>OY796847.1:27602887-32602887 GCA_963680765.1 Agrochola lychnidis | reverse complement strand
TTGCTTTTACCCAACCGATGCTATTTGATTACTCATTGCTAACTCAAACATGTATATTCATTCGCTGCGCTGACATCGGTCAGCATAAAATTGATACAATTGGTATATACAGGTTTGCTTGTACAAAAACCGATAAGTAAACCAATCCGTTCTGAACTGTAAGGTTTTATGCAAGAAGCAACCTCATGATGTGCAGGCTGCTGGGAAAGCAGCACTACATCCGAACAATCTGACAGAATATATTTAAAAATAGGATTGAAATATGTTTTGTTTGAAGAAGAAAAGTGAGAGAGTCTCTGCCAGGCTGTCAAGCCGGAGATTTTAAAAGATATCAATGTAAAATGTAGCTCGGTTTTCTAGGAATAATTATCATATGCTTGATCTATAAAGTGTTTTATTCGTCCCGGTACTCATAGACAAACAGAGTGTCTACAGTACCAACCGAGTATCACGAACATAGTTGTATAATAACTGTTACTCTGAATAATTATTGTTTAAATAATAATTAATACTTGTTCATTTTCCTTCCAGTTATTTGGAGCACTCAAACCACATACAATTAAAAGAGTTTTTTTTTGTTTATTCTATAAGCTTATAAAATAAAATTCTCTTGAAACATGAGAAATATTCTTTCAAAGTATTAATATAACATCACTTAAGAGCCGCTTCAAACTTTGTAAAAATATTAAAACTAAGAATATAAGCTCAATATAAAAGTTTTAAGCGCCTACTCAAAGTTATTTACATTATTCATAACAAGATAGCTGGATCACCGGATGACGTAGGTCCAGCTTATAAATACACAACCGTTTTATCTCAAGAGAAAATAAAACCTTCTTTCACAAACGTACACTGTCACAGACACACACACTCACACGCACCCCTACACACACCCACACGCACCCCTACACATACACACTTAAACCACATTATATGTATGTCCAGTCTCGATTTTTTTTTTTTTTCATATTGTAACTGTTCTGTATCTAGAAAATAAGCTAACTTGTCAGACCCGCCGGCCGGTTGAATAAATAATATTTATTACACAAACATGTAAACATGTCAACAAAAAAAAAAAACGTTTTAAAACTACATGACGAAGATTCCTATCTGACTACTCTGAGAAGAAACACCATAACAAACTCAGAGAATAATATGAATTAAAATAATAAATTAATGACAAAAAAGCCTGTTAAAAATATTATCTTTCAAGAAGTTTTGTAACGAAAGGATTCTGTCGAAATAATAAATTAAAAGCCATGCAATGCCTTCTTTATTTTTCATAAAATGTTTTCTTTATTATTCATGTCTACTGAGAGAAACTAGAACCTGAGAGCGCACTAATAATGATAAATTAATATCAGTGTAATTACTAAGATTTTAGATAATAAGTATCTCTTATGGCATAAACAGAGATAACACATAATATAAAATAAAATGAGAATTGCTTTTTTTAACCCCCGACCCGCGACGCAACAAAAAGAGGTGTGTTATAGTTTGACCATCAATCAATCAATCAATATTTTTTATTTGTAAACACAGGTTACAACAGTGTGCAAGATGTTACAATTATTATATTATGGGTTCTCTATGTTTTGCCATTTAGCGAACAAATATACATTTATGGGAGGCTTTTGCCAAGTAAATTAAATTATATATTCAGTAGTATCAATGCCGATTTTTTCCTTTTTTTTATGCCGCTATGTGAGTGTGTCTGTTTGTGGCACCGTAGCTCTTAAACGGGTGAACCGATTTGAATGCGGTTTTTTTTATTTGATAGAAGATTTTCTAACAATGGTTCTTAGACATGTTTTATCAAAATCATTTCGGCCGTTTCAAGGTTATCAGCTCTTTTGTGTTAGCTGTGGTAGGGATCTTAGACGCATAATGGGTATTTACTTTACTTTCAAACATGTGTGACCTAAAATGTATGCATGCTATCTATGCAAGATTATGGAATTCTTGGTTTGATGCCAGGATATCCAGCACACTAGTACACTCTTGAAAACATAATAGCAGATATATAGTGTTTGGATGCGTTTTTGACTTCTTAAATATTCGCTTTTCTTCTCTGCATTGGGGGTTTTTAAAAATTTATATTTAAAACCCAAGTTGTTACATAACCAAATCATGCTGCCTTTAGTTTATCACTCGAGCTCAAAACAAAAAAATATCGCCTACATTTACATAAACCTCGAATCGTACATGAAGAAATGCCTCTCCTAATCAGATGAATGTTTGATAACGGCGGTTTCGCCCCATCGACCGGCACAACCTATTTTTAGTCATCGACCGGTCTATACCTACGTGAAAATTTCAGAAGGCTGCCATTGGCTAGGCCAATGTGACGTCACTTTTCATCCCCGGCCAATAGTAGCGCCGCTTTTCGCGCATGGCCCGAAAGCCTTTTCAGATCACTGTCGAGGCTCGCCAGTTCGGGCGAGGTGTTCCCAGGTGTGCAAGTACCCGCCAACACAAACAAAGGTCAATATATTTTAATTTTTTACACCGCCATATTGATTTCCGTTCGGTTTTTGAAAATAGCAAATGACTCGCGCGGATTTTGATTTTTGTAGAGATTTTTTGTAGTGTGTGTGTGTTATAAATCATTAGAATTTATTTCTTAAAGCCACAAGATTTTTTTATAAAATCGAAAATCCTTGATCCAGTGTTTTATTGGTATAGTGTGCTAGTGTGATTATTTGGTGCATTTTGGTGGTAAAATAGAGGGCTTGTCAATGTGTGGGTTACATAATTCTTACGTAATGGTATACATGGCTTGTGTGTGGGTGTGTGAAGTATGTAAAGATGTGTGTGAGAGGTTGTTTGTAATGTATTGTCATTTTTTGTATTTGATATAACTAATAATATAATTGAAAATGTATATATTGGAATAGATAAAAATTATTTTATGTCATAAAAATATAAAGAAAAACCGCGATATTGAATGTTTTAACCAAGCATTCATTGTTAAGTCTTAAATTAAATAAATTAAGCCCCAAAATAAAATCAGTTTGTACTATCTAGATATTTGAAGCTTATTGCTGTACTTGAAGACATTTTTACTCTCTTGAGACGAGTATAAAAAAATTACCTAATGAATTGATCTTTAAATGTTGTTCGAGTTTGCATTTTTGGTAAAATGTAAAAGTTTAAAAAAATCTATCTTCCGTCAACGCAGATTAGGAGTTTTCAATAATACAATGGTTATAGAAAAACTAAGAATTTACTTATAATTATTATTTTGTCATAATTTTACTTAAAAATCCGTTATCCGTAGGCGCGTAGCACTACCCGCTACGAAAGCGTAGCGCGCCGTAGCCGACGGCTACGAGATGTAGGCGCTTTTCAACACAAGGGAAAATGAATTTATATTTAATTGAATTTATCTTAGAATAATATTATACCCTGGTAGATTGATTTTATATGCATTTATGCATCATATTAATGCATTATTAGTTTCATGCTTTGTGTTATGGATGGTAAGAAAATAGCATCCATTTCTGTGAGTAGTCTATGGGTAAATTATAGAAGAAACATTGTTATATAAAATAAATAAATGTGAATGTATACCATTGCAAGAATCATACTTTATTTATGGATTTAAAAATAAGAAGAGTATTTCAAGTAATCGTTTATGACTTTCTTAGTTAAACTAAGAAGCCTGCTTTATAAAATTAATTAAATTGGTATTCCGTTTTTAACCGGTAAAAGATTTTAATAAAAATAACTTCTAAAACAATAAAATAGAACGTTTTTACATGATTAAAACATTTTAATAATAGGCTCATTATCGGAACGCGTAAAATCGTATCCAAATGAGATTATAATAATTTACCGCATTCAGGGAAGTAATTAAAAAGTCGTTAGGCTTTATTGTACAAACCAGATTATTAACCATACTCCGTCAAAGCCTTCTCGAGATTTTTAAACTAAAATTAATGTAATTCTCCAACAAAAGCAAAATATAAGTAATTCACAAAAGTTACATTTTGATCTCACCATGGGAGCGGAAGTCATAAACCGCGTCTGTTTCCGGACGCAAGATGGCGGCCAGAAGTGGCTCGAGTGGTGGCTTCCGGTGGTACACATCCGGTGCGGAGGCTCTCACCTCTAGACGAAAAAACGTGATTTGTTTGCCGAAGAACTTTATACTTTACTATAAACTCATACATTTTATGAATGCTATTACTCAATAAAGGACTATTTCGACGACAATTCTATAATTACTGCCTTAGAACACCCTAGCTGACCTGTTTTAATGACCTTGAATTTTGTTCGACATTATTATTAACTTAAATTAACTTAAATATGACATGAAACTTAACCATTTGACATCTATTTGGAAATTGATTGTAATTTTTTTTTTCTTTTGATATGCTATGCCTATTTATACTTTTTATAACTGACGTGAAAGTTGACATAATTTCACCAATTTGTTATTTTTTAAAACTTAAACAATTATATTTGTACGCCTCTGGGCAAAACATGGAGGATCTACCTATTTATAACGCCTCACACTATGTGTAACTTGACCTATGTTCACAAATAAAGATTTCTGATTCTGATTCTGATTTTTAATGTTACTGAAAAACGAAGACATGAAGTCGTAGAATGTTTCTACTGGTGAAAATTAATTGGTAAAAAGAAACCGACACTTTGCTTATCAAACCTTTACCTGTCATCGTTACACCTGCCCCGTGAAACATACTTCTAGTAAGCCTTCAATTGATAGTAGCATCTTGGCAAATCTTAGGACTGTAACATATTTAAAATACGTCCACTTTCCGGACTTTTATAGTGATATTTATAGCGAGTAATTTAGTAAACTACTATTATGTAAAACAGCAAGGCCACAGAGTTCTACATAGTGTATCGGGGCCAATGCTGTGTTCTACATTTCGTAGGGTAGTGTTGAAGATTTGCGATACGCTGGCGTTCTGCCAAGTTTATAAACTGTGGTTTAACACTATTGGTCAATATGATCGCCACCGGCTATTACAGTTAGGAATTTTTAAATATTTTTTTGGGTAGATCATCTCGTAGTTGACCTCTGAGATCATGACTACTTAACCGGGCTTTCCTGTGGGTGCCTTAAGCTACTACACTAAAAACCTCCAGCCAGGGGTTATTCAACTATGCTAATTAAAACTAGGTGAACGCTCGCTAAGGGCACCCCCTGTGGGGTACGAACTTCAGCTTAGGGCGTCAACCGGATGGGACGGGCTGGATCAAAGTTTTAATCATGATTATTAGTCGGGGAATTTAAAGCTACATGCTCAGCTGCAACAACTGCTGGCACCTCGTTATCGAGCAAGGGTCGGGGGGGAGTATCATTTACTCGGGGACCCGGTCGCGATCGCAAAGGTCCTCGGCGGCGAGGTCAACAGTTAGGAATATTTAGGAATCGTAGCATGGCCAAGTTTATAAGGCATAGACAATTAGCTGATGTTACGTCGAGTGCAGACACTCGCTCTATATATATTTTATTTTTAATTTTTCACTCGTCTATTTTTATTTATTATGTATCTATCTATCCATGACATCACTGCCGGTCCGATCAGAATACCAGCGCTGCGTCATTTATTTTTAAATGTCGCAGCATTATGCTGAGATAAGAGCCTTTTGACCTTTCTGCTTATTTAAAATTTTTCATTGTTTTTTATTTATGTTTTTATGAGTGTGTTTTATTTTAATTTGTGGTTTCCTGTGCGAGTTACAATAAATACTTTTTCTTTCTTTCTTTTATCTTAAATATGACTGGGAACAGGGTGAAATAATATTACGTCTAGTTTATAGTTATTTACTTATATTCCAGTAGTGATATTATGTAATACCTTACAGAGAAAATTTAAATGAAGTGACCTGTCAACCCATCTGTCTAATGCTATTTTCTAAAAATCTCACCGTGAAGACTTACGTGAAGTGAGCTGTGATGTTAGGGATTGACAGCTCACTTCACCTAAAGTTTCACGGTGATATTTTTACAAAATAGACCGGCAGGATGATACAGATGCTACGGCACTGACAGTTCACTTCAAGCTCACTTCACTTATGCTTTCACGATTTTTTTTTTACAGAATAGCACTACAGCAATCATTAACTGGATGTTAGATGAGCGGATGAACTTTAGAAGAACTGAAATGGAATAAACAAATTTTTCCAGGCAGTCGGTGCAATTGTGCCCTGATAAAATAAACGTCTACTTACACACATTACTTTAAGATGGACCTAGAATTATGATGATGATTTTCAGCAGTTAATTAATTTATTATAATTTCTGTTGTTACAGAAGCACACGCGGACGCACCATGGTGAACAAGCCCACAAAAAATACATATCAAATACTGCACTGATTACTTATAAACCTAACGTTTACACTCTAATTATAAACTATATACTCACGCGATATTAGCAACATATTTTACAAAATTAAGTGTCTTTTGAAGACTTTGGCTTTTGGGACTTTTGGGGGTGGGATAGTTCGGTGAGGGGTGTTTGAAGTGTCGACCGTGGAGGCGGAAAGCAGTGCGTTGTTAGGGCGGCTGGGGGGCGCGCTGCGTGGGGGCGCTGCCGCCGCGTCGCCCGCGCGGGTCGCCAGCTCCATCAGGGGCTACCTGTCCAACAAGGTCGGGTCGCTGCAGCTCAGGGATACAGGTACGATATGTTCAGCTTTATGAGTGGAAGAATGTGTAGACACCTGATGCACGTCGCCAAGGTTAACTTAGAGCGTACGTGAACTTTTTTTGGTCTTTGTATACGGAAGATACGTATCCTGCTACAATTTCTTGAATTGTGTGGCAACTAAATTAATCAACTGTATCTATAAATCAATGCACTTTTTAACATTCAATATCGTGATTCAAAGCATCGTAAAAATAGCTTATAACTATAATACCACTTTCAACACCAAACGCGTACTAAATCGTTCCGTTTTCCCGTTCATCAAACTGATACGGAACCCCAATAATAATTCCTTACAAGCACTCAGCAAACAAAAGGACAAGCCCCCAAAAGACAAAGGTATTATTATTTACGATGATATTAAGACACAACACAGAATCGCGAGAACCCTCCGTGAACAAACATTGTGCCAACCGCCACCAACAATCTTATACACACACAACAACCAAATATAAACCTTATTACGACGGCGTAGAGATAATGTGGACGGCAAATGTTTGGTGAAGCTAACGATAAGCAAATATTTGTGGAACAACGTTATAAAGTAAATTGGGGGAGGACGTGACGTAATATAAATAAAGGAGCAGCTGGTTGTGTTGGAAATGAGAGATTCTGTACTCAATAAAAAAAAACACGATCATGATTGGTAATTGGAGTAATCAGTTGTTTGAGGATTTTTTTTCAATTGAAAATTCACCCGGCGCACACATGCTATGTTTGATACCCGGTTAATCACGACACTTTTGGTCCTGATGGTCCTATGAAAAGACAAATAATTTTAGCCACAGTCCTTTCTAAAGTTTGCATGTCTTTCAAACTATGAAAAGTACTCGTTTATTAGGGGAATGACAAGAGATGGTTATGAAGAATTTGGTATGAAATTGTATGATAAGCGACGAAGAGCTTCATAATGCATTAACATTATGTGTCTTATCTCTTAAGAACGCGGCGACGCATGAATTGTCCATACAAACGTAATACCTAAATCATTTGCAATTTGGGCATATTTCCATCATATTATGTTGTTATTCGGATTTAGACAGTGTTTATCTAGGTTCGACTACATCTTTTTTAGGGTTCCGTAGTAAACAAGGAACCCTTATAGTTTCGTCATGTCCGTCTGTCTGTCTGTCTGTCTGTCTGTCTATCTGTCTGTCTGTCTGTCTATCTGTCTGTCTGTCCGCGGTCTAGCTCCGAGACCCTTAGTACTAGAAAGCTGTAATTTGACATAGGTATACATATTAATTATGCCGACAAAGTGGTATAACAAAATTATGAAAAACATTTTTTTTAGGGTATATTTTGGGTTTATTTTTTATTTTTTTATCCCACCATGTGTGGTATCATTGGAAAGGTCTTTCAAAAACATTGTGAGTATGTTAAAACCATTTTTGAATTCAGAGATCCGTTTGCGAAATATTAAGGTGAAAATTTTTGTTAGAGTCAAGTCCCCCCGCCAGCTAAATGGTTAGTTTCACATATGTGAAAAAATTCACAACAATAGCTTATATAACGAATTTAAAAGGAAAACTATCACAGCTGAGTAGGCTTTACAAGTTAACGAGTAATAATCGACCAACTTAGATTTGCGGTTGTAAAAACATGTTCTCCCATACAGAATGTATCGGAGAACATGTTTCTCAACTACAAAGTTAAGTTTGTTCTTGGGATAAATTCATTCCAACTACGGAACCCTACATTGTGTGTGGTCCGACATGCACTTGGCCGGTTTTTTTTTCCAAAAAAACTTTTCTAAAATGAAGTTTAAACGAATTTAATTTCGCACATTTTACGGCGTAAATGACATGTCTTCATATTGTTTTTTCTGTATTATAAATAACAATATTTATAATATTGTTTCTGCAGAAGCATTTCTTATATTATCAAGTTACAAATTATCGAAAAAAAAAAAAAAATGGAAAAGTATTTTTCATTCATAATTTTTGGTATTACGGAACACATCCAAATTTATCATACATTTTCTAAAGCTAGTAGTGCTATCGCGTCAAGCAATCATTGTCAATGTGTGCGTAGTAGCATTGCTCACTGTAAGTGTTTATCGCTCCGACAGGCACTCACACTAGCGCAACGTGCTTGGAATTGAATTTTGCAAATATCTCAATTTGTAGTTGCGAGCCGTGTTCGCAGGCCTCTTAACCATAAATATATACCAGTCGGTCAGGGTGCCAACAAATCAAAGATTCTCACAGACATTTATTTACGTAGACATTAATTAAAGTCCAGTCAATTATAATCGTAAGCCAAATTCAATTAGTCCGTCCAATCACGCTCGATTGATTGCGGTCGAGTCTAAATAATTAACGCACAACGACTTAGTCTTTGAACTGAACGGAATTAAATATTAGGGGCTAATTACTTTTGGTCGGTGAAGATCGGAGGGCTTCGGGTCTCATGAAGTAGGTAGGTAAATATTTTAATTAATTTTTTTTGGAAAATATTGGACTAGATTGGGCTCTGTTATTATATTATATTTATAATTCTGATTTATTAGAAGTTCACATAGTGCAATGTGGCATATGTGGCGTGGTGTACATATGTGACGTCGTACAAAATTAAAATCGACTACAATCGATATTGTATTCTATCGACATTTAGAAGGATTAAAGGCACCTAATATCTTTAGATTTTGAAGTACCCACTACTAACAATGGTCACATACAAAAAATAATCAGCTTTCTTAAACAGCCCTGCTCAAAATCCAGCAAAATAAAATACTCAAAAAAAAATTGAGATAATTAGAACCTACAAAATCCAATTAAAATCTTCCGCAAGAAACCCTTTACAACAATACACAGCTAACAGAACAATATCTACAGCTGGTAACTATTTGTCTGCAAAATCAAGCCTGCCTAATATTTGTACCTTTCGCCGCAAAACCGACCCTCGTTGTCCAATTCTGCCTTTCCCCTCGGGCTCTAATTGCGTCAATTACTGTACCATGGTGACGCAGGTTCGAGTCCCGGGCTAGGGAGGGTCGACAAGGTGGGGAATTTGGTGATGCAGGTTCGAGTCCCGGGCTAGGGAGGGTAGGCAGGCTGGGGAATTATCAAAGGTAGGTGAGGTTAGGTTTCGTTGCAGGTTAGGTAATTTTTTTGCTGTCAGATGAATGCAATAAGAATTTTCATGTAAACTCGTTGTGAATTAGAACTGCTTTCGTTTGTCGAATGGAAACGAACACTAAATAAATTAGTAACAAAACTAACTAATACAACTTTGTTGAGTGCAGTTCACTTAGCTGAATTTTGGGCATTATTATGAACTTTCTGCAATCAATACAAGAAGAAGAATAATATGGCTAATACTTAAACTTCAAACCACGGTGATCACATGCTACGAAGTAGATTTATATATATACATTATGTAAAAAAAACCTTGTCCTATTCGAAAGGGGTACTGCAACAACACTACCGAAAAGTATTTTTTTTAAATAATTATTTGAAAAAAAAAAAATTGTAATTGTTATTTAAAATCACATTTTTAGTACCAAAATTACCCCAAATACATTAAAAATAAGCAAATTTTCAACAGGGGTCATAACTTATGACTTGTAGACACCCGCTAAACGACGGCCGCCCGCGCCCCATGTAATAAACCCGTAAAATTCCCCATTGAAAAAAAATGGTGCCGAATTTTTTTTTTTCATTTTTCTTGGGAATTGCCACATAAATTGATTCTCAGTATGATACCTAACAACACAATCATGGATCGGGTTTTTTTTTACATGTTGTAGAGTAGAAAAATTAAACACACTTGCGTTGACGTCATTTTATGACATGGGTGGGCAAGTGACCACAATCTTTACACTTTGTCCACATACATTTCTCTTCTTTGTACGGCATTTGACAGTGTAAATCCCAACACTATCAACCGTTTGAACACAGCAGTGTAGGTAAGCCATTTTTCCCAACTTTAGTTTTATTCCCCAAATCGAACAGTCCCCTTACCTCCCTCTCTGCCGGTCCCCTACTCATTAGGCGTGCAACCAAATACGGACCTATAATTTTTCTGCAAATTCCAATAATGACGCCGTTGGGGTGCCTAGTTAATAGGCGACGAGTAATAACCGTTTTTCTAATAGACTTGCTCATAAATATCGCTTAAATATACGAAAATTATTCTTAATTATGGGGAATAGGAAATTATGGGGATGGGTATAAAATGTGGCCCATGAATTACTAGTATTATTTTACGGAAAAATATTAATATTATTAATGGCAATGGGTGAATTAATTAGTATTTTTTTCTATTAGCGTTTTGGTTTTTTAAGCTATTGCATAGCTTTTATCGCGGGCTTTGAGCGCGTAGACCGAATCAAGAAATTCCGTAACGAAAAAACCTAACACCCCCACTCCGCCTACCATGTAATGACGGTTCCCATGACAACGTGATGTTGTCATGGGAATGTAATTTTTGTTTTATGTCATCACGTCATCATCCCAAGTATAGCGTTGACAAATAGGAAGTATGGAGGTTACAAATGCTATGCAATAGCTTTACCGCGGCAGTCCCCGAGTGCCACACGTTTTTTTTTGGAATGTCTCAGAAAAACAATCCCTGTACAAAAAGAGAACATTAGCATTTTCGTTCATTATTGAGATGATATTTCTTTTCTCTCCGTAATAACCACAACTGCTAATCATATTGGTGACTATAGCATCAATCTCAGATTTAACGCGATCCATTTTTATTACCTCTTAAAATAATCCTCCTAAAACCAGTGAATTGGAATTGGCAACCAAAATTATACAATTCTGACAGAACTCACTTCACAAACCATATTTCTGTATTAAAAGCCGATTCCGCTAATGCGAAAACGAGATCGACTGCTACCAACACACTTTTACTTTACAACAATCGATAATTTAGGTCATGTCGCGTTCCATTGCGGCTTACGTTCGCGATTCGCTTGCGTGCCCTCAAAGCGAGCTGGCAATGTAAGTTGACATTTAATTTTTACGGTAACTTTACCGCACGGAACGGAATTGGATTTTCTTTTTGAATGTTAACCGTCACCGTCGAAGAGCTCTTTGTATGGAGATGTGTATTGCGAGGATTTTTACGGTGAGGGGGTGAGTAGACATGTAGGTAGGGACTGTTTCCAGTCATAGTATACTTTGGGGTAGCGTGCGATATAGACAGGTGGATGCAAATTACATTAGGCTGTTAACATAATACGCTTTGGCAAGCGTGATGATTGGTCGGCGTAGCTACACATCAAATTATGCTCTGCTTATCCTCAATCTCGAGTTAGGTAAAGTATTGCCTCACTGATGGTCTTTTGGTAAAAGAGGCCTGCGAACACGGCTCGCAACTACAAATCGAGATGTTTGCAAAATTTAATTCTAAGCACGTTGCGCTAGTTCACACTAGTGCCTGTCGGAGCGATATACACCTACAGTGAACAATACTACCATGCACACATTGACAATTACTGCTTGAAAATTTATGATAAATTTGGATGTGTTCCGTAATACCAAAAATGATGAATGAAAACTTAATATTTTTCATTTTTTTTTTTTGATATTTTGTAGCTTGATAATGTAAACTATGCTTCTGCAGAAACAATATTTATAATACAGAAAAAACAATATGCAGACATGTAATTTACGCTGTAAAAATGTGCGAAATTAAATTCGTTTAAACTTCATTTTAGAAAAGTTTTTTGGAAAAAAAAAGATGTAGGAGCTTATATAAACACTGTCTTAATCCGAATAACAACATAATATGTTGGAAATATGCCCAAATTGCAAAGGATTTAGGTATTATGTTTGTTGGACAATTCATGCGTCGCCGCGTTCTTCAGTTCACTCAAGTTCATGTTCATATCACCGAATTTTATTTTCTTGCAAAACTATCTGGGTTATTGCATAATTTGCCTACAAGTTGATTCATATATTTCAAAGCATTCAAAAAATCTTACAAATAAAAAATTAACTTCATCAGTTTCATTCATCTATCATTAAATATTGAAAATGAACCATTACTTAATTTGAACTGTAGCATATCCGACGTACTTTCATTAAATACAAAGTTAACAATACACTAGGTACCGAGGGGAGAGCGGGGCGAGCGGGCCCACTCCCTGTTTATGAATATTTGATATTGCCCGCCGCCGCCGGCAGAAGTCACAACTCGTGTACTATGCTAATATCGCCGACAGACATGACATGATTGTATTTCAGGAAGATTCTACCTTCCATTGATGGGTAGGGTGAAAATTGGAAAAAAGGTACAGGTTGTTGCAAAGTTGCCCTTTTATAGGATAGAAAGTAAAGGAAAGCAAAACGCGGAAGTAAAACGCAGAAAGCGAGGTTTGCCTAATATTTGACATGTAAATGAGAAAACAGACTGGAATTTCTCAGTAGCAGCTCGGAGTCTGGATTTATGCCCAGTTGATGGCAATAGGCTCGCCCCCTGTCCCCGACTATCCAAATTACAAATAACTTGTACATATTTTTGTAATTACCTTATAAACCCCTTTATTTTGATACCCCACTCGATAGGATTGGACGATTTTTAGGGTTTCGTAGTAAACAAAGAACCCTTATAGTTTCGTCATGTCCGTCTGTCTGTCTGTCTGTCCGCGGTCTAGCTCCGAGACCATAAGTACTAGAAAACTGTAATTTGGCATAGGTATACATATTAATTATGCCGACAAAGTGGTAAAACAAAATTATGAAAAAAAATTTTTTTTAGGTTACCTCCCATACACGTAAAGTGGTGATGTTTTTTTTTTTTATCCCATGATGTGGGATATCATTGGAAAGGTCCTTCAAAAACATTGTGAGTTTGGCACCATTTTTGGATTTAGGTATCCGTTTGCGAGATATTAAGCTTTAAAGTGCTAATTTTTGTTAGAGTAAGTGTCCCCCTCCTGCTAGCTAAATGATTGGATTTGGATGTGTGAAAAAAATCACAGCAGTACTTTATATAACGAAATTAAAAGGAAAACTATCACAGCTAAGTAGGCTTTACAAGTTAACGAGTAATAATCGACCAACTTAACTTTGCAGTTGCAAAAACATGTTTTCCCATATATTTCGTATGGGAGAATTTGTTTATCAACTACAAAGTTAAGTTTGTTTTTGGGATAAATTCATCCCAACTACGGAACCCTTCATTGTGCGTGGTCCGACACGCACTTGGCCGGTTTTTAAAAATACATTTTGGCGTCAAAAATCCGTCATTTTGTTTTTTAATATACTCAGTGACACTCGCGCAATAAAGACAAATCTATATAACGACATATGATTAATCGAAATCGGTTCAGCCGTTTTGTAGTTACGAGGGAACATAGAGACGGACACGTGCATAAATACAGGTCAAACACATAACCCTCCTTTTTTGGCTTCGCTGCAGTCGAGTAAAAAATACGCTTAAATGCCTTTCCAAGAATAAGAGGTACCTACGTATTCGCCGTTCTGTCGTAACTGTCTAGAAATAAAACTCCCGAGAAACGAATACGTAATGCTTTACAAAGAACACAAAGTTCTCGATATAATCGAATCGATTCGAGGCAGCACTATTTATTATTTATATTCGTCGAGCACACGCCAGCCCGCCAGTCCACCAGCCGCAGGGTAATACAAAATATCGATCTCACGGCTTTTCTTGCAGAATATTTTATTCGTAGCGTTGTCAAGGGAATTGGCTGTAGTGCAAATAATTGTTTAAGGTTTTTTTTGGTTTGTATTTCTATGAATATTGGATAAGCATAATCCGATGGAAGAAATGGAAATCCGAAAGATAATAGGCTCCATATCTTGACGTGAGGCTGTCAGTTTCCACTTACTTCACTCTGCTATTGTCATCTTAAAACATCTTTTACCATTTTTATAGAAGGCAAATTTCGCAATGGTGTGAGAACTGGTTGAAGCTACTTAAGAGTACTATTTAAATTGCTAGCGTTTCCTTTTCATCAATCCCCGTAATTAATACTTTAGATTATTTACAATAATTAAGGTAGAGGTCAATGTTGTTACCTCCCCTCGAAACATAAATTATTTTAACGATTATCGTAAGTAGCCAATACAAAATCAATCCATAGAAAATAAAACATCGTAGGTACTTCCACCGACACTTCATATTTTGCTCCATTTCCATATCACAATTCACATTTCAAACACAATAAAACACCAGCATGTCCTTTCATCCATTACACCAGTACGCCAGTACGCCACGCGCCGCCCCTCGTGCTTTGACAGTCTGTGACAAATGGATCCGAACGATAGCCGACTTGTGACGTAAGTGGGCCATGCTATGATACAATGTGATAGGGTATGGAATATGAAGTGGTGTTGATGTGAAATTGTATTGTATAATAATAAACTTATAAATCTAGCTGTTGCCTTCGGTTTGACTTGCCTCCTAAGTTATCCTCCTATCTGAGTTAATTGGCGTGATATTTTTAATTAGAACGCAGAATTGCAGAAACTGTGCCATTTCTGTGTGTCGTAGCTTTACGTAATTATAAGGTCTTGTTAATTAATTAATGATCGTCTGACGTACTAACAAAAAGGATTTATTAATTTAGAAAAAACAACAAAAACAAAATTAAACACACCGATGAACGAAAAGTATTAGGAATTAATAATTACTGCGCAGTAAATAATTATAAAATCATAAACAATTTTTTTGTTTTTTGCTTGATTCTATATTCTTTATTTTCAAGACTAATTGCACATCCTTACATTTGATCGGTTTCACAAACATTTTCTAATTTATTCCACGTTTTCTAGTTTATCAACCATTACAAATTGCGTATTGTTTCAACAATTGATAATTTCACGTGGCGATAACAATATACGTTTGTTCTACAATACCCATAACCAACTTCAATTAACAACAAAATACTTACCTATACCTAAGTACCTGCAAATAATAAACTTCTTTAACTCGATCAGTATTCTGTTCTCGTTTGAGACAATCACGTATTCGTTTCCGACGTGGTCCGCTGTGCCCCGACCTGCCCTCGCGAGTGAACTTGTCTCAATCAACGACACGGGATGCATTTATCGAGATTTTCTCCTTCGGTAGATTCGGGTGAGTGGTGTTTCTCTATAACAAAGGACTTTTATCAAGCAATAGGTTCAAAACTTAAGCCTTATGTCAATAAAATATTGTAGTTTTTTTTTTTAAAGTTTGGAGTTTCTTATTAATTCTTCTCCATATGAAGCTTCCTTCTGGAAGAGACAACTAGAACCAATTCCTCTTTTTTATTGTAATTTACGCCTTTTAATAGTCTAAATACTAACACGATTCGCAACTCCATTCACCCCGCGACAATTAACATTAAGCACAAAAGCAAATTATCTAAACAATTAGCTGCCGTACAAAATTATCACATAATCGGAAACCAAAAAAATCACACTTGCAATTTAACACGACCCTTATCGCCCCTTCTTCCCCAAACAATATCCGAATATCCGTCGTATCCGCAGTATCCGCGTATCCGCACATTGTTGCGGGTACAACGGCAATAAATGTAAGCTGGGGAGAGGCGGACAATATTTATACGTAGAGGGGAACCACAATCATTAAACCCGGGATTAAGTTTGTTTGTGATGGCATTGTTCACTGCTTCACACCGGGATCCGGGATGTAGAGCTGTTCCTATGAAAGACGTTTTGTTATAAGCGACAGAATGAAGCGGGGAATAATGGGAGCAAAGGGGTTGTGGTTTTTGTGAAAACTTATGTTTTTATGGCTTTTAAATTGCTCATAAAATCATAATACAGTCAGTTTATTGAGACAGATTCGTTTCGGTAGAAAATCACAATCACAACATGGAAAATGACTTAGGTACGCGGCACCGGTAATAGGGATGATGCCTAGGTAAAAAAAAAAATTCTATTTAGTCCGTCTTTCAGATAATAAAAAAATATTAGACACGTATTTTTTGCTTTATCATATTAATCAAAAATAACTTAGAAAACACGCATTAAAGTTGGGGAGTGGGGGTCGTTAAGTCATAATTCAGTATAAAATCTAGCAAGGCGTGACGTCATGCTACTTTTAACTCAATGTATCGCCGTAATCTTTTGATTACATCAAAAAAGAAAAAATACGTGTTCAATATTTTTTATTAATCTACCTGCAGGACAAAAAAAGTGGTGGCACTCCGGAAGTGCCGACAGAAGTGAAAACTTAAACAAGATTGCCTTGGTGGAAGAAAAATACTCGTATGGAACATCGGTCCGTAACCTTATCTAAATAAAGAGCACAATCGCGTTTACAAAAAATTATACTTCCGAAACCTTTAAAGTAAAAATACTTGCATAGAATATTGATCCGTAACGTAATATAAAGAAAGAGCACAATCGCGATTCAAAACCTTAAGTAAAAATACTTGCATAGTACATTGATCCGTAACTTTATATAAATAAAGAGCACAATCGCGTTTACAAAAATAAGGTATCGTCAAAAAGTTTTCACTTCAAAAAAATTTGGATACAGGCCTTTTGGTCTACCGTGACATTTTCTTAAAATTGTTTTGTTAGAGTCGCCTCGCGCTATTCTGAACGAGGTTTTAACTGTAAACAGAAATATAATTGGATAAGAATAAATGTGGAAATAATTTGAATTACTCATACTAATTTGAAGCGAAGTTTTGCTTTTGAGTAATGTAATTGACCTTGTACAGTCGCCGTCAGATATATTGTAGGAGACAACGTGACCAAATACTTCTGAACAATTTAAAATGTCAATAAGTTCCATACATTACAAGTTACCATTCATATATGAACATTAATTACTTCATTAATATCTGAGCAGATGCTTGTTAATAATTCTATACACACGATTTACCAAAAATATCTGAACACTTAAATTTGAAGTGTATATACGCAGATAAACACTGAGCTTACCTAATCCGTTACTACGTGATGTAAAGGACGAACCAAAAACAAACACTAACTATCTGTGTTATATATATGATGAATAGGGAATAAAAATTAACAAAAGAGTTCCGATTTTCCGCTAACAGAGCAACTTCTTAACTCAAATCAGTGGAGCTGTACAACTTAATCAGAATCCATACTTTACTAATATCACACTAATATTATATAGGCGAAAGTTTGTGAGTGTGTGTGTGTGTGTTTGTCTCTTCTTCACGCTCAAATAGTTGGACCAATTTGGATGAAATTTGGCACACAGATAGTTTATAACCTGGATACTTTTATCCCGATATTCCCACAGGATCGAAACCTACGCGGGTGAAACCGCGGGGCGCAGCTAGTCTTAAATAAATCCCAAAGGAACTCTGTCTGTCATTTGTTACCTTTCCACGTCTTAACGGCTGAATGGATTTCGATGAAATTTGGCACACAGGTGACTTAGACTGCCTGAATGTATGACCTGGGTTAGGACTTAGGATACTTTTTCATCCCGTGGAATAATATCTGACCTCCACGCGAACGAAGTCGCGGGCAAAAGCTAGTTATTAATATAATGGTCTTATTCCTCACAGCAGCATATTGCTATAGCAATAACTACAATATATCAAAAGGAATACACCGTGAGACATAACTGTTCTGCTGAACGTTGAGCTATTATGATGCAATAATATTTGCAAGATGGCTGCCTCCCCTTACAACGGTTTTGTCATAACAAAGGGGGTTAGATAATGTGCGATTTTGTCGTGCGACTATTTTGTCGTAGATTAAACTTGTAGCTACACGCCATAGTATAAAGAGAGGTAGGTAGTATTCATATTCATTTATTTGCGTTCCACAAGGTAAAAACAAGATGTTAACAAAAGGCTTAAAACTAAGAGCCATTGTAGACCCTGTCAGGGTACAGCAAAATTTATTATTAGTAAGCTCACTTGACTAAATATCGACCCGTTTTTCGTGAGAAACCGGTCGAGATTTTGTTAGTGTGCGTGCGGCGACACATAGATACTATGGCCCCACACATACAAGCCGCGCGCGGTGCGTTTGTATGAAGATACTTTACTACCTCTCTTTATACTATGTACACGCTTAGCATGAATACAATAGAAACGGGTTTTGTCGACGGAAGAATAGACAAAATGACAGATAAACAATCACAATCTGTCATTTTGTCTATTCTTCCGTCGACAAAAACCCGTTTCTATGTTTGTGATGCTACGCGTGCTGCTCGTAAGACTTTCATAATTTAATGTTGTTGTTGTTGTTTCAAATATGTTTGTCTTTATTCTTCGTCCCAATCTATTCGTTAGGTAATAATATAATAGGTATACAGGTGAGAATAGTCTCGCAGTTCTTAACAAATACCAATTTACCGTCAAACTCTATTTCTTTACTTTACAATTACATGTGTTTGGTAGACTATACAGCGAATAAGAAGAGAAAATGTCGTGAATAAGACGCTATAAAATAAAACAAAAATAAAATTCACTGAATTCAGGCAGGCAGGGGCGATTTAATTTGATTTAATATGGGTATATTAAATTAAATAAAGTTACATAATACTGTAGCAGAATAGATCACAATAAAAAAAAAAACAATACAGTACTTACCAATTATTTCCACTATTATAACAAATCATTAACATATATGTCATCAAGGTCAATCAAATTAAGTTCCCTGGCTATAAATGTTTGTTACAACATTTTCGTATGTAGGGGCAGTCAAATCGCTCACTATGAAAGGATTCTCAGTGTCTTCTTCACAGCATCTCCTTATCCTTACAAATAGCCCAACCCATACAAAATCAAACGCAAAAAGTCGCGCATGTCCAGCGAGCGTCACGGCTCCCCTACCCTCTCTTGTTAAATTAGCCGTCAGTAATGTGTCGGTGGCGGGATGATTTGTGGCGATCGCTGCCGATAACCACGCTGCTAATACCGCCTTGTAAGGAGGGGACATTATACGGGTGCCACTACTTTTAAATGGTTAGAAAAAGCGGAAGAAAATTGGCGAGAATGGCACTTCTCTAACATGTCGAGTGTGTGTAGTAGTGATGCTGATTTCAATAATCATGTTTTTATTAGTAAAAAACATGACGTGATTGCTGTAGAATGTGAAGATTAGAGAAAAACATTTTCATATTGTAATTGGCTAGGCTTTTTTTTTTGGTTGGGAAATTATCAAATAACTTCTCCCGCTCTGGTCCACCCAGAGCGGGAGAAGTTATTTGATAATTTGCGGGAGGGCGCGTCAGACTGTTACTGACTAAAACCCACCCGTGTTCCTTCGGTTGCCCTGTTGCCGGGAGCCACGATGTCCCTTTCGGCCCGTATTCGCAGCCCCGGCAGGCATTGGCCCTAGCGGACCCCGTCAATTCTGCTGACATCTCTTTGAGGCGCGCGTGGAACACAACGCGCCGTCGACCCGGGCTTGGTCCTTATCGGACGGCGAGATACCCATTGCTCAGACCCGTAGGTAGTTATAAAATAATTAACCCTGAGTGCTCGCAATAATCATTAACAAACTTGTATTTCTACTACAAACATTTTGAGTCGAGACAATTATTTTGTGAATGTAAAGGGCCGATGAAAATAATGAAACAAGTACTCGAACACAACAAAAGCCCTAGAAAACTAATAGGTCCTCCTAACAATAAAATCTGGGAGTCCCTAACGACAAAATCCTAATAAAATCTAACTGTTCCAATCACGACTACACTTGACATTTCAATTCAAATTGCGAACTAAAATGGCGGCCGTTTTACGAAAATAGCCGAGCGCGGCCGGGTGATTTCGGCACGCTTGGATAACAGCTTTATTGGCCGCGGATCCCTCGTTATGCCCGGGAGTGCGCGGGCAGGATCCGCGATGGGCAACACTGCAGATTTACGAGTACGAGTCCAATTTGCGTTATTTTTGACATAAAATATGTTTGCTTTTAGTTTTTGCGGTAGGCCGTCCATTGCCCGACGAAGGTACCAATATTTGGTTAGCTTGCTTTGCTCCATTTTATAATGTTCGACGCTTTGGATATGAAATCTATTTTATGTACCAGCCTTTATGAAATGTTATTTTACAATAGAAATGTTGAAGGTCATCACAGAGCACGGGTAATTAAAGGCTAAACTATCGTCAACCGACCGACCCTAACCTAATAACCTACTACGTACTAATTATAGGACAACAAGGAAAGGTTGAAAGCTGGTCACGACATAGTGCAATTTATCAACATTTAACATAGCATAAATAGCGTTTAGTTGGTAGCCATTAGTAATCATTTTATTTCAGATAAAAACTAATCCATAAAATTACAAAAAAAAAATACAGTGACAAAAATAAAAAATAAAATACAGAGACAAATACTAATTATCGGTACTTATTGTGTTAGTAAAATCTTATGCACTATGTTAGTCAACACCCATCAAAATATGCATCCATTTGCTCTGGATAGTGCAATCCGCACGAGATACAACCATCTGCAGGATACTGTTGTTACTGCCTCGCACGCGCTGTAACAAGGAGGCTACTTTCTTCCGGATAACCGCATGAAAGCCGTCCGTTCGCGCCTCCGCAAACATTCCGGACGCACTACAATAGCGAGGCAGCCGCATCAGCATCCTGAAGACATTAAAAAAACAAAACACCTAAATTACTCGTAACACCCGTTAAAAGTTTATTTTCCCTCCCACAGAGAGGAGGCCTGTGTCCCAGCAGTGGGAACATTTATAGGCTGATGATGATGAAAAGTCTAATTTATCGGAGGCTATAACGAAATAAAAAGATAGTTAAAAGATAAAATGTATAGCTTCTAAGTTTTCCCCGTAACTAAACCCAATATCCATACATTTTGGCCCGCACAAGGAAATAATTTCCTCCGGCATCAGCTTACACCACAACAATCATTATTTACACCAAACTACACATCACTTGAAACTCTATGCCTCACAGCATCCCATTTATCTATTTACACTAACACCCGCCTTTAAAACAATTGATCAGAGTCTAATTTCCTTTGATTTAACAGTATAATAACTTTGCCAGGTGTTCTCCTTTTTACTAACACCTTTATTTCAACGTCACAGAGTCTTGTTTCCTCTGATTTAACAGTAGAGATAACTTGGCACAGTTTTTCCCTAAGAGCAATGGCTTCATTTGCCCGGCTCTCCCTCGGTGTTGTATACGAGTACAGTGTCGAGCAATTACTGCCGTGTCTTATTACATGTCCGTGCAAATTTAATGACTACACTAAGATATGTGTCTGGGAATGTTATGGTGGGTAGGTTTGTATCCAGATTTTTAATAGTGGTCTAGGTTTACGGTTTTATGGACTTGGTTTATGGATCAATAAAACCCAGATTTTCAGATTAATCTATTAAAAGGTACCGTCATATCTCGTGTCTACTAATTCTCTTCTTTTCGTGTGGTTAGTGACTAACCCGTACCCTAATTGAATAATACAACACAATCACAATCTGTTTCGATTTGAAACAGATTGCTAATCCATAGCTTCATAAGTTGGAAAAAAAATCTGCTCAACAACGTAAATAACGCAATGAATGTTGTTGGACTGTCAAAATTAAACAAATTGGGCATAATTGTTTTCGAAAATAAGTTACGCAATGAGGGTACTGGTGTCAGAGTTTTAAAGCCGCCCACGGGCCTCTGACTTGACTTGACATGCCGTTGGGAAATATCTTTCAGGCAACCGGCATGTTGTACAATTTTAGGACTGTTTTAGGCATTGTGGTCAACCAATCACTGTGACAGCAGATTTAAACTGATTGCACCTTATTCAAGCTCAAGCAACACAAGAGAATTACACAGTGTAACTGAACGATTCATTCCGAGAAAGTTAGACTTCAATACTGTTTTACAGAAACTAGACCATTTAACTTGTTCCCCAGAGTCTTCTTAAACGTAACTACTAAAACATATCACTGGGTTGAACCTATAAACATTCGCTTGTAAGCTATTTCTGCCACAGGGGAGCCGAATAAATACTTTCGAACAGAACGGTAAATATACCCGAAGCATCGAGAGCTGTCGTCATAAACTAACAGAAATACATTTCTACCCTCACAACTATTGAAAACGAAAACGTCTTGCTACATTTTCCAATAGTTGCTCGCATAAGAAGGAAAGAAATATTACTTGTACCTTTAGGGGTGTATTTATAAACGTTGCATAAAGTCAAGTAACGATGAACGTTCACTTAACAGTTTTTGAAGTATAAACGTTTCTTAACTTTAAGCAACGGTCATAAAAAAAAAAACAGTAGCACTCCCGGAGAGCCGACAGAAGTGAAAACTTGAAAAAATTCGACAGCGCGGTAATCAATGCGTTGATGTCTTTTACTCCACGCACCACGGTAATCAACGCGTTGATGTCTTTTTAATGGTCAAAAGCTGATGTCGTAATAGTGTCGCGAAATCAATGGTTTAATTGATTAAATGTAATAACCTACCTACTTATATTTGTACGCCGTTAAGGCAAAACATGACTGTGATATAATTTAATTGTAATATCTTGCATGCCATGTGTGTGTATACTCATGTTTTGGACAAATAAATGATCTTTATCTTTATCTTCAAAAATGCCCAACGCGCCTAAAAAAGTTTTCACTTCAAAAAATCACCTACAGTAACGTTAAAAGCTTCTCACTTGAAATATCGTGTGGATTTGAAAAACTTTAACTTTTATTTTGTTGGGAACCATATTGAAGTACAAAATAATCTTGTCACATGCCCCCTGAACGAAAAGACCTAACCTAAAAGAACTTTTGGATAGTAACAGAATCGTTTTAAAATTACGTTATGGTAAAGAACTAATGTTTTACCGCGACAAGTTTACTATAAAAGACAGCTGCAGGTGTTGATTTATATACTATAACTAATATTTGACCGCAAAATAACTTATTTTATCTAAAGCTATGGTTTCCTAGAAAAACTTTTTTACAAAAAACACAACCGACTTCCAAACTACAAAGTGAAAAATAACTTTAATTTCGGAAGTCGGTGTCTTTGGATCAGATCAGTATTTTAGGTTTTTGACACCGACTTCCGAAATTAAAGTTATTTTTCACTTTGTAGTTTGGAAGTCGGTTGTGTTTTATGTAAAAGAGTTTTTTTTTCACTTTTTCGTGGGTTGGTTTGTAATTTATCTAAGTTACAATAGCCTTATGTCAACTGCTCATCAAAAATACCCAAATCGCTATAGATGTGCCTTTAATATTTGAAGAGTTCCCTCGATTTCTCCAAGATCCCATCATCAGATCGTGACCAAATGACAATGGGACCAACTTGAAAGTATACCCTTTTAAACAAAAAAAGAATTTTTCAAATCGGTCCAGCCGTCTTCGAGTAATCGGGGAACATATACATAAAAAAAAAAAATATCCCGACGAATTGAGAACCTCCTCCTTTTTTTTGAAGTCGGTTAAAAAGTGGCGGCCGTTACCTAAAGGCCGCAGTGACAGCCGTCATAAAAATATAAAAATTATGGCACCGGGGATTGAAATAAAAAAAAAAAAAGTGTGGCACTCGGGGACTGCCGCGGTAAAGCTATTGCATAGCATTTGTAACCTCAATACTTCCTATTTGTCAAAGCTACACTTGGGATGATGACGTGATGACATAAAACAAAAAATACGTTCCCATGACAACATCACGTTGTCATGGGAACCGTCATTACATGGTAGGCGGTGTTAGGTTTTTTCGTTACGGAATTTCTTGATTCGGTCGCCCTGCTCAAAGCCCGCGATAAAAGCTATGCAATAGCTTAAAAATCTGACAACGAAGGCTTTTTAGTCTTAGTTACAAAAAGCTTAAAAAGTATCTTAGTACGTACAGAAATAAAAGTGGAAAATAATGTCGATTCATCAACCCGCACCTCTCACGTGCAGATTGATGAACCGTTTGAGCACAGCCGCGTCCAACCTATCTGCTAACATTTTCAGGATACTGTTGCTACTCCCCGCACATTTTTGTTAAGACTGATGCAGATTTCTTTCGCAAAATTGCATAGAAATTAATCATCTATATGCGCATCAGCAAACATGCCTGAAGCACTTCAGCACTTTACGGTGTCAAAAAAACACACCAACTTATTGTCATAAATTAATAACGTTTCTACCTGTGCACTTGATGACTTGACTGCGTCCGTGAGTGCAGGTCGCGTTGCCGAATTTTGGGCCAAACATGTTAAATATGAACTTTTTGCCATCGATACGCTAAAAAGGAGTGACGTCAGTCGCCGGTAAATTGCGGACGCTATGTGGCGGCCACCGGAGTCATAGAAATCCTTAACTAAAACAAAACGAACGATGTTTTGTTCAGATTTATTAAAACAATGACGATGACTTTGACTTTGATGTTTCTCAAAAGTCTTATAAAACGACTTCCGTTCTCAATCGTACGTGTGCAATAAGGAACTACGTATTCTGTATAAGGAAGTCGGGGAGTGCTCAGCCTCCTCTGCGAGGCGAGAGGGGTGAAGTGGCCGCCCAGGGTGAAGAGGGTTTAGCGATCAAGTGCTTCGATTTAGAATTGGGTTCGAGAGTGACAATTTCCTTTGTTGATTCACGAATTATGTGTGAGAAATGTCGTGTAGTGTTGTAATGCGAGATTCCTATCTTCCTAGGTAGATAAGGTATTTTCAGAGAGTACAATTTGGTGATTGTTTAATTTTAAATCGCATTGGAAATTATACTGAAATGAGTAACAGTAACAGTTTGTTAACGTCCACTGCTGAGAAAGGGCATTCCAATTCCAATGAATCATACAGTGAAATTAAATAATTTTGTAGTTCGACATGAAAAAATATAATAAATATTCCCCCCCGCCTCGATATTGTCTCGTTGGTCCAGTGGTCGTAAGCGCTACTGCTGAGCATGAGGTCCTGGGTTCGATTCCCGGGTCTGGCTTAGTGTTATTGGATTTTTCTATCTGGAATTTCTGAGTGGCTGCCCGGAGTCTGGATTTGTGCCCGGTTGATGGCAATAGGCTCGCCCCCTATTACATGGGACTTAAACATTACTGGCAAAATGTGGGTGTACCTGCTACAGGCACACCTCTGCCCAACCCTTCGGGGAAACAAGGCGTGATGTTATGTATGTATGTAAATATTCCCACGTTCTAAGAGTCCCGTCGTACACAGTGCATGTCTCAGTGACTGTGGACCACTTGATTTGATATAAATAGAGAAAATAGAGGAAAATAGTACAAAAGCCACTAATAGTCCCGCGTAATAGACTAAAAGTATGCAACAAAAATTGTTATACCATGGCAGTGAAATATATAACCACTTAGCCGAAGAATTTAGAAGTGCTTCGAATTTAGAATTTAATAGAAAATTGTATAACTGGTTGTGTGAGCGATCAATGAATATTTTGAGTGTAAAATGTAAAACTTATTTATTATAATTATCATGACATGTACACATAGACATTACTTACATAATATTGAAACATTTTCATTATTCTTGCTATTTTTTATTGACTTGACATCATTGTTATTGATCGTTATTTTCAATATAAATTATTATTTTAAATGAATAGAATCGTACTAATTTTATTAATTGCATTGTAATCTAAATTTAAATTATGAAATTATTATTAGTATTTTTATTTAATTGCTAATTATTAAATGTGTACCTACTGCATGCTATAAGTATACCCAAGATGTAAATCTAAATATTTGCACGGCTGAAATGCCGAATATAGTGAAACCCATAGAACTTAAGAACATATGTACCTATATTCTTGCAAATAAATATATCATTCATTCATTCATTCATTCATACACTAATATACAAAGTACTGCACTCGAACTGAACTCGACATACAGTAAGCTACCGTCATTTTAACCCTCTCGTGTCTAGCCTGTACCTAGTCTCACCGGATGCAGCTGAACACCAGTATTTTACATGGAGCGACTGCCTATCTGACCTCCAAAACCCTGTTTGGGTTACTGGGTATTACGATATCCCTTGGTAAGACTGATTGACAGAATTTCAGGCTTCTGACGACCCGTAACTACTGTCAAAGATCCACGAATGACAACCAGGCACGGAGGGGTCTTGTTAAAGATCGCGGCAAGCGTAGCTTAACACGATCGACCTGTGCGGCTGTTATACTTAGCCGCAAGCCCTCCGTGACGTATCTACACTATGAGCTTCAAAAATATACATTACATATACTTCAATTTCAAATATTAATTATCTTGTAACGTTGTTGTAGGTAATATAACCTTCGAACCGCTTTCAGTGAAGAAAATAAGAGAAAAATCTAAAAGCAATATTTCGTAGTCATACCTACATACGTAGTTATTAGATATTCTGTGTGAGGAGGTCGGGGCTCTTTGAGCACAAAGTGGGGAGAGCCGGGCGCAGTGGAAGCCCTCGGGGCTCAAGTGATCAAGTGCTTTGAGTTAGGTAATCGTGTTTCGCGACTTTAAGTGTGACAAAAATAAAATGTTGCGAGTTTTAGATTAATTGGTTACTTTTATACAAACAAATCTAGCTAGTGGTCCCAAAAATGTTTAAAGTAATGTAAAATTGTGACCCATTTCGTGTAGTTTCTTCTCAATTTTGAAAGATATTAATCCCATAATCTGGGCACGTAATAACTGATGCAATAGTTGGACCTACCAATTCAATAGTTGGACCTACCAATTCAATTTTATTTTGGCTATATATTTAATACTTTTCTAGATTTTAGAAGTAACCACGCAGTACCAAGCCATCCGGCTCAATACCCAATAAACATCACAGAAAATAAATCACTTTGTTCAACAGTAACCACCAGCGAGCGGAGTGCTATAACCTATTGCCAGGGGCCACAACTTTCTGATAACATCACAAATGCATGGCCTCCAGCTTAAATAAATAAGGCCTAGAACCCTTCAACCCAAACAAGATTACAGTTGACTTACGTAAACTTTTCCCACTGTGCCCCACTTCCCCGCCTCCCCTGGGACCCGCGATATAATCCAGTTTGCCCGTTCTCCTCGCAAAATGAAACGCTAAGAAAAATACCAAGTTGTTTAATGCTGTAGCTACAATTTTATTAAACTCTTACTGTCGTAGAAACAAGGTCGAGATTGGATTATCTGAACAGCAGATACAGTGTAGTTTCTTTTTTTTAACATGTCTAGTGACGGTGAGAGTTGTTGGTATTTCACGAAAATAATAGATTCTTTTGTATTGGATCGAGTTAAGTAGTTTTGCATCGCCTCGTCTCGCGTTTCAAGTTAATTTATTTCCTGAAAGTGGAATGACAATGACTGCAATATTTACTTCCTCGATGTTTTTAAGAAATTTCGAGAGAAAATATAAAGAGAGGGAAAGAAAGATTTTTGAGATTGAAAGTTTTGCAAGTAGAGTAGAAACTCAAGTTAAGTTCAACCCACTACAATCTACAATCTCTATTCAAAATAAAGACAATGAATATAATCTTGAAAAATATCTATTACAAGCCTATGACAAAAACTTACAACATATAGAACAATAGCTGACAGACTCGTACCCTGACTGAAGTACGGGAGCCGGCTGCGATACGGCACGGCGCGAGCACCCTCGACCTCTTGCTGCAGGGGGAGACGTGTTGTTACGGATTTTTTAATTGATTTCATGGTGGCGTGGGGTGGAGTGTGTTATGGTAAGTTGTAAGTTTGATTGGGTCGTCATGGGGTGGAATAGCGAATGAGCGGTTGATTTGAAAAATAACAATTATTCAGACTTTTTTAACAAAAAGTAAGTTTTCCGTGAAAGAGATAGACAATGGTGCCGATTCTCTTGTCACAAATCAATCAATCAATCACTTTATTTTCATTTTATAAATTATGTACTAAGCGCGCTGACTGAAAGATGCGAGACAAATGTTAGTAAGTGTGTAGTATGGGTGTGGAGTTGTGTGGGTGCCTCTAAAATGCCCCTAAACTAGACAAAAAATTACCAAAATTTAGTTTATTTCTGTTAAACGACGATTTCCCATTCTGAAATAGACTAAAGTGACAGAACTTAACTATATTTTTGTTTGACAGCACGTGTAGATGGTAGTAGGTGGTAATCGGCGAAGTGAAACGAGAAGATGGCTTTAGATAATTTATATTTTAAAAGACACAGATAATTTAGACAAACAAGGTAAACACATACAAGCACACCCGCTTGTGGTGCTCGCACGGACTGAACTGCCGGCGTGTTGGGTGGGGGTCTAGTGGCCCATATATCTGTACTTAATTATATCTTACTATCTAGGAATCTAAAAATCATGAGCGCGTCGCTAACATTCTCCCCCCCAGTGCTGGCTCAGCACTCCTCATCAAGTGAAATACGCGCGACGCGGGCTGCAGGTCGCTTCCAGACGCCAGTCTTAGTCTTCACTTCGACCAGTCTGATTCGTCCATCCTTACCTGGACATGTGTTCTGAATAACACCCTTCGCCCAGGTACTACGAGGACTGTTAGGGTCAGCCACTAGCACTACGTCACCTACCTGCAATGCTTTCACCTCCTCGTTCCATTTTCTTCGAGGCAGTAAGTCAGGAAGAACCTCCTTCACCCATCTTCGCCAAAACATATCCGCCAACGCTTGTGACTTTCGCCATTGTTTGCGTAGAAACATGTCGGAATCGTCGAAAGTCCCAATGATAGGTGTGTTGGATGAGCTACCTAAAAGAAAATGGTTAGGAGTTAAAGATTCTAAGCTTTCAGGGTCGACGGAGACGTGTGTCAGCGGACGACCGTTGACCATATTCTCTACTTCCGCCATCAGGGTAAGCAGCACTTCTTCACGTGGAGCGCGTTCGTTCATTATAACTCGAAGTGATGTTTTGACGCTTCGAATTAGCCTCTCCCAGGCTCCACCCCAGTGAGGACTAGAGGGAGGTATAAAATGCCACTGCATGGCGTTGTTCATGCCGACGGCCTTCAGAGCATCTATATTAAGTGCCTGCTCTGATTGCTTCAGCTCCTTAACGCTTGCTCTTAGGTTGGTGCCATTGTCAGAGTAAAGATGACAGGGCCAACCTCGCCGTGCTGCCATGCGTCGCAACGCCATAATCAAAGAGTCTGACGTGAGTGACGGAACAAGCTCGATATGAATCGCTCGTATAGTGAGGCAGGTGAACAAGACGCCATATCTCTTCTGCCTTCCTCTGCCAACAGTCACTTCCATTGGACCAAACAAATCCAGACCACAAAATGAAAATGGTCGTTGGTGATGTGCTACTCGGGCATGGGGTAAGTCACCCATTCTGGGCACTTGAGGCTTACATTTCCTTATGCGGCAAAGCATGCAATTCGAAACCACCCTTTTAACTGTTGGCCTTATTCTAATAATCCAATATTTTTGTTTCAGGTTATTGACGACCATTTCCTGGTTCCCGTGTGCTACCTTAATGTGAAAGAACCGTACAAGAAGACGCGTTATGTCATGTTTTCCATCTAAAATAATTGGTCTCTTCACTTCTAGGTCCACGTCTGACGCAGCATCGATGCGGCCACCGAGTCGGAGTAAACCATTTTTGTCTAGATACGGTGACAAGGTAAGTAACTTACTATCTCGTGATATGTGTTTTCCGTTTTTGATTGCAGATATTTCGGCGAAGAACGAGTCCACCTGCACCTTCTTTAGCAACAGGATCTCAGCTCGAGCCATCGCATCGCAGTCAAGCTCACCGGTAAGTTTCTTGCATCTGTCAATAAATTTCAGAATGACGGCCGTGGCTCGCATCAAGCGAAGCCAGGAGGAAAACCGCTGCGGCTCAGGAACAGGTAAGTTACATGTAGGCTCATGCATCACAGCTACACACTCTAAACTCCCTTCGTCTCCATCGATGTTGGGGTTCACGATGTCGGCAGGCCACAAGGATTCGTCTTTGTATAAAAAATCGGGCCCCGGGAACCACTCACTGTGAAGCAACGTGTGGTTAAATTCATCACGAGTACCAAGATCTGCTACATTTAATTTGGTAGGTACATATCTCCATTCGGAAATACGCGTAAGTTCATCAATTTCTCCTAATCGGTTCGCTTCGAACGTTTTATACCTACGTGTGCTATTTCTAATCCACTGTAAAACGGTGGTGGAGTCACACCAAAAATATCGTCGCTCGGGCGCTAGTCTGTGTTCCTTCAGAACGGTATCAGCCAATCGTGCAGCCAACAGCGCTGCCTGTAGCTCGGCTCGGGGCACAGTCATGGGCTTAACAGGTAAGACACGACATTTACTTGCTATAAATGCAACGTTAACATTCCCATTAACTATCCATCGCCAGTACGCCACACAACACATGGCTTGAACAGATGCGTCGCATAATAAATGCAGCTGTAAGCATGTATAATTATTACTTGCCGGCGTAGCACACGTAGCGGTTGTCGTAGGCGGTCTACACGTCTCGGAGCGGCTTCTCGTAGCAGATAACTCCAACGCGGGGGTCGCGGGTGCGGTGGCGGGAGGAGGTGGCCTTATCATCACTGGCTCGGCAACCGGTTTTCGTTCCGTCTCGCTCGAACACCCACCTCGCAACATAATAGTTTTATTATAGCACCTAGGTATACGTATTTGCTTTATATATTTTAATAAGTCGATCCATTTGCACCATTTATTGTAAATGCTATCGGGTACTACGTCATCCCAGCCTATGTTTAAGCGCCAAGTATCTTGCAGTAAAATTTTGCCCTGAATAGTGAATGGTGCTAAGAATCCTAATACATCAAAAATGGACATAACTATTCGCAGCATAATTCTTTTAGTCGGCCTATCCTTATTTAAAATAATATTTTCAGGTATTCGTTTCAGAGACACGTCAAAACCTAGTTCATCTTCTCCTGGATACCAGATGAGTCCTAAGGTGCGCTCGCCATGGTACTCCTGTTCAAATTTGAACCTAACGCTGGCGGTACCTAAAGTATTCTTTGGAATACTTTCTAAAACAGCAATGCTATTACTTGTCCAGTTACGAATTTCGAAACCACCACTGCTATGAATCTTAGTAATATTTTTAACCATTTCTATCGCCGTTGTGTCATCCGGCAGGCTATCAATATAGTCGTCTACATAATGTGATTTGTATATCGCATTAACAGCAGCTGGTAATGTCGACTCGTAACGACGCGCATTTACATTTTTAACAAACTGAGCTACAAAAGGAGAACAGTTAGCGCCGAAAATAAGTGACGTCATAATGTAAATATCAACTGGCTCGTCAGGGCTGTTCCGCCAAAGGAACCTAAACGCGTGTTGATCTTTAGGGCAAATTTTTACCCTAAGGAACATGTCCTTGATGTCACCGGTTACTGCAATTGAATATTCCCTAAAGCGCAGCATTATACCAAACAGGGATGACAACAAGTCCGGCCCTGTAAGTAAATAATCATTGAGACATTTATCACCAACTAGGGCGGCGGAATCGAACACTAGCCTAAGCGACCTTTTGTTGGGATTGTCTACCCCGAAGTGGGGTAGATACCACGTCCTGGGACCCGGCAGTCGCTTTTCCATCTTGTGAGCGTAATCATTTTGTAATAAATGATTTATACGCTCGCGGTATCTGTCGGCGAAACCATCGTCACGTGCCATTTTCCTTTCTATCCCGTTTAACCTTTTTAGAGCGTTAGGATAGGTGTCGGGCATGGTGCAGGCCTCATCCTTCCAAGGCAGACCTACGCGCCAGCGACCGTTGACGAGTTCGGCAGACTTCTCGAGCTGAGCGACGGCACAAGTATCATTAATATTTTGTCTCGGCTTACCTGATATTCCCAAGGCGTCTACAGCAAATGAGTGCCTCACCTCCTCGTGGAGCTCCCGTAGTAAGCACTCATCCAACAGCAGCGTGGCATGCGCCTCGACGGCGCTGGCAGCGACCTGCGTGTGCCGAGCGTGCGGCCTTCGCAACATACCGTGCATGCACCATCCTAGGGGAGTCAATGTAGCGGACGGCTGATACAATTTACCTACTATAACTTTGAGAGGTAACAATAAGTGATAGTTATCCTGACCTATTAAAATCTCAGGTTTTACATCATATTTACTTAACATAGCATTTATACCTAACAGGTGTTTGTAATTATTACAATCGAAAACAGAAAGTTGTTGTAAAGGTAAGTTTAATTTATCAACACATCGAACTTTCATATTGTGCATCTTATTGTCCATACCTGATAATGTTACATTCGCGATGGTCGTTTCACATACCAGTTCATCGTCAGACCAGGCTCCGCGTATTCGCATCGTCTCTGAGCGGCCACGAAGCCCCGCGCGCTCCGCTAGCCCCGCACTGATAAGTGAGACGGTCGATCCGTCATCAAGGAGGGCATTTGCACTGAACACACCGTTAGCACTATGTATACGTATAGGTACGACTTTAAGTAACACTTTGTTTTCACTCGCGTTTATATGCGTCACTGTTTGTGTACTATTGGCGGAGGGCATCGACGATGTTGTCGTCATCGGCGTTTGCACAGGCATCGTCGGCTTCAGCTCCGGAACCTGGCTACTTCCAGCGTCACTTTTCGGTTTATTTCCGACGTAGTGAAGTAGATTGTGATGCCCCTCTCCACAGCTGTTCTTATCGCAAGGCGGTGCTGAGCATGTGTCACGTGCGTGGCGCGACAGTAGGCATTTATAACAAATCCCGTTACGTTTTACAAATTCCCATCTCTTTTTACGTAACGCCTTCTTGAATTGTTTACATTCAGTTAATTTATGTTTTGAGGTACGGCAGAATTTGCAGTTATCATTATCATCATCTGTTTGCAATAATATAGTTTGATATCGATTACCGGAACTGTCTTTGTTTTTTTGATTATTGTTTTTATATTGATCAGTACGAGGACACGTAAAATAGATATTTGATGTGACTGATATCTTTACGGCCTCATTGTGTAAGAAATCAGATAAAATGACCATACGGGATATCTTTCCTTCAGTGATGAGCGGGAAACTGTAATCAGACCATTTAGATAACAGTGTTGTAGGCAGCTTGTACAATATAATTGAAACAATGCTCATACCTTGTAAGTACTCTTCGCGTCCAACTGCTCGCACTGCTTGTATAAGGTTTTGCACTTTCACTGAAAATGGCACGATTTCACTATGATAGTTTTGTGACATTGGGGGCAATTTCTTGATATCCTGCACTATTTTGGATATTATTAGATCAGGATTGCCAAAACGTAACTCCAAAGTTGACATGATTTTGCCCGGTGGACTCGCAGAAATAAGTAAGGCTGCGACAGCATCTTTGGCAGCTCCTCGGAGACACTTTCTTAACCTCCACAGATTTTCTTCAGGAGAAAATTTACAAAGCTCGGTTGACTCTTTATAGGCTTGTTTAAATTGCAAAAATTCCAGTGGGTCTCCTGAAAATTCTGGAAGATCCTTCGGCGTGCTTAATCGAGTTATAAGGTTATTATTCGGTGCACTCGTAGAAGCCAGGTCCTTCAACGCGCCAGCTAGCATCTGAATAGTCGCTTGCATACTGGTGGCCTCCGCCGCTGGTGGCGGTGCAGGTACAGTGTGTGGGTGCGACTCCATCGGCAGATGTGGCACTGAAGGTGGCGGCTTTTGAGTTGACGTAGCTGGTGGTGCTGCTGGTGCCGTAAAGAGGACGGCATTTGCAGACGCGGCTGGTTCTGTGTCAGGTGGATGCATCTTGCCCAAGGGGTTGCCATGATCGGGGGCCGATTGCATTAATTCGTGGTGACTCCGTTCCAGCCATTGCTCCACGTCGTGAGCACATTCTTCGCGTGGACTGTATTTTTCTTCTTCCTTTAGTTCAGCTAAGTCCGCTTCTAGCTGTCTGTCTATGAGTTCCAGTCGTATCTGTGCCTTTTGCTTTGCAGCATCCAAAAGCAACTGCGCCTTACGAACTTTAACCGATGATGTGTCGGAATGACCTTTCGACCTTGGCAACGTGTTGTCTGTTTTGACGCTCGGTGGTGCCACGGGTGTTTTGACCGCCATATCTTTGGCTGCTGCACTAGTTGAAGACTTAAGATCTTCAGTATCTGAGTCTTGAGCAACCTTTTGTTGTTCTAAAAGTTCGCGTTGCGCGCGCTCGCGCCGTACCGTACTTCGCGTGCCCACCATTTTTCTTTTCACTGGTGGCGTGACAAACATTAGTTTTACTTGATCCGGTTCGATTGACCACTTTGTAGATGGTAGTAGGTGGTAATCGGCGAAGTGAAACGAGAAGATGGCTTTAGATAATTTATATTTTAAAAGACACAGATAATTTAGACAAACAAGGTAAACACATACAAGCACACCCGCTTGTGGTGCTCGCACGGACTGAACTGCCGGCGTGTTGGGTGGGGGTCTAGTGGCCCATATATCTGTACTTAATTATATCTTACTATCTAGGAATCTAAAAATCATGAGCGCGTCGCTAACAGCACGTCAGCACTAAGATGGCATTGAGTTATTAGTTTAGTGAAAATGGCAATTTTGCTATTCTAAATTTGACGTTTTTTTATTAATTTGACTTGTGTGACATAATATGTAGATTTTATTCCTAATTACTTTGACTTTTGACTGGCTAATTTTGTTTTATTATAATTTCTATGACGAGTTGATGACACTATTCTGCAGTATTTATTATAATTTGATTGATTAAGTTTTAATTTAATAAATGTTAATTGCTTTGAATAATGGACAAATTTATAACTATTTGATGTTTAATTAATAAAAATAACCAACGTGTTTATATTTGTACGCCGCGCCGTTAAGGCAAAACATAACTGTGCTATAATCTTATGTAACATCTTGCAAGCCATGTGTGTATACTTATGTTTTGGACAAATAAATGATCTTATCTTAACTTAAAATTTTGATTGTCTAACAAGTCATAAACTAAAATTCACACCAACACTTCTACTTCAGGTGCAAAAACAGTACTGTATCTTTCTTTTTCTTTTGCTCATATCTCGAAAATGGTGTATCCTATCGCAAAAATAATAAAAAATTTGACACCCTTTATAAAATCTTTAAATCTCTAAAACTCAACATGTAGGTAATTTTTTTTCTGTTAAATAGTTAAAATTTCCTTATCAAACACGTAGAGACTTACCCTCATGTGTGCCTTTGGCTCTAAAAATTCAAGGGTTAGGGCAAACAAGTACCACGTAGAGTCGTGATTGTAAAATTCGATTTTAGTTGTGTCAAAAAAAAATTAAACATAACATAACATCACGCCTTGTGTCCCCGAAGGGTTGGGCAGAGGTGTCCCTGTAGCAGGTACACCCACATTTCGCCAGTTATATTTAAGTCACATGTAATAGAGGGCGAGTCTATATTGCCATCAACCGGGCACAAATCCAGACTCCAAGCTGTTATTGAGAAATTTCAGATAGAAAAACCCAATAACACTTTGCCCGACCCGGGAATCGAATCCAGGACCTCATGCTCAGCAGTAGCACTTGCGACCACTAGACCAACGAGGCAGTCATAATAAGTCAATAATTTTTAAATTTAGAGAAATGTTTTTGCCGAATAGCTTTAAGATTCTCTAGCCAAAAGTAAGAAATTTTAGTGATAGTTTAGTTCGGTGTACAAGAGAATCGGCACCAATATCTCTTACTCAGGTGAACCATTTACAAGTTTTTTGTGACCACACAAAATGCAAAAACTTTCGGGTTACGAAACACGGTCCACAGAAAGTTGAGATTGATTATCGTTAACTCGAGATCCAAGACCGAAATGTCAATGTCATATGTCAGGAAAAAAATTCGAACCTTAAAATTCTAATAGGAAAATATATAATTGATAGGCAAAACCAGATGAGAAATTGTTTTCTCATTCATACTCATATTATTAATCCAGAAGGATTTACCCTTAACCTTTCAACAAACGTAGGTAGCTAAAATTTTCCATTACAATTTACTTTAAATATATTTGCCTAGTCCTATACAAATACAAAGGTAATTTCACCTGCTTCCGATCAAAGGCCCAGCGGGGTTGGCTCGGCTTTTGTTACCTCACAGCTGCGAGTCTCGCTGCTCATGACAGCCACCGAATTGTGTCCATAGGATACTGTGACAAAGGAATAAACAATTTATTATGGATATGTTTGAAACAGATTACGAAAGAACAAACAATATTATATAAATGCGTCATTGGGCTGCTGTAGATAACTTTATTTGTTTCCAAAGTCGACTGTCTTTCGTCGTAATTAAACTGTTCGTTTTGTGCTATCATTGCGGCTGGCACTGCCACCGTAAATAACAAAACAACTGAAGTCCCTAATGTTATGCTCAGTCATGATTTTCATGCCATGGTCCTCACAGTCATCATCTGACCAAGATAATGTCTGCACTTTAAAAGATCCTGTGAACCCTGAGTAGGTTTTTGTGTTTCTCCGCAGAGTATTCGGTTAGGAAACATCGACTTCATCTAGTTTTAAAATATATTTTGACGTGAAACCAATTTACAGAAATTAAATCATTATAATTTAAGAAACCAAAAAAAAAATATAAGTAGTAGAGTTGCATGGTGTAGCTTTTTATTATTTCCTTTATTTCATTTTAAAACATACTATTTACATTTTTAAATATTCTTATAAAAATAATTTAAAAAAACATTTAAAAATATAAAAAATAGTAGCCCACTGGTGTCGGGAACAGGGTCCAAGCCACCGGTGGTCAGGGCTCCTGAGAGAGGAACCTCCTAACGATACGCGCCGTGTCGAGGAGTACTGCTTTCTGGATCAAGCCCTTGATCCAGCTACCTAACGAGAGCCTCCTCAGGTGTTGGTCGAGGCTCTTAGCTATTATGCTATTGGCCGTAACGATTATCGGCACAATGATTGCTGTATCCACATCCCACAAGTTGACAACCTCGTGAGCCAGATCAAGATACTTAATCTGTTTATCTTTTTCAGCTTTCACGAGGTTCTCGTCATGCGGGACCGCTATATCAATAATCATTGTGCGACGCTCTAATCGATCTATCACCACTATGTCTGGCTTATTGGCAACAATAGTCCGGTCAGTGATGATAGATCGATCCCAATACAACGTGATATTGCCATTTTCGAGGACTGGGTCGGGCACATATCTATAGTACGGTACTTCCGATTCCACAAGACTGTATTTCAGAGCAAGTTGCTGGTAGATAATCCTGGCTACAAGGTTGTGCCTATGCAAGTAGTCTCCGTTAGCCAGACGAGAACAGCCAGAAATAATGTGTCTGATTGATTCTCCGGGACGGTGGCATGCCCGACAGATGTCAACCGTGCCGTCCTTCACAATATATTTCCGGTAGTTGTTCGTCATCATAACTTCGTCCATAATCGCAAAGACAAAACCTTCGGTTTCCTCAAAGAGGTCACCGAATCGCAACCAGGATACGGACGCTAACAGGTCTACATCGGGCCCATGTAAGGCCCGGTAAAAGCGCCCGTGAAGCTCTTTGCTCTGCCATACCTCCCTGCGGTCATTAGTATCTAATACTATAGGTTTGCGCCAGTTCTCGTTAGCCAAGGATAGCGGGGTGAGGCCCTTGTCTACGGAGACCACATCTCGGTGCATCCCCACGTCGGTTTCTAGGAAGTATTCCCTGAGACTGCATACCTCACGGTTGTGCAGGGTCTTAGCATTTAAGAAGCCTCGACCTCCGCACTTCCGCGGGATATACAGTCTCATCACTGATGAACGTGGGTGATGCATCCGATTTGCGGTCAGCAATGTGCGGACCCTCCTATCCAGGGCGTCAAGTTCTGTCTGAGTCCATTTGAGTATGCCGAAAGAGTACATCAAAACCGGCATGACCCAACCGTTGAAGGCGCGCACCTTGTTTCCGCCTGATAGAAGACTATTTAAAACTTTATTCAGGCGGCTAAAGAAGCGCTCCTTCAGCGATTGCTTCATGTCAGCAGCGTTGATACCTAACGCTTCCGACATACCCAAATACTTGTAGGTTTCGGTCGAGGAGAGAGATCTTAGGTGTATGGAATCCGAGAGGTGGGTTCCCACGGATTCCACAATCTTCCCTCGCTTTACATGCATGACCGCACATTTGTCCACACCAAATTCCATTCTGATAGCGCTACTGAAAGTTTCAGTTACCTTCAGTAGCTCCAGCAGTTGCAAATTGTTGTGGGCAAAGAGTTTCAAGTCATCCATGTAAAGGAGGTGAGATATAACCTGACCACCTCTCCTCAATCGGTAACATAGCCCTGAATCTTCCAGCAGTGTGCTTAGAGGATTCAAGGCTAGGCAGAACCAAAGTGGGCTCAGACTGTCGCCCTGAAATATACCTCGTTCTATCCTTATCGGCTCGCTATTCCTCTGGGTATGTCGACATCCTGGATAGCGAAGAACCGTCCTCCATTGCCCCATACATGACATCAGGAAGGCGCGTAGAGTTGCATCTACTTTATACAATTCCAGCACCCTCATGAGCCATGTATGTGGCACCGAGTCATAGGCCTTCTTATAATCTCTCCAACATGTCGACAAATCCCTTCGGGATCGACGAACCTGTTGGCTAATGGTCATATCGATGAGGAGCAGCTCCTTAGTACCGCGGGACCCGTTCCTACATCCATTTTGAGAGGCAGACATGATGGAGTTGGTGTCTATATGTTTGTTAATTTTAGATCTCAAAATGGATGTAAGAACTTTATAGACCGTCGGTAAACAAGTGATCGGCCTATAATTTTTGGGTTCCGCAGTACTACCTGATTTATGGAGCAGGTGGTTTATTCCTGTCGTTAGGAACTGGGGCAGCGACCCTGACTCTAAGGCTGACTGGAACTGGGATGCCAATCGAGCGTGCGACCTTTTGAACCACTTTATCCAAAAGTTGTGCAGCCCGTCCGGCCCTGGAGATTTCCAGTTAGGCAACGGACGGACTGCACGAGCTACATCTTGGGGGCTGATGGTAAGTGCCCCCATTTCTGGTATTTGCTCGCACGCTCGCTCGATCTCCCTAGTCCAATCTCCTTCGGTGTGATTGATAGGCGCCGACCAGATGCTTCGCCAGAACGAACACATGGCGTCATCATCTGGTAGACGCGTGTCAATCACACCTTGATCCGGTCGCTCCCAAGCCCTGTAAACCCACCTTTCATCGCTCTGGAATGTGCGATTCTGAGTGTACCTCTCCACTCTCCGCCTGTATCGTCGAATACGGTTTGCCCATGCGCAGATCTTCTGCTTCAGGAAGTCGATACGCTCTGTGACACGGGTCAAATAATCCCGAGAACTAATATCAGTCCCCGAGAACGCCCGCTTCACAAAGCGCATCACTCTAGGGCGAGTATTGCCCTCCCTGAAGCAGATTAGCTTGCCGATGAGTACTCTAGCCTCACTGATACGACGCTCAATCCTGCACTGCCAAGCTGGTATAGCTGGTTTTGGTCGTGGAGCTCTGTCATTGTTAGGAAATTTGACATGAGCCACACGACATGCCGCTACAGCTGCACAGTACAAGATCGAGTGGGTATCAGCGAGGTCTTTGCTGCCGTCAAAACAATTTGACAGCAACGAGTCTAGAGTACACACCAGCGCCTTGTTTTTCTTGTGCATGGGCAAACGAGGTAGACGTGATCTAAGTCCAGGCGGAGTGGAGCGGTACTCCCGGAAAGCATCCTCCAAAGCGCTCCTCAATCGTGTATTGCATTGGGAACTCACGGATATAACCCCGTCATCATCCTCTTCATCACCGCGGTCGGGTCGCGCGGTTTATTATTTATTATTATTATACTATCGAGTCAAACTCACAGAAGTACTCCGAATACAGTTAAAAAAACACTCCAATACAAGCGTTATAGACCTAAATTTACTTTCTATGCTCACATTGAGTTTTGTGTAGGGGTTTATTAAAAATTCAATACGCTTTCCTATTTTCCTAGCCATTTCGTTTGACATTGTCTGTCTCGTCCACAGTTTATTCTATGACCCTTTCACAGCACACACCTACATGTCGAATATCCCCAGTGCACCGATCAAAGCGCGCAGCAGGGTGGGTCTCGCCTTTTGTGACGTCACAGCGGTGCATCGCGCTGCCCCCGACAGACATCACCTTTGTGATAGCACGTCACTTTGTATTGTACCTTGGACAGACATAGACAGAAACGGTCATTTATTTCATGTTTTCATGAAGAAAGAATGACTATTCTGAAAAAAAAAAAACTCGTCAAATACAAAAATACAAATCGATAACAGAATTAAGTTTCATAGTTGGTTGAGTAAAGTCGGTCTGCTGTGAATTTGAATTGAGAAGCTAATATGTTTGAACTTGCGAAATCAAAAAAATACATGCCTGACCATTCTAGACACACCTTGAATAAAGCAGTAACTCCAGCAGCCTGTATAATTACTTCACTTCGTAATTATTTAGTACAACGGAAGCTTCCAAATACACACATTCCGAATTCATGACCAAAACCCTATATTTATTTCATGCAAACAAAAATATCGCACGACTGGAAAATATTCGCAAAGTGCTCACCAAAAAAGCGTATAAAAAATTCAAAGGCTCTCCCCCCGACTAGACCGGGACAGGTCACTCTTCCCCTGCCTCCCCCTTCCCCTGGGAGAGGGCGCCTCCCCTGCGAAATTAACTCGCCCTAACTCACCTGCCCTTTGAAGAGCCGCCTGCACACCTAAACGACATATTGACGTTTGATAGTTTTATGATTATTTTAATATGTGTTTTGTAAGACGTTATTGAGTATGGCAAAATTTAAGTAACGATTTTATTTATTTATTTCATTTATTTATATAGATTCGGGTATAGATTCGATTAATGGTTTGCACATAATATATATATATATACCCAAATGAATAGAGACAACGTTAACAAAAACTCTAATCAGCAACTTTATATATTAGACCCATGTTAACCCGGTTATCTGAACTAAACCTAATATTATTTTATGGCTCTGTGAAACAAAAGCGATTCGGGAACAAAGTATGAATTGCCTGGGGCAATTCGACCAAATCAAAGGCAGAAAGGAAAGTAGCTGAATTGTTTTTCACAAGTATTCAGGACAAAAAGAGGAGAAAGGTTTTTGGGCCGAATTATAAATTTGTAATATTATTACAATGATATTACTCATGTGAGATAACTTTTGTCTACATATAACTTGTTTTGAACATGACATTAAATGTTTGAACGTCAAATAAATCAAGTTTATTTGAAAAGTTTATCCACTGAATACTGAACAATAAGTCGTTCAAGATCAGCATACCTACCTATTACCGAGTTATTTATTCAAAATCTAAAATATTGTAAAAATTAGGGATGATGGTTCTTAAAACACTAGGAATACTACAATTTTCAAGATTTGTGTCCAATCCACACAAAAAACGCTATCATATTGCTGTCTTAGAATCCTTTTTTCTTATAAAATATTCCTAGACTCTTAGCCCGACCTTTTTGTATGATATAAAAAGGACGGAAAGAATCCTCGAAGCCTTTTATGTTAGGAAAAAAAACTGCTGTTACACAGGATTTTTAAGAAATGTTTTTAAGATAAAGTTTTCTTGCGAAGTTGTCGACTTTTCTAAGATCGTTTTATGTTACTGTTATAACACCCTTATTTTTAAAAGGCGGAAGGCTTGGGCATAGCTGACAACACGAAAACTAGAGAGAACGACAGAATTGCTTTTCAGAATTGTCGAAACGTCGCACTATAGTTGCAATGTAATGATTGTTTTTATGGCTTGATACTGGCATAGTTTCTGCGAACGTGTTATGTTTTAATGTATTTGAATGTGTAGTGTGTAGTTTTGTATGTGTCGCTGTTTTTGATATTTTACTCATATATGTACCTTCCTTTTTTTGTGTTCACCCCCGAAGTTTTAATTTGTTTACATACACGAAATACTCTAAAATCTAGGTTCTGAATTATCTTAAAAAGGATAAGAGGCCGCCTATAAGTTCGAGTATACGAATTTGAATCGGGTAGCATTAGTCTAATTACGAGTAAAGATCAAAATAAAAAAAATTACTTCTCTTCGGAACAAAAGACCACGTCACATAGCGTGTTCATACAATCAAATTAAATTGCTTATTAAATTAGACGGGTGTGAAATAAATGAATCATTCACATACAACACGGTTTATTCAACACAAAAAAGAAACAATTATTCCACATGCAACAATGTCGTGCGCCTGTACACTCCACGGGGAGTCCGTCTCGCATAGAAATTGCAATTTCATTTCATTTTAATGCGACTGTTTACCTTCAATATAATCCAGTTAGGGGGTGAGCAGAGCCCCAGCCATTACGTATTTCTGTCACGGCACTGTTTTTTGTCAGACTAAACAGAGATAATATTTTTAAAACGCTGTGCGAAATAAATTGTGTTATTCTTTGTATTGGAAGATTTCTCCTCCAATACAAAGGATAATACAACTTATTTGTGCCTCTTTCGTGTGACTAATTTTATTTGGTGTGCTACTGACCCGTTTATTTCTAGAATAGAATAAGAAGTGATGTAACGTAGCTCGAAGGTGTCTATTGGTGATTCCTTGTAAGCTGAATACGCTCATGCTCAATCGTCACAACCCTTACAACGATACTATTTTAATGAAAGGGGTTCATAAACTAACGACATCTCGATCGCCAGTTCAGTGCCTGTCTTCTTCTTCTCCAGCATAGTATGCTATTCTGAGAGATTGACCATATTAATTGGGTTTGATTGATTCGATGCCTATGCCACCTAAACTAGTTCCTAGCACTGTGTAACACGCTAGTGTAGAGTAGAATCCAGAAATAGTACCACTATTTTACATAAATCAATAACCTACTTCTGCGGCTGTAAACGTGCGATATTATGATTAATAGCCCTCAGCTCGTTAGTCGCGTGGCGGCCATTTTACTAGAGATAGATGCTATATCGTAAATATAGGTACGTTACATAATATACACGAAGTTCTGCAATGCGCTGAACTTTATCCCGTATACAAATGATTTAAACAACCTTGAACCTAGGCGGTTGTTATTATCCTTTAACGTGCTGTGGTTTTTTATATATTATTGCGGTAGTGTTCAATTTAACGCGAACCGTAAAATTAAATTAATGGTTTTTGTATACGACATAGCTTTTCGGGAGCATTTAGGGGTTGTAGTTCATTACAATATCAGTAAAATTGGGAAAAAAATATACCTAATTATTTTTTAAGGGTATTGATGATAATGACAAATAACTTCAAGTGGTATGAGATTCAACATGGAATCCTTTGTCCAGTACAAAACAGTAACTAAGTTGTCTGTGCGTGTTTTTTCGAAATATTACACAAAAAACCTTACACATATACATTTGCTTTCGTAAAAAATATCGTGTTTGCATACACAAATGGCCTCTTTGTTGCGATGTTTTTGTGTAACAAACTCGCTTAGAACTAAAAACAAAACTAAAATTTTGTAAAGAATAAGGATGTAAATTATTTAATTTGACAAAGACCCGGAAGACTTCCTCAGTCTATTCCATTCGTATAGTAAGTGGGTGACGCAGCAACCTGTCTATCCTCAGTCCTGTCCCATTTTCAACAATAAGAACTTACAGCCCCCATATCCGCGACGTAACGGTTAATGAAATCATGGTTATGGGGCTATAACCATAGCTAATGGGTTGGTATGGGGTTCGTTTATTAGTTTCGTATTGTTATCGTGAATTATGTCAACTTAGGGGTTTAGTTTCGTGAGTAATCTTGATAGTGATTCAGCAGTTTAGTTTTTTAACCCAGCAATTGACTCTAGGAGGAAAAACTCAAGGCGAAAGCTTTTATTTCGACGCGTTTGTAGACAATAATTTTCTTTTTTGTGTTCATAATTTCCTTGCACACCTATTTTATTATTAACCTAATTTTTTTTAAATTAGCCTCTAAGTTAGTTTGCGAGCACTCTTTAGCATTTAAGATACAATGTCGCCCATTGGCATGATGCTTTTTTTTCAAAATACCTCAATGATTTTATGAACTTACACTTGTATTTTTTTTTTTAAACACTGTTTTTTTTAGAAAAATATGTTATCACTTCCGTTTTTTTTACATAGAACTAATAAGCTTTTAGAAATCATAAACAGAAAACAAATCGAGCCAATAATATCGGAGATATGGCAAACGCTACTCAAAACATAAATAATATTAAAGATAGACCCCCATTTTAAAGTATTTTTTCTTGAATATTCAGAAAAATTCGGGCGATGGGCGACATTGTATGGTGTAAGTCAACATTAGGTAACTTAATGTTATTTCAGACAGAAAGCAGCTTATTTTCTTGATATTTATCATACTGTAGGACAGAAAGAGCTTAGCGCTCTTGCTATCATATATCGGGTCAATAAACGGCATATTTTAAATATTACCTTTCGATTATTATTTCTAGAGACTGATCTACAGGAAAAGATTATTTTATATGCCGACGAGGGCTGTCAGCTATCCGAGCTGATTGTCTATTTTTCTAATTATAAATATAGCGTTTATCTGTTAATATTTGTATATATTTCTAAAATATTCATGAAGGTTGAATGGGAAAGTCCACTACGACGATATTATGAGCAATATTGCCATATTTTTAGCCTTCGTGGCTACGGCACGTAGTGCCTGCTATGTACCTACAACGTGCCAAACGTATCATATAGATATATAGCTTTCATACCCTCAAGTTTCATACCTGCAAATTCTCAATAACCAACCATACGACCTTTACAACCAATACTTAACAAAATACCCAGAACAATAACAATATAGTACCTATAGGTAAGCGTCAAGTTCGGGCTCGCGTGTGACTGTTGTAAGTGCGGCCAGGCACGGCACCGATCGATAACTTAACCTGCGCTTAAGTAACTTGGAGGTGGTGGAGTTTTACAGGCTGCATTGAAACTTTTACGTAGGAGGTTACGTGATTATTTTTATTGAAGGCTTTTTATGAGCAAGAATTATGATTGCGTGGCGCAAACACGAGTATTATCGGACTCAAGTAGATTGCTGGATATTTGTGAAAAGTATGCACGAACCCATGGACTCAGATATAATGTGAAGAAGAGTGAACTGATGTAGTTTAAGGCTGGTTATAAATCCCTCGCTAATGTGCCTCCTTTGTATCTTTGCGGTAGCAGCTTAAACAGAGTGTCTTATTTCAGGTATCTGGGTCACTGGATCTCGGAGGATCTTTGTGACAACATTGATTTGGAGAGGGAGCGCAGGGCGCTGTCTGTGCACTGTAACATGCTGACCCGCAGGTTTGCACGGTGTACTGAGCAGGTCTCAATCAATCTTTTTACACCTGCAGCCTGTGGACTAGCTACACGCAGCGTACATACAGTGCTCTGCGTGTGCAATACAATAACGCGTTCAGGGTACTGTTCGGGCTGCCGCGCCACTGCAGCGCTTCAGCAATGTTTGCGGTTAAAACCGTGGATGGTTTTCATGCCATCATGCGGAAGCGTTGTGCGTCTCTTATGAGGCGCATGCGGGCCAGTTCGAACAGCCTTCTGAGCGTGTTCGTGGGTCGCTGGGACTCGCCGATGTGGCAGCACTGGATGCGACTACACACTGTGGGTGGACGCGTCCAGGGCTTGGCATAAACTGGCACTCCTGTGCGGTGTCACTTCGTGGTTTTAATTTTTATTTTTATTTCTTCATGTGGCTTTGTTTTTCTTTATACTAACAATAGCTTTATAAGGTTTTTTTTGTATTACTAACAGTATATGGACTACGTCTGAAATAAATGTTTTGAATTTGAATTTGAAAAAGCAACATAAACTACTTACTTGTCGAAAAATCGACTAAGTATTAAATCAAGCTAATATTAGTATCTAGCAAAAAGTTATGCAAACGCAAAAGTTCAAAATCAAAGAAGCCCATTTATCGCTTACTTTAATTAGGATTGCGTTATTAATTAAGTTCACTGCGATTTTGTATTTTTATTGATCGTAGCACTGTGCTACGCCGTAGCGCAATGTGCTACGGGCTACGGAAGTAAAAAGACATTACATAATCTAATCTTCTTTTACGTTTTCCTCAGCCACTATGTTTTTACTAATACAAAAACAGCTGTTTATTATTCAATAATACTAAGGCCTCGAGAATACCGTTTTATTCCGTTCCAATTAAATTGGACCAGGGTAGACCTGTATCACGTATCTAAAGCAAATATGTTTCTTTTACCTCCTATCTCCCCGTCCGTATGTGAGCTTGGTACTATTTATATCAGGCTGTTTGTTCATTTGTCCGTTCTGAAGAGTGCTTGGGACGAGTGGGGACTCACAGGAGCCTGTTGTGAACTAATTGATTACGTAAACATAGAGGTTTATTTATGGATTGCAGTGGAAATAGGAATAAAGAGGAATGTTGCGTTTTATCTCTTTTATTTTACCTTTTCATTGAGCTGTAGTCATTTAATTTTATATTTTCTTTCATCTCAATACTCTCTGATATTTAATTAACAATATTCCTATTTCAGCTGTGACTTAATTCTTTTTTCGATGTAACGACGAAGGGTCTAAAACGGCCACTTTAAGCAATTCCTCTAAAAGCAATTCATTTTCTGAATTCCCAGCAATTCCTCTATGGTGACACATATTTTAGCTGAATTATATTCAATTCAATTCATATCAGAATCATATTTGGTGTAAATATTGTCGCATGAAAAAAATTAAGACCGTAATTTTACAGGATAATTTTTATTTACAGTTTTTATTACCTAGTTCGGCTGCAGATGCTAATAATTGGACACAATTGTTAGTAAATTAATTTAAGCATAATAATTTTAAGTAGCTAAAACAAATTGTGTTACATTTTTACTATTTCTGGTCTAATAAATAAATAAATTAATAAAATGAGATTTTTATTTTTTATGTCTACAATTTAAATGTTATTTCATTATATTAAAAAACTGTCAAACAGATGAATTGCGTAATATGAATTGAACGCAGATAATATTATGAATTGTCAGTTTGTGACAGTTTGTGAGACTCATAATATTATCATATTATTATTCTGCCAAAGCGGCCGTTTTAGGCCTCCTGATATCGCTTAGTATTTTTTGCGTCGTCCTTTACTACGTACCTATACTTAGATAACCCAACAACTGTTTTAGGTATTATCTAACTCCTCGTGGCCTGGTGCCTTGCATGTTATCTTGATTATACAACTTTTACTCAACTAAATAGGCGCTTAGTAATACCAAAATCGTAACATAATTACGCTGTTCTATACAAGTTTTAAGCAAAACAAAAGACAATTGTTCGCCTTATTAGCTAACCCGCGGTCGTAGGTACAGTCAGTTTCAAAAATATGTATATATCGATAAGAATTCATTTATTTGTCTACAAGCTCTGTTCCATAACTTTGTATCAATGTGTTACCACAAAAAAAATTAAACATTGGGTACTTAATTTTAGCGACACATTGACACAGTATTATTGAACACTAATTGTAGATAATCAAATGAATTCTTGTCGATGTATATGTCGCAGGGATATTGTCAAACCAGTGATATTATAATTTCACTAGTGAAATTATAATTGCATGAAACTTTGTCAACCGCCTCCATCTCTCACAATTTAACGGACTTCTTTTAGTGTTATTGTAATTTCACGGGAACTATGTAGTGATTTTATAATAACCCTAGGTGTATTATGAGTCAAGTTTGTAGTGGGGTCTTCGTGCGTTTTGATTGGTCAACTCTTCTTCATGCGCCTTTACGATCTGCATAATAACGTGTAGAAATTTATTCATTTTATGATATAGGTAAGTAAGGCATGATATTGGAAACGGATCAATCATTGACCGTCTCACAATTTAACGGGCTTGCAAATACAGTTAAATTTTAAAAATATCACTGTCTTGTAATATCACTACGTGGGTCCAATGGAATTATAATGTTACTGAAATGAGCCCGTTAAATTGTGAGAAATGGAGGCGGTTGAGAAATATCACTGATTGACAATATTACTGCGACATAAACATCTTTTTGAGGTTGTTTACTTAGGCGAAATGAGCGAAACGAAACTATATAATGAGCCACAGTTTTGTATCCGCGTAGTAAACACTCGACACTTTGGGTCTAGTAAAGGTTAAGTATACCTACCACATACTGCACAGTTCGAGGTATTGGCGACACGCGACATTTCCACGAACAGTTTGTTTGATTACTTACACTGAAAAGCTTATAAGTTGTGGTGCAAATTGTGACATGTCGCGAGAATAAACGTTATCATCAAGTTAACAGCATAAGTGTGTGCCTAAAAAGATAAACAGGATTTCATAAAATGGGTCATCACAAGATATGAATAAAATGTGGTCGGGAATAAGTTCAATTGGCGTGCAATAGAAATGGCATAATTATCTCCATCCATGACCTTACCGTAAACAGATAATGATCTTTGTCATTTTACATCCAGTACACTTCTCGGTTCATTTACTCAGTTACTGAATTAATAATTTGAAGTTGAGAATTTGTCAAACTCTTTGGCATTACTTAAGGTGATTCCATCAACGAAACACGCGTAATTTAAAATTTCGCAGGCTTTCACCTTAAGTTTCACTAGTTGTCAACATCAAATTCTCTGAGACACCGGGTGTTAGTTCTAGTCAGTCCTTAGAATTCCGCAGCTCTATAGCATGCATAATCAGCTTATAATGTTCCTACTACTGGGACACAGGCCTCTTCTCAATGAGAGAGAGTGGGCCGTAATCTACCACGCGAGCCCAGTGCAGGTTGGTAGATGTCTTCGAATTTTTGATTCTAGGACATGCCGGTTTCCTCACGATGTTTTCTTTCAGCATTGCCGCAGCTCTATAGCAAGCCCAAATTCACAGGTTACATAACCTAACCTTCACCCTCCTTTCATAATTTGTACCCCAAGAAACACAAAACTCCGTGCTTTTTACCATATCGTCGCTATGACCCGCATCCACACAACCTTGGCCTGAAGTTTCATTTATAATAATGTACCTATTCGGAACTTTGCTTTCTTTATAATTTTTTAATACTCAATTAGTGGGCTGGTGTACCTACTTTTACGTAGTCTAGATTCACAAAGGAGGTTTATATATTTTCCACGGATGGATAGAGCACTTTGTTCACTGAATTAGGAATCATTGTCGACCTTAGTGTCATTTATATTTATACCGTTCAATTAAACTTAAATCTCTGTATACGTCGAGTATTGGTAAATTCCGTTCAAAGAACAGCTGTACACTCTCTATAGATCTCAATTTTTGAAGTGAAAACTTCTTTAGGCGCGTTGGGTATTTTTGAGATGGGACTAAACCATTGATTTCGCGACACCATGACGACACCTCATTTTTGTAAACGCGATTGTGCTCTTTACTTATATTTCGTTACGGATCAATGTTCTATGCAAGTATTTTTACTTTAAAGGTTTTTGAAGTATTTTTTTTTGTAAACGCGATTGTACTCTTTGTTTAGATAAGGTTACGGACCAATGTTCTATACAAGTATTTTTCATCCACCAAGGCGGTCTTGTTCAAGTTTTGACTTCTGTCGGCACTCCCGGAGTGCCAACAATTTTTTTTTTCGGCACATCTGTATGAAATCAATTTCCGAAACAGAGCTATCTGCTTATGAACATCGAGACAAGTATCAATAGACTTATTCCTTTTCTACGCGAATTCACTTAGCAGCGACAAGAACTGCGGAGCTTAATCACTATTTTCTTTTCTTTCCGCATTTTTTCCTTTTCTCATTGAAATTCTCTTCTCGTGCGCAATCTTAGGCGAGGGTTTTTCCGCCCTTTGCGTTCCTAACGAGGCTGTATACAAAGGAGGGTAAGCAGAGTATTGAACGGCTTCAGAAGATTACTTCTTCTAAATATCGGTGGATTAGATTTTGTTTTGTTTGTGACTAGTAATCTTGGTAGTGGCTTTTTTTGTCGCCAACGAGGATTTAAGAGAATCGTAGTATTCAATTTATAACATTTTTCGTATTCTTATTTCCTTCAGTTTTCTGAAAATAAAAGATTAAGGAACTAAGAAGTAATTTTCACATGGTCCATTCAGTAGTTTCGATTGTTATGCGAAGGATAGGTTGATAAATTCCCATTACATCCACCATCCACCCAATTTTATCCGAAGAATACCATCAAAAACTAGGCAAAAAACTATATGAATAAACATTGCCCACTTATCGACAAAATATCATAAATAAAGATCACATATTACGGAAAATTCTTACAAAATACATCCAATAGGCTGTCAAAGGTAATAGGAAAACATTTCTGATTGAGCACCATTTTGTGAGAAAAAAACGAAAACGCGACGTAAGCTCCCTTCGCTATAATGACATTGGCAACGGGGGACCTAGTAAATTGGATTTTGGTTAAACAAGTTGTTACAATTACTGTCTTTGCAAGGAGGGAAGGAAACGCCATTCGGACCTTGGAATGACGTGCTGTTTTGAATGTTAAATGAATAGCCTTAATAATTAATACTGGTAGAACTACGTCTTTCGGTTTATAATTGACTCTTTCTATTGAGTGAAACTTTTCGGTCGGGTTCGTCGATAGGTTGAATTACTACAAATTGCGATCAATTTAACCGAGGTTCAAAATAGCCGATAGTACTGTTGTAGCATCTATTAATTATTTTGACAGTAAATGAAATGCAATTAATTTATTTTAAATTAGTAGAAACATTCACGAACAAAAACATGTTCTAAGTCAACAAATATATCATTCATATATCATTCATTCAACAGTGAATAACAAAAGTATTTTGATGGAACGGTTTTATAAACATTAATAATTAACCTTTGCTCTTTGTTTTATTTGTGCGAATGTTAATAATGTGTGACATATTCTAATACATCAGTAATTTGTGTTTGTGTTCAAAAGGACTCTGAATCGTCTTTGGAAATCGAAGCTCTCGTTAATAAGACCACTCGGGACAGAGGAACGACAACTAACAGAAACAAAGATCGACTCACAATCCTTTTGAAACATTACAGCATCCCCCTTTCTCATGAAATGATAACACAATGATCATTTCTGTTTGTTGTCAGGTTCCGAACTCCCAATCGAGGTCCCGCTGAAGGACGACGCGTAAATGTGTGAGCAACACGCAAATATCACCGCGAGGGCAGTCCTAGCCCTCCCCTGAAGATGAACACTGGACCTTACAACAGATAGATTCTTAAAATAAAAGTTATAAAAATAGTCCAAGATGGCGGAGGGACCACAAACGATATGGCAGAAGATCGACAACGCGGCCATCCCGATGGTGAACCTCGAGGTGCGGGAAGTGCGGGAGATACTGTGGGAGAAGATCAAGGAGCCGACGTCGCAGAGAAAGATCATCCTGGTCATCGTATCCATAGCGTTGTTGCTCGACAACATGTTGTACATGGTGATCGTGCCCATCATCCCGGACTACCTGCGGTACATCGGCGCGTGGGGCGAGGCGGGATACGACCATGTGGTCACTATGACACCCTACATGGTAGGTAACAAAACCATCACACCGACCAAAATCATCCCAGCATCGCACGAGGGTCAGGAGTCGGCGACAGGCCTGCTGTTCGCCTCGAAGGCTATCGTGCAACTCATGATCAACCCATTCTCTGGTGCCTTAATCGACCGCATCGGGTACGACGTGCCCATGATGATCGGACTCATCATTATGTTCCTCTCTACATCGATCTTCGCCTGCGGTCGGAGCTACGGCATGCTATTCTTCGCGAGGAGTCTGCAGGGCGTGGGGTCTGCCTTCGCTGATACATCAGGACTGGCGATGATAGCTGATAGGTTTACAGAAGAAAATGAGAGATCCAAAGCTCTTGGTATCGCCCTGGCCTTCATCAGTTTTGGTTGCTTGGTGGCTCCACCTTTCGGCGGCGCTTTATACCAGTTCGCAGGAAAGGAAGTCCCGTTCTTGATCCTAGCTTTAATATCGTTATTGGACGGATTCATGCTGTTGCTTGTAATGAAACCCTTGAAGACGCAGTTAAAGGAAGCTAGAGAGCCTAAACCACCCAGTACTCCAATTTGGAAGCTTCTGATGGATCCCTACATCGCTGTTTGCGCGGGTGCTTTAATGATGTCCAACGTAGCGTTAGCGTTCCTAGAACCAACCATTTCACTCTGGATGGAGGACAATCTGACTAAAGATAACTGGAAGATCGGAATGATTTGGTTGCCAGCCTTCTTCCCCCACGTTCTAGGAGTGATAATAACTGTGAAGATGGCAAGGAAGTTTCCACAGCATCAGTGGCTGATGGCGGCAGGTGGTCTTGCCCTGGAAGGTCTGTGCTGTTTCATCATACCTTTCGCGAATTCATACAAGATGCTGATGATCCCTATCTGCGGCATCTGCTTTGGAATCGCGCTCATCGACACAGCCTTGCTACCAACTCTGGGGTACTTAGTGGACGTGCGATACTCATCTGTGTACGGGAGTATCTACGCGATTGCCGACATATCATACTCTTTCGCATACGCCGTCGGCCCGATCATCGCTGGAGAAGTGGTCGAAGCTATAGGGTTCACTGCCTTGAACCTGTTCATTGCCTTCAGCAATTTATTGTACGCCCCAGTGCTCATGTACCTCCGGCACATTTACGACTTCAAGCCGTTTGAGAACGAAGCTAACATCCTGATGGCAGACCCACCAGATAAGGAGTACCAAACCTACAGCTTGCAAGACCAAAGGCCTGTGAATGGGGAGTATAAGAACCATCTTGAGTACTCCAACGTGTCTGGTCAGGTGGCTGGGACTGAAGAGTCGAACGTAGATACGAATCCTGGTACGTACAGCTACGACCAGTCATACCAGGGAGGGTATCAAAACTATAGCCAAGGGTACGATCAACAGCAACAACAGCCGCAACAGGGTTACCAGCAGGAATACCAGGACCAGTACAGTCAGCCGCGACAGTTGCCTGCACAGCCACAGCCGACGGCCAGCAACCCCTTCAGGGCGGGTGCGGCCGCTGCGCCGGCCCCAGCCCCCGCACCGCAGGCCCCTGCGCCTCAGCCCACCATCAAGAACCCCTTCAGGCAAGGCTTCTAATTCACTCCAAAATCAGTGTTGTTGTCGATATTTTTAAATTTACTTGTTGTGTAATTATAAATGTCCTATTTGGGTAGACGCCGACTGTTAAATAGATTTGCTTGCGTTGTAACCTAAAATGCAATATTTAAAAAAAAAATACTTAAATAAGTATAACAACGTAGTATAAAAAACTTTCTTAATACACTAACTAACGTAATCATGAAAGTAAGAAGGTTTGAAGGGTGAGCTCGTAAGCAAATGTAACATAACAGTGGGCACTAGAACTTCGATCACTGAGCCGTCATGTATCGATGAGTTATTTAATGTCTGATAGATGTCTATTAACTAGCTGTGCTTGTCATGTAGACTATTTATCGGGTGAACTAGCAATGGCGCTTTTAGATAAATGGGAGAAAAACGTCTAAAGGATGATTTAAAAAAAGATACAATTTACACTATCTGATATGGACGAGTTCAATACGAAAAATAAAGCAATAATTGGCTTGAAATCGTCAAGTTACTATTGACAACATATCATATTATTTAAAAGCTACTTTTGGTGTAGTGTAATTAAAAAAGGACTATTAATTGGAACTTTGAAATTAAAATTAAAGCTATGAAAAATCTAATATAAAGTATGTTCAAGGTTTACGTGGCTTTACAATGACGACAACTAAAATTATAAAATTTTATATCAAGAGTATAAAAATGAGAGAAAGTGACCGCATGATCTACTCTGTAGAGCGGCGTCTCGTTCTCGCAATGAAAGCTCTAATAATTATGACGTAAAAGTAAAATGGTTGTCAGGTAAAAGCGCTATTGCTCTCATCCGTTGTTTTCTTGTTGATATTGTTCTGATATAAATACAACTGTTATGCCTTCTAATAGTATATAGAATTATATCTGATGTGAGAATTATATGAACTATATAATATATCTGTGTAAGAATCAAAATATGGAGACATAGCAAAGACGGAGGGTAACAAAATGTACTCTGTGTACTAAAATCATGTTGGTGAATATGTAACCTTATTTCAAAGATCTAAGGTTCAAAATTAGCTACGAAATTCGTACTCAATCAAGTTCTCTCTGCTTTTGGCGTGTTTCCGTACCATAAGTTTAATCGTAAGTTCGGGAAAAATGAACCATATTTAATGGCAAACATACAAAATTCTAACTATTAAAGATTTTCCTGCAATTGTATCGCTAAGTAGCTCCTAGAGTAGGTTTTAAGGTAGATATTTTAAAAGTTCCGCACGAGTCGATAACACGCACTTATAATATAAGGGCCTAAAATATTCATTTGTAAGTTTCGGCACTTACTGCGACATTTCAGTACATTGTTCAGATTTATGGCTATACTATCATTGTATATGGCAATCTTTTAACAAATTACTCTAATGGATACAATCATAACTTTTACATAAAAATGTTACGACGATTGTACATAATCATAAACATATCGTAGATTAAAGATTAGCTCTACTAATTCAATTTTATCACACAATGCGATGTTACTTATAATATATATTTTTAGAAAGTATAAAACGTAATTATAGTATGCTAAATCAGCAATACTAGCGTAAGTATCATCGTATCTCGCTTCTATATCAATTAATTCGATTTATATCAATTATTATATCAATTAGTTTAACTAGGAAGTTAGTCAACGTGATAAGTTGCAACCAAGGTAACGAAACATATCAGAATCTTTTGATTCAATTAGATTAACTAAGCTTAACTATACATTAATATTACATAATATAATTATAATTTATGAGGTATATTTTCTCTAAGTGTACAGGAGTAGGTAGTATGTGTTTTTGTCGTTGACTTTACTGAGGAGGTATGTACCAGCAGCACACAGCAAGGCGCTGTCGACAGATCGGGGGGAGGAAACGGGGGGAAGATAATTATAAAGAAGGGAAGGAAAAAGGAAGCCGGACTTATAAAATATACGGCGTATGTCAAATAAATAATCTAAGAAAGAATTTTGTATGGAAAATCTTAATCAAACGTACATTCTAACACGTAAATCGAAAATCTTTATACATTTGTAATCTAAATCGACAATGAATAAACGCAGGCAAGGTTTCTGAACTCTTGATAAGAGGATGTTAGAACGATCTCGATAAAACCACGTCATAGATTACTTTGACGAAGAATATTAAACTGAATAGTCATTTCATGAAAAACTTTGATAGTGTCTCAAATATATATATTTAATATATCGTGAAACATTAAGGTTATACAAAAAATATTAAAACGAACAGAATTTGTAAAAGTGGCTACAAACGTTCGATTAAAAAAGAAAGTGCTGTTAATGTCAGAATAAAATAAAAATAATAATATTCTAAAGCTCTTTTTAGCTCCTCCCGACCGTACGACACGAATAACATTTCGCAGACGACGCAACAAGAGTCAAAATTAAAAGATAACTAAAATAATTGTACAAGAAAACGTGACGCGCCCGATATGTCAATTGAGAGTGTATAAAATAAAAAAGTGATTATTGTGAATAATATTCGTTAAAATTATTACTGTCGTAAAAAATGCTAAGGTTAATCAGTTGCCGCTCCCAAGAAAAAAGGCCAGATTAATTTTCAAATTTCGAATTATTCAAAAGTGGTACTTTCATTGAATAATTATTTGTGAGTTAGTACCTAGCCTGCAAAGTACAATAGTGTTCGTAGTTGTTCTCAGGAGCACCAAACTTAATTATTTCGCACAAAACATGTTTATATTTTCGACTATTAGATATAGAGAGAGGAACTATTTTTTTAGAACGAAATGTGGCTTGAAAAGTACACGTTAAAATAATTTATTCATAAATAATTTTCATGTGTACTAGGTCTGTTTAATTAATTCTCAATGTATGTATTTATGCTAATATCAAGTTTGTGACAGAGTGGAGATCAAGGGACCTCTCTCGAGCATATATTTGTAAGTTTAGAGTCAATTTTCGTGTCAAATTCTCCCGAAATTCAATTAATTAGTAGATTGTGAGCACAAAGAAGTAATGTTTATTGTATATTTAAGTAGGTAACTTGCTCAGTGAGTTCTGATCACTTTTGTTTTTTACTTATTAAAAAACGTTTTTTTTACGTGTTAAAAAATGTAAAGATAGCAAAAAAAAAGGAAAATTACGATTCTCGAATCAAATCCATTAACATTATCGATTATATTTAAATACCTACTAAATTCAACTTTGATTAGTATTTCAGATATCCGATGAAAATTTTATAGGTACATCAGTGTACATGTTTGATTAATATTACAAATTATTCAAACGTGGTACCTAATATGATCAGAACCCACGAGCGAATTATTAATAGCAATGTGTTAAGTTGTGTATTGTGGAACGTATCGTGTGTGCAATTATTAATAATTGCGTACTATTATTATTATACTATATCAGCAATAACCGCCAGTATCGCAGACATATCATTAGGTTTAGGGTATACAATCTTAACATTTTATACTTATACGTATATTTTTTGATAATAAGATTGATCATTATTAATATTGTGTACAATTAATATATTATATCCTTAGCCATTTTACACGTGCACGTATTTTAGAGTATCGTATTATTATTTATAAAATATATAATTATATATTTATCAAATATATTATACCAATATAATATATCTATTGACATTAAAATATGTATACAACCTAAGTTATATAATAATCATAAGTATGTCTTCTGTTTCATATACATTTTTAGAATTATTTCTAAATATTTGTATGTACTACTATTTTTTTTTCTAAAATATTTTCAATTAATTATAAAATTGCACCAGAACTACGTAATTTTAAAATCCACTGCGACCTTTTTATTTTATTATTGAGGTTCCTATTGTGGAAGCCAAGCTGGTGCTCCATTTAAATATTATGTCCTTCAATTTTCATTTAATATTTTAAAGTCGCATCTTCTCTATGCCATTTTATAAATCCTGATAATATTTTTTGCTAATTATCTTTTTTCCAATCTACTAGTCTCTTTCTATTAGAATATCTTTAGTCTATATTCCTTCTATTCAACTAGTTTAGTAACCTAAGTCCCAAGTTATAACTTGTGCTATATCTCTTTGACCTTCAGCCACTGAGAAATATCATAAAAATAACCAATTGTAGACATATACCTACGCTCAACGTAGAAAACATTTTACTTATGAAAATGTAGATCATCCAAAACAATATTATAATTTAAAACCTTATGAAATCAAATTTTAGCGAATAAAACTGATTCGTAGACAAAAACAAATAAAACAAAATATGTAAAAGAATTATAAATCCATCAAGAAAAAAAATCTTCGTGATATTCCTCAGAGGAAATTTTCCATCGTTGCTAAGAAAACGCACAATTGTTAGCATAACCATTTTCTTGGCTTCGGCTTGAGAATATTATTAATATATAATAATAGATGTCGAGTATCAAATTCTATTCTTATTTCGATGTTTCATGTGAAATGTGGCTGCAAACATTACGAATTCATAGTAAACCAAGCCAACTGGTTAAGCGCGGGGTAAAGAGAATGAATTATTTAATGAATCTATCCTTAGTCCTATTTTTGGCTGCGCCACAGTATTTTACTTTTGTGGCTATCTTCGTTTTCCTATGTAAATTGTAAACTAAGTTGTTCCAAATAAAGCTTTTATGATTAAAGCTTTTATTATTATTTTATTTACATTTCAAGAAAATCCCGCGAAAACAGTATCTTCTCGTGTGTCCTTTGAATAAAATCTGAATAAGACAAGTAGAAAAACAAATATTTTCCTGGATAAGCTGGAAAGAACAGTTAATAGACAACAAAAAATATCGCTGAACACAGCTAAATGATTTACGTGTAGTTAAGTCAAATAAGGTTACAAATTAAAATAAATCAAATAAAGAAGATAAAGGCACCTGTCGAAATGATTCATCATATTCATAAAATAATGTTTGCAGCTACACTTTCAGTTTAGGTCAGTACCCGTCCGTTAGATCTACAACTATCTATAAAGTACTAATAGGAGATCATTTCGCTAAACCATCTAGTTCTAAACTCATTTCCAGAAATCCTTTTTCAACTTTTAGTCAAAATTCTTAATTAGTTAAACTGAAATATGAACTAAACTTTTATTTTCTACCTACATTTTTTATATCATTTTCTAAGTTAAGATATAATACATAAATTTAGTGTCTGTGTGTGTCTGTGTCTGTGTGTTTAGTGTCTGTGTGTGTGTGTCTGTTTCTTTTAGTGTCTGTCATATATTTATGTATTTTCTAGTGATAAATTAACGTTTTTATTTTTTTATGTTTCCGTAAAATTCTTTTAAAATGTAGAATGGTATTGTTTTACTTTCTTTGGTTATTAGATTTCGCATGAAACCTAATATTAAAGTACATTATAGAGCATTTTATTTTATAACATTTAAGCAGCATAGAGTAGTCAGTCTTACTAGGTATATTATAAAAATGCTAATTAAATATAAAACTGTACATATAGCAGTTTGACACCCACACAAGTACGAGTGATAAGTACAGTATAAAATAGAATAGTACTATCAAATATAATTATATATTTCAGTCAGTATCATTATACTTATGTTATGATAATTCTCTAAAATAATGAGCAAAGGTACGCCATAATTTATATTGTTATGTGCCATTTCAAATAATAAATTAAAAATATACAAATACAATTGAGAAATATTTTAAGAATCAGAATAATAAAATCATATTATAATATAATACGTCAGTCTTATACGTATTCAAATAAAAACGATTATTATTTTGTTTGTAATTACTCGTCATGATTTAATCAAAACACATGTTGAATACTATATTTTGAAAAAAATAATGAAACAAACAGCATCAGAAAGCATTCACAAGTTATACCTACTTATTTTTGACAGGCGTACCTTTTTGGCATAGTCAAGTAGATAATTAAGTAATCCATTATACGTAGGTATATCCTATTAATTAATCAGCTGATCAGACAGCTAGTTAGATTATAAGTAATTTAAGGTAAACTTAATTTTAAATAACGTAAGTACTATAGACGCTTTTTAGATTAAGTTGATCATGATAATGATAATTATACTAGAATACCTCAGGTTTTTTTCTTTCAATGTAGTTTTGATAATTTAACTTAAACATGATATTCCGTATCGATTGACTTCAAAACTGGTATAATTATTTTAAATTATAATGGTTTGTGAAATTAGAAAATTTAAAAAAAATATAAAACCCAAAATAGTATAACGTTAAAAAAAAACGAAATATTTGTATTTTTTTAATAAAATGTTTTCTTTTGTTTGGTATAAAGCTGTGAATCTTATCGTATAGCATAGGTTACCGTTGGCAATTTTAGCATAATAATTATCTTTTAATATATGTCAGATAACATTAATATAAACATCGCTCTTAATATTGAGTATTATAATATGATCTAATCTAGGATATGCTTATTATATATAATTTGATATGTATTATATTGTTACATATCGTATGTATTGTTGACAAATACTTGTTTCTTTTTTGTAAATTAATATCTAAACATATTTTTAATATATTGTTCTGTATATCTCTATATTTGTTAGTATAATAAAGCTTAGCGTACTAACTTCTAAGAATTAAAAACTAGATTAAAATAAATCATATTAAATTAGTCTGTAGTCGTATCTGTCACTATACATATTCATGCATACATTCTAGGAACATAGAATTAGATATTAGAAACATAGTTGGACACTTTAAAATGTAAAATACGTAGTTTTAAAACTAATTGTTATTTTACAGTTCGTGATAATTTTTTTGTTGTTTAAAATTGCATATGTTATGGCTTTTTGAATAGCTATGTAATATATCTGGTTGCTCGTTTAGAAAATGTATAAAATATTGAAAAATATGACATTCTTTTTAAAAGGTTTAAAGACAAAGTCTTTTGAACAACTGAGCAGTTCAATTTAAAAGCATCTAATTGTTAAAATCTCCAGCATATTATAATTTTGAGCTGCGTATTTAAAAAATAAATATTTTTAAAAGTGTATCGTATTTTTCAGTGTATATTTCATGGTATCATGTATCTTACTAGTGAGTGGTAACGAAATTATTAAATGATTAGATAATTATGACAAAATAACTTATAACCGTACATATTCTATTCTAGTTGTATGTAAAGTGGTCAAAATCAAAATCAGTGATCGAATAAAGTTGTTACGACAAAAAATAATAATTGTTTTTATTTTGAACAACCATTAATTTATTATTTATTTATTAACCCTAACATTTAACCTCGGCCATAATAATTATGGCCATTGAACCTAAAAACACAGTTATAGAAAACAAATTGAGAACAGCGAGCTTTAGGAAGTCATACAAATCAAATTCGGGAAGCTCGTAGGCCTCAGCTACGACCGCTACGGCGTAGACTTCGTAGCACCAAAACTCACTGTACCTACCTTTTTTTGTCAAGTTTCTAAGAAGAATTAATCACCACTAAGACATCACGTACAAAATATATTCTCACATTTATTAGAACAAAAGTTTAGTTTGAAACAAGTGCGAGCAAATCACGGATTCCTTTTAACTTACTTAGGTACATAACCTTGTAACGATTTATCTATGTAATTGCTTACGAAACTAAACTTCTAACTTTTAGTAATCACTTCGAAAACATCCTTCGAACACCCATAGTTACTGTAAATGTTATTCCAAATTCAAATCAAGCCATTAGTCGGACCCATCGATTTTGGATTAACTCCAGACAAAAATAAACCTTAACTCTTACTCATACATTTTAATTTTCACCAACAGAAATAATTCCCTTTAAACGAAAATTTTGCCAAATGTATTCCGTTCGATTTCCAATTTTAATCCGCTGAAATTAAAGTTCATTTTGGAGTCAACGTTACTTAAAGGGAGATAAAATTATCTTTTATACGATTTTGAAGCTTTTTGTGCCAGATATAGGGTTGAAATCGGATTGTATGTTCAAACAGGGGTGATACAGGGTGCGGTGAAGTTGTTATCGGGAGTAATTAGTCAAATTAGTCGGGGCTACGTGTTCCGTATAATTGTGGACGGGATGAGTGCGGAGAATACAAACATGCTTTAATGTTATCTTGATACATATTACTCAAAGAGATGGTCGCTGCTTTTGAATTAATGTGTTACAGATTAATCGTGTAGTGCATAAAGTAATGAAAATATTATGAGATTTCGAAAACAAACTAAATGCATTTAATGGACGTTTTTAGCTGTAGCTCAAAAACCTTTCCGGGGCTAACTCATAGGAACGTATAGTATATCTTGATAGATCGTTTTCAGATCAGAGGGCCAATTGCCGTAATTAAAAACGTTCAAATCTAGTCGCAAGATTATCTCAGCGCAATCATTGTCAAAATCTTGTCAAATATGAAGGTAAATTAGAAGTATTTTTTACAGATTAAGGCTGAATGCGTGAGATTAGAATGCGAAATTTCTTAAAAACACAGGACTGCCTGTCTGATATGTTATTATGATTGTGACTGAGCCTGGGATACACAAGAGGTATTTCTGTAAGATGTGACTAAACGCAGTTAGTTACGACCACACAATCGATCGATTTATTTTCACTAAGGTTCCTACACGGAATACCACTGGTCCACCAACCCAACATTCGTTCAGAACTCACAAAAAAAAAATATCCTGTAACAGCCAATCATATAAATACAACCGTGTTTTGTTATCCAAATCCCCTGCGAACAGAAAAGTACAGGCAGCAATAAAGAAACAAGAGTAATTAGTAAAAAAGTCGAACAAACAACACGAGAGGAGGATCGATGACTCTCGAGTGATCTGCTTGTTAGCTCGAGAGCAAGGGAAGCTGGAGGGAGGACCCTTCAAATAGACTGGACTAGTAGAGGGAGGATTAAAAGGGGTTACTTTTGTCGCAGTGAACAATAATACTGACCTATTATTGTCCCGCAGTAGGGTAAAGGTCTCTTCTCATACAGAGAAGGCACAAGCATTGATCACCATGCCTGGTCTAGACGGGATGGCGATTTCAGACTTATATAGACTATTATTCCAAGTTTTCTCAAGATGTTTAACTGATGTAAGTATAATGTCTAAGATACTCATAAAGTACATGAATTGAAAAAAAAAAACAATAGTAATTAGTAAAAAAGTTCGACTTTTTAGGGTTCCGTGGTCAACAAGGAACCCTTATAGTTTCGCCATGTCCGTCTGTCTGTCTGTCCGTGGTCTAGCTTTGAGACTGTTAGTACTAGAAAATTGTAATTTGGCATGGGTATACATATTAATCATGCGGATAAAGTAGTAAAATAAAATTTTGAAAAATATTTTTTTTTTAGGTTACCTACACGTAAAGTGGGAATGTTTTTTTATTTTTTTCTATCCCTTGATGTGGGGTATCGTTGGAAAGGTCTTTTAAAAATATTGTGAGTGTGTTAAAACCATTTTTGAATTCAGAGATCCGTTTGCGAAATATTAAGCTTTAAATTGCAAATTTTTGTTAGAGTCAAGTGTCCCTCGCCAGCAAATGGTTGGTTTTATTTAGATATGTGAAAAAATTCACGGCAGTAGTTTATTTATCGAATTTAAAAGGAAAACTATCACAGCTGAGTAGGTTTTACAAGTTAACGACTAATAATCGACCAACTTAGATTTGCGGTTGTAAAAACATGTTCTCCCATACATTCCGTATGAAATAAAATGTTTTTCAACTACAAAGTTAAGTTTGTTCTTGGGATAAATTCATCCCAACTACGGAACCCTACATTGTGCGTGGTTCGACATGCACTTGGCCGGTTTTTACTAATTATTATAATTTTTTCATTCAACACGAGCGGAGGATCGATTCAAATTCAAATTCAAATTGTTTATTTGCAAGAAAATACACGGTTTACAAGGGAAGATCTTACGGCCTTAAAGTCATTGTATTCTGCCTGCGAGCAAGCGTGCAAATTATGAAACTAAAATGTCACAATTATTGTGCAGATTCTATTATTAGTACATATACATTATCATTCATTATCATTACATTACACTATCATTACATTATTATCACATTATTATCACGCATTATTATTATATACAAATGTCCTTTAATCTACAATAAATTCACTAACTAATACTCAACAAATATTTGTATGTTCTAAAAATTCTTTTATGCTGTAGAAACACTTTTTGTGTAACCAATCTGACAATTTTGATTTAAAAACACTACCCTGCAGCACTTTAAACTCGTCTGGTAGGGTATTATAAATTAAAATACACATATTGAACACATTTTTCTTATAAATATCTTTATGACTAGGTGGATGATATAAGAGGTTGCGAAACCTAGCCCTTTTCTGTCTTGGTATAACCTCGGTATGTTGCTTAAAATAATGCATGTATGTCTTTGTAAAAATGCTGATATCTCTAATATACATACAGGGCAGTGGAAGAATTTTCAATTTTCGAAAGAGGGGTTTACAGCTATCTAAGAACCATGCCCTGTTTAAGACCCGGATGCAGCGTTTTTGGAGCTTAAATATTCTGTCGGCATCGGTCGAGTTACCCCACATAATTAGTCCATAGCTTAGAACAGATGACACGTATCCATGGTAAGCCGCAAGAGCAGCTTCTACAGATACATTTTGTCTCAGTTTTTTTAAAGCAAACACCAACCCATCTAGTTTCTGACCTATATGCTCCACATGGCTTTTCCAATTCAGGTTTTTGTCAACATGAATTCCTAAAAATTTTAACTGATCCACTTGTTGTACCTTTTCACCATTATACAGAATATCCAAAGCTATAAAGGTTTGTTATTATAAGAGTTAAATTCAATTAATTTTGTCTTGCTAACATTTATATTTAAGTTATTTTTTTGCATCCAACGTATTATATCTTTTAGGGTCTTTTCCGTGGCTGATGTGTAGTCGCTTTTATCCTGACATTTTATGACAACTGTAGTATCATCTGCAAAAAGTATACATTTCTGCAAGGTAGCCTCTGGAAGATCATTTATATAAAGTAAGAAAAGTAAAGGACCGAGAATGCTTCCCTGAGGTACGCCACACTTATTTATTACCGCTATTGATTTAAATTTCTCTTTGGAATAAATTCTGTCACTTTTCTTTACAACTCTGGAAATCTCGGTACACTGCTGCCTGTTTCTTAGATAACTAGATATCCATTCATAAGCTTTTCCTCTAATACCGTAGAACTCTAATTTGTGTAGTAGCTTATCATGGTTAACAAAATCAAAGGCCTTACTCATATCTAAAAAGAGGGACTCTGCAGGATTGCCATTGTTAATACATTCTGTTACAAGTTTAATAAAGTTAAAGATTGCAAGAGCAGTTGAACTACCTTTACGGAAACCAAACTGCTCTTTGCATAGTATGTTATGTGTACAGAGAAAATTATTTAACCTAATTAGCATTGCCCTTTCAAAGATTTTTGATATAACGGGTACTATCGTGATAGGCCGATAATTATTAGGATCAGACTTTTTTCCACTTTTAAATAGTGGTTTAACAACAGACATCTTAAGCTGATCAGGAAAAACACCTTCCAAAAAAGATAAGTTTAAAATATGTGCTAGTGGATGACATAACCAACTACTACAAGCTTTCAAGACCTTTGTGGCGATGCCGTCATACCCACTAGTTTTGCTATTGTTGAGGGACATAATTATCTTATACACTTCCATTGCATCTACAGGATTCAAGAATATAGTATTCAGATTTTTGTTTTTTTGATTAGGGTTAGAATTATTCGAAGTATCGGAATTATTAGAATTTAAAGGCAGCTTAGATGTCAAATTAATAAAGTAATTATTAAATATATTGCAAATGTCAGATGGATTATTATATGTTACATTATCAAAATTTATTTCGTCAATGTTGTTTTTATACAAATTATTCCCAGATATTGTTGAGGAGATTGCATTCCATGTAGCTTTACATTTATTTTTATGCCTTTGTATACGTCTTGTATTCATAAGTTTTTGTGCTCGCTGTGCACATCGCCTAAACATATGATTATAAATTTTGTACGATTTCTCATTTTGCTTTTTATTAATTTTACTAGTTTTAAATTTAAGATAAAGCTGACGTTTTGTTTTGCTAGATTTTTTAATACCTTTCGTTATCCAGTTTTGTGTAACTGGTTTATTATTAACCTTAATCCTAATCAACGGGAAACACAGATCGTAAAATAATGTAAAAGTTTCATAAAAGATATTGAAGGCCTCCGTTAGAGTGTCTGAATTAAGTACTTCCGAAAACGAAAGAGCAGACATACACTCGCGAAATTTATCAAGGTTTTCTACACAGTAGTCACATTTCAATTCTGACCAACAAGTTATTCTATTGTATGCATTCGTTTTTACAGTAACTGACTGTGCTGTTTCGTGATCAGAAAGGCCAAGGTGATGAATTTCTGGGTGAACACACTTTATGTTACTGGCGATTTGGTCAATGCAAGAGTTCGCCCGAGTTGGTGATTTTATATGTGCTTCAAAATTGTAGTTACTTAATATACTTAAAAGTTCCTTTGTTGCGGAGTTGTGCTTTAAAATATCTATATTCCAATCACCACAAATTATAATTTTTTTCCTCTTGTATTGGTCCGTCAAATAATTTAACAAATTGTCAAGTTTATGGAGAAAAACCCCTGTTTGCGCTTTTCTCTGATCAGGGATTCTATATATGTTTACAACAATCAGGCTCAAACCTATTATCTCTACGCCACAGCATTCAAAATAAAATTCTGTGGCTATACCTGAAGGAATACTTAAAGTTTTTGTGTCAAATACCTGATTAGTTAAAATACAAGTACCCCCTCTACATTTATCTCGACTACAAACTGAAACCAATTTAAAGTTATTAAGTTTAATATTAGCTTCCGTACCTTGCTTCACAAAAGTTTCACTAAAACATACTTGTTTTTTCCTACCAATTCAGTTAAGGTTACTTCTAACATGTGTAGTTTGCTGCAGATGCCGGCTATATTTTGGTGTAAGATTCGTAATTTATTATTTCGGCAATCCTGTTTTGACTTATCATGATTAACAGAAGTATTATTATTAATGGAGGACTTAGGAACGAAAAAACGTATTGTTGTTTTTACTATTATCATGAAGAGAGTTGCATACATTTGATCTCAGTTTTATAAAATCCTTATCATATTGAAGAAAATCAATCTCTATATTTAGTTTGTAGGTAATTCAATCTAATTTTGACAGCCTCTTATGATAATTTACATCCAACTCATTTACTTCAATAAATTTACAATTCCTAAAGTTTCTTGTGAACAACTGTAGTTCATAATTAAGTTTTTTAACATTAAGGTACCTATTTTCTGAAACATTCAAAATCAATATCGTACAATTACTCAAACCACACAGAGTTCTACACAGATTAGTAAACAACATGTAGGGATTTTTATCATGTTTACCAACCGAGAGAATAACAATATCATTATCAGTCAGGGTACGTGATAGATTTTCTGTATTTCCTAGGATCTCGCATGACGAAGCATATGGTTGAACTTTACCCTCGATGTTGTAATTGTCATTCCAATTACCTGTCTTTGTTTGTATTAGTTGTGCTGATAGACCTCTTACTTTTTCGTCTCCAATTATGTAGATATTTCGTTTTGTGTTGCGATTTAATTGGGTTAGCTTTAAGTTTTCATGTCGTTCATTTGGAGAGTTCACCGATATCTTTTCAGTCATGCCTTTGTTGATTTCCTGGACTGCATCCTGACAATGTACACCCTGCACGTCGTCCGCTGTTTGTGAGCATTTTGCGTTTGGACTAATAAGTTGCTCTGAGAAGTCTAGTTTAGTTTGGATGGGACCTCCTTTTCTTAAGTGATGCTCTTTTGGGCGTGGATTTACAAATATCTTTCAACTGATTAATTTGAGTACCGTAAGTAGACATTTGTTTTTTAAGACAGCAGTTTTCCAATAATAGATTAGCTATCTCATTTTCAGCTATTTCTAAGTTCTTCGCCAAAACAGAAACTTTCTTTTCTAAATCTTCTATTAAATTAAAATTGTTAGATCTAATATTTGGGCAGCTTCTAAATAATTGTGGATCTCTTTTCAATGTGTGAGACAAAACATCAATCTCTTCATCCAACGGCAAAGATTCGAAAGAGTTTTCGGTGTTTATGTTTGCCTCAAATTTGTCGTAATTGTCTGTATGCGGCACAACCACTGGGGTGGCCGGTATTTGAGAAGTATTCTCACTTAAAACAAAATTTTGCATGGTAATGACATGTTGTTGAGGTGAAGAAGATTTATTTGAAGAATGTTGGTTTTTCCTAAGTGCTATATTAGAAGTAGCGACATCTACGCTTGAATCCGTTTTGTTTTTTATACATATTTTGCATTTCCATTTCTTTCTTGCTTCGATGTCTTTTAAGCGATATGTTGATTCTGGATAACCAACACAATCAAACTCGTATCTATTTTTACAGATTGAACACAAAGCAGTGTTTTTTATGTTGACAAATTTCTTGCAGATATTACAAGTGACTTGTGCTGCCGTGTTGCGGTCACTACTGCTTACTGCCTTCTTGTTCATACTGGATGACATTTTTCAAATTATTTGATTCACAAAAAGGGATTGTGTGTGTTGCTTGGGCTCGAACTCGCGACACTTGCCGCGGCTCTCAACTAGGTGTTGATACCGCTAGACCAAATCGATGGAGCTCGAGTGATCCGCTTGTTAGGTCAAGAGCAAGGGAAGCTGAAGGGAAGATCGTTCAAATAGAATGGACCAGTAGTGAGACGATTAAAAAGGGGTTACTTTGTTTCTTAGTGTGGTGTGTATATTGACAGTTAACTCAAAGAAAATTTAAAACTCATATTAAAAGTACTCTTTGTATTTTATTTATTTTATTTTATTTATTTGGCTCACCAACAATTGAATACACCGATACAAAGATATGAGATACATGCAATAAACTTATAGACTAGTGTACCAATTTCTTACAGGTAAGCACATCATGCATTACTTATTTGTTGTTTAGTGCCTACTTAAAATTAGATGAGTTCTTACACTCACCGAACATAATTATCATTTCAACAAAATTCCAATTTAAAATCTATAATTGAATTTCAAACAAAAAATTATATCATAATTAATTAAAATCACATAATGTTTAAATGTAAACAAGCATATTACAAATTAGAGGATTATATTCTAGATAAGGATGCTTGGAAGCATGCTGGTCTAGCTCCATAGGACAATTTAGAGTCTAGACAAAATCAAACTGGTTGCTAATTTAATTGTATAGTTAAATATTATAACATATTTTTTTTTTCATTCTGTGATTACTCACACACTGAATAATTAGTATCACTTGTAATTTTTTTAGGAATATCGTATAGGTACCTACTTTTACAATGCTTGTAAATATGTGAACACCATGTATCCATTACATAATTATTTTTTCTGTCATTGCTTCATTTTTAATTATTTTTATCAATTGTGGTATAGTAATCTTATTCCAGGTGCATCTCCTTCACATTAATTAATGTATAAAAACTATTGGTAAACATTTTAAAAGAGTTAGTAGCAGTGGAGTTTCTTACCCATTCTTTCTTCTCCATACGAAAACTACCTTTTGGAAGGGGCGACTAGAATCAATTCTATTTTTTGTTTTTGACGTTCAAAAGTACCTTTTTATGCCTAATTGAAATAAATTATTTGACTTTGACTTTGACTTTGAACAAGCTTTCTGAAAATAAAATAGTCAGTAGATTACGGAACGGATTAACGGATTCAGTGGAATAACTGTGAAAGGGCTGTCCCTTTCACAGTTATTTGACCTCTGATTTAGCCTCACCGTCAAAATCACAGTGATCTTTATTCTCGTTACAATAAGATTGCTGTTGGCTTGTTACTGTCAAAGGTAAAATATCTGTAAGAGGACTGTAGCAAGGATTTTGAAGTGAGGACATTGGTTAGTTGAATCATCTCTGCTTATTAACAACTGCTGCAATACTTTGTTAAGTGAACTGGGACATGATCACAGACTAAGTCTGTACACCGTTGCCCATAGCCTTTGTACTTAAGCACATCAATGCTGCTTAGTAGAGTTGTTGTATTGTTCACAACTAAGGCTCAGTTGCACCACTAATTACTAAATGCGTATAGCTTATGCGTTTAGCCCTAAACGAATTTAAAACATCGTTATATTCCTGTCAATTGTTTGAAGTTGATAGTTGTTGGCAGGGGTAGATGATGTTTTAAATGTGTTATGTGATATGTGGTGCAAGTGAGCCTTAATACGTTAAGTACTACTTGTTATAAGATTGGCTTCTTGTCTAGGATGACAATAACACTTGTAGGTTTTAAAACAAACGATGAAAATATCAAAAAAGGGGTCTAATTTATTTATAGGTATCAAAACAAACATCATCATATCTGCCAAAAGACATTCACTGCTTGTATCCAGCAAGGAATAGCAAATCGTTGTTATCGCTCCGTCTCTGAATATCATATTCTCAAAATATCATAATCTCAAAACACCATAATCGCAAATCATCACATTATCAAAACATCATGTTCTCAAAATATGTATCATGATCTCAAACCACCACATTCGCAAAACACAACATTCTTAATACATCATTATTTTATACTCTCAACTTGTCAAAAACAAGTACAGTCTTGAACTAAACTTAATTATATGTATAACGCACATAAACTTGAATACATCGATGCTGTAATAGGAGTACACTGACATGTAGAAAAATTATCCTTTTAACACAATTATTTTAACTATTTTTAACAATGTACTCTTTAAAACTCGAAAACACTTTTCCAATTCCGAATTAAATCAATAAATCATTCCCTCGTTATTTTATTTGGACAAAAAATGTTGGTAATTGAAGCTAGGGGTGGCAGGGGGTGAAAACACCCGTGAAAATTTAACAAGGAGCAGCCCTGGCACCCTGTAGCCAGTGGGTTATTAAAATCTCAAGTTCATATACATTGTGTATCGTGTAAGTTTCGTCGTGTAAACGTATGCGGTTCAGTTAACAGAATGGGTATTGTTTCGTGTTATTTGGGACTGTTTAAATTATACCTACGGAGCTTTTGTTTATTGGAAGGTTGGCAGGAGTAAAATAGGTGTGTATTCTCTGTTTTGTTAGTAATCATATGGGCATAAATGAATAAATCCCTTTCAGAGAGAGAGTTTTACAGTACCTAGGTAATTGTTTATGGGTGAATTAAAAAACTGCGTAAGCTGAATAGTTATGTAAGTGGTTCGTGTCTGATAAGTGGGTAGAACAAACGAAACGAAACAAAAATAAATAAATAAAAATGTATTAATTTTACAGCCGGCGCGTATGTAGCACAATCTCACTTTTGCTTGTTTTTAACAATTTCAACATATTTATTTACTTAGACAATCTGACATAAATACATATTTATAAAGTGTTCGTCAAACCTTTTCATTTGATCTAAAAAAATATTTTTTTAGTTCATGACTTTATGTCCTATAGAGGGCGCCATACTGAATTTAATGTGACGTCACATAGCCTATAACCAGCGGACGATCTTCCAATGATACCTCATTTGTCAAATTATGATCGGTAGTTTAGAAGTTATGAGGTACATACATACATACCGGTCAAAATCATAACCCTTCTTTTTGCTTCGCCGTAGTCGGGTAAAAATAGGCACACAAAAGTCACTTTTGAACGTCAAAATTTACAAGAAAATTGATTCTAGTCGCCTGTTCCAAAAGGTAGTTTCGTATGGAGAAGAATGGGCAAGAAAGACCACCGTTACTATTTTAAAATGTTTGATTTGACCTCAGAAAACAGTGATCTTGTATCATGAATTTAAGATTAAAGACTACGTTGAAGACAAGGAAATCTGGCAATAATTCCTTCTGCACATGTGGCTTCCCTGGTACCTCATTAACGGCATAACAATACGATGATTATTTTATTTTACTTTTTTTACATACTTCATTGACATAATCTTTTCAGTGTTTGACATTATATACCTACAATTTTCTATATTTTTTTTATCAAATTAGATTTGTTACAGCTGTAGTGGCAATCATGTCATTTGGTTTAAATAGGTCCTTATTTTTATTATTTTGTTTATCTTTTATATAGATTCTTTTCTTTTAGATTTTGTGAATGTGAGAACGTTGTAGGCTGTAGACTTGTGGACCATTTTCTATTTTACTAAGTACCTGGTACTTGTTGATATGCCTACACTGTCCTCCCATACCTATTAACACTGTAATTTGAAAACATTGTAGAAACAATTTATTTTGAAAAGAGTAACCGTGGAGTTTCTTGCCGGCTCTTCTCCATAGGAAGCGACCAATTGGAACCGTGCACCTAGCTTCTGACGTTTCATAAGTGCCCATGTAGGTTTATGTGAAATAAAATATTTTGATTTTGAATACACAGGAACATCGAACATGTATAGAACTTCATTTCCACTGGATCGATAGATTACCGGACGAAGTAACGTGTTATACTACATTACATAGGTGATATATTGAAAAAAATGGGCTTTTTCTTTATCGTGTAACTTTCAAAGTATTTGGAATAGGGATTTCAAATTTTGGTGTATGATTTTTGACTATATGATCTAGTATCCGGAAAAAGGAATACACGATACAATGAAATTTTCTCGATACAAAAAATTTGCAAAGGTCTATCTATTTTTATCTTTTTTTGAGTATCATGGCGCAACGCTTATGAGTTATTCAATGGAATTTACTTTAAAACATAGAAAATAAGCGTTTCGAGTTTTAAGAAAAGCAGTTTTTTTTTAAATAATACTTTTCATTTACAAAAGACGGCATTTCGTTTTGGCACATACGTTGTTTTATTCCGAGCGGACACACATTATCGTCATCTCTTCTTTCGCCTATCAAAAGTATTGTCATCACTCTTGTTCATTCATAGATCAGTCGCCCGATGGGGCTCATCGACGAAGAATCTATGTCACTTTTTTGCAAATCGGTGCGATCAAATTTACGTGATTTAAAGAATTTTGTTTACAAAAAAAGTTAGTACTTCAGCAAGTTAAAGTAATTATTGAATGCAATTAGTGTTGAATGGGTATTCAGACTGTGTGTGCGTATTCTGTGAGTCCTGCGAACAATATAACATTATTTTTCTATTATGAATTCGTGGTGACATTTAAATTATTTATAAATATAGAAAGAAATATAAAATCAAAATTGAACAGTACCTGCAACGTTTGGAGTGCACAGGGCTATCAATGAACTCATTTTACAGGAATTCAATAGCAATAAGATGATGATAATAGTGAGTCGAATTCTCCACCTTCACTAAAGCACAACCAACACAATCTATTCCCGCTTTTTAATGTATTATTGTGTAAGCATTTTATTTTCTAAGAACATCTATTTTTATACCTACAACTTTTAATAATCTTTTATCTAAAGAAATAGGCTAAATAAAATTCGTTTTTAGGTTTTGAAATACGTCAACAGTACATCAATATGTCAAGTACTGTCACTACGAATCATAGATCACAAAAAAGAAATGGAGTCGCATTTGAATTGTAAAAAAGGAGAGTTTTTACCCGACTACGGCAAAATCAAAGGAGGGTTATGATTTTAACATGTATGTATGTAACAGGCTATCAAATGCAAAATAAAATTCAAGTCAGACTAGTAGTTCCAGAGATTAACGCGTTCAAACAAACAAGAAAACAAACTCTTCAGCTTTATTATTAGGAATAGCTGCACTCCACGATTTCACCCACATAAGTCCCAATCCCGTGGAATATCGGGATAAAAAGTATCCTATGTCCTAAAGTCTAAACCAATTTATTTATCATCACTGTAATATTTTCAACACAATGTATTTTGTTATGAAATAAATTACTTATGATTATGACTTAACCAGGTCATGGTCTACCCTTTACCAAATTTCAAATATTATTCCCTCAGAACTCTAAAAAAATCAAGCTTCTAAGTCAACGCAATAAAAAAATACGGCCCTTTATGTGGCATATTTTGATAATCGCAAGTAAATCAAAAACTACAGGGTACTTCCAGTTGACCTAGAATTATGAAATTTTGGCAGGAAGCAAGGTCTCACAGCACAGGTAAAGGAAAAAGTCCGAACATTGATAATAATTTGTAGATTTATCACATAAAAAATATTTTTTTGCGATTACAAACTTGCATTTGAAATTGGAGAATTGACCGTGACGTACCTATCGATGTATGGGAGAACATGTTTCTCAACTACTAAGTTAAGTTTTTTTTGGGATAAATTCATCCCAACTACGGAACCCTTCATTGTGCGTGGTCTGACACGCACGTGGCCAGTTTTTTTTTGTATGTTTGTTTGTTACGCTTTCATGCAAAAACGGCTGAGCGGATTTGGATAAAATTTCGCACATGGGTAGACCATGACCTAGGTATGTCCTACATAAGTTACTTTTTATCCCGATATTCCCAATGGATCGAGACTTACGCGGGTGAAATCGCGGCATATAGCAAGTATTATACAGGATGTCTCAAACGTAGTGGTCCAAAGGCAAATGGGGTAAAGTAGAGGTGGCCACCCATCATTTAAAAAAATTAAAGTTTCGATATTCGCAATAGTTCAGAAGATTTCACTAATTTAACCATTTTCAAGAAACTTTACATTTTCATTTGGATTTTTCGGGCCTGTGAACAACATTTTCGACGTAGCGAGTTTAAATCGTAAGTACGAAAACATAGTGGGAAAATGGTTTAAAATGTTATATTTAAGATATTGTGACTATTTTTTATTGTGCTACTGTTTGTTTTTCCTTAAATAAATAAATCTGGCTTAAAGATGCCTTGATAGTGTAGGCTGGAAGATTACGTTCCTATTTACGTTTAGTGTGGCTCTGCAGCGCTTCAGATTTTATTTTTACTTATCTTTTCTAATTTTTCATTAAACTTTATCGAAACTTTCTAAGCCCAGATTTAAAAAAGTGCACATAGCACATAGCTTTAAAAGTACCTTAATTATTAATAGTTAGACTGGGAAAATTTTACAAAGATAGTTTAATGAAAACCTTTAAAAAAAATGGGTTTCATAACATGGTCGAACTACCCGCAAAACTTTATGCTCTAATTTTACCGAAACATCTCAGAAAAGCGTTTAGTATTAAAATTTAACATATTTAAACGTGTTCGTGTTCCTTCGGTACATGTGTTTAATTATTAATTCTTTTTTTTTTACTTTCGCTGTTGACCTTCGTAGGCCTTCACAACTTGTGTTGTCATTATCAAAAGCCATCATAGCCCATAATCTGCCTATAGGCATTGGGCATGGGTTTGTATCTACACTATCAAGACATCTTCCAGCCATTGAACTCGCTACGTCAAAAATTTTGTTCACAGGGTCGATTAATCCAAATGAAAGTAAAAAGTTTCTTGAAAATGGTTAATTTTCTGAACTGTTGAGAATATCTTAACTTTTAAATTTTTAAACAATAGGTGGCCACCTCCACTTAACCCCATTTGCCTTTGGATCATTACGTTTGAGACAACCTGTATACAGGTTGGATTTTTGAGATTGGGCAATAAGGGCAACTACCATAACCGTTGTTGCTACAGGAAAACAGTCTTAGAAGACTGTCCTTAACTTTTTAAGACATTTTGATCTGCATTCACAGATTTCGAAAAAAATATTAGTCAGCAAGAAAATGGGCAGTTTTCACAAAAACTTTTTTTGATGTCAATCGAACCTGTTTCTTTTATGGAACAAAAAACTTAAGTGGCCAACTCAGAACCAAGTCAGAAATCGCAAAAAACTTTTCCCATACGTTTTGTGTGTGGGATTGTCACTTTGTAAACAATAAATATTTTTGCTGATAATTAAATATTTTGTATTATTTGTCTACTCCATAGTTCGCAAAATTTCATAGACCGAGATAAATTATTGTTACTTAGCACGCGCTTTTTTCTTAGATATGTTTCTGTCTTTATCATGCACTTTTAGTATGACAGTTGTGCGACAGTGACAAGAATAATGCTTAGCCAAAGCCCATGCTAAGTAACTAACGTTTTCAAATTCCGGTCAGTTATTTCGTTAGTTCCACTTTTTGTTGCTGGTTCAGATACGTTTGTGGCAGCGCGACGATGTGGCGGACAACCATCGAATATAGAACCGCCACTCCCCGCGTGCGGGGGCAATAAGCCACGCCCACCAAACTACTATTTATTTTCAATATAGGCCCTTAAGGATGTTGTTCAAAACTTGACTTGCTCGAACTCGAGTTAACGACTTGCAATGATGATTAGTCGATATCTTTTCTCATGTTTTATGATGAAGAAAAATATAAATGGATACTGAATTCTGTACAAAGTTTGGAATAGAGGTTCTGAAGAAAGTGTTATTGAGTTTTTCTATCTGGAATTTCTCAGTAGCAGCTCGGAGTCTGGATTTGTGCCCGGTTGATGGCAATAGGCTCGCCCCCTATTAAATGGGACTTAAACATAACTGGCGAAATGTGGGTGTACCTACTACAGGTACACCTCTGCCCAATCCTTCGGGGAAACAAGGCGTGATGTTATGCGTGTTCTGAAGAATTCACTGGGATAAAACATAGCTGTATGTGACCCTAGCTTTTGAACCTCTTTTGAAAATTCACAGTAACGTAAAACCGTTACAGACTAGAGCCATTTGACACCCTGAATTTGTCGCATCAGGTTATTAATGTAAGAAATAAATCCACTTACCTTCTTACAAAAACACAAACAAAAAATCAGCCATTAGCGTGTTTCTCCAAGTCATTAGAGCGGTATTCTATCGTAGCACCGTAGCGCTACGTCAGTTATCTTCGTAGCGTCGTAGCCGATCGCGTGACGTAGCCACTTTGGCAAACACGAAAAAATAAAACACCGAAGGGCAGCTTTTATAACGTAAATTTTGGTTAAAGCTACATACAATAAATGTACTGAAAAAAGGATTTTTCACTCGTCTTTCCACGAGCTATATATGGGTAGAACTCATATCGTAGTGAAAAGACAGAGCAATAGTTGTAGAAGTACAACTAATTAAGATAATTCTCATATCTTATTTCAGCTCTACAGTATTCTGTTCAATCCTACAAGTACAACCCCATCTTACCTTAAAGAACGTTTCAAGTTCCTTCATGACACACATAATAGATATCTGAGGTCATCGGAAAATTTGAGACTAGAAATGCCGGCATTCCACCGGCTTTTATGACAAATCTTTTAAGGTTCAAGCAGTACGGTTATGGAATGCCCTGCCCGTGTCGATAAGGCGTGCTCAAACTTTGTCCACTTTTAAAATTCTGGTAAAAAAACACTTTCTCTCTCCTTAAACATCGTCATTACATATTGTTCCTTGCTCTTGTTTCATGTTTATAATTTTATATATATCTGTTATCTATCTAATACATATATATTTATATAGGTAATTACATGCTTTATGTATCTGTGTATCTGTTGTACATGTAAATGGTACACCACTTACTACCTGCAGTATTGTCTCTCCTTTTCCATTTAAATCCATCCAAAGGTTGTCTGTAAAAGATCGCTTTTAGCGATAAGACCGCACATTGTGTCACCCAATGTAAAATTTATATATTAATGTCTGTAATTTTTATGGTGTACATAATAAAGAATATTCTATCTTCTATCTATCTATCTAAGAGATTTTTTTTAGCAAAATTGGAGAAACACGATCACTTTTCTACATGTACGACTTCAGTTAGGCAGGGATTGACAGAGTCGAGAAAGTTTTTCCCAATTAAGTTGGGGTCGGCTTCCAGTCTAACCGGATGCAGCTGAATACCAGTATTTTACATGGAGCGACTGCCTGTCTGATCTCCACAACTCGGTTACTGGGTAACACAAAGACTGGTTGTCAGACTTTTGGGTTTCTGACTACCTATTTAGCGACTATCAAAGATCTACGAATGATAGCCAGAAATAAATTACCTAATCGTGTTTTCGTCGTTTTGTCATTCGATATTAGGACTAGTAGACCTTCTTATACATCTAACTTTACAATAGCACAAAACAAAAAATACAAAAAATATATTTCACTTCAGTAAAACTCTGACCTTTCAGCGCGACCTTCAGTATTCCCGTGTAACGTGTTCTAAGTAAAGTATGTTTTTATAAAGTGTTACAAAAATATTAAACCTTCTAAAAGGTTGCTAGGTTGCGGAATAATTAACTTTGTAACATTTAATAAGGTTTGGCCTTGCGAGTGCTCCTGTTGAGCCTGGCATCCTGGATTTTGATTCCCAGGTGATGCAAAGTGATACTTAGTTTTCCAGAACCGAGAATTTCTTTTCCCGGATTTTGGATTCGTGCCCAGTATATTCAAGGCTATATACAACGTTAGTTTTTGCTTATACTAAACCTCTTAAGGGGTAATTGTACTCATCATTATGAACAACTTTCACTATGGGACCAACGCTGAAATCGTGAAAAAAATATCAGCTGTTCCCTACATTTTGACGAGATATGCAAACATAAATGTAGGGAATAGCTGATTTTTTTTTCGCGATTTCAGCGTTGGTCCCATAGTGAAAGTTGTTCATAATGATGAGTACAATGACCCCTTAAGAGGTTTAGTATGAACAAAAACTAACGTTGTATAGCACGTAAAATTGAATCAGAGAGGCAACCGAATGGCGAGTGGTAATCTGGGTCTTGAAGTGATATCGAACCCCCATACTGTCCGAATCGAGCTTAAATGGACGGGGACGGAGTTATGGGGGGGGGGGGCAAAAACTTTTTTTGTCGAGGCATTCGAAATTTAAGCTGTAATAATTATGTGCAAGGATTTTGTGTGTTTCAAGGACATCCGGTTTTGATAAAATTCACCCTCATTTTCAGTGATAAATCATCGGTAAGGAGTGTCAAGAATTATATACCTACATCGTATGACATTATTTCAATTATAACGATGTTATGAGGGGGTCGCAATTTTTTTAAATTATATAAATAGGGTATAAACTTCAAAGCAACCATATTTCCGCTCCCGTCTATTTGGGGTAAATTCGGACGGTACGGGGGGTTCGGTATCACTTCAAGACCTAGATTACCACTCGCCATTCGGTTGCCTCTCCGATTCAATTTTACGTGACATTGCTTTAACTAGTAATAGCAATAGGCTCGACTCTTATAACATGGGACTTAAACAAAACTGGCGAAATGTGGGTGCACAACTCCTCTGCCTAACCCTTCGGGAAACACTAGCGTGATGTTATGTAGGTATGTCAAACCTTTTAAAAGGTTCTTAAGCTTTATTAGGTTGAGGAATTTGTAATATTTCAGTAACTAACTAAAGGTAGTAAAATGTTACAAAGTAAGTTTAATTGAAAAGTTCCTTGTAGTGTACCTGAGCGGGTTTCTAGTCCTAACTTGTTAGCGAGCGTAAAATTAGCTCATTAATTAAATATAAGTTAAGCTCACGCGATACGCTTGTTATAATATCTTAGATATTGAATATTGTGATAAGTTCTGAGCACTTGCTTAGCAGAATGGCTACCAACTTAAGTTGTCCTTATAATCAAATTACAACTATCATTCTTTGGCAGTTGTATGAAATGACTAAAACTCTGTAAATTGACGTAGGGTGTTAATTTGTTTAAAAATTGTTTCCATGACTGTACATTATTGGATTCTATAATATTACTCCCGAATACACATTTTAGCGAAACTCGTTTTCAATAGCTATGTCTCATCATAAGCCTATAAATGTTCCCACTGCTGGGACTGCGGCCTCCTCTCTGTGAGAGGGAGTGCGCCGTAATCCACCACGCGGGCCCAGTGCGGGTTGGTAGATGTCACGTCTTCGAAATTTTCTTGTTTTCGAATAGCTATGTCTGTATAGGCTCAAACACTTCTATACGTCAAAAAAGATAGAATAGAATTATTTATTTGTAAAACATAGGAAAAAGGTCAAGGTCTTATATAATAACTAGCTGCGCCCCGCGGTTTCACCCGTATAAGTCTCGATCCCGTGGAAAAAAAAAAGGTATCCTATGTTCTTTTCCAGGGCATCATCTATATATGTGCCAAATTTCATTCAAATCCGTTCAGCCGTTTTAGCGTGAAGGCGTAACAAACAAACTTACTTTCGCATTTATAATATTAAGGATTATATGTTGCGCTATGTTTTATCATTGATGACATACAAATATTATAAAGAAAAACAAAATTTACCATAGACAACAGACAAAAATTTCGAAACAAAACAAAATACATGCATGCAATACATTGATCCAATGATCATTAATGGGTAAGTCACAGTGTTCTATCATTTAGGTAATCATCTAGGGCATAGTAACATTTCTCAACAAATAATTTATGAAAACACTTTTTGATTTTTTTTAATGGCATCCTTCTTAAGGTCAGGTCAGGTGGTTTTCTTCATAAAATCGGTGTTTTCTATCTGACTACTCTGAGAAGAATCACCGAAAGAAATTCAGAGGTCATAGACTCTTTTAAAGTCCAGACATAATCTTGGTCAGGCCATATGAGGACCATGTAGATTAGTGTCTGAGATGGTCTTTTGAGGAAATAACCACACCGATTTGAGGGGACCTGTCCACTCAGTGCAAGCATTTGCTAGAATTTATACAAAATTTAGCTTGAAATAAAAAAACAGACGCTAGTCGCTAACTGAACTGATACATACTTCTAAGTTCATTTCTTCCCTTCACTCTTTACTTAATTTGAACATACGTTCTTAAAAAGTTATTCACAAGACATCGTCTCTATGTTTCCATACTTTCCTTCCAAAGTCTACTTTATTGCGCTATTTTATTAATGTCTAAAGGGGTCCAGACACTATCCAGTAATAATGACATTAATATTACTGTCATTCCTTCCAATATAGACGTAAAACTATGAAAATATTATATTCACATCATCATTCCAACCACCACGCTGTCAGTAGTAATGACATTATTTGAATGTAATGTCATTATTATTATTATGAGTGTGTGGCCCAGTGGTAATGGCCGCGACTTACGAGTTTGTAGGTCGTATATAGGTTCGACACACTTGAGATTTGCAGATGACATCGTCATACTGGCCGAATCGCTGCTTGACTTGCAGCAGATGCTGGACGGCCTAGTTAATTCTTCTGTGCGCATTGGTCTCCGGATGAACTTGGACAAAACCCAGGTTATGTTCAACGAACACGTCACTCCGGGGCCGATTGCTGTCAATGGCGGTGCTCTCAAGGTTGTTCGAGAATACGTTTACCTCGGGCAAACTCTGCAGTTTGGTAAGAACAACTTTGAGAGGGAGGCTAACAGAAGAATTCAGCTGGGCTGGGCAGCGTTTGGGAAACTTCGTCGAGTCTTCTCGTCGCGTATTCCACAAAGCCTAAAGACGAAGGTCTTCAATCAGTGCGTCCTGCCTGTTATGACTTACGGAGCCGAAACGTGGACACTCACGGTACGGCTGGTCCATAAATTTAAGGTTGCTCAGCGAGCCATGGAGCGGGCTATGCTTGGAGTCTCTCTGAGGGATCGAATCCGGAACGAAGTGATCCGGCAGAGAACCAAAGTTATCGACATAGCTCACAGAATTAGCAAGCTGAAGTGGCAGTGGGCCGGCCATATCAGCCGTAGAACCGATGACCGTTGGGGTATACGTGTTCTTGAGTGGAGACCGCGAATTGGCAAACGTAAGGTAGGACGCCCTCAGGCTAGGTGGAGTGACGATCTTCGAAGGGTGGCTGGTAGCAGCTGGATGAGAGTTGCCGAGAATCGAGCTGAATGGCGTGCAATTGGAGAGGCCTATGTCCAGCAGTGGACTGCTATAGGCTGATGATGATGATGATGATATAGGTTCGAACCCAGACAGGCGCTTTACTTTGTGTAAATTATTTCATCACCACTGCTCTCAAAACGGTGAAGGAAAACATCGTGAGGAAACCGGCATGTCCTAGAACCGAAAATTCGAAGACGTGACGTCTACCAACCCGCACTGGGCCCGCGTGGTGGATTACGGCCCACTCCCTCTCACAGAGAGGAGGCCTGTGTCCCAGCAGTGGAAACACTTATAGGCTGATGATGATGATGATGATGAATGTCATTATTACTGATAGTGTCTGATCCACTTAAAAATACTAACATCACTAGATCGTTACGCGGTCTGTATCAGACGCTTCAATTTGGTTCATTCATGTATTTCATTCGGCGTCTTTTACTTAAAGTGAAACGTCTTTAACATAAAATGAATCAAAAGTGAAAAATAAACTCATCAGTGAACCGATCCAACGATGTTGGATTTCGGCACTTTCTCTTCTTTGTCTAAAAATTAATTGAGAGGAGCAGATGAACGTTAGTTCCTATATAATTTTGTCGGTGATGTCCTCCCCCCGACCCTTTCTCGAAAACAAGGTGCCAGCAGTTGTTGCAGCTGAGCACGTAGCTTTAAATACCCCGCCTAATAAACATGATGATAATCCAATTTTGATCAAGCCTGTCCCTTCTTGCTGTCCTCCCCCCAGCGACGCCCTAAGTCGAGGTTCGTACCCCACAGGGGGTGCCCTAAGCGAGCGTTCGCTTAATTTTATTTTAGAATAGTTTACTTGCTCCTGGCTGGAGGCTCTAAGTGTAAAAGCTTAAGGCACCCACAGGAAAGTCCGGTTAAGCAGCCCTTGACCTTAGTGGTCAAAACTGCGAGAGGCCATAGATAAAAAAAAAATGTGACCGTGGAATGAAACAAGAATGAACATGTGTGTAGTGAGTTAATGATTCACTCGAGTGAAGCGTCAGCGTAAATAATTAATAAGAGATACACATTGTATCTTTACTTCAACAATCTAAGCTTGTAATGGCATTAAAATGTAAGCCCCCTTTAATGTTCATGTTAGTAATGAAACGTAAATAAACCCCTTTAGTCTCCGAGTTAGTAGTTCTGTGTTCAACAAAGACTCATTATAACAATTAAGGAATAACTCGGTTGGGCCTTAGGCGGATTCTGTGTCTGTAGCGTATGAGAGCATATGGAGGAAATTACTTAAGAGTATGTAGCCAAAATTGTTGGTTTACATCCAGGATAACGGGAATGTAACTATTCTACGTTTTGCTTTGTAAATAATTATTTAGATTAATTATTTTTAAAACCATTAGTGGCTATTCACAGACATTTGATATCGATACGAGACGTGAAGCTAACTTGCACACAAAGCGATAACTTTTTGCAGTAAAAGCCACAATAGTGTAATCATTTATTTTATAATCACACCAACAGCATGGACATGTAATATATCATCATTTTATAATCACACCAACAGCATGGACATGTAATATATCATCATTTTATAATCACACCAACAGCATGGACATGTAATATATCATCATTTTATAATCACACCAACAGCATGGACATGTAATATATCATCATTTTATAATCACACCAACAGCATGGACATGTAATATATCATCATTTTATAATCACACCAACAGCATGGACATGTAATATATCATCATTTTATAATCACACCAACAGCATGGACATGTAATATATCATCATTTTATAATCACACCAACAGCATGGACATGTAATATATCATCATTTTTGTTGTATTTAAATACTGTTCCATTGCCAATAAACTGTTTTCAGCAGAGTATGTATACTATGTTTCAGTAGCATGACCAATTATACTGCAGTAGGTACTTGTCTTAAACAAACAACTTACGTAACTGCATAAACACTACAAAATTATGAAAACTCTACACGTACTACATAATGCTGCAAAATAACACACTTCCTAAAACCACACAAAAGCTGCACGATAACAAATATTAAAACAAACTCTCCGAGAGCTCTACATCGGGTAGCTCTACCTACATAGAGCTCGTTAACGAACATCGTTAGTTCTAGTTCCTGCGGTTATTGTACAGACAACAAAAGAATTAGGTTTACAGGTATAAATATTCATTTTTTGACTTAATACCCATCTAATAAAGTCCCACTGCAGGGCAATGGCTTTTTGCATACAGAGAGGGCATGTGCATTGATCACTACGGTTGCTTAAGAAGACGCATTGGCGATTTCCGACTTATGTTTATTTTAAATCCAAGTTTTCTCATGAGTCTCAATGTTTTCCTTCACCGTATGTAAGTGTTGTCCACGATAAACTTAGAAAGACTTTAACACGTCTAAGATTTTCTTTCAAATTCTTATCTTTCCATTACCCTACCAATATTATTTTATCAAGCTTTTGCCCGCGGCTTCACTCTCGTGGAGGTCGGGAATTATCCCACGGGAACGTACTAACCGGATTAAAAAAAAATATTTTAATTCAGGCAAAATACCCATAAACAAAAAAGAATAAATAAGTAGTATAAAACAGTAAAAACATTAAAAAATATTCAAAAATTATCATTAAAATAAAAATAATTAAACATTATCATTAAAAATATCCTATGTCCTAGTCCAGTTATAGTCTACCCGTGTACCAAACATCCGAATCTGAAACGTAACAGACAGACAGACGAGAGTTACATTCGCATTTATAATATTAGTGGATTGCGTGCCTCATTATTTTTTTAATAAAATATAAAAGACTTTAATACTTACTATAACAACAACATTGTTAACAAAAAGTGGTTGGAAGTTAGCTGCCAGTATACTTAGGTGTATTTGTTTGACTGTACTATAGCTACAGCTATAGCTGCGGGTACAGTAGACGCTATAATTTTACTCTTTGTATTTCTTTCGGCTCTTATTTTTATATGGGAATTTATAATTACTAGAACGAAGTAGAGCGGAGAATTTTGAGAATAATATGAGTGTTTTAGCTTTTTTGGTTTGGGGAAATTCTTTTTTATGTAGGTACAGTAAATCAAAATATTTATGAAATTAAAATCATTAACACAGCCGTTTCAAAATACCTGAAGCCAAATCAATGTTAAATCAACATCATCAAACCTTATTTATCAGCCGAGCACTAGTCTATCTATCAGAAAACAAGTTGTTCCTTCCCCTCCCATGGGCTATGATGTCTACACAATTATATGAGATGGATGGCCAGCAGTAGGGCAGCATAACTTTCGTGTTAATTCCCAGAGGATTGCAGAGGTCAGACAGAACTCTATTCTCCCTCCCCAGGCCCTCTTTAACTTTGACAGCCGGTCGGTGCCGAGTCTGTAACTTCGAATGTGAACTTTAAAAAACATTACGCCGGTATTCCCTCAAGCAGTAGCAAGAGGTGAATATTTATAAAGAGCGAGCCTATTGACATCTATGTTCTATGTTATAGGGTTTGGTTTCCACACTTAGTCCGTAAGGTGGACCATTGTGCGTGGGCCATGGCGGCTGTTTGGTGGTTATTCCAACCAGCCCACCTCCCTCCAGAAGTTAATTAAATCTCCTGGTCTGTTCAGAACATCTGTGTAGGATCTGGGTGACCCGAGGGTTTCTGTTCTAATCTGGGTGACGCTTGTGCATTCAAAGAGCACATGCGCTACGGTTTCCTCAGCCTCCATGCACTCCCTGCACAGAGGGCTGTCCGTTATGCCTATTATGTGGAAGTGTTTGTTTAGCGAGCAGTGTCCCGTGATGGTCCCCGTCACCAGGTGCAGGCCGTTCCTGTCCAGACGCAATACGCCTGGTTAGCCTGCTATCCAAGGATGGCATAGCTTCCTTAGACTGCCTGCAGCCCGGTGTCGAGGTCCACCAGTTCCCCGCTTGTGTGTGGGTGAACTCCTGTAAGCTTATTGACATTAGTTGGGCACATATCTACCATGTAGGTTGCCTTAAAAATGTCGCTATTTTTGATAGACCCACTATTCGTCATCATCATCTGCCTAGCCTTTTTCCTATATGTTGGGGTCGGCTTCCAGTCTTACCAAATGCAGCTGACTACCATAAGAAGAAGACCATAGTAAGAAGTCTCGAAGTCAATTATTAATTTATTTTTATGGCTTGTCACAACCATGATAAGATGACAACAATGCACAGGATATCAAACTCCGAAATTATTATTAAATACTAGCAACTCGCGCAGCTTCACATGGTTTTGTTTCATAAGAATAAAATTTACATAAAACTTACGGAATAAATTCTAGAAATTATGGTTAAAACTGCATCTAAACACACTGATTACGGTTCGAACGGTTACAGGTAGACACGAAAAGTGACTTTGTTTTGTAACATGTATAGATATAGAAGATAGCTATACCCATAAATTATGCAGGTACACATCTAAGATGCTTCTAGCAGCTCAACCAAATCACATTCAGAAATCTCCACGCAAATCCTTTGAACACAACCTCAGTACCGCGGCTGCGGCAACATCACACACAAAGCTGCGTCGTGCAGTCGCACCTGCGATCGATCGCACCTGCGTCACCATGGTAACGCCCCTGTGCGCCTCGGGCCACAGTGCGAGCGGGAACCGGGAGCATACATGCCAAAGAGATTTCTGATGCTATACAGAGGCTGTGAGGAGAAATGCCATAGAAAAACCGGTCAAGTGCGTGTCGGACCACGCACAATGAAGGGTTGTTTTTGGAATGAATTTATCCGAAAAACAAACTTAACTTTGTAGTTGATAAACAAATTCTCCCATACGAAATGTATGAGAAAACATGTTTTTGCAACTGCAAAGTTAAGTTGGTCGATTATTACTCGTTAACTTGTAAAGCCTACTTAGCTGTGATAGTTTTTCTTTTAATTTCGTTATATAAAAGGACCTTTCCAATGATATCCCACATTATGGAATAAAAAAAAACATCACCACTTTACGTGTATGGGAGGTACTTAGGTACACTAAAAAAAATGTTTTTCATAATTTTGTTTTACCACTTTGTCGGCATAATTCTTCGAGCAACGCGAGCTTCCGTGATAATTAATATGTATACCTGTGCCAAATTACAGTTTTCTAGTACTAAGGGTCTCGGAGCTAGACCGCGGACAGACAAACAGACAGACAGATAGACGGACATGACGAAACTATAAGGGTTCCTTGTTTACTACGGAACCCTAAAAACTGTAATCCTTGTCTTAGTGACGCCATCTAGAGTAATATAGCAAAATAGCTTCTGCCTGCGACTTCGTTCGCGTGGAAGTCGTGAGCCACCACAATATACTAAAATAACAGTCAAATGTTGCAGCAGCTCGTCCGGAGGTCGACACCCGCAGCCTTCAGCAGCAATATCCCATTGCTTGCGAAGTTTTTCGTTTTTAGTGAATTAATGAACGCCTGCGATTCTGCATATACTACCTAATGGCACAATACTATACACTGGTGCCGATTCTCTTGTTCACAAACTAAACTAAATTTAAGTTCAGTGCATCTTTTTCTTTCTATTTCATTAAGAAAAGGACAGAAGATAAATTTTAGTTTAGTCTTGTCAAATTAATGACCTGTCAAACCACTGACTGATGATATATTCTTACTGATTATTCCTGACGAACGGCTATCACTAAACTAATATAACAATAGGTTGCAAACACGGGATTTTTCATTAACAGTCACCTTACCATAGATATTTATTTTTATTATAACCAAAGATGACAGAAGAGGCTTAAACTTCATGTTTTTCTGTATACGTTTGCTTTATTGAAAGTTATCTAAAATAGCCGTTCATAAATATGTCATAATTGACTGCTTAGGTCCATAAAAGTAAGTATAATGGTAGGTAGCTCATTAAAAAGTTATTTCATGATATAAGTGTATAATGTGTTCTCTCTCACTCATCTCAGTCTCATTTCCTACGCAAGGTCATATTCATATTCATTTATTTGCGTTCCACAAGGTAAAAACAAGATGTTAACAAAAGGCTTAAAGCTAAGAGCCGTTGTAGACCCTGTCAGGGCACAGCAAAAATTATTATTACATTAAAGTTAAAAATATAAGTCGCAGAAAACTAAAAATTAAAACAAAACTACACATGAAAACATAAATAATTCTATTTTTAACCGACTTCCAAAAAGGAGGAGGTTATATGTATTGTTTGTGCACGTAGGGTGATGCCTGCGGATAGTTTATTTTTATTTTTATGTTTCTTATAATTGATTGTATAGTTATCTTATATTCTGAGCACTATTTATTTTGTTTTGTTACAAAATCACTGAACCTGACTTGATTTCCGTACATCTTTTCTTTTTTCGGGTGACCACTGAAAATCAGCGCTGTGCTGTGGGTCCCCCATAGCACTGCATCATGCTGAGTGGAAGCCTTCTTGTCACAGTCATGTCGTGCAGCTGCCGCCTAAGTAATTTCTGTTCTATGCTCGTGATTTGTTATGTACTTTGTGTTGTTCTCTGATTACTCTTGTCTTTTATGTATGCACGTATTTCTGTGACAAATAAACCTATTTTTCTTTCTTTCTTTCTTTCTTTCATATGTTCGTCGCGTATGTTTGTTTTTTTTTTTATGTATGTCCACCGATTTCTCCGTCAATTGTGGACCGATTTTGAAAATTCTTTTTTTGTTTGAAAGGGTGTGCTCTGGAATTGGTCCCATATAAATTTTATTAACTTTGCTTGGATAGTTTTTGAGTTAGCTACAAAATACGTTTTTTTTTCCCACTTATAATGTAGATGATATGATAAGTTTCTGTCACTGGTAGCAGGTAGTGGTATTCGAATGTGTGTGGGGTAGGTACCACAACTAAAAAGTGAAAAATAAAAACTTTTTACAAAAAAAAACAACCGACCTCCAAAAAAAACACTACAAAGTGAAAAATAACTTTAATTTCGGAAGTCGGTGTCTTGGGTTTTGTATTTTCGTTTTTTGCCACCGACTTCCGAAATTAAAGTTATTTTTCACTTTGTAGTGTTTTTTTTGGAGGTCGGTGTACAAAGAATTCAAAATCTCACAGACTTTAAATTTTTTGTACAGTGAAAAATCTTACCAGCACTGAATAAATTAATTATGAAATCATCTTTTCTTGTTCTATACATATGTACTATTTAATTTTAACAGTGTAAAAATACAAATCTTTATATATGTTACCAGCTGAATAAACTAGTATTCAGTGTATCACTTAATACATTGGCACACAGGGACAAATTTAAAAAAAAGGTTCGCAAACTGTACCGTGTGGCATATCAAATGAAAGGGCTTGTTGTGGGGATCTCAAATATCTCTATCATTTTAAAATAAATACATTTATAGATATTTAAGAAAATAGATGAAAATTAACCGTTATCTCCGAAACAACTGAGCCTAAAATTTTGAAAAAAATACAGAGAATGGTTCTTTGCTCATAGATTACAGGAAAACCTATAAAATGTCTATGGTTTTAAAAAAACACGGTGAATCTCCCAATAAAGTGCGTACAAACTTACATTTACAGTTGGAATGTATGGGAGAACATGTTTTTCGACTACAATGTTAAGTACCTAAGTTTGTCCTTGAGATAAGTTCATCTCAACTACAGAAACCCTTCATTGTGCGTGCTCCAATCTCCAACACGCTCGCTCTTGGATGGTTTAAAAAAAAAAAAAGTAATGTAATTACAAAATAGTTATTTGTGACAATAACAATGTACCCAAAAAATACTATAAGATTAGAACCAATAAGGATCTATGTCTGTCTACTTGGATACACTCGTCTCAGTGTTCATGTTTCGCCGGTAACAAAACCATAGCGCGATTCAGGAATCGGCTCTCAACTAACAACGCCATCTAGCGAGGCAGGGACGAAACTACTGTTCATGCAGATGCGGTATGATTAGAAATGGTTGACCTGGGATTAATTATACGCAATTTTATAAATAAAATTGATAATACAAAATGAGGGTGTAGGTCCTATATGTAGGTAGTACACCTTTGCATAAAAGTGCTATTCCGTGTGCAGCACTGTACTGCAAATATTTTTTTCAGTAAACTCACTCAAGTAAATATTTACAAATGTGCTGCACTGTATGAAGCGTGGCGCTTTAATGTTGTAATTAATTTAACACACGTATACGGATTAGCGTTTTATTTTTATGGAGATATTTTATTTTCATTAAATGTTATTATTTATTGATTTATTTTCAATTTTGTAAAATAGCATCTTGGTGCAGAGGTCATTTACCGGGATCACGGATCATAACATCGCATCAATGAAAATAAAACGAATAACGTGCAAAGAGAAGGCGAATTGAAGGAAAGGGAGAGCCCTATGTCGACGAGCATTTGAAAATTTTAATTTTTCAATAAACGAAAAAAAAATCTTATTACATTTTTATGATTACAGGCCACTAGTCCTACCTGTGTGTTAATCACCATTGTAGCGGCACGTTGTATACGCTTATAATCACCATTGTAGCGGCACGTTGTGTACGCTTATAATCACCATTGTAGCGGCGCGTTGTATACGCTTATAATCACCATTGTAGCGGCGCGTTGTATACGCTTATAATCACCATTGTAGCGGCGCGTTGTATACGCTTATAATCACCATTGTAGCGGCGCGTTGTATACGCTTATAATCACCATTGTAGCGGCGCGTTGTATACGCTTATAATCACCATTGTAGCGGCGCGTTGTATACGCTTATAATCACCATTGTAGCGGCGCGTTGTATACGCTTATAATCACCATTGTAGCGGCGCGTTGTATACGCTTATAATCACCATTGTAGCGGCGCGTTGTATACGCTTATAATCACCATTGTAGCGGCGCGTTGTATACGCTTATAATCACCATTGTAGCGGCACGTTGTATACGCTTATAAAAGTTACACACAGCTTTGCCGTTGGAAACAGACTAAGATCGTTTTCGCACTACATCCGATCCGAATCCGAATTCAATCCGAATTGGGAATGTTCTAAATTTGGACGGACTAAGATCGGATCCAGTGCGCAACCCGTCATGCAATTAATACTATGGCTACTTCGGATCGACAGCTCAATACGTGCGCAAATGTGTTGAATGTTTGTGAACCATTTTGGTTCGGGGAATACAAGTCTGGTGACAAGAACAATATATTTAAAATAAATACGTCGTTAACCTGATAAAGTGCTTATCTTTATTTCTAGTTGTTTTTTATTATTTGAAACGAAATCTGAGTCTGACCGGATTTGTTGAAATAGCGGTGGACGGAGCTATAATAGAATGTAAGGATAGTACCATGTGGAGCTCCGTAGGTTATGTACTATAATCGGGAAAAAGTTTATTCATGTTATAAATACCTATAATATATTACCTGTGACCGAAATGGTGTGTGGAAATGGATTGCATGACATGAGCTTAGGAACGCGTAAGCTCATGTCATGCAACCCATTTCCACACACCATCTATGCTGCTCAAGCATATGGGTAACGACCCATATGCTTGCATGCATCACATGAGATACATAATTAAGTTGCACCCTTCTCCCGCCACCAACTGCCGGACACTTTTTATTATATTAAAGCACTTCACTTTGCGGGGTGGACAGGGTTGCTGCACGGACGCTTCTAATGCAGTTAGGTGCTGTTTTAAAAGCTTTTTTTCTGTAAGTGTGAAAGCTAGAGTGGGTTTTTCGGCGAGATTATAGTAACATACGGACATTTTGGTATGGAGTGAAAATCTAAGGGAAATATTATGAAATGGAAGCTATTCTAGAAATAGGAGCATGTATTGAAAACCTTTTACAGTTTCGATGTTTATTTTAGCAAGCGTGGGATATCTACTTCGGAGTAAAAAATGCTGTTACAAAATTCCCTAGCAGTTTAGTTGGTTATTTCCAAAAGTTTTTAAGATTCAATAAAAAAAATATAGAGAAAATAAGCTCTCACACAAGTCCCACAATGAGCTTTTAATCTAAGTTCAGACTTCAGATGGTTACACGTAGACGAATATCAATATTTTAACGCACGACCACACAGTGCAAGAATCTATCGAATTTAAATCAATGCTCCCCACCCTTATATCTGCTACTATCTGGAGGTCATGGTCACACCACCCACTTCTGTCACCAAATAGAAGAATTACAGCAAACATTACAAACACGGCGCGTTTTCCGATACCATCTAAATGATGGTGGTAGTAATAATGACAAGTAGGTAGGTGCTGTAGGACAGATATTGACAAAATTGGAGTAATTGGACATTTTATAATCAAGAGGGTTCGATAAATCTGTCGTAAGGGACACCATTATAATATGATTATTATCTGTTAATTTGTAGCAAGGGTTTGGTAATTATTGGTTATTAAATTATGATTTTGTTATTATCCTTTCAACTGTCATTAACGAGACACAATAGAATTGTAATTGTTATCCACCTCAATGAGGCGTCGTAACAGATGATGAGTTAAAGACAGTTGAGATCAGCGTTCCCAGAAAAACACAGACGACTCTAGGCTGTCATCACTTTTAAACGAAATCATCTTTACACGTCATAATTATTAAAAAAAAAATAAGCTAGATGAGTTCGGCGTTTCTTATCTCACTACTTTGGGAAGAAAGGCCGAAACAAACTCAGAGGTCGCAGTCTCTTTTAAATTCCAGACATAATCTTGGTCAGGCCATATGAGGACCATGAAGATTAGTGTCCGAAATGGTCTTTTGAGGAAAGAACCACACAGATTTGAGTGGACCTGTCCAGTCAGTGCAAACATTTGTCAGTAATCGTGGAGCTCAACTCGGAACTTAAGGAGCTCAACTCGACGAACAATACCAAAGAAAGGACATTTGGGTAGGCCGCATAAACTACTCAAACTGCCAGACTGGTGACTTAAAGCGTCAAGGGAATAAGTACTTAGTGTATTCGATCTTCTTATCTACAATGACAGTAAAACATTAAGTGTAACGTCTGTGATGATTACGATATCCTTGCGAATGTTTGTTATGGTGGCCATGAGCTCCATGCTTAGCAGGAAGAGGCAAGGAAAGGTCGATATTTTCTGAGCATAAAGTAAGATTTAAAAAAATATATGTTTGATTGCATCCTGCCATCCAAGTTTATCTACTTCGAGTAGTTGGGGGTGGTGCCCATCAAAATTGTCCTTTCCTAAATACAAATAAACTGAATCACCTTTCTTAACCCACCAACATACACAAACTACGGTACGTACCACAAACCGACTCCCAACACGAACGAATTCGGTTCACTATTGATTTTTACCAACTTTCTCTTACACACGGTACAGTAAAGTTATAAGAGGAGCCCCGTGTGACGGTACACCTGGCTGCTACAGGGGGAGGGGTGAGGATATTAATTATACTTACAACAGGAAGATCTGTCATAATTGTAGGGTCAAAAAACTTTGCGAAATGTGTGTAATTACTTAAGGATCCATTGTGACACAGTTGTGTTCATATAAATTGCATTCTGGACGAAAGGCTTAAGAATATAATTGCAAAACTGAGACAACATATCACATAGATATTATTATGTGGAACGGTGTAGATCGTAGGTACACCTAAGTAGGTACTCGTTTTTGTGGTAGTAAATCGTGAAAATTATAAAACCGGAATTGCTGAATGTTTATCATCATAGGCTATCAACATGCATTAATATACTTATAGTACAACTATACAATTTAGCCATAAATATGATTAAATAAATAATGCCTATAAGAGACATGCAATTGAAACATAAATATTAAGTACTTATTTCTATTCAAGTTCACAACATTATAAATAATATTAGGGAGTGGCTCCGCCGTCGGTGCCGGCTCCCGAATTTTCTGCCGGTGCCGGTTGCTGAATTGCCTGGCGGCGCTGAGTTTGGAAAGAAAGCGCAAAACGGGGTTGGCAATTTTGCGTAATGGAGCAGATAGGCGAAATAGGCATGATTAAAAAAAAAAAATTGTAAAGCATTATTTTTGAAGTGAAAACGAAAAACAATTGAACTCGCAACATCATTATCGAAACCTCATTAAAAGTATTTCCTGCACAATAAAATTGTTCAAGTTTTCACTTCTGTCGGCAGTTCAAGGGGTGCCACTGTTTATTTTTCCAGTATTATATTTTTATAATCAATGATTACCATATTCCAGAAATCAATTACTAAGTCCCCGGAACCGAACTAGTTAGATTAGGTTAAATATTTTTACTCGCAAAAAAGGTTAGGTACTTAGGTTAGAACTCTGAACCCCTACGGCAAAAACGACTAGAATATATATAAAAAAAAAAATACTTTAGTTAGGGTTAGTTAGTTGGAGTTATGAATACTGGAAGGGTTTTTCACAAACGCTGCGCCGCCGGTGTCCATTATAGAAGTCGGCGGTGCAGGCCACAGAGTGTGTAATCTCGGCTGCTGGCAGTAATGTCATGCCGGTTCCCAATGGCGTTATTTTTGGGAGCCGGAGCCGGCGTTGGCAGGGGAGACACTCCCTTAATATTAATAGTAGCCCCATGTGAAACACCACCTGGGCCTAGGGAATGTTTATAAACAATACCCTGCTGGCATGGGGATGTTTGTTATTGTTAGCAGAGTTCATATTATTACTATCTATCAACATCGTTATGACAAGCTCTATGTGTTGATTTGTAAGAAAATAAAGGAATAAAAAATACCTACAAGTTTTGAAATTCGTAAAAGGATAACAAAATTTTAGCTTTTTCTTTACCCACCTTGTTACCCTTTTAGTCCAGTTGAGCCAGAGTGCGTTCACAAGAAAAGGATCTCAAAATTAATTTGCCTACAACACCAATCTGTTACAATGTCATCATAGAAATATATCCCTTAATCTTAAGTTAAAGTATACTGAAATGTTGAAGCCCATTACATAATATGTATATCTTCTTATGTCTACAAATTTTATCAGCTCTAAGGTTTTTAACAACCGTTTGTAACTGTCTACTCACACTACATGTTCGTGAATGTTGCCATTTTCGTCATTTTGTAAATACATAAACAGAACATGCGCTGACCTCTTTGTGGCGATCGATAGCCGCTGTCCGAACGCTAAATATGTAACAGATGAAGCTCGTACTGAATAAAATGTAGGAAGGGGTAACATGTTGCTGAATGTACTCATTTGGAGAGTAATTTGTTGAGTTGATGAGTTTGTGATGCTCAGTTTATTTAATAAATGAGCCGCTTTTTAACTATCTGGCATTTTCTCACAGTTGGTTGCACTAAGCTAGGATATCCCGACCAAACTGTGTTAGAATTATGAACAACCACGCGCGAGCCAAATCAGTAATTAAGCTAAGGCATCCCGACCATGGGTTAGGTTAGAATGTGACCAACCGTGGCAGCGGCCGGCGAGCGCTACATCCAAGTTAGTCGCAGTTAATTTGATATTTAGTATTTTTAGGACCATAAAATAGAAATCATTAGAGGTTCAAAAGGAAGGCATCATTAATTAAATTAGTGTTCAATAATATTGTTAGGAAAAAATAATTGGAATTAATTGACGTTCGACCATGTGTAATAAATGTTGTGCCATTTTTTGAGGCCGACTGTACCTTGATTAAATCTTATCAGTAGACAATAGCAAGGCCGTCTAGAGCGGGGGTTCCCAACCTTTTAACATACGCGCCCCCCTAACTTTTTTTAAGTCACTACGCTCCTTAGTTACTTTGTCGACATAAGCAGAAAAGCATAAGAATGTAAAGCAAGCGAAAATGTTTGCACCCCCTTAGGATAGGTTAGATTTTCTTTTGATAATTCAAACAGAAATAGAAGTTACTTTGTCGAGTTTTGCAGAAATAAATCAAGAATTATGAGAATGCATAACGTAAGAGCGAGCAACGCGAGCTCGAAAAATGTTGTACAACTTCTAATTCTTTACATTTTTCTTTTGACTATTCATACAGAAATCTAAAAACTTATTTTGTCGACATAAGCAGAAAAGCTGAACCTCATTTTACAACACCTAAGTAAGTATTATGAAACGTTTGGTTTTTGGAAACTAGTCTTAACCTTTTCTAATATCAAGAATATAAAATTTTGTAAATCTATACTTTATTATTGGAGCCGCCGCGCCCCCCCATTGGTCACTCTATGACCCCCGAGGGCCATCAATTTATCACCGGTGATTAATTCTACCATCGCATTGTCACCGGGGAGACGAATCACCCCATTTGTGAGGCAGTGATCCATTTAATTAGGTGGTCACTCAATTTATACTTTAATAAATTTTTACACAGTCAGAGTGAGGTCAAATCAAAAAGTCTAATAATATGAAACTATGAATGCTAAACTTTAATTATAAAAAAAAGTTAATAAACATCATTCATCTTCTGTACCTACTCATTTAAATGTTTTTCTTTGACTTTATCCTGAAAGTTTTAAAATTCATTCAGGAGGTATCGCTATCATTAATTAAGTACAGACCATTAATATCAGCACCGTCTTAAATAAATTATCCATTAAAAAGAATAACCCACCATTTTTCTTTCTGCAAATCAGAGACGAACAAATCACTGAAATTAATGTTCTCTTTTCACAATTTATCTCCATTTTATCTGCTGATCAAGTTGACTAAGATTAAACAAACCCTAGTGACAAATCCCTCAGGAGATAGTCTGTGAGTTAGTGGCTTCAATAAATTATCCTGTCTGTAGATGTGACGTAAGGAGACAGATCGCTTCGTCAGCACCCGAGCGGTAAATTAGACAGACATGCCAATATAGCGGGTTTTAGAGCTGGTACGAAAAAATGTACCATGAGAAACTTGGCAGGTAAGTAACTATCTACGTTGGGGCTGTTTCGGCTTCCAGTCTAACCAGATACCAATATTTTACATGGAGCGACTGCCTATCTAACACGATACCCCTTGGTAAAGCTGATTGTCAAACTTTCGGGTTCTAACAACACAGTCAAAGATCCTCAAATGGCAGCCGATAACTGTGCTTAACCCTCCGGGGGAAACAGGCGTTATGTTATCTTCTTTGGCTTATTTTGTATTACTGGTGTTTTGTTTTGTGGTTGAAACAGACAACTTAGCCATTCATTTATCCACGACAGGGAATTATTTATTTAACACTTTATGGTAGTTTTTAAAGTTCTGTACCTAAAAAAGTAAAAAACGGAACCCTTATAAGATCACTCTCTTGTCCATCTGTCTGTCCGTGTGTCGCCACCGCCATTTTCTCAGGAACGGGTGGACCTAGCAAGTTGAAATTTATACCAGATACTGAGGTCTATAGTCCCTATTAGGTTAGGTTAGGTTAGTTAAAATCAAGGTCCTGAGTCAACACGATCAAAATACAGGGTGTTTGGCAGAATTTTGAACATGCGAAAATGGTGGTCATCTGCTACTTACTCAGCCCTAATTTATTTGGCCCTGGCGCCCTGGATATTTAAAAAAAAAAATTTTCTTTCTTCTTGTTTCACCACTTTCTTAACTTTAAAGTCTAATTTTTATTAAAAATGGGTAAAACAGGCAATATTTTGTTTTTTTTTTTAATCTTTTATGTTGGCAAACTCTTATAAAATTATTGCTTTATTCAGAAGTTAGCTAGAAAAAAGTTATGAGTCCTCAAACTAACAGAATGATGTAAAAAATATTTAAATCTTAATTTCAACTTTAACTAACCTAACCTAACCTAATAGGGACTATAGACCTCAGTATCTGGTATAAATTTCAACTTGCTAGGTCCACCCGTTCCTGAGAAAATGGCGGTGGCGACACACGGACAGACAGATGGACAAGAGAGTGATCTTATAAGGGTTCCGTTTTTTACTTTTTTAGGTACAGAACTTTAAAAACTACCATAAAGTGTTAAATAAATAATTCCCTGTCGTGGATAAATGAATGGCTAAGTTGTCTGTTTCAACCACAAAACAAAACACCAGTAATACAAAATAAGCCAAAGAAGATAACATAACGCCTGTTTCCCCCGGAGGGTTAAGCACAGTTATCGGCTGCCATTTGAGGATCTTTGACTGTTCCTTACTTGAGTGACCCAAGCCGACTGCCCGTGCCGGGCGGCGACGCGATGCGGCCGCGCGGCCCTCGTCCCACGCGTCCCGCAGGCTGCACAGTGGGTTCGCGGTATGCGCACAGTGCGCGTTAACAGCCTCCCACACCTTGATAGCTCAGCTATCAATCTTCATTTTGCTGCAGTTCTTGTCATCATCGTTAGGTATAATACAGAACTTATGAACTGCTCGCTTTATTGTTCCTCTCGATGTGTAGACATCAGCGACTCTGCTGACACCATCTCGTCCCGGATAAAGGGTTGTTATGCTGCCTAGACGCCAACATAATGGAGGTAGGTGGTCTTCCTTTAGTATAATTAAATCGCCTACTTTGGGTTCTTGTTGTGGTTTCCGCCACTTAGTTCTTTGTTGCAGTTCGGCCAGATACTCTCGACGCCACCTCTCCCAAAATTGCTGCCGCAGCTGCTCTATCCTCTCGTATCTGTTGGGTCTCGTTTTATCGATGGTTAGAGACGGCACCGATGTGAGTGGCCGCCCGATAAGAAAGTGTCCCGGAGTAAGGGGGAGGATATCTGATGAGTCCGATGAGAGAGGAGATAAGGGTCGTGAATTTAGAATAGCTTCTATTTGTATGAACAACGTCGAAAGTTCCTCGAACGTTAAGGCAGCGTTACCTGCTACTCTTTTTAGGTGGTGTTTGGATGACTTTACCCCAGCTTCCCAAATACCCCCAAAATGAGGTGAATATGCAGGGCTGAATTTGAATCGAATGCCTTCGGTGCTGCCATACTCTATCACAGCTTCGCGACTAGATTTAAGGACTCGACCCAATTCATTGTTTGCCCCTACAAATGTTTTACCATTGTCTGAGTAAATTTCGTAAGGTTTTCCTCTCCTTGCTACAAATCGTCGTAGGCACATTAGGAACGCTTCAGTAGTGAGGTCACTTACAAGCTCTAAGTGGACAGCTTTAGTTGTAAGACAGACAAATACACAAAGGTAACATTTAGTTACACGATTACCACGGCCTTTCTTACTCGATATCATAAATGGACCAGCAAAATCTGTTCCACACGTATAAAAGGGGAAACTGGGATTTGTTCTAACATTTGGAAGGTTACCCATTATAGGCTGTACCGTTTTACCTCTGAAACGTATACATACAATTCAGTTTCTTAATATGCTACGAGCCAAGTTCCTGCCACCTATTGGCCAATACTCTTCCCGAATGGATGATAAAAGTAATTGTGGTCCGGCATGAAATAAACGTACATGCTCATACCTCATTAGTAATTTAGTAAAATTATGTTTGGAATCAAGTAATATTGGGTGCCTTTTGTCAAAATTATAATTAGGATTTTGTATACGACCACCCACCCTGAGTATACCATCTGAATCTATGAACGGGTTAAGTGGTAATATTTTAGATTTATGATGGAGCTCTTTCCTCCTTTTCATTGTATCTATTTCACTAGAAAATGATTGCACTTGGCAAAATTTAATTAATGATTTTAAAGAATTACTAAGCTCATCGGTGTTAAGACAACCTGTTAACTTTTTATAAGTTTTTTCCTTACTGTACTTGCAAATAAAATTGTTAATAAATCTATGGACATAGGCTATAATTTTTTGAGTTTAGTAAAACTTGAATATCTAGAAAAATCTAAGAAATTAGTTTCTAAGCTAAACTTTTAATTCTGGTAGTTCTACATTTGGAACTCCTTGTTGTGGCCATTCGCTTGGTTCCCTTCCAAGGTACGCAGGTCCCTCCCACCACAGGGATGAGGACTGTAACTGCTGCGGAGTTACACCTCTTGAGGCCAAGTCAGCAGGATTACAATCTGTAGGCACATGTTGCCATGAATAGTCAGATGTAATTTCATTTATTTCATTTACCCTGTTACAAACAAAAGGTTTTAGTTGCTTATATAGAATATTAAGCCAACCGAGTACTACTGTTGAATCGATCCAAATAGTTTTACTAGTAATGTTACAACGAAGTGACTGTAAGACCTTTGCACACAATCTGGCTCCGAGCAAAGCACCACACAACTCCAAACGTGGTATAGTAGTTGGTTTTATGGGAGCTACCCGAGCTTTGGCACATAGTAGCTTAACTGTAACCTTATTATTAACATCAGTGGTGCGCAAATATACACAGGCACTATATGCATTTTGCGAGGCATCAACGAAACAGTGTAACTCTATTGATATAGGCAAATCACAAATAACATTTCTTTCTAATTTTATACTGGATAGGCATGATAAGTTTTTCATAAACGTCATCCAAGAATTTTTTATATCGGTAGGTACTGGATCATCCCAGTCTATCTTGGCACTCCATAAACGTTGTAAAATTATTTTTGCAGTAATAATGCAAGCACATAAAATACCTAAAGGGTCAAAAATTTTGCAAGTCATTGAGATTATGGTTCTCTTAGTTATCTTTGAAGTAGATTCTATATTAATTGGAAATTGAAATGTGTCCATTTTAGGGGACCAATTGAGACCTAAACCACATGATTGCTTTGTGAGGTCTAATGTAGCATTTAACGTAGGTTCGTCTGCAAATATTTCAGGACAATTTGTCCGTATTTTGCGTAACGGAAAATGTGCTGACCCTAATATTTGTGTCACATTCTTATAAATATGCATCAGCTCTTCTTTAGTAGATGCTCCAGTGCTTATATCATCATAATAAAAGTCATTTTTAATTATATTAGAAATATGCTGATCTGTACATTCGTCTGCTAACTGAAGGAGACATCTAGTGCTTAGAAACGGCGCAGACGCTGTACCATATGTCACAGTGTTTAACTGCAAGACCTTGAGTGGCAGAGCTGGATCTTCTCTCCATAAAATTAATTGTAAATGACGTTGTGATTCCACAATAGAAATTTGTCTAAACATTTTCTCAATGTCGCCAGTTAGTACGAATTTATGAGTGCGAAAACGTAACATAATATTAAATAAATCGTTTTGCACAACTGGACCTATCATCTGGATATCATTTAGTGATTTTCCAGAGGATGTTTTCACTGAAACATCAAAAACTACTCTAAGTTTTGTGGTTTCACTTTTTTCTCTTAGTACTGCATGGTGAGGCAAGTAATTACCAAACTTTGGACGCTCTATTTCTTCCAAATGACCAAGATCTGAATATTCTTTAATAAAATCACAATACTGTTTTTTAATATTTGGATTCTTAACTAACTTATTTTCTAAACAAAAAAAACGCCTTTTGGCAATATTATAAGAGTCTCCTAGTGTTTCTTCTGGTAAATCCTTGAGTGGCATTTTAACATTAAATCTACCATTCGGCAAACGACTTGTATTTTCTATAAAACTGTTCTCACAAGCTTGTTCTTCAAGGGTGTAAGATATTTTGTTTGAAGGCAATTCATCAACCTCCCAAAATCTTTGTAATGATTCTTGAATATCATCCTGTTCGATATTAGAATATAAAACATTAATACTCGAGAGAGCTTTTTTAGTGCGAATTGACTTAGAGTGTCCATTCCCTATAGGGCCTGACACTAACCAACCTAGTTTTGAATGTTGTAATACAGGTTGGTGTTTACCTAATCTTATTTGTTGGGTACCCACAATGTCCCAAAAAACGTCTGCCCCCAACAAGATATCTATGTCGGAGGGACTATGGAACCCAGGGTCTGCAAGATCCAAATCAGCAGGCAATCCTAGGCCTAAAACATTAACATTTAGTGTCGGTAATGTACTTGTAATTTGAGGCACTACTAAACACATAACTTGCAAATTAAATGTATTGTCAAAACGTGAGGACAATTTTAAACAGCAACGCTCCTTAATGTCACACTGCACATTATTGATGCCAGAAATTCTTATTGGTTCTGTACATTGAGTTTGTATTCCTATCTTTACTTTAAACTTTTCAGTAATAAAAGAAGATTGACTTCCTGTGTCCAAGAGAGCGCGCCCAAAGTACGTAGAATTATTTACAGGATTAACAATTTGAACAACTGCTGTACACAATAGGACTTGTCCCGCTGAGATAGCGGACAGTGTAACAGGTGATGTACTTGGAGGTAAATCATTATTATTTGTATTTAAATTGGAACTAATAGCACTACATCCTGCTGTAGTATCTTTATGCACTAAGCTATTATGTTTCTCATTGCAAAACTTACAAGAACCTTTAAGAAAACATTTTTTGGCAATATGTCCACTGCGCAGACAGTTAAGACATAATTTCAGCTTTAAGGCTGTATCTAACCTAACTTCAGGTGACATATCCTTAAACTTAGAACACTTAAACAAGGGATGATTGTCGTTACAAACATCACATGAATTTTTGGAAGAGTTGGAACTCATAGAACTCACAAAAGCCTTAGTAAGATTCCTTTGCTCTTTGGAACCACCATGTGGCTTACCATGATCATTCCTACTTATATTTTGATTTTGTGTGGTTTCTAGAACATCTGCCCTGTTACGTAAGAAATCATTAAATTGATCCAATGTAGGCAATTCTGGTAATCCATTCTTATATTCTTCCCATTTTCTACTAGTGGTGACATCAAGCTTTGTTGACACCATATATATAATTAAAGCATCCCATTTATCTGTAGGCTGCCCTAAAGTATTCAAAGCTCTTAAATTTTTTGAAACTAAATCAATAACATATCTCAAAGCCTTGTGAGATTCTCTTGCAAGTGATTCAATACTGAAAAGCGCTTTCAAATGATTATTCATAAGTAGATTTTTATTATTATATCGCTGACATATTAAATCTCAAGCTACTTTGTAATTGTTTGATGTAAACTCTATAGACTTTATTACTACTAAAGCTCCTCCTTCTAAGGATGACCTTAAATAGTGAAATTTGTTTATATTTGGGATTGCATCGTTAGAGTTTATCAAGGAATCAAAAGTATCCCGATACTCTAACCATTTCAGATAGTTGCCATCAAATGAGGGCAATTTTATAGTAGGCAACTTAACAGAATTAAATTGATTATGAGTACAACGACTATTATTATTTGAACTACAGTCCGAGCCATCAGGCCTTTGTTGATCAGTTTTAGACACAATGGCCGATTCATTTAATTCTTGAGCCAATGATATACACGAAAAGAACTGATCCTCAATTAACTCTCTATCTCTTAATTGCTCATCCAAATCTAGACAATTCAGCTCAATGTTATTTTGTAACATATCGAACGTACTCAGTAAAGCTTGAAATTTTTCTATTTTTAAACTCATTTCTTTGGCTTGCAAGCTACTGAGCGGACTACACTTTGAAATTTGATGTAAATAATCTTTAAATTTAGTAAGTTGACCTTTAATGGCACTACGTTTTCTTAGTAAACCTTTAAATTCTTGTTGCTCCGCTTCACTCATTTCTTGTTTATTTAACTCGGTATCCATCTTATTATTTATTTTTAAGTACCTAGTTAAATCTATAATTTAACCTCTAGATAAGTAGGCAACAATGAATTGGGTAGGTACAATAAGTCAAAAGTCTAGGTAACTCAAAACCGCTAACTCACGGTACACTGAAGCTGTGACAGCACGAAGTATGCAGCACTCACCAGGCGCCTGCACTGCAACGCGTAGACAGGCAGGTGGCTAGCAGATCATCGAAAGTGAAGCTCAACTCATGCCATGCACACTCACCGCAACTGGAATAGTCGGCAAGCTTTGGTGAAATAACTGTCAGTTTTTAGGTTGCACTATTTAGAAAACTAGAATTTAGTTAGCTATGTACCTAGGTATACAATGCGCAATAGGCATAAACTCCCAGTTAGACATTAATTAGGTACAGAAAACAATCTGTAACCTCTGCAACATAGGCTCTTATTGAGTTTGCATTAGGCGTACACGTGCTATAGGGTGCACAATAGTTTGAAGTGCGATAGTTAGGATTTAGTGCTTATATTGAAGCTTTAGGCAAACGTTTAGGCTCTTAAATAAGCTATTTAGACATCCACCAAACGAATATAGGCAGATGCAACAGGCGCGCCAGTCACACGCGCACAAACAAAATGGACTCGCCCACCACGTGCGGCAAGAAAATTAGGCAGGTACCTATCGTACCTATTTCGAATATTTTAAGCAAGCTGACCAAACTTGTTCGAGCAAAACAAACTAGGCTATCCACACAAATAGAAACAAGTAAATAGGTATCGTAGAATAGGTAGGAATACAGGAATTGGGCTCACTTCCCTCGGGTTAGACCTCCGGTGCCGGCGTTCAGCTTGCGTAGTCCGTAGGCCCCGTGGGTGATTGAAATCTTGTTCTTGATACCCTTGTCCGTCTCCGTCTCCACGTGTTTTCTCGAATTTTTTCGGCCGTAAAATGGCCGTTGCTTGTAGGTTCGACAATAATTATCTTAGACGGTCGCCAATAATGTTCCTTACTTGAGTGACCCAAGCCGACTGCCCGTGCCGGGCGGCGACGCGATGCGGCCGCGCGGCCCTCGTCCCCCGCGTCCCGCAGGCTGCACAGTGGGTTCGCGATATGCGCACAGTGCGCGTTAACATTGACTGTGTTGTTAGAACCCGAAAGTTTGACAATCAGCTTTACCAAGGGGTATCGTGTTAGATAGGCAGTCGCTCCATGTAAAATACTGGTATCTGGTTAGACTGGAAGCCGAAACAGCCCCAACGTAGATAGTTACTTACCTGCCAAGTTTCTCATGGTACATTTTTTCGTACCAGCTTTAAAACCCGCTATATTGGCATGTCTGTCTAATTTACCGCTCGGGTGCTGACGAAGCGATCTGTCTCCTTACGTCACATCTACAGACAGGATAATTTATTGAAGCCACTAACTCACAGACTATCTCCTGAGGGATTCGTCACTAGGGTTTGTTTAATCTTAGTCAACTTGATCAGCAGATAAAATGGAGATAAATTGTGAAAAGAGAACATTAATTTCAGTGATTTGTTCGTCTCTGATTTGCAGAAAGAAAAATGGTGGGTTATTCTTTTTAATGGATAATTTATTTAAGACGGTGCTGATATTAATGGTCTGTACTTAATTAATGATAGCGATACCTCCTGAATGAATTTTAAAACTTTCAGGATAAAGTCAAAGAAAAACATTTAAATGAGTAGGTACAGAAGATGAATGATGTTTATTAACTTTTTTTTTTATAATTAAAGTTTAGCATTCATAGTTTCATATTATTAGACTTAAATTTTTACACAGTCAGAGTGAGGTCAAATCAAAATTTGACCTCACTCTGACTGTGTAAAAATTTATTAAAGTGTAAATTGAGTGACCACCTAATTAAATGGATCACTGCCTCACAAATGGGGTGATTCGTCTCCCCGGTGACAATGCGATGGTAGAATTAATCACCGGTGATAAATTGATGCTGCTAATTAATTTTGCTTGGTGATTAATCTTTGTTGTTGGCTTATGCGACAAGCATAAAACATAATGTGCTTGTTAAAAAATAATAAATTATTGATTCATTCTTATCAATAAGAGGAATAATTTAATAACAACAATTCCACATTCATTTACAACAAGAAACAACTGTTTTACATATTATACAAGACATTGCGTACATAAACAAAGTCGGATACTTCGACGATATAAAAAATCCGACATATAAAGATACATAGATAACCTTGTCTTTGCTGTCGCGCAGTCGGGTAATAACGCAGTCAGAATAGCATAACATCAGGCCTGTGCCTTCCAAAGAGGTAGGAAACAAACATCAGTTAGGTTTAAATCGCATGTCATGTAACGGAGCCAAGTCTATTGCCTTTAAATATAAAAAAAATGCCTCAACAAAGAACTAAACCAACGAAACTCTACCATTATTCCACAGACCACTGAACTCGTTACTCATAGACCTTGGGAGATATATCTAAACTACCCTGCTGTCCTCTGTACTGCCGATCACGTAGCTACTTCGACCGTTAAGTCTTACAGCTGCTTCCCTCAGAGGATATTGCCACTAACTCTTAATATGGTCGAAATGCCCCCGTGAGGGTGGCAGGAGGCGTTGCACGGAAAATGGACACTTACGAGCGAAGTGCTACTGTGTTTATTTATGTGTGTTTGGGATATAGATAGGTAGACGATGTCTGTAGAATAATTTTGAAGAATTAAGGAACCAGGGAAGGAAGAAGAAAAAAAAACGAGCGGGCCTTATAGTAGTCGCATCTGATGTGTAACATCCGACATCTCACCTTGGTAATAAGCAACATTAAAGGGGCGGGGCCTCATCAAGGTCGTTTCTGTCGGCCAACTCTAGCACCGCGCGCGCTCATTGGTCAAATCAAAAAGCGCGCGCTTCCCCAGCTTCCTGTTACACACTTCCGTCGCTTTTCACGAAATCACTCCCACAGACTCGATTATTTCGATTTAGCTTTTGACTGCAGGAAAGCGAGAGGAAAGATTGTACACATCAAAAGTGGATAAAACAACATCAGCCCGTATTCTCAAAGAGGTATAGGAAGTAATATAGGTACCTACCCACACACCGCCAGTTATTTTTAGGGTTCCGTACCCAAAGGGTAAAAACGGGACCCTATTACTAAGACTTCGCTGTCAGTCCGTCCGTCTGTCTGTCACCAGGCTATATCTCAAGAACCGCAATAGCTAGACAGTTGAAATTTTCACAAATTATGTATTTCTGTTGCCGCTATAACAACAAATACTAAAAATAAAATAACATAATAATTAAAGGGGGCTCGCATACAACAAACGCGATTTTTTTGCCCTTTTCGCTTTGCTCGATATCATTAATGGCAACAGGTAGGCACTTGAAATATTCACAAAATACTTAGTTGTATTTTTACTTTAATAATAAATAATAAAGTTAAAATAAAATAAATATTTAAGGGGGGCTCCCATACAAAAAACCGCAATTTTTTGCCTATTTTTGCTCGATATGAATAAATGGTAACAGGTAGTTGTTTACCTGGTCAATGGTACGGAACCCTTCCCGCGCGAGTCCGACTTGCACTTGGCCGGTTGTTAATTCCATTTCACACCATGTAAACAACAAATAGGTTTGTAACAACTCTTCTTTGCAATAAGAAAAGCTGAAGGCTTCTATTCAGCTCTCGGGTCGCGTCTATCGTTAGATCAGTCAGGTCGTGATTCAACAAACTTCAGCCTCAAGCTGCAGAATAACCTAAATACACATCACTTGTGCTCTCTTTTCCTAAAACTTACATTAAATATTTATAGGGTTCTATAAACGTAAATATAAACCACTTAACTTTAGTGCTAAGTTCGCACATCAAAATGCAAGCGAAAGAACGTTATTTATTTTTTAATAAACTCGGCGAGTAATTTTGAATATTATACATAACTTCTGAGGTTAGTCTGCACCCCTTTAAGTCAATTACCTCCCCTAGTCTTGTATGTACAGATGTTGAGGAGTCAACAATCGCATTAGTAATGGTTAAGGGGATAACACAACATTGTAAGATGCTGTTAAAACATTATGTTTGAACGTTAAGATGTTTTTCAATTTGTGGTCTTTGATCCCGGGTCTTACTGAAAACTGTAGCAGAGAACTGCATGGCTTGATTAATAAGTACCTATCACATCTTGGCAAAATTCGACATGTGTGGATTACGGTCTACTCCATCTTACAGAGGAGGAGGGCTATGTCCTAGCACAAGGAACATTATAAGCCGATTTTGCTATACTTACTTGTATAAGGATATATATGCTTAAGTATTTCCTTCGTCATAAGATATATGGATGACCTTTCCTTTGAAATATGAGAGAAAATAAAACCGTCGATCCGGGTTGTAACACGATTATGGCCTCCAAAAGCGAAAACGAAGGCAAATGTCGAAATCACAATGTTCGCCATTCATTGCGGCGACGCATAAAAAAAAAAAAAACTGAACTAGTTTCCACGTTAATCTTGATGTGTTCAGCGCAGTCAACACATCCGGCTGATATCGGTTACACTTTTGTCTTGAACTACTTAGTTATCGCCTACTCGGAAACTCGCGGAAACTCGATAAGCGTGGCCTTGTTATAATAAGAAGAATCTAATTACGGGTGGCACGGCTAAATACTTACTTTTTCTTACGTTGAAACTTCTTTTCACGCTTTTAGTTAGTATTTACCCGACTGCCCCAGAATGAGAGCAATGTTTTTCGAGAGTATGTATGTATGTATGTTTGTATGTATGTATGTCTATTTCTTTGGCACGCTCTGTAGCCTAAACGGCTTGATGGATTTTAACATATGAGGTGTCGTTAGGTTCGTCTTAATAGTGGAAGTGACATAGGCTATATAATATTTATGTATTGCATCTGCAAATACAAGAAAAAGGGAGGGGTAGGTTTAAAAAAACAACAACATTATTGGTATCAAATAAAAGTTAGTAATGAGTCAATTTCAAATATATATACATATTTATATATTAATAAAATATAATATAAAATAAAATAAAATTCATTTAATTCAGCCAAAACCCATATTACATCAAATAAAATTTAACTGCACTGCAACACACAATCTAACAAAACCAACATAATAAAAATAATGTCAATGCAATTAAAATAGGTACACATTATAAAGATCACAGAATTCAAATAAAAATAAAATGTCAAATTCAATTAATAAAAATAAAAAGTTTGAAATAAAACAAATTATTAAAAAAACAAAAAACCCGACTGCAAAAACTCATAACTGAAAAGAGAAAAACAAGCATTATAATCTATAGGATTTTAGTATTGCAGGCGGGGGACAAACCAATAACCTGAAATTTTGGTGAAAATTTTGTTTGTAAACCCCCGCCTGCAATACCAAAATCCTATAGATTATAATGCTTGTTTTTCTCTTTTCAGTTATGAGTTTTTGCAGTCGGGTTTTTTGTTTTTTTAAATAATTTGTTTTTTATTGTTGGTATTTTGAGTTGAACACCTAGGAGGTTTATGGGAACTCTCGGGGAATGCAACCGCCATTTCTGCTATCTTATGCATATTATCAAATTGGCCTCCACTAAGAATTATTTTAAATCAAGGGTCTACTAACCCAAACTGCACATGTAAAAATACACAGACAAAAACTATTAGTATTTGTAGTGGTCTACAAATACTAATAGTTAACTACGTATATTTTTATAATTTGTGTATTCTTCTCAGGCATTGGACCCAGAACACTGAATAGCTGTTTAAACCTAGTGTACAAGATTGAGAACTTTCAATCAGCAGTCAATACAAAAAGAATCTGCCAATGTTATCCTCTTTAGATTCAGAAGTTCTTTCCCATAAATTAGCTAGCTGATATGGTAGAAGCCGTTATTCAATAAATATGTATTTGTTGCAGCATGGGGCGAATCTCTGCTGTCGCTGCCGAAGCGCTGGCTCAGCACCCAGGTGTATGGGTCAGACGACGAAGACTTTCAGGTATGATCACTAGTCTACATACTGTCACAAATGTGAGGAACCTCTTTGTTGAAAGATGTTCAAGTCTGAATTATCACTCTTGAGCCTAGATCTAAAACACTACGATCCCTAAACAACTTGATAGAGAATGCCTTGGCTGAGAATCAGCACTTTTTGAACGTCAAAATTACATAAGACAGTCCCCGAAAAACGCCCACCCTTCACCACTTCCTAGTGCTTTAGCTGGGAAGAAGTGGCGCAACAAAATCCTCAGCCTATATGTCCAACATGCCCACAGCAAGGCAAAGGCTTCTTCTCATACAGAGAAGGCATGTGCATTGATCACTACGCTTGCCAAAGGTGGATTGACGATTTCAGACTTATATAAATGATAAGTGGACTTCGGTAAAGTAAAACATCCTGAGGTGTTTTACTTTAAGTCCACCGATATCCAAGATAAACTCAGAAAGTACCCATGAATTGAAAAAGTTACATTGGTACTTATCTGGATTTAAACCCACAACCTTGTGCATGCCTCGCCTCTGCGAGGCATTGACCACTGACCCATCACGACAACCGGTTAGTAACTTATCGAAATCAGCCTAAATCTCATTCCAGAATGTCCAACTGGCGAAGCTGCCAGTTCCCGAGCTGGAGACGACGATGGAGTCATACCTCGAGTTCGCCTCCGTAGTGGTCAGCCAGCAGGCGTTGGAGCACTCGCGGGGGCTAGTGCGGGGGTTCATGGAGGAGCTGGGCCCGCGCCTGCAGGAGACACTCACGGATAGGCAGAAGGAGATGGACAACTGGGTAAGACAGCCGAATATGGAATAAATGGGCTACAATCTGTTGTGTATGATTATTGATATCAATATAACTGAAACTGGAATCACACACTGCCAGATTTTGAGATTTCTTTGTTTTTGGCCACGTTTAGGCTACACTGCTACAAGGATCTGTTAGCGCTCGAATGACGTTGGCAGGGGGGCGCTGTTGGCAAGCATATGCGAAATTGTTTTGTGAACTGTCACTTGAAATATACGTATAAGTATGTAAAAATATACGTATAAGTATGTAAAAACAAGATAGTGGCATTCATTCCAAATTTGGTCACGCGCCAATAGATCCTTGACGTGCTGTAGCAGAGTTAGAATAAATGAGCTATAGTCTGTTGTTTGTGATAATTGTATATCAATATCTGAGACTCCAATCACACACTGCTGAGTGTTGGTTTCGTTCGTTTTTGCGAGTGTACCAGTGTTTCGGCAAGGTGTTTCCTGTCACTGTTATTTTTTTTTTTATGTGACACATTAGCTTGCATATAAAGTCCGTGTCCATATGTGTAAAGTCCTCCACAAACCAATTTTTAATCTACAGTGAGACTACTCTACATCAGAACATTCCACAAAAAGAGGCCATAAATTCAAAATTAAATCAAAAGTCAAATGTAAGCTGAAAACGTCTTTCGTTTCTTACCTAGGCTACTTATTAGCAATAACATTGCATTGTGTTCTAAATAACAAAGGACCAGCATAACCAAGCTGCCTTGTGTTGTGATTAACAAAGTGCAATACAATTTGTCTGCAGGTGGTAACATTCATGTTTCCTCTAACTCTCTTCATTAAGACGTTAAAGATCTTCATCATTTCAAAGACATACAGAGATCCGCAAATAAAACTCAAAACGCTTATCGAAGTCGTTAAAGTTTTCCTTCACAACCCAAAACATAGTTACGTCGACACTATTGTTCTAACTACTCGGCCGCGCTCAGCCCTTCCAACATGACGCTTTTACAACTACCTACTTAAAATGAAAAGTAAACCTATAATAATTCTTCTGTGCCTCATAACTCAAGTGCTTCAAACTGATGGATTGATACAACTCAAGAACTCATTAGCGACCAGTGACAGCCCGCTGTTGATGAAGATCCTACAACTGGTGGACGCCGCGACCAGTGACGAACATTTACTCCAAGTAACGCTCAAATTGTTGCGAAGTCTTTGTGTTTGCATGCGAGAAACTTTGAAAGCGAAGAAGGATTACTTTAATATTGGCAACCATTCTTTAGAGCCCAACGAGTCTAGTGGAAACGAGGGTAAAGTATACGACCTCTATAGAAATATATATAATAACACATGCTTTAACTTAAGACAAGAATTGACTAATCGTACTAATAAATTTATCTTCGACGAAGAATCTGCGTTTTTTAATCAAACTGACTGTGGAAAAGATGAAAAAAATGTAACGTATAATAAAAGAGATGACAGTGACAAGTCTTCCGCTGTGAAACACTCAATACCGTCAAAACTGGAACAAGTATTATTTAAAGCACTCGTCCAAACAAAAGATCTCCATGAATATAGATTAAGAAGGTCTGATCTATTTGGTAAAGGAACGCCACAAACAAAAAGTACTTTACAACACTATCTTATAGTCATACTGACTTTATATCCTAATGTGCAAGAAATATCTTCAAGAAAACACACCATCGATGAAAAGGATTTAAATAACACACTTTATACAAAATCACCGATAGATGTAGATATCATAGATACTAAGCATGATCAAAAACCTAAAGAAAAGGATGAATCTATCAGAGCAGAAAAAAATTCTGAGTGTAATTTACAATCTCTTTACATTTTTTTAACTGAAAGTGATCGAAAAAATCTCACAAAGGTGTATAAATTTATTCGCAAACGTGATACTATAAAGATATATATAGAAGTAAATATAGGACAAAACCATACTGAATTAATTAATCATTGTTGTGAAAATGGTACTACTACTCCACAGTGTAAAAAAGATTTAATAAATGATTTCATAACGCAATCAAACTTTCTTGACAATAGTTACATTAACACTATCACAAATATTAAAAGCCTAGTAAAGCAATACGAAATTAAATTAAATGATACCACGCATCATAACATATCTGCCACAACAGTTCAAGATGAAAACAAAGAAGAAAACATAGCCATAGAATCTACAACAAAGCCAAGTACTAACGCTAATCGAATAAATCACAAAGAAAATGACATACACCTGTCAGTTACAAAATCTAACGAATCTAACAAACTTGACGAAGTTACTCGGGCTATTGTAGTACTTAATGATTTCGTGTCAAAACAAACTACAAAAAGCTATTTGGAAACTTATCAAACTGACTCCGATAGACCGTGGACAGCTTTTGTATCAAAAGAAGAGCAGCGACAGCAAGAAATCACTACCACGTACAACTCAATCTATATTAGTACCGCATTGGATGTAAAAGGCCAAGAAGAAAAATCTCGACATGAATCTACAAGTTCACTACCGCTTTATGAAAATAACAAAGTTGCAAACACTGAAAAATATGTAGTTGAAACTACGATGACCTTCAAGCAACACAAAACTAGCAACAACAAAGAAAAAAATGAAACAATTTGTGTCACGTTGCCAATTTCTCAAGAAAAACATGAAGTTAAAAAAGAACTGCAACAACCATCAACTTCAAGAATTGATATGGAAAATGTTGTCAACAATACTTTTACGATCGATTCTTCTTCAACAAATAATGATGAGAATATGGAATTGTATACCGTTGATGTTATGCAAAACACAACTAAAGCCAATCGAGTTAATAGTACAGTGACACCTACATCTAATGATAAATTGACAGAATTTACATCACCACCATTACATACTAACAAAACCTCAATACCTGATTCAAGAATAACTCAAAATGCTGAAAATTATTCAAAATTACCTGAAACAAAAAATATACCAGAAACAACAAACCCTATTTTTCAAGATACAACAATGAAAGTAAAATATCAGAATATATCAACAAACACGATACTCAAACCGTTAACAACAATTTCTACGCTAGATTTTAAGAAATTGCACAACCTATCAATTCATGATGATAAGGAAGGCATAAATACTATTGATGGAGTAACCAACGTAAAATCAATGAGTACGGTTGCTTCTCATGTTGAGGAGCCTTATGAGCACACTGCGGAAAAAATAAGAACGAAAATTTCAAAAAATGGCATTGCAGAAATATCATCCATAGAAACAACATTAAGTCAATCCGCCCAAGATATGAGCAAAACTAACAACGAGAGTCATTCTGATTTATCCGATTATTTTATTGGTGAGGCGAAACCTAATTGTAATCATACAAATGCTGGCACTGTAAACAACAACAAAAGTGATATGACAACTAGCTTATCAGTGAATACCGAAGAGAATAAGGTTACTGCACTAGGCAAAGTTCCGACTTTTATACGAAATGTATCTGACAATGAAATAACCATGAGAAGCATAGGTGCCGTTACACCTAAATCTAAAGAATTTAACAAACCTGGCGAAGTTACTCTGGCTATTGTAGTACTTAATGATTTCGTGTCAAAGCAAACTACAAAAAGCTATTTGGAAACTTACCAAACTGATAAAACTGACTCCGATAAACCGTTGACGTATTTTGTGTCAAAAGAAGAGCAGCAACAGCAAGAGATCACTACCACGTACAACCCAATCTATATTAGTACCGCATTGGATGTAAAAGGCCAAGAAGAAAAATCTCGACATGAATCTACAAGTTCACTACCGCTTTATGAAAATAACAAAGTTGCAAACACTGAAAAATATGTAGTTGAAACTACGATGACCTTCAAGCAACACAAAACCAGCAACAACAAAAAAAAAAATGAAACAATATGTGTCACGTTGCCAATTTCTCAAGAAAAACATGAAGTTAAAAAAGAACTGCAACAACCACCAACTTCAAGAATTGATATGGAAAATGTTCTCAACAATACTTTTACGATTGATTCTTCTTCAACAAATAATGATGTGAATATGGAATTGTATACCATTGATGTTATGCAAAACACAACTAAAGCCAATCGAGTTAATAGTACATTGACACCTACATCTAATGATAATAATAAATTTACAGAATTTACATCACCACCATTACATACTAACAAAACCGTAATACCTGATTCAAGAATAACTCAAAATGCTGAGAATTATTCAGAATTACATGAAATAAAAAATATTCCAGAAACAACAAACCCTATTTTTCAAAAAATAACAATTAAAGCAAAATATCAGAATATATCAACAAATACGATACTCAAACCGTTAACAACAATTTCTACGCTAGATTTTAAGAAATTGCACAACCTGTCAATTTATAATGATAAGGAAGGCATAAATACTATTGATAGAGTAACCAACGTAAAATCAATGAGTACGGTTGCTTCTCATGTTGAGGAGCCTTATGAGCACACTGCGGAAAAAATAAGAACGAAAATTTCAAAAAATGACATTGCGGAAGTATCATCCATAGAAACAACATTAAGTCAATCCGCCCAAGATATGAGCAAAACTAACAACGAGAGTCATTCTGATTTATCCGATGATTTTATTGGTGAGGCGAAACCTAATTGTAATCATACAAATGCTGGCACTGTAAACAACAACAAAAGTTATATGACAACTAGCTTATCAGTGAATACCGAAGAGAATAAGGTTACTGCACTAGGCAAAGTTCCGACTTTTATACGAAATGTATCCGACAATGAAATAACCATGAGAAGCATAGGTGCCGTTACACCTAAATCTAAAGAATTTAACAAACCTGGCGAAGTTACTCTGGCTATTGTAGTACTTAATGATTTCGTGTCAAAGCAAACTACAAAAAGCTATTTGGGAACTTATCAAACTGATAAAACTGACTCCGATAAACCGTGGACGTATTTTATGTCAAAAGAAGAGCAGCGAGATCAAGAGATCACTACCACGTACAACCCAATCTATATTAGTACCGCATTGGATGTAAAAGGCCAAGAAGAAAAATCTCGACATGAATCTACAAGTTCACTACCGCTTTATGAAAATAACAAAGTTGCAAACACTGAAAAATATGTAGTTGAAACTACGATGACCTACAAGCAACACAAAACTAGCAACAACAAAGAAAAAAATGAAACAATTTGTGTCACGTTGCCAATTTCTCAAGAAAAACATGAAGTTAAAAAAGAACTGCAACAACCATCAACTTCAAAAATTGATATAAAAAATGTTCTCAACAATACTTTTACGATCGATTCTTCTTCAATAAATAATGATGTGAATATGGAATTGTATACCGTTGATGTTATGCAAAACACAACTAAAGCCAATCGAGTTAATAGTACAGTGACACCTACATCTAATGATAAATTGACAGAATTTACATCACCACCATTACACATTAACAAAACCTTAATACCTGATTTAAGAACAACTCAAAACGTAGAAAATTATTCAGAATTACCTGAAACAAAAAATATACCAGAAACAACAAACCCTATTTTTCAAGAAATAACAATGAATGCTAAATATCAGAATATTTCAACAAATACGATACTCAAACCGTTAACAACAACTTTTATGATCGATTTTACGAAATTGCACAACCAATCAATTCATGATGATAAGGAAGGCATAGATAGTATTGATAGAGTAACCAACGTAAAATTAATGAGTACGGTTGCTTCTCATGTTGAGGAGCTTTATGAGCACACTGTGGAAAAAATAAGAACGAAAGTTTCAAAAAATGGCATAACAGAAATATCACCCATAGACACAAAATTAAGTCAATTCACCCAAGATATGAACAAAAATAACAACGAGATTCATTCTGATTTATCCGATGATTTTGTTGGTGAGGCAAAATCTAATTTTAATCATACAAATGCTGGCACTGAAAACAACAAAAGTTATATGACAACTGGCTTATCTGTGAATACCGAAGATAATAAGGTTACCGCACAAGGCATAGTTCCAACTTTTATACGAAATGTATCTGACAATGAAATAACCATGAGAAGCATAGGTGCCGTTACATCTAAACTAGAACTAGAAATGACAATAGCCTTGAGTAAAAAAGTGCCTAATAATTTAATGACTACATTTCAAAATATAATTCCTACTAAGAATGTAGCTAGTACTGAATCCATAACAACATCAACATATTTTTCAAACCCTCCTAAAAATAGGGATATACTTGATAAACAAAATAATCAATCGACTCAATTGTTTCACACAGCAACTAGCACTGAACTGTATACTGAAACTGAACATGAGCCTTATACAACAACTTCAACTTCACATAAACATTCAGCTACTATTAGTTTTTTAGAATTTAACACGACAAGCGAAGACATTCAAAGTACTGAAGGATCTGAAACTTTGATCTCTGAGACAGTATACAAACAAACTGTTAGTGATACTACTGAAATAAATTTTGTTGATAATGATTATGGGATGGAAAATTACATTGAAAAACCAGAAATCCAGCAATCTGAGAAAACAAATACACTAAGTGAAAGTTTTGTTATAAGAAATAATGAAAGTAACTTCACATCTGAACCTTCAAATATTTACGACAATAATGATTTAGAAATCACATCCATTTTGAAAGGAGTGAACAAGAATAAAACCAGTGACATACTAGAGATTATGAACCTAACAAGTGAAATACCATTAACGAACCAAGAATCAGAAACTAAAGTGACTCTAGCATTCGATAGCGCTTTTGAAATAACAACTAATTCAGAAATGGAGAGGATAAGTGATGAAACCTCGAAGAATATGAAAGCATTGCCACGAGGAGACTCAGTCGTTAATAAACTGTTAGACAAAGATGTATCTCTGCATATTCATACATCGCCGGAAGGTACTTTCAAATTGAAAAATAATTGTTTAAATATCAATGCACATACAGACTCTTTTCCAAAAGTTGATAATAACGTATCAAAAACACTTTCAAACCAAAATGTGAGTTCAACAGTTGAGACTCCGCCATCACATAGTTCAACTTCCACAGAAAAAACACCAAGTGAACTTTTAGAGTTTACTCGTGAACATATCGAAATAAACGCAAATACTTCGGCTGATGATTTATTGGCAAAACACAACGATACATTCGTACATAAAGAATTAAGTACGATCCCAGAAAGTGGAACGAAACGGCCAACTACTAACAGCACCGATAACACCTTTATACATGCTTTTCATTCATCGAACTATTTTGCAACGGAATTAAGTAAAACAGTCGATAAGGAAGGAACTATTATTGGAATGAAAGCACAAAATAAAAATCAGACAGACGAATTCCTTACAATGCCAACATCTACAATGGCTACGGGGTCTTCATCAGAATCTATAAATGATGCCACTTTCAAAACAATAAACATGAAGAAAATTACTGTGCCAAGAGCTAAGAAGAAACATCATAGACTCTTAATAGCAGATGAGATGATGACAGATAAATTACTGCCATCCTCAACACATACAGAGACAACAACAAGGAACGTATCAGGTCATGAAAAGATTGATTATTTTGGAAATTACGATATGAATCTAACGCAGGGAAAAATTAGAAACAAATCTAGTACAGACAACATTGAAATAAATAGCGTAACGGAAGCATCGAGCAGTTTATACATTGAAAAAGATAAACTAATGCCAGATGTTAAGGTTGTACCGATAATCACGACAACAAACAAGACATTTAATGCAAAGAACTGGACGTCTCTACAAACACCAACCTATAGCGAGAACAAAAAATATATTATCACTACAGTGTCAGGACCTAAAATCATAGACTTAACGAACAAATCAGATATTGAAGGATTTAAAGAATCAACTTTATTCACCCCCGAAACTGTATTCTCAGCTGTAATATTGACGCCTGCCACTATAAATTCAACGAATGTAATGGAAAATTCTACAATAAATAAGCAATTAACAATATCAGACATGAACACAAAGGAAATACTAGAAAACTCGTATATGGAAACGACACAATACTCGTTCATAGAAACATTTCAAACAACTCAGGTAGATGCACGAAATAACGTAACAATTACAGGCCCAGTAGTTAAATCAAATGAAGTGACGATAACAGAAGACTTAGGTGAGCCCAGTGCTACTCTGACATCGCAAGTAATAGATTTTGTAAACAAACCATTTAATAAAAGTGATCAGTTATATGAAAAAGAAACAGAATCCTCAATAGACACAACGAAAAGCGAGTTAGTGAAAATGAAACTTCACTTCGACGAAAGCAAGATTACGCCAGCTTATAATATTACTAAATCAATAATTAATGGAACAAACGTAAAAAGTAGCCCAGAATTATCTTTTTATAAACCTCACAGAATGGAAACTACTTTTGTAAATAAACCCTTTACTTCTTATGTGACGGAAAGTACAACACTATCAAGAAAATCACCAAAAACTATTTCAACGTTCACGAAAGCGAATAAAAACTATACTGAAAATTGCAATGCCAAACGTCCAAAAAATATAAATCGTAAAATAAAATCAAAAAATCCTGTTGCTTTTGAACTGAACATTCGTGTGGGAGTAGAAGCAAATGAAGACGGAATCAAATTTTCAGTACTTGATGAAAAGGAAACAGTGTACAGCAAAAGTGAATTACGATTACCGATAACAACTTATTTCAATTCAAATCGGTCTGGTGATAATGACACTATAGAAACATTATTAAAATCTGAAATAAAGTTTGCTGATGTGACTAAAATTAATAATACAGCATCATTAAATTATAAAATAAAGGACACTATTTTGAAAAACATGAACCCAAATCGGAGGTCTAATTACAACAACAATAAGGATCTACGTCGAATTGCCGCAATTATTGATAAACTGTCATGGAATCCACCGGTAGTAAATACGAAATTTCCGCAAAGTACGAAATCACAAAAAACATTTGTCGGAAATACAACAATTAATAAAGAAATAAAACCGCTCCAAATTAATACAACCAGTTTTAATGCATCTACAACATTAATTCGTAATAACTTTACTAATATTAAACATAAAAGCAAAATGCCTGGTTTTCTTACTGAAGAGCTCGCAATTAATCATATTAAATCAATTTACAAAGAACATATTGAACAATTAAAAGAAAATATGAATTACACGAAAAATGGAAACTTAAGCGCAACAGACGTTCTAAAAAAGTTTTACCAAGCGATAATAACTGTTCCAGTAACAAAAAATATTGACAATTCAAGGTTAAACATGTCTGGGGTTAATAGTACCTCAAACAAGCGTGAACATCAAGAAGACTTAGAAGCTGGCTTTTCAAAATTATTTCGAGCTAAAACTAATTTAGTCAAATCCGAACCAAGATTGAATAAAAATAAAACAAACAAAACTTCAATTTTAATAAAGAAAAAAATAGACAAGTTGATTAAAAAGATACTGAAAGGAAAACGTGTTAGCAAAAGTCAAATGCGGAAGTTAAAAAGGAAATTATTAAAGAATCTTGCGAGTGAAAAGAATGTTACCAATGCGATTAAGTTTCATAACACTGTCAAAATAGAAAATTATGTTAATATGACTACTGATAGTGATAAACTAACCACAAGTTATAATTCTACTACCATAGAAGCTGGTCATGTTACACAAATACAAAATGTGGAAACTTTCACATCTTCGAGTTCGATTGGCAAAAAGCCTAACAAAAAACATATAACACAAAGTAAAGAGAAAATGGCACAAGAAATCAACAAAGAAACGTCAGTGAAAGTAATATATAACACCACAGGTAAAGAAATTTTACAAGGCGCAAGACGGCTTTATAGTACACTTAATAATAACAGCTTATTGTCCCATCAAATAGAAGTAGAGTCGTCTAAACTCAAGCCTGAAACTATATATCCAAATACGTCCACAGAAACAAATATCGGTTTTAATATATTTGTGACAGCCATTACACCTTATGAGGTAGCACCTTTAATAACTGAAAAACGATTTACAGGAATTATTCTTAGCGAAACAGATGAAGATTTGTTGAAATCCGAAAATGAATCGAAAGACGACACAAGTGAGATTTCAAATACTGTTATTCATAATTCAAGTTATGTTTTAACTAAAACAGAAGTGACAAAAGGAATGCAAAGTATATTCGATGGTGTAAATGATTTTATAGAAGAAATAAATGGTGTTTCAATCCAGGAAAACAATAATATAACTTCATCATACGTTGATGTTAATTCAAAAGCAAAAATTAAAAATAAAGGAAAAACCTATTATAATCTGTCTACTATTGTAACTGATGCTGGCAACATGACAGTTGTAACCAACACTAAAAGTAAAATAGCTGCAACCAAATATGGGATAATGACAGCACCATTTCAAACTACTGTTGCTTTTTATGCTACTGATACACCTTTGTTCATAACAGAATTAGAAAATACTGCACAGAATAAATTTCCCAGTAACAATGAAGACTCAAACCATACTGTCCCAATGACCACTGTAAAGTCAAACACTTTCAATAAGTCTGAATTACATTCTGACTATAATGCGGCTGTTGTAACTTTTCCATTAACGTCTGGCTCATTGACAATAATAAAGGTGCCGCCTCAGATAAATGAAACGAATGACAACATTACACAAACCATACATAAAGTTACAACAAAAATTCATGATATGAAAAATTATAAAATAATCAAAACTACTACCAACATACCCAGTGCCAGTGCTGCCATAAAAAAAAGTGAAGAAATAATATTATCAAGTCCACCAGACATTGATATGATAACAACATATAACCTTGAAGGTCAAAGTTCAAGTCTTAACATGCACAAGCCTATTGTCACTGTTTTTACCGGCCCGCTCAATAAACAAACATATAAAGAAATTGTAACTGAAAAATTACTAGACATGAAAAAAAGTCTTGAAATTAAGAATGGAAATCTGTCTGAAAATGACTTTAATAATTTGACCGATAAAAACATAGTGAACAATAGTACTTCCGATTATATCAGAACAAATACCCTCAATTTTGAAGAATTGAAACCAACTCCGCAAATGTTTTATGGTTTGAGTACATTACTACCTAAACTTCTAAGTTTAAGCATCACCAAGAACGTGTCAGCTGAATATAATTTCACCAAAAATGCAAACATCTTTGTGCAAAGTATAGCAGATAGCGATGAATTCACCGGCATACTTAATAAAGAAATATACAAGAGAAAACCAAGTGGAAAGAAAAATGTTTCAAAAGAAATAACAAACAAAGTGAACGATCAGTTTGAATTAACAAAAACCTCTACTACCACATATCCTTCAAACATCTCCATGAATGTTAGTGAAGAAGTCATCAATACACAATATCCAATTGCAGATTATTTCATTAATACTGCAGAAGAAGGAAGAAACAAACGATATACATATATAAGTACTCTAGAGACGAAAAAAAATGAAGAAAAAATTACGGAAATACCAGCCGTTTCTAAGACTCGACCACCATTCACTCAAATACCATCAACAACATTGATAACAGATAACAAAAATGAAGGAAATATATTAGAACATGAAATACAAGCAAGAAACGCTTCAAATAACAATAATAGTACCACCACAAAAAATACTAAACAGCAACATTTGTCTACAAATACTACAAACATGACAGATTTTTTTTTTGAAAACTTTAATGATCAAAAGAAGGCTCAATATTTTCAAAGTTCTCAAAATATATACAAAGAACACTTAATACCAGAGAAAATATTTGGCAATGGTAATGATATCAATACTGCCACTGTCAAGTTACCTACTACAAGTTTTGCTTACATAAAAACATCAGAATTAATATTGCCTCCACAATTCCCTAAAGTTTTAAATAAACCACTTACTGAAACTCAGAATTTTACCATCACCACGCATATACCAGTTGATGATAACTTTGTTGATAGGGATGTTTTCATGAAAACAACGATAGAAAAGCAAACTGATTCGAAGACAGAATCAACCTTTATGGTAATTGACCGCTACACTAATCCTACAGATATAGAAGAGAAAAAAGTAAATAGGAACGTGAAGTATGATACTAATATTAAATTAAAGGTTGATATTGACAGAAATGGAACAAATGTTAAGTTCCATAACGACATTACAAACAACAGTTACTCATCGCTACAGAAAACAGGGAACAATGTCATACATGAAAATGAAAGTCATAAAAACGATATAAGTTTAGATATTGATCGACTTAAATCTACAAGTGTTGATACAGCCACAACAACAGTCCAAGATAATGAAAAAGCTACAAAAAAACATCAGTCAAATGAGATATTCGTTGAAAACTTTATGCAGCCATCAAACTTAGATGATGAGACGACTTCGCCACTACCTAGAGGAATATACAAAAATGTTGTCGGCACTACAATATCAAATATTTTGAAAGACAGCACCGATCTGCCGCTTGTATCAAAATTTGATAGTTCGTCTGCAATGATTCCAAATATTTACCTTTTAGATCCTTATATAAGGCAAATAATTGCAAGCCAAAGTATTGAAAATAAAGACGTACTTAAAAACGTAAATAATCAAACGTTTGTGAATAACGTTTTCGAAAATAACAAAATCAGTAGCAGAAATAGCCCAATCGCTACACAGTATATTACTGCAGAGACTGATAATGTAAGTCAGGGCACTAAGGTATCGGAAGATGCATCTACACATGGAGATAAAACAAATTTTAATGAAATTAGAAAATTTCACAAAATACTGGAAACATATTTAAAAAATTCAAATAAAACGCAATTGCTTTACTTTGTAGACACATCAGTGAATGTGACTGGTACCAAAATAAGAAATACTATAAATGCTAGCAAAAATAATACATATGATCCTCTAGTATCAATTGTGCAAAACAGATCAAAAAAGTTACAAGATGAAACTTCCAGGAACAGTTCTAAACATCATTTCTTTTTAAACGTTCATGATGGTGAAAACAATATTTCAGTCATTCATATACCAACTTTGAGTCACGTAAACATTGCTAAAATTAATCCTGTAAACACAACAACTGTTAATTTGAAACCAGAAGTACAAAACCTTTTACTAGTATCACGGATGAACCATACTTATCAAAATGGAACTATAGGAAAAGGTTTTCGAAGCAATTTCAAAAGTATTTCACCAATCGAAAGTAGGGACTTTAAACGTAAAAAAACTATAGAAATATTTAGCTCGCGTCTAAACAGGCCGTATAATTCATTCACCACGGCAACTGCGGTAACGAAAAATATAAGGTACAACACATATCGGCCAATAAGTAATGAAGAACTGGAACTGCTTAAGTACTACAGCGAATCGGTTTTAAATACAGCTTTCGATAAACAAGTTGGCGAAAAACAGCACCCTCAAGTTCCAGGATTTAACAATTCTAGTGCTGTAATAAGAAGTGGCGTCAATAGTTTGCAGTTAGAATCCAAGCCAATTCTACGAGTAGCTAATTATTCAGAGGCCGATCAAATGATACATGCAGAAAACCAAGGCCATGGTGACAAAGGTTTACACCTAGCTTTAGAAAGGCAAAGGAATTTAAACCAACCCATTGAAATTACAAAAATTTCACATTCTGCAGAAATTAATAGAATTTCACATCCAATACTGGAGATTAATATAAATTCACCACAGATAAGAACTAACGGAGATTCACCTCCAATGATTGAAATAAATGGAAATCCACTTCAGATGGAAATTAACAGAAATTCAGTGTCGATGGAACTTAATCGATATCCAGTGCCATTGGAAATTAACAGCAATTCATTGCCGATGGATACTAACAAAAATTCAATACCGATGGATATTAACAGATATTCAGTACCGATGGATTTTAAAAGGAATCTGGTGCCAATGGGTAATAATCGAAATCCTGTGCCTGTAGAAATTAACAGAAATTCAGTCCCAATGGATTTTAATAGAAATTCAGTACTAATGGAAATTAACAGAAATCCAGTGCCAATGGATACTAATAGAAATGCAGTGCCGATGAATATTAACAGAAATTCAGTGCCAATAGAAATTAACGGAAATTCAGTGCTGATGGATATTAACAGAAATTCAGTGCCGATGGATATTAATAGAAATCCAGGGCCAATGAATATTAATGCAAATCCGGTGCCAATGGAAACCAATAGAAATTCAGTACCGATGGATATTAACAGAAATTCAGTGCCGATGAATATTAATGTAAATCCGGTGCCAATGGAAATCAATAGAAATTCAGTACCGATGGATATTAACAGAAATTCAGTGCCGATGGATACTAACAGAAATTCAGTGCCGACGGATATTGATAGAAACTCAGTGCCGATGGGTAATAATCGAAATCCAGTGCCTTTAGAAATTAACAGAAATTCTGCACCGATGGACATTAACAGAAATTCAGTGCCAGTGAACCTTAACAGAAATTCAGTGCAGACGGATATTAACAGAAATTCAGTGGAGATGGATATTAACAGAAATTCATTGCCGATGGATATTAACAGAAATTCAGTGCCGATGGATATTAACAGAAATTCAGTGCCGACGGATATTGATAGAAACTTATTGCCGATGGGTAATAATCGAATTCCAATGCCTTTAGAGATCAACAGAAATTCTATACCGATGGACATTAACAGAAATTCAGTGCCAGTGGACATTAACAGAAATTCAGTGCAGATGGATATTAACAGAAAATCAGTGCCGATAGATACTAACAGAAATTCACTACCTACAGATATTGATAGAAACTCAGTGCCGATGGGTAATAATCGAAATCAAGGGCCTTTAAAAATTTACAGAAATTCTGTACCGATGGACATTAACAGAAATTCAGTACCAGTGGACCTTAACAGAAATTCAGTGCAGATGGATACTAACAGAAATTCAGTGCAGATAGATATGAACAGAAATTCAGTGCCGATAGATATTAACAGAAATTCAGTGCCGATGGATATTGATAGAAACTTATTGCCGATGGGTAATAATCGAAATCCAGTGCCTTTAGAAATTAACAGAAATTCTGTACCGATGGACATTAACAGAAATTCAGTGCCAGTGGACATTAACAGAAATTCAGCGCCAGTGAACATTAACAGAAATTTAGTGCCTATGAATATTAATGTAAATCCGGTGCCAATGGAAATCAACAGAAATTCAGTACCGATGGATATTAACAGAAATTTTGTGCCGATGAATATTGACAGAAATTCTGTGCCGATGGATATTGACAGAAATTCAGTGCCGATGGGTGATAATCGAAATCCAATGCATTTAGAAATTAACAGAAATTCAGTACCGATGGATATTAACAGAAATTCAGTGCCAATGGACATTAACATAAATTCAGTGCCGATGGATATTAACAGAAATTCAGTGCCGATGGATATTAATAGAAATCCAGCGCCGATGAATATTAATAGAGATTCTGTGCCGATAGAAATTGCCAGAAATTCAATTCCTCAAAAAAAAATCAGGAACTTTATTCCTGAGGAAACTAACAGAAATTCAGTTGCAAGGGAAATCAATAGGGACTTGCCTCGAATAATTGAAATTAATAGATATATAGCTCCAACGCTGAATTTGAATAGGAATTCCTCTTCTGTGATAAACCCGCCCTCAATGATTGACAATTATCGGAATGTACCCGCAATGATGGATAAAAATATAAATTCACCCAAAATGGCTGACAATAATAGATATTTATTGGCTGATAACAAAAATTCTTCCTCAACGATAACCAAACCATGGATCTCAACATCAATGTTCAACAATAATGAGAACTCACCCCCAATGATTGACAATAATTCGAATTCATCCCAAATAATTACAAAAAACCTAAATTCACCATCAATACATAACAGTAACAGGAATCTACCCTCAATTATTGACATTCATAGATACTCATTGGTTGTTAACAAGAATTCCTCTTCAATTGTTCACAATAAATGGAATTTCCTATCAATGATTGGTAATAAGAATTTGCCTTCAATACCTGACAAAAATATGAATGCACCCTCGGTGATTGATAGTAATGACAAATCATCTATAGGGATTGACGATAAGGGAAATGGACCTGCAATGGCAAGTCCATTTCTCTTATCGTCAATCCCAAGACCGACAAACCAATCATCCGACAATATCAAGAATTCGCGTTCAATGGATACCAATATGGTTAATCTTCATTCACCACCGACGATGAAAACTATTAAGAAATCAGCTCCGATGGATGACTACAACCACATAACTAATGCGACGATTAAAACTAAAATAATTTCAGCACGTAATATGGCTGGAATCAAAAAATCTGAAGCCATTGTTGCAGCTAAGAGAAATGGATCTGCAATGGCAGGTCCATTTCTCTTATCGTCAATCCCAAGACCCACAAAGCAACCAACTGACAATATCAAGAATTCGCGTTCAATGGATGCCAATATTGTTAATCTTCATTCAACATCGACGATGAAAACTATTAAGAAATCACCTCCGATGAATGACTATAACCACATAACTAATGCGACGATTAAAACTAAATTAATTTCAGCACGTAATATGACTGGAATCAAAAAGTCTAAAGCCATTATTGCAGCTAAAAAAAAAATACTACCTATGAAGGAAATCAAAAGAAAACCTTTATTGACTTTTGGAAACAATAAAAAACCACTTTCGATGATAGGAAAAAATAGAAATACGCTTGGAGCTTTAGAAATAAACAGAAATAAACATCCAAATATTGTTACGAAGAACTTTAAGCAAATTGGTTCACAGAAAGAAGTACTTTTAGATTCTTTTGATAAAAGCAATCCCTATGCTGTGAAAATAAAGGAATCAAAGTTACAAAAATCAGGGATGAAGCAAATGAAAATAGGCACCAGAAAGAAGGCGGTGATGACCCTGAATACAAAACAGTTTTTGTCACAACATCGTAATGTGACATCACGAAGCGTTTTACAAGAAAATACTAAACTATACCCAAAGCCAGAACGATCGGTTCGAAAAACCATATTAAGACCGAGATTTGATAATAATATGGGCAAAACAGCAAAAATATTGAAGCATAAATTTAAGCCCAAACCTGTATTCATAAACAATGAGATCTTCCAAACAAACTCGATGACACATCATCTCTCAAATAAAATGCAACAGAAAGTGCATCCGAGGCAGAATATCCAACAAAAGGGAAGGATGACAAAGAAAGTCAAAATAAATAAAAAATACATAGCAGATCGAATGAGTTTCATGTTTACTGCTGACTATATGAAGGTGACGAGACGACCGGTGTTCAATGATAGGTTACGTGTTCGAAAAGTTCCGAATTTCTTCAAAAATAACTACACTCCTTCACCATCTTACATAAGGACCAATGTCGAGCAGTCAAGCACAGAAGCTGGCAGGATGCCCCGGCACCCGAGGACTATATTCTTTTTGAGTCCCACTGTAGCGTATGACCAATATAATTAAGTTTTCTAAATCAATATATAGATGGTGTAATCCACGAAGACGCGTCCCACTCCACTTCGCTCCGTACAGTTGACAGTACAGTTATCGCGGATGGGGCGCGTCTTCGTTGATTGCACTATCTGTAGTTAGTAGAAATGTGTTGCGTTATAACTTTTTTGTGATAGTGATAAGTAGTCAATAAATATATTTTACTTTAAATTACAAGTTTTATTTTAGCATTTTAGAGCCTAGCTGTCCTAGAGTTTATCCTATCCTATACGGCAGGGACATCGACGCAAAAACTGTTACCATGGATTCAGTACGTGATTCTGAAGCCCCTGCGTTGAAATTTTTCGTCGGTTATTTTTTAAAAAATCAGCTGTTCCATACATTTTGACCGCGTAGGTATTGATAGATAGATAGATAGAATATTCTTTATTATGTACACCATAAAAATTACAGACACTAATTTAGAACTTTTCTATGAAACAGAAGATTTTTTTTAAATCACCGACGAATTTCAACTCATGAGGGTTCAGAATCATGTACTGAATCCCCTGTATATCCTATCTATCCTTATTTAATATAACCGCAATATAAGCAGTGATTTTCTAGACTCTTAGTAAAGTTTAAAATCAAAAGCTTTTGATTCTTATCTTAAAGCTCCATTTATATGGTGCAAGTTTATTGTCTATGGGATATCATAAAATTGAAGCATCAATTGACTGGCACCGTCTAAACAACACGTACAATTGTTGCACGGCACAGGGTAGTTAGTTACCGTCCAAAATTGGTATAGGTGTAAACGGCAGGTACAATAATTCTGGCTTGACAATGTATGCGGTATGCGTGAAAATTATGAAAAAAAAAATTGTTCAATAAATTGAATGAAATATTTGGCAGCGCAAACACGGGCCATACTTGAATCAATTGTAACTCTGTGTTTAGAGTGGTCAAAACTTGCATGCAATAATTATCTTAGTGTAAACAGGAGTCGCATGCATTGAATGGCAAAACTTGCATTCAATTATTGTATGCCATTTTATGGAAATCACACGCGTGTCAACACTTCATCCAATTCTTGGATGGCAATAATCGAACGTGCTGTATGGCATGCCATTATTGCTCTTGAACGTTCTAGAAACTTGCACCATGTAAATAGGGCACAGTAAACAATTTACACTGCAGCACCACTTGGAAAGTAGGCTGAGCCGATTGATTCGTCTATCATACTGAAAGTCATTCATCATAGCGTACCTTCTAACTCACGTAATTAATACTTTTAAACTTTATGAATACAGTACATCGGTAGATATTATAAATTTCGAAGTTCAGTATGACAGTCGATTGATTCAATTACATGTTGTATGTAAAATTAGTCTGTTCCCCGCTATAGAAGTTGACTCAGGTGTCCTGTCCTAGGTGACGGACTGGTGGTTAGACGACATGTACCTGAAGGTGCGTCTGCCGCTGCCCATCAACTCCAACCCTGGCATGGTGTTCCCTCGCCGCCACTTCGCCAAGATGGAGGAAGTGGCGGACCTGGGCGCGTTGTTCATCGATGACCTCCTCGACTATAAGGAGATGCTGGACAGGTAGGTGGCTCCGAAGGATCCAAGGTTCAGTAGTTATGACTAAGTAAATATAAACAATGGGTTTAGCTCAGATGCAAAAATTTTGCCTCTTCTAAAGAGGCAAAATTTTTGCAGTAAACCATGTTTCGTAATACTGACTGATAAGTAAATTACTTACCAAAGCTACGCTGCACGGGGTAGGTTTAATTTTAGCTCTATCTAGAAGGGCTAGGAGATAGGCAGTACGCAATCCCCAGAACAAAAAAACACTAAATTTGCGGCTTATTTGTGCAGAATAAACAATGTTTCTTTCATCCATTCTTCTTTCAAACGAAAATTATTATTGCTGATGCTGAACCATGGCGCACGCATGTGCGTAAATTTCGCGTAGACCTATACGCGGTACCTATATACGGTATGGTTTAAAACTGGTCTACAGTCAGCGCAGAAGCAATAATCGAATCACTCGCGAGGATAACGATATCAACGTTGAACACGATCGATACTGCAACTAGTGTTAGGACCAAAAAGTTGAAACGATTACTACATTCGAGTTAAAATCTATACCGAACAGTTATACAGTGCGTTTTAGACGGAATCTGAATCATAGTAATTTCATAAACGTGGGTTTTTAATGAAAGATGTTCAAGACTTTAGCATACCACCAGGGCATTATTTTTACAAAGCCTGTAAAAAGTGGAAGGTTTCTATGAAAAGTGACTTGTTTCAGAGGTGAACTACCTCTGGAGCGAGCCACCAGCCGGGAGAAGGGGCAGCCGCTGTGCATGGAGCAGTTCTACCGACTGCTGGGAGTGTGCCGCATCCCCGAGGTGGGGAAGGACAGGCTCGAGCTGCCCCAAGTCAAGCGAGGAGCTGAGGAGGCGGAAGAACTGGTCGTGGTCGCTTGCAGGAACTATGTGAGTATTTGACGAGCTGACTTTATCAAAGATTTTATTAGAAATAATATACATGTCGGAGATGGTTTTTAATTACAATTGTGGGTAGTCAACAGAGTTTGGTATGATTTGTTTTTCTTATTATTCATTTATGTGATTTTTACTACCAATTATTGTTTAATAAATCAGACATAATTTATTAAGTACTCGGTGTACTCACTAATTGATTTTGGCAACTTGTTTTGATAATTGTAACCAATGGTTTTGATCAAAACAATTAATGATATGTTACTTTGATTTTTAAATGATTTACGTTGTGAATTCACTATTGTTTAATTACGACAATTATTCTTGTATTATTTGATTACTTTTTAATGTAAGTCTTATTAGATTTACCACATTTTAGTGTTTTGTATCAAGTAAACACGTGACGCACTACCGCGCGTCATCGGACAGAGTTGTCGTAGTGGGATTGCGTGCACTCTGTAAACAAGGCATTCGATCTTCGGATGCGAATCTATAAAGAGCCCCTGCTCCCGACAAAACTGTCGGTTTACCTGGTACAGCACTGCTGTATATTCACATAGCTGTATTGGCTTGCTGATAGCGAGTAATACACTTTGTCATTGTCATTGGGTGGCTTGGCCACTATACAAACTATAAGACCTTAAAAGTCTGTTCGATTATTACTACCTATTTACCTACTTTATCTTGTTACTAATTACCCTTTGTGTATTGTGTTTTACCTTATTATAGTGTAACTAGTACCTACTATAATAAATACCCTGTAATTGTTTATACACTCTTGTTTATCCCAATAAAATGGGAACTCCAAACCCTGACGAAATACCTCTCGGCACTCCTGATCCTACATACATTTTCGACATATTGCTAATTATTTTCCTCTAAATAAAATTAATCATTATTAGTTGTAATAAAGCACATCAGCCATATTGTTTGTTTTATATAGGAGTGTTTCTGTGACAAAATAAAACTTCCTTCTTTTTATGTCTATGTCAAACCCAGAAATTAAACGATAGAATAAAAACCGGCCAAGTGCGTGTCTGACCACGCACTTGGCCGGTTTTTATCACGCTAGACGAGAAATTACAATGGGGACCTCATATAACATCTCTTGCGGGGCGGTTAAGCTCGGCCGCTTATGCTGTTAGAAAGATAAGACAGTTAACAGATGTAGAAACCGCGCGTTTGGTCTATTTTAGCTACTTCCACAGCATTATGTCATATGGCATTTTACTGTGGGGTCGGGCTGCTGACATTGAATCCATCTTTATTTTGCAAAAGAGAGCTGTCAGAGCCATTTATAATCTACGTCGCCGCGAATCTCTCAGGGAACTTTTTAAAAGGATTAATATTATGACGGTACCTTGCCAATTCATTTATGAAAATATTATGTATGTAAGGAAAAATCCACATCTCTTTAATAAAATAAGTGATAGACATAATTTTAATACTAGAAATAAAGATAAACTAGATCAACCATTTTTCAGGTTATCTAAAGTACATACATCTTTTATGGGGTACTGTGTTAAATGTTACAACAAAATACCTTGTGACATATTGCAATTAAATGAAAGAAAATTTAAAACTCATATAAAAAGTACACTTTGTAAACAAGCATATTACAAATTAGAGGATTATATCCAAGATAAGAGTGCTTGGAAACATGCTGGTCCTGCTCCATAGGACAATTTAGAATCAAGACAAAATCAAACTGGTTGCTAATTTAATTGTAAAATTTATTACTTTGTGTTTTATGACATTGATTTTACATTCTGTGATTACTTCCTCACACACTTATTAATTGTAAAATTTTAGGAAAATCGTCTACTTTTACAATGTTTGTAAATATGTGAGCACAATGTATCTATCACATATTAAATTATCTATCGTTGCTTCATTTTTAATTCTTTTTACCTATTGTGGTATAGTAATTTTATTCTAGGTGCATCGTCTTCACATATATATTGTAAAACATTTTTAAAAGAGTAACGGTGGAGTTTCTTGCCCATTCTTCTCCATACGAAAACTACCTTTTGGAAGGGGCGACTAGAATCAATTTTATTATTTTGTAATTTTTGACGTTCAAAAGTGCCATACATGGGCCTATTTGAAATAAATGATTTGACTTTGACTTTGCACAATGACGGGTTTCGTAATTGGGATGAATTTATCCTAAAAATAAACTTAACTTTGTAGTTGAAAAACATGTTCTCCCATACATCTATATATGGCGACTGGTAATTAGTGACTAATGCTTAAACACGTGACTTTACTCATCATTCTGAACATATTTTACTATAGAACAAAACCTGGAATCGCGAAAAAACAATCAGCTGTTTTGTATTTTGACGAGTTAAACGAACATGAATGTAGCGAACAGCAGATTTTTTTCACGATTTCCGATTTGGTTCAATAGTAAAAGACGTTCATAATGATGAGTAAAGGCACGTCTTTAAGTATCGGTCACTAACTGCCAGTCATCCTATACATATACGTCACAGTCAGTTCTCCAACTGCAAATGTAAGTTTGTAATCGCAAAAAAAAAGTTATGAAAAATATAAACTACAAATTACTACTATAAACAAATAACCACAATTACAATTACTACTAACACTAGATGTTAAGTAAAATTGTTACTAACCTGTCTAAAATAAAAATATTCTATTCTATTCTATTAACAATTTTCGGACTTTTTCCTTTACTTGTGCTGTGAGAGCTTGCTTCCTGCCAAATTTCATGATCCTAGGTCAACGGAAAAAACCCTGTAGGTTTTGATTTATTTGCGAGTATCAAAATATGTCGGATAAAAGCCTGTATTTTTTTATTGCGCTGCGAAGCTTGATTTTTTTAAGAGCTTCAAGGAACTGTGGACCCTCCGCATTTGACACTAATTTCAACTTGATACCTTCACGCGTTCCTGAGAAAAAGGGTCTTGACTTGACAGACAGACGGACAACGAAGTGTCCTAAAAGGGTTCCATTTTTTCCTTTTGAGGTACGGAACCCTAAAAATACTGAATTATAACTTAAATAAACCAACCAAAAACCATCAGAAACCAATACAAAAATTTATTACAAATCGAGTCCTGTAACAGCTCTATTGAGAAAAAGTGTTATTTGTATGGGTCCTACTATATACAATAAATTGCCAGATGTAATGAAAAATGGTACAATTAAAAACTTTAAAAAGAAATTAGTGGCCTTCCTAATAGAAAAATGTTATTATTCGATCAATGATTTTTTAATGGACAAAACTTGTTAATCAATATGGGACCTAATGTACATTTATTTTTAAATTTTATTCTATAATAACTAATAACATTTTAATTTGACATTTCCAATATTAATTAATGTATGTATAATTGTAATAATTCTAACTGTGACATTTTAATTTGTAATTTATTTTTTAAATAGCTTCATAAGAATGTTTATAATTTTTGCGTGCCTATTTCCAGGCAGAATGTACATGGCTCACTCCTATCTACTCCACCTGTATTTTATGTAACCTACATTCATTGCAAATAAATGATTGATTGATTGATTGATTGAATAAAAAAAATTACTTCGTGAAAATTTTATTACCTACTTTAATTTTTAACCGACTTCAAAAAAAGGAGGAGGGTCTCAATTCGACTGTATTTATTTTTATATTTCTTACCTCAGAACTTTCGACTGGGTGAACCGATTTTGATGATTCTTTTTTTATTTGAAAGCTGGTGCTTCCCGTGTGGTCCCATATAAATTTTATTAACTTTGCTTGGATGGTTTTTGAATTGGGTTCAATAATACGTATTTTTTTCTGTTATTTACATAGCAGGTAGTATTTGAATTTGTGTGGGGCAGTTACCACAACAAAAACTGAAAGATAAAAACTTTTTACAAAAAAAATCAACCGACTTCCAAAAACAAAAACACTACAAAGCGAAAAATAACTTTAATTTCGGAAGTCGGTGTACTGACTTTAAAAAGTTTTTATTGTAGAAAATGTTCGATGCCTGAATTATTTCCTTCAAACAAAAATCTTTATGATCTTATTATTTTGCTCAGTACTTTTTACGCTTACAGACACGGCTGGTTCGAATGGTGCTTCTGATATTAAACAACAAAGAAACTCGTTATGTCATTCAGTTTACCAACAATTCTCCACAGTTAAAACATTTCTATACAAAATTAAATTATAGCAAGACTTGCGTTGTAAATCTGGCGTAACAAGAATAACTTCATTCCTCAGGAGAAGGCCATGTAACTTCGTTAGCGCTTAGCAACGCTGCGGTGCACTTTATCACTTAAGCACAAAACTAAGTTAGGGAACTGTCCCCAAGTATGAATATCTTATTTTATGTTGGCCAAGTTTTGGGATGCAGTCTTGTTGTCTTAAGGGAAATACAGGAATTAAAGATGGTCCAACATGGATTTTTTCAAAGTAGACTATTTAAAGGACATGTTAGGTTTTTGTATGGAGGCTGGGCTTTTATTCGAAGCTGCTATGAAACGAAAAGAAGTTATATTTTTATGAAAGTACATAAATTAAGGAGACTTTGTGTATTTTTTTTTTCTTTTTTTATTAGCACACTTCCTTAGTAAACTGCTCATTTAATAATTATAATTTAAAATATAAATGGCAACCCTCAATAATTATTAATTTTGGCAACACTGCTCTGTTGGATGTCATTATTGTCATTGTGAAATGTGAACGTCAATTTAGTGTCAAATTCAATGCGCGTTTGCGAACGGAACGGATACGAGTGTTTTGAATTAGTGTTTTGTTGTTTGTTATTTTTGTTCAAGTTTCTTGTTTTAAGTTTATCTTTATGTGACCTGGCATTCGATTTGGATTCTTTGATACTGCACACGATTTGAACACCCGACGACCGGCGATACTGACGACCCTGATTAATTCTCACTCGAACTTGGATTTTGCACGCAATTATAACATCCATATATCGTAGCTGTTTAAGGTTAGTACCTATTTTATATACGATGTGATTCTAACAAACGATCGAGTCAAGGTGCACTGCCTAGAACAGTCCATAGTCTTGTGGCCTTGTAGCTATATAACAAATACTTGCATAAGTTAAAAGTATTGCGTTAAGATTTGCCTTACTGTGCGTTTGCACTGGCGAAACATCACAACACATTTTGAAATCTCTAGTTCCTGTCAAGCATTGTATGGAACACTGACAGAAAATAGAGATTTCAACATGCTTTGTTGTGAATGTTTCGCCAGTGCAAACGCACAGTTATAACACAATGAATTGATTTACCGTAGACTGACTCACAGGCTCTAAACCCACAATAATGTTTTTATCTTTCAGGTAATCCTCACCATCATGCCTCGCTGCATTAATTGCTGGAGTGCTATTCCAATTACACAACAATATTAATACGATGCAACACATATGGATATTGAGTTATCTCTGTATTAGAAGAATGGATTGCCAGACAGGTATGTTGCAAAAAATCTGAATATCCTTAATTACAACTAGACTAGGTACATATAAACTGTATTTATTATTAATCTTTCCATATTTGTACAAGGTGATAATAGAAAATCGATAGTGTTATGCTCAGGCTCATGGCAACGTTACCATATTAGCATAGTCATAATCATCATCAACTTAAAAAAGAGTATGAAATATTTATAACAAATTACTGAATTCTGGTATAGATGAAAATATGCATTTTTTCTTGTTTAAGGTTATTGATGAAGACTACCTATGTCAAGAATGTTTTAGCCTATTGATTCTTGAATCAAATAACAGGAATGAAGGCAATATAGGTGAACGTTAATTTGGTCATGATTCAGTTTTTGTATGTTGTGGCATATCCATTGCAAAATGAACTGGGAGACGATCTATTCCACTAAATTATGGTGATGCTGAATGGATTTATTCTGCCAATATAATCAGTCCTCTTGAGGTAAGTGTACCTGCTTGTTGTATAGATTATTCCAAAAGTTAATTCGTCAGCAATTCAAGCATAACTTGAGTGATCTAGTTACTTTTTCTGTTTGTATAATTATTCACCTACATTAGAAAACTAATTGTGCCTTCAATTGCAGATGCCTTCTAACGCCCGTGCATGTAATGCTTGTTGACAAAGGGCTCATCGGCAACCACCACCACCTGCAGAAAGTGGATCCGGATTATTAATAACAAGTGCTGTCAGCACTGATAATGACGATATTCCGGAAGATCCAAATCCATTCATTAGTGGATCCAGCTCTGTAGTGGAGCCTCCCAGTTCTGACAACACAGACATTGAAAATGTTGTCTGAGAACCTATTGTAAGCCTTACATTAGATGGTTATAGTCACACCACTACTCATTGTTTTGTTCCGGACTGTATGAGTCACGAAAGGAAACATGTGCCATTGTTTTTAAAGAAAAATATTCTTACATATCAAAAACTGTGCATATACTGTATGTTACCGCCTGCACAGTTTCTTGATAATATAATTGTAAGGGAAGATGTTGAAAATGAAGAGGTAGAATAAATACAAACATACATTAGCTACTTTTATTTCTCTACCTAAAATACAAATGTTCACCTATTTCGACCTACTGGAGCGACTATTTACAAAAGGCAGGTCCAATCTAGTTTGTCTGGTTTACTGGCTCGCCTTGGAAGATTCGTAAGTATTATAACCATCAGTAGTCATTCTGCAGTTAATCGACTTCATGATGATAAAGTCCCAAATTGTAGCAGAAAATAAGGATCTTTGGTATATAATTCATTATCCTTATCATAAATCATTTATTCTTATTGTAAATAATAGCGTTTCTGTGTTAACACAACTTCTCTAATAAAAAATAAATTCAGCTACTAACTGTCCCATTGCTCGGCACGGGCCTCTTCTCACAATGAGAAGGGTTAGGTGTTGGTGGTGTTTAGTGGTCTGGTGCGGGTTGGCGGATTACATACCTTTGAGTCCGTTGACACATAAGGCAAAATTCACCGCGGACTCAATGAGTCTGCCGGGCACGCGAGAGGATAACCTATAATCTAAAGGCAAACGGAAATAGCGATTTTGACAATGAGTTAAGTGACATGACAGTGACAACTGACAATTGTGACAACCTTATTGACACAGGTAATGTTTTCATAGATTCCATTAGAAGGCAAAAGAATCAATGCCATACATCCAAATCGTGGAGATAATTCTTTGGTTTTATTTTAAAGCCAATATTGTATTAAAATGTTTTAAATAACATTAAGGTGAATAATTAGCTTTAAACAATGATATTTAACTGTTTTTTCCTTATTTCAATGTGCAAAAATAATATTACGTTACAAAAAATATCCGGATTTTAAAATATTAATTTATTTATTAACGGTGCTTTTAATATTTTTTTTGTTTTTGAAAGGTCATCCTGGATAATTTTCCCTATCAGAAAAACCGCACAACATAGCGCTTCAATTTTTACTTTATTTTAAGCCCATTTCATAACGTGTCCTTTACTTATGTCTCCTTTTTTATATAGTCTTTTCTTTTAGATTTTGTGAATGTGAGAACGTTGTAGGCTGTAAACTTGTGGACGATTTTCTATTTGACTATGTACCTGGTACTTCTTGATAGGCCTACACTGTTCTCCCATACCTATTAACACTGTAATTTGAAAACATTGTAGAAACCACTTATTTTTGAAAAGAGTAACCGTGGAGTTTCTTACCGACTCTTCTCCATAGGAAGCAAGCAATTGGAACCGTGCACCTAGCTTCTGAAGTTTCATAAGTGCCCTTGTAGGTTTATGTGAAATAAAATATTTTGATTTTGATTTTAGGGTTCCATACCTAAAAAGGAAAATTCGGAACCCACATAGGATCACTCGTGTGTCTGTATGTCTGGCTGTCCGCCTGTCACAGCCAATTTGCTCCGAATCTACTGGACCAATTTAGTTGAAATTTGATACACACGTGCATTTCTGTGATCCAAACACGGACGTGTAACGTAAATAAATAAATATTGAATATGGGGGTCACTTTTCGGGGGCAAACTGGAAAATTATAAAAAAAGTTTTGGGAACTGTACCGTGTGACATATCAAATGAAAGGGCTTGTTGTGAGAATCTAAAATATTTTTTAAATATAATTTTAAAATAAATACTTTTAAAGATATGACCATTCCCTCCCCTTACCTCCGAAACTACTGAGTCTAAAATTTTGAAAAAATACAGAGAATGGTTCTTTACTCATATATTACAGGAAAACCTATAAGAAGTCTATGGTCTTAAAATATCATAGTAAATCTCTCGATATTGTGCGTAGGTACAAACTTACATTTGCAGTTGGAATGTATAAGAGAACATGTTTGTCAACTAAAATGTTTAGTTTGAAGTTTGTTTTACAAAATGTGGGTGTAGGTACCTGCTGTAGGGACACCTCTGCCCAACCCTTCGGGGAAACAAGGCGTGATTTTATGTGTGTGTAATGTTAAGTTTGTTCTTGGGATAAATTCATCCCCAACTGAACCCGTGGACTTTACGTCCACTAGGACCTTGGTACGCGATCGATTGAAAGCGATTTAAGTAAAACAATTAACCATTTCCAATGCGAATTCATCTTAAATTTTTTTAATTTTTTTTGGGTGGGAAATTATCAAATAACTTCTCCCGCTCTGGGCGGAGCGGAACGGCGTGTCAGACTCTTACTGACTAAAACCCACCCGTGTTCCTTCGGTTGCCCTGTTGCCGGGGGCCACGATCTCCGTTTCGGTTTTATTGGCAACCCCGGCAGGCATCAGCCCTAGCGGACCCCATCAATTCTGCTGACATCTCTTTGAGGCGCGCGTGGAACACAACGCGCCGTCGACACGGGCCTGGTGCTTATCGTCCGGCGAGCTACCCATTGCTCACCGTCCACAAGCCCGCGCCTACGGTGGCCGGACATCGGCCTGCGATTCCCGACGCCCAGGGCGTCTCATCCTGCGGCAGTTAGAAGCGTGAGGGCGCGAATTTTGCCTCTCCCTCACGCGTTCCGCCTCCTCCTTCGTGAGCATTACTGCTTCGCAGAAGGAGGTGACGGCCTCCCATTTCCTCTCGCTCCGTACCATGGCCTGAACCAGGGCCGGACGTGAGAGATCACCGCCGCCGATCGCTTCCACCTCCGCCTTACCTGAACAGGAACCTCCCGAAACAGCCGTGTCCGGTGAGGACTTGCGTCAGACGGAAGGTGAGGACGCCGTGGCGCCTCTCTAGGTACTCCTCAAAGAGGGGTCTTATCGCCGCAATAGTGGCGTGCCTGAGGCCTCAGGCGTCAATCATTCTTCTTTCTAGTCATAATGGACGCGTAAATGCACGCACGTAATAACACACGCTGGTACAATTGTTCGGTGTCTGCCTTGACCAATGTATTGTTTAGCTACGTAACTTACGTAAAATCGTTCAACTAACGATGACTATGGTTCTAATACCTTTAAACGAGCAATTCTTGTATATATGTACATATAATCTGAATCTCGGAAACGGCTCTAAAAATTTTCATGAGTAGGTATGCAGGGGGTTTCGGGGGCGATAAATCATTCTAGCTAGGTTTAATTTTTAACCGACTTCAAAAAAAGTTGGAGGTTCTCAATTCGTCGGGATATTTTTAAGCTATTGCATAGCTTTTATCGCGGGCTTTGAGCGTGGCGACCGAATCAAGAAATTCCGTAACGAAAAATACCTAACATCCCCCACTCCGCCTACCATGTAATGACGGTTCCCATGACAACGTGATGTTGCCATGGGAACGTAATTTTTTGACATCACGTCATCATCCCAAGTGTAGCGTTGACAAACAGGAAGTATGGAGGTTACAAATGCTATGCAATAGCTTTACCGCGGCAGTCCCCGAGTGCCACACGTTTTTTTTATTATTTATGTTCCCCGATTACTCGAAGACGGCTGGACCGATTTGAAAAATATTTTTTTTGTTTAAAAGGGTTTACTTTCAAGTTGGTCCCATTGTCATTTGGTCACGATCTGATGATGGGATCTTGGAGAAATCGAGGGAACTCTTCAAATATTATAGGCACATCTATAGCGATTTGGGTATTTTTGATGAGCAGTTGATGACAAACAAACCCACAAAAAAAACAGATTTAGAAAACGTCGTTTAAAAAAATATATCTGGTCATCCAGATATTTAGCCTTAAACGCGTAAAAAAATAACTATTTAAAAAAGCGTCTTTTCGTTTTTCAAAAATATCATTAAAGAGAAAATTTTAATGCTAGCCAACTAAACAATGGTGGTATCATCTACAATGTTATAAACTATTGACAACCCTCTAATCTTTCTTTCCAGTTCTACCCCATCCCAGTAAAAGCAGCCGATCGTGGAAGACTGACTCCTGGAGAAATGCAAGCTCAGCTGCTGCATGCCCTGGTAGACGCTGCTGGGGCACCTCCAGCACCCAGGGTTGGGCTGCTCACGTCCATGAACCGTGACCAGTGGGCTAGGGCCAGGGAACAGCTTATAAAGGGTAAGACTGTTTTGGACTTCTGATTGGGAATTACTACGCAAGCTCATTTATATGTAGGCTTAGTGGACTGTGAATCTGTTGACCATTTTCTATTTTGTTAAGTACTTACTTGGTACTTATTGAAAGACCTACACTGTCCTCCCATACCTAGTAACACTGTTATTTGAAAGTATTGTAAAAGCCAATTATTTTTAAAAGAGTGGGTAACCGTGGAGTTTCTTGCCTGCTCTTCTCCATAGGAAACGACCAATTGGAACCGTGCACCTAGCTTCTGACGTTTCATAAGTGCCCATGTAGGTTTATGTGAAATAAAATATTTTGAATTAACGAATGAGAATCTATTAAAAGTTACGAAATAAGAATGCGTTCACCTAAGAGGGTTTTTAGCTCTCCTCTATAAATTATTTAATTCTTATTTAACTTTTATTGACTTCTGCGATACATACGTAAATGTCACGGGTTCGATTCAGACATGAAACTGTTATTTGCTCGCTTAGGGTCTGAATGTGTGCTTATTAGATTTGTGTCTGTAAATGGACCGCCAATCTAAGTAAAGTACAAAAGTGTTAAAATTTGTAACAAAAATAATTAGATAAAACTTTTGCAGTCGCGCGATGCACAAGCCTATTATAAGTCAGTTACCTATTTACTCCCAGATGAGATGAACCGCATGAACTTGGAGCTGATCTCCCGCGCGCTGTGCATCCTGTGCCTAGACGAAGCGGGAGGAGACAGGGCTGATACCGACGCTGACACCAACGCCATGCTGCGCGCCATGCACGGCGCCGGCACGCGCTACCACTCCGCCAACCGGTGGTTCGATAAGACTGTTCAGGTGAGTGTACCCCGGAAAAAAGTGGCAGTTGTAGGTATAACAATAAAGGACAATTTGTGTTGTGTTTATGATTACTAAATAAGAATTAAAGGCTTTTTTCCTCTTCACATTCTTCGGTAGGTTTCAAGCGTTTGTAATGCCAGTTCAATTATCTGATTGTAAAACCGTTGACAATACTCGTTTTAGCTGTTGCAATTGCCAAGATTGAAATGTTAACAGCCAATTACTTGATATGGTGTTTAACAACATCATTCAAGTAAATAGACTTTTATTTATGGAAATGTGAGAAGGCCCACTCACATGTGATGCTATGGCTGACGCTATAAATATAAAAATGGCGTCATCTGAAATATACCAAATCTGCATTTTGTCATTAACATTAGCAGATTCACACTGTTCTGCTATAACTATAGTTCATCCTAATTCCATGGTTTTCGGATGTTGTGGTCATAAGACGTTTCATCCAACCTACAAATGCTGTGTTCTCTTCCAGCTAATCATCTCGTCAGACGGCACAGTAGGCATGTGTTACGAGCACAGCGCAGCCGAGGGGGTCGCAGTGGTGCGGCTGGCGGAGCGGGCGCTAGCCAGGGCAGAGGTGGCAGACAGGCCAGCACCACCACCCGCCCTCCTGCCGGCCCCGCAAGCCATGAAGTGGAACGTCACAACAGACGTGCAGAGGACTATCGAGACTGCAGCTAGGGATCTTGATCGGTGAGGAATTTGTGTCCAGAACTATAAATCTTTTGTTGAAAACAAACGGTTTTGTGGTTTACCAAAAATTCACATTGTAATCTGCTCATTTGTTTGGAAGCTGATGCCATATAGACAAACTCAAATACAATATAGGTACGTTTCAAACTTGACACCTCTTTTGTGTCGGAGGCTGAAAATCAAACATATTTTTGACAATATTTGGCTTGTAAAGTTTTTTACTCACCAAGATTAATGTTCTTCATCATAGTTGAATTGCAACTATCAAGTCTATTATATCCTTCCCTGTTTTGAACTGATTATCTCTCATTTCAACCGCAGCGCTATCTCGGACCTAGACCACAAGGTGTACACGTACCGCGGGTACGGGCGCGAGTTCATGAAGTCGTGCCGCACGAGTCCAGACGTCTACATCCAGCTCGCGATGCAGTATGCTTACTACAAGTAAGTTCTCCTTAACATCTGATGATTGAACGAACGTAAAAACCCAAGTAAGACTGCCCATTGTGTCACCCAATGTAAAATTTCTAAATTAATGTCTGTAATTTTTATGGTGTACATAACAAAGAATATTCTATCTATCTATCATTATTTCAGTAAGAGGTAACAGGGATAATATCTACATAGGTATTAATTAACGATTACAAACTTTGTACTTAGACGCTTGCGTGATATGAATGTCTATCTAAACATTCAGATCATATTCGAAAAGCATTAAACATTATGATTGGGTGTTTTGTGCAGACTAAGGCGCCTATAAAAAAATATTCGCGTATACATAACTATGCAATGTATAAAACGATTTAGTTGTTACGAATCAGAGGTACCACATTACTTACATTCAATAAATATTGTACTGTACAGCACGATGATTAGACAGAAACGCACTATTATAACACATAATTAAACTATTTAATAAAAATAATCGTTCACACTGGCACTGTTATAACTTTCACGACTAGATACTTTTCTCCAACAACTGAAAAGTTAAATATTCCGCTGTAAGCTGAAAGGCACCGTGTTTAGATTGTATATTATTAACAACCCTAAATATCACCCTATCCCCCAGGATGTATGGCTACCTAGTCACGACCTACGAGTCGGCTTCCCTGCGGCGGTTCCGCAACGGTCGCGTGGACAACATCAGGTCTGCCCACGCCGCAGCCCTGGCTTGGGCAGCCGCCATGTGTACCGCGGAGACACCGCCCCTCAATGATGGAGACGAGGGACAGAAGAAGGTGTCTTTCAATTTGTATGGGGTGAGCATAGATTTGGTTGGTTGTAAACCTGGGAAAATGTTAAAAACGCAGTCTGATGCCAAATGCGAACGTCTTTTCGGTTCAAGTCATTCTGATGTCCCTTGCACCACAAATCACTAAGTGAAGCACTAAATAAACATGTTTAAAACATCATTCTGTCTCTGTCATCTCCAGACGATTGACAAAAACAGAATGATGCTTTTTTAGAGGTCTCTTATAAATGAAAACAAATGCCATTAAAAAAAGCCATTAAAAAAAAAAAAATAACCATTTTGTTACCCATAGGTAACAAAATGGTTATTTTTTTTTTTTTTAATGGCTTCTCGCAGTTTTGACCACTAAGGTCGTGGCTGCTTAACCGGATTTTCCTGTGGGTGCCATAAGCTTCTACACTTAGAGCCTCCAGCCAGGAGCTTTTTAAAACTATTCTAAATTAAAATTAAGCGAATGCTCGCTAAGGGCACCCCCTGTGGGGTACGGACCTCGGCTTAGGGCATCGCTGACGGGAGGACAGCAAGAGGGGACAGGCTGGATCAAATCTATATTTATATCATGATTATTATTCGGGGTATTTAAAGCTACGTGCTCAGCTGCAACAACTGCTGGCACCTCGTTTTCGAGCAAGGGTCGGGGGGGGGGGGGGGATTCGTTTACTCGGGGAGTAGATCGCGTACGTAAAGGACCTCGGCGGCGAGGTCGGAATGACGGGAGGCGTCTGTTTCTGTGCACTGTACTGGTGGCCCTATTCTGCTCCTGGAGGAGTGTAATGGGGTCATCTGGGTCGGAGAGTACATGCCTAGGACGGCGGATCTGACTGTTTTGGGACGGGACATAATTGGCTGCCCCGACTATCAGAGGGTTCCGATGTCGAGGAGCGGACTCAAAGTAGCGCTTGGCCATGCGTTTGAGAAACTGGTGGATCGTAGGGATCTTACAGTCGAGATGGAGGATCTCGTTTCTGACGTACCACGGGGCTCCCGTGGCCTTGCGAAGAAATGGGTTTTGAAGGGTCTGCATCCTATGGATGGAACGGGGTTTGGCGTGGGCGAAGACTGCTCCCGCATAGGTCATTATGGGACGGACACACGCTGTGTAGATACGCAATTTGCACTTTAGTGACAATTTGCTGCGTGAATTTAGCATACAGTGAAGCCTACCTAGAGCGAAAGCGGCTCGCGAACGAACCGTCTTTATGTGCTCTGAAAAGGAGAGATGGTGGTCTAAGATCACACCTAGATACTTGGCTCGCTTCTCCCAAGGGATCGGCTTGCCGAACAGGGTGATCGTTCGGGGGGGAGGGGGGCCCGTTGTAGATTTAGGAGAGACGAAGGGGCGCTACCTTTACAGATGATCGCAGTGTCGTCTGCGAACAGAGCGAGCTGTATCCCTCTGTGTTTGGGGATATCGCTAGTGAACAGCGTGAACGCGAGGGGGGCTATCACCGAGCCCTGAGGGACTCCTGCCCTTATGGGGCGAGGGGAGGATAGGGTTCCTTCGATACGGTAGCGGAAGGTGCGATTCGACAAGTAGTCTCGTAAGATGAGTACGAGACGATCTGGTGAACGATCACACCGAGTTTGTATAGCTTATATAATAAGCCGTTATGCCAGACTTTGTCGAAAGCTTTCGCTATATCGAAGAAGACCGCGCATGTCGGATAGCCGCGGGTGAGACCACCTTTGACCAGCTCGACGATGCGGTGGACCTGATGCACGCTAGAGTGCTGAGTTCTGAAGCCGAACTGCTCGTCGGGTATGAGGCCCTTAGTCTCGGCGTAGTCTCTGAGACGCTTATAAATAAGCCTCTCGTAGATTTTGCCGAGAAGTTTGAGCAGACTGATTGGGCGGTAACTGGAGGGCTCGTTTTTAGGCTTGCCGGGCTTTGGGATACCTATGACCGTGGCTTCTTTCCACGTTTGGGGAAAGATGTTATTGCTTAGAGCACCATTGAAGATGGTGGTCAGTAGCATGATCAAGTGGGCTGGGAAGAGCTGGACCACCCTATTGGTGAGTCCGTCTGAACCGGGGGCTTTACGCGTATGCAGACCTTTGATTATCTCGTGCACCTCATCTGGTTCGATGGGGGGCAGGGGAAAATCAGGGTCTTCAACGGGAGGAAGAGAGGCTCTACGTTCGACTTCGGCGTCGACCTCATCGAGGTGAGCTTTGTCTACTGGTAGGGTGCTGGGAGAGCATTGAGCTTCTAGACTGTCGGCTAGGCACTCGGCTTTGTCGATGTCGTCGAAGGCAATGGTTTTATCGGGGCGGACTAACGGGGGTACTGGGGCCGACTGGGGGGACCTGAGTTTCCTCTGGAGTTCCCAGAAGGCTTGATGAGAGGACTCTAGATCGCTCAGCATCTTATTCCATCCCGCTTCACGCAGCTCCGAAATGCGTGTCCTAACAGATCTCTGATAGTAGCGCATATGGGCTTTGTTGGCGGCACAGGGGAAGACGCTGTAGGCGCGAGTAGCCGCGTTCTTCTCAGTCATCAGGGCACGCACATCGTCGGGGAGATTCAAGTAACAGGGTTCTGTTGCTGGAACCTCCCTGGAGCAGTCGCTCAGGACGGTCTGTACGTGCTCCGTGAGTGAGTCGATCGCGGCAGTCGTGTCGGCGACTGAGTCGAAATTGTCGGGGATAGAGTCTAGTAAGGGGGATGTGTTGGATTTCAGCTGAGCGCTTACTTTCCTCTAGTCCGTCACCTTTTTAGTGGGGAGAGGTTGGTCAGGGTCGGAGGGACCTATGCGGGAGGAGAGTTTAACGATTACCGGTCGGTGGTCAGAGGTAAGCTCGTACACCGTTTCTATCGAGTCTAGTCTTAGATTAACTTTCTTAAGGAGCGTTACGTCGAGTACGTCAGGGGTATGACTGATGGCATGGGGATAATGAGTGGGACTCATCGGAGCGATGATGTCGAAGTTTAGGTTATTTATTTCTATAGAACATCGCCTTATATATCCGTAGGGTAGCATACAAAAGTAGTGGTGGAACAAGGAGGTGGTAGACCAATAGACGATCAGAATCGAGAATGACGTATGACGCGCGCGCGGTGTGACCGTGCGAGTGCGACCGCAATACATGTGGCGCGCTCTCAACAGTCAGTGCTCGATGGTCTTCGACGCAGGGATGTTGTCGCCACTACATATGACCGCCAGCGCGGGCGCGGACCGCAGAGGTGTCGCATAATCGCATTGGAGAGGTGGCACGGTGCGTGCGCCGCGCGCGAGCGCGCCCTGGCGGTCGCTCAGTGCGCCGCGCGCTGTGGCGGCAGCCGGACTCATGATGCGCTCGTATTTATGTAGGTCGCTACACTTTAAATACGTGCGTGTGGTGACAGTGATGGCGTTAGATCTGCACATTAAATAAAGATTCTGATTATGGATACTAAGCGGCTCTTATGCAAATGAATTGAGCAGAAGCCTCGCCTTGACTTTCTAAAGCTCGATAAAGTCACTGATTAGTAAATGTGCTTTTGATAGTGACATGTTAACAGATAGGTAGACGGAAAATAGCCAGTGAAAGTCAGAGGCTAGGAAAGCAACATATCTAAAACGTTTTCTCGCATCACCAGGAGCAAAAGAAACTCGAGCTGTTTGAGGAAGCGGCTCGCAAGCAGACATCTGTCATGGAAGCCAACATCCTGGGCAAGGGCATCGACAACCACCTGCTGGGGCTGCGTGAGGCGGCGCGGGAGAGCCTGGGCGAACTGCCCCCCGTCTTCTGTGACACCACTTACAAACAGATGAACGAGTTCAAACTCAGTACTAGTCAGGTGGGTAGTCCTAAAAGCTGGATAAATTATCTTCTCTGTATTGGGTTCAAATACAATTGAATGATTATTCTGAGTCACATCTAGTTTCTCAGCGTTTTTCTGGTTGGTGAAAAGTAAAGTTCCGTAGGAGTTTTTAAGAAAGTAAAATGGATACACCATTAAATAAATGTGTTTTTCATTTTATCTGAGATTTCATAACCCGTTGACAAATTATTTCGACTTTCGTGTACCTATAGCCGTATTCCTCTGTGATATTTTGCAGGTCTTGATCCGTAAGGTCCGTCATCCAATTGCAATGCAGCAAAAAATGTAACGTTTGCTTTTATTATCCAGGTGACCACCACAACGGACGGAACATTCATGGGTTATGGTGCAGTCTGCCCCGACGGCTACGGTTGCAGCTACAACCCGAAGAAGGACAGCATCATCTTCTGCATATCCTCGTTCACCTCCTCCAGCGTCACCAACACAGAGGCCTTCAGGCAGTCCCTGGAGGAAGCCCTCGACTCCATGAAACTCATGTTCCAAGCTCGTAAGGTAGAGAACTGAGGACATGGTGAGAGGATCCTTAGGGTCTCCAAGTATTAGTTTGGCACCAGCACAGGTTTGATATAATTTGTTGGAAGGCACCGTTTTCAAGCTTGATGTTTTTGGAAAGAAATGGGCAGGTATAGAGTGGAATGATTTTAACGTGTTAGGAAATTACGAGTAGATTCGGTGTTTAAAAATTAAGTATTATAAATAAACCCCTCCTATGCCTCAAGGGCTGTTCTTAATCAATTTCATATTTTAAAATAAGATGGGCCGGGAGTAAACTGATTAGTTTAAAGTGCAATATATTGTAGTCAGTGCAAAATATATAAATATATATTGGGTTATATGCACGATTTTATATATAAAATCAAATGATTTATGTATTTTCGCAAAAGCTTTACCAGATACGATCTGTTTTTGTAAATATTTACACTTGTTTTCTAAAACTAAACTTTTGTTAATTATGGGTATCTAAGTATCAACTACCTATAGGTATTTATAATATATATTATATTATTATAAAATGCACGCTAGGTAAGTAAACTTGAACATATCATGAAAGGACTTGTTAGAATGTTAAAATTAAGGATCTGGAAGATTTTTATGAAACTTATTATCAAAATTATATCGTTACACGATAAAAAAAAAAATTATCAGCAATTATCGTTAAAATATATGTCTGTCCTTAGAAAATAAAGATTTTTAAAGCGTCACAATTTATTCGAGTAATGTATTATATAATTGATTATTTTTGCTTACAAATCAATCTAGTCAAAATTAGAGTAGGTATATCATAGCTAATGAGTAAATATAAAATATAGGTACATACCTACTCGTATTATATTGATAGTTTTTAATAATTATATAGTTTTATAAAACGTTGCCGTTCTGAAGTCTTATGCCTTTTTAGGTATTTGTTCATTATTCCATAGTTTATTCATTGTTGTTACTCTAAAAAATATTCTCTGTATTACACAAGATGGTGGAAATTATGCTATTCTAGTCAATATAATTATAACTAAATATTTTAATTTAATTATTAGGTTCAGTACGACACAACTTGCATCAGCAAAATTCGTAAAACCGATAACTATGCGAACTGAGTGCGCCTTTTACTGCTTTAGGTGAAAATCATCTTTACGCAAACGCAATAAATTGTAAAATCATATAACTACATATATTCGTAAAATTTAAATGAAAGAACGCAAAGTTTCAAATTTATGCTACATCTAAGTTGTGTCGTACTGTACCTAATTATGCTTTTTTGGAAGATATTTGAGAAGCTTTAAAAATAAAATAAAAACATTTGTAAATTAAAGAAAAGACAGCATGAAAACCATTCAAGTACTAGTTGATAAATTACCCAGTGGTATTAGGAAAAACCACTGTAATAGTAATTTTATTTCACATGTATTATACCTAATGGAAATGTAAGCTATAGGAGTAAAAAATAAAGCACTCTATCCTAGATTAAAATAACTATAGGTAGTAATATTTGTTAATATCAGTTCTGAAGAACGATATAGTATCGGTTTGCACAAAGCTTGTGCTAATATCGCCAATATAATAAATATTAGATACTTATTTACAATTAATATTATCTCCAACTCTCATGTGGTTTACCTTACATATCAAATATCTTAGCCAATGAATTTACATACATAGTGATATAAGTTGAAACTTTAGAGCTTTTACACTTTATATTTCTTATACATTTGTTGTTGATCTATCTCTATAAAGTATATATTTTAACTTGTAGAATATAGAATTTTAGGCGGACTGAGCTGGAAATATACTACGATTGTTGTTTTTTTTTTCAGCGATTTTTATAAAAAAATATCTTCTTACATGTTATAGATTATAATAAAATAATAAATAAAAAGCCATTTATTCCATATTTCAGCGTTCCATTTTAGATGCTGTTAGTAGATATATACATATTATAGATTATGAAGGTATAATATTGACCAGATAACCATCAACTTGACGAGGAATATAAAAGTCGGTGCTTAGTACAAAAATACTGTCAAAATGTGTAAACGTCGAAAGTTCAAAACACTAATAAAATGATTATTATATAATAAATTATTTTGCTACGAATTACCGTAGCAGCCGAAGTAACCGCAGCGCGTAGCAACGTCGTAACGACGCGTTCCCTACGACGTAGCTTTCATTGTGTAGTTGACATTTTGATAACTTTTTCTAAGGATCACTATATCAAAATAAGCAATCGTAGTATGTTTCCAAAAGAAAAAGATAATTATGAAAGTTAACTTATGACTTGTTATTGCCTTTCCTTACATTACTAAACCTATTAATATAAAACTATCGGAACATATCAAGTCCAGTTTCAATTATTGTTATTTTGATTCCGTGTTAGGACTTAGGACTGAGAACATGTGAAATTAATTATTATCAAACTTAGACCTTGCATTAATGTCTTTTTAACCTATGACTGGATGCTTTTTTCAAAAGCTGCAGGTTATAAACCAACCTATACCTATATAAAGTTTGATAAAAAAAAGGGATTCTAGTCTTTGTTCCATGTAAAGAATGACCAAATTTTAATCCTACTGCAAAGGATGTTATCTAAATATACTTGCTTTTTAAAATCCTTATCGATTTAATGCAGAAGTATTGTAGCCAAAAAAAGCTAAAACAACTTTAGAGATTTAAGAAAAAAAAAATGTAGGTTTATCGTTAAAGATGCACAGTATAATGAAATTAGAAATATTAAATGTTAGGTACACTATGTGTAGTAGCTATGTATTTATATACTGTTTACTAAATATATGTGTACACATTTCGGTAATTATATTTAACCTACACGATTGTTCCCAGCCAGTTTATTTTCTGGCAAATTATTAATAGATTTTTTTAAAGAACGCTGTTCGAATATTTACCCTTCCCATCATGAGATGAACGGCATAAATATTGATGGTTTAAAAATACTTAAAAAGTAAAACCGAAGATTGGTTAAAAATTATAGCGAAATAAATTCGTAAATAAAAACTGTTGGGATTTATAAATTATAGGTATACCTATTGTACTTATTATGAAAAAGTGTAAAATCAATATTATTGATTTAAATAAAATTAAATAAATTATGTTGTCGCGTCGATAACAGGTTGGGGATAGTTGATTTATTTTAAGGAGTTAAAATGTCAATGCTGTGGTGATAACATAATATTTAGATTTGTAATATAGTTCAATGTTTAGCAAAATGTTCCTTGTTTTAAATCTTATTTTAGTTTTGGAAAATAGTTTTGTTCGAATACGATGCTTGCTTTCAAAAGAAAAGACAACTTGATATTATAATAATATGTTCTTTTTTTAGGAAGATCAAAGGAAAAGGTTTTGTTGTTAATATTCAAAGTATTTATTATTTACGTTATGTTTGTGATATACATAATATAATAATTTAGTAAATAAGTGAAAATCGTATACATATCGTCAATGTCGACTGTCATGCTCGACATGACCAAGAATATCAAAACATATCAAAGTTTAGGATTAAGGTTAGTTTTAATCAATTACTCGTATCAGTTATTGTATTAATATGGAAAAGCTAAGAGTCAATTTGTCAGTATTTAATCTATTTTGTAAAAAAAATCTTTGAGGTTGGTGTATTTTTCATTTGTCTCGAAAAAAAATATACTTAGGTATATAAAAATAATTTTGAACTTATTCTGATATTTTTGAGTGGAGTTATGATGTGAACGAGTTTTTTCATCTGTTGCTTATAAATGGGGAATGATAGAAAATTCAAAATTTTACTACTGAATGTTAGTTTAAGAAGATAGCTTATAAGCGCGCCGCGAAGCACAAGCAGAGATGTGTGTAAAACACCTTATGAGAAGTACGGTAGCGTTTACTTACTTATGTTTTAGATAAGTAACTTATAATCAGCACATATTTACGTAATCAGTTAATAATAATATTGTATCGTCATAAATGTTATAATACAATATTATAGATATTGTTAGATATTAAAAGTTTATTAATTTGCTGACAAAAGCCGAAATTAACGAATATATTTTGCTAAATATTTTTTAATAATTATGTTATTTGAGCACAAAGTTCATAACTTATTTGTAGCCGTAGTTTTAAAATTATAAAAGTTTATGTATATTTATAATTGTTATTTAAATCGTAATCGATTATTATTCATTGTTAGCTATTTGTGTTTGGAGGGATGGATGATAGTACCTACATATCGTTAAGTAATTAATTAATAAAATTAACAGATTTAAAAACATAAGCCTTCCTCACTGATGTCGAAGGCCTTGCCAGAAGAATAATTTATTTCCTACACATCTCTGTGTATTTTACCTACCTGTATAATATTTATTATACAATAAATATATCGCACCTGTAAGGCATACTTACATTATACTGTAATCTCATCACGAGTTATACAAAACTCCTGATATTATACATTTTACTTACCATGTAAGAACTTATACCTATAGTTGATATGATCATTATTGTTGTATAATATTTATTATTAATATCAATGTTATCCTTAGAGTAATTTTAGAGAATTTACGCCAAGCTTTTTATGTAAAGCTATTATCGATCTCTTAATGAAAGAATCTCATGTAAAAACATAAAGAAAGATCAATGTCTGCTGAATGATATTAGATGATTCTGATGGTGTAGTATTAAAATGGAAAATAAAATTATCGTTAATCAACTAAAGTGTTAAATGGTGGATGTTTAGAATGTTTGTAGGTATCTAGAACTATGAAATCAGTTGGATTTATGAAATTAATTAAATGTAGGTGCAGTTTGTATTCAGATGTGGTAGGGATGTAAGGGTATTCATGTTCCAAATTTAGAGAACGAGTCAGCACAACAGGAAAATTAACATATTGGAGGTGTTAGCCTCTTGTAGTCTGCAAAAACATTAAAATGTGATTGCAGATCCACAATCATCTTGGATCCACTATCATTTTGGATTCACTATCATTTTGGAACCACGATCATTTTGGATACACTGGTACCGATTCCCTCGTTCACAAACTAAACTAAATTTAAGTTCAGTGCATCTTTTTCTTTCTATTTCATTAAGAAAAGGACAGAAGATAAATTTTAGTTTAGTCCTGTCAAATTAATCAGCGCTTGACGTAAATTGACGTAATTTTAGTAGGCAAGTTTTTAATCACGTCTAAACTTGTATGGAATAGTGACAGGCGCAGATTAATTTGACAGGACTAAACTAAAATTTATCTTCTGTCCTTTTCTTAATGAAATAGAAAGAAAAAGATGCACTGAACTTAAATTTAGTTTAGTTTGTGAACAAGGGAATCGGCACCACTGTCATTTTGAATCCACTATCAATGTAGATCTATTGGAATCTTGGATCCACTGTCACCTTTTTTACTTTGGATCCAATTTGATATAGAAGGAATTTGAATGCAAACCGCACTGAAATTAACACGCGTGTAGCACCTGCACAGAAGAATGATTTGTGAAGAGATGTATTCGTGTTCCTAGTTTGTATTATCACTGTTAATTATAAGAAAACATGTATATTAATTTGATATAATTACTGAAAAAAAACATAATTATTTGAGTCAGTTAAAAAAAATCTTTGATTTAAAAATCTATGTAACTTTGAGATTACAATGATTGTCTAACAAATAAATACCTTATTGTCTTTAAAATGTATAAGAAAATATTAATGTACCCTTGCCACTTGTAATGTAAACATATCAAATTGCTTATAATTATACCTAGTATTATACGAATTGTATTTAGCGATAAATGTTAAATGTATAACTAGATGTCACCAGTACCTGTCCGTACTACGTCACAGTGTAAGAAATATCAGTAACGCGATCAGAGACTTATATATTAAATTAAATGAGCAATATTTGTTTATAAATATGTATTTGTAATCACGTTCTCGAAAATACGTTAAGCCGTTGGTCCCGGCTGTCTTTCGTGGATCTTTGACATTCGTTACGGGTCGTTAGAAGCCCGAAAGTTTGACAACCAGTATTACCTAGCTATTGGGTAGGTAACGGAGGTCAGATAGGCAGTCGCTCCATGTAAAATACTGGTATTCAGCTGCATCCGGTTAGATTGGAAGCCGACCCTAACATAGTTGGGAAAAGGCTAGGCAGATTGATTGACGTTCTCGAAAATGGCTCTAACGATTTCGATGAAAGTTGAAATATAGGGGTTTACGGGGGTGAAAACTCGATCTAGCTAAGTTTCATATCTGGGAAAATTCGTTTTCTCTATTTTCACGGCCTCGGGAATGTAATACAACGTTTATCTATTTTCACCCGAGCAGAGCTCGGTCGACCAGGTACTTATAATTTGATATGTAAAAACCAAAACTATACAAAAGTAAAGCTGACCTGCAAAACTGTAACTTGCGATAGAATAAAATCTTAAATTATTTCAGAGTTCTTTAACATTTAACTGAAAAACACACCAAAAGAAAATACCTAGCTACTTCTTGGCAATGATTGTGTTACTAATATTTTGTACACTGTGGCAACTCATACATGTTTGTAGCTTGTAAGTGTATCCGTGTCAATTGAATGTTGCTCTCAATAAATCAATCTTTTCGTTGGATATTTGATTTTTTATTCATTTTTCCCCCTGAATCCGTGCTGTTAGCGTTACCTACACTTCTGATGTGGGTAAAGTAAAATGGGAAAATTAGGCTTTATTTCAGTTTTGTTCGATTATTTCTAGATAATACCAAACTGATTTTAGAGCAATATAAAAGGGAATTGGCTATTTCTTAACCCCGACAACCTAAGTTTAAACAAGAAGCAGTGACATATCAAGTTTATTACAGGTTCATAAACTTGAAATTAAAACAACAAATTGCTTAGGTATACCAATTGATTTATTGATTCATGTGCACCCAAAACATGCATTACATTAACATTTAATATAATAAATACAATTTCTGTTGATTACAACAATTGATTACAAAATTTTCACTACCTATACATAACAGTCAGTTTGCAATTCCATTTCTAGTAAGTAATATTGTATTTATACAGCACAAAAAATATGCTTTGAAATACAATAACATGGCAATACAATATTGTTTCATAGTAAGTTTATTTTTATTCTTGTATGAATAGAATCTACCCTTCTTATGCGTTGCCATTAAATATAAATTATCAGAAATCGTAACAACAGTGATAAAGTTCTTTCATGTAAATTATGAAAACATGCTTACTTTTTGTTAAACCTTGTAAAAGGATTCGTTTCTTGTAATTTATCTATTTAATAAAGCAATCAATGATTATTCATTGGTTTTCAATGATTATTTTAAACCTACTTCATGATCGTCATACCAAAGCTCTATAAACCACTAGTGTTACATTTGTTCGTATTTTATAACTGATATTTTTAGGGTTCCGTACCAAAATGGTAAAAAGGAACCCTTATGATGCGACTCAGTCTGTCTGTCAAAACTGGATATCTTAACAACTACTAATGCCATCAACTTGAAATTTGGAATAGTTTTAAATGACGTTTGCCCTACTATTTTTCAATAAGAAAAAAATCAAAAAGTATATATTTTTTTTGCAACATGGACTTAATGGGGTCTTAAAAATTCGAATTGGGGCTACTAGGGCATGTGGGGTATCATACTGTTAGATACGCAGGGTATGAACATGAGACGCAAATGCAGGTTGAGTATGGAATGAATGTATTTCGAAAAATCGGTTCCTTATATACAAAAACTGTTGTAAATATAAATACATAGTGGGTACATATAAAAAATTAGTTTGGATACAATAATGTTAAATACCCTACGTGAAGTAATTTATCTGTGAGGGTGATATTCCGCAACAATATGAAAGAACGCTATTTGCACATTCTCAAACATTTTTCTTTTTTTAAAATATCGTTCCCCCCCTTATCTCTGAAGTTTGCATAGAGATAAATCTGAAATTATTATATGTGATAGAAGTAAGATGTGAAAAAGTGTGCTATTTGTTAGATATTTAAGTATTGTGTATCCGACCTAATATAGTTTTAGTGATTTTTTACAATGGTAACACTAGTTGGTAAGAAAATGTAAGAAAAAGAAGAGTCTGTGAAAAATATAATCGGGGTGAAAAAGTTATGGTGTTGTTTTAATAAAACCTGCAAAGGACTCAATAAAAGGCTATCGAGAAAGAACAGTTACATCAGTTTCTTGATATATGGCGACCGTGACCGAGAAAAATAAGATGGAACAACACCAAAGATTACGTGCGGCGCTCCGAACACAGTTCACAAAAAACGCAAATAAATTGAGCGAGCAAATGGACCAAGGGGAAAACAAGCAAATTATAATGGAGAACCTTGGAAAGATTTATGGAAAGTTGGAGGAAGTAAATGAACAAATCCAGTCAGAAATTTTGAAAAAAGATGATTTTAAAGAATCAATGATTTTGACGGATTTAGAAGAATGCGAAAAATACACACTAAAATGGCTGAAAATAAAAAGAGAAATGGTGCCACAAACGGGCTCAGAAAATAAAGGAAGCACCCAAATGAAATTGCCAAAAATAGACATCCCAAAATTCGACGGGCAATTAAAAAGTTGGATGCCATTTTGGAGCCAATTCAGAAAAATTCACGAAGGGAATATAACTACGGTAGACAAGTTTGTGTACTTGGTGCAAGCAATGACCATCGACTCTGAAGCTAAATCACTGGTAGAAAGTTACCCTATTACTGCTGAAAATTATCCAAAGTGTATAGAGCACCTGAAATCTAGATATGGGCGAGAAGATTTACAAATTCAAGTTTACGTAAGGGAGCTTTTGGCACTGGTACTACAAAAAGTGAGTGGCGATGGAATTGAATTGGCCATATTATATGACAAGTTAAGTGCACATTTAAGGGCATTGGAGACACTTGGAGTCACAAAAAACCATGCTGCTTTCCTATTACCGCTAGTAGAGTCGTCTCTTCCCCAAGAAATATTAAAGACATGGCAAAGAACAAAGAGTAATGTCAATATAGATGAAGAATTGAACAATCTATTGACATTTATACAAAAAGAGGTTGAAAATGAACAAAGGATAAAAATGGCTAATACATTTTCAGAAAACCATGTAACAAACAATAAGAAAGAAATGCCAACTGCAAATTGCCTTGCTGCAACGGTGAAAGAAGAACCAAAAAATATTTGTTTATGGTGTGACAAAGAAGGACATAGCAGTATTGAGTGCTACAAATTACAAAAATTATCGGTAGATCAGCGCAAAGAGATAATAATGAAGAAAAAAGCTTGCACAATCTGTTTGAGAAAAGGACATTTCTGGAAAAATTGCAGAGCCCCAATCAAGTGTCTGATCTGTAATAAAAGGCATTCAATAGTGTTGTGTAGGACAAATAAACCAACACCAAACAATAATAACAATGAGTCACCGGTATCAGAAAATAAAATAACGGCAGCATCATCTACTATACAAGGAACCACACTTCTTCAGACTGTAATTGTTGAGATACAATACAAGGGCAAAAAACTTCATGTTCGTGCACTTTATGACAGTGGTTCACAGAAGACCTACATTAAGCAGGACATCATTGAAAAACTCCAAATACCAGCAATGAAAGAAGAAGCACTTACCCACAACCTGTTTGGTGGTGTGCAGACAAATTCTCAGCTTCATAAAGTTTATAACCTAGAAATAAGAAGCTTAGATAACAGTTTCAAAATTAATCTGGAAGCGCTAGGGCGCTCATGTGTTTGTACTAATGTTCCTAGATTCAATACTAATGACACTGTTATTTGTAATTTGTTAAAGTCACACGAAATATCTCTGACTGACAAAGGTGATAGTACTGATATTGGGTTATTAATTGGGGCAGATTTCTCAGGTCTTCTGATGACTGGCACAATAATTCAGTTGCAAAATGGACTTGTTGCCATAAAGACAAAGCTGGGCTGGACACTACAGGGCAAACAAGTAGGTGCTTTAAGTAATATGACAATCTCTATGTTTTGTTCTGAGTTGACAGGTTACTGGGATTTAGAGACATTGGGTATCCAGGATCCAGCGGAGACAAAATCAAAGGCCACAGTCGCAGAGGAGGTATTTGCAGCGTTCAAAGAAACAGTGAAGATCAATGAAGAAAACAGGTATGAAGTTCAACTTCCCTTTAAAGTAGGTCATGAAGATTTATTATCTAACTATGAAAGAGCAAAACAAAGGCTTGATTCAACTACTCGAAAGCTAATATCAGGAGGTAAATTCAAAGAGTATCATGAAGTTTTTCAGGAGTGGCATCAGGAAGGTATTATAGAAAAGGTGCCACCATCACAAGTAGATCATGATACAGGTCATTACCTACCACATAGGGCTGTTATTAAAGAGTCTAGCCTGACCAGTTCAATCAGACCAGTATTTGATGCATCGGCTAAAGATAAAAATGGACTGTGTCTGAATTCTTGTTTGGAAAAAGGTACCAATTTAATTGATCGTATTCCCAACTTACTTATCGGCTTTAGAACAGGGGCAATTGGTATTACAGCAGATATACAGAAAGCATTCCTTCAAATTAGCATTCCTACAACTGATAGAGACTATTTAAAATTTTTGTGGTGGGAAAACGAGGACTGTAACAATAGGGTAGTATACAGACACTGTAGGGTAGTATTTGGATTGACATGTAGCCCATTTTTATTGTCTGCCACACTTATAAATTACCTTAACAATGTAACAGGAGAACATCAACAGACTGCACAGCTTCTGAAAAAATCGTGGTATGTAGATAATTGTTTAACAAGTTTAGACACTGAAAAAGAAACAACAAAATTTATAGAAGATGCCAAGAGGATCATGAGTGAGGCGAAATTCAATTTACGCATGTGGGTGACATCACCGCTGAAAATAAATGAGTCAGGTAAGGAAATAATACCAGTACTAGGTCTCAACTGGGATACTTCATCTGATCAGCTGTACTGTAACATGGAAAACTTTCCTGCCCCAGAAGATGTACAATATCTTACAAAAAGAGATTTGTTGTCACTCACACAAAAGATTTTTGACCCGATTGGATATACTTCACCAATAATGTTGACACCAAAACTTATATTGCAAGAAGCTTGGAAAAGAGATCTGTCATGGGACACTCAGCTTGACGCTGATCTGATGAAAAGATTCCATGATTGGTATCAACACATTAATTGTTTAAAAGAATGTAAAATACCACGAAGATTAACCGAAAATATTATGAAAAAGTGTGAGGTAAGTTTACATTTATTTTGTGATGCTAGTAAGGATGGGTATGCTGCAGGTGTGTTACTAAGGGCTGGAAAAGATAAAATAAGCATACAACTAGTTTCAGCCAAATCACGTATCACACCACCCAAAAAGATAAGTATTCCCAGACTGGAACTATTAGCTGCTTTGATAGGCGCAAGACTACTCACACAGGCCAGAGAAAATCTTAATTTAGAAAATTGTCCAGAATACAGCTGGACGGATTCCGCGGTTACTCTGTGCTGGATTAAACGTGAATTACCTCTAAACACATTTGTAGGTAATAGAATAAAAGAAATTAGACAACATACTAATACAAAAGATTGGCGACATATTTCTGGTGAACACAACTGGGCCGACCTAGCGTCCAGAGGCTGCAACGCGAGAACCCTACTCGAGACCCGATGGTGGAAGGGACCGGCGTGGCTGCGTCTGGAACCCGAACAGTGGCCGCAGTCCGACTTCACCGTGGACGAGCTGCAAGTACACCTGGAAACTAAGAAAACCGTATGTAATGCACAAGTATGTTGTGATGAAAGTCTGTTAAATAAAATACAGTATTTCTCCAAATATTCAAAAATCATTAGGATGTTGGCGTGGATGTTAAGATTTACATATAATACACAACATTCACAGAATAAAAGAAAAGGAGAAATAACTTATAGTGAGTATAGTAAGACAGAAAAAACTGTGATCAAATTGATACAAAAGGAAAACAGTGAAATTAATGGAAAAAGGAGTGAACATTTAACACAGTACATAGATGAAGAGGGATTATTAAGAATCAAAACTAAACTTACAATATCAAATTTTCCAGAGACCACCAAGGCACCTTATCTATTGTGGGATTGGGAGGAGGTTCAGCGTAACTCCACCATTCGACGTATGTCATGGAAGATGAACGCACCGACTGCAGCTTGGTGGGGCGGCTATTGGGAGCGACTGATACGCATTATGAAAGATCTTCTGCGACGTATCTTAGGTAAAGCGTCAGTGTCATATGAGGAACTTGGAACCATATTATGTGAATGTGAAGCAGTTATGAATGGCCGGCCTCTTACATATATAAATGAAGACGAGGGTGACTGTCTAGAGCCACTTACCCCGGCACATTTCATCCAGCCCACATATAACACTGACATGACAGATTTTGATTGCATAGATGGTAACAGTTTGAATAAACGGCACAAATATTTACAAGAACTTCGAGAACAATTCAAACAACGTTTCAAAAATGAATACCTTACTTTATTGGTCCAAAAAGGGAAAGAAACAAGAGATATTATAAACATAGGTGACATTGTCTTGATAGAAACGGATGAGAGGAGAATAAGATGGCCATTAGGCATTGTTTTAGATTTGTTTACAGGCAAAGACGGAATCGAAAGAACAGCTCAAGTAAAGACTGCCACAGGCACCAAGGTTCGTCCAATCCAGAGGCTTTATAAACTGGAAGTCTCCAATCAGACAGGTGACGAGGTACCATTGGTAAAAGCGACAAGTCAAAGTCCAATTTGTTCTAATTTGGAAAATAATTTAGAGCAACAAAAACACGACAAACATTCGTCGTCTGAACTGCTTGGAAGACCTCAGAAATCTACTCGTTCCGGTAGAATGGTAAAAATGCCTAGTAAATACAATATTTATACTTAATAACTAATTACTAATAAGTAATAAATATTTATTCGATTTATCTTTGAAAGTCGAGATATTTAGTAGTTTCTGTGACTTAAATATTGTAATAAATAATATGTGTAAGATAAAACTCAAGACTGTTGTGTAACGATATGCTATTTTTAAAACGATAATTGTATTAATAATTATATTTTATAATATTCTAATTCATAGTTAAGACATCTAGTGTTGAGTAGAAGATTATACTCGTTTCAGGTGTGTTCGCTAGATGGCGCATATAATATTATTGTGTAAAACGCCCTCTAGACGCAAGTAGCAATATTAAAATTTGTTAATGTTAATTTCGGACACATCCTATTTTTTTTATTATTTCCTTTTGGCGTTGGAGGATGTTAGATATTTAAGTATTGTGTATCCGACCTAATATAGTTTTAGTGATTTTTTACAATGGTAACACTAGTTGGTAAGAAAATGTAAGAAAAAGAAGAGTCTGTGAAAAATATAATCGGGGTGAAAAAGTTATGGTGTTGTTTTAATAAAACCTGCAAAGGACTCAATAAAAGGCTATCGAGAAAGAACAGTTACATCAGTTTCTTGATACTATTTAAAGACATCGTTTTATTTTTTACAGGAAATATAAAACGATGTCTTTAAATAGCACACTTTTTCAGAAATTATCAACGAAAATTACATTAGTTCCACTATCGGTCAAAAGAATGGCGCTGACCTAAAACTGCAAAATTCTACACCGCAGTGTTCAGTGTTAAAATGCTCTGACAAATATAGGCCAATGAAAATTTAAAATGATACGGAACCCTCGGTGCGCGAGTTCGACTCATTTATTCTACCATAGTATTATCGGCAACAAAGTGCTGTATTTTCATTTAAACATAATTAAATTTACAACACCTAAGAGCAATTGATACTTTTTGCTGGCAAATAAAGCACTGGCGTACTATTGCAACCCCATAGATCGCCTATCACTATATTACCGCGCGAAAGCAAACCTTAAAAAAAACGTGTGGCACTCGGGGACTGCCGCGGTAAAGCTATTGCATAACATTTGTAACCTCCATACTTCCTATTTGTCAACGCTACACTTGGGATGATGACGTGATGATATAAAACAAAAATTACGTTCCCATGACATCACGTTGTCATGGGAACCGTCATTACATGGTAGGCGGAATGGGGGTGTTAGGTTTTATTTTCGTTACATTACGGAATTTCTTGATTCGGCCGCCGCGCTCAAAACCCGCGATAAAAGCTATGCAATAGCTTAAAAACTTAAGGTTACCGAAAATATGGTAACAAAAGAAACCCAGGGGACGAAGCCCTATACGATGATCAGATCACGTGAAGCAACACGTAGAAACCAAGATCTCCGACGCGTTACAAACAGCCAAAGATCATCACAAATGGAGGGAGATCATCAAAAAAATTATTCGGGCACATCACGACGCTCAGCAATGAGCAAACAACTGAAGGAGCAGTAGGATTAGCTAGCCAGGCTTAGCGCTTTGCATGTTGAATGATCTAGGACAACAGGAAAACAAATTAATGAAACGATTTTAAATGCAGGATAATCGATTTTATTCTAGATCAGAATAGGGTAGTTTCCTAGGTAAAAATAAAGAAAATCTATTTAGTCCGTCTTTCAGATAATAAAAAAATATTAGACACGACAAAAATAATTGGACAAAAATATTTGGGCACAGGCCTATTTGCAATGTTAATTCCCTATTCTTTAGGTCGCTTCATAAGTTTTCAATCAACTAAAATCCATAAGTGCAATAGTTGCGCTACAGTGTCGCAACAAAAAGTATCCACCGTCAAACCCAAGATTTACAGTTACCACTTTTAAAGTGCATTTATCACATACATAGGTATACTTATCACACATTAAATTATACAATATTAAAATAAAATTCTCGTAGTATCAGTATGAAAATATATTTTTTTCCTTTATTTACACATAATTTGTTCGGGACTACTTTCTATTTTATTAATAAGTAGGTATACATACGTTTATCTTTTAAAACAGTTTGACGGATTTAAACTAACAATCATGTATGTCTCTTAGCTATAATATCGATACCGGAAATTTCAATTGTCGTAAAGGACATTGTATTCCCTGTCCTTTACGACATTTGAAATTTCCGGTGTCGATATGTATAAGTGAAGTCTTCAAAATCAATGCTATTGTAATATATCATTTAAAACATTATAGTCTGTTCATAGGCACTTTTAAAAGAAAAAAAAAAATCTTTTAAGGGGTTCCCCTAATTTGGATCAGGAAAATTGTCTTTAGTGCCTTTCCAAAGGAAATATTGGTATATAAATATCTATAATATGCGATTTAATTCATTTGTATAATTCCTTACATGTGGTGATAAAATCTTTGCAGATTTATTTGACTTTCGCTAATGGCACATTAATTTGATTTTATTTACATTCATGTAGTAACAATGTATATCTGTATTCATTAGCTATACATATTATTTCAAATAGCTTATTCGGTACTATGACCGTTACTATCGGATAATCTTCATAAGATAACGTTATCATCACCCAAAGGAATTTAAATTCCGGGTAGTCAATCATTTTATACTAGATAAAAACATATATCTACCTATCTATATCTAACAATCGTCAAAGTGAAAATGGGTCACACATAAATTCATCTTAAGAATATTACAGAAATACATTTTGAGAAGAGGGACGTAATAAAACCAGCAATACACACGCCAGTACATAATATAACATAACATCACGCCTGTAATACCCGAAGGGTTAGGCAGAGGTGTACCTATAGTACACCCACATTTCGCCAGTTAAGTCCCATGTAATAGGGGGCGAGTATAGACTCGTATAGTGCCATCATCCGGGTACAAATCCAGACTCCGAGCTGCTACTGAGAAATTCCAGATGGAAAAACCCAATAACGCTTTGCCCGACCCGGAAATCGAACCCAGGACCTCATACTCAGCTACAACTCTTGTGACCACTAGATATGCCGCCAGTAACTTGCACAAAGGCAACTTGAATAAGCTTACATGCCATTGTGACTATAGATGTAAAACAACCGATTTAAAACGTTTTAAATGTTGTCGTTTTAAACCCCAAATAAATCATTTTAAACGGTCGAAAGTTCGCCTACAAAAATAAAAGTACGTGCGTGCGCGACGAGGCGGCCGCGCGCGGCAATTTATGTAGGTGCATGTGTGTGTAGGGTAGGCCAGCTGGCAACATTGCGTCGAGTCACGAGTGACGACGTCGACGAGAGTGCGAGAGTGTAAGTTTGGTTTTAAACCGAACCAAATTGATTATTTATATCGTTTGAAAACAATTAAAAAAATATATATTTACCAGCACAGAGTTTTTAGGTACTGCGTTATATCCCTACCTCGGTAAAATCAAGAAAATGTAGTTATAGTTAAGAAAAACATAGTCATCAACACCAACCGTTTTAAATATAAAAAAAATGTTTTATTTCGGTTTTAAACGGGTTTTTTCGTTTAAATGGATTGGTTTAGTTGGTTTTAAAACGGCCTTACATCTATAATTGTGACACAGCAATCAGAAGTCCCCGTAGTTAAAAGTCGCAATCTCATCTCAGCGTCAATCAATAACAAAACAAAAATAAGCATGTCCATGATAGAAGTTAAAGTTCTTAAAAATGAAGAATAATTGAAATTTAGTGTGAGAGACAGAGACAGATACATCTTTCTTCTCTCTCGTGTAACGAAATGTACCAAAACGTGACGCGTTCTTGAAATGACAAGTCCAGTTTCTGCCCTCTGGTCGTGGTCTGAAACGATAATGTTCATGATCTAAGGTTTTACAGTAAGATTTAAAAATTTTGATTTAAATTATTATGGATTTATAAATTCAGTACCTAGAGGTTGCGTAACATAATTCTCAAAAAAACAGTACTCAAATTTAACTTCCGCCTCGCCATTTTTAACGGAAAGTACTAAAAATGTTTTTGACGTTCCATTTTATCCCGTAATTACCTTTGAAGAGTGTGAACAATAACTATAAGCCGCTTATTTTAGATCTAAGGTATATATGTAATTATTGTTATGTAATTGCGTATAAAATACGACAATATTACTAACATGTTTTTGTGTACACATCAAAAGTTTTTTTTTTTTTAATTATCCACTTCTTAAAATTAAGGTAAGTATTTATTATTTCTTTGACATGACATTGACATATTATTTTGAATTAATCAGTTGCTGCTCGCTTTGCAGTTCCAAGTTGCGTTGCGTTCCTTGCTTACTGTGCGATTATTTTCTGATATTGATATTTTCTTATAACGACCATTGCTATTCTACACGGACTGATATCATCTAGACACGATTACTATTGCTGCTCATAAAGGATTCTGTTTTGCTACTTGATTTGGATATTATGATGAGGTGCATCAATTGTGGCATCGCTGTGCAGTGGATTCGCAGACATATCGTGTCGAGGCTGGCGTTACCCCTGCAAGTGAGACTCGCTCGATGGTTAGCAAATCAGGTACGCCTCTATACTACGGCAGTAGCGTAAACCATGCAGTAAAGGCAATATTTTGAGCTGTTGTGTTATAAATTGAAAAATACAATGATATTTGCTATTGTTCCAGCTTCCATTAGATGGATACGCTTGTTACGATTGTTTTAATTAATTAAATACCGAAACTGCTGACAGTGGGAGATTACTAGAACATGCAATGGTCTGTCGTGGATGTGGTGTGTCAGTCGGACTTAGAAATCCAAGACGCCGACGTTTTTATACTGTTGCAGTGAACGGCCCCTTAGTACCCCTTATTTCCAATGATAATAATTATCAGGTGAATATTTTTTTCCCTAACTACTTTTTTATTATATGTAGGTAAAGTCTTTGAAAGAAAATAGCTAAATGAATGGGACAGATCTCTCAAAACTGGAACAACGAACGATAGAAACGACGATCATGAAATATTAAAGGAGTGTTCGTCATGTAAAACTCAAACATATAACATCACGCCGGCGATTTCCGAAGGATTCGGGCGAGGTGAACTCATCCTACATTTCGCCAGTTATGTCATATCATTTTTAATTAAATGTATTTTAATAATATTTTCAGGATATGGCAACAATTATTCATGCCTGTTGGGTTCGAGCGAATCGACGTCTGATTCATGACGCATCAAAGGACTTGCAACAGGATGTTGTTTCATCGAGTAATTCCACTTTGCCCCACCAAGCCCGCCACCCTGGTGTAGCAAAGTGGACTGCCTAAAATTTTGCAGTGGAATATGCCCCACTATTCTGATTTGATGGGGCGGATAACACTAGCATAAACACTTTGTGGATTCTGCCCCACTAGGGTTGGCACCTCAGGATTTGTTTTTACATTTGTTTTTAAAAAAAAAAAATGTAACCACTGACGTTAGGATTTGACAAGTCTGAGACAAGCAAACGTAAATCTAAATACATCAAAATGGTTATTTAAACAGTGTATTAAGGTTCTACTTTTGTAAAAAACTTCCTGAGGTGCCAACCCTAGTGGGGCAGAATCCACAAAGTGTTTATGCTAGTGTTATCCGCCCCATCAAATCAGAATAGTGGGGCATATTCCACTGCAAAATTTTAGGCAGTCCACTTTGCCACACCAGGGTGGCGGGCTTGGTGGGGCAAAGTGGAATTACTCGTTTCATCCGTGGAACATAGATCATCAACACCGTCGCCACCACTTTCTTTACAAACAATACCGCCGCTACCACTGTCTTCTTCTATTTAAATTGTTATTGTTCACACAAGTTCCCAAATGATTGGGTTCGTCCATGTATCGGTGAACACACTCTATTATTTGCTAAACGTTTGGACTATCCTGAACAAGTGGGTGGAATTTATTTAGGAGGGCTCCTGCTATTCTTAAATCAAGCATGAGATTACGAGAAGCAATATTAAAATATCTTTGGCGAAATATTTTAAAATCTCTTTTGAAGCGACCATTTATTATTTCAACTATCCATCTGCTTATCGTAACCTTTCGACTTTGATTGGCCTGTAAGTTAATTGCTGTTGCCCCACATAAGAGTCTGGATAAAGAGTCTGGTTTAAATACTTTGTCATTGAAACCTTCTAGAAATAGAATCGCATCCCGGGATCCTCTATCTAGTATACAAATATCGTTTGGCCTAAGTTACCTCGTTTGGCCTAATCTCCAATTTCGAATAAACTTTTTATTTTATTATGTCAGCATCGCTTTGTGTAGTAGCACGTTTGACAAGATTATCGTACTTATGCAAACTGTAGTTAAAACGCTGCTGTAAAAAAAAAATGTATCAATGTAGAAATAAGCCCAGCGCTCTGGGGTAATGATTGCTAGTTAGTCCAGTCATTATTAGTCAGTGGGGAGTTGGGGACATCCTGTCGAATCATCAATTTTTTTATTTAAGTGTGTCTGTCCTACAATAAAAGAATTTATTTGGCAATAAATACATAGTTTTATTTATTTTAATCCCAATTCAATACCAACAAGTAGGTAAATATAAATAATATTATGGGTATTGAGGATAGACACCAAAATATGGAATTGAAGAAGATAAAAATATCATTTTATGTGTATTTATGTATTCAATATACATGAGAATTTGCGATTTAATAAAAAAAATAGTAAAGCACTTATTAAATAGGTATTTTACACTTTTCTTACACAACTAAAAATATCCAAAAACAACTGCAGAATCCGATCCCCGATCAACAAAATATTAAATACCACCAATTAGTACATGTGCTCACTCACAAATGGCGTTATAATAAAGAAAAATCCCTGCGTATAAACCTGATTTTGACCAGTTTTCGCAAGTTTTTGACTCCTGAAACTTATTAATTGATAAACTATAAAATACGACAATTATAATAATATAACAATCATTACTGAACATTGGTTTTGGCTACCTAGGCAAACCTCCATTGCCCCACCGGTGTCGGCCGTTTACACACATTTTTGAAGTTTCACTTCAAAAATGTGTGTAAACATTATAGAAGTTGTTCTGGCACAATAGTATGGAAGCTACTAGCAAGCTTTTGTGCAAGTTACTGGCATGTGTGTTCCTGGCTTAAAACTAGGTTTGTTTCATTAGGATAATAATAAAGGTTCCGAAAAAAAAATGAACGTCCGAAAATCTTCTAAATTTCCAAAATAAAAACTAAACTTCTGAAAAAAAAAATCCTATGTTTCCGCAAAGTTAGTATGTTGTGCTACAAAACTTAGTGACAGAAACGAATCGCAGCAAAACCGACCAATTAAAGCCCGCGTAGGCGCGGAGGGGTGCGGAGGGGCGCGGAGGGGCGAGGCGGCCCGCGAGCTGAGGAGCCGCTGGTTTTATAACGCTTGCCGCCCGCGGCTGAGGTGCAGCAAGCCGAAACTGCGGTGGTGAGCGTTCAAACCATCTACGACGATAAGCTCGCGTGGGACCGCCGGAGTCGTGACAGAAACCATGCCTGCTGCATATTACATGCTCGCTTGCATGCTGCATGCATGGTGAATGCTTGTTTGCATGTTTGAAAAATATTACATCAGCAAATTCTGTATTGATTTTTCGGAATTTTCAGTGTTTTATTCGGTCGTTTCTTTATTTGTATTCGCATATAAGTTGTTGGAAAATTAGTATTTATAGCAGTTAATTTCATATTTTGAGTATGCACATATTAAAAAAAAACCGGGGCGTTTATTACTACCCGTTTCATTAGGATATAAATACAATAAATAGTGTTGGTTATGATACATCACGACACATATGTTTGCAGTCATAGTTTAAAAATAATATAATAGTTAGCAAATGGAACAGTGAGCCAGTGACAATAACACGCCATGCTATATTATTATGTCAGTTCATTACTCCATTTACTTACTTCTCTATGAGAATACGATACAAATAAATGCTTTAATAAATGTATTTTCTTTCTTTCTTCTTTCTTTATATTACGCATTAAATAGTTCATACTTAGAATTAACACTTTCGCTTTTATAGTTCTAAAATTTGACCTTTTTCTTATTGAAGAAGTCAAGTTATTTCTTCAATAGGAATGAGGGTACAAAGTATGGTATATCCATGATACCATGGCGCCCTTATGCCCCGAATGGCAAAGGTGTATAGTTCATCCACATTACCCATGATAACAGTTCAATGGTGTGCCTAGTAGACTAGTTGTAGTATACGTTTCTAATAGCGGTGTGACGTCATTGATCACGTCATTTCGTGATGAGGAACGCTGGCTCGCAGTTGCAGTCATTCTCATCGGATTTTACCTGTAAACACGAGATGGATATTTTAATAAATCATTATGGCGTTCGCTGTGGGGTTTACTGTTGTATATTAACTACCTGTGACTAACTACTAAGGGATCAAGTGAAGATAAGAGAAAGTAGATAACTTACGGTAACAAAAAATTAACAAATAACGCCAAATTAAAATACCTATAAAAGGTGAACTTTGGACGTAAAAATTATTTTAAAATGTAAAATTAATAAAATAAATAAATCATTTATTTGCATAAAACATGGTATACAATGATGTTAAACTATAATTATAATGGCCCAAACATGTTTAGCTAGGATAAAACATAGCATGCAAAATTAGAGGGTATTTGAAAATGTCACGTCAACATTTTTTATCCATAAATTCTTTTAAACAATAGAAGCTGCACTCATTCATCCACTTGCACAACTTTATCTTAAATAATCTAGAATTTAATGTTTTGAATTGACTTGGTATCTTGTTATAAATACGCACGCACATTGCTAGGCAATGAACACTATTGCTGACTTTCATGCCGTAACTAAAGTATTCTTTCACCTGTCGGTTACAGTGTTTCAAAAAGAAGCTAGAATTCGAATAATCAACAAACACAAAATCAAATCAAAATATCTAAATATCGTAACTTATTTTCGATTATGACTAATTTGTTTCATTTTGCCAGTTCAACAACATTCATTGCGTTATTTACGTTGTTGAGCAGATTTTTTTTTCAACTTATGAAGCAATGGATTAGCAATCTGTTTCAAATCGAAACAGATTGTGATTGATCGTGCATTACGCAATTAGGGTACTGGTATCCATTAGAAAACCAAAGGGTATCGTGTCACACAACTGTAACTGAGCTGTGGAGGTCAGATAGGGAGTCACTCCATGTATGGTGCTGATCCATGCGTCATGTTCGTGAACGGGCGCCGTCAGTAGGGACTGGTCTTCTCTTAGCTGCCACGGCTTATTTTAATTTAATTTTTAAATTGTTATTGTTTTTATTTTTTTGTTATGGACGCTTTTAACGTGCACGTCTTTCTACATTGTTCTCACATGTATAATTTCAACATGAATGATGTAACCAATATTTTGTAACAATATTTTGATTTAAAAGAGTGTCCGTAGAGTTTCTTGCCCATTCTTCTCCATAGGTACACACGGGTACACATCAAGCTATACATTTCCAGTTTATGCTGATCTCGAATTGTATCAGGTTTCCATACAATGCCAGGTCAGCTTATACTGGAAATATATAGCTTGATGTGTAGCCGTGTGTACCTACTACGCTTTGGAATGGGCAACTAGCTTCATCTTTCTGACTGACCGACTCCTTGACAATTCAAAAGTGCCTGTAGCTGATTTATTTGAAATAAATGCTTTGAGTTTGAATTTATTAATACTGGAGGACAAGTTCACTAATTTCCTAATATTGCAATGGTCTCTCCATTGTGACTTGCCATACAAAATCTGTCAAAATTCCCAATAGTGATTTAACTTAACCTTTTAAGTACTGCAAAAAAAGCGTGCGACCATCCGTCAAGGACAAACACGTGCGGCTTATCGCGATGTAATCTGACACGCGTTGACCTCTCACACAAAAACTGCTGTAGCTTCGTTTCTATTGCGTCATTTTACAATCTGTAAACAGATTCGAGTGTTTGAACAACGGGGGCCACTTATGATAATATCCATAACACTCATACGTTTAGTTATTATTGTAAACATCCTATTGAAAATAGAGAACTGGCCGTAAGCCGACTTGTTAATGTATTATGTTAGTTTCTGGCAAAAGTAATGAATTGATTTACGCAAAATTTTGGTAATAATATCATGAATACACAAGTAATCCAATTAGATTTTTTTCTTATTAGTCTTACATACAATATTTCCATAATATTCTAACTCAAACTTCATAGTGCGCGGTGCTGTCATTTTGAATCGCGTAGTCCAATTCGTGATATTGGAAAAGATCATACGAGTTATAATGAGCATTATATCATGTATTAAATCTTTCTAGAATATTACCTACACCTTCTTCGACTAATTGTTATCCATGAATCGTAAAAATATGATACGATAATTGGTAAAATACCAAGATGACCTTGACGGGTCATTTTATCCGGAAATTTATCTAGTCTAGTTAGAATCTTATTTGAAAGTAAACAAGAATGAAGTGTTTTATCAATTTCTGTACACACATTCCTTATTTATAACCCTTTTGATTAATTCATTAATGGTTACAAAACAAATCTAGTATTATTTCATAAAAATTCGGCATGATAATATGACCCGTTTTACCTACACATCAAAATGCTTCGAAAAATCTTTGAAAAATGGATAAAAATAAATGAATACGCTTTGAATGCATGAAATAATTAATTATAATTAGTTTTTGCATAGATAATTACCATTTATAGACACAAATTCATCGGAAAACAGTCAACAATAATATATTTATATGGCAAATGTGTAAGGCGAAATAACCTGAAAATTGATTGGCTCGGAAATCATTTTTACTATATTGTTTTACGCAAACGATTAGCCAAAAACTTGCACAAGCCACTATTGTTTCATTATTCATGTACTTACCTAAGTTTCAAACGAAAAATCCATCACAATAACTCACAATAAATAAAACAACAACACTAAGTCACGACAATAAACCACAGAATATCAATGTAAAAAAGGGCGCCTTCGTATTTTTTTTTTATAGTGTTGGGCACGAAGTTTTTAGTAACTTTTATCGTCTATGGCTTACAAATATTCTTGGCAGTGTAGGAAAAATATTAGCAATCGACTAAGTTCCGTACTTTACGCAAAAATAATATTTTAATGGTGTAGCCTATTGGCAACGCGCGCTGTCGCCCGGAGGCGTCGCCGGTCCTAAACGGTTGCGCGCGAAACCGACCCCTCCGGGCGACAGCAGTCCTTAAAAGGTTAAGCCCCAGGTATTCAGCTGCATCCGCTTAGACTGGGAAGCGACCCTTATGTTGCAGGCTAGGCAGACGATGCTGACTTACCATAAGGAAGTGATGCAAAGTGAGCGTCTCGGCCCTGGGCCTGAGGTCGGCGTCATGCGTGAGGCACGAGCGACAGAACTGCTGGCCCTCGGCCGACAGGCTCGCCGGCACCTCGGGCCGCCCGCCCGACCCCACCAGGAACATGATCTGGTAGTTGCTGTCGTATTGGGAGAAGGGGCGCTGGGGAAGGGAAACGCATAGGTTTTTTACAAGTTCAGAATACAAAAAAAATACTATTTTTTTACTTATTGCAATACGATCACAAGGAAAATAAACTATTATATACTCTTCATTGTTTGCAAAAAAAGAAACTTTTAGATTCAAAAATGTACGCACATTTTGCCTAAAAGTTATATTCTGGATTATGATCAATGAAATTCATTTGGAACATTTACAAAACATATTTTTAGTAAAATGCTGTTATTTACCTTGCCGGAAGCCATTTCAGTGACTACACAGCCGAGCGACCAGATGTCTGCGGCGCGTCCGTGACCCGATGACTTCATGAACACTTCGGGAGCCATATACGCTGAAATACGACAAAAATATTTGTAAATTATTACATTTTTACATCTATGATGCCCATTCAAGTGGATCATTGACTGACAAAAATTATACTTATTTATTTATTAAAGAACACCAACAGCATTATACGTCCAACATTGGTTTAATAATAATAGTTAGGAAAGGTTCTACTGCTAATGTATATACAAAATATAGGGGAATAAAACATTGGACAGAAGTTACTTATAACCAAAAAGTTAAATTAAAAAAAAGGTTAAAAAAATAAAAAAAACAAATTAATTAATGGATTGAACACAACATAACACACATAATTCAAACACATAATTCTACTTTAAGATAAATTATGAAACTAAATGATAATTGTCAAGTCTTTTTTCCGAACACCACCCAAGGAGGCATGAAATATGTCCAGGTTTGAATTTAAGTTTTTGTTGAGCAAAATTTCCGGTATCGATTTAATTTACAATGAGAAAAAACAAGAAAAATTCCCTGCCCTCTTACTCTTGCTCTTTCAAGATTAAAATAAGGTTCACAAACAGCTCTTTTTGAACTTCAAAAGTTACAACAGACATCCTACAAACCCTTTCACCACTTCTTATTGTGTAAGCTGCGAAGAAGTGGGTAACGAATTGTTTAGGTTCGCCTGCTACATATCTATTAGCAGCGTGTGCTGTTGCCTGCAGCTTTCGGCAAGGAGCAACTATCGTGGCGGTGTGTGTGAAAAACTTTATAAACTGACACTTTTTGATTTGCCAAACGCTCGAGCGGTCGAAATATTTTTCTGTCCTCTGTATTAAAACGAAAGTAATTTCTAAAATTCTTAGTTATCATTGCAGAAACCAAAATTCCAAAAATGTATCCTTTATGTCTTAATAGACACGAATTCCTTACCACCCCATCCGTTTATTTTGATAAGAACTTTCATCTCCTACTTATTTAGCTACTCGGAGAAGACAACAGTGTACGACAGACCTTGCGTGCCGACGAACCCCTGCAGCTCGCCCGGCGCGGTGGTGTTGGCGCGGATCTTGACGGCGCAGCCGAAGTCGCCCAGCTTCAGGCAGTGGCCTTCGTTCGTCAGGAATATGTTGCCGCCTGGCGAACACAGACGGTAAGTTATGAGACAAAAAAAAAATAACGATAATATCACTTGTAAAAATCAAAGTTGCTATTTGGATTTATTTATTTATTAATATATACTTTATTGTACACCATAAAAATACATAACAAAAAATTTATCAAACACTACAAAATATACAATGGGCGGCCTTATCGCTTTCCGCGATCTCTTCCAGGCAACTTTGACAAACCTTGTCGTTGGTGCAAATAATAAGTATACAATATACTAGAATAGATACACAGAAATATACATATCTTAAATAATAAATAAATACGCACATACTTACTAAATATATGCATATATACTTACTAAATATATAAGCAACAAAAAAAAAATTAAGACTATATATTGCACGTCCATGTACACCTGCAGCCTGTGGGCTAATTACACGCAGAAAAGCTACAGCACCCTCCGCATCCAATTTAACAACGCGTTCAGAGCGACGTTGGGTCTGCCTCGCTACTGCAGCGCTTCGGGTATGTTCACATGGGCGCGCACAGATTGTTTTCATGCGACCATGCGGAAGCGCTGCGCGTCTCTAGTGCGCAGAGTGCGGGCCAGCTTCAATGTCGTTCTGAATATGATAGCAAATAGGTTGGACTGTCCTTATGTGCGACACTGCTGTGACAGACAAGTTACATATAGTGTCGCACGTGATAGACTATTGAAATGACTAAGGGCTAATTAATTAATTATGATTGAATGTAATTTGAATTTAATGTTTCTAATTTGTGTTGATGTTGTGTTCATATTGTATATATTCGTTTGTTTAGTAGTGTAGTGTGAGCTTGGAGACGCAAATTTAAAGATGGTTTCAATATGGGTTATGTGGTACCTGAAAAAAATGAATTTTAATAAAAATTTTTTTTTAATAATAATTACAGTTACGAGAACAAGATCACAACGACAAGTAATGATCCTTCACGAGTCTTTTAAATACAGGTAGCGATTGATCACCACCCGGGAGAGACCAGCAGCGGGCCGGTCCTCTCAGAAGCCTCTGGTGGTGAGCCGGACGTCGCTGGCGGCGGCTCCAATCAACAGCAGGAAGCCAGGTTTGCGGAGGTCGTGGAAGCCGCGATCAGGGCTGTGGCCTTGAAGAGGATTCAATCCTCCAAGGACAAGGCCATACCCGCGGCCGCGGCCTCTATTTTGGCGGCAGCGAAGGAGCTGCACTTTGGGCCTCCGTCGGACGGTATGTCCGAGATGCGGGCGGAGGTCGCAAAGTTGACTGCCGCCATGGAGCTTCTCCGAAAGGAAAACGAGAAGCTCCGAGCGGACCTGGCTGGGCTGCGAGCAGCCGGCCCCCGAGAGGCACCGCAGGGAGGGGAGCGGCATGGGCAGGTGCCCGTGCCCGTGCCTGCGGAGGACCGGGTTCTGGCCCTGGTGCGGCAGGAGATGGCCGCCCTGCGGAGCAGGTTCTCCGCCCTAGAGGCTATCGTCCTGCGCCCCCCGCTAGCGGCGAGCCAGCCGGCCATAGATCAGCGGAAGGCGGCGTCGTATGCCGCCGCCGCATCTGCCGCGGCCAAGCCAGGCCAGGGCAGGCAGGGGCAGGCCAAGAGCGGAGCGGCTGCACAGGCGGCGAAGGTCCCGGCCCTGACGGCGAGGGCTCCGGCCCAGGCGGCGGCGAAACGGCCACCTCCGCCTCCTAATTCTTCTCCTCCGGCCGACGCCGGATGGCAAGTGGCCGGGGAGAGGAAGAAGGCTAGTAAGGAGGCAAGGGCGGCCAAAAAGAGGCGAGGCGGCAGCGGCGCAAAGAGAGAACCGTCGCGGCTAGGCTCCGCGCCCCGAAGTCCGCAGCTGTGGTGGTGACACTGCAGCCGGAAGCGGAGAAAAGGGGCGTGTCCTACCAGCACGTGTTCGCGACGGTGGACCGGGTGATGAACCTGGAGGAGATCGGCGCCGCCAAGGGTATAAAGATTAAGATCACGGCAACCGGGGCCCGGATGCTGGAGGTCCCTGGTGCGGCCAGTGGCCCGGCCGCTGACGCTCTGGCTGAAAAGCTCAGGGCAGCCCTAAATGCGGACGAGGCCCGAGTCTCCAGGCCCACCAAGTGCGCTGACTTGCGCATCCAGGGCCTGGACGACTCCGTGACGGAGGCAAAGGTGGTGGCCGCCGTCGCTAAGGCTGGAGGGTGCTCTGTCGAGCAGATCAAGGCAGGCACCATCCACCCTGACCACACGGGGATGCAAGCTATCAGGGTGAGCTGCCCCGTGACGACGGCCAAAAAGGTAGCCGGGGAGGGCCAAAGGCTTTTGGTGGGCTGGGTTTCGGCGCAGGTCAAACTGCTGGAGCCCAGACCTCTGAGGTGCTTCCGTTGCCAGGTGGGCCACCACGTTGGGGTCAAGTGCACCTCGGAGGTAGACCACAGTGACCTCTGCTTCCGCTGTGGTCAGCCCGGTCACAAGGCCGGCTCGTGTAACGCCACGCCGCACTGTGTCGTATGTGCGGCGGCTGGCAAGCCGGCCGATCACCGGGCTGGGAGCAGGATCTGCGCTCCACCCGCCGAGGCCAGAGGCAGGGGCAAGCGCTCCGCCACCACCGCCGTCACCGCCGCAGCCGCCGCCACTTCCACCGTGGCCACCGCCGCGTCCACCGTCGCTGTCGCCGCTGCCGTTTCCGCCGCGGCAGGGCCCTCGCAGGGGGCTCGGGGGGAGGTAGAGATGGAATGCCAATAACGGCCCCATTTCGCCTCCTCCAGGCGAACATCAACCACTGCGCCGCCGCTCAGGATCTGTTGCTCCAGAGCATGGCGCAGTGGTCGATCAACATCGCCGTGGTCGCTGAGCCGTACTTTGTCCCGCCCAGGGATGACTGGGTGGAGGACCTGAGCGGCTCAGTGACCCTCATTTCGTCGGCCGCCGCCGGTACTCCGTCCCTCGAGTCGGTCAAGAGAGGACGGGGTTGCGTTGCAGCACGGTTCGGGGAGATTGTCGTGGTGGGTGTTTACTTCTCCCCGAACCGAACTCTTGCCGAGTTCCACAACTCCCTTGCGGAGTTAAGAGTCGTCGTCGTCGGGTTTGTTTCCCTCCCCGTGCTCGTACTCGGGGACTTCAATGCCAAGAATCTGGCTTGGGGTTCCCAGTATACGGACACACGGGGCAGGATGGTGGAGGACTGGGCTCTGGAGACAGGCCTGGTCGTCCTAAACCGGGGTTCTGTCCCCACGTGTGTGCGGATGCGGGGCGAATCGGTGGTGGACATTTCGTTCGCCAGCCCCGCTCTGTCACCGCGTGTCATTGACTGGCGCGTCATGGAGGGGGTGGAGACCTACTCCGATCACCGGTACATCCGGTTTGACGTCTCCACCCAGACCTCGAGTGCGCCGGTCCGACAGGCCCCGAGTGGTCCGCGGTGGGCGCTGAAGCAGCTGGACCGAGAGCTTCTCCTGGAAGCCTCGATCGTGCAGGCCTGGGTGTCATCACCGGACAGGCCTGCCGACATCAACGACGAGGCGGAGTGGTTCCGGGAGGCCATGTCCAATGTGTGTGACATGGCAATGCCCCGGGTCCATCCTAGACGTGCTTCGCGCCGGCTGTACTGGTGGTCGCAAGAGCTGGAGGCTCTGCGCAAGGCGTGTGTTGCTGCGCGACGCCGGTACGCCAGGCATCGCAGGCTCCGTATCCGCCCTCCGGATACGGAAGCCATTGAGGCGGAGCTGTACGAGGGGTACAGAGCGGCGAAAACCGCCCTCCAAGCAGAGATCCTGCGGGCCAGGGCGCTGGCCCGCGAGGAGTTGCTGGAGACTCTCAACAGGGACCCGTGGGGGCGCCCATACAAGATGGTGCGGGAGAAACTCCGCCCATGGGCTCCCCCGCTGACGCAGAGTCTCCGGCCCCAGCTTGTGGGGGACGTGGTGAGCGCTCTGTTCCCCTCTAGAGGGGATCATACCCCTCCGCCCATGGCTCCGCCTACTGCGGTGCCCGATGCGGACCACACCGACGACGACGATTCTCCTGAGGTGACTGAGGTAGAAATGAGAGTAGCGGTACGTAAGATGAGTGCGAAGAATACCGCCCCAGGACCCGACGGCATACCCGGAAAAGCCTGGGTCCTGGCCATGGGGGCTCTCGGGCCTCGACTGAGGGGGCTCCTAAGCGCATGCATGGAGAGGGGCCAGTTCCCACTTCGTTGGAAGACGGGGAAACTGGTCCTCATCAAGAAGCCGGGGCGCCCAGCGGACTCTCCGTCCGCTTATCGGCCCATTGTGCTGCTCGACGAGGTGGGCAAGCTCTTTGAAAGAGTCATTGCAGACCGCCTCGTCGGGCAGCTGGTGCGAGTGGGGCCGGATCTGGCGGAGAGCCAGTTCGGTTTCCGCAGGGGGCGCTCTACGGTGGACGCCATCATGCGCGTGCGGGCCCTCACGACGGGGGATGCTGTGGCCCGGGGTGGGGTCGTCTTGGCGGTGTCTCTAGACATCGCCAATGCCTTCAACACCCTGCCCTGGAGTTGCATCAGGGAGGCACTCCGGTATCACCGGATGCCGACCTACCTCTGTCGTGTGGTCGAGGCCTATCTGACGGACAGGGCCGTCATCTACCCCGGTCACCAAGGAGAGTGGAACCGGCAAGAGATGTCGTGCGGTGTCCCACAGGGTTCGGTCCTGGGGCCGCATCTGTGGGACATCGGATACGACTGGGTGCTGCGCGCCGACCTCCCTAGCGGCGTCAGCGTCGTTTGTTACGCTGACGACACGCTTGTCCTGGCGCAGGGGGGGTCGTACCAGGCGGCGGCCGATTTAGCGACACGCGGGGTTGCGACAATCGTTGACAGGATCCGGCAGCTGGGACTCGAGGTGGCCCTGCACAAGTCTGAGGCCATGGGTTTTCATGGTCCTCGGAATGCGCCACCGTCGGGTTCCCAGGTAATGGCGGGAGGGGTTTACATCGGTGTCGAGTCGACGATGAAGTATCTGGGACTCGTCCTCGACAGCCGGTGGAACTTCGTAGAACATTTCCGACGTTTGGCTCCCAGACTGGAGCGGGCCGGGGCTGCATTGAAGCGGCTCCTGCCCAACCTAGGGGATCCAAACGCCTCCTGCCGGAGGCTCTATGCGGGGATCGTGCGGTCCATGGCCCTTTACGGGGCACCGGTGTGGGCGCGTTCATTGAGGCTGCGGCCAGCCCGCCGGTTGAACGCGTCCCAGAGGGTCATGGCCATCCGGCTGGCCCGAGGATACCGCACGGTCTCCTGCGAGGCGGCGAGCCTCCTTGCCGGATTACCGCCATGGGATCTGGAGGCAAAGGTCCTCGCGCACGTCTGGGAGTGTCGCGAGGAGGCGAAACGCCGGGGCTTAACCCCGATGCCGCAAGAAATTGCGGCACAGCGGACAGAGCTCCGGCGGGATCTCATGGCGTCATGGAGGGTGCGATTGTCGCAACCCCGCGCTGGGCACGCCACAATCGCGGCGATAAGACCCGTCTTTGAGGAGTGGCTGGAGAGACGCCACGGCGTTCTCACCTTCCGCCTGACGCAGGTCCTCACCGGACACGGCTGCTTCGGGAGGTTCCTGTTCAGGATAAGGCGGGAGGAAACACCCGGGTGTCACCATTGTGTGGATCGGCCTGAGGACACGGTGGAGCATACGGTGGAGGTCTGCCCGGCTTGGGCGGAGCAACGCCGTGTTCTCGTAGAGGCGATCGGCGGCGGTGATCTCTCGCGTCCGGCCCTGGTTCAGGCCATGGTACGGAGCGAGAGGAAATGGCAGGCCGTCACCTCCTTCTGCGAAGCGGTAATGCTCGCGAAGGAGGAGGCGGAACGCGTGAGGGAGAGGCAAATTTCGCGCCCTCACGCCCCTAACCGCCGCAATAGAAGGAGACGCCCGGGGCGGGAATCGCGAGCCGATTTCCGGCCACCGTAGGCGCGGGCTTGCGGACGGTGAGCAATGGGTAGCTCGCCGTCCGATAAGGACCAAGCCCGGGTCGACGGCGTGTTGTGTTCCACGCGCGCCTCAAAGAGATGTCAGCAGAATTGACGGGGTCCACTAGGGCCAATGCCTGCCGGGGGTTCGAAGAAAACCGATCGGGAAATCGTGGCCCCCGGCAACAGGGCAACCGAAGGAACACGGGTGGGTTTTAGTCAGTAAGAGTCTGACACGCCCTCCCGCTCCGCCCAGAACGGGAGAAGTTATTTGATAAGTTCCCACCCAGAAAAAAAAAAAAAAAAAAAGGTAGCGATAGATGGATTTTTAAATATTAATGAAAATACATAAGAAAGCATTAAGGTTTCTTTTTAGGATAGTGCACGTTTTTCGCGTACTAATTCGAACTATGTAAAGTCCCCGTCACGAGAAGCTATAATTTTTGTAAATAAAGAACTTCTACCAAGTTACGAGTACGTAGCGACAATTTAATCAACAACAAATAATCCCAAATTCAATGAAGTCAAAGTAACGTACGTGTTATACGAAACTAATGAGCAATTTCACTTGATCGGGTTATATTTTAGCGATATAAAGCGCTGTCGTCTAAGGTTTTGTGGTACTGGAACGCATCTGATTCATGGAACGTAAACATTTGGGCCACGATTTTGAAGTAAGTTCACGCTGACGTTGTCTCTGCTGTCTTTCGATTTCGAATGCGTCTGTTTGTTTGTGGTGTTTTCGCGGATTAGGTTATATTGTTTGTTTGTAATTAGATGTGTGTGTTAATATAATAATATCCCTGTAAAAAAATAGTACAAAACTGTTTTTATTTTGTTTTACCCGAAGATTGCAAACCCCTGAATGTGTGTTTACAAAATTTATAGCTTCTCGTGACGGGGACTTTAGACATGATAGTCATGTGCAAGCAAATTATTATTTCGGATGTAATATTAACTTGATTTAAAAAAAAATCGAATCGCAAGCGCGCCGCTGGCAACAGGACGTGATCTACCCTCACCTAAAGCGTGCGCTTCTACAGAGTCGTAATGTTTTAAGGCCACGGCGAGGACATTCAGCCTCTGATCGCATCGGAGTGAAGTCGTCGCGGAACTGTTCTCGATTCGTGGTGCTCAGTTATTGTGTTGTTGTAATTTGTGATCATTTTGTTACTTGGTCATTTCAATACACGCCGTCGCACCCAGTGTGTGTATAATTTAACTAGTGTGATTAATTTGATAGTAAATTATAATGTGATCTGAACTGCAAACTGTTTTTCTATTGCGCATTAACCAACACTACCCACACTACGCCCACAGTAGTTAAAATATCGCTGATAATAACGACAGAGTCACATACCTGTCTCCGACATACATATATTCCTTGCAAGTCTATGCATAGTATATAAGACTTACTCTTGATGTCTCTATGCGCGATGGCCCGAGCATGCAGCTCTCGCACGGCACTGAGCAGCTGCTTGGTGTACCGCCGCACGGTGTGCTCGGCCAGCGCGCCCGACGTCGCTACTAACGCCTCCAGCGAGCCTTCCACGCAGAGCTCCATGAATAGGAGCATCTCCTCCTGTAAGTAACATAAAAGTAATATATTGGGATCTAGAAACCACCAAACACATCGCGGTTGTAACGCGCTGGACTGTGGCGGCAACCGGAACATAATGTTATCAGTGATGACAAGTTGGGTGCGACCACTCCGCGATAAGCCCGCTTTTTAGTGCTCTTATATCAATAGCTAAATTATAACTCCAAACAGCGTTTCGAGAGTTGAGCTCATTTTTGACTGCTCAGAATAACCTCATCAGTTTCCGCCATGTCACAGGTTTGTAACAAGGAAAGCTAGAGTGCAATATCGATCTAAATTCAAATCGAACGTCGTGAAATAGAGAACATGAAAGATTTCTAACGTCTTCCATCACGAGCAGCGCCTCCAATCCTTCATCCACTTTGATTTAGATTTATGTCAGACCGAATAATAACGAGTAAAAAATTACTTATTCTTCACGTCATATTTCTTTTTTCTGCAAGACAGTTTTTTAACACTCAATACTTCCATGATGCCAGTACCGTTGCATACACCCACAAGCACATTGTGTTGCGTGCATTATATTTCGCACTAACGTAAACCACGAATTTTCACACCAAAAATTAAAAGTAGTTCCCAAGCAATAATTTTTGTACAAATGTTACTTTGTTGTACAGAATGCGTAGATGCTTTTTACAATAATAAGTATACACTATATTTGTATAATAAGTATGAGAAAAGTGGCGGTCGCGATTAACGAGTTGTAGGTTGTGGGATCAAACCCAAACAGGCACTTTGTGTAAATTATTTCATCGCTACTGCTCTCAAGACGGTGAAGGAAAACATCGTGAGGAAACTGGCATGTCCTAGAACCGAAAATTTGAAGACATGTGACATCCGCCAACCCGCACTGGGCCCGCGTGGTGGATTATATACGGCTTACTCCTTTTCATAGAGAGGAGGCCTGTATCCCAGCAGTGGGAACATTATAGGCAGATTATGATAATAAGTACGCTCTCCTTACCCTGTGCAGCTCGCAGCCGTAGTACCTCACGAGATGTGGATGCAGCACGCCCTCCAACACCTTCAGTTCGTTGGCCGCCCTCTGCAGAGCGCGTCTGTCTCCCGCGCCCACTGACAACTCCTTCATGGCCAGCAGTTGGCCGCTCTCTGTGTTCACTACTGTGTACACCTGGGAACAAAAAAGGAAATCATTTCAGTAACAGAGAAACGTAACACAGATATTATAACTAAGATTTTGCTGTTGTTTTTGTGTTCTAATATAATAACGCGTTCAGGGTGTTGGTGGGGCTCCCGCGCAGCTGTAGCGCCTGCGACGTGCGCGGGCGGCGCCGCGTGGCCTGCGCCCTGAGCGTGCGCTGGCTTCAGGCGCAAGTGCGTGTGCCCGGGGCCCCAGTGGGCGGCACATACTTAATGCTTTATAAGTCATTTCTACTAACAACATTATGGGCCAAATGTGTCTGAAATAAAAAAAACGTGTGGCACTCGGGGACTGCTGCGGTAAAGCTATTGCATAACATTTGTAACCTCCATGACAACATCACGTTTCCCATGACAACATCACGTTAAAAAAAACAAAAGTCATTTATTCAAACTAGGCTGGGAATCAGCACTTTTCGAAAGTCAAAATTCCATAAGACAGTCCCCCAAAACGCCCGTCCTTCACCACTTCCTAGTGCCTTTAGCTGGGAAGAAGAAAAGTGGCGCAACAAACTCTCCAGCAGCACATCTGTCTGTTCAGTTAGAATTAAGGCGTTCAAGCGTAGTACAAGAATTATATAATATTTGCTATTGGAGCCTTTCTAATTAATTACAACATAATTATATATTTTTAAATGGCCGATCCAAGTTCACCTGGTTAATGCCTGCCGGGGGTTCGAAGAAAACCGATAGGGAAATCGTGGCCCCCTGGCAACACGGCAACTGAAGGAACACGGGTGGGTTTTAGTCAGTAAGAGTCTGACACGCCCTCCCGCTCCGCCCAGAGCGGGAGAAGTTATTTGATGATTTCCCACCCAAAAAAAAAAAAAAAAAAAGTTCACCTGGTTCAACGACCTTGGATAGAGCGAGCAGTTGGGTTATTGCCGGGCTATAAAGCCCACAACAAGGGGGCAATGAAGACCTATACCTTGCCGAAGGTGCCGGCTCCTATCTTGAGGCCCCTCTGCCACTTGAAGGTGAGCTGGCGCAGCTTGGGCTCGTAGCTGGTGAGCGGCGCGCCCAGCACGTGGCCCACGCTCTTGTTAGTGCGCAGTCGGTCATCTCGTTCAGTGTCCACACGCTCTATCGCGGTTAACACGCGGCGTCTGCGGGCTGTGAAGACAGGATGATAAGAAAACACGTAAATAAAGGGAAATAAATCACTCGCTGGAAAATTTAAAAATAAATAATCGTTGAAATTATTATCTGTTACTGTATTTATTTACGGAATTCGGATTCATTGCACGTGCAGACGCGCATAAGCTGCACTGTTATTTATAATTAGCCACATTATAAAAAAATTGTCATCATCATCAGCCTATAAATGTTCCCACTGCTGGGACACAGGCCTCCTCTCTGTGAGAGGGAGTGGGCCGTAATCCACCACTCGGGCCCAGTGCGGGTTGGTAGACGTCACGTCTTCGAATTTTCGGTTCTAGGACATGCCGGTTTCCTCACGATGTTTTCCTTCACCGTTTTGAGAGCAGTGGCGATGAAATAATTTACACAAAGTAAAGCGCCTGTCTGGGTTCGAACCTACGACCTTACAACTCGTAAGTCGCGGCCGGTACCACTGGGCCACCACTGCTCTCAAAAAAATTGTAGATATAAGTTATCCATGACGGCTAGCTGGCCTTACGACCAGAGTGGAAAAGAGCGATAATTACCATCTGGCTTTCAAAATTGTCCGACTGTAATGGCGGCTCGATACTCTCGCCGAGGCACACCGAGACAGGCCGAGTGCGAGAATGTAGATAAGAGCGCTTGGCCTACCTGTCCCGTGTCGGTTTTTTGTGTCCGAGTCAAAGGATCTCGCGGCAGTTGTGAGTGCGTCGCTGCATACTCTCGTGTCTCCAGAGTTGCTTACGCCGATTGACAGAAAAGACGTTCAATGTCTGCGTCCATCCTCTCGGGGTTCACAACTTCAACTAAACTAGTAGGCATGGGCGTTATTTAACGTCACTAGTTACAATAACTGGCTACGGGGCATGTAACCGAATAACTAGTTTCGAGTCACACATAAACACGTGATTTTTGTAACTAGTTACATCACAATGCAGTGATCGAATGAAAACAGTGAAATGAAACAAAAGTACGTTGTGACGCATGTTGTTTCTTTCGCGCGTAATAACTTTAGTATTACGTTAATAATGTAATTGCATATCGTCGCTCGGCATCCAATACCGCGATTGTGACATTTTTGACAAAAAATATTTTTAAATGCAGGATCACGTATTTGACAAAAAAAAAAAACAAAATCTGATTTTCGTCAAAAATGTCACAATCGCGGTATTGGAGGCCGAGCGACGATATTATGTAACTACAAAACTTATTCGGTCCAGAAACTTAAAGCTTGTGATATGTAACGTATTACGTAGGTGATTATTTATATTTTCGTTTCGCAAATAACTGTAATATTTCGATAGCATCACCGAATAGAATTTGAAAAATAGCTAGTTACTAAAATCACTAGTTTTCAAAACCGGTGACGTCCTCGAAGTCACTATACTCCATAGGTATAGGTAGTTAAAAAAAGGTAAACAAATCGTAAAAAGGGTTTTTATAGACGACACTTTCTTGTTAAAAAAACAATAAAACCAAATTAAATTTATTTTATCGTTTATCTATAGTTTCCTCTTTTATTAATGTATGTTAAACTTGTATATATGATAATCTTCCGGAGTTTACAGCCTGTCTTAGTACTATTCGCTCAATAATAGAAGTAGAGGAGAATAAAGGAGTTGAGGCCTTTTACATCATAGGAGACTATAATGCACATCCTAATGAGTTATTCTATAGTGAAATGATGAATTTTTGTTCAGAACAAAGTTGGGTCTGTGTAGATGTGAATTTGTGTGACAGTAATACATACACTTTTACAAGTGAATCGCATGGCTGTAATAGATGGTTGGACCACTGCATCGTCACAAAGTCTGCGCAGCAATCCGTCGTTAATGTGACAGTAATGTATGACTTGTATTGGTCCGACCATTTCCCGATTGTGATCGAATGTGACTTGAATAAAATAAATTGTAAAATTGTAGATAACAAACTTGACGATAATCTTGTTAATCGTGTTGCATGGGGCGAGAGGACGTCGGAGCAGATTAGCGAGTACCACGACCTCTGTCACTCTAAGCTGAGACTTATAGATATTCCTCGGGAGCTGAGTGATTGTTGTGATAAGATCTGTGATCACAGAGAACATTGTTCAGCTCTTGATAAAATGTATTTCAATATTGTAGATATACTGGTACAGGCCGCCGTACATACCTATAACATAAAGTGTCGGAGGAAGGGTGGCTATGTCACGGGGTGGAACAAACATGTCGCTGACGCTCACCGAGGCGCGGCTTAAATTTCACGTGTGGACGATGGCTGGTCGCCCGACCAGTGGTCGTGTCTTTTATGGTATGGCGGAGGCGAGGAGACATTTTAAGGCCAAACTCAAGTGGTGTCAAAACAGGCAGGAACAGCTTAAAATGGATCTCCTTGCTTTCAACCACGCCAACAAAGACTTTAATCATTTTTGGAAAAACACCAGTAAAATGAATGTGAGGCCGAGTCTCCCGGTGAGTGTCGGTGGCGTTACTGACCACAAGAATATTGCGGATGCTTTTAGGGAGCACTTTACAGTGCGGTCACTCTTAGGCTCGGCATCTCATGGAGCGACCGGTGCTGAGACTATTGTGACAGAGCGGAACGCAAAGATTCCAGCCAAGATTGTGGATAAAATTATTTCAGGAATGCAACGTGGAAAGTCGCCGGGTCACGATGGTCTCAGCATCGAACATTTTAAACATGCGGGAGTTCATCTACCTAGAGTATTGTCGCTATTTTTCACTCTGTGCCTAGGTCATTCTTATTTACCGGAGCCACTTATGCGGACTGTAGTGGTTCCGATAGTTAAGAACAAAACTGGTGACACATCCGACATGAACAACTATCGACCCATCTCGCTAGCCACCACCATGGCCAAGGTGCTTGACGGTCTGATGAAGGGGTGCCTCTCAGAATTTGTTAAAGTGCATGACGCTCAGTTCGGGTTCAAGGCGGGAGTGTCCACGGAGAGTGCCATCCTCAGCCTGAAACATACCGTCAAGTACTACACCGCGAGGAGGACGCCGGTGTACGCGTGTTTCCTCGATTTGTCGAAAGCTTTCGATCTCGTCTCTTATGACGTGCTATGGGACAAGTTGAGGGACACGGGTGTACCGGCGGAGTACACAGCCCTCCTCAGATACTGGTATGCTCACCAAACAAATCGGGTAAGATGGGTCGGTACTCTGTCGAATGAATATCAAATGGAATGTGGCGTAAGGCAGGGGGGGTTAAGCTCGCCCCTGTTATTTAATTTGTACGTCAATCAGCTTATCGAGCGACTGAGCAGCACACATGTCGGCTGTCACATAGACAGTACATGTGTCAATAACATAAGTTACGCGGACGACATGGTGTTGCTCAGTCCATCGATGAGCGGATTGAGGAAGATACTCACGATCTGTGAGACGTATGCGGAGGTGCACGGCCTTAAATATAACTCAAAAAAGAGTGAGGTCTTAGTGTTTACGGTACCTAAACAACAGCCTCGTCGTGTACCTCCGGTATATCTCAACGGCGTAGTACTTAACGTTGTGAATAGTTTTAAGTACCTGGGTCATGTTGTCACTAATGACCTACGGGATGATGGCGACATAGAGCGCGAACGCAGGGCGTTGGCGGTGAGGAGTAATATGCTCGCCCGTAGGTTCGCTCGCTGCACGTCAGACGTCAGAGTCAGTTTATTTAAGGCGTTCTGTCAGTCCTTCTACTCGAGCAGCCTGTGGGTGTCATATACGAGCCGAGCCTACAATGTCCTGCGCGTGCAATACAACAACGCTTTCAGGATGCTGTTGCGGTTCCCACGGCGTTGTAGTGCGTCTGGAATGTTTGCTGCAGCGCACACGGATGGTTTTCACGCCATCATGCGCAAGAAAGCGGCTTCCTTACTACAACGCTTGCGTAACACTCGTAACAGTATCCTGAAAATGATTGCTAGAAGACCGGACTGTCCCATCCAAAGACACTGGGTAAAAATAGCATTAGGTTTGTGCTAACTAATTAATTATATTGCTAACAACACTAACATAGCATGTAAGCACAATCTGTTACTAACCACTAACAACTTATGGACTAATTTCGGTCTGAAATAAAGATATTTTATTTTATTTATTTAAACTTTATCGTTTATTCTTCGCTACTTTTCGTAGATGTAACTGTTTGAGTACAATTTTTTTTGTCTGATTTATAAGATTTTGTAATCTGTCTATTGTAAAGAGCCCAATTTCTAAACGTCAACGAAATATAACGTTGCTAAATTGAAGAGTTCAACTGTGACATAGCATAACAACTGAAGTGACTGGTTATTACGTTTAGTCGGTTACTTGACAGCTAACACGTGACGAGACAGCTTATTCCATAGGGAGTATAGTTACGTTACGTTTCGCGAAAATCACGCAACGACCCACCACTATAAACTAGGCGAGAGTGTACATGACTGCACTCGGGCTGAAGTCCCTCGCTTGAAACTTTTTCGCGAGACCTAGCGAGAGCACTCGGACAGGAATGTACAGCCGCTATAACAAATATGGCAAAGACACTTACTGCTAGATTCGACTTCTGGATAGCTGAGCGGGTCCGTTTCCATCGGCGGTGGAGTAGGCGGCGTGGGCGCCTCCCGGCTGGGGCAGTTGTTTGGAAATGGACTCTATAAACATTATCACGGTCAGAATGTATTATTATTTTGCTTAGAAAACATCTTTTTTACTGTTAAGCAAGCAGATGGGACGCAGTATTTTGTCTATCAATAACAATCACCATTTTGTATTTGAACGTGATAATTATGGCTATTACTATTTATTTATTTATTATTAGGCTCTTCAACAATGAGTACACTATTACTTTACAATTTGTATATTGCAAACTTAAGTCTAAGCGCCTCATTACTTTAAGAAAAGCACAGCATGCACTACATTATGCGCAGATAAACACAATTAATTAATTAAAACAAGTAATACATAGTTTAGATAACAGTAAAAATAAATTATTAAAAGCTAAATTGATTACAATAATTAATTTTTAAAATTTATTTATGTATTTAATACTTCAAGCACAGAAATGTACAGAGGCGGACTTAATGCCACAGGCATTTTCTAACATTAAATTTTTAAATATGATTAAAATAATTAGATTTAATTTTAGACTAGAGACACCCATTAAATGGCAAGCGTGGCTTTATTTAGAGCAGGTATTGATGAGTGAAACAGGTCTATATCCACTTCGTGCTCTTGTATGCAGCATACATTCTAGACAGTGGACCGTATTGCCTCAAGTTGGTATGACATCTTACTATAGTTCATAATAGCGATCATGAAAAGTCAGTACAGCGACAAATATTTAAAAGTTTATTTATGATGGAAAAAAAATACGACTTGGGTGAGGCTATATTGGTTATTTATTTTATAAATTACATGTTCCTTATACTTAAAAAAAGCACACAATTAGAGCCCTGGGGTCTGTCCTAGCATGCCATGGCCTGAGATTTGATCAACACGCTTTTAATAGTTAATTATAACAGAGTTGATGTAATGTTCCTTCAACTTACGCTTTATGTTTTTACTATTCATTGAGTCTCATGTTAACAGGTATTTTGTTTAGTAAATTGGGTATTGTAAAAGAAGCGGTACGCCTGCCATAAAAGTTATTTTTGCGTGGCACTTGAAATGATTTAGATTTGGCTTGTCGTGTATTCACGTCATATTTAACTGGAATTTGAATTTCACTGTTATCAACATCGATTTACATCAATGGTTATCAAAATGTTCTATGAGGAACAGATACTCAGCGCGTGCCAGAACAGGTAATACCTTGCAATGTTTAAATAACCCCGTGTAATTGTTTTGGTACTACAAGTTTCAGCAAACGTGTTTGCAAATTATCTAGACACGCGGCAGCGTGTCGAGCCAAGTTTCTAGGCAAGACACGGCTGCAGTGTGTTATATTACACGAACCATTTGGAGCCACTTTTGACCCCTTAATAACTCAAAATCTATGTAACATAGACTCATGAAATTTGGTTTATTTATAAAAACCCCTTAGATTAACTAGAACTCCAAATTTCATAAATAAAACTCAAACGGTTATTGAGATATTAACGTATAAAAATCGGCATTTTTATCAACGACCAGTCACTAGACATCAAAAACATTTAACCCATTTCCGGGTGACCTAGAAAGTTGAAAAGAGATTTCCCGAAAGCAGGCCCATGGTATGATACTGTGTCAAAGCTTATTTATCAAAAATTATGTCGTATTTTTTTCAAGTCGTTTTATCAAAATTTATTTCTTCTAGCATTAGAGAACCTAATAAATATTTATTTTGTTGATACTTAAAGAACTACATCCGCCATTCAATCCTAACCTGAATGTTGCCAGATGACAGACTATTCCAATAAAATAATTTGTAATCGATTGAAAATATCGATACTAACCCACATGGAGTAGGTGGAGTATCCACTACACATGTTTTAAATGCTATTTATTATACTCAAATACTGTAAAATTATGATTTTACAATAAATAAAATATTATATGGTCTGAATATACTCAACAACTTAAAAGTGTTTCGAGGCAGTAATGTTATTTTATAAACTACCAGTGATTAGAGTAAGTAGATTGATTTGAGGTCAATGAACTGGCACGTATATTAGTATGGATACGCCTCCGGGATTCCGGGATTTTGAAATTATTAAGATTTTTTAAGGAATTTCAAATGTTGTAATGTGTAGAATAAAGAATACATCAATATGAATAAGAAATGTTCAACCCTTTTGCTGTCTGTTTAATAGTATATAGGTGATCGGACTCCAAGAAAAGGATAGATATACTATAAAACAATATAATATATTTTAAATATTTATCTATCGCATTCTATAAATTTCTAATGTAGTAGTTTAAAAATCCTTACTTTAACAATATTTGATTCAATCCCGTAAGTACCAAAATGAAATCCCGGAAAAAAGGCATGGATAAGCCTTTTTTCCGGGATTTCATTTTTTTATGATTTCTATGACTATTCATGATGCGAGTACGTAAAATCAATCTACCTACTCCGATCACTGATAATCACCCAATCAATTTCGTCAATCGATTACCAAAATAATTAAACCTGGTAACACTGACACCATGCATAATGTCAAACTGTCAAAAAAAATCTGTCAGATCAATGGCATTGTTGGCTGTTTGTTTTACGTTGATTTGAATTTATTTTTCCGTATTTACTTTATACTTATATTACGTTACGATTTAATGCTGTCAATTTAAATTGAAGCCAGAGGAACTATTGCTTATCTTTCCATGGCCCTGGGTAAGTTTATTATGTTCTCTTAAATATTTATAAACACCGTCGTATTGTATAACCTCATTGATTTTAGCAGCGTATTAGTAGAAGGCCTATGTTCAGTCAGGGGTACGTCGCGCATCGTCAGCTGTAAATGTCTATAGTATGATGTAATTATATAGCATAAGTAAATACACTGAATTTTTTTACCTTTTTCAGGTATGACGATGACATGTGTTATTGCAAGACTTGACATTATTGATTATATTATCTACAACTCTATCCCAAGTATTACTTGCTCAGGAAAATCTAAGCATATTATGTTATGTATGTGGCATGTCAATTGCAAGTCACAGAAGTCATCAGGTTAGTGTTTTTAAAATGGCAGAATTACTATGAGTGATATAATTATTATACAAAAGTAAATAAACAACAATAAGAGTATTTTCTTACTTTCTAGGTTAGGTATACATTTGGATAAAGTTTGTCATGCTTACTGAGAGAGGCTGCTACCAGAGATGTTTATAGGCAAGCAAGTGATGATAAAAACAGAGCCACCCTAGAGTGTAAAAGATTTACCCATAATAGATCAAAACAATAATCTGGTTAGGGCCAGAATCAAATCGTGACATGTGAGCAGCAGGACTTAGTGTACATAATTATTGATAAGTGAGCAAAATAGGACAAATTGTTTAAGAAATCATCATTGCTTATTACTGTTTTGTGGGAAAGCGTACATCTACCATCTACCGTACCTACGCTGCTTTCATACCATGACTACGTTATGAGAATGAAGCTGAAGCCGTTTTAAATTCTATGAGAAATAAAATGTTTTTAGTATTTAGGTATTGTTGTGTTATTTGTTAAAGTAAACCTTCCTATAGAAGCACTGAAAATGCTGCTGCCAATGAGATTCATCTTTAATTAAGAGAGTTGGCTAAAATAATGTTTATGCCATTAAATCTTTCATATTTAGCGCGCAAGATTATTAATTTACCTTTATAAAATTCAAGTCTGTAAATGCGATAATCGCCATTTTGATGACAGTCGAGGTCGAGGCTAAAAAACAAAAATTGGGGATTGCGAACATCCAAACTCCACCATAAGGACAGCGACTATTACAACATTTAATTATTTGACGAATTCATCCATTTTTCAAGTTAAATAAGTAGTAGTAATGAAGTTTTTGATATCAAAAGTCGAAGATTCGCGCCAATCGTGCGTGTTTACATTTTAACTTTTCACAATCAACACACATACACATATCTGATACGACTTAAAATGTGACAAATGTGATTAAAAATATTATAAGTAACTAGAAAATGCCCAGATCTTTACTTATTATACGAACACATGTTCAATAACACGTAATATTCATTACTACTACTCAATTTGTGTTAAAAATCGTCGATCATTGTTTTTTTTTTTATTGTAATGATGTGCGAAAACGATTATGCCAAACGTTTTTTTTTTTTCAATTTTGATTGTCTCGATTAATTTATAATTATGTCGAATGTCTGAAATCTATACTTGAAAATTAAAATAAAATTGTTTTAAGCATTAAATACAATAAACATTGTTTAAAATAATTATTTATACTTTTCTAGTGTTTAATCGTTTTTAGGACATTCAATATAAAACGAGTCAACACATAGAACGAGGATAGATACTTACCTCATTTATTGAATTTCGCGCCGAATTGTTTCTATTTATTTGAATTTAAATTCGGAACGTTGTTCAAAATTATTTTTAATTTTTTGGACAATTATTTACTGTGGATTTTATTTTTGATACTTTCTGATATAGAATGCCTAGTATACATTTTTTAGGTAGGCTTAAGAAAATTTTGTTTGGGAATGATGTTAAATTAATTATATAAATTAGGTAGGTATTCCGCAAACACTTTTAAATGACGTCTATATTTTTAAATTGGAACTTTTATTACATCGTCTCAAACTTTTTCGTCTGTGTGTTGCATGTCGCGTGTCGGTCGGCCGCGGAGTAGGGATAAAGTGAAAGGCGATCGTCAGAGCAGCCAAGGCCAATATGGCGGCGCCTATATTTCGCAGCAGCTGACCGTGTAAAGTTTCACTTTTACCGTGGTTTCATAAAACCAACAATAATTTTTTTTTAGTTGTATGAGTTTGATAGTATTTGTTTTTAATAGGATAATCTTACTCGAGTAATAGAAATTGTTTATTTTTGAGGTAGTTTCAAAACGAAATTTTAAAAAAACTGCCCAAGTGTATGTCGGACTACGCAAAGTGAAGGGTTCCGTAATTGGGATGAATATTTACGCATAAACATTGCATAGTATCAATTTTATCGACTGCAAAAATAAGTTTGTATTTCTCGAAAAAACTATAACAAACAAAGTTAATTCTGCGGTTGTAACCGAAAATAAACTGTATCTCAAAAATTATTGATTTCAAAAGCAAAGTCACTTAGAAACATCTTAACATTTTAATTATGAGATCCAACAATACACGCTTTATATGCATAGATTTTTTTCATCTCTCGGTTATATGTAAGTATGGAGAATGCCACCCCCACTATTATGTTTATCGTAATTTCACTACACCATTGTTTAACGGTGCAAAAAATACACCTTTTTCAAAATTTTCATCGATAGAGTGTAAATAGTCTCCATGTTAAATGACTGTATGACATCCGGACGCACGGACAGACGAACTTGACGAAATTAAGAGGTCCGTTTTTTTACGGATTTTGATTATCAAGTTTACAATTGGCATGAAATTGATGTCTATGACAATTGATCTACAATATTATTATTATTTGGAATAGCCGCCATCTTAAAATACAGAATGTCCATCTAATTCGATATCAGCACTATCTCCCGAAAACTATGAAAATGACAGTCATGACGACAAATTTTCAAATGGGGTTACAAACTGCCACTTGCTCACTTCAGATGGCGCTGATCTCCAGCGTCTTATAATTTGACAGCTAACTATACATTTTTGATTCGAATGCCAAAAGTTGATGTAAATTCCTGAATTTCATGACTGAATTCAAAACACCCCGTCGAGTCAACTGATGTGTCACGTGTCAAAATCTTGGCCCCTAATGTTAGGCGGCAGTGAATTCATTTCATTCATTCTCTGATCTCGAAAAACGTTGTTACAAATGTCAGGTTGGTATGTTCAAGGTAGTTGGTAGGTTGGTACTATGCTTGAGACGTTTTTGAATTGATAGATCGTATGACTATTGTTTTAGGGACTATTGTCGTTTAATTTTTTATATAAACTTACGAATAGTTAAGTCCATAGTGAGGTCAAAATGTAAATCCAAGGGGCGGCTGCAACGGCGGCGGTGATCTCTCGCGTCCGGCCCTGGTTCAGGCCATGGTACGGAGCGAGAGGAAATGGCAGGCCGTCACCTCCTTCTGCGAAGCGGTAATGCTCGCGAAGGAGGAGGCGGAACGCGTGAGGTAGAGGCAAAGTTCGCGCCCTCACGCCCCTAACCGCTGCAGGAGGAGACGCCCGGGGCGGGAATCGCGAGCCGATTTCCGGCCACCGTAGGCGCGGGCTTGCGAACGGTGAGCAATGGGTAGCTCGCCGTCCGATAAGGACCAAGCCCGGGTCGACGGCGCGTTGTGTTCCACGCGCGCCTCAAAGAGATGTCAGCAGAAATGACGGGATCCGCTAGAGCCAATGCCTGCCGGGGGTTCGCAGAAAACCGATAGGGACATCGTGGCCCCCGGCAACAGGGCAACCGAAGGAACACGGGTGGGTTTTAGTCAGTAAGAGTCTGATACGCTCTCCCGCTCCGCCCAGAGCGGCAGAAGATACTTAAAAAAAAAAAAGGGGCGGCTGCAAAAATTAAATAATTAAATCATACGTGAGAAGGAACTTTGTTCCTGACGGGGTCAAAGTCAAATCATTAATTTCAAATAGGCCCATGTATGGCACTTTTGAACGTCAAAAATTACAAAATAATAAAATTGATTCTATTCGCCCCTTCCAAAAGGTAGTTTTCGTATGGAGAAGAATGGGCAAGAAACTCCACCGTTACTCTTTTAAAATGTTTTACAATTGTTTGTATATGTACGTACATTTGTTAAATAATAATTATATGTGAAGACGGTGCACCTAGAATAAAATTACTAAACCACAATAGGTAAAAATAATCAAAAATGAAACACCGACAGATAATTTAATATGTGATAGATACATGGTGCTCACATATTTACAAACATTGTAAAAGTAGACGATTTTCCTAAAATTTTACAATTAATAAGTCAGTGTGTGAGGAAGTAATCACAGAATGTAAAATCAATGTCATAAAACACAAAGTAATAAATTTTACAATTAAATTAGCAAACAGTTTGATTTTGTCTTGATTCTAAATTGTCCTATGGAGCAGCACCAGCATGTTTCCAAGCACTCTTATCTTGGATATAATCCTCTAATTTGTAATATGCTTGTTTACAAAGTGTATTTTTAATATGAGTTTTAAATTTTCTTTCATTTAATTGCAAAATGTCACAAGGTATTTTGTTGTAACATTTAACACAGTACCCCATAAAAGATGTATGTACTTAAGATAATCTAAAAAATGGTTGATCTAGTTTATCTTTATTTCTAGTTTTAAAATATGTCTATCACTTATTTAATTAAAGAGATGTGGATTTTTCCTTACATACGTAATATTTTCATAAATGAATTGGCAAGGTACCGTCATAATATTAATCCTTTTAAAAAGTTTCCTGAGAGATTCGCGGCGACGTAGATTATAAATGGCTCTGATAGCTCTCTTTTGCAAAATAAAGATGGATTCAATGTCAGCAGCCCGACCCCACAGTAAAATACCATACGACATAAGGCTCCCCGACTGTACACGTTTTTTTTTAATAATAATACTTGCCGCGCCGGCTCAGCGATCTGACATCATTGCGGAAAATTGTAACAATTGTTACGAAAGAAATACCTACATTCTTACACAATATTGCTACGCATATTTACAAAAATAATCTAATAGATCACGTTTGATTGACGAATAATAATATTTTTTTTACAAAAAGTAATGATATCCCATCAAAAACATAAATGTGAAAATGGGAGCCAAATTCCATAAATATGGTTGTCGACTTCGCCGACAAAAGAATTGAAATCTAAATGGGTGCCAAGTTCTGTAGATAATCCTGAAATTTATTTATAAGAACATGCAACTTTCTAAAATAAAATTAAAACACAAATTCTTGTTTTTTCTGCTATAACAATGTTTGCTATTTAAAAATATAACTTCTTAAATTTGAACAGTCGAATTATTTACACAAAGCACTTAGGATAAATTGAAGCTCAAGATTTGACTTGGCTAGTTTTTACCAGCAAGCTGAAATTTTAGAGAAAGAAGATATTTTGACCTTACAGTTACAATAAGAAACAGTAACTTGCGCATAACATAAAGAACAAATATATAAATACGCCTAGGTAGACAGTCAAAGCTGTAAACAGTTACAATAAGAAACAGTAACTTGCGCATAACATAAAGAACAAAAATATGAATATTTTACTTTATTTATTTGGCTCACCAACAATTAAGTACACCGATACAAAGATATGAGATACATGCAATAAACTTATAGACTAGTGTACAAATTTCTTACAGGTAAGCACATCATGAATTACTTATTTGATGTTGAGTGCCTACTTAAAATTAAATAATAATAATTAAATATGCCTAGGTAGACAGTCAAAGCTGTAAACTCGATAAAAAAAATAGCGTCCAACTGTTAGCCGCTTAATGCACGCACACTAAAAAAGTAAAATTACAGCACAATGACGTGGCGCGAGTGTAAGACGTAGCTGTAATGCACACCAGCATAAAAAAGTTACCCTGTTTGTTTTAGTTCTTTTGCACCGCGACACTGTAGACAAATATAAAGATGATAAATTCATTAGCCAAATATAAGATAACTTGTATGTAAAAACTAGCCAAGTCAAATCTTGAGCTTCAATTTATCCTAAGTGCTTTGTGTAAATAATTCGACTGTTCAAATTTAAGAAGTTATATTTTTAAATAGCAAACATTGTTATAGCAGAAAAAACAAGAATTTGTGTTTTAATTTTATTTTAGAAAGTTGCATGTTCTTATAAATAAATTTCAGGATTATCTACAGAACTTGGCACCCATTTAGATTTCAATTCTTTTGTCGGCGAAGTCGACAACCATATTTATGGAATTTGGCTCCCATTTTCACATTTATGTTTTTGATGGGATGTATTTTATCCAGATAAGTTTTAAATGTGCGTCCGTAACTGGTGAGTCCATAGGAGACTATCGACTCAGCAAGAACTGTGTACATTTGAAGGAGGGTTTGGTACGGTATATTGCGCTTTATAATGGAAAACTTGGTGAGAATCGCACGTAACTTGCCGCAAACAGATTCCACCTGATAACTCCAGTTGAATCGGTTATCAATTATTAATCCCAGATAGGTATGATATGGGTTCCTGGAGGGATGAATTTTAGTGAAACTTCTGTACTCCTTCTTCTATTTGTATCGTAAGCTATCGAGTGTGGACATACCGGCAGGCGAGGTCGCGGTCGAGGAGAGTGTGTCGGCGGGTTTGGTGCCGGCCGGGAGCCGATCACGTGCGAGATACAACCATCCATTAAAGTCTTCAGCTCCTGAGGAACCACAAACATTATGACAAACAACACACATAAAATTAACTTTATATTTATTACTACTTTATTTGTTCTATAAAGACATATGTATATGTCCGTGTCAGAACTGAAATTAAGCACACAACATCAAACTGTTTCCTTTCTAGTATTTTTTTTTTCTGAAACGTTTATGTTTTATAAATAGTTACCTCAAACTCTTCATCACTCAAATGCTTCGTATTTCGTGGGTCACAGGCCAGCATTAGAAATTCTAAGCCTTGAGATGCCCATCTGTAACAAATATAATCATATTAATTATGTTTCATTTGCTTAACCGTGGCATTTACTGTCGATTCTTTTAATTTGAAAATAAGAGTAAACCGTTTGTGATGTTATCATTATGTTATTATAGTCATAGGTCATACAGCTCGTTCTATTTGTAAAAATTACATACTCTCCCGAATGGAGTACCTATGTAATTAGAAAATTGGTTCAGCTCGCCTCTTTATTACCTGACTGCGCGACACCAAAGATAGGGTTATGTTTTTCACGCGTATCTATACATCTTTGTATGTGAGATTCTTTTTACCCTCGAAGTATCCTAACGGCTGAATGGATTTTAATACATGAGGTGTCTATCGACTCGTCTAGATCGCGCGATGATTATATGCTAAGTTTTGTTTTTTATAAAATCACATTAGCTGCACCCCTCGGTTTCACCCGCATCAGTCTTGATTCTGTGAGAATATCGGGATAAAAAGTATCCTATGTCCTTACCCAGGCCATGGTCTACCCGTGAGCCAAATTTCATCCAAATCAGCTTAGCCGTTTTAGCGTGAAAGCGTAACAAACAAACTCACTTTCGCATTTATAATATTAGTTAGGATTAGTTACGTAAAATTTAAACAGCACTACCGCATAACAAGCTAGTACATTTCATCAGCTGCAGCTGGACAGATCGTCAGTATTATTCCAAGTATGTTCCTCACCTGGGTCTAAGCCCCCGGCCCCGGTCGCACCGCTCCACCACGAACAACATCCAGCACCTCGCGAACTGAATGACGCCCCGCGCCACTCGCGCGGCCCACTGCCGCTCCTCGCAGCTGGCACTGCGCTCCACGGGCGCTCGGAGTTCCACTTCGTCTTCCGTGGGGGGCTGTTCTCCTGATAGGATGAGCTCGATGCTGCTTTGAGTCTGTGGATAAGATGACCAGAGTAATAAAAGTGAGTGAGTTTGTAAACTGATGCAGGTAGCGATTCAACACAGCATTAGATTTAAATTACCGAATGTTAGAAATAGCGAAAAACTGGAATTTATTAATCAAACGGTTTTCCTAAGAATCACGCTTGTTATAGTCTCGTTTGTGTGAGTGCAGTGTACCTAGGTATGTGTGCCGTGTCGTATGCACATGCAGTGACAGACACTTACTCTCTTTCATAACTTTAAGCTAGATACTTGTACCGACATGTAACCTTTTATAAAATAAAGTCTAATAACATATAAAAACTACTCAAAAATGCATGTAATGTGGTCATTATTTTGACAACCTTGTTTGAGCAAAGTCGACCTTGCCGTTCTGTTTCAAGGAGCGGCCGGCAAAGTTTTGCTGGTGGTATTTTGACGTTTCAACGTTTTGAAAAATCAAATGCAAAATGATTTTATTTAAAACACAGCTGTTTGTATTTATAGAGATAGGTACAAAAAGATTTTATTCCATATTTGGCTGTATAGTTCCAACTACCATTGTCAAAAAAAAAAAACAAAGATGTAACAAAAGCGCGGTTCAGCGAAAATTTTTGTTTATTTAGTGACTTTTTTGCTAAAAATGAGCTCTCAAAGCGAAAATTCTTCCGATTTAATGTGTTTAATACCGCCAGACATTAGACATGAAGCTAAATTAGTGGTTGAAAATTTAATACCTACCGCGAAACTCAAAGGAAAAATATAAGCTTGCATATGAAAAAGTTGTGCAGTGGAAAATCAGTAGGAAATCTAAATCTTTACTTGCTGGTTTTATTTAGATAAGGTACTTGCATTTTTGAGTAAAGCACTATACAAGCCTTGGCCCACAATCGACTGCTTCGCTGGTCACGCTATGATTGCCTCGAGCTAGCCTAGCTACGCTCTAGGCCTTCCAGCTTGGCCATCATTGCAGCCCTTGCTGTCCTCGCTGTAAAGGCCTCGACCTACGGCCTCGGCCTTTATCTCAGCTCGTCCATCAAGTGCTGCACGCTGACCGCGCTATGTCGGCCTGCAGCTGCGCTACGCTGCGCTGTCGGCCATCATCAGCGCGATCAGCAAAGTAGTCATTATAGACCGCGGCAGTAATGTACTATTATATTCAACCTCACCGATTGCCCCAAAACTATAATTGGCGCAGTCGACAGGATTGTTGAATCGGAAATCTGAGCTTTTCAAAAATCTTTGAAGAGCTTTGAAAGTTCCTGTTCAGTTGCAACCTTGTTCCTGATAATTGTGGTCTTCGGTGACAAAAGTGGTTTCGATCATGAGACTGTGGACCTGGATTTTCATCAAATCGTAAGTCCAGATTTTTTTTGATTTTGTGGATTTAATAGTGTGGAGATTTTGGGTACTTCAGAAAAAAATATTTCTTTTGTAAAATATATTTAAAACTTGTTTGTTAGAAAAATAAGTAAGTTCATTGAATGAGAGTCAATTTGTGAATTGTGTTATTTTATTTTTATCAAAACCGTATTTGTTGGTTGTTATTAATTTTTACGAAGTGTAGGTATAATTGTAACAATTATTTTACAAAATGGATCCTACAACTTTATCATGTATTAAAACTGCTCTATTGATAATTCCTTAATATGATGGAAATCCAAACCAATTGAATAGATTCATTACAACTTGTGAAACTATTTTGACTCAATTTTATAATAGAACTGAACCGAATTGTTTTTCCAATACAATCATATTGCACAATATTTTGAACAGACTTGAAGGAAAGGCAGAAGAAATAGTTAATATCCATGGCGTATCCTCTTGGGAACTCATAAAAAATGTTTTATTGAAAAATTTTGGTGATCAGAGAGATGAAAGCTCTCTAAATAGAGATCTAGTTAATATGAGACAAGAGAATGAGTCACCCCAGGATTATTATAACCGTTGCATGCATATTTTAAGTACTATTATTAATTATGTAGACTTACATGAAGCAGACCAGTCTGTAAAAGATTGCAAAAGAAGTTTCTTTCAAGCTCAAACCCTAAAGACATTTTTAACTGGTTTGAAAGAACCTTTATGTACATCTATCAGAGCAGTGCGGCCCTCAGATATGCCTACAGCGCTTAATTTTATTAAGGAGGAAGAAAATATTCGATACGTACAGAAAAGTTATTATAGTAATAAGCCGTTTGATAATAATAAACCATCTCAGAACAACAACATTAATTCAAAAAAAATACAATTTTCGAACATAAACAAGCCATTACAACCTCCTAAACCTAATAATAACATGCAACAATTTAGGCCGTATTTCAATCAAAATAACAATCAGTTTGGTACTCCAAGGCCAAATTTTAATAAACAACAATTCAATAATAATGCGTGGAATAGACCCCAGTTCCCATACAGGCCAATGCAACATGGTTCGTATAACATAAATACGAATAATAAACTAAAACCAGAACCCATGAGTGGAATATCCTATCAATCTGCTCATACCCCATTGGGACAACCGGTAGCAAATTATCATAGTACCAAATATCCAAGCGCAGCTGCATGCAATCAGTTCGATGAAGCCGAGCCTAACCCAAACAACGCCTACGCTGAACCGAGCTGCGATGTACTAGTTAATGATAACGTTGATCCGTGTACAAGTTATAATGAATCGAATGATAATATGCAATTCAACTCTGAAAATGTTGTCGTTTCGGATGAACAAAATTTTCTTCAGGATTTGAATGTCGACCCCGAAATAACGGAAATAAATACTCATATACAGCGGCAATTACCATACATCGAAATTAAGGAACCACCCCTAAAACTGTTGATTGATACCGGGGCTAATCAATCATTTTTATCTCCAGAAGTAATCGAAAAATATTACCAACACATACTTCCGAATGAGGAGCCTTTTATCGTAACTAACATGAACAGCTACACCACTGTTAACAATTACTCTATAAATATACCTACTTTTTCCGAACTAAACGAAAACTCTTTCTCTAAGTTCTATATTTATAAGTTTCACAATGTCTTCGACGGCCTAATTGGATTTAAAATGTTAGAAAATTTTAAGGCAAACGTAGATCTCCACAGAAAAAAATTAGTTACACCAAATGCGGAAGTGCCTATAAAACTTTTAGACAATGGAATAAATAATCTTTTTGAGGCCTTGGTTAGGTCAAAATCGTCACAAACAGTAAAAATCCCTGTTAGTATTTTAAATGGTGATATTTTTGTACCGGAGACTAACATAAACAATTGTCGCATACCACCCACGATAAGTCGAGCGCACTCTGGTTATGCATACCTGGAGATAACAAATCCTACTAATAATGACATCATCGTGAGTTTAGTTTCGCCGCTGAAGGTTGAAATATTACATGATCATTTTGATTTGTTTAATTTTGAATGCATTAGTGACGATAAACACAATAAACTATTGCGAGAGTACCGATGCGAAACAACGAACAGAATAAAAATATTATTTGCTCAGTTCATAACAGATACCTCAAAAATGATTTCGTGGCCGCTGCTAAAAAACTTAAAGCATCTATAACTGCAAGCAAGTTGGGCCTGCAGTCCGACAGTGTCGTCTACGTCAATGATCATCTAACTTTTGAGAACAAAATGCTGTTGAACAAAACAAAAAAACTTGCCAAAGAACGAGGTTTTTTATACACTTGGGTAGTTGGTTGCAAAATCCTTACGAAGAAGAATACTACTTCTCCAACCCATCACATAAAAACGGAACAGGACTTAAAAAGTATCTGAATTAAAAATATTGTGTCGATTTTATAATTTATCGTACTTGTATAGTTGCACGCACTACGCTAATAGTTTGAGAAACATTGGTGCCATTTTTTTATGCACATTCCTTTACCGGTGCCCTTTTGTTCTCTTATCGTTCGGTGTTGACCATAGCTACTTATCTAGTCAATCCTATTTGCGCGGTACTAAGGTTGTAATCGGCTTGATCTCGCTATCGCAGTGGTGGCCTAGTGGTAACGGCCGCGACTTACGAGTTGTAGGTCGTAGGTTCGAACCGAGACAGGCGCTTTACTTTGTGTAAATCATTCATCACCACTGCTCTCAAAACGGTGAAGGAAAACATCGTGAGGAAACCGGCATGTGTTAGAACCGAAAATTCGAAAACATGTGACATCTACCAACCCGCACTGGGCCCGCGTGGTGGATTACGGCCCACTCCCTCTCACAGAGAGGAGGCCTGTGTCCCAGCAGTGGGAACACTTATAGGCTGATGATGATGATGATGATGAATGTACCTCACATTACAATTTCTATTGAAGCACTATTCATTTGTAATCTTTCTGTTTGCGATGTCACCTATTAGTGTGTTTTACCAAAATGTTCGGGGATTGCGTACAAAAACGTTAATATTCTATCGTAATGTGTGTGTTAATTCCTACGATATTATTTGCTTAACTGAGACTTGGCTTATTGAGGGTATTAAAGACAGTGAATTGTTTGACGACCGTTACATAGTGTGGAGGCGCGATAGAAATTATTCTAGCACTAAACAAACTTTGGGGGGTGGTGTGCTTATTGCAGTGCGACCAGCAGTGCTATTCTGTAAAAATCTCACCGCGAACGCTTAGGTGAAGTGAGCTTGAAAGTGAGCTGTCAACAATGTCAATCCCAAGTATTTGGTTAAATGACAGCTCACATCAAGCTCACTTCACCTTAGCGTTCACGGTGAGATTTTTACAGAATAGCACTGCTGAACTTATCGGTGATCTTCGCAGTGAGTGGTTTTCGTCTGCCGAGGACTTATGGGTTACTCTCACCCTACACAGGAAGAAACCGTGAGTTTCGTATAAAATGCATATTTGTGTAGTGTACATCTGCAATCAAAATCTTGGCCACTCTCAAGCAGGTCAGTTAACTAATTTTTCTAATAACCTAACAGATATTGTTCAAAAGCATCCCGCTGATAAGTTTCTAGTTCTTGGAGATTTTAACCGTCCAAATATAAACTGTCAGTCTGTTTGCCCTACTAATATCCAAGGTCATGTTCAGGTCAATCTGTTTGATAACTTTACAGTCTGCAATATCTCGCAATACAATTCGCACGTAAATGTCAACAATAAAATACTAGATCTAGTTTTATCTAATAGCGAGGCTTCAGTAACAAGTTGCGCCGATCCTCTGGTGCCTGAAGATCCTCATCATAGGGCTCTCTGTGTGTCTGCCGATTTCGTGGAACTTCATACTCTTCCTGCGCGTCCTCGCATAAATTTTTTATATCGATCGGCCGACTATACGGCCATTAATCAACGGCTGAGCCAGATCGACTGGATCAACGAAGTGAGCACTAGGACACTCGAAGATGCCGTATCATTTTTCTATAACACTCTCAATGAACTACGTGATTCTTTTGTACCTATTAAGACGGTAGTTCCAAGCAGCAGATACCCCCTCTGGTTCAAACAGCCTCTGATAAAAATTCTAAAAGAAAAAGCGAAGTACCACGCAAAATTTAAGAAATACGGAAACCTGTCTGATCATGAGTCTTTTGTTTTGCTCCGACAGCGAGCCAAAGAAGTTGAAAGTGAAATGTTTAAAAGCTGCTATATTACAAAAATTGAAGAAGACATTTTTAAGACACCCAAAGAATTTTGGTCGTATGTAAAGTCAAAAAATCAAATCACTGCTTATCCATCCTTACTTAAATATAGAAATAGCACTTCAAGTATAGGAGAGGATATCTGCAACATGTTTGGCGACTATTTCTATTCTAATTTTCTCAGTTCTGCTAGTAGTAGCAACGGTGACGATGACGATCTTTCCAATGAGCATCCGCAGGGTTCAAACATGCATTTGAGCGATATTGTTTCGGACATACATTCAGTCGAAGTTAATGAATTGGAAGTATTCAATTTACTTAAAGGAGTTGACTTATCTAAATCTGCAGGACCAGACAATATTCCGCCAGTTTTTATACTCAATTGTGCCAAAAGTCTGACTCCTCCTCTTTCACTGTTGTTCAGGCGGTCCCTAAATTTAGGTGAGGTACCTACAATTTGGAAGTCAGCCTTAATTACCCCGATCCACAAAAAAGGGCCTAGAGACCTCGTGGAAAACTACAGGCCCATATCCAAACTATGTATTTTCGCTAAAATCCTGGAAAAAATAATATACAAGCAGCTTTAAACATAGAGAACCTATAATTTAATAATTGTAACATCTTGCACACTGTTGTCACCTATGTTTACAAATAAAGAATATTGATTGATTGATTGATTTATGCTTGTCTTAAACTAAGCATCAGTGACCGCCAACATGGTTTCCTGCGAGGTCGGTCCACAACCACCAATCTCATTCTTTGCGGTGACTACTTGACTGAATGTATGGCTCATCGTACACAAGTAGATGTAATCTACACAGATTACAGCAAGTGTTTTGATCGCTTGGATCATGCTATACTTTTGCGTAAGCTATTGGCTATAGGTATCAGTGGTAATCTCTTCAGGTGGTTCTCATCTTATGTGGCCAACAGATGTCAAACTGTTGTTCTTAATGGATACACATCGAGAACTATGATTACGCCCTCAGGGATTCCACAGGGATCGCTTCTGGGACCCTTGTTATTCAACATCTTCATTAATGACGTCTCTTCATGTTTCACTAACTCAAAAGTTCTTTTGTTTGCGGATGACATGAAGATTCTAAGTGAAATCAGTACCTGTGAAGATGCTGAACGTCTCCAACACGGACAGATTCCAAGAGCTAGCAGGGCATACAACTCGATGTGTCAAAGTGTTAATGATCTTGATTTATTTTCCACCTGTGTTCCTAAACTATATATATATATATATACTATGTAAAAACTTCTTTGTAGTTTTCTTAAAAAAAAAAAAATTGATTCTTTAATTCGTACTGAACATCATAATTCGGAAGAAAAATATAATTTAATCGAGTTATGCCGTAAATATAGTAACATATTCTACATTGAGAATAATCAGTTGACCTTCACAAATCAAATCAAACATCAAATAAATACCATAGACGAGATACCAGTTTTTTGCAGATCTTATAGATATCCTCACATACATAAAGCAGAAGTAAAAGACCAAATAGAGGAAATGTTTCACCAATATGGATGGTGCCTAAAAAACAGGACGCCTCTGGTAAAACAAAATGGCGCTTAGTGATAGATTTTAGAAAGCTCAACGAAAAAGTGACCGGTATCCAATCCCAAATATTAGTGATATCTTGGACAAATTGGGCAGAAGCCAATATTTCACAGTGTGCGATTTAAAATCTGGCTTCCACCAAATGGAGATATGTCCCAAAGACATTCCAAAAACTGCATTCAGTGTTGATGACGGATATCGTGGCCACTACGAATTCTTGAGAATGCCTTTTGGGTTAAAAAATGCCCCATCAACATTCCAAAGGGTCATGGACAATGTTCTTCGCGGTCTTAAAAACGTTACTGTGTATATGGATGATATTTGTATCTATAATACATCACTGCAAGAGCATATTCAGGATCTGGAAGCCGTTTTCCAGCGGCTTCGAGAGGCAAACTTCAAAATCCAACTTGACAAGACAGAATTTATGAAAAAAGAGACGCCATTTTTAGGTCACATTGTTACTGCTGACGGAGTTAAACCCGATCCTAACAAAATCAAAGCTGTACAAAAGTTCCTCATACCTCAAACTACAAAAGAAATTAAGTCCTTTCTTGGTTTGATCCTTTCTTTGTTATTACAGAAAATTCGTACCTAATTTTGCCCATGTAGTCAAACCTCTAACTATGTTTAAAAAAAGGTGCAAAAATTCAACTTACTCCGGAGTACGTTAATTGTTTTAAGCATTATCAAAATTTACTTATTAATGATCCTATATTACAATACCCTAATTTCGAAATGGATTTTAATTTACGTACAGATGCGTCCAATGTTGCATTAGGCGCAGTTCTATCACAGGGTCCCATAGGCGCCGATATGCCAAAAGCATATGCATCACGTTCACTCAATGACAGCGAATCAAAATACAGTACTATCGAAAAAGAGTTGCTTGCAATTGTGTGAGCAACTAAATACTTTCGACCATACTTGTATGGCAGAAAGTTTAATATCATAACGGATCATAAACCCTTACAATATCTAATGAATATTAAAGAATCTAATAGCCGTCTGACTCGTTGGCGACTTCGTTTGGCAGAATTCGAATACAATATTATATATCAGAAAGGCTCACTCAATACAAATGCGGACGCTCTTTCAAGATTAGAGATTAACAATAATGATATCGAAACTATGTCTTGGAGCAGTGAGGAAGACGACATACCGCTTTCGATGATAGTAAATCAGTCAAAAAAACCTATAACTAACAAACTACCTGGCGATTGTAACACCATCCATACTGAATTAGAAAACCCTGTCTTAGAAATCCCTATTTCTAAAAAACATATTAACGTTTTTGACAATCAGATATTCCTAAATTTTGTACATCATTCACCTACTAAACCAAAAAGAACTGAAGTCTTCCCGGGAAAAAAGCGATTATTAATACAGGTAGATAAGAGTAATTTGGAAAATAGTATTATAAATATATTCAAGGAATATGTTAAACCAGGTATTAAATATGGCATATACACAACTGAATCTAGATTTATCCCCTTAATTACTACTGTATTACAGAAAACATTCCAAAATTCTGCTTATAATTTAACCTTTTGTAAAACTAAAATTGAAGATGTAACATGCCAGGACAAACAATATCAAATAATTAAAAATTACCACGAAAGTAAAAATAATCACCGCGGAATACAAGAAGTTCAACAAAGAATTAAGTTACTCTATTATTGGCCTAATATTAAAAATCAGCTAACAGAATACAAAAGTAATTGCGATATTTGCCAAACTTGCAAGTATGAGAGAGCCCCAAATAAACAAAGTTTTCAGTTAGTTCCTATTCTAGATAAGCCCTTTGATGTTTTGCACATTGACACTCTAACCGTTAATCGACAAAAGTTTTTAACCATTATAGACGTATTTTCCAAATATGCCCAAGCGTATCCCTTAGAATAGCTTACAGGAGTGAGTGTAATGAATGAGTTGTCAACATATATATCTCATCATGGTGTACCAATTAGTGTAACTGCCGATCAAGGAACTGAGTTTAAAAACAAGCCTATACAAGAGTTTGCAAACTTACACAAAATTAAGTTACACTTTATCAGAGTCAATAATCCTCAATCAAATGGAGCTATTGAAAGGTTTCACTCTACTATTTTAGAACACATCCGCATATTGTCTGTTACTCATTCTGAATTATCTACAAACGAGTTGATGTTGTATGCTGTCATAGGATATAGCAATAGTATTCATTCGGTTACAAATATGAAACCTATGGAAATTATAACCGGGCATACCAACAACAACGATCCTTTTGATATAAATTTAGAAAACATCTATCTTCAACATTGTTAACAGACACAAAACTGTAACCATGGAGTTATACAGTGAAATTAATAAAAAACTACACAATAACCAGATTAAGACAACGTCTAACGCTAATAAAGACAAATCGGAACCCCTTCAATACGAAGACGGTAAGGCATTATACGTGAAAAAACCCTCTTGCGGTTCGGCATAAGACCAAACCTCGTTATCTAGGACGTAGAGTTAAGAAAAACTTAGATATAAAAGTTATAGACGATAAGAACATTGTTCACCATAAACGTATCTTGAGGAAACCTCTAAGATATCAAAATACCTTGTTCCAGGGTCTTGGCACTGATCCGGGCTGAACAAATAGTGACCACGGAGCTGGTGAACAATCCAGGGATACTTCCCTTTAGGTTAGGTAGCGTTAAGTTTCAAAAGACAGAACATGTGTTCTTACATTATTATGAGTTAGATAGAATTAAGGATAGCATTAATAATATAGAAAGTTATTTAGGTAGATACATAGAGTACATTAGGTCATCAGACCAAGCTTACTTTAGCGATACCTTACTAGTTACTAATCAAGTGCTCGTAAGTATGTTTGAAACTATATACAATAGGTTTAACTCTTTGTTTAAGCAATCCAAACAAAAACGTGGTCTTATCAATGGTTTGGGCTCAATCATAAAAGGAATATCAGGTAACTTGGATTAGGATGATGCATTGTTTTACAATAAAGCCATAAACATTTTGCAAAATAATCAACAGGCTTTAACAGATAAATTAAATTCAGGAATTAGTTTAAACAAGCAAATACTAGAGGCTTTTAACATGACCTTATCTACTCTTGTATCAAATGAATATAAACTGCATGCAAAACTAAATGATGTTATGAGTACTGTTAATATGACTAATTATAGGTTAAGTGATTTTGTTAAAATTAACGGATTGTTTAGTTTGTTAAAAATCAATTTACAAAATATTTTAAATTATGTAACATCTTTGGAAAACGCCTTGAGTTTTTGTAAACTTTCCATAACACATCATAGTGTAATTAGTTCTGAAAATATCCGTTTTATGCTCGATGTGTTACTAAAGTTGTATGATAAAACTGAATTACTGATCGACGAATATACTGAAATAAGAGACTTTTATGATATAATTGTATGTGGTTCGTATTATGTAGACAATACGGTTGTATTCATTCTGAAGTTTCCCATATTGTATTCGAACATGTATACTTATTACCATCTTTTACCTACTCCAACTGTTAATAACACAATATTAATTCCACCTAAACCATATCTGGCAATGAACGACGACGACCATCGTTATATGGACAAAGAATGCAAAAGGTTCCACAAGGTATATTATTGCCAACAAGGCGAACTTACGACCATTACAAACCCAAACGATTGTATTTATCGATTGATGCTAAAACAAGAAATAATGAGCAGCTGCAGTTTCGTACAATTCAAGGCCGAATCTGAGATGTTACAGAAATTAGATGATTACCACTATGTTTGGTCATGTACCAGAAACACCAAGGTGCAATTGAATTGTGACCGAGATACATACCAGTCATTACAAGGTACATATCTGATCGAAGTACCGGAAGGTTGCAATTTTTCTACACATCTCCATCAAATACGGAATTATAGGAACAAAATAAGAGGGACTCCAATAAAGTTGCTGTCCTTCCATGTCAATAACATGACCATAAAAAATAAGGATCACCCATTATTATTGGAAGACGTTCCACTAGATGAAATGCACAGATTGCAGAACTTGGTAGAAAAAGAAAATTACCTAGAATTGGATAAATATCAAGTTAACAGTTATCATTTCTGGACTGCCCCTATCTACATTATAATGATCCTAGCTGTTGCCCTTTTTGCTGTCTACCGATGGTTGAAGACAAAGAAGACTAACCCAGTAACAGAGCAAGCTGAATTACAAAGTGGCGGTGCTCAGCTCTTTTTCTCTAGAGAAGAAAGAGCTTCGAACTAGTGCGGGGGGTGTTATAATCTCGTTTGTGTGAGTGCAGTGTACCTAGGTATGTGTGCCGTGTCGTATGCACATGCAGTGACAGACACTTACTCTCGTTCATAACTTTAAGCTAGATACTTGTACCGACATGTAACCTTTTATAAAATAAAGTCTAATAACATATAAAAACTTTATATTCAACCTCACCGATTGCCCCAAAACTATAATTCGCTAGATGAGAAATTATAATGGAGACTTCATACATCTCTTGCGGGGCGGCTAAGCTCAGCCGCTTATGCTGTTAAAAAGATAAGACAGTTAACAAATGTAGAAACCGCGCGTTTGGTCTATTTTAGCTACTTCCACAGCATTATGTCGAATGGCATTTTACTGTGGGATCGGGCTGCTCACATTGAATCCATCTTTATTTTACAAAAGAGAGTCAGAGCCATTTATAATCTACGTCGTCGCGAATCTCTCAGGGAACTATTTAAAAAGATTAATATTATGACGGTACCTTGCCAATTCATCTATGAACATATTATGTATGTAAGAAAAAAGCTACATCTTTTAAAAAAAATAAGTGAAAGACATAATTTTAATACTAGAAATAAAGATAAAATAGATCAACCATTTTTCAGATAATCTAAAGTACATACATGTTTTATGGGGTACTGTGTTAAATGTTACAACAAAATACCTTGTGATATATTACAATTAACCGAAAGAAAATTTAAAACTCACATTAAAAGTACACTTTGTAAAAAAGTACATTACAAATTAGAGGATATATCCAAGATAAGAATTCTTGGAAACATGCTGGTCTAGCTACATAAGACAATTTAGAGTCTAGACAAAATCAAACTGGTTGCTAATTTAATTGTGTAATTAATTATTATAACATTGATTTTATATTCTGTGATTACTTGAACTCACACACTGACTTATTAGTATTTATTACTTTTTTTTTTTAGGAATGTCGTATATTTTTACAATGCTTGTAAACATGTGAGCACCATATATCCATCACATAATTATGTCATTGCTTCATTTTTGAATTCTTTTTAGCTATTGTGGTATAGTAATCTTATTCCAGGTGCATCGTCTTCACATTTATATATATTTAATGTATAAAAACTATTGTAAAACATTTTAAAACGCATATCCTTATCTTATACAAATCGGTATAGACAAGTGTTTGTTTTTGTAAACTAAAGGCTTGTAGCACGAAATAAGTGGTAGAAAACGGTGTTCTTTTTGTTAGTGGGTCGATGGCAATCTAAATGGAGACTGCCCAGAAATTTAATATAATTATCTGAAAGTGTTAGTATATTCTTATTTGGTTTGATCTGTAGTGTAAAACAAGGTTTACAATGTTTCGTCTCTCATCAACTGCATTTGTCCATTGTGACACTAATGTAGTTGTCGTCTTCACTTACAATTATTTAACAAGTGTACCTATACAACCTATTGTAAAACATTTTTAAAGAGTTGGTGGAGTTTTTTGCCTATTCTTCTCCATACGAAAAACTACCTTTTGGAAGGGGCGAATAGAATCAATTCTATTATTTTGTAAATTTTGACGTTCAAAAGTGCCATACATGGGCCTATTTGAAATAAATGATTTGACTTTGGATTTGTTGTATCTACGTAGTTCTTGAAAATGAAATTGGAATTTATCATGATGTACATTAAGAGTAGTCAAATTTTATTTATTTACTATATTGTGTGCCTGAGTCCGGCTAATTAAATATATTTTTTATATTTATTTATTTTAGTATCCGACTGAAAGTTCGGTTTCGGTTGAGTTTCGACAAAAAAAAAACGAGTTTCGGTTTCGGCGGCAAACCTGCCGAAACTATGATCTAAACCGAAACTGCATTCGGGAGCTCTCGCACTGTGATCGGTTATGTTCGGCGTGTTAAATTCCAAATACTGAAGACATTTTGCCGCGTCCACGTGCCTAATCATGACGTGACTGGCTTGTGTTTGCAGTTTGTTATGTTTGTTGTGAGTTTTCGTGTGATTTTAGTGATTTATTTTGAATTCGGTAAGTTTTATTATGTGATATAGCATAAGAGTAGGTAGTAAACATAAAAAAAAACATTAATTATAACAAACTAATACGTAGATTATCGTTTTCTTTATTTTTCCTTCAAAACATGATCCTTGTAAGGAAGTTTCGGTTTCGGCCGAAACTGACTGTTGCCTAAATTTGGTTTCGGTTTCGGTCGTAAAAACCAGTTCCGGTCGGATACTAATTTATTTGTATCTTTGACTAACCTGATTCTCCCCAAAGTGATGTATGTTATCGAACAGGCGCTCGTCGAACACGCTGTTCTCGTACTCGTCCACGATGCTGTCGGAGCGCATGAAGCGCGTGCGGCGCGCGGGCGGCGTGTGCGCGGGCGCGCGGCGCGGCGGGGCCGCGGGCGCGCGCGGCGCGTCCGACACCAGGCGGTGCAGCTCCTTGTGGATCTGTGGGCGAGGTGGGGATTGCACGAGAGTTCAATAGCAGCAGTCGGATTTAAGAAATTATGAATCTTGTTGTCATACAACATAGCAGGAAAAATATACAAGTAAATGAGATAGAATTTCAGTAAAATTATCTGGCAGATGACCTTACTTACCAAGCTTACTAACTTATCTAACACGATGAAACAGCGCCAAACTTTCACATCTATCAAAAACTATGTTTCGCAGAAAAAAAGGATGTTTCAATTACCTATAAGGGCCCATTTGCACCACAAATCACTGAACACGTTCGAGTGATAAACGAATTTAAATCATCGTTCTGTTTCTGTAAATCGTTTGAAGATGACAGAGACAGAAATATGCTATATATGTTTATGGTTAAACATAGTAATTTTAAGTACAAAATAGCCCAGTGGACCTAAGAAACTGTAAAGAATTAAACATAATATTCTTATGTATTAGTGCAACAAAAAGCAAGCCGCAAAAGTAAGAAAAAAAAGCCACACAAAAACACTCCACAGTACAGATATTCTATTTCACGAAGTCCGTTCGGCTTTGATTGTAGTAGTGACGTATCCCGACAAGCGCGCTTGTGTGTGTAAAAGTAGGTAACGTTAGAAAAAAAATCTGATATATATTCAAGTCGAGATTTAATAATCTAAATAAAATTTTGGTTTTAAAAGTATATACATTTTGTAAATAAATTAGATTAGGTTGCAATAAATACAAAAATATTAAGAATATGTAGGCATTTAATTAAGCATTGGTGTTACAGAATGGAAACGAAACAAGTAGGACTATTCAGTATTTTCAATCACTATCAGATAAATTTTCGATTTCCGATTCCGTTTTGCTGTCGTCAGAATCATCTTATACATCACTACATAGTATAAAACAAAGTCGCTTTCTCTGTCCCTATATCCCTATGTATGCTTAAATCTTTAAAACTACGCAACGGATTTTGATGCGGTTTTTTTTAATAGATAGAGTGATTGAAGAGGAAGGTTTATATGTATAATAACCCGGTTTATACCCGTGCGAAGCCGGGGCGGGTCGCTAGTTGATTATAAATTCAAAATCGAGATCAAAATATTTCAAGTAGTCTTGGCCCAAACTTTCATTGATCAGTCTTTCCGTATTCGTCATGTTTTGCTCGATATTTTTAGATGCGACATAATTTTTAACGATTCCCCAAATATTTTCAATCGCATTTAATTCTGGGTGATAAGGGGGAAGGCGTAAGACATCAAAACCCTTGCTTTTTATAAAATCGTCAATCTTGTAGATTACGTGTTGATCTTTGTACTTCTTTATTGTATCGTACAATTCCAATTTAAGAAGAGATTCATCAAATGCTATACCCTTATCCCTGAGCCATTGCTGCATATCGGCTTTCTTTGTAGATTGCGTCGGTAGTCGTTCAGCCCGTGTGTTGTGACAAGATGCATTGTCTAAGACAATGACAGAGCGCGGAAGTAAATTAGGTAGCAACTTTTCATTTAACCATTTTACATAGTTATCATAGCTCATATTTGAATGATAATCACCAGCTGTTGAGTTGGCCTTATAAACCAAGGAAGCATTTTCAATAAAACCATCCTTGGTTCCCGCGTGCACTAAAATAAAGCGAGTGCCTGTGCTAATTTTTTTTTAAAACGGAGTTCTTTCCTTTTTTTTTTGCCCAGGTGTTGTTTCGCACGTGTGTCGAAAGGACGTAGCTCTCATCGGTGTAGACAATGGGCCGACTTTGAGAGCGGTACTCTGTTATTTTTTTTAAATATTTTAAACGCCACATTTGTATATCATGACGCTCCGTCAAGACTTTACGGTTGTTCTCTGTTTTGCGCCACTTGTAACCTAATTTCAACAGTAACTTGCGAACAGTTTCTAAACAACCTTCGAATCCGATTTTTTCATTCAATGCTGTTCTTAACTTAGCTAATGTTGGAATTTCTTTATGGACAATATGGAAATCTTGTACAGTACTGCGAACCACATCGGCTGTAAAATTATCTATATCCACTTTATTATCTCGCTTTCTCCTTTTCTTCATAGGTGAAGTGAATTTTGATGAAGTGGATGGCAATTCCTTCTCTTCTTTTAATATTCTTTGAACTGTTTTTTGGCTCACACCCGTAGCTTCAGCTGTACGGCGTGTAATGTCTCGTAAATGAGACAAATCACAGTTGAGTTCCATTAATGATTTTGTAAATTCATATTCTTCTCGCAGAAAATGATAAACACTAGCTATCATGTTTCGACCCTAAAACAAAATGTAATCAAAATAATTAAGGAATATAAACATTTTATAACACAAAAAATCATTCATTTTATAAATACTTCTATTCTTTTTAATTGAAAACGTATAAATAAATATTACCTCACTATGGACAACTCTTCTTCGTTTTGTTGCCATGCTGACCTTACTCCGTGAAACAATTTGGCGCGAACTAAAAACCACTACTGATCCGGACCGTGTCCCGATCGACACTGAGCGCTCTCGAGGTTACGCACATAAAAACAATGTGCATGTGCACGCTTGACAACATTCATAGCCAAACGGACTTCGTGACATAGAACATCTGTACAACATCAAAAGAAATCAAAGTTAGAACATACATAGAATCAAACCACTTTGAATGTTACTAGAATGGAACTTCACGGGCTCCTCTTACCTGTATATGAAACTAAAATAGTTGCAAAACAAAATAGCGACAAACAAAAATGGCGGCTGATACCAAATCTAATGTCGATCTAAAAAATCCGATAACAAAGATGGTAGCTTAACATCGAATGTTAACTAAAGACACCATTATTCAAACAAGCAACATCACAATATTAATAAAACAAAAGTTTAGAACTGACTACAAACTCTTCACTACGCCGTATCTGCAACAAATTTTGCTAGATCTAACACAAAGTTAGTACAACATTTCTTTGGAAACAAACACTACCAAGAATTCTTGCTACCGTGGTCGACCGTATACGCGTAGAGAACACTGCATTGTCAAATGAATACGAATTTTAAATGGCGCAAATAAGCTTTGATTACTCTTAATCAGGTCTAAGTGACTTCTGCTTGTCAACCAACACCAGATATGAAGGTAAAGGGACCTGTTGAAGATGAGGATGGGCTTAAGTATTCAATGGAAACACAAAGTTTTTTTGGTGTATATTAAGACGTTTCTTTTTCACACACACTGACATTAGTACTAAAAAACATAAGAAATATCAAATAAAAAAGGAACAAAAACGTGAATACAAAAAAGGTTGGTTGCTGGTTGCCAACAGTACCTTTAAGCCAGAGTCACATTGTCGGAGTATAACCCTGACACCAAAACTAATAATATGAACTCGGCTAAGCAGTGTTCACGACTCGGCTGCGTTCACACGATGCAACAAATCAACGCTAAAGCAAAAAAATCCCAAGCATCACACACCCTACACCCTACCGTCCCCTACCATAGGAATAACAGACTCATGCACGATCATGGTCTCAGGCCGTTTCCGTCGCTCCACCATGGGTGACCTGATCGGCTGCAGCGACACGGGGCGGAGTCTCCGCAAGGCAGGGTCCTCGGGTCGGTGGTAGTGCACGAACTTGTATAGCTCTTTGTGCAGCTGTGGACAAGCGTGCGTTACGTTACGTGTGCATGCGGTTAGAAGCTGCCGCAGTATTTGTGGGTGACGTAGTCATTAAAATAAGCATGGACCTCTATTTCATTGGAGCATAACCAGCAAAATGGGGGTGTAAATTCAATTAATAAAATCTCTGCCAAGATTTTATGTATAAATAAACAGTTTACTGAGTAAAACATAGGTATATTAAAACCCAGTGGACATAATTATTAATTATCTATGAATGTAGTCAGAAAAGTGGTTCTCGAGTCATAAACACACAAAAGGAAATAAGATACAGGCTGAGAAATATAGCATTTTATAGTATGTGAAGAAGGAAGAAGTAGGAAAAAAAGCACATTTTTAGATTAAAATTTATTGTTTCTCAGGTTTTTGATAAGCTTGTTAACGTTATTCAAAAGTTTGTGTTGCGTATCCTATGCCATTGTGTATTTAAAAGTGCACCTTACTGATCAAATAATATGATGAAAACTCGGACGGTTATCACATTTTAATAATAAGTTGTATTTACTAATAAAAGCAGAGAAAAGTAAATCAGTTTACAGTTCAAAATATTGCCATGTGCATAAAAAAAAGCTGTGTTAGCAGATGCATAGTGAACATCGAACGTGCATGCACCTTACTGAAGTTAAGGCGACGATAACAGACTTTTTATAATTTTATACTGAAGATCACGTCTATACGAGTAGTATTAAAGATTTGGATTTTTTTTTTGTTAAATCAGAGCATTTTCTTAATAACTTGATATAAGAATATTTTAGATTATGTTTATATTACATAGTGAAATTAATTTGTAAAGTTATGTCTAACGCGGATAAAAAAAACTGAGAATTACGCAAAATCTATCAAGCGTATTTTTCTGAAACCTTCACCATTTTAAATATAATTTAATTATTTAGTATACGTGTTTTATTAAAATACCTTTTGTTTTATATATAATAAATTAATTATGCGTCTAATTTGGGACAGCGCTCCTTGATGGGCGAGTTCTATTACTGGTTGAACGTACGACGCGTTGCGTGAGCTCAGCACAGAACACGCAAGCTAACCACTCAAGGTCACACACACAAAGATCTATTCAATCATATCCAAATCTGTCTGCAACTGTGTACTTGCTTGCCAGAGGTCTTCCTTTCGGACTCCGTGTGCTGTTAAGCCGGTTGCCCTCAGATGCACCGGCCATTGGTTTTACAGCGTCTGATATCATATTAGTCTGGCTGGCTACATTTATTTATAGTGTTTCTACAAGGTGCCGCAGTGTATGTTAATTGAGCATGTAAAGGTGTGAGTCGCAAGCGGTGCGTAACTGTGTTAGTCGCTGGAGCCGCGCACTTCTTTACACGGTAGTTCGCACGATGCATATTATAGCCTACGAAGTGCCTTAACATGCACACTTTACCCGCGCCGTGCATCATAAGTTACCCCTCTTTTTAGTAGCAATATTTTGTATACGCATAGCCTAAATATATTCGTCAGTTTAAGGACCATTTTTGTCTGCTCATTGCACGATTTAGATCTTCTTAACCGACGCAGCATTATACAATGTGTCCGGACATGGACTAGCGATATTCTAAATACTTAAATATAAACTATTTAAAAGTACAATTACACTCTAAGCTTGGGTCCAATACATTTCCCCGCTATGTGGCAGCCATTTTGTTTTTTTTTTAATTCTCAAAAAAATCATATCTCTCAAAGTTTTAGTCATACTGAGATAAAAAATTGGCTTATTCGAAAGGCAATAATATTGTCTACCATCTGCATTACAAAACAATGTATTCACAGTTCCAAAACTTTTGAAAAAAAAAAGGGAAAGAAAAAAAAAAATATGCAATTCAACCAATAATTGTTAATTACCATAAAAACGGGGAAGTGTATTGGACCCAAGCTTAGAGTGTAATTGTATTTTAAAATAGTTTATATTTAAGTATTTAGAATATCGCTAGTCCATGTCCGGACACACTGTATATTGCGTCGTATTTTCAATAACGCAGACTGACATTCAGCCATCTGCTTTTTGCTTTGAATAAAAAATGTGACACTGCCAGCCTGATATTTTTATTAAATGGCCAAGCCATTAAAGAGGTGTTATTTTGATCCTTGTCATCGAACAATTAAATTGAATATAAAAGACCTGACTAACCTAAAAAAAAAAAAAAAATATTTAATTATTTTATTTTTTAAATTATTCCTCTTTTGTATCCAATTCATGCGGACGTTTGTTGATATATTTGTAGTACGCTTACCTCGAAGCCCAGCTTGAACATCTGCAGCAAAAGCTCTCGCACTCTAGTGGCGACGGTCTCGAACAGATCGCGGTGCATCTCTTCAGAGGGAGACAGTCGGCTTTTGTCGAGGACGAACCCAATGTGAGAGGTTATGAAATCACGGATCGCCATTAAGCAGTTCTGTGAAATAGTTTTAAATTATCATCATTCGTGCCCTTATTCTAATTTATTTGCGGTCGGTGCAATATGTCTTTTTCTTCCATACTTCTCTATTAGTCATTTCGGTAGTCACCCCATTTTTTTTGGGTGGGAAATTATCAAAATAACTTCTCCCGCTCTGGGCGGAGTGGGAGGGCGTGTCAGACTCTTACTGACTAAAACCCACCCGTGTTTCTTCGGTTGCCCTGTTGCCGGGGGCCACGATCTCCCTTTCGGTTTTCTTCGCAGCCCCGGCAGGCATGGGACCGTTCAAGTATTACGTAAGCACTATAGGGGGGCGGGGGAGTCAATGCTTTGCTTATTTTTGATAACATGGGGGGTGGGGGGGTCTAGATGGTGATTACGTCAGCAATAATTATTTACTTTTTTACACATTGTCTTTGCTTGAAAACGAAACGCATATTCGGGGATTCCCACAAATAATGAATACGTTTAGGTACTCGCTTAGAACCGCGTGCTATTCACTTGTCTAAATTTACACTTCTTAGAATTATAACTGCTGCTCATGAATCAATAAAAAGTAAAAACAGATTACTTACATTAAAAGAAAAATGCATATACCAATGTTTACGTAAGCATGGAAGGGGGGGGGTAAGAGCTTTGCTTACTTTTGCTGACAAGGGGGAGGCGGGGGTAAATAATTGTAATAAATCTGATTACGTAATACTTGAACAGGGGGCATCGGCCCTAGCGGACCCCGTCAATTCTGCTGACATCTCTTTGAGGCGCGCGTGGAACACAACGCGCCGTCGAACCGGGTCTGGTCCTTATCGGACGGCTAGCTACCCATTGCTCACAGCCCGCAAGCCCGCGCCTGGTAGTCACCCCCTAAGCTGTGTAGCCATCTCTCACACAGGTGATATAGTTATAAAAAAAAACAGTGGCACTCCGGGAGTGCGGACAGAAGTGAAAACTTGAAAAAAAATCGCTATCACGGTAATCAACGCGTTGATGTCTTTTACTTCACGTACCGCGGTAATCAACACGTTGATGTCTTTTACTCCACGGGTTCGGTAAATTCAGTAAGTATCGCGAAATCAATGGTTTACTCCCATCTTATAAATACTCAACGCGCATAAAAAAGAAGTAGTGAGAAAGCCGAACTGTTATTAAAACTCGTGTCATCTTTCAAAATTCAAAAGTCATTTATTCAAACTAGGCTGGGTATCAGCACTTTTCGAACGTCAAAATTACATAAGACAGTCCCCCAAAACCCCCAACCTTCACCACTTCCTAGTGCCTAGTTACGGCGGGTATAGTGTTAGGCAGGAGTTTGTTTTGTTGGTGTAGTAGTCTGAAGTGAGAATGCCTTGGGTATAATTCAAGAAGAGTAAGGAGCTGGTCGGACCCAGGTTAGGTAAATGGCAATAGCTCGCTCCCTATTACATGGGATGTATAATAAATAGCCAAATGTTTATAGGCAGTGGGCTAGTGACAAATCTTAGATGGCAGAATACCAGTGCTGTGACATTTAAAATGACAAATACAACAAAATACCTTGGTGTTATAATAGATGAAACACTTTCGTTCAAACAACATATACAAGCTTTAAATAATAGGATTCGCAGGTTAATATTTATTTTAAAAAAGTTGCGCTATATTGCTGACCCAAAAATCGTTAGACAAGTTTACTTTGCTCTATATCAATCAATATTAACTTACTGTATTACCACATGGGGTGGAGCGGGTAAAACAATGTTACTAACCATCGAGAGAGCTCAAAGGGCGATTCTCAAAGTGTCTACTTTCCGCCCTTTCCTTTTTCCTACTAACCTCCTATACAAATCTTGTGAAGTATTAACAGTTCGACAGCTATTTTATAATGGGTATTGTATTAAAACAACACACATCTCTACCTTACAGTAGTGCGTATACTAATAAAAGGCGTAAAGATATAGTTTGCCCACAAAACACGCTTTTGTATCTAAATTTTACCTGTACCTCGGTCCTCTTCTCTATAATAGACTAAATTCGAAAGCAAACATTTATTCCCTGAACTACATATTTTGTAAGAGTATTCTCAAGGATGCTCTCCAAAGTATGTCTTACGAAGATACAAATTCAAATCTTTATTGCATATCACATGTGTTTACAAGGTCTTAATAATAATAATAAAGTTCACATAGACCCTGTCGGGCACAACAATTACATAAAATATGAGTAGTAGCATGATTTACAGAGAATTTACTGTGTTAAAGTGAGTAAGTATGTACAAATTTCACCAACGTTAAGTATTTATCAAATTTAGAAACTAAGATTTAAGCTACTCAACATATAATTAGTGATCTACTCGTATTGTCAACCTGCAGATAATTTATTTATTTATTTATAAGTCTATTTTAGCTCTTCTCGCCTGAAACACAGGATTACCTAGTTCAGGCACGTAAGTCTTAGGAATATAATTTACATTTAAGCAAATCTGTAATAATTTTTATACCTTGTAATTTTTTGAATAAATATTACTATTATATTATTATTATTTATTTTTAAACGGGCGCCGTCAGTAGGGCGTGGTCATTTTTTTACTGCCACGACTGGCTTAGTTTTTGTTTTTTTATTTATTTATTACGGACGCTTTTAACGTGCACGTCTTTTTACATCGTTTTCACATGTATAATTTCAACATGAGTGATGTAACAATATTTTGATTTAAAAGAGTGTCCATGGAGTTTCTTGCCCATTTTTGTCAACCGCTTTATCAACCATTAACAATTCATAAGTGCCTGTCATTGGTTTAGTTGAAATAAATGCTTTGAGTTTGAGTTTTTCTCGGTTTTCACGAGGTTCCCGTCATGCGGGACTGCTATGTCAACAATCATTGCGCGCAGCTCTATTCGATCCATCACCACTATATTTATCGGCTTATTATTATTATGAGCTGTCATGCTCCTCTGCAAAGAACCCCTTCCGTCTTTCAAACCTGAACATACCTCTTTCAAACCCATCAGGGAAAAAGACATAAGGCTACAGTATGTTGTAGTAGTGCATACTCACAAAGATCTGCCCCCTCTGGTGCATGTAGGCGGGCGGCGGCGCGCGCGCCAGGCGGGCGGCGAGCGCGCGCGCCCACTGCGCGGCCTGCAGCGCGGGGTCGCGCGAGCACGCGTACATGCTCTGTGCAGAGCGACACACCGCGTAGATCGCGTGCCTGCCAACCAGACTAACGTGTTAGAATATTGGAATAAGGACAGAAGAACACGGAATGGGAAACAAGTCATTAATTAAAAAACACGGTTAAGAACTTCGATCAAGAATATACAGTATCACGAACAAAACCTCATCGCTCAACTGGCCACGACTGATAGCACTGCACTGCATATTTATATTCTTTACAAGCCAATTTTGCAGATGGGACTATCGCACAAATTAGCTAGCTTCCATACAAACTTTAATTACCTATTTAACCCCATAAGGGGACGAATTTAAAAAATCCTTTCTTAGTGCTCACCTTCGTCATATAAGGAACACTTATAAAGCAAAAAATAAATCTCATGTTTTTAGACCTAACGGTTGAGGCTGTGCGTTCATTGTTAGTGAATGAATGAGTTCAAAATGGTTATCTAGTCTAGTAAAGATTTAAAAATTATATGTTTAATAGTAGATTGTTTGCCAAGGGAGCAAACAACTATTTTTAAGGCGAGAGTGTTTCTTTGAATCCAGAGCGCAGCGAGGGATTCAAATTACGTCACTCGAGCTTAAAATAGTGTTACTACCGAGGTGAACACTCTACTTTTTGTCACCCTCTATGAGAAAAACAAACGTGTGTGATCCGACCTCTCTCAGGAACGAAGTTCCTTCTCATGTACGATTTAAAAAATAAAATTTTAGCAGCCGTCATCGTGGTTACATTTTGACCTCGCTATCGACTTTAGCACCTTCGAAAACTATGAAAACGATACCCATGAAGAAAAAATTGTGAATTTCCGCAGCTGCCCTCTTGGATTTACATTTTGACCTCACTATCGGCTTTAGCACCCTTGAAAACCATGAAAACGATACTCTTGATGATAAATTTGAAAATTTTCAGAGCCGCCATTTTGGATTTACATTTTGACCTCACTATCGGTTTTAGCACCCTCGAAAACTATGAAAACGGCACCCATGACGAAAAATTTGAATATTTCCGCAGCCGCCATCTTGGATTTATATTTTGACCTCAGTTTAGACTTTAACAACTTCAAAAACTATGAAAACGATACCAATAAAGAAAAAAAATTAAAATATTCGCAGCTGCCATCTTGGATTTACACTTTGACTTTCTCTCTCTTTCTTGCCAGCCTGTTACTTGTTCATACAGTGTTCGTGTTTGATCTCTTTGGTGATTGGAACTTTTACTAACAATATCCACATTCCAAATTCAAATCACTTTTAATCCCTAGGGATAGCAGCTGCGAAAATTTTCATTTTTTTCTTCATGGCTATGGTTTTCATAGTTTTCGAAGGTACTTAAGTCGATAGTGTGGTCAAAATGTAAATCCACGATGGCGGCTGCTAAAATTTTATTTTTTAAATCATACATGAGAAGGAACTTCGTTCCTGAGGGAGGTCGGATCACACACGTTTGTTTTTCTCATAGAGGGTGGTAAAAAGTAGAGTGTTCACCTCAGGAGCAACACTATTTTAAGCTCGAGTGACGTACTTATCTACTATTAAAATAACTAATAGAAATTGGGTTGGAAAAATATGTAATTGGTGCTTATTCTGTTTTGTGACGCTAACCCCTGATCTAGAGTCTTGCCACGCTAACTATGCAATGGAATAAATGGGCAACCCTAAAAAGTTTTATATATGGTATACTTTTACATCAGTCACTTTCGTAGTACTTGAGCTGTCAGATTGCTTACACTGTAAGTTGTTTTCATAAAATAAAGTAAAAAATGGTTAAACCTATTAAAAGTAGAGTGCGAGAGTTATTTTGTAAATGATATGTAAGTTCCAAGATGTGAAGGAACAGCACGATGTCGTCCTTAGCCAAAAACGACAATATTTACAGGATTTCGAAAAGTTGACGTGTAAGTATATCAAATGATTTTGATATTTTGCCTTTTGATTTTTGCATAATAGACTATGTCGTACCTACGCTCTACCTCCATACGATGACTAAACTGTATCAAATCGACACTCGATCGTGCTTAAGTGACTATTCTTGACCAGGAAAGAATCAGAATATAAACAAAATAACCTATCAAAAACAAAGTATCAAATTCTTTTTTCTTAGTACAGACGGTGTCGCCGTCTTTATCAAATTCTACTATTTTTGTACTTATGCAGGTTTAGTGTGGCCAGAGTATAGTATATTCTTATATCACCAAGCATTTTTTCATTGATAAATTGACAATAAATTTGATCATGACTAAAATAGGGTGCAAAAGATTTATCACTCCAAATTAATCATAAATAAAATGATACAGCAATTTGCTACTCTATCTTAAGAAACAAGAATGCAAGAACAATACAATACAGAAGAACATATAAAGAAGAAAAATTGGTTCCAGATATAATGATAAAACGTACCGACCCACATTTTCTCCAGAAATGCGAAACATTTTAGATAGCTACATATCTTTATATATATAATTCTTCTGTGAGTGTGTATGTCACTGAACTTCTCTCAAACGACTGGACCGATTTTGATGAAATTTTTTGTGTGTTCAAGGGGATCTGGGAATGGTTTAGATTCACAATTTTGTCCGCTGGACAATGTTTTGACAGGACAACGTCTGTCGGGTCCGCTAGTATACACAGTATAATACAAAGTCGCCCTCCCTGTCTATGGCCGCTCAGTTCTAAAAATACACAATGGATTTTGACGCGTTTTTCACCATAATTTATATAATTTATTCCGGAATGTTTATGTCCATGACACTTTAATATTGAACTTAGATATAGCACAGAAAACTCGATATTTTAACACGTCGCCACGTCAGTACATTACCCCCGTGGGAGCGGGTCACTTGTATACAAAAGGAGATGTCTGCTTTTTGTAGGGACGTTGGTTTTTTATTCCGAGAAAAATCTAACCAGCATGAAACTACGTCTAAATAAAAACGACAAAATATGGAACTAGGAACCACTGAAATAATATTTTTAGACCCCTCCATTTAAGAGAAAAATTATTAACTATTTAAAGTACAAATATTTTATTTGTTGATGGCAACTATGACAAATATGATATAAATTGACACATAGTACAGTCATTACCGTCAATCAATTGACAGTGATGACAGTAACATGTGTCAATTTTGACAAGTTTACTATTTGAATATGTCAATTTAACATAAATTGACACATAGTACTGACATTACTGTCAATGAATTGACAGTAATGACAGTAACATGAGTCAGTTTTGACAAGTTTACTATTTTATGGGGTATGTTCACTATATTATCCTAGATAATTAGAAAAGTTTGTTCGTTTTAGGAGTAAATTCTTACTTAAATAAAAAACATTTTTTCTGAAAATTGGAGGTCTTTAAAAATGTATGATATAGTTAGAACTACTAGTTTTTGGAATGTCTATCCAAATATATTTAACTTATTCTGGTTAGAATGATTGAATAATAAAAAACCATTTTAGGACATGTCCTTTTAGATACTATATTTGGAATTTTAGATCAGTTTGACGCAATTTACTGAATTATTTAGAGGTTGTGGGTTGGTACGGTGTCAGCATAACTGGGCACAGTAATGAAATTGTATTTACTTGTCAGTATTCTCTGATCTCTCAGGATCCACAAGCTGTTGCTTTTCCTTGGTGTTCTTAATGCCATCGAACTCCTCTTCGTAAGTCTTCAGTAGCCTGTTCAGTTGATTACATGTGATGTTTCTGGAAATTATTATACAAGTATGAAGTAAATTCAATCTTTTGACTGCATTCAGGATGGCTTATCAAAGATATCTCGACTAAATAAATTACTGATTTTATTTTTGTACCAAACTGTTTTGTTAGTTTAGTGATAGCAAGTGTGACTGCTGAGATGAGGTACTGGGTTCAATTCCCACTTATTCGTGGAGTACGCGCATAAAATGTGATATTTTCCCATTAATATTATAACTTCTTGTTTCTGAACAATGTACAGTTTCCGAAGACGGGTGAAAGTACACTTGATGCGCTTGGCGAGCTGCGCCGTGAACAGACAGGCACACTACACAAGAGAGTAGTACTCACGAGAAGGTGAGCGGCGCCAGCACGGCGGCGCACTTGATGCGCTTGGCGAGCTGCGCCGTGAACAGACAGGCACACTACACAAGAGAGTAGTACTCACGAGAAGGTGAGCGGCGCCAGCACGGCGGCGCACTTGATGCGCTTGGCGAGCTGCGCCGTGAACAGACAGGCACACTACACAAGAGAGTAGTACTCACGAGAAGGTGAGCGGCGCCAGCACGGCGGCGCACTTGATGCGCTTGGCGAGCTGCGCCGTGAACAGACAGGCACACTACACAAGAGAGTAGTACTCACGAGAAGGTGAGCGGCGCCAGCACGGCGGCGCACTTGATGCGCTTGGCGAGCTGCGCCGTGAACAGACAGGCACACTACACAAGAGAGTAGTACTCACGAGAAGGTGAGCGGCGCCAGCACGGCGGCGCACTTGATGCGCTTGGCGAGCTGCGCCGTGAAGGCCCACTCCGCCTGCAGGCGCGAGCGCGGCATGTGCTCCGTCACCGACATCGTCGTCAGGTACGACAGGTATTGCTGGGGAAAAAATTATAAAGTTATTAGTTGACAAGGAAAATTTTATCAAGATACTAGCTTCTGCTCGCCGCTTCGCCTGCGTGGATGTAGGAAAATATCCCACGGGAACGTGTTACCGGGATTACATCCCTAATAGTGGAGGAAAAGGTTATTGACTCCTACCGGTGAGCCCGCCGCCATCAACCATAGCTCTTTTGTTACGCGTAATTTTGAATCTGTTGATTTCTTTTAACCGCTTAAGTTCCACCGTGTATTTATTAAGTAGTAGTATTTATTTAAATGATATGATTTCAAGGCATACTTTAGTCTAAATTAAATGCCCAATTTAAAAAAATATTATACCGGTCCAAATAGCTACGGAAATAATAATTAAAATTTATCGAATTCTGAAAGATAAAAGTGGTTACTGTGTGTACGGAACCGTACATTACTTTATCGACTTACGCGCCGTGCATTCTGCACACACAGCATTTGTACCTATTATTGCAAATAATATGTAAAAATATATTTCAATAAATCAGTGTTTTACAAGCATTCAAAGCGGTCGGTTTTATTTCATCATCCCAATAGAATCGCCGCGTTATCATATCATCAAGTGTAGGGACCACCCCTATATTTCTTTTTGGTCCTTCGAGAATTACAGGACCTCGACGCGGTACTTCGACCTAGCGCGCGTACTGGTCAGAGGCACGGTTCGGACTCAAGGTTCTGTGATCAAACCAGTGTGGACTCATTCGGTGAAGAACACACTTCATCCTTGACTTAAGCAGATATAGCTTAGGTCAGCAGCACGTTCGTGGTAAACATATTACGGCGTAACATCAATATCATCGGGCTCTGTGGAGCTCATCATCGGGCGGTGCGAGGGTTCAGCGTCCGCTGTCAACCTCTTTGGGAGCAGCATCAGGTGCAGACAGCTACGTGGATCATCATAAAACCAAGTAAGACTGTTCCTTTACCTACATCATGGAAGCTCTTTTTGTCCGTCAATCTGAAATCATCACCAATTTCACTACACTAAAGGTGAACTTCAACAAGGACTCGGATTCTCGCAAAAATGCCGAATACTTGAGGAAACGGTTAGAGACGTTAGACAACCTCTGGGGAGAGTTCGATCAAAATCACCAAAAAATATCTGAGCATAAAAATGTGGCGGTTGAGTATTTCCTTGACAACACATATCAAAAGGGTAAAGACTATTATCAATCTACTCGTAACCTTATATCATCTTACGGCAAATTATCAAAATCTACTCAACCAGATGGAAAGTTAGACGAATTGTTATCATTGCAACGCACTAATTTTAGGGCTTTTAATCGGCTAATCAAGGGCATCAAAATTGATCAAATATCAGATAAATGGGAACTAGAAGACGAGCTCAAAAACGTTCAAGCTAAGTGGACAATTATTGATGCACAACATTTGCAAATCGATCATTTACTAGCTGGGGGAGATATATCATACGACGAGGAATTTAATCATCATGAATTGGCCTACAAAACTATCAAACGTGAGTTGAATAAGAAAATGTCATCAACGACTCACCTAGAAAAATAAACTCCGCACATTGAAATACCATCGTTCAGCGGGAACTACACACAGTGGCCAACTTTTTATGACTTGTTCACGGAGACAATTCATAACAATAATTCTATCACTAAAGCTCAGAAGATGCAGCACCTTAAGGGAAAACTTAAGGGTGAAGCAGAACGTCTCATCTATCATCTACATATTTCATCAGAGAATTATGATACTGCGTGGGAGATCTTATTGCATCGATACAACAATTCTCAAGTTCTTTTCACGAATCAAATCGAAATGTTCCTCAATCAACCCAACCTTCAGAAGCAATCATCATTTGAAATCAAAAGGTTGTATGATACCTCAACCACGCAATGTATTCACGCGATTCACAATCTCGGCGTTGATACGAATACGTGGGATCCGTTATTAGTTAATTTATTGTGCAAAAAACTGGACCCAGAAACTTATGCTGACTACAAGGAAGCACGTAGGACACCTCGTGATTTACCAAGGTTGGACGAGTTAATGACATTCCTCGAGAGTAAGTTTACCGCTCTTGAACCTATTCATAAAAACGATAAGGAACCCTCATCAATCAAATAACTTTAATAAGCAAAACATTTATAAAGGTTACATTAACAAAAATTATCAAGCCATCATTACTCAAACTTCAAAATGCTCTGTTTGCAATTTTAATCATGCTCGCAATTTGTTTTTGTGTAAAAAATTCGTGAACATGACACCGGACGTGCAATTGAAGACGGTGACAAACTCAAATATTTGTCGAAATTGCCTATTCAGTCACGATGGAAGTCAATGCACTTCGAAAAAACGTTGCAAAACCTGTCAAGGTGATCATCATTCAATACTCCATGAAGCGTGTGTACCATCATCAAAATCAGCTTCTCAAGCAACTTCATCATCATCATCTGCTTCGTCATCAAAATCATCAAGCAAGCAACCTAATGTTAATCATGTCGCAGGAAATGACGAAGAGTTATTGTTGACCACACTATCAATCAATGTCAGGAGTTCAGATGGCAGCTACGTGACCCTTAGGGCTCTTCTAGACCAGGGATCACAAATATCATTAATATCGGAAAACGCTGTACAGCGGTTAGGGTTGCAGCGGCGACGATACAACGCATCAGTATCAGGAATAGGGGCTGGTGCTAGGCAAAGCAAAGGACGGGTATCAATCGACTGTCAATCTATCTACGGCGACTATCAGTTTACTACAGAAGCATTGGTTTTAACAAAGGTCGCTAACTGCTTGCCTGGTATACCATTCAAAAAACAATCATGGTCTCATATCCAGCACCTTCAATTAGCAGATCCAGAATACAACGTGTCGAAGCCAATTGATATTCTCTTGGATGTGAGTATCTATTCACAAATCATCATGGACGGTCTCATCAAAGGACCAGCGCAGGCTCCGATTGCGCAACAGACGGCACTCGGATGGATCCTGTCTGGCAACGTTCGCACATTTAATTGTCATATCGTAACAAATGACTTATCAGACCTATCAAAATATTGGGAGATAGAGGACGTAGAAACATCAGCATCATCTCTTACCAGTGAAGAGCAGTATTGTGAAGAGTTTTATCAGCAAGCTACTCATCGTTTGGACACTGGTATCTACCAGTGTCCAAACGATGAGTACTACAACTACGAGGTTGGCATACCCATGAAACCTGAATATGAAAATCAGCTTGGATCATCAAAATTAAAGGCTATTGCACAATTCAAACAGTTGGAAAGAAAAATGTGCAATAACGAATCATTTTCAGAAAATTTTAATTCATTTATGTCTGAATATCAAGAACTGGGTCACATGTGTATTGCCAATAATGTCAACGAATCAAAACGTGCCTTCTACTTACCACATCACGGCGTAATGAAATTAGATTCGACAACAACAAAACTTAGAGTCGTTTTTAATGCGTCGGCGAAATCTACATCAGGCAAAAGCCTGAATGATCTCATGTTTTGCGGACCAAATCTTCAAAGGGACCTCATGACACTCATCTTAAACTGGAGAAACTATAGCTATGTAATCACGGCGGACATAGAGAAAATGTTCCGGCAAATCTATATCAGACCATCAGATCGTCATCTTCAATCAATCATTTGGCGGCAATCATCTCAGGAGGTACTCGACGAATATCATCTTGCTACCGTGACGTACGGTACTAAGGCCGCTCCATACTTAGCTATGAGAACGCTTAAACAGCTGGCTATAGACGATGCCGACAAGTATCCACTAGCTGCGTCAGCATTAAATCAGTCATTCTATATGGACGATCTGTTTAGCGGAGCGAATACCATTCATCAAACCAGGGAGCTTCAGCATCAGCTCATTGAGATGTTGAAGGGTGCTGGTATGAACCTCCGAAAATGGTGCAGCAACGTACCGGACCTACTAGTAGATCTATCACCTGATCAACTCAATAACCCATTAGACTTCAAGTGTTCGGAAACAAGAAAAACACTTGGATTGAGATGGAATCCATCAACTGATAGCTTTAGCTTTCAAAATAAATTTCAGTATCATGATAAACGCGTCACAAAGAGACAGCTGCTTTCGGAAATTTCAAAACTATTTGACCCGTTGGGCTGGCTGTCACCATTATCAATCAGAGCAAAACTGCTTTTTCAAAATGCATGGTCATCACATGTATCGTGGGACGAAGAAGTTTCACAATCCGTTCAAGATGATTGGATTCAAATTAAGAATGATTTCAACATCATAGATCAATTTATCATACCACGTTATATCGGTAACACAAATCAATCATATCAAATACATGGATTTTGTGACGCTTCCGACAAAGCATACGCATGTGTTGTGTATGTAGTAGCAAAAAACAATAAGGGCGAGTGCACATCAAAGCTCGCTGTAGCAAAAACGAAGTTAGCACCTTTGGCAAAAAAGGTCTCATTGCCACGACTAGAACTATGTGGTGCGCTACTGCTATCTCAACTTATCAAGAAAGTCATGGAATCCTTATCAAATCAGGATGTAGAGATTTATGCCTGGACAGACTCCATGATAGTTTTAGGATGGATCAAAGGCGATGTGGAGAAATGGAAGCAATTCGTAGCTAACAGAATTATCAAAATCATAAGTATCATTCCATCATCATGTTGGCGTCATGTGAGATCAGAAGAGAATGCTGCAGATTGTGCAACTCGGGGTCTGACGTCACGAAAGTTATCAAGCCATCCGTTGTGGTGGCAGGGTCCGAAATGGATAACCAATTTCGAACATAGTACCCTTCCTATAACCTCATATCAATCACCAGATTTGGAAACCAAGCAGCTTAGTGTAAACACGGCCTTATATCAAAATCATATTTCAATCATACACGAGTTATTACAGAATTACAGTTCATTAACTCGCATTGTAAAAATAATCGCTTGGATATCGCGTTTCATTACGCTATCACAAGGGAAACACACTTCAAGAACGGATGTATTGACGTCATCAGAAATGGACAATGCATTGAATCTCATTACCAAAGATGATCAGTCACACCAATTTCAAGAAGATATTTTATTTATCAATCAAAAGGGGCACGTGCATCTTAGAAGCAAAATATCATGTCTTAATCCTTTCATGGACAAGCACGGTATCCTAAGAGTGGGTGGACGACTGAAAAACGCATGCATCAGCGCATCATCAAAACACCCCATCATATTATCAAGTCATAGTCGTCTCACCGATTTAATCATTGATCAAGCTCACATTACCACATTGCATGGAGGCCCGCGACTGACACTTTCATACATCAGAGACAAATATTGGATAATCAGTGGAATCCGTACCGTCAAGAGGAAGTTGAGATCATGCGTTAAGTGTCAGCGCTTCAGACAAACACAATATCAACAAATCATGGCCGATCTTCCACAGCCACGAGTCACCCCATCACGACCTTTCTCTCACACCGGTGTCGATTTTACCGGACACGTCGAGTTGAAGGCCAATAAGGGACGTGGAATCAAAACAGTTAAGGGGTATATTGCAGTGTTTGTTTGTTTGTCTACCAAGGCTGTTCATCTGGAACTAGTTTCCGATCTGAGTACTCCATCATTTTTAGCAGCCTTTCGTAGGTTTTCGGCCCGACGTGGAACGCCAAGTCACATATACAGTGACAATGGCACGAATTTAGTTGGTACCAATCGTATCATTATGAAGGAGTACCAAGAGATCATAGCCACCATCAACACAGATTTCTTCAATAACATCAATGACATGAATATTAAGTGGCACTTCAATGCTCCTGCGTGGCCAAGCGCAGGCGGTCTTTGGGAAGCTGCGGTTAAAAGCCTCAAATATCACCTAAAACGTATCATCGGCGATCAGAAACTCACTTACGAGGAGTTTACTGACGACGACGTTCTTACGCCAGGACACTTCTTGATCGGTGGCCCACTTCTATCTAGGCCACAGACGGATCCAGATCATATGAATCACTCAACAAGGTAGTACGATGCGCGCTTGAACGCGGACGTGTTTCCACTGTGCACGGCACGAATTTTATTCACGTGTTGCGCGGCCATAGCCGCTGCCCGTTAACACTATGAGTTCCAAACAACTCATAGTCAATGAATTGCTGGCATTCCTGGTCCATGCTATCGACTACATGGACGAGGTGAGCATCCTGCAGATATGCCGGTCCAATTATAAGGAGGACGAGATTTGCAGCGGAAAACGGTTACTGTTCCAGTTGCTTGGAAAACTAGACCAGATGCCCTCTCGCCGCAGAGATGGAACCGAGAAGAGTCTTCAAGACATAATCGATATGTTGAAGAAGACTGACCCGGACGACGTGCCTAATTTCGTGGCGAAGGAGCTAGGTAAACTGCCCCCAGTCACGTTCGATCACGTCGACGTTACGCGGCTGTTAAAGGACATCACTACCTTAAAAGTGGAGATGACCAAGATGCAGTCCAGAATGGAGGAATCAGAAAAAGTCAATACTGATCTACGTGCAGAAATAGTATCATTGCGCAACGTTGGTTCGGTAATTGGGTCACCTAAGGCCTCACAGGTAAACACTCGTCAAGGGACGCAAAATGCATCCGTCGGCAGTTTCGAATCGGCGAACACAAGTGCGTCACTAGCTGTCAATAACTCTGAGCAAGCACCGCCCGCCGTCGCCGTCTCCCGCACCACAATACCGGCTGCGGAAACGTCACGCGTAGGGACATTGACCCCTAAACGTGCCTACGCTGCTATTGTCACCGGTGGCAAACCAGATGTGTCGCAGCCAAAGCGACAAACTAGAAAAGGGGACAAATAGAAAAAGGGTACTCAACCTGCCCTGACTGCGGTCCGTAGCTCCTTGCCAGAAACCTGCAGCCAAGTTGATGAGGAGGGTTTCACGAAAGTGGAAAGGAAGAAGAAGAAGCCCCGTTCTCGTAACCTGTGCGGCACCGCACCGAGTGGACCCAATATGCTGCTGCGCCCTGCTGTGCCTACGACGCAGCTGTACATTTCGCGTCTGCATCACTCCACTACAACTGAGGAAGTCGTGCAGTATTTAAAAGTGAAGACCAACTGGACTCTGAGGGTTGAAAGGTTGGAATCGCGCCACAACATCAACTTTAAGTCATTCGTGGTACGAGTTCCAACCCACCATCTACAGATTTGCCTGAAAGAGGACTTTTGGCCGAAAGGTGTCGTATATCGACGTTTCCGAGGACGGTTACGCGACACCACGCAGCGATACACGACGCCGTCAACATTGCGTGTATAGTTATAGTTGTATAAGGTTTTTAATATGTATTAGTTTATTATTGTATAAGATTATTGTGTATTTATGGGCCTTAGTTGCCTGATAATAAAGTGATTATTATTTACGTCTTTGACATTTCTCGGGACCCAGGGGTCCCGGACCTTTGGAAGGCGTACGAGGAGCCGAAGCCAACTCGCAGAGGCCCCTTAGACGTTTTTAATTAAATGAGCTACCAGCCGACGATTATCCCTGTTCGCACTATGCAAGTGCAGCTAAGGACAACCCCCAGTTGGTGTAGGGCTATTGTAAGATATGGAAACAAAGATATCGGACTATGGGTTTGGGTTGCTAAAGTGGACTGGTCACCTGGAACTATGGAAGGACTATGGCCCCTGCCTGATCTATGTTTTATATGCACACGGATAAAATGGCAGGGGGTGACTTGCACACTCAATAATGGGCCCCCGAAAATGGTCGCTAGCACATAGTGTCGTAGCGACAAGGGGGCAACACGTCCTGAGGTGCTTATGAGGAGTGGAGAGGTATTCCACGGCTATCAGGACAATCCCGGAAGTACGGTCAAGATCCCTACCAGCATCTAACTGGAATACTTCCTTCCTCCGAGCACGTTTGCTCTAGCGAATCTCCACTCAAGCCGGCCAATTAAGGCAAGAATGAGGCGGAAGCGCCGTTCCTCGTCAGTGTTCACTCCAGCCGGCCAATAAAGGCATACCAGAGGTGAGGAACAAGACTTCTCCCGGGAGATAGGGTCCGTGGGGTCGCTACTGCCCAACAGCTCGCCACACGCTGCCCTGCGGGTTTTTGTATCTCTTTTGGTCTGGCTCCTCATCCCAGACCCGTTCCGGCACAGTAAACTGTACCGGCACAGACCTAGAGTTCGGAGCGCGCAAGCCCCACCACGACGTCAACGTAGAGATACGGCGATGGGGTGATTATTTTTATTATTATTATTTGGAAAAGGTGGTCCAGCGAATATCTTCAGCAACTGCAGGCTAGATCAAAATGGCGTAAGCCAAGTAGAAACTTCGGAATCGATGACGTCGTTCTTATCAAGGACGAAAACTTGCCACCCGGCAAGTGGGCGTTAGGACGTATTCAAGCAGTTCATCCTGGAAAGGATGGCTATGTAAGGGTAGCCAGTTTAAAAACTAAGAACAATATCATACAACGCCCTGTCACCAGACTTGTGTTGTTACCAATAAACAAGGACACAACACAGGATCAAAATGTCAATCAAGACAATTCAGACGAGCGAAGCAAAAGAAAGCGACTTCCTCGCAACAAAGTATCATTGAAGAGCTTATTCACTAGTTTCTTATTACTATTTTTCATGTTATTATCACCTACTTCAGCGCAAAATATACCTAATCATGAATCGTATAATGTGACGTCATTAGAAAACAATCAAGCTATTTACTTCGATAGAATATCCAATCTTCAGTATATCAAGGACGAATGGCGTCTAGTTGTCTACTACAACATGACGACCTACTGGAAAGGCCTATCCGATATCAAAGGCTACGTCAACCACATCAAGTCATTATGCAACACCTATGCGAGTAAACAATATCAGAGTATCATTCTTCAGTTAGAGCACGAGATTAGCGAAATTGAACACTATGATATGTTACTCAAATATCAAAGCCCGAAGAGGCTGAAAAGAGGCCTAATAAACGGGTTAGGTTATATTGCTAATTCATTATTCGGAGTACTGGACGAGAGGTTTGCCGAACAATACAAGAGTGATATCGAGCAGATCAGTCATAATGAAGAACATCTTCAAAGACTTATCAAAAATCAGACAAGTATTTCAGAATCCGAATTTAATATCATACGTCGTAATGAAAACATCATGAATCAACAATTTTCATTCATCAAGCAACGGCTTCAAAATCTATCGACTGAGGTGAATAAAATACGTTTGGATAATGAAGATGGCCTTTATGTCACATCATCATCTCTGGCAGCATCAATAATTCTATCAAACATTCGTTGGATACAGCAAACGTTGATTGGTACGGTTACAGATATATCACACGGGCGTATTGACAGTCATTTGTTATCACCGGAGCAGTTATCGTATCAGCTGAGCATCATCTCAAGCCAACTGAATGGTAAACTTACGATACCAGTGGATTTAAAAAATATCAAGGACTTGTATCGTTTACTTAAAGTATCAGCTAGAGTCTTCTCAAACTACTTAATCATCGAAATCAAGGTTCCACTCCTAAACAATAAATTGTTTGAGTTAAACAAAATCATATCTATTTCACAAAAGAGAGGACTACAGTATTATCATCTCATTCCATCGGTACCATTCATAGCTTACAATCTACGCAAGGATACAGCATTTCTTCTATCAGATGCAGACCTACAGTCATGTACTCATGTTCCCAACGATATCTTGTTATGCCCATTTACGATCTAAACATAAAGCAGTCTATCTGTGAAATCAAAATCATTAATCAAAAACAATTATGTCACTCCGTAAAATCGTCATGTGAGGAGCAATGGATCAAATTGCACAGGCCAAACACCTGGTTGTACACATGTTGCTCGGAATGCCAAGTGCGCATAATTTGCGCCAACGGAGTCACAATGGTCAATCTTGTCGGCAACGCGATTATTACCCTAGGTCAAGGTTGTACATTGAAAGGGGATACCTTTAGTATTTATGCTCATAATAATTTCATCAATCATGTCAATATTCATCATCACATCGAAGTCCCAGAGGTGTGTATGCTAAACAAAATCATGAAAACGTCTGCACCAGAGAACTTCAGCGTGGCCGAAGATCATCATCTCATTTGGAATCAATTAAGGGCTCAGATTGACGAGGTTAAGGAACAGTCATCTACAGACCTGAGCATTCACGACATTCATCACTATACTGTGTTGTACATCAGTGTAGCTTCGGTTATCATCTTGGGTAGCGTCGTCGTGTACCTCATCAGAAAACATCGAAGTACGAGCAGAGTACCAGCGTCGCCGGCCCCCCAGGGCCAGGAGGCTGTCTGGGTGGGGCCGGTGACGATCGCGCCGGCGGACACAATGCCGGTGGCATCACGTTTAGCGGAATCAGTGCAAAAGTGTAGTGAAGTGTTTACGATTAGTGGTGTAGATAGGGCCACCTCGCCAACGTTTCTGCGTTCAGTGCACTTACAAGACCGCGATGATTAAGGACATGGGTATTTTAGAATTTAGAATAGTCATTTAAATTAATGTTTTATCGCATTTGTATCATTATATATCAGTCTTTTATCTTTTTACTATTTAATCATATCAACCTGTTTGTAACTTCAATAATCTGTCTATCTATCAATCATTTCAATCTGTTCCCATTTGGGCGGGCAGGATGTACGGAACCGTACATTACTTTATCGACTTACGCGCCGTGCATTCTGCACACACAGCATTTGTACCTATTATTGCAAATAATATGTAAAAATATATTTCAATAAATCAGTGTTTTACAAGCATTCAAAGCGGTCGGTTTTATTTCATCATCCCAATAGAATCGCCGCGTTATCATATCATCAAGTGTAGGGATCCCCTACACTATGGGTTATCCTCAAAAGATAGACATATATGCTATCGCCGGCTTTTTGTTAAAACATTTTCAGATGTACAATCCTGTAGAACAGTAATTTTATGTATCTCTTACGGTTTACGCGGCGCACGCTGGTAAAGCTACCAGTCGGCATGATTTTTTTCGACATCTTCAGCAATAGGTCTTTCTTTTTCTTTACAACTTACTAACTTCCTTTCAAAATTAAACCAGACAATTATTAGTAATTCTTCTGATACATTTCTCGTCATCGGTGATTTTAACCTGTATTGACTGGGTACCGTCTGATGACTTATCGCTTTCCCCAAGGAATTATAACAGTAACGATGAAGTTTTGCTTAAAGATGAATTATGTATCCTGGATCTCAGACAATATAATGGTGTGCTTAATGGGTATGGCAAGATTCTGGACCTGGTGCTGTCAAATCGAATAGTTAATGTTACAGAATATTCAAGCCCACTAGTACCCATTGATATTTACCATCCGGCACTTTTAATTAATACGGATTTCATTGAAACGTCTCTGTTGGAGTGTGCGCCTCGGATGCAATTTTTATTTGATAAGGGTGACTATGAATCCATTAACAGAGATATCAGTATGACTGACTGGGAAACTGAGTTCTCGACGCGGTCAATAGACGGTTCAGTAGATTTTTTTAATGAATTTATTTTGAATTTACACACAAAATATATTCCGAAAAAATTGCTTCGGAATAAAACGTATCCAACCTGGTACAGTTCGTCACTAATGAAGACTATTAAGGAAAAACACAAATACTTCACAAAATTTAAGATATACGGCAATAAAAGCGATGAATTAACGTTTAAGCTTCTACGTGAAAGGGTTAAAGTATTAGAATCTCAATGTTACGTTGACTATTTGAATTTGACAGAAAAATCTATCAAAGATAACCCTAAATATTTTTGGACCTTTGTGAAGAAACGTCATAACTCAAATGCAATGCCAAGCACTTTACATTATAATAGCGAAGCTTTGCGTACCGGCGAATCTATATACGAGGCATTTTCCGCATACTTTCATTCTACTTTTCTCGATATTAGTAATACTGCCCTGCTAAGCCCAAAGGCGGTATCTCAACCGGAGTAAGTTTTGAGAAAATTGACTTTTTGTAAATTGTAATGTATGGAAAAATGGAGATATAAAAAACTTCTTAGTGGTTTTTTAAAATGTTTTAAGTTAGATAGCGCTATTTCGCTTATACCATTAGATGGGAAATTGTTAAAGCTATTGAATGGTACAAAAAAAACGAAAAGGGCGTATCTCAGAGATACCGCCTTTGGGCTTAGCAGGGCAGAATAGTCATACATCTGTTTCTCCCCTTCTTACTGAATCTTCTAACCTAGCATCTGATATTTGTGGCATCAAGGTCAACGTTGAAGAAGTTACTAACTTACGATAGATACAACTAAAGCAGCGGGTCCGGACAATATCTCATCTAAATTTCTTGTACGATGTGCACATACTATTGCCCACCCTATTTCGGTTCTATTCAGAAAATCCCTGGGTAAAAAAAACTCAAAACTCAAATCATTTATTTCAATTAAACCATTTACAGGCACTTTTGAATTGTCAAGGAATCGGTCAGTCAGAAATAGATATGAAGCTAGTTGCCCATTCCAAAGCGTAGTAGGTACCTATGGAGAAGAACGGGCAAGAAACTCCACGGACACTCTTTTAAATAATTTTTTTTTACAAAATATTGGTTACATCATTCATGTTGAAATTATACATGTGAGAACAATGTAGAAAGACGTGCACGTTAGAAGCGTCCGTAATAAAAAGATAAAAAAAAGAACAATTCAAAAAAAATAAAAATAAGCCCTGGCAGCTAAGAGATGACCAGTCCCAACTGACGGCGCCCGTTCACGAACATGACGCATGGATTAGCACCATTCAGCTCAACCATTTTGAAGGGAGCTAAATGATCCAACACACGCGCCACCATCAGCGAAACATTTGAGTGAGCATGACATACTCACAGCCGCCAGGGCACATTCAAGTCAATGCAAGACATATTACCCGGTAAATGGTAACTCTTTAGTACATAGTGCTCACATAGTGTGCTATGCAATTATATAATACAAAAGAGATTGAGATACAATGCAAAGATGGTCTTACAATCTTCAGCAGCTCCAACAGTATTTTCAAATGTTAATCAATTAGTTGTGGTTGTGGAGAAGGACCAGCATTGAGCCAAGCATTTTTATCAGTAATGTAATCCCCCAACGTATAATATGCCTGCCTGCATAGTGTGCGTTTTATACAAGATTTGAATTTCGTCTCATTCAGTTGAAGTATGTAGGGAGGAATTTTATTGTAACATTTTAAACAGTATCCCATGAAAGATGAATCTACTTTAGCCAGTCTGAAACCTGGTTGAACTAATAGGTCCCTATTTCTAGTACTAGAATTATGTCTATCACCTCTTTTGCTAAAAAGATGTAAATTCTTTCTAGGGTATTTGTGTTGTTCCTGAGCTTTGGAAATCGGCGTTTATAACGCCCGTACATAAAAAAGGAGTTAAAACTGACGTGGTGAATTATCGACCGATATCTAAACTCTGCATTATAGCCAAGGTCTTCGAAAATGCTTTCGAAGACCTTGGCTATAAGCTCTCAAAAATTCATTTAGTTCATCTCAACATGGGTTTTTGAAAGTTAGGTCAACCGTCTCGAACCTGATACTTCTCAATGAATTTATCACCGACGCCATGGCTAATGGTAAACAGATCGATGTCGTTAACACTGACTATAGTAAGGCCTTTGACCGAATTGACCATTGCATCTTGTTATCAAAGCTATATGGCCTGGGAATACGCGGGGACTTACTCAGATGGTTTTCTTCTTATCTAATGAACAGGTCCCAAGCTGTAGTATTGAATAATTATATATCCAGTTGGGTTCCTGTCCCAAGTGGAGTTCCTCAGGGTTCATTGCTCGGTCCATTACTTTTTATAATCTACATCAACGATATCGACTCTTGTCTGACCTCATCCAAACTGTTGTGTTTCGCTGATGATATGAAAATTTATACCACAATATCATCGCAAATGGACGCGATAGTACTTCAGGATGATCTATATCGTTTGCAGGAATACTGTCGAAGAAATAAACTGGATCTGAATCCTATTAAATGCTCGGTTATAACATATTCTCGAAAACGCTCCACCATAACCACATCTTACACCTTAGGTGGTCAAGTACTACCCAGATCCAATTCCATCCGTGATCTGGGGGTCCATCACGATTCCAAACTCACCTTTCTCATCATGAATCACATGTAGATGCAATTGTTGCTAAGGCATCGAGATCACTGGGTTTCATAATGCGGCTATCCAAGTGCTTCACTCAAGCCAAAACCCAAAAAATCCTATACTGTACTTTTGTCAGAAGCCACTTGGAATACGCGTCTGAAATATGGAATCCGTGTTACCACAAATACATTGATCGCATAGAGAACATCCAAAAGAGATTTATAAAGTACTTATGCTACCATCAAAGAGTACCGTATCACTCTGAAAATTACCTTAACCTCTGTAAGAAATATCATTTATTGCCCCTTATTAATCGTCGTGAGATCTCCGACTGTTTTTTTACTAAAGATCTTTAATAATAATATTAATAGCCCTGAAATTCTATCTAAATTTTATGCTCGCGCAAGTTTTAGTAATAAGTTTTTTATTATAATTTCCGAAGGCAGTTTTGAGCTATATTCCTTCCTTCCCAATTCCCGTACAACGGAACGAAACGGACGCTCATCGCACGCACTAATGAGAGGCTCCGCTGCCGCTGTAGCGAGAGCCAATCGCATCTCCTGTGATTTGAGGGAACTTCTCAAATCTTGGACACTTGTCAGTGACCGCTCACCGCACCGCACCGCCCGCAAAATGGTCGATACAATTGTGACATTTAAATACTCAATAAGTGCACCACAGTGAGTTGAATCAGTGAACACCAGGATAGCCAGAGCTATCCTTGAGTCAACGTGTTTCGTCCAGAAGATTCCCAAGTAAGTCCATCCATCCCTATTCCTTATTCATACCTGTGTGTAGCTCAATTCTGTGTCGGCTAATATTCCACCCCACGTAAATTATTTTCCCGCGTACGGTCCTTCGAAAGCCGCGTTAACTTATACACCATTTTACTTTAACATCCCCGGAAGGTCGAAGCGGTCCAATCCCCCGCTCCGTGTGCCGTTTGCTCCGAATAACTACAGGCAGAACTCATTCCTTGTGCGTGCAAGCAGAAACTTTAATAGGGTATGTGTACAGCATGACTTCGATCCGTTTACAACCGGTGTATCTGTGGCCAGAAAGAGCTTGAGCCTTAAGTTTTTCACCTGCACGCGTAGCATGACCACCGTAGAAACGAGTTTTGTCGACGGAAGAATAGACAAAATGACAGATTGTGATTGTTTATCTGTCATTTTGTCTACTCTTCCGTCGACAAAACTCGTTTCTACGGTGGTCATGCTACGCGTGCTGATGCGTGATGTTGCTCAGATTGTGTTAGCGTCAGTAGCCTAATTTTACCACATTTATTGTAGTATTGTATTATATTAGTATTCTTATGTATAGTTTTGTATAGCTTTGGCGATTTATTGTTTTCGTTGGCAGTACTGTGTTGTTCACAGATTTCTTTTATTGTTATTCTGTTAATTATATGTGAAGACTTGTAATTGGCTGTCAGTCATATTTTCAAGCTATTAGTCTGTTTTGTTTAGCTGTAAGTCTTCCAAAGGAAATAAATAAATAAATAAATAATCGTCATATTTCAGCAAATTAATACAAGACCTTTATGAATTATATTATTATACAAGGTGAATGGTAATTTGACGTATTCCTTCCAGGACGTGATAGTGTGACCCATTTGCAACAATTAAGCACCCCATGAAGACTTGGTGAAAATTCATGGGAATCGAGAAAACCCAATTTTTATGTTATTTTGAAATTTTTCCAGAATTCGTCACTAAATATCACTTTTCTCTAAACTCTCAAATTTAATGGCCTTCATTGCTTTTCCATAGGATACCTAATACTTTAATAAACCTTTCGATGTAATTAAATTTTCTAAAACATCAAACAGGTAAAAGTTAAAGGAAGAAGTTTAGGGGAGATGTGTGTCAATAGTAACAAAAAAAATTAAATCCTTCATAATATTTTAATTTAAAATCACAGCGCAATCATTTTTGGTCACAATATAGTAGAACTCTACTATATTGTGACCAAAAATGTAATCCAATTATAAAATGAAATACAGAAAATAACAAAACCGTCGATAAAATTCTAGGAAATGGCACTTAATGAGATCAGCTAATAGTGTTACAATTGCTGCACCGAGGGAGTCAATTGTAACAGCAATATAAATCAATTGTACCAAAAATCACACGAATAAATGAATTTGAATTTTTGAATTTGAACATACAGAAATCGTCAATAATGAAAATAAAAACGAATAAAACCTTGTCAGCAGTTCACGCTAAACACTTAAAAATAATAAAATCACTAACAGTCATTCCTACAAACAATGAATGAATGAAGCGCACAATGCACAGCTGGACTGTGCCCATTTATGGCAGTCTGTGCATTGGAACTGATCTTCTCTACTCGTTTTATAATGTGCAAAACAGACTATACAATAATTATCGTCTTCGTCTGACGTTCTGTCTTCTAATCCACTAGAATACTTAATAATTAACTATGTTACAATTGCGCCTCCTTGTTTTGTTACTTTTGCACCACTACCGCCATTTTGCATTGAAGACTTATTTAATATAAATATATGGTAAATTTGAAAAAAATCACACACCTGCACGTATAGATTGGATGTTAACTTATCCGAAAATCACCACTGAACTATTGTAAAACTGTTTTATTTCATTATAATAACAAAAACTGTGCCAAACAAAAATTTTACTCAACTTGCTATATTTCAAACTGTCATCTACTGAGAACACATGCGCGAACTGTTTTACTAAGTTCGGTCAGTAACACAGCATCAAATAAAGCTTCGATTGCCACCATGAGCTACCGCTACTCATCAATAAAGCTTCGATTGCCACCATGAGCTACCGCTACTCATCAATAAAGCTTCGATTGCCACCATGAGCTACCGCTACTCATCAATAAAGCTTCGATTGCCACCATGAGCTACCGCTACTCATCAATAAAGCTTCGATTGCCACCATGAGCTACCGCTACTCATCAATAAAGCTTCGATTGCCACCATGAGCTACCGCTACTCATCAATAAAGCTTCGATTGCCACCATGAGCTACCGCTACTCATCAATAAAGCTTCGATTGCCACCATGAGCTACCGCTACTCATCAATAAAGCTTCGATTGCCACCATGAGCTACCGCTACTCATCAATAAAGCTTCGATTGCCACCATGAGCTACCGCTACTCATCAATAAAGCTTCGATTGCCACCATGAGCTACCGCTACTCATCAATAAAGCTTCGATTGCCACCATGAGCTACCGCTACTCATCAATAAAGCTTCGATTGCCACCATGAGCTACCGCTACTCATCAATAAAGCTTCGATTGCCACCATGAGCTACCGCTACTCATCAATAAAGCTTCGATTGCCACCATGAGCTACCGCTACTCATCAATAAAGCTTCGATTGCCACCATGAGCTACCGCTACTCATCAATAAAGCTTCGATTGCCACCATGAGCTACCGCTACTCATCAATAAAGCTTCGATTGCCACCATGAGCTACCGCTACTCATCAATAAAGCTTCGATTGCCACCATGAGCTACCGCTACTCATCAATAAAGCTTCGATTGCCACCATGAGCTACCGCTACTCATCAATAGATTTCGTGAAACAACAGATGTTACATTTGCCTCCCTGTTACAATTGACACACCTCTCCCCTACTAACCATTTTCAAAAAACATTTAAGTACATGAACTTTGACACCAGTTATCTCGAAATGGGATTAAGCGTACAAATTACGGAGAAGACATCTTCATTTAATCAGCTACCTAACGAAGTACAAATATTAAAAAAATATTTAGAGGTGCCGATGAAACAGTCGATAGTGCTGCCAAAGGTCGAATTTGCTCATTGTTGAAATACTTAAAAATTGTGAGAGTATCGAATTAATTAACTTATAGTAAAATTTCGAGATAACTGGTGTCAAAGTTCATGTACTTAAATGTTTTTTGAAAATGGTTAGTAAACTTCTTCGTTTAACTTTTACCTGTATGATGTTTTAGAAAATTTTATTACATCGAAAGGTTTATTAAAGTATTAGGTATCCCATGGTAAAGCAATGAAGGCCATTAAATTTGAGAGTTTAGAGAAAAGTGATATTTAGTGACGAATTCTAGAAAATTTTCAAAATAACATAAAAATTGGGTTTTCTCGATTCCCATGAATTTTCGCCTAGGCTTTATGGGGTGCTTAATTGTTGCAAATGGGTCACACTATCACGTCCTGGAAGGAATACGTCAAATTACCAGTCATCCTGTATATAATAAAAAGAAACAGAGAAGGAGAAAGTATGAATTGAATACACGTTTTAAAAATTATATTATATGGCTTTGTATTAAAAACGCGTCTGTGGGTGGGTAAAACAGTCTATGCGAGCTAAAAGAAACTTAAAAAAAAGTCATTTACAAGGTTTAAAGTTTCAAGTGTTCAAAGTTTTTTTTGTTTTTATTTAGTTTTTCTCATATGGAGTACAAACGTGGGTGGACTAAGCGATCCTGATCTTAGGCGAGTGGTCTAGTGCATACGATGGGAATAACTGCACCATGACCCAGTGACCCATCGCAAGCTAATCTGGTGAGATATTTCCATATCTTTCAGGGATCTGTTGAAGAGGTCCGCCTTAAGTCATGAGTGGATCTCATTGTAAATCCATACGTCTTAAATGCCGTATTTACAAATTGTTCGACTAACTTTAAACTATAATACGTGTGTGATTATGTGCAGTGCAGTATTCCAAAATTGTTTGTTTTTTGCGACAGCGCAAAAAATGTTGTTAACTTATTTAATTGTGCCTGTTATTTAATACATAATATAAACCTCGTTCCAACTGGGTGTCCCACGACAACACCCGATTTTTTTTGTTTTTTCTAAAACTCGATATAGCATTTACAGGCTTCGTACGCATGGCCATGTGTAGCCCATTTTGAGGATTTACTGATCCAAAAGTAGCACCCACCTTGAGCAAGGTCTCCACCGTGGTGTCGAAGGTGCCGGTGAGCAGCAGCAGGTCGCGCGCGGCGGCGCCGGGCGCGCGCCCGCCCAGCGCCGCGGCCACGTGCAGCGCGAAGTCCGCGCGCATCTCCGACGCGATGTCCAGGCCCTCGCGCAGCTCGTGGATTAGCTGGCAGAGGGAATCATAGCTCACATTAAGTAGGAAATAATCTAATTAAAGATCAAAAACACTCTCGTATTTGTCTAAGATTTCTTCTGTTTTGTACGTGCGTTTGCAACATGCAAGAACATTACTGTAATATGTTCAGGCTCCGAAGAAACATCAACAGGCTATAAAAATATACATTCCATGCGGAAAGGAACCCGCAGTACAACACAAAATACATGGTGCATACACATATAGACACAGTCAGACAGTCTACGTACAGAGAGTACAAGCACACTCGCGACTGGAATTTCTTTGACATCGTTTAAAAACGCCTTTAACATGGTCTCTACTGTCTATGTGTGAGAGCGCCCGAATTGTTATCATAGATATAGAGAAAGGATAATGCGTTCCGTATTCAATTGTGCAGTGAATACAGACCGAAAAGTACGAGAGAAAGACAAAAGCTAATTCGCGGCCAGTAGATGTCTCTTGAGTAGTAGTACTACAAGTGTCGCTTTCTCTTCAATTCTCTTTGTCTATGGTTGTTTTGCAACAGTAGACAAGTCATGTACAGTCTGTTCTGTATCCGATGAAAGTATAAACAAGTCCTGTTCAGGTTAAAAAATTTAGAATGCTTTTGCGACTCTATTACCGCAAACATTTCACCGATGGATTTCATGCCATCATCAGCAAAAAACGGCCTCACTCCTGAGCAGAATAAGAGGCAGTCATAATAGTATCCTGAAGGCTGTCGCGGCAGATACTTCCTTCGCCATAATAAGGCAATTTGTGCAAAGACTTGTACCATAGTTAGACCATTACCATTTCTTATTGTGTCTAGATGTTGGGTAGTCTTCTCACAAATTCGTCTTTAGTTTTAAATTACTAACAATAGTGCAAACATCTTACTAACAATTTATGGAACTTTTTGTGTTATACGAAATAAAATGATTTTATTATTACTCTTACGCAATCACTCACTAAAGGGAATAGTAGCATGTATTTAGAAGATTTCAATTTAATATGTCACCTTTTACAACAATTATTCATCATCGACAAAAAATTGAGGTTATAAAATTGACTTTAATTGTCAAATAAAATATCTCTTATAATAAATTGAACACACATAACACATAACATCACGCCTTGTTTCCCCGAAGGGTTAGGCAGAGGTGTCCCTGTAGCAGGTACACCCACATTTCGCCAGTTATGTTTAAGTCCCATGTAATAGGGGGCGAGCCTATTGCCATCAACCGGGCACAAATTCAGACTCCGAGCTGCTACTGAGAAATTTCAGATAGGAAAACCCAATAACACTTTGCCCGACCCGGGAATCGAACCCAGGACCTCATGCTCAGCAGTAGTGCTTGCGACCACTAGACCAACGAGGCAGTCCCCATTTGTTATCATTCACATCAAATATTTTTGGAACAAGGTATAGTGAAAGCTTTTTTCAACAATTTACCTGTTTGACAGTGAGGCAGGATGGGTGCTCGGGCCGCGCCTCGAGGCGGAAGGACAGGTAGTCGTGCACGGCCTCCATGCACAGGCTCGACAGCAGCAGGAAGTGCGCGCGGTACGACGGCAGGCGCATGGCGCGCGCCTCGCGCGACCAGCAGCCGTATCTGTCACGAGCGACGGGTACAAAATATACAATACTATACTTTACTTTGAAGGAATTCACATAATGGTGGGTGCAAATGCAAGCACGTGCTGTAAATATAGTGATTATACTACATAAAAGATAGCTTGATCTCTGCGACATATGTCAAACTGACATTCCTAGGGTTGTAAGGATATAAAAAAATGTCGATAGAAATTATCGACGTTTCTTACTATTATCAATTATATGTTACATTATGTAACATATAATTGGGTTTAATTTGGTCTGGTAACACGGCCTGTGAGCCAAACGCGGCGTGTCTTCTCCCGAAACCCAAGGATGGGACGTTGACGGATGGAATGTTACATGAGTAGGTGAGAAATTGGATTTTATTTACTCACTATTATTTTAGACCAAGTATGTACAAATGTAAATAATGTTATGATATTAAAATATACAATAAAATTAAAAGATAAATTAATTTTAAATTAAGTTTTATTTAAAATATCGATAGTTTATAGTCTGATCACTAATTAGGTCGGCATGCCTATAAAGTATGACATTGACAGATACTGTCTGTACTATTATAAAATTCAGGACTTTATAGGCGTGATTTTACTGACAGCTGTCGCAGAGATCAAGCTATCTTTTATGAAGTTTAAGTACAGTAGAAGGCATGAGTCGTGAGCACAAACTGACACTGAGCAGTAGTTTTTCGGTTCGGCGATTGGTTCGTCAGTCGATGCTCGTCGCCTATTGGCCTCTCGCGTGTCATTCGGCTACTGTCATTGGCCGAAATTGTAACATGGACGAGCCTTCCTCACGACTCGTGCCCCTGTACAAGTTGCAAAACGTTCACACAAACGTGCTGACGTACTGTCTTACCGTCGTGTCGAGAGAATGCGTTCCTCGCACCTGTCAGTTGGACAATTTCTAGTAACTATAATGAATTGACAAAACGCGTATTGGTTGGTATAAAATTGACAGGTATATCAAGAACGGATTCTCTCGACGTCCGGACAACGGTATAGTAATTTTCGGGTTTTGATTTGTGACAGAAAATTCGCTCCCTGCGCGTATGAAAAAGCCGCGAAATTAGTGATAAGGCGATAACGTACTCGCTAGCGGCTCGATCACATACTGCTGTAGCCATTCACGCGCGAGCGCCGGTAATGATTTTTCAGCCATAAATTATTAACAAGTAGTTTTAAATCAAGGCTTGACGTGCCGTCAGTGTTTTATTGGCCTCACTTTACGGCTGAGATTAAAAAACGTTACTTAGTACGTCCTTTGGGTTATATTGAGTTGGTTAATTTGGGTTATGGTCCCGTCTCTTTCTTCCACTTTTATTTTGACTATTGTGCGAGAGTGACAGAAATAATGCTAAGCTAAAGCACACCATGGACACTCCATTCGACGAACTCATATGATTGTCTACTATTACAAGTGCAAGAAGTAGGCAATTAGATAAGACTGTTTATGCAGTCAGACTTAGGTGTGAGATGTATACTGGGGCCGTACTGTGACGTGTTAAAGCCATTATTGTTCCGCTGTGAAAATGGGATAGTGCTATTTATGCTGTGTATATAGCTCCTTCTCTCTCTCACACTGAAACAATGATGGCTTTAATACGTCGTAGTACGGCTCTTGACCTCCTGAGTTCGTAGGTCTTCAACTCGTCCTCATCCTGCATGGAGGAGCCAGGACGCTCGCTCGTGGGGTCTGACTGTTGCTAGGAAAACAAATAGTACAATCATACGCAAGGTACTGACCTCCTGAGCTCATAAGTCTTCAGCTCATCCTCATCCTGCATGGAGGAGTCGGGGCGCTCGTTCGTGGGGTCCTCAAACATCTCCTCGGCGTCCTCTTCGATGAAGCTTTCCGATTGTTGCTGAGGATCGAAAAGCGTCATATTGTGTACCGTACACACGGCTACACATCAAGCTATACATTTCCAGTTTATGCTGATCTTTCATTGTATTGGATTTCCGTACAACGCGAGGTCAGCTAATACTGAAAATGTATAGCTTGATGTGTAGCCGTGTGTACTAGAGGCAGTTAAGTTTTCTATTGGTTGATTAATCATGCAATGCTTTTTTAGAATTTGACAGCGACAGGATATAATCTGGATTGAAAAAGAGCCATAAAATAGCTGTCCCACGGCAGGGCAAAGGCCACTTCTCATACAGAGAAGACACGAGCAGGGATCACCACGCTTGCTCAAGACAGGTTGAAATATTAGAATAAAAAATACACAAGGTTTTTGTAAACTGTTTCAGTAATATTTTTGAAACATTTGGATAGATAATCATTATGCAAATGGCATCATTTCTTTTGGCATTACATTTCGTACCCACGACATCCACAGTCAGTTATATTTGACCGTTGTTACGGGAATTCAGAAGCCCAAAAGTCGGACAACCAGTCTTACTAAGGGATATCGTGTACTCAGTAACTGGGTTGTGGAGGTCAGATAGGCAGTCGCTCCATGTAAAATACTGGTGTTCAGCTGCATCCGGTTAGACTGGAAGTCGACGCCAATATAGTTGGGAAAAGGCTAGGCAGATTGACCTACGATACCCACAGTTAGGTAAGAGATAACTAACTCTTTGTGTGCTTTACGTACGTCAGGTTTCTCCAGTGTGAGGTACACCTTATCCAGCAGGTTGTGACGCATCTTGTAGATAAACATCATACAACGCCGAACGCCCTGAGTTTTCAGGATTTCTTGGTGGTAGTCCCTGAAAGGCAGAATAATAAATGTTATATATTTTTTGTATAGTATCGATAGGTTTACCAGCACGAGGGCTGGTAGTTGTGCACGTGTAATTTTTTGTATCCTTTTAATTATTACATTACTATTTCTCTATTTTTCTTTATACTTTATTTGAATATTGAAGTAGTAACTTATTTTTTCTTTATGACATGTATATTTTTCTTATCATTTATTTTTGAGAAAGTCAATTAATATTGTTTGTATGTTATTATGCTATAGATTTTTAGTATCAATGACATCCATGAATATTTGTACGCCTTTTTTTTTGGGTGGGAAATTATCAAATAACTTCTCCTGCTCTGGGCGGAGCGGGAGGGCGTGTCAGACTCTTACTGACTAAAACCCACCCGTGTCCCTTCGGTTGCCCTGTTGCCGCGGGCCACGATGTCCCTAACGGTTTTCTTCGAACCCCCGGCAGGCATTGACCCTAGCGGACTCCGTCAATTCTGCTGACATCTCTTTGAGGCGCGCGTGAAACACAACGCGCCGTCGACCCGGGCTTGGTCCTTATCGGACGGCGAGCTACCCATTGCTCACCGTCCGCAAGCCCGCGCCTACGGTGGCCGGAAATCGGCTCGCGATTCCCGCCCCGGGCATCTCCTTCTATTGCGGCGGTTAGGGGCGTGAGGGCGCGAAATTTGCCTCTCCCTCACGCGTTCCGCCTCCTCCTTCGCGAGCATTACCGCTTCGCAGAAGGAGGTGACGGCCTGCCATTTCCTCTCGCTCCGTACCATGGCCTGAACCAGGGCCGGACACGAGAGATCACCGCCGCCGATCGCCTCTACGAGGACACAGCGATGCTCCGCCCAAGCCGGGCAGACCTCCACCGTATGCTCCACCGTGTCCTCCGGGCGATCCACACAATGGTGACACCCGGGTGTTTCCTCCTGCCTTATCCTGTACAGGAACCTCCCGAAGCAGCCGTGTCCGGTGAGGACCTGCGTCAGGCGGAAGGTGAGGACGTCGTGGCGTCTCTTCAGCCACTCGTCAAAGAGGGGTCTTATCGCCGCGATTGTGGCGTGCCCAGCGCGGGGTTGCGACAATCGCACCCTCCATGACGCCATGAGATCCCGCCGGAGCTCTGTCCGCTGTGCCGCGATTTCTTGCGGCATCGGAGTTAAGCCCCGGCGTTTCGCCTCCTCGCACCACTCCCAAATGTGCGCGAGGACCTTTGCCTCCAGATCCCATGGCGGTAATCCGGCAAGGAGGCTCGCCGCCTCGCAGGAGACCGTGCGGTATCCTCGGGCCAGCCGGATGGCCATGACCCTCTGGGACGCGTTCAACCGGCGGGCTGGCCGCAGCCTCAATGAACGCGCCCACACCGGCGCCCCGTAAAGGGCCATGGACCGCACGATCCCCGCATAGAGCCTCCAGCAGGAGGCGTTTGGATCCCCTTGATTGGGCAGGAGCCGCTTTAATGCAGCCCCGGCCCGCTCCAGTCTGGGAGCCAAACGTCGGAAATGTTCTACCAAGTTCCACCGGCTGTCGAGGACGAGTCCCAGATACTTCATCGTCGACTCGACACCGATGTGAACCCCTCCCGCCATTACCTGGGAGCCCGATGGTGGCGCATTCCGAGGACCATGAAAACCCATGGCCTCAGACTTGTGCAGGGCCACCTCGAGTCCCAGCTGCCGGATCCAATCAATCAATAAAGTCAAATAATATTGTTTGTATAATGTTATTATGCTATAAATTTTTAGTATCAATGACATCCATGAATATTTGTACGCCTGCTGGTATAACATAGCGCGCTTGTATTTTTTTTTATAAAACTATTTTACTGTACCTATGTTAACAAATGATTAATTGATTATGATTAAAATCGAGAATAAATAATTAAAATTCAATATTAGTGGCATTCCAAAACAGTTAAATTACGAAATAAAGTGCCAGTTGCATTTTTATGCCAATTTCAGTCGAAGATCACACATTCGCGTAACATTCCACAACATTTCACAACCACAATCCGAAGGATTTTGAAATAAATTTGAATCCATTGCGAACAACGCATAACGTAGATAACGCCAGAAATATTTCAAGTCTTAACTTGCGCAAGTATATCGTAACGTGTATGGCTACCATTATCACAAGTCTGCGTGACACCGAATGGCTCGGATACTTATGCTAATTTATCCCACACATGTTAATGTAAATCGTAACGTGTATGGCCTGCATAAGAAGTGTGTGACGTAATTATCCTGTTGATCGACGATAATGTTGTTGACATGAGTAACTTACTGTAACTTCTTTAGGCGTGTTGGGATTTTTGAGATGGGAAACACAATTGAACTCGCGACACCGTTACCAACAACTCATTTTTATAAACGCGATTGTGCTCTTTATTTATATTACATTACGGATCAATGTTCTATGCAAGTATTTTTACTTTAAAAGTTTTGTTTTTTTTTGTTTTTTTAAAGCTATTGTACTCTTTATTTAGATAAGGTTACGTTACGGACCAACGTTCTATACAAGTATTTTACTTCCACCAAGGCGATCTAGTTCAAGTTTTCACTTCTGTCGGCACTCCCGGAGTGTCACTGTTTTTTTTTGTGTCTTTTATCTGTTTAAACTGACCTGTACAATGATAACTCGCACTTGCCCAACAGTTGCATGCGCGTCAGTTCGGACAAGCCTCCGATGTTAAACGCGTCATTGGCGACCGGAGGCCCGCTGGTTATATAGCCGCTTTCGTTAAACGTATATATTCACTCACCTGTACAATGACACCTCGCACTTGTCCAACAGTTTCATATGCGTCAGCTCGGACAGGCCTCCGATATTGAACGCGTCGTTGGCCACCGGAGGCCCCTCGCTGGACATGTAGCCGCTTTCATTAGACGTGTACGGGTCTCCGTATTTGTGGGGGATGGCGATCTCTGGTGTTGATAAGCCGTTGCTTGATGGTGTGTGTTCTGAAATCATTTGATAGATACGTTATAGACCGGTGGAAATTATTGAACATTTTTGAAGTGAAAACTTCTTTAGGCGCGTTGGGAATTTTTAAGATGGGACTAAACCATTGATTTCGCGACACCATGACGACACCTCATTTTTGTAAACGCGATTGTGCACTTTATTTATATAAAGTTACGGATCAATGTTCTATGCAAGTATTTTTACTTTAAAGGTTCGGAAGTATATTTTTTGTTAATGCGATTGTGTTCTTTATTTTTTTTCTACCAAGGCGATCATGTTCAAGTTTTCACTTCTGTCGGCACTCCCAGAGTGCCACCACTTAAAAAAAGAAATGTTTTCTAGCAAACGTTCAACCTTATTTTGTCCTCGATTCAAGATCAAAATATACAATCATTTCGTTTTGTTTTTTGTTTCGTTACAAAGTACCTTACGTGTTATCAAAAACTACAGACTCAAATAACATGTATGGCTCGTTTCATCTTCAATTATGATGATCCAGTTGGCCGTTGCGACCAAGTGCGCGATTCGTATCGGTTTGTATAGTTTACCTGGTCGCTACGACCACTGATCGTGGTCGTGGCCGTTTAGTGCGCGAGATTCCTAAGATAGGTGTTTTAAGGTTCTATTATTGAAGTAAAGTCCCACCCTTTTACCCAGTGATCAAGTCCAACTCACTGATGTCCACGCCGCTGTCCACGTCGTCCGTGTCGTGTCGCTCGTCGCCCAGCGAGCCGGCCGACTGGCCGCTGGAGCCGCTGCCGGGCCCGGCCGGCCGCTCGGCGAAGCGCACCAGGCACGGCCGGCTGCACTCCGCTGCGGGCGTGCTGCGGGGCATCGTGCTTGCTCGTTAATGTTGCTTTTTACGCGACCAAATACCAAAGAACTGAGGGCTAGTCACGCAGAAATTTTAGTTCAATTTCTAAACAATAAAATAATTTGACTTATAAGAATTGACGTAGCCGAATTTTAATCCGATGCCATGAACGTTCTCATTTAGATTGAGAAAGGCCAGGCAATATTTTTTATTACTATTTTGATTTGATCTACATATATTTTGACTGTGGTCGTTTATAAAATGGGAAAAAAATATTGTAAATAACCCAAAACTTCGAAGATATGTGACATCTACCAACCCGCACTGGCCCCGCGTGGTGGATTACGGCCCACTCCCTCTCACAGAGAGGAGGCCGCAGTCCCAGCAGTGGGAACATTATAGGTTGATTATGGTATGGTTATGGTAACACAAATAATGTTCTATAACACTGTATAAACAGACATCTCAGTTTTTCCAGTGAGTAACATAGTATTAAAGTTTGTCAAAGTTTTAAAACTTCTGTCAATTTACAACCAAGTTTAAATTAGGTCGTTAAAGTGTAAAATATATCTGCCTCTAATAAAAAAGCACACCATCATACTCGTAATAATCTATTATTTGGGAATGCACAACATTAGACACATAAATCCAAGACATATACAATACAATAAGAAAGGAATCTTGAAGTGCACAGACTTGCTGACACTGGAGTCCACAGAGGTCCTGTGCTGGGCCCCGCGCCGCTGGCTCTTGAGCTTGATGGAGCGCAACATTCTGCGCATGGCCACCATCTTGAGGCGCATGTGCAGCGCGGTGTTGTACCACAGACACATCGCCTGAGGACAAAATAAATCTATCAGTTTTATTGCATAATAAATTATGGAAAAAATATACCATAACGTCACGCCGTATTCTCCGAAGGGCTGGGTAGGTGTATAATACACCGTCATTTTGCAAGTTATGTTTAAGTCTAAAGTAAATGAAAAAAATACACAACCAGCTTAATTTTGTGTAAGTGCAATACTGCTAATAAATATTACTATAGTACTCGCGATATGAACTGAGTCGTTGGGCCATAAATGTTAGAAGCAATAAGAATGTGCAAACGCCTTACGTCTCATCATAGTTTGCTACCGAAACAAGTAAATGAGCAAGTTGCTATAGAAACAAGTAAATTTAAAAAGGGGCTTCAATGAGGTTAAATACTGAAAGCTCAGAACAGAAGGCAGCACAGTTGTACGTCTTTAAACCGCCATTGTTGTGTTTATGTTTACTTTTGTGTCGATCACAAATTATACGAAAACTAGAAATATGTATGAGACTTGGAGTGTAGCACCATTAAAAGACGAGCTAAGGACAAGGGAAGCGTCTACCGCTGGTAAAAAAGCAGCTTTAGTAGAAAAGTCAATAAATTATGAACGTTTTATATTTTATAGGTTACTTTGTGTTTTTTGACTTAAAGTTCGGTTTTTGTTAAAGACTGGAGGCGTACGATAGATATAACCTTATCAGAATTGAAAAACAACTCGGGCATGATCTTCCTGACTGAAAAACCTCAGAGATAACACTTCTAGCACTGATCTAATATGATAATATTAACATACAAATATTTTACTATAATTTACACAATATCACATCACAAGTGCCTGTATGTAATGAAAACAGACTTAGTTCACTTGGGAGCATCACCTATAAACCATTTTCTCTCATAAAAGGCTTAAAGGATAGCACATTGTCTCGACGAAATATCGGATTCCAATTTTTTTCGGAGACCTTTCTCCCACAGTTTTCTTCTTATAACATTTTTGGTAAATACATGGGGCCCCGTATTTTTGCAGTAAACAGCTGCGCAACTGGGCTCAGTAATTAATTATGCGTAAAAGAAGTCGCTTGTTTACAAAAAATGTATGGCTAGCTGTCAAATTATGACGCTGGAGATCAGCGCCATCTAAAGTGAGCAAGTGGCAGTTTTTATCCCCATTTAATTCAATCTTAAATCACAAAAGTCCTTCTTGCTTTTCAATCATGATTATCTGCCGAAAGACCTCCATGGAAGGGAAAAGGCCTGCATTTAGAGGATTCCTACGACCTTCACTAGATTAAAAATGTTATTGAAAGAAAAGATTTGTATTTTTGTTCGTAATTAATAAACTCAAAAACTGCTGGACCGATTTAAGAAATTCTTTCACAAGTAGAATTTCATATTATCACTGAGTAACATAGCCTATAATTTATAAAGATATCACGCGGGCGACGCCGCTGGCGGAAGCTAGTATTAGATAAGCTCACCTTAATCCTGTTCTTAAACTGGCGCGTGGCTACCAGTTTGTGTTCCACGGTCATGTTCCGGCTGGACGGGTACAGCGACACGGCGTTGTAGAACGAGTCCAGCAGCGCGCCCACCTCGCGCATCGCCTTGCCGATGGCGTCCGAACACAGCTGGCAGTCGAACGAGAGGCAGCCGTACATTTGTTCTTCTGGAAATGGAGATGATTATGGTTATCATGACATTATGAAGTAATTAACTTTTTATTTATTTAATCTCGATGGTCCTAGTTTATCTATTACTAGCTGACACGTGCCCACTTCGTTGGGCGGTAAACAATGAAATTGAGTATGGTAAATGTATAAAACGTCCGTACAAAGCATGTTCTAATGCGGTTCGTGAATGGACGGCGGCAGTTTGCGATTTAGTAATTTTATATTATCTTGGAAACTATTTAACCAATTGATATACTGTTTTGGGCAAATCGTATCTCTATGATGTTCTTGTGATCATAATAATATTTTTTTCGATAAGGTTTAATATTTCGTTGTTTAAAAAATCGTCCAAAGGTAAGTACGTCGAAAAATACTTTTTTTAACACATAAAAGCTACTATATCTGCTAAAATACAAAAGATAGAAATATGGTGTCGCGGACTTTTTTGTAGAACTATTTAAAGCGGACCAGGTTGCCATACATTGTTTTCAATTTTAAACAACTGTTAAGGCAGCGCATGCAAATAACTCTGTTGTAAGAGCTATTTTTTTCCGCCTGGCTAGACAAAAATTGAGATAGTTCGGCTAATATGCATGATATCTTTATAATTTATAGCCTATAGCACTCACGAATAATGTAGCTTTCTACCAGTGAAACAATTTTTAAAATTAGTTCATTACTTCCAGAGATTACCCCTACATACAAACTTACAAACAAATGTTACCTCTTTATAATATTAGTATAGATAGTATAGATAACTTCCAGTTACAGCTTTATATAGCTATATGTAAGCGGGCACGCCCTTTATGCTTGGAGGCTTATGTTAATTTCTGTTTACTCTTAGTTTTTAGCCGACTTTAAAAAAAGGAGGAGGTTCTCAGTTCGTCGGGATTTATATATTTTTTTTATGTATGTTCCCCGATTACTCGAAGAGAGGCTGAACAGATTTGAATTTTTTTTTTAATGGTTCAATACTTCCAAGTTGGTCCCATTGTTATTTGGTCACGATCTGATGATGAGGATCTTGGAGAAATCGAGGGAACTCTTCAAATATTATAGGCACATCTATAGCGATTTGGGTATTTCTGATGAGCAGTTCACATTAGGCTATTGTGACTTGGATAAATTGCAAACCAACCCACTAAAAAGTGAAAAAAAAAAAAAAAAACTTTTTTACAAAAAATCATCATCATCATCAGCCTATAAATGTTCCCACTGCTGGGACTGCGGCCTCCTCTCTGTGAGAGGGAGTGGGCCGTAATCCATCACGCGGGCCCAGTGTGGGTTGGTTTGGTTCTAGGACATGCCGGTTTCCTCACGATGTTTTCCTTCACAAAAAATACAACCGACTTATTTTTTATTTCTGCTTGAGTATAGTTCTCGATATTTTGGTTGGTAGGTATATTGGCGTGTGCTAGCTGACGTAAATTATGGCTAATTATTTATAATTAAAATTATGGTTATGTTGCGTAACATAAATTATTTTGCATACTACTGTATAGAATCAATTTTATTTATTTTTCTAAGTGAACAGACAGCTGTGCTGCTGGGGAGTTTGTTGCGCCACTTCTTCTTCCCAGCTAAAGCACTAGGAAGTGGTGAAGAGTGGGCGTTTTGGGGGACTGTCTTAAGTAATTTTGACGTTCGAAAAGTACTGATTCTCAGCCTAGTTTGAATAAATGACTTTTGAATTTTAGCACGACTGTATTCTTTGGGGTAGGCAGAAGCATAACTGGCGTAATGGAGCTGTTGCAAGTACTAATCCTGATACACACTATAGCCAAACCGCTTAACTGAGACGTTTCCAGCGGTAGCTGCGCGGTGCGGTAGGGGTGTGGTGTCATGATACGAGAGCTCAGTGATTTGTCCACTTGTGACAACTGCCACCCCTCCCGCACCGCGCACCTCCCTCAGGAAACGTCTCAGTTTAGCGGTAGGCCTAAAAAAAAAAGTATCCTATGTTCTTTTCCAGGGCATCATCTATATATGTGCCAAATTTCATCCAAATCCGTTCAGCCGTTTTAGCGTGAAGGCGTAACAAACAAACTTACTTTCGCATTTATAATATTATGGATTCTGATTTCTAACTGTTAATTTAGAATATCTTATTCCTATCTTCAATTATTTGCACGAGGTATAAATAAATAAAATTCATTTATTTGCAAACATAAGTGTCACTGTTACATAGAAGCTCTGCCTCCCGAACTAGGTAGTTAATCTGTATCTCAGGAGACACGTACAGGTATATGAGGAAGTGCGGGTAAGTATTAACTTACCCTTACAAATACGTTTTTTCTACACTTTCCACAAGTGTCACTTAAAATATGTTGTTAAGTACTTAATAGTTTTATATTACTGTTACCTTCATTAGGTTCATCATGTGCTGTCAGATCTTCCTGTGACGTCACCGCGTCTAGAGAACGTTTGCAATTCGCTCGGCACGGGTTCCTGTTCACAAACCTGAAGAAATGATCACAATTAAGTTGAGGCGAAAAATACTTACGACTAATCTAAAATCAAAAGCATCGTACGTCCTAGGGTGATTGATACAACTAAGAATCTGAAGGAAGTATATCGACAGATACTTGAGTATATAATATATTATAGTCCTCGCGCGACTTCTAGTCACCACCGGAGGTATGTGAGCGGTGAGGCGGGGGAGGGCGCCATTGACAAAATTGTCAGACTGAGTTAGCTTCCCCGTCTCACCGCTCACATACCTCAGACGGTGATTAGCAGCCGCGCGCGAACTATACCATACCGATTTGATGTACTCGTTCACAATTTTAGACCGATGCTTGTTATGAAGTACATTGATACTGTTTTTAGGGTTCCGTACCTCAAAACGTAACGTGACGTAACGTTGTAGGAAAAAACTAAACCCTTATAGGATCACTCGTGTGTCTGTCTATCTGTCCGTCTGTCACAGCCAATTTGCTCCGAATCTAATGGACCGATTAAGTTGAAATTTGGTACACATATGTATTTCTGTGACCCAATATAGGGGTCACGTTTGGGCGGCAAACAAGAAAAAAAAAGTTTTGCTAAGCGTACCGTGTGACATATCAAATGAAAGGGCTTGTTGCGAGGATCTTAAAATTAATTTTTATATAATTTTAAAACAAACAGTTTTAAAGATATTTAAGAAATTCGATGAAAATTGACCTTTATCTCCGAAACAACTGGACTTAAAATAAAAAAATAAAAATTCATAGTATGGCTCTTTACTCATAGATTATAGGAGAACCTATAAGAAGTCTATGTATCGTCTTAAAGTAACATGGTAAATCTCTCAATATTGTGCGTACTAACTTATATTTGCAGTTGGAATGTATGGGAGAACATGTTTTTCAACTATGATTTTAAGTTTGTTCTTGGGATAAAAAAATTCATCTCAACTACGGAACCCTTCATTGTGCGTAGTCCAACACGCACTTGGCCGGTTTTTTATAATTTCGAAACTTTTGATTCGAAATCATCTCCCTAGATGTAAAATAGTCGGGGAGTGGTCAGAGACCTTGTTCTAGGAAAAGCTTATCATCATCAACAACTTAGCTTACTCTGCATGTCCAGCAGAGTCCATTTATTACTTACCTATACTCAAAAATATTGTTAATAATCTTAGGCACGATGTTCCTCTGTGCACATAGATAAGCGTCTTGCTGCGCCAGCGTTCTGCCTGCGATCTTGGCCTGCAGCTCCAACCAGATCAGGTCTTTGAGCTCGTTCTGCCACACCTGTTCCTCGCGGCTTATCTGAAATTGTACTGTGATTACGACTTTTTAGGAAAGTTGCATTTCTGATATAATATAGAGGAATAGATATGCGGTAGATATTCTTATAGATACTCAGAGGTGAATGTACTTCTAGTTTTTGTTATGGTTGCTAATTATTACTCAATTTCGGCGAAGTCGAACCGAGGGTGATGTTTCTTACTATTTTAGTCAATTAATTCACAACAACTAACATGATATGTATTAATTAAATCGTTATTACATTTGCTAATAAGATACGTGCGAAACTCCTTATTTAAAGTAAATAAATATTTTCTTTACCCAACTGCAATGGAATAAAAATAAAATATAAAAAAATATAAAAACTTTATTGTTCAAGTAAACAGTACAAATTCAAATAGCACTAGCCTCCACACTAGGATTCCCTGTGTCGTGGAGACTAGTCTCTTTCGTCTTAAAACTCTAATACATAGTAGGCACTAAATGTAGGCACTTAAGTAACATCAGTCGGTAAGATTTGTGAAGTGACAATAATCGAATGTTATTCCAGTACAATAAATTCACCTTAAAATATTGTAATAAAGTTACATGCATTATATTTAAACGTGTTTGGTGTATTGTATACGTGTGTGGTGTGGATGTGTGATGAATGAGTGAGTTAAGGTGGGTTTGGACCAAACGAAGATAAGACAAGGTAAGAGCAAATCCTTTCCTAACATCCCCAACATTTTTGTAGGTATGGATAGACCAACGAAAGAATACTCCCACTCCGTTTAGACTAAGGGACACCAGAAAAGTGGGTACAGAAAAAGCTTACGCTCGTATGGTCCAAGTCGACCTTTATGTATTAGTGTGATGAATGTGTGTGTTGTGCTCATGAGTTAAGGAACTTCTCTGTGCTTTCGTAGTCCATTCCTGCCAGAAATTTTGGAAGGTGATTTTTACATTTATTTCTAGTCATGGTCAGTATATCCATTTCACTGTTGAGCTTACTGTAAATAAATGGTCCCATATAAAGAAAGCATCTATTGCCAAAGAAGAGTCTACATTTAGGTTTATGCCATTTGGGCTTATTAGCGCACGTTGGTGTAGGTTAAGGCGCTATGGGCATTTTTGTGGTACCTCAGTGCGACTGCCATAATGTACAATTGGCGCACACGCAGAACACCAGTCTCTTGGTATAGTAATGAACCAACAAGATGTACCTGCCCAAGGCAGGTACATCTTGTTGGTTCATTACTATCACAGGAGTGTAATTTTACTGAGAGATGGTCCGGGCAGGAAGTTCTTATGCTGACGCTAAAATTAATAACCTTCGTTTTCTCTACGTTAAGCGTCAGTAGATTGTGGGTAAGCCAACTGGAAACCAAGCTTACACCCATGTTTGCAGCCTCTTGGACGCCTTCCCAAGTTTTGTCAAAGAAAACTATGGCAGTATCATCAGCGTAGGCGAATATTTTTGCTCGGTCCAGTTCCAAAGTACAGAGGCTGTTTATGTATAAGATAAAGAGTGTCGGCCCGAGCACACTACCCTGAGGAACTCCGTAGTTAAGGCTGGCATAGCTGCTGCACTTGTCACTCACGCGAACCTTTTGTGTGCGGTTAGTTAAATAAGACTGAAACCACTCCAGAGTCAAACCACGAATACCAATAGCTTCCATCTTTTTAAGGAGAATACGCCTGGACACCGTATCGCGTCTGCGTAAAAGCATTTGCTTTTGCCAGGTCAAGGAAGACACCAGTGCATTTATACCCGTTGTCCACTTTATTTACTACAAAATCAACTAGGTTAGTGACTGCGTCCTCCGTTGACCTGTGCTTGCGAAAGCCATACTGATTTTCTGATATCAAGCCGTTTTTCTCAAGGAAACTGAGGAGTCTGCTGTTCATAATCTTCTCCAGGATTTTAGATAGGGATGTAAGTAGAGATATCGGTCGATAATTCGATGGGACTTTTTTATCACCTGCTTTAAAGATTGGACATACATTAGCGGTTTTCATTAGCCTAGGAGCTTTCCCAGTTGAGATACTCAAATTGCGCAACGACAACTTCTTAGGAGCCTTAGTGGAGGAGTTTCCAAAAAACGATGATACAACTAATGTTTAATTTTAAACGGATGTCTAAGTACCAATTTCCACATTTCTAATTTCAAATAACCTTAATAACCTTTCATACAAAATTTCATCCCCTATTTAAACTTTTTAGCCCGGGCATGAATTTTCAAAAATCCTTTCCGAGCGCTCACCTTCGTTATTCTATAAGAAACTCGTGTGCAAAACTTGCTACGACCCAGCGGTTTAGTCTTTGCCTTGTCTGACAGTCAATTTAAGAATTTTATTTTATTAAGTAGATACTAGATAGCAGTTGCAGCAGCTCGTGGCTAAGTACTAACAGCCGCACGGGTCGATCCCATCAGGTTAAGCTACGCTTGCCGGGGTTGGTCCGTGGATGGGTGACCATTTCCACATACCGAGACTCCTCCGTGCCTCGGAAAGTACGTTAAGCCGTAGGTCTCGGCTGTCATTCGTGGATCTTTGACAGTCGTTACGGATCGTCAGAAGCCCGAAAGTCTGACAACCTATCTTACCAAGGGGTATCGTATTACCTACCCAAGTAGCACACAAGCTCTATAACAAGCAGTACACCGGCTGGATAGAGGTTCTTAATAACGGCATAGCCTCCATAAGTAAGCTCTACAGTAGATGTACAAGCCGCTATAGCGCCGCTGTACCCCCAAAAGAGGCACCGGTTTATCCGGCCCACGGTTCTACAATGTAGATACAATGGTCGTAAATATGTGTTAGTACGGAGATACAAAGGTGCTATGCGAGCGATAGTGTACGCCTTAGTATCTAAAATAAGCTCTTGTAGCGCGACTGTAGCGCTCGCATCTTATTTAGACACGTCTGTATCTCTGAATTAGAGTTGACAGATCTATATTAGATATACAGTAGCGATATTTTGGGGAAATGAACAAAACTTATTGAAATTTTTACAATGACGTCTAAGAAAGCGATTGATGGAACAACTGGAAATAATTAAAAAATAAACAACAGGTTCCTTCCAACATTTTTGCTTTTATGCATGCAAAGTACTAGTGCGAGTACCAGTGTATTGTAAATATACACATATATTTTAGCTAAAATTTTCACGCGCCTGCCATTTATGCAGTTTTTTGCATATTTTTTGGATAAAAAGTACATTTGATTAGAGGGTTTGAATTTTGAATTTAGTTTATATAAGATAGTTTAGCTTTTTAGGTAGTTTCTTTAGAATCCTGGGTGAGAAAGAGTGACGTATATTCGGTTTTTACACATATTTATGATATAAATAGAATATAAAAACTCATGAGAATTGCTTGTATTAAAAACTATAATGGCGTCTAGGTTACAACCGCCTTCAGAGTTTACTAGAACCATTCTATCGCTTTTAAACCGCTAGTATCCATCATTGTAGACCTTCCGGTTCTATGATTGTGGTATTGACGCGCTATTGTACTCTTTTAGGTGTACATCGGTAATTAATATATTCTTTTAAGAGTCTAAGGTTGGACAACGGACTATTGATATCTTCTTCTTCTTAATCTTCTTAATATATATAAATTACGTGTCACGTTGTTTGTCCGCGATGGACTCCTAAACTACTTAACCGATTTTAATCAAATTTGCACACCGTATGCAGTTTGAGCCAACTTGAAAGATAGGATAGGTAGGGTAGGTAGGGCTGGTAGGGCGGGTAGGGCTGGTAGGGCAGGTAGGGCAGGTAGGGCTGGTAGGGCAGGTAGGGCAGGTAGGGCAGGTTGGGCAGGTAGGGTAGGTAGGGCAGGTAGGGCAGATAGGGCAGGTTGGGCAGGTAGGGCAGGTAGGGAGGTAGGAAGGGTAGGTAATAAACCCCTGTTAATCCATCTTACACTTTCTCATTATTCGTTTGTGTGTTTCTATTTATACTCTACTAATTAAATAAGACTGCAATATTTCTTGTTTATATGTATACAATCAATTCAATATTTACAAATAACATCTGGTCTAATTATTTGAACCTTTAAATATGAAAACATTAATTGCACTTAAATACGAAAGAGTTTGTGAGCAGAGTATTATCCTATGTTCTAGTCGCCGTCACTATGTTCTGGTCGATTATTAATTATATTCCGATATTCTTTGCAAATTTTTTTCCTCACACTACCATGTTTTTTTCTTAATTTCCACGCTTATTGGTTATCCATGACAAATAGACGCGATAATCTTTTACAAAATGGAGTCACAATGAAGCAATTAAATGAGTAAAACACTTTTGTGCCACTTCAGCCGCTATATTGACGCTAGAAACGAAATTTTTGAGCTTTCAGCATTATAAGGCGTGGTTTTCTTGCCTTATTCAGCTATTTACGATACAGTTGCTGTAAAATTCACAACTATAACAACCTACGTGCTACTATAGAATTATACTTCTCTGCTGTAGATACAGAGTTTCAAAGGCGGTAATAAGCACTATTTAACCGCTTAGACATTTAGAAATATGCAATATACAACCCAAAGTGCTTTAAAGGAAGCTTATAACTCCATTTAAACACTTTTAACTATTAAAGCCCTCTTTAAGACTTAGCGGTGTTTTAAAAGGTATTTATAACTCTACTTTATATCAAATGCTCGTACAATAACTCTATAACACGCCTTTGTATCTCCATTGGGATTATATTTACTGTTGTACGGCTACTGTACCACATTCCTGTTAAAGAACGATTAAATACGCTACTGAACCACCTAAGTATTATAGTAAACCCCTTGAACGGCTATTATAGCACATTCAGGTGGTAAAGAAGTGATATAAGCAGCTTGTGTGCTAGTTGGGTAGTTACTGGGTTGCGGAGGTCAGATAGGCAGTCGCTCCATGTAAAATGTGTTCAGCTGCATCTGGTTAGACTGGAAGCCGACCCCAACATTATTGGGAAAAGGCTAGGCAGATTGATTGATACTAGATAGCAGTTGAATCAAATATAATATCCCTACATAATTTAGTTTGAAAAACATCATAATATTACTTTACTCACCGCCCTCTTACAGCCTTTCTCAATATTCCCCATATTGATGAGCAAACTGAAGGTCTTATGGAAGCTGACGCGGCTGGGAGGCAGGTCCTCATCGCCGTCACATCGCCACCGATCCTCGCCATCAGACGGCGGGATAGTGTCCGGGCCGATAGCCTCCCGGTTCTTGGGCTTGGAAGTCAGGGACATAAACCGGTTGCATGACTCCACCTGCGAATGTAACTACTTCCTTAATGTTGGTGAAGTGTTTTGGAGGGAATTGGAGATATTTATGGCGATATGAAATAACTGTATCTTCTGTCTCGGTATCATATTTTGGGGTCACTGTAGTGAACGAGAAAGCATTTTCAAGGCTCAAAAGCGCTGCCTGAGAGCTATACACCGTGACATTTGAATCACAGTTTTGCTAGAACAAACGTTATTCAGACCATGGTCTACTACCATTTTACAGCATCAAAAAAAAAATGACAAAGTTTAAAATGTCAAGATTATCTACTGCTTACTAAATTTCGATTATGGAGGTACATTTCCCTGTAAACAATGCTGTGTCCCATGCGTGGTGTCTGTGTTGTAGGGAGTAACGATAATCTTGACATTTTGAACTTTGTTTTTTTTTTGTGTTTTTTTCAAAAAAGGATTGTGTGGTTTTATGAAACCACGGTAAAAGTGAAACTTCTATAGGCGCCGCCATATTGGCCTTGGCTGCTCTGACGAGCGCCTTTCACTTTATCCCTACTCCGCGGCCGACCGTCACGCGACATGAAACACACAGACGAAAAAAATTGAGACGATATAATAAAAGTTTCACTTTAAAAACCAATTATGTTTTTTTTTTATTGGATGCTGTAGTATGGTAGTAGATCATGGTCTGAACTACGGATGAAAATTGCCGAATGTTTCCGAAACTTACCAGGAAAGTTTCCAATATAGCCGGCAATATTGATTAATATTGCCGGAAAGTTACCAAAATTGCCAGATTCCATAGGATTTTTCAAATGGCATTTTTAATGTTTATGTACTTGTGAGGTTTTATGCAATGGTGTAATTATACGTATTACTAGTAAGCCTTTATGGTATATTGTTAATTATACTTAATTTATAATTATCAATGCAAATATGTGAAGATAAAGTTAAACTAGGACACTGGTAACTTCATGATAGCTGAACCCATAGTTTTTTGAGAATTTCACTTATAAATTTTATAAACAAATACATAGGGTATCGATACCGAATGAAATAAATATAAATCATACAACTGTGTAGTGTTCTTTTGTATTTTTTTGGATTTTTCTTTAAAGTAACTTCATCTGTTTGTATTAAAATCGATTTTCATCCATTTCTTGAAGTCTGATAGTGTTGAAAATATAAATACTTATATAAGTCTGGTGAGAACGCAATATTGTGATAATACTGTGCCAGCCTGATGACGGAGTTAGAAGATGGTCATAGGATCTGCGCTCTGATATACGTAAACCAACCGAGATTGGGGTCGTTAGATTGGTCTAGGAGAGTACGTGAGTTTAAGATGTATTGTGTCTGCTGTTTACCAAATTTAACGTTAAGTATGTTGTTATTATTAAAAAAAACTATAACAAATATACTAGATCCAAAGAGTAGAAGAGGTGGTAAAATAAAAGAAATAAATCTTGCTTCTGGGCTCAAATTTACCTATATATGACTACTCTCAAAAGAAGAACCTTAACAGTGCAAATGTTATGCTGAATATAGCTGAATACAGAAGCAAAACCATGTATTTTTCTCAAATTTGGGATGAACAATTGTTTAAAAAATTGATGCTAGAATATGGTGGAAGGGGTTTTGCGATACCCAAATAATTGCTTCAATCGCAATAGATATTTTAAGCATACCACCAACCTCAGCAGCTAGTGAAAGGAATTGGTCGTTGTTTGGCAAAACTCACATACCAGCCAGAAACAGTTTAACACCTGATAAGTTGTCAAAACTGATCATGGTGAGAGCAAATTTAGGGCTCGTTGACGCAAATAAAAAGATAGCCAACAACATTGAAAATTAAGTAGCAGATGACGATTACGTTATGGATGAATCGGAAGATGAAAATACAGAAAACTACAATAATAATATGGACATATAAATACGTGAACAATTTTTAATCAAAATCTCCTTCAACTAAAAATTAAAGAAATACTTAAAAATATGCATAAGTACCCAGTTTTTTTTTTTTGTTAGCCTATATTGTGTCCCACTGCTGGGCAAAGGCCTCCCCTATTTCCTTCCAAACCTCTCTGCTTTGTGCGATTTCAGGCCATGTTGGCCCCGCAAACATAACTAGATCGTCACACCACCTTCGCCGCGCTCTACCTCGACGGCGTTGTCCTCCTTCAGGCGTCCAGTGAGTGACGATCTTTGCCCATCTCTCCGGATGCATTCGTGCGACATGGCCGGCCCACTCCCACTTCAGTCTGGCTGTTTTTTCTCCAACATCCGCCACTCGAGTTATAGAGCGCAGGATGGTGTTTCTAACGTGGTCCGTTCATTTGACATCTATTATACTGCGCTCCATTGCCTGCTGGCAAATCTTGAGTTTGGACTTCTGTTGTTCAGTAAGTGACCAACTTCGTGCACCATAGGTTAGGACGGGCAGAATGCACATGTCGATGAGTTTTCTTTTCAATGTTATAGGGAGATTTCCTTTCATGTGTTCTTTAAGGGCCCAGTAGGTCTTCCAAGCATTTTGAACTCGTTTTTCGACTTCTTTTTCTTGCCTATTCTTGAACGACACTATCTGGCCCAAGTATGTATACTCATCGACATATTGCAATACATGCCCGTCTACCTCAACCCTACGTTTTGTGCTGTTGGTCATGACCTGTGTTTTAGATCTGTTCATTGAAAGTCCAACCTCAAGACTTGCTGTGCTCAGATCTTGAAGCATTTCTTCGAGTTCTGAAGATGATGTGGAGAATAGCACAATATCATCAGCAAAACGGAGGTTTGTTAGCTGGTGGCCGCTAACATTTATGCCTCGTGACTGCCACGAATCAGGCAACTTGTTAAAAACCTCCTGCAGTGCGCTTGTGAACAGCTTAGGTGAGAGTGGATCGCCTTGTTTGACACCTTTATGTATGTTGAATTTTGGCCCAGAAATATGTAACTTTATGTTCGCAGAGCTATTTCGATATATGGTGTCAATGAGGTCAATGTAGGTGTGCGTAACATTTTGGGACTCCAAGGCATTAATAACTGACTGATGGTCTATGCTATCGAATGCCTTGGCATAATCTACAAAGGCCAGGTAAAGCGGTTTGTTGAATTCATTAAATGTTTCTATTACCTGATTGATAGTATGGAGATGATCAGTTGTAGAGAAGTGGGGACGAAATCCAGCTTATTCGGGAGGTTGGTAAAAGTCAAGTGTGGGAGCGATACGGTTCTCTATAACTGTTCACGACGATGCGTCACCCATAATTTAATTTGTATAGAATAATTAATTTAACTTAGCTTAAGTATATGGGACGCAGTCTCTTTCATAAATGTTTAGAAATAGCATACTAAAAAGTGTAGAATCGATTATACGCGCGCCAATGCGCCATCAGAAATGAGTTTTACTAAGAGAAAAAAACTATTTACGTAAAAACACGTAGTTTTTGCACACTATTTTGCACACTTTTTCCATACAATTTGCACACTATGTTCCACCTATAAAAGGAAATTTTATGTCGCAATAATTCGAAACAAATTAATACATAGTGCGGGGAATCGTTATACGAACCCAAATATATATAACACATAGCTATTTAATAAAGCTATCTAGCTAATAAATCAAAATCAAAAAGTCACTTTTTGATGAAAGTCGTGAACTCGACTATTGTATGCCTCGATTAGGTAGGTAAAATAGTTTTAAAATCAAATCTTTTTATATATCCAGGTCACCTAGACCGAGACCTAGCCCTGGACCTAACTTCCTGAAAACTAGCCCTTCAGGATACCTACCTAATCGAGTCTAAATACCGGAAAGCGGTTTTCGTAAATTAAAGGCTACCCCACCTGTATTCAGAGGCTCCTAGCGGGCTGAAAAATCTAGGTACCAAAACTAAAATACTAGATTTTTCAAGGAGAATAGTCTAGCCTGAGGTTTCCCTTGAAATGGTAAAGATCGGTTCAGTACTTTACCCGTAAAATCACTTGCAAATAATTTAAAATTTAATTAATCACATAAATCCCGTTACAACTGAAATATCTTTTCAGCGGGAATAGCTAGACTCATGGAAGAAACCTCACTAGAAAAGCAAAAAAATTATGAATCCCGTGGTATATAACACACCTTGTGAAAATGTGTAAACAAGGGTGTTTTAATGTAATATAAATAGGAACTTAAGTTATTTTTTAACAATAAAGTTCATAAAACAGGAGGCGATTCGCGGGTCTCTGTAAGGTAAAGGTTCGCTACTACTTAAGCCAGCGCGCCACCAGCCAACTTCGTAGTCATCGATATGGAAACTAATTCCACCTAGATAGTAGTATAGTAGTCCTGAGGAGTCCTGAAATCGCTTCCTGAATACTTATGAAGAGTTATCAAACATGGTCTTTTATTCCCTCGTTAAAAACCCGTGTTCCTTCGTGAGAATTCACAGTGAGTATTGAAGCCTGAACTTCGAAGATAGCCTGAACTATTGGTGCAGGACGTCAGCGCCGCTTGGACCGGGTAGCCTTACAACCTTCCCGTTTTTCGAGTCCAGCGATCACGCCCGTCCGGTACAATAACTTTAATAAACAGTTTGTATAAGTGTGAAATAAGGCTTATGGGTCGATAGTTCGAGATGTCCGCTTTATCTCCTTTCTTGTGGAGTAAAATTATATGTGAGTGGCACATTTCAGGAGGAATTTGACCGGTGTGTAATATAGTGCTGAAAAAAGTTGTGATGTAAGGTACAAGAACGTTTCGCCCCAACTTTAAAAAGTTGTGATGTAAGGTACAAGAACGTTTCGCCCCAACTTTAAAAAGTTGTGATGTAAGGTACAAGAACGTTTCGCCCCAACTTTAAAAAGTTGTGATGTAAGGTACAAGAACGTTTCGCCCCAACTTTAAAAAGTTGTGATGTAAGGTACAAGAACGTTTCGCCCCAACTTTAAAACTTCTGTAGTTATCCCGTCAGTCCCAGGGCTTTTATTGTATTTCATCTCGCGAAGAGCTCGTTGGATCTCGTAGGGACTGATAGGATCAACAGAGTCAGGGCAATAGTACACGAAGTGTCTCGACTGTTTGTGTTGATCTTCGTATAGATTTTTATAAAATTTTGTAGATATATCTATAATTTACCCAGATACTCGACTTTTTTTGTTCCCTTATTTTGATTTACGATAACTTAAATGTTGAATACTACGTTGGCACGTTACCCCACACTAGTCGCTTAGCCACTTGACAAATCGTGTCGTCAAAAGAATTTTCAAAATCGGATCAGTCGGTTTTGAGAAAATCGCGGACATACAAACATACATACATACGGGTCGAATAAAGAACCTCCTTTTTTGAAGTCAGTTAAAAACGTCAACTTGATGTTGCTGATCAGATAGATAGATAGAATATTCTTTCTGATCAGATCGTCTTGCAAGGTTTGACCCTTTTATACATACAGATATGTATACATATACATGTATATACTTTCTTACATACAAGTGTGGTTTCATATAAGAAAGTAGAAAGAAAAAAAAATATGATTTTTCTAAAATAGTTAAATGGTTTCATCACCAATGAAGTATCGTGGATAGCCTGTTTCTTTTCTTTACTTTATCAGTAAGAAAATAAATGCATGCATGTATAAAAACTAGCACCCTGCAAACCGCAATTTAATCCTACTATGCAATTATATAAAGTAAAATACATTTTCTGTTTACACGTTTCTTGCCATGTTGCCGGCAAGTTTGGAAAAATTCGCGGCAGTTTTGGCAACTTTCGCAATATTGCTGGCAATTTTCATCCCTAGTCTGAACAACGTTTGTTCTAGCAAAACTGATTCAAATTTCACAGTGTATTTGGTCTTAAAGTAACGGACAGTTGCGTACCTATATTTAAGTCTCATAAATTATTAACCTTCCCATGCCTTTATATCCTTGAATTAGCAATATTTGTAATAACAAATCGATGTCTATTTGCAACTTTAATAGAAACTAGAAAACGAAGTACAGCTATGAGATCGCAATACCAGAATCTATTATGCACGGGCGTATTTAAAACTAGCTTATTCAAAAAAAATGTGATTTGTATGACTCCTGTAATCTTTAATAAAATACCTGACCAAATTAAAAACTTACCGTTGCAAAAATTTTAAAAACGTTTCACAGAATTACTTGTAGATAGATGTTATTATTCTGTGCAGGATTTCTTAAATGATATTTTTTTGTAATATATTATCTTTATTATCCTCTACATTGTATTACATTTGCAGGCTATAAGGCAGAATGTACATGGATCCTATATTGATTTAACAACTTATTTTTATGTAGGTAAACTTATCATTCTAAGCAAATAAAGACCTATTCTATTCTATTCTAGTGGTATGGAACTGGTGAAATGAGGGTACTTGCCTTACATCAGGGATAGTGAAGGGTTGGGTGTTTAGGGAATATCTTTTGTAAAATTTGAACTGCAAAACGTGCTGATAAATAAGTTTGAAAGAGACCATTTACAGGCACTTGTGAATTGTGCTGGTCATCACACGGCACACCTGGCAGGCGGTTATTTATTGTTGAATTGTGTCATCACACGGCACACCTGGCAGGCGGTTATTTATTGTTGAATTGTGCTGGTCATCACACGGCACACCTGGCAGGCGGTTATTTATTGTTGAATTGTGTCATCACACGGCACACCTGGCAGGCGGTTATTTATTGTTGAATTGTGCTGGTCATCACACGGCACACCTGGCAGGCGGTTATTTATTGTTGAATTGTGTCATCACACGGCACACCTGGCAGGCGGTTATTTATTGTTGAATTGTGCTGGTCATCACACGGCACACCTGGCAGGCGGTTATTTATTGTTGAATTGTGTCATAACACGGCACACCTGGCAGGCGGTTATTTATTGTTGAATTGTGCTGGTCATCACACGGCACACCTGGCAGGCGGTTATTTATTGTTGAATTGTGTCATCACACGGCACACCTGGCAGGCGGTTATTTATTGTTGAATTGTGCTGGTCATCACACGGCACACCTGGCAGGCGGTTATTTATTGTTGAATCTACAGTAAACCCGTCTTCTTGCCTGACATGGTCACTAGTCACGGGAAGGTCCCTTAGTACCCAGACAAGTCGTGTGCTCGATGGGATTCCCCATCGGCAAAAATGAGGAACTTCCATAAGAACTTTCATCCCCTATTTTTAAAATCCTTCCTTAGTGCACACCTTCTTTATTTAGAGAACTCTACAGTCCGGCCGTCGACAGAATGCATTCCTGACACCTCAGTTGGTCATTTTCTAGTATTAATAAGGATCAAATTCGGAAAACACATATTTGGTAGTGTGAAATTGACAGGTGTCAAGAACGCATTTTCTCAACGGCCGGACTGCAGTTTAAAATTTCATGCTTCTTGACCCAGCAACTGTCAGTGAATGAAAATACGAATTTTATTAAGAAGATTCTAGATCAGAAATTTCTCAGTAGCAGCTCGGAGTCTGGATTTGTGCCCGGTTGATGGCAATAGGCTCGCCCCCTATTACATGGGACTTAAACATAATTGGCGAAATGTGGGTGTACCTGCTACAGGGACACCTCTGCTCAACAAGGCGTGATGATGTTTATGATTCTAAATAATATAAACTTACTAAAGTGGGTACAGCCGGCATGGGATTTGGCGAGGGTAGCGAGTCGGCCCTGACGTCATGTGTCATGTCCTGCTTGCTGTCGCGAGCCCTCGAGCGGAGCAGCTTCAGGCTGCTTCGCTTCTTTAGGCGGTCTGGCACTGAAAGGGTTGAAACTGGTGTTATTTGCAAGCTTGAAAAGTACGTTTATTTCAGATTTAAGTCCTATTTTTCAGTTGTCAGATAACTTTTATCTAGAGAATAAATATGGCAGTTTGATATTCTAACTTCCTAACTACTATTATAAATGCGAGCGTTTGTTTTGTTATTTGTTACGCTTTCACGTCTAACTACTCAACCGAACATCATGTAATTTTGCATACACGTTGTCAGGGGTACAGAAAATGACAATAATTATGACAATAGACCGTGTATTAAACACATGTACCTACCACCTAAGAACAGTTGTTACAGTAAACAGGTTACAAGTTTATACTTTATATCTGTGGTAACAGAGAACACACAATAGTCTGTTCCTGACATAATATGAAATAACAGGCTGTTATTTGTAACAGTTATTTGGAGCTGTTATTTTGACGTGGAGCAGGAGCAGGCGGAACAGATATGTGATTTTACCTGTTACAACCCACTCCTACTTCATCCTACAGATAACTGTTTTTAAGGTCTGCTTTACAACTTGATTTTATATTGAGAAATATAATGTTAGGCAGTTATATTTAAATGTGTTTTCTACATGGGACTTAAACATAACTGGCGAAATGTGGGTGTACCTGACACAGGTACACCTCTGCCCAACCCTTCAGGGAAACAAGGCGTGATGTTATGTATGTTATGTTATGTGTTTTCTACAATTTTATAGTTGAATTATTTTTATTTAGATGCTAAGTTGATTCATAGATATTATCTAGGTGATTAAGTACAAAGGTTGCATATGGGTAATTCCATGAAACGGGTGTTACAGTTCGTACATCTTTACTTGCCAAAAAACACTAAATTAATAAGAAAACATGGCATGTCATGATGTTTCAGAACACCCTACCTAATGTGCAATTTTCGTAAAATGTATTGAAATTAAAATGTCTATTAGAAGTACAAAAATATAGAGCCATTTATCGTGTAACGGGCGTTACACGATTTGGCCTCTGTATACCAGATCGCCCGTGAAAAATGTGAAACTCTGCGAATTTTGTTAGTATATATTTAAAAAAACGTATGTTAACTGAAATTAAATAACCACTTTATACTTTGGATAAGTGTAGTAAAAAAATATCTACAGATTTTTTTTTACTAGGAATTTGTAATTGTAACGGGTGTTACAGCTTGGTGTAACGGGTGTTACGCGTACGAATCCTAAACAATATTTGCAGTAATAAGTCTATATTAAAGCATATATTTGGCTGTTATTTATGGTGAGAACACTTAAAACACAGTATTTAATAAACTTTCATGAATTTATTGTTTAAAACATCAACTGTTGACAAAAAACTGTAGTAACTGCGGTCCCCTCTTAGTTTTAGTTCGGGATTAGGCAATGTGCAGATGATATTTGTAAATAGAACATCTGAAACATCATTTTCATTGCTAATGAATGTATTAGCGGTGGCTTTCTTACTCTACTACTCGGCTACTGAACTTTGGCATAACACAGCATACCTGAATTCTTTTGCTTTCTGCCTTCAGCGACTATTCTTACTAGAACGAACACTCCCGGATTTATATCCCGGACCGATACACTGTTGCATGAGTCAGACTCGTCTTCAGAATCTGTATACACCTCATCATAGCGCAGTTTTTGTTTAATATTGAGAACTGCCCCTAGTATACCAAACGAGAACCTGGCTGGCAGCAGATTCAGAGGAATTCTGCAAATAAGTCTTTCATCACTATTTATTTCTCTTTCTCCCTATTCCTTTGTAAATTTTCTCAGCCCGTGCTTTAGTGTCTTCTCTTATCTTGACAACAACTGGATTTGATTTAGATGTTCGCGCTATTGCAATAGAAACATGACGGACGCCCGCAAGTTACTGGCTACTTATTTCGCAACCTCATTTGAGGTAACCAAATGAGGTTGCGAAATAAGAGCCAGAGACGTCGCCATGGCGTCCCAGTGTGTTAACGCTCTTAGGGATCGTCAATAAATCATAAGGCATCAGCAGTAAGTAGGTACATCAAGAACATTTTAGCGTATTTTCGGGACAAAAAGTAGATAGCTGGTATTAAAACTAGGTAAAAGTGTTAACAAAAGCAGTCCCGTCATTTTTGGATGACTCCTCTGTGTTGAAAAGTTTAAAACAATTCACCGAACCCGCTGTCATTATTTTATTGGTCCCAATAATATCATATCAAAAAGAGGTAACACCCGTTACCCGTAACGGGTGTTACATGATATTCCCCCATATAAATTAGATGATTATATAGAGGACAATAGCGTAATTTAAACAAAAATAAATTAATCAGCTCAAATAAAATTAACTAGTGAAACTGAGACGGGATGGATATATGTATATCGATATCTAAAAATGATAAAAGAAAACAAAAAATATTAACTTGATGATTTTTTTTTTCTGTTGGGCATCTCATAGCTGGCCTCTGAGGCCATGACTATTTAACCGAGCAAACCTGTGGGTGCCTTAAGCTGCTACACTCAAAGCCTCCAGCCAGGGACTTACAAACTAAACTTATAAACTAGGTGAACGCTCGCTAAGGGCACACCCTGTGGGGTACGAGCCTCGGCTTAGGGCGTTTACCGGAGGGAGGACATCAAAGATGGGACGGGATGGATCAAAGTTTTGATCATGATTATTAATCGGGGAATTTAAAGCTACGTGCTCCGCTGCAACAACTGCTGGCACCTCGTTTTCGAGCAAGGGTCGGGGGGGGAGTAACATTTACTCGGGGGCGCGGCGGTCGCGATCGCAAAGGACCTCGACGGCGAGGTCGGAATGACGGGAAGCGTCTATACTTGTGTCCTAACGTACTCGTTTCCCTACTAGACTCCTGATGGATGTTAGTCGTGTCGTCTGGGTCGGTAAGAATATGCCTTGGTCGGCGAACATGACTGATTTTACTGGGGACATAATTTGCGGCCTCGATAACCAGAGGGTTGCGATGTTTGGCCGCGGACTCAAAGAAACGCTTCGAAGCGCGTTTGAGGAACTGATGGATGGTAGGGATTTTAAGATCGATATGGAGGCTCTCGTTCCTCACAAACCAAGGGGAGCCGGTAGCTCTAGGGAGGAATCGATTTTGAAGGGTTTGTAACCTATGGATATGATGGGGTTTTACATGAGCAAAGACGGAACCCGCATAAGTCATGATTGGGCGAATGCAAGCCGTATAGATCCGCAATTTGCACTTTAGTGACAATTTGCTACTTGCATTTAGGACGGAATGGAGCCTACCGAGAACGAAAGCGGCTCGCGAACGGGCCTGCTTTATGTGTTCTGCGAAAGAGAGATGGTGGTATAGAACGACACCTAGATATTTGGCTCGCTTCTCCCAAGGAATAGGCTTGCCGAACATGGTGAGTGGTCGGGGGAGGAGATTTCTAAGAGTCGTGCGCTGTTTCGTAAAGAAAACTGCTTGACTTTTGTCGGGATTAACTTCGATCCGCCATTTTCGAAACCAATCGCCAAGTTTATTGACGATTCGTTGGAAAATGCGGGCTAAGTTATCGGGAGAAGTACCCCTAAGGTAGATGGCCGTATCGTCTGCGAACAGAGCCAACTGTGCCTTCACACTCTTAGGGATATCGCTGGTAAACAGCGTGAATAATAGGGGAGCTAGCACGGAGCCCTGAGGGACTCCTGCACGAATAGGACGGGGGGAGGATAGTGCACCTTCTATGCGATATCGAAAAACGCGATTCGACAAATAGTCTCGTAAGATGAGCACGAGACGATCCGGCACTCCGAGTTTGTAAAGCTTATATAATAAGCCGTTGTGCCAGACTTTGTCGAACGCTTTCGCGATATCGAAGAATACGGCGCCTGTCATATGACCGCGTTGGAAACCAGCGCTTATATGTTCTACTATCCGGTGGGCCTGATGCACGCTAGAGTGCTCAGTTCGAAAGCCGAACTGTTCGTTGGGGATGATGCCCTTGGTCTCGGCGTAGTCTCTGAGTCGCTTATAAATAAGCTTCTCATAGATTTTTCCGAGAACCTTGAGCAGACTAATGGGACGGTAACTGGAGGGCTCGGTTTTGGGCTCGGTTTTAACAGTGGCCTCTTTCCACGACTGGGGAAAGATGTTGTTGCTCATGGCACCATTGAAGATGGTGCACAGGAGCATTATCAAGTGGGCAGGAAAAAGTTGAATCACCCTATTGGTGAGTCCATCTGATCCAGGGGCTTTGCGGGCTTTATGACCTTTGATGATATCGTGCACTTCGTCTGGAGTGACGGGAGGCAAAGGATTATCAGGGTCATCAACGGGAGGGAGGGAGGTTCTGCGTTCGACTTCAGCGTCAACCTCATCGAGGAGAGCTTTGTCTACTGGTAGAGTGCTGGGTGAGCATTGCGCCTCGAGGCTGTCGGCCAGGCATTCAGCCTTGTCGGCATCTTCGAAGGCTATGGTCTTGTCGGGGCGGGTCAGGGGGGGCATGGCTGTGGTCTGCTGGGACTTGAGTTTCCTCTGAAGTTCCCAGAAGGCCAGATGAGAGGGCTCTAGGTCGCTGAGCATCTTGTCCCACCCCGCGCCACGCAGTTCCGACATACGTTTCTTTACAGATCTCTGTAAATAGCGCATATGGACTTTGTTAGTGGGACAGGGGAAGTTGTCATAGGCACGCATAGCCGCGTTCTTCTCAGTCAGTAGATCACGCACCTCCGGAGCCAAGCTCCAGCGAGGGTCAACCGTCACTGGAACTTCCCTTGAACATTCGTTCAGGACCGATTGTACGTGATCAGTGAGTGAGTCGATCGCGGCCGTGGTGTCTGCGATAGAGTCGAACTGATCAGGGATTGAGTCTAGTTGGGGGGACGTGTTAGATTTCAGCTCAGTGCTTACTTTCTTCCAGTCCGTCACCTTTTTAGGGATAGGGGCTTGACTAGGGTCGGGGAGACCTATGCGGGGGTCTAATCTAATGACTACCGGGCGGTGGTCCGAGTCTAACTCGTTCACCGTTTCTATTGAGTTTAACCTAAGATTAACGTTCTTAAGGAGCGCCACGTCTAGGACGTCGGGGACATGGGAGGAACTTATATTTGAGTAATGAGTGGGAGTCATCGGAGCGATGATGTCAAAGACTAGAGAGTTAGAGAGGTCGAACAAGTGTCGCCCTCTTGGGTTCATAACCGAGCTATTCCAAGCGGGATGTTTTGCATTGAGATCGCCCGCTATTATAACGGAATTACTCATGCCTAATATGATAGCTATATCGTTAGAGATTAGCTGGGGGTTCTCCGTAGAGTTTCCGGGGGGGAGATAGACCGATACGAGAGTGATCGGTTGATGACCTGTCATGCCTAAGTGGCAAGCTGAGATTTCTAATCGCGAGAGGGGAGGAGGGTCGATTGGGATGCAGTGAAGCTGCTTTTTGTAGTATATCATGGTTCCACCCTTGTGACATCGCGTCCTGTCATTGCGAACTATGCGGTAGTTGGCAATAGACGGGTTACGGAGAGAGGGTTTTAAGAAGGTCTCTTGGACTAAGAGGACGTCTATATTATAATCGCGGAGGAACGGCGCGACCTCGCGTTGTTTCCTAATGCCGTTTGCATTAAAATATGCCAAAGTTAGGGATCGGGGTTTGAGCCTAGCTAATATAATAGCATTATCCATGAATGGTTTTAGGGGTTTTGGCGAGGGAGTCCAGGGCTTGCGTAATGTCCGGGTACGCATTAAAAATGGCTTGGATCTGCGGGAGATCGCCTTGAGCGGAAATAATTAAGTTTGCCATCGACTTAGCGCGTGGGGAGACAAAAGACATATAAGTCGATGTGATTATATTAAAGGAGTCTAAGCTAGGCTGCGCGGCCGCGGGAGCGGCCAGGGGTGGAGGGGGGCGCGTAGCTTTAGGAGCGGGTACGGGTTCCGGGAAGGGCGCGAGAGGTACAAGGGGCGCGAGGGGCGCGGGTAACGGGGCGGTGGCGCGGATACGGGGGTCCGTAAGACGGGGGGGCGCGGCGGGGGGAGGGGGAGGGTATTGAGCGAATAGAGAGGGCACCAAGGCAGGGAAAGTCTGCTGGTGGTGGAGATAATTCCACGGACTAGGCCTCTGAGGGCTTAGTCGCTGGGGCATATGGGACGAGGGGATCCTATAAGAGGAGGGAGCTTCCCGTTGCTAGCGAGCGTCGAAACGCTTGGCCAGCTTGGGATTATTTATGTCAACGACAGCATGTACATTAACTGTAAGTAATTGTATACTTAACCCAAAAAAAATCTTTATATTATTGTTTATCGTGTTCAGATATCGATGCTCGAAAATCTGACAACCAGTCTTACCAAGGGGTATCGTGTTACCCAGTAACTGGGTTGAAGAGGTCAGATAGGAAGTCACTCCATGTAAAATACTAGTATTCAGCTACATTCGGTTAGACTGGAAGCCGACCCCTACATTGTTGGAAAAGGCTAAGCAGATTATGAGTTCGGCACCCATCACATCTGCGGAATTTTGCTACCTAATTCAATTTGACCTTGTATCTACAGAATGTAAAATAAATTAAACACGTATCATTCATTAAAAAATCTGCCTAGCCTTTTCCCAACCATGTTGCAGTCGGCTTCCAGTCTTACCGGATGCAGCTGAACACAAATATTTTACATGGAGCGACTGCCTATCTGACCTCCACAACCCAGTAACTAGGTAATACAATACCCCTTGGTTAGACTGGTTGTCAGACTTTCGGGCTTCTGACGACCCGTAACGACTGTCAACGATCCGTGAATGACAGCCGGGACCAACGGCTTAACGTGCTTTCTGATGCACGGAGGAGTCTCGGTATGTAGAAATGGTCACCCATTCACGGACCAACCGCGGCAAGCGTAGCTTAACCTGATGGATCGACCCGTGCGGCTGTTAGTACTTAGCCACGAGCTCCTCGACATGTATTAATCATGAATGGACCAATAATAAAATACTTACTGGCAGTGGTCTGGTCATATGTGGGGTGGTCCACTACGTCCTTCCTCTCTCGGAGCAGGCGCTGGAAGCCTGGCGTGGCATCCAGGTGATTTCTGAAACAAAAATAGTTAATTTGTTATAATTTAATAGCTATAGGTTTTAATTACTTATAATATTGTTAATAGTCCGTGGTTTCACTCGACGCATCCTACAGTAACTTCTTCATAAACTCAAATAAATATATTTAAAGTACAGGCTTTATAATATTTTTGAAGTGAAAACTTCTTTAGGCGCGTTGGGCATTTTTGAGATGGGAAAAACAATTGAACTCGCGACACCGTTACCGTCACCTCATTAAAATTATTTAGTAAAATTGTTCAAGTTTTCACTTCTGTCGGTACTCCCGGAGTGCCACTGTTTTTTTTGTATTTTATGATACTTCAGAATATTATGGTCGTCTGCATTAATACATACATACAATAATTTACACAAGTATATAAAAAGGAGGGGGGGGGGAAATTATTATTTTAAATCTGATACTTTTTAAATAATGTGAATACGTGTATGTACTTAAATAAAATAATATAGACATGCATTTTGTGTGCCAAAATTGTATTCAAATCTGTTCAGCGATTGTATGTGTTTTAGTAAGATAACAAATATCCTCACACACTGTCACAAATCTTATAGGTAATATTAGCTAATTATAGGAAGGTAAGTAATATTATCGAATGTTTAAATGTGAGAAAAATACAGGTTCATCGACGTACAAATTTTTCGTCGGTTTTATAAAAAAAATCTGCTGTTTCCTACGAAAAAGCAGGTTAAAATTTATGGAACAGCAATTTTTTTACCCGACTACGGCAAAGCCAAAAGGAAGGGTTATGATTTTAGCAGTCTATGTATGTATGTTTGTATGTATGTACTATGTATGTATGTATGTATGTTTGTTTTTACGTGTGTTCCACCGTAGCGCCTAAATCACTAAACCGATTTTGATGAATGAGGTATCAATAGATTCGTAATAATGGTCCGGGTGACATAGGCTATATAATTTTTCCCTAAATGTAATTTGGTGGACTTTACACGTAAATTTCTAACCTCGAAAAAAATTAAAATGGGATGATCATGACATGTTTGGTATCAAAAGTAAGGTCTTGACGAGCACATTACAAATATGTATATAATATTATATTTTCAAAGTAAACAAATATGTTTAAATCGTTAAAAACAAGCAAAAGTGAGACTGCGCTACGTAGTATCGCAAGATGTTACCAACGTGCAGTTAATCAAATCTTAATAAGTAGTACCGATTTGTAATTTCACTCTTATGAAGAAAAACAAGTACAACGAAATATTTATATTTTGGATTTCTTCGAAGCTCGATATCGATATATGGTGTTGGCGTCGAAATAAATCGTTCTATGGTTTCGTCCAAAGCACTATGCACTGCTATTGGAATTTAAAATAGGTTAATTACTGAACTATTGTATTACTCTACTCTTATTTACGTTTATCAAGTGTAAAAACGGAAAAGTATAAAAGTATAATTATAATTTTGTAGGTGTTTTTGGCACCAAAATGGTATACAGGCATGCGACCACGGCTTTACCTTGACCATTTTTGTACCTATGTCTTGATTTCTGTCTGAAATATTTGCTTGTTTCGTACTTTTTAGATCATTTTTATTTTCCCGTAGTCGGGTTACAGTTTTTTATTAAACTTTATTTTTTTATTTTAAATCACGGTTGAAAAATTTCAATGCAGGGGGGTACCCAGAATGGGGTGCGTACAGAAAACCTCCACGCGTGCCTGATACCTGCTGGTCCCTTATGGATACGTTCGGAGGGAAGAGCAGTTGTCAGGCCGGTGCACCCTGGGCATGAACAATATACTCTTCGGAAAAGGTTTGGGAGTTTTTCGGAAAGGGTATTGTTTGTGGCGAATTTCTGCGGGCGGGGGAGCAGCATGCTCCTCGACGTTCTTCCGCGTGTCCTTCTGATTGGCAGAAGGCACAGTGGGGGAAGGCGGGTCGCTCCTGATCGATCGACGTTTGTCGATTGACACTGGACGTGACCCCAGCCACTGCGGTGCAGGCGCACCAAAGCGGCTGTCGTTTCTCCCTCTAGAGCAATCTTGAGGGAGAACTTTCGGCGGGTTCGCTGAGCCAGGTTATCTGGACAGCGAACGGAGGCATGTATAATGCCGCCGCCGGGGGCTTGGCTTAACCGCCCGGCCCAGAGGAAGGACACCTCTAAGATAAAAAACCACCTAATCCTAAGTTTCGAAGCGCGGCGAGAGGATGAGTGGCTGGTGGGGGACCAGTCGTTAGCGCTTCCCCTGTAGATACCTGCCGACCTCTACAGTATATAGGCTTACCTAGGTAAAAGGCTCTGCCTAGGTGGACGTTTATATCCTAAATACTCGTGGGAACTGAATGGAAAATTTAAATAAAACAAAAAACCAAATTGACGACAAAGTGCCAATTGTATTGGCGGAGAAGATACCGCTTGCCGGCGACGGCAACAAGAGCCGAGGAGGCTCCAGTCCCTCAGGGGACCAAAGTATGTCCGACCAGGACGTAGGACGTGGGGGCTCCAAGTTCTGGGGCAAAAGATCGCGCGGGTCGGAGCGCACAGGATCGGCGGGGCAATCCTCGAGCGAGGAAAGCCTCCCGATCGCGAAAGTGCCGACAGTAAGGAGAGGCCGAGGACGAGCGGTAGCGGGAGCAGCTTCCGCTTCGAGGCCGGGGCGGGGCAATCGGGGTCGCCTCAAGCGGCCTGATACGCCGCTAATCAGTCCGGAGAGCGAAACCGGGGTCTCGTCATCCGAGGCCTCAACGGAGGAGTCGGAGGTGGTGGTCGCCGCCTCACAGGTGGGCACGAAGGCGCGGCCTGACGCCGCGAAGAGTGCTCAGGGTGGGGTGGTCGCCACCGAACAGGCCGCCGAAATGGCCCGTCCGCTCCGGGAGCGGGCCAAAAACAAGCCGGACCACTGTGGTGGTAAGCCGGACGCCGCTGGCGGCTCCAATTCGGAGCGAGCGGCCAAGTTCGCGGAGGAGGTAGCGGCCGTGATCAGTGAGGTGGCCTTGAAGAGGACGAAGTCCTCTAGAGGCAAGGCTGTATCCGCGGCCACTGCCTCTATCATGGCGGCAGCGGAGGCCCTCCAACCCGAGCCTCCGTCGGACGGTATGTCGGAGATGCGGGCGGAGATCGCCCGCTTGACAGCCGCCATGGAGCTTCTCCAAAAGGAGAATGCGGAGCTCCGAGCGGACTTGGCTGGGCTCCGAGGAGCCGGGCCCCAAGAGGTGCCGCAGGGGGGGGAGCGGCATGGGCAGGGACGGCCCGTGACTGCTGAGGACCGGATCCTCAATCTGGTGCGGCAGGAAATGGCTGCTCTACGGAGCAAGTTTTCCACCTTGGAGGCCATAGTCCTGCGCCCCCCGTTGGCGGCAAGCCAGCCGGCCCCGGGCCAGCTAAGGGCGTTGTCGTACGCCGCCACTGCAGCTGCCACAGCCGGTCCAGCCTCGTCGGGGCCGACCAAAGGTGGGGCGGCTGCACAGGCGGCGAAGGCCCCAGTCAGGGCGGCGGGGGTCCCGGCCAAGGCGTCGGGGTCCCCGGCCAAAGCGGCGGGGGCCCCAGTCAAGGCGGCAGGGGCCCCGGCCAAGGCAACCGGGGCCTCGGCTAAGGCGGCGAATCGGCCGCCCCCACCACCTTCTGAATCTCCTCCGGCCGACGCCGGATGGCAAGTAGCCGGGGAGAAGAAGAAGACTGGTAAGGCGGCAAGGGCGGCTAAAAAGAAGGCGAGGCGGCAGCGGCGCAAGGAGCGAAGCGTCGCGGCTAGGCTCCGCGCCCCGAAGTCCGCAGCTGTAGTGATTACACTACAGCCGGAAGCGGCAAAGAAGGGCGTGTCCTATCAGCACGTGCTTGCCAAGGTGGATGCGGCGGTGGATCTGAAGGAGACCGCCAATGGCGTCCGGCTTAAGATCACCGCGACTGGGGCCAGAATGCTGGAGATCCCCGGTGCGAACAGCGGCCCGGCAGAGGACGCTCTGGCCAATAGGCTCAGGGCGACCCTGAATCCGGACGAGGCCCGAGTGTCCAGGCCCACCAAACGCGCTGACTTGCGCATCCGGGGCCTGGACGACTGCGTGACGGCGGAAAAGGTGATGGCCGCGGTCGCCAGGACTGGGGGGTGCTCTGCCGAGGAGGTGAGGGCAGGCACCATCCACCCTGACTCCACGGGGATGCGAGCCGTAACGGTGAGCTGCCCCGTGTCTGCGGCCAAGTTGATAGCCGGGGAGGGCCGAAGGCTTCTGGTGGGTTGGGTCTCCGCGCAGGTCAAACTGCTGGAGCCCAGACCTTTGAGGTGTTTTCGCTGCCGGGTGGGCGACCACGTGGGAGTGAATTGCACCTCGGAGGTAGACCGCAGCGACCACTGCTTCCGCTGTGGTCAGCCCGGTCATAAGGCCGGCTCGTGCAACGCCGCGCCGCACTGCGTCGTATGTGCGGCGGCTGGCAAGCCGGCCGATCACCGGGCTGGGAGCAAGGCCTGCGCTCCACCCGCCAAAGCCAGAGGCAGGGGCAAGCCCTCCGCCACCGCCGTCACCGCCGCAGCCGCCGCCACTACTGCCGCCGCCGCTGCCGCCTCCACTGTCGTCGTCGCCGCCATTGCCGCCGCGGCGGTGCCCTCAGAGGGGGCTAGGGAGGGGGTTGAAATGGAGTGTCAATAACGGCCCCATTACGCCTCCTCCAGGCGAACATCAACCACTGCGCTGCCGCTCAGGATCTGTTGCTCCAGAGCATGGCGCAGTGGTCGATTAACATCGCCGTGGTCGCTGAGCCGTACTTTGTCCCGCCCAGGGATGACTGGGTGGAGGACCTGAGCGGCTCAGTGACCCTTATTTCGTCGGCCGCCGCTGGTACCCCGTCCCTCGAGTCTGTCAAGAGAGGACGGGGTTGCGTGGCAGCACGGTTCGGGGAGATTGTCGTGGTAGGGGTATACTTCTCCCCGAACCGAACTCTTGCCGAGTTCCACAACTCCCTCGTGGAGTTGAGAGTCGTCGTCGTCGGGTTCGGTTCCCTCCCCGTGTTCGTCCTCGGGGACTTCAATGCCAAAAATCTGGCTTGGGGTTCCCGCTTTACGGACACACGGGGCAGGATGGTGGAGGACTGGGCTCTGGAGACAGGCCTGGTCGTCCTAAACCGGGGTTCTGTCCCCACGTGTGTGCGGATGCGGGGCGAATCAGTGGTGGACATTTCGTTCGCCAGCCCCGCTCTGTCGCCGCGTGTAATCGACTGGCGCGTCATAGAGGAGGTGGAGACCTATTCCGATCACCGGTACATCCGGTTTGACGTCTCCGCCCAGACCTCGAGCGCGCCGGTCCGACAGGCCCCGAGTGGTCCGCGGTGGGCGCTGAAGCAGATGGACCGGGAGCTTCTCCTGGAAGCCTCGATCGTGCAGGCCTGGGTGTCATCACCGGACAGGCCTGCCGACATCAACGACGAGGCGGAGTGGTTCCGGGAGGCCATGTCCAATATATGCGACGTGGCAATGCCCCGGGTCCATCCTGGACGTGCTTCGCGCCAGCTGTACTGGCGGTCGCAAGAGCTGGAAGCTCTGCGCAGGGCGTGCGTAGCAGCGCGACGCCGGTACGCCAGGCACCGCAGGCTCCGTATCCGCCCTCCAGATACGGAAGCCATTGAGGCGGAGCTGTACGAGGGGTACAGAGCGGCGAAGACCGCCCTCCAAGCGGGGATCCTGCGGGCCAGGACACTGGCCCGCGAGGAGTTGCTGGAGACTCTGAACAGAGACCCGTGGGGACGCCCATATAAGATGGTGCGGGAGAAGCTCCGCCCATGGGCTCCCCCGCTGACGCAGAGTCTCCGGCCCCAGCTTGTGGAGGACGTGGTGAGCGCTCTGTTCCCTTCAAGAGGGGAACATACGCCCCCGCCCATGGCTCCGCCTATTGCGGTGCCCGATGCGGACCACACCGCCGACGACGACGACGATGCTCCGGAGGTGACCGAGGTAGAGATGAGAGTGGCGGTACGCAAGATGAGTGCGAAGAATACCGCCCCAGGACCCGACGGCATTCCCGGGAAAGCCTGGGTCCTGGCCATGGGGACTCTCGGGCCTCGACTAAGGGGGCTCCTATGCGCATGCATGGAGAGGGGCCAGTTCCCACTTTGTTGGAAGACTGGGAAACTGGTCCTCATCAGGAAGCCGGGGCGCCCAGCGGACTATCCGTCCGCCTATCGGCCCATTGTGCTGCTCGACGAGGTGGGCAAGCTCTTTGAAAGAGTCATTGCAGACCGCCTCGTCGGGCAGCTGGTGCGGGTGGGGCCGGATCTGGCGGAGAGCCAGTTCGGTTTCCGCAGGGGGCGCTCTACGGTGGACGCCATCATGCGCGTGCGGGCCCTCACGACGGGGTATGCTGTGGCCCGGGGTGGGGTCGTCTTGGCGGTGTCTCTAGACATCGCCAATGCCTTTAACACCCTGCCCTGGAGTTGCATCAGGGAGGCACTTCGGTATCACCGGATGCCGACCTACCTCTGTCGTGTGGTCGAGGCCTATTTGACAGACAGGGCTGTCATCTACCCCGGTCACCAAGGAGAGTGGAACCGGCGAGAGATGTCGTGCGGGGTCCCACAGGGATCGGTCCTGGGGCCGCATCTGTGGGACATCGGATACGACTGGGTGCTGCGCGCCGATCTCCCTACTGGCGTCAGCGTCGTCTGTTACGCTGACGACACGCTGGTCCTGGCACAGGGGAGGTCGTACCAGGCGGCGGCCGACTTAGCGACACGCGGGATTGCGATAATCGTTGACAGAATCCGGCAGCTGGGACTCGAGGTGGCCCTGCACAAGTCCGAGGCCATGGGTTTCTATGGTCCTCGTAGTGCGCCACCGTCGGGTTCCCAGGTAACGGCGGGAGGGGTTCACATCGGCGTCGAGTCGACGATGAAGTATCTGGGACTCGTCCTCGACAGCCGGTGGAACTTCGTGGAGCATTTCCGACGTTTGGCTCCCAGACTGGACCGGGCCGGGGCTGCCTTGAAGCGGCTCCTGCCCAATCTGGGAGGTCCAAACGCCTCCTGCCGGAGGATCTACGCGGGGGTCGTGCGGTCCATGGCTCTTTACGGGGCGCCGGTGTGGGCGCCTTCATTGAGGCGGCAGCCAGCCCGCCGGCTTAACGCGTCCCAAAGGGTCATGGCCATCCGGCTGGCCCGAGGATACCACACGGTCTCCTGCGAGGCGGCGAGCCTCCTTGCCGGAGTACCGCCATGGGATCTGGAGGCAAAGGTCCTCGCGCACATTTGGGAGTGGCGCGAGGAGGCGAAACGCCGGGGCTTAACTCCGATGCCGCTAGAAGTCGCGGCACAGCGGACAGAGCTCCGGCGGGATCTCATGGCGGAATGGAGAGTGCGATTGTCGCAACCCAGCGCTGGGCACGCCACAATTGCGGCGATAAGACCCCTCTTTGAGGAGTGGCTAGAGAGGCGCCACAGCGTCCTCACCTTCCGCCTGACACAGGTGCTCACCGGACACGGCTGTTTCGGGAGGTACCTGTTCAGGATAAAGCGGGAGGAAACGCCCGGGTGTCATCACTGTGTGGATCGCCCGGAGGACACGGTGGAGCATACGGTGGAGGTCTGCCCGGCTTGGGCAGAGCATCGCCGTGTCCTCGTGGAAGCGATCGGCGGCGGTGATCTCTCGCGTCCGGCCCTGATTCGGGCCATGCGTTCTGCGAAGCAGTAATGCTCGCGAAGGAGGAGACGGAGCGCGTGAGGGAGAGGCAAATTTCGCGCCCTCGCGCCCCTTACCGCCGCAGCAGGAGACGCCCTGGGCGTCGGGAATCACGTGAAGATTTCCGGCCACCGTAGGCGCGGGCTTGCGGACGGTGAGCAATGGGTAGCTCGCCGTCCGATAAGGACCAAGCCCGGGTCGACGGCGCGTTGTGTTCCACGCGCGCCTCAAAGAGATGTCAGCAGAATTGACGGGGTCCGCTAGGGCCAATGCCTGCCGGGGGTTCGAAGAAAACCGATAGGGACATCGTGGCCCCCTGGCAACACGGCAACTGAAGGAACACGGGTGGGTTTTAGTCAGTAAGAGTCTGACACGCCCTCCCGCTCCGCCCAGAGCGGGAGAAGTTATTTGATGATTTCCCACCCAAAACAAAAAAAAAAAAAGGGGTACCCAGAATCATGTACTTAATCCATGGTAACAGGTTGTGCGTCAATTTACCTGTCACCATGTATTTAATTTGATTATTAAATACTTATATTATTTGAATTGTAATTTTTGCTTTATTTAAAAACAGACGTACGTAACAGCGGAGTAGACCATAATAATATATTATGAAGTCAGAATCGTCTTCCTAAGTACCAACGTCCTATACGCAACACTGAAGCAGACTTAATGAAGTCTGACAAGTCTACAGTCATCAGAACTAGCACTTGAATGGGTTCTAAATCGAGGCAATTACGATACGTGTGCGAGTAATGACTTGCTGAAAGTGTTGTATTAGGATAGATAAGGAGAAAAACTGCCTACGTCACGCTCTCGGCTGAGATCAGTGGGCGTCAGACACTAACGAAGATAAGTTCAAATCATGTCCTCCCATCATACGATTGTGTACAGTCTGCGAAAGTTCTAGACTAGATTTATGAACGAAAAATGTGTTCATTTTGTAACAATTTATGACTTTATTAAAAACTGGAGATTGGTTGAGATATAATTACTAATTAGGTTGTACGATACTAAATAAATAAAACATGATCATGTATACCATGTGGGTGCCACGAACACCTACAAAATTATAATGGCATCACCACTCTGCAATCTGTGACCCTCACCTGTGCACCTGCGAGAAAATAAAAAAGGTTCAGATTCATATTTATTTTGCCAACAATGTAGGTACAGGTATAAGATGGTACATCACTAAGTTTTTCCGCTACATTCTACCTTACGGCATGCAAAGTCGTAAAAACTAAAAAAAAAATACAGTTTTCACATAAATCATGCAGTCGTAAAAACTAACAATACAATTTTTATCTAAATTAACAATATTAATAATTAAGTCATTCTGATATAATATAAATTCTCGTATATGTCATTTATATTTTTTTATAGTTATATATTTTTATCGTTTAAAAATCTTTTATACAATAATAGCATTTTTCTAATAATAATGCAGTCAGCTTCGGTAGAATGGGTTCAATATCTGGGGGTTTTAATAGACCAGCGGCTCTCTTTCAAGCCCCACATTGACGTGGTGGCCAAACGCACCAGAAAATTGATTCATATAATGAAACTCTTGCGTAACTCTGCCAACAAAAAAACTTTAAACATGGTTTATGTGGCATTATGTGAGTCAATTCTATGTTACTGTATAACAATATGGGGTGGAGTTGGAAGCACCACTATGATCCAATGGGAACGAGCCCAACGATCGGTTTTGAAAGTCATGCTCAAGAAACCCTTCAGATACCCGACAGCTCTCTTGTACAAGGAAGCCGATTTCCTCAATGTCCGACAGTTGTATATTTTAAAAATTGTACTGAAACAACATAAAATTCTAACGCAGACCCCGGAATACTCGCAACTCTCAAACGTCGAGTTTTTAAATGTGCTTCGATAAGGACACGTACAGCCTTTGCACAACACATGCAGGATTTCATGCTCAGTCACATATACAACTAAGTGGTAAAGATTTGTGACATCAGTAATTCTAGAACTAGCCTAGTCAAAAATATTGTTCGCAAATGGCTGCTAGCCCAATCCACCAATGAATCCGAATCTCTCTTAAGGCTCCGTGCCGCCGCACCGCACGAAATCACTGATTTTGATCAATTTTGTTTATTCGTTGTGAGAAAGGGGACGAGAATTTAAACAAAATTATTTGTGATTTGAAAAGTCCAATTCTTCGTCTTGTACATAGGGGAAAGGGATTTTTGAAATAAATTAAGGATTCGTTGGAAATCACTAAAATTCGCAACAAGTTTTCCAAAAAATGACGCGAGACTGACGTTTGATCGTTTCGTTAGAAGAAACTGCTTTTGATGTTGAAAATTAAAAAATATCATCAACATCATTATATGGTCTACTTGTACATAGGGGAACCACTTTTTTCAACTTTCATACAAAATATAGCAGAAAAAAAATGTTGAAATAACGTAACTTTCTCAAAACTTCAAGCCAAATAAATATTTTTTTCTAATACTTAGAAACACTTTTAAGAAATTTTAAAAATTATATATTAATTTTAAGTTAATTGTTTAATAGAATCTAAATTTTATTTTATAAATAAACAATTACTTCATTACGTAAATAAATGGCAAAGTGAACTATATAAACGATCGCGGAAAATCTATTCCGTCAGTAGCGAACGGGCCTTCCCAGCGTGAGGACGTATCACTTTGCGTCGCAGCACGCACACACGCACGTACGTGTCCGATGTTAACATATTCCAGAAATTGTACGTCGACTACCACATTTTGATCCGCATTTTATTTTAAAGTACTTTGCTTGTTTTTGAAGAACATTAAAATTTTGCATGCCTGGCAATAAATAAAATACCGGTGTACGTGTGTTCGTAATTCTTCTTATCCTAAACGGCTTGACTGATTTAGATGTTTTTTTTTTAAATTCTTTTTGTGTAACTTGGATGGTTCATAACTATAGTTGGACTCGCGTGGCGCTGTTGTCGCAGGACAACATCTGCCTGCTGGGTTCACTAGTTATATTTTGACTTTAGATTTCATAGTTTTGAATGATTTTTGGTAGGGGAAAAAGTTATGGGTTCGCGTCACCGATATGCCCGCGCCGATATGCTGTTGTAGCAATAAGTGAAGTATTTTTGGAACGAAGTTCTTTAACGCTACTGAAGACTACTTTAAGTCAAAATAAAGATCCAAGATGACGGCTGCGAACATTTAAAAATATTTCGTCATGGGTATCGTTTTCATAGTTTTCGAGGATGCTAAAGCTGATAGTGAGGTCAAAATATAAATCCAAGATGGCGGCTGTGACAATATTCAGATTTTTCGTCATAGGTGTCTTTTTCATAGTTTTTGAGGATTCTAAAGCAGATTTTGATGTCAAAACGTAAATCTAAGATGGCGGCTGCGAAAATTTTCACATTTCTTCATAACATCACGCTATCAATTTCAAAGTGTTGGGCCCTTTGAAATTGATGGCGTGATGTTATGAAGAAATCTCATTTCCGCAACTTTTTCGCGCAAGTGGGTTCGCGCAAGTGTCTTTCGCGAAAATGTCTTTCGCGCAAGTGTCTCAGATCCCTTTATGGATACTGGTGCCAATTCTCTTGTCACAAATTAATGCCTCAAAACTAGACTAAAAATCACCAAAGTTTCGTTCATTCCTGTCAAACGATGATTTCCTATCGTGAAATAATTTTAGAATATATTTTATTTTGACAGCACTAAGATGGCAATATGGTGCCGATTCTCTTGTATACCGAACTAAACTTACTAAACTATCACTAAAATTCCTTACTTTTGGCTATGAAAATCTTGAAGCTATTCTGCAACAAAAATTTTCTAAATTAAATTTAAATATATTTTGACACACTAAAATTATATTTGACAATCGCGAGTCCACGTGGTACTTATTTGCCCTACGTGAATTTTTTTTAGAGCTGGAGGCGCACAGGGGGCAGCCTTGACGTTTTATATAGAATTTTTACTTTTTGTAAGGAAAATAAGAAAAAATATTACCTACATGTAGAGTGTCAGGGGTTTAAGGGTATTATAAAGGGGATCGAAATTCTCATTATTTTTGCGATTGGACACACCGTTTTCGAGATATATGCAAAAGAAAAAAAAAGATACAGTACTGTTTTTTGCACCTGAAGCGAGGTGTTGGTGTGAATTTTAGTTCAAGATAACTAATTTTATTCCGCACCTTTTTAATCGCGATTAAAAAAAGTCATATTTAGTTAGACATGGGTGCCGATTCTCTTGTACACCGAACTAAACTAACTAAACTATCACTAAAATTCCTTATTTTTGACTATGAGAATCTCAAAGCTATTCTGCAAAATAAATTCTCTAAATTTAAAAATAATTTTGACACATCTAAATCGAATTTGACAACCGCGACTCCACACGTGATACCTAACCACGTGAATCTTTTTAGAGACGGAGGCGCGCAGGGGGGGCAGCCTCGACGTGTTTTATATGGATTTTTCACTTTTTGTGTGGAAAATAAGAAAAAATATTACCTACTTGTAGAGTGTTAGGGGTTTAAGGGCTTTATAAAGGGTGTCGAAATTTTCATTATTTTTGCGATTGGACACACCGTTTTCGAGATATAAGCAAAAGAAAAAAAAAATCAGTACTGTTTTTTCATCTGAAGTCGAGGTGTTGGTGTGAATTTTAGTTCATGACAACCAATTTTATTCCACGTTTTTAGTCGCGATTAAAAATAGTCATATTTAGTTAGAAAATCTAAATTTTAGGTTAAAAACGTCAAATTCAGAATAGCAAAATTGCCATTTTCACTAAACTAATATCTCAGTGCCATCTTAGTGCTGTCAAACTAAAATATAGTTAAGTTGTGTCACTTTAATCTATTTCAGAATGGGCAATCGATTTCCCATTCTGAAATAGACTAAAGTGAACTTTACTATTCTGAATTTGACGTTTTTCACTTAAAATTTAGATTGTCTAACCGAATCTGACTATTTTTCGCGATTAAAAACGTGTGGAATAAAATTGATTGTCATGAACTTTAAATTCACACCAACACCTCGATTTCACATGCAAAAACAGTACTGAATCTTTTTTTTTTCTTTTGCTTATATCTCGTAAACGGTGTGTCCAATCGCAAAAAATAATGAAAATTTCGACTCCCTTTATAAAACCCTTAAACCCCTTATACTCTACATGTAGGTAATATTTTTTCTTATTTTCCATACAAAAAGTGAAAAGTTCCATATAAAACAGAATTGTTATAAATATACTAAACGAATATACACAAACATTCCAGACTTATTTCATAAGCGTACCTACGTAACTTAACAAAATACCGTCTATAGGATCAAAACTGTTTAAGCGATCACTACGCTCGATGTTTAGGCGTGTGTGCGTGAACGGTGCACACAAACATAGCATCGCAAGAATTTACCTAAACTCTGTCGAGTGAAGTCACGGCCAGGAGCCTTAAGGGTAATTACGTAACACATCAACACATACACACACACTCAAAATCACACACGCACCCACTCACCCCCACACACGCACCCGCTCACACACACACTTACACATAGTGCACATTTCGCTCAAAATATTCTCCTATCCATCTTTATTTACCCGACTACGGCAAAGCCAAAAGGAAGGGTTATGATTTTAGCAGTCTATGTATGTATGTTTGTATTTATGTATGTTTTTACGTGTGTTCCACCGTAGCGCCTAAACTACTAAACCGATTTTGATGAATGAGGTATCAATAGATTCGTAATAATGGTCCGGGTGACATAGGCTATATAATTTTTCCCTAAATGTAATTTGGTGGACTTTACACGTAAATTTCTAACCTCGAAAAAAATTAAAATGGGATGATCATGACATGTTTGGTATCAAAAGAAAGATCTTGACGAGCACATTACAAATATGTATATAATATTATATTTTCAAAGTAAATAAATATGTTTAAATCGTTAAAACAAGCAAAAGTGAGACTGCGCTACGTAGTATTGCAAGATGTTACCAACGTGCAGTTAATCAAATCTTAATAAATAGTAACGATTTGTAATTCCACTCTTATGAAGAAAAACAAGTACAACGAAATATTTATATTTTGGATTTCTTCGAAGCTCGATATCGATATATGGTGTTGGCGTCGAAATAAATCGCTCTATCGTTTCGTCCAAAGCACTATGCACTGCTATTGGAATTTAAAATAGGTTAATTACTGAACTATTGTATTACTCTACTCTTATTTACGTTTATCAAGTGTAAAAACGGAAAAGTATAAAATAAAAAATAAAGTTTAATAAAAAACGACATCGCGGCAGGCCCAGACGGAGATGGCGGGATGAGCTGGACTCCTTTAAGAAAGATTGGTCCTTGGAAGCTCTGGACAGAGAGAGGTGGAAAGAGGGTAGGGAGGCCTTTGCCCAGCAGTGGGACAATAACGGCTAAGTAATGTAATGTAATGTAATAAAAAACTGTAACCCGACTACCTACGGGAAAATGAAAATGATCTAAAAAGTACGAAACAGGCAAATATTTCAGACAGAAATCAAGACATAGGTACAAAAATGGTCAAGGTAAAGCCGTCGTCGCATGCCATTATAATTTTGAAGATGTTCCTGGCACCAACATGGTATATAGGCATGCGACCACGGCTTTACCTGGACCATTTTTGTACCTGTCTTGATTTCTGTCTGAAATATTTGCTTGTTTCGTACTTTTTAGATCATTTTCATTTTCCCGTAGGTAGTCGGGTCACAGTTTTTTTTTAAACTTTATTTTTTATTATCTTTGTAATTTAACTGTTCTTAGTTTAAACAATGTTTTGATTGCTATTTATTAATAACACTTTTTATGTGCTTCTGGATTTACACAATGATTAAATATGTAATACGCATTTTCATATGGCAATACCACCCAAGGACTCCACGAGACAGGCTCGTCCTAGTGTGGAGTTCTTAAGCAATGTACTTCCTTTGCGTCTTATTTCACTAAAGAATGTAAACCTAGCTAATAATGTAGACTATAAGGAAATGTTAAGCACTATTTTTAGCAAATAAACATTCATTCATTCATTCATACGACGACGGCTTTACCTTGACCATTTTTAGGGTTCCGTAGTAAACAAGGAACCCTTATTGTTTCGTCATGTCCGTCTGTCTGTCTGTCTGTCTGTCCGCGGTCTAGCTCCGAGACCCTTAGTACTAGAAAGCTGTAATTTGGCATAGGTATACATTTTAATTACGCCGACAAAGTGGTAAAACAAAATAATTAAAAACATTTTTTTTTAGGGTACCTCTCATACACGTAAAGTGGTGATGTTTTTTTTTTCTTTTTTTAACCTATGGTGTGGGGTATCATTGGAAAGGTCCTTTAAAAACATTGCGAGTTTGTGAAAACCATTTTTGGATTCAGGGATGCGTTTGCGAAATATTAAGCTTTAAAGTGCTAATTTTTATTAGAGTCAAGTGTCTGCCGGCTAAATGGTTGGTTTTGGGTGTGTGAAAAAAATCACAACAGTAGTTTATATAACGAAATTAAAAGGAAAACTATCACAGCTAAGTAGGCTCTACAAGTTAACGAGTAATAATCGACCAACTTAACTTTGCAGTTGCAAAAACATGTTTTCCAATACATTCCGTATGGGAGAACATATTTTTCAACTACAAAGTTAAGTTTGTTTTTGGGATAAATTCATCCCAACTACGGAACCCTTCATTGTGCGTGGTCCGACACGCACTTGGCCGGTTTTTTAAACTTAAGGGCCTTAGTCCCGTTTAGTACCGTAAAACGGTCACTTTAAAAAGCAATCTTCTCATAAACGGCTTGGTTAAAAGATTTGAAAAAAATATATGTTTGCTATAGATTCATGAACAACATTTTTGAAACTGGATTTTTTCGTATGGCTAATACTTTAGCCTTAAAAAAATATTTAGCAAAACGCTATTTTTAGCTAATATTCCCTACTACTTCTAAACGGCTTTGATGTTTGTAAATATTTTTACACTGAAAAATTGGTGATTAAAAGTACTACAAATTTGAAACTGCAAATGTAAATCAATCAATATTTGCAAAGAAAATGTCCCTAATTAGAGATAGAGGGTCAGAGGCGCTCTGCGCGGGACGCGGGCGGCAGTCGTGCGTTAGCACTGAGACGGGATGGATGGCTGTGTCGCTCGCTGCTCCGCTCCGGCTATCGTCGACTATGCGCATACGTATGTGTTAGTGCGAATGTTTACGAACTTATTGTATTAATGTGCGTTTTTAGACTAGCTCGCGCTGCAGAGAGTCAATTCGATTGTGCGCGTAGGCACTTTATTGTTGAGTATTTTTTATGTGCAATATTCTTAATACTTTTTTAAAATGTAAATATAACATAACATCACGCCTGTATTCCCCAAAGGGTTAGGCAGAGGTGTACAGTCACGAGCAAATATGTATACACATAGCAAAATTAAAAAGCAATTTTCTCGTGGAATAACGTCTGCAACTTTATACCTATTTCATATTGGTATGGATTCCAAAATACTATGTTCACTACAGCATAATATTACAATCACATTAGGAGAAAATCACTTTTTAAAGTTGCTAAGTGTATACATATTATTGCTCGTGGCTGTATCTATAGTACACCGACATTTCGCCAGTTATGTTTAAGTCCCATGTAATAGGGGGCGAGCCTATTGCCAAAAATCCAGACTCCGGGCTGCTACTAAGCAATTCTAGAGGGAAAAACGCTATAGCACTTTGCCCGACCCGGGAATCGAACCCAGGACCAGGACAGGTCAGCAGTAACGCTACAACGGCGCAGTTGTTGACCTACAATATTGTGCAAATAAATAAATAAAAATGGCAAGGCATATCAAGCACTGCAATCGGGACTATGAATGAGAATTAAAATTGAATTTTAAAATGATAAGACTGTATTTTATAACCTCTAACAAACAATTCCCATTTTGCGTCACACGTGATCTATTCAATTTATATCATAACACGTGTGACTCCGGATTTTTAATTTGTCTGTCTGTGATGTCTTATTTATACCTTTTTAGTTGAATTTTTTGTCGTAGTTGGGTTTTAGTTTGTATAACTTTTATTTTTATTGAATTTTTTTTGGCGTTGGTTTTTTTGGGATTTTTTTTTTATACGTATTTTTAAATATGCTAATTTAACCCTTTAATTTTAGGTGTATATTGTGATTGACTTACGTAAATAAATGAATCCTTATTATCAAAATGAAAGTCTTACCGGTTGGAGTGTAGCCTTTTAACCTACGGAGCGAGGATTTTTATTATTCGGGAAATAATAAAATTATGAAATACCCAACTTTATTGCAGTATCGTAAGCTTGACCATGGCAACCATGTAGGTTCTGAGAAATATGGCCCTTTTTTTTTTTTTTTTTTTTGGGTGGGAAATCATCAAATAACTTCTCCCGCTCTGGGCGGAGCGGGAGGGCGTGTCAGACTCTTACTGACTAAAACCCACCCGTGTTCCTTCAGTTGCCGTGTTGCCAGGGGGCCACGATTTCCCTATCGGTTTTCTTCGAACCCCCGGCAGGCATTGGCCCTAGCGGACCCCGTCAATTCTGCTGACATCTCTTTGAGGCGCGCGTGGAACACAACGCGCCGTCGACCCGGGCTTGGTCCTTATCGGACGGCGAGCTACCCATTGCTCACCGTCCGCAAGCCCGCGCCTACGGTGGCCGGAAATCCTCTCGTGACTCCCGACGCCCAGGGCGTCTCCTGCTGCGGCGGTTAGGGGCGCGAGGGCGCGAAATTTGCCTTTCCCTCACGCGCTCCGTCTCCTCCTTCGCGAGCATTACTGCTTCGCAGAACGAGGTGACGGCCTGCCATTTCCTCTCGCTCCGTAGCATGGCCCGAATCAGGGCCGGACGCGAGAGATCACCGCCGCCGATCGCTTCCTCGAGGACACGGCGATGCTCTGCCCAAGCCGGGCAGACCTCCACCGTATGCTCCACCGTGTCCTCCGGGCGATCCACACAGTGATGACACCCGGGCGTTTCCTCCCGCTTTATCCTGAACAGGTACCTCCCGAAACAGCCATGTCCGGTGAGCACCTGTGTCAGGCGGAAGGTGAGGACGCCGTGGCGCCTCTCTAGCCACTCCTCAAAGAGGGGTCTTATCGCCGCAATTGCGGCGTGCCCAGCGCTGGGTTGCGACAATCGCACTCTCCATTCCGCCATGAGATCCCGCCGGAGCTCCGTCCGCTGCGCCGCAACTTCTTGCGGCATCGGTGTTAAGCCCCGGCGTTTCGCCTCCTCGCGCCACTCCCATATGTGCGCGAGGACCTTTGCCTCCAGATCCCATGGCGGTACTCCGGCAAGGAGGCTCGCCGCCTCGCAGGAGACCGTGCGGTATCCTCGGGCCAGCCGGATGGCCATGACCCTTTGGGACGCGTTAAGCCGGCGGGCTGGCTGCCGCCTCAATGAAGGCGCCCACACCGGCGCCCCGTAAAGGGTCATGGACCGCACGACCCCCGCGTAGAGCCTCCGGCAGGAGGCGTTTGGACCTCCCAGATTGGGCAGGAGCCGCCTCAAGGCAGCCCCGGCCCGGTCCAGTCTGGGAGCCAAACGTCGGAAATGCTCCACGAAGTTCCACCGGCTGTCGAGGACGAGTCCCAGATACTTCATCGTCGACTCGACGCCGATGTGAACCCCTCCCGCCATTACCTGGGAACCCGGCGGTGGCGCACTACGAGGACCATAGAAACCCATGGCCTCGGACTTGTGCAGGGCCACCTCGAGTCCCAGCTGCCGGATTCTTTCGACGATTGTCGCAACCCCGCGTGTCGCTAAGTCGGCCGCCGCCTGGTACGACCTCCCCTGCGCCAGGACCAGCGTGTCGTCAGCGTAACAGACGACGCTGACGCCAGTAGGGAGATCGGCGCGCAGCACCCAGTCGTATCCGATGTCCCACAGATGCGGCCCCAGGACCGAACCCTGTGGGACACCGCACGACATCTCTCGCCGGTTCCACTCTCCTTGGTGACCGGGGTAGATGACAGCCCTGTCCGTCAAATAGGCCTCGACCACACGACAGAGGTAGGTCGGCATCCGGTGATACCGAAGTGCCTCCCTGATGCAACTCCAGGGCAGGGTGTTAAAGGCATTGGCGATGTCTAGAGACACCGCCAAGACGACCCCACCCCGGGCCACAGCATCCCCCGTCGTGAGGGCTCGCACGCGCATGATGGCGTCCACCGTAGAGCGCCCCCTGCGGAAACCGAATTGGCTCTCCGCCAGATCCGGCCCCACTCGCACCAGCTGCCCGACGAGGCGGTCTGCAATGACTCTTTCAAAGAGCTTGCCCACCTCGTCGAGCAGCACAATGGGCCGATAGGCGGACGGAGAGTCCGCCGGGCGCCCCGGCTTCCTAATGAGGACCAGTTTCCCAGTCTTCCAACAAAGTGGGAACTGGCCCCTCTCCATGCATGCGCATAGGAGCCCCCTTAGTCGAGGCCCGAGAGTCCCCATGGCCAGGACCCAGGCTTTTCCGGGAATGCCGTCGGGTCCTGGGGCGGTATTCTTCGCACTCATCTTGCGTACCGCCACTCTCATCTCTACCTCGGTCACCTCCGGAGCATCGTCGTCGTCGTCGGCGGTGTGGTCCGCATCGGGCACCGCAATAGGCGGAGCCATGGGCGGGGGCGTATGTTCCCCTCTTGAAGGGAACAGAGCGCTCACCACGTCCTCCACAAGCTGGGGCCGGAGACTCTGCGTCAGCGGGGGAGCCCATGGGCGGAGCTTCTCCCGCACCATCTTATATGGGCGTCCCCACGGGTCTCTGTTCAGAGACTCCAGCAACTCCTCGCGGGCCAGTGTCCTGGCCCGCAGGATCTCCGCTTGGAGGGCGGTCTTCGCCGCTCTGTACCCCTCGTACAGCTCCGCCTCAATGGCTTCCGTATCCGGAGGGCGGATACGGAGCCTGCGGTGCCTGGCGTACCGGCGTCGCGCAGCTACGCACGCCCTGCGCAGAGCTTCCAGCTCTTGCGACCACCAGTACAGCTGGCGCGAAGCACGTCCAGGATGGACCCGGGGCATTGCCACGTCGCATATATTGGACATGGCCTCCCGGAACCACTCCGCCTCGTCGTTGATGTCGGCAGGCCTGTCCGGTGATGACACCCAGGCCTGCACGATCGAGGCTTCCAGGAGAAGCTCCCGGTCCATCTGCTTCAGCGCCCACCGCGGACCACTCGGGGCCTGTCGGACCGGCGCGCTCGAGGTCTGGGCGGAGACGTCAAACCGGATGTACCGGTGATCGGAATAGGTCTCCACCTCCTCTATGACGCGCCAGTCGATTACACGCGGCGACAGAGCGGGGCTGGCGAACGAAATGTCCACCACTGATTCGCCCCGCATCCGCACACACGTGGGGACAGAACCCCGGTTTAGGACGACCAGGCCCGTCTCCAGAGCCCAGTCCTCCACCATCCTACCCCGTGTGTCCGTAAAGCGGGAACCCCAAGCCAGATTTTTGGCATTGAAGTCCCCGAGGACGAACACGGGGAGGGAACCGAACCCGACGACGACGACTCTCAACTCCACGAGGGAGTTGTGGAACTCGGCAAGAGTTCGGTTCGGGGAGAAGTATACCCCTACCACGACAATCTCCCCGAACCGTGCTGCCACGCAACCCCGTCCTCTCTTGACAGACTCGAGGGACGGGGTACCAGCGGCGGCCGACGAAATGAGGGTCACTGAGCCGCTCAGGTCCTCCACCCAGTCATCCCTGGGCGGGACAAAGTACGGCTCAGCGACCACGGCGATGTTAATCGACCACTGCGCCATGCTCTGGAGCAACAGATCCTGAGCGGCAGCGCAGTGGTTGATGTTCGCCTGGAGGAGGCGTAATGGGGCCGTTATTGACACTCCATTTCAACCCCCTCCCTAGCCCCCTCTGAGGGCACCGCCGCGGCGGCAATGGCGGCGACGACGACAGTGGAGGCGGCAGCGGCGGCGGCAGTAGTGGCGGCGGCTGCGGCGGTGACGGCGGTGGCGGAGGGCTTGCCCCTGCCTCTGGCTTTGGCGGGTGGAGCGCAGGCCTTGCTCCCAGCCCGGTGATCGGCCGGCTTGCCAGCCGCCGCACATACAACGCAGTGCGGCGCGGCGTCGCACGAGCCGGCCTTATGACCAGGCTGACCACAGCGGAAGCAGTGGTCGCTGCAGTCTACCTCCGAGGTGCACTTCGCTCCCACGTGGTCGCCCACCCGGCAGCGGAAGCACCTCAGAGGTCTGGGCTCCAGCAGTTTGACCTGCGCGGAGACCCAACCCACCAGAAGCCTTCGGCCCTCCCCGGCTATCAGCTTGGCCGCGGACACGGGGCAGCTCACCGTAACGGCTCGCATCCCCGTGGAGTCAGGGTGGATGGTGCCCGCCCTCACCTCCTCGGCAGAGCACCCCCCAGTCCTGGCGACCGCGGCCACCACCTTTTCCACCGTCACGCAGTCGTCCAGGCCCCGGATGCGCAAATCAGCGCGTTTGGTGGGCCTGGACACTCGGGCCTCGTCCGGATTCAGGGTCGCCCTGAGCCTATTGGCCAGAGCGTCCGCTGCCGGACCGCTGTTCGCACCGGGGATCTCCAGCATCCTGGCCCCGGTCGCGGTGATCTTAAGCCGGACGCCATTGGCGGTCTCCTTCAGATCCACCGCCGCATCCACCTTGGCGAGCACGTGCTGGTAGGACACGCCCTTCTTTGCCGCTTCCGGCTGTAGTGTAATCACTACAGCTGCGGACTTCGGGGCGCGGAGCCTAGCCGCGACGCTTCGCTCCTTGCGCCGCTGCCGCCTCGCCTTCCTTTTGGCCGCCCTTGCCGCCTTACCAGCCTTCTTCTTCTCCCCGGCTACTTGCCATCCGGCGTCGGCCGGAGGAGATTCAGAAGGTGGTGGGGGCGGCCGATTCGCCGCCTTAGCCGAGGCCCTGGTTACCCTGGCCGGGGCCTCTGCCGCCTTGACTGGGGCACTCGCCACTTTGGCCGGTGCCCCCGACGCCTTGGCCGGGACCCCCGCCGCCCTGGCTGGAGCCTTCGCCGCCTGTGCAGCCGCCCCACCTTTGGTCGGCCCCGACGAGGCTGGACCGGCTGTGGCAGCTGCAGTGGCGGCGTACGACAACGCCCTTAGCTGGCCCGGGGCCGGCTGGGATGCCGCCAACGGGGGGCGCAGGACAATGGCCTCCAACGTGGAAAACTTGCTCCGTAGAGCAGCCATTTCCTGCCGCACCAGATTGAGGATCCGGTCCTCAGCAGTCACGGGCCGTCCCTGCCCATGCCGCTCCCCCCGCTGCGGCACCTCTTGGGGCCCGGCTCCTCGGAGCCCGGCCAAGTCCGCTCGAAGCTCCGCATTCTCCTTTTGGAGGAGCTCCATGGCGGCTGTCAAGCGGGCGATCTCCGCCCGCATCTCCGACATACCGTCCGACGGAGGCCCGGGTTGGAGGGCCTCCGCTGCCGCCATGATAGAGGCAGTGGCCGCGGATACAGCCTTGCCTCTAGAGGACTTCGTCCTCTTGAAGGCCACCTCCCTGATCGCGGCCGCTACCTCCTCCGCGAACTTGGCCGCTCGCTCCAAATTGGAGCCGCCAGCGGCGTCCGGCTTACCACCACAGTGGTCCGGCTTGTTTTTGGCCCGCTCCCGGAGCGGACGGGCCATTTCGGCGGCCTGTTCGGTGGCGACCACCCCACCCTGAGCACTCTTCGCGGCGTCAGGCCGCGCCTTCGTGCCCACCTGTGAGGCGGCGACCACCCCCTCCGACTCCTCCGTTGAGGCCTCGGATGACGAGACCCCGGTTTCGCTCTCCGGACTGATTAGCGGCGTATCAGGCCGCTTGAGACGACCCCGATTGCCCCGCCCCGGCCTCGAAGCGGAAGCAGCTCCCGCTACCGCTCGTCCTCGGCCTCTCCTTACTGTCGGCACTTTCGCGACCGGGAGGCTTTCCTCGCTCGAGGAATGCCCCGCCGATCCTGTGCGCTCCGACCCGCGCGCCCGTTTGCCCCAAAATTTGGACTTGGAGCCCCCGCTTTTTGTGTCCTGGTCGGACATGCTTTGGTCCCCTGAGGGACTGGAGCCTCCTCGGCTCTTGTTGCCGTTGCCGGCAATCGGTAACTTCTCCGCCAATACAATTGGCACGTCATCTTGGTTTAGGTTTTTGTTTTTTATAATTGATTCCATTCTTAATCCCACGAGTATTGAGGAACTACATGTCCACCTAGGCAGAGCCTCTTGCCTAGGTAAGCCTACATACTGTAGAGTTCGGCAGGTATCTACAGGTGAAACGCTAACGACTGGTCCCCCACCAGCCACTCATCCTCTCGCCGCGCTTCAAAACTTAGGATTAGGTGGTTTTTTATCTTAGAGGTGTCCTTCCTCTGGGCCGGGCGGTTAAGCCAAGCCCCCGGCGGCGGCATTATACATGCCTCCGTCCGCTGTCCAGATATCCTGGCTCAGCGAACCCGCCGAAAGTTCTCCCTCAAGATCGCTCTTGAGGGAGAAACGATAGCCGCTTTGGTGCGCCTGCACCGCAGCGGCTGGGGTCACGTCCAGTGTCAATCGACGTACGTCGATCGATCAGGAGCGACCCGCCTCCTTCGTTCCCCCACTGTGCCCTCTGCAAATCAGAGGGACCAGCGGAAGAACGTCGAGGAGCATGCTGCTCCCCCGCCCACAGAAATTAGCCACAAACAATACCCTCTCCGAAAAACTCCCAAACCTTTTCCGAAGAGTATATTGTTCATGCCCAGGGTGCACCGTCCTGACAACTGCTCTTCCCCCCGAACGTATCCATAAGGGACCAGCAGGTGTCAGTCACGCGTGGAGGTTTTCTGTACGCACCCCAGAAATATGGCCCTATGATGCACTTTTCCAGTTAGGAGCTTTCGATTTTTTTTTATAAAAATCTTTATGTTTCCAAAGTGGTGACTCGGATCTTTTCGGGAAATAAATTGTTGTTCTAGTCGAAAACCATGAGATGGTGTAAAAAAAAACCAGAGATTTTTGGTTTTTCATGTTGACAAATAAAAAAAGTTTTTTTTTTCCTCAAATTCATGTTGGAATGCTGTTTGCACGGGGGTCACACAGGGGAGGTAAAATTTCGGTTATTTTTTGCCTAGGACGCACCGTTTTCGAGATATTTGAATTTTCGTTTTTTGCCTATTTCTATTCAAAAAAATATCCGTAAATTTAATAAGTCCTCTGCCCCTAACGATACGCAAGCTGAAAGATCGACCGTCACTCAGCCGACGTTCGCACGGACGTAATAAAATCGCGGCGGGATTTTATCGCGCACTGGATTTTGAACTCTCGGTGTTAAGCCGAGCGTTGAGAATCCAACGCACTTTTATTTATTTTTTATTTTTATCTGCTGTTAAGGCTCCTGGCTGTGAATTCACTCGACAGAGTTTAGGTAAATTCATGCGATGCTATGTTTGTGTGCACCGTTCACGCACACACGCCTAAACATCGAGCGTAGTGATCGCTTAAACAGTTTTGATCCTATAGACGGTATTTTGTTAAGTTACGTAGGTACGCTTATGATATAGTCTGGAATGTTTGTGTATATTCGTTTAGTATATTTATAACAATTCTGTTTTATATGAATTGTATACTTTTTGTATGGAAAACATGAAAAATTATTACCTACATGTTGAGTTTTATGGGTTTATGGGTTTCATAAAGGGGGTCGAAATTTTCATTATTTTTGCGATAAGACACAATTTTCGAGATATAAGCAAAAGGACAGAAAAAAGATAAAGTACAGTTTTTGCAAATGAATAAGTTATTAAATTTAGTGAAAATGAAAAATTCGCTATTGGTGCCGATTCTCTTGTATACCGAACTAAACTTACTAAACTATCACTAAAATTCCTTACTTTTGACTATGAGAATCTCAAAGCTATTCTGCAAAATAAATTCTCTAAATTTAAAAATAATTTTGACACATCTAAATCGAATTTGACAACCGCGACTCCACACGTGATACCTAACCACGTGAATCTTTTTAGAGCCGGAGGCGCGCAGGGGGGGCAGCCTCGACGTGTTTTATATGGATTTTTCACTTTTTGTGTGGAAAATAAGAAAAAATATTACCTACATGTAGAGTGTTAGGGGTTTAAGGGCTTTATAAAGGGTGTCGAAATTTTCATTATTTTTGCGATTGGACACACCGTTTTCGAGATATAAGCAAAAGAAAAAAAAAATATTCGGTACTGTTTTTTCATCTGAAGTCGAGGTGTTGGTGTGAATTTTAGTTCATGACAACCAATTTTATTCCACATGTTTTTAGTCGCGATTAAAAATAGTCATATTTAGTTAGAAAATCTAAATTTTAGGTTAAAAACGTCAAATTCAGAATAGCAAAATTGCCATTTTCACTAAACTAATACCTCAGTGCCATCTTAGTGCTGTCAAACTAAAATATAGTTAAGTTGTGTCACTTTAGTCTATTTCAGAATGGGAAATCGTCGTTTGACAGGAATAAAACAAAATTTTGGTGATTTTTAGTCTAGTTTAGAGGCATTTGTGACAAGAAAATCGGCACCATGTCTAACTAAATCTGACTATTTTTAATTGCGATTAAAAAGGTGCGGAATAAAATAAGTTATCTTCAACTAAAATTCACACCAACACCTCGCTTCAGGTGCAAAAAACAGTACTGTATCTTTTTTTTTTCTTTTGCATATATCTCGAAAATGGTGCGTCCAATCGCAAAAATAATGAGAATTTCGATCCCCTTTATAAGACCCTTAAACCCCTGACACTCTACATGTAGGTAATATTTTTTCTTATTTTCCTTACAAAAAGTAAAAATTCTATATAAAACGTCAAGGCTGCCCCCTGTGCGCCTCCAGCTCTAAAAAAAATTCACGGGGTAGGGCAAACAAGTACCACGTGGACTCGCGATTGTCAAATATAATTTTAGTGTGTCAAAATATATTTAAATTTAATTTAGAAAATTTTTGTTGCAGAATAGCTTCAAGATTTTCATAGCCAAAAGTAAGGAATTTTAGTGATAGTTTAGTAAGTTTAGTTCGGTATACAAGAGAATCGGCACCATATTGCCATCTTAGTGCTGTCAAAATAAAATATATTCTATAATTATTTCACGATGGGAAATCATCGTTTGACAGGAATTAACGAAAATTTAGTGATTTTTTGTCTAGTTTTGAGGCATTAATTTGTGACAAGAGAATTGGCACCAGTATCCATAAAGGGATCTGAGACACTTGCGCGAAAGACATTTTCGCGAAAGACACTTGCGCGAACCCACTTGCGCGAAAAAGTTGCGGAAATGAGATTTCTTCATAACATCACGCCATCAATTTCAAAGGGCCCAACACTTTGAAATTGATAGCGTGATGTTATGAAGAAATGTGAAAATTTTCGCAGCCGCCATCTTAGATTTACGTTTTGACATCAAAATCTGCTTTAGAATCCTCAAAAACTATGAAAAAGACACCTATGACGAAAAATCTGAATATTGTCACAGCCGCCATCTTGGATTTATATTTTGACCTCACTATCAGCTTTAGCATCCTCGAAAACTATGAAAACGATACCCATGACGAAATATTTTTAAATGTTCGCAGCCGTCATCTTGGATCTTTATTTTGACTTAAAGTAGTCTTCAGTAGCGTTAAAGAACTTCGTTCCAAAAATACTTCACTTATTGCTACAACAGCATATCGGCGCGGGCATATCGGTGACGCGAACCCATAACTTTTTCCCCTACCAAAAATCACTCAAAACTATGAAACCGAAAGTCAAAATATAACTAGTGAACCCAGCAGGCAGATGTTGTACTGCAACAGCGCCACGCGAGTCCAACTATAGTTATGAACCATCCAAGTTACACAAAAAGAATTTAAAAAAAAACATCTAAATCAGTCAAGCCGTTTAGGATAAGAATAATTACGAACACACGTACACCATTATTTTATTTATTGCCAGTGCCTACTATAAACTAATATCTTAGTGCTAAATGATAAATGATAAATGATTTTATTTCTGTAAGTAGGTTTGTACAAACACTTTTACACGTCAATCATATTTTAAAAACTAGATGAGGTCGGCGTTTCCTATCTGACTACTCTGAGAAGAAAGGCCGAAACAAACTCAGAGGTCACAGTCTCTTTTAAAGTCCAGACATAATCTTGGTCAGATCATGTGAAGGCCATGTGGATTGGTGTCTGAAGTGGTCTTTAGAGGAAAGCATCACACAGATTGAGAGGGTCTGTCCAGTCAGTGCACGCATTTGTCATTTATCGTGTAGCTCAACTCAGAATTTAAGGAGCTCAACGATTCGACGAACAATACCAAAAAAAGGACATTTGTGTAGGCCACATAAATTACTCAAACTGTCAGACCATGATTAAAACTAACTGAGAAAAAAATTAAAAACAAAACAAAAAGGTAACCCATATAGTCTTCACATTCACAATAATTAAAATAATATAATACTTTAAAAGTAAATATTCATGTCATTGTATATAAAAATCATTAATGTCAATGTGTATATAATAAAATAAAAAAATAACCAGAAATAATCTTGGTCAGAGCATTTCATATGAGGACCATGTAGTTTTGTGTCTGAAATGATCTTTTGAGGAAAGAACCATACAGATTTGAGTGGACCTGTCCAGTCAGTGCACGCATTTGTCAGTAATTGTGCAGCTCAACTCAGAACTTAAAAGGAGCTCAACGATTCGACGAACAATACCAAAGAAAGGACATTTGGGTAGGCCGCATAAAGTACTCAAAACTGCCAGATTATCATTAGTAGTAACTGAGAAAATTAAATAAATATATATACATGAGCTACATAGTCCTCACATTCACATCAATTAAAATAATAATAATGTTATACTTAACAAAGTAAATATTCATGTCATTGTGTATATAATTTTGAAGTTTGCAAAATAAACAAAGTTCCGAAAGTAAAAAATAAAAATAATAATTGGAGCAGCTTAATCCCAAGCCTTTTTGTCCTCAATGTAATCTTTAACGGTATAAAAAGCTTTCTGGCACAACTTACGTTTAATGAATGATTTAAATTTATTAAGGCTTAGATCTTGTACGTGGCTTGGAAGTTTATTATAAAAGCGTATACATTGACATCTGAACGAGCCACCTATTTTCTTGAGCCTTGTTGTAGGTACAACAAATTTGTGTTTGTTTCTAGTATTTATGTTATGGATATCACTGTATTTTTTAAACAATTTTATATTTTTATGGGCATATAAAAGATTATCAAAAATATACTGAGAAGGCACAGTCATTACATTAACCTCCTTAAATTTATCTCTGAGAGACTGTCTCGGACTTAATTTATAAAAGCTGTCAAACTAAACATAGTTGAGTTGTGTCACTTTAGTAGACTAAAGTGACACAACTAAATATATAAAACTAATAGATTTCAGAATGGGAAATCGTCGTTTGACAGGAATAAACTAAATTTTGGTGATTTTTAGTTTAGTTTAGAGGCATTTGTGACAAGAGAATCGGCACCATTGGTGCCGATTCCCTTGTTCACAAACAAAACTAAATTTAAGTTCAGTGCCTCTTTTTCTTTCTATTTCATTAAGAAAAGGACAGAAGATAAATTTTAGTTTAGTCCTGTCAAATTAATCAGCGCCTGTCACTACTCCATACAAGTTTAGACGTGATAAAAAAATTGCCTACTAAAATTACGTCAATTTACGTTAAGTGCTGATTAATTTGATAGGACTAAACTAAAATTTATCTTCTGTCCTTTTCTTAATGAAATAGAAAGAAAAAGATGCACTGAACTTACATTTAGTTTAGTTTGTGAACAAGGGAATCGGCACCATTGAGTTTGTTACGCTTTCACGCTCTACATGTAGTTAATATTTTTTCTTATTTTCCATACAAAAAGTGAAAAATTCCATATAAAACATATCGAGGCTGCCCCCCTGCGGGCCTGCGGCTCTAAAAGGATTCACGTGGTTAGGTATCAGGTGTGGAGTTGCGATTATCAAATTCGATTTACACGTGTCAAAATTATTTTTAAATTTAGAGGTTTTATTTTACAGAATAGCTTTGAGATTCTCATAGGCAAAAGCAAGGAATTTTAGTGATAGTTTAGTTAGTTTAGTTCGGAGTACAAGAGAATCGGCACCAATCAAAATTTTAGGTGAAAAGTCAAATTCGGAATAGCGAAATTGCCATTTTCACTAAATTAAAAACTCATTCAGGTGCAAAAACTGTATTGTGTCTTTTTTCTGTTCTTTTGCTTATATCTCGAAAATGGTGTGTCCTATCGCTAAAATAATGAAAATTTCGACCCCCTTTATGGGTTATCATTTTTCATGTTTTACCATACAAAAAGTAAAAAACGAAGACGGACGGACGGTAGACGGTGTATCTAGTTTCTTCTTTTTACTTTTAATTACTAACAATAGTCATAAGCGAAATTATTGTTACTAACAACCTCAAATTGCCTTGGCTATGGACATTTTTGTCTGAAATACATGTTTTTTTTATAGCTTTTTTATGTTGATTGTTATAAATATAAACATAAACGAATATACACAAACATACTTATTTCTTATGCGTACCTACGTAACTTAACAAAATACCATCTATAGGATCAAAACTGTTTAAGCGATCACTACGCTCAATGTTTAGGCATGTGTGCGTGATCGGTGCACACAAACATTGCATCGCAAGAGTTTGGGTTCCCTTCTTTTCGCATAATATTCTTTTTCCTAATATACTTTGGCATAACGATTTAGGCATAATTTGTTTTGCCATAATAATACTTTGCCATTTTTTTTTTGGCATACAGTTTATTTTTGACATAGTTATCTTGAAGACTAATTTGTTTTGGCATAAATTTAATTTGCATAACGTTAATGACTATTAGCATAATAATATTTAGGCATACAATTAACAGAAATAACGGAAATAAATTTGCGTTAATTTTACGTATTTATTTTAGATTTTCATGCAAATGATTTATTATATATAACATTATGTAACTTAACTATGTATTTTTATTTTAGGTGTATATTTTTAGCAATTTCTTGTAAATGTGCAAGTTTCGAAGTATATTTATCTTTTTTACTAATAATTTTAGTAAAAATTAAAGTATTGTCTTAAAAAATCATTATGTTGTGCTAAAAAAGTTAGTGACAGAACCGAAACGCTGCAAAACCGACTCCACGTAGTCTTGTCTGCCCTACCCCTAGAGTGTAATTCAAAATCGCGTAGGCGCGTAGGGGCGAGGCGGCCCGCGGGCTGAGGAGCAGGCGGCTGGGAGGGAACTGCCGCGGCTGAAGCTGGCCGGCGGAGCCGGCCAGCAAGCCGAAGCTGCGGTGGTGAGCGAAAGCCGTCTGCGACGATTAGCATGCGTGGGGCCGCCAGAGGCCCGCAGCGCCGGAGCCGTGACAGAAACCATGCATGCATGCTTGCTTGCATGCCTGATGTATATGTTTTAATATCATTATGCGTAAATAAATTTATACTTGTGAATATTATGCATAATAAAGTTATGCTTTAGAATGTTATGCTTAATAAAATTATGCTTAATCATTATTATGATTAGAGAAATTATGCGTATAAAATTATGCGTAAGCTGTTTATGCGAAAATATAATTAGGACAAACAAAAGTATGCCAACTTATATTAGGTCTTAAAATTTTATGCAAATGGATAGGGAACCCAAGAGTTTACCTAAACTCTGTCGAGTGAATTTTGTGCACGGAGCCTTAAAATATTCGGAAAACAATTTAAAAAAAAAGAAAAATAAAATTGTAATCCCACGTACGCACGGACGTAATAAAATCGCAGCTATTTTTTTTTTCGTGTACTTGATTTTTCAACGCGCTGGGACGAGAGTGCGTTCCAGCGCGTTGGATTCTCAACGCTCGGCTTAACACCGAGAGTTCAAAATTCAGTGCGCGGTAAAATCCCGCCGCGATTTTATTGCGTCCGTGCGAACGTCGGCTAAGTGACGGTCGATCTTTCAGCTTGCGTATCGTTAGGGGCAGAGGACTTATTAAATTTACGGATATTTTTTTTTAATAGAAATAGGCTAAAACAAAAAAAAAAAACGAAAATTCAAATATCTCGAAAACGGTGCGTCCTAGGCAAAAAATAACCGAAATTTTACCCCCCACTGTGTTACCCCTGTGCAAGCAGCATCCCAACATGAATTTAAGGAAAAAAAAAAATTGTATTGGTCAACATGAAAAACCAAAAATCTCTGTTTTTTTTTACACCATCTCATGGTTTTCGACTAGAACAACAATTTACATTTTCAACGATTTTTATATTTAAAAAAAATCGAAAGCTCCTAAGTGGAAACGGTGCATTGTAGGGCCATATTTCTCAGAACCTACATGGTTGCCATGGTCAAGCTTACGATACTGCAATAAAATTGGGTATTTCGTTATTTTATTATTTCTCGAATAATAAAAATCCTCGCTCCGTAGGTTAAAAGGCTACCACTCCAATCGGTGAGACTTTCATTTTGATGATAAGGATTCATTTTTTTTACGTAATTCAATCACAATATACACCTAAAATAAAAGGGTTAAATTGGCACATTTAAAAATACGTATAAAAAGAAAATTCCCAAAAAAACCAACCCCAAAAAAATTTCAATAAAAACAAAAGTTATACAAACTAAAACCCAGCTATGACAAAAAATTCAACTAAAAAGGTATAAATAAGACATCACAGACAGACAAATTAAAAATCCGGAGACACACGTGTTATGATATAAATCGAACAGATTACGTGTGACGCAAAATGGGAATTGTCAGTTAAAGGTTATAAAATACAGTCTTATCATTTTAAAATTCAATCAATTTTAATTCTCATTCATAGTCCCGATTGCAGTGCTTGATATGCCTTGCCATTTTTATTTATTTATTTGCACAATATTTTAGGTCAACGACTGCCCCGTTGTAGCGTTACTGCTGACCATGAGGTCCTGGGTTCGATTCCCGGGTCGGGTAAAGTGCTATAGCGTTTTTCCCTCTAGAATTGCTCAGTAGCAGCCCGGAGTCTGGATTTTTGGCAATAGGCTCGCCCCCTATTACATGGGACTTAAACATAACTGGCGAAATGTGGGTGTACTATAGGTACACTCACGAGCAATAATATGTATACACTTAGCAACTTTAAAAAGTGATTTTCTCCTACTGTGATTGTAATAATATATTATGCTGTAATGAACATAGTATTTTGGAATCCACACCAATATGAAATAGGTATAATCTCAAAGTTGCAGACGGTATTCCACGAGAAAATCGCTTTTTAATTTTGCTATGTGTATACATATTTGCTCATGACTGTACACCTCTGCCTAACCCTTTGGGGAATACAGGCGTTATATTTACATATTTTTTTTAAATTTATATTGTAAATTGTTAATTTGTAAATTTAAAAAAGTGTTAAGAATATTGCATATAAAAAAAAGCGGCCAAGTGCGAGTCGTACTCGCCCATGAAGGGTTCCGTAGCAGCAAGTAACGAGAAGTTTACGATTTATGACGTATTAAAAAAAAACTACTTGCTAGATCTCGTTCAAACCAATTTTCGGTGGAAGTTTACATAGTAATGTACATCATATTTTTTTTTTAGTTTTATCATTCTCTTATTTTAGAAATTACAGGGGGACACACACACATTTTACCACTTTGGAAGTGTCTCTCGCATTAACTATTCAGTTTAGAAAAAAATGATATTAGAAACCTCAATATCATTTTTGAAGACCTATCCATAGATACCCCACACGTATGGGATTGATGAAAAAAAAATTTTTGAGTTTCAGTTCTAAGTATGGGGAACTCCAAAATTATTTGTTTTTTTTCTATTTTTGTGTGAAAATCTTAATGCGGTTCACAGAATACATCTACTTACCAAGTTTCAACAGCATAGATCTTATAGTTTCGGAAAAAAGTGGCTGTGACATACGGACGGACAGACAGACAGACAGACAGACAGACAGACAGACAGACAGACAGACATGACGAATCTATAAGGGTTCCGTTTTTTAACGGAACCCTAAAAACTCAACAATAAAGTGCCTACGCGCACAATCGAATTGACTCTCTGCAGCGCGAGCTAGTCTATAAACGCACATTAAGGTGATTAGTAGGCTCACTGACCTTGCGTATGTGGGCGGAGCTAAACCCTTACACCTGGAAGCGCGCGGTGGCGCGCTACACTAAAACGACGGCCAAAGAATATGCAGGGGCGCAGACACGCACACGTGGGTCGCTGTTTTTGCCTACGATTCCAGAAGGGAATGGTGGATGCAAGGTTGATATTTTTTATAGATAGATCAGGGCTTGAAACCGGTTTATATTGTTCTTAAAACCGTTATAATACCGTTCATTGATTAATCGGTTAATTACAAAAACGGTTTCGACTAAATCTAATTAATTTTGGTTATTGATTATTACAGAGAATATAATTTTAAAACTCGTGCTAACCTGAATAAACCGGTTTTATTCAGACACGCCCGCCGTCGCCGGTTGTCACATTCTCTCGCGCTTATTTATTTATGTTTTCTTTTCTTTCGTCGTTCGCCGCAGAGAGAATTGGGTACGAATTTTTCATACAAGTGTCATGCGGTCGCTATTTATTTCGTGTTTTATTAAGGGCTGATTTTTCAATCCTCAGATAAAGAATCGTAAAGCGTTTATTCCATAGATAGCATGATTCTGGATTTTTCAATAGTCAGATAGTCAGTGTCTGATGATTATGTCTTTAAGTTATGATTATGTCAAAATGTCAAACATAAGTTTTGTTTCTATTCTTGTCTAACACGTTGAATACTGTATCTGTGCATCTCACTTGCACATGATAGTGTGAAGTTGATGGTTAACAAAGACCACAGATTAACTATTCTTCAGCAATTATACGATTGAAAAATTGAAAATTTTTATTCGCCAGATAAACACCCAAATAATTGCATACGCTAGATAATTATTCAACGACTTAACTGAGGCTTGAAAAGTCGGCCCTTAATTATAATAATAACGTAAACTTATAATAACATCTATCATGTGAAAAACGAAGGAGAATAAAATATATTCTATCTTCGATTTTATCGAAAAGACAAAAAAACATTTAAGGCTCCGTGCCGCCGCGCCGCACCGCATGAAATCACTGATTTTGATCAATTTTGATCATTAGTTGTGAGAAAGGGGACGAGAATTTAAACAAAATTTTTGTGATTTGAAAAGTCCAATTCTTTGTCTTGTACATAGGGGAAAGGGATTTTTCAAATAAATTAAGGATTCGTGGAAAATCACTAAAATTCGCAACAAGTTTTCCAAAAAATGACGCGAGACTGACGTTTGATCATTTCGTTAGAAGAAAATTTCATCAACATCATTATAATTATGGTCTACTTGTATAGACGCCAGCACATCAAGCTACTACAATCTGTCAAATTTATTTAATAGATTTTGAACTTTATCGCTGATGTCTAAGGTTCAAAGTTGATTGGGAAAATTTGATAGTTTCGGGTAGCTTGATGTGCTGGCGTCTGTACATAGAGGAACCACTTTTTTCAACTTTTATACAAAATATAGCAGAAGAAAATTTTTTTGAAATAACGTAACTTTCTGAAAACTTCAAGACAATTTTTTTTTTTTTTTTTCTAATACTTAGAAACACTTTTAAGAAATTTTAAAAATTACATATTACTCTTAAGTTAACCGTTTAATAGAATCTAAATTTTATTTTATAAATACTTCATACAAACAATTACTTCATTTCGTAAATAAATAACAAAGTGATCTATATAAACGATTGCGGAAAACCCATCCTGTCAGTAGCGAATGGGCCTTGCCAGCGTGAGGACGTATCACTGCGTCGCAGCACGCACACACGCACGCACGTGTCTGATGTTAACATATTCCAGAAATTGTACATCGACTACCACATTTTGATTCGTATTTTATTTTAAATTCACACCAACAGCTCGACTTCAGATTCAAAAACAGTACTGAATCTTTTTGTTTTTCTTTTGCTTATATCTCGAAAACGGTGTGTCCAATCGTAAAAATAATGAAAATTTCGACCCCCTTAATGTAACCCTTAAACCCATAACACTCGATATGTAGGTAATAATTTTTCTTATTTTCCATACAAAAAGTGAAAAAATCCATATTAAAAACGTCGAGGCTGCCCCCCCCCCTACGCGAGATTAACGCTACTACGCGCCTAAAAAGATTCACGTGGTTAGGTATTACGTGTGGTGTCGCAATTGTCAAATTCGATTTAGATGTGTCAAAATTATTTTTAAATTTAGAGAATTTATTTTGCAGAATAGCTTTGAGATATTCATAGTCAAAAGCAAGGAATTTTAGTGATAGTTTAGTTAGTTTAGTTCAGTGTACAAGAGAATTGGCACCAATGGTGCCCTGTGCGCCTCCAGCTCTAAAAAATGCACGGGGTAGGGCAAACAAGTACCACGTCGATTCGCGATTGTCAAATACAATTTTAGTGTGTCAAAATATATTTAAAGGAGTATTTTTGTTGCAGAATAGCTTAAGATTGAAATTGTTGGCTTGATTTTATGAAGAAATGTGTAAATTTTCGCAGCCGCCATCTTAGATTTACGTTTTGACATCAAAATCTGCTTTAGAATCCTCGAAAACTTTGAAAAAGGCACCCAAAACGAAAAATTTGAAAATTGTCACAGCCGCCATCTTGGATTTATATTTTGACCTCACTATCAGCTTTAGCATCCTCGAAAACTATGAAAACGACACCCACGACGAAACATTTTTAAATGTTCGCAGCCGCCATCTTGGATCTTTATTTTGACTTAAAGTAGTCTTCAGTAGCTTTAAAGAACTTAGTTCCAAAAACACTTCACTTATTGCTACTACAGCATATCGGCGCGGGCATGTCGGTGACGCGAACCCATAACTTTATCCCACCCGGCAGGCAGACGTTGTTCTGCGACAACAGCGCCACGCTGGTTCAATTATAGCTATGACGGTGTGTGATGTCGATGGGTTTGACTGGTCTTCCGCTGGGCTGGGATTTGGCATCTTCAAATTGGATTAGTCTTCGGCAGTTGAGTAGCTCTCTTCAGGTGTGTTTTGTCCGGGTGTGTTCTGTTCGGGGTCACCACTTTGGAGGAGTGTCGTAGGTAGATAAAATAATACTCGGACTCCAGATTTGTACAGAATAATGAAGAATCATATTTATTTAAATAATGTTCCTGCTTATGTACTATTTACAACTATCAACTAACTAGTGAGACTACATATATTTACAAAAAGTTTGACCAATCAAATCACAGCACGTTGTTGCCTGTTTGATCCGCACGGTGTCGCCATAGACGCGCGCGCACATCTCGTCGCGCTCTGACACCGCGGTTATAAATATATGTGACACACGCGCACCGGCATTCAGGATTGGCTCGTGACTACGCATGGTCGCCACCTTCACGCACGCAGTCGGTTTAATTTTACATAACCTCAAAACACGTGTCGGGAGTGCCGTGTACTTTTTATCCGCGCGGACCGCAGAACTTTTAGTGCTTCGCCCTGTGTGTGCGCGAGTACCCGTCGGTGCTGGTGCGGACACAGGGGGAGCCTACCGGACGGCTCGGTGAGCAATCACCGTAGCGGTCGCGGAGGCCACGCCCCGGGGAGATGACGAAGCCCGGCAAACGTGGCTCTACGGGCCACGATGCCGGCCCCCAGGAGGAGAGGACGCGGCCAGCGTTGGACCGGGCGGTGTCGCTGCCGAACATCGGCGACACGCCGCTCGGTGCGCCGCTGACCGGGCCATCTACAGGCAGGAAAACCACCAAGAACAAGGGAAAGAAGGTAGGAGATACAGATACAGTCTCTATAACAAAAAGAGCGAGCGCCGCTGCTGATCCCGGCCCACCGACGACACCGGCGCCTGCGCGTGTTGCGCCGGCGCCGTCGACGAGCCGACAGCACGCGGTGCCCGTCCGCCCCGCAGCGTTTCATCCCGTGCCTATCCAGGCACCGGGACCGGCGCCCAACATAAGCCGCGCACCGCATGCGCGCGCCGCTGCGCCGCACGTACGGGTGCTCTTGCCCGTGCGCGCGGCTGCACCCGCTGCGCGTGCGACTGCGCCATCAGAAAATCCGGCGCGCCCCCCAGTGCCCACAGTGCGCCAATACGCACCGGCAACCGGCGCCACCGCGCCCCCGGCGCGATTCATATCGCCGCCCGCGCCCGCTCGCGCGGTGCCAGCTACAATATCGAAGCCGAAAGCTGTGCCAGCTTCGCGCACCGCCGACACCGGCCCCCGCCGCTCGCAGGCGGGACCGGCGATGGCGGAGCGGGAGCGGCCAGCGAGTGCCGGACCTCATAGGAAGCCGGCCCTGATTAGTGCGGGGGTGTCTACCTCACCCGCACCCCCCCGTGCCTCCGCCTACGACTCCCCAGCGGCGCTATCGGCATGCTCGTCCTCAGCCGGCTCGAGCATGTCGATCGCATCCGCGGGTTCGGCCGCGTCCGGTCGCGATGACGTGTCCTTGGACACGACCCCGCGATCCGGTCGTCGGCCCAACGAGGGAGCACCAGGCACAGACGCCGCGGCCTTCTCGCTGGCGTCGCCTGTTGCGTCGGGGCCTGATTCCGAGCGCAACCTTGGAGGCAGACCACAACGACGCAGGAGGAGCTCCGGCGAGACGTCAACAGAGGAGGCGAAGCGGTACTGCCTAGACTCGCCGCGGCCACAGCGCGACAGCGCGCCGCGGGGTCGGGGCGTACCCACTGCGCTCACGTTCGTGGACGTGGTGCGTCACAGCACGCCTCCTCTGTCTCCGGACATGTCACCTGGAGGGGCAGTTGCCAACACACTGCCCCCCCCTCAACCCAACCCCCACCCCCCGCTGACGCCTCCGGCGCCGGGGCGGCGCCGTCGACGGCGAAGCAGGGGAAGGGAAAGAAGAAGAAGATGCGATACCCTCCGCTGGTAGTAGAGAAGCTACCGAACTGGGCCACCCATTTCAGGGCCATCCACGCACAGCTGGGCCGGCCTCCTAACGCGCGTCCGTACGGGAGTGGAGTCCGCTTCACCCCGGACAGCGAGGAGGAATACCGCCTAGTTCAGCGTTACTTGGTGGGCCTTGAAAAGGACAGCGGGGTCTCCTGGTTCGCGTACTCGCTGCCAGCGGACAAGAGCTTGAAGATCGCCATCAGAGGACTTCCAGCAGACACGGCTCCCGAGGAAATCGAGGAGGAGCTGAAAGCGATGGGATACCAACCGGAATATGTGCGTCACATAAAAGGCGCACAAGGACGACCCGGTTGCGTATTCCACGCAATATTGATAAAAACACCCGACCTCCGGGCCATATTCGACACCACCATTTTCCTATACATGCGTGGTGTCAAAATAGAGGCCTGGCGGGGCAAACGTGGGTCTGCTCAATGCCACCGGTGCCAACGCTTTCGGCATAGCTCGCACCAGTGTCACCGCCCGCTCGCGTGCGTGCGATGTGGAGGGGAGCACCCGGCACGCAGCTGCCCCCGCCCATTAGAAGAACCGGCCACATGCGCCAATTGCGGGGGCCCGCACCCTGCAAGTAACATTAAGTGCCCTGTGTTCCAGGACGAGATCCGGAACAAGCGAGCGGGCACGGTCGCGGCCACATCAACAAGGAGATCACAACCGGCCGCAGTGACACGCACAGAGGTGCAGCCGGAAGCAAATAGCATGACGCGAATGGCACCGGCAAATGGGCCCACAAACAGGACCCAAGCCTCCTCCTCGGAGCGGAGGAAACAGAAGAGACGCGGGGGGAAAAGAAAGAGGAAGAACCCACCCCCCCCCCGAGGCGACCCAAGAAGCCATCCCTGAGGCCGACCCTGCCCCGAACAACGCGCAGGTGGCAACAGTCACAGACCGCGACCAACCTACAGGTGGCGCCAAAACCGAGCGGCGGCAAAATGCGGAAGCGCGTTCGTTCGCACAGAAGCCGCTTGGTACCGCCACCGTCGCGGTCAACGCCATACACTCGCAGCGACAGAACAGGGAACTTGGAAAGTTCACCGATGCTGCGAGTGGCGGCGCGCGTGTAGCGCCGCAAAAACAACAAAACAGAAATGAGTTCACCACCTGCGCCATCAAATTACTGATGGATTTAATTAAAGCCATCAGACAGGGGCAGGATGTGGAAACCGTCATCCTGGACGGGTTAGCGACTTTATTAACGCTTTACCATGGACAGTAGCCCGCTCAGGATGATGCATTGGAATGCTCGCGGCCTCAGAAACAAGGTCGCCCCCCTCCGCCACCTCTTGCGGGAGCAGAACATAGACGTGGCGCTCATCAGCGAGACGATGCTGGGACCTGAAGTCAGGATCAGGTTCCCTGGATACATCGTCTACAGGAAGGATGAGCGGACGGCACAGAACACCCCCTACCGCGGTCTGGTAGTATTGGTAAAAAGAAGAGTCGTCCATCAGGAGATACCCCCACCATCACTCAGAACATTCGACGCGCTGGGTGTACAGCTGCACATAGCCGGTGAGGACTTAGACATATACGCGTGTTACAAGTCGCCCGCGGCCCAATTGGACCTGACCGAGCTGCGGGCCCTCCTCACGCGTACCTCGCACGCCACCATCCTCGCCGGTGACTTAAATTGTAAGCACCCAGCGTGGAATTCTTACTCATCGAATCCAGGGGGGAGACGGCTCTTCGCAGACGCAGAAGCCTTCGGGTATACGGTGTCCGGCCCGGAAACGCCGACACGATACCCCGGCGACCTAATCCACATGCCGGACGTGCTGGACGTCGTAGTCCACCGAGGGCTTCACTCCCAGACCGTGCACCAACAAGTTATAGACGACGAGCTGCAATCGGACCATCTGCCTGTGCTCGTCGTACTAGCGGGTATGCCGATCCGCTTGAAGCCACTAGCGCCACGTCGAAGACTGGACTGGACAACCTTCCAGAAGGAAGTAGAGATCACCACGCCGACTCGGCCTATTATAGACTCCGCGGACGTCGATCAAACGGCAACCGACGTCACTGCTTGCATCCAGAGCGCCTTAGAAGCGGCGACCACGACACATCCGCAGGGGAGAGGGCTATTGCCGCCCCTGCCGGCTAAAATAACAGCATTAATCGCCGCCAAGAGGCGACTACGCAAGCAGTGGCAACAACTTCGTTGCCCCACCCTAAAAACGCAGCTCAACCGTCTCGCGGAAAGGGTGAAGGCCGAGTTACAGGCCCACGCTGCCGCGGGCTGGGAGGATCGTATCGACGAGGCCGCAGACAGCTGGCCGTCGGTACATAAACTGTGCAGTCAACTTAAGAATACCCCAGCCCCGGTACGCCTGCTGCTAAACAGCGACGGGGCGCTACGATATGTAGCGGAGGACCGGGCGGAGGTCTTCGCAGAGCACCTGGAGCGTCAGTTCCGCTCTAACCCGACCGACGACATCGAACATGTCGCAGCAGTCGAGAAGCACCTTGGGGAGTACTTCGCATCGCCGATAGCTCCCGAAGAAGACCCCATATATTTCTTGCCCAGCACAGTTAGACGCGCCATCCTTAGGACGAAGCCTAGGAAGGCCCCCGGTGCCGACGGTATCACCAACGCAGCGCTGCGCCACCTGCCCTTCCGTATGGTTGCGGCGCTGGCGCGCCTGTACACGGGGATACTGCGCACGGGGACCTTTCCCGCCTCGTGGAAGGAAGGGCGCGTCATAATGTTGCCAAAACCGGGCAAGAATATATTGAAGCCGGAGAGCTATCGGCCAATCACGTTGCTGCCGACCGTCTCCAAGGTGTTCGAGGCACTCCTGCTGCGACATCTCCAACCCCACATCGCGCCGCGCCCCGAGCAGTTTGGGTTCAGGGCGGACCACAGTACGACGCTTCAGCTGTCGAGGGTACTGCACCTTCTCGCCTCGGCGATGAACAAGAAGGAGGAATCGGTGTCAGTATTCCTCGACATGGAGAAGGCCTTCGACCGTGTGTGGCACGAGGGGCTACTTTATAAGTTAGCCACCTCAGACGCGCCCCGTCGAGTAGTCAAGGTGATCTCTACGTTTCTTACAGGACGTACAATAAGGGTGGTGGTCGACGGGGCGCTATCAAGCGCCCGCCCAGTGCTGGCAGGTGTGCCGCAGGGCAGTTGTGTGTCGCCGGCGTGTTACTCACGTTACACCGACGACATCCCCGCCACTTCCGCTGTGACGCTCGCGCTGTATGCTGACGACGCCGCGTACATTGCTACTTCGCTTAATGCGAGGCACGCGGCGGTCAAAATGCAGCGCGCCCTCGACGCGCTCCCCGAGTGGCTGTCTAAGTGGCGGCTGTCGGTTAACGTGGGTAAAACGCAGGCAATGGTCGGTGGATATGCGCCCCTCCCACCCCCCCTGAAGATGCAAGGAGCCACAGTCGATTGGGCGCCCCGGGTCAAATACCTGGGGGTGACCATCGACCGCCGGCTCACGATGGGGGCCCACGTCCGCAATGTCGCCGCTCAAGGTAGGGTCGCCCGCAACTTGTTGAAACCGGTTCTCGAATCCCGAATCCCGGTGCGCGTCAAGTTGGGCGTGTACAAGCAGTACATTCGCCCAATATTGACGTACGCCGCACCCGCATGGCTCGCCCTCACGTGCGAGACCAACCGCAGGCTCCTCCGCGCGCAGCAGAGCTTAGCGCTGCGGACCATCGTCGCCGCCCCTCGTTTCGTGAGGAACGACGTCATCCAGAGGGATCTCGGGATCGAGAGCCTCGACGACTACGTGCGGCGCCTCGCGAAGGGCATGTTCGCGCGTGCCGACGCGTCTGAGTGGCCCCATGTCAAGCAGATCGCGTCCTGGCATACGCGCCCGCCCGACGCGAGGCGACCCCTGCCCCGCGACCTGATTGCGGACGACGCCCCCATCCTCCAAACATGACGCCTCGAGTAGCTGCACTCAGGTTACACGCGGCTTACTCGAATAAAGGGACTCTACAGATGTACTCACACATCTGTTGCGCGGTGTGTTCTAAGTTAATATAGGCACACCGCGTAACTATACAGACAGCCACTACTATCCTCTTGGACCTCGAACACGAGCAGACGTGCAATAGACCCCGTACAGTTTCATTTTAATTAACAATAAAGTTTATTAGCCAAGTTTATTCTGCGCAAAAAATAGGAGTGCATAACTCAAAGGAGTATTAGTCTGCGAGCGGGTGCCAGCACTGTACGCACGCACACCAACGCTGCACACCTCACGCGTTGCGTGCCACCTCTACCTGGCCGCCGCTTGCTACCTCTGCGCTCCTGGTACCTGCTCGCTGCCACAGATTACTACACCTGCTTACGTCAAGCCAACACGGCGTGCATAAAACTGCGGTGCTGCACAAGACTCGGAGCATAAAAGTGAGCAGGACAGCAACTGACGAAACATAGGTAGCTGAGCTGAGCCTGCGTGTGCGCGTGTCGTCATCTATTCCGCTTGCTATACAACAGTATCCCATTATATTGAGGGGTCAAGTTAGGCTGGCGGATAGGAAAAATGTGCTAAATCCTCGATCGGCGACCAGTGCAGTGACCCCTACGCGCCTCGCTCTGGGAAAACCTCTTCGCAAGTATTGGACGCCTGGTACTTCTACAATAACTGAATCATCCAACATGCTCGCAAAAATGCAACGCTCCCCCCCGCCTACCTCACCCGCCCCCGCGCCCGCCACTAAGCTTGGCTCCACGCTCTCTAAGGTATGTGTGCCTGTGACAAGTGAGTCGGATACTGCATGTGAGAGAGGCGGTGACATGTATGTCAGCGATAGAAATAAACAACGGAAACAGGGCAATGAAGGCATCAAGGAACTCAAAGTGTTGATCTCGTCCTTATCATCTAAGGTAGACCAAAGCTTCCTTGACCTCAAGCAAAATAATGAAGAGCTTAAAGAAAGTTTGCAATTTATGTCAGATAGATATGACTTAATTTTTAAAACACTTCAAAACCTGCAAGAGGATAGAGCAGAAGATAAGAAGACCATTCAGAAATTGGAAGAAAAGATTGAAGATCTTGAGCGTAAAAGTAGGTTGCCTAGCCTAGAGATACGAAATGTACCCATCTGCTTGCGAGATGACAGGAAATTTGAGTCGAAGGAAGACGCTAGTTTGATACTGAAAACCTTGTCGAGAGCTGTCGAGGTGGATATCCAAGACTGTGACATAAAAGACATATACAGAATCCAAACCAACAAAGAAGGAAGTAAATCCATTATGGTTGAGCTGAACAGTGTCCTAAAAAAGGAGAAAATATTGCAGGGGGTCAAGAATTACAACAAGAAAAAACCAAATGAAGAAAAATTAAATACTAGCCACCTCAGTATACCTGGACCTGTCAAAGCTGTGTTCATATCAGAAGCCTTAACGCCCAACACGCAGAAACTATTCTACGCAGCTCGACAGTTTGCGAGGGAAAATGGCTACAAGTACTGCTGGACTTCGCGTGGTTGTATATTCCTGCGTAAAGCCGAAGGTGAGCCACAAATTCGAATCGAATCTGCAATCAATCTAAAACTCTTAGCTAAAAAATTACTATCCTATAAAGGGTACCTCAATGTAAATTCTCACAGCTTATCCATTATATTATTATACTATTTTTATTTTAAGTTTAGTATTACAGAAGCTGTCTTTATCAGTATTTCACTGTGTTATGATATGGTTTACCTATGAAAATAAAGTTGGCACCCCCACTTTCGAAAAATGAAAATCTAAAACGGTGATAATTTCGAGCTAATTAAGGACAATTTAGGACTGCAAGAAAAAAATTTCAGACCAACCCCCCCTTCGAGATATTCAAAATTTTCAATGGGGGTGCTAACTAGTAATTAAGTTAGCACCCCCACGGCATTTAAATGTTCACTAAGAAAGTTTTATGTATGTCATAATTTCGAGCTCATTAAGGACTACAAATGCCGCATCAACCCACCCCCCATGTACAACCCCCCACCCCCCTATCCGTAAAAAACATGAAAAAATCAAATCTAAAAAATTAATTCTCACCACTATAATTCCTAGCATAGAATTGTAGACTGCCAAGTACAAAAATAAAAACATCCCTTAAGCCACCCCTTGACCAAACTTCCCGAAAATAACATCTAATTTATACGAAAATTTCTCTTCTTCATACATAAACTGTAAATCAATTATTAATGTATTATTACAACTACTACTTGCAACATCCCCAAAAAACTACCCCTTGACTGATGCTTAGTTCAAAATGTTAAACGTACTTCAAAAAATTATTAAAACTCCAAACCGTGCAGATGAAATCTAAAACGGTGAAAATTTCGAGCTAATTAAGGACTATTTTGGACTGCAAGAAAAAAAAATCAGACCAACCCCCCCTTCGAGATATTCAAAATTTTCAATGGGGTTGCTAACTAGCCACAGCATTTATGTAAATGTACACTAAAAATGTTTTATGTATGTCATAATTTCGAGCTCATTAAGGACTATTTTGGACTGCAAGAAAAAAATTTCAGACTAACCCCCCCTTCGAGATATTCAAAATTTTCAATGGGGTTGCTAACTAGCCACAGCATTTATTTAAATGTACACTAAAAAAGTTTTATGTATGTCATAATTTCGAGCTCATTAAGGACTATTTTGGACTGCATGAAAAAAATTTCAGACCAACCCCCCCTTCGAGATATTCAAAATTTTCAATGGGGTTGCTAACTAGCCATAGCATTTATGTAAATGTACACTAAAAAAGTTTTCAGTATGTCATAATTTCGAGCTCATTAAGGACTATTTTGGACTGCAAGAAAAAAAATTCAGACCAGCCCCCCCTTCAAGACATTCAAAATTTTCAAAGCTAACTAGTAATTAAGTTAGCACCCCCACAGCATTTAAATGTACACTAAAAAAGTTTTAAGTATGTCATAATTTCGAGCTCAGTAAGGACTATTTTGGACTGCAAGAAAAAAATTTCAGACCAACACCCCCTTCGAGATATTCAAAATTTTCAATGGGGTTGCTAACTAGCCACAGCATTTATGTAAATGTACACCAAAAAAGTTTTATGTACGTCATAATTTCGAGCTCATTAAGGACTATTTTGGACTGCAAGAAAAAAATTTCAAACCAACACCCCCTTCGAGATATTCAAAATTTTCAATGCTAACTAGTAATTAAGTTAGCACACCCACAGCATTTAAATGTACACTAAAAATGTTTTCAGTATGTCATAATTTCGAGCTCATTAAGGACTATTTTGGACTGCAAGAAAAAAATTTCAGACTAACCCCCCCTTCGAGATATTGAAAATTTTCAATGGGGTTGCTAACTAGCCACAGCATTTATTTAAATGTACACTAAAAAAGTTTTATGTATGTCATAATTTCGAGCTCATTAAGGACTATTTTGGACTGCATGAAAAAAATTTCAGACCAACCCCCCCTTCGAGATATTCAAAATTTTCAATGGGGTTGCTAACTAGCCACAGCATTTATGTAAATATTCACTAAAAAAGTTTTATGTATGTCATAATTTCGAGCTCATTAAGGACTATTTTGGACTGCAAGAAAAAAAATTCAGACCAACACCCCCTTCGAGATATTCAAAATTTTCAATGGGGTTGCTAACTAGCCATAGCATTTATGTAAATGTACACTAAAAAAGTTTTCAGTATGTCATAATTTCGAGCTCATTAAGGACTATTTTGGACTGCAAGAAAAAAAATTCAGACCAGCCCCCCCTTCAAGACATTCAAAATTTTCAAAGCTAACTAGTAATTAAGTTAGCACCCCCACAGCATTTAAATGTACACTAAAAAAGTTTTAAGTATGTCATAATTTCGAACTCATTAAGGACTATTTTGGACTGCAAGAAAAAAATTTCAGACTAACCCCCCCTTCGAGATATTCAAAATTTTCAATGGGGTTGCTAACTAGCCACAGCATTTATTTAAATGTACACTAAAAAAGTTTTATGTATGTCATAATTTCGAGCTCATTAAGGACTATTTTGGACTGCATGAAAAAAAATTCAGACCAACCCCCCCTTCGAGATATTCAAAATTTTCAATGGGGTTGCTAACTAGCCACAGCATTTATGTAAATATTCACTAAAAAAGTTTTATGTATGTCATAATTTCGAGCTCATTAAGGACTATTTTGGACTGCAAGAAAAAAAATTCAGACCAACACCCCCTTCGAGATATTCAAAATTTTCAATGGGGTTGCTAACTAGCCATAGCATTTATGTAAATGTACACTAAAAAAGTTTTCAGTATGTCATAATTTCGAGCTCATTAAGGACTATTTTGGACTGCAAGAAAAAAAATTCAGACCAGCCCCCCCTTCAAGACATTCAAAATTTTCAATGCTAACTAGTAATTAAGTTAGCACCCCCACAGCATTTAAATGTACACTAAAAAAGTTTTAAGTATGTCATAATTTCGAGCTCATTAAGGACTATTTTGGACTGCAAGAAAAAAATTTCAGACCAACACCCCCTTCGAGATATTCAAAATTTTCAATGGGGTTGCTAACTAGCCACAGCATTTATGTAAATGTACACTAAAAAAGTTTTATGTACGTCATAATTTCGAGCTCATTAAGGACTATTTTGGACTGTAAGAAAAAATTTTCAGACCAACACCCCCTTCGAGATATTCAAAATTTTCAATGGGGTTGCTAACTAGCCACAGCATTTATGTAAATGTACACCAAAAAAGTTTTATGTACGTCATAATTTCGAGCTCATTAAGGACTATTTTGGACTGCAAGAAAAAAATTTCAGACCAACACCCCCTTCGAGATATTCAAAATTTTCAATGCTAACTAGTAATTAAGTTAGCACCCCCACAGCATTTAAATGAACACTAAAAATGTTTTATGTATGTCATAATTTCGAGCTCATTAAGGACTATTTTGGACTGCAAGAAAAATTTTTCAGACCAACACCCCCTTCGAGATATTCAAAATATTCAATGGGGTTGCTAACTAGCCACAGCATTTATGTAAATGTACACTAAAAAAGTTTTATGTATGTCATAATTTCGAGCTCATTAAGGACTATTTTGGACTGCAAGAAAAAAAATTCAGACCAACACCCCCTTCGAGATATTCAAAATTTTCAATGGGGTTGCTAACTAGCCATAGCATTTATATAAATGTACACTAAAAAAGTTTTCAGTATGTCATAATTTCGAGCTCATTAAGGACTATTTTGGACTGCAAGAAAAAAAATTCAGACCAGTCCCCCCTTCAAGACATTCAAAATTTTCAATGCTAACTAGTAATTAAGTTAGCACCCCCACAGCATTTAAATGTACACTAAAAAAGTTTTATGTATGTCATAATTTCGAGCTCATTAAGGACTATTTTGGACTGCAAGAAAAAAATTTCAGACCAACCCCCCCTTCGAGATATTCAAAATTTTCAATGGGGTTGCTAACTAGCCACAGCATTTATGTAAATGTACACTAAAAAAGTTTTATGTACGTCATAATTTCGAGCTCATTAAGGACTATTTTGGACTGCAAGAAAAAATTTTCAGACCAACACCCCCTTCGAGATATTCAAAATTTTCAATGGGGTTGCTAACTAGCCACAGCATTTATGTAAATGTACACCAAAAAAGTTTTGTGTACGTCATAATTTCGAGCTCATTAAGGACTATTTTGGACTGCAAGAAAAAAATTTCAGACCAATACCCCCTTCGAGATATTCAAAATTTTCAATGCTAACTAGTAATTAAGTTAGCACCCCCACAGCATTTAAATGTACACTAAAAATGTTTTATGTATGTCATAATTTCGAGCTCATTAAGGACTATTTTGGACTGCAAGAAAAAATTTTCAGACCAACACCCCCTTCGAGATATTCAAAATTTTCAATGGGGTTGCTAACTAGCCACAGCATTTATGTAAATGTACACTAAAAAAGTTTTATGTATGTCATAATTTCGAGCTCATTAAGGACTATTTTGGACTGCAAGAAAAAAAATTCAGACTAACCCCCCCTTCGAGATATTCAAAATTTTCAATGGGGTTGCTAACTAGCCACAGCATTTATGTAAATGTACACTAAAAAAGTTTTATGCACGTCATATTTTCGAGCTCTTTAAGGACTGTTTTGGACTGCAAGAAAAAAAATTCAGACCAGTCCCCCCTTCAAGACATTCAAAATTTTCAATGCTAACTAGTAATTAAGTTAGCACCCCCACAGCATTTAAATGTACACTAAAAAAGTTTTATGTATGTCATAATTTCGAGCTCATTAAGGACTATTTTGGACTGCAAGAAAAAAATTTCAGACCAACACCCCCTTCGAGATATTCAAAATTTTCAATGGGGTTGCTAACTAGCCACAGCATTTATGTAAATGTACACTAAAAAAGTTTTATGTACTTCATAATTTCGAGCTCATTAAGGACTATTTTGGACTGCAAGAAAAAAAATTCAGACCAACACCCCCTTCGAGATATTCAAAATTTTCAATGGGGTTGCTAACTAGCCATAGCATTTATGTAAATGTACACTAAAAAAGTTTTCAGTATGTCATAATTTCGAGCTCATTAAGGACTATTTTGGACTGCAAGAAAAAAAATTCAGACCAGCCCCCCCTTCAAGACATTCAAAATTTTCAATGCTAACTAGTAATTAAGTTAGCACCCCCACAGCATTTAAATGTACACTAAAAAAGTTTTAAGTATGTCATAATTTCGAGCTCATTAAGGACTATTTTGGACTGCAAGAAAAAAATTTCAGACCAACACCCCCTTCGAGATATTCAAAATTTTCAATGGGGTTGCTAACTAGCCACAGCATTTATGTAAATGTACACTAAAAAAGTTTTATGTACGTCATAATTTCGAGCTCATTAAGGACTATTTTGGACTGTAAGAAAAAATTTTCAGACCAACACCCCCTTCGAGATATTCAAAATTTTCAATGGGGTTGCTAACTAGCCACAGCATTTATGTAAATGTACACCAAAAAAGTTTTATGTACGTCATAATTTCGAGCTCATTAAGGACTATTTTGGACTGCAAGAAAAAATTTTCAGACCAACACCCCCTTCGAGATATTCAAAATATTCAATGGGGTTGCTAACTAGCCACAGCATTTATGTAAATGTACACTAAAAAAGTTTTATGTATGTCATAATTTCGAGCTCATTAAGGACTATTTTGGACTGCAAGAAAAAAAATTCAGACTAACCCCCCCTTCGAGATATTCAAAATTTTCAATGGGGTTGCTAACTAGCCACAGCATTTATGTAAATGTACACTAAAAAAGTTTTATGCACGTCATATTTTCGAGCTCTTTAAGGACTGTTTTGGACTGCAAGAAAAAAAATTCAGACCAGTCCCCCCTTCAAGACATTCAAAATTTTCAATGCTAACTAGTAATTAAGTTAGCACCCCCACAGCATTTAAATGTACACTAAAAAAGTTTTATGTATGTCATAATTTCGAGCTCATTAAGGACTATTTTGGACTGCAAGAAAAAAATTTCAGACCAACACCCCCTTCGAGATATTCAAAATTTTCAATGGGGTTGCTAACTAGCCACAGCATTTATGTAAATGTACACTAAAAAAGTTTTATGTACTTCATAATTTCGAGCTCATTAAGGACTATTTTGGACTGCAAGAAAAAAATTTCAGACCAACACCCCCTTCGAGATATTCAAAATTTTCAATGGGGTTGCTAACTAGCCACAGCATTTATGTAAATGTACACCAAAAAAGTTTTGTGTACGTCATAATTTCGAGCTCATTAAGGACTATTTTGGACTGCAAGAAAAAAATTTCAGACCAACACCCCCTTCGAGATATTCAAAATTTTCAATGCTAACTAGTAATTAAGTTAGCACCCCCACAGCATTTAAATGTACACTAAAAATGTTTTATGTATGTCATAATTTCGAGCTCATTAAGGACTATTTTGGACTGCAAGAAAAAATTTTCAGACCAACACCCCCTTCGAGATATTCAAAATTTTCAATGGGGTTGCTAACTAGCCACAGCATTTATGTAAATGTACACTAAAAAAGTTTTATGTATGTCATAATTTCGAGCTCATTAAGGACTATTTTGGACTGCAAGAAAAAAAATTCAGACTAACCCCCCCTTCGAGATATTCAAAATTTTCAATGGGGTTGCTAACTAGCCACAGCATTTATGTAAATGTACACCAAAAAAGTTTTATGCACGTCATATTTTCGAGCTCTTTAAGGACTGTTTTGGACTGCAAGAAAAAAATTTCAGACCAACACCCCCTTCGAGATATTCAAAATTTTCAATGGGGTTGCTAACTAGCCACAGCATTTATGTAAATGTACACCAAAAAAGTTTTATGTACGTCATAATTTCGAGCTCATTAAGGACTATTTTGGACTGCATGAAAAAATTTTCAGACCAACACCCCCTTCGAGATATTCAAAATTTTCAATGGGGTTGCTAACTAGCCACAGCATTTATGTAAATGTACACTAAAAAAGTTTTATGTATGTCATAATTTCGAACTCATTAAGGACTATTTTGGACTGCAAGAAAAAAAATTCAGACTAACCCCCCCTTCGAGATATTCAAAATTTTCAATGGGGTTGCTAACTAGCCACAGCATTTATGTAAATGTACACCAAAAAAGTTTTATGCACGTCATATTTTCGAGCTCTTTAAGGACTGTTTTGGACTGCAAGAAAAAAATTTCAGACCAACGCCCCCTTCGAGATATTCAAAATTTTCAATGGGGTTGCTAACTAGCCACAGCATTTATGTAAATGTACACCAAAAAAGTTTTATGTACGTCATAATTTCGAGCTCATTAAGGACTATTTTGGACTGCAAGAAAAAAAATTCAGACCAACACCCCCTTCGAGATATTCAAAATTTTCAATGGGGTTGCTAACTAGCCACAGCATTTATTTAAATGTACACTAAAAAAGTTTTATGTATGTAATAATTTCGAGCTCATTAAGGACTATTTTGGACTGCATGAAAAAAATTTCAGACCAACCCCCCCTTCGAGATATTCAAAATTTTCAATGGGGTTGCTAACTAGCCACAGCATTTATGTAAATGTACACCAAAAAAGTTTTATGTACGTCATAATTTCGAGCTTATTAAGGACTATTTTGGACTGCAAGAAAAAAATTTCAGACCAACACCCCCTTCGAGATATTCAAAATTTTCAATGGGGTTGCTAACTAGCCATAGCATTTATGTAAATGTACACTAAAAAAGTTTTCAGTATGTCATAATTTCGAGCTCATTAAGGACTATTTTGGACTGCAAGAAAAAAATTTCAGACCAACACCCCCTTCGAGATATTCAAAATTTTCAATGGGGTTGCTAACTAGCCACAGCATTTATGTAAATGTACACTAAAAAAGTTTTTTGTATGTCATAATTTCGAGCTCATTAAGGACTATTTTGGACTGCAAGAAAAAAAAATTCGACCAACCCGCCCTTCGAGATATTCAAAATTTTCAATGGGGGTGCTAACTAGTAATTAAGTTAGCACCCCCACGGCATTTAAATGTTCACTAAAAAAGTTTTATGTATGTCATAATTTCGAGCTCATTAAGGACTATTTTGGACTGCAAGAAAAAAAAATTTGACCAACACCCCCTTCGAGATATTCAAAATTTTCAAAGGGTTGCTAACTAGCCACAGCATTTATTTAAATGTACACTAAAAATTCAGACTAACCCCAGTCTGAATTTTTTTTCTTGCAGTCCAAAATAGTCCTTAATTAGCTCGAAATTATGACATACATAAAACTTTTTTAGTGTACATTTACATAAATGCTGTGGCTAGTTAGCAACCCCATTGAAAATTTTGAATATCTCGAAGGGAGGGTTAGTCTGAAATTTTTTTCTTGCAGTCCAAAATAGTCCTTAATTAGTTCGAAATTTTCACTGTTTTAGATTTTCATCTGCACGGTTTGCAGTTTTAATAATTTTTTGAAGTATGTTTAACATTTTGAACTAAGCAAGGGGTAGTTTTTTGGGGATGTTGCAAGTAGTAGTTGTAATAATACATTAATAATTGATTTACAGTTTACGTATGAAGAAGAGAAATTTTCGTATAAATTAGATGTTATTTTCGGGAAGTTTGGTCAAGGGGTGGCTTAAGGGATGTTTTTATTTTTGTACTTGGCAGTCTACAATTCTATGCTAGGAATTATAGTGGTGAGAATTTATTTTTTATATTTGACTTTTTCATGTTTTTTACGGGGTGGGGGGTTGTACATGGGGGGTGGGTTGATGCGGCATTTGTAGTCCTTAATGAGCTCGAAATTATGACATACATAAAACTTTCTTAGTGAACATTTAAATGCCGTGGGGGTGCTAACTTAATTACTAGTTAGCACCCCCATTAAAAATTTTGAATATCTCGAAGGGGGGGTTGGTCTGAAATTTTTTTCATGCAGTCCTAAATTGTCCTTAATTAGCTCGAAATTATCACCGTTTTAGATTTTCATTTTTCGAAAGTGGGGGTGCCAACTTTATTTTCATGGTTTACCTTGTAAACAACCGTAATTTATTTGCTTTCTCGTATGAAACAAAATTTTATATTAATCACTACGCTACACAATTGCACTTACACAACCAAAACATTCACACCAAGCATTACCACAAAGCTCTTATTACAAATATACTAAACACTCTAAATTCTAAAATCTACACCAAAGCACTTACACGACTTACACAAATGATATTCCGCAGTACATACATAAACTGGTCACTCATTTTTAAAATTAAAAATTCGATAAGGACAACTTAAATAAATTCATTGATTCTGTAGAATCATTTAATATCTCACGGTCGTACGTGAGTTCACCGCAACAATGTTTGAAGTATATAAACACTACCCAGCCAACTTTGAACATACTGCATGTTAACATCCGAAGCCTAAATCGCAACTTTGATGGTCTTAATGTCTTAATACATTCCATCAAGGTTAAGTGTGATATAGTAATCCTCTCTGAGTGCTGGTTAAGTAAAGTGACGGATATTCCTGTACTAACTGGCTTTAACTCAGCTAGATCCTCGTTTAACAACCAAAATGACGGGGTGGTAGTCTATGTGAGCTCTGATGTGACTCATAATATAGTTGAACCAGTTTTTCAGGACGCTAACTGTCTTATCTTGAGGCTGGGTCTAGATACAGCTATTGTTGCAATATACCGTTCACCCTCAGTCAGAAATATAGAAAATTTTCTTAACTCTTTAAACAATATTTTAGAGTCCCTGGCGTCAATAACAACTATAGCCGTTATTGGGGACTTAAACATAAATATTCGACCAGATAATAATGATCCAAACACAGAAGAATATTTAAATACAATGGCTTTTCACGGGCTACTACCAGCACACGTTTTTCCCACTCGCATTGAAAACTGCCTGGATCATGTCTTTTTAAAAACGGATAGACCCTCCACAACATTGGTTCTGGACTCATATTTTACTGACCATGCACCTCTCCTGTTTTGCACTGATCGGAACCCTCTTCATGCTACAAAACCTAAAAGTATGATACGGCATCTAAACCTTCCAGGAATTATCAGCTGCCTAGAAAACTCCGATTTCTCGAGTGTTTTAAGTAGCACAGACCCCAATCAAGGTGCGGAACGACTCATCTCCATTATATCTGACTCAATAAATCAACACAGTACGCTAAAAAAAGTCCCTAACAGGAAACAGACCATTAAACCATGGATGACCACTGGCCTCTTGAGGTGCGTGCGAAATCGGGACCAACTCCATATAAAAGCAACGCAAAATCCTAAAGACCTTACTGCTAATCTAATATATGTTCGATACCGAAATTACTGTAACAATTTACTAAAGACTATTAAACGCAACTTTGACCAAAAAGAACTCCTGAAGGCCAATGGTAACCCCAAAGCAACTTGGGACCTTATAAAAACTATCAGTTACAAAAACACCTCACCCATAAATAAGTCAGGAGAACTTCTTAATATGTGCAGCGATCCAAAGTCCTCTGTCAATGCTATAAACAAGTATTTTGCAAACGTTGGAGTGGATCTTGCTAGGCAAGTTGCGCAGAGTCAAACTGTAACTCACCCAAATTTTGAATTTGACAGCTTAATAAATCCTCTAGGCAACTCATTCGCATTACTTGAAACAAATTTTTCAGAAATAGAAAATATAATTATAGAACTAAAACATAATTGTGCAGTGGGTCACGATGGCATACCAGCCTCAGTTATTAAGGCAGCCAGACATGTACTTGTTCCCGCAATAACTCATATCTGTAATTTATGTATCTTAAAAGGTACTTTTCCCGACACTTTTAAGAAGGCATTAGTCACACCAGTATTTAAGGGTGGGGATGGAGACCGTGTCGAGAACTATAGACCTATATCTGTACTCACCACACTGTCCAAAATTATGGAGAAGGTTCTGAACAAAAAATTGCTTAGCTATCTTGAATGCTACAACATAATTGCGCCAAACCAATACGGTTTTAGGAGAGGCGTATCAACAGAGGATGCTGTTCTTGAACTTACAAGCCAAATTGTTAACAATCTTGATTCTAAGACTAAAACTCTAGGTATATTTCTTGATTTAGCCAAAGCTTTCGACACGGTCTCTACTCCCATCCTTCTCCGTGGTTTAGAAAGCATAGGAATCAGAGATATCGCTCTAAATCTCTTCCGTGACTATCTTACAAACCGTAACCAACGAGTTAAGGTAGGCAACTACGTCAGTGACGATGTGAATCTAACCGTTGGCGTGCCACAGGGCAGCGTGCTAGGGCCCACTCTTTTTCTTCTATTTGTAAACAGATTGTGTCAGCTGTCAATCCCACACTGCAAGATACTTGTATATGCAGACGACACTGCGCTTATCATAAGTGGAGAGACATGGGAATCTGCTCACCGCGCAGCTGAAAATGCTCTTGGCATAGTCATGGATTGGCTTTCATTGAATCTGCTGACACTAAATGTCTCTAAAACTCACTATGTTCCTTTCTCAGCGAACACTGCTACACAGCCTAGTATGCCAGACGTTAAAGCCCATAGTTGTCAACCTACACTGACCCCTTGTAGCTGCCCTACTATACATAGAAGCTCTTGTGTTAAATACTTGGGCGTGCACATTGATAACACATTAAGTTGGCAAAAGCATATCAGTGTGACAGTCTCGCGTGTTCGTAAACTAATGTTTCCTATGAAAAAACTAAGAAGAGTAGTTGCCGACCGATTGTTAAAAACTGTCTATTTTGCCCTAGTTCAGTCACTTCTTACCTACTGCATATCTGTCTGGGGTGGTACATTTAAAACGTATTTACTTCGTCTTGAGAGGGCACAAAGAGCAGTCTTGAAAGTCATGCTTCACAAACCTTACCGGTACCCGACTACCCAGCTTTATAAAGACATATCTGTACTCACTGTCCGGCAGCTCTGTACGCTTATTATCACCTTACGTGTACACTCATCATTGACCTATGACCCAAGGCTGCTAGAGCAAAATAAGCGTCGTAAAGATCCCGTATGCCCACCTGTCACCACCAAAACTGCGCTGGCGAAGCGAAGCTACCCGTATCTTAGCAGCCAACTTTATAACACTATAAACGAAACCTGCAACGTATACCCTCTACCTAAATTTAAATGTAAAACTGTTGTTGGTGGTTTTCTTCAAAAGTTAACGTACGATGAGACTGAACAACTCTTTGCAAAAAAAATTTACTAACCCGCTTAAGAACATATCTAAATTGCTCCTTTCTTATCCGTTTTTATACTGTGACGCATACTTACGACACACACAACTAAACCCACGCACGAATCCACACACACACCCACACCGCACACACATACACCCACACCGCACATACATACACCTACATCACACACACCCACACCACACACGCATACACCCACACCACACACACCCACACCGCACGCACATACACCCACACTGCACACAACCATTCCTTGCTCAAATAAAATAAAAATAAAAATAAAAAAATGTAAATGATCAGTGATTAGTACTTAAGATAAACTAAGTTTATGCTTACAATAGTTCAGCAAATTTTTAATGAATTGTAAGAGGAAGGCGCCTGTGTCTGTAACACAGTTTATACTAGCACAGACACAGACGTTCACTCTGTCTCACATAATGCTTAGCGATGTATTAATATAGTGCGTTTGTATGTTTTGTTTGAGATGGAGAAATTGTATTTGGCTTTTTGAATAAAAGGAAATTTATTTATTTATTATTATTACTATACGTGCATCTACATAATCATGTGTAGACGCGGCGCGAGCGCGCCATGCGTCACACATTTTCACTGAGCAGCGTACACAACAACACTAGCTGCTCACACACACGCGACGGTCCCCCCCCCAATCCGTAAACGGCTAGATCTGTGAGCGGGGCGGGGGGGAGCTACATACTCTCCCCGTAGGCGCGCAGAATCGGCACCTTCGCCGCTGGTCGTCTCCTGCTGGGCCTCCCCCAGGTAACTGGGGGTCTCACTCGGCAGGGATGGACCGCCGGGGTGTCGTGAAGAAAGCGACGCCACTATAAGCGTCGCGGCGCTCCTACGGAAATTATTCAGTGCAACCAAACACACGAGTGCGACCTAAACCCCCGCACTCACTTCCTTCGCCGCCTATAGGCAACATATTGAGGGGTCCGCAGTAGCGGGCCACTGTATAGCCTCTGCGGGCGAGGGGCTACGCCCTGACCCCGCTCGCCGCGCCCCCTTGCGGGGGCGCAGCGACCTCTTTCGAGTGACCGGCATTCATCGAGGCGGCGTTGTCCAGTGATGGTGTGAGTGTAGTGCGCGCGTGCGGCAGAAGACAGGAGCGAAGCCCGGAGTACGTCTGGTGGCGTCGACAGTTCCTGTTCTGTGCTTCCTCTAACAGTTTCCCTGTTTCTGGTTCAGAGTGTCAAAAACGTGCTATGCCCAAAGTTCTTTTGAGAACTGGTGTGATCTAAGTTTCTTGGTATCAGAAGGTCAAAAACGTGGTGTGATGAGTGGTAGCTACAAATTTAAAAAACATCTAAATCAGTCAAGCCGTTTAGGATGAGAAGAATTACGAACATACGTACACCATTATTGTATTTATTGCCAGGCGTGCAAAATTTTAATGTTCTTCAAAAACAAGCAAAGTACTTTAAAGTTCATGACAACCAATTTTATTCCACACGTTTTTAGTCGCAATTAAAAATAATCAGATTTAGTTAGACACTGGTGTCGATTCTCTTGTCACAAATGCCTCTAAACTAGACTAAAAATCACCAAAATTTAGTTTATTCCTGTCAAACGATGATTTCCCATTCTGAAATAGACTAAAATGACACAATTTAACTATATTTTAGTTTGACAGCGCTAAGATGGTACTGAGATATTAGTTTAGTGAAAATGGCAATTTTGCTATTCTGAATTTGACGTTTTTCACCTAAAATTTAGATTTTCTAACAAAATCTGACTATTTTTAATCACGACTAAAAACTTGTGGAATAAAATTGGTTGAAACTTTAAATTCACACCAACACCTCGACTTCAGATGCAAAAACAGTACTGAATATTTGTTTTTCTTTTGCTTATATCTCGAAAACGGTGTGCCCAATCGCAAAAATAATGAAAATTTCGACACCCTTTATAAAACCCTTAAACCCCTAACACTCTACATGTAGGTAATATTTTTTCTTATTTTCCATACAAAAAGTGAAAAAATCCACATAAAACACGTCGTGGCTGCCCCCCCTGCGCGCCTCCAGCTCTAAAAAGATTCACGTGGTTAGGTATCACGTGTGGAGTTGCGATTGTCAAATTAGATTTAGATGTGTCAAAATTATTTTTAAATTTAGAGAATTTATTTTACAGAATAGCTTTGAGATTCTCATAGTCAAAAGTAGGAAATTTTAGTGATAGTTTAGTTAGTTTAGTTCGGTGTACAAGAGAATAATTAAGTAAAATAATTAAATTCAACTAAACTAAATTTAAGTTCAGTGCATCTTTTTCTTTCTATTTCATTAAGAAAAGGACAGAAGATAAATTTTAGTTTAGTTCTGTCAAATTAATCAGCACTTGACGTAAATTGACGTAATTTTAGTAGGCAAGTTTTCAATCACGTCTAAACTTGTATGGAGTAATCTTAGACTCTACATGTAGGTAATATTTTTTCTTATTTTCCATACAAAAAGTGAAAAATTCCATATAAAACACGTTAAGGGGGCCTCAACGTGTTTTATATGGAATTTTGCACCCTGCGAGCCTCCGGCTCTAAAAAGATTCACGTGGTTAGGTATCTCGTGTGGAGTCGCGATTATCAAATTCGATTTACACGTGTCAAAATTATTTTTAAATTTAGAGGTTTTATTTTACAGAATTGCTTTTAGATTCTCATAGGCAAACTTAAGGAATTTTAGTGATAGTTTAGTAAGTTAGTTCGGTGTACAAGAGAATCGGCACCAATCAAAACTTTAGGTAAAAAGTCATATTCGGAATAGCCAAATTGCCATTTCCACTAAATTAAAACTCATTCAGGTGCAAAAACAGTATTGTATCTTTTTTCTGTTCTTTTGCTTATATCTCGAAAATGGTGTGTCCTATCGCTAAAATAATGAAAATTTCGACCCCCTTTAAGAAACCCATAAAACTCAACATGTAGGTAATCATTTTTCATGTTTTCTATACAAAAAGTAAAAAACGAAGACGAACGGACGGTAGACGGTGTATCTAGTTTCTTCTTTTTACTTTTAGTTACTAACATTAGCCATAAGCGAAATTATTGTTACTAACAACCTCAAATTGCCTTGGCTATGGACTTTTTTATCTGAAATACATGTTTTTTTTATAGCTTTTTTATGTTGATTGTTATAAATATAAACATAAACGAATATACACAAACATACTTATTTCTTATGCGTACCTACGTAACTTAACAAAATACCATCTATAGGATCAAAACTGTGCGATCACTACGCTCAATGTTTAGGCGTGTGTGTGTGATCGGTGCACACAAACATTGCATCGCAAGAGTTTACCTAAACTCTGTCGAGTGAATTTTGTGCACGGAGCCTTAAAATATTCGGAAAATAATTTAAAAAAAAAAAAACAAAAAAATAGTAAGCCCACGTACGCACGGACGTAATAAAATCGCGGCTATTTTTTTTCATGTTCTTGATTTTTCAACGCGCTGGGACGAGAGTGCGTTCCAGTGCGTTGGATTCTCAACGCTCGGCTTAGTAGTTCAAAATCCAGTGCGCGATAAAATCCCGCCGCGATTTTATTTTGTCCGTGCGAACGTCGGCTAAGTGATGGTCGATCTTTCAGCTTGCGTATCGTTAGGGGCAGAGGACTTATTAAATTTACGGATATTATTTTTAATAGAAATAGGCAAAAAACAAAAAAAAAAACAAAATTCAAATATCTCGAAAACGGTGCGTCCTAGGCAAAAAATAACCGAAATTTTACCCCCCCTATGTAACCCCTGTGCAAGCAGCATCCCAACATGAATTTAAGGAAAAAAAAAAAATATATTTCTCAACATGAAAAACCAAAAACCTCTGGTTTTTTTTACACCATCTCATGGTTTTCGGCTAGAACAACAATTCATTTCCAGAAAAGATTTTCATCCAAGCCACAACTTTGGAAATATAGAGATTTTTATTTTAAAAAAAAATCTAAAGGTCCTAACTGAAAAAGGTGCATCGTAGGGCCATATTTCTCAGAACCTACATGGTTGCCATGGTCAAGCTTACGATACTGCAATAAAATTGGGTATTTCATAATTTTATTATTTCCCGAATAATAAAAATCCTCGCTCCGTAGGTTAAAAGGCTACACTCCAACCAATAAGACTTTCATTTTGATGATAAGGATTGATTTTTTTACGGAAGTCACACCTAAAATGAAAGGGTTATTAGCACATTTAAAAATACGTATTAAAAACAAACCCAAAAAAACCAACCCCAAAAAAAATTCAATAAAAATAAAAGTTACACAAACTAAAACCCAACTACGACAAAAACATATAAAAAATAGTCAACAATAAAGCGCCTACGCGCACAATCGAATTGACCTTCTGCAGCGCGAGCTAGTCTATAAACGCACATTAATACAATAAGTTCGTAAACATTCGCACTAACACATACGTATGCGCATAGTCGACGATAGCCGGAGCGGAGCAGCGAGCGACACAGCCCTCCCGTCTCAGTGCTAACGCACGACTGCCGCCCGCGTCCCGCGCAGAGCGCCTCTGACCCTCTATCTCTAATTAGGGACATTTTCTTTGCAAATATTGATTGATTTACATTTCCAGTTTCAAATTTGTAGTACTTTTAATCACCAATTTTTCAGTGTAAAAATATTTACAAACATCAAAGCCGTTTAGAAGTAGTAGGGAATATTAGCTAAAAATAGCGTTTTGCTAAATATTTTTTTAAGGCTAAAGTATTAGCCATACGAAAAAATCCAGTTTCAAAAATGTTGTTCATGAATCTATAGCAAACATATATTTTTTTCAAATCTTTTAACCAAGCCGTTTATGAGAAGATTGCTTTTAAAAGTGACCGTTTTACGGTTCTAAACGGGACTAAGGCCCTTAATACAATAAGTTCGTAAACATTCGCACTAACACATACGTATGCGCATAGTCGACGATAGCCGGAGCAGAGCAGCGAGCGACACAACCATCCCGTCTCAGTGCTAACGCACGACTGCCACAGAGCATGTAACTTTAAGAATGCAGCGAGTCAGCGACGTATGAATTGTCCATACAAACGTAGTACATCAATCATTTGCAATTTGAGCATATTTCCACCATATTATGTTGATATTCGGATTGAGACAGTATTTATCTAGGCTCCTACGTCTTTTGATTTTCAAAAACTTACCTTTAAATGAAATGTAAGCGAATTGCATTTCGTACATTTTTACAGCGTAAATGACATGTTTTCATATGGTTTTTTCTGTATTATAAACAACAATATTTGTAATATTGTTTCCGTAGAAGCATAGTTTATGTTATCAAGTTACAAATTATCGAAAAAAAAATGGAAATACATTAAGTTTTCATTCATGATTTTTTGTATTACGGAACACATCCAAATTTATCATAATTTTTCGATGCTAGTATTGCCATCGCGTCAAGGAATAATTTGTCAATGTGTGCGTGGTCGTACTGCTCACTGTAGTTGTATATCGCTCCGACAGGCACTCACACTAGCAAGCTTGGTTGGAATTCGTTCGGGGTATTTTTTGTCAGTATTATAAGATTAGGTATATTATATAGATACTTTACTGTGCTTATTTGTTTACTAAATTAAAGCTGCTGCGAAAATCGTGGTTATATTTAAATCTATTATTTGATTGTTTTACTCCAGTTAATTATCTTTTTGTAAACAGGTGTTTCTGAAAAAAAAAAAAAAATCATTCTATCTTTTCTTTCTTTCTATCTTTAGATAACATAAATGTGTTTACAAACATCCGTATCTAGACAAACGAGTACTTATGTTTCATCAATAATATTAATCGGTAGGTACCTATTTATGCGTCTAAAGACCCTTAGCGAGTCGTAGAAACATCTAAATTATACACACGGCCGAAACGCGGTAGTCCAGATATAGGTGGCTTGTTGAGAATCCAACGTGCTGGGACGTACTCTCGTCCCAGCGCGTTGAAGAAACACTGTTGGATTTTCAACTCTCGGCGCTAAGCAGAGCGTTGAAAATCAAGTGCACGAAAAATTTCGCCGCGATTTTATTATGTCCGTGCGAACGAGGGCTATATTATAGGACCAGGATTTTATACTAGGTATTTACTTGCAAGTACGCCGACCAAGTGCCGATCCGAAATACTCGCAAGACTATTTTATTTCTTATTTATATTTAGTTACGGATCAATGTTCTATGTAGGGCTTTCAATACCGGGATCCCGTTATTGGCTAATACTGGGATCCCGGACATTATTTGACATTTTTCAATACCGGTATTGAAATGTCCACTACCGGGATACCGGTATTGGTGATTTTATTTTATCAGTAGACACTACAGTGAAACAATTTCTTTTTATTACCTACACATTATATTTCCAACCAATTTTATAATTATCTGGGTAAGTTTAAAAAACTGCGTATTTTAATTCGACAGTTAGTTACATTTCATTACTACTTGTGCTACTAACTGGAGGCAGAAATAGAAGCTAAAACTCAAAGGGAAGTTAGGACCTATGCTTCTTCCAGCAGGCCTAACATGACACACGCGATAATTATCCACCCTCGCGCGACTAATTTTTGTCTATTTCTGTAGTGTTATCGTTTTCTGATAGCTACGCCATACAAAATACTTGACTCGTTCTGTCAAACTTGATGTTTTGTCAACAAACCCTAACATGACACGTTATAGTTAATTGATTCAGGCGTGACCTTGCGGAAATCCATTATAAAATACAATAGACGTGGATATATTTCAGTCTGCACTCAGCGCTCGGTGTGGCAACACCCCGTGTTCGAGTTCACAATAAGTCCATCGTCATCCTGAGGATGCCTCGTTGAGAGGTGAAACACGTGTCGATTTATTTCAGGAGATTTTTATGGCTCTTTAGAAATAGATAAGCGGAACAGGTTACTAAATATATCCACGTATATTGTATTTTATGACACGTTATTTATCTCGATTTTTGACAGTTCAACACGAGATAATCAGTTATTTTGTCGTATTTAGTCGTCCTCGATTTTGACGACGAGAAGAGTAGACAAAAAGACAAAATGTTTTTTTTTTTTAATTGTGGGTGTACACCGGTGTACTGTAGTAGAGGGGTGCACTACCACGTAGATGACTATTACTTTCCAGTCACTTTGATTTACGAAATCTAGGGATTATAGCTGTATAGTAATATCAAATATTTGCAACATAATTACTAAAATCAACAGTTTATTTCCTAAGGGTGGTGATTAACAATTTTTATGGTTATAATAGCGGAATCAACTCCACCTGCCAATTTATTTGAACGTCAGTCTTTTTGGTGACTGGTGATTAACAAAATTTGCAACGTCATGGACTTTATGGTGACTGTTATAATAATAAACTTCGATTTGTCAAATTGCGATCGTCGGCCCATTTGTCATTTGTGGTGATTATCTAATGAGTATAGGTGCCACTAATTTTAATTTCCGTCAATTTGTATTTTAATTTCAGCATGCCAATGAAATAATTAAATTTTAATCAAAAAGTCGGTTACACAAAAAGCTAATCATAAATAATTAAAAGAGAGAATAATTAAGAGAGACGTTTATTCAATAAAGTACATAATTCCATGCATAAATTGAATGAATGAAACAGAACTTCAAGCCGATGTTGCTATCATAAAAATAATTTGTTTTTAATCACTTGCAACATCGGTATCTCGTCGCGCGATAAAGTAGTGTCAAAGTGCCTTTTTCGAGTTTACTCGCCGTTTGCGGTCATGTAAGGGATTAGAATGACGTCAGAATCGTAGACAAATTCCGATAAAACGAGAAAAAGAGCGTTCTCGCGCTTGTCATGTTAACCCTGCAGCACTGATATAGAGTCTATTGTTAGAGTTGAATTGGGCATTTATGATAGTTCTGAAGGCGGCCGAGAGATGTATATTAACATGGCGTATAATTATTTACTGAGCATTCTACCTACGAGCGTAGAGGTAGAGAGAACGTTTTCCTCGGTTACATATTTGTGCAACCGTTTAAGGGGAAGATAACCGACTTTTAATGATTTTATACTGAAGATGACGTCTAAACGAGTAGTGTTAGTAATTTGAAAAAAAAAAAAAATGTTAAATAAGAGCATTTTCTTAATATTTTAATATAGGCATATTTTTGATTATGTTTATATTAAATAGTGAAATTAATTTGTAAAGTTATGTCTAACGCGGATAAAAAACTGAGAATGACACAAAATCTATCAAGCATTTTTTTCTGAAAACTTCACCATTTTGAAAACAATTAAATTATTGATCTTTTAGTATACGTGTTTTATTAAAATACCTTTTGTTTTACGTGTAATAAATTAATAATGCGTCTAATTTGGGACAGCGCTCCTTGATGGACGAGTCCTATTACTGGCTGGACGTATGACGCGTTGCATGAGCTCAGTACAAAACACGCAAGCTAACCATTCAAGGTCACTGTCATATATCTGCGTCTTAAGAAGCTCGCTCTCAGATAAAACTTTAGATGCTGTTAATGCGGGAGCTGCCTGTTGCTGCCAGTCATTTCTCTGAGCGGCAAACTCCCGCTTGAGGTCCTCCAGCTCGGATCGGAGACGGCTGTTCTCCTCCCACAACTTTGCCGTCTCCTCCGAGGTCGAGCGATTAAGGAGGACTTCCACCGCCTCCTTGATCCCATCCGCCGCCTCTTTTAGAGCTCGCGTGAACGTGCCCTTCAAGTTGCCAGACTTGGTGGCAACCTTCAGAACCACGTCCACGCTGTCCATTATTTGGCGGTTTAGGGCTGCCGCCGACAAATCCTCGGCGGCGGTCAAGCGAGTAGACCGGCGCTCTCTGGCCTGACTGGCCATTTTAGCCACCTCGTCAAGAGCCACTGCCCGTCTCTCCTCTCTCCTAGCAGAATTGACCTCCCCCTTGGTGCTGACCAAGGAAATCGAGTTTTGGGTAGAAACGCCCTCCACTTGCTTGGTCCCCGAATCGCTTCCTCCGCTGGGTGCTGACGTGTCGGGGCGCTTGAGGAAGCGCCCTTGAGGATCGCGCAACGTCGACGGAGCTGACGCTCCACCAACTGCGCGACCTCGCCCTCTCCTGCCTGTCGACACTTTAGCGGGCGGTAGGTTCTCCTCTCTAGAAGAGAGACCTGTCAACCCAGCGCGTTTTTACGCGTTTTTACGTGAGCGTTTATTCCAAAATTTGGAATGGCGCCCAGCCATCGCTTCTTCAGTTAGTGAGCGCTTTGAGCTTACGCTCGCCACGCTCGCCACACTCATCCTATCAGATACGGTGTCAGAATCTGACAGCGCACCCACACCCATCTGCTCGACCAACACGGTCGGCAACTCCTTCGTTTTTATTTTATTATTTTTATTTATTTTATCCATGTGAATCCCACGAGTAGATATAGGTCAAAAATGTCCACCGGGCAGAGCCTAGATGCCCGGTAAGCCTACATACTGCAGAGTGCGGCAGGTGCTCTACAGGGAAAGCGCTCACGACTGGACTCCCTCCAGCCATTCATCCTCTCACCGCGCTTCAAAGCTTAGGATTGGGTGGTTTTTTATCTTAGAGGTAGCCTTCCTCTGGGCCAGGCAATTAAGCCAAGCCCCCGGCGGCGGCATTAGACATGCCTCCGTTCGCTGTCCAGTCAACCCGACTCAGCGAACCCGCCGAAAGTTTTCTCCTCAAGGAGAAAAACACGCGCCGCTTTGGTGCGCCTACACCGCAGCGGCATGGTCACGTCTTCTGTCGATCGACTATCGTCGATCGATCAGGAGCGACTCCGTCCCGGTATCTCTCTTGGTCTGGTCTCTCACTTGGACCTTTCCGGCATGAGTAACTCTACCGGCAGAGCCCCGAGATCATTGAGACACACAAGCCTCACCACGACGACAACGTGGAGACACCCTCGGTGGGGGTCACAGTTCTAACCTAACCCATTTCACCCAGTTCACACTTTTGTTCTTTTTTTTAACTTTAAAACTCTTGTCAGGCGTAAGTGATGTAGTATAGTTTGGACCCAAGACGCGCGCGCCCACGTTACAAACTATACCCGAGCAATACGCAAAATTTGTGTATACATTGTAATCACAGATTAAAAAATAGCATTACAATGTATACGCGAGCAGTTTCATATGGCTGCGTTCTAGCTTGTATAGATTGGAAATACGCATCGAAGCCATTGTCTGTAAAAATATTTATGTAGTAGATGACTTAAAAGATCAAAAAAATATAGTAGGTGTTTTAAAAACATTCTTAATCATGTATATTTATTGCTACTATGAACCTTTATATTTATTAATTAATTTATATTAATTTATTTAACCGTTTCTTTAAAAAAGTTACAAAATACTATTAATTCAGCATTTACATATGAGATTAATACTGGCCCTATTGCGATCATCTCGCCATTTTGTATTGCATAATATAGCAGGATACTATATTATATAGTAAGGTTGGTAACCCTACCGATGAGACACAGCACAAGCTTCGTTTTTGGATTGGGTTTGGGAACCAAGAGTAGTGAGAAGTATTATTTTGAATGAACTATTGATGATTATTAGTTGATTGACTGACCATGATTGGACATCTCTCTAATAAAAAATGTTCATCACCGATTCAATGACTGCTTGCAGTACTTTTGCACCACAATGTTTTTAATTCACATACTTAACTCCAATATTACACGTTGTTCACTTTTTTGTTTTGCTGCATGATAAATCCGTCAACAATTATGACACTTTTCCATTTAAAGGAACTTAAGGGCCGGAAGGAACGATCATTACTCATTTTGTATGTTGTTATTATTTTATCACACACCGGCGACAAGTGAATTGGAATGAGTTAATGTTTAGGAATTCAAAACACTAACAGACTTGGGGGTAGGGTTGCCAGATCGGAAAACCAAAATATCTAGACAAAACTTGAAAATGTCGGGATTTTGGCATTGCTGTCGGGATTTTTTTTTAATAGGCTACTTAAAGACTTATTAACATTGTTGACATATAACTAATTTAAGAACCTACACTTAACTTTTAGTTTGCCACATGTATTTGGCATTGGACTTTACTGAGTCCACCAATTTGGATCCTTTAGGAGTACCTATTCAGAAAAGATTTAAAATTAAAACAATATACTTCAAAGTTCAGTCTAAATAATAACTCAGCTATTATTAAATCAAAGGCCATACGATTTCTCTCTTTAATATAGAAATTATTTAAACACCCTTTCACAGTAAGCATTGCTCACAGGAATTAACAACACATTTTTTTTTTTAATTGTTGGGGGCGTTATGATTGCATTTTTTTTAAATATATGCATAAATTTTGTCATTCGACATGTCCTAGGCTTTTGGAAGATATTGATATATTTCTCGAAGACAACAGTAATCTGTTTATAAGGCATCTTGGTCAATATCGTTTGAACTATTCAGTACGTCGGGCAATACGGATAGCTCTTGCTATGTAAATAAATTTGCACCTTTTAGAGACTACAACGAGTTTTATTGTATAACATTTCTCAGAAAAATCATAGCGTTCTTGCAAGTATTGAATAGCTCCAAATAGCTCGTTTTTAAAACTGTTCAGCTTCGACGCAAAAAAGGGTTTTTTCACTATCAAAAACATTCATAATAAGGTTCTATTTCCATTACCTACAAAAGAATTTGTCATCATAATTATTCATCATTATCATTTTGGATAGAACTTTCCGAGAAGCTGTTTTTCTGGAGATATTGAGTTTTGTCGGGAGTCTGGAGATCATTTAAAATGTCGGGAGAATCCAGACGAATCCCGACCATCTGGCAACCCTACTTGGGGGGTAGTTCAACAAAAGTATAAAGGTACAATTCCGTAGCCTAGTTTTTTGCAACAGCTTGTTTGCGATAACCTCATTCGATATAGCGGTTTTCGATTCAATGTTGTTATCAAACTCCAATACCACTCGTAAATTTTTTAGAAATAGCGTGCGTTGAAATAACGTCATTCGAATCTTCATATCACTCCCAACAGCTCCTGTCTTTAAAAACGGTTTAATTCCATACCCATTGGAGCAAACCTATCCTTAGCCTCCAGTCGTGAGGTTGGGACTTCATAAATAAACAAAATTACTTTGCTAATAACTCGTCATTTTAAATCCAGATAGTCCTTTATTGGTGCCGATTCTCTTGTACACCGAACTAAACTATCACTAAAATTCCTTATTTTTAACTATGAGAATCTCAAAGATATTCTGCAAAATAAATGATCTAAATTTAAAAATAATTTTGACGCATATATGTTAGAATTTGGTTAATAATAAGATTTATTTTATTTATTTTAAAAGTGAGTCCCGAGAAATAGCAAAAAGCTAATTGAAAAGGACTACAAAGGCCTCCAGTGGCTATAAATACTTCATTATATGATGTGATGTCAGGGCGTATTTTAATCTGATTTGAATGCCCAATTTAAATGACATATTGGATTGGTAAAGGATAAACATTTAGGATTAATAGTCTTGTTTTTGTTTTATTTATTTTTATTTCATAACTTGTTACTGTTGTTTCATGATATGCTGCCCTGGTTGACGTCATCACGTCAGCGCCCGCTATCGCTGAAGACCGGGCGGCGGTGACGATCGTTCCGGGCTGAGGTCGGTTGCGAGTTGCGACCTCAACCTTGGAATAATGTTGTCGAGGTGGTTTCAAGGTAGTAGCGACTTGTACCACTAGTACACCAAACATGAAGGTGGTTTCAAGGTAGTAGCGACTTGTACCACAAGTACACCAAACATGAAAGTGGTTTCAAGGTAGTAGTGACTTGTACCACTAGTACACTAAACATGAAATGAAATTGTTTATTCTGTAAATAGGATAACGGAAACACTTTCACAAGGCAAAAAAACAAAAACAAAAAATAAGCTAGATGAGTTCGGCGTTTCCTATTTGACTACTCTGAGAAGAAAAGCCGAAACAAGCTCAGTGGTCACAGTCTCTTTTAAAGTCCAGACATAATCTTGGTCAGGCCATATGAGGACCATGTAGATTAGTGTCTGAAAAGGTCTTTCGAGGAAAGAACCATAAAGATTTGAGTGGACCTGTCCAGTCAGTGCAAGCATTTGTCAGTAATCGTGGAGCTTAACTCAGAACATAAGTAGCTCAAATCGATGAACAGTACCAAAGAGAGGATATTTGGGTAGGCCGCATAAACTACTCAAACTACCAGACCATCACTAAAACTAGCTGGGAAATAAAAATAATATCCACATAGTCCTAACATTCACAATAATTAAAATAATATAATATTTTACAAAGTAATCATGTAATTTTGAATATAATTTTCAACAATGTCAATGTTTATATAAAACTGGTATATGTTGATTTTACATAATAATTAAAATGTCTAGTTTTATGGTTTCATGAAGGTGGTTTCAAGGTAGTAGTGACTTATGCCATTATTAAACTAAACATGCAGGTGGTTTCAAGGTAGTAGCGACTTGTGCCACTAGTAAACTAAACATGCAGGTGGTTTCAAGGTAGTAGCGACTTGTGCCACTAGTAAACTAAACATGCAGGTGGTTTCAAGGTAGTAGCGACTTGTGCCACTAGTAAACTAAACATGCAGGTGGTTTCAAGGTAGTAGCGACTTGTGCCACTAGTAAACTAAACATGCAGGTGGTTTCAAGGTAGTAGCGACTTGTGCCATTATTAAACTAAACATGCAGGTGGTTTCAAGGTAGTAGCGACTTGTGCCACTAGTAAACTAAACATGCAGGTGGTTTCAAGGTAGTAGCGACTTGTGCCACTAGTAAACTAAACATGCAGGTGGTTTCAAGGTAGTAGCGACTTGTGCCATTATTAAACTAAACATGCAGGTGGTTTCAAGGTAGTAGCGACTTGTGCCACTAGTAAACTAAACATGCAGGTGGTTTCAAGGTAGTAGCGACTTGTGCCACTAGTTAACTAAACATGCAGGTGGTTTCAAGGTAGTAGCGACTTGTGCCACTAGTAAACTAAACATGCAGGTGGTTTCAAGGTAGTAGCGACTTGTGCCACTAGTAAACTAAACATGCAGGTGGTTTCAAGGTAGTAGGGACTTGTACCACTAGTAAACTAAACATGCAGGTGGTTTCAAGGTAGTAGCGACTTGTGCCACTAGTAAACTAAACATGCAGGTGGTTTCAAGGTAGTAGCGACTTGTGCCACTAGTAAACTAAACATGCAGGTGGTTTCAAGGTAGTAGCGACTTGTGCCACTAGTAAACTAAACATGCAGGTGGTTTCAAGGTAGTAGCGACTTATGCCACTAGTAAACTAAACATTCAGGTGGTTTCAAGGTAGTAGCGACTTGTGCCACTAGTAAACTAAACATGCAGGTGGTTTCAAGGTAGTAGCGACTTGTGCCACTAGTAAACTAAACATGCAGGTGGTTTCAAGGTAGTAGCGACTTGTGCCACTAGTAAACTAAACATGCAGGTGGTTTCAAGGTAGTAGTGACTTGTACCACTAGTAAACTAAACATGCAGGTGGTTTCAAGGTAGTAGCGACTTGTGCCACTAGTAAACTAAACATGCAGGTGGTTTCAAGGTAGTAGTGACTTGTACCACTAGTAAACTAAACATGCAGGTGGTTTCAAGGTAGTAGCGACTTGTGCCACTAGTAAACTAAACATGCAGGTGGTTTCAAGGTAGTAGCGACTTGTGCCACTAGTAAACTAAACATGCAGGTGGTTTCAAGGTAGTAGCGACTTGTGCCACTAGTAAACTAAACATGCAGGTGGTTTCAAGGTAGTAGCGACTTGTGCCATTATTAAACTAAACATGCAGGTGGTTTCAAGGTAGTAGCGACTTGTGCCACTAGTAAACTAAACATGCAGGTGGTTTCAAGGTAGTAGCGACTTGTGCCACTAGTAAACTAAACATGCAGGTGGTTTCAAGGTAGTAGCGACTTGTGCCATTATTAAACTAAACATGCAGGTGGTTTCAAGGTAGTAGCGACTTGTGCCACTAGTAAACTAAACATGCAGGTGGTTTCAAGGTAGTAGCGACTTGTGCCACTAGTAAACTAAACATGCAGGTGGTTTCAAGGTAGTAGCGACTTGTGCCATTATTAAACTAAACATGCAGGTGGTTTCAAGGTAGTAGCGACTTGTGCCACTAGTAAACTAAACATGCAGGTGGTTTCAAGGTAGTAGCGACTTAAACCACTAGTAAACCAATTGTGTTTCTTTATATAAGGGTTTATACACAGCTTTAGAGCTTAAATTACCATATGCACGTACAGCTTTATTAATGAGGAAAAGTTTTTTTTTTTGTATGGCCCAAAAGATATTGAATAAGTTATTTTGCACGTAAATTACGTAGGTAACTTAATACAGAAATGTTACTACTATCTCAGTGACTATTTTGATGACAGTTCTTTGACATAATTGTATTTGAATACTCGTACCATGACTATAAAAATAAGATGACTTTAATAATAGTAATTCTGTGGACAACGTCAATTTGAATTATTATTTTTTTATTTTCTGATCAGTAATTTATTGACATTATAATTATTTATTATTGACATTATTGCATTTCGTTAAATAGTTTTATTACATACCTAAACTGATACTATTGATACTACTGAATTATAATAATTTAAGTTACTTGGCAAAAGCCTCCCATAAATGTATATTTGTACGCCAAATGGCAAAACATAGAGAACCTTTATTATAATAATTGTAACATCTTGAACACTTGTAACCTATGTTTGCAAATAAAGAATATTGATTGATTGATTGACCACGTTGCAGAATAAAGATGTTGGTGGTTTCAGGGTGGTAGCGACTTGTATCGCCCTAGTGGTTTCATGGTAGTAGCGACTTGTACCACTAGAAGACCAAACATGTTAATTTCATTATTTATTGAAGTGTATCTACATACACAACATTACAGAATAAAGATGTTGGTGGTTTCAAGGTAGCAGTGACTTGTACCACTAGTAGAACAAACATATTTATTTATGTGTACAACATTACAGAAAGTGACGATAATTTTATACTGAAGATCACGTCTGGACGAGTGGTGTTAATGATGAGAAAAGAAAAACATGTTAAATTAGAGCATTTTCTTAGTGGCTTAATATATGAATGTTTTAGATTGTTTATATGACGTAGTAAAATTGATTTGTAAAGTTATGTCGAACTGAGAATCGCGCAAAGTCTATCAAGCGTGTTTTTCTGAAACCTTCACCATTTTGAGGATAATTTGATTATTGATCTTTTCGACATTAAAATGGAACAGGGTGAGGATACATTTATTGAACGGCTCAGAAAATTACTGGTGGATGGATGCTATTATTCACTAAACGAATTTTTTTAATGGGATGACTTCCACCATTTACTCAGTTTCAGACATTGATTTTTATTGTACTATTTTAGTCTGTGATATTATTTATTTTAATTGAATTTTTATTACAATTTAATTTGACTTTTTGACATTAATCTGTGACAATATCTATTGTGAGTGAATTGAGTTTTTTAAATATTATATTTCACTTTTTATATTAATTTAATCTGTGACATTATTAATTTCAAATGAACTTTGAATGGTTCCTAATTATTTACTTATTTTATTTATATAGTTTCTATTTGTGATGTGGATTGTTACATTCAATTTGTGTGTGATTTTATTTACTTGAAATGAGTATTGATTCTTCCTAATGATTTCTAGAGGTGGAATCTGAAAAGACGTGTATCACAAATTTAAATGTGATATTATGTGTATAATGTAATTTTACTAGATTTTTTTTAATGATAATTATTTTTAATTTCTATTTACTGCATTTATTTTAAATCATGCTGTTGGTCATATTTTATGTAATTGTTGTGCCGGACGGGGTCCATGTGAACTTTATTATTATTTGGGACCTTGTAAACACATGTGATATGCAAATGCAGTAAAGATTGGAATTTGAATTTTAGTATACGTGTTTTATAATACCTTTTGTTTTATGTATTATGGATTAATTTGGGACGGCGCTGCTTGATGGGCGAGTCCTATTGCTGACTTGACGTACGATGCGTTGCGTGAGCTCGGTGCAAAGCACGCGGGCTGGCCACTCAAGGTCACTGGCATCTAACAGCGTCTTAAGATATTGGTGGTTTCAAGGTAGTAGCGACTTGTACCACTACTAAAGATACATATTTCGTAAAATTACAGTTGTAATTGTTGAAGTTGATTTAGGTCTCCAAATATTACTTGTGTGTAATATGTAGTTGCTGTTTTGATACATAAATCCATCCATACATACGCGAGGACGCGTAATTTATGCGGATGGCCGAATGTTAGAATTTGGTTAATAATAAGATTTGTAATTGATTTTATAAAACTACAAATTATTGTTGTGTTTGTATGATGACAGTCATTTTTGCGTTGGATATGACTGTCATCTTATACTACTAGATGGCGTTACTTGTGCTATGTTTATCCATTTTCGCTAAATATTGATTTTATATTTAAAGCTATGCGTTAATTAATACTGTTTATTATATATGTAATATTTGAAAGAATTGTAAAATTGTTTCCAATTGTATTTAAGATGTAATTAAACAATACTGTTTTACCAAACGAGGTGGCGCGCTACATCCGGTCCCCACTCTTGTTGCTTGCCGGCGTAGCGCGTTAGCTCTTTGAGGCAGGCTGTTGCTAGCCGTGTTACCAGTAAGTCGATTAAAAGAGTCAGTGTGACTCAAAGTGCGTTTTATTTGAGTAGCCCCACATATAAATCGAATTTGACAATCGCGACTCCACACGTGAATTTTTTTAGAGCCTGAGCCGCGCAGGGTGGGCAGCCTCGGCGTGTTTTATATGGAATTTTTCACTTTTTGTATGGAGAATAAGAAAAATTATTACCTAGATGTTGAGTGTTAGGGATTTCAGGGGTTAATAAAGGAGGTTGAAATTTTCATTATTTTTATGATTGGACACACCATTTTCGAGATTTAAGCAAAAGAAAAAAAAAAATACGGTACTGTTTTTGCACTTGAAGTCGAGGTGTTAGTGTGGATTTAAAGTTCATGACAACAAATTTTATTCCACACGTTTTTAATCGCGATTAAAAATAGTCAGATTTTAGGTAAAAAACGTCAAATTCAGAATAGCAATATCGCCATTTTCACTAAATTAATATCTCAGTGCCATCTTAGTGCTGTCAAACTAAAATATAGTTATGTCACTTTAGTCTATTTCAGAATGGGAAATCGTCGTTTGACAGGAATAAACTAAATGGGTGATTTTTAGTTTGGTTTAGAGGCATTTGTGACAAAAGAATTGGCACCATTGACTGTCGCTGTTATGCTATAAAAGCAACGCTATATGATAATGTGGCAAAAGAACACCCAGAACTTATTCAAATGCACCCACAAATACAGATTTGGATAACCTTGGACTCTTCACAAAACGAATCAAGTGTGTCTGTCTCTCGTTAAGATAATCTACATAGATTTGGGTATGACTTGCATTTACAGGCAATCTTCTTCCCACAGCCTTTCTGCACGTATTATTCTAGGAATAACCTTCACGTCTAATCTCACATGTTTAGAAACAGCATCAGTAAGTAATTCATAATTGTTTTCCTCCACAAATATTTTTGTTACTTATCTAATCTCCTACGTCACTTGTACATTGTATTTTTATTATATTATTTCTTATTTATGTTATTTTTCTAATGTTTAAGTATTTTACCATAATTCTTAATTCTAGAGCCTTTGTTTTATTAAGTGTTTTGTGACCTATTTCTGTGATTGTTGGTTATCCTGTAATTTGCGACTGTATAAGTCCGAGGTTATTGTTGCTATAGTATTTATGATATATTATATACAGAAGCTGTTGGTGTACCTTTATAAATAAATAAATAAATAAAATAAATTATACTTCTTATCTGTCTAAATTCACTATTTTCAGCTTATTGTAACAGAAACAGAACACTAGATCGTTCGGAATTAGCTGGGGCACAGAAATGTATCTAGTACTTAAACTGGATCTATCAGCTGATTTCGCGCTCATCCAAATATGCAATTTTTTTTCACGTTGAATACTGTATATCCTTGGCTTTTGTTTGTAAACATTAAGGTCAAGATGAACTAAAATGACCCTTCGACGCTCAAAAAAAAGAGATATTTAGCGACAACGGCAGAACTTAAGCTTAAAATGTCTTGCTAAAGTTGCTCAGAAGAATGCTGTTGCCCTAACCGACATCTCCTGGTGGAACATTACTTTCCCAGAAGGGCCTGAACACAACAAACAAGGCTGTTAGCCGGCATGTATTTACTGAATAGATAATAATGAGAGACACAATAGTAACATAACAGTACCAGTCCTCCTCAATGATGGCAAAGTTAATCACAAAACCACAAATTATCACCCACGAACTGCACAAACGATCACTATTCTTTCACAAACAATCTTTAAACCCTATCCAAACAGTACACAATGTAATACTGAGGTTATATAAAATATTAGGCGCGCCATTTGACCCCGCCTCCCGACCCTCGCCCCGCATTGTGACGTCACGAGCAGACCCGTGCATCGTAGCTATGTAAGTTGAATATCAAACATTCAATGCTAATTAATTATGTAATCTGTAGATAAATGATGGAACTTGCGTGGAACGGTGCGGGATAGTGAGAGATTTGTTTTGGCTTGTGGTTCATGATTATTTCATCCTTTTTAGGGTTCCGTAGTAAACAAGGAACCCTTATAGTTTCGTCATGTCCGTCTGTCTGTCTGTCCGCGGTCTAGCTCCGAGACCCTTAGTACTAGAAAGCTGTAATTTGGCATAGGTACATATTAATTACGCCGACAAAGTGGTAAAACAAAATTATGAAAAACATTTTTTTTAGGGTATCTCTCATACACGTAAAGTGGTGATGTTTATTTTTTTATTTTTTTACCCCATGATGAGGGGTATCATTGGAAAGGTCCTTTAAAAATATTGTGAGTTTGTGAAAACCATTTTTGGATTCAGGGATTCGTTTGCGAAATATTAACCGTTAAAGTGCAAATTTTTGTTAGAGTCAGGTGTCCCCCCCCCTGCTGGCTAAATGGTTGGTTTTGGGTATGTGAAAAAAATCACAACAGTAGTTTATGTAACGAAATTAAAAGGAAAACTATCACAGCTAAGTAGGCTCTACAGGTTAACGAGTAATAATCAACCAACTCAACTTTGCAGTTGCAAAAACATGTTTTCCCATACATTCCGTATGGGAGAACATATTTTTCAACTACAAAGTTAAGTTTGTTTTTGGGATAAATTTATCCCAACTACGGAACCCTTCATTGTGCGTGGTCCGACACGCACTTGGCCGGTTTTTAATGTAGCTGCAGCAGCCTAATGAAAGGAAACTACATCTAGACATCAAGGTATTAAGGGAGAGATTAAGATAGTCAACCCAAATCTGTTCCCTAAATTGAGGGATTTTTGTGTATTTAGTTGTGAAAGAAGATAAAGGGGGTCAAAAACAAAACATAACATCGAGTCCAAACATATAACTCCCCTTAACGGATTGACGTCACACTATTACCGAACACGAAGTATTTTTAATTGGTAAGTATTGATATTCTATTTCTGTATGTCGGAAAGTAAACAAGTCAAGTTACACAAGTAAAGTCGGTAAAATATTTAGTGAAGTTATCAATATTCTGTTACCAAGTCTTTGCAATACGTAGTAGAGAACAACGTAGATAACGCTATCTTACATTCAATGTAATAACATTACATTCTTGCTGGCGGAACTATTATCTTCGGTCTACAAGTTATAAGTTATACAAACAACAGGTTTCATCTATGTTCTAAGAGAAAAAGAAAAGGCATGGGCGAGCATATAAAGACGCAAGACACTCGCAACATTTTGGACCCTAACGAAAATTTTGTCGTCAAGTCACAACACTCGCAATGAAATCTTCTAAATGAAGTTAAGTGGGTGCCAAAATAAGGAGCATCACTGAGATAATCAGTATGAAAGAATTAAAAGATTTCACCTAAAGCACTAGGAAGTGATGAAAAGCGGGCTTTTTGGGGGACAGTCTCAGCCAAATTGAGCCAAATATGACATTTGATTTTGAAAATGATCATCAGAGAGGAGCCAATGACATCGATGGCGATAGGGGCACACCCACCGAAAGACCTCGGAGACTGGTTTATTGATTAATAATAACATTTAATTCATTGAAAGGCAGGAAACTAAAATTATACATTCCGGTTTGAAAATAAATATCTATAATAACGAGTGTTATCGACCTAACCTATTTCAAACCCGGTTGTAGAAATTCCTGTTTCGTGAGGAAAATAAAGAGGTCATTCAACTAAAGGCCAGTTTCCTTCTGAGACGAGAAGAAAATAAATCTCCCCACAATCAAGCTTCAGCGCAATACAATAAAACAATTGATTATTTACGAGAAGAAACATTGAAGATAATAACTTTTTAGCTTTCAATTTTGTTATGCCATAGCTCTAAAATTAGCGTTTAGCATGTGCCTTAACAACATAACATCACTAACTAGGCTAAGCTGTTCACTCTACCCAAATTTACCCAGTTATGGCATCATAAATGGACCAAGTAAAGATCCCAGTGACATACCTCCTGCCTCTCTCTTTATCCCGGATTCTGGAGCGAGGAGGCGTAGTCCCGAGGAGGTCAGCCTCGGATCCATCACCGGAGTCAGCCAGGAGGTACCTGGATTGGCGCGGATTCCTGAACACCACATCTTTGGCGTCGCTGTAACAAAAGAGAAACAGGATAGAAGCTAATGCTGTAACCAATCTATGAGCTGTTGCTGCTGTAAGGAAGTAGGTGATGACAGTGGGACAGCCCACAGGTAGTTAATGAATAATGACAGATAGATATCGTTTTATAAATAACTAGCTTCTGCCAGCGGCTGCGCCCGCGTGATATCTTTATAAATTATAGCCTATGTTACTCAGTGATATGATAATATGCCATTCTGCTAGTGAAATAATAATTATAGAACAATAATATGGTTAGTGAATGATAGGTAATAACAGAGTGCCTTTAGTTTGCCAGGATTGAAAACCTAGCTCTATCGGTGACGGTATTCTTTCCGGCTGGCTACCATAAGTACACTTTTTTGCTTTTTCTAGTTAAGCCTTTTTAGCTTTTTCATACTACTAAAATAAATGTTCTATGGAGATCCATAGAAGTCAGATTGAAGGGCTTACATAGATATGTAAGCCCTTCAATCTGAACCCTGGTCTCGTCAGTTAAGGTCAGCACCTCATACTCGACCTTGCTCAGCAGCTATCATGCTCCTATCACATGCAGCGATACCAGACGATATGATAACACTGTTGATTTACGTTTTTATTCGTTTATTAGTAATTAGAATGTCGTGTAGAAAACGATTGGATAGAATAAGAAATGAGTACTTATTTATGAGGAAGTCGGAAAGTGGCACCGGTGACTGAAGTTGTGTGGAAATCGGTTGTCATGGTAGGAGCATGTGATGCGGAGGAATGAGGAATAAGTCGTGAGGAAAGTTTTAAGGTGATTAGTAGGCTCACTGACCTTGCGTATGTGGGCGGAGCTAAACCCCTTCTCCTGGAAGCGCGCGGTGGCGCGCTACACTAAAACGACGGCCAAAGAATATGCAGGGGCGCAGACACGCACACGTGGGTCGCTGTTTTTGCCTACGATTCCAGAAGGGAATGTCGGATGCAAGGTTGATATTTTTATAGATAGATCAGGGCTTGAAACCGGTTTATATTGTTCTTAAAACCGTTATAATACCGTTCATTGATTAATCGGTTAATTACAAAAACGGTTTCGACTAAATCTAATTAATTTTGGTTACTGGTTATTACAGAGAATATAATTTTAAAACTCGTGCTAACCTGAATAAACCGGTTTTATTCAGACACGCCCGCCGTCGCCGGTTGTCACATTCTCTCGCGCTTATTTATTTATGTTTTTTTTTTTCTTTCGTCGTTCGCCGCAGAGAGAATTGGGTACGAATTTTTCATACAAGTGTCATGCGGTCGCTATTTATTTCGTGTTTTATTAAGGGCTGATTTTTCAATCCTCAGATAAAGAATCGTAAAGCGTTTATTCCATAGATAGCATGATTCTGGATTTTTCAATAGTCAGATAGTCAGTGTCTGATGATTATGTCTTTAAGTTATGATTATGTCAAAATGTCAAACATAAGTTTTGTTTCTATTCTTGTCTAACACGTTGAATACTGTATCTGTGCATCTCACTTGCACATCATAATGTGAAGTTAATGGTTAACAAAGACCACAGATAAACTATTCTTCAGCTATTATACGATTGAAAAATTTAAAAATTTTATTCACCTGATAAACACCCAAATAATTGCATACGCTAGATAACTATTCAACGACTTAACTGAGGCTTGAAAAGTCGGCCCTTAATAATAATAATAACGTAAACTTATAATAACATCTATCATGTGAAAAACGAAGGAGAATAAAATATATTGTATCTTTGATTTTATCGAAAAGACAAAAAAAGATTTAAGGCTCCGTGCCAACGCACCGCACGAAATCACTGATTTTGATCAATTTTGATCATTAGTTGTGAGAAAGGGGACCAGAATTTAAACAAAATTTTTGTGATTTGTCCAATTCTTTGTCTTGTACATAGGGGAAAGGGATTTTTCAAATAAATTAAGGATTCGTGGAAAATCACTAAAATTCGCAACAAGTTTTCCAAAAAATGACGCGAGACTGAAGTTTGATCATTTCGTTAGAAGAAAATTTCATCAACATCATTATAATTATGGTCTACTTGTACAGACGCCAGCACATCAAGCTACTACAATCTGTCAAATTTATTTAATAGATTTTCAACTTTATCGCTGATGTCTAAGGTTCAAAGTTGATTGGGAAAATTTGATAGTTTCGGGTAGCTTGATGTGCTGTGCAGAGGAACCACTTTTATCAACTTTTATACAAAATATAGAAGAAGATTTTTTTTTTGAAATAACGTAACTTTCTGAAAACTTCAAGACAAATAATTTTTTTTTTCTAATACTTAGAAACACTTTTAAGAAATTTTAAAAATTACTTATTACTCTTAAGTTAACCGTTTAATAGAATCTAAGTTTTATTTTATAAATAAACAATTACTTCATTTCGTAAATAAATAGCAAAGTGAACTATATAAACGATCGCGGAAAACCCATCCTGTCAGTAGCGAATGGGCCTTCCCAGCGTGAGGACGTATCACTGCGTCGCAGCACGCACACACGCACGCACGTGTCTGATGTTAACATATTCCACAAATTGTACATCGACTACCACATTTTGATCCGTATTTTATTTTAAAGTACTTTGCTTGTTTTTGAAGAACATTAAAATTTTGCACGCCTGTCAATAAATACAATAATGGTGTACGTGTGTTCGTAATTCTTCTTATCCTAAACGGCTTGACTGACTTAGATGTTTTTTAAATTGTTTTTGTGTCACTTGGATGGTTTATAGCTATAGTTGGACCAGCGTGGCGCTGTTGTCGCAGAACAACGTCTGCCTGCCGGGTGGGATAAAGTTATGGGTTCGCGTCACCGACATGCCCGCGCCGATATGCTGTAGTATCAATAAGTGAAGTATTTTTGGAACTAAGTTCTTTAAAGCTACTGAAGACTACTTTAAATCAAAATAAAGATCCAAGATGGCGGCTGCGAACATTTAAAAATGTTTCGTCGTGGGTGTCGTTTTCATAGTTTTCGAGGATGCTAAAGCTGATAGTGAGGTCAAAATATAAATCCAAGATGGCGGCTAAGACAATTTTCAAATTTTTCGTTTTGGGTGTCTTTTTCAAAGTTTTCGAGGATTCTAAAGCAGATTTTGATGTCAAAACGTAAATCTAAGATAGCGGCTGCGAAAATTTACACATTTCTTCATAAAATCACGCCATCAATTTCAATCTTAAGCTATTCTGCAACAAAAATTCTCCTTTAAATATATTTTGACACACTAAAACTGTATTTGACAATCGCAAATCCACGTGGTACTTGTTTGCCCTACCCCGTGCATTTTTTAGAGCTGGAGGCGCACAGGGCACCATTGGTGCCAATTCTCTTGTACACCGAACTAAACTAAACTATCACTAAAATTTCCTACTTTTGACTATGAGAATCTCAAAGCTATTCTGTAAAATAAATTCTCTAAATTTAAAAATAATTTTGACACATCTAAATCGAATTTGACAATTGCGACACCACACGTGATACCTAACCACGTGAATCTTTTTAGAGCTGGAGGCGTGCAGGGGGGGGCAGCCTCGACGTGTTTTATGTGGAAATATCTCGAAAACGGTGCGTCCTAGGTAAAAAATAACCGAAATTTTACCCCCCCTATGTATCCCCCGTGCAAGCAGCATCCCAACATGAATTTAAGGATTTTTTTTTTTTTTATATTTCTCAACATGAAAAACCAAAAACCTCTGGTTTTTTTTTACACCATCTCATGGTTTTCGACTAGAACAACAATTCATTTCCAGAAAAGATTTTCATCCGAGCCACAACTTTGGAAATATAGAGATTTTTACTAAAAAAAAAAAATCTAATGGTCCTAACTGGAAAAGGTGCATCGTAGGGCCATATTTCTCAGAACCTACATGGTTGCCATGGTCAAGCTTACGATACTGCAATAAAATTGGGTATTTCATAATTTTATTATTTCCCGAATAATAAAAATCCTCGCTCCGTAGGTTAAAAGGCTACACTCCAACCGGTAAGACTTTCATTTTGATGATAAGGATTCATTTTTTTACGGAAGTCACACCTAAAATGAAAGGGTTATTAGCACATTTAAAAATACGTATTAAAAACAAACCCAAAAAAACCAACCCCAAAAAAAATTCAATATAAATAAAAGTTACACAAACTAAAACCCAACTACGACAAAAACACATAAAAAATAGTCAACAATAAAGCGCCTACGCGCACAATCGAATTGACCCTCTGCATCGCGAGCTAGTCTATAAACGCACATTAATACAATAAGTTCGTAAACATTCGCACTAACACATACGTATGCGCATAGTCGACGATAGCCGGAGCGGAGCAGCGAGCGACACAGCCATCCATCCCGTCTCAGTGCTAACGCACGACTGCCGCCCGCGTCCCGCGCAGAGCGCCTCTGACCCTCTATCTCTAATTAGGGACATTTTCTTTGCAAATATTGATTGATTTACATTTCCAGTTTCAAATTTGTAGTACTTTTAATCACCAATTTTTCAGTGTAAAAATATTTACAAACATCAAAGCCGTTTAGAAGTAGTAGGGAATATTAGCTAAAAATAGCGTTTTTCTAAATATTTTTTTAAGGCTAAAGTATTAGCCATACGAAAAAATCCAGTTTCAAAAATGTTGTTCATGAATCTATAGCAAACATATATTTTTTTCAAATCTTTTAACCAAGCCGTTTATGAGAAGATTGCTTTTAAAAGTGACCGTTTTACGGTACTAAACGGGACTAAGGCCCTTAAGTATGAATGTGGACGACTATAAGAGTAGGAAAAGACCAAAGAAATGATGGATGGACTGTGTGAAAGATGATATGGCTAGAAAGGGGGTGACTAGCATCTAGCATGGTAGTCTGTGGACCCGAGCCTATCGTACCAATCCCCTACAACCAAATACGCCGGTGGCTACAGGAGTGCACCCACACACAAGCGGGGAACTGGTGGACCTCAACACCGGGCTGCAGGCAGTCCAAGGAAGCTATGCCATCTTTGGATAACAGGCTAACCAGGCGTTTATTACGTCGGGACAGGAACGGCCTGCGCCTGGTGACGGGGACCATCACGGGACACTGCTCGCTAAACAAACACTTCCACACAAGTTGGAATAACCACCAAACAGCCGCCATGGCATGACATAGGGAATGACTACCCAGATGACGACAGAAATGTATGGAAGAAAAATACATGTTCCACCCCCTCCCCTCCTAAATAAATTGGGTTATGTTATGGGCAAGAGAATTATAAGCTTGTTGAGTTGTTGCTGTAGGTAGCTTCATTTATGAAAATATTATTGGCTTCATTTAACAGCTCAGGATCTTACTGTTATCTGAGACCGCCCCTTTCTGTTCACTTCGTAGATGCAACATGTTCACACAATATCATGTTCTAATTATTTACACATTGTCCTTGTTTATCAGTAAGTACTAATTCAGTACGCTCGCCGTTTAGTCTGCCAGGGTTATCCCGAGAACACGAAGCGTGTGGGAAACTTTCTATTTCACCTAGCGACGCGTGCACAGATCAAATGCCGACACGTATTACGAAGAAGATAGCGGATGCACTGTTGTTTTTAGAATTTGTTACGATGGCACGAGGACAATCTAATAAGTACCGGATACCAATAAAGAGAGACGCCCGAAAAACAAAAAATGGACATCGTATTAACTAAGCTCTGCTCCTAAACAAAAGCTTTGACCTGATGAGGGTTTTCCCAGATTGGGCATAAAGTAGTTTTGAGAGCATCCTGGAGCCGTCCCAGGATTTTATTTTCAAAATAGGCAAAGAGTGATATCTAAGCGGGATTTCATTTGTTTACCTCAGGTTTTTAAACTTTATGTCCCGGCTCTGGCACACTAAATCATTGATACAACTACAGGGCCGCCCCCATCTTTACAACGGAAATGATGATGGTGCTATTATCATTATTTAAGTATCGTACAGCGTATTTGAACCGTGACGTCACTTCCATTTTTAGTCTTATCATTTAATAGCATCATGGTCATTCATGGCCATGCCCATAATCATCACTCGTACGAAAAGTGGATGCCAAGGCATTACTTTGCGGTTTAATAGTGACCACCATAGCTCCAATTTACTTTACTTTAATTACTTGGTGAAAAAACTTATGTAAGTACCTAGTCTACTGTACAACTGCCGCTATTACAACCAGCATCTGCCAACAATAGTATTTTTTTGTATACTCATTATAAACGACCTTCGCATCGAAATAAATACAGACGCAAATTCTTGTTGTTAGAATTCGATTTGCGTAAAACATGGCTATCATGACTGACTAAATTACACGATTTCTGTGAAATTATCACTTAGCAAATAAACACGAGGAGAGCGATCTTTCATGCAGTTTCTGGTTACAAACTGAAGTTTACATGGGGCTAAATCAGGGCATTTAGAAGTTAGCGGTGGTGCTCAAATTGTTCGAGGGATCCCAAATAATCCCAATACAACGTGTATTGGGATCCCCTGAACAATTGTTCCTTTTGTCGTTTTTCGATTGATACTCTGCATTGGGTTAATAGCAGGCTGGTTACCAGCTTTAGTCCTAGCGCTGATAAACTGGTGAGTGTGGACCCAGATTTGACGCTAACGATGACTACAGTGATCCCAATTCCCGAATAGTTAACTAAGGACCTACTTCTATTAGGGAAGGTACTAGTACTTACTGAGCCAATATCATGCGGTAGTAACATATGTAGAGCATTTACAAAACTACAGCAGCAAGAATGATTCCTCCTACATTTAGAAAAACATCAAAATCAACAATATTTTTATGGTATTCGCAGAAAGCTACTCCAATTAAGTCGTTTACTTTTGAAGTATTTTCTAATTCCCACCACGATCAATGTCATTACGATAAGTAATCAATCAATACGTTTACTTTAGAGCTGTTAGCTGTTCAAACTGACACATCGGTCAACAACTTAACAGATTACAGTTTTGAAAAGTTCAATGTAACAGCCGACTGTGTCACTACGGCCTACCCATAGAAATGAAATGAAAAATTTCTGTAAATAGGATATCGGAATCACTTTTACACGTCATATAAAAAAATATTAAAAATAAGCTAGATGAGTTCGGCGTTTCCTATCTGACTACTCTAAGAAGAAAGGCCGAAACAAACTCAGAGGTCGCAGTCTCTTTTAAAGTCCAGACATAGTCTTGGTCAGGCCATATGAGGACCATGTAGATTAGTGTCTGAAATGGTCTTTTGAGGAAAGAACCACACAGATTTGAGTGGACCTGTCCAGTCAGTGCAAGCATTTGTCAGTAATCGTGGAGCTCAACTCAGAACTTAAGGAGCTCAACTCGACGAGCAATACCAAAGAAAGGACATTTGGGTAGGCCGCAAAAACTACTCAACCATGACTAAAACTAGAAGAGAAATAAAAATAATGAAATGAAATGAAATGAAATTGTTTATTCTGTAAATAGGATATCGGAATCACTTTTACACGTCATATAAAAAAATATTAAAAATAAGCTAGATGAGTTCGGCTTTTCCTATCTGACTACTCTGAGAAGAAAGGCCAAAAGAAACTCAGAGGTCGCAGTCTCTTTTAAAGTCCAGACATAATCTTGGTCAGGCCATATGAGGACCATGTAGATTAGTGTCTGAAAAGGTCTTTTGAGGAAAGAACCACACAGATTTGAGTGGACCTGTCCAGTCAGTGCAAGCATTTGTCAGTAATCGTGGAGCTCAACTTAGAACTTAAGGAGCTCAACTCGACGAGCAATACCAAAGAAAGGACATTTGGGTAGGCCGCAAAAACTACTCAAACTGCCAGACCATCACTAAAACTAGAAGAGAAATAAAAATAAAAATAATATCCACATAGTCCTCACATTCACAATAGTTAAAATAATATAATACTTTACAAAGTAATCATGTCATTTTGATTATATTTTCCAACAATGTCAACGTTTTATAAAACAGGTATATGTTGATTTTACATAATAATTAAAATGTCTAGTTCTATGGTTTTATCACAAGGCTTAGCAGAGCGAGCAGTTCAATCCCAAGCTTTTTTATCTTCTAAATAATCTGAAATTGTATAGTACCCTTTTCTACAAAGTTTGGTTTTAATACTGATTTTAAATCGTTTAATGGGTAAGTTTCGAATTTCAATGGGGAGTTTGTTGTAAAAGCGTATACATTGACCCATGAATGAGTTGCCTACTTTGTGGAGACGTGTGCGATGTACAGCAAGGTTGTGTTTATTCCTGGTATTTAAACTATGAATATCGGACATTTTCTTAAAATTTGATATATTTTTGTGTACATACAATAGGTTTTCAAAAATATATTGTGAGGCTACAGTCAGAATATTTATTTCTTTGAATTTTTCTCTAAGGGAATCTCTTGGACCTAGGTTGTAAATGGCTCGAACAGCCCTTTTAAAAAAATATATTTTATTTGAATAAATAAGCGTGGGGTGCATGGTGTCAATAATAGTTATAAATATTTTATTGACAGATATGAGTAGAAGGAATATCATTTGGATATTATTTTAAAAAGCACCCCACGATTTTTTTAATAAAATAAAATATTTTTTTTTTCTTACACTATTAATTTATCCAAATTTTTAACACTATTCTTAATTTAAATTTATTAAAATTTATTTTCAATTTTTTAGTTCGGTTTTCAATAAAAAGCGTGTTTTTTAGTTTTTTAAACTGTTATTTATTTTCTATTATTTAGTTTGGTTTATTTATAATAGCTTGTTTCTTTAATTTTAAACTATTATTTGTTCTACTAATAATTCCGTGATAACTGTAAGTAACTAATTATTTTCCAAATTATTCATGTGTACGGCTGTATTAAATGGTAAAAATTAAATCTCGATTTTAGAAGTCATTCAAAGATTTTAACGTTGTCAATATATACAGTGAGACTTAATGGTATAAGGTTATTGCCGAACAAGTGATAATGACAAGTCTTACTACGTGTTACTTCGTAATCGAATCATTTCATCTAATGCTTCTCTGTTACAAAGGGTTTTACCTGTTAGCTTTGAGCAATCAAATTCTTTAATTTAAATTCCGTCCAAAGATCTTCCACGACTAAGTGCTACATAAGCTTGTCCAGCTGCAAACAGTCGAAAGCCTAGATAAATGACTGCATGATCAACTGTACAGCCTTGCATCTTGTGGACGGTCGATGCCCAACTCAGAATCAATGGCAACATACGTCTCTCAGCAGTTCCATAGCTGTGTTTTGCTGGGAACTGTACTGATATTGGTTTAATTACTTGAACACCATCTAGACCGAAATCGATACGTACTGATGGAATGTCTTCTGCATATAATTTTTTCGTTTAGTTTTCTTTAAAAGCGTGTTATTTTTCAAATTCTTGCTAATTTAGTTGAATTAAAATTCTCTTTGGTATTGAAAAATTTGTTAATATTAGATCGTTGAATTGGTTAAAGATAATTAGAAATTTTAACATACAGATATCATAATCTCATCAAAAACATAAATGTGAAAATGGGAGCCAAGTTCCATACATATTGTTGTCGACTTCGCCGACAAAAGAATTGAAATCTAAATGGGTGCCAAGTTCTGTAGATAATCCTGAAATTTATTAATAAGAACATGCAACTTTCTAATATAGAATTAAAACACAAATTCTTGTTTTTTTCTGCTATAACAATGTTTGCTATTTAAAAATATAACTTCTTAAATTTGAACAGTCGAATTATTTACACAAAGCACTTAGGATAAATTGAAGCTGAAATTGAAACTTGATAATCAGAATCCGTAAAAAAACGGACCTCTTAATTTCGTCAAGTTCGTCTGTCCGTGCGTCCGGATGTCATACAGCCATTTAAAATGGAGACTATTTACACTCTATCGATGAAAATTTTGAAAAAGGTGTATTTTTTGCAGTAGTGAAAGAAATTACGATAAACATAATAGTGGGGGTGGCATTCTCCATACCTACATATAACGGAGAGATAAAAAAATCTATGCATATAAAGCGTGTATTGTTGGATCTCATAATTAAAATGTTAAAGATGTTTCTAAGTGACTTTGCTTTTGAAGTCAATAGTTTTTGAGATACAGTTTATTTTCGGTTACAACCGCAGAATTAACTTTGTTTTTTATAGTTTTTTCGAGAAATACAAACTTATTTTTGCAGTCGATAAAATTGATACTATGCAATGTTTATGCGTAAATATTCATCCCAATTACGGAACCCTTCACTGTGCCATGGGGTCTCAACTCAAACAAATTATAATTAGTTCTGAAAAAAAAATCATAGATGACAGCATGGGTAACAAATATGAAATTAACAATCACTAAAAAGCGATAAACGGCTGATTTTGGCGTAAGTATAATTAGTAAAAATCAAAACTTCTTGTTTAATGCTGATTTATCTATATTAACTCATAAATCATCTATTTTCAACAAAAATGATAAATGAAACATTTTGTTCAAAGCTCTTTGCAATAAATAGATGGCGTATTATTCAATTTGTCGTCACATCTGTCGATATTATTTTACGTTTAGTAGTAAATCAAACAATTTTTGATGTGAAAACATCTTTAGGCGCGTTGGTCATTTTTGAGATGGGAAAAACAATTGAACTCGCGACACCGTTACCGACATCTCATTTTAGTAATAGCGATTGTGCTCTTTATTGTTATTGGGTTACGGATCAATGTTCTATGCAAGTATTTGTACAAAGGTTTTGGAAGTATTTTTTTTGTAAACGCGATTGTGATCTAGACACGCGGCCGCGTGTCGAGCCAAGTTCCAGGCAAGACACGGCTGCAGTGTGTTATATTACACGAACCATTTGGAGCCACTTTTGACCCCTTAATAACTCAAAATCTATGTAACACAGACACATGAAATTTGGTTTATTTATTAAAACCCCTTAGATTAACTAGAACTCCAAATTTCACAAATAAAACTCAAACGGTTATTGAGATATTAACGTCTAAAAATCGGCATTTTTATCAACGACTTATCACTAGACATCAAAAACATTTAACCCATTTCCGGATGACCTAGAAAGTTGAAAAGAGATTTCTCGAAAGCAGGCCCACGGTATGATACCGTGTCAAAGCTTATTTATCAAAAATTATGTCGGTATTTTTTTCAAGTCGTTTTATCAAAATTTATTTCTTCTAGCATTAGAGAACCTAATAAATATTTATTTTGTTGATATTTAAAGTACTACATCCGCCATTCAATCCAAACCTGAACGTTGCCAGATGACAGACTATTCCAATAAAATAATTTGTAATCGATTGAAAATATCGATACTAACCCACATGGAGTACGTGGAGTATCCACTACACGAGTATGTTTCAAATGCTATTTATTATACTCAAATACTGTAAAATTATGATTTTAAAATAAATAAAATATTATATGGTCTGAATATACTCAACAACTTAAAAGTGTTTCGAGACAGTAATGTTATTTTATAAACTACCAGTGATCGGAGTAGGTAGATTGATTTGAGGTCAATGAACTGGCACGTATATATTAGTATGGATACGCCTCCGGGATTCAGGGATTTTGAAATTATTAAGATTTTTTAAGGAATTTCAAATGTTGTAATGTGTAGAATAAAGAATACATCAATATGAATAAGAAATGTTCAACCCTTTTGCTGTCTGTTTAATAGTATATAGGTGATCGGACTCCAAGAAAAGGATAGGTATACTATAAAACAATATAATATATTTTAAATATTTATCTATCGCATTCTATAAATTTCTAATGTAGTAGTTTAAAAATCCTTACTTTATCAATATTTGATTCAATCCCGTAAGTACCAAAATGAAATCCCGGAAAAAAGGCTTATCCATGTTATGATTTCTACGACTATTCATGATGCGAGTACGTAAAATCAATCTATCTACTCGGATCACTGATAATCACCCAATCGATTTCGTTAATCGATTACCAAAATAATTAAACCTGGTAACACTAACACCATGCATAATGTCAAACTGTCAAAAAAAATCTGTCGGATCAATGGCATTGTTGGCTGTTTGTTTTACGTTGATTTGAATTTATTCTTCCGTATTTACTTTATACTTATATTACGTTACGATTTAATGCTGTTCATTTAAATTGAAGCCAGACGAACTATTGCTTATCTTTCCATGGCCCTGGGTAAGTTTATTATGTTCTTTAAATATTTATAAACACCGTCGTATTGTATAACCTCATTGATTTTAGCAGCCTATTAGTAAGAAGGCCTATGTTCAGTCAGGGGTACGTCGCGCGTCGTCAGCTGTAAATGTCTATAGTATGATGTAATTATATAACATAAGTAAATACACTGAATTTTTTTACCTTTTTCAGGTATGACGATGACATGTGTTATTGCAAGACTTGACATTATTGATTATATTATCTACAACTCTATCCCAAGTATTACTTGCTCAGGAAAATCGAAGCATATTATGTTATGTATGTGGCATGTCAATTGCAAGTCACAGAAGTCATCAGGTTAGTGTTTTTAAAATGGCAGAATTACTATGAGTGATATAATTATTATACAAAAGTAAATAAACAACAATAAAAGTATTTTCTTACTTTCTAGGTTATACATTTGGATAACGTTTGTCATGCTTACTGAGAGAGGCTGCTACCAGAGATGTTTATAGGCAAGCAAGTGATGATAAAAACAGAGCCACCCTAGAGTGTAAGAGATTTACCCATAATAGGTCAAAACAATAATCTGGTTAGGGCCAGAATCAAATCGTGACGTGTGAACAGCAGGACTTAGTGTACATAATTATTGATAAGTGAGCAAAATAGGACAAATTGTTTAAGAGATCATCATTGCTTATTACTATTTTGTAGGAAAGCGTACACCTACCACCTACCGTACCTACGCTGCTTTCATACTATGACTATGTTATGAGAATGAAGCTGAAGCCGTTTTAAATTCTATGAGAAATAAAATGTTTTTAGTATTTAGGTATTGTTGTGTTATTTGTTAAAGTAAACCTTCTTAAAGAAGCACTGAAAATGCTGCTGCCAATGAGATTATTCATCTTTAATTAAGAGAGTTGGCTAAAATAATGTTTATGCCATTAAATCTTTCATATTTAGCGCGCAAGATTATTAATTTACCTTCATAAAATTCAAGTCTGTAAATGCTCCATTATGCTGTCTCCATTTTGATGACAGTCGAGGTCGAGGCTAACAAACTCCACCATAAGGACAGTGACTATTACAACATTTAATTATTTGACGAATTCATCCATTTTTCAAGTTAAATAAGTAGTAGTAATGAAGTTTTTGATATCAAAAGTCGAAGTTTCGCGCCAATCGTGCGTGTTTACATTTTAACTTTTCACAATTAACACACATACACATATACACACACGGCGATCCGCCCGGCTCGATCCATGGCGGTCCACCCGGCTCGATCCAAGGCGGTCTCGCCCGGCTCGATCCACGGCGGTTAACATAAAATAAGCACATTGTGTAAAATTCAGTGTTATAAAGCTACTAAGTATTACTAAGCTTTAGATAACCAGCATTGGCACGATAAAGCGTAAGTAACATAATAATCGTTACGAGTAAGTATATTGCAAATACCAGGTCCAACCTAATACCGCCAATACTTACTAGAACATCCAACGAGACAATATAACTTTTATTCATATTACGTCTGGAGCGTTTAGTATCCCGCAAGCCATATAGCTAGGCAGCGTTTCATTAGAATAAAAAAAACGTTTAAATTGTTGTTACTTTAATTAAAAAGTTCAATGTAATTTATCAGCCAATAACGACAAATTAAGAGGAACAATAAAATACACCCGCAGGTAAATATTAAGGGTACAAAAAATTTCAACAAGCCAAAACAGGAATCTTTATCCCACTTCTGGTATGTGAGATCATCATACCCTTTCGTAAGACAATCTCACCTTTTCTATATTACTTTGTTTAAATCGTGTGAACCACAATGATTATAAGGAGATAAATAGTAGCTGTGAAATAAATATGGCAAACTTGGTTTCACATAATTATATTATGTTTAAAAACATCCAAAATCACAACAACAAACATTGTTGCATAAAATAAAATATAAATCATAGTACTTACATTTTGCAAGTCACTCGAACTCGACTGGCGTGTTTGCTTGTGCAACAACCGTTTATATGGGTCATTGTCAAATTTTGCGCAGGTAACCGTGACTAAAAATGATAAACTTATAAAAAAAAAAAATTACTCATACATGACTTTTAGTTACATCGATGGCCGTTAAAACAATTGCTCTTTTTGCTGTTACAGTTGGCCGCGATCTTTAACTAATGATTTGTGATTTATTTCAGATTTTGTGAGATAGGGTGTAAAAAAATACAACTCTGTTATCATAACGTTTTAGTTTTTATTGTGAAATGAAACAAATCAGTCCCAAATATTTTGGCAATAATGTTAATCACAGTATTTTATCTTTTAATCACAATTACAATCACAAGTTTTTTTTTTTAAGATTAACGATTATTTATTAAATTCCAAACAACTCTGTTACTTCTTGAATTTTAATAATATTAAATTCTATGTAATCACTCTAAATATTTATATATTAACTGCTAACAATAACATATGAGTGTATAAATAGGTAACAAACTAACATTTTGTTAAATTATCATATTATATTATTAGCTTTTCATAAAAATCTGAAGAATGTCCTTTATATCCTTGGGACAGAAAAGTAACAGAGTTGTAACACAGTAACGTAGTTGTTCTTTTTTTGTATCTTACTTGACTAAATTGCACTCAGTTGAGCTTATGATCTTAATAACGTAAATGTAAGCTTCAATATTAATAACTTTTTTTTTTAAATATCAAATATTCTTGAAAGGGTAACTGGAAAATGTATCCAGTTACCCTTTCAAGAATATTTGATATTTAAAAAAAAAAGTTAAATTATAGATTGGTAAATACTAGTCATAAAGTTAATAAAGTTAATTACTCATTTTTCAAATATGTCTAAAGCCTTATCAAAATGGTACAGGTAAAAGAATATACCACATATTCTTTTATTATTATTATTAATTCATTTATTTCAGACAAAGTCCATAAAAAACATTACATACATTAAATTAAAAACATAAAATTGATATAAAAATCACACACAATAAAATAATCCTCAAACATTCAATTATAATAAATTTAAAATACATAAAAATGTCAATTGAAACTTAATAATATAAAATTGAAATAAAATTGAAATAAATACAAACAAATATCATCCAAAACGAAAACAACATAAATTACATAATACGAGGGGACGTGCTACTCATCTGTACCTCCTACAGATGAGTAGCATTTGGTACCGGCTTTAAAAATCATAAATTCAATCTTCTTAGCATTGTACTTGAGCCCATGGGCCTCCGCATATGACTCACATAAGCTCAAAAGTTTACGTAATGCACCGATCGATGGGCTCAGCAACACCATATCATCCGCGTAGCTGATGTTGTTTATACATGTGATGTTTTACCTGTACAGACTTTTTTAGGTTCTGGAACAATAGCAAGTAAATTATCAAAAGACACATAAGATGAATCAGACTCGAGTAATTTGAATTTTGTTGCAGTATGATCGACTGACTTAAAAAAAAAAAATTAACTTCACCATCTTTTACTTCAGATGAAGCTTTACCCAGATATACATAATCCTGTTTTAAGGTGGAAATTTTAACCAAGACACAAACACCTAGTTTTATTTTATTGACATGAATATTTTCCTTTAACTTTATATTATCTCTAAATAATTTCGATCTGTTTCTTTTTACTTGCTTTCTGTCGTGAGAAGCTGCTAATGTGATGAAGCTAGGAGTGTTTTCACGGGAAGTAGACAACTGGGGTGTAAATAAACGACGATCAGCATTTGGAATAATTTGATTTCTACTTGGAGCGGTTGGACTATTTAAACGAGGAGGTGATGGCTCTGGGGTGTACGTAACAACACGGAGCGCTCATATCTTATCTTTCCGTCTAGCATTTGCAGATCGCATTTCTTTTTTATTGCTCGATGTTCACGAGTTGTCAAATCTTGTACTAAGCGTTTGTTTGCATGGTATCTCTCTCGATATTTTCTTTTAGATTCTGCGTCCTTCTCGGGATTATTTTTACGCCGTTCTCGGTATCGTCGCTGCTTTTTAGCAGGCGTGAGAGGCATCTCAAAATCACAAAGAGTTTCTTACAGTAAACAGTATCCTGTAACAAGGTTTTTAAGTTTATAAAAATGTATCTACAGAATTTATTTATACTCACTATGCTTACAGAGCACTTAAGAAAAACAGATTATTAAAAAAATTACAAAGCTCAAAGTTAAAGAATATAGGCATATACGGCTCTGTTACTTTCTTAACAACTCTGTTACGGCGTTGGTAACAAAGTTGCACAGTAACACAGTAGTAAATTTAACATGTCATAACACATAAATGATAAAGTAAAGCGTAAATTACACTTTTTCTTTCATATTTAGATTATTAACCTCTTTGACAACATATTGACTCTAAAATAATGAAAAATACGTTGTTTACTTACGTTAATAGGTAGGTAACAAAGTAGACGCACAATAAAAATACGCAGCAGGTTGAACGCCTTGCGGCCGACTGACACCTCCTATACCCTTCCCCCCGTTCTACCGGTCAACATGTAATAATACAGACATTCCACCCAAACTAGTACAAAGTCTAAACAAAGCCATCTCTATTTGAAGTTGCGATTTACTCAGTAACAGAGTATTCCTGACAGATTCACACAGTCCGCGGGACAAAGTTTAAAAAAATTGTTATTAAATAAATTTCGATACCAACCGCTTTTATGTATTTTATGAATATTACCAATACTCTTTTTATGGTAATAATTTATTTAAGGTAGGTTGATATAGTATAAAATGAAATTATTTGATATTTATTATAACGGAATGGTACCAGGGACACATAGAGTTTGTAAGGAAAACCTTTCTGTTACCAAAAATTACCACAATGTTACTATTCAAAAAAACTAAAAAAGTCAAAACTATCTCTTTATTTTTGTTTTGAATGTTTATTAATGCGATGCATATGGTATTTAATATAAATTTTGAAAGAGGTTATATAATTGTTACTAATAAATAAATAATCACAGTTGAGGGACAAGTTTACCTGCGCGAAATTTGACAATGACCCATATATACGCCTTCTTAATGGCGGGAGTTATGAATCACACAGCACGTGCGTTTGCAGCTGCAGACGCACGTTTCGTTTTACGGTGAGCACAAACATACTTTGTTTTACATTTATTTTATTATTTATCCCTTTTAGTATTTTATATTTAATTATACATCTGTATTGTCTACTCTATTATTAAGTTACACATTCTGACATAAAAAAAAAAATTACACTGATAAATAAAACGAAACAACCTAGGAGTGAATTTGTACCTACATTATCTGTTGCAATAACAACAAACAACACAACAACAACAAAATGATTAACGTATTATTATTACGTTAATATATTGTAAATTATGAAACCATTAAACTTTTTTGACCAATATTATATTAATCCATACCTAATAAAATATGTTATTTAAATTGGGCATTTAATTTAGATTAAAATACGCCTGACATCATATCATTTAAATGAATGGTTTAAAAGATATCACAGATTCAAAATTACGCGTTACTACATAAATAAGGTTGACGGCAACGCGGGCGCAGCGGTATTAGTCAATGACCTTTCCTCGGCTATTCGGTATGTAATCTCAGTAGTACGATCCCGTGGGATATTTTTCGACATCCACGCGGGCGAAGCCGCGGGCTAAAGCTACTAAGGCTATAATTTATATATATATTTATCACGCGGGCGAAGCTGCTGGCGGAAGCTAGTGAAAAATAATTTAAGTAACCTTTCGATGGATATTGGTGCCGATTCTCTTGTCACAAATGCCTCTAAACTGGACTAAAAATCACCAAAATTTAGTTTATTCCTGTCCAACGACGATTTCCCATTCTGAAATAGACTAAAGTGACACAACTATATTTTAGTTTGACAGCACTAAGATGGTACTGAGATATTAATTTAGTGAAAATGGCAATTTTGCTATTCTGAATTTGACGTTATTCATCTAAAATTTAGATTTTCTAACTATATCTGACTATTTTTAATCGCGTCTAAAAACGTGGGGAATAAAATTGGTAGTCATGAACTTTAAATTAACACCAACACCTCGACTTCAGATGCAAGAACAGTACTGATTTTATTTTTCTTTTGCTTGTATCTCGAAAACGTTGTGTCCAATCGCAAAAATAATAAAAATTTCGACCCCCTTTATAAAACTCTTAAACCCATAACACTCTACATGTAGGTAATATTTTTTTTTAAATTTCCATACAAAATGTGAAAAATTCCATATAAAACACGTCGAGGCTGCCCCCCCTGCGTGCCTCCGGCTCTAAAAAGATTCACATGGTTAGGTATCACGTGTGGAGTCGCGATTGTCAAATTCGATTTAGATGTGTCAAAATTATTTTTTAATTTAGAGAATTTATTTTGCAGAATAGCTTTGAGATTCTCATAGTCAAAAGTAAGAAATTTTAGTGATAGTTTAGTTCGGTGTACAAGAGAATCGGCACCACTATTGATAATATTAGTTCGATTAAAATAGGTACGTTACTTACTCTGTAATCTATTTTTTGCTACGCGTTTCTTTTTCAATGATTTCGATTTACCACCAATTTTTAGCACAAAACTTAAAAGCAAATAAAATTGCTCCGAGTATTAGCGATGCACTGCCGCTCGTGCCCACAAGAGGCCCGGCTTCAACGCGCACCAAGTTTATTCGAAAAACAACCCACCTTGATTTATCAAACACAATACAAATAAAAGCCGTTTAATAAAATTTGTATAGTTAAATTGTCTTCTAGATGGTGAAAGTTTCATGAAAATACATGAAGATAATAATTTCGAGAAATTTTCAACTGTCTACCTATTACAGTTCATGAGATTTAGCTCGCTGACAGACAGACGGACATTGGAGGCTTAGTAATAGGGTTCCGTTTGGCACTCTTCCGGTACGGAATCCTAAAAATTTACTTTACAAACTTGTAAGAGGTGCTTTAGACCATTGAACTGAATAACTTGCTATAGCAGCAACTTTGAAATCGCATTAAAAAAACAGCTGTCCCATACAGTTTAGAACACCTTATAAATATATATATAATTCACATGTTTTATTTGATCATGTTAAATCTTTGCAGATAAACAAATCCATTCTCCATTCCATGCTCCATTCGTTTCCCATGGACGCCAACTGCTACGATCTTTATATAGTTACCTATTCTATTTACTTCGTTTACGTTCATATTATCTGCTATCTAATTGCGTACACCTTTTCGTAAATGATTAAGACTATTCTGTCTCATTTTGCAGTTCAACAACATTAATTGCGTTATTTACGTTGTTGAGCAGGTTTTTTTTCGAACTTATGAAGCAATGGATTGGCAATCTGTTTAAATGATTCAGATTGTGATTGATCGTTTATTATGCAATTAGGGTGCTGGTCATACACGCAGACAAACCACACATCTTTTTTTATATTTTTTGTCATCTTCTGTTATTATTTTAAGTAGGTATGTCCTATTCATGTATGGACACATTTATTATTTACGTAAATATAATAAACCAACTTATTCAATGCAAACAATTAAAATAATATGATAACAATCTTAAATTATTATCAGAATATTAGCTTACTTATTAAAAATATATTGAAAAAAAAAAATTGGTTGGTGATCTAAAATAGACAGGATAGTCCTCACTATCTGAAACGTATGGTTACCCTACGAAATTACGTGCGTGCAGTTGCGGGGTCGCGGGGAGGTGACGCGTGGCTCCGCCCACTCGCTCGAGGTCGCTGTCACTTATTGTCGTCTTAAAATAGCGAACAGTTGTGAATTATTACGGTTAACTGATATGGTTTTAGTATTTAATAAGCTCAACACACACACAAGGCGGGTGCGTGTCGGGCGCGGGACGACAGTACGGCGGGCTTGCGTATTGTAATTCCTTGTATTCAGTACGGCGGGCTTGTATAATTATATTGTAATTCCTTGTATTATAATTTATGTACGTCGGCACACGATACGCGTGCGCGGGTCGGCCGCGGAGCGGTATGGGTGCGGAGTGGATCGGGCGCGGAGCGGAACGGGAGCGTGAGCCGCGCACGCGTTTCGTGTGCTGACATGCATATTATTATAATACAAGGAAATACAATATATATAAGCCCGCCGTACTGCCGTCCCGACCAGTGCCCGACACGCACCCGTCTTGTGTGTATTGAGCTTTAGGCATTTAAACAAAGTAATGGCCACCTGAATTAAGGATTTTTAACTGTATATTGATTAACATTTATTAAACTGGTCTGGTCTCAAAAAATGTGACGATAATAACAAAGTGTATTTGAAACTATGTTTTTACCCTTATTTTTTTAATAGTTAAATTACCAGTTAACCTTTTAAGCGCTTGGCCAAATATCAATTGGCGTGCCCCTAGCACAAGACTAAAAAAGGAACAGACTACAAGCTTCATACTAACGCTTTGCGCGAGATCACTACTACACGCACAGCTTTGTGTGCGTGCAGTGTCACAGACAAGGCGCGCGGGGGTGCACCGGCGCCCGCTAGAGGCAAACTGGTTTGAGCCGGCTCATTCGGAAGCCAACGTTCAGGGGTACGCCGCGCGCCGTGTGCCAGAGCGGTACGAGTGACGCGGACATTTAGGTTAAGGCTCCGTGCCGCCGCACCGCACGAAATCACTGATTTTGATCAATTTTGTTTATTCGTTGTGAGAAAGGGGACGAGAATTTAAACAAAATTATTTGTGATTTGAAAAGTCCAATTCTTCGTCTTGTACATAGGGGAAAGGGATTTTTGAAATAAATTAAGGATTCGTGGGAAATCACTAAAATTCGCAACAAGTTTTCCAAAAAATGACGCGAGACTGACGTTTGATCGTTTCGTTAGAAGAAACTGCTTTTGATGTTGAAAATTAAAAAATATCTTCAACATCATTATATGGTCTACTTGTACATAGGGGAACCACTTTTTTCAACTTTCATACAAAATATAGCAGAAAAAAAATGTTGAAATAACGTAACTTTCTCAAAACTTCAAGCCAAATAAATATTTTTTTCTAATACTTAGAAACACTTTTAAGAAATTTTAAAAATTATGTATTAATTTTAAGTTAATTGTTTAATAGAATCTAAATTTTTTTTTATAAATAAACAATTACTTCATTACGTAAATAAATGGCAAAGTGAACTATATAAACGATCGCGGAAAATCTATTCCGTCAGTAGCGAACGGGCCTTCCCAGCGTGAGGACGTATCACTTTGCGTCGCAGCACGCACACACGCACGTACATGTCCGATGTTAACATATTCCAGAAATTGTACGTCGACTACCACATTTTGATCCGCATTTTATTTTAAAGTACTTTGCTTGTTTTTGAAGAACATTAAAATTTTGCATGCCTGGCAATAAATAAAATACCGGTGTACGTGTGTTCGTAATTCTTCTTATCCTAAACGGCTTGACTGATTTAGATGATTTTTTTTTTAAATTCTTTTTGTGTAACTTGGGTGGTTCATAACTATAGTTGGACTCGCGTGGCGCTGTTGTCGCAGGACAACATCTGCCTGCTGAGTTCACTAGTTATATTTTGACTTTAGATTTCATAGTTTTGAATGATTTTTGGTAGGGGAAAAAGTTATGGGTTCGCGTCACCGATATGCCCGCGCCGATATGCTGTTGTAGCAATAAGTGAAGTATTTTTGGAACGAAGTTCTTTAACGCTACTGAAGACTACTTTAAGTCAAAATAAAGATCCAAGATGACGGCTGCGAACATTTAAAAATATTTCGTCATGGGTATCGTTTTCATAGTTTTCGAGGATGCTAAAGCTGATAGTGAGGTCAAAATATAAATCCAAGATGGCGGCTGTGACAATATTCAGATTTTTCGTCATAGGTGTCTTTTTCATAGTTTTTGAGGATTCTAAAGCAGATTTTGATGTCAAACCGTAAATCTAAGATGGCGGCTGCGAAAATTTCCCATCGTGAAATAATTATAGAATATATTTTATTTTGACAGCACTAAGATGGCAATATGGTGCCGATTCTCTTGTATACCGAACTAAACTTACTAAACTATCACTAAAATTCCTTACTTTTGGCTATGAAAATCTTGAAGCTATTCTGCAACAAAAATTTTCTAAATTAAATTTAAATATATTTTGACACACTAAAATTATATTTGACAATCGCGAGTCCACGTGGTACTTGTTTGCCCTACCCCGTGAATTTTTTTTAGAGCTGGAGGCGCACAGGGGCAGCCTTGACGTTTTATATAGAATTTTTACTTTTTGTAAGGAAAATAAGAAAAAATATTACCTACATGTAGAGTGTCAGGGGTTTAAGGGTTTCATAAAGGGGATCGAAATTTTCATTATTTTTGCGATTGGACGCACCATTTTCGAGATTTATGCAAAAGAAAAAAAAAAGATACAGTACTGTTTTTTGCACCTGAAGCGAGGTGTTGGTGTGAATTTTAGTTCAAGATAACTAATTTTATTCCGCACCTTTTTAATCGCGATTAAAAATAGTCAGATTTAGTTAGACATGGGTGCCGATTCTCTTGTACACCGAACTAAACTAACTAAACTATCACTAAAATTCCTTATTTTTGACTATGAGAATCTCAAAGCTATTCTGCAAAATAAATTCTCTAAATTTAAAAATAATTTTGACACATCTAAATCGAATTTGACAACCGCGACTCCACACGTGATACCTAACCACGTGAATCTTTTTAGAGACGGAGGCGCGCAGGGGGTGCAGCCTCGACGTGTTTTATATGGATTTTTCACTTTTTGTGTGGAAAATAAGAAAAAATATTACCTACATGTAGAGTGTTAGGGGTTTAAGGATTTTATAAAGGGTGTCAAAATTTTAATTATTTTTGCGATTGGACACACCGTTTTCGAGATATAAGCAAAAGAAAAAAAAAAATCAGTACTGTTTTTTCATCTGAAGTCGAGGTGTTGGTGTGAATTTTAGTTCATGACAACCAATTTTATTCCACATCATTCTCTTGTCACAAATGCCTCTAAACTAAACTAAAAATCACTTTAGTCTATTTCAGAATGGGAAATCGTCGTTTGACAGGAATAAAACAAAATTTTGGTGATTTTTAGTCTAGTTTAGAGGCATTTGTGACAAGAGATTCTCTTGTCAAAAATGCCTCTAAACTAAACTAAAAATCACCAAAATTTAGTTTTATTCCTGTCAAACGACGATTGCCCATTCTGAAATAGACTAAAGTGACCCAACTTAACTATATTTTAGTTTGACAGCACTAAGATGGCACTGAGATATTAGTTTAGTGAAAATGGCAATTTTGCTATTCTGAATTTGACGTTTTTAACCTAAAATTTAGATTTTCTAACTAAATATGACTATTTTTAATCGCGACTAAAAACATGTGGAATAAAATTGGTTGTCATGAACTAAAATTCACACCAACACCTCGACTTCAGATGAAAAAACAGTACCGAATATTTTTTTTTCTTTTGCTTATATCTCGAAAACGGTGTGTCTAATCGCAAAAATAATGAAAATTTCGACACCCTTTATAAAACCCTTAAACCTCTAACACACTACATGTAGGTAATATTTTTTCTTATTTTCCACACAAAAAGTGAAAAATGCATATAAAACACGTCGAGGCTGCCCCCCCTGCGCGCCTCCGGCTCTAAAAAGATTCACGTGGTTAGGTATCACGTGTGGAGTCGCAGTTGTCAAATTCGATTTAGATGTGTCAAAATTATTTTTAAATTTAGAGAATTTATTTTGCAGAATAGCTTTGAGATTCTCATAGTCAAAATTAAGGAATTTTAGTGATAGTTTAGTAAGTTTAGTTCGGTATACAAGAGAATCGGCACCAATAGCGAATTTTTCATTTTCACTAAATTAATAACTCATTCAGTTGCAAAAACTGTACTTTATCTTTTTTCTGTTCTTTTGCTTATATCTCGAAAATTGTGTCTTATCGCAAAAATAATGAAAATTTCGACCCCCTTTATGAAACCCATAAACCCATAAAACTCAACATGTAGGTAATAATTTTTCATGTTTTCCATACAAAAAGTATAAAATTCCATATAAAACAGAATTGTTATAAATATACTAAACGAATATACACAAACATTCCAGACTTATTTCATAAGCGTACCTACGTAACTTAACAAAATACCGTCTATAGGATCAAAACTGTTTAAGCGATCACTACGCTCGATGTTTAGGCGTGTGTGCATGAACGGTGCACACAAACATAGCATCGCAAGAATTTACCTAAACTCTGTCGAGTGAAGTCACAGCTAGGAGCCTTAATAAAAATGGCAAATTGTTGAAGTACTGTGTGTATCAATAATAGTAGGAAAAGCAAGGTTTACTTTTTTTTATCCAAAGGATTTTGTCAGGTTATTATCTATATCTACCCATACCTACTCATTTTTAATGCTTATTGCAGAATTATGTAGTTACGAGATAGGTAGTATCCTAAATAAAGATGGCCATAAAGTTTTCCCATATGAATTATTATTTATTAATCTTATGGTTTACCGCCTATATTAGCGAGTTATTGTTTGTCTCCTATTTGTTTCGTATTTTTGTTTTAGTAGGTTTGTAGGTACCACTTACGTTCGTGAAATAGTAAAACCAGAAAGGAAACTTTATAGTTTCGCCATGTCCGTCTGTCCGTCCGTCTATAAGTCACGGTATTTTAATAAGTAACCAACTTCAAAAAAAGCAAGCAACGTATGCATCTATGTATGTGTAGGGATAGCATTTATCCACATGTACATATGACACTGTCTGTGCGATGGCTCCTACGAATAACGGTTGCGGGCAGTCGCTCCCGAACGCTCGCTGTGACGACACAAAACTGTAATTAGGATAGTTTACTTAATTAAAAGAATTACTGTGCCAAAGAGACTTTTAATCACATACAAAATATAGATATCCTAAATATGTATAACTTATTTGACAGTATAAATAATTACTTACATACTTTACTATCGTGTTTTATTAGCATATAAGCTTAATCAGCCTAGGTATAATGTTCCTACTGTTGGGATATAGCCCTCCTCTTTCTGTGAGAGCGAGTGGGCCGTAATCCACCAAGCGGGCTCAGTGCGGGTTGGTGGATCTCATATGTTTTCGAATTATTGGTTCTAGGACATGCCGGTTCCCTCACGATGTTTTTCTTCACCGTTTTGAGAGCAGTGGTAATGAAATAATTTATATAAAGTGCCTGCTTGGGTTCGAACCCTAGACTCGTAACTCGTGACCGTTACCACTGGGCCACCACTGCTCATTTTAATACCCGACTTCAAAAATGGGAGGGTCTCAGTTCAACAACGATGCACGCATTGTGTGTATAATTATTTCACAGTATGATTAATTAAATAGGTATTACTTAATTTTAAATAAACTGTTAAAATAATTACCGGTTCGGTACCGTAATTTGAAAACGGAAAACTCACGGGATCACCTCAGTCACAGTGCGTGTCCGTTCGTCTGTCCGTCTGTCCAGCTGTCCAGCTGTCCAGCTGTCCATCCGTCCATCCGTCCGTCCGTCTGTGCTCATCGCCGAATCTCGACTCGCACTTACCCGGTTTTTTAATCTGTAATAACCGAGTGACAGCCCTATGAAAGTAGGTAAGAATTTTGAATTCTGTTAGGAAGCTTGCCTTCTGCTCGTTTTTTATTCTTGTGCCCCTAGCGCGCGGCTAAAAATCGACAAAATAATACCTACAATAAATAAGGAGGAGCAATCGTTGTATCGATAAAAAAATAGTCAAAAAGTTTTTATGTTTTTATTTTAAATCAGCCTTAATTTAACCACCCTAATCAACAGAAAGACAGACAGAGTCGTTAAAGTCCATACCTACGGATTTTAAAGCAGGTAGGTATAATATAAACGGGATATTTTTAAATGCACATCAAAGAACTTATCACCCATTCATCATCATCATTTCAGCCAAAAGACGTCCACTGCTGGGCATAAGCCTCCCCAAGAGGGGGGTTTTGCCATAATCGTCAAGCTTGGTAGGCGAGTTGGCGGTAGCAGTATGAGAACGCTGCTGCCATTCTCTAGTTAGTTCCTTAGTCGTCTACGACACCTACGGCAAGAAATGGGATGGGGTTATTCTTATACGTCCGGCACCACACGGAACTTACTACCCATCAATTAAATAAGTTTTATAAAAACGTGCCTACGCCAGTCTGTGACAGACTTCGATTTATCTAACCGTGCCCGGCGCGTGGCGTCGTCATAACTCAAACGTGCCGCGCTGAGTGTCATCGCCGGAGCACAGTAAGAGACAACACCATAAGGAACTCGAGTGCGAGTGCCTGTCCGACTTGTAGGTACTGTCACAATACCTTTTTAATGGTAAGGACAACATTCAACACGGTTCCAAATTTGAACAATCAATAGGATATGTAGATAAGTAATATAGTAAATAACAAAATTACATCACAATATTTAAATAAAAACGTTTTTACAAAAAAAACCAACCGACTTCCAAAAAACTACTACAAAGTAAAAAATAACTTACATTTCGGAAGTCGGTCTTTGGTTTTGTATTTTCGTTCTTTTCCATCGACTTCCGAAATTTAAGTTATTTTTTACTTTGTACTTAGTAGTTTTTTGGAAGTCGGTTGTTTTTGTTTTTTTGTGAAAAAGATTTTATTTCTCGCTTTTTAGTGGGTCAATTTGTAATTTGTCTAAGTTTCATTAGCCTAATGCCAACAGCTCATCACCTTTTACAAAATATAGCTTTTCCCGATGCAGGGACGTTCATCGTTGAGGAGTTCTCTTGGTACTGCACCATCAGCTCCACTTCCCCATATGCATTGTGACGAGCATAAATTGCATTGCAACCATATTAAAGTAATCGAATCGCAACCCGTGAAATACTTATTATTGAGTAGTTCCGGTGGCTATTTGTGGTCTTCATCATCAGTTCCACCTAACCAAATGGTGCTTTCCAAGAGCAACTGCACGAGTTACTATAAAAAATACCCAAAATCGCTATAGGTTTGCCTATAATATTTGAAGAGTTCCCTCGATTTATCTGGGATGCCATCATCAGATCCTAGTTTCCTTACCATGGTACTACTCTTGGGATATCTCCTTTCCAATAAAAAAAGAATCATCAAAATCGGTTCATAAACGACGAAGTTATCCGCGAACACACATAAAAAACTCCTCAGTAGTCATTGTTGAAAAGTGACTATTTTATCGATAATGTGTGTACCCACGAACAACATTATCCATTCGTTTGATCCGCTTGATTTGATAGTTTTTGAGTTAGCTACAAAATACGTATTTTTTTCCCACTAGCTATGTAGATGATATGATAAGTTTCTGTCACTGGTAGCACGTAGTGGTATTCGAATGTGTGTGGGGTAGGTACCACAACTAAAAAGTGAAAAATAAAAACTTTTTACAAAAATTAATAACCGACCTCCAAAAAAAACACTACAAAGTGAAAAATAACTTTAATTTCGGAAGTCGGTGGCAAAAAACGAAAATACAAAACACAAGACACCGACTTCCGAAATTAAAGTTATTTTTCACTTTGTAGTGTTTTTTTTGGAGGTCGGTTATTTTTTTTTGTAAAAAAATTTTTGTTTAAGGCTCCGTGCTGCCGCACCGCACGAAATCACTGATTTTGATCAATTTTGTTTATTCGTTGTGAGAAAGGGGACGAGAATTTAAACAAAATTATTTGTGATTTGAAAAGTCCAATTCTTCGTCTTGTACATAGGGGAAAGGGATTTTTGATGTGAATGTTGTCACATTTTAATTCTAATGGGATTTTACATAGTCACCAGTTTGGTTTCACGAAAGGTAGGTCGACGACTGACGCAGGAGTAAAACTCATCAGTCACATTTTGGAATCCTGGGAGAAGTCCCAGGATGCAATTGGCATTTTCTGTGACCTCTCAAAAGCGTTTGACTGCGTTGACCACAATACACTGATGTGTAAATTACACCACTACGGAATTCGTGGACAAGCTGCTGATCTTGTTCTTTCCTATCTATCAAACAGGCAGCAAAAAGTAAATGTTAATGGGGCGACGTCTTCGGGGTCTCTAGTTAAAATGGGCGTGCCTCAAGGCTCAATTCTCGGCCCTTTCTTATTTCTAGTTTATATAAATGATCTTCCTTACATGATGACTAACTTATCAGATATAATTCTATTTGCTGACGACACTTCTCTTATTTTTAAAATAGACAGGAAAGATACAGATGTATTACATGTTAACGATAGTCTGGCTGTACTTTCAAAATGGTTCGCAGCTAATAATCTTTTACTTAGTGCGAACAAAACGAAATGTATTAGGTTCTCATTACCAAATGTACCTCAAGTAGGTCTAAATCTAAAACTTGATGGCAAAAACCTAGATGCAATAACGGAAACTATATTCTTAGGAATTACTTTAGATTCAAAATTACAATGGGGCGCCCATATTAGAACTCTTTCAGGTAGATTAAGTTCAGCTATGCAGTAAGAAAAATAAGGCAGTTGACTGATATAGCCACAGCTAGGTTAGTATACTTTGCTTATTTCCACAGTATTATGTCTTATGGCGTCTTGCTGTAAGAATAAGAATAAGAATAAATTTATTTATCAAAGTTTACATTCAAGTGGATTGTATTCCTAGACCTCACACTAGGATTCCCTGTGTTGTGAGATCTAGGCTCCTTCGTTCCGTTAACAATTTTAAATAAAAAGGTACATTTCTAAAACTTAGAATAGATATAAAAAGAGTGTATGCATGGTGCTGTGATTTGTGTTAATTTTGTTGGTGTTGTAAGAGTGTCTGTGTGATATTGAGTGCACGTGTATTTGTGAATTGTCAATGTGTATACTGTGAGTTTTTACTTAAGCTAGGAAACTTTCTGTCATGTCGTAGTCCAGTGTAAGAAGCCAGAAGCTGTGGGGATCGGCAGCTGACGTAGATTCAATTTTCATTTTACAAAAGAGGGCAATCCGCGCGATCTATAAAATGGGCCTTCGCGAGTCCCTTAGAGACAAATTTAAAGAAATTGATATACTGACTTTGCCTTCACTTTATATCTTAGAAAGTATTATGTATGTTCGCAAAAACTTAAGACTTTTCAAAATAAGAAGCGATTTCCATAATATAAATACACGTAGTCGACATGAAATTGTGATACCCAAATTTAGATTAACTAAAACAAGCAAGTCATTTCTTATAAACAGTATCCGCTTTTATAACAAGTTGCCAAAGTCTGTGACAGAACTTAGCGATGGGAAGTTCAAAACCCACATCAAACGTGTCCTTATCAAAAAAGCATATTATAAAATTAAAGACTATGTTGAAGATAAGGAAGTTTGGCAATAATTCCTTCTGCACATGTGGCTTCCCTGGTACCTCATTAACGGCATAAATAAGTAAGAGTCTATTAACTGCTCCCAAATTACCATGTTTATTTAAATCTTTATTTTTTTTTTGTCTTTACATTCGTCCTTGACATATTTATTATTCTATTATTTGACATTATATACCTACGATTTAATTTAAACTTTTTTTTAGTGACTTGTGGACATGATAATTACTCAGATTGATTACAGTTGTAACAGCAATCATATAATTGCGTTTTATTAAAATAGGTTTTTTACTTTTATTAATTTATTTATTTTTGTATAGATTCTTTTCTACATATTTTGTGAATGTGAGAACGCTGTAGGCTTAGTGGATTGTAGACCTGTTGACCATTTTCTATTTTGTTAAGTACTTGGTACTTATTGAAACACCTACACTGTCCTCCCATACCTAGAAACACTGTTATATGAAAGTATTGTAAAAGCCAATTCAAAGTCAAAGTCAAAGTCAAATCATTTATTTCAAATAGGCCCATGTATGGCACTTTTGAACGTCAAAAATTACAAAATAATAAAATTGATTCTAGTCGCCCCTTCCAAAAGGTAGTTTTCGTATGGAGAAGAATGGGCAAGAAACTCCACCGTTACTCTTTTAAAATGTTTTACAATATTGTTTGTATATGTACGTACATTTGTTAAATAATTATTATATGTGAAGACGATGCACCTAGAATAAAATTACTATACCACAATAGGTAAAAACAATTAAAAATGAAGCAACGAGAGATAATTTAATTTGTGATAGATACATGGTTCTCACATATTTACAAACATTGTAAAAGTAGATGATTTTCCTAAAATTTTACAATTAATAAGTCAGTGTGTAAGGAAGTAATTACAGAATGTAAAATCAATGTCATAAAACACAAAGTAATAAATTTTACAATTACATTAGCAACCAGTTTGATTTTGTCTTGATTCTAAATTGTCCTATGGAGCAGGACCAGCATGTTTCCAAGCACTCTTATCTTGGATATAATCCTCTAATTTGTAATATGCTTGTTTACAAAGTGTACTTTTTATATGAGTTTTAAATTTTCTTTCATTTAATTGCAATATGTCACAAGGTATTTTGTTGTAACATTTAACACAGTACCCCATAAAAGATGTATGTACTTTAGATAACCTGAAAAATGGTTGATCTAGTTTATCTTTATTTCTAGTATTAAAATTATGTCTATCACTTATTTTATTAAAGAGATGTGGATTTTTCCTTACATACATAATATTTTCATAAATGAATTGGCAAGGTACCGTCATAATATTAATCCTTTTAAAAAGTTCCCTGAGAGATTCGCGACGACATAGGTTATAAATGGCTCTGACAGCCCTCTTTTGTAAAATAAAGACGGATTCAATGTCAGCAGCCCGACCCCACAGTAAAATGCCATATGACATAATGCTGTGAAAGTAGCTAAAATATACCAAACGCGCGGTTTCTACATCTGTTAACTGTCTTATCTTTCTAATAGCATAAGCGGCCGAGCTTAGCCGCCCCGCAAGAGATGTTATATGAGGTCCCCATTGTAATTTCTCGTCCAGCGTGATTCCTAGGAAAACTGTTTGATTTATGAATTCCAGTTTTTCTCCATTCAATATGATGTCACATTCGCTACTTTTAACATTCGGTAATTTAAATCTAATGCACTTGGTTTTTTTCTCATTTAGTACCAAATTATTTTTAAAAGAGTAACCGTGGAGTTTCTTGCCGGCTCTTCTCCATAGGAAACGACCAATTGGAACCGTGCACCTAGCTTCTGACGTTTCATAAGTGAACATGTAGGTTTATGTGAAATAAAATATTTTGATTTTGATTTTTTTTTTAAATAAATTAAGGATTCGTGGGAAATCACTAAAATTCGCAACAAGTTTTCCAAAAAATGACGCGAGACTGACGTTTGATCGTTTCGTTAGAAGAAACTGCTTTTGATGTTGAAAATTAAAAAATATTATCAACATCATTATATGGTCTACTTGTACATAGGGGAACCACTTTTTTCAACTTTCATATAAAATATAGCAGAAAAAAAATTTTGAAATAACGTAACTTTCTCAAAACTTCAAGCCAAATAAATATTTTTTTCTAATAATTAGAAACACTTTTAAGACATTTTAAAAATTATATATTAATTTTAAGTTAATTGTTTAATAGAATCTAAATTTTATTTCATAAATAAACAATTACTTAATTACGTAAATAAATGGCAAAGTGAACTATATAAACGATCGCGGAAAATCTATTCCGTCAGTAGCGAATGGGCCTTCCCAGCGTGAGGACGTATCACTTTGCGTCGCAGCACGCACACACGCACGTACGTGTCCGATGTTAACATATTCCAGAAATTGTACGTCGACTACCACATTTTGATCCGCATTTTATTTTAAAGTACTTTGCTTGTTTTAGAAGAACATTAAAATTTTGCATGCCTGGCAATAAATAAAATACCGGTGTACGTGTGTTCGTAATTCTTCTTATCCTAAACGGCTTGACTTATTTAGATGTTTTTTTTTGTTTTTTTTTAACGCTACTGAAGACTACTTTAAGTCAAAATAAAGATCCAAGATGGCGGCTGCGAACATTTAAAAATATTTCGTCATGGGTATCGTTTTCATAGTTTTCGAGGATGCTAAAGCTGATAGTGAGGTCAAAATATAAATCCAAGATGGCGGCTGTGACAATATTCAGATTTTTCGTCATGGGTGTCTTTTTCATAGTTTTGAGGATTCTAAAGCAGATTTTGATGTCAAAACGTAAATCTAAGATGGCGGCTGCGAAAATTTTCACATTTCTTCATAACATCACGCCATCAATTTCAAAGTCAATCAATCAATCAATCAATCTTTATTTGCCCTTTGAAATTGAGGCGTGATGTTATGAAGAAATCTCATTTCCGCAACTTTTTCGCGCAAGTGGGTTCGCGCAAGTGTCTTTCGCGCAAGTGTCTCAGATCCCTTTATGGATACTGGTGCCAATTCTCTTGTCACAAATTAATGCCTCAAAACTAGACTAAAAATCACCAAAGTTTCGTTCATTCCTGTCAAACATCGATCACTAATAATGAACTAAAGTCCCCGCCACGAGAAGCTATAAATTTTGTAAACACACATTCAAGGGTTTGCAATCTTTGGGTAAAATAAAATAAAAACAGTTTTGTACTATTTTTTTACAGGGATATAATTATATTACGACACACATCTAATTACAAACAAACAATATAACCTAATCCACGAAAACACCACAAACAAACAGACGCATTCGAAACTCGAAAGACAGCAGAGACAACGTCAGCGTGAACTTACTTCAAAATCGTGGCCCAAATGTTTACGTTCCATGAATCAGATGCGTTCCAGTACCACAAAACCTTAGACGACAGCGCTTTATATCGCTAAAATATAACCCGATCAAGTGAAATTGCTCATTAGTTTCGTATAACACGTACGTTACTTTGACTTCATTGAATTTGGAATTATTTGTTGTTGATTAAATTGTCGCTAAGTAACTTGGTAGAAGTTCTTTATTTACAAAAATTATAGCTTCTCGTGACGGGGACTTTAGATACACAATCAGCGCCAAAAAATGTCCTCACCGAATGAGCACCCAATTGAACATTTGGGTGCTCTTTTCATTTAGTAGCATTCGGACGCTCCGACTGTAAACAACTCGTAAAAAATTGTTAAAATCACACATCTAGGACGCTAAAAAAGGATGGAGTTTCATATTTTCGATAAGTATTAATATTATTATTATATAAATGTTATGACTGTACCATAAATGCTGATATTTTGCCAAGAAATCATCGTAAAAACTTTTTTAAAATTAAGTCTTATTAAACAGAAGGAGTTATAAAGCATCTCAATTGTAAAGACTCTTACTAAACCTATTAATCATACTATCGCATGCTCACTTAAATTGTTCAGGTTATGTGCGTTGACTCTGTTCCATTTCTGGAGACGCTATTGTTTTTTTTATTTTTTATTATTAAAGGAGGATTGTTTTTTTGAAGTGAAAAATTCTTTAGGCGCTTTGGACATTTTTGAGATGCGAAAAAACAATTGAACTCGCGACACCGTTACCAACACCTCATTAAAAGTATTTCCTGCACAGTAAAATTGTTCAAGTTTTCACTTCTATCGGTACTCCCAGAGTGGCACTGTTTTTTTTTAGTTTGAATCTGACTATTTTTCGCGATTAAAATTGATTGTCATGAACTTTAAATTCACAACAACACCTCGATTTCACATGCATAAACAGTACTGAATCTTTTTTTACCCGACTACGGCAAAGCCAAAAGGAAGGGTTATGATTTTAACAGTCTATGTATGTATGTTTGTATGTATGTATGTATGTTTGTTTTTACGTGTGTTCCACCGTAGCGCCTAAACTACTAAACCGATTTTGATGAATGAGGTATCAATAGATTTGTAATAATGGTCCGGGTGACATAGGCTATATAATTTTTCCCTAAATTTAATTTGGTGGACTTTACACGTAAATTTCTAACCTCGAAAAAAATTAAAATGGGATGATCATGACATGTTTGGTATCAAAAGAAAGGTCTTGACGAGCACATTACAAATATGTATATAATATTATATTTTCAAAGTAAACAAATATGTTTAAATCGTTAAAAACAAGCAAAAGTGAGACTGCGCTACGTAGTATCGCAAGATGTTACCAACGTGCAGTTAATCAAATCTTAATAAGTAGTACCGATTTGTAATTCCACTCTTATGAAGAAAAACAAGTACAACGAAATATTTATGTTTTGGATTTCTTCGAAGCTCGATATCGTTATATGGTGTTGGCGTCGAAATAAATCGCTCTATGGTTTCGTTCAAAGCACTATACACTGCTATCGGAATTTAAAATAGGTTAATCACTGAACTATTGTATTACTCTACTCTTATTTACGTTTATTAAGTGTAAAAACGGAAAAGTATAAAATAAAAAAATTAAGTTTAAAAAACTGTAACCCGACTACGGGAAAATAAAAATGATCTAAAAAGTACGAAACAAGCAAATATTTCAGACAGAAATCAAGACATAGGTACAAAAATGGTCAAGGTAAAGCCGTCGTCGCATGCCATTATAATTTTGTAGGTGTTCTTGACACCAACATGGTATACAGGCATGCGACCACGGCTTTACCTTGACCATTTTTGTACCTATGTCTTGATTTCTGTCTGAAATATTTGCTTGTTTCGTACTTTTTAGACCATTTTTATTTTCCCGTAGTCGGGTTACAGTTTTTTAAACTTAATTTTTTTATTTTCTTTTGCTTATATCTCGAAAACGGTGTGTCCAATCGCAAAAATAATGAAAATTTCGACTCCCTTTATAAGACCCTTAAACCCCTTATACTCTACATGTAGGTAATATTTATTTCTTATTTTCCATACAAAATGTGAAAAGTTCCATATAAAACACGTCAAGCGTGCGCGCTTCCGGCTCTAAAAAGATTCACATGGTTAGGTATCACATGTGGAGTCACGATTGTCAAATTTGATTTAGATGTGTCAAAAATTTTCTTAAATTTAGAGAATTTATTTTGCATAATTGTGCCGATTCCCTTGTTCACAAACTAAACTAAATTTAAGTGCATCTTTTTCTTTTTATTTCATTAAGAAAAGGACAGAAGATAAATTTTAGTTTAGTCCTGTCAAATTAATCAGCGCTTGACGTTAATTGACGTAATTTTAGTCGGCAAGTTTTTAATCACGTCTAAACTTGTATGGAGAGTGATAGGCGGTGATTAATTTGACAGGACTAAACTAAAATTTATCTTCTGTCCTTTTCTTAATGACATTGTAAGAAAAAGATGCACTGAACTTAAATTTAGTTTAGTTTGTGAACAAGGGAATCGGCACCAATAGCTCTGAGATTCTCATAGTCAAAAGTAAGAAATTTTAGTGATAGTTTAGTTAGTTTAGTTCGGTGTATAAGAGAATCGGCACCAATCAAAATTTTAGGTGAAAAAAGTCAAATTCAGAATAGCGAATTTTTCATTTTCACTAAATTAATAACTCATTCAGTTGCAAAAACTGTACTTTATCTTTTTTCTGTTCTTTTGCTTATATCTCGAAATTGTGTCTTATCGCAAAAATAATGAAAATTTCGACCCCCTTTATGAAACCCATAAACCCATAAAACTCAACATGTAGATAATAATTTTTCATGTTTTCCATACAAAAAGTATAAAATCCCATATAAAACAGAATTGTTATAAATATACTAAACGAACATACACAAACATTCCAGACTTATTTCATAAGCGTAGGTGTAACTTAACAAAATACCGTCTATAGGATCAAAACTGTTTAAGCGATCACTACGCTCGATGTTTAGGCGTGTGTGCGTGAACGGTGCACACAAACATAGCATCGCAGGAATTTACCTAAACTCTGTGGAGTGAATTCACAGCACGGAGCCTTAATGAGGTATCTTTCTTTTGTTCCCTTAGCGTGAAGACGGCTTCAACATATTTTCAGTGAGAGAAATGCTCTATCTGCCACAAACACGTAGGGAAGTGGTTCCTCCTTGAAGGGCAAATTAGTCGATGCTGGAAAATACAGTACATTTCTAAAAAAAAACTATACATCTCTGTATTTCTGCAAACACCGCCATTATTTATTCTACCATAACATCCGCAATCCACAAATGTGAAGTTATATTCAGCATCCACCAAAGCTAACAGAACAATGCTAATGTGGCTTCGAATCTCGAGGCCCACACAGACCGACACACACCGTCGGAAAAGGCATGGTGTGTGTTGTGTAGCTATCTGTGGTCGTCAGAATACAATAGAATAGAATGGAATCATTATTTATTTGCATAGAACGTAGGTACAAAAAATACAGATGTTTGTGTGGGCTGGTGCGCTTGCGTGCGCAATATCGCGCACCGTCGGAAGACCCTTCGTGCGCGGTGCGTGGTCGTGCGCTGTGCGGGCCGGTGCGCGTGCGTGCGCGATATCGCGCACCGTGGGAACCCGCCTTTACGACCAGTACACGGTGTCAAAAAAAATTTTTTTTCTTTTTATTTTAAGGCTCCTGGCTGTGAATTTATACACCGAACTAAACTAACTAAACTATCACTAAAATTTCTTACTTTTGACTATGAGAATCTCAAAGCTATTGGTGCCGATTCCCTTGATCACAAACTAAACTAAATTTAAGTTCAGTGCATCTTTTTCTTACAATTTCATTAAGAAAAGGACAGAAGATAAATTTTAGTTTAGTCCTGTCAAATTAATCACCGCCTATCACTCTCCATACAAGTTTAGACGTGATTAAAAACTTGCCGACTAAAATTACGTCAATTAACGTCAAGCGCTGATTAATTTGACAGGACTAAACTAAAATTTATCTTCTGTCCTTTTCTTAAGAAATAGAAAGAAAAAGATGCACTTAAATTTAGTTTAGTTTGTGAACAAGGGAATCGGCACAATTATGCAAAATAAATTCTCTAAGTTTAAGAAAATTTTTGACACATCTAAATCAAATTTGACAATCGCGATTCCACACGTGATACCTAACCATGTGAATCTTTTTAGAGCCGGAGGCGCGCACGCTCGACGTGTTTTATATGGAACTTTTCACTTTTTGTATGGAAAATAAGAAATAAATATTACCTACATGTAGAGTATAAGGGGTTTAAGGGTCTTATAAAGGGAGTCGAAATTTTCATTATTTTTGCGATTGGACACACCGTTTTCGAGATATAAGCAAAAGAAAAAAAAAAGATTCAAGTACTGTTTTTGCATGTGAAATCGAGGTGTTGGTGTGAATTTAAAGTTCATGACAATCAATTTTATTCCACACGGTTTTAATCGCGAAAAATAGTCAGATTCGGTTAGAAAATCTAAATTTTAAGTGAAAAACGTCAAATTCAGAATAGTAAAATTGCTATTTTCACTAAATGAAAATCTCAGTTCCATCTTAGTGCTGTCAAACTAAAATCTAGTTAAGTTGTGTCACTTTAGTCTATTTCAGAATGGGAAATCGTCGTTTGACAGGAATAAAACAAAATTTTGGTGATTTTTAGTCTAGTTTAGAGGCATTTGTGACAAGAGAATCGGCACCATGTCTAACTAAATCTGACTATTTTTAATCGCGATTAAAAAGGTGCGGAATAAAATTAGTTATCTTGAACTAAAATTCACACCAACACCTCGCTTCAGGTGCAAAAAACAGTACTGTATCTTTTTTTTTTCTTTTGCATATATCTAAAAATGGTGCGTCCAATCGCAAAAATAATGAGAATTCCGATCCCCTTTATAAAACCCTTAAACCCATAACACTCTACATGTAGGTAATATTTTTTTTTTAATTTCCATACAAAATGTGAAAAATTCCATATAAAACACGTCGAGGCTGCCCCCCCTGCGTGCCTCCGGCTCTAAAAAGATTCACATGGTTAGGTATCACGTGTGGACACTACATGTAGGTAATATTTTTTCTTATTTTCCTTACAAAAAGTAAAAATCTGTATATATAAAATGGTAAACTGACTGACTGACTGACTGGGTGATATATCAACGCACAGCTCAAACCACTGAACGGATTGGGCTGAAATTTGGCACACAGGTAGATATAATGACGTAGGCATCCACTAAGAAAGGGTTTTTGGAAAATCGACCTTTAAGGGGGTGAAAAGGGGGGATTTTGTTTGTATGAAAAATTTTATTCCTTGAGTTAATAAACTTGAAACTTGGCACGAATACTTATCTATGTAAATTATAAAGTTTGCCATTTTTAGTTTTTCTAAACTACCCCCTAAGGGAGGATTGGGGGTGTCATAGTTTGTATGGAAGAATTTTAACGCGCGGTCTGATTAACTCAAAACTCAGTATTTATACTTAAGACTGAAAACAAATAAAAACGTACATCAAGGTTTTTTGAAAATCTACCCCTGACGGGGTGAAAAGGGGTATTTATTTTTACAGGGGAGGATTTTACTGTTTGGCTTGATTAACTTGAAAATTTGTATAAATAATCTATGTCAAATAATGGAAACGTCACAATAGACTTTTCAAAAATTATTATCACGCTATTTGCTATGGGGGATGAGCAATATTGCATTATGTTCGTATTCTTCTATAGTTTACCGCAAACTGTAAAAAGACTATCCAAAAGGTTAGAATATTGCAGATAATTACGGATTTAACCTTTTAAAACATTATCATCACGCTATACCTTTATGGAGCTAAGTAGTCAATCATAACATATACAGGGTGGATGTTGATATGGGGCAATAAGGGCAGGTACCTTAACCGTTGTTGCTACAAGAAAACGGTCTTAGGAGACTGTCCTTAACTTTTTGATCTGTATTCACAGATTTTGAAAAAATTGTACAGTCAGCAAGAACATAGGTAATTTTCACAAAAACTTTTTTGATGCCTGTCGATCCTATTTCTTATTACTAGCGTCAAAAAATATATCGGGCCAACGGAGGGCGAATTTTTGAATTTTCTCGTACTCAAGTACGAGAAAATTCAAAAATTGCAAAAAACTTTCCATACATTTCGTAGAAAATGAGCCTGAGAGGAGATAGAACAACACGAAATATTATCCGCAACGATCAAAATCCGTAGTGCGCGCATAGCCTAAGTTTTTAATACCTATCTATTTCAACTTGATACTTCCACGCGTTTCTGAGAAAAAGTGTCTTGACAGGCAACGATGTCATCCTTTAAGGGTTTCCATTTTTCATTTTGAGATACGGAACCCTAAAACAGATTTATTACCTATCTATCTATTTGTTACCTTTTCATGCCGTAACGGCTGAACAGATTTAGATGAATGGTATACGGATAGGCCATGACCTGGGTTAGGACATTTGATAAGTACTCTGAATATCGGTAGTACGTTCCTGTGGGATATTTTCCAACCTTTGCGCGTGCGAAGCCGCGGGCAAAAGCTAGTTCTATATAAAACGTCAAGGCTGTCCCCTGTGCGCCTCCAGCTCTAAAAAAAATTCACGGGGTAGGGCAAACAAGTACCACGTGGACTCGCGATTGTCAAATATAATTTTAGTTTGTCAAAATATATTTAAATTTAGAAAATTTTTGTTGCAGAATAGCTTCAAGATTTTCATAGCCAAAAGTAAGGAATTTTAGAGATAGTTTAGTAAGTTTAGTTCGGTATACAAGAGAATCGGCACCATATTGCCATCTTAGTGCTGTCAAAATAAAATATATTCTACAATTATTTCACGATGGGAAATCATCGTTTGACAGGAATGAACGAAACTTTGGTGATTTTTAGTCTAGTTTTGAGGCATTAATTTGTGACAAGAGAATTGGCACCAGTATCCATAAAGGGATCTGAGACACTTGCGCGAAAGACACTTGCGCGAACCCACTTGCGCGAAAAAGTTGCGGAAATGAGATTTCTTCATAACATCACGCCTCAATTTCAAAGGGCAAATAAAGATTGATTGATTGATTGATTGACTTTGAAATTGATGGCGTGATGTTATGAAGAAATGTGAAAATTTTCGCAGCCGCCATCTTAGATTTACGTTTTGACATCAAAATCTGCTTTAGAATCCTCAAAACTATGAAAACGATACCCATGACGAAATATTTTTAAATGTTCGCAGCCGCCATCTTGGATCTTTATTTTGACTTAAAGTAGTCTTCAGTAGCGTTAAAGAAACTTCGTTCCAAAAATACTTCACTTATTGCTACAACAGCATATAGGCGCGGGCATATCGGTGACGCGAACCCATAACTTTTTCCCCTACCAAAAATCACTCAAAACTAAGAAATCTAAAGTCAAAATATAACTAGTGAACCCAGCAGGCAGATGTTGCCCTGCGACAACAGCGCCACGCGAGTCCAACTATAGTTATGAACCATCCAAGTTACACAAAAAGAATTTAAAAAAAAAACATCTAAATCAGTCAAGCCGTTTAGGATAAGAAGAATTACGAACACACGTACACCGGTATTTTATTTATTGCCAGGCATGCAAAATTTTAATGTTCTTCAAAAACAAGCAAAGTACTTTAAAATAAAATGCGGATCAAAATGTGGTAGTCGACGTACAATTTCTGGAATATGTTAACATCGGACATGTACGTGCGTGTGTGCGTGCTGCGACGCAAAGTGATACGTCCTCACGCTGGGAAGGCCCGTTCGCTACTGACGGAATACTCGAAAGAGGTCGCTGCGCCCCCGCAAGGGGGCGCGGCGAGCGGGGTCAGAGCCTCGCCCTTCGCCCGCGGAGGCTTTACGTTGGCCCATCACGATGGGCCCCTCAATTGTGTTTGCCTCGGGCGGCAATGAAAACGACCACATTATTGTTAGGCAATAATGCGTCGGTGTGATTGGTTGCATTGAATATTTCTGTAGGCGCGCCACGACGCCCTTAGTGGCGCCGCTTTCTTCACGACATCCCGGCGGTCTGTCCCCGCCAGGTGAGACCCCCGGTTGCCCGGGGGAGGCCCAGCGAGAACGACCAGCGACGGAGATGCCGACTCGACGCCCTACAGGTATAATATGTAGCTTCCCCCTCTCCCCGCTTACAGATCGAGCCGTTTACGGTTTGAGGGGTAGGCAGTCACGTATGTATGAGCGGTTAGTGTTGTAGAGTAACACCGCTCAGTGTAGACGCACGTCGCGACCCGCATCGCGCCCGTGCGTGTTGTGTATGGATGCATGTATAGTGATGGATGTCTGTACAGTTATGTGACGTGCCTATATTAACCTAGTACACGCCACACAACAGATGTGTGTGTACATCTGTAGAGTCTTATTATTTCGAGTAAGCTGCGTGTAACCTGGGTGCAGCTTACCCAAGGCGTCAATCCGGTGCGATGGGGTCAGGGTCCGCTACCAGGTCACGGGGCAGGGCTTTCGCGTCAGGTGGCCGCGCGTGCAGTGGCGCTATCTGCCTGACATGGGGCCAGAGATGCGTCGGCCCGCGCGAACATGACCTTCGCGAGCCGGCCCACAAACTTATCCAGGCTCTCGATCCCGAGGTCCCGCTTGATGACATCGTTCCTCACGAAGCAAGGGGCGTCTAATATGGTCCGCAGCGCAAGATGCTGTTGCGCGCGGAGCAGCCTTCGGCTCGCCTCGCTCGTGAGGGCGAACCAAGCGGGGGCGGCGTACGTCAAGACTGGGCGTATGTACATCTTGTACACGCTCAGCTTGACGCGCACCGGGATGTGGGACGAGAGCACGAGTTTAAGGAGGTTGCGGGCTACCCTACCCTGTGCGGCGACCTTGCGGACATGGGGCCCCATCGTGAGGCGGCGGTCGATGGTCACACCCAGGTACTTGGCCCGGGGCGACCAATCGACGGCGGCTCCTTGTAGTTTCAGGGGTGGTGGGAGGGGCGCGTTTCCTGTGATAAGTGCCTACGTTTTACCCACATTAACCGAGAGCCGCCATTTGGATAGCCACTCGGGGAGCGCGTCGAGGGCGCGCTGCATCTTGACCGCCGCGTACTTCGCATTAAGCGATGTAGCTATGTACGCGGCGTCATCTGCATACAGCGCGAGAATTACTTGGTTTGTGGCGGGGATGTCGTCGGTGTAACGTGAGTAACACGCAGGCGACACGCAGCTGCCTTGCAGTACACCCGCAAGCACAGGACGGGCGCTAGATAGCGCTCCGTCGACCACCACCCTGATAGTCCTGTGGGAGAGGAAGCTAGACACCACCTTTACGACGCGACGGGGCGCGTCCGAGGTGGCGAGTTTGTAAATAAGGCCGTCGTGCCACACACGGTCGAAGGCCTTCTCCATGTCGAGGAATACTGCCACCGAATATTCCTTTTTGTTCCTAGCTGTTACTGACGGAATAGATTTTCCGCGATCGTTTATATAGTTCACTTTGCCATTTATTTACGTAATGAAGTAATTGTTTATTTATAAAATAAAATTAAGATTCTATTAAACAATTAACTTAAAATTAATATGTAATTTTTAAAATTTCTTAAAAGTGTTTCTAAGTATTAGAAAAAAATATTTATTTGGCTTGAAGTTTTGAGAAAGTTACGTTATTTCAACATTTTTTTTTTGCTATATTTTGTATGAAAGTTGAAAAAAGTGGTTCCCCTATGTACAAGTAGACCATATAATGATGTTGATGATATTTTTTAATTTTCAACATCAAAAGCAGTTTCTTCTAACGAAACGATCAAACGTCAGTCTCGCGTCATTTTTTGGAAAACTTGTTGCGAATTTTAGTGATTTCCCACGAATCCTTAATTTATTTCAAAAATCCCTTTCCCCTATGTACAAGACGAAGAATTGGACTTTTCAAATCACAAATAATTTTGTTTAAATTCTCGTCCCCTTTCTCACAACGAATAAACAAAATTGATCAAAATCAGTGATTTCGTGCGGTGCGGCAGCACGGAGCCTTAACGGCATAACAATGTAAATGTCTATTAACTGCTCCCAAATTACGATGATTATTTCATTTTTTTTACATTCTTCCTTGATCTTTAACTTTTTGACATTATATACCTACAATCTATATCTATAAAAGGAAAGGGTGACTGACTGAATGACTGACTGACTGATCTATCAACGCACAACTCAAACCACTGAACGGAATGGGCTGAAATTTGGCACACAAGTAGATAATATGACGTAGGCATCCACTAAGAAAGGGTTTTTGGAAAACCGACTTTTAAGGGGGTGAAAAGGGGGGATTTTGTTTGTATGAAAAATCTTATTCCTTTAGTTAATAAACTTGAAACTTGGCACAAATACTCATCTATGTAAATTATAAAGTTTGCCATTTTTAGTTTTTCTAAACTACCCCCTAAGGGAGGATTGGGGGGTGTCAAAGTTTGTATGGAAGACGCGCGGTCTGATTAACTCGAAACTCAATATTTATACTTAAGACTGAAAACAAATAAAAACGTATATCAGGGTTTTTTGAAAATCTACCCCTAACGGGGTGAAAAGGGGTATTCATTTTTACAGGGGAGGATTTTACTGTTTGGCTTGATTAACTTGAAAATTGGTATAAATAATCTATATCAAATAATGGAAACGTCACAATAGACTTTTTCAAAAAAATATTATTATCACGCTATTGGCTATGGAGGATGAGCAATATTGCATTATGTTCGTATTCTTCTATAGTTTACTGCAAACTGTAAAAAGACTATCCAAAAGGTTAGAATATTGCAGATAATTACGGATTTAACCTTTTAAAAGATCATAATCACGCCATACCTTTATGGAGCTTAACCGTTATCGCTATAAGATAACGGTCTTAGGAGACTGTCCTTAACTTTTTGAAACATTTTGATCTACATTCACAGATTTTGAAAAAATTGTACAGTTAGCAAGAACATGGGCAATTTTCACAAAAACTTTTTTGATGCCAGTCGATCTTATTTCTTATAACGAGGGTCAAAAACTATATCGGGCCAACTGAGGTTTGAATATGAGAAAATTCAGAAATTACAAAAAACTTTCCATACATTTCGTAGGAAATGAGCCTGAGAGGAAATAGAACAACACGAAATATTATCCGCAACGATCAAAATCCGTAGTGCGCGCTTAGCCTAAGTTTATAATATCTAGGTATTTCAAATTGATACCTCTACGCGTTTCTGAGAAAAAATGTCTTGACTGGCAACGATGCCATCCTTAAAGGGTTTCCGTTTTTCATTTTGAGGTACGGAACCCTAAAACAGATTTACTATCTTTCTGTTTGTTACCTTTTCATGCCGTAACGGCTGAACAGATTTAGATGAAAGGCATACGGATAGGCCATGACCTGGGTTAGGACATATGATAAGTACTCTGAATATCGGTAGTACGTTCCTGTGGGATATTTTCCGACCTTTACGCATGCGAAGCCGCGGGCAAAAGCTAGTTTTCTATATTGTTTTTATCAAATTAGATTTGTTACAGCTGTAGTGGCAATCACGTTATTTGGTTTAAATAGGTCCTTATTTTTATTTTAGGGTACTTAAGAAACCATTTTTATTGGAACCAAAAGTACTTATCCAATATTGTTATGAAGAGTTGTTTACTGTGCACCTTTTTAAGGCAATCTAAAAATTCATCACGAATACCGGTACTTTTGATACTGAAAATGAAGGTGGAGTGCATCCAGGCTCATGGCCAAATGATCCTCAAGGAAATACTTTCTTGATATCTATGAGGAATCTTCCAAGAAGAGCAACTTTTTTTAACACACAATTTTTTAAATTTTAATATTACATAACATGGGCAGAGGTGTCCCTGTAGCAGGTACCCCCACATTTCGGCAGTTATGTTTAAGTCCCATGTAATAGGGGGAGAGTCTATTGCCATCAACCCGGGCACAAATTCAGACTCCGAGCTGCTACTGAGAAATTTCAGATAGAAAAAACCTTTTTACAAAAAAAAACAACCGACCTCCAAAAAAACACTACAAAGTGAAAAATAACTTTAATTTCGGAAGACGATGTCTTGGGTTTTGTATTTTCGTTTTTTGCCACCGACTTCCGAAATTAAAGTTATTTTTCACTTTGTAGTGTTTTTTTGGAGGTCGGTTGTTTTTTTTTGTAAAAAGTTTTTATTTTTCACTTTTTAGTTGTGGTACCTACGTACCACAACTAAAACACACATTTGAATACCACTACCTGCTACCAGTGACAGAAACTTATCATATCATCTACATACTAAGTGGGAAAAAAATACGTGTTGTGTAACTAACTCAAAAACTATCCAAGCATAGTTAATAAAATTTATATGGGACCAATTTGAGAGCATACCCTTTCAAACAAAAAAAGAATTTTCAAACTCGGTTCACAATTGACGGAGAAATCGGAGGACATAAATAAAAAAAAACAAACATACGCGACGAACATACCTCCTCCTTTTTGGAAGTCGGTTAAAAACACAATAACACTGCCCGACCCGGGAATCGAACCCAGGACCTCAGCAGTAGCGCTTGCAACCACTAGACCAACAAGGCAGTCAATTTTAATATTCTTTTCTGAAATTGCTATTGTTTTTATAATTTTCTCAGTTTTGATGTTGTATTTCCTGTACGTGTCCCAAATAAAAAAAATCTTTCTAACTCTATCTGCTAAGACCATCTATCTATACATGTAATAAAATCGTAGCGAAGTCGAAACTGTACTTACATTGAATATTTTTGAAAAAAGTATTTGCTACGAGGTCTACGATCGATTCTAATGCCGAAAATATTATATTTATTAGAATTTTTGGCTGTTTGTCTGTATGTATGTTCCAGCATGTCGCAAATTCTAGCGGATAAATTCTGTTAAAATTTTGCATAGGTATTATTATATAAGTCTGGTCAAACTGTAGGGTATAAATTATCACGCTATTTACTATTGGGGACGAGCAATATTATATTATGTTCGTATTTTTGGAAAAAAACGCGCCAAAACATTAGGATATTGTAGATGGTTATCGATTTAACTTTTTAAATAATTATCATCACGCTATACCTTTATGGAACTAAGCAGTCAATCATGAAATATACAATATGTCCGGTTTCGGAATGTACAAACTTAAAGGGGTGGTAGTTTGCTCTATTCTATCAATAAAATTATTCTACATGTAGGGTCGGAACCTACCCCCCTGAATGGCAGCCATTTTTGTGTTTTGATCGCCTTTTATGGAGCGTGCATACTAAAAGTACAGTAACTTTAAAATTTAAAGCTCAATTGTCATAAAAATTATACTTTTAGCAACGGATAAGTATTAACAATGGGTTAAATAACTCAAATAATAATATTGAATGCTGCATCACATTGCTTATGCTTAAATTATAAGAAAAAGAATTTTAAGATCAATTTTACATTAAAAATAACATAGTTTTTAGGGTTCCGTAGTAAACAAGGAACCCTTATAGTTTCGTCATGTCCGTCTGTCTGTCTGTCTGTCTGTCCGCGGTCTAGCTCCGAGACCCTTAGTACTAGAAAGCTGTAATTTGGCATAGGTATACATATTAATTACGCCGACAAAGTGGTAAAACTAAATTATGAAAAACATATTTTTTTAGGGTACCTCCCATACACGTAAAGTGGTGATGTTTTTTTTTTATCTCATGATGTGGGGTATCATTGGAAAGGTCCTTCAAAAATATTTTGAGTTTGTGAAAACCATTTTTGGATTCAGGGATCCGTTTGTGAAATATTAGGCTTTAAAGTGCTAATTTTTGTTAGAGTCAAGTGTGTCCCCCCCTGCCAGCTAAATGGTTAGTTTTGGATGTGTGAAAAAAAATTACAGCAGTAGCTTATATAACGAATTTAAAAGGAAAACTATCACAGCTGAGCAGGCTTTACAAGTTAACGAGTAATAATCGACCAACTTAGATTTGCGGTTGTAAAAACATGTTCTCCTATACATTCCGGATGAAAGATTTTTTTTTTCAACTACAAAGTTAAGTTTGTTCTTGGGATAAATTCATCCCAACTACGGAACCCTACATATTGCGTGGTCCGACATGCACTTGGCCGGTTTTTTTTTGTTAATCACAGTTAAGTATTACAAAATTCACCCCGGAGAACCACCTTTTTTTATCTACTTGTCTAACAGATGTTTAGTTCACCTAAATAATGATACCAAAAAATTGATTCTATGACTAATGGTTTAAGAGATATTGTTGTTGGAACAACAAGTGTAGTCTCAATAACTATACTCCATTTGAAATAAGATTAGACATTTAACTAAACATTTTTTACAGTCCGTTCAACCGATTTTGACTTCTATTGCGTTGGTGGCATGACAAATGGCAGCTGCAGTAAACAGTTGGTTTGTAACCACTTTTTTTGCTTTTAATGCCATCCTTATGCCTACGCAATAGAAGTCAAAATCGGTCGAAAGGACTGTAAAAAAGGTTTGTTTAAATGTCTAATCTTATTTCAAACGGAGTATAGAACAAACGGGCTGATAAAAAAAAAACTAGTTAAGTTTTAATTTGATGAATACTTCTTTTGTTTTCGCGTCATCCCCCGAAATGTTTATTTTATCCCTTTCTCACTTCAATAACATGCAGAAAATCTTTTTTGTACCTGCTACTGGCTGCTACCACATGGAATGCAGCGCTCATTCATATCGCACGTACGGAATGGCTGCATTCAAGCAACAATATCTCTTAAACTAATTGTCATAGAATCGATTTTTTGGTATCATTATTTAGGTGAACTAAACATTTGTTAGACGAGTAGATAAAAAAAGGTAGTTCTCCGGGATGAATTTTGTAATAACCGTGATTAACAAAAAAAACGATGTTATTTTTAACGTAAAATTGACCTTTTAGCATTTATTTCAATATGATGCAGCATTCAATGTTATTATTTGAGTTATTTAACCCATTGTTAATATTTTTCCGTTGCTAAAAGTATTTTTTTATGACAATTGGGCTTTACATTTTAAAGTTACTGTACTTTTAGTATGCACGCTCCATAAAAGGCGATCAAAACACAAAAATGGCTGCCATTCAGGAGGGGGATGGTTTCCGACCCTACATGTAGAATAATTTTATTGATAGAATAGAGCAAACTACCACCCCTTTAAGTTTGTACAGTCCGAAACCGGACATATTGTATAGGAACGGCTATTATAGGTAAATTTCAGTGAAGCAATTAATGCAGCGGTTGGACCATTGCTTTGCAAACATGGGGTTGTAAGTTCGATTCCCAATTACGGTTTTCCTGTTTTTCTTTTTTTCACATTTTGTATTACGATTTTTTTATTTTTTATTATCTATATCTATACACATGATAAAATCGTAGCGAAGTTAAAAACGTACGTTGAATATTTTTGAAAGAAAGTTATTGCTACGAGGTCTGGGATCGATTCTTATGCCGAAAATATAGTTTTTAGAATGTTTGTCTGTTCCAACTGTAGGGTATAGACTATCACGCTATTTGCTATGGGGATGAGCAATATTACATTACTAGCTTCTGCCCGCGACTTCGTTCGCGTGAAAGTCGTAAAACACCACAATATACTACAGTAACAGCCACATTTCATAAAACTTCCCTGTATACTGCGTTTGTAGTTTTATTCTTAGCAGTCAAAATATACAGAGAGTCAGGAATGGTGACTCGGGAGGAAGCAACGTAACAGTTGTCCGTGTGAGAAGCAGCTTGTCCTGAGGTCGAGACCCGCAGCCTTCAGCCTTTGGTGTCGGCCCCTGTGACTTGTTGATCGCAAACACTTCTCCATATCATATGCATTGTGACGAAGATAAATTGCTTGGCAACCATAAACATTTAAAAAAAAATGAAAATTCAAAAGTCATTTATTCAAACTAGGCTAAAAATCAGCATTTTTCAAACGTCAAAATTACATAAAACAGTCCCCCAAAACGCCCACCCTTCACCATATAAATTAATCAAATTAAAACCCGTGAAATACCTACTTATTATTGAGAAGTTCCGTTGGCCATCTGTGTCCTTCATCATCAGTTCCGCTTTACCAAATGGTGCTTTCTGAGAGCAAATCTATGAGTTACTATAAAAATACCCAAATCGCTATAGGTGTGCCTACAATATTTGAAGAGTTCCCTCGATTTCTCCAAGATCCCATCATCAGATCCTGATCAAATGACAATGGAACCAACTAGAAAGTATAACCATAACAATTTTTTTTTCAAATTCGACGAAAATATCAAATAAGTACTTGATATTTTCACTAAAAAATCATAAATAAATAGTTGCATTACCACTTTTTTGTATCTTTACCAATAATGATGCAAAAACTCATAGCTTTGCAGATATGCACATATACGCAAATTATGGAACTACTTAGCTGTCAAAGGTAAAATTAGTAGACATGCGTCAGATATATCGAAACGTATCTAAAATCCGATTTAAGTCACAAATTGTATCGTACCGATAAGCCGAACTAGACAAACCGATTTCACAAAACTACGGCAAGACTAGATTTGCGTAAGCAAGTATTTGTTTATGTTTGGATAGTTTTTATCGATGCACTTACAACCGAATTATAATATTACTAGAGACGATCGAAACTGCGAGCCGGAGGCGCCAGAGCAGCTCCGGAAATTGATTTCTAAAAACGGATTTTGAAAACGATTTCATAATCTGAAATCGAATATTTAACCGTTTGCGTAAAAATCTATAAACGCCCATGTCTAAAAAAATTCTTATGAATTTACATACATACATATTTATTTTTTAATTTATTTATTTAAATCAGATACAGTGATCCATATTAATGTTAGTAGACCTACTTAAAAATTACGTTAGTACTTAATCAAAGATACATGCTACAATAATAAATATTATTATAATCAAAATAAATAACTACATAGAAATTAAAATAGAGACAGACGTACAGACGCCAGCACATCAAACTACCCGAAACTGTCAAATTTTCCCAATCAACTTTGAACCTTATACTTCAGCAATAAAGTTGAAAATCTATTAAATAAATTTGACAGCCTGATGTGCTGGCGTCTGTACATAAAATCAAATTGTAAAATTAATTAATAAGTTTCATAAAATCTAATTGTAAAATAAATTGATCTTTAAATTAAATCAAATCTCTAAAATAATTTACATTCTTTAAATTCATTAAAATTAAAATCCAAAAATTCATTATGTAAAAATTACAAATATTAAAAATAATAAAAATAAAAGTCAGAATCAGTCAAACTATGTCTAGATGACTGATTTAACAAGTGACCTCCAAAGCGGGGATGAGATCTTATCGGCTATTGTCTTCTAGATTTTGAACTCAAACTCAACTCTAGCTTCATACCTATTTCTGACTGACCGATTCCTTGACAATTCAAAAGTGCCTGTAAATGGTTTAATTGAAATAAATGATTTGAGTTTGAGTTTGAGTTTGAGCTTACTTCGAGTCTGGAGTCCCCAGATTTGACCTGGTTTTGCAGCAAGCACAGCGCAGGGTTTGATAAGACCTGTTTTGATAACGTATTGAAAACTTGAACGTAACTTTCGGGGCAACGAACTACGGACACACAACCTTCCGAACTTGGAATTCCGAGGTTTTTGGGCATTTCGAAGTGTAGAATAGAATAAGGGTTCGCGGTTTAGACAGAGAAGTATGTAAGTAGTGCTCCTTTGCTTTATTATATCACGATGAAGTACCAACCTATACCTTCAAACAATAATTAAATAGGTAGGTAAATTCATTTATACATGATACTTGCGACACTTACGGGTTAGGTTTTTGTTTAGCTGCCAGTGGCAGTCTAGCGGTCAAAAGGTCATACCTACAAGGCTCAGAATTACTTACTGCAAACTACCTAGTTTATACAAACTCAATAGTTTTGATTACTTTTCATAGCATTTAACCAGTGTTCTGCTCATAAGATCAGGCAAATAGGGAAATAGCGTGGATGAAGATAATCAGATATTCATAGGCAATTTATTAAAAAGTCAGCCCGTTCAAAACACAAATCATGGGCAATAAAATTGCTGACTTATCACAATTAGAGCTAAATTGCATTGTATGACGAAATTATGGTGCAGAATCCTAAAAAAACCTATGTCATGTATAGTTTCAGTTTCACAGAGTATCTACTAGACAGGTAAGTATTTTATTATGACTACTGATAGGACCATTTAGGAAATGGAAAAGCATGAAAATCACATTAAGTTTATCAAGTATTTTGGCTCACATTTGTAGTCACTTAATGGCTGAGGTAAATATAAAAACTCAAAGCTATTTCTGGGTATATACTTATACTGAAAATATATGTGTGAATTTTTGGACAGTTCATGTGATAAAATAGGATTTACATTGCTGGGTTTAAGCTGATTATTGAAGTACCAACTGATGAACAAAGCACATAATAACCACTTACTTAAGTAATTATTTTTTCTCACAAGTAGGTAATAGAATAGGATAGTCTGAGCTCTGTAACAAAATGTTATTATCTTATTTGTTATCTTCAAATAATGTTTAGACTTTCTAAAAATATAAATTTAATCAGAATATATAGTTTGGTGCCAAATATAACATCAATAAGATAAAGTTTTCAGAGTACTTTGCCATTATTTTCTGGTAAGTATATAAATTGTTGGTGGAATTTATTTATTGTGGTTCATTTGTTTATTATATACTAAGTCCATTGCATTTACAACGCCTACATGAATTAGTACAAAAATAAAATCAAAATGAAAGACAATTAAGTAGATGAACTTAAAACAGGACCAAGACACTAGGGCCTGTTTCACACTCAGTAGGTACCTATTGGGATAGGCATATTCAATCTTCCAAAACCCAGAGTTTCTATGAAATTAGGGTTGCCATTACCTACCTAAATTACGGGCCGGGGAAAAAAAATTCAAATTTCCAGACATTTGGGTGAAATGAAATGATTTTTCACCGGATGCCCTCGGATTTTTTTACAATAAATTAAACCATTGTTAAAAAAAAATTACTATTTTTTTTATATTAGAAAATCAACTTAAGCCTCAACAATACAAATAAAAGGCTTAATTTACTAATCAATTGTACTTGATTAGTAAATTGTTACCATAATACCTCTATCTGAGAAAAAACCTTATGTTTCAAACAACATTGTCCTTAAATTTTCTATAAAATTGGTTCTGGTGGGAGAAATTTAAAGAAACAGGGTTAAAGTTTAAAATATTTGTAGGAATTTATTAGATTAACATGGACTTACATTCCGTAAGTACAATAAAGCTGTGCAAAAAATGTACAAAAGAGTACTTTAAAAAAAATAAAACTCACAACATTATAAATAATCCAAATAAAGCAATTCTTCACTAAAATAAATACAATTCCAGTCACAAACACGTCTAGATAGATCACATTATGGCGAATCACATGCGTAGGTTAAAAAGTAATGTGATAACAATGATTGGCGCAAACTGATAACTATAATCTATGCTTTAACAGGCATTGAATGTCCATGAAATACCTATGCAATGTTAAGTGGTTTTATAAAAGTAATCAGGTAATAAATTAGAAGTGTTAGCTTTTGTTTGTGTAGTCGAAAATAATATGATCGGACATTGATCATGGTTCAAGTTTTTTTCTGATCGCAGTTTTGTATTCAATGGAAAAAATCTGATAGTCATATTCTGAGATTATTTTATTTTGTTATGGGTTTTGCCGGTCAAGCTCAAAGCATTTATTTCAATTAAACCAATTAAGTACAGTCACTTTTGAATTATCAAGGAGACAGTCAGTCAGAAAGATGAAGCTAGTTGCCCATTCCGAAGTGTAGGTAATACAAGACATTAAAAGTTACATCATTCATTCATAAACCACGTTCAAGGGCGTCATTATTTTCTGTAGAATATTGACACAACAGCATGTGAACGCTGTTTAGGTATGCTGTTACATTTAGTTTCATTGGTGCAATTCACATTTAAACGCACATCGCCTTTTCCCGTGGGGGTAGGCTGAAACTACCGAATTCTAACTGCTACGATGGCTACATACTCCTCTTCCTTTCTTAGTATAAATATTGATAATTATTTATGCACAAGCTTGTTTCGGTACTTCCTGACAAGTTTCTTATCTCTTTAAGCAGTATAATATTATCTGTGTCTCTACTATCTACCAGGCATGTAATCTCAATTACTTTTTCACACAAATAATATTTTTCCCATTGCTGAGACTGAGATTAACTTATAACTTTGGTGTGATATAGTATATGTGTCTCTTTGTTTTATAATGTCAATTACTTTGCATACTATTGTATAGAATCAAATTCTTGTAACTGAACAGACAGCTGGGCTGCGAGTTTGTTGCGCCACTTCTTTCCAGCTAAAGCACTGGGAAGTGGTGAAGAGGGGGCATTTTGTCTTATGTAATTTTATGGTTCAAAAAGTGCTGATTCTCAGCCTAGTCTAACATTAATTATTACTGCAAAACTTGACTAACTTGTCTTGAAGATTAAGACAAATGACTTCAAGTGTTTGAGTTATTGGCATTGCCTGTGGTGTACTACTTAAGCTAAAAAAATCCACCCCTAAGACGACCCACTGACCAAAATACCAGTGATATTGTTCTAAGTATTTCAATTATGTAAAAGATGCAACCATCTGTATTTAAAACACAATGAATACCAGCATCGAAGCAAGACTACTGGGTAAAGAAAAAATAGGAAAACTAAGATATTGTTTTGTTTACTATTACAAAAGCAATCCTTGGCTTGCCCTTCATCAGATGTAATTTGATATAAGTAATATGAACTATATGCAGTATACAGAGTGATATAACAAGCACTTGTGCTCTCAGTTATAACAGATATGGAGCTAATTTAATATGCATGCAGGACCTAATCAAATATTGTACAAACTTAGGATTTCACAGCGATATTCGATGAAGCAGGGCTCGCATCTGCTTTATTTGGTGTAAGTATTACTTAATACTTAACAGAATAGGAGGTTCATCAAAATATCCTATCAATTAATTTCCGATATTTCAAGCATTTAGGTGGGAGCAAATTCGGCGCATTATCACAGACTTGATAATCAAATTAACACTTACAAATCATCATCGGAGCTGCTAGAGCTGTAGTTTATCTGGAAACCCATGCTCTTTTTCCAGTCCTGGTCCGTAGAGTTATCCATTTTGAAAAAATCCCGGAAACTTTTTTATCACAGACAGAAACACGATTCCCGCTTCACCACAACAAAGTCACTTTACCACTACACAAAACAACCTTAATCACCCACGGAATTTGCACAACACTGCCTAGATACGAACTTTACAGTAAATGTCATGTTTAGATATTAATTTCGTTAGGAATTAACCGGTATTTCAATAAAAAATTGTCCACAGAAACAGAACACCCACGTCTTATCACGGCCGCATTCCGACTTACGTTAAAAGTGATAATATCGCGAATCCAACCAAATTTAATCAGTGCTGCCAACCCCTACCAAAATTTTCCCCCAAGTTTTTTTTAAATCCCCCTAAAAAACCCCAAACGCAAATTTAAAAAAAAATTGTGGGCTACTGCCCAAATTGTTCGTAACTCATAAAATAAAACGCATACTTGTTTGTATTTTTTTAAAATAAAATAGTAAGTACCTTAATACCTACGCGGCCACCAACCATCTCAATGTATGTTGCATTCTTAGTAACAAGCTGTAGTACTAGATGTCGCTAAGCCGCTATTTCAAAAATAAATAAGATTGAGTAATAATAGTGCCTATATTTTCAATAAAATAAATAAATATTTGTAGTTAAAAAATCCCTAAAAATACCCCTAACAATAAGTCACCCCTAAAAAAATCCCATCTTACTTTTTTATCCCCTAAATCTGGGGGGAAAACCCCTAAGTTGGGAACCGTGAATTTAATAGTCACAAAGGGTAATGAAATTTGACAGTTGACAGTGTCAACTGTCAAATTTCATTTCAAGGCCGCATTCCGTGTTACGTTAAAAGTGATAATATCGCGAATCCGACCAAAGTCCAAAGTCACAATTATTACTAAGTAACCCTTATATTTTGTGACTATTCAATTTAGTCGGATACGCGATATAATCACTTTAACGTAACTCGGAATGCGGCCTATAATTGTCACGTCAAGTGTCTTGTCAAATTCGAAAAAATAGAGCTGCTCCTGCCACAGGCAATACACAAGTGTTCAATATTTTCACTCCCGACTCAACCGATTCTTATTTTTTTGGGTATTTTATTAATGTTACAGACATTTACTGCACTAGGTAATACTACAAATACCTCGATGAATTCGACAAGGACGAAGTTCACTTTATACATAAAATAGGTACAGACGCCAGCACATCAGGCTACTACAATCTGTCAAATTTATTTAATAGATTTTCAACTTTAAAGCTAACTACTAAGGTTCAAAGTTGATTGGGAAAATTTGACAGTTTCGGGTAGCTTGATGTGTTGGCGTCTGTACCTAATTATGTAAACCAAGATTTACGTTATACTTTTTACTTTCCGGACTAAAAGCGCCGTTCATGTAGAAAATTTATCCAGGATAATATTATTATATCGTCGACCGTAGGTTCAATTGAGGTAAGGGACAAAATACCCAAAATGAGTTAAGTATACAGTTTTGTTCAGAATTTTTCGCTCTATCGAATGGTGAATATGAAAAAATTCTAACTTAAGAAAAACAGACCGAAAAAGGTTAATATGAAAAAAAGTTATGGGCGATTTAGTCCGAAAAAAAAACTTTGTCGGCCTCTCCTGAAAAATAGTATTTTGTCCCTTACCTCAATTGAACTTACGGTCGACGATATTATTCTATTACTTAGGTAAAAACATCGACCATAGTGCTGCGAATAAGAGTATTCATTCCAACTTGCGCGTTATTTGTAATTAAATCGCTAAGTACATGGTTATCGTTCATTCATCGATGACGTACAGACGCCAGCACATCACACCAGTGTTGCCAATGCTACCGATACAATCGTTTAAAATACCGATCGGTATTAACGATTTTTTTAGTGATTTACCGATCTACGATAGCAGTCACACGTCCATTTAAATGTATTTAAAAATATGGTAACACTTACAAACATGTATTATGTAAGACTATGCGCACACAAGCAACCCCCGTCGCCGCGACATGACAGTACATCTGTCCCTTTTGCACGTTCGAAGCGAGAAAAAGAGAGATGCACTGTCGCGGCAACAAAAACTGCTCGTGCGTGCCTAGTCTTATGGGTATTCCCCTGGGAAATTTCCCAAGAGAGCTTTGTGCAAAATATTTTCTCAAGTCAATTTACTTAAAACGAAGACCAGAAACCAACTTAACACCGAGTCAATAATTGCCACTTTACATGCAAAAACTCTAATAGATAAAAATTATTGCTACGATTTTCCTTTGGACAGAAATATATTGACTCGTATGGAGAAGAAGTGGAAAAATAAAGAAGAAAGTGATGACGACGATTAAAATTTTATTGACGATTATTGAATGTGATGACGATTTACGTAAGACTGTTTTTTTATGAAAAATAAACGTTTAGTTGAAATTTACCGATTTTTATTTAAATATACCGATTTTTAGATAACATATACCGAATTATGATTTTTGTGATCGGCAACACTGCATCACACAGAAATGTGTAAGAGCTATATGCGGTGTCGGTCCGCTTGAGTCTTGCAGGCCTTTATTCAAAAAACTAAAAATATTGTGTGGCATATGTATTTGTTTGAGGTATCGGTTTTTGTGAGAAAACATAATGAGTTCTTTAGATTCAAAGGTGTGATAACTACACAAAACAGAGACCAAGAGATGCAACAAAAATTTTTGTTCCTTTTTGTAATACAGGTCTAATAAAAAACAATGTTTATCATATGTGCATTACAATTTTTAATAAGTTACCAAAGATTATAAGAGTTTTATATATTTTAAGTATTTAATTATTTTAAATTATTTAAATATTTTAAAATTAAACTACGCTAATGGTTAATTGAAAATTGTTTTATAGTTTTCAAGAATTTCTGCAGCATTAATAAAAATACTTATTTTAAGGTTCCTATTATTTTATGATGTGTTTTATTTCAATCCGTATTCTAATATTTACCATAAAACTAATAGTGTTACCTAGAATATATTTTTAGGTTAAGTTTTGTTATGTGCGAGTTGTTTTGTCTTGAAAAATAAATAGGTACTTATTAAGTATTTAATGTAAAATTAATTTGTAAGTATGCCCTAAACAGGCAAAATATAGACTGTACTAAACCACCAACTTTTACAACTGGAAACACCTGTATTTTCTGCAAATAAATGTTTTTTTTTTTTCCCTCTTTGGCAACTGAGCCGATGTCGACTATTCTGCCAGCGTCATGTGGTGACGGCAATGAAGCAAGGTGAGCCGTCGTACTTTGCACTTAGTGGTAGTTGTTAGTAGTAATTTAGTTGTTAGCTGAAAGGACAAGACAAGTTTAGTTAAGTTAGTCTTTTTTTTTTTTTTGTTATTTATTACTATACTACAAAATGACACAGATATTTACAAAGATATATTTATTACACACCAGACTACATTTTTATGGGAGGGGCTTGTGGCTAAGTTACAACAGCTGCACAGGTCGATCGATCAGGTTAAGCTACGCTTGCCGCGGTTGGTCTGTGGATGGGTGACCATCTTTACATACCAAGACCCCTCCGTGCCTCGGAAAGCACGTTAAGCCGTTGGTCCCGGCTGTCATTTGTAGATCTTTGACAGTCGTTACGGGCAGTGGCGTGCCTAGGGGTCAAAATTAGGGCAAGCCGCCAGATTTTTTACGAAAAATAAAATCTGCCAAGTGAGGGATTGACTTATTTTCATTTATGTTGTTCATGGTATAACATTATTATAATTTTGGTTAGAAAACCTTTCAAATGCGAAAAGGTCATAACATGTCAGGCACGTAATTGTCATAAGCGCCATCTATCGCCACGGATGCGCGTAATTACACCGCTTAGTCGAACCTTTTACCATAATTCATATTGGCTTGTCTCATGCAAAATTTTTCGATCAAAAGTCACTAGATGGCTCCCATAGTATCGATTTGTTGTTCTAATGCCAAACGCATAATTTTATGAGTTTAAAATTTTAATGTCGATTGAAAATGTTAACATGAGATATTACCTACCTAAACAAAATTTTATAATTTATCATAATCATAATGACAATAGCCAACTCTAATCTTTATTTCAAAACACCTATGAAGAATCTCTTCGATACGGACATTATTGTTTTGTGATCTCAATGAGATGTACTTAAACATAATAGGATAGTTTATTTTTCAGCAGTTTTCCAAAACTACATTGCCATAAAAACAACACTAGTCATATGCTTTCATGGCACCAGCTACTTACAAAAGTTTGTGTAATAGACATTCGAATGCCTATTTCAATCTATTCTTCGACTGACAAAAATACATGTTTTTTTTCCGAGAAATAGGTACAATAATTTGAGGTTGGTTACGGTGAAGTAAAGAGTTACTTATTGTCAGAAAAATCAATATAAATACCTTTACGAACACAGTTTCCGAATTCCCATTTTGATGATAAAATTACCTTTCCGAGTAACAATTTCACACACTTTAGTCCTTCACAAGGAACAATTGCATGCGTTTCCGAATTAATTTTAATGATAGGAAACTTTTGAATCACTTCAAAACAAAGATAATAATCACAGCAAAAACTAATCACAATTCACAACACTTAAATTCACAGAAAATGAAAAAAATATCAAAGCAAAAAAAAAGCGCCAATAGCCGCTCAAAACAAATTTGAACTAACTTGAAAATTGTATCATTCTATAGAAAATCACGCATTGCGCAGCGTGTTGCGCAGCGTCTTACAACGACATAGGTAGTTGCTTCACTCCTACTATTCATAATCAAATACACGATTCGTTCCATTCATAAAAAATCAAAAGCCGGGCTTAAAAATTAGAACATTTTGCGAAATGAGTACAGACGCCAGCACATCAAGCTACCCGAAACTGTCAAATTTTCCCAATCAACTTTGAACCTTATTATTTAGCGATAAAGTTGAAAATCTATTAAATAAATTTGACAGATTGTAGTAGCTTGATATGCTGGCGTCTGTACATACTAATGGTACCAACAACGTTAACAATTTTCCATGCGAAAGATGAGAGGTATGAAGCCTCATAAGAAGCCCCCTTGTGTGAGCGAGAAAGCAATGCAATGTACCACAGAATTGACGTTTTCATTCATCGATGCGATATCGCGTCCTGCTTAACGCTATAGTGTTAGAGTGAGATCGCAACTGCGGCATCCGATATAGTTTGGCAACGTGCGTGATGAAAACGGCGCGGAATTTAAATATTATTCTTTGAGTACGTAAACCTGGCATCGTAGCTTCTAAAGCGCGCGGCTGATACGGTGCATTATTCTTATCAATTCTTGCGACATGAGTGAATTACTTGGTTGCTTTACAAGTTTACGGGTGTAGTTTTTTTTTTGTGGGCTCATCTTTGAATGCAAGCCGGGCTTTTCGGCTTCTATGGAGGTACCGCCACTGGTTACGGGTAGTTAGAAGCCCAAAAAGTCTGACAATCAGTCTTACCAAGGGGTATCGTGTTACCTAGTTACTAGGTTGTGGAGGTCAGATAGGCAGTCGCTCCATGTAAAATACTGATATTCAGCTGCATCCGGTTAGACTGGAAGCCGACCCCAACATGGTTGGGAAAAGGCTAGGCAGATGATGACCAGACTACATTTTTATATCATTGTCATTTAAAAATTTTGCTAGGACTTGGATTAGTTTAGGGGAAAAGTTGGTCAGGAGAGAATGGAAGTTAGTAGGAAGGATGATCTTAATTTTGGGAAGCTTAAGGTACAAATCAAAAGATTGTGAATTTGAAGGACATGAAAAAAAGATATGGTCCAGGGTACCCTTATCAAGTCCGCATTCGAATAAAGAACTGTCACGAACGCGAATCTTATGAAGAAATAATGGGCTGCAGCAGTGACCGAGTCTAAGTCTACACAAGGATGAAACAGTTCTTTTAGATAATTTAGTGCATTTAAAAAACCAAGGTTTCTGTTGGAGTCGGGTTGGATACTGGCGTAGTACGCCCCCTTCAGCTTTGAACTTGCCTTCCATCCTGCTGACCACGAGTTATGCATTTTAAGTTTGGTGTCAGTTCGTAAGTCGTAACTATGGACGACATAATGTTTTTGGTCAACAGGGTTGGATGTTGCAAGTTTAGCCAGCGAGTCGGCGCACTCGTTACCACCTATACCCGAGTGACTGGGAACCCAAGCTATTTCAATGTTCAAACCGTAAGAGCAAATTTTGAATGTCTATTATGATTTTAGTATGAATCTTTGATTTTAATTGGTTTTGACTTATGGCCTGAATGCTACTGCGAGAATCTGAAAAAATTACCGAATTTTTAATATTATGAGTTTTAATGAAATTTATTGCTTCTAAAATGCCAATAAATTCCCCTGTAAATACCGAAACCTCTAGAGGGCACTGAAAGAGAAGGGCAATTCTGGAGTTCTGGAAGTATGTTGCAACTCCTGTGCATCCTGTTGGGATAAATTTAGACGCATCTGTGTAGAATAAATTCCAACCCCTCCAGTACCTCTCAATGACCCGATCAAAGTCATCTTTTGCGTCCTCGGAACTCTTTGAAATACGAAGCTCCAAAACAACTTTTGGCCTAAAATGGACCACCTCGTATGCGGAAGAAAATACTGGTAGAGTGGGATACTGACAAACAGGTGAGGAGAGGTTTTTAAGCTCTCTGTACCTATTCATCAGCGGGGGAAACGACTTATGTTTCCAATAAGGACATGTTTCTAAAGATAGGTGTTTTTTTCTAAAATGGGAAGTAAGGGATGGGACGAAATGGCGAAAACTTTTGACAGGAAGCGATCTGCTAAGTATTGTCTTCGAAGGTTAAGGGGAGACTTTGCACATTCTACCTGGAGGGCATTTATAGGTGAGGATTTCATTGCTCCTACAACAATCCTAAGGCACTTGGCTTGAATGGCGTCCAGTTTACGAAGCGCCTCTTTATTACAAGGCTCAAGTAAGAAGCAGCAATAATCCATCACACTTCTGACCAGAGCATTGTACACAAATTTTAGAGTGTATGGGTGGGCTCCCCACCAGACTCCAGCTAATGCCTTTAGGACTGATACTGAGCGCTCACATTTTTTAACAACACTGTTGATGTGATCCACACCCGACATTTTGGAGTCCAGGGTAACTCCCAGAAACCTGGCCTTTTCCTTGATCGGGATAGCTTGACCATCTATATTAATATGCACTTGTGGAATAAGACGTCTGCGAGTAAAAATAACTGCTGAACTCTTAGAAGCGCTCAAAGACAACCCGTGATCGAGTAGCCATTAGTTTAATGAAGATAAAGAGACATTCAAAGATTGAGCGGCATCCTCTATGGAACTGCCAGTGACCAATAATGCAATATTGTCAGCATATTGAAGGATTTTACAATTATAATTTAAGCATGAAGGGAGATCTGAAGTGTAAATATTATAAAGTATTGGACTAATTACGGATCCCTGAGGTAAGCCTCGCCAGGTCACCCTCTGCTCAGAGTTTTCTCCTGGAATCCTCAGCTGAAGAGTGCGGCTTGAAAGAACGGTGCAGATGATCTGAATAATCCTAGCCGGTATTCTCAGCTCATGCAGCTTTTGCCTGAGAACGGGGAGGAGGACAGAATCATAAGCAGCTGATATATCTAGAAAAACGGCTACCACAGACTCATCTTACCGGATCTCTGATGTGAGGATGCCCACACTATCAGTTGTACCCAGACTTTTCCTAAAGCCGAATTGAGTCGTTGGGAGCAGTCTTCTATTTTCAACTAACCATTCTAGACGGTTTTTAATTAGGTGTTCAAGAAGTTTAATAAGAATAGACGATAAGGCAATTGGTCGATAAGAGCAATGATCACTATGATCCTTGCCGGGTTTTAATAGAGGAATAACCACTTGAACCTTCCATGCTGGAGGAATATACCCAGAGACAAAACAAAAATTGACCAAGTCCAGGTAATATTGGTGGCATTTTGCACCCGCTTTTGCAATGAAAGAGTAAGGGAATCCATCCACACCAGGTGCAGAATCCTTAACATAATTAAGAACCGTTTTAAGTTCGTCAAGGGAAAATGGCTTATCAAGAGGATCATTTGAAGTTACGGAGCCTACAGAGTTTATTTCGTCTACACCAGGAACATAGACTGGGGCGACTTTAGTAAAGAACTGGTATCCTAAATCATCAGATAAGATGTTCGTGGGAGACGGTGTTAAACTGTATCTAAAACGTTTCACTCTCTGCCACACCACCGACGCTGGGGTGGATGGACTCAAGGAACTACAAACCGATACCCAGCCTGCTCTTTTCTTTTTTCTATTTAATTTCCTGGACTTAGCCAATATTTTATTGAAGGCGAGAAGGTTATCCAGGTTCATTTCAAGGTTAAAAATCTCTTCCGCCTCATTCCTGGCCCTGATCGTGGTAGTGCATTCCCTATCCCACCAAGGCGGAGAAGGAATTTTTCCTGTAGGTGACTTTTTAGGAGGGAAGCAATCATCAGCTGTAGCGGAAATGGTGTTGGAAAAAGACGCAAAACATTCTTGAGCATTATCAGAATTGATGGATGGAAGGGAGGAGATGCGTAGGTGTAAAATTTTTGAGTAGAGATCCACAGAGTTAAGCTGGTACTTTAGTAAGGGAGGGGAGGTTTTATTAGGAAGAGATTTAGAGGGAATTTCGACTGTGATGGGATAGTGATCACTCCCATAGGTCATATTCAAACGATTCCAAATAAAAAGGCTGGCTATGCCAGATGAGCAAAATGTCAGATCAACACAACTATTACTTTGCCCTAATCCAGACCTACGTGTGGCACTGCCATCATTAATAATACACAGGTCAAGATCATCCATCATATCCACTAGGCCTACACCAGTACGATCGCAAGAATCCGATCCCCACCGGTAGTGATGGCAATTAAAATCACCCATAACAAGTAATGGGCCGTTTACATTACTTAGTAAATTTTTAATTAAAAGAAGATCTTCTAAACGAGGGTGTGCAATATAAAATGAAAAAATATTTATACCCTCAACCTTAACAGCAACAACATTTATGTTGTCGCCGACAAAGGGTAGAGGGATCTGGGAGAATGGTACTTTGTTATTGATAAACAAAGCACATCCTCCATATCCATCTGATCTGTCATGGCGAACACCACCAAAACATGGGACCCTGAAATTGCTTTCAGAACGAAGCCATGTCTCAGCGATGCCGCAGACCGATGGTTTAAATTTATTAATTAGAAAGAGTAGGTCAGGTTTTCTGGGAGAAATGCTCCTCACGTTCCATTGCAGGAATGTCAGGGGATGGAACATTATTGATGTATTGAACTATTGAAGACAGTTTATTGGCAACGTGGTCAGGTAAAGATTGTGCAGGATTAGCTAATACAGTTATTAGCATATTGGCGTACATATATGTCTCGACCGAAAGGGCAGAGTAAAAACAATAAACCCGCTTAGGTAAAATTTGCCCGTCAAAAGTCAGAACTACCGTTTGAGTGGGTTTCCACTCTGTAACACCCAGAGAGGTCACCTTTCGGTTCGTTCTCCGTGCCTTTATAACAGGGCCGCAACCATCAGGAACCTTGATATTCTCAATTACCTCATCTTCTGACCATTCAGTTGGTACATCCCTAACAAGACCCAAACGTGTTATATTAAATTGGGGAATTGTTGCCACAAAATTGTTTTGAACCAATATTTTACTTATCAAAAAGCTATTCGCATCCTGGTGCGACTTAAACTCAACTGACACCCGGTTCCTAGGCGTTTTACACTACCCAGGAGAATGTTACTGTAGTTATTTTTGGTTAAGAACATTCCAAATTTAACAGGGTGCAGTACAGTACCTGGGGTCTGGCCATCCTTCAAAGAAACGTGGACAACATAGGGTGGGTTATCCCTTATCGTGTAGGTTTGTCTACCAAATTCTTTTTTGAGTATTTTAGGAGGATTTATTACAATAGTCGGGGAGGAGGTAGCTAATCTTTTTCTACTTGCTGATTCGGAGTCCATTGTATTTTCTAGCACATTGTCATTGGGGAGAGAGACTGTTAACACCGGAGTGTATTCAAAGGGATCAGGAGGGTCAGGGGGTTTTTTGTTGTCCATTATGTATATTGGATAAAATCTTAAAAATAAATAAAGAGTTAAAACAAACCTTAGGTTAAACTACAAACACAAAGAATAGTCTCGATTACAGTTCACACTTGTAAAATTAACTAAAATCGAGAAAATTCGTAACACAAACAAAAGCACTTGTAGCCTTCACCACTACCCACGAAGCAAAAACAACAACAAACTTCCTCAGCGCTCAAGCAACAAACAAACGTCAAACGGACCAGTCAGTATTGCTAAAATTAAATAAATTTGACAGATTGTAGTAGCCTGATGTGCTGGCGTCTGTACCTATTTTCGCATTACTATATTGGATGTTCATTGTTGAAGAATAGTAATTATTACAATAGTTTTAATATGCAAATCACAAAGTTAATGACAATGACTTTTGATTAAAAATCATTCAATGTTTGCTAACATAAATGCCGCAAATTAAATAAGTGGATCGGTGACTTTATCAAATTTGAAAATATTACGGGTTGAGAAATAGGTAGGTCAAGTTACTACAATCTGTCAAATTTCTTTAATAGATTTTCAACTTTATCACTAAAGAACAAGGTTCAATGTTGATTGGGAAAGTTTGACAGTTTGGAGTAGGTTGATGTGCTGGCGTCTGTACATCTATCAAATAACAGGTACTTATCACTTTCTAATAAAGGAATTTTATTGGTGACACAAGTACCTATTTACCTAATTTTGTTTGAGAGACTAGACTGGTAGATTCACTGATATAGGTAAGTATGAATCCCATCAAAAACATAAATGTGAAAATGGGAGCCAAGTTCCATAAATATGGTTGTCGACTTCGCCGACAAAAGAATTGAAATCTAAATGGGTGCCAAGTTCTGTAGATAATAATATAATCTTTTATAATAATATAATCTTTTATAATAATATAATCTTTTATAATAATATAATCTTTTATAATGATATAATCTTTTATAATTGTTGAGACCTCCGCTCTCAACATCGCCGCGCGCTGGCGGCAGTGAACGAGGGGTGCGGGGCAGCGGCGAGTCAGCTGGCCTCACAGCCAAGCGCGGGCCCCCGCGCCTCAGCAGTCAGCTGTTGCACGCCTTCAAGCACGGCTGCGCTTACGCGTCTTGTTAACCATCCTATTTAATTCTTGTTTGTTCCTATTCCTTGTTGTACTTTTTATATTTAGAAATCTATTTAATATACAGTCCACTCAATCATCTTTGATTTCTCTCCACTATGACCTATCGTCGCGATCAATAATAATATAATCTTTTATAATAATATAATCTTTTATAATAATATAATCTTTTATAATAATATAATCTTTATTGACATAGAAGTATGTTACATTATTATATGGAAACCCTGACTCCTGCGCTAGGTTGTAACCTGTGTTACAGGAATCAGTGTATTCTCCCAGTAGTTTTACACAAAAAATATGCAATAAGATTTAAACAATTTTACATCATACAATGGTGCCGATTCTCTTGTACACCGAACTAAACTAACTAAACTATCACTAAAATTCCTTACTTTTGACTATGAGAATCTCAAAGCTATTCTGCAAAATAAATTCTCTAAGGCCGCATTCCGTGTTACGTTAAAAGTGATAATATCGCGAATCCGACCAAAGTCCAAAGTCACAATTTTTACTCAATAACCCTTATATTTTGTGACTATTAAATTTGGTCGGATACGCGATATAATCACTTTTGGCGTAAGTCGGAATGCGGCCTAAATTTAAAAATAAGTTTGACACATCTATATCGAATTTGACAACCGCGACTCCACACGTGATACCTAACCACGTGAATCTTTTTAGAGCCGGAGGCGCGCATGGGGGGCAGCCTCGACGTGTTTTATATGGATTTTTCACTTTTTGTGTGGAAAATAAGAAAAAATATTACCTACATGTAGAGTGTTAGGGGTTTAAAGGTTTTATAAAGGGTGTCGAAAGTTTCATAATTTTTGCGATTGGACACACCGTTTTCGAGAAAGCAAAAGAAAAAAAATATTCAGTGTTTTTTCATCTGAAGTCGAGGTGTTGGTGTAAATTTTAGTTCATGACAACCAATTTTATTCTACATGAGTCGCGATTAAAAATAGTCATATTTAGTTAGAAAATCTAAATTTTAGGTTAAAAACGTCAAATTCAGAATAGCAAAATTGCCATTTTCACTAAACTAATATCTCAGTGCCATCTTAGTGCTGTCAAACTAAAATATAGTTAAGTTGTGTCACTTTAGTCTATTTCAGAATGGGAAATCGTCGTTTGACAGGAATAAACTAAATTTTGGTGATTTTTAGTTTAGTTCAGAGGCATTTGTGACAAGAGAATCGGCACCAATATCTGCTTAAGGCGTATAAATGTGTGTGTGTGTGTATGTATGTGTGTGTGGTGTGGTGTGGTGTGTGTGTGTGTATGGTTGTGTGTATGTGAGTGTGGTGGGTATCATGGTATTTATATATTTATCTTGCATGTTTATAATGGGAAGCGCTAATTGCACGGTTTATGTTATTAAGTTTTCTGTCTGCATGTAATCTAGTGTTTGTAGAAAGGTGTTTATTTTCTTTTTAATTTCATTTTTAGGAAATGGGTTGATATCTAGGGTCTTGTTTACCTTATTGTAGATATGCGTAGCAAGAAAAAGATGTTGCCTTCTAGCTGAGGCAGTCTTACATTTGACGTATTTACAAACGTTAGTGACTGTTCGTTTACTTTTGTAACTATTGTTTATAGGTGTGATTAGGTGTTGCTTCAATGTGATATTGAGAACATATAGCTGTCTTACTGTGAGCACTGTACAATTTTGGTACAAAGTTACGGTCGGGAAACGGTATGGTTTGAAGGTCATGACTTTGAGCAATGATCTTTGAGCTCTTTCAAGGTGGATCATAATTGTTTTACAGGCTCCTCGCCACACCGTAATACAGTAACCAATTATCGATTGGGCTAAAGAGAAGTATAAAGTGCGAAGAAGATCAAAATCAGCCACAAGTCGAAGTTTCTTAAAGGCCCAAATAAGTTTCCTCACTCTGGAGGCAGTTAATTCGACTTGAGGCCGCCAGCTCAATTTTTCGTCCAGTACTACACCTAAGTATTTTATGTTTGTTGTTTGTGATATTGTAAGACATGCACACTGGAGCCTATTTCCAGCAAAGTTGCAAGAATGTACCTTAAGGGTTACTGCTACTGGTTTGGTATTGGCAAACCTGAACTGCAAGTATGAAGTTTTGGCAATGTTAAGGGTAAGTAAGTTTTCTTCCAGCCAGTTACTGACTTTACAAAGTCTCAGCTCAGCCACACGCTGCGCCTCCTCCCAAGTCTCTCCATAAATATGAGCACGGTGTCATCAGCGTAGCTAAATATTCTACCCTTAAAAAGTTGTTGCTGACACAGATCGTTTACATATACCAGGAAGAGACTCGGGGAGAGGGCACTGCCCTGCGGCACACCAGAGGTAACGTCTGCTTCGCTACTGACGATTCCACCTATCTTTACACTTTGTGTCCTATCACTCAGAAACTCCGTAAATATACTGAGAGCTTTTCCCCGGATTCCTATGTGGGCTAGTTTAGTCACAAGAGTGGGAACAGAGACGGTGTCAAAGGCCTTGGCTAGGTCGAGAAAAACTCCTATGCATTTCTGTTTAGCATCGACCTTTTCAGCAACGTGATCAACTAGTTGACCAACCGCCTGTTCTGTGCTTTTCCCAGACCTAAAACCGAACTGTCCTTCAGATAGTAAATTGTTTTTATCTAAAAAACTAACGAACCTAGTATTCAATATCTTTTCTAGTATTTTTGATAGTGTCGGTAAAACTGATATGGGTCTGTAATTCTTGACTTCATCACGGTTCCCACCCTTGTGAACTGGCGTGATAATAGATTTTTTAAAGACTTTGGGGAAGACTCCCTGCTCGAAGCAAATCCTAATGAGTTTTGTGATCTGGGGTGTGGAATCTGAATAGGCGCTTGATAAAATGCTTGAGTTAATCGAAGGACCGTAATGTTCTGCGAAAAATGCTGTACCTGAAACCCCCAAAGGAAATACGATCTTGCTCAATACACAGGGCAGATAAAAAAGGGCTTGACCACTAACCTGATTTATCCAGACCACGGCACCAGATCACAGCTTCAGGGTGACACAGCAAATCAGCACTCGCGTGAGGAAATGTCTCAAAATAATGTTAATTACAATTTATTGCACGGCCATTTAGGTATGTCTCAGGGATATATAATATTCAGTTTTGAATTTAGAACACGTTGGTTGAGTACACCACGCTACTATCCTAGCAGCCAAGGCGAACTGACCGAGCCAGGAGCCCGGCGCGGGCGCGTGCGGCGGGCGGGGTTAACATCACCCCACCAATCCGTCCACCGATTTCCAATGCGGGTAGGAAAACAGACGAATGGACAAGCCAAATTAAAACTACCCTATATTTATGAGCAAAGATCGAACATACCCCCCACCGAAATTATCATGATAATTTCAAAGATATTTAATAATTAGTAGGTACAGCATTATAAGATCAGAAGGAATGTAGCCCATAAAAGGGTTAAACACAAAAAAAAATATTAAACAAGTCTAATGAGAAATTCACTTAAGTACTAAAATATGGTAAACGCTTAAATAACAGAAATACTGAACAGGCTTATGATTTATCAAATTTATAAGTTTAATTTGAATAAGGGAGAGGACTCAGCTTATTTACTGGCCTCTTTATAAGTCCCTTTTGTGTCCTCAAAGTAACAACCCGAACTATTTTATCTGGACCTTCGTGGAGCTGCTCCACTTTAGCACGAACCCAGTTTAGTGGTCGAGTTAAATCGGATTTGATAAGAACTAAGTCACCGATTTTCACGTTTGGAGGTGAATTGAACCACTTTGATCGTTGTTGCAAAGTATGCAAACAGTCGTCAGACCATTTTTTCCAAAACGTTTGAGAGATTTTTTGTATGCACTGCCAACGTGACAATCGGTTCGTACGAGTACCTACATCATTTAAGTCATATTCGGGTACAGCGAGAAGACTTTGCTCTATCAAAAAATGACCTGGAGTTAAGACGTCAAACTCGTTAGAATTGTCAGATAAAGGACAAAGGGGCCGCGAATTCATGACCGCTTCAATTTTACAGAAAACGGTTGTGAGTTCTTCAAAGTTAAGTGAACTTTCACCTACTGCACGGAGTAGGTGGTGTTTAGCAGATTTGATGCCAGCTTCCCAAAATCCGCCCATTGATGCTGCCGTTGGTGGAATATTTTTCCATTCAATCGAGCGGCTTGAAAAACCATCAGCAATTGCATTGTCATTTTCATTGAAGAATTTGCAAACTTGTTTTAAGTGTTTCGCAGCGGCGATGAAATTCGTGCCGTTGTCCGAATGTAAACACGAGCATAGGCCGCGTCGCGCCACGAACCTATCGAGCGAGGCAAGGAAACAATCAGCTGATAGATCGCTAAGTACCTCAATGTGAACGGCCTTTGTGGAAAAGCATACAAAGAGACACATGTAACACTTAGAGATTTTCGCATTACGATTTAAACTTGCTTTTATATGAAACGGGCCACCCAGTACCCTAATTGCGTAACTTATTTTCGTAAACAATTTTGCCTAATTTGTTTCATTTTGACAGTTCAACAACATTCATTACGTTATTTACGTTGTTGAGCAGATTTTTTTTCCAACTTTCGAAGCAATGGATTAGTAATCTGTTTCAAATCGAAACAGATTCTGATTGTGTTGCATTACGCAATTAGGGTATAGGTCACAACCGACGTCATTAAATACCTTATTGATTTTTAATCTTTCGCCGGGTAACAAACTCATGGCTGGCTGTATTGATGTGGGTTTGCACTTAAAACAAGTGATGCATTTAGACAATACACTCCGAATCATACTGCGCGCAGATAAGATCCAATATCGCTTGCACAAAATTCCTTGTAACGAACGAGGTCCCACGTGTAGGTACAATTTATGAAAATGTTCAATTAGTAGAATTGTTAGATGACATTTTTTAGGCAATAGCAAGGGATGCTTACTATTGTAGGGTAGGTCAGCTTCACTGATCCTACCCCCCACCCTGAGGAAATCATGCGCATCCACGAAGGGTGAAAGTTTTCTTAATAATGGAACAAATTTATTATTTTTAATGTTGTTTATTTCGTTAGAAAAATATTGCTGCTGTGTCATTTTTATTATACGATCATGAGACGCATTCAACTCGTGAGTCGATAACGGTCCGACGGAACGTTCAGGGTCTTGCAGTTTTTTATAAACCGCAAACACCAAGCAATGATACGTTGCAATTTATTAAATGACGAGAATCTTTCAAATATTGATACTGGAATTTCATCTTTAATGTTTTGAGAAGCAAAGCCGAATGAATTAGTATTAGTTTTAAGTTCTAAAATTTCAGTTTTATTATTGACGTAAAATGTACTGATCGGCCACAAATGAACGTCATCTGTTAGCCACTCTGGTCCGCGTAACCAACGCTCGTACTCAGCTGTGATCTGAGTAGGAAAGGCGCCACGCGAGCACAGGTCAGCAGCATTATTTTCGCTTCGTACATGAAACCAGCAGTTCGACGGAACTACCTCCACTACTTGAGCGACACGACTCGAAACAAATGTTTTTAATTTGTAGGGAGGCGTTTGCAACCAGGCTAGTGCTACACTAGAGTCCGTCAAGGCGGTAATTTTAAATGTTATGCTTTGAATGTTTTGCTTAACAAACGAAATCAGTTTAGATAGCAACACAGCGGACATTAATTCGAGCCTCGGGATTGAAAGAGGTTTGATCGGGGCAACCTTACTTTTACTGATAAGCAAACGGGTTTTTACCTCATTGTCTTGATTGACACTGCGTACGTAAATTACGGAAGCATAACCACGGGTAGACGCGTCGTAAAAGACAATTAAATGTACATCACAAAATTTTGGTATGAGTAAGTGTCGCTCAATTTTTAGTAATGAGAGACAAGACAACGAAGATATAAACAAAGACCACTTATCGCGTAAATCGGAAGGAATTGCATCATCCCATCCAAGGCTTAATTTCCACTAGTCTTGCATTATGCATTTTGCTAAAAAGGTACATGGAGATAGAAATCCGACAGGATCGAAAATGCTAGCTAGCAATTTTAGCACTGAACGCTTCGTGTAGGTATTATCTGTCATATTGTAATCGAATGAAAAACAATCATCGACGGGTAGCCATTTTAGGCCTAATACCTTCAGTGACCTCGGGGGAGGCTGGATCGCTACAACGCGAATGTATACGTACATCCGTGGTGGGGCGACCCAGACTGCCAGGCACTTCTTCTCTTGCAACCGAGCGGGTGGGCAGGTTGCGGATAGCCCAACTCCGGCTGCGGGACCGACCACTAACGGTTACATTGACCGTTAGTGGGCGATCCCGCACTTGGAGCATCTTCTAAAGAGATCCCGGACAAGAGAAGTTCCCGAAAGTCAAATCCCAGGCTTAGGGTAACCCTTATACCCCTTCCTATGTTCCCATCACTAAACCAAGCCAACCTTCCCTATCCATACATATCCCGTCGATCCTAAATCCCTAGGCCAACTCCCAGGCCTAGGGTGACCCCCAACGAACCCACACGCTCCACCCACCAAATGCCTTCCCTCCTATCCCTTTATCCCGTCGGTCCCAGAGGAAGGGTAACCTCTATTCCAAAAACGCCCACCCCCCAAAAACCATGAACATGCAGAATTGTGAAATATCTACCCAGGTGGGTCCCGGCCAAGCCGGGGAATCCCACACCGCTTCGGCGGTTAGCCCCCATCGTATTATGGGGGGGGCCTCAACCTGCACAATGGAAACATTGATGCCGCGCTTTTTAGCGCGGCCGGCTGCTGACCTAGCGCCCATAACTCAGGCTGCGACTAACGCGCCCATATTCCCAACTTCGGCTGCGACCAACGCGCCTCTAACTACCACAACGGCTGCGACCAACGCGCCAACACTCACGACACGGACTATGCCTCCCACGAGCCTCTGGCAACAGAGCATCGTGCGGAACAGCATAACGAACCCGGACAAAGACCAACACAAACTTACTGAGACGAGGAAAGATGACGGACCTGGCAACTCTAACACTCTTCCGGTTGCCAATGATGAAGTACGCCCGCTGTCAAAGCGCGGAAAAATCCTGGCCCGGAAGAAGAGAATTGGCGACCGTAAGCGCAATATCCGCGAAGGCACTAGCCAGCGCGGAGCGCGATCGGACGCCGAAGGGGAGGTGCGCGACCGGCCACAAGTCCGCGAAGGGGAAACCCAGCGCGAAAAGGGGCCGGAAGCACGCGACCGGCCGCGAGAGCGCGAAGGGGAAACTCAGCGCGCAAAGCGGCCGGACGCGGAACCGCGCGTGCGGGAGCAAGTTTGCGAAGGGGCAACCCAGCGCGAAAAGCCTCCGCACGCGACTGAGTCCGCCGGGACCGACAGCCGACCCAACGACACTAACGGATCCCACGACCGACCTCGTCCTAAGCACAGCAGGGGTAAGCGAGGTGGTACCCGACACCCGGCGACACAACCAGGCACCTCTAAGCCGCAGCCTGGACCGAGCGGTACAGGGCCGGTGAAGAGGGGGCGCCCTGACGACACGGCTTCGCCGAGTATGGTCCAGGGGGACGCCAAACGGGTGAGGGTCCACTCCGCTCAAGGGGAGCAGAGGACCTACGCGCGAGCCACGAAGGACATCCCTGCGCGGCTGGCCGTAGCAATCTGCCTTCCCCCCCCCTCCAGAGACCTGACTAGGGATGAGGCCGAGTTTATCAAAACTGACCTAGAAAACCGTGTTATGGACACAGACTCGACAGCACCACTCCCTGCCTTCCGCGGGTACCCACGGGTAGCGGATGGCACCGTGCAGATGTGGTGTGAAGACGACCATGCACTGACCTGGCTGACCCAAAATGTACCCCTAATTAGACTTCCGAACACTGACCTGACGATCACGGTTTTGAGACAATCAGACGTGCCCACCCGTGTCCGAGTCTCGCTTTTTGTCCCTCGGTACAGAGGTGACGTAGCCAGACTCCATGGTATTCTGATCCGTCAGAATACTTGGTTTGACATTGCCAGGTGGTCACTGTACAGGGCGACTACCGTCGGTGGCGATAACTATGGGACTTATTTGACCCTAGGTATCCCACCGGAGGAAGCCGTAAAAGTGCGGGCCCGGGAGCGACGTATATTCTACCTACTCGGGTCGATATACGTACGCTTCTGGCCCACGACCCAACCCTCTGACGACCAGACCGACAGCGACACCAAGACTTCACAACCGACGTTGGCACAGACGAATGACCCAGACATGGACCAACTGGAGGAGGTCATGGCCCGAGCGGCCATGGCTGACGTTGTCGACACCATTCCGCCCGAATCACCTGGCTGGAACGAGCGCCTACTCGCCTCGTCGCCGGTGGAACAACACGACGACAATTATAGTGAGGAGTTAGGGGAGAGGCAGTCCGATGGATCCATCTCCGACTAACTCCTCTCCACCGTCGTCACCACCTCTCAACATCATCCAGACCAACCTCCAGCACAGCCAGACTGCCACGGCTAGCTTGCGCAGGGCACTGGAGGTAAAGCCCCGAACGATCGCACTGATCCAAGAGCCGTGGATCAGGAACAATAGAGTATGCGGCCTCGGTAACATCGGAGGTAAGCTAATTCTCAACACACACAGCTCAGACAAGCCAAGAACCTGCATCTACATACCCAAAGAAATTCCTATCACACCACTCACTCAATTCTGTTCCAGAGACCTGACAGTTGTCAGGCTCCAGACTGAAGGTAGCGTTCCAGATGTTGTACAGGCCTCGGCATACATGCCAGGCGTGGACGCGGACTGCCCGCCGAAGGAGATGGCCGATCTGGTACAGCACTGTGAACGCGCCGAACTAGACCTGATCATCGGCACCGACTCAAACGCACACCACCCGCTCTGGGGCAGCGATGCACCAAACTCCAGAGGAGAGGTACTATCCACCTATTTATTTTCTACTAACCTTAATATTGTAAACCGTGGCTCAGAACCCACTTGGGTCACAGCCCGAGGACAAACGATTATAGATCTAACACTTGCTACAGAAAACGCGACAAACCTTATTACAAACTGGCACGTATCGGACGAGCCTTCCTGCTCAGATCACAGAAGGATCCGCTTTACCCTAACTACCAATACTAGGAAACCAGAATCGAGGCGTAACCCGAGGCGCACTAATGTTCCCGGGTACAAACGTCTCCTGGCCTCCCTATTAGCTAGACATCTAACACAGGTAACCATAAGAGACCAAGCACAGTTAGAATACACCGTAACAAAACTATCAGAATACCTAACTGAAGCATACCACGCATGTTGTATACTGAGAGCGCCAAAAACTAGAAACGACAGAAGCTCATGGTGGAACGCTGAACTCGGTAAACTCAGAGATGCGCTACGTAAACAATTTAACAGAGCTAAAAACACTAGACTCCCGGACGACTGGGAGATATACAAAGAGACCCAATATATATACAAAAAGCAAATCAGAACTGCCAGGAGGACGGCATGGCGTAAATTCTGTGAGTCTATCGAGACAAATAACGAAGCCGCAAGGGTAAGGAAGATCCTATCAACCGATCAGGACAGAACCCTCGGCGCACTTAAAAAACCCGATAACTCATACACACTAACTGACCATGAAACCAGTAAGGTCCTTCTCGAAACTCACTTCCCAGACTGTAGAATCCTGGAGGACAGGTCGTGGGAGGCTGAACCAGAATGGACCCCAACGGATCAAGACTGGTCAAGAGCCCGCAACATAGTGACAGAAGAGCGAGTAAAGTGGGCTATCAACACTTCCCAGCCCTACTGCAGTGGGGGGTAGATTATTTGACACCATGGCTGGTGGAGATCTATCGAGCCTGCATAGCACTTAGACACACACCTCTCGCATGGCGCGAGGTGAAAGTAATTTTCATACCCAAACCTGGCAAAACCGATTATACACAACCCAAAGCTTATAGGCCTATAAGCCTTACATCTTTCTTACTGAAGACCCTCGAGAGACTCTGTGACCGGCACATCCGAGACGGACCTCTCCGGGTAATACCACTTCACAAACAACAGCATGCGTACTCCACAGGCAAATCAACAGAATCAGCGCTGCACAGCGTGGTTGGTAAAATTGAATGCGCAGTGGACCACAAATGCTCAGCACTGGCTGCCTTCATTGATATCGAGGGCGCCTTTGACAAAACCATGTTTAACAGTATAAACACAGCCCTCGACCGACACGGCATAGACTCCACCCTGAGTGGCTGGATCACCAACATGCTCAAATTGAGAGCTGTACAAGTCACAGTAAATGACACTACGAGAGCCATCGTTGCGAAGGGCTGCCCACAAGGGGGCGTCCTCTCGCCGCTGCTATGGAACCTGGTAGTAGACAGCCTCATCAAAACACTCAATGACAAAGGTTATTTCACCGTGGGCTACGCCGACGACATAACCATAATAATAAACGGGACACACGAAAACACCCTATGCAATCTCATGCGTCAAGCTCTGAAAATAGTAGAGGAATGGTGCAGCATGCACCAACTCTCAGTGAACCCTACAAAAACCGAACTGATTCTCTTCACAAAAAAGAGAAAATTGATGACACTACAGCTACCACGATTCTTTGGAACAACCCTAAGCCTCTCAACTGAAACCAAATACTTGGGCATCTTTTTGGACAAACAACTGAACTGGGCAAAACACACGAACTATGTCACAACTAAAGCCAGCATATCCCTGTGGCAGTGTAAGCGACTGCTTGGCAGGAATTGGGGGATTAGCCCCAAGGTCACCCACTGGTTATACACTACAGTCATTCGACCGCTTATCACATACGGCTCACTGGTCTGGTGACCCAGGACAGACCTGAGCACAGCCCAAAGAGATCTCGAAAAACTGCAGCGATTTGCTTGTGTTGCAATCACTAGCAGTATGAGAACTACACCCACAGCCGCCCTACAAGCAATGCTTGGACTGCCGCCTCTGCACCTCATTGTGCGGGAAGAGGCGGCTCTGGCCGCCTTTAGGCTGCATTTATCAGGAACTCTAAGCAGAGATTCTAGAATTAAGCACACACGCATAAAGGAAGATGTAATCAAACGTCGGCCAATGATGGCATCACCCTGCGACAAAGCCCCGAAATCACACCATTTTCAAAGGCACTACAACATAATACTTACAGAAGAACAGTGTGACTACTCTGGCTCGGAGGAGCTGAGGGTTTACACTGACGGATCGAAGACCGATTCCGGTACCGGGGTCGGAGTCTTCTCATACGACCTCAACATTAAGATATCCCGACCGCTAGGAATGTTCAACACCGTCTATCAGGCGGAGTGTGTGGGCATCATACAAGCGGTCCATGCCATTGAAGCCAGGAGAGTTACGGACACTCACATACGTATACTCTCTGACAGCGCCTCAGTTCTCCAATCCTTGAAGAAAAAATATATTACCTCGAAGTTAATACTAGAATGTCACAATGCACTAGAACAAGTAACGGTATCTAGTCACAACACGGTGACGCTACAATGGATAAAAGGACACAGCGGTTCGCTAGGTAACGACGCAGCTGACGAACTTGCTAGAAGAGGTTCTGGCACGGCAGTCTGTGGACCCGAACCTATCGTACCAATCCCGTTCAACCAAATACGCAGGTGGCTACAGGAGTTCACCCTCACACAAGCGGAGTACTGGTGGACCTCGACACCGGGCTGCAGGCAGTCCAAGGAAGCTATGCCATCCCTGGATAGCAGGCTAACCAGGCGTTTATTACGCCTGGACAGGAACGGCCTGCGCCTGGTGACGGGAACCATCACGGGACACTGCTCGCTAAACAAGCACTTCCACACAATAGGCATAACGGACAGCCCTCTGTGCAGGGCATGCATGGAGGCTGAGGAAACCGTCGCGCACGTGCTCTTCGAATGCACAGGCGTCACCCAGATTAGAACAGAAACCCTCGGGTCACCCAGATCGTTTACAGATGTTCTGAACAAACCAGGAGTTTTGATTAACTTCTGGAGGGAGGTGGGCTGGTTGGAATAACCACCAAACGGCCGCCATGGCCCACGCACAATGGTCCACCTGACGGACTAAGTGCGGAAACCAAACCCCATAACATAGAACATAGAACCTTCAGTGACGAACACACGGTGTCATCGCTGAAATTTATAGCGACTGCTTGATCTGCGTTAATCCTTGACAGTAAATCGGGGGTGTTGCTTGCCCACTTACGAAGGTCAAAGCCACCAAATTTTAACAAAGCTATGAGCTCGTCCTGTAAAGTACAGGCTTCGTTAAGGTCTTCCGCAGACCATAGCAGGTCGTCTACAAAAAAACTATGCATAAGTATGGCAGCCGCGCGAGGATAGCGCTCGCCCTCATCAGTGGCTAGTTGCTGCAAAGAGCGCACAGCCACATAACCAGACGAGCGTAATCCGTAAGTATTTGTCACTAGCTCATAAGTTTTGATTTCGTCACAAGGTGACTCCCTCCATAGAATATGCTGATAAGGGCGTTCAGATGGGTTGATAAGTACCATTCTGTAAAACTTTGCTATGTCAGCGGTGAAACAAACGGGATACAGGCGAAATTTAAAGATTACTTTTAATATATCGTGGTGAAGTTTTCTACCTGTAAGCAAGTTATCATTTAATGACACCCCGTTGGATGTTGCCGCTGAGCCATCAAATACCACTCGCACGGGAGTAGTGGTACTAGAGCCTTTAACCACGCAGTGATGTGGGATAACGTATCGACTTGGCTCTTTACCGGTATATTGTTGCATGTGCCCCATCTGCTCGTATTCGCGCATAAATTCAATGTAGGGCTCACGCAACTCAGGTGAACGAATTAAACGTCTTTCTAGATGCTGTAACCGACGCACGGCGTGGTTATAAGATGCGCCCAGAGGCGTTCCATTAGGGTCCAGTAGGATAGGTGACACGTACCTACCGGTCTCGTCCCTGTAGTGGCGCTCTGAATAAATCTCGTCAGCGAGTTTATCAAGTGGGCTGATAGGGCTGATAGGGCTGTCGCACGGCGACTCCTCTATTTCCCAAAATGCCTTAAGTTGGTTGTTGATGGTGTCACTATCATTAGTGTACGACACTAAATTGCAAGACGTTGCAATATTAGCGACATCATCAGAAGTACACGGTACTTCAATTTTGCCACAAAATACGAACCCGAAAATACTACTTAGCGCAGTAGGTAATGAGGGACCTAAAATAACCTTATTTCCATCATATATGTGAGGAAATACGTCACCTGCGAGTATTATGTCGATCGATGACTTTTTATGGAAGTAGGGATCCGCTAACAAAAGGTTTTTATATTGTAGGGATATCTCCTCAGAAATTTCTACCGTAGGTAAATCAGATGTAATTTTTTGCAATATAATAGCATCGATATTTAAAGTAGGTTTATCAGAATGCTGAGGTGTTATAGTGTAAGAGGTCATGCCAAAGTTTTTTACAGAATTTCCACCTAGACCCATAATATTGAACGGGCATTTTTGACGCGACAGCCCTAGCCGCTCTAAACAATTTGAAGTTATAAAGTTCGATTGAGCGCCAGAGTCACGGAGGCCAGAGTCAATAAGAACGCGGCAAGCGTGCGGGTTCCCGAATGAGTCACTGACATTGACTATGGCTGTACCTAGCAATACCATGTAATTTTTGTTTGAGTCAGATGAGTGATAGTTAGCTGCGTTCACTGTGCAAGCATTTATCGGCTCAGCGCTGCTACAGTTGGCGGACACGGCGAGCGCGGTGGCAGGTTTGAGTTCCGAATCAATGTGCAGTAATGAATGATGACGTTGATTACATGTAAAGCATTTGTATTCACTCTTACAATCAGCAGTCGAATGATTTTTCTTGAGGCAGTTATGACAAAGATTCAATTCATCAGCACGCCCGATTCTTTGCGCGGGAGACAATTCACGGAATTGCACACAGCGAAAGATCATGTGATTATTGTCATAATGGCCACAAGCAATATTATTATCTTTCAATTGCGTTTGCGAAGCAAGTGCCCTTCTATTGTTGTTATCACTCGATCTTTTATTTTGATTGCTAGGTATATTATTAATTTGTGTTGTATTTGAGACAGAATAAGCCTGCGAATGCTCTGATATTTTAATTTGATTATGCACATGAGACATCAGCTGTTCATATGTAGGTATAGTACTTTGATCGAGACTTTGTTCAAATGATTTTCTTGTGCTCGGATCTAAACCTCTCAAAGCTATATGGCATAACACGTAGCTAGACAAGTGCTCAATATTAAGAGCATTAATGGCTCTGTACGAATGATCGAATGTTTCGATGAAATTATTTAAGTTTATAGGAGATTCATTATTTAGCGCGGGAAAATTTATCATTTTATCTAGGTATTTACCTACGAGCATCCTATTATCCTGATATTTGTTCAACAAGGATTGCCAGACTACATTGTAGTTACTAGCAGTTATAGGTATACTTTTGACAATACTAAGCGCAGAACCTTTTGTGCATGATAACAGGTAGTGGAACTTATCTATGTTTGAAATGCCTGTGTGATTGTGACCAAAATGTTTCATAAAATGTAGTGAAGAAAGGTGAACAATTCGAGCTTGGGCAATCGTGGGCGAATTTCTACGTTAGTATTTTTGCTCGTTGCACATGGCGACACGTCCGCCATTTTGTATTGCTCCGCACAAAATTTTGTATGGAAGAATAAATCATCAAAACTTTTCAATTCGTTTTCAGAGAATTGCGATTCAGGATTTAGGATGAGTTGTATTTCATAAATATCATAGCATATCGCTTCAAATGATTCCCGCAATGATTGTACCTCTGAGGCACGCAAAAGGAACATAATTATCTTTTATGCTGGGATGAGTATCAATTTTTTTTGACAAATCATAAACCTGCTGCATTTGTGAAAACAAACGTTGTTTTTTAGCAATAGACCTGTTTAAATTCCTGACAGCTTCTAGCTCCTTCCTAGATGGGGCCTTGTCTGATTCGGTACTCATTTTGCGAATAAGTATGGAGAAAGTGCCTACTTTCTGAATAAATTAAATTTATAGTTTTAGAAAACAAGCACGGCTTGTGCAATTTGAACAAATCGTTGGTACACGGTACGCTGTAATGGATTGGTTCAAAATGGCGTCCTACAACAAAATTACCAACGTGGTAATGGACGAGGAAGACAAAATATTATTTAATAAGGATTGATTTTACGAAAATCTATTTAAAGAATTGTTAATCCGGCTCGTATGGACCAAAATGTGGAATCTGAATAGGCGCTTGGTAAAATGCTTGAGTTAATCGAAGGACCGTAATGTTCTGCGAAAAATGCTGTACCTGAAACCCCCTAAGGAAATACGATCTTGCTCAATACACAGGGCAGATAAAAAAGGGCTTGACCACTAACCTGATTTATCCAGACCACGGCACCAGATCACAGCTTCAGGGTGACACAGCAAATCAGCACTCGCGTGAGGAAATGTCTCAAAATAATGTTAATTACAATTTATTGCACGGCCATTTAGGTATGTCTCAGGGATATATAATATTCAGTTTTGAATTTAGAACACGTTGGTTGAGTACACCACGCTATTATCCTAGCAGCTAAGGCGAACTGACCGAGCCAGGAGCCCGGCGCGGGCGCGTGCGGCGGGCGGGGCTAACATCACCCCACCAATCCGTCCACCGATTTCCAATGCGGGTAGGAAAACAGACGAATGGACAAGTCAAATTAAAACTACCCTATATTTATGAGCAAAGATCGAACATGGGGTATAAAAATTTATTTGCCCGTTTTAAGTAATTTTGCTGAGATAGAGTCCCACCCTGTGGCGCAGTCTGTTTTTAGATTGTAACTACAGATTCGACTTCAGCCTCGTCAGGGGAAAGTAAAACAATCGAGTTAAGTGCTGGTGGTGAATTGAATTTATATGATGCGGGTTGGGATCTTCGGTTTTAAGTGATAATACCTGCAAGTTCTTTACCTATACCAGAAAAATACCTATTTATGGTCTCGATTTCTTTCGATGCATCCTTTGTAACAGGCAGTAATTCAGTAGCCACTGTTTTTTGTTCAACTTGGTTTGTGATAGATTTAATTATGCTCCATGTTTCTTTGCTTATTTGTGAAGATTTTAAAGCTGATTTTTCATGATGTATTCGTAACTTTCTATGTAGCAAATTGCAGTCGTTACGGTATCGTTTATGACAAATCTCCATAGTGGTATTTGTTGGGTATTTTAATACCTCTTTATGAAGATTATCCTTATGTCTAATGCACCGTAATAAGCCTGGAGTTATCCAAGGCTTGATGATTGCCTTACGGTTGGGTACAGTAATAACTTTTGAATTTAGTGAAATTGCAGTCATCAAACAATCAACAAAGAGTGTAGCCGCCTCATTTGCATCGGAATGATTTGTTATAAATGAGAAATCAGCATTTTTTAAGTAGTAGTAGTAAGTAGTTGATCTATTCTTATTAGTTTTACAGGGCTCCTTATTTAAGCACAATAATACAGAGGCGTGGTCGCTTACAGTGGAGTCCATCACCACCACGGTCGAACCAGTTGAGGCATTTATCATAAGGTGATCAAGACAGTTGTGTAGTCTTGTTGGGTATGTATGACCGGGTATGAGGCCCAGTTCTGCGGTTAGGTTGAGGTAGGATGCACTATTTCTATCTGAGTTGTTCGGTTTTATGTCTATATTTATGTCTCCAGTGAGAATAATGGTTTTTCTTTTTATTTTACCAATTATGTTTTCGAGGGAGTTTAGAAAACTATCAATACGGTAGGTTGAAGGAGACTTATAGGCTGCTAGTATACATATGTGTGTGCCTACTTTTAATAAGAGAAAATTAGCACCCTCAGTAGCTGGCTCTTCAACCGTACATTGAATGTGATCCTTTGTGTAGATTACAATTCCGTCATTTTGATTGAGACATTTTTTAGAAGTGTGAGTGACGTAATTTTCTATGGCGGGAATTGGTTTGTCTTTACTAAGCCAACACTCTGTTAGAATTATAATATCTATTTCGAATGATAGCCTAGCTAATTGTGCCCGAAAGCCATTCAAGTTTTTATAGATGCTCCGAATGTTCTGTGTTATTATTTTAAGGGACGCATTAGAATTTCCAATAACTGCGTTACAGGTGTCTGTATCACAATGATGAGATGTCGCAATTGTGATGTTGTCTATATGTGTTAAGATATTGCTATTTGTATTAGCCATTTATAGTCGATTCTATTTTATTGCTGCCAGTAGGTTTCTCTAATTTTAATCCATCCTTTTAGATAGTCGGGCAAAACTTCAGTCTTTACCAGTGCCTAGCAAAACCCAGATCATCATCATCACCATCATTTCAGCCGAAAGACGTCCACTGCTGGACATAGGCCTCCCCCAAGCACCGCCACTTCGACCGATTCTGTGCTTTCCGCATCCAGCGGATTCCTGCGGCCTTCACAAGGTCATCGGTCCATCTTGTGGGAGGCCTTCCAACGCTACGTCTTCCGGTACGTGGTCGCCACTCCAGAACCTTTCGACCCCATCGGCCATCCGTTCTGCGAGCAATGTGCCCTGCCCATTGCCACTTAAGTTTGGCAATTCTTCGGGCTATGTCGGTTACCTTGGTTCTCCTGCGGATCTCTTAAAACCCAGATGTGTGTAGGTAAATGTAGATTGTCGTTTGTAGGACCGAGTGTAGTTGTAGTGTGGTTTTGTATTCTGTGTTGTTTTTACGTAATTAACTAGCTGGTGTTTTATGTGTTTAATTGTGCTCGCGCAAGTTTTAATAATAAGTTTTTTTTATAATAGTCCGAACGCAGTTTTGAGCTATATTCCTTCCTTCCCAATTCCCATACAACGGAACGAAACGGACGCTCACCGCTACCGCTCGCTCCCGCGCGCGCCGCGCGCGCTCTGCACCAATCAGAGGCCGCTGCCGCTGTGGCGGGAGCCAATCGCATCTCCTGTGATTTGAGTTGTTTCTCAAATTTTGGACACTTGTCAGTGACCGCTCACCGCTACCGCACGCCCACGCGCCGCGCATCGCGCGTACCGCGCCGCGCGCTGACCGCGCCATCTTACCGCGCCGCCCGCCAACCGCGCCATCTTATATCAATTCACGAGCTCTCTATTTGTAAGGCCGATATAGTTGTGACATTTAAACCAGATAAGTGCACCACAGTGAGTTGAATCAGTGAACACCAGGATAGCCAGAGCTGCCCTTGAGTCAACGTGTTTCGTCCAGAAGATTCCCAAGTAAGTCCATCCATCCCTATTCCTTATTCATACCTGTGTGTAGCTCAATTCTGTGTCGGCTAATATTCCACACCACGTAAATTATTTTCCCGCGTATGGTCCTTCGAAGTCGCTACAGCTTATACACCATAAGTTTTTTGGTCCAATCGAGTCGGATTCAAAGAATCAACGATCATATATAGGTCTCATACCTAGGATTTAGGTCTAAATACCTAAATTACAAAGTTCGTAAAACCGCCATATTGGACGCGTCCTTGCGTCGTACATCCCGCTAGCTAGGTACATTATTCATTGAGAATTACTGTATCAACTTAATATTACGCCTATTGCATTGAAATAGCATAGCGTAAATATTCTAACCGCTAATTATCGTGAGTTAGTTCGGCTAACTTACCTATAACTTATATTCAACCGCATTCCTTTGTTATAACCGCTTAGAATAAAATAATTATTCTAAGTCTACCCGCTATACCTAATATTTTGTACGTATATTTTCTAGAACTATTCCATCATGGAAGATCTTAAAATAAAAGTTAAATTACTTCAAGCTAAAAATCAGGCAATCTTTGAACGTTTATCGTCATTATATGAAACTTCAAAGAACATAAATACGACTAGTATTGAACTTCGTTCCGTGGAAACATTCATGGCGGACACGGAGATACTCTCAGTCACTCGTCAAGAATTTAGTACCAATTTAGATAAAATAAATACATATTCTTTAAATCCTGATTATAAAATCGATTATAACAGTCTAACATCTTACGACGGAGTCTATACTCGAATACAACGTGTCAGATCATTAATCGCCGCGAATTATTCAAGGTCATTCAATGATTCAGCCGCGTCTCATGATAACGCAAAACAATATATAGGTGCAGTCAAACTGCCACCGATTCAAATTCCGTCCTTTGATGGTAGGATTGACAACTGGCCTGTTTTCTATGAATCATTTAAATCAAATATCCATAGTAATTTAAACCTTACAGATTCTCAACGTGTGCAGTATTTGATAGGTAATTTAAAAGGAAACGCATTGCAAATCACCGCCGGAATTATTCCCTCGGGTGATAACTATACCCCTATCTGGAACAGTTTAGTTCAAAAGTATCAAGATAAACGAGCACTAGGCTCACATTACATGTCCAATATATTAAATATTAAACCCGCAATTAATAATTCCGCATCTTTAAATAGTTTTATTGAAAGTTTTCACGCGTCAGTTTCTGCTTTAGAACAATTACAAATTAAACTCAAAACTCAAACTCTAACTCAAATCATTTATTTCAATTAAACCATTTACAGGCACTTTTGAATTGTCAAGGAATCGGTCAGTCAGAAATAGGTATGAAGCTAGTTGCCCATTCCAAAGCGTAGTAGGTACTTATGGAGAAGAACGGGCAAGAAACTCCACGGACACTCTTTTAAATAAAAAATTGTTACAAAATATTGGTTACTTCATTCATGTTGAAATTATACATGTGAGAACAATGTAGAAAGACGTGCACATGAGAAGCGTCCGTAATAAAAAGATAAAAAAGAACAATTAAAAAAAAATGAAAATTAAAAATAAGCCCTGGCAGCTAAGAGATGACCAGTCCCAACTGACGGCGCCCGTTCACGAACATGACGCATAGATTAGCACCATTCAGCTCAACTATTTTGAAGGGAGCTAAATGATCCAACACACGCGCCACCATCAGCGAAACATTTGAGTGAGCATGACATACTCACAGCCGCCAGGGCACATTCAAGTCAATGCAAGACATATTACCCGGTAAATGGTAACTCTTTAGTACATAGTGCTCACATAGTGTGCTATGCAATTATATAATACAAAAGAGATTGAGTTTATACAATGCAAAGATGGTCTTACAATCTTCAGCAGCTCCAACAGTATTTGCAAATGTTAATCAATTAGTTGTGGTTGTGGAGCAGGACCAGCATTGATTTAAAAGATTTCATTTTGCTAAATTTAGCTTTGAAAAAGTTAGACCCCGCAACCGTACATTTATTCGAAATGCATAAGAGAGATGAGGAAATTCCTACTTATACGGATTTCGTTGAATTTATAAAATCGCAAGTTAAAATATTGGATCGCACTATTTCATCTCGAAGCGCGTTAGTGAGTAACAACCCTAATAAAAATAATTCTTCTCGTAATCAGTCACGTGATAGTACAGCACATACTTTTGTTGCTTTTGATAACAATCAAACTTGTTTGTATTGCAATAAAACGGATCATTGTAAACTTTACACTTGTCCAACCTTTCAATCACTTTCAGCCAGTTCGCGTTTGGATTTTATTAAAAACAAACATGGATGTGTAAACTGTCTTAGTGTAACGCACACTGCTTCACAGTGTAAATCTACACATAATTGTAGGACGTGTAACAAAAGACATCATTCTCTTTTACATCTAGAACACAGTTCGCAGCCGCCTTTATCTGTCACGACTGACGCTGCCACTAGCTCCGCGAATTCGCAACAGGTGGCGCTGTGTGCGTGCTATCGCGACGGTATGAATAAACCGCATAATCCTGTACTTTTATCGACCGCACAAGTCTATGTTAATAACAAATATAAAAAATACGTTTCTGTGAGATGTTTAATAGATAACGCTTCGCAAAATAACATAATTGCTTCCGCTTGTTGTAAAAAACTACAATTAAACATTATACCGCTTTCAAACTCAGTTATAAAGGGTGTCGGAACCTCTTCGCGACCTATCATAGGTTACGTTGAGATAACAGTTACTGCGAAAAATAAAACTAATAATTCTTTTAAAATTACCGCTCTTGTTGTCGATTGTATCACGGATAACTTACCATCTCACTTTGTTGACACTTCTGCAGTGCAACATTTGTTTGATTTACCGCTCGCTGACCCACTGTGGTACGTACCTGGTGAGGTTGAATTGCTTCTAGGGGCAAAACTGTTCCCGTATTTATTACTTCACAATAAAATTATCTCACCTACCGCTCCGTCCGCTATTGAAACCGTGTTTGGTTACATTCTTATGGGTGAGGTACCCGCTAGTTTATCTAATAATAATTATAATCCCGCTGAATTAAATACCGCTTCATATTTTTCTACCGCGCTAAATATAGATGATTGTCATTGTTTTCTGTCTTTAGACGAATCTTTACATAAATTTTGGAATATCGAAGAAATACCTTCAAAACCTTTTATGAGCCCTGCTGAACTGGAGTGTGAACAGCTGTACGCTTCTACTGTGTCACGTGACTCCAGTGGTAGGTATTGTACCGCGTTACCATTCTGCAAAAATCCAGATTTACCTGGAAATTCTTATGCTGTCACTTATCGACGTCTTATCAATTTGGAAAAAACTAAGCTTCGCGACCCTGGTTTGCGCGCTAGTTATAATGAAATAATCCAAGAGTATATCGAACAAAATTATTTAACTGAAATTATACCTAGTTCTGTTGATCAGACTGTGGGTTATTACATATCGCATCATCCTGTTATTAGGAACGATAAACAAACCACTAAAGTTGGCATCGTTCTTGACGCAAGCGCTAAGTCTCATAATGGCGTGTCATTGAATGACTTGTTACACACAGGGCCGAATTTACAGGCTGACATATTTTTATTACTTTTAAATTTCCGCTTGTTCCCTATAGCAGTTACAGCTGATATAAAACAAATGTATCTTCGAATTGCTGTTATTGATGAGCATCGAAAATACCAAAAAAAATTGTTTCGCTGTAATACCGCTGAACCTATTCGCGAATTTCAATTTAATCGAGTTGCATTTGGTCTCAAGCCCAGTCCCTTTCTAGCCATGCGCACTGTGCGCCAGCTATCAGCAGATAAAAAACACCGCTTCCCGCGCGCATCCATTGTTGCTTCTCATGAGCTATACATGGATGACTTGGCTAGTTCGACCCTGTCTCTGGAGGAAGCCAAGATTCTATCCGGTGAACTTATCGCCTTATTTAAGGCTGGGGGCTTTGACCTTACTAAATGGGCAAGTAATTCCTCGGAGCTACTAGAGGCCATCCCCCATTCCAACCGCTCTTCTATTAATCTCTCTGATGGGGATAATTTAAAGATCCTTGGACTCAAATGGATTCCTTCCGAGGACTGTTTCACCTTTACTACATCTAATTTGGATAATAATTGTACTAAACGCTCCATACTTTCCACTATTGCCCGTCTGTGGGATGTTCTCGGTCTTGTGGCTCCTGTAGTTTTATTTGCGAAATTACTCATAAAGGAATTATGGAAATTAAATATAGATTGGGATGAAACTCCACTCGATTCTATTGTACTTCTCTTTCAAAAATTTAAAGAGCAATTACCTTTACTTTCTTCTTTAAAATTACCTCGCCATGTAGCCGTTACTATGGGTTGCGTGACAAATATAGTGGGGTTTGCTGATGCCAGCTTGAAGGCATATGGCTGCGTCGTATACTTACATGTCACTGATACAAATGGTAACACACACGTAAATTTGGTGTGTGCTAAATCCAAAGTTGCACCTGTTAAGGTCATATCCCTAGCTCGTCTAGAGCTCTGTGCCGCAGTTCTTTTGTCTAAATTAATTAAATTAGTTTATGACACTTACCGCACTCATACCGCTATTAATAATATATTTGCCTTTTCCGATTCTACAATCACGCTTTCATGGATTCATTCTTCACCGCACAAATGGAACATTTTTGTTAGCAACCGCGTCGCTAAATGTCAATAAAATCTTGATCCTAAGCATTTTTATCATATTAACGGAAAGGAAAATCCTAGTGACTGTCTGTCTCGAGGTCTTCTACCTGAACAGTTACTAAACCACGATTTATGGTGGCATGGCCCTGAGTGGCTCCTGCGCCCAACTGCTGAGTGGCCTATTACTCCTTTTGTTTCGTCATGCAACGAACAATTGCCTGAATTTAATAATAAAACTCTAACATTGGTATCTACCGTATCAGAACTCAATTTAATATATAGTCTTTCACAAAAATTTGCATCATTAAAAAAAATATTGCGCATAATTGTATACATTCTAAGATTTCTACGTATTATTTCTTATGATAAGTCACACAAGACAATTACTGTCCGTGAATTAGCTACCGCTGAAAATTATTTAATTCATTGTATTGAACAATTTCATTTTAAAGATGTTTATGACGAAATTAAAAGTAGAAAACTTCGCTCACAATTTAAAAAACTCGATCTCTTCATTGACGAGCATAATGTAATTAGAATCGGTGGCAGATTGTCAAATGCGAACCTTCCTTATGAAGCTCAGCATCCCGCTCTTTTACCTAAACATGATAATTTTACACTATTATCACCGCATTTATTGTCATGCCGGTGTAAGCCTTCTTAGTTCTCTGTTACGCCAAAAATATTGGATCCTCTCTTCTAGAGGTGTCATCAGACAAAGATTACATGCTTGTAATTTTTGTTTTAAAGTTTCTCCTACTCACCCCAGCCCAAAGATGGCTGATTTACCCGCTGGTCGCGTAGAGGAGACTAAAGCATTTGTTCATACAGGTGTGGACTACGCTGGTCCCATTAAGGTAACGTTATGTAGACGCCGAGGTCAGAGAAGTCAGAAGGCTTACATATGCTTATTCATTTGTTTCGTCACCAAAGTAGTTCATATTGAATTGGTTACCGACGTGTCATCGGACACTTTTATTTCCGCTTTTAAAAGATTCATTTCCCGCAGAGGACCTGTCTCTTATTTATATTCCGATAACGGAACAAATTTCGTTGGAGCCAAGGCTCAACTGCAAGAACTTCTTGTTAACCGCTACCGCATAGAGTGGAAAATGATTCCACCCCGCGCTCCCCACTTTGGAGGGTTGTGGGAATCAAATATTAAATCTACTAAAACGCATTTATACCGTGTCATCGGTTCGCAACTTCTTACCTATGAGGAGCTTTCGACTGTTCTCACTGAAATTGAGGCAGTTCTAAATTCCAGACCGCTCTGTTTCCTGAATGAGGATCCATACCCAGAACCGCTTACTCCCGCTCATTTTATAATGGCTTCTCCGTTGACTTCGTTGCCTGTCGTGAATGTTCCCGAAACGACGAAATCTCTGACTTGCCGCAAAAAATTGCTTGACCAGATGGTTTGTAGTTTCTGGAGGAGGTGGCGTACAGAATATTTACATAATCTTCAAGTTAGACAAAAATGGTTGGATGCCGCAGATAATATTAAGATTGGTACAGTGGTTCTCATACATCAGGATGATGTCCCGCCTTTACGTTGGCCATTGGGCGTAATCACCGAAGTTTTTCCCGGCAAGGATGGGACAATCCGCGTTGCTATTGTGAAGACATGCAGTGGCTCTTTCAAGAGAACCGTTGTCAAACTATGTCCTTTACCTTCTCAATAACATCACCGCGTAATTAAAACCCAAATTTAGCAATAATTAATATGCTTAAAATAGTTGTCTTTTTTTTGTCCGTTTTTACTATAATTTCTTTCTATACGGGTAAGGTACATTTAAATGATAAACTGATTTGAGTTCAACTTGTGTATTGATAGTTATAAAGAAAGCACAAACGCCCAAAACTGATAAATGATCGACCCGCGGCGAATGAGTCTTTTAGTGCCCAACCGATGCTATGCGACTACTAATTGCTTACTCAAACACATATATTTTATTCATTCGCTGCGCGTCGATGTCAGCATAAAATTGATACAGTTGATATTGTACGGGTTTGCTCGTACATGCTCCCCGAGTAAAGATATAACAACATAACTGAATAACAGAAACAAAATAATGATAACAAAATGATTTGATGTTAATCTAATTTCTTAGTGTCTCTATCGGTAACACACGTTCACAAATTAGATATTATGCTTGTATAAGAACCTAACATAGGGGAGGTGGCTTTATCTAACACTCGCGCACTTGTTACCACCTTCGCCCTTTCATTGTCACACTGATACACTACACTATCCCCAACACACGCACGTTGCGTGGCTGGGCACGCGCAGCCGCCGGGCGCGTTGTCTGCTGCGGGCGTCGCCGGCGCGGGCGCGCGAGCGGAGCGCGAGCGCGCGCGTCCCCACACGAACACTCCCAGACATGCTGCTACCACGCCGATCATACAATAGATCGCGGTATAATGATGAATGTCATGGGATGATAGACTGTCAAGACTGTAAGAATCCATTTTCTTTCATGGTCTTGATTTTGTCCTCAATAGTTTTAAACTCTCGATCGCTCTCTATGCTGGAGTCGTTCAAGACATCTTGAGGAAAGGACACGTTTATAACGTGGTTTATGGATGCAATGACTAGTGAGTATAGGTTAGCACTAATACTAACATTAACATCGCTCGCTCTTTGTTGATGCGCAATTACTTTAAAATTATCTGATTTGATTATGCAGCTGTAATCTATAGTTATAAGACCGGAGTGAGTCAGCTGATGAGCGGTAACTTGATCTCCACATACTGTTCGTAGGTTACATTGACCGCAGCAAAATAAATATAATTGTTGATAGAATGGCTTTCTAACCAAAAATTTTTACAAGGATCGATGTCGACTTCACACTTTGATGCCTTTGATTGGCAGAAGTCTTTATCTCTGCTTAATTTGTAATTAGGAGAATAAATGTAACACAAGTGTACGTTTGTCACTAGGCAGGAATTTATGTTATTTTCTGTCAAGATAATGTATGCATCCTTTTTCAGGTTCACAGCTATGATATCTGACACTGGTTTAATTGATAACATTGTGTTGTTGGGTTTCTCCGCAGGAATTGGAATAAGCTTGAATATTTCATAGGTGTCCCTGCTTATCAAAGGTATTTGTACTTCAAATATTGAGTAATTCTTGAGCATTCTTGCTTTGACTCGTAGAAGTTTAAAAAGTTGTGCAAGATGTTTTCTACAGGTAAGGTGACGTCATTAGACAAATGACTAGCTATATTGCTCAGCTGATCCTGTAATTGTTCGGCTGTTATTAAATGTGGATTAAATCGACCATGATAGATGTCTGTTATCGTATCCACTAAGGCGTTCTGTAAATCTTTCAAGTCGCGTAACAGATTGCTCGCGACTATAGCTCCCATAGAAACTTCATTTGCCCTCGAAATGTTTTGAGTTTCAGCCTTTAATACTTCTAATGTATTGTCGATGTTTGCAAACTTTTGATGAATCATTTTATGCTGTTTGTGCATTGTAGCCTCCGTCCTCTTTAAGAGACTGAATTCTGCTTCAATGACGAAGTTTGATTTTGCCAAAATGAAACAATATGCTTTTGATTTTTACGAAGAAGAGTGATATCTTTCTCATATTGTTCCGCGAATCGAGCGTCCAATACGCCGAAGAGGCCGTTTGCTATGTAACCGACACCGTCGATAAGACCTTGCCGCCACCTGTTCGCTTGCTTTGCAAAATGATGACTGAGTAACATATGATTATTGTAATCGAGTTGTACCCGTGACGTAATTGCAATAATATTATGTCACAATGTGTTTTTTCTTTGATTGTGCTGCATATTTGTTCCAGCGACATTATACTTTTGTTAAGTGCGGTAATTCTTTCCCAATAAGGATCTAAATCATAGTATATGATTAGTTTCCAGTCGTCCCGTATGATCTGTATGTTTGTTAGTTTGTCGAAGTAAATATGTTGATTATTTCTGGATTGTGTGACGTTAAGTGTGCATTGGGAAGTTGTTATGATTCTAAAAAATAGCATGATTGCTGTAACCACTGACGCTATATTGTAACGAGTGCCTACTTTCCTTGTTTCAGACTGCTTATGTGTATTAGAATCTCCCGAACCCGCAGTATTTGCTTGTTTGATTTGCGAGGATTCATTGTAGTTTTAATAATTTTGTGATAGGAAGTTTCAGTGTTCCGTTTTTGGTTTTTACTGTAACCACGCGAACATGACCGTCAGAACCGGGATGTAGTTCGATGACTCTGCCCATCAGCCATTTTCCCGGCGGAAGATTATCATCATGAATCATGACAATATCATTTATATTGAGGTTTCTTTTAGCTTGTCTCTACTTACTTCTTTCTGTAATTTGTATTAGGTACTCATTCCTCCATCTTTTCCAGAGATCCTGTACAATTTTTTGTGTCAACTGCCATCGGGTTCTTAAATCTGTTTCAGTCTCGTGTATGGTAACCTTTGATCCACCTGTTAGGAAGTGAGCAGGCGTTAAAAAATCCACATCGTCTGGATCTTCTGATATAGCACATAATGGTCTCGTGTTGAGGCAAGCCTCAATCTGTGTAAGCACTGTATACAGTTTCTCAAATGTAAGGATCTGGTCACCAATAACCCTTTTGAAGTGATATTTGAAGCTTCTAACTGCTGCCTCCCATAGGCCTCCTGCTGATGGCCATGAGGGCGCATTAAAACTCCACTCGATTTCCATATCTAATAGTTCTGCTTTTAGATCTTCGTTTTGCATGATATTCATTAGTGTTTGATATTCCTGATGTAGTACCCTGTTAGCACCGACAAAATTGCGACCATTGTCGCTATACATTTATGACCAGGCGTCCCTCTGCGAGCTGCCATTCTTCTTAATGCTGCGATGAATGAAGTTGTGCTTAAATCACCAACTAGTTCTAAGTGTACTGCCTTCGTGACCATACACACAAAGACAGCCACATATCCTTTTGTGCTCTTGATACCTCGTCCTTTGCTTGCTTTGACGTAAATATGACCTGTAAAATCTACGCCTGTGTGTGTAAACGGACGGGATGGATTACTTCTGGCCTCCGGCAAGTGCCCCATAATTTGCTGTTGGCAGTCTGGATTTTGTTTTTTACATGTTACGCAACGACGAAGCTGCCTCTTCGTAGCGACGTTCCCTCCTAGAATCCAATATTTTTGTCTGATATAACCCAATGTCAGCCGGGCTCCAGCATGTAACATGGTTTGATGTGCGTCCTCTATTATTAATTCTGTCAGGCGTCCACTGTGTGGCAGAATAATAGGGAGCTGCATGTCATGGCTGATATGTGCCTTTTTAAGTCTCTCTCCGACTCTTAAGATATCATTTTCATCCAGGTAAGGGTTTAATTTTAATAATTTGTCTTTTGAATTTAGCTTTCCTTCTTGCTTTTAATCTCTTATTTCTTTCGCGAACTCTTCTTGCTGTACTTGCTTGATAATTTTTTGCTTCGCTTGACTGATTTCTGATAATGATAAATAATGCTTTTTTGCTTTTCTTTTGTAGGTCGTAATCTTCATCACTAATGCTAGAATACGTGCAATTTTGCTGATTGATTGATATTTGCTTAACAGGTCTGTAATGATGCTTGATTCGTACTTTGTAACAACGTGAACGTCTTCTTGCTTCTTTATTTCCTCGTTTGTTAATAGATTGCTTGATTTTCTTTCGTTGCTTCAAAAGATTGTAACCATGTTGGTCCTTGCCACCACAAACGATAATCATTTAATTGAGCCACTCTGAGTCCCCTGCTTCCAAAGTCAGCGGGATTTTCAGTTGATTTTACGTATCGCCAAGATTGTGGTTGAATGCTATCAGTTATTTGAATTGTTCTATTTGCTACGAACGTTTTCCATCGATTTGGGTTTCCTTGAAGCCATCCCAATACGGCAGTGGTGTCACTCCAACCAAATATATGTAGGTCATGACCTGCTAGACACTGCTTGACTTTGATCATGAGTTTGGCTAGCAACAGTGCTCCACATAATTCTAATCGAGGTAATGATATTTGTTTTTTCGTAGGAACTAATTTTGATTTAGCTGCTACTAATATTGTTGATTGATTGCTATTTATAACTCTGCAGTAAATGACGCATGCATATGCTTTTGTTGATGCGTCACAAAAGCCGTGTAACTCTAAACTGCTTGCTGTTTCCGTACCGTACCATCTTGGTATTTTAAATTGATTGATACTTTCTAATTCTTCTTTGATTTTGATCCATTCCTTGCTGATTTTATCTGGTACTTGTTCATCCCATTGAAGATTAGTTATCCATGTTTCTTGAAATAAAATCTTCAACTTTGTTGTTACAGGTACGATCCATCCTAATGGGTCGAATATTTTAGACATGTCTGATAGTATGATTCTTTTAGTGATATTAGTGCTTGATTGTTCAATTTTTGATACAAATGTGAAGTTATCATGTGTAGGGTTCCAACGAAGTCCTAATGTCTTAGTTAATCCTGCTTGATTAAAACTCTTGCTTTCTTGTTTATAATAGTCTTGATCTTCTATTTGCAGCAGACGACTATCGTTTGATGTCCACTTTCTCAAGTTGAAGCCTCCTAACTTCAATAGATTTATCAAATCATAGATAGATAGATAGATAGATTCATTTATTTGCCTGAAATATGGTATTTTACAGATTTTATAACAAATACACAATAGTTCTACATATTCCGCCAACTAAATTCGGCATGCAAATTTTGTGACAATAACAATGATTCTAATTTAACAAAATAATTAAATTAAAAAAAAAAAAAAAATGTCAGAAAAAATAAGTACTAAATCAAGAATTGTCTAAATTATCAAATTACAAATGTCAAATAAAAATAATTCAATTACAAATTTTCTAAAAATCGACTTACAAAAATAAAAATTTAATTGGAAATTAAATTACAAAATATTATGTCAATAGCTTAAAATAAAAATGTCAAATGTAATTTACATGTCCTGCAATTTTCCTATTTGTTCTAGAATTCATAAATTCTTTAATACTATAAAAACAGTTTTCTATCAGCCATGCTCTGAGATGCTTTTGAAATAGACTGGTTCGCAGTTCTCTAATATCCTTCGGAATATTATTAAATATCTGTATTGCCATTCGACTCGTGTTTTTATGGCAGTACGCTGTTCTACATCTTGGCATTGCTAATTTTGTTGGATCCCTTGACATTTTTTGCCCACCTTATAATTATTGAGGCTATCAGCTTTACTGAATAGGTGAGGATGTTTTTTTACAAATACTCCCATTTCCACTATGTATAAGCATGCTAATGTTAATAAACTGTGTTTTTTTAAAATAGGTTTGCAAGAATCTAATGGGTTTGCACCAAACACAGCTCGTAAACATTTTTTTTGCACAATAAATGCCTTATTGATGTCAGTGGAATTACCCCATATAATTAAGCCGTATCTTAACACAGATGAGACATATCCATGATAGGCTAACAGCGCGGCATTACGTCCAACAGTTTTCCTAAGATTTCGTAGTGCAAATGCAAAACTGTTTAGCCTATTGCATATATTTTCCACATGTTTTTTCCAATTACAATTTTTGTCAATTACTATGCCTAAAAATTTCGTATGGTCAACTTCTTCAATTTCATTATCACCTCCAATAATTTTCATTGCTTCATTTGTCATTTAATTTTTATAATTAGAGAAATTAATATATTTTGTTTTGGAAACATTCACACATAAATTATTTTGTTCAAGCCATTCTATTACAGCTTCTATTGCAGCATTAATTTTATCCTCAAATTGTTCATTTTCACTATCTTTATTTATTATCATTGAGATATCATCTGCAAACAACACGCACTTATTGCTCGTCACTTTTGGCAAATCATTAATGTAAAGAAGAAAAAGCAATGGCCCCAAAATACTACCTTGAGGCACACCATATGTATTGGTCCTGTATTGAGATTTATACGTTATCACTTCTCTGTCTTTGTTAACGCCTAAAATTTCAACCCGTTGTTGTCTATTCGTTAAATAATCTTTTAGCCAATTTAACGCTTTTCCTCTTATTCCGTAACTCTCACACTTTTCTAACAGTATATCATGATTTACAAAGTCAAATGCTTTGGTCATGTCGAAAAATATTGCAGTGACCGGTATCTTCTTATCTATATTCTCCGTGATCGATTTTATTAGTTGATAACAAGCTAGTGCGGTTGACTTTCCTCTTTGAAAACCATTTTGTTCCGTACTTATTACATTGTATTTGGATACAAATGAGACAATTCGATTATACATTACTTTTTCGTATATTTTTGAAATTATAGGTATTAAGGTCACTGGACGATAATTGTCTAGATCATGTTTGTTTTTTTTTAAAATAATGGTTTTACAACTGAGATCTTTAATTTTTTCGGGTACTTTTCTTCAAAGAAACTTAAATTAACAAGATGAGCTATTATAGGAGACAATATATCGGCGCATGATTTTATTATGTGGGTGGAAATGTCATCATATCCCACTGCGTTGGTATTATTTAGTGATTCAATTATTTTATTGATTTCATTGGGTTCGCAAGGTTCGAGATATAAACTATTACTTACATTGCTAGTGTTTTTTGTAATATTGTTTTTATTTTTCTTTTTGGTTATGTCTATATTTGTAGCATCAATGAAGTGATTATTGAAAGCTTCCGCTATTTCTTCAGGTTTTTTTATGGTAGCGCCCTTGAGTTTAATGGCTTCTATAAATTGTGAATTTGTACATTTAGGTTTATTTTTAATTACTTTCCATGTTGCTTGACATTTGTTTTTTGCTTTCAAAATAACTTTGCTAGAAGATTGCTTTCTGGCCACGTTAATACACTTTTTTAATATTTTGGCGTATTTATTATAAAACAATTTATTTTCCTTAGATTTATTTTCATGATATTTTGATTTTAGATATCTTTTAGAGAGGCAAGATTTTTTTATACCTTTAGTTATCCATCTTAAAGTAGGTGTTTGATATTTTACTTTTATTTTTTGCAAAGGGAAATTTAATTTATATAATAGGCAAAAGGTTTCATGAAAATTATTAAAAGCTGTATTAGGATCTATTTCATCATAAATATCTTGCCAATTCAGGCTCAAGAGGCATTCTCTAAATTTTTCAATGTATTCTTCATTATAATTCCTCTTGTAGATGAAACAATGCGATGGAGCATGCTTATTCGATGACATTTTTGATGTGAATGTCAACATTTGAGCAGTATTATGGTCCGATAGATGTAATTCACATGTTTTTCCTGACGAGTCTGGTATATTAGTGATAATGTGGTCAATGCAAGGAGTATGTCGAGTCGGAGTATTTATCTTTAAAGTCATGTTACATTTTAAAAGTATTTCTTTTAGTGCAGTGGCATTTTTGTTAGTCGTACTGGTATTTATGTTCAGATCTCCTACCAGTAAAATTTTCATGCTGCAACTGTTGTGCTGTTGATAGGGTGCAGGCTCCATGGACCAAATCATCCATATAGAACGATTCTTCGACGACCTTGGCAGCTTCTGGGAATTTATCCCGTTCATCAGTCGCTAACTGTCTTAATGTCATCATCGCAAGAAATGGAGCTGCTTTTGTGCCGTATGTTACGGTTGTCATTTTTTGATATTCTTGAATTTTTTGAGACGGGTTATCTCTCCACACAATTTTTTGTAAAGGTTGATCTTCTGGGTGTACCCAAATCTGCCTAAACATTTTTTCTATATCAGCCGTGAATGCGTACTGATATTGTCTCCATTTAATGATAAGAGACTGAAGGTCTTGCTGTAAATTGGGCCCCGTGTATATTAGGTCATTTAAACTTGTATTTGTAGATGTTTTTGCCGAAGCATTGTAAACAACTCTTAATGCAGTTGTTGCACTATCTTCGCGCAATACGCAATGATGCGGTAGGAAACATTCCGGTGTCTGATTGCAAGGTGAAGGTTTCATGTGACCTAAGGGTCTGAATCAAATTGTACGACGTTGCACATTAATTTAGTTTTCATATTTCCACACAGTATCGAACCAAGATGAGTCTCTTGAACAAGCGGAAGTGTTTCGCTTATTCTGCACATGCCCGCTAAAAGAATATTTGAATATACGTCCGCACCCAACAAAATGTCTATGGGTCGGCTAATGTTATACTCAGGATCTGCTAGTTCTAAATTTTCCAAAAATGGGCATGCTATTTTAGGGAATGAGTATGATAGTAAATATTTTGTTAAGTTATTCATGATGAAGACATCGATATTAAATTGATAAAGTTTGATTCTTGAGCTTGACATACAGTTTAGGTTCATCATTCCTTTGCAACTGTTTTCTGTTTGCCCAGTGCCCGTGATTATGCCGTCACACCTGGATCGCTGCAATCCTAATTGCTGAGCAGCGTTCTCTGTGATAAGAGACATTTGTGACCCCTGATCAATAAGAGCCCGTAGGGTCAGGTATGTCCCATCTGCTTTCTGAACCTTTAGCAGCGCCGTTGAAAGCAAAGTTTCTTGCATCATATTTTGTTGTGTCACGTGCGTGTTGCCTTGATTTGCACGTTCTTGATTAGAACGGATGTTGTTTTGCTGTGTAGAAGGCGTCGAATTACCTCCTTGTTTTGATAATTCCTTTGAATACGATTCATGAAGCAATGTGTTGTGAAATTGGTTTCATTCGAGGCAACGCTTCTTTGATAAGCATTCTGTGCCCTTATGATCATATAAGCAGTTTTGGCAATAATTCAAGTTAGCAACACATTGTTTTTTCTTCATTGGGGAAAAATCAGCAAATTGTTTGCAAAAAAATATAGCATGTGCGTCATTGTAGACTGGACAGTTTGGCCAATTGTTTTGCAATTTCCTGTAACTTGCTGATTGCGAAACAGCCTTATTGCTTGAAATGATTTTGTTTGGATTCTGATGGTTTATTGGTGTTTGAAGAAAAGGATTTTTGATTATTGGTCTCCTGTTTTCTTCTACTTGCTTCCATGCTCGTGAACTTCCCCTCTAGAAAGGCTAGAAATTCATTCAACTCGAGTAGTTCTCGAGGTTGTTTGATAGCCGCGTTGTATTCGCTGAATGTGTCCGAATCCAATTTCTGACACAGGATGTGCACGATCAACGGATCCCACGACGTCACGTCTACGCCGAGGTTCTGTATGGCGCTCATCGTTTCAAGTGCAGTATCATGGATTCGTTTGATATGATTAATTGATGCTTGCTGTGAAATTGGCATATTTAATAAAATGTTAATATGCGATGTGAATATCATCCTCTTGTTGTCATAACGATGGCTCAATATATCCCAACAAATGATATAGTTGTCTGAACTGATCGGGAGATGCTGTATGAGACGCTCTGCTTCACCTTTCACTTTCGACTTGAGGAACTGCATCTTTTGAGCCCCTGATAATGACGGGTTGCTATGAACTGCTTCGGTGAAGAGGTCCTTAAAAGATGTCCACTGATGATAGCTACCAATGAATGTAGGTATTTCTATTTTTGGTGTAGTATGCTCTCTATGTGAAATGAACGACATCTTCTTATTGATTGCTTTGATAGCATCATTGTACGTGCTTTCGAATTTGAGATACATGCGCTGATACTCTTGATTTCGTTCTCCCAGCTCACTGTCTAAGTTCCAATGACGACCTCTTTAAACTGCTAATATTTGACGATTCATAATTGGATTCCGGCACGAGCAGCAAAGGTTCGCCTTTTAAAGAAAGGTTGGTTAGCATTACTCTAGCAGCTGGCAACTGACCCATTAAAGGTGCTACAGGTCTAGCGGAATGACGGAGACAAGTCACACACTTGCGTACATATTATCTTATGACACTCTTCGCACTGATGATCCAGTATTTAGATCTTAAATAATTAAGAACTACTTGAGGTCCACCATGCAACGTACGTTTGTGAGCATCAGCTATCAAAAGGTGTGTCAAGTGGGACTTGTGTGGAATGATTATAGGATTTTTCATGTCTTCATGAATGTTTGCTCTATTTAATCTTCCACCAACTCTCAAAATATCTTCCTGATCTAATTAAGGATTGAGTGAGGTAAGTATACCTTTTTTATCTATTTTTGCTTTTATTTTTAAACTATATATTTCTTCCTTAAAGTGTTCCTTTTGACATAATTTAATGCATATAAGTAATGCTTGATAAATTTCTGAAAAGTTTAAGTAAATTGTAGGAGATTCTTTATTAGTTGATTTAAGAAATCTTCTACAATATGCAATGACTCTAGTTAGCTTCCTAAGAGATGAATAGTTGACCATTACATTATTTTCTTCTTGTTCTTTCACTACAGTATTACAGACAATATCTAACATCTTTCTTTCTTCTAGATTAGTTTTCTTAATATCCTTATTACCATAATCTATAGTTTTATTTTTAGCCAACTAGGTCTCTGCACCCACAATTCAAGCTCTGCACATTGGGAAGGGTTTACTCCTCGCGACGCACAATCTGCAGGATTCTCCTTAGACTGAACGTGCGACCATTGATCATTGTCCATGAAGGTGAGTATTTCAGAAACTCTGTTTCCGACAAATGTCTTCCATCGACTTGGATGGCTACTCAACCAAGCGAGTACCACTGAAGAGTCAGGCCAGGCATGTACATTTTCTTTCGCAATTTCTAAGGTGTCCGAGATTTCACAAAGAAGTTTTGAGAGAAGCACAGCACCACATAATTCCAAACGAGGTATGGAAACCTGTTTGACAGGGGCCACCTTAGTTTTGGATGCTACTAGACTGTTATGAATATGACCGTTCGAATCGACAGATCTAATATGGACAACAGCCGCGTAGGCGTTGTTGGAAGCATCGCAAAATCCTTGTAGTTCTCGAAGGGTATCGTGTTGACTTGTGTGAATCCATCGAGGTAACTGAAAATTACTGAGATTGTGAAGGTTGTTTCTATACTGAAGCCAATCTTTCAAAAGGTGATCTGGAAGTTCATCGTCCCAATCGATGCCTGCAAGCCATAAACGTTGGATGAACATTTTAGATGTAATAATAACTGGAGCAAGCCAACCAAGAGGATCGTATAAACGGGCAATATCAGAAATCACCTTACGTTTGGTCACTTGAGCTTCAAGTGAAGGAAGGTGGACAGTGTATTTAAAATGATCAGTATTTCTATCCCAGGTTAAACCCAAAATTTTCATAACTGTATCCGTTTTAAATTCCAAGTTTTCATTTGATGAACCATCTTTGATTTTATTAAATAATTCTTCACTATTGCTGGACCATTTCTGAAGCTGGAAACCTCCACGACTCAACAACTCGTTCATCTGCTGATAAATTTGCTCACCTTCATCAACAGACTCACAACCAGACAAGAAATCGTCTACGTAAAAATCTTTAAGAACACGATCTAACACTAAAGGAAAACAGGTTCCTTCATCACGAGCAACTTGCTGCAAAGAACGTACTGCCAGGTAAGGAGCAGAGGATGTACCAAAAGTGACACACAACAACCGCAAATGTTGCAACTCTGAGTCAGGGTTGTCGCGCCACAAAATGCGCTGAAAATCAATATCCTCTTCATTTACCTTTATCTGGCGATTTATCTTTACAATGTCTGCTACTATACTTATGGGGTGGCGGCGCCATCGCATAATGATTTGACGCAAATCTAATTGTAATCTCGGGCCAACCATTAAATCATCATTCAACGAAACTCCGTTGCATCCTGAACAAGAAGCGTCGAAGACGACCCGAACTTTAGTAGTACTTCTATTATCGCGTACTACGGCATGATGCGGCAAATATACAGCATCTTTACCTAAATCTTCCTGAGAAACAACTTCAGCATGCCCTAACTGAACGTACTCGTTGATAACAGCAGTATTCTATTGTTCTCTTACCGCCGGATGAAGCTGAAATTGAAGCATTAATATTAAACCTTAAAAATAACTGTGCTATTGGCTGGGACTTTATTCCAGTTCAGTTACTTAAACTGTGCAAAAATATTATAGTCTCTCCTCTCACTTGCCTCTTTGAACTATGCTATGCTCAAGGTATCTTCCCGGATGTGTTTAAGAGAGCTCTCATTACGCCTGTGCACAAGGGCGGGAATCGAGACGATGTGTCGAATTATAGGCCTATCTCTGTATTGTCTGCGCTCTCAAAACTATTAGAAAAAACAATTAATAGCAGACTCATTCAATTTCTTGAAAGTAAACATATTTTGGCTAACACTCAATTTGGCTTCAGGGCGTCCAAAAGCACCGATGATGCAGTTAGTCAGCTTACTGATTTTGTATCGTCTAAAGTTGACGGAAATCAAAAGTGTATAGGAGTTTTCCTTGATTCAGCCAAAGCATTCGACACGGTCTCGATTTCAGCACTTGTGAACAAGCTAGATGTCATTGGCGTAAGAGGAACTGCCCTAAAAATGTTTGGGGACTTTTTGTGTAACCGTATACAGCAGGTAAAGATTGGAAACTATGTTAGCTCTGATGCAAATGTTGTCTATGGCGTTCCTCAGGGCAGTATACTTGGCCCAAGTCTCTTCCTGGTGTACATCAATGACCTATGTCTTCAACCACTCTGAAACGGTAAAATATTTACGTATGCTGACGATACAGCCGTAATATTCCATGGAGAGACTTGGGATGAGGTACGTCGCATTGCCGAGAACGGCCTCTATCGACTTGGTCAATGGCTCGGAGCCAATCTCCTTACTCTCAATATATCTAAAACTTCATTTATGCAATTTTCATTTTCAAAAACTAACCTTAAAAACGTTAATATTAAAGTTCATTCCTGTAATTATCCTAATAGTAATAGTTGTTCTTGTCTTTCTATTAATAAAGTTACACAGGTCAAATACTTAGGTGTTATCTTAGACGAGAGGCTAAGTTGGGAACCCCATATAAGTCTTGTTACGGGTCGCACTAGGAAGCTAATCTGGGTTTTCAAAAAGCTTAGGCACGCCGCGGAATTTCCTCTTCTACGTGATATATATTATGCTTTAGCTCAATCCATACTTGGCTATTGTGTAGGGGTCTGGGGTGGTGCCTGTAAAACCCACATGATGCAATTAGAAAGAGCTCAAAGGTCATTATTGAAAGTAATGACTTTTAAGCCCTTCAGATATCCGACTAAACAATTATATGAAAATTGCGAATTGTTAACAGTAAGACAATTATATATATCCCAAATTATATTAAAAAAACACAAGCAAACCCCCTGTGATGTAAATGTGTATAAGAGAAAACGGGTTATTGCAAACGTATGCTTACCTGTCAGATGTCGGACAGCTACGGCTAGACGACAGCAATCTTATAGGTCATCCTACTTATACAATAAAATAAATAAAATAATAAACATTCATCCACTTACTGTTCGAGAAACAAAAATGAAAATTAAGAACTGGCTACTTCAATTAAACTACGACCAAACAGAAATGTTATTGCTCACAGATTAATATTCTATACTACCACATACCTCACCTACACCTAACATCCATCACACAAACACACCCTCACACACTCGCACACACACGTACACACAAACACGTTTTCTACATGCATAAACACAACATGAGTAAACCTAACCCATTACTTATTTGATTTATTTCATCTTGTTTTTTCTTTTTATATTTTTTATTCGCAATTTGGACCAAGTAGAAAGTGGGAGAGGGCACTGACTTCTGTAATACAGGTTTTTACATAGCTCAGAAGTCAGGGTTTTCATAGGATATGTGTAAAAAAGTTTGTGAATAAAATTTATTATTATTATTTCCTTTATTTCATTAAAATACTTATAAATTACATTTTTAAATATTAGAATATAAAAAATATAGAAAAATTTAAAAATATAAAAAATAGTAGCCCACCGGTATCGGGAACAGGGTCCAAGCTACCGGCGGTCAGTGCTCCAGAGAGAGGAACCTCCTAACAATGCGAGCCGTGTCCAGGAGTACCGCCTTCTGAATCAAGCCCTTGATCCAGCTGCCCAACGAGAGCCTCCTTAGTTGTTGGTCGAGGCTCTTGGCAATTAAGCCATTGGCTGATACGACTATCGGCACAATGATCGCTGAGTCCACATCCCACATGTTGACAATCTCGCGAGCCAAGTCAAGATACTTGATTTGTTGGTCTTTCTCGGCTTTCACGAGGTTCCCGTCATGCGGGACTGTTATGTCAATAATCATTGTGCGCCGCTCTACTCGATCCACCACCACTATATCAGGTTTATTGGCAACAATAGTCCTGTCAGTGATGATGGATCGATCCCAGTACAATGTGATATTTCCATTTTCGAGAACTGGGTCGGGCACATATCTGTATTACGGCACTTCCGATTCCACAAGGCCGTATTTCAGAGCAAGTTGCTGATGGATAATCCTGGCTACAAGGTTGTGTCTGTGCAAGTACTCTTCGGTAGCTAGACGAGAACACCCGGAGATAATGTGTCGGATTGATTCTCCCGGACGGTGGCATGCCCGACAGATGTCAAGGCTTATGCAGACCAGCGCGATATCGCGGGCGCGACAGGCAGCGTGACTCGTGTCGCGCCCGCGATATCGCGCTGGTCTGCACAAGCCTTCAACCGTGCCATCCTTCACAATAAATCTCCGGTAATTGTTCGTCATGATAACTTCATCCATAATTGCACAGATAAAACCTTCGGTTTCCCCGAAGAGGTCACCGAAACGTAGCCAGGTCACGGACGCCAGTAAATCTACATCGGGTCCATGTAGGGACCGGAAAAAGCGTCCGTGAAGCTCCTTACTCTGCCATACCTCCCTGCGATCGTTAATGTCAAGCACTACAGGCTTGCGCCAGTTCTCTTTAGCCAAGGAGAGCGGGGTAAGACCCTTGTCCACCGCGACCACATCTCGATGCATCCCCACGTCGGCTTCTAGGAAATATTCCCTAAGACTGCATATCTCGCGATTGTGGAGGGTCTTAGCGTTTAAAAAGCCTCGACCTCCACACTTTCGCGGGATATACAGTCTCATTACCGATGACCGTGGGTGATGCACCTCGCCGCTAGAGGGCGATACCGAGAGTTTACTTAAAGCGCTGCTCCGTATTTAATAATTATAAAAAATTGTGAAAGTGAATAATTAGTAACTGTGATTGCTGGATGACTGCTAATACCGTAGTCTAGTGCTACAAGAAGTATTCGTGCTGTGACCGAACTAAGAAGTGCTGTTCTCTGTGGTTCGTACGATGAATGAAGTATTTGTTTAAAACTAAGAAATCGGACCGTAAACTTCATTAATAGTGTCCGGTCTAGTTAAGCATTATATTTACTGAGCTTCTATAGTGTCTCTATAGCATTTGTGAAGTTTTGTTTACCATCATAACTAAGTTGCTGATATTTCAAATTTGCAAGTCATTATCGATCCTGGCGCCATCTGTTGATTTGTCTTTGTAATACTACGTCTTGTACATCGTGATCGAACCATAAGAATTGACACGTTACTACGATCATCACACTGCTGCCGTGTACCACATACTTTCAACGAAGCAAACTAGGTGGCGCTGTCCTTTACTCAAACTTTGTTTACATCAATTATTATTTAAAATGAATTGCTGCCAGGGCGAACCGACTGCTGCCCGTGGTAAAACCCTTCTGTGCTGTGCATGTGATGGAAAATATCACTACGAGTGTCTCAATGTCACGCATAGCCAATATGCTGCGCTAAACGCTGAATTTAAAGCTTCATGGAAGTGCCCGTCATGCAGCAATGTAACCAGGCGTCTTCAGTCGAATGTTAATACGCTTGTACGTAGCTACACTGAACCTGCGATCGTGGATAACTCCATGGACATGTCGTGTGATGCTTTAGGGGAACGCAGTCCTCCGCGTACATACAATGATCCCGGCCAAGTTACGGAAAAACATGTTCAAACCATCCCTAGCTCAGATTTTGAAAGATTCTCAAGTGACTTAAACAAAACCCTAGGCAACTGGCGGAGTGAGATGAATAAAGATCTGACTCAAATTCGCGACGATATCAAATCTACTATGGCTAATATACAAAAAGAAATAAACTCGCTTCGTACCGAGCAGTCCCTTTTGAAGCAGAATGTGCATGACCTGCGCAATGATGTTGCAAGCCTCCAAGCAACTACACGCGATTTGACGCAGCATTATGAGATCCTTGAGAAGCGTACCAGCGAGCTAAATGGCACTAAGTCTGCTGATGTGGAGATGATAGTGAATGCTCTTGAGACCAAAATTGATACCTTGGAACAACAGGCTCGTCAATGCAATATTGAAATAGGTAATTTGCCCGAAAGGCGCAACGAAAACCTACCGGCCCTCATTGAAGCAATTGGTAGCAGAATATCGTGGCCGTTCATAGAGTGCCACATGCACACCAACAAAACACTAGACCAAAAAATGTCATCGTGAGATTCACGTCGTGTATACACAGGGATAACCTGCTTAGTGCCTTCCGTAAGGCATCATCTCTCAAGACAGAACAAATTGGCATAACTGGAACGTCATCCCCTATTTACCTTAATGAGCATTTAACCCTGAAGAAGAAACAGTTATTTCGTAAAGCCCGGGATGTCGCCAAAAGCCACCACTACAAATATGTGTGGATTAGAAATGCCACAATACTTATACGAGAGCGTGAAGGTGAATCCTCGTTTGCTATACGCGGAGAAAGAGACCTCGATAAAATTCGTTCCAAATCTGTCGAATAAATGCACGATCAATATTCTATATAGTTATTACTGTTATATTCTTTATGTTTTATTCTGTTGCGTTACCTATTTTTACAAAATTATGCATGCAATGAAACTTAATACTATTTTAATTTCAATCAATCTAAATCAACTTATTATACAATTTAAATCAATTTCAAATACAATTTTATAAAATCAAATACACTTATTATGAAATGTAAATCAAAATTATATACAATTTTAAAGTTTAATCGACCTTATATAATACTATGTTACCTAAAATTATATGCAAGTTTTAATGTTATCTTATTATTATTTTTTACCAGCTATAAATCATTCATCATCATTTCAGCCGAAAGACGTCCACTGCTGGACATAGGCCTCCCCCAAGCACCGCCACTTCGACCGATTCTGTGCTTTCCGCATCCAGCGGATTCCTGTGGCCTTCACAAGGTCATCGGTCCATCTTGTGGGAGGCTATAAATGTACTGTTAGAATTCATTCGATTCCACAATGTTCAAAGTTTTACAAAAGAACGCGAGATCTATATACATTTGTTGATATACTCTTTGATAATGGATAGCACAGATAATTTATTGATTTACTACCAGAACTGTAGGGGAATTAGAACTAAACTACACTCGTTGCTTGTGAATATCTTGGCAACCTCATATGACATCATAATATTGACAGAGACTTGGCTGATACCAGAAATAACAAATAGCGAGTTTATTGACCCTCGTTACGTTGTGTTCCGCTGTGATCGGGATCGTGACGCTACGGGGAAGCGAGATGGAGGGGGGGTGCTCATTGCAATACTGCGTGAACTTCAATCGGCCTCGCTCGATATTCTCAATGACCCGCATTATAAGCCCTCAGCGTGTATTGAGCACCTCATGGTTGCACTGCCTTGCAAAGACGATAAAAATAAGATACATATCATCAGCGCAGTGTACATCCCGCCGGGGACTAGCTCCGATGTCTATACATCTCATTTTGACTTTTTACAGGACACCTTAAATGCACCTAACGTCACGAATGTTTACATCGTCGGTGATTATAATCTTCCTAATGTCGCGTGGAGCACGATAGCGGTGGGGCATGAAGCTTGTGTGGCATGTGTTTGCACACACCCTATTTGCTTGGAACTGACGCACTTCATGTCTTCGCTAGATGCTCACCAGTATAACAGCACGCCTAATAGTGGAGGAAAGACCTTGGATTTGTTTATCTCGAACACTTGCTGTTCTACTGGCCACCTTAAAGATCCGTTATTACTAGTCGACCCCCATCACCCCCCTTTTGTTATAACCGCACCTGTTAGCCTATCTACACAAATGATGAAGAGAAAACCGATGAATAAATATAATTTCCGTAAGGCTAATTACGATCTCATCAACAAACAGTTGGACGAGGTCGATTGGTCCGCACTGTTCGACAAACTATCATCGGAAGAGGCCGTGGAGGCTTTCTATAATATATTGAATGACATAATTAGCCCACTGGTCCCCCCGGCAAGGACTAGATCACTCGACTTTCCAATCTGGTTTACGCCACAATTAGTTAAACTATTTAAAAAGAAGCAGCGTCTTTGGATAAAGTGGAAAAAATATAGCAACGTCAAAGACTATAATAACTTCTCCGAATGTAGGTCTATCTTCAAACATATGTGTAAAACCTGTTACTCCAATTACGTGAACTCGATTGAAGATAGTCTCTCTAGTAACATAAAGCATTTTTGGTCCTATATTTCTAATCGTAAAAGTAAGTCAGGCATTCGTCCACGATGCAGTACCAGAATGTCAAATCGAGTGATCCTGATGTTGTCTGCAATATGTTTTCGGACTTTTTTCTTTTCCGTATTTGAGCCCGTATCACCAACGCTCACCACGTGGGGTCCGCCGCAGCAGTCCGCAGAGAATGGTAGCTTGGTAAGTAATCTGCATATCAATAAGTTAAAAATACTCAGCGAGTTGAAACGGTTGGACCCCTCTAAAGGGACAGGACCTGACGGTCTTCCGGCGGCCTTTTTTAAGGCTACGGCTGATAATATTTGTGAGCCAATCTATATCCTTTTTAATAGATGTTTGCATGAAGGTGTATTCCCAGGGGTGTGGAAGCGAGCTAACATTACCCCAGTGCATAAAGGTGGCTCAAAGCATGAAGTCGAACAATATAGACCCATCTCGATCCTGCCGGCCTTGTCGAAGCTTTTTGAAAGACTTGTTCACAGTGAGATTTACCCTCTTCTGCATAATATTATCATTCCTGAACAACATGGGTTTGTTAAGCGCCGATCTACGACATCTAACCTGTTAATATTTGCCAATTACCTTTTTGAAGGTATTGATGGGCGATTGCAAATAGATGCGGTCTACACTGATTTCAAGAAAGCTTTTGACAAGGTCGATCATGAAATTCTCCTGAGTAAAATTGCTTATAACGGAATACGCGGAAATTTACTGCGTTGGTTTGTGTCGTACCTTGAAAACCGGTCGTAAAGGGTTGTGGTTAATGATCATCAGTCTGTCTCTGTTAATATTACTTCCGGAGTTCCACAGGGCTCTATTCTGGGACCGCTTCTATTTATTATTTATATAAACGACATTAAGAAATGCTTTAAAAACTCCAAATTCTTGATGTACGCTGATGACTTAAAGGCGTTTCAAGCGGTGCGTACTATGGACGACTGCCAGTCATTTCAGGAGGATTTCAATTACCACCTTAACTGTGTCCCCTTAAATAATATTTCTGAAGTAAAGGATCTAGGTATTCTCTTTGATGCAAAACTGTCCTTGAACCAGCATACTGAAGCCATAATCAATCGTGCTTTTAAAATGTATGGATTTGTGATGAGATCTTCAACAGAATTTAAGCGTACCTCAACATATCTCTATCTGTATAAGACGCTCATTCGCTCTCAGTTAGAATATGCGGTCCCTATTTGGAACCCCTTCTACCAAAAGTACGTAGTTGGAATAGAAAGAGTCCAGCGCAAGTACCTCCGTGCTATGTACTACAGATGTCAGGGGGCTAAGACTTATCTGTCATACTCCCAACTTCTGGATAAGTACAAGCTCATCAGCTTGGAGAACCGGCGCAAATACCTGGAGGCCAACGTGCTTTATGATATTGTTCACAATCATTTTGATGCCATTAATCTAACGAGTAAGCTTTGCTATTCTGTCCCCCGAACAGTTCACGCGCGTCAGGTTCGTGCACGTACTCTGTTCGCGCTAAGCTCTTGTCGTACAAACTCTGGCTTACGCTGCCCTATTCATAGAATGTTGGAATCCTATAATTCAAATTTTATTGATGTTGATATATTTGCATGTTCAAAATATAAATTTAAATCTAATATTATAACATTTTTATCATAATTGAATCTTATTCGACTTTTAAACTAAATGTATGTAAATGGCTTAAAACTCTCGACTATCAGGCAACTGAGAGTCTTCTGATCCCTATTCGCTAAATTTATATTTCCTTAATAAACGTTCACTATCACACATACACACACACACACACACCACCAGACACGCACACACCCACCCCAACACACCCCCATGCACTCACCCCCACACACACACTCACACATACGTACACACACTTAAATCTATATATGAATGTCCAGCCTAGATTTATTTTTATTTTATTTTTTCTTTATATTGTTACTGTACCTAGAAAATAATTTAACTACATCACTTGCGTTTGCTAATTAATCTTAATTAATATGTACATTTTTAAGTATTGTGGGGCCTGGTGACCCGTAACACAGGTATTTTATGCCTTTTCCGGGCACCAGTCTCTCACAAATGTTAACCCAATTTTTAGATTAAGCATTTCCTGTACAAATCTGCATTTGTGATGAGAAAATAAATAAATAAATTATAAATTATTATTATTATTTATTTATTGCTTAATTTAAGTAAATGAAATTGTTTCTCATATAATTTGATTTTGTAGCTATAGCTAGCTTTATGTAACTTATTTATTTAATAAAAAAAATATTTGTTGATTCTGGTAATGCTCGTCTAGTGGCAACCACTGATTTTAAATATGTTTTACCTGCGGATAATGCAGTGGACTGCAACATTGTCACCAAAAAGTTATGTTAACCCCAAGTATTATTATATGTTGTAGTTGTTTATTATCCCTTAATAAATAAAATAAGCAGTCAGCAGCGTACGGACCCTCCTATCCAGGGCGTCGAGTTCGGTCTGAGTCCATTTGAGTATGCCGAAAGAGTACATTAAAACCGGCATGACCCAACCGTTGAAGGCGCGCACCTTGTTTCCGCCTGATAGAAGACTATTAAATACTTTCTTCTGGCGGCCAAAGAAACGCTCCTTCAACGATTGCTTCATGTCAGTAACATTGATGCCCAACGCTTCCGACATACCCAAATACTTATAGGTTTCGGATGCGGAAAGGGCTCTAAGGTTTATGGAATCCGAGAGTTGGGCTCCCACGGATTCCACAATCTCCCCTCGCTTAACATGCATGACCGCACATTTGTCCACACCAAATTCCATTCTGATGGCACTACTGAAAGTTTCAGTTACTTTCAGTAGCTCCATCAGTTGCAAATTGTTGTGGGCAAAGAGTTTTAGATCATCCATGTATAGGAGGTGAGATATAACCTGACCACCTCTCCTCAACCGATAGCCAAGACCTGAATCCTCTAGCAATGTGCTTAGAGGATTCAGGGCTAAGCAGAACCAAAGCGGACTCAAACTGTCGCCCTGAAATATGCCTCGCTCTATCCTTATCGGCTCGCTATTCTTCTGGATATTTTGACATCCTGGATAGCGGAGGACCGTCCTCCATTGCCTCATACATGACATCAGGAAGGTACGCAGAGTCGTATCTACTTTATACAACTCCAGCACCCTCATGAGCCATGTATGTGGCACCGAGTCATAGGCCTTCTTATAATCTATCCAGCATGTCGACAGATCCTTTCGGGAACGGCGTACCTGTTGGCTAATGGTCATATCAATGAGGAGTAGCACCTTAGTACCGCGGGACCCGTTCCTACATCTATTTTGCGAGGCAGACATGATGGAGTTGGTGTCTATATGTTTGTTAATTTTAGCTCTCAAAATGGATGTAAGAACTTTATAGACCGTCGGTAAACACGTGATCGGCCTATAATTTTTGGGTTCCGCGGTGCTACCAGATTTATGGAGCAGGTGGGTAACTCCTGTTGTTAGGAACTGGGGTAGCGACCCAGACTCCAAAGCAGTCTGGTACTGAGCCGCCAAGCGAGCGTGCGATCTCATAAACCATTTAATCCAGAAGTTGTGCAGCCCGTCCGGTCCTGGAGACTTCCAGTTAGGTAGCGGACGAACTGCACGTGGTACATCTTGGGGACAGATGGTAATAGCCCCCATTTCTGGTATTGGATCGCAGGCTCGCTCGACTTCCCGAGTCCAGTCACCTTCGGTGTGACTGACAGGCACCGACCAGATACTCCGCCAGAAAGAATCCATGGCATCATCTTCCGGTAGGCGCGTGTCAGTCACACCTTGGTCCGGTTGCTCCCAAGCCCTATAAACCCACCTTTCATCACTCTGGAAGGTGCGATTTTGAGTATATCGCTCTACCCGCCGCTTATACCTACGGATACGGTTTGCCCATGCATACACTTTCTGCTTCAGAAAGTCGATGCGCTCTGTGACACGGGACATATAGTCCTCAGGGCTGATATCAGTCCCTGAGAACGCCCGCCTCACAAAGCGCATCACTCTAGGGCGAGTATTGCCCTCCCTGAAGCAGATTAGTTTGCTGATGAGCGCTCTGGCCACACTAATACGGCGCTCAATTCTGCACTGCCAGGCTGGTACGGCTGGTTTCGGTCGCGCAGTTCTAGAACTATTAGCAAATTTGACGTGAGCTACACGACATGCTGCTATAGCCGCGCAGTACAAAATTGAGTAAGTATCAGTGAGGTCTTCGCAGTCATCAAAATAGTTTGATAACTGCGAATCCAGAACCGCCACAAGCGCCCTATTTTTGTTATGCATGGGCAAACGAGGTAAGCGTGGCCTAAGTTCGGGCGACATATATCGATATTCCTGAATCGCACCTTCCAAAGCACTCCTCAATTCCTCATTGCATTGGGTACTTACGATTGTAGCCCTGTCGTCACACCCCTCGTCAGCTTGGCTTGTGTTGGACCGTGGTGTTACTACAACAGTCTGCGACGGGGGAGCAACGACATGGCTACTCTGCATTTCAACTCGTAGGCGATCAAGTGCAGTGTCGTCCAGCATATGATTGCGCTGGATGATCCGCACCTGATCCGATAGTCGTTGTGCCGAAACGTTGACAGCTGGCTCAAGCACCTGAAAAAGAGAGAGCATCCGAACACGGTACGCGGTCAGATTATTTCCTCCATCTGTAGCCCCATAGTATGAGCGCATGACGTTTTCATTGATGGAGCGTGTCCATCTCATGCGCTGCACACTTCCGCCGGGAGCTGGGATCCTAGCAGAGGCCGGTGGGCCTCGAGGTCCTAAACTGTCCGGCGGCCGGCGTCCTCCCCGTCGACGAGCAGGTGTTGGTGTCGTGGGCGGAGAGAAATACTCGTCGCTCGAGCTCGACGCAACTACCGCAGCCGGTGTTTTCACAGCACTCACAATGGAGCTGGATACCGGTGGCGGCGAGGCGGAGCTGAGCGACGAGTCCGGAGGTGGTGGGCGTGCTTTACGGGCGGCAGATCGTGTCAACATTTCGCTTGATTTTTTTTTCATTTCTGTTTTATCGGACGGAGGTGACATGACAGCTGATGTCACCTCTTGTTCGGCAGTTTTTGGTTCATGTATTTTGTTCTTTTGTGAAATATTATGGGGTTTTTGATTTGTTTCTGAATTCTTTTTTACACTTAAAAACTATTAAACTGCGTGTATACTGTGTCGAAAGGTATTAAATAAAGTGAAAAATCAGAAAATAAAATTTCAATGCGTTTGTTGACTTTGGTGTTTGTTGTATATTTAATAATTAAGTTAAATAAGAGCCAAAGTAGTAAACGTCATGTTTTTTATTTTTGTGACAATCAAAAAGAACACAATGTCAATACGAAATTAGATTATTAAGAATAATAAATACAAACAAGTATTTAATGCATACTTTGAGTATTTACTACATACCCCCATTTAATCGAAATAATCTAAGATCTATAAGCGAGACATTAAGATTTAAAGAAGCCTATAATTAACTAAATCCCATACCCTTAACACATCTTAAATGTGATACACGTCCTAGGGCTTTTGTCAAAATGTCAGCGCTCATATCATGCGTCTGAATGTACCGTAAGTCCACAATATTCTTAGATACAATCTCTCTAATATAATGATGTTTTGTGTCTATGTGCTTAGTCCTATTATGGTGAATAGGGTTTGACGCCAGCTTTTGCGCCCCCTGACAGTCGTTATAAATAATAACTTGTCCTACCTTGCCACTAATTTCTTGCAAGAGTCTGCGCAAAAAGACAACTTCTCTGGTTACGGCACTCAGTGACATATACTCAGCCTCGGTTGAAGATAATGCAACCGTTGGCTGTTTCTTTGACTCCCAAGAAATTGGTCCTCCAGCCAATTTCACAAAATAGCCTGTATACGAACGGCGGTCAATTGTGCAGTTAGCCCAATCGGCATCAGCGTGTGCAGAGATATATTCACCAGTCTTCCTGTAGACAATGGAATAATCTATAGTACCCTTAAGATACTGAAGTACACGCTTCGCTGCTGTCCAGTGCGTTTTGTCATAAGTCGTATTAAACTGACTCAAATAACTGGTAGCAAACGCTATATCTGGCCTAGTATTAACAGCGAGGTACATCAAGCAGCCAATCAAGTTCTGATAAGGATAATCAGGTTTCTCACCAATTCCAGGTTCCAACTTACTGCTCGCAAAAGGTGTATCAAACGTTTTACACTGTTGCATTTTAAAACGTTTTAATAAATCGAGTATAAAAGTTTTTTGGTTTATTTCAATTATCCCATTATCGTAATTTAGATTTAGAGATAGGAAATAATTTAGGTTTCCCAGATCTTTTATACCGAAAAATTGTCTCAAGTCATGTTTGACTTTGTCATACGTCAAGTCATCTTTGTGCAACAAGACAATGTCATCGACATAGACAGCTAGTATAACTAGTTCAGACGAACCAAAAAGTTTCGTATATACACATGACTCTGAGGAAGTCCTACTGAAACCCAAACTTTTAAGAGTTTCGTCGAGCTTTTTATTCCAAGCTCGCGAAGCTTGCTTCAACCCATAGATGGATTTCTTCAGAAGACAAACTTTTCCATCTTCTTGTGTAAATCCAGGAGGCTGTAGCATGAACACTTCTTCCTCTAGATTGCCATTAAGAAATGCTGTGTCCACGTCCAAATGCTTTAGCTTATATTCGTTCTCAACGGCAAAAGCTAACAGCATACGTAAGGATGAATTCCTCACCACAGGAGAGAATGTTTCATAATAATCCACTCCTGCCTCCTGACTGTAACCTTTAGCTACAAGTCTTGCTTTATACTTTACAGAATTTCCTAAAGCATCTCGTTTCAATTTGTAGACCCATTTACAAGGAATAACTTTCTTATTTTCAGGTCTATTGACTAAAATCCAAGTTTTTCTTTCTATTAAGGAATCATACTCGTCTTGCATCGCAGCAATCCAACTATCTTTATCTTCTGCGTGCATGGCTTCTGAGTAGCTAGATGGATCTTCATTTATTACCTCTTCCGTACAGGTCTTGTATAACAAGAAATCTGGTTTCTTCCGTTCTCTCATTGGATAGCGACGTTCTTCCACTGACTCACCGAGAACACTGTTGCTTTGTTCTACTTCTACATCTGAAGCATCATGAAAACGATCAGGGGAAACGTCCGCAACATCCATGGAAGTGCTTGCTGTAGGAACATCCAAATTAACTATCTGTTCAACAGCATTGCAAGGATCAGTGCTCAATCGTAGTGGAACTACTGTTTCTTCTTGGCTTCTAGAAGAATCTGAATTTTCTTTTAAACTTGTAAAAGAATTTTCAAAAAATACTGCGTCCCTCGCTTTAACTAAGTGACGTGGGCATTCAGAACTACGAAAGAAGTAACTGTGGATATCATCAGCATATCCTACAAAAATGTGCTCCGTAGATTTGACATCAAGCTTCTTTCTTTGACAATTGGGGACATGAACCATCGCTCGACAGCCAAAAACTCTTAAATGTGAGAGGTTTGGTTTATTCCCATACCACATTTCAAAAGGAGTTTTATTTTCGAGTGCACGATGAGGAGACCTGTTTTTCAAATAAGCAGCAGTTTGAACTGCATCTTGCCACTATACTTTGGAAAGTTTACCTTCAGTAAGCATACAGCGCGCCTTTTCAACCAGTGTGCGATTTACACGTTCAGCTACGCCATTAGATTGAGGGCTATAAGGAGCTGTTGTTTCATGCTTAATTCCTTTTGAAGTCAAATAGTCTCTCATACCTTGGTTCACAAACTCAGTCCCGTTATCTGTTCTGAAAATTTTAATTTTTGCTTCCTTCTGCCTTTCAACTGCATTCTGAAATTCACAGAATTTATCTTTTACTTGAGTTTTCGACGAGATAAAGAAAGGAAAAATCGCTCTCGAAAAATTATCAATAAAAACCAAAAGATATTTGTTTCCGTGAAAAGAATCGTGTGACATCGGACCACACAGGTCCGCATGAATTAGTTCCAACAAAGCTGTTCCTCTTTTAAATGGAATTGCTTTGAATGGTTTTCTTGACTGCTTGCCTTCCAAGCAATGTATACATGGTTCATTGTCCACCTTATCATAAGACACACCTATAGCCTCACCTTTTCTAAGTTTATCCAGACCTATTCGGCAAAGGTGTCCTAAACGCCTATGCCAAAGTCTGCAATCTGACGTATCAAGGAGCGCATTAGAGGCAATTCTCTTAGGAACATTTACAGTACAATTTAAAGTGTACAGCCCACTACTTACAGAACCACGTAAAAGAGCCTTTCCAGTACAAGAAAAATTTTCATAAAAAATACAACCATTTTTATCAAAAACTACATGTAAACCGTTTTCACAAGCTTTCCTAACAGAGAGTAAATTACAATTCAGGTCAGGCACGGCAACAACACCAGTCATTGTTCCTTCACAATCTTTAGTAGAAAAAGAAATATTACGTATACCTCTGCAACTTATCTTCTCTCCATTTGCAACCGTTACAGTATCATTACTACCTGCTTCATTATTCAACCTTACGTTCTCTAGGTAATCAGTATTATGGCACATGTGATTGGTCGCTCCAGTATCAATGAAAAAAGTGGTACTCTCTCCTTCTACACCATTGAGTGCTGTCTTCAGAGTAACATTTTTTAAGTGCTTGTCCTTCTCGTCCTTCCTTATAGGACAATCGGGCCTTTTATGACCTGGTTCACCGCATCCATAGCATTTGATAATTCTTTTCTTCTTACTATTATTGGAAGAAATTTTACCTTAAGATTTCAGAGCGGAAGTCGTCGGTTTGTTCTCCGGAGTTTGAACGTCTACGGTTTTCGAGAACTCATTCAATAGCTTACTTTTCACCAATTCATTTGTGATTTTTAAGTTGGAGTTTTCCAGAGCCATAACTAAGGGATCGTAGCGAGGTCCTAAACCTCCGAGCATAATCGCTGCCAAACTTTCATCATCAATCTTCTTCCCGATGTCTGCTAAATCTTGCGAAGTAGCTACGATTGCGCCAATATAACGCTCAACATCATTATCGAAGTCTGACAAGTTATATCTATACAGCCTGCGCTCCAGGGCCAATTTTCTGCCCATTCCCTTATCTTCAAAAGCATCTTTAAGAGCATCCCATGCTTGCCTGGCAGTCTCAGCGCTCCGAACATGTGCGATTGCGCCTCCGTCGATTGTCAAACAAATCTTGGTTAAAGCTTTCTGATCCCTTTTATTTGCATCAGAGGGCTTCTCACCTGAGTAACCTTCTATGGTTTCCCATAAATCCTCATGCATCAAATACATACGCATTTTGAATTTCCAGATGCCATAGCCGGCTCTTTCGCACAACGGTTTTATCGATATACCAGCAGGTCCACACGACATTTTTCTACATTTTTACCTCGTGCTGATAACGAATGTTGTATATTTAATAATTAAGTTAAATAAGAGCCAAAGTAGTAAACGTCATGTTTTTTATTTTTGTGACAATCAAAAAGGACACAATGTCAATACGAAATTAGATTATTAAGAATAATAAATACAAACAAGTATTTAATGCATACTTTGAGTATTTACTACAGTGTTGCCAGTTATTATTATTATTTTCATGTCTTTGACACTTCTCGGGACCCTGGGGTCCCGGACCTTTGAAAGGCGTACGAGGGGCCGAAGCCAACTCGCAGAGGCCCGTTAGACATTTTTAATGTCATTTCATTACCAACCGACGATTGTTCGCACTATGCAAGTGCAGCCAAGGACAACCCCCGGTTGGTGTAGGACTATTGAAAGATATGGAAACAATGATATCGGACTATGGGTTTGGGTTGCTAAAGTGGACTGGTCACCTGGAACTATGGAAGGACTATGGCCCCTGCCTAATCTATGTTTTATATGCACACGGATAAAATGGCAGGGGGTGACTTGCACACTCAATAATGGGCCCCCGAAAAACGGTCGCTAGCACATAGTGTCGTAGCGACAAGGGGGCAACACGTCCTGAGGTGCTTATGAGGAGTGGACAGGTATTCCACGGCTATCAGGACAATCCCGGAAGTACGGTCAAGATCCCTACCAGCATCTTACTGGAATACTTCCTTCCTCCGAGCACGTTTGCTCTTGCGAATCTCCACTCAAGCCGGCCAATTAAGGCAAGAATGAGGCGGGAGCGCCGTTCTTCGTCAGTGTGCACTCCAGCCGGCCAATAAAGGCAAGCCAGAGGTGAGGAACAAGACTTCTCCCGGGAGATAGGGTCCGTGGGGTCGCTACTGCCCAACAGCTCGCCACATGCTGCCCTGCGGGTTTTTGTATCTCTCTTGGTCTGGCTCCTCATGCCAGACCCGTTCCGGCAAAGTAAACTCTACCGGCACAGACCTAGAGTTCGGAGCGCGCAAGCCCCACCACGACGTCAACGTATAGATACGGCGGTGGGGTTATTATTATTATTTCCTTTATTTCATTAAAATACTTATAAATTACATTTTTAAATATTAGAATATAAAAAATATAGAAACATTTAAAAATATAAAAAATAGTAGCCCACCGGTATCGGGAACAGGGTCCAAGCTACCGGCGGTCAGGGCTCCAGAGAGAGGAACTTCCTGGCAATGCGAGCCGTGTCCAGGAGTACCGCTTTCTGAATCAAGCCCTTGATCCAGCTGCCCAACGAGAGCGTCCTTAGGTGTTGGTCGAGGCTCTTGACAATTAAGCCATTGGCTGATACGACTATCGGCACAATGATCGCTGAGTCCACATCCCACATGTCGACAATCTCGTAAGCCAAGTCAAGATACTTGATTTGTTTCTCTTTCTCGGCTTTCACGAGGTTCCCGTCATGCGGGACTGTTATGTCAGTAATCATTGTGCGCCGCTCTACTCGATCCACCACCACTATATCAGGTTTATTGGCAACAATAGTCCTGTCAGTGATGATCGATCCCAGTACAATATTTCCATTTTCGAGAACTGGGTCGGGCACATACCTGTAGTATGGCATTTCCGATTCCACAAGGCCGTATTTCAGAGCAAGTTGCTGATGGATAATCCTGGCTACAAGGTTGTGTCTATGCAAGTACTCTTCGTTAGCTAGACGAGAACACCCGGAGATAATGTGTCGGATTGATTCTCCCGGACGGTGGCATGCCCCGACAGATGTCAACCGTGCCATCCTTCACAATAAATCTCCGGTAATTGTTCGTCATGATAACTTCATCCATAATTGCACAGATAAAACCTTCGGTCTCCCTGAAGAGGTCACCGAAACGTAGCCAGGTCACGAACGCCAGTAAATCTACATCGGGTCCATGTAGGGCCCGGAAAAAGCGTCCATGAAGCTCCTTACTCTGCCATACCTCCCTGCGATCGTTAGTGTCAAGCACTACAGGCTTGCGCCAGTTCTCTTTAGCCAAGGAGAGCGGGGTAAGACCCTTGTCCACCGCGACCACATCTCGATGCATCCTCACGTCGGCTTCTAAGAAATATTCCCTAAGACTGCATATCTCACGATTGTGGAGGGTCTTAGCGTTTAAAAAGCCTCGACCTCCACACTTTCGCGGGATATACAGTCTCATTACCGGAGACCGTGGGTGATGCATTCGATATGCAGTCAGCAGCGTACGGACCCTCCTATCCAGGGCGTCGAGTTCGGTCTGAGTCCATTTGAGTATGCCGAAAGAGTACATCAAAACCGGCATGACCCAACCGTTGAAGGCGCGCACCTTGTTTCCGCCTGATAGAAGACTATTAAATACTTTCTTCAGGCGTCCAAAGAAGCGCTCCTTCAACGATTGCTTCATGTCAGTAACATTGATGCCCAACGCTTCCGACATACCCAAATACTTATAGGTTTCGGATGCGGAGAGGGATCTAAGGTTTATGGAATCCGAGAGTTGGGCTCCCACGGATTCCACAATCTTCCTTCGTTTTACATGCATGACCGCACATTTGTCCACACCAAATTCCATCCTGATGGCGCTACTGAAAGTTTCAGTTACTTGCTCCATCAGTTGCAAATTGTTGTGGGCAAAGAGTTTTAGATCATCCATGTATAAGTGAGATATAACCTGACCACCTCTCCTCAACCGATAGCCAAGACCTGAATCCTCTAGCAGTGTGCTTAGAGGATTCAGGGCTAAGCAGAACCAAAGCGGACTCAAACTGTCGCCCTGAAATATGCCTCGCTCTATCCTTATCGGCTCGCTATTCCTCTGGATATTTCGACATCCTGGATAGCGAAGAACCGTCCTCCATTGCCTCATACACGACATCAGGAAGGTGCGCAGAGTTGTATCTACTTTATACAACTCCAACACCCTCATGAGCCATGTATGTGGTACCGAGTCATAGGCCTTCTTATAATCTATCCAGCATGTCGACAGATCCTTTCGGGAACGGCGCACCTGTTGGCTAATGGTCATATCAATGAGAAGTAGCTCCTTAGTACCGCGGGACCCATTCCTACATCCATTTTGAGAGGCAGACACGATGGAGTTGGTGTCTATATGTTTGTTAATTTTAGCTCTCAAAATGGATGTAAGAACTTTATAGACCGTCGGTAAACACGTGATCGGCCTATAATTTTTGGGTTCCGCGGTGCTACCAGATTTATGGAGCAGGTGGGTAACTCCTGTTGTTAGGAACTGGGGTAGCGACCCAGACTCCAAAGCAGTCTGGTACTGAGCCGCCAAGCGAGCGTGCGATCTCACGAACCATTTGATCCAGAAGTTGTGCAGCCCGTCCGGTCCTGGAGACTTCCAGTTAGGTAGCGGACGAACTGCACGTGTTACATCTTGGGGGCAGATGGTAATAGCCCCCATTTCTGGTTTTGGATCGCAGGCTCGCTCGACTTCCCGAGTCCAGTCACCTTCGGTGTGACTGACAGGCACCGACCAGATACTCCGCCAGAAAGAATCCATGGCATCATCATTCGGTAGGCGCGTGTCAGTCACACCTTGGTCCGGTCGCTCCCAAGCCCTATAAACCCACCTTTCATCACTCTGGAAGGTGCGATTTTGAGTATATCGCTCTACTCGCCGCTTATACCTACAGATACGGTTTGCCCATGCATACACTTTCTGCTTCAGAAAGTCGATGCGCTCTGTGACACGGGACATATAGTCCTCAGGGCTGATATCAGTCCCTGAGAACGCCCGCCTCACAAAGCGCATCACTCTAGAGCGAGTATTGCCCTCGCTGAAGCAGATTAGTTTGCCGATGAGCGCTCTGGCCTCACCAATACGGCGTTCAATTCTGCACTGCCAAGCTGGTACGGCTGGTTTTGGTCGTGTAGCTCTAGAACTATTAGCAAATTTGACGTGAGCTACACGACATGCCGCTACAGCCGCGCAGTACAAAATTGAGTGAGTATCAGTGAGGTCTTCGCAGTCATCAAAATAGTTTGATAACTGCGAATCCAGAACCGCCACCAGCGCCCTATTTTTTTTATGCATGGGCAAACGAGGTAAGCGTGGCCTAAGTTCGGGTGACATATATCGATATTCCTGAATCGCACCTTCCAAAGCACTCCTCAATTCCTCATTGCATTGGGTACTTACGATTGTAGCCCTGTCGTCACTCCCCTCGGCAGCTTGGCTTGTGTTGGACCGTGGTGTTACTACAACAGTCTGCGACGGGGGAGCAACGACATGGCTACTCTGCATTTCAACTCGTAGGCGATCAAGTGCAGTGTCGTCCAGCATATGATTGCGCTGGATGACCCGCACCTGATCCGATAGTCGTTGTGCCGAAACGTTGACAGCTGGCTCAAGCCCCTGAAAAAGAGAGAGCATCCGAACACGGTACGCGGTCAGATTATTTCCCCCATCTGTAGCCCCATAGTATGAGCGCATGACGTTTTCATTGATGGAGCGTGTCCATCTCATGCGCTGCACACTTCCGCCGGGAGCTGGGACCCTATCAGAGGCCAGTGGGCCTCGAGGTCCTAAACCGTCCGGCGGCCGGCGTCCTCCCCGTGGACGAGCAGGTGTTGGTGTCGTGGGCGGAGAGAAATACTCGTCGCTCGAGCTCGACGCAACTACCGCGGCCGGTGTTGTCACAGCACTCCTAGTGGGGCTGGGTACCTGTGGCGGCGAGGCGGAGCTGAGCGACGAGTCCGGAGGTGGTGGGCGTGCTTTACGTGCGGCTGATCGTGTCAACATTTTTCTTTATTTCATTCGTTATATATTTTATCGGAGGTAGCATGTCACTTCCTGTTCGGCAGTTTATGGTTCATTTCTGATTGTGTGTTTTATTCTTTTTTGTAATAAATTCAGGTTTCAGGTTCTTTTTTACACTTATAAATTGTTACACTGCCACAACTGCGTCGAAGGGTATTGATAATATTATTTATTGTGAAAAATCTGGAAATAAAATTTTAAGACGTTTGTTGACTTGGTGTTGCCAGCTTATTTCTTAGTATTTTCTTATTATTATTATCTCATAATTAAAATGTTAAAGATGTTTCTAAGTGACTTTGCTTTTGAAGTCAATAGTTTTTGAGATACAGTGTATTTTCGGTTACAACCGCAGAATTAACTTTGTTTTTATAGTTTTTTCGAGAAATACAAACTTATTTTTGCAGTCGATAAAATTGATACTATGCAATGTTTATGCGTAAATATTCATCCCAATTACGGAACCTTTCACTGTGCGTAGTCCAACATACACTTGGGCAGTTTATTAATTTCGTTTTGAAACTACCTCAAAAAAAAAAAAAACAATTTCTATTACTCGAGTAAGATTATCCTATTAAAAACAAATACTACCAAACTCATACTACTAACAAAAATGATTGTGTGGTTTTATGAAACCACGGTAAAAGCGAAACTTTACACGGTCAGCTGCTGCGAACTATAGGCGCCGCCATATTGGCCTTGGCTGCTCTGACGCGCGCCTTTCACTTTATCCCTACTCCGCGGCCGACCGTCACGCGACATGCAACACACAGACGAAAAAGTTTGAGACGATGTAATAAAAGTTTCACTTTAAAAATATAGACGTCATTTAAAAGTGTTTGCGGAATACCTACCAAATTTATAGAATTAATTTAGCATCATTCCTAAACAAAATTTTCTTAAGCCTACCTAAAAAATGTATACTAGGCATTCTGTAGCAAACTATCAGAAAGTATCAAAAATAAAATCCACAGTAAATAATTGTCCAATGAATTAAAAATAATTTTCTACAGCGTTCCGAATTTAAATTCAAATAAATAGAAACAATTCGGCGCGAAATTCAATAAATGAGGTAAGTATCTATCCTCGTTCTGTGTGTTGACTCGTTTTATATTGAATGTCCTAAAAACGATTAAAATTACACTAGAAAAGTATAAATAATTATTTTAAACAATGCTTATTGTATTTAATGCTTAAAACAATTTTATTATTATTTTCAAGTATAGATTTTAGACATTCGACATATAAATTAATCGAGACAATCAAAATTGAAAAAAAAAAAAAACGTTTGGCATAATCGTTTTCGCACATCATTACAATACAAAAAAAAAACAATGATCGGCGATTTTTAACACAAATTGAGTAGTAATAATGAATATTACGTGTTATTGAACGTGTGTTCGTATAATAAGTTAAGATCTGGGCATTTTCTAGTTGCTTATAATATTTTTAATCACATTTGTTACATTTTTAATCGTATCTACATGTGTAAAGTTAAAATGTAAACACGCTCGATTGGCGCGAAACTTCGACTTTTCATTTAAAAAACTTCATTACTACTACTTATTTAACTTGAAAAATCGATGAATGTCCTTATGGTGGAGTTTGGATGTTCGAAATCCCCAATTTTTATGTTTTTTAGCCTCGACCTCGACTGTCATCAAAATAGCGATTATTGCATTTACAGACTTGAATTTTATAAAGGTAAATTAATAATCTTGCGCGCTAAATATGAAAGATTTAATGGCATAAACATTATTTTAGCCAACTCTCTTAATTAAAGATGAATAATCTCATTGGCAGAAGCATTTTCAGTGCTTCTATAGGAACGTTTACTTTAACAAATAACACAACAATACCTAAATACTAAAAACATTTTATTTCTCATAGAATTTAATACGGCTTCAGCTTCATTTTCATAAAGTAGCCATGGTATGACAGCAGTGTAGGTACGGTAGGTGGTAGGTGTACGCTTTCCCACAAAACAGTAATAAGCAATGATGATCTCTTAAACGATTTGTCCTATTTTGCTCAATTATCAATAATTATGTACACTAAGTCCTGCTGCTCACACGTCACGATTTGATTCTGGCCCTAACCATATTATTGTTTTGGCCTATTATGGGTAAATCTCTTACACTCTAGGGTAGCTCTGTTTTTATCATCACTTGCTTGCCTATAAACATCTTTGGTAGCATGACAAACTTTATCCAGATGTATAACCAAGAAAGTAAGAAAATACTCTTATTATTGTTTATTTACTTTTGTATAATAATTATATCACTCATAGTAATTCTGCCATTTTAAAAACACTAACCTGATGACTTCTGTGACTTGCAATTGACATGCCACATACATAACATAATATGCTTAGATTTTCCTGAGCAAGTAATACTTCGGATAGAGTTGTAGATAATATAATCAATAATGACAAGTCTTGCAATAACACATGTCATCGTCATACCTGAAAAAGGTAAAAAAATTCAGTGTATTTACTTATGTTATATAATTACATCATACTATAGACATTTACAGCTGACGACGCGCGACGTACCCCTGACTGAACATAGGCCTTCTACTAATAGGCTGCTAAAATCAATGAGGTTATACAATACGCTAAAATAGTGAACGGTGAACAGGTGTATAAAAATATTTAAAGAACATAATAAACTTACCCAGGGCCATGGAAAGATAAGCAATAGTTCGTCTGGCTTCAATTTAAATTAACAGCATTAAATCGTAACGTAATATAAGTATAAAGTAAATACGGAAGAATAAATTCAAATCAACGTAAAACAAACAGCCAACAATGCCATTGATCTGCCAGATTTTTTTTGACAGTTCGACATTATGCGTGGTGTCAGTGTTACCTGGTTTAATTATTTTGGTAATCGATTGACGAAATCGATTGGGTGATAATCAGTGATCCGAGTAGGTAGATTGATTTTACGTACTCGGATCATGAATATTCATAGAAATCATAACATGGATAAATAAGCCTTTTTTCTGGGATTTCATTTTGGTACTTACGGGATTGAATCAAATATTGTTAAAGTAAGGATTTTTAAACTACTACATTAGAAATTTATAGAATGCGATAGATAAATATTTAAAATATATTGTTTTATAGTATACCTATCCTTTTCTTGGAGTCCGATCACCTATATACTATTAAACAGACAGCAAAAGGGTTGAACATTTATTATTCATATTGATGTATTCTTTATTCTACACATTACAACATTTGAAATTCCTTAAAAAATCTTAATAATTTCAAAATCCCGGAATCCCGGAGGCGTATCCATACTAATATATACGTGCCAGTTCATTGACCTCAAATCAATCTACCTACTCCGATCACTGGTAGTTTATAAAATAACATTACTGTCTCGAAACACTTTTAAGTTTTTGAGTATATTCAGACCATATAATATTTTATTTATTGTAAAATCATAATTTTACAGTATTTGAGTATAATAAATAGCATTTGAAACATACTCGTGTAGTGGATATTCCACGTACTACATGTGGGTTAGTATCGATATTTTCAATCGATTACATTTTTTTTTATTGGAATAGTCTGTCATCTGGCAACATTCAGGTTAGGATTGAATGGCGGATGTAGTACTTTAATATCAACAAAATGAATATTTATTAGGTTCTCTAATGCTGGCAGAAATAAATTTTGATAAAACGACTTGAAAAAAATACGACATAATTTTTGATAAAAAGCTTTGACACGGTATCATACCATGGGCCTGCTTTCGGGAAATCTCCTTTCAACTTTCTAGGTCATCCGGAAATGGGTTAAATGTTTTTGATGTCTAGTGATAAGTCATTGATAAAAATGCCGATTTTTAGACGTTAATATCTCAATAACCGTTTGAGTTTTATTTATGAAATTTGGAGTTCTAGTTAATCTAAGGGGTTTTAATAAATAAACCAAATTTCATGTGTCTATGTTACATTGATTTTGAGTTATTAAGGGGACAAAAGTGGCTCCAAATGGTTCGTGTAATATAAAACACACTGCAGCCGTGTCTTGCCTTGAACTTGGCTTGACACGCGGCCGCGTGTCTAGATTTCTTAAAATAACATCACGCCAGTACTTAATCCCCGAAAGGTTGTGCAGAGGTGTATAGCATCTACATCGACATTTCGCTAGTGAAAATCCCATGTAATAGGAGGCGAGCCTATCACGTAAGAGAGACTTACCTAGGTACTTGTTAAGATCGCCCTCAATATTCTATGTTCACACCTAACTTTTCTATGTTCACACATCTGACATGACCGATAAATTAGAGTAGGTACATGTACCTAAATACTTAGGTACGGTAGAACCACAGAGGTATCTTGTGCCGACCTACTGTTCAAATCAGTGTAATGCGGCAGCAGAACGTAGATAGGTTGGCACTGAATGCCAATGCGGCGTGTCCTTAGCTGGGCCACACAAGTCACTGCTCTCCCATTCCACCACTAGGAAAATGTAAATAAGCCTTATGCGCCTGAGTTTTCTCTTAAGAAACATACATTTCTTTTTACTACAAATTGCTCATTACAAATTAGTAGGCGTCGTCAGTTACATTGTAAGGTAAGCTGCGTCAAATCTACAAGGTGTATATGTTACGGCTAAAACCCGAAGTGCGGCTACACCTAGATTTAGCCGGTTATAACTAGGTGCCGTCGGTAGCAGTTAGTTAAACTTGCCTAAATGGACCCTGGCACTCGCCGGCCGCTGCCGCGGCACCGCTCGCTTCGCTCGCTCGGCTCGTGCGGTGTGTTATGTGGTTACAGTTCTAACCTAACCTAACCTACTCTTCAACCATTTTCATTTGCTACAACTAAATTTAACCAACTGCTACCGGCCGCACCTAGTTGTAGCCGGCTAATACTAGGTGTAGCCGCACTTCGGGTTTTAGCCGTGACATATATACCAGTTTATAAATATAAAATCACGCTTTTTACTAGCCTCTTAGTCCTACTAAGGAGCAAAGCTGTCTTCTCATACAGAGAAGGCACGAGCATTGATTACCACGCTTGCTCAAGACGAGTTGGCGATTTCAGACTTTATTTTATTTATAAGTCCAGTACCTTAATTGCGTAATGCAACAAAATCACAATCTGTTTCGATTTGAAACAGATTGCTAATCCATTGCTTCATAAGTTGGAAAAAAAATCTGCTCAACAACGTAAATAATGCAATGAATGTTATTGAACTTGTTATGTCGCTACTTGCGGAACCCTAAATTCTTATGACTAATACCTACCGCATTGACAATGACCACCTACCGCATTGCGCTCAGCACCGTGAGATTCGCCTTCTCAGCAATCCGATGGCGTGGGATCGAAGATTGTGCAATAGCCGTGATTAATATTGATTTAGTGTATTGGAGTATCACTTTTGTTTCTCATATCGAACAATTGTCGCGCATCTTAGTTTTACCGATCTAATTGTAATCCTTTATTTCATTATTTACATATAAATTATATTTTTAAATATTAGAATAAAATAATATAAAAACATTTAAAAATATAAAAAATAGTGTCCCACCGGTATCGGGAACAGGGTCCAAGCTACCGGCGGTCAGGGCTCCAGAGAGAGGAACCTCCTAACGATGCGAGCCGTGTCCAGGAGTACCGCTTTCTGAATCAAGCCCTTAATCCAGCTGCCCAACGAGAGCCTCCTTAGGTGTTGGTCGAGGCTCTTGGCAATTAAGCCATTGGCTGATACGACTATCGGCACAATGATTGCTGAGTCCATATCCCACATGTCGACAACCTCGCGAGCCAAGTCAAGATACTTGATTTGTTTATCTTTCTCGGCTTTCACGAGGTTTCCGTCATGCGGGACCGTTATGTCAATAATCATTGCGCGCCGCTCTCCTCGATCCACCACCACTATATCAGGCTTATTGGCAGCAATAGTCCTGTCAGTGATGATGGATCGATCCCAGTACAATGTGATATTTCCATTTTCGAGAACTGGGTCGGGCACATACCTGTAGTACGGCACTTCCGATACCACAAGGCTGTATTTCAGGGCAAGTTGCTGATGGATAATCCTGGCTACAAGGTTATGTCTATGCAAGTACTCTTCGTTAGCTAGACGAGAACACCCGGAGATAATATGTCGGATTGATTCTCCCGGACGGTGGCATGCCCGACAGATGTCAACCGTGCCGTCCTTCACAATAAATCTCCGATAATTGTTCGTCATCATAACTTCGTCCATAATTGCACAGACAAAACCTTCGGTTTCCCCAAAGAGGTCACCAAAGCGCAGCCAGGCTACGGACGCTAGTAAGTCTACATCGGGCCCATGCAGGGCCCGGTAGTAGCGCCCGTGAAGCTCCTTGCTCTGCCATATCTCCCTGCGGTCGTTAGTGTCAAGCACTATAGGCTTGCGCCAGTTCTCTTTAGCCAAGGAGAGCGGGGTAAGGCCCTTGTCTATCGCAACCACATCTCGATGCATCCCCACGTCGGTTTCTAGGAAATATTCCCTGAGACTGCATATCTCGCGATTGTGGAGTGTCTTAGCGTTTAAAAAGCCTCGACCTCCACATTTTCGCGGGACATACAGTCTCATTACCGATGACCGTGGGTGATGCATTCGAAATGCAGTTAGCAGCGTACGGACCCTCCTATCCAGGGCGTCGAGTTCGGTCTGAGTCCATTTGAGTATGCCGAAAGAGTACATCAAAACCGGCATGACCCAGCCGTTGAAGGCGCGCACCTTATTTCCGCCTGATAGAAGACTATTAAATACTTTCTTCAGGCGGCCAAAGAAGCGCTCCTTCAACGATTGCTTCATGTCAGTAACATTGATGCCCAACGCTTCCGACATACCCAAATACTTAATTGTAATAATTATTTTAAATTAAATCATTTAAGTAAATCATATCGGTTTTCTTTGCATCCTCGTCTGCAGCCGAACGTAATTGGCGCAGTCGGTAGGATACTCGCGGTCGGTTTCGCGTAAGAACGAAGATTTCCGTAATCATAAAAGCCACCCGTGCGGCTATCCAGTCGCTCCAGAGTATCCCGAATCTACACGTCGTGCTGTATCGAGGAATCCAGACATTGATTACGCAAAGGGGCTGATATAATGTTCATGTAAGTACATTAGATTATTTCTAGTGACCGCTTTCTCCTAGCCTGTACTGATTAATATAACTTTCCAAAATTTTCTTTCCACGTAAATCCCGGAATACTAGGATAGTTAGAAGTAGTAGAGAATTAGTGATAGATTCAAGAAGAGATATTAATTTAGATATATTATACGAGGACACAGAATCGTTTACTGAGAAAATGTCTTTGGATTTAGATACCGTTTTTAAAGCATTATGTTTGGTACCTGACTTTGACGGGAACCCAAATGTGCTGACAAGATTTATTCAATTATGTGATCATTTAGTTAAAGAATTTTATAATGTTCAAGGTGGTTCCGAATTAATTAAATCTGCACTTATTAATGGTATATTAAATAAAATTTTAGGGTCTGCTGCTCGCTTAATAAACTCGAATGGTATAGCAAGTGATTCGGATGGCATCCGTAAGGCATTAATAAATAATTTTGCTGACCAAAGGGATGAGACCGCTCTTTATAGCGATTTATCTCTTTTAACACAGGGTTCTAACACTCCGCAAGAGTTCTATGAGCGTTGTCAAAATCTTTTTAGCACTTTAATGACGTATGTTTCTTTACACGACATATTAAAAACTACTATAAACGCTAAAAGGGATTTATATAAAAAATTAACACTTCAGGCGGTCGTGCGCGGATTAAAAGATCCTATAGGATCACGTGTGCGTTGTATGCGCCCTCAAAGTATAGAACAAGCATTAGAATTTGTTCATGAGGAAACTAATACCATGTATCTGCAAAATCGTAACGACCGTTTACCTGATAAAATAATGAATAGTAATAACCAACCCGGTAATCATTTTAAAATGCCCTCTCAGCCGTTTAATATGCCTGATCCAAGGACTAATAATTATAGCATGCCAGGACCTTCAAGATTCCAATTTCCAAGTCAACAACCACCACAATGGAAACCGAATTATTTCCAACCTCGCCAGTTTGGTCCGACCCGAACTCAGCAATTATTCAGGGCTCCCCAACCGAATTACAACCGTCAAAATAACCCGTTTCAAGTAGGCCAACAGAATTCTCCTAACCAGCCTAGTGGATCAGCGCAACCACGCCCAATGAGTGGTGTTAGCCATTTCGTGAGCAGACAATTACCACCTACTAACGCTTTTTCTAGGCATGATTGGAAAAATCAGGCAATCCTCCACCCAATAATTATTTTAAAACTCGGGAGATGCATTTTAGTGATTGTTATAATGATCCTTCGTTCAATGATTACTTTACCGATTTTGATGGAACTTATTACGATTACTATGAGTTTCCAGAAAATGCGTACTATGAATATCAACCATCCCCTCAGGAATGTGTAGAATATCCCCAGCCGTCCGGAAGCATAAAAGAGGACGTCAAAGAATCAAAGGAGCAGGATTTTCAGAAAACTCCGAAATCCGACAAATTAAAATAGAAATAAATCTCCAAACTCAATGGTACCTTCCATACATTCAAATCGCGTCACCTCCTCTTAAGCTTTTAATAGATACAGGTGCGAACCAGTCATTTCTATGTCCTAATGCTGTCGAAAAATACTTTAGTGATTTTCCATTAAATTATTCTCCATTCGAGGTACACAGTGTTCATGTTAAAACTAGAAACGACTATTCAATTACTTTACCAATTTTTAATGAATTTAATGATTTAAGCACAGTTTCATTTGATATCTATAAGTTCCATGATTACTTTGATGGACTTATTGGTACCGATTTGCTAGAAAAATGGGAAGCTACAATAGATTATAAAAATAAATTATTTACAACTAAGTTCGCTTCAAACCCTATAAGAATCTATGATTCACGCAATACTAATTTATATGAGAATATTATTCCAGCAGGTTCATCGAAGTTACTAAAGATTCCGATTAACGTTCGCGACGGGGAAGCCTATATTCCTGAACAATCTATTTCAAATTGTGTCATACGTGAATGTCTTACTACAGTTAAACAGAATAGGGGTATATTAGAAGTACAGAATCCAAGTAGAAATGATATTATCTTTTCAATGGATCGTGCAATACCTATTCATAATGACGAGTGCACACGCACTAAACAGCAAAAGCAACGCATAAAAGATGTTCTATCGCGCCTTCGTACTGACCATTTAAATGAAGAGGAACGCATTAATCTAGAATCATTGTGCTCACAATATGCAGACGTATTTTATATTGAAGGTGAACAATTAACATTCACAAATAAAATTAAACATTTGATTAAAACTACAGATGAGGCTCCAGTCTATACAAAGAGTTATAGATATCGATTCATTCATAGACAGGAAGTACAAGAACAGATTGGTAAAATGTTAGAACAAGGTATAATTAGACCTTCAAATTCTGCTTGGAGTTCTCCTATTTGGGTGGTAGCTAAGAAAGCTGACGCATCAGGAAAGGCGAAGTGGCGTATTGTAGTAGATTTTAGGAAACTTAATGAGAAAACCATAGATGATAAATACCCTATCCCCAACATAGCTGATGTCTTAGACAAGTTAGGTAACTGTCAGTATTTCACTACGCTAGACCTAGCTAGTGGATTCTATCAAGTAAAAATGGACCCTCAAGATATTACAAAAACAGCATTCAATGTAGAACGTGGGCATTTCGAATTTCTAAGAATGCCGATGGGACTTAAAAATAGTCCATCCACCTTTCAAAGAGTAATGGACAACGTGATTCAGATTCAGATTCGTTTATTTGCAAAAACATATGTAGATAATATACATGGTATGATGCTTATTATAGGTGTAACAAAGTATTTTTTGGCTCAACATGTTTCACCATGGCTGGTGTACAAATTTGGTCGAAAGACAATAGGATTTTAAAATTAAGATAGGTACAGTGAAAAATAATATAAATAAATCAACAATTAACAATAATATTAAAGAGAGAACTCCAGAATACTATTTTTCTAGTATACCTAGATGATATAATAGTTTTTAGTACATCATTGCAAGAGCACATAGTCAACCTAGAAAAAGTTTTTAATAGATTACGCGAATCAAACTTTAAGATACAAATGAACAAATCTGAGTTCCTTAAATTAGAAACAGCTTATCTAGGACATATTATAGGCAAAGATGGTATAAAGCCTAATCCAGATAAAATCTTGGCAATACAAAAATATTCCTTACCTAAAACCCCTACCGAAATTAAGAGGTTTTTAGGACTTCTTGGATATTATAGAAAATTTATCCCTGATTTTGCTAAAATAACCAAACCTTTGACTCAAAGCTTAAAGAAAGGCTCTAAAATTACACTTGATCAAAATTATGTCGAATGCTTTGAAAAATGTAAGACCCTTCTGGTCAATGACCCAATTCTTCAATACTCTGACTTTAACCGCTCAGGCTCTGTGGGTGGTACGCGCCGTGACAGATTTACGACCGCACTTGAATAAACAAAAGCATCGGGTTTCATTATAACGTCTAAAGTGTATTGTTTATGTTTTAAGGGTTCCGTACCTCAAAAGGAAAAAACGGAACCCTTATAGGATCACTCGTGTGTCTGTCTGTCTGTCCGTCTGTCACAGCCAATTTACTCCGAATCTAATGGACCGATTAAGTTGAAATTTGGTACACATATGTATTTCTGTGACCCAAATACGAATGTGTAACGTAAATAAATGAATTTTGAATATAGGGGTCACTTTTGGGGGGCAAACAAGAAAATTAAAAAAAAAAGTTTTGCTAACAGTACCGTGTGACATATCAAATGAAAGGACTTGTTATGAGGATCTTAAATGTATTTTTTATATCATTTTAAAATAAACATTTTTAAAGATATTTAAGAAATTCAATGAAAATTGACCATTCCGCCCCTTATCTCCGAAACTACTGAACCAAAAATTTTGAAAAAAATACATAGTATGGTTCTTTACTCATAGATTACAGGAAAACCTATAAAAAGTCCATGGTCTTATAATAACATGGTGAATCTCTCAATATGGTGCGCGCAAACTTACATTTCGTCGCTTGGCATCCAATAGGCCCATCTCTCTAGCTATTATAATATCAACAACAAAATATCAAAAGTGTTTGACAGTCTGCTTAATACACAACTAAAAAATAAAACTGTAAATGTTCATGACAACCAATTCGGGTTTCGGCGTGGTTTGTCAACAGAAAGTGCAGTGTTGTATCTTAAGCATACTGTCACATACTATACACAGCGTGGGACGCCGATTTTTGTTAGCTTCCTCGACTTATTCAAGGCTTTCGATCTGGTTGCTTATGACGTATTGCGGAGAAAGATGGAGAAGGATAGGTTGCCAACGGAGCTTATAAACATATTTAAATATTGGTATGGTAACAAGATCAGTAGTGTATGATGGGCTGGAACTTTTTCCAGGCCATACAGGTTGGAATGCGGGGTGAGGCAGGGAGGGTTGAGCTCACCCTCGCTTTTCGAGTAAGCTGATTGGCGAGCTCAACAGCACCAGAGTGGGTAGCTATATAGATGGTATTTGTGTAAATAATATTAGCTATGCAGACGATATAGTGCTTCTGAGCGCGTCAATCTGTGGTCTCAGAAAGTTGGTCACCAAAGAGCAGTATGCCAAAATACATGGTTAGATGTATAACTCCAATAAGTCGGAGATCATGGTCTTTGAGGCTTGGGGTAGACCAGGTTATGTACCACTCAATGGGACTCCACTACAAATAGTATTAACGTTTAAATAGCTTGGTCATATATTGACCCCTGACCTCAATGACGGACTCGATATTGGCGGGAACAAAGGGTGTTGTCGGTAAGGGCGAACATGCTGGCTCGCAGGTTTGCACGCTGCTCACTTAAAAAGTTAAAATTACTCTGTTTCGAGCTTATTGTACAATATTTTACACGTGCAGCCTATGGGCTAGATATACCCAAAGGTCGTGCAACACCCTTCGTGTCCAATACAACAACGCTTTCAGAGAACCTATTGGTGGGGCTGCCCCGTTTTTGTTGCGCATCGGGAATTTTCGCGGACGCACATATTAATTGCTTTTACGCAACGATACGAATGAAGTGTGCATCCCTGTTGAACAGAGTGCGGGCCAGCTCCAAAAATATACACATTACACATCAATCACTGCAGTGCCATCTCCCATGGGGTGAAATAAATTTAAACTAGATTACGTGGGACACTTGGAAAGTTTTGTGATACTAGAAAAAAAAAATACTACAGGTTATATTTTTTATTTTCATAACACATTTTCCAGTCCACATCAAACACCTCTTCAATCTCCTTCTCAAATGCAGCCAGTGCAGCTTCCGGTGATGAAAACTGTTTTCCTTTGAGTTGGTTTTTTATTTTGGGGAACAAGAAATAGTCGCACAGAGCCAAATCGGGACTGTAAGGAGGATGACCTATAAATTTGACCGGTGTGCTGTTCAGAAAGTCCCTTGTTTTGAGCGCCGAGTGAGTTAGCGCGTTGTCGTGGTGAAGCAGTAGCCCACGGAGGCCAGTGTTCGGTCGCTTGCTGCTTGCAGCAGTGAAAACTTCTGGCAAACATTTGGTAACATACTATTTAGCACTGATGCTCCTTTAATCTCGTAAGGGTACTGACACCAGACAAACCGCCAAAGAAAAAAAACTTGCGATCAAAATTTTGCCTGCACTTGATTGCACACTGGCACGCTTCCCATAGGTAGGCGTTGGTTCATTTTGAAACAGCCACACGGTCGACTGACGCTTCATTTCTGGATCATTCTGATAAAACAAAGATTCGTCACCCGTAATGATATCTTAAACGCGCCGAGACGAGCCTGCTTCAAATTTTGCTATCATGGTTTGTTCTTGGGATAAATAAATTCATCTTAACTACGGAACCCTTCATTGTGTGTAGTCCGACACGCACTTTGCCAGTTTTTGCTACTCGAATAGATTAGAGATACATTGTAAATGGTTACAGTCTTTGTTATCAACGTTTACTAATCTTTATTACCCGTTTTTTTTGTTATTTCTATGTTGTAATGTTTTTACGATTTCTGATAAAACTACCGTACCAATTCACACAAAATTTTGCAGGGTACATTATGGATAGATAAGTTATCTAATAAAAGCGTTTTTAGAGACAAATATTTTTTTTAAAAATTTCAAAAAATCTAGATTTTTGCTGATCTAGAATTTCTAGTGCTTTCATAACTTTCTCCGTACCAAAAAATTTTTTTTTATTTTTTTGTAAATTTTGTCTAAAACGATGAAAAAATTATTATAGAAAAGAAATAAAACACTTACCGATCAGATCCATACAGAAAACTCACAAAATATCACAACTTTCACTTTCACGTGAACTTTCTCCGTCACGTTTGTTTAAATTTTTTTTGGTTGGGTCAAAATAGGTATAATATAATGTTATTTAGTGTGAATATTATCTAAAACGATGTAGTATTTACTTCAAAATGAAAATATCACCACTTTTCGACGATTTCACAAAAAACCATTAAAAAACGAATTATTACAGCGAACGCGCGCATCCCGGGAGTGACGTTTGACTGTCATTTTGACTGGGCGGGAATGTCATTTTCAACATTTTTTAAAATGTTGCCCATTTATATTTTTGCTTTTAGTCGATTTATTTAACGAGAATATCTATTCGACCATAGACTTAAAAAAATTCAGACAAAAATAACCATTACAACTAATACAAATAGAGATGTATCCCGCGTGGGTGTTTTGTATCCGAGCGGATACAACGGTCCCCTAACGGAAAAGAATTTATACTCACTACGGACGCTTCAAATTTGGCAATTGGAGCAGTACTTTCACAAGGATCTATTGGATCTGATAAACCAATAGCTTATGTTTCGCGTACGCTTAACTCTAGTGAAATAAACTATAGCACTATTGAAAAGGAGTTATTAGCTATAGTTTGGGCAACCAAGTATTTCAGGCCATATTTATTCGGACGTAAATTTAAAATAGTGACCGACCATCGCCTTTTGCAATGGGCGATGAATATTAAAGAGCTGAATTCCCATTTAACCCGTTGGAGATTACGGCTCAGCGAATTTGATTTCACAGCTGTCTATAAGCAAGGAAAACATAATACTAATGCAGATGCTTTATCACGAATAGAAATTCATCATGAAGAAGTTATTTCGATAGTAGTTAACACCTCACAACGTGCACCTTCAGATTCAGATTCTAGAACTGAAAGCGCGGATTCTAGGACTTAAATTGCCCATAGTGATTTAGAAAGTCCCATATTAGAAATTCCTATTTCCGACGATCCCCTTAATAAGTTTAATAAGCAAATAATATATATTTTAATGTTGTAGGAGATATAAAAAGCAGGCCTAGTGTTTCTAAACCATTTGAAACACATACTAAAACACTCATACAAATTTCAAAATCTAGTTTAGAACGAGACGTTATTAGCGCAATTAAAGAATACGTTAATCCAAAAGTAAAGACAGGTATTTTAATTAATCCCACATTAGAAATGTATTCTATAATACCTATAATTCAAAAATATTTTAAAAATTCTGCAATGAAATTAGTACTTACCAAAACCGAAGTAGAAAATGTTAAGAATTATTTCAAGCAACAGGAAATTATAAAGAAATATCATGAAGGCAAAACCAATCATAGAGACATCAACGAGTGTTATCTAGCACTATCGCGTAGATGTTATTGGCCAAATATGAAAGAGCATGTAACAAAATATATTAATGAATGCCGAATATGCGGGCAAGCTAAATATGATCGCAATCCAGTTAGACCCAGGTTACAAATTGTACCTCCACCCACAAAACCTTTTGAGGTTGTACATTTAGATCTGCTTAGTATTGAGATGAATAAGTATCTTATAATAGTAGATGCATTCTCTAAATATGGTCAAGCATATTTATTGAGAGATGCTACAGCTATTAGTGTCGTACAAGCTTTGCTAAAGTTTTCTACTCATCACGGAGTGCCTTTAACTATTGTAACAGACAATGGTCCTGAATTCAACAATCAAATATTTTCTGAATTTACTAGATTACACAAAGTTCAACATCATAAAACCTGTCCTAATACACCCAATGAAAGTGGAAGGGTAGAACGACTAAATTCTACACTGTTAGATCATTTGCGTATATTAAAATTAGAACAGCGAGAAGAATCAATTGCTAATCTTATAACTTATGCTATATTGGCATATAATAGCTCAATACATAGCTTTACAAAATGTAGGCCTATCGATATAGTTACCGGTCATTTTGATCGCCGGGATCCTTTAGATATGAATCTATCAGAACATCTCTTGCAACAATATATCCAGGAGCACCGTAGACGAATGTCAAAAGTATACGATATTCTCAACGATATTTCACTTCATCGCCGCACTGAAATTACTGAAAATCTTAATAAGAATCGTGAAGCTGAAGAAGATTACGAACCAGAGCAACAAGTTTTTATTAGGAATCCTTTATGCCATAGGCAAAAGTTAGCAGCTCGATATACTCATGATACAGTATTAGCGGATTTGCCTATCCATATCTATACCAAAAAGAAAAGAGGCACCGTGCCTAAATCACGCCTAAAACGGGTGCCTAATAGTGCTCGTTTGTTACAGGACACTGAAAATACTACTAGTCCTGACCCTGGCCCTGGCCCGAGCGGACGAGATAACGCTAGACAGTCTTAATGATGGACCAGGTATTTTGCCCTTCAACCTGGAATCCACACGAATCATTTCGCATTTCCATTCCTTTCTCCAAATTATAAACCTTCATGATATGCGAAATAGTTTAGAGACGGTTAACGAGCAATTACAAAATCTTACGCCACAATTGAGTAATGTATCGCGATCTCATTATGAACCCCACGTTAAATATCTAGGTACTAAATTAGAACAAATATCGGAACCGTTAGAAACACTTGAGGTAAAGCGTGTTAAAAGAGGTCTCATAGATGGTCTTAGTTCAGTAATAAAGAGCATTTCAGGTAATTTAGATTATACTGATGCATTAAAATACGATAATGCCATTACAATCTTAAAACAGAATGAAAATAATTTAGTTACTGAAATGAATCACCAAATAAGTTTAAGCAAGCAGTGGGTCTCACGCAGCTCAAACGTTACAGATAAAATAGTAGAAAACCAAGATAAAATCGAGAAAATTATCAATTCTATTTTAGCTAGCAACGGTAGATATGAAACAGATACCATTAAATATGCTCATTTAGCACAGTTACTAATGATATTAGGAGATAATATAGATAATTTATCTAAAGAACTAGACAAATTGCAAAATTTATTGGCATTTATTAGGGCTAGAAGTATTCATAATTCTATATTTAACTATGCTATGTTTAAGGATATGATGAATAGATTAGGTATGTTATATAATAAGGATCAATTTCTAGATATCAGTTTTAGAGAATACAGTTTTAGAGAATATTTTGACATAATTAGACTAGGATATTATTACAATGGGAATAAAATAGTGATAGTTATCAAATTTCCGATTCTTTATCCTACTAACTTTATCCTATATAAATTATCCCTGGCTCCTAATCATGATCCTGATTCCAACTTATCCTTTCTTAGCGGTTCACGAAAAAGATCTATTGTACACGGAGACAGAATGTCCGAAGTATAGCCACGGTCACCTTTGCGAGGATAATTTAAGTCACCACCATGGCAAACAATCGGACTGTATCCAGCAGCTTATACTACACCAGAAAATTAATGAGTCCTATCAATTTACATCAGTCATCCTGTCTTCTGAAGCTATGGAGCAACTAGACGATCAACACTTCATTGTAAGCTTTCCTAAACCTACGAAAGTTCGTTTAATTTGTTCTGAAGATAACTATAGAATGCTGAAAGGGAGCTACTTATCAATCATACCTAAAGGCTGCATGCTAAGAACCACAGCATTTATTGCAAGCAATCGTCATGATCAAACTAAGGGAAAGATATTGAAAATTATGGACTTACCAACTACAAAGGAAAATTCGTATAATGTACCAATGAAAACTATAAAACTAGATACCATTGACCTTGGCAGTTTGCATTCAAGTAACTCTGAAATCGCTCTACAAGAACCTGTAACGCTACAGTCGTCGAATACTGAAGCTATATACCACACTACTATACCGGTATATATTCAACTATCCGGTGCATGTGTACTCATTATCATCATTATACTTCGTCGTCGTAGATTGAACCAACTACAGAAAGTTACTGATGGAATCGATATTAAGGCTAAGGATAAGGAGGCCTGCAACACCGAGATTGATCCAGCTTCGCCATCGACACTATTTTCGACTAGAGTTTTCAAATAGTTGCCGATCTCGTGGAGGGAGATGTTATGTCGCTACTTGCGGAACCCTAAATTCTTATGACTAATACCTACCGCATTGACAATGACCACCTACCGCATTGCGCTCAGCACCGTGAGATTCGCCTTCTCAGCAATCCGATGGCGTGGGATCGAAGATTGTGCAATAGCCGTGATTAATATTGATTTAGTGTATTGGAGTATCACTCTTGTTTCTCATATCGAACAATTGTCGCGCATCTTAGTTTTACCGATCTAATTGTAATAATTATTTTAAATTAAATCATTTAAGTAAATCATATCGGTTTTTTTTGCATCCTCGTCTGCAGCCGAACGTAATTAACTGTCAAAATGAAGAAAATTAGGCAAAATTGTTTACGAAAATTAGTTACGCAATTAGGGTATAGGTTTCCTTATGAAGTTTTCCTTCACTGATGACAGTTATATCCAAGAAAAAAAAGAAAAGAAAGTACATATGAATTGAAAAAGTCACATTGGTACTTGCCTGGATGTGAACCCACAACCATGAGAGGCGAAGCCATTGACCACTGGCTCATCACGACATCCTCATCACGTCTATTGCCCCCAGTTTTGGCAGCAGCGTGCACGTGCACGTCTTTTTTACTGAATTAAGTACCTACCTAAACATCTTTATTGATAATAGTTTACATACTGTAAGAAAGGATAAGCTGAGCTGGCGATACTGTTCCTGATACCTGCGGTCTGCGGGCGGCCAGCCTCACTACGCTTTAGGGACTCGGTGCGAATCGGACGTGCGTGAACTTATCGGACTGTAAAACTGTAGAACATTCTCGAGTGCTAGTAAACGGTGTTACTTTGTTGTCTTTTGTTGGTTTCACTTCTGATCCTCTTCTCCTTAAATCAGAAGTGGGATCACGAAAGAGACTCACGGCCTTATCGCGGAGCTATTCTGATGAAAGTTTTAGTTCACCACTGCGTGGTCTGTGTGCCTTTCGTATTTAAGTGAATGTGCGGTAGATTGTGACAATTATCGTAAATCGTGAAGTTTCTGGCGATTTCGTTCTAATTGAATGTGTTTTAGTGTGTTAGCATAGCGTAGTTAGGAATATTTCGGACATTACATTGTAGTTAGAATATTGCGTAATCCTTTGTTCTTTGTCGTGTGCAAGTAAGTAGTGTTCGCTGAGAGTAAGGGCCTTGTGCGACTCGATAACGTCATGCCAAGAAACCTGAGCTCGCACCGGCAACAGTCGCGGTCGCGGGGAAGAACCCGAACGCGAAGTATTTCTCGACGCAGCAGTCTTGATCGCGAACGTACACGTCATCGGCTACACACGCCGCCTACGTCTCGTAGCGCTCGTAGACCTCGTAGCACAGACTCGGTACGTGATATGTTAGGCGCTATTCTAACTCGGTTAAATGCGTTCGAAACTAACAATGTTACGAATCTATCACTCACGCCTCAACATATCGCTCCGGGTACGCGTGGTGATACCGATGATCAAGTAGAAAAAGAAGGTGAAACACCTCCGGGCACGCCACCACCTAGCCTGATACGTCATCATCAGCATAATCGATCTAATTGCGGTAAAGTGGCTGCGTTCACGGGCGACGGGCCCTCGCCGGCGAGGCCCGTAAATGAACAACCACCGGAACAATTAATGACGGATGTGTTTGGCAATGCGTTACGTTCCCTTAATAATGCGGTACGATCTAATCAACCGTACTATATTTCAAATTTTGACCCTACTCTGCATGACATTGATGTTTGGTGTCAAGAGGTAGACCGGGCTAAGACAACTAATAATTGGAACGATAATGAATGTCTTTCTCGGATCGGTAACTGTTTGAAAGGTGATGCTCGAACATGGCTCAACGAGTGGGTCACAAATGATCGTAGTTGGAGTAATTTTAAAAAAGAATTCAAGCCATTGTGTCCAAAAAAAGTTGACGTAGCTAATATTTTGTTTGACGTAATGAAAACTAGCTCTGACCATTATCCAACGTACGCTGATTACGCACGTCGATCATTACTTCGTTTGCGTATCGTGGCAGGTTTGAGTGACGAATTAATGTCCGCAATCGTTATTCGTGGTATTACGGACCCCCAAATTCGAGCTGCTGCAACTAATGCGAATTTGATGCCGAATGATTTAGTTAAATTTCTGTCCATTTATGTTAAGCTCGGTACTAACACCCCCAAAAGCGATTCAATTCAGCATTCAATACCAAACCGGCGTGATAATTTTAAGGTCAAGCGCTCCGACCTGAATAGAAAACGATTATTTGAGGAAAAGAAATGCTTTTCTTGCGGTCAACCCGGGCACGTACTTGCTAACTGCCACAAACGACTGAAGGTCAGCGTCAGTGCTAGTGGTTCCCCTTCTTATGCCCAGACACCCAATACTCAGGCTACGTCTAATCAGATTAAAACAGATTCGTGCTCATTTTGTAAAAAACCCGGCCATAAGATCGAAACCTGTTTTGCAAAAATAAGATCAGAATCGCGAAACAAAAATAACGTGAATTTTTGTGAGGAAATGAAGAACAGAACCCCTAAAAGTGACATCGTAGTTGCGGTTGTACAGGGCGTGCCTGTAGACGTTTTGATTGATAGTGGATCGAGCATATCTCTCATTTCGTCTTCGTTAATTAAACATTTTGATAACTCTCGAAAACCGGCGTTTCGTATCTTAAAGGGTATTGGAAGCCAAGAAATCGAGTCCACTTGCTATGTTACCTTGCCTATTGAATTTGATGATGTCACTTTAGAAGTTGATCTGTTTGTGGTATCAGCGGAATATATGAATACCCCAGTCATAATAGGGACAGACGTACTGAACCGCCAAGACATTACCTACGTTCGAACTCGAGATCGACAGTATATTACTCGTAATATTGAAGAATCGGCTACTGTTTCGAAAGCGAAGTTCGATGGACGGACTTCGATAAATACAAGTCTTGTCGGTGATGACTTGAACAATTTGCTGGCTATTATTGATGAGTTTTCTGAACACTTTATAACGGGAACAGCCAGCTCGACTGTTAAAACAGGAAGTATGTCCATCAAACTTAAAAGCGATACCCCTGTTAACTACAGGCCTTACCGTCTCTCTCAATCCGAAACGTTACGCGTTCGCGAGATTGTTAAAGATTTATCGGATAAAGGCATTATACGAGAATCCGAATCTGAATTTTCCAGTCCCATACTTCTTGTTAAGAAAAAGGACGGCAAAGATCGTATGTGCGTAGACTATCGAAAGCTTAATGAAATTACGATCAAAGATCGTTTTCCTTTGCCATTAATAGATGATCATATAGATCGTTTGGGGTCCCATAAATTCTTTACGAGTCTTGACATGGCAACAGGATTCCATCAAATTCCAATGGAAAAAGAATCAATTCCGCGGACAGCATTTGTTACACCAGAAGGCCATTACGAGTACTTGAAAATGCCATACGGTTTGGCTAATGCCCCTGTGGTGTATCAGCGTATCATCTCAAATACCCTTCGCGGTCCTATTGATTCTGGTAAAGTCCTTGTTTATATCGATGATGTGCTAATTTTGAGTAATTTGATTGATGAGGGCTTCAAAATATTGCGTGAAGTACTCAAAACTTTGATCGATGCGGGATTTTCGATAAATCTGAGCAAATGTTCCTTTCTATCTACCAAAGTCGAATACTTGGGTCGCTCAATCAGTCAGGGTCTAGTACAGCCAAGCCCACTTAAAGTAAAAGCTCTAGTTGAGGCCCCTGTACCAAAGAATGTGAAACAGGTGCGTCAGTTTTTGGGATTAGCAGGATATTTTCGAAAATATATTGCTGGTTTTGCGTCAAAGATAGCTTGTATCGCACGTCTTACAAAGAAAGACGCTTTGTTTGAATGGGGTGCTGAACAGGAAGCTGCTAGGAAAGACATTATTGACCATCTGACTAGTGAACCAGTTCTTGCTATTTATGATCCGACGTTGCCCATTGAGGTCCATACAGACGCCAGCGCGATCGGTTATGGGGCAATATTACTCCAAGTACACAAATCGGGTCATAAGCGTGTAGTAGCTTATTTTAGTAAATTGACTCAGGGTGCAGAACCAAACTATCACTCATACGAGTTAGAGACCTTGGCGGTGGTCAAAGCCTTGCAAAACTTCAGACATTATCTGGTGGGTGTGCCTTTCACGGTTGTCACTGACTGTAATGCCCTTAAGTTAACAAAGAAAAAGAAAGATTTGATGCCGAGAGTGGCCAGATGGTGGATGCATTTGCAGGATTATGACTTTTCTCTTGAGTACCGCAAAGGTACTTCCATGTCACATGCCGATTATCTAAGTCGGAATCCAGTAAATGTGGTTCGTATTGAGAAGCCTCGGACTTGGGCTCAAATAGCACAAGCCGCAGACGAGGAAACTTTAACCCTCATCGAGCAGCTAAACGATGGCAAGTTAGATCCAAACCAATATGTTAAAAAGAATGATCTTCTTTATTACAAGTACTCTCCAGTAGGAGAACAGCCACGTCTTCTATGTTTCATTCCCAAAGGCCATCGACTTAGCCTACTTCGTGTATTTCATGATGAGCATGATCACCATGGAGTGGACAAAACCCTTGATCTCATACTGAGATATTTTTGGTTCCCCGGTTTAAGGTCATTTGTTAAAAAGTATATTGACCATTGCATTGTATGCATGTCGCAAAAGAAATTGCCTCGTGCTCCACTCCAGCCAATTCATTCTTGGCAGAAACCAGATTCTCCCTTTGAGACCATCCACTCAGACGTCTTGGGTCCTTTGCCAGAGTCCAACGGACATCGATATGTCCTTATCATTGTCGATGCTTTCTCAAAATTTTGTCTTTTGTATCCTATGATAAGGCAGGATGCGAACGAGTTGAAGCGTCATTTTCGTAACGCTATTTCATTATTTGGTTCACCAAAGCTAATTGTCGCCGATCGAGGTCGGATGTTTCAGAGCACCGAATTTCTTAGCTGGGCGAATGAGCTTGGTAGTGACGTCCACTTAATCACGCCCGAGATGCACCAGTCCAATGGGCAGGTTGAGCGCTATTGCCGCACCCTGTTGAACATGATTCGCATTCATTCCAATTACCGGAGGGACGAATGGTCCAGCGTAATGTGGAGGTTACAGCTGGTGTTGAACATGACCAAACACAAGACGACTCAACGTTCACCCCTTAGCCTTCTCATCGGGACGAATACAGCAACACCACTGATTCGTAATCTTGTTCGTGATGTGGCAATGGATGATTCAAGTCCTAACCGAGAAGCACTGCGCGAAATGACAAAACAAAGAGCTTCAGAGCGTTTGAAGCGAAATCAAGAGCGACAAGATGCTTTAATTAACAAGAACAGACGACCACCTCGTGTCTTTGAATTGAACTCACTGGTTTTCGTAATAAAAAAGGCACAGTCCGCAGGGAAACTTGACTCTGGTATGCGCGGTCCTTACCGTGTGATGAAAGCTTTACCTCAGGGGAGGTATGAGCTGCAACTCGTAGCCAATTGCTATGGAAAAACGACCCAGGCGGCAGCGGAGTTTATGGTGCCATGGAAAGGAGAGTGGACTCCAGACACATGCATTGCTTTTTTTGAAAGTGAGTTTCATGTCATTTTTATATGTCATTTTGCCTGTGTGAGCAGACCTCACAAGACCTGTGTGAGCAGACCTCACAAGACCCGTGTGAGCAGACCTCACAAGACCTATGTGAGCAGACCTCATGAGATTTGAGTGAGCTGACCTCACAAAAGCTGTGTGAGCAGACCTCACAAGACCTATGTGAGCAGACCTCATGAGATTTGAGTGAGCTGACCTCACAAAAGCTGTGTGAGCAGACCTCACAAGACTCGTGTGAGTAATCCCCTTAAGACCTGTGTGGGCAGACCCCACAAGGCTTGTATATGAGCAGACCTCACAATCTCTCTGTAAGCAGCCTTCATGCGAGCAGACCTTATAATTTTGTATGGCCTTGAAGGTATGACCATAGAAGATCGTCCTTTGTACAGACACTGATCAAGAAGGTTCCGAGTCTACTATGGTTGAACAGGGAACATCAGGTACCTCCGACGAGCTGATGTCTGATACATCGAGAGACCAGCTGATCGAGGAGTCGTCGATTGTCAACGTTTCATCACAGAACGAGGACGTTCTTATGTCAGGAAAGGCCGTGTAAGAAAGGATAAGCTGAGCTGGCGATACTGTTCCTGATACCTGCGGTCTGCGGGCGGCCAGCCTCACTACGCTTTAGGGACTCGGTGCGAATCGGACGTGCGTGAACTTATCGGACTGTAAAACTGTAGAACATTCTCGAGTGCTAGTAAACGGTGTTACTTTGTTGTCTTTTGTTGGTTTCACTTCTGATCCTCTTCTCCTTAAAATACATATAGCTCTCATCATTAGATAACCGAGCAACAACCGGCAACTAACCAAAAACATCGATCTGTTTCCGTAGTTTCGAGCATGTGCTCAAAGCAACAAAGCCTATTGAGCCAACACGTGGCGATAACAGCACGTTTGCGACGCAATGCTGCCAGTATAATCATAGATAGACAAAACAAATCTAGGTACCTATATTCAGAGAGAAGACTGTAATAACAAAGCCTCCTACATTTAGATAAAATGTAGGAGGCTTTGTTATTAAGTGGGTAGATCCTACTTACATAGAATTGCGTGTATTACTCAACCCGCTCTCTCTCAAAGAGCGATATAGGAGTCTAGGATTTATGTGAGTCCCAGCAATGGGAACAAGCTAATAATGCAGCTATAATGTACTCACGTTAAAATTTAATTCAACAGGTAGATAGGGTTTCCATTTACGTTTGAAAAGCGTGCCAATTGTTGTGCTTGTGTACTGCGTAAGTCGTAAAAACTAAAAAAGCGGCCAAGTGCGAGTCGGACTCGCCCATGAAGGGTTCCGTAGCAGCAACATTGAATGAAAGGTAAATTGCGGTTTACAATTTATGACGTATTAAAAAAAACTACTTGCTAGATCTTGTTCAAACCAATTTTCGGTGGAGTTTACATGGTAATGTACATCATATATTTTTTAGTTTTATCATTCTCTTATTTTAGAAGTTACGGGGGGAGGGGGACACACATTTTACCACTTTGGAAGTGTCTCTCGCGCAAACTATTCAGTTTAGAAAAAAATGATATTAGAAACCTCAATATTTTTTTTTAAAGACCTATCCATAGATACCCCACAGGTATAGGTTTGATAAAAAAAAAATGAGTTTCAGTTCTAATTATAACCCCCAAATTTTTTTGTTTTTTTTTCTGTTTTTGTGTAATAATCTTAATGCGGTTCACAGAATACATCTACTTACCAAGTTTCAACAGCATAGCTCTTATTGTTTCGGAAAAAAGTGGCTGTGACATACGGACGGACAGACAGACATAACCAATCCATAAGGGTTCTGTTTTTTGCCATTTGGCTACGGAACCCTAAAAATACAATTTTCATTAAATCATGCAGTCGTAAAAACTAACGGTACAATTTTCATCTAAATTAATAATTAAGTCTTTCTGATATTATATGTATACATTCTCGTATATTTCATTTATATTTATTAATTGTTGTATGTATATTTTTATCATTTAAAAAGTCTTTTATACAATAATTTTTAGTCTTTTAGTCGTCAGCTGATCGCGGTCGCGAAAGGTTGAGTGTATTCGTGCGCGCGGAGGTCAGTGACCTATATTTAAAAATGACATCTAAAGTGTTAAAGTGCAATAACTGTAATCTAGTTGTTAATGAAGTGCTCTCCTTCATTCAAAACAAAATAGATGTAATGAATGAAGAAAGCTTCGTCGCGGTATGTGCATCTGCCTTCGCGGAGGAAGGGTGTAAAGAAGCAAAATCACTGCTTTTTGAGTCGGTTGCTAGGCGTAATGTGTTGCGAAAGGGAGATTGTAAAAATAACAAGAATTTATACGATATTATAACTCTTCTGAAGGAAACCGATCCGGAGGAAATACCCGTATTTGTTGCCCGAGACCTTCAGAAGCTGCCGCCGGTGACGTTCGACCACATTGATGTGACTAGGTTATTGAAGGACATTGTTCTGATCCAGAAAGAACTGCGTGAGATACAGGAAAAGTGTTTTACGAATGTTCAATATGTGACGGTAGATGAATTAAAACTACTTAAGCTCGAAATTGAATGTTTGAAGTCGGAAAAGAAAACGACGAGTAATAGTGAACCTTATGTTAATACGAAGAGGGGAGGTTATTGCATGCAGGATAGTTTTACTTATAACAGTGGACCGATGGGCTTTATGCACTGCACTCAGAGGTCAGTGACTGACCTTGAGTCACCAACGGCTCACTCGCAGGTAAAATAATTGTCGAATGAATCGTCAACTGTGCTGTCTCCCTCTTACGCGAGCAGAGCGTGGTGTACGTCTAACTCGCTCAGGCAGCGCGCGTCATCGGACCCACCAGGTGAGCGCGTGGAGGCCTCCGGTATGTCAACTGCGGTTTCGAACGGTGAGAAATCAGCTGTGTCGCAGTCCAGTGAGGCGCCGCCTTCGTCACCGCGCGAGCCGTCAGCGCGTGTGGTGGGGTGCGGGTAACATACCGTAGTTAGCTGGCGCGCAATGTAGATGCGCAGGAGCGTGTTATAACTGATATAAGAGTGGAAAGGCAAGTAATAGAAAAGGAAGATGATGAGGGGGAATGGATTCAAGTGAAAAAGCGTCGTTCGATGAGATTTAAAGGGAAACAAGGATGTGCACCGGTAGATTTGTCGTGTAAATTTAGAGCTGCGGACGTAAAGATTCCGTTGTTTATTTACAATGTTTCGAAAGATACTACTGAAAAGGATATTGAAGAATACATCTTGGCGAAAACTAGTATTGTTGTGGCACCTGAAAAGGTACCCATGAAATACTCGAAAAATTATGACTCCTATAAGATATATATCCCTAGAAGTAGATTAGAGCTATTTGAAAAAGGTGATTTTTGGCCGAATGGAATATTTTTTAGGAGATATATAATATTCAAGACTCGAAAAGAGTATTCAGTCACTGGGAAGGAGCAGGCAACAAAACGTCAAGATGGTTGCGAAAAATAGATTACTTAAACTATTAAGTTTTAATTGTAGGTCTATTAAGAGATCAGCAGACTTTGTAAAAAAATGTGTGACAATGCGGATATAGTTGCACTGCAGGAGACGTGGCTGCTACCTCATGATTTGTCCTATCTTAACGACATTCACGGTGACTTTGCGGCGGTGGGCGTCTCAGCGGTAGATACAACGGTAGGTGTGTTGCGGGGGAGGCCCTATGGTGGGGTGGCCCTTCTATGGAGAAAGAGTGCGTTTAGTGGTGTCGAGGTAATTAATTGTAATAGTGTACGAATTGCGGCAATTAAATGTGTGAGTCAATGTCAGCCAATGCTAGTGTTTACTGTGTATATGCCTACGGACTGTCAGGACAATCTATCTGAATTCACTGCGTGTTTTTCGGAGATGAATGCGGTAATTGACGATTGTAATGTAGATACAGTATTTATTATGGGTGACTTCAATGCGCATCCGAAGGAATTGTTTTTTAGTGAAATGATGAGTTTCTGTAGGGAACAAAGTTGGTCGTGCGCGGACGTAAATCTGTTGAGTGGTCTGAACACTTATACATACCTAAGTGAGGCTCATGGAACTGTCAGATGGTTGGACCATTGCCTGGTGTCGTCAATGGCATTTCAAACAATTGAAAGTATTAAAGTGTTGTATGAAGTGTCATGGTCAGATTACTTTCCATTGGAAATTATTTGTAATCTTAAGAGTTTGCCTAGAAAAACCATTGTAAACAAAGTCGTGGATAACAAAATACTGTGGGGAATAAGGGACGATGAACAAACTTGTAAATATAGGGAGTTATGTAACGAGGCATTACGAAATATAGACTTTCCAGTAGATTTGCGGGATTGTTGTGACCATATATGTGATAATTTAGATCATAGGAACATAATTAATGCAATGTACGCGAACATTAAGTCTATCTTGAGTGATGATAGATAAATATTTAAAATATATTGTTTTATAGTATACCTATCCTTTTCTTGGAGTCCGATCACCTATATACTATTAAACAGACAGCAAAAGGGTTGAACATTTATTATTCATATTGATGTATTCTTTATTCTACACATTACAACATTTGAAATTCCTTAAAAAATCTTAATAATTTCAAAATCCCTGAATCCCGGAGGCGTATCCATACTAATATATACGTGCCAGTTCATTGACCTCAAATCAATCTACCTACTCCGATCACTGGTAGTTTATAAAATAACATTACTGTCTCGAAACACTTTTAAGTTTTTGAGTATATTCAGACCATATAATATTTTATTTATTTTAAAATCATAATTTTACAGTATTTGAGTATAATAAATAGCATTTGAAACATACTCGTGTAGTGGATACTCCACGTACTCCATGTGGGTTAGTATCGATATTTTCAATCGATTACAAATTATTTTATTGGAATAGTCTGTCATCTGGCAACGTTCAGGTTTGGATTGAATGGCGGATGTAGTACTTTAAATATCAACAAAATAAATATTTATTAGGTTCTCTAATGCTAGAAGAAATAAATTTTGATAAAACGACTTGAAAAAAATACCGACATAATTTTTGATAAATAAGCTTTGACACGGTATCATACCGTGGGCCTGCTTTAGAGAAATCTCTTTTCAACTTTCTAGGTCATCCGGAAATGGGTTAAATGTTTTTGATGTCTAGTGATAAGTCATTGATAAAAATGACGATTTTTAGACGTTAATATCTCAATAACCGTTTGAGTTTTATTTATGAAATTTGGAGTTCTAGTTAATCTAAAAGGTTTTAATAAATAAACCAAATTTCATGTGTCTATGTTACATAGATTTTGAGTTATTAAGGGGTCAAAAGTGGCTCCAAATGGTTCGTGTAATATAACACACTGCAGCCGTGTCTTGCCTGAAACTTGGCTCGACACGCGGCCGCGTGTCTAGATATATACCTATGCCAAATTACAGTTTTCTAATACCTACTAAGGGTCTCGGAGCTAGACCGCGGACAGACAGACAGACAGACAGACGAACATGACGAAACTATAAGGATTCCTTGTTTACTATGGAACCCTAAAAATGTACATATTAATTTAGATTAATTTGCAAACGCAAGTGATGAAGTTAAATTATTTTCTAGGTACAGTTACAATATAGAGAAAAAATTAAATAAAAATTAATCTAGGCTGGACATTCATATGTGTAGTTCAAGGCCTGAAACTGCGTTAAGCGGACGGCCGCGCGGTTCCATACAAAAGTGCTCCGTTGCGGGGACAAGCGCGGGCGTCCGCCGCGGGGAAGCGGTTCCCGCGCTCGCGCCACGTGTCCCGCCTCCGTGCGACGGACGCCCGCGCGGAGGCACGCGCGTTGCCCGCCAGTGGTGTTGCTAGCGGTTTTGCAATGTAATCCTATACTATTAAACGAGCAATATTTGTGTATATATATATTTGTAATCACGTTCTTGAAAATGGCTCTAACGATTTCGATAAAAGTTGCAATATAGGGGTTTACGGGAGCAAAAAATCGTTCTAGCTAGGTATCAATGTCTCGTATCTGGAAAAAATCGTTTTCTCCGTATTTTCACCCGAGCAGAGCTCGGTCGCCCAAGAACAAGATAATAAATAATGACATTAGAATAATGATATAGTAGCATGGAATTAGTAAGTATCTACTATCATGGCAGCATGGAATTAGTATGTACTATGCATGGGATTGGTATGAACTACCCTATACTATTAAATGAGCCTTATCAATTTTCACCAGAGCAGAGCTCGGTCGCCTAGGTACTAATATATTAAATTCTCCATCGACACGACCGTTGAAATTGAACTAGCAACACTCCGTAAATAAAATAATCCGGTCTCCGCGACGGGTACCCGCGACGGGGGCCGTCGCGTTCCCACGGAGCCCATCCGCGTGTCCACGCGCGTAGACACGCGCCCGTCGCGGGCGCCCGCTTAACGCAGTTTCAGGCCTAAGTGTGTGTGCGTATGTGTGAGTGAGTGTTATGGGGTGTTTGTGGGGGTGTGTGCGTGCGCGTGTGTGGGGGTGTGTGTGTGTATGATAGTGTACGTTTATTAAGGAAATATAAATTTTGCGAATATGTATCAGAAGACTCTCAGTTGCCCGATAATCGAGAGTTTTAAGCCATTTACATACATTTAGATTAAAAGTCGATCTAATGGGGTATATTGAAAGTGTATTGGTTTTATTATACAGATAAAGAAAACAATAAAACGTTTGAGAGAAAATTGTGCGAAAGAAATTAGTAGGACAGACAATGGTGCCGATTCCCTTGTTCACAAACTAAACTAAATTTAAGTTCAGTGCATCTTTTTCTTTCTATTTCATTAAGAAAAGGACAGAAGATAAATTTTAGTTTAGTCCTGTCAAAATAATCGACACCTGTCACTACTCAGTACAAGTTTAGATGTGATTAAAAATATGCCAACTAAAATTACGTCAATTTACGTCAAGCGCTGATTAATTTGACAGGACTAAACTAAAATTTATCTTCTGTCCTTTTCTTAATAAAATAGAAAGAAAAGGATGCACTGAAATTAAATTTAGTTTAGATTGTGAACAAGGGAATCGGCACCATTACCTTTCCTTCGCTTATCTTTGTTGAGATTAGGGTCATATTTTATTTCTTTATGTTTTTTTAGTAGTATTGTGTTTATTCCTCGTTGGTGCGAGCATTTTTTTTCTAGAAAAGCACTTACAATTGTGAAAATATTATCGGCGTTCTATGTTATAGGGTTTGGTTTCCGCACTTAGTCCGTCAGGTGGACCATTGTGCGTGGGCCATGGCGGCCATTTGGTGGTTATTCCAACAAGCCCACCTCCCTCCAGAAGCTAATTAAATCTCCTGGTCTGTTCAGAACATCTGTGTAGGATCTAGGTGACCCGAGGGTTTCTGTTCTAATCTGGGTGACGCCTGTGCATTCAAAAAGCACGTGCGCTACGGTTTTCTCAGCCTGCATGCACGCTTTGCACAGAGTCCGTTATGCCTATTGTGTGGAAGTGTTTGTTTAGCGAGCAGTGTCCCGTGATGGTCCCCGTCACCTGGCGCAGGCCATTCCTGGCCAGGCGTAATTAACGCCTGGTTAGTCTGCTATCCAAGGATGGCATACCAATATTATCGGCGTTATCGGCTGCCCAAATCAAAACCTAGTAAGGGACAAAAAAGTTTCCGCATTTATTCACCTACTAGCTTTTGCCCACGCCTTCGTCTGCGATCCAGGATGACAAGTAGACTATGTCTTTCACCAGGTCATGCTCTATACTCATGTGCCAAGCTTCATCCAAATCCGTTCAGCCGTTATAGCGTGGATGAGTAATAAACAAACAAACTTAGTTAAGATTTATTTAAACTTCATGTAAGTAGGTGCAGGTAGGCTGGTTTTTCTGTCACGCTGACCGCACGCTGACGGTCGGCACTGATGGGTCAATATGGTAAGTAGTTATAGGTAGTTTGGAATCGCGCTGACCTCTCAGCGCTTAACTACATACATATTGACATCAGCGCTAACCGTCAGCGTGCGGTCAGCATGACAGGAAAACCAGCCAAGTCTGACATCAATTTATTTCCAAGCATTATCTATTTTATTAAAAAAAACACAATGAGTAAAACCTTTTTCAATAAAGCATCATTTTTTTATCGTGTAAAATACATAGGCCAAATATAACCGGGCTGGTCGCTCTTGTAACCGGGTTGCCACGGCCAATAAGGTTTCGGCTGTGTTTTGATGAGCTCGTGGGGACTATCACATGTTTCACAGTTCTTGTACAACCTGAGGGACGTCGTCATTATTGGTAGGATTAACATGAGTTTCATTAACGCCTGTAAGAAAAGTAAAGCAAAAATGTATGAGCTGCTGTGCGTGGGTAGGTACAGTAGGTAACATTTTGACCTTGAGCTGACCTTTTTTTTTTAGGTGGGAAATTATCAAATAACTTCTCCCGCTCTGGGCGGAACGGGAGGGCGTGTCAGACTCTTACTGACTGAAACACACCCGTGTTCCTTCAGTTGCCATGTTGCCGGGGGCCACGATCTCCCTTTCGGACTTTTCCGCGACCTCGGCAGGTATCAGCCCTAGCTGACCCCGATGTAACAGTCGGTCGGTTTTGTCGGTCGGTAGTAGCGGACGGTTCCGACCGACTACGGTGCCTGTGCTGACCAGGCGCCCACATCTACCATGTGCTACCAAGGACGGTACTCTTCCTGCCTATCCTAAGTGTGCGAGTGCTCAGACTCAGGTCAGGATCTTACCCACAACCTAGCCGTGTTCTACTATCTATTTACTATCTTAATTATATCTATGAACCTATCTAGTTGTTTTAATATCTACCTCTACTTACTACTACCTAAACCGTTAACGGCCTGCGCAGCCTACCCTGCGCAGCCCTAGCCGTTACAGTGGCGCCCAACTCTTACTACCTACCAAACCTAACACATAAATTACTTAATTTTTTCTTTAAAAATACTTTAACCCCCTTTAAAATATTTTTATTTAAAAAAAATTCTAATATAATATAACTTATTAATTTTTCACCTCAAATTAATTAAATTTTAATATCCTTTCAATGGATCTAACTGAGCCCTCGCACACCCTTCCCGCTACACATCGAAGTGGTATAGTTTTAAGATTTTTCTATCTATTTTTATCCTAAAGTGACAACTACATGTGTTATCCTTTACTGTGTATCTAATACTATCTGTGTACATAATGGGAACTCACTACTAGTACAACTAAATCAAAATTTAAAAACTTTATTTCCGTGCTGGCAGCGGTGAAATGCATATTTTCTAAATACCTAATAACTTGTGTCTTCTACACTAACGATGGATAGCTGTCAAATCATAATTTACTATCCTAAAACTGTTAACAACAACTACATTGTGATAATATCAAGTTTAACTACTACAAACATAATAATCTAACCTAACTTAAAACTCAACTCAAACTTGATATACCTACATCCATCATACGAGTACAATCTAAAACTTATCTACTGGCTCACAATTAATAAAACTACATAATAACTACTGTGGCCAAAATTAAACACTAAGGACAGCTATCACTTCTACTACTGTTTATCTAGTCACAATTAGATAAATTGATAACTACCTACTATAATAACACTACCTACCTTATTATACTACTTACTTACTATAAAAGAAAATTAAAATTGAATTGTTGTCTAAAAAATAAATAACAACTATTTACTAACTACTACTACTTATTAACTTAAACTTTGTTAACTTAACTTACTTATTTGACAAACTATACTGAATATTGCAATACTTCTATTACTTGCAAACAATCAATTAATATCTATCAATCAATGCACATTGCAACTTTAATGGCACTGTTCAACAATAAAATAATAATTAATAAACTACCTACTCCTAGCCTAAAAATTGAACTTTTGCCAAAACAACTGACCAACTACTCTTACTACCTATACCTACTACTATTTTCTATCCATAAACACATGTAGTTATGCAACCTGAACCGCAACGAGTGATCACCGTGAGAGCATAAAATGCATGATTGCAGTTTAGGGTGGTCCTTCCAGAAGGTTCGATGCGTTTTGTCAACTTAGCATTAGTCTCACCATGTAACCGATAGGTTAAGTTTTATTCATTATATTAGAGCATGCGTTTCTGCTCACACCTATTTCTACTTCTTTTATTTTTTAATTAATATAACGCTCCCAAAAACTTGACTGGCGCAGCCGGTAGGATCGCCGAATAGAGCTGCGCTGTCCTTCGCGTTTTTCCGGAATAAAACTTTTTCGTGTTACGCGTTCGGGTGGCCCTGGATGCAGCTGCGGTGATTCTACGAACCAAACAAATTTGTCATGGTGGAGCTGAAAATGAGAAAGGCGAACTGGTGAGTCCAAAATTTCACCTTCCTTTCCTATTTCCTTTGTTTGTTATTTTGCGATTAGAAGTCTCGCGTTATAACGTTATCTGGTTTTGCATAAAATCTGTAAGGCTAGTTTAGTAATAGAAAAAGTTATTTAAAGTGATTTAAAATAAAAAAATTGTTAAAATAATATTATAAAAATATTTTATTCAGACAAACGATTTAAAGTTTAATTTAAGATTACTATCACATAATTACATTATTTTTTATTACGAGTGTTTAAAAGGACTTTATACTTTTTATACGTATATTTTTATCTTTTATTGTCATTGTGTGTTAATTAATAGTGTTAAAAATGGAAGATCACGTAAAAATTGTCATGATTCCAAATGAAATGATTAAAATTGTTCCACTTTTTGACGGCGATAAACGCCATTTAAATCTTTTTATACGTAATTGTGAATATATTATAAATAAATACAGGGGAAGCGGCGAGCAAAACTTGTATGTAATGCATGCTATAACGAGTAGATTAGCGGGGAATGCAGCCGCGCTTATCAGTGAGCGCGAGGATATTGTTACATGGGAAGAGTTCAAGGATTTATTAATACAACATTTCGGAGACCCCAGAAGTGAAGAATGTTTAGCTATTGAATTGGAAACTTTGCGTATAAGAAATGGTGAATCATTTTTGGATTTTTGCAATCGTATTCAATCAGTGCGTAGTATTTTAATATCAAAAGTTAATAGATTATCGGATAGTATGCGTGAGAGTAAAATAACTATTTATAATAATACGTCATTAAACGTGTTCCTTTATAATCTACCGGAAAATATGGTGCGTATTGTGAGATTAAAAGCGCCGTCCACTTTGGAACAGGCTTTATCTTTTGTATTAGAAGAAGTCAATTTTCATGACCAATATAATGCCCGAAATAAAATACTGCTGACGTCCTCCAGTAAGCATGCTGTACCAAATAATACACAAACGTTTAAATTCGGCACAAATAATTATAATACGCCTATTAATAATAATACGCCTATTAATAATAATAAGCCTATTTTTACGCAACCAAATACACAACCCAAATTTTATTTTGGTAATTCCCAAGGTCAACCATTTGGGACGCGTTCTCCACAACCTGGATTTCAAGGCCAGACATTTGGTTATCGTCCGCAACAATTTGGGATACGTCCGCAGCAATTTGGGATGCGCCCTCAATATTTTGGAATGCGTCCTCAACAATTTGCAAATCAACAACAATTATATAATAGGCCCTTACAGCCATTTGGCAACCAGAACCAATCGTTCAATAGACCTTTACAGTCATTCGGTGGTACTCAGCAACCGAAAATGGAATCTAGTGACGTCACAATGCGTACAGCGCCTCCGGCCAAGGTCTACATGAAAGGATTTAAATTAAACGAGCTTGACCTTGACCATTATGATGATAGTCAGTTTCCCTGCGATTACCAAAGTAACGATGAATATTATCACGAATATTGCCTTCCTACCAAAAATGAAGATGAGCATTATTCGGAAGAAATTAACAAAGAAGTTTCAACAGAAAATAATGAGGATTTTCAATTACTGGCCTCGGAAGACGTACGGAAATAATAAATTTAAATTGCGATGTATGCCTTAAATTGCCATACATATATATACCCGAGATAGATGCCAAATTTATGATAGATACGGGAAGTAGTAAATCATTTATAAACCCGGGAAAGGCCTATTACTACTTTTACGATTACATTTATCACGACCCATTTGAGGTTAGAAGTACTCACGGTACAAACCAGCACGAACAAGTACTTTCAATTCCAGCTTTTCCGACTTTCAATGTTAATGAAACTCACAAATTTCATATCTATGAAGTCGATCCTAGCTTCGATGGTTTACTGGGTAATGATATTTTAAAAAGCGTAGAGGCAGTGATAGATTTAAAAAATGAGGTCATAAAAACTAAAACTACGGCGATACCGATTATGCGCGATAAGAAAAAACATATATTAGAGTTAGCACCTCGGTCAGAACAAAGAGTTAAAATTCCTGCAAATTATCATTCTGGTAATGCTTTAGTGGATTTTACAGAATTTACTGAAGGAGTGCGTATGCCCAGCGCTTTAGTTAAATGCAAAGACGGTTACTTTACTACCATCATTCAAAATACCCTTAACAAACCAATTAAATTAGCAATTACTAAACCATTTCAAGTAGAACCGTATGAAAATCATATAGATGATTGTGATGTTGATAATTTAAAAGAAATTGAAATAGAAAAATTATTAACAGATAACTTAGAGAAGCTTCGTCTAAATCACATGTCAGTTGAAGAAAGTAAAGCTATAAGTGCATTATGTTTGGAATATAAAGATATATTCTATTGTGATGGCATTCCATTAAGTTTCACGAATCAAGTCAAGCATTGTATTAGGACAAAACACGAAGATCCTATTTACGTCAAGCCATACAGACAGCCCCCTAGTCAGTCACAAGAAATAAAAAATCAAATCGAGAAGTTACTTAAAGAAAACGTCATTCAGGAATCACATTCACCTTGGTCAGCCCCAGTTCATCTAGTCCCAAAAAAGAAAGATGCATCAGGAGAAATAAAATATAGAATGGTAATTGACTACAGACGGCTAAACGAAATAACAGTTGATGATCGATACCCACTTCCCAATATCACTGATCTGTTCGATAAATTAGGTAAAAGTACATATTTTACGACATTAGATTTAGCTAGCGGTTATCATCAGATTGAAATTAATGAAAATGACAGAGAAAAGACAGCATTCAGCACCGACAACGGACATTTTGAATTTTTAAGAATGCCGTTTGGTCTTAAAACCGCTCCAGCGACCTTCCAGCGAGCAATGGATAGTGTTCTAAGAGGGTTACATGGAATCCATTGCCTGGTTTATTTGGATGACATTATAATCTTCTCTAATTCACTAGCCGAACATATCCAGAAATTAAGAGCAGTTTTTAATCGTTTAAAGTCAAATAACCTCAAAATTCAACTTGATAAATCCGAATTTCTCCGCAAGGAAGTTCTATACTTAGGTCATGTTATAACTAAGGATGGCCTTAAGCCTAATGATGATAAAATCAAAGCAGTTCTAAAGTACCCACTGCCAAAGACTGTGACAGAAATTAAAAGCTTTTTGGGCTTGATAGGTTATTACATACTTTTATAATAACAATAATACAACTTGATGGCACGTCCTTTCTATCGATAAATGTATTTAATGGGTGAATCATTGCAAACCCTTAATGAGATAGATAGCATTGAAATTGCGCGCAATATTGAATGTGACTGTTCGGAGTTAGTTAAACACATAAATATAAAAAAAAATGACTTTACCGTTGTCGCTCAAAATATAAGGAGTATTTTTTGTAACTTTGACGATTTCATACTTACTCTTTCGAATTTTAAGTTCGAAACCGATGTTATTATACTAACTGAATGTCGACTTACTCCTGGAAAAATTATCCCTCATCTCAATAATTACTCGTCCTATAATACGTCCCACCAGTTGAACCAAAACGATGGGGTAGTTGTCTATATAAAAAATAATCTAAAATCTAAAGTTAAGGAAATAAAATTATCTCAGGCGTCTTGTTTGCAGCTGGACATACTGAATAATACTGTATTATGCATTTATAGATCCCCTTCAAACGTAAACACTGAGGCTTTTATCAATTCCTTAAGTTCCCATCTAGATACTCTACAAACTGCAAAAAATATTATTATAGCGGGAGACATTAATATAAACATTAGACCTAAAGATATAGAATCTTCTTGTGAACACAGAAACAGAACTACTTACCTTGACACGCTATCCCTGTACGGAATTTTACCAGGACACACTCTACCTACCAGGAATAGAAACTGTTTAGACCATTTTATGCTTAAAATAAACAAACAAAAAATCTCAGCATCCATCGCTATCTTACACACTAGTATAACAGATCACTACACTACACTTCTATCCCTATCAAAATTAAAAAATACCCCATTAGTTAACAAAACTAGATCAACTGTGGATTTTGAACAAGCACTTAAGCACGTACAAGAAAGTAATCTAGCAGACTTACTTTTTTGTAATGATCCTGAAACTCTAACTAACCTACTAATAAACAAACTAATGGATGCCATCAATGAAAATACTATTCTTACTAAAATCCCTAACAGTAAACGCATTATAAAACCATGGATAACCCAAGGAATTTTACGTTGTATTAAAAATCGTAATAAGCTTCAAAAAGATAATAAAAAAGATCCATACAACGACATATTAAAAATAACATACACTAGATATAGAAATCACTGTAATAATATTATAAAAAAATTAAAACGAAAATATGAAAGAGAATTAATTACTAAATCAGTTGCTAACAATAAATTACTTTGGAAAAACATTAAAACTATAACATTCACAAATAAACCTAACAATTGCAATACAGGCTTACTTGATATAAAATCTACTCCTTTAGAATCGGTTAACTATATTAATGAATATTTCGCAAACATTGGTAAGAGCCTTGCTAAAAAAATCCAGCCAACTTTAAACTGTGATCAAAATGACCTCTGTTTACAACAAACTCAACCCAACTCCTTCGTAATGTTAGACACTGACGATGATGAAGTGAATCATGTCCTAATAAGTCTCAAATCTGACAGTGCGTCTGGTTGGGATAATGTTTCTACTGCATTTCTAAAATATATAAGAAAAGAGGTTGTTCCCATAATTTCTCATCTTGCTAATCTTTGCTTTGGTGAAGGCATATTCCCGACTTCCTTAAAGCTGGCTATTATTACGCCAGTGTTCAAGGGTGGAGACAGAGACGATGTATCTAACTTCAGGCCCATATCTGTATTACCCTCCATATCAAAAATAATTGAAAAACTTATCAATATAAGACTTTTAACATACCTAAAAGATTTCAACGTACTATCAGAGTCACAATTTGGTTTTCGTCGAGGGATTTCCACTGAAGATGCAGTTACTGCACTAAGTACTCATATAACCGAACAGCTTGACAAAGGTAAAAAATGTATAACTGCATTCTTAGATCTAAAAAAAGCCTTTGACACCGTCTCTGTCCCAATCCTTGTGAGAAAGCTGGAATGTATTGGAGTTCGCGGGGTGCCTCTAAGCCTATTCAGGGATTATCTCGGAAACAGGAAGCAAAGGGTTAAAGTGGGTCAGTACACCAGTGAAGACGCAAAAATGTCATACGGCGTCCCTCAAGGAAGCGTATTGGGACCTACATTGTTCCTTATTTACGTCAATGAACTTTGTAATATAAATGTTGCAAACGCACAAGTGTTCTCTTACGCGGATGATACTGCTGTAGTCTTCACTGGTGATACATGGCAGAATGTTAAACTTAGTACTGAGACAGGCTTGGCTAACATCGCCAAGTGGTTGACAGTTAATTTGCTTACATTAAACATCACAAAAACAAATTACGTTTGCTTTAGTGTCTGCCAACGTTCACAACCAGAGGAAGATTTTAATATTAAAATTCATACTTGCAATAGCAGTAATCGCAATAGTTGTAGCTGCTCAACAATCAACAAAGTACCACATATTAAGTACCTAGGAGTTATCGTGGACCAGAGACTATCATGGTACCCACACATTGAGCAGGTTGCCAATAGAGTCAGGAAATTAAGCTGGATGTTCAGGACTCTTAGACACGTCGTTCCTAAGACTGCCGGTAATCATTCAGGCCATCCAAAAGATTTTCTTAAGATGATTTACGTTGCGCTAGTCCAGTCAGTACTTTCCTATTGTATACCTGTCTGGGGTGGTGCAGCTAAAACAAAATTTCTAGCGGTGGAAAGGGCACAACGCGCTCTTATCAAGTGTATGTACTTCAAAAAAAAGAGATATCCTACTGAAGACCTATTTCGAATTAGTAACTTGCTCTCAGTCAGGAAACTTTACATTACACAAATAATATTAAAAAAACATAAGTCTCTTTCCTATGATGCTGGTATATTGAGTAAAAGAAGGAAAGATATAATATTAAATATCCCTAGGACAAGGACTTTGCTTGCCAGTATGCAATTTAGTAAACGATCTGCTGCGCTATATAATAAAATCAATAAATACATCTATATTTATCCCAAAAACTACTATGACAGTAAAAAAAATATTATGGAACGGATACAAAAGCTTACCTACAATGATACCGAAACACTTCTGAAACCTTGACACATACACATCCTCACACTCATGTACTCTCAGTCATACCTACAGGCTACACTCTCACTCACAATACTCACACACATGCTTACACCCCACATACACACACATACACACATTTGATTTAAATTAATGTTAATTTATGTAGTTTTAGCAAAAACATTATACAATTTGCTATTTATATAATACGTCTTGCTATGGAAGAGCGGATTCTCCTAATACAGGCACTATCTGCCTAAAAGGAGGATCCAATCAAAAAATTTGTTTAGACCTCTACTTGTTTTTACCAATAAACAATTTTTTTTTTTTTTTACAGGCGATTTATTAGAGATTTTGCCAAGGTAACACAACCACTGACTAATTGCTTAAAGAAAAGGAACAAAATTATTATAAATCAAGCTTACATAGATGCGTTTCAAAAATGTAAAGAGCTTCTTACTAATGCTCCTTTGCTCCAATATCCTGATCCAGAAAAGCCTTATATCTTAACCACAGATGCTTCGTCAAATGCCTTAGGCGCAGTACTGTCGCAAGGCACCATAGGGTCTGATAAACCAGTTGCTTACGCCAGTAGAACCTTAAGTGATACGGAGACCAGATACAGTACTATAGAACGTGAACTTTTAGCGATTATTCGGGCAGTAAAACATTTCCGGCCATACCTTTACGGTAATAAATTCATCATTTATACTGACCATAGACCTTTAGTCTGGCTGTATTCCCTTAAAGAGCCGAATAGCAAGCTCACCCGTTGGCGAATTCGCCTTCAAGAATATGATTTTGAAATCAAATATAAAAATGGCAAGCAGAATACAAACGCTGATGCTCTGTCTCGAATAAAATTAAATGCATTAGGTTCAGATGAGGATAGATTATCTATGGAAGTTAATGTAGATGAAAAAGAACAAAAACAAAACAAAATAAAACTTACTCACGAAATAGAAAACTTAACTGATAACGAAAGTGACGAATCTAGAACAATTTCTATCTCGGATTTGTCTGCTACGGTAACAGCTAGCTCTGAATATGATAGAAATGAACCCATTCCACATATTCCTGTAGAAGATAGAACATTCACAGTACATTCAGCTGAAGATATGGAATCAATTGGTGTTCCAATATTACAAGAAGCGATAGACACTAAACCCAATCAAATATTAGTCTTTACATGGCATAAAAACGATATCCAAGTAAGAGATCTTTCACGTGAAAAACAAAAAATCCTTGAAGTATTTCTACCAGTAAACAATGAAGAATTAATTAAACAGTTTTTAAAAGAATACGTTAAATATAAAATTAAATACTTTATATATTTTGAAAGTATCAAGCATAGGAAACAATTTAACAAAGTTATTATACAGTTATTTAAAAAGGGAATGGTAGAATTTGTGGAATGTACAGAGCGTGTTGTATTTGTTGAAGATGAAAATGAACAAAAAGAAATCATCCTACAACACCATGAAGGAAAAACGTGTCACAGAGGTATAAGGGAGACCATGTCTAGGATAAGAAGAAATTATTTTTGGAATAACATGCAAGAGACGATTTCAGCCGTAATAAATAATTGTGAAGCATGTCGTAAAACCAAGTATGATAGAAAACCCATAAAGCCTTTTCTACAGTTAACTCAAACACAAAATGCACCATTCCAAGAAATTTTCATAGACATTTTTGCTATAGAATCTGTATATTATCTAACATTAGTCGACGCGTTCAGTAAATTAGGACAAGCAATCGAAATATCGAATAGATCTACACCCGAAGTAATACGTGCACTTATTAAATATTTTTCCGTGTATGGAACCCCCAAAAGAATTAGTTGCGATCCGGGCAGTGAATTCAATAATGAATTACTGAAGGAATTAATTTTTTATTTTTTATTATTTTATTTATTATTTGGCTCTTCAACAATGAGTACACTATTACCCTACAATTTGTACATTGCAAACTTAAGTCTAAGCGCCTCATTACTTAAAGAAAAGCACAGCATGCACTACATTATGCGCAAATAAAACACAATTAATTAATTAATTAAAACAAGAAATACATAGTTTAGATAACAGTAAAAATAAATTATTAAAAGCTAAATTGATTACAATAAATTCAGTGATTAAATTAAATTAAGTTCCATTTAATTTTTAAATATGATTAAATTAAATTAAAATAATTTGATTTGATTTTAGACTAGAGACACCCATTAAATGGCAAGTGCGGCTTTTTTTAGAGCAGGTATTGATGAGTGAAAGAGGTCTATATTCACTTCGTGCTCTTTGTATGCAGCATACATTCTAGACAGTGGGCAGTATTGCCTCAAGTTGGTATGACATCTCGGCATGCAGAAATGCCTCCTATTAGAGCTTCTTGGCAGATTACGGGGTACATGGAATAACACCCTACTGAGCAAATCGGGACAGTTCAGAGAGCCTGTTACTAACTTCTTAAGAAAAATCAAATCCAGCATGTTCCTGCGTTTCTCCAGCGACACCATGTTAAAATACTTTAGTCTTTCTTGGTACGACTTGAGCTTATTGCATTTATTACTATTATAGGTGAGATGCCACAAGAACCGTTTTTGCAGCCGTTCGATGCGCTTGATGTGGACCTTATACTGAGGTGACCAGACTACACTGCAGTATTCGAGATGGCTTCTAACTAGCGAGTTGTACATAATTCTTTAAACGCTAGGTTTTTTGAAATTTTTACACTCTCTCATAACGAAGCCATGCATCTTTGACGTTTTTAATATAATTTTGTCAATATGTTCAACAAAACTTAGCTTTTTATCGAATTGAACGCCTAGGTCTCGTATAGTTTCGACTTCCTCAAGCCGCTCACCATTCAACTTATAAGCTGACTGCATGACATTCTTTTTTTTTGTGAATTTGATATGATGGCATTTTTTCACATTCAAAGACATTTTGTTATGTTCACACCACTTAGTCAGCCGGTCTAAGTCGCTTTGGAACAGTACCGAATCCGCTGGATTTTTTATAATCTTAATGGCTTTGAGATCATCTGCAAATAGGAATATATTCGAATTCGAGAAGCATTTACGAATATCATTTATAAAAAGAATGAATATATGTGGACCCAAATGAGATCCCTGAGGGATTCCCGACGTTGCCAAGTATGAATCTGAAGAGCAGCCATTCACTACAACCCTGAGCATCCGTCCAGATAGATATGATTGGAACCAACTTAAGAGGGGGTCCGATACGCCATATGTTTTAAGTTTCCTGACGAGTATGCCATGGTCTACCGTATCAAAAGCCTTGCTAAAGTCGGTGTAGACTGCATCAACCTGAACACGCGCATCAACCGCTTCAACAATGCTTTCAACATAAGTCACCAAATTGGTAGCTGTCGATTTCCCCTTCATAAATCCATATTGGCTATCTATTATTAGCTGTGATAAATGTCTAGATAGCACAGGGCAAATGAGGGCTTCAAATACCTTTGCAATTATGGAAAGTATAGCGATGGGCCTGTAATTGCTCACATCGGACTGATCCCCGTTTTTGAAAACAGGCACAATTCTGGTTTCCTTCCAAATGGTTGGAAAAGTACCCCGAAGCACAGAATGATTAAATATAACACTTAATGGCAGTGAAAGAACATCCGCCAGTTTATTTAAAAACAAAGCAGGTATATTATCAGGGCCGGCCCCTTTGTGAACGTCCAATTTTTTAATTCTTTGCGGATCTGATCTTGTGATATTGCGATTTGACCTAACGTGCTATTGCTTATGCATTCATCAATATCACCTGCGCCCGCATGCACACCATTCCCATCACTACTATATACCTTAGCGAAATGGGATGCGAAATAATTACATATTTCATTAATATTTTCAGTGGTGTTTATACCATCTGTTATGGAGCTATGGTAATTACTCCTGCCACCTCTCTTCATTTTTAAGTAACTCCAGAAATATTTTGGGTTCGAAGTAATTTTAGCCTCTATATCAGCAATGTGAGCATTGTAACAAGACGTAGCCATACGGTCACATCTTTTCTTAAGTAAATCTAAAGCAATAATGTCTAAAGGATTGCTGTACTTTTTAACTCTGAGTCGAAGACGGTTCTTTTCGTTTAGTCTTTTAATGAGCTGTCTAGAAAACCAGTAAGGATATTTAGCATCTTTTATTGGTACTTGTGGAACGTGGCGCTTAATTACACCATACAATACATTATAAAAAAAATCTACCATCTGATCTATAGTCATGCAAGGATTTAGCTCTGATGCCCAATTGACCTGCTTCAGTACTGCATTAATTGCCACGTAATCTGCCTTAAAATAATTTAACTTAGTTCTATTATTACAATTCTGTGGCTTTTTAAAATGGGTAAACGAGACCTCACACAGTATAGGTAGATGGTGCATATCTATTTTAGAAAGCACATCCACAGGCGCACTTACCACAACAAGATCCAAATTGGTCAAGACTAAATCAAGAATTCTGCCATTCCGATTAAATAAATAATTAAATTGCCTTAAGTTGTTAAGCAAGACAAAATTCCAAAAAGTCTGTTCTAAGCCTGTAAAAATACTTTGAGGAGCTCTTATCACATCACCACCTGCCCCAAGCCAGTCAATATTTTTCATATTAAAGTCCCCAATAATAAAGCATTCATTGGCATGTTTCAAGACATTGTTTGTATTATCAAAAAAATGCTCCAGTACTCTGGGCTGTATCGGCGACGGCAAGTATACAGTACATAGATAAATCTCCCTAGCTTTTCTACCCCCTTTAAGTGACAACTTGACCCAGAGATCATCGCAAGAGCTTTCGAATTTGATCAGTCTCTGTGATTCAAATTTTGTAGATTAATGATAATGTACAATATACAATTACATATCAGTACACCTAATAACCCTAATTCAACAGGCATAGTAGAGCGTTTTCATTCGACTATCATAGAAATATATCGTTTAGCTAAATACGATCGAAAATGCACTGATGCAGCCTCCGTTATGACCTATTCAATAATGGCTTATAATCATACCATACATACAACCACAGGTTTGACACCATTTGAAGTTGTTTTCGGTCATACTGATTCAAATTCTATATTAAGTGCAAATTTCGAGAAAAACTATACACAACAATTACTAAAGGATCATGCCAAGGGTACTAAACGTCTCTATAGTTACATATCAGATCAGATGATAGAAACAAAGCAAAATATTAGAAATAGAAAGGGCGGTGAGATAAGTAAAAGGTTTGAAATAGGTGACATAATTTATGCAAAAGAGGTTAACACCAGATTAAGTAAAGACAAGCCACGTTATAGAAAGGCAACTGTTAGCGGTGATGTAAAACATAATGTAATCCCTGTAAAAATTGGAACTAGAAACACAAAAGTCCCAATTAAAAATATTAAACGTCCTCCGCAGGTGGGGCCTCACGCTATTGGCAGTAGCGCAAATAACATGGGCCCTTCAACTTCAAAAGGTTGAGAAAAACCCTGGCATCCTTCCCGTGAAACAAGGACAGGCGTTTAAACAAATAGATAAGTGGTTAATTATAAAACTTTTAAATCTAGATAGCTTAGGTAATGATCTAGAATTAAGTATAATTAAATATAATGAATTCAGTAAATTAGTAGATGTTAACAAACCTTACAGCCATGAGTTTTTAGGCATTCGTACTCAAACGGATTATCTAAAGGATAGGACTATCGAAAAGTATCAGCAACTTGTACTGGCTAAAAGATTTAAGCGAGGACTAATTGATCCACTTGGGTCTATGATTAAAATTGTTACAGGTAATCTAGACCATAGTGACGCAATCCGATACGATTCCCTCATTTCTCGGTTAAAAAGCAATCAATTAATAATAGTTAAGAAAATAACTTTGGTCTCCAAAATGTTAAATGGTTTTGTTAACAGTACAGAAATCTTACATAACAATACATTAATTTTAGACGAACGCTTAAAAAGGATTGAGAGATTAGTTAAGAATATAATTACCAAAGAGGAAAATTCTATTTACTCTACTTATATTTTAGGAATGTTTAGTATGTTTTTAACCAATTTTAGAACTATTAATATAATTTTAAGTGAGATTGAAACGGCCTTAGCCTTTAGTAAGGTGTCTGTACTGCATCGAGCAATTGTCAATTCTACCGAATTATTGCATATGTTACAATCTATAGCCAAGACAGAAACCTTGTTATATGCCGTAAATGAAAATAATTTAGTTAAATTTGAAGATTGTATTACTGTTAAAGCTTTTACTAAACAAAACCAGATTACGTTCATCATAGAGATTCCTTTAATTGAAAACAGTACTTATAGTTATTTTAAACTTTACTCCTTACCTATTCATAACACAGATTTAAATGAAACTGTAATAGTAGTTCCTAAATATCCCTACCTTTTGGTGAAAGACTCAGATTACTTACCAGTTGTGAGAGCATGTGAGCAGATTGCAATAGATGACAAATTCTTATGTACCGATGATGATGTGTTGACCCACCTAGAGCCACTTTGTGAAGAGCAGTTGATGAAGTTCCATTCTAATGCTAGTGCATGCGAGCAGCATATAGTTGACATTGAAGATTTGAAAGTTCAACGAATTGGGCGCGGAAGTTGGATTCTATATACAAAGAATCATATTATAGCAAGTAGAAAATGCTATGATGATGCCATGAGCTACGAGTCTCTACAAGGAACATACATAGTTACCCTGGACGATGCTTGTAAGGTTAACATCGGACATATACATCTACAAAATTATCAATTTTCTCTCACACATTTGAATTATCCAATAACTCCAACCATTACCCTACCACAGTTGAAGCCTGAAAAACGTACCAACAGTGAAGTCAGTGCAGTGAATATGAAAGGTATAAATTTAGATGAGTTGAAAGAATTAGCTCAAGTGGTGAAAATGAGCAAAGTGAAATACAGTGAAAATGACAGTGCAGTTAACACGAAAAACGTTAGTTTAGGTACGGTAGTTCTATATGTAATTCTATCTCTAGGACTCATAAGCATTCTTGTTTTTAGATATAAGATCAAATTGTTAAACTGCCGGCGAAATAATCAGAATCTTAACAATTCTGATAATTTCGTTCTTGAGGAGGGAGGAGTTATGCAACCTGAACCGCAACGAGTGATCACCGTGAGAGCATAAAATGCATGATTGCAGTTTAGGGTGGTCCTTCCAGAAGGTTCGATGCGTTTTGTCAACTTAGCATTAGTCTCACCATGTAACCGATAGGTTAAGTTTTATTCATTATATTAGAGCATGCGTTTCTGCTCACACCTATTTCTACTTCTTTTATTTTTTAATTAATATAACGCTCCCAAAAACTGCCTACTGTGTCTACATATAACTTAGAGTATATATCACTGGAGAAGCCTTACGAACACTTCCCCCTCTGTAAAAGTACAAGAGCAAACGCTCTAACACGTTCATAAAAACTACTTTCAAATCGATTCGAATGCACAACGTTAATCGTTTTCGAGTCGCAGGGTTCTCATCTGTGCTCCGTGAAAATGCCTAGTTGTGCTGTTAAAACATATAAAAAGCGTTCAAATACGTCAAACTTAAATAAAGACGGAATAACCTTCCATATTTAAGTATTTTTTTAAATATCTAGTCATGTTTTCAGTGATTTTCAAAATCCTAACCTCATAATACATTTTGACTTTTCATTCGATTCAACCATGATTCAACATAAAACAAGGTATGAATCGAGTATTTTTCTCGCATTGCTTTCGTGACGTCACCATGTCTCGCTACACTTCGTTTTTATGTTCATAAGGTTCAAAATATATTTTTTTTGCATTACGAAAATGTACGTCAAATCAGCTAAATTGACATGCACTTGCCATGCGATTATGTCTTCTAGCAAAAATGATAAAGAGACTACCGTAGGGTTGAGGTCATGTATGAAACCAAAATTGACATGTCGATAATTTCTTAGGGCGAATTAGTATTTTTCGTTGTTTAAGAAAATTGTTTTTGAACGAAATTTTCTAACGCGGCTTGCGGTAGGAGTAAGTTGGCAGAAAAGTCACGTGAAAAAGCGTTTATACTTCCAACCAACCCCGGATCTAAGGGGAGCAATCCGGGGCCCGTGCCCCGGGCAACTTTGCAATAAATAAGACGCGCAGCACATTTATAATATTTTAATTCTTTTTTCTTTTTTACAACAGTTTTGGCGCCCCTGTTGAATTAGCGCATTATCGATCGATACAATTTGAATATGTTGCTGCAAAAATTTTCATTTTGTGAAAATTTAAATATCGCATAAAAGATTGGTGGGGGGCTGGGCGGCAGACGGCAGTCTTTGCCCCGCCTCAAAAAAATTCTAGATCCGGAGCTGCTTCTAACTATTTTCTTCTAATTCGATGGAGAGAGAGAAAAAAAAAAAAACAAAATCCATTTCTTTATGTCAGCAATGTGAGAAGTTAATAAGGCTTGGATTGGATGACCGCAAAAAATTAAGTATTAAATATACCACCACCTTTGTGGTAAGTTCGTAACACGGGCTCTGCGGAATCTTGTTGGGAAAACATTGTTCTCACAAGATACCGGTCTTAACTAGTCATGAGGTAGAACTAGCTAAAGCCGTAATGACCAAATATATAGGTAGATACAAAAATTGCGTACATTACAAAAAAAGGGACCCTCAAACATGTATTCGCCATAATTATATACTCCAAATTAATTCATTTTAAAAATCAGTAGTTGTTATGAACCTACTGATTTTTAAAAATGTATTAATTGTTGGTACTATAACATTATTTTTTTACTTTTATTTAATAGTTATTATTTTTTAAATTTAACTTTTCTATGCATCAGCTGTTTTATTTCTGGGTTCAAGCAAAATTCCAAATGATTATCGATATCGATAAAAAAAAAACGATGGTACGGACTTCTCTTTCCGGGTTCGGAAACAACAATAGCTATTGTTCGTTTTCGTAGAAACTACCTCGCGTCCCCCGCCAAAAGTGACAGAATTTTTTGTTCGGAATATTGCGCTTATGGCTTCTCCAGTGATATATACTCTAAGACATATAACCAACAATTATCATAATATCTACTCTTCCACTATTTGGTAAATCCAAACGGTTCTATACGATGATGGCCCTACCCCATGCATCTTATACTCCTACCTCCTATAACTATTGGTCCTACAGCCATAGTTACAACTGCTGATGGCCCTACCCCATTCATCACCTACCTTCTTCTAAAACTATTGGTCCTACAGCCATAGTTAACAACTGATGATGGCCCTACCCCATTCATCACCTACTTTCTATAATGATCAGATGGTCTACCCCACTGATCAGTGGTTTTGCTTTATCAATTGGCCCTAAACCATTGGTAACCTAAGCAACCACCTCTATGTATATGTACTATCTATCTATGCAAAAGAGCGGTGCAACTCTATAAAGAAGCCTTTGCAGCAGCGGATGGTTACTGCCTAAATAAACCTAAACCAAAATATCTATCTATTTACATAATGTATATTCTAAGCAGCGGACGGTTACTGCCTAAATAAGCCTAAACAAAACTATCTAGCTAAATACCCGTAGAATATACATAAGTAAATACTTATGTATATTCTACGGAGCGAATGGTTACTCCCTAAATAAGTCTAAACCAACACTATCTATTTATGTAAACTGTCTATTTATGTAATTGTTGGTATTCCTATGCAGTTTAGGGAATTATGTTCTAAAAAAAAACACCTATATACTACTACTACTGTATATACCTATATGCTATGGACCCTAATTTCTAGTCTTGTGGGTGCATTACGATACAGCGATACCATCTGGAGTTCCTCAGGGATCCATTTTAGGACCTCTCCTATTTAATCTATTTATAGCAGATATTAAGAAATGTTTTATTAACTCGTACATTCTATTATACGCCGATGACATGAAAATACTAATAATAGTACGTTGTTCATTTGACACATCACTACTTCAGGAAGATCTCAATAGGTTTGTAGATTACTGTAAACTAAATAAACTTCAATTAAATGTATCCAAATGCTTCCATATGACTTATACACGGCAAAAGAAGACAATTGATTCAGGGTACGCATTGGATAACCAAACAATCACTAAGGTGAACAGTATTAGGGACTTGGGCGTTGTCCAGGACAATAAACTTATATTCGAAATGCATATTGATGAAATAGTGAAGAAAGCGTCCAAGTCCCTAGGTTTTATAATCAGATCATCTACTTGCTTCAGCTCTCTAAAACCACTCAAAGTATTATACTGTTCATACGTACGCAGCAACCTTGAATATGCATCTCAAGTGTGGAACCCAAAATATGACGTGTATAAGTCAAGAATAGATAGCATTCAGAAAAAGTTTCTAAGATATTTAGATTTTAAGACAAAGCAATGCTCAACAGATTACACTCATCGTTGCAAACGATACCATTTTTTACCTCTGGAAAACAGACGCCATGCTAACGATATTACTTTTCTTTTAAATATTGCTAATAGCTCCATCGATTGTCCCCAACTTCTCTCCAAAATATCACTCCGAACCCATCACGTAGGCTACAGACGGCGACCACTTCTTCACGTTCCATTCGCATCAACAAACTACCGACGCAATGCCTTCTTCTTACGTAGCGCAGCAAGCTTTAATAACATGCCCTCTCACTTAGATGTTGATCTATTTATAACCAGCCCTAGCACATTAAGGCGTACTATAAATAAAGAATACTTTGTTATAGACCGCAATGAGTAGTATTATTCATAATTATATATCATATAACACATGTGTACATTTTGTTTTTTTTTTCTTGTTTTTAGCACAACAAATAAAGACGACACGATTATACATAAATTTAAATATCTTTTTATGTTTTGTTTTAAAGAAGAACTTATTTTGTTTTGTTTAAAGAACATTTTTTGTTAAGTCATATTTAAGAAGATTTTGTTTTTATTTTTATTTTTGTATCCTTTATCTTTTCTTTCTTTTTAATTTTAGGTACATAGTTTTCAATTTGTGGAAGCTTTTAAATGGCAATCGTAAGCGCTATTGTACATAGTAAATAGATATTAGACTGTAAGCTTTCTAAAGAATAAATAAAATAAATAAATTACACTATTGGGACTTGGGTTGAAACTACAACAGTAAATTACTAATTACTGAAATCTGATCTGTTGCTTGCTAGCATAACTAATCTTATAATCTGTAATATTACCTAATGATATTATGGGAATGCTAATGACTATTAAATCTACCAAATAATTAAAATAAAACTATAACATAAAAATAAAACTACCACTATTATCTAAAACTTAAAATAAATTATAACTAACTATCCTTAACATATGCTGCGCTGGCGCTATTTTAGGGAATGCTGTTGATCCCAAGGGATATCTATTTTTTATTGCATAGCAGGTCACTATTATAACTACCCTTAGCTTTTGTGTTGTCTATCTGTTACCTAAATGCCCAAAGTACATACTAAAATAATTCAATAATGACTTTGGCATTCTAACTATATGTGTATACATACCTACCCAACTACACCTACAAGTACACACTGAACTCACCTACCTATACTTACCTATAGCCAGTTAAATATCTACTACACCTCATGTCTACTCACATGTAGGAATACCACTATACACTGGTACTACCTGCTAATAGAACACTACGGACTGAGATACAGTTGCTCTCACACTTGTGTATTTCTTTGCTTGCTGTCTGTAAATCTTGAGTGACCTATGACTAAATAGTTCACTCATGGCTGCTGAGTATGGTTCCAGTCTGCTGTTAATGGACTGGATACAGACTTGTGCTAAAGATTAGACAGCAAGTGGGAAGTGGTAGTTCTAGCGGATTTTATATAGGTAAAATCCTCTCTCTGCAGCCGGGGTACTGTAGCGTTGTGAGCGGTCTCAACTATATTAGTCGAGTGATCAATTAGTAAGTAACTAACCACATCACTACAAACGTGGCACAACACGAATTTCCTAAGGACACTCTGGCATTTCGACTGCCGCTTGCCTCCCTGAAGGGAGTGACCCTAAGGACTGTGTGCCCCGACCTAGGGGCTCTCTGTACGGGCTCAGGCTGCACGCGGATAAAGGCCTTTTTTTTTTGTAAAAAGTTTTTATTTTTCAATTTTTAGTTGTGGTACATACCCCACACACATTTGAATACCACTACCTGCTACCAGTGACAGAAACTTATCATATCATCTACATACTAAGTGGGAAAAAAATACGTATTTTGTAGCTAACTCAAAAACTATCCAAGCAAAGTTAATAAAATTTATATGGGACCAATTCGAGAGCACACCCATTCAAACAAAAAAAAATTTTTCAAAATCGGTCCATAATTGACGGAGAAATCGGTGGACATACATAAAAAAAAAACAAACATACGCGACGAACATAAATATAACCTCCTCCTTTTTGGAAGTCGGTTAAAAAGCACCTACTGTTAACCCATTTATTTTTAAATTTTATGAACTAGCTTCTGCCCGCGACATCGTCCACGAGCCTATAAGCTTCCTCAAGAATTGGGCTATCCAATGCCAAAAGAATTTTTCAAACCCTCTGGTAGTTTCGGAGATTACCCCATACTTACATACAAACTTACAAACAAACACAAAAACAATAAAAAAAAATTACCTCTTTATAATATTAATATAGAAGAATAGATTTGCCTACTTACTGAAACGTTGTGTCGCATCGTTGACCCGTTTTTATATCCTAAAAATAAATGATTTAATGCGCAAAATAAAAAGTCATACCTATCGCTTTACAAGCGAGCATCGAGCATGGTGATCACTTCTGTGTACGACTGGCATTATTATTAAATGGCAAGAAAATATAACATGTTCCACATTGGGGACTTTTAAAACAGCTATTATATACCTATAAAACACGTACTTGTAGTCGATTCTAAAAGTTTCTCCTGATAGTGTAATAATAACCTTGATCAGTTAAAATTCTTACGCAATCACTCATCAAAGGGAAGTAGCATATTCATTTATATTTAGAAAGTTTCAACTTAGTTTTTCCAACAAATAAGTATTGTAATAGAAAAATCATTGACGAAAATTGAGATAAATTAACCACAATTGTCAAGTAAAAAACATCTTTAAGATGATGTAAAATTAGAATTTCGTATTAAAGTATTCAAATAATCAAAATAATCAAATCTGTATTTAGTTGGCATCCACGGGTAAGTTTTCTGATACATTTCTTCACACTTTCTTCAGATAGTTTTAGAATAGGCCATAAGTAGAGGTTTTGTTGATACATTAACACAAACTGTTACCAACTTAACTTCCCACTGGGGGCCTACCACAAGCTCATAAAGCAGTATTATTTTAATATTACTTCAGTGTGGGAAAGAGATGAAGCTCTACAGGACGTATAGCTCCATCTCTTTCTCCCACTGAAGTAATATTAAAATAATACTACTTTTGAGCTGGTGGTAGGCCCCCTGTGTCATTAATGCAATGAATAGGTCACTAGCTCACTTTATCACGAAAAATAAATTTAAACTTACTAACATCAGTCAACATGTCCACCTCGTCGGAAATGCGAGCCTTTTTTGAAACCATTGCAATGTTTTGAATTTCACTTTCTTTTATGTTAGGGTTTCATTGTTTTCTTTTTAATGCAAATGTAAACAAACGCTTTAAATACTTCCTGTACGATAAAGAACTAAACGTATTAAGAAAAGATAGATAGATAGAATAGATAGAATATTCTTTATTATGTACACCATAAAAATTATAGACATTAATTTAGAAATTTTACATTGGGTGACACAATGGGCGGTCTTATCGCTAAAAGCGATCTTTTACAGACAACCTTTGGATGGATTTAAATGGAGAAGGAGAGACAATACTGCAGGTAGTCAGTGGTGTACCATTTACTTATACAACAGATACACAGATACATAAAGCATATAATTACCTATATAAATATTTATATATATATTAGATAAATAACAGATATACATAAAATTATAAACATGAAACAATAGCAAGGAACTATATGTAATGATGATGTTTAAGGAGAGAGGAAGTGTTTTTTTACCAGAATTTTAAAAGTGGACAAAGTTTGAGCACGCCTTATCGACACGGGCAAGGCATTCCATAATCGTACTGCTTGAACCTTAAAAGATTTGTCATAAAAGCCGGTGGAATGCCGGCATCTCTAGTCTCAAATTTTCCGATGACCTCAGATATCTATTATGTGTGTCATGAAGGAACTTGAAACGTTCTTTAAGATAAGAGGGGGTTGAAGGATTGAACAGAATACTGTAGAGCTGAAATAAGATATGAGAATTCCGGCGAAGACGTATGGGAAGCCACTTGAGCTTTGTACGAAATTCAGAAATGTGATCATATTTGCGCAGGCCAAATATAAATCTTATGCAAAAGTTTTGAAGTCGCTCAAGCTTATCTAGTTGTGCCTCAGTGAGATCAAGATAACTGACATCAGCGTAGTCAAGGATGGGAAGTAAAAGGGATTGTGCAAGCGCAGTTTTAGTGGCAGTCGGAAGAAAGTTCCGCAGTCGTCTCAAGGACTTACCAGATGCAAAAATTTTGCGACTTACGTCCTGTAGCTGGGGACCCCAAGAAAGATGTTTGTCAATCCAAACCCCAAGGTTCTTAACCTTTTCGCTTACTGGAATAGCAGTTCCGTTAAATTGAACTTGGGGAAGCTGTGACCAGGATATCTTGGAGGTCATCCTTGAGCTGCCAATAACAATGACCTGAGTCTTCGAAGGATTAACCTGCAACCCATGTGCCTCACTCCACTCGCAAATTGAACCCAAATCTTTGTTTATGAAATCAATTGCATCAGCCAAATCCGTAAGGGCAGCTTGTTTATATATTTGCAAATCATCTGCATAAAGGTGGTAGGAAGAAAGAAGTTTTTTGGAAATAGAGTTTATAAAAATTGCGAAGAGTAAAGGAGATAAAACGCCACCCTGAGGTACACCGGCAGAAGTATAACACCAAGAAGAACAAGACTCTTCTATGCATATACGTTGCCGGCGGCCATACAGGTAACTACGAAACCAGTCAATCACCGTTGGAGATATGTTAAGCGAGCGAAGTATGCTAAGCAGGATATCGAAATCGACAGTATTAAATGCGTTACTGAAATCCAGTAAGCACAGAACCGTCAGATTTCCTCCTTCCATGCCTAACCGTATGTCATCAGTGACGTTAACTAGGGCTGTAGTGGTGCTGTGACCAGGACGAAAACCGGATTGAAAAGGATTCAGCAGACTATTTTTACAAAGAAAAGCACTAAGCTGATTGTGGACAAGTCGTTCTAGGACTTTGGAGAGAAAAGGCAAGATAGAGATAGGACGGTATTCGGAAAAGGAAGTAGGATTAGATTTTTTGGGTAATGGAGTGATTTTTGCCTCTTTCCACATTGATGGAAAAACACCATAGGTTATAGAGTAATTTAGGATATAGCATAGGATGGGAAGGATTTCGTTGAGGACAGGGAGTATCATTTTCCGACTTACGCAATCACTACCAACTGCGTTAGATGTGATTGAAACTACGCTCTTCTTAACATCACAATCAGAGAATTGACTAAAAATAAATGGGGGATGGTCCGGAGTTGGAAGGTTCGAAAGATAGTTTATTGTAGCTGCCTTCATGGTCCCATTACATTGGGTCGAAGATGAGAAGTGTTGATTCAGTAAATCAATATTTAAGTTTTTAGGAATCGATTTTTAGAACTCCCAAGGATATAAAAAATTTCCAGACTTTAGCTGGATCTCCGTTTTCAACTGAGGTGTGGATATGGCAGCGTTGGGCATCTCTAACGTAACGTTAATCTAGGTTTAAAAGAACAACTTTTGTAGTAAATTCTCTACGATCGCATTTGTAGATGGCGGAGCAAGTAAATGGAATACCTTTAAAAAAAATACGACACACAAGAAACTGTTTTTAATAATAAAAAAAAAAATCAAGCCTTTTCGTAAGAAATCTGTAAATAAGTCCTTTTTTAATAATAATTAATACCTAACCGCTGATAGATAATTGTTGGTTTAAAGCTGAGCAAAATTTTCTAGCATCGTTTCACTAAAATTTCATGTTTTTTTTTTAAAGACTTCTGATTACGATGCTCACAAATATTAAACTGAAAATTGCGTTTTCTTTGTGACTATATTATACTGCGCTGTAAGCATTCGTAGTTCTAATCGTATCGTGTTCTATTATTGATTAAATGAGAATCAATATTTAATATTCAATTATATTTAAGGTTCCATAAGACTCAACATTTGGTCCGGTATTGTTAATAAATTTAACATATACAGGGTGACTGGTAATTTGACGTATTCCTTCCAGAACGTAATAGTGTGACCCATTTGTAACAATTAAGCACCCCATAAAGCCTAGGCGAAAATTCATGGGAATCGAGAAAACCCAATTTTTGTTTTTTTGAAAAATTTCCAGAATTCGTCACTAAATATCACTTTTCTCTAAACTGTCAAATTGAATGGCCTTCATTGCTTTTCCATGGGATATCTAATACTTTAATAAACCTTTCGATGTAACCAAATTTTCTAAAACATCAAACAAGTAAAAGGATGAAATTTACTAACAATTTTCAAAAATCATTTAAGTACATGAACTTTGACACCAGTTATCTCGAAATTTTACTATGGCATTAAGCGTACAAATTGCCTTAGTACTTCTACTGAAGGTACACGAGCATTATGTTTACTAAAAACACATGCAAACTAAGCGAAAAGTGAACCGTGACCAGCGAGTAGACCGTGAGTCATGTTAAAAACCCAAAAATCGCTCCGCAACTTGTTATCTGGTCATGACTACCTGATTGCCTGCCGTGTGTTGGATTGCTGGGAGGTTAGGAAGTAGTGGGATGGCATAAACCAGTTAATTACTTCGATTATCTCATAATTTTTATATATTTCTACAATTTGCAAATTTGACCTTTGCCAGCACTATCGACTGTTTCATCGGCACCTCTAAATATTTTTTTAACATTTGTACCTCATTAGGTAGCTCATTAAATGAAGATGTCTTCGCCGTAATTTCTACGCTTAATGCCATAGTAAAATTTCGAGATAACTAACTTCGAGTATCAAAGTTCATGTACTTAAATGATTTTTGAAAATGGTTAGTAAACTTCTTCATTTAACTTTTACCTGTTTGATGTTTTAGAAAATTTGGTTACATCGAAAGATTTATTAAAGTATTAGGTATCCCATGGAAAAGCAATGAAGGCCAATAAATTCGAGAGTTTAGAGAAAAGTGTTATTTAGTGACGAATTCTGTTTTTTTTTTCAAAATAACATAAAAATTGGGTTTTCTCGATTCCCATGAATTTTCGCCTAGGCTTTATGGGGGTGCTTAATTCGCGGTGTAAGAGTCAGATAAACGTATCTACATTTTCTCAATTTTACAGGAAAGCAAAAATACTGTGAAAATTCGGCTCTTTAAACTTTACCAGCTTTTTAATACAGATAAAATACTACTATGGAAAAAAAATTGTTTTCTATGTATTGCCATACTCTTAGAGCTTTGAAAAAATTAGAAATTATTTATTTATATTTGCTTACATAGACGCAATATTTTTAAAATTCGTTTGACATACGTTAGTGTGGCCCTTAATTATTTTCAAACTTATGTTGTTATCAAACTTAAATACGTCATTTGTGAAGTTAAGTTTTATTATGTCTATGTAGTGATAAAATGAGTAATAAAATAGGTAATAAATCAATAATCTTTATTTACTTCTGAAATAGTACAATTTAAATAATAAAACCTGTAATCAGCATATCAGCGCTTAGAAAAATATTAATTATCTTCGTCATCTGTTGTTGGAGTTCCAACTGAAAACCCTTTATAAAAATCATGGTATTGCGTTGGAATGATGCCTTGTCTGCATAAGTCTTGTAAATCGTCATACTTTTCATTAGAAATGGGTAAGGGTTTGTCATATGCATTTTTCAACACAATTTGTTCCACAGGTAGTCTTTTGCCTCTTCTGATAATTTTAATCATTTTAAAATCATCATCCTTCAGATCATATTTAAAATATATATGTTTATTGTCTTCTTTACGATACTGCAGCCATCTTATTTTTAGCCAGTTGACAGCATTGCCATCACAGTCCACCTTAGCATTCTTAACTAATATAGTTTTTAGGTATTTAATATCTACGAAGTCTTCTGTTCCCATTTCATGAACGTCATACGGATTTTATCGGGAAGCTTTTCTTATAATTGTATAGAATCCAGATGGATGAAATAAAGGTATATTCTTCTTAGCTAGTTCAATAGTTGCGTGTATGTTATCTGCTTCCATTTGACTGTGCCCAGGTTCAAAATACTTTTGGTTAATCTCTGGTATATTGAAATTTTCAATGCAGTACAGTAGTAGAGCTGATATATATACATTACGACATTGGCTCGCACAAGTATCTGACATAAATGTAATTGGTTTACCATCAGTTTTGGTTTTCAGATATTTCAACAAACATGACCCGATTTCAACAGCCTCTTTTTTTCCAATACCTTCGTGCCAGCAATAACAGAAAACGTTACGCTTTTCTGCCTCAAAATCCAGCATGGTAAAGTTGTAAATAGCAATTCGCCGTTTGTAATAAATTAGCTTAGATGATGATGAAGGGCAATTACAAATGGCTTTCAAGTCATATTCAACGAAATGTATATCACCAGATTGTGCTAACATTTTCGCTTCATCACGATGTCGTCGTGCAGTAACTTTTCTTTTTAAATGTTTTTCGTACTCTTCTTTCTGCTTCTCTTTTTCTTCTGCGTTCAAATGTTGGAAAGTAAAACATTTGTCACACAAATCTTTCCGTTGTCTATAGAAACCAATATTAAATTCTTTACTAAAAACCATACGGTAATAAGCTATGTCAACAGGTTCTCTTTCCTTCGGATACCCGAAACTCACCTGTGAACTCTCTTACCATCCTGGAAGTAGACGAAGCTGAGATCGAGTCCCTAATCCTACAACTACGTTCTGACTGTGCAGTCGGCTGGGACGGCATATCATCGCTTATATTGAAAAGCTGTCGACATGTACTGGTTCCACCAATTACTTATCTTTTTAATCGTTGCCTTCAGGAGGGTGTCTTTCCGGAGGCCTTTAAAAAAGCTGTGGTCCATCCAATATACAAGGGAGGGAACAGAGACTGTGTTAATAACTACAGACCGATATCGGTCCTACCTGCACTCTCTAAACTTCTCGAAAAATTCCTCAATAACTCGCTACGAAAATTTCTCGACAAACACCAACTCATTGCTAATAATCAATACGGATTTCGGAAAAGTCTATCTACAGATGATGCAGTACTGGATTTCACGCAACAGGTTGCCTCAAACCTAGATAAAAAATCGAAATGTCTAGGTATATTCCTGGACCTTTCGAAGGCGTTTGACACAGTCTCTGTTCCCAAGCTCATCACGAAGCTGGAAACTATCGGTGTGCGTGGAATGCCGCTAGAAATATTTAAGGATTACCTTAAAAACCGTAAGCAATGCATTAAGTTCCACAAGACGGCACTAAGACAAGCTAGTGCATAGTGAAGTGCTACTAACATAGTCTAAGCCTTATTTATTAACACAAGTTTTGTTTATATTAGAATATGTATGTTTAGGTTAAGGTATTTTTCTATGGGCCTGTGTCGCCTGCAATAAATAAATGGTATTATTATTATTATTATTAAAATTGATATTCACCTAAGTGATGAGTTTCTCGTGTCCTATGGTGTTCCCCAGGGAAGGATCCTCTCCCCCACCCTATTTCAGATCTACGTAAATGACCTCTGTAGACTGAGTCTCCCAAATGGTAGAATTTACGCTTACGCAGATGACATAGCAATTCTTGTAGACGGAATCACTTGGGACATTGTGAAAGCAAATGCGGAGGTGGCCATGGCTAAGGTTATGATGTGGTTAAACTCGAACCTTCTTACATTGAACCTACAAAAGACTACTTATATTCCCTTTGCTATACGTCGTAACGCTAAACCACCCCCTTCTTTTAGTATAACTCCCCATTCCTGCACAAACTCGTCCACCTCTTGCACTTGTCCTCCGCTTGCAAGATCCGAAAGCGTTAAATACCTCGGAGTATACATAGACGACGGACTGAGATGGGACCGACAAATTGACGCTGTCACCACCAGAACTTTACGTCTTATACATATATTTAAGTCTCTTAGAGAATTCGCCGACCTAAAAACTCATAAGATGGTGTACCTTGCACTATGTCAATCAGTGATTGGTTATTGCATAGCTACGTGGGGCGGTGCGGCTAAGACTAGATTTCTGAGAGTGCAAAGAGCACAGCGAGCTATTCTTAAAGTCATGACGAAAAAGCCCTACCGGTATCCAACAACTGAACTCTTCTCTGACTGTAAAGTACTTAGGGTCCGTCAGCTTTATGTGCTTAAATCCACCCTTAGAAAGCACGCAGACCTTCCTCCCCATATGACAAACAAACGCACGTACGTTCCACCAAATATACAACATAAGACCACGTTCGCCAAACATCAATATTATATACTAAGTACTGTGAGGACTTATCATTGGAATTCAACCTCACACATTATGCAGGCTGGCAAGAACGCTGTATGGTATCCGAACATTCGAACATTTTATATTTAAATTAGGATTTTTATATGGTGTGCATTTGTCAATGAAAGAAAAACTAGTTGAGCCCCAGGGCTCCGCTCGCGCCGCTTATGTCAATGTTATTTTATATAGATTAAAATAATATAATTGCACCCTTCGAAAATTTATAAAAATAGTTGTCACAAATTGTGGAGGCGCCCTTTTAAGTGTAGTCGTCACCTATAGTGGAAGTGCATAATTTCGGAGCTGAAGAAGATACGAGATACGACGACTAAAGTCCGAAGCTAAGTGGTTTTTATTATTATTTTATATAGAGCGAGATGGCGCATCAAATGCAGCCCTTCTCGGGGATCAACGGCATGTGCCTAGAGAATTTTATTAAATAGTTCAGGCTTATGGCCACCGAAAACGAATGGCAGGAAAATGATTTGGCTCTAATATTACGTGCATTTCTTGTGGGGCCAGCAATGTATTTCCACAAATATACATACCACGAGGGTATGAGTTTTCAATCTTTGTGTAAAGAATTATGGGCAGAATTCCCATGCAAATGCCACAAAGAATTAGCGGCATATAGGGGACAAGAAACAGAGATGTCCGATGAAAGCGGACAGAACGACATGAATTTAGATAATCATACCGATTTATTTTCTAGTGGAAGACAGGATGACCCACTGGAAGAAATGGAAAGCTGCCAAGAGGGCAGAAATGAAGATGACGATAATGATGATGAAGACGGCTCAAGTCAAGTGTTCGAAAAGGAACACATGGAAGAAGCCACAAAATCGGGTCAGTCCAGTCCATTTATTAAAGCATTCGTCTATGTTTCAGAAGGTCAGAATGTGTCCTTGTCAAAGGAAATTATTGGTCACGATGAGGAAACTCCAACTCATAACTTCGTCGTTGATCAAATTAATAAAGATATATCCAAGGATGACGTGGAGTCATGTACAGTCTTAGAGAAAGAAAGTGATAGTGAAGTAGTCGTTGATCGTGCCAAACATGTTAAAAGTCTTCAAATGGCCGAGACCACAAATATCCAAGTTTATGTTACCCATAAGGAACATAAATATATAAAAATTCTTAATGCCACATTTCGACAACAACGTGCTAAAAATAATTCAAGAAGAGCACCAAATAAAAAAAAGGAGTCGTATGTGAGAATAATTAAAAACTTCGTACCGAAAATCAATACATTTAAAAGAAGGTCGAAAGTTTATAGACATTTTATAAAAAAGTTTTACATTTTAGAATACGAGTTTTTAAAATTAAATAATAAGAAGTTCAGCGATTTTGCCCCTATCAAATTAAAACCTTTTCATAGTAGAATTTAATTATTAGTTTTTATGTTATTTATTTTATTGTCATATTATGTCATTCAGATGTAAACATCATTTGACACATTATTTTAGTGATGAATATGAAATATTATTTTAATGCATTATAATTTGTTTTTCGTTACATGTTATGGGGAGCAATCATCGGACGCTGCCGGGAGCGAGTGAGGTGTTGTCACTCCTCACATCGCTGAGAAGTCGGAGGGAATGAGCCACTGTCTGCGTCTTCAATGTTATATGTCGTCTCGTCTAAATTAGTATGAACGTACTCCAGATTTATTAATGCGAGTTAGAAGAGGCAAATATTTTTTTGGAAACTGTGATCCCTTATGGAGGGAGGGGAAGTACTCTGTCTTGGTTGACACCAGCCTCGCTAACGGGGGCATAGCCCTTGCAAGGTGTGTCTAGTTGACACAATTGGTTCAACTTATGACTGAGGTCTCACAGTTTAGTCAGAGCTGACACTTGGTAAAGATTGAGTCTTGTGAGGATAAAATGAGGTTTTGAGATTTTTCCTCTGGAGTATGGTCGTGAGTTTTTAATGTTGTTGAGCGCTTACTTCTTGATCCTTCGTTCCCTCTGGCTCAATTATGTCCGATGGAGTTAAGGCTTAGGATGTAGAGTTCTATATTTTCATAAACCCCCTCTGGGTAGATGTGAACTGTTACATCTGTTTGTTTGTTGTTAGAGGCTTGCTGTATCTTTTTCGGTGGTTTTGGTACAGTGAGGTTTAAGCAGGAATATGTTAAGTTTTTGGGTGCATGTTAGCACATGTTGTCATTTAACTTGGCTGATACCTAGCCTGGTATCAGGACTTTGCGATTCGTACGTTCTGACTTAAGCCTTCTCTTGCAAGAGAAAGACCTCACCTTGTATTTTAATTGCCATCGTTAGGTAACGTTTCTTTTAGGTATAGGCAGGAAGGGTACGATTGTTCAGATACTTTGAATAAAGGTCTCTGCCTGATCCCTTTATTCAAGTGGGGCGTAGCTCATGTGAGGACTTATCATTGGAATTCAACCTCACACATTATGCAGGCTGGCAAGAACGCTCTATGGTATCCGAACATTCGAACATTTTATATTTAAATTAGGATTTTTATATGGTGTGCATTTGTCAATGAAAGAAAAACTAGTTGAGCCCCTGGCGTCGGTCGCGTAATATTGTCCTTTGCTTTATACTGTTGGTTTAATTATAGTCTGTTTTTCCAAAAGTTTCTTTAATTTCTCACACTATACACGATCCCGAGTGCCGCAGCCAAGCGAGTTGCTCACAGTACCCATATCTATAAAAACATTAACAAACATCTAAATATTATAAATCTAAACTCAAATGCACTAAAATCTAAAGTAACAGAGTGGCTGCTCCTTAAGGATTACTCTTACACGGAGTCTTTACTAACCTTTCTTGTATAATACACACACACCTACACCCACACCTACACACACACACATACACTCACACCTACACACACACACCACTCACATACACTAACACACAACATACAATTTTACTCTATTATTACCATACAGTAGAATGACACAGTCCACTTGAGATATAAGTTTTTGCTGATTATTGACCGTAAACTACCTCTTATAATACAGGTATACCCTAGCTTAAGAGGTAGTGAATATTATTCTTGTACAGATTTTGCAACAAACTATAAATGTATTTTCTAAACCAAATATACACTGTATTTTCAAACTCTGTATGTTTTTGGATAGATAAAGATTTTATTTTATTTTATTTTTTTTTGCTCTTCACAACATTTACTTCTGTAAAGCTCGTACATCTTGACTACATTCAGATCTTGGTCTAAGAACTCTTTTTTGTATCTTTTCGGGAATAGTGTGCTGGCATTCGGGGAAATGATTTAATATGATCTCGTATAAACTGCCTGGTATCTTCAGACTTTTTATTATGAGGCACGTGTTTGCCCCGTTTATCAGCGTCAACAACATTAGTTTCAGTCAGTTTTTTTAAACAAAACCTCACAATGTTTCTGAGACACTTAATGTTGCTAAAAATAATTTTTGACATACCTTTTCCTTTTCTGTGGCTCCACTTTTTTTTAGAAAATATTTGTTTGTCAGTTTCCTTTTACTGTCTAAGTTAGCAGTTCGTTTTGTTTGTGTACAATATATTGCCTTTTCTGATTTATATTATCAATGTTCCAAAAAGATTAAAAGATTTCCAGCCGCTCTTCTTCACTAAATCTGGTCGTACATTTTTCTCGACACATCCCCATACACTTCGATTCACCCAATAATTTTCCTGGTTTTAAAACACCTTTACTGGAGAGGTAGGATTCACCTTTTTGTCTTCTGTTTTTTCTCAAATTCTTCTTCCATTCCTTGGGCTCCGCTTGACCTCTGCGCTTGCGTTTCCGATTTTGAGGACCAGGTATGACAGACTCAATCCCAGCAATATCGGTAGTATTAGGTTTTATGTTTGTATCAAGAGTATTACCAGAATGAGGAATGTTTTGGGTCATAACATCATTTATTTGAACATTATTTCTTGTTTCCGAAATTGAAAAATCACTTGATGACAAGACACATGCATCTGGTGCGGGCTCGCCATCATTGCTCAAATGTAATAAGTACAAATCCTCATTTAAATCAATAAGTGACACATTTTCCAATGTCAATAATTTTGTGGGTGACGGTCCAGGTTCACCAAAAACAGAGAGAGATTCATTTTCTAAAGTTGTCGTTAATTTACTAAAGGATGGTTGAGGACAAGGGCTTAAGCAATTGTTGATTTCTTCAACAGCAGCATTGCAGATGGTCTCGATTGAATGGATTGGTTCCTGAGGCAAAACAAAACAAAATTATTTAACTGTAAAGTAAATAATATCATTGCTGTAGGTATAGGTACTTAATATTGACCCTAATGAGTAAAAAAGGTATGGTTTTATAACATTAGTAAATTTAAATCGTAAATTACACACATTTTATAATACAAATAACACAATATTATTATAATCTTTTATTTCACTTATAAACATACTTTTTACATTTTTAAATATTCTTATAAAAAATAATTAAATAAACATTTAAAAATATAAAAAATAGTAGCCCACCGGTGTCGGGAACAGGGTCCAAGCCACCGGTGGTCAGGGCTCCTGAGAGAGGAACCTCCTAACAATACGTGCCGTGTCCAGGAGTACTGCTTTCTGGATCAAGCCCTTGATCCAGCTGCCTAACGAGAGCCTCCTCAGGTGTTGGTCGAGGCTCTTAGCTATTATGCCATTGGCCGTAACGACTATCGGCACAATGATTGCTGTATCCACATCCCATAAGTCGACAACCTCGTGAGCTAGATCAAGATACTTAATCTGTTTATCTTTTTCAGCTTTCACGAGGTTCTCGTCATGCGGGACCGCTATATCAATAATCATTGTGCGGCGCTCTAATCGATCTATCACCACTATGTCTGGCTTATTGGCAACAATAGTCCTGTCAGTGATGATAGATCGATCCCAATACAACGTGATATTGCCATTTTCGAGGACTGGGTCGGGCACATATCTATAGTACGGTACTTCTGGTTCCACAAGACTGTATTTCAGAGCAAGTTGCTGGTGGATAATCCTGGCTACAAGGTTGTGTCTATGCAAGTAGTCTCCGTTAGCCAGACGAGAACAGCCAGAAATAATGTGTCTGATTGATTCTCCGGGACGGTGGCATGCCCGACAGATGTCAACCGTGCCGTCCTTCACAATATATTTCCGGTAGTTGTTCGTCATCATAACTTCGTCCATAATCGCAAAGACAAAACCTTCGGTTTCCCCAAAGAGGTCACCGAATCGCAACCAGGATACGGACGCTAAAAGGTCTACATCGGGCCCATGTAAAGCCCGGTAAAAGCGCCCGTGAAGCTCTTTGCTCTGCCATACCTCCCTGCGGTCATTAGTATCTAATACTATAGGTTTGCGCCAGTTCTCGTTAGCCAAGGATAGCGGGGTGAGGCCCTTGTCCACTGAGACCACATCTCGGTGCATCCCCACGTCGGTTTCTAGGAAGTATTCCCTGAGACTGCATACCTCACGGTTGTGCAGGGTCTTAGCATTTAAGAAGCCTCGGCCTCCGCACTTCCGCGGGATATACAGTCTCATTACCGATGAACGTGGGTGATGCATCCGATTTGCGGTCAGTAGTGTGCGGACCCTCCTATCCAGGGCGTCAAGTTCCGTCTGAGTCCATTTGAGTATGCCGAAAGAGTACATCAAAACCGGCATGACCCAACCGTTGAAGGCGCGCACCTTGTTTCCGCCTGATAAAAGACTATTTAATACTTTATTCAGGCGGCCAAAGAAGCGCTCCTTCAGCGATTGCTTCATGTCAGCAGCGTTGATACCCAACGCTTCCGACATACCCAAATACTTATATGTATTTGGGTATGTTATACAAATAACACAATATTATTATTACTATTAGTATTATCCGAGCTCAAACTCTGTTACACTTAACCTTACCTGGGAATCAAACCCTGAACAGCACGTTTAATGCAAATTAATAACAGTCAAGACTAAAACATAGGTATTAAAGATAACTCACCTGTTCAAAAATCTGATGGAATTCTTCGTGAACCTGAGATGGTTCTCTTCGTTCCAACGATTCCAAAATCTTCCAATTTCTATTGTTTTTCTTCATTTTATTGAATCACTGTATTATTGTCACTTAAAATCACTATTAAGAAGTAAAAACAAAAAAATATTCTCCTAACTTCAAATCAGGGGGCTCCTCGCACTGCATGTTTCAACTCGTTGAGACCTTACATCAACTAGGTGCCAAATTAACGTAAGTTTATATTTTGTCAATGGACTATAATACTAATCAAACAAAATAGTACTGCCTCAAAAACGTAAATCGTAATACATCGTTTTGGCCATTGACTTGTATTATTTATCTAACAAAAATGTTTGTGCCAATAAAACGTAAATACACAAACGTTACACTGGCTCTTTAAACTGAGCATCAAAACAAAATTTTGTAACGACCAAAACAACGTATAAGCTTTTACGTTCTTATGGTTTGTATAATATTTCCAAACAAACTATATTCTAAGAATAAAAATATTGTTTTTAGAAATACGTTCCTATAGCTCTAAAGAGGTAGGAAGATACTTAGAACTATTTAAACGGTATTCATAATACGTTTTTCTGGTTCCATTGAAAATTATTCTTAAGTTATTTCGTTTTTTTGGAATTCGATAAATATTAACTTTACCGTTACGTCGTTTTGGCAATTCATAAAGGACTGCATTGTGAACGGTTTTATGAAAAAAATGGGTCACACTATCACGTCCTGGAAGGAATACGTCAATTTACCAGTCACTCTGTATACATCATCGTACCAGTATTATTATAAGTGAACGGGTCCGTTCTTGACATCAACTTCACCTGGCGGAGAGCGAAAGGGTCCAGTTTTATTCATAGCTATAAAACCAAATCAGACTTAAAACACTGGGGAAGTAAAAAATGTAATAAACTGTATACGACATTTTTTTATTAGTTATCTTGAACTGGTATAAACTTAACGTATGACCTTATAATAAGTACCTAATAGTACAAACATACAAAAATACATCTGAGGGTTAATGGTCACGATCCTGGATCCTGATCTTGTCCCTGAACTCTCGGCTGTCATAATCATCATTTCCCTTCGTCATAGAGAGCCAGTCTCGGGCTTTATCCTTTTTAATTTTCTTCTGGTACACCACGAAGCCATCCTTCGTCACATACGACACCACCGGAGTGAGGACCTCTCGCTTTTTGCTGTTTTTCGATGATGACCTCACTTTGTTTCTGGATCGCCGATAATCAGCACTCTCCGAACACGAGCCTTCACTTGAGGACGATTTCATATTTATACGTTTGCGTTTGCGACTCTTCCTCCGAGGTTTGTCAGCCTTCTTCGATCGATGGGGCATTACAACCATGGGTAATCTGCCCCCGTTCATGGGGAATGCCATTGGCATTTGCATCGGGCCTGAAGGCATTCCAGGTAGACGGGGCATATGAGGCATCATGAGCAGTCCGTTAGGCATCTGCATCATTTGCCCACCATTGGGCATCTGCATCATGGGTCCACCATTAGGCGGCTGAATCATGGACCCGCCGTTGGCCAACTGCATCATATGTGGGCCGTTGGGCACATGCATCATAGGCGGGCCGTTGGGCATATGCATAATAGTTGGGCCGTTGGGCATATGCATCATGTGCATCGGTGGCTGCCCCTGCTGGAATGGGTAAGGGAAGGATGGTGGAGGCATGAACTGGGACGTGGTGATGGCTATCAGGAGCAAGGCTAACGATTGAGTCACGGAATGAAGAGCCATCTGGAAGTTTTCAAACTATATCAACTAGAAACGGAAATCTCTCCTTCAATTAATATTATTTCAGGGTATTTACCATTGCGCCTTGATTCTAATAAATAAACTTCTGTTCCACAAAAAGAAATAATATGTACTTTAACTTGTCAAACTTCTACATTATAGAAAGAAGTAACAAGCTTCACATTTGGTAGTCGATTGCAAGAAAAATCAAAATTTTCAGCAATAAATAGTACAGGCTCAATGTTACAGCACAATGCTTTGCTGAAAAACTTTTAAACAACATTACATAAATAGGTGCATGCATTTGTAATCCCAATACGTACCTACCCCTTTTTGATTACGATACAATAGTTTTAAAAATCCACATCACGCACAATGAGGCATATAGTAGCTACCGTCAAAACGAAAACTATTCTGATTGTGTGTTACGCAATTATGCAGGTGCAGTATCTAAGCATCCAGCTGTGCATAAATGAAATCAAACTGTACTATCAGTTATATGCTCTACGTTGTCATTACATAATATTATTATCAACTCGAGATCATTCATTGTGTCGGGTTGTTTATCGGAGATCCAGTTCTTTCCAAAAAGAAAAAGCATACCGAAACTGGAAATCGAATAATCCTGTTTTCTGTGAGTTGTAAATCAATGGTGATGCATATGAGCTATTGTGACGGCATTACGCAAAAATCAGCAATAATAGGTACGTTATCGGTTCTATTGTATTTGTAACCAACACCTGTTCACGACAGGTTTACAAAAGGCTCTACTCAGCTGCTTGGGATCCATTGGAATCCCTGAATTTGGCTCCGACGGTTACAACCGATGGACGGAAGTAAGTGATTGAGTTTTAAAATAGTGATTTTTGTTTTGTTTAAAAGTAACTTTTTGCAGGCGTTTAATAGTAGATTGTTATGCAAGGGATGAAAGGGAACTATTACTAAATACCTAGGGCTTTCACCCGAGGTAAACACTCTGCTTTTCAAATCGAATATGAGGAAAGTGAGTAAAAAAAAACTTTAAATCCAAATAACTGAATCTGATGAACTCATTTTATACGTAAACTAGCTTCTGCCCTCGACTTCGTCCGCAAGCCTAACCTTCCTCAAGAAGTGGGCTATCCAATGCAAAAAGAATTTTCCAAATCCGACTGGTAGTTCCGGAGATTACCCCCTACATACAAACATACAAACTGACAAACAAACAGATTTTGCCTCTTTATATAATCTATCTATCTATCTATACAGGGTGGCAGGGACATCGACGTGAAAACTGTTACCATAGATTAAGTACAAAATTCTGAACCCCCTTGCGTTGAAATTTTTCGTCAGTTATTTAAAAAAGAAATCTGCTGTTCCATACATTTTGACCGCGTAGGTATTATTGCATTTTCTGTGAAACAGCAATTTTTTTTTTAAATAACCGACGAAAAATTTCAACGGAGTGGGTTCCGAATCATGTACTGAATGGTAACAGTTTTCGCGTCGATGTCCCTGCCAGCCTGTATATATAAAATTCTCGTGTCACAGTGTTAGTTGTCATACTCCTCCGAAACGGCTTGATCGATTTTTATGAAATGATGTATGTATATTTGGTAGGTCTGAGAATCGGTCGTAATCTATTTTTCATACCCCTAAGTGATAAGGGTGGTTCACCCCAAACATTTATGGCAAAACAACATTTGCCGGGTCAGCTAGTAACACCAATGACGTATTAAAAAAGTTATACCTACATCATTGACTAGCACTCGGTAAAACAACTGAAGATCGACTCGTTTTCCTGCCTTTTTTATGCTTCTTTTTCTGTGGCATTCTACCAGTCAGTACTTTTTATCATTGATGATAAAAAGTACTGACTGGAGAAAACGTCCAACGTAGATTTCTTCGTGCAATGCACTACAGGTGTCACAAAACATATCTACAATATAACCAGTTGCTCAGTAAATACAAGCTTTTGACACTTAGCTCTAGACGTAAACAATTAGAAGCAATGACATTGTATAACATTGTTAATGGCAATTTTGACTGTATAGATTTAAATAATGTATTGTGCTATGCAGTTCCCAGAACTGTCCATAGACGGCGGGTGCGTGCAGGCAAACTCTTTGCAGTAGGTACCTGCCGATCTAACACTGGTCTACGTTCACCAGTTCGGCGAATGGCAGCAACCTACAATGAAGCATTCGAACACATAGACATATTTACATGCTCTTTGAAAAGATTTCGTAGCCTTTTATATGAGACACTTGAACTCTCAGACTAATTGTTTGTTGTTGTTTTATAATACTTCTTTTTTCTGTTTTTATAATATTAGTGTAACTGACATGCATGAACAGTTCACCTCCTAGTGACTTAAGGTTTTATTTATTAATGGTAATCTGTGAACAGCGCTGTGGGCTACATTATTACTTATGTTATTTATATTTTTCTGTGTGTAATATTACATAATGTAGCTGTTTGTTGTTCCTATTGAATAAAATAAAAAAATAAAAATGATGGTAAATATTTGGCTCGCTCAAATCTATGTACATTAAATAATAATTTAGTGAAAAGTAAATTAGAAGTATGCATAAAGTCATGTCACAAAATTGTAGATATTTTTTTTTTTAATTTTTCGTCGCTATTTAACAGAGCTGTATAAAAAGTTGGGACATGGCTAACATAGTTTTTAAATTTGTAGGGAAAATCGTTTCCCAGGGACAAAAGTATCTTTTTTCATCCCTCTGATCAGGTAACTTCAAGCTTACCTACTTTCCAAGTATGAGAAATTAAAATTAAATTACATTTAAACAATTCCTTTTATTGTGGGCTAAGACCACTACAACATGGGTTCCTGAAAACGTCCAGCGGCATCTTGGAAGACCCAGGCGTAGATGGCGGGACGAACTTGACGCTTATAGGAGGGATTGGTCTATATTGGCTCAGGATCGGGTTCGGTGGAAAAAGGAAAGGGAGGCCTTTGCCCTGCAGTGGGACAATACGGGCTAATTATTATTATTATTATCTTTTATTCATTTCAATTCTTATTTGATTACATTTTTAAATATTTCTTAAAATAAAAAGGATAAAAAAAAACATTTAAAAATATAAAAAAATAGAGTTCCGCCGGTGTCGGGAGCAGGGTCCAAGCTACCGGTGGTTAGGGCTGCAGAGACAGGAACCTCCTCACAATGCGAGCCGTATCGAGGAGTACTGCCTTCTGAATCAGGCGCTTGATCCAACCGCCTAACGAGAGCCTCGAGAGATGTTGGTCGAGGCTTTCGGCCATCAGGCCATTTGCCGTTATGACAATCGGCACAATGATAGCCGAGCTCACATTCCACATGTCAACAACCTCGTGTGCTAAGTCGAGATATTTCATTTGTTTCTCTTTCTCAGCTTTCACGAGGTTCTCGTCATGTGGAATGGTAACATCGACTATCATTGCGCGGCGCACTAATCGATCTATCACTACTATATCAGGCTTATTTGCTATAATAGTCCTGTCAGTAATGATAGACCGATCCCAGTACAACGTGACATGGTCGTTTTCGAGAACTGGATCGGGCACATACTTGTAATACGGTACCTCAGAGTCTACAAGTTTATATTTCAAAGCAAGTTGCTGGTGAATAATCCTAGCCACTTGGTTATGTCTGTGCAGGTACTCGCCGTTAGCTAGACGCGAACAACCGGAGATAATATGTCTGATGGACTCACCCGAACGATGGCATGCCCGACACACGTCCACCGTACCGTCCTTCATAATATATCTCCGGTAGTTATTCGTCAAGATAACTTCATCCATAATTGCACAGACGAAACCTTCGGTTTCCCCGAAAAGGTCACCGAAACGTAGCCAGGATACGGACGCTAAGAAATCTACACCGGGCTCATGAAGAGCCCGATAGAAGCGCCCGTGAAGCGCCTTGCTTTGCCATACCTCCTTGCGGTTATCTGTAGTAAGTACTACAGGTTTGCGCCAGTTCTCTTTAGCCATGGAGAGCAGGGTGAGCCCGTTGTCCACTGCGACCACATCACGGTGCATACCCACATCGGTTTTCAAAAAATATTCCCTGAGGCTGCACACCTCGCGGTTGTGGAGGGTCTTCGCATTTAAAAAGCCTCGACCCCCGCACTTCCGCGGGATGTACAGTCTCATCACCGATGAACGTGGATGATGCATCCGGTTCGCGGTCAGGAGTGTACGGACCCTCCTGTCCAGGGCGTCCAGTTCGGTCTGAGTCCATTTGAGTATGCCGAAAGAGTACATCAAAACCGGCATGACCCAACCGTTGAAGGCGCGCACCTTGTTTCCGCCTGAAAGAAGACTAATTAATACCTTCTTCAGGCGACCAAAGAAGCGCTCCTTCAACGATTGCTTCATGTCAGCAACGTTGATGCCTAACGCTTCCGACATACCCAAATACTTATAGCTTTCAGCTGAGGAGAGGGATCTGAGGTGTATGGAGTCCGAGAGTTGGGTTCCCTCGGATTCCATAATCTCCCCTCGTTTTACATGCATGACTGCACATTTGTCCACACCAAATTCCATCCTGATGGCGCCACTGAATGTTTCATTTATCTTCAGTAGCTCCATCAGTCGCAATTTGTTGGGGGCAAAGAGTTTCAAGTCATCCATGTAGAGGAGGTGAGATATGATTATTATTATTTTTAGTTTTTAACTATTCTCGGGACCATGGATCCCGGTCCTTTGGAAGGCGTACGAGGGGCCGAAGCCAACTCGTAGAGGCCCGTTAGACGCTATTAAAGAAATGAGGCACCAACCGACGATTATCCCTGTATGCACTATACAAGTGCACCAAAGGACAACCCCCGGTTGGTGTAGGACTATTGCAGTACATGGAAACAAAACATTGGATTATGGGTTTGGGTAGCTAAAGTGGACTGGTTACCTGGAACTATGATAAGACTATAGCCCCTGCCTGATCAATGTTTTATATTTACACGGATAAAATGGCAGGGGGTAACTCGCACACTCAATAATGGGCCCCCAGAAACGGTCGCTAGCACATAGTGACGTAGCAACAAGGGGGCAACATGTCCTGAGGTGCTTGAGGAGTGGAGAGGTATTCCTCGGCTTTCAGAACAATCCCAGAGCCCGGAAGATGGTCAAGATCCCTACGAGCACTTACTGGAATACTTCCTTCCTCCGAGCACGTTTGCTCTCGCGAATCTCCACTCAAGCCGGCCAATTAAGGCAAGAATGAGGCGGGAGCGCCGTTCCTCGTCAGTGTTCACTCCAGCCGGCCAATAAAGGCAAGCCAGAGGTGAGGAACAAGACTTCTCCCGGGAGATAGGGTCCGTGGGGTCGCTACTGCCCAACAGCTCGCCACATGCTGCCCTGCGGGTTTTTGTATCTCTTTTGGTCTGGCTCTTCATCCTAGACCTGTTCCGGCAAAGTAAACTCTACCGGCACAGGCCTAGAGTTCGGAGCGCGCAAGCCCCACCACGACGTCAACGTAGAGATACGGCGGTGGGGTGATTATTATTATTATTATTATTTTATTATAATATTACAGTGAAGTTTTGTGTTTGTTTCAGACAAAAATGAAGATAATATTACATAGCTGGTTACTGCTTGTTAGTTTATCAACTACATTGGCAACAAATGTTGCGGATCTGCCACTATATCCCATTAACCTCCAGTTTTTTCCACAAAAACTTCCCATGCATTGTAGGATGCCAAGAAATGCAGAACCCGATGCATTCTCAGACCTACCACAGTATCCCACTATACCTCCGTTACCTGAATCATACTTTCAAAGCCCATCTCCAAATAATCAGCCACCTCCAATCCCGATTCACATTCCACCGTTCCCAGGAATGCCGGGAGCTATGCCAATGCCTGGCCACATGGGAGGTCCCATGGGAGGTCCAATGGCGGGACAAATGCTTAGAATGTCAGGAGCCATGCCGATGCCGATACCAATGGTGGGAGGACCTCCGCACAAACTTCCGGTCATAGTTATGCCTTTTTACTCTCAAGACCACTCATTTAAAAAGCCACAACCACAAAAGCCTCGTAAACATCGTGAAAAGAAGAGAAAACCGCATAAGAAAAAAAAGAAATACGACTCCGACCCCGAATCGAGTTCCTACGAGGAGTCAGAATCAGAATCCGGCGATAAGAATAGCTCTAGTGATCACGGCTTCTGGAAAGGTCGCAGGAAAGCACGGAGGAAGATTAGCAGGAGATCGAACAAACAACACAGGACAAATAAGAGAAAAAATTTACTGACTCCCATTCTCCAGTACGTAACAAAGGATGGGTATGTAATTTTTGAGAAGAAGATATCTAAAAATGAAGCGAAAGACTGGTTAAAACCACAAAATGAAATGACTGAAGTCAAAGAAGAAAAACATGTAGAAAAAAACGAACAAAAACCTAAAGAAAAACGCCAAGAAGATAACTTGTTTGATCCAAAAAGTGCTGAATTTTTTTTTAAGTTAGATGAAGAAGACCAACGCATGAAAGCTATGGAGATGAAGGAGGCGGCTGAAAGAGAAGTCACAACAAAACACGGGAAAACACAGCATCGACCATTAAAATTTAATGCTTTGATAAATAAGAGCACTGAAAGTTAAACGTCTTAACGTTAATGTTACAATGTCTATTTATATTTTTATATGGGTTTTCTCCACACACATCAAATTTTTTAAGTTTAAATCATAAAAATTAAATTGAATTATTTCATTGTTTGTTTTTATTCGTTTAAATTTTCAGAAAATTACGATTAAATAGACCACTGCGAGTTAACCGAAGCACGGATGACTTGTTGAGGTGGAGATAGCCGAATATGTATGGAATAGCCAGTATGAATTCCCGAGGTAGAGATGAGAGTGGCGGTACGCAAGATGAGTGCGAAGAATACCGCCCCAGGACCCGACGGCATACCCGGAAAAGCCTGGGTCCTGGCCATGGGGACTCTCGGGCCTCGACTAAGGGGGCTCCTATGTGCATGCATGGAGAGGGGCCAGTTCCCACTTTGTTGGAAGACTGGGAAACTGGTCCTCATCAGGAAGCCGGGGCGCCCAGCGGACTCTCCGTCCGCCTATCGGCCCATTGTGCTGCTCGACGAGGTGGGCAAGCTCTTTGAAAGAGTAATTGCAGACCGCCTCGTCGGGCAGCTGGTGCGAGTGGGGCCGGATCTGGCGGAGAGCCAATTCGGTTTCCGCAGGGGGCGCTCTACGGTGGACGCCATCATGCGCGTGCGGGCCCTCACGATGGGGGATGCTGTGGCCTGGGGTGGGGTCGTCTTGGCGGTGTCTCTTGACATCGCCAATGCCTTCAAAACCCTGCCCTGGAGTTGCATCAGGGAGGCACTTCGGTATCACCGGATGCCGACCTACCTCTGTCGTGTGGTCGAGGCCTATTTGACGGACAGGGCTGTCATCTACTCCGGTCACCAAGGAGAGTGGAACCGGCGAGAGATGTCGTGCGGTGTCCCACAGGGATCGGTCCTGACCGCATCTGTGGGACATCGGATACGACTGGGTGCTGCGCGCCGACCTCCCTACTGGCGTCAGCGTCATTTGTTACGCTGACGACACGCTGGTCCTGGCGCAGGGGAGGTCGTACCAGGCGGCGGCCGACTTAGCGACACGCGGGGTTGCGACAATCGTCGACAGAATCCGGCAGCTGGGACTCGAGGTGGCCCTGCACAAGTCCGAGGCCATGGGTTTTTATGGTCCTCGTAGTGCGCCACCGTCGGGTTCCCAGGTAATGGCGGGAGGGGTTCACATCGGTGTCGAGTCGACGATGAAGTATCTGGGACTCGTCCTCAAAAGCCGGTGGAACTTCGTGGAGCATTTCCGACGTTTGGCTCCCAGACTGGACCAGGCCGGAGGGCTGCCTTGAAGCGGCTCCTGCCCAATCTGGGAGGTCCAAACGCCTCCTGCCGGAGGATCTACGCGGGGGTCGTGCGGTCCATGGCTCTTTACGGGGCGCCGGTGTGGGCGCCTTCATTGAGGCGGCAGCCAGCCCGCCGGCTTAACGCTTCCCAAAGGGTCATGGCCATGCGGCTGGCCCGAGGATACCGCACGGTCTCCTGCGAGGCGGCGAGCCTCCTTGCCGGAGTACCGCCATGGGATCTGGAGGCAAAGATCCTCGCGCACATTTGGGAGTGGCGCGAGGAGGCGAAACGCCGGGGCTTAACTTCGATGCCGCAAGAAGTCGCGGCACAGCGGACAGAGCTCCGGCGGGATCTCATGGCGGAATGGAGAGTGCAATTGTCGCAACCCAGCGCTGGGCACGCCACAATTGAGGCGATAAGACCCCTCTTTGAGGATTGGCTAGAGAGGCGCCACGGCGTCCTCATCTTCCGCCTGACACAGGTGCTCACCGGACACGGCTGTTTCGGGAGGTACCTGCTCAGGATAAAGCGGGAGGAAACGCCCGGGTGTCATCACTGTGTGGATCACCCGGAGGACACGGTGGAGCATACGATGGAGATCTGCCCGGCTTGGGCAGGGCATCGCTGTGTCCTCATGGAAGCGATCGGCGGCGGTGACCTCTCGCGTCCGGCCCTGATTCGGGCCATGCTACGGAGCGAGAGGAAATGGGAGGCCGTCACCTCCTTCTGTGAAGCAGTAATGCTCGTGAAGGAGGAGACGGAGCGCGTGAGGGAGAGGCAAATTTCACGCCCTCGCACCCCTAACCGCCGCAGGAGGAGACGCCCTGGGCGTCGGGAATCACAGGAAGATTTCCGGCCACCGTAGGCGCGGGCTTGTGGACGGCGAGCAATGGGTAGCTCGCCGTCCGATAAGGACCAAGCCCGGGTCGACGGCGCGTTGTGTTCCACGCGCGCCTCAAAGAGATGTCAGCAGAATTGACGGGGTCTGCTAGGGCCAATGCCTGCCGCGGGTTCGAAGAAAACCGATAGGGAAATCGTGGCCCCCCTGGGAACACGGCAACTGAAGGAACACGGGTGGGTTTTAGTCAGTAAGAGTCTGACACGCCCTCCCGCTCCGCCCAGAGCGGGAGAAGTTATTTGATGATTTCCCACCCAAAAAATAAAATAAAAAAAAGTATGAATTCCCGAAACAACTTACCTACTAAGTAGCCTAGTTTTGTACAATTACCTTAATACACACCTAGAGAAAAGAACCATTGACCAAATGTGTCTTAGATAATAAACTATACTATACTTATGTCTGTAGCCCTTCAAAATGGTTGAGCTGAATGGAGCTAATTCATGCGTCGTGTTCGTGAACGGGCGCTGTCAGTAGGGACTGGTTATCTCTTATCTGCAACGGCTTATTTTAATTAAATTTTTTAATTGTATTATTTGTTTTATTTTTTATTACGGACGCTTTTAACGTTCTGCATCGTCCTCACATGTATAACTTCAACATAAATGATGTAACCAATATTTTGTAAGCATATTTTGATTTAAAAGAGTGTCCGTGGAGTTTCTTGCCCGTTCTTCTCCATAGGTACAAACTACGCTTTGGCATTCCAAAGCTGAAAGATGAAGCTAGTTACCCATTGGTTACTAGCTTCATCTTTCTGACTGACCGACCCCTTGACAATTCAAAAGTGCCTGTAAATGGTTTATTTGAAATAAATGCTTTGAGTTTGAGTTGAGTTTGAGTTTGGTAGTTCAAAACTGATTACGACTAAGTACAATGGACCATAGCTATAGAGGGTAGGAGCACCCTTATATCTGTTCTGCTCAATAAAACTTTTTCACCTGTAGTGAGATACGAAACCATAAGAATGTTATTAGCTTTGGCTGTTTTTACGTCCATATGGTCAATCTCCATGTTGTACTCCACAGCCAAAGCTAATAACATTCTTATGGTTTCGTATCTCACTACAGGTGAAAAAGTTTCAAAATAATCCACTCCATACTTTTGTGTAAATCCTTTTGCCACTAGACGTGCTTTGTATTGTAACAGTTCACCGTTAAGCCCTCTTTTCCTTTTAAATATCCATTTGGTCTTTATTGGCTTTGCACCTTTCGGCAAATCGGTTAAGGTAAAGCACTTATTGTCCAAAAAGGATTGATACTCGTCTTTCATAGCAGCTCGCCACTGCCTGGCTTCAGGACTATTTAACGCTTCTTCAACTGTTCTTGGATCATCACTGCCACACGCTTCCCCCGTCAAAAAACCACAAAGGAAGATGTTCTCATCAGCTTCTACGTATTCTGCTCTAGAGTCATCTGTCTCAAATGAAACATCTGGAACGTAAGTAGCATCTGAGTGATGATCTGTGACCGAGCTACTGGTCGAAGCCTCGTTATTATTAGCATCATCAGTAGTCACAGAAGTTTGTTCCGACTCTGTTCTATGCTCGGATACATAAGAAGTCTTAAGTTCTATAACCATATCTGATTCTACTTTAGTGAAGTTCAGATGCTTGAGGAATTGATTCTCAATGAACTTAACATTTCTCGCTATTGTTAGCTTATAGCTCCCAACAACCAAGAGCTTGTATCCTTTTGTGTTCTCACAATATCCCGCGAATATGTAAGGTTTAGATTTGCGATCCAGTTTATTACGATTATTTTGTACAGCATATGCTAAACAACCAAACACACGTAAGTTATCTAAGTTTACCTTATGTCCAGTGTAAATTTCTTCTGGAGTTGCACCTCTAACTGCCTTTGTAGGTGAGCGATTTTTAATGTACACCGCAGTGTTCGCAGCCTCAGCCCAGAACCGTTGATCCAAACCTGCTTCCAGAAGCATACAGCGCACCGCCTCCATAATCGTGCGGTTCGCGCGTTTGGCAACTGCATTTTGCTGTGGACAGTGAGGAACAGTAGTATGATGCTGGATTCCACACTTACTCAAATACTGCTTAAGTCTCGTATTGATGTACTCGCCACCATTGTCGCTTCTCAGGATTTTAATCTTTTTATTAGTCTCGTTCTCTACAAGAGTTTTAAAAATAAAAAAAAACACTCAAAAACTTTGTCTTTCGATTCTATTGCATAACAAAATGTCTTCCTAGAAAAATCGCCAATAAATGTTAGCAAATATCTTGCACCGCCTGTAGATTTCACTGGCATAGGGCCGCACACGTCCGTGTGAACCAGTCCTAACATCTCACTTGCACGTGAAAAAGATTTCTTAGGGAAAGGTAAATTAGTAACCTTACCTTCAATACAAGCGATACATTGCTCGTATGTGGAAACATCATAGTCGATACCAATTGCCATACCACTCTTGAGTAGGTTCATGCTGCGACTATTCAGATGTCCAAGCCGACAATGCCATAAACCCTGAGATTGAGCCTCTACCTGGGTATTCAAGGAGACGCTTACGGGCATACTGTGTTCGCGCGAAACGGAATTTATAGACGCATCCACGGTTTCTAATTTATAAAGACCGCATGCATCCCGTTTTGCTACAGCTACTACCTTTCCGTTTTCGTAAATATTCCAAAAACTCTACTTTACTTCAAAACAATATAATAAATAAAACAATAAATATTGCGTTCTTATATAATTTAAGAACACTGTGTAAGTTAGCTGTAAGTTTACCGAATAAAATAAAATAAAATAAATAAATAAATAAAACATTTTTGTGTCAAAATACTGACAGAAAACAGATTACATGACAAGTTCGGTATAAAAACTACATTACTGACAGTTATCTATTGGTTTTGTAAAAAGAGTTTCATATTACCACGACCCGATGTAAAAAGTTTTTCACCGTTCGCAACGCTTATTTCTTTTGGCGTATCACACACAAAATCATGCAAAATGTCTCTATTATTGGTGTTAGGTTTCAATTTATAAATACGTAATTGTTGGATATTGTACTGGTAACACCCAAAGATTCGATGTGTCAGAACGTAGCGCGGGAACGGTTTTCTGGGTCTGGCGCTCGTGATGGTAAGATGTGCTTAGTGGCTGTATCGGTAAAAAGATAGATTGGCATGGTATTGGTTGGAAATCTACTGTAAATTAAGGTAACCTATTAGTTTCATGGTAAATATTAGAAAACGGATTGAATTGTGATATTATGTGGGGAATAGGAGATGTGATGGTATGGTGTAGAATATTGAATTTGATGTTGGCAAAGAAATATAAATGACTGACAAATTATCTTGGTGTTTCATATTATTTTCCTTATTCCTGAAATATTGTAAATATGTCGTTTTATTAGTTTTATTTTATTGGATGGTGCTGATCCACGCGTCATGTTCGTGAACGGGCGCCGTCAGTTGAGACTGGTCATCTCTTATCTGCCAGGGTTTATTTTTAATCTTTTATATTTTCCCACTCCCTCTCATAGAGAGGAGGCCTGTGTCCCAGTAGTGGGAACATTATAGGCTGATGATGATGATGATATTTTTCAATTGTTTTGATTATTTTTTGTACATTGTTCTCACATATAGTAGAAGCAACCAGAATAATGTACAGTTCACCTCAAAACTCCGTAAGTATGCTAAGGTTTACATTGCTATGACCTCGAGCACGATACAGTCAGTGCGTGTGCATATGCGTGTATGAGTGATGTCTCAACATTCCACAGATATCACACACTAATGATCCGTCGTCACTCGTCGAACAGTAACGTAAAATAACATTATATTTCTGTTGCATTTAGAATATGCGTCACAGTGGCGACCTGATGCTAAAATTCGCATTGAAATATCATGTGCTGGTAGCTGTATGGGCTAAGCAATGGATTCACGATCAGTGAGGTCTGAGTTCGAATCTAAGTAATTACAACGTGTGGCTGGTTTTAACGTATGAAACTTTAGTTTCATAGATAAATTATATTTATATTTGTTTTTTTCTTATTATTTGTTTTTTTTTTATAAGAAGTTAAATATTAGTTATTGTATTATTGTTTAACTATATAAGTGATTTTTAATTTATCTTTTTGGTGTTAGAAGGTGGAAATAAAAAGTCGTGTTGAATGATAACAAAAATGTTTATTCGTTTTATTTATTTAAAAAACTTTTTACAAAAAAAAAAACAACCGACTTCAAAAAAAAACACTACAAAGTGAAAAATAACTTTAATTTCGGAAGTCGGTGTCTTTGGTTTTGAATTTTCGTTCTTTGTCACCGACTTCCGAAATTAAAGTTATTTTTCACTTTGTAGTGTTTTTTTTTGAAGTCGGTTGTTTTTTTTTGTAAAAAGTTTTTATTTTTCACTTTTTAGTTGTGATACCTACCCCACACAAATTCGAATACCACTACCTGCTATGTAAATAACAGTGACAGGAAGTTAACATAATATCATCCACATACTAAGCGAGGTAAAAATACGTATTATTGAAGCTAACTCAAAAACTACCCAAGTAAAGTTAATAAAATTTATATGGGACCACCTCTAAAGTATGATCTACCAAACAAAAAAATAATCATCAAAATCAATTCATAATTGACAGAGTAATCGCGTAACATACAAAAAAAAAAAACAACATACAGTCGAATTGAGAACCGTGATGGAAGTCGGTTAATAAAATTAACAAACTCTTATGAGAATTGTGATGTCACATTCCTACCTTGACAAAACAAGTTTTCTTGATACCTACCATTCACAAGATTTTTTTTATTTACTAAGTGGGTACCCACTTACCTAGTCAATTCATAATAACATAACCAGTACCCTAATTGCGTAATACAACACAATCACAATCTGTTTCGATTTTTTATGTAACATCACAATTAATGTAATATTGGGGTAATAGCTTAAGTGTTCATTTTCTTGACGAAAAGAAGATTGAAACTAAACCTCAATTTAAGATCATTAAATAATTACAGATATGTTAATACTACTAAATATTTAATTACACCGTCTAATTATTATTAAAACCAAACATCTAGGTATTAATATTTTGTATTACCCCCATTATTTTCAATGCAGTCAAGTAGACGTTTGCGCATGGACCCTACAATATTACCACATATTTCGGTTCCTCTTAAATTTTCCCACACCTCCATGCAATGGGTTTTTATTTGTTGTATACACCTCTCATCCCGTGACTCCCACCTTTGCACCATCAAACCCCATAGATTTTCTATGGGGTTGAGGTCGGGTGATCGCGCTGGCCATGGAACAACAATTATCTCCGGGTGATTCTGGAACCACTCACGCACAATGCTCGCCCGATGAATAGGACAATCGTCCTGGACAAATGTCAATTGTGTCAACTCATCAGCAGGGTGAATGATGCGCACAGTAGGTAGCATGACATCGTCTAATACTTCTACATAAGTAGAACTGTTTAATCCAGAGAATTACAGTATTCCTCTAAAACAAAAAGAAAAGTGATATTAAGCAGTTATAACAACATACTAAAGTTACGTCATTTTATAATTTTTATAATAACATAAAATAATATTTATTTAAAATAACAGTATAAGTAATATTAAAACTCTGCATTTACAAATGCAATAATAAACACTAATTATTTATCTTTTAGACCTCATGATGGATTTAAAAAATAACAATAAAAAGAACTAATCCATATGTCACCAAATAGTCTAGGTAAATTTCAAATAAAAGTTTAAGTTACAATTCGTAAATATAATACTCACATTCAAACCGGTTTCATCAGATATTTGTGTTCTATTAAGACCACTTTTATGCACCGCAATAATAGTCGCCCTCGCCTCAATATTAGATAATATTTGCCTGCATTTTGAGATCACACCAACAGTTACAACAAATTGACAACGTTCATTCCGATCAAGTCGAAATATTCATTAAACTCATATTCTACCTCACAAGTCTAAACTTATTTAGTTTTTTTTTATGATCTACCTTTCTAACTTTACGAAATGTGTGAACAAAGCGAACATAAAGAATATTATATTTCTGTCCCATTACTTCCAATTGAGTAAAAACTTACAAAAAACCTTTAATAGTACTGCATGAGATTTGAACTCATGGCTTATCGATTCACGCATCTATCTGAACGCGTTAACCGCTAGGTCATCTTGACTTGTATTTTAATGTTGAGATTATGAACTACAATCACTTGTTGACGACAATGATGCATGTGTCTCTTGAAAATAAAAGGTCGTAAGTAATACTAAACGTCAAGCTATTGCTTTGTGAGATTGCCTATGGACTTTTGGTCGGTACTGTACCCAGTATTTTGTAATATCTATATTTAAAAGAGTGGCCTTGGAGTTTCTTGCCCGTTCTTCTCCATAGAGATCTACGTTTTGGAATGGGCAACTAGCTTCAACTTTCTGACTAACTGACCGATTCTTTGACAGTTCAAAAGTGCCTATAAATGGTTTAATTGAAATAAATGCTTTGAGTTGAGTTGATTATGATATTGGGGTAACGACTTTAATATTCATTTGGTTATTAGTATCTATTTTGAGGTTAAATAATTATAATTATATTTGGAATTAAATTTATAATTTTAGAGTAAGGATGGTTCTTATTACATTGGTCATGTAGCAAGTTGCACCACTGTCGACGTATCACACATTTCGATCCAACTTTACCGTCAGAGCCGACAACATAGTCGTCCTACCAGGAGTTTTCTGAACCTTCTCCTCCTCTTGACAACTGGACTGACTAGATGGCTTATCCTTATGCGAAGCTTTCTGTTTGCAATCTCTAGCGTAATGACCTAATTTTTTGCATCGAAAGCACTTGGGACGTTTCGAGATCGAAGTCGAAGTCGTAAGGGCATTCTGTTCCGTACCTTCTGCATCACCTCGTCTCTGTGCCTCCTGGAGTAGTTTAGTTTTCACCAGTTCACTTGAGAGAGAAACGCTACTATGCTCTAACGTCATAATGAGTGGGTCAAACTGCTTGGGGAGCCCACTTATCATTATTATAGCAACGAACTCGTCTTCCAGAGAAGCATTTATGTCTTGCAGTTGTTGGGCTGTATCTAGAATTTTTGTAACATACGCCTTCATACTCTCAAACTGCTCTAATTTTAAGCTAAATAGCATTCTAAGGAGACCTAACCTTCTACACAGACCTTTGTCCTCGAACGAATTCTATATATTCTTCCAGGCGTCAAACGCAGTATCACAGTTCCTGACAACGGAGTAAATAGATGGCTGAACACTGAGGCAGATTCGTGCTAGCGCTTTTTCCTGTTTCTTCTTGTCTTAGCATTCTGGTTTGTTTTTCTTATCGACCTCGTTGACACATTCAAACAAGTCTTCATGAATAAGCAACATCTTCATTTGTTTCCAGGTGGTGTAATTATTTACTCCGGAGAGTTTTTTAATTGCGATAAATGAGTAACCAATCCAGGTTACTCATTTTCGCGATTTCGTAATTATTACTTGAAAATGTAAATAATTATATCATACGCGTTCTGCTTCCTCACGCTCTGCTACCATATTAGAGAATGGGATACGATTGCAGGAAGAAAATACTTATTTGTAGTGCAACAGAAAAATATAATTTTAGACGACTAAAAATTACTACGGTTGATAGGACACAGTAAGCAGTAGACAAGGTGCATTTTATATTAAACCTATAGGTTTGCTACCTCTAACAACATGGGCGTACCCAGCTTTTGGCCCAGAGGGGGGGCAAATCAGAAATATCTTAAGCTGGGTTCCCTGCTCATGTTTTACCCAACACACTACACGAATCTTGAGGTAGGTGTATGTCGTGTTACAGTTAATACTGCTTTATAGGTAGTTAAATATTAAATTTAAAAAATGATATTATTTAATTATATAATTAATAATTTATGTTTTAAATAAATATAGGTACATAAATCAATATATAACATAACATAACATCACGCCTTGTTTCCCCGAAGGGCTGGGCATAGGTGTACCTGCAGCAGGTACACCCACATTTCGCCAGTTATTTTTAAGTCCCATGTAATAGGGGGCGAGCCTATTGCCATCAACCGGGCACAAATCCAGACTCCAGGCTGCTACTGAGAAATTCCAGATAGAAAAACCCAATAACACTTTGCCCGACCCGGGAATCGAACCCAGGACCTCATGCTCAGTAGTAGCGCTTGCGACTACTAGACCAACGAGGCAGTCAATCAATATAATTATATTTATATTGTAATTGTAAACTAAGTCTTAACGTGAGTCTAACATAACTTTTATCGACAACAGTAGGTACTTAGGCATACAAAATCCAGGGAGGGGGGGGGGGCTCGGCTGATATTTTTAATATTATTACATTATTAAAAAACGAAAACGAAACGAAAATTGGAAAATTAATTTTTATTTTATTTTTATTTTTTTCAAAAGGAACAACAAACAGCTACAATATAAAACATAGGAACAAGAAATACATAAAAAAATATAGACAATATTGCAGCCCACAACGCTGTTCACGGATTAGCTATAGGATAGTGACAGTGAAAATAATCGCTAGGGTTACAAATACATTTTTTTTTCTTAACTAACGTGTTTATAGTATATCTATATAAATTTTAAGAAATGGTACACAAAAATAGAAGAAAATAAATATTCAAGAAAGCTCCTTGAGTATAAGAGTTCTGAACGTATAGGGAGCACAAACAAAAATGTCTATGTGTTCAAAATTCCCATTGTAGGAATCGACCATTCTGCGAACAGGCGAACGCAGGCCAGAGTTGGACTTGCAAGTACCTACTGAAAATAATCTGCCAGCGCGCACTTTTCACTTGTGGACTGTCCTAGGAACCGCATAGCATACCATGTTGGACAATTCAATGCAGTCAAATATATTTCTTACAATATTATATAGATTCATGGCTTCTATGAACTTACGTCTATTTTCAAGTGTTGCGAGCTTATACTTTGCAAGCAAATCTAGGTACGGCAAATAATATCCATAGCATCTATAATGCATGGTACGCAGGAATTTGTATTGAACACGCTCAATCATTCCAACGTACTTTTTGTAGTATGGACTCCAGACGGACACGGCATATTCCAGTTGAGAGCGTACTAAAGCCTTGTACAAGCAAATATAGGAAGAAGGCTTTTAAAAATCGACAGTTGATCGCATTACAAATCCATATAGTTGATACGCTTTATTAACTATCTTTTCTATATGAAGGTCCAAGCAAAGTTTAGAATCAAGGATAACACCGAGATCACGAATGAAGTCCACTTTAAGTAGGGGGGCATTGCACAACGTGTATGCATAGTTAAATTTATTTTTATTTTTTGTAAAATTTAAGTAGTTACATTTGGGTAAACTTAGTTGCAGCTTGTTTTTCTGGCAATAACAGGATAGTCGGTCCAAATTGCAGCAGAAACTTGGTATTGTGAAAGCATTGACTGATGTCATTTATGTATAAAATAAACAAAAGGGGACCAAGTATAGAGCCTTGAGGCACGCCAGAGGTCACCTGTGCGATGTTAGATTGGTGACCATTGATTACAATTGACTGCGATTGGTTATATAGGAAGTAAACCACCGCAGAAGATTTCCACGGATTCCGTTGAACGCTATTTTATTTAATAGTATTTCATGGTTTACCTTGTCGAAGGCCTTACAGAAGTCTGTGTAGACGGCATCTACTTGTACACGGCTATCAACACAATCAAACAAGAAGCTAGAAAATAATAATAAACTTGTATTTGTTGACCGCCGTTTGACGAAACCATGCTGTTGTTGAATAATGATGTTGTGGAGTATAGGATAAATTTTACTATGGACTAATCTTTCAAAGAGTTTCGACAAGGCAGACAGGATGGAAATGGGACGATAGTGTTCTACGCTGCGTTTGGATCCACTTTTGTGAACGGGCACGATATACGCATGCTTCCACAGTTTTGGAACAACTCCCTCAGAAATACAAATATTATAAATTATAAAAAGGGGCTTGCAGATGGAAGTCGCAGTATTTCTAAGGAAGTAAGGTGAAAGTCCGTCGGGTCCGGGGCCTTTCGCTGGATCTATGGATTTAAGCTCCTTCAATATATTATCATCACTAAAAGAAAGGTTGCAAATTGAGACATCGTGTAGTGCATTGTTATCCTGCGGAGGCTTCCATTGAGACAACGATGGAGAAGGCGGTTCATATACCGAGTAAAAAAAGTCAGAAAACATATTACAAACCAAATCTGGACTATTTGTTTCAGCATTTTTGTATTCAAGCTTAGATGGGATTCCAGGTTTATCTTTACGATTAGAAACATAGGTCCAGGGGGCTTAAAACGGCCACTTTTGCAGAATCATAATATGATTCATATTATGATTCATATTTAAAATCGTAAAATGGTCACAAACTGACAATTCATATTAGTATCTGCTAGCAATTCATATTATTCCAATTCATCTTTTTGACAGTTTTGTATGGAGATTCGTAAAATGGTCCACAAAATACGAATTGCTTTATTGTCAATTATAATGTCAAATAAGAGAATCATAAGAAATCAGTCAAAAGCAACATCTTGCAAAGCATATTTGGGTTTTTTGAAGAAATATTGCAATAACAGCAGATTTAGCCCTGTATGAAAATTTTCTAGAGCACGCGCGGTATACGGAGACCATTGCATATCGCCGACGAAGTGCAGTTCTTCGAAAAAAGGACATAGCCTTCGAAATGCCGGACCTCGAATTTGTTGGCTCATAGCGGTTAGATAAAAGTGTGTGTCGTGACCTCATCCATGAGCAGGAGCCGTACATACCTGTGTTGTGCACCTACCCGCCGCGATGGCATGGTTTTTAATATGTATTAGTTTATTATTGTATAAGATTATTGTGTGTATTATATTTATGGGCCTTAGTTGCCTGATAATAAAGTGATTATTATTATTTCATTATTTACATATAAATTATATTTTTAAATATTAGAATAAAATAATATAAAAACATTTAAAAATATAAAAAATAGTGTCCCACCGGTATCGGGAGCAGGGTCCAAGCTACCGGCGGTCAGGGCTCCAGAGAGAGGAACCTCCTAACGATGCGAGCCGTGTCCAGGAGTACCGCTATCTGAATCAAGCCCTTAATCCAGCCGCCCAACGAGAACCTCCTTAGGTGTTGGTCGAGGCTCTTGGCAATTAAGCCATTGGCTGATACGACTATCGGCACAATGATTGCTGAGTCCACATCCCACATGTCGACAACCTCGCGAGCCAAGTCAAGATACTTGATTTGTTTATCTTTCTCGGCTTTCACGAGGTTTCCGTCATGTGGGACCGTTATGTCAATAATCATTGCGCGCCGCTCTCCTCGATCCACCACCACTATATCAGGCTTATTGGCAACAATAGTCCTGTCAGTGATGATGGATCGATCCCAGTACAATGTGATATTTCCATTTTCGAGAACTGGGTCGGGCACATACCTGTAGTACGGCACTTCCGATACCACAAGGCTGTATTTCAGGGCAAGTTGCTGATGGATAATCCTGGCTACAAGGTTATGTCTATGCAAGTACTCTTCGTTAGCTAGACGAGAACACCCGGAGATAATATGTCGGATTGATTCTCCCGGACGGTGGCATGCCCGACAGATGTCAACCGTGCCGTCCTTCACAATAAATCTCCGATAATTGTTCGTCATCATAACTTCGTCCATAATTGCACAGACAAAACCTTTGGTTTCCCCAAAGAGGTCACCAAAGCGCAGCCAGGCTACGGACGCTAGTAAGTCTACATCGGGCCCATGCAGGGCCCGGAAGTAGCGCCCGTGAAGCTCCTTGCTCTGCCATATCTCCCTGCGGTCGTTAGTGTCAAGCACTATAGGCTTGCGCCAGTTCTCTTTAGCCAAGGAAAGCGGGGTAAGGCCCTTGTCTATCGCAACCACATCTCGATGCATCCCCACGTCGGTTTCTAGGAAATATTCCCTGAGACTGCATATCTCGCGATTGTGGAGTGTCTTAGCGTTTAAAAAGCCTCGACCTCCATATTTTCGCGGGACATACAGTCTCATTACCGATGACCGTGGGTGATGCATTCGAAATGCAGTTAGCAGCGTACGGACCCTCCTATCCAGGGCGTCGAGTTCGGTCTGAGTCCATTTGAGTATGCCGAAAGAGTACTACAAAACCGGCATGACCCAGCCGTTGAAGGCGCGCACCTTGTTTCCGCCTGATAAAAGACTATTAAATACTTTCTTCAGGCGGCCAAAGAAGCGCTCCTTCAACGCTTGCTTATTATTATTATTATTATAAGTACTACCTCAAAGGCAAGTAAAAGGATTATGATAAAAGTAGTATGTATTCATTACTTAAGTAGTTCCAGATAGACCCTATCATCTATTATTGTAGAGGTTTACCCTGTACGGTGTACCCCCTCGATGAAATAAAAACTTTTATATATATACCTAAATGGCAACTTACTTTTATTTTTATCTTCTATTTACATTTTAGGTGCTGAGTACACTTAGATTTTACGCCTCTGGATCATAGCTTTTTAGGAGCAAGATACACCAAGTTAGTGTATCTGTGTGAGATGAGAGCTGTGACACTAAATAAGGTGAGTAGGTACCAACTTTTTTGGCTAACAATAATACATATACATGGGATTTAAACATAACTGGCGAAAAGTGGATGAACTAAGGGCCAAAACACACGACACGGCGTCGCATCACATGTTTAAATAACTGTTCTTTATTGATAACTAGTCTTTACACCTTGTTTTAGGTGTAAACGGTAGGTAAACGAAAATAGTAGAGTAGTGACTGCCTCGTTGGTCTAGTGGTCGCAAGCGCTACTGCTGAGTTCATACTCAGCAGTAGCGCTTGCGAACCCTAGGCCCTTAGGTCCTCATGGGCCTAGGTTCGATTCCAAGGTTGGGCAAAATGTTATTGTATATAGGAATTTCTCAGTAGCAGCCCGGAGCCTGGATTTGTGCCCGGTTGATGGCAATAAGCTCGCCCCTATTACATGGAACTTAAACATAACTGGCGAAATGTGGGTATCCTATGGGTACCACCTCTGCCTAACCCTCCAGGGATTACAGGCGTGATGTTACGTTATGTGAAAATAGTGGATAATAAAAATAAAAATATGTAACAATGTCGGTCGCAACGTATCACGATGCGGTATCGTATCGTGTGTATGTGTTTTGGCTCTATGGTGCACCTCTGCCTAACCTTTCGGAGATATATAGGTGTGATATTATGTTATATTATATATATAGGTAGTAGTAGGTAGGAAACCTATATAAGGAGATACTATTATATACAGCTATTACTTACTTAAATAAAACAACTGTTTTATTTAAAAAAAATTAGCAATAATCAAATAATGAAACTAACAAAAACATAAAAAACTAATCGGTCTTTTTTTGTTTCAGGTTTGTGACTCTTTTTTGATATTTTGAAGTGTCGCTTGATGCTAGCCACAGACGAGCGAACCATGACTCCTTTGTATGGAATCACCATCCACTTAAAAGACCCACTTGGAACAACTCCACCAGGCTGAAAATAAAAATTTGTGGTTTAATAGTGGACACAGAGCGGGCCGATACCTTCGTTGCCTTTAAGTTTTTGTGTTAGTTAAATGTTAAATAAAATATAGTTTGTTTTCTTCACTGATATACTTCATTTTTTATTGCATGTACAAAACATTCATACTTTACCTCTATGGGAGGAATATCTTTCGGCTGCATCAGCAAGCCTCCCAAGGTTCTGCGCTATTAATTGTTTCGCCATACCAGCTGCAGCGCGTTACATCACCCGAGATAAAATTGTCCGAGCCTCATCTAGCGAAGCCAGAGGGCGACCTAAAAAACGTAATATATATTATAATTTATAACATACTCGTTTTCAATAGTCATCATAAGTCTTAACCGCAATATGAATAACTGTAGGGTTAGAAAATTCGTTACAAAATTCTACTCACTGCGGTATCTAGATTGCCGTGTTCTACGAGGCAGCACTGTTGTATAGCGTCAGCAGGGGTAGGGCTTGGTATTGACGCACGAGTCTGGCCAGAACTTGGGGCTCCAGTGATCTCGGTAAGGGGCTCACCACCGACTGAGCTCCCACTTTCAGTGTAGAAAGTCGAGCAGAATGTTCCATTGTATCTTGGATACTCCACGCCTTTCCATTCCTAAAAGATATTACGAACATTTGAATACATACTTTTGCACAGCGATAAAATTAAATATTGATCTAAGATAAACAAGTATGTACTTACTTTGTATTTAAAAAATCAAACTCGCACGTAATACTGAAATTTAATTGAAATTACGCACGTCTAGTTGAAGTTTACATCACAGAGTACCTAAATTTTTTTAAAGGGAAACTCAAGGGATAAACTAAAAACTCCTTTGTACGGATTGCCGGTCTATAAAGTTTTTATTGTTTTTAATTTCTGTATTTTTTTTTTTTTTTTTATTCAATAGGAACAACAAACAGCTACATTATGTAATATTACACACAGAAAAATATAAATAACATAAGTAATAATGTAGCCCACAGCGCTGTTCACAGATTACCATTAATAAATAAAACCTTAAGTCACTAGGAGGTGAACTGTTCATGCATGTCAGTTACACTAATATTATAAAAACAGAAAAAAGAAGTATTATAAAACAACAACAAACAATTAGTCTGAGAGTTCAAGTGTCTCATATAAAAGGCTACGAAATCTTTTCAAAGAGCATGTAAATATGTCTATGTGTTCGAATGCTTCATTGTAGGTAGCTGCCATTCGCCGAACTGGTGAACGTAGACCAGTATTAGATCGGTAGGTACCTACTGCAAAGAGTTTGCCTGCACGCACCCGCCGTCTATGGACAGTTCTGGGAACTGCAAAGCACAATACATTATTTAAATCTATACAGTCAAAATTGCCATTAACAAGGTTATACAATATCATTGCTTCTAATTGTTTACGTCTAGAGCTAAGTGTCAAAAGCTTGTATTTACTGAGCAACTGGTTATATTGTAGATAAGTTTTGTGACACCTGTAGTGCATTGCACGAAGAAATCTACGTTGGACGTTTTCTATCATGTCAATGTATTTGCCATAGTACGGGTTCCAGATGGATACGGCATATTCGAGCTGGGAACGGACTAGGGTTTTATACAGGCAGAGGTACGAAGAGGTACGCTTAAAGTCATGAGTGGATCTCATTATAAATCCATACATCCTATATGCTTTATTTACAATTTGCTCGATATGCAAATCCAAGCAGAGTTTTGAGTCAAGCAATATGCCAAGATCACGAACCGAATTTACCTTATTCAATAAACCATTACATAATGAGTAAGAAAACCTTATGATGTTTTTGTTCTTGGTAAAATTTAGGTAGTTGCACTTGGGAATGCTCAGATGGAGCTTACTACTGTAACAATAGTCCGTCAGTCGATCCAAGTCCTCTTGGAGAAGATAGCAATCCTGAATGCTATGAATAGGTCTGTATACTTTAAGGTCATCAGCATATAACAAAAATTTTGAATGATGAAAACATATACCTATATTATTTATAAAGATAACGAACAAAAGAGGACCGAGAATGGGGCCTTGTGGGACACCAGATGTAACCCGAGTAGCAAGAGAGTTGTATCCGTTAATAACAACCCGCTGACAACGGTTAGTGATATATGAAATAAACCAGCGCAACAAGTTACCACGAATACCATTGAAAGCTATTCGGTTCAGCAACAATTCATGATCCACCTTGTCAAAAGCTTTCTGAAAGTCCGTGTACACTGCATCAACCTGTATACGATTGTCGATGTTATCAAATAGGTCACTAGCAAATACCAATAAATTAGTTGTCGTGGATCGCTTTTTCACAAAACCGTGTTGTTGCTGTATAATAGTGTTATGTAGGATAGGGTACACTTCATTATGTACCAGTCTCTCAAAAAGCTTCGACAAGGTAGATAAAATAGAAATAGGTCGGTATTGCTCAACACTACGCTTAGATCCATTCTTGTGTACAGGTGTGATATTAGCCTGCTTCCACACCGTTGGCATAACACCTTCTGTGATACATTTGTTGTAGATTATAGCCAGTGGTCTACAGATACAGGCAGCAGTATTTTTAAGGAAAAACGCAGACAGTCCATCAGGACCTGGTCCCTTAGATGGATCAAGGGATTTCAGTTCAGCCAAAACAGATTCTTCCTTAAAGTGTAGGTCAGAAACAACAATGTCGTTAGATACTGTTTCAGAAGGTAACTCCCATTGAGAGAGTGCAGACGAAGCAGGTTCATACACAGAAGAAAAGAAATCAGAGAACATGTTACAAATCGATTGAGGGTCGTTGGACACATTGTTTTTATATTGAACTTTTGCCGGTATACCGGGTTTGTCTTTGCGGTTGGAAATGAATGTCCAGAAATCCTTAATGTTTTTATGTATACTATCCTCAATCGACTGAATGTATTTAGAGAAGCATTTATTACAATTTTCCTTAAAAAAGGCTCTATGCTGCGAAAATTTTTCGTAGTCTGCAATGTTGCCGTATTTCTTCCATTTAACCCATGCCTTTTGTTTTTTATTGAGCGTGCCAATCAATGTTTTAGAAAACCAGATCGGATAACCAGCGGTCTTAGATGCTGATAGTGGTGTGTGCTGTTTAATTATAATTATCATCAATCTTATTGTAGAATGTGCTAAGTGCCTCTTCGGATCCCAAAGGGACAAGAAGGTCCGTCCAGTCAATATCCTGAATTTTTCGGTTAATGTGCTCGTAATCAGATTTGTAGAAGTTGTATTTTCGTAGCGGTCGCTTTTTCATGGGTTGAATATTTACATTTAGACTTATGTCACAGATAAAAGGAGGATGATACGTGTCAATTGGAAGCAGAGGAAACAACGCAGCCGATACCTTACAGGGGTGGTTGGATATAAGTAGGTCAAGAATTTTGCCATTAGTATTTGCCACTACATTATATTGCACAGCATCAAACAGTGACATTAAGTTATTTAGCTTACTACATGTTATGGAAGCACCTGTACCCAATCCGCTGCCGATAAGAGGTCCAGCTGGGCCCAGTGGAATCCAAGTTATTTCTGGGAGATTATAGTCGCCTATTATATAGAAGCAGTCCACACTAGGGTCACCCAGTACCTGCTGTAAGACTTCAAAATGTTGCTCATATACAGAGGTAGCCATTCTGGGAGGTATATAAGCGGCACTGATAACATGACGCTTGGCCGGTAGTGCACTAGGAACTTCTATAAGGATGTGTTCAATAAGATTGCGATATTGTGGATTAGTAAGAATAACAGAAACGTCGAGTTCAGATGATTTAAGTGTTCGCAGAAATGCAACCAACACTCCGCCGCCATCTAGTTTTTTAGTGGTAATACGATCACGATCACACCTGTACACAACATAGCGCTGATCAATAAACTCATTATTGCTAATTTCTGGAACTAACCATGTTTCCGTGAGTACGATGATATCGTGGTTACCATTCAGGATGTTCATGTAAAGCGTGTGTAATTTTGTGCGGATGCCTCTACAGTTTTGGTAGTATATGGATAGATGCTTATTACTCAGCATTAGAAAATAGGTGTACTAACATAAAAATTACCAGCGATAAAAGTTCAATTAACAGGTATTTGTACGTGTAATGCTCAATAAACAAAATAACAGTAAAGTAAAAATAATGTTTCTTAATAATAAAAATTAGACCAGGCATACAGCAACACTGAACTCTGACGATACAGCAAAAGACGCATTCGAGATATAACCTATTAAGAAGGTTACTAACTGGTATAATCGGTAGCATAATGCGCGGCAGAAATTGTTTCAAACACATAATAATACCCATACCAAGACGATACATTGACAAGCACAAAGCACACTTATAATTAAGTTTATTAAACCTAAATTTTTTGTGATATTTATCATTATCAGAAACTACAATAACAGACAATCGGGCGTACAGTCTTGATAAACACAGGCAGTTTGAGACACAACATTTACATAAAACAGAGTAAGTTATCGAAGTAAATACAATACAAATTAATACATTATTACAGGCTAAAAAAATATGGAAAAAACAAGAAAAATGCTGGTGTAGAAACACATTATAATTATAGTTTTTTGGGGTTGGAACCACTATCAATGTTGGTATTTGGCGGACTGCTTTTAATCTTACGAATATCGTCGGCTGTATGTATTGCAAAAGCAGTATCGCCATCCCGCTCGCGCACGAGAATAGTGGCGTTTCGAATCCAGACGTACTTAAACTGGTGTAATGTGGCGACATCTTTAACCTTCCGAAATAAATGTTTCTTCTTGAGTGTCAGATGCTCATTCATGTAAATAGTCGACGGTCCACATGCGAAACCCAATTGGTCAGACTTAATGATTTTGACCTTACGAAAGGCAGCGAGTAAGTTATCCCTCAGGATACGCGACGATAATTTTACAATTACGTTTTTCGGCCTATTTGTTTGCTGGTGAGCATGTGGAACTCTGTGAATCGATATGATATCTCTTTGAGTAACGGGAAAGTTAATAGCAGTACCAACCGACTCCATTATATGAATAAGGTTTTCACTGCGCGTTTCAGGCATGTTTAAGATCTCCACATTGCACTGTCTTGCTTGCTGTTCGAGATTATCAAGTTTAGTTTCGAGTAATACAATAGATAGGTTGGACTGCTCAGAACTTTGTCGACTTATTTCATCCATACGTTTCTTGAGTTCAACCTGTTCCCCTGAATGAAATTCCACAGAAGTTTGCAATTGTGTCACTTCAAGGGATAATTCAGATACATTCTGTTTCAAAGTACTGTGCTCAGTACGAAGATTGCTCATCTCATCTCTTATTTCACCCAGGGCAGATCTTAATTCGCTATTCAATTTATTTAAACTTGCGTCCATTTCGTCACGCCAGCCGTTTAATGTACTCCTTATATCGTCCTTGAAACTTGCAAGCGTATTATTTATGTCGCTTCTCCATCCTTGCAACGTAATGTGTAGCTCATTTGTAAATGCTTGGAAAGTATCAGCTGTATCTTGAACACCGGTTTCCTTAGCTAGGATCGTCGAAGTACTAGAATTGCACGGTGAGTTAGGACAATTTTCTATGATATCACACGACATGTTCATGCTATCTTCATGTGTAGGAACTAGTGCGGCCCGTACAGGTGTAAGCAAGTTAGACCGCGTACGGCGCGTAACATTGCTGCATGACGGGCAATTCCAGGTTGTCTTAAATTCATTTGTGAGAGCTTCAAACTGACGAGGCGTTATATTTAGGCATTCAAAATGATAACTGCCTTCGCAGGTCTTACATTTAAGAAACCGAGCCCCGGTTACTAAAAGTGTATTACAACCAGCATAGTTCATGTCGAATAAGATGTTATTAGTCGGTGTTTGTTTACAACAGATTGTTGGTCAAACGACACGCAGCGCCACCTACCGCCGTGTGAAAGATTGAGGTAAGGCGTCAACACTCGATTGATGTATCGCTTGTACGTAGATTAGCAGATTAGCAGTACGGAGTTAATGAGTACGCTAATGAGGGATTATTGGCAGTTCTAACGATTAGTCACAGATGGCGTTGGTTTGTATGGGTGATGTGGTATGACAATGCGAAATCACTGATTAAGTTTTGCAAATCACTGATTAAAGTCTCAAAAGTTTTAGAAGATAATTATTTAGAGTTTTCATATGACACACACTGATTTCAAGATTTTTAAAAGTATCTATATAAGGACTTACGGCTCCTGACAGGGTCAATTATTTAATTAACGGCGTAAACAGCACTGTTTATATTACGTTCTTAAACACAGTTCACACACAATAGTCTTAGTTCACTTCAACTCTGGACTCGTTCGAAGACTTGTTTCAACCAATTATGGTGAATAAATACAATAATAACAGCTTTTTCTATTTTTACAAATTATAGTTTACAGAGAGCAAAATACGTAGGTCAACACACACACAGCGCCACCTAGCGTTTTCAGGGCTTATCTGCCGTATTTTTAACAGATATAAGTTTAATATAATCAAATAACATTTAAACTGTAAAATTATTTTTTTTTTAACTAATTTGATTAATAAAAACTGTAAAGAAAACTTAACCGGTAAAATTATCGTCTTTATTTTTTTCATGCGGCAATATTTACACCAAATATGATTCAGATATGAATTGAATTGAAATATGATTCAGCTATTTATGTGTCACCATTTTACGAAAATTAGAGGAATTGCTAATGAATTGCTAGGAATTCAGGAAATGAATCGCTTTTTAGCAATATTGCTAAAGTGGCCGTTTTAGGCCCCCAGTTCAGTTGTTGTATGTTACAATTAATATTGTCAAAGTTGGCCTTATGAAAACAATATTTGTGAAGGGGAGTTTTAGTCATAGGGGTGATTTTAACGTTTAAACAGGTCTCACACGTCAGGACTGGATGGTAGGTGTCAATTGGAAGTAATGCAGTTGTGATAATATGAGAAATATTGCAGGGGTTGTTAGAAATGACAAGGTCAAGAATTTTACCATTGCCATTCACTATGTTGTTATATTGAGAAAGTAGGATATTATTGGGCATCCTACTCCACCTTCCGTTCCATCGGCTCACTCCGTTCGCCTCGTCACTTCAGGTGGAGTATTGATGCCCAATAATATAAATGGATCTACAAAGTTTGTGGTTTTGTGCGCTACTCCACTTTTTGAATTTCGTTTTGTTGCGAACGGAATGGAAAGTGGTTTAGAATGCCCAATAACATAAATTAGTGCAGTAAAATACGGGTCCAGCGCCTATTCCACCCGATGGAACTAGTTATAAATGTCAATGTAATACATTAATTGACTCATTATTAATATAACCGTTTCAAGCAGTCGTCATGAAATTTGTAAAACAACCACAATCGTTACATGTAAACAAACTTTGTATTCATTCTCAGGAGACTGGTTTTCGCCATGGAGAATTATTACCTAAATCGGTACGATGCATCTTTTGCGGGCCGTCAAATTGTGGAAAAACTAATTTATTAATTGGTCTTCTTATACACGAGAATGGTTTAAGATTCCAAAATGTTTATGTTTATTCGAAAACGTTGCAACAACCCAAGTACGTTTTTTTAGAAAAAGTCTTGCAACGAGTACCGGGCATTTCATTTCAGAAATATCATGAAAATGAGCGAGTACTGAGTGTTCAGACCGCAAAACCGAATTCTGTAATTGTATTTGATGACGTTGCTTGTGAAAATCAAAGTAGTATACGTGATTATTTTGCTATGGGGAGACACAAGTCCATCGATTGCTTTTATCTAAATCAGACGTATAGTAAAATCCCTAAGCAGTTAGTAAGAGACAACGCAAACCTAATCGTACTTTTTAAACAAGATGAAAGAAATATGAGACATGTTTATGAAGAACACGTCAACACTGACATGACATGGAGTGAATTTCGTGAAATGTGTTCAAAAATATGGAGTATACCGTTCAACTATGTTGTAATTAATAAAGATTGTTCCAAAAACAAAGGATGTTATAGAAATAAATTTGACACATTTGTAGTCTTCGACTAAGAACACGAATATATAAGGCTTATTACCTGCCAAACATTATTATTCACCTTGCGACGCTACATCAATTACAAACTATTTTACCAATATGGAAAAATCATTGAAACGACAAATTGTTGATGCGGCAGAAGCTGTAAAGATAAAAGTACGAAAAATGAGAGATACTGAGATTAACAATAAACAAGCACTGGAATCTGTTTTCAAACCTGATACAGATCCTCTCAACCTAATTGCTAATGCTAGTAAACAAACTGCTATCCTGCGAACTAGTGATGATTTTGTTGATGTTCCGTTTACTAACGAAACTATGCCGAAAGAAGAAACTGATAGCGCAAAAAGTAATGATAATAATAGCGATGAAGACAAATATGAATCCGATATCAACAGTGACTCTTCTTATGAATCAGTAGTTGAAAGGAATCAAGATTATGATACATCATCCTGGTCAGTATCTTCAGAAGCGTTGGTAGATATTCCATTTGGGGTAAGAGCAGACCGCGGGAAACTGATGTTAGGTTCTGCTTGCATAACGATCAACGATCAATACATTACCGTGGCTGAACGTAAATACCGAAATACACCTGGTTTAAAACAGTTGTTGCTTAAGAAAGATGTAGACTTAAGCTTGGTTACAGATAATGATATGCAAAATTATAAGTCGATGTTACTTGATACAAATGCACATCGTAGAGACTATGATCCAAGTAAACCAATAAAAAGTAATAAAGGGCAAAAATATATGCAAATTATTAAACCTCTTTTTAAACTGAAGAATACAGTTCAGGGAAAGGGTCTACCGTTAATAAAAAAGTGGAGAAAAAACGTAGATTTAGTGTACTGGGATAATCCTAATGAATTAGTAGAAAGATTGAAATTATTAATTGCATCTAGAGATGCTGGCAACACAGGATTAGATAATGAAATTATATCTATCATTGAAGAATTGCGTGAAAGTAAAATTATAAATAAATAAATATTTAAAAATGTGTTTATTTTACTATCAGCCTCTCGATACAATACACCTTAAACATGAACGTAGACAAATTTGGACACTACATTCACAAAAGAATGCGTTTATCAGAGTTATTTGAGTTTAATGAGAATGCATTGTTAAAATCAGAAAACGGAGATTACGATATAAAAACATTAAGACTGAGAGGAATTAGATCTCCAGTAGAAGCTGACGATGCTGTGAACAAGGATTACGTAGATCAATTGAATGCTAACACGTTAAAAGAATTAAAGAATCTGGGTGTGAACAAGGATTATGTAGATGGATTGAATGCTAATATGTTTAAAGAAGTTAATAATCTGATTGGTACCTTGCGTTCTCAAATCATAAAAGATGCAAAGGGTACAGTTCAAGCTACTTTAAAAGCAAGGTTATCAGAGGTTTCAACTCATTTGCAAGATAAGTTTTATACTAAAGCAGAGGTAGATAAATTACTTCAAAAAACTCCGTAATGGTAAAACAGCAGATTGTAAATGAAATACACAAAGCGGCACGAAGAAATTTCCTTCGACGTTCTGTTATTCTGAAAGGAATCCACGACTTATGGCAAGCAGACTTGATGGACATGCAAAACCTGAAAAAGTATAACAAAGGTTACAATTTCATCTTAGTGGTGATTGACTGCTTCTCGAAGTATGCCTGGGCTGAACCGTTAAAATCAAAAAATAAATTCGATGTTACTCGTGCATTCGAACATATATTGCTTAGTAGTCGTAATAATCCTATGAACTTACAAACTGATATGGGAACTGAATTTTATAACATCACTTTTCAAACGCTTATGAAAAAGCACAACATTAACCATTACTCATCGTTTTCTACTAAAAAAGCATCAATTGTAGAGAGACTGATTAGAACTGTAAAAAATAAATTATATAAATATTTTAGTCTCAATGGAAACTATAAGTGGTTAGGTCTGCCATTGGAAGATACATTGAAGAGATATAACAACACAAAACATCGTACTATTCAATTTAAACCGGTTGATGTGAATAAATATAATGAACAAATAATCAAAGAAAATATAAAAAAAATTAACAAACATGATTTAGTTCAGTGGAAGCCTAAATTCAAAGTTGGTGATTGTGTTCGTATAAGTAAATACAAACATAATTTTGAGAAAGGTTACACTCCTAATTGGTCTACTGAATTATTTATTATAAAAAAGTAAATAAAACCTTACCAGTTACTTATCACATAGAAGATCAACGAAAGCAAAACATATTAGGAGCTTTTTACGAACAAGAACTACAAAAATCTAATTATCCTGATGTTTATTTGATAGAAAAGGTTTTGAGAAAGAAAGGTAATAAATTGTATGTCAAATGGTTAGGTCTAAACAGCGCAGAAAATAGTTGGATTGAAAAAGGTGCAATAATGGAATAATATTATTATATAACCTTTTTTCATCTGAAATCCTATCATTATTATTTGAGTAATGCAAGGGGGTGGACTAGTTAACAACATAATTAATAATCTACCATTCGAAGTTCATTTACCAGGATACAATTATTGCGGACCAGGAACCAAACTTCAGAAACGCTTAGCGCGAGGTGACCGAGGTGTAAATAAGCTAGACGAAGCTTGCATGCAACACGACATTGCGTATACAAACTATACAGACTTATCAAATCGTCACAAAGCCGATTTATAACTACTTAACATGGCTAAACAAAGACTTAAATCAAAAGATGCAGGGAAAGGTGAAAAACTAAGCTCTTGGGTAGTGAACAAAGTTATGAAAGCGAAACTAAAGTCTGGATCTGGCATTAAAACATTTAAAAGCTTAGTTTCAAAAATAAAATCAAAAATTAAGAAACTCAAACGCAAAGATAATAAGACTTTAATGAAAGCAGCTTACTTAACCGCAAAAAAGTTTTTTCCAAACATTCATCATCGAATTCGAGTACCCCGAGTAATACCCATACCAAAGACTGGAGGAGTTTTACCTTTAGTTCCAATTTTCGCTGGTTTATCAGCTTTAGGAACTTTAGCTGGTGGTGCAGCTGGCATTGCAAAAACCGTCAATGATTACAAAGCAAGCAAACAAAATTTGCAAGAAACAGAACGTCATAATAAAGCTATGGAGGCATTAGTGTTGGGCAAGGGTTTATACATTAAGTCGTATAAAAGTGGTAAAGGATTGTTTATAACATCTTCAAAAAACTGAAAAATATGCTACCCAATCGCTCTCTAACAAATGTAAACATCCGAAAGTTTTCAAGTGACATCCCATATTTTCGTGGGGTCTACATGAAGGATCGACTACCTCGGAAGCCGAAATGCATTGAATGTGGTATCGTTAACTTAGACGATTCTAAGAACGAAGGAACGCATTGGGTAGCTTATGCTAAAGTATACAATCACTGTGAATACTTTGATAGCTATGGAAATTTAAAACCTCCAATGGAATTGATGCAATATTTTAAAAATTGTAATGTGTTTTATAACTACACAAGATATCAAAAATTTAACGCAGTTAATTGTGGTCATTTATGTTTAAATTATTTGTGGACTTTTTGGAATAAAAATGTATTATAAAATATATGCTTTTCTTTCATTTCAATCATTTGCAAGATGTCGCTCACTTTGTCGATAACTGGAGACTCGTCAGTGTTAACTACATACTATCCTAATACATTGTAACTAGATGGAGAGTATGAGTGTGCTTTATTGCACTTTTCAACATTTAATTCTATTCCAAACATTGATATAAGTAATAATAAGTTCTATTATGGTTTTAATCAAGTTATTGAAATACCGGAAGGCACTTATGAATTGCAAGATATCGGCGATTATTTAAAATCTGAAATAAAAGATGCAGTGATCAAACTACGGTGCAATAATAATACTTTAAAAACTACAATATTCTGTACAAAAGACATTAATTTTATTAAAGAAGACTCTTTTAGAAGACTGTTAGGATTTAACAAACAAATCTTGAAAGCAAATAAATGGCATGTGTCACAGTCTCCAGTAAACATTCTACCTACGACCGTAGTCAGGATTGAATGTGATATTGTAAGCGGTTCATATGTAAACGGTGAACCAAGTCATATTATTCACGAATTTGCACTTAATGTGCCACCTGGATACAGGATCATAGAAATCCCGAAAAACGCAATATACTTTCCAATCAATCAAAACAACATAAGCTGCATACATATCAGGCTGTTAGATATAAACAAACGATTAATCAATTTACGTGGTGAAGAAGTGCAGGTATGTCTGCATCTTAGAAGAAAACAATGATTGACTACAATAAAAATGTGTCTCAACAAGTAAAGAATATCAGTTCTGCTCGAGCTAGCTCTCAAATAAGACCTCTCTTTAAGAAGAAAATAAAATTAACTAAAGACAATAAAGCATTCCTTAGAGCGATCGGATTATTAAAATGAATATCTTAGATGTTTTATCTGCTCCGACGTACGACAATACTATAGAAGGAATCGAATTTCATTCCTACAAGCCCTATGTAACGAGTTTTAACAGGAACGATGAAATCCGCATACCTATCAACCAACAGGACTTGTACATATTACCGTCAGCTAGCACCCTATATTTGGAAGTAACTGTTATCGTTAGCAAAAAAGATACGAAGGACAAAGCTACTAGTATCAATTTCACAAACAATGCTCTACTCTACTTGTTCCAAGACATTAGGTATGAGCTAAATGGAGTGGAGATTGATAAAATAAAAAATGCAGGTATAACAACAACCATGAAATCACTCATTTCAATGAACGAAAGTGAATCAAAAATGTCTAATGCCTGGGGCTGGAATATTGATGGCATAAAAAATATAAACGGAGGAAGATTTTCTGCTTCTATACCACTTCGTAACCTCGGTTTTGCTGAAGATTTTAAAAAAGTCGTGATAAATAGTAGACATGAACTGATTTTGTTACGAAGTAATACTAATTTGAACGCTGTAAAACTTAATACTGGCGAAGTTGTGGATGATGTTCAGATTAACAAAATCATATGGCGCGTACCGCATGTTAAAGTATCAGACAAAGAAAAAATTGGTTTGTTAAAAGTATTAGAAAAAGATCGCCCACTTCAAATGATATACAGAAATTGGGATCTGTACGAATATCCAGCTTTGCCTAAAACTACAAAACATACCTGGTCTATCAAAACTTCATCTCAAATAGACTCAAACTCAACTCAAACTCAAATCATTGATTTCAATTAAACCATTTACAGGCACTTTTGAATTGTCAAGGAATCGGTCAGTCAGAAATAGGTATGAAGCTAGTTGCCCATTCCAAAGCGTAGTAGGTACCTATGGAGAAGAACGGGCAAGAAACTCCACGGACACTCTTTTAAATAAAAAATTGTTACAAAATATTGGTTACATCATTCATGTTGAAATTATACATGTGAGAACAATGTAGAAAGACGTGCACATGAGAAGCGTCCGTAATAAAAAGATAAAAAAGAACAATTCAAAAAAATGAAAATTAAAAATAAGCCCTGGCAGCAAGAGATGACCAGTCCCAACTGACGGCGCCCGTTCACGAACATGACGCATGGATTAGCACCATTCAGCTCAACCATTTTGAAGGGAGCTAAATGATCCAACACACGCGCCACCATCAGCGAAACATTTGAGTGAGCATGACATACTCACAGCCGCCAGGGCACATTCAAGTCAATGCAAGACATATTACCCGGTAAATAGTAACTCTTTAGTACATAGTGCTCACATAGTGTGCTATGCAATTATATAATACAAAAGAGATTGAGTTTATACAATGCAAAGATGGTCTTACAATCTTCAGCAGCTCCAACAGTATTTGCAAATGTTAATCAATTAGTTGTGGTTGTGGAGAAGGACCAGCATTGAGCCAAGCATTTTTATCAGTCATGTAATCCCCCAACGTATAATATGCCTGCCTGCATAGTGTGCGTTTTATACAAGATTTGAATTTCGTCTCATTCAGTTGAAGTATGTGGGGAGGAATTTTATTGTAACATTTTAAACAGTATCCCATGAAAGATGAATCTACTTTAGCCAGTCTGAAACCTGGTTGAACTAATAGGTCCCTATTTCTAGTACTATAATTATGTCTATCACCTCTTTTGCTAAAAAGATGTAAATTCTTTCTTACGTACATGATGTTTTCATAGATATATTGACAAGGTACCGTCATGATGTTAATATCCTTGAACAGTTTCCTTAGAGAATCGCGCCTGCGGAGACAATATATGACTCTGATCGCTCTTTTCTGGAGAATAAAAATAGACTCGATGTCTGCAGCCCGTCCCCACAGTAAAATACCGTAGGACATGATACTATGAAAGTAGCTGAAATATACTAGCCTCGCGGTATCTACATCAGTAAACTGACGGATTTTTCTGACAGCATATGCTGCTGAACTTAGCCGTCCTGCAAGAGATGTTAAATGAGGACCCCATTGCAGCCTTGAGTCGAGCATGATCCCTAGGAAAATAGTTTTATCAACGAATTCTAGTTTATCTTGATTCAATACTATCTCACAATCACTACTTTTGACATTTGGTAAAGAAAATTTTATGCACTTAGTTTTTTTTCCATTTAATACTAAATTATTAGCAGTGAACCAATTTTGGACCTGCTGTAGGGCGTTATTTACATCGTTAAAATTTGTAGCACGTCTATCTACCTTAAAAATTAAAGAAGTATCGTCAGCAAATAACACCATTTGTGGTTGATTTTTTAATAAATGGAGTAGATCATTAATGAATGGACCCAATATCGAGCCTTGTGGTACACCTAATTTTACTTTTAAACCTAGTGAATTGAAAAACCAAGATACATTATTATTGGGTTACAGACAAATAGAAAAAACAATGCAAGTTCCGACATGTCTCAATTCGACCACTGTCATATTCGAGACGTTAGAGTGTATCTCAATTCAACGTATTTTCCATACGAAAGCTTAAATGTGAGTTTTGCTAATAACAGAATCGCTTTATTATACGAGCAATACACCAGATTTCAACAGTCGTATTACGGACGTCGCTCGGAGCCCATAGTAAGTGAGAAACAATTCAGAGATTTAGCACCGCTGTTTGTAGTCGATTGCTCTAGACAAGCGGATAATCTAAAGACAGGTCCGGTTGTGGATGTGAGAGTAGAAATTGAAAGTGATTCAGAGATACCAGATCAAACTTCAGCGTATTGTCTCATTCTGAACGATTGCATTGTTGAATACAAACCATTAAGTAACATTGTTAAGAAGATATCATGAACTCGGATACCATAATAGTAGAACTCCAAGGATTTAAAGATTCTATAAATAATTTTATTATCAAAGAATTAAGCATTGTGAGTCAGGATCATACACAGACGTTCTTAGTAAAACCACCATATTCATTCCATTACCTAACACCAGAAGAAAAAAAGCAGGTGAGGTGGCTAGAAAGGAATCGAGGAATTTACTGGAGTGAGGGGTTCATAGACTACAAAGAGTTTCAACGCGTTGTTTTACCATATGTAGAAAATAAAAAAATTATCACAAAGGGTTTGGAAAAGATTAAGTGGATTAAAGAGTTATGTGCAAATTGTGAAGTGATCGACATAGGTGAGAAGGGATGTCCTAATAATACAACATTAAAAAAAAAGTTCTGTAAAAATAAAACTGATTTTAATTGTGTGAACCATAAAATGAATTGTGCATTAAATAATGCGGTGTGTATTAGAAAATGGTATGTTGATAATATAATAATATGTCTGTTTTTAATTTATTTTAATTTATTATTGTGTTGAAAGTTAATAAAAAATGTTTATCTACTTAAGAGTGTTTCATTTAATATAATCAGGGTAACCTACTTATCAAACTTTAAATTAGCTGCAGCAAAATTATTATTTCTTAAAAATGTTAATATATAATTTCAAATGTACTATGATTTTAAACGAATTATTCTAATAAAATATACTAAAAGCAAATAACCTATAATACACTACACTAGAGCTAATTTAGAGTCCGAATATAAATAAGTAATATAAAATAAAACATAATTTAAATGGTAAAATAATGTATTTAAAAAAAATATTATTTACAAGTATTACAAACTAATTATACCTACCTACCCAATAATAGTAATAATTGTCCCCACATACTTAACTTTACAAACTTGTGATGTATGAACATTATCGCAACTAAATTAAACAAACAACTTAATATTATCTATATTATAATTATTTTATGTTTTATTATTATAATTTTTAGACTATGTACAGGATAAAATACAAAAGGTTAATTACAATAAAACTTACATATTTAACATTATAATAATTTAGATATACTTACATTCAAAACTTACATAACATAAAAACCTAAGATGTTTAAACACTAAAAAATACGAAAACAAATAAATGTTATACATATCTAATAATAATATGTTCTAATAACTATAATATTACTTACATAATTTATTATTGCTTATTACTAAAAATCCTGCACAATAACTTATAAAGTAAATACTTACAAAATAATGACACCAACTATCAGCTAATAATAACAACTGTCCCCACAAAGTTTTTTTGATATTTTATTAATTAACGATTGCGTCTCCTCCATAACATGATCCACCGATTCAGTCACTACATACTGCGCACTTAACATTACCCCGTCCTGATTGTCACTTGCAGGGTCTTGTTCACTAATATCCAACACTTGTACCTGGATCAGTCGTAAACCTTTTTTCTTCTCATTGTTTATAACGAATGATTGACATGTAGGCAGAGATGACTTCTGTTTTAGACACTCCCGTCTTGTTCTAGGTTGTTTGATGGCAGGTCCGCAGTTTTGTCTTGGTCTAGGCTCCTTGTTGACAGGTCTTTCTTGCTCTGGGAAATCTGGGATATGCCAGCTTAGACTCGGAGTCGGAAAACCTTGAGCGTATTGTGAGAAGTCGATAATATCTGGAGAATCACACATTATCAATGATCTGAAACAAACGAAATAATAATTAATTATAATTACATAAACAACATGATGAAATAATGTTATAAGTAGATGGGTACTTGTACAATACTTACAATCCGTTTCGTTTGTATTCGACGTGATATGACCGCTCCGGCTGAGTGGTTGACTGTCTAATGATGGATGTTCTACCCAATATAATAATGTGGAACGTGGCTAATATCTAATTACACTCTATAAAGCCTTACGCTGTGCTGTGATTCAATTTCATGTTTCAACATGTCCAAACTCGTGCACAAGCACCTGTTCGGTGTCGAATTCTACACCGCGCGCGTCCGAACTTCGAGCTATGAGTGCTTTGTCATCAAAAATGTACATTACAGTGTTTTATCAAGTTAGAACCTGTATCCTCATGCGCGACTCGCTGCGAGCGCTGTATGCTTTGTCATCAATCAGGAATAGAAATGAAACATATATAATTATAATTATAAAATACTATTTATTTATGTATTTACGTACTACAAATAAAAGAAAACTTATCACGTTTATGGGACAGCATTTCATACAAATTTTAAAATCCAAAGTTGAAAAAATGAATAATATGATTTATTTAAATTTATACGTCTAAGCAGGATACGATTAGTAGAGAATATTTTAATAATTTTTACGAAATGCCATGTCACATAAACGCTCTTAAAATTAATTAAGTACTAAGTAAGTTCTAATATTATTTAATATTAAAAATAATATTTGTTTGGGGCACCAAGAAAATAAATGTTTTACAATTACATTACCCATTACTTATGTCTGGATCCTGCTATAGGTAATAAGCATTAGTAGGTTCATAATATTTCCTATCTTTACATTTAAGACGTCCTCTAAAATACATTAAAATTATATCTACTCTAATTACTTACATTTAAAAATAATGTTAATGCATTACTTAAATCTATTTGCATTACCCCAAGCTAAAGTAGATACTTTATCTGATGGTAGCAACCGTTTATCATCATTGCTTGAAAGTGCTATTTTATTTACGTCCTGAGCGAATATTTCATGTTTTATTGACCTAAACAATACATTTTTTTTGCGAATGATATTGCAATTGTACAAAACGTTTTTATAATCTAACATATTTAAATTTTTCGTAACACATTTTTTTGTACCTTTTGCTTTCTTAATTGTTTTGTCGATAGTTTTAATACAATAAAGCTTTGAGCGCAGTCCTACAAATTCTTTGATAATTTTGCCACTCATTTCATCCTTAAATAGCCCTGGAACCTTCTTATTAATAATTGGCAAGTTAAATTCGTTGTTTAAGTCATAGTTGCTGGTATCAAAATATTTTAGAAAATGACCATTGATATCTTCGTAAACATCATCGGTATTTACATCATAAACTAAACTATCCGTATCAGTATAACACAATTCTATTCGGTTACCATAAAAAGGTTTTATTATTGAATAGTGGAAGTCATACATGTGACTCTTAGATAATTCCAATACGGTAAATCCTATGTATATTGGTTTATTAAGAATAACACGCGAAGGCTTCATTTGGATTGCCACTAGATCATCAGAAAAAACAGAAGCGCTATGAAAATACGGACTGCCGATCAATTTCTCAGCACGAGTAGTCTTTTTTGTTTTATTGTTCAAGTCACACCACTTGTTTACTAACTTAACATCTATTCGATGTACATTATTTTCCAGAGTCTTGCCAAAAATACTATTGTTTAATAATTTGAAAAAATCTTGTTCAAACGTTGACTCTGCTTTTTGACGTAACTGAGTGTTAATATCAATATATTGTTTTAAAAAACAACTTTGCTTGAATACAATAGCGCGATGGATCCTTTTCAATATTAAACCGTGCTGTAAACACGTTTTTAAATGTATGTAATGAATAACATAATGATATTTATCATATAAATTCGGTATTAGTTTTTTATTCTTACCACCGGGTGGCAAACATTTTTCTGGACAAAATGGAAAGTCATTATGGTCAATATGTAAATTATCTGGATATATTAAATCAACTTCTAGAATATAACCGTTTTCCGCAGTATCACTAATATCCGCCAAATTCAATTGTAAATTATCTATTTCTTGTCTATTCATAAAACTCAAATCGGAATAGGGCAGGGATTGACACATGCTATAACCGTATAAATTGTTACAGTCTAAATAAATGATAAATGAATTTGAACGAGATGGGTTGTAAGTATCTAAATATTTATGATTGGCTTTGACATGTCTTTTGGAACACATGCAAACACCTCCTCGAATACCTTTTTGGATCATCCTAAAAATTTCAATATCACTAATCAACTCTAATTGTATTCCTGTTTTTAAAAGCATTGCATCAAAAGATAGGCTTGGTGCTGTAAGATAGAACGCGGAATCGAGATTGTAATGTTGTTTACATGTTTTTCTAAAATTTTCAAATACATCTGTTAGCAACAGAACGTCTGTTTTGAGATATAAATCTGTATACATACCCATGTTACGAATATTAAATACTGACCAAACGAACTGAGCGTGTTCATAGTCTTAATCAGTAATTGGCTCATTAGTTAAAGAGTTAAAAAAAAATGTTTTAGGGGGTAAACACGTATCTTCGTAATGTTTCCATTGAGACATATAGTCGTACGGATAAACACCTTTACGGGTAAGTAAGTCAAATTGTGTTTTATTAGGAAAATAGGATTTTAATTGTTTAAACTCTTGTTTTTTCATTGTACTAGCTAGTTTTTCTAAACTTGTTCCTAAAAACTTGAAAGAATCTACAAACCGAACCTGCATGCTTTCCTCGGTGGAAATAGAAATAAACTTTGTAAAAGAAATGTAGTTTTCTTTTGTTTTAGGTATCACTTTAATAAATCCAGGAGCTTCACCTAATTCTTTTATAAAAAGGTGACAATCATAACCAGACAAGTTATGAAAAAATACAGGCAAAAATTTTGGTAGCTTATATTGCATGTTACAATAACAATGAGCTGCGCCGCGATATTTACCAGTCAAGTGACAATGATCGCGAACCCTGTCGCCGAACAAGAAGTGATCACAAATATGACAAGTCATCGCGTTTTCAAAGTCGCGAGCATTGTCATCTGAGTATATCATAGGAATATTATTTTTTAAAATATCGTAAATTTTTCGGGCATCTTTATAAATAGACTTCACAAAATTAGATACACAATCCGAGCCGCGATAAGAAACGTAACGATTGTAGTTTTCGTCTAGCGCACACGTAATATGATATGCGTAAGCTATAGGCACATGTCGTTGCCGCGTAACAGTGCCCGCCTTAGTAGGATCGGGGTTACAAGATTCATACCGTTCTAACATTGTTTCAAAATCTGCGTATACAACAAATGGTACAATTTGCTTTCTGTTATAATTTTCAAACTGTATGAAAGAACCCTTTGGAGGCAGTTCCGTGGCGACACCTCCACAATTATGTGAACTAAGAATATCGCAGGAATTAAAAAACATTAAACAAACATCACAAAAGTATAGTTTACCGTGATGCTTTGTTATTTGGTTCTTAACAAGTCGCGGCAAGTCTTTAATCAGACAGTAATGTGATAAATCATCACTTTCTAAATAAAGTAAATGAATCACCTTTCCGTTTAAGGTTTTTGGTTTGTATAGAGGTCCTACGATGGTATTATTTTTTAAACCATAAATGTAAATACAAATTTCAGGGTTATTCACTTCGAACCGCGTAATACCTGAGAAATTAATTAATTAATTAATATCCTTTACATTTAAGACTTTTCGAAAATCAGGGTAAGACGATACTCTTTCAGGATGACTTTTAGCTGGATATAAAGCAGCAATAACTGACCATAAAAAACAATACTCATCATTATTGCGGATATTAACACATGCTTTTTTAGATTTTAATGATGCAGGCAATTCGATAAAACCTGAACCGCGCAAAGGTTGATATTTGTTAACATTAATTTCCAAATGGGAATTGTTCAAGAACGTCCATCCACTATCTCGATCCTGAAATTCTTCTATCTTTTTTGTTAAGATGTTTTTGACTTGAGACAGTAATGAATCCAATTCATAATTCTGATGCAAAGTAAAGTTTTTTGTGGCAAATGATTTCATTTCTTGAGAATCATTTTTAACCATTAAAAACAAAGCGAAATATTCGAAGTTAACTTTTAGACAAATGTGTTCTTTAATAGTCATGTCGATTAAGGTTTTAATTTTGTTTCGAATATTATTTAAAAATGATTCTGTTGAACAATTCTCAGACGGGTCGACAATTCTATAGGAAGCTATACGATTACGAAATGCAGAATGTATTATTTCTACACCTTCACAAAAATGCGAAATATTTTTGTTTTTATGATTAGTACTACGTAAGTGACCTGTCCAGTGACTGCGCTCAACAGATGTGTTAATTACCTTGGTACCCCAATATCGAAAAAGAAATTATATTATTTATTCCTATCTATCTATCAGTATCTATAAAAAACTGGCTCAGAATTATCAAATAACTGATGAGTCCGTCTCATAAATATTTGTAGTCCGTCCCACTGCGGAGTGTCTCTATTAAGTTGCACTTTAAGTGCAACCGATGCCTTCTTCCACCGATCCTCTTTAGGAGTGGAGGCAACTTCGCTCTTATTATAAACTTTAACCTCTACATAAAAGTCCCCAGTCAAGTCCGCCGTTCGCCGCACTTTCCCGTTGGCGACACAGCTTACGAGGGACGAAGCGAAGTCTTCGGTTGAGGTTGGTGGTGGAACGCTATCGCATTCCTCCAATCCAAAGAGGTTCGAGCTGCATCTTTTACTGTCAAAATAAAAGAAAAATACCTCATGAACTAATTGTATGTTTTGCTAAATACAATCTAAAGTTGTTTTTAGCGCTCTCTGCGTCACATATATATATATATAATTATATATATATATATAAATCCACTAACCACTGAAATTAGCGTATCATACTCGACAAGAAGGTATCTAAAGATATAAACAGTAATAGTAAAATTACCTTGATTTATATTCTGATGGCTTGGTGGTGCTTTCAGAAGCTTTAAGCTTTGTCGGCTTTTTCTTCGGCTGCACCTTTGCAACCTCAATTACAGCAGCTGAGCGCCGTGGCTGCTGGTACTCTGACTCGGAGTCAGATCTGAAATGGAACACAAAACATTAATTTGAAATTTTATGCAGCTATGAGTTAAAAGAAGACTGATGCAATAAAGTGAACACGTTAATAATTGCAGAAGAAATTTAAAGAAATATCAATCGCTCGAATATGATAATATTTACATCACCCGGCAGACAGAAACCGGGTTCGTAACTGGGTAGCAATTACGTTCTACTGCAAATTCAGTAAACTAATAGAGTACTTACTTACATTTCATAAAAATAGTAGTATATAGAAAGATATAAGCAGTAAATTTAAATTACCTTGATTTATATTCTGAAGGTGTGGTGGTGCTTTCAGAAGCTTTACGCTTCGTCGCCTTTTTCTTCGGCTGCACCTTTGCAACCTCAACTACAGCAGCTGAACGCTGTGACTGCCTGTATTCTGATTCGGAGTCAGACCTAATGGAACACGAAAGATTAATTTTATAATTATGCTACTATGAATTAAAAGAAGGTTACAAAACTCGCTCTAAATGATAATACGAGTAGTTACACCCCAGCCGGCAGGCAAGAACCAGGTCCGTAGCTGAGTACCGATTAAACTTAAAATATTCAATAAACTTAGTAGTACTTACTCACATTTTATAGTTGTAGGATGACGTAATATGTAACGAAAAAGGTAAGTGGATCACTGGAAGATACTGGAGCGAATGTAATTATGTGATCGAAATTGCTTGGTTTATATACATAAAAAATACAATTTCAGCAATATTTATCTCATATCAAAATTAAACCTTAACTACATGTCCTCACAGGTGTATAACTAAATTATGTTACTTACGACAAATTAAACCGCATTGATTGAAAACCCTTCTGTCAAATTGCAATTTTATCGTGAGAAACGAAATACAAAACCAGCTTTAACGCTCGCCGACAGGCGAAACCGACAACGGGCTGTTACTTATAATGTATACAATAGGTATTATAGTAAAGAATGTATGTTTGTTTAATAAACCGTCTTAGAAAAACTGTATGACAACATAAATCGATCTGAAATAAAAAAAAAAAAATATGCAAGTTAAGATGAGTCGAAAGTAAAATATCCTAGAAGCATTTTTTTTTAAATTTTTTTTTTGTTTTTTTTTTTTCTGTACAATACATGTATACGAATCCGTGTCCAAAAGTAAGTTCACAGATATGTTGCAGTAAACTTTAAATTGATAATTAAGAATCATCTTTCAAACAATCCTAGATTGATAGAACTAACACCTTATTATAAAACATATAAATACATGTAAACGAACCCGTGTCATAAAGTATGTTCACAGATATGTTGCAGTACACTTTAAATTGTTATAAAATCATCCATAATCTGGACGACACGGTTGGCGCAGTGGTTAAGCGGTTGACTGCTGCGCTGCGTGTCGCGGGTTCGATTAAGTACTGATATTAAGAATCATCTTTCAAACAATCCTAGATTGATAGAACTAACACCTTATTATAAAACATTAAAATAATAAACAAAAGAGAGACATAGGAAATCCTATAAAAATCTAATTTTAAACAAAGACTGCAACATGCGCGGCGATCATCTTACAATGTAATTGTTGAATACATGGAAGTTACTCACACATACACCTCACGTAATAACGATAAAGTTCGAATTCAGCAAATTTACATAATGCAATTTTGCAGTCTTTGAGATTTTAAAGACTCACTTACACTTATACTATGAAAAATTAATACGATCGTTTCCGACGCCCCGTCGTCAGGTTTACAAAGAGTATAGCACAATAAATAATCATGGGACGGCGCATGAACCGTTTCGAAGGCGAATGTATGAGTGTGAAAGCATCTTAATTAATCCAGCGCAATGCGGAGTAACAGCAGAGTAGCCAGTCGTTGATTGTTAGCGTGTAAGTTGTTAATGTTCAGATGTTCTTAGTGATCAATCTGGAGCATAGAATTAGAATTTGTGTGTGCCTAAGTAGACGCATGCTATTTCTTGTTTTGTGAAGATACATGAGACAATCTGTCCTGAATTTTAGCTTACTATGTTCGTATAGTTCAATAATAGTAAACGAAACTTATCAACTAAAGTCGTGGTTATGTGTGAAACTTTTTGATATAAAACTATTCAAGTAAAGTAGTGGATATGTGAGAAACTTGTTGTTATAAAACTTTTTAACTAAAGTCGTGGTTTAGTGTTCAATCCGAGAATCTGTGGCAGTTGAACGAGGTAAGTTATCGGCATGGATTTCATTTATATTATTGGGCATCAATACTCCACCTGAAGTGACGAGGCGAACGGAGTGAGCCGATGGAACGAAAGGTGGAGTAGGATGCCCAATAATATCCTACTTGAGAAGCACCCAAAAGTGAGATCAAGATATTTAAATTTGGGCAGGCCGAAGCTCCTCCAGTATATGATGAAGCAATGTTTGAGATATTTGTTGCAGACGATACTTGCCAATTGGCTTCAGGCAGATTATAGTCTCCTACAACAAAGAAACTTTCAACACTAGGATGGCCCAACACTTCTTGTAGCAATTCAAAGTGCTTGTCATAGATTAAAGTAGAAGTCTTACGTGGTATGTAGGCAGCACTTACAATGTGTCTTTTGTTGTTGACAGTGCTGGGCAACTCAACCATAATATGTTCAATATGAGTGTTTGAGAGATCACTATACTGTGTTAATGAGAGACTTGATTCAGAAGGTTTTAAAGTGCGTAAGATAGCAACCAGTACACCTTCACCATCCCGTTTATTAGTAGCAGTGCGATCACGATCACAACGGTACACACTATAACGCTGGTCTATGAACTCACTGTCATAAATTTCAGGTGTTAGCCAGGTTTCAGTTAAGATGATGATGTCGTATGTATTCATAAGGATGTTCGTGAGTAACTGTTGCAGTTTTGTACGAATACCCCTACAATTTTGGTAGTAAATGGTGATATTTTTATGCGACATTGTTAATATTAAAATATTTGTGTGTATTTATGAAAAGAGCGTGTTCAAGCAGAAAGTATGTATACAGTTCTAAGAAAAAAATATCAAAAATTAAAGTAATGGGAAATAAAATTGGTCAAAGCAGGTGGCAGTATAGATCGCAACACTTTATAAGGACGACAACAACATATTTCTTAGCAATAGTACTATTAATTTTGAATGTTATGAGCAAATAGGTTGAATTTAATAGATATGAGATCTGAGTTGATTTATAATTTATAACACGATAGAAAACGGCACACAATTTACGAACACAAAAATAAAACATGCACAGTACAGATAATAATTTGAATTGCAGACTAAGAACAGTCACCATAATAAAATAGTAATTGCAATCATCGAGTAAACAAATACAAGTGCAACGATTACTCATTACCGACCATAAGAGGATCACTTTTACAATCACTATTGATTTTAGCGATATCTGCTTCAGATCTAATGACAAAAGCAGCTTCGCCATCTTTCTTACGAACAAGAATAGTGCAATTTTTAATCCAAACATAATTAAACTGATGAAGTTTTGCCGCTTCCTTACATTTACGAAATAATATTTTATTTTTTAAAGTTAAATGTTCGTTAATGTAAATATTTGTTGAAGAACCCGTTATGCCTACTTGATCCGTTTTCAGTGACTTAGTCTGCCGGAATGCGCTATGAACATTATCGCGCAATATGCGCGTGGAGAATTTTACAATAATGTTCTTTGGTCTGTTAGTTTGTTGGTGGGCATGTGGTACTCTGTGGATAGATATTATGTCCTTTTGAGGTATGGGAAAGCCAATGGCATCTCCAATCGCCCCCAACATCTGCAAAAGGTTTTCACCACGCTTGTCAGGTACGTTGCAGATTTCCAGGTTGCATTGCCTCGCTTGCTGTTCAAGGGCTTCAATTTTAGATTCCAAATAGGTATTGGAAGTGGCTGACTGTTCTGCCTGCAGACGAGCGATATCTTCAACTCGTCTTTTAAGATCAATCTGTTCGCTTGCCTGAAACTGGAGCGAATGTTTGAGACTAGACATATCGTCGTTCATATCCTTCACGTCCTTTTTGAGGTCAGCTTGGGCAGCGCAAACAGAGCCCAACTCCTGCTTCATTTCGGCCAAACTGTTTTTAGCACTTTCGTGATAACTGTGCATGCTAGCATCCATCTCATTTCGCCAATCCTTCAAAGTATTTTTAATATCTTCCTTAAATATTGCCATAGTACAATCGATATCAGATCGCCATCCCTGCAATGTTTTGTTCAATTCTAAGGTAAAAGACTGGATTTGGTTGTCTACAAGCAGCGATGATGTGGAGTTATTGTCAACTCTTGTAGGAAGTGACGTGTACATACATTTCGGAGTGCCAGGCGAGGGTGGTCGTTGTTCCATGTTATCGCACGACATATTCATGCTATTGTCCTCATATGCTGGAATCCGCGTGCTAGAACGAACGGGTGTGTCCAAATTAGGACGGGTGCGACGCGTAATATTACAGCACGAGGGACATTTCCAGCCAGTCTTGAATTCATGCGTTAGTGCCATAAATTGAAGCAAAGAAAAGTTTAGGCACTGATAATGATATCTACCTTCGCACAAATTACACATCAGGTAACCAGCATCAGATGCCAGCACATTGTTACATCCGTTACAGTTCATCTTGAGTATTCGAATAGTTGAGCAAAATGTTATTAGTCAACGAAGGTAAAAGTGGCGCCACGTAACGCGATAACCACAAAACTTATTGTTCGATCGCTTGCTCGATTCACGGCACAGCCTGGATGCAACAAGATACACGTAGCCCCACCTATCATATGGCGATGGAGTATAATGAAGATCAATCAATCAGTCAGTCAAGAGTGAAAGTAACATAGGTGCCAGGTAACTGAGTCCCAAGCCGCTACATAGATGGCGTTGATTCAAACTTTACTGCGTATAGCATGATAAGGCAGAATTTGAAATCAAACCGTTGACACAAAAATCAATAATAAGGTCACTGTAATCGAAAAAAACGTCACAAAGTTAAAGATATATATCGCAAATCGTGCTAGCACAGTCCTCTTACACTGATTTTGACACTTGAACACCAATGCAATGTTTGCAGCCAATGTAAACATAGTTATTTTATTCCCACAATAACACTGATTTTAGGTACAAGATCGTAATGACTCCAATTGTCAGCAATTGTTATATCTTGATCTCACTACTAACAAACAATACACTGGACTTTGAGTACATTTAGGTTTTTTAGAAAATTAAATAACACCGTGAGTTAAGTTAAGCTAGTTAACACATACAGCGCCATCTAGCGATGAATACAGCGCCATCTAGCGATGATACAGCGCCATCTAGCGATTAATATTACATCCTGAAAAAAAAATATTCAGGTATTATTTGAAATGATTTTTCGTAACGAAGAATAATTATAAACTCACGCCTTCTTCCCATGGGGGTAGGCAGAAACTACAGAACCCCACCTGCTACGATCCTTACGTATGTAAGAATAATTATTTTGAATGAAAACTGTATTTTATATGATTAGTACTAAGAGTAATGCAATTGTTTTTTAGGACAGTTATTTTTTTGTTCAATTTGGGGGAGAGCAGAGACAATAGATTTAAGCGTCGCCGTCGTGCAGACTGGTGGCGTGACGCGACACCGGTAATACGTCGTGCAGACTGGTGGCGTGACGCGACACCGGTAATACGTCGTGCAGACTGGTGGCGTGACGCGACACCGGTAATACGGTAGTTGCCTAGGTAAAGAAAAACAAATTCTATTTAGTCCGTTTTTCAGATAATAAAAAATATTAGACACGTATTTTTTGCTTTATCATAATCAAAAATAACTTAGAAAACACGCATTAAGTTGGGGAGTCGGCTCGCTACATCATAACTCATAACGCAGTATTAAATCTAGCAAGGCGTGACGTCATGCCACATTTTAACTCAATGTATCTCCGTAATCGTAGAACGGTGGCAACACTGAGCAAGTAAACATTCACCCGTATAGAAATTGTTAAATAATATTATTATGTTATTATTCGTGGACAAAAACACAAAAAACTAGTGCATAAAGTGACAATACAGTGCTGTGATTGTTATCTTCAATTAAAATCTGCTGGATTTCAAATAAACCAAGATTCTTTAAAGTGCAGTAAGATCCGTTGAAAGTTACTGTTTATCGAGTGTGGACCCAAAACTGTGAGTTAACCACCCTTTAAAGGCTACGGCCGACACACGTATTTTACAGGTCAGGAAATGAGAACACAGTTTTTACAGTATATGCACGTTTATTCACTTAGGTTTTTACACTTTAAAATCACCTTCCTCGATTAGACCACAAACTCCAATGCCCGTGTTCGCGTGCGCCGCTCTTAAGACCCCCAGTGAACGAACGAACGTCAGAGTGAAGTGTTGAGTGAATGACAGGTTAGTCAATACACTATCTAACTCACGCGAACACGCACATTAAATTATAATGTAAATATAGTAACAAATGATAATAAATATTACTACAAAATACCAGTAGTCCTTAATTATACCAAAAATGCTAACAGTCGGCCTTTCCTGACACTTACACGTCCCGTGGAAAGAATGATTTTAACGAACAGATTCTGATGTAGTTTAATGTTATTTAAAATGTCTAAAGAGATTTATGGATTAAAAACGTAATGTATGCAATAGTATACAGTATTTTGGTTGTAATTGGTTCTAAAATATTGGAAAATCAAAGTTTCAAAACGATTATCGGCCTTCATCACTAACTATACTTATTCGCCAAATGTACTTATTTTATCATGTATTATGTTTTAATTACACTTGCACCACCAGCATTGAAGGAACTACAGTGGCCTCTAAATATCCACAGCAGCTCAAGCATGCTGTGGCCCCTTCATGTCCACAACACGCCAGCGACAATACCACAGTTGCAAGCATAATTTACTGACCTAATTACACTTGCACGACCAGCATTGAAGGAATTACGGTGGCCTCTACATATCCACCGCAACTCAAGCATGCTGTGGCCCCTTCATGTCCACAACACGCCAGCGACAATACCATGGTTGCAAGCATAATTTACTTACTAACCTAATTACACTTGCACCACCAGCATTGAAGGAATTACAGTGGCCTCTACATATCCACAGCAACTCAAGCATGCTGTGGCCCCTTTATGTCCACAACATGCCAGCGACAATACCACAGTTGCAAGCATAATTTACTGACCTAATTACACTTGCACGACCAGCATTGAAGGAATTACGGTGGCCTCTACATATCCACCGCAACTCAAGCATGCTGTGGCCCCTTCATGTCCACAACACGCCAGCGACAATACCATGGTTGCAAGCATAATGTATACATATTTACGATAATTCTGGCATGCAGTGGCCCCTTCATGTCCACAACACAGCAAGTAATTAAATTAATATTTAGATATATATATAAAGTTATTATGGTCTCTTCATATCCATAACAACTAAATGACTCGCTGTAGCCCCTGCATGTCTACAGTTTGCCCAAAGTATTAAATTAATCTTATTAATTCTTGTATAAAATTAATAATCTCTACTCAAAGTAATCATAAACTTTAATTAATGTACATACTTTGTTTTTAATTTTACATAACATATCATATTTTCAAATCAAATTTGTTTTCCCTATCATCACCCAATTAAAAGAGCAATTCACAGATCCTCGTCATTTTCAGAGACTGAATCACTCTCATTGTTTCTATTAAAGACTAACCACGGATGAATTTTATCAACAGAAAACACACCAGTGAACTTTCTATTACCTTTACGGGAAAGTGGTGTATCCTCTATTTTATATCTGTCGTTATCAAAGACCTCTACAATGCGATAAGGACCACGAAGCTTAGGGACTAATTTTCTACTTTTTCCAGTCGATGGGATTTCTCTTTCTATCCGAACTAAATCACCGATTTTGAAAGTAACATTTTTCTACCTTTATCAAACCGTTTCTTCTGTTCTAATTGATTCTTTTCGACATGTCGTGATATTTCATTTCTTATTCTTTCTACGTTATTTCCTATTTCCTCAGATTCATCGATTACGTTTAGACTTAATAATGAATTAGGTGTGCCAACTAAATCGACACCGAATAATGCTTGAGATGGTGTCTTTCCGATTCCTTTATTTAAGGTATTATTTAAACTCCACTGTATTTCGGATACACATTCATCCCATAAATGCTCTGGTTTATTATGATTAACTGCAGTTAGGGCAGCTAAAACGGTGCGATTGTAGCGTTCCACTTGCCCATTAGCACGTGGTGTTGCTACCGCATTCAAGACGTGCTTAATACCTAACATACTTAAATACTCTTCAAAACGCTTGGACGTGAACGAACTACCTCTGTCCGAAATTATTCGTGTGGGAACGCCAAAAGTGTGAAAATAATTTTTCAAAACAGATATGGAGTTTATCGATTTTGTATTCTTGACCGTGGCTATAATGATATATTTCGTGAACGCATCAACAATTAAGAGCAAATATGCATTCTTCTTTTTGCTTTGCACAAAGGGTCCCAAATGATCTATGTGCAGGGTATGAAAGGGACGATCAACTTTAGGAATCGGATGAAGTTCACCCGCCTTTTTGCCGGATGGTATTTTCGCATGAGCACATTGCAGACAAGACTCGACATACTTTTTAATAAACCGTCTCATTTTGGCGAACCAGAAATTACTCTTAATTTTATCGTACGTCTTATCGAAACAGTAGTGACCCATATCATCATGATGAGCCTTTAATACCTGCCATCTAACTCCCTTCGGTACAACCCAGCGATCTCCTGCCTCAGTTTTTCTGTACAATAACCCTCTTTTGATCACAAAATTATTTTTAATTTCTAATATACCGTTTGTATCTTCATCTTTTAAAATAGATATGATACGTTGAAGTTCAGAGTCGCTCTGTTGTACCGTCGTTATCCATTTAGTTTCAATACACCGTACCTCAACAAATTCGAGCTCAACTGGGTTTCGACTAAGTGCATCTACGTGGGACATAGTGGAACCCGACTTGTAAATTATTTTAAAATCATATTCTTGCATAATGTTCCACCATCTCGCTACTCTAGGTAAGATATCTCTTTTCTCAAACGTGGCCCTTAAAGAATTACAGTCCGTAACAATAGTAAACGGTATGCCTAATAGGTAAGTCCTAAATCGTTGTAATGAACTCGCGACCGCTAAGGTTTCCAAATCGTACGAAGTAAAACGAGACTCTTCCGGTGAGGTTTGTCTGCTATAATATGCTACAGCATTAAAAGGGGCATCCTTATTAGCCCTTTGTAATAAAATACCAGCAATGCCCATTTTTGAAGCGTCTGTATGGAGTTGAGTTTCAGACGTGGGGTTATAAAATGCCAAAATTGGACGTTTGACTAATTCCCCTTTTAAAACTTTGTAAGCGTTCTCCTCAAAGTCCGACCAATGCCATTTTGCATCTTTTTTCAAAAGTTGAGTAAGCGGCCGAGCTATTGATGAGAAGCCTCCTATAAACCGGCGGAAGAAGCTACAAAGTCCCAAAAACTGTCTAACTTTGTGTTGGTCAGTAGGGCGAGGAAATACCTCCACGGCGTTTATTTTAGTTTTGCCCGGTCTAATCCCGTCAGCACATACTTCAAATCCAAGATAGTCGATGGATTCTTTTAAGAAATTACATTTAGACAACTTTAGGGTAATGCCAGCGGTACGAAATAATTCTAGAGTTGATTTTAGTTTATGGAAGCCTTCCTCTATGCTTTTGGACGGTATTATGACATCGTCCATATAAGCAAATGCCTCCTTAAATCGTGAATTTCCCAGTATATTGTTAATTGCCCTTTGAAAATTAGACGGCGCATTAACAAGTCCAAAAGGCATCCTGTTAAACTCATAATGCCCATCGGGTGTTATGAAAGCTGTCAAATGTTTTGATGCTTCGGACATACATAACTGGTAATAACCTGACATAAAATCTAAAGTTGTATAATATTTATAACCCGACAAATTGTCTAGCTGATCATCAATTCTAGGGATGGGATAATGCTCCTTAATAGTTTTCTTATTGAGAGCCCTATAGTCGATGCATAATCTGTACTCCCCGGACTTTTTCTTCACAAGGAGAACAGGAGATGCATAACTTGAAGTTGACGGCCTAACTATGCCAGAGTCCCCGAGTTCCTGTACCATATCACGAACAACTTGTCGTTCCGTAAAAGGCATGCGATATGGTCTGTAAACCACCGGCGTAGAATCACTCAACTTTATATCCATCTCAGTGTTAGTAATACACCCTAACTCTTTCGTGGAAAAAGCAAAACAGTCTCTGAATTCATTTAAAAGTAAAGTTAATTGGAGTAGATCATTCTGATTAATTTGGTCGCTAACGGATAACATATTAGTGTTAATAACGCTATCCGAAGAGTTACTACCAATACATCGCTCAATTTTATTAACAGTATGACAATTAATTTGAGTTAAAGGGAGAGCCCTAGCCAAGAGGGTACCTTTGTTTAAAATAAAGTCAGCTTCCATTAAACCTTCCAACTGAAGAGTTGCCCTACCACGAACTAGTTCCAAAATACATGGCATAATATCATACATCATTTGAGGCTGAGAGCGTAAGCTGGGCTCGACCAAAACTTCGCCGTCATATAGCGGATTTGAATATACAGCCACTTTAGTGCGACCTGCTATGGTGGCCGTCTCATAAACATAAAGTTCTACGCGTATAGTCTCATTTATCTTTTTGCCTTTAATAATTAATTCATCTTTCGTTTTGTAAACCATGACATGGTTTTGTTCCGTAAACGTTTGACCTATCAATAATGATACTTTCAAAAAATGATCAGGAACTATCAATACTTCTACGTGTGCTTTTACCAAATCTATCTCGACTTCTATATCGCATTTTCCTATACAATGAACTAAAGAATTTCCGAATCCTCTCAAAACCGGTAAATCACTGTAAGATAAAGCTACATTTAACTTTATCGCATCTGACTCTCTAAGCATTGTAATTTGACTGCCAAAATCAACGAAACACTTCAAAGTCTGTCCGTTAACTAATGCAACTTTAAAATACTTCGTATCATTATCTTGTTCCTTTGAAATATTTAAGACAGTCTTGTTATTTTGGGCCTCATGTTTAGTGGCACAATCCGTTACCAAGTGACCTACTTTATGACATTGTTCGCATCTTTTAATTGGGTGTTTACATTTATAGTAAGGGTGGCCTTCTGCCCCACAATTATAACATTTTGGTACATTATCCTTATTGTCCTTATACGTATTATCTTTAAACAATTTTGATCGTTTCCTGTCAGAAGGGCCCGGCTGCGGAGTCACGTCAAACTTATCATTTCTTTTAGTGGTTCTTACATTGCGAAGATAGACTAACAATTTATCCGGCTCATTAAACTGTACAGCCTCTGCACTAGTTCTAACCGATCTATCATCTATACCGAATAATAAACAATCAATGGCATTTTTACCAGAAATTTTACATCTATTTATTAGAACCATCTTTTCGTAATAATATTCCTCTAAATTATCCCCAAAACGTGCTTTACAGGCGAGCATTTCCGTCAGCAATCGACCATAGTTGTCATCACAAGGGAATGCTAAACGCAATTTTTGTTGCCACTCTGTCCACGTAAATAACAAACTAGGTAAACCTTGGTACCACTTTTGAGCTAGCCCAACCAATTTCGGTAACGCGTAGTGTATTATTTGTCGTTCGGTCCAATTGTAAATTTTCGCGCATTCATTGACTTTAGTTATCCAAACATCAATACTCTGGTTTCGCTTGGTTGGGTCGAATTCGGGCACAACGTTCATATTTGGAAAACGTTCTGAGCTGCCGTCCGTGCGAATAGATTGAACTAGCTCTCTGAATACATCCGCGAAACTAGAGTCTAAAACGGTAAATTGGTTACTTGTCAATGGTGATGCGGTGAGTTCGGGAGCAGCTGGTGCATTTTTGCAGTGCTGACTGCTGTTCCCAGAACGCAGTTGTTCTGCTGGGTTCTCAGGTAATTCAGGTGTCCGAGAACGCCGCTTTGCGCTCTTTTCCTGCCTCGAGCGCTTGCGCTGCGAATGCTTACGCCGTGATCCGCGACGACGCAGACTCTCTGGGGACGGTTCTGACTCACTGCTGGAGTCCTTAGACTTAGAGTCTCTTACGCGTTTTCGCGATCGACGACTTGGCATGTTTCTTACGCAGCTGTAATCCAATATAAACAAAAAAAAAACAAGTAAACGTTGCTTAAAACAACAAACATTTAAAAAAAACAAGTAAAAGGGGCTTATTCCTTAAACGAATACATTTCTAATCGTTAATTAGTAGCCAGGATTAATATTATTGTAATAATCGAGAGTTAAAAAGTAACGCGGTTACTTTTTAAACATGGAGGTAAAATAAAAAAAATAGATTAAGTTTAAAAATTTACTTGGTTCAATAAAGGGTAGAACTGAATTGGTATTTAATTGCACCAAAAATTAAATAACGTCATGCGCATTCTTAAAATATTTTATCCAAATTCAATATAACCCCAAAAAAAAGAAATCCGCTTTAAGAACTGTTTTAATAATTAAATCTATTTGAAGTAAAAACATAAACAGTTATGAAACTGTTTTAACGGCTAACATCCTATTATATGGTATGTATTTTCTAACAACCATATTATTACCCTTTGAATGTTTTTATAAAGCTCAGAAAAGACAAAGAAAATTTATAAATGTAACTTTCATAAATTCCACCTCTCTTCAATAAATATGATTTTCACGTTTAGCTGTTACAATTTTAAAAAATTATAAAAAAAAATAAAAAAAAGATTCAAGTACCTTTTAAAATGGGCGTTAGGTTTTCACCAAAACCGTTGCACGTTTTGGTGTTATCCCACTTCTGACCTTTTACAGGTCAGGAAATGAGAACACAGTTTTTACAGTATATGCACGTTTATTCACTTAGGTTTTTACACTTTAAAATCACCTTCCTCGATTAGACCACAAACTCCAATGCCCGTGTTCGCGTGCGCCGCTCTTAAGACCCCCAGTGAACGAACGAACGTCAGAGTGAAGTGTTGAGTGAATGACAGGTTAGTCAATACACTATCTAACTCACGCGAACACGCACATTAAATTATAATGTAAATATAGTAACAAATGATAATAAATATTACTACAAAATACCAGTAGTCCTTAATTATACCAAAAATGCTAACACGTAGATATATTTCTCTGCGATTCGTGTCTCAAAACGTAAATAATTAACTAAAAGCGAACAGTTATCAAATTTGTGTTACGAATCCGTTAACAGTTGAATAACAAAAAACGCAATAACGCCATCTATTATCAAGAGCAGGTAGTTAAAAGTTAATCTGCTTTACCGACGAAGCAATTACCAATTATTGCCAGAGTTAAATCTCGATTGTCTAGATCAACAGCGAAACATTATTGACAAAACTCAAACTCAAACTCAAAGCATTTATTTCAAATAAACCAATTACAGGTACTTTTGAATTGTCAAGGGGTCGGTCAGTCAGAAAAATGAAGCTAGTTGCCCATTCCAAAGCGTAGTAGGTACCTATGGAGAAGAACGGGCAAGAAACTCCACGGACACTCTTTTAAATCAAAATATTGTTACAAAATATTGGTTACATCATTCGTGTTGAATTTATACATGTGAGAACAATGTAGAAAGACGTGCACGTTAAAAGCGTCCGTAATAAAAATATAATAACAATTCAAAAATTTAAATAAATTAAAATAAAATAAACCGTGGCAGCTAAGAGATGACCAGTCCCTACTGACGGCGCCCGTTCACGAACATGACGCATGGATCAGCACCATTTAGCTCAACCATTTTGAAGGGAACTTAATGATCCAACACACACGCCACCATCAGCGAGACATTTGAGTGAGCATGACATACTCTCAGCTGCCAGAGCACATTCAAGTCAATGAAAGACGTACCCAGTAAATGGTAGCTTTATGGAATGTACAACATGGTCACAGTGCTCACACATGTGATATGCAATTATACAATACAAAGAGATTGAATTTATACAAGGAAAAGATAGTTTTACAATCTTCAGCAGCTGCAACAATATTTTCGAATGCTAATCAATTAGTTTATGCGCCCTTGTGGAGCTGGACCAGCGCTGAGCCAAGCATTTTTATCAGCGATGTAATCCCCCAACTTATAATATGCTTGGCAGCATAGTGTGCGTTTTATACATGATTTAAATTTCGTTTCGTTCAGTTGGAGTATGTGGGAAGGTATTTTATTATAACATTTTAAACAGCACCCCATGAAGGATGAGTCTACTTTAGCCAATCTGAAACCCGGTTGAACTAATTGGTCCCTATTTCTAGTCCTATAATTGTGTCTATCACCTCTTTTACTGAAAAGACTTAGATTTTTCCTTACGTACATGATGTTTTCATAGATATATTGACAAGGTACCGTCATGATGTTAATATCTTTAAACAGATCCCTTAGAGAATCGCGTCTGCGGAGACGATATATTGCTCTGATGGCTCTCTTCTGCAGAATAAAAATAGACTCGATATCTGCAGCCCGTCCCCATAGTAAAATACCGTAAGACATGATACTATGAAAGTAACTGAAATAGACTAGCCTCGCGGTATCTACGTCAGTAAATTGACGGATTTTTCTCACAGCGTATGCTGCTGAACTTAGCCGTCCTGCTAGAGATGTTAAATGAGGACCCCATTGCAGCCTTGAATCGAGCGTGATCCCCAAGAAAACAGTTTTATCGACAAATTCTAGTTTCTCCTTATTCAATACTATGTCACAATCACTACTTTTAACATTTGGTAAAGCAAATCTTATGCATTTAGTTTTTTTCCCATTTAATACTAAATTATTAGCAGTGAACCAATTTTGGACCTGCAGTAGGGCGTTATTTACGTCGTCAAGATTTGATGCACGTCTATTTATCTTAAAAATTAAGGAAGTGTCGTCAGCAAATAACACCATTTGTGGTTGGTTTTTTAATAAATGGGGTAGATCATTAATATATACTAAAAAGAGGAAAGGACCCAATATCGAGCCTTGTGGAACGCCCATTTTTACTTTTAAACCGATTGAATGGACACCATTTACTTGAACCTGCTGCTGTCTATCATTTAAATAAGATTTTACTAAACTGAGCGCAAGTTTACCTAGTCCGTAATGCTCAAGTTTCAAGAGCAAGGTTTCATGACTCACGCAGTCAAATGCCTTGGAGAGGTCACAAAAGATTCCTATGGCATCTTGGGCCTCCTCCCACGCTGTAAATATGTGTTTTAATAAGGTGACACCAGCGTCAGTTGTACAACGTCCTTTGGTGAAACCATATTGCTGATCGTGCAAGATTTGGTTGGCGTTAAAATGATTAAGCATTTGATTGAGCATTACCTTTTCGAAAACCTTGCTGAATACCGGCAGCACAGATACTGGTCTATAATTGTTAGTGTCTTTACTGTCCCCAGATTTAAAAAGTGGTATAACTTTACTGTATTTCATTAAATCCGGGAAGACTCCTTGATCCACACACAAATTAAATATTAAAGCTAAGTACGGTGCTATAGTCTCGATTATGGATGTACAAACTTTGATAGATAATCCCCATAGATCTTCGGTCAATTTGATTTTAATTTGCCGAAAAGCTTTTATAACTATCATAGGGTTTATATGTTTAAATTGAAATTCAACCGGGCAGCCTGGAACGTTCGCTCTTAATAAATTAATTGAGACATCGGGTGAGGAATTTAAAGCTTCTGTCGTTTTAGATGGTATATTAGTAAAGAAATGTACAAATTCTTGCGCTACTTCTAAGTTAGAGCTAATGGCACCACGTGAAGTCTCCAATGTGTACTCAGTGTTTCGTACTTTGTTCCTATTAGTTTCATTATTTATAACTTTCCAAACTGTTTTTATTTTATTTTCTGCTGATTTAATCTTGTTGCTAATATACAGAGCTTTAGCTATCTTGCAAGTATTTCTAAAAATTTTGGAATATGTAGCAACATACTTGTTGAAAGTTTCAGTATTAATGTAAGGCTTAAGGCCATACAGCTCGAACAGTCTTTCCCTACTTATCCTAATACCTCTAGTTGCCCAGTCACTAAAAATAAAATTAGGGCAAATATTTTTTGTTCTCTTTTCAAAAGTTTTGTTGAATTCAGTGTGCACTACTGAAAAGAAATCCTCATACAATTTATTTGCATCGTCCATATTAGGGCCCAGAGCATTTAACTTATTATTTAGGGTACTATTGAATCTATTTAATTTGCCAGTTGTTATTGGTCTAATTTGTATTTGCACTTTTTGAATAGGTGTTCTAAATTTAAAAGTTACCGTTTGTCCACTATGATCAGATGGTAAATAATTTACGATGGCTTTATCTAAATAATCACAACCGCAGAAGACATTATCGATACAAGTAGCAGAAGTTGAAGTTACTCTAGTTGGTTCTGTAAAAACATTTGATAAATTGAACGATTTAAAAAGGCTTAATATTCTACTGCTATTTGAATTATTTTCCAGAATATTTATATTAAAATCACCACAAATAATTGCGGCTTTGTTACTGGATGCAAGTTTCGCTAGGACATCTTCCATTATTGACTCAAATAAAGAAAAGTTCTGATAATTAGGGGGTCTGTATACGCACACTACAACATGCTTATCCAGCTCAACACAGGACAGTTCGATGCAATGTTCAACTGATAAACCAACTATGTCATTACGTTGCTTAGATTTTAAACAATTTTTTATCAAGATTAGAGAACCTCCACGCAGCATAGATTTACGGTTAAAACAACTGCCCACATTATAGTTCTCATAATTAATTAGCATTTGGTAATCCTTTAACCAATGTTCAGTAAAACAAACAATGTCAAACTTTGTTTTTTCTAAAAACATTTCGATTTCTAATAATTTGGAAGAAATACCTTGAATATTTTGATGAAATAATTTCAAGGCATTCTGCTGATCTCCTTTTTGATAGTTATTAATTTTGGAGCAAGAAGACACCTTGTTGTTGTTAGGTATAAGAATATTCTTACTGGTGCCTTCTGTTGTCTTACAAACTAGTTTAAATGACTATCCGGAGTTAACCCCAAGATTTCAGTGTCATCACCAGGCAGTGAGCTCATAGTGAGTGAGGGAGATGGAACCTCCTTCGTACAATTTGTAAAAATATTTATAGCATTTGAGCTACATTTATTCAAGTTCACCACCTTATTATTAGTATTATTACTAACCACTGTGGTGTTAATAATACAAGACTGCGACATACTACTTATGTCTGAGTTTATAAAAAAAGCTAATAGCTGTGCTATTATGTGTCTAAAACTAACAGGCAGATACACAGTATCCCTAGTCGATTTTAAAGTTTCCACAAAACTGTTGGTGTCAAAAAATACAAACTTGTCACTATAATGACTAACTAAGAATTGCATATGCTTATTAAGCATATGAATATAATTGTTTTGTCTATTCGTCAATTTTTCAAAATATGGGAAAGCACACAATATTATTTTACTACAATTTAACTTTAACAATTCAGTTACACAGTCAGTGATTTCGTCTTTTTTAACCTTAGAACTATTACCTACAAATACAGTAATGTTGGTTTTAGGATTGTAAACATTTCCTGTTACTGATGCCATTATTTTTTTGTAGGTAGACCCTGGCATACAATAATTTTGAATAGAATAACACAGGTTGTTACTAATTAATTTACCTAAACCCCTTCCTATACTATCTGAGAACATAACTGAATGATAACAATCATGACTACTAAAAGATGGACAACTACCAATCTCAGGCTGTATCACTTGTGATAGATCTTGTACTACATCAGAAATATCTTGGTTGAGAATAAAACCTTGATTCAAACTCTCAGTCTGGGACGGGTCCTCCGTTGCCTCAGGCTGGACAGCAACAGGGTTTGAAACCTGACAAGTACACTGACACATAACTAACTCATTTGCAGCAAGAATATGTTCTTTAATTTGGTTCTGAGAACCCACATATTTAATGTAAAGGGAACTAAGTCTTCCCTCGAGTAACTGTATGTCAGACTGTAAGCGCTGTGTATCAATTTCATAGATTTTTTTGCTGTCTTCTAATTTAATTTGATAATTGTTTAATTTATTGAGTAATTCAACACGTTCTTTCCTCAGTGGAATATTTTTGGAAAAGTGTTTTTGTTGTTTTTTAATTTGATTACATTTTTTTATTATTCTATTCAGTTTTGCATATTTTTTAATTTTATTATGACTAACTTTATAACTATAATTCTGTTTCAGCAAGGAATCTTCAGTAAGGTCAATAGTTGTTAAGGAATGTGGGTTACAATTAGTATTTATTAATTCATTGTATAAGTGGTTAGTTTCTTTAACCCGAGTACATTCTTTTTCTTTCTCTAACCGGATAATATGACTATTGGCATGAATTAATTCATCTTCAAGGTCCCTAACTTTGCTTAAAGCCTCCTCATACAAATTACTACAGTTGTTGAAACCATCCGTGACCACCCTCAGTTGATCGCGTTCATCAACAACATTTACATATTGCTGATGTAGGTCTACTAGCTCCCGTTTAAGGCTTGAGTTTTTGTTGATTATCTTCTGAACTTCCTCCTCACTTTCGTCATTCTCTTGTAACAATTGTTTACATTGGGCTTGAGATGCTTCAAGATTTTGGAGGGCCGTTCTCAATTTAAGTTCCATATCCTGAGCAGTAGCCTTACGGGTCATCACAGGCATGGTTTCAGGATTTGTTACTGGAATTAGAATAAAGAAACGGTGAGAACAAGTAGACAGACAAATAAAGTAAAGGTAGAAATGAAAGGGAAAATGGGAGAATTTAGCGTTATTAGTGGAGAAATGAGGTAGGCTACTGAATTGGCTTAAAGAGCTATTATCAAAGCTATATTATTAAATTGAATGTAAACTTTTGATGCTTTTATTGCCTTTTATGATTTTACTTTTCTGTAAGTGGGTAGCTTGTAAAGTTAATATGTATTTGATATTAAAGTATAGCGATCATACAAAAATAACGATCATGAACGTTTATATTATTGTATATTTTATTAAAGATCAGATTAAGATTAACAGAATCTTGGCTAAGTTACGTTTTCTACTATGTAAACAATGCGACAAAAACCGAATGCAGAGTGCTAAATCAGCGAACTATTTATGTTAAAACTTAACTAGGACGTGTAACATAGGTAAAGCGACGATTGTGTGCTATTATAAAGTAAAAAGTAAAGCAATACTCCCCGTTTAAATCCGTAGTTCGATAGTCAGCTGTTGATATTTTTAGGTTACCGGTGTGTAACCAAACACTGTGTTTACTTCATATATTTACAGGAAAACAATAATCCTGAGTATTTATGCAATTATATTACGTTTACACATATAATTACACCATAATATTACTTAATTATTAATTAAAAATAATTTTAAACTACGGAACAAATATTTGACATGTCACTCGAGCAGTGTTGCCAGTCCTCTCTTTACACTTTTTAATCTGTGATTATTACTCATCTGTGTGGCTCGAAAACCAATCAGAGAATCAGAGATATCACGAAGTTCATCTGTCATGGAAAACATTACTTTTAGAAACACAATTAGAAGAAATAAATCTGAATGCGATCTATCTACAATAACCATGGATCGCACATTGCTCAGCTCAACGTTATCCGAAGTATCTGATCCGGAGGTACTGGATCTGTCGACGAAAAGTGTGCCTACAAGCGCCGGCTTTAGCCTGGCTGACTTTCGGTATTTAAACCAACAGGTTAAAGATCTTAGGTTGGAACTGACTACTGCGCACGAAGAAATTGCAAATCTAAACCACGAATGCAACAGTCTTAAGCAGAAATTAGAGGATAACAACAAGCAAATTCATCTCCTGAAAAGAGTGTCAAGTGAATCCGTGACAACGAGCCCCGTATTCACACCAGTCACACCACAAAACAAGGTTTCAACACCTCTGCTAAAGAAACTGACGAACGTTAAGATACGCTTATCCCGGGGCCAAATTAATCACTCAGGTAGAATAAATCATACTGAAACACCTAAAACTCATACTAACAGGATTTCACAACGGTTAGTCAGCCAAATGTCGGATAATATCAGAACAGATATATTAACAAATAACTGCAACAAAATCGAGTATCCGATGAAGAATCTACCTAGGCCATCGACCTGGACCTTACCTACTATAGTTGGAAGTGACTGTGAACAAAAATCAGTGAAGCATAAAACCATAACTGAAGTAGACAGCAATAAAGAAAACAATGACAATAAAAAGAGAAAAATGATTTACATCATTAGTGATGAACAAGCTCAAAATCTTGTTGGAAAAATGCTTGAAAGCAGGCAAGGTAAATGGAATGACGATTATGGCATCTTTGGAATGGTAAAATCATCTGCCACAAGCTGTGAAATACTAAAAACGTGTGAAAATATGTCAAAATATATCACAAACAAAGATATTGTAATATTGTGTTTTGGTTTAGGTGACAAGAATGTATACCAATATGTTTCGAATTTAAGTAATCTGTTATACATATTTCGAAGGCAAAAGGTTCTCATAACAAATGTACAATACAATCCATATCTTAATGAATACATGCTTAATAGACAGTTATATCTGATTGTAAAAAATTATTTTAACTGTAAATTAATTCAACTAAACGACAGAAATGTTTTTCTGAATAAAATGAATGACTTTACAAGTATGCTATGTTACAGGCTTAATTTAGAAATAGATTCTATGACGTATGATGAACAATTTTTGACTTTTTCTAATAAAACAAAATACCTATTACAGCCAGATGTTTGCATTGAAAATAAGCCGTCCATATCCCAAATGCCAGAGAAAAATAAAAAGGGTAGCATTCTTTACTATTTCAAACCTAAAAACTTAATGCAACCTATTGACAATCCACAAATACCACTTAAGAAAGGAACTATCCCATTTTTATTCAATAAAATGAAAATGACTAGTGAGTCAAACATAAAAGCACCTTCCCTTAGACCAAATGCACCATTTTTTCGTTCCTCACAGTAAGTACAGTCTGATACTGTTTCATCAGAACATTGCAGGTATTTTCAATAAGGTAGACGAATTATCGGTGGCACTTAATGAATTCTCTCTGAATTCGAAAGAAATTGACATCATTTGTTTAAGTGAGTCATTCATTAAAAGCAAATCAGAATCACATCTAAAGATTCCTGGTTACAAACTCGTCGCTTCATACTGTCGAAATACTAAACGAGGTGGAACATGCATTCTCATTAAGAATGAGATGACTTGCATTAAATTAGATAAGTTTATAAATGACATTGCATGTAATTTTAATTTTGAATGTACCGGAATAGAATTAATAATTAACCAAATTATCATTATTTGTATTTATAGGACACCAAACAGCAATCCAAAAGTTTTTCTAGAAAAGTTGGAAAAATTACTAATTAGAGTCACAAATAAATCGAAAAAGGTAATTATCTGTGGCGATTGGAATTTAGACACAATAAAACCAAATAAAAGTTGCCAAGAACTCTTAGGGTTGTTGAAAAATTTCAATATTGAATTGCATATAACAACACCAATACGAAAACAGTCCTGTTTAGATTTATTTGCAAGCAATATCAAACAAGCTAAAGGTGAAGTTCATCACCTGGCTCTATCTGATCATAAGACAGGGCAGACCCTGACAGTGACAACTAATAAACCTAAATATAAACTAAGCTGGTTTGAGTACAAAAGGGACTATCATGAAGAAAACATAAAAAAGTTTTGTGACTGTATTTCGGCGCTTTCATTCTCTGACATGTATCTTACGGATAATTTGGAAGATGCATTTCAGGTATTTCATGAGACATTACAACTGTTCTTTAAACTATGTTTTCCAATACAAAAGTTAAAAAGGTCGCACGGAAAAAATAATACTCTGTGGTTGACGAAAAGTTTAAAAAAATCATGTGTAAGGAAACGTTATTTACATCTAAAAATAATCCATGATAAAACAAACAAAAAAAGATTAACAAAAACGTATAAAAAATATTGTGATATACTTAAACGTTGTATTAATAAATCTCAACAACTACACAACAAAAGATATATTCAGAATATGAAAAACAAGTGCAAGGCTACTTGGGATATTATCAATAAAAATATTGGTGACACACAAAAAAGTAATGACATAAAACAAATAGTATTAAAAACCAACAACATCACTGACCCTCAAAAAATTTGTGACATGTTTAACGAATACTATATCCAATTGACAAATAATAATGAATTTAAGTATAAAATTGACGCTATAAATAGAACTATGGACATTGATCACAATAATACGATATTCCTAAATCCTACTGATCCTATAGAAGTGTTCAGGGTAATCAAAAACTTAAAAAATACTGCGTCTGTCGGTTTTGACGAAATAAGTACCAAAATTATAAAAGCATGTGCTAATCACTTATGCAAACCATTGAGCGACTTAATTAACTTATCGTTTTCAGAAGGTATGTTTCCAAGTGCATTAAAGAACTCAATAGTCAAACCGATATTTAAGAATGGTGATAAAGCAGACATGACGAACTACAGACCGATAACCTTAATTCCTATAATATCAAAAATATTTGAGAAGACAATATTAAAAAGGCTATATGACTATGTGGACAAGTATAATTTGCTGAGGCGAGAACAATTTGGATTTAGGAAAAATAGCACCACCTCTTTAGCTTGTTTTAATTTAATCAAAATAATAACAGAGGCAATTAATGACAACATACCTGTAGTAGCTATTTTTCTGGACATGAGTAAAGCCTTTGACTTCGTTGACCATAAGCTATTACTAAGCAAATTGGACAAATATGGAATAAGGGGCAAAGCAAATGACTGGCTTAAATCTTATCTAAGTGATAGGCATAAATGTGTGCAAATATCAAAAGTAATTGATGGCAACAAAGTAGAATATAAGTCTAATTTTAAAACTAATGCAGTAGGAGTACCCCAAGGCAGCGTGGTGGGATCGTTTTTATTTCTGCTATATATTAATGACCTTCCCAATGCAACACGCCACGAAACAATCTTATTTGCTGACGATACGACACTAATAATAAAAAGTAATGACAAAAATAAATTGGAACAGGAAATTAATGAAGCAATCAAAGACATAATAAGTTGGCTTAATAACAACAATTTAAAAATCAATATAAATAAAACAAAAATAATTCAATTTCAAACTTACAAATCAAACTTTCAGGCTCTTAGTATAAAATATGAAGACACTATCCTAGAACAAGTAGTGAAGACAAAATTCTTAGGGATAATAGTGGACCAAAACTGTAACTGGAAATCGCACATCAATTACTTATGCGATAAACTAGACAAATTCGTATACGCAATAAAACGTCTACGATCAACAGTGTCCGTAGACGCAGCAGTCACTGCATATCACGGATACGTATCGTCTGTGCTATCATATGGTCTGATATTATGGGGCAACTCCGTTGAAGTATTAATGGCATTTCGGGTACAAAAGAAGTGTGTTAGGGCAATATCTGGCGTCTGGTTTTTGGACAGCTGTAAACCGTTATTTAAAAAACTACACATATTACCTTTACCCTGCATGTACATCAAAGAACTATGTATGCTAGTGAAACAATGTCCGCAATATTTTCGTATGCAATCAGAAGTCAGTCACAAAAAGGCTACTGCTAGGAAAAAGTACAAACACGAACTAAATATACCTCAATGTAGATTACAAATGTTTAGGAGGAATGTATATGTTAATGCTATTCAGGTGTATAACAAGTTACCTAATTCATTTAAGGAACTTCCCATCCCCATGTTCAAGAAAAAGCTGACAAGTTGGCTATTAGATCATTGCTTTTATGACATTGGTGAATACATGGATTATTGTAAAAATCCAAGATGACTGTACTTAATTTTGACATTTTAAAGTAATAATTACCTGATTATAATAATACAAATTCTAAATAGACCTATTGTAAATCATAAATCTTAAAATTAATATTGTACCTGCTTAGTCTAAGATTGACAATTGAATATTTGCACACCATATACTTTGTGGTAGAATGTATAGAACTAACAAAAATACTAACACCATACTATGTAAAACTACATTCTTACAAATAAATAAATTCTAATTCTAATTCTAATCTTTAGATTACGTCAAAAAAGAAAAAAATACGTGTCCAGTATTTTTTAATAATTTACAATACGGACAAAAAAAAAATTGGACACAGGCCTATTATTCTACCGTGAAGTTTTCTTAGAAATTGTATTGTTAGAGTCGCGTCGCGCTAGTCTGCACGAGGCTTTATGAAAACAAAAATATGAGACATATACTTGTGATTTCAAAGTATTTAAAAACCGTTGAAAGAATGGGTGAAAATAATAAAACTTGTTTTTAGTTTATACATGCACGCTTTATTGTAAACCAAATTCTTATACCTAAGTCTTATAGAAACAATAGGAAATATAATACAGATTACGAAACAGTAACAGTTATCAGTTTTATATGGAGTTCATAGTAAAATAGCGAGAAATCGGGGTTTAAACGCAAGTGGTCCGAAAAGGGGCGGGACCTCGTCAAGGTCGTTTCTGACAGCCAACTCTAGCACCGCGCGCGCTCACTGATTAAATCAAATAGCGCGCGCTTTCTCGGCTTCCTGCTACACACTTCCGTCCCTTCTCACGAAATCACTCCCACAGAAAACAGGAAAGCGAGAGCAAAGATGTCATGAATATTAAATTGCGTTTTGTTTGTGTAGCGTAAGGGAATAGAGCACTGAGCAGCAGCCAAAACTGTGAAATTAACACAAAAAAGAACAACAGAATCTGCACTAATGAAGAATAAAAACCGGCCAAGTGCGTGTCGGACCACTCACAATCAAAGGTTCCTTAGTTGGGATGAATTTCTCCCAAGAACAAACTTAAAATTGTAACTGATAAACATGTTCTCCCTTACGGAATGTATGGGAAAATAAGTTTTTGCAACTCAATCAATCGAAAAACAATCGACCAAAAACAACAACAAACAATCAATCAACAATCGATCAATTATTACTCGTTAACTTGTGGAGCCTACTTAGCTGTGATAGTTGTCCTTTTAATTTCGTTATATTTACTGCTACAAATTCTACTACTAAAAAGTCTCATAAGCGACATTTGAATACTACACAAAAAACCGAACAAATTAAGAATAGTAAAACATCTGTATCGACCACAACAGAAAATGAACAAATAAAGATAGCAAAGCAAGTAAAAAACAAAATATGCATTATAAGTAGTAGTTCAAGAAACAAAATCTTATCGACCGCAGAAGAAAATCTCCAGGATTTCCAATTATGTCATTACTTATATCCCAATTGTGGAATCAAGACCATTATTAATAATATACAAAACAAATTAACCGATTATACAACAAATGACTACTGCATCATACTGATTGGAGAAGAGGATTTCAAAAAAACTAACAACTTCTGTGAGTTGGTAGTATGTATTCGCCAATCATTGTCAGAATTACTTCATACAAATGTTATAGTGTGTCTACCAACATACAAATTCAGCCACTATTCTATGGTGTATAATTGGAGAATAGAGACATTCAGTAATATGTTATATTTGGACATAAACACTCATAAATATGCAACACTACTTGATTCTAATCTGGACTTGTCGTACGATTATACCATGTTTTGTGAACACCATGGCACTCTTAATATTTATGGGATGAAAAACATTTTTAAAAATTTGAGAGAATTGTTAAGTGAGTATTTGAACGAAGACATGGACAAACACTCTTCTGTGGATGAAAAATGTACAGAGGATAATTTTTTTCGTATATAAGCATATTAATATTTTACATCAGAATATCAATGGCCTTTTAACAAAATCCGGCATATTTGCTGTAGCATTAGACGAACTACTTCATTTAGGAAAAACAGTTGATGTAATATGTTTTTCTGAACATAATATGCTGATGTCTGATGTTGATTTGCTGGGTATTCCTAATTATACTCTTGCAACTTGTTTCACGAGGGAATCTAGACATGGTGGTACATGTATAATGATACGTAACGGAATGAAATATAAAGTTTTGGAGTCGATAGGAAAATATAGTGTCTCTAACATAATTGAGTGTTGTGCAGTAGAACTTACTGATCATAACATAATCGTAGTTTGTATTTATAGGAGCCCACATAGCAGTGAAGTAAAAAGAAAACTTGAGATATTCTTTCGTAACCTAAATAAAATTCTAAATTTACTATCTTTTGATTCTAAGAAACTAATTTTGTGTGGAGATTTCAACATTGATCTTCTGAAGAACACTTCATGTTTAGAACAATTCAAATATCTCCTAATGGGTTACAACCTTAAGTTCGAAATAAAAATTCCAACTCGATTAAGCAGCGGTACCTGCATAGATAATATTATTCACAATGTGCGAGGATCTAAGGGTGAAGTCTTGGAATTAGCAGTATCTGATCATACAGCGCAACTTTTAAGATGCCCAGTTAGACAAACTTGCATGTTAGATTACTGGTTCTCCACCAGACGGGAATACTCAGAAGAAAATATTAAAAAATTCAAGGATTGCATCAAGGATATCAGTTTTGCTGATGTATATGAGGAAACAGATCCCAGTAAAGCATTTAAATTGTTTTATGACTTGTTTAAACTGTTGTATGATTTATGCTTTCCAAAAATTAAAATTCGTATATCAACTAAAGCAAAACCGAAGTGGATTAGTCGTGGCATCAAAATATGTAGTAAAAGAAAAAGAAAATTGTTGTGGAAATATAGGTTAATACCCAATGAGCAAAATAAAGCAAACCTTAAACAGCTCTCTAACCGGTTAAAAAAAGTTATTAATCTCACGCAGAAAGCCCATAATAGTCGTTTTATTAATTCAGCGAAAAATCTGTGCAAAGCCACATGGAAATTAATAAATAAAAATAAACATAACTTACCGAATGACACTATAATGAAAATTAAATCAAATGACAAAATATTGACAAATCCTGTTGAAATAGCACAAGCTTTTAACAATTTCTTTGTAGATCAAGTGAAGCCAATTAATAATAAACATCTGAATAATAATACACCAATAAATAGTATGAATGCATCTATGTTTATGTCACCTACAATACCACAGGATATTCATCTAATTACTATGTCACTAAGGAATACCTCTAGCACTGGGTATGATGATATAAGCACAAAAATTTTGAAAAGTGTTTCTATAATGATTGCACCTGTATTAAGCCATCTGATTAATGTGTGCATAGTTCATGGCATTTTTCCGGAAGAATTAAAGGTTACAATTATAAAACCGCTTTTCAAAAAAGACAACAAAGAGAACATGTCATGCTACAGGCCTATAGCCTTGGTACCCATTTTCTCAAAAATATTTGAAAAAGCAATATATAATAGACTTAACACATACTTTGAACAAAATAAGCTATTCGTTGATAACCAAAAAGGCTTTAGAAAGAACAAATCTATTGACATGGCCATTTACGACTTTTTACAAATAGTTAGCCGCAGAGTGGATAAGAGGCTACCAGCTCTAGCGCTTTACATGGACATGTCAAAAGCTTTTGACCGTGTTGACCATAACATACTTATACATAAACTGAATGCATACGGAATAAGAGGAAACATATCTAATTTAATCGAATCTTATCTTCGTAATAGGCAGCAAATAACAATAGTTAATAGAATATGTAAAAAAACCGAAATAACGTATAAATCTAGCCAAAGGACTGTATCACATGGAGTCCCACAGGGTAGTGTACTTGGGCCGCCCCTATTCATTATCTATATTAATGACTTTCCGACAGCATCAACTTACCCAATGACAATGTTTGCAGACGATAGCACTTTACTTTTTAATAGTGACGAATTAAGCACCTTAGAGACGGAAATTAATTCTAACATAAAATCGGTCGTAGATTGGCTGCAAAATAATAATTTAATAATAAACTTAGACAAGACAGTAATCATGAAATTCCAACAAAGACCAAATCATAACTTAGCATTAAATATTAGATATAATGACAAAATAATTAATGAAACCAATGTGACAAAATTTCTTGGATTAAATATTGAAAACACGTTAAAATGGCATACACAGATCGATAAAGTATGTAGTAAACTTAATCAGTATTCCTATGCCTTGCATATGTTAAGCAAAACGGCAAATAGAACAACAGTTTTAACAGCATATCATGGTCTAGTCGCCTCAACATTGAGATACGGCATTATATTTTGGGGTAATGCCACAGGCAAAGATATGGTATTTAAGTGCCAAAAAAGATGTATAAGAGCTATTTGTAATCTGCGAACCACCGACAGTTGCAAGCCTTATTTTAAAAATATGAAAATCCTTACTATGCCCTCCTTATACATATATGAAACAGCTATGTTTGTTAAAAATAACATGTATAGATTTTCTAGAGTATCAAGTCAGCGTCGATGTGACCAGTTAAATTTAGTTGGATCTAGAACCGCATTATTTAAGAAAAGTATTTTTGTAATGGCTCCAAAAATTTATAATAAATTACCAAAATGCATAAGAAGTGTAGAAAATGTTGGCCAATTTAAAAGTAAACTATTTTTATTTCTAGTAGAGAAGACCTATTATTCCATAGAAGATTTTTTAAATGATACCATAAATTAACGGCTATTGACATTTTATTTTATTATTTTAACATTTATCTACATTATATTATATTAGAAACTGACTTAGACTTTTGAAGTCATTTATTTAATCTTAATTAATTCTTTTGATTATTATCATTGCATGTTATAAGTATTTATTAAAATAACAAATTATTTGTATACCAATTGTATTGGTAGAACATTGAGATCACGCTAAAATGTATATTTTTAAGACCTTTCTGTACCCCTATGTTCACAAATAAAGTTTGATTTGATTTGATTTGATTTGATTCGAATTTTTCCATATATCCAAAACCAACCATAAAGCTGGTAGGGGGAAGGGGAGACTAACATACCGTTAAAAAAATTATTTTACCACTTTGTCTGCGTGACTTATACGAGTATGTATACCCATGCCAAATTACAGCTTTCTAGTACTAAGAGTCTTTGAGCTAAGCTGCGGACAGACAGACAGACGGACATGGCGAAACTATAAGGATTCCTTGTTGACTACGGAACCCTAAAAAAGACAAAAAGTTTGTTCTAATTGGTATTGTTATCCAACATCCATGCGGTTGACGCTGCGGGCAAAAGCTAGCACTAGTAGTTCTGCGAACAGTATACCTCGCGAGCACAAACTTTTTACAACAATTAAACAATTAATATAAGTACCTCTAAAGTTATTTAAAACGGGATATATTGATCATGTATTTTTTTTTTTTTACAAAATTTCCCGTTTTAAACAAAAAAACATGGTAATAATCCCGCAAATAAAGAACTTTAGTAGTGAAAATAACCATGTCAGTTTAAAATCCTATAATTAATATACTTAACCAACTTAAAAAAACCCGACTGCAGCTGTAGGTTACTAAAAAGCATGTGGTGGCAAGACGATAATAAAACAGAAATACACTAACCCCAAACTAACCGTTAAACACGAGACTTAATTTTGAAGCTACTTTACACCTAACAAAACTCAGTCACACAAAATCTTCGACGGGACCTAACCATTTGGCGAGCAACAACGACAACGCGATCTAGCAGGGTATAGTAGCGCCATCTGGTAATCTTATTGTAAAACGTTCAAAATTCTGGGCTGAGGCCTTTTGCAGCGCGGGAACTTGGAGGATGTTGGAATTAAAATTTATAGTCTTGCTCGACTGCTACGCTCTTCCTTCGGCACTGATTAGACCTTGGCTCCTTTTCTCTCGATGTCTGTGGGTCCAACCGGGAAATATGCATGAGGATGGTGAGCACTGCAGCTCAAAAATTCCCGCTTGCAGGAGTGGTACGGTGTTTGTTGTGGCTGCACCGCGATCGGCCTTTCTACCAGCGACTACACCAGAATAATTAACTTTTTTGAACGGGCAAAGACACAGGACAACAGACTGTTAAATCGTGTTGTCATTTATTCTTAGATCGGGCCTCAAACTAATCCGCACGTAACTTTTGCCGAATCCTCGGATTTCGTGTTTAGGGAGTAGACCTGTAGGAAGAAAACATGAACGATAGCTTGTAGTTTTAGCGGTCGAAAATATTTTATGCTACCAACGCACTTCTATGATTTGACGTCAATGACCTATTTATTTCCTGTCAAAAAACATGACATCGTTCAACACGTCAAATGCAAATTTAAAAACCGGCCAAGCGCGTGGGTCACGCACAATTAAGGGTTCCGTAGTTGGGATCAATTTATCCCAAGAACAAACTTTAACATTGAAGTTGAAAGCATGTTTTCCCATGCATTCCAACTGCAAATGTAAGTTGGCCGATTATTACTCGTTAACTTGTAAAGCATACTTAGTTGTGATAGTTTACCTTTTAATTTCATTATATGTATATACATTTGCCGTGATTTTTTCACACATCCAAAAACAACCATTTAGGTGGCAGGGGGGACAACACTTAGGGGATCCAAACGCCTCCTGCTGGAGGCTCTATGCGGGGATCGTGCGGTCCATGGCCCTTTACGGGGCACCGGTGTGGGCGCGTTCATTGAGGCTGTGGCCAGCCCGCCGGTTGAACGCGTCCCAGAGGGTCATGGCCATCCGGCTGGCCCGAGGATACCGCACGGTCTCCTGCGAGGCGGCGAGCCTCCTTGCCGGATTTCCGCCATGGGATCTGGAGGCAAAGGTCCTCGCGCAAATCTGGGAGTGGCGCGAGGAGGCGAAACGCCGGGGCTTAACTCCGATGCCGCAAGAAATTGCGGCACAGTAGACAGAGCTCCGGCGGGATCTCATGGCGTCATGCAGGTTGCGATTGTCGCAACCCAGCGCTGGGCACGCCACAATTGCGGCAATAAGACCCCTCTTTGAGGAGTGGCTTGAGAGGCGCCACGGCGCCCTCACTTTCCGCCTGACGCAGGTCCTCACCAAACACGGCTGCTTCGGGAGGTTCCTGTTCAGGATAAGGTGGGAGGAAACGCCCGGGTGTCACCATTGCGTGGATCGCCCAGAGGACACGGTGGAGCATACGGTGGAGGTCTGCCCGGCTTGGGCGGAGCATCGCCGTGTCCTCGTGGAGGCGATCGGCGACGGTAATTTCTCGCGTCCGGCCCTGGTTCAGGCCATGGTTCGGAGCGAGAGGAAATGGCAGGTCGTCACCACCTTCTGCGAAGCGGTAATGCTCGCGAAGGAGGAGGTGGAAAGCGTGAGGAAGAGGCAAATTTCGCGCCGTCATGCCCCTAACCGCCGCAGGAGGAGACGCCCGGGGCGGGAATCGTGAGCCGATTTCCGGCCACCGTAGGTGCGGGCTTGCGGACGGTGAGCAATGGGTAGCTCGCCGTCCGATAAGGTCTAAGCCCGGGTCGACGGAGCGTTATGTTTCACGCGCGCCTCAAATAGATGTCAGCAGAATTGACAAGGAGCGGACCTCGTCAATTCTCCTCGTTCGTCACACTCCAAAAAAAAGGGGGGACAACACTTGACTCTTAACAAAAATTAGCACTTTAAAACTTAAAATTTCGCAAACGGATTCCTGAGTCAAAAAATAGTTAACACACACCCACACAACTCCGCATAACATAGTAAATCATCCCCACTTTACGTGTAGGAAGGGGAGGTACCCTAAAAACAAATATATATCATGATTTTATTTTACCACTTTGTCGGTCGGCGTACACACGCCACTACTCACTTACTTACTCTGAGCTAAACCGTGGATAGACAGACAGTCAGACGGACATGGCGAAACTATATCGTTTCTTTGTTGACAACAGTACCCTAAAAAACAGAAAAATTATGAGTAAATATATGTAGGCCAGCTAGAAAAATAACTAATAGGTTTTATTAAATAGTGAGCAATTTACTGCATTTTGAGAAGCTATTCTGCTCATCATGCCGAAGATCCTGATCAGATCTTTACCATTTTTTTTTTGAGACCAACATAGAGTTACTACCTTTCAAATAAAAAAAGAACCATCGAAATCAGATCTCATAAGGCGGAGATATCCAGTAGCCCCCCTTTTCTGCCCCATTTTGGAGGAAGTGCCTCCAATCAAAAATCCCCGACGATTAAAAATTACAAAAAATTCGTTAAATCTGTACACCAAATTTCATCCAGATCGGTTGTAAAATACGACCTGTAGACGAGTACGTACAAACTGACACACGAAAGCAAATTTTGCCAGACCTGATCCAGAGACGCTTCGCTCGCTACGCTCGCTCGGTCAATAAATAAAATTCAAGTCATATAACCTTATCAAAAACTGAAATATGTAGAACACTGAACAAAATATCCATAAATTTAATAAATTGCCCATTTGGGTTAGTTCACATTCATGAATAGAGTGAGAGGGTGTCAAGTTATCGAATACTGTCGATTTTCCATTGAAGAAATCAGTTTTGTATCAGTGTTTTTATTGTCAGTTCATTTTGTAAGCATTAAACTACTCTAGGACTTGTAACGATACAACCAGTGAAGTGAATAACAACAAAAGAAAGATACCAACATACGAAAACACGCTGTAAACCATATTAACGTTGCTGAAATGATAATGAAAATCGTTCTACCCTGAACAAATATAGTAAACAGTGTATCGGAAACAAAAAGTGTTAATCTTCAATATTTTATGCATTCTCATTACTTGACGCCATAAAGCTGAACCATAAAATCGTTACGAAATAAGTTCAGCCGTGCACTTGCATTCGTTCGCATCACAATGCACAGGATTATGAAACGAATTTGCTAAACGTATAAAAGTAACTCGCTGTCATGCACGCCATTGAATCACTACTATTTTGATTCGCCGCAGTTATGATTTCAGTAAGTGTTATTTTTGTAATTTATTTCGTCAACTGATCTGCTTTTCAATGTCTACATGATATTTGAATTTTCAGTTCTTAACTCGACCCATCTCTGGTGTACTTTACATCGTTTTCTTAACATACATTGTTTTCTTTGTTTCAGGATGCGTTACAAAAATGGACTGTTGTGATTACAATATTTTTGGGTGCCGTGCACCCGCAAATGATGCCGATGGGGTACGGGTACGGCGGGCCGATGATGATGCCAATGCCGATGCCCGTTCCGGTACCCGTGGGAATACCGATACCCTACCCAGAGTCAACTTCTACCACAACTACTACCGAACCATACAGCGAAGGTGGTGACAACAGAATACCTATAGCTATCCCGATGCCAGTGCCTCAGTTTGTACAGATTGCAATCCCAAGCTTTGTACCGCAAAATTGCATGCCAGATAAACAAAATGGCAATGGTAATGACAACAAAAATAAAAATTGTCCGCCATGCCCGCCTTGCTCGTGTAATCCATGCACTCCGTCATTCTTCTCCTTCTGTTCGCCTTGTCATCAAGAATGTAGATGTAAGAACGGTAAAGAAAACCCGGTTCCACAGGAGCCAAATGCTCCCAGACCTATGCCGGGGCCAGCGTTCCCGATGCCTATCCCCATGCCTGCCCCTGCACCGGTGGTCATCGTCCCGTTCCCGCCGCAGTTCAGCAACCCACAGCAACCACGACCGCAATGTCCAGAGGACTCTGACTGTGACTCTCGACCCGTCAGCAACTCTTGTTCTGAAGAATCAAAACCACAAAATTCTTGCGAGAGCAGTCAGAGTCGGCAGAAAAGGAAACGCAGAAAGAAAAGAAGAAATAATAAGAGGAAGTCGAACTACGATATATACAGACGAAATTTTGGTTTCATGAAGAGAAATCGTGGCGATAGTGGACTTGTTGAACCAGTGCTGACTTACATGTCAAGAAATGGAGACATTAAGATGAAAAGACGTCTAAGTAACGACGAAGCGAGTGCTCTGCTCCGAGAGCGAGGCCAGTATAATATTAGAGAGGAAGACTCGTATAATATTAGAGAACCTAATCATAGAGCCGAAGAATCGTATAATAATAATGTGCGTATGACAGCAGGAAAAGATTCCAATAACAGGCAGAGAGTAGTAGTCATGTCAAAGCCTGGTATGAGAAGCAACCACCGCCGGGTACAGCAGGTGTTGGACGGCAGAGCTCAGCACATGCTAAGCGACGGGAAGAAGGAACTGGTGTTCAAAACATCAGAAAACAAGAAAATAAGCAACCTGTCAGTGTCATTCCAAGTAACCTGAAAATTAGATTGTAATGTTGATTGTTTTATAACTTAATTATTTATATTTTGTATAAATGCTGAATAAAGCCCTAAAAAAATGTACTGTTGATAGGTTTAATTTATTGTTTTTTCAGTTCAAATTTAATTCTTGAAACAGGTGAAGCTTGCATTACCTGTTATTTAAGTACATTTTAAAAATTGATTACAAATAATAATTATAATTTCAACCTTTCTGAAATCCTCAATGGCATTCAATTTAAAAAAAATACACGAGTTCATGAATTTTTAAGTTGAAGCGGCAGGGGCTATACATTCGCCCGGAGGACACGGTGGAGCATACGATGAAGGTCTGCCCGGCTTGGGCGGAGCATCGCCGTGTCCTCATGGAGGCGATCGGCGGCAGTGATCTCTCGCGTCCGGCCCTGTTCAGGCCATGGTACGGAGCGAGAGGAAATGGAAAGCCGTCACCTCCTTCTACGAAACGGTAATGCTCGCGAAGGAGGAGGCGGAACGCGTGAGAGAGAGGCAAACTTCGCGCCCTCACGCCCCTAACACGCTGCAGGAGGAGACGCCCTGGGCGTCGGGAATCGCAGGCCGATTTCCGGCCACAGTAGGCACGGGCTTGCGGACGGTGGGCAATGGGTAGCTCGCCGTCCGATAAGGACCAGGCCCGGGTCGACGGCGCGTTGTGTTCCACGCGCGCCTCAAAAAGATCCCAACTAACATTTTGGTGATAAGAATAAGTGCTACATGAGCTATTTAAGAGCATTTGGAGAACCTAAGGTCCTATATAGGCACTAACATTTGGTGATATAGCGCGTTTTAACTTTCTTATAATCCTGATTTGGGCCCACGATTTTAGATCTTAAAGTAACTTAACAGTTATAGAGTAGTGATAAATGAGTGACAATAAAGAGCTCCAATAGTGCTCTTGAAGCAGTGCTTATCACTTTAAGTGTATTGTAAGCTATACACTTACACAGGTTACAACTACAAGCTAAAGTAGTAATATAGTTATGAAATCCACTGTAATAACTTTTTTAGTAACGTATTAGTGCTTCCTCGATACAATATATACCTTGAGAATATATTGGAGGTATATAGTAGCGATAAACATCACTCAAAGCGCCAAGTTTTTCATCTCTTTCCATAATATATAATTGAGGCCGCTCATAACGCTACATCGTATGCGATTTCTACTTTATGTTCCAAATGAGGTTAAAAACTGAAAGCACTTAGCAGATGGCAGCACAGTTGTATGTCTTTATAAACCGCCATTGTTGTGTTTGTTTACTTTTGTGTCGATCACAAATTATACGAAAACTAGATAAATATGTATTAGACTTGGAGTGTAGTACTAGACGAGGTAAAGACAGGGGAAGCGTCTTCCACTGGTAAAAAAGCAGCTTTAGTGGAAAAGTCAATAAATTATGAACGTTTTATAATTTATAGATTATTTTGTGTTTGTTGACTAAGTTCGTTTTTAGTTAAAGACTGGAGGCGTACGACAGAACTAACCTGATTAGAGTTAAAAACCAACTCGGGCTTGATCTTCCTGCCTGAAAAACCTCAGAGATAGCACTTTTAGCTGAGATCTAAAATAATAATATAAACACACACATTGTAGGCAACTCACTCGCCTCATGTAATAAAAAAATGTTAGTTTAAGTTTGAATTACGCGCGAAGCGAAATGGCAACCCCGCGCCACAGAAGCAATGTTGATCATGCTTGCCTTGTACGCATGCGCGGGGCCGCCTTTTATTCGCGCGCTCGCCTGCCGATGCGCGGGGACGCCGCGCCAGTCGAGGGAGTGCCCTCGAAACACCGGTGCGCGCGGATGTATGTTAAATCGCTCTGGCGTTCCCGCCAAATTCGGTGTAGTCCTATTTTAAAGTCTTATGTTTACGCTAGTTTCTATTGTGTCGGTTTTGTGAACTGTTCTATGTGCGAGTTTATGTACAATAATTGTGGAAAGCAATACAAGTGCTCTATTACCGGTTACTTTGTGTTTCTGTTTTGTGTTTTACCCGCCCTATACCGAACATTGGTCCTTCGCAAGCCGGATCAAAATGGATAGCAAAGTAACTGGCGTCGTCACACGGAGCAAAGCCCACGTTGGAGCTGAGCAACGACCTGAAGCGGATACGATGTGTGTCACTACGATCCCGCGTAGTGAAGTTGTTGCCACGTCGACCGGGTCGCGATCAAGCCGCGTGAGCCGTGAAGCGCTACGCCTCCGTGCTGAGTACAAGGCCGAAGAAGAACTCGCCAAGTTGAAAGAACAGCTTATAAAAAAGAAACTTGCGTTAGACATCGCGGAGATCGAGGACGAAGTATCAGAAAACCGCGCTCGCAGTATTTGTTGTAGTGCTAACAACGTGGATGAGTGGATAGCTCAAGTCAAGCCCCATACGAGCACGCGGATATACCGCCAGCGCTCCGTGCGCCGGCCGGCACGTGCCCCTCCGAAGGCCTACCCCGAGATCCCGCGCGCGGCACCGCGCCTGCGCATAGACCGCCAGCGCCCCGTGCGCCGGCCGGCGCGTGCCCGTCCGAAGGCCTACCCCGAGAGCCCGCGCGCGGCACCGCGCATGCGCCGGACGCCACCGGCGTTCGCGCTCTTTTCGAGCCCGCGGCGGCGTCCTCCTCGTCCAATCAGAAATATGCACCTGGGGCTCCGCCCGAAGTTACCAACACCGGCACCGTCGCAGCTTCCGACATCATGCACCTAGCCGACGTTATTATAACAAACATGAAACGGCCAAAGCAAAATTATGATCTCCCCGTGTTTGATGGCAGCCCGGTAGATTGGTTGGCGTATCGACGTACCTACGAAGCTACTGCGTCCACGTATAGCTTGTACGAGAACACCGTACGATTACAAGCATCGCTCCGTGGCGCGGCAAGGTGTGCCGTTGAAGGTCTGCTTCGTACCGGGTCCGACCCAACAGACGTAATAAATGCCCTGGAAGAGGAGTTCGGACACCCTAATTTACTATTGGAAACTGCACTTCATAAAATTCGAAATCTACCACACGTATCCGACAGTGGCGTCGAGTTGAGAAATATGACGTGTGTTGTACGAAATTGCGTGTACATTCTCAAAAACATAAAAGCGGAGGGTTATATAAACAACCCGCAAATAACGCACGAAATACTAAGTAAATTGACCCACGTTCAAAGAGCGCAGTACGGCGAGTTTGTTATGAAATTGAATATCGATAGTAAGGAAGATCTTCGTGTATCGCCGAACATAAATATTGTACTCGAGTTCCTGAGTCACTTGTCACGGGCATCAGCTTATTACCTACCCCTGAACATAAGCACTGAGCCTAATAATAGTCATCGTAACCGGTCCACCGCTGCTGCCAACCCCGCTACCGCAGGCGCTGTGAACACTTCGCGCGCCGGGCGCGCGGAGCCCGCGCGTCGTCAGCAACGGGAACATACTCAACGTGTACACATTACCAGCGAGAAATCTGCGTCATCGAGTACGTCGTTGTCATCCAGTGTGTGCGTGTTGTGTAGTAGTGCGGCTCACCTATTACCCGAGTGCGACAAATTTGTAAATAAAAGTGAAAAAGAAAAGTGGGACTTCGTAAAGGTAAATAAGCTGTGTTTTAAATGTTTAGAGCAAAATCATTCTCGTTATCGTTGTCGCGCAAAACGATGTGAAAAGTGTCGTTCTCCGCATCACACACTTCTCCACTACGAGAAGTCGAGCGCCCCGGGCGCCGCCAGCGCCGGCGCCCCACCTGTGGGTGCCGCGTCGCAGGCGGCCGCCGTACAACCGCCGTCGGACGCCGAGTCAGTGACGAGTATGGGTGAGCGATGTCGGAACACAAAAACATTATTAAAAATTGTGCCTGTTTCTATTATTGTAAATAATGTCGAATATAATTGTTATGCGTTGCTTGATGATGGTGCCACTGTGTCGTTAATTGATTCTAAAGTGTGTAATTTTAGTGGACCATTATCCCCGTTGAAAATTGTTAGTGCACGCGGTCATGTTATTACTGATAAGAATTCTTGTAGGGTGACTGCACTAATACGCGGACCCAACGGTTTGTGTCATGATATCGCATTACGTACTATCGATAACTTAGACTTGCCCACCCAAAGTGTGCCCGCCAGAGTTTTAGCTATGAATAAACATCTACGAGACTTGGATTGTTGTGAGATGTCGTGCGCAAAACCAATGTTGTTAATTGGGCAAGATAATTGGCGGTTAATAGTTAACCGGGAAATACGACAGGGTAAATCCGGACAACCCGTAGCGTCGCTTACGAAGTTAGGCTGGGTTGTTCATGGGCCTGTAGGTATTTGTGGCAAGTCTGTTCGTGAATCGGTCAATGTAGTCTTTGAAAATTTAAATGATTTAAACGAACTTGTAAAACAGCAATTTTTGCTTGAGTCAATCGGTATCACAGAAGTGTCACGCAAAAATGTTGAGACTGAACGCGCCTGTAAGATCCTAGATAGCACTAGTCGCCGTGTCGACGGGGGCTGGGAGGTAGGATTACTATGGTCACGTGACGCTGTACACTTACCCAATAATTATGATTATGCTGTGAAACGTTTACGCGGCATAGAAAGTAAGATGGATAAAGACCCCGATTATGCTGAATCGTATTCTCGTCAAATTGAAAGGTTAATTTCTGAGAAATATGCTAGGCGGTTGGATACTCCGCTCAGTGTTAACCCGGTATGGCACCTGCCGCATTTTGGGGTCATTAACCCGAATAAACCAAATAAACTAAGATTGGTTTATGATGCCGCGGCCAAATGCAAGGGTGCATGTTTAAATGATTATTTGCTAACAGGGCCGGACTTGCTGAATTCTTTATTAGGTGTATTGTTTAAGTTTCGATCTGGTCCAATAGCTTATACAGCGGACATAGCTGATATGTTTCTCCGTATTCAAATTAGAGAAGAAGATCAGGGTGCGCAACTTTTTCTTTGGAGAGGCCGGAACAGAGAGCGCGAACCTGATACATACGTGATGGTGTCTATGATTTTCGGTGCCAAATCGTCGCCTGCCTCAGCCATACATGTTTTGAATAAAAATGCTAGTGAGTTCCGAGATTCGTATCCTGAGGCCGTCAAGGCAATTCACGAAAATCATTATATGGATGATTACCTAGATAGTGTTAATTCAATAGATAGTGCACGTCAGCTGATCAAAGATGTTTCCATGATACACTCCGCTGGTGGATTCTGTATCAGGGGGTGGGCGACTAATTCACCCGAACTTCGAAAAGAGTTACCAGCTGTCGTGCCCGGTACTGTAAATTTTGACAAGTCTCCATACAGTGGCGAACGAACTTTAGGTATGATATGGATCCCGGAGTCAGACGAGTTAGCGTTCGACTTATCGTTTAAAAAGGTGACGCCTGACGTAGTAGACGGTAGGGTTATTCCTACTAAACGGCAATTCCTGAAATTTATAATGAGTATCTTTGATCCTCTAGGCTTACTTTATCCTTACACGATAAAGTCTAAAATCTTGTTACAGAAAATATGGAGATCTGGTATAGGATGGGATGATCAGCTGAAGGAAAACGAGTTCAAGGAATGGGAAAGGTGGCTGCAGGATATAAAACAGCTAGGTAACATGCGAGTGCCGCGTTGGTACCTATACCAACGCGGCACTCGCATGTAACGTCACGTGTAATTCGACAGTTGAAGGATCAAGCCTACTTGATCCTTCAACTGTCGAATTACACGTTTTTGGCGACGCGAGCGAATCAGCTTATGCTGTAGTGGCATATTTAGTTGGTAGGGACAAATTTGGTAAGCCAACTGTCTCACTTGTTATTGGCAAAGCTCGCGTCGCCCCACTGAAGGTAATATCCGTGCCCCGCCTTGAACTTCAGGCAGCTGTACTGGCGTGTAGGTTAGCTAGCATCATTGTTAAAGAGCAAGGTTTGACAATAACACGCAAGTACTTGTGGTCCGATTCGAAAACGGTTTTAAAATGGGTACATTCGGATCCTCGTGATTTTCAGAAGTTCGTTTCACATCGGTTAGCAGAAATCGACCGGAAGTCTAACCCAAATGAGTGGCGTTGGGTGCCGTCTGCAGAAAACCCTGCTGACGAAGCCACGAAACTATACTGGCCTACAAATTGTAAGTTGTGGTTTACTGGTCCCTCTTTCTTGTACCGGGACAAAGACCTGTGGCCGGTCAACGAGTTCGACGATGCAGTCGATTCTGAATTGGAGCGTCTTGAGAAGGTTCACCTAATAAAACAGTATGAATCTCTATTTAATGTTGATAGGTTTACTAGTTGGACACGGGCTGTTAGATCTGCGAGTCGAGTTCTTGCCTTTTTAGGTTTGTGTCGCAAGAACCAGGTTGAGAAGTTAACAGCTAGCAACGTCCGTGATGCTGAAATTATTTTGTTGAAACAGTGTCAAGTAGAGACTTTCCCCAAGGAGTTGTCACTACTGAAAACAAAAAGTGCATTACCTGCTGATAGTAAAATTCGCGATTTAGATCCTTTTTTATATGAAGATGACGGTTTGCTTCGAGTTAGAGGACGCCTGAGTGCTGCACCAGATTTAATGTTTGATGAGAAGTATCCCATTATTTTAGATGGTCATAGCTATACCGCGCGACTTATTGCACTCGAATATCATAAGCGCGCTCACCACGCCAATACTAAAACTGTTATAAACAGTATTAGGGAAAAATATTGGATAACTCAATTGCGACGTACAGTCAAATCAGCCGTATCCAAATGTCAGCTTTGTCGCGTCCGTCGTGCTCAACCTTCGTTACCCAAGATGGGAGATCTACCGGCCGCTAGACTTGTAAATACAAGAAGAGCTTTCGTACATTGCGGGGTAGATTATTTTGGTCCAATGGAAGTTTCGATAGGAAGGCGCCGTGAAAAAAGATGGGGCGTTATTTTTACTTGCCTTGTCACTCGCGGCGTTCATATTGAGCTCGCGTCTTCACTATCAGCTGACTCAGCCATAATGGCAATCCGACGCTTGATAGCTCGCCGTGGACAACCCTCTATCATGTTCAGTGATAGAGGCACAAATTGCGTAGGTGCTGACGCAGAACTGAAAGCTGCCATTCAGGCAATGGAGCGCGATAAAATTCGCGATTTCGTCGTTACCAAGGGCATTTCTTGGCAATTTAACCCTCCTGCAGCCCCGCACATGGGTGGGTGCTGGGAGCGGCTAGTCCGCTCAATAAAGACCGCACTTAGAGTTACTTTGTCGGCGCGGGCGCCTAAAGAGGAGTTACTAATGACATTAATGGCTGAAGTAGAGATGACACTGAACAGTAGGCCATTAACTTTTGTGGGTACGGACCCCGATGGGCCCATCGCTCTTACCCCCAATCATTTGTTGATAGGTACAGCTACCGGTGCATCTACGTTAGGTACCTTTGATGCATCGGATTTAACCAGTAGAAAGGCTTGGGTAAAGGCTCAGACTCTGGCGGACATGTTTTGGCGACGCTGGCTGAAAGAGTATGTCCCCATTCTTCAAAAGCGTCAAAAGTGGCTGCACGAAGTGCCGCTCGTGAAGGTGGGAGACATGGTTCTTATTTTAGAAGAGAATCAGCCGCGTAATGAGTAGCCTAAGGGCGTGATTAGCGCAGTCCACCCAGGCCGCGATGGTCATATTAGAGTAGTGACTGTTAGAACCTGTAGGGGCTTTATGAAGCGACCGGTTGTAAAGGTCATTGTGTTGCCTACTGACGAGTATGTTCAGGAACAAGGGGGTGGAATGTAGGCAACTCACTCGCCTCATGTAATAAAAAAATGTTAGTTTAAGTTTGAATTACGCGCGAAGCGAAATGGCAACCCCGCGCCACAGAAGCAATGTTGATCATGCTTGCCTTGTACGCATGCGCGGGGCCGCCTTTTATTCGCGCGCTCGCCTGCCGATGCGCGGGGACGCCGCGCCAGTCGAGGGAGTGCCCTCGAAACACCGGTGCGCGCGGATGTATGTTAAATCGCTCTGGCGTTCCCGCTAAATTCGGTGTAGTCCTATTTTAAAGTCTTATGTTTACGCTAGTTTCTATTGTGTCGGTTTTGTGAACTGTTCTATGTGCGAGTTTATGTACAATAATTGTGGAAAGCAATACAAGTGCTCTATTACCGGTTACTTTGTGTTTCTGTTTTGTGTTTTACCCGCCCTATACCGAACACACATACTTTACAATAATTTGCATAATGTCACATCACAAGTGCCTGTATCTAATGAAAACAGACTTAGTTCTCTTGGGAGCATCACCTATAAACCACTTTCTCCCATAAAAGGCTTTAAGGATAGCATATTGTCTCGACGAAATATCGGATTCAACTTTTTTTCGGAGAACTTTCTCTTTCATGGAGTCTTTTTTTTTCTTGGAGTCTGGATTTGTGCCCGGTTGATGGCAATAGGCTCGCCCCCTATTACATGGGACTTAAACATAACTGGCGAAATGTGGGTGTACCTGCTACAGGGACACCTCTGCCCAACCCTTCGGGGAAACAAGGCGTGATGTTATGTTATGTTAACTTTCTCTCACAGTTTTCTTCTTATAACATCTTTGGCAAATACATGGGGCCTCGTATTTTTGCAGTAAACAGCTCTGCAACTGGGCTCAATAATTAATTATGCGTAAAAGAAGTCGCTTGTTTACAAAAAATAGCTGTCAAATTAATAGACGCTGGAGATCAGCGCCATCTGAAGTAAGCAAGTGGCAGTTTTTATCCCCATTCAAATCACATTAATGACCAGCGGGTCATAATGAAATTCAGTACAATATTAATGCCCTGTTTAGGAAAGTAAGATATTATTATTGTAAAGGAAAAATGTGTGACAAGAAATGTTCATTTATTTTAGTTCATCTAGAATCTAACGGACGCAGTCACCTCTATCCATAGACACAAAAGTAAGTAACCCTAAACTGACAACTAGGATAACCCTACACCCTGCTAGACCTCAAGTCTATGACTTACTTTAAGTTAGGTTTGCATGACATATAATTTGACATTGTCGAGCAGGTGGTACCATGGACTTATTATACAAAAAGGACTGAGCTCTCCAAAAATCGTATTATACAAAAATGAACCATATGAATTGCAGCTTAGGTTTACATTTGTTATGCAATCTTAGCCGAGGCAAAACGAGACGAGAGAGATAGCCGAGCCGAGGCTATTTGTCCCTTTTTCTCAATTGCCAAAAGATAAAAATCTTACCAGTTGGTAGAAAATATTTTACCAACTACAAGTAAAACAAGTTACGTATAAATTTATTTATAGATTTACAATCTGTACTTAGTAGTAAATAATTTATTTTAAGTAAAATAAAAATAAGGCGTGAGTTTATGTATGTATGAATTATGCGTATAATAAATACAATTTGTACTTATGTATCGCATTATTGAAATAGTATTATTTTTATATTGGTTACAGCTTTCCATCGAAAGAAGAAATGAAGCAAAAATGGTTGGATGTAATTCCCGAATCACAAACGAATACCAAAAATTCTGTTGTGTGCAGTCTTCATTTCAAGCCGGCAGATTTTTATATTTATATTTATTAAATGTTTGTCACACACACTTTGGTTTATTTCCCTTTGCTTTATTTAAATACCCAAACACCAGCTCTGTAGAGAAAACGGAAAAAAGAGCAAAAATGGTCCCGGAACAAAATTCTGCATGCACCCTTGCTTACTTCATCATAAGTCACGTGTACGTGATCATATTAAATTGATGATTCGACTCAAGACGTGTCTCAACAATATTGTAGTCTAGTCTAGCTATCATAACTTCTTTTCTTAAAAAAGGGTACACGATCCAACACCGACCTACAACACAACAATATTAGTGTCAAATCGACCATCGAATTAGAGAAAAAGTACTTCAATAAGAGTTTTTAATTATTTTGTCATAAATTATTATTTTAGAAGGTAAAAAACAAAATAAATAAAAAGAACAAAATATCAATACAAAAAAAATAAAAAAACAACTATAACAATAAAATAATACAATAACAATACAAAAACAAAAAAAAATAATAAAAAAAACCAAAAACCAAAACAATATCCAAATCAATATTTTTGTAATACAATTTTTTTTTTTAAATCACCTTAGTTACAACCGGACACAAATTCTCTTTCAAAACGAACTTTCCTGTTTGATAAAAAATGTTTGGTCACCCTATTAGAAAGAGATAAACAGCCTCGGTATACATGTCTCTCTCTGCTCGTGTTTTTGGTACGAGAGCTCAGTCCAGTTTGTATAATAAGTCCATGGGTGGTACAAAAACATATTTAAGAATGCGTCACACTACCGGCCACTGAAGTTTCTTAGATTCAGCATACAAATGAGTCACCTTTCATAAAAGAAGAATACCTACTGTCTGCCTCACAGAGTAATATTAGGTCTGCCTAGTGTCTCCTGCCTTCTGCCCCACAGACATATAAAGAGTTCTGTCCTATTTCAACGCGATGCAGAGGACGCTACGCCAGGGCGTCTGTCAATCGGCAACGGTTGCCGGGGCTGCGCCAAAATGCGCAACCCTACCTAGTAGTGCCGCACCGCTGATGTATTCTACATCAGCGGCGCGAGGACTAGATATTATCTATGACTACTAGGCTGCCAGGCGACTGCACCGCTCCTGTATTATTTATGGCTCCGGTCATCGTTATCATCCATAGAGGAAAGTAATTTAAATACGGAACATCTATAGGGAGATCAGTGTCAAACAGTGTAAAATGGACGTTTGAGAGTTATTTTTAATATTTTTTTAGTACGGTTAATATAAGTTTAAACTGATTTAAATAAATGCTCAGTGCTATAAATAAAATAAAAAAAAACAAAAATAAAAAATTCTGTGGTTGAGCTTGTCGATTTTTAACATCGCATCGCGTTACACAGCGGACATCTCTCCAGGATCGGAACATCCTGGAGAGATGTCCGCTGTGTACCCAGGCACGGTTATTTAAAGGTAAGCGGTACGCGGCGTCTGAATATGCATATTGGAAAAGCAAACAGACAAAATGCAGTCACCTTAGCCCTGTATCAACATCTACACCTACAACACCAGATACTTCTACTTTTGACCCGTTTTGGAAAACCTTTTTAACCCTAAAATTCGGTTCCTATTTTGAAGCGAGTAGTTCCCCGCAGTGCTAGACCTCTAGTGGCACAACACTTTGCAGGTTGCGTTCATCTTGCCGCCCGAGAGAACTCGCAGTGCTTGGGAACAGCTGCTCACCTCCCCTTACAGAATTCTACATGTACAAAAGATTTTGGCAACCAAAAAGGCATTAGCTGCACAAATTAAAGAAAACTGTTACATTTTCGGCACATAATTTCGATTCAAAGTTACAGACACACGAGATCAGAGATCTGGTAGAATGTAAGTTAGGAGAAGGTGACACTAGCGGAGTAGTCAGGATTCTTGTGATGTGGTGGTACCGAGTTCTCCAGAAACGCTTACAGTTCTGGAAAGAAAACACCCTGCCCCAACGGATAGCCTTTATTTTCTCGATCCTCCTGATCCGGATAATCACTCCCTCACCATTACAGGTCGAGAGTTGGTCGCAGTCGTTTGCTCCTTCCGGAACGGCTCCGCTAGCGGCCTCAATGGCGACGGCGTGAGTCCTCAGCACCTTAAGGTCCTTATTTGTTCAGGCGCCGGGGTAGCTGGTGAGTTGCTCTTGAAGGAGCTTACGGCTCTGATTAATCTTATGCTCTCGTGCAAGGTGAATGAAACCATCATCGACGTTTTTTACGGGGCCAAGCTAAGCGCCCTGCGCAAGAGAGATGTCGACATTGATCCCATTGCCGAGGGAACTACTTCCCGTTGTATGGCAGCCAAAATTTGCTGTAAATTTTATGGTGCGGTTGTTTCGGAAAAATTTCAGACCCTGCAGCACGGCTCCAAATGGGGCTGTGAGACTGCCGAGCACGCCCTGTCGACCAACCTAAATTGTGACAAAGGAGAGGTCTTCCTAAAAGTTGACATAAAGAATGCCTCCAATTCTGTTAATAGGGACACCTTGCTGGCAAAAACTAAAAGAAAAATACCCCAAATCTGTAGTTTCCCTTGGCAATTTACAGACACTGTTCTCCTCATCGTTGTCGTTGCGGCGAAGTTTTCAACAGCCTCGGATACCACGGCCTGTCTTGCAGCCGAAGTGCGGGTCGCTTAGTGCGGCACGCGAACATTAATGACATCATCTGACGTGTTCTTGTCACCGTCGGCGTTTCAGCTGTTTAGAATCCAATGGCTTGGCTCCCGACGATGACAAGAGACGGGACGGCATGTCTTTATTTCCATGGAAGATGGGTAGGCCTTTAGTGTGGGATGCAATATGTGTCGATACTCTTGCGCCATCCCATCTTCCTGGCTCGGCGTGTTGTGCTGACGGCAATAAATCTTATCGGTAAATATATTTTCGAGCCTTTTGGGGTTGAAACTCTCGGGCCGTGGGATCCGAGTGCTCATGTTTGTTCAACGAAATCTCTAAAAGGCTGTTTGACATACATGTGACCCAAAAACTAGCTTCTACCCATCGATTTATATCAATGCTTTTACCTTGACCAGCGGCTAAGCATTTCCATACAACGTGATAATGCCGACTGTCTCTTGGAGTCGACAGCGATGCGGAGGAATTTTTCGACGCCATATTTCAGTTTGTTTATAGTTAGGTTAGGTTATTATATTTTATTTTAATAGTTTGTTGGTTAAATTAGTTTATCCAGTGAATATGTTTTATCCTCTTTAATATATATTGTCTTTCATTCGACACACAAAAAAGAAACGTTTGTTTTGTTATACATAATAGCTAGGAATAAGCCGACCGCGGCCTCACACAATTCACAATTCTACATTCACCTTTGAACCTTACATAAATATATTAAAATGTTAAACATTTGTAATTGTAGCGGTTACACCGCCACATACGAACTACGCATCAAATACATGACGTCACATAAATCCTGCATCGCGCGGAAGGAAGTATTCTAGTAAGATGCTGGTAGGGATCTTGACCGTACTTCCGGGATTGTCCTGATAGCCGTGGAATACCTCTCCACTCCTCGTAAGCACCTCAGGACGTGTTGCCCCCTTGTCGCTACGACACTGTGTGCTAGCGACCGTTTTCGGGGGCCCATTATTGAGTGTGCAAGTCACCCCCTGCCATTTTATCCGTGTGCATATAAAACATAGATCAGGCAGGGGCCATAGTCCTTCCATAGTTCCAGGTGACCAGTCCACTTTAGCAACCCAAACCCATAGTCCGATATCTTTGTTTCCATATCTTACAATAGTCCTACACTAACCAGGGGTTGTCCTTGGCTGCACTTGCATAGTGCGAACAGGGATAATCGTCGGTTGGTACCTCATTTCATTAAAAACGTCTAAGGGGCCTCTGCGAGTTGGCTTCGGCCCCTCGTACGCCTTCCAAAGGTCCGGGACCCCTAGGTCCCGAGAAATGTCAAAGACGTATAAATAATAATAATGCAATTCCGCCGCGGTTCAATTATGATGTTGAAGAGGAGAATGATAGGGTTGCCACAGTAAGTAGCCAGTGTAACGACCGATTGAGCAGCGCACTGGAGGATACGTTTCACGAGTATAGGTACACTCCGACCGAATTTAGACCCCGATTACCACGCCTACCCATGCACAAAAAAAAAATAGGGCGCTGGTGTGTGCCTTGGACTCGCAGCTTACGAATTTTTTCGAGAGCAGCGGGGATCTCATTGATACACACTCGATCCTGTATTGCGCGGCTGTTGCGGCATGTCGTTTAGCTAACCTGAAGTTCCCAAACTGTAACGCTACTCGACCAAAATCAGCCGTACCAGCCTGGCAGTGCAGGATCGAGCGACGTATCGATGGGGTCAGGGTACTCATCGGCAAACTATACTGCTTCAGGGAGGGCAATACACGACCACGAGTGATGCGCTTTGTAAGGCGGGCATTCTCGGGGACTGGAATCAGCCCTCGAAAATACATGCCCCGTGTCACAGAGCGCATCGACTTCCTGAAGCAGAAAGTTTGTGCATGGGCGAGCTCTATTCGGCGGTATAAGCGGCGGGTTGATCAATACACGCAGAATCGCATGTTTCGATGAGAGGTGTGTATATAGAGCTTGGGAGTGACCTGAATAAAATGTGACAGACGTGTGCCACCCGGAGATGCCGCTACAAGTGCATTCTGGCGCAGCATATGGTCGGTGCCCGTCTGTCATGCTGAAGCTGACTGGATGCAGGATGTCGAGCGAGTGTATGAAACTAAACCAGAAATGGAAAAAGTTGAAATCACGCCATTAGATGTAGCCAGAGCAGTCCGTCCGTTACCGAATTGGAAGTCACCGGGACCGGACGGGCTGCACAACTTTTGGTTAAAATGGCTAATTAGAAAGAAAGAAAGAAAGAAAAAGTATTAATTAGTTCATACACTTGCCTGGCATCTCAGTTCCAGACATCCTTAGAGTCTGGCTACCACAGTTCCTAACAACAGGCGTTACCCACCTGCTCCATAAGTCAGGTAGTCCCGCGGAACCCAAGAATTATAGACCGATCGCATGTTTGTCGACGGTTTATAAACTTCTTCATCCGTTTTGAGAGTGAAAATTAACACACACATTGCCAATAACTCAATTATGTCTGCCTCTCAAAATGGATGTAGGAATGGGTCCCGCGGTACTAAGGAGCTACTCCTCATTGAGATGGCCATAAGCCAACAGGTTCGTCGATCCCGCAAGGATCTGTCAACATGCTGGATAGACTATAAGAAGGCCTACGACTCGGTGCCACATACATGTCTCATGAGGGTGCTAGAATTGTACAAGATAGATACAACTCTGCGCACCTTCCTGATGTCGTGTATGGGGCAATGGAGGACGGTCCGTCGCTATCCAGGATGTTGACAGATCCAGGGGAATGATGAGCCTGTATGGATTAAACGGGGAATATTCCAGGGCAACAGTTTGAGTCCACTTTGGTTCTGCTTAGCCCTGAATCCTCTAAGCACACTGCTGGAGGATTCAGGTCTAGGCTATCGGTTGAGGAGAGGTGGTCAGGTCATATCTCACTTCCTCTACATGGATGACTTAAAACTCTTTGCCCCCAACAAATTGCGACTGATGGAGCTACTGAAGGTAATTGAAACATTCAGTAACGCCATCAGGATGGAATTTGGTGTGGACAAATGTGCAGTCATGCATGTAAAGCGAGGGGAGATTATGGAATCCGAGGGAACTCAACTCTCGGACCCCATACACCTAAGATCCCTCTCTTCAACCGAAAGCTATAAACCGAAAGTATTTGGGTATGTCGGAAGCGTTAGGCATCAACGTTGCTGACATGAAGCAATCGCTGAAGGAACGCTTCTTTGGTCACCTGAAGAAGGTATTAATTAGTCTTCTTTCAGGCGGAAACAAGGTGCGCGCCTTCAACGGTTGGGTCATGCCGGTTTTGATGTACTCTTTCGGTATACTCAAATGGACTCAGACCGAACTCGATGCCCTGGATAGAAGGGTCCGTACACTGTTGACTGCAAACCGGATGCATCACCCATGATCATCGGTGATGAGATTGTACATCCCGAAGAAGTGCTTCTTAAATGCGAAAACCCTCTACAACCGCGAGGTGTGCAATCTCAGAGAATATCTTCTTAAAACCGAAGTGGGTATGCACCGTGATGTGGTAGCAGTGGACAAGAGGCTTACCCCGCTCTCCATGGCTAAAGAGAACTGGCACAAACCTGTGATACTTACTACAGATGACCGCAAGGAGGTATGGCAAAGCAAGGAACTTCACGGGCGCTTCTATCGGGCTCTTCAGGAGCCCGGTGTAGATTTTCTAGAGTCCGTATCCTGGCTACGTTTTGGTGACCTTTTCGGGGAAACTGAAGGTTTCGTCTGTGTAATTATGGACGAAATTATCTTGACGAATAACTACCGGAGACATATTATGAAGGACGGGACGGTTGACCTGTGTCGTGCATGCCACCGGCCGGGTGAGTCCATCAGTTATATCATCTCGGGTTGTTCTCGTCTGGCTAACGGCGAGTACTCGCATAGACATAACCAAGTGGCCAGGATTATCCACCAACAGTTTGTTTTGAAATATAAACTTGTAGATTCTGAGGTACCGTATTACAAGTATGTGCCCGACCCAGTTCTCGAAAATGACCATGTCACGTTGTACTGGGATCGGTCTATCATTACTGACAGGACTATTGTTGCCAATAAGCCTGATATAGTGGTGATAGGTCGATTAGCGCACCACGCAATGATAGTCGATGTTACCATTCCACATGACGAGAACCTCGTGAAAGCTGAGAAAGAGAAACAAATAAAATATCTTGATTTAGCACACGAGGTTGTCAACATGTGGAGTGTGAGCTCGGCTACCATTGTGCCGATTGTCGTAACGGCCAACGGCCTGATGGCCGAAAGCCTCGACCAACATCTCTTGAGGCTCTCGTTAGGCGGTTGGATCAAGAGCCTGATCCAGAAAGCAGTACTCCTCGATAAGGTTCGCATTGTGAGGACGTTCCTGTCTCTGCAGCCCTAACCACCGGTAGCTTGGACCTGCTTCCGACACCGGCGGACCTCTATTTTTTTAATATTTTTAAATGTTTTTTTTATTCTGTTTAAGAAATATTTAAAAATGTAAATTAATGAGAAACCAGATGAATAAACGAAATAAAATAATACCATTTATTGCAGGCGACACAGGCCCATAGAAAACTACCTTAAGCTAAACATACATATTCTAATATAAACAAAACTTGTGTTAATAAATAAGGCTTAGACTATGTTAGTAGCACTTCACTATGCACTAGCTTGGCTTAGTGCCGTCTTGTGGAACTTGTCCGCGGAAGTGACGGAACACCACGTTCTGTTGCCAAAAGTCTTCTTGCATGACGAGGGGCAGATAAAAGTTCGGTACACGCACGACGAACGCCTTGAAATTTACGTTCCGGTGCGACTCTAATAACTGTACCCTCGGCGCGTACCTCGTCTTTTGGTGCACGTACTCCACGATGTCTTTCGCCTTAGTGGTGTAGTGCAGGCGGGAGATGTACACCGGTGTGTTCGGCTTTGCGGCACGCAGGCTCACTTCGGGGCCCGTAGGAACTTTGCCACAGCGCTTCTTGTTCGTTCGCGGTCGACGCTTCCTCCTTTGTACCGTCACGAAACCGTCATCATTATCAGCCATATTCGGTGCCTTCTCTGGCAAAGGCTAGATACTAGGAACGCCAGGGGCACTCGCGGTGATGCTAGCAAAATCCCTTTTTAGGGGTTTTGCCAGGGCTGCAGACACTGGCAGCGGGATAAGGCGAGGGGCTCGGGCGGCAGTACACAGAGGAGCCGCGGTGACGAACACGGGGCTACGGGGCGCGCCGGTGGGGCGCTCTGCAAGCTCAGCAATCGACGGATGCACTGGCGACGAAACTGCTGACGCGGAATTCGACGACGATACATTGGCTCCACGACATTATGTTTACGTCTAAAATGCGACACCCACATTACATGGAGTCCTGGCCATTCTTCTTCTGTCCAGTTATGCTAACATACAACCTACTGATCTCACAGAGAGGAAGCCTATCTCCCAGCGGTGGGAACATTATAAGCTGACAATTATTATTAATAACAATTATTTCACATAAATATGTTAAACATATATCTAGTATATATTGAAACACGAGTTACAGTATTTTCTAAGGTTAGCAGATTGAGTGTTCTAGTTAATTGACCACGACTTTCTCACCATCGATTTCACAATTTTTTTATCTTTACCATTAAGTTTTCACAATTATTTCCTAAATTCTTCCTTGATTTCGTAAAAATATAATTCACTTTTAAAAAGGAGCACTCAGTCCACACGCACACATCTATAGTTATAAAAACATGACTGCATGTAACTAATTGATTGACTTCAAGTTTAGTAGGTATTCCGTGCGTTCGTACGACGATTACCCGAAAATTATTGAAGTGGCAATGGCTAATTTGTTTTTGGTAACGTTATTCATCTGTTCGTCTGTTAAATATGGTGAGTCGTAACACAACTACAGTACTGATATTAATAAAAAGCTATCCATACACCCTTACTTATAAACGTTTCCAAACAGAAAGTTGACTACGTCGCAAATCTAATAATTTAATACCTACCTGTAAATGAGCAATTTTATATACATTTATATGTATGTCGGATCCGGTCATTAGTACGGACCCAAAACGAATCGTAAGCGTGCCACTGGCGACATCAAGTAATCTACCCACACCAAATGCGCGCTTCTACAGAGTCGTGATGTTTTAAGGCCACGGCGAGGGAGAATTCAGCCTCTGATCGCATTGGAGTTAAGACGTCGCGGAACTGTTCTCGATTCGTGGTGCTCAGTTATTGTGTTAGTTGTAATTTGTGATCATTGTGTTAATTTGTGATTTTAATAAACGCTGTCACACCCAGTGTGTGTATAATTTAGCTAGTGTGATTAATTTGATAGTAAATTATAATGTGATCTGAACTGCATACTGTTTTTCTATTGCGCATAAACCAACATTACCCACACTACGCCCACAGTAGTTAAAATATCGCTGATAATAACGAAAGAGTCACATACCCGTCTCCGACATCATAAGTGGGATTCGTGTTGGTTCAGGCGCATAATGAAAACGTTGTAAATGACCATTAGCGTGCCGTATTTGAACATAAAAATAAAAATATGCAAGCGCTTATGCGTGATCATGGTGCGCGACAGCCCAGATAAGCCGATTGACAGCAGAGGAAGATCTATGACGTCTTCAGTATCGAGCCAAGCAGACCCGCAGCCGTCAGTGAAGCCCTTCATGTGCTTCATATGTGGGAAACCAGGACACATCGGGAACCGGTGCACGTACAGTGGCAGCCAGTCGGATGCTGGATGGAGTACGCGTTGCAAGCAGTGTACAGCGAGTGAATGTTTGCGTTGCACAACTACCCTCAGGCACGTTAAAATAAAAAGGTGAGCTGTATTGTTTTGTTAACGATTCTGGTGTTGAATGCTCGTTAGTAGAGTTGTGTAGCCAAATTAAGTGGCAAACGAGTTCATAACGTTGTTGCGTTGACTGGTATTGGTCAAACACGTGTATTCAGCTCAGAACCAATCTTATGTAGCGTAACGATTAGCGAACACTAACTTGAAGTTTTTGTGTTTTGTTTTGATTTTGGGATGTGCTACCCGACACATACTTGCAAAGTAATTAAATTATTATGATACGTCGTTGATGAAGTCCGCGAGATTTGGCAGAGAATATTAGAAAAAGGCAGTATAACAAAAATTTCGTTTGGGGTTTCGTGTTATTAGAGGGTATTCTATTCCCTTCCTGCTGGAACTCATACGGGCATTTTAGATTCTTCAGTTGTAGTTGTGGAGGTCACTCCGGATAATTCTTTAAACTAGGCAGTAAGACAACAGAAGTTACCCCTTCAATTAACCAATTATTACTAGAGAATAATAAAAAGGTATCTTCTGGCAATATTTTACATAAAAATAATAATAAAAAACCAACATACTTTAAAATTATTCAGTCAAAATATCCAAGGTTGCTCTTCCAAATTACTGGAAATAGAATTGTGTAACAGAGCCTTAACGTTTGAGTTTATGACTAGCCCTTAAGCGCAGCGACGGGAGACAATACTCCCGCCAACACCCTCGCGCCCCGCCTTCGGACAGTGGACGAAAGAATTCGAAAGCGTACGTCACGACTCGCGAAACGCTCGTGTTAGTTTTAGTTTAAAGATTGTTTTACCCGTTTGTGCTTTTTATATTGTGTTTTGTATTGTATACCTTTCACTGTTAACGTGCGTCGAACTCATTTAAAGACCCAACATACACCCTGAGAAGAACAACTTCCCTACAATTGTTTTTAGAAAATACCAAGTTTGATGTAATTTGTTTAACAGAGCATTGGTTAAAAGATCATCAAGTGTCAAAATTAAATCAACAGAAGACTGGGGAATGTCTGTAAAAGTCTGTAGATCTATTATCGAAACCATTGCGCCCTATTTAGCTTACATATTTAACACCAGTGTAGACCAAGGAGTCTTTTCGAATCTCCTGAAACACAGTAAAGTAGTTCCATTGTTCAAATCCGGTGATAGTAAAGAACCCAACAATTATAGGTCTGTGTCAATTCTGCCAGTTCTCAGTAAGGTGTTTGAAAAGTTGATGCTCAATGAAATGTTACGTCACTTTAATAAAAATTCCATCTTTCATGAACCGTACGGTTTCACCAAAGGGCCGTTGTACCACTGACGCCGGTGTCACCCAATAAAGAACATTTTTAATGCCTGGGAAGAAGCACAAGATGCCATTGGAATCTTGTGCGACCTCTCGAAGGCGTTCGATTGTGTAGATCATGAGACACTTCTGCTGAAACTAGAGCACTATGGGATTAGGAATACAGCCCTTGATTTACTTAGATCATACCTGAAAGAGAGAAAGGTTAAAGTTCAGGTAAACGGCGTAAACTCATTAGGGTCTGAAATGGTAATGGGCATTCCTCAAGGTTCGATACTGGGTTCATTCCTGTTTTTAGTTTACATTAATGATTTACCCCAATTACTTCAAAATCAACCGAAGATGGTATTATTTGCAGATGACACATCATTAATCTTTAAAATAAACCGACGACGGTCACAAAATCTTGACGACGTGAATAGCTCTATTCTGCAAGTCCAAGATTGGTTTACGGTAAATAATCTGGTACTTAATAAAAAAAAAACAAATGCATTAGATTTAAATTACCTAATGTTAAAAGTAGCGAATGTGACATCATATTGAATGGAGAAAAACTGAAATTTATTAATCAAACGGTTTTCCTAGGAATCACGCTAGACGAGAAATTACAATGAGGACCTCATATAACATCTCTTGCGGGGCGGTTAAGCTCGGCCGCTTATGCTGTTAGAAAGATAAGACAGTTAACAGATGTAGAAACCGCGCGTTTGGTCTATTTTAGCTACTTCCACAGCATTATGTCGTATGACATTTTACTGTGGGGTCGGGCTGCTGACATTGAATCTATCTTTATTTTGCAAAAGAGAGCAGTCAGAGCCATTTATAATCTACGTAAAATTATAAATTTCCCTGATATCAAAAAGTTCCCTGAGAGATTCGCCGCCGCGAATCTCTCAGGGAACTTTTTAAAAGAATTAATATTATGATGGTTCCTTGCCAATTCATTTATGAAAATATTCCGGGCCACAAAAGATAGAAAGAAAAGGAAAAGAAGAAAAGAAAGATAATAAATTGATTTGACACAGGTAGTAGTAACTAAATGTAATGATCATGATCATAATGTTTACAAGGTGAACCAAACCAACTTAAGATTAAACTGTTAGTAGAACAAAAGGAGGAGGAATTAAAATTAAGAGCTTATTGTTCCTAAAGGATTTCTAGGCACGCGAGGACATGCCCTATTCATCATTGTATTATTTAATTCGCCATAAATATGTGTCGCACTAGATTGACGTTCACTTATGTTTTGCCGCGCACTAACACTATTGACGTTCACAACACTAACACTTCTGGTGGGTTGAAGATCCATGTCCGACGTGATGTGGGCACGGCGCGCTCAACGCCGCAGCCCTCTGTACAGCAGCGCTCCCGCCGCCAGCACCAGCGCACCGACCAGGATGTAGCTTACTGCATACTGATGGATGTCATGAGTGGATAATGTTTCTCCTCAAACACCGACACCTTGCTACGTACCCCGACATACTTTGACGGCATAAATGTTGCAGCAATGGTACAAGAATAGTGACGGGTTTGTTAGTGATGTCCATTTGTTTTCACATCTAGATCTTCGTACCTTGCACTTATCTGTGTCTCGATCGAGATCACAAAAGTTGTTCTCGTTGTTAAGATGGTATATCGGCTTTTTCCAATTACAAATAAAGTTATCATCTTCTTGTTTACATAGTGAAAGTTCTCCCGACGTAATTGTTAAGTACGAGTCTCTTTTTAGATCCGTAGCGACGTATTCTGAAGACGGGATGAACTCTATCATAGTGTTGTTCATCTGGTGTGGTACAGAATGTATTTTGTACAACTTATATCGGTCTCTACTAATAAGTGGGAATGTTATTTGAAAGAGGAAGTATTCTTCAGTTATTCGTGCTTTAATACTTATCAGAGAATATAGCTTTCGAATATCGTGCGGTTCAATAGGCAATGTTAAATCATTGGATAAGTGCCCAGAGATAATGTTAAGTTCCTTTTTGAGCTGTTCAGGGGTAAGTAGATGAATGTTAAACTGTCCATGGTGGACATTGGTTAGGATGTCAAGTAAAATGTCTTGAGTTCTTTTTACCCACGACGGAACGGAGACGGTATATGCGTTTGGGGTGAGAGGATGTTTGTGCAAATCCATGTTGTAATTTTTCTCCAAAACTACTAGTCCGATTTTGATGCAGTTTTCAGTTATATATTCGAGTTTGATTGGTGCATGTTCTTAGTTAGGTGTTACGGTGACAATTCACCAGGGGGCGCTGCAGCAAACATTTTTTGTGCAAATCCATGTTGCCATTTTTCTTCAAGACTACTAGTTCGATTTTGATGCAGTTTTCAGTGATGGGTTTGGGTTTGATTGGTGCATGTCCTTAGATAAGTGTAACGGTGACAACTCACCAGGGGGCGCTGCAGTAAACATTTATTTGTGCAAAACTTTTATCAAAATATTTAATTTTGCTTTTTATTAAGTTATGCAGTAAATTACTGGCTGTTAGGGCTGTCATGGTAAATTCTTGAAGTAAGGATATGTTATTTATCTCTCGTTGTAATTTGTTTGAGATGTTTTCCAACGTTATTAGATGTTTATTAATTATTTTATGCTGTTTTGCCATGATTTCTTCTGTTCTTTTCAACAAATTGTACTCTGATTTGACAATCGACGTCTGATTCTTCCATAAACTGGCTAAATGTTTTTCATTTTGCTGTATCATATTGATGTCTCGGCTGTATTTTTCCGCGAATTGTTCGTCTAATACGCCGATTAGGGAATTTGCAATGTTTCCAGCTGCATTGATAAGTCCCCGCCGCCGCCTGGAGTGTCCCCTTACGTGTTGCGTCATCAGAAGTTCATTGTAGTATTTCAGTTCATTACACTCATGGATCAGCTGAGGGACTATCATGTTACACTGTTAGCTGCCTGTTGTTTTGCATGTTTATACCTTCCCAACACGGAGACATGTTATAGAACACAACTAGGACCCAACTGTCTTTTACTAAATTAATTTTGGAGATTGGGTCAAAGTAGAAAGATTGGTTATTGTTTAATGACGTTATGTTACCTCGGGTCGCTTGTCCAGGGGGATGGCGGAGTAGACCGAGAGGCAACGCGCCGGATCAACTCAGGATGGATAAAATGGCGACAGGTCACTAGAACAACTTGTGACCCACGGATGCCCCTCAAGTTAAAAGGGAAAATCTACAAGTCCGTGATAAAGCCTGTCGTATTGTATGGATCGGAATGCTGGGCCATGAAAAGGACGGATGAAAAAAGATTGCATGTAGCGGAGATGAGAATGTTGAGATGGATGTGTGTTTGTGTGTGACGAAAATGGATAAAGTAAGAAATAAGTATACAAGGGGAAGTTTAAAAGTGGCGCCAGTGACTGAAAGTTGAAAGGAAACTCTCTTCAGGTGGAATTTCAGACTACGGACGGCTCTTTCCCACAGTACGCCAGCGCTCGGCCAAGATGGAGCGTTGAAATGCCATTGTATGTTCATTTCCGCGATTTCTGCCTGGCAACTATCCCTGAAAACTTGTTGTAATTGGTTGTACTCCTCCTGCAGCAACCTATTTGCTCCGATAAAATTGGTTCCTTGGTAGTGACTATACATGTTGTGTGGTGTTCCTCTCCGGGCTGCCATTCTCTTAAGTGCAGCTAAGAATGCTGAACTGGTAAGGTCAGACACCAATTCAAAGTGAACTGCTTTCGTGACCATGCATATGAATACAGTCACGTAGCCTTTCAGTGTTCTCACCCCTCTCCCCTTGTTTGCCTTGATGTTCACAAAACCTGTGTAGTCCACTCCAGTGTGGTAGAATGGAGGAGCGGGGTTGGTTCTTGCTGCGGGAAGGTCACCCACCAATTGATATTGCTTCCTTGCTTCATATTTCCGGCAAGTTACACAATTTCTTAACTGTTTCTTGGTTGTACTGTATTCGCTTGTTATCCAGTATTGTTGTCTAAGAGCAGCGAAGGTCAGTCGAGGACCTTCATGAAATGTTAACTGATGAGCTTCTTCTATGAGTAACTCCGCCAGTCGACTTTTGTTAGGGATTATCTTAGGATGTTTCATTTCATCGCTCATATTCGCGTTTCTTAATTTTAGGTACAGTACCGACCATAAGTCCATAGGCAATCTCACAAAGCAATAGACTGACGCTTCGGTTTGACTTACGACCTTCTTCTATAAGTTGTTACAATACTATAAAGTCCCCGCCACGAGAAGCTATAAATTTTGTAAACACATTCAGGGGTTTGCAATCTTTGGGTAAAATAAAATAAAAACAGTTTTGTACTATTTTATTACAGGGGTTTAATTATATTACCACACACATCTAATTACAAACAAACAATATAACCTAATCCGCGAAAACACCACAAACAAACAGACGCATTCGAAACTCGAAAGACAGCAGAGACAACGTCAGCGTGAACTTACTTCAAAATCGTGGCCCAAATGTTTACGTTCCATGAATCAGATGCGTTCCAGTACCACAAAACCTTAAACGACAGCGCTTTTATCGCTAAAATATAACCCGATCAAGTGAAATTGCTCATTAGTTTCGTATAACACGTACGTTACTTTGACTTCATTGAATTTGGGATTATTTGTTGTTGATTAAATTGTCGCTACGTAACTTGGTAGAAGTTCTTTATTTACAAAAATTATAGCTTCTCGTGACGGGGACTTTAGACACGCACAGTATACACACACACTCACTTTGTCTGCAACCAATGACTAGTTCGATAACCATTCGCTTTTTGTTTCATTCGTCTTATTCACATAAATATTAAAATTTAGCAGGTAGACCACAGAAAACTAACTAAATTATTTCGATTTCTGTGGGGTAGAAAGATGAAGTTCGTTACGAGTATTCACTTAATAGATCTTTGTTGGTTCATAGAAAATGTTGGTGACGAGTATTTAGCGCAGTGTTGTGGTTATTATTTTTAAAAAGCAAATATTGAAGGGATATCAATAGCGCTGCGTAAAAGTGCGTTCTAATGAAACCGGACTAAGTGTGAGTGTTATCATTTAAATATTTCATATTTTACTAAACATAAATCTTAATCAAGGGTATTGTTGATAGAACAGAGGTATTGTTGAGACAGAAGATGCCTTTAAGTTTTAAATTCATTATGAGGTTTAATTCGATTAGTGAATAATCAATAATTAGGTATTATGTGTAATAAATACAATGTTATTCTTTGTTCTAGAGAAATACTGTGAGGGTTAAGAGATATGAGGAAGGGGCTTATTATCGAGTAGCAGCGACGTCAAATGGTGAATGAATATGAAACAAATGGTTTCATACCAACGAGATATTTTGCTGAATTATTAAAAACACGTCATTATGAACCGTTCGCCGTGCACTTTCAGAGTGCATGTAAAAATGTAAAAGTGAATGTGAATGAAACCGGACTAAATGTGAGTGTTATCATTTAAATATTTCATATTTTACTAAACATAAATCTTAATCAAGGGTATTGTTGATAGAACAGAGGTATTGTTGAGACAGAAGATGCCTTCAAAGTTTTAAATTCATTATGAGGTTTACCTCGATTAGTGAATAATAAATAATTAGGTATTATGTGTAATAAATACTGTTATTCTTTGTTCTACAGAAATACTGTGAGGGTTAAGAGATATGAGGAAGGGGTTTATTATCGAGTAGCAGCGACGTCAAATAGCGAATGAATATGAAACAAATGGTTTCATACCAACGAGATATTTTGCTGAATTATTAAAAACACGTCATTATGAACCGTTCGCCGTGCACTTTGAAGGCTTGCATCACTGAAGACAGCTAAAAAACCGTTTTTGACCTTAAAATATTGACCGTACCAACTTAATAAACAACAGATTCGTTATTGCATGAATTTATGGTAACGAATTTTTTAAGCACGTTTCAATATGGTGTTTGTCGTATTTCTAGCAGATAGGCCGAAAATGTTTAATATTATTTTAGTAATATTATGGATTAAGACATTTATTCCTCAAAAACAGAATACAATTATTCACTTAGAATGAGAAACACTGGTTACATAAACGTTCTTTGGAACGAGTATCGGAACGGTATGTTATAAGTAGAAGTAGGTATAATATTGTTGGTCGCTAACTTATCATTATGTTAGTAAAATAAACTATGCTAAAAAGATCGAGTTTAGAAGGTATTTTATACATTTAAAAAAAGTATATTTTGGTTGGTGTAGGTAATCTGCAAAAAATATTGAAGCTATAATATTAAGTCCATATGACGTATCGAAACACAGTTTCTATCATAGTTGCTATGCAAAGTGTAATCACTTTTTAATGTTTATTTTTTATTTAAACTTAGGTTAAATTTTGCATTTAGTTTACATTTTCTTGTATTTGTTGTTAATAAAAACTATATATATAGTTTCTATTATTGATAATATAGTTTATGTAAATATTGCGAGTTATTATGAAATATACTTAAAATAATTGAAAACTTTTCATTATGTTGAATTTTAATTTCTTTTTAAATAGGGGAAAAGATTGTATTTCCTTAATATGGTTCGGCAATTCGTTACTTATACATTTTGGCACCCTCATATTTAATATTTCTAGTATAGACGCCAGCACATCAAGCTACCCGAAACTGTCAAATTTTCCCAATCAACTTTGAACCTTAGACTTCAGCGATAAAGTTGAAAATCTATTAAATAAATTTGACAGATTGTATTGATTGTTGTGTTGGTTCGTGGTCTGCTATATAGGCAAATATCGTTAGCATTTCTCAGTAACCGAGTCTGAATTTGCGCTTTTTTTTGTAAAAATTATTTGAGAATGTGTATCTTTTGTCAGTATCTTCCGTGTAAGGATGCAAGTATGGAATTTATATATTTGTGCAAGTGTCATTAATTTGGTTTTATGAAAAACAGTTTCAGTTGGCGTTAAGTAATTAAGATGAAAGAGTAATTTAATTATTTTGTTTTGAATGATTTGTAAATGTTGATTACCGTCCGTTGCTTTATTAGACCATGATATTATTAGTATTTTAGAATTAAAATTTGAGGTTAAGTTTCAATCTTCTTTTCGTAACGTATAACCTCAATACCAACCAATATTTAAAATAAAATCTAAAATAATAACTGCCTATACTTAACCTTAAAATCAACTATTTTGTCAGTAGTTTTTTTTTACATTTTAAGTAGTCTAATATTCTTATTTATTGCTTAATTACTTCGACCATGATCAAAGCTTTATATTTATGGTGATAAAAATTCATTTAAAAATTAAAACATTTAAAAATTTAAATATCGATGCCTTACGGGCGAAAAAGGATAACCGCCTCTTTTCAAATTTTACAGGGGAGTGATTTAAAGTTCAAAATAAACGAAAAAAAATCATAAAAAATTAAGTATAGCTCCCGAAAGCCTGGAAATGAGTTTTTATAATATTTAGCATGCTATCTATAAGATGGCGTTTTTATTTTTACGTAATTCAGCCTGCAAGAAGCAGTTACTGTCGGTTATCCCCAAATGGTCTTTATTTTAAAATCACCCAAAATGTCGTAAATTGAATTATCAAATTATCTGATGCGAGTAAAAATGACCTAAATTCAACCCATGTTTTATTTAAATTAAGGAAAAAAAGGTCAAGTCTTGGTTTTTAGAGAAAAAAATGTGATAATATAATCTAACCAACAATGTAACAATAGTTGACTGAAAGGAAAATTGTATCAAGCACATTTTTTGAAAAGATGTCAATTATTTAGTGGATGTATTTTGATTATTTTACTTTAAAAAACTGTTATCTCTGCATTTAACATTTCAAGTTCACCCAAGAGGTATAGGTATACAATAAAAAACCATTTAATTAGGTAATCAGCTCAGTCTTTAATTAACATAATTAACATAAAGATAAGCTTGGTGCTGTAAGATAGAACGCGGGATCGAGATTATAATGTTGTTTACATGTTTTTCTAAAATTTTCAAATACATCTGTTAGCAACAGTAAGTCTGTTTTGAGATATAAATCTGTATACATACCCATGTTACGAATATTAAATACTGACCAAACGGACTGAGCGTGTTCATAGTCTTCATCAGTAATTGGCTCATTAGTAAGAGTTAAAAAAAATGTTTTAGGGGGTAAACACGTATCTTCGTAATGTTTCCATTGAGTCATAGTCGTACGGATAAACACCTTTACGGGTAAGTCAAATTGTGTTTTATTAGGAAAATAGGATTTTAATTGTTTAAACTCTTGTTTTTTCATTGTACTAGCTAGTTTTTCTAAGCTTGTTCCTAAAAACTTGAAAGAATCTACAAACCGAACCTGCATGCTTTCCTCGGTGGAAATAGGAATAAACTTTGTAAAAGAAATGTAGTTTTCTTTTGTTTTAGGTATCACTTTAATAAATCCAGGAGCTTCACCTAATTCTTTTATAAAAAGGTGACAATCATAACCAGACAAGTTATGAAAAAATACAGGCAAAAATTTTGGTAGCTTATATTGCATGTTACAATAACAATGAGCTGCGCCGCGATATTTACCAGTCAAGTGACAATGATCGCGAACCCTGTCGCCGAACAAGAAGTGATCACAAATATGACAAGTCATCGCGTTTTCAAAGTCGCGAGCATTGTCATCTGAGTATATCATAGGAATATTATTTTTTAAAATATCGTAAATTTTTCGGGCATCTTTATAAATAGACTTCACAAAATTAGATACACAATCCGAGCCGCGATAAGAAACGTAACGATTGTAGTTTTCGTCTAGCGCACACGTAATATGATATGCGTAAGCTATAGGCACATGTCGTTGCCGCGTAACAGTGCCCGCCTTAGTAGGATCGGGGTTACAAGATTCATACCGTTCTAACATTGTTTCAAAATCTGCGTATACAACAAATGGTACAATTTGCTTTCTGTTATAATTTTCAAACTGTATGAAAGAACCCTTTGGAGGCAGTTCCGTGGCGACACCTCCACAATTATGTGAACTAAGAATATCGCAGGAATTAAAAAACATTAAACAAACATCACAAAAGTATAGTTTACCGTGATGCTTTGTTATTTGGTTCTTAACAAGTCGCGGCAAGTCTTTAATCAGACAGTAATGTGATAAATCATCACTTTCTAAATAAAGTAAATGAATCACCTTTCCGTTTAAGGTTTTTGGTTTGTATAGAGGTCCTACGATGGTATTATTTTTTAAACCATAAATGTAAATACAAATTTCAGGGTTATTCACTTCGAACCGCGTAATACCTGAGAAATTAATTAATTAATTAATATCCTTTACATTTAAGACTTTTCGAAAATCAGGGTAAGACGATACTCTTTCAGGATGACTTTTAGCTGGATATAAAGCAGCAATAACTGACCATAAAAAACAATACTCATCATTATTGCGGATATTAACACATGCTTTTTTAGATTTTAATGATGCAGGCAATTCGATAAAACCTGAACCGCGCAAAGGTTGATATTTGTTAACATTAATTTCCAAATGGGAATTGTTCAAGAACGTCCATCCACTATCTCGATCCTGAAATTCTTCTATCATTTTTGTTAAGATGTTTTTGACTTGAGACAGTAATGAATCCAATTCATAATTCTGATGCAAAGTAAAGTTTTTTGTGGCAAATGATTTCATTTCTTGAGAATCATTTTTAACCATTAAAAACAAAGCGAAATATTCGAAGTTAACTTTTAGACAAATGTGTTCTTTAATAGTCATGTCGATTAAGGTTTTAATTTTGTTTCGAATATTATTTAAAAATGATTCTGTTGAACAATTCTCAGACGGGTCGACAATTCTATAGGAAGCTATACGATTACGAAATGCAGAATGTATTATTTCTACACCTTCACAAAAATGCGAAATATTTTTGTTTTTATGATTAGTACTACGTAAGTGACCTGTCCAGTGACTGCGCTCAACAGATGTGTTAATTACCTTGGTACCCCAATATCGAAAAAGAAATTATATTATTTATTCCTATCTATCTATCAGTATCTATAAAAAACTGGCTCAGAATTATCAAATAACTGATGAGTCCGTCTCATAAATATTTGTAGTCCGTCCCACTGCGGAGTGTCTCTATTAAGTTGCACTTTAAGTGCAACCGATGCCTTCTTCCACCGATCCTCTTTAGGAGTGGAGGCAACTTCGCTCTTATTATAAACTTTAACCTCTACATAAAAGTCCCCAGTCAAGTCCGCCGTTCGCCGCACTTTCCCGTTGGCGACACAGCTTACGAGGGACGAAGCGAAGTCTTCGGTTGAGGTTGGTGGTGGAACGCTATCGCATTCCTCCAATCCAAAGAGGTTCGAGCTGCATCTTTTACTGTCAAAATAAAAGAAAAATACCTCATGAACTAATTGTATGTTTTGCTAAATACAATCTAAAGTTGTTTTTAGCGCTCTCTGCGTCACATATATATATATATATATAAATCCACTAACCACTGAAATTAGCGTATCATACTCGACAAGAAGGTATCTAAAGATATAAACAGTAATAGTAAAATTACCTTGATTTATATTCTGATGGCTTGGTGGTGCTTTCAGAAGCTTTAAGCTTTGTCGGCTTTTTCTTCGGCTGCACCTTTGCAACCTCAATTACAGCAGCTGAGCGCCGTGGCTGCTGGTACTCTGACTCGGAGTCAGATCTGAAATGGAACACAAAACATTAATTTGAAATTTTATGCAGCTATGAGTTAAAAGAAGACTGATGCAATAAAGTGAACACGTTAATAATTGCAGAAGAAATTTAAAGAAATATCAATCGCTCGAATATGATAATATTTACATCACCCGGCAGACAGAAACCGGGTTCGTAACTGGGTAGCAATTACGTTCTACTGCAAATTCAGTAAACTAATAGAGTACTTACTTACATTTCATAAAAATAGTAGTATATAGAAAGATATAAGCAGTAAATTTAAATTACCTTGATTTATATTCTGAAGGTGTGGTGGTGCTTTCAGAAGCTTTACGCTTCGTCGCCTTTTTCTTCGGCTGCACCTTTGCAACCTCAACTACAGCAGCTGAACGCTGTGACTGCCTGTATTCTGATTCGGAGTCAGACCTAATGGAACACGAAAGATTAATTTTATAATTATGCTACTATGAATTAAAAGAAGGTTACAAAACTCGCTCTAAATGATAATACGAGTAGTTACACCCCAGCCGGCAGGCAAGAACCAGGTCCGTAGCTGAGTACCGATTAAACTTAAAATATTCAATAAACTTAGTAGTACTTACTCACATTTTATAGTTGTAGGATGACGTAATATGTAACGAAAAAGGTAAGTGGATCACTGGAAGATACTGGAGCGAATGTAATTATGTGATCGAAATTGCTTGGTTTATATACATAAAAAATACAATTTCAGCAATATTTATCTCATATCAAAATTAAACCTTAACTACATGTCCTCACAGGTGTATAACTAAATTATGTTACTTACGACAAATTAAACCGCATTGATTGAAAACCCTTCTGTCAAATTGCAATTTTATCGTGAGAAACGAAATACAAAACCAGCTTTAACGCTCGCCGACAAGCGAAACCGACAACGGGCTGTTACTTATAGTGTATACAATAGGTATTATAGTAAAGAATGTATGTTTGTTTAATAAACCGTCTTAGAAAAACTGTATGACAACATAAATCGATCTGAAATTAAAAAAAAAAAAATCTGCAAGTTAAGATGAGTCGAAAGTAAAATATCCTAGAAGCATTTTTTTTTTTGTTTTTTTTTCTGTCCAATACATGTATACGAATCCGTGTCAAAAAGTAAGTTCACAGATATGTTGCAGTAAACTTTAAATTGATAATTAAGAATCATCTTTCAAACAATCCTAGATAGATAGAACTAACACCTTATTATAAAACATATACATATATGTAAACGAACCCGTGTCATAAAGTATGTTCACAGGTATGTTGCAGTAAACTTTAAATTGATAATTAAGAATCATCTTTCAAACAATCCTAGATTGATAGAACTAACACCTTATTATAAAACATATACATATATGTAAACGAACCCGTGTCATAAAGTATGTTCACAGGTATGTTGTAGTAAACTTTAAATTGATAATTAAGAATTATCTTTCAAACAATCCTAGATTGATAGAACTAACACCTTATTATAAAACATATAAATACATGTAAACGAACCCGTGTCATAAAGTATGTTCACAGATAAATGTTGCAGTACACTTTAAATTGTTATAAAATCATCCATAATCTTGACAACACGGTTGGCGCAGTGGTTAAGCGGTTGACTGCTGCGCTGCGTGTCGCGGGTTCGATTAAGTACTGATATTAAGAATCATCTTTCAAACAATCCTAGATTGATAGAACTAACACCTTATTATAAAACATTAAAATATTAAACAAAAGAGAGACATAGGAAATCCTATAAAAATCTAATTTTAAACAAAGACTGCAACATGCGCGGCGATCATCTTACAATGTAATTGTTGAATACATGGAAGTTACTCACACATACACCTCACGTAATAACGATAAAGTTCGAATTCAGCAAATTGACATAATGCAATTTTGCAGTCTTTGAGATTTTAAAGAATCACTTACACTTATACTATGAAAAATTAATACGATCGTTTCCGACGCCCCGTCGTCAGGTTTACAAAGAGTATAGCACAATAAATAATCATGGGACGGCGCATGAACCGTTTCGAAGGCGAATGTATGAGTGTGAAAGCATCTTAATTAATCCAGCGCAATGCGGAGCTTCTTTCGGCATAGTTTCGTTAGTAAACGGAACATCAACAAAATCATCACTAGTTTGCAGGATAGCAGTTTGTTTACTAGCATTAGCAATTAGATTGAGAGGATCTGTAACAGGTTTGAAAACAGATACCAGTGCTTGTTTATTGTTAATCTCAGTATCTCTCTTTATATTATTGGGCATCAATACTCCACCTGAAGTGACGAGGCGAACGGAGTGAGCCGATGGAACGGAAGGTGGAGTAGGATGCCCAATAATATCCTACTAATAATAAATTATCTATCATACTATTACTGTTACTAATGTCTTGAACAATGTTAACTAATTTTATCCTTTTCACCTCTTCCTCTGTTTGGTAGATAGCCTGTGTTTGTTCCTTTTGTACGTCGTAGGACGCTAGCCATGCTGGTCCTTCCACCATAAAGGGTGGTGTAATAGTTGGGGCGCTGTTAAACCTCGGCTGGCGCAGTCGGCCGGATTGTCTCCTGATTTCACATATCGCCAGCAGTTTGCCGGCATAATCTGTTTTATAGCGTTGACTCTATTAGCCACGAAAGGTTTCCAACGTGCCGAATCGCCTTGTAGCCACCCTATGACCACTATAGAATCACGCCATCCATAGATTTCTAATTGACAACTTATACTCTGTTTGATTTTGTTGATGAGCTTAGATAGTAGGTAAGCACCACAAAGCTCCATTCGTGGCAATGTTACGCTCTTTTTACTTGGTATAAGTTTCGATTTTGCTGCGACAATTACTGTTTATTTTTTATGTTTCGTTCGTGCGTATACCACGCACGCATATGCTTCAATGGACGCGTCGCAATAGCCGTGCAGTTCGATGACGTCATTCCCGTTGCATAATATCCATCGAGGAATTTTACAGTGTTTGATGTTGTCAATTTCCGTAATCAACTTGACCCATTCATTAAGTATGTCATCTGACACTTTATCATCCCACTGTAGCTCGTGTTTCCATAACTTTTGAAATAATAATTTTAGTTTCGTGGATAGGGTGTCAGCCAACCAAGAGGGTCATATAATTTTGATATTTTTGATAGTAAGCTCCTTTTAGTCGGTTTTGAGGTTGTTTGGGAAAAGTCGCAACAGAATGTAAATTGATCTCCTTTTGGGTTCCAGCAGAAAAAAAGGAACCCTTATAGGATCACTCGTGTGTCTGTCTGTCTGTCTGTCCGTCTGTCACAGCCAATTTACTCCGAATCTAATGGACCGATTAAGTTGAAATTTGGTACACATATGTATTTCTGTGACCCAAATACGAATGTGTAACGTAAATAAATGAATTTTGAATATAGGGGTCACTTTTAGGGGGCAAACAAGAAAATTTTAAAAAAAAGTTTTAATAACAGTACCGTGTGACATATCAAATGAAAGGACTTGTTATGAGGATCTTAAATATATTTTTTATATCATTTTAAAATAAACACTTTTAAAGATATTTAAGAAATTCAATGAAAATTGACCATTCCCCCCCCCTTATCTCCGAAACTACTGGACCAAAAGTTTTGAAAAAAAAATATAGTATGGCTCTTTACTCATAGATTACAGGAAAACCTATAAGAAGTCTATGGTCTTAAAATAACATGGTAAATCTCTCAATATTGTGCGCGCAAACTTACATTTCGTCGCCCGGCATCCAATAGGCCCATCTCTCTAGCTATTATAATATCAACAACAAAATATCAAAAGTGTTTGACAGTCTGCTTAATACACAACTAAAAAATAAAACTGTAAATGTTCATGACAACCAATTCGGGTTTCGGCGTGGTTTGTCACCAGAAAGTGCAGTGTTGTGTCTTAAGCATACTGTCACATACTATACACAGCGTGGGACGCAGATTTATGTTAGCTTCCTCGACTTATTCAAGGCTTTCGATCTGGTTGCTTATGACGTATTGCGGAGAAAGATGGAGAAGGATAGGTTGCCAACAGAGCTTATAAACATCTTTAAATATTGGTATGGTAACAAGATCAGTAGTGTATGATGGGCTGGAACTTTTTCCAGGCCATACAGGTTGAAATGCGGGGTGAGACAGGGAGGATTGAGTTCACCCTCGCTTTTCGAGCGAGCTGATTGGCGAGCTCAACAGCACCAGAGTAGGTAACTATATAGATGGTATTTGTGTAAATAATATTAGCTATGCAGACGATATGGTGCTTCTGAGCGCGTCAATCTCTGGTCTCAGAAAGTTGGTCGCCAAATGTGAGCAGTATGCCAAAATACATGTTTTGATGTATAACTCTAATAAGTCGGAGATCATGGTCTTTGAGGCTTGGGGTAGACCAGGTTATGTACCACATGTATTACTCAATGAGACTCCACTACAAATAGAAAGAAAGAAAGAAAGAAAAATAGGTTTATAATAGTTGGTTGGTTGGTTGGTTAGTTGTTGGTTTTTTTTTTGGTTTTGGTTTGGATTGTAATAGTATTTACGTTTAAATATCTTGGTCATATATTGACCCCTGACCTCAATGACGGACTCGATATTGGCGGGAACGAAGGGTGTTGTCGGTAAGGGCGAACATGCTGGCTCGCAGGTTTGCACGCTGCTCACTTAAAAAGTCAAAATTACTCTGTTTCGAGCTTATTGTACGTTTTACACGTGCAGCCTATGGGCTAGATATACCCAAAGATCGTGCAACACCCTTCGTGTCCAATACAACAACGCTTTCAGGGTACCTATTGGTGGGGCTGCCCCGTTTTTGTTGCGCATCGGGAATGTTCACAGACGCACATATTAATTGCTTTTACGCAACGATGCGACTGAGGTGTGCATCCCTGTTGCGCAGAGTGCGGGCCAGCTCCAACAATATCCTATAAATGATCACTAGCAGGCTGGATTGCATGTACATCAATCACTGCAGTGCCATCTCCCATAGGGTGAAATAAATTTAAACTAGATTACGTGGGGCACTCGGAAAGTTTTGCGATACTAGAAAAAAATAAACTAAAGGTTATATATTTTTTTATTGTATCTTTAATACACAGTTTCATACGTTTAAACCAATTTTCATAACACATTTTCCAGTCCACATCAAACACCTCTTCAATCTCCTTCTCAAATGCAGCCAGTGCAGCTTCCGGTGATGAAAACTGTTTTCCTTTGAGTTGGTTTTTTATTTTGGGGAACAAGAAATAGTCGCATGGAGCCAAATCGGGACTGTAAGGAGGATGACCTATAAATTTGACCGGTGTGCTGTCCAAAAATTCCCTTGTTTTGAGCGCCGAGTGAGTAAGCACGTTGTCGTGGTGAAGCAGTAGCCCACGGAGGCCAGTATTCGGTCGCTTGCTGCTCGCAGCAGTAAAATCTTCTGGCAAACATTTAGTAACATAACATTTAGTATTGATGCTCCTTTGGTCTCGTAAGGGTACTGACACCAGATAAACCGTCAAAGAAAAAAAACTTGCGATCAAAATTTTGCCTGCACTTGGTTGCACACTGGCTCGCTTCACTTAGGTAGGTGTTGGTTCATTTTGAAACAGCCACATGGTCGACTGACGCTTCATTTCTGGATCATTCTGATAAAACCAAGATTCGTCAGCCGTAATGATATCTTAAACGCGCCGAGACGAGCCTGCTTCAAATTTTGCTATCATGGTTTGTTCTTGGGATAAATAAATTCATCTTAACTACGGAACCCTTCATTGTGTGTAGTCCGACACGCACGACCGTGACGCGTCATGACGATAGCTCGCTTACTAGCCGACGCCGTCACTCCGGCCGTGTATTATGCATGATCTTTTCGCGGACTACCCGCCATTATGTTTACTTATGTTATTATTATACTATATTATAATAAACCGTACATTTTGTAACTCAAATATTATAAATATTATGTGGGTCCATACTAAGACTTGCACATACCTACTTCTAAAACAATATTCATAAATAAATAAGTTAAACCATGTCAACGCAAAATATAATAATTAAAGTATGTTTAAATGTTTGTAAAGGCGACATAGCCTATGGAACAAATAATTCACGATTTGTATACAAATAGAATAAGATCATTTGTGAACAGCTTTGTAATTATGTGTAAATAAAGACCTTGAAAAATCAATCAATCAATCAATGATATCTTAAACGTGCCGAGACAAGCCTGCTTCAAATTTGTTATCATGTCTCGGCACCATTCTATCCGAACCTCATTCTGAGCCTGCGTTGGATTTTGCGTTACCAGCGTGAAACTATCTTCCTTACCCGAAGATGTCCATGTAAAATTTCATGCACACTTCCCGGTCAAATCTGCAGTATATGGTGAACCATTTCATATGTAATTCGCATATTCTCTTGAATTTAATGTTCACAGCCAGCACGTTTTGTTATGTAACAGCCGTCATAGGGCGGCCACTTCTTTCTTCGTCCGCCAAAATGACACGACCACGCATAAATTCGTTGAACCAGCGGAAAACAGTCGCTTTAGAAGGGCTTTTATGAAGGCCTTATACATAAACTGAAGAGCCTCCTACCAAAGCAGTTTGCAGATATATTAGAATCCTACATTCTGAACAGAGTCTTTAGAATAAGACAAGAAGACACTTACTCAGAACTGAAAGAAATCAAAGCTGGCGTACCGCAAGGAAGTGTGTTAGGTCCGGTCCTGTACCTACTATACACCTGCGATATTCCTGAATTAGAGCAAAACACAATTGGGACCTTTGCTGATGATACAGCCATAATGGCTGTAGGAAACAGCCACGAAGAAGCAGTAGAAAAGGATCAAATGGCTGTAAATCAAGTTTATGACTGGACCTAAAACTGGAGGATTAAACTTAATGAATCCAAATCTGTTCACATAGATTTTACCAACAAAAAACAACAGTATTCCCCAGTTTACATAAATAATAAACAAATCCCATACGAGAATACAGCCAAGTATCTCGGCATGACCCTTGACGCAAAGCTACGCTGGAAAGCCCACGTCAAGAAGAAAAAAGATGAACTCGACCTCCGATTCAAAAGAATGCATTGGCTGCTTGGTAGAAACTCCACGCTGTCCGTGCAAAACAAATTGTTGCTATACAAACAAGTCCTGATGCCAGTTTGGACTTATGGTATTCAGCTATGGGGCTGCACCAAACAGACGAATATATTAATAATACAACGATTCCAGAACAAAGTGCTAAGGGAAATTGTAAATGCACCTTGGTACATACGAAATGATGACCTCTACCGGGACCTAAAAGTTGAGTTCATCGAAAAAGTGATCCAGAAACTTGCAGAAGCTCACGAAAAGAGACTTCATCAGCATGTGAACATCGAGGCAATCCAGCTTCTCGACCACACAAACATAGTTAGAAGACTAAAAAGAACAAAACCGTTCGAGCTAGTGTTTAGTGTTAGTGAATAGTGTAAAGTACAAAAGTGCCAAACAAACACAAGAACGAAGTGTATTCGCCTTAATATACGTCTTAATATCATTCGCTCACGCTCTGTCGTACGTATCGGTTTGGTGTTAACGTTTTACTTACTTGTGCTACTACCCCCTACTCTAACCAAAATGACCAAATGTGATAATTGCAATAAAGGAATAACCAGCAAATCGCCAGGACTAGAATGCAGGTCATGTGCTAAGACTGTTCATGCTAATAAAACCTGCTCTGATCTTACTGCGAAACAACTATCTGCACTTCGTAATGCGGATGGCCTGGACTGGATATGTGTGGAATGCAGCCAAAGCTCGCCTAACAGAACATCATCCTTCTTTATTCCGGACGAGGAAGATGAAGAAGAAAAAGTCGCGACCTCCAGCAGAAATCTAGGTAACTGCAACATAGATAGCGACAAATTTCTGAAGGATATCACAGCCGAACTGAAAAACGTTTTAAAGAAGGAATTAAAACCTATCGAAGTATCAGTAAGCCTCTGCAGCAAAAAAGTGGACGAACTGACAAAAACTGTTGAAGCCCAAAGTAAGCACATACAGGAATTGGAGAAGAAGTACACCCACCTTAGCAACGAAAAAACTCATCTTGAGCTAGAAATAAGCTCACTTAAACAATATGTGCGTAATGTAGAGCAACAGCGTCTAGATAACGTGCTAGAAGTGATAGGCATCCCTAAAGCACAAAATGAAGACCTTGATTCGATATCCTTCCCCCCGGATCCCTGTACGGTACAGACGTGTTTTAAGTTAACTATATTGTCAAAATTTAATTTAAATAAATAAAATCAAACACCAAAAAAATTGTGCAAGTACCAGGCGCGCATAAACAGTACGAAGCCAGGAGTAACCAGTGTGCGACGAGCATCACCTATATGAGCTATCTCTATGCAACAACTGCGTGAGTAATTAACTAATTCGCCAATAAGGTCAAAACCACACCCCTCGTCGCTAATCACCAGCACTACTTGCGCGCACGCGACTCGACGGACACCGCCCACCTACCGTACCGGTGCGCACACACTAGGAGCGTAGCTGTCATCTAGTACCAGGAGTACTCGTCCAAGTTTGCGGCGCTCGAGTGAAACTGAATAAATATGTCACTTCAACGTACTCCTCCGCAAGTAGCGACCTCCTCAGAAGCTCTGATGTCCCCATACCGCGGCGGCTCTGAACCGAATATTCCCACTTGCGGTCTTGATGAAATAAGTCTTAGTGACTTCTCAAAAAATGTAAGTACGCGAGTACCTAAACGGAAACATGACCAAGAATATAAAGAGGAGTGGCAGGCCTTCAAAACAGAGATTATCGGTACATTGAAAACTTGGTCTGATTCTCAAAATAATAAGATCGACCAAGTACTAACTAGCGTGAACGAGATCCGACAGGAATATCGTGAACTCCGTAAATCTGTTGAATTTAACTCAGAAAAGTTCGATGAAATAATTGCGAATGTAGCGAAATTAGAGAGTGAACGGCGCAATAACCAAAAATACATACAATCACTCGAAAATAAATTAGAATCTATGGAGCGAAGTTTAAAAGGTTCAACTATTGAGATACGGAACATCCCAATAAACGATACGAAGGAGACCACAAAAGATCTGATCAACGTAATTAAAAACGTGGGAAAAGCCGTCAGTGTAGACATTGAAACAACAGGTATCCGTGATATTTTCCGAGTGAACACCAAAACAGACGGTTATAAACCTGTAATCGTTGAGTTTACTAGTAAACTAATGAAAGAAAATATGTTAGCTGCTGTAAAAAAGTTCAATCAGGTCAATAAGGACAGCAAACTAAACACTACCCACCTGCAAATAAAAGGGCCGCAGACACCGATATACGTAGCGGAAACTCTAACTGCAAACGCGAAGAAGCTTTTTTATTTGTGCAGACAATTTGCCAAAGAACACCAATACACTTTTTGCTGGGTGGCTCACGGACGGATATTCCTACGTAAAGCCGAAGGACAGAAACAAATTCGAGTTGATAGCGAATTAGATCTCACTAATCTTAGAGGGCAACACTGACTATCCGCCGTAATTATCAAATTTGCCAAAACATGTTTGTTACCTTTTTTAGTTATAACTTTTTTAATAGATTTTTTACTTTTTATGTTCACTTTTACAACTTATATGCATGTTAACTTTTCATTGATTTTTGTCTGTATTTACACAAACTCCACTAAACAGATCATCAAACTCTACACTCTCAGTCATCTATCTTTTAGAACACACAATACTACATCCAAGGCTCATGTTAACGCATTCTCTCACGGCTTGTATACCCACTTAGCTACTGCACCCATTAAAACCTTTTATTTACAACAGAGCTTTATAAAAGTAACATTTATGCATTTACGGAAAATTCGATCATAATTCCCAATTATCAATAAATAATGAATTGGATGAGTTAACGGTTGCTGACTCCAGGACTTGTGCTATTGATGACTGCTCCAGTTTAATTTATACCGAAAATTCCCCTTTGAACATTATTGTACAAAATATAAGAAGTGTTAACCGAAATTTTTCAGGATTGCAAACCCTTATCAAACGATCAGGAATTGACTGGGATGTGATCATTCTAACGGAATGTTGGTTATCTCGGACACCGTTTATTCCACTCATAAGTGGTTACCAGTTCGCAAACACACATGCTAACAGGACACAAAACGAGGGCGTTATTGTTTATTATAAATCTACCCTTACCTATAAGATATTAAAACCATCGCTCATAGATGGCAATTGTCTGATTATCATTATCAATTCACAAACTGTGGTTCTCTGTATTTATCGCCCCCCGAGGGAAAGAAATGTGTCAAAATTTCTTGAATCACTAAACAATATTTTACTAACATTATCGTCATACAATAATATTTTTCTTACTGGCGATATTAACATAGACATAGCGCCTTCTTCTTCCGATGCAAGAGCGGAAATTTACCTTAATCTATTAGCCTCTCACGGTATGTTGCCAGCGTACTATATCCCTACCCATTCTCAAACATGCCTTGACCACGTAATTGTCAAGGCAAAACTTTCGGTGAAATGTTTTGTTGCTCGTACGACACTAACCGACCACTATAGCGTCATTATAAGCCTTTCTCATATGAGCTCCTCACACCATCTTTCAAAAACAATAAGACGTATTCATTATCCATCCCTCGACGAAAAAATGAAAACTATTGATTTCGACAGTATTTACTCTTTAGATAGGGCTAGTGAAGCTGTATCTTTCTTCCTTAAGACCCTAACCACTTTAATGATTGCTTGTACTAAAAAGATCACTGTTCCAAGACGTAAGCGACTGATTAAGCCGTGGATTACTCCTGGACTGCTACGATGCATGCGCAATCGAGACAATCTTCATCTCAAGTCTAACAAGTATCCAAATGACGAAGTTGCAAAAATAACCTATACACGTTATCGTAATTTTTGTAATGACATTCTAAAAAAAGTTAAACAAGAGTATGATAAGGCTGAACTCTCTAAATGTCAGGGTAACACTAAAAAATTATGGGACACCATCAAAACAATCACCTACACTACTAAACAGAAAAATCCACCCATGGATCTAATTGATCCAAATCAGCCCAAAGACTCTGTCAATGAGATTAATCAATTCTTTGTAAGCATCGGTAGGTCTTTGGCGGGATCTATCACAGTGTTTGACCCTGCCTCATACCAGATTTCTTCTCTACCGCCTTGTCTCCTCTCTTTTGTCCTTCTGCCCACTGATGGGGATGAGATCAAAATCATCATAGCATCTCTTAAAACCACTAGTGCCGTGAAGTGTGACGACGTTCCCAGTGAATTAATTAAAAGATACTGTAACTTATTATCTGACCCTATCGCGTTTATCTGCAACATCTGCCTTTCCACTGGTGAATTTCCCTCGGATCTCAAGAAATCCCTAGTTCACCCAATTCACAAGTCTGGTAGCAGGGACTGTGTCAATAACTATCGTCCAATATCCATTTTGCCTACACTATCTAAAATTCTTGAGAAAGTTATTAACAAGCAATTAACCAACTATCTAGAAACAAACAAACTTTTATCTAATAATCAATATGGTTTTCGTAAAGGCAGATCAACAAGCGATGCCGTACATCAACTTACTGATACCATAGTTTCTAGGTTGGATGAGAGAAAAAAGGTCCTTACGATTTTCCTCGACTTAGCGAAGGCTTTTGACACCGTCTCTGCGCCACTTTTACTGAAGAAGCTTGAACACCTCGGAATTCGTGGCGAACAATTAAAATTGTTCAAAAGTTACCTGAATGGCAGAGTTCAACGTGTTGTAGTAGATGAATGGTTGAGTGATGACTGTGAAGTCAATATCGGTATTCCTCAGGGAAGTATTTTAGGGCCTACCCTCTTTTTAATATTCATCAATGACCTCTGCCAGTTAAACCTTATTAATGGCAAGATTATTACATTCGCGGATGACACGGCTCTTCTTTTCTATGGAGATACTTGGGAGGAAGTGTACGACTTTGCTCAGAAGGGTTTCTCGCTAGTTATGACCTGGCTAAACAACAACTTACTCTCTCTTAATACAGGCAAGACTAAATACATAACATTTACATTAACAAACACTCACTTCACTCAAAACCCCTTATTAAATATCACGGCCCACTCATGTAACAACAGCTCTTCCTGCTCGTGCTCATGCCCAAAACTCGAAAAAGTGGACTCTATCAAGTACCTCGGTGTGACTATAGACAAAAACTTGAACTTTAATTCCCACATCGATCTGTTGTCCAAGAGGATTAGGAAGCTCATCTTCATTTTTAAAAGCCTACGACGTGTTGCAGATGCAAAAGTTCTTAAGACAGTATACTTTTCACTTTGTCAATCTATACTAAACTATTGCATTTCTGTTTGGGGTGGGGCCCCTAAGTCATTTATGATTAAAATCGAGCGAGCACAAAGAGCAGTGCTAAAGGTGGCCCATGCTTTACCGTTTTTTCACTCTACCTCTGAACTCTACGTTAAGTGCAAGGTTCTTACTGTTCGGCAACTGTTTATCGTTCAAACAATCTTGCGTAAACATTCAACTTTGTACTACAACTCATCCTTAAACGCTCATAAACGCATTAAAACAAATGTATGTTCTACTGAACTGTGTAAAAGTAGTCTTTCGCACCGCAACTTTTGTTTCCTTGGCAGCTATTTATACAATAAAATAAACTCAACTTTAAAAATATACCCTCTTACTAAAGCAAAGTGCAAGCAAGTTCTCACCACTTATTTCCTGAACCTTGATTACGAAAGCACTGAAAGGCTCCTTATTGTTTTAAGATAAATGTGTTTTTCAGCCTGGCCTATATACACCACACTACATCACACCGCACCACACCGCACCACATCACACTACACTACATCACACTGCAACACACTGTACCACACTACACCACACCACACGATCTACACACTACAACATACTTCACAGATACCAACACTTTTCAATAATAACTTTTAATTTTGTATCTTTTGTTCTTTTATTTTTTTGTTTCTCTCTATATAGGTTAAATAATTTGTAAATATTATCTTTATGATTTAATGATCAAACACTGTTTTTGGGGGGGGGCCTGGTAATCTGTGTGACAGGTTTTCCTAGCGCAGATACCAGTCTCCCACAAAGGATTTATCAGACATTGTAATCTTTATATTTTTAAGGCGCCTTTGTGGAAGAGAAATAAATGTTTATTTATTTATTTATTTATTATTTATATCTGTCAAGCTGGCTGAAACTTTAAACTTAGATAGATCACAGATTTTAAATATTAAACACTGTGGAAGCTCGAAATGATCGTGAAGGAAACATCCAGGTGGAGTTGAAACAGGCAGAACAGGCACAGTCATGGGTACGTGCATCCAGAAAGGAAGAAGTTTTGCTAGAACAAATAGTTTCGGATGCCCCCGTTAAAGCGTCCAAGTCAAAAGTGATCCTGCGTCGCGCCTTAACTCAATCTAATAAATCGCTACTGTGGCTGGCCCAACAAAAATTGTGTCCAGCATATAAATATGTCTGGTTCCAGGATGGAAAGGTGCTGCTACGTAAAGAAGACAGAGACAAGCCTACGGTCGTTAGGAGCGAAATGGACATCGATCGGCTCTCTATCACAACGCAGGCGGGACGGCAAAATCTGTATCGGTAATAGTTTTAAAATAAGTTATCCCGGATCTCTCGCCCGATCACCAAGAAATATTAGACTGTGCAAACATTAATGATTTTAGTAAGCTTATACCTTCCATTTGTAAAATTAAACTGAATATTGTTCACACAAATATTAGATCCATAATTAAACATTTTAGTAGTGTAACACAATTAATTAGCTCATCCAACGTAACTATAGATGTCTTAATTTTAACAGAAGTTAATATAAATGAAAACACTGTTCATATGTATAACATCGATAGCTATGAAATGCACAGTAAGTTGCGTAAAAACAGAAAAGGCGGTGGAATAATAATTTATGCCAGAGATGGCTACTTATTCACACTAATGAATCACACGTTAATACACTGTGAATGTATTTTTGGTGAAATCACTACACCTCACAACTACCACGCATATATCTGTGCAATTTATAGACCACCGAGCGAGAGTAAACATCTATTCGTAAAGGAAATAAGCAGTATCTTATCCAATTCTTCTATTAAATCATACGACACTTATTTGCTAGGAGACGTAAACATAGACCTAAAGACATACGACAATATTCGAGAATACTACGTAAGTAGCATGTCCGAGTGTGTTCTAACGAGCGCGATATCTGACTACACAAGAATTGAAACACGCGGAAATAACACTACACGTAGCTGTATAGATCACATTTTTATAAGAACGCACTCGTTAGATCTGTACTCGGCCGCACTCGGTACTGTAATGGCTGATCACCGCATGTTAATACTGTCGTGCGTAGGGCTTGACCCAACAAGAATACAGGTTGATACAAAAAAAATACAACTAATTGATAATGTTAAAATTAAATCTTTACTTAACAACATAAAATGGAGCGAAATAGATGATATAGAGTGTCCAAACACAATTTACGAGTACATAAAAAATCAATTTCATAAATGTTACGAGGAATCAAAATATATCAGAAAAATTTATGAAAACAGTAAAAGAAATAAACAACCATGGATAAATAATAAAATGAATCCGAGAAAGCTATGACAAATACCAAATAAGTTGTCTGGTCGCAGCAAAAAGTCGGTTGATGAAGCTATCTTGAGAGCCTTCAAAAATAATAATGTAGAAATAAAAACAATAGCTAATAACTTTGCCACAGAATTCAGAAATAGTGTTAAGAAGATCTTGCCCAAATATAACCGTCGTCTATTGAACGAATCAGAATATATGTTTCCCCATAACACATCAATGTACTTCAGGAAAGCTACAAATGACAGTTTTAGTAAACTAATTAGAAACCTTAATACAAATAAAGCTCCAGGAGTAGATAACATTAGGTGTATTGACATAAAATCTATTTGTGACAAGATGACAGGCGTTTTTGTCAAATTGATCAATTCTAGTGTCAAGCAAGGAAATTACCCGGAAGTACTAAAAACTGGTGTAGTACGCCCAATACATAAAAAAGGCAGTTTTGCGGACTATGGAAATTACAGACCGATCACTATTCTACTTGTTATTGACAAAATAGTAGAAAAATATGTTTGTAATCAGATACAAGACTTTTATGTAAAAAATGACGTGTTGTCCAGCACACAATATGGTTTTCAACCCAATAAGTCCACCTCGCAATTGTTATCTAAATTCACGGATGAGGTCAATGAATCTCTTAATGATAAAAATAATGTAATCTTATTATTTATTGACTTCAGTAAGGCGTTTGATACGCTTAGACACGACACATTGCTGACAAAATTAGATAACTCTGGAGTTCGAGGACCAATACTCAAATGGTGTGAAGACCACCTTAATAACCGTAAATACAATGTAAAGATCTGTAATGAAATTGACGCCATTGAAGTCACTGAAGGAACAGCCCAAGGATCAGTACTTGGACCCTTACACTATCTGACATATGTTAACGACATGGAACATGTGGTTAATCACTGTTCCGTCTATCAATATGCAGATGACACATGCCTCGTAGCTACCCACAGAGACGTAAAAGTAGCAGCTCAATGGTTACAGGAAGATTTTACTCAAATTTCCAAATGGGCACACGATGCTGGACTGGTTCTTAACGCAAGTAAGACGAAAATCATTCATGTCCACTCTAGCCATCTAAAACATTCAAAAACATTACCATGTGTGTGACTCACGTATTTACCGATAGATGTTTACGGATTAAAAAGTTACGTGCAAATTATTGTTCATGTACCTACATTGTTTGCTTATTTATATAATAGAAGCAAATAATGTGGGTGCATGGATAATATACATGAATAACATAGAATAAGTAAATACAACTTATATTTAAGTGATTAAGGAGTGTTATTATAGCGAATGTGAGTACCAATACAAACCATTTCTGGTTTAATGATACAAAACAAACATGAACCTGTATCAAGACTGTATGTATAAATAAATAAAAAAATAGAGACAATAAGAAAAGTGCTATTGGACACATTCTTAGTAAAGACAATTTAGTAGTTTAGGTTATAATTAAATTACTTATTAGTCTATTTATAAGGCTAGATTGTAATAAGATTAGGGTCCATCCTATTGTTGAACCTTAGGACAAGGGAAAAAAAAAAAAAGGAAGGGCTTTTTTCTATGAACACCATTTGAAGTCTTTCAAACAATTTTCTGGTTTTAGTCGACATTTGAAATCGTACAAAATCATCGCGCGAAAATGTTCTCATTGTAAATCCACTTTTCAGTAAGACAGAGTATTTTGATTTTGCTCGTAAAAAAATGTGGAGGGAATTTAGAATGTTATGCTTTTTTTTTGTAATAAATACTCATATTTTTTTATCGATATTTTTAATTTAATTTATTTATTTAAATCAGATACAGTAATCCATATTTATATTAGTATACCTACTTAAAAATTACGTTAGTAATTAATCAAAAATACATGCCACAATAATAATAATTATTATAACCAAAATAAAATAATTACATAGAAATTGAAATAGATAGATATATAAAATCAAATTGTAAAATTAACTAATAAGTTTCATAAAACAAAATTGTAAAATAAATATTGACTAAACTAATTAAAATCTTTACATATTCATTAAAATTAATGTCAATTAAAATCCAAAAATTCATTGAGTATAAAATTACAAATATTAAAAATAAAAGTCAGAATCAGTCAAACTAAGCCTAGATGACTGATTTTACAAGTGACCTCCAAAGCGGGGATGAGATCCTATCGGCTATTGTCTTCAAGATTTTGTTGCGGCTGCCACGCATTCTGCAGATCAGGGATACCAAAACCAGCCAGTATATCCCATAGACAAAAACTGATAGTCGCAAAACTTTCTGAGTGACCTGGTAAAATAAGCTTACATAGTTCATAAGTTTACTAACACAATGAGTCCTTGTTACTTGAATAAAGAAAAATATCGTGACCATTTTTCTTTTTCAACGTTTTCTAAAAATTAAACCTAGCTAGATTGATTTATCGCTCCCGAAACGCCCTGCGTACTAAAGTTCATAAAAATTCTTTGAGCCGTTTCCGAGATTCAGATTATATATATACATATATACAAGAATTGCTCGTTTAAAGGTGTTAGATTTATATTATTATTATATTAATACCGCGAATGTGAAATTTTTAACGAACATCTGATTTTTGTTTTATTTCATTCTACACGTTCAAATAAGTGATCTTGCAATTTAAAAAAAAAAACGTAAAAAAATGTCACATTCGCGGTATTGGATGCCGAGCGACGATTTGTAGTTGGAATGTCACATAACATACACGTAACATGTTTTTCAACTACAATGTTAAGTTTGTTCTTGGGATAAATAAATTCATCTCAACTACGGAACCCTTCATTGTGCGTAGTCCGACACGCACTTGGCCGGTTTTTAAGTTATAAACGAATTCCTCTTGACTTGTTGATAGTATGTTCTTCAATAATTCCTGACTGTTCGATGACCACTTTCGAATATTAAAGCCTCCTGATTTCAAGAGCTGAATTAAACCATTTATCTATTGTTTACCCTGTTCTATGTTATAGCAACCGTGTAACAAGTCATCCATATAAAAACTGTTTTCCAGGACAGCAGCCGCTTCTGGAAACTTGCCTCGCTCATCCGCTGCCAACTGTTTTAAGGTCATAATTGCTAAAAACGGTGCAGTCTTTGTCCCGTATGTTACCGTGTTCAATTGATACACTTGTATAGGTTGTGTTGATGACTCACGCCAAACGATTTTTTGTAAATGTTGATCAATTGGGTTAAGATTTGGCGGTACATCTCGATGTCAGCAGTGAAAGCAAAGGGATATTGCCTCCATTGAAGTAGTAAACCCTGTAGATCTTTTTGTAGATTGGGCCCTTTCAGCATGACATCATTCAAGCTGTATTTGGTGGTTGTTTTGGCGGATGCGTTGAATACCACACGAAGCTTTGTTGTTGACGATTCTTCTCTCTGCACACCGTGGTGAGGCAAGAAGCATTCGAGTGTTATGTTATTGTTTTTCTGTTCCGGTTTCATGTGGTTCAATGCAATCCTTGTATTTTTCAGCTAAAGTTGGTTGTTTTTCTAAGCGGCGTTCCAAATTCTTCAGCTGAGCAATAGCCATAGGTTTGGAAGTCCCCAATTGTTGTTTCAATTCCTCTTTCAGTGGTACTCTCACCTCATAGCGACCCTGACTGTTTCTTCTTGTTGTTTCTGCATAGTAGTCCATACATTCCTGATCTACCGATAGGTTTGATGGTTCTAAAATTTCCTCAACTTCCCAAAATTTCTGAATCTCTTCGATGTTGTTTATAACCACATTACATTAGTATGTTGTTACGTTACCGCATAGTAACCATCCCAGCTGTGTTTGTTGAGCCATCAGATGTTGGGCCTGTTCTCTTTTTATAATCCCGCCTAGCATAATGTTAGCATAAACATCCGCCCCGAAAAGCAAGTCAACTGGTCGACTTTTGTAGAATTCCGGGTCAGAATAATTAATGTTGTTTATGTAAGTCCAATTTGGTTTAGCGAATGTTTGGTTTGGTAGACTTTTGATAAGTTCGTTCATGATGAGCACATCAGACTCAAATTCAAATTTGTTGTATGTAGAAGCACATTCTATGCTTATCATACCCTTACAACTGTTTTCCTTTTGCCCCACTCCGAAGATGACTCCTTTGCATCATCGTCTCTTGATACCTAACATCTGAGCCGCTTCCTCAGTTATTAAGGATATCTGGGACCCTTGATCGATCAAGGCGCGCATGGTTTGGTAAGTTCCATCCACACTTTTAACCTTCACCAGAGCAGTCGCTAGCAATATCTCCGCTTTTTGATCTTGAGAAGCATTCACGGAGCCCGTTACGGGCTCATTGCGCTTTGCGTTTCGTTTCTCAACGTTGTTGCTGCTTGACGACCGAGTTGATGCATTCGCTGATTTCGCAAATGCGTCATGTAAAATGGTATTATGTTGATCTTGGCATTTTCGGCATGTTAAGTTCGACGTATATTGATTGCCGAAGTGGCTAAATAAACAATTTGTGCAAAGTTGCAATTTGGTTGCAGTTTTTAGCCTTTGGTTGTCACTCATTTTTGAATTGTTTTGCATTTATAAATGCCGTGTTGGTTATTACAGAGAGGGCATTTTATGTTTGAAATGTGCATCGATTTCGCAACTGCTCTATTTCCTTTGCTTTTGTTGTTAGAATTGTTGTTCTGTCCCAAGCCCGCGTTTCTGAACGCGGCCTTATGTGTCATTTGAAGTCTGTGGACAGCAGCTGTCACTTTGATTTTGACATTGGTTGATTGTCTCCGGTTCGTGTTGGCACGAGGTAGAACGTGATGAACCTTGTTTGAGCTTGGAGATTGTTTAATCTAGTTCAATCCTTATTTTGTGGACATAATTTTGAGTACCTAATCCAATCGTAACTTTTGTCGTAACCCCATTTGAGATCCGTTGAACGGGTTATTTGTCGAATTGTTGAAAATCGTTTGAGGTTACTTTGGTCCCTACCATATACCAGGCCTCTGGTGTGATAAGTCTTCTTGTTGGCGTCTTTGGATGGCTCACAAGCCTTGCCGCGACTTGGAGGGGAATTCTTGGGCAATTGCTGAAAGGTGCCATTGCGCTGGGACCAGCCTATGCGCGTCTTGGAGGCCCGTGTGTACACATTTGCATGCATAACACAATACACTATACTCGCATTGATACATACACGGAACGGAATTGGCCTGCTGAGGGCACTCGCCAGTGGAAGTTTGTAAGTATCACTATTGTACTTATTCTATCGTAGTGTATGAATTATTGTTTTAAATTGACTCCGCGTATCGCGGACCTGTCGACCTTGATCAGATTGAACCTGGGTCGGGGTCGTACATTTTGGTAGCAGAGCGTGGTTCAGTTCAATAACTTCAACTTGTTATTTTGGTTTAGTTGAGGTTATTGAAAATTAATTATTTGTTGCCGTGTCAGCCGGGCTCTATAAGTTGGAACATAATTAAACAACAAATTAATTGGTTTGGTTTATGTTACAGCCCGTGTAATTGGTATCTGACTGGCTTGCATGAATGTCTTAAGGACATACTTATTAAATTGTTGGTTCGGTCACAAACTAACTGTGGTATTGCAGAATTACATTGAAATAAATTCAAATTTAAGTTTCATTGTTAATAGTAATTATCTTTGTTGACTATATATATGTCATTGTTACTCTGTTTGGTTGTTTGAATTTTAACTTTTATTTTATTTTGATATTTGGTTGTTGCAATGGCTTCAGTCAAGGCTGTGAGGGAGGCCGTTGGTGGATCGACGGCACAACTTAGGTGGTTCACCTCAGCTGCAGCGACCACTGAGCGCTTGGATCTAGAACAGGTCACGTTTGCTCGGTTCGAGCAATTGAACGTGAGACTTAGCAATGTCGATGCTTTGTTTACTCGCTTCAACGAGTTTATTGTTGACGTGGACCTAGAAGTGATGGGCCAGGCAGCACGCGATAAGGTTGTTGGAGATTACGACCAGATTTTGGACCTGGGGGATGTTATTAGTAAACGTGCCCGGGAAATTTTGATGAACCGGGATCCTGTCAAAGTCAAGCCAGAGACTTTTGTTGCTACAGGCCCCGGACTATTAAGTAGATTGCCCACATTGGAATTGCCACACTTTGACGGTCGTTTGGACCACTGGCTGGGGTTCTGAAACCTTTTTGAAAGTTTGGTTGTTGCACGCTCGGACCTTAGACCCGCCCAATAGTTGGCCTATTTGTTGTCGGTCCTGGAAGGTGAGGCTAGAGCCTTGGTTCAGCACTTGCCGGTGACTGACTCCGCCTACCCTACCGCTCTGGAGCTACTCTCCCGGCGTTACCAGAACAAACGTTGTTTGGCTGACGTTCATATTGCTCAGATTTTAGGGTTACCGGCCATTACTAGAGTTTCAGCATTGCGTACTGACCTGCTGAACCCATTGGTGGCAGCGACCAACGCGTTGAAACGATTGTAGCTCCCAGTGGATCATTGGTCCTACTTGTTGGTGCACATTGTACTGCAACGGCTTCCTGCAGATTTGAGGTCCCGTTTTGAACAGAAGTATGGTGGGAATAGTGCCATCCATCTTCCCTTCTTTGATGACCTCGTCAGATTTTGGAAGATGAGTGTCGATTCTTGGACAACTCGCGTGGCGCCACGGGGTCACGCCAATCGCCTTCCCGGCCAAGACTGCAGGGACGGACTAGAGCGTACGGGCCTGTTGATGATCGTCCCACCCCCCGTTTTGCTGGCACCCAGAGTCGTCCGGGTTGCGGCTTTTGCAAGGCCACAGGGCATGGCATGGCAACTTGCGCGGCCTTCTTGGATTTGCACGTGAGTGCCCGCCGCCGAGTTGCCAATGCACGCCGTTTGTGCTTTTCATGTTTGGGGGATTATTTTCATCGAGACTGCCCCAACCGTCCCTTGTAGAATTTGTAAGGGTTCCCATTTGGAAATTTTGTGCGCTAACGCGAACCGCTCTGGCGGACCAGCCTCTGATGGGGGTTCGCGCACGGGGGGGTATAATGGAGTTGAGCACCGGGCTTCTAGCAAGCCGGCTCAGGACCGGGGAGAGGCCCGCACTTTTGTTCGCCGCACTCCACCCCGCGCCAGTTGAACGGGAGCTGCGCGAGCGCCATTTGGACTCCCCCCGTAACGGTGCTGCTGCTAGGCGACATTGGCCAGACCAGCACCGCCGTCCCTCCCCTCCGTTGGCGGAACGTCCCCGGTTGGAGTCGCGCCCCCCGCCATTCAGGCACCAGGGATATGCCCCTCCAGCGATGGTGCGCGGCTCGGGACACCGCGCGGAAGAGGAATTTGATTACTATCCTCGTCGTGAAAGACCAGAGCCTAGGTGCGGCGACCGCTCGCCGCCTAGGTAGGTATTGTTAGGAAATTGGCGTCTGCCCCGCTAACGTACCGGTTTTGTTGCCAACGGCATCGGTCAGGGTCTGGAAACCCACGGGGGACTCTGTTGTGGTTCGTGCCATTTTGGACACGGGAGCCCAGGGTTGCCTTTTGTCATCTTGGTTAGCGGGACGGGTGAGCCTGGATGTACGTGAATATTCTGGAAAAATTCATGGAATAGGGGAAACAATAATCCCCACTGTTGAGGGACAGACTTGTTTTGGGCTCACTCCTGTGAGCTGTTTGGACCCTAAAATTTTTGCTTCGGCCATTGTTTTGACTAATATTTTGGGTAGTCATCCTCAAAGTCAACTGTCTTTAGATATTATCCGGTTGACGTCGGGCCTAGAATTGGCTGACGCCCGGTTTGATACCCCTAATACAACGCATTTGTTATTGGGTTCCGATGTACTAGGGAGGATAATGTTAGGTAATATTAAGGTCCTGCAGTCAGGCGGCGGATTGGTGGCTGTCTCGACCATCTTTGGTTATTCGTTGTTTGGACCGGTGTTGGAGGTTGCCCCTCCACGTGAGCCTGATCTTGTGTTGGCGGCTAGCTCCACTCTCTCTGACGCTGTTCAGAGGTTTTAGGAGGTTCAGGAGCCCCCTCAGGTGGCCCGCTTGAACCCGGCAAATGAGGACTGCGAGTTGTTCTACCAGAACAACACGGGCCGACTACGTTCCGGTCGCATTGTGACAAGGCTGCCTTTTGTTGCAGTACGACCACCTCTCGGCGAATCCAGATCTATGGCCGAGAAGAGATTGTTGGCGATGGAGCGTCGCATGGGCAGGGACCCGGTGCTACGCCAGAAATATTTGGATTTCATGCGGGAGTATGCAGATTTGAGACACATGTCAGTGTCAAATTTGGATTGGCATTCAGTTGAGCATTCACGCGGTCGTCAAGAGATCCACCGGTAAATTGCGCACGGTGTTTGATGGGTCTGCGCGGACTTCTGGTGTCTCTTTGAATGATTGCCTGCATTCAGGCCCCAAATTATTGAAGGATCTTTGTGACGTCATCACGTCCTTTCACCGTCATCAAGTAGTCTTTGTGGCCGACATCAAAATGATGTTCCGGCAAATGGTTATTCACCCGGATGACAGACGTTATCAGTTGATCCTGTGGCGAGAGAACCCCCAGGACCCCATGATTGTATTTGAGCTCAATACGAATACGTACGGCCTTCGATCAAGCCCCTTTGTTGCTATTCGTTCACTTTGGGAGCTCGCGGACCGAGAGCGTTTGAATTCCCTCGGGCATCCGCTATCTTGAAAACGGACCTTTACGTTGATGACGTTTGCACTGGAGCTCCCACAGTTGAGGAAGCTATCCTGTTGCGTGATGAGTTGATTGGAATTTTGGCTTCCGATGGTTATGAGTTGCGTAAATGGGTGTCCAACTCGCCAGCGCTATTGGAAGGTGTGCCGGAGGATCATAGGCAGGACCCGCATTTATTTGAGAACGTTGACAACCCTGCCATGATACCAGTTCTCGGCGTTCAGTACCGACCAGTCCAAGACATCTTTACTTACGATGTCGACTTGTAGTCACCTCACACTTGGACTAAACGACTGGTGTTGTCTACTGTCGCGAGGACCTTCGATCCGAATGGTTGGATATGTCCGGTATTGTTTTGGGCGAAATGCTTTCTTCAGCGCCTTTGGACCGCGGAACTTAGTTGGGACGAGCCACTTCGGGAAACCCTTTTGGAAGATTGGCTCCAATTTGTATCCGCACTCCCTGCGGTCAACGAGGTCGTGTTGCCCCGCGCTATCCTCTCCCCTGGGTGCCATACCGCTACCCTTCATGGGTTTTGTGATGCGTCTTCGCACGGTTATGCAGCTGTTGTTTATCTGCGCACCGTCAACGCTACAGGCCAGGTGAAGTTGTCACTGGTCTTGGCCAAGAGCAAGGTGGCCCCCCTCCGGACGGCATTGACCATCCCTAAATTAGAGTTGTCAGGGGCGCTTGTGCGTCTATTGAACTACGTTGCTCACACTTTGATTGGAGCTGTGGACCTCCGCGCTTCTTACGCCTGGACGGACAGTCAAATTGTTTTGTGTTGGTTGAAAACGTCCGTCCACTCGTTGGAGGTTTTTGTTGCGAATAGAGTGTCACAGATACAAAATTCTGAAACGCCTTTGGTTTGGAGGCACGTGGCTGGAGACCTGAACCCTGCCGATGTAGCCTCACGTGGGTGCATGGCCCCCCGCTTGATTGTTCACCCGCTCTGGTGGGGACCAGACTGGCTGACTCGCCTCGAGGATGATTGGCCTCGAACGCCAGTTTTGATGTCGGATCCTTTGCCCGGGCTCAAGCTGCTCGCTGTTGAGACGAAGGACTCTCCGTTTGATCCTGATTTTTTGTTGAACCGATACAGCTCCCTCGACAAATTATTGAATGTTCAGTCTGTCCTCGTGTATCAGGCGTTTTGGTCACAACTCTACGAATCTAGGGTCCAAGCGCCTGTCACCGGTTCTCTCTCCTCCAGAGCGCCAGGAGTCTCTCCTCTTTCGGGTCCGCTCTGTGCAGGCTGCACACTTTGAGAAAGAGATCGAGACCTTGAAGTCTGGTAGGGTTAAGTTGTCGGGAGCCGTTTGTAATTTGAACCCCTTTTTGGATAATACGGGTCTTTTGCGTGTTGGAGGACGGTTGAGGCACTCTAGCCTTCCTTATGGGATTCGTCACCTTCTTCTGTTGCCCAAGGAGGGCCATTTGATTAAATTGTTGGTGACTGATCGTCACATTAAGGCTTATTTGTGTGTTTGTCTGCCCGTCAACTAAGGCAGTGCATTTGTAGCTGGTAACTTCCCTCTCGACTGAGGCCTTTGTGGCGACCTTGGATAGATTTGTGTCTCACCGTGGGTTACCTTCTTTGATCAGGTCTGATTGCGGTACCAACTACAAGGGTACAAGTAACTATTTGAAAGAAGTACTCGCCTTTCTTAATGAGAGCCAGGTTGTCATTGGTAACAAATTGGCTCGCCGAGGGATCACTTGGTTGTTTGACCCGCCAGCCTGCCCCCTTTGGGGGGGTATTTTTGAGGCCGCGGTGAAGGCGGCAAAGGGACTCTGGCTGAGATTGTTGAGAGACACCGTTCTCACCTTTGAGGAATTAGCTACGGTATTTTGCCGCATTGAAGCTGTACTAAACTCGCGTCTTTTGTGCCCGCTTTCTTCGTACCCGAACGATTTGGAGGCTCTAACCCCGGGCCATTTTTTGATTGGACAGCCACTTGTCGCCCTGCCGGAGTACCCTTTTGTTGATGTGAGCCAACATCGGCTATCGCGGTTTCAGTTGGTGCAACAGCTAGCTCAGAGCTTTTGGAAGCGTTGGAGCTTAGAGTATTTGCACATCCTCCAGCAGCGCGTCAAGTGGACGGATAAAACTCTTCCGCCTAAAATTGGGGACCTCGTCCTGATTAAGGATGCCAACCTTAAGCCTTTGTATTGGCGCCGGGGGCGCATTCTTAATTTGGTGGCTGGCACCGACGGGGTTCCTCGGTTTGCTGAGGTTTTGGTGGACGGATCGGTCATGAAGAGAGCGGTCGCACCTTTGTCAAGATTGCCAATTGATTAGCGGACAGTAAGGCCCGTCCGGGGGGGGTAGATGTTCTGTCCCAAGCCCGCGTTTCTGAACGCGGCCTTATGTGTCATTTGAAGTCTGTGGACAGCAGCTGTCACTTTGATTTTGACATTGGTTGATTATCTCCGGTTCGTGTTGGCACGAGGTAGAACGTGATGAACCTTGTTTGAGCTTGGAGATTGTTTAATCTAGTTCAATCCTTATTTTGTGGACATAATTTTGAGTACCTAATCCAATCGTAACTTTTGTCGTAACCCCATTTGAGATCCGTGGAACGGGTTATTTGTCGAATTGTTGAAAATCGTTTGAGGTTACTTTGGTCCCTATCAGGCCTCTGGTGTGATAAGTCTTCTTGTTGGCGTCTTTGGATGGCTCACAAGCCTTGCCGCGACTTGGAGGGGAATTCTTGGGCAATTGCTGAAAGGTGCCATTGCGCTGGGACCAGCCTATGCGCGTCTTGGAGGCCCGTGTGTACATATTTGCATGCATAACACATTACACTATACTCGCATTGATACATACACGGAACTGAATTGGCCTGCTGGGGGCACTCGCCAGTGGAAGTTGGTAAGTATCACTATTGTACTTATTCTATCGTAGTGTATGAATTATTGTTTTAAATTGACTCCGCGTATCGCGGACCTGTCGACCTTGATCAGATTGAACCTGGGTCGGGGTCGTACAATTGTTATGATTATTTTTAGATGTTTGATTTGAATAATTGTTTTGATGAGAAGTCTTCGAGGGCACACTATCCTTGCGGCGAACTGTTTCCAGGGATGTAAACTTTGTTTCCAAAAATTCTAAGAACTCTGCCAGAGCCGGTAGTTCTTTCGAATTTTTCAGCGACTCTATGTAGTTTGTGTATGTTTCTGTATCAAGCTTTTGACCTAGAATGTGTGCGATCATTGGGTCCCACGATGAATGAAACTCACAAACAATGCTAAAATCCTTACCAGTTAATTCTTTTATAGTTAAACAATGCTAATATTCACAAATACAAAATAAGCTTATTGTAATGTTGAAACAATCGTATTTTCTTAGCGATTTTGTTGACGTCACCTCTAGAAGTTCATACAATTCGTACCACGACGTGACTTTTGACAACTAGCAGGTTTGTTTTAATGTCAAATTTAGCAATCTTAAAAAAGTTCCTCGGACTCGACGGAAATATTATTGTTTTGCAATTTATAATAAGAAAAAACATTTTCGTGTTATGTAAAGTTTTTAATTTGTTCAATTGTTTTTCTTATTTTTCAAAGCCAAATCTTTTAATATTTGTGTCAATTTCATGGAAATTACTCATAAAAATTAGATTCTAATGCAAAGTAATATTTTAAGTAAAAGAAAATAATACATTGCTTCCCAGCACTGAGCAAGAATAAAACATTCTTGAACGAAATAAGATTGTTTCGTAAAAGATTGTGGTCGGCCCCCAGGTATGTACTATTGAGGATTATGTACACTGATCATTTAAGAATTGACCCAAAGTTATTAACCAATTAACAAAGCCCCAGGTATCTCATTCGCGGTCAACAATCACATACGCACTTCCCAAAGGAATGCCGAGTCGTCCTTGACTCTACGGTCTTGGCTACAAGGCTAAACTCGACCATACTACCCAGAGCTACCGCGCACCACGATACTCTGGTACGGTCTCATACGGTCTTGGCTTCAAGGCTAGACCCGACCATACTACCCAGAGCTACCGCGTACCACGTACACAATACACTGGTACGGTCTCCGACCCAACGAATCGAGAACCCGTGCATCTCACACAAATAATCCAATTCAACTCTATTTTCACTATCTCGTCTTCCTCAAAAACCTCAATAGGTACTTGGCCCTCTATACATCACGTCAAGCTTAGTTTAATTACGCTCTTCGTTTTCTAAGTCAAAGTCAAATCATTTATTTCAAATAGGCCCATGCGTGGCACTTTTGAACGTCAAAATTTACAAAGTAATAAAAGGGAAACGCCTATTCTTGGCCATGGTTTGCCCAGCAATGTGGTATGTACAAAAAAATACCCATTTAGTAACTAAAATATTGCTATTATTTGTTTGCAACTAAATCTCCGGAATTAAAAGCCCATTTAATCAAGACACTCAATCGTTTATTGCCTTATCTACCACTTCCGGTTGTTGGCCAATCCTGTCAAAGTAGGGATGGCAACTTTTCCTGAAAAAAATCGATACACTCAAAACCGGTTTTTACACAAAATGGATTTTGTATTATGTACCTAGTTGTAACCATCAACTCAGCCTACCGCAGTCCACTGCTGGAAATTGGTCTCTCCCAGGGTGCGCCACAACAGCCTTTCCTCCGCCTTCCGCATCCAATCTATTCCAGCCAACTTTTTAAGGTCGTCGGTCCATCTAGCTGAGGGGCGTCCGACACTACGCTTGCCAATACGTGGTCTCCACTCTAGGACTCGTCTGCTCCACTGGCCATCGGTCCTTCGACGAATATGGCCAGCCCACTGCCACTTCAGCTTGCTTACTCTGCAGGCTGTGTCGGTAACACCGGTTCTTTTCCGGATAAGTTCATTTCTGATCTTATCTTTCAAACAAATTCCGAGCATAGCCCACTCTATAGCGCGCTGAGAGACCTTGAATTTGTGGACTAGCCCGACTATCAGTATTCCGAACTTCCACATGGTAAGTCTCTTAAGTCTTCGTGTATTCACGCCACAGTTGTCACAGAGATGGTAAGGTGATAAGTTCGTGTAAATCAGGTTCCATATTTGTGTCAGGTCTTTCCCGAGAAACAGGTATGGTATCCATTGGCAAGCCGTTGTCGTCGTAGGAGGCGGGTATAGAATCCAATGTAAAGCCAAGGTCGTTATCGGGAGCGGTTACAGTATCCATAATCGTAATCAAATTCGTCGGAAAATCAAATAGAAAAATGCAGTAGAAAAAATATAGCACCAAACAAAATGTGAAATATCAATGTCAATCAGTTGTCAGTTACGATTAATATTGACGTAGGGATGCGATATGACTTCGATTTTTCGAAAAACCTATATTTCAAAACCGTATTTAGAAGACCGAAACATTTTTTTATGTCTCTAATTAAAATAACAAAGCGTAAAAACTGACGCCGACCAGACGCTGGAACTATATCAGATACTGCACGGAGTCTTTCGGTGGGTTGGCCTTGGCCTGAATTTGGACAAGACTAAAGTCATGTACAATTCGCATGTCTTGCTGAGTCCAATCCACATTGAAGGGTCGCTTCTCGAAGTTCTGAAGGAGTACATCTACCTATGGGCAAGTCATCTAGCTCGGTAGGCGCAACTTTGAGATAGAAACCGACAGAAGAATCCAGTTAGGTTAGGTAGCGTTTGGAAAACTTCGTCAAGTCTTCTCGTCGTCAATCCCGCAGTGTTTGAAGACTAGGGTCTTCAACCAGTACGTCCTGCCCGTTATGACATACGGTGCCGAAACGTGAATACTGATAGTCGGGCTAGTCCACAAATTCAAGGTCTCTCAGCGCGCTATAGAGTGGGCTATGCTCGGAATTTGTTTGAAAGATAAGATCAGAAATGAACTTATCCGGAAAAGAACCGGTGTTACCGACACAGCCTGCAGAGTAAGCAAGCTGAAGTGGCAGTGGGCTGGCCATATTCGTCGAAGGACCGATGGCCAGTGGAGCAGACGAGTCCTAGAGTGGAGACCACGTATTGGCAAGCGTAGTGTCGGACGCCCCTCAGCTAGATGGACCGACGACCTTAAAAAGTTGGCTGGAATAGATTGGATGCGGAAGGCGGAGGAAAGGCTGTTGTGGCGCACCCTGGGAGAGACCAATTTCCAGCAGTGGACTGCGATAGGCTGAGTTGATGGTTACAACTAGGTACATAATACAAAATCCATTTTGTGTAAAAACCGGTTTTGAGTGTATCGATTTTTTTCAGGAAAAGTTGCCATCCCTACTTTGACAGGATTGGCCAACAACCGGAAGTGGTAGATAAGGCAATAAACGATTGAGTGTCTTGATTAAATGGGCTTTTAATTCCGGAGATTTAGTTGCAAACAAATAATAGCAATATTTTAGTTACTAAATGGGTATTTTTTTGTACATACCACATTGCTGGGCAAACCATGGCCAAGAATAGGCGTTTCCCTTTTATTACTTTGTAAATTTTGACGTTCAAAAGTGCCACGCATGGGCCTATTTGAAATAAATGATTTGACTTTGACTTAGAAAACGAAGAGCGTAATTAAACTAAGCTTGACGTGATGTATAGAGGGCCAAGTACCTATTGAGGTTTTTGAGGAAGACGAGATAGTGAAAATAGAGTTGAATTGGATTATTTGTGTGAGATGCACGGGTTCTCGATTCGTTGGGTCGGAGACCGTACCAGTGTATTGTGTACGTGGTACGCGGTAGCTCTGGGTAGTATGGTCGGGTCTAGCCTTGAAGCCAAGACCGTATGAGACCGTACCAGAGTATCGTGGTGCGCGGTAGCTCTGGGTAGTATGGTCGAGTTTAGCCTTGTAGCCAAGACCGTAGAGTCAAGGACGACTCGGCATTCCTTTGGGAAGTGCGTATGTGATTGTTGACCGCGAATGAGATACCTGGGGCTTTGTTAATTGGTTAATAACTTTGGGTCAATTCTTAAATGATCAGTGTACATAATCCTCAATAGTACATACCTGGGGGCCGACCACAATCTTTTACGAAACAATCTTATTTCGTTCAAGAATGTTTTATTCTTGCTCAGTGCTGGGAAGCAATGTATTATTTTCTTTTACTTAAAATATTACTTTGCATTAGAATCTAATTTTTATGAGTAATTTCCATGAAATTGACACAAATATTAAAAGATTTGGCTTTGAAAAATAAGAAAAACAATTGAACAAATTAAAAACTTTACATAACACGAAAATGTTTTTTCTTATTATAAATTGCAAAACAATAATATTTCCGTCGAGTCCGAGGAACTTTTTTAAGATTGCTAAATTTGACATTAAAACAAACCTGCTAGTTGTCAAAAGTCACGTCGTGGTACGAATTGTATGAACTTCTAGAGGTGACGTCAACAAAATCGCTAAGAAAATACGATTGTTTCAACATTACAATAAGCTTATTTTGTATTTGTGAATATTAGCATTGTTTAACTATAAAAGAATTAACTGGTAAGGATTTTAGCATTGTTTGTGAGTTTCATTGAGCACACTAAGTAATAAGAGTTTGAATTGAACAGCACTGAGTCCCGCCGACTTAGAAAAAGGGTTGGACACAATGGCGATTGTGTGAGACCCGGCTTAACAAAAATAACAACAAAAGTAGTGTTAGAAAGGACTAAAAATTGTAATTATCAAACACGTAAACCCTGTAACATAATGTTTTGATTTAAAAGAGTGTCCGTGGAGTTTCTTGCCCGTTCTTCTCCATAAGAGACTTACTCGTTTTGGAATGGGCGACTAGCGTCATGAAACTCAAACTGAAAGACTCCTTGCTAAGTCATAAAGTGACAATTCAAAATTGCCTGTAAACGTTTAATGTTCTTATTGAAATAAACGCTTTGAGTTTGAGTTAACTGTTGTGTGTGATTGAAAACTACCTATAACTACCATTAACGAAGAATTACACCGGAGACTGGTCAAAAACGGCAAAGGGGGGATTCCCCGCCGTGTTATATTTAAATAATAAATAATCTGAATCTCGGAAACTGCTACAACGATTTTCATAAAATTTAGTATGCAAGGGGTTTCGGGAGCGATAAATCGATCTAGCTAGGTTTCATTGTACGAAAACTACAAAAAAAAAAACCGGATTAAGCGCGGTCATCCAGATATTAAGTACCTTTAAACGAGCAATTCTTGTATATAGATATGTAAATGTCGGAGACTGGTATGAGACTCTTTCGTTATTATAAGCGATATTTTAACTACTGTAGGCGTAGTGTGGGTAGTGTTGGTTAATGCGCAATAGAAAAACCGTTTGCAGTTCTGATCACATTATAATTTACTATCAAATTAATCACACTTGCTAAATTATACACACACTGGGTGCGACGGCGTTTATTAAAATCACAAATTAACACAGTGATCCCTAATTACAATTAACACAATAACTGAGCACAACGAATCGAGAACAGCATTGCTATTCTGTAACCATCTCACCGTGTTATCTTAAGTGAAGTGAGCGTGGAGTGAACTGTCAGTGTCATCCCACCTGATGCTAGGGATGACCAAGCGTTACATTAAAAATCATAATCGAGATTTTCAAAACATTTTTATGCAAATTCTTTTGATCATTTTATATTATTTCAAAGCTAATATTTAAGTGTCTGAACATGACTATTTATGGTGGTTTTAAATAAAATAGCAAATAGTAAAACAGAAATTCAGTCAGAAACTCAATTTTGTTTTATTCAAAAAAAATCCTCTATGTACACACGGCTACACATCAAGCCATACATATCCAGTTTATGCTGATCTCGCATTCTAAAGGATTTCCGAATAATGCGAGGTCAGCTACTAGTCCCCTTATTTTAGCCTGAGGTGCGAGCGCGTTACGCACGTACAGACGCCAGCACTTCAAGCCACTACAATCTGTCAAATTTATTTAAAAGATTTTCAACTTTATCGTTGAAATTTAAGGTTCAAAGTTGATTGGGAAAATTTGACAGTTTCGGGTAGCTTGATGTGCTGGAGTCTGTACAATAAATAAAATAAAACACAGTGGTGCCGATTCTCTTGTACACCGAACTAAACTAACTAAACTATCACTAAAATTCCTTACTTTTGACTATGAAAATCTCAAAGCTATTCTGCAAAATAAATTCTCTAAATTTAAAAATAATTTTGACACGTCTAAATCGAATTTGACAATCGCGACTCCACACGTGATACCTAACCACATGATCTTTTTAGAGCCGGAGGCGCGCAGAGGGGGGGCAGCCTCGACGTGTTTTATATGGATTTTTCACTTTTTGTATGGAAAATAAGAAAAAATATTACCTACATGTAGTGTGTTAGGGGTTTCAAGGGTTTTATAAAGGGTGTCGAAATTTTCATTATTTTTGCGACTGGACACACCGTTTTCGAGATACAAGCAAAAGAAAGAAAATAATTTAGTACTGTTTTTTCATCTGAAGTCGAGGTGTTGGTGTGAACAACCAATTTTATTCCACATGTTTTTAGTCGCGATTAAAAATAGTCATATTTAGTTAGAAAATCTAAATTTTAGGTTAAAAACGTCAAATTCAGAATAGTAAAATTGCCATTTTCACTAAACTAATATCTCAGTGCCATCTTAGTGCTGTCAAACTAAAATTTAGTTAAGTTGTGTCGCTTTAGTCTATTTCAGAATGGGAAATCGTCGTTTGACAGGAATAAACTAAATTTTAGTGATTTTTAGTTTAGTTTAGAGGCATTTGTGACAAGAGAATCGGCACCACTAGCTACTAAAGGAAATGTGTCGTTTATTTAATCCATTGAATTGATTAAATAAACGACATCCCTTAACCCAATCGCGATGTGTTTTGAAGAAGCGAATCTAGAGTAAAGTCGAGCCGACTGTCCGACGTTGTTATTTACCCAAATCTATTCAATAAGAAGAGATTCAGTGATCGAGTGCTAAAAGTGTGTAATTTAACCCCACACAAACTATGTGGGAACCTACCTAAACGATGTAATCATTTAGATAAAAGACACATAACATAACATCACGCCTTTAATCCCCGAAGGGTTAGGCAGAGGTGTACCTATTATATAGTACACCCACATTTTGCCAGTTATGTTTAAGTCCCATGTAATAGGGGGCGAGCCTATTGCCATCAACCGGGCACAAAACCAGACTCCGGGCTGCTGCTGAAAAATTCCAGATGGAAAACCCGAACCGACCCGGGAATCGAACCCAGGACCTCATACTCAGCAGATAAAAAGACGTGCGGATTAAATGTACCTACCTAATATTTTATTGTAGACAAGACAACCTACCTACGGGTTGCCAATAATAAAATAATATTCATCAAATCATTAGGTACAAAATTCAACAGATGACATTCTTGCAGCGCGCGCATCAGCTCACTTCATCACGCTGAAGCGGTAAGAATCTCGTGAAGTGAATAAGTTCACGCCACGCTTGCGCGCTAGGCACTGTCCTCAGACAAAAAAAAAAAACAAAACAAAGCGCTGTCAACTGTGACGTGAGGCCGGTTTCGTAAACATGAGTGCACATAATGAGGTGTAGTTTGATTGTAGTTAAAATGGTTGTAAATGGGTGCGTATGAGCGTAACTTGTGCCGTGTATGAACAGAGCGGAGGTGCAGTTTTGACACGCCTCACTGTATTGTTCGCAGCGCTCTGTCTTGGTGTTTTATTTGGTCTGAGGCACTGTCATTATCACATTGAGGTGTTTTTGCTTACTAGGTACCTACTTGTATCGCGTCAGGTACCTATGCGCACTAAATACCAACGTCCAATAATTACCTAAGTACAAATGTTTTATTGTAGATAGCTAGGTACCTACCTCCGTAACTAAACGATGCCAATAATAAAATAATATTCATCTAATCTTCATTTTATTAGGTATCATCATTACTAAGTTCAACCGATTCACGCGCGAACCGGCTCACTCCACCTCGCCGTGGTGAAGTGCTGTTACCATGGCAACGAGAATCGAGTGGAGTGATCATTCTCACGCCGCCCGCGCTTGTGAAGTGCTGTTACCATGGTAACGAGAATCGCGTGGAGTGATGTTGCTCACCTCGCGCATGCGCGGTTCCATCAATATCACAGTCTTTTTTTTAATTTTCCCGCGTAGGGGCCATGTCCCTAAGCCTATTCGTATTCAGAGACAATAATTATTAGTAAGTAACTAATAATTTCAATGCTTTTAGACATTTGAATGTCTGAATCATATCGTTTTTGTACACTTAAAAAGACAGTTTATTGCCGACATTTTGTTTTCAATAATTAAACATTGTTTATTTTCTGTGTATGTAACGCGTCCCTTATGCGCACTCAGAACATTATGAAAATGCAATACCAACGTACATTATGTAGGTACAGCTACTACGAAGCGTCTTCTCCAAGGTCTCCTCGTCGTCTGCGCAGAGGTACTTACATTGTTTGTTAAAAATATGAAAGAACCTATTGTCAGCTCTGCCGTCAATAGCATAGTTGCAGTAAGTCGGGTTTTTGTCAAAAATGAGTTAGTTATACAGCCGTGATCACGATAACGAGTTCTACATTTCTATCTAACCCATTCGTTTGTATCACTTTTTAAACCAAATTTAACAATTAAAATTTTGCAGTAAGTCGAGCATTTTTTTTACATCACAAAGCATAATTACAGTGGGTACACTTACTGCAGAAGTTCTTATTTAGAGTCTCTCGGCCAAAGTACAGTATGACATCTATACCACTAATATGTTAAGTCGTTTACTGTATAAAAATTGGATGTAAGCCTAGCAAATAGACACTAAGAAGATATACTGTTTTGATCCTAAGCAGTTTCCCAATATTTACTAAATGAGTGATCTAGTCTTAAAAACAGTATGCTGCGATACTGCATGTATACTTAGTAACGATCCTAAGCGTAGATTCCAGATTACTTACCACAAAGACAGTTCGATGCGATATTGCGTTTATGTTAAGTAACGTAATCAGATTTTACATAAGGTTACTTATTATAACTGAGAGTATGTGGCCATCCTGTGTTCATGTTTAGACAGCAGTTGTAGCGATAACGGTCAGGTGTACTTACCATGGGAGCAGTAAATTAGCTATACTGTACTCATGCTTAAGAAGTACGTACATATAATATGATCTTATACCGTATTATAAGAATTGTAAATCGTTTTTACTGCATTTCTAGGTAGCTGATGACTTGAATGCAATTCGAAACCTAGCGTGATGAGATGCACTACCTACTATAGGTACGATTTGTGTAGGTAAGATGTGCGGATTATAAATAACTACCTAGTATTTTACTTTACCTACTAAACGTTGCCAATAACAAAATAATATTCATCAAATCTTAATCATCATCGTATTATTAAGTACCTACTAAGTAAGACTGACACTTGTAGCGCGCGCACAGACCGGTGCTCACTCCACCGGAGTACTGTTGCAAAGGTAACCATCGCATGGTTTCCATGGTAACCACCAGAATCAGGTGAAGTGTTCACGTTTATAATTTTCCCTCATTGACGGCCATGTTCATAAGCCTATTCGAGTTCAGACACAATAATAAAATTATTAGTAAGTACCTATTCATTTCAATGCCTATAGATATTTCTATGTCTAAATCCAACCGTTTTTTTTATATAACCTTCATTTTGTTTTCAACAAATGGCTTTTACTTGAGATGTGAGATTCACGGAACAGAAAAAACAGTGGAAGTGCAAAGTAGGCGTGGCACGCGTGTCACAATTAAGCGCTGTTACGCAACTTTACTTCAGTCGTGTTCTAACAACGCGTCGAGTCGCTAGTCTCGCGACAAATTTATTTTTCCGTAAATATGCCGTATTGTCCTGTTTTGGAGTGCAAAAATGATAGTAGGAGAAATAATCTTAAAAATGGAGGTGTTTCGTACCATCAGTAAATATGATTTTATTTATTTTCTAATAAAATCTTAGTTTTTGTCAATTTACTAATAATTGAATAGAACGTTTAGTTAAAATCAACTTTACGCGATTAAAATAAAGTTTATATTGGATTGAATGTATTCACTATTTCGTTCTCGAAAGTTCTTCGCTACTCAATTAGAGATGTAGTCAGGTCGGGGTATTGATGTTATAGATAGTTATCGATAAAAGAAAATAAGTACCTAATTTAATATTTGTTGTATAACATTACAATACAGATATAATGTCGCTTAACATTCATACACGAAATATAAGGTTGCATAGATGCTATATAGCGAAATTGTAATCAAACTTTTACATAATGTTTGAGACGCGTTGCATTGTTCAGCCGGTAATTTCAAGTCATTTCGGTGTGTAAGATCAGTGATAAAAGCTTCCACACCGGGTTGCCGGCGCCCGCCTCAAGGATAATACATAATTAAATTAGTACATACTCGTAATTTCAATTTTTTTATTTATAAAAAGTTATAGTAATAGTAAATAATTGCGAGAGATCAAGGTGGATTGTTGTATCCTTCGCCAGATGTTGTCAAAATATGTCACACGGCGGAAAAAAATTCAAAAACGTTGACATAGGGGTTTTTCGAAAGGAAGTGGCGATAACTCTAATTATGCGAAAGTTTATAGGAACTGTTTTATTTAATGATATTGCCTCCCATCAAATAGGCGAATTTCCTGCGTCCAATCACGTCACTGATTTGATGAAGGCAATAGTCGAAAAATATATAAATGTTCGCGTACACCATTTGTTAAAATTAAAAATAAGACTTTCGAAACGCCAGTTTTTTAACAAATACGTTCTATTTCAAGGACAATAAATAAAAAGACAGAACAATGCATTTTTAATTTTAACCCAAGCACAGATAATATAATACTACACCCAAGTAAGATGATTTTCACAATTTATTCAATACTACCTGTGGTATGTACCTGCCGCCCGCGGCTCCACCTGCGTTGTATTAGTACTTCTCCCAATATACCTAATAAAAAAATATAGCTACATACATATAAATATAATATACCTACCTACCCTATTTTACGTACCTACCTACCTACCCACCTTACCTTACTTTCGTACCTACCTACCTACCCACCCTACCCTAGTTTCGTACCTACCTACCCACCCTACCCTAGTTTCGTACCTACCTACCCACCCTACCCTACTTTCGTACCTACCTACCTACCCACCCTACCCTACTTTCGTACCTACCTACCTACCCACCCTATCCTACTTTCTTACCTACCCACCCTACCCTACTTTTGTACCTACCTACCCTACCTACCTACCCTACCTACCTACCTACCCTACCTACCTACCCTACCTACCTACCTACCTACCCTACCTACCTACCCTACCTACCTACCCTACCTACCCTACCTACCTACCCTACCTACCTACCCTACCTACCTACCCTACCTACCTACCCTACCTACCTACCCTACCTACCTACCCTACCTACCCTACCTACCCTACCTACCTACCCTACCTACCTACCTACTTACCTACCCTACCTACCTACCCTACCTACCCACACTACCTACCTACCCTACCCACCTACCCTACCCACCTGCCCTTCCTATCCAACGTACCCTACCTACCTACCCGACATTTTTTTAAACTTTTCCTGTGTTCTGGCGAACACAACAAAAAAGAATTATTCAAATCGGTCAACCCGTTTTTGAGTTTTAGCGAGAACAATAGCAATTGATTTTTATTATATAGAAAATATAATTTAAAACTAAAATCTTATATATTATGTAAGATTCTATTTTTAAATAATAGTACGTCATTCATCTTACAGTTTTACTCAACTCCAAACAAGTCTTATTTTCTCGAATTATGAAATCGGGTATCTATCGATATCGATAATGTTATTGAAAATTCAATGTGTTGCTGCCTTGATCGAGTAGCAGAAGACACGACCTATGACGCGAATGTCAACCTTACGAATAACGCAATTAAGTTTATAATTGCGACAACTGAGAATACCGCCATCTATGGTTGGGTAGCAGAATTTACTTGGCGATCGAATCTAGTTTGACTTTAGATTACAAAACGTCGTTGATACTTTCTGCACGAACGCAAAATAAATCCTATATAAGAGATTTAAGGTTTCTTTTCAAATGTAGAATCTGTGACTTATGCTAGTTTTGACTAAAATTTAAACGACAAATCAAACGATCGGCTTATTTGTAGTGCATTGGGTAAACCATACTATTGTTGGCACCCCCCCAGTGATTGGCACTCTGATATAAAAATCCAGATAATAAGAGACAATTTCTGTTTATTTACGGCTGCAATACCTTTTTGGGTAGAATATCTAATCTTCTATAGTGGCAGCACTGCTGTCAGCCATTTTTATTTCACAGCTGTTTGTGAGTTTTAACGGTAATCAAGAGGTCGTGATCGTGTTGATTTTATAGTAAAAAGTGTAGTGCTGGAGGATAGAAGTGCACGTGAAAAAGTGATTTTTGTGTAAGTTTCTACGCCAATTTATATTTGATATTGTTAAATTAGGGTATATCTTGCTATTTTTATTGTTTTCAGTGTTGAAAAATAAGCGTACAACCATTGGCATTGGTGCCAATCACTGTATTTTTTTTGTATAGTGGTACAGTGATTGGCACGGATGCCAATGATTGTACTTTTTTTTTTTGGTGGCATGTGTATGTATTTGTTGTTTAAATTACATTTTCATCAAAATAGACCATATTGGGTTGCTAAATAAGTTTGATTTCGCTTCTATTCGAATTCTTGGCACTGCCAATCATTATATATTTTTTGTTGTGCCAATGACTATATCCACCTAAGGTTTCCTCTTCTTTTCATCACTTTCAGGTACTTAGATGGCTTTAAGATGCCGAAGGTTACGGTTGGAAAAAAATATTCAAAAGCATATACAGAAGAAGATGTAGAAAAAGCCTTGCAAGCCATAAAAAATGGAATGGGTAAGAAAACTGCTGCAAATAAATTTAATATCCCACGGGCAACTTTGCAGTTTCGCCTATCCAACTTATTTGTTAAAAGTCGACCTGGTCCAGATACAGTTCTGACTGATGCAGAAGAAAAAGAGGTAGTTAAATGGATAATTTCAGCTTGTAGGAAAGGATTTCCACGGCGTAAAGAGGACGTCATAAAGAGTGTCAAACTGTATTTGGACGAAAATCCCAGACCAAACAGTTTTATAGATAATACACCAGGCGATGGATGGTATAAATTATTTTTGAAGAGGCATCCTGAGCTTTCTATACGAACATCAGAGGCTGTAACTTCAGTAAGCTCAAAATTGACAGAGAAGCAAATTAGAAATTGGTTTAAACAAGTAGAAGAATATCTGAAAGAAAATGATCTTTTTAATATTTTGAGTGATCCATCCAGAGTTTACAATGGGGATGAAACTAATTTTATTTTATGCCCAAAGAATACTAAAGTTATCGCTTTAAGGGGAACCAAAAATGTGTATGAGGTAGATCACGCTCAGTCTAAATCGTGTGTTACCGTAATGTTTACATTTTCGGCGGATGGTGTAACAACACCTCCTATGATTATTTACCCCTTAAAGAGAATGCGACCTGAGATTCAAAAGTCTGTGCCTAGCGAGTGGGGCATTGGCTTGTCAGATAATGGATGGATGAAGGCCGAGCTTTTCATTCAGTACATACAGAATTTTCTGCATCCAGCGCTAATGAAGAGGAATATCACTTTTCCAGTAACTCTTTTTTTGGATGGGCATAAAAGCCACACAACACTTCAGCTTACTCAACTTTGTCAAAATCTTGGTATAATACTTATAGCTCTATACCCTAACGCGACCCGGATTTTGCAACCAGCAGACGTAGCGGCGTTTCGCCCAATAAAAGTTATGTGGCGTAAAGCAGTCCTGGAATGGCGTACAGATAACGAAATCCTTACTAAAAACAGATGTTGCTCCTATATTAGAGAAGCTTTTACCCAAATTAAACAAGAAGACGTTAAAGAACGGTTTTGAAGCCTGTGGTTTATGCCCATTTAATCCAGATCAAGTGGACTATACAAAATGTTTAATGCCCTCTAAACCAGTACAAGAAATTTTGGATGACAACTGTTCTACAAGTCTTAACTATCAGACATTTGAAGAAATTGTTGGACCACAGCTAGTCCGAAAGATGAAGAATCAGATGGTAGGTAAATCAATAGAAGCTAAAAAGCTTTATGACTTGTATAAATATCTCGTACCACAAATTTCAACACAAGAACCACAACAAGAGACAACTTCTATGGAACTAATACAACACAAGGACAGGAGCAATTTAAATGAACAAAACAACGATGGTTCAGAAGATTTGAACACAATGGCAGCCTTTAATGAATTAACGACAATGCCAACAGAAGTAGAACTTTTGCTAAATGAACCAGAACTGTCCCATGAACCTCAATCCGAAGACACTGGCATATCTAAAGCAAACACGATGGTTGTCGATTATTCAGAAACCTCAGGACACGAAATAGGTGGAGAGCATGTTGAACTTCAGAATCAGGTGGTTGAAGAATTACCTTTAGAATCCTGTATAATCTATTCATCAATAAACGATTCAATACCAGAAGCTGCACAAACGGTTGACGTTATTTCCGATTTTCAAAGAGAAAACCAGTCAATAACGCCAATAAATTTAATACCTATTCCATCCACCAGTCGTCAAAGTGTAGAGCTGATTGGTGGAACATGGGTACTGGTGGATGATATGCCAACCGAAGTCCCTACAAAGGCACAAAATATAAACGATTTTTTAAAGTTACCAAAGACTCCAATTAAAACTCAGAAAGCTGGTACAGAACATCGCTCTTTTGTTTTGACTAGTAAAGATTGGGAAGCCGTAGAACTACAAAAGCAACAAAAAAAGATGAAAGAGATACAAGAAAAGGAGAACAAACGAATAGAAAGACTAGAGAAAGCCAAAGAGAAACAATTACTCAAGGCTGAAACTATACAGAAAAAGAACAAAGCCAAAGATTTAAAGTTAATTAAGAAAAGTAAACCAAACTCTGATAGTATCAAACCCAAAATTGTAATCCAATCAAACGTCTTGATTAAACCTGCAAATAGAATCTCAAGTGATATTGAAAAAGAAAAAGGATATACAAGGGAAATAAAAAACAGACCAATTTTAGATGCAGCTGAAACTGAAAATGAAAGAAGCTTTAAAGAATCGGAACAAGTAATGGTCAAAAAAGCATTAAAGAAAGGACCTATTTTAGATGAACCTGTAAATTTCAGAGTATCAAGGGAAACCAGAAAAGATAAGATAAAAGTTAAATAAAATAGATTGAGACCAATGACAAATGAAGAACGATTAAAAGTATTAGAAGATGATTAGGTAGGGAGTTTATTAATGGACCATGGATGGGATAAATTATTTATGTACGTACCTAGGTTCGCCTTTTTTCGCGACAGCAAGGTGTGCCTACATTAGTAAATATGTAGTGCCAATGGTTATACCAAACTCGCTGTGTCAATAATTATACTTCAGTGCCAATGATTGTGCAATAACATAGAATTAAGTTTAATGTTACTTTTTAAGCAATAAAGCTATTTTTTTTAATACTAATGTGTTTCATTATAATATATACGTTTATATACCTTAGATCTGGTAAACATTAGATATATAAAAATATTATTATAACATAGAAGTCACTACATTTATGTTGAAGATCATCTTAGAATGCCAATCATTGTACTGTTTACCCTATATGATTATCAGTTTATTTGTGAGGGTTTGGCGACAACGGTTCTCATAGTAATTTTGCTGCATTGCACTTCCACTGTTTTTTCTGTTCCGTGGTGAGATTGATCAACTTCAGAAAATTTGTACCTACTAAGCAAGTAGGTATTCAGTGATTGGTTTATTGTTCGTTTACCTAAATACATAATAGGTAAAAACCACATAGGTAGTAAAATCCCATCATCTAGATTGGTAGATAAACCACAGTACTTACAAGATACAAACCGTATATACCTAATATAAATATTACTAATAGGTACACACACAAATTGCTAACCACTCTTGCAAACAAGAAAATTTTAAATTATTTTAATAATATTCATGTATTTATTTCTATATTACTTGTATGTATGTATTTTAAGGTGTTAAAATTACATTTGTTGCTGTAATCCAATTTAACTTTTCACATTATGTCTATGTTTCATAGATGTAAATGGTGCTATGTCTGTCATTCAACAGACTCTCCCGTTGCAGGTTTGCTGGATAAAATGTCAAATGATAAATTTTTATGTATTTTACTTTATTAGTGTTTAGTGTGTACATATATAAATAAATAGAATTTTTTCATTTGTATCATACTGCTGGGCAAAGGTCTCCTCTATACTATTCCAGTTTTCCATAAGTTGTGTGTTCGCCGGTCAATCGTTCCTGACGAACGAGTCCAAATTGTCACGCCGTCGCCAGCGTTTCTTAGACCTGCCTCGGTGACGACGCCCGTCTTCGAGCGAGCACCCACTGTATGTATACTTTTACCTTAAAATTATTATTATCACCAAGTTAACTAGATAGGTAGGTACTATTTTGTATACTTACCTGACTGACCACCACTCGTTCTTGCAAAGCTAACCATCAGACTGATGATCTAGTGTACAGAACTGTAACACAGGAATTAATATTATGGAGTTGAGGAACTCATTTCTTCATCATCATTTCAGCCGAAAAACGTCCACTGCTGGACATAGGTCGCCTCCCCAAGGACCGCCACGGTGCGGCGCCACAATCCGCGCCAAAACGTAGTTTTGAAAATTTTTAGAAAAACTTTGACTAGTACATGTCAACATTATGTCATAATACTATCACTTTCACGATTACACATTAATAATTAACATCGCTGACAAACTAATTCAAAGTAGCTACTAGATTCTAACTTTCATTTGTTTTGGAACTCCAAATTACAGCAACACAATACAACAAGTTGCTGTAGGTAGGTACGTCCCGCCAAGGCTGCGTTCAGCTGCGTTGTTGGATGTAGCATCAGTGTTGCCACTTGCCAGATGAGGAAATTGAAAATGCGGCAGTGTTGCTTCAAAAACGCGATTTTCAAAAAAAAATGCGGAATTTCTTGTTTTTACATCGTTTTTTTTTTTCGCTCAATTCACACGCTTAATGATATAATGACAATTAATAAATTATATTTATTAAAATATCTTTATATGACTAAACTTCATCAAAGCTTTATAATCTGTGGTGGTAATGTCTATGGTAAGTTTGTGGTTAGTACAGACACCAGCACATCAGGCTACTACAATCTGTCAAATTTATTTAATAGATTTTCAACTTTATCGCTGAAGTATAAATAAGGTTCAAAGTTGATTGGGAAAATCTGACAGTTTCGGGTAGCTTGATGTGCTGGCGTCTGTACACACGGCTACATAACAAGTTATAATTTACCAATATAAGCTGACCTCTCATTGTACGGAAATCCTATACAATACGAGATCATCTTACATTGGAAATTTATAGCTTGTTATGTAGCCTTGTGTACAGACGCCAGCACATCAAGCTACTACAATCTGTCAAATTTATTTAATAGATTTTCAACTTTATCGCTGAAGTCTAAGGTTCAAAGTTGATTGGGAAAATTTGACAGTTTCGGGTAGCTTGATGTGCTGGCGTCTGTACCACAGACTACTCACAATAATTCTAACTAATTCAAAGTACATACCTAGGTACCTACTATAATCAAGAATTAATTTGTAAAAGTGAAAAACTGCCTTCGATCAATAATAGTACTAGATTCCCGATGAACGCTTCAAAAACGGCCCGAAAAATAAGACCACGAATACTTTTGTGGTCTTATTTGAAATTAGTATGGTCCAATCATAGCCAACATTAAGACGTCAAAATGCTGCAGTGCGCGTTCAAAAACTCTGTAAATAACCACCGTAACACCAAGGTTTTGGAAGGAATATCTTTTTTTTCGGTAAGTTTAAATCATTAAGTGTTTTTCATAAAATAAAAACAGAATGAAATTGTAAATTTAATTCAATTAGCTAATATTATAATTGTTTGGTCAATGTTTGCTACAACGCACCAACTATTGTATCAAACATCGACTGTTCTCGAACAGGGAATGCATGGAGTAGTGTTGTTATTTTATAATGTTATTTTTGTTTGTAGATTTCCTAGTGACCCATTACGCTGTGCAGATAGGTATCTATTGTCGCGAAAGAAAGAGGAGAAGAAATATACAACCCTTGTAAAAATTACAGAATATGTTCGATTCATTTTAACAGATTCGACATAACTGGAAACACGCAAAGGCGTAGATTACTAAAAACAGCGATTCCCAAATTGCAGGTAATAGTAAAATAGTATCTACTACTTTTTGAATCGGTCAAAAATATTTGCCATCATACAAAACGAACCTATAAAATATATATTCTGCAACTCTACGTCTTTCAATACTTACTGTGTTCTGAGCATTGAAATGTAATACCAAGAACTACGTCTAGTTCCACAATAGAATAAGCACGAAATTATAAACAAAATGTTTTTAATCTTATTACTACTAAACTTAAGTTTCATTTTAGAATAAATATTTTTGTACTGATGACTTTTTATTTTCAAGCGACATTGCATAAAAACCCTTCTCCGATGAAAGGACTCAAATAAATATATTTTGCAATGGTAATTAAACTTTATATTTAAGCACCGTTCAGGGACGGCGGGTGGTCCGCGCCGTGACAGATTTACGACCGCACTTGAATAAACAAAAGCATCGGGTTTCATAATAACGTCTATAGTGTTTTGTTTATGTTTTTTGCTACTCGAATAGATTAGAGATACATTGTAAATGGTTACAGTCTTTGTTATCAACGTTTACTAATCTTTATTACCCGTTTTTTTTTTGTTTTCCATGTTCTAATGTTTTTACGATTTCTAATAAAACTACCGTACCAATTCACACGAAATTTTTCAGGGTACATTATGGATAGATAAGTTATCTAATAAAAGCGTTTTCAGAGACAAAATTTTTTTCAAAAAATTTCAAAAAATCTAGGTTTTTGCTGATCTAGAATTTCTAGTGCTTTCATAACTTTCTCCGTACCAAAAAAATATTTTTTATTTTTATTTTTGTCTAATTTTTTTCTAAAACGCTGAAATATTTATTCTATAAAATAAATAAAACACTTACCGATCAGATCCATACAGAAAACTCACAAAATATATCAACTTTCACTTTCACGAGAACTTTCTCCTTCACGTTTGTTTACACTTTTTTTGGTTGGGTCAAAATAGGTATAATCTAACGTTATTTAGTGCGAATATTATCTAAAACGATGTAATATTTACTTCAAAATGAAAATATCACCACTTTCCGACGATTTACACACTAAAACCATTAAAAAACGAATTATTACTGCGAACGCGCGCATCCCCGGAGTGACGTTTTTACTGTCATTTTGACTGCGCGGGAATGTCATTTTCAACATTTTTTTATAGTGTTGCCCATTTATATTTTTGCTTTTAGTCGATTTATTTGACAAGAATATCTATCTCACCATAGACTGCAAAAAATTTCAAACAAAAATATTGATTACAGCGAATACGATTGCGAGTTGTATGTCGTGTGGAGTCTTGTTGCCAATTGGCAACAACGGTCCCTTAACGGTTAATTTTGTTGAATGTTCAAATAAAGGCGAGACACCGCTCGTCACGCTACGAGCGGTGCCTTTGTGTCACGTCACGTGTCGCGCCTGTTTGAAGGAACCTTAATGGCTCCAACGCCTTCCGATAGCCGGATCAGACTATCGGATCCGACTGTCTGATGAAAAAAATCAGACGTGTATTCCCAGCCTTAATCGGTTGCTTTACATACAGACGCCAGCACATCAAGCTACCCGAAACTGTCAAATTTTCCCAATCAACTTTGAACCTTAGACTTCAGCGATAAAGTTGAAAATCTATTAAATAAATTTGACAGATTGTAGTAGCTTGATGTGCTGGCGTCTGTACATACAACATTCTGAAGCGAAATGTTGTTAGATCATTATCATAAGATGGTATGCCTTTCCTCATCTTTTTCCTACACTGTGTGTAAGTTAAAGCAAGAAAGGTATACTTTACAGGCAATATTTCGCATTAAATTCGACCCCTGACGTATCGACTCAATGAGTCGACAGATCGTTCAAGGGAAAGTTCTAAAATTCCAAAATCTACACTTTAAGCTGGAAATAAACAAATGAAAGTCTTAATTTAGTAGGTAGCTACTTTGAATTAGTTTGTCAGCTCTAATAAACTAAAGTGTAATCGTGAAACTCGTGAAAGTATTATGTCATAATGTTGACATGTACTTACTGGTAAAAGTTTTTCTAAAAAAAAAAAAAACTACATTTTGGCGCGGATTGTGGCGCCACGCCGTGGCAGTCCTTGGGGAGGCGGCCTATGTCCAACAGTGGACGTTTTTCGACTGAAATGATGATGAAGAAATGAATTCAACTCCACAATATTCCTGTGTTACAGTTCTGTGCATTAGATCATTAATCTGATGGTTAGCTTTGCAAGAACGAGTAGTGGTCAGTCAGGTAAGTATACCAAAATAGTACCTATCTAGTTAACTTGGTGATAATAAAAAATTTAAGGTAAAAGTATAGGCTACGATCGTCACACAGTGGGTGCTCGCTCGAAGACGAGCGTCGTCACCGAGACAGGTCTAAGAAAAGCGGGCGACGGCGTGACAATTTGGACTTGTTCCTGACTGATTGGCCGGCGAACGCACAACTTATGGAAAACTGGAATAGTATGGGGAGACCTTTGCCCAGCAGTAGGACAAAATAAGTTACTTAACTAAAAAAAAGAATAGGCACACATTCAAAACAAGTGAATATTATTAATCTGATAAATATTCTACCTCTCAGCAGATGAGCCCATTCGACCCTGCAGTTGCTAAATAATGCCTTAAGAACTGAAGACATTAAAGGAACACCGCCTCTACTTGATTTGATGACATCAATGCTGGTAGGTATGTAGGTATTCATTATTTCACACACTATTTTTGATAAACTTTTACATTTAAAATGATTGATTGAAATGAGTATTATAAATAAATCATATCGCTATACATACTTAATGTAAGTACTACATTACTATACTGATGATAATGACAAATTAATTTTTAAGTGGTTCAAAAAAATTGATTACAAAATGTACTTGGATGAGTTGAGGAATGAAATAAATCAAATAGTAATAAATGCTTACCATTGATTCCAGCGGTGGTGGCCTGCAGTACACACACATCTGACACCACTCCGTTCCTCTGTTCCATCAAGAAGCAGAACTTTGGGAGGCCGCTGGCTCAGTAGCAAAAATGTATTTGCAAAGTTTTTGATGTGATACAAATGAATACATTCTATTTATTTAACTATGTACACACTGAACACTTAATAAAGTAAAATATATTTAAAAAGATTAAGAAAAAAATATCATTAGACATTTTTTCCAGCAGACCTGCGACAGGAGAGCGTTGAATGACAGACATAGCACCATTTACATCTATGAGACATACCTACGCATAGTGTGAAACAGCTTGGAAAAGTTAAATTAGACTACAGTAACCTAAACATACATAATTTTAACACTTTAAAATACATACTCAAGTAATTTAGAAAAAAATACATTAATTTATTTAAAATTTTCTTGTTTGCAAGAGTGGTTGGCAATTTGTTTAAATTAGTAATATTTATGTTATACGGTTTGTATCTTGTAAGTACCTACTTAATCAAATCAAATCAAACTTTATTACTGTGGTTTATCTATCAATCTATATGATGGGATTTTACTACCTATGTGCTTTTTACCTATTATGTATTTAGGTAAACGAACAATAAACCAATCACTGAATACCTACTTGTTGAAGACTATATTTACTAAACTGACTTTTTAAATAATATGTAAAAAAACGGTTGGATTTAGATATTGAAAACATTGAAATAAATAGGTAAGTAAATAATTATTGTGTCTGAACTCGAATACGAATAAGCTTATGAACATGGGGATTCAATGAGGGAAAATTAAAAAAAAAAAACAATATAAAAGCGCGGCGTGAACACTTCACCCGATTCTAGTGGTTTCCATGGAAACCACGCGGTGGTTGCCTTGGCAACAGCACTCGGGTGGAGTGAGCACCAGTCTGTGCGCGCGCTACAAGCAGTGTTACCAACTTAGTGGATTTTCCACTAAAACTGGTGGTTTCGAACCCCCTTTTGGTGGCGAAATATTTTAGTGGCTGGTGGTTTTTCTAGTGGCTTAGTAAAATTCAGTTTAAAATACTGTAAATGCTATCACTCAACCACTAAGCCACTAAAACGTTACGAAATATATTATTTTTACTTCACATAATAAACGTTTTATTTATTTCTTTTCAATAATTCTTAACATAACTACAGTTTCTAACATAACTATTTAATTATTCTACTAATAATTCTACCAACTAATAACTATTTAAATAATAATTAATTTAAATATTATGTAATATATTTAATTTAAATATATTAAATTAAAATTTTAACAATAATAATTAAATTATTTATTAATTTACCAAAGAATCATATAAATGTGAAACCGACGATGATAGTGCAGACAAAAATTCATCTGAAGAAGGTGAATTTTAAAACATCAGTTCAATTTTTACAGTTGATTTTCATGATATTGTATGTTGATTTACTGATTTTGAATATTTTATTACGTAATAATAAATATTTTTTTACAAATATAAGTACTTACTGTTTTCTTTTGTAAAAACTAAAAATTAGTTTAGTGGACATTTTAGAGAGTAGGGCCGATTTTTGTTAGTGGTTTTCTGGTGGTTTTAGAAGTTGAATCTGGTGGAGAGCTAGTTTAACTGTTGGCAACACTGGCTACAAGTGTCAGTAGGTACTTAATAATACGATGATGATTAAGATTTGATGAATATTATTTTGTTATTGGCAACGTTTAGTAGGTAAAGTAAAATACTAGGTAGTTATTTATAATCCGCACATCTTACCTACACAAATCGTACCTATAGTAGGTAGTGCATCTCATCACGCTAGGTTTCGAATTGCATTCAAGTCATCAGCTGACAATAGGTTCTTTCATATTTTTAACAAACAATGTAAGTACCTATGCGCAGACGACGAGGAGACCTTGGAGAAGACGCTTCGTAGTAGCTGTACCTACATAATGTACGTTGGTATTGCATTTTCATAATGTTCTGAGTGCGCATAAGGGACGCGTTACATACACAGAAAATAAACAATGTTTAATTATTGAAAACAAAATGTCGGCAATAAACTGTCTTTTTAAGTGTACAAAAACGATATGATTCAGACATTCAAATGTCTAAAAGCATTGAAATTATTAGTTACTTACTAATAATTATTGTCTCTGAATACGAATAGGCTTAGGGACATGGCCCCTACGCGGGAAAATTATTAAAAAGACTGTGATATTGATGGAACCGCGCATGCGCGGGGTGAGCAACATCACTCCACTCGATTCTCGTTGCCATGGTAACAGCACTTCACCACGGCGAGGTGGAGTGAGCCGGTTCGCGCGTGAATCGATTGAACTTAGTAATGATAGTGCGCATAGGTACCTGACGCGATATAAGTAGGTACCTAGTAAGCAAAAACACCTCAATGTGATAATGACAGTGCCTCAGACCAAATAAAACACCAAGACAGAGCGCTGCGAACAATACAGTGAGGCGTGTCAAAACTGCACCTCCGCTCTGTTCATACACGGCACAAGTTACGCTCATACGCACCCATTTACAACCATTTTAACTACAATCAAACTACACCTCATTATGTGCACACATGTTTACGAAACCGGCCTCACGTCACAGTTGACAGCGCTTTGTTTTGTTTTTTTTTTGTCTGAGGACAGTGCTTAGCGCGCAAGCGCGGCGTGAACTTATTCACTTCACGAGATTCTTACCGCTTCAGCGTGGTGAAGTGAGCTGATGCGCGCGCTGCAAGAATGTCATCTGTTGAATTTTGTACCTAATGATTTGATGAATATTATTTTATTATTGGCAACCCGTAGGTAGGTTGTCTTGTCTACAATAAAATATTAGGTAGGTACATTTAATCCGCACGTCTTTTTATCTGCTGAGTATGAGGTCCTGGGTTCGATTCCCGGGTCGGTTCGGGTTTTCCATCTGGAATTTTTCAGCAGCAGCCCGGAGTCTGGTTTTGTGCCCGGTTGATGGCAATAGGCTCGCCCCCTATTACATGGGACTTAAACATAACTGGCAAAATGTGGGTGTACTATATAATAGGTACACCTCTGCCTAACCCTTCGGGGATTAAAGGCGTGATGTTATGTTATGTGTCTTTTATCTAAATGATTACATCGTTTAGGTAGGTTCCCACATAGTTTGTGTGGGGTTAAATTACACACTTTTAGCACTCGATCACTGAATCTCTTCTTATTGAATAGATTTGGGTAAATAACAACGTCGGACAGTCGGCTCGACTTTACTCTAGATTCGCTTCTTCAAAACACATCGCGATTGGGTTAAGGGATGTCGTTGATTTAATCAATTCAATGGATTAAATAAACGACACATTTCCTTTAGTAGCTAGTATGTTTTATTTATTGTACATGCGTAACGCGCTCGCGCCTCAGGCTAAAATAAGGGGACTAGTACTTAGAGGAAAAAAAATTGAATAAAACAAAATTGAGTTTCTGACTGAATATCTGTTTTGCTATTTTATTTAAAACCACCATAACTAGTAATGTTCAGACGCTTAAATACTAGCTTTGAAATAATATAAAATGATCCATAGAATTTGCATTAAAAAAAAACAATTAAATCTCGATTATGATTGTTATTATAATGCTTGGTCAATCCCTAGCAGCTGTGAGATGACACTGACAGCTCACTTCACGCGAGTTTTCACGGTGAGATTTTTACAGAATCGACATGCAGTTCCACGACGTCTTAACTCCGATGTGATCCGAGGCTGAATCCCTCCTAGCCGTGGCCTTAAAACATCAGGACTCTGTAGAAGCGCGCTTTTGGTGTGGGTAATTCACTTGATGTCGCCAGTGGCGACATACTTCACGTCAAGCTTAGATTGATTACGCTCTTCGTTTTCTAATAACACGAAATCCCTAAACGAAATTTCTGTTATACTGCCTTTTTCTAATATGTATTCTCTGACGCAATCTCGCGGACTTCATCTACGTCCTATCATAATAATTTAATTACTTTGCAGGTATGTGTTGCGAAGCACATCCCAAAATCAAAACAAATAAAACACAAAAACCTCAAGTTGGTGTTCGCTAATCGTTACGATACATAAGATTGGTTCTAAGCTGAATACACGTGTTTAACCAATACCAGTCAACGCAACAACGTTGTTAACTCGTTCGCCGCTTAATTTGGCTACACAACTCCACTAACGAGCATTCAACACCAGAATCGTTAGCAAAACAATACAGCTCACCTTTTTATTTTTAACATGACTGAGGGTAGTTGTACGACGCAAACTTCCACTCGCTGTTCACTGCTTGCAAGACATACTCCAGCATCCGACTGGCTGCCACTGTTCGTGCACCGGGTCTCGATATTTCCTGGTTTTCCCAGATGTGAAGCACCTGAAGGGCTTTGCTGACGGCTGCTTGGCTCGATACTGAAGACGTCATAGATCTTCCTCTGCTATCAATCGGCTTGGCTTAGCTATCGCGCACCATGATCGCGCATAAGCGCTTGCATGTTTTTATTTTAATGTTCAAACACGGCACGCCATTGGTTATTTTCAACGGTTTCATCATGCGCCTGAACCAACACGAATCCCACTTATGATGTCGGGGACGGGTATGTGACTCTTTCGTTATTATCAGCGATATTTTAACTACTGTGGGCGTAGTGTGGGTAGTGTTGGTTAATGCGCAATAAAAAAAACCATTTGCAGTTCAGATCACATTATAATTTACTATCAAATTAATCACACTAGCCAAATTATACACACACTGGGTATGACGGCGTTTATTAAAATCACAAATTAACACAATGATCACAAATTACAATTAACACAATAACTGAGCACAACAAATCGAGAACAGTTCCGTGACGTCTTAACTTCGATGCGATCCGAGGCTGAATCTCTCCTCGCCGTGGCCTTTAAACATCATGACGCTGTAGAAGCGCGCTTTTGGTGTGGGTAGATCACTTGAAGTTGCCAGTGGCGCGCTTGCGATTCGTTTCGTGTTCGTACTAATGACCGGATCACCGGATCCGACATATATATACCTATAATCTGAATCTCGAAAACGGCTCCAACGATTTTCATGAAATTTTACTATGCAGGGGGTTTTGAGGGCGATAAATCGATTCATTTTTAGAAAATGTCGTTTGTTACAGCGCAATTTTCAATAATAAATTACATTCAGTAATATTAACAAATTTAACTATTTGTACTCTCTTGTATGTAGAGAGTACAAATAGTTCGCCGTTTTGTATGTCTGCTTTGCCATACATTTTTAAACGTTATAAGTAAGGGGAAGTGTTACCTAATCAGGGTAATGGTGCCGATTCTCTTGTCACAAATGCCTCTAATTTAGACAAAATCAACGATTTCCCATTCTGAAATAGACTAAAGTGACACAACTTAACTACCTATATTTTAGTTTGACAGCATTAAGATGGCACTGAGTTATTACTTTAGTGAAAATGGCAATTTTTCTAATCTAAATTTGACGTTTTTCACCTAAAATTTTGATTGTCTAAATCCAACTATTTTTAATCGCGATTAAAAAGGTATAAAATTTGTTGTCATTCACACTAACACTTCGACTACAGGTGCTTCAAATTCCATATAAAACTAGGCTGCCCCGCCTCTGCGCGCCTCCGGTTTTAAAAAAATTTCACGGGATAGGGCAAACAAGTGCCACGTGGAGACATTGTCTAATTCCATTATAGTTGTGTCAAAATAACTTTTTTAAATTTAGAGAAATATTTTTGCAAAATAACTATAAGATTCTTATAGCCAAAAGTAAGGAATTTTAGTGATACCTAGATTAGTTAGTTTAGTTCGGTGTACAAGAGAATCGGCACCATTGTCTTTTTTTTCTGTCTGCCATTTTTTGTCAGCACCCAGTGACCAGCAAAATATTCAAACAATTTATTTTTCTTCGATAAATTTATTATATTTCGTGAAAATTTCGTTTAGTAACGATTTCGAAATGAAGGAGGCGATAAGTAAACTAAAGTTGTGAAAACATCATACAACAGATGTTTGTGTATGCTCGCGTATATTTTACGGATGGCCAAGAATATGCTGAAGCATAATGCTGCTTAGTATGCGCTGACCGTTAGTAGAAGATCGTAGCCATTTTTCACACACACACGGTTGCAGTTCTAATAAACGATTCCGTGACGGATTATAATGTATTCATTCATAATAATTATATAGGGTGTAATTGAAATAACTGAAAAGCTCTCTCTCTCTCTCTCTCTCACTCTTACTACTTAAGGGACCAACTCCGAAAACGCAAATGAAAATCCCTATCTTTTTCCGAGTTATATGCGATCATAAATGTATGGAGCAGCACATTTTTTCGCGATTTTAATTTAAAGGAAAACCTTTGTGTCTGTGAAAACGGTCTTAGTTCGGTTAAACTAATTGGTGGCACCCATTAATTTAATGATTTTATTTATACATTCTAGCCTCATCACTTAAATGCTACAACTGTGACTCCAGCGAGAATTCAAAATGTCTGAAAGATTACGCCAAATTCAAAAAGACATGCATCAAAGAAGGAATTTATAATTATACACCGAAGTGTTTGATTAAAAAGAGTAATTATATTTTTATACCCATACGTGGCATAACGATGGCAACCCATTGCCATCGTTATGCCAAAGTAAAGGTTAAAGACCGTGCTGGCCTTTGTCCTTTTTTTGGGTTCCGTACCCAATTCTGAAAACGTGACTATATTACCTACCAAGTCTACTATGGCCTCTGTCATGGCAAATAATAAAAACAAAGTAATCAGTATAAATTGGTGATATAAACCCTTATTGCGCGAGTCTGACTAGCACTTGCACTGTATTGCAAGATTTGAAAATGATCTGTCAGTGCTCGGCGATACGACGCCGTCGGCGTCGCCGCGCCGCCACCGCGTCATCGTCGCGCCGTTTAACCATGTAGGCTGAGCCGCCGCCGTCGCGCTGTCGCACTATGGAAAATGGTAGAACAAGCGCATATCAAAAATGCTTTTTACGAATATCATAATTTGGCTAATATGGCTATTTTATTAGGTTCTCTAATAGTCAAATTATAATATTCATTAGGATTTTTTCACTTAATTATAATTTTTTTCATAGATAGAAATACATAGAAGACAGAAGTGCCAAACTCAAGTCTTTGCGTATACATGTTTCAATACCATATTGTGAAAAAAATGCTTGGTACAGATATGCAGGCAGTATTATACATTTTTAGAAAAGTTATTTTATGCTTTTTGCGATACAGCTTAATGATTTTAAAAGTAAAGAAAAATATTTCAGTAATTACTTAAAAAGTGACATACCTTATTTTTCACTTTTATTTTTTTTTCTTCGAAGGTTTTCAGTGTTACCCACGTTTGCTCAAGCGCTACTTTTTGTGTTGACTAGTAGTCTAACTATTCATAAATAGAATGCAAAAAAAAATCAGCTGCGGATATTTGCGGTTTTAGAAGATATGAGAAAAATACTGATAAAAGTCAGAACCCGAAAATTGGTATCTTTTGCGGTTTACCACTGACACCATTCACATGAACAATATGGAACTTTTTGGATATTTTCTTCATTATTTCATGATAACAAAGGGACCTTATCAAATTTGCACTCGGTTTGCGTGGGAAATTACAAGATAATAATGATGTAGGTACCAATTCGATATTGTAAAATGAGTATATAAAGGGAAGTAAAAACTATTCGAACCATCTACATCAGTGTAACTTCAAGTGAAGCAAATCTCATCTACGCCTATTATTTCTGCAGATTGTGAAGTGTTAAAATGTCTTCCTTTAGCTGTACCAAAAGAGACTTCATAATCCCCTATATCGAGGGCGGCAAGACCATAGAATCATTATCCAAAGTTTTAGTGGAAAAGCTCAATGTTTCTGAAAACAACTTGTGTTTTATAATTAATGACATACAAAGGCACATTCTTCCTATTTTCAACAAGCGCTGGGCCCTGGCATCTCGGAAAAAAGAAACATTTTTACAGAAGAATTGTACTTGGTTGGACTCAAGGTATTCGTTAAATTTACCGGATTCTGAACAATATTCTACGCCATCAACATCTGGCCAACGAGGAAGAGCATGCATGGCTTATGGAGACTCCTCAGAATCTACCAAGAAGAGGAAAAACACTCTTCTACTCCAAGAATATGGCTTCAAACTAATGGAAAGCAGAAGGGGCAATAATGAGCAGTGGTCTGATAAATTACTAGTATATTTCGTGGTCAATACTTTTACACAAGTGACAAATGACAAGGTACAAAAACATAAGCCGTAACTATATTAATTTGAATCGGTGACAGGCGTGTGCATTGTGCAACAGGCCAGTGCATACATATATGCGAGCTCTTCCAATACGCCCCCTTAATTTATTTAGGCTGCGTATGATCACTTCTGTACTTGTCAGTACTCGGTACATAAAACTAAATAAATCACCAACACTTCTGTGTCCGACTGTACTTCGCTGTACCCAAAAGTAAAGTACAAAAACAGAAGAAATCTAACAAAATAAAGCATGCATAACGAAACTAAGCTTAGAAAATTATCTATTAAACAAAGCACTTTAAAAAACATAAAATATCAAAACATCTATTTACTCATCGCCCCCTTAATAGAATAATTTGTCAGGGATAAATCCTTTAAAAATTCTCTAAGCTTCGGGCTGTGAACACTTTTCGTTAAGATGTCCGCTATCATCTTATCAGTTGACATATACCTTATTTCAACTTTGTTAGCCAGTACACATTCACGAATAAAATGATACTTGATATCTATATGCTTTGTTCTATTATGCATCATTTTGTTAGCTGCAATTTTATGCGCCGACTGATTGTCATTATAAATTACTACCGCTTTACTATCCACACCTATCGAACTGTTCAGTAAACTACGTAAATAAAGAGCTTCCTTCGAAGCTTGACTCAATCCTACGTACTCTGCCTCTGTGGAGGACAAGGATACTGTCGCTTGCTTCCTACTCTCCCATGACACTATATTTTTACCTGTTTTGAAAATTAATCCAGTGAGTCTGCCTCGTTGGTCTAGTGGTCGCAAGCGCTACTGCTGAGCATGAGGTCCTGGGTTCGATTCCCGGGTCGGGCAAAGTGTTATTGGGTTTTTCTATCTGGAATTTCTCAGTAGCAGCCCGGAGTCTGGATTTGTGCCCGGTTGATGGCAATAGGCTCGCCCCCTATTACATGGGACTTAAACATAACTGGCGAAATGTGGGTGTACTTGCTACAGGGACACCTCTGCCCAACCCTTCGGGGAAACAAGGCGTGATGTTATGTATGTAATCCAGTGAAAGATTTTCTATCAAGTGCTCCTCCCCAATCTGCATCAACGTAGCCTCGTAAGTCTAAATCTCCCGACTTCCTAAAAGTGAGACAAAGGTTCGACATACCCTTCAAATACCTTAAGACCCGTTTCGCACATTTAAAGTGTATTTCGTCATAACACGAATTAAATTGTGGTCGAAACTGGCTTAGCGTCTGTCATGTTAAAGTCATTCAAAATTTCTGAAATGAACTGTTGCTGATCTAGACAAATAATATCTTTATCTCTCCTCAGCCTCATGCCTAAAACATGCCTAGCCGCGCCTAAATCTTTCACTTTAAACTTGTCAAGCAAATCAGTTTTTAATTTTTGCTTTTCTTGTTCACAATTTCTAAAAATAAAAAGGTTATCTACATAAATAACAACAATTAACTTCTTATTGTTTTTAAACTGCTTTTGATACAAACACGGTTCTATTTTTGATTGTACAAAGCCTGAGTTCAACATCTCTTTGTCTAACTCCTTGAACCAAGCATTCGAAGCTTGTTTCAATCCATACAAAGAACGCTGCAGCTTACATACCTTGGTTTCTTGACCTTTGACTACTGCACCTTTCGGTTGAAGCATGTAAATGTACTCTTTAATCTTGCCATATAAAAAGGCAGTCGTGACATCCCATTGGTCGATAAACCAACCGTATTCAACAGCTAGCGAGAACAACATTCGCAGAGTAGAGCTTCTAACTACTGGAGAATACGTCTCAGTATAGTCTACACCACATACTTGTGTGAAACCTTTTGCTACTAGTCTAGCCTTGTACTTCGTTACCTTGCCGTCACTTTCTCTCTTGATTTTGAACACCCATTTGCACTGGATAGGCTTCTTATCAGCTGGACGATCCACCAACGTCCAAGTCTGGTTCTCCTTTAGTGACATGATTTCATCATCTATCGCTTTCTTCCATAAGTCACCATCGGGTCTCGCTAACGCTTCATTAATAGTCAATGGATCATCATCAAGATTGCTCTCCTTGGCATACATAACATTGCATCCGTACCGATCGACATGTCTGCGTTCTCTTATGGGATACCTTCTTTCTGATTCAGGTATTGTCACTTCCTCTTCAGTCAATACGTCATCAGGTACTCGCTCTGGTATTACAGGTTCAGGCTCTATCTCCTCTACGTTCTCGTCTTCAGCATCACGCTATACATCATCGTGAGCCTCCAAGAGTTCAGATCTGCTTGTAGATTCGTTGGGTAAACTGGAAGGAATAGAATCTGTATTCAGGTTTATGATAACTTCCGATTTTTCCACGTTTTCTTTTTGCGTTTTCCAGAAATCTGACATCTCTTGCGGTTGTTACTTCACCTGTCTTAGGATTCATCAGACGATAACCCTTCTGATTATCGGGATATCCAATGAAAATCATTGGTTCTGTCTTCATGTCTAGTTTCCGTCTCTTTTGTCTTGGTATCAATTTATACGCCAAACAACCAAAGATTTTCAGATGACTGACATCCACATCATTTCCAGTCCAAAGCTTCTCTGGTACCGCATTGTTCAAAGCTTTCGTGGGGCTTCTGTTCTTTAGGTATACAACAGTATTTACAGCCTCGGCCCAATACTTCTTGCTCAGGTTCGATTCTGACAGTAATGTTCTTGTCTTTTCTATTATAGTCCGATTTGCTCTTTCTGTGACAGAATTTTGTTCCGGCGTGTACGGTACAGTCGTCTAGTGTTTTATACGTGCAGACTTAAAAAATGATTTAAATTTACCGTTACAGTACTCTGCGCCGTTGTCAGATCTTAGACATTTAATGGATTTACTTGTCTCATTCTCAACTTCCGCCTTGTATTCACGGAACATATCGAAAGTTTCACTTTTGTTCTTTAAAAAATAAACATGAGTCTTCCGAGTATAATCATCGATAAATAGAAGAACATACCTCGAACCACCGAACGACGGCTCCTCAATTGGTCCACAAACGTCGCTAAAAACCAACTGCAAGACCTCATTCGCTCTCGTACCTTGGTTTTTAAAGGGACTTTTGCAGGTCTTTCCTTCGATACATGGCTCGCATAAATTGGCACTCTTAAATTCCATACCGATTACTAAAACTTTCATTTTATTCATATAATTACGCGATAAATGAGCTAATCTTTTATGCCAAATGTTCGAAATATTTTCATTTTGTTTTAACAATGTCACATTCACGACGTTGTTTTTGTTTTCTGTCTACTCATAAATTCCGTCGACCTCTTGACATCTTGCAATAATTCGATTCTTATTTTGAATCATGCAACCTCCATTGTCAAAGTTCATGCAATAATTCTTCTTGGTCAAATCGCTTACCGAAATTAGGTTCATGGATAAATCAGGAACATGTAAAACGTTTTCTAAAATAAATTTTTCGTTTTCGCTGACTCGTGGCTCAGCATTTCCTCGTCCTTTCACCAATAATTTCTCGCCGTTTGCTACTGCAATCTTCATGTTGCCCTTTTCAGGTTGATAAGACAACAATTTGTTTTTATCGTAGGTCATATGATTTGAGCACCCACTGTCTAAATATCACTTATCTTTATTTATCGCCTCCTTCATATTCAGGCAGATATTCGCGGTTTTAATCCGCTCCTTGCATTCGGACGCCTTGTGTCCTTGTTTGTGGCACTTAAAACACTTGTAGACGAATTTTTGCTTACGTTCTTTAGTTTTAGTGTTAGATCTTGCATCGTTCTGTACTTTACGTGTAACTAAGGCTTGTTCGTACTCTGTGTTCAACTTACTCTGTCTACTTCCTTCTTGTAACAATTTCGTTTTAATTTGCTCTAACGTGATCTTTTGTCCACTATTATCTACAGCCATGATGAGAGGGCTGTACTCAGCGGTCAATCCACCCAGCAAAATCGATATGATCCAATCATCGGGGATTTGAGCATCGATATTGGACAATTGTTGTGTCAGGAATGTAATTTTGGATATGTAGCTTTCCATAGAATTGAAATTCTCTAACTTATAGTTGAAAAGCTCTCGCTGAAAATGTATACGTCTTCCCCAACTTTTGTCTTCATACGCTTTCTGTAAACTGTTCCAGGCTTCTTTCGCAGTCTTCGCATTGTAGACGTGGGTAAAGTACTCTGGTTCTAACAATAGACATATTGTCGTTCGTGCTTGCCGGTCTACGTCAGCATTTACTACGTCTTTTGAAATTACTCCCCACCAGTTTTTATTCTCCAAGTAATTTCGCACCAAGAATTTCCAGTTTGGGTAGTCGGACGATCCTTTCAGCTTCTTAATACCACTTATGCCAACTTCAGCTGACACAATTGAGATTTCGTAAGTTTTACAGGTACAAATAATATTCAAACCACTCAACTATTTATACTCTAGCTCTATCAGAAAAAACCCCAGGTACACTCCTGGGCCCATAACCTAATGGAAAGCAGAAGGGGCAATAATGAGCAGTGGTCTGATAAATTACTAGTATATTTCGTGGTCAATATTTTTACATAAATGACAAATGACAAGGTACAAAAACATAAGCCGACAGGCGTGTGCATTGTGCAACAGGCCAGTGCATACATATATGCGACCTCTTCCAATACAAACATATAAAAAACGCCTATGTGCAGGGACTACGGGCTTTACGTGAGTACACAAAAGCTCATCTTGTCGAAGAATTAAGAACCGCTAACACTCAAAAGAAATTAGATATCTCAAGTAAGTGGAACGACTCAGACCAGATGAAGATTCTTTCCGATACGGAAGCATTGAGTGCTTTTATAGATTTGGATCTAACAAAAGCACAATATATGTACCTGAAAAACTTAACCAACGAACGAAAGTGTTGTATATTCCCGTCTTACTACAAAATACAAGAAATAAAAAGATCCTGTTATCCACCATCTTCTACAATCGAAATCACGAATACTTATGCTAAAGTGATTAATATCCAAGATTTATTGGATCATACTGCTGCTAGAATTTTAAAAATCGATTCTGTTTTCCAAAAACAACATAGAACATTGATCCTTTATTGTAAATGGGGATGTGATGGTTCATCTGGTCAAAGCCAATACAAGCAAATACTTGTAGAAGAGTCGGAAACAATTCCAGATGCCAATTTGTTCATCACTTCATTAGTCCCCATCAGATTAGTTGATGTGCAATCGGGATCCGTTGTTCGGCAAAATCCGGTACCTTCATCTGTCCGTTTTTGCAGACCCATTTCTATCGAGTTTTGTAAGGAAATTCCAGAAAAAACCAAGGCAGTTGTCGATGATATTAAAAAACAAATTAGGGCTGCACAAGCATCACTTATAAACAAAGATGGTGTTGTAGTAAATGTGAAGCATGAACTATTTCTAACGATGATCGATGGAAAGGTGGCTCAGATCCTTACAGATACTCCATCTGGTTCCACATGCACGATATGTGGGGCTACTCCACGGCTAATGAATGACCTATCGAAAGTAACTGCCAGACCTGAAAACGAAAACGCCTACTAATATGGATTGTCCACCTTACACGCCTGGATTCGCTGCATGGAAATGATACCTATTGCATATTTCCTACAATCTTTCGTTTAAGACTTGGTCTGCTTCAACTGAGGAAAAAATGAGATTAAAAAAAGAAAAGAAAGAACTTGTTCAAAAACGTTTCAGGGAGGAGTTGGGATTAATCGTCGACAAACCTCTGCAAGTTAGCGGGAATACGAACGATGGCAATACGGCACGAAGTGTCTTCTATAATAGCACTTGCTCATCGGAAATAATAGGTGTAGATGAGGCACTGATTAAACGCCTATACATTATCCAAAGCATGCGTGGCTTATGAAGACTCCTCAGAATCTATCAAGAAGAGGAAAAACACTCTTCTACTCCAAGAATATGGCTTCGAGCATATAAAAAACGCCTATGTGCAGGGATTACGGGCTTTACGTGAGTACACAGAAGCTCATCTTGTCGAAGAATTAAGAACTGCTAACACTCAAAAGAAATTAGATATCTCAAGTAAGTGGAACGATCGACCCTGAAAAATTTGGGGAATATGCAATAGAAACTGCAAGAATCTATGTAAGTAATTACGATTGGTATTATATGCCCTCCTCCGTTCATAAAATACTCATACACGGGGAAAACGTTATCAAACATTTTGCGGTGCTTCTTATTGGACAGCTATCGGACGACGCACAAGAGTCTCGCAACAAAGACTACAGAAACATACGACTTCATCGTGCCAGAAAATGTTCCCGATCTGCTACAAATGAAGATATCTTTAAAACGCTTTTATACACGTCAGATCCATATATAACAAGTTTGAGAAAATCGTACGTAAGAAATGTGAAAGAACTTGAAGAAGAGGCACTAAGTCTTTAAACGTGGCACCTGAAAGTGAACCCACATTTACTGACCCTGATCCTGAAGTGGTATAAGTTAAAATTAATATTTATATTTAGTTATTACTTATATTTGTACCTAGCTACATCATTTCCTGAAGCCAGAGTATAAGATGTACCTATTAGTAATATGATTTTAATTTAGTAAATTGTTTTCATATATATTTTGTTAACTTTTCTTGTTGTATTAACCATGCTTTAATCTTTTTAGTCATTATAAACTTGTATTCCACTTGAAATAAATTTTTAACTATTTTTTTCGTGATGTTTTCCCATTTCTTTCATTCTATGCAAAAAAACATACATAGATATACAAGAAAATACTATAAACTACACATCATTCGAATCTTCAAACCTTACTACATATTTGTGTAAAATTTCATCACGATACGACCAAAATTCATGAAGTTATAGATTTTTGATCCGATACCGACCTATATTTTCTTTCCATAGTGCGTCGCCGCGCCGTCGTCGCTTGATTTTGCCATATCACTCTACAATGCACGGCGGCGGCGCGGCAGTGCGGCAGCAAGGTGGTGACCTTGCATAATACACAGCTAGGTGCGACGGCGGCGCAGCAGAGGCGCGTCACAGTGGGTCGAAACTGCTATATCAGGGACATAGGGATTTTTATTACAAATTCTATTTTTTTTAAATACTTTTCGTAAGATCTTGTCATTTTGATGAAAAAATGTTCTGAAACGTTTTTCTCTAAAACTGACAGTTTGCCCGGAAAAAAATAATTTCTATTTTTGTTGTATGGAATGAAACAGAAACTGCTGAAAGGCCAAGTCTTGACAGATCTTGCTTTAAAACTACTTTGTTCTTATTCTTTGGCTTGTTGGCTATAATTTTACGCTATCAACGCGCACCCATAGTTGCCCGTTCAAGAGTTATGAGCAGTGATAGGAATAGGTAGTGCCTATTTGCCTAAACTTCGAAGAACAGAGACAAGAAACGGAGACTTCCTTAGGACTAAATTTTTTCCGGGACATCTGTCCCGAAATTCGGGACAACACTTTTAAATACATTAAAAAAATATGTTATTTGGAATAAGTAATTCGTCTATATTTACCTAAAGTTTGCGACTAGACATAACATAATAAATAACATTCACAGTCGTTACCACCATTTTTTTTTTTTGGAGATTATTTTGTAATTGACTTATTGATCTTAATACTATGAATCACAATGTTTGTATAAGAAGCCGTACACGTTTCGAAGTAAATATCTTCTTTCTAGCTCACTCTCGGCTACGTTTAATGAGATTTCTAAAGTTCAAATACATAATTGAAAAAAAAAAAGTCATTTTGTCTTTAAAATAATAAAACGGTAATTTTTATAATTTTAGCATTCTCTACAGGTAGAAGGACGAATTTATCATTTCAAAAACAAACGGTATTTGTATTTTATCTTAATGAAATATATTTCTAAAGTATATTTAAAAATGTGCATGATATTGAAATAATGGCCTTATCACATTGTTTAGTAACACACTTAAACTTTAAAAACATCATTTAATCTTTATTGCACCGAAAGTACAATACGACTTTTACGGCAGCGCATTTCGTTATCTATTCTTAGAAATTACAAAAAGAAACCGCCATGCTCGCATACCTGTGCGGCGCAGGGAGTCTACATACCTTCCCCTACCGCCCCGCGTGCCAGCGCGCTCTTGTTACCCTCACTTCACTCCTGTACTTCTGTTTGTTAAGTGCGCATCTTCCTGTATTGTTTCTGTGAATATTGTTTTTGACCCTCGCACGTTTTTTGGTTCATTGGATCTTCCTAAACCTTGGCTTGAATTTATGGATTACGATTTGCTGCAATAACATTGTTCCTGTCTGTCTACATCAAATAATACGGTAAGTCAACATTTATTACTTTTAATGTTTTGACTAAAGTTATTTGAGTCAAGCATCTTTGTTGTGAACAGACGTGTCGAACATTTATTAAAATAAATAAATAATTATTTGCTGAATCGTGACCTGGTTTTACCAAATAGTCGGTAGTAAAGCAAAAACTGTGTCATACGTAAGCATAACATGTGTTAATCGTTTCTGTGAAAATGTGTATACGTGATTAACAAGTAAATAACTTGTGTCAGCAGGGGTGGCAGATGTGCTCGAAGCCCACCTCCTACACCTGTGCCCGCACCCGCACCTGCACCTGCACCCGAGCCCTCACCTCACCGTCACCTCACCCTCAACCACCCAGCCAAAGAGAAGATGTCATGATGGAAGTAATATCTACGCCAGATATCCAGAACTGGATGTCGTCCATTGAGCAGTGCCTAAACGAAGTGTGCTCTATTGTATCAGAGGGCAAATTAAACGTGGAGCAAAAACTGCGTATAAGTACCCTATGCCGAAAAATTGGTCACGGCACATCGCAACTGGCTGTTCAGTACCAGTTCCTTAAAAGTAGAGCCGTCCAAGCCCACTCCACCGTCCAAACACTCGAAGACCAAATTGATCTGTCGCAGCAACTGCAAGCCCTTAAGCTGTCAATCGGAGCTTCAATGAAACCGGTAACGGGAATTTCCTTTGCTGAGGTGGTTAAACAAGGTACCAACAATTTTATACAGCCGATAAATCTAAGCTCAGTTGCCATATACCCTAACGACAAGCTGAAGTCGAGTGAGGAGACAAAATCACTTGTTCAAAAAATTATATGCCCCGAGCAAATGAAACTTCAGATAAGAGGACTACGTAAGACGAAAAACGGCGGAGTCATTATCAGCACTGAATCAAAGGACGATATTGAGAAGGTGAAAAAATCTATGCAGCAATCAAATTCAGGCCTTACAGTAGACGAACCCTCAAAAAGGAAGCCTAGACTAGTAGTTATCGGAGTGCCCTCATCCATGCAAGAAAAGGAAGTTTTTACTTGTTTATTCCACCAGAATCTAGCAGAGACTCTTCAGAATTGCAGCCTATAGACCTTTTTGACCTCCATTAAACTAAGCCATAAGTCAGGTAAGAAGGACGCTGAGACCTGTAATTATATAATAGAAGTATCTGCAGAGATACGTAAAGCCCTGATATCAAAAGGCAGAGTGTTTATAAATTGGTCGTCATGCCCTGTGAAAGACTTCACTCTAGTGACACGCTGTTATAATTGCCAGCAGTACGGACATGCGGCCAAATCATGTCGGGAGACCACCGTTACGTGTGGCCACTGTGGTGATCAAGGTCACTCCATTAAAGAATGCACAAAGAAGACTGAGGAGCCAAAATGTGCTACTTGCTTGCACTTCAAAAAGCCGAGCAATCACAAGACAAGTGCTTCTGACTGCCCAGCGAAAATAATGGCGGAAAAAAGGTATATCAATTCTGTTGATTATGGAGGCGCCTTAGAGCGCCGTTAATTAAGTATTTTTTTAGCCCGTGTTATTGTTTTTATAATTATGAAATGGAATATAATTTACATTTAAGCAAATCTGTAATAATTTTTATGCCTTGTAATAATTTTTTGAATAAATATTATATTAATATTATTATACTTATTTTATTTCTTGTAGGGAAACAAACAGTAAGTTAGATATAAAGTAGAACATAAATGTATATATTATTTTATCTTAAACTCGCAATTTGACAGTCTAGCTTGATCTGCAGTTGTGTGAACTTGACATTTTTAAGTAGAATTTTTAAGATAATTATTGTGTTTGAAACGTATTTAAAGAAAAAAAAAAATGGTTATTTTAATATTTGATGACCATTACGTACAAGACAGGACATCATCCGCATTTAATTTTTGGTCCAAATATAAAAGTGAACTTAAATACTACCAAGCATAGTGATGCTACATCTTTGGTGTCATAAAGAAATGCTAAGGCGGACGAATTCTATCAAAATATATTATTTTTCTGGCCGGCTTTTTTTATATTTGTACCAAAATGGATTATGTCCTTTGCGCATTGATTAAAATGTAACTCTGTAAAAGAAAAAAACAATTGCATTAACAATGACGCTACGCGTGTTCATATTTTCTAACCGTATTTCTTTATTAGAGCGTAAAATGAAATAATAAAATCTTCAAATCGATACAATCGATGCATCTAGGTGGAATGCGCGCGCCTCTCCCGCTTTCCCTTCCACCTCCCCATATCTATAAGGGTTTGTTTTTCCTTTCGAGGTATGGAAAACTATAAAATTTTATTTTATTTTAGGTACCTCTTTTTGGAGACCATTAAGATTGGCGATGGCGAACAACCCTAAGGAAGCAACAGTACAAAGTTGGATTGGACTTCATCCTGAATTATATTACGACCCGGCCAGTAATTTGATTTACTGTTTTAAGTGCGAGAGCAGTATAACAGCTAAACTTAGTAGTGTCAAAAGGCACGTTAAAGGTCCGAAACACAAAGGGACAAGTAAGAAACCAAATGAAGAATTTTATTTGGACCTAGTACAATTTCTCATATTATGTAATATACCTTGGATTCAAGTAAACAACCCCGCTTTCAAAAAAATTCTTCCATAAATATATTTGCTGCTATTGTACAAATCGACAAAAGGTTCCTGAGCAATAATTGCTGAGAAAAGTTTATTAAGATACAATTTTTAAAACAAATATTGACTCGATTTATGAACAAACTGCAAATCAAAAGCTGTGGGTATCTTTAGACGAGACAACTGATTTTTTAGATACATGGTACATTTTCGTGTAAAACCTTTAAATGCGATCACATAAAAAACATTTTTAGTTGCTTGCAAAGTGCTAGAAATTGTTAATGGGAACACAACTGCCCAATTTGTAATAGACTGCCTTGAAAATATGTGGCGCGATTCGTATGAATCCAAAGTAGGAGACGTTGCTGTATTATGCACTGACAGTGTAGCATATATGCTAAAAGCGGGACGTGTTCTGAAAAATTATTTGCCCAACATGACTCACGTCACTTGCTTAGCACATGCACTGAATCTCGTGGCAGAAAAAATACGATACGAATACTCAGATGTAGATGAATTAATTTCAAAGGTAAAAAATTTTTTTTTAATGTCACCTATTAGAGTGCGCTTGTTAAAAAACACCTTTCCCCACATGCTGCTTCCTCCAGAACCCGTTATTACAAGATGGGGTACTTGATTGGAGGCAGTGTCATATTATGCAAAATATTACGATCAAATTAAAACAATTGTAAATCTTTTAAGAAGTTCCGACGCGCTCTCTATTAGGTGTGCCAAAAATGTTCTTCAAAAGGAAAACTTGAAATCGGACTTGGACTACATTGAGGAATATTTTAAAGACATACAAATTGGGTTAAAGAAATTACAAAAATCGAATTTAACTCTAACGGAATCCATTGAAATATTTGATCACGTGAGAACTGTGCTTAGCTGGTGTTCATCTGAGCCTATAAAAAATAAACTCGTAAATGTCATGGACAGAAATCCCGATCTAGATAAAATAAGAGACATATGTGACGCGATAACAGCAGGAAGGGATGAGCGATCATACTATATGTACGCGCCTTTAACCTCAGTCGATGTTGAAAGGTCGTTTTCAACTTATAAATGGATTCTTAACATAAAACGAAATCGCCTGACAGTTGAAAATATAGAAAAAAATATAATTGTGTATTTTAACTTCGATAACTCATCTGACAAAGAAAATTTCGGTTCTGATACTGAACTTGACGAATCGAATAAAGATGATTAAATTAAAATCGTTCTTTATTTTTTATGGTATTTGTAACACAAATAAAGATTTTCAAATTCTAAGCAATTTTTAATGCGTCAAGACAGATCTTGACGCATTAAAAATTGCTTAGAATTTGAAAATCTTTATTTATCAAAACCGAACAGTTAGTAGTTCACTATTAAAACTGATTGTCCTAAATGTTATACTTCAAAGGTTAATTTGTACTTTGATTTGAGTTAAAATTGCATCACTCAACGTCAGTAAAATAAATATGACCGATAGATAAACAGAAATTTGTAACTTAAGTTTTTTCCATCTGTTTTTTTTCATGCTTTCCAATTACGTCATATTTAAAAAATAATATAAATATACACATATATATTTGTTACAACAATATTCTATGTGTTTTTTTTTTTCCTTTAGAGCCCATAGAGGATAAGTTATTATTATGGAGTTATAAATTATAAATGTTATGTCTAGTTGCAAACATTAGGTAAATATAGACAAATTACTTATTCCAAATAACATATTTTTTTTAATGTATTTAAAAGTGTTGTCCCGAATTTCGGGACAGATGTCCCGGAAAAAATTTAGTCCTAAGGAAGTCTCGTCTCTGTTCTTCGAAGTTTAGGCAAATAGGCACTACCTATTCCTATCACTGGTTATTTATTTATTAATCATTTATTTCAGAATAAAAACATTCCATACATTGTTAGTAAATAGTACTTATAACTATGTTAGTAAATTATTAATTATTATTTACAATTCTACTATTTAATATTATATAAGGCACCTCCAGATCCGTGAACGGTGTTCCAGTGCCTCACAACCGGACAATCAACCCTTCCCAAAATTGCATTCAGAAGGCTGTTGGTGCTGCCCCGCACGCGGCGCATCAGGGAGGCAACTCTTTTCCTTACTATTGCCCTAAAGCAGTCCGTGCTGGCCTTCGCAAACATACCTGATGCACTGCAAAAGCGAGGCAATCCCAACAGCATCCTGAAACCATTATTGTATAGGACCCGTAGGGCATTGAAAGATCTACGCGTATACCGGACCCACAGGCTGCAGGTATAAAATGTCTGGCAGTATGCCTTAAAAAGAGCAATTTTGACCTCTTTTGTGCACCGTGCAAACCTGCGAGCAAGCATATTGCATCTCACTGCCAATGCCCTACGTTCCCGCTCAATATCCATATCATCTGAGAGGTCCTCGGTGACCCAGTGCCCCAGGTACTTGAACTTGGTGACCCTACTTAAAGGCAATCCTCCAAGTATGACCGGTGGAACGGTTTTCGGACTCTTATTCCCCGCCTTGAAAATAAGCAGTTCACTCTTCTTACAATTGTACCTGAGGCCATGCGACCCCGCGTACCTCTCACAGATCCCTATGAGGATGTTAAGGGCTCTGACAGATGGGCTCAGCAGCACCATGTCGTCGGCATAACTAATGTTGTTCATACAAACACCATCAATCGAACAACCGACACCGGCCCCGCTGAGCTCACCTATCAGTCCATCAACATATAGGTTGAAGAGCCGTGGTGAAGTTAGGCCTCCTTGTCTCACTCCACACTCCAACCTATACTCTGACGAACATGAGCCCGCCCACTTAACGTTATTGGTCTGATTGTCGTACCAAAACTTCAATAAACCAATCATATCCCTGGGTGTGCTGGTTTCCCCCTGGAGCTTATCCCACAACACGTTATAAGACACCAGGTCAAATGCCTTCGACAGGTCCAGAAAACAACCGTATATAGGTGTTTTCCTTGTAACATAGTACTGGACAGTATGCTTGAGTCGCAGTACCGCAGTTTCAGTCGATTGCCCAGCCCTGAAACCAAACTGGGCGTCATGTATATCTATATGCTCCCTTAGGTGACTATCAAGCAAACCATCCAGCACTTTGGCGATCACCGTAGCCAATGAGATGGGTCTGTAGTTGTTCCCATCGGAGGCATCTCCCGTCTTATTTTAAAGTATCGGTATGACAGTGGTCTTCATAAGCTCCTTGGGTAAATATGAATGGCCTATACACAAATTGAAAAACATGACCAACACCCTAGGTAAATGAACACCTGCGAACTGCAAATGCTCGATGCTAAGGTCGTCGTGTTCTGGAGACTTCCCTTTAGTCATATTTTTAATAATATGGGCGACTTCTTTCGTCTTAAACCTGAACCGCTCACAATCTGCAACCTCAGCATCGAGCACCTGCCGCACACATCCTAGAGGAGATACTACCCTAAAATGATCCTTAAACAATTCAGCTATTTGACGTGGCTCATTCCTACCCTCAACACTCACAGGAACACACGGACCAGCTTCCAGTTTCCTGGTATGCTTCCAAAAACGCTTGAAATCCCGCTCTTTGTGGTGCGTTGCTAAGATATCCATTTTGATTCTATCCTCATTGTCTTGACACCATTTTAACTTAGACTTAAAACGCTTTCGGGTTTCACGCATCTCATTATAAATACCACCAGACTCAGGTTTCCCATGAAGCATCCAGGCCTGAAAGCTGCTTCGTGCTTCTACATGAAACTTTCGCACATGCTTGTTCCATCCAATAATACATTTTCGCTTTCTTATTTTCCCTACGCTATGACTCATTTGCGCTGCTTCCGTCAAACAACTAACAATATTATAATATAACTTATCAATAATTATATGATGACAATTATTACAACACATATTATCAGCACACAGACTAAGTTCCACCGGAAAGTCAATATCTCTTAATTTACTTGTACAAAATTCCCTATACATTTTTATCTGTTGAGCGTCCCTCTCACCCCATCTCGCTACACTGTTTATATTCCCAGTATATTTCACTTTACATGATAATATTCCTAAATTACAATACACTTCCAGTGGAAAATGGTCCGACCAGTACACATCATAACATACCTTAACATCAGTCACACATTGCCAAGCTGCCTCTGTTGTCAAACAATGATCAAGCCAACGTTTACAGTTGACATGACTTTCACTTATAAATGTATGTGTGTCTGACACAACGTCCAACTTCATCACGTCCGCACAGAGCCAGCTCCGCTCGTCACAAAAGTTGGCTAATTCCGTAAAAAATAACTCGCCTGGATGAGCGTTAAAGTCCCCGAGAATTATAGCGGATTCAATATCACAACTCTCAATTACTGCATGTATTTCACTTAACACTTCCGTGAATTCTATTAAGTTATCCGTACAGTCTGTTGGCATATACACTGAAAACACTAACGAACTTCGATCACCCGCACATACCTTAACAGCTGTCAGTCTCACGCTACTACACGGCACAACCGTAACGGAAGAGAACACACCCTTTCGCCACATCAACGCCACCCCACCGTATGGACGACCCCGCAGCACGCCTGTTGATGTATCAACCGCTGACTTACTGGTGTACTCGAAGTTATTATCAATACTTCCAATAAACGCAATATCGTGAGGCAAAAGCCACGTCTCCTGCAGAGCAATAATGTGTGCAGTCTTACATAACTCCTTTATCCCCTCCACAGATCTTGTAACAGACTTGCAATTGAAACTAACCAATTTAATACTCTGATTATTTGTAGCATCCATTATTATTATGCGCTTATTATATTAGCCTCAGTCCCAGCATCAGTCACCCCTAATCTAGGGGAGCTCCGTAAATTCCAATCCTTGAAATTAATAAACCGACGGAAAGAAATACCTTCAGGCCACAGTTGCTCATCTAGAAACATGTCTAACTTATGGCTAGGAACAAACACTTTAAAAGCCTTATAATCTCTTTGCCGCTTCATCTTAATCTCTGTCAACTGCACTAAGACGCTCGTCTTGGCTAAAATATAGTCAGCGACGTCCTTAACTGATGACTCATTATCCACGTTATTTACAAACAGTGGTATTTTAATGTCTGCAGCTTTAAATCTACCCGATGACTCCTTCGCCTTCCCTTGCGTTCCAATAAATCTATTCTTCAATCGCTTATTCTGTACTATGTTCCACTTTTCATTCGTATAGGTTTTAAAATCGCCTCCGTTTTGCGTTACTTGTGAGTATGTACACTGTTCACTATGATTCACCGGCGCTGCCCTCTCCGCTACACGCGCCGTTGAGGCCACTGAGTGCGCACACGCAGGTGTTTCAAATATCGTCACCTGTGACGAAACCGCGGTAGGGGCCTCCACGCGCTTGCACTCGCCAGTCCCTTTCACTTTGTCCGATGTCATGTCTTGCGCGACAAGGACAGATGGCTCCCGATACTTGGCGTGCGACAAGGACAAGTTAAGAACCTCGTTGCCTTGTCCTTGAGCTTGTTTCTCAGACATTCTACAAACAGCTGTTTTTGTATTTAACCGCTCTGGTGTAACTACGATGCTTTCTTGCGACAAATTCATAATTCCAATTGGGCCACTATTAGATTCGAAATTTTCAAACCGTAACAAGTTATGCGTACCTCTTTTCATATTCACATTAACATCTTGTTGATAACCATTCACCAGGGACGCTTGTTTCAAGTTAAACAGTTCCATACTTAATTTATTCACTTGTTCAACCGTCGCATAGTCCTCCCTTATCACTTCAACTTGATCTTTTAGTATAATGATGTCTTTTAGCAATCTCGTGACATCAATATGGTCGAAAGTGACCGGCGGTAATTTTCTTAGTTCCCGCGCAACAAAAATGGGAATACACTCCGCTGAAGTACACTTAATGAGGGATATGATATCTTCCAGGTCTCGTTGTACTTTTCCCTCAGCTTTCCCTTTTCTTTTCACCTTCTTTTCCTTTGCCTGTACTGACTGGTAAAGCAAGTCTTTTGCCAACACTATTTCGTCCGTCGAAAACGCTGTTGCGCACATTAAAATGAAGAAAAAAAGTAAGTAAAAAGTACTTTTTTATTATTAATATCATAGATAAAATAATTGTGTTACATAAAATACTTATAATTAAGGAATATTAATAATGTCAAAACAATATTTATCAAAAAAAGTCGAAAACTAATAAATTTTCAAAATTAAAGCAAATAATTATTTAAAACAAAATTAAAAAATAAATGAGAACCTATAAATTATTTAAAAGAATGGTTTTAAAGTTATTTTTTTTTCAAAACTACAGTAAGAAAACTAAACTCTAACAAAATTAATCACTATCACTATCTTGTAACGTACATCTATAAATTCTAATTCGGATTCAGTTGGAAGAGACACCAAAAACTCGACTGCTCTTGGTGAGAGAACTACTCTCTGTTGTTTGGGCATTCTTGGCCTTAGAAAGGTCAGTTTTGGATCAGACGACAAGAGAAAATCATGCAAGATAATTATCTTCATTTGTCGCTGTCATACTTAGTTTTCTTGAATGGTTCTCTCTATATTTACGAAAGTCTTTATTTCGAGCCTCTGATGCTTCTTCCGATAGTTTCCCGATTGGTTAAAGTCCAAAATGCTTTCAACTTACCAGATGGACTTCAAAAAATGGAGCTCAAGGGATGAGTACAAAGAAAAGTTGGCGCAAAGAAAAAAACAAATCCAACAAGCCTTTAAAGATGAAAACGGCTTGCTGTTCAATATTGTGAGACAAGGCGCAGGCACTTCAAACGACGGCAACACTGCCAGAAGATTTTTTAGTTATGCAAAAACATCGACTCGCATCACAGGAGTTGATAAAGAGCTGATCGAAAGATTCCACATAATTTTGTAGACATTGGCTTCTGGTGAGCAAGTGGACTTTCTTCCATTTTCCCAATTTTGTAAAGACACTGCCACTTTGTATGTACAGTTATATCCATGGTAATACATGCCCTCTAGCGTACATAAGTTGCTAGTGCATGGTACGGATATAATTAAGCATTTTGGACGTTTACCAATCGGGAAACTATCGGAAGAAGCATCAGAGGCTCGAAATAAAAACTTTGACTTTTGGCTGAAAACCAGAGCTGGGGCTCTGTCTCGCATGGAGTCGCAGCTTCATACTGAGCGATGGCCGTTTTGCGTGGTTGTGACGCATATTCTCCCCCAATTTGTTATTAACATGTTTTTTTTTATCTTTCTTTGCGTCATGTTTACCGCAAATAAACGAATTTTCTTTCTTTCTTTTTCGTAAATATAGAGAGAACTATTAAAGAAAACAAAGTATGACAGCGACAAATGAAGATATCTGGCATGATCTTCTCTTGCCGTCTGATCCAAAACTGACCTTTCTGAGGCCAAGAATGCCCAAACAACGGAGAGTGGTTCTCTCACCAAGAGCACTCGAGTTTTTGGTATCTCTTGCAACTGAACCCGAATTCGTATTTATAGATGTACATACTTTACAAGATAGGGCTTGTGATTAATTTTGTTAGAGTTTAGTTTTCTTATAGTAGTTTTGAATAAAAATAACTTTAAAACCATATTTTTATAATTTGCACTCATTTATTTTTTAATGTTGTTTTAAATTATTACTTGCTTTAATTTTGTTTTTAAATTATTACTTGCTTTGCTCGCGCAAGTTTTAGTAATAAGTTTTTTTTTATTATAATCCGAACGCAGTTTTGAGCTATATTCCTTCCTTCCCAATTCCCGTACAACGGAACGAAACGGACGCTCATCGCACGCCCCAATCAGAGGCTGCTGCCGCTGTAGCGAGAGCCAATCGCATCTCCTGTGATTTGAGGTTACTTCTCAAATTTTGGACACTTGTCAGTGACCGCTCACCGCACCCTCCCGCGCGCGCCGCGCGCGTACCGCACCGCTCGCCACCCGGGCCATCTTATATCAAAATTCACGAGCTCTCTATTTGTAAGGCCGATACAATTGTGACATTTAAATACCCAATAAGTGCACCACAGTGAGTCGAATCAGGACTTTTTTTTGATAAATATTATGTTTTGAAATTATTAATATTCATTAATTATAAGTATTTTATGTAACACAATTATTTTATCTATGAAATTAATAATAAAAAAGTACTTTTTACTTACTTTTTTCTTCATTTTACTGATCCTCATAACTCTTGAACGGGCAAGTATGGGTGCGTGCTGATAGCGTAAAATTATAGCCAACAAGCCAAAGAATAAGAATAAAGTAGTTTCAAAGCAAGATCTGTCAAGACTTGGCTAAATTTTAGCAGTTTCTGTTTCATTCCATACAACAAAAATAGAAATTATTTTTTTCCGGGCAAACTATCAGTTTTAGAGAAAAACGTTTCAGAACATTTTTTCATCAGAATGACAAGATCTTACGAAGAGTGTTTTTTTTTTTTTAATGGAATTTGTAATAAAAATCCCTATGATATAGCAGTTTCGACCCACTGTGCGCGGTGGCGGCAGGGTGGCGGTTAAAACTAATTTTAATATTATAAGTACCTCGGTATGTTGTAATACTACCACGTGGGCTTAGTGGTCACAAGCGCTATTGCTGAGCATGAGGTCCTGGGTTCGATTCCCAGGTCGGGAAAAGTGTTATTGGGTTTTTCCATAAGGAATTTCTTAATAGCAGCCCGGAGTCTGGATTTATGACATGAGACTTAAACATAACTGGTGAAATGTGGGTATACCTCCTACGGGTACACCTCAGCCTAACTCTTCGAAGAAACATTGCGTGATGTAATGTGTTATGTTAGGTACGTTGTCAATCAGCCGCTTTAGACTTTGTTAAAATAAGGAACAAACAATGTAACTTTATATTTTACTTTATTTTATTTATAGCGACCTATCTGCTTCCGTTTGTGGGAGTCATTCAGCGAAGTTGTGCTGACTATTCTTATGCCATCTATAAAAAGGATCACTCGGAAAGCGAAGCAAATACGAATGTTTTCAAAATTAAGTGGTGGACTTGTCCGACAGATCTTTGTAACTGGGGGGTAATGAACAAATTCCAAATTATGACGTTGATTGTAAGCGCCATGTGGTCTCTTGTCTTTTTATTATAAATTTTAATATATTTTTTAAACAATACATTTTACATCCTTTGTTTAAACTGTAATTGCCTAGTGTAGCAACATAATGATAACTTAAGTTTTCATGCAAATGTTTGACAACGGTTAGACTGGAAGCTGACCCCAACATAGTTGGGAAAAGGTTAGGCAGATGATGGATGATACAGATGACTTTACTCGTGATTCTTCTAAAATTTTTTCTAACAAAAGTACGACAAAAAAAAATCTTACATTAATCATACATTTATCTATAGCAAATATTTTTATTGGGGTATTTATGACATTCATTAATTATATAATTTTATTATTATTATTCCTTTATTTCATTAAAATACTTATAAATTACATTTTTAAATATTAGAATATAAAAAATAGTAGCCCACCGGTATCGGGAACAGGGTCCAAGCTAGGCGCGGTCAGGGCTCCAGAGAGAGGAACCTCCTGACAATGCGAGCCGTGTCCAGGAGTACCGCCTTCTGAATTTTCGGTTCTAGGACTTGCCGGTTTCCTCACGATGTTTTCCTTCACCGTTTTTGAGAGCAGTGGTGATGAAATAATTTACACAAAGTAAAGCGCCTGTCTGGGTTCGAACCTACGACCTTACAACTCGTAAATCGCGGTCGGTACCACTGGGCCACCACTGCTCTCAAGTTGGGTTTTAGTTTTTTTTAATACATTTTATTTAAATTATTTTGGGGTAATATACATATATATTTTTGAAATATGCTCGTCAAGCCCTTTCATTTGATACTCAACACGGTATAACCAAAAACTTTTTTTGTTCATGACTTTATGTGCTTTAGAGGGCGCCATATTTAATGCAACGTCACATAGCCTATAACAAGTGGACGACCAAGACGCTTCTAACGATACCTCATTAAAAAAAAAAAAATATGATCAGTAGTTTAGAAATTATGAGCTGACAGATGAACATACATACCGATCAAAATCATAACCCTCCTTTTTGCTTCGCCGTAGTCGGGTAAAAATAGAGTAAAAAAAACAAAGTGATCCAACCAAACATACCACAAGTAATCAAAAAGTTGCCTTCCGAGTACGAACAATACAAAGAAAGTACTACTTGCGAACAACATTTTCTGAAACATTCAAGTTATGCCACTATATCAAACCTGGCGGAGGAACTGCACAGCTTTTTGATGTAATACAGTCAAAGTTAACTGGTTTTACTATGAATGTTTATTGCATAATTATCTTAGGTGAAGAAGACTTTGAGCTCGCGGGCAACAATTTGGGGCTGTGTCGTCGCCCGAACAGTCAGGCCCAAAGAGGAGGCACGCAGTGTTCCATGCGCGCCTTTATGGGAGGACGGGTGGTCGTGGGATCGGCCACACTGGGTGATGGGGCCCACTAGGCATAGCGGGCTGATACCAGTCGAGGGTGTGGAGAATGTACTTGTACAAGTATCTCCCGGGCTCCCAATACATGGTAGTAGTAGGAACAGTGGGGTTTTAGTCGGTAGGAGTCCGATATAATCCTCCGTTCTCCCAAGACGGAGGCTATCCATGAGGATTTACCACGGAAAAAAAAACAAAAAAAACGGTGAAGAAGACTTTAAAACCATCAATAATCACATAGTTACAAAGATTTTTTTTCCAGACGGTTAATTAGCTTTTATGTAGACATATGGCATCCTGACTCTAAAAATAAAAATTGTTTTCATCTATCAGCTTTAGTTTTTGAGATATGACATAATATGTGTGATTTTTTTAGAAAAACACAAAAAATAAATACCATAAAAAATATTAAATTTTTGGAAGCCGCTAAAAATATCGTCGCATATCGTCTTCGCGCGAACTCGGTAACGTTCGGGTGCAGAAAAATGTCTTCCGAAAAGTTAAAGTGTATAAAGTGTAAAATCGTTATAAATGAGTTATTATGTTTTGTGCAGAATAAAATTGACATAATGGACGAAGAAAGTTTAATTCGGTTGTGTGTAAGCTCATACACAACCGCGGAAATTACTGCAGCGAAGGATTTGTTGTTTGAATCAATATCTACGAGTACCCGCAACATTTCGCGACGCAAGAACCGGGAACAAAAAGAAACAGAGGATATTATCTGCATATTTAAGAGTACAGATCCTGATAAAACTCCTATTTTTGTTGCAAGGGAATTAGATAAATTACCTCCAGTGTCCTTCGATCACATTGATGTCACGGCTTTACTAAAGGACATCGTCATATTAAAATCGGAGGTCAGGTACTTAAAAGAATCTTGTGCTACGGTTGACCAACTAAACTCAGTGAAAGCAGAGATAAACGACATGAAATTTGCATCGCTGGTAGATGTGGAACGCACTTGCACCGCAAACGTAAACATAAGACGGGGTGCTTACTTACTGGATAGTGGCCGAGACAGTGGTCCAATCGGTTTGTTAAATATCTCAAACCGTAACAGCAGCAATAGTTCACCTGAGAAAAATGATCTAACTACTGATCCATTGAACTGGCGATCCCCGGTAGCCCTGCAGATAATAAACACAGGTAGTGATTGTACTACAACATCCGTGCGCAGTGCACTTGATAACACGGCCGCTGTCTCCGCCGTTACTGTCACTGCCTGCGAGCCCCGGCCCCAGGTAAGTGGTGGGAGCGGAGCGGTCAGCTGTTCGCCGACACACAACGCGAAGCTTACGTCGTCAAACCCGTTTGATAAAGATATAAGTACATGTACAGCGCCGGCGGCTAGTAAGTTGAGTGTCACGATGCATGTAAACAAAGCGAAATCATTAGCAGAAATAACGTGCGATGGTGAATGGAAATCGCAGCATCCAAAAAACGAGTGGATTTTAGTGCAGGAGAAAAGACTAAAAAACAGACGTTCAGAGTCTCAATTAGTGAGAGGCAAGGCTCCCTGTATGCCTGGGAATAAGTTTAAGTCTGCAAGTGTGACGATACCTCTGTTTCTTTCTAACGTTCACAAAGATACTTCAGAAAATGATATCGCACAGTACGTACTTTCAACAATAAAAGAAAAAGTCACGGTACAGAAAATCAGAATGAAGACAGAAAAAGAATAATTCATTTAAAATAATGGTTCCGAAAACTAAATTAGACATGTTTTTGAGTGGCGAGTCATGGCCGGCTGATATTACATGCAGGCATTTCAGACCTTATAAAAACCCTCAATCTGTTGGCGTTGTAGAATCTAGAAAACCCGCTTAGCAAAATGCATAAGGTTAATTTCATAACATACAACTGTAAGAACATCAAGCGGTCTATTGAAGGCATAAAACAGCTTTGCAGTTTTGCGGACATAATCGCACTGCAAGAGACGTGGCTACAGCCTGATGAGCTAGCGTACCTGTCCAGCGTGCATGAAGATTTCGGAAGCACGGGAACGTCTGCTATGGACACGGCTGCCGGCATCATCAGAGGTCGGCCCTTCGGTGGTGTTGCGCTATTGTGGCGTAAGGCGGTGTTCCCGTGTGTTTCAGTGATTGCGTGTGCTAATCCGCGTATTGCGGCAATACGTCTGACGACGAATGATAGGCCATTGCTGGTCGTGAGTGTTTATATGCCAACTGATAGCGTAGAAAATGTATCGGAGTTCACAGATTGTCTTAGTTGTATCAGTGCCATTGTAAGTGATAATGATATCGAGTCTGTTTTTATGCTTGGCGACTACAACGCGCATCCAGGTGAGCGTTTCTACCGTGAACTAATAGATTTCTCGATGAAGCAGGATTGGACTTGTGTAGATACTAGCAGGTTGCAACCGTCGTCAGGAACGTTCACATTTGTTAGCGAAGCTCACGGGAGCAGACGATGGATCGACCACTGCCTTGTGACTGACTCGGCTGTGCATTGTGTAACAGATGTGTTCGTGAAATACGACGTTTATTGGTCTGACCATTTACCGCTAGTTATTACTTGTTATCTCGATGTTGTTAGGCAGAAAACTATTGGCAAAAATACCGTTTGTAATAAAATACAATGGGGAGAGAGGAATGCAGACCAATGTATTGCCTATGAAAATATGTGTAATTCACAATTAAAGCATATTGACTTGTCAGTATTCTTACAAAATTGCTGTGGCAATTATTGTAGTGATCTTTGTCATAAAAAGTTAATTAATAATTTATACAACGATATTGTGAAAATTTTATGTTCGTGTGCTACTGCCACGTATGAAAGTAGTCGAGGTAAGCGAAAACCCCTGGCTGGTTGGAACAAGCATGTGAGCGAAGCTCACAGGAATGCCAGGATGGAGTTCAACATATGGTGTTGGTACGGTCAACCGCCCACTGGTCCCATTTTTGACGCCATGATGATCTCACGGAAGATCTTCAAGGGAAAGCTTAAGTGGTGCCAAAAACACCAGGAACAAATTAAAATGGATTTATTAGCAAAACACCATGCGAAATCAAATTTTACGGGATTTTGGAAAGCTACTAATAGATTGAATCCTAAGCCTGGCGTTCCTGTGAGCGTCGACGGGGTCTCCTGCCCTAGGGATATAGCTGAGGTGTTTAAAAACCAATTCGCAATTAAGTCGACACTGGGGCCGCCGTGCAGGGTGTTCAGTGCTGGTCCTGAGCGTGCGGAGGTGTCCTCTGTAATTGGTGCAAAGGAAATCAGGCACATTTTGAAGAAGATGACAAGAGGCAAATCCCCTGGGCATGACGGACTCAGCATTGAACACCTTCAGCATGCTGGTATCCACTTACCTCGGGTGCTGGCACTTTTATTTAATCTATGTCTGTGTCATTCACATCTTCCGCCTGATCTAGTGCGAACTCTGGTGGTGCCGGTAGTTAAAAGCAAGACAGGAGACGTGTCGGACAAGTCAAATTACAGGCCTATTTCACTCGCCACCGTCATAGCCAAGGTCCTTGACAGCGTGCTTAACTCACATCTAAATAAGCATGTGCAGCTCTGTGATGCCCAGTTTGGATTTCGGCCTGGGCTGTCAACGGAGACTGCTATTGTTAGTTTGAAGCACGCTGTCAGGTATTACACCGATAGAAATACACCTATTTATGCGGTTTTCCTTGACTTGTCCAGGGCCTTTGATCTTGTCCCATACGATCTTCTCTGGCAAAAGCTAGAAGAGACAGCGCTGCCGCCAGAGTTCGTATTACTCCTCAAGCACTGGTATCTGAACCAAGAGACTCAGGTGCGGTGGGCGGGAGAACTGTCAGAGCCATGCCGGCCGGAGTGCGGAGTGAGGCAGGGAGGCCTGTCCTCGCCTCTGCTCTTCGGCCTGTATGTTAATGCTCTGATTGAGCAACTCAGCAGCACGCGTGTCGGCTGCTACGTGGATGGAGTTTGTTTTAACAACATTAGCTACGCAGACGACATGGTGCTGCTGGCTCCCTCGATCGGTGCTCTCCGAAAGCTACTCAATGTCTGTGAGTCATACGCTGCGACTCATGGGTTAATTTATAATAGCAGTAAAACTGAATTCATGGTCTTCAGGTCTGGCACCAGGTGTCCCACTACTGTCCCTCCTCTACTAATGAAAGGTCACCCGATTAACAGGGTATATAAATTTAAATATCTGGGCCATCTGGTTGCTGATGACCTGAGGGATGATTAAGATCTAGAAAGGGAGCGCAGAGCATTGTCAGTTAGGGCGAATATGCTGGCCCGCAGATTTTCTCGATGTACTATCGGCCAAAGTTCCGCATGCTCACCTTAAAGGCGATAATCGCATAGCACGACTCACGACTCGATCGCACAATGCACGAGTTTTGACCAATAGGATGCACAAAGCGTATTTTAGTGGTGTTCGTATTAGTATAATCATGTATAGAATGTGTGACACTCACACTAGGAGCGTACTATGCTCACTTGTTTCTGCTAAGATACGAGTTTTTAATGGGCACGGCCAGCGCGGCGCGGCGGCGGCGTGAGCTCTTTGTTATTGAATTGAATTGTTATTTTATTATTGACAAGAATTAATTTTAGTACTCATATCTTCTGTTTGTTTGGTTTAGAAAATGTATTATTGATATTGCAGTATTTACAAAAATAATTTGTAATAACTAATAAACTACAATTTATATGTATTAATCCACTTTAATATTTTCCTCTCTCTATCGGGTCTATAGATATAGGTTATTTATGAACACTTTCACTGCCTCTCCAATTTTCACCATATCCTATGTGATGCCGCATGCCGCAGCAACCGCACCATATTCCCTTCACAATAAGATGAGACATTGAAACGAACCGTTTTATTACAGTCCGTTCCACCGATTTTGACTTCTATTCCGTAGGCTTATGGATGGCATTAAAGGCAAAAAAGTGGTTACAATACCAACTGTTTACTGCAGCTGCCATTTGTCATGCCACCAACACAATAGCATTCAAAATCGATTGAACGGACATTTATGGTTTGTTTACCTTTTATCTCACGGCTCCCTGAATACGTTAGGTATAGGTGCGTTGACCGGCACTGCATGAAGGTATCAAATGTTTATATTGAATTTTTTTGTGTTTAATCGACTTTATTAAAAGTAAATAACTATCTAAATTTCTATGTGTTTCTTTATACTTGGGCAATTTGGGAATACTTGAAAATTACAGTAATATTTGAACCAATACTCTGCGCAGTTCATACAATGTTATCAGAGCTTTTTGTTTGTAGCTAACGCAAGGCCGCAAGCCGCACAACTCTTGCAACTGAAATAAAAATAAGTTCATTATCTAAGACCCATTGTTATTTAGTGGGAATGTCTGGAAATTCGGTTAAACAATAGAGGACGGCTTAATACAAGGGCCATACCTACGTTTTTTTATTACCTTAGGATTATCTCAAATGTTTTGCAGTTGTTCCTTGTATTTGGTTTAATACTTTTAACAGTAGGTAATTGTAATATTGTTAGGACAGCAGTGAAATCACAATTTAACAAAAGAATTATTTATTAACCTAAAAGCTAATCACATGAACTTTATAAAAGTAATTATTAAACTTAGCAAACTTACAATCAGAGGAACAAAATCATCACCAATTAAATCAATAAAATAAACCAGAGAATAAAGAGATACAGAGATACCAGATTTTAGCAGATTACACCGAACGGCCGACGAGTAGTACGTACGCACACGACGCAATCCGAACAGAAAGTGAGTCCGAGGCGCCGCTCGCAGTGGTTTTATAGTGAGCGCGCCCCACCCCGTCCGTGGGCCGTGTAGTAGTAGTCAACACGGCCATCCTGATCATGCGTCGTCCTCGACAGCATCAGAAAGGTCCGGCAGGCTACGCATGGCTGCTCCATGGGTTTCGTTAGCTGAACGGGAAAGCCTAGCGACTGGCTTTGCACCATGAAGAGCAGAAGTGGTGTCTTCAGTGAGATCGTCTTCTGTGAAACCAACAAGAGAGATTAACGTCTCTCGGAGAGCAAACACATTTGCCTATTCTTTTGCTTGCACTCAATTCGTCTTACGTGGCCTTTTTCTTTCATTCAACAGACACATAAACTGACTAGCTAAATAATCTATGGGATACTAAGACGTCATCTTAGTACTCCATAGAGTTCCATTCATCACATAAAGACATCATGACTCATGTCATCAACATTCATACATCATGCAACACACATGAATCCATCTTCATTCACTGTCATGTAGGGCATTTATCGCCGAAAGGATCGTCTCGCAGTCCGTCCTCTACATGACCCATCATGTAGGGCGATTACCAAATCACCGAAAGGAACGTCTCGCAGTCCGTCCTCTACATGACCCATCATGCAGGGTGATTACCAAATCACCGAAAGGAACGTCTCGCAGTCCGTCCTCTACATGACCCATCGTGCAGGGTGATTACCAAATCACCGAAAGGAACGTCTCGCAGTCCGTCCTCTACACTTCAAAACACGTTATACGGGAACGAGATCCGTTATACGTGGGTGGCGAGGCCACTCTTTGTGAGACCGGTTAGGTACCTCGCAGTTTACTTGACGTAGACGTCTCGCAGTCCGTCTATTGTCTCACCTCAGGATCTGCACAACTCTCTATGGCAATGCAGACCCTTCATGGCACGCAAGCGTACTCACGCTCAAAGAATGCAACGCAAGTCTCAGGACACCACTCTCCTTTCCAGAGCACCATGTACCGAGCAGCAGCTTGCGTCGTCTTGCCATATGAGCCTGTCAACAAGCGTGGCTCATACCGCCCACTAGGCAGCGTGCGTGTGACCCTGTACGGCCCTCGCATCCCGTGGTCCATCTTTTCGGTTGCCTGCGAAAACTTAATGACGAAGACCAAATCATTCACATTCAAAACTTTTGGTGGTCGTCGGTCTCGATTTACATAATCGTGTTGTCGAGACTGGTTTTGTATTAGTAGATCAGTTGCACGGGCTCGATGTAACGCTCTTTGTGTTTCACGATTGGGCTGCACACCTTCCAAAGCGACATCACGGACCAGTGACCTAATGACGGGGGTTGCCGCGTCAATGCCCACCAGCAGAATTAATGGCGATGCCTGAGTCATCTTCTGCTTGTTCACGTTAAGGATCAGTTGGAGCCTCCACAGCGTCTCGGACCAGGCTGCCTCTTTGTGAGAGCTCGGTTTAACCTGACCTTGACTTATTATTTGGCCAAGATATTCAACCTCGGTGGTGAGAAAGACACACTTGCTTATGTTTATCGAAAAGCCAGGCTTGGTCAAGGTCGTAAGTACCTGTCGCAACAGGTTGACACCTTCGTCCACTGTGGCGCTTATCAACAACACATCATCTATGTAAACTAGGACTTGTCCCGCGTCGATGAATTTGCGCAGCGTTTTGTTAATGATGCGTTGATACACAATGGGCGAATTCGTCAGGCCGTATGGCACTTTTTTAAATACTCATAATGCCTCTCAGGCGTAACAAATGCGGTGCGATGGACTGACTCATCACTAACACACACCAGATAAATGGTGGAAACCAGAAGCCATATCAAGAGATGAGTATCTTGTCATGTTTATGTCACCTAAACGATCGATATGGGGTCATCTATTAACGGGAGCGGATATCGCTGTTTGACAGTCACCCTGTTCAAAGAACGAAAATCAACGCAAAGCCGGTCCGAGCCGTACTTTTTCTTCACTAAAATTATCGGACTAGAATACTCGGATTCAGACTCTCGGATAATACACTTCTGTAGAAGGTCATTGATGATTTCGCGAACTCTAATTTTCTCAGCAATTGAATGTTTATAAGGGCGGTAGGTAACCGGTACATCGCTGGTTACATTGATGTGCATTTCACCCGTAGTGACAGTAGTTGTCGCTGTGCCTGTTACAAAAAAACTCCGCAAAATCATCAATTACCCTCCCAAGAGACCTCCGCTCTACACCCTGTAGTGGTGTAACTACAGGTATGTCTGTTTCTTTAGAGACCGTGAACACATTGGACGTGTTCTCACTGTCGGGCGCGCGTGTAAGATATTGTCGGTTTTTAGTACTGATGTACGTTATGCCATCTCTATTCAAAATGTCAGTTCCAATTATCAGGGGTGTACTCATAAACGCGGCTGGTACTACAACGAAATCAGCCTCAAGTGCGATATTAGCAAACTCAACCGTAATGGTTACGTAAGACGTAGACACAATTTCGTGGTTACTAATACCCTTAAGCAAACACCTAGTAGGTTTTACTGAACAAGCCAAATGTTTTACTACGTCGGACGATATGAGGGAGACATTAAGCGCGCCGCCGTCTATTAACACATCGACCGGTATGCCGTGTACTACTGCGGTAGTTATGTCACTGTTTCTTCCGTAGGATCAGTTAAAACAGGTCTTGCGCTGATCCGAATCAGCACGTTCTGCACCACGTTTTCGTGATAGAGGGTAGGCCGTAGTTTTAGCTGAGCCACCCTTCGTTTGATCTGGTTTCACATAGATAGATAGAAAGGACACCAGATTTTCTGAAGAGAGCTCTGCGTTTGCTGCCGCTGCTCGCACTTGTGCATCGTCTATGCCGCGAACCACTATTTGCGTCATTAATTCCTCACTAAGGCCTTTGACAATGCGCAAGTGGAGCAGGGTACGTCGCGCGTACTCGGCGTACGATGTGAATTTGTTAGACGTCGTATTCATCGTTTCAAACAGTATTGTTGCGTAATCTAATTTTCGAGGGCAAAGTGGTTTGAATTCGCGTTTAAAGCTACTCCACGATCTATCAGAGGTTACCCATTCATTTAACCAAGTTCTCGCGTCGCCTTTCAAACATCCAGCTACACGTGACAGGCATTCTCTGTCGCCCCAGCGATTGGCTATTTATGCGCGATCCACTTCATCACACCAAGAGTCCACGTCATGGATAGACGGGTCAAAGTTTGACACAAAATAATGGGAACGTCCCGGATTTATGGAATGGATCGCCTCTACTATAGCTTGGGCCACAGACGGCGCCGTTGGGTTCGGTTGCGGAATGAGGGTAGACGTGAGTTGTGAGTTTGTTCTCGATCATTTCCAGACGGGATAAGATTGTGTCTAGTGTTCGCGTTTCTGCAGGGGTAGACCGCGGTGTCTGGCTAATGTATGACGCAAGCGGCGGCGTCCTGTTCGATCGTATTGTAGAGGGAGTCCGTTCGCGACGACTACGTGACTTTTTCCGTGTTTTTTGTGTACCTCGCGACTGATCGCGCCTACAATGCCGTCGGTGCGATCCGCTACGTGATCTGCTACGTGAATTATGCGTGTTAGGCATGTTCACCCGTCAAAACAAGTTCTAAGTACACAAAACACAAAAAAATCACACACGTGGGTAATGACAAAGTTCCTCCGTTACGAAATTCAAACTTGGTCAAGTGGCCCAGATTGGGGTTGGATTGTTATCCCACTTCTGATGTTAGGACAGCAGTGAAATCACAATTTAACAAAAGAATTATTTATTAACCTAAAAGCTAATCACATGAACTTTATAAAAGTAATTATTAAACTTAGCAAACTTACAATCAGAGGAACAAAATCATCACCAATTAAATCAATAAAATAAACCAGAGAATAAAGAGATACAGAGATACCAGATTTTAGCAGATTACACCGAACGGCCGACGAGTAGTACGTACGCACACGACGCAATCCGAACAGAAAGTGAGTCCGAGGCGCCGCTCGCAGTGGTTTTATAGTGAGCGCGCCCCACCCCGTCCGTGGGCCGTGTAGTAGTAGTCAACAATATTACCTTTTATTCATTAAAATAATACAGGGTGAAATTGAATTCATGGGCATCCTTTTAAGGGGTCATTGTACTCATCATTATGAACAACTTCAACTATGAGACCATACCTGAAATCGCGAAAAAAAAATCAGCTGTTCCCTACATTTATGTTTGCATAACTCGACAAAATGTAGGGAACAGCAATTTTTTTTTTCTCGATTTCATATTTGTTCCCATAGTCAAAGTTGTTCATAATGACGAGTACAATGACCCCTTAAGAGGATACCCATGAATTAAATTTCAGCCTGTATTACGAACAAGGTATCGTTGCAATTAAAATGCCCAGGCATGCCGTGCAGGATGAGCACTTTAAGACTGGATTATAATCAAACCAACACTTTACTCTTTTATAATTCATGCTCTAGTCAAAGTTTGACAATTCATGATTTTAAGCGAAATCAACGCTACAGGCGCGTTACCGGCATTGCATGTCAAGTTTTTTTTTGACAAATCTAACAATGATTCAGTTCCTACGCCACTTTAAAATTCAGAAGCTTATCAAGTAATTAAACTAAACTATAATTTGTGCCTTGGCAGCAGTGAGAGTGAAAGGATTGAAATAAAATGTTGGGTACTAGTGAAATATATATTTTTAGTTTGTGTTCATTTAACATTATGCAGGATTAAAGATTTATTTAGGTTGATATTTAAATCTTATCTGTATAATAAAAGATGTATAGTAAGTGCTTTTTGTATGAAACTATCGGCTGTAATCTCAGTGTGAAAAAATAAACAGTTAGTTAAAATCTACTTGAGAACAATTTTAAGGATTTGCTGTTGTAGAAAAAAAAACAATATAAGTAACTTAATTTATTTTTAATAGACTTTTTCAAAACATTAAAGATTCATCCAGAAATTAACATATTATAACAAAAAATTACACAGAAATTATCATCAAAATGCAAAATATTATAAGTGAAAAGATTCTTACTCATAATATCATTTATAAACTGTATTTATCTACACTTATATCGTAAAGTTCAAAATATGAAATCAACACAACAATGACAAACAGACAACACAACAACAACAGGCAAAAAGCCTGTCAGTAAATAAGATTAGGAGAATATTGCTCGTGCAGTTCTAATGAAATTGAAAAGTTTTAAGATTAGTACAATTTAAGAATCTTAATAATTTTTATAATTTGCAATAATTACATTACACTACAGACTAGGTTTATCAAGCAAATGAGATCAATTATTTATGAGGTGGACGGATATGATGACACTACTGAATATGTAAAATAACAAACTAACGAGATCGGGGCTTACGACAACATTGATTGTAAATAAAACAACAAATCCACCAATAAAGGCAACATGACATTAAATTGACATCAATAATTTTACAAGAAGACTTCAAAATCGTTGGCAATATTTTAAACTATGATTACGGTCTACAGTCTACCCTGTGACATTAATCAACGAAGTAATATAATACAAATTGGAATAATAAAAATAAACCTAATAAAAATAGCTATACAGGGTTATTTGCAAGCCGCCGGAGTCGCGGGTTGTTCGAAAGAGATACCATGGCCCTGGCACAGGCAACTGAAGGAACACGGGTGGGTTTTAGTCAGTAAAAGTTTGACACGACCTTCCGCTCCGCCCAGAGCGGGAGAAGTCATTTGATGATAAAACACTAATAAGCTCGTAGGACTATAATACTAACATCATAAATAACAACTTTTATTGTATGACTTTTAATAATTCATAAAAAAATAATTTCATAATACAATTAAAAATATTTATTTTGATCGCTCTAAATTTGAACAACTCTACGCGGTACCAAAATATGTAAGTAGTTAAATAAACAAACAGTGCGTTGCGAATGCAGGGTCGCAGCGGTACTTACTACAAAATACTGATCTAAAAAGTGTTATTACAAATATTACAACAAAAACTTGAAAGTTTACTTTTGGTATTCTAAAAAGTCATAGATCAAAAGTGGTTGTACTAATATAGTCCTACCAGGTGTTAGAAAAATAACCCTGTATAATGTAATTATCCAGTATGTTAATTAACGAAAGGCGTTCCCGTTAACCCGCAATAGTATAGCGTCCACATGCTACCAAAATATGACCATTCGAAAATTCACGAAAAAAAATCTGCTGTTCATTACATTTATGTTCGCATACCTAGCTTAACAAAATGTAGGGAGCAGCTGATTTTTTTTCGCGAATTTTTAAATGGTAATATTAATTGTAGCATGTTTGGACTATTGCGGGGTAACGGGAACGCCTTTCGTTAATTAACATAGTGCATGTTAAAAATTATATTAACTTAATATTTCGTCGCTGCTCCTCCCGCATCTATCACAGCATCGCAACGGCTACGCATGGACCTAGCCAGGACTTCGCACAAATTCGAACCTCTGAATGTGTCCCAAACTTGTTCGCAATGTGTGACAAGTGCTTCCTTCGTTCTTTCTGCTCTACTATCCCATCTCTGGACCATTAAACCCCACAAATTTTCAATGGGGTTTAAGTCTGGCGATCGGGAGGGCCATGGCACTGTTTTAATTTGTGGTTGCCCTCGCAACCACTCTTGAACAACCCGCGCACGGTGTATCGGGCAATTGTCCTGGAAAAAATAAAATTCTGGCACGTCCAGTTGTGGATACACCGTGCGCACTGTGGGTACCATGATGGTTTGTAGCACCTCTAAATACGTTTGGCCGTTTGCCCTCCCTGGTATAAAAGCGAGCTCGCCTGGTCCAGCAGCACTCATCCAGCCCCACATGTTCACTACAATTCTTCCCGATTCTGCATTTGGGTTCACATTTCGAGGTTCGTATCTTGTGTTATCTACACGCCATAAATTCCGACGACCTTGTTGGCTAGACCTAAAGCACTTTTCATCAGAAAATATGGCGTAAGAGAAATCGAAGTCCCTGTAGTCACGAGCGAATCGCACGCGAGCAGCTTTCTGCTCCTGCGTCAAAATAATTTTTTTTGCGGGACGTCTGTGATGGACTCCAGCTCGATGCAACTCGTTTCTAATAGTTTGCATCGAAACTTCGTATTCTTGTGCGAAACTGCGAGTGGGTGTGAACGGGTTCTCTTCGTACGTGGCTATCATATTATTTAACTCGTTTTCGTTTATAGCCCGGGGTCGAGGTGCACGAACGCGTTCTGTAATTTCTCCTTCTTCATATCTTCGCACCCAGCGGCGCACCGTTGTTCTCTAACGAAAAAAAAAAAAAAAAAACAATCAGCATCGATTTTTTACATAATATAGGAACTAAGTATAATAATACGAGTACACTACAAAAGTCTTATTCAAAGGGCACAACTAGTACACTATAAATAAAAATTATAAGTATTGAAATACTTAAGGTGTGCATTTTGGTTGACTTTATGATAAATAAACTCTTAACTTTTCTATAACTAATTTAAGTAGTTATAACATTCATAACTATATTTTAAAATACAAGTTGTAAATGCAATAACTGAAAATCTCTTAAGGGGTCATTACTCATCATTATAAACAACTTTTACTATGAGAACCAAACCTGAAATCGCGATAAAAAAGCAGCTGGTCCATACATTTTGACGAGTTACGCGAACATAAATGTAGGGAACAGCTGTTTTTTTTTCGCGATTTCAGGTTTGGTCCCGTAGTAAAAGTTGTTCATAATGATTAGTACAATGACCCCTTAAGAGGTTTTCAGATATTGCAATTTACACCTCGTATACCTACCTATGAGTAAGAAAAATGGCACAGCGTAAATTCCAACATTGTATGAAACTGTCCCAAGCAAATTTGTGCTTTATCTCTACTATTTAAAAGTGTACTACGTGCGGGCTGGCAACGTGGCATTTCTAAAGGTTTTTCGTGGTTAAATACCAACAATCACTTGCTTGGCCGAAAAAATAGTAAGTACTTGCTATTTTATCGGCCAGCCAAGCACTAAATCGTTAGTATTTAAAACTATGTGTGCTACTTTTTTTAAGTTTTTTTGGTAAATATTTACGAGCACAAATACTAACAAAAATTTACATTATTGTCAATTACTTTCCATCTGCAGTATTATGATAAAATAAATGTTAAAAATAATTATAAAAAACAATTATCTTGTGCTTGGGCGAAAAAAAATTGTAGTTTGAAATATAATGATCAAGCCTCTAGAAATGCGACGAATGCGCTCTGGTTTTTCTAATTAAAATGCGGCAACGACGCTGTGAGATAAGGCACCATTGTTTAGGTTGTTTTGGTTTAGGATTTATTATCGGGTCATAAAAGGCTCCAACAACGTCTTTGAAAGCAAAAATAAATAAAAAGAACAAACTTATTTGAATGCATTACTATAAGTAGGTAATATCTTATGAGACTTTTAATAAGAATCCATCTGAAAGTTATAATAATTTTATTATTTTTATATATAAATCTGCCTAGCCTTTTCCCAACTATGTTGGGGTCGGCTTCCAGTCTAACCGGATGCAGCTGAATACCAATATTTTTCATGGATTTGTTTTTAAATTGCAATATAAGGAAAAATGCAAACTATGAAATAATAATATTACTATCACTTTATTTATTTCTATATCTCTCCCTCTATCTGAATACAAAAACATAACTTACTTGCATGTTCAACTCCACTGCTATTTGGGATATATTTAACCCTTGTCTATGCAAAACAATAATTTGATTCCTTTCTTCCTGAATCAGGTTTCGGGTCGTCATGGTTGCACCACGTTAGTCACAGCCCACACACAATACACACACAGTCCAGGATACAAGCTAGGGTCAAGAAGAGGCTTTCGATCACAGTCCGGTATACAAGCAGAGGTCACAGTTAGGCAGGCAATCAGTCCGATAGAAATAAACAGGTCGTAAAATGAAATGGCGATAGGAATTTAAGGGAAGCGTCAACAATTAGCGAGAGCAAATTGGCACTGCCGCGCTCTAGCTAATGTTTGTTATTTTATGTTACTCGCTCATTACTCACACAAATGCATATTGTCTCTAATTGGGGGAAACTAGGAAGGGGTGTGGTTTGTCACTAGCTGCGCTCTCGCAGGAATATTTTCTTAAGTGAGCATGCTTAACTTGGGCCGATAGTACAGACGCAATTAAAATAACCCTTTTTAAGGCGTACTGTACAGCACTGTACTCGGGAGCCCTGTGGTTCACATATACCCAAAAGGCTTACAATGCTCTGCGTATCCAATACAATAATGCATTCAGGGTATTGTTGCGATTGCCGCGCTTCTGTAGTGCCTCGGCAATGTTTGCAGACGCACGCACTGACGGCTTTGAGGCACTGTGGCGTAAGAAATCTGCCTCGCTACTCGGCAGGCTGCGTGGCAGTCGCAACACTATCCTGCAATCAATAGCCGCCCGGGCAGACAGCCCGCTAGTGTGGGCGCTTACAAACCGGACCCGTTCTGTTTTAGTTATTAAGTACTAACATAGGCTAAGCTTTTTTGTTACTAACACTATAGACCATTGTAGTCTGCAATAATAATAATAAATAAATAAAAATATAATAATATAATAATATTTTTTATTCAGTATTAAAAATTGGTAAAATATTAACATAAAATCTTAGAAATAATTTACAAAGGTATTATAATGTTAGATGCCTGTACTAGGATAAACCTGTATCACAGGCGGCATGAGTTCACACTTTATGGTACTTGTAGGACAATAAAATTCATAACAATATTTAATATTAAAAGTCTTGAAATAATGACAAAATGTAATTAATTCACTATTTTATACCTAGTTTACTTAAATACTATTTACCTTAATGATAAAAATAACAAAACATAAAAGTCTCAAAATACGTCATTTCTTATTTAGTTTGCGTAAAATAGTTTCTTGCACTTTATAACCTAGTTAAAACACATGATATGATTTTGCGTCAGCAGAATTTGTAAGTGGGTTAAAAACGATGTTGCACAAAATTAAATAACATTCGAGGCTATTATGTATTTTCAATTTTACTGCGGGCGATTAATGCGTATTTTGTTAAGTCAGCAGTAGGCATTAAACGGTAGTCTGGACTTGAGTATGATGCTCTAGGCGCCCTCGTAGTCGATAGAGTTGATGTACCTGTACTCCGCTATTTTCCTAGCAGGGCAATCAGCGTCTCCCGTTTTATGGTTATTGGGCTTTTTAAAGCGTGAGCAAGTTGCACATTTCGGTGTGTCAGCTTTCTTCGCGCATTCTGACAACGAGTGTCCTCCTTCTCCGCAGTGACTACACGTAGATTTCAGCTCTCTGCATGTTTTTGCTGCATGACCATATTGTTGGCATTTGTAGCATCTGGTAACCAGGGTGAAGTCCCTGACATGGCAGGACGTCCAATTAATAAAAAGCCTTGTTTGAGATAATAGGGCTTTACGTATATTCGCTATTACTTCAATGACGTAGTTACAGGTCAACACATCTTTCTTCCCAGATTTGTGGCTTAATTTAACCATACTCAAAAAGGACTCCATAGTCATCGCTGGAAACTTGTCAGCTACGTTCTGTTCGTAAATGCACCTGAAGACTTCAGTTTCAGCCAAAGTAGTCGGCACACCTACAACCACGATCCTAGGTTTGCGCTTGTTGGGTTCGTCGGCGGTAAGTCCGGATGTAGAGAGCTGGACTGCGTGCTTGAGTATATCAGCGTCGTGCTTCGTCTCTATACTAATAATAACGCCTTCATTTTTGGTCTTGCGGACACCACGCACATGCAGCTTCATTTGATCAGGGCGAATAATTTTTTGTACGAGGTCTTTTGTTTCGTCACTAGACTTTATCGTTGGGATAAATAGCTACAGAGCTTAAATTGTTCGGTCGAATGAAATCATTTGCCCTTTTCTTCACCATATCGGCAAACGAAACATTTCCCGAACCAGAGTCCTTAATCGTCTGTTTGAGTTCCGAAATATGTTCCGACAGGTCTCGCTTTTCTAGAACGGCATCAACCGCTTTATACGCGTGAATGGCTTTCTGCTTGAGCGACTGATATAGGACTGCCATTTGTTGTGAGGTTCCAGATCCTATTCTACGGCATAGGGTAGATATTTTCATTTTCTGCTCAGAGTTGAGTTTGCCATCCGCGGCAATAGAGCAAACTTCATTTAATTGCTGCTCGATGGCTGATATCCATTTTTGGATCTCGGGCGTTGAAACAACATCAACCGTGACCGACTCAAGGGCTGGGTTATGCGTCGTCGTCTTCGACGGCGAGGCGGAGGGCTGCACTGGCCCCCTTGGATTGAAGGGGCTGTTATCCATTTTGTAATTATACGAGTTTTCTATTTGTCCATTATTCACTGAAACTACACACTAAGCAATATTACAGTTGCATTACGTTAGTAATGCATTAAAGGAGGTCACTATTATTAAAGTAGGTAATTATTAAATATTGCTAACGAGCACGTCTGTACACTGCTAGTGCAAATATAACTCACGTCAAATATAAATGATTTTTTTAATGATTTTCTTGGATGTGATACTTATGGTAGGTCTCGTTTCAAACTCCAGCAATAATCTGACATCATATGCACATCCCATCTGCCCTTATAAACGACATATCCATGGTGTGAATTTCTTGATGGAATCTTTCTCCTTGTTCATCACTAAAGTGGCCAAGATTTTCAGGAAAGTGGTCCAGATGGGAGTGTAAATAAAGAAGTTTTACGCTCATGTTGCAACCAAGATCCTTCAGACATAATAACATATGTTGGACCAAGTCTTGGTATTTTGGTGCTTTAGTATTACCAAGAAAGTTTTTCTTTACTGACACAAATGATTTCCATGCTTTGGACTCTTTTTCATTCATTGTTTTAACAAAATTTTCATTATTAACTAGCAGACGTATTTGTGGTCTATCAAATATTCCAGATTTTAATTGCACTTTAAAATAGTCGGTATACGCGATTTTTACGAAATCTGTCACCGATTTTCTATAATTTTTTAAAACATATTCACCACAAATAAAGCAAAAATACTCCGGATCGTTTAAACAACGTCTCCTTGATGTAGACATCGCTAAAATTTTATCTCAACTGATATCAACACTGTTAAATTCGTAAATGTGCGCCTACCCTCACATAAAATACCAAAAAGCTGTGTACGAAAAATAAAAGCTGATGGATAGAAACGGCTGGTAGATTTAAATTTACTGTATCAAAAGATGAAGGAAAAGTGAAAAAATCTTCCGGAAAATTTTACTAAGTAAAATTTTGTAACTATGAGATTATTGACATGATCCTGAATATAAGAGAAACACTGCATGATGTGAAACATTCAAATATCTGCTTGCCGAAATTCATCTATGCAAAATATATGTCGGAGACGGGTATGTGACTCTCGTTATTTTCAGGCATATTTTAACTACTGTGGTGGGCGTAGTGTGGGTAGTGTTAGTTAATGCGTAATAGAATAATAGTTTGCAGTTCAGATCACATTATAATTTATTATCAAATTAATCACTAGCTAAATTATACACACACAGGGTGCGACGGCGTTTATTAAAATCACTAATTAACACAATGATCACAAATTACAACTAACACAATAACGGAGCACCACGAATCGAGAACAGTTCCGCGACGTCTTGACTCCAATGCGATCAGAGGCTGAATGTCCTCCTCGCCGTGGCCTTAAAACATCACGACTCTGTAGAAGCGCGCATTTGGTGTGGGTAGTCACTTGATGTCGCCAGTAGCGCGCTTGCGATTCGTTTCGTGTCCGTGACTAATGACCGGATCCGACATATACATAATTGGGGAATAGAAACTTGTCTGTTCGCAGGAATTATCAGAAAAAGGCATAGGAGTCGACATTTTATGCATAACGAAACATGTCATGATGCAGGGATATGTAAATCAAATACATAGATAATTATTGTTTGGCAGCATGGTTCAGTACAAAATAAAGTGTGGCGAACCAACTAATTATTTATGGTTCGCACTGTTAGCGAACCTGACAACACTTTGGTCTAGAGAGTTAGTCGATGGTTCAAAGAAAACCAGAAGGTTTGATTGACCATGTAAAAACTCTGGCTACCTCAATATTAACCACTTATCGTGTACCTATCGAACAAGTTGGTTATCTTGTGTCTGTATATTAAATTATTCCGCTGTCGCTTGGACACTGTTATGTTATGCAAATACACACCTAAGTATAAAACTAGATCATGTTTCATTAAAATAAACAAGGCGCCATGACCCGCCTACATTGGTGACCCCGACGATACAAGAACATAAATCAACGTAAAAAGAAGAACTGGAATCCAGTATTGTGAAGTGCAACGAGTTCACTCCCATCTCGGGCAGCGGTTTTCTTTGTGAACAAGTAGGTACCTACTCGCCGCCATTACATTACGCGAGTTCACTTACGAAAATCATAATAGGAATAAACTTTTTTGAACATTCGTGCTATTAGTACATTGACTAACGATAATTATACTGCCGCGCTTGCAATAACTGCAGTAAGTATAATTTTTGTCAAAACTGAGTTAAATATAGATTCGGAATCAGCGTAATGAGCTGATTCCGAATGTTTATTTAACTCAGTTATTGCAAGCGCGGCAGTATAGTGTTTAGCAGCCAAATTACACCGTATTTGAACTACGACCTGGAATCAGAAACAGCATCTAATTCCGCGATTGCAACGCCATTTTTCTCAAGCGGTTTTCTAGAGGAAACTTCAGTTAGTGCTGGAAGCTTGACACTTGACAGAGCCTGTCATATGTCTTCTGTCATCACCTGTCATCACGCTCTGCAAACGTCAAACTTAAACCGGCTGCGTTCTAGATAAACTCGAAACGTAAAAGTGTGTTCCATATTCAATAGTGTAACAGCAAAAGCCTGAAGTTTTTGAAGTGTAAACTTCTTTAGCATCGTTGTGATTTGAAACTCGATGAAACGAAAAAGCGACAGTAAAAAGAGACAGACACATAAATTCATAAGATTTAACGTGGGAGAAAATGAGATAGGAAGCATTATAGTGTGTGTGGGGGTGTGTGTGGGGGTGTGTATGAGGGTGTGTGTGGGTGTGTGTGGGGGTGTGTCTGGGGGTGTGTGTGGGGGTGTGTCTGGGGGTGTGTCTGGGGGTGTGTTTGGGGGTGTGTCTGAGGGTATGTGTGGGGGTGTGTCTAAGGGTGTGTGCGGGGGTATGTCTGAGGGTGTGTGGGGGTGTGTCCGAGGGTGTGTCTGGGGGTGTGTGTGGGTGTGTGTCTGAGGGTGTGTGTGGGGGTGTGTCTGAGGGTGTGTGTGGGGGTGTGTGTGGGGGTGTGTCTGAGGGTGTGTGTGGGGGTGTGTCTGAGGGTGTGTGTGGGGTTGTGTCTGAGGGTGTGTGTGGGGGTGTGTCTGTGTGTGTTCTTATGTTCGTGGTTCTCTTTATGCTCTGCTTTGTACCCCCTCCACTCGTGTTTACCAAGGCATAGTGGGAGTTTGTTTGGGCCTCAGCGTTGTACACACGGCTACACATCAAGCTATACACTTCCAGTTTATGCTGATCTCGCATTGTATAGGATTTCCGTACAATGCGAGGTCCGCTAATACTGGAAATGTATAGCTTGATGTGTAGCCGTGTGTACGTGTGTTAATACGTGTTCGTGCGCGTACAAACACATTTTTTTTTTCATTTTTGATGGTTTCACTTCTACCACGTGTGAATTGCACACATGTTTTTATATTATAAACTTTGTGCATGGATGGACATTCCTACAAATACTATAGTATTTCCAATATGTGCTTAATTTAAATTGGATGCCAACATAGTTACATTTTACATATTGCAATAACAACATATTTATATTCTAAGGTTTTTTGCATTCTAAAAGTTTTCATTTTAATAATTATTCCGTTTTAATAGTTTATATTCCATTGGGGGCACATTGCATGGCAAGGCATCATTGCAATACTAATAGTTTTATCCTGTTAATTTTTACTACCTGCACTTTTACATTTTATTTGCCCGTGTGTTGCATATATAATTTTTATTGTGTACTCTTTATTATGAATGTGTTTTCTCATGATGATTATTTAACTCGTTGATTTATTGTATAATTTATACTGTATTCCTCCTAGGGTTGTGCGTTTTTGTTTTTGAGTTAAATATAATTTGCATAGGAACGCAATGAGTACTGAGGGACAGGAGATTTTCCTTGATCCTGAACCTGAAACTGGTGGTGAACAGTCCGTTGACCCCAAATCTAGATCTCAACCTATTTTAATCAATAGAGTATCCATCCGCGTCCCTCCCTTCTAGCCTGACCAGCCCGGCCTCTGGTTCGCAAGTCTAGAAGCACAATTTCATATCAGCGGCATCACACAGGAGTTGACTAAATATTACTATGCTGTAAGTCAGCTCGACACAAAATCCGCTGTTGAAGTTGATATAAACATCGAGCCACCTAAGGATCAACCTTACATTTGTCTAAAAAAGACTCTTATCTCCTTGAGAAAGAGAAGATAGGGGATAGGAAGCCCTCGTCATTCCTGCGTCATTTCAGGACTCTTGCTGATACATCTTTCTTAGAGCAGCTCCTCCAAACTATTTGGATGAGTAGGTTCCCAGGCAGCACACAAGTCAGATAACTGACCAGCAATTTAACTTTATGCAGAGTTAAGCTTAATTATATATGTGTATAGAAGCTGTGTGTATTACGAAGTTCTGTATTAATGTTTTTTTTGCTATAATAATGCTATTAGCTGAGTTAGTTTTGTCATTTGCGGATTTTATTTCTTAAAACTGAATAGTCATCATAAAAAGACCTGTTACTCAAGAGTTTGTGTAACCTTTTGTATAATATGGATATAAAATTCCACTATCAAGCATGATGCTGGATAAGTTATATTCTGTTCTCTTTTAGTTGTATAACACACCACATCTTGACAGTTATTCAGCTGCTGTATAAAATAGGCGTTATTTCTGTTATGAAGCATATAGTGAATTAACAGAAATTAAGATAACTGTTATAACTACTTTATGCCGCTTTAAGTACGAAATTACCGTCATTTGCAGCTAACTGTGGTTAAAGCAACAGTAACAGATTCTTATGCAGAAGTTTGCTGGGTATTCACGAAAAGTAGCCATTTTTTAAGCTAGAAGAACTGTTCTGGAACGTTAGTCAGCATTTAAGCGGCTAACTGCGCTTTGTTTTGTAGTGGTTGTGTGAAAATGCCTCCTTACAAAAAAATGTTATTAATACTCCACATTTATGGAAAAATAGAAAAAGAACAGGGGGCCTACCATCATCTGCCTAGCCTTTTTCCCAACTATGTTGGGGTCGGCTTCCAGTCTAACCGGATGCAGCTGAATACCAGTATTTTACATGGAGCGACTGCCTATCTGACCTCCACAACCTAGTTACTAGGTAACAAGATACCCCTTGGTAAGATTGGTTGTCAGACTTTTTTGGGCTTCTAACTACCCGTAACGACTGTCAAAGATCTACAAATGACAGCCGGGACCAACGGCTTAACGTGCTTTCCGAGGCACGGAGGGGTCTTGGTATGTAAAGATGGTCACCCATCCACAGACCAACCGCGGCAAGCGTAGCTTAACCTGATCGATCGACCCGTGCAGCTGTTGTTACTTAGCCACAAGCCCCTCCCAACAAAGGCCCTCACAACAGGGGGCCTACCACCAGCTCAAAAGCAGTATTATTTTAATATTACTTCAGTGTGGGAAAGAGATGAAGCTCTACAGGACGTATATCCTGTAGAGCTTTATCTCTTTCCCACACTGAAGTAATATTAAAATAATATTGCTTTATAAGTTGGTGGTAGGCCTCCAGGCGGCTTACGAAGAAAGTGCTTGCTTTGATAAGAGCTAAACAGAACAAATAATATACCTATACTGTGGGTTTTCATTACTATAATTATGACTGGATCCTGTTTGATTTACAGCACGAATATGTGTGATTATCAGTGATAGGAATAGGTAGTGCCTATTTGCCTAAACTTCGAAGAACAGAGACAAGAAACGGAGACTTCCTTAGGACTAAATTTTTTCCGGGACATTGTCCCGAAATTCGGGACAACACTTTTAAATACATTAAAAAAATATGTTATTTGGAATAAGTAATTCGTCTATATTTACCTAAAGTTTGCGACTAGACATAACATAATAAATAACATTCACAGTCGTTACAACCATATTTTATTTTTTGGAGATTATTTTGTAATTGACTTGTTGATCTTAATACTATGGATCACAATGTTTGTATAAGGAGCCGTACACGTTTCGAAGTAAATATCTTCTTTCTAGCTCACTCTCGGCTACGTTTAATGAGATTTCTAAAGTTCAAATGTATAATTGAAAAAAAAAAAGATATTGGTGCTGATTCTCTTGTCACAGATGCCTCTAAACTAAACTAAAAATCACCAAAATTTAGTTTATTCCTGTCAAACGACGATTTCCCATTCTGAAATAGACTAAAGTGACACAACTCAACTATATTTTAGTTTGACAGTACTAAGATGGCACTGAGATATTAGTTTAGTGAAAATGGCAATTTTGCTATTCTGAATTTGTCGTTTTTAACCTAAAATTTTGATATTATAACTAAATATGACTATTTTTAATCGCGACTAAAAACATGTGGAAAAAAATTGGTTGTCATGAACTAAAATTCACACCAACACCTCGACTTCAGATGAAAAAACAGTATTGTATTTTTTTTCTTTTGCTTATATCTCGAAAACGGTGTGTCCAATCGCAAAAATAATGAAAATTTCTACATCCTTTATGAAAGCCTTAAAACCCTAACACTCTACATGTAGGTAAAGTTTTTTCTTATTTTCCACACAAAAAGTGAAAAATCCATATAAAACACGTCGAGGCTGCCCCCCCTGCGCGCCTCCGGCTCTAAAAAGATTCACGTGGTTAGGTATCACGTGTGGAGTCGCGGTTGTCAAATTCGATTTAGATATGTCAAAATTATTTTTAAATTTAGAGAATTTATTTTGCAGAATAGCTTTGAGATTCTCATAGTCAAAAGTAAGGAATTTTAGTGATAGTTTAGTTAGTTAAGTTCGATGTACAAAAGAATCGGCACCATTTTGTCTTTAAAATAATAAAACGGCAATTTTTATAATTTTAGCATTCTCTATAGTAGGACGAATTTATCATTTCAAAAACAAACGGTATTTGAATTTTATCTTAATGAAATATATTTCTAAAGTATATTTAAAAATGTGCATGATATTGAAATAATGGCCTTATCACATTGTTTAGTAACACACTTAAACTTTAAAAACATCATTTAATCTTTATTGCACCGAAAGTACAATACGACTTTTACGGCAGCGCATTTCGTTATCTATTCTTAGAAATTACAAAAAGAAACCGCCATGGTCGCATACCTGTGCGGCGCGGGGAGGGTCTACATACCTTCCCCTACCGCCCCGCGTGCCGGCGCGCTCAGGTTATCCTCACTTCACTCCTGTACTTTGGTCTGTTAAGTGCGCATCTTCCTGTATTGTTTCTGTGAATATTGTTTTTGACGCTCGCACGTTTTTTGGTTCTTCCTAATACGACTACCTTGGCTTGAATTTATGGATTACGATTTGCTGTAATAACATTGTTCCTGTCTGTCTACATCAAATAATACGGTGAGTCAACATTTATTACTTTTTAATGTTTTGACTAAAGTTATTTATTTTATTTCTTGTAGGGAAACAAAAAGTAAGTTAGATATAAAGTAGAACATAAATGTATGTATTATTTTATCTTAAACTAGCAATTTGACAGTCTAGCTTGATCTGCAGTTGTATGAACTTGACATTTTTGAATGGAGTTTTTAAGATAATTATTGTGAATGAAACGTATTTAAAGAAAAAAAATATGGTTATTTTAATATTTGATGACCATTACGTACAAGACAGGACATCATCCGCATTTAATTTTTGTTCCAAATGTAAAAGTGAACTTAAATACTACCAATCATAGTGATGCTACATCTTTGGTGTCATAAAGAAATGCTAAGGCGGACGAATTCTATCAAAATATATTATTTTTCTGGCCGGCTCTTTTTATTTTTGTACCAAAATGGATTATGTCCTTTGCGCATTGACTAAAATGTAACTCTGTAGAAGAAAAAAAACAATTTCAATAACAATGAAATGTTAAAAATGTTATTGAAATTAAAAAAAAAAATACGATACGAATACTCAGATGTAGATGAATTAATTTCAAAGATAAAAAAAAAAAAAAATTAATGTCACCTATTATTAGAGTGCGCTTGTTAAAAAACACCTTTCCCCACATGCCGCTTCCTCCAGAACCCGTTATTACAAGATGGGGTACTTGGTTGGAGGCAGTGTCATATTATGCAAAATATTACGATCAAATTAAAACAATTGTAAATCTTTTAAGAAGTTCCGACGCGCTCTCTATTAGGTGTGCCAAAAATGTTCTTCAAAAGGAAAACTTGAAATCGGACTTGGACTACATTGAGGAATATTTTAAAGATATACAAATTGGGTTAAAGAAATGACAAAAATCGAATTTAACTCTAACGGAATCCATTGAAATATTTGATCACGTGAGAACTGTGCTTAGCTGGTGTTCGTCTGAGCCTACAAAAAATAAACTCGTAAAAGTCATGGACAGAAATCCCGATCTAGATAAAATTAGAGACATGTGAGATATGTGACGCGATAACAGCAGGAAGGGATGAGCGATCATACTATATGTACGCGCCTTTAACCTCAGTCGATGTTGAAAGGTCGTTTTCAACTTATAAATGGATTCTTAACATAAAACAAAATCGCCTGATAGTTGAAAATATATAAAAAATTATGATTATGTATTTTAACTTAGATAACTCATCTGACAAAGAAAATTTTGGTTTCAATACTGAACTTGACGAATCGAATCAAGATGATTAAATTAAAATCGTTTTTTATTTTTTATGGTATTTGTAACACAAATAAAGATTTTCAAATTCTTAGCAATTTTAAATGCGTCAAGATCTGTATCAAAACCGAACAGTTAGTAGTTCACTATTAAAACTGATTGTCCTAAATGTTATACTTCAAAGGTTAATTTGTACTTTGATTTGAGTTAAAATTGCATCACTCAACGTAAGTAAAATAAATATGACATAGATAGATAAACAAATTTTTAACTTAAGTTTTTTCCATCTGTACATTTTGTTTCATGCTTTCCAATTACGTCATATTTAAAAAATAATATAAATATACACATATATATTTGTTACAATAATATTCTATGTGTTTTTTTTTTCCTTTAGTGGCTCTAAATATCATAGAGGATAAGTTGTCGCAAACTTTTGGTAAATATAGACGAATTACTTATTCCAAATAACATATTTAAGTGCGATAACACTTAATATTACATTTTCTTTTATTCATTTTTTTACATATTTAATACATTTTTAAATATTTTTATAAAAATCATTAAAAAAAACATTTAAAAATATAAAAAACAGTGGCCCATCGGCATCAGGAACAGGGTCCAAGCTGCCGGTGGTCAGGGCTCTAGAGAGAGGAACCTCCTCACTATGCGTGCCGTGTCTAGGAGTACTGCTTTCTGAATCAAGCCCTTGACCCAGCCGCGCAATGAGAGCCTCCTGAGGTGTTGGTCGAGGCTCTTCGCTATTAGGCCATTAACCGTAACGATTATCGGTACAATGATTGCAGAGTCCACATCCCACATGTCGACAACCTCGTGTGCTAAGTCAAGATACTTGATTTTTTTATCTTTCTCAGCTTTTACGAGATTCTCGTCATGAGGGACAGCGATATCAACAATCATTGCACGGCGCTCTCGTCGATCTATCACCACAATATCAGGCTTATTAGCTACAATAGTCCTGTCAGTGATGATAGATCGATCCCAGTACAATGTGGCGTGACCATTCTCGAGAACTGGGTCGGGCACATACCTGTAGTATGGTACTTCAGATTCTACAAGGTTGTACTGCAAGGCAAGTTGCTGGTGGATAATCCTAGCCACTAGATTGTGTCTGTGCAAGTACTCGCCGTTAGCTAGACGAGAACAACCGGAAATAATATGTCGGATTGATTCACCGGGGCGGTGGCATGCCCGACAGATGTCAACCGTACCGTCCTTGACAATGTATTTCCGATAATTATTCGTCAGGATAACTTCATCCATAATCGCACAGACAAAACCTTCGGTTTCCCCGAAGAGGTCACCGAAGCGTAGCCAGGATACAGACGCCAAAAAGTCTACATCAGGCCCGTGGAGGGCCCGGAAAAAGCGTCCGTGTAGCTCTTTGCCCTGCCATACTTCCTTACGATCGTTAGTATCAAGTACTGCAGGTTTGCGCCAGTTCTCTTTTGCCAAGGAGAGCGGGGTGAGGCCCTTGTCCACTGCGACCACATCTAGGTGCATACCCACGTCAGTTTGAAGGAAGTATTCCCTGAGACTGTAAATCTCGCGGTTGATGATTATGTTGCAGATGACTTGATTTGATAAACTCTCTGTTTTTTGTAATGGCGAAGCGAGCTTTACATTTCCTTATACAGCACTTATACATATCGGTTGATTTATTTCGGCCGTCAGGACCGAAACTGTATCCTTGTATCACGGCTATCTCTTTCCCAGTCTGTCTTCGGTACCATTCGACTGTAGAAGATCAAACAATTAATTTATAGTAATGAAAATCACATAAAATATTATTCAGGGGTTGAGAAACAAGGCATTTTCTAGATCATGAAAAACCAAAACTTTAATAATTCAAGGGTTCAATTGAAATTATTTTATTTAAGAACTCATGAGAATTAGATTAATTTGAAAAGCCAAAGATCTTGTAGACCGTTAAAAAAAAGGTTTGCTAAACAAAACTGACAAAAAGTTTAACACATATTATTTAATTCATAGTCTTTTATAGTAAAATAATAAATAGTTACAAAGATCATTGTGCCACCATAAGACCAATAAGATATCGTTCAAATAATAGTTTCAATCTAGTCCCAATGTTGGTAATGTTACAAATGTATTCTACTATACAGGGTGGCAGGGACATCGACGCGAAAACTGAAACCATGGATTCAGTACATGATTCTGAACCCTCCTGTGTTGAAATGTCTCATCGGTTATTAAAAAAAAATCTGCTGTTTCATAGAAAAGTGCAACACCTACACGGTTAAAATGTATGGAACGGCAGATTTTTTTTAATAACCGACGAAAAATTTCAACGCAGAGGGTTTCAGAATCATGAACTGAATCCATGGTTTCAGTTTTCGCGTCGATGTCCCTGCCACCCCGTATACAATATGTAAAAAAACCCTGTCCAATCCGAAAGGGGCTCATAGGTAATGCAATAACATTACCTAAAAGTAATAAATAAAAAAACGTGTGGCACTCGGGGACTGCCGCGGTATTTATTGCATAGCATTTGTAACCTCCATACTTGCTATTTCAACGCTACACTTGGGATGATGACGTGATGACATAAAACAAAAATTACGTTCCCATGACAACATCACGTTATCATGGGAACCGTCATTACATGGTAGGCGGAGTGGGGGGTGTTAGGTTTTATTTAGGTGAGATGGGATCTCCTTGGCGTACGCCTCTCTTGATAGAAAATTCTTCGCCTATAGTTTCTAACTTAACTTGCGCTGTACTCTTGGTGTATACATTTTGGAGTATTCGCAAGTATTTTGTTTGTACGCCCTGTGTTTTTAGTGCATTCCATATAAACTCATGTTCTAGTGTGTCGAATGCTTTGTTAAAATCAACAAACCCTAAGTAGTAAGTCTTGTTATATTCTTTATATTTTTGCAATATTTGTCTAAGGGCGTGGATGTGGTCTATGGTGGAAAAATTTCGACGAAATCCAGCTTGCTCTTTGGGCTGATTTTCTTCAAGAGTGTCGGTAATTCTTGATAGTATAATTTTTGAAAATACCTTATAGACATTAGACGCCTTTTTATCGCCCTTTTTATGCAATAGTATAATGGTTGATTTTGTCCAATCCTCGGGAATCTTTTCTGTTTTGATAATTTCGTTAAATATATCTGTAAGCTTCGGAGCAATCACTGGTAATGTTGTTTTCAGTAGTTCATTTGTAACGAGATCTGATCCGGGAGCTTTATCGTTCTTCTGTGTATCAATTGCTTTTATAGTTTCTTCTATTAGTATTTCAGGTTCTTCCTCTTCATCAGTTGGTTTATCATATTCTTTTACAGCTTGTCCCATCTTTTGGCTTTGGTATAAATTCCGGTAAAAATCTGTAGCAGCTTTTAGTATCTCCGATCTCTTTCCTGTACTTTTACCGACTTTTCTTTTCATAGTTGGTATCCAATCCTTTTTGCAATTTAGTTCTTTTAGTGCCTTTTTTATTCCTCCTGTTTTTTTTATATAATTCTTCATTGTATTAGTTCGGTTTGTTTTTCTTTCTTTCCGTAGTTGTTCATTAATCACTTTACTTATTTCTGATATTTTTTTACGGTTTTCTTTTGTTTTCCTATCTTGTAGTAGTTCCTTGCGTTTATGTAGTAATTCCTTGCTTTTAAATGAGATTTCTTTCTTACTGTTTGTATTTGTTTTCATAGTTACAGTTTTTAGTTGGTGTAGTAATTTGTTGTATTTTTCTTGTATTGGTAAATGTTCTTTATTATCTAATGATGTTTGAAGATTTTTAAGCAGTAATTCTGTGTCGCCAGTGTACTGAGCAACTACATATTTATTATGAAATTGTCTTGTTTTCTTGGGGCGTGTTCCTGTCATTGTAGCCCGTACCATTCTATGGTCAGTGTTAAAATTTAAATTATATATGACCGACACATCTTTAAAAGCTTTGCTATTATTGGACATAATAAAGTCTATTTCATTCTTGTGAAGACCGTTAGGTGAGATCCATGTCCATTTCTTTGTTATTTTCTTTTTATAAAAGCTGTTTAGAATACTTAATCTGTTTTCCACTGAAAAGTTAACCAATCTTGTACCATTCTTGCTTCTAGTGCCAAAACCGTGGCTTCCTATGGTATGTTCTTTGCCACTATTTTGTGTTCCGATTTGGCCATTAAAGTCACCCATCACTATCACATTTTTATGTGTCGTTTCGATAGTGTTCTGGAGTTCTTCATAGAATTTTTCAGTTTTTATTAAGTCTTCCTTTTTGTCCGATTCCGTTGGTGAATACGCCTGGATAATAGACCATTCTTCTTCGTTTAGTTTTATATTAAGAATTGCGATACGTTCTGAAATTCCTCTTAGTTCTATTATGTTGTTTACTAAATTCTTTTTGACAATAAATCCGACTCCATAAAGTCCTGGCGTCTCTCCTTTATATTGTAGTATATACTTTCCACGATCTTCAATTTGTTCCCCAAATCTTCTCATTTCACTTATCCCTATAATATCCCATTTTATTTCTTCTAATGCTATTTCTAATTCTTGGAGTTTTTCGGGGGTTCTAAGAGATCGACAGTTTATAGTTGCTATATGAATATCATTTGTTTTCTTTTGGCTGTGTGTGTTGGCACTATTTTTAACCTTTAGAGGGTCGTGGTCATTTTCCCCCACGAGGACCAGTCGGCTTGGGGGAGTGTTATGATTTGTTTTTACTTTGTTCTTTTTATTAAATGATTGTTGACCTCAGACATATTCTCAGATAAACCACAGACACCATATACATATTTAACTTAAGATATCAAGGCCTCATACATATCTCTCTTAGCCGAGACCTCGGACATATTCTCAGATAAGGTATTAGACTTAACTTTAATATAATTGCATCATTACCAATCAATCGTAAATTATTAATCTGGAACCTCGGACTAGGAGTCCGAACTATTAAAAACTACCCAGGGGTGAATTTTATCTACTGAAAAGATACCGCTAAACTTTCGATTTCCCTTTTTAGATAGTGGTGTATCTTCAATTACGTATCGGTCGTTATCAAGAACTTCTGCAATACGATACGGTCCTCTAAGTTTAGGAACTAATTTCCTAATTTTTCCTATTGATGGAACATCTCTTTCTACCCTTCTAAGTTCTCCTATCTTATAATTGACTTCTTTCCTAGCTTTATTGAAATGTTCTTTTGCCTTGTTTTACTCCGGACTCACTTCAAAACCTAAATGTTAACCTAATACGCAACACTATCCTCAGTGTTATTGTACTACTAATATTTTACTACAGTTTCAACTAGCTTTTGCCCCATATCAACATCCATCCTGTATACATTATGATTGACTACATAGCTCCATAAAGGTATAGCGTGATGATAATCTCTTAAAAGGTTAATTCCGTAATTGTCTGCAATATTTTAACCTTTTGGATAGTCTTTTTACAATTTGCGGTAAACTATAGAAGAATACGAATATAATGCAATATTGCTCATCCCCTATAGCAAATAGCGTGATATTAATTTTTGAAAAAGTCTATTGTGACGTTTCCATTATTTGACATAGATTATTTATACTAATTTTCAAGTTAATCAAGTCAAACAGTAAAATCCTCCCCTGTAAAAATTAATACCCCTTTTCACCCTGTCAGGGGTAAATTTTCAAAAAAACCTTGATATACGTTTTTATTTGTTTTCAGTCTTAAGTATGAATACCGAGTTTCGAGTTAAAATTCTTCCATACAAACTTTGACACCCCCCAATCCTCCCTTAGGGGGTAGTTTAGAAAAACTAAAAATGGAAAACTTTATAATTTACATAGATAAGTATTCGTGCCAAGTTTGAGCTGTGCGTTGATAGATCAGTCAGTCAGTCACCCTTTCCTTTTATAGATATAGATTACTAGATTGTACATCTGTTGTTTGAAGTACAATAACTAATTTTAAATGAATATAATATTAGTTGTATCCTCTACATATCTACAACAAATATCTCACATACAAAATGGTCTGAGGACGAAACCCCTTCATGTTTTCGCCACAAAATATAAATATCTACAATACTGAAGCCCCTTCATGTCTTCAGCATTGTCAAGTCATTCCATTGAAATATCTACATATATTTTCAGTGGTCTGACGATTACTCAAAAAGCATAAATAATTAAGAACTTCATTAATAGTACATTATTGCGAAGGCCGGGAAATAGGCAATTGTAGGTCGAGCATGGGTTTGAAGGCCGAGCCGTAGGCGAGGACTTCACCATTACGAGACAGGCAGTTGCCATTTCCGCCGAGGCATATATATAGTGCTTTTCTCAAAAGAATGCAGGGAAATAAAAGTAGTTAAATTTCCATAATTTTTCAAGTTAATGACGTTTTTAACATAACCTGTACATTTCAGCATGGAATAAATTGCCCATAATGTAGATGGCTTTTTAGTTTTAGTAATCTCATTAAAATACGCCAAGATACACAGTTTGTTGAAAATGTTCACTTTATTCTCGTTTTTCTAAATCATAAAATTTTCATATACTTTCATGTATTTTTCTTTTGACTTCTCTTGAAGCCGGTTTTCCATTGCTAATTTGGCTTCTGATCTTAAATCTGGTGGAGTACAATCAATCTCCATTTCACTCTCCGAACCGTTGGAACTCATTTTAATTATTAAATTTATATCTATTATGTATGTAGATAACAAATCAAGACAAATTTTCAGCTTTGACGCCAATTTTCTATATATCATCTATGCCGAAAGGCAAACGCATTTATACAGCCACGTGAACACAATTTGTACTAAGAGACTTACTTTGGTATACCAAGAATGATAAAAGAGATCCAATCAAAGAGTATTTAATAACCTCAGCACGCCGTTTCATACAACATTGCTGGAGCGTTGTAATGTTCCAAATTCAAAAAACGCGCCTGCAGTGGATTTGATTTTCTTTGACTGTAAATTCGATACTTCGCGTGTTCTTTATTCGAAAATAATGACAATATTTCCATGCATGTTTGAGAAAATTATTCTAATCAACTTGGTAAGCAAAGCAATATTAATTTAGTGAAACCTGCTTTTAATCATTAAAAAAAACGGTAAATTTAATTTAATACCATTAGTACACATAATCATTCATTTGCAACAACAAATAGGAGATAGTTATTTGGGAAGATATCTTTTAATGGTTAAATATTTTAACCATAAAGCATAAATAACCAAGCAAGCATAAATATTTTAACCAAAAATAATATTTTTATGATTAATCTCTAAAACATCTCAAAACTGGTAAACTGGTAAGATTTAAGAGTGCACACTAATAACAGAGTCTTATTTGAAATAGTTAAAATCATTCTGTGAATCAATACGTTAAACCGTTCTATGAGCTATTAACTATGTGTCCTACTTTATTACAAGCTGTCCACCGTTTGATTGCTTGTTTACACTTATAATACACGTGACCTTCTTCACATTTAGCCGTATATTCGGTTGTGTTGGTCTTAATACTATCAGTACTACGTTCATTATCGATAACGCCTGCCTGTTGCACTGTTTTGTCAATACTTTTATTAATTTGAACTTCCTTTAAGTAGACTAATAATTTATCAAGATCAGGATACTGTGCTGCTTCCGCACTTGTTCTTATTGAACAATCTTCAATCCCAAACAGTCTGCAATCAATGGCATTCTTTCCGATTAAATTACATCTATTTAATAACACCGTCTTATCGTAAAAATATTCCTCTAATGAATCGCCATAACACGCTTTACAAGTAAGCATATCTGACAATAACTGAGCGTAATTCTCGTCGCTCGGAAAAGCTTAACGTAGTTTAGTTTGCCATTCAGACCAGGAAAACGTGACACTGGGAAGCCCTTGGTACCATTTTTGACCAAAGCCCACAAGTTTCGGCAGTGCGTAATGAGTTGTTTGCCTTTCTGACCAGTTATATATTTGTGCACACTCATTTACTTTAGTTTGGATCGAATTCGGGAATAACATTAAAAACGAGAAAACATTCATTGTTTCCAGTCTTTAAGGTCTGAACGACGTCTTTTAACATTTGAGCCAATAACAATTTATCACTAACCTGGTCGGTAACGGTACTGTCACCTTGGTAAAGCCTCGTATTGTTGCGGTTGCTCCTGGCTCCGCTTTGTCTGCATCTGGTGTTGCCACAGCTGTACCTGGTACTGGTACAGCTGCGCGCAGCACTACTATGGCTGCGCCGTATACCGCTCCGGCTACGCCTCGTACCGCTCCGGCTACGCTTCGCATCGCTCCGGCTGCGCATCGCACCGCTCCGGCTGCGCATCGCACCGCTCCGGCTGCGCATCGCACCGCTTCGGCTGCGCATCGCACCGCTCCTGCAAAAATTTTCAGCATATCAGGAATTTTGCAACACAGAAAATCAAGCACCTATGTATATGTTTTATAGTAATTAAAATACAGTGTAATCTCCATTTAGTGCCACTCGATTTAAAATAGTCTAAGACTTGTTGGTTTACCTTGTTATCCATACAATTATACACTGCTATGTAGTATCAGGTCCAGCCTAAATAACGACAATAATACGTCATTATTAAGTAATAAACAGTACTAGTACTTTCTATGTTGCCGAAATTAATAAGAACTGCAGCTGTGTCCGTTCTTTTGTTACTTTACCGAAGATTCTAAGAAATTCGTCCTTTTGTTTGTTGTGATTACCTTGCACGTATTTTCCACGATAAAAAAATACAATTAAAATACTGAAACAGCAAAAAAAAAGTCAGATGAAGATAACAGACTTTAAGCAAGCTTGATATTTACATTTAAATGTTTCTTGTTTGTAAATTTTACACTTACGTTATCAGTAAATACATTTATAAATTAAACTTTTTTTTAACTTTGCCCCACACTAGGAATACAATAGTAAAGAACACATAATAATAAAGAACATAATACACACACACACCTTATAGTAAAGATTATTGATTTTTCTTCTCTCCATTTATTATTTTAATTATAGTATTTATTTTATTCTATTCGGCAAACTTACAGCTAACTATACTCCATAGGTTTAGGTAGTTAAAAAAAGGTAAACAAAAAAAACCACGTGACGAGACAGCTGTCAAGTAACCGACTAAACGTAATACCAGTCACTTTAGTTGTTATGCTACGTCACAGTTGAACTCTTCAAATTAGCAACGTTATATTTCGTTGACGTTTAGAAATTGGGCTCTTTACAATAGACAGATTACAAAATCTTATAAATCAGACAAAAAAAATTATGCTCAAGCAGTTACATCTACGAAAAGTAGTGAAGAATAAACGATAAAGTTTAACATACATTAATAAAAGAGGAAACTATAGATAAACACTAAAATAAATTTAATTTGGTTTTATTGTTTTTTTAACAAGAAAGTGTCATCTATAAAAACCCTTTTTACGATTTGTTTACCTTTTTTTAACTACCTAAACCTATGGAGTATAACTTACACAGTGTTCTTAAATAATATTAAATTGAAGGCCATTTACAAGTTTCCACTGATAAACACACACACATATATACACACACACACACACACACATATATACACACACACACACACACATATATACACACACACACACACACATATTTACTATATGTACATAATATATTTATACGCCCAACACTAACGAACACAAACACACAATATACATTATACTAATTTATAAACAAAACACTAAACAATATTACCTACTTAAATATCACGTTTACCGTACCGTACGTCCACCATTAATAGGTATAATAGTACACTGGACACACGCGTCGCCTGCTGAGTCCCTTGGTCCGCGGCGCGCGAAGATACATGCGCGCGCGCATACCTACCTTGGCCGCGCATTTGGTATTTGCGGGTCGCCAGTCCCGATCTAGTCGTGTCGACTGACGCACGCTCGCTTACGCTATTTCTGCGACTATCATATACCCGCGCTAATAACCGCTGTTGAACTTTTTGTGCTTACTGTCTTGTCGTACCACTTGCTATTTACTGTGCCTTCAGATCTTTTGTAGTGCATTGTGTTCGTGTGTGACATTAAAGCGTTGGATCAAAATATATAATCATCTTTTCTTCAGACCCAGTAAGTCTACCCTACACACAACATAATATAACCAAAAACACATAACATAAAAACGAGAAAAAAAAAGGACGGTACAAAATACCTATTAAACATCAATTAGGAAAAAAAATAGTAAACGACAACAACGACAACTCTCAATAACGCAAATAAAATGCGCATTCCCTTTCGTATCGCTATACAAAGTTTAAACTGTAATATTATTTTTATACTTAAGTACAATTAAAAATGCCAAAGAAGGACTTTCTATTTTGGATCACAGGTAATCATCTAATTTACAATAATTAAACAAAATGTACATCTTCTGCTTTCCGTGTGGTTAGTGACTAACCTGGTGGTGTATAAGTTGACGCGGATTTCGAAGGAGACCATACGCGGGAAAATAATTTACGTGGGGTGGAATATTAGCCGACACACAGAATTGAGCTACACACAGGTATGAGTAAGAAATAGGGATGGATGGACTTACTTGGGAATCTTCTGGACGAAATACGTTGACTCAAGGACAGCTCAGGCTATCCTGGTGTTTACTGATTCAACTCACTGTGGTGCACTTTTATTGGGTATTTAAATGTCACAATTGTATCGGCCTTACAAATAGAGAGCTTATGAATTTTGATAAAGTTCGGCGCGGGCGGTGTGGTGCGCGCGCGGCGCGCGGGCGGTAGCGGTGAGCGGTCACTGACAAGTGTCCCAAATTTGAGAAGTTCTCTCAAATCACAGGAGATGCGATTGGCTCTCGCTACAGCGGAGCCTCTGATTGGTGCGTGCGATGAGCGTCCATCTCGTTCCGTTGTACGGGAATTGGGAAGGAAGGAATATAGCTCAAAACTGCGTTCGGATATTATAATAAAAAACCTTATTACTAAAACTTGCGCGAGCATCCTGCCCGGTTTTGAGGATATGTAATATTCTCAAAGGAAAGAAATTATAGTAAAAACGGACAAAGAAAAAGAAAACTATTTTAAGCATATTAATTATTGCTTAATTTGGGTTTTAATTACGCGGTGATGTTATTGAGAAGGTAAAGGACATAGTTTGACAACGGGTCTCTTGAAAGAGCCACTGCATGTCTTCACAATAGCAACGCGGATTGTCCCATCCTTGCCGAGACAAACTTCGGTGATTACGCCCAATGGCCAACGTAAAGGCGGGACATCATCCTGATGTATGAGAACCACTGTACCAATCTTAATATTATCTGCGGCATTCAACCATTTTTGTCTAACTTGAAGATTATGTAAATATTCTGTACGCCACCTCCTCCAGAAACTGCAAACCATCTGGTCAAGCAATTTTTTGCAGCAAGTCAGAGATTTCGTCGTTTCGGGAACATTCACGACAGGCAACGAAGTCAACGGAGAAGCCATTATAAAATAAGCCGGAGTAAGCGGTTCTGGGTACGGATCCTCATTCAGGACACAGAGCGGTCTGAAATTTAGAACTGCCTCAATTTCAGTGAGAACAGTCGAAAACTCCTCATAGGTAAGAAGTTGCGAACCGATGACACGGTATAAATGCGTTTTTAGTAGATTTAATATTTGATTCCCACAACCCTCCAAAGTGGAGAGCGCGGGGTGGAATCATTTTCCACTCTATGCGGTAGCAGTTAACAAGAAGTTCTTGCAGTTGAGCCTTGGCTCCAACGAAATTTGTTCCGTTATCGGAATATAAATAAGAGACAGGTCCTGTGCGGGAAATGAATCTTTTAAAAGCGGAAATAAAAGTGTCCGATGACAAGTCGGTAACCAATTCAATATGAACTGCTTTGGTGACGAAACAAATGAATAAAAATATGTAATTAATAGCGGTACGAGAGCGGTAAGTGTCATAAACTAATTTAATTAATTTAGACAAAAGAACAGCGGCACAGAGCTCTAGACGAGCTAGGAATATGACCTTCACAGTTGCAACTTTGGATTTAGCACACACCAAATTTACGTGTGTGTTACCATTTGTATCAGTGACATGTAAGTATACGACGCAGCCATATGCCTTCAAGCTGGCATCAGCAAACCCCACTATATTTGTCACGCAACCCATAGTAACGGCTACATGGCGAAGTAATTTTAAAGAAGAAAGTAAAGGTAATTGCTTTTTAAATTTTTGAAAGAGAAGTACAATAGAATCGGGTGGAGTTTCATCCCAATCTATATTTAATTTCCATAATTCCTTTATGAGTAATTTCGCAAATAAAACTACAGGAGCCACAAGACCGAGAACATCCCACAGACGGGCAATAGTGGAAAGTATGGAGCGTTTAGTACAATTATTATCCAAATTAGATGTAGTAAAGGTGAAACAGTCCTCGGAAGGAATCCATTCGAGTCCAAGAATCTTTAAATTATCCCCATCAGAGAAATTAATAGAAGAGGGATTGGAATGTGGGATGGCTTCCAGTAGTTCCAAGGAATTACTTGCCCATTTAATAAGGTCAAAGCCCCCAGCCTTAAATAAGGCGATAAGTTCAGCGGATAGAATCTTGGCTTCCTCCAGAGACGGGGTCGAACTAGCCAAGTCATCCATGTATAGCTCATGAGAAGCAACAATGGATGCGCGCGGGAAGCGGTGTTTTTCATCTGCTGATAGCTGGCGCACAGTGCACATGGCTAGAAAGGGACTGGGCTTGAGACCAAATGCAACTCGATTAAATTGAAATTCGCGAATAGGTTCAGCGGTATTAAAGCGAAACAATATTTTTTGGTATTTTCGATGCTCATCAATAACAGCAATTCGAAGATACATTTGTTTTATATCAGCTGTAACTGCTATAGGGAACAAGTGGAAATTTAAAAGTAATAAAAATATGTCAGCCTGTAAATTCTGCCCTGTAAATTCAAATTCAAATTCAAATTCATTTATTAATTTTGTGAACATAGGGTAAAAGATTATACAGCTGTTACAAATAACTATCGGTCCATACTACGTCCCGCCAGAAGGCATACAACAACACACACACAAGTCATTCAATGACACGCCATTATGAGACTTAGGGCTTGCGTCAAGGTCGATGCGAACTTTAGTGGTTAGTTTATCATTCCTAATAACAGGGTGATGCGGTATGTAATAACCCAGTCTGATCAACAGAACTAGGTGTAATTTCAGTTAAATAATTTTGATCGATATACTCTTGGATTATTTCATTATAACTAGCGCGTGTTAGAATGTGCGGTGAGCACTGTAAATGTATATATAGGTATTACCCAAATTAGCAAGCTTTGAATGTCAGAATGATTACTGGTTATTTACTATGTATGAAAGTTCTGATGTATATGTTTATTGGTAAAGGATTTCATTAATTAAACCACAGAAAGACAAGGCTAGACATTTATTTAATTAGACTTGTCAGTATTTAATCAGAAAGCTAGTTGTCCGTTCGCAAAACTAGGTCTTCATGGAGAAGAAGGACAAGAAACTCCATGGAAACAGTATTACAGTATTCTATCAAATTACATAGCGCTACGATATCAAGGTCGCTGATGTTGCATCCTTATTAATGTCTATAATCGCTGATGCACCTATGACGTCAATCGATTCCGGAAGATAATTACATAGCGCTACTACGAGATGAAGGTCGCTGATGTTGCATACGCGCTGACCTTATTAGTTTCTATAATCGCTGATGCACCTATGACGACAATCGATTCCGCAAGTTATGGTTGTTCAATAAATTGTAAGGATGATCATTCTATTTTCCCACTTCGAACTAGAATCATCATTCATAGGTTTAATTTTGTAATATTAATTTAGTAATTAAATTTATTTAAATTCATTTCGGGTTTTTTTTCGATCCTCTGATCGCAGCAAACGTAATTAGCGCTGTCGGTAGGATATTCGCAGGCCGGTTCGCATGCTTTAGGGATTTCTAATATCGATATCCGCGTACGCGAATCGCCTGGGTGGCTATCGAGCCCCGGTGCCGAATATCCGAATCTACGGTCCAGCTGCAGTTCCGGAAGGAGAATCCAGACATCGATTCACGAGAGAACCAAAACTGAAAAATTTGTGAGTACACTTGAATCGTTCTTGTGTTGCTTGTCATAGGTGCATGACGACAATCGATTCCGCAAGTTATGGTTGTTCAATAAATTGTAAGGATGATCATTCTATTTTCCCACTTCGAACTAGAATCATCATTCATAGGTTTAATTTTGTAATATTAATTTAGTAATTAAATTTATTTAAATTCATTTCGGGTTTTTTTTCGATCCTCTGATCGCAGCAAACGTAATTAGCGCTGTCGGTAGGATATTCGCAGGCCGGTTCGCATGCTTTAGGGATTTCTAATATCGATATCCGCGTACGCGAATCGCCTGGGTGGCTATCGAGCCCCGGTGCCGAATATCCGAATCTACGGTCCAGCTGCAGTTCCGGAAGGAGAATCCAGACATCGATTCACTGGGCACGCCACAATCGCGGCGATAAGACCCGTCTTTGAGGAGTGGCTGGAGAGACGCCACGGCGTTCTCACCTTCCGCCTGACGCAGGTCCTCACCGGACACGGCTGCTTCGGGAGGTTCCTGTTCAGGATAAGGCGGGAGGAAACACCCGGGTGTCACCATTGTGTGGATCGGCCTGAGGACACGGTGGAGCATACGGTGGAGATCTGCCCGGCTTGGGCGGAGCAACGCCGTGTTCTCGTAGAGGCGATCGGCGGCGGTGATCTCTCGCGTCCGGCCCTGGTTCAGGCCATGGTACGGAGCGAGAGGAAATGGCAGGCCGTCACCTCCTTCTGCGAAGCGGTAATGCTCGCGAAGGAGGAGGCGGAACGCGTGAGGGAGAGGCAAATTTCGCGCCCTCACGCCCCTAACCGCCGCAGGAGGAGACGCCCGGGGCGGGAATCGCGAGCCGATTTCCGGCCACCGTAGGCGCGGGCTTGCGGACGGTGAGCAATGGGTAGCTCGCTGTCCGATAAGGACCAAGCCCGGGTCGACGGCGCGTTGTGTTCCACGCGCGCCTCAAAGAGATGTCAGCAGAATTGAAGGGGTCCACTAGGGCCAATGCCTGCCGGGGGTTCGAAGAAAACCGATCGGGAAATCGTGGCCCCCGGCAACAGGGCAACCGAAGGAACACGGGTGGGTTTTAGTCAGTAAGAGTCTGACACGCCCTCCCGCTCCGCCCAGAGCGGGAGAAGTTATTTGATAATTTCCCACCCAAAAAAAAAAAAAAAAAAAGACATCGATTCACGAGAGAACCAAAACTGAAAAATTTGTGAGTACACTTGAATCGTTCTTGTGTTGCTTCCCTTTAGTCCTAGTACAACCCAACTTCCAAGATTTTTCATCCGAAAAATTCCAATTCCCGGGAGCCTGCATCTCGTACGGCTCACTGGAGTACCATAGATATTAGTGAATGTCAGGTTGGCGGGTGTATTTTTCAGAAATGGTCGAAATATATCTCAAAATTTAGTACCTAATTGGTACCAAATTGTACCACTTGTGAAATAATTTGTACCTCGTGGGATCGCAAGTTATTGTAATAGTTTCATACACCCGCCATTCTGACGTCAGCTTGGCGGGTGTATTTTTGTGTAGCCAAGATTACTGAGAAGTTGGATATAAAACATATAATTATGGATATTTAGTACCTAATTGGTACCTCTCTAAACATACCTCAAGTCAGTGAAATCTCATTGGAATTCGACAAAAAATGAAAAATTCACTTTCCCATATACAGGCTGTCACAATATTTTGCTTGTTTGACACAAGTAGAGGAAACCGGGGACACTTGACTATAGGAATACTTAGCATCAGGTGGAATGACAGCTCGCTTCACCTGCGTTTTCACGGTGAGTTTTTGATGTGAAACATCTATAGCGGCGGGTCAGCCCAACTGTTGGCGTGGCGACGCGTCGCCGACGCATCTCCACGCCAACAGTTGCCATGTTTATTTCCTGTCGTAAACTATCCTTTTATGCATATGCAGATGGAAATGTGAAAAATCGAAATTATTATGTACATAATAATTTCGATTTTTCACATCTGCCAGTCGTCCCGCGACGGCTCATTTTTTTACAGAATAGACCGCAGCAGCCGATCTATTCTGTAAAAATCTCACCGTGTAAAATAAGGTGAAGTGAGCTGTCAATAGTGTCAACCCCCAGCATCAACCGATATGGCATTCAATGTGATGCTAGAGAATGACAGCTTACTTAAAGCTTACTTCACCTACACCGTGTTTACACGGTGAGATTTTACTGAATAGACCGGATGGAGTAAACGATACTTCAGTTTCTTGCCCGTTCTTCTCCATAGGTACCTACCTACTACGCTTTGGAATGGGCAACTAGCTTCATCTTTGTGACTGAATCACCCCTTGACAATTCAAAAGTACCTGTAATTGGTTTATTTGAAATAAATGCTTTAAGTTTGAGACCGGCTGGCTGGCATGTCGTTTAGTTGCCTGAAAACACATGACATGAAAATTTATTTGAAAAAGGTGTAGGTATATTCGCAGACGTATTTTCTTTTTTTTTACCTGTTTCTAGTTCACGTTACAAAGTAAATCATGGATGGCAATCATTGATGTTATCTTATATATTTATTTACATTTACCATGATCGAAGTGGCCATAATTTTGACATCTGTTTGCAGATAACCGACCTGCCTCTTTCTTTCCTACATTCTTCTAAATATGAAATAATGTTTATCTAAATTAAAATGAAACGTGGTTGTAAAACTACTATTAAACTAGAAGACCAGAAAAAAGTATTTCTTAAGTATAAACAATACCTGAAAAAACAAAAATAACTTACCATCACCAACTGACCCTATTCTTCTTTTATTCTTTTTTTCACGCAGGTGAAGTGAGCTGTCATTCCACCTGATGCTAAGTATCCCTATATTCAAGTATCTCCGGTTTCCTCAACTGATATTCGACGAGAGCTCATGACCAAAATTTTTACCTCATCGTTTTACGACCAAAACCGTATGAAATCTTTTGGTTATTCTGAATTTAAATAAATGTTTTAGATATCGAAAACACAATTTTTAGACATCATTAGTGTCACACGTACCCAGGAGAGCATTGGCGAAAATAAAATAATTTGCCTAGTCTGAAAATCTTGTTTTCAAGTGAACATTGGTCGAATAAATGGTTTTTCAGAAGTAAATGTGAGCAACTTATGTGTTGAATCGATTGTTTTTTTTTTTCCGATCGGTAACATAGCAATTATATCAGACAAAAACAATCGTATTGCGGCGTGGGTATTTATACGTACGATTAATAAAGAGCTTACCTGAGCTGCTTTAATCAGTTGTTCTGATGCAAATAAATATGAATAGGACATAAATAATACACTCGTGGACGTTGTGAATTGGCATGACGACAATAAATTAATAATTAATTTAGGAAAGACTAACATAATACATTTTTATCAGCGGACATAATTACCAAATTTAAAAATTGAATTTATTAGAACTAAAATAGACCAAGTACAAAAAGCAAAATTTATAGGCATAGTAATTGACAGTCAAATGACGTGGAAACCTCAAGTAGAAGATCTTTCTTCTACTTGAGGTTTCTTCTCTTGGTATATAAAAATTTTTGCATAACTACTTATGTTCTATTCAATTTGACTAATAAAGTTAATATCACCACAAGTTTGATTGTATACCATGGTCTCGTAGCTTCCATTCTGAGATACGGTATAATTTTCTGGGGAAATTCTTGCCTGCGGGAATAGGTATTCAAAGCCCAAAAACGTTGTTTGAGGTCGATATGAAATCGACTGATAGCTGTTTTCCAGTGTTTAAGTCCTGCTTAAGCTGTTAACATTTCCGGCAAAGTATATTTTAGAAATGACAATTTTCGTTAAACGTAACATGCATCTTTTTAGTGTCGCTCAGGCCACATGTGACGCGTAAAATGTTTGAAAACTATTTTTTTCATAATGAAATAACGAATCCAATGTACGTTTTTAATTTCAGACATATTGTGGTAAAACTGTCTGACCCAGAAACGTCGCAAATTGTGCGACGTTTCTGATCAGGGGGCCTACCATCAGCTCATAAAGCAGTATTATTTTAATATTACTTCAGTGTGGGAAAGAGATGAAGCTCTACAAGAAGTATAGCTCCATCTCTTTCTCCCACTGAAGTAATACTAAAATAATACAGTTTTTGAGCTGGTGGTAGGCCCCCAGTACTACCTACCGAGTTGGGCTAAGAACCGTCTAAACTAACGATTTTAGACGGTTTTCGTCGTAAAACGATGCGACATGGTTTTGGTCGTAGGCTCTCTGACTCTTTGTGTCAAATAAGCAAAATGTTGTAACAGCCTGTATATTGGAAGTTGAATTTTTCATTTTTTGTCGAATTCCAATGAAATTTCACTGACTTGAGGTATGTTTAGAGAGGTACCAATTAGGTACTAAATATCCATATATGTTTTATATCCAACTTCTCAGTAATCTTGGCTACACAAAAATACACCCGCCAAGCTGACGTCAGAATGGCGGGTGTATGAAACTATTGCAATAACTTGCGATCCCACGAGGTACAAATTATTTCACAAGTGGTACAATTTGGTACCAATTAGGTACTAAATTTTGAGATATATTTCGACCATTTCTGAAAAATACACCCGCCAACCTGACATTCACAGATATTAGTAGAGATTTAAATAGTGATGAAGTTAGAAGTATAGATAGCGTAAATATGACCCATGACCCGGATACAATTTTCAAGACCCTTCGTATGGTCCTGGAGCTCGATAGAAATTCAAATATATTAACTAGGTTTATTCAAATATGCGATCAAATAGTAAGTTAGTATGTTAGTAATACCCCAGGTAGCGAGTTAAACAACTTATGCCTATTAAATTGTATTTTAAATAAAATAAAAGGCTCTGCCGCTTGTACCATCAATTCCAACGGCATACCTGATAGTTGGTTAGGAATCATACTCAACAGGATTTGCAGGAGGCTTCGACGTCACAAAACCAGAATAAAATTAACTCTAGAGACTATATTACAAAGCATTAAAGGAAAATAATTTAATAAAATATGCTCATCTTTCCCAACTACTAGAAGTTATAAGCGATAATGTAGAAGATTTAACTCAGGAACTAATTTGGATAGAAAATAGTTTAGCTTTTGTTCGTGCGAGTAGTACACACATGGACTTATTAATCAAACTGGAGCTCTCGTACCAAAAACACGAGCAGAGAGAGACATGTGTACCGAGGCTGTTTATCTCTTTCTAATAGGGTGACCAAACATTTCTTATCAAACAGGAAAGTTCGTTTTGAAAGAGATAATTTGTGTCCGGTTGTAACTAAAGTGATTTCAAATAATTTTTTGTATTACAAAAATATTGAAATTAAGTTACCTTCTAAAATAATAATTTATGACAAAATAATTAAAAACTCTTATTGAAGTACTTTTTCTCTAAAGCTCGATTTGACACTTATATTGTTGTGTTGTAGGTCGGTGTTGGATCGTGTACCCTTTTTGAGAAAAGAAGTTATGATAGCTAGACTAGACTACAATATTGTTGAGACACGTCTTGAGTCGAATCATCAATTTAATATGATCACGTATACGTGACTTATGATGAAGTAGGCAAGGGTGCATGCAGAATTTTGTTCCGGGACCATTTTTGCTCTTTTTTCCGTTTTCTCTACAGAGCTGGTGTTTGGGTATTTAAATAAAGCAAAGGGAAATAAACCAAAGTGTGTGTGACAAACATTTATTAAATATAAATATAAAAATCTGCCGGCTTGAAATGAAGGCTGCACACAACAGAATTTTTGGTGTTCATTTGTGATTCGGGAATTACATCCATTTTTGCTTCATTTCTTCTTTCGATGGAAAGCTGTAACCAATATAAAAATAATGCTATTTCAATAATGCGAAACATAAGTACAAATTGTATTTATTATACGCATAATTCATACATATATAAACTCACGCCTTCTTCTCATAGGGGTAGGCAGAAAGTACAGAACGCCGCCACCTGCTACGATCCTTACTACTCCTTTTGCCTCGTTTACGTTCATACATCTGGTCATACACGCACGCTGGTTGCGAGTACTACGCACCTGGCCTTTCTAAAGAACATCACCAATAAGGTCAGTATATGTCCTCCTAGGGCGTCCCCGACCGGCGTTTCCCTTCACATCAGCCTTGTAAATACATTTTGTTAGTCGCCTTTCATTCATCCTCAAACTATCTCGGCATATCCTTTTCAATTTTTGTCACTATGTCTTCTTTTAAATCACATAATATTAATAGTTTTAATCAGAAATACACAAAAGCTTTAGTGATCCGTCTACAAAACGTCTAGAGCATGGTCAACCTACTTGACACCATTGTTAGTAAACAAAATATTGTTATTCCTTACCTGTGAAATGAAATGCCACAACCAGCATATGATTCACTTTTTACATGTCGTGATACAACACTTTTTCACCATTATCATTACAAAAATTAAAAAGAACTGAAGCTAAAACTTATAATGCGTTATGCGTTTCCACAACACAACAGAAAAAGTCGCCTATGTCGCCATGACACCAATTGATGTTAAGTATGTCAATGAATTGATGTCACTTTTCAGTATTACCTACCAGTGTAATTTTATGATAATTACCAAAAATCACATTATTTTTATTTTACTTAAAATAAATTATTTACTACTAAATACAGATTGTAAATCTATAAATAAAATTATTTAAAACTACTGTAAAAGCTGAATATATTTATACGTAACTTGTTTTACTTGTAGTTGGTAAAATATTTTCTACCAACTTGTAAGATTTTTATCTTTTGGCAATTGAGAAAAAGGGACAAATAGCCTCGGCTCGGCTATCTCTCTCGTCTCGTTTTGCCTCGGCTAAGATTGCCTAACAAATGTAAACCTAAACTGCAATTCGTATGGTTCATTTTTGTATAATACGATTTTTGGAGAGCTCAGTCCAGTTTGTATAATAAGTCCATGAGTACACACCACTCCATGATAGACGTAGAAGTACTAATCAATGGTAAGAAAACTTAAGACTATTTACGCCGAAGAGCAAATTTTAGATCTAGAACTTAGAGATTATTATGACATTATAAAACCGGGATCATATTATGTAGACAGCCAGATAGTATTCGTATTTAAATTTCCGATCTTTTCTAAAAATAGTTACGATTTTTATAGACTTTCCGTGGTACATAATAAGCACGCACAAGCTCTTATTCCACCCTTTCCTTTCCTTGCAACTAACGAGATATTACATGCGTACATAGAGGCTGAATGCCCGAAGTTGAAAGACTGGTACCTCTGCGAGAAAGATATTACTCACCAGACTCGCACCAAAGCTGACTGCGTCCAGGAGTTAATCACCAACCAAGTTCTACAGGACTCCTGCAAGTTTACCACAGTCACCTTGATAAGAGAAGCTATGGAAGCTGAAGCTGATGAAGCTCGATGACCAACATTACGTCCTATCCTTTCCTCAAGAAACGAAGGTACGATTAACCTGTAACCAAAAAGACTACACATCGCTTCAGGGTAGTTATTTTGCTACGATTCCTATTGGGTGTTATCTGAAAACCGAAGAGTTCACCATTGCAAACGTTTACGACGAAATTAGTGGCCAACCCTTGAAGTTAATGAAAATACCATATGACGCCGGGAGGCAGGCCACCACAGCCACTCACGTCAATCTGAACTCTATTGATCTACAAGGACTACACAGCACCCAGGACCAAATTATGATCCAGGATCCTGTTCAACTGGAGAACGTGCAGACCGACGCACTTTATCACACTACAATCCCATTCTATGGAGTACTATTGAGTGTAAGCGTACTCGTTATCATCGCAATGACTCGGCGCTACCTAAGCAGATGTACTAACACTGTGGAAAAGGGGTAGCAACCATCAGCCGCAACCCTGGAAAGGAAGGAAACTACTGACGAACTTCCGGCAACATTTTCACTCAACGTGCTAAAATAGTCGCCGTTCTAAGAGGGGAGGAATTACATAGCGCTACGATATCAAGGTCGCTGATGTTGCATCCTTATTAATGTCTATAATCGCTGATGCACCTATGACGTCAATCGATTCCGGAAGATAATTACATAGCGCTACTACGAGATGAAGGTCGCTGATGTTGCATACGCGCTGACCTTATTAGTTTCTATAATCGCTGATGCACCTATGACGACAATCGATTCCGCAAGTTATGGTTGTTCAATAAATTGTAAGGATGATCATTCTATTTTCCCACTTCGAACTAGAATCATCATTCATAGGTTTAATTTTGTAAATATTAGTTTAGTAATTAAATTTAGTTAAATCATTTTTGGTTTTTTTTAATCCTCCGATTGCAGCTAACGTAATTATCAATACATTTCTTATATTTAGCAATATTGGCAATAATATACCATACACAACAACATAATCATAATAAGCAATAATAACTGTATAATATCAAATTACTTAACTTACATGACACCTGGGGGCCTAAAACGGCCACTTTAGCAATATTGCTAAAAAGCAATTCATTTCCTGAATTCCTAGCAATTCATTAGCAATTCCTCTAATTTTCGTAAAATGGTGACATATAAATAGCTGAATCATATTTCAATTCAATTCATATCTGAATCATATTTGGGGTAAATATTGCCGCATGAAAAAAATAAAGACCATAATTTTACCGGTTAAGTTTTCTTTACAGTTTTTATTAATCAAATAAGTTTAATTATTTCTTTTCTACAATTTAAATGTTATTTGATTTTATTAAACTTACATCTGTTAAAAATACCGCAGATAAGCCCTGAAAACGGAAATTAAAAACAATAAAAACTTTATAGACTGGCAATCCGCACAAAGGAGTTTTTAGTTTATCCCTTTAAAAAAATGTAGGTACTCTGTGATGTCAACTAGACGTGCGTAATATGTACTCTGTGTGCGTAATTTCAATTAAATTTCAGTATTTCGTGCGAGTTTGATTTTTTAAATACAAAGTAAGTACATACTTGTTTATCTTAGATCAATATTTAATTTTATCGCTGTGCAAAAGTAGGTATTCAAATGTTCGTAATATCTTTTAGGAATGGAAAGGCGTGGAGTATCTGAGATACAATGGAACATTCTGCTCGACTTTCTACACTGAAAGTGGGAGCTCAGTCGGTGTTGAACCCCTTACCGAGATCACTGGAGCCCCAAGTTCTGGCCAGACTCGTGCGTCAACACCAAGCCCTACCCCGGCCGACGCTATACAACAGTGCTGCCTTGTAGAACATGGCAATCTAGATACCGCAGTGAGTAGAATTTTCTAACCCTACAGTCATTCATATTGCGGTTAAGACTTATGATGACTATTGAAAACGAGTATGTTATAAATTATAATACATATTACGTTTTTTAGGTCGCCCTCTGGCTTCGCTAGATGAGGCTCGGACAGGACAATTTTATCTCGGGTGATGCAACGTGCTGCAGCTGGTATGGCGAACCAATTAATAGCGCAGAACCTTGGGAGGCTTGCTGATGCAGTCGAAAGATATTCCTCCCATAGAGGTAAAGTATGAATGTTTTGTACATGCAATAAAAAATGAAGTATATCAGAGAAAAAAACGAACTATATTTTATTTAATATTTAACTAACACAAAAACTTAAAGGCAACGAAGGTATCGGCCCGCTCTGTGTCCACTATTAAACCACAAATTTTTATTTTCAGCCTGGTGGAGTTGTTCCAAGTGGGTCTTTTAAGTGGATGGTGATTCCTTACAAAGGAGTCATGGTTCGCTCGTCTGTGGCTAGCATCAAGCGACACTTCAAAATATCAAAAAAGAGTCACAAACCTGAAACAAAAAAAGACCGATTAGTTTTTATGTTTTTGTTAGTTTCATTATTTGATTATTGCTAGATATTTTTAAATAATACAAGATGAGAATTGTTCATTCAGTAAAATATTTTTCCTAACAGTTGTTTTATTTAAGTAAGTAATAGCTGTATATAATAGTATCTCCTCATATAGGTCTCCTATCTACTACTACCGATATATATAACATAATACACCTGTATATCTCCAAAGAGCCAAAACACATACACACGATACGACACCGCATCGTGATACGTTGCGACCGACGTTGTTACATATCTTTTATTGATAATAATTATCCACTAATTTCACATAACGTAACAATCACGCCTGTAATCCCCGAAGGGATAGGCAGAGGTAGTACCCATAGGACACCCACATTTCGCCAGTTATGTTTAAGTTCCATGTAATAGGGGGCGAGCCTATTGCCATCAACCGGGCACTAATCCAGGCTCCGGGCTGCTACTGAGAAATTCCAGATGGAAAAACCCAATAACACTTTGCCCAACCTGGGAATCGAACCTAGGTCCATGAGGACCTAAGGGCCTAGGGTTCGCAAGCGCTACTGCTGAGTATGAACTCAGCAGTAGCGCTTGCGACCACTAGACCAACGAGGCAGTCATTACTCTACTATTTTCGTTTACCTACCGTTTACACCTAAAACAAGGTGTAAAGACTAGTTATCAATAAAGAATAGTTATTTAAACATGTGATGCGACGCCGTGTCGTGTGTTTTGGCCCTTAGTTTATCCACTTTTCAGTTATGTTTAAATCCCATGTATATGTTTTATTGTTAGCCAAAAAAGTTGGTACCTACTCACATTATTTAGTGTCACAGCTCTCATTTCACACAGATACACTAACTTGGTGTATCTTGCTCCTATAAAGCTATGATCCAGAGGCGTAAAATCTAAGTGTACTCAGCACCTAAAATGTAAATAGAAGATAAAAATAAAAGTAAGTTGTCATTTAGGTATATATTTAAAAGTTTTTATTTCATCGAGGGGGTACACCGTACAGGGTAAACCTCTACAATAATAGATGATAGGGTCTATCTGGAACTACTTAAGTAATGAATACATACTACTTTTATCATAATCCTTTTACTTGCCTTGGAGGTAGTACTTATGCCATCGCGGCGGGGGCATATGTACGGCTCCAGCTCACGGATGAGGTCGCGACACACACTTTTGTCCAATCTGTATAAGCCAACAAATTCGAGGTCCGGCATTTCGAAGGCTATGTCCATTTTTCTAAGAGCTGCACTTCGTCGGCGATATTCAATGGTCTCCACAACCCGCGCGTACTCCAGAAAATTTTCATATAGGGCTAAATCTGCCATAATTGCAATATTTCTTTAAAAGAACCGAAATATGATTTGTAAAATATTGCTGTCGGCTGACTTCTTTAATTCTGATATTTGACATTATAATTGACAATAAAGCAATTCCTATTTTGTGGACCATTTTACGAATCTCCATACAAAACTGTCAAACAGATGAATTGGAATAATATGAATTGTTAGCAGATCATAATATGAATTGTCAGTTTGTGACCATTTTACGATTTTGAATATGAATCATAATATGAATCATATTATGATTCTGCAAAAGCGGCCGTTTTAAGCCCCCTGGTCCATCTATTCCACATAACAACGGCACTAGAACCAACCAACTGAACATCTACCGAGCGACTGACTCGATAACGCTATTACAATCCTTTTTAGGGTTCCATAGTAAACAAGGAACCCTTATAGTTTCGTCATGTCCGTCTGTCTGTCTGTCTGTCTGTCCGCGGTCTAGCTCCGAGACCCTTAGTACTAGAAAACTGTAATTTGGCATATGTATATATTTTAATTACACCGACAAAGTGGTAAAATAAAATTACGAAAAACATTTTTTTTTAGGGTACCTCTCATACACGTAAAGTGGTGATGTAATTTTTTTTCTTTTTTTAACCCATAGTGAGGGGTATCATTGGAAAGTGAATGTCAGGTTGGCGGGTGTATTTTTCAGAAATGGTCGAAATATATCTCAAAATGTAGTACCTAATTTGTACCAAATTGTACCACTTGTGAAATAATTTGTACCTCGTGGGATCGCAAGTTATTGCAATAGTTTCATACACCCGCCATTCTGACGTCAGCTTGGCGGGTGTATTTTTGTGTAGCCAAGATTACTCAGAAGTTGGATATAAAACATATATGGATATTTAGTACCTAATTGGTACCTCTCTAAACATACCTCAAGTCAGTGAAATCTCATTGGAATTCGACAAATATGAAAAATTCACTTTCCAATATACAGACTGTTACAATATTTTGCTTGTTTGACACAAGTAGAGGAAACCCGGGGACACTTGACTATAGACTATCAATCCGTGCGCGCGCGTCGTCAGTGCGGGTGTGTCACAGGTATCACTATACTGCCGCTGTGAAAATGTCGAGTTCAAAAACTGTTAAGTGTACGATGTGTTATATCGTAATAAATGAACTTTTGGCGTTTGTGCAAAACAAATATGAAGTCATGGACAATGAAAGCATGATTCAGATATGTGCAACGGGTTTTTCAACAGAGGATATTGATCGTGTTAAGTCATTGTTATTTGAATCATTGTCGTGTAGCAAGAAGAAAATATCTCGAAGAAAAGATAAACGACATAAGGATCTGGAGGACATCATAACGTTGCTAAAGACGACAGATCCTGAGCTTATTCCCATTTTTGTGGCCAGAGACTTGGGAAAACTGCCTCCCGTAACTTTTGACCATGTCGATGTGACGGGATTGTTGAAGGATTTAGTGGTATTAAAAACTGAAATCAGGGATGTTAAAAGTTCTTATGCAACTGTGAAGCAGCTGGAAGAAATAAAAGAGGAGCTTCATAATTGTAAATATGGGTCAATCTTGGCAATAGATGAGGGTAACATAAATAAGCTTCGCCGTGGAGCATTTTGTATGGATAGTGGGCCGGTAGGTATATCACCTATGTTAAACCGAACCACTGTGCCAACACAGAAAACACTTGGCAGCGAGAGCACACCGTGTCGGTTATCTCTTTCACACCGGTACGCCGATGTTGACTCAGTGAGTGAGACCGGTAGGTCTGAGCGGAACAGAGATAAACACAGTGTTGACACAGTTGGAAAAAACTGTGCATCGAGTAGCTTGTTATCTCGAACAACTGACAAGAAGGTACCTACAACCACATCGAATAATAAAACCATTGCGCCTATTCACGAGCCCGAGAGGCGACAGAGAACAATGGCGGAAGTTGTGCAGGTAAACGGTGATTTCAAAAATGATAAGCCGAATGAAAGCTGGACTGTGGTGCAGAAGAAACGTTTACGTAATCGCTTTGTAAGTCAATTAGGCAAGGCTACTGCGGAACCTTTGAATAGTTTCAAGGCGGCAGATACTAAAGTGCCCCTTATCTCCAATGTCCATAAAGACGCAGCGGTGTCAGACATAGTTGACTATATGCCTTCAAATTAATAATAGCTTAACTTCTGAACCCAAAGAGGTAGCAAACATATTTAATGATTTTTTTGCTTCTATCGGAGAGGCTACGAACAACTCAACCGGAAAACCAAAAAGTTCTCCAGTTGTATGCCCTACAGAGAATTCAATCTTCCTTAGTCCAATTGATCCTTACGAGGTGAACACACTAATAAAAAATTTGAAAAATAAAAAAAGTCACGGCCTTGATGAATTTCCACCTACTTTATTAAGACAATGCGCAGATGAATTAACTTTACCTTTTTATAAATTATTAAAACAATCATTTGAAGAAGGAGCTTTCCCCAACCTTTTAAAAAAAGCTCTTATAAAACCTATACACAAAAAGAATTTGAAAACTGATCCGAATAATTACCGCCCCATTGCCCTCTTACCGACAGCTTCCAAAATATTCGAAAAAGCCATGTGTAATCGAGTTTATGCGTTTTGTGAAAAATATCATATATTTAATGACTGCCAAAATGGTTTCCGAAAAAACCGTTCCACTATCTTAGCCGTTTACAAATATATTCAAAAAGCCCTTGATATTATTAATGATAAAAAGTACGCAGTAGGACTTCTGCTTGATATGACTAAAGCATATGATAAAGTTCAATTTGAAGTATTATTAAATAAACTACATCGTATAGGACTCCGCGGCAAATGCTATGACTGGTTTGTATCTTATTTAAAACATAGGGAACAAATGGTTGAAATCGAACATTACAACAACAGCAAAAATGAAATAGAATTAATTAGATCCGACAGTAAAACAAATAACCGCCTCAATCCCACAAGGAAGCGTAATAGGGTGTTTCTTATTTCTTGTTTACGTAAACGACCTTCCTAATAACATAAATGAGCCATGTGTCCTATTTGCGGATGACATATCTATACTTACTTCATGCGAAAACAACATCAATCTAAATGATAAATTAAATTCCATACTAGATTCTACAACAAATTGGATGACTGAACACAACCTAGAAATTAACTTCAATAAAACTAAAATAATTTCATTCCACCCTTGCCAAAAAACACCAATAATAATAATAATAATAATAACCCCACCGCCGTATCTCTACGTTGACGTCGTGGTGGGGCTTGCGCGCTCCGAACTCTAGGTCTGTGCCGGTAGAGTTTACTTTGCCGGAACAGGTCTAGGATGAGGAGCCAGACCAAGAGAGATACAAAAACCCGCAGGGCAGCTTGTGGCGAGCTGATGGGCAGTAGCGACCCCACGGACCCTATCTCCCGGGAGAAGTCTTGTTCCTCACCTCTGACTTGCCTTCATTGGCCGGCTGGAGTGAACACTGACGAGGAACAGAGCTCCCATCTCATTCTTGCCTTAATTGGCTGGCTTGAGTGGAGATTCGCAAGAGCAAACGTGCTTGGAGGAAGGAAGTATTCCAGTAAGTGCTCGTAGGGATCTTGACCATCTTCCGGGCTCTGGGATTGTTCTGAAAGCCGTGGAATACCTCTCCACTCCTCTAGCACCTCAGGACATGTTGCCCCCTTGTCGCTACGACACTTTGTGCTAGCGACCGTTTTCGGGGGCCCATTATTGAGTGTGCAAGTCACCCCCTGCCATTTTATCCGTGTGCATTTAAAACATTGATCAGGCAGGGGCCATAGTCTTTCCATAGTCCTAGATAACCAGTTCACTTTAGCCATCCAGACCCATAACCCAATATCTTTGTTTCCATATCCTGCAATAGTCCTACACCAACCGGGGGTTGTCCTTGGATGCACTTACGTAGTGCGGATAGGGATAATCGTCGGTTGGTGCCTCATTTCATTAAAAATGTCTAACGAGCCTCTGCGAGTTGGCTTCGGCCCCTCGTGCGCCTTCCAAAGGTCCGGGACCCCAGGGTCCCGAGAATAGTTAAAAAATAAATAATAATAATAATAATAATAACCCCACCGTCGTATCTCTACGTTGACGTCGTGGTGGGGCTTGCGCGCTCCGAACTCTAGGCCTGTGCCGTTAGAGTTTACTTTGCCGGAACAGGTCTGGGATTAGGAGCCAGACCAAGAGAGATACAAAAACCCGCAGGGCAGCATGTGGCGAGCTGTTGGGCAGTAGCGACCCCACGGACCCTATCTCCCGGGAGAAGACTTGTTCCTCACCTCTGGCTTGCCTTTATTGGCCGGCTGGAGTGAACACTGACGAGGAACAGAGCTCCCCCGCCTCATTCTTGCCTTAATTGGCTGGCTTGAGTGGAGATTCGCAAGAGCAAAAGTGCTCGGAGGAAGGAAGTATTCCAGTAAGATGCTGGTAGGGATCTTGACCGTACTTCCGGGATTGTCCTGATAGCCGTGGAATACCTCTCCACTCCTCATAAGCACCTCAGGACGTGTTGCCCCCTTGTCGCTACGACACTATGTGCTAGCGACCGTTTTCGGGGGCCCATTATTGAGCGTGCAAGTCACCCCCTGCCATTTTATCTGTGTATTTTATATAAAACATTGATCAGGCAGGGGCCATAGTCTTTCCATAGTCCTAGATAACCAGTTCACTTTAGCCATCCAAACCCATAACCCAATATCTTTGTTTTCATATCCTGCAATAGTCCTACACCAACCGGGGGTTGTCCTTGGATGCACTTACGTAGTGCGGACAGGGATAATCGTCGGTTGGTGCCTCATTTAATTAAAAATATCTAACGGGCCTCTGCGAGTTGACTTCGGCCCCTCGTACGCCTTCCAAAGGTCCGGGACCCCAGGGCCCCGAGATGTGTCAAAGACATATAAAAAATAATAATAATAATAATCGTTTATTTATAAAAAGGTGCACATTTACAATAAGTAGGTAACTTAATAATTAAAATAGAGCACAGTTGCTTATTTGCCTGAACTAGGTTAAACCTGTGTTTCAGGCTACGAAGTGCATAAATACTTAATGTAATAAATTAAACTATGAGTATAAAGTATAAACTAAATATAAATTAGGTAAACAAAAGTAAAATAGCATGTTAGCGGTTCTATTTGCAGACAACAAGTAGATCTTCTGTCTGTGCATAATCTATGGTTAGTAAATATTCAAGTATAATTTTTTTACAGCTAAAGTAATTTAATTTATAAATACTAAGTTTTCTATTTAATCTATTATACAGAAATGGGCCTAAGAATGTAAAAAATCTTTCTACAAAGACATGTTTTGAGGTCGCATTAGATGTGCATACTATATCATTCCGTCTTTTGTTAGAATTGTCAGCAATGTAGGTAAGCATGGAGTGCTGTTTTAATACTAAGTGCATAATGAAAAGTTGGCGAACAGTCAGCACGTTGCAGGATTTATATAGCAGATCTGTGGGAAAGAAAAAGGGATGGAAGTTTGCTACCTTTAAAATTGCTCTCTGAGCTCTTTCAAGAGGAAGTAGATAGGATTTTGGTGCGCCACCCCATGAAGTGATGCAGTATTGAGTTATAGATTGACATAGGGCCAAATAAACTTGAGTGATTAATTTTGAATCTGCAAATGTTCGCAGTTTTTTAAAAACATATATTAATTTGCGCACTCTTTTAGTTAGACTTTCAATATGTTTTTTGAAAGACAGTGTGTCGTCCATTATTACACCGAGGTATTTTATGCTGCTCGTTTTGAGGATAAAAGGGCAATTACACATGTTGACTGAACGGTTTCCACATTGATGGGCATATAGATGAGGGTTAGTAATATTAAATTGAGGCTTGCGCATGGAGAAGTAAATGTATTTTGTCTTGTCAGCATTTAATGTTAGTAAATTGCTTTGAAGCCAATTAGTCACAGTATTAAAACCTAGTTGAGCAAGTTCGAACAGTTCGCTACTGGTTTTAGCGGTAAATATTAACGCCGTGTCGTCCGCATATGATATAATTTTTCCGTCTTTGATATTCAGATTACACAAATCGTTAATATAAATCAGGAATAACGTAGGGCCCAGAATACTTCCTTGGGGAACACCAAAACCAGTACTTTTCTGCTCATCGCTCGTGATATTATCTATTCTAACACATTGGTATCGGTCTTCTAAATAGTCAGCAAAAAGTTTAATAAATATAAACTTTAGCTTTCAAAATAATAAATTAGAAGTAGTTGATAAATTCACACTATTAGGCCTAAACATTGATACACATATAAATTGGAAGTCACACATTCAGAAAGTAAGAGCAAAAATATCTAAATTTTCATACGCCCTCCGCGAGATCAAAAAAACCACAGACTTTAAAACTGCACTAGTAACATACTACGCGTACGCCTACGCATGGCTCAAATACGGTGTCATCTTATGGGGCAACAGCACTGACGCGCCCACGCTATTTACCCTTCAAAAAAAACTAATTAGAATCTTAGTAAATAGTGAAGTCACCGATAGCTGTAAACCCTATTTTCAGGAATTAAATATTTTATCCCTACCCTGTCTCTATATTTTTGAAGTCTGTAAGTTCGTGCGTAAGTACCCAGAATTCTTTACAAAAAGAGAGGACATACAGACGAAAATTATTTTAAGACACAAAAATAGACTAAACTTACCAAAATCGCGACTAAAAATGCACTCCAATAGTACCTTTGTAATGTCTATAAAAATTTATAATAAGTTGCCCGAAATAATAAAGAATTTAAATAAATATAACATCTTTATCAATAAATTGAAGCTTTTCCTTGTAAACAAATCCTACTATAGTATAAGTGAATACTTAAATGATAAATTATAGGTAACTTCATACTATCCATTTTTATCTACAAATACTCACTACTCACACTTTCTTATTACGAAAAATATATAATTTAAAAAATAAATAATCTTTCAATAAATAACTTAACTTAGGGATAATAAATATTAATTACGTAATAAACAATAATAAGTAAACAAACAATAATGAATAATTTAAAAAATAAATGGTTATTATAATGTTACTAATAAATAAACGTATATAATTTATAAAATAATAATATTAAAATATTAATTCGTAAATTGAATTCTGTATTAATAAATAAATTAACGTATATAATTTATAAAATAATAATATTAATTCGTAAATTGAATTCTGTATTACTAAATATATAACTTACTAACTATTTAACTAATAATACAATTGTTACATTAAACGACCAGTGCTCTTCCTCCTCTCTCCTACTTGATCTATGCTGTGCCCGACAGGGTCCATAATTGTGACTAATATAATTATTTCTCTACCAACTATATACATTATGGTACGCAATAAAGAATTTGAGATTTGAGATTTGAGATTTATATTCACACAAAAACTCATGAGAGGGTGAGTTTAACTAAAATGAAAATGAAATACGACAAAGGTTATAACTCATTTAAGTTGTACGTTTTGAAACACAAGTTATATTTGTACCTAGATGATAATATGTGGCCCGATGGAATAACGTTCCGTCGTTTTGTGAATATGAAAAGGGGGCCTGACACACAACTTTTTGATGGATCACAATCGAAATAGCAGGCTTGTGAGTTTCAACTGTAAAAATGTGAAAAGGAGTGTGGAGTGTATCAGCTCACTATGTAGAGAAGCGGACGTGATAGCTCTTCAGGAAACCTGGTTGGTCCCACAGGACCTACCTTTTCTCGGCTGTATCGATGACGATTTCAGCTTCACCGCTAAATCGGCAATGGACTTATCGACTGGAGTAAGACGAGGCAGACCATTTGGTGGTGTGGCAATCTTATGGCGAAAGAGTGTGTTTACTAAAGTGTCAACCGTGAAGTGCGATAGTGATCGAATTGTGGCAATCAAAGCGCATACATGCAACCAGCGGGAAGTATTGATTGTTTGTGTATATATGCCAACGGACCAGCCAGATAATCTACCAACATTCTCGCATTGTATGGGTGAGGTTAGTGCCATTGTACAAAATAATAATATACAAACAGTTTATATTCTTGGCGATTTTAATGCGCATCCTTCTGCTACTTTTTGTGACGAGTTACTTAATTTTTGTACGGATAACAAATGGACATGTGCTGACTTAGTTAAGTTAGGCGTATCGTCTGATACCTATACATTCTATAGTGAGGCTCATAGATGTAAACGTTGGTTAGATCATTGTTTGGTTACAGAATCTGCTTGGAAAACGATAGCTAGTGTTAAAGTCGACTATGGGGTGTATTGGTCAGATCACTTGCCACTAATTATTGAATGTAATCTTGACATGATTAGAAATAAATGTATTCTTGACAATTGGACTTGTAATAATATTATATGGGGTGAACGAGGAGAGGACGAATGTGACAAATATTATCAAATTTGTAATAGTAAATTAAAAGATATTCACTTCCCCAGTGAACTTGGTACTTGTGCAGATAAGATGTGTCAAAACATTTATCATAGAATTGTTATTGACAAATTATATAATGACATTGTAGAAATATTGTGTAAGGCCTCTGTACTAGGCAGACAAGTCAGAAAGCATAAAAAAGGTAAGAGTGTAGTAGGGTGGAACAAGCATGTGAGGGAAGCACACAACGAGGCTAGGCAGGCTTTTCGTAGGTATGTGTCGTATGGCAAACTAGACAATGGTCCTATAAATGACGACATGTATACAACACGTAAAATTTTCAAGTCTAGACTAAAATTCTGTCAAAACTATAAAAACCAGCTTGAGATGGACATTTTAGCAGACCATGTATCCAGTAAAAACTTTCAGACATTTTGGAAGGGAACTAAGAAAATGAAGGGTAAGGTAAGCGTGCCAGTGACTGTGGAGGGATGTAGTGACCCGAAGGATATAGCCAACTTTTTCAAGGATCATTTTAAAGTAATTTCACCACTATCCTCTTGCAGTTCGGTGCCTGTTGCTGGAGTCACTGATCCAGAAAATTTGTTAGGTTTTTCCAGTAAAGACGTGGAAAAGGTTGTCAAAAACATGGTTAGAGGAAAATCCCCGGGCAACGACGGTCTCAGTATTGAGCACTTGCAGTATGCAGGCAAGCATATATTTAGGGTTCTGGCCATGCTATTTACTTTCTGTATACGACACTCTTACCTACCAGCAAAACTGTTGGAAACTATTGTTGTACCGATACCGAAAAATGTTACTGGGGACGTCGCAGATAAAAGCAACTATAGGCCTATTTCTCTAGCAACTGTGATTGCGAAGGTCTTCGATGGTCTACTTGATGCTCAACTTAGCAAGCACATTGAGCCTAATGACGCGCAGTTTGGTTTCCGGGAGACACTGTCGACTGAAAGTGCTATCTTGACTTTGAAACATACGGTCAACTACTATGTAAATAGAAAAACACCTATCTATGCTTGCTTCCTCGACCTATCGAAGGCCTTTGACCTAGTGGATTACAACAGACTCTGGGCCAAGCTTGGAGAGGTAGGGACTCCCACTGAACTCATTAACATCTTGTCCTTCTGGTACAAAAACCAGAAGAACTTCGTAAAGTGGGGCAATGTTTTGTCGGATGAGTATGCACTGGAGTGCGGTGTGAGGCAGGGAGGCCTGTCCTCTCCAAGACTTTTTAACTTGTACGTTAATCAGCTGATAGATGGGCTCAGTAACAGCCATGTCGGTTGTCATATAGATAACGTCTGTGTTAATAACATCAGTTACGCTGACGACATGGTGTTGCTGAGCCCATCGCTCAGTGGTTTAAGAAAACTGCTCGATATCTGTGAGTCATATGCTGTCGCTCACGGGCTGAGGTACAACGAGAAGAAGAGTGTGTGTATGGTCATAAGAGGTAGGAATAAGCAACCGGAGCACATACCACCTGTCCATCTGAACGGAGTGCCTTTAGAACGTGTAGCTCAGTTTAAGTACCTAGGGTACATTGTGACAGAGACCCTGAATGACGATGCGGATATTGAGCGGGAACGAAGAGCGTTGTCGGTGCGTGCTAACATGTCGGTTCATACATTCGCAAGGTGTACAGTAGAGGTTAAAGTAACACTGTTTAGGGCCTACTGCCAAAACTTTTACGCCAGCGCTTTATGGTTCAACTACACCCAGCGGGCCTACAACGCTCTTCGAATACAATACAATAACGCCTTTAGGATTCTGGTGAGGCTCCCTCGATTCTGCAGCGCGTCGGGCATGTTTGCTGACGCAAGAGTCGATGACTTTTACGCCATTATGCGTAAGAAAACAGCTTCTCTGATGCGCCGGATTCGGGGGAGCGCCAACAGAATCCTAAGGATGGTCTCTGAGAGACCGGAGTCTGCATTGCTGGGTAGGCTCATTCAGCTTCACGTGACGAGATAATGTTTTTTTTTTTTTTTGACATGATTGATTAATTAATTAATGACATGATTATTATTTTGTCATGATTTTTGACATGAGTGAATTATTTGTATTTGGATTTTTTTTATGTATTTTGAATTTAATTATCAATGATCACTAACATAGTTTTAAGACCTTTGTAACTAACAATTTATGGACATATCAATTAGTCTGAATTAAATGAATTTAATTTTATAGGAATACTTAGCATCAGGTGGAATGATAGTTCACTTCACCTGCGTTTTCACGGTGAGTTTTTGATGTGAAACATCTATAGCAGCGGGTCAGCCCAACTGTTGGCGTGGCGATGCGTCGCCGACGCATCGCCACGCCAACAGTTGCCATGTTTATTTCCTGTCGTAAACTATCCTTTTATGCATATGCAGATGGAGATGTGAAAAATCGAAATTATTATGTACATAATAATTTAGATTTTTCACATCTGCCAGTCGTCCCGCGACGGCTCATTTTTTTACAGAATAGACCGCAGTAGCCGATCTTGTCTGTAAAAATCTCACCGTGTAAAATAAGATGAAGTGAGCTGTCAATAGTGTCAACCCCTAGCATCAACCGATATGACATTCCATGTGATGTTAGAGATTGACAGCTTACTTAAAGCTCACTTCACCTATGTTTACACGGTGAGATTTTACTGAATAGACCGGATGGAGTAAACGATACTCCAGTTTCTTGCACTTTCTTCTCCATAGGTACCTACTACGCTTTGAAATGGGCAACTAGCTTCATCTTTCTGACTGACCGACCCCTTGACAATTCAAAAGTACCTGTAATTGGTTTATTTGAAATAAATGCTTTGAAGTTTGAGACCGGCCGGCCGGCATGTCGTTTAGTTGCCTGAAAACACATGACATGAAAATTTATTTGAAAAAGGTATTGTACTCTTAGGGATCAGAAGCCTAATTGATTTTTTAAAAAGAAAACACGAGCGGCCTACAACTATTTATTTAATTTTAGAAATACCGTTACAACAGAATCATTTAATATGGTCACTAATACGCGTCCGTCACATCCGAGCTCCGCAGCCAAAGTGATCGAGGCGAGTGAGCACACGGCTCACGGTGTGTCACCCCTTCCACTGACAGCGCCATCGCAGCGACGCGATGTCACCGCCCTCTCAGCTGTCAAATCCTCTAAGAATCTTCTAAGACGGCCTCTCCTGACAGCTGAACGTCCCCGTCAGCTTGGCTTCCTGGCTTCAGCTCCTCGTCCGTCTGGCCACCACTGGATGGGTTCTCCAATGGTAGGCTTCCTTGCGCCTGGTCATCCTCATTTGACTCGTCACCTAAAACATACCAACATAGGAAAATCAACACAACATTTTGAAAGCTTAACTTGAAGCTACCCATTGCAATGAAACTACCAGCGTTTTACCACAACTTCAAGCAATAACATCAAAATGGGTAACAGATAGGTTATCGTAACACCAATGAAAGAGTTCCGGACCTCAATCATTACTGAAACAATAACAAAATCACCTGGCAACCACTATCGGGGTTCCAGTAATCAAAATCACCTGGCAACCACTATCGGGGTTCCAGTAATCAAAATCACCTGGCAACCACTATCTGGGTTCCAGTGACCAAAATCACCTGGCAACCACTATCTGGGTTCCAGTGACCACTGCCACTTGGCCATGAGTAAAAGCTGCCACAATGCTGCTTTGACTTACCACCACCGAGATGATCGAAGAACACTTCGCAAGCATCCGGGGTCCACTCACCACGCCACTGAACCATATGTTCTGCGGCGGTCTGGGTTTTCTTGCCTTACGAGCCAGCAAGCAGCTCGAGCTCGTACCGGTGATGTGGGAGCGCTCGTAACACCTTGTACGGGCCACGCATCCCGGAGTCTAGCTTCCCCGTGCTCTGCGAGCCCTTGCTCACGAACACGAAACTGCCGACGACAAATGTATGCGGCTGACGGCGACGCTCGTTAACGTACGTGTCCTGCCGCTGCTGATTTTCAGCGAGCAACTCAGACACCCTCTGTCTTCTCAACGTCAGAAGAGCTTCTCGGTTAGGATGCGAGTCGTTCAGCGCGACGTCTCGCACAAGAGACCTCAGCACTGGAGTAGTCCCTTCAACGCCAGTCAATAGCTGCAGAGGCGAGGTGCGGGTCGTGGCTTGCCTCGTTATGTTCAAGGTGCGCTGCACCTTCCACAACGTATCGGACCACTGCGCACCCTTGTTGTTCACCTCTATCCGCAGCATGTTGAGGACCGTCCTGCAATAACGCTCGACCTGCCCGTTTTTACGGTGCATTTCAGGCGTGATAAAATGTATGTTACAGCCTAACTCAGTAACCCAGTCTCGAAAGGATGCACTTTCGAACATTCTGCCACGGTCACATACAATTTTTGACGGAGTACCAAATAGTGAAATGGTATTAGAAAATACGCGTTTTAACTCGGCGGTATCTTGTCTGTACAGAGCGTACAACAAACAGTACTTGGTAAAAGCATCTACCACGAGGAGTATGTATCGGTGACTCCATTAGGGGACCAAGGACGTCAGTGTGAACCACTAAAAAGGGTATCTCAGGCTTCGTCCAAGATTCTATGGGTTGCCTAGGAGCGCGAGGGACTTTCTTATGTGACAGACACACAATACAATGACCAACATATTTTTTTATAAAAGCCCTTAACCCAGGAAACCAAAAGTGACGCAATATAAGCTCAGTAGTTTTGTCTATTCCTATATGATCGTGATCATCGTGGAACACCCTTAACAAACTAAGCCTATGCCCCTTAGGGATAAAACAAAGGAGACGAGACTCTTCACCAGTTGGTGAGTACTTATAGTACAACAAATCGTTCCTCATGAAAAACCTTGTAGGATCCAATTGACCATCCCTTAGCTTTTCCATCAAGCTTTGAGTTTCAGAATCCGCCGTCTGAGCAATCTTCGCCCAATTTCGCGGATTTCGAATTTGAAAAACAGTAGCGGGCTGTCGGCTTAAAAAGTCTGCATGTTGCATGAGGCAACCTTTTCGGTACTCAAGCGTGAACTGAAAGTCTTGCATGTAAACCCACCAACGGGCCACACGAGGCAACAAGTCCTTTTTACGCTCAGTCAATTTCAATGAGTTACAATCGGTTACTATTTTAAACTTTATGCCTATCAAATAATGCCGAAAGTGTTGTAACGCGCGAACAATTGCCAATGTCTCGAGTTCGTAACTGTGGTAACGGGACTCGGCACCCAGTGTAGACTTACTAAAATAGCCGACAACTCGCTTCCGTCTACCCTCATGTTCCTGCAATAAAATTGCACCAAAGCCGATTGCACTGGCGTCCGTATGAAGCTCAGTGGGCAGATTGGGATTGAAGATTGCTAAAACGGGTTCCTCAGTAAGACTTTTAATAATAAAATCACGTGCTAGGTCTTGCTCCGCGCCCCATACAAAAGGCTGACCTTTTCTAAGCAATTTGGCAATACAAGCAGTTTTCGAGGCGTACCCAGCAATGTACCTCCGAAAATAGCCCGCCAAACCCAAAAACTGCCGAACGCCTCTTACATTAGATGGCTTACGAGACTTAACTAAAGCTTCAGTCTTACTAGGGCTCGGCCGTACCTGACCATGACCAATGAGCCTACCTAGGTATTCTAACTCTGTGTTTAAGAACGTGCATTTTTTTAGATTTATTGAAAATCCCGCGTCAGTGAGTGTTTTTAATACCTCTCGCAAAGTTTTCAGACCGTCACTGACAGAATTCGTCATTATTAACACATCGTCGATATAAATTAACACATTACCGGCATCTAGCAGGTGCTTCAGGGTTTTGGAGATGATACTTTGATAGACAATAGGTGCATTAGCGAGTCCATAAGGCATTTTTAAATATTCGTAATGCCCTTCGGGCGTTACAAATGCTGTTTTACTAATAGAATCATCATCCTTCATCAGGACCTGGTGGAAGCCTGTTGCCATGTCAAGACTTGTAAAGAATTTAAAACTGCCCAGCCTGTCAATGTGATCGTCGATCAACGGTAGCGGAAACCGCTCTTTAATAGTGATAGCATTTAGAGCCCTGTAGTCGACGCACATCCTATCAGACCCGTCCTTTTTCTTAACGAGGATGATAGGACTCGCGTAATTAGACTGTGACTCGCGAATAATTCCCTTCGTCATCAGATCATTTATTATCTCGCGAACGCGACACTTTTCGTCCGCGGACAGTTTATAAGGTCGATAGTTAATTGGGATGTCACTATTAACTTTTATTTCCATACAACCCGTGTTTACTGTAGAGGTCGCTGTACCGGAAGTGAACGTGTCAGAAAAATCGTTTAACAGAGCTAACAAACACTCTTTTTCGTCACCTACTAAAGGCGTCCTTATCTTAGAGAATTCTACAGTCGACACGTTGTTTGTATGTAAAACCCTGACCAACCGTTGAGAGTTATTTGTTCGAGTATACGTAATGCCGCTACGATTTAAAACATCAGTGCCAATCAAAATCGGAGCCTGAATACAATCCGGGGGAATAACAAACAAGTCTACTTCTAAAGATAATTCGGGAAATTCAATAAGAGTGCTTACATACGAAGTGGACTCTATATCTTGACTTCCAATACCGCGCATACGGCGATAGGTGGGAATTTTATTTAAACTAAAATGCTTTATGACAGAATCAGAAATCAGCGAAATATCAGAACCAGAATCAATCAAAACGTCAACAGGTACATTCTGTATAACCGCGGACATCACATTGTTTTGTCTGGTGGAGAATCTGAGCAAAAATTTACGTTACTCGAATTATTTTTATTATTTGATTTCGATTCGACAAGTTCCTTAACAAAACAAGTTTCAACTGAATGCCCAATCTTTTTACAGAATGTGCAAGTCTTAGCAGGTTTAGAATTCGACTTTGTTGATTGAAAATTAGAGCTAGTCGACTCGGTTTTTGACGAAGATTTATCAGAACCCACATCAATTTTTGCTGACTTTTTAGGGCAGACGGCCTGTTTGTGACCTACGTTTCCACATGAAAAGCACACTAATCGATCGTACTGCGGGAGCTTACGTTTACGCGGATCAGGGGAATTTGCGTTTGACGTGCGAACAGGATTGTTATTAATAAGTGTCGCGCCCTTAGGCTTTAAATACACTGACAAAAATTCTACTAATTCCCTTGACTGTAGCTTAGCATTGGCGGTCGCGGCCTTCACTTGGGGATCGGAAATGCCACGGATCACAATAGCGGTTTTTAGTTCCTCTGAAAGTCCCTTAACAATGGTCAGTCGCAACAGGGACTTTCGCGCATATTCAGCATAAGTAGAAAATTTATCAGAATTCATACTCATGACATCGTATAGCACAGTAGCCATATCCACTTCACGTGGGCACAATGATCGGAATTCAATTTTAAAATTGGACCACGACCGATCACTGGTCACCCAATCGTTGAGCCACGTCTTAGCATCACCCCGTAAACACCCACCAATGCGTCCCAGGCATTCCCGATCGTCCCACTGACATATCTCGCGCCCGCGATCGACTTCCGCACATCACATGTCAAAATCATGCACACTGGGGTCAAAATTTGAGATATAGTAATGCTTCGATCTTACTTGAATTAGGGAAGAAAGTGCGCCCACAATCCTGTCCGCAGCGTTAACCTCCCGCGATGTCTCAGTGGTCACGGTTCTAACCGTAGCACTTGTTTCCGTATTATCGGTAACAGGTGCCCCGGCAACCACCGAAGTTGTCAGCGGCGGAGTGCCGCCCGGATGTGACGACGTGGGACTAGATGTACGCATAGTGTTTGAAGGAAACCGTTCCTCTAAAGCGCTCAATCGGACCAGTATTTCATTTAAAGGGTTGCGACGAGGGCTATCCCGACGCCCATACGAACTATCCCGGCGCCTACGCGATCTTTGAGAGTACTCTGATCTATCACGACGACCTCTAGAAGATCTACTACGCGATTGTCGATAACGGCCACGACGCCTTTTTCGAACATCGCGATCGTTATGCGAATCGTTTTCCCGATAATTACGCCTAGGTGTATTTTCACATGGCGTGCTTTCACGACTCGATATGATTATAACTATAGGCAACGTAAATTATCACTACGTGAACAACAAACTAAGCACGGAATAAAATAATTAACACGTGGTTGTTTATTTCAAAAACACGCACGACATATAATCTAATAGAAAGAATACTACACTTGGCGAATCACGTTAAAATTCACAAAAACTAACACGAACAAAATCAACAACACGTGGTGAAAAAAAAATTTTAACAGTCTCGAAAACACTATTTCCGGTTAAAAGATGGCGAACGATCTAAATCGCGTGTAATTTAAGCCTATCCCACTTCTGATCTTAGGGATCAGAAGCCTAATTGATTTTTTAAAAAGAAAACACGAGCGGCCTACAACTATTTATTTAATTTTAGAAAAACCGTTACAACAGAATCATTTAATATGGTCACTAATACGCGTCCGTCACATCCGAGCTCCGCAGCCAAAGTGATCGAGGCGAGTGAGCACACGGCTCACGGTGTGTCACCCCTTCCACTGACAGCGCCATCGCAGCGACGCGATGTCACCGCCCTCTCAGCTGTCAAATCCTCTAAGAATCTTCTAAGAGTACGTATTTTCTTTTTTTTTACCTGATTCTATTCACTTTACAAAGTAAATCATGGATGGCAATAATTTTGACATCTGTTTGCAGATAACTGACCTGCCTCTTTCTTTCCTACATTCTTCTAAATATGAAATAATGTTAATCAAAATTAAAATGAAACGTGGTCGTAAAACTACTATTAAACTAGAAGACCAGTAAAAAGTATTTCTTAAGTATAAACAATGCCTGAAAAAACAAAAATAACTTACCATCACCAACTGACCCTATTCTTCTTTTATTCTTTTTTTCACGCAGGTGAAGTGAGCTGTCATTCCACCAGATGCTAAGTATCCCTATATTCAAGTATCCCCGGTTTCCTCAACTGGTATTCTACGAGAGCTCATGACCAAAATTTTTACCTCATCGTTTTACGACCAAAATCGTATCAAATCTTTTGGTTATTCTGAATTTAAATAAATGTTTTAGATACCGAAAACACAATTTTCAGACATCATTAGCATCACACGTACCCAGGAGAGCATTTGCGAAAATAAAATAATTTGCCTACTCTGAAAATCTTATTTTCAAGTGAACATTGGTCGAATAAATGGTTTTTCAGAAGTAAATGTTAGCAACTTATGTGTTGAATCCAATTTGAATGTATTTATTTTCTTTTTTCCGATCGGTGTCATAGCAATTATATCAGACAAATTATGTGTATCACGTTACTAATCAGACCAACTTTACCATAATCAGAAATGATTAAAAATTGTTTTGCGGCGTAGGTAATTTACCTACGTACGATTAATAAAGAGCTTACCTGAGCTGCTTTAATCAGTTGTTCTGATGCAAATAAATATGAACAGGACATAAATAATACACTCGTGGACGTTGTGAATTGGCATGACGACAATAAATTAGTAATTAATTTAGGAAAGACTAACATAATATATTTTTATTAGAACTAAAATAGACCAAGTACAAAAAGCAAAATTTCTAGGCATAGTAATTGACAGTCAAATGACGTGGAAACCTCAAGTAGAAGAAAGAGGTATATGAAAAATTTCGCATAACCACTTATGTCCTATTCAATTAGACTAAGAAAGTTAACATCACCACAAGTTTGATTGCATACCATGGTCTCGTAGCTTCCATTCTGAGATACGGTATAATTTTCTGGGGAAATTCTTGCCTGTGGGAACAGGTATTCAAAGCCCAAAAACGTTGTTTGAGGTCGATGTTAAATATGAAATCGACTGATAGCTATTTTCCAGTGTTTAAGTGCCTAAAGCTGTTAACATTTCCGGCAATGAATATTTTAGAAATAGCAATTTTTGTTAAACGTAACATGTATCTTTTTAGTGTCGCTCAGGCCACATGTGACGCGCAAAATGTCTGAAAACTATTTTTTCATAATAAAATAACGAATCCAATGTACGTTTTTAATATCAGACATATTGTGGTAAAACCGTCGCAATTTGCGACATTTCTGATCAGTACTACCCACCGAGTTGGGCTAAGAACCGTCTAAACTAACGATTTTAGACGGTTTTCGTCGTAAAACGATGCGACATGGTTTTGGTCGTAGGCTCTCTTACTCTTTGTGTCAAATAAGCAAAATATTGTAACACCCTGTATATTGGAAAGTGAATTTTTAATTTTTTGTCGAATTCCAATGAGATTTCACTGACTTGAGGTATGTTTAGAGAGGTACCAATTAGGTACTAAATATCCATATATGTTTTATATCCAACTTCTGAGTAATCTTGGCTACACAAAAATACACCCGCCAAGCTGACGTCAGAATGGCGGGTGTATGAAACTATTGCAATAACTTGCGATCCCACGAGGTACAAATTATTTCACAAGTGGTACAATTTGGTACCAATTAGGTACTAAATTTTGAGATATATTTCGACCATTTCTGAAAAATACACCCGCCAACCTGACATTCACCATTGGAAAGGTACTTTAAAAACATTGTGAGTTTGATTTTAGATACTTTTACATTAGTTCCAAGCTTCGTAAATGTGACAGATGTCAGTATCAGCTCCCTTTCACCGGCTTCATAAGGTTCATAACTCATTTGTTGGGCTTGGTATAACTTTTTATAACAAGCTACCCTCTTCTTTTCTAGATTTGCTGTACGACGGAATAGTCTGTACACTTCGTGCAAGCGTACGAATGATAGTTCTGTACACTTGTGATGATGGAAACCCGGGAATGATAAATTAAACCGCCCGTGTTGAGTGTGGTAAAATCACTGATTTATTTAACTTAGCCAGTTTACTAAATGATCGCGCGTATGCAAACGCTGATGCAGCTTGACCTACTTAATGTTACGAAATGTGCGGGTTCACCGTACATACTGCCAACTCTAAAGGAGAAGACGAGGGAATATGTTAAACCTAGATGAAACTTAGGATAAATGATACAATTTTTCGTTGAAAGCTGATACAAAGTGATTTCAACAATATCTACTCTAAGTACTATGTATATCTAACACTAAATTGTCTGATTTTGTTCTAGTTAATATTTCACCATAGGAGAGGTCCCTTTATTTACACTTTCGGTTGTCTTACTTATATCACTGAACTCACTGATCACTGGCACTGTTTTACGCGCGCACTCAATAGATCCCGGTCCTATGAGGTCAGCTTGCGCATCCGCCCCCGGGGCTTGCTCGCCCGCCGGTACACGTACCGCCAACATCTCACGCTGCAGCGGCGCAGGTTCGGCTTGGCACTTACTTCTTATAATTAAGTATAAGCATATGCCGCCTAAGATGAGAACCAAGGCCAAGGTAACGTACACGACGGAATAATGGTGGATGTCGTGGACGTTTAGTTGTGTAGAAGATTGTTCCTTTATATTTGTTATTTGGTCTCTAAGCTGATTCCACATATGGGTGCGGTTTTCCGGTACGTAGAAATCATTGGGCAAGGTTGTGTTTATTATTGAGTTCAATATGGAAATCTCTGGGTTCGATATTTGATCGCATGTTCAAATAGCGTAAGTAGTTGTTATGCGTGTGAATACTGTACGTATCCGATTTCAATGTGCATCCATAACCTAGGTCAATGATACCACTGCCTCGTATAACTGTCGTTGTTGTGTCAGCAATACAGGAAATACGGTGTTCACATGACTCACAACAGGTGTAAAACCAGGAGTTTGAATTGTGTAAGTTGATCCAATAATTGTGGCACGTGGACACGTCTTGTTTACAAGCGCTCTTCATATTACTTACGGTGCGGATATCGCATAACGACTGTTTTATTCCCAGATGGTAAACAGGTTTATCAATGGAGCACAGTAGCCGATTATTACTGATGATATGAAAGCATGTTTGTAGATCGCTATCTGATAAGAGAAGTGCGAGGTCCTTTTGTATATTGTAGGCAATATATGGTGAGCTTGGGACAGTGCGAACGTGATTTGACCCCCTTTTTTGAGGGATAGGTATGATTCTATCTAACTCGAAGATATCGTTGCTCACAAGCGGAATCTTTATCTCTATAATAAGATAGCCTTCACACAGCGTTGCAGACGCCTTCATAATCTTGTAGAGCTCGGATAGGTTTGATGACTCGATTGGGGTCATTAGATTTCCCTGCAATTGCCCGGAGATTATGTTGATCTGACGAGCCAGCTGTTCGGGAGTCAAAAGGTACGGGTCGATGCGACCGTGGCTGATGTCTGTCACGGTGTTGATAAGTGTGTGTTGGATTCGCATTAGGTTTGACAATCTGATACTCGCAGCTAGGGCGGATGATGTTACATAAATGCCGTTTCTGTTGTCCATACGCACCTTATTGATTTCGTCAGTGACGTTTTGAAGATGTTGTTTTATAAATTTGAACTGTTTGTTCATAGTGTCCTCGCTGCGTCGCAGAATGTTGTATTCCGATTCCAAGACTAAGGTTTGATTCTTCAGTAAATTTTGAAGATGATTTTCATTATTAGTTATTTTTTCTATGTCCTGCTTCTACTGTTGAGCGAAATTTTCATCTAATACTCCGAACAACGTGTTTGCCAGGTATCCTACTCCGTTGATTAAACCACGTTTATGCCTTCTTACGTTTGGGTTTTCAAGGAGTTTTTGATAATGCTCAAGTTCCTTTACTTCGTGCTCTAATTGTAGGATGACGCTGTCGTATTGCGAACCTGAAGTGTTGCCAAAGTAGTTTTTATTGTGCCTATTCCCATAGGCACAATAAAAACTACTTTGGACGTATACGACTTGTATTACTGCCTACCTCGGCACTTCCTTAACATATAAAGGTACAACACAATGAAGACGACTAAGGACAAGATGTACAGAAGAAACAGATATCACACAAACGACAAAAGGTAACGTAGAGAGATCTAGGGCTTTGAGGAAGTCTAGATTTCGGAGTTTAGCGAGCCGTGCGTTCGAATCCAGATGCGATCGTGCACTGAGATCAGCTGAGGTCGCTGAACCCTTGAAATGATTTTTTTTGCAAATCATCTGTGTGTTTCAATTCACTGTCTGAACGCACGCTCCGTTTCTCCCACATATTAACATTTACATTTTAATTAATAGATGTGGAGTGTAAATATAATTGTTAGATTTGTTAAATATGTTTGTAGATATTATGTGTGTTGTAAATATAGTAAATAAGTAATAGTTGTAAATATATTTTTGTTAGTCATGTTAAGCCATAGATAATGATATTATTCCTCGTTTGTTGTCTATGTATTCTATTCTATTTTTATCAAATGGCAAGCAAAGCCGATGTCGACTATTCTGCCAATGTCGAAAGTGAGTTGGAAGAAGCAAGTGTGCATGATAAAAAAAAAAAAAAAAACAAACAAAATTCTTCGATTGATACAGTTGAACTCAATGTAGATCTTGTTGGGTTAGTACGGGACTGAAACAAACAAAAAATATAAATAAATATATAATAAAATTGTTAAAAACATAAAATATACGCATACCACACCTACACAGACAGAATAATTTATAACTTTATGTTATTGTGACGAATGAAGGTCATCAGCGCCACAAGCAGATCTGGGGAGGAAAATGTTAGTAAAGAGGAGAAATTAGTTGGAAGAGGGATCTTAAATTTAGGGAGACGTTTATATAAATCTAAAGGTGGAACGTTGTTCGAGCATTCGAAGAATATGTGATCCAGTGTGCCCTCCTCCAACCCGCACTCGCAGAGAGAGGAGTCGCGAATCCGGATTTTTTCCAAAAACACGGGAGTACAACAAAAACCTAAACGAATTCGACAAAGGACGGATATAACGGTTTTGGAGACTTTTTTGTAGCCGTGAAACCAAGGTTTTGGTTTTATGGTTGGTTGTACAGCATAATAAAACTTCCCCTTTTTTTTCCCAGTGTTATTCCAATGATCCTGCCATGAAGACTGTAACACAACCTTTGGAAGGCTCAGCAAGTCATACCCCTGATGAGAGTTGTGGGTGAGATCAGCTGCTGCTGATGAGCAAGCATCTTTGGCCAAAGAATCAGCGCACTCATTGCCCTTAATACCGCAATGACTAGGTATCCAAACTAATTGAACCTCTTTTTGACTACTAAAACAAGATAATAAAGACTTTTTAATTTTTAAAACAAGAGAGCTGTGCAATTTACTTTTGAAGGGATTTTGTACTAAAGCTTGCAAACAGCTAAGAGAGTCTGTGAAGATTACGGCTTTGTCAATATTGTGGTGTGACTCTATAAAAAGACAAGCTTCCAGTAAAGCCACACACTCGCCCGTGAACACAGAAGACTCCTTAGGGCATTTGAACTGTAAAATAATTTTGGAGCTTTGGTAATAAACCGCAGCGCCAACGTTACTAAGATCATTAAATTTTGAAGCGTCTGTAAAAAAACCTCTGAAACCCAGTCCATCGTTCTCCCACGGCCGCATTGAAGGCCGAATCTGCTGAAGTAGACTTTTTAGAAATGCCAATATCAAAGAAAATTTTAGGAATAAAACATAAGACTTCATAGGAAAAGTTAAAAACAGGTAATCGGAGATTCTGTTCTATTGGACATTCTAAATGCTGACTTTGACGAAATGCTTTAAGGATTAGGGGAATTTCTTTACTATTCCAGTAATTTGAGCTTCTGCATATGGCATCTAACTCATTCAATCTTGCTAAAAGTGGATGGGAAGATCTAGATATTAACCTAGCCAGAAAACGGGAGGCCAGATACTGCCGCCTTAAGGCCAGGGGAGGTTCAGCACACTCAACCTGCAATGCGTTAACGGGAGAAGACTTCATACAACCAGAGATGATCCGAAGACATTTTGACTGAATCCTATCCAGCCCAGCCAAAGCACCCTTATTGCAAGGAACAAGATGGAACGTACCATAATCTAAAACACTACGTATTAATGCGTTATAAACTAATTTCATAGTGTAAGGGTGGGCACCCCACCAGACACCCGCGAGAGCTTTTAAAATCGAAATGACTCTTTCGCATTTTTTTATTAATAAATTTATATGGTGCTTACCATTTAATTTTGAGTCTAAGAAAACGCCTAAAAATTTTGCCTTATTTACCGACGGTATATTGTTACCTAAAATGTCCACTGAGACGTGCGGAATCAGTCTTTTGCGAGAGAAAATTACTGCCGAACTTTTTGGTGCAGATAACGATAGACCATGGCTTAAAAGCCACTGGTTCAAAGAGTCCAGAGAGAGGCAAAGTGATGACGCCGCGTCTACGATGGAGGAATCGACAGATTCCTCCATCGTAGACAACATATAAGACTAGGTCGTCGGCGTATTGAAGGATTTGACAGTTATTATTTAAACAAGTGCCAATGTCCGCTGTGTACAAATTATAAAGAAGGGGACTGAGAACGAATCCTTGTGGGAGTCCCTTCCAAGTCTGCCTTGCATCGAAATCCTCACCCTGGACTCTCAGAACCAACGAACGAGATAAAAGAAGACCACAGATGCATTCGATCATCTTAACCGGGAGACTCAGCTGATGCAGTTTCTGCCTGAGTACGGGAAGAAGAACGTTGTCGTATGCAGAAGAGATGTCTAGGAAAGCGGCAACAACGGATTCCTTTTTGGAAAACGCCAAGCGGATATCCGCAACTAAAACGCCAACACTATCCATTGTGCCGAGCCCCTTCCTAAAACCAAATTGGTAATTCGGCAGTAAATCCCTCGACTCGACTATCCATTCCAGTCTTTTTAATTAGGTGTTCCATTAATTTGGACAAAACTGAGGACAAAGCAATTGGTCTAAGGCCGTTTGGATCATCTACATGTTTGCCTGGCTTCAATAGTGGGATAATGATTTGTAACTTCCACTGGTCTGGAACCCAGCCACTACTATAACAAAAATTAATAACATCGAGGAAGTAACGTTTAGCCTTGTCTCCAGAATGAGCTATAAAAGAATATGGTATACCGTCAATACCGGCGGCTGAATCCCGGACATACCTGAGTACCACATTAAGTTCCTGCAAAGTAAATGGCACATCAAAAGGATCCTCTGAAACATTTTGCAGGGACATATTGAAACATTCGGAAGAGAGAGGAACGTATGGAGGAGCAATTTTGTCAAAAAAAAGTTCAGCAGTTTCCCTAGTGATAGGGGACGAGATTGACGGGGAGCACCCACGTCTATATCTATTGATGCTTTTCCAGACTACTGAGACTGGAGTAGAGGGAGATAAAGAGGTACAGAACTTAACCCAACCCGCACGTTTCTTCTTGCGAAGGTGACGTTTGGTTCTAGCATTAAGCCGTAAATATGCCAATAGATTTTCCGTGCTCATATCCGCATTATAACACTCCTCAGCCTCATCCCTATCCTTGACTGCCGAAGTGCATTCTGGATCCCACCATGGTGGTGAGGGTATTTTATTACGAGCACTGTTTTTTAATGGAAAGCAGGAGTCCGCACTAGAGGTGATGGCTGTAACAAATCCCTCATAACAACTCTTGGCATGACGGTGACCAGAAGGGTCTGCTAAACTTGAATTTAAATTTGGAAGAACGTCAATTTTATCCTCCAATAATGAAGAAAATTTTGCCCAATCCGGTTTGGACAGGTTGTATTTCAAAAGTGGAGGAGAAGTTTTCTCTAAATAAGTTTTGTTAAGTAAAGATATAACAATAGGGTAATGGTCACTACCATGCGACAAGGTTGTACATTCCCAATGGGTCGAAGCTGCCAGCTCAACCGAACAAAAGGTTAAGTCAACACAACTCTTTTGCTGTCCGGGAAGAGATCTGCGTGTTGGGCAACCATTATTTAAAATGCAGAGATCCAGATCATCCAAGAGTTCAACCAATGCCACACCAAAGGCATCACAGCGCTCAGAGCCCCATCTATAGTGATGGCAGTTAAAGTCACCCATGACCAGTATTGGTCCATGGACATTAGTAAAAATGTTTTTTAAAATAATAAAAAAGTTTTGGTGAGGATGAGCAATATAAATGGAGAACACTGTGATGCCCTCAATCCTTCCTGCGGCAATGCTCATATCGCTTGTAAGAGAAGGTAAAGCAGAAGGTAAGAGTGGGACCCGATTGTTGACAAAGAGAGCCGACCCTCCATAGCCGTCAGCTCTGTCACATCTCAGGATATTAAAATGTGGTATACGAAAACTAAGACTTGGTAAAAGCCAAGTCTCAGCGATGGAACAAGCCAATGGCTTGTACTTATTCAAGAGAAATATGAGGTCGTGCTTTTTATGCCACACGCTCCTCACATTTCACTGTAGGAATACTTGGCGAGACGCCATTTCTTATGTCTAAGAGTAATTTTATAAGTTGATCGGCAACGTTGGACGGTGATTGAGTAGAATTAGAAGAAGAAATAACAACAGGTAAAAGTTTTATAAGTAGTTCAATAATAGAAGAAGTACTATTATTGGAAGAGACATGATTATAATTGAGAGCGCAGCCATTAGGCTGTGAAGTTTGGGGAGAACTAGTTATCTGGTGATGAGCAGTTTTATCATATGATGGAGAAAGGGGGGCATGGGTCCTGGGCTTGAGGGTTACAGTTTTCCGATAGGACTGAGAAATTGGAGTCTTGGTGACATTGGCATAATTACAAGAAGCTGTTGGAATAATTTTGCTAGCCTCAGCATAAGGGATTGATTTTTCAGCCATAACAGTCTTAATGGCTTTCTGTCTACCATGCTCGGGGCATGACCTGCTATTAGCAAAGTGATTACCCGAACATAGGATACAGAAGGCCTCACCCTCAGAAACGTTGCAACCATCACCTGGGTGATCGTGGCCACATTTACTGCAGCGTGGTTTAGATCTGCATATGGTTGCTACATGTCCAAATCTGCAGCATTTGCGACATTGGATTGTGGGGTATATGTATTGCACAACAGGAAGGGAAGTGTAGCAGCAGTAAATCCTTTGGGGTAAAACTTGGCCATCAAATGTGATGACACAGGTTTCAGTAGGTTTCCACTCGTTATTACCGTCTCTTTGAATTTTTCTGTTGATACGTCGGATTTTAAGTATTTGCCCACATCCTGAGGGCACAGTTAAGTAAGTTACCGCCTCTTCTTCTGTAATATCAGAGGGAACCCCGGTTACAACACCCATCCTAGTTATAATAAATGTGGGGATTGAAGCAATGTAACTATATTTAGATAACAAAGGGTTAACTAAGAAAGAGTTAGCGTCCTGAGGGGAGGCAAACTCTACGGAAACACCGTTTCTGCCAACTCTATTAACACCACCACGAACAATGTTCGCAATGTTGTTGTTCAGTAGAAATTTGCCAAAATTAACAGGGTGAAGTGTGGTGCCTGCATTTGGTTGAGTCTCTACGCGGGAGACGTGAACAATATAGGGGGCCTTGTCCATTACGGAATACTTGACGCGACCGATTTGGCTTTTTTGTTGTTTGTTTGGAGAAGTGGGTGTCAGAATTTCCTCGTCACCGGGACGTTTGCGTGAGGTTTGTTGGGGTTGGGATACATCCATCTGTGTTATGCTACAGACAACGTCCGCAAATTGGGATAGTGGATTAGGGGAAAAAGGAGTTGAGGGACCTGGGATGTCAGGGGGGTCAGGATCAGGGGGTTTATTTCCATCCATCTTGGATAAAAAGAGTAAAAAATAAGACAATCACAGTACAAACCTGGTTACGAACACAAGGACAATACACTTAAACTATAACAAGTGACAAAAGTTTCAACAATCACTCAAAAAACACCGAACAATTCTAAACACATGTGCTAACCAAGAACACTGTGGCGAGAATCCGTTGTCTATGTAAATGAAGTATGAATGTGATAGGTTGAAATGTCAAACGAGAAAATATTATGTAAGAGGTTATGAAATGTGTAGTGTTTACAATTTATGTAATTCTAAATAACATTGGATTTCAATTATTAAACTAAACATGGTAACCGCTACAAGATAACACTTTCATTTATTATTTACAATGTCTTCTTCAATATTTACACGAATACACTATGAAAAATGCTTTTTTTGCATTTTTTATCAAAATTAGTAACGGAGCATAATGTTCACTTGACGGAAAACGCCATCTATGACGGTCATAGTACGGGTTGTTACTTTGAGGACACAAAGGGGACTTATAAAGAGGCCAGTAAATGAGCTGAGTCCTCTCTCTTATTCAAATTAAACTTATAAATTTGATAAATCATAAGCCTGTTCAGTATTTCTGTTATTTAAGCAGGTTACTATATCTTAGTACTTAAGTGAATTTCTCATAAGACTTGTTTTTTTGTTTTATCCCTTTTATGGGCTACATTCCTTATAATGCTGTACCTACTTATTATTAAATATCTTATCAAATTATCATGATAAATTCAGTGGTTTTATGAGCAAAGATCGAACATACCCCATGTTCGATCTTTGCTCATAAAACATAGGGTAGTTTTAATTTGGCTTGTCCATTCGTCTGTTTTCCTACCCGCATTGGAAATCGGTGGACGGATTGGTGGGGTGATGTTAGCCCCGCCCCCCATGCGCGCCCGCGCCTGGCATGGTGTCCTGGCCCGGTCAGTTCACCCTAGGGATATGAGATTAATGGAAAAGAATCGATTAAATAAAAATCGATTTTTCTCTATTCAAAATTGATCGATTTGTCAAAAATCGATTTGAATAAAAATAAATAATCGATTTCTGCGAAAAAAACGATTTTTTTGTATTATTTGAAAGTACATGCTTTTCATATTCCAATAATAAACCCAAGAGATTCATATTAACAATTTATCAGATCAAAAATCAAACAAAATTATATGAATAAAAAAATAACCAATTCAAAACTAAAAATCAAAGGCAATGTTCCTTTAAAATTTCAAGGTAAGGAATTAGGAAACCAAATACCATTATTGATCCAAATTTTAGTACTATTTATTATAATAAAAATGAAATGATGAGTATCCCAACAAAATGACAAACTTATTGTCTCAAAAACTAAAATATAAATCAAATAAAAAAAAGCATACTTATGGCGCCGTTTTTATTTAATCAACTAATACGTATGAACTTAATTCGAGATTTTTCATCCAACGCATAGATGGCGCTGTTTATAAAATTGAAAATTACTGCAAGATTTTTTCATCCCGTCGCATAGATACGAGTTGTTTCTGAAAATCGATTTAAATACGTAATTTATATAATCGATTTACTAAAAATCGTTTAATATTACTATAAAAATCGATAATAAAAAATCGATTATAAGAAAATAATAAAACTAAACTCAAAACTGAATATATTATATCTCCCTGATGGCGGGTTCCCACGGTGCGCGATATCGCGCACGCACGCGCACCGGCCCGCACAGCGCACGACCACGCACCGCGCACGAAGGGTCTTCCGACGGTGCGCGATATTGCGCACGCAAGCGCACCAGCCCACACAAACATCTGTATTTTTTGTACCTACGTTCTATGCAAATAAATAATGATTCCATTCTATTCTATTGTATTCTGACGACCACAGATAGCTACACAACACACACCATGCCTTTTCCGACGGTGTGTGTCGGTCTGTGTGGGCCTCGAGATTCGAAGCCACATTAGCATTGTTCTGTTAGCTTTGGTGGATGCTGAATATAACTTCACATTTGTGGATTGCGGATGTTATGGTAGAATAAATAATGGCGGTGTTTGCAGAAATACAGAGAGGTATAGTTTTTTTTTAGAAATGTACTGTATTTTCCAGCATCAACTAATTTGCCCTTCAAGGAGGAACCACTTCCCTACGTGTTTGTGGCAGATAGTGCATTTCTCTCACTGATAATATGTTGAAGCCGTCTCCACGCCAAGGGAACAAAAGAAAGATACCTCATTAACGGCATAACAATGTAAATGTCTATTAACTGCTCCCAAATTACGATGATTATTTAATTTTTTGTACATTCTTCCTTGACATAATCTTTAATTTTTTGACATTATATACCTACAATCTATATCTATAAAAGGAAAGGGTGACTGACTGAATGACTGACTGACTGATCTATCAACGCACAGCTCAAACCACTGAACGGAATGGGCTGAAATTTGGCACACAAGTAGATAATATGACGTAGGCATCCACTAAGAAAGGGTTTTTGGAAAACCGACTTTTAAGGGGGTGAAAAGGGGGGATTTTGTTTGTATGAAAAATCTTATTCCTTTAGTTAATAAACTTGAAACTTGACACAAATACTCATCTATGTAAATTATAAAGTTTGCCATTTTTAGTTTTTCTAAACTACCCCCTAAGGGAGGATTGGGGGGTGTCAAAGTTTGTATGGAAGACGCGCGGTCTGATTATTTTTTTTTTTTTTTCTGTTGGGCATCTTACAGCTGGTTCCGAAAACCGTAGCTGTTTAACCGGTCAATCCTGTGGTTGCCTTAAGCTACTACACTCAAAGCCTCCAGCCAGGGCACAAATAACTAAGCTAAAAATTTAAGGATGAACGCTCACTAAGGGCACCCCCTGCGGGGTTCGAGCCTCGGCTTAGGGCGTTATCCGGAGGGAGGACATCAAAAGATGGGACGGGCTGGATCAAAAGGTTTTGATCATTATTATTAGTCGGGGAATTTAAAGCTACGTGCACAGCTGCAACAACTGCTGGCACCTCGTTTTCGAGCAAGGGTCGGGGGGGAGTATTATTTACTCGGGGGCGCGGCGGTCGAGATCGCAAAGGACCTCGGCGGCGAGGTCGGTATGACGGGAGGCGTCTGTGTTTGTACACTGTACTTGTTTCCCTATTGCTCTCCTGAAGGAGGGTTATGGGGTCATCAGGATCTACGAGGATATGCCTTGGACGGCGAACATGACTGATTCTACTCGGGACATAACTGGCGGCCTCGACAACCAGAGGGTTGCGATGTTTGGCCGCGGACTCAAAGAAACGCTTGGAAAGGCGTTTTAGAAACTGATGGATTGTGGGAATCTTTAGGTCGAGGTGGAGTGCCTCGTTCCTGACGAACCAGGGGGAACCTGTGGCCCTACGGAGGAATTTGTTTTGCACTGTTTGCATCCTATGGATATGACGGGGTTTCGCATGAGCGAAGACGGCACCCGCATAGGTCATGATCGGTCGAATGCACGCCGTGTAAACGCGCAATTTGCACCTAAGTGACAATTTGCTACGTGCATTTACCAGGTAAAAGAGTCTACCGAGAGCGAAAGAGGCTCGCGAACGAACCATCTTTATGTGCTCTGCGAAGGTCAAATGATGGTCTAGAACGACACCGAGATATTTAGCTCGCTTCTCCCAAGGGATCGGCTTGCCGAACATGGTGATTGGTCGGGGGAGGGGGTTTTTGAGCCTTGAACGCGGTTTCGTAAAGAGAACCGCTTGGCTTTTATCGGGGTTGACTTCTATCCGCCATTTTGTAAACCAAGCTGCCAGTCTATTGACTGCGCGTTGGAGATTTAGGCGAATGATGTCGGGGGATCTAGAGCTGAAGTAGATGGCAGTGTCGTCTGCGAACAGACCCAGCTGCGACCTACCGCAACCTTTTGGGATATCGCTTGTGTATAGCGTAAAAATGAGGGGGGACACCACAGAGCCCTGGGGGACACCTGCGCGGATGGGACGGGGAGTGGATAACGCTCCTTCGATACGATAACGGAAGACGCGATTCGATAAAAAGTCTCGTAAGATGAGTACGAGACGATCTGGCACGCCGAGTTGGTACAGCTTGTATATTAAGCCGTTGTGCCAGACTTTATCGAACGCTTTCGCTACGTCGAAGAATACTGCACCGGTCATAGTCCCGCGCTGGAAACCAGCGCTTATGGATTCTACGATGCGGTGGGCCTGATGCACGCTAGAGTGCTCAGTTCGAAAGCCGAACTGTTCGTTGGGGATGAGGCCCTTGGTCTCGGCGAAATCTCTGAGGCGCTTATAAATAAGCCTCTCATAGATTTTTCCGAGAACCTTGAGCAGACTGATGGGACGGTAGCTAGAGGCCTCGGTTTTGGGCTTGCCGGGCTTTGGGATACCGATAACCGTGGCCTCCTTCCATGACTGGGGGAAGATATTGTTGCTTAAGGCACCATTGAAGATGGTGGTCAAAAGCATTATTAGGTGGGCAGGGAATAGTTGGATCACCCTATTGGTGATGCCATCTGAACCGGGGGCTTTACGGACTTTAAGACCCTTGATGATGTCGTGCACCTCGTCCGGGAGGACGGGGGGCAGTGGACAGTCAGGGTCATCGACGGGAGGGAGGGAGGCTCTACGTTCGACTTCGGCGTCGACCTTTTTCAGATGAGCTTTGTCTACAGGTAGGGAACTGGGAGTGCATTGGGCCTCGAGGCTGTCTGCGAGGCATTCTGCCTTTTCGGCATCGTCGAATGCGATGGATTTATCGGGACGGGTCAGGGGGGGCATGGCTGAGACCTGGGGAGACCTGAGTTTCCTCTGGAGCTCCCAGAAGGCCTGATGGGTGGGCTCTAGTTCGCCGAGTAACTTTCCCCAGCTCGCGTCCCGCAGCTCCGCTATACGTGTCTTTACAGATCTCTGTAAATAGCGCATATGGGCTTTGTTGGCGTTACAGGGAAAGCTATCGTAGGCACGTATGGCCGCGTTCTTCTCAGTCAGTAATGCACGCACGTCGTCCGGCAATTTCCAGCGACGGTCGTCCGTCGCTGGAACTTCCCTTGAACAATCGTTCAGGACGGTTTGTACGTGATTAGTGAGTGAGTCGATCGCGGCCGTGGTGTCGGCGACCGAGTCGAAAAGGTCGGGGATAGAGTCTAATTGAGGGGACGTGTTGGATTTCAGCTGTGTGCTTACTTTCTTCCAGTCCGTGATCCTCTTAGTGAGGGGCGTTCGGGTCGGAAAGACCTATGCGGGGGTGTAGTCTCATGACTACCGGGCGGTGATCAGAGTCTAGCTCTTGTACCGTTTCTATTGAATCTAACTTTAGGTTGACGTTCTTAAGGAGCGCCACGTCTAAGATATCGGGGGCATGATTTGGGTTCGTCAGCGGAAAATGGGTGGGAGTCATGGGAGCGATGACGTCAAAGGTCAGGGAGTTTGAGAGGTCGAACAGGTGTTGACCTCTGAGATTGGTTACCGAACTGTTCCAAGAGGGATGTTTGGCATTTAGATCGCCCGCTATAATGAGCGAGTTACTCATAGCGAGTAGAATCGAGAGGTCGTTTGAGAGGCGTTGGTGATGGTAATGCCCCGTGGTGTTACCGGGGGGATTATAGACCGATACGAGAGTGATCGGCTCGTGACCTGACATGCCTAGACGGCAGGCGGAGACTTCTAATACCGAGAGGGGGGGAGGGTCTAGTGGGATGCAGTGAAGCTGCTTTCTATAATAGATCAGGGTGCCACCCTTGTGACATCGCGACCTGTCATTGCGAACTATCCGGTAGTTGGCGAGTGACGGATCACGATGGCAAGGCTTTAGGAAAGTCTCTTGTATTAAGAGAACGTCTATTTGATGATCGCGGAGGAAGAGCCCTATTTCTTCCCTTTGGGATTTTATGCCGTTGGCGTTGAAGTAACCTATTATTAGGGATCGGGGTTTGAATCTAGCTAAGGCCTCGTTATCCATTGAAAGATTTAGGGGTTTGGGCGAGGGATTTTAAGGCTTGCGTAATATCCGGATACGCATTATAAATGGATTGAATCCTAATGATATTGCCTTGGGCGGCGACGATGAGTTTTGCCATTTCCTTAGCACGCGGGGAGGCAAAACACGCGTAATTTGACGTGATTATGTTGAACGAGGCAACACCTGACATCTGCTCGGTCGCGGGACCGGCAGTCGGGGGACGCGGAGCTTGGGGAGCAGGCGCGGGTTTAGCGGGGGGCGCGGCGGGCGCGGTGCCACGGAAGCGGGGGTCCCTAAGGTGGGGGGGGAGGAGATGGGGGGGCGGCGGGGGGGGGGAAATGACCGTAAGAGGGCACCAAGGCAGGGAAAGACTGCTGGTGGTGGAGATAATTCCACGGACTAGGCCTCTGAGGGCTTAGTCGTTGGGGCATAAGGGCTGAGGGAATCCTATAAGAGGATGAGGAGGGAGTTTCCCTTTGCTGGCGGGCGCCGGAGCGCTTCCCCAGCTTGGGAGAAGAGGCCTTAGGGGCTTTTGAACAACCCCGGTAGTTAGCCGGGTGGCCCTCTTTGCCGCATAAAACGCAGCTAGGAGGTACGGTACATAGGGTACGGTCCTTGGGACGGGGGCAGTCGGAAGTGCTATGCTCTCCCAGGCACTTTACGCACCTAGGTGTAGCATGGCAATTTCGCTGTGAGTGGCCGTATAACTGGCACCTGTGGCATTGTCCGACAATGCCACTCTTTAATGGTTTTTCAATTTCGAACCCTGTGAGATGACACAGAGAACGAATTTGGAAAATCGGATGGTAGCCCTCTACGGGCGGACAGATAACGAGGACCATGTCGTAGAGGTCACCGCCTCTGGAGCGGTGCATACGATGGACCTCGTCAACCGGGACGTTCTGCGACTGAAGGTCGGCGAGAATTTCAGAGGGGAGGATTTCCCTAGGGATGCGTTTTATGACAACGCGAACTTGTTTCTCTTCTGGGAGAGAGTAGGTGTGGTATGACACACCTCTCGCTCTCAGTAGACGGGTTAGTTCCCTATAGTCGCGCGACGTAGGGACTAGAACTTTTATACCCTGCTAGGTATTTCGGGCGCTGGTGAAGCTGATCTTTTGATCAGCGCACCATTTTGAGATGTCCGTCCACTTCCCCTTGTCCTGTACGAACAGGGGGGGTGGAGGGGGAATCTTTTTCGCAGGGGGCGCGGGGCAATCCATCGCGGTGGATGATGCGGTCGGGGAGGCGGGGGACGCGGGGGGATCCTTTGCGGAGGATGACGCGGTACGGGGGGCGAGGGGCGCGGGGGGGGCCTTCGCGGAGGACGTAAACGTGATCGGTGGGGCGGTGGAGGGGGAGGGGGAAGCTACGGTAGCGCAAGTCGCAACGGTAGCACGCTGTTTAACCACAGCTGGTTTGATGGTGACGGTGGATGAAGAGGAGTCCGAGTCCTCGATTGCGGCGACCTTACTGGCCTGCGCAGAGGTCTGCTTCCTGTTCTTCCTCTTTCTTCCCTTTCCTTGGACGGCTATGAAGCCGTCGTCGGAGGGGGAGGAAGAGGTAGAGGAAGCAGCGGACTTTAGCTCGTCTTCCTCCTCCGAGCCAGAGGGGTAGGAGGGTTGCTTTGAAGAAGCAGCGGGGGCGTCGGTGTCCATTGACTCCGACGAGGGGGAGGGGGAGGGGGGTCTGGGCGACTCTACAGTCGGAGGGGTGTCTATAGCGTCGCTGAAAGTAGCGACGCTGATATCTTGGTGGGGGTTTTCGCCCCTTGAGATGCTCAAGAGGCTGGAGAGTTGATCCCTATATTTCCCGCGGAGGGAAGGCTCCGACTCGAGTATATATTCGAGGAAAAGAGTTAATTGTTTCGAGAGAAGCTCGAGGTCTACCACTTTGGTAGCCATAATGGCGGGGGGGGGAGGGAATAGCCTAACTATGCCTGTCTCCCCGGTGGGAATGCCGGGGATGTGTACAATCCCTCCCTGTCGGGTAAGACAGGGAGGATGAGTGCCTATCGGTGAGCCCTAAGCTTGATTTGGCCCGTTGCCTATCTTAATGTGCAACGGGGTCCTATCCAGTCTAGTGTGAAGGGTATGAAGATACCCGACCACGCTAGGTGAGTTGCTGTGGAGGCAAAACTGTCACCACGTGTTGACTAGGAGATCCCCCAAGGCCAAACACTGGGACCCGGCCAATTCACTGCCTAACCCTGAAGGGGGTCGGCGGGTGTGTTGGGTCAACACCCCACTCTGTTTCGTTGGCACCGTATGGTATCCACCGAGTGACCACGAAACTGTGGTTTTGCCCGGAAGGGGCCTAGTGAATCTACAGACGAGAATCTCTTGTTAGAGAAATAAGATAGCCTTGAAAAAGGCCTTTTTTGTGGATCTATGCCCGATCGATAAACGATCGGAGATCGGATGTAGTCGAGCGACTACGAAAATCGTTACGAAATGCAACGAATATATGACTCAGAGCAATGAGTCATGAACGGGAGAGCGCAAGCACACAACCGTCTGTGACCGGTGCCGAGCGTCAAGTGACTCGGTCTGATTAACTCGAAACTCAATATTTATACTTAAGACTGAAAACAAATAAAAACGTATATCAGGGTTTTTTGAAAATCTACCCCTAACGGGGTGAAAAGAGGTATTCATTTTTACAGGGGAGGATTTTACTGTTTGGCTTGATTAACTTGAAAATTGGTATAAATAATCTATATCAAATAATGGAAACGTCATAATAGACTTTTTCAAAAAATATTATTATCACGCTATTTGCTATGGAGGATGAGCAATATTGCATTATGTTCGTATTCTTCTATAGTTTACTGCAAACTGTAAAAAGACTATCCAAAAGGTTAGAATATTGCAGATAATTACGGATTTAACCTTTTAAAAGATCATAATCACGCCATACCTTTATGGAGCTAAGTAGTCAATCATAACATATACAGGGTGGATGTTGACATGGGGCAATAAGGGCAGGTACCTTAACCGTTATCGCTATAAGATAACGGTCTTAGGAGACTGTCCTTAACTTTTTGAAACATTTTGATCTACATTCACAGATTTTGAAAAAATTGTACAGTCAGCAAGAACATGGGCAATTTTCACAAAAACTTTTTTGATGCCAGTCGATCCTATTTCTTATTACGAGGGTCAAAAACTATATCGGGCCAACTGAGGTTTGAGTATGAGAAAATTCAGAAATTACAAAAAACTTTCCATACATTTCGTAGGAAATGAGCCTGAGAGGAGATAGAACAACACGAAATGTTATCCGCAACGATCAAAATCCGTAGTGCGCGCTTAGCCTAAGTTTTTAATATCTAGGTATTTCAAATTGATACCTCTACGCGTTTCTGAGAAAAAGTGTCTTGACTGGCAACAATGTCATCCTTAAAGGGTTTCCGTTTTTCATTTTGAGGTACGGAACCCTAAAACAGATTTATTATCTTTCTGTTTGTTACCTTTTCATGCCGTAACGGCTGAACAGATTTAGATGAAAGGCATACGGATAGGCCATGACCTGGGTTAGGACATATGATAAGTACTCTGAATATCGGTAGTACGTTCCTGTGGGATATTTTCCGACCTTTACGCGTGCGAAGCCGCGCGCAAAAGCTAGTTTTCTATATTGTTTTTATCAAATTAGATTTGTTACAGCTGTAGTGGCAATCACGTTGTTTGGTTTAAATAGGTCCTTATTTTTATTTTAGGGTACTTAAGAAACCATTTTTATTGGAACCAAAAGTACTTATCCAATATTGTAATGAAGAGGTGTTTACTGTGCAACTTTTTAAGGCAATCTAAAAATTCACCACGAATACCGGTACTTTTGATACTGAAAATGAAGGTGGAGTGCATCCAGGCTCATGGCCAAATGATCCTCAAGGAAATATTAGGTGTGTGAATATGACTCCGCCCTTTCTCAACAGATGTCGTTTTTAGTATTGTTTACGTGTACTAATAAATGACCATACTTGTATTCGATAGTACTGAATGTCAGCTATCTAACGCATTTTATGATATTTGGTTGAAGTGTAAGCAACAATTGTTTTCACCTTTTCGAAAATGTCGGTTTTTATTCCAAATAAACGTCATTTGCGGGAAGTGTTATTACATTATTTTATTGCGAAGAAAACTGCAGCGGAAACTTATCGTTTGCTTGTGGAGATTTATGGTGAGCATGCTCCGTCTAATACAACTTGCAAGGAATGGTTTCGACGATTTCAAAATAACGATTTTAGTACTGAGGATAAAGAACATGGAAAACCACCAAAAAAATTTGAAGATGCTCAAACCCTCTGAAACTATTAATGGAGAAGTTTACCGACGACAACTAATGCGTTTGAAGCGATTTTTAATTTTGTAAGCGAACAAATGTGTTTTATTTTGACAAAAAGGGGCGGAGTCATATTCACACACCTAATACTTTCTTGATATCTATGAGGAATCTTCCAAGAAGAGCAACTTTTTTGAACACACAATTTTTTAAATTTTAATATTACATAACATGGGCAGAGGTGTCCCTGTAGCAGGTACCCCCACATTTCGGCAGTTATGTTTAAGTCCCATGTAATAGGGGGCGAGTCTATTGCCATCAACCCGGGCACGAATTCAGACTCCGAGCTGCTACTGAGAAATTTCAGATACAAAAAAAATTTTACAAAAAAAAACAACCGACCTCCAAAAAAACACTACAAAGTGAAAAATAACTTTAATTTCGGAAGTCGATGTCTTGGGTTTTGTATTTTCGTTTTTTGCCACCGACTTCCGAAAGTAAAGTTATTTTTCACTTTGTACTGTTTTTTTGGAGGTCGGTTGTTTTTTTTGTAAAAAGTTTTTATTTTTCACATTTGAATACCACTACCTGCTACCAGTGACAGAAACTTATCATATCATCTACATACTAAGTGGGAAAAAAATACGTGTTGTGTAACTAACTCAAAAACTATCCAAGCATAGTTAATAAAATTTATATGGGACCAATTTGAGAGCATACCCTTTCAAACAAAAAAAGAATTTTCAAACTCAGTTCACAATTGACGGAGAAATCGGAGGACATAAATAAAAAAAAAAACAAACATACGCGACGAACATGCCTCCTCCTTTTTGGAAGTCGGTTAAAAACACAATAACACTGTCCGACCCGGGAATCGAACCCAAGACCTCAGCAGTAGCGCTTGCAACCACTAGACCAGCAAGGCAGTCAATTTTAATATTCTTTTCTGAAATTGCTATTGTTTTTATAATTTTCTCAGTTTTGATGTTGTATTTCCTGTACGTGTCCCAAATAAAAAAAATCTTTCTTTCTAACTCTATCTGCTAAGACCATCTATCTATACATATAATAAAATCGTAGCGAAGTCGAAACTGTACTTACATTGAATATTTTTGAAAAAAGTATTTGCTACGAGGTCTACGATCGATTCTAATGCCGAAAATATTATATTTATTAGAATTTTTGGCTGTTTGTCTGTATGTATGTTCCAGCATGTCGTAAATTCTAGCGGATAAATTCTGTTAAAATTTTGCATAGGTATTCCCTATAAGTCTGGTCAAACTGTAGGGTATAAACTATCACGCTATTTACTATTGGGGACGAGCAATATTATATTATGTTCGTATTTTTGGAAAAAAACGCGCTAAAATATTAGGATATTGTAGATGGTTATCGATTTAACTTTTTAAATGATTATCATCACGCTATACCTTTATGGAACTAAGCAGTCAATCATGAAATATACAATATGTCCGGTTTCGGAATGTACAAACTTAAAGGGGTGGTAGTTTGCTCTATTCTATCAATAAAATTATTCTACATGTAGGGTCGAAACCTACCCCCCTGAATGGCAGCCATTTTTGTGTTTTGATCGCCTTTTATGGAGCGTGCATACTAAAAGTACAGTAACTTTAAAATTTAAAGCTCAATTGTCATAAAAATTATACTTTTAGCAACGGATAAGTATTAGCAATGGGTTAAATAACTCAAATAATAACATTAAATGCTGCATCACATTGCTTATGCTTAAATTATAAGAAAAAGAATTTTAAGATCAATTTTACATTAAAAATAACATCGTTTTTAGGATTCCTTAGTAAACAAGGAACCCTTATAGTTTCGTCATGTCCGTCTGTCTGTCTGTCTGTCTGTCCGCGGTCTAGCTCCGAGACCCTTAGTACTAGAAAGCTGTAATTTGGCATAGGTATACATATTAATTACGCCGACAAAGTGGTAAAACTAAATTATGAAAAACATATTTTTTTAGGGTACCTCCCATACACGTAAAGTGGTGATGTTTTTTTTTTATCTCATGATGTGGGGTATCATTGGAAAGGTCCTTCAAAAATATTGTGAGTTTGTGAAAACCATTTTTGGATTCAGGGATCCGTTTGTGAAATACTAGGCTTTAAAGTGCTAATTTTTGTTAGAGTCAAGTGTCTCCCCCCCTGCCAGCTAAATGGTTAGTTCTGGATGTGTGAAAAAAAATTACAGCAGTAGCTTATATAACGCATTTAAAAGGAAAACTATCACAGCTGAGCAGGCTTTACAAGTTAACGAGTAATAATCGACCAACTTAGATTTGCGGTTGTAAAAACATGTTCTCCTATAAGATAAGATAAGATATATATTTTGCAAATATGGGTAAGTACAAAACTCGGTGACATAAAAAATATAATTAGCAACAGCCATATTTAACCAAACGGCATGCAAAAGTACAAAAATATACACTAGAGATGTTATCTCAGTCATATAAATAATGTTAAACTATGTCAATATGAAAATTGATTAACTAATTACAATTTAATTATGAATCAATAGTAATTTATACTGTACACAATTCTTCTGCAGTCAACTTACTTCGTATTTGAATTAAATAAAAATTAAATAGAACACCTTAAAGTTAAATTAAATAAAAATTAAATTAAATGTCATATTTTTCCAAATTACAAACATTATAAAAGTAATCAAGAAATTCCTTTCTCCGTTAAAAATTCCGTCACACTATAATACGCTTTGTCTACTAAAAAATTTCGAAGTTTTTTTTTAAATAACGTCAAGTTTAATTCTTTCCAGCTCCTCGGTAATTTATTATAAATGACTGGTGCCATGTAGCAGATACTCTTGCGCATTAAAGTCGTTCTCGCACTAGGGAGACACAGCTTACTATTATCGCGCCTATTTCGTGGAAATAAGTCAGCTATGCGGTCAAAACAATTAGGATTCAACTTTACAAACACTGCCATTTCTAAAATATATATGCATGGTAAAGTTAATATTTTATTCTGTTTAAAATATGGCACGCAGCTATCAGTAGTTTGCAGTTTAAAAATGGACCTTATGCATCTTTTTTGTGATTTAAATGCAGTTTCTGTTTCGGTGGAGTTGCCCCAAAAGATAACGCCGTACCGTAGGTGGCATTCGACTAAACCATAGTAAGCCGTCCTGAGTGCGTCTAGATTTACAATAGACGACAAAGTATGCAAAGCGTAGGCGGCTGTGCTTAGCTTTTTGCAAAGTGACTCTATGTGTTGTTTCCAACTAAGTTTTTTGTCTATTTCTAGCCCCAGAAATTTAGTACTTACTACATCGTTAACTGTATCATTATTATATTGCACATGCAGATTGCTCTTATCTGGCATGCGTTGATTAAAATGCATTATCTTTGTTTTGCTTATATTTATTCTTAAGTTATTTTCGTCTAACCATTTTATAATCAATTTTAAAGAAATATTAATGTCACTTTCGTATGTATCTACACTTTTCGAAGGTATTGTCACGGTACTGTCATCTGCAAATAGGGTCAATGGTTGTTCAATGCATTCCGGTAAGTCATTCACGTATAATATAAATAGCAAAGGACCCACCACACTCCCCTGCGGTACCCCGTAACTAACTATTCGCTCGTCTGATCTAAATATCTCGTCTTGTTTAGTCATTACATTAATTCTATTAATTTCAGTTATTTGTCGTCTGTTATGTAAATAAGACTGAAACAGGTCTAGAACATTACCCCTTATACCATAAGCTTCGAGTTTCTTCAGAAGTGTGGGATGATGGACATAATCAAACGCCTGCGTCATGTCACAGAAAATGGCGCAGACTGGGTTTCGTTTATTTACATTATTAATGACATTCTGTATAAAATCAAAAATCGCCATATTTATTGTTCTGCTGGGTCTAAATCCTTTTTGTTCTTCGCATAAAATATTGTTTTTTTCTAAGTATTTGTATAGCTCTTTGTAAATAAACTTCTCAAAGATTTTTGATATAATCGGAATCAGTGAGATTGGCCTATAATTTTCCATTAACTCTCTATTTTCTCTCTTAAATATTGGTTTTATTATTGATGTTTTTAAAGCATCTGGATATATGCCATCACTAATACTAAGATTAAGTATGTAACTTAAATGTACACATATCTCATTAGCTACAGATTTTAAAATCTTTGTAGAGAGGCCATCGTAACCTACGCTATTTGTATTTTTCAATGACATTATTATTTTATGTATATCATCTGGTACGCTTGGTGCCATGAACATAGACTCCCTTCTTGTGTCTATTTTCCTACTTGTTTTAGATTGGCTGCCGTCCATTAAATTGGGCTGTATTTTATCAACAAAGTAGTTATTCAATGTTCTAGAAATGTTCTTTGGATTAGTTATAATTTTATTATTAAATTTAATTTTATCAATACGCTGGCTGGGAATATTGTATTTTTTCTGGTTTATAATTTGCCAGGTAGTTTTTGCCATGTTTTTGGCTTTTTTTATTTTGTAATTGTTTTGTGCCTTTTGTGTCAGGTTTATAATTTTTTTATACAATTTACAATAGTTTTTAAACTTGGTTTTATTGACCTGACTAGGATTTAACCTCAGTTGCCACAGAAGGTGTCTTTTCTTTTTGCTGCATAATTTAACACCTTTGGACAACCACTTTGGTTTTTTTATAATATTAACTTTGACTCGCGTAAGCGGGAAACACAAGTCATAAAACAACTTAAAAGTGTCGATAAATGCATTATAGGCTATATTGGGATCATTTGTCTCGTAGATCTCCGAAAAAGAGATATTTTTTATACAGTCTTTGAACTTAGCTATGTTCACTGTATTATAGTCTCTTCTGGTCGTATACCAGTAATTAATAGAACACACTTTTTTGACGAGGCATTGAAGCAGCTGCGCTGTGTGGTCTGATAGAGCTAACTCTATTACTTCGCCTTTACATGACTTATTATAATTGTGCGCAAAATTGTCTATACATGTCTGGCTGGCCATGCGTGTCGGCTGTTTAAATTCCAGTTTTAAATTAAAACTTAATAGTAGACATTCAAGCGTAGCAGAAATCCTATTCAACTTTAGTACGTCAATGTTAAAATCTCCAGCGATTACAATATTCTTACAGCTGGTCTTTGATATCCCTTGTAGAAGTGTCTCAAGTTTGTTCAAACATTCACGTTTGCCTATACATTCCGGATGAAAGATTTTTTTTTTCAACTACAAAGTTAAGTTTATTCTTGGGATAAATTCATCCCAACTACGGAACCCTACATTGTGCGTGGTCCGACATGCACTTGGCCGGTTTTTTTTTGTTCATCACGGTTAAGTATTATAAAATTCACCCCGGAGAACTACCTTTTTTATCTACTTGTCTAACAGATGTTTAGTTCACCTAAATAATGATACCAAAAAATTTATTCTATGACTAATGGTTTAAGAGATATTGTTGTTGGAACAACAGGTGTAGTCTCAATAACTATACTCCATTTGAAATAAGATTAGACATTTAACTAAACATTTTTTACAGTCCGTTCAACCGATTTTGACTTCTATTGCGTTGGTGGCATGACAAATGGCAGCTGCAGTAAACAGTTGGTTTGTAACCACTTTTTTTGCTTTTAATGCCATCCTTATGCCTACGCAATAGAAGACAAAATCGGTCGAAAGGACTGTAAAAAAGGTTTGTTTAAATGTCTAATCTTATTTCAAACGGAGTATAGAACAAACGGACTTTAAAAAAAAAAAACTAGTTAAGTTTTAATTTGATGAATACTTCTTTTGTTTTCGCGTCATCCCCCGAAATGTGTATTTTATCCCTTTCTCACTTCAATAACATGCAGAAAATCTTTTTTGTACCTGCTACTGGCTGCTACCACATGGAATGCAGCGCTCATTCATATCGCACGTACGGAATGGCTGCGTTCAAGCAACAATATCTCTTAAACTAATTGTCATAGAATCGATTTTTTGGTATCATTATTTAGGTGAACTAAACATTTGTTAGACGAGTAGATAAAAAAAGGTAGTTCTCCGGGGTGAATTTTGTAATAACCGTGATTAACAAAAAAAACGATGTTATTTTTAACGTAAAATTGATCTTTTAGCATTTATTTCAATATGATGCAGCATTCAATGTTATTATTTGAGTTATTTAACCCATTGTTAATACTTTTCCGTTGCTAAAAGTATTTTTTTATGACAGTTGGGCTTTACATTTTAAAGTTACTGTACTTTTAGTATGCACGCTCCATAAAAGGCGATCAAAACACAAAAATGGCTGCCATTCAGGAGGGGGATGGGTTCCGACCCTACATGTAGAATAATTTTATTGATAGAATAGAGCAAACTACCACCCCTTTAAGTTTGTACAGTTCGAAACCGGACATATTGTATAGGAACGGCTATTATAGGTAAATTTCAGTGAAGCAATTAATGCAGCGGTTAGACCATTGCTTTGCAAACATGGGGTTGTAAGTTCGATTCCCAATTACGGTTTTGCTGTTTTTCTTTTTTTCACATTTTGTATTACGATATTTTTATTTTTTTATTATCTATATCTATACACATGATAAAATCGTAGCGAAGTTAAAAACGTACGTTGAATATTTTTGAAAGAAAGTTATTGCTACTAGGTCTGGGATCGATTCTTATGCCGAAAATATAGTTTTTAGAATGTTTGTCTGTTCCAACTGTAGGGTATAGACCATCACGCTATTTGCTATGGGGATGAGCAATATTACATTACTAGCTTCGACTTCGTTCGCGTGAAAGTCATAAAACACCACAATATACTACAGTAACAGCCACATTTCATAAAACTTCCCTGTATACTACGTTTGTAGTTTTATTCTTAGCAGTCAAAATATACAGAGAGTCAGGAATGGTGACTTGGGAGGAAGCAACGTAACAGTTGTCCGTGTGAGAAGCAGCTTGTCCTAAGGTCGAGACCCGCAGCCTTCAGCCTTTGGTGTCGGCCCCTGTGACTTGTTGATCGCAAACACTTCTCCATATCATATGCATTGTGACGAAGATAAATTGCTTGGCAACATTGCATTGGCATTGGCAATAAACATTAAAAAAAAATGAAAATTCAAAAGTCATTTATTCAAACTAGGCTAAAAATCAGCATTTTTCAAACGTCAAAATTACATAAGACAGTCCCTCAAAACGCCCACTCTTCACCATATAAAGTAATCAAATTGAAACCCGTGAAATACTCGTACCTACTTATTATTGAGAAGTTCCGTTGGCCATCTGTGTCCTTCATCATCAGTTCCGCTTTACCAAATGGTGCTTTCTGAGAGCAAATCTATGAGTTACTATAAAAATACCCAAATCGCTATAGGTGTGCCTATAATATTTGAAGAGTTCCCTCGATTTCTCCAAGATCCCATCATCAGATCCTGATCAAATGACAATGGAACCAACTAGAAAGTATAACCATAACAATTTTATTAAATATTATCAAATAAGTACTTGATATTTTCACTAAAAAATCATAAATAAATAGTTGCATTACCACTTTTTTGTATCTTTACCAATAATGATGCAAAAACTCATAGCTTTGCAGATGTGCACATATACGCAAATTATGGAACTACTTAGCTGTCAAAGGTAAAATTAGTAGACATGCCTCAGATATATCGAAACGTATCTAAAATCCGATTTTAGTCACAAATTGTATCGTATCGATAAGCCGAACTAGACAAACCGATTTCACAAAACTACGGCAAGAGTAGATTTGCGTAAGCAAGTATTTGTTTATGTTTGGATAGTTTTGATCGATGCACTTACAACCGAATTATAATATTACTAGAGACGATCGAAACTGCGAGCCGGAGGCGCCAGAGCAGCTCCGGAAATTGATTTCTAAAAACGGATTTTGAAAACGATTTCATAATCTGAAATCGAATATTTAACCGTTTGCGTAAAAATCTGTAAACGCCCATGTCTAAAAAAATTCTTATGAATTTACATACATACATAATTATTTATTTTTTAATTTATTTATTTAAATCAGATACAGTGATCCATATTAATGTTAGTAGACCTACTCAAAGATACATGCTACAATAATAAATATTATTGTAATCAAAATAAATAACTACATAGAAATTGAAATAGAGACAGACGTACAGACGCCAGCACATCAAGCTACCCGAAACTGTCAAATTTTCCCAATCAACTTTGAACCTTATGCTTCAGCAATAAAGTTGAAAATCTATTAAATAAATTTGACAGATTGTAGTAGCCTGATGTGCTGGCGTCTGTACATAAAATCAAATTGTAAAATTAATTAATAAGTTTCATAAAATCTAATTGTAAAATAAATTGATCTTTAAATTAAATCATATCTTTAAAATAATTTACATTCTTTAAATTCATTAAAATTAAAATCCAAAAATTCATTTTGTAAAAATGACAAATATTAAAATAATAAAAATAAAAATCAGAATCAGTCAAACTATGTCTAGATGACTGATTTAACAAGTGACCTCCAAAGCGGGGATGAGATCTTATCGGCTATTGTCTTCTAGATTTTGATGCGGCTGCCACGCATTCTGCAGATCAGGGATACCGTTCTCTTGCGAATGATGGCATGAAAGCCATTAGTGCGTTAATCCCCGATTTATATGCCAAGTTGGGCAATAAAAACGCTACCATTGGTACCTAAGCAAAACGATTCGTTTTTGTTTATAGGAACCGAGCAAAACCTCGCGCACCTTTGAAGTCTACCGACTCGCCGCGGATCGGGCGCACCGCCACGCACGCGTCTGCGCTACCACGCACGTTACCCTTCCCATGGTGCGTGTCCGTGCGAGCTGATCCGCACCGAGTCGGTAACTTCAAAGGGAATGTATCCAAACTCGGACGCACCGGGACGCACCGCGACGCACGCGTCTTCGCTACCACGCACGATACCCTTCCCACGGTGCGTCGTGCGGGCCGGTGCGCGTGCGTGCGCCATTTCACGCACGCGTTGGAAGCCAGCTTGATGGCGGGTTCCCACGGTGCGCGATATCGCGCACGCACGCGCACCGGCCCGCACAGCGCACGACCACGCACCGCGCACGAAGGGTCTTCCGACGGTGCGCGATATTGCGCACGCAAGCGCACCAGCCCACACAAACATCTGTATTTTTTGTACCTACGTTCTATGCAAATAAATAATGATTCCATTCTATTCTATTGTATTCTGACGACCACAGATAGCTACACAACACACACCATGCCTTTTCCGACGGTGTGTGTCGGTCTGTGTGGGCCTCGAGATTCGAAGCCACATTAGCATTGTTCTGTTAGCTTTGGTGGATGCTGAATATAACTTCACATTTGTGGATTGCGGATGTTATGGTAGAATAAATAATGGCGGTGTTTGCAGAAATACAGAGAGGTATAGTTTTTTTTTAGAAATGTACTGTATTTTCCAGCATCAACTAATTTGCCCTTCAAGGAGGAACCACTTCCCTACGTGTTTGTGGCAGATAGTGCATTTCTCTCACTGATAATATGTTGAAGCCGTCTCCACGCCAAGGGAACAAAAGAAAGATACCTCATTAACGGCATAACAATGTAAATGTCTATTAACTGCTCCCAAATTACGATGATTATTTAATTTTTTGTACATTCTTCCTTGACATAATCTTTAATTTTTTGACATTATATACCTACAATCTATATCTATAAAAGGAAAGGGTGACTGACTGAATGACTGACTGACTGATCTATCAACGCACAGCTCAAACCACTGAACGGAATGGGCTGAAATTTGGCACACAAGTAGATAATATGACGTAGGCATCCACTAAGAAAGGGTTTTTGGAAAACCGACTTTTAAGGGGGTGAAAAGGGGGGATTTTGTTTGTATGAAAAATCTTATTCCTTTAGTTAATAAACTTGAAACTTGACACAAATACTCATCTATGTAAATTATAAAGTTTGCCATTTTTAGTTTTTCTAAACTACCCCCTAAGGGAGGATTGGGGGGTGTCAAAGTTTGTATGGAAGACGCGCGGTCTGATTATTTTTTTTTTTTTTTCTGTTGGGCATCTTACAGCTGGTTCCGAAAACCGTAGCTGTTTAACCGGTCAATCCTGTGGTTGCCTTAAGCTACTACACTCAAAGCCTCCAGCCAGGGCACAAATAACTAAGCTAAAAATTTAAGGATGAACGCTCACTAAGGGCACCCCCTGCGGGGTTCGAGCCTCGGCTTAGGGCGTTATCCGGAGGGAGGACATCAAAAGATGGGACGGGCTGGATCAAAAGGTTTTGATCATTATTATTAGTCGGGGAATTTAAAGCTACGTGCACAGCTGCAACAACTGCTGGCACCTCGTTTTCGAGCAAGGGTCGGGGGGGAGTATTATTTACTCGGGGGCGCGGCGGTCGAGATCGCAAAGGACCTCGGCGGCGAGGTCGGTATGACGGGAGGCGTCTGTGTTTGTACACTGTACTTGTTTCCCTATTGCTCTCCTGAAGGAGGGTTATGGGGTCATCAGGATCTACGAGGATATGCCTTGGACGGCGAACATGACTGATTCTACTCGGGACATAACTGGCGGCCTCGACAACCAGAGGGTTGCGATGTTTGGCCGCGGACTCAAAGAAACGCTTGGAAAGGCGTTTTAGAAACTGATGGATTGTGGGAATCTTTAGGTCGAGGTGGAGTGCCTCGTTCCTGACGAACCAGGGGGAACCTGTGGCCCTACGGAGGAATTTGTTTTGCACTGTTTGCATCCTATGGATATGACGGGGTTTCGCATGAGCGAAGACGGCACCCGCATAGGTCATGATCGGTCGAATGCACGCCGTGTAAACGCGCAATTTGCACCTAAGTGACAATTTGCTACGTGCATTTACCAGGTAAAAGAGTCTACCGAGAGCGAAAGAGGCTCGCGAACGAACCATCTTTATGTGCTCTGCGAAGGTCAAATGATGGTCTAGAACGACACCGAGATATTTAGCTCGCTTCTCCCAAGGGATCGGCTTGCCGAACATGGTGATTGGTCGGGGGAGGGGGTTTTTGAGCCTTGAACGCGGTTTCGTAAAGAGAACCGCTTGGCTTTTATCGGGGTTGACTTCTATCCGCCATTTTGTAAACCAAGCTGCCAGTCTATTGACTGCGCGTTGGAGATTTAGGCGAATGATGTCGGGGGATCTAGAGCTGAAGTAGATGGCAGTGTCGTCTGCGAACAGACCCAGCTGCGACCTACCGCAACCTTTTGGGATATCGCTTGTGTATAGCGTAAAAATGAGGGGGGACACCACAGAGCCCTGGGGGACACCTGCGCGGATGGGACGGGGAGTGGATAACGCTCCTTCGATACGATAACGGAAGACGCGATTCGATAAAAAGTCTCGTAAGATGAGTACGAGACGATCTGGCACGCCGAGTTGGTACAGCTTGTATATTAAGCCGTTGTGCCAGACTTTATCGAACGCTTTCGCTACGTCGAAGAATACTGCACCGGTCATAGTCCCGCGCTGGAAACCAGCGCTTATGGATTCTACGATGCGGTGGGCCTGATGCACGCTAGAGTGCTCAGTTCGAAAGCCGAACTGTTCGTTGGGGATGAGGCCCTTGGTCTCGGCGAAATCTCTGAGGCGCTTATAAATAAGCCTCTCATAGATTTTTCCGAGAACCTTGAGCAGACTGATGGGACGGTAGCTAGAGGCCTCGGTTTTGGGCTTGCCGGGCTTTGGGATACCGATAACCGTGGCCTCCTTCCATGACTGGGGGAAGATATTGTTGCTTAAGGCACCATTGAAGATGGTGGTCAAAAGCATTATTAGGTGGGCAGGGAATAGTTGGATCACCCTATTGGTGATGCCATCTGAACCGGGGGCTTTACGGACTTTAAGACCCTTGATGATGTCGTGCACCTCGTCCGGGAGGACGGGGGGCAGTGGACAGTCAGGGTCATCGACGGGAGGGAGGGAGGCTCTACGTTCGACTTCGGCGTCGACCTTTTTCAGATGAGCTTTGTCTACAGGTAGGGAACTGGGAGTGCATTGGGCCTCGAGGCTGTCTGCGAGGCATTCTGCCTTTTCGGCATCGTCGAATGCGATGGATTTATCGGGACGGGTCAGGGGGGGCATGGCTGAGACCTGGGGAGACCTGAGTTTCCTCTGGAGCTCCCAGAAGGCCTGATGGGTGGGCTCTAGTTCGCCGAGTAACTTTCCCCAGCTCGCGTCCCGCAGCTCCGCTATACGTGTCTTTACAGATCTCTGTAAATAGCGCATATGGGCTTTGTTGGCGTTACAGGGAAAGCTATCGTAGGCACGTATGGCCGCGTTCTTCTCAGTCAGTAATGCACGCACGTCGTCCGGCAATTTCCAGCGACGGTCGTCCGTCGCTGGAACTTCCCTTGAACAATCGTTCAGGACGGTTTGTACGTGATTAGTGAGTGAGTCGATCGCGGCCGTGGTGTCGGCGACCGAGTCGAAAAGGTCGGGGATAGAGTCTAATTGAGGGGACGTGTTGGATTTCAGCTGTGTGCTTACTTTCTTCCAGTCCGTGATCCTCTTAGTGAGGGGCGTTCGGGTCGGAAAGACCTATGCGGGGGTGTAGTCTCATGACTACCGGGCGGTGATCAGAGTCTAGCTCTTGTACCGTTTCTATTGAATCTAACTTTAGGTTGACGTTCTTAAGGAGCGCCACGTCTAAGATATCGGGGGCATGATTTGGGTTCGTCAGCGGAAAATGGGTGGGAGTCATGGGAGCGATGACGTCAAAGGTCAGGGAGTTTGAGAGGTCGAACAGGTGTTGACCTCTGAGATTGGTTACCGAACTGTTCCAAGAGGGATGTTTGGCATTTAGATCGCCCGCTATAATGAGCGAGTTACTCATAGCGAGTAGAATCGAGAGGTCGTTTGAGAGGCGTTGGTGATGGTAATGCCCCGTGGTGTTACCGGGGGGATTATAGACCGATACGAGAGTGATCGGCTCGTGACCTGACATGCCTAGACGGCAGGCGGAGACTTCTAATACCGAGAGGGGGGGAGGGTCTAGTGGGATGCAGTGAAGCTGCTTTCTATAATAGATCAGGGTGCCACCCTTGTGACATCGCGACCTGTCATTGCGAACTATCCGGTAGTTGGCGAGTGACGGATCACGATGGCAAGGCTTTAGGAAAGTCTCTTGTATTAAGAGAACGTCTATTTGATGATCGCGGAGGAAGAGCCCTATTTCTTCCCTTTGGGATTTTATGCCGTTGGCGTTGAAGTAACCTATTATTAGGGATCGGGGTTTGAATCTAGCTAAGGCCTCGTTATCCATTGAAAGATTTAGGGGTTTGGGCGAGGGATTCTAAGGCTTGCGTAATATCCGGATACGCATTATAAATGGATTGAATCCTAATGATATTGCCTTGGGCGGCGACGATGAGTTTTGCCATTTCCTTAGCACGCGGGGAGGCAAAACACGCGTAATTTGACGTGATTATGTTGAACGAGGCAACACCTGACATCTGCTCGGTCGCGGGACCGGCAGTCGGGGGACGCGGAGCTTGGGGAGCAGGCGCGGGTTTAGCGGGGGGCGCGGCGGGCGCGGTGCCACGGAAGCGGGGGTCCCTAAGGTGGGGGGGGAGGAGATGGGGGGGCGGCGGGGGGGGGGAAATGACCGTAAGAGGGCACCAAGGCAGGGAAAGACTGCTGGTGGTGGAGATAATTCCACGGACTAGGCCTCTGAGGGCTTAGTCGTTGGGGCATAAGGGCTGAGGGAATCCTATAAGAGGATGAGGAGGGAGTTTCCCTTTGCTGGCGGGCGCCGGAGCGCTTCCCCAGCTTGGGAGAAGAGGCCTTAGGGGCTTTTGAACAACCCCGGTAGTTAGCCGGGTGGCCCTCTTTGCCGCATAAAACGCAGCTAGGAGGTACGGTACATAGGGTACGGTCCTTGGGACGGGGGCAGTCGGAAGTGCTATGCTCTCCCAGGCACTTTACGCACCTAGGTGTAGCATGGCAATTTCGCTGTGAGTGGCCGTATAACTGGCACCTGTGGCATTGTCCGACAATGCCACTCTTTAATGGTTTTTCAATTTCGAACCCTGTGAGATGACACAGAGAACGAATTTGGAAAATCGGATGGTAGCCCTCTACGGGCGGACAGATAACGAGGACCATGTCGTAGAGGTCACCGCCTCTGGAGCGGTGCATACGATGGACCTCGTCAACCGGGACGTTCTGCGACTGAAGGTCGGCGAGAATTTCAGAGGGGAGGATTTCCCTAGGGATGCGTTTTATGACAACGCGAACTTGTTTCTCTTCTGGGAGAGAGTAGGTGTGGTATGACACACCTCTCGCTCTCAGTAGACGGGTTAGTTCCCTATAGTCGCGCGACGTAGGGACTAGAACTTTTATACCCTGCTAGGTATTTCGGGCGCTGGTGAAGCTGATCTTTTGATCAGCGCACCATTTTGAGATGTCCGTCCACTTCCCCTTGTCCTGTACAAACAGGGGGGGTGGAGGGGGAATCTTTTTCGCAGGGGGCGCGGGGCAATCCATCGCGGTGGATGATGCGGTCGGGGAGGCGGGGGACGCGGGGGGATCCTTTGCGGAGGATGACGCGGTACGGGGGGCGAGGGGCGCGGGGGGGGCCTTCGCGGAGGACGTAAACGTGATCGGTGGGGCGGTGGAGGGGGAGGGGGAAGCTACGGTAGCGCAAGTCGCAACGGTAGCACGCTGTTTAACCACAGCTGGTTTGATGGTGACGGTGGATGAAGAGGAGTCCGAGTCCTCGATTGCGGCGACCTTACTGGCCTGCGCAGAGGTCTGCTTCCTGTTCTTCCTCTTTCTTCCCTTTCCTTGGACGGCTATGAAGCCGTCGTCGGAGGGGGAGGAAGAGGTAGAGGAAGCAGCGGACTTTAGCTCGTCTTCCTCCTCCGAGCCAGAGGGGTAGGAGGGTTGCTTTGAAGAAGCAGCGGGGGCGTCGGTGTCCATTGACTCCGACGAGGGGGAGGGGGAGGGGGGTCTGGGCGACTCTACAGTCGGAGGGGTGTCTATAGCGTCGCTGAAAGTAGCGACGCTGATATCTTGGTGGGGGTTTTCGCCCCTTGAGATGCTCAAGAGGCTGGAGAGTTGATCCCTATATTTCCCGCGGAGGGAAGGCTCCGACTCGAGTATATATTCGAGGAAAAGAGTTAATTGTTTCGAGAGAAGCTCGAGGTCTACCACTTTGGTAGCCATAATGGCGGGGGGGGGAGGGAATAGCCTAACTATGCCTGTCTCCCCGGTGGGAATGCCGGGGATGTGTACAATCCCTCCCTGTCGGGTAAGACAGGGAGGATGAGTGCCTATCGGTGAGCCCTAAGCTTGATTTGGCCCGTTGCCTATCTTAATGTGCAACGGGGTCCTATCCAGTCTAGTGTGAAGGGTATGAAGATACCCGACCACGCTAGGTGAGTTGCTGTGGAGGCAAAACTGTCACCACGTGTTGACTAGGAGATCCCCCAAGGCCAAACACTGGGACCCGGCCAATTCACTGCCTAACCCTGAAGGGGGTCGGCGGGTGTGTTGGGTCAACACCCCACTCTGTTTCGTTGGCACCGTATGGTATCCACCGAGTGACCACGAAACTGTGGTTTTGCCCGGAAGGGGCCTAGTGAATCTACAGACGAGAATCTCTTGTTAGAGAAATAAGATAGCCTTGAAAAAGGCCTTTTTTGTGGATCTATGCCCGATCGATAAACGATCGGAGATCGGATGTAGTCGAGCGACTACGAAAATCGTTACGAAATGCAACGAATATATGACTCAGAGCAATGAGTCATGAACGGGAGAGCGCAAGCACACAACCGTCTGTGACCGGTGCCGAGCGTCAAGTGACTCGGTCTGATTAACTCGAAACTCAATATTTATACTTAAGACTGAAAACAAATAAAAACGTATATCAGGGTTTTTTGAAAATCTACCCCTAACGGGGTGAAAAGAGGTATTCATTTTTACAGGGGAGGATTTTACTGTTTGGCTTGATTAACTTGAAAATTGGTATAAATAATCTATATCAAATAATGGAAACGTCATAATAGACTTTTTCAAAAAATATTATTATCACGCTATTTGCTATGGAGGATGAGCAATATTGCATTATGTTCGTATTCTTCTATAGTTTACTGCAAACTGTAAAAAGACTATCCAAAAGGTTAGAATATTGCAGATAATTACGGATTTAACCTTTTAAAAGATCATAATCACGCCATACCTTTATGGAGCTAAGTAGTCAATCATAACATATACAGGGTGGATGTTGACATGGGGCAATAAGGGCAGGTACCTTAACCGTTATCGCTATAAGATAACGGTCTTAGGAGACTGTCCTTAACTTTTTGAAACATTTTGATCTACATTCACAGATTTTGAAAAAATTGTACAGTCAGCAAGAACATGGGCAATTTTCACAAAAACTTTTTTGATGCCAGTCGATCCTATTTCTTATTACGAGGGTCAAAAACTATATCGGGCCAACTGAGGTTTGAGTATGAGAAAATTCAGAAATTACAAAAAACTTTCCATACATTTCGTAGGAAATGAGCCTGAGAGGAGATAGAACAACACGAAATGTTATCCGCAACGATCAAAATCCGTAGTGCGCGCTTAGCCTAAGTTTTTAATATCTAGGTATTTCAAATTGATACCTCTACGCGTTTCTGAGAAAAAGTGTCTTGACTGGCAACAATGTCATCCTTAAAGGGTTTCCGTTTTTCATTTTGAGGTACGGAACCCTAAAACAGATTTATTATCTTTCTGTTTGTTACCTTTTCATGCCGTAACGGCTGAACAGATTTAGATGAAAGGCATACGGATAGGCCATGACCTGGGTTAGGACATATGATAAGTACTCTGAATATCGGTAGTACGTTCCTGTGGGATATTTTCCGACCTTTACGCGTGCGAAGCCGCGCGCAAAAGCTAGTTTTCTATATTGTTTTTATCAAATTAGATTTGTTACAGCTGTAGTGGCAATCACGTTGTTTGGTTTAAATAGGTCCTTATTTTTATTTTAGGGTACTTAAGAAACCATTTTTATTGGAACCAAAAGTACTTATCCAATATTGTAATGAAGAGGTGTTTACTGTGCAACTTTTTAAGGCAATCTAAAAATTCACCACGAATACCGGTACTTTTGATACTGAAAATGAAGGTGGAGTGCATCCAGGCTCATGGCCAAATGATCCTCAAGGAAATACTTTCTTGATATCTATGAGGAATCTTCCAAGAAGAGCAACTTTTTTGAACACACAATTTTTTAAATTTTAATATTACATAACATGGGCAGAGGTGTCCCTGTAGCAGGTACCCCCACATTTCGGCAGTTATGTTTAAGTCCCATGTAATAGGGGGCGAGTCTATTGCCATCAACCCGGGCACGAATTCAGACTCCGAGCTGCTACTGAGAAATTTCAGATACAAAAAAAAATTTACAAAAAAAAACAACCGACCTCCAAAAAAACACTACAAAGTGAAAAATAACTTTAATTTCGGAAGTCGATGTCTTGGGTTTTGTATTTTCGTTTTTTGCCACCGACTTCCGAAAGTAAAGTTATTTTTCACTTTGTACTGTTTTTTTGGAGGTCGGTTGTTTTTTTTGTAAAAAGTTTTTATTTTTCACATTTGAATACCACTACCTGCTACCAGTGACAGAAACTTATCATATCATCTACATACTAAGTGGGAAAAAAATACGTGTTGTGTAACTAACTCAAAAACTATCCAAGCATAGTTAATAAAATTTATATGGGACCAATTTGAGAGCATACCCTTTCAAACAAAAAAAGAATTTTCAAACTCAGTTCACAATTGACGGAGAAATCGGAGGACATAAATAAAAAAAAAAACAAACATACGCGACGAACATGCCTCCTCCTTTTTGGAAGTCGGTTAAAAACACAATAACACTGCCCGACCCGGGAATCGAACCCAAGACCTCAGCAGTAGCGCTTGCAACCACTAGACCAGCAAGGCAGTCAATTTTAATATTCTTTTCTGAAATTGCTATTGTTTTTATAATTTTCTCAGTTTTGATGTTGTATTTCCTGTACGTGTCCCAAATAAAAAAAATCTTTCTTTCTAACTCTATCTGCTAAGACCATCTATCTATACATATAATAAAATCGTAGCGAAGTCGAAACTGTACTTACATTGAATATTTTTGAAAAAAGTATTTGCTACGAGGTCTACGATCGATTCTAATGCCGAAAATATTATATTTATTAGAATTTTTGGCTGTTTGTCTGTATGTATGTTCCAGCATGTCGTAAATTCTAGCGGATAAATTCTGTTAAAATTTTGCATAGGTATTCCCTATAAGTCTGGTCAAACTGTAGGGTATAAACTATCACGCTATTTACTATTGGGGACGAGCAATATTATATTATGTTCGTATTTTTGGAAAAAAACGCGCTAAAATATTAGGATATTGTAGATGGTTATCGATTTAACTTTTTAAATGATTATCATCACGCTATACCTTTATGGAACTAAGCAGTCAATCATGAAATATACAATATGTCCGGTTTCGGAATGTACAAACTTAAAGGGGTGGTAGTTTGCTCTATTCTATCAATAAAATTATTCTACATGTAGGGTCGAAACCTACCCCCCTGAATGGCAGCCATTTTTGTGTTTTGATCGCCTTTTATGGAGCGTGCATACTAAAAGTACAGTAACTTTAAAATTTAAAGCTCAATTGTCATAAAAATTATACTTTTAGCAACGGATAAGTATTAGCAATGGGTTAAATAACTCAAATAATAACATTAAATGCTGCATCACATTGCTTATGCTTAAATTATAAGAAAAAGAATTTTAAGATCAATTTTACATTAAAAATAACATCGTTTTTAGGATTCCTTAGTAAACAAGGAACCCTTATAGTTTCGTCATGTCCGTCTGTCTGTCTGTCTGTCTGTCCGCGGTCTAGCTCCGAGACCCTTAGTACTAGAAAGCTGTAATTTGGCATAGGTATACATATTAATTACGCCGACAAAGTGGTAAAACTAAATTATGAAAAACATATTTTTTTAGGGTACCTCCCATACACGTAAAGTGGTGATGTTTTTTTTTTATCTCATGATGTGGGGTATCATTGGAAAGGTCCTTCAAAAATATTGTGAGTTTGTGAAAACCATTTTTGGATTCAGGGATCCGTTTGTGAAATACTAGGCTTTAAAGTGCTAATTTTTGTTAGAGTCAAGTGTCTCCCCCCCTGCCAGCTAAATGGTTAGTTCTGGATGTGTGAAAAAAAATTACAGCAGTAGCTTATATAACGCATTTAAAAGGAAAACTATCACAGCTGAGCAGGCTTTACAAGTTAACGAGTAATAATCGACCAACTTAGATTTGCGGTTGTAAAAACATGTTCTCCTATAAGATAAGATAAGATATATATTTTGCAAATATGGGTAAGTACAAAACTCGGTGACATAAAAAATATAATTAGCAACAGCCATATTTAACCAAACGGCATGCAAAAGTACAAAAATATACACTAGAGATGTTATCTCAGTCATATAAATAATGTTAAACTATGTCAATATGAAAATTGATTAACTAATTACAATTTAATTATGAATCAATAGTAATTTATACTGTACACAATTCTTCTGCAGTCAACTTACTTCGTATTTGAATTAAATAAAAATTAAATAGAACACCTTAAAGTTAAATTAAATAAAAATTAAATTAAATGTCATATTTTTCCAAATTACAAACATTATAAAAGTAATCAAGAAATTCCTTTCTCCGTTAAAAATTCCGTCACACTATAATACGCTTTGTCTACTAAAAAATTTCGAAGTTTTTTTTTAAATAACGTCAAGTTTAATTCTTTCCAGCTCCTCGGTAATTTATTATAAATGACTGGTGCCATGTAGCAGATACTCTTGCGCATTAAAGTCGTTCTCGCACTAGGGAGACACAGCTTACTATTATCGCGCCTATTTCGTGGAAATAAGTCAGCTATGCGGTCAAAACAATTAGGATTCAACTTTACAAACACTGCCATTTCTAAAATATATATGCATGGTAAAGTTAATATTTTATTCTGTTTAAAATATGGCACGCAGCTATCAGTAGTTTGCAGTTTAAAAATGGACCTTATGCATCTTTTTTGTGATTTAAATGCAGTTTCTGTTTCGGTGGAGTTGCCCCAAAAGATAACGCCGTACCGTAGGTGGCATTCGACTAAACCATAGTAAGCCGTCCTGAGTGCGTCTAGATTTACAATAGACGACAAAGTATGCAAAGCGTAGGCGGCTGTGCTTAGCTTTTTGCAAAGTGACTCTATGTGTTGTTTCCAACTAAGTTTTTTGTCTATTTCTAGCCCCAGAAATTTAGTACTTACTACATCGTTAACTGTATCATTATTATATTGCACATGCAGATTGCTCTTATCTGGCATGCGTTGATTAAAATGCATTATCTTTGTTTTGCTTATATTTATTCTTAAGTTATTTTCGTCTAACCATTTTATAATCAATTTTAAAGAAATATTAATGTCACTTTCGTATGTATCTACACTTTTCGAAGGTATTGTCACGGTACTGTCATCTGCAAATAGGGTCAATGGTTGTTCAATGCATTCCGGTAAGTCATTCACGTATAATATAAATAGCAAAGGACCCACCACACTCCCCTGCGGTACCCCGTAACTAACTATTCGCTCGTCTGATCTAAATATCTCGTCTTGTTTAGTCATTACATTAATTCTATTAATTTCAGTTATTTGTCGTCTGTTATGTAAATAAGACTGAAACAGGTCTAGAACATTACCCCTTATACCATAAGCTTCGAGTTTCTTCAGAAGTGTGGGATGATGGACATAATCAAACGCCTGCGTCATGTCACAGAAAATGGCGCAGACTGGGTTTCGTTTATTTACATTATTAATGACATTCTGTATAAAATCAAAAATCGCCATATTTATTGTTCTGCTGGGTCTAAATCCTTTTTGTTCTTCGCATAAAATATTGTTTTTTTCTAAGTATTTGTATAGCTCTTTGTAAATAAACTTCTCAAAGATTTTTGATATAATCGGAATCAGTGAGATTGGCCTATAATTTTCCATTAACTCTCTATTTTCTCTCTTAAATATTGGTTTTATTATTGATGTTTTTAAAGCATCTGGATATATGCCATCACTAATACTAAGATTAAGTATGTAACTTAAATGTACACATATCTCATTAGCTACAGATTTTAAAATCTTTGTAGAGAGGCCATCGTAACCTACGCTATTTGTATTTTTCAATGACATTATTATTTTATGTATATCATCTGGTACGCTTGGTGCCATGAACATAGACTCCCTTCTTGTGTCTATTTTCCTACTTGTTTTAGATTGGCTGCCGTCCATTAAATTGGGCTGTATTTTATCAACAAAGTAGTTATTCAATGTTCTAGAAATGTTCTTTGGATTAGTTATAATTTTATTATTAAATTTAATTTTATCAATACGCTGGCTGGGAATATTGTATTTTTTCTGGTTTATAATTTGCCAGGTAGTTTTTGCCATGTTTTTGGCTTTTTTTATTTTGTAATTGTTTTGTGCCTTTTGTGTCAGGTTTATAATTTTTTTATACAATTTACAATAGTTTTTAAACTTGGTTTTATTGACCTGACTAGGATTTAACCTCAGTTGCCACAGAAGGTGTCTTTTCTTTTTGCTGCATAATTTAACACCTTTGGACAACCACTTTGGTTTTTTTATAATATTAACTTTGACTCGCGTAAGCGGGAAACACAAGTCATAAAACAACTTAAAAGTGTCGATAAATGCATTATAGGCTATATTGGGATCATTTGTCTCGTAGATCTCCGAAAAAGAGATATTTTTTATACAGTCTTTGAACTTAGCTATGTTCACTGTATTATAGTCTCTTCTGGTCGTATACCAGTAATTAATAGAACACACTTTTTTGACGAGGCATTGAAGCAGCTGCGCTGTGTGGTCTGATAGAGCTAACTCTATTACTTCGCCTTTACATGACTTATTATAATTGTGCGCAAAATTGTCTATACATGTCTGGCTGGCCATGCGTGTCGGCTGTTTAAATTCCAGTTTTAAATTAAAACTTAATAGTAGACATTCAAGCGTAGCAGAAATCCTATTCAACTTTAGTACGTCAATGTTAAAATCTCCAGCGATTACAATATTCTTACAGCTGGTCTTTGATATCCCTTGTAGAAGTGTCTCAAGTTTGTTCAAACATTCACGTTTGCCTATACATTCCGGATGAAAGATTTTTTTTTTCAACTACAAAGTTAAGTTTATTCTTGGGATAAATTCATCCCAACTACGGAACCCTACATTGTGCGTGGTCCGACATGCACTTGGCCGGTTTTTTTTTGTTCATCACGGTTAAGTATTATAAAATTCACCCCGGAGAACTACCTTTTTTATCTACTTGTCTAACAGATGTTTAGTTCACCTAAATAATGATACCAAAAAATTTATTCTATGACTAATGGTTTAAGAGATATTGTTGTTGGAACAACAGGTGTAGTCTCAATAACTATACTCCATTTGAAATAAGATTAGACATTTAACTAAACATTTTTTACAGTCCGTTCAACCGATTTTGACTTCTATTGCGTTGGTGGCATGACAAATGGCAGCTGCAGTAAACAGTTGGTTTGTAACCACTTTTTTTGCTTTTAATGCCATCCTTATGCCTACGCAATAGAAGACAAAATCGGTCGAAAGGACTGTAAAAAAGGTTTGTTTAAATGTCTAATCTTATTTCAAACGGAGTATAGAACAAACGGACTTTAAAAAAAAAAAACTAGTTAAGTTTTAATTTGATGAATACTTCTTTTGTTTTCGCGTCATCCCCCGAAATGTGTATTTTATCCCTTTCTCACTTCAATAACATGCAGAAAATCTTTTTTGTACCTGCTACTGGCTGCTACCACATGGAATGCAGCGCTCATTCATATCGCACGTACGGAATGGCTGCGTTCAAGCAACAATATCTCTTAAACTAATTGTCATAGAATCGATTTTTTGGTATCATTATTTAGGTGAACTAAACATTTGTTAGACGAGTAGATAAAAAAAGGTAGTTCTCCGGGGTGAATTTTGTAATAACCGTGATTAACAAAAAAAACGATGTTATTTTTAACGTAAAATTGATCTTTTAGCATTTATTTCAATATGATGCAGCATTCAATGTTATTATTTGAGTTATTTAACCCATTGTTAATACTTTTCCGTTGCTAAAAGTATTTTTTTATGACAGTTGGGCTTTACATTTTAAAGTTACTGTACTTTTAGTATGCACGCTCCATAAAAGGCGATCAAAACACAAAAATGGCTGCCATTCAGGAGGGGGATGGGTTCCGACCCTACATGTAGAATAATTTTATTGATAGAATAGAGCAAACTACCACCCCTTTAAGTTTGTACAGTTCGAAACCGGACATATTGTATAGGAACGGCTATTATAGGTAAATTTCAGTGAAGCAATTAATGCAGCGGTTAGACCATTGCTTTGCAAACATGGGGTTGTAAGTTCGATTCCCAATTACGGTTTTGCTGTTTTTCTTTTTTTCACATTTTGTATTACGATATTTTTATTTTTTTATTATCTATATCTATACACATGATAAAATCGTAGCGAAGTTAAAAACGTACGTTGAATATTTTTGAAAGAAAGTTATTGCTACTAGGTCTGGGATCGATTCTTATGCCGAAAATATAGTTTTTAGAATGTTTGTCTGTTCCAACTGTAGGGTATAGACCATCACGCTATTTGCTATGGGGATGAGCAATATTACATTACTAGCTTCGACTTCGTTCGCGTGAAAGTCATAAAACACCACAATATACTACAGTAACAGCCACATTTCATAAAACTTCCCTGTATACTACGTTTGTAGTTTTATTCTTAGCAGTCAAAATATACAGAGAGTCAGGAATGGTGACTTGGGAGGAAGCAACGTAACAGTTGTCCGTGTGAGAAGCAGCTTGTCCTAAGGTCGAGACCCGCAGCCTTCAGCCTTTGGTGTCGGCCCCTGTGACTTGTTGATCGCAAACACTTCTCCATATCATATGCATTGTGACGAAGATAAATTGCTTGGCAACATTGCATTGGCATTGGCAATAAACATTAAAAAAAAATGAAAATTCAAAAGTCATTTATTCAAACTAGGCTAAAAATCAGCATTTTTCAAACGTCAAAATTACATAAGACAGTCCCTCAAAACGCCCACTCTTCACCATATAAAGTAATCAAATTGAAACCCGTGAAATACTCGTACCTACTTATTATTGAGAAGTTCCGTTGGCCATCTGTGTCCTTCATCATCAGTTCCGCTTTACCAAATGGTGCTTTCTGAGAGCAAATCTATGAGTTACTATAAAAATACCCAAATCGCTATAGGTGTGCCTATAATATTTGAAGAGTTCCCTCGATTTCTCCAAGATCCCATCATCAGATCCTGATCAAATGACAATGGAACCAACTAGAAAGTATAACCATAACAATTTTATTAAATATTATCAAATAAGTACTTGATATTTTCACTAAAAAATCATAAATAAATAGTTGCATTACCACTTTTTTGTATCTTTACCAATAATGATGCAAAAACTCATAGCTTTGCAGATGTGCACATATACGCAAATTATGGAACTACTTAGCTGTCAAAGGTAAAATTAGTAGACATGCCTCAGATATATCGAAACGTATCTAAAATCCGATTTTAGTCACAAATTGTATCGTATCGATAAGCCGAACTAGACAAACCGATTTCACAAAACTACGGCAAGAGTAGATTTGCGTAAGCAAGTATTTGTTTATGTTTGGATAGTTTTGATCGATGCACTTACAACCGAATTATAATATTACTAGAGACGATCGAAACTGCGAGCCGGAGGCGCCAGAGCAGCTCCGGAAATTGATTTCTAAAAACGGATTTTGAAAACGATTTCATAATCTGAAATCGAATATTTAACCGTTTGCGTAAAAATCTGTAAACGCCCATGTCTAAAAAAATTCTTATGAATTTACATACATACATAATTATTTATTTTTTAATTTATTTATTTAAATCAGATACAGTGATCCATATTAATGTTAGTAGACCTACTCAAAGATACATGCTACAATAATAAATATTATTGTAATCAAAATAAATAACTACATAGAAATTGAAATAGAGACAGACGTACAGACGCCAGCACATCAAGCTACCCGAAACTGTCAAATTTTCCCAATCAACTTTGAACCTTATGCTTCAGCAATAAAGTTGAAAATCTATTAAATAAATTTGACAGATTGTAGTAGCCTGATGTGCTGGCGTCTGTACATAAAATCAAATTGTAAAATTAATTAATAAGTTTCATAAAATCTAATTGTAAAATAAATTGATCTTTAAATTAAATCATATCTTTAAAATAATTTACATTCTTTAAATTCATTAAAATTAAAATCCAAAAATTCATTTTGTAAAAATGACAAATATTAAAATAATAAAAATAAAAATCAGAATCAGTCAAACTATGTCTAGATGACTGATTTAACAAGTGACCTCCAAAGCGGGGATGAGATCTTATCGGCTATTGTCTTCTAGATTTTGATGCGGCTGCCACGCATTCTGCAGATCAGGGATACCGTTCTCTTGCGAATGATGGCATGAAAGCCATTAGTGCGTTAATCCCCGATTTATATGCCAAGTTGGGCAATAAAAACGCTACCATTGGTACCTAAGCAAAACGATTCGTTTTTGTTTATAGGAACCGAGCAAAACCTCGCGCACCTTTGAAGTCTACCGACTCGCCGCGGATCGGGCGCACCGCCACGCACGCGTCTGCGCTACCACGCACGTTACCCTTCCCATGGTGCGTGTCCGTGCGAGCTGATCCGCACCGAGTCGGTAACTTCAAAGGGAATGTATCCAAACTCGGACGCACCGGGACGCACCGCGACGCACGCGTCTTCGCTACCACGCACGATACCCTTCCCACGGTGCGTCGTGCGGGCCGGTGCGCGTGCGTGCGCCATTTCACGCACGCGTTGGAAGCCAGCTTGATGGCGGGTTCCCACGGTGCGCGATATCGCGCACGCACGCGCACCGGCCCGCACAGCGCACGACCACGCACCGCGCACGAAGGGTCTTCCGACGGTGCGCGATATTGCGCACGCAAGCGCACCAGCCCACACAAACATCTGTATTTTTTGTACCTACGTTCTATGCAAATAAATAATGATTCCATTCTATTCTATTGTATTCTGACGACCACAGATAGCTACACAACACACACCATGCCTTTTCCGACGGTGTGTGTCGGTCTGTGTGGGCCTCGAGATTCGAAGCCACATTAGCATTGTTCTGTTAGCTTTGGTGGATGCTGAATATAACTTCACATTTGTGGATTGCGGATGTTATGGTAGAATAAATAATGGCGGTGTTTGCAGAAATACAGAGAGGTATAGTTTTTTTTTAGAAATGTACTGTATTTTCCAGCATCAACTAATTTGCCCTTCAAGGAGGAACCACTTCCCTACGTGTTTGTGGCAGATAGTGCATTTCTCTCACTGATAATATGTTGAAGCCGTCTCCACGCCAAGGGAACAAAAGAAAGATACCTCATTAACGGCATAACAATGTAAATGTCTATTAACTGCTCCCAAATTACGATGATTATTTAATTTTTTGTACATTCTTCCTTGACATAATCTTTAATTTTTTGACATTATATACCTACAATCTATATCTATAAAAGGAAAGGGTGACTGACTGAATGACTGACTGACTGATCTATCAACGCACAGCTCAAACCACTGAACGGAATGGGCTGAAATTTGGCACACAAGTAGATAATATGACGTAGGCATCCACTAAGAAAGGGTTTTTGGAAAACCGACTTTTAAGGGGGTGAAAAGGGGGGATTTTGTTTGTATGAAAAATCTTATTCCTTTAGTTAATAAACTTGAAACTTGACACAAATACTCATCTATGTAAATTATAAAGTTTGCCATTTTTAGTTTTTCTAAACTACCCCCTAAGGGAGGATTGGGGGGTGTCAAAGTTTGTATGGAAGACGCGCGGTCTGATTATTTTTTTTTTTTTTTCTGTTGGGCATCTTACAGCTGGTTCCGAAAACCGTAGCTGTTTAACCGGTCAATCCTGTGGTTGCCTTAAGCTACTACACTCAAAGCCTCCAGCCAGGGCACAAATAACTAAGCTAAAAATTTAAGGATGAACGCTCACTAAGGGCACCCCCTGCGGGGTTCGAGCCTCGGCTTAGGGCGTTATCCGGAGGGAGGACATCAAAAGATGGGACGGGCTGGATCAAAAGGTTTTGATCATTATTATTAGTCGGGGAATTTAAAGCTACGTGCACAGCTGCAACAACTGCTGGCACCTCGTTTTCGAGCAAGGGTCGGGGGGGAGTATTATTTACTCGGGGGCGCGGCGGTCGAGATCGCAAAGGACCTCGGCGGCGAGGTCGGTATGACGGGAGGCGTCTGTGTTTGTACACTGTACTTGTTTCCCTATTGCTCTCCTGAAGGAGGGTTATGGGGTCATCAGGATCTACGAGGATATGCCTTGGACGGCGAACATGACTGATTCTACTCGGGACATAACTGGCGGCCTCGACAACCAGAGGGTTGCGATGTTTGGCCGCGGACTCAAAGAAACGCTTGGAAAGGCGTTTTAGAAACTGATGGATTGTGGGAATCTTTAGGTCGAGGTGGAGTGCCTCGTTCCTGACGAACCAGGGGGAACCTGTGGCCCTACGGAGGAATTTGTTTTGCACTGTTTGCATCCTATGGATATGACGGGGTTTCGCATGAGCGAAGACGGCACCCGCATAGGTCATGATCGGTCGAATGCACGCCGTGTAAACGCGCAATTTGCACCTAAGTGACAATTTGCTACGTGCATTTACCAGGTAAAAGAGTCTACCGAGAGCGAAAGAGGCTCGCGAACGAACCATCTTTATGTGCTCTGCGAAGGTCAAATGATGGTCTAGAACGACACCGAGATATTTAGCTCGCTTCTCCCAAGGGATCGGCTTGCCGAACATGGTGATTGGTCGGGGGAGGGGGTTTTTGAGCCTTGAACGCGGTTTCGTAAAGAGAACCGCTTGGCTTTTATCGGGGTTGACTTCTATCCGCCATTTTGTAAACCAAGCTGCCAGTCTATTGACTGCGCGTTGGAGATTTAGGCGAATGATGTCGGGGGATCTAGAGCTGAAGTAGATGGCAGTGTCGTCTGCGAACAGACCCAGCTGCGACCTACCGCAACCTTTTGGGATATCGCTTGTGTATAGCGTAAAAATGAGGGGGGACACCACAGAGCCCTGGGGGACACCTGCGCGGATGGGACGGGGAGTGGATAACGCTCCTTCGATACGATAACGGAAGACGCGATTCGATAAAAAGTCTCGTAAGATGAGTACGAGACGATCTGGCACGCCGAGTTGGTACAGCTTGTATATTAAGCCGTTGTGCCAGACTTTATCGAACGCTTTCGCTACGTCGAAGAATACTGCACCGGTCATAGTCCCGCGCTGGAAACCAGCGCTTATGGATTCTACGATGCGGTGGGCCTGATGCACGCTAGAGTGCTCAGTTCGAAAGCCGAACTGTTCGTTGGGGATGAGGCCCTTGGTCTCGGCGAAATCTCTGAGGCGCTTATAAATAAGCCTCTCATAGATTTTTCCGAGAACCTTGAGCAGACTGATGGGACGGTAGCTAGAGGCCTCGGTTTTGGGCTTGCCGGGCTTTGGGATACCGATAACCGTGGCCTCCTTCCATGACTGGGGGAAGATATTGTTGCTTAAGGCACCATTGAAGATGGTGGTCAAAAGCATTATTAGGTGGGCAGGGAATAGTTGGATCACCCTATTGGTGATGCCATCTGAACCGGGGGCTTTACGGACTTTAAGACCCTTGATGATGTCGTGCACCTCGTCCGGGAGGACGGGGGGCAGTGGACAGTCAGGGTCATCGACGGGAGGGAGGGAGGCTCTACGTTCGACTTCGGCGTCGACCTTTTTCAGATGAGCTTTGTCTACAGGTAGGGAACTGGGAGTGCATTGGGCCTCGAGGCTGTCTGCGAGGCATTCTGCCTTTTCGGCATCGTCGAATGCGATGGATTTATCGGGACGGGTCAGGGGGGGCATGGCTGAGACCTGGGGAGACCTGAGTTTCCTCTGGAGCTCCCAGAAGGCCTGATGGGTGGGCTCTAGTTCGCCGAGTAACTTTCCCCAGCTCGCGTCCCGCAGCTCCGCTATACGTGTCTTTACAGATCTCTGTAAATAGCGCATATGGGCTTTGTTGGCGTTACAGGGAAAGCTATCGTAGGCACGTATGGCCGCGTTCTTCTCAGTCAGTAATGCACGCACGTCGTCCGGCAATTTCCAGCGACGGTCGTCCGTCGCTGGAACTTCCCTTGAACAATCGTTCAGGACGGTTTGTACGTGATTAGTGAGTGAGTCGATCGCGGCCGTGGTGTCGGCGACCGAGTCGAAAAGGTCGGGGATAGAGTCTAATTGAGGGGACGTGTTGGATTTCAGCTGTGTGCTTACTTTCTTCCAGTCCGTGATCCTCTTAGTGAGGGGCGTTCGGGTCGGAAAGACCTATGCGGGGGTGTAGTCTCATGACTACCGGGCGGTGATCAGAGTCTAGCTCTTGTACCGTTTCTATTGAATCTAACTTTAGGTTGACGTTCTTAAGGAGCGCCACGTCTAAGATATCGGGGGCATGATTTGGGTTCGTCAGCGGAAAATGGGTGGGAGTCATGGGAGCGATGACGTCAAAGGTCAGGGAGTTTGAGAGGTCGAACAGGTGTTGACCTCTGAGATTGGTTACCGAACTGTTCCAAGAGGGATGTTTGGCATTTAGATCGCCCGCTATAATGAGCGAGTTACTCATAGCGAGTAGAATCGAGAGGTCGTTTGAGAGGCGTTGGTGATGGTAATGCCCCGTGGTGTTACCGGGGGGATTATAGACCGATACGAGAGTGATCGGCTCGTGACCTGACATGCCTAGACGGCAGGCGGAGACTTCTAATACCGAGAGGGGGGGAGGGTCTAGTGGGATGCAGTGAAGCTGCTTTCTATAATAGATCAGGGTGCCACCCTTGTGACATCGCGACCTGTCATTGCGAACTATCCGGTAGTTGGCGAGTGACGGATCACGATGGCAAGGCTTTAGGAAAGTCTCTTGTATTAAGAGAACGTCTATTTGATGATCGCGGAGGAAGAGCCCTATTTCTTCCCTTTGGGATTTTATGCCGTTGGCGTTGAAGTAACCTATTATTAGGGATCGGGGTTTGAATCTAGCTAAGGCCTCGTTATCCATTGAAAGATTTAGGGGTTTGGGCGAGGGATTCTAAGGCTTGCGTAATATCCGGATACGCATTATAAATGGATTGAATCCTAATGATATTGCCTTGGGCGGCGACGATGAGTTTTGCCATTTCCTTAGCACGCGGGGAGGCAAAACACGCGTAATTTGACGTGATTATGTTGAACGAGGCAACACCTGACATCTGCTCGGTCGCGGGACCGGCAGTCGGGGGACGCGGAGCTTGGGGAGCAGGCGCGGGTTTAGCGGGGGGCGCGGCGGGCGCGGTGCCACGGAAGCGGGGGTCCCTAAGGTGGGGGGGGAGGAGATGGGGGGGCGGCGGGGGGGGGAAATGACCGTAAGAGGGCACCAAGGCAGGGAAAGACTGCTGGTGGTGGAGATAATTCCACGGACTAGGCCTCTGAGGGCTTAGTCGTTGGGGCATAAGGGCTGAGGGAATCCTATAAGAGGATGAGGAGGGAGTTTCCCTTTGCTGGCGGGCGCCGGAGCGCTTCCCCAGCTTGGGAGAAGAGGCCTTAGGGGCTTTTGAACAACCCCGGTAGTTAGCCGGGTGGCCCTCTTTGCCGCATAAAACGCAGCTAGGAGGTACGGTACATAGGGTACGGTCCTTGGGACGGGGGCAGTCGGAAGTGCTATGCTCTCCCAGGCACTTTACGCACCTAGGTGTAGCATGGCAATTTCGCTGTGAGTGGCCGTATAACTGGCACCTGTGGCATTGTCCGACAATGCCACTCTTTAATGGTTTTTTAATTTCGAACCCTGTGAGATGACACAGAGAACGAATTTGGAAAATCGGATGGTAGCCCTCTACGGGCGGACAGATAACGAGGACCATGTCGTAGAGGTCACCGCCTCTGGAGCGGTGCATACGATGGACCTCGTCAACCGGGACGTTCTGCGACTGAAGGTCGGCGAGAATTTCAGAGGGGAGGATTTCCCTAGGGATGCGTTTTATGACAACGCGAACTTGTTTCTCTTCTGGGAGAGAGTAGGTGTGGTATGACACACCTCTCGCTCTCAGTAGACGGGTTAGTTCCCTATAGTCGCGCGACGTAGGGACTAGAACTTTTATACCCTGCTAGGTATTTCGGGCGCTGGTGAAGCTGATCTTTTGATCAGCGCACCATTTTGAGATGTCCGTCCACTTCCCCTTGTCCTGTACGAACAGGGGGGGTGGAGGGGGAATCTTTTTCGCAGGGGGCGCGGGGCAATCCATCGCGGTGGATGATGCGGTCGGGGAGGCGGGGGACGCGGGGGGATCCTTTGCGGAGGATGACGCGGTACGGGGGGCGAGGGGCGCGGGGGGGGCCTTCGCGGAGGACGTAAACGTGATCGGTGGGGCGGTGGAGGGGGAGGGGGAAGCTACGGTAGCGCAAGTCGCAACGGTAGCACGCTGTTTAACCACAGCTGGTTTGATGGTGACGGTGGATGAAGAGGAGTCCGAGTCCTCGATTGCGGCGACCTTACTGGCCTGCGCAGAGGTCTGCTTCCTGTTCTTCCTCTTTCTTCCCTTTCCTTGGACGGCTATGAAGCCGTCGTCGGAGGGGGAGGAAGAGGTAGAGGAAGCAGCGGACTTTAGCTCGTCTTCCTCCTCCGAGCCAGAGGGGTAGGAGGGTTGCTTTGAAGAAGCAGCGGGGGCGTCGGTGTCCATTGACTCCGACGAGGGGGAGGGGGAGGGGGGTCTGGGCGACTCTACAGTCGGAGGGGTGTCTATAGCGTCGCTGAAAGTAGCGACGCTGATATCTTGGTGGGGGTTTTCGCCCCTTGAGATGCTCAAGAGGCTGGAGAGTTGATCCCTATATTTCCCGCGGAGGGAAGGCTCCGACTCGAGTATATATTCGAGGAAAAGAGTTAATTGTTTCGAGAGAAGCTCGAGGTCTACCACTTTGGTAGCCATAATGGCGGGGGGGGGAGGGAATAGCCTAACTATGCCTGTCTCCCCGGTGGGAATGCCGGGGATGTGTACAATCCCTCCCTGTCGGGTAAGACAGGGAGGATGAGTGCCTATCGGTGAGCCCTAAGCTTGATTTGGCCCGTTGCCTATCTTAATGTGCAACGGGGTCCTATCCAGTCTAGTGTGAAGGGTATGAAGATACCCGACCACGCTAGGTGAGTTGCTGTGGAGGCAAAACTGTCACCACGTGTTGACTAGGAGATCCCCCAAGGCCAAACACTGGGACCCGGCCAATTCACTGCCTAACCCTGAAGGGGGTCGGCGGGTGTGTTGGGTCAACACCCCACTCTGTTTCGTTGGCACCGTATGGTATCCACCGAGTGACCACGAAACTGTGGTTTTGCCCGGAAGGGGCCTAGTGAATCTACAGACGAGAATCTCTTGTTAGAGAAATAAGATAGCCTTGAAAAAGGCCTTTTTTGTGGATCTATGCCCGATCGATAAACGATCGGAGATCGGATGTAGTCGAGCGACTACGAAAATCGTTACGAAATGCAACGAATATATGACTCAGAGCAATGAGTCATGAACGGGAGAGCGCAAGCACACAACCGTCTGTGACCGGTGCCGAGCGTCAAGTGACTCGGTCTGATTAACTCGAAACTCAATATTTATACTTAAGACTGAAAACAAATAAAAACGTATATCAGGGTTTTTTGAAAATCTACCCCTAACGGGGTGAAAAGAGGTATTCATTTTTACAGGGGAGGATTTTACTGTTTGGCTTGATTAACTTGAAAATTGGTATAAATAATCTATATCAAATAATGGAAACGTCATAATAGACTTTTTCAAAAAATATTATTATCACGCTATTTGCTATGGAGGATGAGCAATATTGCATTATGTTCGTATTCTTCTATAGTTTACTGCAAACTGTAAAAAGACTATCCAAAAGGTTAGAATATTGCAGATAATTACGGATTTAACCTTTTAAAAGATCATAATCACGCCATACCTTTATGGAGCTAAGTAGTCAATCATAACATATACAGGGTGGATGTTGACATGGGGCAATAAGGGCAGGTACCTTAACCGTTATCGCTATAAGATAACGGTCTTAGGAGACTGTCCTTAACTTTTTGAAACATTTTGATCTACATTCACAGATTTTGAAAAAATTGTACAGTCAGCAAGAACATGGGCAATTTTCACAAAAACTTTTTTGATGCCAGTCGATCCTATTTCTTATTACGAGGGTCAAAAACTATATCGGGCCAACTGAGGTTTGAGTATGAGAAAATTCAGAAATTACAAAAAACTTTCCATACATTTCGTAGGAAATGAGCCTGAGAGGAGATAGAACAACACGAAATGTTATCCGCAACGATCAAAATCCGTAGTGCGCGCTTAGCCTAAGTTTTTAATATCTAGGTATTTCAAATTGATACCTCTACGCGTTTCTGAGAAAAAGTGTCTTGACTGGCAACAATGTCATCCTTAAAGGGTTTCCGTTTTTCATTTTGAGGTACGGAACCCTAAAACAGATTTATTATCTTTCTGTTTGTTACCTTTTCATGCCGTAACGGCTGAACAGATTTAGATGAAAGGCATACGGATAGGCCATGACCTGGGTTAGGACATATGATAAGTACTCTGAATATCGGTAGTACGTTCCTGTGGGATATTTTCCGACCTTTACGCGTGCGAAGCCGCGCGCAAAAGCTAGTTTTCTATATTGTTTTTATCAAATTAGATTTGTTACAGCTGTAGTGGCAATCACGTTGTTTGGTTTAAATAGGTCCTTATTTTTATTTTAGGGTACTTAAGAAACCATTTTTATTGGAACCAAAAGTACTTATCCAATATTGTAATGAAGAGGTGTTTACTGTGCAACTTTTTAAGGCAATCTAAAAATTCACCACGAATACCGGTACTTTTGATACTGAAAATGAAGGTGGAGTGCATCCAGGCTCATGGCCAAATGATCCTCAAGGAAATACTTTCTTGATATCTATGAGGAATCTTCCAAGAAGAGCAACTTTTTTGAACACACAATTTTTTAAATTTTAATATTACATAACATGGGCAGAGGTGTCCCTGTAGCAGGTACCCCCACATTTCGGCAGTTATGTTTAAGTCCCATGTAATAGGGGGCGAGTCTATTGCCATCAACCCGGGCACGAATTCAGACTCCGAGCTGCTACTGAGAAATTTCAGATACAAAAAAAAATTTACAAAAAAAAACAACCGACCTCCAAAAAAACACTACAAAGTGAAAAATAACTTTAATTTCGGAAGTCGATGTCTTGGGTTTTGTATTTTCGTTTTTTGCCACCGACTTCCGAAAGTAAAGTTATTTTTCACTTTGTACTGTTTTTTTGGAGGTCGGTTGTTTTTTTTGTAAAAAGTTTTTATTTTTCACATTTGAATACCACTACCTGCTACCAGTGACAGAAACTTATCATATCATCTACATACTAAGTGGGAAAAAAATACGTGTTGTGTAACTAACTCAAAAACTATCCAAGCATAGTTAATAAAATTTATATGGGACCAATTTGAGAGCATACCCTTTCAAACAAAAAAAGAATTTTCAAACTCAGTTCACAATTGACGGAGAAATCGGAGGACATAAATAAAAAAAAAAACAAACATACGCGACGAACATGCCTCCTCCTTTTTGGAAGTCGGTTAAAAACACAATAACACTGCCCGACCCGGGAATCGAACCCAAGACCTCAGCAGTAGCGCTTGCAACCACTAGACCAGCAAGGCAGTCAATTTTAATATTCTTTTCTGAAATTGCTATTGTTTTTATAATTTTCTCAGTTTTGATGTTGTATTTCCTGTACGTGTCCCAAATAAAAAAAATCTTTCTTTCTAACTCTATCTGCTAAGACCATCTATCTATACATATAATAAAATCGTAGCGAAGTCGAAACTGTACTTACATTGAATATTTTTGAAAAAAGTATTTGCTACGAGGTCTACGATCGATTCTAATGCCGAAAATATTATATTTATTAGAATTTTTGGCTGTTTGTCTGTATGTATGTTCCAGCATGTCGTAAATTCTAGCGGATAAATTCTGTTAAAATTTTGCATAGGTATTCCCTATAAGTCTGGTCAAACTGTAGGGTATAAACTATCACGCTATTTACTATTGGGGACGAGCAATATTATATTATGTTCGTATTTTTGGAAAAAAACGCGCTAAAATATTAGGATATTGTAGATGGTTATCGATTTAACTTTTTAAATGATTATCATCACGCTATACCTTTATGGAACTAAGCAGTCAATCATGAAATATACAATATGTCCGGTTTCGGAATGTACAAACTTAAAGGGGTGGTAGTTTGCTCTATTCTATCAATAAAATTATTCTACATGTAGGGTCGAAACCTACCCCCCTGAATGGCAGCCATTTTTGTGTTTTGATCGCCTTTTATGGAGCGTGCATACTAAAAGTACAGTAACTTTAAAATTTAAAGCTCAATTGTCATAAAAATTATACTTTTAGCAACGGATAAGTATTAGCAATGGGTTAAATAACTCAAATAATAACATTAAATGCTGCATCACATTGCTTATGCTTAAATTATAAGAAAAAGAATTTTAAGATCAATTTTACATTAAAAATAACATCGTTTTTAGGATTCCTTAGTAAACAAGGAACCCTTATAGTTTCGTCATGTCCGTCTGTCTGTCTGTCTGTCTGTCCGCGGTCTAGCTCCGAGACCCTTAGTACTAGAAAGCTGTAATTTGGCATAGGTATACATATTAATTACGCCGACAAAGTGGTAAAACTAAATTATGAAAAACATATTTTTTTAGGGTACCTCCCATACACGTAAAGTGGTGATGTTTTTTTTTTATCTCATGATGTGGGGTATCATTGGAAAGGTCCTTCAAAAATATTGTGAGTTTGTGAAAACCATTTTTGGATTCAGGGATCCGTTTGTGAAATACTAGGCTTTAAAGTGCTAATTTTTGTTAGAGTCAAGTGTCTCCCCCCCTGCCAGCTAAATGGTTAGTTCTGGATGTGTGAAAAAAAATTACAGCAGTAGCTTATATAACGCATTTAAAAGGAAAACTATCACAGCTGAGCAGGCTTTACAAGTTAACGAGTAATAATCGACCAACTTAGATTTGCGGTTGTAAAAACATGTTCTCCTATAAGATAAGATAAGATATATATTTTGCAAATATGGGTAAGTACAAAACTCGGTGACATAAAAAATATAATTAGCAACAGCCATATTTAACCAAACGGCATGCAAAAGTACAAAAATATACACTAGAGATGTTATCTCAGTCATATAAATAATGTTAAACTATGTCAATATGAAAATTGATTAACTAATTACAATTTAATTATGAATCAATAGTAATTTATACTGTACACAATTCTTCTGCAGTCAACTTACTTCGTATTTGAATTAAATAAAAATTAAATAGAACACCTTAAAGTTAAATTAAATAAAAATTAAATTAAATGTCATATTTTTCCAAATTACAAACATTATAAAAGTAATCAAGAAATTCCTTTCTCCGTTAAAAATTCCGTCACACTATAATACGCTTTGTCTACTAAAAAATTTCGAAGTTTTTTTTTAAATAACGTCAAGTTTAATTCTTTCCAGCTCCTCGGTAATTTATTATAAATGACTGGTGCCATGTAGCAGATACTCTTGCGCATTAAAGTCGTTCTCGCACTAGGGAGACACAGCTTACTATTATCGCGCCTATTTCGTGGAAATAAGTCAGCTATGCGGTCAAAACAATTAGGATTCAACTTTACAAACACTGCCATTTCTAAAATATATATGCATGGTAAAGTTAATATTTTATTCTGTTTAAAATATGGCACGCAGCTATCAGTAGTTTGCAGTTTAAAAATGGACCTTATGCATCTTTTTTGTGATTTAAATGCAGTTTCTGTTTCGGTGGAGTTGCCCCAAAAGATAACGCCGTACCGTAGGTGGCATTCGACTAAACCATAGTAAGCCGTCCTGAGTGCGTCTAGATTTACAATAGACGACAAAGTATGCAAAGCGTAGGCGGCTGTGCTTAGCTTTTTGCAAAGTGACTCTATGTGTTGTTTCCAACTAAGTTTTTTGTCTATTTCTAGCCCCAGAAATTTAGTACTTACTACATCGTTAACTGTATCATTATTATATTGCACATGCAGATTGCTCTTATCTGGCATGCGTTGATTAAAATGCATTATCTTTGTTTTGCTTATATTTATTCTTAAGTTATTTTCGTCTAACCATTTTATAATCAATTTTAAAGAAATATTAATGTCACTTTCGTATGTATCTACACTTTTCGAAGGTATTGTCACGGTACTGTCATCTGCAAATAGGGTCAATGGTTGTTCAATGCATTCCGGTAAGTCATTCACGTATAATATAAATAGCAAAGGACCCACCACACTCCCCTGCGGTACCCCGTAACTAACTATTCGCTCGTCTGATCTAAATATCTCGTCTTGTTTAGTCATTACATTAATTCTATTAATTTCAGTTATTTGTCGTCTGTTATGTAAATAAGACTGAAACAGGTCTAGAACATTACCCCTTATACCATAAGCTTCGAGTTTCTTCAGAAGTGTGGGATGATGGACATAATCAAACGCCTGCGTCATGTCACAGAAAATGGCGCAGACTGGGTTTCGTTTATTTACATTATTAATGACATTCTGTATAAAATCAAAAATCGCCATATTTATTGTTCTGCTGGGTCTAAATCCTTTTTGTTCTTCGCATAAAATATTGTTTTTTTCTAAGTATTTGTATAGCTCTTTGTAAATAAACTTCTCAAAGATTTTTGATATAATCGGAATCAGTGAGATTGGCCTATAATTTTCCATTAACTCTCTATTTTCTCTCTTAAATATTGGTTTTATTATTGATGTTTTTAAAGCATCTGGATATATGCCATCACTAATACTAAGATTAAGTATGTAACTTAAATGTACACATATCTCATTAGCTACAGATTTTAAAATCTTTGTAGAGAGGCCATCGTAACCTACGCTATTTGTATTTTTCAATGACATTATTATTTTATGTATATCATCTGGTACGCTTGGTGCCATGAACATAGACTCCCTTCTTGTGTCTATTTTCCTACTTGTTTTAGATTGGCTGCCGTCCATTAAATTGGGCTGTATTTTATCAACAAAGTAGTTATTCAATGTTCTAGAAATGTTCTTTGGATTAGTTATAATTTTATTATTAAATTTAATTTTATCAATACGCTGGCTGGGAATATTGTATTTTTTCTGGTTTATAATTTGCCAGGTAGTTTTTGCCATGTTTTTGGCTTTTTTTATTTTGTAATTGTTTTGTGCCTTTTGTGTCAGGTTTATAATTTTTTTATACAATTTACAATAGTTTTTAAACTTGGTTTTATTGACCTGACTAGGATTTAACCTCAGTTGCCACAGAAGGTGTCTTTTCTTTTTGCTGCATAATTTAACACCTTTGGACAACCACTTTGGTTTTTTTATAATATTAACTTTGACTCGCGTAAGCGGGAAACACAAGTCATAAAACAACTTAAAAGTGTCGATAAATGCATTATAGGCTATATTGGGATCATTTGTCTCGTAGATCTCCGAAAAAGAGATATTTTTTATACAGTCTTTGAACTTAGCTATGTTCACTGTATTATAGTCTCTTCTGGTCGTATACCAGTAATTAATAGAACACACTTTTTTGACGAGGCATTGAAGCAGCTGCGCTGTGTGGTCTGATAGAGCTAACTCTATTACTTCGCCTTTACATGACTTATTATAATTGTGCGCAAAATTGTCTATACATGTCTGGCTGGCCATGCGTGTCGGCTGTTTAAATTCCAGTTTTAAATTAAAACTTAATAGTAGACATTCAAGCGTAGCAGAAATCCTATTCAACTTTAGTACGTCAATGTTAAAATCTCCAGCGATTACAATATTCTTACAGCTGGTCTTTGATATCCCTTGTAGAAGTGTCTCAAGTTTGTTCAAACATTCACGTTTGCCTATACATTCCGGATGAAAGATTTTTTTTTTCAACTACAAAGTTAAGTTTATTCTTGGGATAAATTCATCCCAACTACGGAACCCTACATTGTGCGTGGTCCGACATGCACTTGGCCGGTTTTTTTTTGTTCATCACGGTTAAGTATTATAAAATTCACCCCGGAGAACTACCTTTTTTATCTACTTGTCTAACAGATGTTTAGTTCACCTAAATAATGATACCAAAAAATTTATTCTATGACTAATGGTTTAAGAGATATTGTTGTTGGAACAACAGGTGTAGTCTCAATAACTATACTCCATTTGAAATAAGATTAGACATTTAACTAAACATTTTTTACAGTCCGTTCAACCGATTTTGACTTCTATTGCGTTGGTGGCATGACAAATGGCAGCTGCAGTAAACAGTTGGTTTGTAACCACTTTTTTTGCTTTTAATGCCATCCTTATGCCTACGCAATAGAAGACAAAATCGGTCGAAAGGACTGTAAAAAAGGTTTGTTTAAATGTCTAATCTTATTTCAAACGGAGTATAGAACAAACGGACTTTAAAAAAAAAAAACTAGTTAAGTTTTAATTTGATGAATACTTCTTTTGTTTTCGCGTCATCCCCCGAAATGTGTATTTTATCCCTTTCTCACTTCAATAACATGCAGAAAATCTTTTTTGTACCTGCTACTGGCTGCTACCACATGGAATGCAGCGCTCATTCATATCGCACGTACGGAATGGCTGCGTTCAAGCAACAATATCTCTTAAACTAATTGTCATAGAATCGATTTTTTGGTATCATTATTTAGGTGAACTAAACATTTGTTAGACGAGTAGATAAAAAAAGGTAGTTCTCCGGGGTGAATTTTGTAATAACCGTGATTAACAAAAAAAACGATGTTATTTTTAACGTAAAATTGATCTTTTAGCATTTATTTCAATATGATGCAGCATTCAATGTTATTATTTGAGTTATTTAACCCATTGTTAATACTTTTCCGTTGCTAAAAGTATTTTTTTATGACAGTTGGGCTTTACATTTTAAAGTTACTGTACTTTTAGTATGCACGCTCCATAAAAGGCGATCAAAACACAAAAATGGCTGCCATTCAGGAGGGGGATGGGTTCCGACCCTACATGTAGAATAATTTTATTGATAGAATAGAGCAAACTACCACCCCTTTAAGTTTGTACAGTTCGAAACCGGACATATTGTATAGGAACGGCTATTATAGGTAAATTTCAGTGAAGCAATTAATGCAGCGGTTAGACCATTGCTTTGCAAACATGGGGTTGTAAGTTCGATTCCCAATTACGGTTTTGCTGTTTTTCTTTTTTTCACATTTTGTATTACGATATTTTTATTTTTTTATTATCTATATCTATACACATGATAAAATCGTAGCGAAGTTAAAAACGTACGTTGAATATTTTTGAAAGAAAGTTATTGCTACTAGGTCTGGGATCGATTCTTATGCCGAAAATATAGTTTTTAGAATGTTTGTCTGTTCCAACTGTAGGGTATAGACCATCACGCTATTTGCTATGGGGATGAGCAATATTACATTACTAGCTTCGACTTCGTTCGCGTGAAAGTCATAAAACACCACAATATACTACAGTAACAGCCACATTTCATAAAACTTCCCTGTATACTACGTTTGTAGTTTTATTCTTAGCAGTCAAAATATACAGAGAGTCAGGAATGGTGACTTGGGAGGAAGCAACGTAACAGTTGTCCGTGTGAGAAGCAGCTTGTCCTAAGGTCGAGACCCGCAGCCTTCAGCCTTTGGTGTCGGCCCCTGTGACTTGTTGATCGCAAACACTTCTCCATATCATATGCATTGTGACGAAGATAAATTGCTTGGCAACATTGCATTGGCATTGGCAATAAACATTAAAAAAAAATGAAAATTCAAAAGTCATTTATTCAAACTAGGCTAAAAATCAGCATTTTTCAAACGTCAAAATTACATAAGACAGTCCCTCAAAACGCCCACTCTTCACCATATAAAGTAATCAAATTGAAACCCGTGAAATACTCGTACCTACTTATTATTGAGAAGTTCCGTTGGCCATCTGTGTCCTTCATCATCAGTTCCGCTTTACCAAATGGTGCTTTCTGAGAGCAAATCTATGAGTTACTATAAAAATACCCAAATCGCTATAGGTGTGCCTATAATATTTGAAGAGTTCCCTCGATTTCTCCAAGATCCCATCATCAGATCCTGATCAAATGACAATGGAACCAACTAGAAAGTATAACCATAACAATTTTATTAAATATTATCAAATAAGTACTTGATATTTTCACTAAAAAATCATAAATAAATAGTTGCATTACCACTTTTTTGTATCTTTACCAATAATGATGCAAAAACTCATAGCTTTGCAGATGTGCACATATACGCAAATTATGGAACTACTTAGCTGTCAAAGGTAAAATTAGTAGACATGCCTCAGATATATCGAAACGTATCTAAAATCCGATTTTAGTCACAAATTGTATCGTATCGATAAGCCGAACTAGACAAACCGATTTCACAAAACTACGGCAAGAGTAGATTTGCGTAAGCAAGTATTTGTTTATGTTTGGATAGTTTTGATCGATGCACTTACAACCGAATTATAATATTACTAGAGACGATCGAAACTGCGAGCCGGAGGCGCCAGAGCAGCTCCGGAAATTGATTTCTAAAAACGGATTTTGAAAACGATTTCATAATCTGAAATCGAATATTTAACCGTTTGCGTAAAAATCTGTAAACGCCCATGTCTAAAAAAATTCTTATGAATTTACATACATACATAATTATTTATTTTTTAATTTATTTATTTAAATCAGATACAGTGATCCATATTAATGTTAGTAGACCTACTCAAAGATACATGCTACAATAATAAATATTATTGTAATCAAAATAAATAACTACATAGAAATTGAAATAGAGACAGACGTACAGACGCCAGCACATCAAGCTACCCGAAACTGTCAAATTTTCCCAATCAACTTTGAACCTTATGCTTCAGCAATAAAGTTGAAAATCTATTAAATAAATTTGACAGATTGTAGTAGCCTGATGTGCTGGCGTCTGTACATAAAATCAAATTGTAAAATTAATTAATAAGTTTCATAAAATCTAATTGTAAAATAAATTGATCTTTAAATTAAATCATATCTTTAAAATAATTTACATTCTTTAAATTCATTAAAATTAAAATCCAAAAATTCATTTTGTAAAAATGACAAATATTAAAATAATAAAAATAAAAATCAGAATCAGTCAAACTATGTCTAGATGACTGATTTAACAAGTGACCTCCAAAGCGGGGATGAGATCTTATCGGCTATTGTCTTCTAGATTTTGATGCGGCTGCCACGCATTCTGCAGATCAGGGATACCGTTCTCTTGCGAATGATGGCATGAAAGCCATTAGTGCGTTAATCCCCGATTTATATGCCAAGTTGGGCAATAAAAACGCTACCATTGGTACCTAAGCAAAACGATTCGTTTTTGTTTATAGGAACCGAGCAAAACCTCGCGCACCTTTGAAGTCTACCGACTCGCCGCGGATCGGGCGCACCGCCACGCACGCGTCTGCGCTACCACGCACGTTACCCTTCCCATGGTGCGTGTCCGTGCGAGCTGATCCGCACCGAGTCGGTAACTTCAAAGGGAATGTATCCAAACTCGGACGCACCGGGACGCACCGCGACGCACGCGTCTTCGCTACCACGCACGATACCCTTCCCACGGTGCGTCGTGCGGGCCGGTGCGCGTGCGTGCGCCATTTCACGCACGCGTTGGAAGCCAGCTTGAGACATACATAAATGGGGATAAAAACTGCCATTTGCTCACTTCAGATGTCGCTATCATTGTCCGTCCGTAAATTTGACAGCTAGCTGTCAATATCCATACATTTTTTGTAAACAATCAACTTCTTTTACGCCTAATTAATTAATATGCCCCTATGCGCAGCAGTTGACTGCAAAAATCCGGGGACCCATGTATTCCCCAAAGATCTTAAAAGAAGAAAAATGTGGGAGAGAGCTCTCCGAAGAAAAAATTGGAAACCAAATAATTCGTCGAGGTTATGTGCTATACATTTTAAACCTGAAGACTTCTATCAGACAAATGCGTATACAGGTGATGCTCTTTTTCATAATACAGAGAACTTAAGTGTGTTTTCATTATAGGCATTTGTGGATATTTATTTATATACATTATACTAAGGTTGTTTTGTTAAGATTATCTTTTAATCGACCAAAGTAAATACTCGTATGTCTAAGTAGCAAGCATCTATGCAGCATTCGCTTTATTGCATTGTATTTAATACCTTCATACCAAACTACCTACTGCCTAATATTAACACATATCCTGCACTGAATCCTACCGAAAGGACTGGCCCGCAGTGGCAGTGGACAAACGTGTGTGGAAAAGGGAATGGGAGGCCTTTGCCTAGCTGTGGGACATTACGGGCTAAATAGATAAATATATCTTCCACTCATCATATTTGTATTTTATGTTTCGCACATAGATAAGTAGATCATAGATCCTTTTTGTCTGTTCTAGGTGATGAAAATATTTACAAAAGGCTCAGGAAGACTGCTGTACCCTCTATTTTTTCTTTTACTAAAGTCAAACCAGTCAACCCCTTAGCTGAAGACAGAGCAAATAGACTTACAGAGAAATGAGAAAAAAACAATGTTTTGATACATATAGTAATCAAATTGCTGGACCTAGCCATGTTCAAACCTGTGATAGTTATGAAGAGCAATATAAAGACGAGGAACTTACAATGTTTAACGAAATATAAATTTTTCCTAGCACACCATTGGAGCCAGATGATGGGCCAGAGCGGGACCAACATACTGTATCATCAAGACATACTCAAGTGAATTTTGTGTACATTTATGGATCTATAAAGAACTATAAAAACAATGACAGTATCATTGCTTTCTACACAGGTTTTGAAACCTATCAAAAGTTCTATTTTGTGTGTTCGACATTAAGTGTACAAAATAAAGTATTATGGAAGTCATGTGAAGAATATTACTATTGAAAATGTTATTTATTTCAATGTAATTTAATTTTTTATTTAATGTAAACCAAATATTTGATCCTAGTTTATTGCATTATTGCTTTGTTTTTACATAATTCTAAATCAGCCATTATTAGAAATTAATTGCAGTCATAAAAATGTAAAATTCTAATATACAGTGCATGTTGTGTTAGCTTTTAAGTAATTGTTGCACTTATAAATGTATATTGTGTAGTTTTAAAACAAATGTAATGTGTAAACAATTGTAGGCTAACCTATTAATTAATTAATAAATAAGTCAACGCGTTCATGTTGAATGTTTGTTAGGTTTGACAAAAAAATTACAGTTTTGTGCCCCTCGCATCAAAGATATTTTTTGTTTGTCTTATGTGCTGTAACTTTAAAGAATGTATTATGTAATATGCATTGTGTATAAGGGGATAAATAAAACATTGTATATAATATTAATTTGGTTTTATTACAGTATCATAGTATTTATACAAGTATTCATCGTAAATTGCTGGTTGGAGAGTAGTAGCAGTATAAAATGATGTTGTTTTTGGTTATTTGAACATCATTAATTTTTCTGTGCATATTTTATGCATAGGTAATTATAATCTTTGTACATACTATATCCTCTATACCGTGGAGGACTTTGAAGATATGTTTACAGTGTGCTTCTAAGCCACTTCCAGCTGCACATTCACAATGACTTTCACATACCATACCAGTTTTATTCATCTTGAGTATAACATTATACATTAATCTTTTCATTTGTGCCTTGCATTGTGCATGAAAATACGCATAGTTACGATCATTAGCTTGACTAAGCTCCTATTTTCATCGAGGATTTTCCCTTTAGGAGGTATTTGAAACCTGGAATAATATTAACATTAATTTAAGTATATTACACGCTTTTTTATAGTTGAACTCACAAAGGAAGATGAATGCATCATCAGTTGATCACTGTATGAAAACTTACCTTCAGCAAACTCTTGAATGTGGGTTTTAGATAGCGCTGGAAGATCAGTGCTAGAATTACATCCCTGAACTTTTCCAGGGCAGGAATGTTAGGGTTATCATCCCCAAGCTCTTCTTCAACTCCGATCAAGTTATTTCTGTCGTATGCCTCCAGTCTTCAACAAAAAAAGGACTTTTAAATAATGTAAACAAAACAATCTATCAAATATAAAATGGTCATTATTTATTTAATTTTCCACTAAAGCTGCTTTTTTATCCGTGGTAGACGCATCTCTTTTCCTTAACTCCGCTTTTAATTGTACTACACTCCAAATCGCATACATTTTTGTCTAGTTTTCGTATAAACGATATCGACGCAACAGTGAAAACTGCTGCCATCTGCTATGAGCTTTCAGTTTTTAACCTCATTGCCGTGCAATAAGTTGTAATATTACGAACATTCTTTTGAGGCATTTCCTCACGCGAGTGCTAATTTGCTGTGCTACCCTGAAACTGTGATCTGGTGCCGTGGTTTGGATAACTCAGGTTAGTGGTCAGGCCTCTTTTTATCTGCCCTGTGTATTGAGCAAAATCTTTATTTCCATATCAATCAATCAATACGTTTCAAAATTCAAAATTCAAAAGTCATTTATTCAAATTAGGCTGAGAACCAGCACTTTTCGAACGTCAAAATTACATAAGACAGTCCCCCAAAAACGCCCACCCTTCACCACTTCCTAGTGCCTTTAGCTGGGAAGAAGAAGTGGCGCAACAAACTCCCCAGCAGCACAGCTGTCTGTTCAAGTTAGAAAAAAATAAAAATGACTCTATACAATAGTGTGCAAAATTATTATGCAACACAAAACATTATTTTAATTAAGTATAAATTATTGGCCATAAGTTAGCTAGCACACGCCGATATACCAACCAAAAACATCGAGAACTATACTCAAGCAGAATTTAAAAAAATAAAAACTAAACGTAAAAAGAACTAAATATCTAAATAAAAGCCTCCAGGCATAAAGGGCGTGCCCGCTTACATAAAGCTGTAAATTGGAAGTTATAAATGATAAACTAGGACCATCGAGGTAAAATAAATGTACAGTTAATTACTAGTAACCAGTGGCGTAGCGAGGGGGGGGGGGCGGAGGGGCGGACCGCCCCGGGCGCCAGCATTAGAAGGGCGGCAAAACAATATTTGGTGCAGTCACTGGCGGTCAGTCAGACAATTAATTTTTCAAGAACAATTTCTATTAAGCTTTTACCCACTTGCACATATTAAATGTCCCTCCTACCCAAAACTATTGTTGCAAATCACGAGTGCGGTCAGCCCTATGTTCTATGTTGTTTTATGTTATGGGGTTTTGGTTTCTGCACTTAGTCCGTAAGGTGGACCATTGTACGTGGGCCATGGCGGCCGTTTTGTGGTTATTCCAACCAGCTCACCTCCCTCCATAAGTTAATTAAAACTCCTGGTCTGTTCAGAACGTCTGTAAAAGATCTGGGTGACCCGAGGGTTTCTGTTCTAATCCGGGTAACGCCTGTGCATTCAAAGAGCACATGCACGACTGTTTCCTCAGCCTCCATGCACGCCCTGCACAGAGGACTGTCCGTTATGCCTATTGTGTGGTTTGTTTAGCGAGCAGTGTCCCGTGCTGGTCCCCGTCACCAGACGCAGGCCGTTCCTGTCCAGGCGTAATAAACGCCTGGTTAGCCTGTTATCCAAAGATGGCATGGCTTCCTTGGACTGCCTGCAGCCCGGTGTTGAGGTCCACCAGTACTCCGCTTGTGTGTGGGTGAACTCCTGTAGCCACCTGCGTATTTGGTTGTAGGGGATTGGTACGATAGGCTCGGGTCCACAGACTGCCATGCTAGATCCTCTTCTAGCAAGTTCGTCAGCTGCATCGTTACCTAGCGATCCGCTGTGTCCTTTTATCCATTGCAGTGTCACAGTGTTGCGGCTAGAAACAGTTACCTGCTCTAGTGCATTATGACATTCTAGTATTAAGTTCGAGGTAATATATTTTTACCATAAGGATCGGAGAACTGAAGCGCTGTCGGAGAGTATACGAACGTGGGTGTCAGTAACTTTCCTGGCTTCTATGGCATGGACCGCTTGTATGATGCCCACACACTCCGCCTGATAGACGGTGTTGAACATTCCCAGCGGGCATTTATGTTGAGGTCGTGTGAGAAGACTCCGACTTCGACCGTCGGTCTTCGATCCGTCGGTGTATACTCTCAGCTCTTCCGGGCCTGAGTAGTCACACTGTTCTTCTCATCTTCTGTAAGTATTATGTTGTAGTGCTTTTGAAAGTGGTGTGATTTCGGGGCTTTGTCGCAGGGTGATGCCATCATCGGCTGTCGAATTCAAATTCAAATTCAAAATTCAAAAGTCATTTATTCAAACTAGGCTGAGAATCAGCACTTTTCGAACGTCAAAATTACATAAGACAGTCCCCCAAAACGCCCACCCTTCACCACTTCCTAGTGCCTTGTCGCTTGATAGCATCTTCCTTTATACGCGTTTGCTTAACTCTGGAGTCTTTGCTTAGGGTTCCTGATAAATGGAGTCTAAAGGCAGCCAGGGCCGCCTCTTCCCGCACAATGAGGTGCGGAGGCGGCGGCAGTCCAAGCATTGCCTGTAGGGTGGCAGTGGGTGTGGTTCTCATACTGCTAGTGATTGCAACACAAGCAAATGCCTTTGGAGTACGTATGCTGTTATTTGTGAAGTGGTTTTACCCGGAGCGGCCCGTCTCGGATGTACATGTCACAGAGTCTCTCCAGGGTTTTCAGTAGGAAGGATGTAAGACTTACGGGCCTATAAGCCTTGGCTTGTGTATAATCGGTTTTTCCTGGTTTGGGTATGAAAATGACTTTCACCTCCCGCCATGCGAGAGGTATGTGTCTAAGTGCTATGCAGGCTCGGTAGACCTGCACCAGCCATGGTGTCAGATAATCTTATCCCCATTGCAGTAGTGCTGGGAAGATGCCGTCCAGTCCTGCCGACTTGTATGGCTGAAAGGTATTGATAGCCCACTTTACTCAGTCTTCTGTTACTACGTTATGGGCTCTTGACCAGTCTTGATCCGTTGGGGTCCATTCTGGTTCAGCCTCCCACGTTCTGTCCTCTAGGACTCTACAGTCTGGGAAATGAGTCTCGAGAAGGACCTTACTGGTTTCATGGTCAGTTAAAATGTATGAGTTATCAGGTTTTTTAAGCGCGCCGAGAGTCCGGTCCTGATCGATTGATAGGATTTTCTTTACCCTTGCGGCTTCATTATTAGTCTCGATTGATGCACAGAATTTCCGCCATGCTGTTCTCCTGGCGGTTCTGTTTTGTTTTTTGTATTTATATTGGGTCTCTTTCTATATCTCCCAGTCGCCCGGGAGTCTAGTGTTTTTGGCTCTATTAAATTGTTTGCGTAGCGCCTCTCTGAGTTTGCTAAGTTCAGCGTTCCATCAAGGGTTTCTCTCGTTCTTGCTTCGTGGCGCTCTTAGTTTGCAGCATGCGTGGTATGCTTCAGTTAGGTATTCTGATAGCTTTGTTACGGTGTATTCTAATTGTGCCTGATTTTTTATGATGGTTACTAGTGTTAGGTGTCTAGTTAATAGGGAGGCCAAGAGGCGTTTGTACCCGGGAACATTGGTGCGCCTTGGGTTTCGCCTCGATTCGGGTTTCTTAGTGTTGGTAGTTAGTTTAAAGCGCATCCTTCTATGGTCTGAGCAATAAGGCTCGTCCGATACGTGCCAGTTGCCGTTTGGGTCAGCCCTTGTTTGTGTTTAGACGTGTACATGCATGGTGTAAATGTGTGTGCGCGGGGCGTATGCGGGCACGCACACTGTCACACCATGCATGTACACGTCTAAATACAAGCAAGGGCCGACCGCGCTCGTGATTTGCAAGAACTATAGGTACTGTAAATCAAAGAAAGTTTTTATTTAAAATCTAACCTATATATAATGCAAAATAATGATGACTGTTCTTGCCGAAAACAGTTCTCTAGAATTAATGTATGTTATGTATAGTATACATTAAATTGAAATACCTAAAATAAGAGGGCGCCTAAATTGTCTTCCGCCCCGGGCGGCCGACACCCACGCTACGCCGCTGCTAGTAACAATAACAAAACCATGATCAGCAAGACGACCAGTCACCACAAGCAGCACCCGTTCACGAGCATAACGCAAATATCAGCCATTACCCCCCTCGCCATATTTGAGGGAAGGAGGCAACCCGACTCCCGACGCTACCGCAAGCATTGACATCTAAGGGAGCATGACGAACTTGCTGCCGGTTGCTCAGGTAAAAAATAATATAATTAATTGTCGAGGTCACTAGCCAACCACAAATTGCAACACAAACTCATAACAAAACATTGTAATGAGTAGATTATGTCAACAATAAAATAAAAATAAATAGACTCGTAAAAAAATAATTAAAAAATTGACTCATAAAGTCAAAAAAAATATATAAACTTATATAAACTGTCAGTAGGTAAGTTAAATCTGGAGAAAGAACATAAACATTGTCTTGAGTTAATCACAGCGACCAACTATTCTTATCATTTAAGTAGTCGTTGATACAATAGTATGCCTTTGAACAAAGGTTGGATTTTACTTTATTTTTAAACGCATTAAAAGGCAAATCTAGCATAGAAGAGGGTAGCTTGTTATAAAAGGTTATACCAAGCCCAACAAATGAGTTATGAACCTTATGAAGCCGGTGAAAGGGAGCTCGTAGTTTGTCCTTATTTCTAGTGTTAACATTGTGAATATCACTGTTTTTAGTGTATAAGTGTATATTTTGCCTAATATATAAGATGTTGGCGAAAATGAATTGTGATGCCACCGTGAGAATACCAACATCTTTAAAAAAATCTCTTAGAGAAACTCTGGCACGTAGCTGGTAAATTGCTCGAACAGCTCGTTTATTTGTGAAACATAGGTGTTTACATAAATATGGGTGCACTATGTTTTTTCATAATTAAGACATACAATTAGGTTATGGGCCCAGTGATTTAGACCAAAAATATAGAAAATAAATAATTCATAGATTTTTTTTGGTTTTCATTGGTTCTCAAAACCCAATTATAAGTGACCCGTTAGGTGTCATTAGATTATGCCAGCCGAAAAAAAAAAAAATTAAAATCATGTCGCCACGGGAGCGTCTATTCGTAAAGATTATAACATAATCTTATGCGCAACTATGTATTTATTATATTGTTATTCACCATAAAGTCGTTGATCCTGCCATCTATGGTTACTGTGGAATACTGTTACAACCGTTTGTATGCATGCTGTGAATGATATCGACCTTTGAGACCACAACGCCATCTATTGCTCTTATTGTGAAATCGAACTCTCATTGTCGCCGGAGTAAATAGTTTTAACTAAGACTAAACCAATTCCCATGAATTGGTTTAATATAGTTAAAACTATAGTTAAAATTAAAAGGGAACATTTATTTTGTATAGTCTTTAGATTTTTAGTCATATTAACAATATTGCTCATTTGACAGTAAAGAACATGGCCAGTTTTTGTATGGACGTCGGCATAGTTATCTAATTGAATGTACAGACGCCAGCACAGCAAGCTACTACAATCTGTCAAATTTATTTAATAGATTTTCAACTTTATCGCTGAAGTTTAAGGTTCAAAGTTGATTGGGAAAATTTGACAGTTTCGGGTAGCTTGATGTGCTGGCGTCTGTACATCAATAATTTTTGGTGTTTTATCTTCGTGAATATTGACACATTAACTTTCTATAAATAAAAAACTGATAGAACAGATTAGACGTAAACAGTTTAATAAAACCTTTTAATCAAATCGCTGGCAATAAATGTATAGATTATAATTTCGCTATTAAAAACTTATGGCGCTTTAAAATAGCGAACAGTTGTGAATTATTACGGTTAACTGATATGGTTTTAGTATTATTAAGCTCAACATCAGGGGTGGGACACTACCATACTAGACAAGACAACAGTAAAATTTTGTAGAAAAGCGCCATCTGTAATCATCTGCGCAAAATATTTAGTACGTTTTAATTTGCCATAGATGGCTCTTTCGTCATAAAAAATATTTCAAACAAAAAACATTAAATTAATGGGAATATTTAATTAGTTTTAGAAGAAAATATTTTAATTCGTTATAAATATGATGGTGAGTATCAACAAGTAGTCAAATAAATAATAAATTATCAGTGTTTTTTCATTTTGTTCTTATTCATTTTTTCGTATGGCAATATTGATGTACCATCAATTGCAAGAGAAATTTGAATAAGACAATATGGCGACTACCTACAATTTGCGTGTGCGCTGTTTTGTAGTTTTCGTTCATTTTGTATATTTTCTTTTCAAATTAAGCTGTTGACTTGCGTTGATTTGAGTTTTTAGTCATCCGCGGTGCAGTGAATTCGGTGAATTAGTGCGTGAGTTGAGCTTTGCTCCTCCGTTTCATGTGTTCACCTAACTTGCGAAAAGACGCTATTATTTAGTATTATTTGCGATAAAGACGCTGTATTTTTGTGTTATTTGCGATATAGACGCTATTATTGTGTTATTTGCGATTATAGACGCTTATGTGTGTGGTTAACATCATGCCAAGGCGGTGCGAATTGGGATGTTCATACAACCCGGGTAAGTTTTTCGTCATCAAGTTCTACCTACATATTAATAGCTTCAAGTTTCACTTCATCGCTCATGTTAACATGCTGTGATTTGATTTGGCTAGTCAGTAAGTTTAAATTGTGTCACTATTTCTAGTTGGGAGAAAGTACCTACTTAACTTTTGAGTTATCTTTCATCGAGAGCATCTATTTCCTTCCCACCATAAATCTTGCTGCTAAGATACACTGATAATTATTATTATATTCAATAAAAAAGACAAGCTTTCGAAAAACATCGCATTATCGATTTACAAACACTTCACATCTTCGGTTGGAAACTAGCGTCAGACACTAGTGGCCTGGCATTTTTGATAAACTGGGTCTATGTGGCGCAAACTTAGGGCACACTAAAATATATTTTTCACTCCTCTTGCTCAGAAAGTCTGTCATTGTAGAGTACCAAAGCGGGGAAAAAATGGCACATCTTGCTCTAGGGGAAAAGTAATTTTTGTCTGTAACCAACGAGGCTACAAAAACGAAAAAGTCTTTATTCTTATGTAAAACTAGCTTTTTACTACCACACAACGGGATAAAAAGTTTCCTTAAAAATTCAGATTTAACAAATTGCATATTTTTTTAAAATTAAATAAACTAATATTGTAAATTTTTGTTTTAATTTTCTCGCAATAGTAATGAAAAGTAGAGTTTCGGCGCTAAAACCCATTGTTGCGGCGGCGTAAGCCTTAGGGTGAAATCGAAATTTCTTTAGTGGACTGTATGAGGTGGCGGTTCTGTGACACAAGTAGGTGGTTTGGCGATATGGGAAATACTGAAATGGTACCTGCTTGGTTAGCAATGGCGGAGACACGGTGAGAAGTTTCCTTAGCCACGTGGCGGGCGCCCGTCCAGGATATCACGTACGGATGAGGATCTGCACTTCCCACAACACACAGACACACACTTGCACAGTTTAATCACAATCTTCGTTCTTCGCGGTGAAATATGAGTCCTCTTCGACTTTGGGTTGATTTTGACCCACAAGCGGCGATGTCGATTGAGAAACTGCGGTTTCTTTATAATGGCGGCGTATGCGCCATCACGAATCTTCCGTTTCGCTCTCGCTCAGGTACCACAAGGGTTGAGGAAAGGAGAGAGAGGAATCGGAACAAAGAATGAAGCGGAAGGAATCTTGTGTAGCACAGATACCAATTAGAGTTGCCAGTAATTAGGCATGAAATATAAAAATGAGTAAGTTATGGCGTTAACATTCCTCGCGGCCTTAAAGGGTTACCTTTAAAGAGTATAATAATTATAACAATATATACAATGAGATTACACTTAAATCTAACTAAAGAGGGAATGGACCGAATAAGATATTACTGAGTAGGAATTGGGCATAAGCGGACCACTGGTCGCACAAGAATCCCATTAGAAGTGCGTACAGAGACGACTCGCGTGCTACCGTCTTTAGACGTATGCAATTTCTCAATAACTCCTAGAGGCCAGGATAAAGGAGGCGCGTTATTATTGACAATTACTACTACAGTAAAATAAAAAAAATAAAATAAAATAAAAACTTTTTATTTCAGATTTGCAATCCATAGAATGTTAGTACAGTAAAACTTATGAAACTAGTGTTAGTAATTAATTAAAAATACATTATAAAAAACCTTATTTCCTAATGTGGGTATTAACCCAGTGCTGGACGTAACGCGTGTCCAGCCTATCCGCAATCACAGCCAGGATACTGTTGGTGCTGGCGCGCAACCTGCCGAGCGCCGCGGCGCATCGCTTGCGGAGCACGGCGTGGAAGCCGTCAACGTGTGCATCCGCGAACATGCCCGACGCACTGCACCAGCGTGGCAGCCCCAACAACGCCCTGAACGCATTGTTATATTGGACGCGCAGGGCGCTGAATGATCTTTGCGTATAATGAGCCCACAAGCAGCACGTGTAGAGTGATGTACAATGCGCTCTGAACAGTGTTATTTTCACTTGTGCATTACAACGCTTAAACCTGTGAGCTATCATGTTCGCTCTGATAGACAGCGCCCTACGCTCCCTGTCCATGTCCTCATCATCGCGTAGGAGATCACTGACTATATGCCCAAGATATTTAAAACAGGTGACCACTTTCATGGGAGTTCCATTCAAAATCACGGGAGGAACCTGATCTGGTGACTTGGTACCTGCTTTAAATACCATGAGCTCACTTTTTGTGACATTATATTTGAGGCCATGACTAGCCGCGTACGTCTCACACACATTAACTAAATTCCTTATTCCACTGATCGTTGGGCTCAGCAGCACCATGTCGTCTGCATAACTCAGATTATTTACACAAACATTGTCTATGTGACAGCCGACATGCATGCTGCTAAGCTCAACGATCAGCGCATTAATATATAGATTAAATAAAACTGGGGATGTTAATCCACCCTGTCTTACTCCACATTGTAGTCCATATGGATCCGATAATTTGCCAGCCCACTTTACATAATTGACCTGACTCTGATACCAAAACTTCAGGATAGCAATAAACTCACCAGGTAAATTGGTTTCCTTCAGCTTATCCCAGAGTTTATCATAATTTACAAGGTCAAAAGCTTTAGAGAGGTCTAAATAACAAGCATAAATGGGCGTTTTCCTACTCGTATAATACTCAACAGTGTGCTTTAGGCTCAGTATAGCACTCTCTGTAGAAAGTCCAGCGCGAAAACCAAACTGAGCATCATGTAGGTGTATAAACTCTGTTAACTGAGCCTCAAGCACACTGTCTAGTACCTTTGCAATAATGGTGGCCAGTGAGATCGGCCTATAGTTCGATTTGACTGAGCTATCTCCCGTCTTATTTTTTATTATGGGAGTAACTAACGTTTTTGTTAGTTCACTAGGTAAGTAGGAGTGTCCAATGCACAGATTAAAAAACATCGATAAAAGTCTAGAAATGTGTGGCCCTGCATTTTGTAGGTGTTCGACGCTGAGCCCGTCATGTCCTGGCGATTTCCCACCTTTCATACTTTTCAAAATCTTTCGTATGTCCTTAGCACCCACTTTTAGTCTGATGTTTTCACACACGGGGTCAGCGTCCAGCATCCACTCAGAAGAGCCTAAAGGGGATTCCACGGTGAAGTGATCTTTAAACATGTTGGCGATCACTTTAGTGTCGGTGACACCCTCGACACTCAAAGGAACGCCAGACCTGATGTTCAATTTATTGGTGTGTTTCCAAAATTCTCGAAACTTATTTTTTGAATGCAATGTCGCTAGCCGATCCATCTTTATCTGCTCCTGGTGTTGTTGGCACCATTTAAGCTTAGCTTTGAAAATCTTTCTGCTATGATACATTGCTTCATGAATGAAACCTTCGTTAGGTTTACCAAAAAGTAACCAGTTTTGAAAATCAAGCCTGGCCACCCTATGAGCTTCGCCAACATACTTATTCCACCCCATAACTTGTTTTTTCCTACTGCTCGTACCCACCCTATAGCTTGACTCTGAAGCCTCACTAAGCGCTGAGGCAATATCAGAGTACAAATTATCTAAGATTTGTCTATGTTTCACGTTATTACACCGTTTATCACAACATTCTCCTAATACCGTTGGAAAGTCAATTTTTCTTAACAATTTATTGCAAATGTTTGTATACATACCGATATTTTCAGGGTTTCTTTCACCCCAGGTCACTTTACTTTTAGGTACAACTGGAATCACATTTTTAGATGGAAATATACAACACTTAATGGACACAGGATAGTGGTCAGACCAGTACACATTATAATCAACCCAGATGTCTGTAACAGAGGGCCACGCTGCACTAGTAACTACTATGTGGTCTAACCAACGCTTACAACCATGAGCTTCACTTACAAAAGTGTGCGTATCAGAGTCCACCCCACATTTAACAATGTCCGCACATACCCAGTTCAGGTCATCACAAAAACTGAGTAGCTCATTATAAAAGTTCTCATTTGGATGTGCGTTGAAGTCCCCAAGAACATAAACATAGTCTATACCACATTCTTTAATTATAGCATGTATAGCGCCCATGCACTGGGTTAACTCAGTCATATTTTCCGCACAGTCTGTAGGCATGTAAACCGATACACACAATACAGGACGATCACTAGTCACTATTTTGATTGCACATATCCTAGGGTTGTTGCATTCAATAACCGTAACTGACGGGAAGGAACTTTTACGCCACAATATTGCCGTCCCCCCATGAGGTCTGCCACGCAGTATTCCAGCAGATGTGTCCACTGCTGAAGTTCCAGTGTAGCCAAAGTCAGTATTGATACTGCTGAGCCATGGTAAGTCACAAGGCAGTAGCCAAGTTTCTTGAAGAGCAATTACGTCCGACAGCAGTGTTAATCGCCTAACATCTTCAATCGATCGCTTAACATTTTTACAATTAAATGTAGTGAAAGTACAACTGGTGTTTTTGTCATCCATTTGTATTATAAGATTGGTTGCAAAACATTTCCAACGCTTGTATTACAGGTTACCTTCCCAGCGTTGTCACGACTAAATTCTACGAAACGTCGATATAGGATGCCATCGGGCCAAAAATTCTCATCCATAAACATGCTCAATCGGTGCTTCGGTACAGAAATCTTAAAGGCATTATATTCTCTCTGAGACTTCATATTAATCTTCTGTAGATGTACACGCAACCTTGTCTTACTAAATATATGATCAGAGATGTCAATTTCGGTAGTACTCTTATCCACATTATAAATAAATAAAGGTACCTTAATATCCGCCGCCTTGAATTTTCCTTCAGGTTCAATGACTGCCGTACCTTTCTGTCCCACAAACTTATTTTTCGACCGATTTTTCTGAACAAGTGTCCATTCTTCTGACGGTTCCACCTTCTTCCACTGATTGGGTTTGTTGACCATATCAGCAAATGTCGTTGGTTTTGATACAGAATCCATATTTTGAGTCATCACAGTATTTTCTTGTAACACAGACGTTTCGGTTACGTTATTTACATTCGGGCACATCGTCGTTTTTAAAGATGCATCGACATGCGTGGTATTGAGCGCACATAATGACGCGTACATAGTACTTTCTACTTGTGCACGAGCGTCGACATTGGCTGTTTTAGACGCGCACTCGTTATCTATAAAATGTAACTGCGGGCTGGACGCGGCCGAACCAGTTTCCTTGTACTCACATCGCATATTAACATTATTGTTCTTTGATTTATTAACATTTTTAGCAAAATGAGATCTCTGTTCTAGTGGCGATTGATTTATTCCTGATTTCATGGATACATATTCCAGTCCCATTGGCCCACTGTCATAGGAATGACTATTAATAAGGTGCGCACCTCTTTTCCTGTTCACATTACTTTCGAAATAATTAACAATCGATGCCTGTTTCAAGTTTTCCACTTCACTTTTTAACGAGTTGAAAGTCTCCATTGATACATACCCCTCTTGTACATTCTTCAGATCACTACGCAATAGCAGGAGGTCTTTTAAAAGCCGCGTTACATCAACATGATCAAATGTAATGGGAGGTAGTTTGTGCAGATCGCGGGCCACAAATATAGGGATAATTTCAGGATCGGTGTTCTTCAGCAATGTTAACACGTCTTCCAGATCTCTCTGAGACTTCCCCTCACGTTTGCGGGTTTTCATGCGCAGTGATGTTGGCAATGAATTGAAAAGAAGTTTCTTAGCCTCCTGTATTTCTTTCGCAGAGAAAGCACTTCCACATATTCGCACTAGACTTTCTTCGTCCATAACATCTATTTTATTGCTCACAAAAGCTAAAACTTCGTTTATAACGATGTTACACTTTGCACATTTTACAATATCTGATTCCATTGTTCTAGTACACAGAAGCACATCCGTACGCTACGGCGCGGCGCGTGAACTGTCACAGTGCCTTCCTTTATCATGTCTCCATCAGGTTTATTCCATTTTAAGCGGGATTGTAAACTATGAAAATACTCGCTTCGCCATCGTTTCCAGTACGACTGGACTAATTTATCCATAAGAGAGTGTCTTTGAAGCAGGTTATCAGACAGTAAACCTGCTTCCGCGGCGGGCAATGAGTTAAGCGGAACGGTATGTAAAAAATGAGAAGGGGTAAGAGCTTTAGGCTCTCCCGGATCAGCGCTAAGAACAGTGAGAGGTCTGGAGTTCAACAGGCACTCTATTTGAGAAAGAATTGTAACTAATTCTTCATAAGAGAGGAGTTGTTGACCTATTGTCTTGAAAAGGTGAGTCTTCACGGCCTTCACCATGGACTCCCAACATCCACCAAAGTGCGGTGACGCGGGCGGAATAAATTGCCAATTAATGCGATGCTCAGCGAGCTCCTCTTCAAAGCGCGGGCGGTATTCTTTATTTATGAAAGTGTATAAGTCGCGTAAAAACGAATTAGCTCCTCGAAAATTGGTCGCGTTATCCGAATACAGACATTGTACCGGTCCGCGGCGGGACAAAAAACGTTTCAACGCGGCTATGAACGAGAACAGTTGTAAGATCTGTAGCTAATTCGATGTGAACAGCGCGAGTGGTCATACAGGTGAAGATACATAAGTAACCCTTGCGACTCTTAGTACCTCGAGCGCGTATGGGCACGTACTGTATAGGGCCAGCGTAATCACACCCTGTATGAGAAAAAGCTTTGGTAGCAACATTTACTCTAGATTTAGGGAGATCACCCATCATTGGCGGATCATGAGGTCCTGGTTTCCACCTGTGGCATGCGTTGCACTTGTGGATTCTGTGACGAATAACTCGTCTAGCGGACAAAATCCAATACCTATGGCGCAATAACGACATAGTGAATTCTGGACCTGCATGTGATTCGGAACTTACGCTACAGACTACGTCATCCATATACAGCGAGTCTGCGATGATAGCGCTAGCAAGCGGGAAATGACGACCATCGTCTTGAACCAACTGTTGTACTGTGCGGATCGCATGGTAGGGACTTGACTTGAGTCCAAAACAGACGCGGTTAAACTGATATAGAACCAGAGGATCGTTTGTACTGAAACGATATAAGATGCGTTGAAAGCGACGATCGCTTTCTCTTACTTCTATCTGTAAGAACATTTGTCGACAATCAGCCGACAGTGCGAATGCGAACAAGCGGAAATTCAAAATTATAGTAAATAAGTCGCCCTGTAAATTTGGGCCACTGTGTAAAATATCGTTGAGAGATACTCCAGTACTCGTTTTAGCACTAGCGTCTAACACGGAGCGTAATTTTGTTGTTGTCTTATCTAAACGTACAACTGCGTGATGCGGAATTACATAGTCAGAACAACTACTGTCTGAACTATCGAGAGGAGCAGGCGATAAATATCCTTTAGCAATATATTCGTGGATGACGTCATCATACGCAGTACGTAACTCGGGTGCGGATTCCAGTTTCTTTTCTAGGCAGTAAAAACGTTTTTTCGCGACATCGAGTGAGTTCCCCAACGAGAACACATCGCTGCGAAATGGTAGGATGGTAGGGCTACAGAGTATCTACCTGTGACCTCATCCCGTTCTGTGGTCGAATTATAAAAGTACTCGCACTCAAGTTCGTCGAACGATTTGCTCGTCGAAAGAGCGACGGGCGCTTCATCGACCTGCCTGAATTTTTTCAACGCCGATTCTAACGAGTCTTTGTCAGATGGGTGCGAAACATATGAACAACAAGACAGTGAAGTCTTATTTCGACATACAGGCAACGCGGGCACAGTGCCCATGATGACATAACCGAGTACCGTCTGCATGGCGGGCGGCGCGGAGGAGTTGCTGTTAACTACGCGGGGCAGCATAAGATGCGGATAAAGTGAAGCCCCGATCAGCACATCGATGCGACCGGGTGTGCCGAACGATTCGTCGGCGAGCGGTAAACCTTTTAAGTAAGGCAAGGCGGAGGTATCTACGAGAGCGGTAGGTAGGTTGTCGGTGATTGCATCGACAACTAGCGAATTAACGTTAAAAGTAACGTTTGGATTAAAGCGGGAAGAGAAAGCGAATTGTACGGAACCCTTAACGGATTTTTCCGTACCACCGATACCCTTAACGGAAGGCGTATCAGATGAATGCCTAGACAAACTTAATCGTTTGCAGCATTCTGCGGTAATAAAATTAATTTGTGAGCCACTATCTAATAGACAACGAATAAAATGTTCTTTATTAAATGCATCTCGAACTATTACAGTAGCGGTTGACAACAAAATAGTAGTATTTGTATTACATTTCGGCTCTGATGCGCGGGAGTTCGAGTCGTAAAAGATCGACGCAGCAATGGACGCGTTACATTGCGGGGCACTCTGAACGGCGGCGGCGGCATTAGTACGTTGCTCGCTCTGAGCCTGTGCGTGCGACAAGGACAGCTGCGCGGTTGCAGCCGTGCTATCAACACACGCGCGAGCCGTGGCGGCTGAAGCCGATTGTATACGTGCGGTATTATCAACACTGTTCGATAATATAGTCGCGTGCGATTCGCGATTAAAGTGTAAAAGCGTGTGATGTTTATTGTTACAAGCTTTACACCTAGATTCAGATCGACAGACTTTGGCCTTGTGTTTAATACTTAAGCAATTAATGCATGCATTCCCTTGCTTCGCCGATTTGAAACGATCACTTGGTGTCATTTTAGAAAAGGCAGGACATTTATATAAATGTTCATGGACAAAGCCATCACACAAACATTTTGCGGATTTATCAATTATAGTGTAAGATTGCGGTTGCGGAGATTTGGATGCCCTTTTATTTATAGGATTGTTATTAGACTGAGCGGAACTCGAGCTATTTAAAGTTTTAATATTTTGTAAAATGCGAGATTGATTTTTAATGAACTGTACTAAATTGTCGAATTTTGGAATTTCGTCTTTTGAGTTCATTTCGAAAAGTCGAGCGGTTTCAGAATCGACCTTTTTTATGGCGACATGAAAAAAAATCAAATCTGATAAATCACTTATTTTAAGGTTTTTTAATGCGTTTGCGGCGGAAACAAAATTATCAGAAAATGATTCGAAATTTTGAATAGATGCGGTATTAAAAGATTTATGTTCAAACATCCGATTAAGGTAACTAGAAGCCAACATACGTTTGTCTTCGTACCTGTTTATGAGTGAATTAAAAATTAATTGGTAATTGTCACCATTAGGGCAAACTCCTGAGAACGCGGTTTGCGCCTTATCTGTCAATTTCCCCATCAAGTAATATAACTTTTCCGAATCAGTCAATGTATTATTTTCGTGTACCGTGCTTTTAAAATTAGCAAAGAACAGGGGCCAGTTACGAATGTCGCCATCGAATGACATAATTTCAATGGGAGGCAAGCGAACTGATTGTTTATTGACACCACTAGAAGTAGGTGCCGATGTGTCTGCTGATTTTGAGTAATTCGAATAATTATATTTAATTCGGCAATATAATTCCTCAAAACTAATCCACGACTGTTCATCAACCGTATTATTAGGGTTTTGTTTCAGAAGAAGCGAGTTATATTTATGAAATGCCTCGAGGAACTCGGTGCGCATCGCATCGATGTTGACACACGCACACATGAACTTCTCTAGCGGTTCCATACCGGACTTCATCTTTTCCATTAAATCATAAATGATCTGCACGCGGGCAAAGATCATATTACGACATGATAGTGCTATTCGAATGGCGGATTCTATCTGATCATCCGAACCAATGGTTACCTTCTTAGACATTTTCAATATTTTGTAGGTTTATAAAGTAGGTAAGTCTAAAATAAATCGCGAACTTCAACGAGCTGCGCGCGGTGCGGAATTAGTGGGTACCTACGAATATTGTACCGAACGATGACGAAGCGAGCGAGCGGTAGGTGAAATATATTTTTCTACCTACCTACTTAAATTAAATATTATTTTGAGCGGGATGCGAAATACCTGTGAATGTACGCAATGACAACGTAGGTATTCTAATAAATGAATGCGGTTTATTTTATGAGTTTAGGGAACGAAGATTGAAATGAAACGTAATTGCGGGATGATGATATACGGATTAGTATAATGATATTCGTTATCGAAAGGATAAAGAAAAATAGGTATCCGGCTCGAAGGACCAAAAAATGTTGCGGCGGCGTAAGCCTTAGGGTGAAATCGAAATTTCTTTAGTGGACTGTATGAGGTGGCGGTTCTGTGACACAAGTAGGTGGTTTGGCGATATGGGAAATACTGAAATGGTACCTGCTTGGTTAGCTATGGCGGAGACACGGTGAGAAGTTTCCTTAGCCACGTGGCGGGCGCCCGTCCAGGATATCACGTACGGATGAGGATCTGCACTTCCCACAACACACAGACACACACTTGCACAGTTTAATCACAATCTTCGTTCTTCGCAGTGAAATATGAGTCCTCTTCGACTTTGGGTTGATTTTGACCCACAAGCGGCGATGTCGATTGAGAAACTGCGGTTTCTTTATAATGGCGGCGTATGCGCCATCACGAATCTTCCGTTTCGCTCTCGCTCAGGTACCACAAGGGTTGAGGGAAGGAGAGAGAGGAATCGGAACAAAGAATGAAGCGGAAGGAATCTTGTGTAGCACAGATACCAATTAGAGTTGCCAGTAATTAGGCATGAAATATAAAAATGAGTAAGTTATGGCGTTAACACCCATTATAACTCTGTTTCTATTTACTATAAAACGACCTCGCTAGAATGGGTTATTTTAGCTCCTTGTATAACAATCTACTATTCTTTTATTTTCCGTTTCATTGCTAATATTTTGTGTCCTCGTCTGGGTCAATTAAACATTATTTCCTTCAAAAATCTTGACTGACTATCCAAACATGTTGGATACAAACTCGCACTTTCAAATAGAAAAGAAAGAAAGAAAAATTGTTTATTCTGCACAAGTTCTGCAAAAAACAAAATTAATCTAAAATACTCACATAGAAAGTAGACAAAAGCCCACTCAAGCGGTAGAAGTTTGTCAATTTTAATCTGATGGTTGATGTTAGAGCCAGATAGTAACTTCTTTGTTAGTAGTGGTGGTTGTCCACTCAGACAACACTCTGACCTAAGCAACATAAATAGTGACTTTTCATATCATTCCTAATGATGCCTTGTCTCCCTTTTTTTTAAATATCATAGCAACTTAGTCAATATCAACACGTAAACTTAATGTGTTTTAATTTGTTTTTCAGGCGTTACATTCCATCAATTTCCACACCCAGAAAAGAATCCTGAAGGATTCAAATCCTGGGTTAATATTGTTGGTGGGAAACTGGAGACTGCAGACGACATCAAGGTTTACAGAAAGAAAGTCATTTGTGACATACATTTTGGCAACCAGTTTAAGAATCGCAATAACCGTTTAAATGCATAAGCTGTTCCTACTCTACACCTTCGTGGTAAGATTTGCTGTTTATTTATACTATTATACCATCATTCATCCATCAAGTAACGTCTAATTGATTATCTATTATATACTGGAAAGACCTTATATCATGCCATTAACAAGACATATACTTAAAACCCATAATTTTACGTAACATAACATCACAAACTGTAATCTCCGAAGGGTTAGGCAGGGTGTACCCAATACACCCACATTTTACATGTTAAGTCCTATGTAATAGAGGCCGAGCCTATTGCCATCAACCGAGCACAAATCCAGACTGGCTACTACTGGGAAATTCCTGATGGAAAAACTCAATTACACTTTGGAAGACTTGGGAATCGAACCTTGGAACTCATGATCACCAGTAGCACTTGTGCGCATAATTTTCACATAATTATTAATTAATTTATTTTTTACAATTTCCAGGCTTTTCTACGCAAGCTGCTCCAGTGCCTCCTATAATAGCTCCTGAACTTGCCACACCTGAACATATATGGAATCGGCCATCTACATCCAAGCAAATATACACTTGTAAGTACATGCTTGGCTACCTACATTTCGAATTATGTTTGTTTATATTTATTTACACTACTATTATAAATGCGAAAGTGAGTTTGGTTGTTTATTTGTTTGTTATGCTTTCACGCTACTATGGTTGAACGGATTTGGATGAAATTTGGCACATGAGTAGACCATGATCTGGGTTATGATATGACACGTGAAACTTTTTATCCCGATATTTCCACGGGATCGAGACTTATGCGGGTGAAACCGCGAGGCGCAGCTAGTACCATAATACAACTAAAAATTATTGATGTTATTTTATTAAATCTATGGATTTATTACCTAATGTCGGAAATAGACTTATAATAAATTAAATACTTTGTTTTTACTGTTTCCAGGCTTTCCAACACAAGCTGCTCATATACCTCCTACAACACCTACTGAACTTGCCACGCTTGAACATATATGGAATCAGCCTTCTACATCAAAGCAAATAGTCACTGGTGCGTACATTTTCGAATTATCCTACTAATTCGTAATATTGTAAATATGAAAGTTTGTATGTTTGGATGTTTGTTACTTAATCACGCTAAAACGGCTGAACGGATTTGGATGAAATTTGGAACACGGGTAGACCATGACCTGGGCTATGATAATCAGGAAAAAACAGTAACCTATGACATAGGTTACTGTTTTTTCCTGATTTTCCCACGGGATCGAGACTATGACGGTGAAACCGCGGGACGCAGCTAGTATAATTCAGCTATGCCTTAAAATTACACACCTAAAAATTATTGAAGTAATTTATTATATAATTAAATCTATGGATTTATACTTAATGTCCGAAATAAACTTATAATAATAAATTAAATACTTTGTTTTTACTGTTTCCAGGCTTTCCAACACAAGCTGCTCATATACTTCCTACAACACCTACTGAACTTCCCATGCTTGAACATATATGGAATCAGCCTTCTACATCAAAGCAAATAGTCACTGGTGCGTAGATACTTGGCTACTTACATTTTCGAATTGTCCTACTTATCTTATATATAAAATTCTCGTGTCACAATGTTAGTTACCTTACTCCTCAGAAACGGCTTTACTGATTTTTACCAAATTTTATATGCATATTCAGTAGGTCTGAGAATCGGCTACTATCTATTTTTCATACCCCTAAGTGATAAGGGTTGTCCACCCCAAACAAATAATTGGCAAAACAACGTTTGCCGGGGTCAGCTAGTAATATTATAAATATGAAAGTTTATATGTTTGGATGTCTGTTACTCAATCACGCCAAACCGGCTGAACGGATTTAGATGAAATTTATCACACAGGTAGTGTATAACCTGGATTAACACAGGATACTTTTCATTCCGGTAATACATTCCCGTGGGATAATTTCCGACCTCCACACGGGCGAAGCCGCGGGCGAAAGCTAGTGTTTAATAATTTACTTAATGACCCTCATTGTGACTCACACTTATAAAGTTTACAGCTTACATCACTGACACAAAGTTAATTTTTATTTATTTTGTTTCAGCTCTGCCTCCCATTGCTGGTTTTATAGCGGCAGACCATAATTATTGCAGAAACAATGGCAGACAACAAAGACAGAAATCGAAACTCAAAGGAAACAAAAGTGAGTACCAATGTAGTTTCTTTCAAAAGCTATAAAAAAAAATGTGTGTACACAGAGAAATACAAAACTCATAATAGATATGCTTGCTTGTATATTTCATAAAAAAGTTCTTAAACGTATTTTTGAGGCTGTTTTTTGAATATGCACTATAACATACTAACCTTCAGGGAATACAGGCGTGATGTTATGTTAAGTTACATATTAATATGTTTTAATTTTAAAACAAAAATAGTAATGGAAGATTGGGTTATAGTGTGAATTTATATCTATATACTAACATTATAAAGAGAAAGAGCGAATTTTGTGAGTTTGTGTATATGTGGAGGGTAATATCCGGAACCACAGCTTTTATTTGAAAAATTATTTCGCAATTTGAAAGGTACATTATTCCAGATGGATGTAGGCTATATGTTATGTAAAAATATACATATAAAAAGAAGTATCTAATAATACTAATGAAATACTATGAAAGCCTATTTAGTGCTGTTTACTAGGTTGCCGGTCAGAACTTGTGTACAACGTGTCGTGAACAGAATACCGTCTCTTCACATGTAAATTGCACCCGTGCAAAGTAAAAGATATAAGATGTAAGTTACCATAAATTTATTTACGATGTAATATTTTTTCAGAAAAGCTGAAATCTACTTCAGCTGCGTCATCGCATATGGAGAATAAATTAAAAATATCAAGATTACAGATGAAATATTTGAAAACTGAAATTATACGATTACGTAAGAGGTGTGGAAGTTTTAAAGCAAGACTAGCCAGTGCTGATAAATTAAGTAAAAAAATTTATTTCAATCGAATTACAAAAAATATGACGACAGCTGCAAAGATCTTTACGAATATGCAGTACACCTAAACGCATAAGAGAGCGCGTGGGCGGAGGTTTACTTTAAAGGATAAAGTTTTGTCTCTTTCTATGTACAACAGAAGTCCTAAGGGTTATACTCTTTTATATAAATATTTTACTTTGCCCTCTGTAAAATCATTAAAAAGGCTTCTGGCGAAAGTTGAAATAGAGTCAGGGTTAAATAAGTCAATATTTATAAAAAAGAGGGAGTCTGTAAAAGAATTAAGTCCAGAAGATCGCCTCTGTTGCTTAATTTTTGACGAGATGTCAATATCGCCGCAAATCCATTATGATGGATCTAAAGACAAATTAAAAGGATTTGCTTGGCATGATAAAAAAATTGCTGACCATGTTTTAGTTTACATGGTCAAAGGAATTAAAAGAAAATTTAAGCAGCCTGTGGCATACTATTTTACAAATTCACCAAACAAAGTTCATTTAAAAGCCTTTACTTTAAAGGTCATCAAATATGTAAAGGGTACAGGGCTTAATATTTTATGCACAGTATGTGATCAAAGCACTGTAAATGTGAGTGTAATAAATGAAATAGTCGAAGATACTCGACAAAAATATATAAAAGAAAAAAGGGAATGGAGATATGAAAGTATGGAAGTAGGGAAATCTAAAATTATTCCATTATTTGATGTCCCTCATTTACTGAAAGGGGTAAGGAACAATTTATTAACCAAAAATATGAAATATTTCGACTTTGAAGAAAAGGTGGAAAAGACAGTTAAATGGGAATATTACCAAAAAGTTTATGAAGCAGATAAATTTTATGGGGAGTTAAAAATATGTCGCAATTTAACTGACGAACATGTTTATGCAGAAAAAATAAAAAAAATGAAAGTAAAAGATGCAGTCCAAATTTTTAGTCATAGTGTTGCTGTAGCTGCAGAACATTTAACAGGTAGAGGTGATGTTCCAAATGAGTGCCGTCAAATAATACAATTTACTAAAATGATGAATAATTTATTTGATTCTTTAAATGCAAGCACATTTAGTATGATTCATGGAAATATGTACAAATGTGGTGTAAGAAATAATTCACCTCACCACGAATTATGGATAAATGCGAAAAATGTTTTAAAATCAGTAAAATTTATTAAAATTAAAAAAGAAAAAGATAACAAAATCAGATTAATTGAAACAAGCTCCATACCATCGATAAAAAATTTCATCCGAACTATTGAGGGCATGCAACAATTGTGGAAAATATTATCCCAAAAATATTTATTTGATTCAATGTTGACTAGAAACTTTAACCAGGACCCACTGGAAAATTTCTTTGGGAACATTAGAGGATGATGAAATTAAACTGTCAGCACAAATATATTTCAATAAACATAAACACAAATAAGTATGATTTTTATTTCATTCCAGGTCTATCAAGTACTTTCCAAAATGTACATATTACTGTTCCGTAGCATGTCCGTCTTTATTTCCAATTTTGTAATAATATTATTTGCTACAGATCAATAACAAGTGTATATTTTGTAAAGTACTTTGTACACATGAACAAACAGCCTATAAATATAAATAGAATATCTGAATCGTATAAAAGCAAAACCAGCAATATCCACATAATTTTGAAATTGACATTTCGATGGCGCGATAAATGTATCAATATCTTCATTTATCGCGCCATCGAAATGTCAATTTCAAAATTATGTGGATATTGCTGGTTTTGCTTTTATACGATTCATCTATAGACAGTATATTGAGGTATGTATAGGTATATACCTATACATGCAGATTAATTTAGGAGGACGATACCAGATGGCGCTTCAAATGACAGGTTTCAAGGTTGCAGGAAAAATCCAGAGTGGGTTCTCTATTCCCAATCTATTACTATACTCTATGCTCAACATACACACAAGGCGGGAGCGTGCGGGTGCGGGACGGCAGTACGGCGGGCTTGTATATTGTAATTCCTTGTATTCAGTACGGCGGGCTTGTATATATTGTAATTCCTTGTATTATAATTTATGTATGTCAGCACACGATACGCGTGCGCGGGTCGGGTGCGGAGCGGGACGAGTGCGGAGCGGGTCGGGAACGAAAACAACGCACGTGTTTCGTGTGCTGACATGTAATATTAATATACAAGGAATTACAATATATACAAGCCCGCCGTACTGCCGTCCCGACCAGCGCCCGACACGCACCCGCCTTGTGCGTGTTGAGCTTTAGGCATTTAAACAAAGTAATGGCAAAGTAAGGATTTTTAGCTGTATATTGATTCTGGGTAAAAGTCTCAAAAAATGTGACAATAATTACAAAGTAGGATATTTGAAACTAATGTTTTTCTTAAAGTACAGTTTACCCTTATTTTTTATAGTTTAATTACCAATAAACAAGGGAAACACAAAATAAAACAAAAGAGTAAAAATAATAATTTATTTATTACAGAAAATAAAGAGAAATATTTTGTTAGATTATAATATATCCTAAATGCCTACCTAGATAACTCAATAATATACATTAGGTACAGCAATGCAGCGCTAGTGTTAAATAAACCGAGGTCAACAAGAGCATTTTTATTTCACATATACACTAACCTGGATTAAGTGTAATATAAAAGTATTGTAGTGCTGCAGTAATTATATAAAAACATAACCGGACATGTAAAACAAATACAAGCTTTGATGCATATATTATTTTACAATTGTAATTGTGGTTTTTAACAAAGATTAGCCTTTGGTTAGTGTAAGTATAAACCTTGCTATATATGAATTTTTGGAAATCATAACGTCCAATGTCGACAGGCGAATACCGATCTGCGGCATCTTTATGGACATGACACAGGCTTTTGATCACGTGATTCATGACATCTTATTAATAAGCTTGAGACTTATGTTTATTTTTTTTTATTTTTTTTTCTCCTGTGGCAACACTACAGCTAACAGCTGATTTGAATTTGTCCCTATAATTTTAATTTTAAATATTAGATTTCCTTCTTATTAAGGCCTATTTCCAATTTATTAACTAGTTTAAAGCTTAATTAAGTGTTTTGTGTGTTAAATTCAGGCACTAAGTGCAGTTTTTATTATGTGTAAAAAGGAGATGTTTCATTTTCGGCCATAAAGTGTACGTTAATGTAAAAAAAGGAAATAATTCCACGAATTGAGGAAAAATATTCTTTCCTGTTTATTCCCCTGATTACTTCGGCACAAAAAATGATAGTTTAACAAATTATTGCCATATTCTATTCATCATGGCGTCGTTTTACTTGCATACTACTTTCGTCCAGAAATCATGTTACATTTTAACATAATAATATCACGTAGACATAATTTAAATAAATATGAAAGGCATGTATTTCTGTACTATATTAGGATAGCTATCTTATACAACTTTTTTGATTAATTAGAAAGTGTGATTCATCATAAAAATAAAAAACTGCTTTTGGGGATTGTAGATTTGTAGGTACTTCTAGACGAAAATGGCTAGCTGTCGATGGTCGTATTTCTCCCGACAAACGTCAAACATTTTCGGTTTTTATTTTGTGCCCAATAAGTAATAGATATTATGGAAAAAAACAGTCTTTATTGTATTTAGGGGTTCGTTTCCCAGGTTTTCTAAAGTGTACATGTTATGGCCGGAGTCCCATACAAAAATGAAACGTCTCCTTTCATTGTGATTCGTTGACAGTTACCGGCTCAAGCAAACGTTGCATTTTCGTCTCGTTATCAGGTACAATACTAAATATTTTACTTGGTAGTAGATTGTTTACGTTCTAATATTTTACCTACAATTTATTAGATCATTTTTATTACGGCTACAAGTTGATGCCAATGACCTTAAACACGTAAACATAACCTTAATTAGTTATAGAATAGAATAGAATAGAATAGAATAGAATATATTTATTTGCTTTGAAACATGGTACATTAAGGTCTTATAATATAGTTACGATCTTACATGTTTCGCCATGGATTGGCATACAAATATTTAAATATGTTATATGTATAAATTTTATATACTTAACACATTTTTTTTTAAATTATTATCATAACATGTCTAATAACATTGGTTATTACACTTATTACGGTTTCGTATCTATTTAAACACTTAACAATAATAATAGTAATATAATTAAAACTCATTGTTTTATCTTATATTTATCTGTTACTTTTTTATCAAAAAATTCTTTTACACTATAAAAACAATTACCAATAAGCCATTTGTGTAGTTTGGATTTAAAGTGTTTTAGAGGGAGTTCTCTTATTTCTTTTGGAATATTGTTGAAAATTTTTATTGCTGTGATAAAGCTATTTTTATGACATAATGTGCTTTGATGTGAAGGAATTCTTAGGCGTGTTGGGTCTCGACGGGTATATTTTGAATGCAAGTCGCATGTTATAAAAAAATTTGAGTGTTCTTTCACAAATACACCAGCTTGCATTATGAGAAGACCTGTTAAGGTTAAAAGTTTTAATTTTTTATAGAGAGGTCTGCAGGATGTTAAAGGACTGATACCGCAGATTGCTCTTAGGCATTTTTTCTGCACTAGGAAGGCATCATTTATATTCGTCGAGTTCCCCCAGAGTAGGAGCCCATACCTGAGTAAAGAGGAAACATACCCGTGGTAAGCTGTAAGTGCAACAGCTTCACTCGCGGTACGTCTTAAACGTTTAAGAGCAAAAACAAATTGGTTTAGTTTCTTGCAGACGTGCTCTATGTGTAATTTCCAGTTACAATACTTGTCTAGAATAAGTCCAAGAAATTTAAATTCAGTAACTTCGTTAATTTGTTGTCCTTGACAATTAACTATAAATGCTTTTTGTTTAGAATTGTAGTTTTGAAAATTTATATATTTGGTTTTATTTAGATTTGCATAAAGATAATTATTTTCGAGCCATTTTAAAACTTGGTTTACTGTTTCATTAAGGTTTTTTTCATGATTTGTTTCTGATTTACTATCATTCGTCACAATTACCGATATGTCGTCAGCAAAAAGTATGCATTGTTGTTGTAAAGCTGTAGGTAAATCGTTGATGTAAATGAGGAAAAGCAAAGGGCCAAGTATGCTTCCTTGGGGTACTCCTGATACGGTTTGACTATATTCAGAACTATATGATGTGGTCTCGTTATTTGCGTTTAGTTTACTTATTTCTACTTTTTGTTGACGGTTAAATAAATAGCTAGTAATCCAATCAACAACTATTCCTCTAATTCCGTAGTTATTTCATTTTTGTATGAGTAAATCGTGGTTAACAAAGTCAAAGGCTTTGCTCATGTCAAAGAAGATGACAGATACTGGAACGCGTTTATCTAAATTTTCAATTACAGATTTTATCAGTTTAAATGCTGCTAAAGTAGTCGATTTTCCCCTTTGAAACCCGTTTGAACCCAGTTTGGTGACAGAACTTCTTTTTTTTTTTTACGATCTAAATTTCATTTTCCGTTCAACTAATCATCTGTTACTCAATCCACTACTCTTTTCCAACTACTACTCTTTTCCAACTACTTCTCTTTTTCTCTTTAATCATGATTATGACTCGCAGCGCGCGGGCTCGCCTAGAAGAGAACAAACTCAGTCAGGCTTTGAACGAATTAAAGGCGTCTCAGGAGCTCTGTGACCAACTGATTAAGTAAAAAGATGAAAATGAAATGGAGTTCCTTGGTGTCCTTGAAAGAAATAGCAAGTTAAAAACCGAAATGGCTCAGTTATACATTCAACACACTGATGCCATAGAAGCCCGGGACAGGCTCCAAGTTGTTGTGGACGGGTTCAGCCAGTGTAGCAATGAGTATGAACAAGCTCTTAGTCATAAACATTTACTAAAACAGCAGCTACATGAGGCTCAAAGTCAGATTGAACAACTTGAGACAACAAATCTTAACATGACTGCCTCGCTGAACCAAAGTCTATTCAATGAATTGGTGCCTATAGCCCCATCAATGGTTTCTGCAATAAACCCCTCTTACACAATAGATTTAACAGGTAAAGATGATTCAAAATCAAATAAATCAGTAAGGGTAGTTACTAGTAAAAATAAAATAAAAAAATACATAAAAATTAACAAATACATAGTTAAAACTAAGAAAATGGTCAGGAAACAAAAATTCTTCATCAAAAATGTTAAGCTTAATAGAGAAAGGTTGCATCTATTAAAACAATTAGACATGTATTCATTTAACTTAGAAAAAAGTACTAGGAAATACCAAATTGACACAGAAGACTTGCAGTATGAACTTGACCAACTACAGGAAAAACTTACTTGTATGACCATCAAATATACAGCCTCTGAAAACCAAATGAGGGAATATGTATTGGCAATGAATGAGCTGGTAAGTTCACAAACTAACAAATGTGAACATTGTCAACCACCATCTGTTGAACCCACACCGGACCATTCATTGACAATTTGTGACACCACCATACCGCAGTCTAGTGCCAGTTTGCCATTATCAATTATTAATTGTTTGTCTAAACAGAGTGTAAATAAAGAAATAATATTATTTTGTGATGAAATTGGAAAGGATCTAGGCCAGTTGTTGACAAATAAATATCCAGGACACTCAGTAATGAACTACTGTATGCCTGGTTGTTCATTATTTGACATAATGAAAAAAGTTATGAAATGCAATTTTAACCGGGATAGTACATTATTAATATTTGTTGGTAATAGGGGTAATGTGAACAAAGGAGAGTTACTCCAATATTATAGATCATTGTGCAACCTAAGTTTAAGAAATTTGTGATGTTCACTTTCCCATACAGCCAAAGTTTGCCACAGGAAGAAAATAATTTTAGATCTGATATTAATATGACATTATATAATTTGACTTGTAATAATAATTTATTCCACTTAATTGACACTAACAATTATGTTGGTAACAACTTTTATTTGACAAAAGATAGATTTTGTATGGATAGGTACTGTCTTTCAAAGTATTGTAAAAGACAAATAGCTGTGTCGCTATCATATTACTTTTCTATTACAGCCAAGAATTTGGCTAAACAAATTGCTTCTATTGAGCAATGCTATGACATGTTAAATAATTCAGTATCAAAAATTGACATTGATAATAATTTAAATTAGAAATTAAGACAATAGAGGCAACCTCTAGCAACAGTGTACAGAATTGCAAAATAAAATCAAATAAAAGTTTAAAATCTGTAAAAAGTATTAACCTGGTGCATCAAAATATTCAAGCATTTATGAACAAAGATTTAGAAGTAGAATTATTTTTGAATTTTAATAGTATTGAACATTGTAGTAGAACATTGGCTTAAAAGCCACCAGTTCTTGTTCAACTTTAATAATCACCAGGTAGGTAGTTCATTCAGCAGAGTTAACGCTATACATGGTGGCTCATTAATTTTAGTAAGTAACCAGCTTAAATTTAAAGACCGTAAGGATATTGTGAGCCTATCTGTTGAGCGGACAGTTGAAATAGCCTGTATAGAATTGGAGCAGTTTATTGTATTAAGTGTGTATAGACCCCCTTCAGGATTGTATGACTGTTTCGAAAAGGTAATGGATGAAGTGTTGCACAAGATTTGTCACTCGAATAAGTCCATTATCATTGGTGGTGATTTTAATGTTAACTTATTAGAAAACTCAGGTTCTTGTAGTAAAATAGTAAGTCTGTTTCAGTCCTACAAAGTCGACCGAATCTGCTCTCCATCTAGTGGTTAGTCAGATAGAGGACGCGATTCATCAAAAAGGCACTTGCCTGGGTACTTTCATAGACATCGAAGGAGCTTTCGACAAAACCAACTTCTCCAGCATCAGAAGCGCCCTCTCCAGGCATGGAGTAGAACAGGTACTTACGGACTGGATTACAAACATGTTAAGCAAACGGGTGGTTCGCCTTGAGGGTGAGCGGCAGTTGGCCATGATAGCCAGAGGCTGCCCCCAGGGAGGGGTTCTGTCCCCCCTTCTATGGAATCTGGTAATTAATGACCTCATTACCAAACTCAATGCCAACCGCTATTACACAATAGGGTATGCAGATGACCTCGCAATCCTTGTATCGGGGAAGGTGACGGGTACGATCTGTAACCTCACTCAGCAAGCACTACGTATCGTAGAAAGTTGGTGCAGGGAATTTGAACTGTCAGTGAACCCCACTAAAACTGAACTAGTCATGTTCACCCAAAAACGAGCATTAGGTCCTTTCCGCCTACTCAAACTGTTCGATACTGAACTTCAGTTGGCCAACGAAGTCAAGTACCTCGGGGTCATTCTAGGCAGTAAGTTAAACTGGAGTAGTCATGTAGACAACAAGCTAAACAGGGCCTGCATTACCTTCTGGCAGTGCAGGAGTATGATAGGTAAGAAGTGGGGCCTATCCCCCAAAATCATACTGTGGCTGTACACAGCAGTGATCCGCCCTATGATCGCGTACGGGGCCGTGGTTTGGTGGCCCCGCACTCAGCTGGTTACAGCTTGCAACAAACTACAACGCATGCAAAGACTAGCCTGCGTGGCAACCACGGGCTGCATGAGGACTACTCCGACTGCAGCAATCGAAGCCACGCTGGGACTGCCCCCACTCCACCTGTTCATACAGCAGGAAGCGACAATGGCGGCGGTGCGTCTTAATGCAATTGATCTCTGGGGTAAGAGAGTCACACAACACACCGCGCTGCTTGAGGGACTCAACAATGAGTTCCCTATTACGAAAGCCGTAAATGACCGGGTGCCCAAACAATTTATCTTCGATAAAAAATACAGAATCCAACTCCACGAGGACCGCAGATGCGAGGGTTTGCGCCCCGCAGAGCTGCGAATCTTCACCGACGGATCCAAAACAGGTAGTGGCACAGGTGCTGGAATCTTCTCGGAGGACTTCAACATACACATAGCCACACCATTGGGTGTCCATAACACAGTGTTCCAGGCCGAATGCATGGGTATATCTCTTGCCGCTTCAGCCATCATGGCCAGGGAAGTTAAGGACCACTCGATACGAATACTCTCAGACAGCATGGCTGTTCTGCAAGCGCTAAACAGTCACACTGTTGATTCTGGGCTGATATACGAGTGCCACCAACGCCTCAACCAGGTGGGTGACCTCAATAATATAACCATTCAATGGATCAAGGGACACAGCGGTTCGCGGGGCAATGACGCAGCCGACGAACTTGCCAGAAGGGGGTCGAGCATGGCACCAGTGGGGCCTGAACCCATCACGCCACTCCCCTTCGGATACCTACGCTCTCTGGTAAGGAAACGAACCAAGGAACAACATCACAAAATATGGGTGGACCACGGTGAGTGCAGGCAGGCTAAGGAGGCTCTCCCTACAATCGACGGCCGCCTCACGAAACAGGTTCTCCGATTAACAAAACAGCAGCTGCGCACAGTTACAGCTGCCCTAACTGGCCGTGGGTCATTTAATAAACACCTCTTTGTCATAGGAGTCACAGACAGTCCGCTGTGCAGAGCTTGCATGGAGGACGACGAGACAGCAGCCCATGTGCCCCCGTTAAACTGCCCCGTGGTCGCCACATACAGGGCCAAGTACTTCGGTAACCAAGGTACCCTACGTGAGAGCTCTTATCTTTAATAATTGTATCGACTGTGGGGAGTTTCCTGACCTGATGAAAAATAGTAAAATAATACCTTTGTTTAAATCAGGTAGTACATCAGACCCCACTAATTATAGACCTATTTCAGTACTACCTACCTTTAGTAAATTTTTTGAGAAATTAATTTTAGAGCAATTGCAAAGATTTTTTAATAGACATAAATTATTATATAGCAAACAGTTCGGTTTTACAAGGGGTCGTTCAACTACTGATGCCGATGGTGTTGAACTTTTAGGTCATATTTATAATGCATGGGAAGATAAATGCGATGCCTTGTGTATCTTTTGTGATTTGTCCAAGGCGTTTGATTGCGTTCATGAAACGTTAATCAGGAAACTCCGCCACTATGGAATCCGGAACAGCGCTCTGAATCTTCTTATTTCATACTTGAGTAATAGGATTCAGAGTGTTGACGTTAATGGAAAAAGATCTCCCGGATCTATAGTAACAATGGGAGTCCCTCAGGGCTCAATTCTTGGTCCTTTCTTGTTTCTTATCTATATTAATGACTTGCCTTACCTCATAAAGGATAACCATGATATAGTGTTGTTTGCGGATGACACTTCACTTTTGTTTAAACTTAAACGTCAGCAGCTGGTTACTGACGATGTAAATAGCGCGATCTCCAAAGCTGCTCCAATTATTATTTTTATTTTTTACTTTTGGAACTTTGTTTATTTTGCAAACTTCAAAATTATATACACAATGACATGAATATTTACTTTGTTAAGTATAACATTATTATTATTTTAATTGATGTGAATGTGAGGACTATGTAGCTTATGTATATATATTTATTTAATTTTCTCAGTTACCATTAATGATAATCTGGCAGTTTTGAGTACTTTATGCGGCCTACCCAAATGTCCTTTCTTTGGTATTGTTCGTCGAATCGTTGAGCTCCTTTTAAGTTCTGAGTTGAGCTGCACAATTACTGACAAATGCGTGCACTGACTGGACAGGTCCACTCAAATCTGTATGGTTCTTTCCTCAAAAGATCATTTCAGACACAAATCTACATGGTCCTCATATGAAATGCTCTGACCAAGATTATTTCTGGGTTTTTTTATTTTATTATATACACATTGACATTAGAAAGAAGAAAGAAAGAAAGAAAAATAGGTTTATTTGTCACAGAAATACGTGCATACATAAAAGACAAGAGTAATCAGAGAACAACACAAAGTACATAACAAATCACGAGCATAGAACAGAAATTACTTAGGCGGCAGCTGCACGACATGACTGTGACGAGAAGGCTTCCACTCAGCATGATGCAGTGCTATGGGGGACCCACAGCACAGCGCTGATTTTCAGTGGTCACCCGAACAAAGAAAAGATGTACGGAAATCAAGTCAGGTTCAGTGATTTTGTAACAAAACAAAATAAATAGTGCTCAGAATGTAAGACAACTATACAATAAATTATAAGAAACATAAAAATAAAAAATAAAACTATCCGCAGGCATCACTCTACGTGCACAAATAATACAGATACCTAACTAAAACATATTATTACTACACGAGGATATAGAAGTGTTTTGTCTCTCATTAATGATTTTTATATATACAATGACATGAATATTTACTTTTAAAGTATTATATTATTTTAATTATTGTGAATGTGAAGACTATATGGGTCATTCCTTTTTGTTTTGTTTTTAATTTTTTCTCAGTTAGTTTTAATCATGGTCTGACAGTTTGAGTAATTTATGTGGCCTACACAAATGTCCTTTTTTTGGTATTGTTCGTCGAATCGTTGAGCTCCTTAAATTCTGAGTTGAGCTACACGATAAATGACAAATGCGTGCACTGACTGGACAGACCCTCTCAATCTGTGTGATGCTTTCCTCTAAAGACCACTTCAGACACCAATCCACATGGCCTTCACATGATCTGACCAAGATTATGTCTGGACTTGTGAAAGTGTAAAGAGACTGTGACCTCTGAGTTTGTTTCGGCCTTTCTTCTCAGAGTAGTCAGATAGGAAACGCCGACCTCATCTAGTTTTTAAAATATGATTGACGTGTAAAAGTGTTTGTACAAACCTACTTACAGAAATAAAATCATTTATCATTTATGGCATAAGAGGCAACATCCTAAAATTAATTGAAACCTACCTCAAAAACCGCACTCAGTATACACAAATTAATAGGCTTAATATTGGAACTAAGATGGAGGAGACATACCTATCAATGGGACGTAAAATACAATATGGTGTCCCACAAGGAGGTATATTGAGTTCCCTACTCTTTATAATTTACATTAATGACCTCCCAAATTCGAACCCGAACCCAATGACACTCTTTGCTGACGACAGCACTATTGCAATTAAGTGTAATGATAAAATATCTTATGAACATGATATAAGCAGCAGCCTAAATGCAATCATTCAATGGCTAGACAGCAATAACCTGAAGGCAAACATTGCAAAAACTAAAATAATCCATTTTAATCAGCGTACGAATGCGCTTATGCCTCAGATTAACTATAAGGGTGAACAATCTGAAGTGCAAACAACAAAATTTCTTGGTCTTACTGTGGATAACAAACTAAAATGGAAATCCCAGATTGAAACACTGTACAAAAGAATTAATAAATCAGTATATGCGCTATATGAGTTAAAGCAGATTGCAAACATTAATACTTTGTTAACTGCATATCACGGTTTGGTTGCTTCGGTTCTGAGGTGTGGTGTGATTTTTTGGGGAAATTCGACTGATATTGATTTAATTTTTAAAGCTCAAAAGCGGTGCATAAGGGCTATGTTTGGGCTTCAAATGATCGAAACGTTTTTTTCGTTTTTTCAGGAGTACAAAATTTTAACTCTCCCAAGCCTATATATCTATGAAGTCTCAGTATTTGTTAAGACCAATAAAACACTATTTAAATTAGCCTCAGAAGTGAATAATAGGCAACAACGTGACGAATTTCGCCTCTGTGTCCGCCGAACAAATACCGTTTTAATGCACAAAAGTGTGTTTCACATGGCTCCTGTCATTTTCAATAAACTACCTAAAGAAATAAGGGCAATGAATATTGCCTTATTTTAGAAAAGTGTAAAGAGACTTTTAGTACTATAATTTGAACGACTTCTTAAACGATAATTTTTCCAAACTTAAGACCTCACAGTGACATCAAACAATAACAATTATTATTTTGCATGAATCTTTAAATATTGTGATAATTCTAGGAACGACATTAAAATGATTTAAATACTACTATTATTGAATAAATAATTAATCTGTATGACATTTAATTAATTTAATATCTTAAAGTATTTTATGACTGTTTTTTATCTATTTGTTGATTGTATTTTATGATTGTACCTATACATTTTGCATGCCTTACGGTAGAATCACTTGAAACATGTAAATTTTTATAACACCATTGTAACAGTGTTTTTCTGCAAAAATAAATGATTTGATTTGATTGGTTAGATTATTTTAATATTCTTGAATTGTTAATAATATGTTGACTAAAAATCCTGCTGGAGCTTGAATATTTTATATTTTTATATTTTGGTGTCTTGCCCAACCAAGGTACCAGATTATTGTCATAACGTGACAACAACAACCAGTGGTTCTGTTCCCTACACGGCAATTACAATAGTACCCTAAAATAGCTTCCAAGACAGAATCACTATCATGTTCAGTGTCAATAATAAAACATAGGAAAAGTAAATTATCTGGGAAACATGACGAGACTTAATAGGTACGAGTACGTCCTCTTAATAAATAAGAATTATTTCCACCGACCCGTATTATCATTTCTTGGGAGTGTTCTAGTTCCGGACACACTTCAACAACATAGATACCATTATCCCTAACATGTTCACCGAAGTGGCTGGCGGATTGATGTCCGAAGTCAATTCCTGCATGCCTCGTGATGAGTCACGCACTGCCTGTCTATTTGTTTGCATCCAACACACATGACAAACGTTGTTTCTTAGGGCTGAAAATAAACCACATTTAGAATAAACACATATTATAGCTTATATTAATATTTCTTTATTTCATTTTAAAACATACTGTTTACATTTTTAAATATTCTTATAAAAATAATTTAAAAAAAACATTTAAAAATATAAAAAATAGTAGCCCACCGGTGTCGGGAACAGGGTCCAAGCCACCGGTGGTCAGGGCTCCTGAGAGAGGAACCTCCTAACGATACGCGCCGTGTCCAGGAGTACTGCTTTCTGGATCAAGCCCTTGATCAAGCTACCTAACGAGAGCCTCCTCAGGTGTTGGTCGAGGCTCTTAGCTATTATGCCATTGGCCGTAACGATTATCGGCACAATGATTGCTGTATCCACATCCCACAAGTCGACAACCTCGTGAGCCAGATCAAGATACTTAATCTGTTTATCTTTTTCAGCTTTCACGAGGTTCTCGTCATGCGGGACCGCTATATCAATAATCATTGTGCGACGCTCTAATCGATCTATCACCACTATGTCTGGCTTATTGGCAACAATAGTCCGGTCAGTGATGATAGATCGATCCCAATACAACGTGATATTGCCATTTTCGAGGACTGGGTCGGGCACATATCTATAGTACGGTACTTCCGATTCCACAAGGCTGTATTTTAGAGCAAGTTGCTGGTGGATAATCCTGGCTACAAGGTTGTGCCTATGCAAGTAGTCTCCGTTAGCCAGACGAGAACAGCCAGAAATAATGTTTCTGATTGATTCTCCGGGCCGGTGGCATGCCCGACAGATGTCAACCGTGCCGTCCTTCACAATATATTTCCGGTAGTTGTTCGTCATCATAACTTCGTCCATAATCGCAAAGACAAAACCTTCGGTTTCCCCAAAGAGGTCACCGAATCGCAACCAGGATACGGACGCTAACAGGTCTACATCGGGCCCATGTAAGGCCCGGTAAAAGCGCCCGTGAAGCTCTTTGCTCTGCCATACCTCCCTGCGGTCATTAGTATCTAATACTATAGGTTTGCGCCAGTTCTCGTTAGCCAAGGATAGCGGGGTGAGGCCCTTGTCTACGGAGACCACATCTCGGTGCATCCCCACGTCGGTTTCTAGGAAGTATTCCCTGAGACTGCATACCTCACGGTTGTGCAGGGTCTTAGCATTTAAGAAGCCTCGACCTCCGCACTTCCGCGGGATATACAGTCTCATCACCGATGAACGTGGGTGATGCATCCGATTTGCGGTCAGCAATGTGCGGACCCTCCTATCCAGGGCGTCAAGTTCTGTCTGAGTCCATTTGAGTATGCCGAAAGAGTACATCAAAACCGGCATGACCCAACCGTTGAAGGCGCGCACCTTGTTTCCGCCTGATAGAAGACTATTTAAAACTTTATTCAGGCGGCTAAAGAAGCGCTCCTTCAGCGATTGCTTCATGTCAGCAGCGTTGATACCTAACGCTTCCGACATACCCAAATACTTGTAGGTTTCGGTCGAGGAGAGGGATCTTAGGTGTATGGAATCCGAGAGGTGGGTTCCCACGGATTCCACAATCTTCCCTCGCTTTACATGCATGACCGCACATTTGTCCACACCAAATTCCATTCTGATAGCGCTACTGAAAGTTTCAGTTACCTTCAGTAGCTCCAGCAGTTCCAAATTGTTGTGGGCAAAGAGTTTCAAGTCATCCATGTAAAGGAGGTGAGATATAACCTGACCACCTCTCCTCAATCGGTAACCTAGCCCTGAATCTTCCAGCAGTGTGCTTAGAGGATTCAAGGCTAGGCAGAACCAAAGTGGGCTCAGACTGTCGCCCTGAAATATACCTCGTTCTATCCTTATCGGCTCGCTATTCCTCTGGGTATGTCGACATCCTGGATAGCGAAGAACCGTCCTCCATTGCCCAATACATGACATCAGGAAGGCGCGTAGAGTTGCATCTACTTTATACAATTCCAGCACCCTCATGAGCCATGTATGTGGCACCGAGTCATAGGCCTTCTTATAATCTATCCAACATGTCGACAAATCCCTTCGGGATCGACGCACCTGTTGGCTAATGGTCATATCGATGAGGAGCAGCTCCTTAGTACCGCGGGACCCGTTCCTACATCCATTTTGAGAGGCAGACATGATATTAATATTATTTTTAGCAACAAGGGTATCTTTTGTATACTGTATCTGTTAATATTTTCAAGTATTATGTTATTGTGTTTACTATATTACAACATGCCTACTTTAGGCAAGTATTTAAAGATGGAAAATATGTAAAACACAAATATTAAAATCATACACACAATATGAAAACTCATTTTTTATTGATTAATTAATACAACTATTATTTATAATAATAAAAAACAAAATGCTTACCACATAATTAGTATTTTGTAATAATAGGACAGCCAGCAATGGACAGTCCATACTGACATTATGATGTCTTATTTTTCTCACAGATTTCTCACAACGAAGGCAAACCATGTTATGCCCCAATAGTCGTTCGTGCTGACCTGCTTCGGTGGTACTTAATAATGAGAAGCATGGATGGCAAATAAATGTATCCAGAGGCAACTGAAAATAAGATACACTAAGTTAATATCGCAAACCATAAAATATACCAGAAGTAGGTATATAAAAATAAATACAATTAAGTTTTTTGTACTCCAACTTCATACCTGAGTTTGAGCATTGGTTATCCAACGCGAAAGTCTTGTTTGATGGTGTGCAGAAAGCGAGGACATGAGATGCCTCTGCAACCTTTGCATGGCTATTCCGCAGTGGATTCATCTCATATTGATCCACAAAACAAATCCAAAACGCAATGCAAACCAAAGTCCAGTGTTAATAGCAAGGTAATCAAGTGGTAGAGTCCTTAGAGATAAGCGAGGGTCAAAAATAATAGAAAATAATCACAAAAACAAAACACAGTACGGAACGAAGAATCTACAATAACATTACAAATACATTGACATTTGGGGGGATATCCATTTGCATAAAATTTTAAGACCTAATATAAGTTGGCATGCTTTTGTTTGTCCTAATTATATTTTCGCATTTTTTACGCATAATTTCTCTAATCATAATAATGATTAAGCATAATATTCTAAAGCATAAATTTACTAAGAATAACATTCTAAAGCATAACTTTATTAAGCATAACAATCACAAGTATAAATTTATTTACGCATAATGATATTAAACCATATACATCAGGCATGCAAGCAAGCATGCAGCATGCAAGCAAGCATGCAGTAGGCAGCAGGCATGGTTTCTGTCACGGCTGCGGCGCTGCGGGCCTCCGGCGGCCCCATGTGTGCTAATCGTCGCAGACGGCTTTCGCTCCCTCCCAGCCGCCTGCTCCTCAGCCCGCGGGCCGCCTCGCCCCTACGCGCTTACGCGATTTTAAATTACACTCTAGGGGTAGGGCAGACAAGACTACGTGGAGTCGGTTTTGCAGCGATTCGGTTCTTTCACTAACTTTTGTAGCACAACATAATTATTTTTTAAGACAATACTTTAATTTTTACTAAAATTATTAGAAAAAAGATGAATATACTTCGAAACTTGCATATTTACAAGCAATTGCTAAAAATATACAACTAAAATAAAAATACATAGTTAAGTTACATAATGTTTTATGTAATAAATCATTTGCATGAAAATCGAAATACGTAAAATTAACTCAAATTTATTTCCGTTATTTCTATTAATTGTATGCCTAAATATTATTATGCTAATAGTCATTAGGCCTAGTAACGTTATGCGAATTAAATTTATGCCAAAACAAATTAGCCTTCAAGATAATTATGCCAACATAAACTGTATGCCAAAAAAAAATATGGCAAAGTATTATTATGGCAAAACAAATTATGGCAAAATCGTTATGCCAAAGTATATTATGAAAAAGAATATTATGCGAAAAGAAGGGATCCCATAAAAATACTATCTTACTTATCAACTTAGGAAAAGATAATTTTATTCATGCAAAAAATACCAATGAAGACAGTTTCGTATGAATAAAATGTTCCTACAAGTACAAGTAGTATTATGCACGGTGTGGAACGTCAATTATTATATTTGTCTTTCTCTATGGTCCATTATGGCTGACGTTGACAAATTGTACTTGAATTCATCTTACATTACTTATTAATTTGATTTAAAAACTGACAAGTTCAGAGAGGCTAAAAACTACGTAATAATTCATTTTTCTATTTTATTATACTATGTATTTACTATGTTCGTGTATATGGAATGTACTTTTTTGTCCATGTCTTTTGTTTATGATAAAGCGCTACCTCATGTGACAAAAATGGCGCGTGACTTAGTGTGGACTAAGTAATAAGAGTTTATATTGAACAACATTAAGTTCCGCCGACTTGGAAGAAGGGTCGGACACACAATGGCGGGTGTGCAAGGCCCGGCTTAATGTGAAGATTGTACCTGCAAACTTCATAGACTATATTACCATACTCTGTGGTGATAATTTTTGACAAGAGTTGTAAAAATATACGATTGATATTCAATTAAACTATACTTATAAAACAAATATAAAGTTTTCTTATTAAATCTTCACACTTAACAAAAACAACAAGAGTAGTGTTAGAAAGGACTAAAATTGAAATTATCAAACATATAAACCCTGTAACATAATTTTTTGATTTAAAAGAGTATCCCTGGAGTTTCTTGCCCGTTCTTCTCCAGCAGAGACTTACTCGTTTTGGAATGGGCGACTAGCGTCACAACTCAAACTGAAAGACTCCTTCCTAAGTGATAATTCAAGAGTGCCTGTAAATGTTTAATGTTCTAATTGAAATAAACGCTTTGAGTTAACTGTTGTGTGTGATTGAAAACTACCTATAACTACCATAACGAAGAATTACACCGGAGACTGGTCAGAAACGGCAAAGGAGGGATTCCCCGCCGTGTTATCAGAAGTGGGATCGCACTTGCGATCCCTTTCCGCTCAGATTATGCCGGACATCCAAAGAACTACGTACAACTGAGAAACCTGCTTGCACGGCCGTGGCCGTGGCGTAATAAAAGATTTTTTCTCTGAAATCATGAACACGATGCGTTCCAAGAGTGAGCGACTTGTTGCCCAGCTACAGCCAAGACAACTGAAATATTTTTCGTTTCTACGACCCTGTTGGCAACATGAAGATTGATCACAAATTTAATGATGATGGCAACAGGTGCTGGCAAAGGCAATGGACCCATGTAAAGGAAGATACTGGAAATTAATGATTTTCTGTAAATAAAAGACGCACATAATGAACTTAATAGTTTTGATGCCAGTAGCGTAAGAGTTGGTTGCATTCTCATCCATGTGGCTGGTGGACGGCAACATGCTGTGGCCTACTGCATTTTGATCACAACTGTCGCTGAGAATACAATATGACAATATCTGTTACACCAAACGCTATCCTTAAGAGGAGAAATAATGACTCATAGAAAACTAAATCATGATATTCTAGATGAGCCTTATGGTGCACTCAAATAGAACATGTACAGCACAGAATGACCGAAGCAGCAGAATAAATAAAACTTGACACCAGAAAAGCAAAGATAATAATTACTCCGATGATAGATTTCAACATCAATCCCGGGAAGTATTTTGTTTTATTATTTTAGTATATTGTTTTTGTAGAACATATGAACAGTTTTTGAACTATGCTCATCACATACTGACAAAATTAATGTCACCTTTTGCCTGATAACTTATGGAAGTAAAATAACAACACAAGATAAATTACTCCACAAAATAAGCTCATTACAAGGTCAATGTTATTAGTCTAACATAACTTGAAGTTTGTCAAAAACTTAAGAAATTGATCTTAAACTTATTTGTTGTATTTGTGTTTGCACTACACTTAAGAACTAAGTACTTTTCTCTTTTGAAGATTTGTTGTTAGCTGCATGCACACTGACTAGAAATATTCAATAGATTTGTCAATATTTGAAATTTGCACTGCTGTTTGTTTATGTCTCGCAACTTCTCTATAGCTTCTGTTTAGTGCAAATTTTAGGACCTTATTTAACATCTCCAGGTAAAGCGTTTATTAGTTAAAGTTTTAGTTCCTAATAAAAGTTATTAGAATTTATTTATATAATTACTGTTATTTGAAAGTATTGTAAAAGCCATTTATTTTTAAAAGAGTAACCGTGGAGTTTCTTGCCGGATCTTCTCCATAAGAAACGACCAATTGGAACCGTGCACCTAGCTTCTGACGTTTTATAAGTGCCCATGTAGGTTTATGTGAAATAAAATATCTTGAATTGAATTGAATTGAAGGGCCTACCCACCTTCAATGGAAATAAAGACATGCCGTCCGGTCTCTTGCCATCGTCGCGTGCCAAGCCATTGGGTTCTAATACAGCTGGAACGCCGGCGGTGACAAGAGCTCGTCGGATGATGTCGTTGATGTTCACGTGCCGCACTAAGCGACATGCACTTCGACTGCAAGACTTGCCGTGATGGCCGAGACTGTTAACATTTTCGCCACAGTATATTGTGTATCTTCAAATTCAAATGTCATTTATTCAAACTAGGCTGAGAATCAGCACTTTTCGAACGTCAAAATTACATAAGACAGTCCCCCAAAAACGCCCACCCTTCACTATAACAACAGTCACGTTTTCGGAGCATATTACATGCTTTTTAGTAATATTTAGAACCTTATAGAAAAAAGGCCCTCGTAATTTTTGTTCCGAGTAGCTTACGCAAACGAATAGTAACAATACTTCCATTATTTCTTTTAATGAATGAACAATGACTACTTATGTAATCGTTTTTATTTCGTTCTTAATTGCTGCCAGTTCGTAAGTCAGTATCATTTCTTAGGTGTAGCTTATGACTGCTCATGGTAAGTTAAGTTATAACATATTTACAGTCGTTTGAAATATTGTCAATACGCAACAAACAGTGATACCTAATTTTTCTACAATTGATTGAGAAGCGGTGCAGTGCGTCTGCAGTGGGATAGAAAATGTACAGTAGAGTCTCGTTTCAAAACAGAAATAGTTGTTATATCTTTATCATTGATACTTTATTTCAGAATAATGGATATAGTATTTAGAACAGTGGTTCAACTAACAGTTACAACAAAAGTGATGGCCATCAATTTCGAGGGTTTCATGAAATCTCTATCAGTACCTGAGGATTTAAAAGCTATGATCCTAGATATGAATGAAAAAATGCCTGAAATGTACGACGTTACGTTAATGGATTTTAAAACAGCGACTCCTTTTATTGCAAGAAAACCCAACGAAATGATCAAGCCTACGAGTACGGTATTGGCAAAAACTGTGACCAAATCGAACAAGCCTGTGACGCCAAAAAGAAAATTGTTGAGAACGTTAGTCACCTTAAATCCTGGTCCTTCGTGTCTCGAAATAGTATCAACAACAGCGAAAGTACCAGAAAAATTGCTAACGTTACCGCCGCCATTCCAGCAATTACCAGGCATGCAAATGCAGATGCCGATGCCAATGGCAATCCCTTTCTACGCAAGAGTGCCCATCATGTTGCCGATGAGGGCGTACTTTGAAACGGTAAAACACGACCACCCGCCACTTTACAAGATAAAACGAATGATAGAAGAAGACGAAAAGAGATGGGAGGAAGAAAAAGTAAGTGACAGTGAGATTTCAGTGGAAGTAGGTTACAGTGATGTAAGTTCAGATAAAAGTACAGACATGGACACTGATAGCGACGTTTCCGAATACAGTGACATAGGCTCTGACTATTCAGATGATTTCAGAGTCAGTAATAGAGGAGGAAGAGACCGATAACATTAATTTTTTAAGCGTTCCGATAAAGATGTCTTTTTATTTTTGTACAATTTATATCTATTTAACATTTTTTGTACTTTATGAAATTCTTTTAATAACCTAATCTACAATGGAATAGAAGTTTTATTTTTACTTGCAGTACCAAACAATTTTTAGGGTTCTGTTAAAAAACGGAACCCTTATAGATTCGTCATGTCTGTCTGTCTGTCTGTCCGTCCGTATATCACAGCCACTTTTTTCCGAAACTATAAGAGCTATGCTGTTGAAATGTGATAAGTAGATGTATTCTGTGTACCGCATTAAGATTTTCACACAAAAATAGAAAAAAAACAAATAATTTTGGAGTTCCCCATACTTAGAACTGAAACTCAAAATTTTTTTTTTCATCAATCCCATACGTGTGGGGTATCTATGGATAGGTCTTCAAAAATGATATTGAGGTTTCTAGTATCATTTTTTTCTAAACTGAATAGTTTGTGCGAGAGACACTTCCAAAGTGGTAAAATGTGTGTCCCCCCCCCTGTAACTTCTAAAATAAGAGAATGATAAAACTAAAAAAAATATATAATGTACATTACTATGTAAATTTCCACCGAAAATTGGTTTGAACGAGATCTAGCAAGTAGTTTTTTTTTAATACGTCATAAATCGTAAACTTATCGTTACTTGCTGCTACGGAACCCTTCATGGGCGAGTACGACTCGCACTTGGCCGCTTTTTTTTTAAGATGATGAATTTTGTTCAGTGAAAGCATCTAACATTGAAAATATTGGAATGGAGAATACTTCAGGCTAAGTTTAGGCAAATCAGCTGCAGGTGCGGCTGCAGAGGCATAATTTTTATTATTGGTTAGGAATAAGGTACGATTTGATGATGTATAACTCTGTTGATAGACTAATGGCTAGAAGTTCGTTAAACAATAATTAATTAATCTACATTCTCGTTATGGTCAAGTTCAAGCTATGACAATGAATGTGATTGTAATAATTTATCGGTGTAATAAATTGCAGATATAGTCATTGATAATAACAGCTTGTCACTAGGCATATGTTTTTAATGTGGTTTCCAAATTACTCATGGATATGGTTTAAAGATACATAGTTTAATCCAATGTTGTTATTTTGTGGAAGCCAAAAATCATTTCTTGCATTGCATGTTTTTAACTTGTTGAGCTTGGAACCCTAAAAGTCACAGGATTCTCATAGGTACCTAGTAAGTAAATTGATTTGAACAGTTTGTATGTTAATTAATCTTCATCTCGTTTTATATGAATTTCGAAATCCGTACAAGGCTGACGACATTGTTAATAATAAATGACATAATACGGTCGATGTAAGTCGTGCTCTTGGTGCAATTACTCAACGTAGCTCCAAGTCAAAGTCAAATAACTTAAAAAGCACTTTTGAACATCAAAATTAAAAAATAGAATTGATTCTAGGCGCCCCTTCCAAAAGATAGTTTAGTTTCGTATGGAGAAGAATGCGTGAAACTCCACAGGTGGTTACTGTATTGACTTCGATCATCACATTTAATTGACAACTGAACATGTGCGCCGATATTCATGGGATAGAGAAAGTAACTAAATAAATATTTAAAGCTTTATTTCTATTTACATTAAATAATTGTTCTAACCTCAACCTTTGGTTTTTTAATGTCAGAATTTACAATGAACTTACAATTTCAAATTATATTAAATTAATTTAGTTCATTTTTAGTGCTTTATGCGGCAGGGCAGCTCTGCATTTATCAATTTCTTTGGAACGGTGCTTTGGAAGATCATCCCCCTTGTGCTGAATATCCAGTTTAAATACATTAGTCGTGACGCATGTCCTAGAATCGCTAAGCCTATGGTAGCCGACAATATTTCAACGCACAACACTATGTAAGGCGCTAATTGGTATACCAGCACGAATTTACTCATTGTCCCTTCAGTCATCTTTGGTTGGTCCTGTAAGAAGAATAATGAATGCGTGTTTAGAACCTAGGAAAATGTTTTTTAGTGTCAATCACTGGCTGGTGTAAGAAGGTAACCACAGCCTATTAAAAAATTGCAATTCTTCGTTTGGTACGACCACCTAGGATGTTCAAATATTTCAATTCCATTTGTTTCACATTTCCATCAAGGTTATAGGTGCAATTTAAATTACTTTCCTACCGGAACATGGAAAATTATTCAGAAATGGTGACAAGAAATATTTTTACTTTGGAAATTCCAATTTTTGCCATTATTTTTATCCGATTCGACCTTCGTCTTGACTTCAAGCCCGCAATAAATTTGAATTGACACTTCCAAAGCATAAAATCACCCACGTTTTGACAAGGTTTCATATATCAAGGTAAGCATATTCAAAATCTAAATAATTACTTGATCATTATGACGTCTGAGCATGGAGCAGTGACACATAATCATGTGTTAACTGGCGGAAGTTTCCCCATAAGTCGAAATGGTTCACAGGTCGAAAATAAGTCAACCATTATGCTAGCTACTATGCACTCTTATCTTAATTGTTAATTACGTATAAATTTCCTGGGAGTTTTGTAACGAGACAGTCATGTGAGCAAACAAGTTTTAATATTGAAACACCTGATTACAATGTTTAATAAATTCAGCAAGGTTTTAATGATAAGTCTAGCAAGTTATGCAACGATATTGTGTTATGGTGAACAGTTGCATTAGTTATTTATTTGATAAAAGAGGTTCAGTTACTTTTCTCCTTCTGCTTGAAGTCTCCAAGACCCCAATTATCGTGAAGGTCTTTTGCAACTAAGATATCTGCTATGCTTAGATATGCATTTTCTATTCATGATGATTTTGAAGTAGTAGAACCACTCATAAGGTCATCAGCTAGTAAATATATAAATAGGACTTACCAGTTTGATATGAACGATGGGTATGACGGAGTGCGACATCATCTTGGTTTCGCTGTTGGAGCTGAGGTCATCTAGCATCATGGTTAGTTGCATAGACAGCTTAGTGTTGAAAGTGATGCTTGCTTTCTGCAACAGAGACCATTGGTTTTGAAAACGCAGACAAAAGAAAAGAAAAGATGAATGCATTCGATGAGGAGCGATATGAAGGATAACGTGAACGCTGTGAAATCCATTTTGAGCCAAAATCATGTTTTACAAAAGGCTGCTTTTTTAACTCCATTACCATCTATTTGTTGCAAAACTATAAATAATACTTCAAGCAGTGACAAAATAAAAACCATGCAATTAACACGACTAGATTATACTTACACGATCTATAACAATTTCATTGACATGCACTTTTCTGTCCGGTTTTAGTCCATCAATTCGTTCTAGCAACTTGGGATCGGAATCCAGAAAATGTGCTTTGGATATCACAAAAGGAAGACCTGTGCACAAAAATGGCATGATTAATATGTTTCCTTGATTTATAATATGTATTTAGGGAATTCATACAGCGGTCTGGTTTGCCCACGGTCACGCTGATTTCAATCTTCTAGCCGGTTCAAGAACTTAAACAAAACTTACTATAAAAACACTCAGCGATATCCATGAGTCCATTAGGATAGGGCTTCAAAGTGACCGGATTGACATTGTTGATGAACGTCCTATTACTGATGGTGTATACCAGAGCTTCTCCACCATACTCCATGATTCTGGTACCGATGTACCCCAGGTGCCAAGTCCTGCAGATACCTTGCCGGTACAGGTTGAGGGGGACGTCTGGAGTCAGCATGGGGGGGTAGGCACCACCTTCATAGGTATCTTCATCAAAGGTTAACTCGCTGGAAACATGGTAAGGTATATCACTGGTTGATTTCCTGGATGCATTTGAGTTCGACTTATTTTCGATTGATATAAAAACTACAAAACTACAACGAAGAATTAAAGTTGAGTGCATGGCGTGGTAGGTACCTATGTCAAACAACACACATCAAAAAAGTCTAACATGTGCGGTTTTGAATGATTTTTACTATTGTAATATATTTATATTTCTTTTATAAATAATAACTAAGCATTTTTTTTTGGTGCATTAGTGACTAAAGCAACAAAATCCTTCATTAAAATATTGTAAACTAGCTTTTGCCCGCGGCTTCGCCCGCGTGGATGTCGGAAAATATCCCACGGGAACGTACTACCGAGATTTCATACCTAATAACAGAGGAAAAGGTCATTGACTTCTACCGCTGCGCCCGCGTTATTACGCGTATTGTTGAAACTGTGATATCTTTTAAACTATTCATTTAAATGATATGACTTACAGGCATATTTTAATCTAAATTAATTGCCCAATTTAAATAACATATTTTTTTGGATAAGGATTAAAACTATACCGGTCATAATAGCTTCGGAAATAACAATATTTTTTTTATCAAATTCTGAAAGATAAAAATGGTTATTGTGGGTCATCCTTAGAAGATAAACATGTCATCGCGGACTTTTTTGTTGAACTTTTTAAGATAAACAATACCTTATAACATAAATTTGATGTATCGCTGAAGCTGTCGCTATCGCTGAAAACCAGCGCTGGGGCTCTGTCTCGCATGGGGTCGCAGCTTTATGCTGAGCGATGGCCGTTTTGCGTGGATGTGACGCATATTTTCCCCCAAATTGTGATTTACGTGTTTTTTTTATTTCTTTGCGTCATGTTTACCGCAAATAAACGAATTTTCTTTCTTTCTTTCTATCTTTTCTGGTTAACGCAGCGCACGCCAGTAAAGCTCCCAGTCGGCATAATTTTTTTCGACTTCTTCAACAATAATCGTCAAATTTCAGCCAATTTACACAAAAACTTAATGAATTATACACTTAAACCTTCCGCATGAATTACTCCGACAATTGGTGAAAACCGTTTGAAAATCCGTTCGATAGTTTTTGAGTTTATCGCGTTCAGTCAGACAGACAGAGCGGTAACCAATTATAATGTGTTTACCTTTCATCAACTTGATTTATCAGTTCGGTCTGTATATGCCTGAACCTTTTCACTGATTTGATCTTGAACCGGTCCTGGTTGGTGGCTCCTACCACGATCCTGTAATCTGACTCGTTTTCATATAGCTGGAAATAAATTAAATTAGTTATAAGTTTCTTAACAAAAATGATGGAGAAGGAATAAATATCAAGTCCCCACACAAGCCATAATTATTAATTTTATCAGGATAAGCAGTTGGTAAAAACATTAACAATTTGGCTTATTTAGCTACTTTCATCTCATATTATCGAATGGCGAGATACTGCACCGATCAAAAGCATCTTTGAATAAGAGCATGCAAAAGAAGATAAATCATCTTAAACTTGTTACCTATAATATTTAACACTACATATTTTTTGGGTTCCGTATCCGTAGGGTGCCAACACTGCCAACCAAAGAACCCTATTACTAAGCCTCCGCTGTCCATACGTATGTCCGTCTGTCTGTCAGCGGGATGAATAAACCGTGATAGGTGGACAGCTGATATTTTCACAGATTGTGTATTTCTATTGACGCTATGACAACATATAATAAACATTAAGTAAACTTAATTATAAATTTTTTCGGCGTTTTTTTGCTTGATCTTAATACGGTACGGAACCCTTCGTGTACGAGTCCGACTCACACTTGGCCGGTTTTTTCATTTTATTAAAGCGGTGTAGAAAAAGGGAAAGGAAGTTGGGCTAGTGAAAACTTCCAATGGGAAATCACAACAGGAACAATAAACATTATTTTAATAAATCGACTCACCCTGGCCAGGAGTCCAAAATCATCAAAATATACGAGTCCAGGGGCAAAACTGTTGCACAGCGTGACCAGGGGGTTCTTGTAACCCCACAGGTAGCTGTGGACATCGAGGTTCATGAATGCCTTGGCTCCTATCTGGATTGTCATTATGTTAAACGCGTAGCGAATGAAACTTGGATAGTTGGATAGGACAGCTACTGCACTCTGGAACATGGAAGAAGATAGGATGAAAAAAGTTGCTTCGCAAACTGCTCATGTTGCTGTTCATTAATTGCTATGGTATTGTGAGACTCATATTTAGGTATGGACACATTTGATCATGCTAGGCTGATTGATATGTAAATGAATCATCCTAGTGACATCGCTTCTTAACTTGAGTTTTCGTATTCAAAGGGACAGATTATTGACGCTTCACGAAAGCAGTTTCTCCTTGCAGTTATAAAGTAAGAAATAAAACTCACAAGAAAGGGTAAATTGGGCAGAGTGAGGTTTATATCCTTAGGGTGGGCTATGGAGGCTTCCGGGATGAACTCTGATCTGATTCTCGGCGTCATTCCCATGTACTTGCCATCCTCACTCATTTCTAGATTCAAATACCAGCGGTATTCTCTGGAAATAAATGTTGGGTTGATCATAACAGTACGGTGCCTATTATTTTACGAAAACTTTTTATCGAAATTCATGGGTAGATATCACATGGTCAGCAGTGGATTGCAACAGACTGATTCAATCAGATTGGTTGAAACAGCTAATTAATTCTAGGATGGAGGACTTACTGGAACACAAAGGGCCCAACTTCTTCCACCTTCAGCTTATAGTCTTCTCCAGAGAGGAACCTGTCGGCATTGGTGATGTTGAACACGTAGATCGACAAGCGGGCGGCTGGGATCTCATGCTGGAGAATATTGTACAGTATCGTGTCTTTGGCTAGGCGGAGTTTCTGAAACAATGCCGTACATTAGGTATACCTACGTATTGTGGGTCAGGTTCAATGACAAACTGAGTGAACTAGAGAACAGGGTTATAATAATAACTAGCTGCGCCCCGTGGTTTCACCCGCATAAGTCTCAATCTCGTGGGAATATCGGAATAAAAATCATCAAAATCAGGTCATGGTCTACCCATATACCAAATTGCATCCAAATCCTTTCAGCCGTTTTAGCGTGAAAGCGTAACAAATAAATAAACAAATATTTATAATTTATTAATGATAATATTATTATAAAGTTAGGATGGTGGATTGAGATTCGTGAATCCGTTAGCCCAATCATCATCATCATCATCATTTCAGCCGAAAGACGTCCACTGCTGGACATAGACCTCCCCCAAGTACCGCCACTTCGACCGATTCTGTGCTTTCCGCATCCAGCGGATTCCTGCGGCCTTCACAAGGTCATTGATCCATCTTGTGAGAGGCCTTCCAACGCTACGTCTTCCGGTACGCGGTCGCCACTCCAGAACCTTTCGGCCCCATCGGCCATCCGTTCTGCGAGCAATGTGCCCTGCCCATTGCCACTTAAGTTTGGCAATTCTTCGGGCTATGTCGGTTACCTCGTTAGCCCAAGCGTGGTGATTATGACGGTGGAAAAAAAGGGAACTTTCTGACGAATATGGATGATGTTGATAAATAAATAGACAAATGCTTATTTTGCTTACTAGAAAACGTTAACAAAGACACTAGCCATTTGTAAACTGTCAAGACCTAGAAGTTAATATGTGTTATAGGGTGAGTGTTTGAAGTTATTCTAAGATAATACACATAGTACATACAATAATTAAATACTCACGTAATTAACGATGATATTTATGGGGTCTAGGATTATGATCAATATCGGTACTAATAGGAACACGATGCCCGTCAATAGTGTTGCCAGGATTCTGTCTGTAACAAACATTGCATTAACCTTATCAGCCTATTCATCACTGGGAGTTCGGCCTCCTGCGACAGGACTAGGTCATTACCTCGCTTCTTCTTCCTCTTTTCCTAGTGTTTAGTGACTAACCTGGTGTCAGAGTTATAAAGTCGCCCATGGGCCTTTGACTTGACTTCACATGCCGTCGAGAAATATCTCTCAGGCATGCCGGTTTCCTCACGATGTTTTCCTTCACCGTTTTTGAAGCAAGTGGTAATTATGAATCCGAAAAGTCAGAGGTGCGTGCCTTGGGATCGAACTCGAGACCTATGACTTGGCAGCCCAACGATCACACAACTAGGCTATCACTGCTTTGCTACCATTAGGCTATTACTTCTCTAATAATCAGCCTCAGGGTTTTTACTCGACTGCGTTAAAAGGAGGGATATTGCATTTTTATGTTTTTTTATCTGCAATTAAATAAAGGAGATGGAACGTTCTCTATTGCATGTTGGTTTAACACTTGACTTATGAATTTTAGCCTCTGGGCTACTTTGCAGTCACAATAATATCCGCCTATTATTGTCCTGCTGTCCTGCAGTAGGACAATAGGTTCTTTTCGTGCAGAGAACTTTAATCACCACGCTTGCTCAAGGTAAATAGGCGACTTCAGACTTATATTAATTTTAAATCCAGGTTTATACTAACGATGTTTTCATTCACCGATTTCAGTGATGTGCAAGATTAACTTAGAAAGTACCCATATGAATTAAAACAGTCACATTAGTACTGCCGTCATACGGTGAAAGGCCGCAACTAACATTTTTATCAAAAATTTGTTAAACAAGTATAGGGCTGGATACAGCAATAAACTCTTTATATTTCTGTCTATACGGTGATACATCAAACTGCTTTTAATTCTTAGCCGCAGATACATACTGTTAAAGTTAAGACTATCGATTGAGCTTGAAAACAAAACTGTCATTTACTCAAAATCTTTGAAGTAGTTACGGCCTTTCACCATATGACGGCAGAGTAGTTGCCTGGATTTGAACCCACAACCAAACGCACAAGAAGCGAGGCCACTAGTAGTACCCACTGAAACAGCAGACAAAAAAAAAAAAAATATTTGTTGCTTCTTTGATTGATGGAAGACTTCGATAGATACCTACTTCTGCTTGCAATCCGGCTGTTACTAGCATCTCTTCTACTCAGTAGCACCATAGTCTGCGTTATCTTCACATTAAATCACACAACAAAGTCAGTGTTAGTATTCTATGCTCCTGCAAAGAAAAATATTACTCCTCTGACTATTTATGACAAACTAGGCAGCATTATACAACAGAATATTATGAAGCCTAGTACATAAAATATAATACTTACAATGATACTTATAGGAACTGTACAATGAAAGTGAACGTGATATAGACTTTGACACTACATAAAGTACACAAAAAAAACTAAAATAACCGGCCAAGTACGAGTCTGACTGACACACGAAGAGTTCCGAAAAAATGCCGAAAAAAAAACCGTTACGTTTCTTGTATGGGGACTGCCTTTAACTATGTATTAACTTTATTTATTTTTATTATAGCGGCAATAGAAAGAAATACACAGTATGTGAAAATTCAAGTGTCTATCTATTACGGTTTATGAGATACAGCCCGCTGACAGACAGACGGACGGACGGACAGCGGAGGCTCAGTAATAGGGTTGCGTTTGGCGCCCTTCGGGTACGGAACCCTAAAAATACCTTAATTTTAAATACCTTAATTTTAAAACAAATCCGTAACTTAATGACTTTATTTCACTGACACATAAATTTATAGCAAAAAAAAAAAATGTAATATAAATGAAGCCTTTTTGCTTAAACCGGTTGTTTTACTGACCCTTCAGAATTGACTAAATAGTAGGAGGTTGTGGGCTGCTTAACCGGACTTTCCTGTGGCTGTCTCAATAAATTAAGGCCGCCAGCCAGGGCATAAAACTTAGAAACTAAGCGACTACACGCTAAGGGTACCCCCTGTGGGGTACCAGCAAAGAACAGGCTGGATCGGATTAATATTATTATTAGGGGAATTTAAAGCTAAAGACTCAGCGGCGCGGGCTGGCTCGAGGAAAGGTCGGGGCGGGTGCATTTACCCTTTACCCTTTATATAAAGATATTTTAACATTAACTATCTACTAGCTTCTGGCCGCGACATCGTCCGCGTGAAATTTCGGCCCCCGACACACCGCGTTGCATCGCTTTTGTTGACTTTGTTTTTGCTTAGCATTCTTTTTGACTTTTTAGGGTTCCGTAGTCAACAAGGAACCCTTATAGTTTCGCCATGTCTGTCTGTCTGTCTGGCCGCGGTCTAGCTCCGAGACTGTTAGTAAATAAAATTATGAAAAATATTTTTTTAGTGTACCTCCGCTACACCTACACGTAAAGTGGGAATGGTTTTTTTTTCTCTCCCTTTGTGTGGGGTATCATTGGAAAGGTCTTTCAAAAAAATTGTGAGTGTGTCAAAATCATTTTTTAATTCAGAGATCTGATTGCGAAATATTAAGCTTTAAAGTGCAAATTTTTGTTAGAGTCAAGTGTCCTCCCCCTGCGAGCTAAATGGTTGGTTTTAGATATGTGAAAAAATTCACGGCAGTAGCTTATATAACGAATTTAAAAAACTATCACAGCTGAGAAGGCTTTACAAGTTAACGAGTAATAATCGACCAACTTAGATTTACGATTGTAAAAACATGTTCTCCCATACATTCCGTAAAAAAAGAAAATGTTTTTCAAACTACAAAGTTAAGCTTGTTCTTGGGATAAATTCATCCCAAATACGGAACCCTACATTGTGCGTGGTCCGACATGCACTTGGCTGGTTTTTTTTTCATTTTGTTCGTCTGCTAAAGGTCGTAACGTGATGTTAAAATAAATATCTCAAATCTCAAATTCTTTATTGCGTACCATAATGTATATAGTTGGTAGGGAAATAATTATATTAGTCACAATTATGGACCCTGTCGGGCACAGCATAGATCAAGTAGGAGAGAGGAGGAAGAGCACTGCTCGTTTAATGTAACAATTGTATTATTAGTTAAGTAGTTAGTAAGTTGTATATTTAGTAATACAGAATTGAATTTACGAATTAATATTATTATTTTATAAATTATATACGTTTATTTATTAGTAACATTATAATAACCATTTATTTTTTAAATTATTCATTATTGTTTGTTTACTTATTATTGTTTATTACGTACTTAATATTTATTATCCCTAAGTTAAGTTATTTATTGAAAGATTATTTAATTTTTAAATTATATATTTTTCGTAATAAGAGTAGGTAGGCGTATCTTTAATAGTGAGTAGTTGTAAATAAAAATCGTGAACATTATTATTCTTTTTAATCAATATTAAAAACTTTAATTACACACATTTCACACGTCTTGTTCGATGTGCTGCCCTCGGTTTCGAATACATGTTCTTATTCGATTCCTTACTTCGGTTTTTGTTATTCTTGATGTGATTGTTGCCCTGGTCCGCCGCATTTGTAATTCTCTCCCTTAGTTCTTCAATTGAATTTAATGGGGTCACATAAACTAGATCTTTCATATGACCCCAGACGTAAAAGTCTAGCGGCGTCAGATCAGGGCTTCGTGCAGGCCACGGAATCGGCCCACCGCGCCCTATCCATCGGTTTGGATAGTTTTCATCCAGCAATTGTCGAATTGTGATTCGGAAGTAAGCTGGACATCCGTCATGTTGGTAAATCATGTTTGCTCTTCTTTCTTCCGGTACATCCGTGAGCAGTGCTGATAAATGATTTCTGAGGAAATCTTCATAAAGTTCCCCATTTAGTGTTCGGGGTAAAAAATGTGGGCCAATTAATTTGTCGTCAATAATACCCATCCAAACATTAAGCGAGAACCTTCGCTGGGATGCGGTTGGTTTCAGTTTTTTAGAGTTTGCTTCTGCTTTCGGTGCCCAGTAATGTAAGTTGTGGTAATTTGTGATACCATCACGATCAAAACATGACTCATCGGTCCACAGAATGTTTTTTAAAAAGTTTTCGCTGTCGGCGTCGGCACTTAGCATAAAACGACAAAATTCAAGCCGTCTCGGCGGATCTCCTTCTTCTAATGACTGGACTGGTTGGTAATGGTATGGATGTCGGCCTGACAAGTGAACTACAGACCAGACTTTCCACTGTGACATACCAAGCTCACGCGCTACGATGTTTGTCGATGTGTTAGGATCGTCAATAAAACGTTGAAGAATAAGCTCCTCGTCCTCAGCCGTGTATCTCCGGGAACGACCAGTGTCAACTTGCCTGCTTCTTTGGACGCTGCCAGTTTCAGATATTCGCCGATAAGTCAATCCGAAGACACTAACGTGGGGGAGTCGGCGGTTGGGAAAGCGAAGTTGATATTCTCGCCGCGCCTCAGCAGCGTTACCGTCACAAAGTCCGTAACAGTACATTATGTCAGCGTATTCAGGATTAGAATATGCAGCCATAGTCAGCGCTTATGAAGGCAGGGCCGCGCCGACCCTCGGCAGCGCCTATGTGCGAAACCTATTGCGAAAATGAAGCGCCTCTTTTTTGACGTCCTGTTTCGCCGCGTATTTTTTTGTTTTGTTTAAAATTTTGTCTTGGATATTTGTGCTTACTCATCGATACTCAACTATGATGAATGTTATGTTATTAATACTCATAATCTAAGCCAAAGCCTCATGATTTGTGTATAAAATAACAGTAATTGGCGCTGACATTTAATTAAGTCTTAAGGTCGCCTCCGGCGCCCCTAATGCCCTGGCGCCTGTGTGCGCCGCACACTTCGCACATACGGGCGGCGCGGCCCTGAAGGCACAGCACAGCACAAGAGCAAGATACGCAGCAACAGTTAGGGAAATAGCCAGTAACAAAACACGAGCTTGCGCGACGTAGAGTTGAAACTAACTAACGCTGACGACCAAATTTTGCAAAATCGCACCCCCTGTCATGCCGAGAGAACAATAGCGACCAATCACAAAGCTCCCCGAGTGTTTGGAGTTCAAGCGCAGGTTTTTACTAAGAAAAATACGAATACGAAACAATACACTGTCTCTCTCTGTCTTCACTGTCTCTTAAGATACAGGTCCCCTAGTTTAAGAGGCAGGGTTCACCCAATTCATGTACAGACCCTGTGGTCACAGCATAATTATGTAATACCTGTCTTTACTCTTATACCAGCCAGTTGTAATCCATCTTTTACCTAATTTTTAACCATAACAACAATAATGTATTCTCGTCTGTAACCTATTTGAAAATAAATAAATTTTATTATTATTATTTTTAGTTTTTAACTATTCTCGGGACCCTGGGGTCCCGGACCTTTGGAAGGCGTACGAGGGGCCGAAGCCAACTCGCAGAGGCCCGTTAGACATTTTTAATTAATTAAATGAGGCACCAACCGACGATTATCCCTGTCCGCACTACGTAAGTGCATCCAAGGACAACCCCCGGTTGGTGTAGGACTATTGCAGGATATGGACACAAAGATATTGGGTTATGGGTTTGGATGGCTAAAGTGAACTGGTTATCTAGGACTATGGAAAGACTATGGCCCCTGCCTGATCAATGTTTTAAATGCACACGGATAAAATGGCAGGGGGTGACTTGCACACTCAATAATGGGCCCCCGAAAACGGTCGCTAGCACAAAGTGTCGTAGCGACAAGGGGGCAACATGTCCTGAGGTGCTAGAGGAGTGGAGAGGTATTCCACGGCTTTCAGAACAATCCCAGAGCCCGGAAGATGGTCAAGATCCCTACGAGCACTTACTGGAATACTTCCTTCCTCCAAGCACGTTTGCTCTTGCGAATCTCCACTCAAGCCGGCCAATTAAGGCAAGAATGAGATGGGAGCTCTGTTCCTCGTCAGTGTTCACTCCAGCCGGCCAATGAAGGCAAGCCAGAGGTGAGGAACAAGACTTCTCCCGGGAGATAGGGTCGTGGGGTCGCTACTGCCCATCAGCTCGCCACAAGCTGCCCTGCGGGTTTTTGTATCTCTCTTGGTCTGGCTCATCATCCTAGACCCGTTCCGGAAAAGTAAACTCTACCGGCACAGACCTAGAGTTCGGAGCGCGCAAGCCCCACCACGACGTCAACGTAGAGATACGGCGGTGGGCTATTATTATTATTATTATAGGTTGACCGTCTCGCAATTTTACCTGCCCCCCATAAAACTCTTCTCTTCCCTGGCACACATGCAAAAGTATTGACAATCATACCTTTCTGAATAACCGATAAGACAAGGATATTTTCCTAGTAATTTGTACACCAGGTGTAGTATTTTTTTTTTGCACTAGACTACATTTGTTATGAAGTAATAGCAAAAATTACAAAAAATTAAATGTTTGGTTAGTGATATTTGCCAAAGTTTTAGGCATTATTGAACTTTTAATTATTAACAAAGGTCTGCTACGGCGTCAACTATGATAATAACTTAAATTTCAGTACAGTCGCGCCGTAAATCATTTTTAAATTGGTTTCAAATGATTTAATCTGGGATTTTTCATAAAAAAACTAAAACTCTTAACTAATTCAAAAACTACTGAATTTCGGTAGAACATTTGGTGGCTTAATTTGTTGCATTTTAACCCTACTATGACGTCCTGCAAGGAATACGTCGAGTTACCAGTAACCCTGTATATTGTATGGGTTAATTAAACGCCACGTTCCACTAGTACCTATAAAAGATATTAAATATCCGTACTGGTTTTCTAGACAGCTCATTAAAAGACTAAACGAAAAGAACCGTCTTCGACTTAAAAAGTACAATAATCCTTTAGACATTATTGCTTTAGATTTATTTAGGAAAAGATGTGACCGTATGGCTACGTCTTGTTACAATGCTCACATTGCTGATATAGAGACTAAAATTACTTCAAACCCAAAATATTTCTGGAGTTACTTAAAAATGAAGAGAGGTGGCACTAGTAACTACCCCAGTTCCATGACAGATGGTATAAACACCTCAGAAAATATTAATGAAATATGTAATTATTTTGCATCCCATTTCTCTAAGGTATACGGTAGTGATGGGAATGGTGTACATGCGAGCGCAGGTGACATTAATAGCTGCATAAGCAATAGCACGTTAGGTCATATAACAATATCACAAGATCAGATACGCAGAGAATTAAAAAAAATTGACGTTCACAAAGGGGCCGGCCCTGATAATATACCTGCTTTGCTTTTAAATAAGCTATCGAATGTTTTTTCACTGCCATTAAGTATTATATTTAATCATTCTGTTCTTCGGGGTACTTTTCCGGCCCTTTGGAAGGAAACCAAAATTGTGCCTATTTTCAAAAACGGGGATCGGTCTGATGTGAGCAATTACAGGCCCATCGCTGTTCTCTCTATAATTGCAAAGGTATTTGAAGCCCTCATATGCCCTGTGCTGTCTAGACATTTATCACAGCTAATAATAGATAGCCAATATGGATTTATGAAGGGGAAATCGACAGCTACCAATTTGATGACTTATGTTGAAAGCATTGTTGAAGCGGTTGATGCGCGTGTCCAGGTTGATGCAGTCTACACCGACTTCAGCAAGGCTTTTGACATGGTAGACCATGGCATACTCATCAAGAAGCTTGAAATGAATGGCGTATCGGACCCCCTCTTAGGTTGGTTTAAATCATATCTGTCTGGACGGATACTCAAGGTTGTGGTAAATGGCTGCTCTTCAGATTCGTACATTGCAACGTCGGGAATCCCTCAGGAATCTCATTTGAGTCCGCATATATTCATTCTTTTTGTAAATGATATTTACAAATGCTTCTCGAACTCGAATATATTCTTATTCGCTGATGACCTCAAAGCTATAAAGATTATAAAAAATCCTGCGGACTCGGTACTATTTCAAAGCGACTTAGACAAGCTGACTATGTGGTGTGAGCACAAAAAAATGTCTTTGAATGTAAAAAAATGCCATCATATCAAATTCACAAAAAAAAAGAATATCACGCAGTCAGTCTATAAATTGAATGGTCAGCGGCTTGAGGAAGTCGAAACTATTCGAGACCTAGGTGTTCAGTTCGACAAAAAGCTAAGCTTTGTAGAACATATAGACAAAATTATATTAAAAACATCAAAGGTGCTTGGCTTCGTTATGAGAGAGTAAAACCTAGCATTAAGAAAATTATGTACAACTCGCTGGTTAGAAGCCATCTCGAGTATTGCAGTGTGGTCTGGTCACCTGAGTATAAGATCCACATCAAGCGCATCGAACGGCTGCAAAAAAGGTTCTTATTGCATCTCACCTATAAAAGTAATATGGGAAAAAAACTCAACTCGTACCAAGAAAGACTGAAGTATTTTAGGATGGTGTCGCTGGAGAAACGCAGGAATATGCTAGATTTGGTTTTCCTTAAGAAGCTGGTAACAGGCTCTCTTAACTGTTCCGATTTGCTCAGTAGGGTATTATTCCATGTGCCACGTAGTCTGCCAAGAAGTTTTAATAGGAGGCTATTCTGCATGCCAAGATGTCATACCAACTTAAGGCAATACTGTCCACGAATGTATGCTGCATACAAAGAGCACGAAGTAGACATTGACCTCTTTCATTCATCAGTAACTGCTCTAAAAAAAGCCTCACTTGCCATTTAATGGGTGTCTCTATGTAGTATAAATTCAAAAAATATAAATTCAAATATTAACCTAATCTTATTTAAAATTATAACATAAAATCTAATCTAATCTAATTTATTCAATGTAATTTAATTTATTTGTTGTAATCAATTTAGCTTTTAATCATTTATTTTCATCTAAACTATGTATTACTTGTTTTAATTAATTAATTTTGTTATTATCTGCGCATAATGTAGTGCATGCTGTGCTTTTCTATAAGTAATGAGGCGCTTAGACTTAAGTCTGCAAAGTACTAATTTATGTACTCATTGTTGAAGAGCCTAATAATAAATAAATTACGCTCGGAACTTGACGCTCTAGATAGGAAGGTCCGTACATTGCTGACGGCAAATCGGATGCATCACCCACGGTCATCAGTGATGAGACTGTACATCCCGCGGAAGTATGGAGGTCGAGGTTTCCTAAATGCTAAAACCCTCCACAACCGCGAGATTTACAGTCTCAGGGAATATTTCCTTCAAACTGACGTGGGTATGCACCGAGATGTGGTCGCAGTGGACAAGGGCCTCACCCCGCTCTCCTTGGCAAAAGAGAACTGGCGCAAACCTGCAGTACTTGATACTAACGATCGTAAGGAAGTATGGCAGGGCAAAGAGCTACACGGACGCTTTTTCCGGGCCCTCCACGGGCCGGATGTAGACTTTTTGGCGTCTGTATCCTGGCTACGCTTCGGTGACCTCTTCGGGGAAACCGAAGGTTTTGTCTGTGCGATTATGGATGAAGTTATCCTGACGAATAATTATCGGAAATACATTGTCAAGGACGGTACGGTTGACATCTGTCGGGCATACCACCGCCCCGGTGAATCAATCCGACATATTATTTCCGGTTGTTCTCGTCTAGCTAACGGCGAGTACTTGCACAGACACAATCTAGTGGCTAGGATTATCCACCAGCAACTTGCCTTGCAGTACAACCTTGTGAAATCTGAAGTACCATACTACAGGTATGTGCCCGACCCAGTTCTCGAGAATGGTCACGCCACATTGTACTGGGATCGATCTATCATCACTGACAGGACTATTGTAGCTAATAAGCCTGATATTGTGGTGATAGATCGACGAGAGCGCCGTGCAATGATTGTTGATATCGCCGTCCCTCATGACGAGAATCTCGTAAAAGCTGAGAAAGATAAAAAAATCAAGTATCTTGACTTAGCACACGAGGTTGTCGACATGTGGGATGTGGACTCTGCAATCATTGTACCGATAATCGTTACGGTTAATGGCCTAATAGCGAAGAGCCTCGACCAACACCTCAGGAGGCTCTCATTGCGCGGCTGGGTCAAGGGCTTGATTCAGAAAGCAGTACTCCTAGACACGGCACGCACAGTGAGGAGTTTCCTCTCTCTAGAGCCCTGACCACCGGCAGCTTGGACCTTGTTCCAGATGCCAATGGGCCACTGTTTTTTATATTTTTAAATGTTTTGTTAATGATTTTTATAAAATTATTTAAAAATGTATTTAATGTGTAAAAAATGGATAAATGAAAATAAATTAAAAAAAGGATTTTCAAAATCGGTCCATAATTGACGGAGAAATCGGTGGACATATATAAAAAAAAAAAAACAAACATACGCGACGAACATATAACCTCCTCCTTTTTGGAAGTCGGTTAAAAACTACTGGACCGATTTGAAAAATTCTTTCAGCAATGGATAGCTACATTATCAGCGAGTAACATAAGCTATATTTTATCCCCGTACTCCCACGGGAACGGGAACTATGCGGGTGAAATCGCGTGACATCCGCTAGTATAATATTATAAAATACTAATGAAGTAACTCTGTCTGTCTGTATGTTACCTTTTCAGTCCTAAGCCACTGAACGGATTTCGATGAAATTTAGCAAAGAGAAAGATGAAATCCTAGGAAAGGACGTAGGCTAATTTTTGTTTCAAAAATAATTCTAAAGGTGGTGGTATAAGGGATGAAAGTTTGTACGGGAAACTCAGCATTTCATAGTTACGGATATGAAAATTGAAAATTATAAACTGCTTTTTACTCTATAACGGCTGAATGTATTTAGATGAAAGGCCCATTGTGTCACAAAGGCCTATTCTTGGCCATGGTTTGCCCAGCAATGTGGGAAATACAAAAAAAATACCCATTTAGTAACTAAAATATTGCTATTACTTATTTGTAACGAAATCTCCGGAATTAAAAGCCGCTTTAGTCACGACACTCAATCGTTTATTTCCTTATCTAACACTTCCGATAATTGGTCAATCCTCTCAAAGTAGGGATGCCAACTTTTACTGAAAAAAATCGATACGCTCAAAACTAGTTACCAAAAATTGAATTTCGGAAAATCGATTTTTTATTATGTAGCTGTTACAATCAACTCAGCCTATCGCAGTCAACTACTGGACATAGGCCTCTCCTAGGCTGCGCCACAACACCCTTTCATCCGCCTTCTGCATCCAGTCTGTCCCAGCCAACTTTTAAGGCCGTTGGTCCATCTAGCTGAGGGGCGTCCCACACTATGCTTACCGATACGCAGTCTCCACTCTAGGACTCGTCTGCTCCACCGGCCATCGGTCCTGCGACGAATTGACCAACCCACTGTCAGTTCAGCATGCTTACTTTGCAGGCTATGTTGGTAACTCCGGTTAACTTCATTTCTGATCTTAACCTTCAAAAAAACCTCGAGCATAGCCCGCTCCATAGCGCGCTGAGCAACCTTGAATTTGTGAACTAGCCCGACTGTCAGTGTCCATGTTTCGGCACCGTATGTCATAACGGGCAGGACGCACTGGTTGAACACCCTAGTCTTCAAACACTGCGCGATTGGCGACGACAAGACTTGACGAAGTTTTCCAAACGCTGCCCAAACTAGCTGGATCTTTCTGTCGGCTTCTTTATAAAAGTTGTGCCTACCAAGCTGGATGAGTTGCCCTAAGTAGACGTACTCCTTCACAACTTCGAGAAGCGACCCTTTGATGTGGATTACATTTGGCAAGACATGCGAAATGTACATACATGATTTTTGTCTTGTCCGAATTCATGCCGAGGCCAACCAGCCGAGAAGCTCCATTTAGGCTGTGCAGCATCTGGTCTATGTAACTGTCCCAGCGTCTTGTCAGCGTCAGCTGTAACCTCTTTGGTTAATTTCTTTAGAGACAATAAAAAATGTTATTTCATTTTAAAATACGATCCATTGAACCGATTCCGTATTTCCAGTTTGTTTTTTAATATAGATTTTTCGAAAAATCGATTTCATATTCCCTAAGTCAATAATAATCGTAATTGACAACTGATTGACATTAATATTTCAAATTTTGTTTGGTTTTTCGACTACGTATTTCTATTTTATTTTCCGACGACTTTGATTACGATTATGGATCCTGTAACCGCTCCCGATGACGACCTTGGCTTTACATTGGATTCTGTACCCACCTCCCCAGACGACACCAGTTTGCCAATGGATACCGTACCTGTTTCTCGCCAAGCTGACACGAATATGGAACCTGAATTACACGAACTTACCAGCTTACCACGGAGCCATCTCTGTGTCAACTATGGCGTGGATACACGAAGACTTAAGAGATTTACGTTAAGCAATGTGGAAGTTCGGTTTATATTTCAACAATGGATTGCTCCACAACAAATAAGTTACTTTATGAACATGCAAGGTACAGAGTCAGCAACTTTTACTGCATAGCTACTTTACGTTAGGTTTGAATTGAATAATTCGGTTGGTTAGTGTCACGGAAACCATAGGAATAAATATTTGAAGTTTGTTTTGTCTCAAACCATTGCCACATATTTCATGTGACATAAGTAATGAATTATATGATCATCAAAAATGGTTTCAAAGACCGATGTCATTCAATGTATTTATACATAAAGACCTTCTGGTGCTACAGCATGCTAATAGGTATAAATTATTTTTATGACAGTATGCAATTATGTTTCAGATAATAGTCTGATGTGTGACCAATGTTGGATGTTAGCAAGGAATGCACAACAGCCTTCTGCACTACAAGAACGAAATGTTGGGCATCGACAAATACGATTGTGTAAACTGTGGTCAATCTGTATTAAGAAAGTACTTTCATCATCTATACCAACGCAAAACAGGCACAAGATACATACAAATAAGAACTATAATTGCAGAATGGATCATACCAAAACTAAAAATATGTTTTTTAGTAACCTTTAATTTATAAAAGACCCACCGAGTTCTATGTAAAAAATAGTGGTTGTTTCTTTATCTATAATGTTAACCCTAATGCCTATAACTTGTTTATTTCATGGGCGTCACTTGGCCAAAACCTTTTTATCAAATGGGCATTTCCCTTTCTAAATTAATGTCTGTAATTTTTATGGTGTACATAATAAAGAATATTCTATCTATCTATCATACCGGATAGGCCAAAACCTGGGTTAGGACTAGTGATGTGCCGGATATCCGTGATTCGCGGATATCCGTGGTTCTCCGAGGGAGAAAAAGATCTGTATCCTGTATCTGTTTACATATCATTACGTATACGTAATGAAATGTATTAATATAAAAGATCCGTTCAAGAACCACCAAAAAGTAACGGATACAGATCTTTTTCTCCCTTGGATATCCGCGGATATCCGCGAATCACGGATATCCGGCACATCACTAGTCCTAACCCAGGTTTTGGCCTATCCGGTCAGAAGCTAGTATAATAATCATATAAAATTATCATTGTATAAATAGGAGCCCAAACAACAATTACAACGTGTATTATTACGATAATCTCTGACAAAATTACTAACGAGTGCAAAACCTGCGAGACTGCTAGGTACCAATGACACAAGGTCTCTAGAGCAAAGTACAGACGGAGAACCTTCAATACAAGGGTGAGGATTTTAGGCTGCGCTTCCTGGATCCTTGGAACAACAACACAATCAATAATCATGTACGTACAGTCAACTAGATACTTCCATAGAAACAGTTTGCCTTCCATACCACACATAATTTTAGTTGAAGATTTTAATGAAGTCAGGTTGACCGTTTCACTCAATAGTACGAAGATATAATTGCAGTATCAAACATAATTCAAGTAGATAGATATTATACTAAATGGGTGTATGTAACTTCTGGTACCAACGATTAAAGAAGTTTAGCTTATTTTCCAACTTATCTAGAAAAAAAAAAGGATTGTGTGGTTTTATGAAACCACGGTAAAAGTGAAACTTCTATAGGCGCCGCCATATTGGCCTTGGCTGCTCTGACGAGCGCCTTTCACTTTATCCCTACTCCGCGGCCGACCGTCACGCGACATGCAACACACAAACCAAAAAGTTTGAGACGATGTAATAAAAGTTTTACTTTAACAGTGCACTTAGTTAATAGTAGTAGTAGTGTTTATATAAAATGCTTTTATTAAAATTATTTAATAGTTACTATACAGGGTGTCAGGGACATCGACGTGAAAACTGTTACCATGGATTCAGTACATGATTCGGAACACCCGTGCGTAGAAACCTATCGTCGGTGATTTAAAAAAAAAATCTGCTGTTTCATAGAAAAGTGCAATACCTACGCGGTCAAAATGTATGGAACAGCAAACATTTTTTTAATTACCAAAGCGGACGATAGATTTATATGTAAGTATATTTATTTATAGTGGCGAATGATAGATACCGAATGTAAATTATAACCTGAACGACGTGATTTTAGAGATTGAAAAAAACGTTACTAAAATGGGTGATCGTCTCAAGATTTATCTTTTTTTTTTTTAAATCCGCTATACAGATAAATACATCGTTTTTGCCAGCGTACCGTGGGATACACATTAGATATAAATCTTCTATTAAATTAACCTTCTTCTTTTCTTTTTTTTAAATAATATAATAGTTACAAATAGTTTTTGTACGTTTGTTTGTTTGTTGGTCTTTTTTTGGGTGGGAAATCATCAAATAACTTTTCCCGCTCTGGGCGGAGCGGGAGGGCGTGTCAGACACTTACTGACTAAAACCCACCCGTGTTCCTTCAGTTGCCATGTTGCCAGGGGGCCACGATGTCCCTATTGGTTTTCTTCGAACCCCCGGCAGGCATTGGCCCTAGCGGACCCCGTCAATTTTGCTGACATCTCTTTGAGGCGCGCGTGGAACACAACGCGCCGTCGACCCGGGCTTGGTCCTTATCGGACGGCGAGCTGCCCATTGCTCACCGTCCGCAAGCCCGCGCCTACGGTGGCCGGAAATCTTCCTGTGATTCCCGACGCCCAGGGCGTCTCCTCCTGCGGCGGTTAGGGGCGCGAGGGCGCGAAATTTGCCTCTCCCTCACGCGCTCCGTCTCCTCCTTCGCGAGCATTACTGCTTCACAGAAGGAGGTGACGGCCTCCCATTTCCTCTCGCTCCGTAGCATGGCCCGAATCAGGGCCGGACGCGAGAGGTCACCGCCGCCGATCGCTTCCAAGAGGACACGGCGATGCCCTGCCCAAGCCGGGCAGATCTCCACCGTATGCTCCACCGTGTCCTCCGGGCGATCCACACAGTGATGACACCCGGGCGTTTCCTCCCGCTTTATCCTGAATAGGTACCTCCCGAAACAGCCGTGTCCGGTGAGCACCTGTGTCAGGCGGAAGGTGAGGACGCCGTGGCGCCTCTCTAGCCACTCCTCAAAGAGGGGTCTTATCGCCGCAATTGTGGCGTGCCCAGCGCTGGGTTGCGACAATTGCACTCTCCATTCCGCCATGAGATCCCGCCGGAGCTCTGTCCGCTGTGCCGCGACTTCTTGCGGCATCGGAGTTAAGCCTCGGCGTTTCGCCTCCTCGCGCCACTCCCAAATGTGCGCGAGAACCTTTGCCTCCTTGTTTGTTGGTCTGGATGTATGTTCCGGATTGGCGGAAAAACGGCTGAACGGATTTGCATAAAATTTGGCACACGGTTAGTTTATCCCGGTATCTAGTACGTTCCCGTGGGATATTTTCCGACATCCCCGCATCCCGCGTTGCGTGTCGCGCTGCGTTTAAAAAAGAATTTTATTTTTATTAATTTATTTATCTTTTGTATAGATTCTTTTCCATTTTGTGAATGTGAGAACGTTGTAGGCTTAGTGGACTGTAGACCTGTTGACCATTTTCTATTTTGTTAAGTAACCTGATGATTATTGAAAGACCTATACTGTCCTCCCATACCTAGTAACACTGTTAAGGCTCGTGCAGACCAGCGCGATATCGCGGGCGCGACAGCCCGCGATATCGCGCTGGTCTGCACGTTGGTCATCGCTTATTTGCCAGGGCTTATTTTTAATCTTTTATTTTCAATTGCTTTGATTATTTTTTGTACATTGTTCTACGCTGATGTCAGTTATCTTGATTTCACTGAGGCACACCTAGATAAGCTTGAGCGACTTCAAAACTTTTGCATAAGATTTATATTTGGCCTGCGCAAATATGATCACATTTCTGAATTTCGTACAAAGCTCAAGTGGCTTCCCATACGTCTTCGCTGGAATTCTCATATCTTATTTCAGCTCTACAGTATTCTGTTCAATCCTGCAACCCCGTCTTATCTTAAAAAAACGTTTCAAGTTCCTTCATGCCACACATAATAGATATCTGAGGTCATCGGAAAATCTGAGACTAGAGATGCCGATGCATACATTCCACTGGCTTTTATGACAAATCTTTTAAGGTTCAAGCAGTACTGTTAGGGAATGCCTTGCCCGCGTCGATAAGGCGTGCTCAATCTTTGTCCAATTTTTAAAATTCTGGTAAAAAAACACTTCCTCTCTCCTTAAACATTATCATTACAAATAGTTCCTTGCTCTTGTTTCATGTTTATTATTTTATGTATATCTGTTATTTATCTAATATATAATACAGTCGAACCTGGATAAGCGAGAGTTCAAGGGACTACGATCTCTTTTTCGCTTATAGCGGTTTCTCAGTAACTCGAGTTTCTAGCTTATAGAGGTACAGCAGCGCCTAAACTCACTTATAGGGGTTGAGGCCGGTTGAGAAAGGTACAGGAAAAAAAACAATGTTATTTTCCACGAAATTTAAGAATGAGTCATAAATTGCAGATGTTAAATTACACTCGACTGTCGCTTATAGAGGTACAGGAGTGGCTTTTCTCACTTATAGAGGCTGAGGTTGATTGGGAAGGTAGAGAGAAAAACAAAACAATGTTATTTACACGAAATTTAAGAATGCGTTATAAGTAACAGATGTTAAATAACACTCGACTGTCGCTTATAGAGGTACAGGCTAGAAGCAGTATCAGTTATAGAGGTCCACGAGTGTAAAACGACATTCTCTTATCGAGGTTTCTAATTTTCACTTATAAACGGTTAATATGACGGGACCTGGCAATTACTCTCATTTATAGAGTTTTTTCGCTTACACAGTTCTCACTTATCCAGTTTTGACTGCATATATTTATATAGGTAATTATATGCTTTATATATCTGTGTATCTGTTGTACATGTAAATGGTACACCACTGACTACCTGCAGTATTGTCGCTCCTTTTCCATTTAAATCCATCCAAAGGTTGTCTGTAAAAGATCGCTTTTAGCGATAAGACCGCCCATTGTGTCACCTAATGTAAAAATTCTATATTAATGTCTGTAATTTTTATGGTGTACAGTAAGCGTCAACAGTGGATAGACACGCTAAGAGTCTTATTGCTGTGAAGGTGAACACGCGGTGTAGTCCGTCATGTATGTGTAATCAACACGGTACACACACCACAGAGAACGCAGTTTTGCACTTACACACTGTCGTATCGTCACGGTTCGCGCCGCATACGAAACAAAAATATATTTCTGTTACTTTTATTAGATACACACGCATTATGCGCGTGACCTTGGCCAGTTTAATGGCATTGCTAAAATTCGAAAGAAAGTTAAATGTGTAGATAGCAGAAGGCGTTAAGCGTTGGTCTTGTGTTCAAGATGGCTAAGGTTCGAATCTCGTAAATCACAATGCTGTTTTTGCAAAAAAAAATATTTTTGTTTGTAATTATAATATTTTTTAAATATTGCTGTCTTTTTATTAATGTTGTTATTACAATAAAGGGTTTAGAATAAAAATGCATGAAATGTGATAAAAAAATTAAAAATATTTATTCGTTATATTTATTTTACTTATATAATTAACAAACTGTTACAATTATTTATCATTACTTCAGCTGAATAAGATGTGAAATAGATGTCTAGAAACTTAGAAGCAATTGGTATTGTTTTGACATAGATTTAAATTTTGAAATGTTTTCAATTTTAAATGGATTTTTTTCACCATAAATATAAAGCTTTGATCATGGTCGAAATAATTAAGCAATAAATAAGAATATTAGACTACTCAAAATGTAAAAAAAAACTACTGACAAAATAGGTGATTTTAAGGTTAAGTATAGGCAGTTTACATTAAGTCATTATTTTTCATTTTATTTGGTTTTATTATATTGGATGGTATTGAGGTTATAGCTTAAGTATTCATTTTCTTTACGAAAAGAAGATTGAAACTAAACCTCAAATTTTAATCCTAAAATAATAATATTACTAAAATAGTCTTAAAGTTTTTCGTTCTATCTGCAAGAAATACGACAAACACCATATTGAAACGTGCTTAAAAAATTCGTTACCATAAATTCATGCAATAACGAATCTGTTGTTTATAAAGTTGGTATGATCAATATTTTAAAGTCAAAAACAGTTTTCTAGCTGATCTTCAGTGATGCAAGCCTTTAGAGTGCACGGCAAACGGTTCATAATGACGTGTTTAATAATTCAGCAAAATATCTCGTTGGTATGAAACCATTGGTTTCATATTCATTCACCATTTGACGTCGCTGCTACTCGATAATAAGCCACTTCCTCATATCTCTTAACCCTCACAGTATTTCTCTAGAACAAAGAATAACGTTATATTTATTACACATATTACCTAATTATTTATTATTCACTAATCGAATTAAAACTCATAATGAATTTAAAACTTTAAAGGCATCTTCTGTCTCAACATTTCCTCTGTTCTATCAACAATACCCTTGATTAAGATTTATGTTTAGTAAAATATGAAATATTTAAATGATAACACTCACACTTAGTCCAGTTTCATTAGAACGCACTTTTACGCAGCGCTATTGATATCCCTTCAATATTTGCTTTTTAAAAATAATAACCACAACACTGCGCTAAATACTCGTCACCAACATTTTCTATGAACCAACAAAGATCTGTTATGTGAATACTCGTAACGAACTGCATCTGTCTACCCCACAGAAATCGAAATAATTTAGTTAATTTTCTGTGGTCTACCTGCTAAATTTTAATATTTATGTGAATAAGACGAATGAAACAGAGGCCGCAATCCGAGTTACGTTAAAAGTGATTATATCGCGTATCCGACTAATTTTAATAGTCACAAAATATAAGGGTTATTGAGTAATAATTGTGACTTTGGACTTTGGTCGGGTTCGCGATATTATCACTTTTAACGTAACACGGAATGCGGCCAAAAAGCGAATGGTTATCGAACTAGTCATTGGTTGCAGACAAAGTGAGTGTGTGTGTGTAATGTGCGTGCCTACAGTATTGTAACAACTTATAGAATAAGGTCGTAAGTCAAACCGAAGCGTCAGTCTATTGCTTTGTGAGATTGCCTATGGACTTTTGGTCGGTACTGTACATAATAAAGAATATCTATACATACAATAAAATCGTAACAAAGTCAAAACTGTACATTGAATATTTTTGAAAAAAAGTAATTGCTACGAGGTCTAGGATCGATTCTAAAGCCGAAAATATTTTTTTTTAGAATTTTTGTCTGTTTGTCTGTATGTATGTTCCAGCATGGCGCAAATTCTACCGGACAGATTCTGTTAAAATTTTGCATAGATATTCCCTGTCTGGTCAAGTTACAGGGTATAAATTATCACGCTATTTGCAATGGGGATGAGCAATATTACATAATGTCGTATTTTTATGTTCTAGCATGACGCAAATTATACCAGATAGATTCTGTTAAAATTTTGCATAGGTGTTCCCTATAAGTCTGGTCAAACTGTAGGGTACAAACTATCACGCTATTTACTATGGAAGACGAGCAATATTATATGATGTGCGTATTTTTGGAAAAAAACGCGCTAAAATTTTAGGATATTGTAGATGGTTATCTATTTAACTTTTTAAATGATTATCATCACGCTATACCTTTATGGAACTAAGCAGACAATCATGAAATATATAGGAACGGCTATTTTAGATAAATCTCAACAAAGCTATTAGCTCAGCAGTTGGACGATTGCTTTGCAAACATGGGGTTGTAAGTTCGATTCCCAACAGAATCAATGAATTGTCATTAAACATTGATAATGTAACCATTTCAGATAAGTTAAAAGTTGCTGAGACACTAGAAAACTTCTTTACCAACATTCCAATAGAGGTTACGAAATCTCTCCCCTCATCATCTATACTAGCTGAATCTCTTTTAAAAGAACACTTCAGTAGAGACATTCCAAGTTTTGAATTCAAGCCCATTTCTATTGACACAATTAAAAAAGAATTTAAAAGTCTTAACATTAAAAACACTGAAGACTTATGGGGGATTTCCGTTAAGGTTCTTGAAGATATCATTGACACAATTGCCCCTGTCCTAACAGGCATATTTAATCAATGTTTAGATAGCGGTACGTTTCCTGATTTAATGAAACATAGTAAAGTAGTACCAATTTTCAAATCGGGTAGTAAGAGTGATCCCTCTAATTATAGACCAATATCTGTGCTACCAGCATTGAGTAAATCATGCTGGACCAGAAGTTGTCACATTTTAATTCTAATGGGATTTTACATAGTCACCAGTTTGGTTTCACGAAAGGTAGGTCGACGACTGACGCAGGAGTAAAACTCATCAGTCACATTTTGGAATCCTGGGAGAAGTCCCAGGATGCAATTGGCATTTTCTGTGACCTCTCAAAAGCGTTTGACTGCGTTGACCACAATACACTGATCTGTAAATTACACCACTACGGAATTCGTGGACAAGCTGCTGATCTTGTTCTTTCCTATCTATCAAACAGGCAGCAAAAAGTAAATATTAATGGGGCGACGTCTTCGGGGTCTCCAGTTAAAATGGGCGTGCCTCAAGGCTCAATTCTCGGCCCTTTCTTATTTCTAGTTTATATAAATGATCTTTCTTACATGATGACTAACTTATCAGATATAATTCTATTTGCTGACGACACTTCTCTTATTTTTAAAATAGACAGGAAAGATACAGATTACATGTTAACGATAGTCTGGCTGTACTTTCAAAATGGTTCGCAGCTAATAATCTTTTACTTAATGCGAACAAAACGAAATGTATTAGGTTCTCATTACCAAATGTACCTCAAGTAGGTCTAAATCTAAAACTTGATGGCAAAAACCTAGATGCAATAACGGAAACTATATTCTTAGGAATAACTTTAGATTCAAAATTACAATGGGGCGCCCATATTAGAACTCTTTCTGGTAGATTAAGTTCAGCTGCATATGCAGTAAGAAAAATAAGGCAGTTGACTGATATAGCCACAGCTAGGTTAGTATACTTTGCTTATTTCCACAGTATTATGTCTTATGGCGTCTTGCTGTGGGGATCGGCAGCTGACGTAGATTCAATTTTCATTTTACAAAAGAGGGCAATCCGCGCGATCTATAAAATGGGCCCTCGCGAGTCCCTTAGAGACAAATTTATAGTACATTACTGCCGCGGTCTATAATGACTACTTTGCTGGTCGCGCTGATGATGGCCGACAGCGCAGCTAGGCTAGCTCGAGGCAATCGTAGCGTGACCAGCGAAGCAGTCATAGTGGGCCAAGGCTTGTATAGTGCTTTACTCAAAAATGCAAGTACCTAATCTAAATAAAACCAGCAAGTAAAAATTTAGATTTCCTACTGATTTTCCACTGCACAAATTTTTCATATGCAAGCTTATATTTTTCCTTTGAGTTTCGCGGTATTAAATTTTCAACCACTAATTTAGCTTCATCTTTAATGTCTGGCGGTGTTAAACACATTGAATCGGAAGAATTTTCGCTTTGAGAGCTCATTTTTAGCAAAAAAGTCACTAAATAAAATTTTCGCTGAACCGCGCTTTTGTTACTTCTTTGTTTTTTTTAACAATGGTAGTTGGAACTATACAGCCAAATATGGAATAAAATCTTTTTGTACCTATCTCTATAAATACAAACAGCTGTGTTTTAAATAAAATCTTTTTGCATTTGATTTTTTAAAACGTTGAAACGTCAAAATAGCGGCCGGCAATGTTTTGCCGGCCTGTTAGAGCGACCAGCAATACTTTGCCGGCCGCTCCTTGAAACAGAACGGCAAGGTCGACTTTGCTCAAGCAAGGTTGTCAAAATAATGACCACATTACATGCATTTTTGAGTAAAAGAAATTGATATACTAACTTTGCCTTCACTTTATATCTTAGAAAGTATTATGTATGTTCGCAAAAACTTAAGACTTTTCAAAATAAGAAGCGATTTCCATAATATAAATACACGTAGTCGACATGAAATTGTGATACCTAAATTTAGATTAACTAAAACAAGCAAGTCATTTCTTATAAACAGCATCCACTTTTATAACAAGTTGCCAAAGTCTGTGACAGAAATTAGCGATGGGAAGTTCAAAACCCTTATCAAACGTGTCCTTATCAAGAAAGCATATTATAAAATTAAAGACTATGTTGAAGATAAGGAAGTTTGGCAATAATTCCTTCTGCACATGTGGCTTCCCTGGTACCTCATTAACGGCATAAATAAGTAAGAGTCTATTAACTGCTCCCAATTTACCATGTTTATTTAAATCTTAATTTTTTTTTGTTTTTACATTCGTCCTTGACATATTCTATTTTTTGACATTATATACCTACGATTTAATTTCAACTTTTTTTTTGTGACTTTTGTGGACATGATAATTACTCAGATTGATTACAGTTGTAACAGCAATCATATAATTGCGTTTTATTAAAATAGGTTTTTTACTTTTATTAATTTATGTATTTTTTGTATAGATTCTTTTCTACATATTTTGTGAATGTGAGAACGCTGTAGGCTTAGTGGATTGTAGACCTGTTGACCATTTTCTATTTTGTTAAGTACTTGGTACTTATTGAAAGACCTACACTGTCCTCCCATACCTAGAAACACTGTTATATGAAAGTATTGTAAAAGCCAATTATTTTTAAAAGAGTAACCGTGGAGTTTCTTGCCGGCTCTTCTACATAGAAAACGAACAATTGGAACCGTGCACCTAGCTTCTGACGTTTCATAAGTGCCCATGTAGGTTTATGTGAAATAAAATATTTTGATTTTGATTTTGAACTACGGTTTTGTTTTTCTTTTTTTTCTCATTTTGTAATACTACTTTTTTTTTGATTAGGTATGAATATAATGAGTTCATAGAATGTATTAATTCACTAAAAACTACTACAAAGTGAAAAATACCTTAAATTTCGGAAGTCGGTGTCTTTGGTATTGTATTTTCATTATTTGCCACCGACTTCCGAAATTGAAGTTATTTTTTACATTGTAGTAGTTTTTTTTTTGGAAGTTGGTTGTTTTTTTTTTTTGTAAAAAAAAATATTTCTCGCTTTTTAGTGGGTCAATTTGTAATTTGTCTAAGTTACATTAACCTAATGCCAACTGCTCATCACTTTTTACAAAATATTGCTTTTCTTGATGCGGGGACGTTCATCGTTGAGGAGTTCTCCTGGTACTTCACCATCAACTCCACTTCTCCATATGCATTGTGACGAGCATAAATTGCATTGCAACCATATTAAAGTAATCGAATCGCACCCCGTGAAATACTTATTATTTAGTAGTTCCGGTGGCTATTTGTGGTCTTCATCATCAGCTCCACTTCACCAAATGGTTCTTTCCAAGAGCAACTGTACGAGTAACTATAAAAAATACCCAAATCGCCATAGTTTTGCCTATAATATTTGAAGAGTACTCTCTATTTCTCTGGGATGCCATCATCAGATCCTGGTTTCCTTATCATGATACCACCCTTGGGATATTTCCTTTCCAACAAAAAAAGAATCATCAAAATATAGATATATACGGTCGAATTGAGAAACCTCTTTTTTTTTAAGTCGGTTAAAAAGGAAAACTTCGTAAGCTATGGGAAACTGCTACGTTACAAGTACTTTACAGTCACAAAACATTTAAGTTTGTGTTCTGATCATTTTAGAGCTGAAGACTATAGGAATAAAAGAATATTTTGACAGCAGATTTGTCCTAGCGGTTTTAAAATCTGTGTGTGAATCTTCTGGAATCGTTGCCACACTGCTTTCTGGTAACAAAAGAGCGCACGTCATGTTTAAGATTCCCATCGATTTGGAGAGCAACGAAACGCCTGTTTGTGGGGTGTCACGCAACAGTAACAAGGGATGTGTGCTTAGAGATTGCGCTTCATCGTATGGGATGAATGCATTATGGCAAAAAGGAAAGCAGTGGAAGCTGTAAACAGAACCCTACAGGACATCTGCAGGAACCAAGACATGATGGGTGGTGTTACAGTCCTGACTGACAAAGTGAATACTTCGTTGAAAAGGTCGACTCTATGGTCGAGAGTTCATAGACTGCGCTTGACCATCATCATGCAAGCTTGGCTTGGCGGGAATTCAAATGCTCAAGAATTCACCGATGTTCTTCTAAAAGTTGGTTAAGGCACTCTACCAGAAACTCTTGGTAGAGTAGATCCCACTTTAGAAGATCTTATTCGTCTGGTATACGGGGACATCAGTCAAATTTCTGACTGAAAATTCCTGACTCTCTGTATATTTTGACTGCTGAGAATAAAACTACAAATGTAGTATACAGGGATGTTTTATAAAAATGTGGCTGTTATTGTAGTATATTGTGGTGTCTTACGACTTCCACGTGAACGAAGTCGCGGGCAGAAGCTAATTCTATCTATCTATCTCATTTAAAAAAGAAGCAACAAGAATAATATACCCAGGATTTTGTAATATCTATATTTAAAAGAGTGTCCGTGGAGTTTCTTGCCCGTTCTTCTCCATAAGTACCTACTACGCTTTGGAATGGGCAACTAGCTTCATCTTGTAACTGACCGATTCCTTGACAATTCAAAAGTGCCTGTAAATGGTTAAATAGAAATAAATGCTTTGAGTTCATTTTAATACATGTCTTAGTCTTCCTTTCGTGTAGTTAGTGACTAACCTGGTGTCAGAGTTTTAAAGTCGCCCATGTGCCTCTGACTTGGCTTCCCATGCCGTCGAGAAATATATCTCAGGCATGTCGGTTTCCTCACGATGTTTTCCTTCACCGTTTTTAAAGCAAGTGATAATTATACAATACGCACATGAACGCGTGCCTTGGGTTCGAACTCAAGACCTACGAGTATAACTTGGCAGTCCGACGGTCACACCACTAGGTTATCAGTGCTTTACCTCCTTATTTAGTGAAATAATTTTTCTGATTTTTCATTTAGAGTCCAATTCAGCTGATTAATCTTTAAAATGCGATATTGACCTTTTTAACCGACTTCTAAAAGGAGGAGGTTATCAATTCGGATGTTTATATTTTTTTTTAATGTATGTTCGGGCATAACTCCGTCATTTATAAATGGATTTGCAAAATTATTTTTTTGTTTGAAAGGGTCCCGGTCCCGGTCTCGAAGTGGTCCCAATGTCATCTGGTCAGGATCTGATGACGGAATCCTGGAGAAATCGAGGAAACTCTTCAAATATTATAAGCACAACTATAGCTATTTGGGTATTTTTTATAGTAACTCGTGCAGTTGCTCTCGGAAAGTACCATTTGGTGAAGTGGAACTGATAACGAAGACCACAGATGGCCATCGGGACTATTCAATAATAAGTATTTTACGGGTTGCGATTCGGTTACTTTAATATGGTTGTTAGCAATTTATGCACGTCACAATGCATATGGATGAAGCTGATGGTGAAGTACAAGGAAAATTGTATGCCTCGTTGGTGTAGTGGTCGCAAGGGCTGTTGTGTTCCACGCGCGCCTCAAAGAGATGTCAGCAGAATTGACGGGGTCCGCTAGGGCCAATGCCTGCCGGGGGTTCGAAGAAAACCGATAGGGACATCGTGTCCCCCGGCAACAGGGCAACCGAAGGAACACGGGTGGGTTTTAGTCAGTAAGAGTCTGACACGCCCTCTCGCTCCGCCCAGAGCGGGAGAAATTATTTGATAATATCCCACCAAAAAAAAAAAAGAGGTGCGTGCCTTGGGTTCGAACTCGACACCTATGGCTTGGTAGTCTGACGGTCACACCACTAGGCTATCACTGCTCACACGTCTTAGTAACGACGTGAGACTCCGGCTATATAAAAAACCAATAAAAAATGACAATGATGATGACGATGTCTTGTTTACTTACACCTTAAAATACAATAGACGTGGATATATTTAGTAAACTGTTCCGCTTAGCTATTTCTAAAGAGCCATAAAAACTCCTGAAAGAAATCGACACGTTTCACCTCTCAACAAGGCATCACTCAGCACTCGATGTGGTAACACGCCGTGTTCGAGTTCGCAACAAGTCCATCGTCATCCTGAGGATGCCTCGTTGAGAGGTGAAACATGTGTCGATTTCTTTCAGGAGTTTTTTATGGCTCTTCAGAAATAGCTAAGCGGAACAGGTTACTAAATATATCCACGTCTATTGTATTTTATAATGGATTTCCGCAAGGTCACGCCTGATTCAATTAATTACTTACACCTTAATTGGCGTTTTTGTCATAGTCGGGTTTTAGTTTTTGATTTTCATTGCCATACATTTGCCAAGCTTCAATAGAACAGCTGGTTGGTCACGCACGTCTGCTACGTGCCGGCAGAGCTAACGGTAAAAACAAACCTGATGGAATTTCACAGCAGGCTCTAAGGACGGTGACAGGATGAACAACACTATATATTGCCCGTTTTCAATAACTTTAGGAGGCGAGACATGAACCATAGCCCAAATAAATTGCGCTGTTAGATTTCAATTTTCGGCGTTGAGCTGGACGTGCAAAATTCAACAGCTTGATTTGATTGTGGCAGTCATAGGTGACGTCTAGTACCTATTAGTGAAAATGGGGAAATCTATCTATCGGATATATATCCTCTATTTTTTATAGGTAGCCCATGGGGGTCACTGTGGCTCAAGTACAGTTTTCAGTTAGTTAGACACGTAAACCAAACAGGCTCTCGACAGCTTGAATGGTTTTGGGGGGGATTATGACCCCCAGGACCCCCCTCGGATCGCGCTTGGTGAAGGCACGTGAACATATAAGAAATTGGCAGAATCATCCCAGCGCTGATTTGCTGCATTCGTTTTCTCCTCTACCTATCGTTATTTCTCCTGACTAAGTTTATTTTGTTTATATGTATGTATCTATGTATTAGTATTTATTCTTTTTCAAGTTATCTATCACTTACGTTGCACCTGCCATGTTTTGTTTCTACATCCCCCTACAGTTGACTGGTAGAAAATGCCTCAGGCATTAAGTCCACCTTTGTACAGTATTTTTTTTACTTGTGCATAAAGTTTTAATTTGTAAATAAATAAATGCAAAAAATGCCACAAAACAAGCATTTTCTGCCAGCCCATTGGCTGATTACTGTAAGAAATGGAATCAGACCGAACTCGACGCCTTGGATAGGAGGGTCCGTACGCTGCTGACTGCATATCGAATGCATCACCCACGATCATCGGTAATGCGACTGTATATCCTGCGAAAGTGTGAAGGTCAAGGCTTTTTAAACGCTAAGACACTCCACAATCGCTAGATATGCAGTCTCAGGGAATATTTCCTAGAAACCGACGTGGGGATGCATTGAGATGTGGTCGCGGTGGACAATTACCTGTAGAAAGATTTTTCTACAGGTAATTCCGATATTCTATTTCAATTCTCAGAAGTCAGAGCCAGAGCAATAATCATGTGAGTACTTACTCAAAAGAGTCGGTTCCTTATAAATAATTAGTGACATCAATTTTAAGAAAAAATAAGAATTACATAGGTAGGTTACTTACATCCATAAATAAAACTCAAAAACCAGTTCGTGAATATTTAGTTGAATGGTGGCGACATAAAAATAAAGCAGGCACTGCACTCACTAAGTCTTAAAACAAAGTAAAATATTCAGTTTTATAGAATTATTATTTTTACGTTGTTGCACTCACAAACTCATGTCACAAGATTGACCAAACTACCTGAACTGTCAGTGGGAACAGCAGCTTACTCTTATATTATAAAGAAGTACTATATACTAGCCTTTGCTCGCGGATTCGTCCGCGTGAAGGTCGGAAGTTATACACCGGGAACGTACTACTGGGATAAAAAGTGTCCCACGTCTTAAACAAGGTCATATTCAGCATGTTCTACTTGTGTGCCAAATCTCATCGAAATCCATGACCCCATGAGAGAGTAGTTGAATGTAGATTATTATGTCAGTATATCAAATAATATACCTCGACTGCCTCGCTGGTCTAGAGGTCGCAAGCGCTACTGCTGAGCATGAGGTCCTGTTATTGGGTTTTTCTATCTGAAATTTCTCAGTAGCAGCTCGGAGTCTAGATTTGTGCCCGGTTGATGGCAATAGGCTCACCCCCTATTACATGGGACTTAAACATAACTGGTGAAATGTGGGTGTACCTGCTACAGGGACACCTCTGCCCAACCCTTCGGGGAAACAAGGCGTGATGTTATGTGTATGTGTATTATGTCAGTTGGTAAGAAAAACATTCTTTTAACTTTCATTTTTTCTTCAGAATATTTTGTTAAATTATTAAAAAAATATATAAAGTAGGTACCAGCTTTTCCGCGGCTTCGCCCGCGTGGATGTCGAAAATCATCGAGCGTACGTTCCCGTGGGATAATTACCGGGATAAAAAAGTATCCTATGTCCTAACCCAGGTCATGGCCTATCCGGTATGCCTTTCATCCAAATCCATTCAGCCGTTAAGGAGTAAAAGGTAAGACAGACAGACAGATAATAAATGCAAATATTTTTATTTAGGTTAATTTATGATTCTTAATGTCTAACTTAAAAATAATGATAATTAATTTTAATATTTCACCTTTAATTGAAATACTCTAAGCGCCGCCAGTGACCACTGTCCCTGACTTAGTTTTTCTTTATAAAATTGTCAATGGTCTAATTGAATGCGAGCAGTTACTTAAACGTGTCAAGTTGTCAGTCCCGTGTAATCTTCCTAAACAGCTAATATCCAGAGTTTTTGAACCGCCCTCCTGTAGGCGTAACATTGGGAGACACTCGCCAATATCTAGGATGTGACATTCAATACAACGAACTCAACTCAAAACTACCAGATTTGTATATAAATGTGTTTTTTGGTTCCCTGCCGAAATTCAAAACAGCTTACGCAGTCAATTAAACAAAAAACATAAAAAAATGGTCAAGGTTAAGCGTATTTTGTACTATCGATATTTGCGTCAGTCAATTTATTTATTAACCGACTTCCAAAAGGAGGAGGTTCTCAATTCGACTGTGTGTTGTTTTTTTTTTTTTTTTGTATGTTTGTTACGCGATTACTCCGTCAATTATGCATTGATTTTGATGGTTCTTTTTTTGTTTGGTAGATCATACTTCAGAGGTGGTCCCATATAAATTTTATTAACTTTGCTTGGGCAGTTTTTGAGTTAGCTTCAATAATACGTATTTTTTCCTCACTTAGTATGTGGATGATATTATGATAACTTCCTGTCACTGTTATTTACATAGCAGGTAGTGGTATTCGAATTTGTGTGGGGTAGGTATCACAACTAAAAAGTGAAAAATAAAAACTTTTTACAAAAAAAAAAAAAACAACCGACTTCAAAAAAAACACTACAAAGTGAAAAATAACTTTAATTTCGGAAGTCGGTAACAAAGAACGAAAATTAAAAACCAAAGACACCGACTTCCGAAATTAAAGTTATTTTTCACTTTGTAGTGTTTTTTTTGAAGTCGGTTGTTTTTTTTTTTTTCTTTCACTTTTTAGACCCTTTAGACTTACCTACTTACGTCATGTTTTGGTTTGTTTTTAATTAACATTTTTTTAATCCTACCGTTAACCTAAACCTAATTTATATTATAAATGCGAAAGTGAGTCTGTTTGTTTCTTGCGCTTTCATGCTAAAACGACTGAACAGATTTCGATGAAATTTGGCATATGACCGTTGACCATGACCTGAATTAGAACAGAATACTTTTTATCTCGATATGCCCATGGTTCGAGACGTATGCGGATGAAACCGCAGGGCGCAGCTAGTATATATCCTACTAGTAACTAATAATATTATAATTTTAAATCTAAATATAAATATTATAAATCCTACTAATATTATAAATGCGAAAGTGCTCGAGGCTCGAGGCGGTGATATCGAGGCGACGGATGCGTTAGCGAAAAACTTAAAATAATTGCGTATTTCTTTTTAAATTTTTTATTAATGTTTTAATGCACTCACGGTTATGCCTGCGGATAATTTTCTGTGTTATTTAATCATATTTATTCATATAATTGGTTGTATAGTAGCATTATTTTCTAAGTACTATTTGTTTTATTTTATTATTTATTTATATTTAATTCATTAAACCTATCTTGGTTTCCGTACGACTTTTTCGGGTGACCACTGAAAATCAGCGCTGTGCTGTGGGTCCCCATAGCACTGCATCATGCTGAGTGGAAGCCTTCTTGTCACAGTCATGACGTGCCAGCAGCTGCCGCATATTTCTATTTGTGCTCGTTATTATATTTAAATGTATTGTTTTATTTTATTGTATTGTTCTCTTTTTTTATGCACGTGTGTCTGTGACAATTAAACTTATTTTTCTTTCTTTCTTTCAAAAGTGAGTTTGTTTGTTACGCTTTCACGCTAAAACGGCTGAACGGAGTTATATGAAATTTGGCAAACGGATAGACCATAACCTGGGTTAGGCTAATTTTCATCCTGGATCACAGACGAAGTCACGGGCAACAGCTGGTTTTATATAATTTTGGAAGATGTTTCTTTAATTCTCAAACTCAACTCAAACTCAAAGCATTTATTTCAATTAAACCATTTACAGGGACTTTTGAACTGTCAAGGAATCGGTCAGTCAGAAATATGAAGCTAGTTGCCCATTCCAAAGCGTAGTAGGTACCTATGGAGAAGAACGGGCAAGAAACTCCACGGACACTCTTTTAAATAAAAAATTGTTACAAAATATTGGTTACATCATTCATGTTGAAATTATACATGTGAGAACAATGTAGAAAGACGTGCACGTTAGAAGCGTCCGTAATAAAAAAGATAAAGAACAATTCAAAAATAAAAATAAAAAAACGTGTGGCACTCGGGGACTGCCGCGGTAAAGCTATTGCATAGCATTTGTAACCTCCATACTTCCTATTTGTCAACGCTACACTTGGGATGATGACGTGATGTCATAAAACAAAAATTACGTACCCATGACAACATCACGTTATCATGGGAACCGTCATTCCATGGTAGGCGGAGTGGGGGGTGTTAGGTTTTATTTTCGTTACGGAATTTTTTGATTCGGTCGCCGCGCTCAAAGCCCGCGATAAAAGCTATGCAATAGCTTAATAAATTGAAAATAAGTCCTGGCAGCTAAGAGATGATCAGTCCCAACTGACGGCGCCCGTTCACGAACCTGACGCATGGATTAGCACCATTCAGCTCAACCTTTTTGAAGGGAGCTAAATGATCCAACACACGCGCCACCATCAACTAAACATTTGAGTGAGTATGACATACTCACAGCCGCCAGGGCACATTCAAGTCAATGCAAGACATATTACCCGGTAAATGGTAACTCTTTAGTACATAGTGCTCACATCTGTGCTATGCAATTATATAATGCCTACAAAGGAGATTGAGTTTATACAATGCAAATATGGTCTTACAATCGTCAGCAGCTCCAACAGTATTTGCAAATGTTAATAAATTAGTTGTGGTTGTGGAGCAGGACCAGCATTAAGTAATAATAATAAGCTGGCAACACAAACTGTCAACACGTCTTAAAAATAGTTTTCACAATTTTCAAATTTATATTTATTTTAACCGCAGTTTTTATTACTATCGGAAACCGAAAATAAAGCGTAAAAGCCCACAAATCAGAAGAAACCATAAAAAAATATCAAAATGACCAGAAAAATAGACTATATTCAAAAAATGCCTAAACGGACATGACAGATGTCACCTCTACTTAAACCAAAAACCCGGAATGAAAACTACAAAGAATGTTGACTAGATCAGCAACGAAACGAGCACACCCACCACCTCCGGACTCGTCGCTCAGCTCCGCCTCGCCGCCGCCGGTACCCAGCGCCACCGTGAGCGCTGTGACGACACCGGCCGTGGCAGTTGCGTCGAGCTCGAGCGACGAGTATTTTTCCCCGCCGACGTCGCCAACATCTGTACGTCGGCAGGGGAGAGGCCGGCCACCAGCGGGCTTGGGACTTCGAGGCCAACAGGCCCCGAACAGGGTCCCCGCTGCCGGTGGAAATGTGTCGCGCATGCGATGGACTCAGTCCATAAATGAAAATGTGATGCGCGCATATTATGGGGCTACCGAGGGAGGAATTAACCTTACAGCGTACCGAAGTCGGATGCTCTCTCTGTTTCAGGTGCTTGAACCTGCCATTAACGTCTCGGCCCAACGATTGTCAGATCAGGTGCGCGTCATTCAACACAACCACAGGTTGGATAACGCTACACTTGATCGGCTGCGCACGGAAATGCAAAATAGCTCTGCTAGTAATCCTCCCCCATCCCAGAATGTCGTGCATGCGCCTGCCGTGGTCCCACTGAAGGCAAACCAACACGATAAGGAAGAGGATGGCAGGGCTATATCTGCAGACAACCTATGCAATGTGGAATTAAGGAGTGCACTGGAGGATGCGATCCGTGAGTACCGGTTCATATCACCTGACCTCAGACCACGGCTACCACGTTTGCCCATGAATAAAAGAAACAGAGCACTGGTGTGTGCCCTGGATGCGCTGTTACCAAATTTTATTGAAAGCAGCGCAGACCTTTGCGATACACACTCGATCTTGTATTGCACGGCAGTTGCGGCATGTCGTATAGCCCGTGTCAAATTTCCAAATACTGACCGAGCTGTACGACCGAAACCCGCCGCACCAGCTTGGCAGTGCAGGATTGAGCGTCGTATTAATGAGGCCAGGGTACTCATCGGGAAGCTCATCTGCTTCAGGGAGGGCAATACACGCCCAAGGGTGATGCGCTTTGTGAGGCGAGCGTTCTCGGGAACTAGTATTAGTCCCCGAGAATATGTATCCCATGTCACAGAGCGCATCGACTTCCTGAAGCAGAAAGTTTATGCATGGGCAAACCGTATCCGTCGGTACAGGCGAAGAGTGGATCGGCACACTCAGAACCGCATGTTCCAGAACGATGAAAGGTGGGTATACAGAGCATGGGAGCGGCCCACTCCCAATCAAGGAGTGACTGACGCACGTCCACCGGATAGTGAAGCCATAAAAACTTTCTGGCGAAGCATTTGGTCGGTGCCCGTCAGTCACACTGAAGGTGATTGGATGCGTGTTGTTGAGCAGGCATGTGATCCAATACCAGACATGGCGGCCATTACCATTAGTCCTCTGGATGTGGCCCGTGCAGTCCGTCCGTTGTCTAACTGGAAATCTCCAGGACCGGACGGACTGCACAATTTCTGGCTTAAATGGCTACAAAGGTCACACGCCTGCTGAGCCTCGCAATTCCAGTCATCTTTAGAGACTGGGTCCCTCCCATTGTTCTTCACAAGAGGAGTTACCCACCTGCTCCATAAATTGGGCAGTACTGCGGAACCTAAAAATTATAGACCAATTACATGTTTACCGACGGTCTATAAAGTTCTTACATCCATTCTTAGAGCAAAAATTTCACACCATATTAACAACAACTTAATTATGTCTGTGTCTCAGAATGGAGGTAAGAATGGGTCCCGCGGTACCAAGGAGCTGCTCCTTATAGACATGACCATTAGCCAACAGGTTCGTAGATCCCGGAAGGATTTGTCGACTTGTTGAATAGATTACAAGAAGGCCTATGATTCGGTGCCACATACATGGCTCATGAGGGTGCTGGAGTTGTACAAGATAGATGCCACTCTGCGCACCTTCCTGATGTCATGTATGCGGCAATGGAGGACGGTCCTTCTCTATCCAGGATGTCGACAGACCTGGGGAATTGATGAACCGATCAGGATTGAGCGGGGAATATTTCAGGGTGATAGTTTGAGTCCGCTTTGGTTTTGCTTGGCCTAGAATCTTCTAAGCACACTGCTGGAGGATTCAGGTCTAGGCTACCGGTTGAGAAGGGGTGGTCAGGTGATATCTCACCTCCTTTACATGGATGACTTGAAACTCTTTGCCCCCAACAATTTGCGACTGATGGAGCTACTGAAGGTAACCCAAACGTTCAGTAGCGCCATCAGGATGGAATTTGGTGTGCAAAAATGTGCAGTCATGCATGTAAAGCGAGGGAGGATTATGGAATCCGTAGGAACCCAACTCTCGGATTCCATACACCTTAGATCCCTCTCCTCAACCGAAACCTACAAGTACTTGGGTATGTCAGAAGCATTAGGCATCAATGTTGCCGACATGAAACAATCGTTGAGGGAACGCTTCTTTGGCCGCCTGAATAAAGTGTTAAATAGTCTTTTATCAGGCGGAAACAAGGTGCGTGCCTTCAACGGTTGGGTCATGCCGGTGTTGATGTATTCTTTCGGCATACTCAAATGGACTCAGACGGAACTTGACGCTCTAGATAGGAAGGTCCGTACAGTGCTGACAGCAAATCGGATGCATCACCCACGGTCATCAGTGATGAGACTGTACATCCCGCGGAAGTGTGGGGGTCGAGGTTTCCTAAATGCTAAAACCCTCCACAACCGCGAGATTTACAGTCTCAGGGAATACTTCATTCAAACTGACGTGGGTATGCACCGAGATGTGGTCGCAGTGGACAAGGGCCTCACCCCGTTCTCCTTGGCAAAAGAGAACTGGCGCAAACCTGCAGTACGGAAGTATGGCAGGGCAAAGAGCTACACGGATGCTTTTTCCGGGCCCTCCACGGGCCTGATGTAGACTTTTTGGCGTCTGTATTCTGGCTACGCTTCGGTGACCTCTTCGAGGAAACCGAAGGTTTTGTCTGTGTGATTATGGATGAAGTTATCCTCACGAATAATTATCGGAAATACATTGTCAAGGACGGTACGGTTGACATCTGTCGGGTATGCCACGGGCCCCGGTGAATCAATCCGACATATTATTTCCGGTTGTTCTCGTCTAGCTAACGGCGAGTACTTGCACAGACACAATCTAGTGGCTAGGATTATCCACCAGTAACTTGCCTTGCAGTACAACCTTGTGGAATCTGAAGTACCATACTACAGGTATGTGCCCGACCCAGTTCTCGAGAATGGTCACGCCACATTGTACTGGGATCGATCTATCATCACTGACAGGACTATTGTAGCTAATAAGCCTGATATTGTGGTGATAGATCGACGAGAGCGCCGTGCAATGATTGTTGATATCGCTGTCCCTCATGACGAGAATCTCGTAAAAGCTGAGAAAGATAAAAAAAACAAGTATCTTGACTTAGCACACGAGGTTGTCGACATGTGGGATGTGGACTCTGCAATCATTGTATAGCGAAGAGCCTCGACCAACACCTAAGGAGACTCTCATTGCGCGGCTGGGTCAAGGGCTTGATTCAGAAAGCAGTACTCCTAGACACGGCACGCATAGTGAGGAGGTTCCTCTCTCTAGAGCCCTGACCACCGGCAGCCTGGACCCTGTTCCTGATGCCGATGGGCCACTGTTTTTTATATTTTTAAATGTTTTTTTTAATGATTTTTATAAAAATATTTAAAAATGTATTAAATATGTAAAAAAAATGAATAAATGAGAAATAATAATAAATAATAAAATCTTTATTTATCCAAAAACATACAGAGTTTGAAAATACAGTGTGATAATATATTTGGTTTAGAAAATACATTTATAGTTTGTTGCAAAATCTGTACAAGAATAATATTCACTACCTCTTAAGCTTGGGTATACCTGTATTATAAGAGGTAGTTTACGGTCAATAATCAGCAAAAACTTATATCTCAAGTGGACTGTGTCATTCTACTGTATGGTAATAATAGAGTAAAATTGTATGTTGTGTGTTAGTGTATATGAGTGGTGTGTGTGTGTAGGTGTGAGTGTATGTGTGTGTGTGTAGGTGTGGGTGTAATGTGTAGGTGTGGGTGTAAACGTAAAGTATGTGAATATCGTGTAGGTATTCCTGTAATTGGTCAGTACCCTAATTGCGTAACTAATTTTCGTAAATAATTTCGTGAAATTTGTTTCATTTTGACATTTCAACAACATTCATTGCGTTATTTACGTTGTTGAACAGATTTTTTTTCCAACTTATGAAGCAATGGATTAGAAATCTGTTTCAAATCGAAACGAATTGTGATTGTGTTGTATTACGCAATTAGGGTGCTGTACTTAAGAACGAATACCTATGACTTTTTATTAATTAATGTAAAATGTTTATTATTATACTGTTGGCGTACATAGCAGAGTTATTTTATGACTTTAAATTGTAATGACTTTAGACAGAGTGGACCGATTTTAATGAATTAAAGACTAAAACACCCATAGATACGGACTCTAACTGTACTTCAATCCCTTAAATCTCTTGAAATTGAATACACAAGTCATTTCAATATTACATGTAAATAATCCCCTGTTTTAAACCCTTTTTTTTTTGGGTGGGAAATCATCAAATAACTTCTCCCGCTCTGGGCGGAGCGGGAGGGCGTGTCAGACTCTTACTGACTAAAACCCACCCGTGTTCCTTCAGTTGCCGTGTTGCCAGGGGGGCCACGATTTCCCTATCGGTTTTCTTCGAACCCCCGGCAGGCATTGGCCCTAGCGGACCCCGTCAATTCTGCTGACATCTCTTTGAGGCGCGTGTTAGAAAGTGCTGTGGGCACTGTAAATGTATATGTATTACCCAAATTAGCAAGCTTTGAATGTCAGAATGATTACTGGTTATTTACTATGTATGAAAGTTCTGATGTATATGTTTATAGGTAAAGGATTTCATGAATTAAACCACAGAAAGACAAGGCTAGACATTTATTTAATTAGACTTGTCAGTATTTAATCAGAAAGCTAGTTGTCCGTTCATAAAACTAGGTCTTCATGGAGAAGAAGGACAAGAAACTCCATGGAAACAGTATTATAGTATTCTATCAATACATTTCTTATATTTAGCAATATTGGCAATAATATACCATACACAACAACATAATCATAATAAGCAATAATTACTGTATAATATCAAATTACTTAACTTACATAACACCTGGTCCATCTATTCCACACAACAACGGCACTAGAACCAACCAACTGAACATCTACCGAGCAACTGACTCGATAACGCCATTACAATCCTTTTTATATCCTACCAAACGTCACTACGTTAAACATCTACCGCCATTTTGATTAAATCACAGATCGTCATACATTTTGCCTTAATAAGTTCTAATACAGGTAATAATTTATATTAATAAAACTAAATGAGTTTTACAAGTTAAGTGTTATTTTTAGGTAAACACAATACCTAGTCAAATTAGATACTTTTACATTAGTTCCAAGCTTCGTAAATGTGACAGATGTCAGTATCAAATAAACAATATCTTAATATTATACTAACCTCAAAACTAAATATCTAACACGGCCAGACTGACAAGTACTTCGTCCTCGAAATACCAATGTATTCAATTTAATATTACAATAATCTCTATGAATTATCTAACACGGCCAGACTGACAAGTACTTCGTTCTCGACTTGTGCAGGGCCACCTTGAGTCCCAGCTGCCGGATTCTGTCGACGATTGTCGCAACCCCGCGTGTCGCTAAGTCGGCCGCCGCCTGGTACGACCTCCCCTGCGTCAGGACCAGCGTGTCGTCAGCGTAACAAACGACGCTGACGCTAGTAGGGAGGTCGGCGCGCAGAACCCAGTCGTATCCGATGTCCCACAGATGCGGCCCCAGGACCGATCCCTGTGGGACACCGCACGACATCTCTTGCCGGTTCCACTCTCCTTGGTGACCGGGGTAGATGACAGCCCTGTCCGTCAAATAGGCCTCGACCACACGACAGAGGTAGGTCGGCATCCGGTGATACCGAAGTGCCTCCCTGATGCAACTCCAGGGCAGGGTATTGAAGGCATTGGCGATGTCTAGAGACACCGCCAAGACGACCCCACCCCGGGCCACAGCATCCCCCGTCGTGAGGGCCCGCACGCGCATGATGGCGTCCACCGTAGAGCGCCCCCTGCGGAAACCGAATTGGCTCTCCGCCAGATCCGGCCCCACTCGCACCAGCTGCCCGACGAGGCGGTTTGCAATGACTCTTTCAAAGAGCTTGCCCACCTCGTTGAGCAGCACAATGGGCCGATAGGCGGACGGAGAGTCCGCTGGGCGCCCCGGCTTCCTGATGAGGACCAGTTTCCCAGTCTTCCAACAAAGTGGAAACTGGCCCCTCTCCATGCATGCGCATAGGGGGCCCCTTAGTCGAGGCCCGAGAGTCCCCATGGCCAGGACCCAGGCTTTTCCGGGTATGCTGTCGTCTGGGGCGGTATTCTTCGCACTCATCTTGCGTACCGCCACTCTCATCTCTACCTCAGTCACCTCCGGAGAATCGTCTTCGTAGGTGTGGTCCGCATCGGGCACCGCAATAGGCGGAGCCATGGGCGGGGGCGTATGTTCCCCTCTTGAAGGGAACAGAGCGCTCACCACGTCCTCCACAAGCTGGGGCCGGAGACTCTGCATCAGCGGGGGAGCCCATGGGCGGAGTTTCTCCCGCACCATCTTATATGGGCGTCCCCACGGGTCTCTGTTCAGAGTCTCCAGCAACTCCTCGCGGGCCAGAGCCCTGGCCCGCAGGATCTCCGCTTAGAGGGCGGTCTTCGCCGCTCTGTACCCCTTGTACATCCCCGCCTCAATGGCTTCCGTATCCGGAGGGCGGATACGGAGCCTGCGGTGCCTGGCGTACCGGCGTCGCGCAGCTACGCACGCCCTGCGCAGAGCTTCCAGCTCTTGCGACCACCAGTACAGCTGGCGCGAAGCACGTTCAGGATGGACCCGGGGCATTGCCACGTCGCATATATTGGACATGGCCTCCCGGAACCACTCCGCCTCGTCGTTGATGTCGGCAGGCCTGTCCGGTGATGACACCCAGGCCTGCACGATCGAGGTTTCCAGGAGAAGCTCCCGGTCCATCTGCTTCAGCGCCCACCGCGGACCACTCGGGGCCTGTCGGACCGGCGCGCTCGAGGTCTGGGCGGAGACGTCAAACTGGATGTACCGGTGATCGGAATAGGTCTCCACCCTCTCTATGACGCGCCAGTCGATTACACACGGCAACAGAGCGGGGCTGGCGAACGAAATGTCCACCACTGATTCGCCCCGCATCCGCACACACATGGGGACAGAACCCCGGTTTAGGACGACCAGGCCTGTCTCCAGAGCCCAGTCCTCCACCATCCTACCCCGTGTGTCCGTAAATCGGGAACCCCAAGCCAGATTTTTGGCATTGAAGTCCCCGAGGACGAACACGGGGAGGGAACCGAACCCGACGACGACGACTCTCAACTCCACGAGGGAGTTGTGGAACTCGGCAAGAGTTCGGTTCGGGGAGAAGTATACCCCTACCACGACAATCTCCCCGAACCGTGCTGCCACGCAACTCCGTCCTCTCTTGACAGACTCGAGGGACGGGGTACCAGCGGCGGCCGACGAAATAAGGGTCACTGAGCCGCTCAGGTCCTCCACCCAGTCATCCCTGGGCGGGACAAAGTACGGCTCAGCGACCACGGCGATGTTAATCGACCACTGCGCCATGCTCTGGAGCAACAGATCCTGAGCGGCAGCGCAGTGGTTGATGTTCGCCTGGAGGAGGCGTAATGGGGCCGTTATTGAAACTCCATTTCAACCCCCTCCCTAGCCCCCTCTGAGGGCACCGCCGCGGCGGCAATGGCGGCGACGACGACAGTGGAGGCGGCAGCGGCGGCGGCAGTAGTGGCGGCGGCTGCGGCGGTGACGGTGGTGGCGGAAGGCTTGCCCCTGCCTCTGGCTTTGGCGGGTGGAGCGCAGGCCTTGCTCCCAGCCCGGTGATCGGCCGGCTTGCCAGCCGCCGCACATACGATGCAGTGCGGCGCGGCGTTGCACGAGCCGGCTTTATGACCAAGCTGACCACAGCGGAAGCAGTGGTCGCTGCAGTCTACCTCCGAGGTGCACTTCACTCCCACGTGGTCGCCCATCCGGCAGCGGAAGCACCTCAGAGGTCTGGGCTCCAGCAGTTTGACCTGCGCGGAGACCCAACCCACCAGGAGCCTTCGGCCCTCCCCGGCTATATCAGCTTGGCCGCGGACACGGGGCAGCTCACCGTAACGGCTCGCATCCCCGTGGAGTCAGGGAGGATGGTACCTGCCCTCACCTCCTCGGCAGAGCACCCCCCAGTCCTGGCGACCGCAGCCACCACCTTTTCCGCCGTCACGCAGTCGTCCAGGCCCCGGATGCGCAAGTCAGCGCGTTTGGTGGGCCTGGACACTCGGGCCTCCTCCGGATTCAGGGTCGCCCTGAGCCTATTGGCCAGAGCGTCCGCTGCCGGGCCGCTGTTCGCACCGGGGATCTCCAGCATCCTGGCCCCAGTCGCGGTGATCTTTAGCCGGACGCCATTGGCGGTCTCTTTCAGATCCACCGCAGCATCCACCTTGGCGAGCACGTGCTGATAGGACACGCCCTTCTTTGCCGCTTCCGGCTGTAGTGTAATCACTACAGCTACGGACTTCGGGGCGCGGAGCCTAGCCGCGACGCTTCGCTCTTTGCGCCGCTGCCGCCTCGCCTTCCTTTTGGCCGCCCTTGCCGCCTTGCCAGCCTTCTTCTTCTCCCCGGCTGTTTTAACCCCTTGGGGGGATGATTTTACAAAAACGCTGGAACACGTAAGGGAACGTACCCATACTGCGTGACACATTTAAAAAAAAAATACCCCCACCCCCTCTAGTTTTCACGTGGTAATTCATAAATATAGTTTTAAATAATTTTTCAGCCGACAGAAAGTTACCTAAACAAAAATTATTTTGGCTCATATTTGTCTTTATTAATACAGCTTGTTACGTGACGCCAAGAGTGCGTATATATCTACAATAACAAATGAAAAAATATTACCATGAAGAAAAAACTTATGTAAAAACATATCATAACAAAAACTTAACACATAAAAACAAGTGTATTTTTTTTTCTTTTATTCACATTTATTTTTATCTCAATCATTCTCAATGAACGACAACTTGCTTGAAAACTGCATTGCATAAACAAACTGTCAGTTTTTAATCAGCTGACGTTTTGGCATTCATGTACCTGTGAGTTTAAAAAGCGCTAAACATTGCGCGCCATATTTGGATACAGCTCGAAAGCACGAGATTTCCCTAGAGGATATTGACTACGTGACAAAAACCTGAGCCCCCCGCCCCTGTGACCAAGCGTGGTATTTTGAAGACGTCCCTCCCCTCTCAGAATGGGTCACGTAGTATGGGTACGTTCCCTAATTCTTTATTTCTTACCATAAGCATAATTTTCAATTTTCATAACCCTAATTTAAGAAATGCTGAGTTTCCCATACACACTTTCATCTGATTTCTTATTACAGTCCGTTTAGGATAATTAAAGCAAGCAAACCAATTAAAGAAAAAGACTACACTGTCCTTTAATACCTATTAACACTGTAATTTGAAAACATTGTGTATCACAAAAGTGTAACCTGTAACCGTGTAACCAAAAGTTTCTTGCCGGCTCTTCTCCATAGGAAACGATCAATTGGAACCGTGCACCTAGCGTCTGACGTTTCATAAGTGCCCGTTTAGGTTTATGTGAAATAAAATATTTAGATTTTTGATTTTGACTAATTTTGAGTTTTAAACGCCAGAGGTCTTTGGCCAAAGTTGAGTAGTTTTTGTAGAATAGAATCATTTAGAGGCCTGCGAACACGGCTCGCAACTACAAAAAGAGATGTTTGCAAAATTCAATTCCAAGCAAATTGCGCTAGTATGAGTGCCTGTCGGAGCGATATACACCTACAGTGAGCAATACTACCACGCACAAATTGACAATTATTGCTTGACGCGATAGTACTACTAGCTTTCGTCAATTAGGTCAATTAATATATGGAAAGTGGGCATGATTCTTTATGATAAAGGATGTGTTCCGTAATACCAAAAATGATGAATGAAAACTTAATATTTTTCCATTTTTTTTTTTCTATAATTTTTAACTTGATAATATGAGTTATGCTCCTGCAGAAACAATATTATAAATATTGTTGTTTATAATATAGAAAAATCAATATACTAATAACATGTCATTTACGCTGAAAAATGTGCGAAATTAAATTTGTTTAAACTTTATTTTAGAATAGTTTTTTGGAAAAAAATGATGTAGGAGCCTAGATAAACACAGTCTAAATCCGAATAATAACATAATATGGTGGAAATATGCCCAAATTGCAAATGATTTAGGTATTACGTTTGTATGGACAATTCATGTGTCGCATTTGCAATTACAGAAACAGGATGTAACGATTCTATACTCGACGCGGAGATTGTACCACCAGCACGATACGATGTGACCGGACGGACGGGCGCAAGCAAGGTAGTGCGTTTCTCATGGCCAAACACGGGTTTAATCTTCGACGAGTATTCACACCGGGTGACGTCAACATGGATAACTGCTAATTTCAACTGGTTTGTGTAACCGTACATGTAAAATGTTGATTTTTGTTATTATGTTGAGATGTTTTTATACCACCAAAGACGAATGAATGACTTTGACTTTGACTTTACTGTGTTGACAAGTAATGAAAACACAAAAAACTATTTTCAATTTTTTATGTCTTTATGCGAATTCGGCCAGATGAATAAACTACTTAAGTAATAATGGGAGATAATTGGACTTATTGTTGTGCTCGTTATGTCTATACGAGGACGTGCAAGTACCTATGCGAGGCAGACGAGCCACTGGTGCCTGTGGACGCATATCTCCCACCACTCGAGATAATCCAGCAAATCAGCGCAAGCGCCATGTACTCCTCACCACCGGCCGCCGTGTCCGTGACTCCACACCATCCGGTACCCGTCAGTCAAATCGAACCGCAATGGAACTTTTATAAGGCAGTTTTTATTTATAATTTTCCTCTTTGGCCTCCGCGGACTGGAATCAGATTTATAGCACCCAAAACAAGCTTTAGAGTATTAGTCACCCGCGAGACGGAACAGTAGTCGAATCTTTTAGACCGTTGGCTATTCTGTCGACACCAGCGAAGGTGTTTGAGTCTGCAATTCAGTGAGATGTCCAGGAGTAAGTAGCATCACAACTGTCAGACGCCCAACACGGCTTCCGACCAGCGCGTAGCACGACCAACAACCTATTATAAAATAGGTACATAATTTAAATTGCGGGTACTTATAAGTACTTACATCATTTCACTCCACGCATAACACTTTGTTATGCTCGGGCCACACTAACGGGAAACGCCGTTAATTATCACGATGATGGACCTGAACCCGTCGGAATAAAGTCTATCATCGCGATAATCAACGGCGTTTCCCGTTGGTGTGGCCCCGGCATCACAATCATAACACCAATTTATCTCGTCTGCTCGACGTCCGTATGTCATTGCAGGAATCCAGCAGAATATCAGCGTCAGGTATATTTTCCTGACACATGCTGAGTTGGACTCCCATTTGGTGCAACCTTGAGACGCACATCGCACCTTGTATATTTGGTTATTTCGAAGTACCTATGTCATAATGTCACTCCATTTCTATGTATGTTTTTCTTTTTAACCGACTTCCAAAAAGGAGGAGGTTATATGTTATGTTGTTTTGAGTTAGCTTCAATAACACGTACTTTTTCCCACTTAGTATGTAGATGATATGATCAGTTCCTGTCACTGTTATTTACATAGCAGGTAGTGGTTTTCGAATTTATGTGGGGTAGGTACCACAGCGAAAAAGTGAAAAATAAAAACTTTTACAAAAAAAAAAACAACCGACTTCCAAAAACACTACAAAGTGAAAAATAACTTTAATTTCGGAAGTCGGTGACAAAAAACGAAAATTCAAAACCAAAAAAAGACACCGACTTCCGAAATTAAAGTTATTTTTCACTTTGTAGTGTTTTTGGAAGTCGGTTGTTTTTTTTTTGGATATTGGCATCTTGTTTCAAATATATTCTTTATCATTTAATTGTATTTATGTGTGTCTTTTGTGTGCACTGAATAAATGATTTATCTATCTATCTATCTACTAGCTATTGCCCGCGGCTTCGCCCGCGTGGATGTCGTAAAATATCCTAAAGGAACATGCTACCGGAATTCAGAGTATTTTATGTTCTCAGCCAAATTATGGCCTTTCATCTAAATACGTTCAGCCGTTACGGTATTAAAAGGTAACAGGCAGATAGTAAATCTGTACTCAAAATGCAAAATTGAAACCGTTAAAGGATAACTTCGTTGTCTGTCAAGACCCTTTTTCTCAGAAACGCCTGGAGGCATCAAGTTGAAATAGATGTCAAAAAACTTAGATCTACGGTCCCTTGGAGCTGTAAATAAAATCAAACTTCCAAGTCAATGCAATAAAAAAATACGGCCATTAAATTATTCCGCATATTTATATTGACACTCACAAATAAAACAAAGCCTATATGGTACTTCCCGTTGTCCTAACAACATGAAGTTTGGCGAGAAAACTTTCATAACCTATAAAATATATCACCTCCTTTAGGACTATTTTTGAGACAAAAAGTAGCCTATGTCCTACCCTAGGATGCTGTTTATCCGATCAGTGGTTTAGGCGTGAAAAGTTAACATACAGACATTCTTGTACTCAAACCTCAGTTGGCTCGATAATATATAGTTTTTGGTAAAGTTTTTGTGAAAATTGGCAATTTTTAAGAAATCTGTGAATGCAGATTAACATGTTTCAAAAAGTTAAGAACAGTCTCGTTAGGCCCTTTCCTCATTGGTCGGTACGGTATCGTTTCGGTACCGATTCAGTACCGTTTCGGTATTGCTCACTTGTCGGTAAACCGAAACGATACCGCACGCACGCACTGCTTTCATTTAAAATTCCAAATTCAAATTAATTCTATTGGTTGGCGAGCCCATGACTAAAATTTTTGCCTCATCGTTTTACGATCAAAATCGTATAAAATCGATAGATTTGGTTATTCTGAAATTCAAAAATCCTAATTTTAGAAAATTGCCGCGTTCCGCATTATTAAATAATATGTCAAAAAAAAAAATATTACCTAATTGTTTTATAGTAATCTGTCTGATTTTCAGAAACCGTTTCGTCACACACGTAATAACTACTACTAAACAACTACTAATTACTACTACTACACTAACCTACACTACTGTTAGGAGCGTTTTTTGGCTCCGTGAAGTCCAAACCCCGCTGCCCATCATTTTCATGTGGCGGCCGTTATTTGGCAGCGGTTGTGTCGGCCATGTAGATGCCGTTATTTGGCGGCCGCTATGTGGCGGCTGTGATTTGGCGGCCGTTATCTAGCGGCCGTTATGTGGCGGCTGTTATGTGGCGGCCGCAATTTGGCGGCCGTAAAGTGGCGGCCGTTATTTTGCGACCGTTATGTGGCGGCCGTTATGTGGCGGTCACAATGTGGCGGCTGCTATGTGGCGGCTGTTATATGGCAGCTGTTATTTGGCGGTCGTTATCTAGCGGCCGTTATGTGGAGGCCGTTATTTGGCGGCCGCTATGTGGTGGCTGTTATATGGCGGCCGTCATTTGGCGGCCGTTATTTGGCGGCCGTTATGTGGCGGCCGCAATTTGGCAGCCGTAAAGTGGCGGCCGTTATGTTGCCGTCGCAATGTGGCAGCCGTTATGTGGCTGCCGCTATGTGGCGGCCGTTGTTTTGCGTCCGTTATGTGGCGGCTGCAATTTGGCAGCCGTAAAGTGGCGGCCGTTATCTAGCGGCCGCTACGTGGCGACCATCATGTGACGGCCGTTATGTGGCGGCCGCTATGTGGCCGCCGTTGTGTTGTGGCCGCTAGTTCTTGCTGAATCTGTGAATGCAAAAATAACTACAACGGTACGGGGATTGCCCCATCTCAAAATTATTATTATATGTTATGATTGACTGCTTAGATCCATAAAGCTATAGCGTGATGATAATTCAAAAAATTCAAAATTCAAAAGTCATTTATTCAAATTAGGCTGAGAACCAGCACTTTTCGAACGTCAAAATTACATAAGACAGTCCCCCAAAAACGCCCACCCTTCACCACTTCCTAGTGCCTTTAGCTGGGAAGAAGAAGTGGCGCAACAAACTCCCCAGCAGCACAGCTGTCTGTTCAAGTTAGAAAAAAATAAAAATGACTCTATACAATAGTGTGCAAAATTATTATGCAACACAAAACATTATTTTAATTAAGTATAAATTATTGGCCATAAGTTAGCTAGCACACGCCGATATACCAACCAAAAACATCGAGAACTATACTCAAGCAGAATTTAAAGAAATAAAAACTAAACGTAAAAAGAACTAAATATCTAAATAAAGGCCTCCAGGCATAAAGGGCGTGCCCGCTTACATAAAGCTGTAAATTGGAAGTTATAAATGATAAACTAGGACCATCGAGGTAAAATAAATGTACAGTTAATTACTAGTAACAATAACAAAACCATGATCAGCAAGACGACCAGTCACCACAAGCAGCACCCGTTCACGAGCAAAACGATAATCTTGAGAAAAATTTAATCCGTAACTATCTGCAATATTCTAAAAAATAAAAATAAAACTTGCAGTAAACTATAAGAATTCGAACTTATCCCCCATAACAAATAGCGCGATAATAATTTTTGAAAAGTCTATTGTGATGTTTCTATTATTGACTTATTGATTATTTATTTATACCAATTTTCAAGTTAACCAAGCCACACAGTTGAATCCTCCACTGTAAAAATGAATACCCCTTTTCACCCGCTTAGGGGTTGATTTAAAAAAAACCCTGATATACGTTTTTATTTATTTTCAATCTTAAGTATAAATACTGAGTTTCGAGTTAATCAGAATACGCGCGTTAAAATTATTCCATACAAACTTTGATACCCCCAATCCTCCTTTAGGGGGTAGTTTAGAAAAACTAAAAATGGCAAAGTTTATAATTTATATAGATAAATATTCGTGCCAAGTTTCAAGTTTATAAACTCAAGGAATAAGATTTTTCATACAAACAAAATTCTCCCTTTTCACCCCCTTATAGGTCGAATTTCCAAGAATCCGTTCTTAGCGGACGTCTACTAACTATGAACTACCTCCCTGCCAAATTTCATCTTTATACGTCAAGCGGTTTCCGAGATTTCGTGATGAATGAGTGGATGAGTGAGTGAGTGAGTGAGTGACCTTTCGCTTTTATATATTTAGATTTAGATTGAATGCCATGACATACTAAATTCCTCACACTGATGCAGGAGTGCAGGTGGACGCCGCTTACTTTGATTTTAAGGAGGCGTTTGACCTGGTGGATAACGAATGACCAAAGTTAGCTAAAGTTGGCTCCACACCTAAATTGCTCCAATTCTTCGTGATTATGAGGGACTTGAAACAGTATGTAGAGTACTGTGGATTCCGATCGCAGCCATATTTCACTAGGTCGGGAGTGAGTAGTGTGTGTAGCAATTTAGGGTTGTTAGCACACAAACACAGCCCTCCTACGTAAAAGTATTTATCGAATGGCTCCAGTTATTTTCAATAAAATTCCACGACAGATAAAGAATCTCAATAATAACTTTGATTTTCTTTAATCGGGAAACAATTTATTATTTTACAGCTTTAACACAGCTAACTATTTACATTAGGTACTAAATTAAAAGACTAACTATCTGTATAAATAAAAATAATAAAAACAAAACGACACTTAGGCGTCGAAGTATTCGTCCGCATCGCTGTCTTCCGGAAACGTGCCCAGAAGACTGGCAGCATTGCCACGTTGAATGGCAATGCTAATTCAATAATAATATGTTTAAAAAGAAACTGAAACAATTCTTAACTCATAAATGTTACTACTCCACAACTGAGTTTATGGAGGGCACCACTGAAATTTAGCATTACATTTAGATTATTATTATTTGACATTGGTAATTGTGTGGTAGTACGTAAGGATTTGTGTGTTAGTATGTAAGTAATTGAGTTATTTCATTTTTAATGTGTGTCTGTTGTTTCGACACTGCTAACTTTATTATTATTTGTATGCTCTCGAGTAAAATGTAGCGAACTGACCATCTTATTATAACATCCTATTATTGTATTGAAACCTACATTTACGAATAAATTTAATTTGATTTTATTTATATTTTATATTAATGATCAATGACTTGCCTGACGTAATAAGAGATGCCAGTGTCTGCTATTTGTAGACGACCTCAAGTTGCTGGCTATCGAAAACGAGGACGACTGTCACCGCCTTCAGCAAGACATTGGTCGAGTAGTTGAGTGGAGTTGAAAGAACAATCTGCAATTCAATGTTACGAAACCAGAATACCCGCGTTTCACGGATTTATATACATTTTTAATTTATATTTTTCATTCATATTCTTTATGGTACCTCTTTAGGGCATGTGCTAACGGAATATTAAAAAAAAAATGTACCTTTTAACGTGTAATTCTTGTATATGTCGGAGATGGTTTTTAATTACAATTGTGGGTAGTCAACAGAGTTTGGTATGATTTGTTTTTCTTACTATTCATTTATGTGATTTTCACTATCAATTATTGTCTAATAAATCGGACATAATTTATTAAGTACTCGGTGTACTCACTAATTGATTTTGGCAACTTATTTCGATAATTGTAACCAATGGTTTTGTTCAAAACAATTAATGACATGTTACTTTAATTTTTAAATGATTTACGTTGTCAATTCACTATTGTTTACTTACGACAATTATTCTTGTATTATTTGATTACTTTTAATGTAAGTCTTATTAGATTTAGCACATTTTAGTGTTTTGTATCATGTAAACACGTGACGCACTACCGCGCGTCATCGGACAGAGTTGTCGTAGTGGGATTGCAAAGTGGGGGCATCGTTTTATAAAAGAGCGTGCACTCGGTACACGAGTTAGTCGTCAGTCGATCTTCGGATGCGAATCTATAAAGAGCCCCTGCTCCCGACAAAACCGTCGGTTTACCTGGTACAGCACTACTGTATATTCACATAGCTGTATTGGCTTGCTGATAGCGAGTAATACACATTGTCATTGGGTGGCTTGGCCACTATACGAACTATAAGACCTTAAAAGTCTGTTCGATTATTACTACCTATTTACCTACTTTATCTTGTTACTAATTACCCTTTGTGTATTGTGTTTTACCTTATTATAGTGTAACTAGTACCTACTATAATAAATACCCTGTAATTGTTTATACACTCTTGTTTATCCCAATAAAATGGGAACTCCAAACCCTGACGAAATACCTCTCGGCACTCCTGATCCTACATCAGAAGTGGGATTAGGTTTAGCCCAGGAATCGTAAGGTGTTGGTGATCTATGGCGAGCAATGTTAAGAGCTTCAGACCCATAATATGGCTCAGTTAATTAAAGCGATTAAGACGCACTCCACACTGTCTGTTATTCGCTTGCTCGATTTTGATCCAGACCTACCTGATTCCTATGCTCAATCTTGTTGATATTAGCTTATCGGAAAAGCCTCTTCAAGTTGCACTCTTATTATTGCCCTCACTAAAGCCTTAAACGGCTCTAACGATTTTCATGAAATTGTATGCAGGGGGTTTTGGGGTGATAAATAAGGAGCTTTTTTAATAAAATCCCATATGATAATGGAAGTAAATAAGTACTTATTTCTTAAAAGAAAATACCAAAATAATGGTAATAATTTATTATTTACAATAATTAAAACAAATTAATTTCCATATATTTTCCTAATTTATCGCTATCTTACTGAGGTTACACATCGCAATACCTACACCTTTAATAATCAGCCATACTAAGGACGATTAAATCAATCTTTCAGGGTGTGTATTTTTGATTGCCGCATTTATCACTCTAGGCGGAAAAATAAAGTTTAAATCTTACCAATAGGTAATTTATTAGCTACAGAGTTCCAGACTAACCTCGAGTCCTATTTAAAAGATATGGTCGCGTTCATACATGTCACTTTTTGATCAGTGTAGATGTCGTGGCCAGATCTTAGAATTACTCATTTCATTAAATGATCCACCATTTCATGAAATGGTTGCATTTCATGAAATAGAACATCGATCGCTGGTCACATCATGATGTAGTCTGGCCAGATCATTGAATACTCAACGTTTGACGATATGAACAGTAAAACGCACGACTACTTCATGATGTGGCCAAACATTAGTGATCATATCATAAAATAGTTAGATTTATCCACCGGTACAGGCGTTGATGTCGCTTTGTTTTTGTCGTGCATCATGGCGGCGGACGATAATTCGATTGGAAAAGCAATTATAAATATAATAAAATAAAATTGCAGTGAAGTATCGTTATTATACCAAGCTACGTGACTTTTATGAAATTTACTCGAAAAACAAGCGCAACCTTAAAAAACCATGGAGTTTGGAACGTATTTCACAGGTTAGTATTTCACTATTCAAATCTTATTAATTATTATTTTTCTTCTGGAATGAAAGCTATTTAAAATGTTTTATTTATCCATTGACCCCAGATTACTTAAAGTTAATATTTGCATGGATATCCTACTTAATGATATGGCCAAACGTCGACTGACACATCATTAAACGTTTGAACGATATGGTCAATTTTAGCTGGCTATTTCATGAAACAGAACCATTTCATGAAATAGTCGATCATTTCATGAAATGATCAATTCTAAGATCTAGCCACGACATAGATACCACAACGCTTTCCGGCGCTTCCCGGTTTTCCGAACAAAAAGTGACATATGACCGCGAATATCGCGTATTTAGCGCGACGATGGCTTTTAAATAGGACGAGGCCTAAAGCTTTGATTTCCTAGGACGGAACGGCCCTTTCCGTCATATTTTGTCGGCCGTCATTAAAATGTGTCATTGTCACCAGTATTTGACATTAAGGTGACAAAAAATGCTCAGTATTTGGACAGCCGTTATTGTGTGACCATTCACCGCTTCTTAGTTGGGATGAATTTATCCCAAGAAACACTTCACTTCACACAAGAAAAACATGTTCTCATACATTCCAACTGCAAATGTAATTTGGTCGATTATGACTCGTTAACTTTTAAAGCATACTCAGCTGTGATAGTTTTCCTTTTACCTTTGTTTTTTTTTCACATTTCCAAAAACAACCATTTAGTTAGCACTCTAACAAAAATTTGCACTTTAAAGCTTAATCACACATCTACAATATTTAAACGACCTTTTCAATTACAGCCCACACCATGGGATAGACTAAAAAAAAAATATACCCACTTAACGTGTACGGGAGGTACCCAATTTTTTATTTACCACTTTGTTGGCGTGATTAATATTGATATGTTGTGATATGTTCCCATGCCAACAGACAGGCGGACAGACAGGCAGACATGGCGAAACTTTAAGGGTTCCTTGTTGACTACGGAACCCTAAAAACGGCCATTATTTACATAATGACTCATGGCTCTCCTGTAAAATCACCGACATTATGTCATTAGTTAAAAAAACGAGCGAGCCTTACAGTAGCCGCATATGATGTGCAACATCTGAAATCGTGGCTGACAGTACCAACCTCTCTGAAAATGACTTGGTACCATCTGACGGCCAACTCTACCACCACGTGCGCTCATTGGTAATGGAAGTGTGTAACAGCAAAGCCATCCATTCCTTTCATTCCATTCCTTTTCAGGAGGAACTCATTCCCACAGACTGCAGGAAAGCGAGAGGAAGATGTTACACACCAAAAACATTATTAATTAAAAACAGTTACAGTTTCTCTCTAGTAAGAATCGGGCAACTAAATATTATAGGTTGGTTGGCATTGACAGCGCCTTTGTGTCATGTCTGTAAGAGTGGTTTTCGTATAATTCAACAAGTGTATCTATTGACGTGCGGTAAACTATTAGTTAAAGCAGTGGCACGTAACATTTTATCGGAGAAGCAACCGGATGGCGAGTGGTAATCTGGGTCTTGAACTGATACCGAACCCCCCCGTACCGTCCGAATGGACCCCAAATAAACGGGGGCGGGGGATGGGGCAATTTTTTTTTTTTTTGACCTGGCATTCAATATTTAAGCTCTAACAGTGCAAGGAATTTGTGTGTATCAATGCCATACGGCTGCCATCCCCAACATCGTTATAATTGAAATAATGTCTTACGCTGTATGTTATTCTTGAAACTCCTTACCGATGATTTATCACCGAAAATGATGGTGAATTTTATAAAAAATCAGATGGCATTGATATACAAAAATTCCAAAGAAAAAAAAAGTTTTGCCGCCATCCCTCATATCTCCGCCCCCTCCATTTTGGGGACCATTCGGACGGTACGAGGGGGTTCGTTATTACTTCAATTCCCAGATTACCACTCGCCATCCGGTTACCACTCCGATTAAATTTTATTGCCTTGAATATTCTATCAACGTATCTACACCACTGCAGACCTACTTATTTGCTGAACAACACTACCGAAAAAACTCTTGTTATGTATGTTATGTGGATTGACATGAAAAAATGGCAAATGAATTCCATTTTACAACGCTACAAAGGCGCTCCCTTACCGGGAGCATTTGTCTGTAATGTAACAGATCAGATTCAAGCATTAGGTACATCGGTGAGTGAGGACAACCGAGCATTACAGACTTACAGTGCGCAACCTGTAATGATACAATTTGTAACATTACATTCACCGGGACCATTCGCCTATAACAGTGGTGAGTGGAAGCACCCGTGATACAATTTGTAACATGAATGCGAATCTTATCGAATCTTGGATTGTTACATTACAGGCGAATGCTCCGGTGAGGGAGCGCCTGAACGGTACGCAAGATGAGTGCGAAGAATACCGCCCCAGGACCCGATGGCATACCCGGAAAAGGCTGGGTCCTGGCCATGGGGGCTCTCGGGCCTCGACTAAGGGGGCTCCTAAGCGCATGCATGGAGAGGGGCCAGTTCCCATTTCGTTGGAAGACGGGGAAACTGGTCCTCATCAAGAAGCCGGGGCGCCCAGCGGACTCTCCGTCCGCTTATCGGCCCATTGTGTTGCTCGACGAGGTGGGCAAGCTCTTTGAAAGAGTCATTGCAGACCGCCTCGTCGAGCAGCTGGTGCGAGTGGGGCCGGATCTGGCGGAGAGCCAGTTCGGTTTCCGCAGGGGGCGCTCTACGGTGGACGCCATCATGCGCGTGCGGGCCCTCACGACGGGGGATGCTGTGGCCCGGGGTGGGGTCGTCTTGGCGGTGTCTCTAGATATCGCCAATGCCTTCAACACCCTGCCCTGGAGTTGCATCAGGGAAGCACTCCGGTATCACCGGATGACCTACCTCCGTCGTGTGGTCGAGGCCTATCTGACGAACAGGGCCGTCATCTACCCCGTTCACCAAGGATAGTGGAACCGGCAAGAGATGTCGTGCGGTGTCCCACAGGGTTCGGTCTTGGGGCCGCATCTGTGGGACATCGGATACGACTGGGTGCTGCGCGCCGACCTCCCTAGCGGCGTCAGCGTCGTTTGTTACGCTGACGACACGCTTGTCCTGGCGCAGGGGGGTCGTACCAGGCGGCGGCCGATTTAGCGACACGCGGGGTTGCGACAATCGTCGATAGGATCCGGCAGCTGGGACTCGAGGTGGCCCTGCACAAGTCTGAGGCCATGGGTTTTCATGGTCCTCGGAATGCGCCACCATCGGGCTCCCAGGTAATGGCGGGAGGGGTTCACATCGGTGTCGAGTCGATGATGAAGTATCTGGGACTCGTCCTCGACAGCCGGTGGAACTTCGTAGAACATTTCCGACGTTTGGCTCCCAGACTGGAGCGGGCCGGGGCTGCATTGAAGCGGCTCCTGCCCAATCAAGGGGATCCAAACGCCTCCTGCCGGAGGCTCTATGCGGGGATCGTGCAGTCCATGGCCCTTTACGGGGCGCCGGTGTGGGCGCGTTCATTGAGGCTGCGGCCAGTCCGCCGGTTGAACGCGTCTCAGAGGGTCATGGCCATCCGGCTGGCCCGAGGATACCGCACGGTCTCCTGCGAGGCGGCGAACTCACGCCGCGCCGCCATGTTGTTTTTTCAACACAATTTCTGTGAAATTTTTACAAAATAATAGAATTACCAATACCAACAACGCCCCCTGTCAATATCATCAGACTCCAAAGAAACCTTGTAGTACTATAAAAACATTTATTTTTTCACTAACAGTTTCCAAACACTTCAACAGATGGCGCTAATTTAAGCTATCTATACATAAGCGGTTGAGTGCTTAATACTTCTTTTACTTGTATCTTCTCACTATGAAAAGCGATGTCTTTTCTTCTCGCATAGATCCAGTGGCAGTAGAGAAGTCTTGCTGAATGCGCCAGAAGGAGAAGACCAGCAACCACCAGGACTACTTGTACACTCAAGAGGATGTAGGGAGCGTAGATGTGGATAATCCTTAAGGTAAATATTTCATCATTTTGCATTCTTGGTTGTACCTGGAAAAAGGAAAATTTTCAGAGTGACATTTTAAACGTAGCTCTAGAAGTAATAGAGGCTAAACTAATGAGGTTATATTGTATAGCTTCTGCGCGCGACTTCGTCCGCGAGCCAACCTTCCTCAAGAACTGGGCAAAAAGAATTTTTCAAATCAGACTGATAGTTGCAGAAATTACCACCTACATAAAACTTACAAGTAGATAGATAACCTCATTGGGATAAACACATCACTTGCTCTACAGAGAATGATTGAGACAAAGATAAAAGAAAATGCGCAAAACTGGTCTCAATATCCACCACTAACCAATACCTAGTATGTAAATAGTGGAGGTGTATAAGTAAAAGTTACTCTTATTAAATAGATAGACTATTCAGTGACATGGTCTCTTTAGTGGTGGACATTTGGACTAACCCTGTAACAATTTTGCCCAATGTCCTTATGCTAATAATATGCCTAGTTTATAGAGAGGCGCAACTACGGCTGCCAGAATGAGGATCCTAAACATACGGTCAGGGAAATTAATTGTTTCTTAAGACGCGACTATATGCCAGTGACCTTGAGTTATATATAGCTTGCGTGTTCTGTGTTGAGGTCACGTAACGCGTCGTACGTCCAGCCAGTAATAGGACTCGCCCATCAAAGAACGCTGTCCCAAATTAGACGCATTATTAATTTATTATACACTAGCGACCCCCACCTGCTTCGCACGGGTGCAATGTACTGACGCCAGCCGGCCCGTGCGTGGGTCCCAACTTCAGGAGGTGACAAATTCAAGCGTAGCAGACAAGTGCACCACCCAGCACACCGCAACTTTGCAATAAATGAGACGCGCAGCTCATTTATGATCTTTCAATTTTTTTTTTTCTTTTTTATAACAGTTTTGGCGCCCCTGTTGAATTGGCGCATTACCGATCGATACAATTTGATTAATATTATGTTCCTGCCAAAATTTTATTTGGAGAAAATTTTAATTTCGCGTTGTCTAACTTAGCACAACCTCATAAAAGATTGGCGGGGGGCGGCAGACGGCAGGTTTTGCCCCGCCTCAAAAAAAATCTAGATCCGCGGCTGACTGATGTGGCGACATGTCAAAACATCGAGATTTCTGTGCTATATATAAATTAAAATGTTATTGGTACACAGAAACCTTCCGGAATACATTCTCTAAAAATGAGTTTTGAGGAACAACGCGGTCATACAGACAGACACAAAAAGCGACTTTTATAATATGAATACGATGCGCTGAGATAGCCCACGCAATTCAAATTTTCATACGTTGTTTGCAATATTTTGTTAACAAAAGTTAAAAAAAAGAAAAAATCGCGACCATAGCCGTTGTTTTATGTGTTTAAAGTGAGTGTTGTGAGTCTGCACTCAGCGCTCGGTGTGGCAACACGCCGTGTTCGAGTTTGCAACAAGTCCATCGTCATCCTGAGGATGCCTCGTTGAGAGGTGAAACACGTGTCGATTTATTTCAGGAGTTTTTTATGGCTCTTTAGAAATAGCTAAGCGGAACAGGTTACTAAATATATCCACGTCTATTGTATTTTATAATGGATTTCCGCAAGGTCACGCCTGAATCAATTAACTGTTTAAAGAATCTAATATCTTTAAACGAGCAATTCTTGTATATTTTGTATATATGTATAATCTGAATCTCGGAAACGGCTCCAATGATTTTCATGAAATTTTGTGTGCAGGGGGTTGCGAGGGCGATAAATCGATCTAGCTAGGTTTCATTTTTAGAAAACGTTAAAAAAAAAACGAGCAACGCTCGGTCATCCAGATACTTATTATTAAAAGATTTGCAAAAAATAAATGTTGTGATTTTCATTTTTGATATTTTCCAAAGGTGTGATACGAACGCTCAGTGCCTAAATCTTACGTAGCTATTCGTTTTAAATCCCAAAAAAATTCCCCATTGTAAAAAATTGTGGCGAATTTTTTTTCTTTTTTTTGTGGATTATCTAACAACACCCTCACGGATCGGACAGGGTTTTTTTACAAGTTGTATATTGTTTTTGATGCGATTCTTTTCTAAATAATAAAAACTTGAGAGGTGTCAAGGGACACCCGGATGGAACGAAGTTCCTTTCGATTAATTAGTGAAGGAATTGTAATAAAATGAGTAGGTAAGTGAGTGCATACGCCACACAAACAGCGTACACCATAGCACCACACAATACCAAAATAGGGAATAATGTGGCGTTTTCCCTTGATTTTAATGGAGCCAAAAGAGAGGTCTTTTTCTCCTGATTTCGGGGACCCCAAACTTGATAGGTCTACGACCTCTGGCTCCAAAGTTAAGACCCGGGGGGGTGAGGTAACCCTGAAGGGGCACGGGGGAGGGGGGAAGAAGAGGACGGAAAGGGGAGGTGTGCAGGGGGTGTATCGGGATCAGGGGGTCGCGGGAGGATATCGAGGGGGGGTTCGGGGGGAGATTATATACAGGCTGTTTGGCAGAACGTTGAACATACGAAAATGGTGGATAGGTGGGGTCATCTGCTACTTACTCAGCCCTAATTTATTTGGCCCTGGCGCTCTGGATATTAAAACAATTTTTTTTTGCTTTCTTCTAGTTTCACAACTTTCTTAACTTTAAAGTGTAATTTTTATTTAAAAAAAGCGGCCAAGTGCGAGTCGTACTCGCCCATGAAGGGTTCCGTAGCAGCAAGTAACATTGAATGAAAGGTAAATTGCGGTTTACAATTTATGACGTTTCGTTCCAATAAATTATTATACGTGTTAAAGTGGTGAATTTTCGTTTTAATTTCGCTACTGTTCACAATTTTATGTTTGATTGTTATATAAGGCAGTGGTGTCGATTCCCTTGTTCACAAACTAAACTAAATTTAAGTTCAGTGCATCTTTTTCTTTCTATTTCATTAAGAAAAGGATAGAAGATAAATTTTAGTTCAGTCCTGTCAAATTAATCAGCGCCTGTCAGTCTCCATACAAGTTTAGACGTGATTAAAAATTTGCCAACTAAAATTACGTCAATTTACGTCAAGCGCTGATTAATTTGACAGGACTAAAATAAAATTTATCTTCTGTCCTTTTCTCAATGAAATAGAAAGAAAAAGATGCACTGAACTTAAATTTAGTTTAATTTGTGAACAAGGGAATAGGCACCAGTGTCTCTTTAAGTCAAGAGATTGACGATATATCGAGAGGTATATTATACTGTTGTTGAAATGAAACAAGAACAAACATAACTGTGAATGATGATCAATATGAAGTACAAGTAGACACTCACAATTTGAAAGTAGCCGATAGGCAAGAACATGTCAGAGAATCTGCTGATCTTATAGTTGAAGTCCACATCGCGCATCATCACGTTCATTTGCACGGAAAACTTCGTCGTCATTGCCAAGCCGATTATCTGGAAGAAGCAAATTAATACAGTCGCAGGATACAGGCAGTACGCTTCTTGATGAATTCGTTCTTGGAAAAAAAATCACAAAGGAAGTGGACCTGGCAGAGCCCCGATAACGTGACAAAGAACGAAATAGACTTCATCATGACGGATAAGAAGCACATATTTAGAGATGTCTCCGTGATCAGTAGGTTTAATACGATCATAGGCTTGTCCGAGGCACTCTAAATATCTATTTTCGAGCTGAGAAAATCCACATGATGAGGCCTAACCTCCAATCTACGCATCTCCAGGCTGCTCTAGGATCTGAAAAGTTCCAACTGGAACTTCAAAATCGATTCGCCCTGCTGGAAACCATAGGCACTATTGACGAGAAAGCCAACAAGGTGGTCAAGGCACTACGCGACGTGTCTCGCAGTCTTTTCCCGTCACAGCGAAAAAGTAAGGTGTTCAAACTTTCCTCTTTTCTTTTCTTATGAGGGAAAGACGAGAGTTGCCATTCAGACCGGTATTCGTCAGATAAGAGGGCTTTAAACCTAAATATAAGAAAGCTGACGCAACGTGACCATCGGTGCTTTAACACCCGCGGCATTAAGGTCAGGACTGAGCAGAACCGAGGCAGTTAGAGAGGTCTAAACTAATACTGCGATGGCAGAATCGTTACTTCCAAGTCCGAGACACTCGAGGAAGTCGAGGATTTTTACGGGCACCTGTACTCAACGCGGACGGTGAAACCAGTGAGACATAGTGCAGAAGAGCATCGAGCCGAATTAACGCGCGACTACACCAAGGACATCCCGGATGTCGACCAAACGCGTGATTAGGGCGGCTCTCGAGCAGCTAAAGAACAACAAGGCACCTGGGGATGACGGAATAATGACAGAGCTCCTTAAAGCAGGCGGGGCTCCAGTCCTGAGAGAGCTAGCAAGTCTCTTTCACTCCGTCATCCAGGAAAGTACAACGCCCAAGGCGTGGAGCAGGGGTGCGGTGGTTCTATTCTTCAAAAAATGTGACATAACCTTGCTGAAGAACTATAGACCCATCTCCCATCTGAGCCATGTATACAAGCTGTTCTCGAGAGTCGTCACAAACCGTCTGGCCACGAAACTTGACAAGTTCCAGTCATCAGAACATGCCAGTTTTCGAAAAGGCTTCAGTACCGTAAACCACATGCATTCGGCAAATTGTACAGAAGACCGAGGAATACCAGTGGTAGTCTCTTACGTGCGACACTATGCGTAATTTGTCTATTTACCAATGCGTTTAAGGACGTCTTCAAAAGGCTGGACTAGACTGGACAGGGTATCAACGTGAACGGCGAGTACATCTCACACCTTCGCTTTGCCGATGACATCGTCATAATGGTAGAGACGCTGGAACTGTTAGATCAGATGCTGCACAGCTTAAATGGACCCTCTCGGCGGGTTGGCCTAGGCATGAATCTGGACGAGACGAAACTTATGTACAATTCACACGTCTTGCCGAATCAAATCCACATAGGGTCGCTTCTCGAAGTTGAGAAGGAGTATGTCTTCCTAGGGCAAGTCATCCAGCTCGGTAGACACAACTCTGAGAAAGAAGCCGACAGGAGGATCCAGTTGGGTTGGAAAGCATTTGGAAAACTTTTTCAAGTCTTCTCGTCGCCTATCCCGCAATGTTTGAAGACTAAGGTCTTCAATCAGTGCGTCCTGCCCTCTATGATGTATACGGTGCCGAAACGTGGACACTGACAGTCGGGCTGGTCCACAAATTCAAGGTCACTCAGCACGCTATGGAGCGGGCTATGTTCGGAGTCTTTTTGAAGGATAAAATCAGAAATAAAATTATCCGGAAAAGAACCGGAGTTACCGACATAGCTTGCAGAGTAAGTAAACTGAAGTGGCAGTGGGCTGGCCATGTTTGTCTAAGGACTGATGGCCGGTGGAGCAGACAAGTCCTAGAGTGGAGACCGCGTTTCGGCAAGCGTAGTGGCACGCCCCCCAGCTAGATGAACCGACGACTTTATGAAAGTAGCTGGGACAGACTGGATGCGGAAGGCGGAGGACAGGGTGCTGTGGCACAGCCTGGAAGAGGCCTATGTCCAGCAGTGGACTGCGATAAGCTGAATTGAAAATTAATACACAGAATCGTAATATAATGAGTGACTCCAACACTGGAAAGATTTGAATCAATTAAATTAAATTAAAATGTTTTTTTTATGCTTCAGTTTACAAAAAAGGGTTTATTGTTTGAAGTCTCCTTTTAAGCAAACAATGCCTGTGTTAGGAGACTCCGCTCTTCCATAGTACAGCATAATCTTAATCTATTAAAACAAATCCGTAGGTACTTAAAATATCAAATAAAAACAAGTATGTTAGTGAGTGTGTGATTCGAGTGTGAATACTTGTGCGTTGTGTATCTGTATGTGAGAGTGTCTGTGAGAGTGTATGTTAGAGTGTAAGTGTATGTGTGAGTGTATCTGCTACTTAATGTGCTCTAAAAGTGCCTCCGTTTCATCATATTATAATACTACAGCTTGTAAAAGATTCAACAAGTTTAAAGAAAACTAAACTTTAGAAGTTACGGGATCAAAAAGATTTTCTCTCTAACAACCATGAGTTCAGTTAATCTTTATGAAAAGAGTAAGAAAACTGACTCAACATAGTGGATTCCAACACTAATGTTTTAATGTCCTTATTAGTTCGTTGCTGGCTATAGGTATATCTTCTACTTGTGAATCTTTGATATTACTTACAGGTTCTATGACGACGTCACTGCCATGCTGCTCCTCACTAGGAGTCATACCCTCGACGCGCTCGTATAACAATGGGTTCGCATTCAGGAAGTGACCGTTTGACAAGACCACTGGCAGACCTGAAACAGTGTTCGTAAAATTATTAGAGAAATAAAAAACCATTAAATTGAAACACCATCTTGATAAATGAAATATTTCCTTTTGAGTCCGAAAGAATGTTTCCATTTAGCCGCAATCAGGGACAAAACAGCTATTGACAACAAAAAACAAATGGAGGTCGTACTACAGCGGTGCTGCCGCAAGGACTCAAAAGGCACGATGATATATAGATAGATATATTGACTATTAGCACAGATATAACTAGATTGAATTATCTTACTTACCATAAAAACAAGGCGACAAATCCGAAATCCCATCATAGCACACCCCTTTACTGCACAAACATTCATTCTCAGGTATCTTACTGTAGCTCCTGTTGGTGAACTTGTAAGCCATGCCTTCGACTCCGAAGTCCATGGTCTTCTGACCCACGTACTCCAGCTCCATGAACCGGCAGAGCACGTTGCGGTAGATCTTCAGGGGCCGGTCGGGGGACATCTCCGGGGGGTACACCATACCCTCAAAACTGTCATTGAAGCTGTTGCAGGATGAGCTGGAAAATAAGATATTTGGGTGTTGAAAAGATGAATGATGAGATAACTAAGTATCCTTGGCTGATAAGGTCGACGATACAGATTTTTTTAAAGTAGTACCAAGATACATTATGGAAAACTACATACTTAGCTCATTTCGTGCTAACAATATTAGCCAGTGATTTGGTTCTGGAACCAATTGCTTTAGGTGTGCTAAACGAACTTCAGTGGCTTCTTATTTCGGTGTTTTTTTTTATCATTTATCGGGGTTCATCAATACATTTTTTACCACATTTAAGGTTCTGTGGAAAAATAATAAAATACCTATAGGAACAGCTCATTGGGCATTAAAAAACCCATCGCATCGCTGTCAGTGCCCCTAAAGGCAGGCAGCATAGCCACGTTGTATGGCAAAGCTAATTCTTTGACCTAAAAATTGGCCAACCCTCTGGTCACGTGAAGAGTCAACCAACCGCTTGGCAATGTCCCGGAATACTCGATGAGCACTTGGACCCGACGGCCCTAGTGTTTCAACCCCAAACGGCTCATAAATATAGCTACCAGTAAGGTTGTTATATTTGCGCCGTTTGATGTTTTCTGTATTTGTAGCAGCCGCCCCAGCACAGCCCGCCGTGCTAGGAAGATGGGAAGATGCGAGGGTGTCGACACAGGTTGCGTCCCACGCCAAAGGCCTACCCAACTTCCAAGGTACTATGGTCATTCCGTCTGGCTTCTTTCTATCGTCGCGTGCCAAGACATTGGGTTCTAAAACAGCTGGCACCCCGGCGGTGATAAGAGCCCGACGGATAATGTCATTAATGCTTGCGTGCCGTGCCAACCGACCAGCGCTCTTGCTACAGGAAAGGCCATAGTGTCCGAGGCGGTCGACTGCTTCACCGCACTGACAGATTCTGAGTGAATTGACGTTATTTGAATTCTCACTTGTGATGAACCAAAAAACAATTTAAAAATTTAATGAGGATCGGAACGGAATGATAACTATAAAGTCCATATTTACCTTGTTTCCGGGTATCCCCAACTTGGAAGACCTCCAATACCATTGACAGACTTGATCATGAACTTGTCCTCATCTTTGGCGCTTACTTCTACCCTGAATAGTGCTTTTTCATCGTACATCTGGGAACATAAACTTAATGTATCAGTAAGTGGTTGAATAAGCTACGTAAGAAGCTAAAATTATAGTCAGCTATTTTGTCAACTGCAATTTTGCCTAAGAATTTTGCTTGGTTTCAGCCTCCAGTCTACCACGACTTCTTCTGTAATCACCAGCTTATAAAAACTCACCCTATCCAACAGGCCCAAGGTATCAAAGGTGATCCACCCCGGCAGGATATTGTTGCCCAGGCTGATGAGGGGTTCGTTGTACCCCCACAGGTAGTCATAGGCTGACATCTGAACAGTGGCGTTGCTTCCCAGTCGAGAGGTCAGCAAGTTGAACCCCATTTTGGCAAAATAACCGTAGCTGGACACTGCTGATGCCAGGCTCTAAAAACAGAAGGTTTTAATAGTTTTTAAAGCTGTGGAATGTTCGGTAGGACGTCTCCTCCAGCTAAAACAAACAGCTCCTCTAACAGTACGGCCATACCAACACATTCAACATTGTGAAATGTGGGCTATGCGCCGATATGAATCGGCTGTTGTTAGACATACAAACAACATCTCTGAATACAAACTCCCAACAAAACGTATCAAAATAAAAGTAAATTGAAAATAACAAGCCAGAGATAGGACTACAAATGATTCCCGGCATGCGAAGCAAAGTTCACAAGTATTAATATTGCTGCGTAGTGAAGTGAATCAGATATAAGTATCAACATTCAAAATATTGTATTTCACATAAACCTACGAGGGCACTTATGATACATCAGAAGCTAGGTGCACGGTTCCAATTGGTCGTTTCCTATGGAGAAGAGCCGGCAAGAAACTCCACGGTTACTCTTTAAAAAAAATGGTTTGTACAATGTTTTCTAATTACAGAGTTAATAGGTTGCTATCGGCTACAACGTACCGTTTAACAACTTTTGATGTAATGTTACTAATTCGAACAACGTTTAAGAAAATAATCAATTTGTATAATATCGATTAACATAATTTTCATTTCATCGAATATTTATTTGCGATAACAACATTTGCGCTATTGATCAAAAGGTATAATGTTCATTTGATGTAGTGTCCAGGTGGTATAACATGTATTTTATCGAATATTCAATTAGTGTAAAAAAAAAAAAAATTAAGTATTGTCTTAAAAAATCATTAAGTTGTGCTACAAAAGTTAGTGAAAGAACCGAATCGCTGCAAAACCGATTCCACGTAGTCTTGTCTGCCCTACCCCTAGAGTGTAATTTAAAATCGCATAGGCGCGTAGGGGTGAGGCGGTGAGCGAAAGCCGTCTGCGACGATTAGCACGCGTGGGGCCGCCGGAAGCTCTCAGCGCCGGAGCCGTGACAGAAACCATACTCAATACTCAATTCTTTATTACATTCCATATGTATTACATAGATGGTATAACAAGTAAAAGATCAATATGGACCCTGTCGGGCACAGAAAATTAGGAGAGAGGAAGAGGGTTAAGTAGCAATTCAATATTATTATAAATTATTAGATTTGTTTAATTGGGTGTTTAATTATGTATATATTGTAGATTATTAGGTTTGTGTATATAGATATAGTATATTAAGGATTTTAAATATTGCATAAGAATAATATAGGTAATTATTATTTAAATTCTTAGAAGTATTTTCATTAATATTAAATTATGTTATTGTTTATGTATTCATATTTATATTTGATTTCCTATATTCCTTATTATATTATATTTCATAATATTTGGTGTATGAGAGAAAGAATATTTTTAGTTTGCAATCGATTTGTCATCTAAAAACTCCTGTACTGAGTAGTATGACTTGGATTCCAGAAATTGTTTCAATTTATTAATAAATATATTTGTTTTGTTTACTTCTCTAATGTGACCACTAGAGGGCTCAAGTATAAGCTTTCTTCTTACAACGCTCCGTATTCGAATAATTATTAAAAATAGATTAACTAATCTTATCTATTATTTCTTGTGGTCAACTCAAAGTTTTCAAGTGCAAAAACATTATATAAGTTAATTAACTAGTGGCGACGATCTAAATTGTGAACTGTGTCGTGAATTGGCAAATAGTGGGAACTAAACTAGATGAAATAATCCTATCTCGTGGACTAAAGGTATATATAATTATATTTTTATTGCTGGACCTGGTGTTTCCCGTGTTGTTATAGTAGTGGAGCGTCTAAATTGTGATTAATTGCTGTGCCTTTGCTTTGTAGAAAAATCAATCGCTTTTTCAAAACTGCTAAGTCATTTTATCAAAGCTTGAACTGGTACCAGAGCCATCTGTTATCGATTAGCGGAATTGCTTAGAAAACTACAGTAGCTATCGACCGCAACTTTGATCTGTTTTACTCCTGAACCGATAGCATCTAGAAAGCATAGAGGACGCTAGTAGTAGCTAACACTCCAAGACGCCATCGCAGTGCAACAGGGAGGTTATAGAGGGCGCCCATAGTACCTGATTTCTAATATTTTTATACTTTGATCTTGAACCCTTTGATCACTCAATATGCAGTGTTGTATTGATGCAACATCAGCGGTCAATAGCATCCTCCAATGCATTGTATGTGGTGGTAAATACCACTACGAATGCTTGAATGTGACATTGCAGCAGTTTACGGCCCTGAGCGATGAGTACAAGGCTTCCTGGAAATGCCCGGCTTGTTGTAACGTTACTAGACGTGCTAGGTCAAACGTAAATACGCCTGTGCGCAGTTACACTGAGCTCCCAGCTGATGACCTCTCTATGGATATGTCATGTGATAATTTGGACCACGGTTCTCTTAGCTTATCCACCAGCTTGGGCAATAAAACGATGATCACGGAAAAGTCGTTGAAGCTTAATACCAATGAAGACTTTAAATCATTCACAGCTAATCTGCAATCAACCCTAAGTCAATGGCGTAGTGACATGAGTATAGACATGCGTCAGTTGCGCGACGATATTAAGTCAACCCTAACAGAAATTCAGAAGGAAATGCAAATACTACGTACAGAGCAAATCCTCTTAAAGCAGCGAGTCACTGACCTCCGTGATGACGTCATAATACTTCAAACTAGTGCCCAGAGCCAGTCGGTGGAACACGACATTCTTCAGAAGCGTGTTGACGAACTGAGCAGTACACACGCACCAGCTGTGTCGGAGCTGTTAATCAGTAACTTGGAAGCTAAGATCGACGTATTGGAACAACAGGCTCGGCAGTGTAATGTGGAAATATGCAACGTGCCCGAGAGGCGCAATGAAAACTTGTCCGTAATTATCCAGGCTGTAGGAAGTGCACTTAAGTCTCCGGTCTTACTAAATGACATTGTTTCGGTGCACAGGGTGCCCCACGCACACCAACAAACCACACGACCAAAAAACATCATTCTTAAATTCGCTACCCGCCTACAGAAGGACAACATGCTTAGCGCGTTCCGTAAAGCTAATTCATTGAAGACTGACCAAGTCGGTGTCACTGGTACATCCACATCTATTTACATTAATGAGCACTTAACCTTACGGAAGAAACAGTTATTTCGTAAAACACGTGAAGCCGCTAATAATCATAACCACAAATTTGTATGGATCAGAAACGGTACCATACTGGTGCGCGAGCGTGAGGGTGAAAATGCTTTCGCAATTCGTGGAGAAAGCGATCTCAATAAAATTAAAACGAAAACAAAACCAGCTGAATAACTGTTTCTACTTTACAAGAATCCTCTGCACAACCACTGTTTATTTTCGATGTTTTTCACCTAAGTAATATTATTTTTTCTATGTTGCATGTATTGTTAATTTTAATTTTCCTATTATCACAAATTTTATTTTTTGGACTTCTAGAAATTCTTATTGTTTTAATATTCTCTCCATTTTACAATTATTTATACTCAATTTTAATTACTGTCATTTATTGGGACTCAATGTTAATTTTTATGTTTTATCTTATTTCAACACAATATCTATGCGAACTAAGAATACTGACTGTCTTTTGTGAGTGCGACATTGCCGATTATTGTTTTTATCTAACTGTGATATTGGCCGTTCTCGAACCTATCTCATGTGGGCTTATGTTGCCGGGCTTTTCTGGTATAGTTTGGCTATTACTTGCGTGCACAACATTTATTGTTTTATATGAATTCATAGTAAAGCACTGTGATTATGAATAGCAGCGACCAAATGTCGATATACTACCAAAACTGTAGAGGTGTAAGAACTAAACTGCACACCTTGTTTGTAAACATTTTATCGTTTTCATATGACATTATAATTCTAACTGAAACATGCCCGATATTGCCAGCGTTGAGCTAGTGGATCCTCGATATGTTGTTTACAGATGCGACCGAGATCGTAACACAACAAAAAAACGGGATGGTGTTGGGGTACTCATCGCTGTGTTGCGGAAACTTCGGTCGTGTTTGTTTAATGTATCTAATCGCTCGCATAATGACTTCACCACCTGCATTGAGCATCTTATGGTTGGATTTCCAAGTAAAAATAATAGTTCAAAAATGCATGTTATTAGCGCAGTTTACATACCACCTTGGGCGACCGCTGGTATTTATAGCTCTCACTTCGACACACTGCAGGACTTATTAAATGAACCTGGCGTGATGAGTACATTCATTGTTGGAGATTATAATCTTCCGGATATTGCGTGGCAGGTTGCCATGACCGGTCAGCAACAAACCACTGGCATGACTTGCACAGGACCTTCCCCTATATGTTCAGAACTACTACAGCTAATGTCGGCCCTGGATGCCTACCAATACAACAGCATATCCAATGGAAATGGTAAAATTCTCGATTTGTTCATTTCGAACACAATTAGCACTTTGACCCCTCCAATAGATCCCTTACTACCTATAGACCCACACCACCCACCGTTTGCTGCAAAAGTCCCCATAGGTATTTCAATGCAAACTATAAAAGAAAACCCATGAAAAAATACGATTTCCGTAGGGCCAATTATGATGTTATCAATGAACAAATAAATGAAGTCAAATGGTTGGTCCTGTTGGATCATCTTTCTTCCGAGGAAGCAGTGAAAACATTTTATGATGTGTTGAGCGACATTGTTTCACCGAACGTTCCTCTAGTGAAGTCTCAAGCGCTTGACTTTCCTGTTTGGTTTTCTCCTAACTTGATTAAGATTTTTAAAAAGAAACAGCGCCTTTGGATAAAGTGGAAGAAATTTAAAAATATTAAAGACTACAATATGTTTTCCGAATACAGAACAACTTTTAAAGAAGCCTGTAATAATTGCTATTCTACCTACATTAAATCCGTTGAGGATAATCTTACCTCCAATGTTAAATGCTTTTGGACTTACATTTCAAATCGGAAAGATAAATCAGGCATCCCATCTACGATGCAATACCAAAACCTTAAGTCAAGTGCTCCTGACTTGGTTTGCAATATGTTCTCCGATTACTTTCTATCAGTATTCGAACCCGCATCGCCCACGCTGTCGACGTGGACCCCGCCAACTCACTGTGACGCTAACATCTTAATTGACAACTTGTGTATCGAGGAATCTAAATTGCTTCGAGAGTTAAAAAACCTCGACCCGTCTAAAGGAGCTGGCCCTGATGGATACCCAGCTCTGTTTTTTAAGGCTACTGCTAATAGCATCTATAGGCCGCTTCATATAATTTACAATAAATGCCTGTGTGAAGGGGTGTTTCCTGAAATATGGAAACGGGCCAATATAACGCCTGTACACAAGGGAGGCTCGAAACATGATATTGAGCAGTATCGACCAATTTCAATTCTGTCGACTTTGTCAAAGCTATTTGAAAGACTCGTACATAACGAAATCTACCCAATCCTGCATAACGTATTAATTCCTGAACAACATGGTTTTGTTAAACACCGATCTACTGTTTCCAATTTATTAATCTTCACCAACTATCTTTTTGAAAACATGGATAAACGTTTGCAAGTGGACGCTGTTTACACAGATTTCAAAAAGGCCTTTGACAAGGTCGATCACGAAATCTTACTTAATAAAATTGCATTCAATGGCATACGGGGTAATTTGCTCCGTTGGTTTTCATCCTACATAAAAAATAGAACACAGAAGGTTGTTGTGAGTGGCCATCAGTCTGATACAGTGTCTATAACTTCTGGCGTTCCACAGGGCTCAATCCTAGGACCACTCCTATTTAATATATATATAAATGACATTGGGAGATGCTTCTTAGGTACTAAATTTCTTATGTATGCTGATGATTTGAAAGCCTTTAAAACTATTTCTACTATAGAAGACTGTTTAAGGTTTCAAGAAGACTTAGATAGACTCTCAGCATACTGTCTTGACAACAAACTACACTTAAGCGTCTCCAAATGCCACTATATAAATTTCACAAAAAACAGATTTACCATAAATTTTAAGTATAAGCTAAATGATGCCTTGCTAGGTAACACCTCTATTGTAAGAGATCTTGGTGTTCTACTGGACAATAAGTTATCGCTTAATCAACACGTAGAAAGAATTGTTAATAATTCATTTAGGATGTATGGTTTTGTCATGAGATCATCTACTGAGTTTAAACGGCCCTCCACCTATCTTTACTTATACAAGACGCTTGTACGTTCACAGCTCGAATATGCGGTCCCAATCTGGAACCCGTTTTATAAGAAATATATGGATATGATCGAGAAGGTTCAGCGTAAATTTCTTCGCGCCATGTACTATAGGTGCTATAAAAGGTGTTTGTCGTATTCACAATTACTAAGTAAATATAATATGTTAACATTAGAGTCTAGACGTAAGTTTCTAGAAGCCAACATACTACACGGTATTGTTCATAATCACTTCGATTCCATTGATCTCACCAGTAAGTTATGCTATGTAGTGCCCCGCACTGTAAATAAGCGTAGTGTCCGTGCAGGTACATTGTTCGCTGTAAATACCTGTCGGACTAATTCAGGATTGCGTTGCCCTGTTCGTCGTATAGTGGAATCTTATAATCGTAACTTCATTGATATTGATATTTTTGTATGTTCCAAATCCAAATTTAAGTCCAATGTTTTTAAAATTTTATCTAATGATGTGAAATGGTGTGAGTATTAAGTATTCTAAATTTAATTTAATTTATTTAACCGTTTTAATTATTTTTAGTAATGAATTGTATTGTACGGTCAATTCCTTTATTCTTAAAATTTTTCAATAATCTCAATTCTTATTTGTAACAATAAGGAATTAACCCAATTATTATTTTTTACCATCCTTATCGAAAATACTGGAAAGAATTATAAATACTAGACTTATAAATTATTTAGAGAAAAACAAATTGCTTTCGGTTAACCAATATGGCTTTCGGCAAGGCAAGTCCACTGAACAAGCCGTAAATAAACTAATAGATAGCATCACCTCAAATTTAGATAAAAAGAAAAAATGCCTCTCCATCTTCTTAGATCTGGCCAAGGCTTTCGATACAATCTCTGTCCCACTCCTATTGCTCAAGCTCGAGAGGCTGGGTATAAGAGGTACGCAGCACAAACTCTTAACAAGCTATCTTACCGGGCGTTCTCAATCTGTTCGTGTAGACAAACACAAAAGTTATCACCTCCCTGTCACTCACGGTGTTCCGCAGGGCAGCATACTGGGGCCTACGTTATTTCTCGTTTATATAAACGATCTCACAGATCTTAAACTTACCCAAGGAGAAATCATATCATTTGCAGATGATACGGCTCTCTTTTTTTCCGGTGATTCGTGGGATGAGGTTTTTGGTGCTGCGCAACTGGGCTTTAACGTTGTCGGAAGGTGGCTCCAGAGTAACATCCTAACATTAAATATAGAAAAAACCAAATACATCTGTTTCGGTATAAGGAGTGTTGATTTGATCACAACTAGCGTTCATTTCAGCCAAGGTATCATAGCACATGAGTGTCACTCTGGAGTTGACTGCGCGTGCCGTTCACTAGAACGTGTGCCAAATATTAAATATCTTGGTGTTACTATAGATAGCGGCCTCAACTTTAAAGAGCACATACGACTCCTGAGCGGTAGGATAAGAAAGCTCACATATATTTTTAAAAATCTAAGGCACGTAGCAGATCCTATGCTGCTGAAGCAAATTTATTACGCACTCTGTCAGTCGCTTCTTGCCTATTGTATATCTTCGTGGGGAGGTGCGGTAAAGACTGCGTTAAAGCCATTGGAGATCGCCCAGCGTGCAATTCTTAAGGTGAGCCATTTTAAACCACTTTATTTTCCTACTGCTGCGCTGTATCAGCTTTGTGGAGTCATGACTGTTAGACAGTTATTTATAATAAGTATCACTCTGCTACAGCATAGCAAACAGGTGTATGACCCACGAATCCTTCGGAAACGAAGAGCAGACTTAGTTTGTGGCAGAGCGACTTTCTTTAAAAGTAAATTTAGCCAACGCTTCGCGAGCTTCATTGGGCCTGTTCTTTACAATAAACTAAACAGGGTGATAAACATATACCCACTAACAAAAATTCAATGCAAAAAAAAAGTGTCTGAATATTTACAAAAACTAAATTATGAAGAGACTGAAGTTCTACTACATATAGCACAATGATTACGTTAGCATTAACTTGTATGATTGATACTTTCAAAATTCACACAGATTACACGCATAAACTTCCAAATATTTAACTTCTCATGGACTACACACACTTACACACACCCCCACACACCCTCTCTTAACTCACTCACTCACACTTCATTCCACACAATGAGAGGTCACGCATTCATACACATTCATACTCTACATATTATAATATATTGTAATAATGGTGTAAAATAACACTACTGTTGATTATCTTGGCAAAATTAATGTTAATGGCTATGATAAATGTAATTATCCGAGGGGATTGGCGCTGATAGCCGAAATACAGGTTTTTGCCTAGTTCGGCTACAGATGCTAACTCATTTGTACTCAAAACTAGCCTAAGTTTAATTTGTAAAACATTTGTAAACAATTTTGAAAATAAACTTTATTATTATTATTATTATTGATTTTTAAAATTGTATCCAAAATGTATTTATTTTTATTTAATTTTTTTTTTAATAATTAATTAATTGTATTGTATTTTAATAAACAATTATTTTAAATATCTGAGTAATGCTAATCTAGTGGCACTTTTTTACCTTATCTTAATTTTGTTAACATGCGGATAATGTAGTGGGCTGCAATATTGTTAATACTACTTATGAGCCTATATTATTATTTGTAAACATTTTATATTGTAGCTGTTTATTGTCCCATAATAAATAAATAAATAATGTCATTTGGCAATTTATTATACATTTTTATAGACATAACTAAAGGGCTGGTTGAGTGCATTTTGAGACGGGATTGAGGTATGTTTATTTTGTTTTTGTTGTGTCGAAAGGTGTATTTTGTTTGTGTTTCTTCGCAAGTGGTGTAAAAATCTGGATGTTTTCTGACAAATTTACATAATTCTAAGATATATAAACAGGGAAGTGTGAGTATTTTGTGTTTTCGGAAGTGTGGTTTGCAGCTATCTGTTTGTTCTATGTTGGTTATTATTCGAATTAACTTCTTTTGTAAAATGAAAATCGTTTATGAATCTGTACTATTACCCCACAGCATGACCCCATAGCTGAGCCATGCCTGGGCATATGCATAGTAGGTGACAAGTGCAGTTTGCAGGTTGGTAGTTTTTTTAATCTCGCGTAGGGCATATGAAAATTTGGATAGTTTTCCTCTTATTTTCTGTATATGGGATTTCCAATTTATGTGGGTATCTATAGACAAACCGAGAAGAGTAAATTCATTTACTTGTTCCAGTTTTGCATTATTAAAAATGAAATTTAGTTTTAATGGGGATTTTTGATGGGGATGAAAAGTAATTAATTTTGTTTTGGTGAAGTTAATTTCTAGATTATGGTTATTCATCCAGTTTACAGCTGTAGAAAGAAGGGAGTTTAATTTGGCGTTTATATTGTCATCGTTCTGGCATGAGGTGAGCAGAGAGATATCGTCCGCAAATAGAACACATGGTCCGTTTATAATTTTAGGAAGATCGTTTATATAGATAAGAAACAAAAGGCAGCCTGTCACACTCCCTTGAGGAATTGACGCGTTAACTGCTTTAATGTCGGATCTTGTTTTAATTATTTCACTTGTGGTGTTATCGAAATATTCAATTTCTACTAATTGTACCCTATCCTTTAAGTATGATGCAAACCATTCATGGGCTTTTCCGCGTATTCCTATCCCATGTAACTTGTCTAATAGTATTTTAAATTGCACCTTATCGTAGGCTTTGGTCATATCGAGCAGCATACCTATGGCGTAGTTTGTATTATTAATAATAGCTAGAGCCTCTTGTACGTATTTGTAGACTGCTAACGTTGTAGACCTGTTTTTACGGAAACCGTTTTGGCAGTCGTCAAGTATTTTATATTTTTCACAAAAAGAGTATACACGGTCACACATAGCCTTCTCAAAGATTTTAGACGCAGTTGGTAACAGCGCGATAGGGCGATAATTATTAGGGTCAGTTTTAGAATTTTTCTTATGTATAGGTTTTATCAGAGCGGTTTTTAGTTGATTGGGAAAGGTTCCCTCTTCAAACGATTGGTTAATTAATTTATAAAATGGTAGTGTTAGTTCGTCTGCACATTGCTTAAGAAGAAATGGGGGAAGATCGTCTACTCCATAGCTCTTTTTATTTTTCAAATTTTTTATTATTTTATTTACTTCATAGGGATCGACAGGGCTGAGAAACATGGTGTTTTCTGTGGGGTACATCACTGGGGCTCCTTTTGCTGGTGAGGTTTTTTCCCCAATTGAAGCAAAGAAGTCATTGAAAATATTAGCTATTTGCTTAGGTTCAGTGATCAAGTCATCATTTTTATGTAATTTAATGTTAATTTTTTCGTTTGTTATTGATTTATTTGTTCTTTCGTTTATTATATTCCACATAGTTTTTACTTTATTTGTTGACTTTTTTATTTTATTTATATATTGTAGTTTTTTTGCTGTCATTACAGATTGCTTTAGGGTTTTTTCGTATTTTTTATAATATTTTGATAATATGGGATTGTTTGTTTTAATGGTAAGTATTTTAAGTAGCCTTTTGTTTTTGCAAGATAATTTAATACCCTTAGTTAGCCAGTACTTCTTATATATCGTTTTTATTTTTATATGCTGCAGCGGAATACATACATTTAAAATTTTATTTAATATATTATTAAACGCAATGTAGTTTTCATCTATATTTTTATTTGACTGTATTATTTTATTCCAATTTTGATTTTTTAATTCAGATTTAAATTTTTCTACATTTTGGGTATTATATAATCTTTTTTTCGCGAACCAGTTTGTTTTTTTGTTGCTGTCGCTAAGTAATTTCATGTGAAAGATGGTTGCACAGTGGTCTGAGAAACCTAATTCTTCTACGGTGGTATAAGCATGTCTATGATTAAAATTTGTAAAAATTAAGTCTAAGCATGTCGAGGTAGTTTGTGAGATACGTGTGGGGACTTTGATAAGTTGTATGAATTTATGTTCCAACATTAAATCTAAGAACAAGTTAGTTTTTAGGCAGCTGTCTAAGATATTTACATTAAAATGCATGCCTGCAGCATGATGCATGCTTGCTTGCATGGTGCATGCTTGATTGCATGCTTGGTGTATGCTTGTTTACATGTTGCATCCTTGCTGCATGCATGGTATATGCTTGTTTGCATGTTTCTTACAGCGAAAAAAACTTATGCTTGTGAATGTTATGCTTAATAAAGTTATGCTTTTAGAATGTTATGCTTAATAAATTTATGATTTAAAATTTTATGCTTAATCATTGTTATGATTAGAGAAATGATGCGTAAAAAATTATATCTAAGCTGTTATGCGTAAATAATATGATGAGAAAATATAATTAGGACAAACAAAAGTATGCCAAGTTATTATTAGGTCTTAAAATTTTATGCAAATGACATAACAATAACATTAGTTTTAATAATTATTAGTGCATTTGAAAATTCGGTCAAATGACATTATTTCAAAGAAATAAATATGCTAAATAAAAATCTACCAATTAATTATTCGGTCAAATGAATAATTATACGAAATGATTTTATTGTAACTAAAATTAGTCGGAGCGATTTTCGACAAAACGTTGTTATACTAAACAAGGATGAACCAAAATAAACCGGTTAGTTGTTCGAAATATCTCATTTCCCTAATAAAGCAGCATCCGTGTTTACTTTTTCACTCGTTTTAAATACGAAACGAAATATTAGGAAATACATGCATCATGTATTCGAAAAATGTGGTCATATTTTACATAATAAAAAAATTGCCCGTATTGTCCCACCGCAGGGCAAAGACCTCCCTTTCCTTTTCCCACCCAACCTGATCCTGAGCCAATATGGACCAATCCCTCCTATAAGCGTCAAGTTCGTCCCGCCATCTACGTCTGGGTCTTCCACGATGCTGCTGGACGTTTCTTGTTTTTTATTTTACGTAATTGCGAAAAAATTATCAACTGTCCCATACAAAACTTTAATACTTACTCGACTCAAATGAGAAAGAAAATAAATTAATTTGACTTAGGTTAAAAGGCAAATGTATGGGACGGCTGATACTTTTTTCGCGATTACAATGTTTCGAACTTCAAACGAAATAAAGTTGTTCAGTTTGATGGTCCCTTAAATACATATTATAAATACATTTCTTTTTTATTGACATAGACGTATGTATATGACCCACCACCTCACACCACACCTTTCTGATAGATGCTGTAAAATATATAATTCTAGCTGGTCCGGCAAACTTTGTTTTGCCATCTAAATGTTTAAGGTGGACCACCTTTATCCCTTAGGGGTATGAAAAATAGATTACGACTGATTCTCAGACCTACCGAATAAATATATATATAAAATTTCATAAAAATTGCTCAAGCCGTTTCGGAGGAGTATGGCAACTAACATTGTGACACGAGAATTTTATATATACCGATGTAAAAAAAAAACTATCCGATCTGAAACGGGCACATAGGTACTGCAATAAAATTACCAAAAAAATATTTAAAAAAAAACAAAAGGTATTGCTATTATATTATTAAAGGTATATATATTTACAATTTTTGTACCAAAATTACCCCAAATCCATTGAAAATTTGCAAATTTTCAACAGGGGTTACCAGAGTGCTCTTATGATAAACTCACCAACATGGCAATATTCGGCATGGTAAGTATCATGTCTTCCGGCCTGCCAACTGACTCCTCAGGCAGGAAGGTGACCCTGAGCCGAGGACTGTACCTCATCACGCCAGCCGCTTTGTCTATTTCCAGGTCATCATTTGTTCTGTTCTCTCTGGAAATTATTGAAAAACAAAACCTTAAAAATCGTATTCTCCTTTTGGGCTCCGTCGCTGGCGGGTAGAAACAAATAAACCTTTCTCACTACATGTACTGTATGTAATGTGTGTGTATGTATATCTGTACGTTTGATAAAGTGGCCAGTTATCAAACATACAATAGACATACACAATAAAATAATAACGTAAGTATGTATGAATAAACCCACATCCGTTATTAATTATTTATTCCTTTTACAAAAAGGCATCTTTACAGATCTTTGACCTAATTCGATAGTATGGCTATCAACTATTATCACATGTTATATCAAATTGATTAAACACGAAATAAATATGTACTACTTAACAAGCATTTCCAGTTTATGCTGATCTCGCATTGTATAGGATTTCCGTACAATAGACGATGAAGTATCTGGGACTCGTCCTCAACAGCCGGTGGAATTTTGTCGAACATTTCCGACGTTTGGCTCCCAGACTGGAGCGGTCCGGGCTACCATGAAGCGGCTCCTGCCCAATCTAGGGGATCCAAACGCCTCCTGCCGGAGGCTCTACGTGGGGGTCGTGCGGTCCATGGCCTTTTAAGGGGCACCGGTGTGGATGCGTTCATTGAGACTGCGGCCAGCCCGCCGCGCCGGTTGAACGCGTCCCAGAGGGTCATGGCCATCCGGCTAGCCCGAGGATACCGCACGGTGTCCTGTGAGGTGGCGAGCCTCCTTGCCGGATTACCGCCATGGGATCTGGAGGCAAAGGTCCTAGCGCACATCTGAGAGTGGCGCGAGGAGACAAAACGCCGGGGCTTAACTCCGCTGCCGCGAGAAATCACGGCACAGCGAACAGTGCTCCGGCGGGATCTCATGGCGTCATGGAGAGTGCGATTGTGGCAACCCAGCGCTGGGCACGCCACAATTGCGGCGATAAGTTCCTTCTTTTGAGGAGTGGCTAGAGAGGCGCCACGGCGTCCTTGCCTGTCGCCTGACGCAGGTCCTCACAGGACACGGCTGTTTCGGGAGGTTCCTGTTCAGGATAAGGCAAGAGGAAACGCACACATTGTGTGGATCGCCTGGAGGACACGGTGGAGCATACGGTGGAGGTCTGCCCGGCTTGGGCGAAGCATCACCATGTCCTCGTGGAGGCGATCGGCGGCGGTGATCTCTCGCGTCTGGCCCTGGTTCAGCTTAGCCCATGGTATGGAGCTAGAGGAAATGGGAGGCCGTCACCTCCGTCTGCGAAGCAGTAATGGTCGCGAAGGAGGAGGCAAAATGCGTGAGGGAGAGGCAAATTTCGCGCCGTCACGCCCCTAACCGCCACAAGAGAAGACGCCCTGGGCGTCAGGAATCGCAGGCCGATTTCCGGCCACCGTAGGCGCAGTCTTGCGGACGGTGAGCAATGGGTAACTCGCCGCCCGATAAGGACCAGGCCCGGGTCGAAGGCACGTTGTGTTCCACGTGCGCCTCAAAGAGATGTCAGCAGAATTGACGGGGTCCGTTAGGGCCAATGCCTGCCGGGGTTGCGAAGAAGTCCGAAAGGGAGATTGTGGCCCCCGGCAACATGGCAACTGAAGGAATACGGGTGGGTTTTAGTCAGTAAGAGTCTTGCCATGAAGAGCGGGAAAAGTTATTTGATAATTTCCCAACCAAAAAAAGGGGTACAGGCGTTATGTTATGTTAAAATATTGTATAATATTATCTATATCAAATAAAACTGAATAAGTTACAAGATTTACTTCTACTTACTGGTAGGTAAAAGGTCCCACCTCTTCCACCTTGAGCTTGCTATCTTCACCACTGATGAACCTCTCAGCATTGGTGATGTTGAACAGGTAGGCAGAGATATGGATACTGTCCACCTCCTTACTCATGGCTTCATGGACTTTTGTGCCGTAGTCCACGCGGGAAGTCTGGGCAAGGAATAAACCACCAATCAGTAAGCATGAAATACGTCACGGACTGGAATTCGGAGTAACTACTTGTCCCGGTTGATGGCAATAGGCTCGCCCAGTATAAGGTACAGTCACGAGCAAAAATATGCATACACTTAGCAAACTTCAAAATTATTAACGTCTATCCTCGCGATAATTAACGGCGTTTCCCGTTGGTATGGCTCGAGCATAAGAGGGACTTAAACATAACTAGTGCAATGTGGGTAGTGTACTATAGTCATTATAAGTACACCTCTAACTACATTTTAAACTCTTAAGCAATTCTGAGTAGAATATATAGGTACCAAAGAGTGTATTTTCAAATAACTTTGTTGTTGGAGGGAGGTTCTTAATTTTAGGAGGGATTTTCTTAGACAACCACACTTTGTATCATACATCTGTCACGTTGCGAACTTCTTTCTTGTAGCCGTGGCAATATGCAATGAATTTTGTGCACTCTGTTATTCGTTCTCGTAACATAGAATAAAGTATGTCCATTCTTTTTGACGTGACAACGTCTTATAAATTGGTTTGCCGGGTGACACTTCAAGAAACTGCGTTACGCTCCGCTCACGTTATGCGCTCACAATGAGAGCGAGTGAGAGGCACGCGTCCCTTCCACTCGGGCATGGTTAGCCCGCCTAAGAGCGAGAGAGACAGACATAAAAAGTGAAAGGCACGCGTCCCTTCCACTCGAGCACAGTTAGCCCGCCTAAGAGCGAGAGAGACAGAGCGAGAGAGAGAGAGTGAGAGAGATAGGCATACACACCGGTTCATGTCTTGCGCTTCTATTTCGCTTAGGCGCCTGCATACAAGTTTACACGTTGCCAGTTAATTGTAAAACAATTGTGTAGTGATAATGTGAAGGTAGTTTCGTCCATCGCAACAATTCAAACAGCAAAGGTAAATAATTTCAGACTGATAATATAACATGATGAAATAAATGACTAAGACATAAGTGAATAGGTTATCCTCAACAAAATCACTCAGATAGGAACAAGTTAAGTTGTAGTAAACGCTGTTTCATTGTACGCAAATGTATTGCAAGTTATTGTATGTATATTTGTATATAAATACGTATGTATGTGTAAAGGTAAAAATAAAATTTTGTTAATATGAAATTCAGTGCGAGATTCTTTGTATAAATTAATGTTTTAAATATAATTCTTTGTATAAATAAACGTTTTAAATTGTTACTATTATTTCATCCTTCTTCCTACTATACGAATGAATATTCACATTAAAATTATTTTACCACTCAAAGTCGTTGTCACGTAAAACTTTCGCCCGTATACCGACTTTACAGGCAACCAATTTTTTATCTTTTTACGTTTATTTAGTATATTGCATCACATTTTATTTTTAATAAATTATTTTTCTTTAAGTATGCTGTACTGGTACAACGTCTTAATATTTGTTTGCTGCACCGGTCAACGTCATTATGTCGGTGCCGGCTGTCGCTGAAAAACAGCGCTGGGGCTCTGTCATGCATAGGGTCGTAGCATAATGCTGAGCGATAGCCGATTTGCGTGGATGTGACGCATGTGTCCCACAACCTTATCTCATTTTATATTTCTAATAATTTTTTCTGCGTCATGTTAACCGCAAATAAACGTTTTACCTTTCTTTCTTTATTATAACATTGTTGCCTTAAAGATTCTACACAACCTAAATGCTTAAGTTCAACACCAGCTCTCAGAACGTTTATAGCTTTATACTTTCCAATTCAAAAAAGTTGTGAAGTGGTATCATAGCCAGTGAGACAATGTACTGCTAACAGTGTGTCAGCTTAGGTTCCTAGGTTATGAACTGATGCCGCTATATCTGAAAGCTTTTCCTTGTCAACAGACTCCATCCACATAGTGCATTTAAGTTTCAGCTTTCTGTAAAAGTGTAATAGGTAGTAGAACAAAAACGTCGGTGTCCCTCTGTGGTGTCCCTCCTAAAACTAAGAACAACATTTGAACTTCATATAAAACGATGCCATTTGCAAGCATGCACATGGAACGCAGCAGCATCTTCATTCCCTCCGTCTTGGAATCCAACTGATTATGAATGGAAAAAGGATAAAATAACATACTCGTTGGTACCCATTCTACTTCCAAGTAACAAAAGATTGGCGCCACATGAGTTGCTGAAGAGTTTGAGATGTAGCTGTTCAAGTGAGAAGCCATGTTCAACAGCAAGGTGCAGTTGTGCGGGTTGTGTCCATGCAGGTTTTTCTTGTAAAGAATTTTGCGCATGTGAAGGTGCCGATTTGTGTGGCAATGTGAAGACTCAGGAAGCTCAACTTAATGGCAGTGAGAGTGAACTGCAAAAAAGCGATTCCACATTTGATTCTGCCTGAAATAACATGTTGGTAACACATCTTCTTTAAAAAATAGTATGTGTGTAATATAATAAACTAACTACAAATATTTGATTCGGGTGGACCGATTTCCTTAATCTACACTATTAATAGAAAGATTTGTATTTTTGTATGTTTCGATTTTTGTTTGTAATTAATAAACTCAAAACTACTGGACCGATTTTAAAAATTCTTTCACCAGTAGAATGCTATATCACAGATTAACATAGGCTATAATTTTTATAAAGATATCACGCGGGAAAAATCGCTAGAGGAAGCTAGCTCGCAATAAAATAAGTGGTTCAGCTTTTTTGATCCCTGTGACCTTTGACCTTCGATAGTTTAAATTGCCCAAGTGTGCCACTCGGGCACCCCACGGATTATGGTTCAGTATATCAAACAATACTAGAATCTATCATAAAATACAAGTTGTATCCTCATTATGGGCCTACCACACGTACATTTGTCTTCACATTGCCACACAAATCGATACTTGAGCGTGTGATAGGCCCATTACTTTCTGTACCTTTCTATGTGCCATAAGATAAGATAAGATAAGATAATATTTATTTTGTAAAACATGAGTACATAAAGAAGGTCTTATAATTAATATGAGGTGGCTACATATTTTGCCGTTTATGGCGTACAAAATTAATAGCAATATTAAAACAAAAAATAAAAATTAAATAAAAACAAATTGGAATGTCAAAATCAAGGGCTTCAGGATCGACGGATGAACTGTATGAAAGATGATATGGCTAGAAATGCCTATCTATACGAAGACCAATAGGGAAGTATGGAAGAAATGACACATATGTTGCGCCAACCCCAAATAAATTGGGATAAGGGGCACGAGAATGATGATAAAGAGCTCCAGGATCATCAGGTCTTTTAAGTATCAGCTATTGGGCCAACAAAATTTAAACTGCAGTGCCACCGACACGAAGAAGACAAAGAAGAAGTATCAGCTTTCGAACTTTTGAACATCTTCTGCTAAGGTAGGGCTTGCTAACGAAATACAGTGAATGGTTTGTTGCTTAGCAAACTAATTGGTGGCAGGCAGGGCTTGATTTTTGGGCATCTATTGATGTCAAATAATTTAGCTATCATATCTACTAATTCTTTCTGTGGTGAATGAGCATTTTTTCCTGGATCGAAATATCTGAGGTCAAGAAATGTTGATTGAAATTCAAATTAAAAATATTTTATTTCACATAAACCTACAAGGGCATTATGAAACGTCAGATGCACGGTTTCAATTGGTTGCTTCCTATGGAGAAGAGCCGGTAAGAAACTCCTCGGTAACTCCTTAAAAAAAAATATGGTTTTTACAATGTTTTCAAATAGTTAATTGATTCAGGCGTGACCTTGCGGAAATCCATTATAAAATACAATAGACGTGGATATATTTAGTAACCTGTTCCGCTTAGCTATTCCTAAAGAGTCTTAATAAACCCTGTAAGAAATCGACACGTGTTTCACTTCTCAACGAGGCATCCTCGCGAGTGACTTGTCGCGAACCTGAACAAGGCGTGTTGCCACGCTGAGCGGCAGACGCAGAGTACAAATTACAGTGTTAATAGGTATGAAAGAACAGTGTAGGCTTATCAACAAGTACCAGGTACTTAGCAAGATAGAAAATGGTGCAGTGGTCTGATGGTGAAGACATTATAATAGTGGAAGTGTACACACTCACATGAACAACGACAAGCCGTATCGGGTTCACTATCAAGGTAAATATGGCTGCGGCAAGGCATGTCGCTCCTGGCACTAAGCTCGCTAGAAACTTTCCTGAAAAAAAAAAAAATTGTATGCCTCGTTGGTGTAGTGGTCGCAAGGGCTGTTGTGTTCCACGCGCGCCTCAAATAGATGTCAGCAGAATTGACGGGGTCCGCTAGGGCCAATGCCTGCCGGGGGTCGAAGAAAACCAATAGGGAAATCGTGGCCCCCGGCAACAGGGCAACCGAAGGAACACGGGTGAGTTTTAGTCAGTAAGAGTCTGACACGCCCTCCCGCTCCGCCCAGAGCGGGAGAAGTTGTTTGATAATTCAGAGAAAGTTTTATTGGGTTTTTCTATCGGAAACTTCTCAGTAGCAGCCCGGAGTATGGATTTGTGCCCAGTTGATGGTAATAGGCTCACCCCCTCATGGAATTTAAACATAACTGGCGAAATGGTACACCTCTATACAGTAAGAGTTCAACAGTGGATAGACACGCTAAGAGTCGTAATGCCGTAAACACGCGGTGTAGTCCGTACATGTGTGTAAGCAACACGGTACACACACCACAGAGAACGCAGTTTTGCACTTACACACTGTCGTATCGTCACAGTTCGCACCGCATACGAAACAAAAATATATTTCCGTCACTTTTGTTAAATACACACGCATTATGCGCGTGACCTTGGCCAGTTTAATGGCATTTCTAAAATTCGAACGAAAGTTAAATGTGTAAATAGCAGAAGGCGTTAAGCGTTGGTCTTGTGTTCAAGATGGCTAAGGTTCTAATCTCGTAAATCACAGCGCTATTTTTGCAAGCAAATATTGTTATTTTTCTTTTGCAATTATAATATTTTTTAAATATTACTGCCTTTTCATTAATGTTGTTATTGCAATAAAGGGTTTAGAATAAAAATGCATGATATGATTGATATGTGATAAAAAATCAAAAAATATTTATTCGTTATATTTATTTTACTTATATAATTAACAAACTGTTACAATTATTTATCATTACTTCAGTTGAATAAGATGTGAAATAGATGTCTAGAAACTTAGAAGCAATTGGTATTATTTTGACATATTTAAATTTTGAAATGTTTTCAATTTTAAATGGATTTTTTGATTAATGACTCGGTGCCACATACATGGCTCATGAGGGTGCTGGAGTTGTATAAAGTAGATACAACTCTGCGCACCTTCCTGATGTCGTGTATGGGGCAATGGAGGACGGTCCTTCGCTATCCAGGATGTCGAAATATCCAGAGGAATAGTGAGCCGATAAGGATTGAGCGAGGTATATTCCAGGGAGATAGTTTGAGTCCGCTCTGGTTCTGCTTAGCCCTGAATCCTCTAAGCACACTACTGGAGAATTCAGGTCTTGGCTATCGGCTGAGGAGAGGTGGTCAGGTTATATCTCACCTCCTCTACATGGATGACCTAAAACTCTTTGCCCCCAACAATTTGCAACTGATGGAGCTACTGAAAGTAACTGAAACTTTCAGTAGCGCCATCAGGATGGAATTTGGTGTGGATAAATGTGCGGTCATGCATGTAAAGCGAGGGGAGATTGTGGAATCCGCGGGAACCCAACTCTCGGATTCCATAAACCTTAGAGCCCTCTCCACATCCGAAACCTATAAGTATTTGGGTATGTCGGAAGCGTTGGGCATCAATGTTACTGACATGAAGCAATCGTTGAAGGAGCGCTTCTTTGGCCGCCTGAAGAAAGTATTTAATAGTCTTCTATCAGGCGGAAACAAGGTGCGCGCCTTCAACGGCTGGGTTATGCCGGTTTTGATGTACTCTTTCGGCATACTCAAATGGACTCAGACCGAACTCGACGCCCTGGATAGGAGGGTCCGTACGCTGCTAACTGCATATCGAATGCATCACCCACGGTCATCGGTAATGAGACTGTATGTCCCGCGAAAATGTGAGGTCGAGGCTTTTTAAACGCTAAGACACTCCACAATCGCGAGATATGCAGTCTCAGGGAATATTTCCTAGAAACCGACGTGGGGATGCATCGAGATGTGGTTGCGATAGACAAGGGCCTTACCCCGCTCTCCTTGGCTAAAGAGAACTGGCGCAAGCCTATAGTGCTTGACACTAACGACCGCAGGGAGATATGGCAGAGCAAGGAGCTTCACGGGCGCTACTACCGGGCCCTGCATGGGCCCGATGTAGACTTACTAGCGTCCGTAGCCTGGCTGCGCTTTGGTGACCTCTTTGGGAAACAGAAGGTTTTGTCTGTGCAATTATGGACGAAGTTATGATGACGAACAACTATCGGAGATTTATTGTGAAGGACGGCACGGTTGACATCTGTCGGGCATGCCACCGTCCGGGAGAATCAATCCGACATATTATCTCCGGGTGTTCTCGTCTAGCTAACGAAGAGTACTTGCATAGACATAACCTTGTAGCCAGGATTATCCATCAGCAACTTGCCCTGAAATACAGCCTTGTGATATCGGAAGTGCCGTACTACAGGTATGTGCCCGACCCAGTTCTCGAAAATGGAAATATCACATTGTACTGGGATCGATCCATCATCACTGACAGGACTATTGTTGCCAATAAGCCTGATATAGTGGTGGTGGATCGAAAAGAGCGGCGCGCAATGATTATTGACATAACGGTCCCGCATGACGGAAACCTCGTGAAAGCCGAGAAAGATAAACAAATCAAGTATCTTGACTTGGCTCGCGAGGTTGTCGACATGTGGGATGTGGACTCAGCAATAATTGTGCCGATAGTCGTATCAGCCAATGGCTTAATTGCCAAGAGCCTCGACCAACACCTAAAGAGGCTCTCGTTGGGCAGCTGGATTAAGGGCTTGATTCAGAAAGCGGTACTCCTGGACACGGCTCGCATCGTTAGGAGGTTCCTCTCTCTGGAGCCCTGACCGCCGGTAGCTTGGACCCTGTTCCCGATACCGGTGGGACACAATTTTTTATATTTTTAAATGTTTTTATATTATTTTATTCTAATATTTAAAAATATAATTTATATGTAATTAATTAAATAAAGAATATTACTAAAATAGTCTTAAACTTTTTCGGTCTATCTGCAAGAAATACGACAAACACCATATTGAAACGTGCTTAAAAAATTCGTTACCATAAGTTCATGCAATAACGAATCTGTTGTTAGGGTTCCGTAGTAAACAAGGAACCCTTATAGTTTCGTCATGTCCGTCTGTCTGTCTGTCTGTCTGTCCGCGATCTAGCTCCGAGACCCTTAGTACTAGAAAGCTGTAATTTGGCATAGGTATACATATTAATTACGTCGACAAAGTGGTAAAACAAAATTATGAAAAACATTTTTTTTTAGGGTATCTCACATACACGTAAAGTGGTGATGTTTATTTTTTATTTTTTTACCCCATGGTGAGGGATATCATTGGAAAGGTCCTTCAAAAATATTGTGAGTTTGTGTGAACCATTTTTGGATTCAGGGATTCGTTTGCGAAATATTAAGCTTTAAAGTGCTAATTTTTGTTAGAGTCATGTGTCCCCCCCCCCTGCTGGCTAAATGGTTGGTTTTGGGTGTGTTAAAAAAATCACAACAGTAGTTTATGTAACGAAATTAAAAGAAAAACTATCACAGCTAAGAAGGCTCTACAGGTTAACGAGTAATAATCAACCAACTTAACTTTGCAGTTGCAAAAACATGTTTTCCCATACATTCCGTATGGGAGAACATATTTTTCAACTACAAAGTTAAGTTTGTTTTTGGGATAAATTCATCCCAACTACGGAACCCTTCATTGTGCGTGGTCCGACACGCACTTGGCCGGTTTTTTTTTATTAAGTTGGTATGATCAATATTTTAAAGTCAAAAACAGTTTTCTAGCTGATCTTCAGTGATGCAAGCCTTCAGAGTGCACGGCGAACGGTTCATAATGACGTGTTTAATAATTCAGCAAAATATTTCATTGGTATGAAACCATTTGTTTCATATTCATTCACCATTTGACGTCGCTGCTACTCGATAATAAGCCCCTTCGTCATATCTCTTAACCCTCACAGTATTTCTCTAGAACAAAGAATAACGTTATATTTATTACACATAATACCTAATTATTTATTATTCACCAATCGAATTAAACCTCATAATGAATTTAAAACTTTACTGGCATCTTCTGTCTCAACAATACCTCTGTTCTATCAACAATACCCTTGATTAAGATTTATGTTTAGTAAAATATAAAATATTAAAATGATAACACTCACACTTAGTCCGGTTTCATTAGAACGCACTTTTACGCAGCGCTATTGATATCTCTTCAATATTTGCTTTTTTAAAATAATAACCACAACACTGCGCTAAATACTCGTCACCAACATTTTCTATGAACCAACAAAGATCTATTAAGTGAATACTCGTAGGTAACGAACTGCATCTGTTTACCCCACAGAAATCGAAATAATTTAGTTAGTTTTCTGTGGTCTACCTGCTAAATTTTAATATTTATGTGAATAAGACGAATGATACAAAAAGCGAATGATTATCGAACTAGTAATTGGTTGCAGACAAAGTGAGTGTGTGAGTGTAATGTGCGTACCTACAGTATTGTAACAACTTATAGAAGAAGGTCGTAAGTCAAACCGAAGCGTCAGTCTATTGCTTTGTGAGATTGCCTATGGACTTTTGGTCGGTACTGTACATCAGTTAGATTGGCAGCCCACCCCTTTGTCAATGCTGCCATAAAATAGTAGGAACAGGCAACTTTGACCTTTTATCGCTAGGTCATAAATACTGTAATGAATGAGATGTCCCACAGTTTAATTTCATATCTTTTTAATAGGTATTATGTATGATCCTTTGTGAAGAAACAAGCAGGTGACATGTACTGCATTTGAATCTACTTTAAGCTCTAGCTATTGACTTAAGTATTTAATCAAAGGTAATTAATGATTAGCAGTGTGCAGTGAGCAGTGGTGACCCAGTGGTAACGCCCGCGACTTACCGAGTTATACGTCGTAGGTTCGAACCCAGACAGGCGCTTTACTTTGTGTAAATTATTTCATCACCACTGCTCTCAAAACGGTGAAGGAAAACATCGTGAGGAAACCGGCATGTCCTAGAACCAAAAATTCGAAGACATGTGACATCTACCAACCCGCACTGGGCTCGCGTGGTGTATTACCTACGGCCCACTCCCTCTCACAGAGAGGAGGCCTGTGTCCCAGCAGTGGGAACATTTATAGGCTGATGATGATGATGATGAATTAATGATCAATTTGATTAAACTTACTTTTCGTCGTTCTATTCCGCTCATGACTTCCTTTGGCGACGTACCCCATTTTCAGTGACTCTTTCATCTGCTTAGAAAATAATTAAACACCACGTTAGCTAAACATACCCCCCGAGTTGTGAAACAATAATAAAAGCAAAATTAAATTTTTTGATAAAAACCCACGACGGTTAATTGAAAAATGATAAAATTTAAAATGTATTTAATATGTAGTAGCTAATATAAAATATATTACTGCAGCGCCCTCTAGTGAGTTACTACCGTAACATCTATTTAAGAACCCTCACTAATCAACAACAAACTGCATCAAAACCGGACTAGTAGTTTTGGTTTTGCACAAACAAATGTTTATTGCAGCACCCTCTGGTGAATTGTCACCGTAACACTTGTTTAAAAACATGCACCAATCAAACTCAAACCCATAACTGAAAACTGCTCCAAAATCGGACTAGTAGTTTTGGAGAAAAATGGCAACATGGATTTGCACAAACATCCTCTCACCCCAAACGCATATACCGTTTCCGTTCCGTCGTGGGTAAAAATAAATACTACAATGTGAATGTAAGAAAGTTCTCTAAAGGCTGACGCATATTTGGGTATGTCTAAATACGACAGGCGCGTAGGCGGTCCGCAACGTGCATTCCGTATTGAAAGAAAAATATTTTACTTGGGACACGCACAGGAAATACAAAACAGTAATAAAAAAAATATTAACAAAAAAAAGGAGCATTTAAAACTAACAAACAAAAATAATAACGACCTGCGCGAGGCCAAAAAGGCTCCTATCTCAGCATGATGCTGTGATATTTAAAAATAAATAAATACCGCAGCGCTGGTATTCTGATACATACCTACGAGCATATAAATCCCACTAGGGGATTACAAAAAAAATAAAAAAATAATATAAAAACAAATAAAAAAATCAAAACTATTGTATAAATTAAAAGAATCGACGCACACCCGACATGACGACGTTCCAAAATCACTTGTCCATGGTATGGACTATTATAATATAACCTATAGTGACAAGCGAAAGGACGCGCGCAGGAGTGTATCTGTCGGGGCCAGATCTTAGAATTAATAATTTCATGAAATGATCGACCATGTCATAAAACGGTTGTGTGTCATGAAATGGCTAGCTAAAATTGACCATATCGTTCAAACGTCAACGTTTAATGATACCTATGTCAGTCGACGTTTGGCCATATCACATGACATCAACGCTAGCGGCGTTGATGTCATGTGATATGGTGGATAATGTAACTATTTTACGATGTTATGATCACTAATGTTTGGCCACATCATGAAGTAGTCGTGCGTTTAACTGTTCATATCGTCAAACGTTGAGTATTCAATGATCTGGCTAGACCACATCATGATGTGGCCAGCGGTCGATGTTCTATTTCATTAAATGCAACCTTTTCATGAAATGATCAGTTCTAAGATCTGGCCATGACATATCTAGACACGCGGCAGCGTGTCGAGCCAAGTACTAGGCAAGACACGGCTGCAGTGTGTTATATTACACGAACCATTTGGAGCCACTTTTGACCCCTTAATAACTCAAAATCTATGTAACATAGACTCATGAAATTTGGTTTATTTATAAAAACCCCTTAGATTAACTAGAACTCCAAATTTCATAAATAAAACTCAAACGGTTATTGAGATATTAACGTATAAAAATCGGCATTTTTATCAACGACCTGTCACTAGACATCAAAAACATTTAACCCATTTCCGGGTGACCTAGAAAGTTGAAAAGAGATTTCCCGAAAGCAGGCCCATGGTATGATACTGTGTCAAAGCTTATTTATCAAAAATTATGTCGTATTTTTTTCAAGTCGTTTTATCAAAATTTATTTCTTCTAGCATTAGAGAACCTAATAAATATTTATTTTGATGATACTTAAAGAACTACATCCGCCATTCAATCCTAACCTGAATGTTGCCAGATGACAGACTAATCCAATAAAATAATTTATAATCGATTGAAAATATCGATACTAACCCACATGGAGTAGGTGGAGTATCCACTACACGAGTATGTTTTAAATGCTATTTATTATACTCAAATACTGTAAAATTATGATTTTACAATAAATATAATATTATATGGTCTGAATATACTCAACAACTTAAAAGTGTTTCGAGGCAGTAATGTTATTTTATAAACTACCAGTGATCAGAGTAAGTAGATTGATTTGAGGTCAATGAACTGGCACGTATATTAGTATGGATACGCCTCCGGGATTCCGGGATTTTGAAATTATTAAGATTTTTTAAGGAATTTCAAATGTTGTAATGTGTAGAATAAAGAATACATCAATATGAATAAGAAATGTTCAACCCTTTTGCTGTCTGTTAATATAATAGTATATAGGTGATCGGACTCCAAGAAAAGGATAGGTATACTATAAAACAATATAATATATTTTAAATATTTATCTATCGCATTCTATAAATTTCTAATGTAGTAGTTTAAAAATTCTTACTTTAACAATATTTGATTCAATCCCGTAAGTACCAGAATGAAATCCCGGAAAAAAGGCTTATCCATGTTATGATTTCTATGACTATTCATGATGCGAGTACGTAAAATCAATCTACCTACTCCGATCACTGATAATCACCCAATCGATTTCGTCAATCGATTACCAAAATAATTAAACCTGGTAACACTGACACCATGCATAATGTCAAACATAGCAGAACAAAACTCTTTAAGTGTTCCCCGCCACGTTCAGGAATTACTTCCCAAAACGGTTTATTTTAATCCATTATTTAGATATATATTGAATACAATAGAAAAAATTTAATAATTTCGGGGTTCATTAGATTGTTTTTATATATATATATTTTTTTTTGTTTAATTAATATTTTGTTGTTGTTAGATAAATAATTTCATCGCCTCTCAGATGTACTTAGCTCGTATGAGCAGTAAACACTATTGATGAACTTTTTATTGTTTACTTTTAAGTAAGATAAAAGTATAATTTATGTTCAATGATTACGACTGAAGGACATGTATCCATGGTCATGAATAAATTAAAAAAAAAAGCATAATGTCAAACTGTCAAAAATAATCTGTCAGATCAATGGCATTGTTGGCTGTTTGTTTTACGTTGATTTGAATTTATTTTTCCGTATTTACTTTATACTTATATTACGTTACGATTTAATGCTGTCAATTTAAATTGAAGCCAGATGAACTATTGCTTATCTTTCCATGGCCCTGGGTAAGTTTATTATGTTCTCTAAATATTTATAAACACCGTCGTATTGTATAACCTCATTGATTTTAGCAGCCTATTAGTAGAAGGCCTATGTTCAGTCAGGGGTACGTCGCGCGTCGTCAGCTGTAAATGTCTATAGTATGATGTAATTATATAGCATAAGTAAATACACTGATTTTTTTTTACCTTTTTCAGGTATGACGATGACATGTGTTATTGCAAGACTTGACATTATTGATTATATTATCTACAACTCTATCCCAAGTATTACTTGCTCAGCAAAATCTAAGCATATTATGTTATGTATGTGGCATGTCAACTGCAAGTCACAGAAGTCATCAGGTTAGTGTTTTTAAAATGGCAGAATTACTATGAGTGATATAATTATCATACAAAAGTAAATAAACAACAATAAGAGTATTTTCTTACTTTCTAGGTTAGGTATACATTTGGATAAAGTTTGTCATGCTTACTGAGAGAGGCTGCTACCAGAGATGTTTATAGGCAAGCAAGTGATGATAAAAACAGAGCCACCCTAGAGTGTAAAAGATTTACCCATAATAGATCAAAACAATAATCTGGTTAGGGCCAGAATCAAATCGTGACATGTGAGCAGCAGGACTTAGTGTACATAATTATTGATAAGTGAGCAAAATAGGACAAATTGTTTAAGAGATCATCATTGCTTATTACTGTTTTGTGGGAAAGCGTACATCTATCATCTACCGTACCTACGCTGCTTTCATACCATGACTACGTTATGAGAATGAAGCTGAAGCCGTTTTAAATTCTATGAGAAATAAAATGTTTTTAGTATTTAGGTATTGTTGTGTTATTTGTTAAAGTAAACCTTCCTATAGAAGCACTGAAAATGCTGCTGCCAATGAGATTATTCATCTTTAATTAAGAGAGTTGGGTAAAATAATGTTTATGCCATTAAATCTTTCATATTTAGCGCGCAAGATTATTAATTTACCTTTATAAAATTCAAGTCTGTAAATGCGATAATCGCCATTTTGATGACAGTCGAGGTCGAGGCTGAAAAACATAAAAATTGGGGATTGCGAACATCCAAACTCCACCATAAGGACAGCAACTATTACAACATTTAATTATTTGACGAATTCATCCATTTTTCAAGTTAAATAAGTAGTAGTAATGAAGTTTTTGATATCAAAAGTCGGAAGATTCGCGCCAATCGTGCGTGTTTACATTTTAACTTTTCACAATTAACACACATACACATATCTGATACGACTTTAAATGTGACAAATGTGATTAAAAATATTATAAGTAACTAGAAAATGCCCAGATCTTTACTTATTATACGAACACATGTTCAATAACACGTAATATTCATTACTACTACTCAATTTGTGTTAAAAATCGTCGATCATGGTTTTTTTTTTATTGTAATGATGTGCGAAAACGATTATGCCAAACGTTTTTTTTTTTTTTCAATTTTGATTGTCTCGATTAATTTATAATTATGTCGAATGTCTGAAATCTATACTTGAAAATTAAAATAAAATTGTTTTAAGCATTAAATACAATAAACATTGTTTAAAATAATTATTTATACTTTTCTAGTGTTTAATCGTTTTTAGGACATTCAATATAAAACGAGTCAACACATAGAACGAGGATAGATACTTACCTCATTTATTGAATTTCGCGCCGAATTGTTTCTATTTATTTGAATTTAAATTCGGAACGTTGTTCAAAATTATTTTTAATTTATTGGACAATTATTTATTGTGGATTTTATTTTTGATACTTTCTGATATAGAATGCCTAGTATACATTTTTTAGGTAGGCTTAAGAAAATTTTGGTTATAATAATAAATTAGGTAGGTATTCCGCAAACACTTTTAAATGACGTCTATATTTTTAAATTGAAACTTTTATTACATCGTCTCAAACTTTTTCGTCTGTGTGTTGCATGTCGCGTGTCGGTCGGCCGCGGAGTAGGGATAATAGGTAATAGGTAATACGGGCTGGTATCCGCAACTCCACGTCAAAGCGCGTATTTTGCGTACGGGTGGGAAAATCGATTATTCGATCCACCCCAGCTCCTCAAAGAAGGCCAGCAACGCCTTGGTGTCACTGACAATCTCACGTAGGGTACCTGGGTTACCGAAGTACTTGGCCCTGTATGTGGCGACCACCGGGCAGTTTAACAGCACATGAGCTGCTGTCTCGTCGTCCTCCATGCAGGCTCTGCACAGCGGACTGTCTGTGACTCCTATGACAAAGAGGTGTTTATTAAATGACCCATGGCCAGTTACAGCTGCTGTAACTGTACGCAGATGCTGTTTCGTTAGTCGGAGAACCTGTTTCGTGAGGCGGCCATCAATCATAGGGAGTGCCTCCTTGGCCTGCCTGCATTCACCGTGGTCCAACCAAAGTTTGTGATGTTGATCCCTGGTTCTTTTCCTTACCAGAGTGCGTAGGTACCCGAAGGGGAGTGGCGCAATGGGTTCAGGCCCCACTGGTGCCATGCTCGACCCCCTTCTGGCAAGTTCGTCGGCTGCGTCATTGCCCCGCGAACCGCTGTGTCCCTTGATCCATTGAATGGTTATATTATTGAGGCTACCCACCTGGTTAAGGCGCTGGTGACACTCGTATATCAGCCCAGAGTCAACAGTGTGACTGTTTAGCGCTAGCAGAACAGCCATACTGTCTGAGAGTATACGTATCGAGTGGTCCTTAACTTCCCTGGCCATGATGGCTGAAGCGGCAAGAGATACACCCATGCATTCGGCCTGGAACACTGTGTTATGGATTCCCAATGGTGTGGCTATGTGTATGTTGAAGTCCTCCGAGAAGATTCCAGCACCTGTGCCACTACCTGTTTTGGATCCGTCGGTAAAGATACGTAGCTCTGCGGGGCGCAAACCCTCGCATCGGCGATCCTCGTGAAGTTGAATCCTGTATTTTTTATCGAAGATAAATTGTTTGGGTATCCGGTCATTTATGGCTTTCGTAATAGGGAACTCATTATTGAGTCCCTCAAGCAGCGCGGTGTGTTGTGTCTCTCTCTTACCCCAGAGATTAATTGCATTAAGACGTACCGCTGCCATTGTCGCTTCCTGCTGTATGAACAGGTGGAGCTGGGGTAGTCCCAGCATGGCTTCGATGGCTGCAGTCGGAGTAGTCCTCATGCAGCCCGTGGTCGCCACGCAGGCAAGCCTTTGCGTGCGTTGTAGTTTGTTAGAAGCTGTGACCAGCTGAGTTCGGGGCCACCAGACCACAGCCCCATAAGTGATCATGGGGCGGATCACTGCTGTGTACAGCCACAGAGTAATTTTGGGGGATAGGCCCCACTTCTTACCTATCATTCTCCTGCACTGCCAGAAGGTGATGCAGGCCCTGTTTAGCTTGTTGTCTATATGACTACTCCAGTTTAACTTACTGTCTAGAATGACCCCGAGGTATTTGACCTCGTTAGCCAACTGAAGTTCTGTATCGAACAGTTTGGGTAAGCGGTAAGGGCCTAATGCTCGTTTTTGGGTAAACATAACTAGTTCAGTTTTAGTGGGGTTCACTGATAGTTCAAAGAGTAGGGATAAAGTGAAAGGCGATCGTCAGAGCAGCTAAGGCCAATATGGCGGCGCCTATAGTTCGCAGCAGCTGACCGTGTAAAGTTTCACTTTTACCGTGGTTTCATAAAACCAACAATCATTTTTTTTTAGTTGTATGAGTTTGATAGTATTTGTTTTTAATAGGATAATCTTACTCGAGTAATAGAAATTGTTTATTTTTGAGGTAGTTTCAAAACGAAATTTAAAAAAAACTGCCCAAGTGTATGTCGGACTACGCACAGTGAAGGGTTCCGTAATTGGGATGAATATTTACGCATAAACATTGCATAGTATCAATTTTATCGACTGCAAAAATAAGTTTGTATTTCTCGAAAAAACTATAACAAACAAAGTTAATTCTGCGGTTGTAACCGAAAATAAACTGTATCTCAAAAATTATTGACTTCAAAAGCAAAGTCACTTAGAAACATCTTAACATTTTAATTATGAGATCCAACAATACACGCTTTATATGCATAGATTTTTTTCATCTCTCGGTTATATGTAAATATGGAGAATGCCACCCCCACTATTATGTTTATCGTAATTTCACTACACCATTGTTTAACGGTGCAAAAAATACACCTTTTTCAAAATTTTCATCGATAGAGTGTAAATAGTCTCCATGTTAAATGACGAACTTGACGAAATTAAGAGGTCCGTTTTTTTACGGATTTTGATTATCAAGTTTACAATTGGCATGAAATTGATGTCTATGACAATTGATCTACAATATTATTATTATTTGAAATAGCCGCCATCTTAAAATCCAGAATGTCCATCTAATTCGATATCAGCACTATCTCCCGAAAACTATGAAAATGACAGTCATGACGACAAATTTTCAAATGGGGTTAAAAACTGCCACTTGCTCACTTCAGATGGCGCTGATCTCCAGCGTCTTATAATTTGACAGCTAACTATACATTTTTGATTCGAATGCCAAAAGTTGATGTAAATTCCTGAATTTCAAGACTGAATTCAAAACACCCCGTCGAGTCAACTGATGTGTCACGTGTCAAAATCTTGGTCCCTAATGTTAGGCGGCAGTGAATTCATTTCATTCATTCTCTGATCTCGAAAAACGTTGTTACAAACGTCAGGTTGGTATGTTCAAGGTAGTTGGTAGGTTGGTACTATGCTTGAGACGTTTTCGAATTGATAGATCGTATGACTATTGTTTTAGGGACTATTGTCGTTTAATTTTTTATATAAACTTACGAATAGTTAAGTCCATAGTGAGGTCAAAATGTAAATCCAAGGGGCGGCTGCAACGGCGGCGGTGATCTCTCGCGTCCGGCCCTGGTTCAGGCCATGGTACGGAGCGAGAGGAAATGGCAGGCCGTCACCTCCTTCTGCGAAGCGGTAATGCTCGCGAAGGAGGAGGCGGAACGCGTGAGGTAGAGGCAAAGTTCGCGCCCTCACGCCCCTAACCGCTGCAGGAGGAGACGCCCGGGGCGGGAATCGCGAGCCGATTTCCGGCCACCGTAGGCGCGGGCTTGCGAACGGTGAGCAATGGGTAGCTCGCCGTCCGATAAGGACCAAGCCCGGGTCGACGGCGCGTTGTGTTCCACGCGCGCCTCAAAGAGATGTCAGCAGAAATGACGGGATCCGCTAGGGCCAATGCCTGCCGGGGGTTCGCAGAAAACCGATAGGGACATCGTGGCCCCCGGCAACAGGGCAACCGAAGGAACACGGGTGGGTTTTAGTCAGTAAGAGTCTGATACGCCCTCCCGCTCCGCCCAGAGCGGGAGAAGATACTTAAAAAAAAAAAAGGGGCGGCTGCAAAAATTAAATAATAAAATCATACGTGAGAAGGAACTTTGTTCCTGACGGGGTCAAATAGGCCCATGTATGGCACTTTTGAACGTCAAAAATTACAAAATAATAAAATTGATTCTATTCGCCCCTTCCAAAAGGTAGTTTTCGTATGGAGAAGAATGGGCAAGAAACTCCACCGTTACTCTTTTAAAATGTTTTACAATTGTTTGTATATGTACGTACATTTGTTAAATAATAATTATATGTGAAGACGGTGCACCTAGAATAAAATTACTATACCACAATAGGTAAAAAGAATTAAAAATTAAACAACGACAGATAATTTAATATGTGATAGATACATGGTGCTCACATATTTACAAACATTGTAAAAGTAGACGATTTTCCTAAAATTTTACAATTAATAAGTCAGTGTGTGAGGAAGTAATCACAGAATGTAAAATCAATGTCATAAAACACAAAGTAATAAATTTTATAATTAAATTAGCAAACAGTTTGATTTTGTCTTGATTCTAAATTGTCCTATGGAGCAGGACCAGCATGTTTCCAAGCACTCTTATCTTGGATATAATCCTCTAATTTGTAATATGCTTGTTTACAAAGTGTATTTTTAATATGAGTTTAAAATTTTCTTTCATTTAATTGCAAAATGTCACAAGGTATTTTGTTGTAACATTTAACACAGTACCCCATAAAAGATGTATGTACTTAAGATAATCTAAAAAATGGTTGATCTAGTTTATCTTTATTTCTAGTATTAAAATTATGTCTATCACTTATTTTATTAAAGAGATGTGGATTTTTCCTTACATACATAATATTTTCATAAATGAATTGGCAAGGTACCGTCATAATATTAATCCTTTTAAAAAGTTTCCTGAGAGATTCGCGGCGACGTAGATTATAAATGGCTCTGATAGCTCTCTTTTGCAAAATAAAGATGGATTCAATGTCAGCAGCCCGACCCCACAGTAAAATACCATACGACATAAGGCTCCCCGACTGTACACGTTTTTTTTAATAATAATACTTGCCGCGCCGGCTCAGCGATCTGACATGATTGCAGAAAATTGTAACAATTGGTACGAAAGAAATACCTACATTTCTTACACAATATTGCTACGCATATTTACAAAAAGAATTTAATAGATCACGTTTGATTGACGAATAATAATAATTTCTTTACAAAAAGTAATGATATCCCATCAAAAACATAAATGTGAAAATGGGAGCCAAGTTCCATAAATATGGTTGTCGACTTCGCCGACAAAAGAATTGAAATCTAAATGGGTGCCAAGTTCTGTAGATAACCCTGAAATTTATTTATAAGAACATGCAACTTTCTAAAATAAAATTAAAACACAAATTCTTGTTTTTTCTGCTATAACAATGTTTGCTATTTAAAAATATAACTTCTTAAATTTGAACAGTCGAATTATTTACACAAAGCACTTAGGATAAATTGAAGCTCAAGATTTGACTTGGCTAGTTTTTACCAGCAAGCTGAAATTTTAGAGAAAGAAGATATTTTTACCTTACAGTTACAATAAGAAACAGTAACTTGCGCATAACATAAAGAACAAATATATAAATACGCCTAGGTAGACAATCAAAGCTGTAAACAGTTACAATAAGAAACAGTAACTTGCGCATAATATAAAGAACAAAGATATGAATATTTTACTTTATTTATTTGGCTCACCAACAATTAAGTACACCGATACAAAGATATGAGATACATGCAATAAACTTATAGACTAGTGTACAAATTTCTTACAGGTAAGCACATCATGAATTACTTATTTGATGTTGAGTGCCTACTTAAAATTAAATAATAATAATTAAATATGCCTAGGTAGACAGTCAAAGCTGTAAACTCGATAAAAAAATAGCGTCCAACTGTTAGCCGCTTAATGCACGCACACTAAAAAATTACAGCACAATGACGTGGCGCGAGTGTAAGACGTAGCTGTAATGCACACCAGCATAAAAAAGTTACGCTGTTTGTTTTAGTTCTTTTGCACCGCGACACTGTAGACAAATATAAAGATGATAAATTGATTAGCCAAATATAAGATAACTTGTATGTAAAAACTAGCCAAGTCAAATCTTGAGCTTCAATTTATCCTAAGTGCTTTGTGTAAATAATTCGACTGTTCAAATTTAAGAAGTTATAGTTTTAAATAGCAAACATTGTTATAGCAGAAAAAACAAGAATTTGTGTTTTAATTTTATTTTAGAAAGTTGCATGTTCTTATAAATAAATTTCAGGATTATCTACAGAACTTGGCACCCATTTAGATTTCAATTCTTTTATCGGTGAAGTCGGCAACCATATTTATGGAATTTGGCTCCCATTTTCACATTTATGTTTTTGATGGGATCTGTATTTCATTATCAATGGGACAAATCTGCGATGCAATCGGCTATATTTATTACTTTCTTCTATGAATCGGCTGTCAATTTAACTGTGTTGTATTGAAATGCGATGCGCTGCGGCCCGATGCGGCTGTAATGTACGCTTGCCGTTTTGATTACCGAAAGAATATAATTTTCTTGAAATACCCAGAATGCGGTAGGTATTAATACAGATAAGATAGATTTGTTCCCTAAAAACAAATCTCTTATGGAAAAGTTCTTATGGAACAAATCTATAGATCATTATAAGATGGCAGATATTTCCAATGTCATCCGTATATATTACTTTCCTCTATGGTCATCCGTAAAAAACATTAATAATATTATTAATTTGTGACGTTCTCTTGACGAATTATCTGCTGCAGTGACTACAAATATATCAAAATTGAACTAATAAAATCAGGATAGGACAAATTCGCAGACTGGCTGACGCACCAATAATCAGGCTTTAGAAAAGATCTTTGTGTTATTGAACTTTGGCGATTGTGATACGCGCCGTGTGGAGTATAATACACTACTTGGAAGGCTATTAGGTCTGCTTGACTGTCACAGTTGTCATCGGTGTCACATAGATGTTTTAGTGTTTTTATTTGTAATTTTGATTTATTTTTTTATTTAAGTTAATGTATTAGTTTTAAACTATATAAATTCATGCTTAGTGGCAACAGCGATGTTGTGAATGATAGTGGTATTGCTTGTCAACCTTCCAACATCACTGCAGAGCACCCTGGAGAGATGCCCGCTGTGTACCCAGCCACGGTTTCTTAAAGGTAAGCGGGTTCTGAATGTGCATATTGGAAAGGTGCACAGACCGCCCAATGCACTTTCCTCAGACCCTGTCTCAACTAATAATAATATGATAAAACGAAAACGTGCTGTGTTAGGCTGGAATAAGCATGTTCGTGGTGCTCACGAGGTTGTCAGGCTAAACTTTCAAACCTGGTTACTATACAGTAAGCCTGCAAATGGACCTATTTATAATAACATGGTAGAGTCTCGTCGTCGTTTCAAAGCAAAGTTAAGATGGTGTCAAAGTAACCCCGAGCAAATTAAGATGGATATTCTTGCATCACACCACACAGATAAAAATTTCAAAAGCTTCTGGAAAGGCACGAGAAAACTCAACTGCAAACCCACTGTTCCTGTAAATGTTAACGGAGTAACCGAGCCGCGTGACATTGCGAACATGTTTAAAAGTCTTTTTCAGATAGAATCTGCTTCCTGTGTGCCGGGAATGCTCAATGCTAGTGAAATCAGGCAAAATACGCTTGGCCCGGTAGTAATACCATCTTTTACCCCTAAACACATTTCTACCGTTATAACACATACGAGTATGACGAGGGGTAAGTCCCCAGGCCACGATGGAATTAGTATTGAGCATTTGCAGCATGCAGGGGTTCATCTGCCAAGGGTTCTGGCAATGTTTTATACATTTTGTTTAAGACACTCACACCTGCTTGATGAGTGTATGAAGACCGTAGTTGTGCCAATAATCAAAAATGTTGACGACTTCTGCTGGGAGGCTGGTTTCTGTCCTCATTTTGTGCCATAGCACATCATAGGACATTGTTAAGTGGGCGAGCGAGATCTCCGATGCGTACAGACTGAAGTGTGGTGTAAGGCAAGGAGGTTTAACCTCGCCTCGTCTCTTCAATCTGTACGTAAACGGACTCATCGAGAGACTCAGCAACACCAATGTTGGCTGCTCTATAGACGGAAAATTCATCAACAACACCAGTTACGCAGACGATATGGTGTTGCTGGGTCCCTCTATCCCTCTATAAGCGCCGATCGTAAACTCCTCGCTATTTGTGTGGAATACCGGGCTCATGGGCTCAGGTATAATGTAAAGAAAAGCGAGCGTTTGGTGTTCCAATCACCAGGTCATAAGGTCACTCAAGTACCACCCGTCCTCATAGATGGTGTTCCTTTTCCCAGAGTTTCGCGATTCAAATACCTGGGCCACTGGGTCTCGGATGACCTATCAGACTGCGAGGATATTGAGAGAGAGCGCCGGGCGTTGGCTGTCCGATGCAATATGTTGGCTCGTAGATTTGCACGCTGCAGTAAAGCAGTAAAAGTTACTTTGTTTCGAGCGTTTTGCCAATCTTTTTATACGTGCAGTCTCATCATCTGCCTAGCCTTTTCCCAACTATGTTGGGGTCGGCTTCCAGTCTAACCGGATGCAGCTGAATACCAGTATTTTACATGGAGCGACTGCCTATCTGACCTCCACAACCTAGTGACTAGGTAACACGATACCCCTTGGTAAGACTGGTTGTCAGACTTTTTGGGCTTCTAACTACCCGTAACGACTGTCAAAGATCTACAAATGACAGCCGGGACCAACGGCTTAACGTGCTTTCCGAGGCACGGAGGGGACTTGGTATGTAAAGATGGTCACCCATCCACGGACCAACCGCGGCAAGCGTAGCTTAACCTGATCGATCGACCCGTGCAGCTGTTATTACTTAGCCACAAGCCACGTAACGCACGCAATACATGCAGTCTATGGGTCAATTATACGTAAAAGGCAATCAACGCCCTGCGCGTTCAGTACAACAATGCCTTTAGGATGCTGATGCGGCTGCCGAGGCACTGCAGCGCGTCGGGCATGTTTGCCGACGCTCGTATTGATGGTTTCCATGCCATCCTCAGAAAGAGAGCTGCATCATTGCTAAGCCGTGCCCGCGGCAGTGGCAACAGCATTCTTAGCGTTGTGGCTGGCAGAATTGACTGTCCAATATTGTGGCATTGTATACAGTTACATGTTTAAATGACTAAATTATTTTGATTTTTATGCATTTATTTTGTTGTTTATGATTTAATTAATTTAAAGATTTCAATGAATTTTAATTTTAATTTGTAATATTATTGATAATTTTAAACATTTAAATAATTTAGTTTCAGATTTTTTATTATTTTTATCTTAGTAACAGTATGATTGTGGTGTGTATTTGAATACTAACATAACTCTTAAGTATATCTACTAACAAAAATATGGATCATTGTGTCTGAAGTAAATAGATAAAAAAAAATAAAAAAAATTAAATCAACAGCTACACCAACTACACCAGCTACATCCACTTTTGATCCGTTTTGGAAAACCCTTTCTGAATTAAAAAAAATTGTATCCGTTTTGAAGCGAGTTCCCCGCGGCGCTAGACCTCTTGTGGCATAACACCTTGCAGGTTCTGTCCGTCATGCCACTAGGGAGAACTCACAAAGTGCTTGGGAACAGCTGCTCACCTTCCCTTACAGAATTCTACATGTACAAAAGAATTTGGCAACCAAAAAAACATTGAATGCACAGACGAAAGAAAACTATAATATTTCGGTTCATAATTTGGATTCCAAATTATCGACACAGAGATATACCTCTTCAAGAGGTATATACCATTAGGGGAAGGTGACATTAGCGGAGCAGCCAGGATTCTTTTTGGAAGTAATGTGGTGGCACCGTGTTCTCCAGAACAGCTCGCAGCTCTGGAGAGCAAACACCCTGCCCCAGTGGATGGCCTTTCCTTTCCCGGCCCCCCTGATCCGGATAATCACTCACTCATTATTACATGTCGAGAGTTGATCACAGCCGTTTGTTCCTTCCGGAGCGGCTCCGCTGGCGGCCTCGACGGTCTGAGTCCTCAGCACCTCAAGGATCTTATCTGTTCAGGCGCCGGGGAAGCTGGTGAGTTGCTCTTGAAGGATCTCAAGGCTCTGATTTCTGATCGGAACAACCTTTTGGAATCTGCTGTTGGTTGTCAACAAGGTGACCCCCTCGGGCCAGCGATTTTTAGTTTAGCCATTCACCCAGGGGCGTATTTACCCTAGTGCCAAAAGGGCCATGGCCCGGGGCGGCAGGTTGCGAGGGGCGGCGCAAGCCGCACCTCGTGCTACAATGTCTGAAGCAGGAATTAGAGTGAATGCCATAAAATTCCAAAAAGTAGGTATACCAGATTGATCTGGGGGATGATCTACAAGTTTTCCTGTTCCTTTCTTCTTGTTTGTTTATTTGTGTGTACATAAACTGATAAATAAATAAGAATCATAATTTCACCCAAAATACGTCCACTGCAGTACATAGGCCTCCCGGCTCCCCAAGCACTGACCGGAAGACCGACGATAGTCAGCTTCCCGAACGCCGCCCAGCCTAGTCGAATTCGACGATTGACCTCTTTCTCGAAGTTGGACCTAACCTAACTGGACAGTGCCCTTTTTTTTGTTGCGGAAAATCCTCATGAATGTCCTCCGCCCTGGGGCGGGCGAAGGGATCTCTTACTGACTAAAAACCACCGCGGTGTTCCCTTCCCACACTTGGACCGGGGATCATGAGATGTTGTGCGCCTTCTATGATCCCCGACTGGTGCCGGCCCGCTTTTGCCCGCTTATGGCTTATGCCCGCGGAGGGAGTGAAGTGTGAGACTCGGCGCACGTGAAACACTATGCGCCGCGACCTCGGGTCCTGCTGGATGAGGGGCGGTGGACGTCCCCAAGTCCGCCGTCCCTCCGGACCTGTATACGGGGGCTGGAAGAGGGCGTTGTCCGCCCCTCGCCGACGCCCAGCTTGCCTGCTACGGATCAGGAGAGTGGTCTCAATCTCCCTCTCCCTTTCCGCAGCCTCCTTCTGCGAAATGATGGTTTCACAGGAGATCACCACATCCCACAACTCGACGCTCCCGGCCATCGAACGAGCGACAGCTAAAACTGATTGAAGAGCAATACGAGTATAAAACATTACAATAGTACGAGTTTATTATAAGTAACTTAGATTTAAACATAAATCTCATCAGTATGCGTAACCCCAGCAAAATGTTGCGGCTTAGAGAAATGAGAGTATTACAGATAATTAGTTCATAGTTAGTTGCAATTTGTTCAAGTATAGCAAAATTTGTTCAAGTTGTATTTTCGAAGCTATTCGAGAAAAACTGATTTTGCTGGGGTAACGTTACCCCAGCAAAATGTTTTTCAAAAAAGGCATTTAGCCAGGAACCAAGTACATGAAAAGATAGCTTTTGATGAGTTGTAAATGTATACAAATGATTTATATAAATGACTTACCTTTTTATTTAAAGGATATCTGTAACGTTGTACTGTTTGCAGATGATACCTCTCTTATTTTTAAAGTAGACAGGAATAGACAAGATTTTGACGACGTAAACAGTGCACTCTCAATGGTTACGGATTGGTTTACGATAAATAACCTAGTTCTCAATGCCAAGAAAACGAAATGTGTAAAGTTCGCTCTACCAAATGTTAGAAATCTAGGACCCAACATCGTCTTAGATAAAGAGGTGCTTGAAACTGTGAACTCGGCAGTTTTTCTGGGCATAACAGTAGATGCCAAACTTCAGTGGGGCCCACATATATCAAGCCTAGCGGGAAGGCTCAGTTCGGCCGCCTACGCTGTCAGGAAAGTAAGACAATACACTGACATTGATACAGCTCGGTTAGTCTATTTTAGTTATTTCCATAGCGTTATGTCCTATGGTATTCTGCTGTGGGGCAAAGCCGCTGACATTCAAAATATATTTGTTCTTCAAAAACGAGCTGTTCGAGCAATTTACCAGCTACGTGCCAGAGTTTCTCTAAGAGATTTTTTTAAAGATGTTGGTATTCTCACGGTGGCATCACAATTCATTTTCGCCAACATCTTATATATTAGGCAAAATATACACTTATACACTAAAAACAGTGATATTCACAATGTTAACACTAGAAATAAGGACAAACTACGAGCTCCCTTTCACCGGCTTCATAAGGTTCATAACTCATTTGTTGGGCTTGGTATAACCTTTTATAACAAGCTACCCTCTTCTATGCTAGACTTACCTTTTAATGCGTTTAAAAATAAAGTAAAATCCAACCTTTGTTCAAAGGCATACTATTGTATCAACGACTACTTAAATGATAAGAATAGTTGGTCGCTGTGATTAACTCAAGACAATGTTTATGTTCTTTCTCCAGATTTAACTTACCTACTGACAGTTTATATAAGTTTATATAATTTTTTTATTTTATTTGACTTTATGAGTCAATTTTTTTATTATTTTTTTACGAGTCTATTTATTTTTATTTTATTGTTGACATAATCTACTCATTACAATGTTTTTGTTATGAGTTTGTATTGCAATTTGTGGTTGGCTAGAGTGACCTCGACTATTGATCATATTATTTTTTACCTGAGCAACCGGCAGCAAGTTCGTCATGCTCCCTTAGATGTCAATGCTTGCGGTAGCGTCGGGAGTCGGGTTGCCTCCTTCCCTCAAATATGGCGAGGGGGGTAATGGCTGATCTTTGCGTTATGCTCGTGAACGGGTGCTGCTTGTGGTGACTGGTCGTCTTACTGATCATGGTTTTGTTATTGTTACTAGTAATTAACTGTACATTTATTTTACCTCGATGGTCCTAGTTTATCATTTATAACTTCCAATTTACAGCTTTATGTAAGCGGGCACTCCCTTTATGCCTGGAGGCTTTTATTTAGATATTTAGTTCTTTTTACGTTTAGTTTTTATTTTTTAATTCTGCTTGAGTATAGTTCTCGATGTTTTTGGTTGGTATATTGGCGTGTGCTAGCTGACATATGGCCAATAATTTATACTTAATTAAAATAATGTTTTGTGTTGCATAATAATTTTTTTTAGAGTCATTTTTATTTTTTCTAACTTGAACAGACAGCTGTGCTGCTGGGGAGTTTGTTGCGCCACTTCTTCTTCCCAGCTAAAGGCACTAGGAAGTGGTGAAGGGTGGGCGTTTTTGGGGGACTGTCTTATGTAATTTTGACGTTCGAAAAGTGCTGGTTCTCAGCCTAATTTGAATAAATGACTTTTGAATTTGAATTTTGAATACCAATAGCAAAATTTGTTCATCTTATAGTTTTTGAGATATTCAAGATTTTGCTGGGGTAACGTTTTGGGATTTTCAAAATCTCGAAAACTGTTCATCGCAGAAGTTTGAAAAAAATACCAGTTATAGGCCTTAATTTGTTCAAATTTGTTCAAACATAAGTATTTCGATTCATCAACAAATATCGATGTAATTAATTGTTTTTAAGAATCAGAAAAAATCGATTTACTCGTAAACTGGTACATTTACAAACAAATAAAAGGCAGTTACATATACCTATCATATACCCTTTTAAGGTGTACAAATCTGGATTAAAAACTTTACGCGATATGAAGATATAAAGAGATTTCATCAAATTTCAAGCGGTGTTTCTTTGCACACACAGCTCCCTCTGAATACAAAACAATGGACTATAGTGAACAAATTTGTTCATTTTGTTATAAAACATCCCTGAAAGTTTTAGCTTTGAATCCTAGATGGAATAAAAGTTATTCAAAAAACAAGAAAGTGTTTGTAATTCTCTTATAAACCGACTTAATTACGGAGGCTACGAAAAAGCGACCGTTTCATACTTGAGCTTTAGGTGGTACAGTCGCATATAAAAGGATTATTATGGACGGTGGTTAAAAAAAATCGATGAGCATGATTAATTTTTAATCAAATAAATATCTTACAAAAATCGTATGCGATATAATTACTTAAACTAAGAACAATCACAGATAGGTTGAGTATTTATAATATAAGTTGAAGTGTAGGTACCTACTTTTATCACTAGTCAAACATACATATATTACAATTATAATTTCAAATCAGTTTGTTTTTTCGAAGAATGTTCCTCAACAATACGAACATAATAGGTCTTTACTTATGTAATTAGAGATTTTTAAGTGGGAAAAAATTCAACACCCGAGAGGCAGTACAAAACGTTTTCTCTGTATTCATCGCCTCCCGTTCGGCAGACTTCTACAGTAAAGAGATAAACAAACTGCCATTAAAATAGCAAAATAGTAAAGATAATTTGGGCCAGTACCTTGATTAGCTGAAATAAAAAAAATACCAACATTTTATATTTAAAAAATTTCATACAAATCTCCAATTTCATAGGTAAAGACCTAATAGGTATATTAATACAGTTTTTATAATTAGTTTGCTTTGTTGAAAAATGCCTGTGCTTCGCGACGTTGTTAGAAAGGGACACCAACATCACTACCTACGTTGCACACTGGGACCCGTTCATACAACGTAATGCTCAAAACTCGATTTTCAAAATGAGGGTATTACAAAAAATAAACTATGTAAGCGTAGACTTAAGAATGTATCACATCATTTCTACAAATGCTGAATCAGTAAATGCTATCTGCTGTCCAGTGCATCAACTCAAAGTTTACTTTATACCCACATCATTAATTATCCAATAAGTTTCGTGAGTTTGTAGTGGATATTTAAACATTTATTTCTACAAGTAATCGTCATATTTAATTGAAGTGCATCATGGCTGCAACTAGGCAAGGTATGGTTATTCTAATATTGTTTTTTATGAACCGTAACGATTAGTACTTTTGGATTTATGGCTAATTATATGTGATAGTGGCGTGCAATTGGAGAGGCCTATGTCCAGCAGTGGACTGCTATAGGCTGATGATGATGATGATGATGATATGTGATAGTATGTTTTTTTTGTACTGAATCAAACATTTTTAATTTTTTCCTTTTTGCGCAAAGTTCTATTTTTGAAATATTTTTTACAATATCTACGAGGTGTTGATTAGTAATGAACTGAAGAGATTAGCAATAGAACTTTGCGCATTTTCGAGATAAAAAAGTTTTCTTGCGCACAATTTTTGCTAGGCGTTATGATGTTAAGACTATGAAATCAAAGTATTTAGTCCCTAGCAATTAATTTTAATAAATAAGATATATTTTGATGAAAACAGTTATAAATCATGTATGTCACACCTAATTTTGATATTATTTTGTTATAGACAACTTTATTTCATTACGTTTCAGAAGAAAATTCATAATCATACTTCAATTTGAAAAATGCAAACTTATGTTAGATTATATTTCAAAGTAGCTTTAAATCTGTGGAAAAGAAGTTTATGGACCTAGAAACCTATCTCAGACATCATACCAACTGTCCGGATTCTAAGAAAAGTGAACTAAAAATAGCATTGCGAAAGGAGATGTTTCATTTTCGGCCATAAAGTGTACGTTAATGAAAAAAAAGGAAAAAATTCCACGCATTGAGGAAAAATATTCTTTCCTGTTAATTCCACTGATTACTTCGGCACAAAAAATTATAGTTTTAACAAATTAATGCCATATTCTATTCATCATGGCGTCGTCTTACTTACATACTGCTTTCGTTCAGAAATCATGTTACATTTTAACACAATAATATCACGTAGACGTTATTTAAATAAATATGAAAGGCATGTATTTCTGTACTATAATAAGATAGCTATCTGATACAACGTTTTTGATTACTTAGAAAGTGTGATTCATCATTTAAAAAAAAAAACTGCTTTGTGGATGGTAGATTTGTAGGTATTTCTGGACGAAAATGGCTAGCTGTCGATGATCGTATTTCTCCTGAAAAACGTCAAACATTTTCGGTTTTTATTTTGTGCCCAAAAAGTAGTAGATATTATGGAAAAAAACAGTCTTTATTGTATGTAGGGGTTCGTTTCTCAGGTTTTCTAAAGTGTACATGTTATGGCCGGAGTCCCATACAAAAATGAAACGTCTCCTTTTAAGAAGTCTTTTACATATAAGTGGGATAGATGTGGTAGACACAAAAACAAGTTTTTTAAGCTGAAAAAACTTGGTTGGAGAATGTTTCCCAGTTCAAACTATATCAGAAGCCTGCAGGAAGACGGCCGACGAAATCTTTTGATCAATGCAGTGACCAGTCAAGACGCAGGCAAATTGCAGAACTTCATCATAGCCATTCTACTGAAGAGTTAACATACGCAGCACAAATGAGCTTGCGAGCTAGTGGAAAATGCAAGGAAGACAAAAAAGTTCAAGAACTTGTTAGTCCAAATACATCTTTCGAAAGAATTGTACCTGAATGTCACAAGTTAACTAACGAACAAGCAATCTTTAATGACAGAGGCACAGTTAAGTAGGAGTAGGATTACCATCTGTTCGGATTTGTCCGGACATGTCCGGCTTTTTGGCCCCCCGTCCGAACTATGTCCGGCCTTCTTATTTGTCCGGACTTTTCGATTTAAGGAGATTTTCTTTTTAAAAGATAAATGATTACTGAATAAAATAAGATTAAAAACTTAAATATCCCGACTTTTTTGCAAATATCAGGCTTTTTGTCAGGACTTTCAAATTTCAAAATGATAATCCTAAGTAGGAGGCAATATAATATTACAAGAAATTACGCCAAGGATGTATTTCCTTCCTATAAAAATGTTCGTACTGCGAAAAAACAATGTCTGCCTGACGGAATAAAAACCACTAAGGCACAGATATGCTTTTAGAAGTCGAAATAAAATGTTGTATTTTATCTATTTTTCATTTCTGACTGATATTTCAATTAAAATAAACATTTTATAGCATTTTATTTAATGTTTGGACTTTTGAGCATTACTTTATATGAACGGGCCCCAATGTGCGTTGGTGTCCCGCTTGTCACTACAAGCGAGACAGAAATTCCAATATAATCTCGTGTTAGACGACGTGACGTGTGCTTAATCTTTATAAATAAAATAAAACAAAAATCATTTATTTCAGACAAAAAAGTCCATAGGCAAGGCAATTTGAGGTTGTTAGTAACAATAATTTCGCTTATGACTAATGTTAGTAACTAAAATAAAAAGAAGAAACAAGACACACCGTCTACTCCTGCACAGTAGGCTCATCGGTCTCGCAACACATGGAGTTCAGTGAACCTACTGAGCAGAACAGTATCGGTACTCTCGCCAATCATCCTCAGGACGCTATTCGGGCTCCCCCGTACTCGTCGCACCACCGACGCAACTTTTTTTTTTGGCTTTTTATATTTTTCAATATTATTTTAATATAATGTAGTTTTTTTTTACAAAAGTAGGTAAGTACTCGTACAAACGCATTCATCAATAATTAATACTATTAGATAGTTTGAACCATGTTTCTTGTATTTCTGGTTACCTAATCGCTAAAAACGAATTTAGTCAAACATTGCTAATGTTATAATTTCACACCAAATAACCTATACTTAAAACATTTGACATTTCGGTTAAGTACACGAATATTATTCTGCCCGACTGTACTCAATATCGGTTATTAAGCTGCTAATTTGAGTAGGACACCCACGAGTATGAAACGGTCGCTTTTTCGTAACCTCCGTAATTAAGTCGGTTTATAAGAGAATTACAAACACTTTCTTGTTTTTAACCGACTTCCAAAAGGAGGAGGTTCTCAATTCGTCTGTATGTTGTTTTTTTTTTTTTTGTATGTTTGTTACGCGATTATTCCGTCAATTATGAATTGATTTTGATGGTTCTTTTTTTGTTTGGTAGATCATACTTCAGAGGTGGTCCCATATAAATTTTATTAAGTTTGCTTGGGTAGTTTTTGAGTTAGCTTCAATAATACGTATTTTTTCCTCAGTATGTGGATGATATTATGATAACTTCCTGTCACTGTTATTTACATAGCAGGTAGTGGTATTCGATTTTGTGTGGGGTAGGTATCACAACTAAAAAGTGAAAAATAAAAACTTTACAAAAAAAAACAACTGACTTCAAAAAAAACACTACAAAATGAAAAATAACTTTAATTTCGGAAGTCGGTGACAATGAACGAAAATTAAAAACCAAAGACACCGACTTCCGAAATTAAAGTTATTTTTCATTTTGTATTGTTTTTTTTGAAGTCAGTTGTTTTTTTTTAATAACTTTTATTCCATCTAGGATTCAAAGCTAAAACTTTCAGGGATGTTTTATAACAAAATGAAAAAATTTGTTCACTATAGTCCATCGTTTTGTATTCAGAGGGAGCTGTGTATTCGATCGCCAAAGAAACACCGATTGAAATTTGATGAAATCTCTTTATATCTTCATATCGCGTAAAGTTTTTAATCCAGATTTGTACACCTTAAAAGGGTATATGATAGGTATATGTAACTGACTTTTATTTGTTTGTAAATGTACCAGTTTACGAGTAAATCGATTTTTTCTGATTCTTAAAAACAATTAATTACATCGATATTTGTTGATGAATCGAAATACTTATGTTTGAACAAATTTGAACAAATTAAGGCCTATAACTTGTATTTTTTTCAAACTTCTGCGATGAACAGTTTTCGAGATTTTGAAAATCCTAAAACGTTACCCCAGCAAAACCTTGAATATCTCAAAAACTATAAGATGAACAAATTTTGCTTTTGGTATACATTTACAACTCATCAAAACTATCTTTTCATGTACTTGGTTCCTGGCTAAATGCCTTTTTTGAAAAACATTTTGCTGGGGTAACGTTACCCCAGCAAAATCAGTTTTTTTCGAATAGCTTCGAAAATACAACTTGAACAAATTTTGCTATACTTGAACAAATTGCAACTAACTATGAAATAATTATCTGTAATACTCTCATTTCTCTAAGCCGCAACATTTTGCTGGGGTTACGCATACATCTCATCAATGAGCCAAAACAGAGAAATGATAATTCTAGACTGTGGGTAATTTGCGTAACTTTTCTCCGAGTATGCCTACTGCGACCGGGTGAGAGCAGCACGGTCGGTCCGGTGGTACTCGCCATTGGTGTAATACAAATCCTTTTCCAGTCCAGAACCTTGAAGACATCCTCCAGTGCAGCGATGGACAGTTTCGGAGAGATAACGTCTTCTTGTCCCTAGCTGCAGAAGGTTTCGAAGTTCGGACTGACATAGTAGCATTTTCATACGAACACTTCAGCTTAAAGCCACTTCAATGTACCGATAGTCAACCTGGCAACGTTGGAGAGACTGCAGTACAGCCCAAGTCTCGATCGAATCGAAGGCTTTCTCGTAAATCCACAAACGCTAAGCAAAGAGGCATGTTATATACTCTTGGGTATTATTATAAATAAATAAATAAATTCATTTATTTCAGGTAAAAAATAACACCCATAGCCAAACACAAATTAATAAATTACATCAATACATTAAAATACAATAAAATCCAAGATCAATTAAAATAAAATGAAAATAAGTTATGTTGAATTGAAGTCAATTAAATAAATGAAAACAAAATAAATCAAATTAAATTAAATTAAATCAAATAATATCAAAAACAATAAATACATATTACATACATAACAAGCACAGACAAAAACGAACACTTACACAGTAACAATATGTCTGCTGCAGCATTGCCGGATGTAAGGGCAATCCAGTCTGTTGGCAATCATCGCCAGGACGGTGTTGGGGCTGCCCCGCACTCTGCGCACCAGAGACGCGCACCGCTTGCGCATTGTCGCGTGAAAGCAGTCGGTGCGCGCCTCCGCAAACATGCCTGAGGCGCTGCAGTGTCGGGGCAGCCCCACCACCGCCCTGAACGCGTTATTGAACTGGACACGGAGGGCGCTGTATGCCGCACGAGTATACTTTGCCCACAGGCTGCACGTGTAGAGGGATGTACAATAAGCTCTAAAGAGCGTTATTTTTACCTCCCTCGAACAACGCACAAACCTACGCGCTATCATATTACCTCTAACTGACAACGCCCTCCGCTCCCGCTCAATGTCCGCAACGTCTTTTAGGTCAGCTGTAACAATGTGACCCAAGTATTTGACTTGTTCCATTATAACCTACCACAACGTATGTATGTGGTCTACGGTGCAAACATACGCGCGAGACGGTTCGTGATCACTCTTGAAAACAACTTGTAGACATGGCTCAGAAGTAAGATGGGAAAGCATTGTCGCCCTTTTTAAAAAAGAGTACCACCACACCTCTGTTCCATGCCTGTAGCGTTTTAACCTCGAGTATGACGGAATCGAATAGCTTCTGGAGGGCCTTCAAAACGGATTTTCCACCGGCCTTTAGGAGTTCGGCCGTACTTAATTCCGATATCAGCCAGCGCACTGTTGTTTTTAAGCTGCTTCAGAGCCATCCTAATCTCGTACAAGCTAACGTTCGGGATGTGTTCGGTATAATATTGGGTCAATCTAGCTCTTGGGTCGTTTGCCAGATTCCTAATGGGGTTACTGGTTGACGTGTATAACTGTCCATAGAACCTCTCAATCTCTCTCAACAGCTCAGGTTTGGCGGATACGATTCTGCCATCATCGGTGTCCATTGTCGCAGGCTGGCTCTGCCCAATAGACAGATCTCTTGCAAAGACCTTGGAACCCTTGTTTCACTCTATCACGTCCTTAATACGGTCCGTATTAAGTTATTTAAGTGAGCGCTTTTTAAGGACTAAGAGATCCGTCTATTGAGTCGCCGGTATTCGAGCGCATCGTCTGAAGACTGCAGGATCATCTCGGACCCTCTCCTCCATGGGCTGTAAGGAAGCATCAGAGCTTCTTGTTTCGATTTGTGAGACGGGTCTTGAAGACCTTTTCCTTCAACGTTTTTGAAGCAAGTGATATTACAATACGCACATGAATCCGAAAAGTCAGAGGTGCGTGCCTTGGGTTCGAACTCGAGACCTATGACTTGGCAGCCCGCCGGTCACACCACTAGGCAATCACTGCTGTTGAATAATAAAATAAAAAAATAAAAAAGCCTTTATTCTACCATAAATACATTGAATAATTTGAGCATATTATTTTATATTAACACATATTAATGGTTTATTACATTTTAACATTTCATTATCATTAATATTATTGTTTATTATTTGAGTTAAAATCATATTTAGCTGTTGAATAAATGGTGTTTATTTCTTTATATGGGCTTTTTATTTTTTTTATTCACTACCGCTCTCAGCCCACATCAACACACATCTGGATTTTATTTTATTATTAAAAGTTTTTGCTTTTTTCCGTTAATTTATGGGGCGGCTAACCTTATAGGCCCAGGGCGCTGAATGTTAAAATACGCCACTGCATTCACCCAATTATTCGTGTCCGTATGAATTGAGGAGCCATGTCTCATATTTAAACGCGGGTACTACCAATATTTAGTAGTAAATTAAGCGATTTTGTAGGCCCGATCCTGGAATTTGTAGTAAAACACTTTAAAAGATACACGACTTTTAAGGTGGCTCCTCAATTGAGACGTCTGAATTGAGGTGCCACCTTACAACTCTAAAACTAGCCGACGGATATTTTTAAAAATTTGGTAGGATTTAGTAGTACTTATGCGTAATCTTTACAAAAAAAATGGGTTTTGTACGGCTGAATTTGAGATAGCTACAATGTTTTGATTTTTCATAAAAATCCATAAATTTCACCGCGCTTTTTCTCGGAAAGTACTCAACCAATTACAACATATTTTTAGTATAATTTAGTAGTAAATACATTTTAATTTGTAGTATAAAAATAAAATGGAAACATTACATAATTTCGCTAATACAACATATTTTATGTGGCTCCTCAATCCTGACGGTCTGTAGAAAATAAATGTGCATAGCTACTAAAGTAGTTGATCAAATCGGATAACAGTAGCACCAATATTTAGTAGAAATTTCTACTAAATATTGGCGTAATCCAACATTCTGTACATTCAGTATTTCAAAAGATATTAACAAAATAAACATTCCTTAACAATTTAGTGTGGTACAAGAGCCCACGACCAAAACCATGTCACATCGTTCAATGGTCAAAACCGTACAAAGGGTAGTTCTTCGAAATTTGATTCTTCGACTGATTCATGTGGCCAAAATTTAATTTCACTTTCAGCTTTGTAACACATGTTCATATGAAAATAGGTATACCAAATAACATACATATATTTGAATGAGGGACTCGTTTTTATAAAGTAGTTTTCAAGATATTGACGTTCAAATATTTTGTGCCCAGATGAATCAGAATTTGTAACAGATGAATCAGAAACAGAGATAAAAATGAAAAACTTTATTTAGATGGGCTCTTGATTAAGAAAATAAACAGATTTTAACAACAACAATAATCTTTTTTTATGAAAACAATTATCAGTGATCATTTGACGGAAAAAAATGTGATGAATTCAACAAAAAAAATTGTACAAAATATTTTTGAAATTCCAGTAAGTATATAATAATTCTTGTTTTATATGGTAAAGCGAGAATATTGTTATATGACAGAAATTTTAATTATTGCTAATATTTGTACTTAATACACTAAATTCTGTTAGGTACTAAAATATTATTATAACTGCTACATTATATTATTCTTTCTGTTTAATTTTTTCCGTGTACAACTCACTAGTCCTATTTAATATTCTTATTGACTTACATAGCTATAGCCTTTCATAATTAAAAAATCACAGGAGTACAAACTTATTCTAATAATGGCACTTTTGACATCAGTCTTAAGCAGTCTTAATTATTAATTGAAATTACCAATCACATTGGTGTATTTATTACTAACAATAATAACAAAAATGAGATCAACTTTAATTAAATGGAAACAATTATCTTCCTTGTTAACTTTCAAAGAAATATACTTATTCTAGGTATGGTTAGCTAATAAGTAATAAAGTCAAAGTTAAGTAGGTACTAAAAGAAATATTTCCTTGGCTTTTGGCTAGGGACCGAGCTGCTTTCAATATCATCCTTAAAGCCTTTTCCTTGTTGACAAGATCTTGAATTTTTGGAGGAAGATGGAATAATCATATCTTCACCAATGGCGTGAGACTCTTTTGTCCGTTTATTATATTGAGGCCTTTTAAACACAAAAATATCCTCATCGTCAGAATCTGAGCGATCATCCACGCTTTTCAGATGAAGGGTTGATAGTACATCTCTGGTGAATTTTGGAGTTATAAGTTTTTCATCGATTGACGAAGTCTCCATCCAAAAGCTGTCGTCATCGGGAAGGTCGAGGTCTTGTTGTGCTGTATCCGTATACTTTCCAGTCTGAATTTCGGTAGAAGATATTTGGCTACGTTTGACCAAAGAGCTGCATGTAGCTTTCTTCGATGTCACCTTTCTTTTATTCGCGGATTTGACGTTTATACCACTCTGTTGTTTATTAATGTCTTCTATGGTATAAAAACCAATGTGTTGACCATGAGAACATTGAATGGCTTCTTGTGAACAATTGTTCAAGCTACAACTAAGTTCTCTCATAGCCAAAGTCTGAAGTTGATTGGCAGTCCACACAACCTGATGTGTTCTCATGGTCCCGCGGAATTCCTTTAAATTTCCGGGAATCAGCATATCTTTCTCTAATATGCCCGACTCATGAACCACTTCTATAATAACTCCTAGACAACGTTCTTTTAGGTATTTGACAAGAATTTCAATGTTTGGAATGTCATTCCCTCTCGCAACTATTTGATCAGCAGTTCGTTTTAGAACTCCTCCGACACCATCAGGAGCCCCTTTCCCGTGTCCTTTTTTAGAATAATTCCACACTAATAATCGCAAACTTGAAAAATACCAGTGCATTTTCGCCATTATGTAAAACATTTTGCGATTACGATATTGTGCCGATGGTGAATCCGAAATAAAGTGAAAGGTTTTTACGTCCGGTACTTCGTTTTCAAGAAATCGGAGAATTGGCTGTAAATGTTCCCAAATTGCGACGGCATCATGGCGCAAACATTCGCTGATCGTACAGTATGACTGTTTACACAGTTTTCCATCTTTAATGTAATAAATAACAGAGGTGTGCAATGTTACTTGCTGTCTGGAACTGCCAAAGTGGAAAGACTGAATTTCAGAGGTGTACTTAGTGTAGTGTTTTCATAGTTTTCACTAAAATCGCAGTGTATGATACATTCTTCAGGCTTCAGGTTTTGTTTAAATTTTTTTGTATAATTATATTGAGCAGTAATATTTCCGCAGTGTCGCATATAAGGTACTAACAGGTTTTCAAAATGTTCGATTATATCTTTGGGATGCGCTGCAACTTTTGCCTTAATCGTTTGAAGCGTAGCTTTTTCTTTTCCATCTTTGATATAAGTTTTTTTTACTTTGTTCCAAATCCAGTAATGTGATTCTTTGGTATTGTCAAATTCTTTATAATTTATGACCTTATTTTTGCAACTATCACATTTCTTAGCCAGACAGTGAACATTCCTAGGATCACAACATAATGATAGTAGAATCTCATTTACTGATTTTTCCACAATCAGATCATTTTTCCGAAGGGCTACAACGACCAGCTCCATATTTTCATGATCTTTACACAAACATGTTTCTCGAATATTGACGTTTGGTACGCGTACCCAAAATGGACGAAGCTTGCAAAATGCACTGTAGCTTATTTTGTATTGAGGATTGGTTTCAAGATACTTTTTATGTAGATTCTGCAAGCTGTCAGTAAGATATCGCTTCTGTTTTCTTACTTTTCCTTTGGTGACAAATTCTTTTTTTCCCGCGCACATTCTACTGTTTTCATCTTCTTCAAAATACATTGTGACATTTTCTTTAAATCCGCTAGCATAGGGTTCAACAACCAACTGTATTTTTTCATTTCCAGATAGATTTTCCTTTTGTCTTTTATGCACGTCTGTTACCCGTTTATCTTTTTGTAAGCGTTTTATCTTTTTCCTGTAATTTTCATTGACTCTTTTAAGTTCCAGAATTTTTTGGTCTTTCAATTGTAGTTCTTTGTTGTATCTATATTGAAACTTGCGTAAAATATGTTTCCAAGGCGATTTCTTTTTAACAGATGTTTCCCGTGCAACTTTTTTATAAACTTTTGGGCTGACGACACGTCGTGGAGACGATGCGATGCTACTTTGTGGGCTGGGAGTCCTCGGTGAATCTGATATCGAAGTATTTGGTGAAGGCGATTTTATTATTCTCGAAGGGACGTCAGCGTTGGATGAGACATCGGTTTCATTTTCTGTTAGGTTTAAATCAATTCCAAGTGTTCTCGTTTGTCTTATTGTGGATCTTGTTATACGTGCAGAAAGTGGTGAAAACTGAGTTAACACCTGTGATAAGCTGGGAATTTTCGGAGATCTTGGTATAATCGAAACTTCTGGAGATGATGGTAATTCCAAATCTAAAGGATCATTTATTTCGGTAATGTCTGCTGGATCACATTCGTCAATGATTTCCTCTTCTGAATGAATATCACGTTCTTTTAATTTCTTTTTAGCATACCATCTTCGAGTACTTTCTCTGCTTTTCTTCCTAGCTAATTTTTGTTGTTTCGGTGTCAAATTCTGAACTGATGCGATTTTACCTTCTCTCTTTCTTTTCAAATAAATTTCTTTCATTTTTAATTTCCACAGAGCATACTTGTCTGGATCTTTTCTTATATTTTCCATCCTTTTACGTTCTGCGAGTCTCTTTTTCTCCTTCCTTTTATCTTTAGTTTGTGGCATTGTTGTGAACTGCAATATTAAAATAACGGAAATTAGATAAAGACTTTGACTTATGAATAAATAGGTTTTTATGGTTGTTAATACGGAAGATTAATGTCAAAAGTGCCATTTAAAAAATACTGGTCTCAATTTCATTACATTATTGTAAGTAATAAATACACTGTTAGTTATGATTGTTAATTCTAAATAATAATTATTAATTCTTAACTAAGACTAAGGCGTATCAAAAGTGTCATATGTAGAATAAGTTTATACTCCTGTGATTTTTGAATTATTCAAAAGGTTACAGCTAAGTAAATATAATAAATAAGACTAGAACTACTGACTTGTACACAGTCAAAAATTGGACAAGGAAAATTACGCAACAAAAGCGCTCCTTTCGTGCTGGAGAGGCGAAAATCTAATTTATTTTATGATTCATATGGGGTTTTGACCATATGAATCAGGCACAGATGAATCAGGATTTTACCTACAATCATGCATAACTCATCATACATACAGACTTCAGTATTGTCATGTTTCTACACGAATCTATAACTCAAGAGCATCACACGAAACTCAGATTGAAGTTTAAAACAATAAAATAAATTTTATAAAGTAAGCAGTGTAATCAGAATGCCACCTGAACCAAGCACAGATGAATCAGATATTTACCTTCGTAACACCGGGATCTAAGCCAACCGGCCGCACGTCCACCTTCTAGGTCGTCCGTTGCACGACTGGCGTCCCCCCGCACGGGAAGCCAGACTCTCATTATTATTATCCGACCAAGTACGGTCAAGCACAGCTTACGCCACATTAATCAGTATTATACGCCGGACACTTCTTATTTACTTATTTATAAACACACTAACGTAGTTATAACTAATTCAATTTTTTTTTGTAAGAGGACAATTCATTTCCTTTCGATATAATTATAATTTATATTGATTTATCAAAAGGAAAATGTGACATCGACCATTTTGTTCCGGAAAATGGCAAACGGACGCGTTATATGAATCAGAAGAACAAACTTCAAATATTTTTATTCTGTACCTAGACAGCAATTATTTGAAAATTTCATTTGTCCCAGTTAGGGATATAGATAAACTGTACAAAAAAAAAATTACATGCCGTTTTGTTAGTTGGTTATAGAAAATATACCCATAGAAATCGAAAATTTTGTCTCTGAAGAACTACCCACAAAATCGTTAGTTTAGATAATTCTGAACTGATTCGATGGGAAGTACCGGTCAGAAACATCCCAGTTTTACGGGAGCCCATTTCTGCTTTAAAAAAATAAGCAAGCAGTCGGTTTCATCACAATATGTCTGATATTTAAAATGTACATAGGTTTCGTAATTTTATTACGAAAAAGTTTGTTTCCAGACATTTTTGTGTGTCAAATGTGGACTGAGCGCATTTACAAAAATGTCAAAAAATTTAACCTATCTGTCTCATAGCAACCTGGTTCAATCGAAAAGTTGTCTGATTAGTAACGTATTTTTTTCTTCTTTTATGTAATCAAAAGATTACGGCAGGTCAGTCTCAGGTTGTTCTTGATCAAAAATAACTTTTCCATAAGAGATATGTTCTAATGGAACAAATCTATCTTAGGGAGATGTATTAATGATTCAACCTACAAACTGCAAAAAACGTAAGAAAATTTTGCACTGCAGAAGATTCTGAATCCAAAAATTTCAGACATTTTCCGCGTCACGTCTAACCTAAGCGCATTTCAAATACCTATGTAAAAAAAATACCGAACTGTTTCATAGCAATCTGTCTGATTTTCAAAATGTAGTTGAACGAAAGATTTTAAATTCCGAAAACACAATTTTCCCACCAGTAAATGTAGTGGCGTCACACCCAGAAGACCATTTGAGAAAATTAAAAATGAGGCAAAAAATAAAACCCATAGCAACCCGTCTGAAAATCTTGTATTTAGGTGAACATTGGTCAGTTGATGCGAAAAATCATTTTTCAAAATAAATCGTTTTTACGTACGATTAATTAAGAGCTTACCCGAAACCATCAAACTGAAATAGAAAGGTTTTTTTAAATAAATTGGACAAAAGGAAACGTGTATTACGTTTGAAAATAACTGTTTATTGAAATAAAATTAATATATTTTTTTTTACTGTCGGACTCATCATCGGTGTCATAAGCATAACAAGCACCGCGCGTTAGCCGGGCGATTCCGAAACGTTCTTTCTGTTTTTGGAGTTATATAATATGATATTTAAAATTTCTGAAAACAGGTTTTCAGTAACTATAGAAAAGATTTAAAAAATTAAATCTAATTTTTTGAAAATGCGCTCAGTCCACATGTGACACGCAAAATGTCTGAAAACAAATTTTTTTGTAGTAAAATTACGAAAACTCATTTTTAATATCAGGGGGCCCAGCACCAGCTCAAGTACACATAACATAATATAACATCACGCCTTGTTTCCCCGAAGGGTTGTGCAGAGGTGTACCTATAGTAGGTATACCCACATTTCGCCAGTTATGTTTAAGTCCCATGTAATAGGGGGCGAGCCTATTGCCATCAACCGGGCACAAATCCAGACTCCGGGTTGCTACTGAGAAATAAGCTCAAGTATTATTTTAATATTACTTCAGCGGGAGAAAGAGATGGAGCTATACGGTCTGTAGAGCTTCATCTCTTTCCCACACTGAAGTAATATTAAAATAATACTGCTTTATTAGTTGGTGGTAGGCCCCCAGGCATATTGTGATGAAACCGTCTGCTTATTTTTGTTGACATAGCAGAAATAGGCTTCCGTAAAACTGAGACGTTTCTGACCGGTACTTCCCACCGAGTTGGGTTCAGGAATCATCTAAACTAATGGTTAACTATATGGTTAGTAACTATACGGTTATGGCCGTAAAACGATGTGATATGGTTTTGGTCGTGGGCTCTCGTACCACACTACATTTTTAAGTAATGTTTATTTTGCTAATATCTTTTGAAATACTGAATGTACAAAATGTCGGATTACGCCAATATTTAGTAGAAATTTCTACTAAATATTGGTGCTACTGTTATCCGATTTGATCAACTACTTTAGTAGCTATGCACATTTATTTTCTACAGACCGTCAGGATTGAGGAGCCACATAAAATATGTTGTATTAGCGAAATTATGTAGTTTTTTCATTTTATTTTTATACTACAAATTAGAATGTATTTATTACTAAATTATACTAAAAATATGTTGTAATTGGTTGAGTACTTTCCGAGAAAAAGCGCGGTGAAATTTATGGATTTTTATGAAAAATCAAAACATTGTAGCTATCTCAAATTCAGCCGTACAAAACCCATTTTTTTTGTAGAGATTACGCATAAGTACTACTAAATCCTACCAAATTTTTAAAAATATCCGTCGGCTAGTTTTAGAGTTGTAAGGTGGTACCTCAATTCAGACGTCTTAATTGAGGAGCCACCTTAAAAGTCGTGTATCTTTTAAAGTGTTTTACTACAAATTCCAGGATCGGGCCTACAAAATCGCTTAATTTACTACTAAATATTGGTAGTACCCGCGTTTAAATATGAGACATGGCTCCTCAATTCATACGGACACAATTATTCGACAGCTAAATTCCAAATTTAACGTTTGGTACCTCGATGATGGAACCTTGGGAGGTGATGTGGAAACTGTTTTAAATTATCTTCAATTCCTAAAAAGTGAACTTCATTCCATTGGCTTTGAACTCAAACTTTCGAAGTGTGAACATACTTAGCGGACAGTACTGACAGACATAACACACTTTCCAAATATAACGCAATAGCCCCAGAAATCAAAATTATTGAAAAAAGCTCTCTTCGTCTCCTTAGGTCACCAATCTTTGAGGATTCCTTTCCCGTTTTAATTGAGGAAAAAATTCAAAATGTCAATAACGTTTCGGAAAGGTTGTTGCAAATTAACATGCATTCGGCCATAACCTTAACCCGTTACTTGCTGCTGTTTCGGCCCTAAATTAATATATTTCCTTCGCGCTTCCCATTTATGGAAACTTATCACTACTTACTCATCTTTTAGACAAAATGAACCAAATTATCCGGCATACATTAACATGGACGTCCGAGCTTGGGTACAAGCTACTCTTCCTATCCGTATCATATGGGCGGCCTTGGAGTCCACAAAATTTCTAGTATTAGTTTTACCGGCTTTCATGCCTTCGGTCAAGGGTACTGAGAAATTAATCAGGAAATTCCTAGCCTCCACACTGATTAATTTTGATGTGCTGTGCTTCACCGAGGCTATGGATGCCTGGAGACTCACACTTGCCCGAATCCAATTCGCCCGACAATCCATTTTCCCAGAGACGGTGGAATGAGCCGCTCTGCAGAGTAGTACAGAACAATTTACTTCACTTGTCTGCTACTACTGCGGAGCGTGCACGCTTGCTGTGGGTAAGTGGGAGTCGGGCCTGTGGCTTCATGCACTACCGTCTCATCGAACTAAGGCACTTTGTTCGACGACACTACTTTCCACATCGCTGCTTCCCTACGACTAGGAGCTCCATGTTTTCCTCCTCATCGCTGTCACTGTGGCGAAGTTGTCAACAGCCTCGGACAACACGGCCTGTTTTGCAGCCGAAGTGCGGGCTGCTTATTGCGGCACGCGAACATTAATGACATCATCCGACGAGCTCTTGTCTCTCAGCTTTATTAGAATCCTATGGCTTGGCACGCGACGATGGCAAAAGACCGGACGGCATGTCTTATTTCTTTTATGGCTTTTAGTGTGGGACGCAACCTGTGTCGATACTGTAGTGCCATCCCATCTTCCTGGCTCAGCGTGCTGTGCTGGCACTGTTGCTGTGGCTGCGGAAAATCTCAAGCGGCGAAAGCATAATAACCTTTTAAGCCACTATATTTTCGAGCCGTTTGGGGCTGAAACCCAGGGCCGTGGGTCCAAGTACTCACTGCTCACGGTCTGTTCAGTGAAACCTCCAAACGACTGGTTGACACTTCCCGTGACCCAAGGGCTGGCTTTTACCTTGGTCAGTGGCTAAGCATTGCCATACAACGTGGCAATAAAATAAATAAAAAAATAAAATTCATTTATTTCAGGTCCTAGACCCATATTAAAAACAAAAAACAATACACAAAATTTGACAATTATAAAATTGTCAAATTTTGTTAAAAACCCATATTAAAAACAATACACAAAATTTGACAATTATAAAATTGTCAAATTTTGTGTATTGTTTTTTGTTTTTAAAATGGGTCTAGGACCTGAAATAAATGAATTTTATTTTTTTATTTTTTTATTGCCACATTTTTCTGTGACACTTATAAAAGTGTCACAGAAAAATGTCAGATCAAATCAATTAATGTCAAAAGCACACAACAAAATAAATATTAAATTAAATAGAACAATGAATTAAATTATGTCAGAAATTATGTAAGTGAAGTTATGTCAGAAGTAAAAATTTAAATAATGGCAATGCGGCCAGTCTCTTGGGTACATTATCAGTCGACAGCGAAGCAAAGGAATTTTTCGACAACGCCATATTTTAGTTTGTTAATAGTTTTAATTAGGTTAAGATATTATATTTTTAGTTTTGCCAAATAAAATGTCACCACTAAGAGAGATGTATTAATGATTCTAATTCTGTAAATACATCTGTCACGAATCTTATCTTGACACTGGCTTGCAAATTGCAAAATACCAAAAAAAAAAAATGAATTTCGCAGGCTACAATTGCGGATCCCTATAACAAAAGCCTATAACTTATCTAGAAAGAAAGAAAAATAGTGTCACAATGAAGTGATTGATAAACAGAGCTATAAAAATGATTTAATAACTGCTGTATAAGTAGGTAATTTACGTAGATCTAGTAGAGATCGAAACGGGTGCCGTCAGTTGGGACTGGTCATCTCTTAGTTGTCATGGCTTATTTTATTGTTTTTTAAATTTTTTAATTGTTTTTTATCTTTTTTATTACGGACGCTTTTAACGTGCTCGTCTTTCTACATTGGTCTCACATACATAATTTCACTTAATCCATATTTTGTAACAATGTTATGATTTAAAAGAGTGTCCGTGGAGTTTCTTGCCCGTTCTTCTCCATAGGAACCTACCTACTACGCTTTAGAATGGGCAACTAGCTTCATCTTTCTGACTGACCGACACCTTGACAATTCAAAAGTGCCTGTAAGTAAATGGTTTAATTAAAATAAACGCTTTGAGTTTGATCGTTGAATGAGATTAGTCCTTTGTTTTCCAAAAATACTTTTATAGGTACAATGGAATTCATATAATTAATAAGATATTATTTCGTTTATTTAATCTTTTAACATATAAAATTAATTTTTAAATATTTCTTAATTTTATAAGTTTTAATATTTTTGGTTGTATGCTAATTACTGTTTGTTTTATTGTATTTTGTTACCTATTTTATGTACAATTCATCACTGACTTGGTTTCCCTACGTCTTTTTCGGATGACCACTGAAAATCAGCGCTGTGCTGTGGGTCCCCATAGCACAACATCATGCTGAGTGGAAGCCGTCTTGTCACAGTCATGACGTGCCAGCAGCTGCCGACTATTTCTGTTTTGTGCTCGTGATTATATTTAGATTTATTGTTCTGTTAGGTACTCCAGTTAATTACCTATTTTTTTATTCACGTGTTTCTGTGACAATTAAACTTATTTTTCTTTCTTTTCCTTAAAATTTGAGTATCTAGGTAGTAGTTATAACCTGAATGATGTCAATTGAGAGATTTAACAGACGTAAATAAACATATTTACATTAATATGCGTCAGGAGATATAAAAATAAAACACTAAACAGATATATACTTGGTTTTTGCCAGTATACCGTGGGATATATAGATATAAATCTTCAATTATAATAAAATAGTAACGAAGAATTTTTGTACTCAGAAATATCCAGTAAAAGCTGACCTCGCATTGTACGGAAATCTTATGCAATGCGAGATCAGCATAAACTGGAAATGTATAGCTTGCTGTGTAGCCGTGTGTACGTTTGTTTGTCTGTCGGTATAGATGTATGTTCTGGATTGGCGCAAAAACAACTGAACGGATTTGGATGAAATTTTGCACATATAGTTTATAAACTCAAACTCAAAGCATTTATTTCTAATTGTACCGATATTGCGGGTATGATATTTGTATGGTGGTGGGTATATTGATAACTTGCTCAATAAATCAGTGTGTTGCTAACCCTCGCCTTTCATTGACGCTGCATTGGCGACGAGGATGGGATTTTAAATAATATATATTGTGTTTTCATTAGGCGTGTAATATCTACATTACTGTTATAAAGATGCCAATCGGAAAGTTAGAACCTTTTAATTTAAGTTCAAAGCCTGCTTATATACGCCGGGTTAATCAGTACATTTTACTAAACGACGTAAAAGATAACCTAAAAGTGCCGATGTTAATAACGATCGTGGGCGAAGCCACCTATTCATTGATGTGTGATCTGTGTTCCCCTGACTTTCCCGAGGACAAATCTTACGAGGCATTGGTGACGCTAGTTACCGACCATTTGCAACCGCAGCGATCTGAGATCGCCGAGCGCCACGTGTACCGGCTGCGGCGACAACGGACCGGCGAACCCTTGACGGAATATTTACAGGCACTAAAACACCTCGCAACAACTTGTAATTTTGGCAAATGTAAGAAGTGTTCTACGCTCGAGGAAAATCTAAGAGATCAGTTTGTTTCGGGTTTGACAAATGACGCAATGCGTTCAAGAATATTTGCTGAAAGGAAAATAGAACACAAGGAGGCCGTGGAGTTAGCATTAGCACTGGAGGCTGCAGAGAAGCACGCGGAGGTGAGCGGCAGCATGGTGCCGACAACGACCTCAGGTGCCGGCGGCGAGGCAGGTGAAGACCTGCACTACACACGCGGGGGGCGAGGACACTCCCGCGGCTCGCGCAATTCAGCTGGCGCGGGCGGTGCGGCTGGCCCAGCCGGCGCAGCAGGCGCGGCGGGCACGGAGCGCATGGCGGCCACACCGCTAAGCGGCGCGGCGGCTGCGCCAGCATGCTGGCGTTGCGGCAAGATGCATCGCGCGGACAGGTGCCGTTACGCGAATTATAATTGTGATGAATGTAAACGAAGAGGTCATTTAAGAGTGATGTGCAAATCAGTGAAAAGTAGTGACAACCGGGCAGATAATCGGCAAAATTATATGAGTGGTGAGGACGATACAGACGATATGTTTAAGATTGTTGTTGGAGGTAAGACTAATAAACCGTACTTTATAAACGTCATCATAGATAACTTTGAGACCAAGTGTGAAATCGACACCGGTAGTCGTATTTCGGCAATCAATGAGGACATGTATACCCGCAAATTTTCGCATAAGACAATTAAAACTGATAATTTGATGTTACGTAGTTATGCCGGTTCATGCATCGAATCGCTTGGTTTTATAAAAGTCCGAGTTAGGTTACGAGATGAAGAAGTAAAATCCTTGCCACTTTACATAATTAAAAACGGAGCGTGCCCATTACTGGGACGAGATTGGTTGCGTGCCCTGAAAGTAACACAAATAAATCTGTTTAAGATAACCGATGATGGATTCGTGAACCGTTTATGTGCTGAATATCCGGAAGTGTTTACGGATAAGTTAGGTACTTGTAAGCGAGCCATTCGACTACAGCTGACTAACGATGAACCTGTGTACGTGCGGGCGCGGCTTGTGCCGCTAGCGTTGCGCGCGCGCGTGGAGCGTGAGCTGACGCGACTTGAGTCCGACGGCTCCATCTACCGCGTCGACTATTCTGACTACGGAACGCCCATTGTGCCGGTTGTTAAAAAAAATGGGGACATACGCATTTGTGGGGATTACAAAATTACAATTAATCCAAAACTCAAGCGTGATTATTACCCGTTGCCCCGCATAGATGAGTTGTTCGCGAACTTAAGCGGAGGAGAAAAATTTACGAAAATAGATCTCACTCACGCTTATGAACAGTGTTTATTAACAGAGGAGTCGCAACCCTATACAGCAATAACTACTCATCTCGGGACATATGCCTACCGTCGTACGCCGTACGGACTAGCGTGCATACCCGAGAAATTCCAGAAATTAATGGAGGATACCCTACGTGGTATTCCGGGTTGTGTTGTTTTTTTGGATGACATTTGCACAACGGGGGCTAATGATAAAGAACATATTGGTAAATTACGAGCTGTACTCGAAAGGTTGCGCGAGGCGGGTTTAACAGTTAAGTTAAGTAAGTGTAGTTTTTTACAAGATAGCGTAAAATACTTAGGTTTTGTTATTGACAAAATGGGTTTACGGCCAGACACCGCTAAATTGGATGCAATTTCCAGCGCACCCCGACCAGAGAATATAACTCAACTAAAAAGTTTTTTGGGAATGTTAAATTATTACGGCAAATTCATTAGTAATTTGAGTACATTGTTGTATCCTTTACATAATTTACTAAAAAAAGATGTTTGCTGGAAATGGGATGCTAGTTGTGAGCAGGCGTTTAAAGAAGCTAAGCGAGTTCTCCTGGGCGAGCGAGTGTTAGCACATTACGAGGAGGGGCGGCCGCTCGTGCTCGCGGTAGACAGTAGTGCGTATGGGCTAGGCGCAGTGTTGGCTCACCGCTATTCCGATGGCAGCGAGCGCCCGGTTAGTTGTGTGTCCCGCACACTTAACGCGGCCGAGCGGAATTACAGTCAACTCGACAAGGAGGCACTCGCGATATTGTTTGGTATAACAAAACACCATCAATACTTGTTCGGTAGGAGTTTCAGATTACGCACGGACCATCAGCCGTTGACGCACATTTTTGGTGCTAAGGGTGGCATTCCACAGACCGCTGCCAGCCGGCTACAGCGGTGGGCGGCGCGCTTGGCCGCATACGACTTTAGTGTAGAATTTGTTCGCTCGGCTGACAATGGGCCGGCTGATGCTTTATCGAGGCTACCGCTGCCTCAGGATGGTCGCTTAGTAGACGCAGTCACTTACATAAATTTAATAGAGGAATCAATTCCAATTAGCTTTAAGGATATTGCTAAGCAGACGGAGAATGATACATTGTTAAGCAAGGTTAAAGGTTATGTCACATTTGGTTGGCCGTTGACAGTGTCGGATACTGAAAAGCCGTATTTTGCAAGGAAACAGGATTTAGCTATAGAATTGGGTTGCCTCATCTATAAATACAGGATCGTTATACCGAACACACTACAAAAACAAATTTTAGATGAAATTCACGATGGGCACTTAGGAATTAATAAAATGAAGAATATGTCAAGGAATTATGTGTATTGGCCTAGTCTAGATAGGGACATAGAGGAGGTATGCCGCGCGTGCACGGCGTGCCGCGCCGTACGCGACGCGCCGCCACACGCGCCACTACATCCTTGGGAGTTCCCTCTGCATCCGTGGCAGCGAGTACATGCAGACTTCGGGGATTGTGGGGGAAAACGGTATTTAATTATGGTGGATGCAAACTCGAAATGGATAGAAGCTATTGCTATGAGTAGGACGGACGCGCAGGCGACTATCACAGCCATGCGAACAATTTTTGCCCGCTTTGGCTTACCGTCATTACTCGTCACTGACAACGGCCCACCATTTTTCTCACAGGAATTTAAAACGTTTTGTAAGAAAAACTGCATAAAACACGTGACCACAGCTCCTTACAGACCGCAGGGAAACGGTGCAGCAGAAAATGCGGTAAAAACCGTTAAAAAAGCGATCAAACGAGCTTTGTACGAGGGCGAGGACGTCGCCACAGCACTTTGTAAGTTTTTATTCCAGTATCGCAACTGTCAACATACAACCACTGGTGTCTCCCCAGCGGTAGCTTTGCAAGGGCGTAGGCTCCGCGGGCGCCTCGATGCACTTCGGCCCGACGTGTCTGCGGTAGTGCGTGCAGCGCAGGAGCGGCAAGTGGCCGCTGCGGGCGGCACGGCGCGCAGTCTAGCGCCGGGCGATGCGGTGCTGGCCCGCGACTACACCGCAAGGGGGGACAAGTGGTTGTCGGGTACAATAGTCGATCAGACTGGACCGGTCTCGTACAAAGTAGACGTTGGACGTGGAACCGGTTGGCGTAGACATGTCGATCAAATTATGCCCGTACATAGCAAGGATCGCCACTCGTTATCTCGGACTAGCATAGTTTCCGAGAGTAAAGGTTTATCACCAGAACGACGGGTTCCTTCGGTCCGTGAGGAGGCGGAGGACACATTTGAGGACGCGTCTGACGGTATTGGTGAGAAGTCACAGACCACAGGTTCTGAAGTGGCATCCGGGCCGGAGACACCACCACCACCGTCAGGTGCGTCTGCTCGTGCTTTACGGGCTTATAATCGGGCTCGACCAGGAGTCACTAAATAACATGTTTTGTTAAATGTTTATTTTATATTCTTCTTTAGATTATGCTTTAGCTTAAAGGGGAGAAATGTACCGATATTGCGGATATGATATTTGTATGGTGGTGGGTATATTGATAACTTGCTCAATAAATCAGTGTGTTGCTAACCCTCGCCTTTCATTGACGCTGCACTAATAAACCAATTCCAGGTACTTTTGAATTGTCAAGGGGTCGGTCAGTCAGAAAGATGAAGCTAGTTGCCCATTCCAAAGCGTAGTAGGTACCTATGGAGAAGAACGGGCAAGAAACTCCACATTAACTACATATAACTTGGATACATAATTTTCATCCCGGTAGTATGTTCCCGTGGGACATTTTCCGACATTCACGCGGGCGAAGCCGCGGGCAAAAGCTAGTCGTAAAGTATTTTTTATATCACCACCTGATATAAAAAATACTTTGACCTGACACAAAAACCTAGCAACCCAACTGATGGCAACAATCGGTAATTGTTGCTTAGACTTGTGCTATGTCAGAGGCATCGTAGTTGGCAGTGGCAGCTGTATTTCTGTGTTGACTGGTGTGCCAGTGTGCAAGTATACGTGCAATAGTAACCCTTCAAAGCGGAACTCAGCAACACTGCTTGGCAACAGAAATATGGTATGGTGCGGACGAGCTAACTCCGACATAAGGGGGAAGCGTCAGGGTACCCCGCGAAATTCAAATTTTCTTACGTTTTTTGCATTTTGCAGGTCAGTGTCAGGTTTTATGTTGATTACAATATGATTCGCGGTCGTAACAAATATGGCTTTAGTCAATTATAATCATTGCAATCAGCAATACAACTCCATAAATTAGCAAAGATGTCAAATGTCATGATTTCATGAAATCATGGCATTTGTCTATTTGTGCAAGTGTCTTGGGTTTTGTATTTTCGTTTTTTGCCACCGACTTCCGAAATTAAAGTTATTTTTCACTTTGTAGTGGTTTTTTTTTTTTGGAGGTCGTTTGTTTTTTTTTTGTTAAAAGTTTTTATTTTTTACTTTTTAGTTGTGGTACCTACCCCACACACATTCGAATACCACTACCTGCTACCAGTGACAGAAACTTATCATATCATCTACATACTAAGTGGGAAAAAGAAACGTATTTTGTAGCTAAGTCAAAAACTATTCAAGCAAAGTTAATAAAATTTATATGGGACCAATTCCAGAGCACACCCTTTCAAACAAAAAAAGAATTTTCAAAATCGGTCCACAATTGACGGAGAAATCGGTGGACATACATAAAAAAAAACAAACATACGCGACGAACATATAACCTCCTCCTTTTTGGAAGTCGGTTAAAAATCTATTCTTTGCAAAGATGCTTGTTTCACTAAGGCAAGTAAGTGCGATTTCTGCTTGAATGAAGCACAAAAAAGAATAAATTATTTTTTAATTATAAATAGTAAATATTATGATTAAGGCTAAAAAACAGATGTAAACAAACCAGTATCGTGGTAAATGACCTCACGTCATGACCGCGACAGAAACGGACGTAACTAAAAAAAATTGTGCAACTAGCAGTAGGTAGTTGAATTTAACTTTTAATACTTTTCTTGTGTTTATTATTTTTATTACTGTCTTTTACTGATTTAGTGAACTTAATTTTTTCTGTATTATTAATAAAATAAATTTATTTATTAATGAAATAAATCAGTTAATTTTATATTAGACTAGTAGCGGTTACACCGCCACATACGAACTACGCATCATAGACATGACGTCACACAAATCCTGCATCGCGCAGTTAAAGTTTACCGAGCGATCGACATACATACAAGATTTCAACTTTAAACCGATGGGCAGTTGCCCGCCAGACACAACACCCGTCTGGTCGGAGGATCCTCCCTTTTCTATGGTGGATGAGTGAACTTTACACCCTGTTCCTCATACTACTAAAGTCTTCCCACACCCGCTATCTATTGTTATCAAGTCCCTGGTTCACTTTCACTGCACATTGAACTTGGACACTCAACTTGCTGCCAGCTTGGAGGACCTCGAGCGGTTGTTTGGCTCCCGCATGCAGGAATATGAAGCGAAATTGCAGCAGGCAACCACTGGTACCGCATCAGCTTCACCAGACATTACATCCATTGCGCGTGAATTCTCCGAGTTTAAGCTGTTTTTCTTTCAAACACTCTCTACGTTTAAACTCAAATTCAGCTGCTTGCTGCTGGGTTTGATAGGCATGAAAAGCAAGGTCTTACAGCACAAGTAAAGGAAAAATTCCGAAAAATTAAAAAAAGTTTAAAATTAAGGTAAATTTAAGTACGGAACCCTCGGTGCGCGAGTCCGACTAGCTCTTGACTGGTTTTTTTTAATAAATGAAGTAAAAATATAAAATGTACCCAATAACCTTGATATACAGGGTGGTTATACGTCGGCAATAGATTAAGGGGATGTAGGAGGCGTTATATACAACCAAATGACGCTGATTGACTCTTATGCAAATGTCGACAATATTCGCGTAATTTTTCATTTTATATTTTTACTTGATACATTTTAAAATATAAAATGTCAAATTACTCTAAAATGGTTGACATTGGTATATCGTCAGGGGTAATTTGGTTGCAAATAACCTCTCATACAATGCCTTAACAGATTGTCGACGTATATGCAATAACTTCAAGGTTCTGGACTGGAAAGGGCTAGGCATCAACATCAATGGCGAGTATATCACTAACCGTCGGTTTGCCAACGACATAGTTATCATGGCTGAGACCATGGAGGACTTCAGTAAAATGCTCGATGACCTCAGTAGAGACTCCAAACGAAAGAGTGGGTCTTAAAACGAACATGGACAAGACAAAGGTCATGTTAAATGCGCATATTGCACCCACTTTCGTGAAGATCGGAAACGCTACGCTCGAAGTTGTGGACGAGTATGTTTACCTAGGACAAACTGTCCAGCTAGGTAAGTCCAGCTTGGGCACGCCACAATTGCGGCGATAAGACCCCTCTTTGAGGAGTGGCTAAAGAGGCGCCACGGCGTCCTCACTTTCCGCCTGACACAGGTGCTCACCGGACACGGCTGTTTCGGGAGGTACCTGTTCAGGATAAAGCGGGAGGAAACGTCCGGGTGTCGTCACTGTGTGGATCGCCCGGAGGACACGGTGGAACATACGGTGGAGGTCTGCCCGGCTTGGGCAGGGCATCGCCGTGTCCTCGTGGAAGCGATCGGCGGCGGTGATCTCTCGCGTCCGGCACTGATTCGGGCCATGCTACGGAGCGAGAGGAAATGGGAGGCCGTCACCTCCATCTGCGAAGCAGTAATGCTCGCGAAGGAGGAGACGGAGCGCGTGAGGGAGAGGCAAATTTTGCGCCCTCGCGCCCCTAACCGCCACAGGAGGAGACGCCCTGGGCGTCGGGAATCACAGGAAGATTTCCGGCCACCGTAGGCGCGGGCTTGCGGACGGTGAGAAATGGTCAGCTCGCCGTCCGATAAGGAACAAGCCCGGGTCGACGGCGCGTTGTGTTCCACGCGCACTTCAAAGAGATGTCAGCAGAATTGACGGGGTCCGCTAGGGCCAATGCCTGCCGGGGGTTCGAAGAAAACCGATAGGGACATCGTGGCCCCCCAGCAACATGGCAACTGAAGGAACACGGGTGGGTCTTAGTCAGTAAGAGTCTGACACGCCCTCCCGCTCCGCCCAGAGCGGGAGAAGTTATTTGATAATTTCCTTTGAAAAAGAGGTCAATCTTTGAATCCGACTTGACTGGGCAGCGTTCGGGAAATTACGCAATATCTACTCGTCCCACATACCACAGTGTCTCAAAACGAAAGTCTTTGACCAGTGCGTGTTGCCAGTGATGACCTATGGTACTGAAACATGGTCGCTCACAATGGGAATTATCAGAAGGCTAAAAATCACTCAAATGGCAATGGAGAGGGCTATGCTTGGAGTTTTCCTACGTGATCGAATCAGAAATGAAGATATCCACAGGAGAACCAAGGTAATCGACATATCCCAAAGAAATGCCAAACTTAAGTGGCAATGGGCAGGGCATATTGCTCGCAGAACGGATGGCCGATGAGGCCGAAAGGTTCTGGAGTGGCGACCACGTACTGCAAGACGTAACGTTGGAAGGCCTCCCACAAGATAGACCTAAGACCGCAGGAATCCGCTGGATGCGGAAAGCACAGAATCGATCGAAGTAGCTGTGCTTGGGGAGACCTATGTCCAGTAGTGGACGTCTTTCGGCTGAAATGATGATGATATTTGTGCTCAACTCTAGTTCTAGACAATGATACCCCACAAGTTAGGGCAAGATTTTATTTTTTCAAAGTCGACAGTTTATTATATGGGAAACCCCCTTCAATTTTATTTTATTTTTATTATTTGGTATTATAGCGGTAATAGAAATACACAATTTGTGAACATTTCAACTGTCTACCTATAACGGTTCATGAGAATGAGATACAGCCTGCTGACAGACAGACGGGCGGACAAATAGTGGATGCTTAGTAATACGGTTCCGTTTGGCACCCTTCGGGTACAAAACACTAAAATTGAACTATATCTTTTAATCTCTTTTTCGCCTTTCTGCAAATTGTCAAGCTTTGTCAAATTGACTGTGCATCGGAAAGTGATCACCACCACTTAAAAACATGCTTAGAGACGGAATTTTTTAAGAAAGAAAAATAAGTTGTATTGTCACAGACACACGTGCATAAAAAAAGAGAACAATACAATAAAATAAAACAATAAATTTAAATATAATCACGAGCACAAACAGAAATATGCGGCAGCTGCTGGCACGTCATGACTGTGACAAGAAGGCTTCCACTCAGCATGATGCTGTGCTATGGGGACCCACAGCACAGCGCTGATTTTCAGTGGTCACCCGAAAAAGTCGTACGGAAACCAAGATAGGTTTAATGAATTAAATATAAATAGATAACAGAATAATATAAAACAAATAGTACTTAGAATATAATGCTACTATACAACCAATTATATGAATAAATATGATTAAATAACACAGAAAATTATCCGCAGGCATAACTGTGAGTGCATTAAAAATAAATAAAAAAATACGCAATTATTTTAAGTTTTTTGCTATCCGTCGCCTCGATATCACCGCCTCGAGCCGTCGCCGCTGGGTCGTTAATACACCTTGCCCATAGATGATAAACCTTACGTGAGTGTTTATTTATACGATATTTGTTGCTCATATTTTTGTTCTTCTAATAAGTTTTTTTTCAGTTGTAACTTGAAATTTTGTTTTGTTTTTTGGTATCTCAGTGATATTCCTGTACTTAATACTGTATTCTTGATTAAGTATCAGCTTCCATGTCTATTTAAAACGACATTTTACGAATATTTTATGTAATTAAACAGATGAGTGTACCTGCTACAGGGACACCTCTGCCCGATTCTTCGGAAAAACAAGGCGTGATGTTATGTTATGTTATTATACAGATATACACATTCTGGAAAGACGGGTTCTCGGGCTGCTCCGTATCCGGACAAGCCATTTTCCATGTGTTCATCGCATCAGTCAAACACGGCACACGAGTCAACCTGAGAAGCGGTTAAGATTTTTCTGGTTAACTCTTCGGTGCTGTGGACCGAGGACAGGAACGTCGAAGTAAGCTTACACTAGATATTTTGTGGACGGCGAGCCCACCAAAACGGATGGGTAGTGTGGCTTGCAGCCACGCGCGGTCGTCCAATGCCACATTTATGATTGATGTTAAGGTACTTCGAATGGTTTGGTCAATTTTGTCTAAAAGGTGTGGCTTCTTCCATAAAGGGGAATTGCGGAAAAAGTCCATAAAATTTGGACCGAAACAGCAGTATCTGATAAGGGTGAATGCCGAATGTAAGTTTATTTTAGAAAGTCTGTCCGAAATATCGTTACAGTATTTAATTTTTTCGTCAACGAAAGGTGAAAAACTGTCTTCTAAAATTGGAGAACCTAGGACTGACGTGTCAATCCAAAACACTGTATCTCAGAAATACCTATTTCGTGAAAAGGGCTTTTAAAACTTTTTTAAACCATACATATAATTAAAATACAGTGTTTTGTATGTGCTCATAATTATCTCCTTCTACATACTATACTTAAAATAAAATAAATATTGTGTGTAACTGCCTCGAAATAATCGAATGAGTTCTATTAAGGCAAAACACTAACTCGAGTAACAGTGTATTGGATTGACACGGCAGAGGAGGTGCAGTGAATCTTTTTCGAAAACTTTGATGTCTGGGGTTATAAATAATAAATGAATTCAATTTTAAGAAAAATTAAGATTTATTTATAGGTAGGTACTTACATTCATTAATGAAACTTCTAAAACCGGGTCGAGAATTATTATTTTTACGTTGTTGCACTCACAAAGTCATGTCACAAGATTGACTAAACTACTTGAACTAAGTCAGTGGGAACAGCAGCTTAGTCTTATATTATAGAGAAATATTTTATACTAGCCTTTACTCGCGGCTTTGCCCGTGCGGAGGTCGGAAATTATCCATCAAGAACGTACTACGGGGATATGAAGTATCCTATGTCCTAAACCAGGTCATGTTTTCATCAACATCATAATTTCAGCCGAAAGACGTCCACTACTGGACATAGGCCTCCGCCAAGCTTCGCCACTTCGACCGATTCAGTGCTTCCCGCATCCAGCGGATTCTTGCGGTCTTCATAAGATGATCGGTCCATCTTGTGGGAGGCCTTCCAACGCTATGTCTTCCGGTACGCGGTCGCCACTCCACAACCTTTCGGCCCCATCGGCCATGCGTTCTGCAAGCAATGTCCATTGCCATTTAAGTTTGGCAATTCTTCGGGCTATGTCGGCTACCTTAGTTCTCCTGCGGATCTCTTCATTTCTGATTCGATCACGTAGGGAAACTCCAAGCATAGCCCTCTCCATTGCCCTTTGGGAGACTTTCAGCCTTCTGATAAGGCCCATTGTGAGCGACCACGTTTCAGTACCATAGGTCATCACTGGCAACACGCACAGGTCAAAGACTTTCGTCTTGAGACACTGTGGTATGTGGGACGAGAAGAGAAAGAGAGTGAGACGTCATGTTCTTCTTGTGTGTAAATCTCATCGAAATCCGTACAGCCAAGGAGAGAGCAGTTGAATATAGATTATTATGTATGTTGGTAAGATTTTTTTTTTCAGAATATTCTTTTACTTATGTTAAAAAAATATTACGTCCTACCTTCTGCCCGCGGCTTTGCTTGCGTGGATGTCGGAAAATATCGAACGTACGTTCCCGTGGGATCACTATCGGGGTAAAGAAGTATCCTATGTCTTAACTGACTGTCTGAGTTTGTTTCGGCCTTTCTTCTCAGAGTAGTCAGACAGGAAACGCCGAACTTATTCATCTACTTAGCTTATTTTTAACCGATTTCCAAAAGGAGGAGGTTGTCAATTCAACTGTTTTTTTTTTTGTATGTTTGTTACGCGATTACTCCGCCAATTATTAATTTATTTTAACGATTCTTTTTTTCTTTGGTGGGTCATACTTCAGAGGTGACCCATTTTTTTTTTTTATTGTTAGTATGAACTTAATAACTAAGTTAGTACCTAATAACTAAGAGACTTGGTCCCTGGGTGAGGCTCCACACCTGTGGGCTGTCTACCTTATTGCCTATTACATTTAGGATGCTGTTACTGCTCCCACGCAATCTGCTTAGCAGTGAGGGTGTCTTTTTGCGCCAGATGGCATCGAAGCCGTCTGTGCGCGACTCAGCGAACATTGTTGACGCACTGCAGAAGCGCGGCAGACGTAACAGCACCCTGAAGGTATTGTTAAACTGGATGCGCAGAGAATTGTAAGCCCTTTGGGTATTTCTGAACCACAGGCTCGCTGAGTACAGAGATGTGTAGTATGCTTTGAATAAAGTTACTTTCACCGCATCTGTACATCGAGCGAACCTGCGGGCCAGCATGTTCGCCCGGACTGACAATGCCCTGCGCTCCCTCTCCATGTCTACATCATCTCCAAGATTTTCGATAACCACATGCCCAAGATATTTGAATTGGTATACTCGATTAAGAGGAATACCATTGAGTAACACTTTGCTCGGGTAGTTTTTGAGTTAGCTTCAATAATACGTATATTTTCCCACTTAGTATGTGGATATATGTTAAGTTCCTGTCACTGTTATTTACATAGCAGGTAGTGGTATTCGAATTTGTGTGGGGTAAATACCACAACTAAAAAGTAAAAATATAAAAGGCAGATTGATTGGTTGATTTATTTTTACAACAAAAATAAATCAACCAATCAATCTGCCTAGCCTTTTCCCAACTATATTGGGGTCGGCTTCCAGTCTAACCGGATGCAGCTGAATACCAGTATTTTACATGGAGCGACTGCCTATGTGACCTCCATAACCCAGTAACTAGGTAATACGATACCCTTGGTAAGACTGGTTGTCAGACTTTCGGGCTTCTGACGACCCGTAACGACTGTCAAAGATCCACGAATGACAGCCGGGACCAATGGCTTAACGTGCTTTCCGAGGCACGGAGGAGTCTCGGCATGTAGAAGAAATGGTTACCCATCCACGGACCAACCCCGGCAAGCGTAGCTTAACCTGACAGATCGATCCGAGCGGCTGTTAGTATTTAGCCACGAGCTCCCCATTAAATTACGTACGTTGTTAACAAAAATAAATCAACCGACTTCCGAAATTAAAGTTATTTTTCACTTTGTAGTGTTTTATTTGGAAGTCGGTTGTATTTTTTTTTTTAATATGACGTGTAAACGTGATTCCGATATCCTATTTACTGAATAAATAATATTCATTTCATTTCATAACCCAATGGCCTATCTATTATGCCTTTCATCCAAATCCATTTAGTCGTTAAGGCGCTAAAAGGTAACAGACAGACAATAAATTCATTTTTATATATGTTAAACAGGTATTTGAAGATAAAGATAAATTTATTTGTTCAAACATGAATATGCAAATGTAGATGGAAAATTAGTTTTACCGGTCCAACATGTTTTGCTTAACTAGGCGTATAAAATATTTATACGATGTTAATTAAATTGGCAACTATGAATTAATTATTAATGACAGTTTCTTATATAAAATTAAATTCGAGTGCAAAAATATAGTTAATAATTAAATATACAATTAGTGTCAGCACAAAAAGTAGTCAATTTTAATTACAGGCAAAATATGTCATAATTAAATCAAATAAATAGTAAAATTCAAAATTTGTCATTTAAAAAGTCAACAATATTATAGTAGCACTTATCCGTAAACAGTTTTTTAAGTGTTTTCTTAAATAAATTAAAATTCAATTGCTTAACGTCATTCGGAATTTTATTGTATATTAACGAGGCCATGCATAACACTTTTACTTAGAAGTGCTGTTTTGGCCGAGTGTGACTACACCCAAAGTCTATACTTCTCACGTCTATTTCTATCGGAATTATTTGACAATAGAGAAAACCATTTGGGATTACTTTTTACAAATATTGCTATTTCTAATATGTACAAAATACAAAAAAAAAAAAAAATACAAAAATGTTTATTTCAATATTACACGTTGTACATACGTTATACAGTTGGTGGCGTCCCCTTTTAAGCATATAGATGCCTGTGCCAGGAGGCGCCGCTCCTTTATATCTTGCTATTAGTGTAACATGTTATTAACCTTTTGAACGCCAGCCAAAGTTTACCTAAAACACTTATTATGTCAATCTAATCTCAAGTGCTTTTGATTTTTGGGTAGGCCTTCGGAAAAACGGAGAATTCGTCAATAAAGAGCCATTAACACGGCATGTATTATACCTTCCCGGGTTCCTTGGGAGCTGTTTTACTTGTAAAAATAGATAGTAGCATTTTTTCTTAAGTTCCGCGGGGGGACGCGCGACTTGCTAAGGGTTAAAACAAAAGTTATTAAGCAAAAGTTAAACAGAAAGTTATTAAATAAAAGTTACAAGTTAATGAATTTATTATTTTTATTTAGTCTGTTAGTGTGTGTGTATATGTGTGGGTGCGTGTGTGATTATGTGTATGTGTTTATGTGTGTGTGTGTAATATGTAGAGTGATGGAAGTGTTAAAATTCTATGCTTTATGAACATTGGTCTGCAACTGTCCATAGTTTGCAACCCAATCATAGCCCGTACACAACGCTTTTGTGCTTTGAACACTGTGTCTTTGTTTGTTGAATTGGCCCAGAAAATTATCCCAAATCTCAACAAAGATTCAACAAGTCCGTAATAGGCCGTTAGTAAAGTGTTTGTATTGACAGTAGGAGCAAGTTTATAGAGGGCAAACGACGAGTTGCTGATTTTTACTTAGTACATCAATTCGTTTTTTCCAATTTAATTGCTGATCAATGATTAATCCCAGAAATCGGGCTGTCTCTGCTTCTTGTAAAATATTATTATTGTGAGATAAATTAAAGTTTGATAAATTATTACATTTTTCCCGCTGTCTAAAATGCATTATGTTAGTTTCGTTAAGATTAATTTTCAAGTTATTGTTGCTAAGCCAGGTAATTATAGATTTTAATTAATTATTTGCGTCAAAATTATAGTCAGAATTGTTTTTGGATGCTATAGTTACAGTACTGTCATCAGCGAATAATGTCATGGGTTCTTTCGTTGCATTTGGTAGGTCATTAATATAAAATAAGAACAAGGGATGGCCCAATACACTTCCCTGGGGCACACCATGCGTAATAAGACGCTTTTGAGAGGAGAAGATCTGTGCCTTTTTAGCTTTAATATTGAATTTATTTATTTGAGTTATTTGCCGTCGGTCTGTTAAATATGATTTTAACGATTCCAAGACATTTCCTCTTATACCGTAGGCTTCAAGTTTATCTAGTAGAATATTGTGGTCTACATAATCGAATGCTTGGGACATGTCACAGTAAATAGAACAAACAGGTAAAGATTTGTCAACATGTGTTGAGACAGTGTATATGAAGTCATAAACCGCTATATTAATGTTTTTATTTTTTCTGAAACCTTTCTGTTTGTAGTGTTCGGTAGGTATTACAAGTAAAACTCCAGATGGTAGTAAATTGTATATGTTTGCCTATTAGTAAATGATGGTTTCCGTCTGAACTTCCCGAGTAATTCTCTTTTATTTTTACTACACACTTTAATCCCGCGCGATATCCATTTTAGCTTGGTATTTACTTGCACAGTGATTTGAGTTAGCGGAAAGCACAAGTCGTAAAGTAATTTAAATATTTCAATAAAATGATGATATGCAGCTGATGGATCATTGGTTTTATATATTTCATCAAAAGAAATGCTTTTAATATTTGTTTAAAATTTTTGAATATTTTCTAAACTGTAGTCCCGTTTCATTTTACGCCAATAGTTTAATTTGGAGAATTTTATTATAAAAACACCTATGTACTATACCCATTTTTGCAAAGAAATAAATGATTTGGTTTTGATTTGATTGGGGATGCGCAAGACGATTCGAGACGTTCCAGATCTTTCATTTTTGTAAGTCAACAGGAAATGCCCATCAGACTAAACAACTTTTGCTAAGACGTCATTCCTATATATGTTATAGTGTCGCTGGGCTTTGGAGTTCCACAACAGGTGTTTCAGATCTTCAAATTGATTCTCACAGCAGAAAATGCTCTTCACGTGAAATAATTTTTGCTATGGCACCATTTTTGTATCTTTTATACTTTAGCTGGTCTGTTGCGGTTCTGCATCAGGTGTTCCATTTTTCAAAATAAATTATAGCCTATATGTTGCCCAGACTTAATACCTATACAACTCAAAAACTTTTCTTCCCGTAATTCTGCAGCGGATCCCAAGGTACACTGAATTAACAATAATATTGCAAATCTATACATATAATAATTATGAATATATTGCATTCTTCAGATGACATCGACATTCTGTTCAGAGAATGTCGAAGTCGATCAGAATTCAAATGTTCGTTGCGCTCTTCTTCTGTCTCTTCATGCCGTATCAGTAATCAGTTAGAAAGTGAGAGAGAAAGAATTGCTGGAGAATTCTTTCTCTCTCACTTTCTAACTGATTGCAATATTTTGTTAGTCGCGCATCACGTTCATCACTCGTTTTAAGAGACCTGTTAGTAGATGTGCGAATACGCTGAGAACTCAAGCGTGATTCTGTATCGGTAAACGTTTCCGATTCGCGAGACAATGCATGTTGCTCACGATAAGCGGACAGTCACGCATCACGTTCTGCATTTGTCTCTAGAGACCTAGAAGCAGATGCGTAGATACGCTCAGAACTCAAGCGCAATTCTCTATCCGTGAACGTCTCCGACTCGCAAGACAATGCGTGACGTTCACGATCAGCGGTCAGTCGCGCATCACGTGCCCCACTTGTCTCTATAGACCTCGAAGTTGATGTGTATATACGCTGAGAACTCAAGCGTAATTCTCTTTCCGTGAACGTCTCCGACTCGCGAGACAATGCATGACGTTCACGATCAGCGGTCAGTCGCGCATCATATTCTTCACTGGTCTCTAGAGACCTGGATGTAGATGCGTAAATACGCTGAGAACGCAGGCGTGCTTCGCGATCCGAAGAGGTTTCCACGGAGCGAGTTGCAGCCTGATGTTCTCGAACAGCATCAAGTCTCTCCTGATGCTCTTCGGTAGATTCTTGGGATCTTATGATCCTCAATCTTTTAGCATCTTTGGAACATTGGGAAAGATTTGACCTCCTTCTAGGCATGGTTATAGTTTTATTGTGAAGATATCTGATCAATTAAAATCTAAGTGACTGTTCCCCTGCGTTACCGGGTAGGCTACCGTGTCACGAAGATAAATGGAAAAGGAAATTAAACACTCAAATAACATAAGCCCGATGGCGTATTTATTCGACAAAATAAAATAAAAAAACAAATGGGAGTTTTGGCCAGTAGAGTCAAATTTTATTTTCAATGATATACCATCGTCATCGAATATCAGTCCTAAACTATTATCGCCTTCACCGCATGGAGGTACTCCCAGCTTATGTTATTTTATAATTATACAGTAAAATAAAAAAATAAAGTTTAAAAAACTGTAACCCGACTACGGGAAAATAAAAATGATCTGAAAAGTACGAAACAAGCAAATATTTCAGACAGAAATCAAGACATAGGTACAAAAATGGTCAAGGTAAAGCCGTGGTCGCATGCCTGTATACCATGTTGGGCCAAGAACACCTACAAAATTATAATGGCATGCGACGACGGCTTTACCTTGACAATTTTTATACCTATGTCTTGATTTCTGTCTGAAATATTTGCTTGTTTCGCACTTTTCAGATCATTTTTATTTTCCCGTAGTCGGGTTACAGTTTTTTAAACTTTATTTTTTTATTTTATACTTTTCCGTTTTTACACTTTATAAACGTAAATAAGAGTAGAGTAATACAATAGTTCAGTAATTTAACTTATTTTAAATTCCAATCGCAGTGCATAGTGCTTTGGACGAAACCATAGAGCCATTTATTTCGACGCCAACACCACATATCGATATCGAGCTTCGAAGAAATCCAAAATATAAATATTTCGTTGTACTTCTTTTTCTTCATAAGAGTGGAATTACAAATCGGTACTACTTATTAAGATTTGATTAACTGCACGTTGGTAACATCTTGCGATACTACGTAGCGCAGTCTCACTTTTGCTTGTTTTTAACGATTTAAACATATTTGTTTACTTTGAAAATATAATATTATATACATATTTGTAATGTGCTCGTCAAGACCTTTCGTTTGATACCAAACATGTCATGATCATCCCATTTTAATTTTTTTCGAGGTTAGAAATTTACGTGTAAAGTCCATCAAATTAAATTTAGGGAAAAATTATATAGCCTATGTTACCCGGACCATTATTACAAATCTATTGATACCTCATTCATCAAAATCGGTTCAGTAGTTTAGGCGCTACGGTGGAACACACGTAAAAGCAAACATACATACATACATACATACAAACATATAAACATACATACATAGACTGCTAAAATCATAACCCTTCCTTTTGGCTTTGCCGTAGTCGGGTAATTAGTGATAGCTTTTATTTCCACATCAGATGTTTCTGATCTTCGATTTTTATAAGTCAACAGGGAATGCCCATCAGACCGAACAACTTTTGCTAAGCCGTCATTCCTATATGTGTTATGGTGTAGCTCGGCTCTTGGAGTTCCACAACAGGTGTTCCAGATCTTCGATTTTTATAATTCAACAGAAAGTGTTTATCAGATTGAACAACTTTTGCTAAAACGTCATTTCTATATATCGCACCTTCGGTGCAACAAAGTCACAACAGCTCATTTTTTATTTTACATTTCCTTATTTCTGGATTACTATTTATAGTAGGTTTGAAATCTTTATAAAATTAACTGTTTATTTTGTTTGCTATAGTTTTACGTTAAAAATCTTATATGGAATTATCAATAAAATCCTAATAAAAGACAACAAAAAAGTGTCCTGAATTTATTGTGACTTTGTTGCACCGAAGGTGCGATATGTTACAGTGTAGCTGGGCGCTTGGAATTGCACAACAGGTGTTCCAGATCTTCAATTTTTATACGTCAACAGAGAGTGCTCATCAGGCTGAACAACTCTTGTTAAGACGTCATTCCTATATATGTTATAGTGTAGTTGGGCTCTTGGAGTTCCACATCAGGTGTTACAGATCTTTAAATTTATTCTCTCAGCAGAAAATGTTCATCACATGGAACAATTTTTGCTACGGTACTATTTTTGTATCTTTTATACTTTAGCTGGTCTGTTGCGGTTCTGCATCAGGTGTTCAAGTTTCCAAGATTAATTATAGCCTATATGTTGCCCAGACTTAATACCTATACAACAAAAAAAAATCAATCAAATCCGTTCAGTAGTTCCCAAGATTTAGCGTGTACTTACAAACAGACAGACAGAATTTTTTTTTTTTGGATTCTTGCTCTATTACTGTTTCTAAACCCCCCTCCATTTTTTTTTTAATATATTCAATGTACAGACACGGTTTTTTTACTGTTACATTATATGTATAGACAAACACTCGAAATCTAAAGTAACATTGTTACACTTCATGACATTTATGTTGAAGTCACCAGCTATAACAGTATTATGATTTTATAGTCTAGAAATACATTTCAATATCTTGTCAACTTAAGGCGCAGATATACGACTTCTAATGATTTTAAATTGGACACCACATCTAAACGACTAGTCTTACTTCTTTGAAAAAAATATATGTTGTACTAGACAGTTTTCTCCGTAATTTGATATACGAATAATTCAAATTATATTTTTATAACATAGTGTAATTAATTTGTAATGTCTAACGCGGCCAAAAAAACGATAATAACGCAAAAGCTATCAGGCATATTTTCATGAAACTTTCGCCATCTAAAAGGCAATTTAATTACACAAATTTTAGTATCTTTTATTTGTATTGTGTTTGATAAATCAATGTGGGTTGTTTTTCGAATAAACTTGGTGCGCGTTAAAACCGGGGCTCTTGCGGGCGACGGGCGGCAGTGCATCGCTGACCACTGTCACGGGTAGATGCTAACGCTCGGAGCAATTTTATTCGCTTTTAAATTTCATGCTATAAATGTCTGGTAAATCCAAATTATTGAAAAAGAAATGCCTTACACTGGCAAAAAATAGATTACTGAAGTAAGTAACGTACCTAATTTAATCGAAATAAAATTATCATTAATCTCTACCGAAAGTTTGAATTATTTTGAATTGTAGTAACCACACTTTTATTTAATTTAAATAATTGTGTTATTTTTGTTCAATTCAATTCAATTCATTTATTCTGTAACAATTCACATTGTGTTCGAATATAATTTAACATAAGCATACACAAAAAATATTATTAAAATACATGCAATTCAATTTAAATTAGGAAATAATAATTCGATAAAAAATAAAATAAATGTTAAATACCATGCAAACATAAGTAAAAAACCATATGTCAAAAATCAACAGCAATAAAAAAGCAAACAATAATCAAAAAATAAAATATGACTGCAATAATTATAATCCATAGACAAATAATGAGACATGTCAGTTTTAACAGAAGACTATAAATCATCTAATGAATAGAGACATCTTTCCAAAAGCAATGCCTTGAGCCTTGACTTGAATGAGCCTGTGTACAGTATGCTTTTTAACTCAAGCGGTAATTTATTAAATATTTTAACTGCCTGATACTGTGGACTATGTTTAACTATTCCAAAAGCTGGGATGATTTTGTTTCCAAAATCTTTTCTTCGCGTACTTTCCCTTACCATTCTGTCCTCGTCAGTTTCATAGTCAAAAACATATTTTTTAAAATTGTTTTACAGTACTACCACATAAAGGCTAGGTACTGTGAGAATACTAAGTTTTTTGAAAAATGGTCGACAGGTGTCTAGTTGAGAAATGCGGACAATGGTTCGGATCGCTCTTTTTTGGAGAATAAAGGCCTTATGCCAGTTGTAATGGTAGCTGTTTCCCCAAAACTGTATGCTATACCTCAATTTGGACTCAATCAGTGCATAGTATACCATTTTTAATTGCATTAAGCTCACTTCATCCCTAAGAGTTCTTAAGGCATAGCAAGCAGATGATATGGATGAATCCAGTGATGCTAATTCTTTCTTCCAATTTAACAATTCATCAATATATACTCCTAAAAACTTAACTTCCCGGACAAGCTCAATTTTTACTTTATCTAGTTCAATATCCATATCATCTTTGTTACGCGCAGTAGTTTTAAATAACATAATGTTAGTTTTAGTTGTGTTTATCATTAGATTGGTTCGCATTAAACCAAGAATGTAAAGCCTCTAGAGCTGCATTCACCTTAACAGAGAGGTCTTGGATGTCGTTAGCTGCAACTATGGCATTTGTGTCATCTGCAAAGACTACAAGTTGTATGTCCGGAAAAAGTTTATTTATGAAATTGATTAGGTCATTAGTGAATAATATGTACAATATAGGGCCTAAAATAGATCCTTGAGGCACACCGGCTGTTATGTTTATCATAGATGACCTGTAGTTGTTTTTACATCCGTTTGGTTGTGTAGAATCAAGTTCAACAAACATTTTTCTATTTTTGAAATATGAAGAGTATAGTTGTAAAGCTTTACCTCTTACGCCATAGTGCTCCATTTTTGTGATGAGTAGTGTATGGTCAATAGTGTCGAAAGCTGCGCTTAAATCCAAGTAAATACCAGCTACCCTCATTTTACAATTTATTTTATTAACTACATCATTTATTAACGTATAAATAGCATCTCCTGTACCAACATTCTTCTGGTATCCAAATTGTCTTAGATTAATTACCTTATTCAGATTAAGATGTCTACTTAAGCGGTCTTTAAAACTTTTTCGAAAATTTTCGCCAAAGTGGGCAACAAAGAAATAGGTCTATAGTTTTTCGGATCAGTTTTTGTACCCTTCTTATGAATTGGGGCGATCTTAGCAATTTTAAGTTGCTCCGGGAAGATGCCTTCTACAATGCACTTATTATAAAAAGTCGAAAGCAGCTCAGATAAAATAGGTAAATTGTCTTTAATTACTGATATTGGAATTTCATCATAGCCACAAGACTTCTTATTCTGCATACTATTCACGATTTTTGAAATTTCATTCGGAGTAGTTAGCGAGATATCTATATCGTTTTCCACTCTTTCCGTGCTTTGTTGAAGTAAAACGACTGCATCCTGACCACCATTACCAGGCATGACGTACTTGTGATCGAATTGCTTTAGTAAAATGTCAGCTACTTCCTCTGGGTTATCTATTATTTGGTTATTTATTTTAAGGCGAATTTCTGCCCGTGTTGCTTTAACCCTATTTGTACTCATATTTATAACTTTCCAAATTTCCCTACTTGAATTTTTTGATTGATTAATTTTTTCACTGACCGTAAGTTTTTTAGCATTCGAAATTACCCTTCTATAAATTCTAACATAGTTATATTTGTAGTTAAGGACACTAGCGTCAAGTTTTTTTCCACTAGAGCATAAGAATCGTTTCATTTTACTCGATGTTTTCACACCTCTTGTGATCCACTTTAATTGAAAATTACGTCTTAATTTAATCTTTTGTTTACGTTTTCTAAAACTGTACTGAAAAACCTTACCAAAAGTCTTCAGAAAAGTGTTGATTCCCATAGCACTCCAGTTATGTTCAAGTATTCGTTGTCCAAAATTTACACCATTCTTATAATTAAAAATTCTTCTATTAACAGTAATGATTGTTATTATCAAAGTTATCAATGACATTTTCCAAAGCGAATTCACCCAGTAGAGCCCCGTGTCCATCTGCCAAGCCATTGTGGTCCACTACACATCCGTCTACACAGTCATCAGTTTTAGGACAACACCAAATAAAAATTCTCTAGTCGTAAATTCAGAGACGAGGTTTTTTTGTAATTTTTTGTAACCATACTATGTACATCGTTGTAGGGACAGTCTGGATTAGACACGGAACAGAAAAAACAGTGGAAGTGCAATGCAGCAAAATTACTATGAGAACCGTTGTCGCCAAAACCTCACAAATAAACTGATAATCATATAATGCACTACAAATAAGCCGATCGTTTGATTTGTCGTTTAAATTTTAGTCAAAACTAGCATAAGTCACAGATTCTACATTTGGAAAGAAACCTTAAATTTCTTGTAATAGGATTTATTTTGCGTTCGTGCAGAAAGTATCAACGACGTTTTGTAATCTAAAGTCAAACTAGATTCGATCGCCAAGTAAATTCTGCTACCCAACCATAGATGGCGGTATTCTCAGTTGTCGCAATTCGATCAAGGCAGCAACACATTGAATTTTCAATAACATTATCGATATCGATAGATACCCGATTTCATAATTCGAGAAAAAAAGACTTGTTTGGAGTTGAGTAAAACTGTAAGATGAATGACGTAGTATTATTTAAAAATAGAATCTTACATAATATATAAGATTTTAGTTTTAAATAATATTTTATATATAATAAAAATCAATTGCTATTCGTTGTTCTCGCTAAAGCTCAAAAACGGCTTGACCGATTTATTTATTTATTAGGGACAAAAAAACAGTTACATGTTAAGGTTAAAAATTATGAGTCGTAACACAAATAGGTAAACATATAACCCACACCATTGTCCACGAGTTAATAGATGAATAAATCAGGAACGGAAATGTACTTACAATATTATCTTATTATGTTTAACTGAATTTAAAAAACTCATAACTGAAAAGAGAAAAACAAGCATTATAATCTATAGGATTTTGGTATCGCAGGCATTTGGACAAACAAAAGTTTCACCAAAATTTCAGGTTATTGGTTTGCGCCTGCAATACCAAAATCCTATAGATTATAATATTTATAATGCTTGCTTTTCTCTTTTCAGTTATGAGTTTTTGCAGTCGGGTTTTTTGTTTTTTTTTTTTATTTTTTTTTTGTGTCCATTTTGCGAACTTAGCCGACGTTCACACGGACGTAATAAAATCACGGTGGGATTTTATCGCGCATTAGATTTTCAACTCTCAGTGTTAAGCCGAGCGTTGACAATCCAACGCGCTGGGACGTACTCTCGTGTGGGCACGTGCACGAAAAAAAAAGCGCCGCGATTTTATGACGTCCGTGCGAACGTCGGCTTACAGTACATTGTGCACAAATATTTTCCTACTTTCGCCCATGCCTTTACTTTCATGCCGGTGCCTATATTTAGATACATGTCGTAGAGTGATACCGCCTAGTTTGGAAGAAAAAAGTTTGATAGTTCCATAATTTACAACAAAAGGATTCCTCTTCAGTAAATGTTGTTTCAATCACTTCAGAAATGAAAAATAATTGAAATTAGTGAATTGTTTTTTTTTTTTCTTCTTTGATTTATGTTTTTGTTCTCTCTTCTATGGTTACACACGTTGTCTACATCTCTCTTTATTTACTTTTCTGTCGCAGGTATGCTGGAAGAGATTTCTTTAGAAAAAGCCACTGCTTTTTAAAGGAAAAGAAAAAATACGTATTTTTTCTTTTCCTCTCTTCTTGTCTGTTTATATGTGTGTGCATAATTTGGAAATATAAAAAAAAATTACACTGATAAATAAAACGAAACAACCTAGGAGTGAATTTGTACCTACATTATCTCAACAGATAATTATTATCATTATTGCAACCAATAACAACAAACAACACAACAACAACAAATGATTAACGTATTATTATTACGTTAATATATTGTAAATTATGAAACCATTAAACTTTTTTGACCAATATTATATTAATCCTTACCTAATAAAATATGTTATTTAAATTGGGCATTTAATTTAGATTAAAATACGCCTGACATCATATCATTTAAATGAATGGTTTAAAAGATATCACAGATTCAAAATTACGCGTTACTACATAAATAAGGTTGACGGTAACGCGGGCGCAGCGGTATTAGTCAATGACCTTTCCTCGGCTATTCGGTAAAAATCTCAGTAGTACGATCCCGTAGGATATTTTTCGACATCCACGCGGGCGAAGCCGCGGGCTAAAGCTACTAAGGCTATAATTTATATATATATATCACGCAGGCGAAGCCGCTGGCGGAAGCTAGTGAAAAATAATTTAAGTAACCTTTCGATGGATATTGGTGCCGATTCTCTTGTCACAAATGCCTCTAAACTGGACTAAAAATCACTAAAATTTAGTTTATTCCTGTCAAACGACGATTTCCCATTCTGAAATAGACTAGAGTGACACATCTTAACTATATTTTAGTTTGACAGCACTAAGATGGTACTGAGATATTAATTTAGTGAAAATGGCAATTTTGCTATTCTGAATTTGACGTTATTCATCTAAAATTTAGATTTTCTAACTAAATCTGACTATTTTAAATCGCTACTAAAAACGTGGGGAATAAAATTGATAGTCATGAACTTTAAATTAACACCAACACCTCGACTTCAGATGCAAAAACAGTACTGATTTTATTTTTCTTTTGCTTGTATCTCGAAAACGGTGACTCAGACACAGACTCAGCTTTTACCTCACAGTCAATTAGCTGTTAAAGCGATATGCTGAATTTGGTGTATGGTTACTAAGATTTTATTTTTTTACTTTAGAAGTCACGGGTGTTCAAATTTAAAAGTTTATACCACAACAGTCAGTTATTTAACAACAACAGTTTATGCACTTTCCATTATTAAACACAATAAATAACAATTGTTTCACATTTATTTGCAAGTTTTTCGCACTTCAATAGATTTTATTGAAAATTAAAGTCTAAAGCATTGATATATAAAAACCCAAGATGCCCCACTCAACGTCTAAAACACGTCCGCAAAAAATGAGCGCAACATTCTAAATTGTGCGCTCATTTCAAATAGTCTCGCGTCGCTCGCGTCTGGATGCAGTCGTTAAAAATGCCGAAGTGTTCTGTGAGAAATTGTAAAAATATTACGTCAAGAAGGTTAAACCGGCCAAGTGCGTGTCGGACCACGCACAATGAAGGGTTCCGTAGTTGGGATGAATTTATCCCAAAAACAAACTTAACTTTGTAGTTGAAAAATATGTTCTCCCATACGGAATGTATGGGAAAACATGTTTTTGCAACTGCAAAGTTAAGTTGGTCAATTATTTCTCGTTAACTTGTAAAGCCTACTCAGCTGTGATAGTTTTCCTTTTAAATTCGTTACATAAGCTACTGTTGTGATTTTTTTCACATATGTAAAACCAACCATTTAGCTGGCAGGGGGGGGGACACTTGACTCTAACAAAATTTTTCACCTTAAAGCTTAATATTTCGCAAACGGATCTCTGAATTCAAAAATGGTTTTAACATACTCACAATGTTTTTGAAAGACCTTTCCAATGATACCACACATGGTGGGATAAAAAAATAAAAAAAAAACATCATCACTTTACGTGTATGGGAGGTACCCTAAAAAAAAATGTTTTTCATAATTTTGTTTTACCACTTTGTCGGCATAATTAATGTGTATACCAATGCCAAATTACAGCTTTCTAGTACTAAGGGTCTCGGAGCTAGACCGCGGACAGACAGACAGACAGACAGACGGACATGACGAAACTATAAGGGTTCCTTGTTTACTACGGAACCCTAAAAAAGGATGGGATATCGTATTTTCGGTAAGTAAAAAACTTATTGACTAGTTTTTGTTGTTTTTATGACTGTTTATAACAAGCAATGTGTGATTTTGATTTATTTTTTCTAAAAACTTCATTCAACGCTCAAAGTAAAATACGGCTAACTTCAATGGCTGCTTGTTCAGTGTTACACAACGCATTACAGTCTCCTTTTTATTTTAGTCGCATTATAAAAATGACCCTGTTCTAATAAGTGGAGTCGATTTTTTTTATTTGTGTTTTTTTATTTTTTATTAATAAATTTATGTACTTTTGAACTTTTTTGTATGTAGTTATTGACAAATATAAATATTTACGTTACATAACACGTATGAGAGCAGTGGTGGCCCAGTGGTAACGGCCGCGACTTACGAGTTGTAGGTCGTAGGTTCGAACCCAGGCAGGCGCTTTACTTTGTGTAAATTATTTCATCACCACTGCTCTCAAAACGGTGAAGGAAAACATCGTGAGGAAACCGGCATGTCCTGGAACCGAAAATTCGAAGACATGTGACATCTACCAACCCGCACTGGGCCCGCGTGGTGGATTACGGCCCACTCCCTCTCACAGAGAGGAGGCCTGTGTCCCAGCAGTGGGAACATTTATAGGCTGATGATGATGATGATGACGTTACATAACGTATAGGTCAGGAGGTAGCCAATTTCACGCGCGCCTCAAAGAGATGTCAGCAGAATTGACGGGGTCCGCTAGGGCCAATGCCTGCCGGGGGTTCGAAGAAAACCGATTGGGACATCGTGGCCTCCCGGCAACATAGCAACTGAAGGAACACGGGTGGGTTTTAGTCAGTAAGAGTCTGACACGCTTTCCCGCTCCGCCCAGAGCGGGAGAAGTTATTTGATAATTTCCCACCCAAAAAAAAAGGAGGTAGCTAATTTAACATTTTGTTAATGTTCGTAAATATTATGATGTATGATAATTAATTTATGGGCCAACTTATGAGTTCGCGACATGCTAAGGATAGACTGAAGTGTCGCGTAGTCTATAGTCTGTAAGTGTCACATTATAAACTTCATGGAAACTTCTAATTTTTATATTTTAGTTTTCCTCGTGACCCAATACAATATGGAGAATGGACATCAATCGTCAGCCAACAAAGGTTGTTATCTTTTTGAACCATATATTTGAATAAACAATTTTAACAGTTATTATTTGTTTTTTTTATATAACCCATAGGCTATCCAAAAACATATTTATGTACAAATAAAAGTATATTTATGTGTTTAAAACAAAATTTAACAAACTCTTAAAATATTAACTAAAAATGTATGAAAAAAAAAAAAAGTCAGGTTTGACTCCACACAATACCTTGTCCTACCGATCACGGTCGGTCGTAAAATTTTATTGCTTTAAGTACCTGCATTGTAATGTAACTTTAAACAATTGGCGTAAGGTTGAACTTGCAATAATATATGCTTGTAGCTTATAAAAAGAGACAGAAATACAGTTTCGGGACACTTTCGAGCGTTATTTTTTGGGTTTTTATATATCAATGGTCTAAAGTTGTTTTATTTGACAGTTTGAATATAACTGTTTATGCACTGTTTTGGTGAAGTTTTTTGGACACTTTTCTTGAGTATAATGTTTATATAACACTTGCACTTGTTTATTAGACAATTTTTTTCATATTTCAGTGTTTATTATCGGCGTATCTTTAATAATAGTATTTTTAACAAATAAAATGCGTGGAGCTGATGTACTGCGTGGCACTAACGCTATCTGTCATTTATGATTCTAAATGTCTAACTGAAAAATAAAAATAATTAATTTTAATATTATCACATTTAATTTGAAATACTCTAGCGCCGCCAGTGACCACTGTCCATCACTTTGTTTTTCTTTATACAATTGTCAATGGTCTAACTGAATTGGAACAGTTACTTGAATGTGTCAAGTTGTCAGTCCCGTATAATCTTCCTCAACAGCCAATATCCAGAGTTTTTGAACAATCCACCTGTAGGCGTAACTTTGGGAGACACTCGCCAATATCTGGGACGTGACATTCAATACAACGAACTCAGCTCAAAACTACCTGATTTGAATGTGTTCTTTGGTTCCCTGCCGAAATTCAAAGCACTCTTGCGCAGTCATTCAAACAAACATTAAAAAATGATCAAAGTCAAGTTTAAGCGTATTTTGTATTGATGTTTTGTGTCAATCGATTTGTTTTTAGTCTCTTAGTTCTAAACCTTTTAGACTTACCTAAGTCAACGCTGTTTTGTTTTATTTTTTTAATTATATTTATTTAATCGTAACTAATATATATTATATTACACTCTTACGCTAAAACGGCTGAACGGATTTGGATGACCTGCGTTAGGACATGGCTTCTTTTCATCCTGGATCGCAGACGAAGTCGCGGGCAACAGCTAGTTCTAGACACGCGGCAGCGTGTCGAGCCAAGTTCTAGGCAAGACACGGCTGCAGTGTGTTATATTATACGAACCATTTGGAGCCACTTTTGACCCCTTAATAACTCAAAATCTATGTAACATAGACTCATGAAATTTGGTTTATTTATAAAAACCCCTTAGATTAACTAGAACTCCAAATTTCATAAATAAAACTCAAACGGTTATTGAGATATTAACGTATAAAAATCGGCATTTTTATCAACGACCTGTCACTAGACATCAAAAACATTTAACCCATTTCCGGGTGACCTAGAAAGTTGAAAAGAGATTTCCCGAAAGCAGGCCCATGGTATGATACTGTGTCAAAGCTTATTTATCAAAAATTATGTCGTATTTTTTTCAAGTCGTTTTATCAAAATTTATTTCTTCTAGCATTAGAGAACCTAATAAATATTTATTTTGTTGATACTTATAGAACTACATCCGCCATTCAATCCTAACCTGAATGTTGCCAGATGACAGACTATTCCAATAAAATAATTTGTAATCGATTGAAAATATCGATACTAACCCACATGGAGTAGGTGGAGTATCCACTACACGAGTATGTTTTAAATACTATTTATTATACTCAAATACTGTTAAATTATGATTTTACAATAAATATAATATTATATGGTCTGAATATACTCAACAACTTAAAAGTGTTTCGAGGCAGTAATGTTATTTTATAAACTACCAGTGATCAGAGTAAGTAGATTGATTTGAGGTCAATGAACTGGCACGTATATTAGTATGGATACGCCTCCGGGATTCCGGGATTTTGAAATTATTAAGATTTTTTAAGGAATTTCAAATGTTGTAATGTGTAGAATAAAGAATACATCAATATGAATAAGAAATGTTCAACCCCTTTGCTGTCTGTTTAATAGTATATAGGTGATCTGACTCCAAGAAAAGGATAGATATACTATAAAACAATATAATATATTTTAAATATTTATCTATCGCATTCTATAAATTTCTAATGTAGTAGTTTAAAAATCCTTACTTTAACAATATTTGATTCAATCCCGTAAGTACCAAAATGAAATCCCGGAAAAAAGGCTTATCCATGTTATGATTTCTATGACTATTCATGATGCGAGTACGTAAAATCAATCTACCTACTTCGATCACTGATAATCACCCAATCAATTTCGTCAATCGATTACCAAAATAATTAAACCTGGTAACACTGACACCATGCATAATGTCAAACTGTCAAAAAAATCTGTCAGATCAATGGCATTGTTGGCTGTTTGTTTTACGTTGATTTGAATTTATTTTTCCGTATTTACTTTATACTTATATTACGTTACGATTTAATGCTGTCAATTTAAATTGAAGCCAGAGGAACTATTGCTTATCTTTCCATGGCCCTGGGTAAGTTTATTATGTTCTCTAAATATTTATAAACACCGTCGTATTGTATAACCTCATTGATTTTAGCAGCCTATTAGTAGAAGGCCTATGTTCAGTCAGGGGTACGTCGCGCGTCGTCAGCTGTAAATGTGTATAGTATGATGTAATTATATAGCATAAGTAAATACACTGAATTTTTTTACCTTTTTCAGGTATGACGATGACATGTGTTATTGCAAGACTTGACATTATTGATTATATTATCTACAACTCTATCCCAAGTATTACTTGCTCAGGAAAATCTAAGCGTATTATGTTATGTATGTGGCATGTCAATTGCAAGTCACAGAAGTCATCAGGTTAGTGTTTTTAAAATGGCAGAATTACTATGAGTGATATAATTATTATACAAAAGTAAATAAACAACAATAAGAGTATTTTCTTACTTTCTAGGTTAGGTATACATTTGGATAAAGTTTGTCATGCTTACTGAGAGAGGCTGCTACCAGAGATGTTTATAGGCAAGCAAGTGATGATAAAAACAGAGCCACCCTAGAGTGTAAAAGATTTACCCATAATAGATCAAAACAATAATCTGGTTAGGGCCAGAATCAAATCGTGACATGTGAGCAGCAGGACTTAGTGTACATAATTATTGATAAGTGAGCAAAATAGGACAAATTGTTTAAGAGATCATCATTGCTTATTACTGTTTTGTGGGAAAGCGTACATCTACCATCTACCGTACCTACGCTGCTTTCATACCATGACTACGTTATGAGAATGAAGCTGAAGCCGTTTTAAATTCTATGAGAAATAAAATGTTTTTAGTATTTAGGTATTGTTGTGTTATTTGTAAAAGTAAACCTTCCTATAGAAGCACTGAAAATGCTGCTGCCAATGAGATTATTCATCTTTAATTAAGAGAGTTGGGTAAAATAATGTTTATGCCATTAAATCTTTCATATTTAGCGCGCAAGATTATTAATTTACCTTTATAAAATTCAAGTCTGTAAATGCGATAATCGCCATTTTGATGACAGTCGAGGTCGAGGCTAAAAAACATAAAAATTGGGGATTGCGAACATCCAAACTCCACCATAAGGACAGCGACTATTACAACATTTAATTATTTGACGAATTCATCCATTTTTCAAGTTAAATAAGTAGTAGTAAATCAATAAATTCTTAATACCTACATAGAAACTTAAAATTAAAAGTCAACCGGAAACACAATATTTTAAATAAATCAAAAGGAAGTAGGTAACATAGCTTTTATAAATTCGACCGGAAATACAAATATAAAATGAATAAATAACATGGAAGTTAGATTAAGTACAAAATAATCAAAACAGGCTTAAAATTAAAATCAAATGGTTTCGCGCCCATATATGCTTACTTATTAAAATATTTAAGTCAATAAAATCCAAAATGATGGCAATATAATATTTACATGGAAAACAATTACATTTATATATTTATTTTCCTAATTTATCACTTACTGAGGCTACTCACCACAATACACCTTTTGTAAACAGCCAAACTAAGGACGCTATAATCAATCTTCAGGGTATGTATTTTAGATAGCTGCACTTATCCTTTTATGCGGTGGTTGTCAACGCTATTCGGCGCAGGCAGTTTTCATACATTTTGCCAAACCAGCGCTTGCCGGTGCCGACAAATTATCAAATAACTTCTTCCGTTATGGGTGGAGCGTGTCAGACTCTTACTGACAAAAACTCACCCGTGTTCTTGCAGTTGCCATGTTACCAGGGGCCACGGTATCCCTTTCGGACTTTTCCGCAACCCCGGACAGGAAAGCGGCTTAACCCTGCGTCCTATATTTAAAAACGATCGTCGCGTTTATATATCGATGGTGGAAATTAGAAATGTCGTAAGGGACAGGGAAATACAATGTCCCTTACGACATTTGAAATTTCCACCGTCGATTATGTCACTTCTTGTTCGGTGACCCTGAACGCCGCGCCGACAGAGGAACCGTTTTCCGAACAAAAAATGACATTATGACCGCATGAAAATCTGTCTTTTTCACCAGTATTTGACATTAAAAGGTGACAAAAAACGCTTGTATTTTGACCGTTCAGCGCTTGCCAAGCTAAACCAAAGCTTTAGACACACATGAGCCGATCACAAGACACAGACGCTTTTGAGCCAATTTGATTTAGACTTTGGTCCTTTAGTCAGAAATGATCCTTGGAAGAAGCCTTTTCGATATTGGTTTCTTTTTTAGCGCAAGTAAGAAATTGTGCACTTTTATAATTTCTAACGTGACGATGTTATCGTCCGTAAAATCTGCTTTGGGCGGAGCGGGAGGGCGTGTCAGACTCTTACTGACTAAAACCCACCCGTGTTCCTTCATTTGCCATGTTGCCGGGGGCCACGATCTCCCTTTCAGATTTCTTTGCACCCCCGGCAGGCATCGGCCCTAGAGGACCCCGTCAGTTCTGCTGACATCTCTTTGAGACGCGCGTAGAACACAACGTGCCGTCGACCCGGGCCTGGGCCTTATCGGACGGCGAGCTACCCATTGTTCACCGTCCGTAAGCCCATCTGCTGTTCCCTACATTTATGTTCGCATAACTCGTCAAAATGTAGGGAACAGCTGATTATTTTTTTCGCGATTCCAGGTTTGGTCCCATAGTAAAAGTTGTTTATAATGATGAGTAAAGTCACGTGTTCATGTTTGCGCACTGGATAAAAACCTACCCTGTATATTTCCATATATTTTCCCTGTGCTATCGTGATGCCATGACGTGGACGTCCACGATTATAACGTAACGTTAGAAATTATAAAACGCATATTATTGGCTCTCTTAAAATACCTGTCACCGACATTATGTCATAAGTAAAAAACAATAATAAAAAATAGTTACAGTCTATCTCTGGTAAGAATTCGGCAACTAAATACTATAGGTAGGTACAGTCAACCGCGTTTTCATAGTAGCAATTTGACATTGACAACGCCTTTGTGTCGTGTCTGTAAGGGTGGTTTTCGTATAATTCAAAAAGTGCAACTATAGACATGCAGATATCTGTTCTGTCAGTGTACCTGTACTACATAACACCACTGCATGCCTACTAATTTGCTAACTCTTCGATAGGTATGTCATGTCACACTGTGTATTTGCCTTTTCGGCATGACAAAATGGCAAATAAATTCCATTGTGCAATGGTACAAGGTTCTTTTGGTGCGTGGCCTACGTCGAAACTAACGCTGCCATCTTGTTTTTTCAAAATATACCAATACCAACAACGCGCCCTGTAAATATCATTCAGGCACCAAAGAAACCTTGTAGCACTATAAACAGTAATTTTTTACTAACAGTTTTCAAACACTACAACAGATGGCGCTGATTTAAACTATCTCTTCATGAGCGGTTGAGTGCTTAATATTTCTTTCATTTTTATCTTCTCACTATTAAAAGCGATGTCTTTTCTTCTCGCACAGATCCAGTGACAATAGAGAAGTCTTGCTGAATGCGCTAGAAGGAGAAGACCAGCAACCACTAGGACTACTTGTACACTCAAGAGGATGTAGGGAGCGTAGACGTGGATCAACCTTAGGTTATATATTTGATCATCTTGCATTCTTGGCTGTACCTGGAAATAGAGAAAGATGTTAGTGATGATACCAGAAAATGTAGACCTAGATAGAACTAATAGCGGCTAAACACATCACTTGCTCTACAGAGCATAAATGAGGCACAGATAAAAGAAAATTGGCAAAGTGGTCTCAATATCGTGTCCGTATGAACTGAGGAGCCATGTCTCATATTTAAACGCGGGCACTACCAATATTTAGTAGTAAATTAAGCGATTTTGTAGGCCCGATCCTGGAATTTGTAGTAAAACACTTTAAAAGATACACGACTTTTAAGGTGGCTCCTCAATTCAGACGTCTGAATTGAGGTGCCACCTTACAACTCTAAAACTAGCCGACGGATATTTTTGAAAATTTGGTAGGATTTAGTAGTACTTATGCGTAATCTCTACAAAAAAAATGGGTTTTTGTACGGCTGAATTTGAGATAGCTACAATGTTTTGATTTTTCATAAAAATCCATAAATTTCACCGCGCTGTTTCTCGGAAAGTACTCAACCAATTACAACATATTTTTAGTGTAATTTAGTAGTAAATACGTTCTAATTTGTAGTATAAAAATAAAATGAAAAATCTACATAATTTCGCTAATACAACATATTTTATGTGGCTCCTCAATCCTGACGGTCTACAGAAAATAATATGTACGTAGCTACTAAAGTAGTTGATCAAATGGGATAACAATAGCACCAATATTTAGTAGAAATTTCTACTAAATATTGGCGTAATCCAACATTCTGTACATTCAGTATTTCAAAAGATATTAACAAAATAAACATTACTTAAAAATCTAGTGTGGTACGAGAGCCCACGACCAAAACCATATCACATCGTTTTACGGTCAAAACAGTATAAAATCATTAGTTTAGATGATTCCTGAACCCAACTCGGTGGGAAGTACCGGTCAGAAACATCCCAGTTTTACGGAAGCCTATTTCTGCTATGTCAAAAAAAATAAGCAGACGGTTTCATCACAATATGCCTGGGGGCCTACCACCAACTCATAAAGCAGTATTATTTTAATATTACTTCAGTGTGGGAAAGAGATGAAGCTCTACAGATCGTATAGCTCCATCTCTTTCTCCCACTGAAGTAATATTAAAATAATACTGTTTATGAGCTGGTGGTAGGCCCCCTGATATTAAAAATGAGTTTTCGTAATTTTACTACAAAAAAGTTTGTTTTCAGACATTTTGCGTGTCACATGTGGACTGAGCGCATTTTCAAAAAATGACAAAAAATTTAACCTATCAATTTCATAGCAACCTGATTCAATTTTTTTAAATCTTTTCTATAGTTACTGAAAACCTGTTTTCAGAAATTTTTAATATCATATTATATAACTCCAAAAACAGAAAGAACGTTTCGGAATCGCCCGGCTAACGCGCGGTGCTTGTTACGCTTACGACACCGATGATAAGTCCGACAGTAAAAAAAAAGCGGCCAAGTGCGAGTTGTACTCGCCCATGAAGGGTTCCGTAGCAGCAAGTAACATTGAATGAAAGGTAAATTGCGGTTTACGATTTATGACGTATTAAAAAAAAAACTACTTGCTAGATCTCGTTCAAATCAATTTTCGGTGGAAGTTTACATGGTCCATCATATATTTTTTTTAGTTTTATCATTCTCTTATTTTAGAAGTTACAGGGGGGGGCACACATTTTACCACTTTGGAAGTGTCTCTCGCGCAAACTATTCAGTTTAGAAAAAAATGATATTAGAAACCTCAATATCATTTTTGAAGACCCATCCATAGATACCCCACACGTATGGGATTGATGAAAAAAAATTTTTTGAGTTTCAGTTCTAAGTATGGGGAACTCCAAAATTATTTGTTTATTTTCTATTTTTGTGTGAAAATCTTAATGCGGTTCACAGAATACATCTACTTACCAAGTTTCAATAGCATAGCTCTTATAGTTTCGGAAAAAAGTGGCTGTGACATACGGACGGACAGACAGACAGACAGACAGACATGACGAATCTAAATTAATATTATTTTTAGGGTTCCGTTGCCAATTGGCAAAAAACGGAACCCTAAAAATAATATTAATTTTATTTCAATAAACAGTTATTTTCAAACATTATCCACGTTTCCTTTTGTCCAATTTATTTAAAAAAACCTTTCTATTTCAGTTTGTTGGTTTCGGGTAAGCTCTTTATTAACTCATCATCTGTTACTACGCCTCATTGAGGTGGATAACAATTAAAATTCTATTGTGTCTCGTTAATGACAGTTGAAAGGTTAATTGTACGTAAAAACGATTTATTTTGAAAAATGATTTTTGGCATCAACTGACCAATGTTCACCTAAATACAAGATTTTCAGACGGGTTGCTATGGGTTTTATTTTTTGCCTTATTTTTAATTTTCTCAAATGGTCTTCTGGGTGTGACGCCACTACATTTACTGGTTTCAGAAAATTGTTTTTTCGGAATTTAAAATCTTTCGTTCAACTACATTCTGAAAATCAGACAGATTGCTATGAAACAGTTCGGTATTTTTTTACATAGGTATTTCAAATGCGCTTAGGTTAGACGTGACGCGGAAAATGTGTGAAATTTTTGGATTCAGAATCATCTGCAGTTGTAGCCACCGACATTCAAATTTTCTTACGTTTTTTGCAGTTTGTAGGTTGAATCATTAATACATCTCCCTAAGATAGATTTGTTCCATTAGAACATATTATCTCTTATGGAAAAGTTATTTTTGATCAAGATACAACCTGAGACTGACCTGCCGTAATCTTTTGATTACGTAAAAGAAGAAAAAAATACGTTACTAATCAGTCAACTTTTCGATTGAACCAGGTTGCTATGAGACAGATAGGTTAAATTTTTTGACATTTTTGAAAATGCGCTCAGTCCACTTTTGACACACAAAAATGTCTGAAAACAAACTTTTTCGTAATAAAATTACGAAACCTATGTACATTTTAAATATCAGACATATTGTGATGAAACCGACTGCTTGCTTATTTTTTTAAAGCAGAAATGGGCTCCCGTAAAACTGGGATGTTTCTGACCGGTACTTCCCATCGAATCGGTTCAGAATCATCTAAACTAACGATTTTGTACGGTTTTGACCGTTGAACGATGTGACATGGTTTTGGTCGTGGGCTCTTGTACCACACTAAATTGTTAAGGAATGTTTATTTTGTTAATATCTTTTGAAATACTGAATGTACAGAATGTTGGATTACGCCAATATTTAGTAGAAATTTCTACTAAATATTGGTGCTATTGTTATCCGATTTGATCAACTACTTTAGTAGCTATGCACATTTATTTTCTACAGACCGTCAGGATTGAGGAGCCACATAAAATATGTTGTATTAGCGAAATTATGTAGATTTTTCATTTTATTTTTATACTACAAATTAGAACGTATTTACTACTAAATTATACTAAAAATATGTTGTAATTGGTTGAGTACTTTCCGAGAAACAGCGCGGTGAAATTTATGGATTTTTATGAAAAATCAAAACATTGTAGCTATCTCAAATTCAGCCGTACAAAACCCATTTTTTTTGTAGAGATTACGCATAAGTACTACTAAATCTTACCAAATTTTCAAAAATATCCGTCGGCTAGTTTTAGAGTTGTAAGGTGGCACCTCAATTCAGACGTCTGAATTGAGGAGCCACCTTAAAAGTCGTGTATCTTTTAAAGTGTTTTACTACAAATTCCAGGATCGGGCCTACAAAATCGCTTAATTTACTACTAAATATTGGTAGTACCCGCGTTTAAATATGAGACATGGCTCCTCAATTCATACGGACACTCAATATCCACCACTTATAATTCCTATGTAACTTGTTCCGTCCCAAGCCCGCGTTTCTGAACGCGACCTTATCTGTCAGTTGAAGTCTGTGGACAGTAGCTGTCACTTTGATTTTGACATTGATTAGTTGAGTTTGATTCTCGCCACAGTGTGCTTCTGGGTATCACGTGTGTTTAGAATTTTAGCTGTTTTTTGTGACATTGTGTTTTTTTGTGACTTGTTATTGTGTTTGTTTGTGTACGTTGTTGTCACCTGATATCAGGTTTGTTCAGTGTTTGTGTTTTTTTATCTGTATTGATCACTATTATTCATATTCTTGAAAATGGATAAAAATAAACCCCCCGACCCTCCTGATGATACCCCTTCTACCCCCCTTTCTGGATTTTCCCCGTATAATTTGAGCCCCACTCCCAACCCATTAAGCCAGTTTGCAGATGTGGTCTGTAATCTGGAGTCCCAAATCCTTCCTTGCCAGTCTACCCTCTGTAAACGTCCCGGTGATGAAATCAATCATCCTACCAAACAACCAAGAACTCAAATAGGTCGTGTCAAATATTCAGTCACAGACAAAGGACCTTATATAGTTCATGTTTCCCGTCAGGAAGTTCAACCCAATTCTGGAACTACCCTACATCCTGTCACATTTGGGCGCTTCTTGTCTAATCAAAATTTCTCCAATATCATTGCAGTTAAACGAGTTGGTAGAAACCGTGTATTGGTTGAGTTTGCAGCCCCTCAGGATGCAAACGCTTTCATTTCCAATAAGGTTCTAGGGACAAATTTATATGAGGCTTTAATTCCATCTTTTAATATAACTCGTATGGGTGTTGTGAGTGGCATCCCTACTGAATTTTCGGAAGAGGAAGTACTCACATATTTAAAAGTTCCCGTAGGCTGTGGTCCAATTTTAAAAGTTAGGCGATTGAACAGAAAATCTAACAAAGATGGTTTAATTGAATACAGGCCCACAGAAACTTGTGTCATCACATTTGATGGCCAAGTTTTACCAAAAAGAATATTCTGTTTTTACACATCATTAACTGTAGAACAGTATATCTACCCCACCATTCAATGCCGCAAGTGTTGCCGATTTGGTCACGTAGAATCTCTTTGTCGTTCCAAACCCCGTTGCAGCAAGTGTGGCAATGATCACCCCGGTGATGGTTGTAGCATAGCTGAGAGCGAAGCTTTCTGTGTGTTGTGCTCTGGAAGTCACTTTGCAAATAGCAGGGCCTGTCCGGAGTACAGCAGACAGAGGACGATAAAAACAATCATGGCTGAGAAAGTGATGTCCTATTCAGAAGCTAGTAAAACAGTTCCAATTTCTACTCGTAGTTATGCAGAAACTACTAAATCACAATCTCAGTCATACCGCAAAACTGTATTTCTTAAGCCAATGACCCATGCTCCCCTTTCTCCTTCTTATGATAAAACAGCTCATCAGCAACTCACTAGCACTCCCCAATCTTCTCAGTCTAATGGCTGTGCTCTCAATAATCAACTATCAGAATCTCCTGAAAACCTGTCTTCAATAATTGAACTTCTCAGTAAACTTCTTTTAACTTTAATTTCTTCATCAAACAAAACTCAATTACCGCCCAACGTTGCTACTTTACTTATTAACTCTCTTTCATCCCATAATAATGGCTCGGTTGGTGTTCCTTCAATGGAATGTGAGGAGCGTGTGGCATAAGAAGCACGAGCTCACATTCCTTCTAAACAAATATAAACCTTTAGCTTGTTCCCTTGCTAAGACTTTGCTAGTCCCGAGTCTTAGTTTCCGTGTACCTTCTTTTAATATTCTCAGATGCGACCGATCTGATGGCTATGGCGGGTCGGCTCTCTGCGTGAACAATCGTGTACCACTTGCGGTTGTATCTCAGACTCCTCTAGGTGATAACATTAATATTGTGGCTTGTAGGGTAGAGGGTATAACCCTCTTATCTATTTATATTGCTCACCCTCATCAAAGTTTCCTGTCAATTTTAAAGTGTACATTAGAAAACATAGAAGGCCCTGTACTTGTTATGGGGGACTTCAACTGCCACCATTTCAGGTGGGGTTCTGAACGTTGCGACTCTTTTGGGGAAGGTTTAGTTGAAATCTTAGATGTCCTTAACCTGTGTATATTAAACAATGGTTGCCCAACTCGTAGGTCTCTTCCTGGACAGAATAAGAGTTGTGTTGACCTCACCTTCTGCTCATTGGATATTGCAGCGTCTTGTCATTGGGAGTGTACCAGTTTGTCACATGGTAGTGATCACTATCCAATTATAATTTCTTTGGCTGAAAAGACATATTTAGAAAAATCAAGCCCTCCACTCTTGAGGTATAATTTATCTAACCCTGATTGGTTAAAGTATGCCTCATTATTGGAGGACAAGATCGATACACTTCCAAAGGAGACGTTTCATTTTTGTATGGGACTCCGGCCATAACATGTACACTTCAGAAAACCTGGGAAACGAACTCCTAAATACAATGAAGACTGTTTTTTTCCATAATATCTAATACTTTTTGGGCACAAAATAAAACCGAAAATGTTTGACGTTTGTCAGGAGAAATACGATTATCGACAGCTAGCCATTTTCGTCCAGAAGTACCTACAAATCTACAATCCACAAAAGCAGTTTTTTATTTTTATGATGAATCATACTTTCTAATTAATAAAAAAGTTGTATAAGATAGCTATCTTATTGTAGTACAGAAATACACGCCTTTCATATTTATTTGAATAACGTCTACATGATATTATTTTGTTAAAATGTAACATGATTTCTGGACGAAAGCAGTATGCAAGTAAAACGACGCCATGATGAATAAAATATGGCAATAATTTGTTAAACTATTATTTTTTGTGCCGAAGTAATCAGAGGAATAAACAGGAAAGAATATTTTTCCTCAATTCGTGGAATTTTTCCCTTTTTTTTCATTAACGTACACTTTATGGCCGAAAATGAAACATCTCCTTTAGTTCCTCATGATTTTGATTCTCTTGGTGCCCTCCATGTGTCAAACTGTTATAATAACCTCATTTCTGCTATATCAGCTAGTGCAGACTCATGCTTCCCTGTTAAAAACTCAGCACGTGGGAAGATTCCCCCCCCACCATGGTGGGATCAGGAATGCACAACAGCTATAAGGGAAAGGGATGATGCTGAGATTGTGTACAATGAGGCGATGGTTAGCGATAACCTAATAGCATATAACAGGACTCTCGCTAAATCTAAAAGGTTGCTGCGAAGGAAGAAACGTTCCGGTTGGGCTGACTTTTGCGGTTCTCTGTCCCCCTCCACTCCTTTATCAGTTGTATGGAAGAAGATCAACCGTTTTAGATCTGAATGTTCCCCTTCAATTTCTTCCCCCATCCCTCGAGGGACTGCTGACAAGTTCTTTGATAAATTGGCTCCTCCGTATGTACCATCGGAAGCAGAATATAATCAGCCGTCTCTCATTTCTTCAGAAGATCCTTTTGATGCACCATTTTCTATGCAGGAGCTTAACTCTGTCTTAAAATATGTTCATGACTCTGCCCCCGGTATAGACGGTATTGTCTATTCCTTTATGTCACACGCAGGTCATAGAGCAAAAAAATATTTTTTAGACATTTGCAATTTTTGTTACACCAATGGCTGGGTACCCGATCAGTGGAAAACTCAAATTATCATACCTATTTTAAAACCTGGCAAGCACGCTGATGATCCAAACAGTTTCAGACCGATCGCTTTGTCATCAGCCCTTGCAAAATTATTGGAACATTTAATAAAGAATCGACTAGAATTTATAGTGGAATCAAGAGACTTACTTCCTAGGTCTCAATTTGGTTTTAGAAAGGGACTCGGTACCATGAATATAATAATAATAATAAATTTCCTTTTATTCAAAAAGCCAAATACAATTTCTCCATCTCAAAACAAAACATACAAACGCATTATATTAATACATCGCTAAGCATTATGTGAGACAGAGTGAACGTCTGTGTCTGTGCTAGTATAAACTGTGTTACAGACACAGGCGCCTTCCTCTTACAATTCATTAACAATTTGCTGAACTATTGCAAGCATAAACTTAGTTTATCTTAAGTACTAATCACTGATAATTAATATTTTTTTATTTTAATTTTTTATTTTATTTGAGCAAGGAATGGTTGTGTGTGGTGTGGGTGTATGTGTTGATGTGTGTGGTGTGGGTGTATGTGTTGATGTGTGTGGTGTGGGTGTATGTGTATGTGTGTGGTGTGGGTGTATGTGTGTGCAGTGTGGGTGTATGTGCGTGCGGTGTGGGTGTGTGTGGTGTGGGTGTATGTGTGTGTGGTGTGGGTGTGTGTGATGTGGGTGTATGTATGTGCGGTGCGGGTGTATGTGTGTGCGGTGTGGGTGTGTGTGTGGATTCGTGCGTGGGTTTAGTTGTGTGTGTCGTAAGTATGCGTCACAGTATAAAAACGAATAATAAAGGAGCAATTTAGATATGTTCTTAAGCGGGTTAGTAAGATTTTTTTGCAAAGAGTTGTTCAGTCTCATCGTACGTTAACTTTTGAAGAAAACCACCAACAACAGTTTTACATTTAAATTTAGGTAGAGGGTATACGTTGCAGGTTTCGTTTATAGTATTATAAAGTTGGCTGCTAAGATACGGGTAGCTTCGCTTCGCCAGCGCAGTTTTGGTGGTGACAGGTGGGCATACGGGATCTTTACGACGCTTATTTTGCTCTAGCAGCCTTGGGTCATAGGTCAATGATGAGTGTACACGTAAGGTGATAATAAGCGCACAAAGCTGCCGGACAGTGAGTACAGATATGTCTTTATAAAGCTGGGTAGTCGGGTACCGGTAAGGTTTGTGAAGCATGACTTTCAAGACTGCTCTTTGTGCCCTCTCAAGACGAAGTAAATACGTTTTAAATGAACCACCCCAGACAGATATGCAGTAGGTAAGAAGTGACTGAACTAGGGCAAAATAGACAGTCTTTAACAATCGGTCGGCAACTACTCTTCTTAGTTTTTTCATAGGAAACATTAGTTTACGAACACGCGAGACTGTCACACAGATATGCTTTTGCCAACTTAATGTGTTATCAATGTGCACGCCCAAGTATTTAACACAAGAGCTTCTATGTATAGTAGGGCAGCTACAAGGGGTCAGTGTAGGTTGACAACTATGGGCTTTAACGTCTGGCATACTAGGCTGTGTCGCAGTGTTCGCTGAGAAAGGAACATAGTGAGTTTTAGAGACATTTAGCGTCAGCAAATTCAATGAAAGCCAATCCATGACTATGCCAAGAGCATTTTCAGCTGCGCGGTGAGCAGATTCCCATGTCTCTCCACTTATGATAAGCGCAGTGTCGTCTGCATATACAAGTATCTTGCAGTGTGGGATTGACAGCTGACACAATCTGTTTACAAATAGAAGAAAAAGAGTGGGCCCTAGCACGCTGCCCTGTGGCACGCCAACGGTTAGATTCACATCGTCACTGACGTAGTTGCCTACCTTAACTCGTTGGTTACGGTTTGTAAGATAGTCACGGAAGAGATTTAGAGCGATATCTCTGATTCCTATGCTTTCTAAACCACGGAGAAGGATGGGAGTAGAGACCGTGTCGAAAGCTTTGGCTAAATCAAAAAATATACCTAGAGTTTTAGTCTTAGAATCAAGATTTTTAACAATTTGGCTTGTAAGTGCAAGAACCGCATCCTCTGTTGATACGCCTCTCCTAAAACCGTATTGGTTTGGCGCAATTATGTTGTAGCATTCAAGATAGCTAAGCAATTTTTTGTTCAGAACCTTCTCCATAATTTTGGACAGTGTGGTGAGTACAGATATAGGTCTATAGTTCTCGACACGGTCACCATCCCCACCCTTAAACACTGGTGTGACTAATGCCTTCTTAAAAGTGTCGGGAAAAGTACCTTTTAAGATACATAAATTACAGATATGCGTTATTGCGGGAACAAGTACATGTCTGGCTGCCTTGATAACTGAGGCTGGTATGCCATCGTGACCCACTGCACAATTATGTTTTAGTTCTATAATTATATTTTCTATTTCTGAAAAATTTGTTTCAAGTAATGCGAATGAGTTGCCTTGAGGATTTATTAAGCTGTCAAATTCAAAACTTGGGTTAGTTACAGTTTGACTTTGCGCAACTTGCCTAGCAAGATCCACTCCAACGTTTGCAAAATACTTGTTTATAGCATTGACAGAGGACTTTGGATCGCTGCACATATTAAGAAGCTCTCCTGACTTATTTATGGGTGAGGTGTTTTTGTAACTGATAGTTTTTATAAGGTCCCAAGTTGCTTTGGGGTTACCATAGGCCTTCAGGAGTTCTTTTTGGTCAAAGTTGCGTTTAATAGTCTTTAGTAAATTGTTACAGTAATTTCGGTATCGAACATATATTAGATTAGCAGTAAGGTCTTTAAGATTTTGCGTTGCTTTTATATGAAGTTGGTCCCGATTTCGCACGCACCTCAAGAGGCCAGTGGTCATCCATGGTTTAATGGTCTGTTTCCTGTTAGGGACTTTTTTTAGCGTACTGTGTTGATTTATTGAGTCAGATATAATGGAGATGAGTCGTTCCGCACCTTGATTGGGGTCTGTGCTACTTAAAACACTCGAGAAATAGTGTTGGGGTTTTGGTTTCAGATATACGCTCATCGTTTTCCAAAAATGAATCCGTTGTCGCTGCCTTTTTAGACATTTCTTCTGCCTATGACAATGTCCTTCTTCCCATTCTCAGGCAAAAATTGCAACAGCTGAGGATACCGGAGAGAATGGTACAGTGCATCTGCAATTTGCTCATGTCTCGAACTTTGGTTTTGAGAGTCCCGGGTGAGGAATTTGACGTCAGGGTGTCATGGAAGGGCCTACCACAAGGCTCTGTGCTTAGTCCCTTACTGTACAACTTATATACAGCTGACATTGATTCATGCCTCAATAATGATTGTCAAATTCTTCAGTACGCTGACGACTTGGCTTTATATGTTACCAATAAATCAGTTAGCGACGCTGCATCATCTCTCTGCGTGTCCCTGGACTCTCTAAACCAATGGCTAAATTCTCATGGTCTGAGTTTGTCTGCCCCCAAAAGTGCTGTCGTTGTATTTTCCCGCAAGAGGCTGATCCCTCAAATTTCAGTGGGCATCCAAGGGCATTGTATGCCGGTTTCTTCAAAAGTAAAATTTTTAGGCGTTTTTCTGGACTCCAAATTGAGTGGTTTACATCACCTAAATTATTTAGTGAATAGATGCGAGAGAACTATTCCCATATTAAAAGTGCTTGCCGGTGTCTGGTGGGGTGCACATCCCTACACCATGAAACTGGTATACAATGCCTCAATCTGGAGTGTTCCGGACTATGGATCCTTTCTTTTAATTCCCTGCAACAAAGGTGCTTTGGCAAGGTTGGACAGAATTCAGGCTAAGTGTCTACGGATCATATCAGGATGTATGAAGTCCTCGCCAATTAACGCGTTGCAAGTAGAGTGTGCAGAACCACCATTGGCCTTGAGAAGGCAGTATCTAGCATCGAGATTCTGGGCTAAAGTCATTACCAAATCCTCCCACCCTCTTGTTCAAAAAGTGGACGACTTGGACGTTGCATCGCGGAGTTCCAATTATTGGAACCATAAAGTAATCCCTTTGTTTTTAAAATCCTTTCGTTGTTATCAAAATTTAGATTCCACTATTATTCAGTTTCCGAAACTTCCTATGTTCAGTTTTGACTACGAAGTTATTTGTTTGAAACCCGATATTTTCTACAATATTGGCATATCAAAAAGTCTCCTGCGGCGGACTCTATTTTCAACGCGACGGTTGGTGAGCGTTGGTACAATTTTGAAAGATTTTTCACGGACGCCTCTAAATTATCAGATGCAAGTTGCACTGGTGCTGCGGTATACCACCAAAACTCCAAAATTATCTTGAAATTAAAATGTCCTGTACAATCTCCAGTGTTTACGGGTGAGTGCGTGGCCATACTAGAAGCGTGTCTATTTAAAGAGGCTCATAGCATTCGATTTGGTGTCATCTTTACAGATTCACTTAGTTGTTTACAAGCTCTGGAGCAAAATCCGTATAAGAGTAAACTTCACAGTCCAATTCTGCTTCAAATTAAAAAGTCTCTTTTCTCTTGTGCCAAGAATCATAAAACCGTACACTTGGTTTGGATTCCGAGTCATTGTGGCATAAAAGGAAACGAATATGTTGATGCTCTTGCTAAGGATGCTGTAACGTCCCAAGACGTTGACCATAAACATTTCCAATGTCAGGGCTATGATTTGCTGAGCCTTCCCAGAAAGAGCTTGCTAACCTCATGGCAAGTGCAGTGGCAAAATTCGAGTAAAAAGAAGGGTGCTTTTTATCACGCAATACAGCCCAATGTTACTCCCAAGCCTTGGTTCTATCCTTATAAGAAAATATCCAAGAAAGTAATCACTATTATTTGCCGTCTCCGTATAGGCCATTGCTGTTCTCCGGTTTTCCTTCACAAAATCCGGGTCAGAGATACATCGCTCTGCGAATGTGGGTTGGATGAAGGTACTTTGGAGCACATCTTTTTTAACTGCTCCAATAATAACCCAGCCCATGACTTGTATAGTTATCTCCCTAAATTAAAGATCCCTGTCCCAACTAACTTTCCATCCCTACTAACACATTCTTCTCCAAAGCTCTTTGCGGCTTTGATGTTTTTTATCCGTGTCAATGAAATCAAATTATGATGATTTTTGTGTGGTTTGTGATCATTTATGTACATATTTAATAATATAACTAACAATAATGTTTATCTGTTTGTTTCAGTGTACTACTAATACCCGTCAACAAGTTTCACACAAAATTCAATGATAGTAGTTTTTTAATTAATTTTTTTTTTTCTTTATTTTTTGTTTCCTTCCTTCGCACGTTTTCTCCTAACACATCTGACATTGGCAGAATTGTCGACATCGGCACCATTGCCATAGAGAAAAATAGAATAGATTAGTTGAGTTGATTAATAGTCTCCGGCTCCGTTTTGTGCACGTATACGTGATGGACTATTGTTTGGAGTTAATCTGGTTCAATCCTTATTTTGTGGACATAATTTTGAGTAATCCAATAGTAACTTTTGTCTCCGCCCCAATTGAGTTTTGATACACGGGCTATTTGTCGATTTGTAGTGAAAACGTGTTTGAGGTTACCTTGTTTTTCACCACGCGGTGTATGTTGTAAAAGGTCGTTTTGGTGGCGTTTTGTGACGGCTTAATCAAAGCCTTGCCATGACCTTAAGTGGATAATTGCTGAGGGATGTGATCGAAGTGCCACGTGAAGCTGCCGCGCGTCTTGGAGGCCTTTGCCCGTTTGGTACACATTCACATGCATAACACAGTACACCATACTCGCATTGATACATACACGGAATTGGCCTGATAAGAGCACTCGCCGGTGGAAGTTGGTAAGTGATATCACTATTGTACTTATTCTACCTGTATAAACTATTGATTTAAATTTGTCTCCGCGTACAAATTGAGGACAAATTGAGCCACGATCGGGGTCGTAAATAACTAGTATGTAAATTGTGTAGGTGGCTAAGTAAAAGTTAGCTCTTATTTAATAGATAGTGGTGGACATTTGGACCAAGTCCCAAAATTTTTTTCTCAATAAAGAGGCTCAACTACGGCTGCTAAAATGAGGATCCTAAACATACGGTCAGGGAAAATTGACACACTACGTCAATTTGCCGTGTTATAGCCATTTTATACAACTGTCAAAGAATGATAGTTTAGATTTGAATATACGGTCAATTTAAATTGGTAGAAATTCGCTTAACTACTAATTTCCCTGACTTCACTATTTTATGTTTGATTGTCAACCCTTCCTCTGTGGCGCCCCCACGTACGGGTCGCGCGCGTCTGAGTAAATACGCCTGCGTTCACGCTGCGAATACGGCGCGTGAGATAAAAAAACGACATATCTAATGCTGCGATAGGTAGCTCTCTACAAGTCATGTTTTTGAATCGTTATTAAATAAGCTAACACATTTTAAATAGGTTGGTCCAGTTTTATCTTATAATATATTGTCAATAGGTTGAAATCAAGGTTAGGAATTTTTCCCAGTAAGGATAAACTTGAAGTACAAGTAGAAACTCACAATTTTAAAGTAGCCGACGGGCAAGAACATATCAGAGAACCTGCTGATCTTGGGATTGAAGTCCACGCCGCGCACTAAAACGTTCAGTTGTACGGAGAACTTCGTCGTCATCACCAGGCCGATTACCTGGAAGAAGTAAATAAATTGATCAGGAAACTACAACGCTATACAGATTTGAATATCACAGCTTGTACAAAATCCAACAAGAAAAACTAATTGGTGATAAACATTTAAATACACATACAGGTACCTACACGTTTTCAAAGCCTATGCTTGAACAGGATTATCAAAAAGTATCTTCTTTCTTAACCATGAATTCAGCAAATCTTCAGAGTATGAGTAAGAAAACTAACTGAATACAGTTTGTTTATTCCAACTATTATATTAAGTTACCCTCATCAGTTCACTGCTGGGTAAAGAATATTGTAAATATAAAGCTTTAATATTACTTACAGGTTCTATGATGACGTCACTGCCATGCTGCTCCTCGTTAGGAGTCATACCCTCGACGCGCTCGTATAACAACGGGTTCGCATCCAGGAAGTGAGCATTTGACAAGACTACTGGCAGACCTGAGACAGTGTTCATAATTATTAATATTAATAAGTTATTAGAGAAAAAAAATACCGTAAATTGCAAGTTATTCCATTAAATTGATACACCATCTTGATTATGGAAATATTTGCATATGAGTCCAGAAAACTGTGTCCATTTAGCTGCGATCAGGGACAAAACAGATAAAAAATCCCTCCTTTTTTGGCTTCGCTGCAGTCGCGTAATTATGTGCTAAAAAAAAAACCCACCTCAACAGGAGACCTTACTACAGCGATGCTGCCTAAAGTGCTCAAAAGGCGTGATGTTATATAGATAGATATAGACTTAGCACAGACAGCAGTACAGCAGTATTAACTTACTCACCATAAAAACAAGGCGATAAATCCGAAATCCCATCATAACACACCCCTTTACTGCACAAACACTCATTCTCAGGTATCTTGCTGAAACTCCTGTTGGTGAACTTGTAAGCCATGCCCTCGACTCCGATATCCATAGTCTTCTGACCCACGTACTCCAGCTGCATGAACCGGCAGAGCACGTTGCGGTAGATCTTCAGGGGCCGGTCGGGGGACATCTCCGGGGGGTAGACGATACCCTCAAAACTGTCGTTAAAGCTGTTGCAGGATGAGCTGGGAAATAAGATGTTTTTTTTTTTTTAATTTATTTAATGGTATTATAATACAGAGGTGTTACTTAATTCTAAACTCGCCAAACTTTTACGTTTGATGGCGAGAGGCGCTCTTTTACATAACAATGCACCACCTTACGCACATACCTACTACTTATATATTAACAATGTTTTTAATTTTATCTGCTATCCTGTATAATGTTTTTTTAATTTTGTCTTAAGTGATCCTTTACTAATTTTAATTTTTTCTCTTAATAAATCTAGTTTGTTAAAACACTTTAGGTACCAAATACTTAGAACTGGCACTAAATACTTAATGATGAGATAACTAAGTAAAAATCTGTATCATGCTACATTATGTAAAACAAAATAGATTCGTGGTAACAATATTAGCCAGAAATTTGTCTATGGATGGAACCAATTGCTTAAGGCGTGCAAAAACGAACTTCAGTGCCTTATAATTTACGATCTTTTTCATCATGTTTCGGGGTTCATCGATTCACTTTTTACCTTATTTAAGGTTTTGAGTGAATTGACATTATCGGAATACTCATGATAATAATAAAGTCAATATTTACCTTGTTTCCGGGTATTCCCAAATTGAAAGACCTCCAATACCATTGATAGACTTGATCATGAACTTGTCCTCATCTTTGGCGCTTACTTCTACCCTGAATGGTGCTTTTTCATCGTACAACTGGGAACATAAACTTAATGTGTAAGTGTCTGTATAATCAGCAAGTGGCTGGATGTACGTAAGAAGTTAAAAATATAAACCAGCTATTTTGCCAACTGCAGTTTTGTCCAAGAATTTTGCTTGGTTTAGAGAACTTTTTTTCGTAAGGTCTAGCTTAAGAAGAAAAAGGAAGGAAGTTCTTTAAATCTCCATCTCCAGTCTCCAGTCTACGATGACTTCTTCTGTAATCACCAGCTTATAAAAACTCACCCTATCCAACAGCCCCAAGGTATCAAAGGTGATCCACCCCGGCAGGATATTGTTGCCTAGACTGATGAGGGGTTCGTTGTACCCCCACAGGTAGTCATAGGCTGACATCTGAACAGTGGCGTTGCTTCCCAGTCGAGAGGTTAGCATGTTGAACCCCACTTTGGTGAAATAACCGTAGTTGGACACTGCTGAAGCCATGCTCTGAAAAGAGATGGTTTTAATAGTTTTTAAAGTTGTGAAATGTTTGGTAGGACGTCTCCATCACCTAAAACAAACAGCTCCTCTAACAGTACGGCCATACCAACACATTCAACATTTTGACATGTGGGCTATGCGCCGATAAGAGTCGGCTGTTGTAGACATACTGTCGTTGAGTACAAACTTTCCAAAAAATATCAAAAACATAATTAAATTCAAATTAACGAGCCGGAGATCCTCGTTGGAATACAAATCACTATCCATGAACAATATTGTTCACAAGTAGATACTGCTGCGTACCGAAGCTAATAAGTTAAGCTAAAGATTTGCTTCGCTACCGTCTACAATCTACATCATCATAAAAAGTCCCAAAAATTAAATATAAGTAAAAATCTTTTTAAAAACAATCTTTTATTGAACTAAAAAGTACAAAATAAAACTTACGTAAACATAGACCATATTTTCTTAATAGCTTGAGGCTTATCTTTAGATGCAAGAAGGACGTTCACGCCTCAAGCTTTAAAAAAATTATATATGTTATGTATAGTATGTATTATAATATCATCGTCCTCCCCGCTAACTGTCGTAACTAGCAATTGATATTTTTCCAGGGCAACAGTTTTTCGGTCGGGCGCTACAATCATGTTAATATAGTTGCATTAGCTGTGGCTTTATTAATTAATTAATAACTTTTTATAAATAACTCTTGACTTAATCTTTAACTCACTAACTGTAGATGTGTGCATATACGACAGGTGGTGAGAATATATTTTTCCCTCAAACAAAACTCACGCAAAACAAAATACGTGATTATCTTCTAAACGGTAAACGACACAGATACGACGATTAGAGAGAACTTTTTCGAAACAAAGTTCTGAAGACATAGGTAATGTCAGTGCAGATACGTCAGTTTGTGAGATACGATAGTTAGCGGGGAGGGCGACGATATGTCCCATACAGAACGGCTGATACTTATTTCTGTCGCGATTACGATAATTCGAACTTCGAACGAAAGAAAGTTGTTCAGTTTGATGGTCTCTACCACAACCTTAAATATGACCACACTTTTCTGGTACATGCTGTATTTATGGACCATTGAGATAAAGACTGAAAAAACCAGAGTGCTCTTATGATAAACTCACCAACATGGCAATATTCGGCATGGTAAGTATCATGTCTTCCGGCCTGCCAACTGACTCCTCAGGCAGGAAGGTGACCCTGTGCCGAGGACTGTACCTCATCACGCCAGCCGCCTTGTCTATCTCCAGGGCATCATTTGTTCTGTTCTCTCTGAAAATAATTGTAAAAACAAAACCTTAAAAATCGTCTTCTTCTCCCAAGCTCCGCCGCTGTCGGGTAGAAACAAGTAGACCTTCCTTAATACATGTACTGTATGTTTGATAAGGTTGCCAGTTACTTGGTCGATTTTGATGTTATTTAGTGGAGACGTAGATTGGTAACCGAAAAGTGGTGACACACGAAAGTTTTCATTGGACAGTTAAATTATTGTTAAGAAGTGAATAAAGTAAATAATTTTTATTAAACATTGAGACGAATCAAAATTACCGTTAATAGGATTTATGAAACAATTATTATCTTAGTACAATTAAAAGAATACCGATGTACTGTATTTATAAAGTAAGTTCAGCGCTGATGAACATTTTTAATTAAGTAATTCGGCATAGCAAACTTTCGAAGTTCCGTGTCGTTTTGCCAAAATTATTTTGACAAAATTTCATTATCCAAACAAATTTTAGCAACCTTTTTTTATACCAATGCAATATTTGGAATTATTTTAGTACGCACATTTTCATTTTCAATTCAATCTTAAAATCTTTAATGAAATTATTTATGACAGCAAACAATCTTTAGACAATCAACATTCAGTCAAATGATTTGTTATGACAAAAAAATTAAGATGAAATAAATTTATTTTTATTTTTGTCGAAACAGCTAGGTTAGGTAAGAAAGGGATACAGTTTCTGCTAGTAACCTATTACTGCGACACTGGCAGAAACTGTACTCCCTTTCTTCTACTAAAATTGTTAGTCGGTAAATCATTATCCATAACACGTTTGCTATAAATCTAATTTTACAAGAAATAAAGTCATATATCCTAAGTATTTTATTATATAATGTGTATTATTCCGAATGTTCATTAACCCATCTGCGACGATAAGCTCACGTGGGACCGCTGGAGCCCCGCAACCTCAGAGCCGTGACACAAAACCATGTCTGCTGCATGTTGCATGCTCGCTTGCATGCTACATGTTGCATGCTGCATTCTTTCTTACATGCTTCATGCTTACTGCATGAATGATGCATGTTTGACACCTGAGAGAAGTTCATAGCAAAAGCTTTGTAATACAAATTTGTTTTAAAAACATTATTAAGATAAATAAACATTAAATAATTTGAATTTAGGACTTGTATCTTTTATTGAAAACTGTTTTAAGTTCGATCGCGGCTGAGGCTGGCCGGTTAAGATGATTCGAACAAATGATGATTAGGACAATAAAAAGTCAAATATGTTATACCAACTGAAATATTTCACTACATTAAAATTGGTAAAAGTACTAGTTGGTAAGCAAGTTATTGTTGAAACGTTCACTTGCCAAACATTAGGTTTGCGTTACAATTCTTTGTGAAGAGTTTATTTACTAAGTAATAATTTGGCAAATGAAATTATGCGGAAAATTGTTTGGGAAGTGATAATTTGTCTTTTTTTATGAAATAAGGGTAATTCTTAAATAACACGTCGTGTCATATGCAATTGCGCATAGGCTCTTAGCTGTACGTTAAGTGTCTAAGATAAATTAATGTTGGTATTTTAATCTGAAGTTTACCTATGCCATATATGTAACTTCTGGTTATTACTAAGTACTTCACATTACAAAATAAGGAAAAACATAACGATGTATCAGTCACTTCAATCGTAATTTTAAACCTATCAGAGTAGTACCATCGCAAATCTTCGTAATGGAAAACCTATTCCAATAAAGGAATTATTACCGAGAAACACTAAGTACTTTTGCATAATAATCTCACGACCCACACTGTGTTCTAACCATGTTTTCCTTCCCTTGTCATCAGTGTTAAATATTAATGATTAAGAAACTACAATTTCCTCATTTAACTAGCTTAGTACAGCTCGCAAGCGCGACTGCTGAATTCCGTACCAAAATGGTAAAAAAGAACCCTTATGGTGCGACTCCGTCTGTCCGTCTGTCTCTCACAGCTGGATTTCTCAAGAACTACGAATGCTATCAACTTGAAATATGGAATAGTTTTAGATGACGTTTGACCAACTATTTTGCAAATTAGATTTTTTTTTTGCAACTTGGCCTGAAGGGGGTCTTAAAAATTCGAAGCTGGGCTACTAGGGCATGTGGGGTATCATAATATGATACCCCACATGCCCTAGTAGCCCAGCTCTTTTTTGTATTATAAAAAAGTGCTATTTGTACATTCTCAAACATTTTTATCTTTTTTTTTAGGCCGCATAGTTTTCGACTTTTGAAGAAAATTAAAAATAAAAATACCATTCCCCGGATATATCCGAAGTTTGGAAGTTTATGTAAAGATTACAGGAAAAATAAAACGATATCTCTAAATAGCACACTTTTTCAGAAATCACCAACAATAATTACATTAGTTCCGCTATCGGTCAAGAGATGGCGCTGACCTAAAACTACAATATTCTACACGGCAGTGTGCAGTGTTCAAATTCTCTGACGAATATACTGCATTGCTAAGCCGAAAAGCGCTATCTCAATCGGAGCAAGTTTTGAGAAAATCGACTTTTTGTAAATTGTAATTTAAGGAAAATCTTAGATACAAAAACTTATTTGTTGTTGTTTTTTTTAATGTTTTAAGTAAGATAGCGCTATTTTACTTATACCATTAGATGCGAAATTGTTAAAGCTATTGAATGGTAAAAAAAACTAAACGGGTGTATCTGAGAGATAGCGCCTTTCGGCTTAGCAGGGCAGTATATACAGGATGAAATTGAGAAGGCGTGAGTTTATGTATGTATGCCATAAAATCGTGTCTACGTGAAGACAATAATTTTGTTTGCACTATCTAAGACGATAATTAGGTACACGATTTTTTTTCACATTTTATATTTCGGAAATAACAATTTATAATGATTAGGACAACAGTTACTGAATCTTCCATTTCAATTTGTCACATGTTTTCAATTTCATCCTGTATAGGCCTCGCCGATAAAAATTTAAAATGGTACGGAACCCTCGGTGCGCGAGTCTGACTCAGTCTTGACCGGTTTTTTTTTATTGATTTTCTTGATTATCTATACCTTACTGGCAATATTTGGATGTATTAAACGCACTGCTCACATGTTCAGGGGTATATACAGGCGCATGTACATATAAATCAAATAAAACTGAAAAAAATACAAGATTTGTTTATTTAACTTACTGGTAGGTAAAAGGTCCCACCTCTTCCACCTTGAGCTTGCTATCTTCACCACTGATGAACCTCTCAGCATTGGTGATGTTGAACAGGTAGACAGAGAGGTGGATACTGTCCACCTCCTTGCTCATGCCCTCATGGACAAATGTGCCGTAGTCCACGCGGGCGCACTGGGGAAGGAATAAACCACCGATCAGCATAAGCATGAAATATAGCGGTCGAAGGCTCGCTCACTGTAAAGGTCATCGCTCATTATAACAGCACTGCTCCGACACGGCAAATAATTTGTTATTCAAGTTAGAATTTTAAATCAAACGCACTAAAGTCTAATTTACGATGGCTATACAGAATAGTAGACAGTTCGCGGGCAGTGCGCGGCCCGCGAGCTGTCACACATCGCGCCGATAGCGCGCTTCAAGCGAGTAGCCCGCTCCCTGGCAAAGAAAAGCTTTTTTTTTTGGGTGGGAAATTATCAAATAACTTCTCCCGCTATGGGCGGAGCGGGAGGGCGTGTCAGACTCTTACTGACTAAAACCCAGCCGCGTTCCTTCGGTTGCCCTGTTGCCGGGAGCCACAATTTCCCTATCGGTTTTCTTCGCACCCCCAGCAGGCATCGGCCCTAGCGGACCCCGTCAATTCTGCTGACATCTCTTTGAGACGCACGTGGAACACAACGAGTCGTCGACCCGGGCTTTGTCTTTATCGGACGGTGAGCTACCCATTGCTCACCGTCCGCAAGCCCGCGCCTACGGTGGACGGAAATCGGCTTGCTATTCCCGACGCCCTGGGAGTCTCCTCTTGCGGCGGTTAGGGGCACGAGGGCGCGAAGTTTGCCTCTACCTCACGCATTCCACCTCCTCTTTCGCGAGTATTACCACTTCGCAGAAGGAGGTGACGGCCTGCCATTTCCTCTCACTTCGTACCATGGCCTGAACCAGGGCCGGACGCGAGAGATCACCGACGCCGATCGCCTCCACGAAGACACGGCGATGCTCCGCCCAAGCCGGGCAGACCTCCACCGTATCCTCCGGGCGATCCACACAATGGTGACACCCGGGCGTTTCCTCCCGCCTTATCCTAAACAGGAACCTCCCGAAGCAGCCGTGTCCGGTGAGGACCTGCGTCAGGCGGAAGGTGAGGATGCTGTGACACCTAAAAGCCTGCAGGCGGTATGCATACTGAGCGAGCCGTTCGTGCGATGACGCATCGCCGCCCACGCGCGGTCCTCGAGCCACTCGCACGGCTGTCTTCCTGTCGCCTGCGCACCATTTCTCGACCTAGCCGTTGACGTGTGGATGTAGTAATTAGCGGTGCATGAACAACAAGCTGTCACCTCACCGGTGGCGTGCCAGCAGCGAGCGGTCGTCTTGCTGACGGCGCGTAGGCGACAAGCGGATGAATATTTTTCGAGGCAGTGCCGGGCCGTTACCGCGCTGGAGGAGCGGTACTGTTATAGTGAGTGATGATCTTAACGTGGGACTTAAACAGAACTGGCAAAATGTACGTACGTGAACTATAGTCTAGTGACTATAGTTCACGTACGCACATTTTGCGCGTGCAGGGTTAGGTAGAGGTGTACTTATAGTTAAGTACACCTCTACCTAACCCTTCTGGGATTATAGCCGTGATGTTTTTGTTATGAGTGTAATTTGCTGCAAGAGTCTGTTTCTCGATAGCTATAACTTGGGAGTGTTCATGTCGAGGTGAATATGTTTCTTGTAGGGAAGTGTGTACTATCGCTGACAACAATGGGTGCTACAGTACGACACAACTTAGATGTAGCATCGGCAAAATTCGTAAAACCGATCACCATCTGAACTGAGTGCGCCTTCAAAATCACCAATATTTATTACTGCTTTAGGTGAAAATGATCTTTACGCAAACGCAATAACTTGTGAAGTCATATAACCAAATATATTCGTAAAATTGAAATTAATGAATGCAATTTTTCAAATTTATGCTACATCTAAATTGTGTCGTACTGTACCTACATCATCGTCGGTTACCTTCAAGTGAGTTAGTGCTCAAACGCAAGCCTATCAATGGTAATGAAAACTAGCCGTACGTAGCCGCGTGTATACGTGTTCGCGAGTTTTAACTCTTTGTATGGAGCCGAGTTTCTGTACCTTTCTTTACTTTTTGTACCTTTCTACTTTGTGCTACAAGGGCTTCAGGATCGATGTATGGACTGTGTGAAAGATGTTGTGGCTACCGAGATGTCGACTGATAGAGAAGTATGGAAGAAAGGGACATGTTGCACTGACCACAAATAAATTACAGAGGAGAATGATGATGAAGGGCTCCAGGATCGTCAGGTCTTTTAAGAATCAGCTATTGGGCCAGCAAAATTTTAACTGTAGTGCCATCGACACGAAGAAGACAAAGAAGTATCAGCTTTCGAACTTTTGAACATCCTCTGCTGAAGTAGGGCTCGCTAACGAAATAATACAGTAAACGGCTAGTTGCTTAGCAAATTAATTTATTACAGTGGGAGTGCTATATATACTTACATAAACAGCGATCAGCCTTATCGGTTCCACTATCACGGTTAACATGGCTGCTGCAAAGCATGTCACTCCTACCACTAAGCTCACTAGGAACTTTACTGAAAAATAAAATATACACATTTTTAGGATTTAGTTATGAGCTTAACGGTCACTAACGAGACACAATATAATTTTTATTGTTACCGACTTCTAAAGGCAAATCGACAGTTGAGCAGTGGTCTACGTAAAACATATATATGACGTAAAAACAAAACAAACAAACTGGTATTCAGCTGCATCTAGTTAGACTGAAAGCTGACTCCAGCCAGCCAGCTTAATTGTGGAAATGCTACGCAGATAAATCGGCGTGATAAGCAGCATTTTATGGGACATAAATCAGTCATAGGACATAAGAATAGAAATTGGTCAAGGCTATAAAAAAATAGTAGAAAAAGGCAACTTATAGACTTTATCGCTGGGTGAAAGTCGGGATGCATAATATTGTAATACCGACACTGATATATTCATGTATAATGTTTATTTATGTGGAATCTTTGCGAAGTTACAGGCAGACGGAATATTGTACAGTCTGACTATTTTCTAAATGTCTCTCGGGAATCATCGCATTTCCGAATACAAACGAATGCTAATTCCATGTCCATCAATTATTTGATTTATCTTGAATAATAATTTTAATTCAGAACTTTATTGTTATTTTGTTATTGTTGTTTTGTAGACCTTTAGCGGTTAATTTCCGTGTGAACTATATAGAGCTGTAAAACAATTTTGGTACCTGCGACTTTAGCAGCTTTCCTCCCATTTTTTAAATAAACTATATTAAGTTAAAAGAGTATTACTCTATATACTTCCAAGTCGATTGAGAGCGTCCGGTCTGCACCAAGTGCAAAGAGCAACTGATAGAAATTCGATGACTGACGAAACACGATGTTTGCCGAGGGACATTCAGAAAAAAGTTATACTCTACTGCTTTTGAATCAAATCTAATCTTATCGACTTAAGTATTTAATTAAAAATAATTAATTATTAATTTGATTAAACTTACTTTTCGTCGTTCTATTCCGCTCATGACTTCCTTTGGCGACGTACCCCGTTTTCAGTGCCTCTTTCATCTGTTTAGATAATAAAATTATTAAACACTAGCTTTTGCCCTCGGCTTCGCCCGCGTGGATGTCGGAAAATATCCCACGGCAACGTACTACCGAGATTTCATACCTAATAACAGAGGAAAAGGTCATTGACTTCTACCGCTGCGCCCGCGTTCCTCCGCGTAATTTTGAAACTGTAATATCTTTTAAACTATTCATTTAAATTATACGATTTAAAGGCATATTATCTAAATCTAAATTAAATTCCCAATTTAAATAACATATTTTTTTGGATAAGGATTAATACTATACCTACCGGTCAAAAAAGCTTCGGAAATAACAATTAAATTTTTATCAAATTCTGAAAGATAAAAATGGTTATTGTGGGTCATCCTTAGAAGATAGACATATGCCATTGCGGAATTTTTGTTGAACTTTTTAAGATGAACAATACCCAAGTACATAAATTTGATGTATCTTTTTCGGTTTAGGCAGCGCACGCCAGTAAAGCTCCCAGTCGGCATGATTTTTTCCGACTTCTTCAACAATAATCGTCAAATTTCAGCCAATTTACAAAAAACCTTAATGAATTATAGACTAAAACCTTCCGCATGAATCACTCCGTCTATTGGTGAAAACCGTTTGAAAATCCGTTCAGTAGTTTTTGAGTTTATCGCGTTCAGACAGACAGACAGACGCGGCGGGGGACTTTGTTTTATAATTTGTAAGGATACAAACACACAAACAAATTTTATCTCTCTATAATATTATAATATTACTTTTGAATTGTTAAAGGAGACGGAGACGGTTTATTGAATAACATAAAACATCGCTTTTGATGAAACATCTTTCATTATTCTTAACCTGAGGTGGAATCATTTATGTACAGTACACCTCAAAACTCCGTAAGTATGCTAAGGATTATATTGCTATGAACTCGAGCACGATACAGTCAGTGCGTGTGCATGTGCGTGTATGAGTGATGTCTCAACATTCCACAGATAACACACACTAATGAATTGTCGTCGCACAGTAACGTGAAATAACATTATATTTCTGTTGCATTTAGAATATGCGTCACAGTGGCGACCTGATGCTAAAATTCGCATTACAATATCATGTGCTGGTAGCTGTTTGGGCTAAGCAATGGATTCACGATCAGTGAGGTCTGAGTTCGAATCTAAGTAATTACAACGTGTGGCTGGTTTTACTACTAGTTTCATAGAAAAATTACATTTATATTTGTTTTTTTCTTATTATTTGTTTTTTTTATAAGAAGTTAAATATTAGTTATTGTATTATTGTTTAACTATATAAGTGATTTTTAATTTATCTTTTTGGTGTTAGAAGGTGGAAATAAAAAGTCGTGTTGAATGATAACAAAAATGTTTATTCGTTTTATTTATTTATAAAATTAACAAACTCTTATTAGAATTGTGATGTCACATTCCTACCTAGACAAAAGAAGTTCTCTTGTTACTTACTATTCACAAGATTTTTTTAGTCAATTCATAATAACATAACCAGTACCCTAATTGCGTAATACAACACAATCACAATCTGTTTCGATTTTTTATGTAACGTCACAATTAATATAATATTGAGGTAATAGCTTAAGTGTTCATTTTGTTGACGAAAAGAAGATTGAAACTAAACCTCAATTTAAGATCATTAAATAATTACAGATATGTTAATACTACTAAATATTTAGTTACACCGTCTAATTATTAAAACCAAAACATCTAGGTATTAATATTTTGTATTACCCCCATTATTTTCAATGCAGTCAAGTAGACGTTTGCGCATGGACCCTACAATATTACCACATATTTCGGTTCCTCTTAAATTTTCCCACACCTCCATGCAATGGGTTTTTAATTGTTGTATACACCTCTCATCCCGTGACTCCCACCTTTGCACCATCAAACCCCATAGATTTTCTATGGGGTTGAGGTCGGGTGATCGCGCTGGCCGTGGAACAACAATTATTTCCGGGTGATTCTGGAACCACTCACGCACAATGCTCGCCCGATGAATAGGACAATCGTCCTGGACAAATGTCAATTGTGTCAACTCATCAGCTGGGTGAATGATGCGCACAGTAGGTAGCATGACATCGTCTAATACTTCTACATAAGTAGAACTGTTTAATCCAGAGAATTACAGTATTCCTCTAAAACAAAAAGAAAAGTGATATTAAGCAGTTATAACAACATACTAAAGTGACGTCATTTTATAATTTTTATAATAACATAAAATAATATTTATTTAAAATAACAGTATAAGTAATATTAAAACTCTGCATTTACAAATGCAATAATAAACACTAATTATTTATCTTTTAGACCTCATGACGGATTAAAAAAATAACAATAAAAAGAACTAATCCATATGTTACCAAATAGTCTAGGTAAATTTCAAATAAAGTTTAAGTTACAATTTGTAAATATAATACTCACATTCAAACCGGTTTCATCAGATATTTGTGTTCTATTAAAATCACTTTTATGCAGCGCAATAATAGTCGCCCTCGCCTCAATATTAGATAATATTTGCCTGCATTTTGAGATCACACCAACAGTTACAACAAATCGACAACGTTCATTCCGATCAAGTCAAATATTAATTAAACTCATATTCTACCTCACAAGTCTAAACTTATTTAGTTTTTTTTATGATCTACCTTTCTAACTTTACGAAATGTGTGAACAAAGCGAACATAAAGAATATTATATTTCTGTCCCATTACTTCCACAAAAAACCTTTAATATACTGCATGAGATTTGAACTCATGGCTCACCGATTCACGCATCTATCTGAACGCGTTAACCGCTAGGTCATCTTGACTTGTATTTTAATGTTGAAATTATGAACTACAATCACTTGTTGACGACAATGATGCATGTGTCTCTTGAAAATAAAAGGTCGTAAGTAAAAACTAAACGTCAAGCTATTGCTTTGTGAGATTGCCTATGGACTTTTGGTCGGTACTGTACTTACTGGGGTTCAAAAAGCCGCGTGACATTCCAAAGCCGGAAAAACGAAAAACTATTTTTCAAAGACGTCATTTCAGATCACAATGAAGACAGGGTTATGAATAATCGGAATTAAGGTTACAAAAAACGGTTTTGGACATGAAGTAGTTACTGCCAATTGGAGAAGCCAATTAGTTTTAAGAATATCAACTTTTTATGAGTGTACGAAAAAATAACTGCGTACTAAAAATTTATGTGAAATTAGATTTTCCCGCGGCTTGATCAGAATTTTTCATGTCAATATTTTATTTTGTAATTTTTTTTAAGTAGAAAATAAAAAGAAAGAAAGAAAATAAAGAAAAATAATTTATTCTGCAAAACAAAACGAACGTTCCAAAAAAAAGCAAACATAAAATACACATACAAATTAGCCAAAAGCCTCATATTCAACCAACACAAGTCTGACAATTTTGTTCATTGCTTAATGTTAGGGCCACGATCCTAACACAATGTACATTGCGTAATTACAACAAACAAACAATCAAAACAAAAACAAAATGCCGATTGCAGAGTTAACTACTTTTGTAACAAATAACAAGAAAAATAAAGTCATAAATAAATACAAACTCTGCAGTCTGGAGAGTTTGTATTTATTTAAACTTTTCGCACTCAGAAAAGGTACAAAGGCGGACTGAATGCCTTAGGCATTCTGAAGTCAACCAAAGGTGGTAAAGAGAGTAGGTGGCAGATGCTCTGTTTGAGAGGAACAAAGGAAAAATATATTATCATAATGAATTATAAATAAAATAAGTTTGTAGTGCCACAATAGTCTATTGACGTCATTTTGGGGGTCAAGGAAACTCCATTGATTAAGTCGAACAAAGCTTGTTCACACGAGGAGTAGTACTAACAAAGGCGATTATCTATTCTATCATCATCATAATTTCAGCCGAAAGACGTCCACTGCTAGACATAGGCTTCCCCCAAGCACCGCCACTTCGACCGATTCTGTGCTTTCCGCATCCAGCGGATTCCTGCGGCCTTCACAAGGTCATCGGTCCACCTTGTTCCCAGGCCTTCCAACGCTACGTCTTCTGGTACGCGGTCGCCACTCCAGAACCTTTATATACGTATAAATAAATGTTTTGTTTGGTTCAAACTTTATAGGTTCGAATCGTTTTATTTACGAAACCTAAGCTGTCAGGGCTGACTGGGAATAAATATTGCAGTTTGACAGCTGTTGTATAGAAAATAATTATCTCAAACTGTCATTTTTACCTTATGATTATTGAAAAATCTGCCATTATTGTTTTAAAACGCGGAACTTAATAAACAGTAAGCTCGCTCGAGTCGTGCGGTGTGTTATGTGGTCACAGTTCTAACCTAACCTACCTTTCAGCCATTTTCATTTGCTACAACTAAATTTAACCAACTGCTACCGGCGCACATAGTTGTGGCCGGCTAAAACTAGGTGTGGCCGCACTTCGGGTTTTAGCCATGACATATTTATAACGAAGTTAAAAGGAAAACTATCACAGCTAAGTAGGCTTAACGAGTAAAAATTGACCAACTTACATTCAATGTTAAGTTTGTTCTTGGGATAAATTCATCCCAACTACGGAACCCTTTATTGTGCGTGATCTAACACGCACTTGGCCGGTTTTTAAGATAATTTAATTAGTGGAAACCTCTATTTAAGTACTTAGAGCCACCACCAAATGTAAAAGCTAAGATTGAGGAGTGGATAATTGAACAAGAGTATGAGGCTGTTGAAGATCTTCTTACCTAGATCTGTTGATTCTATTACATTGTTTTCTTCACGACGGCACGGGGTGGTGCCGTCGTGGGGTGGTGCCCCCCCGCTCATCTCCACGCACACACCTACACTCAATACTTGTCACATATGCACACAACATTCATTACATTACACGACACCACACAACACACACACACACAAACGCACACAAGATACATAATTACATTCATCACCAACCACCAAATCACACTAACATACACATCTGCACTTACCAACGTCTTATTATTTTATTTTGTTTTTTTTCTTTCTAATCTTATCTTTGACAATTCTATAACTCTAAATCAACTTGTATGCTCATAATAATCGCTCGACCTTATTGTATCTACGCAAAGACACTGCCGACCAAGATACAGGATTTTCCTAGTTTGGGGGCAGGGTACATTTCTTCTTGGACTTTCGACCTCACTTTTTTAAATTATACTTTAGTTTGCTTACCTTTCTGTATACCTATCTATTGTCAAACTTTATGTTTTTTGTGAATAAAGAATTTATTATTATTATTTTTAAATGTCTTTGACAAATCTGGGTCCCGGACCTTTGGAAGGCGTACGTGGAGCCGAAGCCAACTCGCAGAGACCCCTTAGACATTTTTAAGTGTTGAGGCACCAACCGACGATTATCCTTGTTCGCACTATGCAAGGGCACCCAAGGACAACCCCCGGTTGGTGTAGGACTATTGCAGAATATGGAAACAAAGATATTGGACTATGGGTTTGGGTGGCTAAAGTGGACTGGTTACCTGGAACTATGAAAGGACTATGGCCCCTGCCTGATCAATGTTTAAATGTAGACGGATAAAATGGCAGGGGCTTGCACACTCAATAATGGGCCCCCGAAAACGGTCGCTAGCACAAAGTGTCGTAACGACAAGGGGGCAACATGTCCTGAGGTGCTTTAGAGGAGTAGAGAGGTATTCCACGGCTATCAGGACAATCCCGGAAGTACGGTCAAGATCCCTACCAGCATCTTACTGGAATACTTCCTTCCTCTGAGCACGTTTGCTCTTGCGAATCTCCACTCAAGCTGGCCAATTAAGGCAAGAATGAGGTGGGAGCTCCGTTCTTCGTCAGTGTTCACTCCAGCCGGCCAATAAAGGCAAACCGGTGGTGAGGAACAAGACTTCTCCCGGGAGATAGGGTCCGTGGGGTCGCTACTGCCCAACAGCTCGCCACATGCTGCCCTGCGGGTTTCTATATCTCTCTTGGTCTGGCTCCTCATCCTAGACCTGTTCCGGCAAAGTAAACTCTACCGGCACAGACCTAGAGTTTGGAGCGCGCAAGCCCCACCACGACGTCAACGTAGAGATCCGGCGGTGGGGTATTATTATTATTATTAAATGCAAGGTGTACTGCCTATCCTCTTAACATCTTCCCTAATCACCTTGACGAGGAGGAGAGGGCTTAACTCATTCTCTCCTGACAGTACCTACCTAAAAAGGTTACTCACTCTCTAATTCTCTATATTCAAAACGCTGTATTTATCTCTCTCTCCTTTCTTTCAGTTCATTCAAAGATTGCCTGGAGTTAGATCACCTAGACCACAATCGTACATTATTAATTACTAAATTCTATTATTTTCTCCTTTATTCATTAAATATACCTATGAATTACATTTAAAATATTAATTACTAGCTGTTGCCCGCGACTTTGTCTACGATCCAGGATGCAAAGTAGCCTACTTATATCCTTTTCCACATCATGGTCTACCCATGTGCCAAATTTCATCAAAATCCGTTCAGTCGTTTTAGCGTGAAAACGTAACAAACAAACAAACTTACTTAAAAATTATTATAGTTAGGATATAAAAACATTTAAAAAAAATAAAAAACTTAAAAAAAAACAACCGACTTCCAAAAACCACTACAAAGTGAAAAATAACTTTAATTTCGGAAGTCGGTGTCTTTGGTTTTGAATTTTCATTTTTTGTCACCAACTTCCGAAATTAAAGTTATTTTTCACTTTGTAGTGCTTTTTGGAAGTCGGTTGTTTTTTTTTATAAAAAGATTTTAGTTTTCACTTTTTAATTGTGGTATTTACCCCCACATAAATTCGAATACCACTACCTGCTATGTAAATAACAGTGAGAGGAACTTAACATATCATCCACATACTAAGTAGAAAAAATACGTATTATTGAAGCTAACTCAAAAACCATCCAAGCAAAGTTAATAAAATTTATATGGGACCACTTCGAGAGCATACCCTTTCAAACAAAAAGAATTTTCAAAATCGGTCCACAATTGACGGAGAAATCAAAGTCAAAGTCAAAGTCAAAGTCAAATAATTTATTTCAATTAGGCACAAAAAGGCACTTTTGAACGTCAAAAACAAAAAATAGAATTGATTCTAGTCGCCCCTTCCAAAAGGTAGTTTTCGTATGGAGAAGAATGGGCAAGAAACTCCACCGTTACTCTTTTAAAATGTTTTACAATATTTTGTATACATTGATTATATAATTATATGTGAAGACGATGCACCTGGAATAATATTACCATACCACAATAGGTAAAAATAATTAAAAATGAAGCAATGACAGAAAAAATAATAATTATGTAATGGATACATGGTGTTCACATATTTACAAGCATTGCAAAAGTAGGTACCTATACGATATTCCTAAAAAAATTACAAGTGATACTAATTAGTCAGTGTGTGAGTAATCACAGAATGTAAAAAATAAATGTTATAATATTTAATTACACAATTAAATTAGCAACCAGTTTGATTTTGTCTAGACTCTAAATTGTCCTATGGAGCTAGACCAGCATGCTTCCAAGCATTCTTATCTAGAATATAATCCTCTAATTTGTAATATGCTTGTTTACAAAGAGTACTTTTAATGTGAGTTTTAAATTTAAAAATAGGTGGACAAAACATTAAAAAAAAACAAATATACGCGACGAACATATAACCTCCTCCTTTTTGGAAGTCGGTTAAAAATAGTAGCCCACCGGTATCGGCAACAGGCTTATATTTTCCACTGCAGAGCAAAGCTTATTTAATCTCTACCTAGGGCAGTAAGCATGCAAATAAATAAGTAAAGACCTACCTCAAAAAACCACTACAATATTATGTTAGTACAATAGTCACACACAGCACAGACACCAATAAGAGACCAACTGTCATCAATGAGACAAAATAGAACTTTAATTGTTATCTCCAGGAGAGCTCGTGACAGTTAAGGGGATATTTAACAGCACAGGTCTATTGAGCAACCACCTTAGAGACGTCGGTCTCTGGGCAACCTTGCGCTACTCGCGCAGCATCGCGCTTATCACTTAGAGCTGCCAAACACACTGATTCGGCGCGAGAGTTACACCGATATATAATAGCTTCTATATTGTTGTAACTTGATTCAAAGTGCGCCTATTGCTTACCCCCTGGCGTAAAAATGAGTTGAAAACTGTCCCTAATATTCCATAAATTGTCAGGCATGCTTAAATTGGAGTTATTAAGTGTATTGTTTCGACCTAGGTGTGTTTTTATTTATGACAACATTCATTTTCCTGCCCATTTCCCAATTAATTTAAGTTCGGCGCCACTTGTCCCTTTCAATATGCAATTTCTATATTAATTTCTGTAATTTTTATGGTGTACATAATAAAGAATATTCTATTTATCTATCTTTCTTCCATAGTTCTCTATTAGTCGACATCTCGGTAGTCATCAATCAATCAATAAGTTTATTTGTGAAACATAGGTGTATAAATAGGGGTAGCCATATCATCTTTCACCAAAGACATTAAATTATTATCTTTCACACAGTCCATCCATCGTGTCTTTGGTATTCCCCTACTGTTATAGCACTAGTCCATCCTAAAATAAAATGAAACCACATTAACGCGCGGCTAGTCATGGTATTTAAATCAGGCACCGAGTCACCAGATCAGGTTCCTTCCGTAATTTTGAACGGAACACCCATGAAAGTGGTCACCTGTTTTAAATATCTTGGGCATATAGTCACTGATCTCCTACGCGATGATGAGGACATGGTCAGGGAGCGTAGGGCGCTGTCTATCAGAGCGAACATGATAGCTCACAGGTTTAAATGTTGTAATGCACAAGTGTAAATAACACTTTTCAGAGCGCATTGTACATCACTCTACACGTGCTGCTTCTGGGCTCATTATACCCAAAGATCATTCAGCGCCCTGCGCGTCCAATATTGAAATGCGTTCCAATGCGTTCAGGGCGTTGTTGGGGCTGCCGCGCTGGTGCAGTGCGTCAGGCATGTTCGCGGACGCACACGTAAAGACGGCTTCCACGCCGTGCTCCACAAGCGATACGCAGTGGCACTCGGCAGTAACATCCTGGCTATGATTGCGGATAGGCTGGACACGCGTTACGTCCAGCACTGGGTTAATACCCACATAAGGAAATAAGTATTTATAATTTTTTTTTAATTACTAACACTAGTTTCATAAGTTTTACTGTACTAATCATATTTTGATTTATTAAAAGAGTGTCCGTGGAGTTTCTTGCCCGTTCCTCTCCATAGGTACCTACTACGCTTTGGAATGGGCTACTAGCTGCATCTTTCTGACTGACCGACCACTTGAAAATTCAAAAGTGCCTGTAATTGGTTTATTTGAAAGAAATACTTTGAGTTTGAGTTAACATTCTATGGATTTCAAAGACAAATTATTTTTTAAGATAAAGTACATATTTGCCTAAGTGGAAATAACATCAATTGGTTACAAGAATTTGACTAAACAACGCTATAAGGTTTCCTTGACGCGTGGCCAAAATCTGAACTAAAAACATAATTTTTAAACCGCTCTAGCCAGCACACATCTCCGCTCTACCCAGCACACATCTCCGCTCTAGCCAGCACACATCTCCGCTCTGGCCAGCACACATCTCCGCTCTAGCCAGCACACGTCTCCACTCTAGCCAGCACACGTCTCCGCTCCAGTCTAACCAGTACGCATCTCCGCACAGATTCGGTGGATACACCCTAGCTGAAAAACATCTCTTCTCGTCTCCGCTTCGGACATCTCCGCACATCTCCGCTTTGGCCTTAAGCAGCGTTTATGAATAAGGGGGATTATCTACTGATCTCATTTATTAATCATAACATTCAAAGACCTGAATTTTGAACCGAAACTGCATCCTTTTGTTTGAAATGTTTCGGTGTCGGGTTTTATTTCATTATCAATTTTTATGTACTTTTGTTTTAATTGATCATAGTACGGTAAAGCTCACCTCATTTAGCATGCTTATGTGGCAAAACAAACATTATAATAGCAATTTAACTGTAGGTTAAAAAAATAGATATTTACAAAAATATGGAGAAATTAAGAATATTTGCAAAAAATATTCATTAATATTTTTATCATTTACACCCACGTTTATATGATAAAAAACTACTAACGAATATTTGAATTGAAATGAGTTGCATGCTTCAAGAAAAAAAAAACACTAAAGTAAATATATTTTTTATTGTTAATTCTCATAAAAATTAACAATTCAGTTGTTCAATGCAACAGTCTTTGTGGGTAAATAAAAATACTTTTTATCTTCGTATTGTTATAATTATATCAATAAGTACGTACAAGTAATTTGAGGAAGATTAATTATTGCTATTAGGAAGGTATGGAACTGTCTGAAGGCAAGAAGAATGCTGCGACGGCGCCACCTGAAAATTGGGGGTAAAAAAACTTGTTAAGATTGAAAATAAAGTAGGTAATATTCTGCCTCGGCTGCTTCTCTGAAAAACAAAAATCCTTACGATCCGTGAGGGCGTTGTCAGAATGATACTGAGAATCTGTTTATGTGATAATTTTCTGTACAAAAAAAATGCGTCTAATTTTTTTTTTTCTATGATGAGCTTTACCGGGTTATAACATGGGGCGCGGGCGGCTGTCGTTTAGCGTGGTGTCTACTAGTCATAACCCCTGACCCCTGTTAAAAATTTACGAATTTCTAATGGAATTTGGTTAATTTTGGTACTTAAATAGCAATAACCTTTCGGATTGGACAAGGTTTTTGTAACACATTGTATACTGTAAAAATCTCACTGTTAAAACATATGTGAAGTGAGCCGCCAATAGTGAATGACAGTTCACTTCACCCCAGTTGTCATGGTGAGGATTTTACAGAATGGACTGGGTAGTCTAGGGGTTATTATTATAAAGTCACTTTGATTATGTTATCATACCCTAATCAAAGAGACTTTATAATAATTTTGGCAATACGTAAAAAAATAATGTAAAAATATAATATTATTTGCCATTGCTGGTGTTTATTGCAATTAAAATGCTTAGTAGACATTATGGAAATGAATGAGAAAAACAAATGTAATATGAATTTGATGCACAAAAATTAAACGTTGCTCCACACCTCTAATTTCTCTTCTATCGTAAAGTTTACAACATCGATCACTAATAAAGAACTTATTAGTGATCGATGGTTTACAACCACAAATCTTACGTATTTACACAAACTCCAAGAACCGTAACAAATATGTATGTGTGGTCCATACAAATCTGTATCATGTGGGAATCGAATCCGCTATCCATCCATAGCGCAGATTGCTTGGTCAAGTAGCTCAATAGCTGACGTTCACAAGTATTTTTACCCCAGAATGAACTATTCTTATATAAACCAATAAAGAAAGAAGCCACTTCAATTTCATAATGTTACCCCTGGTTACTGACACTGAGTCATTATCAAAGACATGCACAGCTGTCACAAAGACCGGTCCTAAGAATCCCGCATCCGCATTCCCTTGACCTTCACCCGAGGGCCTAGACAAATGGCTATCACTTTCAATGCGTCTCATATTTCTAAAACGACTATCAACAGGATTTCAATAAGCTTTTCGGTAGCTCATGTCAGTTCCATATATTTTTGACTTCTCCACCATCATTATCGCTGATAGAATGTCACTTTGCCCTCTGAGAATCAGGTCATCGGCCCATCTTGCCCTACTGAGCATACCTCTTCTTCTATAGCGTGTCAATGGCAATCTAATTGAAACGAAAGGAGCCTCCCCAAGCGGCGTATCTACAGAGAGCCACTATACGTCTGGCCTACGGTCAGACAATGGTCGATCAGCGAGTTTACTACGCTGATTGGCTAATCATCACGATGACAATCCGAAGTCCACTGAGTATACTTACTGACTACCACACCAGCTCCTGAGTACAGTGCCACCGAGCAGTGATCTGTCATGGCGCCGCTCAATATGTTGGTGCCCGCGAACGCACTCAGCCTTGCTACCATCATGCCTAGACAGGCAATCATACCCCTGGAAACAAAAAACGTTATCAGACTACGTGATAAGGTCGTCAGGTCAAAGTGCTGCTTCATTGGGACTTGCGAGTCTAAGTTTAAAATTGCGCTGAAATGATATTTCACTGTCATCATTTTAATAACTTTCTATTTCTACCTTCTAATTCGCGTCAATATAAATATAAAAAAAAATATAAAAAGCTTTTATCAATTCCTTATAACTACATCAATGAGGTTTTTACACTTAGAGTATAAGACACTATTATAAGTATGTTAGTGTGTTAGTAGTGAATTAAAAATCTTTATATGCATATTTGTTAGTATTGTGTGTTAGTATCTCCAATGTTTGTTTCCTCTATGTAAGGACCGCCTGAGGCGGTAAAAGCCTCCTCCAAATGTTTCCATTCGTCCCGTAGTCTGGCTGTTCTTGCCCAAAATTTGCCAGATATTCTTTCAATACTGTCCACCCACCTTTTGAAAGGTCTGCCTCTCTTTCTTTTCTTGTTTCTAGGGAGCCAGTTTGTCACGACCTGGGCCCATCTTTGTGGTTTCAGCCTCTGAATGTGGCCTGCCCACCTCCATTTTAGTTTAACTACTCGTACCTGCTTAATCACATCCTTCGATTTTGTTACTTTCCTAATCAAAGTAGTTTTCACTGTCTCTTAGTTTTACGTTCATAAAACTACGTTCGAATCCTCTTTGACACGTTCTTATCTTGTTTTGCTGAATTTTAGTTACTTTTCGCGTCGATAGTACTGTTATAGTTCGCCACTTCCACTCCATCGTCGGTGGCAGCGTAGATGTCGCTTTGACGCAGGTTTTGGGGCACAGAAGGCAAAAGGGCAGGAAAAGTGGTGAGACATAGTCTGCGATACAGTTCCAAGTCCGCACCCTTCAGCCGTTTTCTCGAGGTATCCCCACTTTACCAAATTGGCGTTAAATCTGCCCACTTAGGTTCGCAGACGGTGCAAGAATAGCTCAGGTTATGAGGAATCGAAACTTGTCTTTATTGCTTTGAAATTGCCGCTGAAATAATTATGTACTTATAATCTGTATAATTATTTATTAGATGTATTCGCCTGTATCATGTGTGAGAATGGCTGTTTATTATGTTTTTGTGTTGTCGCCTATGATTTAACCTGCTTTGTTTTTTTTTTGTGAAATTATTACATTGTTATTTAACTACAAGATTGTTAAAGATCTTCTTAGTGTGTCGATGGAAAAATAACACGAAAAGATATAATAATATTTTAAATTTGTTAGGCCCATTATTCAGCAACGCGAATACCGTTCGCTGACGCAGCCATTAGGCCCTGTGTGTAGGTGACAGGGCATGCGGTGCAGTGTGGAAGGTGACCATTGTCTGTGGAGAGACGCCGCACACACCGGAGATCTAAGCCGTCCATAACACTTGTGGGTGCAGGTAACAGGTTGTCCTAGCTGCGGCCTACTTGGGTACGAAGTCTATTTAAGGTCGACTCGCTAAGAAGAGTTTAGGATTATTTATGGTGTTGCAACCTTTTTCTTTTGTGTGGAAAATTATCAAATAACTTCTTCCGCTCTAGGCGGAGCGGGAGGGCATGTCAGACTCTTACTGACTAAAACCCACTCGTGTTTTTTCGGTTGCCCTGTTGCCGGGGGCCACGATTTCCTTATCGGTTTTCTTCGCACCCCCGGCAGGCATCGGCCCTAGCGGACCCCGTCAATTCTGCTGACATCTCTTTGAGGCGCGCGTGGAACACAACGCGCCGTCGACCCGGGCTAGGTCCTTATCGGACGGCGAGCTACCTATTGCTCACCACCCGCAAGCCCGCACCTACGGTGGCCGGAAATCGGCTCACGATTCCCGACGCCCAGGGCATCTCCTCCTGCGGTGGTTAGGGGCGTGAGGGCGCGAAGTTTGCCTCTCCCTCACGCGTTCCGCCTCCTCCTTCGCGAGCATTACCGCTTCGCAGAAGGAGGTGACGGCCTGCCATTTCCTCTCACTCCGTACCGTGGTCTGAACCAGGGCCGGACGCGAGAGATCATCGCCGCCGATCGCCTCCAGCGGTGTTACTACCTGGCTGCTTAATTCATAAACAAGAAATAATAAAAACAGATTAACAGTGTGGATACAAAAAATCACCATGGGATAATTTAAAAATTAATAGAATTAATTTAAAAACTTTTATATTATTTTGTGACGCCTGCGCATTGTTCGCATGTCGGAAGTTATAACCAACAATAGATATCATGACGTAGACATTATTTTATTAATGTACCTATTATTTTAATTTAGTTATAACTTTTTTGGAGGTCAGTAGATTAACGAATCTGCATCATTGAGAAAACTTCTTTCAGAATAGGTAAAATACGAAAACCGACACGAAGACGAAGACGTCATCACAATAAAACTTTTATTGTGTCTCGTTTACTATCTGTGAACCAAATAACAAGCATTGCGGTATGATATTATCCCAAGTGGATTTTAAGAGCATTTATCCTAAAAGTTGACAAAGTCGCAAATAGCTATCAAGTATTAACAAATATGCACACATACACACACCCCCACACACACTAAACACCACAGTCATACACACCACATTCACATACATCACACACCACACTCACATCATACGTACACAAACACACCAGATATACCATACAACACCTGGAATCACCTCTCTAGTCTCCACTATGGAATTCGTGCCCCGCGCCCCAAGACACAGACTAACTGTCTAGTTTGGGGCTCACTGGTAAATAATATTTTGTAACCTAGCTATCGGTAATATTTTAAGCTACTCATGTCGTCTCAACTTGGTGTTAACCTGTAAACCTGCTTACTGTATTACCTGGACAGTAAACTATTTTCTATTGCTATTTACCTGTTTTGATTAATTTGGCAATATTACTGAATGGAGATATGAAATGTGGCTAACTAGCAAACTAAAACATTGATTATGAAATGCAATAATTAATATCGTAACACCGGATATTTAGTTTTAGATGTAAAAAAAGTATTTGGAATCTCCAATTCCAAATGCCTTTTTTACACCTAAAACGATTACAACATCAAATTCAGTGTTATAATATTGCAATTCATTATTAATATTCTAGTTCGCTAACTAGCCAAATTTCATATTTCCATTCAGTAATATTGTCAAATTAATCAAAACAGCGTATTATTTGACATCTATTTGCGACGTTGCCCACTTTCAGAATAAACGCTCTTAAAAGCGGCCAACCCGTCATACTTTTCATGCAAACGCTCGTATGTGATTATGGCGTCGTAACACATCTTTCTTTGAAATTTTTAAACTAATAGGTAGGTATCTTGTGCACTATTTCTAGGTTTCTATGAAACCAAAAAATTAAAATTTCGAGAAATAAATTCAGTACAAGCCTCCGAAAATCTGCATTTTTGCACAATTTTTACCTGAACTATGGCCGTTCATAATGTACTCATAAATTGTAAAAGTAAAGAAAACATCTACATAGAAACCTTGCACATGTAATGGAGAGCCTAAATGACAAACATTTATTTCACAAACTAGTAAAGTTTACTCAGAAACACGTATTTCCTGAAACAAGTTCTATGAAATTTCCGCACACTATTTTTCGTACAATGTTATCGCGTTCTCACTTGCTTGTTAACATTTCTCACTTGCGCTAGATGAAACGACATGCTTTTCGACCATGCTTGCGTTGACGATAAATGGATCGGGAAGGGCCCTCTTAAGTCAAAGTAAGGTGTATCAATTAGAACCAGTTAGGCCTAGCTCCATGGTTTACGCTTCTTTTAAGTTAAATCTCATGAAAACGACTCTTTAAAAACTTTCCACACACATAACAAAACTGATCGGGAGAATTTATGCAACTGCGTGGCGTTTTTGTAGCTTTAATGTCTTGCGTTTCGAACACGACTTAACTTGTTTCAATAGTTTGCTTATTCTATAAAGTATCGTAAAAAACAAAAGTGTAACCATGGAGAATTCACGCTAGTCATTTATCTTGATAACGGGAGCTAAACAAACGTAAGTATTATTATTTTTGTAGTAAGGTGAAGAATACCTAACTAAAACAATATAAATCGCTTAGGTGGGAGAACTGTTGTTGAATAGTGTATGTTCTCCCATACGGAATGTATGGGAAAACATGTTTTTGCAACTGCAAAGTTAAGTTGGTTGATTATTACTCGTTAACCTGTAGAGCCTACTTAGCTGTGATAGTTTTCCTTTTAATTTCGTTATATAAACTACTGTTGTGATTTTTTTCAGACACCCAAAACCAACTATTTAGCCGGCAGGGGGGGACACTTGACTCTAACAAAAATTAGCACTTTAAAGCTCAATATTTCGCAAACGAATCCCTGAATCCAAAAATGGTTTTTACAAACTCACAATATTTTTGAAGGACCTTTCCAATGATACCCCTCACCATGGGGTAAAAAAATAAAAAAATAAAACATTTGTTTTACCACTTTGTCGACGTAATTAATATCGATGTCTTACGGCCGAAAAGGGATAAGCGACATTTTTTGAGAAATTGAGTTATATACATACTTAGAATCGCCTTTTTTTTCTGCGTCGATTGGTCTAGGTAACGTTTGCCTACGTAAAACTTTTTGTCGGTTACGCGGTAGGAAAAATATAGACTTCTGTCAATTTATTTCGTTGTAAACGACTTCAATTTTTGTAAAATTATTTTTTTGGTGTTTGATCTACGAATTATTTAAGAATATAAAGTTACACCTTTTGGACTTTTTGTAATATTTTAATGATTGTACGTTAAACTATTTTGGCTGGAAGTAAAAATTCAGAAATATGTATTTAGTTTGTTATGCCTGTTCGTGTTTAAAACATAATTAGTCGTTTATTCCGTTTTGGCCGCATTTTGCAGACTCTGTTTGGTCTGTAATCTTTTAGTGCAATAGTTCTAAGTCTATTTGATCACGGTGATTTTTTGATACAATACGAGGGTTTATTACAAACAATTGTTATTTAGTATGTTTTTAATTTGATAAGTGTGAGGTGCCATTTTTATGTTAATTAAAGACTGAGCTGATTACCTAATTAAATGGTTTTTTATTGTATACCTATACCTCTTGGGTGAACTTGAAATGTTAAATGCAGAGATAACAGTTTTTTAAAGTAAAATAATCAAAATACATCCACTAAATAATTGACATCTTTTCAAAAAATGTGCTTGATACAATTTTCCTTTCAGTCAACTATTGTTACATTGTTGGTTAGATTATATTATCACATTTTTTTCTCTAAAAACCAAGACTTGACCTTTTTTTCCTTAATTTAAATAAAACATGGGTTGAATTTAGGTCATTTTTACTCGCATCAGATAATTTGATAATTCAATTTACGACATTTTGGGTGATTTTAAAATAAAGACCATTTGGGGATAACCGACAGTAACTGCTTCTTGCAGGCTGAATTACGTAAAAATAAAAACGCCATCTTATAGATAGCATGCTAAATATTATAAAAACTCATTTCCAGGCTTTCGGGAGCTATACTTAATTTTTTATGATTTTTTTTCGTTTATTTTGAACTTTAAATCACTCCCCTGTAAAATTTGAAAAGAGGCGGTTATCCTTTTTCGCCCGTAAGGCATCGATATGTATACCTATGCCAAATTACAGCTTTCTAGTACTAAGGGTCTCGGAGCTAGACCGCGGACAGACAGACAGACAGACAGACAGACGGACATGACGAAACTATAAGGGTTCCTTGTTTACTACGGAACCCTAAAAACGGAACCCTTATAGGATCACTCGTGTGACTGTCTGTCTGTCCGTCTGTCACAGCCAATTTGCTCCGAATCTAATGGACTGATTTTGAGATTTAAAGTTGAAATTTGATACACATATGTATTTCTGTGACCCAAACACGGACGTGTAACGTAAATAAATGATTTTGAATCACTTTTGAGGGGCCAATAAGAAAAAAAAAAAAAAAAGTATTTCAATCTGTGTTGTGTGACATATCAAATGAAAGGGCTTGTTGTTACAAGAGTCTCAATTTTTTTTTATAATTTAAATAAAATTATGAAAATTTATCATTCCCCTCTTACCTCCGAAACTACTGAGCCTAAAAATTTTAAGAAAATAAAGAGAATGGTTCTTCACTCATAGATTACAGAAAAACTTATAAGAAGTCTTAAAATAACATGGTGAATCTATCAATTTGTGTTTTGTGTTTTATGACATTGATTTTTCTGTGATTACTTCCTCACACACTGACTTATTAATTACAAAATTTTAGGAAAATCGTCTACTTTTACAATGTTTATAAATATGTGAGCACCATGTATCTATCACATATTAAATTATCTGTCGTTGCTTCATTTTTAATTATTTTTACCTATTGTGGTGTAGTATTTTTATTCTAGGTGTATCGTCTTCACATATAATTATTTAAATAATTTACGTACCTATACAAACAATTGTAAATCATTTTAAAAGAGTAACGGTGGAGTTTCTTGCCCATTGTTCTCCATACGAAAACTACCTTTTGGAAGGGGCGACTAGAATCAATTTTATGATTTTATAAATTTTTGACGTTCAAAAGTGCCACACATGGGTCTATTTGAAATAAATGATTTGACTTTGACTTTGAATATTGTGCGCACAAACTTATATTTGCAATTGGAATGTATCGGAGAACATGTATTTCAACTACATTGTTAAGTTTGTCATCATCATCATCATCAGCCTATAAATGTTCCCACTGCTGGGACACAGGCCTCCTCTCTGTGAGAGGGAGTGGGCCGTAATCTACCACGCGGGCCCAGTGCGGGTTGGTAGATGTCACATGTCTTCGAATTTTCGGTTCTAGGACATGCCGGTTTCCTCACGATGTTTTCCTTCACCGTTTTGAGAGCAGTGGTGATGAAATAATTTACACAAAGTAAAGCGCCTGTCTGGGTTCGAACCTACGACCTACAACTCGTAAGTCGCGGCCGTTACCACTGGGCCACCACTGCTCAGTTAAGTTTGTATTTGGGAAAAATTCATTCCAACTACGCTAAGTGCGTATCGGACTACGCACAATGAAGGGTTTCATTGTGCGTAGTCCGATACGCACTTAGCCGGTTTTTTATAATGAAATAAATGCCAGCTTACCTATAAGACGTCGGATACAAATCCACAAAGTACGAGGATATGACTCCGAAGGCCATGGCTGTGGTGAGGAATATGTAGAAGAGGACCAGCCCTGATATAGCTTCACCGGTGTTGTCGATGCCGACGCCTGCTGCTGCTGCTATGACCAGGATTATGATCGTCATGGGCTGCGGAAGAACAGATAAATCTAAACATAATAGGGTAGTTGTCTAGGTAAAAAAAAAGAAATTCTGTTTAGTTTGTCTTTCAGATAAAAAAAAAATATTAGACACATTATATTACCTAATCAAAAATAACTTAGAAAACACGCATTATACTTGGGGAGTGGGAGCTCGCTACGTCACAACGCAGTTTTAAATCTAGCAAGGCGTGACGTCATGCCACATTTTAACTAGGGCTTTTAAATACCGGTATCAATACCGGTATTGGAAAAGTCAATACCGTGATCACGGTATCAATAACGGTAATCCTTTATTGATCGAAGTTCAATTAGGACATTAATAAAACCATTAAGATACGTGTTTTTATATTCAAATCAGTCTTTACTGTTCTTATTTATTGAAAATAATAAAATAAATACCTTTTATACATAGCTAAAATCGCGAAAAAAAAAAATCAACTGTTCCCTATATTTTGACGAGATATGCGAACATAAATGTAGGGAACAGCTGATTTTTTTTCGCAATTTCAGGGTTAGTCCCATAGTGAAAGTTATTCATAATGATGAGTACAATGACCCCTTAAGAGGTTTAGTGTAAACAAAAACTAAGGTTGTATACTTAACAATTTGGTATTGGTTGATTTTATTTAGGTAGGACTAGGAATTAGGAACATAATCAAAACTTAAACTTTATCAGTCTTTTTGCAGGAAGGCATTTCACATAGACTTTGTAAAGTACTGACACTGAGTTTGAGACTGACATCGAAGACGACAACGCTGATGTCAGTTTCAAACCCAATGTCAGTATTTAGCGGTGAGGCGATTGAGATAGAAGGAACAGTAGAAAAAGTCAGTTGAAATGGTGTGAATCACATCTAAAGATTGTAATACCGTAATCACGGTATTGGGGCGTCAATACCGGTATTGAAAAAGACCAAAATAAAATCCATGATCACGGTATTACGGGATCCCGGAATACCGGTATTGAAAGCCTTAATTTTAACTCAATGTATCGCTGTAATCTTTTGATTACGTCAAAAAAGAAAAAAAATACGTGTTCAATATTTTTTTTAGTATCTGAAAGACGGACTAAATAGAATTTCTTTTTTTTAAATAATCTACAAGACGGACAAAAAAACATTTTGGACACAAGCCTATTATTATAAATTAAAATCGCTTTTCGTGTCTTTCTGTAAACTATGCAAAAGATTTTGGTGCGATTTTCAACATCAAAATCAAAATCAAAATATTTTATTTCACATAAACCTACATGGGCACTTATGAAACGTCAGAAGCTAGGTGCACGGTTCCAATTGGTCGCTTCCTATGGAGAAGAGCCGGCAAGAAACTTTACGGTTACTCTTTTCAAAATAAATTGTTTCTACAATGTTTTCAAATTACAGTGTTAATAGGTATGGGAGGACAGTGTAGGCCTATCAACAAGTACCAGGTACTTAGTAAAATAGAAAATGGTCCACAAGTCTACAGCCTACAACGTTCTCACATTCACAAAATCTAAAAGAAAAGAATCTATATTAAAGATAAACAAAATAATAAAAATAAAAATAAGGACCTATTTAAACCAAATGACATGATTGCCACTACAGCTGTAACAAATCTAATTTGATTTAAAAAAATACAAAATTGTAGGTATATAATGTCAAATACTGAAAATATTATGTCAATGAAGTATGTAAAAAAGTAAAATAAAATAATCATCGTAATTTGGGAGCAGTTAATAGACAATTAATTTAGAAACTTTATTACGGAAGGTTTATATAGGATGACTGATAATTACCGATTAATTTTCGTTGCTCCTTACAGCATTTCGAATGAACTAGTTTGAACCGCATGGAACTGGATGAAACTGATTACAACTGCTTCGCTTTTGGATTGAACGCAAATCGTTCCGAAATGTGCTTTGAGGTAACTTAGATTACAGTGACAGATTAAACCCGTGACTTTACTCATCATTACACACAACTTTTACTATGGGACCAAACATGAAATCGCGAAAAAAAATATCAGCTGTTCCCTACATTTATGTTTACAGTATTTATTTGAGTATTTATTTATTTCAATAAATTTGATGTCGCATATTCTGACACTTTTTTGCTATTTTGTCGCATATTTCAACCATTAATGATGCATAGTTGCATGTATACGATACGACCAGGTAATTCGGCCTCTAGTGATTTTAGGTAAAATGCTTGGAAACTAACATCAACTGTTTCCGTGAGAGCTTCTATAATAATAGCCTTCACAGTAAACATTAAATTTACTTACAATTTAATACAATTTATGTGTTTACAGAAACATGATCATATGTAATTAACATTGTAATGATTTTAATTAGTTAGTATAATTAAAATGTGGCGCATGTATTTCGCTTCGGTCACCGAACATTGTAACGCGTCATTTTATAAAATTTAATAAAAATATACCAGATTATTTGAACATATGCATATATTCCTCCTGTCATCCTGAACGGTGCAGCCTTAAAATTAGTGGACAAGTTTAAGTATCTGGGTCACATAGTAACAGGTGACCTTAAGGATGACGAGGACATAGAGAGGGAGCGCAGGGCTTTGGCGGTGAAAAGCAATATGCTCGCTCGCAGGTTCGCACGTTGCACCATCGAGGTGAAAATAACACTTTTTAAGGCATTCTGCCAGTCGTTCTACTCGAGCGGCCTGTGGGTGAAACATACGCAGCAAACCTACAGAGCCCTGCGCACCCAGTATAATAACGCTTTTAGGATGCTGTTGGGGCTGTCGTGGCGCTGCAGCGCGTCTGCTATGTTTGCTGAAGCGCGTACGGATGGCTTTCCAGCCATCATGCGCAAGAAAGCAAACTCCTTGCTGCACCGTCTACGAAGCAGCACCAACAGCATCCTAAATGCTATTGCTGCCCGTTTCGACTGTCCTTTCCAAAATCTGTGGATAAGGACAACCATAGGCATCCGTTAGGTATAGATATTAACAATACTAATATAATTATTTTTGTTGTACAATTCTGTTACTAACATACTAACATTTTATGATTTTTTTGTAACCTATATGGAGTTTTCTCTGATATAAATAAATAATAATAATAATAATAAATTAGACGTTTGATAAATTCTGGACATAGTTAATAACTACTAACTGATAATAATTACTGTCAAGTATCTCGACTACAATAGAGCCAGTAGGCTTCCGAATTCTAAAGGCAATTTAACCGAAACTAGTCCTAAGCGAGTCGTGACTAGTTTCAGACTCGTCATGACTAGTTTAGTTTCGGACGCCTGGCCCGAAACTAGTCGTGACTAGTCCGAAACTAGTCGTGACTAGTGTGAACCTGGTTGACCCGCTTCCGATTAGTCATTCCGAAGCGGGTCGTGACTAGGGTTACACTATCTCAGGATTTGTCCTGAGATTTCAGGATTTTTGGACTGTTCTCAGGATTGCGGCTGGATATTGCATTTTTTGAATTTTCAATAAAATACAGCTTAAATTTTAAAGATCTCTTTAAAAAAAGTAAAACAAACTAAAAATTATCTTCATTTGGTAATAATTGCACAATTAAAATCAATATTTATCCAAGTAGGTACCTACTTACTTATTCAGTTTTACCATACTTAATATGTGAAGATACCATTTATGGCGGTGCGTGAGCGAGATCCGCAGTGTATAAAAACGATAATATTACGACTTTTTAAAATTGTTAAGTATGTTAGAGAGAAAATTCTCAATATGTAAAAAAATGTCAGGATTTTTCAATGGAAATCAGGCCTTTTCTCCGCTCTTTTGATTTTTTCATCTGGTAGCTCTAGTCGTGACCAATCCAAAGGTTAGCTGGTAGAGAAAGCTGAATGGCAATGTTCATTTTATACACCTACATAAGATTTCATTAAAAAAAGGGCATTGAAAAATAAAAATAACTATGCAATTTGATGACCGTTATTACCAAAGCCTAAATGAGTTGTAAACTTGTTTCAAGGTAACCAACGAATATGGGGTCAGTAGATCTAGCCCCTCGCATGTTGTTAGACTAGATTGCATAATAATATTAACTAGGACTCAACTTATTCCAAGATTTAATTGACGTCAGTCTATAATGCTGTTTGCGCTATCTAGTTGAGACAATCTACATCATTAATTTAAAAAATATGAAAGTAGAATTTTGCTATTGTTTATCTAATTCGCATCATCTCATTGCCAGCGGGATGATGAAATAACAATCAATGCAACAGCTCTCCATCGGAGCGGTTCAGCAAATCCGGAAACTATTGAATGCTACTGTCGCTGCTATTAACGTGGCCACTTACAGGCCCAATTAATCTAAAAAGTACCATCGATTCGAAAATAAGAAGAAGCAACTCCCAGGTATTGACAGCTCGTTGAAGGCTAACGATCATAATGCATCAGCTAGTATGTATAGTCCATGGTGATACGATAATCTTTCTTTCTTTTCTTTTCTTTTCTTTCTTTTCTTTCTTTTCTTTCTTTTCTTTCTTTTCTTTCTTTTCTTTCTTTTCTTTCTTTTCTTTCTTTTCTTTCTTTTCTTTCAATCAATCAATCAAAAATATTTATTTGCTAGAATATGGTACATAAGGTGTTACAGTAAATTTGTTTCAGCATATCCTGCCATAACATGGCGTGCAAATGTCTTTACAGTCAGCAATGTCAATTAACCTAACTTACAAATTACAGACTCTATTAATTTGTCTTCTAAATAGTCATTAATGGTATAATATCTTTTAAAAAGTAGTAGTTTGAAAAGTATTTTTTTAAACACTGTCAACGGTAAGTCTTGAAGACTATTTGGTAAATGATTGTAAACAATAATCGACATGCAGTATACATTTTTCTTAAATAATTTTAGTTTTATTGGAGGCAGCCGAAGTCTATCTTTATGCCGTGTTCGGCTATTTGGTCTGTCAGTGCTTGTTTCAAATAAATTGTAGTTACTTTTAACAAAAATACATATTTCAAAAATATATAAACATGGCAGTGGTAGAATTTTAAGTTTTTCAAATAATGGCTTACAGCTGTCTAAAAAGTGAGCTCCACAAATTGCTCGAATACATTTTTTTTGAGCTTTAAAAACTCTGTCGAAATCTACTGAGTTACCCCATAGTAAAATGCCGTATCTAAGTACGGATGATACATAACCATGGTAAGCCAGTATTGCAGTATCACAGTTTACTGTTTGTCTAATTCTTTTCAAGACATATATAAAACGATCTATTTTTGCAAGAATTTTCTCTATGTGTGTTTTCCAATTGCAATTTTTATCGACCGTTATACCCAAGAATACACAATTATCGACAGTGGTCAAGTGAGAATCTTTATAGTGAATGTCTATTTCATTTATGTTTGAATTGTATGTCTGAAATTGTACTATGTTCGTTTTAGTCATATTTATTTTTAAGTAATTTTTTCTAGCCAATCGATTGCATTATCAAGAGCTTTGACGATTTCATTTTCTAAATTTTTGTTATTGTCACTCTTAACCATTATTGTGGTGTCATCAGCGAATAGTATGCAATCTTTGCCTATCGCCTCTGGAATGTCGTTGATGTAAACTAAAAAAAAAAAAAATAAAAAAAAAAATTAATAAATAAATTTATTATAATAAATTTCTTTTCTTTCTTTCTTTTCTTTTCGTTCTTTTATCTGTTTTTTCTTTTTTTGATCGCCTCTGGGGCTATAACGATCATTTACGTTGCGTTGTATATCGCAATAGTTAATTCATAGTTGAAGTGCACATGGTACAATATAACAAAATTGTTACTTCACTTTTTGAATAAACTAAAATGAAAAAACTTATTCTTTAGCTTGCCAATCGCTGTATGACTACCAGTCAATGCAAATTACTTGTAACTAAACACATAATGTGGTGCCGATGACACGAGAATAAATGAAAACGTTGACAATACTATTAGCATAATCAGCCTATAATGTTCCCACTGCTGGGACACAGGCCTCTTTGTTTGTGAGAGGGAGTGGACTGTAACCAACCACGCGGGCCCAGTGCGGGTTGGTAAGATGTCACATGTCTTTTCGGTTCTAGAGCATGCCGGTTTCCTCACGATGTTTTCCTTCACCGTTTTGAGAGCAGTGGTGATGAAATAATTTACACAAAGTAAAGCGCCTGTCCGTGTTCGAATCTACGAACTCGTAAGTCGTGGTGCAACTAATATTATTGCATAGGAGTATTTAGAACTATCAAATAAATCCTAAGATCGAAATTAAAAAGTGATATTTTTAAACAAACTGAATAGTAGTGATAGGCCGACTATGGGTTTTGCCAATCTTTGACTAGATAAAGTGACTAAACTATTGGATATTGGTTGAATTTTTGTGTGCAGACTGGGAACGTCATTAGATATACGTGAGATTTTTAATGTATTGTTGTGTCCAACCTTATATACATGTGGATGCTTGTAACCCTACCTATGCATTATATTAAAGATTGTTATTAGTCTGTAAGCTTTCTTTAAAATAAAATAAATAATTAAGTAATGTCAGCGCTAACCCCCTTATCTATGCACGAGGAGAGAACTTTCATCCTGTATTAGCTTCATAATTACCATACATTTTTTGTGGTTTAAGTTTGACATAACTTTATTCCACGTTTATTAATAAGGAGAAAGGAGTGACTGACTTTTAATGATTTTATACTGAAGATCACGTCTAAAGGATTTGGAAAAAATATGTGTTAAACTAGAGCATTTTCTTAATCTATACATATAATAAAATCGTAGCGAAGTCAAAACTGTACATTGAATATTTTTGAAAAAAAGTAATTTCTACGAGGTCTAGGATCGATTCTAATGCCGAAAATATTTTTTTTAGAATTTTTGTCTGTTTGTCTGTTTGTCTGTATGTATGTTCCAGCATGACGCAAATTCTAGCGGACAGATTCTGTTAAAATTTTGCATAGATATTCCCTGTGTGTCTGGTCAAACTATAGGGTATAAACTATCACGCTATTTACTATGGGGGACGAGCAATATTACATTATGTTGTATTTTTATGTTCTAGCATGACGCAAATTCTACCCGATAGATTCTGTTAAAATTTTGCATAGGTGTTCCCTAAAAGTCTGGTCAAACTATAGGGTATAAACTATCACGCTATTTACTATGGGGGACGAGCAATATTATATTATGTTCGTATTTTTGGAAAAAAACGCGCCAAAATTTTAGGATATTGTAGATGGTTATCGATTAAACTTTTTAAATGATTATCATCATGCTATACCTTTATGGAACTAAGCAGTCAATCATGAAATATATAGGAACGGCTATTTTAGACAAGTTTCAACAAAGCAATTAGCTCAACGGTTGGGCGGTTGCTTTGCAAACATGGGGTTGTAAGTTCGATTCCCACCTACGGTTTTTCTTTTTTTTCACATTTTGTTATACGATTATTATTTTTTTTTTTTTGATTATGTACCTATAATCTATAGATATAATAAAATCGTAGCGAAGTTAATTTTTTTTAAAGAAAGTTATTGCTACGAGGTATGGGATCGATTCTTATGCGGAAAATAAAGTTTTTAGAATGTTTGTCTGTACCAACTGTAGGGCATAAACTATCATGCTATTTGCTATGGGGGATGAGCAATATTATATCATGTTCATATTTTTCTCTGCAAATTGTAAAAGGACGCGCCAAAAGGCTGGGATATTGTAGATAGGTAGTTACCGATTTAACTTTTTAAATGATTATCATCACGCTACCTTTTATATAGGAACGGCTATTTTAGCTAACTTTCAACAAAGCGAATAAGTAAGCGGTTGGACGAATGATTTGAAGTCCTGAGGGCCTACCACCAGCTCAAAAGCAGTATTATTTTAATATTACTTTAGTTTACTTCAGTGTGGGAAAGAGATGAAGCTCTACAGGATGTATAGCTCCATCTCTTTCTCCCACTGAAGTAACATTAAAATAATACTGCTTTATGAGCTGGTGGTAGGCCGCCCGGGGTAGTAAGTTCGATTTACATCTTTTTTTTTAAACTCTTTTTGTAAAACGATTATTTTTTTTTGGATTGTGTCATCATGATCATCATCATCAGCCTATAAATGTTCCCACTGCTGGGACGCAGGCCTCCTCTCTGTGAGAGGGAATGGGCCGTAATCCACCACGCGGGCCCAGTGCGGGTTGGTAGATGTCACATGTCTTCGAATTTTCGGTTCTAAGACATGCCGGTTTCCTCACGATGTTTTCCTTCACCGTTTTGAGAGCAGTGGTGATGAAATAATTTACACAAAGTAAAACGCCTGTCTAGGTTCGAACCTACGACCCAACTCATAAGTCGCGGCCGTTACCACTGTGCCACCACTGTTCTGTGGATTGTGTATGTTCATAGAATGTATTAATTCACAAAAAATGGAAAACTTCGTAAGCTATGGGAAACTACTAAGTTACAAGTACTTTACAGTCACAAAACATTCAAGGTTGTATTCTGATCATTTTAGAGCAAAAGACTGTAGGAATAAAATGTTTTTTTACAGATTTTGACAGCAGATTTGTCCAAGCGATTTTAAAATATGTATGTGTGTGGATCTTCTGGAATCGCTGCCACACTGCTTCCTGGAGGCAAAACAGCGCACGTCATGTTTAAGATTCCCATCGATTTAGAGAGCAACGAAACGCCTGTTGCCGTGGGGTGTCACGCAACAGTAACAAGGGATGTGTGCTTAGGGGATTGCGCTTCGTCGTATGGGATGAATGCATTATGGCAAAAAGGAAAGCAGTGAAAACTGTAAACAGAACCCTGCAGGACATCCGCAGAAACCAAGATATGATGGGTGGTGTCACAGTTTTGACAAAAAAAGTGAATACTTCGTTGAAAAGGTCGACTCTATGGTCGAGAGTTCATAAACTGCGCTTGACCATCATCATACGAGCTCGGCTTGGCGGTAATTCAAATGCTCAAGTATTCTCCGATGTTCTTCTAAAAGTTGGTGAAGGCACTCTACCAGAGACTCTTGGTAGAGTAGATCCCACTTTAGAAGATCTTATTCGTCTGATATACGAGGATATCAGTCAAATACCGTACCAAGAGAATTCTTAGGCGTGTTTCCGTTTTAACTCCGAAGATGATCAAGCTGCAGCGATCAACCACAGTATTCTCTCACAAATTGAAGGGAGTGGAGTGATATACACCTCCATTAATACTGATGTGGAGGAAGATGATGCCAAATATCACCCCGTAGAATTTCTCAATTCACAAATGGCAAGTGGACTTCCGGTTGTATATCTGTGTAACGGAAACCAGCTTAAAGTCATGTCTTTGCAGAGAAACGTCATCGAGGTGGAAATTCTAACAGGTTGTGGCGATGGTGAGACAGTGTTTATAGCGCGTATAAAGTACAAATTCCCCATAATTACCAGTTAAAGCGCGTGCAGTTCTCTGGGAGTGTATGCTTTGCGATCAACAAGTCACAGGGGCCGACACTGAAGGCTGAAGGTTGCGGGTGTCGACCTCAGGATAAGCTGCTTCTCACACGGACAACTGTTACGTCGCTTGCTCCCGAGTCACCATTCCTGACTCTTTGTATATTTTGGCTGCTGAGAATAAAACTACAAACGTAGTATACAGGGAAGTTTCATAAAAATATGGCTATTATTGTAGTATATTGTGATGTCTTACGATTTCCATGCGGACGAAGTCGCGGGCAGAAGCTAGTAACGTAATAATTGTAAACTTACGTCTAACGCGGATAAAAAACTGAGGACAGGACATCAAAGATGGGACGGGCTAGATCAAAGTTTTGATCATGATTATTAATCGGGGAATTTAAAGCTACGTGCTCAGCTGCAACAACTGCTGGCACCTCGTTTCGAGCAAGGGTCGGGGGGGAGTAACATTTACTCGGGGGCGCGGCGGTCGCGATCGCAAAGGACCTCCACGGCGAGGTCGGGTTGGTAGTCGTGTCGTCTGGGTCGGTAAGAATATGCCTTGGTCGGCGAACATGACTGATTTTACTGGGGACATAATTGGCGGCCTCGACAACCAGAGGGTTGCGATGTTTGGCCGCGGACTCAAAGAAACGCTTCGAAGCGCGTTTGAGGAACTGATGGATGGTAGGGATTTTAAGATCGATATGGAGGCTCTCGTTCCTCACAAACCAAGGGGAGCCGGTAGCTCTACGGAGGAATCGATTTTAAAGGGTTTGTAACCTATGGATATGATGGGGTTTTGCATGAGCAAAAACGGAACCCGCATAAGTCATGATTGGGTGAGTTTTACTAAGAGAAAAAATCTATTTACGTAAAAACACGTAGTTTTTGCACACTTTTTTGCACAGTTTTTCCATACAATTTGTACACACTATGTTCCACCTATAAAAGGAAATTTCATGTCGCAATAATGCGAAATAACTTAGTATATAATTCGGGGAATCGTTATACGAACCCAAATATGTATAACACATAGCTATTAAATTTGATAGTGCTGTCTAGCTAATAAAGCAAAATCAAAATGTCAATTATTTGATGAAAGTCGTGAACTCGACTATTGTACGCCTCGATTAGGTAGGTAAAATAGTTTTAAAGTCAAATCTTTTTATATATCCAGGTCACCTAGACCGAGACCTAGCCCTGGACCTAACTTCCTGAAAACTAGCCCTTCAGGATACCTACCTAATCGAGTCTAAATACCGGAAAGCGGTTTTCGTAAAATAAAGGCTACCCCACCTGTATTCAGAGGCTCCTAGCGGGCTAAAAAATCTAGGTACTAAAACTAAAATACTAGATTTTTCAAGGGGAATAGACTAGCTTGAGGTTTCCTTTAGAACGGTAAAGATCATTTCAGTACTTTACCCGTAAAATCACTTGCAAATAATTTAAAATTTAATTAATCGCATAAATCCCGTTACAACTGAAATATCTTTTCAGCGGGAATAGTTAGACTCATGGAAGAAACCTCACTAGAAAGGCAAAAAATTTACAAATCCCGAGGTATATAACACACCATGTGAAAATATGTAAATAAGGGTGTTTTGATGTAAAGTAAATAGGAACTTAAGTTATTTTTTAACAATAAAGTTCATAAAACAGGAGGCGATTCGCGGGTCTCTGTAAGGTAAAGGTTCGCTACTACTTAAGCTAGCGCGCCACCTGCCAACTTTGTCCGATATCTTAGACGTGGCGCTCCTTAAGAACGTCAATCTAAAGTTAGAATCAATAGAACGTGGACCAGATGGCGGGTGACGTCACTGCTTGCATCCAGAGCGCCTTACAAGCGGCGACAACAACACTACCGCAGGGGGGAGGGCTGATGCCGCCCCTGCCGGCACGCATCACGGCAATGATCGCCAAGAAGAGGCGCCTTCGCAAGCAGTGGCAACAACTTACATGCCCGACGCTGAAGACTCAGCTGAACCGTCTCGCGGAGAAGGTCAAGGCCGAACTATCGGCCCATACCGCCGCGGGCTGGGAGGAACGCATCGACGCGACAACAGACAGTTGGCCGTCGGTGCACAAACTCTGCCGCCAGCTCTCGAATACCCCAGCCCCGGTGCGCCCACTATTCAACAGCGACGGGGCACTCAAATATGTAGCGGAGGACCGGGCGGAGGTCTTCGCTGAGCACCTGGAGCGTCAGTTCCAGCCGAACCCGACCAGCGACCTTGAACATGTCGCAGCAGTCGAGAAACACCTCGGGGACTACTTCGCAACGCCGATAGCTCCCGATGAAGACCCTATCTTCTTCTCGCCTGGCGCAGTTAGACGCGCCATCCTAAAAACCAAGCCTAGGAAGGCCCCCGGTGCTGACGGTGTCACCAATACAGTGCTGCGCCACCTGCCGTTCCGTATGGTAGCGGCACTGGCGCGCCTGTTTACGGCGATACTGCGCACGGGGGCCTTTCCCGCCTCGTGGAAGGAGGGGCGCGTCATTATGCTGCCCAAGGCGGGAAAGAACATCCTGAAGCCGGAGAGCTATCGGCCGATCACTCTGCTGCCGACGGTCTCCAAGGTGTTCGAGGCACTCCTGCTGCGACATCTCCAACCCCACATAGAACCACGACCGGAACAATTCGGGTTCCGGCCAGAACACAGCACGACGCTCCAGCTGTCGAGGGTACTGCACCACCTCGCAACAGCTAGAAACAAAAAGGAATATTCGGTGGCAGTATTCCTCGACATGGAGAAGGCCTTCGACCGCGTGTGGCACGACGGCCTTATTTACAAACTTGCCACCTCGGACGCGCCCCGTCGCGTCGTAAAGGTGGTGTCTAGCTTCCTCTCCCACAGGACTATCAGGGTGGTCGTCGACGGAGCGCTATCTAGCGCCCGTCCTGTGCTTGCGGGTGTACCGCAAGGCAGCTGCGTGTCGCCTGCGTGTTACTCACGTTACACCGACGACATCCCCGCCACAAACCAAGTAATTCTCGCGCTGTATGCAGATGACCGTCCGTGTGGTGCCGGACTTAAAGAATAGCACTACCCTATTTCTTCCCATGGGTGTCGTAAAAGGCGACTAAGGGACTTACTAGAGAATGGGCAGCAGCGTTTTCTATGCATTTCTAACACCATACTGCGATCGCCAACCCGCCTGCCAAGCGTGGCGATTATGGCATACCCCCCCCAAAAATGAAAAGCACCAGAAAGAAACGGCCCCTAGTGCCCGGCGGCCCACCGGCCCTTGGGTACGGTAGCGGTCAAGGCCACGGTGAGGCAAGGGGTGCGAAGAATCCCCGGAAGAGATCCGGCTACCATAACCACCGGAAACTGGACCTGGCAACATACAACACGCGTACACTCCGGACCGACGAAAAGATCATCGAACTCGAGGAAGAATTGAGCAAGTTACGCCCTCTCTTCGGACTTCAGATAACCCTACTATACCCCATAGTAGGGTTATCTGAAGTCCGAAGAGAGGGCGAGGACTCGATAATCCTCAAATCCGGGAACTTGCTCTATTTCCGGGAGGGCGACCAGCAGTCCCAAGGTGGTGTCGGGTTTATCGTCCATAAGTCCCTTGTGAGCAACGTGGTGAAGATCGAGAGTGTGTCGACCAGGGTGGCGTACCTTATACTCAGAATATCCGCAAGATATTCGCTGATATTCTGAGATAATACCTGCGTTCAACAATCTGCCTGGTCTGCTACCCCAGTTGCCGCAGACTCATACCATAAACGAGATTACCCAAGATCTGTAAGAGAACTATTGGCTGATAAACGAAAAGCTCGGAAAAAGTGGCAAACTACAGGTCATCCTACTGATAAAAAACATCTAAACCATCTTCAAACAAAACTAAAAATTCTGCTAAAAACAATGAAAACCATGGCATACTAACATTTCTAGAAAATCTTGATGCTACAGCAGAGACAAATTACTCTTTGTGGAAAGTCACAAAAAACCTTAAACGTCCGGCAAGTAATCAACCTCCCATCCGAAAAAGTAACTCAGAATGGGCTTCCAGCGACGCGGACAAAGCTGCTACATTTGCTGAACATCTCAAACAGGTCTTTATACCAAATCCAGATACAGGCTCCTCCAAAATCCAAGAAGTCACAGAATTATTGGGCCAAACCCACCAACTTGATCCTCCCATTAATAAGCTCACTTATAAAGAAATTAAAACAGCAATTAAGGCTTTAGATCCAAATAAAGCTCCTGGTTACGACCTTATAACAGGAAAAATCCTAAGGGAGCTGCCAACGGAAGGGATTAAATTTCTCACTTTCCTGTATAACGCTATCCTACGAAGAGGAATGGTCCCCCCTCAATGGAAAATTGCCCAAGTTATTATGGTTTCTAAGCCTGGAAAAGATCCGGTTGAGGCACAATCATACAGACCTATTAGCCTGTTACCCATACCCTCCAAAATCATGGAGATAGTTATTCTGCTTAGATTATCCCCGATTATTGCCGCAAACAAATTATTACCTGACCATCAGTTTGGTTTTCGTCGAAAGCATGGTACTATTGAACAAGTACACAGACTAGTGGAACATATAAACAAAGCTCTTGAATCAAAACAATACTGTGTCGCAGCGTTCCTGGATATATCTCAGGCATTTGATCGAGTGTGGCATGACGGACTTCTTTTCAAAATAAAAAAAGACCTACCTTTAAACTTCTACAACCTAATAAAGTCATATTTAAGTGACAGACAGTTTTTCGTGAAACAAGGAGAAGAGTTAACGTCTTTATATGCTATCAAAGCTGGAGTTCCGCAAGGCAGTGTCATGGGTCCCACGTTGTATCTTCTTTTTACAGCTGATCTCCCTACGACAGATGGAGTAGTAACTGGAACATTTGCTGATGACACAGCAATTTTATCAATGGACAATTCACCAGATATTGCAGCACAAAAGCTTCAAAACAGTCTCGATCAAGTATCCAAATGGCTCAAAGACTGGCGAATCAAAGCCAACGAAACCAAATCTGTCCAGGTTACTTTCACAAACAGGAAAGAAACATGTCCACCCGTCACTCTCAACGGCATACCTCTACCGCAACAGGATCACGCCAAGTATCTTGGAATATACTTGGATAGACGCCTAACTTGGAAGAAGCATATCTTCACAAAACGATTAGCTATGGGCCAACGGTTGCGCACTATGTACTGGCTACTGAATAAAAAATCAAGACTCTCACTTCAAGACAAACTATTGCTTTATAAATGCATTATAAAACCCATATGGACATATGGCCTACAACTCTGGGGAACAGCAGCAAATTCAAACATTGAAATAATACAGAGATTCCAGTCAAAGATACTAAGAATAATAACGAACGCACCTTGGTATGTCTCAAACATTAGACTCCATCACGACCTCTGCTGCAAAACTGTTATAGAAGAAATCTCGGAAAGGACAAAAGCGTACAAGAAGCGAATCACTAATCATACAAATATGCTGGCAGTCAATCTAATGAACACCCAAACAGTTGCTCGTAGACTGAAAAGAAAGATTCCTCAAGACCTTCTTCTCTGAGAGGCACAAGAATAAACGGAGCAGTCACTGGACGGCTTTCGTGCAAGCCCTTTAATCATATAAAGTCTTACACATATTGCTGAATATCTGCAAGATTGATAGATTGCAATAAAAAAAAAAAAAAAAAAAAAGATATTCGCTGAAGGTCGTACAGGTTTACGCCCCGACCTCGTCACACCCCGACGATGAGGTGGAGACCATGTATGAGGATATTTCCAGAGCCATGCATGGCTCTAAAACTCACTTCACCGTTGTCATGGGGGACTTCAACGCGAAACTGGGCAAACGAAACGATGATGAGCTGCGAGTGGGGCAATTTGGAGTTGGACGTCGAAACCACAGGGGTCAACTACTGGCCAGTTTTATGGAGAAGGAAGGCCTCTTTATGATGAATTCCTTCTTCAGAAAACGTGAGCACAGAAAGTGGACCTGGCAGAGCCCTGATGGTGCAACAAAAAATGAGATTGACTTCATTATGTCGACGAAGAGGCAAGTATTCAATGATGTCTCTGTGATCAACGCGGTGAAAACCGGAAGTGATCACCGTATGGTAAGAGGCACATTGAACTTGAATATCAATCTGGAAAGATCTCGACTGATGAAGTCTACGCTCCGCCCAGCACCGATCTAAGTCCAAAACCCCGACAGCTTTCAGCTCGAACTTCAGAATCGTTTCGAGTGCCTAGGGAGCTCCGTGGACGATTGTAACGATGGGTTCGTGGAAACTGTCCATACGGTCGGGTCCAAGTTTTTCAAGACCCGTCGTACAAATCGAAACAAGAGGCTCTCTGATGCTACTTTACAGCTCATGGAGGAGAGGCGCGAGATGATTCTGCAGTCTTCAGACGATGCGCTTAAATACCGGCGGCTCAATAGACAGATCTCTAAGTCCTTGAAAAGCGACCTTCGACTCTATAATACGAACCGTATTAAGGACGCAATAGAGCAGAATAAGGGCTCCAAGGTATTTGCTAGTGATCTGTCTATTGGACAGAGCCAGCTTGCGAAACTGAAGACCAATAATGGCAGAATCGTATCCGCCAAACCTGAACTGTTGAGAGAGATCGAGAGTTTCTATGGACAGTTATACACGTCAACCAGTAACCCCGTTACGAATCTAGCAAACGACCCAAGAGCTAGATTGACCCGACACTATACCGAAGACATCCCGGACGTCAGCTTGTACGAGATTAGGATGGCTCTGAAGCAACTTAAAAACAACAAGGCGCCGGGTGATGACGGAATTACGGCTGAACTCCTGAAGGCCGGGGGGAAACCTGTTCTTAAGGCCCTCCAGAAGCTTTTCGTTTCCGTCATACTCGAGGGTCAAACGCCACAGGCATGGAACAGAGGTGTGGTGGTACTCTTCTTTAAAAAGGGCGACAATGCCCTGCTTAAGAATTATAGGCCCATCACACTTCTGAGCCATGTCTACAAGCTGTTTTCAAGAGTTATCACGAACCGTCTCGCGCGCAGGTTTGACGACTTCCAGCCTCCCGAACAAGCTGGATTCCGTAAAGGCTTTAGCACCGTAGACCACATACATACGCTGCGGCAGGTTATACAGAAGACCGAAGAGTATAACCAGCCTCTCTGCTTAGCGTTTGTGGACTACGAGAAAGCCTTCGATTCGATCGAGACATGGGCTGTGCTGCAGTCTCTTCAACGGTGCCAGATCGACTATCGGTACATCGAGGTGCTAAAGTGTTTGTACAAAAACGCCACTATGTCAGTTCGACTCCAGGACCAGACCTTGAAACCTATCCTTCTGCAGCGAGGTGTGAGACAGGGAGACGTTATCTCTCCGAAACTGTTCACCGCTGCACTGGAGGATGTCTTCAAGGTTCTGGATTGGAAAGGGCTAGGCATCAACATCAATGGCGAGTGCATCACTAACCTTCGGTTTGCCGACGACATAGTTATCATGGCTGAGACCATGGAGAAACTCAGTACAATGCTCGATGACCTCAGTAGAGCCTCCGAAAGAGTGTGTCTTAAAATGAACATGGACAAGACAAAAGTCATGTCAAATGCCCATGTGACACCCACTCCCATGAAGATCGGAGACGCTACGCTCGAAGTTGTGGACGAGTATGTTTACCTAGGACAAATTGTCCAGCTAGGTAGGTCCAACTTCGAGAAAGAGGTCAATCGTCGAATCCGACTCGGCTGGGCAGCGTTCGGGAAGCTACGCAATATCTTTTCGTCCCACATACCACAGTGTCTCAAGACGAAAGTCTTTGACCAGTGCGTGTTGCCAGTGATGACCTATGGTACTGAAACGTGGTCGCTCACAATGGGCCTTATCTTCTGATAAAGCTTCTGAGCCTTCTGGCTAAAAGTCACCCAAAGGGCAATGGAGAGGGCTATGCTTGGAGTTTCCCTACATGATCGAATCAGAAATGAAGAGATCCGCAGGAGAACCAAGGTAACCGACATAGCTCGAAGAATTGCCAAACTTAAGTGGCAATGGGCAGGGCACATTGCTCGCAGAACGAATGGCCGATGGGGTCGAAAAGTTCTGGAGTGGGGACCACGTACCGGAAGACGTAGCGTTGGAAGGCCTCCCACAAGATGGACCGATGACCTTGTGAAGGCCGCAGGAATCCGCTGGATGCGGAAAGCACAGAATCGGTGGAAGTGGCGGTGCTTGGGGGAGGCCTATGTCCAGCAGTGGACGTCTTTCGGCTGAAATGATGATGATGATGATGCAGATGACGCCGCGTACATTGCTACATCGCTTAATGCGAAGTACGCGGCGGTCAAGATGCAGCACGCCCTCGACGCGCTCCCCGAGTGGCTATCTAAATGGCGGCTCTCGGTTAAGGTGGGTAAAACGCAGGCACTTATCACAGGAAACTCGCCCCTCCCACCACCCCTGAAACTACAAGGAGCCGCCGTCGATTGGTCGCCCCAGGCCAAATATCTGGGTGTGACCATCGACCGCCGCCTCACGATGGGGCCCCATGTCCGCAAGGTCGCCGCACAGGGTAGGGTAGCCCGCAACCTCCTTAAACCCGTGCTCTCGTCCCGCATCCCGGCGCGCGTCAAGCTGAGCGTGTACAAGATGTACATACGCCCAGTCTTGACGTACGCCGCCCCCGCTTGGTTCGCCCTCACGAGTGAGGCGAGCCGAAGGCTGCTCCGCGCGCAACAGTATCTTGCGCTGCGGACCATATTAGACGCCCCTTGTTTCGTGAGGAACGATATCATCCAGCGGGACCTCGGGATTGAGAGCCTGGATGAGTTTGTGGGGCGGCTCGCGAAGGTCATGTTCGCGCGGGCCAACGCATCTGCCTGGCCCCATGTCAGGCAGATAGCGCCATTGCACGCGCGGCCACCTGACGCGAAAGCCCTGCCCCGCGACCTGGTAGCGGACCCTGACCCCATCGCACCGGATTGACGCCTCGGGTAAGCTGCATCCAGGTTACACGCAGCTTACTCGAAATAATAAGACTCTACAGATGTACACACACATCTGTTGTGTGACGTGTACTAGGTTAATATAGGCACGTCACATAACTGTACAGACATCCATCACTATACATGCATCCATACACAACACGCGCGGGAATAAGACTCTACAGATGTACACACACATCTGTTGTGTGACGTGTACTAGGTTAATATAGGCACGTCACATAACTGTACAGACATCCATCACTATACATGCATCCATACACAACACGCGCGGGCGCGATGCGGGTCGCGACGTGCGTCTACACTGAGCGGTGTTACTCTACAACACAAACCGCTCATACATACGTGACTGCCTACCCCTCAAACCGTAAACGGCTCGATCTGTAAGCGGGGAGAGGGGGAAGCTACATATTATACCTGTAGGGCGTCGAGTCGGCATCTCCGTCGCTGGTCGTTCTCGCTGGGCCTCCCCCGGGCAACCGGGGGCGGGGGTCTCACCTGGCGAGGACAGACCGCCGGGATGTCGTGAAGAAAGCGGCGCCAGGGCGCCGTGGCGCGCCTACAGAAATATTCAGAGCAACCAATCACACCGACGCATTATTGCTTAACAATATGTGGTCGTTTCCATTGGCATCCGAGGCAAACATAATCGAGAGGCCCATCTTGATGGGTCAACGTAAAGCCTCCGCGGGCGAAGGGCGAGGCTCTGACCCCGCTCGCCGCGCCCCCTTGCGGGGGCGCAGCGACCTCTTTCGATCGAGAATCAATAGAAACGGTACAAGAGCTCGACTCTGATCACCGCCCGGTAGTCATGAGCCTATACCCCCGCATAGATCTCCCCGACCCGAACGCCCCCCCTATCACTAAGAGGCTCACGAACTGGAAGAAAGTAAGCACACAGCTAAAATCCAACACGTTTCCTCAACTAGACTCTATCCCCGACCTTTTCGACTCTATCGCTGACACCACAGCTGCGATCGACTCACTCACTGATCACGTACAAACCGTCCTGAACGATTGTTCAAGGGAAGTTCCAGCGACGGACGACCGTCGCTGGAGCTTGCCGGACGATGTGCGTGCATTACTGACTGAGAAGAACGCGGCCATACGTGCCTACGATAGCTTTCCCTGTCACGCCAACAAAGCCCATATGCGCTATTTACAGAGATCTGTAAAGACACGTGTAGCGGAGCTGCGGGACGCGAGCAGGGGAAAGTTACTCGGCGAACTAGAGCCCACCCATCAGGCCTTCTGGGAGCTCCAGAGGAAACTCAGGGCTCCCCAAGTCTCCGCCATGCCCCCCCTGACCCGTCCCGATAAACCCATTGCATTTGACGATGCCGAAAAGGCTGAATGCCTCGCAGACAGCCTCGAGGCCTAATGTACTCCCAGTTCCCTACCAGTAGACCAAGCTCACCTATTATTAATGGTCGACGCTGAAGTCGAACGTAGAGCCTTTCTACCTCCCGTTGATGACCCTGATTGTCCACTGCCCCTCGTCCTCCCGGACGAGGTGCACGACATCATCAAAGGTCTTAAAGTCCGTAAAGCCCCCGGTTCAGATGGTATCACCAATAGGGTGATCCAACTATTCCCTGCCCACCTAATAATGCTTTTGACCACCATCTTCAATGGTGCCTTAAGCAACAATATCTTCCCCCAGACGTGGAAAGAAGCCACAGTTATCGGTATTCCTAAGCCCGGCAAGCCCAAAACTGAGGCCTCTAGCTACCGTCCCATCAGTTTGCTCAAGATTCTCGGAAAAATCTATGAGAGGCTTATTTATAAGCGTCTCAGAGATTTCGCCGAGACCAAAGGCCTCATCCCCAACGAACAGTTCGGCTTTCGAACTGAGCACTCTAGCGTGCATCAGGCCCACCGCATCGTAGAATTCATAAGCGCTGGTTTCCAACGCGGTTCTATGACCGGTGCAGTATTCTTCGACGTAGCGAAAGCTTTCGATAAAGTCTGGCACAACGGCTTATTATACAAGCTGTACCAACTCGGTGTGCCAGATCGTCTCGTGCTAATCTTACGAGACTTTTTTTCGAATCGCGTCTTCCGTTATCGTATCGAAGGAGCGTTATCCACTCCCCGTCCCATCCGCGCAGGTATCGCCCAGGGTTCTGTGGTGTCCCCCCTCATATTCACGCTATACACAAGCGATATATCTAAAGGTTGCGGTAGGTCGCAGTTGGGTCTGTTCGCAGACGACACTGCCATCTACTTCAAATCTAGATCCCCCGACATTATTCGCCTCAATCTCCAACGCGCAGTCAATAGACTGGCCGCATGGTTTACAAAGTGGCGAATAGAAGTAAACCCTGATAAAAGCCAAGCGGTTCTCTTTACGAATCCGCGTACAAGGCTTAGAAACCCCCTCCCCCGACCAATCACCATGTTCGGCAAGCCGATCCCCTGGGAGAAGCGAGCTAAATATCTCGGTGTAGTTCTAGACCATCATTTGACCTTCGCAGAGCACATAAAGATGGTTCGTTCGCGAGCCGCTTTCGCTCTCGGTAGACTCTTTTACCTGGTGAATGCATGTAGCAAATTGTCACTTAGGTGCAAATTGCGCGTTTACACGGCGTGCATTCGACCAATCATGACCTATGCGGGTGCCGTCTTTGCTCATGCAAAACCCCGTCATATCCATAGGATGCAAACAGTCCAAAATAGATTCCTCCGTAGGGCCACAGGTTCCCCCTGGTTCGTTAGGAACAAGGCACTCTACCTCGACCTAAAGATTCCCACAATCCACCAATTTCTAAAACGCCTTTCCAAGCGTTTCTTTGAGTCCGCGGCCAAACATCGCAACCCTCTGGTTGTCGAGGCCGCCAGTTATGTCCCGAGTAGAATCAGTCATGTTCGCCGTCCAAGGCATATCCTCGTAGACCCCGATGACCCCATAACCCTCCTCCAGGAGAGCAATAGGGAAACAAGTACAGTGTACAAATACAGACGCCTCCCGTCATTCCGACCTCGCCGCCGAGGTCCTTTGCGATCTCGACCGCCGCGCCCCCGAGTAAATAATACTCCCCCCCGACCCTTGCTCGAAAACGAGGTGCCAGCAGTTTTTGCAGCTGTGCACGTAGCTTTAAATTCCCCGTCTAATAATAATGATCAAAACCCTTTGATCCAGCCCGTCCCATCTTTTGATGTCCTCCCTCCGGATAACGCCCTAAGCCGAGGCTCGTACCCCACAGGGGGTGCCCTTAGCGAGCGTTCATCCTAAGCTTTTTAGCTTAGTTTATGTATGCCCTGGCTGGAGGCTTTGAGTGTAGTAGCTTAAGGCAACCACAGGATTGACCGGTTAAACAGCCACGGTTTTCGGAACCAGCTGTGAGAAGCCATACAGAAAAAAAAAAAAAAACAACTTTGTAGTCATCGATATGGAAACTAATTCCACCTAAATAGTAGTATAGAAGTCCTGAGGAGTCCTGAAATCGCTTCCTGAATACTTATGAAGACTTATCAGTAATATGGTCTTTTATTCCCCTCGTCAAAAACCCGTGTTCCTTCAGGAGAATTCGCAGTGAGTATTGAAGACACCTGAACTTCGAAGATAGCCTGAACTATTGGTGCAGGACGTCAGCGCCGTTTGGACTGGGTAGCCTTACAACCTTCCCGTTTTTCGAGTCCGGCGAACACGCCCGTCCGGTACAATTTTATAACTACATAATTAATAAAAAGAGTGTTCAAGGAGTTTATTGCCATAGGCACATATTACGCTTTGAGATGGGCAAAAACTTCATCTTACTGACTGACCGACTCATTTAACAATTCAAAAGTGCCTGTAAATGGTTTAATAGAAATAAATGCTTTGATTTTTTTAATGACTGATTGTATACATACCTTCCTCCTGCCGGCACATTGCGAGATCAGCGCATTGAGAAGGAAGAAGGACACCCCGTGCGCACATCCCGCCCAGATTGTGTTGTCTTCTATGCTGTTCTTGCATACTGATGGTTCCTGCAACAAGATAAGATAAGATAAGATCATTTATTTGTCCAAAACATAAGTATACACACATGGCATGCAAGATGTTACATAAGATTATAGCACAGTCATGTTTTGCCTTAACGGCGTACAAATATAAACACGTTGGTTATTTTTATTAATTAAACATCAAATAGTTATAAATTTGTTTATTATTCAAAGCAATTAACATTTAATAAATTAGAACTTAATCAATCAAATTATAATAAATATACTGCAGAATAGTGTCATCAACTCGTCATAGAAATTATAATAAAATAAAATTTGCCAGTCAAAAGTCAAAGTAATTAGGAATAAAAATTTACATTATTATGTCACACAAGTCAGATTAATAAAATAACATTAGTAATGAACAAAATAAACATCAAAAAAATAACACTATATCAATACTTTGTCTGTTAAAAACTCGGAAATACTATAATATGCTTTTTGAATAAGATTTTTTTTTTTTTTTAATTTGAATTGTTAGTGTTTATGCAGCTAGTTTAATATAAAAATAAAAAAGGGACTCGTGGCTCAGTAATATCAGCCGCGCGGGTCAATCTTTTGCCGCGTTTGGACCATAAATGGGTGACCATCTTTACATACCGAGACCCCTCCGTGCCTCAGAACGTTAGTCCCGGCTATCATTCATGGATCTTTGACAGTCATTACGGGTCATCAGAAGCCCGATAGTCTGACACCCAGTCTTACCAAAGATCTTACCCAAACTGACCTCCATAACCCAGTAAATGAGTTGTGAAGGGCAGATAGGCAGTCCTCCATGTAAAATACTGGTACTCAGCTGCATCAGGTTAGACTGAAAGTTGACCCCAACATCGTTGGAAAAAGGCTAGGCAGATGATGATAAAGCTAGGTAAGAAAATGTTTAAATACAGGGTGTTTGGCAGAACGTTGAACACACGAAAATGGTGGATAGGTGGGGTCATCTGCTACTTACTCAGCCCTAAATTATTTGGCCCTAGCTCCCTGGATATAAAAAAAAAATATTTTTTCCTTTCACTTTCTCAACTTTAAAGTGTAATTTTTTAACCGACTTCCAAAAAGGAGGAGGTTATATGTTCGTCGCGAATGTTTGTTTTTTTATATTTTTTTATGTATGTCCACCGATTTCTCCGTCAATTGTGGACCGATTTTAAAAATTCTTTTTTTGTTTAAAAGGGTGTGCTCTCGAATTGGTCCCATATAAATTTTATTAACTTTGCTTGGATAGTTTTTGAGTTAGCTACAAAATACGTATTTTTTTCCCACTTTGTATGTAGATGATATATAAGTTTCTGTCACTGGTAGCAGGTAGTGGTATTCGCATGTGTGTGGGGTAGGTACCACAACTAAAAAGTGAAAAATAAAAACTTTTTACAAAAAAAAACAACCGACCTCCAAAAAAACACTACAAAGTGAAAAATAACTTTAATTTCGGAAGTCGGTGGCAAAAAACGAAAATACAAAACCCAAGACACCGACTTCCGAAATTAAAGTTATTTTTCACTTTGTAGTGTTTTTTTGGAGGTCGGTTGTTTTTTTTTGTAAAAAGTTTTTTATTAAAAATGGGTTAAACAGGCAATATTTTTGTTTTTTTTAATCTTTAGTGTTGGCAGATTCTTATAAAATTATTTCTTTTTTTCAGATGTTAGCTAGAAAAAAAATTATGAGTCCTCAAACTTACATAAAGATGTAAAAATACTTAAATCTTAATTTCAACTAGCATTAAAAAAAAACAGGGGGATAGGGCCAAATAAATTAGGGCTGAGTAAGTAGCAGATGACCCCACCTATCCACCATTTTCATATGTTCAACGTTCTGCCAAACTTCCTGTATAATGGTATAAAATAAATGTAAGTTCAGTGACCGTCTCATATTGAACGAAGACGCACTTTGTTGCATTTTGCGAGCTCGAAGTCGAAAAATGATGCAGTTTTTTTTTTTTCTGTTAGAACCATCATTATTTCAGTTAAATTGCATTCTTGCGCTAAGAATTAATCAAGCATAAGAAAGCGCTTGCATTTGATGACGATGCCCGTCACAACTATAATAGGTCCTTCTACTTCTTTTGAACCCATTTGTATCCACTGCTGACTAAGTTAGGTAGGTAAGTATTATTTTTTTACAATACATTAGAACCTTAAAAAAACAACACGTTGTTTCCAATTCGTCTCCCAAACGTGATAATTTCATGGTGATTTTCACCAAGATAGCCCCTACTGTTTTTTTACCTGTTTATCTTCCACAGCGGTGGTGTTGGTAAGATGGAAGAGGTCGCAGAAGGAGGCATCGGCAGAGCTGGTGGCGTACGACGTAAAGAAGATGTTGAAAATCGTCGGCAGAATGATGGCGAAGCTGTTGTTACTGTTTGTGGAAGAACAATCTTTGATTTATTTATTTTATTTTTTAAGAAAACTTACATCTAGTATACAAATAGTTGATAGTTAGTGAAAGAAGGCCAATTAAAAGTTTTCACTGACAATATTAGGGTAGCACAAGAAACAGCAGACAGGCAAGCTAAAGTAAGAGTAAATAAGTACGCGGACTACGAATAAGAAAAGTATTATTCGTAGACTCGGAATTAAGAATAGACTAAACAGGTTTTAGTGATCTTCAAAGAAGTTTTTACATAGTATTTTTTTAAGTTTAGGATCACTGGTGGAAAATAAATCAAGATCATTAGCACTTTGACACATTGAGTTGTATGCCCTGCTAGCTCTTATCATATAAGAGTTTTGTCGATAAATGCATCACACAGAGGGCACATACAGAGGTTGATGATTCCTTAAGGTGAAGGATGGAACACGCAGCCCAATTTTGCTCATCAATTCAGAACAGTCGGATGAACCATTTGCCAAATTGAACAAGAATACCATATCGGAAATTTTTCTCCTCTCAATTAGTGGAAGAATGTGAAACTTCCTGCAGCGGCTGTAATAATTAGGCAAGTAGGTATTGGATTTAAACTGAATGTACCTCAAGAACTTCTTTTGAATACTTTCGATGCGATTGATGTAGGTATTATAAATAGGATTCCATACTGGTGAGCAATATTCGAGATGACTGCGTGCAAAAGCACAATAAAGAATTTTGAGTGTTTTGATATTTTTAAAATCGGCTGATATCCTCAAAATGAAACCTAGGGCCTTAGAAGCTTTTTTAATAATATTATCGATGTGTGTGTCAAAAAGAAGTTTCGAGTCAAAAGTGACACCTAAGTCTCTAATTGTATTAACTCTAGCTATTGAAGTGTTGGCTAGTTTGTAATCGTAAAGAATAGGTTTAAGTTTACGAGTGAAGGTACATGAGTAACATTTCGAGACATTCAAATCCAAGCGGTTGGCCCTACAATACTCTTGGAATCTGTCCAGATCGTGTTGGAGACGTTCAGCATCTTCACAGGTACTGATTTCACTTAGAATCTTCATGCCATCCGCAAACAAAAGAACTTTTGAGTTAGTGAAACATGAAGAGGCGTCATTGATGAAGATGTTGAATAACAAGGGTCCCAGAAGCGATCCCTGATAGAAGCGATTTAGTCAGGAAGGTGTATGTATTATTAAAGGTAAACATAATTTTCAAGAGCTTTCGATTGTTTGTTAGCAACGCGATGCATAGAAACTAGTCTGCAAAATATAGCAATTTCAATGTATAAGGCGTATTGTTTAATAAAGATTCATTCATGGAATACTTAACATAAAAAAAACAAAAAACCCGACTGCAAAAACACATAACTGAAAAGAGAAAAACAAGCATTATAATCTATAGAATTTTGGTATTGCAGGCGGGACAAACAAAATTTACACCATCATTTCAGGTTATTGGTTTGTCCCGCCTGCAATACCAAAATTCTATAGATTATAATGCTTGTTTTTCTCTTTTCAGTTATGTGTTTTTGCAGTCGGGTTTTTTGTTTTTTAAATAACTTTTTTTATTTCAAGCTTTTTAGTTTTATTAAAATAACTAGCTTTTGCCCGCGGCTTCGCCCGCGTGGATGTCAGAAAATATCCCACAGGAACGAGCTACCGAGATTCAGAGTATCCTATGTCCTAACCCATGTCATGGCCTATCCGTATGCCTATCATCTAAATTCGTTTAGCCGTTACGGCATGAAAAGGTAACAGGCTGATAATAAATCTGTTTTAGGGTTCCGTACCTCAAAATGAAACATTAAAGCCCTTAAAGGATGACTTCAGTGTCTGCCAAGACCCTTTTTCTCAGGAACGCGTGGAGGCATCAAGTTGAAATAGATATTAAAAACTTAGATCTACGGTCTCTTGGAAGTGTAACGAAAATCAAATTTCCAAGTCAACGTAATAATGGGCACGCCACAACTGTGGCAATAAGTTCCCTCATTGAAGAGTGGCTAGAGAGGCGCCACGGCGTCCATACCTTCCACCTGACGCAGGTTCTCACCGGACACGGTTGTTTCGGGAGATTCCTGTTTCGGATAAGGTGGGAGGAAACGCCCGGGTGAGACCATTGTGTGGATCGCCCGGAGGACACGGTGGAGCATACGGTGGAGGTCTGCCCGGCTTGGGCGGGGCACCGCCATGTCCTCGTGGAGACGATCGGCGGTGGTGATTTTTCGCGTCCGGCCCTGGTCCAAGCCATGGTACGCTAGGGCCGATGCCTGCCAGGGTCGCGGGAAAGTCCGAAAGGGTTACCGTGGCCCCTGGCAACACACAGGCAACTGAAGGAACACGGCTGGGTTTTTGTCAGTATAAGCCTAACACGCTCTCCCGCTCCGCCCAGAGCGAGAGAAGTTATTTGATAATTTTCCACCCAACAAAAAAGTTAACGATATAAAAAATATAGCCATTTATGCCGCATATTTTGACACTCGCAAATAAACCAGTCTATTTGGTACTTCCCGTTGGTCCAGCAGCATGAAGTTTGGCGAGAAGTAAGGTCAAGTAAAGAGGATAATCCGAAAATTGGTAATTTATAGTTCTATAATGAACGGCAAAGTTAAGTTTTTTCTGCAATCTGAGATTAAAAATTCAAAGGCCGTGTCTTGAAGTAACATTTAGTCTGTATTTAATTACTCTAATAAAAGTTCTTTTTCAATTGAAAAAGAACAACATTAACATTAATACATTACAACATAATATGTTATTATTCATTTTAAGTTTGTCCTTCAATACAGATTTGGAAATTTGGGCAGCCGAGCAGGCACAGCTTTGAAACGGGACCCTCAGGGCACAAGTCCTATTCACACTTGACCAGTTTTTTTTACAAATTTTATATGATTCTAATTAAGTTTATATGATTCTAAATGCCTTTCTTAAAATACAAATTGTTCGTTTTACTATTATTGTCACCATTGATTTGTAGTACCTACTCTTGCCGCCATTGAACATATTAATACAGGACCTGCATGTTTGAAAAGTTAGTTTATGAATTTAAATTGTAATAACTTTTAATAAAGACTAAATTTTAATCCAAGATACGGACTATGACTATATTTCCAATCCCAAAAATCTCTTGAAAAGAAGACAAAAAAACAATATTACATGTGAATTTTAATATCATCCCCTATTTTACCCTCTTGAGGGATAATTTTTGAAAAACGCTGAAATACGTCATTCTTGATTTGTTACCAAAAGCACAAATTTAAATTTTCATAGCCCTAACTTAAGAAATGATAGGTTTCCCATACAAACTTTCATCCCCTTAGGTTTATTTTTGAGACAAAAATTTGCTTATGTCCTTCTCCGGGATGCCATCTATCTCCTTGCCAAATTTTATCGAAACCCGGTCAGTGGTTTAGGCGTGAAAAGGTAACATACAGACAGACAGACAGACAGAGTTACTTTCGAATTTATAATATTAGTATAGATGGATGAATTGATGATTGACTGCTTAGCTGCATAAAAGTATAGCGGATTGATAATCATTTAAAAGTTAAATCTGTAACTATCTGCTACATTCGGTCCTTATTCAGCCCAGTGAAGGATTGGAATAATTCAACTGTTGCATAGTATATTGTGTTCATTTGAATAATAGTAAGTACCTCATTAAAAATATTTTTCAACATACAAAGGTATACTTGTATTGTGTTCTATCTCCTCTCATTTCCTACGAAATGTATGGGAGTTATTTTTCAATTTCTGACTTTTCTCGTACTCAAACCTCAGTTGGCCCAATATAGTTTTTGATCCTAATAATAAATAGGATCGACTGGCATCAAAAAAGTTTTTGTGATAATTGGCCATTTTCTTACTGACTGTATTTTTTTTTCATAATCTGTGAATGCAGATCAAAATGTTTCAAAATGTTAAGGACAGTCTCCTAAGACCGTTTTCTTGTAGCGACAACGGTTAAGGTACCTGCCCTTATTGCTTCAACTCAAAATCCACCCTGTATATGCTATGATTGACTGCTTAGCTCCATCCTTATGGAGCTAAGCAGTACCCTTGTACAAAAGGTAAAATCCGTAACTATCTGCAATATTCTTACCTTTTGGCTAGTCTTTTTACAATTTGCGGTAAACTATATAAGAATACGAACATAATGCTATATTGCTCATCCGCCATAGCAAATAGCGTGATAATAATTTTTGAAAAATCTATTGTGACGTTTCCATTATTTGACTATAAAGTTTATTTTATACCAATTTTTAAGTTAATTAAGCTACACAGTAAAATCCTCCATTGTAAAAATTAATACCCCGTTTCACCCCATTAGGGGTAGATTTTCAAAAAACCCTGATTTACGTTTTTATTTATTTTCAGTTTTAATTATAAATACTGAGTTTCGAGTTAATTAGACCGCTCGTTAAAATTCTTCCATACAAACTTTGATACCCCCCAATCCTCCTTTAAGGGGTGTGCTTTAGAAAAACTAAAAGTGGCAAACTTTATAATTTACATAGATAAGTATTCGGCTAAGTTTCAAGTTTATTAACTCAAGGAATAAGATTTTTACAACATACAAACAAAATCCCCCCTTTTCACCCTCTTAAAGATCGAATTTCCAAAAATCCGTTCTTAGCGGACGTCTACTAACTATAAACTACCTTCCTACCAAATTTTATCGTCATACGTCAAGCGGTTTTCGATTTTTCTTGATGACTGAGTGAGTGAATGAGTGAGTGAATGAGTGAGTGAGTGATCTTTCGTTTTTATATATTTAGATTAGATATTAGCTTTTATTTGATACCAATAATGTTTTTTTTTAAACCTACCCCTCCCTTTTTTTCTATTTGCAGATGCAATATATAAATATTATATAGCTTATGATACTCCCACAATTAATACGAATCTAACGACACCTCACATGTTAAAATCCATCAAGCCGTTAAGGCTACAGAGCGTGCCAAAGAAATAGACATACATACATACATACAAACATACATACTCTCGAAAAACATTACCCTCCTTCTGGGGCAGTCGGGTAAAAACACAATTTTTTGATAATAAAATGGTCAGTATATTAAGATTACATAACATGGCACCTGTATTTCCCGTTTATGTTCAAGTCCCATGAAATAGGGGCGAGCCTATTGCCATCAACCGGACACATATCTACGCACCGGGCTGCTGTTGAGAAATTCCAGTATAAATAATAAGACACCAACATACAAAAAAAAAAAAACGTTGATACTTTAGGGGCATGAGGAACAGGGTGTAAAGTTCACTCATCCACCATAGAAAAGGGAGGATCCTCCGACCAGACGGGTGTTGTGTCTGGCGGGCAACTGCCCATCGGTTTGAAGTTGAAATCTTGTATGTATGTCGATCGCTCGGTAAACTCTAACTGCGCGATGCAGGATTTGTGTGACGTCATGTCTGTGATGCGTAATTCGTATGTGGCGATGTAACCGCTACATCACTCCCCTCCGGAGACCGGAGGTCGATAGTGGGCTGATAATGCTGTCAATAGTTTACTATATCGACTAAGATTTCTTATAAGAGCCAATCTTTTCTGTGTGTTCAAAATTCCAAATCCAGATTTTCTTAATCCTTAAAACTCCCATCCTCTCACTCCATAACACTTCCTAAAATTAACTTGCTAAGAAGTAGGATGCCTTCATCATCATCATATCGGCTGCTAGTAATGATGAAGGCTTCTTACTTATTAACAAGTTAACGTTGGAATTTTGAATAAAACTTGATATCTTACTTAATGACCAAAACCCCCACCCCGTGCGTATCTGGTCTACGCGCACACTCAGCGACATTTGTACAGATAGAGCCGCACTTTAATGACCAAAGAGCCACATGCGGCTCGCGAGCCGCGGTTTGCCCACCACTGGTGTAGCGTATTGATAACTTCTACGACTGCATTGTTGACGTAGCGGATCGCGTATCGGCTATGAAACCGTAGCATTGGCAGCACAGCGCCGTAGCAGGAACATTATTACGTCTGCTACGTCGTAGCAAACATGATGTAATCTTTTCCCTACTGCCATAGAATAGAATAGAAGAGCAATGTTTTATCATTTGAAATGTAGTTGCGACACAGTTATTAATTTTTGTAGCTTTTTGTTTGTTATTTCTACTGTAATAATAATGCCAACTTGTTGTATCTAAATAAATAAAAAACTAAGAGTGAAAAACTCACGCAATATAAGTGACGAAAGTGAGGTAGTACAACAGTGCGGTCTTTCTTAAAAGTGGCGGCTTGAACAGAGGAGCTATCTGTGTCCAGAGAGAGTGGAGGGAGAACACTCCCACTTCCTCCTTGTTGCCATCTTCTAGGTAGATCTGTTTCACCTAAAAGTGAATGAAAAATTTCATATTAATAGCACGCAAATATAGCTGTTGTAACGAATGCCGCCTAAAAAAGAAAAATAGCATCCGTAACAAAAATTATTGAAGAGTAATATAGTCAGCCTCCAACAGGTGTTTACTTCGACGATAATTAATTTAATGTATTTACAAGGCTGATGTAAAGGGAAAGGCCGGGCGGGGACGCCCTAGGAGGACATATACTGACCTTATTGGTGATGTTCTTCAGAAAGGCCAGGTACGTAGTACTCGCAACCGGCGTGCGTGTATGACCAGATGTATGAACGTAAACGAGGCAAAAGGACTATGTAAGGATCGTAGCAGGTGGCGTTCTGTAGTTTCTGCCTACCCCCATGGGAAGAAGGCGTGAGTTTATGTATGTATGTATAATTAATTTAATTGTCTAAAATTATTTTTGTTCCATAATGTTGTATCAATGAGTATCTACAATTACGTATGCAACGTGTAATGTGTGGCTAAGAATTCGTTTAATTTTCTACAATCTTTGTTACGATGATGAACGCATATTTTGGAGGCTGTCTGTACTAACAAATAAGATCCTACAAAATGTAATACAGAATTTGTAGTTTAATAGCAGATATACTAAAATCTTATGAAATCATTACATGCATTATGTCCTATCTCGCAATGTTTGAAGACTAAATTCAAATTGTTTATTTGCAAGAAAATACACAGGTAACAAAGGAAGATCTTACAGACTTTAAAAAGTCATTGTATTCTGCCTGCGAGCAAGCGTGCAAATTATGAATGTTAAAATGTCACAATTATTGTGCAGATTCTATTAATAGTACATTATTTTTACATTATCATTACATTATTATCACGCTTTATTATTACATGCAAATATCCTACCTACAATAAATTCACTAACTAATACTCAACAAATATTTTTATGTTCTAAAAATTATTTTATGCTGTAGAAACACTTTATACAACCTACCTAAGGTCTTCAACCAGTGCGTCCTGTCCGTTATGACATACGGTGCCGAAACGTGGACACTGACAGAGCTGGTCCACAAATTAAGGTCTCTTATCGAGCTATGGAGCAGGCTATGCTTGGAGTTTCTTTGAAGAATAAAATCAGGAATGAAGTTATCCGAAAAAGCACCGGAGTTTCCGACAAAGCTTGCAGAGTAAGCAAACTAAAGTGGCAGTGGTTGGCCATGTCTGTCGAAGGACGGATGGCCGGTGGAGCAGACGAGTCCTGGAGTGGAGACCGCGTATCGGCAAGCGTAGTGTAGGACGCCCCCAGCTAGATGGACCGAAGACCTTCAGAAGGTGGCTCGGCCAGACTGGATACGGAAGGTGGAGGACAGGGTGTTGTGACGCACCCTGATAAAAGCTTATATCCAGCAGTGGACCGCAATAGACTGAGTTGAGTGATTGATTATGTCTTAACAACGTCATTTATTTATTTAACATAAAACGGCTAAGGCCAATTACATTAGTTAAAGACAAAAGATTATTAATGTGCACTAAACAAAAGTATACAACTACTCGACAGTCATACGCTGATCTCACAATACTCTAGACATACTGACAAGATCTTCTTCCAGTCATCCGCGAACACATCACAGTCAGGCTTAGCGTCCAAGAGAGCGTTGAGCGCAGAGTGTGCGAGGGACGGGAGACTGGGCTCGAGCAACGGTTCGACACCGAGGCACGGCAAACAAGCTATGCCTCCTTCCACGGTTATAGTTTATCGGAGCAAAAAGATGGGACAGTTTATCATGCAGTTCAGGAGCATCGGTTTTTCCGTGAACACATATTAATCATAGTGCCTATTGCGCCAAACTTAGCAAAGATAGAAAACGCTCACATACGACATTTTGCTCTGATATTATTACAGCTTGCTCATAAAATCCATACTCACAGGAAACGACTCCGCATCATGTCCATTAGCCACATACATCCTCTTCAGCACTTTCACCGCCTCCTCACTCCTGCCCACGTTGGCGAGGAACTTGGGGCTCTCGCTGAAGAACCATAGCATCAGCGCCGCCAGCCCCAGAGGCAGCGCCATGATGAGCGTCAGCAGACGCCAGGGTCGGTAGATGAGGCCCAGGATGTAGACCGTGAAGTCGAGCTTCATTATGAGGTAGGCGGTTACTAGGAAAAGTTAAAGGAAAATAAGTTTATTGGTTTTTGTCCGTTTATCATTTTGATTTCTTGATTTTTACAAAGTTGTCTTGTGTTCAGTGTTTCGGAGACAGTCAATTGTGTCCCAAATTGGGACATAGCTTATAATGCTAAACATGATTGCTGCCTGAACTCTTTAATTGAGACATACATTTTTATCATACAAACGGTTGGAGATTGCGGCGGTCCATATTTTAGCTTAAGAATGAAAGCTTACTTGGTTGTTCTTTTGTTTTGGCTACATTTAAGAGAAAACAATGATACAATCAAAGTTCCCAGTTCACTGTTCGCAATCAGCACTTTATATTAGGACCAGCAACTGTGAAAGTACTCACTATAATAGAGAGTGGGTGTGATCATAAGCGCGCTGGTGATGAGCAGCATGTACTTCGCGCGGACCTTGGTGCCGCAGCACTCTCCAATCAGCGCGTACGTTGCTGACTCCGCTGCACTGGATCTGCAATGCGAGATTAACATAACTTGTAATCATACAACGCAAAAATGATGAGAGTGTTTTATGTTTTATTTTAATTTTAGAAGACTTTTAAAAGCTTACAGTTTCCCTTTCCACAAAACAGTCACAATAGTTAAAGAATAGACATGAATCTTGTGTACTATAAAGTACACCTCTACCTAACCCTTTGAGGACCACAGCCGTGATGTTATGTTATGTTATAAACCTTGACTGCGTAGTTCACGGGACAGGGAAGATGTTAGTAATCTGATTTTACTAGGCTTGGTAAGAAAATAAAAGAAAAACTTGTCGTCGGCTACTAATAATACTTGTCACCAGAAGATTATCATCGTAAAATCTCATTGCAAGATTAAATAAAACAAGGAATTTATTAGGTACTCTCAAGTGTCTTTGTTGATATGATAGCACATGTTTATGTAGTTCATTGACACATTTTTTTACAAATGACATCAAATATATTTATCTCCTATACTTCCTCTTACTGCCAAGACACCTTTAGCCATCATCGACCCTGTGAGTCTGTGGGAACGGCAGTGAGAAAATCATTTCCTGTGTACATTGCACGACGTACACAAACCCCTATTCCTTCCCAAACCCCGTCTGTTACCGTAGGTCTCCTTGTAACAGACTTCCCGCACGTATAACCAACGTAACTCGCGTTTGGTATGGTTTGTAAGGTAAGGGTAAGGGTATCAGGATAACTAGGGTGCTAGGTAATTTTATACGGCTAGGTTGTTAGTCATTAGGGTCGTAGGTACCAGGTTCGATTGCCTTAAACATAGCCACACTGTACGCATTTGGGATAAGGCCGTACTAAGTCAGGTCCTGGTGCGTACAATTTCTTAATAGTAATAGTAACCTATTATTTTTCCACTGCAGGGCAAAGGCATCATCTCATACAGAGAAGGCACAATAATTAAAGCAAAAAAATATTAAATAATGTTGAATGAAAGAAAAGAAAACAATTTCTATAATGTTATACTTACAATGCTGAGCTGATGAATCTCAAGGCAGCTAGCACCTGCCAAGTTGGTGACAGGCTGCTGATGGCTGAGCTGATGAAGCTACCACACATGGCCCACATGAGAACCAGCCTCCTGCCCCTGGTGTCAGATAAGTAGCCCCACGGGTAGGACATTACTATGATACCTGGAAATCAGATAAAATTATAATGTTAATAGTGATTTTTATCTTTGTGAGACTCATCATCATTTCAGCCGAAAGACGTCCACTGCTGGACATAGGCCTCCCCCAAGCACCGCCACTTTGACCGATTCTGTGCTTTCCGCATCCAGCGGATTCCTGCGATCTTCACAAGGTCATCGGTCCATCTTGTGGGAGGCCTTCCAACGCTACGTCTTCCGGTACGCGGTCGCCACTCCAGAACCTTTCGGCCCCATTGGCCATCCGTTCTGCGAGCAATGTGCCCTGTCCATTGCCACTTAAGTTTGGCAATTCTTCGGGCTATGTCGGTTACCTTGGTTCTCCTGCGGATCTCTTCATTTCTAATTCGATCACGTAGGGAAACTCCAAGCATAGCCCTCTCCATTGCCCTTTGGGTGACTTTTAGCCTTCTGATAAGGCCCATTGTGAGCGACAACGTTTCAGTACCATAGGTCATCATTGGCAACACGCACTGGTCAAAGACTTTCGTCTTGAGACACTGTGGTATTATGAGACTCAGATAGCGAAAAAAAAATGAATTGTAGCGAATTCCTAACAATATGCAGGATTCTGGAAACGATCTCTGCTGAATATCAAGAAGACTGCTGTGGCTGCATTTCGTAAAGTAACTTTCCAACTTCATTGCAGGTCCATAACTTGAATAAATTTTAAGCTGATAACAGAGCAATTAATGTATTTGTCGATTTTGCTATCTACTTTTTTCATGGCGTTTAGTTAAGGGGACCTAAACGTGCCTAAACGCAAGTTTTTTAATGCCTAAAAGTATAATTATGATCCACTGCAGTAAACAAAATCAAAAAAATATATGATACTCTTCAGGATATATGCTACTAAGATAGTGTTGAAAACATAATACAACTAATTTGATACGATAGAAAAAATCTCGAATATACCTCTAAAAATGTCTTTTAACAATTAAAAATCATATAAATACACACAAGCAATCATTCTGATTTTTTGTCAGATTATTCTAAAAACAACATATTACCGTAATAGTGTTATAATTGTTTAGTCTAATCAATAGATTTTTTGTAAATAGATAAATGCTTCATATTTTGCACTAAATTACCAAAGTTGTGTCATTGCGTTTCTCTTTCTTTTCTATGCATTCCGACAGTGACCGCGCATTAGCTGTTGTCAGCCTCTTAATTAATATTATACATTTCTTTTTCATTGGTGAACGGGCCCATGACTATGATAAATGTTTTTATTTCTGTTGGTTTGTACAAACACTTTTACACGTCAATCATATTTTAAAAACTAGATGAGGTCGGCGTTTTCTATCTGACTACTCTGAGAAGAAAGGCCGAAAGAAATTCAGAGGTCACAGTTTTTTTTAAAGTTCACACATAATCTTGGTCAGATCACAAAAAACTAATAATATTAACATGGCGTTTCTTAATGCACTGCAAACCCAATTTTTGTCAAATTTACACCGCATTGTATGTTAATCCGTGTACCTACTAACACTAGATGTTCAGTTAAATTGTTGCTAACCCTATGGACTCTATCAAAAGTATAATATTCTAATTTAATAAATAAAAAAAATTGCTTGTTATTTCACCCGGAAAAGTTAAACCACAGGAAAACTCTTCAGTAAACTTACCAGCAAAAGACATAGATGACAGGATTCCAATCTGGCTGAGAGTCAGGTCCAGGTCGCAGGTGGAAGCCGTCACGATGATGCCCAGCCCGAAGATATCGATGCCCATCGCGATGATCAACACGAAACATGTCAGGAGCAAACCGTAGTTGTACTTGCCGTGACCTGCAGTGAGTGCTCTGGTTAGATGGTGCCACTGGCAGAAGCAAAGAATGGTTTATGCCGAGCAGCTGGAGTGTGATTGATAATTATGAATTGATCCTTCAAAGGAGATCATACATTTTGGGCTAAATTATGAAAGTGCCGGCCAAACCGGTTCTTAATGTTTGTTACGCAATTCCAAATACAGCAAGCTATTGCGAGAGGCATATCTGCACATACTGGACCATAGTCCAGTACAAAAAATTCACAATGACTGGGAGTCTATGACTCTCGGCTTCGTTAAGCTTCTTTTTACGTACTGTTATTTATGTACCTACCTAAAATAATGTGTTATTTTATTTCACTGTTTTCGCGTAAATAAAAACCAGGAAATAGACCTAAAACCGGTTAATACTAGTGATACCTACGACTGATACCTGTTTAAATCAGTTAATATTAGTACTGGAGAAATCAAAAACAATTTCGCACACTGTAGTTATATGGAGAATAATCCTAGAGCTTTAGTTTTACAATAAAAGGTAATAACTGTACTTAATGTTTACTGGCATAAAAAGTTTTTACTATAATTAAATTACTGTTATTCTTGTAACTAAAACATACTGAAAACAGTATTTTTCTAACTAGTATAATAGCGCAGGGAATGGCCCTACAGATTTGGTCCCATAGTGAAAAGTGAAGAGAATAACATGTTCTAACGGCTGACTTGGAAGATACCTATACTCCATTTGAAATAAGATTAGACATTTAAACAAACCTTTTTTACAGTCCGTTCAACTAATTTTGACTTCTATACCGTAGGCATAAGGATGGTATTAAAAGCAAAAAAGTGGTTACAAAACCAACTGTTTACTGCAGCTGCCATTTGTCATGCCACCAGCGCAATAGAATTCAATATCGGTTGAACGAACTGTATGAAAGGTTTATTTAAATGTCTAATTACGACTAACAAAAATGCCACTGCACTAAAAGAAATACTTTTAAACTGTAACATGACTTTAAAGATAAATACTCCGACTCGACATACTTCTTGCATTGACCACATCATCACTAATATACCAGACTCGTTAGGAGAAACATGTGAATTACATCTATCGGACCATAATACTGCTCAGATGTTGACATTCACATCAAAAATGTCATCGAATAAGCATGCTCCATCGCATTGTTTCATCTACAAGAGGAATTATAATGAAGAATACATTGAAAAATTTAGAGAATGCCTCTTGAGCCTGAAGTGGCAAGATATTTATGATGAAATAGATCCTAATACAGCTTTTAATAATTTTCATGAAACCTTTTGCCTATTATATAAATTAAATTTCCCTTTGCAAAAAATAAAAGTAAAATATCAAACACCTACTTTAAGATGGATAACTAAAGGTATAAGAAAATCTTGCTTCTCTAAAAGATATCTAAAATCAAAATATCATGAAAATAAATCTAAGGAAAATAAATTGTCTTATAATAAATACGCCAAAATATTAAAAAAGTGTATTAACGTGGCCAGAAAGCAATCCTCTAGCAAAGTTATTTTGAAAGCAAAAAACAAATGTCAAGCAACATGGAAATTAATTAAAAATAAACCTAAATGTACAAATTCACAATTTATAGAAGCCATTAAACTCAAGGGCGCTACCATAAAAAAACCTGAAGAAATAGCGGAAGCTTTCAATAATCACTTCATTGATGCTACAAATATAGACATAACCAAAAAGAAAAATAAAAACAATATTACAAAAAACACTAGCAATGTAAGTAATAGTATCTCGAACCTTGCGAACCCAATGAAATCAATAAAATAATTGAATCACTAAATAATACCAACGCAGTGGGATATGATGACATTTCCACCCACATAATAAAATCATGCGCCGATATATTGTCTCCTATAATAGCTCATCTTGTTAATTTAAGTTTCTTTGAAGAAAAGTACCCGAACAAATTAAAGATCTCAGTTGTAAAACCATTATTTAAAAAAAAAACAAACAAACATGATCTAGACAATTATCGTCCAGTGACCTTAATACCTACAATTTCATAAATATGCGAAAAGGCAATGTATAATCGAATTGTCTCATTTGTATCCAAATACAATATAATAAGTACGGAACAAAATGGTTTTCAAAGAGGAAAGTCAACCGCACTAGCTTGTTATCAACTAATAAAATCGATCACGGAGAATATAGATAAGAAGATACCGGTCACTGCAATATTTTTCGACATGACCAAAGCATTTGACTTTGTAAATCATGATATACTGTTAGAAAAGTGTGAGAGTTACGGAATAAGAGGAAAAGCGTTAAATTGGCTAAAAGATTACTTTACGAATAAACAACAACGGGTTGAAATTTTAGGCGTTAACAAAGACAGAGAAGTGATAACGTATAAATCTCAATACAGGACCAATACATATGGTGTGCCTCAAGGTAGTATTTTGGGGCCATTGCTTTTTCTTCTTTACATTAATGATTTGCCAACAGTGACGAGCAATAAGTGCGTGTTGTTTGCAGATGACATCTCAATGATAATAAATAAAGATAGTGAAAATGAACAATTTGAGGATAAAATTAATGCTGCAGTAGAAGCTGTAATAGAATGGCTTGAACAAAATAATTTATGTGTGAATGTTTCCAAAACAAAATATATTAATTTCTCTAATTACAAAATGACAAATGAAGCAATGAAAATTATTGGAGGTGATAATGAAATTGAAGAAGTTGACCATACGAAATTTTTAGGCATAGTAATTGTCAAAAATTGTAATTGGAAAAAACATGTGGAAAATATATGCAATAGGCTAAACAGCTTTGCATTTGCACTACGAAATCTTAGGAAAACTGTTGGACGTAATGCCGCGCTGTTAGCCTATCATGGATATGTCTCATCTGTGTTAAGATACGGCTTAATTATATGGGGTAATTCCACTGACATCAATAAGGCATTTATTGTGCAAAAAAAAATGTTTACGAGCTGTGTTTGGTGCAGACCCATTAGATTCTTGCAAACCTATTTTTAAAAAACATTGTTTATTAACATTAGCATGCTTATACATATTGGAAATGTATTTGTAAAAAAACATCCCCACCTATTCAGTAAAGCCGATAGCCTCAATGATTATAAGGTGGGCAAAATGTCAAGGGATCCAACAAAATTAGCAATGCCAAGATGTAGAACAGCGTACTGCCATAAAAACACGAGTCGAATGGCAATACAGATATTTAATAATATTCCGAAGGATATTAGAGAACTGCGAACCAGTCTATTTCAAAAGCATCTCAGAGCATGGCTGATAGAAAACTGTTTTTATAGTATTAAAGAATTTATGAATTCTAGAACAAATAGGAAAATTGCAGGACATGTAAATTACATTTGACATTTTTATTTTAAGCTATTGACATAATATTTTGTAATTTAATTTCCAATTTAATTTTTATTTTAAGTCGATTTTTTGAAAATTTGTAATTGAATTATTTTTATTTGACATTTTTAATTTGATAATTTAGACAAATCTTGATTTAGTACTTATTTTTTCTATCATTGGAATTTAATTATTTTGTTAAATTAGAATCATTGTTATTGTCACAAAATTTGCATGCCGAATTTAGTTGGCGGAATATGTAGAACTATTGTGTATTTGTTATAAAATCTGTAAAATACCATATTTCAGGCAAATAAATGAATCTATCTATCTATCTAATCTTATTTAAAATGGAGTTTAGTTAGTATAAAATGCAAATACTTAGTATTTTGTCGGCCCCGCGATGAGCTCAGGCAGAACAGGATATTATAGACACTATGAAGAAGTCTAAGAATATTATAACGAAATGTAAATAAGTAGCTAAAACTTGTTTCCTAATGAAATGTTTGTTTCCTCAGACAAGAATTCAAATTCTGTTTTAGAAACCAATGGCTTGGCACGCGACGATGGGAAGAGGCCAGACGGAATTCCCGTTATGCCTTGGAAGTTGGTTAGGCTTTTGGTTTGGGATGCAACATGTGTCGATACCCTTGCGCCATCCCATCTTCCCAGCGGCTGCTGCAGATGCAGAAAACCTCAAACGGCGGTTTGTGGTTGAAACAGTAGGGCCGTGGGATCCAAGTGCTCACCGAGTATTTTGGGACATCGCCAAGCGGTTGGTCGACTCTTTACGTGACCAGAGGGCTAGCCAGTTCTTAGGCCAAAGAATCAGCATTGCCATCCAATGTGGCAAAGCTGCCAGCCTTTTGGGCAACTTTCCCAATGACAGCGATGTGGATGAATTTTTTGACGCCCAATGAGTTCTTCCCTTTATTATTTATTTATTCCTTTACATACTTGTACATAATATAAATCATAGTTGGTTGTATATACATAGTTTAGATAATTTATTAGTTTCGAATGAGAAACACTGAATTATTTATTTCAAACTAAATTAAATGAAACTATTTTAATACTAATAAAATAAAAGAGATGTTTTAGTATTAAAATAGTTTAATTTAATTTAGTTTTATATTATTTGCTCTGAATGCATTATGGTAAGAAAAGCCGGCCAATTGCTTGTCGTACCACGCACAATGTCAAAGTTGGGATCAATTTGTGAGACAAATTAACTTTGTAGTTGAAAAAATGTTTTCTTATACATTGATATACGTCACGGTCAATTCTCCAACTGCAAATGTAATCATAAAAAAAAATTAAAACTACAAATGAACAGAAATTTTCTTTTACTTGTGCTGTGAGACCTTACTTCTTGCCAAATTTCATGATACTAGGTCAACGAGAAGCTTACAGGTTTTGATTTATTTGCGAGTATCAAAATATGTCGCTTAAATGGCCGTATTTTTTTATTACGTTGACTTGGCGGTTTAATTTTCATTACAGGTTCAGATCGAAGTTTTTGATATCTATTTCAACTTGAAACTTCCATGCGTTCCTGAGAAAAAGACAGACAGAAGGATGGACAACGTAGTGATCCTATAAGGGTTCCCTTATATTTGCCCATAATTATGGAGGGAGCTTATTGCCATATCAATCAATCTGCCTAGTTTTTTCTAACTAAGTTGGGGTAGGCTTGCTGTCTATCCGAGGTGGCGGCGCGTAGTGTTCCACGCGCGCTCCTATTTGTCGTCGCGGGGGGAGTCTCACACCTCACGGCCGCGAGCATGAAGTGGCTGAGATCATGGAAGGCGCACAAGATCGCATGATAACAGGTCCAAGTGTGGGAGGAGCACTGGGGTGATTTTTAGTCAGTAAGAGTCTAACAGACCCCTTCGCCCACCACAGACGGAGGACAGCCATAAGGATTTTCCACCCCAGAACAATGAACACCAGTATTTTACAAGGAGCGACTGTCTGTCTGAAATCCTCAACCCAGTTACTGGGTAACGCGATACCCTTTGGTAAGACTGGTTGTCAGACTTTTGGGATTCTGACTACCCGTAACGACAGTCATCGATCTACGAATGACAACCGGACCAACGGCTCAACGTTGTTGAGAAGCACAGCGATCTCCTTTTGATTAATTATAATCAGTTGCTAGGTACTTCACACCACCCTAGGTTAAGTTGATTAAAGTCTTTTGAATGATACTAATTTTATTACCCGTATTGTGAAGTAACCTAGCTAAATATATAGATAATAAGTATAGTGATAGCCTCAGTTTTAATAGTGTAAATCGATTAGTAACTAAGACATAAAGATTTCCCTTATTTACCAACTAAAAGATGTTTTACAGGCCAATCTAGGCAATAAATAAGGGTTCTGACATACACAATGTCTTAGTTAGGCTATCTACTATAAATAGACACCTTTTACATAAAGAAAAGTAGTTGAGATGTTCGATTTGAGGAAAGAACAAAGGCGTCACATAGGACGTAATACATAAGCAGACCAACTGCGCAATTTCTTTCCCTTCGTTCCCCTCACCTCCCCTGGCGCACCCGAAAATTGGCGTACCCCGCAATCCCCGATCGCATACCGACCCCCTCACCTTGAAGAACTAGACTTCGATAGGATTTTCGAATAAACTGCGTATGCTAGCCACAGGGCGGGCGCGCTAGGGTAGAAAACTACTTAAGGTGTCACATATTGTTCAGTCATCGCGTTTCGATCTAAATAGTAACATGGCGTTCTCAATAGTAAATTAGTGTTCTAATCATTTTAACTTGTTATAACTTAGTGTTTTAGTAGTCAGTAATTCAGTATAAGTTTTCAGTCAATGTTCAGTCTCCTATTGGGTAGTGTCGAATAAGTGTAGAGCTATATGCCTAATAAAATCGACTACCCTTAGCGAAGTTCCGCCTTACGGGACCTAGATAGATTCTAGATTTAGGAACAGAGGATAAGTTTTGTGTTTCGGTAGTTATTAATCTGTTTCGCCTCGATTAGTCTCTGTTTAGTGCGTAAGCTATTTTTGTGTGTTGTAATTAGTGTTTCTGTGTTGTGAATATATTGTGTGTACTCAGAGAAAGTGTATTAATTTTATTCTATGGCCATCAATATCCACCCTGCACCTGAATACCCTATAATTTTTGGTCCTTCGCCAGCCGGATTCGCTGTAGTTTAAGATGAGTACCAGAAGCACTATTACAACTAGGAGCAAGCTACGAAAGTTAGAGGCTGACATGAACAAGCGTCAAGGGTTAGAGGCTGATTCTGGGGTGCCGACTGAAATGGCACCTGGGTCACCTTCAATAGCGCCTACTACGTCGTCAATGGTTCCTGCCCCTGTGATCCCACTGGCCGGGCCCGGTCGTGTGATAGACCATCGTGGAGTGGCCACGCCAGTGAGGTCGGAATTACGACGGAGGGCAGGTTCAAGGACAAGCCACGTATCGTCGAAAAGCGGCCAGAGAAGTGCCGACTACCTTCGACGAAGGGTTCAATACGAGGCTGAAAAGGAAATAGTGCGCCTGAAGGAAAACCTGATACAGAAGAAGCTGGATGTGGATCTAGCCGAGATAGACGCCGCCGCCGAAGAAGATTCCTCAGATGAAGAAGGAACAGCTCGGCGGATAGAAGACTGGATTACTGAAGCAACGCCCGCCACCGCTAGTCAGGTACCCGTGCCCGTTATACTTACAGACTTACAATCTGGATTAGTGCCCGTGTCGTCAGAAAATACCCGCGATATGCCAGTGTCAGTGCCGCAATATGAAACGCCCGCGCCCCGGCAAGAATATGCGCCCGCGTCGGTGCATTTTACCGAGGCAACGTACCTCGCTACGCCCGTCGCGACGGCCGGTACACCGCGAGCGCCGCCGAGAGAAACGGCTGGAAGAAATGCGCCTGAATGGGAGAATACATACGCGAACGACACCGACAGAAGTAGGTCACGGGATAGGAAAATAGACCAACTAGCAGACGCTATCTCAAACATAGCGCGACCGCGTCCGGTACCGAGGCAGGCGTACGAGTTGCCATACTTCAACGGTGACCCAGCGGAGTGGCTGTCGTATAAGAATATGTACCACGATACGACAGCCCTGTATAACTTCAAGCCACACGAGAATCTAGCGCGTCTGAAAACGTCCCTACAAGGAAACGCGAAGCTAGCAGTGGAAGACTTACTCCGTACGTCGACCAGCCCGTCCGAAATAATTAAGGTTTTGGACGAAGAGTTTGGGCATCCAAATCTAGTGCTCGAGTGTGCCCTAAGAAAAGTGCGTGCGTACCGAAAGTAACAGAAAGTGGTCGGGAGCTCAGAAAGTTCTCGACAACAGTGCGTAATTGTGTATCACTCCTAAGGAGCGTCAAGGCGATTGGATACCTGAACAACCCCCAACTGGTAAGTGAACTCCTTGATAAACTTACACCTGTACAACGTGCTAAATATGGGGAATTTGCAATGGGCGTGGCATCGAGTCAGGGTATAGATGTGCGAGTGTCTCCTAGTCTAGAGTTATTCGCAGAATTTTTGACGCATCTAGCCCGAGCCACTTCATATTATGTTCAAATGAACTTAGACACGCCCGCAACACCAATTAGCACATTTAAGCCACGAGGCAATGTTCAAGTCAATAGGCAACCCAGAATAGTACAACGCCTACATGCGACTTCGAATGAAGAAAAACAGGCCGAGGCAGTCGAGGACGATATTTGTACAATGTGTGGAAAGATACATAAGCTTATCAAGTGTGAAAAGTTCACGGGGTTAAAGTTAAACGAACGATGGGATTTCGTTAAGAAAAATAGGCTATGTTTCAAATGTTTAGTGAAGAATCATAGCAAGATCTTTTGTCGTGCAAATAAGTGCTCAAAGTGTAGTTTCCCGCATCATATATTATTACATGCCGACAGAAAGACTGAAACTGTTACTAACGTCAGTGATTATACCGGCAAGGCATTGCTAAAAATAGTGCCGGTATGTATAACAATAGGCGGGATAGATAAACCCTGCCATGCCCTTCTCGACGACGGGGCCACTGTGTCACTAATAGACGACTCTTTAGCCACAGATGTCAAAGGTCAACATTTACCATTAGTGCTACGGAGTGCGCGGGGTCTAGAAATCGTAGACTCTGCATCGCGTGTGATCGACGCGACAGTACGCGGGCCTAGCGGTCAAACATATAATATAAAATGCCGCACGCTAAATAACTTAGATTTGCCCGCACAATCGGTGCCCGCCATACTAATGGCGGAGCATGCCCACCTTCGCCACTTGGGTTGCGAAGAGATGAGTGGTGTCCGGCCGCTTCTGTTGCTGGGGCAGGACAATTGGGAGTTTCTGACCAGCCGGGAGACTCGACGAGGGAAATCGGGTAAGCCAGTTGCCTCTTTGACTCGTCTAGGGTGGGTGGTGCACGGACCCGTAGGAAATTGTCACACTAGTGACCAGTGTGTGAATTATGTTTCAGAATCTAATGTTGACTTGCATAATTTAGTTAAAAAACAGTTAGAGCTCGAGGCTATTGGAATCTCAGAGGTGCCTCGGACGCACCAAGATATTGAAAGGGCAAATAAAATACTGGATTCCACTAGCCGACAGACAGAAAGCGGCGCGTGGGAAGTAGAATTGCTGTGGCGTCAAGACGATCCGCAGCTGCCTAACAATTATGAGTACGCGCGCCACCGGTTAACCGGAATCGAACGTCGGTTAAATAAAGACTCAGTGTACGCTGCAGCCTATACCGCACAGATAGATAGGCTCATAGCAGAGGGGTACGCCAGTCTAGTTAAAGGCGGGGTCTCATATGACCCGGTTTGGTACTTACCCCATTTCGGAGTAAAAAACCCGAACAAACCCGGGAAATTAAGATTAGTTTTTGACGCCGCAGCAACTTACAATGGGACCGCGTTAAATGATAACCTATTAACAGGGCCTGACCTTTTAAATTCACTTTTGGGTGTCCTCTTTAAATTCAGAGTAGGGCCTATTGCCTACACCGGGGATATCGCAGACATGTTCCTACGTATTAAAATAAGGGAACAAGACAGAGGAGGTCAGCTATTTCTGTGGAACGCGACCGGCAATAAGGAACCTAGCGTTTATGTCATGAATTCGATGATATTCGGTGCCGTGTCGTCTCCTACATCAGCCATTTTCATTTTAAATAAAAACGCAGCTAAGTACAAAAGTACATTTCCCGAGGCGGTAGCGGCCATACACACAAAACATTATATGGACGACTATCTTGACAGTGCGTGGTCAGTCGCGCAAGCCGGTCAATTGGTCGAGGAAGTGACTCGCATCCACGCCGAGGGCGGGTTTAATATACGGGGGTGGGTCACTAACTCTCAAGAGCTGCGTGACCGACTACAAACTGACATGCCTGACAGAGTTTCGCTCGATAAAGGTGAAAACACCACAGAGCGTACACTGGGAATGATATGGTCACCAGGTGCGGATCAATTAGCGTTTGACCTATCATTTAAAAGACTCCCTAAAAGTATAATAGAGGGGTCGGTAATCCCCACCAAAAGGGAATTCTTAAGTTTCATTATGTCCATTTTTGACCCACTAGGTTTTTTGTATCCGTGCGTCATACAATCCCGCATATTGATGAAGCAGGTATGGCACACGGGAATACAGTGGGATGAGAGATTGAGAGAGGCAGAAGCGAAAACGTGGTTCGAGTGGCTGCATAAGCTGCGCCACCTTACGGACTTAACCATCCCTCGTTGGTACGGCCTGCGGCCGGAGGGTATTGAGCTCCACGTTTTCGGTGATGCAAGCGAGTCCGCTTACGCGGCTGTAGCTTATATAGCGGGGATAAATAGTTCCGGGAACAGAGACTTAGCCATGATAATAGGCAAGGCCAGAGTAGCGCCACAGAAGTTGGTTTCCGTCCCGCGTCTGGAGCTGCAAGCCGCTGTGTTGGCCTGTAGACTGGCCAACACGGTAGAAGAGGATTTAGGTTTACCTATAGCTCGCAAGTATCTGTGGACGGATAGTAAGACCGTCCTAAAATGGATAAACTCCGATGCCCTGGAGTTTCAAAGGTTCGTGTCCCACCGACTAGCGGAGATAGACCGCAGGTCGAAACAGGGCGACTGGCACTGGGTTCCCTCGGCGATGAACCCGGCTGATAAGGCCACCCGAATGGACTGGCCCAATAACGGTGACGAGTGGCTGTCGGGGCCCTCGTTTCTTCGCTGCCCACAGGAGCAGTGGCCAGTGAGCGTCGACACCGGCGCAGTGGTGGAAGAGCACCTGGAACGAGTCCAACGGGTGCACACGACGGGGACACCGGCAGAACCGCTGCTAAATTATGAGCGGCTGCCCACCTGGACGCGCGCCACGTATGTCGTGGCGCGCATATTAGTGTTCGCAGATCGCTGCCGCAAACGGCGAGTCTCATCCGCCGTGACCACAGCAGACCTTCGCGAGGCGGAGACGCGTCTGCTGCATTTAATGCAAAGGGAGAGCTACGGAGCCGACATCACTGCACTTCGAGAGGCGCATCCGTTGCCTAACAACAGCAAACTCCGAAGTCTTGACCCCATGCTTTTCGAAGATGGGCTAGTACGAGTACGCGGCAGGCTGGGTGCCTGCAACGAGCTTAGCTTCGGAGAGCGCCACCCCATAATTTTAGATGGGAGGCACGCGCTTGCACGCCGCCTTGTGTATCAATATCACACAGCGGCCCTACACGCCAACCAAGAGGCGGTGGTCAATCGTATCAGAGAAAGATACTGGGTGACCAATCTACGGTCTACAGTAAAGGCCGTTACTGCAAGCTGCCAACGATGTCGCTTGGAGAAAGCCAAGCCAGTGTCACCAAAGATGGGTGATCTCCCGGCCGCGAGACTGGAGGTGACCCGAAGAGCCTTCGTCCACTGTGGGGTCGACTACTTTGGCCCCATGGAGGTCGCCATCGGCCGGCGCAGGGAGAAGAGGTGGGGCGTGTTGTTCACGTGCCTCACCACCCGCGCCGTCCACCTGGAGCTGGCTGCATCGCTGAGTGCTGACTCGGCCATTCTTGCCCTGCGGCGCCTCATTGCGCGCCGCGGGCGACCTTCGGATATGTACTCCGACCGAGGCACCAATTTCGTCGGCGCACACGCAGAGCTACGCGCAGCATTACGAGATATGGACCACGACAAAGTGGAAGGTGAAGCGACAGGCCGAGGTATAGCCTGGCACTTCAACCCCCCGGCATCCCCACACATGGGTGGATGCTGGGAACGACTGGTGCGATCAGTCAAGAACGCACTCAAGGCGACGCTTCACGAGCGCGCCCCTCGCGAGGAGGTACTCTACACCCTCCTTGCTGAGGCCGAGCTTACTATAAACAGCCGGCCTCTGACATACGTGAGCAGCGACGTCGAGCACCCGGTGGTGTTGACCCCCAACCATCTCCTGCTTGGCACAGCCGCGGGAGATGCTCCCTGTACGCGTGGGCATGCAGTCGACCTCGACTCCCGCCGCATGTGGCGACGGGTGAACGCGCTGGCCGACCTCTTTTGGAGGCGATGGCTGCGCGAATACCTGCCGACGCTACAACAACGTCATAAGTGGGCCAACAATGTGCCGAACGTGAAAGTGGGTGACGTGGTAGTGATCGTAGACAACGGTAAACCACGAAACCAGTGGACCAAAGGGGTCATTAAAACAGTATACCCCGGGTCAGACTCTATAGTGAGAGTGGTAGATGTAAGGACGAATCATGGGGTCCTGCGTCGACCTGTTGTAAAGATCGTTGTGCTTCCTACCAATGATTTAGTAATCGGTTGAACCCTCTTACAGGGGGTGGGATTGTTGAGAAGCACAGCGATCTCCTTTTGATTAATTATAATCAGTTGCTAGGTACTTCACACCACCCTAGGTTAAGTTGATTAAAGTCTTTTGAATGATACTACTTTTATTACCCGTATTGTGAAGTAACCTAGCTAAATATATAGATAATAAGTATAGTGATAGCCTCAGTTTTAATAGTGTAAATCGATTAGTAACTAAGACATAAAGATTTCCCTTATTTACCAACTAAAAGATGTTTTACAGGCCAATCTAGGCAATAAATAAGGGTTCTGACATACACAATGTCTTAGTTAGGCTATCTACTATAAATAGACACCTTTTACATAAAGAAAAGTAGTTGAGATGTTCGATTTGAGGAAAGAACAAAGGCGTCACATAGGACGTAATACATAAGCAGACCAACTGCGCAATTTCTTTCCCTTCGTTCCCCTCACCTCCCCTGGCGCACCCGAAAATTGGCGTACCCCGCAATCCCCGATCGCATACCGACCCCCTCACCTTGAAGAACTAGACTTCGATAGGATTTTCGAATAAACTGCGTATGCTAGCCACAGGGCGGGCGCGCTAGGGTAGAAAACTACTTAAGGTGTCACATATTGTTCAGTCATCGCGTTTCGATCTAAATAGTAACATGGCGTTCTCAATAGTAAATTAGTGTTCTAATCATTTTAACTTGTTATAACTTAGTGTTTTAGTAGTCAGTAATTCAGTATAAGTTTTCAGTCAATGTTCAGTCTCCTATTGGGTAGTGTCGAATAAGTGTAGAGCTATATGCCTAATAAAATCGACTACCCTTAGCGAAGTTCCGCCTTACGGGACCTAGATAGATTCTAGATTTAGGAACAGAGGATAAGTTTTGTGTTTCGGTAGTTATTAATCTGTTTCGCCTCGATTAGTCTCTGTTTAGTGCGTAAGCTATTTTTGTGTGTTGTAATTAGTGTTTCTGTGTTGTGAATATATTGTGTGTACTCAGAGAAAGTGTATTAATTTTATTCTATGGCCATCAATATCCACCCTGCACCTGAATACCCTATAACGTGCTTTCAGAGGCACGCAGCAATCTCGATAATTATATTTAATGGATGTTCACCCATCCAAGAACCGACCGCGGAAAGCGTAGCTTAACCTTCGATCGACCCGTGCGTCTGTTATTATTTCGCCACAAATCCCTCCGTATATATATAGCTTATTGCCAAATACCGGGCACGAATTCATGCGAGCTGCTTCTGAGATTTTCATATGACAAAACCCAATAACAAACCCGACCCAAGATCGAACCTACAGGCTACGCGATCAGCGGTCACACTCGCAACCAATTTACCACCGAGACAGTCTTAACTTAATATAAGAATCTTCAATCCGTAGCGCTGAAGCCAATCACAGCCACTGGAGCAATCGACCCAACAAAATAAATTATGAAGAAGTTACAAAGTAGAAAACAAACCAGTGCTTGCTAGAAAACAAAATTCAAATAAATTCAAAATATTTTATTTCACATAAATCTACAATTATGGGCATTTATGAAACGTCAGAAGCTAGGTGCACGGTTCCAATTAGTCGCTTCCTATGGAGAAGAGCCGGCAAGAAACTTCACGGTTACTCTTTTAAAAATAAATAGTTTGTACAATGTTTTCAAATAACAGTGTTGATGATGTGTGTGAGAGGACAGTGTAGGCCTATCAACAAGTACCCGGTATTTAGTAAAATAAAAAATGGTCCACAAGTCTACAGCCTACAACGTTCTCACATTCACAAAATCTAAAAGAAAATAATTTATATAAAAGATAAATAAAATAACAAAAATAAGGACATATTTAAACAAAATGCCACGTAGAGCAGTAACAAATCTAATTTAATAAAATAAATGTAGAAACAACAAAGTAACAACAAGTGTTACTAATTGTCTAAACTATTAACTTGAGACTAATTATGATACTGATGAACAAGACGATGACGTTACTGATTTTGTTTTTTACTTTGTTTATTTTTCAAGCATAAACATGCATTTTTATATTTGTTGTTGAAACTATAACCATGAAATACATATAATTTCATTAAACTAAACAGGTGGGAGAGAACATGGACACGGACATATTCGAAGTCCGCTATAAGAAGAACACGAGTGGTAATGACAATGGAGAGAAAGATGTGATGGTATGGAAGCATATTTTGTTACTCGATCCACATCACTAGCACAATGTGAGTAAATCTAATTTCTCAATTTTCACAAATATATAATTGACTTATTTTCTAGAACTGAAAATCGTTTGGACAACTAAAACCAACAGCTGCATGTAAAAAAAAAACAATAAGGAATCGCAAAATTGTCTTTACTATTAAAATTTTGTACCTGAGCGACCAAGCTTTGCTCGGGTGAAAATAGAGAAAACGAATGTTCCCAGATATGAGACCTAGTTAGATCGATTTTAAGCCCCCGTAAACCCCTATATTGCAACTTTCATCGAAATCGTTAGCGCCGTTTTCGAAAACGTGATTACAAATATTTAATAAATGTTTATACAAATATTGCTTACTATATAATAAAATACTATAGGATTATAGATTCCAACCTTGACAATTTATGCCCGGCACTTCTTAATTTTACATAGTAGGTATTTTGAATTACAAAGTAGCTGAAATAAATATATTTTTTGTTCAAAAACTAGACAAACGGCTTATTCAAGAAAAAAAAAACTATGTGTGATAAACCCGACAATGTCCTTCAGTTTAGTTAAGTATGTAGTCATGTACGTCATTGTTGGTAGCGTTCATTAAAACGATGCCTCTTACAATTTTAGATGTTTTATTTTGAGTTTAGTTTAAAAAAAAATCTGGTCTTCATTTTTACCATTAGATGTTTTCCCAATTGATGATGACGCCGGTGGGAAAGAATCTCCTTCTAGACTTCTTTTAGGAGTAATTTCAGCCACTTTTTCTTATAATGAGGATATCCTCATAGATACTGGGTGTTGGGATATATCCCCACATAAATAAAGCCCCTTCTTTCTTCTTAGAATCTAGGATCTTATCTAGGAAGAAAGGACGCTTATGTCAGAGTTTTACTTACAAATCCCCATGGAGTTCTTTCTGCTACAACGTGTCGTAAGTGTACACACATGCTGAATGCCCTCACTTAACACACCCAGGGTTAAAGATTTCATTACTCCCATTTCAGAATATGGTGGCTTTGGGATTTCCGGTAGAACGTACTGGTAAACGGTCCTAAATGTATACGCAATCATTGTTTGAGATCGAAATGAAATAGTCGATGCAATAAATTTTTTGCAAATCCGTAGCGGCAAATACTGCATTGTAGAAGTTTAACAGATAAGGTATGTTTATTTTTACTGTTTAAATTATAAACAGGTTTATTCAAATGATGTTGTCTTACTGACAACATCATCTGAATTGTGCAGGTAGTTTCCCTAATCATATAGGTAGGTACAATTCTCCGGGTATTTAATGTTTACCTTGTTATCCCTTACTGACCGAACACGATAATTATAATGCAGTTAATCATGCAAATACCTTGTCACTTGAATGATTAATTAAGATTTATGGACAAACCTTTCAAGTAAAATGCAGGAGAGAAGTGCAGGGTCTACTTCCGACAGTCTTTTGATATTTTAGCAGTTTCCTAAGTTTTCCATTTTATAGGAGAAAATCTGGTAGGCAAATTGACAACATATTTTTTTTGTTTTGCAAAAAGAATGTATGGAGCCAATGCTTATATCTCCGGAACGGAGAAAATAACCTTAATATTCTTGCACATGGTTATGTAACTATTTTTGGCATACTTCATATAACGAGAAATATGAAAAAATCAAGCACCAATTTGCCGACCAAATGTATTCTTTGATATATTTATTAGAAGCCATTTCAAGCAAAAAACCGACCTTTCTTTAAGCTCCTATGTCTTCGAGAGCCTTTTATCGATCCATTGTGCAACGTCACTTTTGTTCAAAGCAGGCAAATTACCTGCTTATTCTTCTTTCGAGTGGTTAGTGACTAACCTGCTGTCAGAGTTTTTATGCCGTCCATGGGCTTCTGATTTGGCTTCACGTGCCGTCGAAAAATTTCTCTCAGGCCGGTTTCCTACCGATGTTATCCTTCACCGTTTTTGAAGCAAGTGATAATTATACAATACGCACATGAATCCGAAAAGTTAGAGATGTGCGCCTTGGGTTCGAACTCAAGACCAATGACTTGGCAGTCTGACGGTCACACCACTAGGTTATCACGCCTGTACCTCCTTATTTAGTGAAATAAGTTTTCTGATTTTTCATTTAGAATCCAATTCAGCTGATTACTGAAACTTTTAAAATGTGATATTGACATTTTATTATTATCAGTTCTATAATTGTGGCAACAACTACCTACAAATATCTGCTCTGCTAAAATAGCATTTTCATTCACTGCTATTTTACTCGAGGAAGCGAAAAACTGATCTCAATTTACATCAACGACCTTGAGTTTATTACTAAATTGCTAATTACCATATTGCATATTTATGAACTCGCATAACTTGAAATAAATTAGAGAAACTTGATGATCAAAAAACTCAGGCATTCGGAGGAATGGGTATAGTTTTAAAACCGGTACAGACTTCTCCGCTTGTAATGGAACGAGTAAAAAATCACCATTTATTTTATTTACGCTTCGTATCTGTATAGATAATTGTTCTGTACGTCTGTATGTCACTGATTCCCTCCAAAATAACTGGACCGATTTTAATGATTTTTGTGTGCGTTTGAGTGGATCCTTGATTCACAATTGGACCCGGTAGGTGGTGTTGCGATCGAGTTCTAAGAAACAGGGCAACATCTGTCCGGTCAGCTAGAAAGGCCAGGACCGGACTAGCCACGTAATAAATAAATAAAGCTTTATTTAATTCCGTGCAATTTACAGACTAATAACTTAGAAATAGAAAATAAAGAATATGCAAAAAAATACTACGGGTAAAAGCCTCCTCCAAGGAATGTCAGTAATCTTTGTTGCTGGTTGTATTTTGCCAGCTTTGACTCCACTATCTCATCTATGACCTCCACTATCTCATCTACCCATCTAGCGTTAGGCCTGCCTCTGCTTCTAGTGCCTCGTGGTCCAGTCCATTTTATCACTCCTCCCGTCCATCTATCATCTTTAAGCCTGCCCACGTGACCTGCCCACTTCCATTTTCTTTGCAGTTAGGTTAGGCCATCTGTTACTTTTGTTTTCTTCCGAATTTCAACATTCCAGACGTCAGAAGCCACGTAATAGGTGTAGCAAATGTTACAGGACCCGCGCTTTGATGACCACGCGCTTGGAAGTGCAACAATACAAGTCATGTTGCTGTTTTATTACTAGGCCTTTAAAATACATTAGTTCAGTCAGACCATGCAGTGTAGGTATAAGGATTGCTTTGTTTGCTGTGTCTGTGGAGGCTGATTGTCCTAGAGTTCACTGAAAGTGCTGTTTTATCAATCATTGAGAGCTCATTCAATATTATTAACGGTATTGGTTTTATCGTAACGATTACCAGCTATGCTTATAATAGTTTGTTTCTTCATTTATAAATATGTATGTACAAAATTGCCAAAGTCTCCAACTGTTATAAATGTTAATCAGAATTATGTAAGTAAATTTAATTGTGTCATTTGTGTGTATTGCCGCATATCGTGACATAACGGAACGGACGAAAATGTCGAGTAATGTAACACCCCTTTACGTCCAGCCGTGGATGAAGAAATTAAAGATATACTACTACAATATAAATTGGGCCATCATCATGGTTTACTAATGATAAGCGTAAAGTATATAAAAATTTACGCAACTCGAGATTGCCAAAACAAATTAGACCAAATGACAGTTATGCTAACCTTTGCATTATGCCAAAGTATTATTATGCCACAGTATTGTTATGCTATTAAAAGTTGTGCGAAAACGTTATGCTAAACAATAACTTAAAAAAATATAACATCACGCCTTGTTTCCCCGAAGGATTGGGCAGAGGTGTCCTTGTAACAGGTACACCCATATTTCACCAGTTATGTTTATTTATTTCTGTTTATTTGTTCCACTTAATTCGGTTAATGGCAATCCATCAACCGGGCACAAATCCAGACTCCGAGCTGCTACTGAGAAAGTTCAGATAGAAAAAGCCATTAACAATTTGCTCGACCCGGGAATCGCGTACTCTGGACCTCATGCTCAATATCTTAATAATTAATTGACAGTCGGAACTTTTGAAGATCAAAAATCAGCCCCAAAATACTCTCCCATGACCATAACAACACTTTAAAATTCTTAATTTAGACCTTGCACTTCATACTTAATATCCGTATTACGAGTACTATAACTGAGATCCATTTCTTATACTCAAGGTCTATGCACTTAAATCGTCATTATAACCTTCAGAAAGGCCATGGGAAAAAAGTACTGCTTATCCTTATAGTGCAATCAGTCGTACAGTTTTCCTTTAGTTCCAATTTGAAATTGGTGTGTTATAGAAGACAATTTTATCTCTATTTATTTTAGTATGTTAGACTGCTTTATCTAAGTGTGTAGCTGCCTGACCTCTCCATCTATCTGTCTGTCTGTTATCAATTGAAGTGGAAGCTGGTCATCGTTTTGATTGAATTCCTTGATCTGGATTTATTGTTATCTAGATTTACTATTGAGAGCAATCTTATCAATGTATATATTTCTAAGGCGCTCCTGTACTACCTGTCTTAAAGAGTAGAGAGATTATCTAGAGAGGCTTCTTTCGGAGGTTGGTCTATGGTAATCGCATCATTCGCGTGTGTTGGATCATTTAGCTCCCTTCAAAATGGTTGAGCTGAATGGTGCTAATCCATGCGTCATGTTCGTGAACGGGCGCTGTCAGTGTCTGGTGGTCTCTTAGCTGCCACGGCTTAATTTAATTTAATTTTTGAATTGTTATTCTTTATTACGGACGCTTTTAACGTTCTGCATCGTTCTCACATGTATAATTTCAACATTAATGATGTAGAATTGTAACCAATTTTTTGTAACCATATTTTGATTTAAAATAGTGTCCGTGGAGTTTCTTGCCCGTTCTTCTCCATAGGTACCTACTACGCTTTGGAATGAGCAAACTAGCTGCATCTTTCTGACTGACCGACCACTTGATAATTCAAAAGTGCCTGTGTTGAAATAAATGCTTTGAGTTTGAGTTTGATTCGATAGTAAGTAGGTAGTCTGCGAAGTATGGGCATAGCAATTAATGGTCAAAAGGGGAATAAGTAAATCACCACAATGACAGATTTACGGAGGCTGCTGCCAACCCTCTATGTTAGTTGCCGTTAACACCGTGATAAAGTGTACTTAACTGTTAACCGTTCAAACGTGTTAAGACATACATATTTTTTGCGCCGATACTTTTTTTGGTACCGGTTTTGGCATTTTATTTTGTTGTTGCACTTTCCTTATGTAAAAACCGGCCAAGTGCGTGTCGGACCACGCACAAAGAAGGGTTCCGTAGTTGGGATGAATTTATCCCAAAAACAAACTGAACTTTGTAGTTGATAAACATGTTCTCCCATACGGAATGTATGGGAAAACATGTTTTTGCAATTGCAAAGTTAAGTTGGTCGATTATTACTCGATAACTAGTAAAGCCTACTTAGATGTGATAGTTTTCCTTTTAATTTCGTTATATTATAAACTACTGCTGTTATTTTTTTCACATATCCAAAACCAACCACTTAGCTGGCAGGGGGGTGGGGGGACACTTGACTCTAACAAAAATTAGCACTTTAAAGCTTAATATTTTGCAAACGGATCCCTGAATCTAAAAATGGTTTTCACAAACTCATAATGTTTTTGTAAGACTTTTCCAATGATACCCCACACTATGGGATAAAAAAATAAAAAATAAAACATCACCACTTTACGTGTATGGGAGGTACCCTAAAAAAAAAAATGTTTTTTATATTTTTGTTTTACCACTTTATCGGCGTAATTAATATGTATACCTATGTCAAATTACAGCTTTCTAGTACTAAGGGTCTCGGAGCTAGACCGCGGACAGACAGACAGACGGACATGACGAAATTATAAGGGTTCCTTGTTTACTACGGAACCCTAAAAATCAAGAGCTATAATATTGAACAGGAAGACTCGGAGAGAGACACGCACAAACCAGGGAAGCATGGCACAAAAGGCAGAAAGCCTTTACTTAACAGTAGGTGGAACAAGGCTGCCAATGATGCAGATGATGATATTGAACAGAACTGACTTCTTCAAGTCAGGTTAATCCATCAGGAATCACGTTATTACCTTACCTTAGATCTTTAGGTAGGATCGCAGTTAAGCAAATTACATCCACTAAGTAATTAAATTAAAGTTAACTCAACTTTAATTTGATAAACACGCTATGATAAGAAACAAAACAATCGGTTAACTGTATCGATAACCCTTTTTGCTCGGTCAAGTATTATGTGATACACAGATGACTTGTAGGTGTATTACCTTCTGTATTGACTTCCGAATCATTATCATCAGTCAATGAAGTACACAATGGGATTTCCAAAAAGTGTTTATGTTATCGAGTTATACTGCATCCTCTTGACAATATTCCTTGTCTTTCATTGTAAAATTTACAAGTAGAGAGAGGTATTTATTATCCTGTAAGTCCTGCTGTAGAGCAAATGCTTCTTCTCATACACAGAAGAAAGGAGCATTGAAGTCAGCAGTGAATTAAATATGCCTGCAACCTAATGTTTTAAAAATAATCCTCCTAAGACATTGGATTAACAATTATGTAGATACTTCCTTAAATCAACCCGATTTAAGCAAGCAGGGACACCGTCCCATCTCTATCTACATGTGTAGCTATTGTTCAAAAAATTTCAAAATGTGTGTGGATGTCATTGGCAGGCTTTGAGTAATTTGTAGGTAATTTACTTTGTTGTCAATGTTACTATGTATTTACTTACCGGTAATTTCCAGGGCCTCTTCATAACTATACTGTAATTTACTAGGTTTTGGTGGAGACATTTCTATATCATCTTTTCTTTTACTTATATTGTAACTATTTTTTGAAGGCGCCATTTTTAATTTACAAAATTAAATATCTTACTTTATTTATTGTATTATTGCCTTTCTAACTAAGTTATTATTTAATTTTAGCTATGTTTATCATCTGGTTACCATGTTTGTTTATTAACTTCGTATTATTGTTTTACAGTCCGTCTGTTTCAATTATATTTTACAAAACACTTTGAAAACACTACCGTCTTATGACATAGTTTCTTGTTAAACTCAGTTCATTAGACACATCTTTAGTTAACTTTTTATCATAATCACTTAACACAATTCTGTGGCCTTTTACGGTTGTAACAATGGGATGTTTTTTTCACAGTTTTACTCAAATATTCAATACTTTTAAGAAATAAGTGTTTCTGCCTCAGCACCAAACGTTCGACTGATCTGAACTAGGTATCGGCTGGAAGGTCAGCTTATCTTAGCGTTACGATACGAGTTCTTTTTTACTATAATGTTGCAATTTTATTATTGTATTTGTTTATTTATACAATGTGAGTTTATTTAGAGTTATTTATTGAGAAGAGGTTTCATTAAACAGGTTTTAAATACAAATGAGTGGAAATTTATAACCTTATTTAACTTTTGAATTACTTATTTAAGTATTTAGTTATATTAGTTTTAAGATAAAAGTTGTTGCAGATCATTTCTAAGCGCATTCAATGATATTTGAAGCTACTAACACAGCTGCTACTATACTACTACTTTTTTAGGGTTCCGTAGTAAACAAGGAACCCTTATAGTTTCGTCATGTCCGTCTGTCTGTCCGCGGTCTAGCTCCGAGACCCTTAGTACTAGAAAGCTGTAATTTGGCATAAGTATACATATTAATTACGCCGACTAAGTGGTAAAACAAAATTATGAAAAACATTTTTTTTTAGGGTACCTTTCATACACGTAAAGTGGTGATGTTTATTTTTTTACCCCATGGTGAGGGGTATCATTCGAAAGGTCCTTCAAAAATATTGGGAGTTTGTAAAACCATTTTTGGATTCAGGTATTCGTTTGCGAAATATTAAGCTTTAAAGTGCTAATTTTTGTTAGAGTCAAGTGTCCCCCCCCCCTGCCGGCTAAATGGTTGGTTTCGGGTGTGTGAAAAAAATCACAACAGTAGTTTATATAACGAAATTAAAAGGAAAACTATCACAACTAAGTAGGCTTTACAGGTTAACGAGTAATAATCGACCAACTTAACTTTGCAGTTGCAAAAACATGTTTTCCCATACATTCCGTATGGGAGTACATATTTTTCAACTACAAAGTTAAGTTTGTTTTTGGGATAAATTCATCCCAACTACGGAACCCTTCATTGTGCGTGGTCCGACATGCACTTGGCCGGTTTTTACATTCAACCTATATTTTTCCTCTATCCTGGTAAACGCGGGTTTCACAAGTATGAATGGGCTGATTTTCTACTTTTAAAAGGCTAATTTTATATAGAGGTCATCATAACATTATCGTCATCTCTAACTTTTCGGATTCATGTGCGTATTGTATAATTATCACTTGCTTCAAAAACGGTGAAGGAAAATATCGTGTGTAAAACGGGCATGCCTAAGAGATATTTCTCGACGGCATGTGAAGACAAGTCAGAGGCCCCCATGGGTGGCTTTAAAACTCTGACTCCAGGTTAGTCACTAACCACACAAAAAGAAGAAGAAGAACATCATCTTTTGGTACTTTTAAACTTCGCAGATTCCAACTGAGGAAGTTAAAAGTACCAGTTCAATAGTTAAAAACAACCGACCTACAAAAAAAACACTACAAAGTGAAAATTATCTTTAATTTCGGAAGTCGGCGTCTTGGGTTTTGTATTTTCGTTTTTTGCCACCGACTTCCGAAATTAAAGTTATTTTTCACTTTGTAGTGTTTTTTTTTGGAAGTCGGTTGTTTCTTTTTTAAAAAGTTTTAGTTTTCACTTTTTAGTTGTGGTACATACCCCAAACACATTCGAATACCACTACCTGCTACCAGTGACAGAAACTTATCATATCATCTACATACTAAGTGGGAAAAAAATACGTATTTTGTAGCTAACTCAAAAACTATCCAAGCAAAGTTAATAAAATTTATATGGAACCAATTCGAGAGCACACCCTTTCAAACAAAAAAAGAATTTTCAAAATCGGTCCACAATTGACGGAGAAATCGGTGGACATACATAAAAAAAAACATACGCGACGAACATATAACCTCCTCCTTTTTGGAAGTCGTTTAAAAATCACGCTGTGTTAAGAAAAAAGAAAGTTGGTTTAGGTGGCTATCTAGTAATAAATCGACATAATGGTGTTAGTAGTTCGATCAAGACGAAATGGTCCCATTTCTCCTAGGAGGACGTGAATCGGTTTAGTTAGATAAAATTGTATCATTCACTGTTTTGATTTGATATGTCATCTGTCTGTCTTTGCATAATCCTAGCACAGTAAGTATACTTGGTTAGCTCGTTTTCTCTAGAAGTCCTGCGATAGTGCACACCGGGATTTAAATTAAATGCAGTCAGAGCATTAGGGCCTCTGCACACGTACCACAACCACACCACGACCACAACCACACCTCAACCACACCACGTGGCCGGGCGTATATTTCGTATTGAAAATGAATAGAACTATTCACACGTACCACATTTTGCAGTCGTTATCGACTGTGTGTGTGATACCGACCACATCGCAACTACAACGCAACCACTAGCGACACTGCGAACTAGTGGCCGACCACATCGCAAACACAACGTTGCGTCGACGCGACAACAGTGCGCGCACACCGCCCGCGCTCTTCCCCTCCCCCGGTTCATTCATTCTGCGTTTGACTGAGGAAAGAATAACAAAGTTTCCTCTTCGAATTCCATGAGTTTGGTCAGTCAACACGTGTTTCCACTATGAAAACCGGAGTCGAACTGTGTCTACACACCACGTAACCACATCGCAACTACTGGCGACAACGCAACCACATCGACATTTTGGCGGTACCACAACGCAACTACAAAAAGCTGCAGCGACACTATTCACACGTAACCACTGCTTTACAGCATTTTATCGTTGCGACGTGGTGTAGTTGTGGTACGTGTGAAGAAGCCCTTACACTTAGACCCCGAACACACGTACCACAACCACACCAAATAGCATCGACAATTCTTGCAGTTGCGTTGTAGTAACTATAAAATTTCGATGTAATTGCGTTGTCGATAGTACTTGCTATGTTATGGCTAGTTTTCGCAGACAGATTGACTCCGGTCGTGACAGTGTCGTCGCGTCGACGCAACGTTGTGGTTGCGTTGTGGCTGCTACATTGCCTTAATGTGGTCGGTATCGCCCACACTGTTGATTTTGACGGCCAAATATGGTCTGTAAGAATAGACTATTAATTTTCATACAAATTAGCGCCCGTCCACGTAGGATTGCTGTGGTGTGGTTGTGGTACATGTACAAAGATTGCATCTTTGAAAAAAACCTATTTCATAATAGTATGGCTTTGCAAATACTATGTTCCTGGGGCGCCGTGTCCATATGAGCCGATTCTTACCGGCTTCCCTTCGGAAATTCGAAACAAAACCACTCTATCGTCATTGAATAATCAAACTTTATGTAGGTATTTGATACACCATAAAATTAAAATATTACAAAACGCCTACATACATTTAAAAAATTGTCTTAATAATCCAACAGCAAAACACTTTGCAATAAAATACCTCGCACGCGCGTCCGGCTTATCGTGAATTCAAATTTCTTACAAAATAAAGTCCGTCATGACGTCACTTCGGTCACGTGACACCGCAGTTTCTAGCAGCCGGGTAAGCCGAGCTGCAACGAGTTACGATAGGAACGCAGTAGCAGAAACATGCGCGCGGGAGCGAGAAGGAATTATTGTTGCTATTGCACCACCTCTTTCTGGCACACGCCTTTGATTCGGTAGTTTTCGTTGAATTTCGTAATGCGTTCGGCTAGGAGTTCGTAAACATTTCATCATTCGTTTGACAATGTGTGGTTTTGTTCGCTCAGTATTTATTGAATTAATTAGTTTATCATTACTAGTATTATTAATATTTGTTTGTAGTTATAGGACAGTGATTAACATTGTGTTTTGAGTTTAGTGAATGTGAAAGTAAAGTACGTTGTAATTAGGCATTTGGGGTAAGTAGATAGTTTAATAAGCTTAAATTACTTATTTAGAGTAGATTTGAAAAGTAATTAGTACGATCTTATTAGGATGGCGGCATTAAGAGTTTTAGAATGTCGTTTGACAGATTATTTGCTTAGTGAAGAAACATGCTTTTCAGGGTTAAGTTTTGAAAATAAGAAACACATAATTAAATTACAAACGCCGCGATGATTTTTTCAAACATTTTAATGTTTCCCTTTACGATAAATATCAATGACTGACTGGCAGTCGTAAATTTTATAAAATGTATTGTTCTCGTGTTTACTTTTCTTGATTCTAGTTGTTTATGGAATATAGGGTTTTTTAGATTTCAATCTGACGAATTCATCAAAATCGACGTGCAGACTGAAAAACTTATTCGTAGCTGTTTTATGAGTTCAGGACTGGTAGGAATAGAATTATTTTCACTAATTTGCATGAAGCTCATAATAGAAAAGTAGATTGAAATCGGAATTTAATGAAACGGTGTATTGACACCGTTATTTTGATGGGTAAACAAGAAGTAACTTTTCGCAGCCACGAATAGATATTTTTTTTTTTGCTGCTCCGGCTTACCTCCTCTGCTTTGTTTGTAGCTCAATACAATTTCTACCAATACTTGAGGAGAAAATCGCTTTTGAATATTACGTAAGTGTAAGGAGCGCTCGTGACTGTACCTAGTAAAATAAAATCCTTTTCCTTAGGGCCGCAATTATATATTTTTTTTCTGTTTACTGAGCGTATTTTTATTAATGGAGATTAGAATATTTTATTGTTTCGAGGACTTATCTACACTAGTATTATAAAGAGAAAAAACTACTGGAACAATTTAAAAAATCTTTCACCAGTAGAATGCTATATTATCAGTTTATCACTGAGCAACATAATAATTTATAAAGCTCGGGTAAAGCCGCTGGCGGAAGCTAGTGGTTAACATAAGTCTGAAATGAAATAAAATGAAATGAAATTGTTTATTCTGTAAATAGGATATCGGAATCACTTTTACACGTCATATTAAAAAAAATAAGCTAGATGAGTTCGGTGTTTCCTATCTGACTACTCTGAGAAGAAAGGCCAAAACAAACTCAGAGGTCGCAGTCTCTTTTAAAGTCCAGACATAATCTTGGTCAGACAGAATGAGGACCATGTAGATTAATGTCTGAAATGGTCTTTTGAGGAAAAAACCACACAGATTTGAGTGGACCTGTCCCGTCAGCAAGCATTTGTCAGTAATCGTGGAGCTCAACTCAACGAACAATACCAAAAAAAGGATATTTGGGTAGACCGCATAAACTACTCAAACTGCCAGACCATTATTAAAACTAGCTGAGAAATAAAAATAATAATAATATCCATAGTCCTCACATTCACAATAATTAAAATAATATAATACTTTACAAAGTAATCATGTCATTTTGAATATAATAAAAAAAAAAAAAAACTTTATTTGAACTAAGCCTAAAATAATATAACAATGGTATAGTAGAAAGAAGTACATACATTGAGAGGCTTATGCTAGGTAGTAATACATTGAAACCCTGACCTCTAAACTAGGTTATTACCGGTATCTTAGAAGATCAGTGTCCCTCCGCAACAATGTTACAGGCCAGAAATTTTACAGCTCTAGGTCAACTACTAAACGTCGCAAAAAATAATAATAATTAAAAAAAAAAATTGGTTGCCTGTAAAGTCGGTATACGGGCGAAAGTTTTACGTGACAACGACTTTGAGTGGTAAAATAATTTTAATGTGAATATTCATTCGTATAGTAGGAAGAAGGATGAAATAATAGTAACAATTTAAAACATTTATTTATACAAAGAATTATATTTAAAACATTAATTTATACAAAGAAGCGCAAGACATGAACCGGTGTGTATGCCTATCTCTCTCACTCTCTCTCTCTCGCTCTGTCTCTCTCGCTCTTAGGCGGGCTAACTGTGCTCGAGTGGAAGGGACGCGTGCCTTTCACTTTTTATGTCTGTCTCTCTCGCTCTTAGGCGGGCTAACCATGCCCGAGTGGAAGGGACGCGTGCCTCTCACTCGCTCTCATTGTGAGCGCATAACGTGAGCGGAGCGTAACGCAGTTTCTTGAAGTGTCACCCGGAAAACCAATTTATAAGACGTTGTCACGTCAAAATAAAAATAAAATGAAGGGTATAATTTTACAATTCAAAAGAAGTGAAGGTATGGCGTTAATTTGTGATTGAGGTGCGTATGTGTGTGTTGTATGTAAGTGTTTGTGTATGAAAGTGAATTTTCAACAATGTCAATGTGTTTATAAAACTGGTATATTTTGATAAACCTATTGTGGTTTAAAAATATATTGTGAGGCTACAGTCCGAATATTTATTTCTTTGAATTTTTCTCTAAGGGAATCTCTTGGACCTAGGTTGTAAATGGATCGAACAGCCCTTTTCTGTAGAACAAAGATATAAGTATTACTGTCCGCACAGGTTCCCCAGAGAAGAATCCCATATGACATAAGACTAGAAAATAACTAAAATAAACAATTCTGGCTGTATCTACATCAGTTATCTATTTTTTTCTGAAATGCCAACCCGTCCTGAGCAAGCGCTGTGATCAATGCCCGCGCCTTCTCTGTTTAAGAAGAGGCCTTTGCCCTGCAGTGGAACAATAATAAGCTGGTATTATTATTGTTATCGTGAGCAGTGGTGGCCCAGTGGTAACGGCCGCGACTTACGAGTTGTAGGTCGTAGGTTCGAATCCAGACAGGCGCTTTACTTTGTGTAAATTATTTCATCACCACTGCTCTCAAAACGGTGAAGGAAAACATCGTGAGGAAGCCGGCATGTCTTAGAACCGAAAATTCGAAGACATGTGACATCTACCAACCCGCACTGGGCCCGCGTGGTAGATTACGGCCCACTCCCTCTCACAGAGAGGAGGCCTGTGTCCCAGCAGTGGGATCATTTATAGGCTGATGATGATGATGATGATTATTATTATTGTATCAAGGCGTCTTCGCATATACCGTCGCTCGGTAGATGCGTATTGATCACCCGGCTTCGTTGTAAATATATCGCAGCCATCTGGTTAAATTAGCCAGCTAATTGGACGCCTAGGCCGTTCATTAAACGCTATCCAAATAAATAGCTGTACGACAACAAGCCAAGTCATTGAGCGCAACGTTTAACCAGATGGCTGAATGTCATATAGACATTTAGTTAAACTGGGTGAAATAGGTTAGGTTAGAACTGACCAATCGCGCGTGAGCGCTATTTTCATGTTGCTTGCAGAATTTTTTTCACCATTTGAATCACTTGGCTGAGTCTTGATCAGTCATCTTCAGGGCTGACTTTCAATACGCCTCGTTGTAAAACGTTGAATGATTCTAGTTTAAATAACTATCGGCCTAAGCATCCAATTGGATGCCGGCGTCTAACAAACGGCCTAGGCGTCCAATTAGCTGGCTAATTTAACCAGATAGCTGCGACATGCGACCTCCAGACCTCCATGGCTACTGTACCAAATAATAATAAGTTTGTAATATCAGAATAACAGCACATCGAATATGTAAGTATGAAACGCCATGCGGGGCCGCTAGTAATGAATAAAGAAATATTTTGGGAACAAGAAAATCTAATAGTTACCATGAAATTATGTAAATTTTTGTAGTTCTTTAAATGTTACTTTGAGTTTGGCTCGCTACGCATAATTGGCATTGTAGTATTCAAAAGGCTGTGACTAATAAAATAATGTAATGTTTTATTTCACAGTTAAGTATTGTTGTAATGACGTCTTTTACAAAGGTGTTGAGACTTGGTATTATTAATTGTTCCCCGGAATATTGACGGCAAAAAATCAATCTGCCTAGCCTTTTCCCAACATGTTGGGGTTCAATTCCAGTCGAACCGGATGCAGCTGACTACCAGTATTTTACATGGAGTGATTACCTATATGACCTCCACAACTTAGTTACTGAGTAACACGATACCACATATTGGTAAGACTGGTTGTCAGACTTTCGAGCTTCTGACGACCCGTAACGACTGTCAAAACCTAGGAATGACAGCAGGGACCAGCGGCTTAACGTGCTTTCCGAGGCACGGAGGGGTCTCGATATATAATGGATGGTCACCCATCCACGAACCCACCGCGGCAAGCGTAGCTTAACATTTGATCGACCTATTATTATTTAGCCACGAGCTATTTTGTCACGGCTATAAATATATCTGAATAAACTTACCTGTACAGTACGTCATTCGACACCTGGTATTTTGTTGAATAATAATGAATTTTATACGCCTTTGATGTGAATAGAAAGAAACAATTGTGTTGGTATTGTGTTTATTTTTGAAAACGTACAAATAACGAAGAACTTATTTCTATACATCCATTTAATTATTATTTCCGTACGTCTGGCGGTAACAGGACTGACAAGGATGCGGCGACTGCAACAAAAGATAATATTAATTAGGTAGTTACCTTGACCTGTGAGTGAAGCTGATACTTGCAGCATTTGAAGCTATGCTCCTATTTTCTCAAGTTTTAGGTTTGAGACTTGTTTCAACTTGTATTTAGCCTTTCACTGAGGACTGAGGAGAATTCTATTTGTCTACATCCAAGCAACAACCTGCCCTTTTAAACAGGTACAGCATGAATGCAGCATGGCAGCATGTTTTGGCTGCGTTTAGGTATAGTTACCTATTGGTTTGTATTATATTTTACTGCCAAAGAGGTCTTAGTCTCATTTGAAGGGAAACCTGAAGCCGATAAAATTACAAGCACGAAAATTAAACTTTCATTGCAAATGTAATTGTTGTAAGTTGGTGTTGGTACCTTCCACTCCACTTTCATTAGTGTTAGGCCTGAATTCCTCCTACGTTGAAGTCAGTCGCGTACGTTGGTTGCGCGTACAATACATTGTGTTGTATTAGAACCACACTGCGACGCTGACGTCAGCGGTGCGTACGTTTCTGCGCGACGTACGCGACCCACATCAACGTAGGAGGAATTCAGGCCTTACAGTTAATTTGAGGTAGTTACCAATTTTTAGGGTTCCGTAGTAAACAAGGAACCCTTATAATTTCGTCATGTCCGTCTGTCTGTCTGTCTGTCTGTCCGCGGTCTAGCTCCGAGACCCTTAGTACTAGAAAACTGTAATTTGGCATAGATATACATATTAATTACGCCAACAAAGTGGTAAAACAAAATTATGAAACACATTTTTTTAGGGTACCTCCCATACACGTAAAGTGGTGATGTTTTTTTTTTTTTTTTATCCCATGATGTGGGGTATCATTGGAAAGGTCCTTTAAAAATATTGGGAGTTTGTCAAGCCATTTTTGGATTCAGGGATCCGTTTGCGAAATATTAAGCTTTAAAGTGCTAACTTTTGTTAGAGTCAAATGTCCCCCCCTCCTACCAGCTAAATGGTTGGTTTTGGATGTGTGAAAAAAATCACAGTAGTAGTATATATAACAAAATTAAAAGAAAAACTATCACAACTAAGTAGGCTTTACAAGTTAATGAGTAATAATCGACCAACTTAACTTTGCAGTTGCAAAAACATGTTTTCCCATACATTTCGTATGGGAGAACATGTTTATCAACTACAAAGTTAAGTTTGGTTTTGGGATAAATTCATCCCAACTACGGAACCCTTCATTGTGCGTGGTCCGACACGCACTTGGCCGGTTTTTTTATTATTATTTAATGAGCAAAGCACACCAGTGACATACCAACATGTTGTGCCTTGCATATAAATAATATTTCTTCAACAATTCGCACGTTAGCTTAGTAAACTTTTGTAAAAATAGCGTCATACAAACCTAACATTAGTCCCCCGCACACGTAGAACATGGAGGTACAGTGGGTCATGATGAAGGCTCCTAAGACGTTGACCCCGCCCAGAGCGCTGAGCCGGGCTACCATCACACCTATACATGCTGCCATACCCCTGGACAAGGAACAGAGTCACAAGTTATTCTATGTAATATGTTGCTTACATGCAAATTGATTATACCTGTAAAAATATTATAGCAATGGGTCTTTCGTCGAATGCCACTGAAGGTGAAGTTGAAGACCAACATAGTCGTAATCAATAATTTAATATAGTGGATGGACTCTTGAACATTTAACATTGGCAAGATGCGATTAATTTAATGGGTTCTTAGTTGTGTCAGAGTGCCTGTATTCTCAGAGATTGCAGGCAGCAGCAAAGACTTATAAACTGTCCACTGATGTATCATTAAAGCTTGCAATGCTATTACACACTGACAGGCGTTGAAATAAAGTGGTGGTGGATTAAATAAGAGGAAAGTGGTTTTAATTCAGCTTGCAAGATTCAGCAAAAAAAAAAACAAATACACAAACATTGCAAGTTAAATAAAAGCTTGTAATTTAACATTTGAAAGACTTTCCGTCAGAAAGGCGTTTGAATATAGACGGGAAAGGAAGGTAAGATGAACCCTGAAGGTACGAAGGTCCACCTCATCATTTTGAAAGGAATAACGCCATCTCTGAATAAGTTGAATCATGCGGAAGCTTTTTATGGATCTCTTGGTCAGCGTTTTCAACGCCGCTGTCCACATTAGCACTGTTTTGTAAGATTGACGATTTTTAACTGAGCTACATTTTGCTTCTGCTTTTAAAATAACTATGTTCTGGCAGTCTCTGTATGCAAAGTGACTTATAAGCATAACATCACGCCTTGTTTAAAGGGTTGAGCAGAGGTGTGCCTACCTATAGTACCTATAGTCCCATGTAATAGGGGGCGAGCACTCACCGATAAGACGTCGGATACATATCAACGAAGTACGTATAAATGATTCCTATACACAGCTCATTGGTCAGGAGTCCAAAGAACATGATGAAACTGGTCAGATTATCCTTGATGAGGACAGCACTAATAGCGGAGAGGGCAGAGAAGGTCATGATGATGATCATTAGAGCCTTCTTTCTGTGCGCCAGCTTAGTGATGACCAGCATGACGATCACGAAAGAGACGCCTTGGGCTAAGCTGGCCCAGACTAGACTGATCTCCATTGTGGATTTGCATTTGAACTGGAAATAAAATAAGATAATTAGTTTTGAAATTACCATGATTTAGACAGCTTTGTTGGCGATTCGATATTGTTGGTTTGATTTTTTCTACAAGCATGTTCGATTTATCTAGAGCTGATATAAATCGTAAAAAAAGAAACACCAGCTCCGCTAGTGGATATTACTATAATTATTTTTATTTGTACCTACTTCTAATGTAAATGTTTACATTAGCAACAACACAAACAACACTGAAATTTTTAGAGATTAGCTAGATATTTGTTAGAACCAATGTCAAATTGCCGAAATAGAAGACTTTGCTTTCACATTGCATTGTTAGTAAATACTTCTGTTTTGTCATATAGCAAACAAACGCCATTTTTCTTGCAGCTGTTTTTATTATTGCAGAAATTGTAATAAGTCGGACATGAGCTTGATTTTGCTTAGCTCCTATCGATCATTTAGCTTTACGCGTCGCAGTCCACTGTTGGACATGGTCCTGTCGTAAATATTGATTGCATGACGAAACCAAGGTTAGTCAAAATCCGTTTGGTCCTAAGGATCACTAATTACATTTACCGCTAAACGAATTTAAAACATATGTATTTCATTTTTTTTTAATCTTGTGAAGATGAAAAAGACAGACGTAAACGTTTTAAATACGTTCAGTGCTAAATATATTAAGTAATTTGTGGTGCAAGGCCTTAAAGTTGAACTGTCGAAAAATACCAAAAGGACCAAAAACCCTTACGTCTTCTGCAGTGACATTAGTGTTGCCGATGATCATCTTGCAGAGCCCCGTCTCATCATCAGCTTCCATCGCGTTGAGGCCGGCAGAGAATTTCTCAGCTAGGTAGGGGAACCAGATAAAGAAGCTGTTGTTTCTGCAACAATTGAGGTAAACGATTACGTGTTGCTGGATGAGGGTTTGGTTAATGTAAAAGCAAAATTTTGCAAACTAAAGTAATACAGCTCGTGCCTTAGTAAAAGATTAGCCAGTCAGCAAGATTGGAAGCGTAGTGTCTGCCCAGATATCACGGAGTGTTTTCAAGATGATTCATGCAGGAGGAATAGGCAATTAAGTTAAGCTTGGAATACACATTCTATGTAGTAAGCACAAAAGCATGCTAATTGTGAGAAGATGCTACCTAGTAGCACACATTAGTATGTGTATACGAAGGGATCCCTTCTTTTCGCATAATGTTCTTTGTCCTAATATACTTCGGCATAACGATTTTGGCACTATTTGTTTTGGCATAATAATACTTCGGCATAATTTTTTTAGGCATGCATTTTATGTTGGCATAATCATTTTAAAGACTAATTTGTTATGGCATAAATTTGATTCGCATAACGTTACTAGGCCTAATGAATATTAGTATAATAATATTTAGGCATACAATTAATAGAAATAACGGAAATAAATTTGAGTTAATTTTACGTATTTATTTTAGATTTTCATGCAAATGATTTATTATATATAACATTATGTAACTTAACTATGTATTTTTATTTTAGGTGTATATTTTTAGCAATTGCTTGTAAATATGCAAGTTTCGAAGTATATTTATCTTTTTTACTAATAATTTTAGTAAAAATTAAAGTATTGTCTTAAAAAAATCATTATGTTGTGCTAAAAAAGTTAGTGGCAGAACCGAATCGCTGCAAAACCGACTCCACGTAGTCTTGTCTGCCCTACCCTAGAGTGTAATTCAAAATTGCGTAGGCGCGTAGGGGCGACGCGGCCCGCGGGCTGAGGAGTAGGCGGCTGGGAGGGAACCGCCGCAGCTGAGGCTGGTAGGCGGAGCCGGCCAGCAAGCCGAAGCTGCGGTGATGAGCGAAAGCCGTCTGCGACGATTAGCACGCGTGGGGCCGCCGGAGGCCCACAGCGCCGGAGCCGTGACAGAAACCATGCCTGCTGCATGCTTGCTTGCATGCCTGGTGTATATGTTTTAATATCATTATGCGTAAATAAATTTATACTTGTGAATGTTATCCTTAATAAAGTTATGCTTTAGAATGTTATGCTTGATAAAGTTATGCTTTAGAATGTTATGCTTAATAAATTTATGCTTTAGCATATATATATTTTTGCTTTTTCTCTAATCATTATTATGGTTAGAGAAATTATGCTTAAAAAAATTATGCGTAAGCTGTTATGCGTAATTATATTATGCGAAAATATAATTATGCCAAACAAAATTATGCTAAGTTATATTAGGTCTTAAAATTTTATGCAAATGGATAGGGAACCGTATACGAATAGAGTATGATTATTTTACACACACGGAGAGCATGCCATAAATAAGCATGCTACTTACTAGCAAACAAGCATGCTTTTTAATAGTGTGTGTATTTCAGCCTTAATGCCAAGTATACTCACGTGCTAAAAATGACAGCAGTAAAGAAGTAGAGCATGATACTCTTCCAGAGCAAAGGGAGCTTGAACAGCGGCACAATTTGCTCCCACAGAGACTGCATCAGGGAGGCATCCTTGCGACGCTCGTTACCTTCCTCGTTGAGGATTACCCTCTTGACCTGAATAAAACCAGCCAAGTGCGTGTCGGACCATGCACAATGAAGGGTTCCGTAGTTGGGATGAATTTATCCCAAAAACAAACTTAACTTTGTAGTTGAAAAATATATTCTCCGATACGGAATGTATGGGAAAACATGTTTTTGCAACTGCAAAGTTAAGTTGGTTGATTATTACTCGTTAACCTGTAGAGCCTACTTAGCTGTGATAGTTTTCCTTTTAATTTCGTTACATAAACTACTGTTGTGATTTTTTTCACACACCCAAAACCAACCATTTAGCCGGCAGGGGGGGGGGACACTTGACTCTAACAAAAATTAGCACTTTAAAGCTTAATATTTCGGCAACGAATTCCTGAATCCAAAAATGGTTTTAGAAACTCACAATATTTTTGAAGGACCTTTCCAATGATACCCTTACCATGGGGTAAAAAAATAAAAAAATAAACATCACCACTTTACGTGTATGAGAGATACCCTAAAAAAAATTGTTTTTCATAATTTTGTTTTACCACTTTGTCGGCGTAATTAATATGTATACCTATGCCAAATTACAGCTTTCTAGTACTAAGGGTCTCGGAGCTAGACCGCGGACAGACAGACAGACAGACAGACAGACGGACATGACGAAACTATAAGAGTTCCTTGTTTACTACGGAACCCTAAAAAGGATGGTCTATCATGATAATACGAACAAAGTCTATTAAAATTATAATTTAAGTATATTTTAATTAATCTTCACTCTGTAATCAATGATTAGAGACAGAAATTGGAACACTGAATCATCATCACCTTCCTGCCCTTGTCCCATGTTACGTGGGGTTGGCGCACACGTTTTCTTTTCCACTCTCCCCTGTCAACCGTCACACTATAATTCACTCCCTTCTCTTTCATATCATTCCTCACACAATCCATCCATCTTTTCTTTGGTCTTTCTCTCCCGCTCCATCCATCAACATTTATGTTCATCACTCTTTAATTCACATGCGTTTCTTCTATTGGAACACTGAATCTATTCATGATATGTTAATTGCACTTTAATTCATGAATTGAGGCAATTTGGGGTCTTAGTCAAGAGATGAATACTTACGGGGAATTTCTCCCCCTTCCCATTATTTCTTCTCCAAATCTTCCTCAGGTTGTCCACAGCCTCGTCGTCCCTTTGCACATTGACTAGAAACTTGGGGCTCTCGTAGAAGAACTGCGTACCGAAGGCTCCTAAGCCCAGGGGAAGAGCGAGGGCGAGGGTCAGGAGACGCCAGGGGGTGAACATGATCATACCCATGTCGTAGGAGAAGTCCAGGTTCAGAATGAAGTAGGCTACCGCTGGAATAATGATTAAAGTTTACGTTTCGAACTATAGATATTTATATTATAATATACGAAATACATAAACAACAAATATATGTATCAATTTGTAAGCCTCTTCCTTATTTTTGTCTGTTAAAAATAGATTATTTTATGAAACAAACATATTTTTGGCTTAAAACTGTAAGGTTCTCTTTTTTTCTGTGGCATTTAAAGTATTTTAATTAATAGCCTAGCCTAGAGGAATTTATGACATATACCATAAAAAAAAAATCTGCTGTTTATACAAAAGTTCAATGCCTACTTGACCAAAATGTATGAAACAGCAGATTTTTTTTTTTCATGATCTCAGAGTTGCTCCCATAGTGAAAGTTGTTTACATTCATGGGTAGAACACCCTGTAAAAATTTCGAGACGGTAAAAAAAATCATCTGGTATATATCTATTAGGCCATTTCATAATCTCATGAGTACTCATCTCACAAGGCGAGCTACAAATAAATAAACTTTGCTTTGACTTGTGCAGAACCTCATATCTATTAGTAAAAATACTGAGATGAAGGCAATAGAAGTACATGGAACAAGAATGCTTGATGCGCCTACCCCCAAATGAATTGGTATAAAGATAGAAGAATAATGTTAAGGCTGATATCTTACCAACATAAGCCGCTAAGCTGAAGTCCAGCACGCTGGTCATGATCAACATGTAGGAGTCTCTCACTCTCTCTGCGCACGATTCTCCCAGGAGTGTGTACGAAGCTGACTGTGCACAACTGCAACTGTGAAAACATTTTTATATTATTAGATGAGGATATTGATATTTTCAACAAAGTGTATGTTTTCTTCGTCTTAATCGATTGATAAAATAGAAGAATAAATAGTCTTCCTCAGTTATTTTCTGGAATTACTCTTCTTGTTATTTATCTTTTTGATCAGTAACGGCAATGTAAAGATTTTAGTAGTTGCATGACTACTAGTTCTATCTCTACTCTATTTCATTTTGTCTGTCGTTTCTTTCTGTTAGGACGATGGTCATGCTACGCTACAACCGTACAGCGGGTCTAAAACTGCCACATTAAGCAATTCGTCTAAAACCAATTCATTTTCTGAATTCGCAGCAATTCCTCTATGGTGACACATAATTTTGCTGAATCATATCAGAATCAAGCCGCATGAAAAAATTAAGTCCGTAATTTTACCGGATAATTTTTCTTTACAGTTTTTATTAATCATATGAGATTTATATTTTTTATTTCTACAGATTAAATGTTATTTTATTATAATACAAAACTGTCAAACAGATAAATTGCGTAATATGAATTGAACGCAAATGATATTATGAATTATTATCAGTTTGTGTGATTCATAATATTATCAAATTATGATTTTGCCAAAGCGGCCGTTTTAGGCCCCTTGATTTCTGCCGAAAAGTACATTAATTGCTACATTTTGATTTGAATGCAATGGGTTGATAGGGGTCTTATTTAACCTAGCGTAACATCATACTTACAAACTAGTACTAATAAATTTGAGGACTGCCATCACCACCCAGTTGGGGCTGAAGGCGCCGATGGTGGCCACCACAAAACTGACCCACATGGCGATGAGCAAGCTCCTCCGCCGGCCCTGGGTGTCTGAGAAATAGCCCCACGGGTATGCCATCACTATTGGACCTGGAATTGTAGGAAGAGTGTAGAGTGAGTATTTTACCGACAGTTTCCTAAGTGTTATTTGGAGCATTGATAAAGTAGAAGTGTTTGTAGTTTAGATATCAACCAACCCGCACTGGACCCGCGTGGTGGATTACGGCCCACACCCTCTTACAATGAGGAGGCCTGTGTCCCAGCAGTGGGGACGATATAGGCTGATTATGTTATGATTATATAGTTAGTAGTATAGTTTGCTATAGTTTGGAAGGTTATTCGCCAATATTGCTCTGAGATAACATGCAAGCGTTGTTTTTAAGGTTCCGTACCTCAAAAGGAACAAACGGAACCCTTATAGGATCACTCGTGTGTCTGTCTGTCTGTCCGTCTGTCACAGTCAATGTGCTCCGAATCTAACGGACTGATTAAGTTGTTTGTTACACATATGTATTTCTTGTCTTTGTGGGACCCGCACTGGGCCCGCGTGGTGGATTACGGCCCACTCCCTCTCACAGAGAGAAGGCCTGTGTCCCAGCAGTGGGAACATTTATAGGCTGATGATGATGATGGTGATGATGTATTTCTGTGACCCAAACACGGACGTGTAACATAAATAAATGAATTTTGAATATGGGGTTACTTTTGGGGGCAAATAAGAAAATTAAAAAAAAAAGTTTTGTAAGCTATACCGTGTGACATATCAAATATATTTTATTTATAATTTTAAAGTATTACATTTAAAGATATTTAAGTAAATTGACCATTCCCCCCCCCTTATCTCCAAAACTACTGAGCCTAAAATGAACAAAATACAGAGAATGGTTCTTTACTTATAGATTACAGGAAAGCCTACATAAAAAGTGTAATAATGTAATAACATGGTAAATCTCTCAATATTGTGCGTACAAACTTACATTTGCAGTTGGATTGTATGGTAGAACATCTTTTTCAACTACAATGTTAAGTTTGTATTTGGAATAAATTCATCTCAACTACGGAACCCTTCATTGTGCATGGTCCGACACGCACTTGGCCGGTTTGTTAAATACGGTTCTGAGTTTTCCAATCTCACATTGACAGCAAAACCATATTATTCATAAGAAGATTCTCGTGTCGCGTTAAAAACTTAATTATTTTATATTGTGACGTAAAGCTATACCGTCTTATTCCAAAACACGGTCTAAATTTGGTACTGGGATAAGTACTAGCTTTAGTCCCATGACTAAATAAAATGTTATTATAAAATGAAGTTTATCTATAGTTCCTCAACAATCTATGGTACTAAAGTTAGTCCGCCGAGTCCCCTAGTTTATCTTTGGTACTTATTTATTTGACGTTTGCGTTGATTATTGTTGTGTGTCAAATAATACAAAAATCGTTAAAAATGGATATTAATATGGTTATCTTGATGGATTTTGAAGATTTGGATATGCTGGAGACGTCTCGGCAATTTTACAGACATCGTCGTCGTGTGAATCCTTTTGAATTGAGTGACGAAGATTTTAGAATAAGTGTAGGTTCACAAAACGTTTTGGAGAAAAACTAGTGGATTGTTTACATGAGGATTTATCTCACGACCCTCGAGGATGCTCATTGAGTCCTGAAGTGCAAGTGGTTTGCGCATTACGCAACTGGGCTCGCCATTAAATATGTAAGTACCTAACCTTGGTCAATACTAACCTAACATTAGACAAAATCCAAATAACATACTAATATTATTGTTTTATTCGTAGATTCAAGACGATACAGCTGATTAACATGGTGTGTCTCAACTAGTTTTCAGCAAAACATGTAAAAACTCGTCACTGATGTCCCGAAGATTTATAAAATGCCTATTACTCCAAATAAACAGGAGGAAAGCATTAGGAAATTCCGCTGTATTGCTTATTTTCCTACAGTAATTGGGCCAATAGAATGGACACATATTCACACACAGACACATTTCCTACATAAATAATGTAAAGTATCTAAAATCGATCAATTTTAATTAAATGTTATATGAACTGTATATGAAATTTTATTTACCAATGCATTGCTATCGTAGTCATTTAACATCACGCCTGTTTTCCCCGAAGGGTTAGGCAGAGGTGTACCATATAAATAGTACACCCACATTTCGCCAGTTATGTTTGTCTCATGTAATAGGGGGCGAGCCTATTGCCATCAACCGAGCACAAATCCAGGATCCAGACAACTTCAATGACGTGAGGAGCAATCATCATTATTTCCAAGTCCTCAGGAAAAGGTGATGGTGGTTTTTCGCCACAGGTGTCTTTGTTTGTTCCCTTCTTTACGTTGATAAGTTGGATTCAACTCGCGAACAAACCATGTCACAGTAAAGCTCAACACACACACAAAGCGGGTTTGTTGGGCACGGGTCAGAACGGCAGTATGGCGGGCTTGTATATATTGTAATTCCTTGTTGTATTATATGGATGTCAGCACATGAATTTTGGCCGGCTGTAGTTGTGTTTAGATGTTACAGAGAAGCATGACCAAAACTAAACTCCAATGTGTGGTGTGAATACGTTTTTGTTGTTTATACTTGGATGTACACTGAATTTATTTACCTATGAGTCTGTAAGGTATTTATGTAAAGGTTCTTTTATCACTAGAAACAAATGATATACCTACCTACTCGCCTATTATTATTGCACCACCAACATGATGCACTGTTTCAAAAGCATTTAAAAAAAACGAAAGATTTCAAATGTTTTTATTTTAAATTTTTCAATGTAAATCTTATATAAACTAAAAAAAATACTACACGTAAACAATACATTATACACAATATTCACAAGTTCACACGAATAGTCGACGTCATGTATCGCGCGCTATCCGCGAGCTTAGGAATCACCATTTCACCTCTCGCCCAGTCTTCATGAATTTCGATAGATATTTGTATGTAAGTACAGCAGCGTTGGTGCAGTACCCAGTGCCGCACTTTTTACGAAAACCACACTTCTTCTTTTTCTCGATCTTGATAACCCTTGATGTTATTGTGATAGTCATCAGCTCACTTATAATAGCATTGTTATTTCAGTCATTCTGTTTTTGTAAAATTACTTAATTTATGTAGATAGCCAAAGTAAACAAACAATAAAATTATGACTTAATTGACGTGACATCTTATCGTTGACATTGACAATTAATCTGCCATGCATTCCGTTATACGATATATGTATCAAGGAGAACTTATTTCAATGTTAAATAAAATATAAGTTGTATAGGTATAATAAACAAAACATCTTATTTTAAACAAAAAACATGGTAAATATTCCATTGTAAATAACTTTTGTGGTATATTAATTGTTATAAAAATGTTTGTGCTCGCGAGGTCTACTGTTCGCAGAAATACTAGTATTATCAACATTTAGAGAAACAGAACGTTGCTTCAAATAAAGCCTGTGTGAACGAATGAAAGAATGCCATTTTTGTTGCTTATCTGTGGATATTATTTGAACCATGAACCTTCTTTGGTACTAACTGATCCTCGAAAAGTCTTCGTTTTGTAATAAGGACGCTTTTTGAGTCTGGTACTAGCTTTATTACCGTAACAATCCTAGACCTATAAGTCTTGGTTTAAACCAGTACCTAAGCAGTTTTTTGTAATAAGACGGATAGAGTCTGATGAAAACACAGAGTGAATAATATCCATTTTGTACTAATTATTTATCCTTACATCCTTTTTTTTTTGGGTGGGAAATTATCAAATAACTTCTCCCGCTCTGGGCGGAGCGGGAGGGCGTGTCAGACTCTTACTGACTAAAACCCACCCGTGTTCCTTCGGTTGCCCTGTTGCCGGGGGCCACGATATCCCTATCGGTTTTCTTCGAACCCCCGGCAGGCATTGGCCCTAGCGGACCCCGTCAATTCTGCTGACATCTCTTTGCCTCAAAGAGAGTTGCGCGTGGAACACAACGCGCCGTCGACCCGGGCTTGGTCCTTATCGGACGGCGAGCTACCCATTGCTCACCGTCCGCAAGCCCGCGCCTACGGTGGCCGGAAATCGGCTCGCGATTCCCGCCCCGGGCGTCTCTTCCTGCGGTGGTTAGGGGCGTGAGGGCGCGAAATTTGCCTCTCCCTCACGCGTTCCGCCTCCTCCTTCGCGAGCATTACTGCTTCGCAGAAGGAGGTGAAGGCCTGCCATTTCCTCTCGCTCCGTACCATGGCCTCAACCAGGGCCGGACGCGAGAGATCACCGCAGCCGATCGCCTCTACGAGGACACGGCATTGCTCAGCCCAAGCTGGGCAGACCTCCACCGTCTGCTCCACCGTGTCCTCAGGCCGATCCACACAATGGTGACACCCGGGTGTTTCCTCCTGCCTTATCCTGAACAGGAACCTCCCGAAGCAGCCGTGTCCGGTGAGGACCTGCGTCAGGCGGAAGGTGAGGACGCCGTGGCGCCTCTCAAGCCACTCCTCAAAGAGGGGTCTTATCGCCGCAATTGTGGAGTGCCCAGCGCTGGGTTGCGACAATCGCACTCTCCATGACGCCTTGAAATCCCGCCGGAGCTCTGTCCGCTGTGCCGCGATTTCTTACGGCATCAGAGTTAAGCCCCGGCGTTTCACCTCCTCGCGCCACTCCCAGATATGCGCGAGGATCTTTGCCTCCAGATCCCATGGCGGTAATCCGGCAAGGAGGCTCGCCGCCTCGCAGGAGACCGTGCGGTATCCTCGGGCCAGCCGGATGGCCATGACTCTCTGGAACGCGTTCAACCGGCGGGCTGGCCGCAGGCTCAATGAACGCGCCCACACCGGCGCCCCGTAAAGGGCCATGGACCGTACCCCACACCGGCGCCCCGTAAAGGGCCATGGACCGTACCCCACACCGACGCCCCGTAAAGGGCCATGGACCATACCCCACACCGGCGCCCCGTAAAGGGCCATGGACCGCACATGAGCACACAGACCGCACATCCTTACATCCTTACATATTATAAAACAAAGTCCCCCGCTGCGTCTGTCTGTCTATCTATCTGTCTGAACGCGATAAACTCAAAAACTACCGAACGGATTTTCAAACAGTTTTCACCAATGGACGGAATGATTCGTGCGGAAGGTTTTAGTGTTTGTATAATTAATTAACGTTTTGTGTAAATTGGCTGAAATTTGACGATTATTATTGAAGAAGTCGGAAAAAATCATGCCGACTGGGAGCTTTATTGGCGTGCGCTGCCTAAACCGAAAAAGATGCATCAAATTTATGTTCTACGGTATTGTTCATCTTAAAAAGTTCAACAAAAAATCCGCAATGGCATATGTCTATCTTCTTAGGATGACCCACAATAACCATTTTCATCTTTCAGAATTTGATAAAAATTTAATTGTTATTTCCGAAGCGTTTTTGACCGGTATAGTATCCTTAATCCTTATCTAAAAAAATATATTATTTAAATTGGGCATTTAATTTAGATTAAAATATGCCTTTAAATTACGTAATTTAAATGAATAGTTTAAAAGATTGTTTCAAAATTACGTGGAGCAACGCGGGCGCATCGGTAGGAATCAATGACGTTTTCCTCTGTTATTAGGAATAAAATCTCGGTAGTACGTTCCCGTGGGATATTTTCCGACATCCACGCGGGCGAAACCGTGGGCAAAAGCTAGTTTTCAATAAATTGACGAGAGAATTTCAATTTAACATGCATGCATGTTTTTCTTATATCAGCTGCCTTTGCCATGCCTCAGTCGTAGATTTGCAATTATTAGATTGTAACTCAAGTATGACAAATGAAAATTGTTACAATAAGTACGAACGAATACAATTTTTCAGTCCAAATCAATTTATTGAAAACATGTTGTTCAGAGGTTGGAACAAAATTTTATGTTACATGCATATGCACCCTGCAAGGGCACTGCAAAAGAAAACAAAATTAATAAATTACATTACATTTTATAACATGTGTCATTTTTATTAAAAAAAACCGGCCAAGTGCGTGTCGGACAACGCACAATGAAGGGTTCCGTAGTTGGGGTGAATTTATCCCAAAAACAAACTTAACTTTGTAGTTGAAAAATATGTTCTCCCATACGGAATGTATGGTAAAACATGTTTTTGCAACTGCAAAGTTAAGTTGGTTGATTATTACTCGTTAACTTGTGGAGCCTACTCAGCTGTGATAGTTTTCCTTTTAATTTCGTTATATAAACTACTGTTTTGATTTTTTTCACACACCCAAAACCAACCATTAAGCCGGTAGGGGGGGGGGGGACACTTAACAAAAATTAGCACTTTAAAGCTTAATATTTCGCAAACGGATCCCTGAATCCAAAAATGGTTTTCACAAACTCACAATGTTTTTGAAGGACCTTTTCAATGATACCATGGGTAAAAAAAATAAAAAAAAAAACATCACCACTTTACGTGTATGAGAGGTACCCTAAAAATTTTTTTTTTTCATAATTTTGTTTTACCACTTTGTCGGCGTAATTAATATGTATACCTATGCCAAATTACAGCTTTCTAGTACTAAGGGTCTCGGAGCTAGACCGCGGACAGACAGACAGACAGACGGACATGACGAAACTATAAGGGTTCCTTGTTTACTACGTAGTTCAAATTATAATGTTACTGTAGCTAACGAAGTATATTATTTATTTTAAGAATTAATTAATTAATAAATAAGTTAAACCAAAATATAATTCATTAGTTCAAACAAATTAAATAAGTAGGCATGTATACAAACAATGGAGAGCTATTTAATAAAATAAAATAATTTTTTTTATTTATTTACTTAGACAACAATGATCCATATTATGTTAGTTGGTTAGGTACAAAAAGAAAACTTAAAAGCTATGTTGGCGAGTTACAATAATTATAATTAAGTACTAACTCACAGAAAAATATTTACATACATTCACCGGATGTAATGAATCACTCTTGCCTAGGGATGTAAAACGGTAAAATTACCCTTTTACAATAAGGCAACAAACGTTATTTTACGTAATTTACGGTATTTTACGATAAAATATGGTAATCTTCGGTAAAAAACGTATTAATCGTACTCATACAGTCATACCTACGAAAACAAATACGGAAGTGAGTATATTTATGTGTATGCCACTACTTCACTATTAACGGATAAATGGATTTGAATAAAATTTGCCAGAAATATAAGCAGTATTGGAACTTTAAAAAAAACAGAAAACTGGGCTCGTACGACTCATGCGTACTAAAATTCTCTAAAACTTAATTCTCAAATCAAGAATTCAAGATATGAATCTCACCATGTCATGGATTATAATAATATCATCTATGTGCAGAGGCAGAGCAGAGGACAGCACAAATTAAAATTTAAAACTTCATAAGTCACCGGTAATTTTACCGAAATTTATATAAATGACCGTAAAATACCCGTATTTTACCAGCGTTTTCAGTAAAATTACGTAATTTTACAATCCTACTTCTGCCTAACCAACACTTGCATGAAGTGATTCATTATCGGCGAGTCAAATTTGTCCACTAACATCCTCAGAATGCTGTTAGGACTTCACCGGATTCGCTCTAGTAGCGACGCCGTTTTTCTTCTCACCTTTGCATGGAAATCGTGAAGACGCGCCTGCGCGAACATGCCAGAGGCACAACAAAAGCGCGGCAGTCCCATTCTGAAGCTGTTATTATATTGGACCCTCAGGACGACCATTGTTTTCCACGTGTAGCTGGCCCACAGGCTGCTCGTGTAGAAGGTCTGGCAGTAAGCCTTAAACAACGTTATCATAACCTCCTTACCACAACAAGCAAACCTGCGAACTAGCATATTTTTACATTACTTTTTATTTATTATTTTTATCTTAAAAAACTCTTACAATGTATAGTGTAGCTTCTGGTTCAATTATGTGAAGAGTTTTGTTTTAAATAAATTTTTACTTTTTATTTCTTTTAAAGACTTCGGGATTTTATTAGAAATCTTGATACATACGGACCTGAATGGAAAGTGAATAGTTTTGAAACTGGTCACGCTAGATCGTTTTGGTGACGCAAGTTTCGTGGTCTTGTGTATGATATTTATTTAAGGGGAAAGATATACAAAGATGTGAGTGTAAGGATATTATGTTCTGTAAAATGTGGCCTCCAGCTAGCCATACCTCCTATATTCGTCAAAATTCGTATGCATCTTTTTAGGGTTCTGTACTTCCAAATGAAAAAACGGCACCCTTTTATGATCACTCGCTGCTTGGCTGGCTTTTCGTTCGTCTATCACCGAATTTTGCTCCGAATCGATCAATCTGCCTAGCCTTTTCTCAACTATGTTGGGGTCGACTTCCAGTCTAACCGGATGCAGCTGAATACCAGTATTTTACATGGAGCGACTGTCTATCTAGCCTCCACAGCCCAGTAATTGGGTAAAACGATACCCCTTGGTAAGACTGGTTGTGACGGACTTCTGACGACCCGTAACGACTGTCAAAGATCCACGAATGACAGCCGGGACCAACGGCTTAACTTTCTTTCCGAGGCATGGAGATGATTCTCGGTACGTAAAGATGGTCCCCATCCACGGACCAACCCCGGCAAGCGTAGCTAAATCTGATGGATTGATCCGTGGGGTTGTTATTACTTAGCCACAAGATCCTTGAGAGGAGATTTTTGCTCCGAATCTAATGTGTAAAAACTGTAAAGTAATTGTGCGTATAAACTTACATTTGCAGTTGGAATGTATGAGAGAATAATATGCTTTTCAATTACAATGTTGAGTTTGTTCTTGGGATAAATTTATTCCAACTAAGGCACCCTCCATTGTGCGTGGTCCGACACGCACTTTGCCAGTTTTTTGTATCTTGAACAGCATATCTGCGCTCGTAATATTACCCCAAAGTCCCCAAAGCATTATACCGTAACGGAGCCAAGACTGCGCGTACCTATGCGAGGCTGCTTCAGCAGATTTGAAATCTGTAGATCTTTTCAATTCGGATAAAGCATATTAGAATTTAGAGAGTTTGTTACTTATGTATGCTATAATTATGAGATTACCAATTTTAGTTTGTTTCAATATTAAGGCTCAACAATTTAGAATTATCAACGCAGTCTAAAGGTAAAATTTACTTCGAGAGGTCGTTTTCAAGGTTTAAGATAAAGTTCATTTAACCAAGTAGATATGACATAGAATTCGACGGACGTCATTGTTAAGAGAAGAGTCAGGCATTTTACATGGAAAGTCAAGTGAAATGTCATCTGCGAATAAGACTCTTACAGCATCTGTTAATTTCGGGAGGTCGTTGATATAGATAAGAAATAATATGCATCCGAGTAAACTACCTTGTGGGATTGATTTATTTTTATTAGTTGTTTCAGATTTAACGACAGAACGCTACTGCTGAGCATGAGGTCCTGAGTTCAATTCCCGGGTCGGGCAAAGTGTTATTGGGTTTTTCTATCTGAAATTTCTCAATAGCAGCTCGGAGTCTGGATTTGAGCCCGGTTGATGGCAATAGGCTCGCCCCTTATTACATTGGACTCAAACATAACTGGCGAAATGTGGGTATACCTGCTACAGGGATACCTCTGCCCAACCCTTCGGGGAAACAAGGCGTGATGTTATGTTATGAGTTGTATGGTTATAACGCTCAATTTCTACATATATTACCATAAAACATTGACGATTCACATTGAAACCTTTAAAACAGTGTGCTGTGATAATGCACTAAAGTGTTTGATTCAATGCGTAAAAGTGATTCATACGCAGACATTCTCAGCTGTTACGTCAATTGAGCAGTTAGTGGCAATTGATTCGTGGATTGAAAATGTGTTTGTATTGTATATCGATGCCTTACGGGCGAAAAAGGATAACCGCCTCTTTTCAAATTTTACAGGGGAGTGATTTAAAGTTCAAAATAAACGAAAAAAAATCATAAAAAATTAAGTATAGCTCCCGAAAGCCTGGAAATGAGTTTTTATAATATTTAGCATGCTATCTATAAGATGGCGTTTTTATTTTTACGTAATTCAGCCTGCAAGAAGCAGTTACTGTCGGTTATCCCCAAATGGTCTTTATTTTAAAATCACCCAAAATGTCGTAAATTGAATTATCAAATTATCTGATGCGAGTAAAAATGACCTAAATTCAACCCATGTTTTATTTAAATTAAGGAAAAAAAGGTCAATACTTGGTTTTTAGAGAAAAAAATGTGATAATATAATCTAACCAACAATGTAACAATAGTTGACTGAAAGGAAAATTGTATCAAGCACATTTTTTGAAAAGATGTCAATTATTTAGTGGATGTATTTTGATTATTTTACTTTAAAAAACTGTTATCTCTGCATTTAACATTTCAAGTTCACCCAAGAGGTATAGGTATACAATAAAAAACCATTTAATTAGGTAATCAGCTCAGTCTTTAATTAACATAAAAATGGCACTTATCAAATTAAAAACATACTAAATAACAATTGTTTGTAATAAACCCTCGTATTGTATCAAAAAATCACCGTGATCAAATAGACTTAGAACTATTGCACTAAAAGACTACAGACCAAACAGAGTCTGCAAAATGCGGCCAAAACGGAATAAACGACTAATTATGTTTTAAACACGAACAGGCATAACAAACTAAATACATGTGGGAGAAGTATAGATGAAATAAAAGTAATGCATAAATTAGATCAATTTTATAATTATTATTAAAATAAAATATAGTAATTACACAGGTTGCACAACGAAATTATGTAGCAACATATAATATAACAATATAGCAATAATAACAATCTGTTTATTAATAGCCATTAAAATAAAACATACCTGACTGTTCAGAACTGTGTTGCCGAGTCTGTAGTCGAACAAAGACTGCCTGGTCGAGCCACTTGCGCGCTCTTTTATACTATGGCGTGCTTGTCAGTGAGTGGGGGCGAGTAGCCAACCGAACAACTTATTAAACCGGAAGTTACTCGAAAAATTACGTAAATATTTCAAAATTAATCAAAATGCAACGTTTCTCCCACACGGCCATTCTGACGAGCAGCCATTATGGCTCGTGAATATCAATTAAATTACATGGCTCTTATGGTTAATCACTCATTGGAACACAATGACAATTTCTATAATGATTTACAATTCAAGTACAAAAATCATAATATGGCCTCGGTAAAAGCCTTACATGAAGGCACAGCTAATATTTATAATTAATAAATTATTGCCTCGGTAAGAAAGCCTTATGTAAGGCGCGGCATAAATATTTAATAAATTATTGCCTCGGTAAGAAAGCCTTATGTAAGGCGCGGCATAAATATTTAATAAATTATTGCCTCGGTAAGAAAGCCTTATGTAAGGCGCGGCATAAATATTTAATAAATTATTGCCTCGGTAAGAAAGCCTTATCTAAGGCGCGGCATAAATGATATGGCCTCGGTAAACAATCCCTTAAGGACACGGCCGAATTAGCATACTCATTACCAAGCACTCATCCAACACCTGGCCAGTATGTAATGGATTCGTACTAGACAATAAGTTACTTATCTCCAGAATCTAATGATTCTATGAGCTCAGTTCAAATATCAGGAGAAACAAGTCTCAGATTTTCATGAGAAACTACAAATCATTACCAGTACTATGAACTTTTACGGTGTATCGTTCATTCTCATGAATATTAGTTATAACGCATGGACCTTTAAACTTGTCAAGTTTCATAATAGCACGAACGGGAAAATTTTGGTGTTGTTTTTGTCAAACTGTTTTTTTGTATCGCCGCGCATTCGTCAATGCGACGTTTTGCTACTTGTCGACTAGCATTAAGGTCCAAGCGTTCAATATCATTTACAAGAGCAGAAATGGCTGGAGGAGACCGATTGCAACCCATGAGAAGCTGAAAGTTTGTCCAGTGGTTTTATTAAACGTGCAATTGATTGCAAGTTGGACTTCCCCGACAGCATCCTTCCAGCCTCTCCGGGTAGTATTCTCAACTACCGTAAACAGTCAGTTAGGACTTTCATTAGCCTTTCAAACTGGCCATTTGCACGACTGACACCAGTTGCGATAAAATATAATTCGATCAACCAGTTTTGGCAAAAATTTCGCCGTTATTTTCCTGTGTAAGATGCCGCTTGATGACAAATTATTCTTTTGGGAATTCCAAAACTACAGACCAGATCTTTAAGACAGTTTTCGGTAGCACTTGCAGTAAGGTTAGTCACAGGATTTAAAAAACAATAGGTACTTAGAAAATGCATCAATAAAATCTACTGCATATTATTTCTTGAGTTTGTTACCACATACATTTTCAGATTTTTCGGATTTTTCAGATTTCTGTTTTGAATTTAAGCGTTTGAAGCAATTTTCAAACTTATGACCCGACCTTTGACAAAAGTTACATACTACGCAAAATTTAGGTGCTACACCAGTTGGAACAACCTCAGTTTGGTCATTTTGCCTATGGGTCTGATGTGATTGATTGGTAGTAGGAATGTCTGAATCCTCACGGTAACGACAGTCTATTTGCAAATGGCCCACCTTAAAGCATTTTTGACAACGATAGTCTTGCGAGATATATTTGGTCTTTTTAGCAGAAATATTGTGATCAGCGGAATCATGAACTGGATGTTTACATTTATAAGAATTTACATTTTGTATCAATTGAGGCAAAGTTTTAGGCGTCAGTCGTAGCAAATCTGATCTAATACGAAAGTCCAACACACCTGATATCACGGCGTCCACTAAATGCAGCTCGGTCTCCTTAACACCAACAGCTTTTTTCGCCAGCTCCCATTTACGAGATGCGTACTCAGCCAAGCTATTAGCCTTGTCACTCGTGTACTCCATGAAGGCGGTTAAATCATCGTAGTATCGAGTTTCATCTGCAAAGGTTTGAATAAGATTAGCTTTGATATCTTCCCAATTAGTCAGCGCGGTATAGTTGCGACGTGCCCAATCAGCAGCACGTCCTTTTAAGTTTTTCCTGGCTAAATTCAGAGTTTCACGCTCGTTAAGCTGATATTCTGATTTCAAATCGTCGACATGACGACACCAAACATGAATGGTATCTGTGCGATCATCTGGATCAAAAGAGGGTAGATAGATATTATCTAAATTTCTTGTACGTGGCAATGGATGTAAAACTTGTGACGTAGGAGCAGTATTTGAAGCCTGAAGAAATATACTCATAATTTCCTTCATCATAGACTTCATAAAGTCAATAGGAACAAAGTTACCGCCCTGATTTTCTAGTCCCGGAGTAGTCGAGCTTGAAGGATATCTGCACTGACTGGTGCTTGGGCCAGGTTGGGTGTCCAAGATCTCTTGCCCTCTAGTCCGTGCGCCGAGGATCGGAGACATCAATTCTTCGTTAGAAGCAGCATCAAGGGTTTCAGGCACTTTGGCAGAGTCGTTGTGCTCGTAATTTGACATCGTACCTGACGCTCAAACAAACAAAAAAATATCGTATTAGAATATGGGCACTGTATCCCGCTTCTGATGTGGGAGAAGTATAGATGAAATAAAAGTAATGCATAAATTAGATCAATTTTATAATTATTATTAAAATAAAATATAGTAATTACACAGGTTGCACAACGAAATTATGTAGCAACATATAATATAACAATATAGCAATAATAACAATCTGTTTATTAATAGCCATTAAAATAAAACATACCTGACTGTTCAGAACTGTGTTGCCGAGTCTGTAGTCGAACAAAGACTGCCTGGTCGAGCCACTTGCGCGCTCTTTTATACTATGGCGTGCTTGTCAGTGAGTGGGGGCGAGTAGCCAACCGAACAACTTATTAAACCGGAAGTTACTCGAAAAATTACGTAAATATTTCAAAATTAATCAAAATGCAACGTTTCTCCCACATACATATTTCTGAATTTTTACTTCCAGCCAAAATAGTTTAACGTACAATCATTAAAATATTACAAAAAGTCCAAAAGGTGTAACTTCTTTATTCTTAAATAATTCGTAGATCAAACACCAAAAAAATAATTTTACAAAAATTGAAGTCGTTTACAACGAAATAAATTGACAGAAGTCTATATTTTTCCTATCGCGTAACCGACAAAAAGTTTTACGTAGGCAAACGTTACCTAGACCAATCGACGCAAAAAAAAAAGGCGATTCTAAGTATGTATATAACTCAATTTCTCAAAAAATGTCGCTTATCCCTTTTCGGCCGTAAGACATCGATATTGATTCGTCTATATCAATAGCTATACAAACACGACCAGATCATGGCCCACTTGCTGGAGTGTGCAAAGGGTCCCTACACCTGCACTTTTGAGGACATAAAAAACCCTACTCATACCAATGGATAGACTGTGTGGAAGATGATATAGAAGAAAAATACATATTGCACCCCAAATCCATTCAAGTTGGCAACGTTGCAAATAGCTGTCATTTGTTTTTATTAATTTCATAATATTGCGGTTTATAAGCAGTGGTGGCCCAGTGGTAACGGCCGCAATTTACGAGTTGTACGTCGTAGGTTCGAACCTAGCCAGGCGCTTAACTTTGTTTAAATGATTTCATCACCACTGCTCTCGGTGAAGGAAAACATTGCGAGGAACTGACAATGTTCTAGAATAAAAAAATCGAAGTCATGTGACATCAACACCCGCACTGGGCCCGCGTGGTGGATTATGGCCTACTCCCTCTCACCGAGAGGAGGCCAGCAGTGGGGACATTATAGGTTGATTATGCTACTGTATAGATATATGAAAAATCGCTCCATTGTGCAGTAAAATATCCTATCCTACTTCCTATTACATTCATATTATACTGGATGATTTTTTTTTAGCGTCTCGAAATTTTTACACGGTGTTCTACCCATGAATGTAAACAACTTTCACTATGGGAGCAACTCTGAGATCACAAAAAAAAAAAATCTGCTGTTTCATACATTTTGGTCAAGTAGGTATTGAACTTTTGTATAAACAGCAGATTTTTTTTTTTCGTGATTTCATAGTTGCTCCCATAGTGAAAGTTGTTTATATTCATGGGTAGAACACCCTGTAAAAATTTCGAGACAGTAAAAAAAATCACCCGGTATACAAGGGACCGTATATCTAAGTTTTTGATATCTATTTCAACTTGATGCCTCCACGCGTTTCTGAAAAAAAGTATCTTGACAGACAACGAAGTCATCCTTTAACGGTTTCAATTTTTCACTTTGAGTACAGAACCCTAAACCTTTTCATGCCGTAACGGCTGAACGTATTTAAAGGCATACGGATAGGCCATAAGCTGGGTTAAGACATAGGATATTCTGAATTCCGGTAGCATGTTCCTGTGACATATTTTCCGACATCCACGCGGGTGAAGCTGCGGGCAAAAGCTAGTATATTATAAACGCAAAAGTTTGTTACCTTTTCACGCAAAAATTGCTGAACGGATTTGGATAAAATTTGACACACAGATAGTTTATAACCTGGATTAACACATAGGATACTTTTTATCACGATATTCCCACGGGATCGAGACTGATGCGGGTGAAACCGCGGGGCACTGCTAGTTGATTCATAATATTGACAAATCAGTTGAATATTTGACAGCTATTGACAACGTTGCCACCACATTAATCCACGGCTTTAATCACTCATCATTCTTCATAACTTATCATCATACTCACCAACAAAGGGCATAGACAGTAGTATGCTGGTCTGACTGATGTCCAGACCGAAGTCACAGGTACACCCACTAACGATCACTGAGAACCCGAACATGTCCACCCCCATAGCGAGGGTACAGACGCTAAGGGTCATCAGGAGACCTATACTGTAGTTGCCATTACCTGAAACAGAATTAGGGAAAACCGTTAGAAACAGTCATTTACAAGGAGTTCTCCACTTATTATCAGGTGTGATAGTAGTGAAACGTAAGCCGAACAATAAATTAAATAAAAAATGAGCCGATGACCTTAAAAAATGTGGTTAGATTGACTGGCTGCGGAAGGAAAACCTGATATTCTGGCGCCATGAAGGAGAGGCCCATGTCCATTTTCTAGCACTGGATTGCGATACGTTCATTGATTTGATTTATTGATTGAGTTCAAAGTTAAAATTTTTTTTTTTTTATTAAATACGTATTTTTTTTTTTTTTGACGTTATCAAAAGATTACGGCGATACATTGAGTTGAAATGTGGCATGACGTCACGCCTTGCTAGATTTAATACTGCGTTATGAGCCTCCACTCCCCCAACTTTAATACGTGTTTTCTAAGTTATTTTTGATTAATATGATAAAGCAAAAAATACGTGTCCAATATTTTTTTATTATCTGAAAGACGGACTAAATAGTGTTTCTTTTTTTTTACTTAGGCAACTACCGTATTAAGTATAAACCCACCCATAGCTGTAGGAGAAATTGACAAAATACGCCTCCTTCTAATCGCTTCTGTGGCATCCACGAGCGGCGTCGTTGTTTGTAGTCTGACGTACCCTGAGCCCAGCTACGTTACCGATCTTGCTGTTTGGCTAATCTTGTTATCACGCCATTGAGCTCACGTGTAGCTTGTCTACAACGAGACCACTGAACCAAACAGGTTCTTCTGGTTAATATCCTACTGAATAATTAATTAAGAAGACTTACCAGCTAAGTTGATGGCTTCAGCATAAGTGTATATTCTATCTTCATGGCTACTACTAGCTATATTTAAAACGCTATTATTAATATCTCCTCCTTGGCCATTTTGCTTGATACCCGTTTTCGTCGTCATTTTCTCTCCAATACCCTGAAACAATGAACATGTTTCAGTTAAGTCATGTTTTTGTTTGTTTTTTGTGTGATTGCTTTAAGCAATAAGACCGCCCATTGTGTCACCCAATGTAAAATTTCTAAATTAATGTTTGTAATTTTTATGGTGTTGTTTTTTGGTGGTGGTTTTTTTTTATAAGAATATTCCATTCTATTCTATTCTATGTTTTATAAAACTTACAAAGTGTATTTAGAATGTAGTTTAAATTTTAATTAGAAAAATGCCTACTCATTTTTTTTTTCTGGTCCGGGGTTCGATTCCCAGGTCGGGCAAATGTGCTATTGGGTTTTTCCGTTAGGAATTTCTTAGTAGCAGCCCGGAGTCTGGATTTGTGCCCGGTTGATGGCAATAGGCTCGCCCCCTATTACATGGGACTTAAACATAACTGGCGAAATGTGGGTGTACTATTCTGCCGCGCTTGCAATAACTGCAGTATCTTTAATGTCAAAATTTAGTTAAATATAGATTCGGAATCAGCTCATTATGCTGATTCCGAATCTATATTTAACTCAATTTTGACAAAAATGATACTTACTGCAGTTATTGCAAGCGCGGCAGTATATAGGTAGGTACACCTCTGCCCAACCCTGCGGGGATAACAGGTGTGATGTTATATGTTTATTGTTTTCTTCTTTTATTTTGTTCTGATAGTGAAAACTTATACGAAGGTTTAATTTAAAAATAACATATTGTAAGATAGCCTGCACACAGCACACTTTATTTATGTATTATTTAATTGTCAAATTTATCGATAAACAATAATAATATCAATAATTTTTTTAAACGTTGCCCCACACTAGGAATTTCTCCTGTATTGTGAGTGCGTTTGCGTTTACAAACATTTAAACTCACATACACAAACAGCCAGACCCGGAACAACTACTTGTAGGTCATACAAATATTTGTTGCCAACTGTGCCGTAATTAAAAAAATATATACTATATATTAATTATTTATCGAAAATTAGTTTTTGTACGCTGGTTCACACGAATGGAGGTCGAAAGTTATCCCACGGAACGTATTACAGAGATAAAAAGTTCTATGACCTAACAGGTCAGGGGGCCTACCACCAGCTCAAAAGCAGTATTATTTTAATACTACTTCAGCGGGAGAAAGAGATGGAGCTATACGTCCTGTAGAGCGTCATCTCTTTCCCACACTGAAGTAATATTAAAATAATACTGCTTTTGAGCTGGTGGTAGGCCTCCTGGTCATGGTCTAAACCATGACCTGACCTGTGTTAGACACATGCTGAACGGAAAAAATGGCACACAGCTAACTGTATGCCAGTGTTTCCGTTCAGCCGATATGGTGTGAAAAGGGATGGTCTAGTGGCTAGACCACCTGTCTCAGACCTGTCCCGGATTCGATTCTCAGTGGGGGCAAAATTTTCTGCGCAATTTGGTTGATGTTAGGGCTTGTTCTCAGTCCGCCTGGCTAGCTACCACCATCTTATCTAAGTCTGTCGCCATAACAACAATGTTAACAACATTGTTGTGTTTCGACAATTAGAGGTAAGATAGCCAGTTCCTCTGTGGTTGAGGAGTACAGGTGAAGCTAGCTTCCACCTTCGGCCTGATCATCAGTTACTATCAGGTGAGATGTAGGCCAAGAGCTCCTCAGTCGTGGAAAAAAATAAATAAGATAACTATTTTACCAATGTTCAGAGCAGTATTATTTTAATATTACTTCAGTGGGAGAAAGAGATGGAGCTATACGACCTGTAGAGCTTCATCTCTTTCCCACACTGAAGTAATATTAAAATAATACTGCTATATGAGCTGGTGGTAGGCCCCCTGGCTTTACTTACAATTATTTTTTTGTGCTGCACTGTTTGCGTAACGGGTGCTAGCCTGATCAAATGTTACCCAGTAGAGATGAGTCGTACTAGGTAAATTTTGTACTAGGTTCACCTAGTCTAAATCCGTACAAATAAATACTCGATCAAATACCTGTTCCACCTAGTCCACGAAGTACGCATACTTTAAACCAGGACCGAAAACCTGCATTAAATACGGTACAGGTATCAAAGAATTTAGGTTACTTCTACGATTATGGTTTACCGCTATCTAGGTAACCCAAGAAGAAGAAACAGGTTACCTCTATTTAGGTTACCGTTTTAATACCGGTTACCTAAAAATGACCTTGATTACGAGAAAGAAACAGAATATCGTAACGCCGACAATTTTTTGTTATTTGAAAATAATACATTACCAGGGAGATCGTCGTGCGTGCTATATACTATTTATTATTATTACAAGCTTTTATTTAACTTGCCGTGTTAGTTGGTTAGTTAGCAAATCTTGTAAGCTGAATTAAAAACCACTTCCTCTTATCCTACGGAGTTGAAATTTTGTGTCCGTATGGATTGAGGAGCCATGTCTCATATTTAAACGCGGATACTACCAATATTTAGTAGTAAATTAGGCGATTTTGTAGGCCCGATCCTGGAATTTGTAGTAAAACACTTTAAAAGATACACGACTTTTAAGGTGGCTCCTCAATTCAGACGTCTGAATTGAGGTGCCACCTTACAACTCTAAAACTAGCCGATGGATATTTTTGAAAATTTGGTAGGATTTAGTAGTACTTATGCGTAATCTTTACAAAAAAAAATGGGTTTTGTACGGCTGAATTTGAGATAGCTACAATGTTTTGATTTTTCATAAAAATCCATAAATTTCACCGCGCTGTTTCTCGGAAAGTAATTAACTAATTACAACATATTTTTAGTATAATTTAGTAGTAAATACGTTCTAATTTGTAGTATAAAAATAAAATGGAAAAACTACTTAATGTCGCTAATACAACACATTTTATGTGGCTCCTCAATCCTGACGGTTTACAGAAAATAATATGTACGTAGCTACTAAAGCAGTTGATCAAATCGGATAACAATAGCACCAATATTTAGTAGAAATTTCTACTAAATATTGGCGTAATCCAAAATCCTGTACATTCAGTATTTCAAAAGATATTAACAAAATAAACATTCCTTAACAATCTAATGTGGTACGAGAGCCCACGACCAAAACCATATCACATCGTTTTAGGGCCAAAACCGTATAAAATCGTTAGTTTAGATGATTCCTGAATTGAGGAGCCACATAAAATGTGTTGTATTAGCGAAATTATGTAGTTTTTCCATTTTATTTTTATACTACAAATTAGAACGTATTTACTACTAAATTATACTAAAAATATGTTGTAATTGGTTAATTACTTTCCGAGAAACAGCGCGGTGAAATTTATGGATTTTTGTGAAAAATCAAAACATTGTAGCTATCTCAAATTCAGCCGTACAAAACTTATTTTTTTTGTAGAGATTACGCATAAGTACTACTAAATCCTACCAAATTTTCAAAAATATCCGTCGGCTAGTTTTAGAGTTGTAAGGTGGCACCTCAATTCAGGTGTCTGAATTGAGGAGCCACCTTAAAAGTCGTGTATCTTTTAAAGTGTTTTACTACAAATTCCAGGATCGGGCCTACAAAATCGCCTAATTTACTACTAAATATTGATAGTACCCGCGTTTAAATATGAGACATGGCTCCTCAATCCATACGGACACGAAATTTTACACGTTGGTATAGTTCTGAAGACAATGCATTTCTTTATGATGACCTGATTCTACTCCCAGGATAGGCTCCAGACGAAGGAACACCATAACAGTCAACGGTACAGACACAGAATTTAACATACGCATTTAATTATAATAGTCCGTTCTAAAGTCTACCATGACCTGGCTACAGCATCTAGAATTGGCTCCACATGAGGAAACTCCTCACCGATCAACAACTGAGACACTCAATTTTATATACACATTCAATTACGATAGCCCGTTCTAAAGTTCACCATGATCTGGCTGCTGCACCTAGGGTTGGCTCATGAAGAGGGAACTTCTCAGCGGTCAACAGCACAGACACAAAATTTTATATACGCATTCAATTATGATAGCCCGTTCTAACGGTCATCATGACCTGGCTGCAGCACCCAGGGTTGGCTCAGAAGAGGGAACTCCTCAATAGTCAACAGTACATACAAGAAATTTAATATACGGATATAATTATGATAGTCCGTTCTAAACTCTACCATGACCAAGCTGTTGCACACAGGATTGGTTCCAGAAGAGGGAACTTCTCAGCGGTCGACAGCACAGACACAAAATTTCATATACGCATTTAATTATGATAGTCTGTTTTAACGTCCACTACGACCTGGCTGCTGCACCCAAGTTTGGCTCCTTGGTCTGGAGCCTATCACATACATTCACATCGAGTAGAATCACATCATACATCATAAAGAAATGCATTGTCTTCAAAACTGAACCAACATGTAAAATTTCAACTCCGTAGAATAAGAACAAGAAGTGGTTTTAATTCAGCTTGCAAGATTTGCTAACTAACTAACACGGCGGGCGAGTTAAATAAAAGCTTGTAAAAAACTCACTTTCGCTTTTATAATGATATGTTGTTAGGATTAGGATTTAAGACGCAGATATATGACAGTGACCTTGAATAGTTAGCTTGCGTGTTCTGCACTGAGTTCACGCAACACGTCGTACGTCCAGCAATTAATAGTACTCGACCATCAAGGAGCGCAGTCCCCAATTAGACGCATTATTAATTTATTACACGTAAAACAAAAAGTATTTTAATAAAACACGTATACTAAAAGATTAATAATTTAATTATCTTTAAAATGATGAAGTTTTCAGTAAAATATGTGTGATAGATTTTGCGTCATTCTCAGTTTTTTATCCGCGTTAGACATAAATTTACAAATTAATTTCACTATGTAATATAAACATAATCAAAAATATGCCTATATTAAAATATTTAAAAAATGCTCTAATTTAACATATATTTTTTCCAAATCACTAACACTACTCGTTTAGACGTCATCTTCAGTATAAAATCATTAAAAGTCGGTTATCGTCTCCTTAACAAGCCAACAAAACAATCCAACACTCGCTAGCAAACTGAGAGACGCGGGGACACGGGCCGTGAAACCCGTCTCTACTCTTTGACACACATACAGGCGATGCGCGCCCGCCTTTGAGTAATGCCGACGGCACGTGTAAGATAGAGGTAACTTTTTATTTCGGTATCTGTGTTAATACCGGTTTTATTCAATACGGAAGAATTAAGGTAACCTTTAAAAAGACCTGTAAAAAATATAAAGTTGGTAACCAAAAAATACCGGTATTGGTCGTACCGGTTTCCGTCCCTGCTTTAAAGTGCGCAGTGGTTAAGCGATTGACTGCTGCGCTGCTTGTCGCGGGTTCGATTCCCGCACGGAACAAATATTTGTATGACCTACAAGTAGTTGTGCCGGGTCTGGCTGTTTGTGTATGTGAGTTCAAATGTTTGTAAACGCACTCACAATACAGGAGACATTCCTAGTGTGGGGCAACGTTTAAAAAAAAAAGAATGAATGAATTGTAACCTTCCTTTCATACTTAACATAGGCTTAGTACTGTCAACATTAAGATTTATCTATATTGTAGATTGTTAGCGTATTTAAAAGATTTCAATTAATTTTTCAGAGTAATCAGATTTTCGCCTTATTGAAATATTTTTATTTTTTTGTATGAGTACTTTTTATATTCACGTAGAAAATCAGCCTTAAGGCGCAACTAGCCAATACTTTTGCCATACAAATTTCGGGGGGGTTTTACTCCACTGTTACACATTGTACATCCAAAGTAAAACATGAAATCGTTTTGTCTTATTATTAATTTTGTCTGTACAGAAGCAGAATAGTAAAAAAAAGCAATTAAAAAGTTATGAGCCAACAAAGATTCGTTTTTCCTGCTAATTTTAACGCAACTTTGGGAGTTAATAAGTAATAAAAGAAGTATAAAATCTCCAAAACAAAGCTCGTTCCGATAAAGCTTAATTGTCGAACATTATAGTAAACTTTATTCGTAATTGATTTATGCAATAGTTTTTTCATAAAACTCCACCTTCCAAAGGACTTTTCGTAATTTTTTACGCGCTCGTTTTACTAAAATCGTTCTGAACGGTGTTTGTGTGTGTGCGAACTAGAGTTTGTGCATGTAGACCAGCGTCTAATTGCTCATCACTGATACTATCTCTGTCGGACACGATGCCAGGTGAGATAGCGTGCTTTTTGACCAAGCCCACCAATGAGTTCGAGCCCGCGACTAGTTCAACCTTAAGAATTTTTTTTCAAGAACAATTAATTGATAGAGTTACTAGGTAACAATACGGCGACCACCGAGATCACATTCGCATGAGTCCGTACTTGATACTCGACTGCATTGCGTCTAGTCTTCAAGTCTTCATTCGCATCGAGTATAAAATCTGCCTAGTAAATTGCTTGAAGGTCCGACTATTGTCGAGTATTGACAGAAAAAGATGGAAAGATTGCGGAATAGTGTAGTTAAAATAGGACAGAATATGCTTGCACAACACTAGTGCGCGTGGCGTTACTTTTATGTCCATTGAAATATGTTTCATATTCAAATGACTGGCACACGAATGATTTAGGCAGACACGAGTTCACACGAGTGAGCGGCAAAGCAGACTTGCTATCTCGCTTCGCTGCGCCGGTACTTCGACGAGTATTTTAAAAGTTGGAATAGGTGCAACCTAGTCTCATTAAATACCAAGTCCTGGGATCTGTTCTAGTATATACGCTTCACCTCTAGTACCCAGATAAGATGTACACACGTGGCCGTAGCTAAGACTAAGGACACGTGTAGGATTTCAATAGATTAATAGATCTCGAATTTGTTGAATATTTTGAACACAACGTCTAGCTAACGGTATTATAATCCCGTTTGTTTAAATAATAATAGCGTTCAACTGATGTGAACTTGTTATTATATTCATGTACTTAGTATTATGATTTCACTTTTTCGTTTTATTCTGAATGGGGTTGGTATCAGAATGACTCAGACTGGATCGCAAATTGACCACGTCGCTTTTAGTCCAAATCTCAAAATATCTAAGTCGCAAAATATACAGGATGTTAGAAAAAAATCCGTGCCAATAGCTTAAATGAATTTTTTTTTTTTTGTTTTTTTTTTTTTTTTTTTTTTGTTTAAATACTTTAATTACTTTCTATTATCGAACGCGTTGTCATTTTGTCCTTCACTTCTCGCGTCCGAATACTAAGGGTCGCTCGGCCGGCGCATTACAACTGAGTAAATAAGTTGATTTTTAATTCATTGTAAACACCTACCTACTTGATTCCATTTTAAAATACCCACTCGTTCTTCTAGTTAAACAAGATTTTTTAATTTGTAGGTTTTAATTTTGAAGGAGATAAGCACGCTAAAGTAGGAAGAAGAAATATGTACTTGGAATTATAATTTACGTACCTGCCCGGCGTTATCGAAATATTCGGGCGTAGGTATTTCTTTGCGTTCGATAGTAGGTAGGCAACTCTAGGAAATTATGAATTAGCATTTAAACAAAATAAAAACTTATTTTAAGCAATTTTTTTAATTAATTCTAAACAATTGCTATTTAATTAGTAGGTACTACATTAGGTTCATCTTATGATAATTTTCGGTTTATTTTAAACTTTTTTAAAGGTTTTTTTTTACGGTTTCCTTTATCGATACTGAACTCACCCTGAAGCTATGGCACGCAATTTCTTTAACACCCTGAATATTTATTTATTTTGCGACTTAAGAGGCCTACGAACATGGCTCGCAACTACAAATCGAGATGTTTGCAAATGGAAAAAAAAAGATGTAGGAGCCTAGATATACACTGTCTAAATTTGAATAACAACATAATATGGTGGAAATATGCCTAAATTGCAAATTATTTAGGTATTACGTTTGTATGGACAATTAATGCGTCGCCGCGTTCTTAAGGTGCTGATAAAATTGAACATTCACTTGTAACAGAACATCGAATATTCGCCGTTTTTTTTGTCGAACTGAACAACAAACTCAGCCAAGCGTAGAGCCAAACATCGCTACGAACATTTTCACGATCATTCTAGCGAATGCTCTAGTCAATATTGTCAAACAAATATTTTTTTCGTTGTGAAGAATGTTTTTTTGATGAGTATTGACTAGAGCATTCGCACCGTCAAGACACTTGACGGTTAGTGCTACATATTTGTACAAATGGTTATATTAAAACGGCGGCGTCGAAACAATGACAGAATGGCTCGGCTCTGTAAAAAACTCGAAACAAAGGAGACGTTTCATTTTTGTATGGGACTCCGGCCATAACATGTACACTTCAGAAAACCTGGGAAACGAACTCCTAAATACAATGAAAACTGTTTTATTCCATAATATCTAATACTTTTTGGGCACAAAATAAAAACCGAAAATGTTTGACGTTTGTCAGGAGAAATACGACTATCGACAGCTAGCCATTTTCGTCCAGAAGTACCTACAAATCTACAATCCACAAAAGCAGTTTTTTATTTTTATGATGAATCATACTTTCTAATTAATCAAAAAAGTTGTATAAGATAGCTATCTTATTGCAGTACAGAAATACACGCCTTTCATATTTATTTGAATAACGTCTACATGATATTATTTTGTTAAAATGTAACATGATTTCTGGACGAAAGCAGTATGCAAGTAAAACGACGCCATGATGAATAAAATATGGCAATAATTTATTAAACTATTATATTTTGTGCCGAAGTAATCAGAGGAATAAACAGGAAAGAATATTTTCCCTCAATTCGTGGAAATTTTTCCTTTTTTTTAATTATTTTTATTTGAAACGCGATTGTGCTCTTTATTTACATAAGGTTACGGACCAATGTTCTATACAAGTACTTTTCTTCCACCAAGGCGATCTTATTCAAGTTTTCACTTCTATTGGCACTCCCGGATTGCCACCAATTTTTTTTATTTATTAAAAAAATAGAGCATAATCGCGTTCACGAACATTTATCCGTAACGTAATATAAATAAAGAGCACAATCGCGATTACAAAAATGAGGTGTCTTCATGGTGTTGCAAAATCAATGGTTTAGTCCTATCTCAAAAATGCCCAACGCGCCTAAAGAAGTTTTCACTTCAATAAAAATAAATCGTAAAATGACTACATCACAAGAATTCCGAACAGTTGTGTAGTATTTATATTATACATTAATCTCTTTGGTTCTTAATGTTGGATGATTTCATGCCTAGCCATTTGGAAATATCCATGGTAGAAAATAAAACTATTGAAGTATGTGTCATTCGTACAATTCACACAGATAAGTCACTGCTAATATGATCACAATAATAACAGTTTTTACACACTCTTTGATCACTTGATCACAATGTGACTGACTGATCTATCAACGCACAGCTCAAACCACTGAATGGATTGGGCTGAAATTTGGCACACCGGTAGTTATTATGACGTAGGCATCCACTAAGAAAGGGTTTTTGGAAATTCGACCTTCATCATCAGCCTATAAATGTTCCCACTGCTGGGACACAGGCCTCCTCTCTATGAGAGGGAATGGGCCGTAATCCACCACGCGGGCCCAGTGCGGGTTGGTAGATGCCACATGTCTTCGAATTTTCGGTTCTAAGACATGCCGGTTTCCTCACGATGTTTTCCTTCACCGTTTTGAGAGCAGTGGTGATGAAATAATTTACACAAAGTAAAGCGCCTGTCTGGGTTCGAACCTACGACCTACAACTCGTAAGTCGCGGTCGTTACCACTGGGCCACCACTACTCTCGTATTAAATAACTCAAATAAATTCGACCTTTAAGGGGGTGAAAAGGGGGGATATTTTTGCATAAAAAAACTTATTCCTTGAGTTAATAAACTTGAAACTCGACACGAATATTTATCTATGTAAATTATAAAGATTTCCATTTTTAGTTTTTCTAAAATACATCCTAAAGGAGGTTAAGGAGGTGTCCAAAGTTTATATGGAAGAATTTTACCGCACGGTCTGATTAAATCGAAACTCAATATTTATACTTGACTAAAAATAAACATAAACGTACCTATATCAGAGTTTTTCGAAAATCCACCGCTCTCAGAAGATAAGTCTTCGCTGCCCCACCCCATACAGTATCCAATAATCGATTGGCATAATGTGAAGTAACACCATTTTTAGAATGTCAATACTGGCGGATTCTCGGAGAGATTTGAAGATGTTGAATAAGACGAAGTGTTCGGGAAGTTAGTGTGTCGAGTTGTTTGTCCCATTTTAGTCCATCGTCTATATGCACACCCAAGTATTTAACGCTATTAGCTCTGGCAATGGAAGGGCATGAGCACGATATTACCTGATTCTGACACGAGTGAGCCGTTATCATGAAACTACTTGTAGGTTTGGTGTTGGACTCGATCGCAAAGGGTCAGTAATATGTTTTTTTTTAGATTTAATGTCAGTAAGTTTAGGTCTAGCCAGTTCATCATTAAAGACAGTGCAAATTCCGCCTTTCATTTCACATCCTCCCAGGAGGGCCCATCTACCAGAATCGCTGTGTCATCTGCATATGCATAGATCTTACAACCTGGTATTGACATTCTGCAAAGGTCATTTATGTATATTTGAAAAAGGGTGGGGCCTAGAATGCTTCCTTGGAGGACACCGTATAGCACAGCCCCTTCATCACTGTAGCTTGAGCCAATCTTTACCCGTTGGGTGCGATTCCTCAGGTAATCTTAATCTAATAATCTTTGAAAATTTCCAAAGCTATGCCACACAAACACTCTAGCTTGGAAATTAGTTTGGGCAGAAACTGTGTCGAATGCTTTCGACAGGTCCAAAAATATAGCAAGGCACTTTGTTCTACTGTCCAGAGTCTTAGCAATAGATTGCGTTAGATCCAATACTGCATTTTCAGTAGAGACTCCAGACCGGAAGCCGTACTGATTATCCGTTATAATTTTGTACCTATCGAGAAAGCTTCTAAGATTTTGATTAAGAAACTTTTCAAGAATTTTAGAAAGCGATGACAGTACTGTTATAGGCCTATAATTATCGACACAGTCTATGTTCCCGCCCTTAAAAATTGGGTGGCCTATGGTTCTCTCTAGAGAATCTGGAAAAACTCCTGTCTCAATGCAGAGATTGCAGATATATGCATGTTACTATGATGATAATTATGTGACTATAATAAAATCTTTTTTACAAAAAAAAAACAACCGACTTCCAAAAAACCACTACAAAATGAAAAATAACTTAAATTTCGGAAGTCGTTGTCTTTGGTTTTGTATTTTGTTATTTGCCACCGACTTCCGAAATTAAAGTTATTTTTCACTTTGTAGTGGTTTTTTGGAAGTCGGTTGTTTTTTTTTTGTAAAAACGATTTTATTTCTCGCTTTTAAGTGGTTCAATTTGTAATTTATCTATGTTACATTAGCCTAATGCCAACTGCTCATCACCTTTTACAAAATATTGCTTTTCACGATGCAGGGACGTTAATCATTAAGGAGTTCTCCTGGTACTTCACCATCATCAGCTTCACTTATCCATATGCATTGTGACGAGCATTAATTCCTTGACACACATTAAAGTAATCGAATCGCAACTCGTTAAATACTTATTATTGAATAGTCCCGATGGCCATCTGTGATCTTCATTATCAGTTCCACTTCACCAAATAGTGCTTTCCGAGAGCAACTGCATAAGTTACTATAAAAAATACCCAAATAGCTATAGTTGTGCCTATAATATTTGAAGAGTTCCCTCGATTTCTCCAGAATCCCATAATCAGATCCTGACCAGATGACAATGGGACCACTTCGAAAGCATACCCTTTCAAACAAAAAAATAATTTTGCAATTCCATTTATAAATGACGGAGTTATGCCCGAACATACATAAAAAAATATAAACACCCGAATTGATAACCTCCTCCTTTTAGAAGACGGTTAAAAAAAATGTTATTACGCTGTTTGCTATGGGGGATGAGCAATATTGCATTATGTTCGTATTCTTCTATAGTTTACCGCAAATTGTAAAAAGACTAGCCAAAAGGTTAGAATATTGCAGATAGTTACGGATTTAACCTTTTAAATGATGGACATATATATAAGAACAGCTATTTTAGTCAACTTTCAGCAAAGCAAATATCTTAGCGGTGCGACGAATGCTTTGCAACCTAAGTTCGATTCAAAACAATTGGTTTTTTTTTCCTCGTGTTTTTCACATTTTGATATTCGTAAAACGAACACAGATTTTTTTTAAGTTTTAACTGGTTGTTTGTTTGTAATTTTTTAAATAATTTTCTTTAGTTATGGTACCTACCCCACACCAATTCGTATACCACTACTTAACTTGCTATGTAAACAACAGTGACAGGAAGTATCATAACACCATCAAGATACACAAAGTGGATTAAATTTGTATTATATTGCCGCAGCTAACTCAAAAACTACCCAAGCAAAGTTAATAAAATTTATATGGAACCACCGCGAAAGCTTTTTCTACCAAATGAAAAAAGAATTTTCAAAATTGGTCCAAAATTGATGAAAATATTGATGAAACTACATTTTTTTAAATATACAACGTGTAACGTTAAATGCGCAAAACCTGAAAATAGTTTGATCAGAATAACAAGCAGAATCAATTGAACCACTTTTTAATATAGGTCACATTAAAAAAAAAACTTCATTTTATAAATAGGTCAAGCCATCACATGCACAAACCCGCCAAAATAGGTAAACAAATAAATTGTTGTCGACCAATTTAAATTTTCTCATACGCGGGATAATAATAGCTTTTATTTCACTGCAGCTGGCAACTACAGACAAAGAAAAAGAAATTACAAGACTGGTATGTATGTAATTGACCACTGTTGCCATCGTCATTTATAAATATTAGCTGGAACTCGATAATTAACTACGTCGCAAATTATGAAGGAATGAGTGCATTCATATGAAAAACAGTGGCTTACAAAAAAGCATTGATATCATGTGTTTTGAGAGACACTGAACCAATAAAGCAATGGAAGCTTAGCACCGTCGTCTTGGGGTTCGAATAAAAAAGATGACATTGATCCACTTTTTGTACGAACCTAAAAAAGAGTCCAGATACCAGGATATGATAGTGAGAGGATTTTTTTTTTTTTCAAAACTGAATACAGTAAAAAGAAAGACAGAAAATACCGACGAGAGCTTACAAAACTCCGAATGGAAGATATTACACCGCTAAACTTCCTTACAAATATTTGTCATCTAAAATACAAGTTAAACTACAAATAATTAATGTTAGAAATAATAAGAATAATTATTTTTTGTAAGAAAATTAATTTTTATTTTTGTCTCTCAGTAATATAATTAAAATAAAATAAATGTTTAATTCCGTAAACATTTTACTTTTCCAAGCCTATGTGCTTCCCCAAGATTCACTCTACCTTTACACCAAACTTGAACCAAATCGGTCCATGTTGATGCTTGAACAAACAGACAAACCTACAAAGACAAAATTTACAAAAACACCAATTTTTTGTATACGTATTCTGATACCAACTTATACCACTTACTTTTTCAAACAATATTTAAGGCTCCGTGCACGAAACAAACCAGTTTTCGTCAATAAATTATCTAATTGTAATTAAGTCTGTTTAAATATAAAAGTACAGTTTTCGTGGTCCTAAACCATTCGTGTCAGTTACAGCACCTGTTAATAGTTGCATCACTTTTGCCCTCTCGAGAATATGGTTTATTTCGCCTTTGATACCTTTCAACTGTCATTAACGAGACACAATAGAATTTTAATTGTTATCCGCCTCTATGAGGATAATGAGTTAATGAAGATATAGTGAATCTGCCTAGCCTTTTCCCAACTATGTTGGGGTCGGCTTCCAGTCTAACTGGATGCAGCTGAATACCATATTTTACATGAAGCGACTGCCTATTTGACCAACCTAGACCTGACAACCCAGTAACTGGGTAACACGATACACTTTGGTAAGACTGATTGTCAGACTTTCGGACTTCTGACAACCCGTAACAACTGTCAAAGATCTACGAATGACAGCCGGGACCAATAGCTTAACGTGCTTTCCGAGACACGGAGGAGTCTCGGAATGTTTAGATGGTCACCCATCCACAGACCAACCTCGGCAAGCGTAGCTTAACCTGATGGATTGAACCGTGCGACTGTTATTACTTAGCCACGAGCTCCTTAATGAAGATATAGTATAATCATAAAATAAAAATTTGATTTTATTTCAAGGATAGCTGAAGATTAATGTGTGATTTTTAAATTTCTTGATATGGTTTGCTAAATAGTAGGAAAAAATACATTACTGACAGGATTTAAAAAATAAGTTTTTTTTTCAACATGATTCTTCTGCTATATTTTGTACCGAAGTTGAAAAATGTGGTTCAGCTACACGCAATTAGACCATATAACGATGTTGATGATATTTTTAAATGTTCAAAATCAAAAGTAGTTTCTTGTAAAAAAACCGGCCAAGTGCGTGTCGGACGACGCACAATGAAGAGTTGAGATGAATTTATTTATCCCAAGAACAAACTTAACATTTATTCCAACTGCAAATCGTCGCTCGGCATCCAATAGAAAGAATTTACATCTTTTTAGCAAAAGAGGTGATAGACATAATTATAGTACTAGAAATAGGGACCTATTAGTTCAACCAGGTTTCAGACTGGCTAAAGTAGATTCATCTTTCATGGGATACTGTTTAAAATGTTACAATAAAATTCCTCCCCACATACTTCAACTGAATGAGACGAAATTCAAATCTTGTATAAAACGCACACTATGCAGGCAGGCATATTATACGTTGGGGGATTACATCACTGATAAAAATGCTTGGCTCAATGCTGGTCCTGCTCCACAACCACAACTAATTGATTAACATTTGCAAATACTGTTGGAGCTGCTGAAGATTGTAAGACCATCTTTGCATTGTATAAACTCAATCTCTTTTGTATTATATAATTGCATAGCACACTATGTGAGCACTATGTACTAAAGAGTTACCATTTACCGGGTAATGTCTTGCATTGACTTGAATGTGCCCTGGCGGGTGTGAGTATGTCATGCTCACTCAAATGTTTCGCTGATGGTGGCGCGTGTGTTGGATCATTTAGCTCCCTTCAAAATGGTTGAGCTGAATGGTGCTAATCCATGCGTCATGTTCGTGAACGGGCGCCGTCAGTTGGGACTGGTCATCTCTTAGCTGCCAGGGCTTATTTTTAATTTTCATTTTTTTGAATTGTTCTTTTTTATCTTTTTATTACGGACGCTTCTCATGTGCACGTCTTTCTACATTGTTCTCACATGTATAATTTCAACATGAATGATGTAACCAATATTTTGTAACAATTTTTTATTTAAAAGAGTGTCCGTGGAGTTTCTTGCCCGTTCTTCTCCATAGGTACCTACTACGCTTTGGAATGGGCAACTAGCTTCATACCTATTTCTGACTGACCGATTCCTTGACAATTCAAAAGTGCCTGTAAATGGTTTAATTGAAATAAATGATTTGAGTTTGAGTTTGAGTTTGAATACCGCGAATGTGTAATTATTTACGTTTTTTTTAAATTGCTGGATCACTTATTTGAACGTGTAGAAAAAAAAAATCTAACACCTTTAAACGAGCAATTCTTGTATATATTATATAACCTGAATCTCTGAAACGGCTCCAAGAATTTTTATGAAATTTAGTATGCAGGGAGTTTCGGGAGCGATAAATCGATCTAGCTAGGTTTCATTTTTAGAAAACGTCGTTAAAAAAAAAATAGTCATCCATATATTTTTCTTTATTCAAGTAACAAGGACTCATTGTGTTAGTAAACTTATGAACTTTAGCTTATTTTACCAGGTCATTCAGAAAGTTTAGCGACTAACAGTTTTTGTCAATGGGATACTGGCTGGCGCTCAGAAGCACCATATCGTCTGCAAAGCTAATATTATTTACACAAATACCATCTATACAGTGTGAGTCTTCATAATGTGCACATATCGAAATGAGGGAATCTATGCTTAATTTTACCGACGGAAAAATTGGTCAAAATTTTTTTTGTTTTTTTTTATTCTCTTGGGCATCTTATTCATAAATTTTACATATATTGTAATAATTGATGAAAAAAATACAGATTTTTACTAAAAAAACATGTTTATTTTCAATTGAGGGTAGTTTTTTTCTCAATTTTAATTTTATGTGGACGCCTACTTACTTCTAATCATTATGGAGTTTGTTTCATCACGATAGCTGATTCAGTTTAAAAGTTACACAGTTTTGTTTCAATTTTTTTTAATTCCATAAAAGTATCAAAAAAAAATTCGATTTTTTAAATATTTTTTCTGTCGTTAAAATTAAGCATAGTTCCTCATTTCGATATGTGCACATTATGAAGAATCACACTGTATAGCAACCCACTCTGGTAGGTACTGCTGAGCTCGCCAATCCTGCCTCACCCCGCATTCCAACCTGTATGGCCTGGAAAAAGTTCCAGCCCATCGTACACTATTGATCTGGTTACCATAGGTACCAATATTTAAAAATGTTTTTAAGCTCCATTGGCAACCTATCCTTCTCCATCTTTCTTCACAAAACGTCATAAGCAACCAGATCAAGTCTTGAATAAGTCGAGGAAGCTACCATAAATCGGCGTCTCACGCTGTGTATAAGCATAGAATGTGACAGTATGCTTAAGACACAACACTGCACTTTCTGGTGAGAAACCACGCCGAAACCCGAATTAGTTGTCATGAACATTTACAGTTTTATTTATTTGTGTATTAAGCAGACTGTCAAACACTTTTGACTTTGATATTATAGTAGCTAGAGAGATGGGCCTATTGGATGCCGAGCGACGAAATGTAAGTTTGTACGCACAATATTGAGAGATTTAGTGTGTTATTTTAAGACCATAGACTTCTTATAGGTTTTCCTGTAATCTATAAGTCAAGAGCCATACTATGTATTTTTTTGAAAATTTTTGGTCTAGTAGTTTCGGAGATAAGGGGGGGGGAATGGTCAATTTTCATTGAATTTCTTAAATATCTTTAAAAATGTTTATTTTAAAATTATATAAAAAATATATTTAAAATCCTCGCAATAAGTCCTTTCATTTGATATGTAACACGGTACTGTTAGCATAACTTTTTTTTTAAATTTTCTTGTTTGCCCCCCAAAAGTGACCCCTATATTCAATTTTATTTTATTTACGTTACACATTCGTGTTTGGGTCACAAAAATACATATGTGTACCAAATTTCAACTTAATCGGTCCATTAGATTCGGAGTAAATTGGCTGTGACAGTCGGACAGACAGACAGACAGACAGACAGACAGACACACGAGTGATCCTATAAGGGTTCCGTTTTTTCCTTTTGAGGTACGGAACCCTAAAAATGATAAAACGTCAGTCTCGTTGCGAATATTTGTGATTTTCCATGAATACTTAACTTATTTGAAAAATCCCTTTAAGCCATATGCAAAACAAAGACCATCTTTTCAAAAAACAAATAGTTTTCTTTAAATTCTTTTCCCTTTCTCACAACTAATGAACAAAATTGATCAAAATCAGTCGATTTCGTGCACGGCCTCTTAATGTATCCAGTCATTCTGATCTCAACCCTGTACCTACACAACTGTTTGAACTTTTAGCGATGTAGTCATTTTGCGACTTAGGTATTTTGAGATTCAGACATTTTGAGATTTGGACTAAAAGCGACGTGGTCAATTTGCGATCCAGTACTTTTAACATGTACGACTTTTTACATCGTTCTCATCACATACATAGTGGCATACTGTAACCATGAATTCAGCACTTGATTCTAGATCCCCTAAGCGTAGAAATTTTTCGTCAGGTTATCAAAAAAAAAATCTGCTGTTTCATAGAAAATGTATGGAAAATCAACTTTTTTCTTTTTATAACTGACGAAAAATTTCAACGCAGGGAGGTCCAGAATCATGTACTGAATCCATGGTAACAGGTTGTGCGTCGATGCCTCTCTGTATGGTATGTATACCAACGGCTTTTCCTTAGATATTCCACAAAATTAAAACGTTCCATATGGCTCTACACTTAAACTAGCTCTACCGGCTTGAATTGCGAACAACGTTTGATATTTAGTTTGGGTGATTTATAACACATACAAAATAAACCATCATTTAGAGATAAGAACATGATTAACCAGTATTCAAATTTTTTTTTGCTACATATTAAGAGAATTAGATTTTCTTGTTTTCTATAAATATAATAAGAATGTTTTAATTCCTAATAAATATGCATTCTAGAGAACTTTAATAATATTTTAATTAATTACTGATTCATGCTAATTTATTAACCAAGAACATAAAATAAGTGATATTAAATACACTGAATTTTATTTGATTTTGCATGCAATTGATACAATTATTCTGTATAGCTAAACATGTGGACATTACATCAAACCAAACTCTAACAACATAATACCATGTTTAAGGCAAATAAAGACTTATCTTATCTTATATTTGATTTATTTATTTCGTGTTGTCAACAAATAGTAGGTCCAAATTTAATAAAAAAAACCGGCCCAGTGCGTGTCGGACCACGCACAATGAAGGGTTACATAGTTGGGATGAATTTATCTCAAGAACAAATTTAACATTGTAGTTGAAAAACATGTTCCCCACACATTCCAAATGCAAATGTAAGTTTGTGCGCACAATACTAATAGATTCACCATGTTATTTTAAGACCATACACTTCTTATAGGTTTTCCTGTAATCTATATGAATAGAACTAGGTATTCTCATTATTTATTTTCAAAATTTTAAGCTCAGTGGTTTCGGAGGTAAGGGGAATGGTTAATTTTCATTTATTTTCTTAAATATCTTTAAAAGTATTTCTTTTAAATCTAAAAAAATTTGAGGTCTTCACAATAAGCCCTTTAATTTGATATGTACACGGTAAAATTAGCAAAACTTTTTTTTAATTTTCTTCTTTGTCCCCCAAAACTGGCCCCATATTCAAAATTAATTTATTTACGTTACACTTCCGTGTATGGGTCACAGAAATACATATGTGTACCAAAGGAGACGTTTCATTTTTGTATGGGACTCCGGCCATAACATGTACACTTCAGAAAACCTGGGAAACGAACTCCTAAATACAATGAAGACTGTTTTTTCCATAATATCTAATACTTTTTGGGCACAGAATAAAAACCGAAAATGTTTGACGTTTGTCAGGAGAAATACGATTATCGACAGCTAGCCATTTTCGTCCAGAAGTACCTACAAATCTACAATCCACAATAGCAGTTTTTATTTTTATGATGAATCATACTTTCTAATTAATAAAAAAGTTGTATAAGATAGCTATCTTATTGTAGTACAGAAATACACGCCTTTCATATTTATTTGAATAACGTCTACATATTATTTTGTTCAAATGTAACATGATTTCTGGACGAAAGCAGTATGCAAGTAAAACGACGCCATGATGAATAAAATATGGCAATAATTTGTTAAACTATTATTTTTTGTGCCGAAGTAATCAGAGGAATAAACAGGAAAGAATATGTTTCTTCAATTCGTGGAATTTTTTCCTTTTTTTTCATTAACGTACACTTTATGGCCGAAAATGAAACATCTCCTTTCAACTTAATCGGTCCATTGGACTCGGAGCAAATTGGCTGTGATAGACAGATGGACAGACAGACAGACACACGAGTGATCCTATAAGGGTTCCGTTTTTTCCTATTGAGGTACGGAACCCTAAAAACAATCCAAAAAACTATCATAACACGCACATTCTATTTTATTACAGGCAACCACACATTGCACAATAAATTCGAGTGAAATCAATGGAAAATTATATTTGTAGAATTAAAATCAAATTAATAGGTATATGTAGGTACCCTAAATAAAATGTTAAAATGCATGCATGGCATTAAGTCCGTCTCTGTACATTTGAGTATTCATCATCAGCCTATAAATGTTCTCACTGCTGGGACACAGGCCTCCTCTCTGTGAGAGGGAGTGGGCCGTAATCCACCACGCGGGCCCAGTGCGGGTTGATAGATGTCACATGTCTTCGAATTTTCAGTTCTAGGACATGCCGGTTTCCTCACGATGTTTTCCTTCACCGTTTTGAGAGCAGTGGTGATGGAATAATTTACACAAAGTAAAGCGCCTGTCTTGGTTCGAACCTACGACCCACAACTCGTAAGTCGCGGCCGTTACCACTGGGCCACCACTGCTCTCGTATTAAATAACTCAAATAAATAATCAAAGTCAAATAAGTTAATGTATGTTACATAAAAAATATATTTATTTAAATTGTAATATCACAATCGAGTAGGAAATTAAATAAGTTAATTTATGTTACACTAAAAATAAATTTATTTAATTTGTAATATCGAGTAGAAACCAACCCGCACTGGGCCCGCGTGGTGGATTACGGCCCACTCCCTCTCACAGAGAGGAGGCCTGTGTCCCAGCAGTGGGAACATTTATAGGCTGATGATGATCGAGTAGAAAAAATCTAGAAGTCTTTAATCCAACTCTTACCTTTCAATAAGTCATTTTATATTATGTAGAGTAATAATTAATTAATTACATTTTAAAATCGTCATCAATTAAAAACAGATTAACTTACTTATAGCGTTACATACTTTTAATCTCAACAAGATTCATTAATTACGAAATCAATTTAGCCATTTGGTAATACATAGATTATTAGGTATATTAAGAATCATTTATTTTAAAAAAATGAAAATCTCTACCGTCCTCTTAAACTTGCTAGAAAGCAGGCTGTGCTTGTAAAAGTGTGCATTATATTAAGGACATTTTAATATTTGTTCAGCATTGTTGAATAATTATTATAATTAAGTTACACTAAAAATAAATCTACCAAGCTATGCACTATGTTGGGGTCGGCTTCTAGTCTAACTGAATGCAGCTGAATATCAGTATTTTACATGGAGCGACTGATAACACAAAAATACTTTTTTGCCATCATTAAAAAAGATGCATTTATTTTACGCAGTAACATCTAAATAAGTATAATGGAAATAGTTACCTGTATAAATCCTAATATAAATCTCAAACCATTTTCTAAAAAAAATAACTATGTAAGTAGGTACTTCACGGACGAAACCTAAATCACAGATTCAAAATTATTTAAAAAAATATCACAAATAATTAACTAGAACCTATTTTAAGTACAAAATAATTATTTAGAACTCAATTAATAATTATTCACGCATTCTTAATTTGAAAAACTCAGCACATTTTAGAAAACGACTCGCACGCACAGTGTTGTAAGATCGACTGCGGTTATAAGAGAAAATTATTATTGCTCTCTGCAACTGTTTAATTTTACTGCCAGGTATTTATTATTTATTCTAGCTTTTATTATAGTTTAGGCACATTGTTCTTAGTTTTGAAATAATTCGGGTTTCTAGATGGAAGGACATTCCATGTTCCTCTGAAAGCACGTTGACGATGACGTTGAGAATCGTTTGAGTAGTCTCCAGCCTACATATTAGACAATAGTGTTCTCACTAGGTGGAAACAGTAACAGTTAAAGGTTATCATTCTCATGCCATAACCATTTTTTTTTGGGTGGGAAATTATCAAATAACTTCTCACGCTCTGGGTGGAGCGGGAGGGCGTGTCAGACTCTTACTGTCTAAAACCCACCCGTGTTCCTTCAGTTGCCATGTTGCCGGGGGCCACGATTTCCCTTTCGGCCTTATTCGCAACCCCGGCAGGCATCGGCCCTAGCGGACCCCGTCAATTCTGCTGACATCTCTTTGAGGCGCGCGTGGAACACAACGCGCCATCGACCCGGGCTTGGTCCTTATCAGGCGGCGAGCTACCCATTGCTCACCGTCGCCAAGCCCGCCTCATACTTGTCTGAGTTATCTTTCGATCAGCACCTGTTTAGTTCTTCTTCGATAGGTACTTCTCTACCAGCCGTCATCTCGTTGTTCAGTTTGTTTTTTTTTAATTTTAAACCGACTTCAAAAAGGAGGAGATTCTCATTTTTTTTTTTTGTATGTTTGTTACACGATTACTCCGCTAATTATGAATTGATGTTGATGATTCTTTTTATGTTTGGTAGGTCATACTTCAGAGGTGGTCCCATATAAATTTTATTAACTTTGCTTCGGCAGTTTTTGAGTTACCTTCAATAATACGTTACTTTTAATTGAGAATCTCCTCCTTTTGGAAGTCGGTTAACTAAAAAAAGAAAATTAATACCTAATAAAAACTTTTTACAAAAAATAAAAAAACTAAATTCCAAAAAAAACAACAAAGTGAAAAATACCTTTAATTTCGGAAGTTGGTGGCAAAAAACGAGAATTCAAAACCAAAGACACCGACTTCCGAAATTAAAGTTATTTTTCACTTTGTAGTCTTTTTTTGGAAGCCGGTTATTTTTTTTTAGTTCGCCAACTATTGTTTACACTGGTTTTGCTATATAATTTTGCACACAATCCATCCATCGTGTGCCATTCACATTCATATTAAAAAGTATAAAGTCAAAGTCAAAGTCAAATCATTTATTTCAAACTAGCTTCTGCCCGCGACTTCGTTCGCATGGAAATCGTAAGACATCACAATATACTACAATAACAGCCACATTTTTATAAAACTTCCCTGTATACTACGTTTGTAGTTTTATTCTCAGCAGCCAAAATATACAGAGAGTCAGGAATGGTGACTCGGGAGCAAGCGACGTAACAGTTGTCCGTGTGAGAAGCAGCTTATCCTGAGGTCGACACCCGCAGCCTTCAGCCTTTAGTGTCGGCCCCTGTGACTTGTTGATCGCAAAGCATACACTCCCAGAGAACTGCACGCGCTTTAACTGGTAATGGTGGGGAATTTGTACTTTATACGCGCTATAAACACTGTCTCACCATCGCCACAACCTGTTAGAATTTCCACCTCGATGACGTTTCTCTGCAAAGACATGACTTTGAGCTGGTTTCCGTTACACAGATATACAACCGGAAGTCCACTTGCCATTTAATGCTGAAATGAACCTTTTTGGCGCAGCCGTGAGGCACACACTATTGTTTTAAAAACACTATTTTTTATTTCCACTGTAATTTGTGTTTTGTGTTTCGCGAACTGTGTCCAAATAAATGTTTTTTCTATCTTTCTTTCTTTTCTTTCTATTTGTAAATTGAGAAATTCTACGGGGTGATATTTGGCATCATCTTCCTCCACATCACTATTAATGGAGGTGTATATCACTTCACTCCCTTCAATTTGTGAGAGAATACTGTGGTTGATCGCTGTAGCTTGATCATCTTCGGAGTTAAAACGGAAACACACCTAAGAATTCTCTTGGTACGGTATTTGACTGATATCCCCGTATATCAGACAAATAAGATCTTCTAAAGTGGGATCTACTCTACCAAGAGGCTCTGGTAGAGTGCTTTCACCAACTTTTAGAAGAACATCGGAGAATTCTTGAGCATTTGAATTACCGCCAAGCCGAGCTCGTATGATGATGGTCAAGCGCAGTTTATGAACTCTCGACCATAGAGTCGACCTTTTCAACGAAGTTTTCACTTTTTTTGTCAAAACTGTGACACCACCCATCATATCTTGGTTTCTGCGGATGTCCTGCAGGGTTCTGTTTACAGTTTCCACTGCTTTCCTTTTTGCCATAACGCATTCATCCCATACGACGAAGCGCAATCCCCTAAGCACACATCCCTTGTTACTGTTGCGTGACACCCCACAAACAGGTGTTTCGTTGCTCTCTAAATCGATGGGAATCTTAAACATGACGTACGCTGTTTTGCCACCAGGAAGCAGTGTGGCAGCGATTCCAGAAGATCCACATACATATTATAAAATCGCTAGGACAAATCTGCTGTCAAAATCTGTAAAAAAACATTTTATTCCTACAGTCTTTTGCTCTAAAATGATCAGAATACAACCTTGAATGTTTTGTGACTGTAAAGTACTTGTAACTTAGTAGTTTCCCATAGCTTACGAAGTTTTCCATTTTTTGTGAATTAATACATTCTATGAACTATTACATACACAATCCAAAAAAAAATCGTTTTACAAAAAGAGTTTAAAAAAACAGATGTAAATCGAACTTACTACCCCGGGCGGCCTACCACCAGCTCATAAAGCAGTATTTTTTTAATGTTACTTCAGTGGGAGAAAGAGATGGAGCTATACATCCTGTAGAGCTTCATCTCTTTCCCACACTGAAGTAAACTAAAGTAATATTAAAATAATACTGCTTTTAAGCTGGTGGTAGGCCCTCAGGACTTCAAATCATTCGTCCAATCGCTTACTTATTCGCTTTGTTGAAAGTTAGCTAAAATAGCCGTTCCTATATAAAAGGTAGCGTGATGATAATCATTTAAAAAGTTAAATCGGTAACTACCTATCTACAATATCCCAACCTTTTGGCGCGTCCTTTTACAATTTGCAGAGAAAAATACGAACATGATGTAATATTGCTCATCCCCCATAGCAAATAGCGTGATAGTTTATGCCCTACGGTTGGTACAGACAAACATTCTAAAAACTTTATTTTCCGCATAAGAATCGATCCCAGATCTCTTAGCAATAACTTTCTTTAAAAAATATTAACTTCGTTACGATTTTATTATATCTATAGATTATAGGTAGATTATCAAAAAAAATAATAATCGTATAACAAAATGTGAAAAAAAAGAAAAAAAAACCGTAGGTGGGAATCGAACTTACAACCCCACGTTTACAAAGCAACCGCCCAACCGCTGAGCTAATTGCTTTGTTGAAACTTGTCTAAAATAGCCGTTCCTATATATTTTTTGATTGACTGCTTAGTTCCATAAAGGTATAGCGTGATGATAATCATTTAAAAAGTTAAATCGATAACCATCTACAATATCCTAAAATTTTGGCGCGTTTTTTCCCAAAAATACGAACATAATATAATATTGCTCGTCCCCCATAGTAAATAGCGTGATAGTTTATACCCTATAGTTTGACCAGACTTATAGGGAACACCTATGCAAAATTTTAACAGAATCTATCCGGTAGAATTTGCGTCATGCTAGAACATAAAAATACAACATAATGTAATATTGCTCGGCCCCCATAGTAAATAGCGTGATAGTTTATACCCTATAGTTTGACCAGACACACAGGGAATATCTATGCAAAATTTTAACAGAATCTGTCCGGTAGAATTTGCGTGATGCTGGAACATACATACAGACAAACAGACAAACAGACAAAAATTCTAAAAAAAATATTTTCGGCATTAGAATCGATCCTAGACCTCGTAGCAATTACTTTTTTTCAAAAATATTCAATGTACAGTTTTGACTTCGCTACGATTTTATTATATGTATAGATAATATTGTAATTTTTGACGTTCAAAAGTGCCATACATGGGCCATGTATGGCACTTTTGAACGTCAAAAATTACAAAATAATAAAATTGATTCTAGTCGCCCCTTCCAAAAGGTAGTTTTCGTATGGAGAAGAATGGGCAAGAAACTCCACCGTTACTCTTTTAAAATGTTTTACAATATTGTTTGTATATGTACGTACATTTGTTAAATAATTATTATATGTGAAGACGATGCACCTAGAATAAAATTACTATACCACAATAGGTAAAAACAATTAAAAATGAAGCAACGAGAGATAATTTAATTTGTGATAGATACATGGTTCTCACATATTTACAAACATTGTAAAAGTAGATGATTTTCCTAAAATTTTACAATTAATAAGTCAGTGTGTAAGGAAGTAATTACAGAATGTAAAATCAATGTCATAAAACACAAAGTAATAAATTTTACAATTACATTAGTAACCAGTTTGATTTTGTACTAGGTATATATGATATAGGTACTAGGTATCCACGAGGTACCATCAGTAATGAGATTACGTATACGATAACTCATTGGACGATCTTTGGGTAAACTAAGATACAATATCTACTATTTAGTACTTATGTTAATTATTGTAATTTATATTAACATTAAACGTATACGTTTCATACATAATCAGCCACGCATGTTTCCACTGCTGGACACAGGCCTCTTTGTGAGAGGGAGTGGGCCGTACTTCACCACGTGGCCCCAGTGCGAGTTAGTAGATGTCACATGTCTTCGAAGTTTTGTTTCTAGAACATGCCAATTTCCTCACGATATTTTCCTTTACCTTTGAGAGCAGTAGTGATGATATTAATCTTATCTTCTTATATATATATATATATATATATTATTAATATATGTAAATTACGTGTCACGTTGTTTGTCCGCGATGGACTCCTAAACTACTCAACCGATTTTAATCAAATTTGCACACCGTGTGCAGTTTGATTCAACTTGAAAGATAGGGTAGGCAGGGTAGGTAGGGTAGGTAGGGTAGTAAGTGATAAAGATGGTCCACCCCAAACATTTATATAGCAAAACAACGTTTGCAGGGTCAGCTAGTATAATATAACTAATACCTTTATACGAGCAATTCTTGTATATATATATAATTTGAATCTCGGAAACGGCTGCAACGATTTTCACGAAATTTAGTATGCAGGGGGTTTCGGGGGCGATAAACCGAACTAGTTAGGTTTCATTTTTAGAAAACGTCATTCAAAAAAAAATCATCCGGATATTGATAATAATTTATACAAAGTAAAGCGCCTGTCAGGGGTCGAACCAACGACCTTACAACTCGTAAGCAACTGTCGTTACCGCTGGGCCACCACTGCTCTCTTTAACCGTATGAATAATCATAATTTGGTTGTTTTTAATACTTTAAAATCTAATTTGCAGCCGTAGGAATTTAAATTGTTGCCATGATAACATGAAAATACACCTATGTATAGATTCGAAATTAGTAGTTATTTTTTTCACTGGAGGTCTATTTCTCAATCATAAAGTCAAAGTCAAAAGTCAAAGTCAAATAATTTATTTCAAATAGGCCCACGTATGGTACTTTTGAACGTCAAAAATTACAAAATAATAAAATTGATTCTAGTCGCCCCTTCTAAAAGGTAGTTTTCGTATGGAGAAGAATGGGCAAGAAACTCCACCGTTACTCTTTTAAAATGTTTTACAACAGTTTGTATAGGTACATTAGTTAAATAATTATATGTGAAGACGATGCACCTAGAATAAAACTACTATTACCACAATAGGTAAAAAGAATTAAAAATGAAGCAACGATAGATAATTTAATTATGTGATAGATACACGGTGCTCACATATTTACAAACATTGTAAAAGTATACGATTTTCCTAAAATTTTATAATTAATAAGTCAGTGTGTGCGGAAGTGATCACAGAATGTTTAATAAAATCAGTGTCATAAAACACAAAACAATAAATTTTACATAGTTGAAGCTAAGCAACGCAGTTGATGATACATAGTTTGTATACCTACCAAAATAAAATTATACAATTACAGCGAGTATTGTTTGTGTATAATCTTATCGGTCGCAGATGACGGAAAAAGAGACAGTTTTATTTCGTAGGTCATGAGCGAATGACCGCGCCAAAACTCACGATTCACCTAAATGAACTTGAAAATATAGATAGCAAGTAGGTATTATTTAATACCTACTATTTACTTTATTCATTTATAATCTGTTTATACGAACTGCTTCTTTTTACATTTAATCAATGTCATAGAAAGACGCCTATGAGAGTCATGCCCGTTCTTCTCGATAGGAACCTACTACGTTTTGGAATACGCAACTAGCTTCTTCTTTTTCACATCACACCACACTACACCACACCGCAACACACCCTACCACACCCCACCACACCACACCACACCCCACTACACCGCACCACACTGCACCACACCGCACCACACTCCACCACACCACACCATACTACACCACACGACACAACACTGCACCATACTTCACTGGTACCAACACTTTTCAATAATAACACTTAATTTTGTATCTTTTCTTTTTTTTTTTGTTTTCTGTATTCTCCTACCAAAGGTAAAAATAATTTGTAAATATTATCTTCATGATTTAGTAATCAAACACTGTTTTTGGGGAGGGCCTGGTAAGATTATTGGCACTAGGAAAACCTGTCACACAGATGTGTGACAGGTTTTCCTAGTGCAGATACCAGTCTCCCACAAAGGATTTATCAGATATTGTAATTTTTTATATTTTTAAGGCGCCTTTGCGGAAGAGAAATAAATGTTTATTTATTATTATATTATTAATTATTATTTTTGACTAGTACACGTGTCTATATAAATGCTTTAAGTTTGAGTGTGTAGGTTGATTGATGACAAAAAAATTAAGGCTTTTCAAAGATACATAACAAAACATCACGCCTCATTTCTCCGAAGGGTAGGGCAGAGGTGTACTTAAAGTAGACCTACATTTCAAAGATATTTTATAGTTAAATAGTTTCCAGTACTTATAGTTTTCTCCTGACCTTAACCTAATAATAGGTATCATACGTATTGTGTTAAGTAGTCATAAGTAATTTATTTCATAACAAATTATTTAAACATATATGTAAAAGGAGAAACTGACTCACTAACTGACATGTCAACGCAGAGCCGAAACTATTGGGACTAGGAACGTGAAATTTTGTACACAGTTTCCTTTTATGATGTAAAGGAGCCCTAAGAAGGGGTTTTTGAAAATTCCACCTTTAAGGATTCTGTTTGTATAAAAAATCTTATTGAGTTAATAAACGTGAAACTTGGCACCTAAAAGTAGGCTTGCATGAATTCAATATAGTATTTCAATCATTAGAGGTTGTGCACAATTTCTGAGCAATAACCTAACAAAAAGTATAGGCTTGCATAAATTCATGACAGTATTCAATCATTACGTTATGCTACTAATAGGATTTGGATGAGGCAGATAGATAGTTTATAACCTGGATACTATTACACATATTATTACACATAGGATACTATTTATCCCGGTAGTGCGTTTCCATACGATAATTTCCGACTTCCAGGCGAGCGAAACTGCGGGAAAAAACTAGTTTAAACATATTGTAAGGCGCTGCTAGGTCAAAATATGTTTTTTTACTAACTAAGCTCAACTTTCTAACTGATGGGATAAACGTGAACAGCCAGGTAAAAAAAAATCGACACTTGTGCAGGCATTTTAAAACATCATTTGTTATGTTGTGGCTAGTGATGGGTAACTCATCATTTTTATATGAGGTTGAGAGAGTACCTCATTTTACCTCACGAGGTCCTCACGAGGTACCTCTTATTTGAGGCGAGGAGTCGTACGTATTCCACTTCACGAGCCGAGCTCGAGCCGAACTCAGCCGAATTCAGCTGTTAGTCCGGGGTGGACGGGTGCGTCGACTCATAAGTACTCACGATTCCGATTTTTACGTCTCCCTCATACACATAACTTTCTTTCGCTAGTAAATTTTTGATCGCCAAAATAAACGAATCAATGACACTTGATTACCAATCTAATACCAATGTTTTTAGAGTTCATAGTTAACGTTTAGAGTTCATAGTAATAGCTGCTGTAATGTTTACTGTGTTTTCAAAATTTCGAGACCTCACCTCACTCATTCTATAGCTCACTCAATCACTCAATAGTCGCGAGTGCTCGCGTCAATAATGTCAATGTCAATATTTTTAAGTGAGGACGCGTGAACTAGTGAGGTGGTTCAATGTTGAAATTCGAGTAACTCTTTCAATTTGTAATCACGAGTACTCTAACGAGGCACCTCATGAGTGAGGGACACATCTCTAGTTGTGGCCGGCTTTTAGTCAGCCAAATGTAGCCGAATACCAGTATGTTACATAGCTATCTGATCTCCTCAACCATATTACTAGGTAACATAACACTCCTTGGCAAGACTGGCTGTCAGATTTTCGGGCTGCTGACTACCCACACTCCGATGAAATATTCATTCGTGATGTACTGAGGCCACAATGAACTTCCACACCAAACACGAAAGTAAGTACAGAGCACAATGCTTGTTATTAAATTGATACTTAAACAGGCGACGTTGTGCTCAAGGGAAGCATTGGCTTTCTGTAAAAATATTGCCTACTAATCTATAGTATATCAGTTTATAACAAGAAGCATAATCAGCCTATAATTCTTCCACTGCTGAGATAAAGGCTTCCTCCACCTCCAGGAATCCACCACGCAGGCTCAGTGCGGGTTGGTATCTAGATGTCACATGCCTTTTTTCTTTTGGGTGTGAAATTATCAAATAACTTCTCCTGCTCTGGGCGGAGTGGGAGGGCGTGTCAGACTCTTACTAACTAAAACCCACCCGTGTTCCTTCGGTTGCCCTGTTGCCGGGGGCCATGATTTCCCTATCGGTTTTCTTCGCACCCCCGACAGGCATTGGCCCTAGTGGACCCTGTCAATTCTGCTGACATCTCTTTGAGGCGAGCGTGGAACACAACGCGCCGTCAACCCGAGCCTGGTCTTATCGAACGGCAAGCTACCCATTGCTCACCGTCCACAAGCCCGCGCCTACGGTGGCCAAAAATCGGCTCTCGATTCCCGACGCCCAGGGTGACTCCTCCTGCGGCAGTTAGGTGCGTGAGGGCACGAAGTTTGCCTCTCCCTCACGCGTTCCGCCTCCTCCTTCGCGAGCATTCCCGCTTCGCAGAAGGAGGTGACGGCCTGCCATTTCCTCTCGCTCCGTACCATGGCCCAAACCAGGGCCCGACGCGAGAGATCGCCGCCGCCTATCGCCTCCACGAGAACACGGTGAAAGCTACATGGCCTGGGTTCGAACTCGTACCCTTACAACTCGTTAAGGCTCTTTCAAACAGGCGCGACACAAAGGCACTGCTCGTCGCGCGACGAGCGGTGTCTGTGTCGCGACGCGTGTCGCGCTGGTCTGTACGAGCCTTAACTCGGCGCCGCCGCGCCCTTACATAACCTACTTACCTATTTTCATCATTGTCTTTTATAATCGTCCCTTTATCTACATTTCAGAACAATTTATTTGTTTCAAAGTACCTAGATAAGAATAAAATATTATGTTTAAGAGTAGGTAGGAACCTAACCACAAATTATTATTTATTTTATTTTCCTATGTCCTTGCCCTACTCTGTGCTCATGTGTCTATTAGATATAGTTATTATAGTACAATTCTCTCGAGGTTAGAAGAAAAAATGACCAAATCATTAATAGGTATGTGTAAGATCCTTCAAGGAAAAACCGATGCTCCTGAACTGCATGAACTATCCCATCTTTTTGCTCCGATAAACTATAACCGTGGAAGGAGGCATAGATTATTTGCCGTACCTCGGAGTCGAACCGTCGCTCGAGCCCAGTCTCCGGATTCCCTCGCACACTCTCTGCGCTCAACGCACTCTTGGACGCTAAGCCTGACTGTGATGTGTTCGCGGATGAATGGAAGAAGATCTTGTCAGTATGTCTGGAGTATTGTGAGATGAGCGTATGACTGTCGAGGAGTTGTATACTTTTGTTTACTGTACCTTAATAATCTTTTGTCTTTAACTAATGTAATTGGCCTTGGCCGTTTTATGTTAAATAAATAAATACGCATATAAAATAGTGACCTTTTCCCACACTAAACTTAGTCACGTCTTAATTATTAAACCCTTTAGAATCCTCGAATACAAATGACAATAAAGGACGAGATAACTGCGCTCAAAGTCACGTCGCGTTATGAAATAGCATATTGTTTGCTCCCTAGGCAAACAATCTACTAATTTATCACATCTATTCAAAAAAAGCTAGTTTATTCTCCGTAAACAGGGACTAAAATGGCTTTTTAATCCCTAGGGACTAAAAGTGATTTGAATTTGGAATATGGATATTGTAAGTAAAAGTTTCAATCACCAAAGATATCAATCACGAATATTGTATGAAGTAAGAACAAGTAACAGGCTGGCAAGAGAGACAGAAAGTGTGAAATTGGTCAAAATGAAAATCCAAGATGGCGGCTGCGATAATTTTGTTTTTGGTATAAATCTTATGTGAGAAGGAACTTCGTTCCTGACGGGGGTCGAATCGCACACTTTTTTTTTTCTCATAGATGGTGATAAAAAGTAGTGTTTGCCTCGGGAGCAATACTATTTTAAGCTCGAGTGATGTACTTTGAATCCCCCGCTGCGCTCAAAATTACGGTTGTACGTTGTTTTCTAAAGGAATCTACTACGCTTTGGAATGAGCAACTAGCTTCATCTTTTCGCCTGACAGACTCAGACAGTTCAAAGTGTCTGTAAATGGTTTAATTTGAATAAATGCTTCGAGTTTACCACGGAGCAGCATTGCTGTTTCTTCCTTTATTATTGGTTGAACTGTTCAACTTTCATAGTTTAACAACATTCACACACATATAAAAGAAACCGGCCAAGTGTGAGTCGGACTCGCACACAAATGGTTCCGTACTGTATTAAGATCAAGCATAAAACGCCGAAAAAATCACTTGTTTTGTTTAGGGATCCCCTTTAATTTTAATTATTTGTTGTTATAACGGCAATAGTAATAAACAATTTGTGAAAATTTTACCTGTCTACCTATTACGGTTTATGAGATACAGCCCGCTGACAGATAGACGGACAGATGGACAGCGGAGGCTTAGTAATAAGAGGACACGGTGGAGCATACGGTGGAGGTCTGCCCGGCTTGGGCGGAGCATCACCGTGTCCTCGTGGAGGCGATCGGCGGCGGTGATCTCTTGCGTCCGGCCCTGGTTCAGGCCATGGTACGGAGCGAGAGGAAATGATAGGCCGTCACCTCCTTCTGCGAAACGGTAATGCTCGCGAAGGAGGAGGCGGAACGTGTGAGGGAGAAGCAAATTTCGGAGACGCCTGGGACGGGAATCGCGAGCCGATTTCCGGCCACCGTAGGCGCGAGCTTGCGGACGGTGAGCAATGGGTCGTCCGATAAGGACCAAGCCCGAGTCGACAGCGCGTTGTGTTCCACGCGCGCCTCAAAGAAATGTCAGCAGAATTGACGAAGTCCGCTAGGGCCAATGCCTGCCGGGGCTGCGAATAAGGGCCGAAAGGGACATCGTGGCCCCCGGCAACAGGGCAACCGAAGGAACACGGGTGGGTTTTAGTCAGTAAGAGTCTGACACGTCCTCCTGCTCCACCCAGAGCGGGAGAAGTCATTTGATAATTTCTTACCCAGAAAAAGGCTTAGTAATAAAGCAATAAAATGTCATACATATTATTATGTAAATGAAGCGCGTGACCAAAATAGGAACTAACGACGACATCTTGTTTTCTGAATATCTACATTTCGCATATATATTCCTTATAAGTCTGTTCAGTCTATAGACTATAAATTATCACGCTATTTGTTATGGGAGAAGAGCAATATTGCTTTATGTTTGTTTTCTTCTAAAGTTTACCGCAAATTGTAAAAAGACGTGCCAAAAGGTTAGAATATTGCAGATAGTTACAAATTTAACCTTTATGATTATCATACCTTTATGGAGCTAAACAGTCAATCATGAAAAATATAAGAACGACTATTTTAGCCAACCTTGCAACAAAGCAGCTTAGCGGTTCGGCGACTGCTTTGCAAACCTAAGTTCACTTGCATATTTTTTTCGTGATAGTTCTTAGATTGTACATAAAAAAACATTAAGGTAATGCTCTTCTCTCATCTATGGTTACTATAAAAATTAACATCTATTGTTAGGTGACTGTTAATGACGAATCCCGTGTATTACAATCTACTGTTATAATATTTTTGTGATAGCCGTTCATCAGGAATAATCTGTAAGAATGCATCAGTCAGTGTATCAGTGTTGTCATTAGATAGAATGTGCAGGAACGCAGGCGTTCACTAAAAACGAAAATTTTCGCAAGAAATAAGAAATTTGCTACTGAAGGCTGCGGATGTCGATCTCAGGACAAGCTTGCTCACACGGACAATTGTACGTCCCTTAAAGGAACGAGGGTTTCTGTAGGGAACAGCAGATTTTTTTTCGCAATTTCAGGTTTGGTCACATATTAAAAGTTGTTCATTATGAGTAAAATTGCGTGTTTAAGTTTGCGCACTGGTTAATTTTTTTTCCTGTAGGGTCAACCAATTGTAGGTAAAGGCACTTAAGTGTATATTACCTGGTACTTTAAAGCTTAGATGGTAGAATTTACCAAGCAATATCCTAAGTTTATTACACAAGTGCTCAATGTGGTTTGACCACGAAAAGTTCTCGTCAACCTTTACTCCGAGATAAGTTACACATTTATCACGTACAATTGGTTTACAATTATAGTTAACATAGTTTCTATGAATGCACGCAAACTCTTGTGTGTACATCGGAGGTGGTTCGCCAAGTGGTTGTAAATATGCTGAGCGTATCATAACTAGTTTAGTTTTATCCGCGTTTAGGATTATCCCATTGTCGTGTGACCATTCAACTACTTTGTCTACATCGTGCTGCACGAGTCGACAGGTTTCGGCGAGATCGGTGTCGACGCGCAGCACGCACAGGTCATCCGCGAACATGTACGCTGAGCAGTTGCGTAAAACGCCGCACCAGCTGTTGACGTGCATTATGTAGCATACAGGCCCGCATCCCGTGTCCTGCGGCACCGCGCACCTCAAGAGAGGTCTCTGGCGTCACTGTACAAGTCGTCCACCTTAAAGCTTCGGCCAAACCTGAGTGACAACAACGCGGGACGCGGGAGCGAAGCGAGAGTGAAACTAACGCGAGAACAGCGAACTTCATTTTGTTTAGTGAATAGTCACAGCCGCAGTCTATAGCTTAGTGTAGCACCTAAATTGTTGTGTTATGTCAGTCTCATATTTAACATCAGAGTCTGATTCTCGTCGATTCATCAGAGTCTGGCCGATTGAGTCCCCTATTTTATCCTTTTTACGTATATTTTTATATCCACGATTTTTCAGATCGTATAGAAGAGTATGTTCTCTTACTTTTTCGATAAACATCTCTGTTATTATTGCTGTCATCGTGGAATTTAAATAATGAGACGTTCGTAATGATGTAACGATCTGTACACACGTGTCGGTGTGACCACAAGACGCGTGCTTCCCGCTCACTCCAGCTTTGCTGACGCGGTGTTCCCGCGTTACGGTCGCGTAGGTGTGCAAGGCGCCAATAATAACACGAGCAGCGTCCGCCGCGCGGTAGATGCTCCCGCTTCGCTTCCCGCCTCCCGCGTTGTGGTCGCTCAGGTTTGGTCGAAGCTTTACACGGTAATATAGTCCAGCCATCTTGGTAAGTTCACCTCGGAATTTGAGACACCCAACTCGTATAAACTTGTACTTTGACATCCTTAAAGTTGTCTCAAAACCTACAAATGATAGGGTGTACGCGACTATTAAAATCTAAGGTCACAAAAATCGTTTTTTTGCACATTTTTTGCAAATATCTCGTTTCCTATGGGTTTTTCGCTATTTGTATTTATTATCAATAATATCTTGATGACCGAGCTTAGCTCGGTTTTTTTTTGAACGACGTTTTCTAAAAATGAAACATAGCTAGATCGATTTATCGCCCCCTAAACCAGTGCATACTAAATTTCATGAAAATCGTTGGAGCCGTTTCCGAGATTCAGATTATATGTATACAAGAATTGCTCATTTAAAGGTATCCAGCCCGTCCCATCTTTGATGTCCTCCCTCCGGTTGATGCCCTAAGCCGAGGTTCGTACCCCACAGGGGGTGCCCTTAGCGAGCGTTAACCTATCTTTTTAGCTTAGTTTGTGTGCCCCTGGCTGGAGGCTTTGAGTTTAGCAGCTTAAGGCACCCACAGGATTGACCGGTTAAATAGTCATGACCTCAGAGGTTAGCTATGAGATGCCCTACAAAAAAAAAAAAGGTATTAGATTGTAGAGGGTTAAATTTCCTACAAGTTTGGTTTCAAAAAATTTTATACGTTTAATCGTTTTCGAGATAGAGAGCGGAAAGCGCGCGGTAAGAGCACCATTTAAAGTCAACCGGTACCCGATCAAAAACACGCCATAAAAAGTTTATTAATTTATTGATAAATACATAATTATAATTTTATTGCCTCGTTGGTCTAGTGGTCACAAGCGCTACTGCTGAGCATGACTTCCTAGGTTCGATTCCCGGGTCGGGCAAAGTGTTATTGGGTTTTCCCATCTGGAATTTCTCAGTAGCAGCCCGGAGTCTGGATTTGTGCCCGGTTGATGGCAATAGGCTCGCCCCCTATTACATGGGCCTTAAACATAATTGGCGAAATGTGGGTGTACTATAGGTATACCTCTGCCTAACCCTTTGGGGATTACAGGCGTGATGTTATGTTATGTTACATAATTATAAATAATTTTCATTTCTTATTAACTATTACATTTTATTTAATAATTGTATTACATATTCTAACCCATAACTTTTTATATTATTGTTACATTCTATTATACTTCACTTATTGTATTAATTTTTACATTTAGTAAATACTTTATGGCATTTGTTCCTATATTTAGTGTATTCTAAACGTACTAAATATTTTTTGGTTCGTTACTCCATATTGCAAAAAGTCTATCCCTTTTTAATAATAGTTTCTTGTGATCTCTCGTCGTCCAGCTTTTATTATTTCGGACTCCTTTGTTAATCATTTTATTTCTATAGCAAGACTCATAAACATCAGCAAATACACTTCATCATCATCATTTCAGCCGAAAGACGTCCACTGCTGGACATAGGCCTCCCCCAAGCACCTCCACTTCGACCGATTCTGTGCTTTCCGCATCCAGCGGATTCCTGCGGCCTTCACAAGGATACACTTCTCATCAGAAAAATCGAAACACCTTGCAAGTTTATGTTCTGTAAGGATTATCAGAAAAATGTGTATATTTAGGTATACACATCAAATGCCGTTTAATAGTGAATAATATGAGGTTTTCAAATTCAAATGTTAATGTTCTAAATTCAAATTAAATTTTCATATGTTTCGTATTTTGTTTAGCAAGTAATTTTTACCCTGTAGGTATGGAGTATGAAGGAAATTGATAAAACAACAAACGTAAATGAAAAAAAAAGCTAAAAAACGTTTATTTAATAACTTGTATTCCCTCCCCGAGCTCTTATTACTGCTTCCATACGATTTCTCATCGATCGGATGAGAGTCACTATTAAATGTTGTGATGGCATTCCATTCCATTCCTCTTAGATTGCATTTTGTAGCTGGCTAAGTGTTTCTGGGGCAGGATCTTTTGCACGAATTCGTGTCTTTAATTCATCTCATAGATGTTCAATCGGATTCATGCCCGGGCTTCTTGCTGGCCATTCCATAATGGAGATACCGACTTCAGTAACATAATCTCGTACGACGCTCGCGGTGTGAGCCCTAGCATTGTCGTGCATGAATATGAAACCGTTGCCAATAAAATGTGCATAGGGCATCACGTGAGGCTCAAGACACTGTTCGATGTACCGATGACTGTTTAGTGCAGGCAGACGTGACCCAGATACAAAGACAAGCTCTTTCTTACCGTCGACGCTGATTCCTCCCCAAACCGTCCACGATCCGCCACCATAGCTGACCTTTTCTTCAATGCAGCATTGTAACAAGCGTTCTCCATCTCTTCTGTAGACCTTGTTCCTTCCATTGTTACCATACAGCATAATTTTACACTCATCAGAAAAGAGGACTTTATTCCACTAGAGGTATGACCAATTTAGGTGCTCACGTGCAAAGTTAAGGCGCGCTCTTCGATGGTTTGCAGTTAATTTTGACCCGTTTACTGGCTTGTGTGCTACCAGTCCACGTTCCTTCAACTTTCTTCTAATTGTAGAGTCACTTACAGCCACCCTACGTACAACATGAAGCTGCTGCTGTAGTTGAAAAGCATTAAGGCGTCGATTTTGTAAAGAAGTTGTTACAATAAATCGATTATCTCGTTCAGAAGTAACCCGATTCCTACCTGATCCTGAACGGCGCGTGAACAAACCAGTCTCCCGATAGCGTTTGTAGACTCTATGAACTGACGATAGGCTTAGATGCAATCTTTCAGCCACAACACGCTGACTAAGTCCAGAATCCAGCAATGCCACCACTTGGGCGGCTTCTGCGGGCGAAGTATCCATATGTTTTAGAAAAAAAAAACTTTTTCAGACGTCCCAAAGCCACAGTACACACACAGTATACAGAACACATAACAAAAAGTTTTAAGATAAGCGCTAATTTTTGGGTTTTCATAAGTGAAATGTACTCCAACTCTTAACACACATTTGTCTCAAACTAGTGAATCATTTCATTTATAGGATAAACAAATTTTTTTTATTTTTTATTAGCCTACACTGTCCCACTGCTGAGCAAAGGCCTCCCCCAAATCCTTCCATGCATTCTTTTCCAAGGCCACCTCCATCCAACCCTTGCGGTACGCGTCTAGGTCGTCTCGCCACCTCTTCCTGGGCCGGCCTCGGCACCGCCGTCCATCCTCAGGCACCCACCGTGTGGAGACTGTTGCCCAACGGTCACGATGCATGCGGCTGACATGACCCGCCCAATCCCATTTTAGCTTGGCAGCCTTTTTGCCTACGTCTAAGATCCCCGTTTTGGAGCGTAGCGTGGTGTTGCTTATTCGGTCAGTTCGTTTTACACCTAGAATTTTGCGCTCCATTGCTTTTTGGCAAACCCCAAGGCGGAACTTTTGCGACTCGGTGAGCGACCAAGTCTGAGTACCGTAGGTTAGGATAAACAAATGAAGTTCTAATTTTAAATTTAGAATTTTCGCTTATCACTGTAATGGCCAAACTGCCAGCTATACAATAATGTGTTTTTTTTTTTCATGGAATAAAAACTCTTTTGTGTTAAATTAGGGCAGAAACCATAAAAACGGAAGTGTTTCGATTTTTGTCTGAAAGATTAATTATAATTCAACAGGACATTTAATTAGCATGAGAATATCAAAATCTATGCACGATAATTATAACGATTATAACGATAGTTATTTTAGTATATTGTGGTGTCTTAAGACTTCCAAGCGAACGAAGTTGCGGGTAGAACTTAGTTATTATAATAAATCAGTAGATAACATAGGCCGACAAAAATCTAGTAAATTCTAAAATAATATCTCATCATCTGTTACGATGCCTCATTGAGGTGGATAACAATTAAAATTCTATTGTGTCTCGTTAATGACAGTTGAAAGGCTAACTGCGTAAAACATCAATTTTCACACACTGATCTTGAGCCTTCTTGTGTAAATTCATAGGTAGGTAAGACAATTTCCTTTGCACCGTTTCTATACTAAAATGTTAGGCTAAAGTATTTCAGTACTCAGTACTTACATTGACATGTTGATTAAATGCTATAGGTAAGGTATTCTATCTTAGTGTACCTACTTTCTAGATTAGTTAAGTTGTCTAGCGGTTAAATATATATGTTGCAGTAAGATAGTTAGTACCGTAATATCGTTTTATGAAAGCGGTTCATAACTGTCTTACTATAAATATAACTATGATACGAACACGATATAGTAATGTAACTATCAGGGCACTCCGGCCAAATAGCTTAGGTTAGGTTAGAATTGTAACCAACTACGCACGTACCGAGCGAGCGAAGCGAGCGCTACGTCGAAATTGGTCGCAGTAACAAAATTAGGGCATTTCGACAGTTATGAACCGCTTTCATATTATGGTAATAGCTATACTAGCTGCGCTTCGCGGTTTCACCCGCATAAGTCTCGATCCCGTAGAAATATCGGGATAAAAAGTATCCTATGTTCTAATTCAGGTCATGGTCTATCCATGTGCCAAATTTCATTCAAATCTGTTCAACCGTTTTAGCGTGAAACAAACAAACAAACACACTTTTGCTTTTATAATATTATGTAGTTAGGATTTTGATAGATAAACTAATCAAATGGGGGAGTGTCATTAACTTCTGCCAATTCATAGTGAAATACAGTAAATTGTTGTAAAAACAAGTTGCGAGTGTCATTGTTGATCCTTTATTTACTAGTCTATTTACCGTAGAACCTAGCTGTGATTTGTCTATGGCACATGTATTTGATTTAGCTATGATCATAAGAAAGTAACAAAATTTTATAATAACAAGCTTCTTATTATAAAATGTTGTTAATTTGTTAAATATTTCTGTACTTCCCATAGTATTTGTGAACATAGCTCATTTTCGCTTTATTTTGTAACTTGTAACTAATTTAACAAGGTAACGGTATCCTACACGTCCTTATATCACGTCACGCCACTCCCCTTCGGATACCTACGCTCTCTGGTAAGGACACGAACCAGGGAACAACATCAAAAACTATGGGTGGACCACGGTGAGTGCAGGCAGGCCAAGGAGGCTCTCCCTACAATCGACGGCCGCCTCACGAAACAGGTTCTCCGATTAACAAAACAGCAGCTGCGCACAGTTACAGCTGCCCTAACTGACCATGGGTCATTTAATAAACACCTGTTTGTCATAGGAGTCACAGACAGTCCGCTGTGCAGAGCTTGCATGGAGGACGACGAGACAGCAACCCATGTGCTGTTAAACTGCCCCGTGGTCGCCACATACAGGGCCAAGTACTTCGGTAACCCAGGTACCCTAATACGTGAGATTGTCAGTGACACCAAGGCGTTGCTGGCCTTCTTTGAGGAGCTGGGGTGGATCGAATAACAGATTTTCCCACCCGTACGCAAAATACGCGCTTTGACGTGGAGTTGCGGATACCAGCCCGTATTGCCTATTACCTATCACGTCAACTCACTTTCGTATTGATAATAATTAGGATAGGATAGGATCCCTAGAGATAAGTGATAAGTTAGATTATAAGATAAACGATAAATACTCATCTCCACTATCTTTCTTATGCTGTACCCGACAGGGTCCACAATTGTTTCTTAAGCAAAATGTTTATCACCTAAGCACATACATTCATCATCTGCCTAGCTGTTTCCCAACTATGTTGGGGTCGGCTTCCAGTCTAACCGGATGCAGCTGAATACCAACATTTTACATGGAGCGACTGCCTATCTGACCTCCACAACCTAGTTACTAGGTAACACGATATCTCTTGGTAAGACTGGTTGTCAGACTTTTTGGGTTTCTAACTACCCGTAACGACTGTCAATGATTTACAAATGACAGCCGGGACCAACGGCTTAACGTGCTTTCCGAGGCACGGAGGGGTCTTGGTATGTAAAGATGGTCACCCATCCACAGATCAACCGCGGCAAGCGTAGCTTAACCTGATCGATCGACCCGTGCAGCTGTTGTTACTTACCCACAAGCCCATAAGTACATACATTGTGGAATGCAATAAAGTATTGAGTATTGAGATATAACTATATCACGGTTTCAACCATCTTACTGCGACATATATTACTTTTATCTACTCTCATAGCGTAATATTCGAATTATGAACTTCAAAACGAGTTTATATTGACATACTTTATAAACAGAATACCGACATTTAAAAATAGAATCATAATAAAACACTTTGTCTCTAACAAAATAATACTATAAAACATTTTTTTTTCTATTACGATACAGCGCTAATCCAAGAAGTTAATATCACCAAAGAGTTTCCATCAACTTTTGGCGGGGGACAGCAGCACCCGCTGTAGCGCATGTGCGGTGATGTGCTGGTGCAGGCGACATTCATTTGTTTAGTAGTACTTACTGAATTTCGTGGGATTTTTAAATTTATTCTTGATGTTTTTGAAAGGTGGGTTTATAGGGCTTGGGAGCGACCGGACCAAGGTGTGACTGACACGCGCCTACCGGATGATGATGCCATGGATTCTTTCTGGCGGAGTATCTGGTCGGTGCCTGTCAGTCACACCGAAGGTGACTGGACTCGGGAAGTCGAGCAAGCCTGCGATCCAATACTAGAAATGGGGACTATTACCATCTGCCCCCAAGAAGTAACACGTGCAGTTCGTCCGCTACCTAACTGGAAGTCTCCAGGACCGGACGGACTGCACAACTTCTGGATTAAATGGTTTATGAGATCGCACGCTCGCTTGGCGGCTCAGTACCAGACTGCTTTGGAGTCTGGGTCGCTACCCCAGTTCCTAACAACAGGAGTTACCCACCTGCTCCATAAATCTGGTAGCACCGCGGAACCCAAAAATTATAGGCCGATCACGTGTTTACCGACGGTCTATAAGGTTTTTACATCCATTTTGAGAGCTAAAATTAACAAACATATAGACACCAACTCCATCATGTCTGCCTCTCAAAATGGATGTAGGAACGGGTCCCGCGGTACTAAGGAGCTACTCCTCATTGATATGACCATTAGCCAACAGGTACGCCGTTCCCGAAAGGATCTGTCGACATGCTGGATAGATTATAAGAAGGCCTACGACTCGGTGCCACATACATCCCCCCACCCGCTGACATAGTAGCGAACGGTCGTGTTTTTGTTAGCTCCGCAAAAATAAATTTAAAAAGTGTTTCTAGTAATACTTTTCCCATAATTATTGCTACTAAAGTAACCTAAACCGAAACTCCAGTGATCTATTGCAAAATTACGCGTATAAAATCAGTGCAAGTGAACATTATTTGCAAATCAAGAATCTTTATGAGTGACAATTTTATTCGTGAGACTGTGAAGTACCCACTAAAGAAATTGTCATTAATGTTTCTATGACAAATCACAGAGTTGTTCTACATGCTACTTGATAATTTCACTGGTCATAGTAATACCGAGTTAGCGCCTGTTCGGACAGTTCAGATAGCAGCGCATAGTGACTCGAGTTCGATTCCGCTCAGCGACAACTACTTTTTGTCTTTTTGGATATTATTTTATTTTTCTTATCATTATGTCTGTTCAACGATCGCCCCAGAGCTCAACATTACCAGTAAAATCTCCAACGTCGATGCATTATGGGTCGGACTCTGCAATCAATATAACACCGAGCGAGGTGGCTAAACGATTCAAGCGTACTTTCAATGAGTATTGTGATCAGTCCGCTCCGTCTGATGATGTCGTAAAATCGATGTTGTCCGAGCTCAAAGAACAAATAGAATTAAAATTCGAATCCTTGACTAGTTCAGTGAATACCCTTACTAATAAGAACGAAGAAATGCATAAATCAGTACAATTTATGACCGTCAAATATGATGAACTATTGTCTAAAATCAATTGTCTAGTGCAAGAAAACACCGATTACAAAGCCCGCATTAAGACTTTGGATAGTAAATTGGAACACTTTGAAAAGAATATGCGCTCTACTTCTATGGAAATTCGAAATATCCCGAAACAAATCAATGAAAATAAAAGGGATATGACCAGCATTATCAAGGATATTGGCTTGGCTATTGGATTGGAAACTCCTATTCAAGACTTGGAAATTAGAGACATTTACCGATCTAAGTCTGAGGCAATTATTGTTGACTTCACTTCTGTAATCAGAAAAGAATCTATGGTATCAACTTCCAAAAAGTTTAATAAAGCCAATCGCGAAGCAAAGAAGCCTCAACTAAACACAGCCCTTCTAAAAATACTGGGACCAGCCAAACCAATATTTATCTCCGAGTCCCTAACTACTAAAGCTCAACGTTTGTACTACATGACAAGGGGATATGTTAAAAACAATAAACTCGCAGCTACGTGGACGTCCTACGGCAAGGTTTACGTAAAGAAGCAGGAAGGTCAGGCTCCTATTCGCATTCAAGAAGAAGCTGATATACTCAAAATTATTATGTGACTAAATGTAAACTATTTTTTGTTGTTAGTATCTTTAGTCTTCATACGTTTTTTGTGCTTTCATAATAGGCACTTATTAAGTATATTCTTTAAAGCCATTCTTTATTCACTTGTTCTAATTTGCATATTGAAAGCTTCACGTGGGAAATATACACATGTATCTTGTACTTCAACTGAAGTCGTGCTAGCTCTCATATTATATAATTATAATTCCGTTTTAATGAACAACGAATACAACACTTCACTCACGGAAATATGCTCTAATAAAATACTTGTATGCATGGTAATTCTAATATTCAATTTAATTAATTCTGGACATACACTCACAAAACATATCACAACTGCTTCATTTACACTTACATATTTTAACACTATTTACAATCGCCATTACCGATTCACTTTGATCTATTGTACACAGTTCTATGTATCTTTTGTGCATTATATTCCCCTTAAGTCATCCTTAAAGACAATTTATTTTAAAATTCGATAACTTTGGTCTTGAATCTATTCACAACAATCTTGATTCTTTAGTGGTGGCCAATTCTCTGACATGCGAGGTTGAAAATATAAAATCCATTATACCGATGCCAAACAATAAACTAAAAATTCTGACTCAAAACATAAGGAGCATTAATTGTAACATGCCTGGTTTTAATACATTATTGGCTCGCTCGGATGTTGATTGGGATATACTTATTCTAACGGAGTGCTGGCTCAAGTCCACCCAATCCATACCTGAGCTGGATGGTTATACCTGTATCTCTACGGCTTCACATAACACTCAAAATGAAGGTGTTGTCATCTACCACAAAAACAATTTTAAAATTTTTGCTGAGGAACCTCCCATCATTGATGCTGAAGTGTTACGGGAATAGGCACAATAAAAACTACTTTGGACGTATACGCTTGTATTACTGCCTACCTCGGCACTTCCTTAACATGTAAAGGTACGACACAATGAAAACGACTAAGGACAAGATGTACAGAAGAAACAGATATCACACAAACGACAAAAGGTAACGAAGAGAGATCTAGGGCTTTGATGAAGTCTAGATTTCGGAGTTTAGCGAGCCGTGCGTTCGAATCCAGCTGAGATCGTGCACTGAGGTCAGCTGAGGTCGCTGAACCCTTGGAATGATTTTTTGCAAATCATCTGTGTGTTTCAATTCACTGTCTGAACGCACGCTCCGTTTCTCCCACATATTAACATTTACATTTTAATTAATAGATGTGGAGTGTAAATATAATTGTTAGATTTGTTAAATATGTTTGTAGATATTTTGTGTGTTGTAAATATAGTAAATAAGTAATAGTTGTAAATATATTTTTGTTAGTCATGTTAAGCCATAGATAATGATATTATTCCTCGTTTGTTGTCTATGTGAATGAAGTATGAATGTGATAGGTTGAAATGTCAAACGAGAAAATATTATGTAAGAGGTTATGAAATGTGTAGTGTTTACAATATAATTCTAAATAACATTGGATTCCAATTATTAAACTAAACATGGTAACCGCTACACTACTCCCCCCCTGAGACCGTGGTTGGTAAATTACGGGCGATAGTAGTCCGGGAAATGTACCGTTCGCCCGGAACGAGTTTTTCTTTTGACAGTAGCGTCTGTTGGCGGAGCTACCTGCGTGTCTGTTGGTGTCGGCGAGTTAGGCGTGTTGCTCTCATTATTGAGGTAAGCGGGTTTCAACCTATCTATTGTGACGGTACTTTCTTTCCCTTTTACCTCAATTTTAAAAGTTTTCTCGCCCCGTTGCAGCACCTTGAATGGCCCGGTGTAAGGTGGGTCGAGTGGTCGGCGCACGGCGTCATGACGTAAGAAAACGTGTGTTGCTGTCGCCAAGCTGCTGGGCACGTAAAACGGTTTTTCGCCGTGTCGACTCGCCGGTTCTGGTGACAGCTTCGCCATTTGATGTCGGAGTCTCGCCGCGAAGTCGGTGTAGTCTACGGTGCCGGTGAGTGAAGGATTGATGAACTCCCCTGGGAGTCTAAGGGGCTCCCCATAGACTAACTCGGCTGCTGACCCCTTTATGTCTTCTTTCCAGGCACTGCGGATGCCCAGCAGCACCAGAGGAAGAGCCTCGGACCAGTTGGTGTCCGTGTGGCATCGGATGGCCGCCTTCAGCTGGCGGTGTAGGCGTTCGACCATGCCATTGCAGGCTGGGTGGTACGCCGTGGTTGGCCGATGCTGGCTACCGAGCAGCGCTGCGATGGAGTGGAACAGCTTGCTCTCGAACTGCTTGCCCCTGTCGGTAGTGATGCGATGGGGGCAACCGAAGCGAGACACCCAGCCTGCGATGAAGGTGCGGGCACATGTCTCAGCCGTGATGTCGGCGATGGGATATGCCTCAGGCCAGCGAGTAAAGCGGTCGATGACGGTGAGGCAATATCTGTAATTATTAGAAACGTTTAGTGGCCCTACTATGTCCATGTGGACATGGGAAAAACGTTGGGAAGGAACAGGAAACGGAGAGGTGGGAGAGGATGTGTGCCGCGAGACCTTATTTCTCTGGCACTCTATGCACTCTCTGGTCCAGGCCCTGCAGTCCTTCTTCAGGCCAGGCCAAACGAAGCGTGAGGAAATCAATTTGACCGTGGCCTGTCTGCCAGGGTGGCTCAGCTGGTGAAGCTTCTGGAACACCTGCCTTCTGTAGGGCTCTGTAACATAAGGGCGGGTGTTACTGGTGGAGACATCGCAGAGTAGTTCCACATGTGAGTCCGGGAAGCGCACTCTTTGGAGCTTAAGTGACGTGGTGTTGCTCTTCAAGTAACCTTGCAGCTCAGTATCGCTCTCCTGAGAACGTGCAAGGGCCGTGTAATCAAAGGTTGGCAATGTTATTGCCTCCAGACGCGACAGTGCGTCCGCTACAACATTGTCCTTGCCTGCGACAAACTGGATGTCCGTGGTGAACTGGGCTATGTAGTCCAGGTAGCGGAACTGTCGCGGTGAGCAATTTTCCCGGCTGTGTGCGTACGCGTATGACAGGGGTTTGTGATCCGAGTATATGGTGAAGTGCCTGCCCTCCACCATGTGCCGGAAGTATCGGACTGCGTCGTAGATGGCTAAGAGCTCCCTATCATACGGGCTGTACTTGCGCTGCGATGTGGACAAACGTCTGGAGAAAAATGCCAGTGGCTGCCAAGTATCCCCGGCCTTCTGCTGCAGTACTGCGCCTATTGAGGTGTCCGACGCGTCTGTGAACAAGGCAAGCTCAGCGTTGGGGTTTGGGTGCGCTAGCAATGTAGCCTGGGACAAACCATGTTTGCAAGCAGCGAAAGCGTCCAGCATTTGTTGTGTCATGCTAATTGGCTGATTTCCTTTTGTTTTAGGCCCTGCGAGAATGATATTAAGCGGAGACTGCAAGCGAGCGGCTACTGGTACAAAGCGACGATAAAAATTGAACATACCCAGGAAGCGACGCATCTCTTTGACGGTCTTGGGAGCTGGGTAGTCCTGGATCGCCTGTACCTTCTCCGGCAGGGGACGAACACCTTCTGCGGACAGCTCGTGTCCTAGAAAGGTAATGGTGGTCCGGCCAAATTCACACTTTGCAGAGTTGATGAGGATGCCATAGTCGGACAAACGCTTCAGGAGTTGGTGCAGGTGTTCGGTGTGCTGGGCTGCCGTCTCTGAGAACAGGAGAATGTCGTCTAAATAGCAGTAGCAGAATGACAGACCACGGAGTACTTCATCCATGAAACGCTGGAACGTCTGTGCTGCGTTCCTGAGACCGAATGTCATGTATGGGAATTCATACAGCCCGAACGGTGTGGTGATCGCAGTCTTGTGGATGTCAGCTGACTGGACAGGTATTTGATTGTACGCTTTAATTAGGTCAATTTTACTGTAAATTCTGCTGCCAGCCAGCTGATGAGAGAAATCCTGTATGTGCGGAATGGGGTACCTGTCCGGGACGGTGCGGGCATTTAGTGCCCTGTAGTCCCCACATGGCCGCCAGCTGTTGTCCTTTTTGGGAACGAGGTGGAGAGGGGATGACCATGCGCTCTCAGACGGTCGTGCCGTGCCATTCGCTAGCATCGCCTCGAACTCCTTCTGAGCGACCTTGAGCTTATCCGGTGCGAGTCGGCGAGGTCGACTGAAAATGGGCGGACCTGGGGTTGTGCGGATGTGATGTACCGTATTGTGACTAACCTGTCTTTGTTTTCCCGCAGGGCGCGTGATTTCCGGATACTGCCGAAGGAGCTCATGATACTCCGTGCTACCACCAATGGACTTGACTGAGGCAATGTCTGCTGCTGAACCGGCCGCTGGTGATGCCGTGGAGGACAGCTGGGTCAGCCCGTCGATGAGGCGGTAATGTGTCAAGTCTATGAGCAAGTTGTAATGTGCCAAAAAATCTGCGCCTATGATGGGTTTTGTGACGTCCGCGACCACGAATTTCCACGAATAAACACGGCGGAGCCCTAAGTTCAAGTGGAGCTCGACCCAACCGTATGTATCGATGGCGGTACCGTTGGCCGCGAAAAGCTGATAAGTCGTTTTGCTGCGCCGCTGCTGTAGTGCTGTACGTGGGTACACACACAGATCGGACCCTGTGTCCACTAGAAACGTGGTTTTAGTTGCCCGGTCAGTCACGAATAGGCGGCGTGGTTTATTGGGGCAGCCATTTGCCGCTACTTCCGGCTGCCGGTGGCATTTCCCGCGAACGTACAAGGCGAGTTGCACCGCCTGGCTTTACTGCCGAAATTGTTGTGGTACCAGCAGTGCTCCTCGTTCCACGGGCTTCTGGAGATTGAGCGGCTACGCCGGCCTGGGGTCGTATCTCTGCTGCCACGCCTAAACCTATCTGACGATCGCGAGCGGTGATGCACCGGACCACGTGTTTGCAGAGCCGCCACCTGTCTCGTTAATTCCGCTATGCTCTGTTTCAGCTCGCTGATCTCGCTGCAGGTGCTCGTACTTGCCACGGCGGGAGGTGATGTGAGCGCCGGTGCGGGCGCTGGCGCGATCTCGTGCACGCGGTCGGCCAAATCTGCAATTGACTGGAGAGCGAGATTAGGCTGCGACGCGATCACCGTCTGGATGTTGGTTGGCAATCTGCTCGCCCACAACGTGGACAGAAAAGCCTCCGGCACGTTCGTTCCAGCCAGGGTCTGAAGGTGTCGCAAAAATTGAGAGGGTTTGCGGTCGCCTAGCTCCTCGTGGGTGAGGATTTGCTGCACCCTTTTTTCGCGCGAATCCGAGAGCCTACGTATAAGCTCGGCCTTCAGCATCACGTACTTGTCCTGGGCCGGCGGGTTCTCTATGATGTCCCTCGCTTCCACCATATAACGGTGGTCAAGCTGGCCCACGACGGTATAAAATTTAGTACTGTCCGCAGTAATACCGGCGATCGTGAACTGACCTTCGACCTGGGCGAACCAAAGTGCTGGCTCCTCTGGCCAAAATGGCGGCAGCTTCACGCTGACTCTGCAGACGTCCTGCTTCTCTGCTGTCGCTCCTCCAGTCACCGCTCCTGCTCCGGTCAGCATGATGGCTTCTGTGTTCTTTATCGGGGTCACCAATGAAGTGTTACGGGAATAGGCACAATAAAAACTACTTTGGACGTATACGCTTGTATTACTGCCTACCTCGGCACTTCCTTAACATGTAAAGGTACGACACAATGAAAACGACTAAGGACAAGATGTACAGAAGAAACAGATATCACACAAACGACAAAAGGTAACGAAGAGAGATCTAGGGCTTTGATGAAGTCTAGATTTCGGAGTTTAGCGAGCCGTGCGTTCGAATCCAGCTGAGATCGTGCACTGAGGTCAGCTGAGGTCGCTGAACCCTTGGAATGATTTTTTGCAAATCATCTGTGTGTTTCAATTCACTGTCTGAACGCACGCTCCGTTTCTCCCACATATTAACATTTACATTTTAATTAATAGATGTGGAGTGTAAATATAATTGTTAGATTTGTTAAATATGTTTGTAGATATTTTGTGTGTTGTAAATATAGTAAATAAGTAATAGTTGTAAATATATTTTTGTTAGTCATGTTAAGCCATAGATAATGATATTATTCCTCGTTTGTTGTCTATGTGAATGAAGTATGAATGTGATAGGTTGAAATGTCAAACGAGAAAATATTATGTAAGAGGTTATGAAATGTGTAGTGTTTACAATATAATTCTAAATAACATTGGATTCCAATTATTAAACTAAACATGGTAACCGCTACAATGCTAATTGTCTTTTGTTAAAACTGAGCTCTGAGACATGCATTATCGGAATTTACCGCCCTCCAGGTCAGCGTAACACGAGTGGTTTCTGTACTTCAATGGATGAGCTTCTAAAAAAACTATCCAACTACAAAAACATAATCATTTGTGGAGACATAAATATTGACATAGCTCCTAACACTAATGATAAGCGCTCCTTAGAGTACCTCAACGTCTTGGCTAGTCATTGTATACTTCCCGCTCATACCATACCCACCCATGGCTTCACTTGTCTGGATCATATTATGATTAAAACTAAATTAGAAGCCACCTGCTTTACAGCGGAATCTTCAGTCACTGATCACGAAAGTGTTGGCATTGCTATTAACTTACTTACAAAACGCTTCGCGCCTTCTTTAACGATGAAGCGTATCAATTATACCGGATTAGACCACACTATAAGTGAAACTAACTTTACACCGATACTTGACTGTAGTGATGCCAATGAAGCTACCGATCAACTCATTTCCTTATTGGACAATGCTATTCAGGATAACTCACATGTGGTTAAAGTGTCTAATAGGAAAAGAATAAACAAACCATGGATTACTACTGGTTTACTACGATGTATGCGTAATAGAGACAATCTGCATAAAAAGCTTAAAAGGAATCCAAACGATGAAACACTTAATTTGACATACAAGAGATACCGAAACTTTTGCAACGCTATCCTAAAGAAACAGAAGAGAATTTATGAGAAGAAGGAAATTGAAAATTCAAAAAATAACAGTAAAAAACTGTGGGATGTAATTAAAAATATCTGTAGTACTAACAAAAAGTTAGACCATTCCTCGGCTCTGATCAAAACTGATAATCCTAAAAGCAGTATCGATGACGTTAACAAATATTTTACGGGTGTTGGACAGAGTCTGGCGGAAGAAATTATTGGTTATACCGATCTATCGAGTCGCTGCCGGTCTATTCCCGCATCACCAAACTCATTTGTCTTGCTTCCTACTGATGAAGAGGAGGTTGAATTCCTTGTGATGGACTTGAGAGAGGGTGCAGCTGTTGGAGTAGATCAGATTTCTGGTAAAATTTTAAAGCGATACGTTAAGCTGCTAACACCTCCACTTACTCACATCTGCAATCTGGCATTTGCTACTGGTACCTTTCCATTGGCGTTGAAGATAGCTCTTGTCAAACCTATTCACAAGGGAGGAGACAAAGATTGCATTAACAACTACAGACCAATTTCGATCCTTCCCACGTTGTCCAAAGTCTTAGAACGACTGATCAACAAACGTCTCATGAACTTCCTTGAGACAAATCTACTCCTTTCACCAATGCAATTTGGCTTTCGATCGGGAAGGTCAACTGATGACGCTGTTCATGAACTCACTAACCATATTGTCACTAATATGGACAGTGGCAGGAAGTGTGTGACGGTGTTCCTCGACTTAGCCTTTGACACGGTCCCTATTCCATTGTTATTACATAAACTCGATAAAATTGGTGTTAGAGGTCTTCCATTCCAACTGCTTAAAGACTACTTAAGTAATAGGAAGCAACGAGTGAAAATTGACAACTGGACTAGTGACGAACTTTTTGTGCACTATGGAGTTCCGCAGGGCAGTGTCCTGGGTCCTAGCCTTTTCCTTGTGTATATTAATGACTTGTGTCAACTCCAACTAAAACAAGGAAAATTGCTATCTTTTGCGGATGACACTGCGTTATTTTTTTGTGGAAAAAGTTGGGAAGATGTTTTCCAATATGCTCAACATGGTCTTAATGAGGTATGCCAATGGCTTAAAGACAATGTTTTGACACTAAATGTATCAAAAACCAAATATATTGCCTTTGCACCTAGGAAAAATCTGCTGCCACCCACAACTCTCAATATTACTGCTCACACTTGTACCTACTTGGCCCCGCCTTCGTGCCTTTGTTCGCCCCTTCAAAGAACGGACGTTATTAGATATCTTGGAGTGTATATTGATCAGACACTAACTTTTAAGCCTCATATTGACATTCTCGTCACTAGGATTCGTAAGCTAATATACATTTTCAAGACACTGAGACATGTGGCGGATAATAAGACTATCAAAATGGTGTACTCAGCACTCTGCCAGTCAATAGTCAATTATTGCATAACCTCCTGGGGAGGAGCAGGAAAAGTGCACCTTCTGGAAGTTGAAAGAGCACAGAGAGCCGTACTCAAGGTTGGAGCTGGGCTCCCCTTTCGCTATCCAAGTGCTGAGCTATATAAACGTTGGGATACTCTAACAGTCAGGCAGACCTTCATATTCACATTATTACTCAAAAAACATAAAGAAATAAAATATGACCCTAATCTCAACAAAGATAAGCGAGGGAAAGGTAATGTCTGTCCTACTAATTTCTTTCGCACAATTTTCTCTCAAAGGTTTTATTGTTTTCTTGGAGGATATCTGTATAATAAAATCAATACAACACTTTCAATATACCCCATGCTTAGATCGACTTTTAAACTAAATGTATGTAAATGGCTTAAAACTCTCGACTATCAGGCAACTGAGAGTCTTCTGATCCCTATTCGCTAAATTTATATTTCCTTAATAAACGTTCACTATCACACATACACACACACACACCACCAGACACGCACACACCCACCCCAATACACCCCCATGCACTCACCCCCACACACACACTCACACATACGTACACACACTTAAATCTATATATGAATGTCCAGCCTAGATTTATTTTTATTTTATTTTTTCTTTATATTGTTACTGTACCTAGAAAATAATTTAACTTCATCACTTGCGTTTGCTAATTAATCTAAATTAATATGTACATTTTTAAGTATTGTGGGGCCTGGTGACCCGTAACAAAGGTATTTTATGCCTTTTTCGGGCACCAGTCTCTCAAAAATGTTAACCCAATTTTTAGATTAAGCATTTCCTGTACAAATCTGCATTTGTGATGAGAAAATAAATAAATAGATTATTAGATTATTACATGGTTCATGAAGGTGCTGGAGTTGTATAAAGTAAATACAACTCTGCGCACCTTCCTGATGTCATGTATGAGGCAATGGAGGACGGTCCTTCGCTATCCAGGATGTCGAAATGTCCAGAGGAATAGCGAGCCGATAAAGATAGAGCGAGGCATATTTCAGGGCGACAGTTTGAGTCCGCTTTGGTTCTGCTTAGCCCTGAATCCTCTAAGCACACTGCTGCTAGAGGCAGAGGCTGGCTATCGGTTGAGGAGAGGTGGTCAGGTTATATCTCACCTCCTATACATGGATGATCTAAAACTCTTTGCCCCCAACAATTTGCAACTGATGGAGCTACTGAAAGTAACTGAAACTTTCAGTAGTGCCATCAGAATGGAATTTGGTGTGGACAAATGTGCGGTCATGCATGTAAAGCGAGGGGAGATTGTGGAATCCGTTCGAGCTCAACTCTCGGATTCCATAAACCTTAGAGCCCTCACCGCATCCGAAACCTATAAGTATTTGGGTATGTCGGAAGCGTTGGGCATCAATGTTACTGACATGAAGCAATCGTTGAAGGAGCGCTTCTTTGGCCGCCTGAAGAAAGTATTTAATAGTCTTCTATCAGGCGGAAACTTGAAGGTGCGCGCCTTCAACGGTTGGGTCATGCCGGTTTGATGTACTCTTTCGGCATAATCAAATGGACTCAAACCGAACTCGACGCCCTGGATAGGAGGGTCCGTACGCTGCTGACTGCATATCGAATGCATCACCCACGGTCATCGGTAATGAGACTGTATATCCCGCGAAAGTGTGGAGGTCGAGGCTTTTTAAACGCTGAGACCCTCCACAATCGCGAGATATGCAGTCTTAGGGAATATTTCCTAGAAGCCGACGTGGGGATGCATCGAGATGTGGTCGCAGTGGACAAGGGTCTTACCCCGCTCTCCTTGGCTAAAGAGAACTGGCGCAAGCCTGTAGTGCTCGACACTAACGATCGCAGGGAGGTATGGCAGAGTAAGGAGCTTCACGGACGCTTTTTCCGGGCCCTACATGGACCTGATGTAGATTTACAGGCGTCCGTGACCTGGCTATGTTTCGGTGACCTCTTCGGGGAGACCGAAGGTTTTATCTGTGCAATTATGGATGAAGTTATCATGACGAACAATTACCGGAGATTTATTGTGAAGGATGGCACGGTTGACATCTGTCGGGCATGCCACCGTCCGGGAGAATCAATCCGACACATTATCTCCGGGTGTTCTCGTCTAGCTAACGAAGAGTACTTGCATAGACACAACCTTGTAGCCAGGATTATCCATCAGCAACTTGCTCTGAAATACGGCCTTGTGGAATCGGAAGTGCCGTACTACAGGTATGTGCCCGACCCAGTTCTCGGAAATGGAAATATCACATTGTACTGGGATCGATCCATCATCACTGACAGGACTATTGTTGCCAATAAACCTGATATAGTGGTGGTGGATCGAGTAGAGCGGCGCACAATGATTACACTAATCGACAAATTAATAGTTTTGTTCTCCCACCTAAGGAAAATATATATATTTTTAATCTTCGTAGCCAACGTATAAATGCACGATAAATAAAAAGTCGAAGTTAGCGCTTGTTGTTTTTTAATCATTATATTCATTATTTTTAATGAAAACAATGAATTATAATATTTACAATGGTTTAAAAGATCCCGATCGCTTAAATGTTTTGGCTTTTCTGGTGTAGGACGACCGGCACAGACGGTCCACTGGAAGTCTTTGTAGTTTATTTTGTCTAATACAAGGTCTCATCACTTCATACGTTTCTTTTAAATTAGCACTGTACGCTACAGGAACGCACGGAAGTTTGTTACCATTATTTAGAAGCACGGCTTTTAAAGTAGTCTTAGAGGAGTCGATGAAAAGCCACCATTTGGAAGAAACATGCTTATAACATCATTACAAAACACTAGGCTTTCCTCTTTTGAAAAAAAAAAACAAGAATAAAACTGTGAAGTTTGCGATATTCCGGGTTCGAGCAAATTCCCCTTAAGTCGTGATCCTAAAAGTTCGGCCTTTTCTTTCGATAGATTCAGATCCCTGGATAGATCATCGAGTCGTTCTTGGCTCAATAGGACTGGAGCATTGCTAGTAGAAGGGTCATGAAACTCTGGATCAGAGGACTAATCTTCCGGGCTGTCTGATGATGTCTCATTGTCTAGTGATGAATGCATTGGCAAATCTTCATAACGGAAAACAGCTTTGTCAACCGAACTCACGTCGGAATACTTCAGAGTATGTTTCTTTTTCCTGTTTTGCCCTTTGAGATCAGTGAGACAAAAATAGCAATCAGTAATATGATTTTTTGGTTCACGCCAAATGACCGGTTTCGTAAAGGGCAGCATCTCAATTTTTTTATGAGACCAATCGGTTAGGTTTTTGTAGCAAGTTATACAGCAGAAATGTGGCAACCACGATTTATCTAGATTGGCAACTCTAATTTTAAAATAGTTTAAATAACACTCTTCGATATACGGAGTGATAGACTTTTTTTGGCCATCTGTTGTGAACTTTCCACACACATAACAAAACTGATCGGGGGAATTTATGTAACTGAGTAGCATTTTTATAGCTTAATGTCTTGCGTTTCGAACTTGTTTCAATAGTTTTCTTATTCTGTAAAGTATCGTAAAAAACAAAAGTGTAAATATGGAGAATTCACGCTAGTCATTTATCTTGATAACGGGAGCTAAACAAACGTAAGTATTATTATTTTTGTAGTAAGGTGAAGAATACTTAACAAAAACAATATAAATCGCTTAGGTGGGAGAACTGTTGTTGAATAGTGATTATTGACATAACAGTCCCGCATGACGGGAACCTCGTGAAAGCCAAGAAAGACAAACAAATCAAGTATCTTGACTTGGCTCGCGAGATTGTCGACATGTGGGATGTGGACTCAGCGATCATTGTGCCGATAGTCGTATCAGCCAATGGCTTAATTGCCAAGAGCCTCGACCAACACCTAAGGAGGCTCTCGTTGGGCAGCTGGATCAAGGGCTTGATTCAGAAGGCGGTACTCCTGGACACGGCTCGCATTTTTAGGAGGTTCCTCTCTCTGGAGCCCTGACCGCCGGTAGCTTGGACCCTGTTCCCGATACCGGTGGGCTACTATTTTTTTTATATTTTTAAATGTTTTTTTAATTATTTTTTAGAAGAATATTTAAAAATGTAAAAAGTATGTTTAAAAATGAAATAAAAGAATTAATAATTAAGTCATTCTGATATAATATAAATTCTCGTATATGTCATTTATATTTTTTTATAGTTATATTACACATTGAATTGTTATTGAATCAAATAGGACAACATTCAAATTGTAAATTAGTCAAATTTATATTAGCTATGGAAATGTCAAAAAGAACTAATTAAGTCAAAGAGATAGTAATAAGAGAATAATATAATAATTATTTCATAATATTTATGTCAACTTTTCATTCATAAATCATTAGTCGAGTAGTAAGCGTTTACTTAAGAGGTAATTGAATAATTTACACTTAAATGTCCTAAAGTTTAAAGTTTTAAAACAATCTGGTAGTTTATTATAAATTATGGTCGATACATTATTAGAAAATTGTTTATTATTTCGTCTAGGTAAACGAAGCATCTGAACTTTGCGGCTAAGTCTGGATACAACATCATTATGCAGAACAAATTCATGCTTATTTTTGTACACAAAAATACAAATTTCAAAAATATATATATACTAGCTACCCGCCCCGGCTTCGCACGGGTATAAACCTGCAGCCTAATTGCGTAACATATTTTATTTTTGATTGCGATTCTGAATCGAAAGCAAGTCCAATCTTAATCGCATGCCATAATTGGAATTGCGATGTACATTTTTTACCATACGACTGAAATTGTATAGGGATGTTCAAACCAATTGTCTATAATTGTTAAATTTATATGTTTAGTTACAGCATCTATGAATGGTTAATATTCAAATTATTGTGCTATAATGTAATTTTGTTTTAATTACAACTGATGATCTACTAGTGCTTATAAATAAAAATGTACAATGATTGCCGAAAAATGAAAAACCAATTATTAAAATACTTTCTACCAAAAACTACCATAATTGAACTACGTAATAAAACGTTTTTCTTTTCACGTTTTTGTTATCTGTGGCCTATGACAAAATCGTAGAAAAGCAGTGTTGTCAACTTAGAGGGATTTCCACTAAACCTGGGTGTTTTTATCCCAAAAACAAACAACTTTGTAGTTGAAAAACATCTCCCCTATATTGATATATGTCACGGTCAATTCTCCAACTGCAAATGTAAGTTTGTAATGGTTTTTTCTTTTTGTATGTGATAAAACTGAAAATTTACAATTTTCTGTCATTTTCCTTTACTTGTGCAATGAGACGGGCTTTGTGCCAAATTTTATGAGTCTAGGTCAACGGGAAGTACCCTGTAGTTTTTGATTTATTTGCGAGTACCAAAATATGTCGCTTAAATAGCCGTAATTTTTTATTGTGTTGACTTAGAAGCTTGATTTTTTAGAGCTCTAAGGGACCACAGACGTATTTGATATTAATTTCAACTTGATACCTCCGTACGTTCCTGAGAAAAAGGGTCTTGACAGACTGATAACGAAGTGATCCTGTAAGGGCGGAACCCTTACAGGATCACTTCGTTATCAGTAAGGGTTCCGTTTTTCCTTTTGAGGTACGGAACCCTAAAAATACTATGATTACATAAGTTATGTTTTATTTTCATACTCAAATCTTCAAATGGACTCCCAAAACAGCGACCGAATGTCGGTAACAGAAAACTAATTTCAGGAGAGGCTCCGGCTCGCAGTTTCGATCGTCTCTAGTAATATTATTCGGTTGTAAGTGCATCGATCAAAACTATTCAAATATAAACAAAAACTTGCTTAGGCAAAACCACACTTCCGTGGTTTTGTGAAATCGGTTTGTCTAGTTCGGATTATCGATACGATTCCGTTTCTGATTGAAATCGGATTTTTGATTCGTTTCGATGTATCTAGACGCAAGTCTATAGTGGACTTAGGGGAAAAAAATTGCAACACTGAGAGTAAAAGTTGAATGATCTGCCCTCATTGCGTTATGCGTTGACGATTTAATGCAAACTACTACCTGTCTAAAGTATACCTTTGCTGCTCTAACTTTATCAGAGTGTAGGGAAAAGAAAAGGAAAGGCATATGACATCACATGTTAAACCTTTGACAATAATTTGGGCTGGAATGAATATTCTTTGAATTCTGTGGAGAATACGATATCAATCATGGCGACGCATCTGTTTACATTTTATTTTTGTTGATTTCGGTAAAGTTTTTGTTTTAAATTAATAGTTGTTTTATATTTTTCAACATACAAAATTATATTTACTATTCACGTACAGAAACATGGGCCTGTAATAAGCAGTTTTGGAACATTATTCTTGTGGCTTGTGAAAGTCGGAAGAACTTTGGAAAATTCTCTCGTTCGAGACACCGCCTTCGTTTTGTACTAGCTTCACCAAGATCACAGACTACAATTAAGTACATGGACTAAGACTTAGGCTGTTTTGCTCCATAGCGAAAAGTATCTAAGTCGATATTATCACTACAAGTAAGTAAACCAATATAAATAGGAATAACGTGTGTGAGAGTACCTTCGTATCTCATTAGATTATTGTAGCTGTAGGTACATTATTGGTGAGTCTACGTATACGGACAATCATTCTTTTGTTGCGTAGACACAGGCATCTTACGCGAGGTTAACTATTTATTGTGGTTAAAATAATAGTTACGTACTATGTCTCACATTCTAACTAAAATTGTTAATTGATATTTTTGTACATAAGTAGATGCTGAAATAAACTATAATATCCACTACCTAACCAAATAACAGATAACTACAAAACATATTCATAATATTTTCACAGACGTGCTGAAAACACAAGAATGGAACACTACCAAATATCAATATTGTTGACTTCCTAACAAAGAAGTTGGTGGCAAGGTGGCAAACATGGATTGGATTAAGAATCTTATGTATTAATCATTGAAGGTAAGCTTTTTGACACATCATTAAGAATTAAGCATAGCAACTCAATTATGAATATATTTCCTTGGCTGAACTTTTGACAGACACATCATAATATATATTTTATGTTTATCCAATTACCATTATAATTTAGTATTATAAAATATCTGGAGACTGAAAAATCAGCCCTAAATAAAGAAGAAATTATACAACCAGCATGACGATGATGATGACAGGCTTTCATCTAGCCATGGGCCTAGTTGATATGCCTACTTTGCCACATGAGTACTTTATTTGAGCAGAAAATAATATGACTTTGTTTTAAAATGTAGAGTTCCTGGGGAATTTCACCTACGAAGACATGAAGGCAGCATGAATGATACTGCCCCTGCTGTGCTGCACTGCTGCTCTGCTACTTCAAATTTCAAGCTTCTTAAGTACAAAAGTAGAAACTGAAGATCCTTCATGAAATATTTTTTTTAGAAAACTTGATTATAGTCTTGTACGACAGTGATATAAACTATTGTGTTAATTGATAACAGTGTAAACTTTAATAAAGTGTTTTAATTATGAACTATAGAGGGACAAATAAAAATAACTTTAAATGAAATAATTAAGAATGGCATACTATTTGTTTTATACAAACACAGACAATTTTATAATTATAATGATACTATTTAAAGGTGTTTACCTAAATTAACTGTCATTCATTAGATTTAAAGGAAATAGAGAGAAATAAATTATGGTAAACAAATAAAACTGTTTTATTAAATTGTTACAACCTTAACTCAACACTGGACAAGAGAATCGGCACCATTACCATCTATTCACATTAATATGAAATATTTGGACATAGAGCAAAAAGGAATTGGAACAAACATACTGTAAGGATTAGTGGAATTTGGAATCTAATGTCTTCCTGTGGAAATCATCATGGATTATGTATGTACTGCTTGTTGTAAGTGTATGAGAGACAGTTAAAAAAATCTTGAATAATGTAGTTGAGCCTGACACCTGAAAAAAAAGAATAGTAAATCTTCAATATATTCCACCATCCATTACATCCATCCACAGTCACTTTATAGAATAGCAATATTCTGCTATAAACAACAATTGGGTCAATTATAAGCAACAATTGACTTAAATATTCTTACCTACTAATAATATTAATAGGCTAAGTACTAACAGCCGCACGGGGCAATCCATCAGGTTAAGCTACGCTTGCCAGGGTTGGTCCGTGGATGGGTGACCATTTCTACATACCGAGACTCCTTCATGCCTCGAAAAGCATATTAAACCGTTGGTCCCGGATGTCATTTGTGGATCTTTGACAGTCGTTATGGGTCATCAGAAGCCCGAAAGTGACAATTAGTCTTACCAAGGGGTATCGTATTACCTAGTTATTGGGTTGTGGAGGTTAGATAGGCAGTCACTCCATGTAAAATACTTGTATTCAGCTGCATCCGGTTAGACTGGAAGCCGACCCCAACATAGTTGGGAAAAGGCTGGGCAGATCGATTTTTTTAATAATATTAACAATAAGTGAAAAACATTTAAGATAGGTACTTAGATATATTTTCAGTTGCCTACCTACTTTCTTTACTTTGTTGTTATAATTGCTAAGTAAATATTCATATAAGTAGTAGGTTAGGCAACTGAAAATATATGTATGGTATTTAAATGTATGGTAAGTTTACGTTTGATGGTGCATTTCGTATTCACCAATAAACAATATGGGGTTTATTTATAAACGTTGCATAAAGTTATGTAATGATGAGCAACTGTTTAATCATACATTTTTGAGGTTTTAACGTCACTTAACTATAAGCAATGTTTATAAATACATCCCTATGTGTGTAACATTGTTGCTGTACTTAACACACATTCAATGTTCAACACTTAGAAAGAAAATAATAAGTAAGTACATACCTTAAACAGACAATGATGTGGCAATAGTGGTATGTTCATCAATGTCCTTACATAATCCATTAATATAAAATGATTCAAACTGCTTTTTTTTGTTCTTCCTCAATTATAAGTTTTTGCTTTTCCAATGTATTACAAGCTCGACTGGGTTGCTAAGCTTGTGGCTCAAGTTTGTTACGGTATGAGGTACGAATTTGTCTTTCGTTAAAATGCCACCAAAATACCTCGTTTCTGGAATATCATAATATTTGTTTTTAGTTTAGGTTGTAGGCACTAAACTCACAAGAAAACTTTCACAATTATTATTAAAAATCGACCTCGCTGCTTTGATATTTAACATACCAATAAAATTGATTTATCATTGAGGTTTTACATAAAAACACATTCACAATTTATCAGGAAGACTATTACTTTATTGTTTTCTTAATAATTATGGAGATTTCATGAGTTAATCCCAAAAAGATTGCTAAGTAAAATCTATTGCGACCACTACAGTGGCTTCTGTTTCATTTGACAGACAAAACAAATTACTATAAAGTTTGAAACAAAATTACAACTGTCAAAATGGTTACGCAATTCGATTAATAGCCTTTTTAGACGCATTTCGTTCACTCAATGGAGTATCAAACAGACCGCAGTTTGTTTAAAAAATATTGGAGTTTTGCAATTCCAAAGTCGTAAAATAAAAGCAATTCGATTCAAATTGAAATAAATTCTACTTGAATGGTAATCAAAATACGTTGCGCAATTAGGTAGCGGGTTATTATACAAATAAATCTTCCTCTTCAATCACTCTATCTATTAAAAAAACCGCATCAAAATCCGTTGCGTAGTTTTAAAGATTTAAGCATACATAGGGATATGGGACAGAGAAAGCGACTTTGTTTTATACTATGTAGTGATATAGTTCAGTGGGTGCGCTCCACATATTGAGCAAATACATTTCTTTTGAGCTCGAAACACTCTGTTCAGTTCTACAGAATTACCCCATATTACACTCGGCGTCACAAAAATCGCACCTCTTTAAGAATTCCCTTCAAAGTCATTTTAACCCTATAGATTTGGTTTTTTGTTTACCAGGGAATAAAAAAGCAAGCTAATGCAAATGATTAAAAAGTTAAATTTAATTATATCAGCAAAAATTGCAACAAAGTCCATAAAACAACTTAAAACCTAGTGTTACCCCCCCTAGCCCTGATGACTGCTTCCGTGCGTTCTCTCATAGACCTAATTAATGAGACAACAGTCTTTTGAGGAATGTTGTCCCATTCTGCAACGACGGCATCTTGGAGGTCTTGGAGAGTGGTAGGGGCAGGATCACGTGTCCGTACTCACCGTTTCAGTTCATCCCAAAGGTGCTCAATAGGGTTCAGGTCTGGACTACGCGCCGGCCAGCGCATAACAGGGATCCCAACTTCTTGCAGGTAGTCACTTACAATAAATGCGATGTGACAGCGGGCGTTAACGTGAACCCACTGCCAACAAAACCCACATAAGGGACAACCTGCTCCTCTAAGATCTCTGTTATGTACCGATGAGCAGTCAACGACCCTTGCCCGCGAGCACTTCCAGTCCGAGAAACACACACAAAGTTCGTTTTGCCGTCGATTGACATGCCGCCCCAGAACATGCACACGAGTAACACATAACTGACTCACGAGTCGTCGAGTATGAAGAAAAATCGATTTTATTTATAAATCTTACTTATTACAATTTGAACACTTTAAAAAAAATACTACATTACAACATTCAACATTGTTCCCACATAACATTCTTCTAGCTCAGTAGTAAACGCCTGCGAGATAACGTAAATGTATACGTAACATTCTGCATTTTATATCCTTTGAGTCGATGATTCAAATGATCCAAATGAAACATATTATCAATGATTCGGATCATTTCAGTGACCCAGATGCAAATGTTCCAATCGCAAAAATGATGCACTTTGCCCGCCACTATCGGATTGCTATCCCATCGGACTATGAGAGTGAGGGAAGAGAGAGTGCACCTGTGTCTAATATCTCCCACGCCGAAGGCTTGTCTCCGTTGAGATTAGCCGCCATAGCCGAAACAGTCTGGAGGACTATAAATTATAAATGATAGGTAAATTATTAATAAATATCAATATTAGTATTATATTAGCATCTCAAACTTTATCTTCAGTTACTGAAGATAAATTATCACAACTGTTTGCTCAACTGCTATTGTAGCAGTTGAGCAAATAGTTGTGATAATTTATACAAATATTATTTTCTGTAATTAGCGCCCAAACTAATGCTGTAATCTCCGAAGAGTTAGGTAGAGGTTAGGTACCTATAGTACACCCACATTTCATCAGTTATGTTTAAGTCCCATGTAATAGGTGGCGAGCCTATTGATAGTTATAGAACCAACGTTTGTAATAGAACTCTTGGTGAAAGAGGAGCATCCGTGGAAGTGCTACCACCACAATTGTTTCTACCGCCAAGTCTTGCTGTGTTTGTCGATGTATAGGCAGATGAGATATTTCTGTGTTGTCTCTGAGTTGGTCACGCATCTGCTATGCTTCAAGCTGATTAACGTTTCTATTCAATTTCATTTACAAAACTACGTCATCCAAATAAATTATTTTTATTATTCACAACAATACGAATTGTACATAACAGTTATTATTGACTAGCTGACCCGACCGACGTTGTCATGTCTAAATTTCAATAATTCATACAAATATCATTTCCAAAAAAAAAAATTTTTTCATTTTTTCAGACACTTTTCAAATTTTTCTTTACGTAAAAACCGGATTCTGACTATTACAAAGATTTTAAAACAAAAATCGGTCGAACCGTTCTGAAGTGATGCTCTTACCTACGAACAGCATTTAATTTTTATTATATTTATGATAATTGTTATTGCTGTCCATTGATGTCGTCAACCATATAAAAATCTTGACTCCAGGCTGCTATTGAGAAATTCCAGATGAAAAAACACAATAACACTACCCGGCCCGGGAATCTAACCCAGGACCTCATGCTCAATAGTAGCGCTTGCGACAACTAGATCAACGAGGTAATAAAACATAAATTATGTGCAAACAATACAATACTATACATATCTATCAATCCTCAAACGGCGAAAATATACAACCTCATTGAGAGCTATAATTTAAATTGTCTTTTAAAAATAAAATAAAATTTAACTTATATCTATGTATTTCACCCTACTATTCTGGGCTACTAGTATTCAGCTGCATCGGATTAGACTGGAAGTTGACCCCAACATGTTGGGCAAACGCTAGGCAGATTAATAGACCTATTTTATGTATTTTATAACTGCTGGAGCCTCACATATCGCTATATATTGCTCACATAGAAGCTGGCAGTATCATCACAACAGTAATGTTTTCCCATTGTTTGTCTTATTTGTTTTAGGATTATTAGTATTAGTATATTTTAATATATTTATATACCTATAATTGTAAATATATATTTATGTGTATCTTTATATTTAAATAAATATTTATTCTTCTATTCTCGTTATTGGACCTACCACTGTTTGTCTCTGCATCACCCAAAGGTTGACTGGTAGAACATGCCTTTGGCGTTAAGTCCGCCTCTGTACATTTGTATGCTTGAAGTATTAAATAAATAAAAATTGTAAAGACATTTGTGACGTCTTTAGCCTACGGCGAATGTGCATATTCACATACCTAATACCTACTAACCTTTCTTGTGATCATAGGAAAGGATAAGTTACCGAGTTTGTTATACACCATCTAACACAAATTTCACAAACACTGTTTAGGAAAATAATACCTAGTGACGGAAAGGGTTTTCGTGGGGGTATAAATAAGATAACGTTACCTTGTCAACATAAAAATAATACGAGAAATGGGGTAGGTAAGTTTATGGTCACAAGATTCCCTTAATTCCCTTGGGAGTAGCGCAGTATTCTCCTGCACGCACAGCATGAAAACCATAGAAACGAGTTTTCTACGGGTTTTTTCAACGGAAGAATAGACAAAATGACAGATTGTGATTGTTCATCTGTCATTTTGTCTATTCTTCCGTCGACAAAACCCGTTTCTATTGTGGTCATGCTAAGGGTGCTGGCTCGGCCTGGTGCGAGGATGATCCCAGCGGGTGTGCCATGCTGCAGACGCCAGGAGTGGTAACTAGGATTGCCAGATCGGAAGACCAAAATGTCTGGACAAAACTTGAAAATGTCGGGATTTTGGGATTGCTGTCGGGATTTATTTTTTAATAGGCTACAGAAAGATTTAAAATGTTAAGTCTTTTGACTCATTATTAATTTAAGTACCTACACTTAATTTTTAATCTGCCACATGTATTTGGCACTGGAATTTACTGAGTCCACCAATTTAGATCCTTTAGGAGTAGGTACCTATTCAGAAAAGATTTAAAACTGAAACAATATAAATACTACATACAACCCAGCTTTTATTCAATCAAAGGCCATACGATTTCTTTCTTTAATATAAACATTATTTAAACACCCTTTCACAGTAAGCATTGCTTACAGGAATTAACAACACAAATGTTTTTTTTTTTTTTTTTTATTGTTGAGGTCGTTTTTGCTTTTTTTTAATATGGCCAAATTTTGTTATTCGACATGTCCTAGGCTTTTGGAAGATGTTGATATATTTCTCGAAGAAAACAGTAATTTGTTTATAAGGCATCTTTAATAAATCTTTAGGAAATATCGTTTATACGGATAGCTCTTCCCTCGTAAATAAATTTGCACCTTTTATAGACAATACAACGAGTTTTTTATATTAAAAAATCTCAGAAAAATCATAACGTTCTTGCAAGTAGCTCCGAATAGCTCGTTTTAAAAACTGTTCAATTTCAACGCAAAAAAGGGTTTTCTCACATCGAAAACATTCCATAATAAGGTTCTATTTCTATTACCTACCAAAAAATTTGTCATCATAATTATTCATCATTATCATTTTTAACCGACTTCTAAAAAGGAGGAGGTTATATGTTCGTCGCGTATGTTTGTTTTTTTTTTATGTATTTCCACCGATTTCTCCGTCAATTGTGGACCGATTTTGAAAATTCTTTTTTTGTTTGAAAGGGTGTGCTCTCGAATTGGTCCCATATAAATTTTATTAACTTTGCTTGGATAGTTTTTGAGTTTACATCTGATAAGTTTCTGTCACTGGTAGCAGGTAGTGGTATTCGAATCTGTGTGGGGTAAGTACCACAACTAAAAAGTGAAAAATAAAAACTTTTTACAAAAAAAAACAACCGACCTCCAAAAAAAAACATTAAAAAGTGAAAAATAACTTTAATTTCGGAAGTCGGTGGCAAAAAACGAAAATACAAAACCCAAGACACCGACTTCCGAAATTAAAGTTATTTTTCACTCTTTAATGTTTTTTTTTGGAGGTCGGTTGTTTTTTTTTTTTGTAAAAAGTTTTTTGGATAGAACTTTCCGAGAAGCTGTTTTTCTGGAGATATTGTGTTTTGTCGGGAGTCTGGAGATCATTTAAAATGTCGGGAGAATCCAAACGAATCCCGACCATCTGGCAACTAGTGGTGATGGTCGGCGGTTGGTCGCGCCTGACCCGTAGATAATTCGACGTGCTCACGCGGGTAAATATGTACCCTGCACGGAGCATGATGGCAATCAGATAGATAGATAGTGACCTGTTACACAGTGTACGGATACTACTGATAATATTGGATGGTTGCCAGTAGGTGAACCGGAACTTTGGAAATGATAGCCGGAACTTTGGATGGTAGCCGGTAGGTGAACCGGGAGTTTGGAGATGTAGCCGGAACTTTGGACCCTGGAAATAACGTCCAGCGTGTCACAAGATGGCCAATAGTCATCTCCACTGATTGTGACACCAAAGTATAAACAAAGCGAGATGTACTAGTGCGCTAATGAAGGTGTTGTGTGGTTGTCACAATCAGTACGGAGTTTACATGGATGGAATGGAAGTGAGAAGCACGACATGACTTGCACATTTTGAGTCAATGGAAATATTTATAAAATGTGCAGAGCTATGGCAAATAGGTTGCATAGAGAAATAATTAGGCAGAAAGCACACTACTTTAATACAATAACAGATTATGAGCAAATAGGCACACGCCCTAAATTGACCTAGATAGGTTGAATATGAGAGAACTTGACAATTCGGTTTTAATATAAGTAAACAAATGCTTAAAATAAAAGAAGCATGGTTTTAATGTTTTAATAATTGTTATATTTATTTTACAAAACAGAACGTTACAACCTACACAATCAACCAATACATACATGCTTTGTTATTACACAATTCCATTCCATCATAATAATAATATTCATGACTAAATGCGCCATGTTAATTTTTAGGTAGCCTCATGTCAATCATAACGTCATTCAAATAGTTTTCTGACAGCTGCACGTGCGCGAGTCGATGCCAAGAAGCTTATAGATAAAAGTGGAGGCAACACTCGAAATACCTAGTGAAGACGACTGTGGTCGGACGCTCTCTTTCTAAATAGACACATAAGAACGAGACAGTGATATGTATTTTCTTTATATTATGTATGTATGTAGGATGGAAGAATACGCCCTTTTGAATATTTTAATCAACTTTTATTTAAATGAAATTTTCACCTTTTCAACCGTCTTTTCTTTTCTTTTTTCCCGTCATATCCTTCCGCTTTTTTTTTGCGTTCGGAAACTTAAATCATATACAGTTTAGAAATTAAAAAATCGACTAAACCTTAACCCACAACTCGGCCGTCCTGCCATAGTCTGACCTCAGACTATGAACTTACTCCATTACTTACTTTAAAACAACAACTTAAATAATAGCTAATAGCAGTTTTTGAAATAAAACAATACGAACTTCTAAGCATCTAACATCTTAAAATTAAAATAATGTCATTTAACACCTGAGATCCAATGCCTTATCTTACTTTGTACCCTTTTCAAATAAAATAAAGGAAACCTAAGATTAAAATGTTGAGGAACATCTAACAGAAGAAACAACACTATAAGCAACAAGGTTAATAACTTACCCCTGGCCATTTTTTCATGTAGTCGGCTGCAGTTGACGTTCTTATAGGACCCTCAGCAGTAACTTCAGCCTTTTCCACCTCATACCGATCTTTCCCAAGTATCTTCATAACCTTGTAAGGTCCCAAATACTTTGCCTTTATCTTCAACGTTTTTCCAAATTGTGTTCTTCTAATAGCTACAAAATCTCCCACAGAATACTTTACACTCTCCTTCCTCTTTTTGTTGTAATTCATTCTATTTTCTTCTTGTATTTTCAGAATCTGTATTTTAGCGCATTTTCTCAGCTTCTCTCTTTCCTGTACATATTCTTCTCTTTCCTCTTCCTGTAACATGTTAATTATCTCTAAATTTTCTTTAAGTTTCAATTTAGTACCAATCAATAACTCAAAAGGAGTTGTACCTATGCTGCGCTGAAAAGTACTATTCAGTGATCTTTGCACCTGGCTTACATGACGGTACCATTGCTTCTCATCTCCTAGACACAACTTGGTAAGTATGGAGATTAAAACTCTGTGTACTCTCTCCACCTGTCCATTACCACGGGGAACACCAGTAGTAACTGTAATGTGTTGTATGCCTTCAGCATGACAATAGTCTGAAAAATCCTTGCTAGTGAATGCTGCTCCTTTATCTGTTATCATTCTGCTTGGGTTCCCAAATGCTTGTTGATGAATCCTTAGTTTATTAATTAGCTCTGCCGAATTTGTAGTTTTTGTCGGGAACAACCACACAAACTTAGTGAAAGCATCTACTATAGTCAAAATATAATTATATTGTTTCTTAGTTTCCGATAGAGGACCAATGTGATCACAATGTAAAGTACCCAGAGGTACACTTTCCTTCTCTATACTGTTCAAAAATCCTTCCTGCTTTCCTTCTTTTTTCAATGCTAGTAAACATGGTATGCAGCTAACGATAACTTCTTCTATTTTCCTAGTGACATCTTTAATATAATAATCCTTTTCAATGAGTTCTATCATTTTCTTTTTACCAAAATGACCATTTTCATGTACCTTTCTTAAAATTTGCATTTCCATTCCTTTTGGCACAACTATTTTGCCTTCTTCACCTTTATACAATAGTCCACTATGTTCATAATAATCCATGTAAGGCTTCTGTTTTATAACCTCTAAAATAGCGTTGATTCCTTCATCACACTGTTGAGCCTTTCTTAACTGGTCATGGATTCCTCTTGTAACAATATTCACATAGGCGCTACGACTCAGAGCGTCTACATGCCTCATCTTGCTACCAGATCGATGTTCAACTATATAATCATATTCCTGTAATAAGAGGACCCACCTTGCCACTCTGGTTGTCAAATCTCTCTTTTTTAAGGTCATCTCAAATGCCGAACAATCTGTAACAATCTTGAACGGGATTCCACATAGATATTTCCTAAATTTTTTCACACCTTCTATCACTGCTAAAGCCTCCAACTCGTAGCTGGTATATTTTTTCTCTGCGTCTGTAGTTTTCCTGCTCATGTAGTACACTGGATGTAAACAATTATCATTCGGATCTTGTTGCATGAGCACTGCTGCGTAAGCTTGTTGGGAAGCATCAGTGTGCAGTTCTGTCTTCAAAGATGGATTAAAAATTTTGAGTACTGGACCCTGTGTCAACTTCTCCTTCAACTTATTAAAAGCAATCTGCTGCTCCTTACCAAAATGATAATGACTGGTCTTCCTTAACAAATCTGTCAGTGGTCTTGCAATCCATGAGTAACCTTCAATAAATTTTCTAAAGTATGAGGTCAAACCTATAAAACTCTGGAGTTGTTTAATAGTTCGTGGCTCTGGAAACTTCATGACTGCTTCCACCTTATCTCTTGAAGGCCTTACTGTTCCATTCTCAATAATATGACCAAGGTACTCAACCCTAGTGGTTAGTAAATTGCATTTCTTCCAATTGATTTGGAGCCCATGTACGGCAGCTATTTTCAATACTTCTCTTAGTCTGTCAAGTGCATCTTGATAGGTCTCAGCCATTAACAGAATATCGTCGATGAAAATTAATAAAAAACCCTTTGAGATTATATCCCTGAAAATAATAGTTATAAACCGAGTAAAATAGCTTGGGCATATGGAAAGTCCAAAAGGTGCCCTATTAAACTCATACTGCCCTGTTTGCGTCACAAATGAAGTGTATTTTATACTGTTTTCCCACACTTTTAAGTGAAAATATGCATCTTTGAGATCCAACTTACTAAATATCTTACACCCTGAAAGCCTATCCATGTGATCGTCTATGATTGGTAAAGGAAATTCATCCTTGACCATTTTTGCATTAATCCTTCGATAATCAACACAAACACGTGTTGAGCCATCCTTCTTTTTAACCAATACTAAAGGGCTTGAATACTCAGAAAAACTGGGCCTAATAATACCTTTCTGCATCCATTTCTTGACCTGTTGGTCCACTATATGCTGCTCATGCAGAGATAGGCGTCTAGGTCTTTGTGCAACCGGTATATCATCCTTCAAAATTATTTTCATTTCAATCGGTGCCTCTTCCACCTGCATGGGCTTATAGTCTTCAACCATTTGCATAACAATTGTACGTATGTTTTCATCTGGAATGTAACTCATCGGTTGTTGCTGCTGTGCATCTGAAATTAAACATCTCAACATTTCACCTTCTCCTTTTGATATTAAACTAACACATCCATTATTAAACAACACAGTCGTACTTGTTAAAAAAGGTTGACCTAGTAAGATCTTGTAAGGCATTGTATCTACTGGTATTACATAAAATAATACATCCAAACGATGTCCGTCCATGTTTATGATAACATTAAACTTTCCTAACGTATTTACCTTTGACGAACCAAGTCCAGTCAATAACAACTTTTCACTAATATATGACGACACTTTTAATTCAAAAAACAAATCTACCGTTATCAGATTTAAATCGCTTCCACTATCAATTAAAGTTTCAACCTTTTGACCACAAATTTCGATTATTTTCACCGATTTTTGAAGTTTGTTTTGATTTAAACCGTTGACATTCAACACCGACTGAAGTTGCGGACCACTGTCACTTTCAATGTTGACGTTTGATACTTGAATTCGACCTTCGCTATCGTCGACCTCTTCGTTTGCCTCAAACTTCACGCACATCGACTGGTGTTGCTGTCGACTTTCTGGCTGCGAACCATGCTTTTGAATGTTACTCGACTTACAATCTGGTGCAATGTGGCCAAACTTATCACACTTGAAACATTTGAGTCCATTCGGACACGCATGAGATAGATGAGATGAATCGCCACACTTGAAACAATTTCTTCTAAGACCAACGGCTTGCAACTTGTTTCCGCGATTTGTACCTTCCTGGTTTTGTTTTGATGAACTCGCACTAGCCGTACTAGGTTTGTTTTCGTTGCTTCTTTTCATCTTTGTCTTCATGGTCTCGTATATTGAGAGTTTTTCTTTTAGGACACTGTACGTTGTGACTCCGTATAACATAGCTTTATTATTTTCGTAGTCCGATATCCCGTCTACTATATACTGTATCGCAATATAATCGGGGAATTTTGCCCTTTTTCCCAATTCCTTCATTACCAACATGTACTGGTAATAGGTCTCCTCGCGCTTCTTCTTACGAGAACTCATTAATTCGTGCATTTCTTTGATATTCAGTGATTCGGGAAACTCCTTTTGTAGTGCAGCTTTCAGCTCTTCGAACGTCTTGTAGGTTTTTTCTGACCGTAACCAGAGCTCAGCCGTGCCTGTTAGCGATCTTCGGGCGACGATCAATTTCTGTTGAGGGGTCCAGCTGAAAATCTCGGAGTTATCCTCAATATCCTGAGCCCATTTTGAGGATGAATACGTTTTATCATCGCCACTAAATTTCGCAATATAATCTGCGCCGAAACTATTCGTGACGCTTAATATCGCCTTGTCGTCTTGCATCTTCAAAACACTTTTACAACTTTTCCACAGCGACCAACAACGAGTACGCCACATGCGTGAGAAACCAATCACGTTCCGACCGTAATATTTCTGCCAGAAATCTTATTCTTCCAATCCCGGACGAGCCCCCAAAGTTGTAGGATGGAAGAATACGCCCTTTTGAATATTTTAATCAACTTTTATTTAAATGAAATTTTCACCTTTTCAACCGTCTTTTCTTTTCTTTTTTCCCGTCATATCCTTCCGCTTTTTTTTTGCGTTCGGAAACTTAAATCATATACAGTCTAGAAATTAAAAAATCGACTAAACCTTAACCCACATGTATTCAGAAAAAGAGCGTCCGACCACAGTCGCCTTCACTTAGGTATCTAGAGTGTTGCCTCCACTTTTATCTATAAGCTTCTTGGTCGATGCCGACTGAACGGAATGTTGCCATTTTAAATATTATATTTCATATAAAAACGTGTAGAGATATTGTATATTTATTTTATTTTTATATCTTATTTATATCTCGTTGTATGCTGTACCGGTCGACGTCATAACGTCAACGCCGGCTGTCGCTGAAAATTAGCGCTGGGGCTTTGTCTCGCATGGGGTTGCAGCATTATGCTGAGCGATGGCCGTTTTGCGTGTATGTGAACAACTTGTTCTTTTTTGTTTTAAGTTATTTGTTTCCGCAAATAAACATATTTTCTTTCTTTATTTTTCTTTCTTACTTCGCAATGGGGTTGTCTTTCTCTGTCGCGATAACACTCAACGCCAGAAAACGAAATAGTTTAGCAGGAATACTCTATTTAATTATTCACCAATAGGTATGGCCAAGCATCCGGTTAGACTGGAAGCTGTAACGGCTAGGGCTGCGCAGGGTAGGCTGCGCAGGCCGTTAACGGTTTAGGTAGTAGTTGTAGGTAATAAAACAGTTAGATAGGTTTATACATATAATATAGATAGTAAGAAGTAACACGGCTAGGTCGTGGGTAACATCACTGACACTGAGTCTGAGCACTCACACACTTAGGATAGACAGGAAGGGTACCGTCCTTGGTAGCACATGGTAGATGTGGGCGCCATCAGCACAGGCGTGTAGTAGGTCGGACGGCCCTCGTAGACTGCTGGTAGTTAGTGTGTAGATCGCCTGTCAGCACAGGCGCGCGGCGGTAGGCTGCAGGTAGGCAGGCATTGGCCACACGTGGAAGGTCGCCTGTCAGCACAGGCGCGCGGCGGTAGGCCGCAGGTAGGCAGGCATTGGCCACACGTGGAAGGTCGCCTGTCAGCACAGGCGCGCGGCGGTAGGCCGCAGGTAGGCAGGCCTTTGTCCGCGTGCAGCCTGAGCCCGTACAGAGAGCCCCTAGGTCGACGCACACGGTCCTGAGGGTCACTCCCTTCAGGGAGGCAAGCGGCAGTCGAAATGCTAGAGTGTCCTTAGGAAATTAGTGTTGTGCCACATTTGTAGTGATGTGGTTAGTTACTTACTAATTGATCACTCGACTAATGTAGTTGAGACCGCTCACAACGCTAGAAAGCCGACCCCAATATAGTTGGGAAAAGGCTAGGCAGATAGATAGTAGGTATGGCCAAGCGCACATTATCTACAGCTGCAACAGGCTTATTGGTTGATTTGCACGAATTTATTTATTTAATGCTTCAAACACACAAATATACAGAGGCGGACTTAATGCCAAAGGCATTTTCTACCAGTCAATCTTTGGGTGATGCAGAGACAAACAGTGGTAGGTGCAATAGCGAGGATTGAGGAATAATATTTATTTAAACATAAAGATAGACATAAATATATATATTTCCAATTATTTAAAAATGTAAACAAAAATAAATACACATAAAAATACTAAAGCAAATAAGACAAACAATGGGAAATCATTACCGTTGTGATGATACCTGCCAGCTTCTTGCGAATGTGCTCGCGAACTTTAACTTTAAAAGATAATCGGTTGGTCACCATCCTGATTTCCTGGGGGAGCGCATTCCACAGAGAGATAGACTGAACGAAGAAGGAAGAGTGAATGAAGTCTGTGCGGTGGGTGGAACATTGAAGAAGACGATTGTGAGATGAACGTAGATTTATATTGTGATTGTCGCAAATGTACTGAAAGTGCTGGGCTAGATAACTAGGGGAAGAGGGAGAGTCAAGAAATGAAAACAAGTAGGTCAGCGCCCTTTGCTCTTTTATTATTTTCTCGGCCGAAACGGGCGAATCGACAACTCCAGGTAAACGTATTAGGCATTTGGCACATTTTGAATTGAATGCAACAAAGTTAAGAGAAAAGTACACTAGCGCACAGAAGGCCGCAGTGCATTTAGAATTAGAATTTATTTAAAAGAAGTGCGGTGCGGCCCCTCTGTAGTGTGCGTTGGTTCATAGAAAATTTTGGAAAGCGATGAAGGAATGGATTGAGTGGAGGATTTTGCAATGCGTTAGTTGTGGCGTGGCCCACCCCAATCTGCGCCTTTACAGGTAATTAATATGTTACAAATAGATAGTACACAGTTTCAAGACTCATTTCTTTTATTACTTATCAAGCTATCTTAAATTTATGACTACATAAAATATGAATTCACCAAGTCGGTGGTTGTTCATGAAGCTCACTCAATTTCCAGAATCATTCGTTTAAGTAATAAACACAAAGGGCCCATTCACACGTACCGCAACCACAACACATCGTAACGACAAAATGTGGGCAAGCAGTGGTTACGTGTGAACAGTGTCGCTGCAACTTCTTACAGATGCGTTGTGGTTGCGTTGTCGCTAGTGGTTGCGATGTGGTTAAGTTTTGGCTAGTGTTTGCAAACAGACAGATCGTTATGTTTGCGATTTAGCCGACCACTAGTGCGCGGTCTCGCTGGTGGTAGCGTTGTGGCTGCGACGTGGCTTTGATGTTGTCGGTATGAATAAACTATTCATTATCATACAAATTAGCATCCGTTTAAGTGTTGTCATTGTGGTGTAGTTGTGGTGTGGTTTGGCTATGGTGTGGCTGTGGTGTGGCTGTGGTGTGATAGTGGTGTGGTTGTGGTGTGGTTGCGGTGTGGTTGTGGTGTGGTTGCGGTGTGATTGTGGTGTGGTTCGTGTGATCAGGTCCTAACCGTCCACTTGGCAATGACCATGTTGTCAGCCCTAAACTTAGCTACGAGTATTTTTTCAGCAGCATTTACGAATTCCGTGCCCGTGTCGACTACTACTGAAAATCAGCCTCCTCTTAGCCTGCTGCATTTGGGAGCACCCAGAAAATATTGCTAATAGCTTTGTTCTTCATTATAGCATTACATTAACTGAAATAAATATGAAAAAAAAACCAGCCAAGTGCGTGTCAGACCACGCACAATGAAAGGTTCCGTAGTTGGGATGAATTTATCCCAAAAACAAACTTAACTTTGTAGTTAATAACCATGTTCTCCCATACGGAATGTATAGCTTTATAAGGTTTTTGTATTACTAACAGTATATGGACTACGTCTGAAATAAATGTTTTGAATTGAATTGAATAGGAAAACATGTTTTTGCAACTGCAAAGTTAAGTTGGTCGATTATTACTCGTTAACTTGTAGAGCCTACTTAGCTGTGATAGTTCTCCTTTTAATTTCGTTGTATAAACTACTGCTGTGATTTTTTTCACACACCCAAACCAACCATTTAGCTGGCAGGGGGGGGATACTTGACTCTAACAAAAATTAGCATTTTAAAGCTTAATATTTCGCAAACGGATCCCTGAATCCAAAAATGGTTTTACAAACTCACAATATTTTTAAAGAACCTTTCCAATGATACCCCACACCATGGGATTAAAAAAAAAGCATCACTTTACGTGTAGGGAAGGTACTCTAAAAAAATCATCATCTCATCTGCCTAGCCTTTTCCCAACTATGTTGGGGTCGGCTTCCAGTCTAACCGGATGCAGCTGAATACCAGTATTTTACATGGAGCGACTGCCTATCTGACCTCCACAACCTAGTGACTAGGTAACACGATACCCCTTAGTAAGACTGGTTGTCAGACTTTTTGAGCTTCTAACTACCCGTAACGACTGTCAAAGATCTACAAATGACAGCCGGGACCAACGGCTTAACGTGCTTTCCGAGGCACGGAGGGGACTTGGTATGTAAAGATGGTCACCCATCCACGGACCAACCGCGGCAAGCGTAGCTTAACCTGATCGATCGACCCGTGCAGCTGTTATTACTTAGCCACAAGCCCCTCCCCCCCCCCCCCCCTCTAAAATATGTTTTTCATAATTTTGTTTTACCACTTTGTCGGCGTAATTAATATGTATACCTATGCCAAATTACAGCTTTCTAGTACTAAGGATCTTGGAGTTAGACCGCGGACAGACAGACAGACGGACATGACGAAACTATAAGGATTCCTTGTTTACTACTACGGAACCCTAAAAAAGAAAACTTGTTTATTCTGAATAAACAAAACGCACATTTAAAAAAACTAGACATAAAAAACACACAATACAAAAGCAGCCAAAAGCCTCTTATTCAATCGAAAAAAACGTTGACATTGGTCATAGCTTAAATTTAGCACTAGTTCATTGGTTGATGTCAAGGCCATGGACCAAAGACAACATTGCGTAATTACTGTTGCAACATTGGCAAATGACTACAAAAACAAAAAATGCCGATTGCAGAGTTAACTACTTTTGTAACAAATAACCAGAAAAATTAAGGGCCTATGCACACCACGTTTTTTAAACGCGCCGTCGTCGCGCTTTTGTAGCGATACAGACGCGATACGCACGCCACGCTAGTCAGACGCAGTCCAAACTCCTCTGTAGGATAAAAGCGCGCCATCGACGCGCGTTTCTAAAACGCGCGTCGACGGCGCGTTTAAAAAACGTGGTTTGTACAGGCCCTTAGCTGTGCGTCGCATCTGTGCAAGAACAGGTCATTGCTCAGCGAAAAGCTATGAATTCGGACGAACCTAATGTCGACAGCGCTGGTTTTCAGCAATTACCTAATATGTGTTATCGAGATCTTATCTTAAACTTCTTTGGCTTTTATATCTGGAGGTAAGAACATCGCCACTCCGACTCCACCTGTGAACAAAAGATGGTGTAATAAATCAATAGTTTAAGTATAGCTGCTGCAGCTTTAAGCTTAAAAGTATCAAGTTGCAGCAGGTAGCTCATACTCTTACTAAAAGTGAGGATTCATTACCATTACAAAGTAGTCCACTATTGAATGCCTCTCAAGTAGAGTTGCCATCACCTAAATTACGGGCCCCGGACAAAAACTTCAAATACCCCGGACATTTGGGTGAAATGAAGATTTTTCACCGGACGCCCTCGGATGTTTTTACAATAAATTTAACCATCGTCAAGAGGGTACTGTGAATACTTTACTTTAAGAACTTATTTTAATCTATTAATATAAAATATCATTGATATAAGCGGCGCGAGCGGAGCCATGGGCTCAACTCGTATTTTTCTTACATTGACAAAATGCACACCATATAAAAATCCTAATTTAAATATATAACGTTCGAATGTTCGGCTACCATAGCGTTCTTGCCAGCCTGCATAATGTGTGAGGTTGAATTCCAATAAGTCCTCACAGTACCGAGCTTTTTATGCACACAAACATGTTTCTATTAAGCTTATTTGAAGTAGTAAACAACTAAATAAAAATGTAGGAAAATAAATTGGTATTATTGGGGATATATACTAGAGATCATCCGTGATGGAAACACGATTTGATAAAGTTGGCTCGATAGAATAAATTCGCAAAGTTACCTCTTATCGAGTATTTTTTTCTCTATTTTGCTACTTTTCATATAAATAAATAAATTTACGTTTTGATTCATTTACTAAAATAATGTTCATAGATAACTCCAGCGTTTGTCCGCGTTAGTTTTTTATTTAAGAGCAATATGATGAAAATAACAACGAAAAACATTGAAAAAGTGCAAAAGTGTGGTTATTTTCTTTACTCTTTACACGTAAAGAAAAAGACAGAGACAAAGGCAAATGGTCGGAACGCTCTTAAGTTTATAGTATTTTTTTATTAATAGAAAATCAACTTAAGCCTCAACAATACAAATAAAAGGCTTAATTTACTAAAATCTCTATCTGAGGTATTATGGTAACAAAAGTAAGGAATGCTCGTCTTTTTGGCATTAAAAATGGGTCATTTGCCACGCGACGAAAATGAAAATGCTTTAATTTATTGCAAATAATTCAATTAATCGGATTACCCCTGACACAAAGTGTTCGGGTTTCACCCACACTATTTAAAAACCCCGTCCGGACGCTCCCCGGACGCCCTCCAAACTAGGACAAATCCGGGGAAACCCGGACGGATGGCAACCCTACTCTCAAGTCGCACGTCTCGTAATGGAACCAGCCACCTAGCAAAGAACGTCATTTCACTAACTAACCCTGAGGCTTTCACGGTTCAAATCTAACAACGCAAATACCTTCTTATTTTCTTTATTCTGGCTTCAGCGATGATCGCATCACTTATTCCAAGTATCTACGATAGATTGAGTCTGCAGAACAAGCCCTAGTTACAGCCCTAGTTATCTTCACCATAAAACTTGTATATACTCACTCATCAGATATCCGGTGAACACGTAGAAGGTCTCGGTGCAGTGCGTCATTATGAAGCTGCCCAGCAAGTTAACGCCAGCCAAGCCGCTGATCCGGGCCACCATCACTCCAAGACATGCTGCCATAACACTGGAAAGAATAGTACTTATTTATCATGATCATGTTGATCAATTGGGTCTACTAATATAATAATTATTGCAGTGAAAGTAAGTACGTTGCGGTTTGCAGCAGCTGCGTGAACCAGCTGTCAACTATTATTTTATAAACATCACAGGTGCGCTCCCAAGATTAGCAACTCAATATATAAACATAATAATATATTAACAGCCCGTGTTTGTCTCTCTCCTGCAGTGAAACGAGGACGTCTTTGTTTGAGAAGGGAGGATTAAATATCGACAATTGTTTTTTTTTAAGCTATTGCATAGCTTTTATCGCGGGCTTTGAGCGCGGCGACCGAATCAAGAAATAACGTAACGAAAAAAACCTAACACCTCCACTCCGCCTACCATGTAATGACGGTTCCCATGACAACGTGATGTTGTCACGGGAACGTAATTTTTGTTTTATGTCATCACGTCATCATCCCAAGTCTAGCGTTGACAAATAGGAAGTATGGAGGTTACAAATGCTATGCAATAGCTTTACCGCGGCAGTCCCCAAGTGCCACACGTTTTTTTTTTGTACTTTATGATAATTTTAAACCATTATGTCATAATTTCCTTTCAATTCCTTCACGGTTAAACAGTGTTGCCAAACTAATAAACTAAATACACATTGCAATATGGCAGGCCACCATAACTGTCATACAAATATTCAAGAAAACTGTGTTTTTTTTACCTGTAAGACGTAGGATACAACTCCACAAAATAAGAGAATAGCACTCCCATACATAGATTTGTCATCGTCATCCCCACAAACAGGATCAAACTTGCCAGGTTATTCTGGTTGAAGATCGCCCCTAAACTGGACAGGGCCGGTATTAGGAGAAACATTAGCATCAGGAGTTTCTTCCTGGAAGCTAGCTTTGATACTACCAGAGTGATACCAGCGAAGAGCAGACCATGGGTGATACCTGATAGCAGGGTGTGGGACTGGATAGATGATGAACAGGTTGCCTGGAAGAAAGAAATACTCATCAATTGTGATTGATCTAAACAAAGCAGAAAGAAAAAAGATTTTAATTGGGGCACGCACGGGAAATACAAGGAATAAAAAAGGAACATTAAATCTAACAACAAACTGGATAAAAAACCGTCTATGGGTGAATTTATTCCAAAAACAAACTTCACATTGTAGTTGAAAAACTTGTTCTCCCATACATTCCAGCTGCAAATGTACGTTTGTATACACAATATTGAGAGATTTACCATGTTATTATAATACCATAGACTTTTTATAGGTTTTCCTGTAATCTATAAGTATTTTCTGTATTTTTTTCTAAATTGTTGGCTTAGTTTTGGAGATAAATGGGGGAATAGTTTTTTTAAACAAAACATGCATGATCTCCTAATATAATAACTATACAAACCGCAATCAATTTACTCAGAATCGAATAGATTAGATTCGGAGCAAATTGGCTGTGACAGACGAACAGACAGACAGACATACACGAGTGATCCTATAAGGGCTCCGTTTTTTCATTCAGACTTACGGAACCCTAAAAAGACTCGTGCGAAGCCAAAACGACTTCTATCTTAGCATAATGCTAAGATATTAAAAAAATAAAATACCGTAGCGGTGGAATTCTGGTGAAGCCCGCTGTGATGCCACGGATAGGTACAATAAAATCCATGTGGATCCGAAAGACCAAAAACAAAAGTAATTAGTCCATTTTCTACTTTATTAAGTAGGTACCTGGTACTTGTTGACAGGTCTACACTGTCCTCCGATACCTATTAATACTGTAATTTGAAATCAGTAAAAGCCAATTATTTTTAAAAGAGTAACCGTGGAGTTTCTTGCCGGCTCTTCTCCATAGGAAACGACCAATTGGAACCGTGCACCTAGCTTCTGACGTTACATAGTGCCCATCCTATACTATTAAATGAGCAATATTTGTATACATATTTCCTATAATGAGCATTCTCTATTTTCAACAGAGCAGAGCTCGGTCGTTCAGGTACTGTTTATGTGAAAAAAAACTTTTTACAAAAAAAAAACAACCGACCTCCAAAAAAAAACACTACAAAGTGAAAAACAACTTTAATTTCGGAAGTCGGTGTCTTGGGTTTTGTATTTTCGTTTTTTGCCACCGACTTCCGAAATTAAAGTTATTTTTCACTTTGTAGTGTTTTTTTTTGGAGGTCGGTTGTTTTTTTTTTGTAAAAAGTTTTTATTTTTCACTTTTTAGTTGTGGTACCTACCCCACACACATTCGAATACCACTACCTGCTACCAGTGATAGAAACTTATCATATCATCTACATACTAAGTTGGAAAAAAAAACGTGTATTTTGTAGCTAACTCAAAAACTATCAAAGCAAAGTTAATAAAATTTATATGGGACCAATTCCAGACCACACCCTTTCAAACAAAAAAATAATTTTCAAAATCGGTCCACAATTGACGGAGAAATCGGTGGACATACATAAAAAAAAAAAAAACAAACAAACAAACATACGCGACGAACATATAACCTCCTCCTTTTTGGAAGTCGGTTAATAAAATATTTCGATATTGATTTAACTTTGATTGAGTTCTATAAGAATGTATTTATGGGGCTGTGGGTGCTAAATAAGTAAGCTAAATCATCTTAACACATACGGAATTGTATCATTTATACCTGGGTTCATAAAAAAAACTTGAATTACTGAAAGTTAACAAGCAATATAATAATCTTTAAAAAAATTAGTAGCTTACAGTATCACTAGAGTGAGAAAGATTCACTGTAGACTTGAGGATACTGCACAAACTCCTGGACCCATCGCCAGTATGAGAGTCGGTTCCAGCTGTGAAGGCTTCTATGATGTACGGCATCCACATCACTAGGCTGTTGTTACTGAGGAAAACAAAGAACTTAAATGAATTAACTGACGAACAGGATAAAACGGAAAATTTATCTAATGTGTTTTCCGATTTCCCCATTTTTATCTATAACTTGAATGCCAATAATCCTTAGGATTTTAAAAACACAAAAGTTACTCACTACAAATGTATACATCAGTCCCTTGAATAATACTTTCTATCTTTTCAAAACCTTATAAGTTGTGGTTTTTGGGGAACAAATTCGAGTTTGACAGTTGGCAACATGACATATACTAGTGTTATCAAGTTAATAAGCACCAGAGGGCCTACCACCACATCTTTTAGCAGTATTACTTGAATCTTAATTCAGTTTGGAAAGAGATGGAGCTATGCGTCCTGTATAGCTCCATCGCTTAAGATTGTCAATCAACTTACATAGAATAAATGACGGCAGTTAGGTAGAACAGCTGCAAGGTTCTCCAGATAAGTGGTGGTTTGAACAGAGGTACGGTCTGCAGCCACAAAGACTTCAGTATGTGGTTGTCTTGCTTTTTAGAACTTCTGTCTTCATTTAATACTACTTTACGTACCTGGAAATTAAAAGTATAAAGATTTTGTGAGTTAACAGTGTCGTGTTAAACAAAATATTGAATATTATAATAGCGATCAGAATTTAACCATCATCGGTCAATTAATAAACCCATCACATCATTCAGTATACATACCGGATACTCATTCTTCCCTCCATTCCTTGTCCAGATCTTGGCAAGATTCTCCAAAGCTAGCTTTTCACGACCAACATTCACCAGGAACTTGGGGCTCTCATAGTAGAAGTGCAACAGGAAAGCGCTGATGCCCAGAGGGGCAGCCATTAGAATGGTTAACAGTCTCCAAGGTGTGAAGATGAGGAGACCCAGGTTATAAGCGAAGTTTAGCTGGAGTATGAAGTAGGCTGGCACTATGGAAATAAAAACGACAGTCAAGGCCTGCGCAGATCGGGAGAAGTTATTTGATAATTTTACATAACATAACATCACGCCTTGCCATAACATCACACCTCTACCCAACCCCTCGGGGAAACCCGAGGGGTTGGGCAGAGGTGTCCCTGTAGCAGGTACACTCACATTTCGCCAGTTATGTTTAAGTCCCATGTAATAAGGGGCGAGCCTATTGCCATCAACAGGGCACAAATCCAGACTCCGAGCTGCTACTGTGAAATTTCAGATAGAAAAACCCAATAACACTTTGCCCGACCCGGGAATCGTACCCTGGACCTTGATAATTTCCCACCCAAAAAAAAAAAAGGCCTGAAAGGTCCGTTGACATTGTTTATGAGAACAACTAACAAAGAGTTACTGATTTGCTTATCATGGTTAGAAAAATTCGCTAAGTATAAATGTAAAAACAAGCAATTCCAAATAACTTTCACATGTACCCACGTTTCATGAACTAATTTCTGCTGGCTGTAGCCAAAATGCTTTAGCCTTAGTTTAGTGACCTGACAAATATTAACAACTCACCAACATACGACAACACGAAGAGCATCAAAGCGCTAGTCATGATCAACATGTAGACGCCCCTCACAGCGCTCGCGCAAGACTCATTGAGAAGAACATATGCGCCTGATTGCACCGCGCTGCACCTGTTCGCACAAACAATAAAATTGTTATTGCTAATATGGTAGAGTACCATTCTATATAATGCTTCCATGTTTTAAAATAAATATGTAGCACCATCTAGGACGATCAGCACGATTTCATTTTACAATTTATTTTTATAAAATATCAGTTTCAAATTAACAAAGAACATATTGAACCTCTGATTTCAATTTATAAGCTTTTCGTTTCATCACAGGACTATGGACTACACAGTGTATTGAAAGTAAAACATTTTAGTAGTAAATATACGAAATTATATATGGGGATAAAAAGCCCGTGGCTAATTAATAACAGTCGCACGGGTCGATCCAACAGATTAAGTTACGCTTGCCGGGATTGGTACGTGGATGAGTAACCATCTTAACATACCGAGACTCCTCCGTGTCTCGGAAAGCACGTTAAGCTGTTGGTCCCGGCTGTTATTTGTAGATCTTTGACAATTGTTATGGGTCGTCAGAAGCCCGAAAGTCTGACAACCTGTCTTACCAAGGGGTATCGTGTTACCCAGTACCTAATTTGGTTGTGGAGGTCAGATGGGCAGTCGCTCCATGTACTGGTATTCAGCTGCATCCAGTTATGATACATGGACAAAATAATATAAACAAAGGATTATATGTAACTGCAAATAAATAAGACAATGTTAAGGTATACTCACAAGCTTGAACTGAAAACTTTGAGGACTGCCAGCATGATCCAGTTGGCAGAGAAGGCGCTGATGAAGGAGGATAGGAAGCTTCCCCATAATGCTATGAGCATGACCTTCCGCCTGCCTTGCGTGTCTGATATGTAGCCCCATGTTATTGACATTATGATTGGTCCTGGAAACATTTTATCAACAATTAATTATGCAGCCAAATCTGCCAAATGCATATTTGCTAAATATTGGGATTTGTTGACCGAAATAACAATAGCCCAATCAAAACACTCTTGAAATGAGATTTTAACCAATTCAATAAAACGGTTTTTGGAAACCTCGAGTCCCATTCGTCAGAATTATGAAATGACTGTTAAGAAACTAAATAATCGCGATTAATATTGGCTGACACTCAGGATAAGGATAAGGATTAGTTAAAAAATATTATTTTTGAAGAAAAACATTAGATACGTAGGTTCCCAAAGTTTTTGTAGCTTTTAATATTCACAGTCTACAAATTATGGATTATTAACCCTTACCAATAAAAGGCATGGACAGCATGATACTCCTTTGCCAGTGCTCCAGCTGGAAGTCGCAGGCGCTGCCGGTGACGATGACGGAGAAGCCGAAGATATCGATACCCATTCCCAGCAAGCCCAGACTGAGAACAGCGAGAAGGCCGCAGTTGTAACAGCCATTACCTGACAAGGACAAAGTTCCTAAACTTAAGGTTCGTATTCGGAAGTGAAGGTGATTGTCAATTTTAGTAATCGTTTCTAAGTTTAGCATAATTTGTGTTATTATTTGTTAATGATTGCATTTCGTTACCGCCTTTTTATCAACCTATAAATATCCACTGCTATAACCCCACATTTCGCCAGTTATGTTTAAGTCCCATGTAGTACGGGGGAACAAATTCTATGAGACGGAAAATCGCTACTGTCCTGTAATACAAAAATATATATTATGGATCTTTTATACTGTACCTCAAGTCGATAGCTTGTAGAAAACTGTGCGTTGTTTTTCCTTCACTATTTTTAAAGTAGTTATTCTTATTACCTGTTAAGTTAATAGCTTCTTCGTAATCATATGTTTTGTCTTCAGTAGCACCAGCACAACAAGTAGGATCCTTCACATCAGTAGGACCACTGTACAAATATTTTTCACTTTTTGCACCGTCTTCTACGACGTTTACAATGTATGTGCCACTGTGGATCATTGTGTGACCGTCACTATAATTGGTTTCTGTAAAACATTAGTTAGTTCTAGAATTTAGGATTCTAAAAAGTACACATATCCAGATGTAGAATTCTGGATTTTAAAAGAAAGCCACTTCAGTATTTCTTAACTACCCAACAACAGCGAAACTGAAAGGAAGGTAATGTGATTGATTTTTAAAAATACGTTAATACATAACTGATTATATGAGTAAACATAAACAACAACTACTCGTAGTTACTTTATCACTGAAATGCGTTAGTGAACAGACAGCGACTGCGTACAGTAAGCTTAAAAAAATTAATTGGATTGAGAGCCAGCGGAATTATGCAGCAAAGGTTCCGTTTTATAAATTAACTAGCTTTTGCCCGCGGCTTCGCCCGCGTGGATGTCGGAAAATATCCCACGGGAACGTACTACCGAGATTTCATACCTAATAACAGAGGAAAAGGTCATTGACTCCTACCGCTGCGCCCGCGTTGCTCCGCGTAATTTTGAAACTGTGATATCTTTTAAACTATTCATTTAAATGATATGATATCAGGGTATATTTTAATCTAAATTAAATGCCGAATTTAAATAACATATTCTATTGGATAAGGATGAATACTATACCGGTCAAAAAAGCTTCAGAAATAACAATTAAATTTTTATCAAATTCTGAAAGATAAAAACCGGCCAAGTGCATGTCGGACCACGCACAATGAAGGGTTCCGTAGTTGGGATGAATTTATCCCAAAAACAAACTTAACTTTGTAGTTGAAAAATATGTTCTCCCATACGGAATGTATGGGAAAACATGTTTTTGTAACTGCAAAGTTAAGTTGGTCGATTATTACTCGGTAACCTGTAAAGCCTACTTAGCTGTGATAGTTTTCCTTTTAATTTCGTTATATAAACTACTGTTGTGATTTTTTTCACACACCCAAAACCAACCATTTAGCCGGCAGGGGGGGGACACTTGACTCTAACAAAAATCAGCACTTTAAAGCTTAATATTTCGCAAACGAATCCCTGAATCCAAAATGGTTTTCACAAACTCACAATATTTTTAAAGGACCTTTCCAATGATACCCCTCACAATGGGGTAAAAAAATAAAAAAATAAACATCACCACTTTACGTGTATGAGAGGAACCCTAAAAAAAAATGTTTTTCATAATTTTTTTTGACCGCTTTGTTGGCGTAATTAATATGTATACCTATGCCAAATTACAGCTTTCTAGTACTAAGGGTCTCGGAGCTAGACCGCGGACAGACAGACGGACATGACGAAACTTTAAGGGTTCCTTGTTTACTACGGAACCCTAAAAAATGGTTATTGTGGGTTAGCCTTAGAAGATAGACATATGCTATCGCGGACTTTTTTGTTGAACTTTTTAAGATAAACAATACCGTGGAACATTAATTTGATGTATCTTTTTCGGTTTAGGCAGCGCACGCCAGTAAAGCTCCCAGTCGGCATGATTTTTTCCGACTTCTTCAACAATAATCGTCAAATTTCAGCCAATTTACACAAAACTTTAATGAATTATACACTAAAACTTTCCACATGAATCACTCCGTCCATTGGTAGTTTTTGAGTTTATCGCGTTCAGACAGACAGACAGACGCGACGGGGGACTTTGTTTCATAATATGTAAGGATGCTCTGTTTACTATTTCACTTTATGAGTAAACTAATTTACAGTTTACTTCTTACTGAATTGGTAACTAAAAATGTAACAAAAAACACAACAAAAAGCCATAAAAATAAAATTATACTTAAATCCGATTCTGTGCAAATATTACAAAAAAAAAGTGTGGCACTCGGGGACTGCCGCGGTAAAGCTATTGCATAGCATTTGTAACCTCCATACTTCCTATTTGTCAACGCTACACTTGGGATGATGACGTGATGACATAAAACAAAAATTACGTTCCCATGACAACATCACGTTGTCATGGGAACCGTCATTACATGGTAGGCGGAGTGGGGGGTGTTAGGTTTTTTCGTTACGGAATTTCTTGATTCGGTCGCCGCGCTCAAAGCCCGCGATAAAAGCTATGCAATAGCTTAAAAAATGCTAGTGTTCTTAGTTGAGAAACTTTGGGAATTTTAGCTTTTAGTCCGGAAAAATAGACTGTTGTAATTGAAACGGAACCCTAAAACTCAATTATCTTTTAATACTTACTGTGAAAACCAATCTAATGCATAGTAATTTAAGTATTTAAGAGTGATTAAGTTAAAGTTAATCTAAATCTTAAAATAACTATTATAAGTAACTATGTTGGTAATCATGAGGTACGTTTTTTTGGCAAATAAAAAAATATTAAAGAATGATTTCCTAATCTTGATCCTAATTGTATTTTGATCTAAAGTGAAAATTCTGTGTCGCTACAATGAGAATAGGGATTTTCATTGATTACAGAGCCATTGTGAAAAAAAAGAGAGTCACTTACTCTTTATAACCTACTCATCACCAATCTCTTGCTCTTTACCACATTTATATACTTATTTTTAAACAAAAAACAAAGGCCCATTGTGAGCGACCACGTTTCAGTACCATAGGTCATCACTGGCAACACGCACTGGTCAAAGACTTTCGTCTTGAGACACTGTGGTATGTGGGACGAAAAGATATTGCTTAGCTTCCCGAACGCTGCCCAGCCAAATCGGATTCGACGATTGGCCTCTTTCTCGAAGTTGGACCTACCCAGCTGGACAGTTTGTCCTAGCTAAACGTACTCGTCCACAACTTCGAGCGTAGCGTCTCCGATCTTCGTGAGAGTGGGTGTCACATGGGCATTTGACATGACCTTTGTCTTGTCCAAGTTCATTTTAAGACCCACTCTTTCAGAGTAGGTACCACAACTGAAAAATAAAAACTTTTTCCAAGAAAAACTTTTTACTTTTTTTTTTAAAACTTTGCTTTTTTTTGAAGTCGGTTGTTTTTTTTTTTTTAAAGTTTTTATTTTTCACTTTTTAATTGTGATACCTACCCCACACAAATTCGAATACCACTACCTGCTATGTAAATAACAGTGACAGGAAGTTATCATAATATCATCCACATACTAAGTGAGGAAAAAATACGTATTATTGAAGCTAACTCAAAAACTACCCAAGCAAAGTTAATAAAATTTATATGGGACCACCTCTGAAGTATGATATACCAAACAAAAAAAGAAACATCAAAATCAATTCATAATTGACGGAGTAATCGCGTAACAAACATATAAAAAAAAAACAACATACAGTCGAATTGAGAACCTCCTCCTTTTGGAAGTCGGTTAAAAATACACTTCAAAGTAAAAAAATAACTTTAATTTCGGAAGTCGGTGGCTAAAAACGAAAATTCAAAACCAAAGATATCGGATATCGTGTTACCTAGTAACTAGGTTGTGGAGGTCAGATAGGCAGTCACTCCATGTAAAATACTGGTATTCAGCTGCATCCGGTTAGACTGGAAGCCGAGCCCAACATACTTGGGAAAAGGCTAGGCAGATTGAGTGTTTTTTTGGAAGACGGTGGTATTTTTTTTTCTATATCCCGCTAAAGTCGACATTTCGGTAGTCACTTTCTTCTAGTCATATTATATCTTTCAAATAGTCCATCCATTGTTTCTTTGGTCCCCTACTATAGCAATCTATATATTTAATTTCTAGTACCAACTAAAGAAACAAAAAAACGTACCATTCAGTTTCCCCATTTTAAACCCCACAACAACAGCAGTGCTATTCTATAAAAATCTCATAGCCGTGTACGCACGTACGAACACGAACATAGCGAACACAAACATTAAATCTGAACATTCATATTCGAACACGAATGCGAACATAGTTCGAGTCGAGTTCGCGCACAACAGTCACTGCTGGTCGAGAACTGAGGTACGGGTAGGATTAGCTACCTCTGCCGCCCCGCCCGCACCCCGCCAAGATCTATACGAACAGTTTTGTTTCGTAACATTTATTAAAGCTCTTCGAACACCGTCCATACAGAACATACTAAAAGGATCGCCGCAAACATGTTTGGCGAACAGAGTATTCGATGTTCGTTAGTGGTACGCACGTGCGAACCAAGTTGTTGCGTATCATGCAACGCAACAAATCACTCACTCAAATCGCTCACCGTGAACGCTAAGGTGAAGTGAACTTGAAGTGAGCTGTAATTCCACCATACGTCAACAGTGTCAATACTAGGGATTGACACTGTTGACAGCTCACTTTCAAGCTCACTTCACCAAAGCGTACACGGTGACTTTTACAGAATAGCACTGCTGATTTGACATTCGATTCGTTTATCAATCAAAATCAAAATATTTAATTTGACATACATAAACCTACACTGACCGATTGACTTATGAATCGTCAGAATAATATCAATAATATTAATTGTAAGAAATAACTTTATTATTTTTTTAAACCACAACAACTCGTTTGGATTGACTCACCAGTGGTTCAATGGCAATATTTTGAGTTACTTGTTATAACAATAAGTCGTAATTTACACTAATATTATAAACATAAAAGATTTATATTTTCGTTTGTAATGAATAAACTCAAAAACTACTGAACCGATTTTAAAATCCTTTCACCAGTCGAATACTATATTATCACTGAGTAACATAGGCTATAATTTATAAAGATATCACGCGGGCGAAGCCGCTGGCAGAACTAGTTCGATATAAAACAGTTCTGAATACCGAATACGGATATATAAATTAATTTATTTAATTTTAAGGGCTCTTTATTATCTTATGGAATGCTACTGCTAAGCCTACGTCATCTCCCATTCATAGGGCAGTATTTTTTTTTAATGAAACAAGTATAAATGCTTTTCTCTCCCTGCTCTCTTTTAAGGTATAAGTACGAAGGGTTGCAAATAAAACCGAAAGGGAAATCGTGGCCCCCGGCAACATGGCATCTGAAGGAACACGGGTGGGTTTTAGTCAGTAAGAGTCTGACACGCCCTCTCGGTCCTCTCAGAGCGGGAGAAGTTATTTGATAATTTCCTACCCAAAAAAAAAACAATAGGTATGAGTTCGGAACCTGTAGTTCTGTCGACTTGGACTTGACCGGTTTTTATTTTTCATTTTATGAGATACGTGAACCAATACATACCACAAAAATTGTTTTCCTTTACTCCTGTTTCCTAACTTAAAAATACATTTTTAGATCCCTCAAATATCATATCTTTAGAGCTTGATCTACCCGCCTAAAATAAATCACACTGTAATTTAATTTAATAAAAAATATTTTATTTCTCACTATATATAATCACTATAGGTTTAAATTTAACTAATAAGATCTAATCGATACACTATTTTGTTTGAAAACTTATTCAAACTTAAATAACACAAACTTTTAAAATTAAAACATTTAAGTAGTTCGGCAGCAAACGGAGTCTGTTAACAATATTGAGTATAAATCAAACATTCCCAGTATTTATATAACCGATGATATAATTTATACAAGTTTTATTATATAAGGATGAGTTTTCATGCTAAGCAAACATTTTCTCTGATTTTTTTTCTGTTTTTTTCAGGTATTCAGTTTCACTTCACTTTCATAATCAATACGCGGAGAATTTATTTATTTAAACACACTCAAAAAAGGTACAAAGGTGGACTTAATACCTTAGGCATTCTCTACCAGTCAACCAAGGGTGGTGAAGAGATTAGATGGCCGGTGCTCTTTTTGAGAGGCACGAAAAAAAAAATTAAATGTTAGAAATACGTTACTGAGTTGACTAATCAGGACGCCAGCGCCGCCTAGCGGCGTTCGACAGAGTCTACAACATAACGCTCGGACCGGTCCGACCGAAGCTAAACACAGTTCATCGGTGGCGGTCAAGCAGTGAACACGTTTAGAAACTATCGCGCATTCTGAATAATTGTGTCGTGTATCTACAGTGTGTGAATTGCTAGTGTGATTAATTTGATAGTAAATTATAATATGATCTGAACTGCAAACTGTTTTTCTATTGCGCGATAACCAACACTACCCACAGTACGCCCACGGTAGTTAAAATATCGCTGATAATAATATATATCTTAATGCAATATAACTAAAATAGGTACAACAGAACATAAATAGGTTTAAAATTACATACACTTACATACATATTTACCATCTTAATATATATAAATTACGTGTCACGTTGTTTGTCCGCGATGGACTCCTAAACTACTTAACCGATTTTAATCAAATTTGCACACCATGTGCAGTTTGATCCAACTTGAAAGATAGGATAGCTTACATCTTAATTTAGGAAAAAAAAAGATATGAAAAAACATTATGTTTTTATAAATTATGGTAGGTTAGGGAGGGTAGGTAAGTTAGGGAGGGTAGGTAGGGTAGGTAGGGTAGGTAGGGTAGGTAGGATAGGTAGGGTAGGTAGGGTAGGTAGGGTAGGTAGGGTAGGTAGGGTAGGTAGGGTAGGTAGGGTAGGTAGGGTAGGTAGGGTAGGTAGGGTAGGTAGGGTAGGTAGGGTAGGTAGGGTAGGTAGGGTAGGTAGGGTAGGTAGGGTAGTAAGTGATAAAGATGGTCCACCCCAAATATTTATATGGCAAAACAATGTTTGCAGAGTCAGCTAGTAATATATATATGTCGGATCCGGTCATCCGGACACGAAACGAATCTCAAGCGCGCCACTAGCGACGTCAAGTGATCTACCTACACAAGAAGCGCGCTTCTACAGAGTTGTGATACTTTAAGGCCACGGCGAGGGGGATTCAGCCTCTGATCGCATCGCAATTAAAACGTCGCGGAGCTGTTCTCGATTCGTGCTGCTCAGTTAGTGTTTTAATTGTAATTTGTGATCATTGTGTTAACTTGTGATTTTAATAAACGCCGTCTATCGCACCCAGTGTGTGTATTGCTAGTGTGATTAATTTGATAGTACTTAAATTATAAAGTGATCTGAACTGCAAACGGTTTTTCTATTACGCAATAACCAACATTACCCACACTACGCCCACGGTAGTTAAAATATAACTGATAATAACGAAGATCATATATATCTTAATGCAATATAACTAAAATAGGTACAACAGAACATTAATAGGATATAAATTACATACACATACATACATATTTACTATAATATATATACATATATACAAATCTTTGGTCCCGCAACAATTGCGTAACATACTTTCTTTCATTATCGGCAGGATTTTGAGGAAATTTCTAATCCATCGTTTAATATGTTTTAAAAATTCGCTAGCTCGACAGCGTGTATAACGCAATGAATGTTGTTGGATTGTCAAAATGTGTGTTACCCCTCTGAGTGGCGAAATGGGTTTTTTTTTTTTTTTTTTTTTTTATTTAAACTTTTCTACCCAATGTCCGTGCCCTTTGCGATTTGCATTAGATTTATATATTCAGTTCTTATATTAAACTTGGTTGAAAAAAAACCAAGACATATTTTAAGATAATAATGTGACATCGTTTTAAGTAGTGTATACTAAGCCTTACCTACTACTACTAACTAGGCAACAAAAACTAAGAAAAACCATATACCAATTTTTTTAAAGAACAGGAAAATAAAATGGATAATAAATCTACTGGAAATTGTAAGGAAAATAGTTGAATAAAACACTGACTTATGTGTGAATGTATATCACTACATAGTATAAAATAAAGTCGCTTTCTCTGTCCCTCATCATCATCATCATCAGCCTATAGCAGTCCACTGCTGGACATAGGCCTCTCCAATTGCACGCCATTCAGCTCGATTCTCGGTAACTCTCATCCAGCTGCTACCAGCCACCCTTCGAAGATCGTCGCTCCACCTAGCCTGAGGGCGTCCTACCTAACGTTTGCCAATTCGCGGTCTCCACTCAAGAACACTTGTACCCCAACGATCATCGGTTCTACGGCTGATATGGCCGGCCCACTGCCACTTCAGCTTGGTAATTCTGTGAGCTATGTCGATAACTTTGGTTCTCTGCCCTATGTATGCTTAAATCTTTAAAACTTTTTTCGGATTTTGATGCGATTTTTTTTAATAGATAGAGTGATTGAAGAGGAAGGTTTATATGTATAATAACCCGGTTTATACCCGTGCGAAGCCGGGGCAGGTCGCTAGTCATGGTATAAAATAATTATGCCAATTAACTAAAAAAACTACTTCCGAAATTAAAGTTATTTTTCACTTAGCACCTGGTATTTTTTTTTGGAAGTAGGTTTTTTTTTTGTTAAACAGATTATATTTTTCACTTTTTAGTTGTGGTACTCGTACCTACCCCACACAAATTCACAGTGATAGGAAGTTATTTTATTATTATCAACATTCATTAATTCTTTTTATTAATCAATTTTTTTTTTTTTTTATATGGGACCACCGCACAAGTTATCTCTAACAAATGAAAATTATTATGTCTGTGAATCAACACTTTTTAGGATTCCTTATTAAACAAGGAACCCTTACAGTTTCGTCATGTCCGTCTGTCTGTCTTTCTTTCCGCGGTCTAGCTCCGAGACTCTTAGTACTAGAAAGTTGTAATTTGGCATAGGTATACATATTAATTACGCCGACAAAGTGGTAAAGCAAAATTAAAAAAAATATTTGGTGTAAAGTGGTGATGTTTCAAAAACATTGTGAGTTTGTTAAAAACCATTTTTGGATTCAGGGATCCGTTTGCGAAATATTAATTAAGCTTTAAAATGCTAATTTTTGTTAGAGTCAAGTGTCGCTCCTCCCTGCCAGCTCAATGGTTGGTTTTTGATGTGTGAAAAACACAGCAGTAGTTTATATAACGAAATTAAAAGGAAAACTATCACAGCTAAGTAGGCTCTACAAGTTAACGAGTAATAATCGACCAACTTATATTTGCAGTTGCAAAATCATGTTTTCCCATACATTCCGTATGAGAGAACATGTTTTTCAACTACAAAGTTAAGTTTGTTTTTGGGATAAATTTTATTCATCCCAACTACGGAACCCTTCATTGTGCGTGATTCAACACGCCCTTGACTGGTTTTTATTTTCATTCAATCTTTTCTATAATACCTACCTAATAATTCATAACCATCATGATCGTTTCAGCTGAAAGATGTCCACTGCTGGACATAGGCCTCCACTAAGTGCTGCCACTTCGACCGGTTCTCTTCTTCTCGCATCCAGCGGATTCCTGCGGCCTTCACCAGGTCATCGGTCCACTTTGTGGGAGGCCTTCCAACAGTATGATGATGAATACGCTTAATATGAAGACCATATCCTTTTTGTTTTGTTTTTAATTTTTTCTCAGTTAGTTCTAATCATGGTCTGACAGTTTGAGTAATTTATGTGGCCTACATAAATGTCCTTTTTTTAGTATTGTTCGTCGAATCGTTGAGCTCCTTAAATTCTGAGTTGAGCTGCACGATAACTGACAAATGCGTGCACTGACTGGACAGGCCCTCTCAATCTGTGTGGTGCTTTCCTCTAAAGACCACTTCAGACACCAATCCACATGGCCTTCACATGATCTGACCAAGATTATGTCTGGACTTTAAAAGAGACTGTGACCTCTGAGTTTGTTTCGGCCTTTCTTCTCAGAGTAGTTAGATAGGAAACGCCGACCTCATCTAGTTTTTAAAATATGATTGACGTGTAAAAGTGTTTGTACAAACCTACTTACAGAAATAAAATCATTTATCATTTATCAATAATGATTATGTGTAGATAATGCGAAAGTTCATTTCATTACTCGTTTTGTACATTTTCAAGACTATATTAATTGTGATGATTTTTGGAGAAGAAAATAAGTAGGTATCATAAATAAGCAGGCACTCGAAATAATCGAGACAACATTTTATTTTAGGAAAGTTTGAGTAAGTTCCCTTTTGCAATTATTTTTTCTCTTATACCTACCTACATTTTTTTTTTTACATAACATCACGCCTTGTTTCCCCGAAGGGTTGGGCAGAGGTGTCCCTGTAGCAGGTACACCCACATTTTGCCAGTTATGTTTAAGTCCCATGTAATAGGGGGCGAGCCTATTGCCATCAACCGGGCACAAATCCAGACTCCGGGCTGCTACTGAGAAATTTCAAATAGAAAAACCCAATAACACTTTGCCCGACCCGGTAATCGAACCCAGGACCTCATGCTCAGCAGTAGCGCTTGCGACCATTAGAATTTTATTGTGTTTTGTAAAAAAAAACTTGAACTAGAGTTAATAACAACTAAGGCTTAACTTATATCTACGAGTAAAGGTTATTATTGACCTTACCATTTCTAGAAATCCTGTTTATAATAAATTGAAGAGTTCAAAACTATGCGAAAAAAATATTACGTAAATATTAACAAAAAAATTACCTGTTTTTACTGGGTCCCAGATCTAGTCATTTAGACCATTATTAATTTATATTAAAATTATAAAGAGGTAAGTTTTGTGATCATGTATGCAGGTAGTAATCCTCAAAACTACTGATCCGATTCCGAAAATTCTTTCAATAATGGGAAGCTATCGTATTGCCGAGTGTCAGAGGATATATTTTATGCAAAAATAAACACGCAGACGAAGCCGCGGGCAGGAGCTAATTAGTAATACTTTTAATATTCTAACTCTTCGTTGCTGCAGCTTTAACTTTGAACTTGCACTTGAACTTCATTATTAGAACCAGTTATACACCTTTTACAAAACTCAGTCACCATTTTCCACTAATTTTAAGTTCTTTAAAATTAACTAAATACCTAACACACTAGATTAAATACAAAACACTACAAAAATGCCTAGAAGAAAGTACCTGCGTGCATCTAGGCTGTCACGCGAAACTTGTTTGAGATGGGTGGGTGCCTTAGGCGTCTGTCCCACCGCAGAGCTAGCAACTAAAAACCCCGTAGTTGGTATGAATTTATCCCAAAAACAAACTTAACATTGTAGTTGAAAAACATGGTCTCCCTTATAATATCGATATACGTCACGGACAATTCTCAAATTGCAAATGTAAGTTTGCAATGGCAATTTTTTTTTTGTGTGATATAAATACAAATTAACGATTCTAGGTCAACGGGAAGTACCCTGTAGGTTTTGATTTATTTGTATCAAAATATGTCGCATAAATGGCCGATTTTTTTTATTGCGTTGGCTTGGAAGCTTGTTTTTTTTTTTTAGAATTCCAAGGGACCATAGACGTAAGTCTTTCATATTCATTTCAACTTAATACCTCCATGCGTTCCTGAGAAAATGGGTGTTGACAGACTGACAGACAGACAGACAGACGGACGGGTAGACGGACAGACGATTCCGTTTTTTTCCTTTTGAGGTACGGAACCCTAAAAATGAGTTGGCGAGTAACGACGGCGACGAGCGCAAGCTTGGATATCTCAGACTCTCAACGAGTATTCTGCTCGCCAAGCGAGCGTCACTGAGCGAGTTCCCATCTTTGATAGCTCTTATCTTACGGCAAACGAGTACTCGCTGGCGGGCGTTGTGAATAGTCAGCGATTAACTATTAACATAATTATGTATGTATCTCTTTAACTTAAATGGGATTTACAATCTTTTTAGGGTTCAGTACCTCAAAAGGAAAAAACGGAACCCTTACAGGATCACTTTGTTGTCCGTCTGTCTGTCTGTCTGTCAAGACCCTTTTTCTCAGGAACGCGTGAAGGTATCATGCTGAAATTCATATCAAATACTTAAGTCTACTGTCCCTTAGAGCTGTGAAAAAATCAAACTTCTAAGCCAACGCAATCAAAAGATACAGCCGTTTATGCTGCAAATTTTCGACACTCGCAAGGGAATCAAAACCTACAGGGTACTTCCCGTGAACTCTGAATCTTGAAATTTGGTACAAAGCAACGTCTTTTAGCACAGATAAAGGAAAAATTGCGAAAAGCATAAACTTTTAGTCACATCATATAGTAAAAATATTTTTAATAATTTTAACCCTTTCCTCATGAACACGGTTTGTACGGAACCCTCGGTACGCGAGTCCGACTTGCACTTGGGCGGCTTTTTTTACATTTCTTGAGCGAAAAAAATAATTTTCAAAATCGGTCCACAATTAACGGAGAAATCGCTGGACATAAATAAAAAAAAAAAAACAAACATACGCGACGAACATATAACCTCCTCCTTTTTGGAAGTCGGTTAAAAATCGTCGTTAGCTAGCCGCTTCCTCGTCTGCGGTGGGACAGGTGCCTCAGACTTAGGTTTAGGTCATATAAATAGACATAACAGAATGTAAAAAGACCTGGATAACTGGAATATCTAGCCTGTTCTTTCTTATAACATAGGACATAGGTAAAAAGGTAGGCATTCGCCAAGCTTTCCAGATTTAGGAAAATAATCATTTGTAGAAGAGCATCAAGTAAACTAGGGAGATCCCTCGGAATTATGCGTCCCCGAGTAAATGAGACTCCCCCCCGACCCTTGCTCGATAACGAGGTGCCAGCAGTTGTTGCAGCTGAGCACGTAGCTTTAAATTCCCCGACTAATAATCATGATCTAAACTTTGATCCAGCCCGTCCCATCCTTGATGTCCTCCCTCCGATTGACGCCCTAAGCCGAGGTTCGTACCCCACAAGGGGTGTCCTTAGCGAGCGTTCACCTAGTTTTAATTAGCATAGTTGAAAAACCCCTAGGAGGTTTTAAGTGTAGTAGCTTAAGGCACCTACAGGAAAACCCGGTATACAGAATAAAATTAAAATAAATAGCGAAGCTTGCGTGATGGTTTTCGATATCTCATGACAATGAAACAAAACAAAGATTTAGTATACCTACTCATAATTTCAAGTATGTTTACCTTTTATTATGAACTAGCTGACCAGACAGACGTTGTAGTGTCTAGATTGCAATCTTGTTGTGAATCAGTACCTACCGTTATTTTTCATAATAACTTTTCCTTAACCATACGCAAAACAAAAAATATTTACGTATATCCATCGTTTGAATCATGAGTCATGGGCTTGAATTCATGGAGAAAAAGACGTTCAGTTTTTGCCGAATTAGAACATTACGAACATTTTAAAACAAGTATATTTATTAATATGTGACTTTATTAAAATAATAGGTATATACAAAGTGTTGTTGTCCAAGTAAATACAACTAACTACATACAGAATAAAAAAAATGAAAATATAGGAACAAATCATTGGGCATTAAAAAATTTATCCGCATCACTGTCCGGGAAAGGTGCCCAAAAGGCTGGCAGCATTGCCACTTTGTATGGCAATGCTAATTCTTTGACCTAAAAATTGGCCACGTGAAGAGTCGACCAACCGCTTGGCGATGTCCCGGAATAATCGATGAGCACTCGGACCCCATGGCCCTAGTGTTTCAACCCCAAACGGTTCAAAAATATAGCTACCAGTAAGGTTGCTACATTTGCGCCGTTTGAGGTTTTCTGCACCTACAGCAGCCGCCCCAGCACAACTTGCCGTGCTAGGAAGATGGGATGGCGCGAGGGTGTCGACACAGGTTGCATCCCACACCAAAGGCCTACCCAACTTCCAAGGCATTATGGTCATTCCGTCTGGCCTCTTCCCATCGTCGCGTGCTAAGCCATTGGGTTCTAAAACAGCTGGCACCCCGGCGGTGACAAGAGCCCGACGGATAATGTCATTAATGCTTGCGTGCCGTGCCAACCGACCAGCGCTCTTGCTACAGGAAAGGCCATGGTGTTAAAACAATAAATTGCCACATCGGACCAACCCTTCTCAAGTTATGCGCTTACCAATGAACATCATTTCATTTATATTAATGTACTAGCTGACCCGACAGACTTCGTCCTGTCAAAAAGATTTGTAATGTGGCAGTTTTTGTGCCTACGTATTTTAAAATATTCTCCTGAACAGAACCGTCACCCTGGTGATAGGGCGTTGTGAATAAAAAATAATTAAATAAAACATATATAAGGATTTAAAAGTAAGTAATCGCTTTATTGTTAATCATGTGAATCATAATTATTATTATTATCATTGTAGTGCTTTGTGGTATACGATGTTTTTTGTTTGATTACCTGGCGCATAGATAAACAAATCTGATGGTTTTCCAACACGGGAACAGGCAACATACAATTGACCATGTGAGAAACATGGGTTTTCTAGATTAATACCACAAACACTTAATGATTGCCCCTGGGACTTGTTTATAGTCATAGCAAAAGCAAGCCGCACTGGAAACTGTAGTCGTTTAAACTCAAATGGCACATCAGTCGGAATCATTGGGATGCGCGGTATGAGAACATCTTCTCCTTTATACTTTCCTTTGAGTATAGTTGCTTCTATCACATTGGTTAGTAATTTTTTTATCGCTAACCGTGTACCGTTGCAAAGACGCGGTTGGTTGATATTTCGCAACATTATAACCACCGATCCAACCTTTAATTGAAGATTGTGAGGTGGCAATCCTGGCAAATCCAGCGAGTTTAAAAATTCCGGTGGATAGTTGACTACATCATCTTGATTAGTAGCCGAATCAACTGATTTATATATCCTCAATTCGCCTGTAATTTGTTCTTGAATTTTGAAATTTAATTCATTTACATCTATGTTTTTTGCAGCCAGTATAGCTCGTTCGCTCAACCAATCATGGTTTCTGTAATTTTGAGAAACATCTGGAAACACCTTCTGAATAAGTTCATCTTTTGATCGAGTTAACTGACAAAAACTTTGAGGAAAGTTAATGCAGCCAGTCAACATGTTTATAGGAAATTTGCCATTACCAATGTCAATGAGTTGTTTAGAGAATATGTTTCCAGATTGGTCATTTTGCAACTCGACACGCATATTCTTGCTTAAATGAAGTACTTTGACATGTTTCCACAAATTGGAGGACTTTAGACATGCATTGAGTTCATCAGCTGGCGTTGATCGTGGAATCACTGGCAATGTTTGACGAAAATCTCCTGCTAATAAAATCATTGCACCACCAAATCGGTTATTATTGCTCCGTAGATCTTTTAAGGTTCTGTCTAAAGCCTCCAAAGATTTTTTATGTGCCATCGTGCATTCATCCCAAACAATCAATTTACATTGCTGCAAAACCTTTGCCATTGCAGAGTTCTTCGAAACGTTGCAGGTTGGAGTTTCATTGCTTTGCATATTTAATGGCAATTTTAGTGCTGAATGGGCTGTTCGACCACCTTCAAGCAAAGTTGCTGCGATTCCCGACGAAGCGAGTGCAAGTGCAATTTTATTTTGTGAGCGAATTGTTGCTAATATTAATGAAATCAAAAAGTTTTTCCTGTACCACCAGGTGCATCTAAGAAGTAAATCCCTCCAGTTTCATCATTTGTTACTTTCATAAGAGTTTCAAATACATACTTCTGTTGTTCATTTAACAGTGGAAGATTTGTTTGAATTAATTCTTTCAAAGCGTTGAGATCATACAGTCTTTCTCGATGCAACTCTTGGTTAAAAGCGTCATGCATTGGACGATTGGGCGCGGTCAGGCCTAATTGAATTAATAGTTTGTTTGACATTATCAAGCACATGTCCTCAATTGAAATCAATGCTTCATTGTAAATTTCTTCACTGATTTGTATATTTGGATTTCCCATTCTATTCCGTATTTGATACAAAATATCATCACACATATAATCTTTGTACTTGATCCACAAATCAATTGGGTTTGATGGGAAGCATGTAGATATGATTATAGAAAACAATGTTCGTATTTGATGAGCGTGTGATGATATTACAGCATCATTGAGAGTTTGATCCCAATGAGCGTCATTTTCAAGCAATTGCAAACGTTGACAGGCTCTGGGCGTTGACAGGGTCTGGTAACAGTGAACCTGCTCTGTGATATATTTGCCCTTGTATCTGTAAATAAAAAAGAAATATTATGGTGTGGTATAAATTAATGGATTCTCAGTGATCAAACTTAAATAATATTTGATCTTAAAAAGTATATATTTAGTTTTAACTAATATCTATCAAATATAATAAAAGTGTCACTGAAACTGAATCACCATATAATATGATGACTAAGTGATATATTTCGTAATGATTAAGAAATTGAAGATTAGTGACACATCTTAACTTTGGTGACAGAAAATTTTATTCGCTAAAATAATTATGAGTAACTGCTATAATACATACCTTGAAAGTTGGCATAAAATTTTCCCGAACTACATTTGTTGCCCCAAATGAAGTCATTTGAAAGCAATTGTTATATTGTTGGATATGTGTCAAAAAGTGTATAGAATCTGTTCCTATTCCTGAAACCAATGAGTACAATGGTTCTGGTGGTGGATCCAATGGTATCAATTTCACTTTACCATTTGCGCAACACAATCCATTGGCTTCGTTTTTGTATTTTAATGCCTTACAGTGTGAGCAAACCGAGTTCATAGAACCAATAACAACACATTGGTAGTTACTGTAGTCAATTGACACATCGTAACTGAAAGCAGCTCGATTCAAACTTGCGCGATTATTAGTTGAATGTCGCGCTCGCGCTTCACGCGTTTGTGATATCCGAATTCTTTCACGTTCATTTCCGTCGTCACGTTCTTGTGCAGTACGATTAGATCGGTAATTAGCTTGGTTTGTAGCATTTCTGGTTCTTCTACCTAAATTGCTTCGTCTTATAGGAGGCATATCAAATATAAATTATTTTTTCACTAATCACGAACTAAACAAACACTAACTAACTAAACACTCTGCACAAAACACGATATACGAATTTGTTTCGTGTATCAGTTGTCAAAAGCAAACTCAGTAGATTAGGTAACAGACAACTTTTTTTTTTTTTTAATTTGATGTGACTTGAAGTCAAATCCTTTTAAGCCGTACGAATTGTTTTATTTATTTAAAATTTGTATATTAAAAATAATAAAACACTGTTGGTAACGCGATTTTTGTTTGACTGATGTAATGACGTGGAAACTGATGCATTTTATCTCGCGTGCCGAAACTAATACAAAAGAAACGCGAGTTTCGGAACGCGACATTAAACTCCTCCAACTTTGTATTCTGTGCTCCAACGCACACACGCACATTGTTTTGATAGATATGATCTTTGACGTTAGGAACACACCTACATTGCTTAGACAACAGTGAGTGCTTGTAATTTAATATGAACTTTATACCATAGCAATAAAACTCAAATTGACTACGTTTTAGTTAGAAATCATTTGTATGGGAAAAAGAAAAGGGCTATTTTTAGGGTTTTTCCAGCAATAATTCTAATTTTTCTCGCCGTAAAAACCATCCTTAAACTTCAACGAACATTTTAAAAAAAGATTTGGCCAAATTGGTCCAGGCGTTGTTGAGTTATGCGCTTACCAACACATTTTGCGATTCATTTTTATATTATAGATAGATAGAAGATAGTATGTAGCGCAAGCCCTGATGTATTTACACAGTAATTGAAGATTATTTATTTATTGTTACCATCTTTGTAAGTACTTCGATGGTATGTCTTGCTTCGTAAATAAATAAATAAGCAACTACAGCTGAATATAAAATAAATCTGCTGTTTCATAGAAAAGTGTAATACCTACGCGGTCAAAATGTATGGAATAACAGATTTTTTAAAAAAATCATATACTGAATCCATGGTTTCAGTTTTCGCGTCGATGTCCCTGCCACTCCGTATAATAATGAATAATAGATAATGAAAATAATTATGCCAATTTTCGGAAGATCTAGTCGCAAGAAAAGGTTGATTTTCTGACCGGTGAGGGAGTTTAAAATCAAAATCCAGAGGTTTGTTGTGGATATAATTATTTAATTGATATAAAAATATAACAGTATGACTACGGTGCCTCACGTCGTCGGCCGCTCGGGGCGCGTGCTCTTCGGCAGTATTATACACAGCAACCCGCTCGCTGGAACAGACAGATATACAGTTAGAAAATAGCCAAAAAAAAATTTGAGGCAGACAAAGACTTAGTTCTCTCAATCAAGTTAAAGCGCATCAAAGGCCAGCGATGCACTATGAATTACAAAATTACAGAATAGAAAAAATCTAAACGTCTTCCTCATTTCACTCAAAAGACGTGCATTGCTAGACGGAGGCTGCGAGGAGAGCTTAATAATCTAAACTAAGATTATAAAGACAAACGATTTGATTTTTAATCGACTTCAAAAAGGAGGAGGTTCTCAATTCGACTGTATTTTTTTTTTCATGTTTATTACCTCAGAACTTTCGACTGGGTGAATCGATTTTGATAATTCTTTTTTTATTTGAAAGCTGGTGCTTCTCGTGTGGTCCCATATAAATTGTATTATTTTTGCTTGTATAGTTTTTGTGTTGGGTTCAATAATACGTATTTATTTTCTCACTTACTATATGGTATGGATGATATCTTAAGTTCCTGTCACTGTTATTTACATAGCAAGTAGTGGTATTCGAATTTGTGTGGAGTAGGTACCACAACTAAAAATTACTTTAATTTCGGAAGTCGGTGGCAAAAAACTAAAATTCAAAACCGAAGACACCAACTACCGAAATTAAAGTTATTTTTCGCTTTATAGTGTTTTTTTTTTGGAAGTCTGTTGTTTATTTTTTGTAAAAAGTTTTTTTTGTATGATTGTTACGCTTCCACGGCTAAACGACTGAAGCGATTTTGATGAAATTTGGTATGAGGATATTTCTAACCCTGTGAAAGGACATAGGCTACTTTTTATCGACAAAATACGCGGGCACAACGGCGGACGGAAGCTAACTTAAAGATAAAGAAAAAAATACAGTAGAATCTTATATTCATGTTTATCTTCGGACCCAAGTTTAAACAATGGACCCATTTTTGAGTTTTATTCCGACAACGGTATAGTTCTTGTTACAAAACTGAAAACTTCGTACCGGAGTCAGTTGTCAGTTCTACATAATACTGCAATGTAGCCCCACATTGCCATTGTCGCGTTATCGCGTTCTAAACTTCGCGCGCTGTCTCTCGCACACGGCTCGACGTCTCGCTGAGCAACAGAGAGCGCGCGAAGTAAAGTTCGCAATAACGCGGCAATGTAGCCCCAGCATAAAGAACTGTATTTCAATAACATTTAAGTCCTTATTACAAAACTGACTCGGTGGCTTAAACCATGTAAAAAAAAAAAACATGTATATGAAACACAACTGATGCCAAACATTTTTTTTCATCGGTGAACCAAAGCACCAAAAAGACTAAAACTTAAACACTTACTTATTAGCAATGTTCCGAACATGTAGATAGGCACCACGCAGTACTCATCCACCAGAGCGCCAAATATCACGTTGCCCACGATGGCACCTATCCTGCCACACATTACTGTCACCGCCATAGCCGTAGCGCTGGAAAAATACACTATTTTGATTATAAATTCTATAGAAGATACAGAGGCTTCTAATAAATCCAACATATATATTATATATGTCGGATCCGGTCATTAGTACGGACACGAAACGAATCGCAAGGTCGCCACTGGCGACATCAAGTGATTTACCCACACCAAAGGCGCGCTTCTACAGAGTCGTGATGTTTTAAGGCCACGGCGAGGGGGATTCAGCCTCTGGTCGCATCAGAGAGAAGACGTCGCGGAACTGTTCTCGATTCGTGGTGCTCAGTTGTAATTTGTGATCACTGTGTTAATTGGTGATTTTAATAAACACCGTCGCACCCAGAGTGTGTATAATTTAGCTAGTGTGATTAATTAGAATAGTAAATAATATATAACTGGAAACTGTTTTTCTATTGTGCATTAACCAACACTACCCACACTACGCCCACAGTAGTTAAACTATCGCTGATAATAACGAAAGTCCTTAGTGATATATACTCTAAGCGAAAGTCACATACCCGTCTCCGACATAATTATATATTATATGAGGATTCTACTAAACACATAAACTTTTTAACAATACTAACACTGAGTAAGGTTGGCTTTAACTTTGACTGACCGACTGCATGCATTTCCAAAACCTGCCTTTTCAAAATATGATGTAAATTATGGCTATATATTAAAAATGGCGCGTCAACGACATACTTTATAGAGGCCACCGACATCAATTGTCAAGTCAGAAGTTTATACATAGAAGCATGAGGAGACCCTCACGGTCTGAAGTTCTTTATCCTCCATAAAAAACCGGCCAAGTGCGTGTCGGACCACGCACAATGAAGGGTTCCGTAGTTGGGATGAATTAATCCCAAAAACAAACTTAACTTTGTAGTTGAAAAATATGTTCTCCCATACGGAATGTATGGGAAAACATGTTTTTGCAACTGCAAAGTTAAGTTGGCCGATTATTACTCGTTAACTTGTAAAGCCTACTTAGCTGTGATAGTTTTCCTTTAAATTTCGTTATATAAACTACTGTTGTGATTTTTTTCATACACCCAAAACCAACCATTTAGCCGGCAAGGGGGGGGGACACTTGACTCTAACAAAAATTAGCACTTTAAAGCTTAATATTTCGCAAACAGATCCCTGAATCCAAAAATGTTTTTCACAAACTCACAATGTTTTTAAAGGACCTTTCCAATGATATCCCTCACTATGGGTTAAAAAAAGAAAAAAATAACATCACCACTTTACGTGTATGAGAGGTACCCTAAAAAAAAATGTTTTTCATAATTTTATTTTACCACTTTGTCGACGTAATTAAAATATATACCTATGCCAAATTACAGTTTTCCAGTACTAAGGGTCTCGGAGCTAGACCGCGGACAGACAGACAGACAGACGGACATGACGAAACTATAAGGGTTCCTTGTTTACTACGGAACCCTAAAAAGGGAGGATCCTCCGACCAGACGGGTGTTGTGTCTGGTGGGCTTGGGTGGGCTACTATCCGATGTGTGATGTCAGGAGAAACTTTGCTTTTTTTTGCGTATCGTCAGTGTGATGTGTAGTGCGCATGTGGATGCGTTGTAAATGTCGCCACTAAGTCTAAAAGAATACACAACTACCAGATAAAAAATAAACGAATTACTAACAAATCAGGCGTTGGATGTCAATACTATGATGCACAGTTCTATAATTGATTCTCGTTTTACGTCAAAGGTCAAGCATGTGCTTGTAAGTTATTAGCAACGCCAATTAATCAAATAATGGGACCACCTGATGAATTCTTAGCACTCCATGTATTACTGTCGTTCATTTCTATTTTTAAAGAATTAAATGACGATGTCGCACAATTAAATGAAGACTTCTAAACAACCCGTGACGTCAGTCACGCAGTGCAGTGAGTGCTTGGGGGCTGGGTTTGGCCGGCACTCTGATATCAGTCTTGTCGGCTGACTAAACTGTCACCACCACGTGTGCTATATAAAAATATCTCTTTAGGAGTGATTCCCAGAAAAAATTATGTCACACCCCTTTGAGCAAGTGACGTAGAAGGTAAATAAGGGGTTCTGGCGTGGTGATTATGGAAATATTTCTTTTTGACTACTTAAGTGTTGAAAATAAAGTACAATTGATCAAGCTATTTGAACCGACTACAATATTTCCATATCAATCAATCAATATTTTAATATCTTTCCACTACAATGCCAATATTAGGTTTTATTGTGTGCGTGTTAAAAGGGTTTATTCTGAAAGTGGGCAATGTCGCAAATAGATGTCAAATATTTCGCTATTTTGATTAATTTGGCAATATTACTGTATGGAAATATGAAATGTGGCTAACTAGCGAACTAGAATATTAATAATTATAGCACTGAATTTGATGTTGTAACCGTTTTAGGTGTAAATACTTTTTTTACATCTAAGACTAAATATTCGATGTAATGATATTAATTATTGCATTTCATAATCAATATTCAAAGTCGCTAGTTAGCCACATTTCTTATTTCCATACAGTAATATTGCCAAATTAATCAAAACAGGTAAATATTTCACAGCTATTTGCGACATTGCCAACTTTTAGGATAAACGCTCTTAACTTTTTTAAGCTTATGGCATACTCTTAAAAATGTGATGTTAAAGAACTGACTACTTATCACAGAAATAAATAGTTCAAAAGTAGTTTCAGGTTAACTGCCTGTAGACTAAATAGCTTGTTGTGATACTTTTCTATCAGACCACCAGTTTGATCAGTATTTCATTTTCAACATCAGCTTCTAGTATACGCCAATTGACAGCCAAGTGTAAGACTTTCAAATCATCAAACCATTCAATACACAATATACAATCTAAAACAGTTGAAATTGTTATTATTACAGTTTGTTTAGATAGAACCTAACTCTATTTTTAACCGACTTCTAAAAGGAGGAGGTTCTCAATTCAACTGTATTTTATGTTTGTTACGCGATAACTCGGCCATTTATAAATTGATTTTAATGATTCTTATTTTTTTGGTAGGTAATACTTCAGAGGTGGTCCCATATAAATTTTAATAACTTTGCTTGGGCAGTTTTTGAGTTAGTTTCAATAATACGTATTTTTTCCCACTTAGCATGTGGATGATATGTTAAGTTCCTCTAACTGTTATTTACATAGCAAGTAGTGGTAATTTGTGTGGGGTAAATACCACAACAAAAAGTGAAAAATAAAAACTTTTTACAAAAAAAAAAACAACTGACTTCCAAAAAAAACACTACAAAGCGAAAAATATCTTTAATTTCAGAAGTCGGTGGCAAAACACGAAAATTCAAAACCAAAGACACCGACTTCCGAAATTAAAGTTATTTTTCACTTTGTAGTGTTTTTTTTGGAAGCCGGTTGTTTTTTTTTTTGTAAAAAGTTTTTTAAAATATCCATACACTGATGATAATAATAAAGAAATACTAACGCGACTTTAGTAGGAAAGATCTCGCAGATGACACAGAACAGCACCGCTTCCGTGCAGCTGACGATGGCTTCAAATACACACGACAGGATGAGGTTCTCCAGTGAGGAGCGCACCAAGTTCAGACCCAGGGCAGCCAGGCCAGAGCTGATCAACATCATTACTGGAAGGAAGAGCGGTTTTATTAGATAAAAAGAACTATGATCTCCGACAAGTTAGCTTTCATCTGTTACGAAGATATGGGAGCATAGCGCCTAGAAAACTACTCAACTGGCCAGGAAAGATTTGTGATCCACAAATCTACGCTTTAGGTCAAAACTATCTAAAAGTGGCAATATCCTTGAACCAAGAAATCGAGTAGAAAAATCATTGTGATAATTTTCCGACGGGATAAATTTTTATTCTTGGTTTTCAAGAGTTGGTTTTAATGTAGGACAGTATATTTTAGGTTTTTTTATAAAACGTCATCAAAACAACCAAGGCTGCCATCTCTACCATATCAGTTATCAATTGACACTTACCCAACATGAGCTTCTTGCCCACAATGTTGATGGTGAGTCCCACCCACAGCGCTGTGGGGACACAACTTAAAGCTACCACCAGTGTGTGGATGTACACTCTGTCATCCAAGGTCTGCAACTTGCCCTGGGTAAAGAAAACAGGAGTAAAAAAAATATTTACATAAACTTACAAGGGCACTTATGAAACGTCAGAAGCTAGGTGCACGGTTCCAATTAGTCGTTTCCTATGGGGAAGAACCGGCAAGAAACTCTACGGTTACTCTTTTAAAAATAATTGGCATTTACAATATATATTTTCAAATAACAGTGTTAATAGGTATGGGAGGACAGTTTAACAAAAAAGAATCGGTGACTGCATGTAACTATTCTATTGGCCCTTCGTAAGAGGTTTCGAGATCAGTATCGGGTCATTAAGAGTACAGTTTGTACATGAAATGCGCAAGTCAGAAAAGCCTCAACATTAGACGTTACAATATATTGGCCTAGATGAGATTGTGTATGTTTGCCTGAAAGAATCTATAGTTATGTCCGACAATATTAATAAAATGCCACAAATTGTAAAACTTTAACCGCAAAGACCAAACAATGCTCTGTTAAGATGATTACATCTATTGCAATGGACATTGCATTGCAATACAATAGTGATATATTATTTCTTTTTACCCGACTCCGGCGAAGCAAAAAGGAGGGTTATGATTTTGACCGGTATGTATGTATGTATGTATGTTCATCCGTTACCTTGTAACTTCTAAACTACCAATCATAATTTGAAGATGTCTTGATTTTTGTCTGAAATATTTTTGTTTCATATTTTTTAGAGCGTGATTTTTCAGTAGTCGGGTTTTAGTTTTTGAGCTTACTTTTTCTATTATAAGACTAACGGCCCACCCTTGCATCACATGGTTTTTATTACTTGATAAATATTGAGATTTCCCTATTATTTGTTAGTTCAATATTAATCTATACTTACTATAAAGATGAAGAGTTTGTTTGTTTGTTTGAACGCACTAATCTCTGAAACTACCACTTGAAACAATATTTTAGTATTTGATAGCCTATTTCTTGATGAAGGTTATAGGCTATTTAACATCATGCTACGACCCTTAGGAGCCGAGCAAAAAGAAAAAATTCAGAAAGAACGCTAAGCTAAAACGAAGAAATAGCGCGGACGGGCGATGCGATGCGACGCGTTGGGCCGAAATTTCACGCGGACGAAGTCGAAGGCAGAAGCTAGTGTTTTATACACATAACCTTGCGGGATAAATTCTCGAAATGATGGTAAAAATCTGTCGCGTAGTTTAGAAGAATGCAGGCAGACACAAAAAGCGACCTTAATTTATAGATTTATAGAAGACTAGCTGCAGCCTGCGGTTTTACCCGCACCCGCATAAGTCTCGATCCCGTAGGAATATTGGAATATAAAGTATTCTATATCCTTCTCCAGATCATGGTCTACCCATGTGCCAAATTTCATCTAAATCCGTTTAGCCGTTTTAGCGTGAAAGCGTAATAAACAAACAAACTCACTTTTGCATTTACTAGCTTCTACCCACGATTTCACCCACGAGCCAACCTTCCTCAAGAATTGGGCGGGCTATCGAATGCAAAAAATATTTTTCAAATCCGACTGGTAGTTCCGGAGATTACCGCCTACATAAGATAAGATATATTTATTTGCTCAAACATGTGTACACACACAGAAATAAAAACGTGCATACAAGATAACATTAAAAAAGTACAGGTTCAGACATGTTTGCCACATATTATGGCGTGCAAATATTAATAATACGATTGTTAATCATTTAGGTAATCAAGTCAATAATTATTAATGTAGGTACCTTGAATTTAGCAAACAATAATTATAAATGTCGACAGTATATAAAAACAATAAAAAAAAATCAAAATAAAAATCTATGTCAAAATAAATGGTTCTGTCAGAAATTCCATAGTATGATTTGGCGGTTAGAAATGACTTTAGTTGTTTCTTCAATTGTATATTATCAAGCTCCCTCCAACTTTTTGGTAACTTATTATAAATGATGGGGGCCATGCAAAACATACAAACAAACAAACTTTAACTACAACATTATTAGTATAGTATCAGTTAGAATTAGGATTTAGAACAATCTCGTTTCTCTTTCTAATTAGGATAATATAGGTTGATGATAATCAAGTCACACTCACAGTCAACTCGGCAGTATCGTTGGCGAGTGCCAACGACACCTCACACACGCCGGCAGACACATCGGGATACAGCGACGAGAACTGACTGAACCTCTCAAACAGGTCCGGGAACCACATCATCAGTGTGTAGTAACTGGAAAAAAAACAGACTTAATTAAGATACTTATTAATAAACTAGATATAAATATACTATAACCGGTAAGTTATAGCTTTCAGGGGGCAAAAATACTCATTGATATGAACACTCTGGAGACAACCTTGATTATTAATAACAAAAACTCGGAGTCATTACAACAGCGTCGGGTGCGTAAGAACGTTTCTTAAGTTTTATAACATAAATAACGGTTAAGGTATAAATATCACATTAAGTTGCCGGTCTTTTGCATTCAATAGGTCAGATTATTCAGATCGTCGATCTTTTAAGGTCGTAAAAGTAAAAAAATAAAGTTAAATATAATAGACTGCAGTCTGCGCTCAGCGTTCGGTGTGGCAACACGCCGTGTTCGGGTTCGCGACAAGTCCATCGTCATTCCGAGAATGCCTCGTTGAGAGGTGTCGATTTCTTTCAGGAATTTTTATGGCTCTTTAGAAACAGCAAAGCGGAACAGGTTACTAATATGTCCACTTCTATTGTATTTTATAATGGATTTCCGCAAGGTCACGCTTGAATTAATTATCTTAAAAATAGAGTTAGGTACCTGAACATAAGTCCAAAATCGACGAAACAGCAGAGCACCAACAACCCGATGTAAGGTGGCATGACCAGCATCTTCTTTCTGACCCAGAAGGCGTCCCACCTTTGTGCCCAGGTCAGAGGTGTCTTGGTCTCGTTACCATTATTGTCTGCTGACACCACCTCCTCTTCTTCGCCTTCATAGGCACTTATCATTGACTCTACCTGGAAATACCGAGTTTGGTTATACATAAATTCAATGCAAAAGGATTATAACCTGCGTTGTTTTAAACTTTCAAATTTCAAGGCCGTCAATGGTTTTGAACATTCCATTGCATTTACATTGAAATAGGTAGCACTCTTTTGACACTGTTGTTTTGTCAAGGTTAATCTTGGCTTTGAACATCAAACTCGGTAGATAACTGAACTGTGTCGCTCAAGAATAGTCCCTTAAACTACACAATAAGACAATCGCCATCATTAAAAAACACTCGGTTTTAAAAGACCGCGATTCATCATCATCATTTCGACCGAACGACGTTTACTGATTGACATAGACCTCACCAAAATTCGCCGCATAAGGCTGCCTGTCCACTGGAGCGGAGCTAGGCAGCGGAGCGGAGAAATGTGCCAATATTAACCAATAGAATCTAAACTTCGCTTCAGAGCTCCGCTCCTATTGGTTAATATTGGCACATTTCTCCGCTCCGCTGCCTTGCTCCGCACCAGTGGACAGGCAGCCTTAGACCGCAAAAATCCTTGAACAAAAAATTCATATAGTTGAACTCACCGGAAAATCCTTCGCACTAAGTTTCGTATTAACAACAAATATCCTCTGCAGGACCTGCAGCGCCTGCTCAGCCCTGTTGGCGTACAGCAGGTATCTGGGGCTCTCGGGGAATGGGATGAGAAGCAGCACCACCAGCAGACTAGGGATCCCACAAGCTGCCACGAACACTCGCCAGGACGTGTACTGGAAGTCGGCGTCAAGAGCCGTCAGGTTGAATCGGGGGTCTGGGATGATGAGGAATGCGATACCTGTGAAATAACGGAGGTTATTAAAGTGTTTATTTAAAAAGCAGATTGATTTAAGAAATGCATCAGTGTCTGCACTAAAGATTACGACCATTGTAATTGTAGCTGTAGATAACAGTTTTTAACTAATATAGCTGTTGGTTTCAATGCAATGACTATACAGAAGCCATTTTTACATAGATATAGAGGTAAAACTTTAACCATTTACAGTCCCTCGAGAATCATCGCATTTCCGAATACAAACGAATGCTTATTTCCATGTCCATCAATTATTAGATTTATCGTGTATAATAATTTGAATTCAAAACTAAGTACTTCATTTTGTTTTGTTTTGATTTCCGTGTGAACTTTATAGAGCTGTAAAACTATTTTTCTCAAACATGCATAAAAATATTGTCATTATTTTCGAACAAAGAACACGCGAAGTATCGAATTTACGGTCAAAGAAAATCAAATCCAATGCAGGCGCGTTTTTTTTAATTTGGAACATTACAACGCTCCAGCAATGTTGTATGAAATGGCGTGCTGAGGTTATTAAATACTCTTTTCATCCCATCTATTCGAAAAGGACGACTTAGTTCGCCTTTAAGTGCATCCAAAGGTGGTATTTTCTATAAGAAACTTTTAGCGGGCAGTAATGAGTTTTTAATCCTCTTTATAAGTGCGCCGCAATTATCTTTGCCGCGCACTTTTTGAATTTGGAACATCTTAGTGTTCAGCGCCAAAGAAATCGAACGCAAATATTGTTTGCTGCGCCCGGCTGAATAAAAAAAATAAAAATCAAATTAAAAACGCGCGAACTATAGCCCGCGTTTTCGTCAATTTTCACAGATTGTTAGAAATTCATGGTTTTGTTTTGAAAAATGAATTCTTCAAGTGACAGTGAAAGTATAGAATTAACTCCTGAAAGTATTAGAACTGACGCAAGAAATGTGATAGATAATCTATTACCTGCAAAATCGTGGGAGAAATATAAGTTTTTAGTTGTTTTATCATTAGATACTATTTAATTTCAATTTAGTTGTTACTCTATGTTTTATTAAGTAATAATAATACAATAAAATATGAGGCGCCTTTTATTTTCTCATAGAGGGTGATGAAAAGTAGAGTGTATCATTCGGGCGCAAAACATTTTTGGCTCGGGCGACGTACTTTGAATCCCTCGCTACGTTCAGGATTCTACTAAAGAATCCCTCGCTACGCTCGGGATTCTACTCTAGAATCCCTCACTTCGCTCTGGATTCAAAAAAGCGCCCTCGCCGTAAAAATATTATTTTGCTCCCTTATGATACAATCTACTATTGATTGGATCTCTTTTATCATTCTTAGCATACCAAAGCTCTTTTTGGTTAGTACAAATTGCGTTCACGTGGCTGTAAAGCCTTAGATGCGTTTGCTTTTCGGCACATATGATAAATAGAAAATTGGCGGCAAAGCTGAAAATTCGTCTTGATTTGTTATTTACTTATAGAATAGATAATTAAAATGAGTTAAATGAAATGGAGAAAATGGAGATTAATTTTACTCCACCAGATTTAAGATCAGAAGCAAAATTAGCAATGGTAAACCAGAAAAATACATGAAAGTATATGAAAATTTTATGATTTGGAAAAACGAGAATAATGTGAACATTTTCTACGAACTGTGTATTTTTGGCATATTTTAATGAGATTAATAAAACTAAAAAGCCATCTACATTATGAGCAATTTATTCCATGCTGAAATGTACAGTTCATGTTAAAAACGGCATTAACTAGAAAAATTATGGAAGTTTAACTACTTTTATTTCCCTGCATTCTTTTGAGAAAAGCACTACATAGGCCTCGGCGGAAATGGCAATTGCCTGTCTCGTATTAGTGAAGTCCACGCCTACGGCTCGGCCTTCAAACTCATACTCGACCTGCAATTGCCTATTTCCCGGCCTTTGCAATAATGTACTATTCGTGCCTGCTACTTTAGCAGCTTTCCTCCCATTTTTTAAAATAAATTACATTAAGTTAAAAGAGTAATAAGAACTCTGTATACTTCCAAATCGATTGATAGCGTCCGGTCTGCACCAAGTGCAAAAGACAACTGATAGAAATCCGACGACTGGCAAAACACGAAGTTTGCCGAGGGACATTAAGAAAATAGTTATACTGAAATGTGTCTTGTGATACTAAACTTCTAACCTTAACCCTATTTATTAATGACTAAAATTCATTGGTCATTATTTCAGTTATTTCAAATGTATTTACTTAACAAATTCATTCATAGGTTATCATGCATTACACCCTTCATCTACGAGTCATTTTTAAGCTGATTTTATCAAGTTTCTCATGAAATACTCGATATTTTATATATCCTAAAGCTGTTTATATTGATATACTCGCGTCCACAAACATTCCTCTGGTATGTAATCGGTCGCCATCACATTTGGCAGCCGATGGTATCACTCCCGTGCCAGAGCCAATATCATTCCGGTTGACCTTAGCCGCGGCGCTGACATTCAAATTCTTGCTCGTACGATATAAGCGATCATCAATTTTGGCTATAATTGGTTCGATATTAAAGAGTGTCTTTGTATGTTGTTTCCCTTTTGGTATCATTTATATTTTTAAGTCGTTACTGATCGTCAGAAGCCCGAAAGTCTGATAGCCAGTTCTACCAAGGGGTATCGTATTACCCGGTTACTGGGTTGTGGAGATCAGATAGGCAGTTGCTCCATGTAAAATACTGAATATTCATCTGCATCCAGTTCAACCACTGGAAGCCAACCCCAACATAGTTGGGAAAAGGCTAGGCAAATTGATTGGTATAATTTATATTTTTAAGTTCTGACCCAAAGCTTCTATTTTTAACCGACTTCCAAAAAGGAGGAGGTTATATGTTCGTCGCGTATGTTTGTTTTTTTCTTTTTTTTTTTATGTATGTCCACCGATTTCTCCGTCAATTGTGGACCGATTTTGAAAATTATTTTTTTGTTTGAAAGGGTGTGCTCTCGAATTGGTCCCATATAAATTTTATTAACTTTGCTTTGATAGTTTTTGAGTTAGCTACAAAATACGTATTTTTTTCCCACTTGCTATGTAGATGATATGATAAGTTTCTGTCACTGGTAGCAGGTAGTGGTATTCGAATGTGTGTGGGGTAGGTACCACAACTAAAAAGTGAAAAATAAAAACTTTTTACAAAAAAAAATAACCGACCTCCAAAAAAAAACACTACAAAGTGAAAAATAACTTTAATTTCGGAAGTCGGTGGCAAAAAACGAAAATACAAAACACAAGACACCGACTTCCGAAATTAAAGTTATTTTTCACTTTGTAGTGTTTTTTTTGGAGGTCGGTTATTTTTTTTTGTAAAAAGTTTTTATTATAAATGTTGAATACGAATAAAATAAGATTCTGGCATTGTCTTATCACAAAATAGAACTGTTGACTGGCTAGGTAAGACAAGTTAATGTTCTTGCCACTCAAAAGGAAGCACTGGTGTATTGTAAAATCTATCTAGACCTCGTCGACATAAAATTAAAAACATACTTTGAAAAGAAGTCTTCAAGACTCTCCCAAGAATTATAAAAAAAATCTCTGAGTTAACAAAACTAATTTAAGGTAAAACAATGTCTGGAGTCCTAAATGAAGAAGCTTTCTTACCTGGCAGCAGAATGGTGCCAAATGTCCAGAACACCTCAAGCCGACACAGCATGACATCCCGGTGCCTGAGAGACAGGAAGTCTCCGAAGTAAGGGAAGATGAGCCCCGTGGCCCCGATGATGCCGAACCCAGAGAAGAACCTGCAAGAGGCACAAGTCTACAACGAATAGTTACGCCAAGATTGGTACAAATAAGATATAAAGTGATTTGCAAAAGTGGTGTTTTCTCGTTTTCGTGGCCCTTTTCCTTCTTCTTCTTCGTGTCTCTGGAAGAGCTGGTCAGCGGCGCATGGTTCAATGGCTCAAGTAGATTGATGTTATAGCAGTAACATTGTATAGAGAACAGAACAGATCATAGCTGCACTGCAAGACCAGTTGTTTCCCAAGTATTGTGTAGTAGCTTGGTCGAAAGTATATAAGTATAGCATTTCAGTAATTTAAAAAAGTGATACTTCCAGTCGCATTTTTTAATGTACTGAACTATTTCTTTCTAAATCCAAAAGCATCTGTAGTCATAAAAGTTACGTTAGACAAAATAAATACAACTAAACAAACAGATTTGTTCTAGATACCTGCAGGCTAAGAACGCTGGGAATGACTGCACAACACTGGACAAGAAGGCTGCTAGTGCGTCAAGCAGTAACGCACCGATGATGGCTTTCTTGCGTCCTCTCGCATCTGCCAGGTTGCCCCAGAAGTAGGAGCCTACGCACATACCTGAAAAAACAAGTATTGAGAATATTAGATAAAAAAATCATTGGGAAATTATGACTAGGTACAACAATAGTTGGGTGAATCGCTCAGGTCACTTTGTCGTAACATTTTACTCTTCCTAAGTTAGGCCTAACCTCTGCAGATGTTATAAGAAAGTTAAAAATCTTTAGGCTACTCTATTACTAATAAATAGGCTTCTAAATACCGATGAAACATACACTTCTCGTAATGGATAGCTCGATCGTTTTTCGGAGAGCCATCAAAGATCTTCGTAGGAGAGTATTATAGACGCATCATAGTATGAAAAGAATCCACAGACTATCTTACTCTTTATCAGAGTGAATGTCATCACCAAAACAAAATATGATTTTTTGCACTTTTTCGGCCACTCAATAAGAACACTTCTACAAACGATGTATTCATCACTTACCAATAAGCGGCGTGGCGGTGAGCCTGCCCTTATCACTGGAGGACAGGTGGAAGTCGTACTCGGCAGCCGGCAGCACAAAGCTGAGGGTGGTGGTGCTGAGCGCGCACACTGCGTAGATCGCGCCACAGGACATAAGCAGCAGCCATTGGAAGCAGCCGTAACCTGAAATGAGAAAAAATGGCTGTTGTTAGAGATGGTGAGAGAAAAGACTAAGAAGAAGTTGGAAATGAGATAAATTTGAAAAAAATGCTAGCTGTTTCTGCTCGACCTCGCGACAAACCCAAACCCAGCGAAGATGGTGGGATGAGCTTGACATCTACAGACAGAATTGGTTTACATTTGGGCAAAATTGAGAGAAATAGAAAGAAGCAAGCAGGCCTTTGTCAACACAAAATTGTTTATAAGAAAACAGGATTGAACGACTACGTCGTGTGCTAACGACGCAAGACGATCCGAATGAAATTAATATGCATAGAATAGTAACGTAATTGTGAGATTGCCTTGAATGCTATCAGTTCAGGAAACGAGCTCACAATTTCAATAAAATCAAAAAAGACTAATTTAACAAATAGTTTCTCAAAGAACAAAAACAACGTGGGAAACGCCATTTACCTACGTGGTATAGAAAAAAAGCGTCGTGGCGACAAAAAAGTAGGCTACCCATATTTTATTTTTCAGTCTCCTTTTAACTCAATCACAATTGCAGCAGTCTATTCACGGAGGAGCTCGTGGCTAAGTAATAACAGCCGCACGGGTAGATCCACCAGGTTAAGCCACGCTTGCCGGAGTTGATCTGTGGATGGGTGACTATCTTTACATACCGAGACTCCTCCGTGCCTCGGAAAGCACGTTAAACCGTTGCGCCCGGCTGTCATTCTTGGATCTATGACAGTCGATACGAGTCGTCAGAAGCCCGAAAGTCTGACACCAATCTTACCAAGGGGTATCGTATTACCCAGTTACTGGGTTGTGGAGGTCAGATAAGCAGTCGCTCCATGTAAAATACTGGTATTCAACTGCATTCGGTTTGACTGGAAGCCGACCCCAACATAGTTGGGAAAAGGCTAGACAAATTGATTGAGTTGCAACAGTCTATTTATTTATAGCATCTACATAAAAGTCACAAATCAAGGACAAAGCAGCCATACATATCTGTCACCATCTTTTTTTAAATCGATTCTAGACATTAGCTGTGAATTGAATCGGTATTGAGATCACTTGAACTAATGGGTTTCAATAGACACGAATGCAATACATTTACATATTGATGTACATTATTGATCGACATATTTCCATGTATGTGTTTATAGTAGCGGTGTTAGTAAAGGGAAGATTTCAAAGATATGTAAAATTAGGGTGCCTTTCTGTTTCGTGTTTTATATCGCCTTATGCATGGATAAGTGTATGAAACTATACAGTGTCCAGGCTAGTATGTTCGATCATCTTGTTAGATCACTGCTATTGGATAGTTCAATATCATCTTGTTTAAAATTTATAATTACGGTACAATAACGATTGTGGGTACTTTTTATGAATTTTTCTTTTTACAAGAGAAAAAGAAATTGATCTCTATATAAGATTATTTCTTAACCAATAAAGAGGTCATCAGCACCACTTGTAACTAAGGATCATTTGAAAAACCATTTTTTTTTTTTCAAAAATAATAATTTAATGTACGTTTTCAGCGCTTCAGCGTCTCGAAAGGCCCTTACTGTTGTACATATATTTTAGCAATTGTGAAATACTAGATGATGACGTCACTATCGATTACGGACCATCCCCATCTGATGATATACATTAAAGTCCAGATATGGATAGCAAAGTAATTATCAAGTAATTCACTAACGTTGAAAATCTTTTACATAAACAGTTAGTTCGCTAAGCCGGTAAGTACGCTAGCTAAGCACGGTCACAAATTAGATTTGTGTCCGACGAAACCGAATCCAATTAATCGGACAGGCGACGAGAAGGCGGGACGTTACCGCTGAGCTATGGAAGCCTACGCATTTTATTGATATACACAGAAATTTAAAAGACTTCTGGTTAACTTGTATTGACTTCACGAAGTACTAAGCTCGAATTTTCTCTAAGTACGAAAATCAAAACGAGGAAGTTCGAAAGAGAAAGAAAAGCACATAAGTCACAGTCTAAGGAGGAACAGGTGAAAGCGACCATGGCCAGGCTTCATAGCTCCGAGAAATAGCAACCATTGGGGATGGAAGGTTATCAAATGGTGACAGTGAACTTGAGGACTCGAAAGAGCCGCTTCGCTGAATGTCAATGTCAGAAGATTGGAAACCATCTTCGTTTGTCTACATTATAATCAATCAGGGCATAATGATAACGATAAAATATTGACTAATATTCTGAAGGTATTTACAAGGCAGATTTGAGTGGAAACGCTTACTCTAGAAATACATAATTATAGTGACCTTATTGGTGATGTTCTTCAGAAATGTCAGGTACGTAGTACTCGTAACCGTCCGTGTATCACCAGATGTATGTACGTAAATGAAGCAAATAGAGTACGTAAGGATCACATAGCAGGTAGCGTTCTGTAGTTTCGCCTACCCCCATGAGAAGGGGGCGTGAGTTTAAGTATGTATATTTAAGGGTATTTTTAATTAAAAGAAAGCAAGTAGCACGAGCTGGAAAATGTAACCTTGAAAAGCGTTTTCATTGAAAACAATTGTAGCCTTGAACAATTCATAAAATGTAGGTATGTATGTAATATATAAATACACTTTCACTTTCAAGTACCAATAATATACCTATCAAAACACAAGTACGTAACCAATTCGTTACCACCCTGCCAAGGTCACAGAGTAAAAATTGACCCTCAATGACAGTTGACTCGCTCGGAAAATTGTTACAATTTACTATACTATGTTTTTATACTGTGGATAAAAATAGACGCGACATTTTTGCGGTTAAACTTGAAGTATCTATTTGTAAATTAAATTGCTAATAGACATGTAAATACGTAGTTATCTATGCAAATAGGTATTGTGATGGGAGTAACGTTTTATTGGTATAGAGTAAGTATGGGACTATCAATGGTTGGGATCAGGGAAAAGTAATTTGCTGTTAAAAGGAAAAGCACGTAAATACTTGAGTATGGATAAAACGTTGAAGATGAGATTAGAAAATGTAGCTTTATCTAACGTTTATTGTGATCTCGATCTAAAACTTTAAGGATGCGGTAAACAGCGAGACTTTTGCTTATCTTCTGTTATTAAGGTGTATTTTTTTAAATCTATCAGGTCAGCCACTCAGTCCACAGCTGGACATAGACTTCACCCCAGTTGCAGTACAACAGTCGATTCTCCGCCTTCTGCATCCAGTTAGGCGCGGCCACCATTTTAAAATACTATGTTACTTTAATAGCTTCTTTAAAAAAACTCAAAACAGTTTTCGTAACGACCCCAAACCGTAGGTACGTTCTTGAATGTTACCGATATTTCGGAAATCTTCGGGGTTATAACCGCTGAATTGTCATTGGAGCGTAGAAAGATATAGTAAATAAATAGTTGTCTACGTCAGAGTTCTATTAATGTCATCTCGATGTCACAAGGGACTGTGCACTTTGGACATCGCCCTTCCCCGCTATTTTGAGGCGTAAACATCAGCTCTATAAATAATATACGTTATTGATGTTTTGTTTTGTCATGTTGATTGGAGGATTAGTCGAGATTCTGGATATATTTTTCCAGGTTCCAAGTCCTGACTGGTACGCTCGCCGGCTATTGCTTAAACCACTTCTTTTTTTATTTATTTCCTGGCTCTGTCTGAAATAAAGGAATGTCGGCCTTCTACCGATGAAAATCAATCTGTGACTCCGTCCTCAGTCATCCTGTTCCGAGATATATTGTGATATAATGATCACTTCAAAGATGGATGCTACTGCCAATCGATCTGATTAAGTCTCCACCTTTTGCCGGTTACAGCAAATCTCTCATCTTGGCCGGAGCAACTAACACGTCCAATTATTAATTGCCAGCTTCTAAAGTAAATTTTTTGGCACAAGTTTCCGTAGACATGTGACATCTACCAACCCGCACTGGGCCCGCGTGGTGAATTACGGCCCACTCCCTCTCACAGAGAGGAGGCCTGTGTCCCAGCAGTGGGAACATTTATAGGCTGATGATGAAGTTTCCGTACTAATAATTCACTCCTAATAGCTGAGGAGTGTAAAGTTGATGGTTGAACTCATTATTATTTATATCGTAATAGAGAAGCTGACATGCTTGACATGACTAAAGAGTTACTTGCTGATGATCACATGATTTCCATTGATGTATCATGTGATGAACATAGTACATACATTTTTTTACGTCTTGTCGGTACTGAGAATTTATAAATACTTCATCAGTAGGTGCATTTCTGACATTGGGGTCGCACTTGGATCTTAAGTGACCTAGCCTATGTATAAGATTAATCTCTTTATAAGATCTCTTATTGAAATCAAGCCTACGAAGCCTAAACTCAATTGGGTGAACTCAAATCCTTTTAAAACAACGACAAAAAAATACCGCTGAAAATCAAGAAACTTGCTAGTCTATTTTTAGGAGATCTTGGCAGTGCTTAAAAATCTAATTGTACTTAACTATTAGCATATTGTAGCTATGACAAAGTTTAAACACAGCATGCATAATCTCTAGGATATGGTTCAAGCAATGCGGCTTTAAAACAAAGGACAAAAACTCGTATCGACGCGGTCACGTATCTTGGTACTTACGACGATTGTAAACTAAAGTTGATTCTTTACGAACACTTTGTTATGACACTACAGATTCTAAACGATTACAACAAAAACCTAGACCATTACGTAATTCGTTGCCATGTAAAAGGAAATTATAGGTCTCCTTTGTTGGTCCGACATAAACTTAAAAAGATGGGAAAATATCTTGAAAATATAGTAAAAGGTACAAAAAGCTGTTAAATATATCATGAAAAAAATTAAGGAGTTTCAACAAAAACAAAAGAACACAATATTTAATAGACATTGTAACAGCGAAACAATTTTCACGTCTTCCTTAAGGAAGCTATTCGAATATCAAAAAATATTTGCCCTAGGTCTTAGGACCTAGGCCAAATATTTTTTGATATTCGAATAGGTCAAGAAGTCTCATGACCTCAAAAGGTGTCATAAGAATATGAAATAAAAATCTAAAAAAACCGGCCAAGCGCGTGTCGGACCATGCACAATGAAGGGTTCCGTAGTTGAGATGAATTTATCCCAAAAACAAACTTAATTTTGTAGTTGAAAACGTGTTCTCTCATACGGAATGTATGGGAAAACATGTTTTTACAACTGCAAATATAAGTTGGTTGATTATTACTCGTTAACTTGTAGAGCCTACTTAGCTCTAATAGTTTTCCTTTTAATTTCGTTAATTAAACTACTACCGTGATTTTTTTCACATATCCAAAACCAACCATTTAGCTAGCAGGGGGGGACACTTAACTCTAACAAAAATTAGCACTTTAAAGCTTATTATTTCGCAAACGGATACTTGAATCCAAAAATGTTCATCACATACTCACCATTTTTTTGAAGGACCTTTCCAATGAATAAAACATCACCACTTTACGTGTAGGGGAGGTAGGTTACCCTAATTTTTTTTTTTGTTTTACCACTTTGTCGGTGTGATTAATATGTATACCCATGCCAAATTACAACTTTCTAGTACTAAGAGTCTAGGAGTTAGACCGCGGACAGACAAACAGACGGACATGACGAAACTATAAGGGTCCTTTACTACGGAACCCTAAAAAGCTAGTTATGCATTATGTAGTAATACTTTATTTCTCCACATGCAGACGCATGAAACATTGTAACTTTGTCTCTATTATTAAACAATGTATTTTCGGCCTCGACGGAACGGCTGCAGGGTGTGGATGTGAAGCTGTGGCGCAAACTATGTTCCACCTCCTATCTTGTCCTATGTGCCCCAAAACATGCAGTCAAATTGACCTTTGCAGTACCACCGAGGATACCGTGGAGGTGGCGAAGCTATGAACCAATAAAATATGAGCAATTGTCATACTAGTGACACGAAGCTGACGGAGAAGAATAATGCATCATCAAACCCCTTGGAACTGCAGTACCTAGTCTACAAGTGGCGTTACCATTTTCCATTAAATAGGTCTTTTGTAGGATTGGTCTATTTTCTAAAAAATTGCGACCGCTAGCGAGCGTTGACCCACAAAAGCCATAAACATTAACCAAAAAAAACTTGACATGCCACATAAACAACGACATTTGTCTAGACTTTAAAAAATAATCTCCAAGAGACATAAATACTGAAAACTTTAATTTATTCGCTCATCCTCAATACTTCGTGAATCCCGACAATGTACGGAAATAGCCGACCACGTTAAAATGACCAAGACTAGGTCGTATCTGATAGATACGGGGGTTTGGCACACTGTCAACTGTTATGATGGAGAATAAAACGAAAACGTTATATAAATAGTAAATAATGAAGATCATTACTAGATTATTGTTCTTTTTATTCGCAAAAGAAATGTGTTGTGTCTGGATTTTTGGCATTGGAGTTTTTAATGATGCATAAACAATAATTATTCATTATTTTGGGAGTGGATGTTGCTCTACTTATTTTGAGGAGCTCGTGGCTAAGTACTAATAGCCGCTCGGGTCGATTTGTCAGCTTAAGCTACGCTTGCCGGGGTTGGTCCGTGGATGGGTGACCATTTCTACATACCGAGACTCCTCCGTGCCTCGAAAAGCACGTTAAGCCGTTGGTCCCGGCTGTCATTCGTGGATCTTTGACAGTCGTTACGGGTCGTCAGAAGCCCGAAAGTCTACCAACTAGTCTTACCAAGGGGTATCGTATTACCCAGTTACTGAGTTGTGGAGGTCAGATAGGCAGTCGCTCCATGTAAAATACTGGTATTCAGCTGCATCCGGTTAGACTGGAAGCCGACCCAAATATAGTTGGGAAAAGGCTAGGCAGATTGATGTTGCTCTACTTATTTTAAACTAGCTGCGCCCCGCGGTTTCATCCACATAAGTCTCAATTCTGTGGGAATATCAGGATAGATAAAAAGTATGTCCTAACCCAGTTCATGGTCTACCCATGTGCTAAATTTCATCTAAATCCGTTAAGCCGTTTTAGCGTGAAAGCGGAACAAACGAAACTCACATTCGCATTTATAATATTACGAGATTATTTGGTACACTGAATCTCAGAGTATATTCTCGAATACAGCTAATAATTGCTAATAATTGGTTTCACCCCTTAACTTTTTCTCACCGTTGGACCCCTAATACCCTCAACTTAAAAAAAATATTCATCACCTGGAAACCGACTCTACGACCCTGAAACAGACGCTTTACCACTGCACCGAAGGGTAAACTTAACCTAGAAATTATATTTACAGACTTCCTTCCTTCAATCTCGATCTGGAAACATTTTAAATTCCTTCTTCAGCAAATATCGATACATATTATAAAGTCAGTTCTCGTGTTGTTCTTCTACACATTACCACACTGCCAAGAAACGGATTTTGATGTGGGTTTCACCATCATATGGAGAATTTATTTCTGAAGATTTATGTGTATAATACATTATTATTAAACTTAAATATAATTAAGAAATCTCGATGTTTTGTCAACCCGTAAAAACCGTGCGAATCAGGGGCGCATCGCTAGTGAAAATATATATTAATGATAGGTAGTAATAAAGTTAAGTCCATTAATTCGTGAAGTAAATAGAGCTCTCCATAGGACAGTTAACGGAGTCGTTAAAATCAACAAAGTCATAAAGTGAGTTTATGACAACGTGCGCCGTATACAAATGACAACGTGCGCCATGTGGTCGTATCTACTTGTTTGTGTTAGCTGTTTTAATAGGGTAAGTAGAGATATTTGAAATATTCAGACACTTCTTCAGTTTCCAAGATCCGTGAAAAACATTTTTAACCGACTTCCAAAAGGAGGAGGTTCTCAATTCAACTGCATTTTTTTTTGTATATTTCTTACGCGATAACTCGGCCAATTATGAATTGATTTTAATATTTATTTTTTTGTTTGGTAGGTAATACTTCAGAGGTGGTCCCATATAAATTTTAACAACTTTGCTTGGGTAGTTTTTGAGTTAGCTTCAATAATACGGATATTTTCCCACTTGGTATGTGGATGATATGTTAAGTTCCTCTCACTGTTATTTACATAGCAGGTAGTGGTATTCGAATTTGTGTAGGGTAAATACCACAACAAAAAATGAAAACTTTTTACAAAAAAAAGAACAACCGACTTCCAAAAAAAACACTACAAAGTGAAAAATAACTTTAATTTCGGAAGTCGGTGGCTAAAAACGAAAATTCAAAACCAAAGACACCGACTTCCGAAATTAAAGTTAATTGTATTGTTTTTTTTAGAAGCCGGTTGTTTTTTTTTTGTATCAACTGGTGGTTGTATAGTTGGCAAACATGCTTTATTTAGGTAGCAGCCCACTTGTAAGTAACAACAATGTTTTAAGATCATTATCAACATCATTTTAAAAGAGTAACGGTGGAGTTTCTTGCCCATTCTTCTCCATACGAAAACTACCTTTTGGAAGGGGGCGACTAGAATCAATTTTATTATTTTGTAAATTTTGACGTTCAAAAGTACCACACATGGGCCTATTTGAAATAAATGATTTGACTTTGACTTGACTTTGACTTTGAATATCAAACAACTGAATCTAATTGTGATTATGACATCAATTAAGTCCATAATAAGTTCTCTAATTCAGCAGACAGATTTGCGATTTGTTTTTGAGGTTTAATGCTTAAAGGGAACAAATACCCAGCTCCAAAACAATATTGTAGACTATAGAGACATTATTTCCGAGTAAGATTGACGATTGAATCCTCAAACATCTCTTGCGCAGTAAGGACTATGTAGAATCAAAACAGAGATGACCTGCAGTCATCAAATAAAGGAACTTTAGTGATATGAGGAACAGGGTGTAAAGTTCACTCATCCACCATAGAAAAGGGAGGATCCTCCGACCAGACGGGTGTTGTGTCTGGCGGGCAACTGCCCATTGGTTTGAAGTCGGAATCTTGTATATATGTCGATCGCTCGGTAAACTCTAACTGCGCGATGCAGGATTTGTGTGACGTCATGTCTATGATGCGTAGTTCGTATGTGGCGGTGTAACCGCTATAGAACAAACACAAAATCAAAGCAAGTATAAACTGCGTGTTGATAGATCTCAAACTGATATTCTATCGATGGGTACAACAACCTTTTACCCCAATCAACGTTTTATTTGTGATGGCAACTGAAACATTTCAGCGTTTCAGATTGTCCATTACATTCTATTATTTATTTATTCCTCTTGATTTGCGGACACATGTTTAAATTCTTTGCAAACAAAATAAATTTTCTGTTACTTGTGAAGTTTCGTACGTTTAATTCGCGTAAATCTAAAGTAATAAAAAGAAAATAATGTCAATACTTTTATTTTATTGAATTTGGCAGCGACTTTCCTTGTTTTGTGTCAACTACAAGTGACGAAAAAAAAATTATGTAACGTAGAGTAAGTCAGGGAAAGTGAACATTTTTAACCGACTTCTAAAAGGAGGAGGTTATCAATTCGGATGTTTATATTTTTTTTTAAATGTATTTTCGGGCATAACTCCGTCATTTATAAATGGATTTGCAAAATTCTTTTTTTGTTTGAAAGGGTATGCTTTCGAAATGGTCCCATTGTCATCTGGTCAGGATCTGATGATGGGATCCTGGAGAAATCGAGGGAACTCTTCAAATATTATAGGCACAACTGTAGCAATTTGGGTATTTTTTATATTAACTAGAGCAGTTGCTCTTGGAAAGCACCATTTGGTGAAGTGGAACTGATGATGAAGACTACAGATGGCCATCGGGACTATTCAATAATAAGTATTTAACGGGTTGCTATTCGATTACTTTAATATGGTTGTCAAGCAATTTATGCTCGTCACAATGCATATAGATAAGTGAAGCTGAAGGTGAAGTACCAGGAGAACTCCTAAAAGGTGATGAGCAGTTGGCATTAGACTAATGTAACATAGATAAATTACAAATTGAACCACTAAAAAGCGAGAAATAAAATCGTTTTTACAAAAAAAAAAAACAACCGACTTCCAAAAAACCACTACAAAGTGAAAAATAACTTAAATTTCGGAAGTCGGTGGCAAATAACGAAAATACAAAACCAAAGACACCGACTTCCGAAATTTAAGTTATTTTTCACTTTATAGTGGTTTTTTGGAAGTCGGTTGTTTTTTTTTTTTTTGTAAAAAAGTTTTTTACTTTCATATGCATAAAGAAGGATGATAATTTCTAGCGGAGCTATTACAAGAGTAATTTTAGTTTACCTATAGTTTTGAGCTAGATTAGAAGATTTTTCAGATATTAGGTACCTATAGAAATGTATTTTCTATAGGTACCTAATATCTGAAAAATTCCTCAAAGTGAGACTAAGTTTTTCCACATATCCTACAAGGATGATAAGCTTGATAGTCACTGTTATGTAACTATAATCCATCCACTAATTATTTTGACCTTCGTTAAATCTCGGACCAATAATCCCACTGTTTTCTGTCGTGAAATGTTTGCTACTCCTGACTTCTATTTACGAGTACTAACTAGTACGCAAATTCGGGAAAAACATATTTGTTTTATTTTTAGAGTAATTCAGGTCGAGTCGAGATAAACGGATACAATAAAATTTTCGAAGGTAAGTAATTTTTATCGTTGAGGTAAGCGATACATATAAACACTGCAGAGAGATATGCTTAAGACAATTGAGGTGATAATAAAGTACATACAAATTTGGATTTTCTAAACATCAGTCCTTTTTTTACTTTTGAAAAACGCGCGTTTTACACCATATAAGTAACTATCTATAAGTAATTAAGTATATTCAATACTCAATACTTTATTTGCATTCCATATTATAGGTATATATTATTAATAAACTGTCTGGTGAACATGATTTGGATATATTCAACACCAGTGTTTCTCGGCTTAAGCATTTGTTGGTAAAAAGCTTCTTTACGGAAAAGTAATTGTTAGCAAAATCAGATTTTTAGTTTGTAATTTATCGTCTGCTATTTTTTCCCTAATTTATGTTTAATAGGTATTTCGTACCGACCTTTTTTTTCTCTTTTTTATGTTACGTGTTTATCAGTGGAAACTTGTAAATGGCCTTCAATTTTATATAATTTAAGAACACTGTGTAAGTTAGCTGTAAGTTTCCCGAATATAATAAAATAAAATAAATAAATATGTATAGTAATAGTAATTTATTTTCTCTCAAAAAGGTGCATGGTATTTAAGGTTACAAATTCAGACCTTTGTGAGAGCTGGAGTCTATACTGGGTTCGGGACCTGTATGAGAGATCTGTGGAGATCTATATCTCCAGGCTCACACCCTTATAATTACAACATTAAATTGCTCTTACGTACTGCATACAACATTGTAAAAGCTCCTGTATGTATATATTATGTAGTTTATAACCTATTTATGTACTGTTGTACCTATTTTAGTTATAATGCATTGTGATATATTTATTTTTTCTTTGTTCCTCTCAAACAGAGCACCTGCCATCCAATCTCTTCACCACCCTTGGTTGACTGGTAGATAATGTCGAAGGCATTAAGTCCGCCTTTGTACCTTTTTTGAGTGCGAAAAGATTAAATAAATAAATAAGTACCTACGACCTTGTATTTTCTTTTCTTCAATTTACCCAATTCTTTTACGATTATCATGCAAAACTAACGGAAGTCATTTTTATTATTGCAACAAAGTGTCTGAAAATATTAAAATTCTCAATTAACATATCTATGACTGTCCCAATTAGTCAACGCCACTGCAAGGAAACATTAAGAAAAATGGCTTCAGGAAATAATTCAAAGAGTTTATTTTTCTTGTTCCATAAAATACTGGCAACGAGCGAAGTTTAAAGAATTTTCGGAGCTATATTTCTGTTAACAACCACTTCCAACATGTTATGCTTTTGTCTGCTAAATAATACTAATGTGAGGTAATTTTGGAGAATAATAGATATAGTTTATGAAACTTACAGTTTTGTGACTCAAACTTCTGTCAGTCTATTTTTCTCGTCAACTTTGAATGCGGTTATCAAAGTCTATCACTTCACTCACAGCATCAATACACCTGTGTACAGTTGTTTACCTCTTAATGTATGCACTATCTATACCTACTTTGGTTTTACAATCATAAGTCATCGTATTTATTACAAAAACTTACCTGGTATTTGTTCTACTAGTTCAAAATAGTAAAAAGAAGTAAAAAATTAAAAACCCGAATTTTGAACTGTAGAACAAATACCAGGTAAGTTTTTGTAATAAATACGATGATTTATGATTGTAAAACCAAAGTAGGTGTAGTTATAGCATACATTAATAGGTAAACAACTGAACATAGGGGTATTTTTTTATTTTATAAATAAAAAAATTACAAAAAAATGGGTTAAAGTAATATAATATTAATAAATATATCAAATTCTCGTGTCACACTGTTAGTTGCCATACTCGAAACGGCTTGAGCGATTTTTATGAAATTTTATATGTATTTTCGGTAGGTCTGAGAATCGGTCGTAATCTATTTTCCCTTAAGTGAAAAGGGTGGTCCACCCCAAACATGAATAATTAATATGGCAAAACAACGTTTTCCGGGTCAGCTAGTATAATATATATTTTTGAAATGTGCTAATTAAGCCCTTTCATTTGATATCTTTTTGATTTTTTTCTTTTTTAGTTCTTCACTTTATGTCCTCTAGAGGGCGCCATATTCACATTGCCTATAACCAGCGGACGATCAAGACGCTTCCAACGATACCTCATTTGGCAAATTATGATGTGTAGTTTAGAAGTTATGAGGTAACAGATGAACATACCTGTCAAAATCATAACCCTCTTTTTTGCTTCGCCGTAGTCGGGTAAAAATAAACAAACCATTGCACATACGTTGGCTTTTTCCTCTGCTTTAGACTCGCCCGTGTGCCCGGGCACTAATGACAGATTTAGCACATTGAACCAAAATATTTACAAAACGAAACAAGGCTGATTGATTTATTTCAAATATTATTGTTTTTAAAGTTCAAAATATTTCACTACAAATGCATTCGTGAAAGAATGAGTCTACGGTTTGATAGATTCATTTATTTGACTAAAAGGTGAAATCATTGTAGAGGTAATTGATCCCAGCTCTACCGACCTAGTGGAAACTTTATTATAGACGAGCTATTGCCCGCGAGGAAAAACATTGTGACGAAACCTGGACTTATTAATACAATATGTAAAAAAAAACTTTTTACAAAAAAAAAATAAACTGACTTCCAAAAAAAACACTACAAAGTGAAAAATTACTTTAATTTCGAAAGTCGGTGGCAAAAAACGAAAATGTTTGTTATTTTTCGATTTGTAGTATTATTTTTGGAAGTCGGTTGATTTTTTTTTGTAAAAAGTTTTTTTATTTATCAGTTTTTAGTTGTGGTACCTACCCCACAAAAATTCGAATACTACTACCTGCTATGTAAATAACAGTATACTAAGTGGGAAAAAATACGTATTATTGAAACCAACTCAAAAACCATCCGAGCAAAGTTAATAAAATTTATATGGAACCACACGGGAAGCATCAGCTTTCAAATAAAAAAAGAATCATCAAAATCGGTTCACCCAGTCCAAAGATCTGAGGTAACAAACATAAAAAAAAGAAAAAAAAATACAGTCCAAACCTCCTCCTTTTTTTGAAGTCGGTTAAAAAATAGCTGTCCGATCCGAAAGGGGCACATAGGTACTACAATAACATTACTTACCAAAAAAGTAATAAAAAATCTTATTATTGTTGAAAATAAAAAGTTATTGCTATTTAATTGATTGATTAAAATTTTTGATTAAAATTCACATTTTTTGTACCAAAATTATCACAAATCCATTATAAAAAATTAGCAAATTTTCAACAGGTATGATTTGTAGACACCCTAAGAAAGTTACAACCCCGCAGCGAACAGGCATCGACCCTAGCGGACCCCTTCAGTTGTGCTGACATCTCTTTGAGGTGCGCGTGGAACAGAACGCGCCGTCGACCCGGATCTGGTCCTTATCGGACGGCGAGCTACCCATTGCTCACCGTCCGCAAGCCCATGATTTGTAGACACCCACCAAACGACGGCCGCACGTGCCCCATGTAATAACCCGTTTTTTTCCTGAAGATCTCCACATAAATAGACTCTACTCGAAAGAGATACCCTCACGATCCCCTCACAATCGGACAAGATTTTTTTACACGTTGTATAAGTTTGAAATTGCCAACCCGTCTTGAGCGCGCGTGGTGATCAATGCTCGTGCCTTCTCTGTATGAGAAGTGGCTTTTTCCCAACAGAGGGACAATAATAGGCTGGTATTATTTATTCGCCGCGACTTCCTCTACGTGTATTTTGTATTTCATAATTTTTAATACAAATATCCAGGACTGCCTCTTTGGTCTAGTGGTCACAAGCGCTACTGCTGAATATGAGGTCCTGGGTTCGATTCCCGGTTCGGGCAAAGTGTTATTGTATTTTTCTATCTGGAATTTCTCAGTAGCAGCCCGGAGTCTGGATTCGTGCCCGATTGATAGCAATAAACAACAAGAAGAAACAAGTCGTGTCCTTTTCCAGGTCTCAGGCTACCTATTGTCAAATTTTATAACGATCGGTTCAGTGGTTTATTAGGCGTGGAAGGGTTTAAAGAGACAGACAGACAAAGTTACTTTCGCTGGATGTCTAAACTTCACTAAATACAGCTAGTAAACTACTGGGACAGGACAGTTACATTTATAGCCATAACTACAGTCAGTCATACGTCGTAAACGGAGCCATCTAACGTAAATTGAATGGTTGACATTCTAGGAATTTTCCGTATGGAGGAAAACGTTTCAGTTTGTCCTTACTATCTAATTGTTTTGTCTTCGTATTTAATTCTTATAGTGTAACATGAATTCATGACCGTAGTCAAGTTTGTTTAAACATAGTTATATACATGGTGGTAGGGGACATCGACGCGAAAACTGTTACCATGGACTCAGTACATGATTCTGAACGCCCTGCGTTGAAATTATTCGTCGGTTATTAAAAAAAATCGGCTATTCCAATCATTTTGACCGCGTAGGTATTGCACTTTTCTATGAAACAGCAGATGTAAAAAAAAAAAAATCCGATGTAAAATTTAAAGGTAGGTTTCAGAATCATATACTGAATCCATGATAACAGTTTTCGCGTCGATGTCCCTGCCACCCTGTATACATCATTATTGCCAGCTCCAATACTGTCCTGAAAATGATCGCTGAGCGATTTGACTGCCCCTACATACGACAATGCTGTAACAGACATGTATAGCCAGGGCACTTAAGCTGATTGACACTGACCTATATTATTATTAATGACTTGTTTGATTAAATCTATAATTTTTAATTTAATATTAATTCTGTGACTAATTCTGTGTAATTTGACATATCATTTTAATTTCAATTCTGTGACCCTTTGTATTACTCATTCGTTTATTTTAATAAAAAAATATTTTTATTTGAATTCTGTGATCTTTATAATGTGTACCTATTTTAATTGCATTGACATTATTTTTATTATGTTGGTTTTGTTAGATTGTGTATTGCAGTATAGTTAAATTTTATTTGATGTAATATGGGTTTTGCCTGAATTAAATGAATTTTATTTTTTTTATTTTTTATTATGATCTTCCTAACCATATTAGTAGACAACTTCCAGCCCAAAAAAAATTAAGGAATACAAGGCATAAAATTAAAGAGTGAGATAGTTCGAGCTTTTGACAACCTGTAAAAATTGTCAAAGATAAGTATACGTATAATAAATGAGCGGGCCAACCATGATGCCTTAGAGATATGGTTAAACCATTGGTCTAGGTTCTAGCACAAAGATATAATAATCAACTCAGTCGTTTAATAGATTATATCAATTTGAATCGAGAGGACGCCTGACGCGAGTTGAGGACGCATTTGGCCTCGTGCGGGTTGAAAGTTTTTATTTACTTGTTTTGTTGCTCTAACGGGTTTTAGATAGCCAGTTCCTCTGTGGTTGAGGATTCCGGGTGAAGCTCGCTTCCACCTTCGGCCTGATCATTACTTACCATTAGGTGAGATGCAGGCAAAGAGCTTCCCCACTGTGGTTGAAAAAAATATATTAAAAGCTCTACCAAGCACCGTAGCCTTCAAAATCATAATTTTCTATTTTATAAAAACTTGTGAGTTTTTCATTAACTTTATGACGATGTTCTGCCTATGTACTAAATATATATCGTGTTAGATTTCGTAGTAAAGTAGTAGATACTTTTTCACGTGTTTTCAAAACAAGCCGCCAAACACAGTAGTCTGTGTCAGGGGTACTGCCAATGGAAAATTACTGAAAGGAATGGTGGTCATTAGAGAAAATTCATGTCTATTTGTTTAGGTGTTTGAGAACGATTGCAAATAGAATTATGTAAGCGTTTTTTCCAATTAAAAATCAGGCTATTTTGGGACTTACACGATTGGCAAACTAATCATGATCGCTGCTCTTTATAAGTAGTAAATAAAATAAAATATTTATTCTACCATAAATACTTATATTCCATTTGAAATAAGATTAGACATTTAAGCAAACCTTTTTTACAGTCCGTTCAACCGATTTTGACTTCTATACCGTAGGCATAAGGATGGCATTAAAAGCAAAAAAGTGGTTACAATACCAACTGTTTACTGCAGCTGTCATTTGTCATACCACCAACGCCATAGAAGTCAAAATCGGTTGAACGAACTATAAAAAAGGTTTAGTTAAATGTCTAATCTTATTTCAAATGGAGTATAGAATAATGTATGCATATTATTTTATCATATCACATAATGGTTTATTACATTTTGACATTTCATTGTCATTAATATTATTGTTTGTTATTTGAGTTAAATTCATATTTGTAATTGTATTTAGGCATTATTCATAGGTGCTTATAAGCATAATAAAGTTTAAAAAATGTATAGAAGTATTAAAATTAAGTAGTAAAGATACATTATAATGTTTTGACTTGACCTTTGATTTTGTTTCAGCATTTCTTCTCAGTGATCAGTTAGCTTGGAGTCGGAAATGGCGCGCCATCTAGTATTAAAATATTGACCTAAAAATTGACGTGTAAAAGTGTCTTAAGAGATCTATTCACAGAAATAAATATAACAATACATTACATTCCATCATTTTATTTTATTTTATTATTTAGTGAAATTAATTGTTTGTCCAACAGACGCTACGACAATTTGCCGTGTTTTAGCCATTTTATACAACTGTCAAAGAATGACAGTAGTCGTCCAGCGCTCGGTGTGGCAACATACCGTGTTCGGGTTCGCGACAAGTCAATCGTCAACCTGAGGATGCCTCATTGAGAGATAAAACACGTGTCGATTTCTTTCAGGGTTTTTTATGGCTCTTTAGGAATAGTTAAGCGGAACAGGTTACTAAATATATCCACGTCTATTGTATTTTATAATGGACTTCCGCAAGGTCACGCCTGAATCAAGTAACTATCTTTGACTTCTCTGACTTTACCTAATACCTACTTATCAAACTTATTTTTTTTTAAACCCATTATTTAAAATATCAATAAACCACGGATACGATGGTAAAAGGCTGATATTTAATATAATAACACCGACGAAAATAAAAATCCAGCCCAAAATATCTAGGAAGCTACTTTCGTACGTAAGCACTAAAGCTCTGGCTGTCGTACGCCTGTTATCAGAAACTGTATTGTCGATACTACACATTATCTGATATCGGTCAGACAGTTAAGTTATCGATGCATACTTAGGTACTGTAATCTATTTTCATGTAGACAAACTGTTGTCATGATGTCATAAAAATTGTGAATTAGGTAATAGGGGTTGATGATCGGATGTTTGAAATTGGTCATTAAAATTGCTGGGAAAATTAAAAGAGGTTAAAACCTCTTTCGAAGATGCTAGAACATTAAAAATGTAAACGACTCAATAGACAGTTTGAACATTCTAGAATCTAGAATGTTCAAACTGTCTAAGGAGTCGTTAGTTTATTTAGATTATTCTTCAGTTCAGCTATGGTTAAGGTAGCAACTGCAATTAAATTAGAGACAAGTGTGATAGAAGTAGAAAGCTTAATTATCCCAAATTACGAGCTTGCAATTTCACCATTATAACCATTATAACTACTACAATTACTGTTAACATAGGCAATTATTTACCACGACCAGCAGTATGTATTAGTTTTAGGAGACATATAATCCTTACTTAGCAGCGGGACGAGCTTGACGCCTACAGACAGGATTGGTCCGCAGTAGCTCAAGCCAGGGAGGAGTGGAAAGGAGAAAGGGGAGCTTTTGCCCCACATAGGCTAAACATAAAAATAATAAATACGTAATAATCCTTACACTGTTTGTCCACTGCGCAACGTCAACGGGACGAAAAACGAGATCATTTGAATCGAAGGTGACGTCCCGGTGATGGTGTGCGGTGGACACGAGGTCATAGTAAATGTATGTATCGCTACTTCGATGCCGTCATCTCGTTCTCGTTGACATCCCTTGACGTGGCAGTGGACAAACGGCCTTACTCGGTTTTGAATTTAGCAAAAAGAAGGTCACCATTCTATTCATCAAGTTCTATGACATTTGCGATTTATCAATCGTTACACCTCATCGACGATTTAGGAACCGAATGGCCTTTACACCCCAATCATAATTTAGAATGTACTATCACGCGATACTCAATCTTTATAGGAAAGGTACCTATAAACTGTAGTATGGGTGTGTCTAATTGCCTCTATATATAATGGAGGACGTTAGTATATTATTATATCCTACATCTTTAGAGGTATGAGGAACACGGTGTAAAGTTCACTCATCCTCTATAGAAAAGGGTGGGTCCTCCGACCAGACGGGTGTCGTGTCTGGCGGGCAACTGCCCAACGGTTGATGTCCGATAGTCTTTATATGTCGTTCGCGCGGTAAACTCCAGCTGCGTGATGCAGGATTTGTGTGACGTCATATCTTTTTGATGCGTACTTCGTATGTGGCAGTATAACCGCTACACATCCATCACTTTATGAGCACTCTTCAAGAGTTCACTGGTGGCTGTTCTGTACAGTGGGTCGAGCCATCTTGGCCCATCTTAGTCCACTAGAAAGCACACAGTCCACATTGCCATGATATAATTATTACGTAACCACTGCAGCGCCGGCCCGAGAATTCCTGGCGCCCTAGGCGAAAGGCTGGAACGGCGCCCTTTTAAGAAAATTCGTGACAAAATAAAACAATGTTCTTTCTTTTTCGTGTGGTTAGTGACTAACCTGGTGTCAGAGTTTTAAAGCCGCCTATGGGCCTCTGACTTGGTTTCACATGCCGTTGAGAAATATCTCTCAGGCGCGATCGGTACAACGATCGCGGTCAAACTATAATAGTAAATCAATTTTGAACAAAACATTATAACATACAACAAGAGAAGCAATAAATTTGAAATCGCAATTTTTTTAGCAATGGAGTGAGTTGAGGCTATCAACTAAACTCGCTTTTGATTTCCAGATGAACCGTACCGATGGTTTCGTAATTGTCCATGAGCGCATTTTGGTAGAAAAATTGGTAAAAGATTGGGAATATTTTCAAGTTGTAGGTAAATAAAAATTAATGTGCAGTATAATTTTTTTATTTCGATGCCGCCGATTGCCGCCCCCCTAATACGAGCGCCCTAGGCCGTCGCCTAGTTCGCCTATATGAACGGGCCGGCCCTGAACCACTGTCAAAACGTCAAACAAATAGTTTTATGACAGCTGCGCGCATAGGAACGAAATGTTGCCATTTAGGACTAAGTATTGTATTTCTTTTATTTTAGATTTCTTAGTTTGTTATTTCGCTATATGCTGCATCGGTTGACGTCGTCACGTCAACGCGGGCTGTCGCTGAAAACTAGCGCTGGGGCTCTGTCTCGCATAGGGTCGCAGAATTATGGTGAGCGATGGCCATTTTGCGTGGATTTTCCCCAAATTGTTATTTTCGTGTTTTTGTTCTTTCTTTGTTGTCATGTTGACCGAAATAAAAGTATTTTTTAGTTCTTTCTTTCCAAAGAACATTTGGTGCATTTGTGTAAAGCAAATTTTTAAAGCTTTTGGTTGCAGATCCAGATAGTAAGGTTTTAATAGAAAGAAATAGAAATTTTTAGATGCATTCATAAATGGGTTTGTATTAGCTTAATCTATTCTTTATATTTGTAATTATTTAGTAGTAGAGCTAATTAATGAAAATTCTCGTCAAGGGTAAGTGCTAACACCAATAACCAATTCGTCTGCATCGCTGTCAATAGGAAAAGTGCCCAAAAGGCTGACAGCATTGCCACGTTGTATAGCAATACTGATTCTTTGACCAAAGAATAGGCCAGCCCTCTGGTCACGTGAAGAGTCGACCAGCCGCTTGGCGATGTCTTAAAAAATTAGGTGGGCACTCGGATCCCATGGCCCTAGTGTTTCAATCCCAAACGGCTCAAACATATAAGTCCCAATAAGATTGGAGTATTTGCGCCGTTTGAGGTTTTCCGCACCCGCAGCAGCAGCCCCAGCACAGCCCGCCGTGCTAGGAAGATGGGATGGCGCAAGGGTGTCGACACACGTTGCATCCCACACCAAAGGCCAAACCATATTTTGATTTAAGAGAGTGTCCGTGGAGTATCTTGCTCGTCCTTCTCCATAGGTACCTGCTACGCTTTGGAATGGGCAACTAGCTTCATCTTTCTGACTGACCGACCCCTTGACAATTCAAAAGTCCTTCTAATCGGTTTATCTAAGCCAATATTACAAAGATAAAAGATATTTTGTATTTTTGTTTGTTATGAATAACTCAAAAAAAAGACCTATTAAAAAAAAAGTAGAAAGCTATTGTTACTGTTTTCATTCATAACTAAGTAACATAGGCTATAATTTATAAATATATCACAAGTTTGAAATAAAAGCATTGAGTTTGATATTATTCCTGTGTTTTCAGGATGCAAGATTCAATGTCATTTCAGGCGCATTTGTCATTTTATATAGGTAGGTAAGTGACCTATCTAGGCAGCATTTTCCCTAAGTCTGGTCAACAATGAGAGTCTACGTACATAAACCAAATGAGGGCAACTTTCATGTAGGTAAGTAGGTAGGCAGTTATCTACACACGTCAAACGTGTTACCCTAATTTTTGACACGCTTTTATTACCTAAACATTTTCAGTATTCATTCATGTTACATTTTCATGAAATTAGATCAAGTAAAACATGGCTTTGTAGCCATCTTTTTATTATTTGCCAGAATGGAGACCATAGTAACACGTCATCATTGTCTGCTTTTTCCCAACTACGTTGTGGTCCGCTTACAGTCTTACCATATGCAGCTGAATCATCATCATCATCATTTCAGCCGAAAGACGTCCACTGCTGGACATGGCCTCCCCCAAGCACCGCACAGTGGGAAAATCGCGTATGTTTCGTCTCAAAACTCTGTATCTCAGTTGTTTCAAAACTAAATGAGCTGTAATTTTGCACACATATACTTGGATGTATAAAATTTTATGGAAATAATTTTGATTTTAAAAATTCTGTTTATTAATTAATTTTAAAATTAAACATAAAAAAATACATGCAGTTTTTATGAAAAAAAATATAATATATGTTTGTTTAATTTACATAAAACGGAATATACATAGTGCCAAACGAGAAAACAAAATATGTACACAATTTAGCAAGCTCCTACAGATTTGAAGGGCCTTGGCTTCATCTAAAAGTTCTTTCGATATTGTTTCTGAGATATTTCTCAAACTTGATATATATGGATCAGAAGTGTACAATAAGGTATGGAACACATCTTCATTGGTAGCCGCTCGTGAACACTTTCTAGAATGATGAAGTAAAAATTTTTTGTAATCCTTAGTATTTCGGGATTCTTGCGCGTCTTCGCACAATTGTCCGATAGGTAAAATAGCATAGTACTCAATGATTTTTTCGCCGTAAATAAGTATTTTATGCACAGAGGAAGGCATATAATACATTATAATTATTTACGTACAGTTGGGCTGTACTATAGCAATAAGTTTATTTGAATGTAGGAGAGACCACAGTAGCCATATCCTCTGGTGACAAATTGAAATTTTATTGTAAGTAGTCTTCTACATTATGCCCATTTATCAACAAATTGCACAACTCTCGTTTACTACAAACAAATTCACCCATTTTTTAAATCAATCAACTTCTGCGAATATTTTAAAATAAGCAATAACTGCTTTTTAGGGCAACTGAATATCTGACCAACAACTGTGAATGTTTCAGGGTTCGCCTTCCTTTTATTGACCAATGAAATAGTGCAATGTGCAAAAAGATAAGAAACTGATAATTTGCACTCTTCCCATAACCAACCTGTTTTTAATTCGACCCTAATAGATAATTGACCATATTTCATCAAGTAAGGTGGTCAAAACTGTATCAAAACCACAAAAATCCATTAATAGTACTCATCACTGTAATTAACTTTTTATCAATTTGACCTTAATAGATCAAAAATAATTTTATGAGAAATAAAACGAAAATGAAAAAAATATATAATTTTATCTCGCGATATGTTTTGATCCCGTGTCAGAAAAAGCGCAAGTATGCGCAAATTTTTATTTTCTCCTTGTATATACTAATGTATAAAGATCTTAATAGAACAAATATCTCGACAGCGGCAAGCAGCGGTAAAGGGAAAAAGTCTCGTTAAAACTAAAAAATACACAAAAAATATACCATCTTAAACTATATTGGTTAATTTTATTTTATTAACCAATGTATATAATATTATTTACTAAACGTTATGAGGACATTATAAGCATTCCAAAACTGTATAATACTTATACATTTATATCTAAAACTTTTGAGTAATGTGGCGTTGAATTATAGTAACGTATTGCGTTTAAATCACCTCATTGAACATGAGTTAGCTTTGATGCCTATTTATATACATTATAATTAAATTTAAAAAAACAAAAAAATTGCGACAAGAAAGCTTACTTATTAGACTATATTAATTTATTAATTTTATTCCATTACAACGACTTTCACGTAAAACGGTTTTGAGACGGCTTTGTATGGGGCTTTCCCACAGTGCACCGCCACTTCGACCGATTCTGTGCTTTCCGCATCCAGCGGATTCCTGCGGCCTTCACAAGGTCATCGGTCCATCTTGTGGGAGGCCTTCCAACGCTACGTCTTCCGGTACGTGGTCGCCACTCCAGAAGCTTTAGACCCCATCGGCCATCCGTTCTGCGAGCAATGTGCCCTGCCCATTGCCACTTAAGTTTGGCAATTCTTCGGGCTATGTCGGTTACCTTGGTTCTTGGTATTCCTGATTCGGTCACGTAGGGAAACTCCAAGCATAGCCCTCTCCAATGCCCTTTAGGTGACTTTTAGCCTTCTGATAAGGCCCATTGTAGCTGGCAAGGCAGCTGAATATCAATATTTTACTTGGAGCGACTGCCTATCTGACCACCACAACGCAGTTACTGAAGACTGGTTGTCAGACTTTCGGACTTCTGACTACCCGTGACGAGTATCAAACATCTACCAATGGCTTAACATGCTTTCCGAGGCACGGGGTGTCTCGGTATTATGTTAGGGATGGTCACACATCCTCGGATCGACCTCGGCAAGCCTCAAAGATCACCCCGTGCGACTGTTATGATTTAGCCATAAGCCCCTCATGGTAACACATATTCCGTAAAATAGCTACCAATATTGGTTATGGAGATTAAACCCTGTGACAGACAGACAGACGGTGTAGGTTTAGGCTAAATAATTTTTTTATTATTTATTTATCTGATTTACACGGCTTAAGATACCAATTACATAAATCAAAGTATATTTAAGTACAAACATAACACATAAACGAATAACAACAATTAAATACAATTATTATCACAAAAATGTAGGCACATAACCATTAAATTGTCGAATTTATCATCGAACAGATCGCAGTCCGGGTTGGCTTCCACGAGCTTATTTAGTGCGGTCAACACGCGCGGTAGGGTAGACGCAGCACGGGCTGCTGTCCGACACGAAGGCACGCCTAGCAGTCGATGTTTTCTACCACGGAGATAATTATTCGGTGTGTATAGTCGAATCAGCTCATTATGGATATCAGGCGCATCCGAAATACCCTTCCACACCTTGAGCATAACGCCTTCCTGGCCACATGCCCTTCTGGTCTCCAGCGTATGATATCCCAGACACCCTAAGAGGAACTTGGTAGGATAGAGGTAGGGATAGTAACCGAGAGTTCTTATGTAAAGAAAACGCAGGAATGCTTTTTGCACTTTTAATAAGGTCGTGTTGACAGCTTTAGGTATACAGAACTCTAAATGGTGGTGGTGGACTCTGGATGGTGCTGATCCACGCGTCATGTTCGTGAACGGGCGCCGTCAGTTGAGACTGGTCATCTCTTATCTGCCAGGGCTTATTTTTAATCTTGTATTTTCATTTGCTTTGATTATTTTTTGTGCATTGTTTTCACATATTGAAGCAATAAGAATAATGTACCCAGAATTTTGTAATATCTATATTTAAAATATCCGTTCAAAATGCCCGTTCTTCTCCACAGAGATCTACGTTTTGGAATGGGCAACTAGCTTCAACTTTTTGACTAACTGACCGATTCTTTGACAGTTCAAAAGTGCCTGTAAATGGTTTTATTGAAATAAATGCTTTGAGTTTGACTGTGAGTCTAAAGCGATAATAAATTGGGTTATTTAAACCTTACTTCAAATGTTACGTAATGAAAACGTCAAACGTCATAGAGGTAAACTCTAAAAACTTCCAAAAGATTCTTCAAAAGAAACAATTAAACAAAAGTTCCACTTTGATCGCCATGACAGCGTTTGTTTTGGCGGCAAAACTTATTTTCGGTGTTGTTTCACGGCCATTTTCGACTACGAACATCCAGCCTGACTACCACAGAGTATGTATAGAGCCTTGGGATTTGCGCAGTTATGTGATACACGCTGTTGTGGATTTCAGGCATTTTACAATTTCAGAGGTTTCACTTTTTAGGTCAATTGCTAGTCGCCGTAAAAACTCAGTTATTCTGTGTTTTCAATTCTAATGAAAACAACAAGTAGAATAAGCGCAACAGGCTATAAAGCTTTATTAGGTACATACAATTCGTTTTGCAAGTAAAGTGGAGCAATTTCGCAGGAAGAGACGCTCGGGGCGGGAATCGCGAGCCGATTTCCGGCCACCGTAGGCGCGGGCTTGCGGACGGTGAGCAATGGGTAGCTCGCCGTCCGGTAAGGACCAAGCCCGGGTCGACGGCGCGTTGTGTTCCACGCGCGCCTCAAAGAGATGTCAGCAGAATTGACGGGGTCCGCTAGGGCCAATGCCTGCCAGGGGTTCGAAGCAAACCGATAGGGACATCGTAGCCCCCGGCAACAGAGCAACCGAAGGAACACGGGTGGGTTTTAGTCAGTAAGAGTCTGACACGCCCTCCTGGTCCGCCCAGAGCGGGAGAAGTTATTTGATAATTTCCCAACCAAAAAAAAAAAGTAGAGCAATTTAATAAAAATCTTTCTGAAAAAACCTAGTAAGTACTGCATATAGGCACATGGCATAGGTGTATGTAGGCACTGACCAGTTTATTTCTTTATATATTTTTTAAAAGGATACCCCATACAAGAATGGTGTTTTTTCGACGTTTTTTTGCTCGATCTTAATACGTTACGGAACCCTTCCTGTGTGAGTCCGACTCCCACTTGGCCGGTCTATTCACTTTATCGGTTTTTCAGCTGAGCGGAGAAACTACAAAAAGCTCCTTTAAACAATATAGAGATATATTTGCTACTAATTCTTATCCTATATCTAACAGGCGAAATGTGGGTGTACCTGCTACAGGGACACCTCTGCCCAACCCTTTGAGGAAACAAGGCGTGATGTTATGTTAATTCTTATGCTAACAGCCTAGCCTGTACTTACTCAGAACCAATACAAATATAATCATTAATATCGTCAATTTTCACCCACGACGGAACGGAGACGGTATATGCGTTTGGGGTGAGAGGATGTTTGTGCAAATCCATGTTGCTATTTTTCTCCAAAACTACTAGTCCGATTTTGATACAGTTTTCAGTTATGGGTTCGAGTTTGATTGGTGCATGTTCTTAGTTAGGTATTACGGTGACAACTCACCAGGGGGCGCTGCAGTAAACATTTATTTGTGCAAAACTTTTATCCTTTTTCAATTACTTTTTTACCGTCGTGGGTTTTTTCAAAATATTTAATTTTGCTTTTTATAACAGCCTAATTTATAGCTTTTTGTCACTATGTAACTAAACATCACCACACTTTCAGCCTCCAATCTGACCTTATAAAACACCCCACAAAAAGACACCCACCATCTATATTTATCAACTCGGCTCCATTAATAGCCCCGGCCTTGCCCCACAACCTTGATGACGTCACCGTGGCCCACCCCTAGTTAACTAAAAGCTTACGGCTAATGTAATGACGCTTGTTATGACCACCTCTAGCTAATGATGGTAGATGATTGAAGGTTGGGACCTTGAGGAGAAGGTTCTACCTGACATCTGATGCGAGGTTGTTATGAGACACTTCAGTTTGATGAAGTAGTTTATATCAATTTAATATGTTACAGGGTTATTAATATTTACAACCCTTGTGACATTTAACCCCCTAGGGGATACATTTTCAAAAAACCTTTCTTAGTGCTCATTTTCGTTATATGTATAAGGAAATATTGTGCAAAATTTTATGCTTCTAAATTCTGGGTTTATGCTTCTTGGTTTAGGCTGTGGGTTGAGTGAATTTAAGATTTTGATTGCGCAGATGATGCTTTTTACGGTTTTAGAAGATTTCCCCCATCACCGGGCCTAGCACGAACGCGCCAAGTAAATGTCACGTTGATTCGAACGATTTTTTAATTAGAAATAGGTACTCGTTTCGCACATAATATTAATTTTGGAAATATAAATAAATAAATAGTAAAGATTTAAAAGATTTGAAGATTTTAAAGTAAAATTGTGCAAATTTTTATACCCCCGCACACTCACTCACACTTCACTCACAGTCACACACACTCTTTTACAAACATACACACACCCTCAAACAGCCACACACACGTAACTCCAAACAAGCACACTTGAGATATACACAACCCTTTCATTTCATGTTTTCTTTTTTAAAATTATTTTTTGTTTCCCTTTTCTTTTTTTTCTCTTGGACTTGCCCTAATGAATTATTGTGTATAATTTGTCCAATTTTCTATATGCACATCACTTTGAAGGGACACTGGCTTCTAAGATACAGGTATATAAACCTAGTTTAGAAGTCAGGGTTTTTCACTATAATAATGTATACATGTATGGAGAAATTATTGTTAATATGTTATTATTTAGTTTGAAGACTTGGATAGTTATATTTTAGATTAAAAAATCGATTGAATTTACGTTACGTTCACTCTGTATGTTCGTACTCGGACCACTGATATATTATCAATCGTGTTTTGTTACTGAAACTGCAATCATGGCGTTCCTAACTTTATCAAAATGAAGCTGAACTTAAACAAAATAAGAAACGAATCTCAGGTCCATTAAAAACTGCACGTTGTCATACATAATCAGCCTATAATATTCCCACTGCTGGGACACGGGCATCCTCTCTTCGAGAGGGAGTGGGCCGTAATTAATAAACCACGCGAGCCTAGTGCGGGTTGGTAGATGTCACAAGTCTTCGAATTTTTGGTTCTAGGACATGCCGGTTTCCTCACGATGTTTTCCTTTACCGTTTTGAGAGCAGTGGTTAGCCACGTGAGAGAGTCACGTTGTCATATTATTCGTGGAATTGTAAAGCGCTTACGAGAGGTGTTGAATAGATATTGGTCCCACCTGCTAGTTGTCATTTATTTTCCTGACATGTATTATTTCAAGTACAAATTAATAATGTTATTAATCAATATTGCTTTACAACAAATACAGAAAAAGAAAGGGTATGCTGAGTTGGTTTGGGCATGTTGAGAAAATGAATGAAAGGCGACTAACAAAATGTATTTACAAGGCTGATGTAAAGGGAAAGGCCGCGCGGGGACGCCCTAGGCGGACATATACTGACCTTATTGGTGATGTTCTTCAGAAAGGCCAGGTGCGTAGTACTCGCAACCGGCGTGCGTGTATGACCAGATGTATGAACGTAAACGAGGCAAAAGGACTATGTAAGGATCGTAGCAGGTGGCGTTCTGTAGTTTCTGCCTACCCCCATGGGAAGAAGGCGAGAGTTTATGTATGTGTGTGTATGTAACAAATACAGACATAACTAATATTTCAGCATTTCAAAACTATAAGGATAGATTACAGAGATACTTTTTGATGTGCAACATCTTTCCTCTTGGTTTCCTGCGATCAAAATCAACAAAATCTAATAATCAAATCTGTGGGAGTGATTTCGTGAAAAGCGACGGAACAAGAAGCCGGGGAAGCGCGCGCTATTTGATTTGACCACTGAGCGCGCGCGGTGCTAGAGTTGGCCGTCAGAAACGATTGCGTTGCTTTTGTACCTTAATGTTGTTAATACCAAGGTGAGATGTCAGATGTTACACATCATATACAATTACTGTAAATCTCACTCGTTTTTAGGGTTCCGTAGTAAACAACGAACCCTATAGTTTCGTCATGTCCGTCTGTCTGTCTGTCTGTCTGTCCACGGCTTAGCTCAGAGACGCTTAGTACTAGAAAGCTGTAATTTGTAAAATAAAATCATGAAAAATATATTTTTTCAGGTACCTCCCCTAGACTTAAATTAAGGATGATTTTTTTTTTCTCTCAATAATCCCATAGTGTGGGATGTCGTTCAAAAGTTCATTCAAAAATATTGTACAAATACAAAAATACAAAATAGTTTATTGTGCCAAATAGAAAATTACATTAAATTTTAACGTGTTTGGAGCCTCCTTTTAGGCAAACAATGCCTGTATTAGAAGGCTCCGCTCTTTCACAACATTGTAAAACATTTATGGGTAACTGTATAATGTAAGTACATTTTTCTGTATTTAGCTAAAATTTATTGATCTTAAGAAAATAAAAATAAAATCTATAAGCTAAGTTGCAATTTAAAAGCTTATTCCTAGTTAGTGCATATGATGTGGTGTATAGTGTGGTGTGATGTCGTGTGGTGTGATGTGATGTGGTGTGGTGAGGTGTGGTGTGGTGTGGTGTGGTGTGGTGTAGCGTGGTGTAGTGTAGTGTGGTGTGGTGTTTGTGGTGTGGTGTGTGTGGTGTGGTGAGTGTGATGAGGTGTGTGGTTTGTGCGATGAGGTGTGTGGTGTGGTATGGTGTGTGGGTGTATGGTGTTCCCAGTTATGGTATATATATTTGTGTGATATATTTCGACTACTCAACGTGTTCCAGGAGTGCCTCGGTTTCCTCATAGGTAAGTGGTTTTATCCAGTCTATTATACTTTTCTTACAGTCGTGGTAACTTTTATTATATACATAAACATGTTTGTTAATTTTATTATAGAGCTGAGCAGATCGCTTATTGAATTGCTTGCATGCAAATCTAGTTTTAGTTTGGGGAACACAACTAAATCTTTTCTCCTTTTAGGTTTTTCAATAACATTATATGGTAGTGTTTTATGTTTTATTGTGAGTTTGCAAAGACCATTTTTGGATTTAGGAATCTGTTTTCGAAATATTAAGCTTTAAAGTGCTAATTTTTGTTAGAGTCAAGTGTCCCCCCTCCTGCAAGCGTGATGGTTGGTTTTGGGTATGTGAAAAAATTCACAGCAGTAGCATATATAACGAAATTAAAAGGAAAACTATCACGGCTAAGTAGGCTCTAGAAGTTAACGAGTAATAATCGACCAACTTAACTTTGCAGTTGCAAAAACATGTTTTCCGTTACATTCCATATAGGAGAACATCTTTTTCAACTACAAAGTTAAGTTTGTTCTTGGGATAAATAATTCATCCCAACTACGGAACCCTTCATTGTGCGTGGTCCGACACGAACTTGGCCGGTTTTTTTTAAATTTTGACCATTTTTATTTGTTAACCACCTGCAGCAACAAAAAACAACATTTTATTCTTTAAGTAAACACCATCGCCAGTCTCTCATCAAACCAATCTGATATAAACTACTCCAGTAACAATCCTTAAAATTATTCCTATAGATTTCGCCATAGCAGCGAGCTGTCGCGCTCGGGATTCCCAAACACCACTACTATACGTGGAAAATCCCATCGGTTGCGACAATCATTACTTATGGTACGCTGGCGCCCCCTGCTGGATCGAACCTTTGGCGACATTGTGGAATTGTGTTTGTTTAGTAAAGGGACATGTTATTATGTGTCTTTAGTGCCTCTTATTTTAATCTTGCAGCTATATCTAGCGAATATTGTTCGATGGATTTTTAGTAGGTCAATCAAGACTATGAGATTTGGAAAGTTTTAAGTCGGAAACGATAGTTTCCCTAAATAAACCGAAGAAGACGGAATTGGTTATAAGAGGCACCAAATGAAGAAGAAGGAAGCCAAAGATATCTTTTCTTATTTCAGTTTATTGTTTTAAAGGGAAAAGCGTTTAAAAGACAATGGTGCCGATTCCCTTGTTCACAAACTAAACTAAATTTAAGTTCAGTGTATCTTTTTCTTTCTATTTCATTAAAAAAGGACAGAAGATAAATTTAAGTTTAGTCCTGTCAAATTAATCTGCGCCTGTCACTACTCCATACAAGTTTAGACGTGATTAAAAACTTGCCTACTAAAATTACGTCAATTTACGTCAAGCGCTGATTAATTTGACAGGACTAAACTAAACTTTATCTTCTGTCCTTTTCTTATTGAAATAGAAAGAAAAAGATGCACTGAACTTAAATTTAGTTTAGTTTGTGAACAAGGGAATCGGCACCAATAAGTACAACACGATCACCGGAAACACCAATTTTAATAGCTTTTTGAAAATTCATTGACTATCAGCTTCTCTGAAACCGTTTTGCTCAAAAGTTTTCCGGAACATTTCTAATAGCCTTTTTTCTTTTTTTTTTTTGACTAGTGCATCTCGCAGTTGTGACCACTAAGGTCTTGGCTGCTTAACCGGACTTTCCTGTGGGTGCCTTAAGCTTCTACACTTAAAGCCTCAAACCAGGGGCAGAAACTATTAAACTACTAAATTAAAATTAAACGAGTGCTCGATAAGGGCACCCCCTGTGGGGTACGAACCTCGGCTTAGGGCATCGCTGGGGGAAGAACAGCAAGAAGGGACAGGCTGGATCAAACTTAGATTTTCATCATGATTATTATGCGGGGTATTTCAAGCTACGTGCTCAGCTGCAACAACGGTCGGGGGGGTTCTAATGGACATTTCTGCTCAATTTTATAGACAAAATATAGGTAAATTTTCCTTATCCATGGCATCCCGTACTATAATAGTTAGTAACATCTAAACAATTACGTCACAGATCTATCCTCTCCTCGGTTTAACTCCGGACAGTATGGCGGCCACAACAGAACGGTTAAAAAGATTTACAATGAGAATAACAAAGAAATGTAAACAGTTGTCGAATGATTGACAGTAGCGGTTGTAGGCTGCGTAGTATCAACGTTTATAACTTAGATTTATGTACTATTAAATGCAAATAACTAGGGAGTTTTTATTTGTTGAGTTTGGAATTAAAAATCACATAGTTAGAGCCTGAATTTCTCTCGGAATAGTTACAGACCGCAGATAGGGAAAACCATCAATCAGCACTTGCGATCTGCAATTAGGGAAAAAGTCAAAATGAGTGAATCTTAACATAACATAACATCACGCCTTGTTTCCCATAAGGGTTGGGCAGAGGTGTTGTTGGGCAAACCCAATAACACTTTGCCCGACCCGGGAATTGAACCCAGGACCTCATGCTCAGCAGTAGCGCTTGCGATCACTAGACCAACGAGGCATCTTGTTGGATTGAATTCAATTGCATTACTTCTACAAATTCAGTTAATTATGGTATTAGAGGTACAACTCTTGCAGGCTTTCTTGTAGTCTAGTAGATGCGATGCTGTCTCCAACCCGAGTCTCCGGACCGAAGCAAGGAAAATCTGTTCAGGTGGAGATTCATAGACGACTCCGCCTTGGAGTGTGAATGTTGTGCTGTTTCACAAACGATGGGCCACTTAACATCATGTCCAGCATGTTCTGTCAGCTGCACGTTACAAGAACTGATGAACGCTAGTGATGGCGCTAAACACTGGCTGAATTCTGGGCCGAGTCCATTTAGACAGCCATCAACACTCTTAGAAGAAGAGTAGGTAGGTGTCATTTAACTTAAAGCTACACAAGACTATACAAGTAGTAACGACTCACTTTTTCGAGGTCTTGGAGTTGACTTTTTGTAATGTTATAAGAGCTTTTCACTTGTTGAAGACAAGGAAGTTTGTAAATAATTCCTTCTGCACATGTGGCTTCCCTGGTACCTCATTAACAGCATAACAATGTAAATGTCTATTAACTGCTCCCAAATTACGATGATTATTTTATTTTACTTTTTACATACTTCATTGACGTAATCTTTTCATTATTTGACATTATATAATTTATATGCCTACAATATTCTATATATATATATTTTTTTTATCAAATTAGGTTTGTTACAGCTGTAGTGGCAATCATGTCATTTGGTTTAAATAGGTCCTTATTTTTACTATTTTGTTTATATTTTATATATATTCTTTTCTTTTAGATTTTGTGAATGTGAAAACGTTGTAGGCTGTAGACTTGTGGACCATTTTCTATTTTACTAAGTACCTGGTACTTGTTGATATGCTTACACTGTCCTCCCATACCTATTAACACTGTTATTTGGAAACATTGTAGAAACCATTTATTTTGAAAAGAGTAACCGTGGAGTTTCTTGCCGGCTCTTCTCCATAGGAAGCGACCAATTGGAACCGTGCACCTACTGACCAAGCTTCTGACGTTTCATAAGTGCCCTTGTAGATTTATGTGAAATAAAATATTTTGAATTTTGAATTTTACTTGCTAAAACTCAGCGGTATTAGTCCTCCTTATCAAGAATCCTGAAATCCTATCTTTTACTAGAACCCAGGTGGTAGTTACAAAACTATTAAGTAACAGAACGATATCATTACGCACGGTTCGGTCTTGACCGAATTCTTTATATATAGAGCACATAACAATCACACGCACGTACAACGCGCAAAACCAATGTTTATATGTGTGCTGCTTTGTTGAAAACACGACTCTAATGTAATTATAAAATTAAACGGTTGGTTGATTCCTAATTTATTATACAGCTTGTTTTTAGTACACAGAAGTTGTGCAACTCCAGGTAGTTAACAGCTGCCTCAAAGAGATGTCAGCAGAATTGACGGGGTCCGCTAGGGCCAATGCCTGCGAAGAAAACCGATAGGGACATCGTGGTCCCCGGCAACAGGGCAACCGAAGTAACTCGGGTGGGTTTTAGTCAATAAGAGTCTGACACGCCCTCCCGCTCCGCCCAGAGCGGGAGAAGTTATTTGATAACACCCCACCCAAAAAAAAAAAAAGAGGTAGTTAACAGCTGGAGATTTTTTTAATCTGACTATGATTCTGTGTATATCAATCAAATTGTCAACTTTATCCATACTTTCTTATAGATCATTTTCATGGAAAAAAAATCATCTTTAGGGTAAACACTGATTTTTAACCGACTTTCAAAAGGGAGAGGTTCTCAATTCAACTGTATGTTTTTTTTTGTATATTTGTTACGCAATTACTCCGCCAATTATGAATTGATTTTAATGATTCTTTTTTTTGTTTGGTAGGTTATACTTCAGAGGTAATAAAAATGTATATGGGACCACCCATATACATTTTTATTACTTTGCTTGGGTAATTTTTGAGTTATCTTCAATAATACGTATTTTTCCCACTTAGTACGTGGATGATAATATGTTAAGTTTCTGTCACTGTTGTTTACATAGCAGGTAGTGGAATTCGAATTTGTGTGGGGTAAATTACCACAACAAAAAAGGAAAAATAAAAACTTTTTGCAAAAAAAAAAACAACCGACTTCAAAAAAAGCACTACAAAGTGAAAAATAACTTTAATTTTGGAAGTCAACCGTCTTTTTTTGTGTTTTTTTTTTTTGTAAAAAGTTTTTATAGTCAGTTGCGATACTCGGTACATATCGCATCTTTTTAACACATTCATAATAAATTAGTATTTCTGCAAACAGTAGACCTCGAGTGTACAATTTTTTTTTTGCAACCATTAATTACGTATTTGTACGGTCAGGGAAATTAATTATTGATCAAATTATGTATATACGGACGAATACTTCGACGCCTAAGTGTCGTTTTGTTTTTATTATTTTTATTTATACAGATAGTTAGTTAGTCTTTTAATTTAGTACCTAATGTAAATAGTTAGCTGTGTTAAAACTGCAAAATAATAAAAGAAAAAATAAACAGATGGCACATAATCAAATTAAGACACGTCAACTTACCGTGTTACAATCATTGCACAGAACGGTCAAAGAATGACAGTTGTGATTTGAATTTACGAACAATAAAATTTAGTAAATAATTTAATAAACTGCTTCTCATTCAGAGAAGAAACAATAATTGATCACTACACTTGCTCAGTGCTCGCGATTTCCAACTCATACAAGTTTATATTTCCTCCCGATGTTTTTCTTAAACCGCAATGTATTTACATGCGTCACCTGCCCTCAAAATACCCACCTCTGTTTACCTGTAAGTCTGCTCACCCAGAAACCGTGACACTGCTGGTACAATCGAAACAAGGTTAATTACGGAGGCGAGCGACCAAATTAGACACAGACAGACAAACAAAACGCTTGGCGAAATGCACTGGAGCTTAAGGAAAGTTGGAAAAACAGATGAAAAATTTTTGAGGAGAATGTGACGAGTTAATAGAAAGATTTTCTAGATTAATAAAATTATTAACTTTTCAACTGTCATTAACGAGACACAATAGAATTTTAATTGTTATCCACCTCAATGAGGCGTCGTAACAGATGATGAGTTATATTATGAATTCAACACATTCAACAGGTCTGATTGCATAGGACTATGAACTTTAAAAAGTTTCAGTATGCAACTGTCTTACGTCGAATAATTTTTTGCAGGTTTGTTGCTGCGCATGACCTCTTGTCATAGAGAGAAGAATAAAAAACTTTTTCCAAAAAAAAAACAACCGACTTCCAAAAAACACTACGAAGTGAGAAAAATAACTTTAATTTCGGAAGTCGGTGTCTTTGGTTTTGAATTTTTGTTTTTTGTCACCGACTTCCGAAATTAAAGTTACTTTTCACTTTGTAGTGTTTTTTGGAAGTCGGTTATTTTTTTTGTAAAAGTTTTTATTTTTCACTTTTTAGTTGTGGTACCTACCCCACACAAACTAAAACCACTACCTGCTGTGTAAATAACAGTGACAGGAACTTGTCATATCATCCACATACTATATGGGAAAAAGTACGTATTATTGAAACTAACTCAAAAACTATCAAAGCAAAGTTAATAAAAAAATTATGGGACCACCTCGAGAGCATACAAGAAAAGAATTTTCAAAATCGGTCCACAATTGACGGAGAAATCGGTGGAAATAGATAAAAAAAAAAACAAACATACGCGACAAACATATAATCTCCTCCTTTTTGGAAGTCAATTAAAAAGCTTTCTTACTGTAACGTTGTGATTTCGGAATAATTATGTTTCTTAACGATGTTTTTCTTTACATCAAGTTACGGTTGAAAGATACGTGTCCATCACTGTTTGTTTTTTCGCCAGTACTAAACAAGGCTTAAAAAAGCGGTCTTTAAGAAACCGAACAACAATATAGAAATAATGCCACTGAACATTTTCAAGTCAAGAGTAAAAATATTTTACTCATTAAGGTGAAAATGACAAATCATTTCTTCCAAGGTTGCCTTTGTATGCGCAGGAGTCCCGCGCAATATTGTCACGTGCGTAGGCGCAGGTTAACGAACCCGATCAGCTACCGATATAAAGCGAAATGAGAAAATCGCTGAAAGTGTTATTGTGAACTGTAAATAATTTATATTTCAGTAAAAAAAATAAAAGTTTTTAATTTATAAGTTTAGATGTTGAAGTTTTTATTTAGGGAAAACAATTTAGCCTATTTATGTTGAAATAAATAGTGTTTTTCCTTTATTTTCATGCAAACTTATGAGGAAGCCGTGAAATTAGTTTTACGCTGCTATAGTATTTTGTTTTACAAAACTCACTTCTGAATCCGAAGTGGGACCGCTACAGCAGTACCTATTTATTTATTATGAGATTATTAATTATTTTGGTCATTGTTTATGTCTTTGTTGTATGTAGATAGACTTTGTTGAGAGAGATAAAAAGTAGTTCCTCCACACCATCAGATGCCAATTAATTAAATGAAAATTGACAGGTATTGGTGCCGATTCCCTTGTTCACGAACTAAACAAAATTTAAGTTTAGCACATCTTTTTCTTTCTATTTCATTAAGAAAAGGACAGAAGATAAATTTTAGTTTAGTCCTGTCAAATTAATAGATATTTTATTTTGTTTATATTAATGTAAACAAATAAAAGGAAACTAAGAAGAAACTAACTAAGAAGAATTCAAGAATATCAGCTGACTATGTATGAAAGAAGCATTTGATTTGCAGTAGGACAGTCTTACTTGCATGCCATGTGTGTGTACACTCATGTTTTGGACAAATAAATGATCTTTATCTTTCTTTAAACAAACAAGTAGGACAGTGAATGAATGAGACAGTTACAGAACCAAATTAATACCAATAACCTAACCAAATGTAACCATTAGTAACAGTATCCGTAAACACATCCACTAAATCAGTTTCATTGTAGAACAGAAAATCTTTTCATCAATATTAGTTTCATAAAACATCAAACACAAATCGAATAGTAACTAATGCACAGCCAGACTGGTCAACCTCAAAAGCCGAAGATATCGCAGACATAAATAATAGACGAATTTGTGAGACATTGTAGGTTTTATTAGACATTGTTTATCAATATGACGATAGTCTCGCGTCTGCCCCACCTTCATCGACTGGTAGATATTGGCAGGAATTATGGGTAAATCTGTATGATGATTTGAGATCCTAAATACCCAATATTATCCAGTGCTGCTGATGTAACGAATGTTCTTATGAAATTATCACCAGTTCATCACTCTGAACAAATTAGCAGACGGAGATGACTCTAGTGCCTATCCCATTGGTAGCACCATTTACCCTTTCATCATCATCATACTCAGCAACCGGACTTCACCGACTGCTGGACATAGGCCTGTGCCAGTATTTACATTTGCCTTTATTTTTTTTCTTAAATTCATTCATTCACTGATACACAACGCACAACCTAAAGGCTAAGCGTATGCTGAGACGCAGGTGACGCAGATCCACGCAGCGCAGGGCAGAGCAGATTTCATAATGCGTGAACGTACTGAGAGCCGAGTACGCTGCAGCGCAGGCACTTGCAACGCAGATATGTGTCTGTCCTGCTCTGCGTCTCGTTGTATTTCCAGCACAGATTTCTGCGCGACGCGTGCAGGTTGTCACGTGTTTTTTTACCACTGATTCATAATTTTGTTGCAATCGTATATTGTTTGTACTAGCTAGAACGCGAACGTGTCTGTGTAGCTGCGTTTGCAGCATGCGCTCGTCGCCAATGTCTGCCTCGCCTGCCCTACCCTGTAAATTCTGTACTGTGCTGTACTGCGTCACCTGCGTATCAGCATACGCTTAGCCAAACCGCTGGGTCTAGAAGAATGTTCTTTACACAAAAGTTCTTTTTACAACAACCTAAGGATTTTTGAAAATTTGTCCCCTAAAGGTGTTTAATAGGAGATGAAAGTTTATAGAGAAGATAGTAATTTTTGCCGATGAGAAATTCCTTCGGACGCATGGTTTGTTAATATTATAAATCACCTGCATAACTACATACTACAAAGCTACTTTTACTTTATTTATTTTCTCACTTTTCAATTCTACATTGCTTTTATAAATAGTTATGGCACTTCAAAGCCAAGTCCCCCACTCTGTAGGCCGGGAAAACCCGACGGTAATGAGTTCAATCGATCCCTCGTCTAGCCATCGACGTAGTGCGTCTGGGCCGGGAAACTAATATCCGAGCCATTTCATTTTCCCCTTATCGCATAATTTTTCATAATAAATGTTTCAGAGTATGCAAACAGACGTATGAAAAGGAAATGGAATGAGAAAGCCTTTGTAAACTAAGTTGAGGCTAGACGAAGTCGGTAAACGAATTCATAGATATTTCGAATTACCAAACACGCAGATAAAAGAAATTCATGTTCAAACATACGTAACTGTGTATAATAGTAATCTATTTACATAATAACAATTACGTTCCTTCTTAGCCATTTCATCATGATCACACTTTTTTTTTAAGCTATTGCATAGCTTTTATCGCGGGCTTTGAGCGCAGCGACCGAATCAAGAAATTCGGTAACGTAACGAAAATAAAACCTAACACGCCCCACTCCGCCTACCATGTAATGACGGTTCCCATGACAACGTGGTGTTATCAAAGAGGTTAAAATGCTATGCAATAGCTTTACCGCGGCAGTCCCCGAGTGCCATACGTTTTTTTTTTTTTTAGGGTGGTAAATTATCAAATAACTTCTCCCGCTCTGGGTGGAGCGGGAGGGCGTGTCAGACTCTTACTAACTAAAACCCACTCGTGTTTCTACGGTTGCCTTGTTGCCGGGGGCCACAATGTCCCTTTCGGCTTTATTCGCAACCCGGCAGGCATTGGCCCTAGCGGACCCCGTCAATTCTGCTGACATCTCTTTGAGGCGCGCGTGGAACACAACGCGCCGTCGACCCGGGTCTGGTCCTTATCGGACGGCGAGCTACCCATTGCTCACCGTCCGCAAGCCCGCGCCTACGGTGGCTGGAAATCGGCTCGCGATTCCCACCCAGGGCGTCTCCTCCTGCGGCAGTTAGGGGCGTGAGGGCGCGAAATTTGCCTCTCCCTCACGCATTCCGCCTCCTCCTTCGCGAGCATTACCGCTTCGATCATGATCACCCTGCCATTATTCCATTTTATTTGTCTGTATTTGTTTTGTTGTTTTCCTCTTCACCAACATCTCTGTAAGTCGTTATTTCAGTATTCTCCCCTTTTCTAAGGCATAGGTAATACTGCCTCTATGCTTAGCAAGGTCAATAATGAAAAGTAAATCCAGGCAAAATCATTTTCACTTTAAAGAAAACTTCATGAATCTTACACAATATTCCCCCATAGCGTTAGCAAAACAAATAAGACATAAAACTAATACTATAGTAAATTATTGTTTTGGTCACTCACCGGCATAATGTAGAGCCGTCTCGAAGGGCGCCCTCTGCACTCGCTCCTTGCTCTCTGCCAACAAAGTATTAATACATGAGACTGTGTGCCAACAGCTGATCGTCAACACAACGCACCGATACTGGCGTGAGGTGAGCTTCGGATAAGGAAAATTGTAGTTTGGAAATATTATTCAATACGCTCAGAATCTAAAGCTCGCTTGTATTGTACGACAAAAACTACGTAAACAAGAAGACTGTACTAAAATTAAACGTTATGTAAAGCACTAACATTATATTTTATTCGTCGTCATGTAAGCCCTAAATCTTTATGATGACCTTATGGGATTCTTTACCAACTTTAATAAAAAAGTGGGTTGATAAATTTCGATGCAGACAACTAATTTAATTTAATTACAACCGATTTTCAGTTCACAGTATATCTGTAAAACAGTTATGGAGCATTATGTTCAGCATTGAATGTTGTCTTATTTAAAGAGTTAGCACATCAGCCACTCTCCCGAAATGGGTTGTAACTTTGTATTTGTCCATGAATGGTCTCACTAATACTCAAACGTAGAGAAACGTATTTGTACCAAAACAAAAACGTAGGTAAACATAATAAAATATTATCACATCGTTATCGGCTAGAATAGTTAATAAAGCACGTCATAAACATTTTTTTTTCTAAAATTAAATATATAAACAAAACAGAACGTAAGTAAGGTAGACATAGAGTTATTTGTATATTTTACCTATCATAACATCACACCTTTAATTCATAAAGAGTTAGGGTAGAGGTGCACCCACATTTCGCCAATTATGTTTAAGTCCCATGTAATAGGAGGCGAGCAATAGCCATGAACCGGGCAAATCTAGACTTCGGGCTGCTACTGAGAAATTCCTGATGGAAAAACCCAATAACGCTTTACCCGACCTGGGAATCGAACCCAGGACCTCATGATCAGCAGTAGCGCTTGCGGCCACTAGACCAACGTGGCATTACATTTTATTCGTGAATTTTCAACAAATAAATTCACAAAATGGTGACAGATTTCTAGCCAAGCGCCTATAAATCTAAAATAGCCCACTTCTTTCCAGTTAACTGTACAATTTCGTTCAATTCGTGAGAGTTCAAGAAACTCTCAAAAGTATATTTATAAATCCTGGCTTTTTCTCGACGGTAGAGAATTTCTTTTAAAAGTGCTTACATTGTTTTCATGTCGAACTGGGAGAAGTAAACAAAGAGTGTTTAATTTAACTAATTATTGAAAGATACAAAGCTGTTGCCGCTCACCACTGACCTTGATAGGTGATTATCAAGGTATCATCCCCTAAGAACTGATACCTACCTGTCATCTGCATTCAATTATTTGTAATATTACCAGCCTATTACTGTCCCACTGCAGGGCAAAGGCCTCCCCTTCTCTTTCTGAAAAGGCATCAAGACAATCATGAGCATTGATCACTACGCTTACTCAAGAAGGGTTGGCAATTTTGTGTATTTGTTCTTTCTTTGCGTCATGTTCACCGCAAATAAACGTATTTTCTTTCTTTCATTTTCCCAATCTACTAATTTCTGCATGGCAGAATAAGAAGTAGCCTAGAAGAACTTTAGAAGCCACTCAACTAACAAATTCATAAGTAGGTATTAAATTGGTTAATATTGCGAAACAATAGTAAGATTCAGTTAATTAGTGACATGTTTACATGTTATTTCATTAATAGTTCCAATGTTTTTGCTTGACACCTGATAACTATCGGTTAAATATAGCAATGAATCGGTCAAATCCTTTTCCGAACTACTTATGTTGTCAAAAAAATTTAAAATCACCAAAAGTACATAAGACAGTTCCCCAAAATACCCGCCCTTCAACATTTCCTAATGCTTTAGCTGGTAAGGACAAAGTGTCGCAAAAAATTCTTCAGCAGCACAGCTGTCTGTTAAGTTAGGAAATCGATGACTTGACATTACCCATCTACTTACACTATAGTCGAAGCAATATTGCACATAGTTAAATACTATTGAACCACAAAGCCCTTAAAATCACATATTTACTAAAGTATAAACAAAACAGTGCGAAATCCTGCCCCTTAGACCACACCGGAACAAATTCAAAAGTCATTTATTCAAATTAGTCTGAGAATTACACTTTTCTAACTTTAAAATTTCATAAGACAGTGCCCCAAAACGCCCGCATTGATATACGCTAAGAATAAGAATGGACCCAGTATTTAGTCTTGAGGTACACTACACCTAACAGAACCGGTAGCCTAGAAGATTTCATTCTATGAACAGATGTTCTATGAATTCTTATTTACATAATAGGTTCCAATGTGTAGATACACATTGGAACCTATTATGTAAATAAGAATTTATTACATTGGGAGTTTTTTTGGACTACGCAATGACGTAGTTTACCCAAAAGCGTATCATGGTGCACGCAATCAAAGGCTTTGAAGAGATCACAGAAAACTCCTATATTTGAGAGTTCTACTATGCGTTAAATATATTTTTCAGCAGAGTAACACCTGCAAATTCTAGAACCTAGTCTATAATTAGGTTGTTTGTCACCGACTCACCGTAACCCGCAGGCACTGACGTCAAGCAGTAGGTACTATTTTGAAACGCGGTCTTTATCAACGACAGTTAGTCTAGGTTGAGGGATACGTCACTGAGTTCAATGGTCTTTTTACTGAAATAACTTTTGGGTTCTAGGGTAGATAAGTCCAAGCTTTTTAGTTAAAGTAACATTGGTTCTTTAATAATTTACACTACACTAACACTTTAATCGTACACGAAGGCTACGTCACATCCACAATTTTTATTTTTTACCCGACTGCTCCAGATGGTGCTTAATGTTTTAATTAAAAATATCAAAAAACACTCTGAAAGGTCTAACACACTGAAAAGTGTGTTTGTTTCGAGGTAGCTTTTAAATACAACGGACTTGAGTATGATGTCAATAAAGATATTATCTCATGCGAATAAATGAATTTAAATATAAAGATTCACAAGTGTCTTCATAAGAGCTAATTGTAAGCTAAGCCATTTGGCAGGCGGATTGGTGATGACTCATCACCAATCCGCCTGCCAACTGGTTTAATTATCTTAAAAGTGGTCATTACTAGTAATCTAAGATATTTTTCAGCGGAACAGTTTTTGGTCTGAATTTTTTTTTGTCAAGGCCGTGCTGGTTGCCTGAAGCATACTAAGGCCCGTATTTTCTATCTGTAAGAAAATTCTCTCTTAGACCTGTATTACAGAACCTCACTCAAAACTCAAGGATTAGAATGGAAAGGGTACAGAAGAAGTTCTTACGGTCCATGAACTATAAGTGGTTCTGATCAAAGGTTCCTTACGTGCAGCTTTTGAAACGGTATGGCGTTCTGGAATTAAGATCTAGGCGGTTGTTACTTGAAGCTATGACACTGCTGCTATGACGGCATATGCAATAATAAATTCGACTGTATTGACCTTACAAACAAATTGTGTTCAAATTGGGTCCGCTAGGGCTAATGCCTGCCGGGGGTTCGAAGAAAACCGATAGGGAAATCGTGGCCCCCGGCAACAGGGCAACCGAAGGAACACGGGTGGGTTTTAGTCAGTAAGAGTCTGACACGCCCTCCCGCTCCGCCCAGAGCGGGAGAAGTTATTTGATAATTTCCCACCCAAAAAAAAAAAAAAGGTACCCAGAAGTGTTATTCGAAGGGGGGTGCGCGTGCCTCAACTGTTCCATACAGACATGCAGGACTAACGCTGGGGAACGTGCACCTCTTCGTCGCCTTGTTGATTCTTACAATACGCATTTTATGGAACTGGATATATTTTGTTTATCTAAGCAATTATTTAAGAAAATGGCTCTGGATATTTTGCTAAGCGAGTAATTTAAGTTAAAGTAAGCTAAGACAGCAATATTGTGGCAGCGACTTTTGTTTTATTTTTATTTTTTTATCACTTGTGTTCAGCACTTATTTTAACCTTTTGTTAAAACGTGGACAATGGTGTGGGTTACATATTTGTTAAATCTTAGTTTATTTCTCTGTAATTTGTAGCATGTAACTGTTTTTTGACCCTACCAAAAAAACAAATTACTTAAAACTCGTTTAAAGCCTTTTGATTGCTTGAAACTAGTTTTAAGTAATGATTGAGTTTTGAGTGAGGGTCTGTAATACAAGCCTAAGAGAGAATTTTCTTAGGGAAAGATATCTAACAAGGAATTAAAAAACTGTCATATTTACGGAATAATAAAATAGAGTCTGGCCACACTAAGTCGTCTGCAATGGAATTAATGGGCAACTCCAAAAAGTTTTATATATGGTATACTTTTACTTCAGTCAGTTATGTCAGTTTCGGGGTTGCAAGTAGATCTAATGATTTTGATATTTTGCCTTTTGATTTTTGCATAATAGAATATGTGTAATAGATTGTCGTACCTATGCTCTACCTCCATACGATGACAAAACTGTATCAAATCCATACTGCATCGTGCTAAAGTAACTATTCTTTACCAGGAATAAATCAGAATATAAGCAAAATAACCTATCAAAACCAAAAAGACATACAAAGTGTCAAATTCTTTTTTCGTAGGACAGGCTGGTGTTGCCGTCTATAGATTTACAAATTCCACCATTTTTTTTCCTTATGCAAACTTATCGTGACCAGACTTTTAGAGTCGAACGCACAATGGTGGTGAAATTATGACCTTGAGCTGGCCTACCAGTACGGCGCGCGGCGTTTCAATAGAATGAGAGGCCAGCTTATATTGGCTTCGTTACCACTGACGTGCGGCCTACTGTACCTTATTAATAAACTCATTAATAAACTTATATTGTTACGTAAGATCACAGTCGTTGCTAAGAAAAAATAAAGATAAGAACACTATAAAACTCACGAAAGGAAATACTTAATTAGAAAACTATATTTAACGACAATTTGCAATTTTATAGTTATACAATAGGTACTAGTTACTTTGTGTTATAAAATAAATCGAAACCTGCACCGATGAAATAATGCTGTTAGAGAAATCTAGCTACCTAAGTACATACATAAACTTGTAAATTTTTATTTTCAAGACTCATCTAAACAGATGACTGAACGATTGGTAAGTCCTACGGACTTTATGTTATACCGAAAATCATAATTTACAAATCGATGACAGACACAAGTACAACTAACTATTGTTAATGATCATGCATGATCAAGCCGCTCATCAGGTCAATATAATAAATTGAATTTTTGTCCAAAGTTGTAAACGACGTAACTAGATGGCGTTGGCGTCAAATAAGAAGTCGCTATGGTTTCGTTACCACGATTTGGCTAGGGTCTTGCAAAATTTATTTAAACATAGAACCATTTTAGACCAGTATAAAGTTTGGTTGTTTCATTTTATCCTTAACCCTACTCGTATACACATAAGATCAAAAATCTAAGTACCGATTACCATTCCCGGTTTTTGGTATTTAACACTACCTATTTGTTTCATTCAGAATGGTTCACTGCTACTGCCTTATTACTAAAGCCGGATTCATATTACTGTGTTGTGTCGTGTCGTGACGCAGTGTTAGCCAATCAAAACTCTTTGTGATTTGACCTAGTCCTGAACAGATTCGTTTGATTGGTGTATCCCGCGTCACGACACAACACGACACAGTAATGTGTCGGTGGCTTAAGTTTCATGAAACAATACCATTCTCAGCACACATCTTATCAGTGAGCCAGTAATCGATGCTGTGACTGTACGATGTCCATACTAAAATATTGGCGGTGTTTCGTTTGAGACTACTCGTCGTGTGTCATGTTTTATCTGGGGTGTTACTACCCTGACTGGGTCAGTATTTGAGAGGTGGCTTCCGTTATCAAATTCTGGGATTTTTGAGACATATTACACTATTTCGACTTTTCGGATTCATGTGCGTATTGTATAATTATCACTTGCTTCAAAAACGGTGAAAGAAAACATCGTGAGGAAACCGGCATGCCTGAGAAATATTTCTCGACGGCATGGGAAGCCAAGTCAGAGGCTCATGGGCGGCTTTAAAACTCTGACACCAGTACCCTAATTGCGTAATACAACACAATCACAATTTGTTTCGATTTGAAACAGATTGCTAATCCATTGCATTTCATAAATTGGAAAAAAAAATCTGCTCAACAACGTAAATAACGCAATTAATGTTGTTGAACTGTCAAAATGAAACAAATTAGGGTAAATTGTTTACGAAAATATGTTACGCAATTAGGGTACTGGTCAGTCTCCAACTACACGAAAAGAAGAACAGTCATATTTTTTTTCTATTGGTTATAGACTGCAAGATCAACCTAGGTAAACAATTAATGGAACACTCAGAAAACTTCTCTAATCCAAAATAAGGTAAAATATTGATTACCAATATTACCATCTGTCATATTAATTGCAACTAATATGAACCAACTCCTAAACCTTCAAGGATTACAGACATGACGCAAAACATCGTTATCATTGTTATCATTAATCCCGACTTCACTAACAAGGCGCAGGTTCAAGTACCAAATCATTCCGCCATAAAGCTCTCATGAAACAAAACATAAATTAAAAACAAACCAGTTAATTAAGAAATGTTTGCACCCCAAAGTCAAATGATTGTCCCGAGCGGTATCCGTTTAATCTTAAATTAATCCGGTGACAAACATATCAACACCAATCAAGTTTAATTGGAATCTATCTACATTGCACTACTTGCACCATCAACGAACAAAAAAAATCCTGACAGAACCGGTCAAATCCAGATTCGGCCGGTTCAAAGTGGTTCCAACAAGATTGTGTGTGCGCGAATTGCTTTTATGTTGGATTGATTGATAAACAGATGATGATTGGCGATATCTGTTAATGATTAAATGTTGTCAGAATGAATTGGTGTTGTCTGCCTGTTATGGGAAGTGATAATATTGCTGATAGGTCAATTAACTGACTGAAAAAAGTGCAATGTTGTTGAAGAGTTGCGTAAGACTTAGGATACAAATAAAACATTGGCTGAAACATCCTTTTAAAAATATATATGTATCTGTAACAATTTCTATATGAGAAATCTGAAAATTCAGTCAATCGAGTAGTGTACTGCACCAATTAAGACCTTTATCTAAATGAACCATGTCCTACGACAATATCGTATAGCTTAAGCATAATCAGTTTACAATGTTCCTACTGCTGAGACACAGGCCTCCTCTCTGTGAGAGGAACTCATACACATAACAAAATAGGTAAATAAGTATTAAAATTAATAAAATTTGTTGCAATGCTGAAAACACAGAAACAATTAATAAATCTTTCCACTCTGTCAAGCCAGAAATTGTAGCAAAAATGTATGATGCTGGTTTTAATGAACCTGGACAGTTCCGTGAGTAAATGATTGACAAGTAATGCACGATCACTGATATACAAACATAATATAGTTAATATATACTTAATTAATTAATTATTAATCTTTATAATAATATATAATATTATAAAGAGGTAAAAGTTTGTTTGTTTTTAAGTTTGTAGGTATGTATGTATTGGGTAATCTCTGGAACTACTAGTCGTATTTGAAAAAATCTTTTTGCGTTTGTTAGCCCAATTCTTGAGGAAGGTTAAAGGTTATTTAATATCGCGCTACGACCCTTAGGAGCTAAGCAAAAGGAAAAATAAGTCAGATGAACGCTAAGCGAAACCGAAGTATTGGCGATAGGATGCGACGCGGTGGGTCGCGGGCCGAAACACGCGGACGAAGTCGCGGCCAGAACCTAGTCTATACACTAATATTACAAAGAGGAAAGATTTGTATTTTTGTATGTAATAAATAAACTTATAAGCTACTGGACCGATTTGAAAAATTATTTCAGCAATGGATAGCTACATTATCAGCGAGTAACATAGGCTATATTTTATCCCCGTACTCCCACGGGAACGGGAACTACGCGGGTGAAATAGTAGTGGTAGTAGTATAGTATATAATAATAATGAGTTAGTAAAAAAATTGTGCAAATATACATACAAATAGGCAGTACCTATTTGTGTAATTCAACATGAAACTTTGGTTTTCAATTATTCTGTTGACTACCTCGTTGATCTCGTGATCGTAAGCGCAACTAAAGAGTGGGGTCTTTAGTTCGATCCGCTTGTTCAGGCAGTTTCCATGGGCTTTTCGATATTATAGTTTTCAGTAGCAGTCCTGAATCTGGTGAGTGGCAATAGGCGCGACTCTTTTGATAAGGGACTTACAATCAATCTGCCTAGCCTTTTACCAACTATATGGGGTGGGCTTCCAGTCTAACCGGATACAGCTATACCAGTATTTTACATGGAGTGACTGCCTATCTGACCTCCACAACCCAGTCACTGGGTAATACGATAACTTGGTAAGACTAATTATCAGACTTTCGGGCTTCTGACGACCCGTAAAGACAATCAAAGATCCACGAATGACAACCGGGACCAACGGTTTAACGTGCTTTCCGAGGCACGGAGGAGACTCGGTATGTAAAGTTGGTCATCCATCCACAGACCAACCTCGGCAAGCTTAGCTTAGCTTAGCTCCTGAAAAGGGACACATGTTTGGCAAATAAAATGTACTAAGCACCTCTGTCTGCCTAAGCCTTCGAGAAGAGCAGGTGCGATGTATTATGTCCAAAAATATGCTGATATGGTGAGAAAAAAATTCAAGCCCAGTTCTGTCTGCATAATACCAGTATTTAGACAGATATGTCAGCTGGTATCGAGAGGCGGTCGAGTGGCCACGTTATTAACTGATAAGTACGGGCTTACATACTGTGGCATTCACCTTGATACTGCCGTCATTAACACACTATTATGATTTTACTTTCCTTTATACCAATATCAAGGGTTTTTATGAATCTAGGGAGATAAGCTGAACTACATTATATAAATAATACCAGCCTATTATTGTTTCACTGCAGGTCAAAGGCTTCTTCTTTATACAGAGAAGGCATGAGCATTGCTCCCCCAGTTTTCTCAAGGCAGATTTCAGAACTTCAAGTTTCCTCTCGATGTTTTCTTGCACCGATGTCAGTGATGTTCAAGATAAACATAGAAAGTACATACGAATTGTAAAAGTCACATTGATATTTGCCGGTCTTACTCACTGACCCTGATGACCCCATAACCCTCCTCTAGGAGAGCAATAGGGAAAAAAGCACAGTGTACAAACACAGACTCCTCCCGTCATTCCGATCCCGCCGCCGAGGTCCTTTGCGATCGCGACCGCCCCGTCCCCGAGTAAATGATACTCCCCCCAGACCGTTGCTCGAAAACGAGGTGCCAGCAGTTGTTGCAGCTGTGCACGTAGCTTGTAATTCCCCGATTAATAATCATGATCAAAACATTGATCCAACCCATCCCATCTTTGATGTCCTCCCTCCGGTAAACGCTCTAAGCCGAGGTTCGTACCCCACAGGGGGTGCCCTTAGCGAGCGTTCACCTAGTTTTAATTAGCTTAGTTGAATAACCCCAGGTTTTAAGTGTAGCTGCTTAAGGCATCCACAGGATTGACCGGTTAAATAGTCATGGCCTCAGAAGTCAGCTATGACATGCCCAACAGAAAAAAAAAAAACAAAATTGCCGGACTTGAACCCACAAAAAGTCTGATTGAAAGACTAATTATTAATCGCACCTGATCGTCGGAGCCTGACAAAAATCAGCATAATCAGCCTATAATGCTTCCACTACTGGGACATAGCCCTCTCTATGAGAGGGAGTGGGCCATAATGCACCACGCGGGCCCAGTGAGGGTTGGTGGATGTTACATATCTTCGAATTTGTGATTCTAGAAAATACTAGTATGAAAATACTCACGATGTTTTCCGTCAATAATTTACAGAAAGTAAAGTGCCTGCTTGGGTTCGAACCGGTTCCCTCATGATGTTGTCCTTCACCCTTTAGAGAGCAGTGGTGATGAAATTAAATACCACCACAGTCAGCAGAGAGCAGTGGTGGCCCAGTGGTAACGGCCGCGACTTACGAGTTGTAGGTCGTAGGTTCGAACCCAGACAGGAGCTTTACTTTGTGTAAATTATTTCATCACCACTGCTCTCAAAATGGTGAAAGAAAACATCGTGAGGAAACCGGCATGTCCTAGAACCGAAAATTCGAAGACATGTGACATCTACCAACCCGCACTGGGCCCGCGTGGTGGATTACGGCCCACTCCCTCTCACAGAGAGGAGGCCTGTGTCCCAGCAGTGGGAACATTTATAGGCTGATGATGATGATGATGACAGTCAGCACCACAGCCTAAAGAAACCTCCATCATCTCTCATCATCTAGCAACAAAGATATGGAAATTCTTCAGATTCTGAAAAATGTAAAGTGGAAGAAAATGGTTAAGCTCTTTCTCAGATAAAATGTTATTTATTACAAGGAGCTTAATGTGAAGCCGGTTTGCTTACCTATAAAAATACATAAAAATTCGATCTCCATTTACCGCGCGACCTTCCATTATGTCAACCGGTGATTCAACTTTTTGTTTATAATATTTGGCGAGGGGTTACATCAACATTACCTATTTGTTTATTTGTTCGGTGTCGACGTTCGGGGCACTTTCAGATAGACAGACGGTTTAATGACACGATTATTGGTAGGTATTATGTTATAATTGAGTTATGAGGTCAGTAGACATCTGTGTTTTTGTTTCGTTTTAATCTGCAGTTTTGGGAATTCTTTACTATATTTTTTATTAATTACTGTCGGCACAATGACTACACTGACTGGACAGGTCCACTCAAATCTGTGATTTTTTCCTCAAAAACCATTTCAGACACTTCCCAACATGGTCCTTACCTCACATGATCTGGCCAAGATTATGCCTAGACTTTACAAAAAACTGTGACCTCTGAGTTTGTTCCGGTATTTCTTTTTTCCGGTATTTTCTCTGAGTAGTCGGATAGAAAACACCGAACTCATTTTTAATATTACATAAACGTAACATAATATCACGCCTAGTTTCCCCAAAGGGTTGGGTAGAGGTGTCCCTGTAGCAGGTACACCCATATTTCGCCAGTTATGTTTAAGTCCCCTGTAATAGGGGGCGAGCCTATTGCCATCAACCGGGCACAAATCCAGACTCCGAGCTGCTAATGAGAAATTTCAGATAGAAAAACCCAATAACATTTTGCCCGCCTGGGAATCGAACCCAGGACCTCATGCTTAGCAGTAGCGCTTGCGACCACTAGGCCAACGAAGCAGTCAAATAAAAATAAATATTATTAACGCCTAAAAGTGTTTGTATAAACCTACTTACAGTTTTTTTTTTTACTTTTTAAAACTTTATTTATTTATCGCATGTAATATAACTTTATAATTTTTAACACAACTAACTATTTACATTAGGTACCAAATTAAAAGACTAACTAACTAACTGTATAAATAAATACAATTAATTTATTATATACTACAAAAACGATTGAAGAGAAAATTACTATGGTTTCCACACTTAGCAGATGGATTTGTGGTTATCGATATATACCTACCGAAATATATACTAGTGTCACAAGTCATTGAAGCAACCCGTTGACGTCACCACATTATTCCCTTCATCATCTTATCCACCTTTATAACTTCCCAGAATAAAAGCGATAATATTTCATCACTACAAAAAACTATAAAACAAAGTCCTCCCGCCTTGTCTGTCCGTCTGATCTGAACCTCAGACCAAATAAAAAACAAAGACATAGCGCTGCGAAAAATACAGTGAAGCATGCCAAAACTACACCTCCGCTCTGTGCATACACGCTCACACGCAGAAATTTACAATGAAACTACAATCAAACTACACCTGACTAAGTGCACACTGCATGTTTAGGAAACCGGCTTCACGTCACTGTTGACAGTCTTGGTTTTTTATTTGGTCTATCTGTCTGAACGCAATAAACTCAAAAACTACCGAACGGATTTTCATACTGTTTTCATCAATGGACGGAGTGATTAATGAGGAAGGTTTAGGTGTATAATTCATTAAAGTTTTGTGTAAATTGGCTGAAATATGACGATGATTAATAAAGATTTCTGAAAAAAGACTGGGAGCTTAACTGGCGTGCGCGTTACGGTAGCACGTTTCTGTGGTATTATTTCCGACTTCCACGCGGGCGAAGCAATTACAACCAGGGTCTGAAAGCGGTTACGGTTAAAGGTAAAGATACCTCAAAAATACCGGTATAGTACCGGTTTAAAATAAAGGTTGAGCTATACCGCTACCTTTATAAATAAAGGTTGGGCTAAACCGTTATTTAACCTTTATATGATTTTCGGCGCGGGTTCTTTCACAGTCGTGTCCTTCCGATCGGAAATAAAAACCAATACTGAGTTACAATCAGCAAGTGAACGACAGACAGATTGTGGCGGCGGTGCGTCAAAGAAAACCCCTATTTATTAAGGTTTAGGTACTGCTACCGAAACGTTTATAAAGGTTATAAAAATTCTACCGAAATACACCGGTATGCATTTCCAACCTCAAAATTCTGTTACTGAAAAAAGAACGGTATCGAAATATTTCGGTAACCCTTATTTAACGGTATGATGTCATACTGAAATTTAAAGGTACCTTAATTTTTGGGTAAGTCAGTCCCTGATTACAACAATAACTGGCAACAATATACTGCAGTGTATTGCGAGCAGACTGGACTGTTTGTGTATGAATCGCTGCTGCAAGCTTTCCACATCTGTGTTGAGCGTGTGGTCGGGATTCATTAAATGTTTAGGTTAAGTTTACTAACATAGTTGTTAAGAAATATTACTGACATATTGAGTCTTGTTGCTAGTTAATTTAAATATAAATAAATAAAAGCTAGTAAGTAATATAATAGCTAACAGATAAAATTCAGTTTTGCTTAATAAGCTTATTGGTTGATTCACATGAATTTACTCACACACACAACACACACACACTTTACTAAACACACACACTCTTTTAAATAAACTGCTTTACTTTTACTTTTTTTCTTTTTACTTTTTAATAATATTATTTTATCTTGAGGCGATTCCAACAAAGATATTTGTGGGCGAATCGACAACTACAGAAATACGTAGGTATTAGGCAATTGACTAATATTAAATTTTATGCAGTAGGTATGGTTAAGGAAACTAAACTTTACTGCATAAAATTCAAAATGTGCCAATTGCCTAATACTTGTTTCGGGCGAGTAAGTTAGTGCGAATCAACCAATAAGCCGCGTAAAATAGTGCATTCTCACAAATGTCTACCAGTAGTCGGATAAGTGCGTAAATAACGAATAAGAACTTATAGTAAGGCATCGAAGTGGCATCAGTTTGGATGCCTACCACTGCGTGAGATAATGAAACTTTGTGATATTATTTACTAGCTTTTGCCCGCGGCTTCGCCCACGTGGAGATCGGAAATAATCCCACGGAAAAATACTACCCTAACAGTAATAATGAAAGTATCCTATGCTTTAACCGAAGAATCGCCAAACTTAAGTGGCAGTGGGCATATTGCTCGCATAACGGATGGCCGATGGGGCCGAAAGGTTCTGGAGTGGCGGCCGCGTACCGGAAGACGTAGCGTTGGAAGGCCTCCCACAAGGTAGATCGATGATCTTGTGAATACCGCAGGAATCCGTTGGTGCAACAGCAAGCACTGAACCAGTCGAAGCCGCGGTGCTTGAGGGAGACCTATGTCCAGCAGTGGACGTCTTTCGACTGAAATTATGACGATGCCTTAACCCAGGTCATGGTCAACCTTTGTGCCAAATTTTACCTAAATCCGTTTAGCTGATAAGACGTGAAAAGGTAACAGACAGACAGACCGAGTTACCTACTTTCGTTTACTTTACTGCATTTAATATAGTAATAGTACCTAATATTGTAGGTTATGGTAAAGTAATATAGTATAATATGAATTTATTGAGAAGATCAAAATAAATGCTGCAAAATTAGGATCTAAATGACCAAACATTTGCCGAATTTTACACACTACTAATTCTATAACAATCGAAAAACTGCCCAGTAAACCAAGATGTCTCCCGTCATTCCTAAAGACAACAACTCCTGGATCTAAAGGTCGGGTTCAAAGAACATCACCGTTCCAATCCATCAACAAATTAATAACAGAATGCTGTGAAACTGTGCCGTCTGTTGGCACCTTCACTAGACGATAACCGGCTGACAGTCTATTTTTATTCCCGTTTCCGTAACAGCATGAAAACAATCAATTATAACCTCCTAGCTCTATTCATCGTATAATAAAGAAGGCTTTTAGTTCAATAGGCTGACATGGGATGTTAAAGATTGATATGACTCTAGAGTGCTGGAATTCCCTTAGCTCAAATAAAACTTTTCATTATGAGCTGGTTCTGTTAGTAGGTACTTAAGCAAGTTATGTTTTTCTGTTTGTAATATTGCATAACGTAGCTGTTTGTTGATCCTACAAAAAAAAAAACATAATGCTAATGAGACAAAATACTTTTTTTTTTTTAGACATATACACAGTTGTTTGCAAACTGTTTTATGATTTTACTGATCAAAGAGTTTGTTGTGGTATTGTAATTTCATGTACATGCGTAACGTAAGCGTCCATAGAGAACGTAGAAGCCTCGTGTGGTATTTAATCAGTAAAAGTTTTAAGCTATTGCATAGCTTTTATCGCGGGCTTTGAGCGCGGCGACCGAACCAAGAAATTCTGTTACGTAACGAAAATAAAACCTAACACCCCCCACTCCGCCTACCATGTAATGACGGTTCCCATGACAACGTGATGTTGTCATGGGAACGTAATTTTTGTTTTATGTCATCACGTCATCATCCCAAGTGTAGCGTTGACAAATAGGAAGTATGGAGGTTACAAATGCTATGCAATAGCTTTACCGCGGCAGTCCCCGAGTGACACACTTTTTTTTTTAATCTATAGAACTACATCCTCAGAACAACTGTTACGCAAGAAGCCCTGCTACCATTACATATTACATTATTTGCCGCCACATCTTTTGAAACTGAAATCCGAACCCGATACATTTTAAACACAATTTAATATTTTCCACTTACCCGAGCCAACATTTCCTATGGCATGACAAACCTGTTGATAAAATTACGTTATATTTTTATCCCAATCCCCAGAACAGCGTGAAAACAATCAATTAACAGGATGGTTCAATAAAGAAAGCTCTGCGGCGGCCATGACAGTGTGCTATCTATTTATAACTAACGACTAACAAGGAGGGTTCACACGTGTTTATTTACTTGGTTGATATTATGGTTTTGTACCTGTTGGTGGAATGTGTGTTTAACTAAACTTGCAGAAAGTAGAGTCATGGCGGATGATTTAGTTATGGCTTGGGAACCACGATTGAAAAAGATCTCGTGAGATCTCGAACCTTTTTTCCATATTTAATTTAGTTGAAAAACAATTGCGTTCTTGAAATGTCGAAAAAATAAAAACTTTTTACAAAAAAAAATCAACCGACTTCCAAAAAAAATCCTACAAAGTGAATAATTTCGAAATTAAAGTTATTATTCGCTTTGTAGTGTTTTTTTTGGAAGTCGGTTGATTTTTTTTTGTAAAAAGTTTTTATTTTTCAGTTTTTAGTTGTGGTGGCTACCCCACACAAATTCGAATACCACTACCTGCTATGCAAATAACAGTGACAGAAACTTAAGATATCATCCATATACAAAGTGGGAAAAAAATACGTATTATTGAACCCAACTCAAAAACTATCCAAGTCAAGTTAATAAAATTTATATGGGACCACACGGGAAGCACCAGCTTTCAAATAAAAAAAGAATCATCAAAATCGGTTTACCCAGTCGAAAGTTCTGAGGTAACAAACATTAAAAAAAAATACAGTCGAATTGAGAACCTCCTCCTTTTTTTGAAGTCGGTTAAAAAAGAGATCTTGCCTGGTTGCCGGGCGAGATTTCAAATGGCCAGATTTAGTACATAAGATGTCGAGTTGCCAATTTCGACTCAGAATTGCATTCTATAAGGCTCTGCTGTGGGGTGACCTCTTGAGCATCCGTTTCAATTCTTAAATAGTAAATCGTAAATAAAGCCAGGTGAGAAGTAAGCAAGCAAGCATATCCGTCAGCTATTTCCAATTTCATTTCATTACAGTAAGTTCTTATTAGAGAGAAGGAAACCTAAAAACTAAAAAAAGAAGAAACAGGAGGATAGGAAAATGCTTGTTTCCGCAACCTATACTCTGTTTGAAATAAGATTAGACATTTAAACAAACCTTTTTAACAGTCCGTTCAACCGATTTTGACTTCTATTGCGTAGGCATAAGGATGGCATTAAAAGCAAAAAAAGTGGTTACAAACCAACTGTTTACTGCAGCTGCCATTTGTCATGCCACCACCGCAATAGAAGTCCAAATCGGTTGAACGGACTGTAAAAAAGATTTAGTTAAATGTCTAATCTTATTTCAAATGGAGTATAGAATAATATGCAAACTAAAGGCTAAAGGAATCAGAAGATTAACCTAACAGTAGAAAACTAACCTCGTTGGTCTAGTGGTCGCAAGCGCTACTACTGAGTATGAGGTCCTGGATTCGATTCCCGGGTCGAGCAAAGTGTTATTGGGTTTTCCCATTTGGAATTTCTCAGTAGCAGCTCGGAGTCTAGATTTGTGCTCGGTTGATGGCAATAGGCTCGCCCCCTATTGCATGGGACTGGAGAAATGTGGGTGTACTATGGGTATACCTCTGCCTAACCCTTCGGGGATTACAGGCGTGATGTTATTATGTATGTTAGAAAACTAATTAAGTAAATGTGTACAAAGCGTAATAATTCAAGCATTTGCTCTGACAACCGTTTAAACTGCGATAAGTGAAGTACTTTCTCTTTTCAGTGTGTGATACGGCTAGTTTTAAATTTAATTTAAAAAGTTTTTATCTACCATTGTTAAAAAGTACATTTTTGCACAAAAAATATAGTACACCGACGAGTAATATTAAAAAAGCCACTAACTTACTACTACAAGATAGCTTCTTGTAGTAAAATGCAACATTCAAGAGTGTATTTAATAGTGCAAAAAAAAACACCTTTAAAACTGTTTTTAAGATTTCTTATGCTTCATATAGCTAACTTATATGGTTTAGGAGATATTTAGACTTTTTTGGCACTTTGCAATTGGCTTTTTTATATTAATCGTCAGTGTGACAAAAATTAAAACAACTCAAAACAAGTTTAAACAATTTTCTTCAATTACAAATAACCACGGTTCGGCACGGAGGGTCTCGTGGGTAAAATAGCCGCACGGGTCGATCGAAGGCTTGCCGCGGTCGGTTCGAGGATGGGTGACCATCCATTACATAACGATATCATTCCTCTTTATGAAGCCAATAATCTGACAGCCAGTCTTAACAAGGGGTATCGTGTTACCCAGTAACTGGGTTGTGAAGGTCAGATAGGCAGTCGCTCCATGTAAAATACTGGTATTCAGCTGCATCCGGTTAGACTGGAAGCCGACCTCAACATTATTGGGAAAAGGCTCGGGAGATTGATAAATTTTATGCATTCTACATTCTCTATAATTACAATCGTTTAAAAATAAATTGAATAAATAACTGTTAGTTTACGTTTGATTAAATTATGTAAACTGTTCAAGTTTGCAAAATTTATCGATTCATTGCATTGATATTTAAAAACGTTTTTTAGTACCTATATAAATGATTCTTTGTTCAAAAATCAGAACCACAAAAGGCACATTCCCACGTACGCAGGCTCATTTCCTGTTTCAGTATAAATATTTGTATGATCTATTAATATGTATTTCCGATTCACAATTTGTTTGTGTATGTTGGCACTGGATACAGGTAACCCTTTCTACGAAGCGTTTATTTGTTTATTTAGAATATCAATCCATCTTGAAGTGACGTCACTAAGAAACTATAAAGACTTGGGTGTGTGCTGGTTTGCCTCGATTGTAGTAGTTACTGATGGATTTGTGTGTATTTTTTTTTGTTATCCTTCATTCTGTTCGAAGGGATCTTTTACTTCAAATATTTTTCAACAATGAATCGTTCTTGCATACAAGTATTCCACCATAGATAATGGATATCGTCGCTCGGCATCCAATACCGCGAATGTGAAATTTCTGACGAAAATCAGATTTTTGTTTTATTTCATTCTACAAGTTCAAATACGTGATCCTGCAATTAAAAATTATTTTCGTCAAAAATATCACATTGGCGGTACTAGATGCCGAGCGACGATATGCATTAATTCTGCCTGTAAAAGACCACAGGATTTAATTAGGTATAAGGCGCTAAGCCGACGATGGACAATTCGCTGTCCCCGGCGAATAAAATGGTAATGTGCTACTACGATAGAAAGAAAGAAAGAAAATTCGTTTATTTGCGGTAAACATGACGCAAAGAAATAAAAAAAACACGTAAATCACAATTTGGGGGAAAATATGCGTCACATCCACGCAAAACGGCCATCGCTCAGCATAAAGCTGCGACCCCATGCGAGACAGAGCCCCAGCGCTGGTTTTCAGCGACAGCCGGCGCTGACGTGATGACGTCAACCGGTGCATATAGTGAAATAACAAACCAAAAGTAAAATAAATACAATACTAGTCCTAAATGTTAATACAAATATAATATTTAAAATGGCAACATTTCATGCCGTCGGCGACTCACGCGCCGCAGACTATTACAATCTGTGCGCGTAGCTGTCATAAAATATTTGCTTGACGTTTTGACATATTGGCTAATTATTACATGTACAGTGTACTGGTTACGTAATAATAATAACATAGCGCATCAGTAATGAATGTTATGATGCAAAGCATAATAAGAACAGTAACACAAGATGCATTAGATGAATGTGTAGCTGTGATTTTTGTAAATAATGTTTGTGAAAGTGTTGGAAGGTGTAGATGACAAACTCGGTGACTTTATAGGAGATCAAGTAAGTGCAAGTAAAATAATTATATTTATCAACGAGATTTTATTAATTTTTAATACTATTAAAATAAATGAAATTAGATGAAATTAGTTTGGAGTTATATAAATATATTGAATTGAAATTTTATTACTCTCAAAAATAAATAAAACTAGATTGGAATTAATAAAAATATCATACACCACCCACTTGACAAGCCGTAGTGTGTCAGTTGATTAAATTAGATTAACCGTAGTTTACAGAAACACGGTGGCGTTCCTAAGCATATGGGATGAATGCAGTAGCGAAAAACAGACTCCAATACAGCCCCACTGACTGAAGAGGGAATTCGAAGCAGCCCACGCCCCCCCCTCAGGAGATCCCAAGCCAAAGCCCGCATGCCAAGACCCCTGAGGTACAGTGAACCAACACAAAAGTACATAAATGTTAAGATTAAACAGAAATTTGTTCGTGTATGAGTAACTTTTTGTATTGGAATTTGAAGGATTGCATTTTTTATTTCGATAGTTTTAAGGTTATTGCATATTCGATATTAAGAGGTCCGATTACACTCTATAATTTTTTTTCATTTATTTCCTACGGTTATTTCAAAAGTTACAAGATTTTAAGGTGTATTGTAATGAATGTAAAAAATCACTTTTCTTTTGATATTTGAACAATTCCGCTATGTATATTGGTTAATAAGATTTTCACAAAAAACTGTTTTTAATTTTTCCTGTAAAATTTGGTTTTTACGATTACCATTTTATTCGCCGGGGACATCGAATTTGCCCGCGGACAATTTGGATCGTATGGAAATCTAACGCGCACGTAGGACAAAATTGAATTTCCATACGTGCGCGTTAGATTTCCATACGATCCAATTTGTCCGCGGATAAATTGTACATCATCTGCTCAGCGCCTTAGAGGGGCAGTTAAGTCCGCCGGTGTGCCTTACATGTTGCATAAAATTTAAAAATAAATTCCCGTATTTTTAATAACGTTCGCATCCTAATAAAAAAAAAGCGTGTTAAAAATGTAGAGGTTTTTAGAGATTACTCTAAAAACCTCTACATTTTTAACACGTATTTGACATTGGCTATCGCAAGGATAAGACTGTGACTTGAATTTGAACGTTTTTAGGGTTCCGTACCTCAAAAGGAAAAATGGAACCCTTATTGGATCACTCGTGGTCTGGCTGGCTGGCTGGTTGTCTCTTTGTCTGTCCGTCTATCACAGCCAATTTGCTTCGAATTTACTAAACCAATTTTCTTGAAATTTGGTACACATATGAATTTCTGTGAACTCAACACGGACGTGTAACGTAAATAAATGAATTTTGAATATGGGGGTCATTTTTAGAGGGCAAACAGAAAGTTTTAAAAAAAGTTTGCAAACTGTACCGTGTGAAATATGAGATGAAAAGGCTTGTTATGAGGAACACAATTTTTTTTTAATAACTTCTTTGAAATATATTTAAGAAAATAGATGAAAATTGTCCTTTCCCCCCACCTTATCTCCGAAACTACAGAGCCTAAAATTAAAAAAAAAAATACAGAGTATGGTTCTTAACTCATAGATTACAGAAAAACCTAAAAGAAGTCTATGGTCTTTAAATAGCATAGTAAATCTCTCGATATTGTGCCTACTAACTTTATGTGCAGTTGGAATGTATGGGGAACATGTTTTTCAAAAACAATGATAAGGTTGTTCTTGGGATAAATTTATTAATTGCAACTAGGGAACCCTTAACTGTGCGTGGTCCGACACGCACTTGGCCGGTCTTTTATTATGTACAAGAACTGGCCTTAAGATACTGTGGTCGCGCGAATTCGCGACCATTGTGGTCATTATATCACTCTTTGTTCGGTGAACCTGAACGCGTGGTCGCGCCGACAGAGGGCGTTTTCCGGTTTTTGTTCCGGCGACGGTCGCGTACTCACGCGATGATCGTTTTCAAATAGAACGCGGCCATACAGGCTGAAACGGTTGAAAAAATAGTTCTATGTCATAATAAAAAAAAACTATCTACACAAATACAACATGCTTGTACCGAATGTGTCCGGACAAAAGGGAAGGGATCGATGACTGAACTGTTAACTGTAAACGGATATTATGTGCTGTGCGGTGACGACAGTCTGGTGTCAAAGTGATAAGCTGTTTTCGAGCCAAGAAGTAGATGACAAACAAAAAAAATATTTGTGTTTTTGTTACAAAATATTATAAATAATTGTTACTTGTTTACCTAATTCAATCATGTGATTCATAGCAATCATAGTGCATAACAAGTTGTATTTTTTTTCTTTTTGCTGGGTTGTGGAGGTCAGATAGACAGTCACTCCATGTAAAATACTGGTATTCAGCTGCATCCGGTTAGATTGGAAACCGACCCCAACATAGTTAGGAAAATGCTAAGCAGATTGATTTTTTTACTTTGACTGCTTACTTATGGAACAACATACTCTTGTTAAAGAATACCTTCACCAGCAAAACAAAATCAGGAAGTTTTCTCTGTTTCTATATCACTCAATCACACGGTGTGTCCATACATTGAGCGGGAAGAGCGCGACAGCAACACACGGCGTTTTCAGAACACATTTCTGCCACGCTCTAGTTAGGGTTATACCGACGAATGTTTGCGCGGCAGTACTGCGCGGCACATCCGACACACCGCGCGCTTCAGTTGCCAATATCAATCTGCCTAGCCTTTTCCCAACTATGTTGGGGTCGGCTTCCAGTCTAACCGGAAGCAGAAAACCGGTATTTTACATGGATCAACTGCCTATCTGACTTCCACAACCCAGGAACTGGGTAATACGATACCTCTTAGTAAGACTGGTTGTCAGACTTTTGGGCTCCTGATGACCCGTAACGACTATCAAAGATTCACGAATGACAGCCGAGACCAACGTCTTAACGTGCTTTCCGAGGTACGGAGGAATCTCGGTATGCAAAGATGGTCTCCCAACCCCGGCAAGTGTAGCTTAACCTGATGGATCGATGGATCCTTAACTTATTTAAAGATCCATACATTTCAATCAAACGAATCTATGTTGTCCATTTTTATACGCAGAAATACATCCAGACACAATTAGTAACGAATTTTTCCTAAAAATGTTTGTGCGCGCCAGGTAGACAGAAGCGTTCGCGCGCGGCAGTCGTCCAAACAGCGCATCAGGCCGCGCGAGGCAGCCGCGCACAATTGCCACTCAATGTTTGGACACACCTTTACAATTTCAATATCATACATAATTTCCAATGTCAATGTCAAGGTTGATGGCTGTTGAGGTTACCTTTTGAAAAGTTAGATGCAGTGCGCTGATGCTGGGATTGACACTATTAACAGCTCACTTCAAACTATATAAGTATAAATAAGTTTTCTCAGAAAGGTGTTTTTTTTTAGTTTAACACAATCACGTAAGATATGATTTTACAACAATGTGAAAAATATTGCTTACACTAAAACTTTGCATGTTTATTATTTAGTTACTATTTCAGGAAATTGTAGATGTTACATTAAAGTATTTTATTTTGTTTAAGTTTCTAGTCTAAGCGCTTCTGTTGAGCATGAGGTCCAGGGTTCGATTTCCGGGTCGGGCAAAATGTTATTAGATTTTTCCATCTGGAATTTCTCAGTAGTAGCTCGGAGTCTGGATTTGCGCCCGGTTGATGGCAATAGGCTCGCCCCCTATTACATGGGACTTAAACATAACTGGCGAAATGTGGGTGTTCTGGTAGATACACCTCTGATTAACCCTTCGAGGATCACGGGCGTGATGTTTGGACGTTATATTTAATTTTTTATAGAACACAAAACACAAGGATAACAATTTGACCAAAGGAACATAAATTATAGTTTACTTAAACCTCATGGCATTCAAGAAATACCATAACGGACCGTCACGCTGTTTTAATTTTCTCGTAGCAAATCAATTAGAAAATTAATGTATAACAGAGAAGTACAGATAGGAAAGAGTATTTCCATCTATAAAAGACATTATTTATTTCATTAATTAGCTATGTATGGAAAAGATTCTTAGAATTAACAATTAAAATATTTGATGTTGTACAATTGAATCTGACAGTAAATTCTCGTAACCAGCGCGTGCGCATGTACGGTCGAACAAGCTATTTGGTATAGAGGCAGGTAACTTGCAACTACTTTTAAACAATGTTGTGAGTAGTAAATTCTTTTACATCATTCTCATAATGTTTTAGAATTTTAGATGATAAGGAGATAGCTCCCTTGCCAAGAAACTAGCTGCGTTGCTGCTGCATTTAAAAAAGAAAAACAAAAAAAAATAAATTTTTTTTTTTGTTAATATATAATGTACGATAGTGTATTTACATTAATAATCATTACCATTTTATAATCTCTTCAAGTCTTCGAGACGTTTTAAAAACAAATGAACGGACAGTATCTCTTACCTAGTACGTCTGAGCAAGATAATATTCAGCGTGTGTCCTATGTCAGAACATGCAGATCAGTCCTTAATGTAATTATTAATTATATTATTTAATCATTTGCGCTTTTGTTTTTAATGTATGATTCATTTAATGTCGTCTTATCTCTAGCTTTCATTAAAGGTTGCAACATTCTACAGAGCTACTTTCTTGCTATCACTAAAAGCACGTGCTTTTTAGCACAAAAGAGCTCGAGAGAGTAGTTAGTACGTTCTTCGTCGTTACCAAACAAACTCTAAACTTTACTTTGTGTCTAAACTAAGCAGCATTATTTAGCTTTGATTTTAAGAATACACGCATATTAGACTTTTACCAATTAGCTACTGCACTGTTAGACGGTCATAGGCTTCCCAACAGCACATTACTTCATAATCACCACACTGGACAAATTGGTTGGCGATTGCAGTATTTTCTTTATAGTTCCTAATCCACACAAACTAATATTATAAATGCTAAACTTATTCTATCTATCTGTTACCGTTTCTAGACTTAACGGCAGAACAAATTTCAAATAAATTCGCCACACAGGAAGACCAGGGCCTGGGTTAGGACATAGGATACTTTTTTATCCATGTGAGATGATTTCCGACCTACACACAGGCGAAGCCACAGGGAAAAGCTAGTCTTCTATAACTATCCACCTTTTGCACATACCTAACCCTATATAGACATTTTTCATTAGTTTTGCTATCCCCACGGATAGAGTGAGGGTGGTAACTTTGCCTGGTGACAACATGGGACAAATGTATATATTTAATCAGACATATTACCATCAGAAACGAATAACATTTCTATTACGAATGTTCATAGTCTCCTAAAGCTAACGTGCCAAAGGTTAATATTACTTGGATGTCTGCCCACCCCACCAGGAAAAAAACAGCGCGCGATAAATAAACAACAAACAATGACAGAATAAAATAATAATTAATAAATTTAAAAATAATACATCGAATTGATGATAAGGTTACGATAATAACTGTCTCACTTTTTTATTTTATTATTGTGTTAATTAGTACTTTAGGTATACTTAATAAATGTTTTGTCAAAACCATAAGATTGCATCTCTAGAACATTTTGCAAGTATATAAATAACTCTATTATGAAAATATCCAAAACTAGACACTATAATATTAGTTCGCAAGCGTCTTCGAGAACAAAACAAAATACACTAGAACGTTCTAGAAAATTACGTATATTTTTAAATGACTAAAATCATCATTTTTTTTTAGTCATTTAGGAGGTTAACCTCAACATACTCACAATCAGTAGTCATTATAAGAACTGTATTTCTATAATTAATTTGATTTAAAAAAAACTAATAAATAAAGCAACCCATGGACATAATATAGATATACCATAAATATTGACCTTTATAACTATTAAGACAAAAGGCTATTACACTAAAAGATTGCTAAGGGAGTGTCCTTTGGACCTTAATCAATTTACTAATCTATGACGTCAGACTTCAGCCATTTTCAAGATGTTTGGCCAGATCAACCTTTAAAAAAAAAATCAGGAAGACCAATAGTGTGGAATAAACATCAGAGAATGATTAAATAAATATTTTCTTGTAAAACGGAATTTTTCTATGAGGAAAATTACGCATAGTTTTTGGAAAAAAAATTATAGAGCTAACGCTCTACTTTGCTCTGCTCTTGAATAGATTTAAATACCATAGCTAAAGAGGCTCTAAATAATTATAACATAAAAAATGATTCAAAACCAAAAAGAAAAAAAACTCACCTCCGTGTTCCTCCATAATTAAAACTATCCACTAACACTAAGAAAAAGTTCCTAAAACTAATATCACACGAAACAAAAATCGTTTATCGACAAAATCACCGACTACACCACTTAATGTTTATATTGATCACCACTCTTTACAATTATCACCAGTTTTTGAATTTATCCCATTTGTTTGAGGGATATTTTAGTTTTTAGTACTGGATTTTTAATTTGACTCGCGTGCGGTAGTTCGGCGGCATTTGTTTGCGTGCGACTGTACTCTTCTGCGTTCAGGGCGGTACTGTCCACTGAACATTTGAACAAACTGTTCAGTGCTGAACGTGTTGAGAGACAGCGCAATCGAGTCAAGTTCAGAGTCGACTCGATGGTAAACTCCTGAAATTGACGCGCTTTTGTGACACTTGTGCGTCGTTGTTTGTGAAGTTTTGAATTTATGTGTTGATTTTATGTAGGTCCCTACATATTTTAAGTTTGTTATTCCAATTTTAATAATTGAATAATAAATGACTTTACATGGGTCAAAGTAGATTCTGGAACAAAAACCAGCGAGGTTCAGATACATAAGATCCATATACTTGATTTTCTTCAAGGTCATTTTTTTAATTGAATAACTTCTTAAAAAATCTACCTAGCCTTTTCCTAATTATGTTGGGGTCAGCTTCTAGTCTAATTGGATGCAGCTGAATACCAGTATTTCACACGGAGCGGCAGCCTATCTAACCTCCAAAACTCAGATACTGTTTAACACGATACCCTTTGGTAAGACTGGTTATGGACTGGCTAAACTTTACTGTAGAATACATTATTTAGATTGCGGATATACTTACATTTTCAGTCCGCACATTCCACTTATCTCGTCTACTCGACGTCCGTACGTCACTGCAGGGATTCAGCAGAATATCAGCGTCAGGTATATTTGCGTGGCACATGCTGAGCTGGACTCCCATTTGGTGCAACCTTGAGACGCACACCACACTCTTTATGTTCATTGATCCATTATTTTACATTGTGCCAATAGTGTCATCACAATGTCTTGTTTTCTTCCTTTTATTATTTTAATTTGTTTGTATATTGTCAGCTTGCGGCTATTTCCTAATAGCTAATTAATTATTATTTTATCGTGCTATTTATTGTATGTTGTGCTGTCTTTTGTGTGCACTAAATGAACAATTTATCTATCTATCAAACTTTTGGTCTTCTGAATACCCGTAACGACTGAATTGAATAACTTCTACTGCCACTAAAATATTATTATAATGACATTTTTTCGGAATTGAATTAATCCCAATCACGCTTTAAAGACTTGGGGTAGGTGAGTCTTTTTTATCAGTAAATCTACTATTAAATGTTTCACCAAATTTTTGTTCAAAATAACGCATTCATACTTAAAAGCAGTTGAAATTGAATATTTCAGAATATTCCGTAGATTATGATGAAATTACTAAGGAAACGATTTTCCTTAATTTCCATACTTTCTATAGACAATTACACATGTCCCACAAACAAGACGACCTCAGCTTGCTAATTATTATGCGACCTTCACCTATTTAGCAATCAGCTGATAATAATTACCTGCGCTAAATATTTTCAGTACTGTTGTTATGAGAAAATGAAAATTGTGACTTATTAAATAATTGACTGACAGACTGACATCGCACACTTTATATCCCTACTAAATCGTATTTTTAAAATTTTATTAATATTTCACGTGTTCCCATGACACTATTGAGTTATGCAGAATTGTCGAAATCGGCACTAATTGCCGTGAAGAAAATTAGAAATAGCCATCGTACAGTCTAAGGCATAGCAATGGGTAGCTCGCCGTCCGATAAGGACCAAGCCCGGGTCGACGGCGCGTTGTGTTCCACGCGCGCCTCAAAGACATGTCAGCAGAATTGACGGGGTCCGCTAGGGCCAGTGCCTGCCGGGGGTTCGAAGAAAACCGATAGGGAAATCGTGGCCCCCGGCAACAGGGCAACCGAAGGAACACGGGTGGGTTTTAGTCAGTAAGAGTCTGACACGCCCTCCCGCTCCACCCAGAACGGGAGAAGTTATTTAATAATTTCCCACCCAAAAAAAAAAGGCATAGAAATATTAATAATGTATAATTTCCACATAGAGTATAGGAAGTGTTTTATATGTGCACAGTGTACATTAAGGTCGTATTTTATGTATCTGCCCCTAAACAAATGAAAAAAAAGCGTTTAAGTTTGTAAGCAGAAAACACTAGTAATAAAATCACTGTCCATTCCAAGGTTGCCTGGAAGAGATCGCGGAAAGCGATAAGGCCACCCATTGTATATTTTGTAGTGTTTCATTTATTTTTTTGTGATGTATGTATTTTTGTGGTATACAACAAAGTATTTATAAATAAATAAATACTTTTCCTATATGTATTTGCAAAGGACGATTGGCCTTTATAGCTTTTTCTAGTTAACAAAACGTAAACAACATGACAACATCGAATCGAAAAGAAGCAGCTTTGAATACGTCTTTTATTCATGTTCACCTGTTGCAACCACAACATCAACTGTATACAGAGCTTTGAACTCTTTAAATGCTGGCAACTTGCCAAGCCATAACGTAGTAAGTAAATACTTAACCTATTATCCTTAGTTGACCTTCTCAACTTGTTGCTGTAAGTATGCCTAGTTATTTACCTACTTCATATCAGCCTGTAAACTTCCATTGTCGAAAAGGGGTCTCTCAATAACTGCTACAATAAAACTCCACCTTACAAGATCTTTCTTACTTTTCCACATAATTTATCATCACACCTACAGGTGTCCTTAAAAGGATAGGCAGAAGTATATAACAGGCACATTTCACCAGCTATGTACCTAAAGTACCATGTAGCGAACCTTTTGACATTTCTACTACTATTCAGACTATTACTGAGAAATTGCTAGTGCATCCAGACTCCTCCACCATTTCGATAAGATCACCGCAGTTATCTGACGGATCGGTGATTACATCATATACAATTTACACCATGTAATCATGTCAGATATAGGACGAGTCTGCTGACGATCCACTTCGCACAAATCCATAGCGAGTTTTCGAAAGTAATCTAATGTAATTAATTTCCCCTAACTATTAAACTATGATAACTATAACCGCTATCTTCCATCCCATAAACCTTGCTATAGTGTTATATCGACATACCACGTCCAAAGCCAAGGTCATACGACTGGTGCCTGGCGATGGTGTGGCGAGGGAGGGGGGAGACTAGAGTCAACAGTCACAGCTATGTCATCTGACCTCACCACCCCCTGGGGTTGCTACATGAAGCATTTACCCTTCAAATCTGGGTTAAATAAATATGGAAAAAGAATTGGTAAACAAAATAAGTCCAGAAGTTTTAATTGCAACTGCAACGTTCTCATAGTTCTCTTTTTATGGGTTCCTAAATAATCCCCTTCGAGGTAATATTTTTTAGAGAAGAAGTAAGATCATGCAAAGAAGACTTCATTTTATAATAAGTTGATGGGTAACAAATTAATCTCAAATTCATCAAAGTATGATGACCGGATGACGATTTTGATGATGCTACATGGAAACAATGTGGGAAAATGTTGAAAAAATAACGATTTATTTATTTCTCAACCTATTCAACGTGTAACGTTAAATGCGCAAAACCTGAAAAATTTTAATGTACGTCACATTTTTCAAATAATCTTCATTAAAAACCGTTGCCGTGTCTATTTATTAATAGGTTAAGCCATCACATGCGCAAACCCGCCAAAATAGGTAAACAAACACAAATTGTTGTCGACCAATTTAAATTTTCTCATACGCGGATAATAATAGCTTTTATTTCAATGCAAAAACGAATCTTACGAACTAAAACAGCACATAAAACATTTACAATTTTTTTAATGATTTTTTTTCTCTCTGAAATAGGTCAATTGAATTAAAAATCAATTGGGGGTGTCTGAGGTTTTGCGCATTTAACGTTACACGTTGTATTTAAATTCTTCTTCAACCGATTCAGTGTGCTGTCATTCCACCTGAGTTAGATTTTTGACAGGTGTTAGCTATTTAAAACAGCCAAAAAATTGTTGCCTATGAATGCTATAATATCATTCATTCAAAGTTTTTTCCGCCGAATTCTACCAAGTCAGAGTGTTGTACCACTCCTGGTCACCCCACCCCCCTGATGACACCGAGCCTCTGTTTGTCCAGCTCGTTTGGCTAACTGTGATACCATCCACCACCACAGATCTTTATGACCACCGCCAGTGACCTTACAAGAATATCTTCCTAACTAGTTCTAGGTTTATTAGTTAGTTATAAGGTCAACGAGGAGCTCGTGGCTAACTAATAACAGCCACACATCAGGTTAAGCTACGCTTGCTGGGATGGGCGACCATCTTTACATACCGAGACTCCTCCGTGCCTCGGACAGCACATTAAGCCGTTGGTCCTGGCTGTCATTCATAGATCTTTGATAGTCGTTACGAGTCTTCAGAATCCCTAAAGTCTGACAACCAGTCTTAGCCAGGGGTCTCGTATAACCCACTGGGAAGTAGTCCACTTAGAGCACCCGTCCGAATAGCACCTAGCCTAGTCCGTGGATTAAAATTTATTTTTACATTTTTGTCCACGAAGAGCACCTGCGACTCAGCAGCCTACTGCTGGGATGTATTTGTGTTAAAGGACGTTATTAAATGAAAGATATCGATAAACATCACTAGAATGTTTATTAATTACACATACTTACGTACATACGAAATTTGTCTAGGCGACATTTAAAAATGAAAAATAATAAAAATCACTAGGACAATAATTATATTATTAATCTTACCCAATAATAACACTTTCTTATTTTTAACAGTGCTCTTCGTGGACTAGGCTAGGTGCTATTCGCGCAGGTGCTATTCGGACGGGTGCTCTAAGTGGACTACTTCCCCACTGGGTTGTGGCAGTCAGATAGGCAGTCGCTCCATGTAAAATACTGGTATTCAGCCGTATCCGGTTAGACTGGAAGCCGACCCCAACATAGTTGGGAAAAAGCTAGACAGATGATGACATTATCTATCCCGATCCTATGTTGGTCGGATCCAAGTTTTAATAGTTTGTCCTTTTCGATCGATCGACATTTATGTGTATTTGAGTATATACACAGCTTAGATATTTAAGATAATTTATTACTTTATAGGTGATCTTGGAACAGTATCGGGGAGAGCTTTGCCCAGCAGTGGGACAAAATAGGTTAACTAAATAAAAAAAGGTGTTCTTGGAGATCAGATACATAGCTAGCTTATATTATTCCCCACAGCTGTAGCTGGGACACAGACCTCTTTTCGAGAGGGAATGGGCCCAGTGCGTGTTGGTAGATGTCACATTTCTTCGAATTTTTGGTTCTAGGACATGCCGGTTTCCTCACGATGTTTTCCGAGAATTTTGAGAGCAGTGAAGGCTGGTCAAAGCAGAACAAAATTATTTACCTAATTGCTTGCTCTTACAAATCGTCATCGTGAAAATTATGTCAACATTCAGTGGAATTGAGTAGGATGACAAACAGGTGAATTTAAATTCAGTCAGTAATTCTTCCGCTCTAAACATAGTATCCGTTTGTTTGCTGACCATTTACAAAAACATGAAGAAGGATGAACACATTTACTTTGTTTATTCATCTACTTTACACAATACTTAGTGGTTATATTTTTGTACAATCACGATTTCTGATTTACGATACATTAAACAGTAAGTTCGCCTGCCTCGTTGCCTCGTTGGTCTAGTGGTCGCAAGCGCTACTGCTGAGCATGAGGTCCTGGGTTCGATTCCCGGGTCGGGCAAAGTGTTATTGGGTTTTTCTATCTGAAATTTCTCAGTAGCAGCTCGGAGTCTGGATTTGTATCCGGTTGATGGCAATAGGCTCGCCCCCTATTACATGGGACTTAACATAACTGGCGAAATGTGGGTGTGGGTGGACACCTCTGCCCAACCCTTCGGGGAAACAAGGCGTGATGTTATGTTATGTAAACAGTAAGTTCCTACCTAATGTATGTTATTTTTGCATAATGGTTCCTTTTATAACAGAGGTGACTAATGAAAGATTTATTTATGAAAATTCATCCCCTACGCAAGTTCGTAATTTTTGGGCACATGGCTTGTCCAAAATAATTGATCTCCAGTCAAATAGTTCGTAACTCACAATTCAAGTTTTTGTCGCTTCAAACAGTAAAAAATAGTCATCATAAGGTAGGCTTTGAGCTAAGTACATACCATAATAATATTACCAAAATATACGTACCCACACTGGGTGTGTTAATTGTCTCAAGATTTTCCGAAATGAAAAATACAAATAGAAACTAATCAGGGTCCTAGTTTAGACGTGAAATAGTCAAACTGTGATAAACAGACAGACTGATTTACATTTCAGATTTATAGGAATAATATTGATCAGTTGATTCAACTCAACTCAATTCAAAGCATTTATTTCAAATAAACCAATTACAGGTACTTTTAAATTGTCAAGGGGTCGGTCAGTCAGAAAAATGAAGCTAGTTGCCCATTCCAAAGCGTAGTAGGTACCTATGGAGAAGAACGGGCAAGAAACTCCACGGACATTCTTTTAAATAAAAATATTGTTACAAAATATTGGTTACATCATTCATGTTGAAATTATACATGTGAGAACAATGTAGAAAGACGTGCATATTAAAAGCGTCCATAACAAAAACAAAAACAATTCAAAAATTCAAATAAAAAAATATATTAAAATAAACCGTAGCAGCTAAGAGATGACCAGTCCCTACTGACGGCGCCCGTTCACGAACATGACGCATGGATCAGCACCATTTAGCTCAACCATTTTGAAGGGAACTTAATGATCCAACACACACGCCACTATCAGCGAGACATTTGAGTGAGCATGACATACTCTCAGCCGCCAGGGCACATTCAAGTCTATGAAAGACGTACCCAGTAAATGGTAGCTTTATGGAATGTACATGGTCACAGTGCCCACACGTGATATGCAATTATACAATAGAAAGAGATTGAATTTTTACAAAGCAAAGATAGTTTTTACAATCTTCAGCAGCTGCAACAATACTTTCGAATGCTAATCAATTAATTTATGTGCCCTTGTGGAGCTATGTATGTAATCCCCCAACTTGATTGATACCAAAGGGTCATAAAGTACTCGTATTAACAAATAACAACCCATTGTATAGATTTAGCCATATCATCACGGTGTTATTAGTGAATGTCTTTAGCACTTTAGCATACAGACGCCACTTCCAAAGATGTAAATAAATACTTATGAATTGCTTTGTGTACTTCGGTCTAATACATTTATTAAACAATATTCGAACGTTTGAGGTGGGCTCTTCTAATAAATAAAAAGTTTTTTTTATCGGTTCCTTAAAAAAAACAGTTTTTTACGGGTGTATGAGTCCTGTTACTATTTTAAACAAACAGACCATTAACAGGCCTTATGTCCCACTAAAAACAGTTTTTTTGTTAATTGATAACACTGAGGCGCCTATTCACATTTTCTTAGCAACTTGTCTCGTACGATCTTACAGCCTTACACATTAGTATTAGAATGTCTGAATCTAATGTGTGAGCAAATCCTACCTCACCGACCAAAAGGACCACCTCACTATTGATAAATAGTATTCTAGGCTCAATGACCCTGACATTTCCCCTGACATGGCCTGGAAAGAAAATATGTTTATTGTCACCTTAACAAAAATACATCATATAAAAAGTACGCAACAATATCAAATCCCAGTCCATGCAAGTTTAAAGGAACAACATGCAGGAATGTATTGTCAGTAGGTATAATATTATTTTTCAAACATGTGTGGTGGTAGCGTCAGCAAAGCATGTGCGCGTCGCGTGGAACTAACAATCAACTTTGTCCGGCTTCTCTGTCACAAATGTCTATAGTGATTTGTTGTATGGTCAGCATATTCAACATAGGTCAAATAATTTATCGTTACTTTGGTTTCAAAACCCTGAATATTTTTATTGCCTTTGTTCTGGGTGGGTCAGTATTAGGCTGGTATAATTTATTAAGAGCAGTGGTGGCCCAGTGGTAACGGCCGTGACTTACGAGTTGTAGGTCGTAGGTTCGAACCCAGACAGGCGCTTTACTTTGTGTAAATTATTTCATCGCCACTGCTCTCAAATCGGTGATGGAAAACATCGTGAGGAAACCGGCATGTCCTAGAACCGAAAATTCGAAGTCATATGCCATCTACCAACCCGCACTGGGCCCGCGTGGTGGATTACGGCCCACTCCCTCTCACAGAGAGGAGGCCTGTGTCCCAGCAGTGGGAACATTTATAGGCTGATGACGATGATGAATTGATTAATTATTTAGTTTCAGTAATCGGTAAGAAAATTTAAAAAGTTTTCCAGATTTTCAGTAGTCTAATACAGACATGCTAGTCTATTATTTTCCAGATTCTAAATCAATCAATCAAATCAATTTTTTTTATTACAGATCATACAATCCATTAAAATAAAAAACAAAACATCATCAAATAAAAACAAAAAAAAAATCATCATCATTTAAATAATTACATAAGAATAATCAGTTTTTAACCGACTTCCAAAAAGAAGGTTTGTTTTATGTATGTCCACCGATTTCTCCGTCAATTGTGGACCGATTTTGAAAATTCTTTTTTTGTTTGAAAGGATCAAGGAGGAGGATTGGAGAAGGATAAGAGAAGGAGGATTGACCCACTAAAAAGCGAGAAATAAAAACTTTTACCAAAAAAAAACAACCAACTTCCAAAAAACTACTACAAAGTGAAAAATAACTTAAATTTCGGAAGTCGGTGGCAAATAACGAAAATACAAAACCAGAGACACCGACTTCCGAAATTTAAGTTATTTTTCACTTTGTAGTGTTTTTTGGAAGACGGTTGTTTTTTTTTTTGTAAAAAGTTTTTTTTTGTTATTATTTACCACTACGGGGAAGCTCTTGACCTGCATCTCACTTGATAGTAAGTGATGATCAGGCCGAAGGTGGAAGCGAGCTTCAACCGGAATCCTCAACCACAGAGAAACTGGCTATCCTACCTCTAACTGCCGAAACACAACAATGCATGCTGTTAACATTGTTGTTATTGGCGACTTAGATGAGATGGTGGTAGCTGGCGGGCTTAGAACAAGCCCTATCACCAACCAAACCGAACAGAAAATTTTGCCCCCATTGTGATTCGAACCCCGGGACATCTGGGTCTGAGACAGGTGGTCTAAACACTAGACCACAAAGGCGACTATCAGTTATAATCTTTTTTCACCTTTTTAACCGACTTCAAAAAAAAGGAGGAGATTCTCAGTTTGTCCGATTTTTTTTTTTAATGTATTTTCCCCGATTACTTGAAGACGGCTGGACCGATTAGATTTTTTTTTATTTTGTTTAAAGGGGTATACTTTCAAGTTAGTCTCATTGTCATTTGGTCACGATCTGATGATGGAATCTTGGAGTAATCGAGGGAACTCTTCAAATATTATAGGCACATCTATAGCGATTTGGGTATTTTTGATGAGCAGTTGACATTAGGCTATTGTAACTTAAATAACAAACCAACCCACTATAAAGAGAAAAAAAAACTAAAACACTGATCCAAAGACACCGACTTCCGAAATTAAAGTTATTTTTCACTTTGTAGTTTGGTAGTCGGTTGTATTTTTTGGAAAAAGTTTTTTACCTAAATCTTTCACATTTGGTGTTTGGGGCTCGGTAAAAGTATATGCACATCGGACTCGAATTATTTGTCATTAAATTAATGAAATTTCTCAATTCACAATAATTGATGATTATTTCATCTGACCTATATTTTACTGAATTACCCAATGAGCTGAAAGAAGCTCCTGAGCTATTGTTTGTGACTCAATAAATTAATTGGCGTTAGTAAACTGTTTACTATTCAACTTATTTGCTATCTATACAATTGGACTTTACCCGCGAGTCCAAAGGTTGTCACGACGATGTGTTTATTGAAGGGCGAAGTACAAGGAGACCTCAACCCCTATCATTATGGTTTCACTGTTTGATGGCAGTTCCCTTCAATATCGTTTGCAGTCGTGTCTAATAATAGATTACTTGGGAACGTCGGATTTTTATTATTTACTTTACTAAAAGGTTGGCATTAAAGTAATGATAATTATTATGAACTGTGTGGATTTATATTGCAACTACCACCACGCTAGTTTTAATTTAGTTATTTGCTAACCTCCAGCATCTAAATCGTCATTGTTAGCGCAGAGAACACTTCTTCAATCTTTGTTATCAACAATTTACACCAAGGTATAAAACATGTATTCTACATTTGTTGTCTCTACTGTTTTCGTTTACAACTAAAACAACTTGTAAAGACTTTATCCAAAACTAGTAGAAAACTTGTCAAACTAATGTCAAAAGCTGAACAAAATAGTAGGGCATCCGATGGCGATACCGATACCGATATATCGGCGATATTATAATATTTTCGATATATCGGTATCAACGATATTTATTTGCCGATACACCGATACCGCGCGTTTAAATAACCTAGGTAATCGCGTATAAAAGATTTTCACAAGAGTTCTTTAGTTTCCAAGTTAGTTCTTCTGTCGCATCCGAGAGACTATTTTCTACAGCGGGCCTCATTTAAGAGGACTTGCGAAAGCGCCTTTCTCCGCATACCTTAAGAATGATTTGTAAAAAAAAATAACTTGTTAATGTAAACTTTAATTATTAACTGAGATTATTTTTGTGAGCGTAAGTTTATTAAATATTATTTAATCATTTGTTTTTTCTTTTATAGTCAGTCCGTCATTAAACCATCCGTATTAGTATCGGTATCGCCGATACGTATACATAAATATCGGTATCGTATCAACCAAGATACGAATCGATGCATCCCTACAAAATAGTAACAAAACAACGTCGGTCCTACATATGTGATCCATTTTTTATACACGACATGTTTTTGACAAGTCTTTTAAACGATTTGTTGAAAACAAATTTAGGGTTTTATTACGGGCTTACCATTATCTTTAGACTCCGAAAGAGATAGGATAGACGATAGACCAACTTTTTTTACAGAAGCAGAAGATATTACAGCTGAAAATCAAGGGATATGGGATGATATTCCAAATGAACTTTTCATAATACAATACTCTTCCTGAACCTCATTTATTTGACTCCGTACAATGTTATACGTTGACATTGTACAGTGTTAAAATAGGCGGTCATTGTCCGTTATCTGCGAGTAACGTAACTGTTGTTTGTGTGGTGCATTTGAGCAGCACGTGGCGCAGAGTAAAGAAAACGTGGCTAAGTGTGTAGTAATGTACTTATCTGAATGATGTGTGAAAGGAGGTGATCGCCCGTTTTGGATACTAAGTCAATGAGTTTTTTTTTGGGCTTAAAATGGCTTTATACATCCATCTATTTCTATGGATATTGCGGGAGGTGATAAGGAGATGATGAAGTGGTAAGTTCGACCTCTTTCAATAAGACTAGTATCGAGTAGCGTTAGATAGAGAGAACTAGAAAGAAATTAGAGACACCTGTGCCCTATTGTGGGATATTTTAGACTATTAATCCTTTACTATTAAATGATCAATATTTATATATACAGGGTGGCAGGGACATCGACGCGAAAACTGTTACCATGGACTCAGTACATGATTCTGAACACCGTTGAAATTTATCGTTGGTTATTTAAAAAAAAATCAGCTGTTCCATACATTTTGACCGCATAGGTATTGCACTTTTCTATGAAACAGCAGATTGTTCTTTAAATAATCAACGAAAAATTAACCACCCTATATATATGTATTTGTAATCAGGTTCTCAAAAACGGCTCTAATGATTTCGAAAAAAATTGCAATATATGGGTTTACGGGCTTGAAAAATCGATGTCGTTAGGTCTCATATCTGGGAAAATTCGTTTTCTCTATTTTCAGGTACTAATGATATGATAAGGTAAGTGATGTCTGAGTGACTGAAGTCTCACGTCCCTATATATCACCAGTGTAAATTCCGTATAAATGTTGTCAACTGGGATATGACACAATGCTTCTTGACAGGTATAATTAATGTGGAGTCCACTGTCAGTGCTACTACTTTTGGGTTTCAATTTCCATATTTTCTTCAAAAATTATTCCGAATATAATCTGCCCCTGAAATTAAATTGTTTACAGTCACAAATCACCCAGAAACATCCAGACTTAATACAAATTTCTGTATCTGAAGGCACAGGCCTCACATATTTTTGTCGTGACGCGGGAATCGAGCCCATGACCCTGACTACAAAGTCGCCTCTGCAAAGATAAATGATGAAATTTTCATGTTCGTATGGCAAGATATTTTCGTACGTTAAAATACTCAAATAATTAACAAATATTTTTAGAAGGTTCCGTGGCATATTTTTGCCTAATTTATTTACTTTCATCTCATTCCATTTGCATCCCTTTAATAAACCGACTTCCAAAAGGAGGAGGTTCTCAATTAAACTGTATGTTTTTTTTTTTGATTTTGTTACGCGATTACTCAGCCAATTATGAATAGATTTTAATGATTCTTTTTTGTTTGGTCGGTCATACTTCAGAGGTGGTCTCATATAAATTTTAATAACTTTGCTTGAGCAATTTTTGAGTTAGCTTCAAAATAATACGTATTTTTTCCCACTTAGTATGTGGATGGTTATGTTAAGTTCCTCTCACTGTTATTTACATAGCAGTGGTATTCGAATTTATGTGGGGTAAATACCACAACTAAAAAGTAAAAAATAAATACTTTTTACAAAAAAAAAAAAACAACCGACTTCCAAACAAAAAACACTACAAAGTGAAAAATAACTTTAATTTCGGAAATCGGTGGCATAAAACGAAAATTCTAAACCAAAGACATCGACTTCCGAAATTAAAGTTATTTTTCACTTTGTAGTGTTTTTTTTTGGAAGTCGGTTGTTTTTTTTAAAGTTTTTATTATAATAACTTCATAAATAAGATCATACTGTAATATTACTTTCAGGAATAAAATGTTTTGACTTAGCTGCTCCATTTAATTTCCATTTATAGTTTTATTCACTTAATAACTTTTCTGCCACGTTGGCAACTTGTTCCTTTATTATATAAGTAGGTATGTAAAAAAATATTTACTAGACGTTTTGGAGATGGACACGGAACTCTCTCCACGCAAGTTTATTTCATTAAGATTATTTACATTGCATCACTTTGACACGACATTAAATAATGCAAATGATTATTTCCATCAGACAACAATATTTGCTCATCACAAGATGTCAACAATTAGCAGAGTCATCAAATTTAAGAATACTGCCATTTAGTAGTTAAGTAAGTACCTACATCAAATAGAATAAAAGAGTTCTAGTTTATTCTTATATTACCAATAAAGGGTGCTTCACATTGGTTGGGGTTGGCTCGAGTCGGCACAGCAAAAATCTAATGTAACATGTTTTGCCGTCCGGCTGTGCCGCATCGTGCCGAATCATGCCGACCCGAACAAATGAGTTGCACGCCTAACCAATGGGTATCTACTTATGTAAGGCTCTATTCATTGTTTGTATTTGTTTGTTTGTATTATTATTGAGCACAAATTGTATTATCATAATAACGCATTGTATTTTTTCTTTTTGCTAAATAAATTATTTCTATTGAGTTCAGTAACTTACTCCAGACATTTCAGCGAATTACTTCCAACAATATGTAGCATCTCACTAAAAACATTTTCATGCAAAATGTTGCCAAGACGAGACCATATGGCTCGCACTGTCAAAAAGTTATCAGATGTCATGTAGAGCCAAGCTTCTAACTCTACACGCTCTAACTGTACAAGTCCTAACTTCACAAATTAAACCCCTTAGTCAAAATCACATATTTTGAACTATTGTATAACAGAAAACAAATGAATAAGTGAAAAAATTGTTCAGGAGGAGACGCCCTGGGCGTCGGGAATCACAGGCAGATTTCCGGCCACGGTAGGCGCGGGCTTGCGGACGGTGAGCAATGGGTAGCTCGCCGTCCGATAAGGACCAGGCCCGGGTCGACGGCGCGTTGTAATCCACGCGCGCCTCAAAGAGATGTCAGCAGAATTGACGGGGTCTGCTAGGGCCGATGCCTGCCGGAGTTGCGAATAAGGCCGAAAGGGACATCGTGGCCCCCCGGCAACATGGCAACTGAAGGAACACGGGTGGGTTTTAGTCAGTAAGAGTCTGACACGCCCTCCCGCTCCACCCACAGCGAAAGAAGTTACTTATTTGATAATTTCCCACTGAAAAAAAAATGAGTAAATTGTTCACCTTACGCCCATGTGACCGTAGCGAAACGGCCAAGCCACATATTTTGACTAAGGTTGATAAGGTTATAATGTTCACATTGTTGAATAAAAGAAAATATGTGAAAGACACATGGTTGGTTTAATTAAATAGGCCTCTGACGAAAGGCCGTCTTTCGGCTGAGATGGTAATGGTGAAGTCCCGACATTCTAAACTTGGCTTTTCCCAACGATCTGTTTTGTTAAACATATCAAAAGTTAAATATATAGGTACTGATCTTTACTTATGATAAGTCAGACTCGTGTATCGGCTGCTTCCACTTTCATTTTGTTTACATATTCCGACATTGTGACGACATTAACGTGTCGTGTTTTGCTCAGTATCACAGTTTTGAGCATTAGACTTCACGTTCAGCGTTTAGGACATAAACACATAAAATGGCAATGGCAATTGATCGCAATGCTTCTCATTTTGACAGTTCCAACACATTCATTGCGTTATTTACGTTGTTGATCAGACAAATTCAAGCATTTGCAGCAATGGATGTCAAAATAAAAGGCAAAACTATATTTTCTTTCTTTGTATTTAAGAACCATGGTTACTCAAAACGTGGTGCTAAATCTTAGGCCAGCAGCATTTCGCCGCAAGAGGAGACGCCCTGGGCGTTGAGAATCACAGGCAGATTTCCGGCCACCGTAGGCGCGGACTTGCGGACGGTGAGCAATGGGTAGCTCGCTGCCCGATAAGGACCAGGCCTGGGTCGACCACGCGCGCCTCAAAGAGATGTCAGCAGAATTGACGGGGTCCGCTAGGGCCGATGCCTGCGAATAAGGCCGAAAGAGACATCGTGGTCTCCCGGCAACATGGCAACTGAAGGAACATGGGTGGGTTTTAGTCAGTAAGAGTCTGACACGCCCTCCCGCTCCACCCAGAGCGGGAGAAGTTATTTGATAATTTCCCACCCAAAAAAAAAAGGCCAGCAGCATTTGAAAAAGGATTGCTAGCAAAGTTCGTTGCTCGACTCATAGCTTAGTCTTAACTGTTGAGCTCTTGTGGTTTTGGCACCAGTAATACCCTTTTAAATCCGCCAACGAAAATAGCAATAATTCCTTCCCCAAGGGCTACCAAACTACAATCTATAAACCAATTATAAACAGCCAAAGTCGAAGATAAAATCTAGTTTTATCGCCAAACATACATATTAACTAAGATACTGTTAGCACAACGAGATATACACTGCCACTATATTTGTTAAACACACGGCGCAAATCCTTTGCAAACTCTCGGTAACATAATATATAACATTATCATTTTAACATTACCTCATTCCTCCAAGAATGGTCTTTAGGAATAGTCATAACTTTAATATCTACCGACAATTAGACATACGGTATATTAAGGTAGTCATTATTTAAAATAATTAAAAAACTTTAAAATGGTGACGGCGAAGAGTGAAGCGGAGATGACGAGGGCTGCTGAAGAGATTCCTCATGATCATCTATTCAAGGTGACAGGATTATCATCCACGAATTTGGAGAAGTTGGCTCAAGGTATGACTGTCTTGTTTTATTTTGGGGCTGGTGACGTCATCCAGATAATTCCGTTTTTGGTGGTCGTAATCAATATGCGGTTAACTTAATTGGATTAGTACATAATTTGCAGTGTTTTGATTGTACAATTAATGCTATTAATAATGTTTGCTGCTGGGGAGTTTGTTGCGCCACTTCTTCTTCTCAGCTAAATCACTAGGAAGTGGTGAAGGGTGGGCGTTTTGGGGGACTGTCATGAAATTGTGACGTTCAAAAACTTTTCTCAGCATAGTTTGAATAAATTACTTTTGTTTTTGTTTGTTTTTTGTTTGTTATCATCATTGACCCCTGCATTAACTGAAGGAAAAGGGAAAAATTAGGGTGAGTGCTTCGTTGGTGAAGGTATTCTAGGTTAGATTCCCGGGTCAAGCTAGGTGTTATTGGGTTTTTCCATCAGGAATTTTTTAGTAGTAAGCCGGAGTCAGGATTTGTGCCCGGTTGATGGCTATAGACTCCCTCCTAGTACATAATAATAACTAACTCAAATTGCAAATTCAAAATATTTTAATTAACATAAACCTACATGGGCACTTATGAAACGTCAGAAGCTAGGTGCATGGTTCCAATTGGTCATTTCCTATGGAGAAGAGCCGGCAAGAAACTCCACGGTTACTCTTTTAAGAATAAATGGTTTTTACAATGCTTTCAAATTACAGTGTTAATAGGTATGAGAGGACAGTGTAGGCCTATCAACAAGTACCAGGTACTTAGTAAAATAGAAAATGGTCCACAAGTCTACAGCCTACAACTTTCTCACATTCACAAAATCTAAAAGAAAAGAATCTATACAAATGACTAAAAAAATAAGGACCTTTTTAAACCAAATGACATGATTGCCACTACAGCTGTAACAAATCTAATTTGCAAAAAAATATAGAAAATTGTAGGTATGGTCCTAGCATTTGGAGCAGACGTGGAGATTATAAATTATCCCACGAGACCGTACTATTGGGATTAAAATCATCCCAGATCACGGTCTACATGTGTGCCCGTTGAAATCCGTTTAGCCGTTAAACCATGAAAAGGTACCAGACAAACAAACCGACAGACACATACAGAGTTTCTTTTGAAATTATAATATTAGTATGGATACGACATAAGTATTCCTGAAATATATTCTGCAGTTGATTCAGAACAAACAAGTTTATTCAGGAGTTTATTCTGTTACGCGTTGCTTATCCGTCATCAATTGGAAACTCATTTGCAAAGACCTTCAATACCTCTAACTGCCACATAAATAGTATCATAATATATTAAAATTTGCCAGCGGTAATAAACCTGAAGTGAGTGACATTTATTAGTTAAAAACGAATGACCAGGGGTACTGGCAGAGTTCCAAGCATTCGGGTTATAACCAGACTGATTCGAGACGATTTTGTTTTGATTATCACGCATATTTGGCATATTTAAGCAAGAGATTTATTTTGTTTTTGTCTTGCAATAATACTGAATTTTGTAGATGGGTTTTTCTAGTGTTTGGCAGAGAAAAGCAACCCAATGATAAATTCATAATTCATCATCATCTTCCTGCCCTTGTCCCATGTTACGTGGGTTGGCGCATACGTTTTCTTTTTCCACTCTCCCCTGTCAACCGACACACTATCATTCACTCCCTTCTCTTTCATATCATTCCTCACACAATCCTTCCATCTTTTCTTTGGTCTTCATCCATCAACATTTATGTTCATCACTCTTTTAGTCGCATGCGTTTCTTCTCTCCTCATCATATGGCCCATACCAGGCCAAACGATTTCCTTTTAACTTTTCAGTCACTGGCGCCTCTTTTAAACTTCCCCTTATATACTCATTTCTTACTTTATCCATTTTCGTCACTCCACATATCCATCTCAACATTCTCATCTCCGCTACATGCAATCTTTTTCATCCGTCTTTTTCACGGCCCAGCATTCCGATCCATACAAAAAATTATAATTGGTTGGTTGGTTAAATTCATAATTGGTGTCGTAAAAAGGTGAAAGAGATTTTGACTAGGGGCAATTTTCTTTATTGTCTACTAGCTTCCGCCAGCGGCTTCGCCCGGGTGGTATCGTTATAAATTATAGCCTATGTTACTCAGGGATAATATAGCATCCGACTGGTGAAAGAATTTTTCAAATCTTAGATTTAGATTTATAAAGTCTGCCAAACATGAGAATGGGCTCAGGAGCTACTGGCTAGGTAGTCTACCGTACCAAAACATGACCCTAGATATATCCTGGTTCTCTAAAAGCTAAGTCCAACTTTACAGTACCTGTTTTAACTAAAACGACTTCAACATACTTCCAGAACCTGAACCTTCAGACTTCGAGGAGGCAATAGCTGCGACGGGCTACGGCAGGTTCAATATAGCCCTGATGCTATGCACCATCCCAGCCTTCTGGAGCGCTGTCTCCGTCACCAGCTCCATCAGCTATATCTTCACGAGAGCACAGTGTGATATGGGGCTGAGTTTGTTGGATATGGGGACTATCACGGCTATGACTTATGGAGGTAAGTCTAACATAAATGATTCCACTGATCGCTTTGCGGGCATAACAATAGAACTCTCAGTGAGAGATTCTACTATCGCAAATATCTCTCTATCTCCCTGAGATCACCAAGACTTTGTCAAGGCGTGGGTGTTTTATATGGAATGAACATGTCGATAAACCACTTTATGGAAACGTGGATTCCATGCTAACAGGTTTGTACAAACACTTTCACACGTCAATCATATTTAAAAAACTAGAATAAGGAATAAGGGCCGAAATAAAAAAAACTAAGAAAAAAGTCTGCTGCCTCGTTGGTCTAGTGGTCGCAAGCGCTACTGCTGAGTATGAGATCCTGGGTTCGATTCCCGGGTCGGGCATAGTGTTATTGGGTTTTTCCATCTGGAATTTCTCATTAGGAGCCCGGAGTCTGGATGTATACCCGGTTGATGGCAATAGGCTCGCCCCCTATTACATGGGACTTAAACATGACTGGTGAAATGTGGGTGTACTATAGATACACCTCTGCTTAACCCTTCGGGGATTACAGGCGTGATGTTATAATGTGTAAAAAAAAGTCCAGACATAATCTTAGTCATATCATGTGAAGACCATGTACATTTGGGTCTAAAATGGTCTTTTGAGGAAAAAACCGTGGTTCCGTGTGCACACATTTGTGAGTAATCGCCTTAGAAAACAAATTGACGAGTCTTTGAAACTTGGGCAGGGAAATGCACTTCAATTTAGCAGCAAGATACGGTGGTAGTCTTACCATTAAGCATGTATTAGAAATTGTTGCAATTTACTCTACCCAAATGCTGTGCATTGGGGTTATCATCAAACTTTCGGAGGTGTGTCAGTGGTGTCACTACTTTGAAGAATGGTACGACACACCTTCATTACGACTAATAAATGTAATCTTATCATACTAATTATAGTAAAATACACAAGAGCCTGCCTTGTTATCACGACAGCAAGATGGGCAGTAAGCATTCTTCTACCTGGTGACAAGTTGACTGTGATCACTATAGATCGGATATTCGGATGCATATTTACCTAAAGTTAATATTTGGCTAAGAAATTATGGAAGTGGATTCTTAATAAATAAAAAAATTATCATAAATCCCGGAATTCCATAACATCCGGGAATGCACAACTAATCAGATACATGGTATGGAAATGACTTATCAGCCCTCTTATGAAGGTTACTTTTGCGGTGTTAACATAAAAAATTATATACCCACTAAACATTTTTTTACGAAACTCAAGACACCGAGTTGTTTGTCACTATGTGCCATGCCAATTTGGCAACCTACTTTACAACATTAGCTAGCATTTCTATAGATAAAAAGTACTAAATTTATCAATTCCAGAGTCGCGAGATTTTTGCGATCGATACAAAAGTGCATTCCATATTAGCCAACACCTGAATGTTAGTAAATATAATACATTCGATTCTATAATCACAACTCTTAAAGTCGATCCAAGAATCCCGGGATTTTTTCGATACAAAAGTGTATTCTATAATAGCCAACACCTACACTTTAGGTAAATATGCATCCGATTATCCGATCACTGGTGATCACACATCCTTAGCTTACGATTAAGAGCGTGTTGCCAATGGATAAGCACAAATCGAACAGGAAAATCCCACAATTTTCCAGACCCAGGAAATCAACAAATAAGGCAGAGAGATAGACAACATTAAAACCAACAAACATATACATTATGACTTAAAAAGGACGTCCTATGACCTATCACAATGATAACCAGTCACTAACTGATCAGACAAAACATCACCGTTTTGTCTATTTGTCGAAATTACACAAAATACCGTGAATTCCTTTGGCAAATATTTAGTTTTCCACTAAAACAAAGAAATGTACCAATAACATGTTCACATAAATCTTTTGCATACAAGATGGTATGATTTGCAACAAATAAATATGTACAGTAGGATCAGTCTTGTCAAAACAATCAAAAATAAAATTTAAAAAACAAAAAATCGGCTTTAAGTTTTTACTGTTGACAAGTTAGGGGACAGAATCAGACTTTCTTCAAAGTCAAATAATTTATTTCAAACTAGCTGACACGGCAAACGTTGTTTTGCCATATAAATGTTTTGGGTGAAAGAAAGAAAGAAAAAATATTTATTGAGAAATATTTTTTCTTTCTTTCTTTGGGAGGGTGGACCACCCTTATCACTGAGGTGTATTAAAAATAAATTATGACCGATTCTCAGACCTACCGAATATATATACATTAAAAAACATAAAAATCGATCAAGCTGTTTCGGAGGAGTATGGCAACTAACACTGTGACACGAGAATTTTATATATTATAGATTGGCACATAAAAGACACTTTTGAACGTCAATGTTCTCCTTTTATTGTTTGGTAATTAACTTAATCAATGAGATGGCCTGCCATATATTTGCATTTTCATTTACGCGTAGATTTCAACAAAAATCTAGGCCAGTTTAAAGTTGAGAATAACAGCATGAATTCAATTTTTTTTTTCTGTATGGTATATCATAGCTGACCTCTGAGGTTATGACTATTTAACCGGTCAATCCTTAAGCTGATAAACTCAAAAGCCTCCAGCCAGATTGCATGCATCTATTTATACATAAACTTCCGGGCTCCTTACACATCACTCTAGTTATTAAGGAATCTTTATAATGTTTTTTTTTATTTTTGTGAATACTACTTTATGCCATGTAATTCTAGTTCGCCTTCTGCACATTTTTTTTCGTTATCACCGCTTGATAAACATCGTCTATATTTATTGTTTTGAATACAAACGCCGTGTGATGTGGCGATGTGCCGTGCGTGGCCAATGTCATAAACATACATGCGTTTGGACAGATTTCGGTTGCGCGGGCGCACGCGAAAAACAGTTTATAATCATAACTTCCGTGGCGTGGTTCAGCTTTTCATTTTGCTGACGAGATGCAAGAATACCAACTATACTAATTAGGATATGAAAACATAAAACAATTAAGTCGCGCACGTTTTTCAGTTTCAAATAGTCTATTAATTACAAAATGTATAATTTTAGTCAGCAAAATTAATTACTCTCGTCGATCTTCACATTCACAGTATCCCAAATTCTCAAATAAAAAACCGGCTAAGTGCGTGTCGGACCACGCACAATGAAGGGTTCCATAGTTGGGAAGAATTTATCCCAAGAACAAACTTAACATTGTAGTTGGAAAACATGTTCTTCTAACTGCAAATGTAAGTTTGTAGACACAATATTAGGAGATTTATCATGTTATTGACTTCTTCTTAATCTTTCCCTGTAATCTATAAGAATCTATTTACTGTATTTGATTCAAAATTTTAAGCTCACTAGTTTCGGAGATAAGGTATAAGGATTGGTCAATTTACATCTATTTTCTTAAATAACTTTAAAACTATTTAATGTGAAATTATAAAACGTTATATTTGAGACTCCCTTTCATTTGATATACCACACGGTACAGTTGCAGTGTGCAAAAATTTATTTTTTATGTGCCTCCCAAAAGTGACCCCGTATTAAAAAAATATTTATTTACGTTAAACAACCATGTTTAGGTCACTGAAATTCATATGTATCAAACAACTTAATTGGTCAATTAGATTCGGAGTAAATTGGATGTGACAGACGGACAGACAGACACACAAGTGTTCCTATAAAGGTTTCATTTTCTCATTCGGACATACGCAACCCTAATAAAGTACCTATATAGTCTTTGAGACAGTGAAAAAAGCTATGACAACAGATGGACACAAGGACCAATTCAGAAAAACCTTTGTCATAATAATTTCACGTCATTGTCAGTATTCGTCAGATGACCGACTCTAAACCTAGTTAATTGAGACAACAACTCACAACAAACAAACATACTATCAACATTTCAATTCCTAGACATTATGTACTGATAATAAATATGTACCGACATCACCTGCTCAGATCCCTATCATAGAGTTACTCAAACAATGTGAAACTGTGCAGTTTCCACTCAAATATTTAGTTAATGACGGCAGCTGTTATGTAAAATTACTTTGTGATTAATTCTTGTTTGTATTGCTAATTTGATACTATTTTTGTGATACGATTGTGGGCACAGTGTTAGAAGAAAATGTTTGGTACTTACCCGGAATTGTAGTGTTTCTTTGGTTTTTTTGACTGAAAACTGACTTCATCTTCTTTCTGACTGATTTTGTTTGATGGATGAACGTAAACTAAACAAAAAGAGTATGTTAGGATCGTAGCAGGTGGCATTCTGTAGTTTCTTTATACCCCCACTAGCTGTGCCCCGCGGTTTCACCCGCATACGTCTCGATCCCGTGGGCATCCTCTTTCGCAACATCGCAATCTCTCGTTCCTTGTTCCCAATTAATCTGCAAGGGCACATGTTCTGTTCTGTTCTGCCTAGCCTTTTCTCAACTATATTGGGGTCGGCTTCTGCAGTCTAACCGGATGCAGCTGAATACCAGTATTTTACATGGAGCGTCTGCCTATCTAACCTCCACAACCCAGTAACTGGGTAATACGATACCCCTTGGTAAGACTGGTTTTCAGACTTTCGGGCTTCTGACGACCCGTAACGACTGTCAAAGATCCACCAATGACAGCCGGGACCAACGGCTTAACGTGCTTTCCGAGGCACGGAGGAGTCTCGGTATGTAGAAATAGTCACCCATCCATGGGTGGCCAGCAAGGGCACATGCGTGCCGTATTATTATGTATTATTTGTCTAGTACCCAATATCTCGGAGATAACTGTGTTTACTTTGCATAGCATTTAATCCACTGATATCTTCGGGTTTGGGCGATAGGTATTGGGAACCATAATTTAAATTGCGGCGATAAGACCCCTCTTTGAGGAGTGGCTAGAGAGGCGCCACGGCGTCCTCACCTTCCGCCTGACACAGGTGCTCACCGGACATGGCTGTTTCGGGAGGTACCTGTTCAGGATAAAGCGGGAGGAAACGCCCGGGTGTCATCACTGTGTGGATCGCCCGGAGGACACGGTGGAGCATACGGTGGAGGTCTGCCCGGCTTGGGCAGAGCATCGCCGTGTCCTCGAGGAAGCGATCGGCGGCGGTGATCTCTCGCGTCCGGCCCTGATTCGGGCCATGCTACGGAGCGAGAGGAAATGGCAGGCCGTCACCTCGTTCTGCGAAGCAGTAATGCTCGCGAAGGAGGAGACGGAGCGCGTGAGGGAAAGGCAAATTTCGCGCCCTCGCGCCCCTAACCGCCGCAGCAGGAGACGCCCTGGGCGTCGGGAGTCACGAGAGGATTTCCGGCCACCGTAGGCGCGGGCTTGCGGACGGTGAGCAATGGGTAGCTCGCCGTCCGATAAGGACCAAGCCCGGGTCGACGGCGCGTTGTGTTCCACGCGCGCCTCAAAGAGATGTCAGCAGAATTGACGGGGTCCGCTAGGGCCAATGCCTGCCGGGGGTTCGAAGAAAACCGATAGGGAAATCGTGGCCCCCTGGCAACACGGCAACTGAAGGAACACGGGTGGGTTTTAGTCAGTAAGAGTCTGACACGCCCTCCCGCTCCGCCCAGAGCGGGAGAAGTTATTTGATGATTTCCCACCCCAAAAAAAAAAAAAAAAAAAGGATTATATAGGATAATATACCCCATGGGAAAAAGGGGTGAGTTTGTGTATATATTTTAGACTGAGTGTCATTGGGAAATTGGAAATCCTTAAATTTCAATTTCTGCCCTAAGTTGGAGGACTCCATAGTGAAAAGTTACTCATTTCCAAAAGAAAACCAGTCCATAGTTCATACCAACTTTTGACATCCATCAGTGAGTCTGTTTACTTAAATCATATTACTTATTAAAACTGACTGTAGAAAAAGGCAATCATTTTGTGTGGCTTCACTCGATCGCAACTCCTAAACTTATCGGCAACAGGAAAATACGTAATACCAAAAATAAAATTTTATCAAAAACAGATTACTCTCTTGTTTACCAATTAAACCTGGCCTGTTTTTCTATGACTCACAAATTCTTGCACAATGATATCCAAAAGATACACAGAATTGCTCTCAAAAACAAAGCTGAAGTCAATAACATGTTTTGTCAGCATGGACGCACTTTCCTCTACAATGGCAGAGAGCCAGTAGAAGTTAATTTTATTGTCAATCCAAGAGAAATGAGGCATCTAAATCGGGTCATGCTTATATGCATTCCTTGAAATAAATGTACTGAATAACATGGCGTAGCGGTGACGTAGCTGCTACGTCATGGGTCGTGTCGCTACGTCGTAGCTCGTAGCAAACTCGTAGCAGTTTTTGTGAAGCTGGTTTATATCGCCTGGATAACAGGGTCGTTATATTTGGTGTTTTTTCTCAGTTTAATATAGCACCTTGTTTATTTATTTGTCAGGGGAAATCCCTAATCCGGTTTTAAAGGTTGTCGGTGAAATTACAGACACGAGAATATGAGACCTAAACTTCAGTCAGTGCAATGGTCGGGAAAGCTTCGGCAGTATCCTCAATAACTATTAGCCACCATATGGTACTTGAACCTGAGGAATAACTCATGAAAACCTTCGAAAAGCTATAATTTTATTAATCAAAACTTTTCTCCGATAAATCACCATGAATTTAGGTACAATTGCGTATACAAATATTTACGAAATACGTCAATAATATTAATGCTACTATTTCTGGTCAGCAAGTCATTTAAATGTAATATAAGTAGCATCCTCGAGTTTAACTTGGAAATTACTGATATCGGTGAAAGAAAAACATCGAGAGGAAACCTGAACTTATCTATCTTCTATATTTAATATATAAAGCTGAAGAGTTAGTTTGTTTGAATCCCAGGAACTACTGGTCCGATTTAAAAAAAATATTTTAGTTATAGATAGCCCATTTATTGAGAAAGGCTATAAGCTATATATCATTACGCTAAAATTAATAGGAGCGGAGCACCAATGAAGAATGTTTCAAAATCGGGGGGTTTTTATTCCTTTTGAGAGCTTCCGCTGCGTGTGCTGCGTAAACGGCTAAAGTTTCGCAAAAATCATGTATGACAGAACTATTTCCCTTTAAAAGTTCAAAAAAAAAGTCCGCGCCAGCATATATCTATCTTTTAAGGTTAGTTCACTATAACCTTTTTTATGCTAACCAAATTTGTGTGAAGGTGTTTTTGTAAACATGATATTAATCCTTATCTAAACTATTCCACGCGGACGAAGTCGCGGGCAGAAGCTTGTAGTTAATATAAGTCTGAAATCGCCAACCCGTCTTGAGCGCGCGTGGTGATCAATGCTCGTGCCTTCTCTGTATGAGAAGAGAGCTTTGCTCTGCAGTGGGTCAGTAATAGGCTGGTATTATCATTATACAGGAGAGCAGGGACATCGACGCGCAACCTGTTATCATGGAATTACATGATTCTGGAGAAACGTGTTGAAAATTTTCGTAGGTTATTTAAAAAAAAATGCTTTTGTTTATGACGAAAAATTTAATGTAATCTTATTTGTTTTTTTTATTTTTTATTGTAGTTTTAATTTTGATTTTATTTTTATTGAATTTTAATTTTATATTATTTTATTTCAATTCTATTTTAATTTTATTTGTTAATGTGTATGCCTATCCTAATATGAGTCTACGTTACTCAAATTAAATGATTTGAATTTGAAAAATATGAATTTGAATTTTGTATGAAACAGCAGATTTTCTTTAAAATAACCTACGAAAAATTTCAACGCAGGTTCAGAATCATGTTCTGAATCTATGGTAACAGGTTGCACGTTCATGTCCCTGCCACCCTGTATTATAATACAAAATACGTTTAAACGAGGTCACGGTCAACAGGCAGTTCGTTAATAAAATGTAACATTACATCCTATCCTGTTTCAGGCATGATCTCCTCAGCGATGCTGTGGGGTTTCCTGTCCGACACCCTGGGCCGGAGACAGATCATGGTATGGGGGTTCTTCTGCTCTGGTCTGGTGGAGATGACAGCTGCCATGAGCCAGAACTTCGCCATGCTGCTGGTCATGAGGTTCGCCAGTGGATTCCTGTGAGTATAACTTTAATAAAAGAATGATTATTTAATTGTTTAGCTGTTATATTCTCATAGTGGCCTGACAATTAAAGACTCTCGTGTAGTATGTGGAAGGTTACGTCTTTCTACATTGTTCTCACATGTATAATTTCAACATGAATGATGTAACCAATATTTTGTAACAATTTTTTATTTAAAAGAGTGTCCGTGGAGTTTCTTACCCGTTCTTCTGCATAGGTACCTATTACGCTTTGGCATGGGCAACTAGCTTCATATTTCTGACTGACCAATTCCTTAACAATTCAAAAGTGCCTGTAAATGGTTTAATTGAAATAAATGCTTTGAGTTTGAGTTTACGCAGACCGCTTTTAATGAAATGAGACACTAACCGAAGATTATTCGTGTATGCACTATTATAATTATTTATGCAACTGTTGTGTATTAAGGGGTATTAAAACACTGGGCACGCCACAATCGCGGCGATAAGACCCGTCTTTAAGGAGTGGCTGGAGAGACGCCACGGCGTTCTCACCTTCCGCCTGACGCAGGTCCTCACCGGACACGGCTGCTTCGGGAGGTTCCTGTTCAGGATAAGGCGGGAGGAAACACCCGGGTGTCACCATTGTGTGGATCGGCCTGAGGACACGGTGGAGCATACGGTGGAGGTCTGCCCGGCTTGGGCGGAGCAACGCCGTGTTCTCGTAGAGGCGATCGGCGGCGGTGATCTCTCGCGTCCGGCCCTGGTTCAGGCCATGGTACGGAGCGAGAGGAAATGGCAGGCCGTCGCCTCCTTCTGCGAGGCGGTAATGCTCGCGAAGGAGGAGGCGGAACGCGTGAGGGAGAGGCAAACTTCGCGCCCTCACGCCCCTAACCGCCGCAGGAGGAGACGCCCGGGGCGGGAATCGCGAGCCGATTTCCGGCCACCGTAGGCGCGGGCTTGCGGACGGTGAGCAATGGGCTGCTTGCCGTCCGATAAGGACCAAGCCCGGGTCGACGGCGCGTTGTGTTCCACGCGCGCCTCAAAGAGATGTCAGCAGAATTGACGGGGTCCGCTAGGGCCAATGCCTGCCGGGGGTTCGAAGAAAACCGATCGGGAAATCGTGGCCCCCGGCAACAGGGCAACCGAAGGAACACGGGTGGGTTTTAGTCAGTAAGAGTCTGACACGCCCTCCCGCTCCGCCCAGAGCGGGAGAAGTTATTTGATAATTTCCCACCCCCAAAAAAAAAAAAAAAAAAGGGGTATTAAAACATTCATGTGATAATAGTATCACATGAGTGTTTAAATACCTAATTATGTACAGTTGTATAATCTTCTATAAAAGTTTCTGAAACCATAGGATGTTGTATAATATTGTTTTCTCGACTTTTCTGGTAATAATTGGATAGATATGTCCTTTGCTGCATTAGAAATATCTGGTGGTGTGTTATCAAAGCTTGTATCACTCATTTTTTTAAAGAAAAAAATAAAAAAAAATTGCAATACTAATATTTTAATTACTGCGCTGTAGTAGTGAATCGCGCGTGCATGACAATGTTCTTTTTTTTAAATTCGAGTTGTATATTGAAATTTAGTACAACATTATAACACTCGTTTGGATGATATTATGGTTACTATGACACTGGTTGTTTTAATATTGACAATAAGCTAACTGTTTCAGAAACTTTTATAGAGGATTTATAGCATGGGTGTAGATAAAATATTATTAGGTTATTCCATTAGAAAGTATGACTTGTAATTTGTTGTGAATATAATTTTGTTTATTGTATGCTCGAAGAAAGATATATGACCACTTAAATCGATTTTCTACCTTTGCTGACGTCAATTGGTAGTGCTTAAAATGATGGCACACACTTTTATGAGGGTACTAACTAATAAATCTATATTAGAAACAGCTTTTAGTGTTCCTATTGTGCCAAGTACCTATATATGTGAGAAACGTACGTTTGTGCCCGGTTGATGGCAATAAGCTCGTACATGGCACTTACACAAAACTGGCGAAATGTGGGTGTACTATAGGTAGGCCTCTGCTTAACCCTTCTGAGACAACCGGCATGATGATCTGTTATGTGTACGGTAGTGACAAAAACTGTCTAAGGTTTATCTGGTGAAGTACTAAGGTCGGTAACGTGTCATCAATTAATTCCCTTAGTTTTGTAGACATCCATGTATTATCCTTACATATTATCAATTGCGTTGTTCTTCTACACCACGAAACGGATTTCGATGCGGTTCATCGTCATTTAGAGAATTTATTCCTTGGCCCTTGTATGGCACTTTTGAACGTCAAAATTTAGAAAATAATAGAATAGATTTAAGAAGAAGAAGTTGAAGTTTTATACGGTAGTTTTCGTATGAAGAAGAATGGGCAAGAAACTCCACCATTACTTTTTTTAAATGTTTTACTATAGTTTGTATAGGTACCTACATTAGTTAAATAATTACATGTGAAGACATTGCACCTAGAATCAAATTACTATACCACAATAGGTAAAAAGAATTAAAAATGAAGCAACGACAGATAAATTAATTAGATAGATACATGGCGCTCACATATTTACAAACATTGTAAAAGTCCCGAAGGATTATACTTACACTTAGTAAAGAAATTTCACTTTTTTGCCAAGACGTAAAAGATGTGTAAAACAGGGCCGGGTCGCAAGTAATAAAGTACAGAAGTAAACTGTAAAATACAGACCTCTGCAAAGAATGAGAGAGAACAAATGATACGAGTGACTTTTTGCCTTTCAATCTAAATACAGTATGTGCCTATAATAGACTAAAAATTAAGGACAATTATTAGAAAAACTAACTTCACAATTATGTAGAACTCAGAGTTGGAATCAAAAAGATTATCTACATAGTTTGAATATGAATTGAATTGAATTATACATTAAATCCGACCAGTAAAGTTTATAATACATTAAATCAACACAGTACAGTCAATTATTATACATTAAGTCAGGCCAGTAAAGTCAATTATACATTTCTGAAAAGAACTTTTATTAAAAAAAAAAAAAAATTCAATATTTATTTATTCAAACTAGGCTGAGAATCAGCACTTTTCGAACGTCAAAATTACATAAAACAGTCCCCCAAAAACGCCCACCCTTCACCACTTCCTAGTGCCTTTAGCTGGGAAGAAGAAGTGGCGCAACAAACTCCCCAGCAGCACAGCAATTATACTTGCGTAGGCCTTTTCATTATAAGGCGTGCTTCACACGTGTTAGGGTAGGCATTTACCGGCACAGATCGACCCGAACAAGTTTGTAGCATGCCTTACCATTACGCTCATCATTTTTATATTGATGTATATCGTCAAAATTCTTTTCTCATCATCATCAGCCTATAAATGTTCCCACTGCTGGGACACAGGCCTCCTCTCTGTGAGAGGAAGTGGGCCGTAATCCACCACGCGGGCCCAGTGCGGGTTGGTAGATGTCACATGTCTTCGAATTTTCGGTTCTAGGACATGCCGGTTTCCTCACGATGTTTTTGTTCACCGTTTTGAGAGCAGTGGTGATGAAATAATTTACACAAAGTAAAGCGCCTGTCTGGGTTCGAACCTACGACCTACAACTCGTAAGTCGCGGCCGTTACCACTGGGCCACACTCTTTTCTCACCTTTTCGAAAATCCAAGTGTTTAGATAGAATGCCTTTTTGCCCGTTTCCATGCCCACGTCACAAGGTCACTGGATCAATAAGTATTGTTGACTCTTTGATTACCGTACAAGTGTTTAGCATGTGCACTTGTTTGATTAATAGTACACATAATTACTAATCACTGTCGACTAATCAGTCTGTAAACAAACTTATCAGTTTATGGGTTTCTGATTATCGTTCGCGGAAGTGAAGCCTGCGTTTATAGGGACGCCTACGTCTATGGGGGGCCTAGGTAGCCGAATATATTTATTTATTGTACTTCAAAGACTTAATCACTAAAAATCACATACAGTTTTAGGTATTGTGAATTCATCACTTACAGAAGTGCACAGCACTAACAGACAATTTAATGATATAAGGACGTGTAAGATACCGTTATTTGAATAGTTACAAGTAACAAAATAAAGCGAAAATAAGCTATGTTTACAAAAACGATGGGAAGTACATAAATCTATTATAAATTGTAACAGCGAATCAATTTTCAATCCTTCCCCTAAGACCTAGAGCAAATATTTTTGATATTCGGATAGCTCATAACCTAAAGAGGTGCCAAAAAGAATATGAATTTAAAAAATAAAAAGACGCTAAATTTTGCAGGTTAAAGCTAGTATTTTAGACAACATTTTATAATAACAAGCTTGTTTACTTTCTTACGAATATAGCTAAGTCAAATACATGTGACATAGACCATAGACAAATCACAGCTAGGTTCTATACCACTATACAGGTAAATATAAAAGTAAATAAAGGATCTACAGAAATTTTGAAATTCACAACTTGTTTTTACATGTATACACAACTATTTCACTAAGAATTGGCAGAAGTTTATCATACTCCCTCATTTGACCATCTATCTAGTCTAAAACTGTCAAGTATTAGGGAGAAACCTTTTATTCATTCAATCGCAAGACGTCTAAAGCTGGACCTTCCCCGATTGACATTACTCGAACACAAATTCAGATTCCACCTGATCTTGAAAGATTATTATCAATAAATATTTGAAAGTAGTTTCTTTCGAACTTACTATTTCTTAGGTCAAACAATCCTTTTATCAAATACTACGTATATACTGCTAATCCAATAATTTCTTCTCCTCTTCTTCCAGTTTCAACGGTCCCTTTGCGGTATTGATCTCATACATAGCCGAACTGCACAGGACCGAGCTTAGGGCGCGAGTGATACTCCTGACGAGCCTCTTCTATACATTCGCTAACACCACCCTGCCGCTGCTGGCCTGGGCTATCCTGACCAAAGACTGGGAGTTCCATATATTTGGAGATAATATTGGTGAGTATCATGCAGATTATTAGAAAATCCTACACAGGAGGCGATGTCTAAGTACATTCGGCGCATCCAGAGCAATTATTTAGGTTACTACGGACATGTGGACAAAGTTCCATGTTCTTCAGTGGAAGGTGTGGAATCTATACCAATATTATAAAGAGAGAGACAACATTTGGTAAGTTTGTATACATATATGAGGAGGATAATCTCCGGAACCACAGCTACTATTTGAAAATTTCTTTCACCAGTTGAAAGATACGGACCAGCCACTTAAGGTATCGTACGTAGGTCGTAAAAAATTGCAATGCACTGATTTTTTTGGGATATTGATTGCAGCTTCGAAAGACCTGTGCTAACTATGTGGTGCTTAAAAAACCTCGAAATGTTCGGACTTCTTTCAGTTTTTCACTTGTAACTTCTAAAAGATGCATCCTATATACGTATACGAAAAGGTAATTTTGTTGTTCTTGTTTTAGTAATCCACTCTTGGAACCTCTTCCTCTTCGCCACGGCTCTGATGCCGCTCCTGACCGGAGTATCATTTCTCTGCCTGCCGGAGAGCCCCAAATTCCTCATGTCAAGGGGACGGAATGAGGAAGCTATGGCCGTCTTCAGGATTATTTACAAACTAAATACTGGGAAACCAGCTGAGGATTTTCCGGTAAGTGAACTTCAAGAATTTCAAACGGGTTGTTATTTTTTTAAATTCTTAAGCATTACTACTATTATGTTATTTATGATCTTAGTTCGCGTTGGCTACACATCGGGTAACTTCGTGATATTGCTAATCTATTGGTGACAACTAGTGGGCATTGAGTACACTAATTTAAAATCCTATTAATAAAATTACCAACGGTTGGTAAATTATAATGTTGGTGTCAAATATCTTTCCAAGAGAACAAAATAATGAGTTCTAGTACTTGAAACAACTTTAAAGTTTTGCTATCATGAATTTCAGGTAAAAGTTCTAGTAGAAGAAAGACACGAGCAGCAAGGCAAAGGCATCGCAGCACTGAGGGGGGGCTTCGCACAGCTCTCACCACTGTTCAAGCCTCCGTATGCCAAGTGGCTGTTCCTTATGTGTACCATCCACATGGGCTGCATGTTCGGGTAAGTTTCCGTTTATACACAAAAGAAAATGGAGGCGATTCCCTCATTTTTATTCTAGATGTTATTACATCCTCGATTCGCCACATTACAATTTATGATCTGACATGAAAGGAATAGTCAGAGTGCAAACGATGTCAAATATATGTTACATCGCTGTATAGTAATCGAAACGGTTGTTATTAATTTTAATTAGATATTCTAAATCTAAACTGTCATTCAAAATTCGATCTCAGTCATAACAAGCAGTTATTAGCCTGAAAATCTGACAGATGCTACCAACTTTAGTACATCGGCAACTTTCAATTAGCTCTCTTGTTCACATCGCGCCAGTCAAACAAAAACAATTAGTGTCCGACATTGTCATGTTACTTCTTCGTCGATAGTTTTGAGCAGTTATCGGCAGTTATCCTGCCTAACCATACGTAACTCGTTATTATTATGTGGGTCAATGTTCTTGCCTTTATGGTTTCGTTTAGTTTCAAGCGGTTTGGACGCAGACATAGCTGATAACAGTTGAATTGGTATCCAGCTCTTTTTTGTTTTCGTCAGTTAATTGAAGAAGCGACAGTTCTAGACTAATTGTTGCACCATTCCATTAATTTTATATTATTTTGTTGGCGGTGTTAAATTACTTTAGCCAGTGACAAATCCAAGGGACTTAACATAACTGGCGAAATTTGGGTGTACCTGCTACAGGGACACCTCTGCCCAACCCTTCGGGGAAACAAGGCGTGATGATATGTTATGTTAAATCCAAGGAACAATATGTCATGAATTTGGGTTGTTAAGGGGGAAGCGTCAAGGGTAGTCCGCAAAATTCAAATTTTCTTACGTTTTTTGCATTTTGCAGGTCAGTGTTAGGTTTTATGTTGATTTAAATATGATTCGCGTCCGTAACACATATGGCTTTACTCAATTATAATCATTACAATCAGCAATACAACTCCATAAGTTAGCAAAGGTGTCAAATGTCATGATTTCATGAATTCATAATCATCAAATCATGACTCATTCATCATTGCTGATTGTAATGATTATAATTGAGTAAAGTCATATTTGTTACGGCCGCGAATCATATTTAGATCAACATACAACATGATACTGAACTGCAAATTGCAAAAACGTAAGAAAATTTGAATTTCGCGGGCTACCCTGACACTATGCCCTAGCAGGGTTCATGTATGAAACCTATTTAAACTTGTAACAACTTTTAAACTACATGAATGTAATAAATGATGATTATGATTATCGCATTAAATGTCTATTCAATGACAACTGCTATTTCTACACTTGTCTCTTTATGGCCCTTTTAACTGTCATCATCAGCGAATATTAGATACTTAGCCAACAGCTAAGTTTATTTCATCTTCCATTCAACCATATTACTAATACCTATATTATTGCGAAACTTCAGCATTTTTGTTCTTTCTTTTCATTTAAGAGTTTCATTGACATTCTCTTCAAGCTCAAACTTGACTTAACAAAGAACAAGTAATAAATAAAATTCGTCTTAACTTCCAGTTCCAACACCATCCGTCTCTGGTACCCCCAACTGGCAGCCATGATCAGCAATGACGCCAAGGGTCTCTGCTCCGCCATCGCTCCCTCCACTACACCTGTAGCTGTGGATGACGTCTGTGTGCCTATTGTGGCTGATATGCTGACCTATCTACAGAGTGCATTCGTTGGAGCAGGCTCGGTGCTGACGTATGGAATTGGAGGAGCGCTGGTCAATAAGTAAGTTATTACTTACATTAAAATTATTTCAAGAATCCATGAAATTACTTTGGGTAACCCTTGTGTGTTTAAAGAAGAGTTTGAAAAAAGTTAGGCTACCTATTGGTTTAATTTCAAGTGTACTAGAATTGCCGATGAAACACGCATGCCCCATGTTTGGTATTATAGGTGTATATTAGGTTGTATAATTATAGATTGCTAGGTAAGATCATAGTACTGACTAACCTTGGATTTTTTTGTTTTTTTTATCTGTCAACTAATTTACACCGTTAAACCACAAGCTTAAAATCAATTAACTTTGATTACCTTCTTGAATCACCATCTTTTTATACCTCACTTTCCGTTTTATTCTTCCAGGTGTGGCAAACGTCTGGTATCAGGGTTTTGCGGCGTGACCAGCGCGTTTCTGATCGTGCTGCTTCCTTTCCTTGGCACCAGCGCGGTTTCCGTCGTTGCCATGGTTACTACTGCACTTGCCTTCACCTCGCTCTGTGGCGCTTCCCTGTCTAGCATCACTGTTGACTTATTTCCTACTTCGCTCAGGTGAGAGTTATTCCATATCTTTTTTATGTTGGTTTCTGTTTAATAAGATATTTTGTGTGACTCTTTCTAGCAGTGCATAATGGATCTAAATTCTAATTGGTCTGGAAAAAGTTACTAATTGATTGCAGGTTATTTCTTATTCAATTAATCCGTTGACAGTAGTTTTGAGCTAGTAGTTGGTAGTCTTTGGGCTCTTCCTTTTGGAGCCGTAACTGCTAATACCTCGAGCACTAGAGTATCTTTCAATTTGTTTGCTTGCATACTTTCTTACCCTTCTCTATCTCTACATTCCTTACAGAGTGATGGCGATGGCTACATTCCTCATGAGCGGTCGTTTGGGAACCATCACGGGTACCGTCATATTTCCCGCACTCATAAACTACGGATGCCTACCGCCTTTTATTACTATTGGATCCGTTTTAGCAGGTAATTATAAAAATCTATATTATTTTCCTGTTTACAATTAAATGTATTGTCGGCAACAGAAATAAGGCAAATAGGTGTTACTTTCAATGGCGAAAAAAATATCACCTAACGCCCTCTACCTGGATTTAATCTTATCAGCAAGTTCAAATGCAACCTACCAATAGGAATGCTTGTTTAACTAGGTGGACGTATCAGTACACGTTGCTTTTACTAGATGGCGCTGGTTTCCATTTGGTGTACCTTCTTATTTTGTTTCAGTATGCGGAATGGCGTGTTTCCTCTTACCAAATACTACTCTCAAGAAATTAGAGTAATTCTTAGTTATAAAAAAACGTAGAATGATTGTAAATATGTTTTGTTATTCTTGTATTTGTGTCAATTGTGCGTTATGACTTTTGTGTGTTTTTCTATTTGTAGTTCCTCAAACAATAGTTCTTTTCCTTAGATTACTTTCACTTATCGATTTTTTTCAACGAAGCAAAATAATGTAACATTATTTTCGTATTGTCCTGTTAATTTGTGTAACTTGTAAGTCTTGTGTTAATTTTATTATCTTTATTTGTAAATAAATTGATGTAATTCAAGGATCGAATGAAACGGCGAAAGTTTTAAAAATATTTCTCTTTTATTTATAATTTATCATAACCTAATCTCATCCATCTTCTCAGTCAAACTCACAACAATTTACCGGCGAATCAGGGAGAACAATTACTATCTACATTATTAAATTTTATATTATTTTAGCTTTTGACATATTTTTAATTATTTACTGAAGTACTTAAATAAGTAATTTGAAAACCCAGTTACAAAATAAGAATATAAATAAAAATACAGAATGAAATGAAAAATTCTACAACAATGAAAATTTTTTATGAAAAATATATTAACATTTTTATTACAATTGAAATACGCAACCACAAAATTGATCCCAATATCGATTAGAGCCGAAATAATTAAAAATATGTCAAAATATATTTCGTTTAAGGCGCTACATCAGTCTAATGCAATGACTAAACAGCTTTTACCCAAAACATTAATAAATAACTCATAATTATGCTTTTGTGACTGCATAAAATACATTTTACTGTGAACAAGCTGCCATTCGCATTATGTACATGAATTTTCGAAATTTTCTAGACTTTTGAGCATAAAGTGGCTTTTTGCACTGTGAATTCACCTACATCTCCGATGGTAGCAAAACAGGTCCCGATTTTAAAAAGGTTTATTTTATTAAGTACATTTTCAAAACTGGACTTCACTTACAACCGTGAAAATAAATTAAAGTCTGAGTAAATAAATATTACTTGCAAGCCACATTGTACCCAAAAATCGAATAGACAGAACATTTTAACGTCCGACATCGTCTGAACTGGCCCGACTCACGGCGACAACTCAACGACAAAGCACAGTTGCTACGTAGACTAGATTTTACTTCTTATTGTCCAATCACTTTGTCTAAGCGATTATACACTTAAATTCGAGGATTTTTGCTTGCTGACCACTAGAGCGTAACATAGGGCTATTTTAACTATACGAAATATGACTATGTTTAAAAAAAGAATGCCATTAAGATGATCCCGATTTCACAAATTCTCTTATTTTAAATTGTATACAGGACACAATTATACAATTATGAAACATGTCATTCTTTTCTGGGAACCCTACGTTACGCTATAGAAGGCAGCAAGCTTCACAATAAAAATCATATATGTATATAAATGTATAGAATTCTTATAGGCCAGTGAAATTGACTGTTACTTACACACGACTCAGGATAACCCCATTAATTATATTTATTATTTCATTATAATGCAAGGCACATTTTATCTGTTATTAAAACTATTTATTTCAATAAGATTGCACTTTTACAAAAGTATTATATCGGCAGATCTTTTTTTTAAACTTAAATTGTTTAAAACTCTAAGCGATTCCATGTTGCTCCCATAACTCACAAAAACTGAGATAAATTAGAATCGTTTTTAAGAGAACTTTAGTAATCTCTGTCCTGTATTTAACTATTTTATTAGTTCTTTGACTATCTTGAAAAGTATATGGAGTGAGTTTTTCAACCCTTGTTATTAATCGTTATAAGAATCAAAAGGAAGATTATTAAAATTCCCTTAAAATGGTCCTTTGTTTTTTTCCATTTGAAGTCAATAAAAATGCTTTTCACACAGCCTTCTTCACTTTTAAACGAATTTTCCAGTACAAAATATTGTGTCAAATTATATTTCAATAATGTATATTTTTTTGTAAAAAAATTGTTGAAATTATACACTAAGTCTTAAATAATTTACTTGCTAAGGTAAGGCATATTTCATAATTATAAATAATTAATTACAAATATTTATAGTACATATATGTAACATTATATATACAGTCTCGCATGTCTTAAAGCCGAGTTTATACAGTATGTACAATTTTAGAAAACTTGTATAGTTGATTATACCACATGTTAAGGCCTCAAAACCAGTAATTATACAATTGAAAAATCTAGGGGTAAGTAGAAGTAGGTACTCCACAACTAAATTGGCTAGCTCCAATCTAAGAGAGTAGCTAAAATGGCACTTTGATAAAGGAGTAATGACTTTAATGACGTTAGTGAATATAATGATCAAATGAATGGAAATAAAGAATGATGAAACGAAAGTTTAATGGAATTAAATCTTACAATTTCCCCAGATTTCTCAATTATAACAAAAATGTTGATCAACCAACAAACACCGGTCATTCCACGAAACAAGGCCCCTTTAAATATTACGCACATTAACCACCAGCATATTTACATTATTATGGTAATTGTCAAAAATGACTATTTAAAAAAGTACGCATTTTGCCGTGTGATACTTTTATACTCAATATGGTGTAAAAGTATCAAGCCAAGTATCAAGTAGACTAGTCTATATAAGTCTCTAAGAAGTTAATAACGGCATAATGGGTAATAATTTAAGTAACAAATCCATAATGATAACAAAAAAATTATGTACCATTATTCCCAACAAGATGTAAAAAAATCACCCAGTTCTGGGTTCTACTTATGTGCAAAGCACTGCATACACTCAAGGCCTGAAAAACTGGTCAGCTAGAAAAAACTATTAATTATTCTATGTGTTAGCTACTTCATAAGTATGTATATTTATGCTCCAATTTTTAAAGGGAATGAGCAGATCCCCTATTGCTTTTGTTAATTATATTTCTAGACGAACACTTTTCCATGGCAATGAGTGTACAACATAATATTATTGTAATAATGTCCAATAAACAAAACTTCACTGAGTTCATTAGAAAATGTTCACTTCACTTTATGGTCCGTTTTCCACTGTTTTTAGTTCAAAATAATATTTGTGTGACTATTTGTTTTGGGAGAGACGAAAAAAATTATTGATTCTTTTTATAAAGCTGGTTTGAATATAAAAGAAATGACCTTCATTCGCACTTCATCTAAATACTGTCAACATTGTACAATCAACTGTAAAATCCTGACAATACCCGGTCATGTATACACCAGAAAAATCTCCAAATCATACCAAAATCAAATAGCCACACAAAATCCACATCACTTTATTTGCGTCAGCTTGGGGGGGCCAGTAAAACCTCCAGCCAACAGGGGCACGCCGTCACATCCCGCCTCGAGTACTTAGGACCCCAGCCCTTTGCGAACGAGATCCTCACCGACCTGGGATCTACAGGCCCGATGTGGGGCAGTGAGACTGCAGGAGGGGGGCAAGAGGGGTCGAAGATGCAGAGGCAGTGGCCTGGAGCCACCCTCCAAACAAGAAGGGCCTTGGCAGCCGCAGCGTCCAAAGCAGGGGAGCTGACAAAGACAGGCTCCTGGCTCCGGTTGTAAAGCCACACCCCATCCGATTCTAGGGATAGGGTGACGCCTAGGCCGATCTTTGCTCTTGTTTTTCGCACCTGGAATGAAAGAGAAGGAACATTATTAATTATTTGCATTAAAAATATGATAGGTGTTTGTTATTGCATGGCAGTGTAATGTTGCCAACTTTCTACTTATCCGTTGTTTTATTTTTATTAATCTAATCTTAAAGATTAAATGTCAAAAGAAAGGTGACGAATGTTTGCTAATCATATGAGAAGGTGACATCCATGTTACTATGGTAATTATCATAGTGTGTATAATTTAATATCTATTATCAGGCAGCGCCTATTTTCACGGCCCGAAGATAAAATTAGACTTGTCATCTACCTATTACTAATAATAATTCTCGTCTTCAGAAGAAAAATATGTTTTTCAATCGTGTTCTATTGATTATTGTACTTTAAACTCTGTCTTCTTCATTTGCTAAAATCGTTGAAAATCACTTATAATATCACGTTAAGTCCAACAAAGATTCAGTGTTCGCGTACGGAGGTTATCGCGGGTTATCGCGTCGCCTTCCTACTCTCAATCAATGTAGCTATCTACTGCCATTGTAATCGCCAAGACTTTCGAGCTTTTGGTTTTAATTACTAATTACAATCTGAATTACAACGATTCACTTGTAAAGTAATTAAAAACAGCCCCTTCACAAACTCTTGTCGAGGAAAAAAGAATCATAATGTCTTATTGATTCTCCAATTTCGTATCAATATAGTGTGATAAAGTTCGCTAAAACTACCGAATGCATTTGCCAAGCAAACATTCTAAGAGCAACCTCTAAGAAGATTTAAAAAGTACCTTAAAAATGAACACAACATAACATAATATCACGCCTTGTTTCCCCGAAGGGTTGGGCAGAGGTGTCCCTATAGCAGATACACCCACATTTCGCCAGTTATGTTTAAGTCCCATGTAATAGGGGGCGAGCCTATTGCCATCAACCGGGCACAAATCTAGACTCCGGGCTACTAATGAGAAATTTCTGATAGAAAAACCCAATAACTTACTTAAAAAATTACTAATTCAAAAATGCTATTACTCTGTTTCAGATTTTTTAAAAGACAAGACTGTTTAATGTGCAATGATCATAATATGATCATTGCACATTAAGTATATTATACCTATTAAGTAATTAAATAGCTTATTAAAGTAACTAGAATCATTTGTATTAAAAGTTAATTAAAAAATTTGCATGCCATGAAGCAGAATGTATAAGGATTCAAAAATATTGTAACAACTAATTTTATTACCTACATTCTATGCAAATAAATAAATCTATCTATGATCTATCTAAAGGATGCCAAATCTGTTAGAGCCAATCAACACGTAATTTTTTTAGGAAACTGCTAGTGTTTTATTGTTTACTAACATTTTATTAATTAACAGACATTTTTATCAAACTGAATGACAAGGCTAATTAAAAGTTCTGAAACCAACCTGTTCAACCTGCGGTGCATCCCCCCTCTGGTCCAAGGCATCTAGACACAGGCCATGTCTCCCTGAGCCACATGCCCCTCCGCCCCCTCCGAACACGTCCACTGCCCTCACACGGACACCGAACTGACGACCCACACGCTGGGTCAGCTCCCAATACGCAAGCCGACACCACTCTGACTCCCAGCTCTGGCGTTCTGGAAAGAAGAGAAGATGGGGTTTCATAGGAGAAAATTATACATTCTAGAATGAATTTAGAAGTAGTTTGTGTATGAGGCTATTGCTAGAACTCTTTCAGGCTAATGTTTATGGTCATTGGGCAACAGAAAAAACATTAAAATAAACGCAATTAATTTTAGAAGAACAATTAAAAGTCCATTTGTAAAAGCAAGCTCAAAAGACGAGACATCAATATGTATTTTAATCTCGTCAATTCTCGTGGTCCTCATAAAAGAAAATGAATTATTATTCAAACCTACTTATATGATGATCCTATATTACACCGAACATTATACTCCTAGAAGGACCATCTATCGAACTATCAACTCTTTTCATCCCAGCCAACGACCGACGCTCTAACTGATCCAACCATCCAGATAGTTCTATCCATTTCAGTTTCCTGACATCACATTTCCAAATCTTGGCTCCTCGTAACCGTTCGATGCCAGATGACGACCACCGATATATCCGGACAGTTCAGTTAAACTAGAAACATGACGCCAGTGCTGATAGAAACCTATTGTTTTAAAACTATAGACGAATGCCAAAAGTTGACGAAATAACTGTGAAACTGGAAGTGTTGATTTTTGTATCCGATTCTATGAAGTCATTGTTGTTTTAGAAATAGATGGTGCTGTAATGTTGTTTACAAAGACGATGATTTCTATTCGATCGAAGAAACATTGAGAATCAGCGAATTGGGAAAGATTAAAATCCCGAAATAAACCCAAGAAGACACTAACGTTTCCGATGTAAGTATGGCAGTGCTAGAAGTTCTGGATAGCATAATTTCATAAATTCAACGCCAAGACAAAAATTTAAAGCAGTCTACTGATACATGGAAATCGATGAGTCTACTCGCATTGCCCTTGGTAATAACTCAATAATTTATTTATTGTAACAAATCGATATTTTTATTCATGGATACATTGTTGACCACACATCCCTGTCTGTGAACAAACTATCGAAATAGCTGTGAGACATGCACATTGCATTTAAATGCATATGATCAAGATTTTTCTGAAATTAGTCCACTAATTTCGGCAGTCATGAATCAGTAAAAACCTCATGAAAGGAGACCTACCAATTTGCCACAAACGCAAATTAATGGACATGTGCATACGCCCTATCCTCACATACGGCGCTCAAACCTGGTCTTTGACGCTTCAGCAGAGGTTCAAGCATGAGATTTGCCAACGTGCAATAGTGCGCAGTATTCTTGGAGTCAGATTAACGAACCGTGTTAGGAACACAGTGCTGCGCTTCAAAACACAAATTGCCGACGTCACCCAAAACGCAACCAAGCTCAAGTGAGACTAGGCCAGACACGTCTGCCGCATGTCGAATGAGTCATGGGCCAAATCTACCACCATGTGGGTCCCAGAAAACGTCCGTCGACATCGGAGCAGACCCAGGAGAAGATGGCGAGACGTGCTTTACATCTACAGACAGGATTGGTCCACACTAGCTCAAGACAGAGAGGAGTGGAAAGGAAAAAGGGAGGCCTTGTCCTGCAGTAGGACTACACAGGCTAAAAATAATGAATCAGTAAAGAAATTTTTGAAAAATCCATCCCTACAAGGATAATAGAATCCCACATTGGTATAGAATCGCAAAAGAATCACAAAATTCTTCATAGGAAATAGACGTTAACTATAATAGTGAAATACTATCCAAACCCACCCAAAACGCAAGTCCAAATTCCTTTCCAATATTGCAAAAACTTTCATTACGAAACCCATCGAAATCCCATCATATATCCAAGACAATACCATCACGGTTCGATCCCACGGCGAGTGTAGTGGCGCCGTGGTATGGGGTGGCGCCGTCGTGGCGCGCGCAATCGATCGTCAAGGTTACCGCCATCAGACATGGGTTTGGGACACCACTTAGCTAACTGGTGGTGTTTGCGTGGTGGGTGGATGGAAATACAGAAGAATGCGGGATTTTGTTTTGTGCTTCGTTTGGTAAATGGGTTTTGGGGTACTACCGTTAGTACCGTTTATACCACCACATTAAGTATTACATGTTAGTCATATCAACTTTCTCTTTACGTTTTCATCCTGTTTCCCAAATATTACAATCCTATAATATTTTATAAAGACTGGTAGGTATCTCCTTCTTCAGGAATCTATGCGATAGCTTTAGTTTATGTATGTATGTTGTGTATAAAGTATATGTCTCCAAGTACAATTATTGTGGACAAACAAAACGTGTAAACTTTGTCTCAAAGTGGCATTCATAATGCATTGATCCGCATGGCACACGGCACACCCTCGGTGAACATACCCGAGGTTTTGCAGTTTTAATAGACTGACTCTACCACTTTACTCCATGTGGAACATCTACCAGTTTTATCACTATTCATAATCGTCATCCACAGTCCGACTTCATCCACTGTAGGGCATAGCCTGCCCTTTCTTTGTGTCAATCACCACGCTCCTGTGCCAGCCTCATGCAGGTTTTACCCGTGATTACTACTACAAGTAGAAAACCAAGATATTTACCTTCACCGTCAGTAGCCAGGGAGCCGGAGACAAGCCGCTCGTGATCCGTCCTCCTGGCATCCTCTGTACTCTCGCCATGCTCTGGGGACAAGAGAAACGGTGTTATCAATAAGATGCTACGCATTCTAGGTAGGCTTTCAAGTCTGCCAGCTCTCTCCTTTCCCTTCAGGGAAGGAAGTAGAAGATTTAGGTTAAAGAGTGGAAAAACTATGATGATTTGGTATTATTTTGATTATAAGAAAAGCATCTCAGTCTCATCTATCAATTTGACAGAAACAATTGCAAATTTTAAGTTTTTCACATGCCTTGAACTCTAAATATTTACTTTGTGCTGAAGGACTGCAATATTGATTTTATGTAAAGGTGCTATGACATTGCAAATGGGTCCAATAGCTATCAGTTTCTTGTTGGAATAGGCTTTTATTCTTGCATCATTATTCTAGGGAAAAACGCTTAATAACCATCAACTTTTCATAATCAAGGAAAATAGATCGATAGATCATTAAAAACTTATTTACCACAAGAGAACATGTTTAGACAAGCTTCTAAACTATTAAAAAAATAATGGCGATCTTTCTGACAGGTTTTGGAGTGACATCACAGATTGCACTAACACATAGACACACCTATGTATCGTAATTTATTACATACATGTAGATGTCGTGTTTAAAGTGTGAGTGACAATTCAATTTGGTTTTTGGGGTCCTTGAAAGGATAGCAAAATCTGTTGCAGTAGTTTTAACAAGCTTTTTATTAACTTGCTTCGTTTGTATGTTTTCGGTTACTCTGCTTGTTCTCTTGGTGACTTTTCACCTTTAGCTTTTACAAGTTTTTAGTTATTTTGGGTATTGGTATATTTGAATTGATTAATATTATCATGTCAATGACTTTGCTGGGTACCTAGCTAAGCCTCTTCCCACCAAAAAGGGGGGCCCTGGGGTAACTCAGTTGATGGGTAATTGAGCCGTCTAAGGCAAGTTAGTGCCTATTAGTTAGCGGTCACTGCAGATCCAGTCACAACATTATTAATTAATCAAATATTCACCACATTATACCTTGCACTTATAATAAGGCGCGCCATAAATTATTGTGCATACATTTATATTTATAAAGCGGTACTTATTTAAATTTTAATAGTCTGCTATAGAGTGGGCTATGGCGCCTACTGCTTATCTCGTGTCTCGTACAAATTTATAAATAGTTATTACAATTATATATTTTATTTAAGTCTGTACCGTCACGCTAGTTGTCGGGAGGTGAACAGGTCTCAAGGGTAGGTGTTGGCGCCATAGTGTTATATGCGGAAACAACGTAAATGGTTTGAAATGGTGATAATATTTGCTTCCGACAGGCGTTAAGGGCGATTCTCTTGGCAGGTTTGGCGTTAGGAAGGTTAATTTAGTTGTTCTACTATAATCAGCCATTTGGAATTCTCATACATATCTCTGAACAAAGCATTGAGCTATGCGACAAAAGGAATTTTATTCCAAACATATTTTCGCTGTAAAGTACAGAGCTGGGCCATGACAAAACAATTTTTTTACCAAATGATTTATACTTACTTGATGTGCCGTTTTTCTGTTCATATTACTGGTAGGCAATTTCTAGGTAGCAACGAGCGTTCACAAATTCTAACCATGAAAAATAATCTTCAATTTGGTCAAGTATATAAATAATGTAAAGGTATATGTAAATAAAGCTATGTATGTATGTAGCGTGGCCGTAGTGCGTAAGATAGCATACATTAGCATATTGCCGATCAAATCAAGGTCGTATACCAGCCATGTATAATTATACATATTTATGTATACCACTCACTAACGAATAAAGTGTAGAAGGTACAAATTAAACATACTAGATATCTTTCTTGCCAGTTATTGCATCGCTAGAAGAATGTACGCAATCTTCATCTGAAATTTTTCGGCTGATCAACTTTTCTTGAGGTATTAACAGTTTTATAAAGACCCAGTAAATAAGCTCTTGTTGAAAGCCTTGCACTCCACTTTATTCTTACTAACAAAAGACTGATGCAAAGCCATATAGACTTCTTGCATCGGTAGCCTTAAATAGTAGTCGGTTAGCCTGAGGCTATCAATGATCTCAGTGTCTTTTTCTTAGGTGTGGGTCTACTGGCCATCTTTATTCTGTGGTCGGGCCACACTCGTCGAGAAAGATATCCTATTAAATGAAATTTAATACTTTGCTGTGTTTTTGAAGAGATGAATGTTACTGTTTGTCTGTCTGTAACATAGCCTTGTATCTATGGAGTATAAAAAATGTTTGATCTCTGAAGAGTTAGAGGTTTTACTGTTTAGTTTAACTAACAATCTGCCTTTGAGGCAACCGATCACCTGACAGGCAGTTTTTATAATACTCTTTGTACAATCTGAGTCGAAGTACAATCCCGAGATTTTTGTTATTAGTGAGGTAATATTGGGCCCAGTATACTGCCTTTAGGCAAAAATGAACTTAAACTAGTCCGTTTCCTATGCTTTCGTATAAAAAATTACGTTTTATAAAAACTTCATAATCAACTGCCCTAGTCAAACCAGAAATAAGACGGAAAATTGAAATTCGACGGCGGAATTGAAGAAGCATTGTGTTAAAAGCTAAAAACACGAAGCCAGTTGAAGCTAAACAAAGGTTTAGTATGGAAAAGTGTTTTTAATAATGTTACTAATGTCTCATAATTATTATAATATTCTCGCTTAGCAACGACACCATAGATATTTAATACATAATAGACGCGTCCGCGGCACTATGTGTGTCCATACAGACCCGCGCCACGTGTAATGGAAGTTTACAACAAATTGCGCGTTCCTTAACCACAATATTGAATATTAGTACTTATTGTGTTAGGTTCTCGTGTGAGTCGGTGTTGCTATGTGGTGTGGGGTGAGCAGAGTTATTTGAATTGAAAACATCAATGTATGATGCGTTTCTAAGTAGTATAGATTTGTTTTGTGTTAATTTTGCAGTGGTCATACTTTTGGCCTGTAAACATCCACTGTTGAAAATCTTTACTTATTGATGTATATTACTCATTCAAATTGTGTTCTATAAAACTTTTTTGTGAGATCCTACAAAGAAAATTAAAAATTTTCAAGATTTTTGCACGATCGAAAGGCAGCAATGATATATTCCTATACTGAACAATACATAGACATCTCAAGTCTTCATAAAATAATTTTACTCGTAATAATTATCACACTACAATTAAATTCCTCTCACATACTCTTCATAAACGCTAACTACCCTACTAAACCGTAGAAATGTCTTCTAAACATTGTAAGTAATCTGTTCTTAAGAAAAAGACGAAGGAATTCGTCAAGTATGCGGCTTGATAGGCAAGCTTCCCGCCGAATAGTTGAAAGCTCAATGACACCGCTTTGAGCTGCTTTAGTGCTAACGACGTGGTTACTACTTGGTTTGAAGATATTATAGAAAATGTAAGAGAGTTCTTGGGATGTTTTGAAGGTTTACCTTTTAGTATTCAATGAGAAATTAGAAGTAAGTAGAGTTCGGAAGATGCTGGATAAATCTGTCTGTAAAGTAAAGCTTTTTGACTTTCTAAGAGTTCTAGCGCAAGTGCTAGCGCTCTGCGTAGATCCAAATAATGGTAGAATCTTGTAAATACAGAAAATTGCCTGGAAATGTGCATTCATTTCCAGGCTTCATCCAAGCCCTTCTAGCAATATTGCCTTCAGCATTTATGTTTAAACCTAAGCATATTTTGTTTTAGAACTGATAAACATAAATACCGATTACTGGTTCTTTTACTCTTTCCTTCATTCCTATCTCCCTATATATCCAAGTCGATCCCGTCTCGTTCCAGTATCGTTGGGTCTAAGATGGCCATACGCATGACACAGAAACGCGAGCGTTTTATACGGCTTGTTTACAAGCCGACGCTGCACGGTTCCCGAGCTCGGTTCAGATGATACAAACATACAAGTACCTATGTGAGATGGTGCAGTGATGCTGCACAGTATCTGATCTCTGGACATTGTACTCAAGACTCACTTGTGAAAATATTATTAAATTGGGATTGAATTATGAGAACGTGAGTCCATTATTGTTTTTCTTAAACATGCTTGAAAATTCGAACATAATTTTGGCAACCTTCTTCGAAACAAATCGAAAATGCAGTACTGGTCGAAATGTGCTACACGCGAGCGCATGGCCGTCTTTTTTTGTATGAAAATCCATGTCTTGTTTGGCGGCCGAATAAATTAAAATGAAAACTCATACCTGTCGTGTTATTTAAAAATGGAACGGACTTTTTACTTCAACACATGGCAACCAAGGAGGTAACTTATCGAAGATTTTATTTTAATTATGTTCGATATGGCATGCAAATAGAGGTATTTAAAGTAAAGGAGAAACAAATGAACATATTGGCGTGTGAAAATTTATCGTTATTCGTCATTGATTTTGGAATTTATAATTAATTTACTTAGTTTGAATTTCCGCGCATTATTTGAGAAACGTACTATACAAGCCTTGGCCGCAACTAGGCATTGATGGACTCGCATATGTGTGCCTCGGCTTGCCCATCAATGCCCCTGATGCAGGCCGCGACAGTAATGTATTAATTGGGTCAAACAATTGAAAGACGAAACATTTTTGGGAAAGAAATACTACATCCTTTGGAACTACTTTGAAACCCATTGATATCATTAAATCCACAGTCAATAACGAGTATTTTTAAACACTTATCTACTAGATTATGAGCACACCATACTCTCTGCCGATACCCTTATGGTACAGCCGTTAAAAAACCTAAAAACACTTAAAAATACCACTCTCTGGAAGATAACATTTAATACTGATAGAGCTCCGTATCAAAGTAGAATGGGCCTTATTTAATGGCATAAAGGTTAAAAGTTATATGAAGAGAAGTCGATCGTAGGTGGAAGAAATACGATCCCTTAAATCAGCCATCGATTTACAACGCTCTTTCACGTGGTTGTTTGGTTCCATGTTTTAATAACCGACACTCCTTTGGACAACCTAATTGGTCAACCTATTGGAGTCCACTCTCAGTCAAGCCAAGGGATGAGAAGAAAGTTTATTCCAGTTAAGAAATAAAATATTTAGGTGTGGAAATGTCGCATCAATAATTCACAACCAATGTCCAGGAATAAAGAATTAAACTAAAAGATCATCCTCTTGGGAGAATAACGTCCACTGCGGCGGTAAAATGCTGATGACGCTTCTTTTAAAGACGATGAGATGATTTATACCTCATACCGTTCAAAAAGTCGCTCGTGGCTGAGTAATAACAGCCGCACTGGTCGATTCATCAGGTTAAGCTACGCTTGCCGAGGTTGGTTAGTGGATGGGTGACCATCTTTACATACCGGGACTCCTCCGTGCCTCGGAAAGCACGTTAAGCCGTTGGTCCCGGCTGTCATTCGTGGATCTTTGACAGTCGTTACGGGTCGTCAGAAGCCCGAAAATCTGACAACCAGTCTTACCAAGGGGTATCGTATTACCCAGTTACTGAGTTGTGGAGTCCAGATAGGCAGTCGCTCCATGTAAAATACTGGTATTCAGCTGTATCCGGTTAGACTGGAAGCCGACCACAACATAGTTGGGAAAAGGCTAGGCAGATGATGACCGTTCAAAAAGTCCCAGTAATAACATCTTCATTTCTGTCCACAGTCAGCTGATCATCGAAGATAATCATAGTGAAGGGGGTGTTAATGATGAGCACTTACGTCTATTACCAGCTGATTGTCATTATTACACTATTTTTATGGACAATAACGTCACAGATGCACTTAACTTGAAGTACATATCACACATTCTCATGCTGCCAACCTATCCGGCTATTACTGTCCATTGGGAAAAAGGCTCTTAAGTTGTGAAGAATGATTCACCTTGGTGGAGAGCTAATCGATGTTCTGTTTCAGAAGATTTAACCACCTGACATGCAGTAAGAAGAAACTTTAGAATAGGATAGACCAGAATGAAACGGTAGATAAAAACGCTGGTTCTATTCCAGCTGATGTAATAAAGACTAGAGATGGTGATGTATTCGTAGCCAAAGCTGATTACAAAGACGGTATTCTCATACAACCGAACACTAAAATCGCTAATGTTTATGCAAGGAATATTTAAAGATATGACAAATTATATAACACGATAAGATCCGTACCCTAATTGCGTAATACAACACAATCACAATCTGTTTCGATTTGAAACAGATTTCTAATCCATTGCTTCATAAGTTGGAAAAAAAAATCTGTTCAACAACGTAAATAACGCAATGAATGTTGTTGAAATGTCAAAATGAAACAAATTTCGCGAAATTGTTTACGAAAATGAGTTACGCAATTAGGGTACTGGTCGATACCAAATTCATAACAATTCCGATTGAGAGGTTATAGGCAAATGTGGTTTTATTTTTCATACAGAAAAAATACCTAATCGAAATTAATGTGTTTAATTACTTGAACTTTTGCTCTCTTCAGAACGACAAGAGCTTGAAGGCACACACAAACTAACTGCATACATATGTATAAGAAAAAGACAAATACTAGCAGTATATTTGTGTCACCCGAGCGGCGCCGGCGCCTCGATAAACGCAACGATACCGCCACGATAACGTTAATGGACACACTCTTTATCACTGCACGCACACAACGACAGAATCACCATTAAACCTACCGAAAATATCTTCTTTGCAAACCAAGAACGCACTTCGGACTCCAAATACAAAGTCGAAAATTGAGGACCCTAAATTTTGGGCACGTAAAATTTTCTGCACCACTCAAAAAGTTACTTAAAATACAAGAAGCAAGGTTCAAAATCAGGTAGTGAAGCCAGAAGATCTTAAGGCATGAATGGATTCGGGGAAGTGCGGTAATGGGTCCGACCGGAATGTCAATGTCAGTCCTATCTGGAAAAAGGATGGGTAGAGGTCCCATTCAAAAACAGGATATCAAGGTCCGAACCGTAAGTGGTCTGATATAGCTAATGTATGCCAGAGCTGTTGTCACATTTGTCTTAAAATGTAGTGTGATGAGGATTCCGCTACTCGACCAACATCCTCCCTTTCTTGAGAAAATATTTGAGTCACCAAAGGCGTGGGAAGCCTGAATTTTAAAAAGCAACTATCGCCCGATCTCTTTACAATACATTTAGTAGAAATGCTTGGATTCAAAGATCGGTGTATCTACATCTCCCTTACACTAAAATAAGATAAAATGATAAATCTCTAAGTACTCATCATTTTGAGCCAGTTGCCTCTGCATCTCTTAGATCTCCTGTACCAATGACCCAAAATGACCACAATAAAAGTCCATTTCTCCATTGCATTGTATTCCCAAGCCATCGCTCTCTAGTGTAGATAACCAACATAAATTAGTAAGATTTTCGTAAGTGAACCTACGCAGTAGTTTGGTTATCCATCAATGGATTAAGTACAGCAGCCACGGTACAAGCAACATAAGGTTAGGTCAAAGATCACACTGCGTAGGTAGTAACAGGTCGCATACATGACACATCGACCATAAGCAATAAAAATAAAGATACAAATTCAAAAACTTTGGAAAATCCCGTAAAATTCGCTCCCCAAATATAAATCATAATCCCGAACATGTCACTACACTAAAACGTATCTTAACCCTAAAAACGCAAGCAAACACAACACAAGGGATTATGGCGCGACAGGCGCCGAAAGCAATGAAAAACGAGGGTTAAGCCGGGAATCATGGGAAATCCTATGATGAACATTCTGAGGGAATCCCGGCGATAAACAGTGAATTTCGCACCCCTATGCTTGCATGCGTTGATTGTGCAGGGATTTCCGGGATGACAGTGTTTAAAGGGTTACGCCTACAATTAACGTTATTTTAAATGTGGCACAGAATGTTGGGGAGTGTAATTTATGTAGATTTCAGTTTTCTCTGCTGGATTCGCCAAAATGACATTAAAAAGCGTGTTTTTGCGAAGTTTCAGATATAATTCAATGCTTCCTACTCTGAACTCTTTCTATACAAGAGAAAGCTTTTGGTACCGATAAACAGTTAGCAAAATGGATATGATTACAAAATTACTGCATACAATGTTTCTTATACGTAAATACAATGCATTCCATGGAAACTGCTCTGAAAATTGACCCAAAATTGTTGCTTGCTTAAGCTGGAGAGCAAACGTTAAAAAAAGTGGTCTCTTGTAAACCAAACCAAAAACGAAGTATCTCATAATCATCCTAAAAAACTTCTAATCCTTTCTAATCATAATTCAATGAGCAGACAAAGTTCTAAAGCACGTGCTTCCCTCATTATTCAAACCCAAATCCCTATTACCAAAAATAATGCGGTAACATCATCGCTGGAGTCTTTATTATAAACAAATACCCGAGCACCGCGTGGTGCCTTCAAAGGGACGTGAAAAAAACTCCAAAGTCCGTTTGTTGAGCGGCGCAAGCATTAATAATGTAGTTTAAAGATGGCGCTGGAATGCGCGCAGGCTGAGACGGCGGGGATGCGCGGGAGTCGATAGTGATGTGCACTTTGGAATTATGTTGAGATATTTTTTAAAGAAAAGGAATTATGAGGATTTTTTTTTTCTATTGAGGATTTGTTTCTCTTAGCATAATATTGTGGAATATTTATGATAAAATTGGATTGCCAACAAACAATTATCATTACAAGGAAAGTGATTACGTCAGTCCACAATAATTAATAACAAGCAATTAACTATAGACTAGTTCAAAACAATCACCGAAATCATAGAACATTATCTTAGAAGCGCAGGCGCACGACCGCTGCGGACCCCGTGCCTATTTAATTATAGTATTTAATTAGAGGCGATAAGTGTGTTTGCGAACTTCGTGGCTATCACTTCCATTATCTGTTTGTATGACAGAAATTACGTAAACATGTGATTTTTTGTAACAAAGATACAGTTAATTGGTTACAGTGATGAATCGGTGATTTTTTCTCTGATTTTCGGCTTTGAATGAAGTTTTGCTGAACTATTATCTGGTGCCTGATAAGGCTCCCAGTGTTATAATATTTATTGGAACTTTTGAGGTTTTTTCTGGTGGTTTGACTTTGATAAGAACTGAATTTATGTATTGAATAACAATATTTTCAAAATTGTTATTTAATACTTTGCTTGAGAGCATTTTTTTGTGCTTTATAAGATATGTTTACTTATAAATATTTAAACTACGTCCTCGAGCACATTATGAATTAAACGTGCTTTGATATAATATTTATGCTCTTATTAAACAAGTTCGAAACTCAAAAGAACATCGATAAAGTAAAAAATGCAGAGCAGGTACAGCACTATGCATCCCTAATTTCCAGGAAGCTGCGCGAGCGCCGATGCGGTCGGATTCCACGATCTACCGACTTTTGTCAGTGACCATCTATGATCTATGATTTTATAATGCCCGCACTGTATTTCTATTAAGAAACTGGATTAAAATATTGACGTAATAAAGCATAATAAGAATTAATATATCATCGATGTAAACTTGGTCAGAAAGTATGATAAAGCGGCGAATCAAATACCTATGAATACTTCACCGTAATTTGGTTTATTTATTAAAAGAATTTTACGACAAACCTAATCAGATTTTCCTTAACACAATTTACCATTTATATTAAACTCCATTTGATTGTATGCCAAATTGGAATCCACATAAAGATTAATTTTTCATTCAATGTTGAGACCTGAGAAATCAGTCACATGTAAATCTGTACATATTATTATAGTTTAAGACATTTATTCCTCCAAAATAGAATACAATTATTCACTTAGAATGAGAAACACTGGTTACATAAATTTAAACGTTCTTTGGATCGAGTATCGGGACGGTAGGTTTAAAATGTTTGAAGTTAGAAGTAGGTACAATATTGTTAGTCACTAACTTATCTCACTAACTTATCATTATGTTAGTAAAATAAACTATGCTAAAAAAGATCGAGTTTAGAAGTAATTAAAAAAAAAACAATAAGTATATTTTGCTTGGTGTAAGTAATCTGCAAAAAATATTGAAACTATGTCCATATCGAAACACAGTTTCTATCATAGTTGCTAAGTATAATTACTTTATAATGTTTTTTTATTTTTATTTAAACTTGGGTTAAATTTTGCAATTAGTTTACGTTTTCTTGAATTTGTTGTGAATATACAAGCTGAAATTTTATGTATATAGTTTTTATTATTGATATTATAGTTTATGTAAAATATTGCGAGTTATTATGAAATATACATACTAAAATAATTAAAACTTTTCAATATGTGGAATTTTAATTTCTTTTTAAATATGGCAATCGAACTAAGAGCTTTGATTGCCTTAACGATAATGGGAAGTAATATTGATGGCCTTATTTTTGCACTAATGGAACTTGCAATAATATGAGAAAGAACAGATTGAAAATGTCAATCATAAATTAGCTAAGGGCCCGAGGGTGCCCTGGGGAACTCTTTAAAATGAAATTGAATTTGAAATCTACTTTATTTCTATGTAGGTAATAGAAAAACATACAATCGAATAAAAGAACTAGTAGATTACATTTTAATTCATTAAAATGATGTAGAATTCTTACCTTTAGGTTTGAGGTCTTCCATTGCGTAACGACTGTAAGGTGGAGGAGGGGTTTCTGTAAAAAATTAGAAAATACCTTTAATAATCAAATTCCGTCAATATAATAACCAAGTCTAAGGTCGAGATTTATTTGAAGTCATTCAAAATTATGGCTCTAGATTCTTCATCAAATTGTCTTTTACAAAAGATTATGTTAAACAGTTAATAAGCATAATTTGCAACGTAATTGTAATAAGTCTTATGTGAACTCCTCTTTTGCTTAAACGTCCATTAAAACAGACACGATTCACCATTAAAGTTACGTGATTTAAATTACATATCAGGTTCCTAAGTTGATTCAACGGAAAAATTAAAAGAGGAATGCAAAAAATCGCTCAAAACATTTTTTCAATCCCCACTAATCACCCGCGTTACCCGTCTCGACCAAAAAATAAAAGAAATCCAACTTAAAACAAACAACACGTAACCGGATCAGGTAAAAACGATCCCAGACCGCCCGCAATTATGTCCAACCGTGGAATCGAACCTTGATCACCGGCTAAATAATGACTAACCTATATTTTGACCTCATAACGACAGTTTTAAACGCCCTTTTGTATCAAACACCGCTGTCATTTGTGACGAATATGTAATTTTCTACAATCAAAATAGTTTTCGACTTAAAATTACGATGCTGTACCAAAATTTTGTGAGGTATCGTAACGACTGAATAATAATTCACCAATTTCAATAAGTAGGCTTCGAGAAACAACCAGGAAAAGAATACAAACACCAAAGTAACGTTAAATAATGTCATTTGAATCCGGAGCGCGATCTATTCCATTTACGAACGAACAGGCACGCGCTATTGGTCATTTAGAATTTCGAACGCCATTAGTATTTTCGAATTCCGAATGTGAATTGTGCAATTGTCATTTGCAATTCGGCGCCAGGCAGCGGTGAACGTGTCAACATTGTTTTTCAACTGAATCGATGCCGCTGGACATTTTGAATACAAATTATACGACCATTATTATCACTGAATTCAATATGATTTTATGATGATGCGCACCGTTCCCAGAAGTGTTTAATGGCGTTTGCACAAGAAATTTCAAAACAATCGTCAGTGCATGCACCTGCATATCGAATGGATGATAAAACTTGGAATTTTGGAAGATGCCACATAAATCATGTGAGAATTTTATTAGCTTTTTATTACGTGGTACAATCGTTAAGTGCGCTTAAATTCATTTTATTATATCAAAACGGTACGATTTTGTTGACAGCTACATAGATTCTAAATGTTTGTCGACAGCATCTCATTTATGATTAAAGACTGGCTTTCAGTTTTATGAATATGATAGTGTGAGTCACATGTTCTCGCCGCACTCCCGACACATTACAGCTGAAAAAAAGAGTAAGCAATGCAAGAGTAAATGACCCTAAACGCCTAGCGTAGCATCTAGCAGATATAAATAATATCGTTGTTGAACTTTATGTCCATACGAGTGCGCTCGCGAACAACCTTGCCTCCGACGAACAGCCAAAACAAACTCTAATCTGTCGCGATAAAACTGATATTTAAATCACCGACGCCAGCGATATCTCACCTTTTTGCAACAACAAACCATCATACATAAATATATAGAGAGTGGCGTGACTGAAATTACTTTTACAACTGTTACGTCATAAACACCATACATTATTAATGGAAAAAAGACTTTGTCGTGACCGATATAGAGTGCAGTTTCCTAACAGCTTTAATTAGAAATCATTAGTTCATTTGCTTCGAAGCTTAAACTTGCAGCGAGTGCAAATTGATTTGTATTGAATGTCGAGGGGCGAGGGTTTAGATTTCAGTGTGACGAGGTGGTATATCGTGTTTCAATTATTGAAGGGATCCGTCAATGAAGAATGGATCCTGTGTGAATTAAGATAGAGTTTAATTTTGATGTGCACATGATGGAATGCCGTCTGATGAGGTAGATAAGTATTACGGTAGGCGCGTATGGAGGCCCGGCATGTGTAATTAATCTAAACATTCAATCTATAGCAATAAATACCGTAGGTTGTCAGTTTGTCCTTCGATTACTATGTAACTGGCGAGCCGGTCAGCCTGGCCGGCTCCCTCAGCGTCTATTGCTCTATTCATAGTATATTCTGCAACCAGTATGACGGCGATAATAAATATCAAAAAATTTATTCAATTGCTTTGATCAGTGCAGGACAGTTAGCCTATTAAATGGTACAGTTATTGATAAGCCTGTTTTCTTGGTTTATTGCAATGGCTTACAACTTTATGTTGGTTGGACAGCAGTGTGAAGTGATGTTTATTTCTACACTTTAGTCTAGTCATAAAATCGGTCTTAGTAATCTAAAATTGCCACAACAGTTTTTGACCCTATAACTTTAAGGAAATTAACTAAAATCGCAAGTAAAATAATCGAGAATAGATTAGACAATGTTGTAGTTACAATTTCAATGCACAAACATTTCATATTAATCAAAGCTTCCATAAAAGCAAAAACTGTGCAACCAAATAAATCAGAAACGAGTATAGAAATAGAGTGGAACGATTTATAAGTGTTGTACAATCGAGTAGCGTAGATGGGCTGCCAACGCGGCGCCGGCGCACCGCTCCACCAAATTGTAAATATGCACTGATTCATAGTTATGTTTAGAAAATTATTGACTTTGTTATATTGTGGAATTCAAGATATTTCTACATTTGTTTTAAGAGAATGACTTTCTGGTATTGTGACTTTGTTAACATTAGAATATATTGTATTTAGATTCCGGTGAATAGAATAATAGATCACTTGATTATAAGGTCTTTTTCCTATTTTAACTAGCGAATCCAGTTCACATATAAATTTTTCACCAATCCTGACTTAAGTGTTACCATTGTTTTCATTTCTAATTACATTCTGCTTTGGATCAATAGGTCAGTTATAATTATGTTGTCCATCTATCATTTGAATCTTCTTGTAAACCTTATAATAATCTTCCCAAATCTTATAATTAAGTAACTTTGTAAGTAGTAATCTGCATTTATCATCTCTAATTTTCAGACCATCAGACAAATTCATATTGCTAATTCTATTAGCTAATATCATATAGTCACTTTCATGGCCTAAATATTAAAGCTAACAGTTATAACATCAGTCCATCACACATTTATATGCTAAATGAACATTTCCTGCTTTTCTTGTAATAGTTATCTCAGTCGTGAGAAGTCTCGATGAAGTTCTTCGTAATCACTTATATCTTTGTAAAGAAACTAGCTGCTGCCGGGACATTGTGCTAATTGCAAATTCACAGAAAATTCTGTTGATAAGAATAGGAAAATGAAAGTGCAAGATATTTCATATTGCAGTGATAATTTGACGATTCCCAAACCAGAAAAAAGATCAATTCAAAAGAATAGATTTTGAAATGACAAGCATTACCCGGTTGTCTAAATATCCAGTACTCTTGGTGGTAATAATTTATGAGAAGTAGGAAGCATATTGTACTCCACTATTTAAAATCTGAGCTGTAGTTTTAAACGAATAAAAAGCAGGACACTTTGCCAACATGCGGACGGTAGAAAGGTGTGTGACAATGTCCCCTGAGCAGAGAGTACGCCCATATTGTTGACTGAATATTTTCTACATCACATTGCGTATCAAATGACGTCGGTCGTCGTACCACTGACGTGCCGTTTGGCTCACCACCGCATGTCATTGCTAAAATAATTACATCTATTTGTTTTCTTTTTCAAACTTTTAAATTCTGTTTAAAACTTCAAACGTACATTTGTTTTGTTTTCAGCTCTACAATGTCACAGCCCGAATTATGTCAGCGATAAGTGCCAATCGCATTGAGATGCAATACGCATTCAATTCCGCCTCGGTTTTTATCTATCCTTCATAAATATTTTCATGTAATTCTATCATAGAAAAATAAACATTGTTTACATTGATAAACAGACTGAACTACAAATCTCAGTCTATTACTTGAGAAATCTAAATCGAAAACAATAAACAATCAATAAATCCACTTTAATACACCATAAATCTGCCAGAAAACTGTGGAAACGCGTCACGGCGCACCATCACGTAGCCGTCTCAAGGACGAAGCCACGCGCGTGTACATTCCCGGGATACATCATTGTAAACTCCAACTCTACTAAGATTTTTCATAAAACTGAAGATTTAGATAAGTATTACGCAAAAATATCAACGAGGAACTTACAGATATTTTGGGAAGAAACGATGATTAGCAGGACACAAATCATTGCCAAATGGGACAGACTAACAACAACAAAAATTGTCAAAGACGTAGTAAACCAATTAGAGAATGAACATAAAAAATTTCGACAGGAAGCATGATGATTAGGAACATGCTAAAAATAAATCAGGAGTTTTGTAATGAACAAAGGACTAACTGCAATTATTTTTGCAAAGACAGTGCCAAAGAATTTAGGGTCCTAACCTAGCAACAAAAGTCTAAAATTCAAAAAAAAGTCGGTTATACGCACGGAACGTGGCGCGCGCGCGTGTGAATCGACGAAAATAGCCCGCCCGAATTATAACAAGTCGGATGGCGCCTCCGACGGCGCCCGGCGGCCGCACGTCGGCAGCTCCCACGCGGACGCTAGGATAAACCCTAGATACCATTGCTTATTCACCAAGGTTTTTCTGGTTATCTCAATCTATGCTTATAGGACCTTGGATGAAAACTTTTAGATCTAAGACGTTAAGAATTAGGAGAGCTTTGTGCTCCAAGATCTTAAATCGAGTAACCTTGTTCAATTGTATTGTTTGTCTGATTATTATAATAATGTTTTGGATATTATTTGATTTAGTCCTTGAAAATAACCAAGTTATTTTGCGTAAAACATTCACATTTGACCAAGAACATTAATTTAGAAATTAAAATTCTCTAATTGAAAAATAATAGTCCTTATCACACATTGTTAAATAAGATTTTCGTAAAGCATTAACTAGTTAAGAAAATTAAAGCTAGATGGCGTTGTAGTCGATTGACGTAAGATGTCATCGTGGACCTTGCTTGTCGGCGCTAGGCAGGACCGGAAGGCAATGACGTACAAACAATACGAGGTGAATTTATATGATGCAAATAGTCGGGCGTTGATTGATCGATAAAATTAAATGCAGGTACAGCCAATTGTAGAACGCGCACGTGCAAAGCTTAATAATTTTATTAAGGTACCAAGACAGAATAAAGAAATCTACAATAACTTAGAGTTAAGTTCACAAAACGAAACAGTAGATACTAATAGGTATCTAGATAATGATGAAAAATGGCCACAATTAAGATTGGATTTGAACGAAGAAAATGCTAAAATTAATAATGATGATTGTTTTTTTCATAAATAAGAAGTAATTAATGAATATCAAAGTAAGACTGATACTTAATTTGTAAATTTTAAAGTTACCTTATGATTACGAGACACTTGAGAATCTCATAAGCAAATTAAACAATCTCAAAACATTACACTAGAACAAGTTCCAATTAGAGATCGATACGATTTGTCAACCAAAACAAACATAATAAACATGACACTTAAAAGAATATAAAATTTTGATAGGAAACTTAAAAGTTCAAAGGGCTCTGATTGGTCCAAAATCAAATTATACCTAATTTTCTAATTATAGTGATCGAAGCTATAGCCATCATCTCAGTTAGTTTACATATTAAAGCACCGGCACTTCTGATGATATAATTAACGCTCATTAGTGAAACATAAAACGTAAAGTTAAGCATTCATTGAAATGGTAACGTGAGAGAACTTCCAAGGTTCGTGCTGTTTCAAAATCATCAGGTTCATGGGATGCTCATGTTTCTTCAAATACTTCAGCTACACTTTGTTCGCCTTTGTTAACTTAAAGTTACTGATGATCATAATGAAAAATCTAAACATACGTTTTTTTTTTCTTTTGGGTGGGAAATTATCAAATAACTTCTCCCGCTCTGGGTGGAGCGGGAGGGTCAGACTTATACTAACTAAAACCCACCCGTGTTCCTTCAGTTGCCATGTTGCCAGGGGCCACGGTATCCCTTTCGAACTTTCCCGCGACCCCGGCAGGCATCGGCCCTAGCGGATCCCGTCAGTTCTGCTGACATCTCTTTAAGGCGCGCGTGGAACACAACGCGCCGTAGTCACGGGCCTGGTCCTTATCGGACGGCGAACTACCCATTGCTCACCGTCCGCAAGCCCGCGCCTACGGTGGCTGGGAATCAGCCTGCGATTCCTGACGCCCAGGGCGTCTCCTGCGGGGATTAGGGGCATGAGGACGCGAAATTTTCCTCTCTCTCACGCGTTCCGCCTCCTCCTTCGCGAGCGTTACTGCCTAATTGTTAAGGAAGTGGCTAAGGAGGTGACGGCCTCCTATGTCCTCTCGTTCCATACCATGGCCTGGACCAGGGCCGGATGTGAGAGATCACCGCCACCGATCGCCTCCACGAGGACACGGCGATGGTTCGCCCAAACCGGGCAGACCTCCACCGTATGCTCCACCGTGTCTTCCGGGCGATCCACACAATGGTGACACCCGGGCTTTTCCTCCCGCCTTATCCTGAACAGGAACCTCCCGAAAACCTAAACATACCTACATTGATGACATGATTCCAAATCACGATTCAAAATAGAATCGGAAGATCAAACAGGTGTTTGGACAAAAAATATGGACACTTAATAAGCATTATTTAAGAATAATTTGATTTCAATATATTATACTCAATTGGTAACGGTTCATCTAATCCCCGAAAAGGCCTCACCTAAGCGATAACCTGCCGTGCCGACGAAATACTTGTAACATTACGAAAAAATTTATTAGTGTGACTCAAGTGGCTATCACCAACTGTTTTAAAATTATCGCCTAGGTCTTCACTCGCCTAGGAACTGATTCATGGATCAAATTAAGTCTTTGAAGGACCGATAAATTTTGAAGTAACGTCACGTTGAAAGAAATGTGACTGCGACATCCAAATGGCAACATTTCTTCCTAAATTGCCTTTGCAAGCTTATAATTTATTCAGAATATAAATTTTCCAAAATAATTATGACATGTGTCTTCAAAACATTAATTTAATTATGTGCGACATTAAACATTATTACTAAAGAATGTGAAACATTAACTACCCGAGATGTTAATAAAGAATCAGCAATGAAATATGTGAATTGGTCAGAAGACCTCCTCACAAGCAGTGAAATGAGCGATCGGCAACGCGTCGCTCGCTCCGGTACGTGTAGGTAATAATAATAAAAGACGACAATTTTTCCAGTTTCGCAAGAGCCGCCACTGGGAGCGACCGGTTCTGTCACAGGTGCCGCCAGTCAATGGGCTATTTTGTGACACAGTCTGCAAGTACGTACTTAACTCGATAATATCAAATCTGAAAGTAAACTCGCCTGAGATTAATTACGTTTGTCGATCGTTTATCTGAAAAATGTCAAACGTGAACGCCACTCACTTCTCTACTAAAAGCTTCGTTGTATTATTGTACTACCGAATAAACAAGCATCGATGAGCAGCCACAAAAACGTTAGCTGTGAACGACTTCTTTTAATGCAAGCCTATTCTCGGACGGGCATAATAAGAGAACCATTCACAAATTCAACAAAGCAACCCAAAAACATGACCAGACTACAATAAAACGAGAAAAAAACCGATCACGAAAATCGAGTTGAGCTTACGCAGTGCGGCGGGCGTACCTGCGCCGGCGCAGGCGCGCCCCGCCCCCCCCCCCCTCCCCCAGCCCGCCGCCGGCCCCCGCCTGCGCGGCGCGACACGGCGCCGGCGCCAGTCAGCCGACAAGCAATTATGGCTAAATAAATATCGGCCATGCCGCCGCCTCCGACGCGTCGCTAACATCAACAGATGGATTCTCATACTGCTATCTAGACGACATCATTAAATTTTGGACCCCACTTGTAATGGCCCGGTGAAATGGCGTGTGGGCACCAAATTACTTGTAAATGGTAGTTAGAATTTTTCATTAATGTTGGTCCGTCGTGGATGTGGGTTTAATTGCCGGATGTGGGTGACTGATTTCCGTAATGGGTATGAGATGACAGACTGGTGGATAGTCACGGCGAACGTGCCGAAGCGGTCGCGAGTTCGTGGCAATCTTTGATCCTGTGAGTCGGCGGCGTCGCGTCGACGCCTGCGCTCGATAAGATAAGAGCCCCTCTCCTCCCACCAGCAGGCGTTCGAAAAGTGCCGGCTCGCATAAAAACATTCACAAAATAGAGGCCCGCGCGGCTTGATTGCCGGTGATTGGCGACTACGCGCCCGAAACTCGCTATGCGATTGATCTGCGTGAATAAATTGGATGCTTGCAATCTAGACTGGACAAGGATTTCCTGTTCATCTTGTTCGTCCAAAAAAATAACACGTCTCGACGGACAAAACAAAAAAGTGATGAATCAAACTGAGCAGGTGTACGACAATAAACATATCGATGATTAAATTTACGATGAGCCGTATTACGATCCGCGAGATCGTAAAATTGAAATCATTACCCGTATTAATGGAGTTTATAAAAGAAGTTCAGTGCAAAATTGCGTAGAGAATGTTAATAATTCAAAATGCTTACGTGGACCAAAAAGTGTTAATTAACAGTAGAATCAAATTAGAAGCAGACCAAACCACAAACGGTACAGTATAAATATGCCATATTTATACTGTGCAAGCGGGAACTGTTGATTGTTGCGTCGGTTGGCAATATGCACACAAATCAAATGTACGAAGAATAATGGCGACTATATTTAGTAAGCGCGGTGTGGGAACAAGACGGGAAAGTTGACAAAAACAGTGGCGTCGCGAACTCGGCGCGACAAAAGACGGAAAAAGTTCACCTGCATTCGAGCCGTCTGCGGGGACGACCTAATGGAGCCAGGTGGCGTTACGAACTTATTGATGATTATTTCTTCATTAGTTCAACAAGAAATGAAAACAAACGAAGCCGAAATGAGGAATGCAACCGACAGATTTTCAAACAAACACAATTTCGCGGATGTTAGTGAAATAGGAAACAATAGCAATAACATTGTTTTTGTTAAGATTCCAAATTATATCGTTAACTTTCCAAGAGCAACTTGAGCACAAATACTCCTTGTATTGGTTTGTGTCGAGTTGTTCTTAGATTGAATATATATTTTTGGATATATAAGTGATCTAGAAATTAAGGATAAGCCGTAATGCGATGGCAGGCAATTGCATAAGGCGATGGAATAATTATTTAGCAAATTACGCAACCTGTAATGCCAGTGCGAAACTGATTTGACCAATTTGATGTCCATTTAAGGCGATTCCGTGGCGAAAGTGAATGGCAAAAGGACTAGACGCTCTGATATCGCGTTAGTCATGTTTTTGAAGTAACTTCAAGTACATTTCTAAGTCTTACTTAAGATTTTGATGAATGTAAATGATTTCAAGAAAAATAAGTATATGTAGAACTATTTCAAAAGAAAATGGGATATATTTTTTAAGTTTACAAAGTAAATTAAATAGTCCAGAGCTTTAGAGACTTGCAACAAGAGAAAAGGAGAGTTGAAAGGCTAAAAACACACATCCGAGCAGCAGAAGTCCAGACCAAGAACCTAAAGTAATAAAGGATCAATAAATAATTTTCGAATTACAGGACATCCAACACCATCAAAGACATCTGCCATACCAATAGGGTCATACAAGCTACCAGCCACTAGCCAGTCCTTTCCTCATAAGGAAACATAAATATTCATATTTTTACTTGGCTTTCTTCTCAATTAATATGCTAACAGGCATTGTCAGCACACCCACGACTAGTGAGAAGTATGAAGTGGGCGTCGATCTTAAGTAGGCGACGCGACTTGCGCGTGAGTCGATGTCATGGTCACTCATTAGTTTGGAAACATGAGTGAATCTCTGTTACTTCACTTGCCCGTTATGGTTTATTTTTATTTGGACGTTTTTGAGAAAATGGTTGGGTGAGTATGGAATATGGAAATAATATGAGGATTTTTTATGTTCTGAGATTTGGTGATAAAATTAATGGTGCTAAGTATAGTGTTGTTTAATATTAGCTGTTCTGAAGAAAATTGATTTTTGTTTGTTTGTCAATATCAGTCACTTCTTGAAAGAGTGATAAACAGACAGCAAGTGCAGATGGTAAAGAACCTTTAGCTAATCTATCTGATTGTGAATCAAATTAGATATACCTATAGCAGTTAAAAAAACCAGCAAGTTTTATTTTGATGAATTCTGAAGAGAACAAGACAAACTGAGACCAAATTGATCTTAACCAAAAGGAAGAAAAATCACAAATAATTATAAAAGATAAGAGAAGTACCAGAAACAAGTTTTGGTCACATCTAAATTAAGACGCGATTTGGTAAAAGAAAATTTACATAAATTATAACTAAAGTGATGTCACAGAAGTGATTGTCAGTCTCGGTGTAGAAACGAGTCGAAAACATGATCACGCCCAAGTATCTGCGATGATATCATGTAAGGGTCATTTGTACGACCTCAGGAAGCGCCGGGCGGCAGAATGTAGCTATTTACCTAACAAAGGCTGACGGCGGTAGCGCCATTGCCTGACGAATTAAAAAGTTAACGGGCTGCGCGCGCCGAGCGTCGCGGCATGCCGGCGCCGGCGACTCGACCTTGTCTAGTTATCGCGAACGGGTGACCCTCGCCACGGCAGATTAGGCGAGCCGCTTTTTACATACCCTGACTACGCAACTGATGCCGGAGGGAATCTTAATCACTGGCGAATATAATTGCTAGATCACTTTTACTTTTCAACTCAACTCGGAAAAAGCAAACAGTTTCAGACAATCAATCAAAAATACCAATCAAAACAGTGTAGATAGTCATGAAATAATTCATGTAACAGAGGACGTCTGGTAGATGCTTTAAAGTCGAAGGAAAGTGTTGACCTTTGAAATTTCATACAACAAATCCAAGAAACTACTGCTGATGTCATAGCTATAAATAGATCGCCGAAGTCTAATGTTTACACTAACAATCTAATGTAGGGATGGTGTTATATATCGCACTTGTGTCAAATGCCGGTGGAGTATGTGACCGAAGCTGCCTGACGTCACTGGCAACGTAACTATAGATACAGAAACAAACAGTAGCGATAATACAGTGATAACGAATCGCACTGATAAATAGGTGCAACCCGCGTGAACGAATCTACGTAAGTATGTAGCACATGAATATTAAGAAAATTACAAGCGCGAGGAACCAGGATTCACATCCATGAATGTTATAACATCTTCCAAAACACTTGAGGAATAAGTAAAGGCACTTCAATGAGATTAATGCAAGACTATCTAGGTTATGTTAGGTTAGAAAAGGTTAGGTTGAATTAGAAACGTTTCGATGTCCGAAAGCATCCAACAAATTCATCCTCAGCGACGTTCTTGATTCAAATCACCATTCAACGGCGACCATTCATTCGTTTGATCATCCATTCACATAAACTATACGAACGAACACGTTCAAAACACGGCATAGGAACACTAAGCTTGAGATTCGTACGACATCGATGTTTACTTGATGCACTTGTTGCGCGGGTCAACGTCCTGATCACGTCACACATACCAGGCTTGCAGAGGCGACTCCAGTGGTACGGGTTGCAGCACTGCTGGTCAGCGCAGAGGGGCAAGCGGCGGAGTTCGCTGGAGTCTCTTAGGTCGGGGAACCTGAAGGAGCGGGTGACTGCGAGCTGGAGTTGTGAAGCGGCGTGACCGGCCGGCACGCACTCCGCGCCGGCGGCGCCCGCGTCCAACGCCCTCGCGAGCCGCCGCAGCTGATCGTCGGGCAAGGAAGGCGCGCCGGCCGCCACCAGCCGCCGCCGCAGCGCGCGTCTCCGGAACATCACATGCCGACGACGGGGTCACAAGTCGCGCGGCCTTTCGCGCCACGCGACACACTCACGCAGGCGGCACGACATCGCTCGCCGCGTGCGGGCACTCGACTGACGGACACAACGTTCCGCCGGCTAGTGCAGTGACGCGGCCTGGTGTGCAACACCTGAATACAATTTACCCTGAATCTAATACCCCGTATATTCATTTTAACATAAAATATTCATTTACAGCCTCGGATTTGACTTCCTCAATATTAACCAATTCGAGTCTTTAACGTTCCACAGGTTCCACTGCTGTTTCTTCCAAGTTGTGTCATAATACTTGGCCTTTCACTTTCTGCATTCTGACTTCGATTCTACCTTAATCTCTACCTTTAAGTCTCATTCTAACTCTGCTTTTGATAAATTCTAATGGCTACTGTGGAATATAATGCACTACCAAGTAGGATATCTAATTATCCTCGTTTCATATCTAATCGCCTTAGTCACACGTAGAGAAATAATAATAGAAAAAATATTAAAATCCATAAACATTCAGATAAAATTTAATTATATAAAGACACCAACGAAAAGTTAGGCTAAGAATATTAACATATGAAAAAAAAATCATGGAAGGAAGGAACTAACCTTACAGCATCCACTCATCTACAGTAATCGAGTCTCAAACAACGAAACGCTCATTAAAAATCTCCCCAGTTTTCTCTCCACCAACTCGAATCTCCCAAAAACTGGGCAGTCGGTTGCCATCGTCTATCAAGCACGGGTGTGCGGGGCGCGGGGGCGGGGGCGCGCGGCTGGCGCCACCGGCGGCGTCAGGTGCGCGCGCTTGTGTGCGTGCGGCGCCACCGAACACAGACGAGCGCCCAGCCGACTGTATAGACGCGACGCGGAATATAAGGTTTGTACAGAACGGGATTGACCATCTGTGAGGCTGGTAATGCGACATGTAAACCAAATTGGATACAATTCAAGAAAGATAATTGAATTACAATGAACGGGAAAGTTGTTAAGACCATTAATTTGAAAACCGTCAACCCTTGACTTTTGTCAAGCATTTGATAGGGTCAACCTCTACTTAAAAACATCATCATATACTATTTATGAGTGCTTATACTCCAATGGTCTCCTAGCATCAGTTTTGAGCTACAAAAAACAATTGAACAAAAAACTCTCAAAGAATTACTGCCACTTCTCGTATATTCTAAGTCAGGGATGCCACAGGGGTCTCACTTGGGACCTCTGAATAAAATTCTACTCATACAATCAGCTTGTAAACCATTTTAAAACGTAGTCACAATTGAAATAAATTAAATTGTTATAAAGCTGGTGGTTTTAATAAACACTCTTTTTTAAAGTATCAACTTTATGGAAGATCTGAGGTCCATTTGGCTCGACTCAAAAATTCTGAAAATGTATAAGAATTTTTAACTTTCAGTGAAGAAACGTTACCATCTACATTTACCTAATCTATGACCGCTCATGGTTCGGAATGCGCAGAGCTAAAAGACACATCAACAAAATAAACGTACAAGATAACTAGCAGCGTGCCGCGGCACCGCTCACCTTCACGCTCTGGGGCAACTGCGAGATAGGCAGAGACAGATCTAAAGAGTATGGCGGCGCCTAACATTTAACTACCTAGAATGTCAACCTCACCTGCAGGCGGTGTACTCGGCCAATGATCGACACATGTACTCGTATGTAAATGAGGAGCATATACTCTGTTCCGTCTCCTACAAAACAATTTCACCTGCTTGTGGCTGACGAGACTCGGCTAACAGATGGATTTAACTCAGATAAATGAGCAGCTGTGTGACTGTGAAACTTTGCGATTAGCTTGCTTGCTCAAATGTAGGGATTACATGCATTATTACATATTTTAGCAAATGACAAATATAACTTTTTAGGAGAGCCTTAAAAGAAAACATGTACAAGTATCTTAAACACTTCATCAGGCTTATGATATTTATTAGGGTAAATAAATAGAACACTCATTCACTCAACACTGAGGGGCTTGTGGCTAAGTAACAACAGCTGCACGGGTCGATCGATCGGGTCAAGCTACGCTTGCCGCGGTTGGTCTGTGGATGGGTGACCATCTTTACATACCAAGACCCCTCCGTGCCTCGGAAAGCACGTTAAGCCGTTGGTCCCGGCTGTCATTTGTAGATCTTTGACAGTCGTTAGGGATAGTTAGAAGCCCAAAAAGTCTGACAACCAGTCTTACCAAGGGGTATCGTGTTACCTAATAACTAGGTTGTGGAGGTCAGATAGGCAGTCGCTCCATGTAAAATACTGGTATTCAGCTGCATCCGGTTAGACTGGAAGCCGACCCCAACATAGTTGGGAAAAGGCTAGGCAGATGATGATGAAATGGAACATTCATATTTAGTCAAATTAACTTATTATTATGATTGTACCATTCTGTTTAATTTGGCTTGGTGGTCTCAACAATGGGTTCCTTATTAATCAAAAGTGATAGAGCATCTTTGTAACTAGCAGACCACAAACAAATTAATGTATTATTAATAAAAAATAGAAAAAAATACAGACTTCAAGGGATAGGACATCAACTGCTGCCTATCGCAGCTGATGCTGAAAGCATCTTTCATTGACTAACACCTATTAAGGTATCTGAAATATATCAGTTAATTTGGAGGAAGCAATGAAAATTGCAAGGTTTTCAATCATTTTGTAGGTTTCGATATCTGTACTATTGACTATCACGTGAATCGACTTTCCTTACAAAGGTACAAAGGATGTTACATTGCATTCATTCATGCTTTAATGTGTTCAAGAGTGTTAAAGAAAACAACGAAGTGAAGGCTTCGAAAGTTGGAACTATGTCTTTGCAAAGTTATGTCCACAGTTTCTGGTAGATGGCGCTATCTGTCTATATCCGGCCGGGGACAGAAAAAAAATCCTAGTGGCAGGACGGTAGTTGTAAGTTTGATGACTTATAAGTCGTCGACGGTTGAAAGGCTAATTGATCTAAGCGACATTTTGTAAAACTTGCAGGAGGATGGATTGGTTGTATTTTTTTAATCATAATAAGATCTTATTATGATTGATTGATTTAAGTAAATAAAAGTCTATCAAATAGTTGTTTTTTTATGATTTTCAAAAAAAATAACTATGATCCGTCCAGGAGGACGAATCATAAAATTGCAGGAGCAAGTTTTACAAAATGTCGCTTAGATCAATTAGCCTTTTAACCGTCGATATGTACAATAATACGCTTAAGCTTTTTCAAAGTAAGCTTACTTTATCCAGGACGGGGAAGATTAAGTGAAGATTCAAAAAGATTTTGACTCTCTTCTTTAGTTCCAAAAAATTACTACTATTAAGTACGGAAAATGGGTTACTTTAAGGCGCACAATATCCAGCTTTCTTAAACGTTCCTCACTCGAGTTCTTGGAACCTGACAGTTCAATGTCCATTGAGTTTCTTATCTATATTCCTTCAGTCATTGATCGACTGCATCATTGGTGAAAAATTAACCGTCATTCGTGCTCCTACTCTTTTCTTTACATCGCTTTCACGGTATTTAAGCATCACCCCCTATTTTAATAAAAGTGAATGGAGCAATTTTAATAGCATCTAAACTAACAATAATAATTATAATAAGTGAAAAGTTTTGTTTGTTTGTTATTTTTGCAAAGCTATCTTTACGATGGCAATGAAACTTACCAATATAATCAAACCTCTTTGTTAATATTGTGATGATTGCATGATACACAAAAAAGTTGTCGTGTTTTTTATATGAGCAGTTATGCTTGAATGGAGTTTCTATCTGTTTGTTTTTCCAATAAAATTCTTTGTAATCTTGTCGGTTTCTTTCTTTTGTTTTACTTTGATAAGAGTTAGTTATGTATGACTTAATTGCTTGCAATAGAGCTGCATCAAAACAAAAAACTCACGATTGAATTTAAAGAAACATTTTTAAACGTCTTTTAAATGCTAATACATAGGTTTTTCTATTAGCTATAACTTTTGTCTTGTATAGATTTGGGACCGACGCTTCATGCTCTTTTCATTACTATGATTGGTTAAGTAATTATAGTCTTTAAAAGAGCTATTCATTTAAATAGTGTCTGGTCGGTATTGGACGGTAGGGACATATTGTGCTACACTTCTTTACTCTATAAGATTGTGACCTATATCAAACAGTTTATAACCAGAAACTTGCACATTTCTACACATCTGCCTTTCCCACAAACTATAACATCCGTAATTGCACTAATCTTTGTTAGTAGACCTCAAAAACTCGAACATAGAGATGTTTTTAAAAACACCCAATAATATACTCGTATTAAGGTAAATGTCAACGTGTTATTGCGTATCAGTACTATTTAACACGGAACTGGTAACTGGCACTTACGATGTTCTGGTTCTGACCAGGGGATCTGACGTCAGAGCTCAGACAGCCGGTTACGGATGACGAAATGTCGTAAGAGACGAGAGATAATTGGAAATTACGCTTTGAAGGGGTAAATATTGAGCTTGATGTTTGATTGATGTTAAAACATGTTTGTCTAATAGAAAATGGTTGAATTTTAAGTCGGAAAGGAGAAACCAGTACTCCTGGGGCCTTTTGTGACATCACTGATCAGTTTTTGGGTATAATAATGATGTATGAGAGTGGTCGAGGATATAGTGCTCAATAGCGTGCAAGTGGAGAAGCCTATGTCCAGCAGTAGACTGGTCAGACAAAACACTGCCTTCGGTAGATTGTAAATACACTAACAAAATTGTCAAATGGGATTTATTTATGTTTGTATGAATAGGTGTACACCTACTTAAATAATCAACATTTTCTAAACGCATAGAAATTCTAAAACAATGGCAAACAGTAAAATCTATTATGACAAGCATTGCATTGTGTTGTCTGTCTAAAGATGCAGAAATTATTAAATAAATTACTTTTAACTATTTTCTTGGCAATAACTGTTAACAATTTCGCTGGCGCCACCAGTTTAATAAAATAAACATCTTTACTTCTGAGCATTACATTGAAATAAACTTGTTTACATCTATTACCAAAAACAAGATATTCAAAAATGACGCCTGAGAATATTTTAATTTGCCAATGGGAAGGCGCCAAAACTAACATAAAGGAAATATTAGCATAAGCTAAGAGATTTATATCAACATTCCTTTTAAATATTGGCTGGCGCCATCTTTTATTATACAAGCTGTAATAAAACTAATATCAATGTCCTAGAAGGCTAAGTAGCAGATCAAAATAAATAAAAGCACACATAGACACATATTTTGCTAAATTTTTCATCTTTTTGTTTATCTAACTTACTCATTACTTTTTGAGTGGGTGTTTAAGTATTTAAAATATTTATATAATTATTGTAAAAGCTTAAAATAAGACACTAAGCAGAACTCAGGGAAAATAAAATGCTTTTATTTGCTTTGTAAAATTTTAATCATAAAAGTTTTCTAAAGTCATAGTAAAATAAATAGAGGCGTAAAATAATTGTTTACTTACCTTTGTAGTATATTAAATAAAGTTTATATCATTATCTACTAAAAGCCAACATAAAAATATTAAAAAAAAATTGTTTACGATAATTTTCAGTAAAACTCACCTCATAAATTCTCAAATATCCTTAAAATCATCCTTATTGTACACATAAAATTTCCACTAATCCAAATATAACAATTATTATAACATTAAAAATATATTAATTACATTAAAACTTCTAGGTATTGTCGTGAACAAATTCGTATGGTTTCCAACATGGCTACGCGTGTCATGGCTGCCGATCGGCGCAGGAATGGCGCGAAAATGCGGAAAATCGCGCTATTTATGCATCCACGATCGGGACTTGTGAATGAAACCGAATGGGATTGTAAACCCCGCGATTTGAGTGAGTAAGCACGTAGGCAGCGACGGGAACTAGGGGAATGGCTTGTAAGTGTCAATTTCCCGTACCTGGAAAATAAGAAAAACTTTATTGTGTTCCTTATTTTTTTCAGGTTTGGGTTCAGGCTTTTCAAGATTATGGGGTTGAAGAGAGAACAGTATTGCAAGTTCGTCTTCCATACTTCAATTCTAAATGCTGTATAGTTAAATTTGGGGAGGGTAGTTACGTTAATATTCGTGTAATATACCATATATTTGTTTTACGACTTTGAGATACATAATCTTATAGAGGAAGAGTAAATAATGTTTAACTTACATCTCGAAAAATTTATGGTAAATCTGAAGTTTATTCTGGTTTCAACTTAACCCCGCGTTTATTAATAAGGGAGTTAACTAAACCCTGCTCTTCTTCATAACTTCATATACAGGATGAAATTGAAAACATGCGACAAATTGAAATGGGAGATTCAGTAACTGTTACCTAATCATTATAAATTGTTATTTCCGAAATATAAATTTTGAAAAAAAAATCGCGCGCGACGAGCGGTGCCTTTGTGTCGCGTCGCGTGTCGCGCTGGTCTGAACGAGCCTTAAATTGATATTTGAATTTTTTTGTTTGCTTTAAATTTATTTAATTTTACTGGAACGCCATAAAATCGTGTCTACGTGAAGACAATAATTTAGTTTGCACTATCTAAGACGATTTTTTTTTTAATTTTTTTTTCGGAAATAACAATTTATAATGATTAGGTAACAGTTACTGAATCTCCCATTTCAATTTGTCGCATGTTTTCAATTTCATCCTGTATAACCTATAGATACAGTTTTGACTCTCAATGTTCATCGTTGCACTAAAAGCAAACCGACTTGAACTTTTACGCTGACAATCAAAGCAAAACAATCCTATTTTCATATCACCCCAAAGGTTACAAAGGGGAGGTTCACTGTTGAACTAGTAAATAGTGATAGGCTGGCATATTGCCAATATAGTACATCTTTAGGAACTTTTAACTCCCCTTCCCATTCGATTTCACTCCAACAATACCTAATATCAAAACAACAGCATCATCATTCTCCTATATCCCAATTTATTTGGGGTCGATCCTGCATGTCTTCTACTTCCATACTTCTCTAGTAGTCACCAACTTCCAATCCTTAATCATCTTCCACACAGTCTATCCATCGTTTCTTCGGTCTTCTCCACTCTTTTAGCCATCCACATTCATACACAAAACAAACCTCACGACATTTACCTCAGTAACATCAAAACAACATGGACACATAAAATTTTCATCAAGTGCATTTTACCAATTCAAACTACTTCATCAAAGTATAAAAATATGAACTAAAACATTACTAAGTATAAGTAGAATCTTATGTAGTTAGTAACGTTTTCTTCGCACCAAGAGACGAGTGATATTAATATAAAAAGCCAACAACAGACTAATTTGTCAGTTTCACGGTCGAATGCGTCCTGTAGCAAGAGCATCATCTTGGATAACGAATAATAAAGTAACAAACTGTAGATTGGCAGCCATCTTAGTGTTGCTAGCTCTATCGTGGAATTCGTATTTAGCTTTTCGTATAAAGTTTCAAAATATTACGTCATGGCAAAAGTCCTTTGGTAAATTATTTTCTACAGTTCTTGGATCTCTTTATGACAGCAGTCTGCCTGGCAGTATTTCAAACTTCAAAGCAAGGTGATTAAAATGATCCTATTAGATACCTAGTAGAAGTTGCTGGAACTCAAACCCATCGTTTTTCGCTGACATCAACTTTTGAACTCCAGGGAGAGAAATCTTGCGGTGACTCTATCATATTAATTTATAAATGATAATGATATATGTTTTATAGATGATATGGCTAGAAATGGGGTAACTACTGAGGTGACAACTAATAGAAAAGTATGGAAAAAAATGGGCAGGAGAATGATGAACGACAAGTCTTGGGATTCATGTAGAAGCTAATAAAATCTTCCGTTCCTAGTGGTCTTTATCAACTGCTAGCAATCTCTAGGTGTCTGAACTGTGCTAATGTGCAGCAGAACAATCTCCTTGATAAATCTTCATCGCAGTTCCATTATATTATAAAAAAGCAATTATTATTATTAGGTATTACTTTAATGTCTGATACATCTCGGGATCCTGGGGTCCCGGACCTTTGGAGGAGGAGCCGAAGCCAACTCTCAGAGGCCCCTTAGACATTTTTAAGTGTTGAGGCACCAACCGTCGATTATCCCTGTATGCACTATACAAGTGCACCCCAAGGACCACCCCCGGTTGGTGTAGGACTATTGCAGAACATGGAAACAAAAAATATTGGGCTATGGATTTGGGTGGCTATAATGGATTAGTTACCTGGAACTATGGAAGTACTATGTCCCCTGCCTGATCAATGTTAGGTAATACACGGATAAAATGGCAGGGGGTGACTTGCACACTCAATAATGGGCCCCCGAAAACGGTCGCTAGCACATAGTGACATAGCGACAAGGGGGCAACACTTCTTGAGGTGCTTGAGGAGTGGAGAGGTATTCCACAGCTATCAGGACAATCCCGGAAGTACGGTCAAGATCCCTACCAGCATCTTACTTATTATTATTATAAAAAAAGTCAATTTCTTGGCCTATCAAAAGCCTTAGATAACTAAAACTCACTTCAAAAATCCCCGAAACCGAAGATCATCAAGCTAATGACGATGTTTATTTTTAATTAAACACAAGTACCTCCCGCGAACTCAGTAGGTGGCTCGTGATGTTGTCTGGCAACCCTCGGCATAGGTGACGGGCGCGGCGGCGGCACACAGTCGGCACCGCGCGCCATGCCGACGCGCCGCCGCGCCGCCACACGCGGCCCATCCTGCCATCCATGGGGGATGCGTAAGCTTTTGGAGTAAGCAGGGATGTAGGAGGCGGTGAATTTGGGAGAGATGTGTCGATATAAAATAATAAAGCAGCCTTTATTACTGTTAGTTTTTAACATAATTGACAACAATATTTCAAAAGTTTGAAATAGAGGTAAGAGAGCTAATTAACTTAAACTAAATCCGATCCTCGGAATTCGGTTGAATCTTTCGACAAAGGCCTCCTCTAAGGCTTTCCACTTGTTGTGATATACGCTTTATAATCTTACCGTGAAAACTCAGGTGTGGTGATAATTATTGTCATGTAAAAACATTAAATTTTCCGCAATAACTAGATCCAGGCTTGGATGCACAAGATGCGCTTTTTATGGTGCAACATGCAACCCATACCTAAGTTTAGGTTTAGGGTTTGGTACTGCATACTTCATCCATTCCTGGATCTAGTTATTTCAGATTTAAAACTAAATATTTTTACAAAACATTATACTGTCATGGATTTTTGCAAAGCAACGCCCAGCATTGCTATTCTGTAACCATCTCACCGTGTTATCTTAAGTGAAGTGAGCGTGGAGTGAACTGTCAGTGTCATCCCACCTGATGCTAGGGATGACCAAGCGTTACATTAAAAATCATAATCGAGATTTTCAAAACATTTTTATGCAAATTCTTTTGATCATTTTATATTATTTCAAAGCTAATATTTAAGTGTCTGAACATGACTATTTATGGTGGTTTTAAATAAAATAGCAAATAGTAAAACAAAAATTCAGTCAGAAACTCAATATTGTTTTATTCAAAAAAAAAACCTCTATGTACACACGGCTACACATCAAGCTATACATATCCAGTTTATGCTGATCTCGCATTCTAAAGGATTTCCGAATAATGCGAGGTCAGCTACTAGTCCCCTTATTTCAGGCTGAGGTGCGAGCGCGTTACGCACGTACATACCAGCACTTCAAGCCACTACAATTTGCAAAATGTATTTAAAAGATTTTCAACTTTATCGTTGAAATATAAGGTTCAAAGTTGATTGGGAAAATTTGACAGTTTCGGGTAGCTTGATGTGCTGGAGTCTGTACAATAAATAAAATAAAACACACTAGCTACTAAAGGAAATGTGTCGTTTATTTAATCCATTTAATTGATTAAATAAACGACATCCCTTAACCCAATCGCGATGTGTTTTGAAGAAGCGAATCTAAAGTCGAGCCGACTGTCCGACGTTGTTATTTTCCCAAATCTATTCACTAAGAAGAGATTCAGTGATCGAGTGCTAAAAGTGTGTAATTTAACCCCACACAAACTATGTGGGAACCTACCTAAACGATGTTATCATTTAGATAAAAGACACATAACATAACATCACGCCTGTAATCCCCGAAGGGTTAGGCAGAGGTGTACCTATTATATAGTACACCCACATTTCGCCAGTTATGTTTAAGTCCCATGTAATAGGGGGTGAGCCTATTGCCATCAACCGGGCACAAAACCAGACTCCGGGCTGCTATTGAAAAATTCCAGATGGAAAACCCGAACCGACCCGGGAATCGAACCCAGGACCTCATACTCAGCAGATAAAAAGACGTGCGGATTAAATGTACCTACCTAATATTTTATTGTAGACAAGACAACCTACCTACGGGTTGCCAATAATAAAATAATATTCATCAAAGGTACAAAATTCAACAGATGACATTCTTGCAGCGCGCGCACCAGCTCACTTCACCACGCTGAAGCGGTAAGAATCTCGTGAAGTGAATAAGTTCACGCCACGCTTGCGCGCTAGGCACTGTCCTCAGACAAAAAAAAAAACAAAACAAAGCGCTGTCAACTGTGACGTGAGGCCGGTTTCGTAAACATGTGTGCACATAATGAGGTGTAGTTTGATTGTAGTTAAAATGGTTGTAAATGGGTGCGTGTGAGCGTAACTTATGCCGTGTATGAACAGAGCGGAGGTGCAGTTTTGACACGCCTCACGGTATTGTTCGCAGCGCTCTGTCTTGGTTTTTTATTTGGTCTGAGGCACTGTCATTATCACATTGAGGTGTTTTTGCTTACTAGGTACCTACTTGTATCGCGTCAGGTACCTATGCACACTAAATACCAACGTCCAATAATTACCTACAAATGTTTTATTGTAGATAGCTAGGTACCTACCTCCGTAACTAAACGATGCCAATAATAAAATAATATTCATCTAATCTTCATTTTATTAGGTATCATCATTACTAAGTTCAACCGACTCACGTGCGAACCGGCTCACTCCACCTCGCCGTGGTGAAGTGTTGTTACCATGGCAACGAGAATCGAGTGGAGTGATCATTCTCACGCCGCCCGCGCGTGAAGTGCTGTTACCATGGTAACGAGAATCGCGTGGAGTGATGTTACTCACCCCACGCATGCGCGGTTCCATCAATATCACAGTCTTTTTTTTAATTTTCCCGCGTAGGGGCCATGTCCCTAAGCCTATTCGTATTCAGAGACAATAATTATTAGTAAGTAGATAACTAATAATTTCAATGCTTTTAGACATTTCAATGTCTGAATCATAACGTTTTTGTACACTTAAAAAGACAGTTTATTGCCTACATTTTGTTTTCAATAATTAAACATTGTTTATTTTCTGTGTATGTAACGCGTCACTTATGCGCACTCACAACATTATGAAAATGCAATACCAACGTACATTATGTAGGTACAGCTACTACGAAGCGTCTTCTCCAAGGTCTCCTCGTCGTCTGCGCATAGGTACTTACATTGTTTGTTAAAAATATGAAAGAACCTATTGTCAGCTGATGACTTGAATGCAATTCGAAACCTAGCGTGATGAGATGCACTATTATAGGTACGATTTGTGTAGGTAAGATGTGCGGATTATAAATAACTACCTAGTATTTTACTTTACCTACTAAACGTTGCCAATAACAAAATAATATTCATCAAATCTTAATCATCATCGTATTATTAAGTACCTACTAAGTAAGACTGACACTTGTAGCGCGCACACAGACCGGTGCTCACTCCACCGGAGTGCTGTTGCAAAGGTAACCATCGCATGGTTTCCATGGTAACCACAGAATCAGGTGAAGTGTTCACGTTTATAATTTTCCCTCATTGACGGCCATGTTCATAAGCCTATTCGTATTCGAGTTCAGACACAATAATAAAATTATTAGTACTTACTAATAATTTTATTATTGTGTATACCTATTTATTTCAATGCCTATAGATATTTCTATGTCTAAATCCAACCGTTTTTTTATATATACCTTCATTTTGTTTTCAACAAATAGCTTTTACTTGAGATGTGAGATTGATCAACTTCAGAAAATTTGTACCTACTAAGCAAGTAGGTATTCAGTGATTGGTTTATTGTTCGTTTACCTAAATACATAATAGGTAAAAACCACATAGGTAGTAAAATCCCATCATCTAGATTGGTAGATAAACCACAGTACTTACAAGATACAAACCGTATATACCTAACATAAATATTACTAATAGGTACACACACAAATTGCCAACCACTCTTGCAAACAAGAAAATTTTAAATTATTTTAATAATTCATGTATTTATAACTTGTATGTATGTATTTTAAGGTGTTAAAATTACATTTGTTGCTGTAATCTAATTTAACTTTTCCTAGCTGTTTCACATTATGTCTATGTTTCATAGATGTAAATGGTGCTATCGCTATGTCTGTCATTCAACAGACTCTCCTGTTGCAGGTCTGCTGGATAAAATGTCTAATGATTTATGTATTTTACTTTATTAGTGTTTAGTGTGTAGATATATAAATTAATAGAATTTATTCATTTGTATCACATCAAAAACTTTTGTGAATACATTTTTGCTACTGAGCCAGCGGCCTTCCAAGGTTATGTTTCTTGATGGAACAGAGGAACGGAGTGGCGTCGGATGTGTGTGTACTGCAGGCCACCACCGCTGGAAATAATGGTAAGCATTTATTACTATTGGATTTATTTAATACCTCTACTCATCCGAATACATTTTTTTAAATCATTTTCATTAAACTACTTAAAATCAAATTGTCATTATCATAAGTATGTATAGTGGTATGATTTATTTATAATACTCATTTCAATCAATCATTTTGAGTACAATGAGTTGCAACATTTCTTAGTTCCATGCTCCATGCTTATGTAAATGTTTATCAAAAATAGTGTGTGAAATAATGAATACCTACGTACCAGCATTGATGTGATGAAATCAAGTAGAGGCGGTGTTCCTTTAATGTCTTCAGTTCTTCAGGCATTACTTAGCAACTGCAGGTTGAATGGGCTCATCTGCTGAGAGGTAGAATATTTATCTGATTAATAACATTCACTTGTTTTGAATGTGTGCCTATTCTTTTTTTTTAGTTAACTTATTTTGTCCTACTGCTGGGCAAAGGTCTCCCCTATACTACTCCAGTTTTCCATAAGTTGTGTGTTCGCCGGTCAATCGTTCCTGACGAACGAGTCCAAATTGTCACGCCGTCGCCTGCCTTTCTTAGACCTGCCTCGGTGACGACGCCCGTCTTCGAGAGAGCACCCACTGTATGTATACTTTTACCTTAAAATTATTATTATCACCAAGTTAACTAGATAGGTAGGTACTATTTTGCATACTTACCTGACTGACCACCACTCGTTCTTGCAAAGCTAACCATCAGACTGATGATCTAGTGTACAGAACTGTAACACAGGAATTAATATTATGGAGTTGAGGAACTCATTTCTTCATCATCATTTCAGCCGAAAAACATCCACAGCTGGACATAGGTCGCCACCCCAAGGACCGCCACGGTGCGGCGTCACAATCCGCGCCAAAATGTAGTTTTGAAAATTTTTAGAAAAACGTTGACTAGTACATGTCAATATTATGTCATAATACTATCACTTTCACGATTACACATTAATAACTAACATCGCTGACAAACTAATTCAAAGTAGCTACTAGATTCTAACTTTCATTTGTTTTGTTGTTAGTTTTGGAACTCCAAATTACAGCAACACAATACAACAAGTTGCTGTAGGTAGGTACGTCTCGCCAAGGCTGCGTTGTTGGACGCACGGTTCCCAACTTAGGGGTTTTCCCCCCAGATTTAGGGGATAAAAAAGTAAGATGGGATTTTTTTAGGGGTAACTTATTGTTAGGGGTATTTTTAGGGATTTTTTAACTACTAATATTTATTTATTTAATTGAAAATATAGGCTCTAGTATTACTCAATCTTATTTATTTTTTAATCATATTTATTTTTGAAATAGCGGCTTAGCGACATCTAGTGCTGTTGCTTGTTACTAAGAATGCAATGTTTAGTTGAAATCAAATGTCACTATAGTGTTTACCATAAATATAAACATACATTGAGTTGATTGGTGGCCGCGTAGGTATTAAGGTACTTACTCTTTTATTTTAAAAAAATACAAACAAGTATGCGTTTTATTTTATGAGTTACGAACGATTTGGACAATTGCGCACAATTTTTTTTTTAAATTTTCATTTGGATTTTTTAGAGGGATTTAAAAAAACTTGGGGGAAAATTTTGGTAGGGGTTGGCAACACTGGTTGGACGTAGCATCAGTGTTGCCACTTGCCAGATTTTTTTTCAAAAAAATATGAATGAATTTCTTGTTTTTACATTTTTTTTTTTTTCGCTCAATTCACACGCTTAATAATGACAATTAATAAATTATATTTATTAAAATATCTTTATATGACTAAACTTCATCAAAGCTTTATAATCTGTGGTGGTAATGTCTATGGTAAGTTTGTGGTTAGTACACATGGCTACATAACAAGTTACAATTTACCAATATAAGCTGACCTCTCATTGTACGGAAATCCTATACAATACGAGATCATCATACATTGGAAATATATAGCTTGTTATGTAGCCTTGTGTACCACAGACTACTCACAATAATTCTAACAAACTAATTCAAAGTATGTACCTAGGTACCTACTTTAATCAAGAATTAATTTGTAAAAGTGAAAAACGGCAGTTATTTTTGAAAGTTGGAACGTCGCGGCGCGAGTTACCAGTGTTGCCAACAAGAATTATAAATTACTTTGACGTTGTTGAGATTTCTCGCCTTTTCATATCATTGGTAGGTATTTTGTTTCCATGAAACTTAGATTAGATTTGTAGCCTTATTCACGACTACGATTGCGTAGCTATATTTAAAAAGGTGGAGCAATCAAATAAAATAAATTACATCTACAGCTTGTAAAGACCACAAGTACGTGGCGAATTATGGAACTACATGAAATGAATACTGGATTTGACAGATGTTTGACATCATCCAGTAACGATTGGTGTTATTATAATTTAATTTTGTTGAATGTTCAAATAAAGGCTCCTTTAAACAGGCGCGACACGCGACGCGACAGAAAGACACCGCTCGTCACGCTACGAGCGGTGCCTTTGTGTCACGTCACGTGTCGCGCCTGTTTGAAGGAACCTTAATGGCTCCAACGCCTTCCGATAGCCGGATCAGACTATCGGATCCGACTGTCTGATGAAAAAAATCAGACGTGTATTCCCAGCCTTAATCGGTTGCTTTACATACATACAATATTCTGAAGCGAAATGTTGTTAGATCATTATCATAAGATGATATGCCTTTCCTCATCTTTTTCCTACACTGTGTGTAAGTTAAAGCAAGAAAGGTATACTTTACAGGCAATATTTCGCATTAAATTCGACCCGTGACGTATCGACTCAATGAGTCGACAGATCGTTCAAGGGGAAGTTCTAAAATTCCAAAATCTACACTTTAAGCTGGAAATAAACAAATGAAAGTCTTAATTTAGTAGGTAGCTACTTTGAATTAGTTTGTCAGCTCTAATAAACTAAAGTGTAATCGTGAAACTCGTGAAAGTATTATGTCATAATGTTGACATGTACTTACTGGTAAAAGTTTTTCTAAAAAAAATTAAAACTACATTTTGGCGCGGATTGTAGCGCCACGCCGTGGCAGTCCTTGGGGAGGCGGCCTATGTCCAACAGTGGACGTTTTTCGACTGAAATGATGATGAAGAAATGAATTCCTCAACTCCACAATATTCCTGTGTTACAGTTCTGTGCACTAGATCATTAATCTGATGGTTAGCTTTGCAAGAATGAGTGGTGGTCAGTCAGGTAAGTATGCCAAAATAGTACCTATCTAGTTAACTTGGTGATAATAAAAAATTTAAGGTAAAAGTATAGGCTACGATCGTTACACAGTGGGTGCTCGCTCGAAGACGAGCGTCGTCACCGAGACAGGTCTAAGAAAAGCTGGCGACGGCGTGACAATTTGGACTCGTTCCTGACCGATTGGCCGGCGAACGCACAACTTATGGAAAACTGGAATAGTATGGGGAGACCTTTGCCCAGCAGTAGGACAAAATAAGTTACTTAACTAAAAAAAAGAATAGGCACACATTCAAAACAAGTGAATATTATTAATCTGAAAAATATTCTACCTCTCAGCAGATGAGCCCATTCGACCCTGCAGTTGCTAAATAATGCCTTAAGAACTGAAGACATTAAAGGAACACCGCCTCTACTTGATTTGATCACATCAATGCTGGTATGTAGGTATTCATTATTTCACACACTATTTCTGATAAACTTTTACATTCAAAATGATTGATTGAAATGAGTATTATAAATAAATCATATCGCTATACATACTTAATGTAAATACTACATTACTATACTGATGATAATGACAAATTAATTTTTAAGTGGTTCAAAAAAATTGATTACAAAATGTACTTGGATGAGTTGAGGAATGAAATAAATCAAATAGTAATAAATGCTTACCATTGATTCCAGCGGTGGTGGCCTGCAGTACACACACATCTGACACCACTCCGTTCCTCTGTTCCATCAAGAAGCAGAACTTTGGGAAGCCGCTGGCTCAGTAGCAAAAATGTATTTGCAAAGTTTTTGATGTGATACAAATGAATAAATTCTATTTATTTAACTATGTAGACACTAAACACTTTAATAAAGTAAAATATATTTAAAAAGATTAAGAAAAAAATATCATTAGACATTTTTTCCAGCAGACCTGCGACAGGAGAGTCTGTTGAATGACAGACATAGCACCATTTACATCTATGAGACATACCTACGCATAGTGTGAAACAGCTTGGAAAAGTTAAATTAGACTACAGTAACCTAAACATACATAATTTTAACACTTTAAAATACATACTCAAGTAATTTAGAAAAAAATACATGAATTATTTATTTAAAATTTCATAATTTAAAATTTTCTTGTTTGCAAGAGTGGTTGGCAATTTGTGTATATTAGTAATATTTATGTTATACGGTTTGTATCTTGTAAGTACCTACTTACTGTGGTTTATCTACCAATCTATATGATGGGATTTTACTACCTATGTGCTTTTTACCTATTATGTATTTAGGTAAACGAACAATAAACCAATCACTGAATACCTACTTGCTGAAGACTATATTTACTAAACTGACTTTTTAAATAATATGTAAAAAAAACGGTTGGATTTAGATATTGAAAACATTGAAATAAATAGGTAGGTAAATAATTATTGTGTCTGAACTCGAATACGAATAAGCTTATGAACATGGGGATTCAATGAGGGAAAATTAAAAAAAAAAACAGTATAAAAGCGCGGCGTGAACACTTCACCCGATTCTAGTGGTTTCCATGGAAACCACGCGGTGGTTGCCTTGGCAACAGCACTCTGGTGGAGTGAGCACCAGTCTGTGCGCGCGCTACAAGCAGTGTTACCAACTTAGTGGATTTTCCACTAAAACTGGTGGTTTCCAACCCCCTTTTGGTGGCGAAATTTTGCTTTTAGTGGCTGATGGTTTTTCTAGTGGCTTAGTAAAATTCAGTTTAAATTACTGTAAATGCTATCACTCAACCACTAAGCCACTAAAACGTTACGAAATATATTATTTTTACTTCACATAATAAACGTTTTATTGATTTCTTTTCGATAATTCTTAACATAACTTTACAGTTTTTAACATAACTTTTAATTATTCTACTAATAATTCTACCAACTAATAACTATTTAAATAATAATTAATTTAAATATATTAATTAAAATTTTAACAATAATAATTAAATTATTTATTAATTTACCAAAGAATCATATAAATGTGAAACCGACGATGATAGTGCAGACAAAAATTCATCTGAAGAAGGTGAATTTTAAAACATCAGTTCAATTTTTACAGTTCTTGTTATTGAAAAATTTGTATGTTCCTGGTTTTCATGATATTGTATGTTGATTTACTGATTTTGAATATTTTATTACGTAATAATAAATATTTTTTTTACAAATATAAGTACTTACTGTTTTCTTTTGTAAAAACTAAAAATTAGTTTAGTGGACATTTTAGAGAGTAGTGGTGATTTTTGTTAGTGGTTTTCTGGTGGTTTTAGAAGTTGAATCTGGTGGAGAGCTAGTTTAACTGTTGGCAACACTGGCTACAAGTGTCAGTCTTACTTAGTAGGTAAAGTAAAATACTAGGTAGTTATTTATAATCCGCACATCTTACCTACACAAATCGTACCTATAATAGTGCATCTCATCACGCTAGGTTTCGAATTGCATTCAAGTCATCAGCTGACAATAGGTTCTTTCATATTTTTAACAAACAATGTAAGTACCTATGCGCAGACGACGAGGAGACCTTGGAGAAGACGCTTCGTAGTAGCTGTACCTACATAATGTACGTTGGTATTGCATTTTCATAATGTTGTGAGTGCGCATAAGTGACGCGTTACATACACAGAAAATAAACAATGTTTAATTATTGAAAACAAAATGTAGGCAATAAACTGTCTTTTTAAGTGTACAAAAACGTTATGATTCAGACATTGAAATGTCTAAAAGCATTGAAATTATTAGTTATCTACTTACTAATAATTATTGTCTCTGAATACGAATAGGCTTAGGGACATGGCCCCTACGCGGGAAAATTAAAAAAAAGACTGTGATATTGATGGAACCGCGCATGCGTGGGGTGAGTAACATCACTCCACGCGATTCTCGTTACCATGGTAACAGCACTTCACGCGCGGGCGGCGTGAGAATGATCACTCCACTCGATTCTCGTTGCCATGGTAACAACACTTCACCACGGCGAGGTGGAGTGAGCCGGTTCGCACGTGAGTCGGTTGAACTTAGTAATGATGATACCTAATAAAATGAAGATTAGATGAATATTATTTTATTATTGGCATCGTTTAGTTACGGAGGTAGGTACCTAGCTATCTACAATAAAACATTTGTAGGTAATTATTGGACGTTGGTATTTAGTGTGCATAGGTACCTGACGCGATACAAGTAGGTACCTAGTAAGCAAAAACACCTCAATGTGATAATGACAGTGCCTCAGACCAAATAAAAAACCAAGACAGAGCGCTGCGAACAATACCGTGAGGCGTGTCAAAACTGCACCTCCGCTCTGTTCATACACGGCATAAGTTACGCTCACACGCACCCATTTACAACCATTTTAACTACAATCAAACTACACCTCATTATGTGCACACATGTTTACGAAACCGGCCTCACGTCACAGTTGACAGCGCTTTGTTTTGTTTTTTTTTTTGTCTGAGGACAGTGCCTAGCGCGCAAGCGTGGCGTGAACTTATTCACTTCACGAGATTCTTACCGCTTCAGCGTGGTGAAGTGAGCTGGTGCGCGCGCTGCAAGAATGTCATCTGTTGAATTTTGTACCTTTGATGAATATTATTTTATTATTGGCAACCCGTAGGTAGGTTGTCTTGTCTACAATAAAATATTAGGTAGGTACATTTAATCCGCACGTCTTTTTATCTGCTGAGTATGAGGTCCTGGGTTCGATTCCCGGGTCGGTTCGGGTTTTCCATCTGGAATTTTTCAATAGCAGCCCGGAGTCTGGTTTTGTGCCCGGTTGATGGCAATAGGCTCACCCCCTATTACATGGGACTTAAACATAACTGGCGAAATGTGGGTGTACTATATAATAGGTACACCTCTGCCTAACCCTTCGGGGATTACAGGCGTGATGTTATGTTATGTGTCTTTTATCTAAATGATAACATCGTTTAGGTAGGTTCCCACATAGTTTGTGTGGGGTTAAATTACACACTTTTAGCACTCGATCACTGAATCTCTTCTTAGTGAATAGATTTCGGTAAATAACAACGTCGGACAGTCGGCTCGACTTTACTCTAGATTCGCTTCTTCAAAACACATCGCGATTGGGTTAAGGGATGTCGTTTAAATAATCAATTCAATGGATTAAATAAACGACACATTTCCTTTAGTAGCTAGTATGTTTTATTTTATTTATTGTACATGCGTAACGCGCTCGCGCCTCAGGCTAAAATAAGGGGACTAGTACTTAGAGGAAAAAAAATTGAATAAAACAAAATTGAGTTTCTGACTGAATATCTGTTTTGCTATTTGCTATTTTATTTAAAACCACCATAAATAGTAATGTTCAGACACTTAAATACTAGCTTTGTACTAAATAATATAAAATGATCCATAGAATTTGCATTAAAAAAAACAATTAAATCTCGATTATGATTGTTATTATAATGCTTGGTCAATCCCTAGCAGCAGTGAGATGACACTGACAGCTCACTTCACGCGAGTTTTCACGGTGAGATTTTTACAGAATCGACATGCTGATCCCATAACTTATCTTAGGTGAAGTGAGTTTGAAGGGAGCTGTCAATCCACAGCATCGAGTGGAAAGACAGCTCACTTCTAGTTCTAAGATATTATGGTGAGATTTTGACAGATTTGTCCGGCTGGTTCTAAAAAGACAGGAGGGATTGTGTTGGAAATTCGAGTTCTCGACTGTAGATGTTGTAGGCTTCAATGGGTTTTGAAAATGGCTGTAAGCTATCTGGCGATTTTCAAGGAGTTAAGAATCATGGAATTATTGCCTTTGCTGCTATCAACACAGTTGCATACAAATTGGCTGAAAAGACCACCTTAACTCCGCCATTGTAAAGTCGTTAAATATTTTAATATCAGGAAATGGTAAATAGCAAATTCAAGTTTGCATGTCAACTACAAGTTGACTTTGGTACATTTTTGCAAATCTCTACAATTTGACTGCGACATCTACCTTTACAAAGTTCGCTACAAAAGGTAGTTTTAGTATATTTACAATCATATCTTTCACTGAAGCACTATTTTCTTGAATTTTGATCTGCCAGCGCTGGTAGCCAATTCGGATACGAATATATGAATAGTCAGTACCAGTGCAAATCAGCTGCCGGTAGCACTCCAACAAATCTATGTTCATCCAAAAAGATGCACTTGTCCTTGTAGAGAGCTTATCCATGTTTCCCATTATCGTTCCTAATTAACCTAGGTACCCATTAATTTCATAACCCATTTTAGATATGCCATAATACTCCACAATAATTACAAAATCACGACATCTCAGTGCACTTTGCTCACGAATTCTTATCTCGTGCTGCCCCATAGGTCATCCCATCGGTCGGGCGGCGTCGGGTCGACGTCGGAGCGTCGCGCCGCGCCGACGCGTCTCGTCGCCGCCTCGCCGCCGCGCGGGACCTGGCTGTTTATCTTCACGCTTTATGTCTTGAGGGGTCGGCAGTATTGGTTGGTAATTATATGCATGGGGGCTCTTGGGGGTTAGTAAAGGAAGTCAGTTGGAACTCGAGTTCGTTTCGGAATTTCTTCTCAGGGATCGCGGTCAGCCAGGAAAAGCCGGCAAACCTTACCTACTTTAAAAAAAAGATTAAAAGATGTAGGTACTTGTGAAAGTGTCTTCAAGATCTACTTAATTTCAACTTCAGAAGATATTTCTAGATTACTTTTAAAGTCCTGTTGGATGTTTTAATTCCAATGTGACGATTAATGACAAGACAATCTTCACAGATGGGTTTATGGACTGCTCAGATCTCCTGTGGTCCACATACCATCCTGTGCTACATTCCCTGTCACCACTGGTAACATTAAACACTTCTGAAATCAAAGCCCTGACATAATACACAACAGACAGTGAGCAAGCTTGATCAATGCTGGTTCCTTCTCCGCATCTACAACAAGAGGCAGGTAAACTTCTAAAAGCTAATGATATCCACTATACAGTTAGTATACACCTTGAAATTTAAATCACAGTTTTTCTAGAACAAACGTTTTTCAGACCATGGTCTACTACCATTCTACAGTATCCAATAAAAAAAAACTTATTCCGTTTTTAAAAAAACTCAAAAAAAACAAAGTTTAAAATGTCAAGATTATCGTTACTCCCTACAACACAGACACCACGCACGGGACACAGCATTGTTTACAGGGAAATGTATCTCCATAAACGAAATTTAGTAAGCAGTAGATAATCTTGACATTTTGAACTTTGTCTTTTTGTGTTATTTCATAAACCAATTATGTTTACTTTTATTGGATGCTGTAGAATGGTAGTAGACCATGGTCTGAACAACGTTTGTTCTAGCAAAACTGTGATTCAAATTTCACGGTGTATATAGTAAGATGTAAATTACTCTTATAACATCGAAGACAGCCACAAAGACATAGTTTACAAACTATAGAACAAGAATCTAGATAAAGCAGTTCCGCTTAAAGGTTCAGCGTTGTTGACCACTTTGCTCCGATGACCTACTACCACTTACCCTGTTTCCGCTCGCTCGCTCCTCTCTGCTCCTGTAGTTTGTTCGGAAATGTTAGCACTACAACCTGTCAGAAAATCGGGGTTGACAGATTATAAAGATGAGAATTTAATACTAGTAAGCATGTTACAGTATGGTGTTGCACCACTTAAGAGCTTAAAGCGAGTGATTTTGATCGAACAGCATTTTGTACTAAGCGGATTAAATCTATATGATCGACCTAATTCAACTGAAAATTAGTTCCTTTGGCGATGGCGTTTGTGAAGTGAAGCATTAGTTTTGCAAACAATTTACAGATTTTACAGTGTCATTGTCAGGACAATAAGTATGGTTTAAGTAATAAGCAGACGACGATACCATCTGTTTGACGACAATGTGTACGGCCAAAAACCAATGTGTACGGCCAAAAGACAAATGTGTACGGCCTATTTCACACAAAATATATGACACTAGCTTTGTCCGCGACTTCATCCGCAAACCTATAACATGCCTCAAGAATTGGGCTAACCAAAGCAAAAATATTTTTTCAAATCTGACTGGTAGTTGCAGAGATTATCCCCTACATACAAACTTACAAACAAACAAATTTTACCTCTTTATAATATTATTAGTTGATTAGCATAGATGGGCTTGGGCTGCCTCTGAAGAGACTCCAACTTACACTGGACTACGACATGACAGAAAGTTTTCTAGCTTAAGTAAAAACTCACAGTCTACAAATTGTCAATTCACAAATACACGTGCACTCACTAACATAGGTACCTATAACATACAGACACTCTTACAATACCAACAAAACTAACACAAATCACAGCACCATGCACACACTCTTTTTTACATCGATTTTAAGTTTTGAAAATCTACCTTTTATATAAAATTGTTTACGGAACGAAGGAGCCTGGATCTCACAACATAGGGAATCTAGTGTGAGGTCTAGGAATTCAATCCAATTGAAAGAAAATTTTGCGAAAGGAGATGTCCGCTTTTTTAGGGACGTTGGTTTTTTATTCCGAGAAAAATATAACCAGCATCAAACTACATCTAAATAAAAACGACAAAATATGGAACTAGGAACCACTGAAATAATATTTTTAAACCCCTCCATTTAAGAGAAAAATTATAAATTATTTAAAAGTACAAATATTTTATTTGTTGATGGCAACTATGACAAATATGATATAGGTATATTGACACATGGTACAGTCATTACTGTCAATCAATTGACAGTGATGACAGTAACATGTGTCAATTTTGACAAGTTTACTATTTGAATATATCAATATGACATAAATTGACACATGTGTCAGTTTTGACAAGTTTACTATTTTATGGGGTGTGTTCACTATATTATCCTAGATAATTAGAAAGGTTTGTTCGTTTTAGGAGTAAATTCTTACTAAAATAAAAAACGATTTTTCTCAAAATTGGAGGTCTTTAAAAATGTATGATATAGTTAGAACCACTAGTTTTTGGGATGTCTATCCAAATATATTTAACTTATTCTGGTTAGAATTATTGAATAATAAAAAACCATTTTAGGGCATGTCCTTTAAAAGAGAAGTCCCCTAGACGAACTATATTAGAATCAAAAGAGGCTTTCAGCATCTTGGGTCTACCTTAGTTCCAACTGTTACACCTCCTTGCCCATCTTCAAAACCAAAGAAAAACCTTCCAAAACAGTCAAGCTACCTCTGGGTGTCTCCAAGACAGTCGTCAGGCGACGCACAGTCGCATGTCCCGGTGTCGCTGTGTCGCGGCGCAGCGTCGCGTCCCCTCGCCGCCACATTACGCAGATGTAGCACGTGGTGCGGTGTAAACATCACGGTGTTTACATCGTAGCAATACCGTGGAAGATGGGGTGGAGATAGGGAGGTTTTAAAGATTTTGAATACCTAGTATAGCTGGTGTGTAGTTACACATCTTGGTAGACTGGGATCCCCGGATACCCGGTAAAAGGTCAGGGCCTCAAGTCTGCTATTACAATAGTGTCAGAATGGTCTATCACTGATTTCATAATCGTTGATCTTTACAAGTTTGGTAATCTACTAATATAATGGCGTCATTATGACTTTCCAATGGTCAGCCACTGACACTCCATTGAAAGAAATGGCACTTATTGGTAATCTCGTACATAATGACAAATGAATGACTGACTTAGGCGGTATCATTGGTCGTATTGTATGACAATGCCATTATAACACAATTCTATTACGAGACCATTGACCGACCAATGATCGACCATTATGAATTTAGCAGATTACGAACTTTTAGCAAAATGACAATGGGATAGTGTTGGAATGACGAATTTATAAAAATAACAGACTTGGGCCCCAGTGAGGGTGGAAAAGGAAATTGTTGAGGTTCAAAACTGTCTGGAATGGTTATCTTATAATCGGCCCCTTAAATATCCAATGCTAAATTATAAGCTTTCCAGTGAGTATTACATAAAATGCTCAAGCGAAAATTACTGCTGGAAAATACTTACCTTATTTTTATTTAGGTACATGATTATAGTTATAATAAGTTGTTGTTCTTGATTTTCGCGGGTGTTTACACCCAACAAATTGTTATATAGATTCGCATAAAAGACAGCGAACTTTTATAAAGTTGCCTGGAGCCCTGCCCACCGCCGTTGGAAGCAGCGTGAGGCAAAAAGATCACAAACAGCGACCGGTCACCTTTGGCTAGTAGCCGCGACGTGCCGACGCCTCGTTATATTGATGCAGTTCCATCCATTGTAATAATAGATGTAATTGAGAAAAACAATATGAATTTGATGCGTAGATATTTGTTATGACTGATTTCTTTAATCTACCAAACGTTGTTAGTTTAATTAACTAACAGTTAGTAAAGCATACACTCATATTCATATTCATTTATTGCGTTCCATAATGTATAAAAGATGTTAAAAAAAGGTTACAGCTAGGTACAAGGTATGGACCTTCTTAGGATACAGCAACAGGTTAAAATCACACTATATATATATATATCACCCTAATATTATAAAGGCGAAAGTTTGTGAGTGTGTATGTGTTTGTCTCTTCTTTACGCTCAAACGGCTGGACTAATTTGGATGAAATTTGGCACACAGATAGTTTATAACCTGGATTAACACATAGGATACTTTTTATCAAGATATTCTTACAGGATCGAGACTTACGCGGGTGAAACCGTGGGGCACAGCTAATTTTACAAAAAAACCCTTATCATTGCATTGTCAACTCCAGTGCGTTTGATGCAGTGTAAGTAACAGTACGAAAAAGTTAACTTAAGTTCGACAGCATCCTTCAAAGTCCAGAAACCACAAGCCTCAAAAATGATAATCCCAAAATTGACTGTCATTTATTTTATAGGGTTGAGGATAAGAGCATACATAACACAAATGTCACACGCATAATCACCACACCACACGATCTGCTGGCCATCCAAATAAACTCCCAACCTGAGAATCGAACCTGCATCCCTTCTCACCTCCGCACTAAGTGGCCTTCGAGTCGTAAGTTCCATGGTCAGTCATAGAATTTACGATCCAAAATGACAAGGAAAGAAGTAACAAATATGCAATACCTACCTATTTGTTATTCTGTTATTTCCTGATTAGCATCGGCGACTGGATGTCGCTGCTGATGGCCAGAAACCTGCTTATTATGGTATGTAGAAGCTAATTATATATTTTGATCGTTTTGTAGGAAAGAAGACTGTTCATTGTTTTACAATCTTATTTGCTTATGTAGTAGAGTGAGAATTAAATTAAAAATTTTTTAGTTAATTGATTCAGGCGTAACCTTGCGGAAATCCATTATAAAATACAATAGAAGTAGATATATTTAGTAACCTGTTCCGCTTAGCTATTTCTAAAGAGTCAGCGCAGACTGCGCTCGGCGCTTGGTGTGGCAACACGCCGTGTTCGAGTTCGCGACAAGTATATCGTCATCCTGAGGATGCCTCGTTGAGAGGTGAAACACGTGTCGATTTATTTCAGGAGTATTTTATGACTCTTTAGAAATAGCTAAGCGGAACAGGTTACTAAATTAAATATATCCACTCCTATTGTATTTAAAAGAAAAAATTACAAAACGAAAAAACAACCGACTTCCAACAACAAAGTGAAAGACATTACAAAGTGAAAAATATCTTAAATTTCGGAAGTCGGTGGCAAATAACAAAAATACTAAACCTAAGACTTTGTAGTGTTTTTTTGGAAGACGGTTGTTTTTTTTTTTTTTTGTAAAAAAAAAATAATATTTCTCGCTTTTTAGTGGGTCAGTTTGTAATTTATCTAAGTTACAATAGCCTAATGTCAACTGCTCATCACCTTTTACAAAATATTGCTTTTCCCGACGCAGGAACGTTAATCTTTGAGGAGTTCTCCCGGTACTTTACCATCAGCTCCACTTCTCCATATGCATTGTGACGAGCATAAATTTCATAGCAACCATATTAAGTAATCGAATCGCAATCGGTGAAATACTAATTATTGAGTAGTTCCGGTGGTCATTTCTGGTCTTCATCATCAGTTCCACTTCACCAAATGATGCTTTCCAAGAGCAACTGCACGAGTTACTATAAAAAATACCCAAATTGCTATAGGTGTGCTAATAATATTTGAAGTGTTCCCTCGATTTCTCTGGGATGCCATCATCAGATCCTGGTTTCCTTATCATGGTACTACCCTCGGAATATCTCCTTTCCAACAAAAAAATAATCATCAACATCGGTTCATAAACGACGAAGTTATCCGCGAACACACATAAAAAAAAAATACGGTCGAATTGAGAAACCTCCTCCTTTTTTTGAAGTCGGTTAAAAAATAAAGGAAGAGCAGTTGAAGGGAAAATTCATTATAATTATGTTTGATTAAATATAAATTGATTACATTTTATTTAGCTCAACATGTATTTGCTTACCGGATACATCGTAAAAAATTTATGAAAATTCCTACCTGTACCTACATATCCACAATAATGCCATTTTCTTCCTGGTTTTTGTACAGCAACACTAAATTCCTATCCAAGCGAACAGAATGTATGATATGAAAATACACCATTCCAAGGATGAAATCTAACGTCCAGTCTTAATTAAAATCGTATGATGAAAAGCATCTATAACTCATTTCTATAAACGCAAAAAACGATCCCGAAGTCCTAGGTTCGACTATCAACAGAAGCCTTTAAAACTAGGTCATCCACGATCCGCGATCAGTGTGTCGAAGCATCTAAACCCTTCAGGAATCTTAGGGGTAATTCCCATATTTCTGTGAATGTCTGCTCGCAGTCCAAACTGTCAAAAATACCTCTTATTTCCATTTTTTTATTTCTTTGTTATTTTACCATTGATGAGATGAGATTGTGTCTAGTTTTTGAACGTTTTTAATTACGGGAATCGGGCTTCCTATATGACAGGTGGTAATTCATATACTTACATCTAACTTTAAAAAGTCTTTTGAAAAGGAAGTATATATTATGAATGATTCACCGAAGGAGCTGGCGACTCCGGTCCAATGGCGGGCGCCGGGCGTCGTACTGTCGCGAACGACGGCCAAACTACACCGTTTTTATGATACAAACTATTTTGTATGTGTCCATTGTACTTGTAGCTTTATTGTTGGACAGGTAAATAGTAATGAAACAAATTAATTGAGTTATGGAATTGTGTAATGTTTTGAAAAGAAATTATGGAGCTATTTGGCTTGAGGGATTTCCAAGAGGTGATTCTAAGCATATCATCCATGTATAACATCCAAAATACCATATTTGAGGAAGTAAAAGGTTGCTGCTTTAGGCAACTTTTAATTTAGTTGAGACGCTTACCATAGACCATAGAGTCAATAATTTCTTAAAAATATTTCTCAATACTTTATGTTTTAACATACTATTAACATTATTACAATGGGCTTATGGTAATAATAAATAGCAAAAAAAATTTACTTCAAAGGAGGTAGTTAGGTACTTTAAAATAAGTTAAAATAAAAATTCTTGAACAAAAGAAAATAAGTTTCAAAAACATTTACAAGTTTGTATGTTAACAACCTAAGCTAGACAAATGGTTGAATGCATCCAAGGTACCTCTAAATCATAAACAACATAGAGAAAAGTGATAAAACTCTATGGGCAACTTTAATGAAAACCTTGCTTATGTACTCATACTTATGTCGTAAGTATCGTCAACAACTCTTGTTTGACTGCACAAACAAAGACGGTGTTATGTTTTATACAACGTGTAACGTTAAATGCGCAAAACCTGAAAATAGTTTGATTAGAAAAACGAGCAGAATCAATTGAACCATTTTTTAAAAAGGTCACATTTTTCAAAAAATCTTCATTAAAAACGTTGCCGTGTCTATTTATTAATAGGTCAAGCCATCACATGCGCAAACCCGCCAAAATAGGTAAACAAACACAAATTGTTGTCGACCAATCTCATACGCGGGATAATAATAGCTTTTATTTCAATGCAAATACGAATCTTGCGAACTAAAACAGCTCATAAAACCTTGACAATTTTTTTGTGATGTTTTTCTCTCTGAAATAGGTTAATTGAATTAAAAATTTGTTGGGGTGTCTGAGGTACTGTGCATTTAACGTAACACGTTGTATACTTTTACAAACTTCTATCTCCAAATACCTAAAGATAATTTATTGGACTAAATAATTGCATGAGAATTAACTCTAATGTGACAGCAAACTTAAAGATAGTGTTTGTGTGCATTTGGCATCCATCATGTAGATTATGTAGAGACTCAGAGATACTTTCATGCATTTAGGATAAAGTAAGAAACTAACGAATTCACTATTCTTTAAATCAGTCAGAACCGAGATAAACTAGAGTGCAATACAAACTTTTTACAAAAAAAAACAACCGACTTCCAAAAAAAAACACTACATAGTGAAAAATAACTTTAATTTCGGAAATCGGTGGCAAAAAACGAAAATACAAAACCCAAGACACCGACTTCCGAAATTAAAGTTATTTTTCACTTTGTAGTGTTTTTTTTTTTGGAAGCTGGTGTTTTTTTTTTGTAAAAAGTTTTTATTTTTCATTTTTTAGTTGTGGTACCTACCCCACACATATTCGAATACCACTACCTGCTACCAGTGACAGGAACTTTTCATATCATCTACATACTAAGTGGGAAAAAATACGTATTTTGTAGCTAACTCAAAAACTACCCAAGCAAAGTTAATAAAATTTAAATTAAATATGGGACCAATGTGAGAGCATACCCTTTCAAACAAAAAAATAATTTTCAAAATCGGTCCACAAATGACGGAGAAATCGGCGAAAATACATTAAAAAAAAACATACGCTACGAACATATAACCTCCTCCTTTTTGGAAGTCGGTTAAAAATGAAATAAAACAGAGAAATTAGATACAATTTTCTTCACCCGTGATCCTCCAAAAAATATATTCACACATTAATTAAACATGTTTTATGGTAAACGGTGGCGCTGTTAAGATTTATTCAAAACATTTCATCGATATTCAGTTAGTTTGATTTACGGCACGGTTTGAAACAGTCACGGTTTGAGAATCAATCGGCTGAAACTCCACCTATGTAACTGAACACGTTTCAGGAGATTTCAAATCTGCCTGAATATCTTTGAAAGTTAGGTATGTTACTATTCAAACTTAAAGCATTTATTTCAATTATACCAATTACTGGCAATTCTGAATTGGCAAGGAGTCAGTCAGTCAGAAAAATCAAAATATTTCATTTCACATAAACCTACAAGGGCACTTATGAAACGTTAGAAGCTAGGTGCACGGTTCCAATTGGTCGCTTCCTGTGGAGAAGAGCCGGCAAGAAACTCCACGGTTACTCTTTTCAAAATAAATGGTTTCTACAATGTTTTCAAATTACAGTGTTAATAGGTATGGGAGGATAGTGTAGGCCTATCAACAAGTACCAGGTACTTAGTAAAATAGAAAATGGTCCACAAGTCTACAGGTTACACATTCACAAAATCTAAAAGAAAAGAATCTATGTAAAAGATAAAACAAAATAATAAAAATAAGGAACTATTTAAACCAAATGACATGATTGCCACTACAGCTGTAACAAATCTAATTTGATTTTTAAAAAAATATAGAAAATTGTAGGTATATAATGTCAAATACTGAAAAGATTATGTCAATGAAGAATGTAAAAAAAGTAAAATAAAATAATCGTCGTAATTTGGGAGCAGTTAATAGACATTTACATTGTTATGCCGTTAATGAAAGATGAAGCTAGTTGCCCATTCCAAAGCGTGATTAGGTTCCTATGGAGAAGACCGTGCAAGAATCTCCATGGACATAAAAAAAAACAGTTACAAAATATTGGTATAGAATCCGTATTTATTATGTGACTATTGGCACCTATGTACAGATTGGGACACTTTTCCGTACATTAACCTGTCGGCGGTAGACTATAAAGATCTCAATGATCAGACATCAATAATGATCTTTAATCATATCAATCTTTCAGTAGACGATATAAAGTTCAACAATAGCTCAGATCATAGAGGGCTTACTAGATCAAAATAATTATTGCTAAAACAGCTAATAAATAGATCACTGCAATGTAGAACATAGAATTGTGTTGCAAGAAATCATAACAGAAACATTGATAGGTAGTTTTGCAATCGATGAAGTTAACACTCCCTATAACATGCATTAAGGCTTTAAAGATAGGGAACATGATTACCAACTACCTTAGGCTAGCTTCAAGAGATAAGGAGCGATCGCAGGAGTCAGCGTTATGCCATAGTGGCAGGGACACCGACGCGAATACCGATTTTTTTAAATAGCCGACGAAAAATTTCGGCGCTGCGGGTTTCAGAATCAATGTACTAAATCCCTGAAACCCGCAGGTTCGAAATTTTTCGAAAAAAAAATCTTCTGTTGAATCTGAATCTTCTCTCTGAATCCAGGGCAACAGTTTTCGCGTCAATGTCCCTGCCACCCTGTAGATATCTCTCCTCAACCCTCGTGTGCTACCTGAAAGAGGTTATCTTTTCCATCATTCATTGGAAAATAGAAAAAACTCATCAAAATGACATGTTGCCATTTTAAATATTATATTTGTACTAGCTGACCCCGGCAAACGTTGTTTTGCCAATTATTTGTTAGGAGTGGACAACCCTTATCACTTAGGGGTATGAAAAATAGATAGTAGCCGATTCTCAGACCTACTGAATATGCATATAAAATTTGGTAAAAATCAGTAAAGCCGTTTCGGAGGAGTAAGGTGACTAATATTGTGACACGAGAATTTTATATATAAGATAAACATTTAGGACTAAATATTGTATTTATTTTATTTTTGATTTGTTATTTCACTATATGCACCGGTTGACGTCATCACGTCAGCGCCGGCTGTCGCTGAAAACCAGCGCTGGGGCTCTGTCTCGCATGGGGTCGCAGCATTATGCTGAGCGACGGCCGTTTTGCGTGTATGTGACGCATATCTTTTTATCTTTCTTTGCGTCATGTTTACCGCAAATAAACGTATTTTCTTTCTTTTTTCAAAAGTTTAAATAAAAATATCCTATGAAAAGTAAACTAATCCTTTAAAATACTGAAACGTGTAAGTTACAGTATTATCGCTCTGTGCTGAATTCGGCTCGCGATCCGACTTGCTGATGAGAACGCTGTAACGTCTAGCTGCGATGCGATGCCATCTATCATTATAAGTACACTGATATATCTGCTGGTAAGCGGTTAATAGGTGTGTGAAATGTTTTCAGGTGGAGAAAATCGAGTTGATACGGCGGGAACTTTTAATTAATTAAGTTGTGATTCTTGCTTAAAAAGTTTTATTAATTACAAACATTTAAAACTGTGATAATCTAAAAGTACTTTTTATACACTACACATCATCAATTATGCTGAAGTCCATTGCTGAACATAGCACAGAAAATACATTTCACACACAGACCACAAGCCTCCTATCAAGTTTTAGGTAAGTTTCAGCCTAGTTATCCACCCAATTTTCAGAATTTATGGCTTCAGAACGTCTTTATTTATGCAATAGTATTTGCCAGCATTACATCCAAATAATTAATCAATAGTAAAACATAACAGAATTATTAGCAGTGGCTGAATTGTTTACGTCTTGTGCCCGCGACGACGCGCCGCACCGACGCTACTTTTTGGCGCCAAATTCAGGCGCCATCTTGACACATTCATATGATTCTTGACAATAAAAATAATTTGGATCGGTAATGTGCTGCCATTGATATCTAATAAGTAGGTAGGTTGATGATATTTGATCTAAATAAAGTATTTAGAATAGTTTTTGGTACAACAAATATTGGGGGCAAGGAAAAGCTGAAAGTCAATGTTCTTTGCACACTAAGTAACTTATTTTCATGCTTATTTTTCAGGACAGAGTAGGTAAAAATACGAAATAGGTAGGTAGTTAGATTAGTATGGATTTCTATTAGCTTCTAATGTTAGAAATTGACATAAAATTAAGACCGCCTGTGAAAAAATTATGGTGTTGAAACACACGAGTCTTTAAAGCTTTATAGACTTAAATGTTTTCGATAGATTTTAAAGTCCTAGAATGACTTATAAGGAAAAAGGGTAGTTAGCAGAAAAAGGACGTCGGCAACGCATCAATGATTCTGAGTGATGCAACCGTCGGAACGGAAAGAAGACTATTTATTTACTTCCTTTTTGGACATTGTGGACAAGTTATATGAATAATGTATATACATGATGGCTAAAACATGGCCCATTTACAACTCTCTCTTTAAATTGTTTGTGAGGTAAATAGAGTAACTCTTTCGCCCAAGAAATAACACTACCGCCAGATTCCTGTGACTGTCGAGTGCCGGAAAGTTGAAAAAACTGTGCTGTAAGCATTTTGGTTTGAAGAAGTTGTGGGTCATGGGTATCCGTGAATTTACAGGCACAGCATGAGAGAACCGCATATTCCTGTGTGTTTCAGGTGCATGTTTTCGTATATGATGGAGCAAACCTGCTGTAACATGAGCATTTTAATGAATATGGTTGGGTTTTTCTGCTGAAAAACACAAAAAACCTAAAAGTTGCTGCAGTTTTCAAGACAAACATAACATAACGATTGGGCAGAGGTGTCCCTGTAGCAGGTACAACCACATTTCGCCAGTTATGTTTTAAGTCCCATGTAATAGGGGGCGAGCCTATTGCTATCAACCGGGCACAAATCCAGACTCCAAGCTGCTACTGAGAAATTCCAGATAGAAAAACCCAATAACCCTTGCCCGACCCGGGAATCGAACCCAGGACTTCATGCTCAGCAGTAGCGCTTGCGACCACTAGATCAACGAGGCAGTCACAAAACAGGTGGTTTTCAAGACAGGTTTTCAAAATATAATTTACTTCCCATTTAAGTACCTAAGCTTTTACAACTTATTCACTTAAAATTACTAACACTATCAGTAATAATGACATTAATATTTCGTCATTCCTTCCAATATTGACGTAAAACTATGAAAACACTATAGATCACATCATCATTCCAATACCACACTGTCAGTAGTAATGACATTACTTAAATGTAATGTCATTATAACTGATAGTAGTCTGGACCCCATATGAATTGCATCATTATTGGCAGGAGACAGAAGGCACTTTAATAAAACGACAAATGTCGTCGGCAGGTCATAAATAAAAGAAAATCTATCTGACTCAACGAACAATGCGGAAACGGGTTAAAACGAAATTCTTAGTCAATGAGTTAAAACTTGTCTGCCTCTACTTATAGCCTTACAGTCATTTTTAAATCTAGATTTTTCAATAGAATAGTAAATAAAACATTATGCAATTTAGATAATAGGGCGCGATTGGTAGTACAATTCTGTCAGTCGCCATTTTGAACTCTTGACAAACAATGGTGCCAACATGACGGCAAGGGACAAGTTATAGTGAACGGTCTGATGCGCAGCTTTTTCAAGGCAGAAAAAACAACCGACTTCCAATAAACCACTACAAAGTGTAAAATAACTTCAATTTCGGAAGTCGGTGTCTTTGGTTTTGTATTTTCGTTATTTGCCACCGACTTCCGAAATTGAAGTTATTTTTCACTTTGTAGTGGTTTTTTGGAAGTCGGTTGTTTTTTTTTTTTGTAAATATGTTTTTATTTCTCGCTTTTAGTGGGTTAATTTGCAATTTATCTAAGTTACATTAGCCTAATGCCAACTGCTCATCACCTTTCACAAAATATTGCTTTTCCCGATGCAGGGACGTTCTTCGTTGATGAGTTCTCCTGGTATTTCACCATCAACTCCATTTCTCCATATGCATTGTGACGAGCATAAATCGCATTGCAACCATATTAAAGTAATCGAATCGCAACCCGTGAAATAATTATTGAGTAGTTCCGGTGGCTATTTCATCTGACGATGAAGACCACAAATAGCCATTGCCAATAAATCAAATAACCATTTAGTAAAGTGGAACTGATGTTCCTCTTAACCAAATGGTGCTTTCCAAGAGCAACTGCACGAGTTACTATAAAAATACCCAAATTGCTATCGGTTTGCCTATAATATTTGAAGAGTTCCCTCGATTTCTCTGGGATGCCATCATCAGATCCTGGTTTCTTTAACATGGTACCACCCTTGGGATATCTCCTTTCCAACAAAAAAAAAATCATCAAAATCGGTTCATAAACGACGAAGATATCCGCGAACACACATAAAAAAAAATGTATATATACGGTCGAATTGAGAAACCTCCGTTTTTTGAAGTCGGTTAAAAACGAGCCCATGTAACGTGCAGACGACGCGCGTTAGACGGAACGAACGTATAAAAAACGCCGTAAAGAACCTTAGTTAATTTGGCTAGAAAGGGGGTGAACCGACTACCTATACTAAAATTAAGGCTTATAGATACCTATGACAAAAGAGCAGTGATGACCGGATCATTATAAATAAATGACGTTAAAAACTGAAAGCTCAGAACAGATGGCAGCACTGTTGTACGTCTTTAAACCGCCATTCTTGTATTTATCACTTTTGTGTCGATCACAAATTATACGAAAACTAGATAAATATGTATGAGACTTGGAGTGTAGCACTATTAAAAGACGACCTAAGGATAGGTGAAGCGTCTACCACTGGTAAAAAAGCAGCTTTAGTGGAAAAGTCAATAAATTCAAAAAAGTCAATAATTGTATATTTTGTAGTGTTTGATTTATTTTTTGTTATGTATTTTTGTGGTGTACAATAAAGTATATATAAATAAATAAATAAATAATTATAAATGTTTTATATTTTATAGGTTATATTGTGTTTGTTGACTTTAAGTTCGTTTTTTGTTAAAGACTAAAGGCGTACGATAGAAATAACCTGATCAGAATTGAAAACCAACTCGGGTAAGAACTTTCTGACTGAAAAACCTCAGAGATAGCAGTTCTAACACTGATCTAATATGATAATGTAAATACTACTTTACTTAACTATAATTTACTTAATTTCACAAGTGCCTGTATGTAATGAAAACAGAGGGAGGGAGCATCACCTATAAACCACTTTCTCCTATAAAAGGCATTATCAAAAGGATAGCACATCGTGTCGACGAAATATCGGATTCCAATTTTTTTCGGAGAGCTTTCTCCCACAGTTTTCTTCTTATAACATCTTTGGCAAATACATGGGTCCCCGTATTTTTGCAGTAAACAGCTGCGCAACTGGGCTCAATAATTAATTATGCGTAAAAGACGTCGCTTGTTTACAAAAAATGTATGGCTAGCTAGCTGTCAAATTATAAGACGCTGGAGATCAGCGCCATCTAAAGTGAGCAAGTGACAGTTTTTATCTCCATTGGGATAAGAGTAAGGGGATAATAAAACAGGGTCGGATAAATAGCAACATAGGCCCTGTGGTAGCTGCGGTTAGGACATGGGTTCGACTCCTTTGATGAATAGATACTGACTTGAGTTTTTCAGTGAAAATTGAACCTTCAGCTGAACGAATCAGTGAAAGGTCGTAGGACCTAATTAAGCAAACATTACCAAAGGTGCAATTTTGCTGTAGGTATGTTTTACGGGCATCGTTGTTAGATAAGGTCAGACCAAACAAAAAAAAAGGACATAGCGCTGTCAATATGACGTGAGGTCGGTTTCGTAAACATGTGTGCAGAGAGTGAGGTGTAGTTTCTTTGTGTAAGTTGTAAACGTGTGCGTGTGGGCGTGTATGCACAGAGCGGAGGTGTAGTTTTGGCATACTTCACTATATTGTTCGCAGCGCTCTATCTTGGTTTTTTATTTGGTCTTAGGATAAGTTACCTAGTGTTTTTCTTACTTCAAGATAGTTTAACCTAGTTTTCAATATGCTTCGGCTTAAGTTCAAAGTAGTTTCTCAGACAGTAACTTTACTAAGTTATTACACAATTCCAATACGCTTAGTTCAAAGTTCCTTGATGACTGTTAAACAATAATTTAACGGCCTTATTATACAATTAAACTGATACTACGGAATACATTACATCTATCATACATTACGATCGGCTAGATCAAAAAGATATCGCCGATCGAACAATAAGCACATCAAATCATCTCTATTTTTAGCGATGACATTCGTTCTAGTCGAGTGTGCTCAACGGATGTCCTTAGGGGATGACTTCCATCCCCCTGGCGGCACGTCAAAGGATCAATAAATCCCCCCCCCTCCTAATTTATATAATAGTGTCACAATGCAATGCAAACATTCAAAAACTGTTGGACAGCGATGCGGAAGCCATGAAATCAGCGGGTTGGAGAAATGTTGTGTAATGTTTTGTAGACGCACTTTGATATGCTTTCTTTACTTACTTCTATTTATTTTCTCCCTTTTAGCTCATGCTATGCCGTAGCAAAAATAAAATAGGTTCCATGCTACCGTGTGGACTAAACTTAGTAATGAATCAGTGGTACAACTGGTAGAGCTTTCAAATTTCAGTTTTATATCGAAAATACAACAAATATTAAATATGCCACACCTCCATGAACAAAGAAAATAAGCATTTCTGTAAACCATCATTTAATTAACCCACCGATCGTCACTACACGAACCCCTTAATTAAATTCGTCGAAGTAGTTACTTCATGATCTGTACCCAGAAATCGGTCTACATCCGGTAGTTCAGTCATCATTGCATTACCGCACGTCAGCAGTAGGAAAAACACCCTTACAGCCACGAAATAAAGACGCTGTTGGTGTTAAATTGTCACTATGGACGTGCGACGTGGTTGGTTTTACTTCCCGCCGGTTTCCTGGCCACACCACAAAGCGCCGCCGCGCTACAACGCAGCCGGCGCCGGCGACGGCGCCATCGCGACGCTGCGATCGGTCGTCGTTTATTATAAACAACTACACTCACCTAATATTGATTATTTTGGTACATTAGCCATCGAGAACATGTGTGACAGAAGATGAGAGGGGTGGACGAAAAACTTTGGAGGAAGTTATGGTGACGGTGGCGGTGGGTTCAAAAGAATTTCAGGACAGTTTTATTTTAGGACAGAAGATATTTTAAAATCTGTAATAATTATCCTGGTATTTTAGCACCTGTATCCTATATAAACTGATTTACAATTTTCACTCGAGGAGTCGTAGGGGTATGAAACACTCTTGCCATTTCCAAAAATAAGAAACCAAATTGAAACACTCTAGATTTTTAAACCGTTTGCCAAATTCCAAGTAGGTACATACCTACTAAATAATATTAGACATTTTCCACTTCCATCTGCATAGATACAAGTTCGTAAATTGACTTTATATTACCAAAGATTCTCATGTAATTAAACAAACGCTAAAAAGAAGAATAAACACATACCTACAAAAGAAAGACCTTATATCTAACATCCAGAAGTGGAGTATCACCATTTAGTCGCAACAGAACGTTTGGCACGGCACCACGTCCGCATTCCACCCAGCAGTGTTACACCCCGGACAGACGGGTCATTTGCATGTGTTCCTTCCTTAGACATGTTTATTAAGACTGCCTGCGCATACGCAAACACTGATAATGAAATAATGTCGAGAGTTAGTCTAACTTCAACGTGCTTTGGTTTAGGATGGATAGCGTGGATGCAAAACTAGGTCGTTTACCCAAATGAATCCAATGGTATCCAGCAGAGCATAGACTCCTCTCCGTTCTGCTCATATTCCATAGTCCAGGCTGTTTAAGGGACTTGGACAGAAGGCTTGGTAGGATAATTTCTGGATTAACCAAACTTTGTGACCACCAAGCACAAATTAGTTTGTTGATCCTAGTAATTACAGCAATGTCCATTTGCCCGCTTCGGTTAAGTGGTATAATAAAAAGATCCCATGTCTACTCTCCAACAGAATCAAACAGTTCATAACTTTATCAAAGAAGAACCATATTCTTTACATTCATTGAAAACATAAACTTACACCATCATATAATCCTTTATCACCAACACCTTTTTTATTAGATGCAAAATTCGCTCGACTCACAAAAGCCCCCTAATACAAATAAATCACAATCGATCATCTAATACCGTACAAAGTATCCCATCTAACCCTCTGCCCACGTGGGTGCATCCTGGCATGCTGTCGCCGCCGCGCCGCGCCCTCGTGCCGCCGCCGTGCCAAGGCCACTGGCCCATCAGTCATCACCTTAACAACACCATAAAACTGTAAGCAGTCTTCATTAAATATGAGTGGTTATAGACAAAGAGGGAAAAAATCGGAATTGTGTTACATTTTATGCTGAGGTTTGATGAATAAGCTAATCGATGTAATTTCGGTTTTCACAAAAAGAATAAGAACACATAAACTTACATCTTTTTCCCATGAGGTAGGCAGGTAGCGGATCCAGGGGGGCTCCCCCAAAAGCATCTGAGTTGTTACGTAACAAATCTTAAAGTAAACTTGATATTATTCTTTTTTTTTTATATAGGGGCTTTCTTGTGGGTGCCATTAAACCTCCAGCCAGGGGTTATTCAACTATGCTAATTAAAACTAGGTAAACGCTCGCTAAGGGCACCCCCTATGGGGTACGAACCTCGGCTTAGGGCTTCAACCGGAGGGAGGACATCAAGAATGGGACGGGCTGGAGATATTATTCTTATTAAACTTTTTAGCAAGCATTACTCTACAAGCACAATAATTGTCATCAATTATGATGTTTTGTTTCTTGACGAATTTTGAATCCGCGCGCCACTCCTTCTGCCACCCACGCTGCCCGGGTTGGCCTCCATGTATATTCACCACCGAGATATCTGGTAGTCTACAACCTAACGAAGTCATTGAGGAATTTGCGAAAAGTAATCCGAATTGTTATGTGTTAAGCAAATTAAAATATTGTGTGCTTTTTTTGTGTTTCTTTGCTAAAACCTACCCACAGAGGGGTCAAGCCCCCCTAAAAGACAATCCTGGATCCGCTACTAGGGGTAGGCACAAACTACAGAACGCTACTTGCTACGACCCTTACCTACATACTTCTTTTGGTTCGTGCCACATAATAAGGTGAGGGTGACTCCTCTATCCGTCCGCTCCGTCATGCTTTGGCTTGAGCTTTTCTTTCCCACTCGGAGGCAAAAAATTATAAGGTATTTCTTGACCACGTCAGTTCATCCTCCTTTTCTTCGATCTTCTTATTAATCTCAGCTCAGAAATAAATGGTCGATGCAAACCAACAGGCATTTTCATAATTACCTATTCTACTTCTTATACTAATAAATGAGAAATATTTGTATAATATATATTTGTAATCATTTTCTCGAAAACGACTCTTTACGATTTCCATGAAAGTTGCAATATAAGAGTTTACAGGGGAGAAAAATCAATCTAACTAGGTCTCATATCTGGGAAAATTTCTCTATTTTCACCCGAGCAGAGCTCAGTCTCCCAGGTTTTTAGACTTGAATTCTCAAAAATTCATCGTAACTGCATGCAGTCTTCGTTGAGGCATAAACTAGGGACACCGTTGAACGCGAAGTTTGAAGTTTAATTTTATTCCTGACCTAATAGGTAAGCTTAAAAATAAGTAGGTATTTAATTGGGTGAATACCACGGAATAGATAAATAAGGTAGATACCTAATTTAACTAAACTCTAATCTGCTAAAGTTTTTTACACCCTTTATGACAAGTTTTATAGCCTAACTTTACAACGCATGCATTCACGAAAACGGAAAGAATCGCAGCCACGCGTGCCAAATCTAATTATTTTAAAGTAAAACAGAATAGCAAACTGGACATCAGATTTATGTGGTACGTAAGTCACAAATTATTTTTATGAGGTTCTATCTCGATCTGCAAATCTTTCAGAGACAAATAATAAGATTCGAGTTATTTAATTTGGTAAGGAGTGCAATTTGTCACAATCATAAATTAACTGATGTAACGTATCCTCATAATAATTGCTACTTTTTTCCGTCTCATCAGATTATTATGACCCAGGCTTTTGCCATTTTTTCACAGTAATCCTCGAACTGTTTGATCGGTGCAGGGGTCAAACTCGCAACCGGCGTAGAAACTAATCGCTCAACCACTGCGTCATGACACGTTGGCACAGTTGTTTCATTTTTCTTTGCAGATACCTTTCTGCTTTCGTGGTGTTCAATTATGATTTTAAAAACTAATCCCTTTAATATTATCTCTCCTCCCTAATATTTTTCTGCATCATTGGTCTAGTGGTCGCAAGAGCATGAGGTCCTGGATTCGATTATCGGGTCGGGCAAAGTGTTATTGGGTTTTCTTACTAGGAGTAATCTGTGCCTGGAGTCTGAATTTGTGCTTGGTTGATGGCAATAGGCTCGCTCGCGAAATGTGGGTGTACTAATTGGTATACCATTGCCAACCCTTCAGGGATTACAGGCGTGGTGTTATTGTTGTTTGTTGTTGTTTGTTGTTGTTTGCGGAGGCCAAGGTAGACGGCTTTCATGCCATCGTGCGCAAGTGGCTCGCGTCGTTATTAAGCAGAGTCCGGGGCAGGTCATTGCGGATAAACAGGACTCAATTATCCGGAGAACATTTATTCGTGTTCAAATTTTGTAACCCTACTTGTAATTATTATGAACATGGTCTGAAATAAAGGTTTTATTTATTTATTTAAGTATTATTTATTTACAAACCCTCTAATATATCTTTTGTTTTAGATCTTTGACAAAGGTCGCTGTTCAGCAGTGGACATCTATTGGGCAGTAGTAGATAGATATGTAAATTACATCAGCTGCTTACAATTCTGCTCGAGTTTGGCTCGTAAAAGAAGGGTAGTGACTGGGTGCCGCCAATGGCTGTAGCAACCTATCACGGCTATGTTATTGTTATCTTTAAACTCAATAGCTTATGGCTGGACGTGGAAAAAGTACTAAGTGTAGAGACTATAGTCTATTACAACCTATCTGTGACTTAGTGTTATATTATGCAAAAGTGAGTACGTAAAGTTAACTTTTGTGCTATCTGTATTCCTAGGCTCTTCCATAATACTTATTTAATGATCAGCCTCAGTGCGCCGAAGAAAGCCTACCGTTAGCTTGCTTATTTCATGGCAACGAGTGTCTTCTTCACTGAATGAGATGAGAAAGAGGTTTTTGGGGTGGATGAGAACTACCTACGACAATTAGGGACAAGCTGATAAGTTGATATTATAAGATCATCATCTGCCTAGCCTTTTCCCAACTATGTTGGGGTCGGCTTCCAGTCTAACCGGATGCAGCTGAATACCAGTATTTTACATGGAGCGACTGCCTATCTGACCTCCACAACCTAGTTACTAGGTAACACGATACCCCTTGGTAAGACTGGTTGCCAGACTTTTTTGGGCTTCTTACTACCCGTAACGACTGTCAAAGATCTACAAATGACAGCCGGGACCAACGGCTTAGCGTGCTTTCCGAGGCACGGAGGGGTCTTGGTATGTAAAGATGGTCACCCATCCACAGACCAACCGCGGCAAGCGTAGCTTAACCTGTTCGATCGACCCGTGCAACTGTTGTTACTTAGCCATAAGCCCCCAGATATTATAAGATAGAGCAGGTAATTAAAGTTTGCAATGAAATGGCTCGGAACAAACTCAATAAAAAAGTCAAAACCAATCATGCGGTTGGTAGCGATTTGTACTAAAAATAAGTTGTGTTATTTGTTTTAGCTAATCTCATCCTAATAAACTTATTATTCTACATATTCAGAGTCATTCATGTGGTATTTAAATAATCCATTTCTGAGAACAAGGCAGCAGGTTGGACACGGTTGTAATTATCTTTATTTTTTTGTTTTGAACGGCGATGTCGCTTAGGATCAAATGTTTTTTGCAATATGTTATTTTTATTTAGAAAAAACTGATTAAGATAATTCACTAATTAGTAATCTATTTTATAGTGCCTACATTCTGCTCAAAAGGTGATGGTGACTGGCCCGTGGTAGGTACCTAATACTCACTGCTTGATTTGAGAAATGACTCACTAAGGAGTTGGCGGTTCTAAAACTGCCAGTTTCAAGGTATAGGGAACCTCAAACTTGCTTTTCTAGAAAAAAAATTAGTTTGGTAGTTACCACCATCATCATTTCAACTAAAATACGTCCTCTGCGGGACACCGGACGGTGTCTTTCAAAGACCCGCCTCTTATACCTACATGTTAAGTAGTCCTACTTGCAAATAATTTGCAAAAATTTCATGATTATTAACTACCTGATTTAGATGTATTCTTTGGTTCCCTGCCGCAATTCAAAACCCTCTTGCGCAGTCATTTAAATAATACTTAGTTAAGCTTATTTTAGTTAGTTATTTTATATTATATGATATTTGTGTAAGTCAGTTTTTTATTCTGTTTTAGACTGCTGTTTTTTTTAATGATTTCATTTTATTTTGTTTTCCATTTTAATTTTATGTAATGTAATTTAAGAAGGTTGCTTTGTTTTATGAGAATGTCGTGTACACCTGTAATTGTTATATCTATAAGAGCCCATAACTGTTAACTTTAATATTTAATGTACAATATAATATATGCTGTTGGCGTACCTATTTTAAATAAATAAATAAATCATTCATCCCAGGACTCGAACCCGTAACTGGGTGCTTAGCAAAACAGCTTCCACGAGATTTTAGCCACTAGATAGTATCTGATAGATACCTAAGCTCAGATTATAAAACAGAAGGTTTCTGTTTTATTATCTGAATAGCTAGGTATAGGTACCTACGTGTAACAAAATGTCTCTAACAATACTCAATAGGGATACAGACTAGAGTTTGTTGGGGTAATTTTGGCGTTGGGTTAAGACCGGATCAAATTCCCGGCTATTTTAAACCGACTTCCAAAAAGGAGGAGGTTATTATGTTCGTCGCGTATATTTGTTTTTTTTTTTCCTTTTGTTTATGTAAGTATGTCCACCGATTTCTCCGTCAATTGTGGACCGATTTTGAAAATTCTTTTTTTGTTTGAAAGGGTGTGCTCTCGAGGTGGTCCTATATAAATTTTATTAACTTGGCTTCGATAGTTTTTGAGTTAGCTTCAATAATACGTACTTTTTCCCCACTTAGTATGTGGATGATATGATAAGTTCCTGTCACTGTTATTTACATAGCAGGTAGTGGTTTTCTAATTTGTGTGGGGTAGGTACCACAACTAAAAAGTGAAAAATAAAAAAAATTACAAAAAAACAACAACCGACTTCCAAAAAACACTACAAAGTGAAAAATAACTTTAATTTCGGAAGTCAGTGGCAAAAAACGAAAATTCAAAACCAAAGACACCGACTTCCGAAATTAAAGTTATTTTTCACTTTTTAGTGTTTTTTGGAAGTCGGTTGTTTTTTTTTTTTGTAAAAAGTTTTTGACAAAATTTTTTTAATGCTGTCATTGTCAAAAATTGTGTCTCAACACATTATAGAATTTGATTCACAAGGTCTTATCCCAGCGCCGAAATTACCTCTACATACCTTAGTTGACTCTAATGAGTGTCCCTGTCCAACTGGCTTTTACCAAAGCAGCTTACCCAACATTTAGCTACAAATTCATGTAACAATACTCAACGGAAAGGTAGCAAGTAGCGAGATGCCCTGTCCGAGTTGCAGGAACAACACTAGCAACTAACAACAGTGCGTGGCGCCTACTTATTTGTGCGCGCCGGTGCCGCCATGCCGCGCCGGGTCGCCGCCGCCCGCGCCGCCGGCGGCGCCCCGCGGTCCACGCGAATGTTGGGATGTTGTGAGGGAGATGAGAGGTAGCGGGATTTCGAGGACATGTTTACATCTTTTTTGATTATTTTGTGGTTACACCTGGTTGAGTTTTTAGAGATTAGGAGAGCAGATCCAAATGCAGTAGCGAGATTTAGGATTGGATGTCTAGTGTAGTGTAGCGAACCTGAACAGTCAGATAAAGAGCCTGTTAAACTGTAGCATCTAGCATCTTATAGTTGCGTTCATAACTTAGTTGCCAAACATGTAAGCAAACACGAATTTTAGAAAAAACAACTGTAATGCCTACACAAAAGTTTACGCTACAACTTCAATTTTATTTATTTATTAAAACTTTATGCACAAGTAAAAATACTGTACAAAGGCGGACTTAATGCCTAAAGGCATTTTCTACCAGTCAACAACAGTACTAGTCAGTCTAAAATCAACTTTATTTACACTATTTTATAATAGTGTAAATAAAGTTGATTTTATAATAGTGTAAATAAAGTTGATTTTATAATAGTGTAAATAAAGTTGATTTTATAATAGTGTAAATAAAGTTGATTTTATAATAGTGTAAATAAATAAAGTTGATTTTATAGTAGTGTAAATAAAGTTGATTTTAGACTGACTAGTGCTAGTAGTAGTGTTATTTCCACTTAAACATCAACTTTATAGTTGATATTTATGTGGAAATAACATCAACTGGAAACAAGGATTTGAGTTAGTGTTTATGATAGACCAAGCAAGAAATTACCAGGATCACACCCTTGAGCACTGGCAGGTAGATGTTCATGTGCACTTTTTGTTGCTTTATCGCTTTGCATTGCTGCTGTCCAACTCGCTGCCTCTCCCGCGCCCGCCCTGCTCGTCCCCCAGTCGCGGTCTCCCAAGAGCTCCACTAATGATTGCTCATGATTTATTTGCCCAGCTTATTTTTATAGTCGCCTGATTCCACACGATGATGGAAAGGTGAACGTCTCCATTCTATTTTACTTGTCTTCAAACAATTTGTGGTAATATTTTGTAAGAATTTACCTAAGTAAGAAGTTAGTAGTTCTTGTTATTTAATTTGGGACGAATCAGGAATGTGTTTTTAAGTTTAGCCCCCATGTGGTGTTTGTAAACTTTTTGGCTTTTGATCATTTTTAATGCAACTTGGTTACACAAGTGGGTGGGTAGGTAGGTTCGGTTAGGTTAGGTTTAGGCCACTTATTTTTTAATAAAATACCTACCTATAGGATAGGTACTTCGACTATTAGACCTACACAATTGCAACCAATAGGTAGGTATCTAAGTAAGTAAGTACTTGTTTTTATTTTTCTCTAACTTCGACAGTTTCACGTAGGAGGCATATTGTAGGTGCAGTCAGAAACAAAAGTTAAACATCTTTTAGTAGAAATAGGAACAAAAGTAAAAAGGATTATTAACTCTTATTTATTGTATCATGAACGCTAAAAAAGCAGATTATTAATTAATTTTGCGTCAATTTAAGTAGATGAAGTGTAAAAGTATCACGGGTTAATCGACTTAGGTAGGTATAGGTATTACTGAACGTTTCTAAACCTAATTAGGTACCTATAAACATATGTATTTGTAGTTAGTAGCCATACGACAATGTCATGAAAAAAGATAAGCCATTCAACAAAACAAGGTTGGTAACGAGGCGCCCAGGGTGCGTCGAACGTATATGTCACTCGTCGAGATTCGAGGCTCTATTGCTCAGGGCGTCTGGCAGTCGCAAGTTCGATTCCGGCCATGCATCTCTAGTTTGGACAGCTTAAACAAGACAAACCAGTTGAAGGATATTGGGTTGAGGAAACAAGATTTAGCACTCTTTGTACTGCTAGTCTAATGATGAATAATGGATTAAACCAAGGATACAAATATGAGCCATCGTTTGAACGACAGGGGTGCCGATTCCCTTGTTCACAAACTAAACTAAATTTAAGTTCAGTGCATCTTTTTCTTTCTATTTCATTATGAAAAGGACAGAAGATAAATTTTAGTTTAGTCCTGTCAAATTAATCAGCACCTGTCACTACTCCATACAAGTTTAGACGTGATTAAAAACTTGCCTACTAAAATTACGTCAATTTACGTCAAGCGCTGATTAATTTGACAGGACTAAACTAACATTTACCTTCTGTCCTTTTATATAAATAGAAAGAAAAAGATGCACTGAACTTAAATTTAGTTAGTTTGTGAACAAGGGAATCGGCACCACTAATAAACGTTCATCCGTTCCTTTTTTAACAGACTCCAAAGTAGGAGAGGAGGTTACATAATATGCTGAATGTATTTTTTAGGGTTCCGTAGTAAACAAGGAACCCTTATAGTTTCGTCATGTCCGTCTGTCTGTCTTTCTTTCCGCGGTCTAGCTCCGAGACTCTTAGTACTAGAAAGCTGTAATTTGGCATGGGTATACATATTAATTACGCCGACAAAGGTAAAACAAAATTATGAAAAAGAAATTGCTGTTTTTTTTCTATCCCATGGTATGGGGTATCATTGGAAAGGTCCTTCAATAACATTGTGAGTACCTATGTGAAACCATTTTTGGATTCAAGGATCCGTTTGCGAAATATTAAGTTTAAAAAGCGCAAATTTTTATTTTTGTCGTGTGCTGCCAGCTAAATGGTTGGTTTTGGCTGTGTGAAAAAAATCACAGCAGTAGTTTATATAACTAAATTAAAAGGAAAACTATCATAGCTAAGTAGGCTCTACAAGTTAACGAGTAATAATCGACCAACTTAGATTTGCGGTTGTAAAAACATGTTCTCCATATATTCCGTATGAAAGAAAATGTTTTTCAACTACAAAGTTGTTTGTTCTTGGGATAAATTCATCCCAACTACAGAACGCTACATTGTGCGTGGTCCGACATGCATTTGGCCGGTTATTCTTTATTTAAAAGTTTTTATTTTACATTATTTAAAATGCTGAGACCCAACAGCTAATAATTTCTTGCTCACAAACCACTCGCCGTGCTGCGAGTTGTGATATCGTAAAGCGAGATTACAGAAAGGTAGCAATTGAAACATGGTATCGAGCTGTGTAACTATGTGGTTTTTTCAATATATTGGCAACGACATATTCCCATTAAATAAGGAAACGAAATCTTAAAAATAAGTTGAGTTATGATTTCAAGTTTGAGCAGCCGTAGAATGACACTTAAATTAGAAATGAAAACACCCAAATACATCTGTTTAATTTATTAAAAGTAAAAATTACTTATCTAGTACACTAAACAAATTCATTCTCCATTACTTTCTGTTCCACAAAAATAAAACAAATTCATTTCGGTATGCAGACACTGCGACGATGATTAGGTTTGGTTCACACTTGCGTTCATCGGCATTGCAGAAGGCAACATTAATATATAAATTGCCATGAAATTGTAGTCTTTCGTTTGTTGCTGTCTGCGCAATGGCAATACAATTTTACGCAAGTGCGCACCAGACATTATTTAAAAACATTGCACTTCCTTCAGAATATTCAGATCTCTGTAAAAATCACTTCTTCGTGGGAATAATAAATACATATTTCAATTAACTATGTATTGGTTTGAAAGTTTAATATAGAATGCGATAACATTTTCATTTTATATAACGTTTAATAAAATTTGTAAGGCAGATAACGTACTTGACGACTTTTTAACGATATAATTGCAAGCAATATCCTTAAAAACCTCAACACGAATTTAGGGTATCTGTCTAATACATTATCTACCAGATATTATGTAGTTTCATTTTAAAAATATTGCCGCAGTGTCAATAATTGTCATATAAAAGTTTGTGCGGGAAATAATACACAGCATTTTCATATAGGTAGGATTTAGACAAACTAAAACATTTGAATGGTACAAAAATAACTTTGGACCCAATTCACTCCAACATACATTTATATAAAGGTTTTATAGTTAACTAGTTATAATTTAATTATTATGTAGGTACAACATCTATGTACTAGGCATTTACTAAATTCTAGTGAAAAATTGTTTTCTTGCATTGTTTTTTCTATATTGCAGTTTCTTGCTGGTTTATAACGTACTCAGTACATAGATGTTGTTTTAAGGTTATCAAGCATAGACGATTATTCGGTATACATTTTGAAAGTATAAGCATTTGCTCACCCCTTTTTCGTGGGATCTTCTTATAAAGATAGAGAGAGTAGAGTATATTTTTCCCGACTAATCGTCCATCTCAGCCTTAATTTTAAGTCTTCTGTGAGTTTCTCCAAATTATTTATTTCGTTGCAGATGCTATTTCGTATAGGAAAATATATTTAAATTAAGTACAAAATAATACGTTGGTTTATTGCAATGCGAGTCAGTCGGTATTTAGCAAGACAAGATATATCCCTTAAAGATAAAATACTTTTCATTTGTGTATGGTAGAAAAAACTTATGTAGGAAAAGCTCACAAAAGAAATATATCCGTACTAATATTACTATATACCATCCCTTCTGAAAAAAAGCGACATTTACTCAATTGTCTTTCGTAATAATCGTCACCAATATGGCGTAAAGTATTTTTGCCGAAAAATTAAGTAAATATCTCGGACATGGGTAATGTAATAAAATTGTGACGAGCGTAATATATGAAATGAGTAATTTACGCCAAAAATACTTGAATAGCTCCGATGTTATCAACATAACCCTTCTTAGTAATATTGAAAAATAATAGGTGATATTGAAAATTGCGTAATTTTAACGAGATTTTATTATGTAAATGAGGGTTGGCAGTTTTATCAATATAACAGTTATAAAGATAATTTATTGACGATGGTGATGATGATTTTCAGTCGGAGTGATGTTCTTTTTACGCTGGCACGACGATTTGCGAAGTGTTCAAATCAAGTGAAAATCACTCTGTTTAACGCATACTGCCGGAACCTTTACACTTGTGCCCTATGGTACAAATATACGCAGCGTGCTTACAACACGTTGCGTGTTCAATATAACAACGCATTCAGATGCATACTGGGTCTACCTTGGCGGTGTAGTGCGTCCGGCATGTTTGCCGAAAACAGGGTAGATGACTTTTATGCAGTCTTGAGAAAGTCGCAGGCCTCCTTTATGAACCGTATACATAAATCTGACAATGGAATATTGAGGGCCATATACGAGGTTAATTATTTCTTCGTATATGGCAATTAATATTCCAGCTAAAATAATACTTTACTATTAATTTTTTGTATTTTTGATTGTTTTATAATAATGTATAAATTGTATTAATTAATTGAATTTGTAATCTGTCGTGAATTTCATATGGTTGTATTCCTGAAATAAATTATTTTGAATTTGAATTGAATTTTACCCGACTGCGCAACAACTAAGATAGGGTTATGTTGTTGAAACACAGGGTTGTTTTCCAGCGCTGTGTCGCCAAAAAAATACTTCTAGATGCCGTATAAAGCTAAGCGTACATTACTGTCGCATCGGGCCGCAGCGCATCGCAATTCAAGACAAAAACAAATTGGGGGGAGGGGGGGTGTCATACAAAATGTACGAAAATTATGTAGGAGGATTTTATCAATGCGGTGCGGCCCGCCCAAATGTACCTTAAAAATACAATTTATTAGTGTTTTTGACATTTGTACTCAATATACCCACTAACACGTGGGCACATGACTCGAAAATTGCATTCATAAGCTTCTTAAGATCTTAATGTAAAAACGGCAATACACAGTGTTTGTGTACAATAGTAGTTTTTATTTTAACGATAAATGTACTTGCGAAATGACATTAAAGATATAATCAAAAATCGAAGCCACGCGATAGGAGAGTAACTGGCAAAATGCTGATACAGAGTTCCTTTTGACATTCCGGCCGAATAGCCTGAGTAATGTAATTTAAAATATTTAAAATTGATGTTCATACTAGTTAGCCAATTTTTTTAATTTAAAATGTATAAAGAACGATAGGGACGCGCCCGATTTAAGTGATCGTCGCACGAATACGTGATCGGTCGCATGCATGTCAAATTTTGTTCGGAAAACCGGAGAGCGCCCTCTGTCGGCGCGATGACGCGTACAAGTTCACCGAACAAAAAGTTCGAACGATCGCTTTTAAATAGGACGTGGGGTCAGTTATTTTGGCTTGACATTCAAGTATCAAAACACGTTGTCGACCTTAGCGATATCTAAATGACAGCGGCCCTTTAAAAACAGGTTATGTATTCGACACGTATTGCGAGTATTTCTGTAATTTACATAGGTATTTATTTTTCTTTCATGATCAGCATTTTGCCAGCTAGAGTCCTTCCGCATTAAGAGTCAGTTCAGTAATTATTCCTGAAGCTCCTGTTGGGTTTGAAGCCGCCACCGCCGCCGCCGCCGCCGCCTCCGGGCGACGAGTTCAGGAACAGCTCGATGTAACGATGGTCCATATTGTTCTTGTCGCGTCTCATTGCCTGAGGAGATATAATGTATGAATTAAATGGACGGACATTGAGATGACCCCGACATTTATAGAACAGGTTTTTGGGTTCTGTTCTGCCAAGCCTTTTCCCAACTATATTGTGGTCGGCTTCCAGTTTAACCGGATGCAGCTGAATACCAGTATTTTACATGGAGCGACTGCCTATCTGACCTCAACAACCCAGTAACTGGGTAATACGATACCCCTTGGTAAGACTAGTTGTCAGACTTTCGGGCTTTGACGACCCGTAACGACTATCAAAGATCCACGAATGACAGCCGGGACCAACGGCTTAACGTGCTTTCCAAGGCACGGAGGAGTCTCGGTATGTAGAAATGGTCACCCATCTACGGACCAACCCCGGCAAGCGTAGCTTAACCTGACAGATCGACCCGAGCGGCTGTTAGTACTTAGCCACGAGCTCCTCTTGTGTTCTAAAGATTAAATGCCAAAGATTTTTTTTTTTGTTTTTATCTATGGCCTCTCGCAGTTTTCACCACTAAGGTCTTGGCTGCTTAACCGGACTTTCCTGTGGGTGCCTTAAGCTTAATTTAATTATTATTTTATTATTCAAAATTAAAATTAAGCGAACGCTCGCTAAGGGCACCCCCTGTGGGGTACGAACCTCGGCTTAGGGGCGTCGCTGGGGGGAGGACAGCAAGGGACAAGCTGGATCAATATTGGATTATCATCATGATTATTATGCGGGGTATTTAAAGCTACGTGCTCAGCTGCAACAACTGCTGGCACCTCGTTTTCGAGCAAGGGTCGGGGGGAGTATCATTGATTCGGGGACGCGGTCGCGATCGCAAAGGACCTCGGCGACGTGGTCGGAATGGCGGGAGGCGTCTGTTTTTGTGTACTGTACTGGTGGCCCTATTCTGCTCCTGGAGGAGTGTAATGGGGTCATCTAGGTCGGAAAGGGTGCCAAAGAAACTCAGGCCGAGATTTATAAGTAACTTAACACGTAGTTTGGCTAAGCCCACGTTCGCACGGACGTAATAAAATCGAGGCGATTTTTTTTTCGTGCACTTGATTTTCAACGCTCTGCTTAGCGCCGAGGGTTGAAAATCCAACAGTATGTTTATTCAACGCGCTGGGACGAATCCAGTGCACGATGCGATTTTAATACGTCCGTGCGAACGTCGACTAAGCATCATTCCTGTCAATTTCGCAAAACTGTTGCACGACAAGTGCAACATAGCGACGCATACATGTCAAAAATATACTAAGCAATGAACGATTTGCGCGGATGTGTCATTTATTTCCCTGATTTTGTGTGTCACTGTTACGTAAATGATTTACCCTTTTTTAGGATTCCGTAGTAAACAAGGAACCCTTATAGTTTCGTCATGTCCGTCTGTCCGCGGTCTAGCTCCGAGACCCTTAGTACTAGAAAGCTGTCATTTGGTTTAGGTATACATATTAATTACGCCGACAAAGTGGTAAAACAAAATTATGAAAAACATTTTTTTTAGGGTACCTCCCATACACGTAAAGTGGTGATGTTTTTTTTATCCCATGGTGTGGGGTATCATTGGAAAGGTTTTTCAAAAACATTGTGAGTTTGTGAAAACCATTTTTGGATTCAGGGATCCCCCCTGCCAGCTAAATCAACCAGCTAAATGGTTGGTTTTGGATATGTGAAAAAAATCACAGCAGTAGTTTATCTAACGAAATTAAAAGGAAAACTATCACAGCTAAGTAGGCTCTACAAGTTAACGAGTAATAATCGATCAGCTTTGCAGTTGCAAAAACATGTTTTCCCATACATTCCGTATGGGCGAACATGTTTATCAACTACAAAGTTAAATTTGTTTTTGAGATAAATTCATCCCAACTACGGAACCCTTCATTGTGCGTGGTCCGACATGCACTTGGTCGGTTTTTTTACTTTATTGCCCTTCAGTAAATTTATAAGCTAGTCCGTCTACTTAAATGTATGTGAGCTCACCCTCATGGCGTCTTCATGGCATTCGAACTCAACATCAGCTTCGCCAGACGGCCTGCCGCTGTTGTCGTACAAGATGTTGATGTTCATGGGACGGATCGGCTTGAAGAACTGCAATGTAACCAACGAATTATAACAGGTATTTGATTGCGGCACGAACTTGACTCCTACTGAAAGAACTGGTCCGCTATGGCAGTGGACAGACGTGTGTGGAAAAGGAAAGCTTTTGCCTAGCAGTGGGACTTTACAGGCTAAATAGATAGATAAGTAGGTATATCAATTGCAACCACGGACCGAAAACCTTTACAAATTACGGTACCGCTATCTGGGTAACCGAAAAGAAAAAACAGGTAACCTCATTTAGGTTACCGTTTTAATACCGGTTACACACACACACGCTATGCACGAATTAAGTAAATGACAATCGGAGAGTTTATAAAAATAACTTTATTTAACTGATGAGTGACAGTAAAGATAATAATTAGAGATGGGCCGAATGTGGTTTGAACCGAATCCGAACTTCGGCCGAATATTCGGTTAAAATGAAAAGTTCGGCCGAACTTCGGTTCAATTTTGCGCGCTTTCTCGAGAGCGACACATCGTGGCTTGTTTACGCATTTACTTCAATTATTGCTAGATGTACGCCGCATCTGCCCGCACACCGCGCTTCCACCGCGTAACCTATTATGAAGAAAAGATTTTCAAGACTAATAAGAAGAACTGATTAAATTTAAGATTTACATTTACAATGTTCCTAACTAAAATAAATATTCATGAGTGAGTAAAAGACATAATTTTATTTTACAGTAATGTTATTCTAATTCTATTAAATTTCAGTCAAAATAGTGCAAGTAGGTATTATTTTTCTTGTGCCGAATGTTCGGCATCTGAACGAACTTCGGCCGAATGCCGAAGTTCGGTTCAAGCTGTCGAAATTCGGTTGAACCGAATGTGAACCGAATTTATCTTTGATAATAATCTTTTAATCCTAAAGATACAAGGTACTTATAGCAAAATTATGCTAAGATGACAATTGTTGCGTGACGACAATGTCCTACATTATAATTACTTACTAGATTTCGAAGAAGCTTTACTGCTGACAAAGTTAATTGTAGTAGGGTTACCACACAACTCGCGCCCTTTGACTAATGCCGACGGCACGTGTAAGATACAGGTTTTATTTCGGTAACATTAATACTGGTTGTATTCAATTTAAGGTAACCTTTAAAAATACCTGTAAAAAATATAAATTTTGTAACCAAAAAAATACCCGTATTGATCACGGTTTAAGTCCCTGATTGCAACATAGAATTACTGTTTGTGAATTAAAATATTTTGCTTCTTTTCCAATACAACAACTGAAGGATTTTATCGAGAGAATGGGTGACAACATTCTTTTGATCGAACATTTCTGTCTGCAATAACAATTTATATTTTAAAAAATTGTGGTTTTCTGACAGTCTTTTTCCAAGTCTCCTAAAAGAAAGTTTTTTTTTTTTTTATCTCGTAAGGAGGCCTATGATTAGAGGACATGTTTGAAGTAATACGGGCTGGTGTCCGCCAATGCGCGTATTTTGCGTACGGAAAAGGACATGTTTTATAAGATACTCACGTATGCTATATCTTGCGGGGAAGCTTTGAAGGGCAGTCCGCGCATGTGCACACAGTGCAGCCCGCCGCCGCGACGGAACCCGCCGCCACGACCGCCGCCGCCGTACCCACCGCCTAAACAAATTCTATGATTTATAATATTTTCAGAAATCCCCTTTAATTTAATATCGTTGAAATATATGCATGATGGGATAGCAATACTCGAACACGGATAATAGAAACTTGATCTCATGCATGAGTAAATTTTTGGATGCACTAGTAATATTCATGCACAGATATTAATTTGGATGCACAATTTAATTTCTTCATTTTTATAAAACATGCAACCAGGTAGGTCGAGTTAAGTTTACCCTTTAGCAGCACCAAGTCAAAAGCAGCAGTAAGCTTATTAAGGGGGAAGCGTCAGGGTACCCGCGAAATTCAAATTTTCTTACGTTTTTTGCATTTTGCAGGTCAGTGTCAGGTTTTATTTTGATTAAAATATGATCCGCGGTCGTTACAAATATGGCTTTACTCAATTATAATCATTACAATCAGCAATACAACTCGATATGTTAGCAAAGGTGTCAAATGTCATGATTTCATGAAATCATGACATTTGACACCTTTATCTTCTTCTTAATCCCTATTGCTGATTATTGCCCCTTATGGCGAAAGCGTCAGGGTAGCCCGCGAAATACAACTCTCTAAGTTCAAATTACCCTATTGAATTGAATAACCATTTGATGAAATCATGACATTTGACGCCATTCTATCTAAGAGAGTTATATTGATGATTTTAAGAACGTGGCGATGCATGTATTGTCCATACAAACGTAATACCTATTTCCACCATTTTATGTTGTTATTCGGATTTAGACAGTGTTTATCTAGGCTCCTACATAATTTTTTTTTTCCAAAAAAACTTTTCTTAAGTGAAGTTTAAACGAATTTAATTTCGCACATTTTTACAGCGTAAATGACAGGTCTTCATACTATTTTTTCTGAATTATAAACAACAATATTTATAATATTGTTTCTGCAGAAGCATAGCTTAAATGATCAAGTTACAAATTATTGAAAAAAAAATGGAAAAATATTAAGTTTTCATTCATAATTTTTGGTATTACGGAACACATCCAAATTTATCATAAATTTTCGAAAGCTAGCAGTGCTATCGCGTCAAGCAATAATTGTCAATGTGTGCGTGGTAGTATTGCTCACTGTAGGTGTATATCGCTCCGACAGGCGGGCCACACTATACTTCATAAAAGATAGCTTGATCTCTGCGACAGCTGTCAGTAAAATCACGCCTATGAAGTCCTGAATTTCATAATAGTACAGACAGTACCTGTCAATGTCATACTTTATGGGCATGCCGACCTAATTAGTGATGGGCGATGAATCATCGTGATCACAGACTATAAACTATCGATATTTTAAAATTAATTTATCTTTTAATTTTATTATGTATTTTAATATCATAAAATTATTTAGATTTGTACATACTTGATCTAAAATAATAGTAAGTAAATAAAATCCAATTTCTCACCTACTCATGTAACATTCCATTCGTCAACGTCCCATCCTTGGGTTTCGGGACAAGACACGCTACGTTTAGCTCACAGACCGTTACCAGACCAAATTAAACCCAATTATGTTACATTAGCATCGATAATAATAAGAAACGTCGATAATTTCCATCGACAATTTTTTATATCCTGACAATCCTAGGAATGTCAGTTTGACATATGTCACAGAGATCAAGCTATCTTTTATGTAGTATAGCGCAACGTGCTTGGAATTGAATTTTGCGAACATCTCGATTTGTAATTTGCGAGCCGTGTTCGCAGGCCTCTTAATGGTTATAATTCTGTGAATACATTTTTTTTTACGGTTGCAAATCATGTTTTGATCAACTTACAACCAGAAAGCAAATTGCAAAAAATGTAAGAAAATCGGAATTTCCGCGGGCTAACCTTAACGCATCCCCTTTAATCCCTCCATTTTTCCCATTTCCAGCAATATAAAGCAACCCACCACCAGCAAACTCACCCCTACCAAATGAACCCCGACCTCGTCCGCCGAATCTGCCGGAGAAGCGATCGTTCCTGTCATAGGGGGTCGGTCTGTACCCCCGCGAGGATCGGAACCCGCTCTCGATGCGAGCGGAGTATGCTCGCACCTCGTCAGCTGAACTCAGGAACACTTCTATATACCTGTGGGGGAGACAAAGGGTTATAAAGGGGGTAAAAAAGGGTTTTGGTCTTAGCACTGCTGTGTACAGTATGCGGCCGTTAATACGGCACAGAGTTAGAGTGTAACCAGACCGCGGTTGAGCTGAGACGACGTTCGAGGTTGATCAACAGAGGTCCAGATGCACTCTTTTAGAATAAGTTTAGATTGATAGAACGTCGTCGCGTCTTTCTAATACTGAATGTGCCATGTTAAAGACTGGGTAATGTTTGCTATGTTGGTCAGTTAAGGGTTTGGGAGTTAGGAAGCTATGTATTAAAGGATATCATGTCTATTCATTTGACGACTTTTTTCTGTTATAAGTTTTTGTTAAGTACAGACTCAGAAAAGGATGAATGAGAGAGAATGATCCTAACTGTTATTATTTGTCATCTCTTTCTGTTCACATACATTTCTTGATTGTGATAAATCTCGTCTTTTTCTTCAACTTTATTACGAACAAATACATTTCATTATTTAGTTGGTGTATAACAGAGTAGATTTATTTTATATTTAGAGGAATGTAAATGAGGAAAAACCGTTTGGGGAACTAATTGATAAAATTAATCAATTTTATTGTTGGACAAGTTGCGAATGTATTGTTTTCATAAAAGCTGTCGATAGAATATTTGCTAATGGGCTATTGTTGTTTCGCTTTGTTTGCTGTTTAATTACATTACTTGCAAATGTTTACAAAGGGGGACATATTATATATTGGGATTTTTTGGAAAATACAACATTATTATACAACCAAATTTGGAAGAAAAAAAAAAATTATGTACAAGACATGCCATTAAAGTTAAGACTTGACCGCGCCTCTTGCCGCCCTTTCCCCCGCCCCGATGACCCCCAGGCGGGATCCTCATACCGCTAGAGACCCATAAATCGTCTACTGCACAAGTCAAACCACATGGTGCGTCAAGTTTCAACTTTAATGGCATGACCTGTACTTATACGGTCATATTTTTTAAAGTGTAAATTTATACCTGGACAAGGCCTCCCCTTCAAAAAATTTATCATTTACTGCCTTAATTTTATTCCACTTTATCAACATTACTTACTTACACATAGAAGAAAAAGTTTTCTTTCTACATTTTTTCTTATTATTGTAATCATCTACTATTTCTAAAAATACTACCATTACCATTTGTCACCTAAATATTTACACCTTTCTTGAAGATTTTGAAGAGCTGAAAATGCTAAAATAATAACACACAATAGGCATAGGAATTTTTCAAGCTATTTTCATATAACCTGAAAACCCTTATACTAACAAATACCACGTTTATATGTAAGATTATTATAATGTCGATCCCGCAGTCCATCTTGCCCGCTTCGTCTCTTCTCCCCGCGCCCCGCTTCCCGCCCCGCGCTCTCCCAACCTTTGACAACTCAACAACCAATCACTAATATCACTCCTGAATGCCACCTTTTGAGGATTAGTCGTGAAGATACGTAATTATATTCAATGCCGTATCTAACGTCAAACTAACCCAGTTAAATACTTTTATGTTTAAGCCATTGCGTTATAAATAAAATAAAATAAAAAATATTAAACAAAAAATCTAAAAACTGCTTGTACCCATAAAAAAGCAGTTATTCGTCAGTTTTTTTATGACGTTTTCTGCTAGTATGTAACTTAAACAGAAAAGTGCGAGACAAAGGTAGCATTAAGAAAGTGTGAAAATTTAAAATCTTTGTTTATTTTTGTACATTTTCTTCAGTATACAAATAATCCCATAAATTCAACTATTACACCCACCATTCTGTTACTGGCCATTATGATTTTTACCATTCTCATGTTCCTTTAAAATGTCACCAAAATATGTTTTTTTTTTCACCATAAATAAAAATAAAACCATAGAAGTAGACCAATAACATAGGAGGTCCCAAAACTTAACCCACTACACCAAATATAATATTGCCATCATGATTTGTTTTGCTGTGGTGGGCAAATAGGGTTCCGACTGTAATTACCCTACTGTCAATTTTTACCCTAGAATTTACCCATTTCCTCATACATAGTAAAAATTTAACTATAAAAAACATATATAAATATACATATTTTATTGAATAGCACCAAAGGCTTTTCCATCAAAAAAAAACGCCATAAATAAAGTGAGTAGTATACCTGTACTAGGTACTTATACAATCCCACCAAAACAAAATTTTGAAAGCTCAAAAAATATCAAAGTCATGAAACCTTGCGTAACTAACAATGCAGTATTCACACAATACCTTATTTTAACCCTAGATTACCACCACAGCATTATCTCAAACCGCAGGCACATTGTAAATAACTTTGCCCCCCACCTGTGTCCTATTTTCTCCCTGTCCCTGTTGAGAGCCTCTTGTGCACTCTCCTTGTCTACGAAGTGTACGAACGCCTCGCCCGAGGCCCGCCCCGTGACGTCGGAGAGCAAGTGGACCCCATCCGTGGCGACCGTCAGCCCTGCCCCACCCGACGTGCAAATAAAGATCAGGTTATATGCCTTGGGGTAATGGTAGCCAGCTGGGGGTAATGGTAGCCAATGGTAAAACTGGTCAGATACTGTGACTGTGTAACTTTATGAGGTAGTATATTGGTTTATTGGGTTGGCTTTTTTTGTATTTAACAACTTTGCTTACATGCCTATTTGCTTGAGTATATTATTGTTGCATCAATTCAATTAAAAAAATAAATAAAGACAGATTCAAAGCATTCCATCTAGTATCTATAATTTTATTTGTAAAATACTGACTTTACCCACAGCACAGCTACCAAAAATGCCTAACAACCCCATAAAGAGTACTTCTCAAAAAAATAACTTATTTCCACAATTCTTACCGTCAAAGAACTGGACTACTTCTTCCTTGTTGCAGCCGAATGGAAGGCCACGTAGCTTGACAATACCCATGTCATCAGATACATTGGGTATCGGACCGTCAAAACCACCACCATTGTCAGATTGACGCATTGCACTCATGGCCCATTCCATATCTGTGCGGTCAGTGGAGAAGACTGTAACAAAGGTTATATTGGTTTCAATAGGCTCATATTAAATCTTTTAAACTCCCATATAATACCACCTATCAAAGAGCTACACAGCCAAAAATCTATGAAAATGGTATTCATGGAGATAAACATTACATCAAAACCAGGAAAAATAATAATGATGATGATGAAAACTTAAGACTAGATTGAAGACAAATTTGGCAATAATTTTTTCTGCACATGTAGCATCCCGGGTATCTCATTAACGGCATAATGAGGTATGTAGATGTCTGTCTATCAACTAATCCCAAATTACAATGTTCTTTTTTTTCTAAATTTATTTTTAACTTACATTCTTCCTTGACAATCTTGTCATTATTGGCATATTGCTCGACTCAAAACTCTGCTTGGATTTGCATATTGAGCAAATTGTAAATAAAGCATATAGGATGTATGGATTTATAATGAGATCCACTCATGACTTTAAGCGCACCTCTTCGTACTTCTGCCTGTATAAAACCCTAGTCCCTTCCCAGCTCGAATATACCGTATCCATCTGGAACCCGCACTATGGCAAATACATTGACATGATAGAAAACGTCCAACGTAGATTTCTTCGTGCAATGCACTACAGGTGTCACAAAACTTATCTATAACCAGTTGCTCAGTAAATACAAGCTTTTGACACTTAGCTCTAGACGTAAACAATTAGAAGCAATGGCATTGTATAACATTGTTAATGGCAATTTTGACTGTATAGATTTAAATAATGTATTGTGCTATGCAGTTCCCAGAACTGTCCATAGACGGCGGGTGCGTGCAGGCAAACTCTTTGCAGTAGGTATCTGCCGATCTAATACTGGTCTACGTTCACCAGTTCGGCGAATGGCAGCTACCTACAATGAAGCATTCGAACACATAGACATATTTACATGCTCTTTGAAAAGGTTTCGTAGCCTTTTATATGAGACACTTGAACTCTCAGACTAATTGTTTGTTGTTGTTTTATAATACTTCTTTTTTCTGTTTTTATAATATTAGTGTAACTGACATGCATGAACAGTCCACCTCCTACTTAAGTTCAGACTTAAGGTTTTATTTATTAATGGTAATCTGTGAACAGCGCTGTGGGCTACATTATTACTTATGTTATTTATATTTTTCTGTGTGTAATATTACATAATGTAGCTGTTTGTTGTTCCTATTGAATAAAATAAAATTATTTGACATTTTATACCTACAATTCTAATTTCAAAGTGTTATTGTGTTTTTCCATCTGGAATTTCTCAGTGGCAGCCCGAAGTCTGGATTTGTGCCCGGTTGATGGCAATAGGCTCGCCTCCTATTACATGGGACTTAAACATAACTAGCGAAATGTGGGTGTACTATAGGTACACCTCTGCCTAACCCTTCAGGGATTACAGGCGTGATGTTATGTTATGTAATTCTAATTTCAACTCTTTATTGTTTCCCTTGTAGACTGTAAATTTGTTGACTTTTCTATTTTGGTAATTACCTTGTACTTGTTGACAGGCTTACACTGTCCTCCCATACCTATTAACACTATAATTTGAAGACCTAATAAAAGCCAATTATTTCTAAAAGAGTAACCAGTTTCTTGCCGACAAAGGAATCAATCAATTAGAACTTTGCACCTAGGTTCTGACGTTTCATAAGTGCACATGTAGGTTTATGTGAAATAAAATATTTTGATTTTGAGACATAGCTACAATAAAAATAATAAATCCTCAAAAACATTCATTTTAGGTAACAGAATACTAACGTTTTGTTTCTGATAATTTGTTTCAATTTAGCAATTTGTGTTGGTAAATAATTTTGTAGGTAATTATTACACTACTTACTTATTAGTGGCTCATTAATAAATGAGTTTTGACTTTTCTATTGAGGCCATAAAAATAATAAAGTTGTATGCAAAAAAATTGATACATACTTTCAATGTACCTCTTCCCCATGTTGTCCTTGTCTTTCTTGAGAGCTTCCTCCACATCCTGCTGGGTTTCCACTTCCACAAAACATTCGCCTGATGGCCGGCCTGGACGTACTTCAGTCAAGTGCACACCTGAAACCAAAGCATTTTATCAGAATCTTTAATAAGTGGGTTGATTTATTTTTGACTAGCTTTTGCCAGCAGCTGCGCCCGTGTGATTCTTTATAAATTAAAGCCTATGTTACTCAGTGATAATAGAGCATTATACTTACTGGTGAAAGAATTTTTGACACAGATAAATGACACATAAAGAATGGGCAACACCACATATTAAGTAGGTGTACATACTTGTTTTGCAAAATTAAGTTTAGTGGATTAAATATTAAGCAAGCAGTTTCTCAAACAGTATCATGTGACATATCAAATGAAAGAGCTTGTTGCAAGAATCTCAAATCTATTTTTTTTTTTTTTTGTAATTTTGAAATAAATACATTTAGAGAATTAAGAAAATTGATGAAAATTGACCATTTCCCCCTCATCTCTGAAACTATTGAGTCTAAAATTTAAAAAAAAATGCAGAGAGTGATTCTTCACTCATAGATAACAGGAAATTCAAATTAAAAATGTTTTATTTCACATAAACCTACATGGGCACTTATGAAACGTCAGAAGCTAGGTGAACGGTTACAATTGGTCGTTTCCTATGGAGAAGAGCCAGCAAGAAACTCCACGGTTACTCTTTTAAAAATAATTGGCTTTTACAATACTTCCAAATAACGAGTGTTACTAGGTATGGGAGGACAGTGTAGGTCTTTCAATAACCTTTCAACTGTCATTAACAAGACACAATAGAATTTTAATTGTTATCCACCTCAATGAGGCATCGTAACAAATGATGAGATAAGTACTAAGTACTTAACAAATTAGAAAATGGTCTGCAGGTCTACAATCCACTAAGCCTACAGCGTTCTCACATTCACAAAATAGAAAAGAATCTATACAAAAGATAAATAAATTCATTAAAGTAAAAACCTATTTTAATAAAATGCAATTATATGATTGCTATTACAACTGGAAAATCTATAAGAAGTCTATGGTCTTAAAATAACATGGTAAATCTATCAATATTGTGCATACAAACTTATATTTGCAGTTGGAATGTATGGGAGAACATTATTTCAACTACAATGTTAAGTTTGTATTTGGGATAAATTCATCGTAAGTACTTCCGTACTTACGATGAATTTATCCCAAATACAAACCCTTTATTGTGCGTAGTCCAACACGCACTTGGCTGGTTTTTTTTACAAAGAAAGTATAGTTATATTTGACAATAGTATTAGTTACCTTTACCTAAAGTGCATGATAATACCAATACAGGATAGCATTATTAAATTGCTCTTAACTATTGGTAAGACATTTTAAAGACATTAACAACATCATCACAATAGGTCACTACAATGAGCCATTATAAACATGTAGTACATTGTATAAGTAGGCGTGGGTCGAAATGAGCGCGCGCGCGACCCGCCCGGCATTCAATGAATATTGGATATAAATATGCATATGGAACGAGCAATTTTATAAACGGCAAGTTTCGCATACCTACCACTCGAAACCGGCTGGAATACTATCAAAATAACAGTCATACATTCTATAGTCTTTGTATAGGTACCTATCAGTTAATTTATTCATTTCCTAATCCAGTTTCACATGGTACATTTTAAATAGCCGGAACTCAGGCCGACAGTGGAACTGTCTTGATAAAGAATTGTATTCAGTGTCCGGTACTCAAATAACCGGCATATTTTGGCAAAGGTCACTAAGGCGAGGGACCATCAAAATTCGGAACAAAAACAAAGCTGCCATCTTGAGATGACATGCCAAAGAACTGCTCAAATAGTAAATTAACTTATTCCAACATTAATCCATAACTCTGCTTACCTTCTTTGCCGTTACACACGTTGACGTCCCTGAGGAAATCGAGGACGTCTTCCACGGTGGTGGTGAAAGGCAAGCCGCGCAACTTTATGATATAGCTACTATCCCCAGAACCCAACATTATTGCGATATAACACAACCACCGCACGAAGTAGTCCTAATCTTTAATATACTTTGAGGGATTACTAGTACTTATCAACCAGAAAATTACGATACTTCGTAAAATCGAAAAATTGAAATTTTTGTGACAAGCGTCGGTCACCCGTTTCGCTAGTCGGCCATTAATATTTTTTATGACGTAGGGTTGCCAGCTTGCCAGTAATAATAATGGTAAGGCACCTGTACCACCGCGCCGAACCCGTGATTCGATTATGAAAACTTGAGAAGTAATTTAACCTTTCGTATCGAACGTGGATCCACGCGAGACACAATGGTTTTTAAAGTGAAAACTTCTTTAGCATCGTTGTGATTTGAAAGTCGATGAAAAGAAAAAGCGACAGTAAAAAGAGACAGACACAAATTCATAAGATTTAAAGTGGAAGAAAATGAGATAGGAAGCATTATACAGTGTTTCTTATGTTCGTGGTTCTCTGATGCTGAAGAATTTGTTTGTTTGCTTGAACACGCTAATCTCAGGGACTACTGGTCCGATTTAAAAAATTATATCAGTGTTAGATAGCCCATTTATTGAGGAAGGCTATATATCATTACGCTAAGACTAATAGGAGCGTCAATGAAGAATGTTTGAAAATCGGGGGATTTTATTTTCCTTTTGAGAGCTTCCGCTCCGTGCGCTGCGTAAACGGTTAAAGTTTCACAAAAATCATGTATGACAGAATTGTTCCCCTTTAAAAGATTTAAAAAAAAGTCCGCAACAGCATAATAATTATGTCTATCTTTTAAGGTTGGCTCACTATAATCTTTTTTATGCTAACGAAATTTGTTCTAAAATAAAGCATTATTTGTGAAAGTGTTTTTATAAACGTAACATTAATCCTTATCCTAATTAAGTACCTATATAAAAGTCTGTTAAATAGTTGATTTTTTTTTGTTTTTTTTTTCAAAAAAACATGACTAGGAGCAAGTTTTACAAAATGTCGCTTAGATCAATTAGCAGTAAGTTAATAAGGATCGTAGCAGGTGGCGTTCTGTAGTTTCTGCCTAGCTTCATGGGAAGAAGGCGTGAGTTTATGTATGTATGTTTTCTTCTCATAACATCTTTGACAAAAACATGGGTCCATGTTTTTGCAGTAAGCAACTGCGCAATTGGGCTCAATAATTAATTATTCGTAAAAGAATTCGCTTATTTACAAAAAATGTATGGCTAGCTGTCAAATTATAAGACGCTGGAGACCAGCGCCATCCGAAGTGAGCAAGTAATAGTTTTTATCCCCATTAGCTAATTAATACTTTAAGTGCTTTTATAACGAGCTGCTATGGAATAAAAAAAAAATCACATCCTGCTGAAATACGTAATCAAATTAATTAGATTTGGTTTAAGTGGTATGTCAAGCTAATTTTCAGCCTTCCACCGTGCGGCGGTGGCGTTGACGCGGTGTGAACAGTCAGCGATAAACTATGTATATATACACCGTGAAATTTGAATCACAGTTTTGCTAAAACAAACGTTGTTCAGACCATGGTCTACTACCATTCTACAGCATCCAATAAAAAAAAAACATACTTGGTTTTTGAAAAAACACAAAAAACTAAGTTTAAAATGTCAAGATTATCTACTACTTACTAAATTTCGTTTATGGAGGTACATTTCCCTGTAGACAATGCTGTGTCCCGTGCGTGTTTGTGTTGTAGGGAGTAACGATAGTCTTAACTTCGTCTTTTTTGTGTTTTTCAAAAACCAATTATGTTTTTTTTTTATTGGATGCTGTAGAATGGTAGTAGACCATGGTCTGAACAACGTTTGTTCTAGCAAAACTGTGATTCAAATTTTACGGTGTATATCTTTTACTACCACGGGACCACAATCTTTTGTATGTTTTTAGAGTGAGAAAATCGTTGATAGCTAGTCGCTTCCTCGTCGTCAGGTGTGCAAAAAAATTATGAAAGTCACTTCGAGGATCATAATTTTTTTTAAATTTATTTATTTTATTTTAAATAGAACGGCCGAAGCCAGTTAAACTACTTAAACATATAATTTATTTAACACAGTCATACATTCTTCTCACAAAAATTCAAACATTCTGACAGTATCTCTTCCATTCATTCGCAAACATATCAAGATCTGTGTTTGAGTTCAGGAGAGCGTTAATAGCGGCTAATGTCCGAGGAATACTACTTGGAGGTACAGGACTTGGAGTGCGCAACAGTACGGCAAGTTGGAACAGCCAGTAAGCGGTGTTTCCTGCCACGACAGTAATTATCTGGGACAAATAGTTTGCAGATTTTATTATGCAGATCCGGAACATCTATAATCCCCCTAATAATTTTAAATATTACAGTCATCTGATCGCGCGACCGTCTTACTTCTAGGGAATTATAACTTAAACAGAAATAGATAAACATTTTATTTTGAACACATATAAATCTATTAATACGGTTAAAGTACCTGCTACACGGCTGGTAAACGCGTCCCCAACAGAGGTGACCTTGGTTGGCAACAGGCAGAACTGTTTGAAATTTGGTCGTAAACTACAATCTATACGGTTGTAAACCACCAAGATCACCTCTATCGGGATGCGGTTGGCGACCGTGTAGCAGGCACATTAGACGAGAACTCGTGGACATTGTCAGCAAGTGGCAACACCATTCTCCGTTTGTTGAGTTTGACTGACTGTTTGACATAAGCTTTTTCTGTTCTGTCGCCGATCGTCGATGATTATTTCGTTCGGGAAAATAACGAAATTGCCAGCGTTATCGTTTGTGTTTTAGCGTGTTCTCTTTTCAGGAATTAACGTTCAAATAAATCTTGTGATTTTAACTTCGTGTGTGAGTGATTAAAAGTGTTGAAATGACGGTTGACGGTGACGAGAAAGCGGTTCGGCCTCGCGTGTTCATGGACATATCGATAGGAGGCTTGTCTTCTGGCCGATTGGTCTTTGAGTTGTTCAATGATGTCGCGCCGAAGACTGCGGAGAATTTCCGGGCATTATGTGCCGGAGACATGGGGATCGGGAAAATTACGGAGAAACCGTTGACGTATAAGGTTAGATGAAGAAGGTTTACTCTTCAGGGCTTCGCAGAGGCTTCATTTCTTAGCGTTACCATTTACCTTGTTGATTTGATACCACCACACTAACGTACACTGTTGTTATCCGGCTAATGAGGGCAATTATTGAGATGATAAGAATGTGACCACTGAGTGGTACTATGTTCCATTTAAACCACATTGAATGTAAACATAGAAAAAAGATGCTTTAGTAGGGTTTAGCACAGGCAGTAGCTAAAAAGTAGTAAGAAACAGAACTAAACATCCTTTTTAGTGTTCCGTAGTAAACAAGGAACAGGAACCCTTATAGTTTCGTCATGTCCGTCCGTTTGTCTGTCTGTCTGTCCGCGGTCTAGCTCCGAGACCCTTATTACTAGAAAGCAGTAACCTCTGAGTACCTCTCCTGCACGTAAAGTGGTGATGTTTTTTTTTTTTCTTTTTTTAACCTATGGTGTGGGGTATCATTGGAAAGGTCCTTCAAAAACATTGCGAGTTTGTGGAAACCAAATCTATTATCAATCATTTGATTCATCTTTTCTTAGCTTTTCTTTCTTTTTTTCTTTATCACACCTTGTTTCCCTGAAGGGTTGGACAGAGGTGTCTCTGAAACATGTACACCCATATTTTGCCAGTTAAAATAGGGGGCGAGCCTATAGCCATCAACCGGGCACAGATCCAGATTCCGAGCTGCTACTGAGAAATTTCAGATAGAAAAACCTAATAACACTGCCCGACCCAGGAATCAAACCTAGGACCTCATGCTCAGCACTTGCAACCACTAGACCAACGAGGCAGTGTTCTTAGATTATTATTTATAATATACATATTTATTATTTCCTTTTGCAGGGAATGGTGTTCCACCGAGTGGTAAAAGACTTCATGATCCAAGGAGGGGATTTCACTAATGCTAACGGGACTGGCGGCGAGTCTATCTACGGTGGCACCTTTGAAGGTAATTGGTTCATATCCTCACTTGTTGCCCATTTACTTAAATAATTGCTTATTTCCCCTATACAGAGTAAGACCCCCTTACACATTAAATGTATTTAAAAATAAGTAGCTCAATTACTTACTATCTTCTCAATAATAATTTATTTTTTCCTTATTTGCAGATGAGGTCTTTGAGTTGAAACATGACCGGCCTTATTTGTTGTCTATGGCAAACAGGGGCAAAGACACAAATGGTTCACAGTTCTTTATGTAAGTTATTGACGACATGGGTAAGAGAGTATTAATGACTATCAGGATTACAACCCTTTGGGTTAGGGGGACCCTTCAGGTTTATGAGTAAAATCCTTTTTTCATTCTAATAAAACCTTTGAGAACTGAATTATTTACTTCAAAGCACAAAACTCAAAAAACTCAAAGCATTTATTTCAATTAAACCATTTACAGGCACTTTTGAATTGTCAAGGGGTCAGTCAAAAAGATGAAGCTAGTTGCCCATTCCAAAGCATAGTAGGTAGGTTCTTATGGAGAAGAACAGGCAAAAAATACTACGGACATAATAATATTAATCATAATATTGTTATAAAATATTGGTTACATCATTTGTGTTGAAATTATACATGTGAGAACAATGTGCAAAAACAAAGTTATACCTGCTTACTAGAATAGGGATGATACCTAAGTAAAAAAAAAAGAAATTCTATATAGTCCATCAGTCAGATAATAAAAAATTAGACACATATTTTTTTCATTAACATATTAATAAAAAATGACTTAGATAAAACACATTAAAGATGGGAAGTGGGGGTCGTTATGTCACAAGTAAGTATAAAATCTACATACAAGTGATGTCATGGCACATTCTAACTCAATGTATCGCCATGATCTTTTGATTACGTAAAACAAGAAAATATACATGTCTAATATTTTTTATAATCTACCTAACTACTAAATATTTTTAAGTCATCTTGCCTATTCTATTACTCGGACACCTGAGCACTACTGAGCAGTGAGCATCGTTTTATTTTGTTGTTTTTTTTTTAATGTGGTTCCATTTGTCTGGTTTTAGAATATTTTTAATGCAAATGACTGACCTTTATAGTTAATGACAATGACACACAGAACAATTATTTACACAATTAAATTGATATAAAATAGCTCAACCATAGCGATTGTTATGGCTCTTGGATTGTTATTACTCAATTACACATGGTGAATTTGTCATGAATTGGAAATAATATTATGAAAAACATTAACTTGTATTGAGTTATTTTACACATTTCAATTTGCTTTATGTTTTTGGTTTTTTCTGTATGAAAAGCCTAGATGATTCAATAACAAAATTATTGCATTGTAAATCATTTCACAACCAAACTACTAACGTGTTGGCAATTTTTTTTTAATAGCAGGTTTAGTTGACCTCTAAGAGAGAATGATGCATGTAGTCTGCTGGCGTTCGTGTCCAAACTTGCCTCATCTATAGCTGCATTTAAAAACGTAATTGCCATACTAGGAAATTCCTTGTAGCCAAGACCCTCATAAATCCATCAATTATACGACATAAAATTTACTTAGGATTTAATTAGTTGGCGAGTGGGATACATTGTCCCCACATATCCATCATATCGCTTTTCCGTGGAGGTGTTTGGCGATGTAATATGTCTGTTAATTATGTAATTAGCCGATACGTAATTATAAAAAATAATAAAAATGTTGTACGTATTGATATTTGTACTATAATAAAATACAGAATAGGAATAGTGGAGTCGCAAATTTTTTTTTTCATACTAACAGTTTCACTGTCCCATATGCAGACACAATAGTTAAAACAATTGAACAGACCATTATATGGTTTATTGGACTGTGAACCGGTTAAGGCGTCGCGTCATGAAAACGTCATGAAAAAGGTTGAAAAACACTGGACCAGCCAGCCGGTGACTAAAGCTGGTCCTCTTAGGCCAGCAACAGTGCAGCCTGCAATATTGATCGCTGCATCACCATCTTATATTTCACATGAAGAAGTTGTTATCATATGTTTAGCCTCACATGAAAAGCCAAATTTATTTGCCCCTTTATTATGTTCCTGAGTGCCTGTTTGGTCTAGTATTTCTGGGTTCAATCCCCAGGTTGGCAAAGTATTATTGGGTTATTTCATTAGGAATTTCTCATTATCAGCCCGCAGTCTGACTTGTGCCTGGTTTATTTGTCAAACTAACCAAAGTCGACAAGCAACTAATACACAATGTTTTTCTCCCAAAGGAACACCTATGTTACCGTGTGGCCATATTGTTATGAAATGTGTTGTGTATGCGTTGTGTAGAGGTCGCTGTCGGCGGCCGGCGCGCGCGCAGCTCGCCCGCTATCATTGTTGTTGTGTTCTGTGTGTTGTAGAACCACACAGCCGGCGCCGCATCTCGACAAGTGAGTATTGATTCTTCTTTTTTATAGTATGATGTATAGATTAATTCTAGGTTAAGTTGTTGTACTTGCTTTACTCTCTCAAAAGTCTCTCAAGACTCTCGATGCTAAACATTTATTCGTGTCGGCACAATTCGGCACTGTCGGGCGCATCAAAACATGATAAAACAACGAAAAAACAGATTTACTCAATTCATACTTCAAGTAACATTACTACAAGCGGTTTTTAACCCCAAAAAAGAATCATCAGATCTTTTTTATTTTGTTAAGATATTGAGACCCATCACCTCTACGGAATTTTGCTAGCTAATTTAATTGGACCCTGTATATTTTGCCGCCCGGCAGTGCCGAATCTTGCCGAATCATGCCGAACCGGCCGAATCAAGGCCCAAGACCCTATGATATGTATTGGGCACATGTAGGTTTCTGAAACTGTTTTACATACAAAAGAAACAATTTTGCGATACATATTATATGTGTAGTGCGGACGAGCCAATAGTCAAGTTAGATTTTTTTCTTGTTACATATGACTCTTCTCCCTCTTATGGACCCAAAAAAGTGCCTCACAAAAATATTAGACAAGTCCTAATTAAAGATATGACATAGGTACCTGGCTTGAGTACCCAAGTTTCTATTGTTATAGGCCGTTTTGAACTGCGTTGGGCCATAAAGCCTTGTACAAACTGGCGCGATGCCAATACTTTCTAAGAAATTTCACGGTAGAATAATTACCGGTGTCGTGTCGCGCCAGTCTGCACGAGGCTTAATTCTGTTTTGTCTATCTGTCTCGCTCGCACTCATTAGGCTTACAGAGCGTGCAAGTGATATGGGTAACAGTAGCTATTGTTTTGTTACTGAGTTCAAAATGGACCAACGTGCCCCACGTGCCTTATGTTTCTACAACAGTCTTTTCTTTGTCCCACAGTGTGCACGTAGTGTTCGGCCACGTAATCGGCGGTGCGACGCTGGTGCGGCAGCTGGAGGCTCTCCCCGTGGACCGCAACGCGCGCCCCCTGCAGGACGTGAGCGTCACCAACTGCGGACAGCTGGTGCGACTCAACGGTCAGTACGAGGAATGGTGTGACCTCAAAAGCATATTATAATATCAACAATAGATATATAATTATTGTAATGCATCTCCTGTTGGTAATCCTTAAAATAAAAAAAATCTCTGTCTGTCTGTCTGTTTGTAGCCGTGTTACGGCTGAACGGATTTGGATGAAATTTTGCACACTGATTGACCATGATCTGGGTTAGGACAAAGGATACTTTCTGTACTGGTAGTATGGGATATTACCGACATCCACGCGGGCGAAGCCGCGGTCAAAAGCTAGACATTCTCATAATCATAACAACATCAGCAACAGCCCATCTTACTGCCCTCCGCCAAAAGACAGGATCAGGTCAAGTCAGGTCAGGATTCTTTCGACCTCAGGGGGCCTACCACAAGCTCATATAGCAGTATTATTTTAATATTACTTCAGTGTGGGAAAGAGATGACAGGACGTATAGCTCCATCTCTTTCTCCCACTGAAGTAATATTAAAATAATACTGCTTTTTAGCTGGTGGTAGGCCCCCTGATCTTCTTGAACCTTAGTTCATGTACCCGTGACAGATAACTACTTCTAACTTTCATATTATGAAAGTAAAGAAGCGTAATAGGGAATACTCGTATGCATCACATTTAATTTTTACTTAATAAAAGACAATAAAACCAAGAAAAGTATTAAAAGTAAATTTCAACTACTGCTTGTTGCTCAAAAATGATTAAACTCCAACAATATTCTAGTGCAGTTATCGTCAAAATCGGAGCACTTTGTAATGTTGTGCGTGGTCATAACAAAAAAAAAAAAATATATATAAACGCGTCGACCTGATTGATAATCACTTCTTTTTCGTCGGCTATCGTGGATAATGACGTGAAATCAAGGCCGCCACAGTAAACACCGTCACTGTCACACGCGGAAACCGTCACACGCGGACACCGTCACACGCGGACACCGTCACACGCGGACACCGCCACACGCGGACACCGCCACATGCGGCCACCGCCACACGCGGACACCGCCACACGCGGACACCGTCACACGCGGCCAAGTCGACGCGTACATGTCTATTTATGACCATGCATAACTTTACAGAGTGGTCCGATTTCGACATATTTTTTTTGCTGGATAGTATATGACGGAGAAAGGACCTCCGTATTGTTTTTAAAAAGTGTGACGTCAGCATAGCTGACGTCACTGATGTTATTTTCCTGGTGATCACTCATCTTTTGATTTTTAAAGGAAACTTCAGGACTTGTTTCAAAGCTTCGTTTATTTAACTGACAGCGTAACGACGTCTCAGAGAGGTCCGCACTGTCCAGCGGCTCGAACAAGAATGACTCGAGCGCTCAGTGCGGCCGTATTTATAGGCACTGTCGCACGTGCATATTTTTAGGTTAAGTATTGAACTATGCAAATTATAATTATTTTTGGAAATAGAAGTAGTAGTTAACATGCTTAACGTAATTTTACATCGTAATTAATTAATCAATTGTTTGTAAACTAATTTTAAACAATCAAATAATGAATCTTAAATATTTCAATACGAACGAACGACGAACTATTGTAGTTGCGCCGATACGGCCATACTGACAGGCGGTGCGCGCTCTGCACCAGCCTCGTTGATTCTCGTTGTTATATTTGTGATCATCTGTAAACAAAGAAATATTTTCTCTGAGTTGGATATCTGTTAAGCAACTTGCGTTGCTTTATGTTGGTTGTTACAAATAATGCCATAACACACAACTGTCTTGTATGTTTGAAAATATTAAAGTTTGTAGGATCTCGAAGATTTGTAGGTTCTCAAAGGTTTGTAGGTTCTCGAAGGGTTCTCGGAGGTTCTCGGAGGTTCTCGGAGGTTCTCGGAGGTTCTCGGAGGTTCTCGGAGGTTCTCGGAGTGTTATAGATGTGTTAAAGGTTCTCGTAGGGTTATTTGGAATTATTAAAATTGAATTGAGTTTCTTACCCTTTATTCTGATGCGTTTTGGATAGGCTGTTCCTGCAGCTCTTCTCGTGAGGTTGTTGGAATAGGCTCAGTTGGTGCTGCAGAGTCTCGGTGAGTAGGTGATTCGTTTCCCGCCGATACGGTCAACTGTTTAGCAGTTTGTGGAGCACGGCGAAGCTGGTCATGGGCAACCTTGCGGGGTCGTCCTCTGCCAATAACTTTCTTCACCAGATATCGGTCATTTTCCAGTATTCTGCAGACTTCATATGGCTCGCTGAATTTAAGGTCCAGCAAGGTTTGGTTGCGAGGATTATTCTTTGATCAATACGTAGTCTCCTCTTTGAAAATGATGGATTTTAGCTTTGTGTAGGTTCAAGTTCTTCTAGTACAGTATGCCACTGCTCTGTTTCTTAGTTTTTGATCATGACCAATGCAGATGGTTGCAATGACTCTTTCAACTTGACCATTCGCTCGGCTGACTCCTGGGGCTATAGCGTGGATATTTCTTCTGATCTGATCACAGTAGTCTTTAAACTTCGCCAAGGAATTCTCCTCCTCCATCGACTATGATTTGGACTGGTGTGCCAAATAGATACACAGTACGTTTCAGAGCAGCCAATGTGCTGTGTGGGTTTTTGTTGCTGGCGAAGTAGAGTAAAACGTACTTTGGAAAGGCACCAATGGTGACTACGACGTACTGCTGATCATCTGGAGTGCCCAGTTTCCCATATAAATAACTTGAAAAGCAGCCGTTGGTTTTTGTATTGGATGTAATTGGGCTTTCTCGTGTTTATCTGTCCACACCCATTTGGTACCTTGTTTCGTCAATTAATGTTTGAAGTCAACGAACGTTCACGTCTGAAGCAAGTTTCGAAAGTGTGACCTGGTTTCTTGCAATAGGTACAAGCAGGTGGGGTTGTTTTTGAATCCTTTTTATCAGCTTCAGGTTTATTTTCTGAAGGTTTGAATCTGCAGTCGTTGGTGGAGTGGTTTGTCTTTTTACATATACGGCATCTTGATGTTGATTGTGTATCGTCCGATAATCGTGGACGCTTGATATGCATTGTGGAACTTGAGCTTGGATGAGAACGCTTCTTCCGTATAGATGTTGCAACCGAGATGAGTTCAGGAACAGTGGTTGCTCTGGTATTCAATAATTCGATACGCAAACGCTCATCGTTAACGCATCCAATCACTGCTTCCACAGCGTGTTCGTCTCCCAGTTTGTCCTTGGTGACCCTTCTCCATAAGATCCATGCACGTGACAAAAATTCCGCAATGTCTTTTGTGGTGTCGTAAACATGTTCTCTGAACATGATGATGTCTCGGGAGTATCTGTTTTCGGGTTCAAACGTGGTGATGAGGTTCTTCCGCAACTCTCTCCACGTATTAGTAGTCACCATCCAATTATCGATCCACATTTTTGCACGCCCCTTCAACAGGCTGCAGACTTTCATGCGGACATCGAAATCATTTAGCTTGTAGGCTTCAATCGCTTGATCTATATGCTGGCACCATTCTCGTACACCGACATGGGTGTCCGGGTCGAAAGACGGTAAGTAGACGTCCTTGATCCTAATTTTTGATTCGGTGGGTGGAGCACATAAGCGCTCAGACATTTTCTGCATCGTCTCCATCATTTGCATCAGGAACTGTGGTGATATCCCATCCATCTGCATTCCATGGTGAGTGTATGTTTGCGGTCTTGCTTGTAATACAGCTTCCAATGGTGCGTTTGTGACGAACACAGGCCCATGCTGCTGTATGTTGATTGATTCCGGTTGATCAGGTGGTGAACGAGCTGATGAGGAAGTGGCCTGGGTAGGAGCTTCTTGCAATCCCACTTCTGATGACGGAGAAAGGACCTCCGTATTGTTTTTAAAAAGTGTGACGTCAGCATAGCTGACGTCACTGATGTTATTTTCCTGGTGATCACTCATCTTTTGATTTTTAAAGGAAACTTCAGGACTTGTTTCAAAGCTTCGTTTATTTAACTGACAGCGTAACGACGTCTCAGAGAGGTCCGCACTGTCCAGCGGCTCGAACAAGAATGACTCGAGCGCTCAGTGCGGCCGTATTTATAGGCACTGTCGCACGTGCATATTTTTAGGTTAAGTATTGAACTATGCAAATTATAATTATTTTTGGAAATAGAAGTAGTAGTTAACATGCTTAACGTAATTTTACATCGTAATTAATTAATCAATTGTTTGTAAACTAATTTTAAACAATCAAATAATGAATCTTAAATATTTCAATACGAACGAACGACGAACTATTGTAGTTGCGCCGATATATATAAATAAAAGAAAAATAAAAAAAAATACCACTCCAAAGAATGGTAAAATAGGGTTTTTTTTTGGCTTTTCAGTTGTGTTGAAAAGTGTTTTTAGCCCCAAAACATACAATAAATTAAATTACTTTTTAGGCTTTCTTCTTACCTTAGTGAGTTTCTTAAGAATAGATAATTATTTACATGGCTTTTTATGTCGCCGCCTCACCGGCATTGTCGAAGACGACGCATTTCGAGTTTGCGTTCCAAAAAAAACGCAACATATAATATTGGATAATAGAAAGGCGTAAAGCACGGAAAGCACGTTAAGCCGTTGGTCCCGGCTGTCATTCGTGGATCTTTGACAGTCGTTATGGGTCGTCAGAAGCCCGAAAGTCTGACAACCAGTCTTACCAAGGGGTATCGTATTACCCAGTTACTGGGTTGTGGAGGTCAGATAGGCAGTCGCTCCATGTAAAATACTGGTATTCAGCTGCATCCGGTTAGACTGGAAGCCGACCCCAATATAGTTGTGAAAAGGCTAGGCAGAACGAGAAAGGCGTAAAAAAATTGCAATTTATTTCTTGATTCTTTTACAATGTATTTGGAATTATTTGCGTATTCTCTATTCAGTGTGTTCGCCTCTGAATTTGAAGATAATTACCATAGTCTTTGTCTTATTCTTCAACAGCAAAGAAACGTAAGCAAGAGAAGGAAGAGAAAGAAGCAAGCGATGCGGAGTCTGACCATTCTGAGAAGAAAGATAAGAAGAAGAAGAAAGATAAGAAGGAGAAGAAGAAGAAGAGGTATGCTTATAGATGAAATTTTTTATCAAAATCGTTTATTTTATTTGAGAATGGTCATGTAGGTCCTAAAAACTGTCCTCTTTTCCTATGTAAGTAGAAGAGTTGTGACTGCGGGAATGTTTGGAAGAATAGATAGCAATCCTACCTTATAATGCTATAAACAACAAGCTTATCACGAATCCATGTCGCTGTCATGGACATTCAAACGTGGTCTCCGAAGGTGGAATCTATAAGCTTGTATGATAAAAGACGAACCCTGTTACCATTTTTCTGACATAATTATATTAAAATGCAAGATTTTTTCTAGAAAAATTTACATTACATAATGTGAGTGGTTGACCAAAAAGGGACCTCAAGGGAAAACAATTGATTTCGAGTAAATCGCGTTTGAAGTTTCGTTTAGATACAAGTTTCGACTCGCGCACGGGCGGGGGGCGCGGCATGTTTTATGTCAGAAAGCGACTTCGTTAGTGAGTGTCAACACGTGTTTGCATTTACTACGTTATTGGCGACTTATTTAGTGTCAGTTTCTTGTGTTTATGTGCTCAACTAAGTGTGAACGGTGTGTGTAAGGTGTAATTTTTCCAAAACTGCTTCGGCTCACAAAAAAAAAAAAACACTACGACACCTAAAAATATTCTGGTTAGACCAAAACAAAGCTAAAAGACCACAGATTAAAAAAAAAGGCTTTTCAATCCCTCCAGGTCCCTTTTTGGTCAACCACTCACAAATAATGACTGAAGCCGACTCTGAACAAACTACTGTAAGGTTTGGCGTTTTTTCTGTTACACCTTTTATATCTACCGTGAACCATTCCTTCACAGACACCACTCCGGTCCATCAGGTGATGACGAAGAGGCACCCGAGGCACCTTCTCATCCCCTCGTATCTACCTCCAAGATAGACCCTCGGGAGATACCCGATGTGCCCACGAATAGGTTTCTAATGAGGGGCGGGAGGGACCAGGACGAAAGGGGCGAACCTAGGAAGGATCGGGAGAGGTAATTTATTGAAGAAGGTTGAGGGTTTGTTTTAGAAGAGAAGATATTAGGCCAAAAGTGCATCAACACTTTAAGAATATTTTTAAAAATAAATTAGCGAAACTTTACAGATCTTACTACCGACACATATTAATATAGATAGTTCACTCCGCAAATCTCATTTAAATAAAAAGCGACTCTTGTTACGACACAATAAACTGCAATTCAGGTCGTACAGCGCTAATAATAGGCCTGTGTCCAATATTTTTTATTTAGTCCGTCTTGTAGATTATTAAAAAATGTTGAACACGTATTTTTTCTTTTTTTACGGCGATACATTGAGTTAAAATGTGGCATAACGTCACGCCTTGCTAAATTGAATACGACGTTGTGACGTAGCGAGCCCCCACTCCCCAACTTTAATGCGTATTTTTTAAGTTATTTTTGATTAATATGATAAAGCAAAAAATACGTGTCTAATATTTTTTTATTATCTTAAAGACGGACTAAATAGAATTTCTTTTTTTTACCTAGTTAACTACCGTATAACCTACAGTTAAATTCACCTACAGGTTGCCTCTCTTTCTATCACGTAACTCTTATATCTTCTGACTACGTTACACTCACTGAATTGATCCAACAAGTTGAGCCCGCCGCGTACTTGTAGCTTTATACTTAAAATGCGGAGTGAGTATTCATCTGTGCTACCGGCATTTAAGACGCAGATATATGACAGTGACCTTGAATGGTTAGCTTGCGTGTTTTGTACTGAGCTCACGCAACGCGTCGTACGTCCAGCCAGTAATAGGACTCGCCCATCAAGGAGCGCTGTCTCAAATTAGACGCATTATTAATTTATTACACGTAAAACAAAAAGTATTTTAATAAAAAACGTATACTAAAAGATCAATAATTTAATTATCTTTAAAATGGTGAAGTTTTCAGAAAAATAAGCTTGATAGATTTTGCGCCATTCTCAGTTTTTTATCCACGTTAGACATAACTTTACAAATTTATTTCACTATGTGATATAAACATAATCAAAAATATGCCTATATTAAAATATTTAAAAAATGCTCTAATTTAACATATATTTTTTCCAAATCATTAACACTACTCATTTAGACGTCATCTTCAGTATAAAATCATTAGAAGTCAGTTATCGTCCCCTTAACATACAAATAAAAAATATAGACAGCCAACTTTGACGGCTGGGGGATGCGCTAAGGTAGCTCGCGAAATTCAAATTTTCTTACGTTTTTTGCATTTTGCAGGTCAGTGTCAGGTTTTATGTTGGTTAAAATATAATTCGCGGCCGTAATAAATATGACTTTTCATAATTATAATCATTACAATCAGTAATACAACTCCATAAGTCTATTCCGGTCCATTTGACAGGTATGCTAACTACGTAATTTCATAATTATTATAATTATGAAAAGCCATATTTGTTCCGGTCGCGAATCATATTTTAATCAACATAAAACCTGACACTGACCTTCAAAATACAAAAAACTAAAGAAAATTTGAATTTCGCGGGCGCATCCCCCTTAAACACCGTAAACAGACATTTCAAATTAATTTGCGAAAATTCACAGCAGTTACGAGTAATCGGCATCGAAATATTTCTTTTTATTAAATCCTTTTCATGTGTGCTCTGAGTTTGAGAAGCTATTTAAAATGAACATCAGTAACATTGATGTAAAGGAATGAAAATGAAATGTTTAATTTTATTCACAGTTTCTGTAATTTTTTGATGTAAGTTGCTCAATTTTGTTTTATATTTTTAAGCGTAATTCACAAATACATCATATTACGTGCTCGCTATAAATTCTGGGTTTCTAATCATTTGTAATAACGAATATGTCAGCATATGTTTTTGTACTTCTGTATACTTCCTGTCGGTAATCTGTTGTATATTCGATTGTGTTTTCTTTTTTTTACTTTCCTCTGTGACTATTTTTGTATCGCTAACTGTAATAATGTTAATAAAATTATCTTGTGAATAATGTTTGTATCCTGTAGGATGAGATATCGTGAGAGGGGGGAACATCGTTCGTATACTCGAAGTGGAAGAGTTATAAAAGGAAGAGGCGTATTCGTAAGTAATTTTATTATTCTGACTATATTGTATTTTATCAGCAAAATTAATGAAGGTTAAGAGATATCGTGTTACCCATTAACTGAGTTGTAGAGGTCAGATAGGCAATTGCTCCTTGTAAAGCTAGTATACAGGTGCATCCGGTAAGAATGGAAGCTGACCCCAACATAGTTGGAAACTGTAACGATTCAGTGGTTTTGACCTTATTACTAATTATATGTGTATCAAGGTCCCAAAAGATACCTACAGAAATCCCGTCATTGGAATTGATATTCACCCAGTTTGAGAAAGATAGATAGATCATTTATTTAAATAGTGGAGTTCTTACTGAATTCGCTATTGATATAGTTGTCCCCAAAGCTACATTAAGACGGGGGTTACAGACGTTATAGACAGACGTCTATACGTCTGTCACAGCCAATTTGCTCCGAATCTACTGGACCAATTTTATTGTTTCTGTGACCCAAACACGGACGTGTAACGTAAATAAATGAATTTAGAATATGGGGGTCACTTTTCGGGAGCAAATAGGAAAATTAAAAAAAGAAAAGTTTTGCGAACTGTACCATGGACATAATAAAAGGGCTTGTTGTGAGGATCTCAATTTTTTTAAATAAAATTTGAAAATAAATACTTTTAAAACAAAAGTTAAATTAAATTTTATTAGAAAATTTTAAGAAAATAGATGAAAATTGACCATTCGGGGCCCTTATCTCCGAAACTACTGAACCAAGAATTTTGAAAAAAATACAGCGAAGCGAGTTACTCATAGATTACAGGAAAACCAATAAGAAGTCTATGGTCTTAAAATAACATGGTAAATCTTTCAATATTGTATAAGAAAACCAGTTTTTCAACTACAATGTTGTTTGTTCTTGGGATAAGTTCATGCTAACTACGGAACCCTTCATTGTGCGTGGTCCGACACGCACTTGGCCGGTTTTTTATTTTATTATCAGCATTTTGTGTTTCACGAACTATGTCCAAATAAACGTTTTTCTAATTACTTTTGAAAATAAATTAATTATAAAAATACGGATTTAGCTAGGTAGGCATTTAATATTGATTGTTTACAGCGCTACCGCACCCCATCTCGCTCGCGCTCTCGTTCCCGCTCAGTGACGCCGCCTCACTGGCGACAAGCGCAGAGGCGTATCATCAAACTATCAGAATTTGAGGTGAGATGTACCCTAAATGGCATTACTTTTCTTAATATCGATACTGGAAATTTCAAATGTCGTAAAGGACAGGGAATACAATGTCCCTTACAACATGAAATTTCCAGTATCGATATGATGACGTCTACCTCGTAATAGAGATTATGACAATTTTTTTTTTGTTTTACGTAATTAAAAGATGACTGCGATACATTAAGTTAAAACTGCCGTCTTTTAACTAGAAAGCCGTTAACCCTCAAATGGCCAATTTTTATTTATTTAACCATTTATGTACACACGGCTACATATCAAGCTATACAAATCCAGTTTATGCTGATCTTGCATTGTATAGGATTTCAGTACAATGGGAGGTTAGTTTATAATGGAAAAGTATAGCTTGATGTGTAGCCGTGTGTACACACATATAATACACAGACAAGACAAAAGGAACAGAAAAATACGTACTACGTACGTTTTACTTTTTAATTGAAAGTGATAGAGTTCAAAAATCTCTATTTTTCTGTCTAACAAACATTTTTACAATATAAATAGTTCCAGAGATATGAAAACTTTTGTAGGTCGTTAAGTAACACAATTTATGATGATTCCATCACTAGACAGCGTCTAACCCACACTTCTTCTTTAAGAGTTTCTGGACAGAAAGGATTCTTTAGGATAAACAGAAAAGAATATCAATTGATGTGTCCAACAATCATAGTTTTTAAGAAACAACGATTCCCGCGTTTTTGTTTTTTGTCATTTTCTCGGAAATAACTTTTTGGGCTTAACGGCATTCTAGGTAAAGGACGGCAGAAAATGTGCCATGACGTCACGAGTATGTAAATTTAATACTTATTTGTGAAGAAGCGACCCCCACTCCTCAACCTTAATGCATTTTATCTAAGTATTTTTTTATTAATATGATGAAGCAAAAAGAAAAAAATCGAATATTTTTTTATTATCTGTCTAACGGACTAAATAGAATTTCTTTTTTTTACCTGGGCATCATCCCTATTGCTTTACCACCCTTTTTATTTTTTTATTGTTAAATTATCAAATAACTTCTCCCGCTCTGGGCGGAGCGGGAGGTGTCAGACTTTTACTGACTAAAACCCACCCGTGTTCTTTCGGTTGCCCTGTTGCCGGGGGCCACGATCTCCCTTTCGGTTTTCTTCGCAACCCCGGCAGGCATCAGCCCTAGCGGACCCCGTCAATTCTGCTGACATCTCTTTGAGGCGCGCGTGGAACACAACGCGCTGTCGACCAGGGCCTGGTCCTTATCGGAATTGCTTTACCACCCTAAGGTTGTATGTCACTTTCATGTCCTAAAACGACAAGGTCTTGTTACTCGACTGCGCGACATCATAAGCTATGTTTTTGTCTATATGACAGATATTTTCAACCTTAGTGAAGTTTCAATTTACTGGGAACTCTTGTCAAATGTGGCAAAATAATTACGAGATCGACTATACTTATTTGAAGGAACAAAGGCTATGGTGTCTATGGTCGTCCGATTCTGTTTATGAATGTTGACGATTGTGTTTTATTGCGTTTCAATTCAGAAGTTCTTGATATTATGCTCCTTATGTCATGTGCCTTTAACGCTAAGTTTACAAGATTCTTCTTAATAGCGCGCTGAACAAGAGAGATCTGATAAAGAACAGCTGGAGTCTACCAAGAAGAAAGCAGAAATAGAAAGACAGCAGAGCCGTGAGTTATTCATACTGATTAAAATGTTTTTTTTTTTCATTGCTACTCAAAAATATTAATAATTTAATTATTCAACTAGACACAACTAGTGATGTTCCGGATATCCGTATTCGTATCCGCGGATATCCGAGGGAGAAAAAAGATCTGTATCCGTATCCGTTACTTTTTGGCGGATCTTGAACGGATCTTTTATATTAATGCATTTCATCACGTATATGAAATTTTAAAGATATGAAATACTGTTAACTTCAATCCAAAGTAGTATAAATGTTTTTTATCATATTTATTATAATTCAAGTAGAGTAAGTATCAGTAAATTAAATTATAAAGTAGTAATTAAACTATCTTTGTAGTGAGATCAAATCTCTAATATTTGTGCTATGCTAATTGAAATAATTATGTGAGTTAACACATCAATTAAAACTATGTTGTTTTCAAGAACTTAAAATAAATATACGTCATAATTAATATTGAGTAATGGTAAATTGTATTTCAGAAAGAGTAACTTGGCAGTTTTGTCCCCCAAAAGTGCTGAACCTGAAGAAAGTTGAGATCCGTATCCGTATTCGCGGATCTAGACCCTTATGATCCGTATCCGCGGATCACATTTTTTAACGATCCGGCACATCACTAGACACAACCATGAACCCATCGTAATGGCATGGTCAACTCATTAAACGTGAATTCAGAATCTTTGATAATTTACATTCACCACCACTTATTCAATTATTATCAACTTTAGCGTTATAGTAATAATTTATTTAAATTCAGATAACAGGATCCATTGAGTTAGTAAAAACTTCTAAACTATGGGTGGTGTGATCGTTGGTAATAAAAATTATTCGTTTCAATGGAATTTGAACATTGTCATGTAAGACATTGAGTTTACTATTCCAAAACTGAGATTCTAAATTCAAATAAAGTTGTTATTATAAATCTATGGATTAACGCCACATTTTCTAGGTGATGGGGAAGGCAATACTCCAGTTGATCCACCAGAGGAGAAAGAGGAAGGCGAATGTGATTCTACTGTCGGTTAGTATGGGGAGAGTATTATCTGCGACATTGTCGATAATCAGAAAGCCAATTCCCATAATTGAAAACGTTCAATGGCCAAAACTTACTACTCAAAGTAAAAATGTAGGAAAAATTGATATATTTTTGACAAATTGAGGCTGAAATTAGAATGCGAACTTTCTTAACTATACGGGAATTGTCCCTCAGCCCTTTGACAAATAGTTTTATCTTAACACTTTGGTAAGGTGTCTCTGAAAAGTGTAATAAGATTTAGATGTTGCTTAGTAGTGATAGTTTTAGGCCCATCTGCACGAAAATTCACTAAATACGTTTAGGCCTAAAGTTGGCACTTGCATCAGAAATCACTCAACACATGTAACTTTAAACATATTTCAAACATCATTCTGACTCTCATCTTCAAACGAGTGACAGTAACAGAACGATGTTTAAATACTAGTTTAAGGTTCATGCACACACGTTAGTCACGTCAACGTCAAGTCGCCGATCAATCACGTCACTACCGGCGCGTCTCAGTCGACGTCGCGTCACCGGCAAGTCAAAACTTGTATAGCTACGAGCAAAACAGGCTTTGCTATGACTATCTATTGCTCGATAACGAGGTGCCAACAGTTGTTGCAGCTGAGCACGTAGCTTTAAATTCCCCGACTAATAATCATGATCAAAACTTTGATCCAGCCCGTCCCATCCTTGATGTCCTCCTTCCGGTTGACGCCCTAAGCCGAGGTTCGTACCCCACAGGGGGTGCCCTTAGCGAGCGTTCACCTAGTTTTAATTAGCATAGTTGAATAACCCCTGGTTGGAGGTTTTAAGTGTAGTAGCTTAAGGCACCCACAGGAAAGCCCGGTTAAGTAGTCATGATCTCAGAGGTCAACTACGAGATGCCCTACCTGTTCACACACGTCCCAGAAATTGACGTGACTGATCGGCTACTTGACGTTGACGTGACCGACGTGTGTACATGAACCTTTAGCCTTAAACGTGTTTAGTGATTTGTGATGCAAGCGAGCCGTACTCTCTGTTAGCTTGAAACGGTAAACAGTAATAAGACGATGTTTTAACTTCGTTTAGTGATTTTTCGTGAGAGGAGCTCGTGGCTAAATAATAACAGCCGCACGGATCGATCCGACAGGTTAAGCTACGCTTGCCGGGGTTGGTCCGTGGATGGGTGACCATCTTTCCATACCGAGACTCCTCCGTGCCTCGGAAAGCACGTTAAGCCGTTGGTCCCGGCTGTCATTCGTGGATCTTTGACAGTCGTTACGGGTCGTCAGAAGCCCGAAAGTCTGACAACCAGTCTTCCAAGGGGTATCGTATTACCCAGTTACTGGGTTGTGGAGGTCAGATAGGCAGTCGCTCCATGTAAAATACTGGTATTCAGCTGCATCCGGTTAGACTGGAAGCCGACCCCAACATAGTTGGGAAAAGACTGGGCAGATAGATAGTGATTTTTCGTGCACGTGAGAATAAAAAAGTAGCTTTTATAGAAATATTGAAACACTATTTTTTATGTCATTGCACACTATGTTGCATGATATGTTGTTGGCAATTGTTATTGTTTTATTATCAGTAGACGTCTCAGCTAATGGTAAGTAGTCACCGATGATGAACATCTGCAATACGTGCGCTGCCATCACAGAGAAAAGCTGATATGTTTCATGTGCCTGATTTTACACCTTTTTTTCTGGATGGGAAATTATCAAATAACTTCTCCCGCTCTGGGTGGAGCGGGAGGGCGTGTCAGACTCTTACTGAGTAAAACTCACCCGTGTTCCTTCAGTTGCCATGTTGCCGGGGGGCCACGAAGTCCCTTTCGGCCTTATTCGCAACCCCGGCAGGCATCGGCCCTAGCGGACTCCGTCAATTCTGCTGACATCTCTTTGAGGCCTGATTTTACACCTATTGTGTGGATGTATTGAATATTTTAATGTGTATAGCCGACCTCTCAATTCCTTTACCTCTTTTAATTCCACTAATGTTCAAACTATCAAGAATGAGCTCCGATGATGTTAACAGGGAAGCGCTGTTGGTAATCATTTGTGCGATTGATTTATGAAATGTATTGTAAAAACAAAATGGCGGCGTTCGTTCTAATTTAAGCCACGCGCCATCCTTGTACAGCTTTAACTGTCACATAGTCAAATAGACCTGCCCTGCATTCCGAAATGTGATAAAAGTGATAATATCGCGAATCTGACCAAATTTAATTAACAGTCACAATTATTACTCAATAGCCCATATATTTTATGACTATTAAATTTGGTCAGATTCGCGATATTATCACTTTTAGCGCATTTCGGAACGCAGGGTATGTCGTTTATGACGAGCAAGTGACGTTGAACGTTAAGGTGATAAAGGAATTACCAAGTCGACTATACCAAACTCACTAAATGTTTGCGATTGGTGCAGTTCATATCTAAATAGTATAAAACATAACAACAATTACAATTTCAGACCGTTCTCGCCATGAGAAGATTGATTACAACGCGCTGGACTTCGAAGAAGACATTGAACATGACGGTAAAATTTAATATTTTATTGAAATATGCTTGATGAATCTTTTCTTTATGGTTGGGTTGATATGGTTGCCAAAAAAAGTGGTAGTGGTGGTTGATAAAATTACCCGTCCCCGACCCCACTTTACTTTGCTTTATAGAGGAAGCTTTTTGAACTTATTACGAAACTTTCAAACATTATGTATGAAATATCAATTTAAAATTTATCGATACTCATTTTACAGCCAGTTGCAGAAACGAACATTAACTTTTAAAGCTGTCATTAAATACAAATCTTCCATTAGTTGTTGCAGAAAGCAACATTAGACTCGATTTGAATGGTTCTTTGATGAAATTAATGAAATCATTATTGTTAGTGATCAATTACGTAATGGGGCATTAATGTTTTGTCTTTGTGCAACTGGGTGTTAGCCCTTAACTAGAACTACTGTGTGGAGAGGGCCCATGTTACTTAAAAATTGTTAGTTACGTTAATCAGAATACCGCTAAGCCTGGTATGGTTTTGATTATTGTAGATATCAAGGAAAAATAGCTCTTTTCGATTTATGGCGTGGAATCGAAATAATGTTAGACTTAAGCAATTATGTCTAAAATTAGCATACAATGTTCCCACTGCTGGGACAAAGGCCTCCTCTCTGTGAGAGGGATTGGACCATAATCCACCACGCGGGTCCAGTGTGAATTGGTGGATGTCACATCATGTCTTCGAATTTGTATGATGTTTTCCTGCACTGTTTTGAGATAATTTTAGACCCATGTTTTATTTTATACTTATTAGTATATTTAATTAACCTATTTTCTGTTTGTTATTATTTATACGTATTATATCTGGTGTTGGCTACACGAAAAAAAAAAAATGTTTCTTATTCATTTTATTTTTCAGAGCATATCTATTAAAATATTGAGTTTATACTATCGGTTTTTTATTTATCATTTAACGAAATTTATGTTATTATTACAATAAATTAATAATGTTAAAGTATTATAACCGTCGTCTCATAAAATAAAAATCATGATATTTTTGTGTAGATGAAGCGTCCCACAAACGCAAGCCGGCGGAGAAGCCCGATAGACGTCGTGATATCCGCAGGGCTACCCCCGAGAATAGAGCTGATATGTTGGCACTAGCTTTAGGTGTCAACCCCAAGCATGATCAGCAAAGGTTGGTAGTTTGGCAGACTTTCATTAGATTTCAGCTAGGAGGTTTTATGAAAGTAACTTTTTTTATTTTATTTGGGCTTCTTTTATAACACGACAATAATTGCAATTGTAACGCATACTAAATTAATTGAAACAAATCTTTTTACAAAAACAAAAAAAAAACTGGCTTCCTAAAAAAAAACACACAAGTTAAAAATAACTTTAATTTCGGAAGTCGGTGTCTTTGGTTTTGAATTTTCGTTTTTTGCTACCGACTTCCGAAATTAAAAGTTATTTTTCACTTTGTACTTAGTGTTTTTTTTAGAAGTCGGTTGTTTTTTTTGTATATAGTTTTATTTTTTATTTTTTGTTGTAGTAGCTACTCCACTTAAATTCGAATACCACTACCTTTTTTTTTTTTTTGGGTGGGAAATTATCAAATAACTTCTCCCGCTCTGGGCGGAGCGGGAGGGCGTGTCAGACTCTTACTGACTAAAACCCACCCGTGTTCCTTCGGTTGCCCTGTTGCCGGGGGCCACGATTTCCCGATCGGTTTTCTTCGAACCCCCGGCAGGCATTGGCCCTAGTGGACCCCGTCAATTCTGCTGACATCTCTTTGAGGCGCGTGTGGAACACAACGTGCCGTCGACCCGGGCTTGGTCCTTATCGGACGGCGAGCTACCCATTGCTCACCGTCCGCAAGCCCGCGCCTACGGTGGCTGGAAATCGGCTCGCGATTCCCGCCCCGGGCGTCTCCTCCTGCGGCGGTTAGGGGCGTGAGGGCGCGAAATTTGCCTCTCCCTCACGCGTTCCGCCTCCTCCTTCGCGAGCATTACCGCTTCGCAGAAGGAGGTGACGGCCTGCCATTTCCTCTCGCTCCGTACCATGGCCTGAACCAGGGCCGGACGCGAGAGATCACCGCCGCCGATCGCCTCTACGAGAACACGGCGTTGCTCCGCCCAAGCCGGGCAGACCTCCACCGTATGCTCCACCGTGTCCTCAGGCCGATCCACACAATGGTGACACCCGGGTGTTTCCTCCCGCCTTATCCTGAACAGGAACCTCCCGAAGCAGCCGTGTCCGGTGAGGACCTGCGTCAGGCGGAAGGTGAGAACGCCGTGGCGTCTCTCCAGCCACTCCTCAAAGACGGGTCTTATCGCCGCGATTGTGGCGTGCCCAGCGCGGGGTTGCGACAATCGCACCCTCCATGACGCCATGAGATCCCGCCGGAGCTCTGTCCACTGTGCCGCAATTTCTTGCGGCATCGGGGTTAAGCCCCGGCGTTTCGCCTCCTCGCGCCACTCCCAGACGTGCGCGAGGACCTTTGCCTCCAGATCCCATGGCGGTAATCCGGCAAGGAGGCTCGCCGCCTCGCAGGAGACCGTGCGGTATCCTCGGGCCAGCCGGATGGCCATGACCCTCTGGGACGCGTTCAACCGGCGGGCTGGCCGCAGCCTCAATGAACGCGCCCACACCGGTGCCCCGTAAAGGGCCATGGACCGCACGATCCCCGCATAGAGCCTCCGGCAGGAGGCGTTTGGATCCCCTAGATTGGGCAGGAGCCGCTTCAATGCAGCCCCGGCCCGCTCGAGTCTGGGAGCCAAACGTCGGAAATGTTCTACGAAGTTCCACCGGCTGTCGAGGACGAGTCCCAGATACTTCATCGTCGACTCGACACCGATGTGAACCCCTCCCGCCATTACCTGGGAACCCGACGGTGGCGCATTCCGAGGACCATGAAAACCCATGGCCTCAGACTTGTGCAGGGCCACCTCGAGTCCCAGCTGCCGGATCCTATCGACGATATACGAATACCACTACCTGCTATGTAAATAACAGTGATAGAAACTTATCAATGATCCACATACTAAGTGTGGAAAAATACGTATTATTGATGCTAATTCAAAAACTACCCAAGCAAAGGTAATCAAATTTATATGGGACCACCTCTGAGGTATGATTTATCAAACAAAAAAAGAATCATCAAAATCAATTCATAATTGGCGGACTAATCGCGTAAGAAAAATACAAAAAAAAAAGTCGAATTGAGAACCTCCTCCTTTTGGAAATCGGTTAAAAATACAGTTACCAGCTCATTATTTTCAGAAGTATGTAGGATTTTATTTGCGTGCATTTTTCGGGGCTCTTTTTGGGTAGTTACGACGGTCTCACCAGGAGCCAATAGACATGACATACCGCCACTTCTTATATCAGTACTATTTTAATCTGACTTCAGTGTTGGAAAGAGGTGTTGGTGGGCCCCATGGTAATCAACCCTACCACATCAGAATCCTAGCGAAAATATGCATATTAAATCCCGACTTTCGTTCAATCATCATTATTTAGCCTACATTAATTGCCCTCTCCAACAGAGACGCAGCACCTTTTGGTCGCGACCGCAACGGCCGTGAAGGCCGCGATGGCCGAGAGAATCGCGAAGCTCGCGACTCCCGTGACAACAGAGGCCGCCGCGATGGCCTATCTTCAACAGTGGGATACGCACAGCCAAAGCTATCCTCCGCCATAGCCAATATGTCTGAAGGCCTGGCTAAAGGACAGCATGAGCAGAAGTCTAAGGATGATTATGATCCGTTTAGTCTATTGAGGAGTACGTTTAAGAAAGATCCGCAAAGGTAAGTTTTACGTTTAACATTAAACTGTTGTTTTAGTGGTTTTGTCAGAACAGTAAAAAATATTATAAATAAAACATGGGTACATTTGTTTGTGTGTTTCCTTGCTTCTCAATATTTGCCGCAAAATCAAGTCATATGTATAAAATAAATGTAATAATCAGAAGACAGTGTAAATAAAAAAACGTTTATTTCTTCAGGAAAGACGCAGAAACTCGTCCAACAGATCGTCGCGAAGCGATTAAAGCTCGTTTAGGTGAAAAAGATAAGGTCAAAGAAAAAGATGACAGACGTGACCGTTTCAGAAATGAGAAAGAAGATAGGGATCGCAAACAATCGGAGCAGAGGCATGATAAGGAAGACAGAGGCCGTAGACCCTTGGAAGTAAGGAATGAAAAAGATGACAGGACTCGAAAACTATCGGAGAACAGGAATGATAAACAAGATCGAATCCGTAAACTATCTGAAGTCTCAGACCACAGAAATGATAAAGAAGACAGAGTACGTAAGCATTCTGATCAGAGGAATGACAAAGAAGACCGAGAACGGAAAATATCCGAGCACAGGAATGATAAAGACGACAGAGACCGCAAACAATCTGAACAGAGGAATGAGAAAGATGACAGGGTTCGAAAACACTCCGAACATAGGAATGAACGGAACGATCGAGAGCGTAAACATTCTGAACAGAGGCATGACCGGGATGACAGGGATCGCAAACCTTCGGATCAGAGGAATGATAGAGATGACAGAGATCGTAAATATTCGGATTATAGAAGGAATGATCGGAGGAGGGAGAGATCTGAACGTCGGGACAAAAGTAAGGATCGCAGTAGGAGTGATAAGAGTCGAGATAATGATAGGAGTAAGGCTAGGGACGATGATAAGGATAAGAAGAGGAGGCGGTCGCGTACGCCATCACCGGCTAAAGAGAGGTAAGATTAAATATTGGTTTTCTAATCTAAACTAATATTATAAAAATCTTATCTTAAAGAGAAAAGATATGATTTTTTGTATGTTTGTTTGTAATGGATAAACTCAAAAGTACTTAACTGATTAAAAAAAAATCACCTAGAAAGCTACATGTCGTCGAGTAAGATGGGAGTCGCGGGCAGAAGCTAGTAGAAACTGAATAGGAAATAAATTCAATACCAAACGGTTTAGCAGATAATAATAATATTTGCATTTTTGAATAACCGGAAAATCCTTTCCAACACATAGCCAATACTCAATAATTATATCCCTGTCCCCGGCGAATAAAATGGTAATGTGCTACTACTATAGTTTTAAGGGGGAAGCGTCAGGGTAGCCCGCGAAATTCAAATTTTCGTACGTTTTTTTCTGATTGTAATGATTATAATTGAGTTATTTGTTACGACCGCGAATCATATTTTAATCAACATAAAACCTGTCACTGACCTGCAAAATGCAAAAATCGTAAGAAAATTTGAATTTCGCGGGCTACCCTGACGCTTCCCCCTTCAGGTAATTGCATATTCGATATTAAGAGGTCCGATTACACTCCGTCAATTTTTTTCATTCATTTCCGTCGGTTATTTCAGAAGTTACGAGAGTTTAAGGTGTATTGTAATGAATGTAAAAAATCTCATTTCTTTTGATATTTGAACAATTCTCGAAAAACTGTTTTTTAATTTTCCTGTGAAATTTGGTTTTTACGATTAATTCGCCGGGGACAGCGATATATAGGTTAAGCTTAGGTTTCTTAATTATTGTTCCCTTCTGGCAAATATAGAACATCGAACATTTTGTTCATCTCAGGTTTTTTTTGTCGGTTTTTACTAAAACCCTGGTAGGTTACATTTGGTTTGATACTACTTTTTCTGATGATACCTGAAAAAGTTCTCTTGTTCTGCAGATCTTCTTATAGATCAAAGTCTCGTGACCGCAAGCCTTCTGCGACTGAGACTAGAGAGAAGAGTGGTGAGCGAACCCCCCAGGAAGATGACAAGAAGAAGGACGGTGTAAGTATTTATGCAATTAAACTATGTATTTTTATTATTTCATACTATTAACGAGCCGTCTTAACTCGTTCAACTATTAAATTGCACTTATTTATACCATAATATATTCTTTATTTCGGACTACACATACAAGTACACACAATCCATATAGTGTTAGTAACAATGACTTAAAAACTATGTTAGGAAACTTTTACAAACTAAAACAACTAAAACTGATGTGGCCCAACACACGTTGGCACGTGCCTCCGTACCCGGTGCCTAATAAAGGGACTGTCCATTTTGTCTAATAATGTTTTTAGGATGCTGTTGGAGCTTCCGCGCAATCTACCCATTATTGACGCTGTTCTCTTCCTCATAATACCATGAAAATCGTCAACACGGGCTTCCGCGAACATCTGCGAAGCGCTGCAGAAGCACTATCAACATCCTAAATCCATTATTATACTGCACGCGCAGGACGTTGTAGGCTCTCTGAGTATACGGCTAGGTGTTGGTCTCGTGGGTTCACATCGGCGTCGAGTCGACGATGAAATATCTGGGACTCGTCCTCGACAGCCGGTGGAACTTCGTGGAGCATTTCCGACGTTTGGCTCCCAGACTGGACCGGGCCGGGGCTGCCTTGAAGCGGCTCCTGCCCAATCTGGGAGGCCCAAACGCCTCCTGCCGGAGGCTCTACGCGGGGGTCGTGCGGTCCATGGCCCTTTACGGGGCGCCGGTGTGGGCGCCTTCATTGAGGCGGCAGCCAGCCCGCCGGCTTAACGCGTCCCAAAGGGTCATGGCCATCCGGCTGGCCCGAGGATACCGTACGGTCTCCTGCGAGACGGCGAGCCTCCTTGCCGGAGTACCGCCATGGGATCTGGAGGCAAAGGTCCTCGCGAACATTTGGGAGTGGTGCGAGGAGGCGAAACGCCAGGGCTTAACTCCGATGCCGCAAGAAGTTGCGGCACAGCGGACAGAGCTCCGGCGGAATCTCATGGCGGAATGGAGAGTGCGATTGTCGCAACCCAGCGCTGGACACGCCACAATTGCGGCGATAAGACCCCTCTTTGAGGAGTGGCTAGAGAGGCGCCACGGCGTCCTCACCTTCCGCCTGACACAGGTGCTCACCGGACACGGCTGTTTCAAAGCGGGAGGAAACGCCCGGGTGTCATCACTGTGTAGATCGCCCGGAGGACACGGTGGAGCATACGGTGGAGATCTGCCCGGCTTGGGCAGGGCATCGCCGTGTCCTCGTGGAAGCGATCGGCGGCGGTGACCTCTCGCGTCCGGCCCTGATTCGGGCCATGCTACGAAGCGAGAGGAAATGGGAGGCCGTCACCTCCTTCTGCGAAGCAGTAATGCTCGCGAAGGAGGAGGCGGAGCGCGTGAGGGAGAGGCAAATTTCGCACCCTCGCGCCCCTAACCGCCGCAGGAGGAGACGCCCTGGGCGTCGGATATCACAGGAAGATTTCCGGCCACCGTAGGCGCGGGCTTACGGACGGTGAGCAATGGGCAGCTCGCCGTCCGATAAGGACCAAACCCGGGTCGACGGCACGTTGTGTTCCACGCGCGCCTCAAAGAGATGTCAGCAGAATTGACGGGGTCCGCTAGGGCCAATGCCTGCCGGGGGTTCGAAGAAAACCGATAGGGAAATCGTGGCCCCTCTGGCAACAAGGCAACTGAAGGAACACGGGTGGGTTTTAGTTAGTAAGAGTCTGACACGCCCTCCCGCTCTGCCTAGTGCGGGAGAAGTTATTTGATAATTTCCCACCCAAAAAAAAAAAAGGTGTTGGTCTCGTATTTATTACGTCAGACTAATCCAACGTTCCAAATGTGACATGTTACTATTGCGGGTTACGGGTGACCACTGAAAATCAGTGCTGTGCTGTGTGGGTCCCCTAAAGCACAGCATCATGCTGAGTGGAAGCCTTCATGTCACGATCATGACGTGCAGCTGCCGACTATTTCTGTTTTATACTCATCATCCATCATCATCATCATCAGCCTATAAATGTTCCCACTGCTGGGACACAGGCCTCCTCTCTGTGAGAAAGAGTGGGCCGTAATCCACCACGCGGGCCTAGTGCGGGTTGGTAGATGTCACATGTCTTCGAATTTTCGGTTCTAGGACATGCCGGTTTCCTCACGATGTTTTCCTTCACCGTTTTGTGAGCAGTGGTGATGAAATAATTTACACAAAGTAAACTATACTCATGTTCGCACATTATGTACTAAGTTATACCCATTTAGTTTTCTGCTTCCCTACTCTTGTCTTTGTATGCACGTGTTTCTGTGACAAATAAATCTATTTTCTTTCTTTGTATTAAGCAAAGACCGTGCATTAGACATGTAAATATGCTTTGAAAGGATTTAAAATTATTCAGCTTCTATCTGACTTCGATAAATGGAAGAAAATTATGTGGTATCTCTTCCTCTGCGAATCCTTTGGCGTTATAGAGGTGTTATCCTATCCTATCTAGGGTTGCAAAATTACGTAATTTTACGGAAAACGCTGGTAAAATACGGGTATGTTACGGTCATTTATATAAATTACGGTAAAATTACCGGTGACTTATGAAGTTTTAAATTTTTATTTGTGCTGTCCTCTGCACATAGATGATAGTATTATAATCCATGACATGGTGTGATTCATATCTTGAATTGTTGACTTGAGAATGAAGTTTTAGGGACTTTTAGTACGCATGAGTCGCACGAGTCCAGTTTTATGTTTTTTTTTTTAAGTTCCAATACTGGTTATATCTCTGGCAAATTTCATTCAAATCCATTTATTCGTTAATAGTGAAGTAGTGACATACACATGATACACACAAACATACTCACTTCCGTATTTGTAGTGTTTTAGTGGGTATGACTGTATGAGTACATTTAATACGTTTTTTACCGAAATTTACCGTAAAATACCGAAAATTCCGTAAATTAACATTTTTTACCGTATTATACCAGGGTTATATTTTTACCGTTTTACATCCCTAATCCTATCACGTTCTCGAAAACGGCTCTAACGTTTTCGATGAAAGTTGCAATATAGGGGTTTACGGGGGCGAAAAATCGATGTATCTAGGGCGCATATCTAGAAAATTTCGATTTCTCTGTTTTCACAGCCTCAGAAATGTGATACAACGTTGGTATACCTGGTCGATATATGTTTATCTATTTTCACCCGAGCAGAGCCCGGTCGACCTGGTACTTAGTATTAAACTGTATCTCGAATATGGAGTCTACAATAACGGAGGAATCTCGATACCTAATTGCATAGCCTAGGGTTTTCAGCTGCAACCCACGAGTGTCATACGCTAGAATAATAATAAACACAAATATGGAAGTGTCAGTCCGTTTTAATAAATAAATTAAAGGTAACATAAGATAGGATACCTAATATAAAAAAAGCTCATACTAAATCAAATAAATGTTGTGATATAGGTACATGTGTGTGTACAGTGTGTTATAATTAATGAGAAACTGAAATAACTATAAAATAAAGATCCAATATCTGTGTATTACCTATATAAAAATAATAAATCTATCATCTATAAATAGATAGTGCCTTTAATGCAAAATCGTGACTGCGTTCATCTAAAAATACGAAACGAAGGTTGATGCGGTTCTTATTATTATTTAGAGTAATTAAGACAATAATAATAGACAAATAAAACTGATAAAATTTAAAATAAATTGATAAAAATTATAAATAAATGTTCTCGGCTCGAACATTTTCAACATCCTTTTGATGGCTTCATAAAAATTATTTAAATTTAAATTTGAAATTCAAACAACTTTTACTATACTTAATGGGAGGAGGGATATTGTTCCAGCATTTGGTAGCAGCGTAACGAAAACTGCCTCTAAACTCACTACATGCAATCTTTTTTCATCCGTCTTTTTCACATCTCACTTTAGACGGAAGAGGAGAGGAACGAGGCACGTAAAGAGTTGATGGAGATAGTTCGTCTTATCAAGTCTAGACAACGGGACAGGGAGAACAAAGCTGGTGAGTGAAATATATATTTAGTTTTATGCAACTTTTATCTTATTTTATTCTCTAATTTTAAAAAATCAGTGGCTGTTTGTTCGAGCTCTGGCAAAATAAATAGTAGTGCTTCGAAAATGATACGGGGTGGCAGGGACATCGACGCGAAAACTGAAACCATGGATTCAGTACAGGATTCTGAACCCCCTTGCGTTGAAATTTTTGGTCGGTTATTTAAAAAAAATCTGCTGTTCCATACATTTTGACCGCGTAGGTGTTGCACTTTTCTATGAAACAGCTGTTTTTTAGGGTTCCGTTGCCAAATGGCAAAAAACGGAACCCTTATAGATTCGTCATGTCTGTCTGTCCGTCCGTCCGTATGTCACAGCCACTTTTTTCCGAAACTATACGAGCTATGCTGTTGAAACTTGGTAAGTAGATGTATTCTGTGAACCGCATTAAGATTTTCACACAAAAATAGAAAAAAAACAAATAATTTTGGAGTTCCCCATATTTAGAACTGAAAATCAAAAAAAATTTTTTCATCAATCCCATACTTGTGGGGTATCTATGGATAGGTCTTCAAAAATGATATTGAGGTTTCTAATATCATTTTTTTCTAAACTGAATAGTTTGCGCGAGAGACACTTCCAAAGTGGTAAAATGTGTGTCCCCCACCATGTAACTTCTAAAATAAGAGAATGATAAAACTAAAAAAAATATATGATGTACATTACCATGTAAACTTCCACCGAAAATTGGTTTGAACGAGATCTAGCAAGTAGTTTTTTTTAATACGTCATAAATTGTAAACCGCAATTTACCTTTCATTCAATGTTACTTGCTGCTACGGAACCCTTCATGGGCGAGTACGACTTGCACTTGGCCGCTTTTTTTAATAACCGACGAAAAACTTCGACGCAGGGGGGTTCAAAATCATGTACTGAATCCATGGTTTCAGTTTTCGCGTCGATGTCCCTGACACCCTTTATAATCTACACTACACTTATATAATATTACTAGCTTCTACCCGCGACTTCGTCCGCGAGCCTATAACCTTCCTCAAAAATTAGACTATCCAATGCAAAAAGAATGCTTTCAAATCCGACTTGTAATTCCGGAAATTACCCCCTACATACAAACAAACAAATAAATTTTACCTCTTTAATTAATAATCTCCAAAACTACCGGACCGATTTAAAAATGTATTTCACCAGTAGATTGCTATATTATCACTGAGTAAGATAGGCTATAATTTAAAAAGACATCACGCGGGCGACGCCGCTGGCGGAAGCTAGTATAAAATAAAATGATGAAAATAGCTATTTCCCTTGATTTTACATGTACTCAATCTTGTAGCATTTGATTTTGTTTAAGTAACACAATCACTCAGTACAATATAGAATGTTAGTTTAAAAAATGCGTGTCGGATCACGTACAATGTATGGTTCCGTAGTTTGGATGAATTTATCCCAAGAACAAACTTAACTTTGTAGTTGAAAAACATGTTCTGCCATACGGAATGTATGGGAGAACATGTTTTTGCAACCGCAAATGTAAGTTGGTCGATTATTACTCGTTAACTGTAAATAAAGCCTACTTAGCTGTGATTAGCCTTAGCCTTTTAATTTCGTTATATATACTACTCTTGTGAATTTTTTCACATATCCTAAATCAACCATTTAGCTGGCAGGGGGGGGGACTTGACTAACAAAAATTAGCACTTTGAAGCTTAATATTTCGAAAACAGATCCCTGAATCCAAAAATGGTTTTCACAAACTCTCAATATTTTTGAACGACCTTTCCAACGACTCCCCACACTATGGGATAGAAGAGAAAAAAAAAACATCCCCACTTTACATGTAGGGGAGGTAAGGTACCTTAAAAAAAAAAACTTGATTTTATTTTACCACTTTGTCGGCGTAATTAATATGTATACCCATGCCAAATTACAGCTTTCTAGTACTAAGAGTCTCTGAGCTAAGCCGCGGACAGACAGGCAGACGGACATGGCGAAACTATAAGGGTTCCTTGTTTACTACTGCACCCTAAAAACGGGTTGTTTTCCTGGATAAACAAGTAACTTAAAAAATGCATGATAAATTTTCCCCTAACTGAAGTTCCTGTTTCCTTTTACCACTTAGCTCTATTATCAGTACCTATTTCTCTTCGTCCTGAAGTAACTCTTAAACCTAGTGAACTGTTTAAAAATAACCGTTGAACAAATTAACTGTCTGACAAAGACAACGTTCTTTCGCCAGTTCAAGCGAAAAAGAAGCGAGATTCGTCCGCCTCGGGCAGTTCCGACTCTGAACACGGCAAGAGACGTCGCCGGTCTTCCGACAGAGATCGCAGGAGGCGGAGTAACTCCAGGTTAGTAATTTATACAAACATTGTTCATAGGAGGTTGGTAGGAGTAGCATTGGGTGTTCTATATTTTCTGCAAGAGAAGAATTTATTTATTCGTCAGGTCTTAAGTGACAATACGAACAGTTTCAATCTGCAGACGCGATGTATGTTTTTTGTGAAGATTGTGTGTCATTTGGCATTTCAAGAATACAGGGTGTAAGGGACAGCCCTCCGCAAACTAAGAGGGTGCATTCAGCTCTTTATTTTGAATCATATTCCACCGATCTCAGGAAAATTTTATTTTTTTTATCGTTTTTTCAGTTACTATTTCTTTATTTCAATGTAAAAAACATTATCTGTACGCAGTACTCCATTAATGTAAATAAAATAGCTAAAATAAAAATAAACGGCAATGGATGTTGAAATTCTCTAACGAACGACGTAAGGTAATAAATCAGGTTTATTGGATTCCGTTCCTGAAATAATTTCATGTACCGGTCATCTTATACTCCATAGGTTTAGGTAGTTAAATAAAAATAAACAAAAAAAACCACGTGACGAGACAGCTGTCAAGTAACCGACTAAATGTAATACCTGTCACTTCAGTTATCGTGCTACGTCACTGTTGTACTCTTCAATTTAGCAACGTTATATTTCGTTGATGTTCAGAAATTGGGCTCTTTCCAATAGACAGATTACAAAATATTAAAAATCAGACAAAAACCATTGTGCTCAAGCAGATACATCTACGAAAAGTAATTTAAGAATAAACGATAAAGTTTAACATACATTAATAAAAGAGGAAACTAGTAAAACACTAAAATAAATTTAATTTGGTTTTATCGTTTTTTAAACAAGAAAGTGTCATCTATAAAAACCCTTTTTACGATTTGTTTACCTTTTCTTAACTACCTAAACCTATGGAGTATAGTATGATATACTGAATTCCCCCATCAGTCTGCGGAGGGCTGTCCCTTACATCCTGTATACAGCCAAATTCTCTTTTGGTATATTACTAAATTCTTCATACACTCTTGTAGCAGTTCAATATTAGGCGAAAATTTGAGTGACAAGCGATTTTGAACCATGTGCGGTGCAACTGTTAACTGCCACCTATTTACTTGTCCACTTATCCTGCACATTGGTGCCGATTTTCTTGTACATCGAACTAAACTAACTATCACTAAAATTCCTTACTTTTGACTATGAGAATCTTAAAGCAATTCTGCAAAATAAATTCTCTAAATTTAAAAATATTTTTAACACATCTAAATCGAATTTGACAATCGCGACTCCACACGTGATATCTAACCACGTGAATCTTCTTAGAGCCGTAGGCGCGCAGGAGGGGCAGCCTCGACGTTTTTGTATAGACTTTTTCACTTTTTGTATGGAAAAAAAAAAAGATTCAGAACTGTTTTTGCATCTAAAGTCGAGGCGTTGGTGTGAATTTAAAGTTCATGACAACCAATTTTATTCCACACGTTTTAGTCGCGATTAAAAATAGATTTAGTTAGAAAATCTAAATTTTAGGTGAAAAACGTCAAATTCAGAATAGCAAAATTGCCATTTTCACTAAATTAATATTTCAGTACCATCTTAGTGCTGTCAAACTAAAATAGTTGTGTCACTTTAGTCTTTCAGAATGGGAAATCGTCGTTTGACAGGAATAAACTAAATTTTGGTGATTTCTTTTTTTTTCTATTTTCTAGTTTAGAGGCATTTGTGACAAGAGAATCGGCACCATTAACTACCCTACCTATATTATAATATGATGATGATAAGGCCTAGGGCTAAAGCTTTGCCTAATACACAATTTTCTTCCAGAGGGCGCCGCTCGAGTTCGGAACGTCGCACGCGCCGGCGTCGCTCGCGCAGCCCGCGCCGCGACCGCCGCGATCGCAGACGTTCCTCATCCTCCCGTTAAAGTGTCTTACTAAACGATTATAATAGGTTCTATTATGAAAATTATTATTCAGTAATTTAGTCATTAAATGTTTTTGGAGAAAGAATTTTTGTTAAATCAAGTGCTTCTTCAATAAATGTCCTGATTTTAGCAGACAAGGGGCCGTATTATGAAGACTTAATGCCAACATAATTCCGTTGCGAAAACGGGATGGTGCTATATGTCTTGTATAGCTCCGTCTCTCTCTCGCATTGCAAAAATTGCATTAATACTTCATGACACGCCTACAAAGTCTTCAATAAATTATGGTATGTTTAAGTTTTCAGACACGCTTTTCCGAACTTGTGGTTAAGACTTGCACAAGTTAACATGCAAAAATAAAGACTTTAACATGCAAGTTTTAAATTCAAGACTACCGTAAGTAAGATGTAATAAAGAACACAAACACGCATTGATGTCTTTTTGTGTTTGTGTGTAGATGCCTGAAGTTTGGGAAGCGTTTTTGAAAAGAAGGAAATGCTGCACACATTTAGCACCAGTTTAGACAGGGCAAGGTTCACAGATCGCATTTTAATTTTACTTGTTAGTATTTCATACGAATATTAAGCTACCTTATTATGAAGGGCATAATGTCCACATTCCTATAAGCGAATGTCAGCAAGCGTTTTATACTGATATGGCTTGAGAATAAGGTTCATATTCGCATGAAACGCTAAGATTACAGTCAAATGGTCTGTGAAATTTACCCTTGAGAGTGTGAGGGGAATTGGTGATTTTGCTCCTCGTAAAACTACGTGTCTTATAAAAACTTATAATTTAAAAATAATAGTATCATCTTATATGAGATGGAAACTAAAATATAATTGTTTTATTAGCAGTTAGTTTTTTTTTTAACAACTTGTACTGGACGTGGCCATTAAGAAGGCAGAAAGAGTTTTATACAGAAACTGTCAATATGTAAGAGTGACAGAGACAGCGCTATAAAAAGTTCGATTTTTTTCTAAAACGTCATTTATCTTCATACCGCGAACTATGAACCGAAGCATGAAAAGACGCGGTAGCTACACGAGCGAAGGTAAACGAACTTAGCTTAGTTCCCAGTGTGGCTTGCGCTTTATTATTGCATTGTGCCACAAAGGAGATGTCCGCTTTTTGTAGGGACGTTGGTTTTTTACTCCGAGAAAAATCTAACTAGCATCAAACTACATCTAAATAAAAACGACAAAATATGGAACTAGGAACCACTGAAATAATGTTTTTAGACCCCTCCATTTTTGAGAAAAATTATAAACTATTTAAAGTCCAAATATTTTATTTGTTGATGACAACTATGACAAATAAGATATAAATTGACACATGGTACTGTCATTACTGTCAATCAATTGACGGTGATGACAGTAACGTGTCAATTTTGACAAGTTTACTATTTGAATATGTCAATATGACATAAATTGACAGTACTGTCATTACTGTCAATGAATTGACTGCAATGACAGTAACATGTGTCAATTTTGACAAGTTTACTATTTTATGGGGTGTGTTCACTATATTATCCTAGATAATAAGGTTTGTTCGTCTTAGGAGTAAATTCTTACTAAAATAAAAACATTTTTCTCAAAATTGGAGGTCTTTAAAAATGCATGATATAGTTAGAACCACTAGTTTTTGAGATGTCTATTCAAATATATTTAACTTATCTTGGTTAGAATTATTGAATAATAAAAAACCATTTTAGGACATGTCCCTTTGTTTACCTACCTTACTAGTTTACCTGAATCACGTTGATATAAATACCTTCGTTATATTCTTTTCAAAAGTAAGGGCATAAAGTATACTGAGGGCCATTTTTTCAATCGTCGGGTAACTTTTAATACTTAATAAATAATAATAACTTACTAACTTTTATCTGAGAATTGACAGTTTGCATTATTAATTTATTTGCAAAAGCTGTCAAACCGTCATATTTATCTTGAAGTAAAAGTTATTAGCGGACTAGACACTATCAGTAAAAATGACATTACATTCAAGTAATGTCATTACTATTGACAGCGTGGTGATTGGAATGATGATGTGATCATAATATTTTAATATTTTTACGTCAATATTGGAAGGAATGACCGTAATATTGATGTCATTATTACTTATAGTGTCTGGGCCGGTATTAATGATTGAAAAATCTGCCCTAAGGTATCTATCCCACCGCCGGCGATTAGCGAGAAGCTAGTAACGTAGCAATTAAAAACGAGTTGTTTATTTAGATATCCGCAAAACATCCGCTTCCTCAAGTTTTGATTTTAAAACCTCCGCATCCTCATAATTTCTATGGAGATGTGACCTTACTGAACCCCCTGTTTTTTTAAATCACTCCGAGCTAATGTGTGAGCCGGAATGTGAGTGACGCGTTCCTATTGCCTGAATTCGCAGTGTCCCTGTCCTATGTCAGACGATCGGCCGCACGTGACAGTGGTGGCATGATTGTGGTGTCTGGTGTCAAAACAATGGCTATTTTTCATACGACATCTGCATCCGCATCCTCAATAAGAATTTTTCTAATATCCGTATCTTCATCCGCATCCTTAAACCCGATTATTTCGATATCCTCATACGATATACGACATCCGTTACAACCCTGGTTTGTATGACTAGAGTTCTCGCCGGTAGTGTGAGCAGTCTGCGATCAACTATTAATATTCAGGGTCAAATTAAATTAAGTAGTGAAACTACGCAGATGTGATGGATGAGTGTTTAGGCAGAATACAGACGAGCAGCACTTTGCTGTCGACAGACCCAACTGCAGCTGACGCCATTGGTCGGCATTTACAAACGCCGATCAATGGCGACAGTTAAAGTATGAGCGCAGCGCACGCGCTGCCTTGTCAATCGACTTCAAATAGACCGAGCGATCACGCGTTAAAATGACGTCTCGCGCTACAACAATGCTGTCGGCGTGGTGGGCAGCAGTCGGCGTGTCGAATACTGAAGTAGTTGCTTTTGTCGACAGTAGCAGTTGCCTCCGTCGACAGCTGAAGTTGGCTCTGTCGACAGCTGGAGTTGGCTCTGTCGACAGCTGGAGTTGGCTTTGTTGACAGCTGGAGTTGGCTCTGTCAACAGCTAAAGTTGGCTCTGTCGACAGCAAAGTGCTGCTCATCTGTTTGACGTCTTAGATAGCGAGACCCATCACGTCTGAAATTTACACAAACAAAATGATATTTCAAGTGATTACACTACCTACTTGCGTTTGATGAACCCAAAAAATCTCATCAAATAAAAAAAAAAATTGTTTCATCATATTTAGACCCATCACGTCTGTGGAAGTTTGCTAGCTAATTTATCTCTTTTACTGACACGCGACCTACGATCTTTTGTACGTCACTTCCTCGTCGGCAGTGGGACAGGTGTCTAAGGCCCGTATTACAGAACCTCGCTCAAGACTCAATCATTACTTAAAACTATACTTCATTTGAAATAAGATTAGACATTTAAAAAACTAAACCTTTTTATAGTCCGTTCAACCGATTTTGACTTCTATTGCGTTGGTGGCATGACAAATGGCAGCTGCAGTAAACAGTTGGTATTGTAACCAGTTTTTTGCTTTTAATGCCATCTTTATGCTTACGGTATAGAAGTCAGAATCGGTTGAACGGACTGTAAAAAAAGTTTGTTTAAATGTCTAAATTCGTTTAAAGCATTTTGATTGGTTGAAACTATATTCAACCAATCAAAATGCTTTAAACGAATTTCACCTATTTATGTACTGTTATTGTATTTCTAATGATATATTTTTAATAATTTTTTTTTCTTTGTTCCTCTCCAACAGAGCACCTGCCATCCAATCTCTTCACCACCCTTGGTTGACTGGTAGAGAATGCCTAAGGCATTAAGTCCGCCTTTGTAACTTTTTGTGTGTGAAAAGCTTAAATAAATAAGTAATGCTTGAGTTTTGAGTGAGGTTCTGTGATACGGGCCTTAGTCAGACGCATTTATTTTGACGATGAATATAGAAATATAGAATTAATAAAATACATCAGTTTGCATTATATTGGTGACTTGCACAAGTTTACTTTGCCACAAGTACACTTGCGCATCAGACTCGTAAATAATTATTGTGTTTATGATTTTCTAAGAATACTGTGCTTGCATAATTAAACTTGCAAAAATTATAGTGAACTGGTCTGTAAAATAAGTTATTGGCGTGTATAAGAGTTTTTTCTTTTCGTTTATCCAATTAATTAAGTACTTATTTACATCAATTTAGTATGAATTGTTTCAAATTATTTTGTATGACATAAGCGTGTCAGCGTGTGCTATTATCAAATTATATGTATTTTTCAAGTTAAACTTTTATTATCGACCAACTTTTTTTTTTCTTATTTGTTCAGGTCCTTTTTGTGTTCTCGATATTTTTGACGCTGGCTGATATATTATTTTCTACAATATTTGAATACATTGTATCTTTGTTTGTAATTGCGACATCATTTTATAAGGTTAAATAACTTGATACTGTTTTCGGTACTGAAAAGTAATTAAAATTAATCATACCTGACTGTCATGAAAATGACCATATGCCGTTATATCCTAAAATATCATAAACTATAAATAACCCCTCTGACTTAAAAGGACTTGCTGTTTCCACAATTCATTCCTTCAAAAGTGGCAGTGTCAATAGAGTATTAAAGTGAAACTTTTATTACATCGTCTCAAACCTTTTCGTCTGTGTGTTGCATGTCGCGTGACGGTCGGCCGCGGAGTAGGGATAAAGTGAAAGGCGCTCGTCAGAGCAGCCAAGGCTAATATGGCGGCGCCTATAGAAGTTTCACTTTAACCGTGGTTTCATAAAACCACACAATCCTTTTTTATTTTGATAATATATATCATGAAAATAGTCTATAATATATGTACTAGGTATGTGTTTAAGGAATGCTAATAATAGTCTGAAGAATTGCCCTGTACCTTTATGTCATAGTGATAACTGAGTTTATGTCAATAAAATTGTATTTCTCCAGTTTTGTGTGTTTTCTGATGTACCCTTATAACAGCATCGAAGTGTTGCGTATGTGTAGGCCGACCGCTTAACGAGTCCGTTCCTGAGGTAGCTGCGCGGTGCGGGAGGGGTTGTGGTGTGTCGTGATGCAAGAGCGAACTGATTCTTCAACTTGTTACAACTGTAATCCCCTCCCGTACCGCGCACGGACTAAGTTAAGTGGTCGGCCTATAGACAAATCAGCAGCTTTCTTTGACGAGAACCTGTACCCTAATTGCGTTATGCAACACAATCAGAATCTGTTTCGATTTGAAACAGAAAAAAAAAATCTGCTCAACAACATAAATAACGCAATGAATGTTGTTGAATTGTCAAAATGAAACAAATTAGGCAAAATTGTTTACGAAAATAAGTTACGCAATTAGGGTACTGACTGATTGATGCACCAGCCTCGGTCATAGAGTAGGCTCACCTCGTGTCCTATTTAAAAGCGATCGTTGCGCGAATACACGATTGTTCGAACTTTTTGTTCGGTGAACCTGAACGCGTGGTCGCGCCGACAGAGGCCGCTTTCCGGTTTTCCGAACAAAAAGTGACATGCACGCGACCGATCACGTATTCGCACGACGATCACTTAAATAGGACGCGGCCTTATACATTGATCACCACGCTTCCTCAAGGCGGATTGGCGATTTGTAAGTCGTGATTTCTTTACGTTTGTTTTTCCTTACCGTGTCCAAGATAAACTAAGAAAGTAAGTAGGCAATGATAATTATGAATTTTAAAAGTAACATTGGTACTTGCCCGATTTCGAACCCACAATCGTGCTCGAGGGGCACGTGCTCACCACTGGGTCACCACGACACAATAAAAAGCTGGTTTGCAACTCGAACAAATAAAAATGAATCGATACTGGTGCTAATTCTCTTGTCACAAATGCCTCTAAACTAGACTAAAAATCATCAAAACTTAGTTTATTCCTGTCAAACAACAATTTCCCATTCTGAAATAGACTAAAGTGACACAACTTAACTATATATATTTTAGTTTGACAGCACTAAGATGGTACTGAGATACTAATTTAGTGAAAATGGCAATTTTGCTATTCTGAATTTGATGTTTTTCACCTAAAATTTAGATTTTCTAACTAAATTTGACTATTTTAATCGCGACTAAAAACGTGTGAATTAAAATTGGTTGTCATAAACTTTAAATTCACACCAACACCTTGACTTCAGATAGGTACAGAAACAGTACTGAATCTTTATTTTTCTTTTGCTTATATCTCGAAAACGGTGTGTCCAATCGCAAAAATAATGAAAATTTCGACCCCCTTTAAAAATGCACCCCTAACACCTTACATGTAGGTAATAATTTTTCAAATTATCCATTCAAAAAGTGAAAAATTCCATATAAAACACGTTGAGGTTGCCCCCCCTGCGCGCCTCCGGCTCTAAAAAGATTCACGTGGTTAGGTATCACGTGTGGAGTTGCTACTGTCAAATTCGATTTAGATGTGTCAAAATTATTTTTAAATTTAGAGAATTTATTTTGTAGAATAACTTTGAGATTCTCATAGTCAAAAGTAAGGAATTTTAGTTTAGTTAGTTTAGTTCGGTGTACAAGAGTATTCGCACCACTATGAGTCAATCTAACATCAAGGTTTTTCTCTGCTCGGTTTGGTTGGTGGTAGGGCTTGTTCTAAGTCCGCCTGGCTAGCTACTACCATCTTATCTAAGTTTGTCATAACAACGCCAACAACGCCCTAACAACAATGGTAACAGCATTGTTGTGTTGCGGCAGTGAGAAGTAAAATAATCAGTTCCTCTGTGGTTGAGGATTCCGGTTGAAGCTCGCTTCCACCTTCGGTCTGATCATCACTTAGGTACTCCATCAGGTGAGATGAAGGCAAAGAGCTTCGCCGTTGTGGAGAGTGAATTGAACTGATGCTATGGCCAGATTGATCAGCACCTACGAAAGGTGCCCCTAAAAGCTTAAAACTTGCTATGAAAACCTTATAACCAGGGATGGGCCGAAATTCGGTTCACATTCGGTTCAACCGAACTTCGGCAGCTTGAACCGAACTTCGGTATTCGGCCGAAATTCGGCACAGGAAAAATAATACCTACTTGCACTATTTTGACTGAAATTTAATAGAATTAGAATAGCATTACTGTTAAATAAAATTATGTCTTTTACTCACTCATGGTCATTTATTTTAGTTAGGAACATTGTAAATGTAAACCTTAAATTAAATCAGTTATTTTTATTAGTCTTGAAAATCTGTTCTTATTAGGCCACGCGGTGGAAGCGCGGTGCGGGCGGGGTACATCTAGCAATAATTGAAGTAAATGCGTAAACAAGTCACGACGTGAAAGCGCGCGAAATTGAACCGAAGAAGAACTTTGGTTCAGTTTCGCGCATATTAATTCATTTTTTTTTTCATTTTAACTGAATGTTCGGCCGAAGTTCGGATTCGGTTCAAACCACATTCGGCCCATCTCTACTTATAACTGTGGATGGATACCTATTTGTTAGTAGGTACCGGATTGGACCACAGGCTACTTTATCCTGTTTAGTACTTATATAAAGAGTCTAGGACAGTGGTTCCCAAAGTTGATTGAACCGCGACCCACCTAACAAAAACTTCCAAATTCGGGACTCACCTCTTGGCTGTCATGGTGAAAAAAGGGATATAGGTACTTAACTAGGTATTTTAAATGAAGGATGTATTTGTTTCTTATATTTTGTCATTATAGCATCAACTTCAATAATTTTAGTTTCTTTTAATCGCAATGAGTTTGATACGTCCAATTTACTTCGATAGTGGTGCCGATTCCCTTGTTCACAAACTAAACTAAATTTAAGTTCAGTGCATGTTTTTCTTTCTATTTAATTAAGAAAAGGACAGAAGATAAATGGTAGTTTAGTCCTGTCAAATTAATCAGCGCTTGACGTAAATTGACGTAATTTTAGTAGGCAAGTTTTTAATCATGTCTAAACTTGTATGGAGTAGTGACAGGCGCTGATTTATTTGACAGGACTAAACAAAAATTTATCTTCTGTTCTTTTCTTAATGAAATAGAAAGAAAAAATGAAATTATTTGGGGTTCCATTAATTACATGTCATGTTTTTAGGGAGGTACATGTCCAGTTCGTCATTACTTATGCTATTCAGGGACGCGGCTATAGTTTTTACAGGGGTGGGAGGGACTTTCTGATGCTGCCAAATTGGTCGCACACCTTTTTGATAAATAATAGGTATTAGGACAGTGGATTATGTAGGGTGAGAAGAGCGAGCGAAGTTAACTAGATAATTTTAATACCACGGGGTATTAAAATTATCTAGTTAGCTTCGCGCGGATCGGATAGGTTAGGATTTGATTTACGTTTTCAAACAGAAATAGGAGTTACATTGTCGACTTATGCAGGAAAACTCATTATGAAAATGTAGAATACAAGAAAGAGCGAAACGAGCTTAAAAATTTTGCACACTCTCGGATACGTTCGATTTTCTTTTGATCATTCCAAAAGAACTAAGAATTCCTTGCTTTGTCGACTTATGAAGAAAAGCTCAAGAATCAAGACAAGCGAGCGAAGCGAGCTTCAAAATTTTAGTACCCCACCTTGAATAGGTTCTGTTTTCTTAGGATTTGATTTACATTTTCAAACAGAAATAGGAGTTACATTGTCGACTTATGCAGGAAAGGCCAAGCAACTATGAAAATGTAGAATACAAAAGCGAGCGAAACGAACTCAGTAATTTTGCACACTCTCGGATACGTTCGATAATCTTTTGATAATTCCAAAAAATCTAAGAATTACTTGCTTTGTCGAGTTATGAAGAAAAGCTCAAGAATTAAGACAAGCAAGCGAAGCGAGTCTCAACATTTTAGCACCCCGCCTTGAATAGGGTACTGTTTTCTTTTGACCATTATACAGAAAGAGAACTTACTTTATCGAGAAGAAAAGTTTTAACTCGTTTCACAGCAGTTTAGGTTTTTGAAATCTGGCCTTAAAACCCGAGCGTAGTGGTGCCCAAATTCCCAAGTGTGCTTCGCTCGCTCTTTCATCCCTTATCCTCTATTTTTATAACTGACTTTTTAAAAAATGTTTTTGTATATGGGGTCACTGTGGTTCAAGTACCTACAGTTTTTAGTTAGTAAGACACGTAAATTATTCCCGGCTCTCGACAGCTTGAATGGTTTGGGGGGGGGGGGTCATGACCCCCAGGACCCCCCCCTCGGACCGCGCCTGTGCTTGTGGAAGGCCTATGTCCAATAGTGGACGTCTTTCGGTTGGATTGATGACATCTTCAGCTTCCCATAACTTATGCTATTCAGGGACGTAGCTTTAACATGTGAGGGGGGTACTTTGATGATGCGGCCAAATTAATCGCAGCACTTTTTGATAAGTAGTAGGTATTAGATCAGTAGAGTGAGAAGAGCGAGCGAAGCTAGCTCGAAAATTTTAACAATGCGCCTCGGATAGGCATAGATAAGGTTTTTTTTTATATTTTCAAAGAAAAATAGGAGTTACATTGTCTACGTAAGCAGGAATTCCCAAGTAATTATGAGAATGTAAATCTGTCTATTTTTATATAGGCAGTTGGTTTATTTACACACACGTATTTACATTATTTAAAAACTATCAGATTTAAAATAATAATAATGTACAAGTATATAAAAAAGGGGGGAGGGGAAATAATCATAGAGCATCAAAAAATTCGTCCGCATCGCTGTCAATAGGAAAAGTGCCCAAAAGGCTGCCAGCATTGCCACGTTGTATGGCAATGCTGATTCTTTGACCAAAGAATAGGCCAGCCCTGTGGTCATTATTGTGTGTATATGTGGTATTAATAAGATTGTTCCGTACCAACCTGCAGAGCAGCTCATCCCACTGCCTCTGGGAAGATGGGTTCACGGGCCGATCTGTATTCGGGCAAGTCGCTTTCCAGGCGTTCTCCGCATCGGTCAAGCACGACAGGGGGCTAAAATTTTCGCGGTCAACTTTTCAGTGCTGTGGACAGGAACGCGGGTAAGCTAATACTGGTAATTTTGCGGACGCCGAGGCCACCAAAACGGATGGGTAGTGTAGCTTGCAGCCACTCTCGATCGTCCAGGGCCACGTTTAAAATGGATGTTAATGTGCTGCGAATAGTTTGTTCAATTTTGTCCAAGAGGTGTGACTGCTTCATAAGGGGGAAGAGCGCAAACAATATATAAAATTTGGACCAAAACAACAGTATCTAATCAGGGTGAATGCCGAATGTAAATTAATTTTGGAGAGTCTGTCCGAAACGTCGTTGAAGTTTTTGATTTTTTTGTTAATGAAGGGAGAAAAACTGTCTTTTAAAATTGGGGAACCTGGGAGCTGAAGTGAACGTTTTTCTAAATTTTTTATATGTGGGGCTATTGTATTAAATTTCTCAAGAGTCAATTGTCTGTCGGTAATGTCAGAAAGGAAAATTTCGCATTTTGTTGGGTTAAGGTCCAAGCCAATAGATTTAAATTGTTGTTTGAGGAGTTGTAGGTCTTTCAGAACGGTGTCTACATCACCTCCTAGCGTTCCATCATCTAAATACTACACGTTAAATTTTGAATTTAGTTTCTGGGTAATTGGATGGATAGCCAAGCTGAAAATGATTGGCCCGAGAGGGTCACCATGTTGGCATCCTACTGCAAATAGCTTTGATTGATATTTGAATTTAAAGCTTTTATGAAGATTTGTCGATATTCAGAAATCTGAAAATATCAAAACACTTGAAAGTAATTATTAAAAGTCCTAAGCCTCTTATCTGAAACTTTTCAAATATATTTTCGGTGTCCTCTCGTCATGACGCATCTACTCAGCTATCAACTTTTCGCCCTGCATGTTTGCTCAAAAACCCTCTGGGCTCCCCGGGGTACCATTTTTTTTGTTGTGTGCTTTTTAGTCTGTGCTAAATAAATGTATTTTTTTTTCTACAAAAGTTTGTATGGAATTTCGTCATTTTTGGCGATGGGAAATTCCATCTGGCGGGCGATTCAATAGTTTATTACCTAGGGTGAAAAGTTAGTCCATTTGCCACCTTGCCGACTGGCTATTATATTTTCCCACGAGCCTCCCGGCATGAGCTATTCCCGTCAAAAAATTATTTACTTACCTACAATAATTTGAATTTTTCAGCATTTCTACACATCATCAGAAGTAGTCCACTTAGAGCAACCGTCCGAATAGCACCTGCGACTCAGCAGCCTACTGCTGGGATGCATTTGTTTTACAGGACGTTATTCAATGAAAGATATCGATAAAACAAATTTCGTATGTACGTAAGTATGTGTAATTAATAAACATTCTAGTGATTTTTATCGATATCTTTCATTTAATAACGTCCTGTAAAACAAATATATCTCAGCAGTAGGCTGCTAAGTCGTAGGTGCTATTCGGACAGGTTCTCTAAGTGGACTACTTCCATCATCACACTTCATCTTCTACCCTTATTTTTAAGGGATAAGCACATACGTCGCTGTTATTTATTAACTGTATCGGCACTCTCCATTTAGTTAGCGTTAACCTCATTATGATAATCAGCTGGGGGTGATAGCTAACTAGTGCAAAAGGGGTAGTAACCCTCCTGTTAAAGGGCTACTCCCGGAATTAGCCTCCCCCTCCCTAGTTCGATAATTGACGTGACCTTCGGTTTTTCCATAACGGGTTGCATTTCTAAATTCAAGGACGGTCAAGTTTTTTTTTTGGTTGGACATAAGTAATTTTTTTTTGGGTGGGAAATTATCAAATAACTTCTCCTGCTCTGGGCGGAGCGGGAGGGCGTGTTAGACTCTTACTGACTAAAACCCACCCGTGTTCCTTCAGTTGCCATGTTGCCGGGGGCCACGATCTCCCTTTCGGTCTTCGCAACCCCGGCAGGCATCGGCCTTAGCGGACCCCGTCAGTTTTGCTGACATCTCTTTGAGGCGCGCGTGGAACACAACGCGCCGTCGTCGACCCGGGTCTGGTCCTTATCGGACGGCGAGCTACCCATTGCTCGCATTGTCCGCAAGTCCGCTGGACTCAAGTCCTAAAGTTTCTCTACTGAATTAGGTACGTTATAAAATTTACAAAGAAGTCGAGAGCAAAAGTATAAATTCATGAAAGACTTTCTATTATAAATACTTAAATAAAAAAATCTTGTTTTTTTTAACAATTCAAAGTTTTTTTGTTGGAACTGCTGAAGCAACCGCTGTACCTAGATAATATATTTATTTAAAATAATTGGTATGTTTAGCTGCACACTTAACCTAGAAGTTTATAAATATCGAAGTGAGTACATATTTACCTTTACTGTTATCCTCTTCAGAGTTACATCATAACATTCCGAACCTCCTTACCTACTATTTAAATGTTTCAGTGCATGATATTCTAATAATAAAGTATTATTTATTTTCGATGACGCAACGTAAACCCAGCGTGCACTGATGGCATTGATCCGAAGATGATGTCATCATAATGCACAAACTGTAACTAACCTAACCTAATATATAATGTTGACGACGCAATTCTTGCCTCCGTCCTCGACCGTATCGCTTACATTACAATACATAGATATTAAACTACTCGCCGTGACACTGTTACATATTAAATTAACGACTAAACCTAGCATTAATAAAAATAGTTGTAATAGAAGGCGTGTAAGGGCCAAAACTTACGAATATAACTCCCAAAACAACATTTCAAACTTCGAAAACTTTACAACGACGCTTTCAGAGACCACTGACGTTAACCGCGCATCCAACGCGCGTTGGGTAGGCGTGCAGTACGCCGCGCCGCGCGCTTGCCCGCCGGTGTACCTCGTGACATAGTTTAGATGCAGCGCGCGTGCTTCAAAGCGGAAGTATAATGCCATTATCGATTTGCTTATGACAGAAAATGCGTTGAATGGACAAGGTTCTGGCAGGGGTGCGCGGGACGGGGCGCGGTGCCGCGGGCTTGAGCGGAGCGTCAGTGCGCCGGAGGCAGCGGGCTGCGCCGTACGTGTCCACGCAGCCCGCTAATCGAAAAATTCCGAGTGTTGTGCAAATGCTTGTGTTTTTATGGCGGTCACATTACTACGAGTGTTGGTGCTGGGTGTGATCGCGGCGGCCGCCGACGGTTTGTTATTTATCTGTGTCGATTGTGATGGTTGTTGTAGCGTCCACGTGTTTTCGGCCGGGAGCGAGCCGCTGTTTACGGCGCGGCTGGCGCATGCGCTCGGCTTGTTTGCGTCGCCTACGGCGGGTCAAACACCGGCCTAACTTACAGCCTACTCGTTCCTACATGTTTTTGGTCCGTCAAGTAAGTCTAGATATAGATCTCGAGATGTGGCCACCGATAAACAGGCAAGCCAAGGTAATCGATACAACTTGTTTTCTCAGGATATCATACTTGTTTTAGCGAATATCACCCGAATTTACTGTTACTCAAATGTGTTTGGTTTAGGCATCCTTTATTTCTTTACAACCTTTCAGAGCGATGTCTTACTTTGGAAACCCATTCATTTTTATTACTGTTGAGTTTCCAAGAAGTTTGGTGTTATTTTTACTAAGAACAATAGTAAATAGTAACTTAATACTTATTGATGCGTGGCCTACTTATTGGAATTCGCGTAGGAATCACGTTGCTTTCCAATTTTCTCACTTCGTACTCAAGGACAGTTCTATTGGTGTCCGTTTCTCAGTCACTGGGTCAGCAACACATGAATAAGTTATGTGCATCTTAATAATTCCGTCCTTTTGCTTTAGTCTAAGTTTTTGTTGTTTTGTCTCTTTTCTTCCTACTCCCTTAACACAATCCGCATCTTATTCTTACACCTCTCTAGCCGTGTTGATTCTTAACGACTGTAAACATTCTTGTAGCTTGTCATGATGTCCAAACGCATGATTTCCTGTTGAGCAGGTTGACGTCAATGCCCTTAATAGGGTACCTACTTTGTTTTCATAACCGTCCTACCGGGAATACATGCAAATGAATTATAATTAAAAACTACAGTATCGTCCATAATGTTAGACACAGCTGTTCCATATTCAGATTATTACGGGACTGTTATTTTAGCAACTGCATCTTTCTCATTTGATGGATCTTATGCAGATTTCCGAAAGCATCTTTTGAAAAACATTCCTAACATTACTTACAACAATTGAGATAGCGACATCGGAAATGAAGCAAGTTTAATAAATCAGATATAATATTAGTTTATTCGGACAACAGTATATTTCCAAAGTACCCTATAAGAGTTTCTTAATTATCTTATCATTCCAACCAACTCCATACTTTAATCACTTAGTTGTTCTTACGACTCCCATGAGGAGGTATAAAGAAGTCGTAACTTTAACTAGAAACAACATGCCTCGGGTAACAGACCGTATAGAACATGCAAACCTTCTATTAAAACCTTACTTGGAACCTTACTTTTTCCTTTGCTTCATCTTTTTTGATGTCATCAAATTCATTTACGACTTAATTTGTTTTATATTCCAAGTCTCCGAATTCAAGGCTCAATATCCTTTCTCACGTTCTAAGCCTTCATTTAATTAGATCTTGCCCTTTGGACAATGTCAACTGACAATTCATTGACCCTATGGTCAATCCACTTGGTCTTAACTGCTGTAAAGTCAATTTGTAGCCGAAGCTATGGAGATAATTACAGATAGTTAGTAGATAAAGTTTTAGAACTCCATCTGGATTTCCAACAGCCTCGCCTTCCGGCACAAGTTTGTTTAGAACTAAATTAAGAGTTTAGTGAGATATTTCGTTAGGAACTTGGCAAGAAATTTACTGCGATTTGTTTTTCGAAACATTATTAAGTTAATAACGTCTTTAAAACTGAAATTATTTTTGTTAAAAGCGACTTCAAAGCTGGCTAACGAAATTATGGATAAATTTAGGCGCGCCAATTATGTCGGAGGATAATTGACGACTAATTATGAGATCGGAAATTACTGCCTTAAGAAGAAAACTTAGTTACAAAAAGAAATCTTATCACAGTCAACGGAAGTGAAAAATATATGTTCGCTCTTTGACTGCTAAAGTTAATTAATATTTACATTGCATAACTACTCACGTTTCTTTTACGTTAATACTACAAGTTTCTTTTGAGTTTGAAGCGTAGACTTCAATTTAATTATCAAGAGAAAACAGAAACAGACTAATCCAATGAACTAATCTTTTAACTTCTTTAATGGCGTCAAACTTGGGAGTCTCCAAGAAGATCAAGGAAACAATATAGTCGTTATTTAGTACTGAAAAGGGTTTAACAACTTATATTTAACCCCTTTTATTATTAAAATACGCTATATCAAGTAGTTCAATTAAATATTTGGTTCTTAAGTAACTAATCGCGCGTAGTTTCGGGAGACTCAATAATTTTCGTTTGAAACATTCGTGTATCTTCTAAGCTGTGAGAATTAAGTTGTTAACTAGATAACTTATTTTCAGCTATCTTGTACACCTCTGTATGAGTAATTGTTTTGTATCGCACGGTTTTGGAATTCGTGCCTTTACATTTTTTGTTGGTTGGTTTTGGGCAGATAACACACGCGGGACTTTTCGATGGATACCTGGACTCTAATCTAATTAATTCCAAGTTCAAATTACAATACCTTCATCAATATCCTTTAAGCATAAAACCTATATTACAGGTTATTGAAATAGCAAAGAAAGTATCAGATGGCAATTAGGAACCGACATTGAAAGTACTGAAACCAACAATGCCTGACATTTCCAATAACGTTATCTCCAATAACGTTGTCTAAAGATATCCTACAGATCACTATTGTGTGATAAGTATTATCTTTCCGTCTATCAATAAGTCTAGTCTGACAAAGCTTCACTTGTTGTTGACAATAGAACACTGTGGGTCGTATTAGACTATCAATGGCTTCTGATAGTGTGCTCTATTGACTGGGTGTCAAGATGACAATATTGAACTAGATATTGCAGTTAATAATGATAAAGAGAATATAGATAGTGAAGAAATACAAGAGAACTGTGTTATTAAACTAGGAAGACATTATTTAGATAAGGCATTTAAGAATGGAGTGATACTAGGAACAAAGCCTACCTCGATGATGTTATAATGTTATGTTTTGTTATTAACTACCAATACCAACCAATATGAGGTTATTTAATAGCCTCCTACGTTTCATGAAAAGCGTATTTTTTTGCTGAGGACTATAAAAGCTTTCGGCAGTAGTTTTACTTCATGCTCTATTAGGGGTTAATGTTACAGCTGGGGTCGCGGGAAAGTCTGAAAGGCATACCGTGGCCCCTGGCAACATGGCAACTGAAGCAACATGGGTGGGTTTTAGTCAGTAAGAGTCTGAGACGCCTTGCCGCTCCGCCTAGAGCGGGAGAAGTTATATGATAACTTTCCAGCAAAAAAAAAAACAGGGTTTAATGTTAAAGACTAATACATAGGCCCGCGTGGTGGATTACGGTCCACTCCCTCTCACAGAGAGGAGGCCTGTGTCCCAGCAGTGGGAACATTTATAGGCTGATGATGATGATGATGATGAATACATAAAATGTTATTATTTTTTTAATCATCTTTTATTCAATCAACTACTCAGTCTTCAGATTCAAGTTGTTTACAGGCTCGTCCAAGGTCTACCAGAACCTTGCAACATCTGCTTCTCCACCTTCCGCATCCAGTCTACCCTAGCTGCTTTCATCCATCATGCCGTGCCGCTTCGCTACTTCCACTGCTTACAACTATTTATACCTCAACAAAGAACTCCTTGAATATGTTTAACATTAACATAAAATATTATAAGTTGCAATACATAACGACCTTTAACCAAACATTCTCATTTATCTTAAACGCCAATAAATATGGATGAACAAGCAATAACGTGTGTGGTATCATTGTTTTCTCTCCAGCATTGATTCCCATTAATATTTATTGAATATTATGTCAAATAACATCTTAAGTGGTCACCTCTGCGACATTGTGACTGGTCGCTACTTAAACTGTTATTACGAGTAGGTAATCCATTTTGAATTTAATAGGCTTGTTACAAAGAGATTGGATGTTTTAATGTTTTTATTTGATACATGAATGGATTTATAAGTATTCATTAAATAACAGTCTGAATGAGTTGTTTGGTACTAACTTCAGTGTGGCTTATTGGAGATTTACGCTCTAGACAATGACTATGCAAAAGAGATAACTTACTCCTAACCTTAGCACCTAAGTTTCGGAGTATTCATGTTTGACCAACTTTTAGTACGTTCATATTCGCTTATGAAAGTAAACTGCGATTGAAAACTGCAAAGGAAGTACTATCCTTAAAACAGACACAAAACTTGTTTTAGGAAATGGTGAATATTAGGTGCAGCATAGATTAACATTCCTACAGCAAGTTTGGGGGAATAATATTACAGATTGGTTAACTAAACTGACTCACAGATGATTGCCTGCTTTTAAGGACTTGGACCACATTGAAAAATATGAGTCGTAGAGTGCCTAAATCCAATACAAACTCACACAAATCACTGCAAATTGTTTTGTACTGAGTCAGCTGTTCAGACAACAGCACTGAACTGGGTTAGGCACAAGGTCAGTATAATTGGGTAAATATCTGTTTATTATGTGATATACCAATTTGTGTCTAGTCGGTTGACTAGGTATTAGGATATGTGTATATTTGTACGAATATAATCGGACGGATTCGTCCGAAATATACTGGGATTATCTCGTTGCGGTGTGTAGGTGAGGTCTATATTTAGCAAAGGCTCTTATCTGACTATCTATCTATTTGTGGGGACATGATTAAAATGACTTAAATCCCATACAACAAAAAATACCTTTTTGGATGTCATGGTTTGAATAAAATTTTCATCTTTGATGACATCCTGCATAATTCCGACCATCGGCAATATCTAACTACTAGAAAAATACACGTTGAGTAAAAGCACTCCTTAAAAATTATTTGCATATAAAGCACATCATATTTTATAAAACCATTAATAGTGATTTATTTGAGAGCATACAACAATAAATTAGCAAATATTTCATCGTCCAATACACTGGTGACTCATAAAGTCTCACAATGAGCAACTGAATACAGTCCTTAATAAGAAAATGACAAACCATTAAGTAAATAGCCTTTTTCTACAAACAACTTTGTATTGAGCTGATTTCATATCGATTTGACCTAGAGAGGGGGACTATTAATAGCAGCTTTCATGTTTTCAGCTGGTGAAATTGTATTAGAGACTTTAGGACTTTCTATTAGCGCTGATATTTTTGAAACTTAATACGTTAGTGTAATCAATTGTACCTTTCGTCTCGGAAGTATTTGGTTTTCCTATTGGAGAAAGGATAAGCAAGAGCCAAGAGGCAACTAAGCTTTTAAGCCTAAAGTAAGGTAAACAATTGCTTTACCCATCGCTATAAGTCAATACAATAATACTGAAAATAAAAATATGAAACAAGTGAGATTATCTTTCTGATTTCTAAAGATCCAACAGCACCACAAACAGTTCTTTTAGAGAAGAACCTGCAAATTCAAAATAGCTTTAAATTCAAAGGCTCAAAGACAAAAGGCGATGATTATAATAAGTATAATAACACAACAATCGTAAACACAAGCATGCCGAAACAATAACAAAACCACTTAACGGTAACACAAAAACTAAAAGGCCTATTTGCTAAAATACAGAAAATCAACGCATGGCAAGTATTAAAACGTGTACAATTATAAAGCGATTAATCTTTAATGTTGTAAGTTGAATCGTTGATCGCAACCAGAGGCCTCGCACCGTTTTTACAATAGCAAAAAATTGTGAACCAAGGTTGTGAGCGTCGAACGGGGCTTTAGAGAAAATGTTGGGCTGCCCAGATGTTTTAACACTGAGGCGTTCGAAGCTCTAGCAGAGATAACTGCTAAGCTCAGCAGGTTTGATATTGAAGACAATGATAAAGTACATATTGATCCGGAATCTATCGCTACTAACTTTGATATAACATTTGTAATGAAGATTTTCATAGTATAAATTATTATCTGTAATAGGTACCAAGGATTGCAACAAGGAAGCTTCGAAGATGATTTAAAAAGGCCTCTTGGGGTTGTCCTGAGAAACATGACACGCTGTTTGGTGACTGACACCATTGATAATTATTGGGCAATATTAATCGTCTTTTCATCAGACTATAAGTGTATACCGGATCTTTTCTGCAGATGATATTCTTCAATTTTAGTCTATATCCTCTATTGAAAGGTATTATGGCTTTACTTACCCGTCTCTTACGCAGGCTTCAGGCGTTATTATGGCAATCTGTTACCTTTTGTCTTTTCCATCCTTAATTTAAGGCTGTTAGGAAGACATGTTTTACTTGATCTTATGCCCCAAATCATAGGAAGAAGTAATGATTTTATTGTATAGTTTGACTTACTAGATTTCTTTGATCTACCATTCTAGACTCTACTGTTTGCTTTAAGTTTAAACAAAACAACTCGGAACCCAAAAATATGTCTCGTCGAGTGAAATATATTACCATAAAGGAATATTATTAGAACAACTGAACAAACAATCAGTTGTTTCCTACGAATACTATTGCAAAATTCATGATTTTTGGAAAACATGTTTTTACAATACCTACCAAAAACAGATTATAATTTGCATAAGAGTCTGGAATTGGAAACTAACTAGAGTTTATAACTTTATACGTCTACACGAATTTTGAGATGTCAAAACTTAATAATATAAATAATCTTTTTGCACTATATGTAATAAAAAAAACTACGATACTATGAGAACTATGAGCTATAACTTTAAAAGTTATTGCTAAATAAATAATAATACAAGTACCTACAAGTGCCGGAAAACCACATCAGTTTTTTTTGCAATCTCCAAGTGTTTCAATAAAAAGACACATAACATGCACATTTTAGTACTATTTCCTCCAAAACTTATGTTGTAAACGTGCTGATTTGAATAAGATGGGCACTGTGCCAACTTCCCGCCATCAAGATAAGTAGCAACTTGGATTACATCGTAAATACGTCAGAAAATATTGAATGGTCAGACTTTGGGCCAATAATTGAAGAAACATAAATCAATCTATCCAATCCAATCAACCTTGGTGTTTGTAGAGTATGAATTTAGGCCAAAGGCCTCTTCTAAATTACGTCATTACACGTGTCCTGTTTGATGAACCTAGACCACCTCAGTCACGTTGTTTAGATGTGCATCCCACGCTGCGTTAGCTGGTTCGGGGTCTCCTCTCTTCGAGTCAAGAACTCGTCTCCTTTAACGGTCATCGGTCCTTCGACATGTCTGTGTTCTATCTGTCTACTGCCAACGACTATTCCGAGAAATATTATCTACATATTCTTTAAATGAATTTGGCAATAATATTATTCTCGCAAAACTTGACATAACAAAAAATCCTTAGGAATGTGCGTATGTGAAAGTGTAAGTTGAACGCGGTGGGTGTGAGAAAGCAAATTGATGTCATTTATCATTATTATACCTGGTTATACCTATAACTAGGTGCCAACATGGTTCAAGATGATGAAGATGTAATTGGTAAACAAAAAATGGTAGAATAAGTTGGTATTGAAGTCTTTAAATTATAACTGTACCTAACAAATAAATACTTTTACTAAACGACTAAAGGACAGGTAAAAGCGAAGAAAAAATTGTCCTTTGACAAATTCAAAAAAGTCATCGAGATAAGCAAAGCGTGTGAAAACCATGGACTATAATTTAACTTTGAGCTAAATCTAGGAGTAATAAGTTAAACACAGGCTGTCGATCAGCCTACCTGACTCTTAAAAGATAAAGAAAGAAAGGTAACTGCTGTACAAAGGCGATAGGATGGGTACGCACTAATTCACAAACTACGCAGTTTAATTTGGCAACTTTTGAACAGAAAGCCAATTTCAAGATAGAATTCCTAACAGGTACACAATTAGAAAACTAGATATAGAATCCTTGCAAGTATGATGATTGAATGCCTCTTTAGATTTTTAAGTACTTTGAAGAATATCTACAAATGAAAACATGTCAAACTCAAAAAATAAAGAAGCTGCTTAACATGACAAATGACAAGATAATACTTCTACTACAGATTACAATAATTTTTCTAACATTACTACGTTGATTACATAAACTTTGTGGAAATCAAAGTGGCGTGTAGCGAGGGGCGCGGCGGCTGTGCGGGGTAGAGGGGGCACCGCGTGCGCCGAGCAAGGTCAGGGGCCCCGACGCGGGCGCATACTACCACGATCCTTCATACACACCGCCTGTCCACGCGTCTGTATTGACCAAATGTGGTGCTGCTGAGCCTTGCTGGAGAATAGCGTGATGCATGTGGGCTGTAGAGTTAGGCTATGTTTTGGTTGGTCCTTTTAGGTTATGCGCACTGAGCATCTTATTTACAGCCTTTTCTAATGGATCCTTGATCTAAAACGGAAACGGAAATCATCAGAATCCTGTTTAGGCCCATCGTTGATAAATAAATATTTGTTTATTTACCTTCGCTATAAAATGGAAGTGAAATCTTTAAGGAAAAACTTGAAACATAGAATACAATTAATTAGAATTCGATTATAAAACTGCACAGTACACCAATTGGCGGGATCTGCTAATTAGTTTGCTAAAATAATACGTTAAAACGCAAATAAATGCGTCATAACATGATTAGCTAGTGTCCTTGGAGTAGCGAGACGGAACCTAATGTTAGACGATACCTTTTTCATAGACAAAGGAAGTCTGAGAACAAAACTCAAGTTTTCTAAAGGCCCTGTATTTAATATAAGCCTTAAATTTTCAACTAAAGGATATTTAGGGCTTAAAAGGATTCTGGAGACTTATGGGGTTGTTACAAACGCAGATCTTAGAACTAAGGAAATAAATGTCTTAGGTCTTGCTTATCTTCTTCTTCCGTGCGATCTTGCTTAAATCTAGCTTACTTGTCTTGAGCTTTTTTTAATGAAATGTTACAAGAAAACGTCTTGTATGGAGATCTTGAAATGTCTTGTCCCATATTTGGACACTCTACAAAAATTAACATTAGCGCTAATCCTTTTGATCAATTCCAAGTAAAAATAGAATCGTTACGTCCATTTAGAAACAAGCTGCCAACAAACACTGGTTCCACAGCGTCTCAGCAGGCAGTTGCTAAAAAAAATGTCGAAAAAACAAATCGTACGATGAAGCCAAAACGTTGAAGTCTAATTAATATTTGCAAACAAGTCGAGGAGATGTGTTTTTTCAGAGTGTCAGAATTCGGAAGTTTGCTGTTTGTCCAGTTTATCTTGAGATGCGGGGAAATACGGAAATAGTAGATTATGTTGATGATCGCCTTTGAAACCAGTGACTCTATGAGGGATCTAAGTACAGTGGATATGTATTACGTTTGTGGAAGACGTAATTAGGAATTAACTGTGTTTTTTTGTATTCTTTCCTTTGATGTGAGATATGTATATGGTATAGCAGGAAAATTTTCTTCTAGCTATGCAAAATTACCTTGATAGACCGTTGTTTCTAATGTTTTAAGTTTTTGTATGGTCATCATCAGGATTACTGTAGGAAACGTCATTCCATACATCTTCTCCGTTTTAACGACTGCCTAGTTTTGCTTGGATTTAAATTCTCAAAAAACGAGTATTTTCTCTTGTCAAGGACTCATGCCTTATCTATACCATTTAGAAAATATTTGAACAACTAAATTTTAACCTGCCTAAACGATGGATCCAAGCTAAAGTAAGTAGCATTTAGTTTTTCATAATTTTGTCTCTAACCAAATATTTATAGCCCGGTTCGATCACACAATTGCCTATAGCCATTGCTCTGATTGCCTGCTTGTGGAATCTATGACGCGTGACGCTAGCTCAATGGGCGTATCGTCCACAATTATGACGTCACACAGAGCTACATATTTCGTTTAATATTAAAATATGTCTAGGTACAGTCTTTTGTTTACATATATGTAAATTCATTTCTGTCGTGTGCATTATTTTTTGTTTTACCTATATATTGCACTTCCTTCTCTCTGTTGTGCTAAATCATCGCTATAGGACGATACAGCGACTTTTTTGACTATTTAGGTATCTAGTACAATTTTTAGGGTCACACACACCTTGTTCGCCGTTTTGGCCCTATTTGATATTATTTTGTAGATTATTTAAGTTAAATTCTCTTGCCCTTATTGCAATATATTTGTGGTCGGCACAACATCTCTTTTTCTTCTATATTTCTCTATTAGTTGTCATCTCGGAAGTCATCCCCTTTTTAGCCAAATAATCTTTCACACAGTCCATCCAGCGTTTATTTTGTTTTTGTATTTATAATTAAATAAAGCACATCTAAAATCGACTTTGGAATGTTTTCCAATATAAAAAACCGCAATAGTACGCACAAAAAGCCCAATAAACTGAGAAATATTAAAAACATTTCGCTTGTGCGAATTTCATATAAAGAGGAAATGAATGCAATTGAAGCGGACCGGGGTCCGTCAGTGGGTCACTTGTACGTCGATAACAATGTCATTGTAACATATAAATATAACTACTTACATGACATAATAATACAAACAAACTTTCATAAGTGACAGCAATGTTGTGTGCGCTCACGCTTTTTTTCGAGCGCGTTTTTCAAGTTCACCCAAAGAGATTTGATACATGACAACATAACTGGGCAACTTTTGAAATATACACGTGTTACGATTCTAGAACACCAATAATTAAGAATAAGGTACGAAAGGTAGTAAAGGAACATAAACTGTATTATGTGCAAATTTTTTAATAAATATTGTGTTAGAGATAGAAATTTTTGCGTCATTTTCCTCAAAGCAATCTTTGAGCTTTTCTGAGAAATATGTTTTCCCATTTAATGGTTTTTAAGGTAGGTATAGTTTAATATGTTTTATAAAGAAACGTTGTTGGAATAATACTATTACAAAATTCTAAGGAAACGCTGTTTAAATAATACAATAACAAAATTCCTTTGCTCCTAGGCGAAGGATCAATCTGCCAAAATGTCTTCAATTATATTTCAAAGCACGTACCGCTTCCGGATATCTTTTTGACCCGAAACCCTTAACGGAGGCTCTTTAATAATAACTGTGGTAGGTATTTGCTTAAACCGTCCCTTTGGGGACAGACCCTACTCTCTAACTTGTTAATATGTATGTACATTTTCTTGGACAATTTTTACTCTCCAATTTTCTTAATGCAAAAATAAGTATATGTGTTTTTTGTAATGTTTTTACGGCTGAACTTATGAACGGATTTTGCTGAAATTTGGCAGAGATGTAGTTCGTACCTATTCTGTCGCGAAAATTTAGGTGAAGTGAGCTGTCAACAGTGTCAATCCCTAGCATCAGGTGAAATGACAGCTCACTTCAAGCTCACTTCACTTATGCTTTCTTCTTAGGTGAGATTTTTACAGACATTATAGTAGTTGACATCTCAGAAATAATAAAGTTTTTAGGACAGCGATAGAGACAAAGATAGTTATAATGTTATGTTAATGTAACAGCATACGTCGCGTCGGTGCCTTAAGTATAAAGTAACAATTACGTGATAAAAATACATAATTGCAGGAATTTACCACATAAATAAAGTCATGTGAAATAAACCACTTAATTATAAGTAAGTACGATAAGATAGAACTTGAGATGTGGTAATCTCTACCATCAAAACTGTTTGAATAATAATGTTATCAAGGCTTGTACAGATCAGCGCGACATCGCGGGTGCGACACGGTTCGCGCTGCCTGTCGCGCCCGCAATATCGCGCTGGTCTGCACGAGTCTTAATTTGAGATCTTCGAATGATGTTTTTACAATCAAGAGTTTGAATTTTGCAGGGTTTTTGCAGGTATTTTCTTTAACCAATAATTACTAAAGTGGGGGTATTTTGGACTCTAGTTTTCTTGAAGAGTAAAACAACTAGGTAAGTACTCTGCTTACCTGCAAACAACCAAAAACTTGAATAAAGATTTGGTGTTTTCTATCAACAGAAGACAAGCTCGTTATACAATAAATGTGTCTGACATATTTCCGCCTGGCAATACCACCACGGCCGACTTTTATTATTTATAATACAAACTACTACACTTCAAGTGAATTGAATAAAAGCAAAATATAAGTAAATACAAGCAAAACGGTGACATCCTATTGTGGCCTTCACAAAGAAAAGGAAACCGTATTTTAGTCAGAAATAACATTTGTACAAATTCAGGCAGAGAGGACAGAAAACTAATTAGAATAGCAATATATATTCTATGTACGAAATAATGGTACAACCTTTTTTTGAGGTTATTTTTACTTTTTTATGCCCTTCGCTGGAAAAGTTTATACTTTTTATTTTCGACGAATGATCTGTTTTTGTTTCATATGAAATAAGGAAGCCGTGTATTTTTTGTGTTTCTATTTAAAATAATGTTATTTCACCCGAGAGATATAAGAATATTACTTTAGCAGTAGGTACTCAAGTACCTATTTAATGTAAAAACACGCTATAGTGGTACCACTGAACACTGGTTTAAAATTACCCTATTTTGGAATAATTCAACTGCAATAAACGAAGCAAAAGGAGTGTGTAAGGGTTGTACCAGGTGGCGTTCTGTATCTCTCCGACCCAGATGACCCCATAACACTCCTCCAGGAGAAGAATAGGGCCACCAGTACAGTGCACAAACACAGACGACACCCGTCATTCCGACCCCGCCGCCGAGGTCCTTCGCTATCGGGACCACGTCCCCGAGTAAATGAAACCCCCCCGACTCTTGCTCGAAAACGAGGTGCCAGCAGTTGTTGCAGCTGAGCACGTAGCTTTAAATACCCCGAATAATAATCGAGATGAAATCTAAGTTTGATCCAGCCTGTCCCTTCTTGCTGTCCTCCCCTCAGCGACGCCCTAAGCCGAGGTTCGTACCCCACAGGAGGTGCCCTTAGCGAGCGTTCGCATAGTTTTAATTTAGAATAGTTTATGCCCCTGGAGGCTTTAAGTGTGGAAGCTTAAGGCAGCCACAGGAAAGTCCGGTAAAGCAGCCATGTCCTCATAGGTCAACTGCGAGATGGCATAGTCAAAAAAAAAGGCGTTCTGTAGCTACCCCATAGGAAGAAGGCGTGAGTTGTATTTCCTACAGTCTACTAAACAGTCATCAAGTAACGTTTTCCTGATAGAAAGCAGGACAAAAAGGCAGTAAACCGGTCAAGTCCTTCCTAGCTTTGACACTATAAGTAGGTAAGTACTTAGATTTTGTCTCCTAAACTATTTTGTACCACATAGATTGTCTAAGAAGGGCTTATGTAAAACAGGTCCGCAGCCCGAAGGCTAACTGATCGCTTATGTTACCTCCAGTCTTTAAGGGGACTACATAACCTAAACGCAAGTTTTATAATGCCTAAAAAAAATGTATATGATCCATTGCAGTAAACAAAGTCAGAAAAATATGCTAGTAGTTCTGCGAACAGTAGATCTCGCGAGCACAAACTATTTTGTAACAAATAATATACCACTAAAGTCATTTAAAATAGGATATTTATAATACCATGTTTTTTGTTTTTAAAAACATGGTAAATATCCCGTTTTAAATAATTTTCTAAAATCTGCAAATAATTTTTAGAATTCTCTTGTTTTGTGATGAGAAGGTGGTTTCAGGTGTTCCATCAATCCCTATCTAGTAGTTAAAGGGCTGATTCCAATGGTAGAAATCTAAAAGTGAGCAGTTTACTGCATTTTGAGGAGCTATTCTGGTCATCACGCCGAAGATCTTCATTAGATCTTCACCAAATTTTTATGAAATAATTTTTTTTTCAAATAAAAAAGACCATCGAAATCGGATTCCATAAGGCGGAGATATCCAGTAGCCCTCTTTATGCCCCTTTTTAGAGGAAGCACCCCTCCAATCATAATTCCCCGAATACAAAAAAATCTATAAAGTCGTGAAACCTGTATACCAAGTTTCGACCAGATTGATTGTAAAATACGACCTGTACCAACAAACTGACACACGAAAGCAAATTTTGCCAGACTTGAAGCAGAGACACTTCGTTGGCTCGGTCAATGACGATTCTTCAGGATATTTATGCTAGTTAGATAGTGTGTTAAAAACATAATACAACTTATTTGATACCATAGAAAAGAATCACGAAGATACCTCTATAATTTTCTTTAAACGATTAAAAACCAGTACCTGTACCCTAATTGCGTAATGCAACACAATTACAATTTGTTTCGATTTGAAACAGATTGCTAATCTATTGCTTCATAAGTTGGAAAAAAAAATCTGCTCAGCAACGTAAATAACGCAATGAATGTTGTTGAACTGTCGAAATGAAACAAATTAGGCAGAATTGTTTACGAAAATGAATTACGCAATTAGGGTACGGGTCGATCGGGCTCTGCTCGGGTGAAAATAGATAAACATATCATCCAGGTACACCAACGTTGTATCATATTCCCGAGGCTGTGAAAATAGAGAAAATGAATTTTCCCAGATATGAGACCTAGCTAGAATTCTTTGTAAATAGATAATTGCTTTATATTTTGCAATAAATTACCAGCGTTGTGTCATAGCACTTCTCTTTCTATTTTTTCTATGCATTCTGACAGCAACCGCGCTTTAGCTGTTGTCAGCATGTACCCTAATTGCGTAACTTATTTTCGTAAATATGCCTAATTTGTTTCATTTGATAGTTCAACAACATTCATTGCGTTATTTACGTTGTTGAGCAGATTTTTTTTCCAACTCATGAAGCAATGGATTAGCAATCTGTTTCAAATCGAAACAGATTGTGTTGTATTACGCAATTAGGGTACTGGTTAAGGGCGAGGCTCAAGTCCTTTAGATCTTTATTGTGTAAATAATGAGTGGCGATGTGTGATCCTTGATACGTGTTTGTGTCAGGCAATCGTTGCGGCTTGTGGGTGTCAATCAATTACTTCGAGATTATTCGGAGGATAAACAGTAGGTATCAGGAATTCATTGGTACCATTTGGTTATTCATTTACTAGCGATGCGCCCCTGCTTCGCACGGGTTTTTCGACTTGACAAAACATCGAGATTTCTTTATTATAAGTAAGTTTAATATTAATTTAGGTATTACACATAAACCTTCAGGAATAAATTCTAAAAATCATGGTAAAAACCGCATCAAAATCCGTTGTGGAGGTCGACGCACAGACACGAAAAGCGATTTAAATTTATAATATTATATATATACTAAAAACACTTTATTGTATACCACCAACATTTCATAGGGCATTTTGGAATGAAAGTGAGTGAATTTACGCAGCACAACTTACTAGATCGATTGACCTCAGCAGGGCTAACATGGCAAGCGTAAGAACGCTCTCTTTCTCGATTTGGCGAAATTTGTCCACGATTCTGATGTCATTGTATTTTATTAATGTTCATTCAATGTTAGTTAAGACATAAAACCTGTGCATAAAAAGCTCGGTACCCTCTTAACAAAAAATAAAATTCTGAATGTTCCACAAAATGAAATTTAAATCTCTCATGGACTTTTTTAACTTTTCATGGGTGACATAACTCCACTTGATGGTCGAATTCATGATCGCAGTATTATGATTGCAAAGGAGAATTTTGACTAGTAACCGTTGACCTTCCCTTTTCTCTATTATCAACTAGACATGGGTTTTTTAGGGTTCCGTAGTAAACAAGGAACCCTTATAGTTTCGTCATGTCCGTCTCTCTGTCTGTCTGTCTGTCCGCGGTCTAGCTCCGAGACCCTTAGTACTAGAAAGCTGTAATTTGACATAGGTATACATATTAATTACGCCGACAAAGTGATAAAACAAAATTATGAAAAAAAATTTTTTTAGGGTACCTCCCATACACGTAAAGTGGTGATGTTTTATTTTTTATTTTTTTATCCCATCGTGTGGGGTATCATTGGAAAGGTCTTACAAAAACATTAGTTTATGAAAACTATTTTTGGATTCAGGGATCCGTTTGCAAAATATTAAGCTTTAAAGTGCTAATTTTTGTTAGAGTCAAGTGTCCCCCTCCCCTGCCAGCTAAATGGTTGGTTTTGGATGTGTGAAAAAAATCACAGCAGTAGTTTATATAACGAAATTAAAAGGAAAAATATCACAGCTAAGTAGGCTTTACTAGTTATCGAGTAATAATCGACCAACTTAACTTTGCAGTTGCAAAAACATGTTTTCCCATACATTCCGTATGGGAGAACATGTTTATCAACTACAAAGTTAAGTTTGTTTTTAGGATTAATTCATCCCAACTACGGAACCCTTCATTGTGCGTGGTCCGACACGCACTTGGCCGGTTTTTATAGTACGGAAGCAGGTGAAATTTATTATATTTACCTTCCATTTCGCCATAGTGACGACATGTCAAAGGTATGAAGAATTCAGTTACACAAACCCTCTATATTTATAGTGAAAGTACTGACCTTACCTTACGTTCAGTGTGGCGAGGAGTCATCTCTTACATTATTATTTATAAGGGTTTTACAATATTTATATTTAGACGGCTTATATCGTGAGAAGATGTTTGGGGTAGGTATATTTTTATACCGTAGGTGGGAGGGTTAACCTGGATAAGATTTTATAAAAAAAATATTGTAGAGCATCATCATTATTTCACCCGAAAGACGTCGACTGCTGAACATAGGCCTCCCCGAAGCACCGCTACATCGACCGGTTCCATGCTTCCAGTATCCAGCGGATTCCTGCGGCCTTCACTAGGTCATCGATCCACCTTGTGAGAGGCCTTCCAACGCTACGTCTTCCGGTACGCGGTCGCCACTCCAGAACCTTTCGGCCCCATCGGCCATCTGTTCTGCGAGCAATGTGCCCTGCTCACCGCCACTTAAGTTTGGCAATTCTTCGAGCTATGTCTGTTACCCTGGTTCTCCTACAGATCTCGACATTTCTGATTTGATCACGTAGGGAAATTCCAAGCAAAGCCCGAGATAAAAATCAGAAAAATTGAGTTTTATTGACGCCTAAATAATAATAATATCATCATGTTTTGAATAAAAAGGACGTAGAAGCTGCCAGTAGCCGTTCCACCCTGCAAGCAATCTTTGAACAATACTGTTTTATTCAGTCACATAAAAAAAAAAAAAATCTCATTTATCTTTTAGCAAGGAACGTTTTCTTTTACAAAGAACTGTAACAAAAAAAAAAAAAACACATAAAGGCAACCCGATTATTGTCATGAACTTCTTACGAAAGAAATAAAGTTATTCACAAGGTACACTTTTATTACGAACACTTCCATTATTAAAGGCCAGCTTTACGGCTCTTTAAAAGTAATATTAATGAGGGGAATGATGATCACACAAAAACTTCATAATTTTAATTTAACACACAATAAATATATTTGTGTACTCTAATGCTTTATGGTGAAAGACACAGTCTCCGGCACACTTCTATTCAACACAGCTTTGAGAACCCTAGCCCTTAGGGTTGTGCTTAACGATTTTGAAAATAATTATATCCATAATTGCCAGGAGGGTTGCAGTGAAAAAAAAAACTGAATGTAAATCTATGAAAATAAACAAACTACGCTGCCAGCCACGGGTTAATTTATAATATAAATAAATCGAAAGTCATAGTCTTTAGGCAAGAAGTGTCCAGAAAATGTACCATTTATTAATTAACAATGACTATTCGTCTGGTACACCAGTTCAAATACCTTGGACATTTCTTTGCTGACGGACTTAAAGACGATGCCGATTTTGAGCGGGAACGCAGGGCATCGGCGCGGTGCGGGCGAATATGCAGACCCGTAGTTTCGCGCGATGTACAGATGCGGTCAAAACGTGCAGCCAATGCGTTGCGTATTCATTACAACAATGCTTTTAGGGCGCTGTTGCGACTGCCACGTTATTGCAGTGCATTTACAATGTTTGCTCGAGCCAGAGTCAGGGCTGTAGCTAGACTTGAATTTAAGGTAGGTTGCTGTTGCTGTAGCTGTTGTGGTAGCTGTTGTTACAGGTAGGGCGGAAGTAAAAATGTTGATCTGTTCTGGTCAATTTATTTTTGGCTTTTTTGACTGATATTTGTAATGTGTGAGTCAGTTAATACTTAATTGTCGAGGGTGATATAAAGAAAATTTTTTTTAAAAAAGTAATTTATTTTGGCATAAATTATTATTTCTCTAATCATGTTCAAACATACCTCAATATAAAGTGTTTCCTTAAAGCAAATAAATTCGAATAAGATTCAGAATAAAGAATTATTTTATTGTGATTGTAAGATGCCGTGGTTAATTCGGAATGGTTTAGATCTTAGTTAGCTTCACAGTACCTACTTTGCTTATAGTTAGTTGATATTTAGAATAGATAGTTTTTTTTAAGGTAGGGCATTGGTATTTTAAGGTAGGGCATTGCCCCACAATGCCCCCCTTAGTTACGGCCCTGGTCAGAGTAGATAGGTTTTAAGTTGTAATGCGGAAAAAGTTTGCATCTTTTCTCACAAGACTGCGGGACAGTAGCAACAGCCTCCTGAAAGCTATTGCCGATGGGCTTGACGAATGCCCCATATTGAGACAACATATAACTTATAATAAACCACTATCGGTAGTAGAATTTAAGTACTAACATAACAAATAAGTTAAATTGTTTACTAACATCTATACCCCATTTGAAATAAGATTAGACATATAACTAAACCTTTTTACAGTTCGTTCAACCGATTTTGACTATTCCGATGGTGGCACGACAAATAGCAGCTGCAGTAAACTGTTGGTATTGTAACCACTTTTTTGCTTTTAATGCCTACGGTATAGAAATCAAAATCGGTTGAACGGACTATAAAAAAGGTTTGTTTAAATGTCTAATCTTATTTCAAATGGAGTATAGAATTGTAAGTATTTTTGTAATTGGATTTAGTTGTCTATTAAATAAATAAATTGTTATTATTCTCTTGATATTTCTCGGGACTCTAGGGTCCCGGACCTTTGGAAGGCGCACGAGGAGCCGAAGCCAACTCGCAAAGGCCCTTGAGACCACTTGAGCCTTTATGAGGCACCAACAGACGATTATCCCTATTCGCACTATGCAAGTGCACCCAAGTCCTGTTGCAGGATATGGAAACAAAGATTAAATTATTGGTTTGGGTGGCCAAAGTGAACTGGTTATCTAGGACTATGGAAAGACTATGGCAACTGCCTGACCAATATTTGAAAGATAAAATACTAGCTTCTGCCAGCGGCTTCGCCCGGGTGGTATCTTTATAAATTATAGCGTATATTACTCAGTGATAATATAGCATTCGACTGGAGAAAGAACTTTTAAAATCGGTCCAGTAGTTTTTGAATTTATTCATTACAAATAAACAAACAAACATACAAAAAATAAAAAATAAATCTCTTCATAATATTAGTTTAGAGACAGATAAAATAGCAGGGGGTGACTTGCACACTCAATAATGGACCCTTGAAAACGGTCGCTAGCACAAAGTGTCGCAGGAGTGACTGACACTGGCATGGCCATCGTCAGGGATTTTAATTTTGATAACACAAAAAAATTGTCGCTAATTTGTCGAAATTTGTCGCCGAATATCAGAATTTGTCGGTCACTGGTTCAAAACTTATAAGGGTTTATGAGTGGCCAGTCTGGGGAGCAGATGCTCTCCAGATCGGCTACATATAAACCCTTATTTCTGTAGCTGGGGAGATCCCACGCTTGGCCCAAATGAATCTTAAAAGCTAGATATCCAGCTGTGACAGACAGATGGACATACAGACTGAGTCGCACCATAAGGGTCCTTTTTACCATTTTGGTATGAAACCCTAAAAATTATAGGTCCCTAGTAAAAATTATTAAAACCTTAGTTAAATAGTTTATGTTAATTTATCAAACAAATTAATTATTTCCTGTCGTTTAAAATTATGCGTTTTGCGTAAAGAAAACTTATCTAAATTATTATAAACTAGCTGTTCGCCCGGATGTATTTCTGACTTTTCCGGTGGATTTTCCAATTTTTTTTTTTTTTTTGTTTCCTAAGACAACAAAAAAAAAAAAACCGGCCAAGTGCGTGTCGGACTACGCACAATGAAGGGTTCCGTAGTTGAGATGAATTTATTTATCCCAAGAATAAATTTAACATTGTAGTTGAAAAACATGTTCTCCCATACATTCCAACTACAAATCGTCGCTCGGCATCCAATACCGCGAAGGTGAGATGTTTTACGTTTTTTTTTTAATTGCAAGATCACTTATTTGAACGTGTAGAAGAATTAAATAAAACTAAAATCTGATGTTCGTTAAAAATTTCACATTCGCGGTATTAATATAATAATAATATAAATCTAACACCTTTAAAAGAGCAATTCTTGTATATATGTATATATATAATCTGAATCTCGGAAACGGCTCCAAGAATTTTATGAACTTTAGTACGCAGGGGGTTTCGGGAGCGATAAATCGATCTAGCTAGGTTAAATTTTTAGAAAACGTCGTTGAAAAAGAAAAATGGTCACGATATTTTTCTTTATTCAAGTAACAAGGACTCATTGTGTTAGTAAACTTATGAACTATGTTAGCTTATTTTACCAGGTCACTCAGAAAGTTTTGCGATTAACAGTTTTTGTCTATGGGATACTGGCTGGTTTTGATATCGATAAAAAATATGACTATTTATTACAAAAAAAAAACATAACATTCTAAATTCCCTCCACATTTTTTTACGAGCAAAATCAGAAAGAAAGAAAAGAAAGAAAAAGTATTTATTGAGACTCGCACAGGAAATCACAAATTAAACTAAATACCTTCATTAAGAACATTAATAAAAAAACAAGGTAAAATTAAAATAAAAGCAGAAGGAGAAAAAAATAGAGAGAAACGTAGAGTTCTTTGAAAAGATATAATAAAAAAATATATAACCTGTAGTTTATTTTTTTCTAGTATCGCAAAACTTTCCGAGTGCCCCACGTAATCTAGTTTAAATTTATTTCACCCCATGGGAGATGGCACTGCAGTGATTGATGTACATGCAATCCAGCCTACTAGTGATCACTTTTAGGATATTGTTGGAGCTGGCCCGCATTCTGCGCAATAGAGATGCACACCTCATTCGCATCGTTGCGTAAAAGCAATTAACATGTGCGTCCGCGAACATTCCCGATGCGCAACAAAAACGGGGCAGCCCCACCAATAGGTACCCTGAAAGCGTTGTTGTATTGGACACGAAGGGTGTTGCACGACCTTTGGGTATATCTAGCCCATAGACTGCACGTGTAAAACGTTGTACAATAAGCTCGAAACAGAGTAATTTTGACTTTTTAAGTGAGCAGCGTGCAAACCAGCGAGCCAGCATGTTCGCCCTTACCGACAACACCCTTCGTTCCCGCCAATATCGAGTCCGTCATTGAGGTCAGGGGTCAATATATGACCAAGATATTTAAACGTAAATACTATTACAAAGGCACAGACAAGTAACTGATGTTACGTCGGGTACAGACACGCGGACTACTTATATTTTATTTTTTTGTGTTTCACATATCTATTTTTATTTTATTATATATTTATTTTCTGTATCTATCTATCCGTGACATCACTGCGGGCCCTATCAGAATACCAGCGCTGCGGCATTTATTTATTTTTAAATGTCGCAGCTAATGCTGAGATAGGAGCCTTTTGGCCTCGTACAGGACCTTCTGCTTTTATTTTAATTTTACTTTGTTTTTTTTATTGTTTTGTTATTATTTTTATTAATGTTCTTATTGAAGGTGTTTAGTTAAATTTGTGATTTCCTGTGCGAGTCTCAATAAATACTTTTTCTTTCTTTCTTTCTTTTATTTGTAGTGGAGTCTCATTGAGTAATACAGGTGGTACATAACCTGGTCTACCCCAAGCCTCAAAGACCATGATCTCCGACTTATTGGAGTTATACATCAAACCATGTATTTTGGCATACTACTCACATTTGGCGACCAACTTTCCGAGACCACAGATTGACGCACTCAGAAGCACCATATCGTCTGCATAGCTAATATTATTTACACAAATACCATCTATATAGCTACCTACTCTGGTGCTGTTGAGCTCGCCAATCAGCTCGCTCGAAAAGCGAGGGTGAGCTCAACCCTCCCTGCCTCACCCCGCATTCCAACCTGTATGGCCTGGAAAAAGTTCCAGCCCATCATACACTATTGATCTTGTTACCATACCAATATTTAAAGATGTTTATAAGCTCCATTGGCAACCTATCCTTCTCCATCTTTCTCCGCAATACGTCATAAGCCACCAGATCGAAAGCCTTGAATAAGTCGAGGAAGCTAACATAAATCTGCGTCCCATGCTGTGTATAGTATGTGACAGTATACTTAAGACACAACACTGCATTTTCTGTTGACAAACCACGCCGAAACCCGCATTGGTTGTCATGAACATTTACAGTTTTATTTTTTATTAGTTGTGTATTAAGCAGACTGTCAAACACTTTTGATATTTTGTTGTTGATATTATAATAGCTGGAGAGATGGGCCTATTGGATGCCGAGTGACGAAATGTAAGTTTGCGCGCACAATATTGAGAGATTTACCATGTTATTTTAAGACCATGGACTTCTTATAGGTTTTCCTGTAATCTATGAGTAAAGAGCCATACTATGTATTTTTTTCAAAATTTTTGGTCCAGTAGTTTCGGAGATAAGGGGGGGGGAATGGTCAATTTTCATTGAATTTCTTAAATATCTTTAAAAGTGTTTATTTTAAAATGATACAAAAAATATATTTAAGATCCTCATAACAAGGCCTTTCATTTGATATGTCACACGGTACTGTTAGTAAAACTATTTTTTTTAATTTTCTTGTTTGCCCCCCAAAAGTGACCCCTATATTCAAAATTCATTTATTTACGTTACACATTCGTGTTTGGGTCACAGAAATACATATGTGTACCAAATTTCAACTTAATCGGTCCTTTAGATTCGGAGTAAATTGGCTGTGACAGACGGACAGACAGACAGACAGACAGACAGACAGACAGACACACGAGTGATCCTATAAGGGTTCCTTTTTTACCTTTTGAGGTACGGAACCCTAAAAACTGCCTAGTCGGTCGAGCCATTCTCTAGTGATGATCTTTCTTTCATACATATAGATTATAGATTTTTATTACCGACTTCATTTATTCACTGGCTTGGCCTGGAGATAGATATCATTTTTTTATGTGCTCCGTGAATTCATGCAAGCCTAGTACTTCTTGCTAGTTATAAACTATTTGTGTGCCAAATTTCATCCAAAATCCTATTAGAGTAATATTGTAATCTTGAATTCATGCAAACCTAGTACTTTTTGTTAGGTTACTCTCAAAAATTGTGCACATGTCGTGAACCGTCTTGTATGGTATAACTTTTATTTTTTGCTACATCCGATTTTAATGAAACAAAGCTTATATTCTGCTCCAAATTAATCCCTGTGTATCTGTGAAAACTACATGAAAATCCGTTCAGTAGTTCCGGAGCTGTGCGCGAACAAATAGACAGACAGACACCAGATTCTACTGTTTTATTATTTGTATATAGATAGATACGCATTATACAGACAACCAGTGTTAATTAATATTCCACCAAAGAGGCCTATTCCGGTCTGAAACATCTTTTTTTACACGTATAATATGTATCGTAAAAGCCAAGGAACTCATTAAATCGTAAATTTTAGGCATCTTTTTCTCGTTCGTATACCTACTTACACATGAACACTTTACATAATTCACATCATTCATGAGATGTTTTCGAACGTTCCACGATACCATATTTCGAGCGTCGTTTTGCGTTTTAATTCATAATTCGGAATAGGTGTGTAATAAAATTTTATTTGAAGTAATTGAGTTTCCGGTTCGTAGTTTTGAATGAGATTTCAAACTCGTGTATGTTTTGGGTTCACGTTTCCTTGTGGCGGCGATGTTTTAATGAAATGTCATGTTATTGTGGAAAACATGGAAATACGACCCCTCGCCTGTTGTTGATGCCCAACGAGACAGGTGCCTCTTGTCGTGACGCCTCCTCCATTATAATTTAGAATACGAAAATAAAATTAAAAGAAGATTAAAAAAATAAAATATTTTTCTTTTTTCTAGGTTTTGGTTTATTAAATGGCGCAGGTACTATCGAAGAAACGCATAACGCTCGGCCGCTATAGCATCGCTTACCTAAAAAAAAAAAACCGGCCAAGTGCATGTCGGACCACGCACAATGTAGGGTTCCGTGGTTGAGATGAATTTATCCCAAGAACAAACTTAACTTTGTAGTTGAAAAAAATCTTTCATACAGAATGTATGGGAGGACATGTTTTTACAACCGCAAATCTAAGTTGGTCGATTATTACTCGTTAACTTGTAAAGACTACTCAGCTGTGATAGTTTTCCTTTTAAATTCGTTATATAAGCTACTGCCGTGAATTTTTTCACATATCTAAAACCAACCATTTAGCTGGCAGGGGGGGGGGACACTAACAAAAATTTGCACTTTAAAGATTAATATTTCGCAAACGGATCTCTGAATTCAAAAATGGTTTGAACACACTCACAATGTTTTTAAAAGACCTTTCCAACAATACCCCACACCAAGGGGGGATATAAAAAATAAAAAAAAACATCCCTACTTTACGTGTAGGGGAGGTACCATAAAAAAATTTTTTTTTCGTAATTTTATTTTACCACTTTATTTCACCACGGCATGATTAATATGTATACCCATGCCAAATTACAATTACAATTACTTTCTAGTACTAACAGTCTTGGAGTTAGACCGCGGACAGAGACAGACAGACGGACATGACGAAACTATAAGGGTTCCTTGTTTACTACGGAACCCTAAAAAGGGTCGTGTGCACGGGATTTTGTTTTCAAATTGCTTAGAAATGCGTTACCCCGATGGTACATAGTAGGCTATGAATATGGGTTTATGCGTAACATATGCCAATTAAAAATATCATTCCTGTTTACCTTGAACATAAAGTACTTTACTGTTTTTAATTACTCAAATGTTTTTGGTTAAATTACGCATGTTTTAACGTCTTGATTGAATAAATTCCTGTCATTAAGTTTAAAAGCTTAAGAATGGAAAAATGTAAACATTAATTGTTTTTTTTAACACTTTTTGTAAACAGGTTTTTAATTGTTGTTACGGTTTATGAATGAAACGTTTGTAGAGAATGTTCCCATGCTCATTCAGTAACGAACCAACTATGATTTGATTATGAAGAACAATTAAAAATGGTAGATAAAATAAATATTACGTGTTGTAGAAACTGAGGTTGGTCGCCAACCCGTCTTAAGCAAGTGCGATTAATACTCGTGCCTTCTCTGTATGAGAATAAAAATTCTTACGTTTTTCCTCGTCACTTAATGATTTTGAACAAGTATACTTAATAAAATGCCGACTAATAAAATCTTGATCACATCATCACCAATAGTACCTGAGCGACCGAGCTCTGCTCTGGTGAAAATAGGGAATGCTCATTTAATAACATAGGAAAGTTCATACTAATTCCATGCTGCCATGTCATTATTCTAAGGTAGCCATCTTGTTCTAAACTTTGGGCTACCGAGCTCTGCTCGGGTAAAAATACGGAGAAAACTAATTTTCCTAGATATGAGACCAAGCTAGACTGATTTTTCGCCCCCGTAAACCCCTATATTGCAACTTTCATCGAAATCGTTAGAGCCGTTTTCGAGAACGTGATTTCAAATATTTATACAAACAAATATTGTTCATTTAATAGTATAGGATTTAAATTTATGTAATAATCTGTTATTGTGTTTTCTCTTGACGTTTAAGTACCTACTATAAACGATGCATTCTTTCAAAATTCTTTTTTTTTTCTCATATTTATTTTTTTACTCTTATAATGTTGCCGTTACGGAGTTATACTCGGATTTCCTAGACAGTAAAATATTAAAAATCATTGTTCTTGCAAGTCTCGACGTTTACGAGCTTCAAATCAAAACGCAACCAATAAAACTTTATTGTAAAAAATCAAATCACGATCATAACAATGGATTGATTGTTTTTTAAATATCTATAAACGAGTGAGACAACGTCCGCTTAACGTCGCATAAAATAAAAAACCGGCCAAATGCATGTCGGACCACGCACAATGAAGGGTTCCGTAGTTGGGATGAATTTATCCCAAATGCAAACTTAACTTTTTAGTTGAAAAACATGTTCTCCGATACGGAATGTATGGGGAAATATGTTTTTGCAACTGTAAATATAAGTTGTCGATTATTACTCGTTAACTTGTAGAGCCTACTTAGCTGTGATAGTTTTCCTTTTAATTTCGTTATATAAAATATTGCTGTGGTTTTTGTCACGTATCCAAAACCAACCGTTTAGCTGGCAGGGGACACACACTTGACTCTAACAAAAATTTGCACTTCAAAGCTTAATATTTCGCAAACAGATCCCTGAATCCAAAAATGGTTTTCACATACTCCCAATGATTTTGAAGGACCTTTCCAACGATATCCCACAACATGGGATAGAAAAAAAAAAAGTCCCCACTTTACGTGTAAGTGAGCTAAAAAAAATTTGAAAGTGAAAGTGAACCATATCTTTTTTATTTTTTTTTATTTTACCGCTTTAATATGTATACCCATGCCAAATTATAGCTTTCTAGTACTAAGAGTCTCGGAGCTAGACCGCTGACAGACAGACAGACGGACATGGCGAAACTATAAGGGGTTCCTTGTTTACTACGGAACCCTAATAAATGTTTGACTCATGAGTTCATGATTCAAGTTTATATGGTTTACCATATCCTGCTTTATATTTAATTATTATTACCCAAGAAAACAATTGAAGAGCCACCAGATAAGAATATGATCATATCTACAGGCTAAAACTGTTTTGAACTTTTGAACATGTTAGGTAGTTCGATAAAATAGAAAAATATCGGTATATTTTTTTCGGATGGACTCACTAAGTGGCAGACAGATGGACTGGTTTCGTTCGAGTTTGGGAGGAAAATCGAGTTTGGCAAGTTTAACGCTTTGTCCCATTCATTTATGGAAATGCTATTTTTATATACACATCGTAGATACACATACAATTTGTGAGAATGTTACTGGTTAGTGTAACTACGCTAACGACATACTTACTAATGTTATGCTAAAATGTTTTTTTAGCATTGGAAATGCTTTTTCGATCGCTTCAGTAGGATAGTTGTCAAGAAAATTGCGACCTCAATTATTAAGATAGAGAAATAAAAATGGTACCAATTGTTTTTTTTTTTTTGTAAAATATTCAAATACTTTTTTTATAAAAAAAACTCGCCAGTTTTTTACCGTTTCTTTTGAGACTTTTTCAAAGAATCTTAAACTTCTCAAAAACGAAAAGATATATCGAAAAAAAAATATCCTGGAGAATTTAAAGGGCTTCAAAACGATATCATTCTGGTTTCGATAGGATTATAATTAAGGGTAGATGTTTACTTCTTTCGAAGAAACTTTTTTTTAAAATTCTCTGATTTTTAAGTGCCTTAATGAAATAAAGTTATTTTCAATGCGCCGGAAGGTTATGGGACCATGAGTTTTGTGGATTTTTTTCTCTAAGTTTTCTGTCGTCTTGTAGTTTTTAAAACAGATTTTTTTTAAAATATTTATGGCGAAATAAGAAATAAAAAAAAAATCCCATTCTTGAAATTAATTATAACTAAATTAACCAGTTAACAAAAAAAAACATGATCTTTCATCAACCCGAAACAGATTCGTAGACAAATAAGAAAATTATACCTAACATGATAACGTGAGAAACCAATTGACAAAAAAAAAACAAAAAAAAAATGGTGTGACAAAAATAAAAAACAAAAAAATAATGGTGTGACAAAAATACCAAGATCTCATCAGCATCCACCGGTAGGATCAATAAAAAATATTAATGAAAAGTAGGTATAAAATACCGCGAAATAAAGATGACTGTCCATTAAATTGAGACAGAGTTGTTGTCCTCGAGGCGCGTGGGAACGCAGATATTTTGTTTTTTGTACCTACCTATAAGTAATACTATTAGTATAATAAGTACATTTTGACCTACAAAAAGTATATTATTCTTCTTAGGATATCCGGACAATACTAGTTAGTTACATTTTGTTTATTCGAGGTGCATCGTCTTCACATATAATTTAATATTTAATGTATACAAAAATATATAAAACATTTTAAAAGAGTAACGGTGGAGTTTCTTGCCCATTCTTCTCCATACGAAAACTAACTTTTGGAAGCTGCGACGAGAATCAATTCTATTTTTTGTAAATTTTGACGTTCAAAAGTGCCTTGTAATGTGTATAATTGAAATAAATTATTTGACTTTGACTTAAGAGAACTGGCAGTATTCATTAGAAACAGTTTTTTTTTTCTTTAATAGATAGTATTAAAGAAAAAAAAAAACTGTTGCTGTTGTATAAGTCACTGTACAATTATGAACTACGTTAAATTAGTTTATAATCTATCGGTATTATTTTCGTTAGATTATAAACTATCGAAAAATTGTGAACTGCAACAAAACATTTATAACTGAGCGCATTATTTTTCGATAGCTTACAAAAAAAAAAAAGGTTATTTGTACAGTTAGAAAAACATACATAAGTACACAAGGATTATAGAAATATTGTACAATAGAGAACAGTGGTGGCCCAGTGGTAACGGCCGCGACTTACGATTTGTAGGTCGTAGGTTCGAACCCAGACAGGCGCTTTACTTTGTGTAAATTATTTCATCACCACTGCTCTCAAAACGGTGAAGGAAAACATCGTGAGGAAACCGGCATGTCCTAGAACCGAAATTTCGAAGACATGTGACATCTACCAACCCGCACTGGGCCCGCGTGGTAGATTACGGCTCACTCCCTCTCACAGAGAGGCCTGTGTCCCAGCAGTGGGAACATTATAGGTTGATGATGATGATGATGATGTACAATAGAATCACATTAAAGGGCGAATTGCTGCTACCTAAACTAGGCCAGAAGCCTGTGTTTTAGGAGCCAAGGTTCTCCAGGTATAATGGCATACAACCAGTACTGAGTGTCGTGCAAGTACTTATAGAAAACAACATACATTAAACAAACAATGCCTTAATTTAAATACAGTATTAATTAGTTCTATTAAGAGACAATTGTAATAAGATTCTCGGTTTCGTCATACGTTAACTTCTGCAAGCAATTTATAACTTTGATTTTAACTTCGTGTTTAGTCAGGGAGTAATATGGGTCTAAGTTTATGTATTCTATTATACAGTCGAGAGCTAGTTGCCGCATACTGTCGGCTAGCAAACTTGGAACGGCATTGGACCATATCGCCTTTGCGTCTTTCCAGCTTATTATGATCCAGATGTAACGTAGAATGTTTCCGCAGCACAGCGCGGAGCACCAAAAGCGGTTTCACAGTCAATACTTCGGCTTCGGAATAAAGTTGATTGGTCGAAAAGTCCCTGCGCTTAAAGTGCATGACTTTCAAGATCGCCCTTTGAGCTCTTTCAATAATCTACCCATGGGAAACCGACAAATTGTGAACTAGTATCATACTTGCTTGCGACGTAACGCGCTCGCTCGCTTGGCTCGCGCGCGGTTGTTCACAGTTCTAACCTAACCTAAACCATTTCACCCAGTTCACAATTTTTCGTCAGTTTATCATTTAACGGATATAATACCTATAGATTATAAACTAACGGTACTCACAATGTTACGGTGACAATATACTTATTTCCTGAAATGTTCACAATGTGGGGAGTGTAAAAACTTCAAAAAATATCGTGAAAATATTATTTTCCGTAATATAGGGCTACGTGCTACGAACTACTATATTTTATAAAAAGAAAAGAAAGAAAACTTGTTTATTCTGCACAAAAACTAGACAAAATACACTCAAAACAAAAGTAGCCAAAAGCCTCGTATTCAATCAAAAAAAAGTTAGACAATATTGTTCATAGCATAAAGGGCTTGCTACAACATTTCAATACATTTGGTCAAAAACTCAAGCTCTACCGTACAAAACTATCTACAAACACCTATTGATACATTTTCCCGTAGTCTATTCCAAAACATATTAACAAACATGAAACGAATCCTAAGAGAAAGGTCTTGGAAACATTCCTCAGATACCTAGGAACCAAAGTGAATCCTTAAGTGCCTCTCAATTGGATTAGTAATCGCCTTCTGCCTGCGGGCTGTTTGAAGTCTCATATATTCCTTAGAGTACGGAATGGAATTTATTCTTGAACGTAAAATGACTTAACAACTAACGTATCGTTTGACTGGGTTCTGCGGTTGTCGTACGAATTCTTGCTACAGACGGTATTGAAATTCGGAAGCCTGAAAGTGTCTGAATCGGTTTGATCTGGATCAATTATCACCAATCTCACTGGTATAGAACGGCGATATGGGCACTCCCTTACTTTACGGATAGCTTCGGAAATAACAACGAAATTTTTATCAAATTCTGAAAGATAAAAATGGTTATTGTGGGTCATCCTTAGAAGATAGACATATGCCATTGCGGACTTTTTGTTAAACTTTTTAAGATGAACAATACTGTAGAACATACATTTTATGCAACTTTTAAGATTTCCGCATCGCATGCCAATAAAGCTCCCAGACGGCACGATCTTTTCCGACATCTTCAACAATAATCGTCAAATTTCAGCTAATTTACACAAAACCTTAATAAATAATACATTAAAACCTTCCGTATGAATCACTCCGTCCATTGGTGAAAACTGTTTGAAAATCCGTTAGGCAGTTTTGAGTTTATCGCGTTCAGACAGACAGACAGACGCGGCGGGGGACTTTGTTTTATAATATGTAAGGACTATGTTTCATTTTAGAAAAGACTATGTTATAATTTTTGGTCATTGACAGACGATAGACTGGTGGTATTTTCGGTTACCTGAGACTAGGTCATTTGTAATTTTATACCTAATTTGTGATATCGAAAGAGACGATGATCGATTTACCTGAAATAAAAAACTAACAGCGTCATATCAAATATTTGTCATTCAATGTTACCATAACAATTCGTAAAAACAACTCAATGTTCATCCTACATCCAAACAATATTGAATTCAAGCAATATTCATCTATTTGCCAAGAGCCATCGCATTCTAACACGTTCTACTAAACACTTGTTGACATAATTATGCCTTCCTACCTCATGTTATCCCTTATTGCTTTTCGTGGCACCTACGCAAAGGCTGAGTCTATTGTTACCTACGACAGGCGAAAGTGTTGTTATTAAAACAGAAAAAATATAATATGACGCTTGTTTTCCTTCAAATTTCTTGAAAGCGTGGGCAGAGGTGAAGGTGCTTTTTACCGGGAACTATATCCTAATGTGGTGAGGACAGTTACCATGTAATTTAAGTCGGACCGATATAGTTACTCCACAGTTTTCCTCGGACTGAATATCCAAACCCAAAGTGAAATATTACTCTATAGTGCATAAAAAACTTTTTATAAAAAAAAAAACAACCGACCTCCAAAAAAAACACTACAATGTGAAAAATAACTTTAATTTCGGAAGTCGGTGTCTTGTGTTTTGTATTTTCGTTTTTTGCCACCGACTTCCGAAATTAAAGTTATTTTTCACTTTGTAGTGTTTTTTTTGGAGGTCGGTTGTTTTTTTTTTTTGTAAAAAGTTTTATTTTGCACTTTTTAGTTGTGGTACCTACCCCACACACATTCGAATACCACTAACTGCTACCAGTGACAGAAACTTATCATATCATCTACATACTAAGTGGGAAAAAAATACGTATTTTGTAGCTAACTCAAAAACTATCAAAGCAAAGTTAATAAAATTTATATGGGACCAATTCGAGAGCACACCCTTTCAAACAAAAAATAATTTTCAAAATCGGTCCACAATTGACGGAGAAATCGGTGGACATACATAAAAAAAAAAAAAACAAACATACGCGACGAACATATAACCTCCTCCTTTTTGGAAGTCGGCTAAAAATAATGTTATGTTGATGGATGGAGATGATATCATTAAACTCGACGTAAAGGTAGTAGAAGCAGGGGAGTAGAAACGGAACAGATATCGTAGACTCGACGTAGGGGTAATAGAAGAGAGACAAGGTCCTCGGCTCAACGTAAAGGGACTCGACATAAAGGGAACCATTCAGAGAGAGAAAGGTCAAAGAAAAAATGAATGGATTGTGTGAGCAATGATATGAAAGATAAGGCTGAGAAGGAAGTGAATGATAGCGTGACGGTTAACAGGAGAATGGAAAGAGAAAACATGTTGCGACGACTTCAAGTAGAACAGTAACATGCGCCAAGGGCATGAAGATGATGACTGAACTAAAATATTAATTATTATCGTATTATCCAGTAACTGGGTTGTGGAGGTCAGATAGGCAGTCGCTCCATGTAAAATACTGGTGTTCAGCTGCACCCGGTTAGACTGGAAGCCGACCCCAACATAGTTGGGAAAAAGGCTAGGAAGATGATGGACGTCACGCGGTTTCGCCCGCGTAGTTTCCGTTCCCGTGGGAGTACGGGGATAAAATATAGCCTATGTTACTCGCTGATAATGTAGCTATCCATTGCTGAAATTTTTCAAAATTTTTCGAATCGGTCCAGTAGTTTTTAAGTTTATTTGTTACATACAAAAATTCAAAAATACAAATCTTTCCTTTTTATAATATATAATTATAATATATATATAGTATAGAAGTATAGATGATATTCGGTATAACGTATTTTCATACAAATATATTAGTAAATTAATTAAAATACGTAAATGTGGGTTTCGACGGCGTAGCCACGGTGATGTTTAAAAAAAACTATGCCAAGATTTTGTAATTTTGTAAAGCACTAGGAATTGGTGAAGGGTGGGCGTTTTGGGGGACTGTCTTATGTAATTTTGACGTTCGAAAAGTGCTGATTCTCAGCTTAGTTTGAATAAATGACTTTTGGATTTGAATTTTGTAAAAATGTATAAGACAGCTATTTACGAGGTTGTGGATTCGCGGTTGTAAACCTATATCTTGCGTATGATGATACTCAGTCTCATGTAGAAGAGCCAAATCTAAACACTAGCGAACTTCACAGGCTATTTTTTTTAAACCCTTTTATCAACCAGATTAAGCCAAAACTTAAACTACACGATTATATAAATATTTAACGAATAAATCTAGACAACATTTTATAAAGCAAGTTTGATTTAAAATCTAAGAGTAGGTACTTCATATTCTAGCTTGTTTGTGGGTCCTAGGACGAAGCGACAGTGGGTAGGTCGTGGGTTCAAATACCTTTGAACTACAAATTATTTTGAACTCTTGGGCGCTAGGGCGTTTATTTTGACAACTTGATAAGAAAATGATGGCTTGCTTTAGTTGGTTTAGGTTGTTCTGAAGTTATCGTACTTTTTTTTGGAAAGAATAGACAAAAGTAGAAATGATTCGATACGAATCATTTCTAAAAAAAAATCTTTTGTTTTTGAACTCTTATTTCAGTTCGAAAATACAAGGGGTTTTTTTAGAAATATCAAAACCTATTTTATAATTGCTTCAAAGGTGGCAATCGCTGAAAAACACCCACGCAACGGAAGGAAAACCTTCGTCTCGTATCAAATTAGAGAAAAGTGCTTTCTTAACTTCTTTCTGTTATTTTTCACAACAATCCAATTTTAGAAAGTACCGCCTCTATTTTGATTTTTTTCCTTTATAAACTTCGAACCTTTCATGATCTCAAATCCCTTTAGGTCAACTGAGGCTTATTTTCATATCACCTGTCCTTATTTTGCCATAAAATTAAATAGTGCCAAAATCTAGGCTACCTATAAACTAGAAGTTAATCACCATATCACTAGTTCGGCAGGTGGGTTAACCCTCAATTTATAACCCCATTCGGTAGAGGATAAACCCTCTATCTGCTTTGGACCTATTTGCGCATTTTGTCCATTATTTCGTTTTAATACTATTTTTTTATGGCAGACGTTTTATGTTACATGTGAAAGTTATTTGAGATCGATTTGGGAGGGGAAATAATATGTATTTAGCTGGTTTACCTGTGAAAAAGAAGGAGATCCTTACAAATCCGTGTAAAAGATAGTTTTTTATTGAAAGGGATACTTATTTCAGATGTTTACCTACGTTCATACAACTAGAAGGACTAAATTCGTGATTAAGATGATGATTAAGATTCAAATCATTTATTTCGAGTAACATAGACTCATATTATTATTAGAAACAAACACATAAATAACAAAACACAAACACACACACATTTACAAATAAAATTAAAATAGAAATAAAATAATGTAAAATTCAATAAAAATAAGATTAAAATCAAAATAAAATAAAAGTAAGCAAAAATTTAAAATTAATTTGTAATTAAAAATTAAAGTTAAGCACAAAGACCATTCGACAAAATACACGATACTATCACAAATCACAATATCGGCTTATTGGTGATTCACACGAATTTACTCGCTCGGAACGGGCGAATCGACACTTTTAAATAAAGTAATTTTTCCTTGAGGCGATTCGCACGAAGTTAATTTATTTGTAGGTGAATCGATTTCTTGTCGATTCGCCTACAAATAAATCAATTCAACAATAAGCACAATATCGCGGAGGGCAGTTTTTTAGATTAGTGTCTACTGCATATTTGATTTTGATTCTGTCACTGACATTGTAATCACAAAAAACTCATTACCCACTATGAAATCCTACTCTATCCTCAACGAAAATATACACCTAACTCAAGAAAAACTCTGTTTATTTGACATTTACAAGAGCAATAAAAAGTGAAGAGCAAAAGTTTGTGAGCAAAGTCGTTAAGGTGCGATCGCTCAGATAGCCTCTGCTATCTCTAGGGAGAGTTAGAGAGTACTAATGTTCTTCTTGTGTTTGTAGAGTTAGGTTGTAGCTTTGATAAAAAGTAACTGTGTTAAGAGAAGGAATCTTTTACAACAACTTGTGGAAGAGCCAGGAAGAAAAACAAAAAATAAAAGCTCTTCTTAAGTTTTTGGTAAATTAAAGAAATCCCAATAAAAATAATATTAATTTCTGCTCTAAAGTCAGTATCATAAAGCCTTATATCCGGTAGGAAAATTCGACAGCAAAGATAAGATAAGATAATTTATTTGTCCAAACCATGAGTATACACACACATGGCATGCAAGATGTTACAATAAATTCTATCACGGTCATGTTTTACCTCAACGGTGTTATATGTTAGAAAAAGCCTTTCGCCAAGAGGACAATGATTTCATGATAGATTCAGGACTGATTTTAAAATTATTGTGAATCCTTTGTTCGTTAATTACCCTCGTATAGGCATAAACGGGAATGGTACAGGTAAGTAACTCAAGCCGTGGTCAAATTATTGATCACACAGCAAAGCGTCGAGGGTTAGGTGCTTAGTACTCGCAACCGGAGCAGTAGTGGCTCAGTGGTAACGGCCGCGACTTACGAGTTTGTAGGTCGTAGGTTCGAACCCAGACTTGGCGCTTTACTTTGTGTAAATTATTTCATCACTACTGCTCTCAAAACGGTGAAGGAAAACATCGTGAGGAAACCGGCATGTCCTAGAACCGAAATTTCGAAGACATGTGACATCTACCAACCCGCACTGGGCCCGCGTGGTGGATTACGGCCCACTCCCTCTCACAGAGAGGAGGCCTGTGTCCTAGCAGTGGGAACATTTATAGGCTGATGATGATAATGATGACTCGCAACCGGTGTGCATGTGTGATGACCAGATTTATGAACGTAAACGAGGCCAAAAGAGTATGTAAGGATCGTAGCAGGTGGCGTTCTGTAGTTTCTGCCTACCCCCATCGGAAGAAGGCGTGAGTTTATGTATGTATGTATTAGCAGGGCGGTAGGGAAGCGGGCCATTCCAAAATAGGCCACCTGGAGTCTATTATACCAGTTGATCAAGTCGTATGAAAGTCCAAAGTCTTCCCTGCTATCGAAATTAGCACTTAATTACATATACAATGTTTTGTTTACCACTGCAATTGCGTCAGTCATCGTGAACGTTCTCAAAGTGTTCGTTGTGGTAGATCAAGCCGCTATCAATTTAGATCGTGTTAGCGTTCTAACTACAACACGTCATGTCTTAATGTTAGTTTTAGATTTAATACTGACCTTGCTTGTATCGTTTTGTGTTTACCTTATGTTCCCATGGTTGTCTGGGTGTGTATATCTTTAAGGTAGTTTTCAACTGATGATTTATGACTGATAGGACACATTTAAATGCTTACTTCAGTGTGGCATTTAAAAAAATCGAATAATTTTTTACATGTAGAAGTAGAATTGCAACTACGGCAACTACGGCCAATATAACACACTTGTATCATAATGTCCTATTCAATCTGCCTAGCCTTTTCCCAACTATATATTGGTGTCAGCTTCCAGTCTAACCGGATGCAGCTGAATACCAGTATTTTACATGGAGCGACTGCCTATCTGACCTCCACAACCCAGTAACAGGGTAATACGATACCCCTTGGTAAGACTGGTTGTCAGACTTTCGGGCTTCTGACGACCCGTAACGACTGTCAAAGATCCACGAATGACAGCCGGGACCAACGGCTTAACGTGCTTTCCGAGGCACGGAGGAGTCTCGGTATGTAGAAATGGTCACCCATCCACGGACCAACCCCGGCAAGCGTAGCTTAACCTGACAGATCGACCCGAGCGGCTGTTAGTACTTAGCCACGAGCTCCTCATAATGTCCTATTATTTGACATAAACCTACATGGGTACTTAAATGAAACGTCAAAAGCTAGGAGGTGCACGGTTCCAAGTGGTCGTTTCCTATGGAGAAGAGTCGGCAAGAAACTCCACTATGGGGGTTCCAGCTGTAGGTATGGGTACTAGTCTGCTACTGCATTTAGAACAAAATCACTTTAACTTTTTTTCTTTTTACAATATAAAATATGCAGTCCTCGAACCTTAACCCATCACCCAGGTCCTAATTCAGACCCCGGTAACTGATAATCATGGCGAAAACTGTCGTACAATCGAACCTAAAAGTTATTTTATAAAGACCACCCGTGATCAGTTTATCCTACATCAATTTATTACTTCCTGATACTCTAATTATAACAACATGTGTCCACGAAAAACTAAGGAGAATGGCCGTTACGTTCAAAGTTCAAATATAGAACGATACAAAAACAAGTATGGCGTCGCGAACTTGTCTAATATCGTGCGAATTCGGAAGGACTGTTACGGTAGAAGTTTGCGTTATATTCAATTACATTACGATCATATAATGTTATTACATACATAACCCTCTATGTATTCGTAAAGTTTCAGATGTAGAATGTTTGATAATTATGGTTATTTTTTAAGTTTCCAAAGTTGGGTTGTGATGTTTTACTTTTAAGAATTATTTCGGTTCTGGTTTATTAAGTTAATTTATCAGCCAAGATTGGAATACTTACGGCCTTGTCCTTATCAAAAAAGTATGTTATAACATTAAAAATACTACGTTGAAGACAAGGAAGTCTGGCAATAATTCCTTCTGCACATGTGGCTTCCCTGGTACCTCATTAACGGCAAAACTATGTAAATGTCTATTGCTAACTGCTCCCAAATAACGATGATTATTTTATTTAACATTTTTTTGCATACCTTCTTCCTTGACAATAATCTTTTCATTATTTGACATTATTTAATTACAATATTCTATATTTTTATCAAATTAGATTTGTTAGAGCTGTAGTGGCAAAGTGGCAATAGGTCCTTATTTTTATCATTTTATTTATCTTTTATATAGGTACCTAGATTCTTTTCTTTTAGATTTTGTGAATTAGAACTGTAGGCTGTAGACTTGTGGACCATTTTCTATTTTGCTAAGTACCTGGTACTTGTTGATTGGCCTACACAGTCCTCTCATACCTATTAACACTAATTTGAAAACATTGTAAAAACCATTTATTTTTAAAAGAGTAACCGTGGGGTTTCTTGCCGGCTCTTCTCCATAGGAAACGACCAATTGCAACCGTGCACCTAGCTTCTGACGTTTCATAAGTGCCCTTGTAGGTTTATGTGAAATAAAATATTTTGTTTTGAATTTGAACTTGTCGTATATAATCTACTTATATCCCATTTTAATCTGACTTTCTGAAGTTAAGATCTACTAGTTTGTCCATTTAGAAGGTCATTCTACGAAGCTGTAGATAGCTTAGAGCTTTTATTCCTACACTTTGTGGAATTAAATCTTGAGCTTTTCATTTTTTAAGCACGATCGCTGAAACATGCATGTCAGTCATTTTTATCTAGCCTCTCCTGAACTTATTTTAGTTCCTAGCATCAATATTTACCTATATCCAAAGGCTATCGCCATTAAAAAAATGTTTTCCACGTTGTTATGCATAGAAAAACATTCCTAAAAATAAGTTTGCACATAATTAGTATTGCAGCAAAAAATCTAACAACATTGAGCTAACAGGGAAGGTTTTCATCCATCCACACTGCTATTCATTACATTGTATAAACTCCGTTCTAGATAAAAATCCAGATTTCAGTTTAGGTTATTTCAGCACTAGGCATTTTTCGCTAAACACTGGATAACTCAGCCATGATCTGACCTGTGTGTATCAACACTTAGCTTTTGAAGAACATAAGGAAACCGGAATGTTTTGCTGAGAGTTTTCAGAAGAGATGCTTAGAGATTTTGGGTGTTGATGCAATATTTTCTTTTACTTCATCTTGCTTACGAATTTTGGTGGTAAAGATGGGAAGTTGATTGCTTATTGCACTTAGCTACGTTCTCTCATGTGCTAAGGATAGAAAGCTTATATCTCCTGGAAAAGCTACTTTATCTCTAAATCCTATGCAAACGTGTCTTTTGGTAAGAAACCACCCCTACTGTTGCAGCAGCCTTTTCTATTATTTTTCAGGGGACAATTCGACAATTGGACAAGTTTATTTAATTCTTTTTTACCTTGAAATTGAAACATTTAATACACGCGTAGCATGACAACCATAGAAACGGGTTTTCTACGGGTTTTGTCGACGGAAGAATAGACAAAATGACAGATTGTGATTGTTTCTCTGTAATTTTGTCTATTCTTCCGTCGACAAAACCCGTTTCTATTATGGTGCTTTCGTGAAAATGTGTCAATTTTGTATTTTTTTTACCAATATGTCACATTGTCAGTTAAATTAAATAGGCAATATGAGTGACAAGTGACAGCGTATCAATATTCCACTAAAGGCTTGAAATATAGTTCGTCATCAATTAACCTTATGTCAATCAAACAATTTTCTCTGTAAATAACAGAATGGTTGTATCGACGCTTAAATTAAATACGTTTATGTACCTTCCCTTTGATGTTTTACTTCGACTTCGACAAAAGTATAAACAGGAAAGTGACCTACTTTGTGTTCAAATGAATGGTCGCAGATTGTCCTCAGGTTTAAATATAGACTTCAACCGAAGGGTTCGTGTTACAACACCGTTTTATTCAGATAACTCTATGGATTGCATAACGGATTAATAATTTTATTAATGAAGGATAATTTTGTTTTTAAATTGGTAGCTATTTCATATGTGTTTGTGGGATTTTTAGGGTCAAGTTTCTTCAATGAATCTCCTTTTATTTGTTAGGGTTTTAGGCGTTTATTACATAAGAATTACATGTGTTTTTTGGATAAAAGAATAAAATTGTGATGGTGAACCGACTACCATCTTTTCTTGTGTCGAACTGTTGAACGAACCAAAATGAAGGAAGGGAATGTTCTCGAACGTTCTTCGGCGATGACCAATGAGCGGTCCCCGTGCGCCACTCTCGTTCCTTCTCATACCGCCGAGCCACCGCCTACTCGACGCTAGATGGTTGTGTTGTACTCCGTATCCGTAGATGGCGTTAACATATGCCCCCGGCCTTGGAAGTTCTTACTTCCAACGGAGTGCCGATGGCGTTGACCGTTTGAATAATTATTGTGAAAGTGTCTTCTTCTCTTCTTGTGGTAGCAAAGGACATATTTTGGAGAATGCCCTTCGCACCGTCCCAGTCGCCGTTTTGATGTCAGCTACTCGTGACAGGCCATCTTTTCCAGGGAAAGTATTTAGAATTCTTCCTAAGCGCCACTTGAGAGGTGGAAGATTATCCTCTTTGATGAGTACAAGAGTATTAGGCACCAATTCTTCCTTAGTTGATTTCCATTTTGTTCTCGTCTGAAGCTCTGCTATGTACTCTTTTGACCATCTCTGCCAGAACTGCTGGCGCATCTGTTCCACGCGGTCATATCTGGACAGGCGATGTGAAGCTGTAGTCGTCAGATCTGGGCTGGCGTGTGCAGTGAGCGGTCGGCCAATCAGAAACAGAGAAGGGCTGAGAGGAAGAAGGTCAGTTGGGTCAGATGACAGTGGGTACATGGGTCGAGAGTTTAGGACGGCCTCGATTTGAGCTAATATCGTGCTAAACTCTTCGTATGTTAAATTTGCGTTCCCAATAACACGACGGATGTGAAATTTGCAAGACTTTACTCCTGCTTCCCACAATCCCCCAAAATGCGGTGTATATGGTGGTATAAAACTAAATTTAATGCTATCATTTGCTAAAATCTCTGTAATATTATTACGATTGTTTTTTAAAAATTGAGTAAGTTCACTCATTGCCCCAACGAAATTCTTACCATTGTCTGAAAATATTTCAGCAGGTTTACCCCTTCGAGAAACAAACCTTTTTAGAGCTAATATGTAAGCATCTGTTGTTAAATTAGTTACTAATTCTAAGTGAACTGCACGCGTTGAGAAACAGACAAATAAACAAATATAGCATTTTTCCAATTTAGCGCCCCTCCCTTTACGGTTCAAAATGGACATGGGTCCTGCATAGTCTACACCGCACCTCATAAACGGATAACCTGGTTCTAGCCTTTCTGCGGGTAAGTTACCCATTTGAACTGAAACAGTTTTACCTTTAATACGTGTACATGTCACACATGTATGTACAACATTTCTAGCCAGGTTGCGGCCTCTGAGGGCCCACCAATTTTCTCGTACATTAGCTAACAGTGATTGAGGACCTGCATGAAGCTGGCGCTTATGCTCATATTGAAACAACAAACGTGTAAAGATATGTTTACTACACAACAGGATGGGGTGCTTTTTATTGTATGGAAAACTTAAAGAATTATCTAGTCTACCCCCAACTCTAATAATGTTATTATTATCAACAAATATATTAAGACCAGAAATATTACGGGTAGTCTTTAAGTTTACATTCCCCTTTGATGAAATATCAAGATCAGGAAACGATTGGTTTTGAGACATTTGAGTCAATTTAGTAATGGATTTATTTAACTCATCCACTTGAAGCGGGCCGTATTTACGGTTTACCTTTATTTTATTACGAACGTTATCAATGAACCGTAACATGTAAGCGAATACACGCTTCATACGAGTAAATGAAGAGAATCTCTCGAACGGAAACGTATTCTCATTAATTTGATGTACCAACAGTGTGGTAGTTAATTTAATATCTGGCAACTCATTAAAATTAACATTATGACAAGTATGATCATAACTAAAATTACACAGCCGTTCGTGCAAAAATGCTGGGCCGTGCCACCAAATATCAGCTGTGCGCAGCACGTCCAGCGTGACCCCGCGTGACACCAAGTCAGCTGGGTTGGATTTACTTCCTACGTGTAACCATGGTAAACTACCGGTGAGTTCATTAATTTGAGCTACCCTGTTTTGGACAAATGTTTTAAGAGTGTTAGGTGACATTCGTAGCCATCCCAACACAATTGTGGAATCAGACCAGAAATAAACATTAGTAAAATTCAAACGAAGTGAATTTATAATTTTTGTGTACAACTTTGCACCTAATAATGCCCCGCATAACTCTAAACGCGGTATAGTTATCGGTTTGACAGGAGCGACCTTCGACTTAGCGCATAACAAGGCTACGGATACATCGGTATTGTTATCCGAGTACATACGCACGTAAGCACAAGCGCCGTAAGCATTTTGAGAGGCGTCAGTGAATACGTGCAATTCTATATTTTGCATTTTGCTATTAATAACCTGACGCGGTATACGTAAATCACCCAAATAGTCAAGAGTGTCAACGAATTTTTGCCAATTAATTAAAATATCATGAGGCACCGGATTGTCCCATCCGATTTTATACGTCCATAATTTCTGTAATAATATTTTTGCAAGTATTATAAGAGGCGCTAATAGACCCAACGGATCGTAAACTTGTGAGATTGCCGATAACATAATGCGCTTAGTCACGTGAGTCCCGCTTAATTTTAGTTTAGTCGTATAATGTAACTCATCTGTATTTGCGAACCAACCTAAACCTAAAGTTTTACTTTGACAGGATTCGCCCAGAGATAAATTCTTTGACGCATTTAAAGTTGACAAATCGAAATTGAACAACCATTTTCGTAAACAGAAACAACCCGATTGTAATACAGTAGAAACTTTATCACAAATTTCTAATAACTCTTTTTTATCATCACAACCCGTTATCAAATCATCTACGTAAAAATCTTTGTAAATAATATTAGCGATGTCGTTATCAGTGCATTCCGACGCCAGCTGTCGCAAACATCGCATACTTAGGTATGGCGCGGACGCCGTGCCGTAGGTAACTGTGTTAAGCCGGTACACACCGAGCGCATCTAACGGGTTTTCTCTCCATAAAATCAATTGTAAGTATTGTTGATCGGGTTGAATTAATATTTGTCTGTACATTTTTTCGACATCTGCACAGGCAATATATGTGTATTGACGTAATCTTAACAGAATGGCAACAATATCATTTTGTAAGGACGGGCCAATCAGCTGGATGTCATTTAGCGATTGACCGGAAGTAGTTTTAGCGCTAGCATCAAATACTACTCGTAATTTCGTAGTTGTACTATGCTCTTTAAATACACCGTGGTGCGGTAAGAAATAATGTGGAGATGTATAAATATCAATTTTTGTCATATGACCGAGTTCTAAATATTCACGCATAAAATCAAAATATAATTTTTTATAACTCGGTGTGCATCGACCTAACTTGCGTTCGAGCGCGAGGAACCGACTCTCGGCTTGTAAGTACGAATCGCCTAGTTGATCAGCTGATTCGCGTAGTGGAATACGCACAGAGAAACGACCATGATTATCACGTGTAGTTGTTTTTAAAAATAAATTTTCACAATCATGTTCTTCTTTAGACATATTATCTATTTTTGAACTTATCTCCTCTAATTCCCAAAATTTAGTTAATTGAATATCTAAGTTGTCGTACGTGTGCGTAAAATTGCATTGGACTCGATTAACGGATGAACCTTTTGTATCATGTATGACACCAGATACAACCCAACCTAATTTAGTATTTTGTAGGTATGGGCCGTTTGCAAGTCGAATTAATCCTTCACTCAAAAGTTCATAATATTTATCTGCGCCGATTAATAAATCGATTCTGTTGGACATAAAAAATTTAGGATCGGCGAGTGATACATTGCTCGGAATCATAAATTTTGCGATATTATTAGTAACGGAAGGTAACGTTGCGGTAATGCAAGGTAGGACGAGACAATTTAAATGCGTATTAAATTCACTATTTTTAGATCGCAACTGCACTTTGCATGATTGTGTAGATTGGGTTACCGAATTACCTACCCCTGCGACTTGTACTGTGGACTGTATCAAACGAATTTTTAATTTATCGCATAACGATTTTGTGATAAATGAATGTTGACTGCCATTATCTAGAATAGCACGAATAGTGTGATACTTGTTATCACAACCTAAAATTTCTAATAATGCAGTCGAAAGAATAACGGGTTCTTGAAATGAATACCCATTGTCAACTTGTTGACGCGTTGAAGTTGACGCACTGTGTAGTGCTGTACTTTGTGCGCTGCCCATCGCTTCGGGCTCGCGACACGATGTGGACGCCGGCGCCGGCGCTTGCGCGTCGTGCGGCCCCACAGACTTTGAAGTGCTGCCGTTATCACAGCACTCACCATGAAGAAGCGAATGGTGTTTACGATTGCATAGCTTGCAGGCGCCGAACCAACAATGAGACACTGTATGTCCAGCGCGCAAGCAATTTTTACATAGTTTGTTTTCGTCTACGAATAATAATTTGTCCTTCATAGGAAGGTCATTGAACTTACTGCACGAATACAGCGGATGATTCTCTTTGCACATAATACACCTTTGGTAACGTTTTGAATCATTGTTCGAATTAGGTTTTTGTGATGATTTAGACGAATTGTTATTATTATTACGTGTTGCAACGTAGCTATGTGAGCTAGCATGCTTTGATTGATTGAATGATGATGATTTCTTTACGGAACCATCGGACGTTTGCTTACCAGAATCATGTGTACCTTTAATAGATTCTAACATGTCCGCCCTGTCGGTAAGAAATGTAATCATATCGTTTAGTGTTAATTTTTTATTATTAGCGTGACTTGGTAATTTAGAAAGTGCACTTTTATGATTTTCCCACTCTTTCTCGGTAGTTGAGTCCATCTTAGTAACAATAAGGAATATGATTAAAGTATCCCATTGATCTGTGGGCTCATCTAGACCTTTAAGAGCACGAATATTTTTTAGTATGTTGTCTATCAACTTACGAATATGAAATGCAGATTCCTTTTGTAAAGACTGTAATGAAAACAGAGCCTTAATGTGGTTTTGAACGAGTAATCTATTATTATTAAATCTGTTCTCCAATAAACTCCAGGCTATTGTGTAATTTTCAGCAGTAAACTGTAACGATTTTGTTATTTGACTAGCAGTGCCAGTGAGCGCGGAACGCAAGTAATGGAATTTTTGAATATCATCTATAGTTTTAGAATTATGAATTAGGGATATGTAGGTATCTCTAAACTCTAACCACTGTTCAAATGAACCGTCAAAGGAAGGCAACGCAATGGTCGGTAATTTAATGCTAGAAGTGTTATTGCAGAATTCAACATGGTTATCAATAATTTGTTTACTCTTTAGCGTGCACTTTGCCTTAGATGTGATCTCATAAAATAGATTTTCAAAGGTTTCTCTTTCAATTAATTGTTTTTCTAAGTCTAGTTCAGAATCCTGTAGGTGAAATTCTATATCATCCTGAATGGTTGAGAACTGTTCTAATAGTGACGTAATATTATTACAACGATCTTCTAGAGCAATCTTTTGTGATTCTGATATTTCTACGTCTTGTAACGATTGCACATATTTAACAAATACAGTAAACTTTCCTTTAACTACACCCCTTTTCTTAATCAAATCTTTATATTCGTCCTGTGGCATTTTGGGAGATTATAAGAGACAAAAGAAAGTACTTACAATTTTTAACTTGCTCGATCGAACTCGAAATCACTCCGCTCAATATGGAGGTAGGTCGCGTCGCGGCACGACTAGGTAACTGGAATTTTGTACAAGAATACACGATATTAGCACAAATGATCCTTGAGGATGGGTTTGGATAGGAACACTGAATGGCCTGACCGTTTTATATTCTGCTGGTTGCGACTTCCACCTGTACTTCTTCTTGAAGCCGCTCCGATCCGGCTCGAAGGACCAATGTTTGTGGGATTTTTAGGGTCAAGTTTCTTCAATGAATCTCCTTTTATTTGTTAGGGTTTTAGGCGTTTATTACATAAGAATTACATGTGTTTTTTGGATAAAAGAATAAAATTGTGATGGTGAACCGACTACCATCTTTTCTTGTGTCGAACTGTTGAACGAACCAAAATGAAGGAAGGGAATGTTCTCGAACGTTCTTCGGCGATGACCAATGAGCGGTCCCCGTGCGCCACTCTCGTTCCTTCTCATACCGCCGAGCCACCGCCTACTCGACGCTAGATGGTTGTGTTGTACTCCGCATCCGTAGATGGCGTTAACAATATGCTATGCTATTTTTGGACAAGAAGTAAGGATATTTTTGAATAACAGTATCATAACCATATTCTCCTGATAGTAAACGGTTTTCATCATCATCATCAGCCTATAATGTTCCCACTGCCTCCTCTCTGTAAGAGGGAGTGGGCCGTAATCCACCACGCGGGCCTAGTGCGGGTTGGTAGATGTCACATGTCTTCGAATTTTCGGTTCTAGGACATGCCGGTTTCCTCACGACGTTTTCCTTCACCGTTTTGTGAGCAGTGGTGATGAAATAATTTACACAAAGTAAAGCACCTGTCTAGGTTCGAACCTACGACCTACAACTCGTAAGTAAACGGTTTTAACAACATGAATTTCGGATTAAACCGTACCTACAGGTATAAGTCCTTATTTAATTGCGGAGGAGCGTACCTACACTACACCTATAAGGTATAATAACCAATATAAACGCCTTTTATTAAAGTTATTAGTTCCCTAGAAATCCTTCTGTGCAATAGTAACTAACATTCATTACCTAGCAATTTCAATTTTGGTGTACAGTACTTATATTCTGTTTATATATCTGTATTTTTGAAAAAGCAATAAATTATCATATCCAGCAATCAAGCGTATATCCATTTCGCGCTCGAATATAAATAATCATAGATTCATAACAAAAATCTCCAATCGATACCTACTCAATCAGTTTCCATAAATCCGCGTAAATAACGCGATGTTTCCGCGGAGCTGCGCGGGCGCAGGTCGGAGTTTGGGCGCCCGCCACGCGCCCCGACTATTGAACCCGGCCACAGATTAGAATAATATGCAAATGTGAGGCGCCAGTGATAACACTACCGACAGTAATCAACGAATGAATAACCAACGGTTTCTGACTACAATTAAGGTAGACAGGTAATTATCGGTAGTACATACGTCTACCTATTCGTTGTTTACAAAATTAATATAACTAATTTAAGTTTGAGGTAGGTACTAACTTACTAAGTGAGCATGTTAGAAAAGAGTTTTCAACTTACTTCTCTAAACAAAGGTTTAGAAAAGATATTATTAGAAAAAAAAAGTATTTGAAGGCATTGAAGTTTTTAGGAAGGAAAATAATAATCCTTTTTTTGTATTAATAATACATTTATATGAAGAAAAAAAAAATGTCTTCGTTAGCTTTTTCAGAAACAACACAGGTATTTTGGTATGTTAAGATTTGTTTAACAATTTATTTGGCTTGTTCACATAAACAAAAATAGCAGTAGACAAGGCAAATTACGTTTTAATTAGTATAAATAGCAATATTTCATGTTGGTATTAAACAAAATAAAGTATGAAATAGTTCTGTGTCACGAGAAAAGACCTTTTGACTATTAATAACACTCATTTATTTATTTGATAAAAAAAAAAATTGGTTGCCTGTAAAGTCGGTATACGGGCGAAAGTTTTACGTGACAACGACGAAGGGACGCGTGCCTTTCACTTTTTATGTCTGTCTCTCTCGCTCTTAGGCGGGCTAACCATGCCCGAGTGGAAGGGACGCGTGCCTCTCACTCGCTCTCATTGTGAGCGCATAACGTGAGCGGAGCGTAACGCAGTTTCTTGAAGTGTCACCCGGCAAACCAATTTATAAGACGTTGTCACGTCAAAACTGATAATAAAAATAAATTTTAATGGCACATTTTGAATAATTTTGATGAAAAAGAAAAACAGTCTAAGAAAAAAAAAAAACATAAAAAGAATCCTTAAAAGGCGTAGATATTAAATTAGTAGGTATAGGTGAGAGGTGAACTTTTTTTGTAAGTAATTTAGAATTTACAAGTAAGTATTTTTTTAAACATCTTTATCATTAAGCCTGTTCTGCTGCTTTTACGGTTTGTAAAAATAGGCTTTATACAATTTACATAATTATAATCTTTATTGGCGCCAAAGATGCGTCACTCATACCTTTATGGCCTCTAACAAAAATGGCAAGCTGTTTAATCAGTCACCACCAAAAACGCCTAAAACCTTTACCTACACGAAAAACAAAATAGGTATAAAATTCAATCAACCCTGATCATAATCAAATGTCGCTCCTACATCATAATCTTTGGCCCCCAACGTCACGCATTTGCTCGTTAATGAAGTAATATTTTTTTCTGCTGTTTTACGCACGGGTATTACACCGATCGGCCTTGTCCGACAACACGGCAGAATTGAGAAGTGATGTATAAATACTCTATGGTCTTATTATAGACTGTGTTCTTAATTTGGTCAGGTAACGAGGCACAAAAGGGTGTAGGGCAAATTCGCGCCACACTGGTTTGATAATTGTAATGTTTTCTATTTATATTTTGCGTGTGTACGATTTCGAGGCCGAAGTGGCCTCAACGTGGAAAACTGAACGCTACATTAATTTCTAATGGTTTCTGTAAACAGTAGTTGGTAGTTCCTTTTCTGAGTTGATTGATAGGTAATAACAGCCGCACGGATCGATCGATCTGGTTAAGGAGACGATAACCGACTTTTAATGATTTTATACTGAAGATGACGTCTAAACGAGTAGTGTTAGTGATTTGGAAAATATATATGTTAAATTAGAGCATTTTTTTAATATTTTAATATAGGCATATTTTTGATTATATTTATATTACATAGTGAAATTAATTTGTAAAGTTATGTCTAACGCGGATAAAAAACTGAGAATGACGCAAAATCTATCAAGCGTATTTTTCTGAAAACTTCACCATTTTAAAGATAATTAAATTATTGATCTATTAGTATACGAGTTTCATTAAAATAACTTGTTTTACGTGTAATAACTTAATAATGCGTCTAATTTGGAACAGCGCTCCTTGATGGGCGAGTCCTATTACTGGCTGGCCGTACGACGCGTTGCGTGAGCTCAGTACAGAACATGCAAGCTAACCACTCAAGGTCACTGGCATATATCTGCGTCTTAAGCTACGCTTGCCGCGGTCATTCGTGGATCTTTAACAGTCGTTACGGGTCGTCAGAAGCCCGAATGTCTGACGGCCAGTCTTACCAAGGAGTATCGTATTTATTACCCAGTAACTGGGTTATGGTGGTGACATAGGTAGTCGCTCCATGTAAAATACTGGTATTGGTATTCAGCTGTATCCAGTTAGACTGGAAGCTGACTCCAACATAGTTGGGAAAAGGCTAGACAGATGATTGATTGGTAACGATTTAGATGGATTGCTCAGTTTTTGGTGCATCGAATCGGGGGATAATGACGGCCATTGTATACGGAAGCTTTGTCTTTTAGATGATAAATCCTCTTAGACAATGACAAAATCTTCATGAAGTGTTTCATTAATAAAGTCGAATAATTAGCTGCCTAATCAAATATCGCATTCTAGTGCCACGTTTAGTCTCAAATTCTATATAATTATTTATGTATCTTTTCTTCTAGAGTTCTTTGACAGCCGATTTTCCGCTTCAGGCAGGTTTTAGCATATTTTTGCTTCTTTTTTAGCGAATAATATAAATAGAAAAGTAATTATAGAAACCAATAGTAATGTTTGTATTCAGATGCTTGGAAGTATCTGTCCTTGTAGTTAGGAGGCGTAGCATAATCAGCCTATAATGTTCCCAACAATTTTCGTGAAGTTTTCATAGAAATTTTTCCACTAGAGTCACGTCGCGCCTGTCTGCGGAAGGCTTAATGAAGCGTGGGCATACATACCTACGCAATACGGCTAGACAAAAATAGTAAATAACAAGATAATTTGTGATTTTTTTGAAAACAACCTGTCAGACCTAATTCTTCGTCTAGACTGCCTCTTACGTTTCCCTCAACTTCTTGGCATCAGATCAAAGTCCGTCACTCCAGACATTACGTACTCTAACAATTTCGTTGACCAGTTGAAACAGAAAATAGAAACCATTTTTTACGGTTGGATCTACTGTCTCATTTCTTTTCCAATTGTTAAGCCCGTTGTCTATGACGCCCGCGACTCTATACTCAAAAGTGACGTGTTATAAATAAACTCAAATCACCAATGAGTAGCCAGAATGTCACAGCACTAATATTTTAATGGCGGTCCGTACAAAACCAGCGTCAAGCACTGGTTCAGGCCATGGTACGGAGCGAGAGGAAATGGGAAGTCGTCACCTCCTTCTGCAAAGCAGTAATGCTCGCGAAGGAGGAGGCGGAATGCATGAGGGTGAGGCAAATTTCGCGCCCTCGCATCCCTAAACGCCGCAGGAGGAGACGCCCTGGGCGTTGGGAATCACAGGCAGATTTCCGGCCACCGTAGGCGCGGGCTTGCGGATGGTGAGCAATGGGTAGCTCGCCGTCTGATAAGGACCAAGCCCAGGTCGACGGCGCATTGTGTTCCACGCGCGCTTCAAAGAGATGTCAGCAGAATTGACGGGGTCCGCTAGGGCCGATGCCTACCGGGGTTGCGAATAAAGTCGAAAGGGACATCGTGGCCCCCCGGCAATATGGCAACTGAAGGAACACGGGTGGGTTTTAGTCAGTAAGTCTGAGTCCGCTCCACCCGGAGCGGGAGAAATTGATTGATAATTTCCCAACCAAAAAAAAGACACTTATTGTTGTCTGGCATTTTTGCTGAACTGGGCCTTTTTGGCGCAGCCATGAGGCACACTCCCCTGCTAATTAATTTCTTACATCGCTCTTTACACTTTTTATTTGATTTTTATTTTTTTATCTGCTGTTAATTATATTGTGTGCTTTTTTGGTCTGTGCTAAATAAATGTATTTTCTTTCTTCTTTCTTACGCGGTGTGAAATTGAGATTGAAATGTGTGACTGGTGTGATTTACTAAGTCACACAAGTAATTCTTGCCGTCAAAAAATACGGGTTATTCGCCGTGACCACGGCTCGGTTTATACGCCGTACCGTAAAGAAACCCGTGTAAAAAAGGCCTAACGCGTTATTACCAGCCCCGGATCTAGGGGGGGCAAGCCGCGGCCCGTGTCCCGGGCGCCAACTTCAGGGGGCGACAAATTCAAGCGTAGCAGACAAGTGCACCACCCGCACACCGCAAATTTGCAATAAATGAGACGCGCAGCACATTTATATTCTTTCTATTTTTTTTTCTTTTTTTACAACAGTTTTGGCGCCCCTGTTGGATTGGCGCATTATCGATCGATACAATTTGATTATTATGTTGCTGCCAAAATTTTCATTTTGAGAAAATTTTAATTTGGCGGGGGCTAACTTAGCGCATCCCCATAAAAGATTGGCAGTTTTTGCCCTGCCTCAAAAAAAATCTAGATCCGGGGCTGGTTATTACGCCATTTATTATGTTTATGTTATTTGATCGCAAACAAATCTGCCGGTGGCCCATCTGGATTTAAGGAATCCCAGATGACTTCCCGAATCAATCTGCCTAGCCTTTTCCCAACTATCTTGGAGTCGGCTTCCAGTCTAACCGGATGCAGCTGATTACCAGTATTTCATGAAGCGACTGCCTATCTGACATCCACAACAGCAGCGGTAACACGATACCCCTTGGTAAGACTGGTTGTCAGACTTTCGGGCTTCTGACGACTCGTAACGGCTGTCAAAGATCCATGAATGAGGCATGGAGGGGTCGGTATGTTAAGATGATCACCTATCCAAGGTCTGACCGCGGCAAGCGTGCTTGACCTGATCGATCGACTCGTGCGGCTGTTATTACTTAACCACGAGCCTTCACAAGGGTCTAAAATTTTATCTCCAGTGGTAGGGGTTTCCCCAGATAACAAGAAGCATAATTTGTCATTGTTCATAAATGATGACTTGACTGCGTCAGTCACTTTATGTTCTACTTATTGCTAATCAGAGTTTATTGCAGTGGTCATTAACCGGTCCAGAACTTCAGAATAGTTGTCGCGTGGAACTATTGAACCGATTTTGTTTTTTTTTTTTTGTTAGCCTTTATTGTGTCCCACTGCTGGGCAAAGGCCTCCCCTTTTTCCTTCCAAGTCTCTCTGCCTTGTGCGATTTCAGGCCATGTTGGCCCCATAAACATAACTAGATCGTCACACCACCTTCGCCGCGGTCTACCTCGACGGCGTTGTCCTCCTTCAGGCGTCCAGTGAGTGACGATCTTTGCCTATCTCTCCGGGTGCATTCGTGCGACGTGGCCGGCCCACTCCCACTTCACCCTGGCTGTTTTTTCTTCAACATCCGCTACTTGAGTTATGGAGTGCAGGATGGTGTTGTTCTGTTGTTCAGTAAGTGACCAACTTTGTGCACCATAGGTTAGGATGGGTAGAATGCACATGTCGATGAGTTTTCTTTTCAATGTTACAGGGAGATTTCCTTTCATGTGTTCTTTAAGGGCCCAGTAGGTCTTCCAAGCATTTTGAACTCGTTTTTCGACTTCTTTTTTTTGCTAAAATAATTGGCATGTTAAAAGCTCCGCATCCTGAGAAGGACGTACAAACGTATGTAATCAAAAAGCAGATAGTACTTATTGCCATTCAAACTTGTTTTAAGAGCTAGAAACCCTTAAACACATAGAACATTCGATAAAAAATTAAACCAGTTGGCAATAGGTAAGTACTCGCTTCGAGTAAATTCCGATCGATAGGAACATTTTATAGCCACAAACGACATCGATACAAATACACAGAGGTATCGTGGAACCTTGACAGAGTGACTATGAAACTCGATCATTTGAATTCGTAAAATTTTGATGTAACCATGTTTTTTGGCTTTTTTGTTTGACTACATTTTAGCTTTTTGTTTATTTTTAGGTGCCTGTAACTCGTACACAACCCTAGTTAATTGAATGAGGTGTAAATTATTGTAGGTGATATAAATTATGACTGATAGCCTCCTTGGCCTAGTAGTCGAAAGTCTTACTGCTGAGCATAAGGTCCTGGATTCGATTACCTGGTCGGGTAAAGTGTTATTGGGTTCTTCCATCAGCAATTTTCTCAGTAGCAGCCTGGAGTCTGGATTTGTGCCCAATTGATGGCAATATACTCGCCCCCTATTACATGGGACTTAAACATAACTGGTGAAATGTGGGTGTACTATAAGGTCCTGCTCTGCCTAATCCTACGGAGGCGTGACGTTATGTACTTTATTATTATTATACTGAATTGTCTCTATTTGTAAGTTCTCAAATCAATGTCGTCTTTTCTATCAATGGAACCTAGAAAAACAAACTGACCCCAGGATCACTAACCATGGAAAAAAACTAAACAATAGATCAAGCACCCTTTTCTCATCAGACTCGGGGGCTCTGACCGCAGCCCTCCTTTAATTGGAGCCCCTCTCCGCACGAGTGGCTATAGGAGACTGCTTTTTATGCTAGTTTCAACCCTGATCTTCGGAATGTTCAAAGTTCGGCGCCTAGAATTTAAGGTTTTTGACTTGGGCTAAATCTAAGTGTTTTGTTTGAACGTCGCAAATTGAATAGTTACCACCTTTTGCGGGTCGATGGTTCGACTAAATGTCGTAAATATTTCATGAATCAGACTAAAGCATCTATTAATACATATTATAAATTATAGTCGCATTTCGTGTCTGTCTGTGTGACGGCGTTGTGCTTCTAAATTAGAAAGAAAGAAAGAAAAGAAAAACATTTTATTTGGGACACGCACAGGAAATATAAACAGTAATAAAAAAAAACAGTGGCACTCCGGGAGTGCCCACAGAAGTGAAAACTTGAACAAGATCGCCTGGGTGGAAGAAAAATACTTGTATAGAACATTGGTCCGTAACCTTATCTAAATAAAGAGCACAATAACGTTTACAAAAAAAAAAATACTTCCAAAACCTTTAAAGTAAAAATAATTGCATAGAACATTGATCTGTAACGTAAATGAAGACCACAATCGTGTTTACAAAAATGAGGTGTCGGTAATGGTGTCATGAGTTCAATTGTTTTTTCCCATTTCAAAAATGCCCAACGCGCCTAAAGAAGTTTTCACTTCAAAAATAAAATAAAAATGAGAAAGGAGCATTTTAAACTAACAACAAAAATAATATCGACCTGTGCGAGGTCAAAAAGGCAAAGGATTATGCTGTTTTCACTATCATTTAGAAAACTTATTTTGGAAGGTTTATTGTGTGTGCATTTATATTAAACCAACATATTATATGTAATGCATGCGGCTGACATGGCCCACCCAATCCCATTTTAGCTTGGCAGCCTTTTTGCCTACGTCTAAGATCCCCGTTTTGGAGCGTAGCGTGGTGTTGCGTATTCGGTCAGTTCGTTTTACACCTAGAATGCTGCGCTCCATTGCTCTTTGGCAAACCCCAAGCCGGAACTTTTGCGACTCGGTGAGCGACCAAGTCTGAGCACCGTAGGTTAGGACGGGCAGAATACACATATCGATGAGTTTTCGCTTCAGGGAGATCGGTAGATCGCCCTTCATTAGCGTCTTCAAGAACCAGTAGCTTTTTCAGGCATTTTTGATGCGGCGATCAACGTCCTTGTAAGAATGACCGTTGGGCAATAGTCTCCACACGGTGGGTGCCGGAGGATGGACGGCGGCGCCGAGGTCGGCCCAGGAAGAGGTGGCGACATGATCCCCGGTCCAAGTGTGGGAAGGGAACACCGGGGTGGTTTTTAGTCAGTAGGAGTCTGACAGACCCCTTCGTCTGCCCCAGGGCGGAGGACATCCATGAGGATTTTCCACCTCGGAACAAAAAAAAAAAAAAAAAAAGGAAGAGGTGGCGAGACGACCTAGACGCGTACCGCAAGGGTTGGATGGAAGTGGCCTTGGAAAAGAATGCATGGAAGGATTTGGGGGGGCCTTTGCTCAGCAGTGGGACAGAGTAGGCTAATAAAAAAATAAAAAATATATGTAATAAATATATCTCCATGTTTTGTCAAGTCGTTAAAACCATGCAGAGGTTTGTTAGTGTAATATAGCATAAAAAGTTTAAAGACAAGCAAAGTTCCTCAGACTACCAGCCACAGTGTAAAAAAATACCGGTATATCCGCCATAATATTAGTCTGCGATCTGTCTAATCTAAACTAATTCACGCCGACGAATACATTAAATAAACGATACAAAAATACATAGAAACGACAACATTTGACAGTCAATTATCGCGAGGTACGTGTCGCCATTTGTACTAAAAAGAAGAGTTGCAGAAGTTCTGCTTGTAGGAAGGCTTGACAGAAAAACTTATGAGCAAACAAAATGTCGATGACCAACACCCAAATGGTGAGGCTTGCGAATCATTCAATTTGTCCAAAGGTGAATTTTATGATATCGCAGCATTATGCTGAGATATGGGCCTTTTTGGCCTCGCACAGGTCGTTACTATTTTTTGTTACTTTAAAATGCTCTTTTCTTATTTTTTAATTTAATTCCATTTTTTATTACTGTCTGTATTTCCTGTGCGTGTCCCAAATAAAATATTTTTCTTTCTTTCTTTCTTTCTTTATGATGGCTCTACTCAAAAAAAATAAAAAAAAACAAAATTCAAAATATTTTACTTCACATAAACCTTTAAGGTGTGGTAAGGGGCACTTATGAAACGTCAGAAGCTAGATGCACGGTTCCAATAGGTCGCTTCCTATGGAGAAGAGCCGGCAAGAAACTCCACGGTTACTCTTTTAAAAAGAATTGTTTCTACAATGTTTTCCAATTAGTGTTAATAGGTATGAGAGGACAGTGTATCAGTCAGATAATTGAAATGAGAGTGGCTCTCGAGATTTTAGGCTTATTTGTAAGTGAACATCTTTTGTGAAGATTTAAGAGTCCATCTATTAAATCAGCCACTTTTACGTCCTCTAATTTAGTAAACAAAAGTTTTTTGCACATCGAAAAATGGTGGATATACTGTAAGTTTCTTCTCTATGCCACCTATAAAATGTGCTATTACGATCGTCTACGTCACGTGCGCTTGCGATTGAGGCCGACTGTTTAACGTACGATATTTTTTCGCACACAAATATTAGAGTATGCTAGGATGTTTTGAGCAATATTGTGTTGTGACTGTGAATGGGAAGGCTGTTAGCCTTGTTTCTTTTAATAGCTTGCGATGAGAGGCGACTTAAGGCAGACGATGGATCGACTGTAATTAAAACGTGATGCAAAACGTGGGTAGGTAGACAGTGTGGGGACAAGGTTTAAGGAAAATATTTCGTACCCTGTATAGTTTAGGCGTTGCCGTTGTTTTTTATTGATTGGTTGATGGCATTAGGCTCGCCCCCTTAACTGGCGAAATGTGGGTGTACTATGTGTACCTCTACCTAAACCTTCAGGGAATCCAGGAATGATATTTTTTTTATACTCTTTAATTAGTACACCAGTATTATAGTTTAAGCAAAAACTTCCTCAAACATCCTGAAAAGATCAGACAGGCTCCTTGACTGAACCTTTGAAAAAAACCTTTTTCCCTAGTTCTGTGTTTAGTAGATAAGGTTTGTATTTTTTTCTATTAGGTACGATAAATAATTAAATAAAGAGTACGTCGTGAATTCGCGAAATAGCGCAATTGCGAAATTCTACGTCGCATCGGGCGGCGCCCGCGCAGTCGTGAGGCCCACCATCGAACGTAGTGCGTAGTAAAATTATGTCTCACCTCAAGCTTCTTCTAACTTTGTTTAGACTTTAATTCCTATGAGTTTATGATAGTGTTTTAGTTATTTTGCTACGAAATATTGATTTATATAATTAACGTACATATTAATTAATTTTTATGTTTCATATTTTTTTTTTGCAGGATGTGTAAGTAGTTGGCAAATTTTTTTTTAGACAATTCGATTTAATTTTAAATTCAAAGTAGTTGTTTTAGACTTATGTCACGTAAAACGTGTGCCTAAGTAGACTTTAATTTTGACTATTTTTCAGATGCCATGGAGTTTTCTCGAAAAACCTGATATTATGAAACGAATCAAATAAACAGAAAGTAATAACCAAGGTATTCAAGGATTCTTTTAGATTTACAACAATGTGTGACATCATTGAGGCCCACCGCTATCACTGCGCGGGCCTGTGAGGCCCCTCATATTGCCCGTTAACCGCATCGTAGATAGTTGCAGAGAATCAACTCGATACAAATTAAATAAATATGAAAATATAATGGGGCTGGGCACGCAGACATCAATAGTTCTAGGTAACGCCCACACTCACAGATGTCTATGAAAGTTAATGAAGCATTAACTTAAAAGAAAATAAGTATTATGTCTGCAGATTCTGATGCTGCTTATCAAAATTAATAAATACGTGCGAAATACAAACATAATAATTAACAGATAAAATACATGGATTGGAAGAGATGACCTACCACTTAGCAGTCATTAAAATAAAGGTGTCTGATATAGCGCGTCTCTTAACACAAAAACTTGAACAATTTGTCAGCGGAGTGTCCGAATCCGGGCAATTTAGAAGTTTTTACCAGACGAGTTCCGTATTACGCAATATTTCTAACGCACAGTTCTCGAGATTTCTTTATTAAATTTACTAACGCCCCGCACGTGCTTAGCACGGTTTTTACCACTTGAAAAAACATCGAGATTTCTTAGTTATATGTAACTTCAATAGTAACGTATTATACACATAAATCTTCCCGAATACATTCTCTAAACGATGGTGAAAACCTCATCAAAATCTGTTGCGTGGTTTAGAAGAACAATGAGGTCATACAGACAAACACGAAAAGAGACTTTAATTTATATATAATACTAGCTTCTGCCCGCGACTTCGTCCGCGTGGAATAGTTACTTTGGGCTAACGCTAACTTTAACCCGCGACTTCGTTTACGTAGAAGATGAAAATATTTTTTTTTATACAATTCCGTCACACGCTTTTTGCGAAACTTTAACCGTTTACGCAGCGCACGCAGCGGAAGCTCTCAAAAGGAAAAAAAAACCCGATTTTGAAACATTCTTAATTGGTGCTCCGCTCCTATTGGTCTTAGCGTGATGATTAGCATAGGCCTTTCTCGATAAATGGGCTATCTAACATTGAAATAATTTTTCGAATCGGACCAGTAGTTCCTGAGATTAGCGCGTTCAAGCAAACAAACAAACTCTTCAGCTTTATATATATTATTATTATTTTTATTTATATGTTTACATATCTCGGGACCATTGGGTCCCGGTCCTTTGGAAGGCGTACGAGGGGCCAAAGCCAACTCGCAGATGCCCCTTGGACAATTTTAAATGTAATGAGGCACCAACCGACGATTATCCCTGTATGCACTATGCAAATGCACCCAAAGACAACCCCCGGTTGGTGTAGGACTATTGTAGCACATGGAAACAAATTTATTGGACTATGGGTTTGGGTGGCTTAAGTTGACTGGTAACCTGGAACTATGGAAGGACTATGGCCCCTGCCTAATCAATGTTTTATACGTACGCGGATAAAATGGCAGGGGGTGACTTGCACACTCAATAATGGGCCCCCGAAAACGGTCGCTAGCACAAAGTGTCGTAGCGACAAGGGGGCAACATATTATTTAAGTATATAGAAGATAGATGTAAGTTTAATATTAATGTACTTATTATGCACCTAAGCCTACCTTAGGATTAGATGGTACTGGGCCTTCTGTAATTCTCTACTAGTGCTTGGTAATAGTGCGTGCGTTCCTTGTACTAATTCTTAGTTAATTTCGTTGACATGGTTTCTTTTCTCTTGTTTAGAGGTTCACGGTCAATAAACAATGGGGTCAGCTGAACCAGTTCTTTCCTGGTTTCATATAGGGCGCTGGGAAGAACAGTAAACAACAACATTGTTAGGAAATAGAGCATTTTGTTCCCACGATATAGGCAGCTGAGATATATAAGACGCAGTTTGTTGGTAAATGAAAACAAAAACATGATTTTTACACTTTTCAAATGTCTTTAGCTCCCTATTGTCCAAAAAAGAAGACAGGACACTGAGAAAAAAGGACACAGAATAATGTCAAAGAAGATAGAAAAATGATTAATATTTCATAATTTTTGTGATTTTTTTTTTCCTACTAAGCGTAGTGATTTGCGAATCACCTTATCTACATAATATCTATGTTTCGAGACGACCCTGAAACACGCTTCTTTTACGGTAATTCCTATAGACAGACACTCGAAACATACCATAGCATATTTATTGTTTGCCAAATATTTTTTCGCCACAAGGCTACGTCACGAGGTTGTGAGTTGAGCTGCGTCTGCGCATTGAGGCCCACCGAGTACTGTTTCAAGGCCCATTGTTACGCTCCGCAGCGGTTTACTTTTCAATAATATTATTTATAATGAATGACTGAAATGACATTTGTCCAAAACAAACGTGACATTTTTGTTATTTATTTTTTGTGAGTTTGAAGAACGTAGGTGGTTGAAAAGAAAGTCTTTTTTAGGAACTAAATACACAAGTAAATAATGGACTGCCCGGTTCTTAGTAGAGTACATAAATTGGCCTAAAATAGCAAAGACTACAGACAAAGACATTATTACCATGAAATAATAAGTTTTACTTCGAAAGGACATTAGATTGCCGATTGCAAAATTGTGTTGGATTGTTAAAAATATCTTTCGTCGTATCAGGATACGGAAATCTGGCAAGTCACAAGTCAGTCTGCCTAGCCTTTTCCCTATTTTAGGGTCGGCTTCCAGTCTAACCGGATGCAGCCGAATACCAGTATTTTACATGGAGCGACTGCCTATCTGACCGCCACAACCCAGTAACTGGGCAATACGATACCCCTTGGTAAGACTGGTTGTCCGACTTTCGGGCTTCTGACGACCCGTAACGACTGTCAAAGATCCACGAATGATAGCTGGGACCAACGGCTTAACGTGCTTTCCTAAGCACGGAGGAGTTTCTGTATGTAAAGATGGTCACCCATCCACGGACCAACCCCGGCAAGCGTAGCTTAACCTGATGGATCGACGCAGGCGGCTGTTATTACTTAGCCACGAGCTCCTCCGAGTAAATCCGGCAAGTCACAACTATTACCTAAACATAGTAAGTAAGGTAGTTTTTTAAGAAATCCTTTAAGAAAAGCAACCATACAATATTATAAAGTGGTGGCAGAAAGCCTTATGTAAGATACTACGTAGATTCACTTTTCTGCTGACATCCATGAGAAAATGCCAACAAAACAAAACGCCATCCCAAAAATAGGTCAATACAATACCAAATCACCCTGTTACTCTAGTTTCCCAAGTGCGTAGTACGCCACATGTTGGGTCAACCTGCCCTAGATACATTAGCATATGCCGCGGGTTCCCCGGGTAGTCGGGTACCACGGGTAGTTGGGTTATAGCCGTCCCTTCCCGGATTGGCTTCGTAAACCGCTGCGTTGCCGATTTTTAATAGTCTTCTAGGAAGATTGGGGTTTTTAGGTGCAGATGGTTGGATATAGGCAGCTTACGTATTTGTGTAGTTAGATAGTGGATAGTGGTACCTTCAGAATATTCATATGAAACATATATGGTGCCTTGTTTATGTATAGACAAACTATGTTCTTAATGTCCCTCGGCAATCCTCGTGTTTCGTCAGTAGTCGGATTTCTATCAGTTACCCTTTGCACTTGGTGCAGACCGGACGCTCTCAATCGACTTGGAAGTATGAGTTGTTAATACTCTTTTAACTTAATGTAATTTATTTTAAAAAATGGGCAGAAAGCCGCTTAAGTCGCAGGCACGACAGATAGGAAAATAGCTTTACAGCTCTATATAGTTCACACGGAAATCAAAAAGAAACAACTATAAAGTGTTTAGTTCTGAATTCAAATCATTTTACACGATAAATCTAATAACTGATGGACATGGAAATTAGCATTCGTTTGTATTCGGTAATCCGATGATACCCGAGGGTCATTAAGAAAATAGAAATACTGTAAAAGGTTGGCAGTGTTCTCCTAGTATTTACTACTAGCTTCTGCCCGCGACTTCGTCCGCGTGAAATTTTGGCCCGCGACTCACCGCGTTGCATCCCCATCGCCCGCGCTATTACTGCATTTCCGCTAAGGTTAATTCTGACTTTTTTTTCCTTTTTACTCGGCTCCTAAGGGTCGTAGCGTGATATTAAATAGCCTATACCCTTCCTCAAGAATTAGGCCCCCAAATGCTGAAAGATATCTAAGTATAGAATAGAATATAGAATAGATAGATTGATGATCATCATCATCATCATTTCAGCCGAAAGACGTCCACTGCTGGACATAGGCCTCCCCCAAGCACCGCCACTTTGACCGATTCTGTGCTTTCCGCATCCAGCGGATTCCTGCGGCCTTCACAAGGTCATCGGTCCGTCTTGTGGGAGGCCTTCCAACGCTACGTCTTCCGGTACGCGGTCGCCACTCCAGAACCTTTCGACCCCATCGGCCATCCGTTCTGCGAACAATGTGCCCTGCCCATTGCCACTTAAGTTTAGCAATTCTTCGGGCTATGTCGGTTACCTTGGTTCTCCTGCGGATCTCTTCATTTCTGATTCGATCACGTAGGGAAACTCCAAGCATAGCCCTCTCCATTGCCCTTTGGGTGACTTTTAGCCTTCTGATAAGGCCCATTGTGAGCGACCACGTTTCAGTACCATAGGTCATCACTGGCAACACACACTGGTCAAAGACTTTCGTCTTGAGACACTGTGATTGATGATACCAAACATATATACTGCCGTCATACGGTGAAAGGCCCTAACTGACAATCTTATCAAAAATTTGTTAAACAAGTATAGGGCTGGATACAGCAATAAGCTCTCTATATTTCTGTCTGTACGGTGATACTTCAAACTGCTTTTAATTCTTAGCCGCAGATACATACTGTTAAAATTAAGACCATCGATTGAGCTTGAAAACAAAACTGTCATTTACTCAAAATCTTTGAAGTAGTTACGGCTTTTCACCGTTTGACGGCAGTATATCATAGATTACAAATCAGGCATAGCGAAATTGTGATGATAGAAAATCATGCTGAAATGATGATCATGATAAAACCCATAACACGTTCATAGGAAGCATTAACCGAAGACATTATTCCTTATGTAAATAATGGAAGAGAAAATCCTCATTAAAACGTTCCTTCCAATTTTCCTTCACTAAACACGGAAACAACTAGCCTAGCCAATCAATCATACACGAATCAATCGGGACTACCCTTGAACCCTGTCCTCGGTATTTAAATGCCGCCCCTCGGCGGGTGATACACCGGGCATCGATCCGAGCGCGATGTGACGGTGACATGCGACAGTGTGACTTAAATAACGTGAAGCCACATTGTTGATGTCTCTTTGTAGTTTGGGGATGTATTTTTGACATTGTGACTTAATTTTCTTGGTGAACGGAAGTTGAAAATATTATTTAGATTTTAAGCAATTATTTTTAAAAGAGTAGCCGTAGAGTTTCTTGCCTGTTTTCCTCCATAGAAAAGGTGAAATTAAAACAGCGTTCACCTAGCTACTGACGTTTCATAAGTGCCCTTGTAGATTTATACAGTGTGAGTCTTCATAATGTGCACATATCGAAATGAGGAAATCTATGCTTAATTTTAACGACAGAAAAAATATTTAAAAAATCTAAATATTGTTTTTTATACTTTTTATGAAATTAAAAAAAAAATTGTAACAAAACTGTGTAACTTTTAAACTGAATCAGCTATCGCGATGAAACAAACTCCATAATGATTGAAAGTAAGTAGCCGTCCACATAAAATTAAAATTGAGAAAAAAACTACCCTCAATTGAAAATAAACATGTTTTTTTAGAAAAAATCTGTATTTTTTTCTTCAATTTTTAATTGTAAAATTTATAAATAAGATAATAATAAAAAGAGAGCAAAAAAAAATTTTTTTAAAAAAAATTTTTTTGTAAAATTTTTTTTTTTTTTTAAAACTAAAAAAAAAAATTACCATTTTTTCCGTCGATAAAATTAAGCATAGACTCCCTCATTTCGATATGTGCACATTATGAAGACTCACACTGTATGAAACTAGCTTTTGCCCGCGGCTTCGACCGCGTGGATGTCGGAAAATATCCCACGGAAACGTACTACCGATACCGGGATTACATACCTAATAGCCAAAGAAAAGGTCATTGACTGCTACCGCTGCGCCCGCGTTGCCGACAACCATAATTATTTTGTTAAGCGTAATTTTGAATCTGTGATATCTTTTTAAATTAAATGATGTCAAGGCATATTTTAATCTAAATTAAATGCTCAATTTAAGTAACATAGGTAGTTTATTGGATAAGGATTAATATGATACCGGCCAAAATAGCTTCGGAAATAACAATATTCTTTTTATCAAATTCTGAAAGATAAAAATGGTTATTGTGGGTCATCCTTAGAAGATAGACATATGCCACCGCGGAATTTTTGTTGAACTTATTAAGGTGAACAATATGTAGAACATAAATTTTATGTAACTTTTACGATTTCCGCGGCGCACGCCAGTATAGTTCCCAGTCGGCATGATGTTTTCCGAGATCTTCAACAATAATCGTCAAATTTCAGCCAATTTATACAAAACCTTAATGAATTATACATTAAAACCTTCCGCATGAATCACTCCGTCCAGTGGTGAAAACCGTTTGAAAATCCGTACACTAATTGCGTAACTTATTTTCGTAAACAATTTTGCCTGATTTGTTTCATTTTGACAGTTCAACAACATTCATTACGTTATTTACGTTGTTGAGCAGATTTTTTTCCAACTTATTTAGCAATGGATTAGCAATCTGTTTCGAATCGAAACAAATTGTGATTGTGTTGTATTACGCAATTAGGGCACTGTTCGGTAGTTTTTTTAGTTTATCGCGTTCAGACAGACAGGCAGACGCAGCGGAAGACTTTGCTTTATAATATGTAAGGATAAAATATTTTGATTTTTGATTTCTGAAAGTCGTGTGAATTGTCTGTCTAAACGATTGGTGTTTGTTACTTTGGTCTATCACAAGGCTAACAAGAGATATTATGGCAGTAGATTTACTGATTAGGGAATTGGCAAGGCTTCCAAAACCTGGAAGAAATAGTTTTACCCCGCACTCTCAGACGTCAATAAAAGTTAATGAACCACTAACTCACTCTAAGTTAACGCATAGTATAAATAAATAACAGTAATATATCTTCTTAGAATACGGCCGAAACGATGCGCTTTGAAACCTCAGTGTATGTCAGTACGCAATATTATCGAGTGCACGGCAGTTACGCACGGACGCGGAAGGTTTATCTACCGAGCGACCGTAGGTAACTATTTCAAGGTCACTGCCGAAGTGCCGAGATATAATACTGTTACTTTATTATACTGTGCTTAACGTTAGCCAGTATATCTACAGTTCACTAATATTATAAAGAGAAAAGATTTGTATTTTTGTTTGTAATGAATAAACTCAAAAACTACTGGACCGATTTTAACCATTTTTTCACCAGTAGAATGTTATATTATCACTGAGTAACATAGGTACTAATTTATAAAGATATCACGCGGGGGAAGCCGCTGGCGGAAGCTATCTCCAATACTTAATGATATTACAAAAAAAAAAAGTAAAAGTACAACCGATTTTCAAACTACAAAGTGAAAAATAACTTTCAGAAATCGATGTCTTTAGATCAGTATTTTAGTTTTTTAACACCGACTTCTGAAATTAAAGTTATTTTTCACTTTGGAAGTCGGTTGTTGCCATTGTAAAAAAAAAACACTTTTTAGTGGGTGGTTTGTAATTTATCAGTATTTAGTAGACATTAAGCTATTGTAACTTATTACAATAGCCTAATGTATACTGCTCATTAAAAATACCCAAATCGCTATAGATGTGCCTATTATATTTGAAGAGTTCCCTTGATTTCTCCAAGAACCCAACAACAAATCGTGCCCAAATGACAATGGGACCAACTTGAAAGTATACCCTTTCAAACAAAAAAAAAAAATTTTTCAAATCGGTACAGCCGTCTTCGAGTAATCGGAGAACATACATAAAAAAACCTCCTCCTTTTTTTGAAGTCTGTTAAAAATACGAAACAAACCAGACTTCTACATACTACATTAACTCAAAATCCTCACTTCAATGCTTCAAAAGGTGTCGAAGTGATCCAAATACATCGTTTGACACCTCATTAACCCGTAAGGTGTAGTCTTGAAGTGCGGGTATGAATGTTATCCGCTATTCACAATATGAGGGTAGTCAGAAGAAAGCTATCGTGTCGGGCAATATTGGTTAATGATCCGGTGTTTTTCTTTTTTTATATTTTTTCGATAGATTTCGTGTCAAAAGGAGGTTGAGTGGATTATACTGGCTTTGAGATTGCGTTGTTGGATCAACTTGAGAGGGATAGAAAGGCTTTTTTTGTGGGCATCAGGTAGAAATTAATAAGTAATTTTTGCATTAGATAATGCAATACGGCAAAAGCTTGAGTTTTTGGAAAGTACTACAACTTTCTGTCCAGGTCTGCGTTGCCCGACAGATTATAATTAATAATAATTAAAAAAACAAAATTAATCATAAAAAATTTAATTAAATATATAAATATTTAATTAAATTTTTTATAAATTTAAATTGAAGCTATTAAAACATAATTCAAATGTGAAATTAAAAAAAAACTTTTATTTTTTATTTTTTCTTCAATTTTGTACGGTACAGTCTAGGAATCTTCATTAGATTGATTTTGATTTGCATTTTAACTTACATTTTTTATTGATTGATAGATTTTTTGGAAGTATAAATTGTCACCGGATAATTTTGGCCTTTATAATTAAAATATCATAGTGTACTTAATAACCCTTCGGAATAAAGACATTCCATCAAAAATATTTATAATACATATGTATAAAAATGTAAGTCTCGCAACGTAGTTCTTGTACCGCAAACAGATGTGAGATCTAATTTAAAACCAAGTCGGTTAATTTATTCAGTCCTTACCTATCTTTGGGGCCATCTATCCAGCAACTTTGTTATAAATTATTACCTAATTAGTTAACTATCAACATTTTACGGTGATCGTGTCAATATTAGTCATATTTATTTCTTTAATAAATAGAATGACTTGGCCATCGCACGGCAACATAATCACATTTGAATAATCTACTATTTTAAATAGTCCTAATTATATAAAGCGCTCTGAGCGTTATTATTATATAAAGAAAACACAATTTTCTTGCTAATACTTTTAATCCACACTACTGTACTATTTCACAATCAAATGACGACTAACTATGCATTACATTTTACCATTTAAAACGACTTTTGCCCCACCCAGAAATAACGATAATATCATAACCGTAATTTCTAAGTGTTGCCATAGTAAAACAGTATATTCAGTTGCCATAATGAAAATACATTTAGAAGTTTTTTATAATATTAAAATTTGTATTTTGACAGTGTTGCCACAGTGGATATTACAAATCGTTATAAAAATAATACATTTTTAAAATTAAATCAAAGAAATAACGACAATTAGGTAGATTTTTTTCTATGTAAATTCTATTGCCGGGTGCGATTGATAAACTACAAGTTCAGGCTTCTAGCTTTATCCACAACGAAGTTACAGGCGACTCGATAATGTCCTGAATGACTTCGAGAAAAGGATGGTACGGCTGTTCCTTTTTTTGTTTGTTTTTGCTCAACTTGGCGGGGGCACTGCCATGCCCCCAGATAGAAAACTAACATAAAATAATAATTTCTCACACACTTGTCTAGTACTCAACGTTGAATAATTAATTTCAGTAATTAAACGTGCTGAAAAACAACGTAACAACAACATACACATGTTTGACTAAGTACCCAAAGTTACTGTTACACGTGCGTAGTGTAATTCAAGAAAAACAGACTGTTTTCACATCATTTTCATCTTGAAGTCAAAGGCTTTTGAAGTCAGAAGAGGTTAAGATTATATTTGATGTAAGAAAAGATGTAACAAAAGTTTCATGAATTTTTGAAGTGAAAACTTCTTTAGGCGCGTTGGGTATTTTTGAGATGGGAAAAAACAATTGAACTCGTGACACCGTTACCGACACCTCATTTTTGTAAAAGCGATTGTGCTCTTTATTTATATTACGTTACGAATCAATGTTCTATGCAAGTATTTTTACAGCCCGCTGACAGACAGACGGACGGACAGTAGAGGCTTAGTAATAGGATTACGTTTGGCACCCTTCGGGTACGGAACCCTAAAAAAAAGCTTATGGAAAAACGTAGACCTATGCCTTATCCTATTTGTAAAGTAAAATGAGGGAATAGATACATTTTCAATTATCAAATACCAGGAACAGAAGATACAAAGACCTAAATACCGACAGAACTTTCACAGATTTTTCCTGGAAATTCGCACTGAAGACACAGGGCCGTAGGCAGGGAGTTGGGGGTTCAGCCCCTCCCGAAATGTGAGAAACCAGGATTTCAATCTAGAGATCGACTCACCTCCGTACAGATAATTATTATTCGAAGCGGGATGCAAAAAATTTCGAGCTCTTGTATCCTATATTCTCCATAGCGGCCCCATTATGCTAGGAGTTGCCTTAAAGGTTAAGATGTCCCTGTTTTTGATCATGATTGCAAAGTGGCGGGAAGAGAGAAACAGGGCGTTATTGAAATTGATAATAACTATGCTCTTTACCAATTTGAATTCTGATTTAGAATGTCTAAGATCGTAAAAACATTTATTTTAATGATATTTCGCAAAAATTTAAAATAGTGTTTTAAAAATAACAATAAATAATACTTGTTAAATAAAAACGGTCCATAAATTTAATGTTGCTCAGCGAGCCACGGAGCGGGCTATGCTTGGATTCTCTTTGAGGGATCGAATCCGGAACGAAGTGATTCGGCAGAGAACCAAAGTTATCGACATAGCTCAAAGAATTAGCAAGCTGAAGTGGCAGTGAGCCGGCCATATCAGCCGTAGAACCGATGACCGTTGGGGTACACGTGTTCTTGAGTGGAGACCGCGAATTGGCAAACGTAAGGTATGACGCCCTCAGGCTAAGTGGAGTGACGATCTTCGCAGGTCGGCTGGTAGCAGCTGGATGAGAGTTGCCGAGAATTGAGCTGAATGGCGTGCAATTGGAGAGGCCTATGTCCAGCAGTGGACTGCTATAGGCTCATGATGATGATGAATACTTTTTTTATAAATCAGTACTCTTTCTTTACTCTCTCAAATTAGAAACACTTTATTTCTTCTAAAAAAAAGCTGTCAACCCTAACCCCCCCAAATGAATTCCTGGCTACGGCCCTGTGAAGACAGCTCTATTGATTTCAGCCAATTTGTCTCTATCAAAGTCGTAAGGATAAGGTTCGATGTCAGGCTGAAACAATAACTGTAAAGCTCTCTCACAATACGATGTCTATTGATACCCAATTGTTATAGCTGACAGCCCTTAGTAACCTTATTAGTACAGAAATAACTCAGAAGGCCCAGTTAAGAACAGGGAAGTGTAAAAAAAAGTTTATTTGCACCTTCAAGTAAAATATAGCTAAGATAATTTATTATCTTGTAATCATAAGAATGAGCACCCACCCTGGTTATCATTATAGCCGATGTTAGGTATTGTGCCTAGCTTGCAGAATAATTTAAATATAATATAATTGCAGTGGCGTAGAGATTTTGCAGGTCAAGTTTTCTTATTCAAGATATTAAATCAAGGCGTGGATTGCTCACAGCTTCTATCTTCAATTAATATTAATACGCCCCGGTCGTCAGCTAGACTACATAATTATAGGCCTTTTGCTCCCGGTGGCCGCAAAACCAAGTACGGGAGTAATGCCCCCCTTTCCTATATTCTCAGAAAGTGTAACGATATTTTTCACGATTGTGACTTCGACATATTTTCAGGCAGCATCACTAAGTTTAAAAGAGCTGTGCTCAAGAATATGTGATTTTTTGCTCAATAATGTTGTTTTATTTTTTTATTTTGTGTGTTTTTTATTTTTTAAATTATGTTTTTGGAGAATTATGTTTTTGGAGTGTTATTTAATTCAATCTTATTCAATTTAATTTAATTCAAGTAAATGTTAAGTATAAAAGATTATTGATATTAGTTCTAATTACATTGTTATCCATCTTTATATTTAATATTGTCTAGTGAGATCTAAATAAAATGCTGTGCTTACCTTTAATTTAGATGCATGCAATGCTATTGTATTTGTAAATGTTATATACTTTGAATGTCTGTGTGCGTATTTAGTTGGTTTGCCTAAATAAATAAATAAAACTAACGAGAAAAACATTTTGCAGCACCAATATAAATCATACAGGGTGTCAGGGACATCGACGCGGAAACTATTACCATGGATTCAGTACATGATTATGAACCCCTTGCGTTGAATTTTTTCGTCAGTTATTAAAAAAAGAATCAGCTGATCCATACATTTTGACCGCGTAGGTATTGCATTTTTCTATGAATCGGCAGATTTTTTTTTAACAACCGACGAAAATTTTCAACACAGGGGCTTTAGAATCATAGAACAGGTCCATGGTAAAAGTTTTCGCGTCGATGTCCCTGCCATCCTGTATTAATAAGGAGGTATCAAATATTTTAATCGTAGGAATAATTTTGAAATACCTCGATGAGTATAAGTTGTAATTAATTATATAAGTTAGTTAGAATATTATATCGTTTTATACTAAGCACAAGAATTTGGGATTGTTTAGCTGCAAAACTAGAATTAAAATTAACAAAAAAAAAAAAAATTACATATTTCAAATCAAATCAAATATTTTATTGGAACAAAAACAGGTTTACAATTTGTTGTGTTTGTTAACAGCTACATTAGCTTTAAAAAAACTGTGTTGCAGCCATTAGCGCCCACCTCTGAGAGGGAAAACGTTGGCGTTCCAACATTAATAACATTTATACTTAATACAAAAACAATAAAATAAAAATAAATTTGATATAAAAGAACCTAAAGTAAGTAGGTATATCAACTATTTAACTAAACTAAAATATTATAATTATGATTACATTTAATTACTATTATTTTTAAACTTTATATTATTAAATTATTGAAATTATTAAAATATTCAGAATAAATTAGGATAAAATGTTCCAGTTCTATAATGTGATATGTGTGACTAAGTTCATTAGCATAATCGGCCTACAATGTTCCCACTGCTGGGACACAGGCCTCCTCTCTTTGAGAGGGGTGGGCTGTAATGGGCCCACGCGGGCCCAGTGCGGGTTGGTAGATGTCACATGTCTTCGAATTTTTGGTTCTAGAATTTTAGCAAAATGGAATGTCCTGCTTGGGATCTTTATGATGAGCATCAACAGAATGTAGGTTAGGCGACAGTTTGGGTGATAAACATTTGAATTTGCTGGTCTAAATGCAACCTGGGCTGGCAATCCCGCTGCCACCCTTGAATTTTCTAACTGACTTTCACGAAAGTAGTAGAACATTAGCATACATACATGAGGCCGGTTAAAACGTCATCTTCTCGTTGAACGTTAACTGCGGGATATTTTGCTAAGAATTTTCAATCTTTCAATGAAAATTTAACGACCAAAGACATAACACAGACTTGACTTACTGTACTTTTTTCGTTAAGTATGTTAGTACATAAAGATGGGTAGGGGAGGCTGAATGGACCACTCTTACGTTGCCACTCACGTTTTTATATACCTAGGGTGGATATCCTGAAGTTTTTACAGGGATCAGTCCCAGTTGGCAGTGTCGTACTTTCAAATTGATTAATTGGATGTTGGTGGTTAAAGATGTCTTGTGATTAATGATTAAGGATTTTTCTGAACACGATCTTGTTTTCCATGCTGCTTTTTTTAACCACAACGGGGAAGTTCTTGGCCTTCATCTCATCTGATGGTACGTGATGATCAGGCCGAAGGTGGATGCGAGCTTCACCCGGAATCCTGAACCACAGAGGAACTGTTCAATATAAAAATAGGTTATGATGAAGATCTTGCGTTTTGTAGGGCTGGGTTGGTACTAGTGCAAAAGTAAAGCTGGAAACTTGCTATACGCGTCGAATAAAATAATATCTCACAGCATACTGTAGTAACCTGTTATTATTCATAGAAATACTCATACATTTTCGACTTTATTTCCCATCTGTTGTTTTTACGTCATAATCAGCTAAAAATACTTCAACAATCAAATGTTTCCTTCCCCCGATCTTCTATTTTGAGCCCAATCCGGATTAAAGCGAGTCACGCAGTTTCCCTTAAAGGTAATTCCCCTCAGTAGCAGCCAATTCGCGATAATGTTTCTCCCTCCCCCTTCTCCCCCCAAATTATTATGTAATCCACTCGCTTACATTTACCTTTATTGATGAAATAAATCTAATTTGATACGATGCTGATATTTTTTGAGTAACATAGATTTTTATCGTATTGTGAGGGATACTTGAGTTAGTAAAAGGACTGTCGCTCATACACTTCAATATATTGATTACATGTTCATGTAATGACAAATATAGTCTAATAATGATAATCGAGAAATTATTAGGATCTCTAAATTTTTCTTCCGAGTTTTTTTAAAGAGGAGTTTTATTCATTCAAGTATGTATTATGAAATAAGAGCCACGGTCATCATTGTGTGGGTATTGTGTTTACAATGTTTTGTCAATCATTCAATGAGTGCTCGTTTCCATTGATCTTTTTCCCAGAAACGTTCCGATCAATTGAGTAGGTAAGCCAATTTCAGCGGCAGACAGAAACTCTTGCGCCCAATCCCGGGCTTATTTCTGATTTGCCTAATGACATCCAAACGCAAGAATATTCCATCTACATAGTTACGCACGAAATGACATCTTTATGCTAAAAAGTCTAAGCATAATCACTTATAGGATAACTTCATAACAACCTGAACTACAACCCTAAATGACATCATCAGAGAAGTCTGTTGCAAATAGGTATAATTCTCAGGAAAACACTGGCGCTATTTGGAGCGAGCGTGGGCGGGAGGGGCGCCATTTGCAATCACTAACCTACGACAATTATCCTCGTGTAGACTTGTCTTTATAGTACCTACACTAACGTTTTGATACCTCGTGCTGTTGTTTTAGCTAAGCTATTTGCACTTTACGGAAATGTATTAGGTTAGGTTATGTTCTTATAACCTTACTGCGCTAGATTGAGGACGAAGAAATACCGGAAACTTGGGTTTCGATTGTCTTGGTTTTCTAATGTAGTATTAGACAGTGAACGGGCATAAAGGCTTCTTTTAAATTAGGTATTATGATTATGCAATTGTCCTACGGTGTTCTTCTAAAGGCGGAAAACAGGATTTGGTCTGACGTAGGTAACTGTGGATTGTCTAAAGACATTTTCAAGGGAAACTAGGTCATCGCCAAGCGTCACTTAAACATTTTGTGTTTACTAGGTAGGTGTATGTGTTTATATATGATTTGAAACTTTCTAAATCAACCACTAAAATGTTTTTTACCGTAGGTGATAGGTACCTATCTAACATATTCTAAATACGCCTCCCGTTTATTAATTTTACTGCACAACTTGGCATTAATACGTACCTTAACTCATTGATCTACATTACATCGCAATTAAACTACGAAATCATTAAAAAACAACTCTCGTAACAACATTAAATAAAACAAAATTATTAAAACCGCAAGCCACAAAAAATAGTCAAGAGGCAATTTAAATAAGTGCTCTCGGGTTTCCCGCGTCCGCCATATTGCAGCTAACGTCAAAAGTTCATTCACCCCGTGCGCCGGTGATGCATTTCAAAAATGTATCTATTTAATCAGCCTGATACTATTAAAGTCTTGGGATTATACTAATACGGCAGAATGTAGGTAAAATAATTCGCTTTTATTGAGTGGAATTAAGAAATAGAATGATAATTATTAAGAATAAACTAAAATAAATAAATATTTATTCAGTATTAAAATTGGTAAAAAATTTACATAAAAATGATAAACCTGTTTCACAGGCTGCATTAACATTAGAAGTCTTAAAATTTATATTTTTTTTAAATATATACCTATCTGGTTTTAAATACTAAATACCTTAAAGATTGCAAAAAGTCTTACGTCATTAATTTGTTATAAAATAGTTTCTTACACTTTTTATAACCTACAGTAAAACATGATATGATTTTTCGTCAGCAGAATAAAATTAGTAAGTGGGTTAAAGTTGCACAAAATTAAATCACGTTCGAGGCTATGTGTGTGGTTTATTCGATGTTTGCTGCGGGCGACTAATGTGCTTAGACAACAGAACCAGTGCCAGTGCACTTTTTTGTTGAGTCAGTAAGTAGTAGGTAAGTCTGGTCTTGAGTATTACACTCTACTTTACTCTCTAGGCACCCTCAAAGTCGATAGAGTTGATGTAGGTACCTGTATTTAGCTATTTTCCAGCCTCTCCCTAGCAACACCTTGTGGTTATTGGACTTTTTAAAACGTGAGCATGTTGCTCATTTCGCAACTTTCTTCGCGCACTCTGACATCGAGTGTCCTCCACCGCAGATACCACATTTTGGATTGAATTGGAACAAGCTATAAATCTTTAATAATTATATTCTTTCAAAGGGTTCCTCTTGGGTTTCAGAAAAGCTGAAACATCTAATCATTTATTTAAGTTACCTTACTCATTTTATATTTTTGTAAAAAGCAAAAGCACCCATTTTAAATAAATAACGACAAAAAACCGTCGAGTAGAATAGTAAAAAAACGTGACAGCTATCGATCAAGTAATATTTTCCTCCGTAAAGAATAAAAAGAAAAGTACTTTGTAATTCTCGCGATCAGGCTCGGTTGTTGGTGTTGCCAGCGTCGCGACTCCTCGGGGAAATATCGTGTTTCTATCAAGCGTACTTTCTTACCTATTGTCAGGTTTATGGTTTTCTTTTATTTTCACATTATTTTTTTGTATGTTATGTTATGTTGAACTGTCAAAAGTTGAAGTAAGTTATTGCTAAAGGAATGTGTGATTGGTAGGTTGAAGTTTTAGTTTGAAAATACGTTAATTATTACTGATAGACAGCTGTGCTGCTGGGGAGTTTGTTGCGCCACTTCTTCTTCCCAGCTAAAGCACTAGGAAGTAGTGAAGGGCGGGTGTTTTTGAGGGACAGTTATGTAATTTTGACGTTCGAAAAATGCTGATGATACTCAGCCTAGTTTGAAAAATGATTTTGATGTTGACTATTAGCTTAATCAGTCACTGTTATAGTGGTTCTGCAAGTGACTAAGATTCAATAGATTTAATAGTCAAAAGGTTTGTGACTAATGTCATGTCCACTAAGTTTACTTTCACAATAGAAACGATATTAAAGTTTTGCATTCTAATATTGTAAAAGGCTTTCCCCGTAGCCTGTCTCGCAAAAAGCTGACTAAACTAATTTCATGTCTGTAAAACAAAAGACGGTGATATGGCAACCCCATACAGGAAGAGTTAACGTCATTTGATTTTCAATTTCATGACTCACTTTTTCGGTTTCATACAATTTCCTTACATAGGTCTTTTTTACTGAAGTGCTTATTAAGACAAGGGTTTATACGGTTCACATAACTTGATTTACACGCCTCCAGTTTTTAGTCTAGTAAAGTAGGCACTGGTGCCGATTCTCCTGTCACAAATGCCTCTAAATTAGACAAAAAATCACCAAAATTTTGTTTATTCTTGTCAAACAACGATTTCCCATTCTGAAATAGACTAAAGTGACACAACTTAACTATATTTTAGTTTGACAGCACTAAGATGGTACTGAGATATTAATTTAGTGAAAATGGCAATTTTGCTATTCTGAATTTGACGTTTTTCACCTAAAATTTAGATTTTCTAACTAAATCTGACTATTTTTAATCGCGACTAAAAACGTGTGGAATAAAATTGGTTGTCATGAACTTTAAATTCACACCAACACCTCGACTTCAGATGCAAAAACAGTACTGAATCTTTTTTTTTTCTTTTGCTTAGATATATTTCGAAAACAGTGTGTCGAAAACAATGAATAATTCGACCCCCTTTATAAAACACTTAAACCCCTAACACTCTACATGTAGGTAATAATTTTTCTTATTTTCCATACAAAAAATGAAAAATTCCATATAAAACACGTCGAGGCTGGGGCCCCGGCGCGCCTCCGGCTCTAAAAAGATTCACGTGGTTAGGAATCACGTGTGGAGTCGCGATTGTCAAATTCGATTTAGATGTGTCAAAATTATTTTTAAATTTAGAGAATTTATTTTACAGAAGCTTTGAGATTCTCATAGTCAAAATTAGTTAGTTTAGTTCGGTGTACAAGAGAATCGGCACTACTGCCTTGAGTAGGTACCGAACGAAGTAGCTAGGTAAGTGTACTAAAATTGTGTAACTTGAAGCATGTAAACTACCGTTTGGATAAATACTAAAAAAGGTTGTGTAAACACGACAGCAGGGTTCTCTTATTAAACACAACCCTTTTGCCTCGACAACGGACAATTTCCGAGATAGGGCAAAAATAAACAGCCAGCTTTCTCTGTTTGGAATTTAGGTTCCGGAAACCCTTTAGGAATATACCGCAGATATTAAAAAATATATAAATACAACGAATTATAGGGCTTTGATGTTTCCTTTTTATTTATGTGAACAGAATAAACATGAAAATCTAAATACACGCCGTATTTAGATGACGTATTTTATGAAGCTGATAATTTACGTGAGTTGTAGCTACAAATCAGTCAGCTGTTCAACCAAATTATAATAGATTCTAACTTGGTATTACAATCTGTCATTTTGCTGAGCAGAGGTTTTGTGGACAAAGTTAGGCTTATTTTTTATTTCCGTTAGAAAAATTTGCTGCTCTGTCCTTAATTCAACCGTGACTATCTTAAAACTCACTTTACTTCCGATTTTATCCGGTATATCAAAAAACGTGTCGTGTGCTTGTGTATGTGTTCTACGTATAGTATAGAAGTCTTTATGTCACAACATTTACATCTGAATGGTATTTCTATATCTGTGTCCGCATCGCATATAAGAAATAGATTAATATCGGACGAGAGTAGACAAATACCAGACGGTAAAAGATTGTCATTTCCATAGATATGGTGGTCCGTCATTTTTGCAGGGTTGGCTGGAAAAATATGATGTACATATTTATTGCGTAACTAGGTTTCAAATAACTGTAAAATCTTTTAGGCAACATAATATCAATTTTAATGTCTAGAAATTGCAATTTTACACATAATTTAACAGAGTCTCGGTATCTTGAGGGTTGTCTCATGAAATAGAAGACTGAATTACAGATATATCTACTATGAATGTTATGAAACGAGTCAGCGTGGGGTCCGTGGGAAACGTATAGAAATCATCATCCGCATTTTGCATTGTTTTCATTGAAAATAAATAATACATTTTCGAGTTATCTATCCTTTTTTTTGGTTGGTAAATTATCAAATAACTTCTCCCGCTCTCTCACTCTTAATGACTAAAACCCACCCGTGTTCTTTCGGTTGCCATGATGCCGGGGCCACGATCTCCTTTTCGGTTTTGTTCGCACCCCCGGCAGGCATCGGATCTAGCGGACCCCGTCAATTCGGCTGACATCTCTTTGAGGCGCGCGCGTGGACCATAACGTGCCGTCGACCCGGGCTTGGTCCTTATCCGTTAAGCCCGCGCCTACGTTGGCCGGAAATCGGCCTGCGATTCCCGACGCCCAGGGCGTCTCCTCCTGCGGCGTGAGGGCGCGAAATTTGCCTCTCCCTCACGCGTTCCGCCTCCTCCTTCGCGAGCATTACCACTTCGCAGAAGGAGGTGACGGCCTCCCATTTCCTCTTGCTCCGCACCATGGCCTGAACTAGGGCCGGATGCGAGAGATCACCGCCACCGATCGCCTCCACGAGGACACAGCGATGCCCCGCCCGAGCCGGGTGGAACCTCCACAGTATGCTCCACCGTGTCCTCCAGGCGATCCACACAATGGTGAAAGTGATTTTCGAGTTATCTATCCCTTATGTTGCACCTGCCATGTTTTGTCTCTGCATCACCCTAAAGTTGACTGGTAGAAAATGCCTCAGATTTTAAGTCCGCTTTTACACAGTACTTTTTAGTTCTGCATAAAGTTGTAATACTTAAATAAATCAGTTGGTTCGTCTGTGTATCACCCCTAAGTTTTGATGACCACCACTGCTCAAAGATCGTAAGAAATGTTTTACTGTTTAGTCTAGTATTATGCCCTATATAACAGTTTTATGATTTTTATTATATTACTTCGTCGCAAATAAAATTTATTGTTGCGAGATGATTCGCTCGAGTTTGTTCACTGTGCTTTTTATAGTGGATATAAATGTTAGTTTATAACGTAAAATTGTAGTGTAGTGTAATAAATAAGTTTTGTTGAGGATGATTTCTTTACTGATAGTTAAAGCAAAAGAAGGGACGATCTAAGCATTTTTCGAGATACTTTATCAAGATTTAATATTTGCTTAAGAACGCGGCGACGCGATGCATGAATTGTCCATACAAACGTAATACCTAAATCATTTGCAATTTGGGCATATTTCCACCATATTATGCTGTTGTTCGGATTTAGACAGTGTTTATCTAGGCCTCTACATCTTTTTTTTTTCAAAAAAAATATTCTGAAATGAAGTTTAAACGAGTTTAATTTCGCACATTTTTACAGCGTAAATGACATGTCTTCATATTGTTTTTTCTGTACACAACAATATTTATAATATTGTTTCTACAGAAGTATAGCTTGCTTATATTATCAAGTTACAAATTAAAAAAAATGAAAAAAAATAAGTTTTCATTCATCATTTTTGGTATTACGGAACACATTTAAATTTATCATAAATTTTCGAAAGCTAGTAGTGCTATCGCGTCAAGCAATAATTGTCAATGTGTGCGTGGTAGAATTGCTCACCGTAGGTGTATATCGCTCCAACAGGCACTCACACTAGCGCAACGTGCTTGGAATTGAATTTTGCAAACATCTCGATTTGTAGTTGCGAGCCGTGTTCACAGGCCTCTTAAGTACTTAATTTTACTCTCTGGCAAACCCAAAAGCAAGATGATACCTACAGCTATATTTAACTACCTATGGTAGGACTAGTATAGTAGTTACCTTAGGGAGTTTGTTGCGCCACTTCTTCTTCCCAGCTAAAGCACTATAGGAAGTGGTGAAGGAATTTTGGGGGACTGTCTTATGTAATTTTGACGTTCGAAAAGTGCTAATTCTCAGCCTAATTTGAATAAATTACTTGATTTTATGTGAATAGTTTGTGATGCTTTTATAGGTAACGAGACAAAAAAAGGATTTCCATAGTAGGATAATAACGTAAAAAATTTTTACAAAAAAAAAAAACAACCGACTACTCTTTGTAGTGTTTTTTTGGAAGTCGGTTGTTTTTTTTTTGTAAAAAGTTTTTATTTTTCACTTTTTAGTGGGTTGGTTTGTAATTTATCTAAGTTACAATAGCCTTATGTCAACTGCTCATCAAAAATACCCAAATCGCTATAGATGTTCCTTTAATATTTGAAGAGTTCCCTCGATTTCTCCAAGATCCCATCATCAGATCGTGACCAAATGGCAATGGGACCAACTTGAAAGTATACCCTTTCAAACAAAAAAAGAATTTTTCAAATCGGTCCAGCCGTCTTCGAGTAATTGGGGAACATACATAAAAAAAAAAAAATCCCGACGAATTGAGAACCTCCTCCTTTTTTTTTAAGTCGGTTAAAAACTAGAACCTAGCCACAAAAAAACAATACAAATCCTAGTCATTCTTTTGTCTTCATTCCTCACAGAATCATTGCAGTAATTTTTCATGGCTAAACAAAATGATGCTGCTAACCAGACGAAGTGGCCTCTTCAGCCATTGTCAGATATTATAGTGAAAGTGAGGGTCAATGGTCTCTAGTTTATGGTGATGCCCCAGACGGTATTGTGGTGGTGACAGATGGGTATAATGACTGTCTACCACGGTGGTACCATCATGTAGGTCAAGGTGTGATGACCTTATGAGTCAGTTAAAAAAAAATTGTGAGTGTTTTTTTTTTCGGGATTGAGAGATTTTATTTAGGATTTTCTACTGTTTTCCTAAACAATAGGTACCAAAAAAATCAATGCCTAGATTTTATAGAACATTATTTATTTTATTAAACGAGTTTAGTGGTCTTCAAAAGTGTTTCACAAAGCTTTATGATTGTTATTTGTGACGAAACTCATCTTGTAGTTTAGTTCGTTGGTTCACATTAGAATCCAATCCCTAATTTTAAATCCAACATAAATCATAAGATGAATCAAAAATTTTATAACCACATTTTATAACATTCCAATCTGGTACAAAGTTAACTGCAGAATTATACGTAGTAAACGGCAGGGCACTGTTAGAACCCGGGTTCGGTTCCCGGCCCGTTACCTGTGACAGCGAAGGTATTTGTTGGCAATAAACTCGACGCTCGTGACTCCTAGCGCATACCGTGAGGTGGAGGCGACTGTTGTCGGCTGTGCGAATTGTTTTTGATATATAATTTTTTATGGGTGTTTTTAGGGTTCCGTTAAAAAACGGAACCCTTATAGATTCGTCATGTCTGTCTGTCTGTCTGTCTGTCTGTCCGTCCGTATGTCACAGCCACTTTTTTCCGAAACTATAAGAGCTATGCTATTGAAACTTGGTAAGTAGATGTATTCTGTGAACCGCATTAAGATTTTCACACAAAAATAGAAAAAAAACAAATAATTTTGGAGTTCCCCATACTTAGAACTGAAACTCAAAAAAATTTTTTTCATCAATCCCATACGTGTGGGGTATCTATGGATAGGTCTTCAAAAATGATATTGAGGTTTCTAATATCATTTTTTTCTAAACTGAATAGTTTGTGCGAGAGACACTTCCAAAGTGGTAAAATGTGTGTCCCCCTCCCCTGTAACTTCTAAAATAAGAGAATGATAAAACTAAAAAAAATATATGATGTACGTTACTATGTAAACTTCCACCGAAAATTGGTTTGAACGAGATCTAGCAAGTAGTTTTTTTTTAATACGTCATAAATCGTAAACTTATCGTTACTTGCTGCTACGGAACCCTTCATGGGCGAGTACGACTCGCACTTGGCCGCTTTTTTTTTTTACTATTTTCTTTCGCGTGATTCTTTAATAAAATAATTAATTGACATTCTATATACAGTATTTACTTTTAAGCTATTGCATAGCTTTTATCGCGGGCTTTAAGCGCGGCGACCGAATCAAGAAATTCCGTAACAAAAATAAAACCTAACACCCCCCACTCCGCCTACCATGTAATGACGGATGATGACATAAAACAAAAATTACGTTCCGTTCCGTTACGTGATGTTGTCACGGGAATCATCTCAAGTGTAGCGTTGACAAATAGGAAGTATGGAGGTTACAAATGCTATGCAATAGCTTTACCGCGGCAGTCCCCGAGTGCCACACGTTTTTTTTTAAAAATTTTTTTTTTTAAACTACATTCCGTTTACTGAGATATTTAATCAAAAGAACGACTTCCCAAGTCAGTTTGAAAGTACATAATAGTACATTAGCTTTATTTAGTGCACTACTCAACTTATTTTTTAAGTCACCGTTTTAGTCTAATTCCTTCAAACCTGAAACCGCTTCTCACGCTCAAAATTATATTTTATTTCATGGTTCTATGCTAATCGCTAGTTAGTTTTCCTGTTAATTTAACGGAGGTTTACTTACGTTTTATATAGTCTATTACACAGTCGATCTAAGTTATCGCGGCTATCGTAGCCGTGTCCAATTCGACCATTAATACCGCCATTTTGACGATTGATGCATCAAAGTGTTTTCTCAAGAGGTAATTCCATTTTTGAAATCATAGAGATTCTTTTCTTGTATGGCAGAATGGCGTGTTACAATTTTGTTGCTAGCTGCCTGATGCTTGATTCTTTTCTATACAGAAACGGTTTCTAGATAAATCGTTTAAGACCTTTTTTTTTCTAATTATACAGAAATTCGCACGCTTGAGGATGACTGACAATTGAACGAAGTGTTTTCTCTCTCGTTTTGCATTCCATCGCGTTTAGTAACGGCCGTTTTGGCAAAGTCGAACAAAAAAAAACTTTTAATTCGATTAGAATTTGGATTTGGAATTGTATAAGTTTTTGTATTCTTGGTCGTACGTTTTATCTCTATCATTTGAGATTCATTTATTGATGTGGAAGATAATACTTGTCTGACTGTTCGATTTTGACGTGAGAGTTATGTCAACACAAGTAATGGGCGAGCTGGCAGTTTGCCAATGCTTGCTTAGTTTGACATTAAGTATTGGTATTTAATGACACTAAACATTAACACCGCTAACAAAGTTATATTTATTACTAAACATGTTACCGTCCTTTTAGCTTTGCCGTGTTGTAGTAAATAAATTAAAAGTCACAGATCCTGATAAACCACACATTTAATTACCCAATTACAAGTTGCTTTAATAAATTACCAACAATTTTACTGAAAAACCCACGTTACCATGGCAGCCCCGACCATAGCACGTTGTATTTTATGAAATACTATCTATGCATAGCAATGCATAGACAGTATTTCATAACCGGCGCACTCCAGCCTTCAGCTTAGTCATTATTAGTGCATTCACCCCGACACCAGGTGCAAGGGGGACATATTAATGTAACGACTATAATTTAGTACTAGGTACACTGTGAACCTATGTAGCTTTCGAAAAAGACTTTGTTAAATAGTGTATCTCCGGGTTTAACTGCATATTTGCATAAGTTAGGGTATTTTTGCCGTTATTAAAGTATGTGAGGAATGTGGCATTCTCAGGATGTTTTCTGGTATTTTTTGCAGGGTTAATACTACGATTTTAGGGTTATCCATACGTTGATGGAATGTAAGCTAGCAGTATTATGTTTTTTTACTTTTATTTTAATAATTTAATTATTTTTACTGTCTTACCAATGAGCAATCGACTCTTGTTGACCAATTTTACATTTTCTATAATCCGAACAAGGAAAATCAATTTCACACCTGTGTAAATCGTATGACAATACAATATTATGATTTCATGTACAAATCTAACCTAATAATGGAGACAGAATGAGAAACTATTTTAATTATTTTCTTTTATTGATACGTAGAAAATTAATTTAAATTAAATTAAATAAAAAAATTAAAATTTCGAACCAAGACTCATAAGAGGGTTAGTAACAATATCCTTAAAACTACGTGTTATTTATTTAGTGATGTCGCAATGTAGGATTTATTTTGGTATTTTTGTGTCAATTTACTTAGTAAAACTGACGCCATGAAACTCGTTTCATTAATTTCGTAAAATCAAATTATACACTTTTAGTCAATTACATTTATTACTGACTAGCTGCGCCCCACGGTTTTACCCCTATAAGTCTTGATCCCGTGGGAATATCGGTTTATAAACTATCTGTGTGCCAAATTTTATCCAAATCCGTTCAGCCGTTTGAGCGTGAAGAAGAGACACACATTCACAAACTTTCGCCTTTATTATATTATATGTATAGTGTGATGTGATAAAATAAAATAACGATTCATAATTATGTAAATCTCATCTCTTTGTAACTAATTCTAAAAAGGATTATGAGCTAAATATTTTTTTAACAATATCACTGAAACATTGTTATTCTTCTTTTCAATACAGAAATATTAAACAGCTTAATAGATTCCGAACTCACTCGATCATGTTGCAACAATGACATTCCAACGTTTTGTTGAATTAGAACTGGTCGATAATTGGCGCGTTCACCCTATTAAATGACAAGGTAAATATTGTAATTAATTCAGAAGTTAACTCCAACAGGAAAGACTTTGCCTTTATTGTTTTGTCATTATTATTTTACTTTATTACTTATAATAGAAATAGGCGAATTATTCTTTATCGCACTATTAAAATGTAGAACAGGAAATAACAATATTTTACTTGATTTAATTAAATAATTGTTCTGATTTTGAGCAATTAATTGCCTTCTCTGTAATTAGTGGTTGAGTCAATTAATTATGTTTATTTATTGAAAAGTATTAGAAAAGAGGTTTTTTGTTCATAAAGCTTTTGTTCTACTTGATAATATTATTTAAAAATGTCTAGCACTTTGTATAAACTTCCCCTGCCCCTGCTTGGCACGATTTTTACGACTTAACAATACATCGAAATTTCTTTATTATAATTATGTCAGTTTAATATTAATGTTATAATTATAACCTATAAAATAATATTATAAACAAATAAAGGTTTATATACAAATGTATAAACCTTCTGGAATAAATTGTCTAAATGAGGAGAATTCCACATCAAAATCTGTTTCGTAGTTTTGAAGAACAACGCGGTCCCACAGACACACAAAAATAGACTATAATAATTATATAATATGCATAGATAATATAGATTATGTATGTATGTTATGTATACAAGGGCATGTGTCCGCCCCCTTTTTTTTGAATATTCATGAAAAATTATCGAACAATAACTTAAAAAGGGGAGGTCCATCGTGACTTAAAAAAAAAAAAACTTTTTTTTTTAAATATATTTTCTTTTCCGTTTTTTATGCATAGTCGGCAAATTTTAAGTAAAAATGTTAGTTAATACGATTTTTTTTTTTCTATTTCATTAACAAAAGGACAAGATAAATTTTAGTTTGGTTCTGTCAAATTAATCAGCGCCTGCTACTACTCCATACAAGTTTAGACGTGATTAAAAACTTGCCTACTAAAATTACGTCAATTTACGTCAAGCACTGATTATTTTGACAGGACTAAACTAAAATTTATCTTCTGTCCTTTTCTTAATGAAATAGAAAGAAAAAGATGCACTGAACTTAAATTTAGTTTAGTTTGTGAACAGGGGAATCGGAACCATTGTATAGATAAATTATCCAACTAAAAACACACTTAACACTCATAATACTGCATTAGCACTTCCTGTGTGTCTGCACGCACAATTTACATGCACAAACAGCCAGCCTCGGATATTGCTAGTAGTACTTATGTAGGCTTCGCAAATATGTATTTCCTCTGCCTTCGAGGTAGGTATTAGTCATCCGTGAGGTAGAGATTTTTTCTAGTAATAAGCGCAAGACCACCAGGATTTCAAATAAACCAGTAAGAATATTAATTTTTATCTAACACTAGCTTCTGCCCGCGACTTCGTCCGCGTGAAATTAGTTGTTTTAACATAAGAATCGGATCAGTAGTTCCGAAGATTACGCCTTACATACAAATTCACATGCCCTTATATAATTTCCTTTATTTCATTTTTAAACATATTATTTATATTTTTAAACATTCTTAAAAAAACGTGTGGCACTCGGGGACTGCCGCGGTAAAGCTATTGCATAGCATTTGTACAACATCACATTGTCATGGGAACGTACGTTGTCATGGGAACGTAATTTTTGTTTTATGTCATCATCCGTCATTACATGGTAGGCGGAGTGGGGGGTGTTAGGTGTTTTTCGTTACGGAATTTCTTGATTCGGTCGTCGCGCTCAAAGCCCGCGATAAAAGCTATGCAAAAGCTTAAAAAAAAAGTTGTAGCCCACCGGTGTCGGGAACAGGGTCCAAGCTACCGGTGGTCAGGGCTCCTGAGAGAGGAACCTCCTAACAATACTCGCCATGTCCATGAGTACCGCTTTCTGGCTTTCACTTGATCCAGCTGCCCAACGAGAGCGTCCTCAGGTGTTGGTCGAGGTTCTTGGCTCGGCACAATGATTGCTATATCCACATCCCACAAGTCGACAACCTCGCAAGCCAGGTCAAGATACTTAATCTGTTTATCTTTTTCAGCTTTCACGAGGTTCTCGTCATCCGGGACCCATTTTTTAGATCACAATAATCAATTATCATTATTATCTTGTAAGTCAATAATTAATTTTGTAAGTCCCTTTTGACGGTGACGAATCAAGTGTTTGACTAATCAAAATTTTAAAATTAACATCATGAAGAAATTATATTAAGGTCCTTATTATAGGTAGAGATAACTATTTATAACGAGCCGTTGAAATAAAAGTTCTTGTTTATTTTTAACCGACTTCCAAAAGGAGGAGGTTCTCAATTCGACTGTATGTTGTTTTTTGTTTTTTTTTTTGTATCTTTGTTACGCGATTACTCCGTCAATTATGAATTGATTTTGATGGTTCTTTTTTTGTTTGGTAGATCATACTTCAGAGGTGGTCCCATATAAATTTTATTAACTTTGCTTGGGTAGTTTTTGAGTTAGCTTCAATAATACGTATTTTTTCCTCACTTAGTATGTGGATGATATTATGATAACTTCCTGTCACTGTTATTTACATAGCAGGTAGTGCTATTCGAATTTGCGTGGGGTAGGTATCACAACTAAAAAGTGAAAAATAAAAACTTTTTACAAAAAAAAACAAGACTTAAAAAAAATAACACTACAAAGTGAAAAATAACTTTAATTTCGGAAGTCGGTGACAAAGAACGAAAATTAAAAACCAAAGACACCGACTTCCGAAATTAAAGTTATTTTTCACTTTGTAGTGTTTTTTTTTAAGTCGGTTGTTTTTTTTTTTGTTATAGTAATTAAGTAAGTAATTACAATAACTGAGCGCTACAAGATCAAAAGCTGCGTCTTTTCTATTCAATTAATTGCGAAATTTATATCATTATTTTCCTTGTCACCTACAGGGTGAACGCTCCAAATTTCAGCCTGTCAATTTTATACAAAAAGCTGGAATGTGTTTGTTGAAGCATGATTGACAGACTCCGGTAGATTCCGGAGTCAGTCAGTATTGTATTGAATAGAAAAATAGAATTTTACAACCATTCTTTGGTTATAGAATATTTTGAATCATAATACTTTGTAGAAGAGTTCCAATGTGTTGAGAATTAGTAAATAGATTTCTTAAAATTAACATGTTTAAAAATAACACACGTTGTTTTTACGCTAAGTACTGTTAAATAATTGTAAATACTAATATGTAGGTACGTACAAGACAAAAAAAAAAGACTTTTTTTTGTTTTTTATTATCAGATAATTATCACATAGGTAAGATACTAGCGAATCGCCCCTGCTTAGCACGGATTTTGTGAATTGACAAAAAATCTAAATTTCTTTATTTTATGTAAGTAAGTAAATTACACATAAACCTTTCGGAATAAAATCTCTAAATTATGGTGAAAATCCCATCGAAATCTGTTGCTGAGTTTAGAAGAACAAAGCAGTCATACAGATAGACACGAAAAGCGACTTACGTCTTATATAGACTGAACATCTTCATATTTAGCACTATTTCGCGAGAGCTAATACCTACAGCAGTCGGTTATAGAAAAACATGATAGACAGTCCGATTGTATCTTGGAATCAGATAATTTCCGGTCATGACTCAATAATAATTTTAAAAGAAAAAAAAAGCGGCCAAGTGTGAGTCGGACTCGCCCATGAAGGGTTTCGTAGCAGCAAGTAACATAATATAAAAGTTCTTTAATTGAGTTGATTGAATGAAAGGTAAATTGCGGTTTACGATTAATGACGTAATAAAAAAAATGGTTTACTAGATCTCGTTCAAACCAATTTTCGGTGGAAGTTTACATGGTAATGAGTACATTATATATATTTTTTTAGTTTTATCATTCTCTTATTTTAGAAGTTACAGGGGGACACACATTTTACCACTTTGGAAGTGTCTCTCGCGCAAACTATTCAGTTTAGAAATAAATGATGTTAGAAACCTAAATATCATTTTTAAAGACCTATCCATGGATACCCCACACGTATGGGTTTGATGATTTTTTTTTTTGTGTTACAGTTCTAAGTATGGGGAACCCCCAAAATTTATTGTTTTTTTCTATTTTTGTGTGAAAATCTTAATGGGTTTCACAGAATACATCTACTTACTAAGTTTTAACAGTATAATTCTTATAGTTACGGAAAAAAGTGGCTGTAACATACGGACGGACAGACAGACAGACATGACGAATCCATAAGGGTTCCGTTTTTTGCCATTTGGCTACGGAACCCTAAAAATGGACGCTAGCCTGAATTCACGATCGTGTAGCCTGCTGAGTGAGTGCGTCATCAGCTTGATGCATTTCCTTTCGCTTCAATGAATCATCCTGTGGTTTACAATTTACAAGTCTTTTTACCAACTTTTTATATCGAAGTTTAACGCTCAATAAAGAGTTGTTTTTGCTCCATTATTACTAAATTAAGCTCTTAATCTCCTTTAAAACTGTAATGGTTGGCAATGTTGGAGATTTTCACGAAATCATAGACTTTAATTTGTTTTTCTTCGTATTTTGGCTGAAGATTTTATAGGTATTAGGGAATATCAGATTATCTATACTAATCTAGACTAATATTATAACAAGGGTAATCTTCGGAGCTTCTGATCCGATTCCGAAGTTTATTTTACTAATGGGAAGCCACTGTATTATCAAGTGTCATAAGATATATCCTATAAGTACTATTATATAAGCAATATTTGTCTTTAAAGGGTGACTGGTAATTAGTGACCGATATTTAAATTAAATTAAAAACTTTATTCGAGCCAAGACTCATAGAGGGTTAGTAACAATATCCTTAGAACTACGTGTTAGTAAACAACATAATACGGTGACACATGTAACTGACAACAGTGAATTATATAAGGACAGTCCACTCTGTCAGCTATCATTTTGGGTTCATCCTTAAGGTACCCAATCCTTAAGGGACCCGTCCTTTAGAGCCCCGATCCTTGAGAACCCCGATAAATTTGGTTATCTTTTTTTTTTTGTTATTTTTGCCATTAGCATGCTAGTGTACCATCGATACAAAAAGTGCTTCAAAGTACATTAATTAAATAATGTGTTTGTTTGGTTAAGGCAACCTAGTCTAGAGTTAAACTGATATAATTTTATGTTATTCCATATTTTAAATCCCTAGCAATACTAAAGACGAGCCAGAAAAGTGGACCCATTGTTAAAAAATCTACCTGGCCACTAACTATACTCTGTTTGAAAATAAGATTAGACATTTAACTAAACCTTTTTTACAGTCCGTTCAACCGATTTTGACTTCTATTGCGTTGGTGGCATGACAAATGGCAACTGCAGTAAACAGTTGGTTTGTAACCACTTTTTTTGCTTTTAATGCCATCCTTATGCCTACGGTATAGAAGTCAAAATCGGTTGAACGGACTGTAAAAAAGGTTTGTTTAAATGTCTAATCTTATTTCAAACGGAGTATAGTTATAATGAAAGCATAGAGCTGGCGCTGCCAGTTAATATACCAATAAATCTGTCTCTTTTACGCATGCATAACAATGTACTTTTCTATCTCTTTCAATCATGCGAAATAATTACTAATAGCACTAAGCAAATAATAAGAAAGTTTAGTGTGTCACACGAAGATGTCGGGGGAAGGACCTTCTGGAGGGCTTAAGCGGAATCATAATTTGACAAGAAATAGATTGGGTGGAAAGTGGTTATTGCATTCCGGACATGTCTGTATTTAGACAATAAAATAAAGTAAAACGTACGCATGTTTTATAAGCTGCATTATGGACCTAAAAGCGGTCAAATAAGAGCTACTTTATTAGCAACTGTGTTATTACTTAATTCCAACTGATTAATAATTTTGTTAGTTTAACACTTTCGTTGGCAATTATACTTTAAACGACATTGGCATTTTATCAAATTTATCGGGGTTCTCAAGGATCGGGGCTCTAAAGGACGGGTCCCTCAAGGATTGGGTACCTCAAGGAAAAACTCATCATTTTCAGAACCCTGTTGGGGCTGGCCATGACTCGTGCCACCATTGATGCAGCGCGCTTGCGCATTATAGTATAAAAACAATCTACACGCGCCGCTGCAAACATCCCTGACGCACTGCAGCGCCATGGCAGCCCCATCAATTTTCTGAACGCATTATTAAATTGGACACGAAGGGCTCCATACGATGCTCGCGAATACTTCTCCCACAAGCTGCACGTGTAGAAGGTGGTACAGAATGCTCTAAAGAGCGTCACCTTTACGTCCACAGTACAACGTGCAAACCTGCGGGCTAACATATTCGCACGCACGGACAGAGCCCTCCGTTCCCTTTCAATATCAGAATTGTCTTTAAGGTCAGTGGTGACCAAATGACCTAGGTATTTAAATTGTTCCACTCGCTCAAGAGGAACACCGTTTAAACACGTGAATTTACTCATCATTATTAACAACTTGTACTATGGGACCAAACCTGATATCACGAAAAAATAATCAGTTTTTCCCTACATTTTGACGAGTTAAGCAAACATAAATGTAGGGAACAGCAGATTTTATTTCGCGATTTGACGTTTTACCAGGATTACCAGTCACTCTACCTATGTATATCGAAAATGGCTCGAACGATTTCGATGAAAATTGCAATATAGGGGTTTACGGGGGCGAAAAATCGATCTAGCTAGGTCTCATTTCTGGGAAATTTCGTTTTCTCTATTTTCACCAGACCAAAGCTCAGACGCCCAGGTAATCTTATGATAAAAAAAAAAATTTCACGCGGACGAATTCACACGCAGAAGCTAGGAGTGAATAAATAGGTTTTAGTTATATAATGTATGGTTTTAGAAGACCACTATTATTCATGTCATAGGTATTTAATCATGTAAAGTTGTAAACCAATTTGTACAGTAAATCATGTTATTAAGTGCCACTTAGCCATATAACAGCGATTATATATAAGGTGTATATTGCAGAAGTTATGACAGATTGTTAATCGAGACCACCTGGGTTTTGGCTTGACACATTTCAGTGATAATTTATTGAAAATTAAGGACTTTAGAATCAAAGGTGATTAGATGCAAAGGTAATCTACCTATGCAACGTTTTCTATAATTCTTGGACTTTTAAAATAAGTTCAAACTTAGTTTTATTTATGAAATCAAAACTACAGCTCCATTTGTAATTTGATTCAACGAATTTTCACAACCTAAGTCATTTAACAGTGAAAAAAAAAAACCTTTTCAAAAATCAACGTAGTGAATCCGAGCGCTAACTGCTTTAGTAGATGCGCGCGAACCATAACCGAAGTGAATGAACTAATCGAACGATTGAATGAACGATCGATGAAACAAAGGAATGACAAGGTGTAATTTTGTTATAAAATTTTATTGCTCTATGTAATAATAATAAGAGATTTGCACGTCCGTGTGTAATTTACCTAATCTATTGCATGGCCGTTTATAATTTGAGATATTTCCAGTGAACAATAAAGAATGTCCGGTTGGTGGTGTGATATATTCGCTTGGTTAACCTAAAACAAAATGTCAGCCAAAGTTTAAAAAAAATTTTTTTTTAAGTATTTCGTATTTTATAAAAGACACGAAAAAAAAATGGCTGAAATTTTATTTTAGGTTAACCAAACGAATCTATGTGATTACAAGTGCGATAAAAAACGAACAGAACAAATCATTCTCCCCATTTTTTTATTTTGTAGTTTGTGGGGTCCCTTGTTAGTAACATAAGGGAGTTTCCCGTACTACATAGCATCAAAAAAACTTAACCCCACGTCGATAACGAATCACTAATCTTTTAAACCCTTTTCGAGTAATAAAAACCTCCCCTTTCCGTGAAAACGAAGGAATTAGCATCACCGCATCCATGTGTTTGTTTTTATGGTACGGCTTATAACCCCATGTGAACTGATGGGGCGTGACACCATGAAGGTGGTGACCTTTTCGTGCGAACTCCCATGATAAAGATACTAAAACGATTTTATTGTTTTATTCATATTTTATTAGGCTTTTTATTAAAAGGAATATTATGTAATTTGGATCTCAATGGATTGTCATAAGTTTTCCAAGTTATTTTCTGATTTTATTTAGTGAGAGAACGGAATATGTATGAGTTTGTAATAAAATAGGGGTTATATTTTCCGCCAGCAAGGGATGGTCCTTTATTAATTTTACGAATTTGCCGAGGTTAGTCGAGGTCGAAGGTCGAAAAATGAACTGATTTTGTCAGGAAGATACTCTAGAAAGATAGACCAACGCTTTCCACATAATCATCAAAAACATGTGTAAAAAAAACGCTAAAAAACTAAAAGAAACCAAAACTTTTCCACTGTATCTACATCAACGATCCGCAACGTTATCTACACAATACACACATCCTTTAAAACTAAAACTAGAAACCAGTTTCTAATTTAGAAACAAGAACAAAAAAAAACAAAAATGCCAGCTTAATAAACATTTTTGAATAATTTCTGATCCCTAAATCGAATGGTCAGCTTTGAGTGCATTCACCCTTTTTTTTTTTTTTTTTTTTTTTTTTTTTTGGGTGGGAAATCATCAAATAACTTCTCCCGCTCTGGGCGGAGCGGGAGGGCGTGTCAGACTCTTACTGACTAAAACCCACCCGTGTTCCTTCAGTTGCCGTGTTGCCAGGGGGCCACGATTTCGCGCTAGGCTTTGCATGCTCCGTGCGCGGGCGCTGGCATTTCCGGAGAGGGGGGGAGGGGCGGGGCGTTGCGGTGCAGGGGGGGTGGTGATCGTGGGAGAGCCTTTGCTTAGGAATGTTGGTCACTACCTGCATTGGTATGTGCTGTAACGGATACAGCGTGTAGTATTTTAGCTTGATAGAGGGTGGGCATAGAAAGTTGGCTTATCGCTTATCAGTGGGTTGGGTTGCTTAGAGAGTTGTGTGTTAGGTATTTGCGATTGATTTTAAAGGTGGTTTGTTTATTTGTTATTTAAAAGAAAAGGAGAATATGTTTGATTATGGTATTAGTGATTTTAGCCTTAAGACTTTTAGAAATGTGTATTGTGTATATCCTTGTTTGTACAAGTTAATTGTATTTTTGTTTAGAATTTATTCAAAATTTTATCGTAAGTATAAAGAACTATCCTAGTTGGTCCGGAGGAAGGTGATGAAAGCCAAAGCACTCCTTTGACACCTGAGTACACATTACATAAAACCAAATTTGTATTTACGGAGATTTACTGTACCCATTCTTCTAGTAAAAAAGATTTTTTATATTCATATTTAGAAGTAATGAACTTGAGGAATTTCATTTGTCGTTTCTAACTTTTATTTTTCTGCAAAGATAGTAAATTTGAGCACTAGAACATCGACTTTTTCGTGGAACCCTAGAATTTATATACTATATTATGTCGTTTATTCATTTTAATTCTTATTCGATTACATTTTTAAATATTTCTTAAAATAAAAAGGATAAAAAACTTTTTACTTTAAGAAATTATATTATTATTATTATAAAGTGAATTTGTTTGTTTGTTACGTTTTCGTGCTAAAACGGCTGAACGGATTTGGATGAAATTTGGCACACGGTTAGACCTGGAGAAGGAAACAGGCTACCTTTATCCTGGATCGCAGACAAAGTCGCGGGCAATAGCTAGTATCTTTATAAAACTTTTGTGAAAGGTAAATCATTCTAAGTTAAATTTACTTCGAGGGTGCTTTTTTTCTTCAAAAACTCTTCTCTCGATACATTTAGGTAGTCGATAGCCCTTTAAATAATCTAAAAGTAAGTCTAGACAGGTAGGTATTATCGGAAACCTATCCTTTACACTCAAAATATAAAGGATTTAAGTTCTAAATTTTTCTGTCTGCCTACCTTGTTGGCGATTGCCGCGCTCTCTTACAAAGTTAAGAGTGACATCACTGTAGCGGTATGGTGGCCCACGGCGAGACGAGATGCGTGCGCTGCTGTATCCCGAGCCGGACGTAAACATCGATAAGATAGGGTCAAAATTCAGCATGGGAACATTAACAAGAGCAGCGTTGTGACCATTGTTATATTAAGACTATATGAGTGAACTTGTTCTAAGACCTTTGTTAGAGGCAGTCGTTTTCTTGTGTTAAATACATCCTGATTGTTTGACGTTAAATATATTGTAAATATTATAATATAAAGTTGTTTTAGTTCATAGTTTGGGATCTATGCACTTGTAAAGCTATCATCAGAAGTGGAACGTGATACCCACGTAAACGAAGTAAGCGTAGTAAACGCTTAAAACAAAAAAAAAAAACGCACACGTTCAAGTTCTAGCAGCATAAATAGTAGTGCCAGGACTCCGTCACCTCCGCCAAAACACAGGAAACAGGTATCACGTAAGGCTGATACCTCAACTGTGAGTACAAATAATACTTTTAATAACATTATACCCGAGTTCGATCCGCTGAGAGACGATGTGAACGCTTGGCTTAGTATTCAGATCCTACGCTCAAACTTTTACATGGACTGACGAAATGACCCGTTATCAAGCTCTCAACAAATTAAAGGGTTCCGCAAAAGTGTGGTATGACTCACTGTTACGATAGGATAGGCATTGGCCTACGTGGAAATGGAAGGACTGGACACGTAAGTTGGCTTCCAGTTTTCAAATCCGTCAGAATATGTACGATCTTTTAAAAGATGTTATTAATAAGAAGCCGTTAAAAAAATCAGTCTCTTTACAAATTTTATTTTGAACAAAAATGTCAAATAGATCGTTTATCTTTGGAATTTTCGGAACAGGATATTATTTCTATTATTTATTTTATTTATTCAGGGACAATAAACAGCTACAATATGTGTTGGAACAGAGAAATGATAACACAAAATATTAACAATATTGCAGCCCACTACATTATCCGCATATTAACAAAAGAAAATATGATAATGAGTGCCACTAGATAGGTAATAAATAATTACATCACATTAATAAATAATTCATTATTGTTGGCAATATAGGAGATAGTGGTATAGGCGCATCGATTGAAGTAAATAAATTTGTGACATGCGATAGCTTAGCTAGTTTCCTACATGGTCGAACGTATACATTAAAAAGCGCGAAACATCTATTGAAGAAACTGTTAAGAAACTGATCAGTCAGAATCAGATGTCTGCGACCACGACATCAGCGACTGTGCCCTCAGCGAACGTAGTGGTTCAAGCCGCTTCTGCTAGCATTATTCAAGACGTGGCCCAGGCACAGGGTCGGAAGCAGACTGTGTTATCTGTGCGGTGGTAACCATAAACGAAGTCAGTGTGATGCAAATAAATGTGATTATTGTGTCAAACGAGGTCATTTAGAATCGACGTGTTACCATAAAAAAGAACGCGATTAAACCAGACTAACAAGAAACAAAATGTGTTTAAACCCAGGGAACCCGCGAATATAGTTTCTGAAAATAATATGTATTAATAATCTGCATCAAGAAGCATTCATTGATATGGGAAGCAGTTGTTAACTGATTTCTAAATCGTTTGTTAATTCAATGGAATACACTGCGCTGTCCGCGCCAGTTTTGTTGCAAGGTTTTTCAAAAGAAAGTTCTAAATTTTTAACTCGCAAATTAACAGCTGATCTGAAAGTCGATTTGGTGTCTAACTCAGGTAAATTTTTATGTAATCGACAATCTGGCAGTTTGTGAAATATTGATAGGAAGAAACGTGACGGAGTGGTCTGATCTGGTATATTCGCGAGTGGGTGATAAATTATTTGGCTATGTGAATACAGTCAAAGAGTTTTGTAATACAATTAGTAATTTTAAGTTCGATAGCGATTCCCATCAAAATTAATTAATAACGCTTTATCAAACATATGATTTCTGCGTGGCGTCAAATATCAAAGAACTAGGATAGGTAAAAGGCCTCGAAATGTTAATGGTTCTCCCAAAAACAGTACAGCGACTTCGACAGTTTCTTGACCTTGTAAGCTACTTAAGGAAATTTATTAAGAGCTGCGCTATGATTACTGCTCCACTCTCAAAGCTGTTGAAGAAGGGCTGTCTGGGAATGGGGTAAGGTTCATTTCAATGGTTGAAGAACAAATTACTTAATTAACGTCTGAAAGCGTTCTATTCATTTTTGACCCGACTAAAAATAACTTATTATTTAAGGATGATTGTAAGTAGAGATGGTGTTGCTGGTATACCTACTTATGCAAATTATCGTCGAAGGTGAAGAACCAGTCCATTATTATAGTAGACAATCTACGGAAAATGAGAAAAAGTACCACTCGTTTGAACTTGACTTATTGGCGATTGTTAGTTCGCTTCAACAATTCCGATTGTACCTAATAGAATCATCTTTCAAACTAGTGACCGATTGCAACGCCGTACGGTACGCGTTAACAAAAAAAGAGATTATTCTTCGAATTGCGCGTTGGGTTTTGTTCACACAAGATTCTCGTTTGATATCGTTCACCGAGAAACTAGGCGAATGCAACACGGATGCCTTGAGTCGTTACGGCGTTACAATGCAGTCCGGAGAAAAATTGGAAACTGAGATTATAATGTCAATAACGGAAGCGGATTGGTTGCTTTCGGTACAACTACAAGATGCTGAACTACAACGTATTCGAGCAATTATAGAATCAGGAGAGGCCGAAGAAAATAAAGATGTTTTAACATAAATGTTGTGTTCAGTGCTAAAGTTTACAGAAGAGCAACCCGAGGTTGCAGTTGGGTGGTCCCAAAGAAATGCATTTGGCAAATAATTAAATGTAACCATGACGACCTCGGGCATTTCTTTGTTAATAAAACAGTAGAACGAGTAAGCAATCAGTATTGGTTTCCCGGAATGTGATATCATAAGGAAATATATTAAAAATTGCATATATTTTAAGAATAGAGGCGTTTCAAAGGAAGGCGAGTTATACCCGTTACCAAAGTACGCACAGTCTTTTTACATAGGTCATTTAGGACCTTTTGTTACAACTAAAGCTATAAAAAATAAATAAAGCTATAAATATACTTTGGTCATCGTAGATCCTTTTACAAAATTTGTGTTCATTTTGGCGGTTCATGCGATCAGTACATAAAAGCCCAACAAGGTATAAACAGTAGGTACAGTTCACAAGACAACAAAAACTATTCTTAGTGAAGTTGTACTCGGATATAGATTACGCACTGATACTGATAATTTGGCTCCGGAGATTGGTACGGGCATAGTTTGGATGTAACCGAATTGTGTGAGAGGACAGAGACAAATATTAAGTCCAATGCGGAATCACATAAACAGCGATTTGATAGAAACCGTAAAGAACCGCGAGTTTATGTCGAAGGAGATTTGGTACTCATTAAAATACAAAGTCAGACAAATGACAGGCAAAGTCGGAAAGTTGTCCCCTGTCAAGTGTATAAGGTATTGGGGAATAATAGAAATAAGGTAAAAAGCATGTAGGTATGTAAAAGGCAGTGAAAGGAGCACTTCTTAAGAAGTATACAGGCGTAACCGCTGCTGAGAATATGAAACTATGGATATAATATCGATGATTGGGAGACGAATTAAACATACGTTTTAACTTAAACCATTTTTACCATGTTGGCGATGAAGGTGAAATGTGTCGTAGGCGTATGTGCGAGTCAAGATAAAATGCTTTATGTAATTATAAATGTTGCATTTCGTAAATAATATATTAAAGGCCAAGTGGTAGGCTCAAATGGAGAACGAACTTGGAACGCTCAAGTGTGAAAAGACCCATTGAGTACAAGTGGTTCTGGAACGAACTTGGTACGCTTAAGTGTGGCTAAAGGCCCTTTGAGTGCAAGTGGTTCTGGAACGAACTTGGTACGCTTAAGTGTGGTTAAAGGACCTTTGAGTGCAAGTGGTTCTGGGACGAACTTGGTACGCTTAAGTGTGGTTAAAGGCCCTTTGAGTGCAAGTGGTTCTGGGACGAACTTGGTACGCTTAAGTGTGGTTAAAGGCCCTTTGAGTGCAAGTGGTTCTGGGACGAACTTGGTACGCTTAAGTGTGGTTAAAGGCCCTTTGAGTGCAAGTGGTTCTGGGACGAACTTGGTACGCTTAAGTGAGGCTATAGGCCCTTTGAGTGCAAGTGACAATAAGACGAACTTTTTACGCTTAAGTGAGGCTATAGGCCCTTTGAGTGCAAGTGACAATAAGACGAACTTGGTACGCTTAAGTGAGGCTATAGGCCCTTTGAGTGCAAGTGGTCAAATCCGATGTTTAATACAATGTCGCTTTAAGCGCACATGATTTATTATTATTGAAGCCTACCCTCGATACTGGTGAAATAATGTGTAATGAAAGATAACAGTTATAATCCAGAACATTCGACACACAAACAATGCATGTGCAGCTAGTAAACTGATAAATGATTAATAATATGTGTTTCAGCACTTTATCTGAACTCGTGGGGTACCTGATGGGACAGGCACCTGGTAGGACGGCCGTGTTGGCGATTGCCGCGCTCTCTTACAAAGTTAAGAGTGACATCACTGTAGCGGTATGGTGGCCCACGGCGAGACGAGATGCGTGCGCTGCTGTATCCCGAGCCGGACGTAAACATCGATAAGATAGGGTCAAAATTCAGCATGGGAACATTAACAAGAGCAGCGTTGTGACCATTGTTATATTAAGACTATATGAGTGAACTTGTTCTAAGACCTTTGTTAGAGGCAGTCGTTTTCTTGTGTTAAATACATCCTGATTGTTTGACGTTAAATATATTGTAAATATTATAATATAAAGTTGTTTTAGTTCATAGTTTGGGATCTATGCACTTGTAAAGCTATCAACCTACATTTTAAATATTTTTTGCTGACCTTTGTTAAAAGAATACTTACTACTTTTTATTTAAGCCATTTTCAGTTCAAATTCGAGTAAATTTTGACGCATTCATACTCTTAACATAACACACATAACATCACGCCTTGTTTCCCCGAAGGGTTTGGCAGAGGTGTCCCTGTAGCAGGTACACCCACATTTCGCCAGTTATGTTTAAGTCCCATGTAATAGGGGGCGAGCCTATTGCCATCAACCGGGCACAAATCCAGACTCCGAGCTGCTACTGAGAAATTTCAGATAGAAAAATAATACTCTACATTTTATAATAAAATATAATAATATGTGTAAAATAACACTACTGTTAATTATCTTGTAATAATTAATGTTAATGGCTATGATAAATTAAAATTATCCGTGGAGATTGGCGCTGATAGCCGAAATACAGGTTTTTGCCTAGTTCGGCTACAGATGCTTAATTAACTCATTTGTACTCAAAACTAGCCTAGGTTTAATTTGTAAAACTATCTAGAAAAATAAACTTTATTTATTTAATTAAATTACCAATTTTATTTCATTTTCATATGGGCACTTATGAAACGACAAAAGTTAAGTGCAAAAAAGGTAAATACAGATTATTTATAGCGTTTTAAAATATAGATTTTCTGCCTGACTATACAAATCACCGTAATCAAAAGTGAAATATCTGGTATTATTATTCGCGTTGAGTTTACTCGGGCCGAGCTGTCACTGACCTGTTTTAACAAACGATAATTTGCAATAATACCTGTTTTATTTTTACCTACCTTTAAATACAGATATTTTAAATATAAGTTCTGTATCCATACTTATTTGAGTTTAAATATTCTGCTGAAACCTCAAAATGGCGTCAGCGTAATCTCATTCCTATTATGCCTCATAAAACCTCAAGTACGTACCTACCGTCCTGCTCCTCTCAATGGGTGGTCCAAGCATACGAAGATAATATTTGACGGATACAATATCAAAGGAGGCAGCTATCGCGTGAGTGTGACGTCACACGACGATAGTAAAGTGTTAAATAATACTTGATAACGTGACGTGATGATAGTGTGGTCGTTTGAGATCGTGTTGCTTTGACCCGAGGTGTAACTATATGAAGTAGGCCTGTATATGTTAGTGTTTGTTTTTTTTTTTTTCGGCAGGATTGGGAAATCCTCATGGACGCCCAGACTGCCTCACAGATGAGCCAGCCTGGGCAGTGCCGGACTCTTACCGGCTAAAACCACACTCCTGCCTTACAATTGTACCACAGACTGCGTCCGTGCCTTTTTTTTTGTACTATACGTTTTGCCTCATGAGCTCCACGTAACTCCAGAGTACAACATTCACATGCTTATTTATAAATACTTATCAACTAGTGTGAGTCCATCACATATTATATATATATTTTTTTTTTTCCCTATTCTGCCTAACGTTTTTCCACCTAAAACTTTCCCTTGGTGCTCACCCGGCATCTCTAACCCGACGTATGTATTGACTCCGCTCCACTCGACACCATTTTAGGAGATGGAGCGGTCCAATACACACGCCACCATCAAAGTAATGCCAGTCGTGCACCACCAACTTGTCTCATTCACAATTATACAATACAATTTTTACATACATGATAAATCAACTGCGGGTTGTATATGTTAGTGTTGTCAATGATTGAAACGATAAGACTATACAGTGGCGGATCCAGGATTGTCGTTCGAGAGGGGCTTGACCCCGCTGAGGGTAGGTATTTAGCAAAGTAAACACTAAAAAAGCACACATTTTATAGTACTTAAGGCATAATAAGCCTCTGGGCGTCGGGAATCGCAGGCCAATTTCCGGCCACCGTAGGCGCGGGCTTGCGGACGGTGAGCAATGGGTAGCTCGCCGTCCGATAAGGACCAGGCCTGAGTCAACGGCGCGTTGTGTTCCACGTGCGCCTCAAAGAGATGTCAGCAGAATTGACGGGGTCCGCTAGGGCCGTTGCCTGTCGGGGGTGCGAAGAAAACTGACAGGGAGATAATGCTTGCTTAAAAGTTTAAAATAATACCAAGTTCACTTTAATAGTTGTCACGGAAGAATTCAGATGTTTTTGGGGGGGCTTGAGCCCCTTAGCCCCCCCCCTTTTTTGGGTGTGAATTTATCAAATAAACGGCGTGTCAGACTCTTACTGACTTAAACCCACCCGTGTTCCTTCAGTTGCCTGTATGTTGCCAGGGGCCACGGTAACCCGCGGACAAACCCGCGCAACTCCGCAGCTTAGCCCCCCCTGGATCCGCTACTGAGACTATAATATGTATGTAGATGTTTCGTTTTTTTTTTATTTTTCTATTTTGTTAAGTACCGGATGCTTTTGAACAGGCTTATACTGTCCTTCCTTACTATTTACAGTGTAATTTGAAAACATTGTATAAGCTAATTATTTTAAAAAGAGTAACGTGGCATTTTATGCCCGGCTCTTCTCCCTACGAAACGACCAATTGGAAGCTAACATAGCTTCTGACGCTATTTTGATTTGATCATGTAACAACAAAAGAACATTGTCAAAGAAATATCTATACTCCGTTTGAAATAATATTAGACATTTAACTAAACCTTTTTTACAGTCCATTCAACCGATTTTGACTTATATTGCGATGGCAACATGACAAATGACAGCTGCAGTAAACAGTTGGTTTGTAACCACTTTTTTTGCTTTTAATGCCGTCCTTATGCCTACGGTATTGAAGTCAAAATCGGTTGAAGGGACTGTAAAAAAGGTTTGTTTAAATGTCTAATCTTATTTCAAACGGAGTATAGTAAAGTCAAATGGGAAAGAAAATTAATTTAAAAGTTTTTAGAAAAAAAACTTAATGCCATGTCTTGTGTCTAACTTATTTGATTGTTGTGAATTCTTATTTTCATAATAATTTCTTCTTAGGGATAATTTATTAACTGTACTCATTGTTAAAAAGCCTAACAAATAAATACATTTTGAGTCCTTTGAATGGAAATCACCCGAAGAAATAACTCTACCATTAGACCAAAAAGTAACCTTCACGTTTTCTTTCAAATTCTTCTTTTCTGTAAAAGTTAATGCGAATGAAACTTCTTTATAAAGTTACCCACGTCACTTGAACTTCAAGTTGGAGCTAAGTTATTCGATCATATTGAAAGGACGATTAACGTTAGGGATTATCTTTGTAAGATGGGGATATTTTAGGGATGATTGAGAATTATTTTAAGATTTGGAGCTTAATTTTGGGATGGTTTACCAGGTACTGTAAGGAATGAAATTGGTCGAGGATGGCAGTAAAGAGAGAGAGTCATGAGGCCTAATTGTCAGGTCTCGTAAGTAAAAATCGTTCAAATTCAAGTCGCAGTCTCTCAGTGACAAGTACAACCAATATGGTGCCGATTCTCTTGTCACAAATACCTCTAAACTAGACTAAAAATCACCAAAATTTAGTGTATTCCTGTCAAACGACGATTTCCTATTCTGAAATAGACTAAAGTGACTCAACTTAATTATATTTTAGTTTGACAGCACTAAGATGGCACTGAGTTATTAGTTTAATGAAAATGGCAATTTTGCTATTCTGAATTTGATGTTTTCACCAAAAATTTTGATTGTCTAACTAAATCTGACTACTTATTTTTAATCGCGATTTCAAAGTTGTGGTATAAAAATTGTTGTCATGAGCTAAAATTCACACCAACAACTACTGGTGACTAGAATCATTTCTATTTTTTGTAAATGTTGACGTTCAAAAGTGTCTTTTATGTGCCTACTTGAAATAAATTATTTAACTTTGAACACCTCGACTTCAGGTGCAAAAACTGTACTCTATCTTTTTTTCTTTTGCTTATATTTCGAAAATGGTGTGGCCTATCGCAAAAATAATGAAAATGTCGACCCCCTCTATAAGATCTATAAACGCTTAAAACTCTACATGTAGGTAATATGTTTTTTAATTTTCCACACAAAAAGTGAAAAATTCTATATAAAACACATCGAGGCTGCTCCCCAGCGCGCCTCCGGCTCTAAAAAAAATTCACGGGGTTGGGCAAATAAGTATCTACCAGGTGGAGTCGCGATTGTTAAATTCGATTTTAGTTGTGTAAAAATTATTTTTAAATTTAGAGAAATATTTTGGCAAAATAGCTTTAAGATTGGACTTGTGACGATTTGGACTCGTTCCTGACCGACTGGCCGGAGAAGGTACAACATAAGGAAGACTGGAAAATTATGGGGGAGACCTTTGCCCAGCAGTGGGACAAAATAGGTTAACAAAAAAAAAAAAGTTTTACGATTCTTATAGCCAAAAGTAAGGAATTTTACTGTTCGATGTACAAGAGAATCGGCACCAATGTAAAAACTTGTCAAAAATTTTGGTAATTTAGAGGTACTTTTGTCAGATTGTTACTGAGATTAAAAAGCAAATAATTTTCTCCAAATTACAGGAATTGCCCTTAGATCACGTCTTAAGGTTTTAATGTGATTTGGCTCTACGAAGGACGGAAGAATTAAGGAAGTATAGAAGCCAATTACTTACCTACCTTGTGTTAATAATTTACCTCGAGTTTGTAAGGTATAAGGTAGAGGATATTCCATGCCAATAACATGTCCATATTTGATTTTATCTAACAAATCGAAAAAAAAAAGAACCAATCGCTGAAAACCCGAGTGGCAGTTCTATACTATACTCCATTTGAAATAAGATTAGACATTTTAACAAACCATTTTTATCGTCCGTTCAACCGATTTTGACTTATTTCAAATGGGGTATAGATGTATAGTATCGCCATTAAACTGATTAACTGCCCAACAACGCATAACCCCCTACTTTTCCGCCACAGTCGGTCAACGGTCGCTGGACAGGCAGATGTTCAGCACCTGCTGCTTCTGAAAGATTTAAAGCCCCGATTAAGTTTGTTCTTTACAATGATATTTCTGTAATTGAGAGATGATAGTAAAGATAAACTATCTTATTTTAGCAATTTTGTACATTAATTGTCTTTTACTTACTGTCTAAAATAAAAATTCATTTAATTTTGCTACTACACAACTAGGGACGCTTTACGACATTTACCATAACGTGAAAATGAACAAACATTAAGAAAACAACCATGTAAATTCTCGTCCAAAATACCACATAAGCACTAAAGCTAAGTAAGCTTAGAAGGTTACTTAGCTTTACTTTAAGTTAAGTATTAAGCCAAAATATTATGATCCTATAAAAAAACTTAAACCAAAAAAAAAATTTGTCTGTAAAGTCGGTTTACGGACGATAATTTTACGTGATAACGTCACAAGCCGAACGCTTAGGCCGATTGTGCCTCTCTATCGCTTGTTCCGCGCTCTCACTTGCACGCTCGGATCAGGCGGAACGTGACACTTTTACGTGCGTGCAGCGTTTATCGTCAAAAGACCAAGTTACAACTCTTAAACAAGTCAAAAAACTGCGCGAAAAATGTCGCCCAAAAGTTTTTTGTCTATAGGTTACAGTAGTCGCTTTCACTGCGGCCATACCCCGCAGATGTTACCGGCATTGAGATGTTATTGAACCCCGCTGCAGGCCAATCGTCCATGAAATTGGGGCCTCTCTAGCTTTCCTTAGCACAATAGCCACATCGGCCACCGAATTCGTACAAGGATGTTTGGCGCTCGAATAAGTTGACAGGGGGTGGTTGGTAAACATTTGTGTAATTGTTTTGTAAAATGTCACTTGTAATGTATTCAAGAAACAAGATGGCGGCGTGTTCCAATACTGGCTATGCGCCAACAGATTCTTGTACCATAGTAGTAGGTACGCGGTCCTAGCTTACTGGTTGTTGTCGATCGATCGTTTGAGGCTTTTGATATATTTTATTATTCTGAAAGTTTTTAAGTACACACAATTTGGATGTTTGTATTAAGGTTTCTGTTCTACCATCAATGAAAGAAGAGGAAATTTTTACAGCTATTCTTGTAAGTACACACCACCTGTAGACTATCCTTACATATTATAAAACAAAGTCTCCCGCCGCGTCTGTCTGTCTGTCTGAACGCGATAAACTCAAAAACTACCGAAAGGATTTTCAAACAGTTTTCACCAATGGACGGAGTGATTCATGCGGAAGGTTAATTTAGTGTGGTGATTAATTAAGGTTTTGTGTATATTGGCTGAAATTTGACGATTATTGTTGAAGAAGTCGGAAAAAATCATGCCGACTGGGAGCTTTACTGGCGTGCGCTGCGTTAACCGAAAAAGATAAATCAAATTTATGTTCTACGGTATTGTTCATCTTAAAAAATTCAACAAAAGTCTGCGATGTCATTATGTCTATCTTCTAAGGATGACCCACAATAACAATTTTTATCTTTCAGAATTCGATAAAAGTTTAATTGTTATTTCCGAAACTTTTTTGACCGGTATAGTATTAATCCTTATACAAAAAATATGTTATTTAAATTAGGCATTTAATTTAGATTAAAATAAGCCTAATATCATATCATTTAAATAAAAAGTTTAAAAGATATCACAGTTTCAAAATGACGCGTAGCAACGCGGGCGCAGCGGTAGGAGTCAATGACAATTTCCTCGGTTATTAGGTATGAAATCTCGGTAGTACGTTCCCGTGGGATATTTTTCCGACACGCGGGCGAAGCCGCGGGCAAAAGGTGGTTTAAGTATACAAAAGCAAATTTATTATAATGCCGTCTATTAGGTCTAGATACTAAGAAATATTCTTATGTAGGTTTTTCTTTGAATTATTTTTTAATTGTTCTTTCTAGCATTTCCAATTCGAGAGAAGCTTGTGGCTAAGTAATAACAGCCGCACGGGTCGATCCATCAGGTTAAGCTACGCTTGCCGGGGTTGGTTCGTGGATGGGTGACCATCTTTACATACCGCGACTCCTCCGTGCCTCGGAAAGCACGTTTAGCCGTTGGTTCCGGCTGTCATTCGTGGATCTGACCTGATTTGACTATCAAGTCTTACCAAGGAGTATCATATTACCCAGTTACTGGGTTGTGGAGGTCAGATACGCAGTCGCTCTATATAAAATAGTGGTATTCAGCTGCATCCGGTTAGACTGGAAGCCGATCCCAACATAGTTGGGAAAAGGCTAGGCAGTTTGATTGACTAGCATTTCCAATTCGGACAAAAACAATTGTTTTTATTTATATAAAAAAATTGCCTTTATTCCGTAGCTCTACAAACAATCCTGACAAAGATATGCAATACTTACAATCGTAAAAAAACAAACTTAAAAATAGGCTAACTACCTCTCAACCCATTACAACATATTGCTGGCTTCCCCTTACTTTCTTTATCTTTCACTTTTATCTTGTCATCTTAGTGTTGGTAAAAACTTGTCATAATCAACAAACCGTTTCACGAAAATATCGATTTCCGCTTGCCCTAAAACCTTACCCCAACTGAATTATTATTGAATCGTCGAGCTGCGGTTAAATCGCGCATGAAATTGTGCCCGCTGTCGCTTCACCGCGAGATGCCTCGCCTCTGGCTTGACAGGACTCATCGGGGTACCTGTCCATCATTTATAAGGGATGTTAGTTATTGTTAGGTTTGAGGTGAGAATTTAGTAGTGGCGAGGCTAATTGGCAGTGAAGGGTGTGTCTGAAAACTGGTTTGGTCTATAAATACCTGAATGAATTTTCCATGTTGATTTGGTAGCTCCCTCTTCATATCATTTGCTAAGTAAAGTATTAAATAAGCTAGAGTCCGACAAACCCTACAAGGTTAGGTTAAAAGATTAAGTTAGAAAAAAATATGAGCCTTTCACGAATTTATTGTTTTGTACGCTTATCTTGTGGTCTGGCCAAAATCTTTTTTTTCATAAACATCCATTTTCTTTAATAGAAATTTAAATAACCTAGTAAAAAACTAAGCTGAAAACAACTATTTTAATGCCCCGAAGACAAGATTTTTATAGATGTTCCATGTCTTGTATTTTGTGGATCTTTATCAAAAGTCTTGTCCTGTTGATTCGAAAAAGTGAGTACTTAAGAACGCGGCGACGCATGAATTGTCCATACAAACGTAATACCTAAATCATTTGCAATTTGAGCATATTTCTACCATATTATGTTGTTATTCGGATTTAGACAGTGTTTATCTAGCTTCTACATCTTTTTCTTTCCTAAAAACTTTTCTGAAATTAAGTTTAAACGAATTTAATTTCGCACATTTTAACAGCGTAAATGACATGTCTTCATATCGTTTTTTCTGTATTATAAACAACAATATTTATAATATTATTTCTGCAGAAGTATAGCGTATCAAGTTACAAATTATCGAAAAAAAAAGGAAAAATATTAAGTTTTCATTCATCATTTTTGGTATTACGGAACACATCCAAATTTATCATAAATTTTCGAAAGCTAGTAGTGCTATCGCATCAAGCAATAATTGTCAATGTGTGCGTGGTAGTATTGCTTACTGTAGGTGTATATCGCTCCGACAGGCACTCACACTAGCGCAACGTGCTTGGAATTTAATTTTGCAAACATCTCGATTTGTAGTTGCGAGCCGTGTTCGCGGGCCTCTTAAGTCTTTCGGTTAAGATTCACTCGTGTACAGCAAAAAAAATCAACTACTGGATAAAATGTCGGCGTATAACCGTCTTTGATCTGACAGCCATAATCCTTTGTAACGAAGCTTCACGCCTTCGCCTCAAAGGGGTGGGCTAACAGCTAATTACTTTTAATTATATGAACAAAAGCGCCGATCCGCTTCAACGCTTGGGAGCTAGGCAGTGTGAAGAAGTTAGTTACCTATAATGTATGCATGAGCTGTTTTACGTACTGCTTTTATTAATAGAGTTGTTATTTTGTTATTTCTTTAGGGGTCTTTCTGCAATACCGTGAAATTGTTAGAAGGTTCATTTTTCTCGTCGGAAAAATCCTTCCTGCTTTGGTACGAGACTTAAATAAGAGTTCCCCATAGGTATCATCGCACCTTTTACTTTTTTTTTGTGTTGCTGGGAAGATTCCATGTTTTCGTATAGAATTCGAATCTGTGATAAGAGCTATTTGGAGCAGTATTTAGACTCGCAAAATCCTCTTATTTTCGTCTATTTTGAGCTCCATGTGCAGATACACCTATCCTGTTTTACATTTAGCTTTTATTTGCCTAGGTGTCCTAAAAAAACTTTCACGGCAAAATATAATTAGTACCTAAACTAAGTACATAATTAGCCACATACCACCTCATTTCGCAAATACGTGAGATCATAAATATTGGTTAACGGGCGTGTAGGAACGGTGCACCGGGGGTGGGCCGGGCATCGAACCCACTCTAATTGTCCCCCACTCGCCACACGGCCTGCTAACACGCGAACCAAGCGAACTGATAAACTCCATTTTTTTACAACTACTGTACTTAAATGTCAATTGGGATGTGTAGGGTTTTTAGAGAAAGGTTCTGTGACAGTTTTCGGAGCGAAAATTATTAATATATTTTAAAGTAGTTTTCGGGTTCTTAAAAGTCCCTGTAGGCGTTTAGGTGTAGGTAAATACATTTTTGGCATTAGTGAATTTCCTTTTAAATTTTTAGCACTTTGGCTGACAACAGCTTACATTTATCCTACTCTATTTTAAGTCTCTTCCTTTACCAAATTAATAATTCTTTGCCTGCTTTAATATTAATCGTTAATTTATTTAAACATATCTTACATAATCTAGTTTTAAAATAATATACTCAAATAGTTACTGTTTAATTCATTGAAAATATTGTCTTCTTTTTAATTTAGCTTCTAATAAATGTACTGTTGTCTTTTTTTTTAATGTTTGATGTAAATTGATAGCCTGAAACACAGGTTTTCATAAACCTAGATCAGGCTAGTCTACATTACAGTTAGAATTCAAATCATATTTTTCTTTTTTTCTTTTTTAAATATTTTTTTATCCTAGACTAATATTTGAAGAGTTTTTGTTGAATTTAGTCTATCGAGAGCTATTGCTGGTCATAAGCTTCTGGTAAGTTACGCCTCTACAGTTGGTTTTCCACCTTCCAAGCTGCTATCAAAAACCAACCCGATACTATATCATCATTTATTGTCATCCACTTCGTCTTCTATATGCTGGGAGGAACATGGCAAACATTTTTCGTCACGTCTCCGAAATTAAACTTTCCAGAGACCAAGTAGCTACTCACAAGTGCAAAGATAAATGGCTAAATATATTGCTTTCATCTCAACCACATATATAATGTATACAATATCTACCCCGCGTTACTACAACACATTTATCAAATACTATGTTGGTACAATTTGACACGATACGTTCCCCCTCTTCCCTGAGGAGTGGGAGTAGGGAGGGTGGGGGTTCCTCCCCCCACAAATTACTCCTCCGTTGTGGTTGGAAGCGGAGATGACGGTGCATTCATGATGGCGAGCTTTTAAAGAATAACAATGAGAGAAAAGTTATTACATTTTTTTTTTGCAGTTGGTTTTGTCTGGGGTTTTTTTTTGTTCAGGAGTTTGTGTGAACTAGAATTTTCTGATTAATTTTAATCTTAGGTTTATTAGAAAGGTCAGGGTGATACTGATGATGGATGACTGATGAAATGTAGACAGTAAATTGGGTTCTTTTCCAGCACGAAACAAAATAATGCATTTTTCCCTGATGAAATCTTAGCATACCTCTATATGCCTATCTTTAACAAATACTGCATGATCATATCCTTGACTTCATTAATTTAAAAGAATCATTTGTCTAATTAATCACAGCTACCCATTTGTGATTAAAACAGCTTCAGAAGTTGATACATACTTATAATTACCTACACCCCTCGTCAACATTTACCCGTGTTACGCTAAATATGACTTTAATGAATTTTTGAGCACTGTTTACAACAACCACGACACAGGATCGGTTAAGAGATTTATTTGATAAAGCGTGAGAGTATTTTATTGTTTCTGAAACTTTCTGCATAACATTGTTATCCTTTTGCCTGTACCCCGATTAATTTATGGTCGGGCATTTTATCGCGGGCTTTGAGCGCGGCGACCGAATCAAGAAATTCCGTAACGTAACGAAAATAAAACCTAACACCCCCCACTCCGCCTACCATGTAATGACGGTTCCCATGACAACGTGATGTTGTCATGGGAACGTAATTTTTGTTTTATGTCATCACGTCATCATCCCAAGTGTAGCGTTGACAAATAGGAAGTATGGAGGTTACAAATGCTATGCAATAGCTTTACCGCGGCAGTCCCCGAGTGCCACACGTTTTTTTCACATAGCTCTATTAGCACGCTCAGCATGACCACAATAGAAACGGGTTTTGTCGACGGAAGAATAGACAAAATGACAGATAAACAATCACAATCTGTCATTTTGTCTATTCTTCCGTCGACAAACCCGTAGAAAACCCGTTTCTATGGTTGTCATGCTACGCGTGCTGACGTCGTCGTCTCAGAATGTACCCCCATTAACACAATCAATCAATCTTTTATTTGGTTTTCCCTTATTATTATAGACTCATCTTCTGCTCAAAAATAACACAGACTATCTCTGAATGTTTCTATTTACCTATAATGGCTATCTCTTATCGTTACCGAGAAAGAGTCTTTTGCCAAAACGAATAGACATTGGTTAAATGTAGGGTTGCCATCGCCTCAATTACGGGCCCTGGATAAAAATTTCAAATACCCCGGACATTTGAGTGAAATGAAGATTTTCACCGGACGCCCTCGGATTTTTTTACAATAAATTAAACCATCGTTAAGTTTATAGTATTTTTTTATGAATAGAAAATAAACTTAAGCCTCAACAATACAAATAAAAGGCTTAATTTACTAATCAATTGTACTTACACTATTCTCTATCTGAGGTATTATGGTAACAAAAGTAAAATTTAGGAATGTATTTTTGGCATCAAAAATGGATCATTTGACGCGCGACGAATTTTTTACTATGGTAATGCTTTAATTTATTGCATATAATTCAATTAATCGGATTACCCCTGAAAACCCCGCCCGGACGCTCCCCGGACGCCTTCCAAACTAGGACAAATCCGAAGAAACCCGGACGGATGGCAAGCCTAGTTAAATGAACCCGTACTTACTGCTGGGCTTTCCACATGACATCAATTTTTTTCGGTTCAAGATCTAATTTGTAGACTATTACATGTATGATTTTGCCTAGCTCGTCCAGCAGTCGCTTTTTTTCTCGGTACTCCGAGTTGACAACTCCAAGTTGTATTAGAAGCTCCACGGAAACGAACATAATCACATTACTTTTCTGAAATTCAGCCCGCAAATTGCGGAATCTCGTACACAAATCTCAACAGCATAGATAAATAAGTCCGATCAGTTAAAAGCACTGCAATTGCAGCTGGCACGCGCTTACTACACAGTTACACACCTCTAGTTAAAGCTGAACGATTTAGTTTCTGCCTCACAGATTTATTGCCATGCAGTGTTTTATGTACAAGGTGCAGCCTGCTCTATTATTTTGTTAAACTGACAGGGCTTAAACTAGATAAAGCGACATTTTTCGTTTATCTACGAGTGCGTCCATGTTTGGCTGATGCACTTTTGTATTTTGTTTTTTAAGTGTTAATTATAGTCAGTTTCTGTGTCTCTGTAGTCTGTATATTTCTTTCCTTGTTCCTGTTTTATATATTTAAAACATAAACTATTTTAAAAATCTAAACAGATAAAAAGTAAAAACCCAAAATAAAATGGCGATTAATTTGGTGAAAAAAAAAAGTTTTTTTTTTTTGTTGTTGTTGATCATTATTGTTGTTACTATTGTTGTTGTTATTATTTTATTGGTGATTACTGTATCTATTCTTAATAGGTATATCTACACATACATGATTAATATGGGTTTTGCCTGAATTAAATGATTTTTTTTATTAAATAAATCGCTTTTCGTATCTATGTGACCGCTGAGATCTTTTAAACTACACCCAGGATTTTAATGTTGTTTATGATGTAGGTTTATGTGTTTAATGCATTAATACTTAACTTAGATTTATCACAGAAATCTAAAGTTTTTTTAACGGTTAGAAACCTAAGCTACGCAATGATTTTTTGTGAAGAAGTAACTTCAACTGACGTCTAGAGATAGATTTGATTTCGGATCTGGAAATAAAACACTGCCAAAATTACGCCAATATGATTTGATTTTTTTTGGGTTATTTCGAAAGACAATGAATAATTTTAAAATGTTCCCTTAAAGGCGGAACCTTATATACACTAATATTTCTACAAAATTCGCCTTCTCCACCCATTCATTGTTGAGTTACACCGTTAAATAACCCTTATAAACGATTTATTTAACAATAAACACGGTCGGTTAAAGGACTCATGAAATATTCAGGGAGGAAACACTGCAAAATGGAGGAGGGTGGGAGGCACTTCCGGCCTCACGAAACTGTGTTACCAGCTACTCGAAGTTTATTTTTATTTTTTTGGTGTCAACGCAGTTTTTTTGTTAAGGCGAGTTTACTTTTGAAGTGAGTTGATTCGGTTTTATGAAATTGCTGTTAGTAAGTTTGATTGGAAGCTAGTTGTTTTTAAACTGTGATATTACACTGACGAGCAATGTAAAAAGCCACTTCCAAAGTGCCAAAAAAATCTAAATATCTCCTAAATCACAAAAGTTAGCTACATGAAGTAAAAAGATCTATAAAAACAGTTTTATAGGCGTTTTTTTAGCGCTATTAAATACACTTGAATGTTGCTTTTTACTTCAAGAAGCTATCTTGCGTGGTTTCGGAAATATTTCATGATAAGTCAGTGTATTTTGTTGTTGACGAATGTTTAGATGCAGTTCTTCTTTAGTTTCTTTTGTGTGTTTTCTTTAGTTTAGTTTTTTGTTTTGTTTCTTATTTAGGTTTTTCTTCTTTGTCGTTTTTGCAGTTTTTGTAAAAAAAAAATGTTTTTTTTTTTGGGCACCTCTGCCCAAACCTTCGGGGAAACAAGGCGTGATGTTATGTTATGTGTTCTTCTTTATTTAAACAGTTGGCTGTGCATTTATATGGTGTGAAAAATTAGACTAATTATATAGGTCAATCAAAGGGTAGGTAGTTATATTTTATTTTTCGACCTTCTTTTTAACATCCACACAAAAATATACCAGTACTAAAAACTGCAAACTTAGGCGGTTCAAGGTAGGTTAAAAGTTCAAACAAACTATTGAAACAACAACTTCTTTCGCAAAATTCTTCCATATTAACGTTATTCACATTCACGGTTTCTTTCACCCCTTAAAGTATTATTTCACCCTTCTGTAACCCATTATTTTTAACCTTTGTTTGTAAAAATACCTTATCCTAAACAAGAACCAACAGAATGACATCCCAGAGAAAGTCTTAAAAAAAATCATGTAGGTATTATAAATCACCCCTTATGACATTATTATTTTGTATATTACGCTTCAATAACCCTCTATAGTCCCTTTATATTCAGGGTCAGTGTTATCAAACCAAAATACAATATGACTGCTCCAAAACGTCTCTTCAAAAACATTACCCTCGTAAAAAACGAAAGATCAACACAGCCTTCTCAAGTTAAAACCAACAAGACCCCTAAGTCCCAAGGACCATTATAAAACTTTAGGCTCTTACCTCACCTGACCCTCACCTCACCTCCACCAACACCGGAAGGCTGTCTCACTTGAGGGTCGTTGGAACTCGTAAATGCAAATCACCCGAGTTAAACGTAACCCTTTGTTAAACGTCCGTAAAAGACGTAGGTACAAAAGTACCACTGTATACTTATCATCTCCTGCCCGGTCATTGTCGACACAACACGATTTCTTTTTCCACTCACCCCTGTCAACCGTCACGATATCATTCACCCCCTTCTCTTTCATATCATTCCTCACACAATCCATCCATCTTTTCTTTGGCTTTCCTCTCCCTGTCTATCCATTACTGTATCGTATTGATAATAATAAAACGCATTATAAAATACGAGCCCAACAAGATGTCGAAATGACGCAATCTGTAAACTATGTAGAGACAATGTTGAACTCTGAAGTCTTATTTGTCTCAGCACACTGGCACGTCAACCAAATCGGCACAAGGAATTACGTAAGTACCTAATTATTAAGTTAACCTAATTGCATGTATACAATGTTATATTTTTGTTACAATAGGACTGGTGTATCCACTCGATAAAAGTTCTTTAAGACGCAGATACATGCCAGTGACCTTGAGTGGTTAGCTTGCGTGTTCTGTACTGAGCTCAGGCAACGCGTTGTACGTTCAGCCAGTAATAGGACTCGCCTATCAAGGAGCGCTGTCCCAAATTAGACGCATTATTATTTTATTATCTATAAATAAAAAAAATGTATTTTAAAACACGGTTACTAAAAAATCAACAATTAAATTATCTTTAAAATGGTGAAGATTTCAGAAAAATACGCTTGATAGATTTTGCGTGATTCTCAGTTTTTTATCCACGTTAGACATAACTTTACAAATTAATATCACTATGTAATATAAACATGAATCTAAAATATTTCTATATTAAATTATTAAGAAAATACTCTAATGTAACATATATTTTTTCCAAATCATTAACACTACTCGTTTAGACGTGATCTTCAGTATAAAATCATTAAAAGTCGGTTATCGTCGCCTTATATAAATAAAGATTAAGTATAATTATAGCGGCAGAAATAGGTATAGCGGTAGGACAATTCCAATAAAAAATATATATACTCAAAAACCCAGTTACTCTCTCTCAAAAATCTACTGTCTGCCTGCAGGACAGATTTTTAGTGTTAAAAAAAATAGCTTGATAAAATTCAGCTTCGGTTATTCATTTGCAGTATACAGTACAGTATATGATTCCCTATTTTTTGTTTTGGTCTAGGGCGTGGTTTTAGTGACAACAGGCTCTTTGCTCAAATAATTTATTAGCTTGCTATAGGAGTTTGGATGACAATGAAAAGACCTCAATATGTTCAAAAAATGGGCAACAATGGGGTTCTATATGACCCCGTTCAAACCACTTATTGTTTACTACTATTACATAATTCATTTTTTTGTGTTATATTACCTACCTATTGATTGAACAGATCACCACTCTAATTACGTAACACACTTTCAATCATAATCTGAATGATATTGCTAGTCCATTGTTTCATATTTTTAATACCTACTTTATTTCTAAGATTTATACTGTATTTTACTAATTTTTATTTCTGAATAAATTTTATTATTAATATAACATAATAATTTATTTATTTACGTCTTTGACATTTCTCGGGACCATAAGGTCCCGGACCTTTGGAAGGCGTACGAGGGACCTCAGCTAACTCGCAGAGGCCCCTTGGACAATTTTAAATGGAATGAGGCACCAACCGACGATTATCCCTGTATGCACTATGTAAGGGCACCCAAGGACAACCCCCGGTTGGTGCAGGACTATTGCAGGATATGGAAACAAAGATATCGGACTATGGGTTTTGGTTGCTAAAGTGGACTGGTCACCTGGAACTATGGAAAAACTATGGCCCCTGCCTGACCAATATTTTATATAAAATACACAGGAAAATGGCAGGGGGTGACTTGCACACTCAATAATGGGCCCTAGAAAACGGTCGCTAGCACAAAGTGTCGTAGCGACAAGGGGGCAACATGTCCTGAGGTGCTTATTATTATATATTATGTTCGAAAGATTTGGCTGCTCAACAACGTAAATTACGCAATGAATGTTGTGAACTTTCAAAATAAAAGCCATTGCTATTGTCAGTGTTTTATGCAATTACCCCGCTGGCCTTTCTTCCTTAATCAAGTTCCTAAAATAAAAATGTCAATCCCATATATCCTTCTTTACTTCGTAATAACAACATCTCCGAATCGACCTGACCTTCGCATCAAATACTGACAAACTCTACCCAAAACAAATTATAAGTACATCCTACCCCCTTCGACTCATCCCCTGCTATCCACCCCCGCCCTACATTCACCCCATTTGCATACCATCCCCGGCAATACCAGCAACACAAATTATCCCTGATATATGATAGCGGCATTTTTTCCGCCCTACTTACTTGTTAATGTAGACCAGGAGCTCGGCAACTACTAAAAATCTTAAGTGAATTACTACGACTAGTCATTTCCACCTAGCTGGAGGTTAAAAAGTGAGATAGGTCAGGTTTTGAAGCTGAAACTCGCTGTTAAAAGGTTACAAAGATTGCTCTAACCGTATTATTTTGTTTACGAGTATGAAAATTAGATGTGAAACATGTTTTTGTCGTCGCTGCAGACCGAATGGTGCCCGTTATTTTGAATTGTGTATCTTGTTTCATCATTATTGCTAAAGCTACGACGTAATAGCATTTTGAGTAAAGTTCATTGGCTATTAAAGTTTGTAACAGGTACGTTACGATGCAAGGCATCCGCAAAAGGAAAAAGTCAAAGTAGTTTTAGAGGAAATTTCCAAATGTCAACACGATAAATAGTTATTGAAATGCCTGCAGTTTATTGCTCCAAAGCAATTAAATCGAAATGAATATTCCTAAATGGCAGCCGATAAAATTTATATACGGTATCGCAAGTGTAATCGGAACTCATTAAGTCACTTTACATTGTAGCCGCTGACGAAAAATAGGCGAAGATTATTTAATTCAGGTCTCGTCCATTACTATTGTTCATTCCGGAAGTCTACAGCAGTTCCTCTTTTTAAAGAAAATGTTCGTACGTTTGTATTCCGAGCCACCGCCGGGGGTAGATCTAGTTCTCAGAACGACAATGCATTTCCTTTGTTATTTTAAAGTCATATTTGGCATGTATGCTTCTTTGAGGACTACTTACGACCGATGACAGTGGCGAAGCGTATAATTTATCTATGTCCTGCTATCGCCTAGACAGAGAAAGTGTATACCGAGAATAATGACGCTTTCTAGCTTGATCAAGTTTTTTATCTTTTGTGTCTGGCTGTTATCAAACGTTTTAAAAGAAATATCACATTAGAATAAAATGGTCGGCCGCTGAAATACTCAATGGATGCTCCTTAAATATAAAAAAAAAAAACATAACCAGACGCGGATGCCAAACTAGTCAGAAATCGATTAATTAGGCTATTTGATATAGACGAATCATACAAATAGCTATAAAAAATAAACGTTTTCAAAGGTCTGAGATTATGTATGAGATATACGTATCTAGAATCTGATTGAATTGCATCAGTGTCAGACAGCCTTGTGCGAGGACGTTCACGCCACCTAATACATGCGTCTGCGCAGACCGCGACAGTTGTTTTCGCGATCATCGTGTGCCGTTACACAACCTGTGTTTGTCTGTCTGCGTTCGTAAAAACCGATGGTTCACGATCGGTCTCGGCCCGGAATGTTATTAATTGAAGTTTCGACGCTAGTTTGTTTTCAAAGTACTGCGTAATTTTGTTTTGTTTGTGTGTTTTTAGAGATTTTCTACTGGATGATAAAATTTAGATACTGCGTAATTTTGTGTTTATATAATGTTTATTGCTTTTAGCTTAGTACTTTAATTCGGACACAGTCATTTGTTTTGATGTTTAAGAATTGCAACTATGTTTTTATTATTCTAGAAATTATTTAAATATTTTATCATGATATCATATTATTGTATTTTGACTAGGCAAAATAGATGAATAATAATTCTAATGATGTCAAGAATTTATAACTTGATCAGAATCTGAGATGAATGTTAAGAAATTGTTTGTTAAATCCGAGGCCTTATTTGTGAAACATTAATTAAGGGACTGAATATATTTTATAATCAAATTTTGAATATTTTATATGAATTGAGCCGTCTTTGATAAATTAATAAAGGCGAACATTAAGTTTTTTATTGTTTTTTCGGCTGCTGCCTACATATTTCTAGGAAATTACAAAATTAATTATGAAAAATGTCCATTGATTGACTATTAACCAGCCTTATTTTATGCTAATATTCCCATAAGGTCATGACTAACCCGACCACGCCTTGGCAATTAAATGAAACATAACGTAAATTATTGACAGCTTGTCTCCTAGACTATTAGCCTATAATACGCAAAACTTTTTGCAGAGATGTGATGATAAATTCTCAGAAAAATGTTTACACACAGGGGCAAAGGAAATTATTTATTAATGCCAAGAGTCTTGTATAAGTAATGTCAAAAAACTAATACAAAGGACGGATAACTCTTGTATTTATGAGTATGTACTCGCGGTCATTCCGTTTAAGAAGATGATTAATTATTCCTAAATGATAGCTGAGATTAATTACAAAGTCTGTTTTTAACCACGGATCGTATGGGTTAGGTTAAGTAGGTTCAATTTAAAGCTCGATTTAGATGAACGTTACAGATTTAGTTTGGTATCTCGTGTAGGACAAAACGTACAGTAAGCTGCACGCCTATGAGTGGTAACAAAACCAGTACAAGCTGGCCTCTTATTCTATTAGAATGCCGTACTACGCTAGGCCAGCTCAGGCCTGTCAAAGTTTTTCCAGTGGAGTAAGGCCTACTGCAAAATTTCATTTATTCTTTATCGAAGTATTTATCGCAGAAAGATAAATTAAACTTATCCTGCGCCACGGCTAGCAAGCAACGTCCAACAAACCCGCCCATCCCTCCTAAATCAAGATGCCAGGCAAGCACACAATGGCCCATGACTTATAAGTTTTCAACCATAACTCCACTACGTTTAATATACATCATCTTCCTCATGTACCTTATCAATAATTCATGGACTCATGACGTCACAGCTCGGGGGTGGACTGACGTCAAGGCATCCTGTAATGCCTTCCTATGCGATGAAATATGTATGCTTGGATTGTGGGCAGAATTCGCGATGGATGTAGGATGGCGGCGTATGTTATTACGAGTTGTTTTACATTAATTATTATTTACTTGGTTTCGAAGATTGGAGATCGGGAGATTATTTTTTTCTTATTGTTAATTGAGAAAGATTTTGGGATTATAAGGTTCTATAAAGCTCTGATGCTATTTTATATTTGTATTGTATCTAATTAAGAGGTGTAGGACGTTTACAGATTCAAGTATTTTGAAGAAAGAAAGTAGACATTTGATTGTTTCCTATTCAAAATTGAAATATAAACTGTGCATGGATCTTTAGGCTCTATTCGAGTACAAAAACGTCTTTCTCGTTTGATCTATTGCCTTTTTATTCGATAAAATCCTACTTCAATTAACCTAGAAACACAACACCTAACTCTTGTACTAAAAACCTCCACAACTCCAAAATAAACTTTTTGCTTGCGCAAGAGCAACAAATATAAAAAAAATGTCACGCTCCCATCAAGATCAATGCACTGCGCACGCGCACTTACGTCATCGAGTGCAGCCAGCTTGTTAAACGATGCAACTTGTTTAGATCCATTTAGTTTACTTATGAGCATATTGAATAACTGACTATTAAAGATTTGATTGGCTCAGTTGTTGAGTATCTACTTAGTTTTCTGCGTAGTTCTTGGATGGGACACAATTTTATTGTTATCTATACCTAGTAGTAGAACTCGTTGTGAAAGAGATCTTCCGAGAAAGGACTACCATCATGTCTTTTAATATTTAGTGGAAGGGAAAGCAAAAGCGTGTTATTTAATAGATCCTTTGCCAGTGCATCATAATAATTCAGTTTTGTTGACAAGCCTGTTTTTTCAAGGTAAGGGTACCGCCGGAACGGACCTCTGCTTGAGACCCTTAACATTCTGAGATCATAGTCATAGACGCAATCTGGACACTTAGGTTGGGCACATTCGGGATATGGGCAAGACATGATGGTTTGTCGTCACCGTTTACCTTCTAACCGCCCACTATACCAAAAAGCTAACTCCTAACTAAAAATGAAGGCAAATTAGAGGTATTTTTAATGCAAGCGTTCTTTAAAATACGGGAATTACCCCTCAAATAGGCTAATCTGCCAATTCAGACTCTCCCCAGTAAAAAAATAAATCTACACGAGTCCACTTTAAATACTGAATGTAAGGACGAACACAACGATGAAAATAAACTTCAGCTACATAGTTACGTCAAATTAAAGCTGAGCAAAAAGTTGACCACTCCTGCGCACATTGATCAAGATCATTGCACTGCGCGATTACGTCATTCTGTGCGTTAGTTCTGCGATGCAACTTATTTTAGTGGTTAAGTTTCCTTTGCATATTAAATAATATGAATCGAGAAGTATTTTTATCATTTGTTGATAGTACGAGTAACCATTATGATATTGAATGAAAACGTCATTGAATTGTTCACAAATTCGCGTGATTCATTTTAATCATTTCAATTCATACATACTTTTACGTCAAAAGTTTTCTGCTTTACTTGGTCTTCAAAGCTATCAGTTATAGACTACATTAATTCCAAGGTCCTAAATACCTTTCCCAAGTTATCCTCATCATGAATGATTTACATAAGAAAGCTTTATTATCTAGGCGTCTTCTCTGGTTGATCACTATTGTAGATTCTAGCGTTCAGGCAGTTTCAGGAGTGGGAAAATGTGGTATTCCCCACCTATTTACTATCCAACCGATTCATCATCATCATTAGCCTATAATGTTCCCACTGTTGGGACACAGGCCTCCTCTCTGTGAGAGGGAGTGGGCCGTAATCCACCACGCGGGCCCAATGCGGGTTGGTAGATGTCACATGTCTTCGGATTTTCGGTTCTAGGACATGCCGGTTTCCTCACGATGTTTTCTTTCATCGTTTTGAGAGCAGTGGTGATGAAATAATTTACACAAAGTAAAGCCTCTGTCTGGGTTCGAATCTACGACCTATAACTCGTAAGTCGTGGCCGTTACCACTGGGCCACCACTACTCTCACTGCCAGCCGATTAATTCTGTCAAAATCTAACCGTGAAAACGTAGGTGAAGCGACCTCTCAATCTCCAGGAACAGGTAGAATGACAGTTCACTTCACCTAAGTCTTCACGATGAGATTTTCACAGAACAGACTGGCATGCCTTTAAATGCCTTCTAGTTTCTCACAACTAAATAATACATTAAACATGAATCTCAACTCCTATCGAGATAAAAATTACGTCATCGTGCCAACTGCACATTATTCCACTGTATCACATTACTCTGTGGGTAAACAGGAGTATTTAAAGTGTTACCCATTTATAAAAAGTGTGACAGACACACGGTCGCACTCAGGCGCAGTCTTGTTAAGATCATTGCACTTAGTGACGTCATGATATGCAGCAGTGATTTTTAAACTGTGCACCATTTAATTTGAAGTATGTATTGTGTGGTCTGAATGTTGATAGTTTAATTTTAATTTATTTTTGGGATGGTCAGGGCCTTAGGTGAAAAATAAGTTGGTAAAATTCAAGGACGTAGGTCAATGGTACTATGCTTTTTTATAGTTCTCGTTTATTCTTTAGTTATTTCTATAGATGTTTTGTAGTACTTACGACCCAAGCCCAATTACTTACCCTATGGCCAAACTCATTTACTTAGGAAATTACGTCTCGATTTTTTTCTTGTAAACATTTTATTCTTGCAGTTTCTTGATGACCGCAGGCATTTAAAACTTTTAAAAGTGAGTTTGTTTGTTTGTTACGCTTTCACGCTAAAACGGCTGAATGGATTTGAATGAAATTTAGCGCATGGGTAGACTATGATCTGAAGAAGGATTTAGGTTACTTTTCATCCTGGATCACAGACAAAGTTGCGGGCAACAGTAAGTTTTATAATATATAAAAAGTTGACAGGTACTTGGTTGAAATGTTAAACCGCAGTAATAAATGTGAATATAAGAATCAAACTTAATTGCTACAACAGTTTTCAAAACAATGTTTTGACCACAAGAATATCAAATTAAGTAATAAAGCAGCATTAAAACTGGCTGTACGGTGTATTCACGCACCCAATGGAGACTGTAGCCAATCAATTATTAATATCTCATAAATATCATAAAAATTCATTTGGTGAAGGCCAGGGTAAGGATAAACCCATTCCCTACGTGCAGGGTCATCACGAAGACTTTGTATGAAAATATATTCATTTACTTTACCGATTGAATTGGAATACTTAGTTGCAAGGGGTTTAAGATCAAGGGGAGGACTTGTCCTGGACTCCATAAATTCGCTGTTATGAGAAACAAGCAGATGCGTTATCTGTCTTCCGCATATATTAACCTATCGTCCAAAAATGTGGCTATCTATAAATTCTTCTATAAATTTGGTAATGCCAAGATAGGTTGTATTATTTGTAAGTGCCTTCACTGTTAATACCAGAATTCACCCGATGGGGTAGTTCGGTAAAAGTCAAGTCAAAAGTCAAATAATTTATTTCAATTAGGCATATAAAAGGCACTTTTGAACATCAAAATGTACAAAAAATAGAATGACCTTTTTCGTATGGAGAAGAATGGGTAAGAAACTCCACCGTTACTCTTTTAAAATGTTTTACAATATTTTGTATACATTAATTATATAATTATATGTGAAGACGATGCACCTGGAATAAGATTACTATACCACAATAGTTAAAAATAATTAAAAATGAAGCAATGACAGAAAAAATTATTATGGAATTAAACAGATACATGGTGTTCACATATTTACAAGCATTGTAAAAGTAGGTACCTACCTATACGAAATTCCTAAAAAAATATATATCAAAATGTAATAGACACAGACACGGGTTTTAACCCTTCCAAAACCCATGTCTGGCAATTACCGAACGTGTTATAGCCGTAGGTAACCTTTACAATGATTCGAGGATAATTCCATGGATATGGATGGATGGAAGATTTTCTGTACTAAGTAATGGTAAACTCTACCCTCAAATATATTTGGAAATGTTGTCAACCCTACAGGTACAAGTATTATTTTATATTTATAAGCGTAACAAAAGAACACCGCTCCATTTTACTGCCGGACTATAAAAAATAATAATTTTATAAGCCCGCTTCAAGTGCCAGTATTAGCTAGATTGACCGGTTAGTGCCCGGAAGAGTTGAACGTTACAGGCAAAGTTAATAATGGGCAATAAATCTTTTAAGGTATAAAATATAATAACTTTTTCGTCATTAAATCATTACATTTATGGCATAAGAATTTTATTTTTCTCGGGTATTTTTTCTGATATTCAATTTTTAAGTTAACCGGTAAACGCCCTGTGTTAAAAGGTTAAGTATATTAATACCACAAGAATCAATTAAAGTAAAAGTAAAAAAAAACTAGCTATTTATGTAAAATTTAAAATTAAGACACTGATGCTATGCCATTTACCTATCTGATTGAATTTTCAAAGCCCTTTTTTGACTCTTACGTCACGTAATCAAATCAAAACAAAAAATAAAAACATAAACCTACATGGGTACTTTTGAAACGTCAGAACTTCAGAAGCTAGGTGCACGGTTCCAATTGGTCGTTTCCTATGGAGAAGAGCCGGCAAGAAAATCCACGGTTACTCTTTTAAAAATAATTGGCTTTCACAATGTTTTCAAATTACAGTGGTAATAGGTATGTGAGGACAGTGTAGGCCTATCAACAAGTACCAGGTACTTAACAAAATAGATGGCCTATTAAGCCTAGGAAGACAAAAAAGAGGATGATGTGCCGGATATCCGTATCCGTATCCGCAGATATCCGAGGGAGAAAAAAGATCTGTATCCGTATCCGTTACTTTTTGGCAGATCTTGAACGGATCTTTTATATTAGTACATTTAATTACGTATATGAAATTTTAAAGATATGTAGCAATGAAATACTGTTAACTTCGATCCAAATTAGTAAAAAAAAAAACATATTTATTATAATTCAAGTACCCCAGTAAATTAAGTTATAAGGTAGTAATTAAACTATCTTTGTAATGAGATCAAACCTCTAATATTTGTGCTATGCTAATTAAAATAATTATGTGAGTTAACACATTAATTAAAACTATGTTGTTTCCAAGAACGTAAAAAAAAATACGTCATAATTAATATTGAGTAACGGTAAATTGTATTTCATTCAAAACGAGTAACTTGGCAGCTTTGTCCCCCAAAAGTCAGTTACGATGAGGATCATAAATAATTCCTGCTGAACCTGAAGAAAGTTGAGATCCGTATCCGTATCCGTATTCACGTATCATCTAGATCCTTATGATCTGTATTCGTATCCGCGGATCACATTTTTAACGATTCGGCACATCACTAGCTGATTTCATTGGGAGTTTCAACGAAGCTTTGTTATCAGTTAAACAAAAACATTCACTAGGTACTGAACAAGGAATTTATTTTTAATGGCTGATAACACAACCAAACCAGATAATTATTTCCTAACATAAATGGCCATTAAGTTTTAGCAAAAACGTTGCTTCTATTTCAATTAAAAGTTATTCCAAATAACTCCGCAGCGAGTCTAGCGCAAACCTATGACCATAGTTATACTCACAAGATACCAAACACACACACACAAATATACAACAAACGCTCACATTCAAAGCCTGCAGCATTCCTTCCGCTGTGCGAAATGTCCACTTATTGATGTAGGTCAGTGTTGCTGTACTCCTTACTCCTTTACCTACAGATCTTTTGTCTCCCTCACCCCGGGACCGCCTGGTCGAAGAATTTATTGAACGAGTTAGCTTGTTAGGTTTGCAACTTGCATTGCTTGGAGAATGTACTATGACATGAATTTGTGCTTGGTTTTTTTTTGCGGCGCGAAAGGGTTGGGTCAGTATTTCAGTTAAATGGGGGTAGTATGGTATTGTGTGTACTTGGTACAATATTGGGAGATGACAATTGAATTGAGTTGGATAGGTCATGAGTTCATGACGTTTGAATTGAGTTTTTTTACGCCAGTGACTTTGTGGTTAGTTTCCCTTCCCCTAAGATAACAGGATACTTTCTCTTTATGACCAGCTTTGGTTCAATAGAAGACTGCGGCAAGCTGTCGATAATAATACCTTAACGTACTTTCTATACTTATATATAACGAGGTTAGATGGGGCTCCTCGCTATCAGTATGGTCATACATGGCCGTAGATCAAAATAATACTCTGAAGACTTGAAGGAACTGTGTATTTATTGCTTCACAAACACAAATTACGAAAATGTTCAACGATTAAGCCGATCAGAACAGATTAGACTTGGAAACGCGGTAAATTCGATACAGCATGTGGTGACAATAGAAAAACACGACCGTTCGCCTTTTCGTCACGTCAAAGAATTCCTGTAATTTTTCGCAAGTTATCAAATGTCTGTGACTGACAGGTGTCTACCGTCAGTCATGTGTCGGCTGTCAATTAAAAGTCACCACATCCGTATCGACCTTACCCAAGTGTCACACTTGACGTTTCCATTTGATTAATTTAGATTAGATTTAACTGCCTCGTTGGTCTAGTGGTAGCAAGCGCTACTGCTGAGCATGAGGTCCTGGGTTCGATTCCCGGGTCGGGCAAGTGTTATTGGGTTTTTCTATCTGGAATTTCTCAGTAGTAGCCCGGAGTCTGGATTTGTGCCCGGTTGATGGCAATAGGCTCGCCCCCTATTACATGGGACTTAAAACATAACTGGCGAAATGTGGGTGTACCTCTGCCCAACCCTTCGGGGAAACAAGGCGTGATGTTATGTTATGTTATGTGTGTAATTTAGATTAGCGTAGCGTCTTAGTTTCTTAATCAAAATAAAAGATGGAGCCAGGGTGATGCCATCGCTGCGACATAATATTATTAATTTAATATATAAAGCTGAACAGTTTGTTTGTTTGATTGCTTGAACGCGCTAATCTCAGGAACTACTGGTCCGATTCCAAAAATTCTTTCACTGTTAGATAGCCCATTTATCGAGGAAGGCTATAAGTTATATATCATCACGCTAAGACCAATAGGAGCGGAGCACCAATGAAGAATGTTTCAAAACGGGGTGTTTTTTTCTTTTTGAGAGCTTCTGCTGCGTGCGCTACGTAAACGGTTAAAGTTTCGCAAAAATCATATACGACAGAATTGTTTCCCTTTAAAAGTTCAAAAAAAAGTCCGCGACAGCATATGTCTATATTTTAAGGTTGGCTCACTATAACCTTTTTTATGCTAACCAAATCTGTTCTAAAATAATGCATTATTTGCGAAGGTGTTTTTATAAACATGATATTAATCCTTATCCAAATAAATACACCTAAAGTAACTATTCCACGCGGACGAAGTCGCGGGCAGAAGCTAGTCGGTAAATAATATTATTGTCTGCTGGAGAGTTCGTTGCTCCTCTTCTTATTCCCAAGAAAAAAAATAAGAAGTAGAGAAGGTTAGACGTTCTGAAAGATGTCTTTTATTAACTTGAACGTTCAAAATGGTCTGATTCTCAGTCTAATTTGAATAGGTACTTAAATTATTTTTATGAAATTGGATTTTCTCAAATAGATTTAGTTTAGTACACACGGCTACACATCATGTTATACATTTCCAGTATAAGCTGACCTGGCATGGTACGGAAATCCTACACAATGCGAGATCAGCATAAACTGGAAATGTATATCTTGATGTGTAGCCGTGTGTACCTACTCATTGTTTTCATTTTGGTTCAGTTTAAAAATGTCTCATAGTGATTTTAAAATAATAATAACAATAGTATATGGGTAGTCTATTGGTATTTGATATAGATCCCTAATTCCAGCAGGTCAGTAGACCTTTCCAGCTTTTGGAAACTAAACAAAATAAAATGTCCAACAATTTGTTATAAACTTTACGTGTAACGGCTTTGACCACAAGCGTAAAGGGTTAAACTGGTAAATAGAATTAATGCCGTAAAGGAGGGTATTTTAGAAGTTAGGATAGTGTTGTTTTAATTACAATTAGTGCTTTGTGTAAAGACTAGGTGTGTTATGATCTGTGTTAAAGTTTTTCAATTATAGTAATAGTAATTTATTTCCAAAACTTCAGTACACATTACATCAATGAGGGCTCGACCCCTGAACTAGGACATCCTGTGTGACAGGGGTCAAGGTTTCTCCAGTTACATGGACCAACATGAGAAGACTTAGACTGAATATAATTAAGTGATTTTTAAAATTAATAAAAGAAAATTGGAATAAAATGAAAAATAGACGAAAAAATAATTAACAAGATAAGAAATAATGATAACTCTAAAACATTTTCTGTTTTAAAATAAAACGGGGTTAGCAAATACATGGTGATATGTATGATGGGTGTGTAGATATAGGATCATGATGGATTTTATTACTAAAGATTTCATTACTGGAGGAGCTCGTGGCTAAGTAATAACAGCCGCACAGGTCGATTAGGTTAACCTCTCGAATGCCGTAATTACAGAAACAATTAAAAAACCATTGTGTCTCGCGTGGATCCACGTTCCGGCCATACCAAGGGTTAAGCTACACTTGCCGGGGTTGGTCCATGGACGGGTGACCGTCTTTACATATCCAGACTCCTCAGTGTCTCGGAAACCACGTTACGCCGTTTGGTCCCGGCTGTCATTTGTGGATCTTTGACAGTCGTTACGGGTCATGTCGTCAGAAGCCCGAAAGTCTGACAACTAGTCTTGCCAAGGGGTATCGTATTACCCAGTTACTGGATTATGTATGTATAGATAGGCAGTAGGTTCATGTGAAATACTGGTATTCAGCTGCATCCCGTTAGACTGGAGGCCGACCTCAACATAGCTGGGAAAAGGCTAGGCAGATTGATTCGGGAAGGCAACGCATCTGCGATTCCTCTGGTATTACCGGATGCCCATCGGCGGCGGTAATTGCTTATTGTAGATTGATTGATGGATTCCATCACTACCATCATCATTTAATTTAATTTCCAATTTAATTTTTATTTGAATTTTTAATTTTTGTGAGTCGATTTTTAGAAAATTTGTAATTGAATTATTTTTATTTGACATTTGTAATTTGATAATTTAGACAATTCTTGATTTAGTAATTACTTTTTCTGACATTGGAATTTAATTATTTTGTTAAATTAGAATCATTGTTATTGTCACATTTGCATGCCGAATTTAGTTGGCGGAATATGAAGAACTATTGTATATTTGTTATTAAATCTGTAAAATACCATATTTCAGGCGAATAAATGAATCCATCTATCTATCTATCAAACGATAGTTGTGCTATGGAAATGATGTTCTTAGTGTTACACAGTTAAAGGATATTTCATATTATATAGTCAGTGTTAGTCCCACCCAAGTGTATCCATCGCTAGGCTTATGTAATCTAAGTAAAATCATTCTGCACCCTTCTTCTTCACCGTAGCGATGATTCCATTTGTACTTATATTTTAAATGAGCTTTTGCACTTTTTAAATCTTTATTTATTTAAGGGATTTTTGTACATATATGCGACGATGTCAATCAAATTATTATTACTCCTTAACTAATTAACTTATCTTAGTCACACAAAACTTAACTTAATATAATTTCTTATCTAAAAAAGTATATAATATTTTTGCTGCTTCAGACGTAGGCTTAGCTAAAATACCATGGAACATTCCAACATCCATTACCGACAGTTTCATCGTGTTGAAAAGTGCGTTTCTTTTGCTTGTATATCGGACACATTCCACCAACACATGCAGTGCGTCTTCTGTTTTACCACACACCTCACAGTTAGGAGAGTCCGATTTTCTCATGAGCAAAGTTGTTTAGTGGAATAATGTCCTGACCTCAAACGATGCTCAGCAACAATTTGAGACTTTTGCACCCTAATTGTGTAGTTATACGTTTTCGATTACAATCCGGAAGATTTTGAAGGAAATTCCTAAATCATTGCTTCATAATATTTGAAAAATTTGTCTGCTCAACAACGTAAATAACTCAATGAATGTTGTTGAACTGTCAAAATCAAAGGCATTGTCAGTCCTTGTTTGTGTAGAATAAACAATGTTTCTTTTCTTTTGTTTCCTGCTTTCCCAGCTGTTTCGCGTTGGTTTTCAAACAGAACATTCCAAAGACACTATTTAATTAAAGTTTTACGCCGCATAAGGCGCTTACTTAGTTTCCATTACGTCATCATAAAAACAGGCAACTGTGAATGACAGTATCATTTATTTATATACAGGCACAACCCCTCATATCCATCTGCAATAACCTCCAAAATAATACAATTTAGTATTTTGTATTGCAGATGGTTGAATCGTACTGCGTATAACGGGACCCTTCACATCATCTAAAAGGTTAAGGGCAGAGAGCAGACGCACCCCATTCGTTTATCTAACAGTGTTGCTATCTCTGTCTTACATGGACCATGGGGTGCCATGCCAAGATCCTAATTGCTTAATTAATCAGAATTAGTATAGGAAATACAATGTAATTTTTTGGGCGTCTGTGTTGCGGTCATTTGATGAATTATTAAGACTTACAGAAAGGAAATGCTATGTCAAAATGTCACACAAAGCGAATTTCAGAAAACTGTATATTTAGAAGTAGGCATTTAATTATCGATAACTCAAGTAACCACTTTGTGAAATTGTATACTAATCCGTTTTGAAAGTAAAGTAAAAATTCTTGGGAAAGGGACTTTTGAAGGAGGTAACCCTATTGTGTTTATAATTAAATTACTTACAAAACATTCATTTTGATAATACGATAATGTTTATTTAAAAAAGAAACAAATTAGGTGTCGTATATTTTAAAAGTTCTTCAGGAATGTTAAAATTAATATTTAAAAAATCTGACATCTCAACAGTTTGATCAATGCAATGTTAAAGTGAATAGGACTGAAAAATTTAAATAAGCCCGCTTATTGGCAAGCTTGGGATGCAAAATATATTCGACTATAAAGCCTTCTTAGACTACTCGTGCCACAGTAGAAATCTTCCTAATATCTAGTACCACTAACCCAACACAAGGCCACAGATAGGCCTAATTTATTTATCCCCAACCGTTACGTTCTAGGAAATGGGGGAATTTTATCAGAGTGCTTAACGCAATTGTCCCCCGAATAAAGCGGCACGAACCTTGACCGAGTTTGACCAACCCCGGCGAATTGCCGCCTTGCTGTAGCCTATAGCAGAGAAGTGTGGCGGGTTCAGATGCAAGGAATGTACGGAGAGTGAATTAGGACAGTTAGTTGCTCGTGTTAAACGACAGGGTGAAGGGATCTTGTGTGGGACAGAAAAATTGTTCTTTTATAAATCCGTCTGTTTTGTTAATGAAAAATGTGATCATTGTGACGTGAAAAATATTGAATATTCAAATGAAAAAAGTGTTATTGAATGCTATTATTTTTGCTACTATGAAGTTTTTGGACAGCATCAATATGCTGCGTGTTTTGCAATACCATGTTGATTTGCAAAGTACTGTTATGGTGTTCCTATTGTGTACTTGGTAAGCAATTTTCCAAAGCATCACCTTCCGAAGAAAACTATAGAATTAAACCATAAGCAATAATAAATATCGCCTGTTTCGTTCAGTTGATGTTCAATAAAGGAGCAATCTGTGTAGAGTCGATATTTCTTTGATATTGATACTTTTACGGCCGACACAATTTGATCAGTGAATTCGGAGTGGTATAGATTGTTTCAGCTACCTTTATTTCTCGTGTCAAATGAAAACATTTTGTCTTAGTAACTTATTGAGCTAGTAGGACAATACCTCAGTACTTTACCAACATGTTGGTAAACTTCTAAACACGTCCTTAAAACTTGCGATCTCGTGTCTCCGTGACTCGAATATGACAATCTAGCCGTAAGACTAACTTTGTATTTTTTATCCTCTGGAAGTTTTATTAGTTGATGACAATATAGGGGCTTGTAATTTTGATCGTGGGTGAGTTGTATAAGCTGTGTTCGTGTGAGCACGGCGTTATGTCGGTAAGTTGTGAGCACGTTCGATGCCGGGAAGTTACAATAACGCGTGTTCGTGATGTGAATGTGTATCAGACGGGGATAGTGGATGAAAGGGCAGTTTTTTGTGTGAAATTCCTATTATTGTGTTCGTAGGAATTTGACTGTATGTATGCCTGTAGTTTTTTTTGTGTTTTCCGGATAGCAATTGACTGGTATAGACCAGCAGTGTTATCCTATGACATAGGATAACACTGCTGATCTATGACATAGAACCTATGTGGTATCGGTATCAATTCCCTAATTGCATAATCCGTATAAGAACTAATCGTGGTGTTATACATAACATAACATCACGCCTTGTTTCCCCGAAGGGTTGGGCAGAGGTGTCCCTGTAGCAGGTACACCCACATTTCGCCAGTTATGTTTAAGTCCCATGTAATAGGGGGCGAGCCCATTGCCATCAACCGGGCACAAATCCAGACTCTGAGCTGCTATTAGATTTCAGATAGAAAAACCCAATAACACTTTGCCCGACCCGAGAATCGAACTCAAGATCTCATGCTCAGCAGTAGCGCTTGCGACCACTAGACCAACGAGACAGTCAAAATTCAATAAAAGGCAGGCAGTTATAATTCGATAAAAATAATGTTAATAATGTTACTTGAAGTAAAAAAAAAAAAACGTGTGGCACTCGGGGACTGCCGCGGTAAAGCTCTTGTAACCTCCATACTTCCTATTTATCAACGCTACACTTGGGATGATTACATGATAGGCGGAGTTAGGGGTGTTAGGTTTTATTTTCGTTACGAAATTTCTTGATTCGGTCGCCGCGCTCAAAGTCCGCGATAAAAGATATGCAAAAGCTTAAAAAAAAAATTAAGTTATTCAGGCAAAACCCTTATACCTCAAATAAAATAAAATTTCACAATACCACAACAGAATAGAATAAAATGTCATTGCAATTAAAATAAACTAATAACTAGGTACAAATTATAAAAGTCACAGAATTAACATTAAAATAAAATGTCAAATGCAATTAAAATAAACGAATAGTTAGGTACAAATTGTAAGGGTAACAGAATAAGATGAAATTAATGTTTTAGTAAAAATAATGTATACAATGTAAAATGTTATTTCATAATAATCAATGATATTATATTAATTATTATTTAATATAATATCATTGATAATAATGGTAGTTTCAGGAAGGTCTCTTTCAGGATGAAAGGATAATTGACATAGAAAAATTAAAGCTAAAAAATATGTATTTGCTTCGACTTATAATCCGTGAATTCTTAAGAAAACGGCCATTATGTATTTTCTTTTCATTTTGACCAAATACAAAGAACATGATTTACAAAATTGTGGCCTTTCCAAAGTTACAGACTAGACAATATAAAAATCTTGAGCTAACTACTATTTCTGGCTATCCTCATTTGACATCACAAAGAAACTAACGACCCTATCATCTATTTAGTTGACTATCGTGGTTTAGTCACTACAATACAATAGTTTACTAAATAAAACCAAGATTTGAGATAAAAAGGATTTTTATCATCTTCGTATTTTCTATTGTTACAATCTTAGCACAAATGTGGAAGAAATTCTTGTTATATTATTTTTGTTCAGTGAAAGACTTTTTTGTTGGCTGTACATTTTCCTCAAATTACAGCCTTGTATGCTGGCTTTACAAAATTATAATAGTGCTGGCATTTTATCATAGAACTAGGTTCTGCTCGCGACTTCGTCCGCATGGAATTTCTTGTTATGACACTCAGCAATACTGTAGTTTCCCATTAGTGAAAGAATTTTCGGAATTGGATCAGTAGTTCCGCAGATTACCCGCTACATACAAACTTACTAATGTTCGTAAGTATATATATAGATAAAAAAAAACAGTGGCACTCCGGGAGTGCCGACAGAGGTGAAAACTTTAAAAAATCAGCACCGCGGTAATCAACGCGTTGATGTCTTTTTCTGCACGCACCGCGGTAATCAACGCGTTGATGTTTTTTACTCCACGGTGTCGGTAAATTGCGTTACAGTGTCGTGGTTTAGTCCCATCTCAAAAATGCCCAGCGCGCCTAAAGAAGTTTTCACTTCACAAAGAAGTGTGTATTGAGCTTTTTGTAAGTTAAGGGAGGTAAGCGTCTGTTTTACACTTGAAAGGACATGTCCCAAAAATGGTTTTTTATTATTCAATAATTCTAACCAGGATAAGTTAAATATATTTGAATAGACACCCCAAAAACTAGTGGTTCTAACTATATCATACATTTTGAAAGACCTCCAATTATGAGAAAAATCTTTTTTATTTTAGTAAGAATTTACTCCTAAAACGAACAAACCATTCTAATTATCTAGGATAATATAGTAAACACATCCCATAAAATAGTAAATTTGTCAAAATTGACCCATGTTACTGTCATTACTGTCAATTCATTGACAGTAATGACAGTACTATGTGTCAATTTATGTCATATTGACATATTCAAATAGTAAACTTGTCAAAACTGACACATGTTACTGTCATCACTGTCAATTGATTGACAGTGATGACAATATTATGTGTCAATTTATGTCTTATTTGTCATAGTTGCCATCAACAAATAACATATTTGTACTTTTAAATAGTTTATAATTTTTCTCATAAATGGAGGGGTCTAAAAATATTATTTCAGTGGTTCCTAGTTCCATATTTCATCGTTTTTTATTTAGATGTAGTTTCATGCTGGTTAGATTTTTCTCGGAATAATAAACCAACGTCCCTACAAAAAGCGGACATCTCCTTTAGGATCTGATGCTGAACATCGTCATCAGCGATACCTTGGTGTGTAAAGGTTCTTGTAAACACTGACTTCTAAAACAAAGGCATGTGATACATAGTTTAGAGGCCATGGTATATTTTATGCCTGAGAGTGTAACTGATACATTTTGATCACTGTTGTTATTTGGTGAAATGGTGTTTGATGTTGTTGTTTTAACTATTCTACTTCTTTAAATATTTGTTAAAATACCTTTGTTATGTATTCGTCTTGGAACAACCTACCCTCTCACTAGGAGTCGGGCGTTGGTAGCTGTGCCACAGTTTTAACTTTTGCAGCTATCATCGTTTAACATTTTTGTCTTTGTTTTTGTTCCCAATAAACGATTTTATTTACTTATCTACATCCATGCTATAAAATCTCTATAAAAGTTTCTGAAACAGTTAGCTTATTGGCAACATTATAACAGCCAGTGTCATAGTAACCATTACATCGTCCAAACGAGTGTTCTAATGTTGTACTAAATTTCATTATGCAACTCGTTTTAATGTTCAAACGGGGGACAGCAGCACCCGCTGTACGCATGTGTGTGATGTGCTGCTGCAGGCGATATACATACGTGAACTTGAACTGAATTTCGTGGGAATTTCTTTATTCTTGATCTTGAATTACAAACACCCAATGGTTTCAGAAACTTTTATAGAGGATTCATATCATGGGTGTAGATAAAGTATTGTGTGCAACTGTTATAATTAGGTATTAAAACACTCATGTGATACTATTATCACCGTAAACCCACATTTGTGTTTTAATACCCCTTATTATTAATACAACAGTTGCATAAATAACTATTATCTACTCTCATAGCGTAATATTCGAATTATGAACTTCAAAACGAGTTTATATTGACATACTTTATAAACACAATACCGAAATTTAAAAATAGAATCATATTACAACACTTTTTCTCTAACAAAATAATACTATAAAACAAATTTTTTTCTATTACGATACAGCGCTAATCCAAGAAGTTAATATCACCAAAGAGTTTCCATCAACTTTTGGCGGGGGACAGCAGCACCCGCTGTAGCGCATGTGCGGTGATGTGCTGGTGCAGGCGACATTCATTTGTTTTGTAGTACTTACTGAATTTCATGGGATTTTTAAATTTATTCTTGATCTTTAACTTTGATCTTTTATTTAGTATTTGTTTCAATCCCAGTGTTCGAGAGTAGATAAAGTAGTGTATGAAACTGCACATAACTAGGTATTAAAGCATTCGTGTGATAATATTAAAAACCTCGCCTACGGCTCGGTTTTTAAACACACACTCATGTTTTAATACCCCTTATTATGCAACAGTTTCATAAACTATTATTATTTAACTGGCGAAACGTGGGTGCGTTATAGGTACACCTCTGCCGAACCCTTCGGGGAATATGATGTTAGTATATTTGCTCGTGTTTTTCTTCTATTTCCTACCATAAATGAGCGTTATTTTTCGTGATGGTTTCCTTAGGACTTTTCAAGATTAAAATAAACACCACATTGATTTTCCTAGTGGTTTACTTAGTCCTTTTCTTTGCTGGCAACACTGAGACCGGTAACCACTACCACACGGAAGAATAATGTACTTTATTTTGACACATTTTTCTCTCGTGCATAATAGAAGAAGCCTGTTGGGAGCCATGAAAGAACCTTTTATGTATTATTTATTGCATTTTCATGTTAAACCTCCTGTGGGGAACTTTGTGTTATGTTACTTATGTACTAGCTTCCTACATTTTCATATTTCATTACCTACTTTCTCGTCTTTAAAAGCTCATGTAAGGTCAAAAATGAAATACATACTAGGTACTTACCGAGCTATTGTCTAAGCAATTAGTGGAAGACTTAAGGCGACGATAACAGACTTAATGATTTTATACTGAAGATCACGTCTAAACGAGTAGTGTTAATGATTTGGAAAAAAAATATGTAAAATTAGAGCATTTTCTTAATAACTTAATATAGGCATATTTTAGATTATGTTTATATTACATAGTGAAATTAATTTGTAAAGTTGTGTCTAACGCGGATAAAAAACTGAGAATCACGCAAAATTTCTCAAGCGTATTTTTCTGAAACCTTTACCATTTTAAAGATAATTTAACTATTAATCTTGTAGTATACGTGTTTTATTAAAATACCATTTGTTTTATATAATAAATTAATAATACGTCTTATTTGGGACAGCGCTCCTTGATGGGCGAGTCCTATTACTGGCTGGATGTACGACGCGTTGCGTGAGCTCAATACAGAAGCTAACCACTCAAGGTCACTGGTATATATCTGCGTCTTAAACCATAATGATCAAAGTTGGCAGATGTATTGGTGATTACAGAATTACAAGGACATGCTTTTACTTAGAACACGGCCATCCTCCTGCCCTAATCCCAATTCATTTGGGGTCAGTTCAGTATGTCTTCTGATTGACCATGCATTTCTATCAGCCCTCATCTCAGTACTCACCCCCCGTCGTTTTATTAGACCTACTCTTATCTAATAAAAATTTACTGAGAACAAAGAAAAAGAAAACTGACCGATAACCTTCCTTCAGAAGACGCTGAAGTCGGGTGTATATTATCTGTACTTAGGCATGAACAATGTTGTAGGTAGTTCCCTCCTAACCATAATCCAAGTGACCAAACTCGTTTACATGGAGTTACTGCCTATCTGACCTCCACAACCCAGTAACTGGGTAATACGATACCCCTTGGTAAGACTGGTTGTCACACTTCGGGCTTCTGACGACCCATAACGACACCCATTCACGGACCAACCCCGGCAAGCGTAGCTTAACCTGATGGATGGACCCGTGCGGCTGTTATTACTTAGCCACGAGTAGGGTTACCATTTCGAAATTTGAAAAGTCCTGGCAAAAAGCCTGACATTTGCAAAAAAAACGTCCAGATATTTAACTTTTTAGTCTTATTTTTTTCAGCAATAATTTATCTTTTTAAAGAAAATCCTCTTAAATCGAAAAGTCTGGACTAATAAGAAGGCCGGACATAGTCCGGACGAAGGACCAAAGAGCCGGACATGTCCGGAAAAACCGGACGGATGGTAACCCTACCCACGAGCTCCTTACAACCATAAGAAATAATTCTTACAATAATCTTATTCGTGGAACAACCTCGGAAAATAAACAAACTAGAATAATACTGTAAACGTTTTCAACGGAACACTTATGTAGATACATCTTCGCCATAGTAAAGGCATTACTCTTCCGCATTCACTCAATACTACAGACGTATACGAAAAAAACTCTTTACTACACACCATAAAAATTTAGAGTAACGTACACATATAAACAATAAACCACACAAGCGATAAACAACTTTAACTGCTAAAAACCAAGGCCGAAATTTATCTAGCAAAAAAATTACGCGCAGTTCGGTAAATAAGTGTGCGTCAAACAAGGCTATCAAACGATAATGAAACTTGATGCTTTGTAAATAAAGTCTGGAATAGCGCAGTGATGTAATCAGAGGGACATTAGTGCGGAATTGAGGGGTATACCAGGTCAGGTTTCAAAAGTCCACAATAGTTTTATGACACAGGTAGACCTTGGCCATGATTTTCGGGAATTGGATTTGGATGGACAGGCAGCCTAAGGTTGCCAATAAAAGTTATAATAATAGGCTGGCAATATTAAGCAATAGAATCTAAACTCTGGAGCGGAGCTTAGATTCTATTGGTTAACATTGGCACAGCTCCGCTCCAGTGGACATACAGCCTTATGTTACTTGGTTTTGTGGGAGATTTACTGTTTTGTATAAAATACTTAATTTTGGGATTAATTCATAATGGCTGTGTTGTTGAATACTAATTTGACATACGTACTATAATTATGTTCCTAAAATAGAACGCAAATATAGTAACTACTTCCATTCTTCATAGAGAACTGTTTGTTTATTTTTATCGTAAATAATAATAATTATAGAGTACCGTAAATGAAACATAAATAAGTATCATTAATCTGATAATTACAATTAATTATCAATTTCAACAACTTTCTTAACTTTAATTGTTTTAATTAATAATAATATGAACAATGTTACTTCTCAACTAATAATAAATTAATACAAACAACAAGAAATTACTTTATTAATATCTGACATTCTACTATTAGTCATGATTACCTTATTGAGTATTATAAAATGATCGATCAAAATATAAATTAATTAACGATATAATAGGTTGTCATCAATAAATTTATTTATACCAATTCTGAATTTCTGATAATAAGTTAAAGTATTTAGACACGGGCAATTAATATTACAACAGTTATCTTTAACAGTAAGTACCGTTGGTACTCATATTCGATGATAAAACGATGCTATATCAACTTCGGCCTTTTTACCTCTACGAAGGTAATTAAAAGAAGAAAAAACATAACTTTCCCACAATCAAAGTAAAAAAAAAATGGCAACACCCAAAACAAAATACGGACGTACTCATCACGTGGACCGCGTGCGTGCGAGCGAGACAGAACTCAAAACAAGGGGGTGGGACAAAGACAGCGCTAGATAACCTTGACCTGCGCAGTGGAAGCGCACAGCACAACCCAGCGGCGTATTTTGGAACTTCAATATTAATAATAAATGGCGCGAGAAATGGCCGCTGAATTTTATCTACAAATTGACATGATACGTGACGTAATTGCGGTAATAAATTGCTTTGTTGAGAAAGGTATTCGGAGTTTTTTAAATTGATAGGTTTATGTTTGTTTTGGTTTATCGTGTGAATGGGATTTTGTCAAATTAAGTAAGTAATGGACATTGGGCAATGGCGCAGAGTAAATAATGGTACCTACCCACTTTCTAAAAGGCCAAACTAGTTACTAGTAGATACCTATACAATAACAGTTTTGCTTTATTGTATAGGATCATGGAGACACAACGAATTGGTATCTGAAAATGAACGATCGTAGATATCAATAAAAGATGGGCTGATGGGTACACGGAAGTGTCCCCGTGAAACACTGCGGTATCTTTTCTTAGCGTATTTTGTAGCCCCATATACCTTTCCAAGAAAACAATATTGTTTTGGTGGTTGTGGTGGTATGGTAATTTATTTATACGTACATCCATTATTGTGTTAATTATGAGATTTCCAACTTTTTAATTGAATGTTTCTGTAAATTCCATGTAAGGAAATTAATTTTCGTCTTCAACATACTTATTCATGAAAAGTACTTAAGTTGTAAGTAATAAACAGTGCCTATTGTTTTAATAATTAATTGCATTTCTTCGTATTTATGCTCCGCGGGTTAATTGCGTAAAGGCTCCCGCAAACAGGCGTGACGCGACACCGGTAATTGTTTTACCGTAAAGTTTTCTTAGAAATTGTTTTACGAGTCGCGTTGCGCCTTTTTGCGGAAGCCTACACAATTTTTGTAACAATTTTTTATTTAAAAGAGTGTCCGTGGAGTTTCTTGCCCGTTCTTCTCCATAGGTACCTACTACGCTTTCGAATGGGCAACTAGCTTCATACCTATTTCTGACTGACCGATTCCTTGACAATTCAAAAGTGCCTGTAAATGGTTTAATTGAAATAAATGTTTTGAGTTTGAGTTTGAGAAGGACGTCAACGAGAACGAGAGGACGACACCGAAGTAGCGACAGTACATTTATTAATTTATTATGGCCGCGTAATCTCGTTTCTCGTTGACGTCCTGTTCGCGGTGCGGTGGACAAACAGTGTTACGGTAGAAATGGCTTTCACGACTACTCAACAACATTCTTTGCTTTGAGCAGACAATTTTTTGAACTTATGAAGCAATGGATTAGCAATATCATTCAAAAAAATACAGTTTTTGATTGAAAGTGTGTTACGCAATTAAGGTGTCGAAGAAGGAAATAAAAAGATTAAAAACCTTTAATACACAAGCTTAAACTCGTAGCAAAATCTTAGTAATTTAAGTCTCAAGACAACTCTTAAGAAGCAATTCAAATTATTTTATTTCACATAAACCTACAAGGGCACTTATGAAACGTCAGAAGCTAGGTGCACGGTTCCAGTTGGTCGTTTCCAATGGAGAAGAGCCGGCAAGAAACTCCACGGTTACTATTTTAAAAATAATTGGCTTTTACAATATTTTCAACAAACAGTTATAGTAGGTATGGGAGGACAAAATAGAAAATGGTCAAAAAATCTACACAGTCCACTAAGAAACTCAAACTCAAAGCATTTATTTCAAATAAACCAATTACAGGTACTTTTGAATTGTCAAGGGGTCGGTCAGTCAGAAAAATGAAGCTAGTTGCCCATTCCAAAGCGTAGTAGGTACCTATGGAGAAGAACGGGCAAGAAACTCCACGGACACTCTTTTAAATCAAAATCATCATCTGCCTAGCCTTTTCCCAATTATGTTGGGGTCGGCTTCCAGTCTAACCGGATGCAGCTGAATACCAGTATTTTACATGGAGCGACTGCCTATCTGACCTCCACAACCTAGTTACTAGGTAACACGATACCCCTTGGTAAGACTGGTTGTAAGACTTTTGGGCTTCTAACTACCCGTAACGACTGTCAAAGATCTACAAATGACAGCCAAGACCAACGGAGGGGTCTTGGTATGTAAAGATGGTCACCCATCCACGGACCAACCGCGGCAAGCGTAGCTTAACCTGATCGATCGACCCGTGCGGCTGTTATTACTCTGCCACGAGCCCTGCTACGACACACACGAGCTTTGTTTTGAATCAAAATATTGTTACAAAATATTGGTAACATCATTCGTGTTGAATTTATACATGTGAGAACAATGTAGAAAGACGTGCACGTTAAAAGCGTCCGTAATAAAAATATAATAACAATTCAAAAATTTAAATAAATTAAAATAAACCGTGGCAGCTAAGAGATGACCAGTCCCTACTGACGGCGCCCGTTCACGAACATGACGCATGGATCAGCACCATTTAGCTCAACCATTTTGAAGGGAACTTAATGATCCAACATACACGCCACCATCAGCGAGACATTTGACTGACTACAGCGTTCTCACATTCACAAAATAGAAAAGAATCTAAACAAAAGATAAATACAAAAACAAAAATCTATTTTAATTAAACGCAATTACAATCATGATTGCCATTATAACTGTAACGAATCTGAATAATTATCATGTCCACAAAAGCTACAAAAAAAAGTTGAAATTAAATTATAGTTAATGTCAAATTATAAGATGATTATATCAAGGAAGAATGTAAAAAAAATAAACATGGTAATTTGGGAGCAGTTAATAGACTCTTACATAACTATGCCGTTAATGAGGTACCAGGGTTTCCTAATGGACATACCATTTAGAATCCACCAGATAGAATCTAGAATTTTGTTAGGGTACCAGAACAGGTATTCGTTTTTATCTGGAAGTATTTATAACAGCCTTATGTAGACGCGCCAAACTTCTTTAATTGGTTTATGAGGTTTAACTTCAGGTTTAGTTGAAATTTTGTCTTTATACGTAGTCCAAAACAGTATTTCTATCTCAATATTTGAAGACAAAAGCATGTTTTGGGACACAGAGGGCAGGTTAGGAGGAGTAGCATGGTTAGCGACACAGCTCAACATCCACATTCTGCTGCAGTAAAGTGACCTCTGCGCTGTCACCGACGACGGCGTGGAAGAGGTAAAGTTTTGAGCCTACAAGATTTGAAATACTGTCATGCCAACGACATGAAGAAGAAAAAGACAGAAGCGTGATCTTTAAAAGAAACAAATAAAATAAAAAATAACATAGAGCGGAAGTGATGATAAAATAGATTGCAACTGTAGTATAACATCACAGAACAGAAAAAAGCGGCCAAGTGCGAGTTGGACTCGCCCATGAAGGGTTCGTAGCAGCAAGTAACATAATATAAAAGTTCTTCAATTGAGTTGATTGAATGAAAGGTAAATTGCGGTTTACGATTTATGACGTATAAAAAAAATACTTACTAGATCTCGTTCAAACCAATTTTCGGTGGAAGTTTACATGGTAATGTATTATGTTTTTTTAGTTTCATCATTCTCTTATCATATGTTTTTTTTTAGTTTCATCATTCTCTTATTTTAGAAGTTACACACATTTTACCACTTTGGAAGTGTCTCTCGCGCAAACTATTCAGTTTAGAGAAAAATGAAATTAGAAACCTCAATTTTTGAAGACCAATCCATAGATATTCCACACATATGGGTTTGATTAAATGTTTTTTTTGAATTTCATTTATAAGTATGGGGAACTCCAAATTTTTTTTATTTTTTTTCTATTTTTGTGTGAAAACCTTAATGTGGTTCACAGAATACATCTACTTACCAAGTTTCAACAGCATAGTTTTTATAGTTTCCAAAAAAAGTGGCTGTGACATACGGACGGACAGACAGACATGACGAATCTATAAGGGTTCCGTTTTTTGCCATTTGGCTACGGAACCCTAAAAACAGTATAGCATAAATAAGAGAACGAAATTTTGAATTTTATTACATTTATACTCCGTTTGAAATAAGATTAGACATTTAACTAAACCTTTTTTACAGTCCGTTCAACCGATTTTGACTTCTATTGCGTTGGTGGCATGACAAATGGCAGCTGCAGTAAACAGTTGGTTTGTAACCACTTTTTTTGCTTTTAATACCATCCTTATGCCTACGGTATAGAAGTCAAAATCGGTTGAACGGACTGTAAAAAAGGTTTGTTTAAATGTCTAATCTTATTTCAAACGGAGTATAGTTCAATGGTAATCTCATCTTTTCCCAACTAAACCCTCTTATAGGAAATGTAATAAGAGCGTAGCACAATGATTATTGATATAGCGGTCGCACATGACGAGCACCTCGTGAAAGTTGAAAAAGATTAGCAGATTAAGTATCTTGACTTAGCTCGCGAGGTTGTCGACATGTTGGATACAGCAGTCAACGTGCCGATAGTTGTGACGGCCAATAGCATAATAGCCAAAAGCCTCGACTAATACCTGAGGAGGCTCTCGTTAGGCAGCTGAATCAAGGGCTTGATTCAAAAAGCGGTACTTCTAGGCACAGCGCATCACGCACAGCGCTCCTGTAAGAGGTTTCAGGAGCCGATACCGGTGGGCTACAATTTTTCAAATGTTTATTAATAAATAATTGAAAATGTAAATTATATATGAGTATATAAATGAAATAAAGGAAATAAGAAATATGCATATATGTTTCTCCAATAACAAATAAAACTAAATCACAATATTGACCCAGATGAAGCCAAATACATTCATTTATTTACAAGCGCCAGTTCTTAAAACTTGATACCAATACAGATCCACGCATTTAACGAACAATTCCTTTGAACTCGTCTCCAACTGAATACGTAACACCTGAAGATGTCGTGTAGATTACAAAACACAAGTTTATTGTAATTTCTATGTTTCGAGAATTGCTATATATTGCTGAAGGCGTTCTGGAATGCTACTTACAGTCTGTGAGAATAAGGAATTCCTTGAGTTAGTTCTTAGATTTGTATTGGCTAGTTTCGAATTCAATGTTTTAGTGCTGTTGATAAATTGTAACTTGTAAGAACCTCTGTCTGACTTGCACGATATAAATCTCATGGTCAAACGATTTTGAACTTTTCTTTGTTAGTACGGTTGTCCAAATTTTCCTCATTATCATCAGCATCATCAATACCGTCATGCACTGCATCTGCATGCATATAAACTATTTCACTTAGTCCACACAATCGATATTTTTCTTTCATTTGTCTTTATCAATCAGGATCTCATCTATAATCTACATCTATATAATAAAAATGAAATGCCTGTTGCTAAGCGCATCACTTTAGAACGTCTGGATGAAAAAAATGTTCGTTATAGTTCGAAGTATCGAGGTTCATACGATAAAACAGGAAAATTCGGGAAAACCTGAACGTCTTTTTTGTATGAATTATTGAAATTTGGACAGGACAACGACAGTCGAGGTCTGCTTGAATCTCAATGGGTGTGCTAGTAATAAATATAACTTCGATATTTGTATTTATTTTTCCTTCTTCTACATCTAAGTTAAAACTCTTCTTGTTACTTATATATTCTTACTTCGATATCCGCATCGCATGTCCTTACCAAAATCAAAGATTAGCTTTTAATTTTTCATTTCTTCTGTCAACATCAATACGATTATTCACAGAAGTCAACATATGGCCATGGCCTATCGACCTGGCTTGGCGCGATCTGACCTGTGAAAAAGCGCAGCTTCAACCTTTAACAGTGCTCCTTCCTAAAGTTCCCAATTCTACGAAACATTAAATTTTCTAACGTAATTCTTCCCCTTGTTATAAAAATAAATGAATTGTCAAGTAGTTCAAACGTATTCAAACATTGTGTGGGTAGAAAGAATTTAAGCAAGCTCTTTACGAAGCCCAGAGGCTAAATGCCCAATTTCCTTTAGGACCAAAACTCATTACGGTAACAGTAACGGGTACTTTTTGACAGAATTTGGGTTAAATTCGTGTTACATTTATAAACTTTTTCTTAATACCTTTTTGATAGGGATTTTCTTTCTATTTTTTTGTGTTGTAGTGTTGTTGTTGTTTTGTCGAAGAAAAAGGCACGTAAATAATAATACAACCTGGTTCAGAAAAGAATATCTTTTATTCTTCGAATAAATCTTAGTCATAATACTATTTAAATAATTTCTATTATCATGATCTTGTAATATTTAAGGGATACAACTAAAATCCGCCTTAACAAATAATTTTGCTCAATTACAAACTGTTTACCATACCTAAACTTGGATAGAGTTACCAACTAATTTCCAGACAATTTCCTATGTTTGTGTGGTCTACTCTTTTACTATTAGTTTTATAATATTACAGATTCTGTTACAATAAACTTAGCTATTTAACTTCTCACCAACAACTATGCCTAATTGATTTATTTAATATCTGCCGAGCGTTTGTTTTGTAAATTTTCTTAATAATAAAGTTCCCAGAATTAATTTCGAATGTTTTGATCGAAGTCTGACGGTGAAATAGGGTTTCAAAACATAAAAAATATTAAAGGTTAGCTAGGCGAGATTCATGTTATTTATTTGTCACTGAACACATTTTGAGTATTATTTATTACACGAGCACTGTTTATACAAGAAACCGTTCTTTTTGCTGAAGATGTTGCAAAAGGTAGCTGAGGTTACTTATGTCAGGAGTAAGAGACATAAGTATTAAGTAATCTTAGCAATGAAGCTGATGCTCTACACAGTATAGATATACAACGTGTAACGTTAAATGCGCAAAACCTCAGATACCCCAACTGATTTTTAATTCAATTCAGAGAGAAAAAAAAAAATCATAAAAAAAATTGTAAACGTTTTATGTGCTGTTTTAGTTCGTAAGATTCGTATTTGCATTAAAATAAAAGCTATTATTATCCCGAGTATAAGAAAATTTAAATTGATCGACAACAATTTGTGTTTTTTTACCTGTTTTGACGGGTTTGCGCATGTGATGGCTTGACCTATTAATAATTAGACACGGCAACGTTTTTAATGAAGATTTTTTGAAAAATGTGACCTATATTAAAAAGTGGTTCAATTGATTCTGTTCGTTATTCTGATCAAATTATTTTCAGGTTTGCGCATTTAACGTTGCACGTTCTAGATCTATACTGAGTATACTGTGTAAAAGCATTAGCTTCATCTTTGCATTCTACACTTGGCTCATCCTTTCCTAACGAGCTTAGCTAATCTAAAATAATAATAAATATATTATTATTTCTACGGCCCTGTCGATGATCCTCGATGGTTAGAAACAGTGTTCATTCAATGTCACCTTTCACTCCTGCGCCTTCACCAATTGTTCCCGCGTCTAAACATTCGGTAAGTTGTAAATTTATTTTACTTAGTTTAAGTTCGTCAACTACAAAGGATTCAAATCATCGAACTAAGGTTTGTTTTTCTTTATTTTACGCATGTTATTTTTATATTTTTTCTGTTATTATAAAAATGCTAGGTATATTATCGGCAGTGTGATTTGTTTTAATTTCTGTTAAGTACCTATCTAGACTGTTATGATAAGATAACAGTCTCGGAAATTTGTAAAAATATTGTTGTATAATTTTAGGTAAATCACTGTTAATTCAGTTGTTTTATTGTTAAAATTGTATGAGTATATTCCCACTGTTTTCCATACGTAAGTACACATAAGTGTTTTAGTTTACAATAATACCCAAATTGCGATAGTATTTTTGAGGTTTCATTAGTTAACTGTTTACGGATAAAGAATATGTATCTCTAACCTGTGATAAATAACTGTTTTTGTTAGAAGATTTATTTTGAACTAATTCTAAACTTACTCAATATTTACTTAGTAGAGTATGCTTTCTATACGGAAGTTAAAGTTGATAAGCAAGAACCTTTTATTTCTTAATACTAGTTATTTTTCAAGATCCACCTTCTCAACCTCCCTTTCTTCACCAGATGTCCCGATAACGTGGTTGTCGTCACCGCGCGCGTCCGTGCCGTGTGTGGTGCCGGATGCAGACCGGATCCCGGCCCGGCGCCCCCCACCGCCGCTGGAGGCCGAAGACAAGCCGCGACCGAAGCCCTACACCTGGAGGAAAGGAGAAGAGGAGGTTAAACGGTGAGTTGGCGAAAGACTAGTTATTTAACATTATTTTTAGCTGCAGTGAGCATAGCGTCAATATGACGACGCTTCGGGGATGCCTATGTCCAGCAGTTCCCTGTATATTGCCAGGGGCCACGGTAACCCTTTTGGACAAACCCGGAACCCCGGCAGGCATCGGCCCGGCAGGCATCGGCGGTTGTGCTGACATCTCTTTGAGGCGCGCGTGGAACACAACGCGCCGCCGACCCGGGCCTGTAGTGCTACTTAGGTGAAGTGAGCTGCCAATAGTGTCAATTCTTAGCAACTGACAGCTCACTCCACGCTCACTTCACCTAAGATAACACGGTGAGACGGTTACAGAATAGCAACACTGGTCCTTATCGGATGGCGAGCTACCCATTGCTCGTCCGCAAGCCCACGCCTACGGTTACCGGAAATTGGCCTGCGATTCCTGACGCTCAGGGCGTCTCCTGCGACAGTTAGGCGGTTCCGCCTCCTCCTTCGCGAGCATTGCTGCTTCGCAGAAGGAGGTGACGACCTCCCATGCCCTCTCGCTCCATACCATGGCCTGGACCAGGGCCGGACGCGAGAGATCACCGGCACCGATCGCCTCCACGAGGACACGGCGATGCTCCGCGCAAGCCGGGCAGGCCTCCACCGTATGCTCCACCGTGTCCTCCGGGCGATCCACTTTGTAACCATACTTTGATTTGAAATAGTGTCCGTGAAGTTTCTTGCCAGTTCTTCTCCATAGGTACCTACTATGCTTTGTAATGGGCAACTAGCTTATTCTTGCAGAATGACCGACCTCTTGACAGTTCAAAAGTGCCTGTAATTGGTTTATTTCAATCAATCAATCAATTAATACGTTTATTTGTGAAACATAGGTCTTTACATAGGTGTTTACATAAATAGGGGTGCGCTATGTTTGTCATATTTAAGACATACAAAAATATAAGTGACCCGTTAGGTGTCATTAGACTCAAACTCAAAGCATTTATTTGAAATAAATGCTTTGAGTTTGAGTTTGGAGTCGCAATGATTGCCGAAAGACGATCATTAGAGCAAATGCGTATTCGAGAAGAAATGGCGAATATACAATATTGCATAGACCGCATTTGTCTACACCCCAAATCGGATTAGAATCAATCACCGAACCTCAGACCCACCTTTCACCGCTTCCTTCCAACTAGGAAGAAATGATGCTCACAATATTCTAAGTAAGAAACTACTTAGCTAAGAGTAGGTATGGCATTGAATAACCATGATGATTTGGTTTCAGGGTACAAAGCAACGGTACCCTCGAAGTATCGAAGAAGAAGGATGGCAGTTCCGAGGGCGTGTACCAGTGCACCGTGAGACACCATGCAGGCCTGGTGCTCGGGTACCCAGTCCACTTGAAGTTTGCTTGTAAGTGCCATCACTTGATTATTTATAATATCGTAATTTTGTGAAAGAAAGTCTCCCGGTATGTTTACTGCGGTGTTTAGAAACGATGTTGAAGAAAGTTACCACAGGTACATTCGGATTTGTTTTATCCCGGTAAAATAAACTAAAGGATAAACAGAATGCCATGCAAATCAGTTTCTTCTATCAGGTTTCAAGGTTTTTCTGGACGTCTCCTCTATTATCCGGCAGTAGCCAATGCTGACCAGCACACAGGCTTTCGACCTTTCCAAACCAACAAATGACACTTCTAGTATTCTACCTATTTCGCATATAGAAGAAACAGCATAATTTATGTAGAGTTCTAGCCTGACTCTGACCTAGATGTCTTATCCAAGATGGATTCCACCATCTTCCAGTATTTAGCAGCTTTTGTAGTCGAACCTGATTTCATCACACCTAAAGATTGATAATTCTAATCTTATATCAACAAACTCCAGCATTCCTTGTACAGAATAAACTCGATACATTACTCTCTCTTCTAAAAACAAGCAAGTGTGTACCCTCTCTAGACTCACATTGAGGAGGTCGCTATTATCTACAAACATTTACTAAGCTCGCACGGGTAGGCAATTGTGTTATTTACCTTGTTATTTATCTTCAGGCTTTTGGGTACCTACAATCTATAGTCGATTAAATATACTTTTCATCCCATCTATTCGAAAAAGACGACTTTGTTCGCCTTTAAGTGCACCCAAAGGTGGTGTTTTCTATAAGAAACTTTTAGCGGGCAGTAATGAGTTTTTAATCCTCTTTATAAGTACGCTGGAATTATATTTGCCGCGCACTTTTTGAATTTGGAATATCTTAGTGTTCAGCGCCAAAGAAATCGAACGCAAATATTGTTTGAATAAAGACTGGCTGGTACGACGGCCCATAGTCGCGCCACCGGCTGAATAAAAAAAAAGAAATCAAATTAAAAACGCGCGAACTACAGCCCGCGTTTTCGTAAATTTTCACGGATTGTTAGAAATTCATGGTTTTGTTTTGAAAAAATGAATTCTTCAAATGATAGTGAAAGTATAGAATTAACTCCTGAAAGTATTAGAACTGACGCAAGAAATATGATGGATAATCTATTACCTGCAAAATCGCGGGAGAAATATAAGTTTTTAGTTGTTTTATTATTAGATACTATTTAATTTCAATATAGTTGTTACTTTATGTGTTATTAAATAATAATATCACAATAAAATATGAGACGGCTTTTATTTTCTCATAGAGGGTGATGAAAAGTAGAGTGTATCACTCGGCCGCAAAATATATTTTGGCTCGGGCGACGTAATTTGAACCCCTCGCTACGCTCAGGATTCTTTTGTAGAATCCTAAAAAAGCGCCCTCGCCGTAAAAATATTATTTTGCTCCCTTATGATAAAATCTACTATTGTGTTACCGTAGTTTAGTTTGAGCCTTCTTTTATAAGGAAGATACTTCAAGAGCAATATTTTTAGCAGGGAACTGCAGAAAACTATTTAGGCGGTGCCTTTTGGCTAGTACACTGTCAGGTGGGTTATGGCTTACAGGTTTGTCCGAAAGGGTTACCGTGGCCCCTGGCAACATACAGGCAGCTGAAGGAACACGGGTGGGTTTTAGTCAGTAAGAGTCTGACGCCCTCCCGCTCCGCGCAGAGCGGGAGAAGTTATTTGATAATTTCCCAAGCAAAAAAAAAGCTAGGTTATGGTATTTGAGGTTTTCTATGTAATAAATAGGCTTTTATAAAAACGAAATACTTACACCCAGTTTCTGAATTGAGCTTTTGAAGTTGAGACTTACTGGTCAAACTCTACCTTAGCATTAAAAAACGAATGACAAGCTCGCTTAGCTCGCCATTTTCCACACCTATACGTCGATTTCGCGGGCGAAATTGAAGGAATCACCTTAAGTAATAATAAAGTAGAGTTTGAATAGTTTTTAAGGCTGGTTTTCCTGTCACGCTGACCGCACGCTGACGGTCGGCGCTGATGGGTCAATATGTATGTAGTTATATGTAGGTAGCATTTTTGAGTTGCGCTGATCGCTCAGCGCTTTAACTACATAGGTACATATTGACATCAGCGTCGACCGTCAGCGTGACAGGAAAACCAGCTTAAGGGGACGATAACTGACTTTTCATGATTTTATACTGAAGATGACGTTTAAACGAGTAGTGCTAGTAATTTAGAAAAAATATATGTTGAATTAGAACATTTTCTTAATATTTTAATATAGGCATATTTTTGATTATGTTTATATTACATAGTGAAATTAATTTGTAAAGTTATGTCTAACGCGAATAAAAAATCGAGAATGACGCAAAATCTAACAAGCTTATTTTTCTGAAAACTTCACCATTTTAAAGATAATTAAATTATTGATCGTTTAGTATACGTGTTTTATTAAAATACCTTTTGATTTACGGGTAATAAATTAATAATGCGTCTCATTTGGGACAGCGCTCCTTGATGGGCGAGTCCTATTACTGGCTGGTCGTACGACGCGTTGCGCGAGCTCAGTACAGAACACGCAAGCTAACCATTGAAGGTCACTGTAATATATCTGCGTCTTAATTTCAAATTTTCAATTCAGAAAGCGATTGATAGTAAACTATATGTACCTATTAAATACCTAAATAAAATATATACGTAACATTGCCGTCATTTGATTAGTGTGACCATTATTCTCCTACCAAGTTCAAATGTTATCGAGAGTTGACTTCGATTTTGAATACAGACTAAAACTAGAATTATTCGGTAGCCTCTGTCTCCGGGTCGACACCTTTTAGTTCATAAATAGTCATAATGATTTTCAACGTAGATTTGCTAACAAATCTCAGTAACAATATAAACTTCTGTAGTTATTAAGTTATGCCCAACCGAACGGTTCTCTTCATGAATAATCTGACAGACTTCATTATTGTTAGGGGCCTGTTTTGACTGCTTCACGCTAACTTAGTTATTTATTTAGGTGAGCAGAACTCCTAGTCGTGTTTATTTGAAGTTGTAGTTGTAGGTGTATTATTCCGGAAGATATTATAGTCTATGATTTAAATGGATCTCGGTCTTGTGGTGGTATACAGGGTGTTTGGCAGAACGTTGAACATACGAAAATGGTGGATAGGTGGGGTCATCTGCTACTTACTCAGCCCTAATTTATTCGGCCCTGGGCCCCGTTTTTTTTTAAAATGAAAGTTGAAATTAAGAAAGAAGAAGATTTAAGTATTTTTTACATCTTTCTGTAAGTTTGAGGACTCATAACTTTTTTTCTAGCTAACATCTGAATAAAGCAATAATTTTATAAAAATCTGCCAACGTTGAAAACTAAAAAAAAATACAAAAATATTGCCTGTTTTAGCCATTTTTAATAAAAATTACACTTAAAAAGTTAAGAAAGTGGTGAAATTAGAAGAAAGAAAAAAATTTATTTTTTAAATATCCAGTGGGCTACGGTTAAACAAATTAGGGCTGAGTAAGTAGCAGATGACCCCACCTATCCACCATTTTCGTATGTTCAACGTTCTGCCAAACACCCTGTATACAATTATACAGGGTGACTTGTAATTTGACGTTTTCCTTCCAGGACGCAGTAGTGTGACCTATTTACAACAATTAAGCATCCCATAAAGCCTAGATAAAAATTCATGAGATTCAAAAACCCAATTTTGATGTGTTTTTTAATATTTGCCAGAATTCGTCACAAAATATCACTTCTTTCTAAACTCTCAAATTGAATGGCCTTCATTGATATTCCATTGGATATCTAGTACTTTATCAAACCTTTAGATGTAACCAAATTTTCTAAAACATCAAACAGTCGAAAGTTAAAGGAAGTAGTATAATAATAATTTAAAAAAATCACCTAGGCACATGAACTTTGACACTAGTTATCTCAAAATTTTTGTAAAGCTTTAACGTACAAATTACGATGAAGACATCTTCATTTAATCAGCTATCTAACGAGGTCCACAAGTTAAATTAATATTGAGAGGTGCCGATGGAACAGTCGATAAAAGGTCGAATTTGCGAATTGTTGAAATATTTAAAAATTGTGTGATAATCGAATTAATAAACTGGTTTATTGTTATTTATTTATTTATTCAGACAAAGTTCATAATTGTTAGTCACAAAAATTATCTTACAAACTATGTTAGTACAGACATATTACAAAAAGGTGTGGTCAGTAAACCTCCCGCTCGAGTTCAGGATAGATTGCCACGCTATCTGACCAGAACCCGAACGAAAGCCTTCATGGAGTCATACTTCTCAGCAATTACTTGAAGGATACTGTTAGTGCTGCCCCGCACTCTGCTTAGTAGGGAGGCGGTTCGCTTGCGCATTATAGCATGGAAGCCATCAACCCGAGCCTCCACAAACATACTCGAAGCGCTACAAAAGCGGGGCAGCCGGGGCTGCCCCGCTTTGTAAATGAAAAATGCCCCAAATGAAAAAAAAAAAACAAAATCGGTCCACAATTGACGAAAATATCGAGGAAAAACATACACTACGAAAATAGAACCGCCTCCTTTTTAGAAGTCGGTTAAAATACAAAAGCTCATTGTCCCCAAACACTGAAACCATATTTCCTAGAACTGTACATATATTGTTATCTTCTATACATATAAATAAATAAAACTGAAGTGTCTGTTTGTAGTGTCAAAATAACAGTTTTACTAAATGCATAATTATGAAAGTGTATACGGTCAACAAAAACACAGTTTTTTTTTTAATCTGTCTGTCTGCCTGTTTGATCCGGCTAATCTCCGAAACGGCTGGACCGATTTTGACGGGATTTTTACTGGAATATAGGCGATATTATTAGGAGTAAGTTAGGCTACATTTGTTGCAAAAAAGAATTAGGGTTCCGCGTAAAAAAACTAAAACCCATGATATCAGTATCTATACATCTATTTCTATACATACAAATAAATAAAATTTAAGTGTCTGTTTGTAATGTCAAAATAACAGTTTTTTTCTAAATGCATATGAAAAAACAAAATTGTCTGTCTGTCTGTTTGTTTCGGCTAATCTCCGAAAACTTTCACTACTTCAAGACTTTCACACACATTAAATTGTAGAATTCCACTCGGACGAAGTCGCGGGTAATAGCTAGTGTCACAATAAATCTAAATTTTGTTCTCTGTAACTGTGACAGCTCTCTAACGAGTAAACGAAATTATTTGAACACCCCATTAGCGAGGACTAGACGGAATAATCTCGATTTCTAGTAGAACTATTGTTTGAATGTTATCACTAGGGAATAGTATTTGCTTTGAGTTATTATGTTCAGCAGAATTTGAAACTGAAACTAGGAGTTCCGGGACACTGATTGTGTTTCCCCCGGTTTCTGAGAATTCATCAAGTCAGTAAATCTGCTGTCTCGATGTTTTAATTGGTTGACAGAAATATCTCTTAAGAGAAACTAGTGATTTTACATTGACTAAATTCATAGTTAGTTTTTATCTCTGGGGTGTTCTTGATCTTCAAATCTAGCAAGAATTGGCCTTATTTTTAAGAACATTGAGTGCCCTATGTATGATATTGTATTAGATCATATAACATCTAGAAATTATGAACGATGCTGCTCTCCATAAATTACGGAGTATTTATTGAGCACTGTGCTTTTGTTACAAATTCGATTCCCATTCAGAATAAATATTTGCTTGACCTACTGATACATTACTGGCATCGGTGAAGGAAAACATCGTGAGGAAACCGGGACTTAGCATAATAGCATAATCAGCTTATAATGTTCCCACTGCTGGGACACAGGCCTCTCTGTGAGAGGGAGCCACGCGGGCCCAGTGCGGGTTGGTAGATGGCACACGTCTTCGAATTTTTGGTTCTAGGACATGCCGGTTCCCTTACGATGTTTTCCTTCACCGTTTTGAGAGTGATGATGAAATAATTAACACAAAGTAAAGCGCCTGTCTGGGTTCGAATCTACGACCTACAACTCGTAAGTCGCAGCCGTTATCACTTGGCCACCACTGCTCTTCTGGACTAGTTAAGTGGCCTGCGAACACGGCTCGCAACTACAAACCGAGATGTTTGCAAAATTCAATTCCAAGCACGTTGCGCTAGTATGAGTGCCTGTTGGAGCGATATACACCTACAGTGAGCAATACTACCACGTACACATTGACAATTATTGCTTGACGCGATAGCACTACAAGCTTTCGAAAATTTATGATAAATTTGGATGTGTTCCGTAATACCAAAAATGATGAATGAAAACTTAATATATTTTCATTTTTTTTCGATAATTTGTAACTTGATAATATAAGCTATGCTTCATCAGAAACAATATTATAAATATTGTTGTTTATAATACAGAAAAAACAATATGAAGACATGTCATTTACTCTGTAAAAATGTGCGAAATTAAATTCGTTTAAACATTTTAGAAAAGTTTTTTGGAAAAAAAAAGATGTAGGAGCCTAGATAAACACTGTCTAAATCCGAATAACAACATAATATGGTGGAAATATGCCCAAATTGCAAATGATTTAGGTATTACGTTTGTATGGACAATTCATGCATCACCGCGTTCTTAAATAAGTCTGACATCGCTAACCCTTTTAGAGCAAGTGTGGTAATCTTTGTCCTGCAGTGGGACAATAATAGACTGGGATTATGATATTATTATTATTACTGATACATGTTCCGGGGAGAGGAGCTCGTGGCTAAGTAATAATAGCCTCACGGGTCGATCCATCAGGTTAAGCTACGCTTGCCGGGATTGCTCCGTGACCATCTTTACATGCCGAGATTTCTCCGTGCCTTGGAAAGCACGTTAAGCCGTTGGTCCCGGCTGTCAATCGTGGATCTCTTACAGTCGTTACATGTCGTCAGAAGCTTGAAAGTCTGACAACCAGTTTTACCAAGGGATATCGTATTACCCAGTAACTGAGTTGTGGAGGTCAGATCGGCAGTCGCTTCTTGTAAAATACTGGTATCCAGCTGCATCCGGTTAGACTGGAAGCCGATCCCAACATAGATTCAGATTTATTTTGCCAACAATGTAGGTACAGGTATAAGATGGTCCATCACTAAGTTTTTCCGCTACATACTACTACTGCAAAGTCGTAAAAACTAAAAAAAATACAGTTTTCAAATAAATCAAGCAGTCGTAAAAACTAACGATACAATTTTTATCTAAATTAACAATATTAATAATTAAGTCATTCTTCATTCATTGCGTTTTTAATTATGCTAAAATTGATGGTCTGGCAATAGGCGTGTTTGTCAATCTAAAATCAACAACATTATGTGTAGGGACACGGTATCGAATAGGAAGTATCGATACTAAGTTTTTCCGTTACATTCTACCTTACGGCATGCAAAGTCGTAAAAACTAAAAAAAATACAGTTTTCAAATAAATCAAGCAGTCGTAAAAACTAACGATACAATTTTTATGTAAATTAACTATATTAATAATTAAGTCATTCTGATATAATATAAATTCTCGTTGGGAAAAGGCTAGGTAGATTGATTGATTGACATGTTCCGGGTTATGCTATGGCAGTAAATGCAAGTACAATACCAACAAAAAACATTGTTTCGTTGAAAACAACATCGACTTTACACAACGCTTTTAACCCGTCGATTAATTCACATAATTTGAAACTCCAAACCGTTTGCCAACCCTATCAGGTGCCCTAATTCCCCAGAGACCCGACAGATGTCGCCCAAAAACCTGAACACACGACTCCGATTACATCGCTGCGTTTAATTACACCGCTGTAATCACACCTACTTTTGTAACAATGCCTCTCTGATACGATATTTTAGAAGCCTTTTGTTTTTGGGCATTCTGTGTACGGAGTAGAAAATATTGGGCAGTTACTGTTGATGTGATTTGGGAATTATATTCTAGTTGTCTTTTGTACGAGTATCTGCTACCAACCGCAATACTACGTTCATTATAATTATTATTGTTATATATAATAGATATAATATTATTAGGAGCGCGTAAGCTAGGGTGACCAGATCTGATTTCCGGTTTTACGGGACAACTGCAATGAAAATACGGGATTCGAAGTTAAAATACGGGACAGGCCGTTTTTTATTAAAAATCAATATTATTTTTTTATTACTTTAATTTGGCATAATCAATTAAATAACCTATACAATTATTACATTTCTTAATGAACGACTTTAAAAAACAATATTAAATATTTAAAAACACAATCATTTTTATATTATCTGGAAAGGAAAATGTGAAATAATCAACTAAATAACCTATATAATGTATAGGTTATTTAATTCATAGAGAATAATTCATGATTCACCCTTAACCTTTTAAGGACTGCTGTCGCCCGGAGGGGTCGGTTTCGCGCGCAACCGTTTAGGACCGGTGACGCCTCCGGGCGACAGCGCGCGTTGCCAATAGGCTACACCATTAAAATATTATTTTTGCGTAAAGTACGGAACTTAGTCGATTGCTAATATTTTTCCTACACTGCCAAGAATATTTGTAAGCCATAGACGATAAAAGTTACTAAAAACTTCGTGCCCAACACTATAAAAAAAAAATACGAAGGCGCCCTTTTTTACATTGATATTCTGTGGTTTATTGTCGTGACTTAGTGTTGTTGTTTTATTTATTGTGAGTTATTGTGATGGATTTTTCGTTTGAAACTTAGGTAAGTACATGAATAATGAAACAATAGTGGCTTGTGCAAGTTTTTGGCTAATCGTTTGCGTAAAACAATATAGTAAAAATGATTTTCGAGCCAATCAATTTTCAGGTTATTTCGCCTTACACATTTGCCATATAAATATATTATTGTTGACTGTTTTTCGATGAATTTGTGTCTATAAATGGTAATTATCTATGCAAAAACTAATTCTAATTAATTATTTCATGCATTCGAAGCGTATTCATTCATTTTTATCCATTTTTCAAAGATTTTTCGAAGCATTTTGATGTGTAGGTAAAACGGGTCAAATTATCATGCCGAATTTTTATGAAATAATACTAGATTTGTTTTGTAACCATTAATGAATTAATCAAAAGGGTTATAAATAAGGAATGTGTGTACAGAAATTGATAAAACACTTCATTCTTGTTTACTTTCAAATAAGATTCTAACTAGACTAGATAAATTTCCGGATAAAATGACCCGTCAAGGTCATCTTGGTATTTTACCAATTATCGTATCATATTTTTACGATTCATGGATAACAATTAGTCGAAGAAGGTATAGGTAATATTCTAGAAAGATTTAATACATGATATAATGCTCATTATAACTCGTATGATCTTTTCCAATATCACGAATTGGACTACGCGATTCAAAATGACAGCACCGCGCACTATGAAGTTTGAGTTAGAATATTATGGAAATATTGTATGTAAGACTAATAAGAAAAAAATCTAATTGGATTACTTGTGTATTCATGATATTATTACCAAAATTTTGCGTAAATCAATTCATTACTTTTGCCAGAAACTAACATAATACATTAACAAGTCGGCTTACGGCCAGTTCTCTATTTTCAATAGGATGTTTACAATAATAACTAAACGTATGAGTGTTATGGATATTATCATAAGTGGCCCCCGTTGTTCAAACACTCGAATCTGTTTACAGATTGTAAAATGACGCAATAGAAACGAAGCTATAGCAGTTTTTGTGTGAGAGGTCAACGCGTGTCAGATTACATCGCGATAAGCCGCACGTGTTTGTCCTTGACGGATGGTCGCACGCTTTTTTTGCAGTACTTAAAAGGTTAAACAATCATAAATTAACAATTTGTTAATTATTTGGATAAGAAAATGTGGATTAATCAACTAAATAACAGATACAAATAAATTCTGACTTTTCCAATGTAATTCCCTTAAAACAATAATAAATATTAGTAAACACAAAAATAAAGATTGTTCGGATAGGTATTTTTATCATTAAATGCCATTGAATCATAAAATTACGGGAAAATGTACTGTATTGGTGTACCGTATTGGTTTCGCCAAATTACGGGACAACGAAAAATTCGTGCCTGAAATACGGGACAACCCGTAAAATACGGGACATCTGGTCACCCTAGCGTAACCCGTTGGTCCCGGTTGTCATTCCCAGATCTTTGACAGTCGTTACGGGTAGTCAGAAGCTCGTCTGCCGTGCTAGTCTTATCAAGGGGTATCGTGTTACCCAGTAACTGGGTTCTGGAGGTCAGACAGGCAGTTGCTCCATGTAAAATACTGGTATTCGGTTAGTCTGGAAGCCGACCGACCATGAGAAGGTAAGACAGATGACGATGTTGGTATGACACAAATATTTACAAAAACAATAATTTGACAAGCTAAAGCGGGTTTTTGCAAATAAAACTTTATTCAACCCTCTGAAACTCATAACAAGTTAAATACAAATGAAAAGGCTCTTGTAGGAAGTGCGTGGGATTATCTTTAAACATTTTCCATTTCCACTGAAACGTTGTAAATAACATTAATGTTAAAATACGAGATATTACATCCTCAGAAGGTCAGGAGTGGGATGAGTATAGGAAGATTTGATTATTATTTATTTGATTGAAAGTGCTTTCCAATTTGCTTGCTATTTGGAAACGATAGTAAAAAGTGTTGATAAAAATTAAAAACCTGTTCCGAAACATGGTTAAGTTCCTTTTAAAATAAGGCTCGGGGCGGATTTTGAGCAAAGTATTTTTATCCGTGGAATAAAATTGATAACTGATAATTTTTGTACCGAATTTTTATCAATTGTTCGTAATAATATATTCGCAGGATAAGACTCATATACCTACAGTGTGATTCTTCATAATGTGCACATATCGTAATGAGGGAATCTATGCTGAAGGTACTATAGGAATAAAAGTATGGTCGAATTCGCCCTTAGCGTCTTATTTTTACATTTTCGTTTCATGATTAAGTAGGTACTAAATTATTATTTCAGAGCCACCATTTGACTGATTATTTAAAAGATCTAATTACTGTCTCACTTTGACATTCTACGACATGTAAAAAAAGCTTGTTTTTCCAGAGTATTCAACAAACATGTTTGCGAGTCCCCCTTTCAGATCTTATCACCGCCCAGGTACAAATTACAGTCCATCCATCAGGTAAATCTCTCCTTTACCTAGTGACACAAGCTACTCTTAGCCCGGACACGCCCGTTATTGTCCTAAGTTATAAACTAGTTATTCAGCCTAGAATTTATTATAGGTTAGCCTCGCCATCTGTCATTGTTTATTGCACTTGGGTGTGTATTAAAGCATTTCTCTTTAAGCTTGTAAGTTATGCGAATCATAAACTATTGTAAGTACTCGTATTTCTTGGTTGGCGTTTAGGTTTTAGACTTTGAAACAGGAATTGGATAGGTTTTAGTTCTTGTAAGGGGGCGTCCATAAATTACGTGAGGTGTTTAAGGGGGGTGGGGGTCGAGTCAAATCTCATCTAATCTTACGTTGGAGAGAGGGGGGGTCTCGACAAATATCACGCAATTTTTTTTCTGATTGAAACAAAAAAAAAAAAATACGCTTTGGTCCATTTAATCCAGATTGTACATGCTTAAGTTTTAATCTTTATTTTTATTTTCTCTCTTGAGACCGCGCATGATTCTCCATGGACTGAATTAGAGTAGATATTCTTTTTTTAATCACAATAGTTACGATTTAAGTATTCTATTGTTAAATTTTTATTACACTTATAATTAAACTCTCAGCAATATTGATTACTAGTCTTCACTAGTCGTAAATAATAGCACGAAGCAAATTTTTTTTTTCTTTTTATAATAACAATCCAACGTGCTTATGTAAGAAACCCATATTTTGAAAAATCTCACGTGAGATTGGGGATTGAATAAAATCTCACGACATCTCACCAGGAGGGGAAGGAGGGACAGAAAATTTAAAAAAACACCTCACGTAATTTATGGACGCCCCCTAATAGGTATTGTATCGGTGTGAATTATACGAGAATGGTTTATGATTTGAAAGGCAGTCGCTCCATGTAGAATACTGGTATTCAGCTGCATCCAGTTAAACTGGACGCCGACCCCTATATAGTTGGGAAAAGGCTAGGCTGATGATGATGTGGAGTTTGTAATTTGAAAGATTGTTTATAGTCACCAAGTTTTATAGAGCCATTGTTTATAGTCAGCAAGTTTTATAGAGGTATTGTTTATAGTCAACAAGTTTTATAGAGCCATTGTTTATAGTCAGCAAGTTTTATAGAGCCATTGTTTATAGTCAGCAAGTTTTATAGAGCCATTGTTTATAGTCAGCAAGTTTTATAGAGCCATTGTTTATAGTCAGCAAGTTTTATAGAGCCATTGTTTATAGTCAGCAAGTTTTATAGAGCCATTTTTCATAGTCAGCAAGTTTTATAGAGCCGTTGTTTATAGTCAGCAAGTTTTATAGAGCCATTGTTTATAGTCAGCAAGTTTTATAGAGCCATTGTTTATAGTCAGCAAGTTTTATAGAGCCATTGTTTATAGTCAGCAAGTTTTATAGAGCCATTGTTTATAGTCAGCAAGTTTTATAGAGCCATTTTTCATAGTCAGCAAGTTTTATAGAGCCGTTGTTTATAGTCAGCAAGTTTTATAGAGCCATTGTTTATAGTCAGCAAGTTTTATAGAGCCATTGTTTATAGTCAGCAAGTTTTATAGAGCCATTGTTCATAGTCAGCAAGTTTTATAGAGCCATTATAGGGCAGCTGACTACTCAGGGTTTACCCGGGGGTATTGTCATTCTTTTTGTTACTCATCGTTATTGCACGACTCATATTGCGAAGTATTAGATAGTGCTCTGCGATAGAAAAATTTGTTTTGCCTCCTTTCTGCAACTGTTTTTATTGTTACACTCCTGCTAGTACATAGAACCTACTTAATTTATATACCATTGTATAGATAATTTAATGGAGATTAATAATGTACTTTTCAAAAATTGATTTAATGCATCAGAAACGAAAAAGCCATCAAAACAGTTAAAAAAAAACCTGAAAACATTGTAGCTTGCGAGAAAATCAATTAATTGAGTCAATTTTATTTTTAATAGATTCATTTCAGCCATATGAGGAGGTTATTGAAAATGGCTCTTTTATTCAAACTAGTTTAATTATAATATTAATAAAAAACTAACTAATGTCTATCGATCCTCTTCTGTTGCCTAGCAACCAACAAAGCAAACCTAAAATAGTCTTTGACAGTACCTACGTAAAGATTGCGAGGTGAGAAATTTTACCCATTTGGAGGGTAAAAAGTAGTCAACACATACTTCATGAAAAGTCGTTTAAATATTTTTATGTTTTTGAATGAGCGTTATGAGGCGTGCACTTTTGGATTTTCCAAATATTTTACAAATAGGTATAAACAATTGGAGACATTGGAGATTACATCAATTTCTTTTTTCTGGAAAAATGCTAATTGCGTTTTTAGGGTTCCGTACCCAAAGGCTCCCAACGGGATCCTATTACTAAGGCTCCGCTGTCCGTCCGTCCGTCCGTCCATCTGTCTGTCTGTCTGTCACAGGTCTGTATTTTTTATTTATTTGTCAGACAACATGATCCATTATGGTTAGTAACAACAGGAGCTTATAAACTATGTTACTAGGTAAAGAATATTTATATTCTTTACCTAGTAAAGAATATTTATATTCTTTACCTAGTAACATAGTTAAATAACAAGTAAAACATTTTATCTACTCTCATAGCGTAATATTCGAATTATGAACTTCAAAACGAGTTTATATTGACATACTTTATAAACAGAATACCGAAATTTAAAAATAGAATCATATTATAACACTTTTTCTCTAATAAAATAATACTATAAAATATATTTTTTTCTATTACGATACAGCGCTAATCCAAGAAGTTAATATCACCAAAGAGTTTCCATCAACTTTTGGCGGGGGACAGCAGCACCCGCTGTAGCGCATGTGCGGTGATGTGCTGGTGCAGGCGACATTCATTTGTTTTGTAGTAGGTACTTACTGAATTTCGTGGGATTTTTTAATTTATTCTTGATCTTTAACTTTGATTTTTAGGGTTCCGTAGTAAACAAGGAACCCTTATAGTTTCGTCATGTCCGTCTGTCTGTCTGTCTGTCTATCTGTCTGTCCGCGGTCTAGCTTCGAGACCCTTAGTACTAGAAAGTTGTAATTTGGCATAGGTATACATATTAATTACGCCGACAAAGTGGTAAAACAAAATTATGAAAAACATTTTTTTTTAGGGTTCTCATACACGTAAAGTGGTAATGTTTATTTTTTTATTTTTTTATCCCGTGGTGAGGGATATCATTGGAAAGGTCCTTAAAAAATATTGTGAGTTTGTGAAAACCATTTTTGGATTCAGGGATTCGTTTGCGAAATATTAAGCTTTAAAGTGCTAATTTTTGTTAGAGTCAAATGTCCCCCCCCCTGCCGGCTAAATGGTTGGTTTTGGGTATGTGAAAAAAATTACAACAGTAGCTTATATAACGAAATTAAAAGGAAAACTATCACAGCTAAGTAGGCTCTACAGGTTAACAAGTAATAATCGACCAACTTAACTTTGCAGTTGCAAAAACATGTTTTCCCATACATTCCGTATGGGAGAACACATTTTTCAACTACCAAGTTAAGTTTGTTTTTGGGATAAATTCATCCCAAATACGGAACCCTTCATTGTGCGTGGTCCGACACGCACTTGGCCGGTTTTTATTTAGTATTTGTTTCAATCCCAATGTTTGAGAGTAGATAATGTAGTGTATGAAACTGCACATAACTAGGTATTAAAACATTCGTGTGATACTATTAAAAACCTCGTCTACGGCTCGGTTTTTAAACACACACTCATGTTTTAATACCCCTCATTATGCAACAGTTTCATAACTACTATTATTTAACCGTCCAAACCACGATGCTTACCCAGAGCGAGTGCATCGGACACTGATACTTTTGAACCGTAATAGATAGTCACTTGAAATTTTCACAGTGTGTACGCACGGCTATACATCAAACTATACATTTCCAGTATAAGCTGACCTCGCATTGTACGGAAATCCGATATAATGCGAGATCTGCATAAACTTGAAATGTGTATTACTATGACCGCTATAACAACAAATAATAAAATTTTAATAAAATTAAAAATTAAAGGGTGTCCCCATACAAGAAACGTGTTTTTTTCGGAGAATTGTATTATTTTTTTAAAACGTGGCCGATTTTTTTAAAGTGAAAATCCTGTTGTCATTGCTTGCAACTAGGAGGATAATTAGGTAAATGAGTTGTAGGAGAAATTGATAGATCAGCATTTCTCCCCATCAAGAAAGCTCTTCAAAAACATTACTATAGAAGCTCTCTACAATATATCTTGTTGTTAACTACGTAGGTGCGTACAATACATGGAAACCAGTAAATTAATAATAAGATATCCTCAGGGTACCAACCACAGATATAGATAGACCTAGATAACGCAAGTATCACGATCTGTGTGAAAACTAAGCGTGTCATTTTTTGACTACCTACTATGACATCACAAGCACTAGGAAACGTTTCTTTTATATTTTCTCTTCGCATTTGCACAGTTTTTACAATTTATAATAGCGCAATTAACATTTTCAATTTTTTTACTGACGTCCGACAAGCGTGGCACCGATGCAGACAGAACGCGAAAGTGGCAGCTTACGATTATTGTACGTAAGCTGGGCACCCGAATGGCACGCGAAGTAGTTACTCTTGCGTTATCTAGGTCTATCTATATCTGTGGTACCAACAGTACATCGTATCTCCCGTGAAGTCTTGTTCCTGTAGTTCCTGCAGTCTCTTTGACTTTACAAAGTAATTTAAACGTCGGCTTCAGTCAATCACACGAGTTGCGAGCGACCTTTGATCTAACTTACATTAAATTTTAATTTAAAACTTGGAGAATATACGGGAGAATAAAACCAGGAACAGTGATTAAAATATTTTAGATTTGTTAAAAAAAAAACAATCTGCTAAGATTTTCTCTACTATGTTGTTGGGGTTGGCTTCCAGTCTAACCGGACGCAGCTGAATACCAGTATTTGATAACCATTTTGTAAAAAAATTTTTTTTATTAAAAATGTATTTTGTAATTGTCAAAAAAATTAATCGAATAAATATTACTTCCTTTATTTCATTTATGTACATATCGTTTATATTTTTATAAAATCAAAGAAAAAAAAAACATTTAAAAATATTAAAAAAAATTGTAGCCCACCGGTATCGGGAACAGGGTCCAAGCTACCGGTGGTCAGGGCTCCAGAGAGAGGAACCTCCTAACAATGCGAGCCGTGTCCAAGAGTACCGCTTTCTGAATCAATCCCATTATTATTATTGTTAAAAAATCTTTATTTTTTTCTATAGTAAGTAAAAATACTAGAAAAAAGCTAGAAAAAAAATGAAAAAAAAAATGAAAAAATGAATAAAATGAATGAAAAAATAATTAGTTAAAGCTTTAGTTATTCATATTTAGCACAATATTTTCGTAAGACGTCATCATTCTCTTGTCCTTATCTCTATTTATTTGGGGTCAGCGCAGCATCTCCTCTTCAAAGTCAAAGTCAAATCATTTATTTCAAATAGGCCCATGTATGGCACTTTTGAACGTCAAACAATCTACTCAACATCAACTTCTTCCATACTTCTCTATTAGTCGTCATCTCCGTAGTACCCACTTTCTGTACGTTTGAGTCTTTGACAAAGTCCATTTATAGTTTTTTTTTGGTCCCTTGATTACTTCATATCTCACGATGCTGAATATACCTACATGCTACATATGATCTCAAGAACAAAACCAAGCATTTTCTACGGACGTTTCTTTAACGCGCCCGCATTAACCGTCAACCAGTATGTTTACAATATTAATTGTCAAAAGCCTGCACCGACACCTTTGAGTTCTTACATCCGTAGCTGTTCTCTTAGAATCGCTGAAACGAATTCTAGTCCCCTCTGAGACGGAATCTGCGTCGTCATCTCAATTACTGACTGGATTCTTTGAAAAACGACCTGGTGGACATTTTTGAAGAGAAAACTTCTTTAGACGCGTTGAGCATTTTTGAGATGGGACTAAACTATTGATTTCGCGACACTGTGACGACACCAGCGTTGATTACCGCGGTGCATGGAGTCAAAATCAAAATCAAAATATTTTATTTCACATAAACCTACAAGGGCACTTATGAAACGTCAGAAGCTAGGTGCACGGTTCCAATTGGTCGCTTCCTATGGAGAAGAGCTGGCAAGAAACTCCACGGTTACTCTTTTCAAAATAAATTGTTTCTACAATGTTTTCAAATTACAGTGTTAATAGGTATGGGAGGACAGTGTAGGCCTATCAACAAGTACCAGGTACTTAGTAAAATAGAAAATGGTCCACAAGTCTACAGCCTACAACGTTCTCACATTCACAAAATCTAAAAGAAAAGAATCTATATAAAAGATAAACAAAATAATAAAAATAAGGACCTATTTAAACCAAATGACATGATTGCCTAGTGACATGATACAGCTGTAGTCAGCTGTAACAAATCTAAATTGATTAAAAAAAAAAAAAAAATAGAAAATTGTAGGTATATTATGTCAAATACTGAAAAGATTATGTCAATGAAGTAGGTAAAAAAAAAAGTAAAATAAAATAATCATCGTAATTTGGGAGCAGTTAATAGACATTAACGCGTTGATTACTGCGGTACCGATTTTTCTTCAAGTTTTTACTTCTGTCGGCACTCCCGGAGTGCCACTGTTTTTTTTTAAACTGCCTCCTTGGTGTCGTTGTTCGAATTTCTGAGCGTAAGATCCTGTGTTTGATCCTGAGTTCGGGCAAAACGTTATAGGGTTTCTTACTTCGAATTTCTCAGTAGCTCGGAGTCTGTATTTATGCCCGGTTGATGGCAAGGCCCCGCTATTACATGGGACCTAATTAGCATTTCAGTGCTCCTTACATTGTATTGTTAATTGCCTAGTGCCTACAACTAGTTTGTTAACATGTCATGCTTAGGTTTGCTTGTTTTTTGCTTACAACACCTAGTGAATGTACTAAATTATAATAATTGAAATAAAAATTGAGCTATAGTCTTTATCTTGCTGGAGTTCACACGGCACCTTTTGCATCGAATGAAGTCATAAAAAAAAATGCTAATTAGTTACGAATATAATTATTAAGTTTGGCGCCGGCTATCAGTCAGTTATCAGTAAATATTTAGGTTCACAAATAATTTACAACCAAAACAATAGTTTCGTTATCAAAATACGTGAATTACTTGTTTTTTTGTTACAAGTTTTTGAGTTGTTTTGCAAAACATGTTTTGCGCCTGAAATTGTACAAACACCTACAATTTGAAGACCTTTGACCTACAGGCTATCTGAAAATTCAAATGCCTATAGGCAAACTAACTTTAATTAATTTTATTTTGATCAAAACAGCTTTGGTCAATAACCCGAATAACAAAATTAATTGGTTGAACGTTAAGAACTTTGTGCTTCAAAATGGTAATAAATATAAACATATAAATGTAGGTAATGTAAAAAAAATCAGTAATAAAATTTTCCATTCTGTTTCGGCTTTTCCGGTACATAAGCTATTAAGCCCGAGATTTGAGCTTACCCTACTATCGTCACTCAACTAAGCTCTTTTGATTTTAAAATTGATTATATTTAGTAAAGAATTACATTTGTACACCATTATATTGTGGTAGAATGTACAGAACTTATAAAATTATTAACATCATACTTTGTAAAACTACGTTCTGACAAAACAAATTCTGATTCTGATGAAATAAGTGGGACCCAAAACAGATGATAATAAAGTCCTAAAAATACAAGCAAATAGTTTTAGAAACACATTAGTCAATGAAGAGCCGGGTTCTGCTGTCAAGATGTCCGTAAACAACGTACCCTAGTTAATATAATAGATCTCGGATACTGAGATAATATTTTGCTATGAATAATTTATAGATCCCTCGAGGAACGTACGGTTGAAGGCGGTATTGACCTTATTCCATCAACTTGGTTCAGCAAACACGGAAAGGACGTAATAAATGTTTTAATTATGTTTTTCAAGGAATAAACGATGTTTTTTGAACGTATCTGGAGCGAGATGATTGTTATCGGTTATTTGACAGCAGATAGGGCTCACTTCCTGATAAATTTGTTAGTAGTATACATGGTGACTTTGAAAACAATCGACACAAGGGGTATTCTACTCATCAAATATAAACAACTTTTATTAAGGGACCACACGAATTCGCAAAAATAAATTCGACCTTCCCTTATAAAGGTACAATCGGGGTAACGCATTAAGCATTTTGAAAACAAAATCACGTGCACATGACCCTTTTTTTCGTAGGTAAGCGATACTAAAGCGGCCGAACGCTACAAGCAAGAATAGTCCTTACAGTGAACAGTTATGCGTTTCTTTGATAGTACATACCCGATTGGATCATTTTGTATAAGATCGATTTTTTCTTGCAAATTTGATTTCATGGCTTTCAATACCACACGGAACAAACTTAAAAAATAAATTTTCCACATCCTCCATTAAACGCCAGATACCCAGCGAACTCAGTAGTGCCAGTTTAATCATACGTACACAAAAATACACACACCTTCACGTACATTTACAACACCTACACCGCACAGATACACGCCCGCACACACTATAAATATTAATAATTGTGTCACTCTCTGTATTTCATATTTTTCTGTGTACTTCGTAATTGGCGTAATGTTTAAAATAATAATAATGTTATACTTACTGTCAGCTGTGAAGCTACCTTATAATAAATAAATAAATGGGTAAAACACCCCCTTAAATTTTATCGATTGTTTTCTAAATCACCCTGTATATTTGGTGGGGCGTTAAGCTGGCAACACACGGGTGGGTGACAGCGGTTGCTTGACAACTGAAGTGAAGGGATGTACGCGTACCTAATTTTTATGTCGTTGTTAATTTTTTTGCGTCGTTATTTTTATTATGGATTCTAAGCTAGTTTATGCGATGGTGTGATCGTAGAACTTAACCTTTAGAGAGTTTAATTGCTGATGGGCTCACGGGTATAGATTGTGCAATCCACGAAGACGCGCCCCACTCCGCGATAACTGTACTGTAAGCTGTACTTTAGTACATTGCACTATCTATATTTGTAGGAATTCTCACCGGACATAAACTGTTGTAAATAGTCACGTAGAAAGTGAACTATACCTTCCTCTCCTTTGGGTACTGCTAAAAACAACTTAAGAAAATCCTAATACTAAGTAATTTGAGAGAGACGTAGCTCCATAATTTTCCAAAAATCACTTACTTTCAGAAATGTAAATCAACACAAGCACCCTAGTTCTTTTATCCCTCATCCCCTTAACCTAGAAAATCGTTATCAATCTACGTGTGTTCCACATAACTTGCCATGACATGCGAGTTGCCTCCTCAATCAATCAAACCGATGGATAGGGACTGATACTCGGACTGACGTCTGACGGGAGGCGCAGACAATGATTTACTGTTGTGTATCGGCACTGATTTATAATGACCGGTTCCTTAAGGGTACTGGTCATTATTGGTTGCTATGACGCGTGGCGATTCGTTGAGGTGTTACAAATTTGAAGTTGAAAACTTCAAAAGATAGCAGAGTTTTTAACCGACTTCAAAAAACGAAGGAGGTTCTCAATTCGACTGCATTTTTATTTTTTATGTTTGTTACCTCAGAACTTTCGACTGGGTGAACCGATTTTGATGATTCTTTATTATTTGAAAGCTGGTGCTTCCCGTGTGGTCCCATATAAATTTTATTAACTTAGCTTGGATGGTTTTTGAGTTAGGTTCAATAATACGTATTTTTTTCCCACTTAGTGTATGGATGATATCTTCAGTTCCTGTCACTGTTATTTATAGAACAGGTAATGGTATTTAAATTTGTGTGGGGTAGGTACCACAACTAAAAACTGAAAAATAAAAACTTTTTACAAAAACAATCAACCGACTTCCAAAAAAAAAAAAACACTACAAAGCGAAAAATTACTTTAATTTCGGTAGTTTAATTTTGTAAGTTTTTTTATTAATAAGAGCCGATATACTCGTACCTTCAACTATTTTGCTAAAAATGAAACCTATGTTTTACACTTCGTTTTATCAACAATACCTAATTGATTTTTTCGTCCATTCTAAATTAGTATAAAAATATTGGAATATTTCGAATTGAACCTAAAACCATACACTCTATGGCTGTAACGTGTCTTTAGTTTTGCTGTTTTATTTAGTTAATGTTACTAACAAAAAGTATGATGTAGGTTTAGGTTTTTTTTAGGCTTCCATATTTACATAACGCCTTCTTAATTTTCTCAACGCATTTCCTTACACATATAGATAAAATAAACTCATAACAAGCCTACCAATTTCGGATATTGCCCTTAAAATCTTCCTGGCGATAACATTTCAGTATCATTGCAGTCATGTAGCAAACTGAAACGGTATGAGGCCCAACATCAATGTTTATGATAAGGGATATAACCATTTTTTGGCATTCTACCTCCCAAAATGTTTTCTGAAGTGTTATGGGCTATTGGCACCGATTGTGTGAAGTTGAAGTGGCTATGGGCCGGCCATATTAGCCGTTGGACTGATGGCTGTTGGGGTAGACGTGTTCTTGGATGAAAGTAGGGCGCCCTCTGGCGTCAGGTGCGGCGATCTTTGTGAAGTGGCTGGTAGCAGATGGATGAGAGTTGCTGATAATCGAGATTAATGGCGTGCAATTGGAGAGTCCTACGTCCAGCAGTGGACTGCTGCAGGATAATGATGGTGAAGATCTATGCAGCTGAACTATTCGCAATTAAATCTATTGCTAACGTTTACTAATGTGTTGTTGTGGTGCCATCTTTGTCTTAATGAGAGTGAAGGTCAAGTGTGTTTTGTACAATTTGTATTTCAAGTCCTTAGTAGTTCTTCCTATTCCACATTTTTTCTCATACCGATACGAACGATAGGTACATGAGTACTTCATGTGGTGGTTAACTACTAACCAATCAGCAAGGTGGTCAGCGCGGTTTAATGCCGCGGCCTGGTAAAGAGACATATTGCTTCAATGCCTGGTTGCGGCCAAGGCGAAAATGAACCTTAGTAAATTCATTATAATTTTTAAAACATTAATGATCGAATTTCCAAGCACGTTTGAGAAGAACAATATTTTGAACCACAAACTTTCAGCGGTGTTTAATAGATGTGCGTGGGATGATCCTATTTGGAACAATCTTAAATTAACGTTTCAAGTTTGATCTTTAAACTTTATTTAGACCACGTTTCCTTACAAATATTTTAACTTAGAAACAACAGTGTATTGTGAGAATAATAATATCCATTAAGCGTTTCCCTGGAGACTGGAAGCCTTCCTTGGTGTTGAACTAAGAATAGCCACTGTGTGGTTTGAGTCAGAAGTTTAAAATCTTCTTTGTATATTATAAACTTCTCAGTAGCAGCCGGGAGACTGAATTTGAAGACTTGCCTATTATTACATGGGACTACATTACTAGCAAAATGTAGGTGCACCGCTTTCTCCCATTTCGGGTAATCTTAGGGTAGGTGATGGCTTTTCTTCTATAGGAAAGAAACCTTGACGGGAAAACGCCGAAAGGGCTTTAAACTCTAGCATGTATTTGCCTTTCTATACTGTCTGCGTTATGCATGATGCAACGCTAAACGTTTGCAAAGGCTTTCTGGATGCTCAAAAATTAAGCACCACGCAGAAACCGGAGAATGTCGTGTACAGCGGTGGTGGACGCTTTACGAAAAAGTACGTACAGTCGGGCACCGCTGTCCTGTAAGATGGTCTTTAATATCCAGGTTTTAACCAAAATTTTATTTTCTTTCCAGATCTAGATAAGCAGTTCTCGGTGCACCCCGAGAATGCGACGGCGTGGCGCGGCCAGCCGTTCGTCCTGAACTGTGACATCAGTTCGGGGCCCGCCGCCGCCCTCTCCTGGCTGAGGGATGGAGAACCTCTGCCTGAGAATAACAGGTATGGACAATGGAACCATTAACGGGACGCTTAATTTGTTGACCATTTCCTGTTTCGTTAAAAACCTGGTGCTTGTTGACAGTAATATACAGTAATACACATTAACTCTGTCACTTAGAAATATTGTAAAAGCCAATTACTTTTAACAGAGTAACCGTGGAGTTTCTTGCCGGCTCTTCTCCATAGGAAACGACCAATTGAAACTCTAACTTCTGATATTTCACAAGTGGTTCTAGTGAAATAAAATATTTAGATTTTTTATTTTAAAAGGAGCGTGATGACCAAACAAAACCATGAAAAGAAATTATCAAAAAACATTTTTTGTTTTATACACCTATGCTATAAAACCTCTATAAAAGTTTCAGATACAGTTACAGATTACAGCTTATGGCCAACATTAAAACAGCCAGTGTCATAGTAACCATTACCTCATCCCAATGAGTGTTACAATGTTGTACTAAATTTCATTATGCAACTCGTTTCAACGTTCAAACGGGGGACAGCAGCACCCGCTGCACGCATGTGTGTGTGATGTGCTGCTGCAAGCGACGTACATACGTGCAGTTGTACTGAATTTTATGGGAATTTCTTTATTCTTGATCTTGAATTACAAACACCCAATGGTTTCAGAAACTTTTATAGAGGATTCATATCATGGGTGTAGATAAAGTATTGTGTGCAACTGTTATAATTAAAACCCTTATTATACAACAGTTGCATAAATAACTATCAAAGCATCGACTTGAATGTGAAATTGACAACAGTATTTAATGGATTGTGTGAGGAATGATATGAAAGAAAATAATTTATTTATTTCCAAAATTAATTACAAAGTAGTTATGCGCAGCATTTATAGCTTAGGACTTACAAGTGCACAGAAATTTGATCAATGACCCCCATGCTAAGGGGGTGAATGATAGTGTGACGGTTGACAGGGGTGAATGGAAGAAGAAAACGTGTGCGCCGACGAGATGATGATGATGAAGGTAAGCCGCTATAGTTAAAACATTCAACTGCAACGCAAAGTTATATTCATTTTATAAGAAAGAAGATAGAAAGAAAAATATTTCATTTTGGGACACGCGCAGGAAATACAAACAATAATAAAAACTAAAAAGGAGCGTCCATAACTTTTTTTTCGAATAAACGAAAATAAAAAATAATAACGACCTGTGCGAGGCCTAAAAGGCTCCTATCTCAGCATAAGCTGCGAAATTAAAAAAAAATACCGCAGCGCTGGTATTCTGATAGGGCCCGATAAGATAAGAGCAACCTAAGCAACTATTTAAGGGGACGATAGCTGATTTTTAATGATTTTATACTGAAGATGACGTCTAAACGAGTAGTGTTAGTGATTTGGAAAAAATATATGTTAAATTAGAGTATTTTTTTAATATTTTAATAAAGGCATATTTTTGATTATGTTTATATTACATAGTGAAATTAATTTGCAAAGTTATGTCTAACGTGGATAAAAAACAGAATGATGCAAAATTCATCAAGCGTATTTTTCTGAAAACTTCACCATTTTAAAGATAATTAAATAACTGATCTTTTAGTATACGTATTTTATTAAAATACCTTTTGTTTTACGTGTAATAAATTAATAATGCGTCTAATTTGGGATAGCGCTCCTTGATGGGCGAGTCCTATTACTGGCTGGACGTACGACGCGTTGCGTGAGCTCAGTACAGAACACGCAAGCTAACCATTCAAGGTCACTGTCATATATCTGCGTCTTAAGTTTAATGAACTACATAATTTATTTTATTTTTTATTGCACCGGAATAAAAAAATAATGCTTCTCAAGGAAATCATCATCATCATTCTCTTGCCCTCCTCCCAATTTGTTTGAAGTCAGCGGAACATGTCTTCCCAAGGAAATAAGGAAATAAGATTATGAATTTAAAATTATGAAAGATTTTAATAGTCACGACTCAAACTCAAAGCATTTATTTCAGTTAAACCATTTACAGGCACTTTTGAATTGTCAAAGAATCGGTCAGTTAGTCAGATAGTTGAAGCTAGTTGCCCATTCCAAAACGTAGATTTCTATGGAGAAGAACGGGCAAGAAACTCCAAGGACACTCTTTTAAATATAGATATTACAAAATCCTGGGTACATTATTCTTGTTGCTTTTATATGTGAGAACAATGTACAAAAATAATCAAAGCAATTGAAAATATAAGATTTAAAATAAGCCCTGGCAGATAAGAGATGACCAGTCTCAACTGACGGCGCCCGGTCACGAACATGACGCGTGGATCAGCACCATCCAGCTCAACCATTTTGTAGGGAACCGAATGATCCAACACACTCGCCACCATCAGCGAAGCATTTAAGGGAGCATGACATACTCTCAACTGCCATACTTTTTCAAGTCAACATACATCTTAATAACATAATAAACGGCTCCATGGTACTCACATTTACAAAAATTTAAAGAAAAAAATGCTTCTAAATAGTACTGAAAATAGTACTTTGTTTGCACTAAATGCGGTATCAAATCCACCTGTCACTTATTTAGATTTTTTTTTAAATATTGATGCCCATTCATTATATTTCAGATATCATTTGCTGAAAAATCAGCTACTTATAACGGACGTGACAAGAGAAGATGCAGGATTATACAGGTACTTATTTGTTAATTATTCACTATTTTGTGAAGGAAAAAACAATCATGATAATGTGCCAAAAGTATAGCATAGGAAAAGCAATAATGTATTACATAGGACATTCCGTATTTGTATGTGTTTAGAACATTCAGCGTATAGTTTTCCTCGCTACGAAACATGCGTCTCACAACGCTACGAACCGAGCTACGGCGTAGCACTCTGCTACGATTTCGCTACGCCACGACAAAAGCTTTCTTTAGCGCTTATGGAAATGAAAATTTATTTTCGCCTTTTTCGCTCCATTTTTGACACTCAATTTTGGTAACCAGGTTTATATAAAATACTAGCTGCACCCCGCGGTTTCACCCGCATAAGTCTCGGTCCCGTGGAAAAAAAAAGTATCCTATGTTCTTTTCCAGGGCATCATCTATATATGTGCCAAATTTCATCCAAATCCGTTCAGCCGTTTTAGCATGAAGGCGTAACAAACAAACTTACTTTCGCATTTATAATATTATTAAGGATGTGTCATCATTAAGCTTTAAAAATATACTTTTATACAATGAGTGAGCCTTATGTAGACACGGCTACACATCAAGCTATATATACATTTCCAGTTTATGCTGATCTCGCATCGTATAGGACTTCCGTAAAATGCGAGGTCAGCCATTTTCTCGTTTTCTTTCAAGTAAATCTGTCTGTAAAACCATTTTTTCCTTATCTTACCAGATGCAAAGCAACAAACTCCCACGCAAACAGAACGCGCGTCAGTCATGGAGGTAGGCTGCAAGTGGAGGAGTTTCCTGCTGATCTGGACCCTGCCATCCTGCCGGTCCATCATGAGAGAGACATAGCTGTTCCAAAAGACGGCAGCGTGGTGCTGCCGTGCCCTGTCACCGGATGGCCTAGACCCAAGGTGAGAAAAATTAGTGAAATGATTATTTTGAAGATTTAAAGTACCATAGTGGTGTATACAATGTGGAGACAATAGAAAAAGACAGAAAGTCTGAGAACCAGTCTTACTAAGGGGTATCGTATTACCCAGTAAATATCGTCATTATGTCAGTTGCTTACACCTTGTAGAAAAAAGGGATCAGGTTTCTTTTGGGATACATGATAATATTTTAACAGTAATATGGACACGCAATTGGAAGTCTTACAAAATTACACGTCTTGGAGTTCTTCACTACATATTCCCGAATTTTGGAAGCCTAGTTTTTTTTCTTTTCTATATTAACAAGAATTGACGTTCTTAGTAATTGATTACAATCTAGCCTAATAGACTAATAAGTAATTTAATTCTAATCTAATATTTTACGAGATAGATTATGTTATATCTAAGAATAGTGTCAATTTGCACTTTTACACAAGGTCAATTTCGTAGCACTTTCTTAGGGTCTGATAATTGATAAAACACTTTGTTCTTGTGTTATATGTATAGCACAGCATTGCTACTATTTATTATTAATTCACTATTTACACACTACACTAACTCAAATGGTTTAGTTCTCTTTAGCCTACGCACTATGTGTTGTCTAGCAGCTGAATTGCCTCGAAATTCACATGTCGGTGGAGTCTGTGTTCGTGGGCTTCAGCAAATTTTTGGATGATGGTGGTGACGAGTTCCGAGTGTAAGCCTAGTGAATGTTTCCAGTGAATAATTTTGAAGGATATTGCTAATCCATTGCTTCATATGTTCGAAAAATTAGTCTGCTCAACAACGTAAATAACGCAATGAATGTTGTGGAACAGTCAAAATGAAATATACGCAATTACCCTGCTGGCGTCAAAATATTCTTATGTGAGTTTTTTTTGTTGGCTGTTATTATTTTGGTCAATAATCACAACTGCAAACATGAGATGAGAAGCTCGTGGCTAAGTACTAACAGCCGCACGGGTCGATCCATAAGGTTAAGCTACGCTTGCCGGGGTTGGTCCGTGGATGGGTGACCATTTCTACATCCCAAGACTCCTCCGTACCTCAGAAAGCACGTTAAGCCGTTGGTCCTGGTTATCATTCGTGGATCTTTGATAGTCGTTACGGGTCGTCAGAAGCCCGAAAGTCTGACAACCAGTCTTACCAAGGGTATCGTATTACCTAGTTACTGGGTTGTGGAGGTCAGATAGGCAGTCGCTCCATGTAAAATACTGGTATTCAGCTGCATCTGGTTAGACTGGAAGTCGACCCTAATGTAGTTGGGAAAAGGCGAGGCAGATTGATTGAAATATGAGATGAGACAGCAGATACAAATCATCGTCTAAAAGTGTTGTAGAAACCGGGAGAGACCTCTCTCAAAATGACCCGATTAACTATTTCCTCTCCTTTGCAGTTAATATGGGAATTCTCCCAACCCGGACAGAGAACCAGCGAGTTAGAGGCAATAGATGAAGTCCTCATTCTTCGCCACGTAGACCTGGAGCAAGAAGGAGTCTACACCTGCACTGTTGAGGGGAACAGTGACCTGGTTAAGGTGAGTCATCATCATCAGCTTATAGCTGTCGACTGCTGGATATCGTTCTCTCCAATTGCACGGCAATGAGCTTGACCTACCCAATCGGGTGTGTTTCTTTTTTTCTTTAAATTCTGAGTGAATGGCTAGTCTTTAAGTCGATAATTGTAGAGTTTCAGACCTTTGCGTCAATATAGAGAAGGAAGTAATGTGGGTTTTGTCGTAATTATTAAAGATTTTTCTTCTGTGTCCATCATATTTTTGTACTGTATAATTTTGATAGCATGGACATCAAAAATATCCCTTTTTAAAAGCTTTTATTTAACTTGCAATGTATGTATGTTCGGGTGGACTCTTGCAACTCAATTTTGAAGCAGATATCTTCAACCGATTGAGCTGAATTTTTTTAAAGTTTAGATGGTCAAAAGATGTTTTAGATATTTTTTTTATTATTTTTTTTGCTATACGGCATCTCATAGCTGACCTCTGAGGTCATGACTATTTCACCGGTCAATCCTGTGGGTGCCTTAAGCTGCTAAACTCAAAGCCTCCAGCCAGGGGCGTACAAACTAAACTTATAAACTAGGTGAACGCTCGCTAACGGCAACCCCTGTAGGGTACGAAGCTCGGCTTAGGGCGTTTACCGGAGGGAGGACATCAAAGATGGGACGGGCTGGAGTTTTAGATACCTTGTACATACACATAAATACAAAAACAAAACGACACTTAATCGTTTTTTGTACGTTACCACATTTTTTTTGTTAGGGTTTTGTATTTCTGTCGCTAATTAAAAGACAAGAAATTGTATACCTACCACGAAGTATTTTAGATTTGAAAATGCTGATTATTAATGACGCCTTTTGTATTTTCCACATAGTATACAACATTAGCCATAATTTTGATGTAGAAACAGATAACGTTAATGAACAGTGTAGTCATTTTGTGTTAGTTTGAAATGTAACATGAAACTATTGTTGTTTAATATACTGTGTTCTGTACTTGCCTACGGTAGATATATATATTAGTATATGTAAGTAAGGGTGTGCACACATTAGCAACGCTTTTCCCACATTGTTCTCGAAAATTATATTATTTTATTTTTTTATTATTAGGTAACACTTGGTAAACATAATTTCGATCTGTGGTTAATGTTTTGGTTCCAAAGTTCCGAGACTAGGGACAAAATCATGAAACTTAATAATAGAACCATGAAAGTAACAGTTTTTTCAAATGTTATATAGAGTTGAGCCAGGCGTGTTACTGTTCCGATTGGCCACCAAAATTTCACTCCATACAAGACGTCCCTATTCGTCAACATTTAAAAAAATAAATTAACGTTTATTTAATAATCATATTTCCGATTCCTTACCAATTACATCTTGCTTGTTGCAAAGTAAATCGTTCTATACTTAGTGTGTGTCACTCTGAGCAAATCTTGAAAATGCCTTCGGCGCTTCTTATTTGACGTACGTATTTGTCAATGTGTACGCACCCTACATTACGCCAAAGCGAAACCTTATCAAATAATATTTAATTCAAATAAGGATAATACATAGATGAGAGGTATATAATTTCGTGTCTTCTGCGAATATCCTTGTATGCCTGGCAGCCATTTATGTTAAGAATTGAATACATATTGCCTTATTTAACTGAATGTTAACCTGAGGCGTATTTGATTATTTGTATGTCATTTATTATTTGATTCTGTTGTTGATCGGGAAATTGTTTTTGTATTTTATATCAAATTTTGTATGTTGAAATATATATCGCGAGTGGGTTGGCGAAAAAATCCTGACCAGACTATGATTAAGGGCTTATACTACCTCAAATAGCTTAGCATGGTCCTCCGTTATATCGAAAATACTGCAGCATTAATTTTGAAATAAATATATGTTAAAGTTAAATATTAATGTTAAGTACTATGTTAGACGAAAACATTATTCCACAAAATTTTCTCGATAGAAAAACAATCCAAATTTACCTCCAAACTGAATAATAAACCGCTGGTATTCAAAAAATACTTTAAATTAGATCATGAAACTTTGCATAATTACTGAACTAACTATAAAACAGCGACTATGTTTTTGATTTTTTTAAGTTACCATTATTTTCGCCGTAAAAAGCAATTACCTAAATTATTGGCGCCTCGGAGCCGCTAGCACCCCACACCGTCTCGCTTTCACTCAGTCCACGAGCAGTATGGTGCGAGCGAGATAAAAAGTGAATTTGAGCTGAGGTAGTTTAATAAAAAATTCAAAAAATGACTTTTTAGCAATAATTGCATTCATTCGACAAATGTTTAAAGCACTATTTCTATAGTGCATTTTAAACACTAATCGAATAAAGAAAAATTCTATTCTATTCTTAGAATAGAATCTTCCAAGACTCAACAAGATTGTTAGTAAAACTTACGACTATGTTAGTAAGTACAGACAATAAACAAAAACAAGGAAAACAATACAAACAATAACGGTTGGTCACCGCTGCGACATCCCATGAGAGACGGCACAACAGTGACCCACGTATTTATAGTCCAGGCGACTCGCAACCGTGCTTAAGACATATCCATTGATATATCACTTATGGCTATTGGGCACCAAGAACATTCCTAAACTTAGGTGGCCAAGTAGTCACCTATTTAGGTCATTAACTCTCAATGGACAAACAATTGGCAAGAGTCAAGTTAGTAGTAAAGGTTCTCCTTAAAAAGCTCTTTCAAATCAAATCATTTATTACTTTGCAAACATGGGTAATTATTACATTGATGTTTTATTAAGAAAGTCCTCCATGTTTTACCGTCACATTTGTGTAAATTCACATGATTTGCATGCCAATCATGTGAATTTACACAAATTTAAAGACATTATAAATTTAAATAGCAACTAGGAAATTTTAACAATACATAATAAAAATTAATGTCAAATCGTTCAAATTACAGTAAATGTCAAATTAATAAAAAAAAATCAACAAGGTAGCAGTAATCAAAAAATAAAAATAAAATAAGTCAAATGGATTATTACGACCGTAACAATTAACATTATCAGATCTACATTTTTGCGACTTTTTTTTATTCCTTCAAATTTTTGCGGGAACATTTTTATAATTTATACCTTTAATGCAATAAATAAAAAATCGCAAAAATGTAGATCCAACATTGTTAATTGCTACAGTCGATTAGCTTGTCAATCAGTCAGAGATTCGTCATTAAGAAAGTCGTCAATTGTGTAATAACTTTTTTCTATTAATATTTTATTTAGTGCCCTTTTGAATTTGAAAACAGTCATATTTCAATAGTCAGTTGTTGTATATCTGGCAATGTTTAAATAAAAGTCTTTTTTTATTACAGTCTGGCCAGGAATTTTTTTGCCAACCAACTCTTCGATATATTTTCTAACATACTGATTTAAAATACTTTTCATTCATTAAACAGATGGCTGCAGGTCTTTCCTCTGCGGATCCTATGCTAGTAGGTTTCAGTTTATAACACAGAACTGTCTCGATTTTGCTGGGTCATCATTAGAGATCGGATATTCGGATGCATATTTACCTAAAGTTGAGATGTTGGCTATTATAGAATGCACTTTTGTATCGAAAAAATCCCGGGATTCCCGGATCGACTTTAAGAGTTGTGAGTATAGAATCGAATGTATTATATTTACTAACGTTCAGGTGTTGGCTAATATGGAATGCACTTTTGTATCGATCGCAAAAATCTCGCGACTCTGGAATTGATAAATTTTGTAGAAATACTAGCTAATGTTGTAAAGTAGGTTGCCAAATTGGCATAGCACATAGCGACAAACAACTCACTGTCTTGAATTTCGTTAAAAAATGTTTAGTGGGTATATAAATTTTTATGTTAACACCGCAAAAGTCCTTCACCTTCATAAGAGGGCTGATAAGTCATTTCCATACCATGTATCTGATTAGATGTGCATTCCCGGATGCTATAGAATTCCGGGATTTATGTTATTTTTATTAAGAAGCCACTTCCATAATTTCTTAGCCAAATATTAACTTTAGGTAAACATGCATCCGAATATCCGATCTCTAGTCATCATTCTTCTACCCTTATCCCACAACATGTCATTTTCTTCCTTAATCCTCCATTAGTCGTCCTCGTCACTCCAAGTTCTACCCATATCATCTTCCACACAGTCCATCCATCGTTTCCTTGGTCTTCCCCTACTCTTATAGCCATCCACATTCATACTCAAAACTTTCCTCACGACATTTTCCTCATTCTTCCGCAACATATACCCGTATCGATAGTTACTAAAGAATTGTAAATATATTGTTTCAATTTCCTTGCAAATTAGATTGATAGAAAACATTCTAACGCGTATAGACGTAATTTCCGAAAGTACTCTTTATCTCGTTCTCGATTTCTCGGTAAGTAAAAAAATAGTAGCAAACATAATTAAATAGTTTAAGTCTTCTTTATCTCTCATGTTCACACGTGTAGAATAAATAAAACTTACGCAATGATTATTAGAAAATAAGAGCGATAACACACTGGGACGCCATGGTGATGTCGCTGGCTACGCTGCGATGGCGATGTCGCTGGCTACGTAGCGATGGCGATGTCGCTGGCTACGTAGCGATGGCGATGTCGCTGGCTACGTAGCGATGGCGATGTCGCTGGCTACGTGGCGATGGCGATGTCGCTGGCTACGTAGCGATAGCGATGTCGCTAGCTACCTCTGGCTACCTACCGTATCCAAATGAGGATGCCAAATAACATACTGGGACGCCATGGTGATATCGCTGGCTACGTAGCAATGGCGATGTCGCTGGCTACGTGGCGATGACGATGTCGCTGGCTACGTAGCGATAGCGATGTCGCTGGCTACGTAGCGATGGCTACCTCTGGCTACCTACCGTATCCAAATGAGGATGCCAAATAACATACTGGGACGCCATGGTGATGTCGCTGGCTACGTAGCAATGGCGATGTCGCTGGCTACGTGGCGATGACGATGCCGCTGGCTACGTAGCGATAGCGATGTCGCTGGCTACGTAGCGATGGCTACCTCTGGCTACCTACCGTATCCAAATGAGGATGCCAAATAAGTAGCTAGTAACACGCGGACATCCGTCCTGGCGATCACTTCGCCTCTGAGTGAGGGAGGCGTAACTTACTTGCATGCAAAATACTGGCTACTTGGCTACGCGTCGCTAAGTCGCCAGAGTGTCCAGTCTCCATGCAGGGCCCGGTCGGTCGTGGCTACATTTCCAAATTGGCGACGTCGCCAGACCGTGGCCAAGTAAGTTAACTGTCATACATTTCAATACGAATTGTTTGAATACGTAGCCGGCGACCGTCGCCATGGTGTCCCAGTAAGTTAGCGCTCTAAGTTAAGAAAGTTATTATAAAAAGGGGTTTTTGCCGTCATTAAAATAGACCGGCCAAGTGCGTGTCGGGCCACGCACAATGAAGGGTTCCGTAGTTGGGATGAATTTATCCCAAATACAAACTTTGTAGTTGAAAAACATGTTCTCCGAGACGGAATATATGGGAAAATATGTTTTTGCAACTGCAAATATTAGTTGGTCGATTATTACTCGTTAACTTGTAGAGCCTACTTAGCTGTGATAGTTTTCCTTTTAATTTCGTTATATAAACTATTGCTGTGATTTTTTTCGTAATTTTATTTTATCATTTTGTCAGTGTTATTAATATGTATACCCATGCTAAATTACAGCTTTCTAGTACTAAGAGTCTCGGAGCTAGACCGCTGACGGACAGACAGACAGACAAACAGACGGACATGCCGAAACTATAAGGGTCCTTGTTTACTACGGAACCCTAAAAATTCAAGCAATGTTGGTAGCAGTTCTGACCCCTCAAGGGTCTGCCGGATGGTTTAGAGACGTATCAATACTCGTGAAGGCTCTTTAAAGACTCTTGGTTTATTTCTTCACATATTGATAGGTGAAAATGCATGCAGGTTAGAGCTATCGAGAATTACAGGTTCTTACAAAGAGTTTCAACATATATCAGGCATTATCTGCTACAATGACAGGCGCTGTTGGTAAACATTATTGTGCAATATTGTTGAATATTGTTTTGTGAAAATGTATTGAAAAACAAGATGGAGGCTTTTGTTCCGATTTTGGTCACGCGCCAAATGGTCAATAACGGTACAGTTATTACAAATAAAAACAAAAAAAAAAATAAAAAAATGGAACGTTTTATTTTTAACAAGTGAATAACTTAACAACTAGTGATGGGCGCCTCTGTTTAAGCCAATAAACCCGTATGGACCATTTAGACGAGGCCCATCCCTGAGACAATCCAATAATAGCATCTAGACCACTTGGGTGCTGTTTCAGAGTGGATGCACATGACGTAACGCTAAAAATTTTTTTTTCGGTTTCTTTGTATGATAGAGAATATAGATCCGTGGGTCGCGCCCCCTCGAAGCTACCCGCTTCATTGTTCAAATCAACAAAATATGATTTTTATATGAAAAATGCGTATTTTTTTTACGTTTGCACGAATATCTTGGAATCTGAGGGTTTTAGGCCAAAATCTCATTAGACAAAAGTTGGTCACAATAAAAAAATACACAAGATATGTGGGTTTTAATACCCCGTTTTTTCAATTAACCATGTTAAAATAGATATTTTTATTAAAAAAAAAATCGAAGAAATGCTTGAAATTTCTCGAATTTTTTAAAGTTATTAATAATCATCTTAGCTTAACAAAACTTTAGCTCAAGTTACCTCAATATATCATAAGTAAGCCATCAAATTTTCAGGGTGATCGCTCATGCGACTTTTGTTTAATTGTTATGCGAAGATGGCAGTGCATGAATAAGTACTCTTATTTGCAAAATAGCTGGACGCCTGAAAAATTTTTTTCATTTGCCAAAAAAAAATTGAGAGATTCCTGGGCTATTCATCGATTCCAGGTGCTAGAATATACATTTTAATTTTTAAATTTTTGAAATTATTGGTCTGGCCTCCTGGCGTGTATGGTACAGGCTGAAGAAGATTCTCACCTATTTCTCTCTTCGTCTCCAGACATTCAACGTGTCGATCACGGAACCAGTGAAGATCACAGTGCCCCCGACGTCAAAGCAGACGTTTGGAGCAAGCACGGTGCGGTTCAACTGCACGGCTGTGGGAAGACCTGCCCCCAATGTTACCTGGTACAAGGACGGGAAGCCGCTGGTGTTGGCTGGGCGGGTGAGTTAACATCTTTTTTTTATTTTTATGTAGGGCATCTCGTAGTTGACCTCTGAGATCATGACTACTTAACCGGGCTTTCCTGTGGGTGCTTTAAGCTGCTACACTTAAAACCTCCAGCCAGGGGTTATTCAACTATGCTAATTAAAACTAGGTGAACACTCGCTAAGGGCACCCCCTGTGGGGTACAAACCTTGGCTTAGGGCGTCAACCGGAGGGAGGACATCAAGGATGGGACGGGCTGGATCAAAGTTTTGATCATGCTTATTAGTCGGGGAATTTAAAGCTACGTGCTCAGCTGCAACTGCTGGCACCTCGTTATCCAGCAAGGGTCGGGGGGAGTATCATTTACTCGGGGACGCGGTCGCGATCGCAAAGGACCTCGGCGGCGAGGTCAGAATGACGGGAGGCGTCTGTTTTTGTACACTGTGCTTGTTTCCCTACTGCTCTCCTGGAGGAGGGTAATGGGGTCATCAGGGTCGGTAAGGGTGAGTTGTTGTGATTACATCTAATCTACTGACTCCAATTTTTGCCCTTATTGTCCCATTTTGGTTAGTCTCAAGGTGGTAAGAAACAATGTGTAAGCTGGTTTGATTTCCTTAAAAAGTAATATGTGCACTCGATTATAGAAATGTATTTCTCTGTTGCAGATCGTGGTGTTGCCATCAGTTGACAGCAAACGAATGGAGCTTCTCATCAGAAGCGTTACATCCGAGGATGCAGGTTAGATAAACTAGATCAAAGAATAACAAAATACTAGCCTATTATTGTCCCACTGCAAGGCAAAGCTCTCTTCTCATACGGAGAAGGCACGAGCATTGATCACCACGCTTGCTAAAGATGGGTTGGCGATTTCAGACTTATATAAGTCCAGGTTTCTTCACAATGTTTTTCCGTCACCGATGTTAGTAATGTTCAAGATAAACTCAGAAAGTACATATGTTTAGTGGTATGAGGAACAGGGTGTAAAGTTCACTCATCCACCATAGAAAAGGGAGGATCCTGCGACCAGACGGGTGTTGTGTCTGGCGGGCCTACAGTTTGAAGTTGAAATCTTGTATCTATGTCGATCGCTCGGTAAACTCTAATTGCGCGATGCAGGATTTGTGTAACGTCATGTTTATGATGCATTATGAATTGAAAAAGTCACATTGGTACTTGCCCGGATTTGAATCCACAACCTCGTGCATGAGAGCTGAGGCCTTAACTGCTGGGCTATCACGACACTCAAAAAATGACATTTGATTGTCATTTTTTTGAATGCACAATGTATTTTCATAAATAGCAGGAATCTCACGATTTCAATTACTGAAAATTACATTGCCGCATTAATATCGCTCGTGTATTTAAACCACATTCTGATCCTTAGCCATAAAATTCCCGGTCACCAAAATCTTATTGCATTTTATCGTTTCTTTCTTCAGGAGTATACCAGTGCTTTGCACAGAGCCGCACGTCCTCGGCCTCGTCGTGGGCCACGCTCAACGTGACGGGCGCGAGCGCGGCGGCGCCGGTCGGCGTGCGCTGCAACCCCAAGGGCGCGCGCACCGTCGCCGTATACTGGCCCAAGGTCGACGCCGATGTCATGGCTTATACGGTGCAGACTACTACGCCGGGTAAGAGATGTCAAATAAAATAATAACCCAATTGTTTCTAAAGAAGGACGTAACATATGCATTGTCAACACTTTTCATACAAACCCAGCGTAACCGTTTAATCGCACGACGATACAAATGTCGTGTAGAAACTGACACAAATTTATTAGTACTGCCGTCTACTGGTGTGCTGGTGCCCACGCTTTTGTATGGAAGTGAATGTTGGGTGTGGCAAAAACAACATGAAAGTAAAATAAATGCTGTGGAAATGCGTTCCTTGCGAAGCATGTGTGGTCTGACTATGAATGATAGGCTGAGGAATGATGTGATAAGACAGCGGTGTGATTTAAAAGAAGATGTAGTGACAAAAATTGAAACGGGTATGCTGAGATGGTTTGGGCATGTTGAGAGGATGAATGAAAGGCGACTAACAAAATGTATTTACAAGGCTGATGTAAAGGGAAAGGCCGGGCGGGGACGCCCTAGGAGGACATATACTGACCTTATTGGTGATGTTCTTCAGAAAGGCCAGGTGCGTAGTACTCGCAACCGGCGTGCGTGTATGACCAGATGTATGAACGTAAACGAGGCAAAAGGACTATGTAAGGATCGTAGCAGGTGGCGTTCTGTGTTTCTGCCTACCACCATGGGAAGAAGGCGTGAGTTTATGTATGTATCTATGTATGCCGTCTCCAGACGCTGTCGGCGCCGCAGCGTGGCGATTCCGTGCTCTGCGATTTTACCATATCTAACAACTACACAAAATGCCTTTGAGCCAAAATCAAATCCAGGTTTAATCTGTGTCAAAATCTGCCTAGCCTTTTCCCAACTATGTTGGGGTCGGCTTCCAGTCTAACTGGATGCAGCTGAATACCAGTATTTTACATGGAGCGACTGCCGATCTGACCTCCACAACCCAGTAACTGGGTAATACGATACCCCTTGGTAAGACTGGTTGTCAGACTTTTGAGCTTCTGAGGACCCGTAATGACTGTCAAAGAGCCACGAATGACAGCCGGGACCAATGGCTTAACGTGCTTTCCGAAGCATGGAGGTGTCTCGGTATGTAAGGATGGTCACCCATCCACGGAACAACCCCGGCAAGCGTAGCTTAACCTGATGGATCGACCAAGTTTAATCTGTGGATTACATTATAACTTTCGAAATGAGTCCTTTATTAATACTTATTTTATTTTCCAGGAGGCACATCATTACCTGGTCAGCCAGTTATTGGCATTGAGGATGTCATAACTGTTGCGGAGCCACTAACACCTTATGGGTTCCAGGTTAGTACAAACTACTCAAGCTATTACAGCTTGCAGCCCGTCGTTGGGAAAAGTTTGACGTTCAGAAAATGGAAAAATTAGGTAGTCACCAGTCTCCCGAGACTGGTAACAATACTTCTTGTCACCATAAGTATAGTACTAGAAACTTCCTTAAACTTTTTAGGGTTCCGTACCTCAAAAGGTAAAAAAAGGAACCCTTATAAGATCACTCTCTTGTCTGTCTGTCTGTCCGTGTGTCACCACCGATTTTCTAAGGAACGGGTGGACCTAGTAAGTTGAAATTCATACCAGATACCGAGGTCTATAGTCCCTATTAGGTGTATAAAAATAAAGGTCCTGAGTCAACACGATGAAAAGATATGGGCAAATTTAGATTTTTGTGAAAACTTGTAAGTACCAAAATTTACCTTAAGTTTCAACTTTTTTATTTATTGGAAAAATTCCGATAAATAAAAAAATCTGGCAAATTTTGGTACTTACAAGTTTTCGCGAAAATCTAAAGCCCATATCTTTTTACCAATAAAAATTATACCAATTTTATTATGGCAATATAATGGGTAGGTACGGAACCCTCGGTGCGCGAGTCCGACTCGCTCTTGACCGGTTTTTTTTTAACATTCGTACACTCATACAGAAGATAACACTAACTTCATGTTTTGCGTACAGGTTCGAGCTTACATCAAGTCTTCAACGACAAACAGAAATGTTGCTAGTGAAATCTCGGAGAGCGTCACATGTCAAGGACAGGGAGGTAAGCAGAACTGTCATTACATTACTCAAACTATTCACCACCACGACACTAAGGCTCAATTGCACCACAAATGAGTAAATTAGTACAGCGCTAATAGTTATTTATGCAACTGTTGTATAATAAGGGGTATTAAAACACGAATGTGGTTTTAATATCTAATTATAAACAGTTGCATACAAGACTTTATCTACACTCATGATATGAATCCTCTATAAAAGGTTCTGAAACCATACTTAGGGTGTTGTACAATATTGTTTTCTCGACTTTTCTGTTAATAATTGGTAAGAAATGTCCTTTGCTGCATTAGAAATATGTGGTGGTGTGTTATCAAAGCTTGTATCACTCATTTTTGTAAACAACAAAGTAATACAATTTTGTAATACTATTATCGAACAAAAATGGCGGGATACGACGTGAATTCGGATAACCTATAAGTTTTTTTTTAATTACGGCGCTGTGGTAGTGAAACGCAGGTGCATGACAATTTTTTTTTTGAAATTCGAGTTGCATAATGAAATTTAGTACAACATTATAACACTCATTTGGATGATATTATGGTTACTATGACACTGGCTGTTTTAATGTTGGCAATAAGCTAACTGTTTCAGAAACTTGTATTGAGGTTTTATAGCATGGGTGAAGATAAACATATTTAAATCATCATTCTGTCTCTTTCATCTTCAAATGATCGGCAGAAACAACGATGTTTTAAGAGGGCCCTTCCCGGTGAGTCTTTTGTCAACGCGAGCATGGTCCAAAAGCTTGTTGTTTCATCCAGCGCAAGGGAGAACTGCTAACAAGCAAGTGAGAACGCAATAACATTGTACGAAAAATAGTGTGCGGAAATTTCATAAAACTTGTTTCAGGAAATATGTGTTTTTGAGGAAGCCTTACAAGTTTGTTAAATAAATTATTGTCATTTAAAGTTGTCATTACAAGTGCGAGGTTTTTATGTAGTTTCTTTACTTTTACAATTGATGAGTACATTATGAACGGCCAAAGTTCAGATAAAATTTGTGCAATATTTGGAGGCTTATACTGAATTAGTTTCAGCTAATTTATATTTTTTATTTTCATAGAAACCTAGATATAGTGCACAAGATACCTATTTGTTTAAAATGTCAAAGAAAGACATGTTAAAACGCCATAATCACGTACGAGCGTTTGTATGAAAAGTATGACGGGTTGGCTTAGTGATGGGCTAGTCGAGTTATTTAATTCGAGTAACTCGATTCAAATCGTAAACGGGTCAACTCGAGTTCAGTTTTTACCAACTCGAGTCAACTCGGTCGATCGATACCCCGCCCGAGCCCGCGCAACCCGAGCGCTCGCCCGCCGCGCGCCGTGATGATGTCTATTGCATTGCATGATTTACATCTCGCTCTACTCGATGTGAGTTGAGTGAAATAGCAATAGCATGCGCGTTGCGTTGTAAGTTGCGTTACTCGTTCGGGGGGCTCGATCAGGATCAGAATTGCGAGTAAAAAAAAACCGTGGTAAATGTTTATTTTGACTTGTATTTTAACATTTTGTAAGAAAGAAAAACAACAAGTCAACTCGAGTTGCGAATCGTCTGACTCGAGCTCTACACGACAATACAAATTACGTCATTACGAGTGGACTCGCACATCTGTAAACGCTCTCTACAGGCACCGAGTCGAGTCAACTCGAGTTGCGACTCGAGTCAGTAGCGATATCAATACGAGTAACTCGAGTCCAAAAAAAACCGACTCGTCATATCGCTAGGTTGGCCGCTCTTAAATGTGTTTAGCGTTAAGGTACCATTCCGTACCCGACCGCAGGAGGTAACTGCAGGCGACGTGTTGCGGCGTCATGTCGCGGCAACACGTCGTGGCGTCATGTCACTGCAGTCATGATTCCGAACCCGACCGCGGGCGGCAACTGCCCTTATATAGAAGATAGAAAAACGTGACTATCGCTCGAGCGTTGGCGGCACTACAGGTCTGCGGTCGGGCTGCACGTGTCACCTGTCACTCGCCCGTAGCTGCCAACGACGTGTCGCTAGCTATGGAAAGTATTTCATATAAATTCATAGAAATCAGTTACGTCGCCTGCAGTTGCCTCCTGCGGAATGTATGGAATGGTACCTTTAAACGCATTTAGTGACTTGCGGTGCAAGCGGGCTTTACTGTTGGTGAAGTAATGAAGTTGGTATACGAGACCATCTCGTCCACAGCTTCCAAACCATGATTTTATCCCATATTCTAAGGGATATTTTCGCCGTGAGTTGCGTTTTAGTTTGCTTCTTCAGTCCATCATGCTCATCCTCATGTCTTGATTCCTTCCAGTGCCAATAAAACTGGCTCGGCAAGGCGACGACATCTTGGTATCCTGGCGGCAGTTTGCTGATCAAAACCCTGGAGTGCAGCAGTGGATCCTGCAGTTCAAGGCGGAGAACAGCACTGATGAACACAACGCCACGCTAGACGGAAAAGTTACCAATCATACTGTTAAAGGTAAGCTGTCATATTTTTACATCAAGAGCACCCATATTAATAATATGCATGGAATTTTTGATATTTGTTTAAGTCTCTGTAATTCTGGCGAAGAAAATTAAGTCCAGTGTTTTTTATCAGAACCGATAAAATAAAATAAAAGGATCAAGAGATAGAGCGCATCAAGCGTTCTCTTGTCTGAAAATAACAATACAATGCAGGAACCCAATCGTGTGTTAAGCTTTGTATCCGCTGCTAAGCTGAACTTTATGGTAGTGAGGATACTTGTAATCGGAACAATGTAAAAACCATTATCGATAAACATTCAATAACGAACTTACTTGTTTTCTATTCACTTCATTTTTGGATAGCGTACTACTTATTTAAAAACGCATATATTATTTGTTTCCAGTGTCGTCACAAGAACCTCTCCAAGTACGAGTCCTGGGCTCCAAGCTGCTTCCCTGGCTGCAACAGAACCTGACGCTGGTGCCCTGGACGTCCACCAGCATCGCCATCCACGCGCCCGACGGCGGGTGAGGTTCTGTTGTCACCAAACAGATGATCTTCTATTTTATAGTTTTAAAAGTTTTGTGTCATGGCACCATTTGCACAATGCAACTTTATTGCCTGCATAAAATAAGATTGAAGCAACTATGACCTGCATCGTCTAAACTAAACACGGTTTTAACTGTGCAATTTTTATTGTTACTTAAAGTTATTAAATTAAAAAAATAAAATAAAGAGTGGCACTCCGGGAGTGCCGACAGAAGTGAAAACTTGAAAAAATCTGCACCGCGGTAATCAACGCGTTGATGTCTTTTACTCCACGCACCGCGATAATCAACACGTTGATGTCTTTTATTCTACGCACCGCGGTAATCAATGTGTTGATGTCTTTTTAATGGTCAAAAGCTGTTGTCATTACAGTGTCGCGAAATCAATGGTTTAGTCCCATCTCAAAAATGCCCAGCGCGCCTTAAGAAGTTTTGACTTCAAAAATAAAATCTTTAGTTCGGACCCATAAATATAGTCCATTTGGTTAGTACCTATTCTGACTTAGAAACTAGTGTTAGTATTTATATCTACCTACCAGAAAAACAACACAAACTATTCATAATTACGCCACAGTGGCATGAAGACGTATCCAATGTCCCAGTATGGGGCTGTCTCAACTTATCGGCTATAGTTTACCACAGGCAATTTAATCGCTTCCATTTTAGTTTTGTCAAAACTAAAATGGAGGTGGGCAGGTCGTATGATGAGGAGTAACAGGGATAAATGGGCTAAGGACGTAACCGAATGGTGTCCAAGACAAAATAAAAGAAAGAAAGGGAGGCAACGTCTTAGATGGGAGGACGATATTAAGAAAATAGCTGGTGTTGCTTGGAGGAAGATGACCCATGATCGGAAAGGGTGGCAAGCTTTAGGGGAGGCCTTTGCGGAAACGCAAGACAATCGCGATACCGGTATCAAATGATGATTATTTAAGTTTAATTAGTTATCATATACTGTAGTTTAAGAGCTTGTGGCTAAGTAACAACAGCTGCACGGGTCGATAGACCAGGTTAAGCTACGCTTGCCGCGGTTGGTCTGTGGATGGGTGACAATCTTTACATACCAAGACCCCTCCGTGCTTCGGAAAGCACGTTAAGCCGCCGGCTGTCATTTGTAGATCTTTGACAGTCGTTACGGGTAGTCAGAAGCCCAAAAAGTACAACCAGTCTTACCAAGGGGTATCGTATTACCTAGTAACTAGGTTGTGGAGGTCAGATAGGCAGTCGCTCCATGTAAAATACTGGTATTCAGCTGCCTCCGGTTAGACTGGAAGCCGATCCAAACATAGTTGGGAAAAGGCGAGGCAGATGATGATTTTGATGATATACTGTAGTTTAGTTTACTTTCATTCATATTTTATAAGATTGTTGAATAAAAGCTATTATTATTAATTTAATCGCACCGTGTAATTCAGGCTTAAGACCTTCTGCGAGGCTGAAAACCTAGGTTAATCTTAATAATAGGGGAGCTCTTTGTGAAATAGGTCGTCCGAGGAAGTACCATCGCGGAAGCCCATAACTAACCACTTTGAACACAAAATCCCGTGCACATGATGACCACATCTTCACCGCCCAGGTTCTACAGCGGCTGAGTGCTGCAAGGAACAATAGTCCTTACGGTGATTAGGTTCCTTTCCGCGATGGTACATACCCCGTTACTATTTCTGCCGTTAAGCAGTGTGTGCTATCTACTAGTTAGCCGATGTCTGTGGCTGGTGTAGATAACCACCCAGTTAACTATAACAAATACCTAGAGTCGGGAATCTATAATTTTGCATCATGAAACTTCTTCAAAGACTGAGAATAAAAAAAATCACCTGAAATTGCACTATCTAATTATTGGAGAGTAGCTAGCTGATCATCATCATCAGCCTATAGCAGTCAACTGCTGGACATAGGCCTCCCCAATTGCACGCCATTCAGCTCGATTCTCGGCAACTCTCATCCAGCTGCTATCAGCCACCCTGCGAAGATCGTCACTCCACCTAGCCTGAGGGCGTCCTACCTTACGTTTGCCAATTCGCGGTCTCCACTCAAGAACACGTGTACCCCAACGGACATCGGTTCTACGGCTGATATGGCCGGCCCACTGCCACTTCAGCTTGCTAATTCTGTGAGCTATGTCGATAACTTTGGTTCTCTGCCGGATCACTTCGTTCCGGATTCGATCCCTCAGAGAGACTCCAAGCATAGCCCGCTTCATGGCTCGCTGAGCAACCTTAAATTTATGGACCAAGCTAGCTGATGCCGTGGTCAAAATACTGTCAGCAAAGTGGTAGCAGGTAGACTGCCCAGACTGCTCCACCCGAGGCTACTGAGGCATAACCAACCAAGTCTGTATAAATATATTACGCCCCATAATTTATTCAACAGCGAGGTGACAGCGGTGCCAGAAGACGTGGAGGTGACAGACGTGGCCCCCCGGGAGTTCAGCGTGCGCTGGCGGTGCGAGGAGGCTGATGTGGCGCTCGAGCCCTACTCCTACATGGTCTGCACCAGGAAGGTGGATGGAAATGAGGAGTGTTTAGAGAGGTATGTGGAATTGATGACAAATTTCAGGGTAACTTAGAAAAGGATTCTGATTTTATGTGTCTTAGTTATTGTTTCCTGCCTTCAAATTATAGTACAGTTTACCGAATTTCAGTGGTAACACTGTTTTTATTATTTTTCTTTACTAGCGTTTGCTCGCGGCTTCGACCGCGTGGAGGTCGGGAATTATCCCATCGGGACTTACTACCGGGATAAAAAGTATCTTACCCGTGTGCCAAATTTCATCTAGATCGGTTCAGGCGTTTTAACGTGAAAGCGTAACAAAAAAAAAACAAACTCACTTTCGCATTTATAAAATTAGTTAAGATTAAAAGAACTAATTAATTATTAATAATTACAATCTAGTTTATAAGACTTACTAGCAATTGAAATCTTTTTTTTTATTAAACCTCTTATGGAGTCATTGTACTCATCATTATGAACAACTTTTACTATGGGACCAAACCTGAAATTGCGAGAAAAACAAAATCTGCTGTTCCCTACATTTATGTTAACATAACTCGTCAAAATGTAGGGAACAGCTGATTTTTTTTTTCGCGATTTTAGGTTTGGTCCCATAGTAAAAGTTGTTCATAATGATGAGTAAAGTCACGTGTTTAAGTTTGCGCACTGGTTAAAAACTTACCCTGTATATGTATTATGGTGATAATTAGTGGTGGTAACATTTAATTTTGAACAACGAAATTCGCCCTTACAACTACGAAATAAAAGCGCTTTCATTGTCGATGTGAAGTTGACTGTAACCACATTATTATTATTTTGTGGTAAAATAGGTTTAACTTCAGAGAAACAGTTATTTAAAAAAAAGACTCCCAAATTATACATGTTTTTTATCTTAACGTTGTAAAATAAAATGAAACGTCTTGGACATTGCAAGCGGATGTTCTTAAAAGACCCAGAATCCTCTCGCTTTCGTCAGGCTGTTGGCTCCCAAAGTCCATCGAAGATTTCCAAAGCTCATCCTTTTTCTCAAAGTCAAAGTCAAGTCAAAGTCAAATCATTTATTTCAAATAGGCCCATGTGTGGCACTTTTGAACGTCAAATTTACAAAATTATAAAATTGATTCTAGTCGCCCCTTCCAAAAGGTAGTTTTCGTATGGAGAAGAATGGGCCAGAAACTCCACCGTTACTCTTTTAAAATGTTTTACAATTGTTTGTATAGGTACGTACATTATTTAAATAATTATATGTGAAGACGATGCACCTAGAATAAAAATACTATACCACAATAGGTAAATAGAATTAAAAACTTTTTACAAAAAAAAAACAACCGACCTCCAAAAAAGAACACTACAAAGTGAAAAATAATTTTAATTTCGGAAGTCGGTGTCTTGGGTTTTGTATTTTCGTTTTTTGCCACCAACTTCCGAAATTAAAATTATTTTTCACTTTGTAGTGTTCTTTTTTGGAGGTCGGTTGTTTTTTTTTTGTAAAAAGTTTTTATTTTTCACTTGTTAGTTGTGGTACCTACCCCACACATATTCGAATACCACTACCTGCTACCAGTGACAGGAACTTATCATATCATCTACATACTAAGTAGGAAAAAAATACGTATTTTGTAGCTAACTCAAAAAATATCCAAGCAAAGTTAATAAAATTTATATGGGACCAATTCCAGAGCACACCCTTTCAAACAAAAAAAGAATTTTCAAAATCGGTCCACAATTGACGGAGAAATCGGTGGACATACATAAAAAAAATAAAAAAAAACAAACATACGCGACGAACATATAACCTCCTCCTTTTTGGAAGTCGGTTAAAAATGAAGCTACGGCAGATAATTTAATATGTGATAGATAAATGGTGCTCACACATTTACAAACATTTCTTCTCCCCACAGCCACAGCAAGTCAGTTCGCATAGAGAATCTGTCACCGAGCACAGAGTACGAGGTCCGGGTACAGGCCAGAATACCGTCCAGAATGGCGGTCGGGGAGTTCTCCGCTCCCATCCACATTAGTACACCTTCTGAGGGTAAGTGGTTTCCTAATCTGAATTTGTGATTTCCTAACTAGCTTTTGCCCAGGGCTTCGCTTGCGTGGTGGTAGGAAATTATACCATGAGAACTTACTATGTACTGGGTACCTGGGTTAGGCCCAGGTCATGGTCTATCCGTGTGCCAAATTTTATCATGGATTAATTCAGAATGGATAGTACCTTTAGATGGATTCATTAAAACTAATTAAAAAAAAAACTTTTTCCAAAAAAAAAACAACCGACTTAACTTTAATTTCGGAAGTCGGTGTCTTTGGTTTTGAATTTTCGTTCTTTGTCACCGACTTCCGAAATTAAAGTTATTTTTCACTTTGTAGTGTTTTTTTTTTTGAAGTCGGTTGTTTTTTTTTGTAAAAAACTTTTCACTTTTTAGTTGTGGTAGCTACCCCACACAAATTCGAATACCACTACCTGCTATGTAAATAACAGTGACAGGAAGTTATCCTATCATCCACATACTAAGTGGGAAAAAATACGTATTACTGAAGCTAACTCAAAAACTACCGAAGCAAAGTTAATAAAATTTATATGGGACCACCGCTAAAGTATGATCTATCAAACAAAAAAAGAATCATCAAAATAAATTCATAATTGACGGAGTAATCGCGTAACAAACATACAAAAAAAAAACATACAATCGAATAGAGAACCTTCTCCTTTTGGAAGTCGGTTAAAAATACATTGAATGTCACTTATTAATTATTTTGCAATGCAATTGATACAATATTCTGTCTGTCTAAACATGTGAGCATTATATAAAACACATACAAACAGACTGTAACAACTTTATACTATGTTTAATGTAAATAAAGACTTGTCTTCTTTAACCTGTTCCGCTTAGCTATTTCTAAAGAGCCATAAAAAACCCTGAAAGAAATCGACACGTGTTTCACCTCTCAACGAGGCATCTTCAGGATGACGTCCTAAATAACAACTAAAACTAAATATAAATTCAAATTCAAAATCATTTATTTGCTAATATGGGTAATTACATAAAGTTGTAAAAAAAATAGAGCATAGATCAATCATATTACTCCTTGAGGCATGCAAATCTGAAGCTTTAACTGTATCACAACATTATTATACAATTACTTGCAACAATAATTTATAATTAATATTTACAATTAATAACACAATTTTGGGTAATGTCACAGTGTCCAATAATAATGAAGGATTAGCAAATAATAATGTCACTATAATAATGAAAAATAAATAATTAATTAATAATAATATATCCACGTCTATTGTATTTTATAATGGATCTCCGCAAGGTCACGCCTAGATCAATTAACTATAATACTAGTGTAAAAAAGGATTATCAAATTGAAACAAAACGCATAAACAAACAGAAAGTTTATCTCATTTTATTTTATATTTTATTAAATCCAGTATATTTTATTTTATTTTAGTTGACCAACTGCTTGGCGGTGTCCCGTAATATTCAATGAATACTCGGACCCCACGACCCTAGTGTTTTGTTAGTGGAGCAGTGGTGGCCCAGTGGTAACGGCCGCGACTTACGAGTTGTAGGTCGTAGGTTCGAACCCAGACAGGCGCTTTACTTTGTGTAAATTATTTCATCACCACTGCTCTCAAAACGGTGAAGGAAAACATCTTGAGGAAACCGGCATGTCCTAGAACCGAAATTTTGAAGACATGTTACATCTACCAACCCGCACTGGGCCCGCGTGGTGGATTACGGCCCACTCCCTCTCACAGAGAGGAGGCCTGTGTCCCAGCAGTGGGAACATTTATAGGCTGATGATGATGATCTTATTCTTCTTTCTTCTCCCCCCAGGTCCCCAGCGCTTCAAAGACCTGACATTCAAGCTGGTAAACGCGTCCAGTCTCCGCGTCTCTTGGAACAGTGTTCCTGACAAGTATACCATCCACTACAGCAACGAATTGAAGGTGCCCATCAACCAGTGGCCTTCTGTTGATACTGTGGGCAATACTGTGCTGGTAAGTGAACTTGATGGTTTGGGATTTGAACCTTATTGTGATCGAGTATGGTTTAGTTTTTAATGATGCTAAAATTGATGGTCTGTTCAATAGGCGTGTTGTCAATCTAAAATCAACGTTGTGTGTACTTTTCCAAAGTTGGTATTCATTAAACTGACAACGTGTTTCGTTTCTATTCTCATGTTGGTTAGCTGAAGTACTGAAGTGTAGTGGTCTGACAAGTTCTTGTTTTGCCAAGTTAGCAAATAATTTAAAGGAGACTCTTTAATGCTGTATACAGGGCGTATCAGCTAATTATGTTATTTTGTTCCAGCTAACTGGACTAGACCTGACGAAAGAGCTGCACGTGATCGTGACGGGGTACGAGCCTATCGGGCACAGCCCCATACTGACCATACCTGTGCAAGTGCCTGGTAAGTGTGTAGTGGTTAGCACTTAGTTTGTTATAATATTCTATTTTAAAAACTAATATTGTATACACTGCACTGGCACATTTCATAGCCTCTAAAGCTATGGTTTCCTAGAAAAGCGGTGGCCGCACTTGACGGCCACAGTCACGACTGTTATGAAAATGATGACAGCGGTAAAGATTTAAATCGTTAGATTCGCCCTACCGCGTCAAAAGCTAATCGCGTTTCTGTTTCCACCTCTGACACACAATGACGCACTGACTACACTTGTTTGTCATGGAAACGCTATTTAATCATGTGTGAGCTCACTCTTCTCAGTATGGACACTTTTTCTTGTGACTGAGTACGGTGAGGGCAAATCGAGCGATTTAAATCTTTGGGGGCCGGGATTTGCTTTACGGTGTCAACAACGCTCTCTAGGAAACCACATCAGCTTACTTTCATAAATTAACGTTTCAGTGACGGCGGTCACCCTAGGAAACCGTAGCTTTACCTATTATTTCTCGTTTGACATTTCAATCTGTCACATTCAAACTTCGTTCATCATAGACATCAAACGACAAGTGATAACATTATCTAGACCCTACTATTACTATATAAACTTGAACGACTTCAAAACTTTCGCATAAGATTTTTATTTGGCCTGCGCAAATATGATGACATTTCTGAATTTCGTACAAAGCTCAAGTGGCTTCCCATACGTCTTCGCCGGAATTCTCATATCTTATTTCAGCTCTACAGTATTCTGTTCAATCCTAAACCCCCTCTTATCTTAAAGAACGTTTCAAGTTCCTTCATGACACATAATAGATATCTGAGGTCATTGGAAAACTTGAGACTAGAGATGCCGATGCATTCCTCCAGCTTTTATGACAAGACTTTTACAGTTCAAGAGTACGGTTATGGAATACCTTGCCCGTGTCGATAAGGCGTGCTCAAACTTTGTCCACTTTTAAAATTCTGGTAAAAAAACACTTCCTCTCTACTTAAACATTATCATTACAATTAGTTCCTTGCTCTTGTTTCATGTTTATTATTGTATATATATTTATGTATTTATATAGTTAAGTATAAGTTTTATTTATGTATGTATTTATTTATTGTATAATGTAAATTTTACACTACAGACTACCTGCAGTATTGTCTCTCCTTCTCCCTTTAATCCATCCTAAGATTGTCTGTAAAAGATCGCTGTTAGCGATAAGACCGCCCATTGTGTCACCCTATGTATAATTTCTACATTTATATTTGTATTCTATCTATCTATCTATTGCTTAACACGACTAACAAAATATATTTAAAACTATTACATATTTATTGTACTTAAAACTAGGGATGTAACGATTCCGATTCCGATATCGATATAATCGCCAGGCCGATATATCGGTATCGCGATATCAAACAGTTTGAAAAGCGCGCGAACCGACGCGACAACGCGCATGCAACATTGTTGCTCCGTCGCTGTCGGCATTGGCGGGAGAGCCGCGCTGGCATGCCTAGCGACATGGCAAGGCGGCAAACGGCAGTATTTGCAGTTTGCTGAGCGTTTTCTGATCGATGTATTGTTTCGTACCTGTTTCACGTCACTGCTATTCGTGATTCTGATTATTCACACGTAAAGTGAGGACTATAACGCACTGTTAAACAGTTGTGCCCGTAATACATAATTCAAAAGACATACACACGGCCGTGGTACCCACTTCATTATTTATTTGATTTATTATCTACTAAGCCACCGATATCGGCATCAGTATCGATATCGGTATCGTATCGGGAAAATTATGTACCGTTACATCCCTACTGAAAACACTCACAATATGTATAAACATATTTAACAATTCTAACTATTATTTACACTACACAACAATCAATGAAATGTATTTATGTAAGGGAAACGAAACGTGCGTTGGACAGTGTAATGAAACGCACTCATGATCAACAGAATATCATTCTCAGAATTCAACGACCTTAGTCAAAAAGTATCATAATATACCGATCGAAGTGCACGATTTCATCTGAACTCGAACGCACGTCCCATTTTGCTCCAAGATCTAGACTTCCTCACAAGCCCTAGGTCTTTCTAAGTTAGCTTCTATCGTTTGTGTACATAATGGTGCCGATTCCCTTGTTCACAAACTAAACTAAATTTAAGTTCAGTGCATCTTTTTCTTTCTATTTCATTAAGAAAAGGATAGAAGATAAATTGTAGTTTAGTCCTGTCAAATTAATCAGTGCTTGACGTAAATTGACGTAATTTTATGCCACATTCCGAGTTACGCTAAAAGTGATAATATCGCGAATCCAACTAAATTTAATAGTCACGAAATATAAGGGTTATTGAGTAATAATTGTGACTTTTGACTTTAGTCGGATTCGCGATATTATCACTTTTAGCGTAACTCGGAATGTGGCATAAAATTACGTCAATTTACGTCAAGCGCTGATTAATTTGACAGGACTAAACTAAAATTTATCTTCTGTCCTTTTCTTAATGAAATAGAAAGAAAAAGATGCACTGAACTTAAATTTAGTTTAGTTTGTGAACAAGGGAATCGGCACCAATATCTGTTTTGTTTGTGCAACCTGTCTGTAGTTCATATCATTGTGTTGTACCTTTATATATTAAAGAAGTGTCGAGGTAGACAGTTATACAAGCCGTTTTACTTCCAAAGTCATTTTATTGAGTTATACCCCGTAACACTTCAAGTGTGCCTGTTTCCCTAATAAGTTATATTTATGTTTTGGATATCGCAGAGCTAGTACGAGTATCCATTTCTAAAAGATATTCATGAGCCGCCTAGCGCGGGACATCAAGTTCTTCTTCAAGTGATTCTTTGCAAATTTCACTCACACAGAAGCGTGCGTAATTGTGTCCGTAGAGTTGGCGCGTTCGCTCTCTTTATAGTCAGACTAACCCACTTTGATCCGTTCACTTTAGAGTAATAATTGCTATTGTAAATGTTTAATTGGAATTTAAATCCATATTCAATTTATTGATAAACTTATAGTTTATAGGGGCTTGTGGCTAAGTAATAACAACCGCATGGGTCGATCGATCAGGTTAAGCTACGCTTGCCGCGGTTGGTCCGTGGATGGGTGACCATCTTTACATACCAAGATCCCTCCGTGCCTCGGAAAGCACGTTAAGCCGTTGGTCCCGGCTGTCATTTGTATATCTTTGACAGTCGTTACGGGTAGTTAGAAGCCCAAAAAGTCTGACAACCAGTTTTATCAAGGGGTATCGTGTTACCTAGTAACTAGGTTGTGGAGGTCAGATAGGCAGTCGCTCCATGTAAAATACTAGTATTCAGCTGCATCCGGTTAGACTGGAAGCCGATCCCAACATAGTTGGGAAAAGGCTAGGTAAATGATGATGATAAACTTATGGTTTATAGACATTTTTTTTTTTTTAATTATATTTAAATGATTCAGTTTATTTATGCGCTTCTTCTCGTGTTTTTTTAACAATTTGATTAGTTATATTTATTTCTGTAAGTACATCTTTTAAATACACTTTTACGACTATTCGATTCCATGGTTTCAGAAGATGAAGCTGACTCACTGACATATGATTCTGAAAAAGTATTTACAATGAAAATAATTTGTCCCTTAATGCCCTTTCTTCATTTTGGATTTTAATTATTTCCTGTCTTCTCTCGTCCCTCGAGTTTTTTAAAATAGCCTGAAGTTAAACCATATACCGGTGAGCACACAAACATTGTTTTTTGAAGAAAAGCGTTACCTACGTATTATGCCAAAAACAATTTTAAATAAAAGAAAATAATTAATTAATTAATTTTATTTTTTGGAAAACTTACAGCTGAACAGACACAATAAGTAATAGTTTAAACAAAATATGGCCAATTACAAGTTTCCACCTGTAGTTTAAACTTAAATCATATGAACACGGCAAAAAATTTGACAATAAGACAATACACAACAAAAACAGAAAAAAGACTATTTACGCTCGAAGAAGCCATTAGATAAAATTTTCTTCAATTTAGCAACACTAGTATTGAAAATGTCGATATCAGCTTCCCGGCAGGTTGCGTTGTACATGCGACTGGCTCTCATCATGTACGAGTTCCGTCTGTACGTAGTGAGTGTCTGTGGTGGTAATGTAAACAAACAACGCTTAAGAAATTGCTAATTAACCTGTTTTTAAACAGTACCTGCTGCTCAAGTGGTTTCAAGTGGTTGGTTTCCAGGTTAGTCACTAACCATACGAAAATAAGAAAAAGAAATGGTTTCTGAGTAAAAAGGGCAACAAACATAACTACAGACAAATTTCATGCTATAACATAGCTATACCAACCTTTTAGCTCTTCATCATCATCATCAGCCTATAAATGTACCCACTGCTGGGACACAAGCCTCCTCTCTGTGAGAGGGAGTGGGCCGTAATCCACCTCGCGGTCCCATCTTCGAATTTTCAGTTCTAGGACATGCCGGTTTCCTCACGATGTTTTCCTTCACCGTTTTGAGAGCAGTGGTGATGAAATAATTTACACAAAGTAAAGCGCCTGCCTGGGTTCGAACCTACGACCTACAACTTTTAAGTCGCGGCCGTTACCACTGGGCCACCACTGCTCACATTAGCCAAATTATCTGAATTTGTGCGTTAACTTTTTTTTTGCTGAAATGCCTTGGTTTTATTTTCCATTATGTCTGAAACATAACTTGTTGTCACTATGAAAATATTGTCGGTCAACCAAAAACGTGTGCGGTCGGTGTAACTTCGTTCCTGACGGGGGTCCCCTCCCCGTCAGGAACGAAGTTATTTCTCATCTATGATTTCAAACAAAAATAATTTTCGCAGACGCCATCTTGGATTTACAGTTTACGTCATCGTCGGCTTTAACATTCTCGAAAACCATGAAAACGACACCCATGACGATTTTTTATTTTTTTTTGCAGCCGCTATCTTGGATTCACATTTTGACTAAATTCACACTTTCTCTCTCTTTCTATCGAGAAATTAGAAGAAGACAGTCGCAAGCATGAACGCTTTTTCGCATGACGATTTCTGCCAGTTCACTCCTACCGCAAGCCGCGATAAAGAACTTCGTTCCAAAAATAAAATATTTTACCTACCAAAGTACTAAGATTTGGCGATCATACTATACTAGTGCATTATCGTTGTACGCACAACAAAGGTCAACAGCGGTCAGGCAGAGCACCGAGCGACACGTCTACTGTCTAGAAAGCCTCACGGTGGACTAATTTGAAATGATTTGCGCGTAGAGTTTTATTGTAGTTTTAAAATATTTCTAGAAAATAATAGAACTAATTAAATTGAAATTTTAAAGATGTTCTTCTATTACCAGCCATTATTATATTGAATTAAGTAACTTAAATGGGTGGAAAAAGTCATTTAATCGACCAAAATTTCTAGATAATTTCGCATTGTTTGGATTTTAATTTCTCATGGTAACCTAAAACGAAATTCCTCTCTACTAAGTATTTTGCAAAGGATCTATAGATTCATGGGGAACAGTGTGTAAAGTTCACTCATCTTCTTTAGAAAAGGGGAATCCTCCGACCAGACGGGTGTTGTATCTGGTGGGCAACTGCCCGACGATTCAATAGAAAGAGTTTGCTACGCCCTCGCAAGGGGGCGTGGCGAGCGGGGTCAGGGCGTAGCCCCTCGCCCGCGGAGACTATACAGTGTCCCGCAAATGCGGGCCTTTCATTATATTGCCTGAGCGGCGAAGGAAGTGAGTGCGGGGTTTAGGTCGCACTCGTGTGTTTGGTTGCACTGAATAAGTTCCGTAGGAGCGCCGCGACGCTTATAGTGGCGTCGCTTTCTTCACGACACCCCAGCGGTCCAACCCTGCCGAGTGTGACCCCCAGTTTCCTAGGGGAGGCCCCGCAGAAGACGACCAGCGACGAGGGTGCCGACTCTGCGCGCCTACAGGGAGGCATGTAGCTCCCCTTCGCCCCGCTCACAGATCTAGCCGTTTACGGATTGGGTGGGGGGGACTGTCGCGTGTGTGCTAGTGTTGTTGTGTAACGCTGCTCAGTGTCTATGTGTGACGCATGGCACGCCCGCGCCGCGTCGACACATGCCATAGCCATTGCCATAGCTGTATGTATAGTAAAGGTTGTCTGTGGAGTATAATATAGTAAAGGTTGCCCGACGATTGATGTCGGGAAGTCGTATATATACTCATCAGGCGATGCAGGATTTGTGTGACGTCAGGTCTTCGATGTGTAGTTCTCATGTAGCGGTGTAGTTGTCGCCAAAGATCTTTGCAGTTTAATTTAAAATCAATGTTTGTTAGTTTGTTCAATGATTTAAGATGTTTTGAGTTTCTAAGTTGTCGCTCAAAGTGAAATTAAGAAAACCTCTGTTCAGTTAACTTGATCGAATTCACAAAAACTCAACCCTATTAATCTTAAAAATCTTTACTAAGTATTTAGACAGCAACATTTCCTAAAATGATTAGTAATTAATATGTTTTTAAAATTATATTTTATGGATATACTGGTTCCTTCGACAAGTATTGTTTTTGAGTCAAACAGCGCATGGATGGCGTAAACGCTCTTAAAAGTTAAAAAGCAATCAGCTTCTTAGCATGGAAACAAGCAAACATTGTCTCTCTCATTAAAGTTTATGGCTTGCTGTCTTCCTAGGTTTGTAGCTGCTAGGGTTACCTTCATCCGGATTCGTCCAGACGTGTCCGGCTTTTAGGCCCCCGTCTGGAATTTTTTCGACAGAAAGTGATTTATAAAATATTTTTTTAATTATGAGAACTGAAGAAAAAGTTTGTAAAAAACAAAGTGTACTTTGTTTTAAAAGTAAACTGTCCAGTTTTTTTTTACAAATGTCCGTCTTTTTGTCAGGACTTTTCAAATTTCGGAATGCTTACCGTCCATGGTTAGGTACTGTATTTTCAACATTTATAACTGTTAATTCCTTGTTCCAGAAGTCAAAGAGTTGCAGTACTCATTCACGAGCTCCGGCGTGCAGGTAACGTGGCGAGGCGACGGTCCGCGCGTCGTGCGCTACTCGCAGAACCTCACGCAGTCACTGGACAGTTGGCCCACTATCAACGTTACCACTAATACGGTCCTTGTAAGTTGTTAAATCCTTCTAAAATCCTACTTCCTACTATCACACTCATCATCATCATCATCAGCCTATAAATTGTTTCCACTGCTGGGACACAGGCCTCCTCTCTGTGAGAGGGAGTGGGCCGTAATCCACCACGCGGGCCCAGTGCGGGTTGGTAGATGTCACATGTCTTCGAATTTTCGGTTCTAGGACATGCCGGTTTCCTCACGATGTTTTCCTTCACCGTTTTGAGAGCAGTGGTGATGAAATAATTTACACAAAGTAAAGCGCCTGTCTGGGTTCGAACCTACGACCTACAACTCGTAAGTCGCGGCCGTTACCACTGGGCCACCACTGCTCTCCACTATCACACTAATATTATAAAGGCGAAAGTTTGTGAGTATATGTGTATGTTTGTCTCTTCTTCACGCTCAAACGGCTGGACCAATTTAGATGAAATTTGGCACACAGATAGTTTATAACCTGGATTAACACATAGAGATACTTTTTATCCCGATATTCTCACAAGATCGAGACTTACGCAGGTGAAACCGCGGAGCGCAGCTAGTAATTTATAAAGTCTATTATTCAAAATGTAACAGTACAATTTAGCCAAATTTGGTGAGCCACTAACTAAGAGTCGCTTGTATTTCAGGAGTGCGATTAACAATGTTATGGTTACCCTGCAGTTTGAGGATACTATTAATGAAAAAAAAGATTAATAAAAGAAAAGATTAAAATATGCCTTGACATCATATTATTTAAATGAATGGTTTAATATCACAGATTCAAAATTACGCGTAACAAAATAATTATGGTTGGAGCGCAGCGGTAGGAGTCAATAACCTTTTCCTGGACTATTAGGTACCTATGTAATTCCGGTACTGCCCAATAGTACGTTCCCGTGGTATATTTTCCGAAATCCACGCGGGCGAAGCCGCGGGAAAAAGCTAGTATATTATAAAAATAAAAAAGACGAATTATTGGCGCCAAAAATGTTGGTAAATAAATACATATTTTTTAAATTTTATGTTTTAACAGTACTGTTTGATTGTATTTTTATAGAATTTTTTGGTTTATGTTCTCGCGACAGCTAATTTCATGGTCAGGCTGCGTGGTCAAGCTTTCATAAAAGGATTAGCTTTTATTGCTTCCCACCGTTGTACTGATCAACGTGTGCCTCGGAAAGCATGTATACCCTTTCCACGTTTTTTTGCCAGATTTTGGAGCATAGGCCACCAGACATTGACTCACCAGAGATTGACTGTCAACGGAATTCCGCCTGGGTGGTGATACCATGTGACCAATTTATGTGAAAAGACGAACTCGTAATAATACTTCCTGTATTGTTCCAGATATCTGGCTTGGAAGCTGAGCAGTCTACCTACGTGATGGTGGCGGCACCAGGCCCCAATCCTCGCAGTCAAGTGCTGACGGTTCCACCTCGACCACCTGACCATTCCTCCTTCTATATGAGTTAGTACATAGCCATTATTGTCTTTTGATTACATAATAGTAGATTGTTATACGAGGGGCTAAAATAACCCATTGTAACGAGGTAGTTTTACTCCCGAGCTTTAGTTATAATGGGTTTTAGCGCCGTGTGTTACACTCTACTTTTCACTATGATTGCGAGAAAATAAAATAATCCAATACAATATTAAATAGCTAGTTTATTTTATTTAAATGTACAATTTGTACAATTCTGGATATATTTAACGAGATGTTTTTTCCGGCAATTTAATTTCAGTACTCTGTGAAGATTTTCTCACTAGATGATGACATTTTCACTGTTGTAAATTATATTACGATCACCAATTCAATTCGTAATTAGAGAAAAATTCTAAAGATTTCGCGCCAATGCCTTTTTTATTTCTTTTATAGCCGCAACGCAATGCACGCATTCTACCGAAGAGATAGCCGCATTTAGTTCCATTTGCAAAAATAAATGTTGTTCTTTTTTTAAGTCGAGTCCATAATCATGATTATTCTACATAAGAATAAAGACTTCTTCGTTTTTCAAGGCTCGTTGGAACAGAAAAAAATTAAAAAGAAATTACTTTTTCCCCTAGAGCAAGAAATGCAATTTTTTCCCCGCTCTGGTACTCTACAATGACGGCCTTTTTGAGCAAGAGGAGTGAAAAATACATTTATTTGCACTAAACGAGACGCATAAAGAAAAAATAAAGCACACAAACACAATACGCCTTTTAACTGCTTCTGTGGTCTAGTGCTTAGACCACCTGTCTCAGACCCAGACGTCACAGGTTCGATTCCCAGTGGGTGCAGAATTTTCTGCTCTGTTTGGTTGGTGGTAGGGCTTGTTCTAAGTCCACCTGGCTAGCTACCACCATCTTATACAAGTATGTCGCCATAACAACAATGTTAAAAACATTGTTGTGTTTCGGCAGTTAGAGGTAAGATATCCAGGTCCTCTGTGGTTGAGGATTCCGGATGAAGCTCGCTTCCACCTTCGGTCTGATCATCACTTACTATCAGGTGAGATGCAGACCAAGAGCCTTACCGTTGTGGATAAATAAAAATAAAAACAGTGGCACTCCGGGAGTGCCGACAGTAGTGAAAACTTGAACAAGATTGCCTTGGTGGAAGCAAAATTCTTGTATAAAACATTGGTCCGTAACCTTATCTAAATAAAGAGCGCAATTGCGTTTATAAAAATAAAAAACTTCCGAAACCTTTAAAGTAAAAATACTTGCATATTGATCTGTAACGTAATATAAATAAAGAGCACAATCACGTTTACAAAAATGAGGTGTCGATAACGGTGTCGCGAGTTCGTTTTTTCTCTCAAAAATGCCCAACGCGCCTAAAGAAGTTTTCATTTCAAAAACACTAAGAACAAGTTGGGGAAAATTATGCGCCACATCTGCGCAAAACGGTCATCGCTCAGCATAATGCTGTGACACTATGCTACTATTAGGAGTTTGATTCCTTGGTCACCACTGCATTCAAGACCAAGCACAGGTAAGTTAATCCTAAGCAGCAAGCGCCTTGTCACCATGGTGATGCTTGAGGGAGGCCTATGTCCAGCAGTGGCTCTTTTGGCTAAAACCGCGACTGCTGAACATGGCGTTCCTGGTTTCGGTTCCAGGGTTAGGAAAAGTTAGTGTTATTAGATTTTTTGTTAGAAATTCTCAGTAGCAGCCCCGAGTGTGGATAACTGCTCGGTTTATGGCAAAGGTCTCCCCCTTTTCAGCTGTGCCTACACAGAGAATAAAGACGTTACTTATGTATTTCATCATCATCTGCCTAGCCTTTGCCCAACTATGTTGGGGTCGGCTTCCAGTCTAACCGGATGCAGCTAAATACCAGTATTTTACATGGAGCGACTGCCTATCTGACCTCCACAAACTAGTTACTAGGTAACACGATACCCTTGGTAAGACTGGTTGTCAGACTTTTTGGGCTTCTAACTACCCGTAACGACTGTCAAAGATCTACAAATGACAGCTAGCACCAACGGCTTAACGTGCTTTCCGAGGCACGGAGGGGTCTTGGTATGTAAAGATCCACAGACCAACTGCGGCACTTATGTTATGTATTTTTTGTACAGGTATTGGTCTCGGCTTTGGTGCGCTGATACTGTGTATCCTGGCAGCCGCTGCCGTCTGCATATGGCGCAGGAGGAAGAGGTCACAGTCACCTGTCAGGTATGTCTTATTCCTACCATAATTTAAATAAAATACTTAAAGACATACAATCAATCGCAATCCGTTTCATTTTGACAGTTCAACAACATTCATAGCGTTATTTAGGTTGTCGAACATATGAAGCAATGGATTAGCAATATCCTTCAAAATGATTCAGATTGTGATCGTGTGTTACGCACTTAGGGTGCTGGTCTAAGGCTACGCACACGAAGTCAGCGGGCGCGGGGCGGTGATGGCGACGGCGCGGGGAGCGGCGCGTTTTAATGCATAGATTTATAATATGGCGTTGGCCTCGAAGGCAGCGGTGCGGGAAGCGAGAATAGTTCCATATAAAACTATGAATTTGAACGCGCCGCCGCCGTCGCACAGTGGAAAAAAAAAAACTTTTTTTGTTCAAAAATCTGCCACAATTTTGCTTCATTTCCTGATTTTTTGAGGTTATGGAATTGACTTTTAAGGAAAAGTGGCAGTGACTCACCAAAGTGTGTTATCTCAGTAGTGTATAAAAATAAATGGCAGCGATACGGCAAAAATTGTGGTGTAGGCAGATTTTTGAACAAAAAAGAATTGTGTGGTTTTATGAAACCACGGTAAAAGTGAAACTTCTATAGGCGCCGCCATATTAGCCTTGGCTGCTCTGACGAGCGCCTTTCACTTTATCCCTACTCCGCGGCCAATCGTCACGCGACATGCAACACACAGACGAAAAAGTTTGAGACGATGTAATAAAAGTTTCACTTTAAAAAAGTAATTTTTTCCCACTGTGTGTCGCCGTAGCCTCCGCCCCGCAATTGCTGACTTGGAGACCGAAGCTTTAAGGTTCCTCGTTTGTTCTTATCATATCTATATTATGTGCAATGTTGCGAAATTACTCTGCATCTGCGCGAATTGGAGAATAGTAGTCTCGCTTCAAAATTCAATTTGATCTTGTAACCCTCTTTTGGGAATGCTAGCAAAAGATGGACTATCTCACATGACAGTCATCTCAATTGATAGTAACCGCTAGTTTTTAAATCTCATATTTTGCAGGTCACGTCGACGAAACCGATCTTCTAACGAGGGCAATGAAGAAGAAGGAGCAGAGATGAAGGTATGTACTGAGGTACGTAGCATGTCTTTACAATTGCTATAACGAGTTCTAATTCTAAGCAAATAGAGTCTATAATACTAATGTCGTGTCTGCAGAACATCGGTAATCGACTAGCCAATGGCGGCGGGTCGAAGGACGCGGGAGAGCCACTCCTGAACGGTCATGTCCACATCACTGAAAACCCCAACGTGAGTACAGGCTTATTATTAGTTTAGGGAATATTTTGGTTACTTACCTTCATCTTTACATACCGAGACTCCTCCGAGCCTCGGAAAGCACGTTCAGCCGTTAGTCCCGGCTGTCATTCGTGGATCTTTGACAGTCGTTACGGGTCGTCAGAAGCCCGAAAGTCTGACAACCAGTCTTACTAAGGGGTGTCGTGTTACCCAGTTACTGGGTTGTGGAGGTCAGATAGGCAGTCGCTCCATGTTAAAAACGATTGATTTTTGACCTTCATTCAATTCATAAGTAATTAATTTTAAAAAAACAAGAAAATTACTAATTTTTGACGTCTTCAACAAGTCAAACTTTCACTATCTTTAATTTTGGTGTCAATTTCTCGACTCGTATCTTCAATCTGCCTAGCCTTTTCCCAACTATGTTAGGATCGGCTTCCAGACTAACTAACTGGATGCAGCTGAATACCAGTATTTTACATGGAGTGATTGCCTATCTGACCTCCACAACCCAGTAACTGGGTAATACGATACCCCTTGGTAAGACTGGTTGTTAGACTTTCGGGCTTCTGACCACCTGTAACGACTGTCAAAGATCCACGAATGACAGCCGGGAACAACGGCTTAACGTACTTTTCGAGGCGCGGAGGAGTCTCAGTATATAAAGAGCAGCTGTATGATATAGAATAATTTTATTGAGTAGAATTACTGAATAAAATGTACTATTTTGATCACCAGCAATCAAAGACACCAAATGGACGCATGCGCAAAGGGCGTCGCTATGAGGCCGCATTCGACGTGGCGCGGTACGAAGACCCAGACAGCACGCTGGAGACCGTCCTAGACCCTGAAACGTCTGCTTCCACCACCTTCAACCTCCTGGACACCTCCAGGAGACCAGAGTATGACGTTTCTAGATCCTCAAGGGATCTAAGTGCAAACAATTCCTTCAACAAACTCCCTGACGATAACATGAACTCGGAACTCACTCGAAGCACCGACTTTCAATTAGACAACAGCAAAATTCTCCCCACGCTCCAACCTAACGGTTGAGGATCCCTTCCCTTCCGGTAACCAAGAACTACACTGGGGTAGGCGGCCCCTGAGACCTGGTACCGCACGGTACCACTCTCTTGCGTCAATTCGAATGGTGTTGCTAATTTTAAGTCAAGGATTGAGATTGTGTATAGACATCTTTTTTTTACTAGTTGCTCGATAGACACAGTAAAATGGATATACGACTATAAAATAAGGAAGGGTAATACTTAATGTTTTTTAATAGATAATAATGAGGCTTAAAATAGTCCGATTGATACGGGTTCGCGCGAGGATAGCTTATCGTGTCTCGTTCCTAATGTTAGAATTTATTTTTAATGATTGTAAGGCTGATATTTTTTTGGTAAACAATAGTACGGGTAAATAATTTAAGTGTTAAAAATGGATTCAGGTTGAAAGTAACTGTTGTTCTTTAGCACGTGTAGTTATTCTCGCCTACTCTGTTCATAACTTCGCCGTAGTGATGGATCACACCCTATAATTGTTATTATGTATATATAACGTTTTTATTGCCGTTTTTATGGCAACATGCACTTGTATATAGCGTTGTTCGTTTACGGCCTGAGATTATATGCGCCCGACAATAAAGTAGAAATGGCGCGTACGCATGTAACGACAAACACATTGTGCCGGCGCCTACCTCCCGCCGCGCAGTGTACTTGAGTTATGAAATATATAAACAGTGCCTCTGTGAAGTTCACACTGATTCATAAGACATACAAAATAGTTTTCACCGTTAGTGCAACATAATCGTACAAAATATAGACCAAAATAAATCCAAACACCCATTGAAATTCGCGTGTACATAACGTAAAAAAAGTATTTTATCGATGTTGAAAAGAAGTAGATAACTATATTTAATTTTTCCTGTATATTTTCCCCACAGATCATAGACAAAGCCTCAGATGCTAGCTATCTTCACAATTTACATTCCAGTTTTTTTTTAAACATATATTTTACACACAACACAATAATAATCAATACAAACGCACAGGTTTATATATATTACTGTTATATTATTTAAAATGCAGTTTCACATCTTATAATCCACAAATTTCTAGATACTTAAAACCTAAGAAATCAAGTAGATAGATTAAAAAGTAATTGTAGAATATAAAATATATATTATGATAAAAGTAATAATTTATTACAACGAACTATGACTATTATGAAATGAAAATAGTTTATAAAATCACGCGTTATCGTTATAAAAGTTACTAAAACGTTATTGCACATTTTTCCTCTTTTTTAAAAGCTAGGACATGTTTAGCTTACGTCTACGTACGCTGAAAAAACGATCTGGTCATTTAAGTTATGCCTACCCCATTCTTTATGAAAAATAAAACTTACAAAGATCTTATTCATGATTATTATAATTATTATTTTAAGCGCGGTGGCTGTTCTGTTCAATAATAATTGGATGACATTACTTGATGATCGATTTCCCTAACCCACCCAGTTGTCACATTCCTTACACAGTAGTTATTAATAATACAGTATAATTAAATACATTAACAATATGCAATTTATAATTATTTTGTACATGCATGGACACAACCTTGTAGCCAGGATTTTCCATCAGCAACTTGCTCTGAAATACAACCTTGTGGAATGGGAAGTGCCGTACTTCTTGAAAATGAAAATATCACTTTGTACTATGATCGATCCATCATCACTGACAGGACTATTGTTGCCAATAAGCCTGATATAGTGATGGTGGATCGAGTAGAGCGGCGCATAATGATTATTGACATAACGGTCCCGCGTGACGGGAACCTTGTGAAAGTCGAAAAAGATAAACAAACCAAGTATCTTGACTTAGTTCGCGAGGCTGTCGACATGTGAGATGTGGATTCAGCAATCTTATGCCCATAGTCGTATCACCCAATAGTTTAATTGCTAAGAGCCAACACCTAAAGAGGCTCTCGTTGGGCAGCTGGATTAAGGGCTTGATTCAGAAAGCGGTACTTCTGGACACGGCTCGCATTCTTAGGAGATTCCTCTCTCTGGAGCCCTAGCTTGAACTTGTGGGCTTCGATTTTTTATAGCTATGCTATGTGTTGTTGTATAGCTATGTTTTTATAGCTAATATTTAAATATATAATTCACAATATGTCTGTAATATAATATAATGAAATAAAGGAAATATATAATACATTCTCACATACCTTAGTAGTTTTAGCATTGAAGATAAATGCTCCGTGAATCTTTGTCAGTAATTCGCATCCAATTAGACAGAAGAATAAAAAATAAAATAGAGAGCCGAATATTCGCAAAAATCGAGTGTAATATATTTTGTTGTCGTTCAATATAAAATATATAAGACTGACGTGGCCAAATCTGTCGTGACGTAATCTAAGCATATTTTAGCGCAGCCTACATTACAAAAATAATGTGTGCTGACCATTATTCCATATCACAATTTATATCTACCTCATTTTATTCGTTTTAAGCTTACTTTAGATGTTATTGGAAAATTTTAAATGTTGAATCGATTAAGTTTTCTACGTTAACCCATCGAAGTGGTTAAATGGCACTTAGAGGATAGTTTTAGTGGTGTTTTTTTTTATTTATTTATTATTAGGACATTAAGTATTTCACTGATGTGATCGAATGATTTTTTTCTTCTTTTCCCAGTTTTTTTTAAGGTTAGTGATAGTGACTGGTGTTTGGTCGATTTTTTATTTATATTTCATTTTGTTACTGTTTTTTATAATCAATTTGATGAAGATATAAAAAATATATTTTATATTTTGTTTAATTTTAGCTATTTAGCGTTGAAGTTTAAAATTATTTATGTTTCCTATTTTATGTAATTAATTCTAATAACAGTTGCATTTAATTTGAATCCCTTTTCATTGTTTTGATTTATAATTATAATAGTTTCGACCAACACCAGAAGTTGATAGAAACTTGTTACGGCAGCTTTAGCTAATATCGCATTTTTGGTTTCTATTTGTACAAAAAATCATGACTGATTTTATTATGTTTTATCGCACTAAAATCAGACGCCTATCTTCGAGTATATATATATATTTTATATACCTATTTATATCTTGAGTTAAAAGCACCTAGGTACAATTTATTATACTGTAAGGTTTGGCGGCCTTGAACAGAAAGTCAAAAAATAAAAATTTACTAAAAGAATAAAATCATTAAAAGTTTTCACTGTATACATTTTTCTCTTAATTATTATTAAAGTTACGCAGTTTCTGGATCTAATTGTGTTTATTTTTTGACTTCTTGTGGCACGCGGCCGCCATTGTAAATAATATAAAATATAAACTCTGTTTAAAATTAAATTGAAAAGGAAAAAACGCCGACTATGTACCTGAAAAAATTCAATTACACTAAGTTAGCTAGACTTAGGTGTAGTGTTAGATCTTAAAAATCTAGAACTTTATCTTTGACGCTAGGTTTTGTCACAGGGTCTACGCTTCGATTCTGACTAGTTGCAAAAATAAGTGCTGTTTTTTTCCTTAGTTTTAGCAAAAGTGTAGTGAATTACTTTGTGTTTTTTCAATGTATCCTTTATGGCTCGACGTAGTGCGCTGGTTTTCTCCGTTTTTTCTAATATACCTCACATCTATGTTTATAATTTTTATTTAATCCCAGTATTGCTGCATTGCGTGTCAGAATTTCGCTGTTGTCTTTTTCGCGGATCACCATTGATGACTTGTTCCTGTTTACAAGTACAGCAAAGTCTCAAGGACCATTTACAGCCAAAAATGTATAAATACACGATTTAATTATCGCCTATTTCAGTGTTAAATGTAAGTTGTATAAAAACTTCGAGAATAATATTACATTTAAAATACAAATGCTTCGGTGACTATTTTAATAAAATAAAAATAACGATTTCAATGTTTTCTATAGTATAAAATAATAATAAATTAACGACTTCTATAACTATAACACCAAACATATTTTTCTTAATATTTGAGATAATTTGAGAAGAGAAATAAATACTGTTTCGCAAAGAAATAAATTTTATGAAGGAAAATAAGCGTTGCATTTTTAAGAATAAAATTATAGTTAAAATTATGACGAATAGTATTTGCTACTCTTAAATGAAAATAATATAACTATAACGCATTTGATTTTATACAACTTAAAAGAAAATAGGTTTAACATTCAATGTTCAAAAAGTACCGTAGTTGTAAAATAAGAATGATTAATTTCTACCATAAGATTACCGTCTAGTTAACAATTTTAATGTAACTTATTTTTATTATTATTTTTTATTCAATTATTACGGAATTTCAAGTTCACTCGTGGTTGTGTTAAGAAATAATTTAACCACTTTATCTGTATTACTGAAAACTGTTGGATTTATTATAATTTTTCTATTATTAATCAATATTGTATTGTGAAACCAAAACAATTTAAACGTCGACGCAATAACAGATACCTGAATGATGTACAATGTTTTTTTGTAACTTATTTATAAAACTGTAGTGCATGCATTTATAAAATACGTTGTATATTTCGTTTGTTTGGTCTATTATTTTGGTAAAACAAAATTAATTTCTAATTAAATGCGTGCATAATGCTGTACGTAGTTCTAATCCTTATAGTACCATTTTGTTTAAAACTTTTCATATACCTGTCTTCATTTTTGTTAAGTAGGTACGTACCTATTGAAAACTTTGAAGGTACATTCCGCAAAAAAAAAATCTATAAATCCATTTTCAATATTATTTTCATAATTAAATAATAAATTAAATATGCATATCGAATGCATCACCCACGGTTATCGGTAATGAGACTATATCCCGCGAAAGTGTGGAAGATCGAGGCTTTTTAAACGCTAAGACCCTCCACAATTTTACGATATGCAGTCTTAGGGAATATTTCCTATATATAAATCGACGTGGGGGTTGCATCGAAATGTAGTTGCGGTGGACAAGCGCCTCAACCTGGCCTCCTTGGCTAAAGAGAACTGACTAACGATCGCAGGGAGGTATGGCAGAGTAAGGAGCTTCACGGACGCTTTTTCCGGCGCCTACATGAACCCGTTGTAGTTTTGCTAGCGTCCGTAGCCTGGCTGCGTTTCGGTGACCTCTTTGGGGAAACCGAAGGTTTTGTTTTAGCAATTATGGACGAATTATCATGATGAAAAATTACCGGAGATTTATTGTGAAGGACGGCACGGTTGACATCTGTCGGGCATGCCACCGTCCGGGAGAATAATCTGACACATCATACATACATGCATAGACACAAACTTGTAGCTAGGACTATCCATCAGCAACTTGCTCTGAAATACAGCCTTGTGGAACCGGTTGTGCTGTACTACAGGTATATTCCCGACGTAGTTCTCGAAAATGAAAATATCACATTAAACTGGGGATCGATCCATCATCACTGACAGGACTATTGTTGCCAATAAGCCTGATATAGTGATGGTGTATCGAATAGAGCGGCGCGCAATGATTATTGACATAACAGTCCCGCATGACGGGAACCTCGTAAAAGCCGAAACAAGTATCTTGACTTGGCTCGCGAGTTTGGGCGCTTTCACATTGGACGATAACGATAACGACACGATATCGTCGGCCTGGTAGTTTCATACAATTACTGGTAAACGCATTCACACTGTGTCGGTGTAGTGCCGATATCGTTGCCGATATTGATTGTCGTGCCGATATCGGCGGACGACACAGTGCACTTGTTCACTGCTGCCATTATTACCTCGAATACACTATTACACTTTTGGAATCGCGCGGCGATGTAAGCTTTTGCTGACGAAACTATTCAAGGCTGCTGTGGCATACCGCATGACAATAAGCTGTTGGTTACATCTTGTCACATACCGATATCGTCCTACGATGTCGGGGTGATAAGTCGGTGTCTTTATCGTCGCAGTGTGAAAACGGCCGTTGTCGACATGTGGGATGTGAGCTTGGCGATCATTGTGCCGACAGTCGTATCAGCCAATGGTCTAATTACCAGGAGCGTCGACTAACACCTAAGGAGGCTCTCGTTGGGCAGCTGGATTAAGGGCTTGATTCAGAGAGCAGTATTTCTGGACACGGCTCGCATTGTTAGGAAGTTCCTCTCTCTAAAGCCCTGACCTTGGACCCTGTTCACGATACCGGTGGGCTACTATTTTTTATATTTTTAAATGCTTTTAATTATATATTTAAAAATATAATTTATATGTATAAAAGGAAATAATAATTTAATATTATTTAAGTACCAAAAAATGGACCAAGCAAATGAATTAAATAGAATTAAGGTTTACCACAATAGTTGTTCCCATATATTGATTTTAACGTTGTTTCTATACAGTTTTTTACATTGGCTTGTCCGTCCTTGGAGTGAAAAAAAATAAGAAAATAAAAATTAAAAGCCTGATGTTGTGCCTCTGATGATAATTTTGAATCTCATTTCGCAATATATTAATTGTAAACTGTAAAATGGGGATGGTTTTAAGTGTAACTACGCTAAAAAAAAAATGCAAATTTCATGGGATTATTTTTTGTACAAACAATAATATTCCAGTTTTTCATCTTGATATTATTATTTTTTTAAATATCTTATTGCCTGTTTAATCCGGCTGTTCTAATGTTGAAATGAAATAAGTATGAGGTAATAAAATATTACTGACCATCCCCGGTCTCTCTAATCTGATTCTCAACTTCACGTTTTCTACTTATATAAATCATTTTCCACATGTTTTTTTACAATATCAAAGCGGGTATACCATTCCACTATATTTATTTCAATAGATACATTATTTCTATTAACGCGCATTCCATATTGACTGCAGTTTCATACTTACCAAACAGATTTTATATTGTACAGTTTTTCTTGTTTTTTTGTATAATTATTATTTTATTGTAACTACTTATACACAAACGTAACGTTACATTTATTAAGTGACTTTGCGGACTACAATTATAGCTGACCAATTTGTTACAAAATATTAATAATAGAACTCATTAATAAGCAATAATATGTTATTAATTAGCCATGTTGTTAAAAAACAGTAAGATTTTTTTGCTTCTATAGTTATTACTCAGTATAAAGGCACCTATACCGAATGTCCGTTGAGCAATAATTGACGTACGTTACACTAATGATTATGATTACAATTATGATTATGATTATTGCGTACATTAAAAAAAAATCTCTCAAATAAATCAGCAATGGATTTTAAAAATGTTGCTGATTTTAGGGCATTGTGTATAGAGGCTTTTACAAGGAAGTAGTCCACTTAGAGCACCCGTCCAAATAGCACCTGCGGCTCAGCAGCCTACTGCTGGGATGCATTTGTTTTACAGGACGTTATTAAATGAAAGATATCGATAAAAAAAATTCGCATGTACGTAAGTATGTGTAATTAATAAACATTCTAGTGATGTTTATCGATATCTTTCATTTAATAACGTCCTGTAAAACAAATGCATCCCAGCAGTAGGCTGCTGAGTCGTAGGTGCTATTCGGACGGGTGCTCTAAGTGGACTACTTCTTCACAAATGACACTGAAAGCAAACGTTACAGATGCGCAAATAATACCGTGATCACCTGAAACTGTAAAGCAATAGAATAGTTATATTTGTTGTATATACGTAGGTATATATAAATATGTTGGTTATACAAATTTTCTCTGTTTAAACGTTTCGTACGTTTCCGATCAAAACATGAAAAATGATGTCTTGCAAAGTATAAAAAAAAAAAAGTGAAATCAAAAAAGATAATTATGATGCATTATTAAAAAAATATAGGTACATTTATTGGGACAAAAATAAATCACAAAACTCGTTTTTTTTTTGTTAGGTTTTGTAAAATGTTTTGATTGTAAAACGTTAAAAAAACCCACAAAGTAATAGTACTAAGACTCAGTATAGTGTGAAGTTGTTTTAATAGCATGTACTTAGTGAAACGCGTCCAAAATATATAAAAAAATATAACTTTTTAACATAGTTCGAGATCTAACACGAGTTGGTTTAAGTTTTATTGTGAGTTTCGCTTGATTTTATTTTGTTCCCTTTCTGACAGATTGCGTGTTATTGGTTACCTTTGCGACGATAAAAACAAACTTTAGGGCAGAGAAAGGTAGAGTATTTTCTTCTTGTAATTTTTTTCTACTATTTTGATGGTAAGAATCAGGGGACCAACCTCTGTAGTAATTTTCTTTAGTATTTTTCTCAGGATTATTCCTAGACTTTCTCGTAATATATTGGCCTAGACTTTTCGATTATAATGTCCGCTTTTTTATGATGACTTTTTGTCTCGATAACTAATGTCTCACCAACTTCTCGCTTCTGGCTTTTAGAGCGTTTTTCGTGCGAGAAGCTCTGGTGAATGCTATAATGTCTTGTCAACAGAAAACACACTTTGGATTTTATTGCACTGTCTTCTGTTTTATACATATTGAAAAATGTACAAATTGAAAAGTGCATTAAATCAAAAACTTTAAGTTGGAAACTGATATTTTTATTATACATAATATTCCATTTTTTTAAATTATATAATTTGTTTTTTTTTTTTTTAGCTATTCAAATATTTTTTGTTGTCAGAAGTCAAACAATAATTTATATCGTTGGCAAGACATGCCAGGCAGATGTGTCTTCATACTAATAGCGTTTTACAAAAAATTTCGTTGCAAAGCACCAATAGCATTCCTACAGGAGATAATTTAAGGTGTTGTTGTGTATTAATATTATACAAGTTAAAAAAAAATTAAGACCATTGTGGTGGCTCAATTTCGATATAAGTACCTATTGATGATAGCCACAATCCATGTTTTTAAGTCAAATATTTTGTATATACCGAGAAATTGGGATAGTTTAAATGTCCTTTATTCTTAACCTAGTATATTTTTCGATATAATTTTGGGTTAGTGAAAATGTTTTTCCTTTTTTTCATATTTATGATAAACCTAGTTTATAGTAATTCTAAATTCTTTGTGCGTGTATTAAAATATCCCAAATTTTCGTTAAAAAAAATCTGTAACATAAGGAATTATTCAAAATATAATTATTGTGGGGACATGATAAAATTATTACTATTTTTTTGGTTTGTATTTGGTTTTAAGATTAATAATAATTATAGAATCCTCTACCTAGATACAAAAATAAAGAAAAAAAAAACTTTGGGTCATAAAAATAGCACATACGCCTTAGAAAAAGTGTTTTCGACAGACTAAAGTAAACGCACCAAGAGAAGGCGCGATAAGCATAGTTATATAAAAAAAAAAAAAACGAAAAAGTACACTCGCGATTGTTGCCTAAATCATGTACCCACAAAACAAAAAAAAAAGTTAGTTATTTAAAAATATAACTGAATCTACCTCAACCAAATTACCCATTAATATTGTTTATAAGTGTTCTTTTGAGTCTTATTATTACTAATAAATAACTGAAATGTAGTGTTTTTTATAATAAATGCTATTAGTTCGAGCATCCACCTTTTGATATGGTAATTATTGTTACCGAACTATTGAATGCGGACGTCGGACTGTTAACACGGTATTGTACGAAACGATATTAAATTTGAAAATAAAGTATGGTTTTCATTGTTTCATTTTTTATCTTTTCGACTATAAATCCACTTGTAAGACAGAATTTTACACGAGTTTTCCTAACAACAATAATCCTTTTTCTTTACCTTTTTTTTCCTTTTCTTTTTCCTTTTTTTAAAATTTACCTTTTCTTTTTTTTCCTTTTCTTTTTCCTTTTCTTTTTTTCCTTTTCTTTTTTTAAATCTTTTTGTCCTGCCAAAGTTTCTTTCACCAGTGTAGGTAAAGTAATGAGTACCTGACAGTTACGCAAGATTCAAAAGCGAATTTCTCCTCTATCTTATTCTATGGTGTAACGAACATGGTATTCTCGAAATTATACCTACTTATAAGATAGGTCTTTTCTCCATAATGTAAAATTTATTTCGCGAGAAAAACGCTTTTGTATCTTGCGTAACTGTAAGGCCGTTTGTCCACCGCACCGTGAACGGGATGTCGACAAGAACGAGATGACGACAGTACATTTAATTTTCCGCGTAATCTCGTTTCTCGTTGACGGCCCGTTCACGGTGCGGTGGACAAACACTGTAAGGTATTTATGCTCGTGAGTAGTCTGACTGACTCTTGACAATAAGGTAGTTACCTAGGTAAAAAAAAAGAAATTCTATCGAGTCCGTCTTTCAGACAATAAAAAAATATTAGACACGTATTTTTTGCTTTATCATATTAATCAAGAATAAATTGGAAAACACGCATTAAAATCGGGGAGTGGGGTCTCTCTACGTCACAACGCACTATTAAATCAAGCACGGCGTGATGTAATGCCACATTTTAAGTCAATGTATCGCCGTAATCTTTTGATTACGTCAAAAAAGAAAAAAAAATACGTGTTCAATATTTTTTAATAATATAAAAGACGGACAAAAAAAAAATTAGATACATACCTATTCCAAGTTGCTATTGGTTTCATTGAAATATATGCTGTTTTAGTTTTATCATAAGAAATCCGACTGTAAATACCTACCTATTCTTGATGAGATAATTGATGGTACCTACTTCTTGGCCGCGCCACAGTCGCATTTTGAATCGAGGTTAATAAGAATACAAAATACAGAGGTTAATAAGAATCGAGGTTAATAAGAATACAAAATACAGAGGTTAATAAGAATACAAAATACAGAGGTTAATAAGAATCGAGGTTAATAAGAATACAAAATACAGAGGTTAATAAGAATCGAGGTAAGAGTACACACATAATATTATGTTTATTATTGTACATAATAATTTAAAAAATGTACTTGCTTTAAAGATTCGCGAAAAATTTAACAAAATAGGTCGTGCACACCGCGTACACTGCAATAAATAGTCTAATAATGTACAGCAAACTCATTGATAAACAATTGTACGTCTATTATTTGTTCTATTGGTAATGAGAAATGCTGCAAAAAACTATTATGGTAAATATTGAAACATCTAAATTGGTTATGCCAAAACATCTGCATTGTACATGGTATTTGTGCAAAAAAAAAAATTACAAGTGAAAAATTGAACATAATTAAGTATATTAATACTAACCCCGATTTAGAATGCGATTGTGGCGCAGCTAGGAAGTACTAGGAGTCGGATTCTTTTCGATTCTCAATTCTTGAGGAAGTCGTGGGCACAAGCTAGTTAGACATATAGTAATCACTGCCTCCAAAGGTCTTCCAGAAGTTAAAAAAAATAAAACAACTTCTACAATGCGTACAGTATAATTAAATTATGATTATTTAGTGTTTATTGATAAGCTGAACGAGCAGGCTCTGGCGGCAGAGGCGGGATACCGCACCGCCCTCGTCACGTCGCCGCAGCTTGGCCGCCAGTCGAGCCAGGCTGAAGCGGGACCGGGTCCGACCCTCACGACGAGACCCTGGTGGTAAAAATATACTTTTTATGCATAGTATAGAATTTGTATTCTAGCGTTTTTTGGGAAAGGAAAGATGTACGGTATAACTATTTTCTTAATATCCCTCGGCAAACTTCGTGTTTCTTCAGTCGCCGGATTTCTATCAGTTGCCCTTTGCACTTGGTGTAGACCGGACGCTCTCAATCGACTTGGAAGTATATGTATAGAGTTGTTAATACTCTTTTAACATAATGCAATTTAAAAAATGAGAGGAAAGCTGCTAAAGTCGCTGGCAGTAAAACAGTTTTACAGCTCTATATAGTTTAAATGGAAATCAAAACAAAACAACAATAAAGTACTTCGATCTGAATTCATATTATTATGCACGATAAATCTAATAATTGATGGACATGGATATGACAGCATTCGTTTGTATTCGGAAATGCGATGATTCCCGAGGTACATTAAGAAAACAGTCAGATTGTACCTAGTTATACTTGTATGTTGTAAAGTATGTGAAAGGAACAAATGAGTCAAGTGAATGGTAGTCTTTGTTATATTATTTTATTTTGTTCCTATAGTCGTAACTGTCGTACGTCAGTAACGATAGCATTTATAAACTTTTTTTACTAAAAAAAATTACGGGCGAACTCTTGGGATAACAAGAGAGTGATTTTGATGTAAAAGTACATATCTGGGATGCTGAATGATGCCGACCCGAACTAGTGTGTAGCGCCCCTCAGGTACAAACGAACTTCTCTTGTTGAGTCTGTGAGTTCTGTGACCGTACCTAACTACCACGAACATAATAGTCAAATGCTTACCTTCAGCCACCCTCTGCCAAGCCTCTCTGTCCACGTTGACCATGCCTGTGGACGCGCTCCTGCCCAACGCTGCAGCCTCCTGTGTGCTGGACCCCTGAGATTCTGCCACGTCACTCTCGCAACTTATTCTACTTGATCTGGAACCATAATAAAATTCAATAAAAAAATAATTGAGTGATATTTTATTTAGAGGCATTTAGGGATCACAGAAATAAATTTTGTTGCTTACCAGGTTTAAAAAAAACTTATCAAGTTCTTTTAAATTTCAATATACAATGTAGGAATTTATATAGAACATGTTACTAACAATATTTTAGTTAACAGGTTATGAGGAGATCACAAGTCTTTATTGTAAATTATAAAAGAATAACTCACCTGTCTCCAGGCCTCAAATCGCTGGCAGAACTGGTGCCCTCTCTCCTCATGGGCACCGTCGAAGATAAAAACCTCTCCCTAGCGTCCCTTAGCTTCACCGCCCTCTCTGACAACGTTGCCGCCGCGGCTTCATAATCCACGTAAGTCGTGGGAGTTTCCAAGGTAGATATCGACCTCCCGAATAACCCTGGTTGTCCAGACATGAAATTGCTAAACGTAGGTACTGTGACATCTGACACATGTCTTAGAGCTGGAAGTGATTCAGTTTTCGCAGAAGATTGTGGAAGGTTCTTAGTATCTGGCACTATAGTATCAGTGCTGGCTGTTGGCATTATAGTCTCTTGACTGTCCTCTATCTTCTTTTGAATGGGAGCTTCAGCTGTTGCTTTTTCTGGGTGTAAGGCATTTGCGCTGTGGGACTTCAGAACACCAACGAGCCCGGTAGCAGGTACCGGTGTCAGGCGCTTCTCCGCTGAGGTGGCGTCACGTCTTGACAGTTGGCAGGCGCTTGCTGATTTTTGAACTTCCCTTTCGAGAAATGGGTTATTTCTGAAAATGGGTAAAGATATCTAAGATTGTGTCAAATCTTTACCATACATACGACCTACTTAAACGTTTTTTAGTTAAATCACAGCAGAGGTTAATGTCCATTTATAATGGGCTGCTTTAAGCTGATTATGATGGTAATTAAACTTTTTAGTCTACATTCAGAAATTGGCTCAACTTCAGGCAACTATGGTCCTGTTCATCATCACTGCAAAGTTTTATACCTATGTAAAAGGGCGCATTATGTGTCACTGTTGCGTAGAATGGCAAACTAGGTAAGAATGTAGGTACCTGATGTTAACACCAACAGGCATATCGGGAGGTCTTCGACGTTCAGTGGTCGGTGATCGCCAGGCTGGTGAAGATGCTCCACTGCTGGCTCCAGACGTTTGACCTGCAATCATTTCATCATAATTATTTCAATGTAAATCGCTCATTCGTACGTTGATTGTCTTTGGTTGACAAGGGGATTGAAGAAGCCCCTGCGCAGCAGTAGACTGTAATAGGCTGAATAAGATGATGAAATGATAATTATAATGAATTATTATATTTACTTTTCTTCATCTTTTTTGCTTCTCACAGCACTGTAGCGGTCGATGAGTAGAAGCTGGCTAAGATTGTAATAATTATCATGATTCGCAAATGCCACTTATAATTTTGCAACAAACTTGTTTCTCTGTTTATCTTAAAACTAGTTTTGAATAACACAGAGACCTTGTCTGTAGCACCATCATTTTCTTGCTTATTGGAAACTTGACTGATCGAATGACCATTCCATAATTGGTAAATATTTTAATAACGACGTGACGTAGTTTCGTTAACAAAGAAATAGATAGAATGAGATTTAAAAAAAAATGGTAAATAAATATCTCTCATTTGGTCAGCTCATAAAGCAGTATTATTTTAATTTTATTTCAGTGTGAGAAAGAGATGAAGCTCTACAGGACGTATAGCTCCATCTCTTTTTTCCACTGAAGTAATATTAAAAATAATACTGCTTTATGAGCCCCCAGGTTGAGTTAAAAATGGTAATATTTTTGAAATTGTCAGGATAGACTCTTACCTTCTTCATTAATTTTCTTATTGTAACGCTGTATCATAATTCGGATAGACGGTGCAGTTTCTTTAGGCGGCTGTGGCTTCCTCTGTGACGAAGGCGAAGACGGCAGCGGAGGCCTGGTCCTCTTTTTCAATTCCTCAGCCTCTTGAAGATCACCAGAGCTTTTAGACCGATTACTTTTCTCCTGTTTTCCTTTTTCAGATTTAGCCTCTTTCTTTTTCCCTTCGTTTCGGTGGCTGTGATCTGAGGGTCTGACTTCGGCAAGATCTTCGACGTTGACTGGTATGACGGCTCTAGGTACTGATTCACCGCTGCGGACTACTGGTGAGAATATTTTGCGGGTAGTTTTGACTATTACTTCTGGAGAATGGTCGCGTTGTTCTGGTGCTTTTATTTTGAGGACGAAGATCTGAAAATTACGTATTACAATTTGTTGTTAAGTAGCTAAAGATTGATAAAAACAATTACGGAACGTCCATGCGTTCCGTTATTTTTTTATTTTTAACCGATTTCCAAAAAGGAGGAGGTTATATGTTCGTCACGTATGTTTGTTTTTTTTTTTTTATGTATGTCCACCGATTTCTCCGTCAATTGTGGACCGATTTTGAAAATTCTTTTTTTGTTTGAAAGGGTATGCTTTCGAGGTGGTCTCATATAAATTTTATTAACTTTGCTTCGATAGTTTTCAATAATACGTACTTTTTCCCACTTAGTATGTGGATGATATGATAAGTTCCTGTCACTGTTATTTACATAGCAGGTAAGTAGTGGTTTTCGAATTTGTGTGGGGTAGGTACCACAACTAAAAAGCGAAAATAAAAACTTTTTGCAAAAAAAAAAAAACAACCGACTTCCAAAAAACACTACAAATAGAAAAATAACTTTAATTTCGGGAGTCGGTGACAAAAAACGGAAATTCAAAACCAAAGACACCAACTTCCGAAATTAAAGTTATTTTTCAATTTGTAGTGTTTTTGGAAGTCGGTTGTTTTTTTTTTTGCAAAAAGTTTTTATCTTCGACATTGTTATTAAATTATTCTCTTTTATATTAGGTACCGTACTCACGTCAATAATATTTTAAAAACTAGATGAGGTCGGTGTTTCCTATCCAACTACTCTAAGAAGAAACACCGAAAACAAACTACGCCTATCACCTCCAGCAGTCAATTGACCCTGTTAATTGTAGCAATTAACAGGGTTGTAAACGTGCGTGACATTTACAACAACAAAGTAAATTAGTCAATATAGTATAATAGTTGTATTTTACTTACTTCTCCTTCTGAATCTGAATGCAGTGACGTCGGCGGTGTTCTCGGTTTCTCAGATGCGCGCCGTGGTCTCTTTCTTCTCCTTGGTATCTCCACTGTGACAGTGTCTACTTCAAGCTCCGTATCACTCTCAGAAGGCTTCGACTGTTCTCTTTCTAATCTGGCTCTAGTTTTAGACTTCTTTTTACCATTTGTTTTCTCTACATCCTTCTTTTTGGCATCATCTTTGGATTCTTCTAAACTATCTCTATCTTTGTCAACATTTCTCTCTTTATCACTTTGTTTATTTATCTTTGGGCTGTAGTCTCTTTCTGTTTCACTTTGTGGTATGACTGGTAGTTCTCTCTCAGGACTCTTATGGCGAGTCTCGTTATCAGTAGCTTCTCTATCTCTAAAACGACTAGAACTTCCTCTTTCTATTTCTTCTATTGTTTTTCTAATAAACATAGCGTCTTCTTCTATGCTCGGCTGCCTCATGATTTTTCTTCTGCTCTTCTCTGCGTGTTTGTTCTGTAATGTTATTTACTTATGAAGAATTTAGACTGAATTTCTTAGAGTGTGAAGAATATGTGTGTTACCTGTTCACGAATTTTCGGCCGTGCTCCAGATGATTCCTTTGATTTCACGCTGCGAGCATCGGAAAGCACAACTGTGGAAATTGTTTAATTTAGTTTTATCGTTTTTAGAATGATTATGTTCAAGAAAAATAAAAATATTCAGCTTACCAGCCCCATTAGGCTGCAACACAGCTGTCCCTGTGACTGCCGACCTAGTTTCACATAGCAGCCTGGGTTCAGCTTGACCATATGTGTACACTGGCTTCTGAGGAGTGTGGCGAGGGGATACGGCCATCAAGGGAGCTGCCGTGCAGACCTCTTCAGCCTCAACCTCTACGAGAACAGCCCCGCGAGACTGAGGACCATCGCAGTCATCGATGCCGTCAAGCTGTGGATGTGAGGATGTGAATGAGATGGCTTTTCTATATGTAGCAGGGTTAAATTAGTTTCGTACAAAGTTTTAATCAATTTTATCTAAAATCTATAAAAATATTATAATTTAAAGTCGGTTGAATAGTCTTAGCAAACCTTTGACATGAAGTCATGAAGGACGAATTTTCAAAAACTTGGAACTTTCTTTGATTCAACCCTAATATTTTTGAAACCAAACCAAACCACCAACTTAACAACCAATCAACCACCAACTACCAACCAACTAACCACGTTTTTGAAACTTTTTTTTAGATGAAGTGTTTATTATTATTGCCGAGTCATACTCACAGAATGTTCCTCTCTGTCGTACTCCGAATCAAAATCATCAGCATCATTGACACTGAGACTAGAAGCATGAAGTCTACTGCTAGATCCTGCTGCTGAAGGGGCCACGCTGCCATCAGACTGAGTCCTGGTGAGAGGAGCTTGAGGAACCTTGCTATTCCGAGCTCTTGCTGCGCGGAGGAGAGCTGATGTGGAACATTCAGGGGCGATGCCGCGCGACTTTTCCCATTCGTGGAGTTTGCGGGTGAAGGATCGAGATATACCTACAACATAATAGCGGAGTACAAGTTTCTGGAACGTTTAAGAGCAATTGGCAAACAATTATTGAAATGCAAGAATCACAAGCAAGTGTTACACGCGTGCGATATTCATGAAATGGCATACAATAAATTATTAACGCAAGTTGAACAAATTATGTTTTTAATGGAGAGGACTACATAAATGCAGTTGTAGTAGTGGTTTATATAAAATCGGCCATGTTCAGGTGTAATAATTATGGAGGAGACGCCCAGGGCGTCGGGAATCGCGAGCCGATTTCCCGCCACCGTAGGCGCGGGCTTGCGGACGGTGAGAAATGGGTAGCTCGCCGACCGATAAGGGCCAAGCTCGGGTCGACGGCGCGTTGTGTTCCACGCGCGCCTCAAAGAGATGTCAGCAGAATTGACGGGGTCCGCTAGGGCCAGTGCCTGCCGGGGGTTCAAAGAAAACCGATAGGGAAATCGTGGCCCCCGGCAACAGGGCAAACGAAGGAACACGGGTGGGTTTTAGTCAGTAAAAGTCCCGCCCAGAGCGGGAGAAGTTATTTAATTTCACAAACAAAAAAGAAAAAACTTGTAATAATTATATCGGTAAAATAACGAACGTTTTTTTTTAAAGTACGTTAAGCTCAAACTATAAGGGTATTGGTTAGGTAAACAATAGTCTATGTAAGAGTCTGCAAGCACATACCTTGGAATTTAAAGAGTCCAGTTGAAGTTTGAACAAGAACTTCATCAGGTTTCGCCTCCTCTTCCCAAGCTGGTACTGAATTTGTCTCTTTCATACGTTTCCATTCGTCTGTAGTGAATTAAGGTTTAATTGAATAGTTTTATAATACAAAAAGTCCTGCAAAGTACAGTTAAATCAAAAAAGATGTGCGCTTCGGTAATTTACGTGTTTACTATTTCGCAAACACCAACGAACGTCGCGCCATAGAGTAAAACTAACACCCCATAGAGGCTAAGCTTATATAATATTTTTGTACTGCCGCGCTTTGTAGTAGTGCATCTGTCATTACGCGTACATAATAATGATGAAGCTTTCTCTCTGTTGGGTACACTCTAGTCGCACCTTGTCATGTATTACTCAAAAGTTTTTTGGAATTGCATAGAGTTGTAATTTCTTATTTTGTAATCACGGTAATACAAAATAGGTAAGTACGTCCATGATTGTTACAACTCTAAATTAGATCTCATCATCGCGCGTTCATATTTCTGAAGATAGACGATGATTTCCGAAGCGCATACTTTTACTGGGGAAGCTGTATTTCTTTATTTTTATTTGGCGCTTTTAGGGCAACGGTGATTGGTAAATTAATATAATATAATAATATAGTATATCTTCTTTATATGTATAATTCTTCTGTAAATGTGTTTGTCACCTAACTCCTTCTGAACGGCTGAACCGATTTGGATGAAATTTTGTGTGTATATTTGAATGGATCCCTGGATGGTTTGAAAATACAATTGGATCTGGTAGGTGGCGCTTTTCGGACAGGACAACGTCTGTCGGGTCCACTAGCATTTGCAATTTTTTTTTTACGTGTCGTCTTACCCCATCTTCTAAGGAAGTCTTCGCTGAGGTCCTGCCTGGCAGGCACTGGCAGCGGTTGCTTGACGCCTTTCTTGAGTTGCCACTCTGCAAGTTTCTTGCGGAAGTCTGCTGATAGCTGCTCCTCTGTTGCCACTGGGCGAGCCGCTGCAATAATAACGAATGTTTTTATTCTGCTATAACCAAAACTGGAAAGTCTTCTGAATTTTGTGGAGAAAGTGGAATTTCTGCTCATCTGAGTAAACAAGCCAGTATCAACACTAATTTCGTAATTTTCTTACTAATTTGTCGTCATTTATTTACTTACGCAAAAATTGAAATTATTTAAATTAATTTGTCATTCTGATCAATAGATTATTCTGTATAATTATTGTGTTATGTCGTGATGGTCCAGTGGTTAAGGCCCTGCCTCTCGTGCACATTGTTCTGGGTTAAAATTCAGGCAATTATCAATGTGCTTTTTCAATTTATATGTACTTTCTTAGTTTATTTTGAAAATTACTGGTGAAGGAAATACATCGTGAGGAAACCAGGATCTTTTAGTTAGGTTATATAAGTCTGAAATCGCCAATCTGTCTTGAGCAACCGTTGTAATCAATGGTCGTGCCTTCTCTGTTTGAGAAGAGGCCTTGACCCACAGTGGGGAATTATAGGCTGGTATTATATTATTATGGAGAGCAGTGGTTGCCCAGTGGTAACGGCCGCGACTTACGAATTTGTAGGTTATAGGTTCGAACCCAGACAGGCGCTTTACTTTGTGTAAATTATTTCATCACCACTGCTCTCAAAACGGTGAAGGAAAACATTGTGAGGAAACCGGCATGTCCTAGAACCGAAAATTCGAAGACATGTGACATCTTTCAACCCGCACTGGGCCCGCGTGGTGGATTACGGCCCACTCCCTCTCACAGAGAGGAGGCCTGTGTCCCAGCAGTGGGAAAATTTATAGGCTGATGATGATGATTATATTATGGTATCAACAGCTCACCTGCATACAACTTCCCTCGTCTATCGGAGAACTCTCTTCTCAGCCGAGACTGCAGTGCTGCGTAGTCCCGCGCTATTTCTTCTCGCACACCACTCGCCTCGCCTCCGCTGCTAAGTCCCTCTGTTTCTGGAATAGATGCATCAATATTACTATCAATTTTATCTATATCTGTGTTTGAAAGATTTTTCCAGCATCAGCAGGGGTCAACAAATGCCGAGTCAACGAATGACCGCGGTTCATATCCGGACCACTCTGATCTATTTCGTGCGGACTTGTTTTTATAACTAAAACTTAATCTAAAAATTTTGAGTTTTAGCTTGCACCAACTTTACAGCAGTCTTCATTCAAGCAGATAGTTTATTTCAATATTTCACGTTCTTATTAATTACTGACTTTGTTATTTTCGTTCATTACAGTTTGTTCATTACTTAAGGGGACGATAACCAACTTTTAATGATTTTATACTGAAGATGACGTCTAAACGAGTAGTGTTAGTGATTTGGAAAAAAAAAATATGTTAAATTAGAGCATTTTCCTAATATTTTAATATTGGCATTTTTTCGATTATGTTTATATTATATAGTGAAATTAAGTTATGTCTAACGCGGATAAAAAACTAAGAATGACGCAAAATCTATCGACAGTATTTTTTTTGCAAAATCTTTTTAATTTTTTTTTGCAAAATCTATCGAGCGTACTTCACTATTTTAAAGATAATTAAATTATTGATATTTTAGTATACTTGTTTTATTAAAATACTTTTTATTTTTAATTAATAATACGTCTAATTTGGGACAGCGCTCCTTGATGGGCGAGTCCTATTACTGGCTGGCCGTACGACGCGTTGCGTGAGCTCAGTACAGAACACGCAAGCTAACCATTCAAGGTCACTGTCATATATCTGTGTCTTAATAAAAAAAATCTCTTCGTTTTATTTCCTTATTGATATATATTTTTTTATGTATGAACGTAGTCGTCGTCGTCGTTCTGTAGTACCCGCATGGGAAGGCGTGAGTTGATGTACGAGTATGTGTATGTATGATAGTTTAAATCTTGGTTGCCGACCGCTTAATTGAGACGGTTCCTGAGGCAGCTGCGTGGTGCGGGAGGGGGTGACAGAGCTCTCGCATCACAACACCATGTCCCACCCGCATCGCGCTGTTACGTCAGGAACCGTATCAGTTAAGCTGTCGGCCTTAGTAATCGTCTACCAAACGGATCGCAACAGTCATATTATTTGTAAAAACGGACCCCCAATAAAACTAATTGGTGATCTCTGATCTAGTGCATCCTAGTGTTAAAACAACGTCAGGTAGGAATTGCTCCTTTTTAACTGACTTCAAAAAAGGAGGAGGTTCTCAATACGACTGTATTTTTTTATGTTTGTTACCTCAGAACTTTCTACTGGGTGAACCGATTTTGATGATTCTTTTTTTATTTGAAAGCTGGTGCTTTTCGTGTGGTCCTATATAAATTTTATTAACTTTGCTTGGACGGTTTTTGAGTTGGGTTCAATAATACGTATTTTTTTCCCACTTAGTATATGGATGATATCTTAAGTTCCTGTCACTGTTATTTCCATAGCAGATAGTGGTATTCGAATTTGTGCGGGGTAAATACCACAACTAAAAAGAACCGACTCCCAAAAAAAAAACACTACAAAGCGAAAAATAACTTTAATTTCGGAAGTCGGTAGCTAAAAACGAAAATTCAAAACCAAAGACACCGACTACCGAAATTAAAGTTATTTTTCACTTTGTAGTGTTTTCTTTGGAAGTCGGTTGTTTTTTTTTTGTAAAAAGTTTTTTATGTGCGTTGTTCGGCCGATAGTAATTGTGTTTGTCTTCTAACTTGCAACTACGAACATAAGGCCAGTTGTATACGCCACAGTTTCTTTACGGTACGGTGTGCTAGCCGCACCGCAGAATAATCGTGTAAGCTTGTATATGACTCGGTTTTATGTGTCGTCGGTGTCGGTGTCGTCAACAAACTTCCATGATAGTGATCCGTACATAGCACTGACGAACGTGTCTACGCACGGCGAATAGACCGTTGTTTTTAATGGCAAAAAAAAGTGTGTGTACAACGGGTCTAATGGTACTTTTATTTATTTAAGGATTACCAACGAGTTACATTACAAATTATCTTTTTACAATAGTAAAACTTAGTTTTATTACATTATCCTGTAACGCACACTCAATTACAGGTAACCACAGCTTACACATTATCGAGTACTTAGTGCTCTGAATACATAATTTAAATTAAATTACTTAGTGCGGATTTCCTCAATGAAATTGAACGCAACGAAAACTTCTGAACCGCGTTCAAGAGCTGTTGAGGTCAATGTCCACAAAAAATTTGACACTGACAGCTCTTGAACGCGACTTAAATGTCTGAAATCGTTCAGTTTTTTTGATGAAATTCGACCTCAATGTAACTTTATGGTTCCCGAACCTTAACTCAAATGACTCAAACACAGTGATACCTATATCTTAGAGAGCGCCTCACGAAAGAAAGCCCGCGGAAAATTGATGAACTAGATTTTTTTAATGCAATGTGATGCAATGACATAGAACTAGCGCTGCGTCAAACGGATTTTAGTGGTGACGCGGCATGGACCGCGGACTCTTTATAGAATACTCTTTCTTGTCTTTAACACACACATCAAATTTGTCACGCGAACGCGTTATCAAAAATAAATATTGTTCCCAAAATAATAAAATTAAATGCCGCATTAAATGTTACAAGAAATAAAATATGCAATGATTGTAACAAATCTGGTTTAAAAACCAAGACCATGTAAGTAGCAAAATTGATGTGACTTTGTATTATAGTCATGCAAACCGTGTATGACTTTCTTGATTCAAGCGAAAGTTTTAATGGAATTCAGAAAGATTTAATTCGTAGAATTCTCCATGTGGCTTGTTGTGTGAAACATGACATGACGATATTGTTCAGACGAAGTTTATCAACTAAAACTCGAAACAAAATCAAAACCAATATATTTTATTTCACATAAACCTACATGGGCGCTTAGGTTGGTTTCACAGCTGTCCGGGAGACCTGCACGGGCCGCCCGCACACAGGAGACCCGTACGGGTAGCTCCTGCAGTGCTCTGAAACGAGGGAGTTAGTACGATACGGTTGCTAGCGTTGCACGGGCTCTACCCGGAGCGGGTCGCGTACGGACCAATCTGCGTCGCTGTGAAACAATGTTCTAGCGCTTCAGGTGTGTTTCCGTTCCGGGAGCCCGTACGGGCGGCTCACACGGGTATCCCGGACAGCTGTGAAACAAGCCTTAGTAGGTTATGAGTCGTAAGAGGTACAGATACAGTTTCCAAGAAGAGCGGTGGCCACCACATAACGGCCGCAGTGACAGCCGTCATGGATATGATGGCACCGGGTTTTAAATTAAACAAATGCTCTCTAACGAAACACCAACTTACATTCTGTTAGGTCTTGAAATTAAACTATGAGTACTTTAAACTAATTATATTGAATACAAAAGTAACAAGACGTTGCTCTCCCGCGCACTCCCGAATATTGTGTCGTCTATCGACTAGTTCATGCCGATCGCTAGTGTAGCCCGCCCTGATACACATAGGGTTGGGACAACCATTGAATTATCGTTATCAATTCTATATAACATTTCAGTGAAGCCATTCGACGGTAAATTGCGGACGCCATCTGGCGGCTACCGCAGTCTTAGCACACTCAAGCTTTAGCAGAAACTCGTATATGTGGCTCTTATTTGTAACATTGAAATGCATGAGTAACGTAGTATTCCATTCTATTCTTGTGAATATTAGATTCATCATCATTTCAGCCGAAAGACGTCCACTGCTGGATATAGGCCTCCCCCAAGCACCGCCACTTCGACCGATTCTGTGCTTTCCGCATCCAGCGGATTCCTGCGGCCTTCACAAGGTCATTGGTCCATCTTGTGGGAGGCCTTCCAACGCTACGTCTTCCGGTACATGGTCGCCATTCCAGAACCTTTCGACCCCATCGGCCATCCGTTCTGCGAGCAATGTGCCCTGCCCATTGCCACTTAAGTTTGGCAATTCTTCGGGCTATGTCGGTTACCTTGGTTCTCCTGCGGATCTCTTCATTTCTGAAGTAGGGAGGGGTCGATCACGTAGGGAAACTCCAAGCATAACCCTCTCCATTGCCCTTTGGGTGACTTTTAGCCTTCTGATAAGGCCCATTGTGAGCGACCACATTTCAGTACCATAGGTTATCACTGGCTACACGCACTGGTCAAAGACTTTTGTTTTGAGACACTGTGGTATGTGGGACGAAAAGATATTGCGCAGCCTCCCGAACGCTGCCCAGCCGAGTCGGATTCGACGATTGACCTCTTTCCCGAAGTTGGACTTACCTAGCTGGACAATTTGTCCTAGGTATACATACTCGTCCACAACTTCGAGCGTAGCGTCTCCGATCTTAGATTAATTATAATATTAGATTAATTAACTGTATTGAATCATGACCTTGTTACTTTCTTGATTGCAACGTTTTGTTTCAGGTGGAAACCGGATTCAAACAAATGGTTTACGGCTATGTTATTTTGGGAATAATAATATTGTTAATATACAACGCAGTAAGTGTAACACAATACTCTTTGGTACCCTTTGGTATTAAATGAATGAATATAAATATGGGTATTAAAACATATGAGAGAGAAATAGAGAGACGGGTGTCATAATCTGTGCCTTTCTATGTATTAATTATCTTTAACGAACGTACCACGTATTCTACGCGTTTTACGTATTCCGACGTTTTCTTTACATTCATCTATACTATAATAATATATAATATATTTAAAATATAATATAAATAATATTATTATAAAGAAATAAATTTTGTAAGTTTATACGTAGGTGGTAATCTTCAGAACTACCAGTCAGATTTGAAAAAATATTTTTGCATTGGAGAGAATTCTTGAGGAAGGTTATAGGCTACGCGGACGAAGTCGCGGGCAGAAGCTAGTTTATTTATTAAGTAAAACGATTTCTGTTATCTAAATGCTGTTATAATATCAATAAATATTTAAATTACTTAAATTACATTTTGAACAATATTTGTTACATCAATAATATAATTATAGTACCTAATTGTAACAACTAATTTGTCAACTTAGAGCCATCTTCTTCTCTCCTACTTTGCTGTGCCCAATAGGGTTCTCAATGATTATGTTTTTGTAAACTTACCACCTAAGTTCACAATGTGGAATGCAATAAATACATAATATTGAGTATTCTTATGTGCCTTTTAGACACTTAAGAATCCTCAGTTTTGCAACACCGCTATCGGCTGTCCGGCAGATATGGATCAACGACTGTGGACTACGCTGCCAAACCACCAGAGACAGCAGCCACAGCGAAGGAAATAGAAAGACTATCAGGTGTACCTGCGAGGCCTGCTTATGCGCACACATTCAGAGATTCTGCTCGTATGTGATGTCAAAATCAAAAGTCATTTATTCAAACTAGGCTGAGAATCACCACTTTTCAAACGTCAAAATTACAGATAGTCCCCCAAAACGTCCACCCTTCACCACTTCCTAGTGCTTTAGCTGGGAAGAAGACGTGGCGCAACAAACTCCACATACGCAATTGGAACTGTCAATTGTTCTTCCTAGTTTAGCTCTGACATGGAATCTGGTAAGCGATATGTCTGCGAGTCTTGCTGGAGAACTGTCATGATTGTAGAATCTATGAGCAGCTTGAATAAATAAATCTTGGTGAAGCAAAAAATTTGAAATCACTGGGTTTTCGATCAGAAATTCTTTGAAAAGAGGGATCTTTTTGGCATCATATCTCATTATCTACCTGAAAATGATCACTAGAAGGAGTCATCATCTAACAGGAATAGAATACTTAAACGAATGACGTGAAGAGAGTCTTTAGCCAAAAGTTGGAGAAATAAACTATGACAACAATAAGAGATTAAAACGTTTTTTGTCTTCCGCAGACCACTTTCGCAAGTATGCAGAAATGCATTAAATACAATATCCCAGCAATTCTCCAATGACACAAATAGGGTAAGTGATTGTTAAATGCATTTTACAAAGCATAATCAGCCTTTAAAACGTTCCCACTGCTGGGACACAGGCCTCCTCTCTGTGAGAGGGAGTGGGCCGTAATCCACCACGCGCGCCCATTGCGGGTCACGATGTTACGTGTCTTCGCAATTTTGGTTCTAGGACATGCCTGTTTTCTCAAGATGTTTTTCTATGAATGTCAGGTTTGCGGGTGCATTTTTCAGACCCAGTCGAAAAATATCTAAAAAATTCGTACGTAATTATTGCCAAATTGTACCACTTTTGAAATAAATTTGTATCTCGTGGGATCTCAAGTTATTCCAATTGTTTCATACACCCGCCATTCTGACGTTAGCCTGGCGGGTATATTTTTGTGTAGCCAAGATTACTGAGAAGTTAGGTGTAAAACAGGCATGGATATTTAGTACCTAATTGGTACCTCTCTAAACAAACCATAAGATAATGATACCTCATTGGAATTCGACAGAAATTGAAAAATTCATCAACAGCCATAGGATGTTACAAAAAGTTTTTTGTTGGAAATAAGTACAGGAAACCGGGGCTACATGACTATAGCGATACTTAGCATCAGGTGGAATGACAGCTCACTTCACCTACGTTTTCACGATGAGTTTTTTACATAATAGACAGCGGCAGATCTCGTTTACCCCACCGGCCAGCCATGTTGTTTAGTTGCCTGAAAACGCATGACATGAGAATTTATTTTAAAAAGGTGTAGGTATATTCGCAGACGTATTAACTTTCTTTAAAAAATCTACCTTTAGAATAGACTTTTGAATTCTTTGATATATTCGGTCAAATAAGCGATATGTAAAGTTTTTGTTCAATCAATAACAGAACCTTGAAAATATTTAGCTTACAGCTTCACGTAGAACCATTATGCAAACTGATTAACATTTAAACTTATTATCTTTTCAATATTCTAAATATTTAATTTCACTTATGAAACGTCAGAAGCTAGGTGCACGGTTCCAATTGGTCGTTTCCTATGGAGAAGAGCCGGCAAGAAACTCCGCGGTTACTCTTTTAAAAATAAATAGTTTTTACAATGTTTTCAAATTACAGTGTGAATAGGTATGAGAGGACAATGTAGGCCTATCAATAAGTACCAGGTACTTAGCAAAATACAAAATGATCCACAGGTCAACAACGTTCTCACATTCACAAAACCTAAAAGATAAGAATCTATATAAAAGATAAATAAAATAATAAAAATGACATGACTGTAATGAATCTATTTTGATACAAAATATAGAATATTGTAGGTAAGTATTTAATGGTGCCGATTCTCTTGTCACAAATGCCTCTAAACTAAACTAAAAATTACCAAAATTTAGTTTATTCCTGTCAAACGACGATTTCCCATTCTGAAATAGACTAAAGTGACACAACTTAACTATATTTTAGTTTGACAAAATTTAGATTTTCTAACTAAATATGACTATTTTTAATCGCGACTAAAAACATGTGGAATAAAATTGGTTGTCATGAACTAAAATTCACACCAACACCTCGACTTCAGATGAAAAACAGTACTGATTTTTTTTTTTTCTTTTGCTTATATCTCGAAAACGGTGTGTCCAATCGCAAAAATAATGAAAATTTCGACACCCTTTATAAAAATCCTTAAACCCCTAACACTCTACATGTAGGTAATATTTTTTCTTATTTTCCACACAAAAAGTGAAAAATCCATATAAAATACGTCGAGGCTGCCCCCTGCGCGCCTCCGGCTCTAAAAAGATTCACGTGGTTAGGTATCACGTGTGGAGTCGCGGTTGTCAAATTCGATTTAGATGTGTCAAAATTATTTTTAAATTTAGAGAATTTATTTTGCAGAATAGCTTTGAGATTCTCATAGTCAAAAGTAAGGAATTTTAGTGATAGTTTAGTTAGTTTAGTTCGGTGTACAAGAGAATCGGCACCAATGTCACTTTTAGTATTATAGAACTGCAAGTGGCATATAAATGCTGACAATCGTTCTTTTATTTACGTAGATGAAGTGAGCTGTCATTCCATCTGATGCTTAGTATCCCTATAGTCAAGTATCCCCAGTTTCCTCTACTGGTACAAGAGCCCATGACCAAAATTTTTAGCTCATCGTTTTACTATCAAAACCGTATAAAATCGAAAGATTTGGTTATTCTGAATCCAAAACCCGTATTTTCTGAAGTTTTCCGCGTCACATCTGACCTGACCGTATTTTCAAACATATTGAAAAAAAAAATACCAAACAGTTTCATAGCAATCTGCCTGATTTCCAGAATAAAGTTGAACGATAGATTTTAGATACCGAAAACACAATTTTCAGACACCAGAACCAGTGGCGTCACACGTATGGGAGGCCACTTGAACAAAATTAAGAATGAGGCATAAACCCACAACAAACAGTATGACAATTTTAATCTTAAGTGAACATTGGTCAGTTGATGCGAATAAATCATTTTTCAGAATAAAGTCAGAATGGATTCAATCCATAAGTTGCTCAAACTTATGGGTTGAATCCATTTTGAACGTGTTGATAAGTTTTTCCGATCGGTAACATAGCATTCTGTCTGAAAACTGTTGGGCATGATAAAGTTGCCCAAATGTAGAAAAAAAATAATAATCAGACAAATTTAGTGTAGGTATCACGTTACTAATCAGAAAACTTTTCCATAATCAGAAATTATTAAAAAAAATCGTATTTACCATCAAATTGATATTTAATTTTTTTTTTTTATAAATTGGACAAAAGAAAACTGGGACAACATTTGAAAACAAATGTTTTCTTGAAAAAAAAAAAAAACAACATCGTTTTTAATAATTTTCGAACTTATCATCGCTGCGTGAACTCGTGAGAAATAGGAGCGTAACAAGCACCGCGCATTTCGGCAACTCCAAAACGTTCTTTTAGTTTTTGGAATTATAGGTGACATTCAAAATGTCTGAAAGCAGGTTTTTGGTAACCTCATAAAAAAGATTTCAAAAAAATAAAATAGAACCAGGTTACTATGAGAAATTTTTCGACATTTTTGAAAATGCGCTAAGGCCACATGTGACGCGCAAATTGTCTGAAAACTATTTTTTTCGACATAAAACAAAACCAATTTACATTTTTAATATCAAACATATTGTGATAAAACGTCTGCCAATTCTTTTTGACATAGCAGAAATAGGCCCCCATAAAACTGCAATGTTTCTGACCAATACTGCCCACGGAGTCGGGTTCAGGATCGTCTAAACTAACGATTTTATACGGTTTTGGCTGTAAAATGATGCGAATGGTTTTGGTCGTCTCTTTGTGTTAAACAAACAACATATTGTAACATCCTATGGCTGTTGATGAATTTTTCAATTTCTGTCGAATCCCGGTGAGATTTCACTGACCTAAAGCATGTTTAGATAAGTACCAATTAGGTACTAAATATTCATGCATGTTTTACATATATCTAACTTTTCAGTAATCTTGGCTACACAAAAATACACCCGCCAAGCTGACGTCAGAAAGGTGGGTGTATGACACTATTGCAATAACTTGCGATCCCACAAGGTACAAATTATTTCACAAGTGGTACAATTTGGTACTAATTAGGTACGAATTATTTAGATATATTTCGATCATTTCTGAAACATACACCCGCGAACCTGACATTCACCGCGGGCCCAGTGCGGGTAGGTGGATGTCACGTATCTTCGCAATGTTGGCTCTGGACATGCCGGTTTCCTCGCGATGTTTTTTCTTTATCGTTTTTGGAGTAGTGGTGATGAAATCAGTTACGAAAAATAAAGTGCCTACTCGGCTTCGAACCTACGACCATACGTCCGCCTTACGTAGTCGTAAGTTAGGGTCGTTAGCACTGGGTCACCACTGCTCTTCGTTTTATCTAACACAACACTATAAAATTAACGTATTTTGGAATAAATCCAACTAAAGCGTATGATAAGACTTGGTAAGACTACCCCTTGGTAAGACTGGTTGTCAGACTTTGGGCTTCTGACTACCCGTATCGATTCTCAAAGATCTACGAATTACAGGCGGAACCATCGACTTAACGTGCTTCTGAATAATTTATTCAGGTATTCACCATTGCGAATTGGCTTGTGGTTGTGCAGAGGTGTATAGTAACACCCACATTTCGCCAGTTATTTTAAGTTCCTATGTATGGGTGTGTTGTATCTGTTTTGTTTACTTCACATTAATTGTTGCAGTTTCAAGGTCGGTGTGTAGGGTCCGCCACCTGCCCGGGGCGAAGACGTGCGCAGGTAATTGCGAACAAATTTGTTTGTTTCTGATATATTAATTTCTATAAGTAGGTATGTGCAAACACTTTTATGGATAGGGGACACTGCAGCAATTTTCCAGGAGTCAGTAAAGACACCTGATTCTAGACTCAAATTAAATATGTGCGTAATTGGTTTGATTAGGCTTTCTCGGCAGATTACGAGAAGTGGTGCGCTGTCTATTTTCAAGTTTTGTATTATGTTGTTCTTCATCGGTTGGGTGCAAATAGAAAGATCTTCCTCTCTCCTACTTTGCTGTACCCAACAGGGTTCTCAAAGATTATATTTTTGTAAACTTACCACCTGAGTTCACAATGTGTGTTTTAGACACTTGCAACACCGTCACCGGCTACCCGGCAGATGTGGATCAACGACTATGGACTACGCTACCAAACCAGCAGAGACAGCACCCACAGCGAAGGAAATAGGATGACTATGAGGTGTACCTGCGAGGCCTGCTTATACACAGAGATCCAGAGATTCAGCTCGTATGTGATGTCAAAATCAAAAGTCATTTATTCAAACTAGGCTGAGAATCACCACTTTTCGAACGTCAAAATTACAGACAGTCCCCCAAAACGCCTACCCTTCACCACTCCTTAGGGCTTTAGCTGGGAAGAAGACGTGTCGCAACAAACTCCCCAAACGCAATTGGAACTCTCAATTGTTCTTCCTAGTTTAGCTTTGACATGGAATCTGGTAAGCGATATGTCTGCGAGTCTTGCTGGAGAACTGTCATGATTGTAAAATCTATGAGCAGCTTGAATAAATAAATCTTGGTGAAGCAAAAAATTTGAAATCACCGGGCTTTCGATAAGAAATTATTTGTAAATAGGGATCTTTTTGGCATCATATCTAATTTCGAAATGATCACTAGAAGGAGTCATCATCTAACAGAAATAGAATACTTAAACGAATGACGTAAAGAGAGTCTTTAGCCAACAGTTGGAGAAAAAAAAAATGACAACAATAAGAGACTAAAACGTTTTTTGTCTTCTGCAGATCACTTACGCAAGTATGTAGAAGTGCATTAGATACAATATCCCAGCAACTCTCCAATGACACAAATAGGGTAAGTGATTGTTAAATGCATTTTACAAAGCATAATCAGCGTTCAAAACCTTCCCACTGCTGGGACACAGGCCTCCTCTCTGTGAGAGGGAGTGGGCCGTAATCCACCACGCGCACCCAGTGCGGGTCACGATGTTACGTGTCTTCGCAATTTTGGTTCTAGGACATGCCTGTTTCCTCAAGATGTTTTTCTATGAATGTCAGGTTTGCGGGTGCATTTTTCAGAACCGGTGGAAAAATATCTAAAAAATTTGTACCTACCTAATTAGTGCCAAATTGTACCACTTTTGAAATAATTTGTACCTTTTGGGATCGCGAGTTATTCCAATTGTTTCATACACCCACCATTCTGACGTCAGTTTGGTGGGTATATTTTTGTGTAGCCAAAATTACTGAGAAGTTAGGTGTAAAACAGGCATGGATATTTAGTACCTAATTGGTACCTCTCTAAACATACCATAAGATAATGATAACTCATCGGAATTCGACAGAAATTTAAAAATTCATCAACAGCCATAGGATGTTACAAAAAGTTTTTTGTTGGAAATAAGTACAGGAAACCGGGGCTACATGACTATAGCGATACTAAGCATCAGGTGGAATGACAGCTCACTTCACCTCCGTTTTCATGATGAGTTTTTTACATAATAGACAGCGGCAGATCTCGTTTACCCCACCGGCCAGCCATGTTGTTTAGTTGCCTGAAAACACATGACATGAGAATTTATTTTAAAAAGGTGTAGGTATATTCGGAGACGTATTAATTTTCTTTAAAAAATCTACCTTTAGAATAGACTTTTGAATTCTTTGATATATTCGGTCAAGTACGCGATATGTAAAGTTTTTGTTCAATCAATAACAGAACCTTGAAAATATTTAGCTTACAGCTTCACGTAGAACCATTATGCAAACTGATTAACATTTAAACTTATTATCTTTTCAAAATTCTAAATATTTAATTTCACATAAACCTACAAGGGCACTTATGAAACGTCAGAAGCTAGGTGCACGGTTCCAATTGGTCGTTTCCTATGGAGAAGAGCCGGCAAGAAACTCCACGGTTACTCTTTTAAAAATAAATGGTTTTTACAATGTTTTCAAATTACAGTGTGAATAGATATGAGAGGACAGTGTAGGCCTGTCAATAAGTACCAGGTACTTAGCAAAACAGAAAATGGTCCACAAGTCAACAGCCTACAACGTTCTCACATTCACAAAACTTAAAAGATAAAAATCTATATAAAAGATAAATAAAATAATAAAAATGACATGACTGACTATTTAAACCAAATGACATGATTGCCACTACAGCTGTAACAAATCTATTTTGATACAAAATGTAGAATATTGTAGGTAAGTATTTAATGTCACTTTTAGAATCATAGAACTGCAAGTGTCATATAAATGCTAAAAATCGTTCTTTTATTTACGTAGGTGAAGTGAGCTGTCATTTCATCTGATGTTTAGTATCCCTATAGTCAAGTATCCTCGGTTCCCTCCACTGGTACAAGAGCCCATGACCAAAATTTTTATTTCTTCATTTTACTATCAAAACCGTATAAAATCGATAGATTTGGTTATTCTGAATCCAAAACCCGTATTTTCTGAAGTTTTTCACGTCACATCTGACCTGACCGTATTTTCAAACATGTTGAAAAAAAATACTAAACAGTTTCATAGCAATCTGCCTGATTTCCAGAATAAAGTTGAACGATAGATTTTAGATACCGAAAACACAATTTTCAGACACCAGACCAGTGGTATCACACGTATAGGAGGCCACTTGAACACAATTAAAAATGAGGCATAAACCCACAACAAACAGTATGACAATCTTAATCTTAAGTGAACATTGGTCAATTGATGCGAATAAATCATTTTTCAGAATAAAGTCAGAATGGATTCAACCCATAAGTTGCTCAAACTTATGGGTTGAATCCATTTTGAACGTGTTGATAAGTTTTTCCGATCGGTAACATAGCATTCTGTCTGAAAACTGTTGGGCATGAGGTTGCCCAAATGTAGAAAAAAAAAATAATCAGACAAATTTAGTGTAGGTATCACGTTACTAATCAGAAAACGTTTCCATAATCAGAAATTATTAAGAATTAATATTTTTTTATAAATTGGACAAAAGAAAACTGGGAAAACATTTGAAAAATTATGTTTTCTTGAAAAAAAAAACAACATCGTTTTTAATAATTTTCGGACTCATCATCGCTGCGTGAACTCGTAAGAAATAGGAGCGTAACAAGCACCGCGCATTTCGGCGACTCCGAAACGTTCTTTTCGTTTTTGGAATTATAGGTGACATTCAAAATATCTGAAAGCAGGTTTTTGGTAACCCCATACAAAAGATTTCAAAAAATAAAATAGAACCAGGCTGCTTTGAGATTTTTTTGACATTTTTGAAAATGCGCTCGGGCCACATGTGACGCCCAAAATGTCTGAAAACTATTTTTTTTTTACATAAAACAAAACCAATTTACATTTTTAATATCAAACATATTGTGATAAAACCGTCTGCCAATTATTTTTGGCATATCAGAAATGGGCCCCCATAAAACTGCGATGTTTCTGACCAATACTGCCCACGGAGTCGGGTTCAGGATTGTCTAAACTAACGATTTTATACGGTTTTGGCCGTAAAATGATGCGAATGGTTTTAGTCGTGGGCTTACGTTTCTTTGTGTCAAACAACATATTGTAACATCCTATGGCTGTTGATGAATTTTTCAATTTCTGTCGAATCCCGATGAGATTTCACTGACCTAAAGCATGTTTAGATAGGTACCAATTAAGTACTAAATATCCATGCATGTTTTACATACATCTAACTTTTCAGTAATCTTGGATACACAAAAATACACCCGCCAAGCTGACGTCATAATGGTGGGTGTATGACACTAGTGCAATAACTTGCGATCCCACAAGGTACAAATTATTTCACAAGTGGTACAATTTGGTACTAATTAGGTACTAATTATTTAGATATATTTCGATCATTTTTGAAAAATACACCCGCGAACCTGACATTCACCGCGGGCCCAGTGCGGGTATGTGGATGTCACGTGTCTTCGCAATGTTGGCTCTGGACATGCCGGTTTCCTCACGATGTTTTTCTTTATCATTTTTGGAGTAGTGGTGATGAAATCAGTTACGAAAAATAAAGTGCCTACTCGGCTTCGTACCCACGACCATACGTCGGCCTTACGTAGTCGTAAGTCAGGGTCGTTAGCACTGGGTCACCACTGCTCTTCGTTTTATTTAACACGACACTAGAAAATTAACGTATTTTGGAATAAATCCAACTAAAGCGTATGATAAACTAAATGAAAGGTATTTAACGTTCTTTATATTTGAGTCTTCTAATAATTGGCTATCTTCTTTCGTTCGTTGTTTGTTTTAGCTCGGGCAAAAGCTGGTCTTCTATAAAGGTCGGCAGAAACCACAAAATGCCTTATGTTACTCAATCTGCATAGCCTTTTTTAAACTATGTTGGGGTCGGGTCACCTGAGTACCAATATTTTACATGGACCGACTGGTGTACGTAACCTCCATAATCCAGTTACTGGGTAACACGATACCCCTTGGTAAGACTAGTTGTCAGACTTTGGGCTTCAAACTACCCGTATCGATTCTCAAAGATCTACGAATTACAGGCGGAACCATCGACTTAACGTGCTTCTGAATAATTTATTCAGGTATTCACCATTGCGAATTGGCTTGTGGTTGTGCAGAGGTGTATAGTAACACCCAAATTTCGCCAGTTATTTTAAGTTCCTATATATGGGTGTGTTGTATGTGTTTTGTTTACTTCACATTAATTGTTGCAGTTTCAAGGTCGGTGCGTAGGGTCCGCCACCTGCCCGGGGCGAAGACGTGCGCAGGTAATTGCGAACGAATTTGTTTGTTTCTGATATATTATTTTCTATAAGTAGGTATGTGCAAACACTTTTATGGATAGGGGACACTGCAGCAATTTTGCAGGAGTCAGGAAGGACACCTGATTCTAGACTCAAATATGTGCGTAATTGGTTTGATTAGGCTTTCTCGGCAGATTACGAGAAGTGGTGCGCTGTCTATTTTCAAGTTTTGTATTATGTTGTTCTTCATCGGTTGGGTGCAAATAGAAAGATTGTGAGCTAGAGCTCGGTGTAGTGTGTTAAGTGTGATGTACTCGGTGTTATGCGTGGTGTTATGTGTTTATATGTAAAGCTATTTTAGTCCCTGTTTACGAAGAATAAACTAGCCCTTTTTGAATAGATGTAATAAAAAAAATATTTTTGCATTGGATAGCCCAATTCTTGAGGAAGGTTATAGGTTACGCGGACGAAGTCGCAGGCAGAAGCTAGTTTATTTATAAAGTGTAACATTTTTTGTTATCTAAATGCTATTATAATATCAATAAATATTTAAATTACTTAAATTACGTGTTTAATAACATTTGTACTTTAAAATTAAATTGTACCTAAATGTAACAACTAATTTGTCAAATAAAAGCCATCTTCCTCTCTCCTACTTTACTGTGCCCAACAGGGTTCTCAATGATTATGTTTTTGTAAACTTACCACCTAAGTTCACAATGTGGAATGCAATAAATATAATAATATTGAGTATTCTTATGTGCCTTTTAGACACTTGCAACACCGCCATCGGCTACCCGGCGGATTTGGATCAACGACTGTGGACTACGTTGCCAAACCAGCAGAGACAGCAGCCACAGCGAAGGAAATAAGATGACTATGAGGTGTACCTGCGAGGCCTGCTTATGCACACAGATACAGAGATTCTGCTCGTATGTGATGTCAAAATCAAAAGTCATTTATTCAAACTAGGCTGAGAATCACCACTTTTCGAACGTCAAAATTACAGACAGTCCCCCAAAACGCCCACCCTTCACCACTTATTAGTGCTTTAGCTGGGAAGAAGACGTGTCGCAACAAACTCCCCAAACGCAATTGGAACTGTCAATTGTTCTTCTTAGTTTAGCTCTGACATGGAATCTGGTAAGCGATATGTCTGCGAGTCTTGCTGGAGAACTGTCATGATTGTAGAATCTATGAGCAGCTTGAATAAATAAATCTAGGTGAAGCAAAAAATTTGAAATCACTGGGTTTTCGATCAGAAATTCTTTGTAAAGAGGGATCTTTTTGGCATCATATCTAATTATCTACCTTGTTCGAAATGATCACTAGAAGGAGTCATCATCTAACAGAAATAGAATACTTAAACGAATGACGTGAAGAGAGTCTTTAGCCAACAGTTGGAGAAAAAAAAATTACAACAATAAGAGACTAAAACGTTTTTTGTCTTCTGCAGATCACTTACGCAAGTCTGCAGAAGTGCATTAGATACAATATCCCAGCAATTCTCCAATGACACAAATAGGGTAAGTGATTGTTAAATGCATTTTACAAAGCATAATCAGCCTTTAAAACGTTCCCACTGCTGGGACACAGGCCTCCTCTCTGTGAGAGGGAGTGGGCCGTAATCCACCACGCGCGCCCAGTGCGGGTCACGATGTTACGTGTCTTCGCAATTTTGGTTCTAGGACATGCCTGTTTCCTCAAGATGTTTTTCTATGAATATCAGGTTTGCGGGTGCATTTTTCAGAACCGGTCGAAAAATATCTAAAAAATTCGTACCTAATTAGTGCCAAATTGTACCACTTCTGAAATAATTTGTACCTTGTGGGATCGCAAGTTATTGCAATTATTTCATACACCCACCATTCTGACGTCAGTTTGGTGGGTATATTTTTGTGTAGCCAAGATTACTGAGAAGTTAGGTGTAAAACAGGCATGGATATTTGGTACCTAATTAGTACCTCTCTAAACATACCATAAGATAGTGATATCTCATCGGAATTCGACAGAAATTGAAAAATTCATCAACAGACATTGTTCCGTCCCAAGCCCGCGTTTCTGAACACAGCCTTATATGTCATTTGAAGTCTGTGGACAGCAGCTGTCACTTTTGATTTTGACAGTGATTATATTGATTGACTTGGGTGCCGGTTCGTGATGGCACGATGTAAATTAGTGATGAACTATTGTTTGGAGTTAATCTAGTTCAATCCTTAATTTTTGGACATAATTTTGAGCTATCCATTCGTAACTTTTGTCGTAGCCCCATTTGAGATCCGATAAACGGGCTATTTATCGATTTGTAGTGAAAACGTGTTTGAGATTACCTTGGATCTCACCACACGGTGTATGTTGTAAAAAGTCGTTTTGGTGGCGTTTTGTGACGGCTTAATCAATGCCTTGCCGTGATTTGAGTTGATAATTGCTGAGGGATGTGATCGAGGTGCCACGTGCTGGGAGCTGCTGCGCGTCTTGGAGGCCCGTTTGCCCGTTTGTACACATTTACATGCATAACACATTACACTATTCGCATTGATACATACACGGAACGGAATTGGCCTGCTGGGGGCACTCGCCAGTGGAAGTTGGTAAGTATCCCTATTGTGCTTATTTTATCGTATTGTATGAATTATTGGTTTAAATTAACTCCGCGTATCGCGGACCTGTCGACCTCGGTCAGATTGAACCTGGGTCTGGGTCTTACAGCCATAGGATGTTACAAAAAGATTTTTGTTGGAAATAAGGACAGGAAACCGGGGCTACATGACTATAGCGATACTTAGCATCAGGTGGAATGACAGCTCACTTCACCTACGTTTTCATGATGAGTTTTTTACATAACAGACAGCGGCAGGTCTCGTGTACCCCACCGGCCAGCCATGTCGTTTAGTTGCCTGAAAACACATGACATAAGAATATATTTTAAAAAGGTGTAGGTATATTCGCAGACGTATTAATTTTCTTTAAAAAAAACTACCTTTAGAATATACTTAGACTTTTGAATTCTTCTTATTTGTTACTCTTTTAAAAAAAATGGTTTTTACAATGTTTTCAAATTACAGTGTGAATTGGTGTGAGAGGACAGTGTAGGCCTATGAATAAGTACCAGGTACTTAGCAAAATAGGAAATGGTCCAAAAGTCAAACAGCCTACAATGTTCTCACATTCACAAAACCTAAAAGATAAGAATCTATATAAAAGATAAATAAAATAATAAAAATGACATGACTGACTATTTAAACCAAATGACATGATTGCCACTATAGCTGTAACTAATCTATTTTGATACAAAATATAGAATATTGTAGGTAAGTATTTAATGTCACTTTTAGAATCATAAAACTGCAAGTGGCATATAAATACTAAAAATCGTTCTTTTATTTACGTAGGTGAAGTGAGCTGTCGTTTTCATCTGATGTTTAGTATCCCTATAGTCAAGTATCCCCGGTTTCCTCTACTGGTACAAGAGCCCATGACCAAAATTTTTAGCTCTTCGTTTTACTATCAAAACCGTATAAAATCGATAGATTTGGTTATTCTGAATCCAAAACCCGTATTTTCTGAAGTTTTCCGCGTTACATCTGACCTGACCGTATTTTCAAACATGTTGAAAAAACATACCAAACAGTTTCATAGCAATCTGCCTGATTTCCAGAATAAAGTTGAACGATAGATTTTAAATACCGAAAACACAATTGTCAGATACCAGACCAGTGGTGTCACACGTATAGGAGGCCATGTGAACATAATTAAAAATGAGGCATAAATAAACAACAAATATCATGACAATCTTAAGTGAACATTGGTCAGTTTTTGAACGTGTTGGTAAGTTTTCCCGACCGGTAACATAGCATTCTGTCTAAAAACTGTTGGGCATGTTGAAACAACATGCCCAGATGTAGCAAAAAAATTAATCAGACAAATTTAGTGTAGTTATCACATTACTAATAAGACAACTATTCCATAATCAGAAATGATTAAAAAACAATCGTACTGCGGCGTATTTACCATCGAACTGATATTGAAGGATTTTTTAATAAATTGGACAAAAGAAAACTGGGACAACTTTTTTTTTGACATAATGCCAATTTACATTTTTAATATCAAACATATTGTGATAAAACCGTCTGCCAATTTTTTTTGACATAGCAGAAATGGGCCCCCATAAAACTGCGATGTTTCTGACCAATACTGCCCACGGAGTCGGGTTCAGGATCGTCTAAACAAACGATTTTATACGGTTTTGGCCGTAAAATGTCCAAGTAAAGCGTATGATAAACCGACTCCGGTACCGGGGTCAGAGTTTTCTCAACCTCATGAAGATATCCCGACCACTGGGAATGTTCAACACCCTCTGTCAGGCGGAGTGTATGGGCATCATACAAGCGGTTCACGCCATTGAAGCCAGGAGAGTTACGGACACTCACATACGTATACTCTCTGACAGCGCTTCAGTGCTCCAATACTTGAAGAAAAAATATATTACCTCGAAGTTAATACTAGAATGTCACAATGCACTAGAACAAGTAACGCAACTAGACTAGATACTCGCAACACGGTGACGCTACAATAGATAAAAGGACACAGTGGATCGCTAGGTAATGACGTAGCTACTGAACTTGCTAGAAGAGGTTCTAGCTCAGCAGTCTGTGGACCCGAACCTATCGTACCAATCCCTTTCAACCAAATACGCAGGTGGCTACAGGAGTTTACCCTCACACAAGCTGAGTACTGGTGGACCTCGACACCGGGCTGCAGGCAGTTCAAGGAAGCTATGCCATCCCAGGATAGCAGGCTAACCAGGCGTTTATTACGCCTGGACAGGAACGGCTTGCGCCTGGTGACGGAAACCATCACGGGACACTGCTCGCTAAACAAACACTTCCACACAATAGGCAAAACGGACAGCCCTCTGTGCAGGGCATGCATGGAGGCTGAGGAAACCGTCGCGCACGTGCTCTTTGAATGCATAGGCGTCACCCAGATCAGAAACCCTCGGGTCACCCAGATCTTTCAGAGATGTTCTGAACAAACCAGAAGTTTTGATTAACTTCTGGAGGGAGGCGGCCTGGTTGAAATAACCACCAAACGGCCGCTATGGCCCACACACAATAGTCCACCTGACGGACTAAGACGGACCAGCGTGTCATTCTTGCTTTGGAGGCTGTCGGGTATCTTAACCATAGTATAAGGAGTTCCTAGTCAAATTCAAATTTCAAATTCAAATAATTATTTTCTCTTCACAAACAATAAAAAAAATAAATAAATAAAAAATAATAAAAGCCTTTTATTTCTTGCTTATTTACATTACAATTTCAATATCAATTTACATGCAAAATTATTTACGATTTCAAATTAATTTTAGTACATTTAAAAAATAAAAAAACAATAAAAATAATATATTTAGTTCTTGACTCTTTAAATGTACAAATTTATAAGTAGTATAATTAATTCAAATTTCATTTCAATAAACAATAGTAATATGATTAAAAATATTAATAAGATTCATAAGTTCATAACGTAATCATGATACAGTTAAATAATCATTAGATTTAAAATAGAAATATTAATAAATATTGATTCAAAAATTATATTTAATCAGAGTTTGTATATTGCAAGCAAGAACCCTCTCAATGAAAGGTAAAGGCCTCCTCCAGAGATGACCAGTACTCTCTATTCTCTGCCGCTCGCGGCCATTGAATACCTGCTACTTTTATAATGTCGTCTACCCAGCGTGCGTTTGGCCTTCCTCTCTTTCTCTGTCCTAGTGGACCTGCCCATGAGGTTGTCTTTTTAGTCCAGCGATTATCGCTAAGTCTCGCTACGTGTCCAGCCCATCGCCATTTGAGCTTTTGTGAGTAGCTGAGAGCGTCAATGGCTTTAGTTTTCTGTCTTATATCAGTGTGGCGGATCTTTTGGATTTTCTTAATTTTCATGATGCTTCTCTCCATACTCCTTTGGCAAGATGTAATTTTATTTTTTGTTTTTCTAGTAAATTTCCAAGTTTGGCAGGCATATGTTAATGAGGGGAGTAGGCAGGTGTTCATGACTTTAGTTTTCATCCGTATGGTCATATCGCTTTTGAGTATTTCTTTAAGACTCCAGAACTTTTTCCATGTAATGTTGACTCTTCTCTCCACTTCCATTTCGTTATTTTGTTGGTTGAATGAAACCTGCTTTCCCAGATAAATGTAAGCATCGACATATGCCAAAGATGAATTTTCGAGATATATAGGTCTTTTAATATGGTTCGTCATGATATTAGTTTTTGTTAGGTTGATTTTTAAGCCTACTTTACGACTTTCTTCGTGTAGAGTGTTTATCATTACTTGCAGTTGATTTGTACTTTCTGATAGCAGGACTATGTCATCGGCAAATCTCAAGTGATTCAAGTAACATCCATTTATATTTACGCCAAATTTTTCCCACTTTAGTTTGCCAATGATGGCCTCCAGCACCGCTATGAAGATAGTTGGCGAGAGTGGGTCTCCCTGCCGTACGCCTTTACTTATTTGTATGGGTGGCCCTGCAGTTTCCAGCTTCACTCTGCTAGTACTGTTTTTATAAATATTTTTTAAGACTTTGATGTAATCCAGTGGCACTTCTTGAGAGAGTAGAGTTTCCCATATTGATGAGTGGAGCAGAGAATCAAATGCTTTTTGGTAATCGATAAAGACAATGTAGAGTGGTCTCTTGAACTCTTGGTATTTTTCTATCAGCATTTCCAGCGAGTGTATGTGATCTACTGTTGAAAAACCTCTTCTAAAGCCCGCCTGTTCAATAGGTTGGTATTTCTCTGTGCTTTCTTTTATTTTTTTCTCTATTATTGAGGAAAACAGTTTATATAGTGAAGGTAGTAGGCTTATCGGTCTGTAATTACTTATGTCATTTGGGTCTCCTTTTTTGTAGAGTAAGATGATTTCAGACTCTGACCATTGACGAGGAGTGTACGAGCTGTTCAATATCAGATTAAACAGTAGAGTTAGTGGTTTTGATAGATACGCGCATCCTGTCTTTATAACTTCATTGGTGATCCTGTCGGTGCCTGGACTTTTCTCCATTTTTAGTGATTTAATCCCTTCAGTCACTTCGGATTCGTCTATGACTACTCTCGCCTCTACTCTATTTGTATCAGGTAATTCATATGCATATTGATCTGGTGCACTGTATAGTTTCTTATAAAATTCTGTCGCTATTTTCAGTATTTCTGTTCTATTTTGGGTATTTTCCGTTTTGTCTTTCAACTCTTTAATCCATAATTTATGTGTTCTCAGTTCTTTGTATGCTTTCTTTACACTATTTGTAGAACTAAGATGTTTTTCGATTATTCTTGTACGATGCGCCTTATAGTCTAGATGGATACGTTTACTTATGAGTTTGTAAAGTGCTTTTAGTTCGTTTTTCATGGCTCTTGATTTCGGTTTTATCTTTTGTAGTTCTTGTCTTCTGCAGATTAACGCCTTTGTGCGTGCTGATAGTGCTTGGTTTTTCCCTGGATTTGTACTGGATGAAACCTCGTGAGATTTTTTCAGGCTGGTGTCTATTGCGTTAGTTATATCGTCATAGCGCTTCTGAACGGTGTCCTCGTCTCTCCAGTTCTGCAGTAGATTTATTAAGCAGCTATTCAGCTTTCGTTTGTATGTTTGCGTTTTTTTTCACAAACAATGGCATCTTATAATTTAGACAGACTTGAAAAACTGTGACAATAGTTTGTGAGAGACTGGTGTCTGCACTAGGAATACCTGTATCGCAGATCACCAGGGTCCCACCACACGGTATGTAAACATAATCAATAAGTTAGTAAATGTGAAGGGATAGGGCATAACATAACATATAGACTCAGAGATTTAAACAATATAAAACAAACAAAGAAAAAAAAAAAATAAGAATTAAATACAAAAAAATAAATAAAAATGCTTGAACTATTAAGTGTCGGGAAGTTAGAGGGATGGACTATTTTGGGCTATCTCCGGCCCAATCCGCGATATAATTGCCTACCATACTTGCCTATCTCAGGGTTGTCAGTTTTAGCTAAATTTTAATTCAATGCCTAGAAATTGGCTGATTGATTCACAATTCGCCAAATATTTGAAATTACGATTTTATAACTGTAAGTACTTAGTTACTTTACTATACTTACAATACTGAGAAATCGGCATGACTAAACGTAAACAAAGCATTAGCGGCATATCAATTAAGTAGGTACCTAATACATTTTAGTGGGAAAGTAGGCTTGCCTCGTCTGTCTGATAGATAACTAATACAACAAAAAATAAGTAGGTATCTCATCATCAAGTAAAAATTATATGCTAGAATAAGTGACTTGGTGGTTACCTTTCCTGTTCTACTGAACAGGAAAGGTAATCCTACTGGTAATCTGAACAGAGACAACTCTGGAATCGATGAATTATTTAGACACCCAAAAACACAGCAATAATTTCTCCTGCGATTATCACTCATTTTTCATACATTTAGCGGTGCCGAAAAGCCGTGACGCGCGAACCTTGTGCGGCGTTAGCCCCGACTGGCGCACTGAGAAACGGGTCGAGAATTTGTTTAAGTGTGCGTGCGGCGAAGCATAGATACTAAAGCGCACACATACAAGCCGCGCGCGGTGCATTTGTATGAAGATAACGTACTTCCACTCCTTTTACTATGTCTTAACGCTACAGTGGATACCTATATAATATATATATATACCAGTTTCTTTGGATGTATTTCTCTCATCCACAGACACCAGACTAAATACAATAATTTATCAGGCTGGTTGCACTCAATTCAACGATTACTGTACAGAAGCATGAATAAAGCACAAGAATCAAATATTGGGAGAGGCATTGAAATTAATCAAAGGGATTACCTACATACTTATTAGTGGAGTTTCTTGCCGGCTCTTCTCCATAGGAAGCAACCAATTGGAACCGTGCACCTAGCTTCTGATGTTTCATAAGTGCCCTTATAGGTTTATGTGAAATAAAATATTTTAATTTTAATTTTTGATTGAAAATAATATATAAATAGTACTCTTTACCCAACTCCGGCGAAGAAAAAAGGAAGGTTATGGTTTTGACCGGTATGTATGTATGTTCTATATGTTCTAATTACTAAACTACTGATCATAATTTGACAAATGAGGTATCGTTGGAGACGTCATGATCGTCCGCTGGTTATAGGTTATGTGACGTCACATTAAATTCAATATGGTGCCTTCTGGGGGACATAGTCATGTACTAAAAAAAAGTTTTTAATAATGCCATGTTGGGCATCAAATGAAAGGGCTTGGCGAGTACATTTCAAATATATATAGATATATTATAAACTCGAAACAATTTAAATAAAAATAAAAGTTATAAAAACTAAAACCCAACTACGACAAAAAAGTCAACTAAAAAGACAAGACATCACAGACAGACAGACTAATTAAAAATCCGGTGTCACACGTTTTAGGGCATAAATCGAACAGATTACGTGTGACTCCGAATTTTTAATTAGTCTGTTTGTCTGTCTGTAATGTCTTGTTTATAACTTTTTTGTTGACTTTTTTGTCGTAGTTGGGTTTTAGTTTTTATAACTTTTATTTTTGATAACCACAATCAGCATAAAATAATACAATACAAGTAACTTTCATTACAGCTTCCCGATCCGAACGTTGAGGAGCAACAAATTCCGAAAAAAAAAGCAGATATTTGTGCGAGTACTTCAATGACTGCAAGTGCAATGTTGACGCAAGCTGTTGACAGCGCCACGCAATACGGTTACGATTTAGTTGACAAGATATCTGAAATAGCCAGCAACTTATATCCTAACCAAGAGCCAAAGGTGCCGATAGACTCTATTAGGGCATGGTCTAAGTTATCAGTCTGTAGCAGCACCAGCACGAGCGTTAAAGCACCTCAGGTGGAAGAAACATTGGACGTAAAAAGAAATTGTTCAAAATGTATTGAACAAGGTAAAACCTGTATTGCTGGGTGTCTAAGCGCTGAAAAGAAACGGAAAAAAGATTAAATAAAATATATCATTGACTTGATGTCTTTTTTTAAAGTACCTTTTTAACCTACTGAATAAATACCTAATTATCTAACGAAAATTAGCTTCCGGATGAGCACTATAACTACTTATACTGCTCCGTTGGTCTTGTGGTCGCAAGCGCGACTGCTGAGCGTGTGGTCCTGGGTTCGATTCTCGGGTCAGTCAAAGTGTTATTGGGTTTTTCCATTAGGAATTTCTTAGTAACAGCCCGGAATTTGGATTTTGGTGGTGTCATACGGTGCCTCGGAAAGCACGTTAAGCCGTTGGCCCTGCGCCTGATCTCTCTCCGGTCGTGTCGGATTGCCGTCCCATCGGACTGTGAGAGTGAGGGAAGAGAGAGTGCACCTGTGTCTGCGCACATACGCCTGCACTATAATATCTCCTGCGCCGAAGGCTGGTCTCCGCTGAGATTGGTCGCCATGGCCGAAATTCGGTCTGGAGGACTATTATTATATCTACTTATAAAGTTATCTTCCAGATAAGTTAACCAGCGCGAAGAAGTGGTGAAACAGACCAAACTTGTAACGGCTCCGCTTGCGGTGACTTAAAGTAGCGTCAATTCACCGTATAGCAACACCCCAACTTCAACATCGTGTAAATGCTACGTCATTGTTTCAATGGAAAAACTTCAGTGCGATAGTGTCATGTTAGACTTTTCAAAGCTAAGCAGTAAATATCCCGTAAACAATGCAAATAATGCGTTGTTCAGACAGAGGCGTTTGCGGTAGCAGGCGCGGTAGCGGAAAGTTGTAATAAACAAACTGATTAGACTAACACCGTGTAGTGGAAAACCTCGTGATTGCAATATTATAAACAATATTTTACAGCGAAAAAAAAATGCCAAGAGGGACGCCTTAGGAGAACCTCATTGGTGATGTTCTTCAGAAAGGTCTGATACGTATAGTACTCGCAACCACAGTGTGCGTAATGTGTATATGACCAGATGTATGAACGTATACGAAGCAAAAGGAGTATGTAAGGAGCGTATTCGTTGGCATTCTATAATTTCTGTCTATCCCCATGGGAAGAAAGCGTGATTTAAGAGTATGAATATAAAAAAACTTTTTACAAAAAAAAACAACCGACCTCCAAAAAAAAAAAACACTACAAAGTGAAAAATAACTTTAATTTCGGAAGTCGGTGTCTTAGGTTTTGTATTTTCGTTTTTTGCCACCGACTTCCGAAATTAAAGTTATTTTTCAGTTTGTAGTGTTTTTTTTTGGAGGTCGGTTGTTTTTTTTTTTTTAAGTTTTTATTTTTCACTTTTTAGTTGTGGTACCTACCCCACACACATTCGAATACCACTACTTGCTACCAGTGACAGAAACTTATCATATCATCAACATACTAAGTGGGAAAAAATACGTATTTTGTAGCTAACTCAAAAACTATCCAAGCAAAGTTAATAAAATTTATATGGGACCAATTTGAGAGCATACCCTTTCAAACAAAAAAAGAATTTTCAAAATCGGTCCACAATTGACGGAGAAATCGGTGGACATACATAAAAAAAAAACAAACATACGCGACGAACACATAACCTCCTTCTTTTTGGAAGACGGTTAAAACTTTCTGAAAAATGCCCGTCATTGACAAATGATACAACAAACATTTTAAAATAGTTTATGAAAAATTGTCGTTCTCTGATGTTCATTATAATAATAATAATAATCACCCCACCGCCGTATCTCTACGTTGACTTCGTGGTGGAGCTTGCGCGCTCCGAACTCTAGGTCTGTGCCGGTAGAGTTTACTTTACCGGAATGGGTCTGAGATGAGGAGCCAGACCAAGAGAAATATAAAAACCCGCAGGGTAGCATGTGGCGAGCTGTTGGGCAGTAGCGACCCCACGGACCCGATCTCCCGGGAGAAGTCTTATTCCTCACCTCTGGCTTGCCTTTATGGGCCGGCTGGAGTGAACACTGACGAGGAACAGAGCTCCCACCTCATTCTTGAAGCGCAAACATGTAGCACATTCTTTGCGCAGTCTTGAATAGTGTGTCCTTCTTCACCTCACCGCATTGTCCACATGTAGGGGCAGCAATTTTGCATGTTTTGGCTGCATGACCGTACTGCTGGCATTTGTAACATCTTTTTACCAGTGTGAAGTCTCGTACAGGCCGCAGGACGACCAATTTATGAATAATTTGTCTTGAGTGATGAGGGCCTTATGTATGACGGCTGAAACTCCTATAATAAAGTTGCAATTCTTTGTATCTTTCCTGCCAGATTTGTGGCTTAGTTTTATACAGATCGAAAATGTATCTAGGGATATAGTGGGCAGTTTGTCGGCTAAGTTTTGTTCATAAATACATTTATAAACCTCATTTTCAGCCATTGATGTAGGTACTCCTATTACTATAATGTGAGGTTTGCGCTTGTTAGTTTCGTCGACGGTAAGACCTGACGAAGCGAGTTGGACTGTTTGCTTGAGCCTGTCTAGGTCATCTTTGGTCTCAGTGCTGATTATGAGTCCTCCTTTTCCAATTTTGCGTACACCTCGTACTTTCAGTTTCATTTCTCCAGGGCATATGATTTTTTGGATCATGTTCTTGGTTTCGTCACTGGTCTCAATACTCAATTCTTTATTACATTCCATATGTGTATGTGTGTGAGGGTGTGTTTCCATGTGTATTTGTGTGTGTTTGTCTTTGAGTTGTCACTGGGATAAATGGCCACGGAGCTAATAGTATTAGGACGAACAAAGGTTTTGGACCCGTTGTTCACCATTGCTGCAAAAGATGTAGAAGTTGCTTCCTGCTTCGTACAAGACTCCTGAATCGTCCGGTTCATCTCCATTAGACAATCTGATAGGTCTCGAGCTTCGGTCATGGTTTTAAGGGACGTATGGGTTTGTATGGCTTTTTGCTTTAGCGACTGGTATTGAACAGCCATTTGCGAAACTCCATGAAAACCATGTCCAACTTTCCGGTAAAGATTGCATATTTTTACTTTCTGATCAGCGTTTTGCTTTCCCTCAGAAGCAAGCAATAGCACAGACCTCATTCAGGCACTGCTCAATAGACCCCATCCAGTTTTGAATCTCCGGAGTGGCACAACTTCAACTTTCTCATCTTGGTCCTGTCTTGGTTGTTGGGGCGATGTCGGTGCTGGTGTCGGTACCGGGGTCGGTGTCGGTGGAGGGCTGCGTCACATCTTCGCGCTCCAATTAAAGGGGCTGCCGTCCAGGTTTCAGTTTATAAAAATATGTTATTCTTTTCATTATTTTAACTTATCACTATAATGTTTATTTGTATTTTGTACACGCTAATACACTCAAACTAGGTCACTATTTATGCAAGCGTTAATTTATTTTATTGACATTTTGCATTGATGGGCACGTCTGTATGCGTTGAATGCAAAATATGAATCATCTTCGAGCTGTGCATGTTTGTTTTAAATATGTATTTAGACATTTTCTACAAAACAAATAATGAAAAAGATAGAATGGGCAAAAGAAGAGAACAATTTTTTTTTTCTACTTCGGCCTGCAGGTCTACGATATGGAGATATTCAAACACATGCGGACAACTGTCCACCACCAACTCTGTCCGAATGTATGGTCTAAACAACGCATTATTTTTAGTGTCGGTCGTGTTCTTTTTCCAATGTTTACGAGCAAAAGGAGTTTAACTCAATTAAAAAACGAAATCTACGTGACAAGTCTGACTAATGACAGAATTGACGGATTTAACAATATTTGGACCTATAAAAATGGGGTTTTTGCAGCGTTTGCTTGGAATAAACTCATAATTTATTTGGATTAAATTATTATATAGTTATATTATAAGAGGCGGATCAAAACAATCATGCCGAAAATAAGCAATGAAAGCTAAGTCTTGGTTGGAAGCAATGAGTATAAATTGTCCTACGTGTTCGTGCCCTTTTCCGGGTACGATACGAAATTCGAAGTTGTTTGGAGGTAAAAGATTTTGGTTTTAAACTTGATTAAAGCTAAGCGAATGGTGGCCAAAGTAAGGTCAAAGAAATCAGGGATTCCCAAAAGTGCATGGGTCGATGACTTTGCCAAAGTCGCGAGAAACACCTGATTGAGGGAGACACGGAACCGCGAAGTATGAAAACTATCACCTAAGTTCACATTGTGGAAAGCTATAAATATTGAATATGAAAGGAGGCCTTATTCAGCAGTGGGGAATTACGATCTGATTAATGATGTTGGAAGCTAACAGTGTACACCAAAGATCATCATCAGCCTATAATGTTCCCACAACTGGGACACAGGCCTTCTCTCTGTGAGAGGGAGTGGGCCGTAATCTACCACGCGGGCCCTGTGCGGGTTGGTAGATGTCACATGTCTTCGAATTTTCGGTTCTAGGACATGCCGGTTTCCTCACGATGTTTTCCTTCTCCGTTTTGAGAGCAGTGGTGATGAAATAATTTACACAAAGTAAAGCGCCTGTCTGGGTTCGAACCCACGACCTAAAACTCGTAAGTCGTGGTCGTTACCACTGGGCCACCACTGCTCCTACACCATAGATATAAGAAATATATTTCTATGGTGTCCATGAAAGCTACCTGCTGGCTGAAAGGTTGTAGATGAAATTTAGCACACGGATAGACCAGGACCTGGGTAGGACATAATATTTTTATCCCGGTAGTACTGTCCCGTGGGATAGTTCCCGACATCCACGCGGGTGAAGCCGTGGCAAAAGCTAGTCATGTAATAAATTTATTTTCAGAACATGTCTGTCCAGTGGAGTGTACAGCCAAATTACTGTTGTTCCTTTGTGTTTCTACAATCATATTGGTGAGTAGAATTAAAGAAAATACATATAGTTACACTAAACGTGACGCGTAAAGAATTAAAAAAAAGACACACATACAACAAGAACAAGATATGGGTAAATATGCGCAAAACCACCATTGCTCAGTATAATGCTGTGACACTATGTGAGACAGAGCCACAGTGCTGGATTCTGTTCAGTAAGGCTTTTTTTTTATCTGCAACGACTGTTTTGTTGGTCTCTAGTGATCGCCAGCGCGACTGTTGAGCACGAGGTCCTGGGTCTGGGTTCGATCCCCAGTTCAGGCAAAGTGTTTTTTTTTTTACATTGAGGCCGTCACCTCCTTCTGCGAAGCAGTAATGCTCGCGAAGGAGGAGGCGGAACGCGTGAAAGAGAGGCAAAATTTGCACCCTCACGCCCCTAAACGCTGCAGGAGGAAACGCCTTGGGCGTCGGGAATCGCGAGCCGATTTCCGGCCACCGTAGGCTCGGGCTTGCGGACGGTGAGCAATGGGTAGCTTGCCGTCCGATAAGGACCAAAGCCCGGGTCGACAGCGCGTTGTGTTCCACGCGCGCCTCAAAGAGATGTCAGCAGAATTGACGGGGTCCACTAGGGCCGATGCCTGCCGGGGTTGTGAATAAGGCCGAAAGGGAAATCATGGCCCTCGGCAACATGGCAGCTGAAGGAACATGGGTGGGTTTTAGTCAGTAAGAGTCTGACACGCCCTCCCGCTCCACCCAGAGCGGGAGAAGTTATTTGATAATTTCCCACCAAAAAAAAGTGCACTCTTTCGTTGTAGGTTTTTATGGAACTCTTGAGTCAACTTTAAAGCTTCTAGGAGCAGTTCTTTCGGCTGTGCGTTGCCTGTCAAGTTCTGTATAAACTTTTCAGATGGATAATATGTGGCCTTATTAAGGCTGAATGTCTACTGGAGCAGAGAGGAAAGGAGCGGAGAGGAGCTGTGCCAATATTAACAAATGGAATTATATAAAATCTCCGCTCCCCTTCAGAGGACAGGGATTTGCGAACTAGTTTAAAAATTCATCCAAAACCGGGAAGCGGAGAGGGGAAGCCGAAAAATACCACAGTCCGCAACTCCACTCCGCTGCCTTGCTCCGCGTCAATGGACAGGCAGCCTAAGACTAGGCTGGGGAAGCCTATCGTACACAGTACCGTATTACCCAGTTACTGGGTTGTGAAGGTCAGATAGGCAGTCGCTTCCTGTAAAATACTGGTATTCACCTGCATCCAGTTAGATTGGAGCCGACTCCAATATAGTTGAGAAAAGGCTACGCAGATTGATTGCTGGGGAAGCCCATTAATCTGTAGTTGTTTAAAACTTAGCTGGTACAGTAGGCGTCTTTTTACCCACGACAGAACGGAGACGGTATATGCGTTTGGGGTGAGAGGATGTTTGTGCAAATCCATGTTGCCATTTTTCTCCAAAACGACTAGTCCGATTTTGATGCAGTTTTCAGTTATGGATTCAGGTTTAATTTGTGCATGTTCTTAAATAAGTATTACGGTGACAACTCACCAGGGATCGCTGCAGCAAACATTGTTTGTGCAAATCCATGTTGCCATTTTTCTCCAAAACTACTAGTCAGATTTTGATGCAGTTTTCAGTTATGGGTTCGGGTTTGATTGGTACATGTTCTTAGATAGGTGTTACGGTGACAACTTACCAGGGGGCGCTGCAGTAAACATTTGTTTGTGCAAAACCAAAACTACTAGTCCGGTTTTGATGCAGTTTGTGGTAAATAGATGTTACGGGAGTAACTCACTAGAGGGCGCTGCAGTAATATATTTTATATTAGTTACTACATATTAAAGACATTTAAATTTTATCCTTTTTCAATTACTTTTTAACCGTCGTGGGTTTTTGCAAAAATTTTAATTTTGCTTTTATTATTATTATTTCAGTACGTACCTCTTGGAAGATTCACGTATTGTGCGCATGATTGTACAAAAAAATCAAGACTGTTGACAATATGGGACGACAATTCTTCGGCCATGTGCTGTCTGTGTGACCTTTACAAAACGATCACACGGTGAGTATAAGGCTTTACTAAATGAGACTAAAGCTTGGGCCTCCTATGACAGCGGTGGCCGCCACATAACGGCCGCAGTGTGACGGTTATCATAAAAATAATGGCTCTGGGGTTTGACGTTACGGTGTCAAAAAATAATCTAAGTAAACACCAACTTACTTTCATAAATAACGTTCCAGTGACCTCATTCGACGGTCAAAGTCAAAGTCAAATAATTTATTTCAATTAGGCACAAAAAGGCACTTTTGAACGTCAAAAAAGGAAGTCGAATTTTCTACAGCAGTGGGGTGAAGGAACAAATTCCTCCAGGTACACGAGTCTCTAATATTACTGAGACATTTTAATGGTTAAGATAAAGTACACATTAATATCGGTCAACTGGACCTTATCAAATACACATCATAATATAGCCAGACCCCCCCCCCCCCCCCCCCCGATGGGTCTTTTGCTTCTAATCTAATAGTTTTACACACCTACTACACATTATAAGATTAATACATATTAATGTAGGGGCGGTGCAGAACAGCCGTGTCCCTGACCACTGTCTTACTGTGTAGACACGGACGGACTCCCCGACGGTAAACAGCGAACGCTATGTGGCGGTCACCACAGTCTAGGAAATCCTAGCTTAAGGGAAACCTCAATACCATGTTGTATTCGGCGAGAATAATAATTAATCTTATTGTATATACCTTTGACTTGATAGTCTTGGAAGCCATATTCTCTTAAAACATGGCTATAGAAGGTTTTTTTTACTGACTAACATGGTGTCAAAGTTTTTATGCCACCCATGGGCTTTAGCTTTAAATGCCGACGAGAAATATCTCTCAGGCGGTTTCCTCACCATGTTTTCCTTCACCGTTTTTGCAGTAAGTGATAAAATTATACAATACGCACATGAATCCGAAAAGTCAGAGGTTGAGTCGTTGGTTGAGTCGAGCTTGAGACCTATATTGGCAGTCCGACGGTCACCACTACTAATATAGTAACTTATACTGATGTGACTTGTAACTGCTCTATTTTATAATTATTTTTGACCATTGAAAGACGATTTAATAAAAATTCACCGCAACTTTCTGAATTCGAGCATGTGTGAGCATATCCAGAGATGGTCGTTCCAATTTTATATGGAAAGAGTCCTGTGTACTGTGATGGGATCTCATAATATTTTGCGTCTCTGTCGGTATTAATGATGAAATATGATTTCTTTGCAGTTTAGGAAATGTATTCGCAGAGATTTGTGATCAAAGTCTAACTTTCCTATTGAACTCGCTGTACGAAGGCAAATTGCAGGTATGTCTAATGATCATACTTCATACAACTTCTCAAATTCAACATCCAAAAATGGCAAAATGATCTTAATTGCTTTCCGTATACTTACTGTACGTCCCCCAAATAGGGACAAGCGATACATAAGTACGCTTTTCTAACGGCTTAACGGGGATCCGTCAATGTAGCCCACGAATGCAATTTTATTTACAATTTTTGTATTAATTTAAATCATAAACATAGCTCTTAAAATCATATTAGTTGCAAATTGTCATATTTTCACGAAATAATCTTACTTGCAGCAAATATAGGTAATTTGGTGATATATATTTATGTTTAAAATTACTATAAGCCGCAGGAATCCGCTGGATGCGAAAAGCACAGAATTGGTCGAAGTGGCGGTGCTTGAGGCCTATGTCCAGCAGTGGACGTCTTTCGGCTGAAATGATGAAAATGACTTTAATTCAGTAATTAATTTAACACAATGACGTGTATATAATTTTGAGCAACGTACAACGTACAACGTAAATTTGCAAAAAACGTAAGAAATTTTGAATTTCGCGGCCTACATTGAAGGCATCAATGGCATCACCTTAAACAACTGGAATATCGTACACAGTACGAGCCTCGAATTTCAATTTCAGTATAGTTTTAAGCCATTAAACAGTCGCATTCAATATGTTCAATCAAGAATTTAGAATTACAGGACAAACTGAGGTTAGAGTATTAGAAAAGTCACATTCACATAATATCGCAAAATAAACTATTTCCAAACACTTTCTTGATCAATGTGAGCATTCCGTTTTCTTTCTCATCTAAATAAAAATTAAAACGTTGTCCACAGTTCTATCGGTTGTTGGGATCGTTGGATTACCAAGACTTGTGTCATTCCGTTTGTTGTAATGTAAGTTATTCAGGCAAATACAAAAAGAAGTAGTTTTCTATTGAATATTTCGATAGCAAACAATCTGACTGTCCCCCTGGTGGTAAGTGGTCTCCGCCTTCTAAGATAGTTGCAATACCAGAGGCTTCGCAGAAGCATTGCTATCCCAGGGACTAAACTGAAATGTCTCATGTGTCATCAGATCCCATACCCGTCCAGCTGACACAGCAATGAAAGAAAAAGAAAAGAAAGAAAGAAACATATTTTATTTGGGACACGTAGTACAGGAAATACATCCTAACATATTATAAAACAAAGTCCCCCGCTGCGTCTGTCTGTCTGAACGCGATAAACTCAAAAACAACCGAACGGATTTTCAAAAGGTTTTCACCAATAGACGGAGTGATTAATGCGGAAGGTTTTACAGTATAATTCATTATAGTTTTGTGTAAATCGGCTGAAATATGACGATTATTGTTGAAGAAGTCGGAAAAGATCATGCCGACTGGGAGCTTTACTGCCGTGCACTGCCTAAACCGAAAAAGATACATCAAATTTATGTTCTGCGGTATTGTTCATCTTAAAAAGTTCAATAAAGTCCGCAATGGCATATGTCTATCTTCTACGGATGACGCATAATAACCATTTTTATCTTTCTGAATTTGATAAAAAAATATTGTTATTTCCGAAGCTTTATTGACCGGTATAGTATTAATCCTTATCCAATAAAATATGTTATTTAAATTGGGCATTTAATTTAGATAATATATATAGGGCATATTTTATGCCCATACATCATTTCATTTAAATCAATAGGTTAAAAGATATCACAGTTTAAAAATTACGCGTAGCAACGCGGGCGCAGCGGTAGGAGTCAATGGCATTTCCTCGGTTATTAGGTAAGAAATTTCGGTAGTACGTTCCCGTGGGATATTTTCCGACATCTCACGCGGGCGAAGCCGTGGGCAAAAGCTAATACAGTAAATAAAAAAGGAGCATTTAAAACTAACCAAATTGTTATTAAAAACAAAAAAAATATGCAATGCTGATGTGCAGAAGAAATAGTTACGTTGGTAGTATTCCCCAGACCAGCGCATTCATAAAACCAATTATTTATTCATTAGCGACTAAATTAGGAAACGAAATGGTACCTAGAAGTATCATTACTTGGATTTAAAAAGTAGTCCACTTAGAGCACCCGTCCGAATAGCACCTGCAACTCGGCAGCCTACTGCTGGGATGTATTGGTTTTACAGGACGTTATTAAATGAAAGATATCGATAAAACAAATTTCGCATGTACCTAAGTCTGTCTAATTAATAAACATTCTCTTGGTTTTTATCGATATCTTTTATTTAATAACGTCCTGTAAAACAAATACATCCCAGCAGTAGGCTGCTGAGTCGTAAGTGCTATTCGGACGGGTGCTCTAAGTGGACTACTTCGGATTTAAACATAACTGGCGAAATTTTGATGTGCTATATGTGCCTGTGTCTATCTCTTCTGGCATTAAAAATTATGTGTTAAGAAATCAGTTAAATTTTTAATACTTTCAGGATATGAAGCTACGCAGCCGATGTTGTGGACGCAATGCGTAAATACAGCCCGTGAGTTGACCCAAGAATATCGTGGTTATCTGGAATACCCCGTGAGTTGACCCCAAGAATATCGTGGTTATTTGGAATACCCCGTGAGTTGACCCAAGAATATCGCAGTTATTTGGAATTGTTTTTTTTAAAATCATTTGTTGTTATTAAATTTTTGTTATATTTTGTATGGCTTTTCCTAGCACGACACATTATAATTAAGTATTACTAAAGTGTTTATTTATTATTTATGTACACACAGGGCAGGCAGGCAGGGCAGGGCAGAGTTTGTGCAGGGTTTGTGGCTGGCTACATGATAACAGCTGCAGGGGTCGATCTTCAAGGTTAAGCGACGCTTGTCGAGGTCGATCCGTGGATGGATGACCATCCATTACATACCGAGATCTCTTCGTGCCTCGTAAAGCACGTTAAGCAGTTGGTCCAGGTTGTCATTCGTGAATCTTTTACAGTCGTTACGGATAGACAAAAGGCCGAAAATCTGACAACCAGTTTGGTCAAGGGGTGTCAGTTGACATTGGGTTGTGGAAGTCAGATAGGCAGTTGCTCCATGTAAAATACTGGTATTCAGCAGCATCCGGTTAGATTGGAAGCTGACCCCAAGATATTGGGAAAAGGCAGGCAGATTGATAAAGTGTCCTAGGTAATTTTTTTTTTTACAGTTGTAGGTATACCTTGTAACGTCACCATTAGCCGGAGGGCTAGTCGTCAGTCACACATACAGAAGAGATAAAAAAAATATAAAGGATAAATAAATACAAAGGATAAAAATGACCTGTGGTACTGAAACGTGGTCGCTCACAATGGGCCTTATCAGAAGGCTAAAAGTCACCCAAAGGGCAATGGAGAGGGCTATGCTTGGAGTTTCCCTACGTGATCGAATCAGAAATGAGGAGATCCGCAGGAGAACCAAGGTAACCGACATAGCCCGAAGAATTGCCAAACTTAAGTGGCAATGGGCAGGGCACATTGCTCGCAGAACGGATGGCCGATGGGGCCGAAAGGTTCTGGAATGGCGACCGCGTACCGGAAGACGTAGCGTTGGAAGGCCTCCCACAAGATGGACCGATGACCTTGTGAAGGCCGCAGGAATCCGCTGGATGCAGAAAGCACAGAATCGGTCGAAGTGGCGGTGCTTGGGGGAGGCCTATGTTCAGCAGTGGACGTCTTTCGGCTGAAATGATGATGATGATGACAGGATAAAAAAGGTTTAAGGAGTACCTAGGTTCAGGTCGAATTCAGCTTCAGGTGAATCTGCAGCTCGGTATGCTCGGAGACGAGAAGTAGGACCAACAGACAGTGGAACAGGAAGGAGGAGCAGGGTTGTGGCGTCTTCACGCGGAGACTGACTTGTAGTTGTAACGTTTGTTAAGGTGGAGACTGACTTGCAACGTTTGTTTGTAATGTATTGAGTTTTTGTAATGCATTACAGAAGTCAGTGCAGCGAGCCGAGCCGCTCGATGAGAGCGCCGGATCCTCCACTCGACTGTCGGCTTTTTCGTGAATTCCTTTGAAACGCGTAACAGTAGTCAGTGCAGCGAGCCGAGCCGCTCGATGCGAGCATTGCGAGCGCGTGTTTACAAACAAGCCAGTGCAGGTTGACGCGTTTTCGCGACGAGGTATGTTCGCCACGTTTAGTAAGAAATGGAGCGCCATTGAACCATGTGCTAAAAGCGAGCGTTCGCTGCATCTTGTGTATCGCAGTTTTGTAATCAAGCTCGCCTCGAATGATACATTATAAACAAACGTTGCAAGTCAGTCTCCGCCTTTACAGTAGTCAATGCAGCGAGCCGAGTCGCTCGATGAGAGCGCTGGATCCTCCACTCGAGTGTTGAATAAAAAAAGGAACTAAAGGTACGTTATAATAATTAAAGGTATGCTTTCCAGAGGTATTCAAATTGGTGTAAGATATAGGTTAGAAGAATGTCATACGATTTTATACTTGAAAACAAAGGTAAATAGAAAAAAAAGATGTGGTTTTTTATAGCAGAATACCACAATCTCTTTACGAATCATAGAATAGAATAGAATAGTTTATTGTCACAAGAAAAATACATTAGTATACACTGTTTAACAAGATGCTAACTACGCTGCAGAAGTCTGTATACAGATATTGTGAGCCCTGCCTCTCAAACTAGGATAACCTGTATCTTAAGAGACAGTGTTCAGCTGTGGTGTTACTTAAAATTAGGGATTATACAACTGCGGACTGTGCCAACCTATAGTTAGTGTTAACAGTCAAGATTTACTTTATACATATATATTCTAAGAAAAAGGAAAATAATAAAGAATAACAACTTAATACCTATGTAAAATGAATGGGTGAATGTGTGTGGGGATGTGTTTATGATGTGTGTATATGTGATGAGTTTTTGTGTGAGAGTAGTGAGTGTGAGGTGATATGTGAAGAATCATAATCACATTGCATATGTGTAATTTTTTAACACTAAAAACTGTAGGTACAGACAAGCGTGCAAATAAAATATCCAAAGTACGTCTTCCAAATAAAAATTGTAAAATAAATGCATGAATGTATGTTTACTTATGAAAATTGGCCAATTCAAATTTCGATATCGATAAAGTTTTTACGACTTTTCATCGTAAACTGTATTACATTCGAATGTAACAGATTTATTTGTGTTCAGAGTATTTCTGGATAAGTTTTTTCCAGACTGATCGACGATTCCACTATGAGGTATCTGATAGTTGTGGCTTTAATTTATGTTTGCTTTTCCGTATTTTTGGTAAGTTTTATTCTGATTATTATGATATAAGAAATCTTCTGGTTTCTTTCCTATTTCCTTTGAATTTTGATTGAGGTCAAACTTTAATTATCTAAATTGTTTAATTATATTTTGCTATAGCTAGTAAGTATATACTTAGTTACAATTTTGTACACAAGAATACGTCACAAACACATTTTATGTGGAGCATTCGATTGGCCTGCAAACCTTGCCGATTGTAAGTACTCAAATAGCTTGTTCGTTAATAAAATACTTTTCAAAAAGTTAACAGAAGCAAAAGAGATCAGTAAAGAAGAAGTGGACAAGGTCATAGAGGATGAAATAACTCGGAAGTTGAGTGATGACCTGCTGCAGAGCCTCGAGAGGAAGTTCCAGGTTGATCTCCAGAAGTAAGTCTCTATAAGCATAATATACGCTAGGCCAGGGTATTTCACTAGCTTTCGGTGACCAGGTGTGGAATAAAAGCACTTTCAGCCATTGTGACCATTGAGATAGACAGAATGGACCACCACTGGCTTTAAAACCCTGAGCCCCTGTGTGGGCACTGTGTGGTAGGTAAGAGAAAAACATCGATCACACAACATATTTGTTGTGTTGGCATGCTCCAGGGAAAGCAAAGGCATTTTCCTGTGGAGTGCATAACAGTTTTTGATCAACCTGTGGTGCCATTTTCTCCAGGGTCCTATCTTCTAGCTCTACCCAAATTGCACAAAGATTATTACCAGACTCTTCTTAACCGGGTACTTTGGACAGTCAGCAAAATTGTTTATTCGATTAAATAAATAATAAAATGATGACCAGGTCAGTGGATACGGTGCTGATGAAGATCAAGCTGTTACTCAAGAATGGGACGCTGCACATCCAGGAAAAACTGGGTGACCTCCAGGAAATGATAGACGTCATCAAGAGTCATGGAGAAAAAGAGGTGCGAGCCCGAATTTTACAGGGTTCTTTTGAAATATACATAATATTGCCTTGATTTAGTTGATAATATAAAATAGAACTCGTTTTACATTCTGATAATTAAACCAAAAGCCGTGTCGTGTAGGTATACAATTTGGTCGATTTTTTCGATGCCCTTAATCTGGTCAGCGTTAGTAAATTTTTATACGGTTTAGGTGTATCTGTTATTTACCTTTAATGAGTATAATTTAGAAGAAACATTTCTTGCGCAAAATATTAACACAAACAACAAAAATTTCTTAAAGAGTATTTTAAAATTGCTAATATATTTCCTTATTCCCAAACTAGCTGGAAGTCTGCTTACTACAGAAACAGAACGAGACCTCTGGGTTAGCGGAGAAAGCTCTCCATCAGATGGTGGTGTGTGGCTACGCGCTGATTGGCCACGATCCTGCGCAGGCGGTGCACAGCGTTCTAGCTCTTAAGAATATGATCAGGCAGGGGATCAAGCCGGTGAGACTATCATTATTACTTAAGGTCTAGTTTTGTCTGGTTAATGCTACTATTAAATAAGAACGTCTTGGATGGTGTTCAAAAACTATATGATGAAAAAGATCGTGGATGAGGACTGCGTTTGCAACAACAGCTGGCTAGACCATTTTATATTTAAAATATATCTTTGTTTTTCGAAAATAAGTTCTACTACTGTCTAAACTGTTATTGGAAAACTATGTGCCATGTTCAAATAGTTCACAAAATAAAAGCTTAAGGTGACTTTTTAAACTGTGTGATTTCAGAAAAATTTAAATCAATCAACTGCATCTTGTTATCTTTATTTTGTGATAATTAAAACATGAAAGAAATCCAGACTTTAGAAATCAAATAAAAGATAGCGCTAACATTCTATTAGCGCACTGCTAGAATATCAAAATCAATTCAGCCGTCCTGTCTGGAATCCAATTGGCTTATATCCAATTATCTGCATATCGAAATGATTTTGGAAAATTCAGCTCACACGGTCAGGAATGTGGTATTTCCTTTGTTTATTTTTTTGTAAAAGCTAGCATTTGCGTAGCAAGAATTGCCTTTATTGCAAACAAAATATTTCTTCTTCATTCATAAACAACATTGATGGATGATGTTCACGAGCGCCCAGTGTTCCACGCAAATAGTTTGCACTGGAATCTGGACAGTATTTCTGGGAATTTAGGAATAACATCAGCGGATTGTCTGCTTGTTCTCTGGCGTCAGGAGTTGGCGGCTGTTGATAGCTTTTAGGTAATATGCTACAGAAGCTACATTTAATTTAAGATCCACAAAAGAGGTTCAAATTTTTGGGGAGACTGCTAGGAACTATCACCTAGATATATATCATCCGGCTAAAATTTACAAAAAAAAAAGCTGGCAATCGTCTCTAATCATTCAGAGAAACCGTTAATATTTCCTTTACATAAAGTGGAACATAATCATAAGCGATAAAACGCTTTAAAAAAACACTATATTTACCAGCCATCAATTGCGAAAAACGCAAAAGAATTCTTCATTACGAATACAGATCAATAGCCTAAGTCAATTCCATTTAACATCAAAAGCAATTTCAGGTGAATAACACTAAATAAAATTTCCAGATATACGACCAAAAGAACGAGGTTTACGGTCTTCTGAAGGTCTGTGGACACGACCACGATACTTTGAAGAAGGTCATTAAGTGCGTCATCTCCAAGGTGGGTGGTTTAAAGACTTTTAGACGAATTGTGCGCTTCCAATGATGCGTTCTATGGCGGTTAGGAGCAATTAGGCGTATTTAATGAGTTGGGTTTGGGACGGTGATAGACCTTGGCCTGATTTTTATGGGTTTTGGGGGCAAGCGAGCAATATGGCGATGGTGGTCGTAATTAACCTATAAATTTATGGCGAACAAGATGTCTCAACAGTGTGAATAGCTGTAGAAACCTAAAAGTAGTAGATATATTTTGAGCAGTGAAACTTTAAAACATTCGCAAGCGTGTTCTATAGGTTATTATCATCGACTGGTATGAATAATGTTTTAAAGTGAAAGTTTTATTACATCGTCTCAAACTTTTTCGTCTGTGTGTTGCATGTCGCGTGACAGTCGGCCGCGGAGTAGGGATAAAGTGAAAGGCGCTCGTCAGAGCAGCCAAGGCCAATATGGCGGCGCCTATAGAAGTTTCACTTTTACCGTGGTTTCATAAAATCACACAATCCTTTTTTTTGCCTAAAGATGAAAGAAAACATGCTCTATTATACTACTATTGCAATTTTTCCATCGTCGCACTGTTTATAACGTTTATGTATTGATCGGGTTTTATGTTACGGCTAATTAATGGTCATTTAAATGCGGGTGGGTATAGAATTTGAGACTGATACCAGTCTAAAAATAATGCAACCCGCATTTTTGCAAATAAATCTACATGTCAGCCATTACGAAGAAGTCAGAATCTTAACAATTTTTTAATTTAAAAATTGGCATCTTTGGTTAGCAGTTTGGCACTACTACTTACCACCTTGATACAATTTTTTGGCAACGTACAAAGAATTAATTTATTATTATTATAAGAGTTTCATTGTTCATAGTTTTTACCCGACTACGGCGAAACAAAAAGGAGGGTTATGATTTTGACCGGTATGTATGTATGTATGTTCATCTGTTACCTCATAACTTCTAAACTGCTTATCATAATTTGATAAATGAGTTATGGTTGGAAACGTCTTGATCGTCCGCTGGCGACGTCAAATTAAATTGAATATGGCGCTCTCTAGCGGGTATAAAGGCACGAACAAAAGCAAAAGTTTTATCATGCCTTGTTGGGTATCAAATGAAAGGGCTTAATTAGCACATTTCAAATATATATATATATATATATACTTATATTATAACCCCAAAATAATTTAAATAAAAATTATACAAACTAAAGCCCAACTATGATAAAAAAGTCGACTAAAAAGGTTTATACATGACTTGTCTTGTTTTGACTTTTTTGTACTTAATTACATTAATTTATCACTCAACGTCTCTTGTGAGTCAAATTCTGAAAATGACGTTTTTGGAAATCATGTGCCGAAAATCAGTGCATTCAACCAACCGTTTAATAGATCATAAACACAACCGGAAAACGGATATTGCCATATCAATTACCTACCGTAACACTTATTCGGGTCTGAACTGCAAAAAATTCGTAAACTTCACGGAATATGACTCATATCCGGTCATAGAGCGAATAATATTTAGTATAACGCGACGTTACAATGTTTTACGAGAATTTCAGCTATGAAGCTTTCAGTGCCTGAATTCTGATATTATTTTATAGTTTTATTTGATACATTTTTGTTAGAAAAATAAATGTTAAAAAATTTTAAGATTGCGAGGTGGGATTTCGTGGAATCTGTAGGAGTGGAACTAGATAGTGTTTGTTTTGATGCTTCAATATCAACAAAAGACTAGATTATTTAGGCTCCACATAATTTTAGCCTGAAATTTGCATGTTTGGGTAGAAAATTGCTCGTGTGTGACATGCTAGGCTATTAATATTTTTCCCGTCACTAATAATCGCTGTGTATAGTTAAGTTATGAATAAAATCAGTGCAGCCATATTTGTTTTGTGCTTATCATAATTTTACTCACCGATTACTAGTATGTTTAAATGTAGGTAACAATTTCACTATTGTTATTCTTTAACCTTTATCCTCTCTCTCTGTCTCCACTTAACATTTCTTAGGTCTCCCTCTTAGAACAAATTAACACAATTGTCGAATGAACATTCTTTTGTTCCAGTCACCAATAATAAAATCTGCAATGATGGACGTGACCTCGAAGCTAATCGAAGGAGTAGTAAGCCTAACAAAGCTCATGGCTCATGGAGCGATGCACGAAGCATGCCTCATAGAAGTCATTAGAAACATTGAAGATGAAGCATTTAGCCTGGTTGAAGACGTCAGACTCTGCGTATATAAAAACAATACCTTCATGCAAGATGTAAAAGATTATATCAAAGAGAACAATGCTACAGTACTTGATATATATAGAAAGGAGAAAGATAAAAAACCAGAGGCTTCAGTAAAAACAGATACACTAGATAAAGTGAAATCAGAGACACTCGTGAAAGAAGGAGATGCAAAGCATGTGAAAGCCTTGATCAGAAGGATGTTGACTGAAAATAGGGTGCAGAACACAGATTCAACTTTAAAGGATAAACTCGCTAAGTTACAGCAGGATTTGGAAGTTATTGAGGCTAATGAAATAGTTAAACAGATTAAGGCTGATAAATAAAATATTATCATTTATAATTGCGTTTGAGTTGAAAATTTGTAATAAGAAAAGGTAATGAATGGCAAATGGTGTGAATTATAATAATTAACTTCCTTCTTTAAGTTTGTATAATTGCATATCACATGTGTGAGCACTATGACCATGTACATTCCATAAAGCTACCATTTACTGGGTACGTCTTTCATTGACTTGAATGTGCCCTGGCGGCTGAGAGTATGTCATGCTCACTCAAATGTCTCGCAGATGGTGGCGTGTGTGTTGGATCATTAAGTTCCCTTCAAAATGGTTGAGCTAAATGGTGCTGATCCATGTGTCATCTTCGTGAACGGGCACCGTCAGTAGGGACTAGTCATCTCTTAGCTGCCACGGTTTATTTTAATTTATTTATATTGTTTTATATTTTATTACGGACGCTTTTAACGTGCACGTCTTTCTACATTGTTCTCACATGTATAATTTCAACACGAATGATGTAACCAATATTTTGTAACAATATTTTGATTTAAAAGAGTGTCCGTGGAGTTTCTTGCCCGTTCTTCTCCATAGGTACCTACCTACTACGCTTTGGAATGGGTAACTAGATTCATTTCTCTGACCGACTGACTCCTTGATAATTCAAAAGTACCTGTAATTGGTTTATTTGCTTTGAGTTTGTGTTTTGTTCTGATACTTTTCTTCTTGTCAAAAGACTTGCCAGATTTTACTCTAAAAGAATAACATCTATCCAGGCTGTATCAAATGTTTTTAGCATATTTTTTGCAAAATTATTAATTGTCACACACCTATCTGAGTTTAGCCGTTTTTGCCAAAATGGTTGTTGAGATGAAAAATAGTTGTCTAACTCTCATGTGTTCGTTATGAACTTATTCCATTAAAGAGGTTCTACATCAAATCTGTGATATTGCTCCATTTTATGACCTAGTTAGCTTTATTTCCACTAAAACCAATACTGGCATTGGCAAAATCAAATTTATCGCCGGATATTTTTTTATTCTTTAACCCAAATCTACGATGCAGACGATATCCGAACATTAAAAATAGTCTACTTACGAAATCCAAGTGTTTACGATGGAAACGCTAAGACAACGTTGGCTGTTCGCGTTATACTTTTTGTTTATCCGACTGCGGATGAAGCTTGATGCACGCATTGCGTTTGATTGCCACGATTCTCTGTGATGTAATCTCGATCTTTACGATTTTGTATTTATGTATTTGAGGATTTCTTTTTATGTTTGCTGTAATGATTACTTCGATGTGAAACAAAGCTAGTTCAATTTCTTCGACGTCTAATTGAGAGTTCCTCGTCAATAACAGATCAAAAGGGCAGAATTTGATGACTAATCTGGCATGGATAGGTATAAGGTATACCTAAATACCTCTTGCTCAAATTTTTTTCAAAGTTCAAAGTTTTTATTAATGCGATTTTTGGTGATACAACAGGGTCTTAAAAATATTTTATAGTGCGCAAAAATCTACCCTTTAAAGGCATGCATTGTTAAATTACAATATTAGAAATTGAAATTAAGTTAAAAATTACATGAAACATAATGAACAATCAATAAAATCAATAATCAATAGAAATTAAAAACAAGATATATTAGATTGTAATAAATTTGTAGACATATGAATATTACATTAAAACATAAATACATAAAATGGTCAAATTTTATCAACTAGGAATTCGTCAATGGTATAGTAGCATTTATCTATTAAAAATTTATTTAGTTTACGTTTAAATTGTGTCAAGTTTAAATCTTTTATGTCATTTGGTAGCTTATTAAATTTTTTTGGAGCCATGCAAAGTATGTTTTTGTGCATAAGGGCAGTTTTAGAACTTCTTAGTCATAATTCATGGCGATATGTTGGTCTTATGGATCGATAGCTTTGTTCTGAAGCTTTTTTAAATAAAGCACCGTTTTATTTAATATAATTACTTAGACTTATCCTCATATATTTGTAGGTTCAGGAAGCATGCTAGAAATGAGACTCAGTAGAGTTAGAATTTTATTGGGCTCAGTTAATAATGGATACTCTCCATTGTGCGCTTTTATATTTTCTGACGTGGCTATATTATCTTGGACGTCTACGTCACGGCATCACGAAGACAGGGAAGTGAAATGCATGGATATATATGAAGACACTTTGAAATTTCCGTCCACGATAACGTGCACGTATTTCTATACATTTTATGGGTGTGGTCGTACGATAATATCGTGACGTCAGAAATTATAAAAAACGCGCTCCAATCATCCATATTTCATCTTTCAGATTGACAGACCTACGCACTAGTCCATCCCCTCACCCATTCAACCCGACGATATTTATGTAATCTCTTAAATTAGATTAATTCCTTCATTTTCCTTACGTAATTTTATATCAAATGGACAAGATATTCATGCCACATAATTACGTTTAATCTCAGAAACGACTTGTCATAAACGGGACGTGGTTCTTTGATCATGACATAAATGACATTATTATTTGCGATAATTGTTTTTCATAGTTAAGGTGAATGCCCTTTGGCTTTTTAATTATTGGCCTTTCTGGCTTGCTTCCAAGTGTTAATGCGTGAACATATGTTGAAGTGCTTCGATTACGTATGCATGTTTTGTGGGTGATGTTCTCAAAAACTGGAGTGCTTACGTTTGTTTATGAAATTGCTGTCATGGGATGAAATATCAGTGGTGTTATGTATGGTATATCTCTGTGGGATGAAAGGGTTGTTAAAGATTTGAAATTGAGTTAATGCGGGTTAATGTGTGGATGCCATACGCTTTTTCTGTGACGTAAGAGGCGTAGCTCTTTCAAGTAAAACGATTTTTATAATATTTTCTGTATTCTTGGCTCCGGCAATTTCTTATGTTAGTAAGTACTTAATAGTCTTACTGGGTTTTTAGGTCTCCTGACTGGACAGTTTCGCCATGTATTCATAAAATTATTATTTTACAAAATGGTGAACAAAATCATTTAAGTCCATAGTTTCATATTTGTTTGTATCGATTCAGTATTACAAAAAAATCAAGACAAAATTACTGCTCTGAGCAAGTTTTCATATTGAAAATACAACGCAGTTTTTAATAACCAACTTACATAATGAAATTCAGTTTTCTACAAAATTTGACTATTAATAAATTTAACTACCTGCCTTAAAACCATAATTATTTATCGTCATTTCCGTTTCCCTGCTATTATTATTTGAGAGATAGATTTCCTCGAATAGTTGTAAAAGATATTAAATACGGTTTCCTGAAAAAACTCGTAAATGTCGACTAAAAGTTAAGATTTAGAGTGGCGCTTATAGAGATCTCATCGTTGATGTGGAGAAAACGTATAGTCCGTTCGAAAAGAATCTTATGAAAATGTAAACAAATGGATGAGATAGCATACCTGCGGATGCCAATTTGAAGTGCTATTTACAAATTGAGTGCTTTGATTTGATTATTTGAATACTTAAATCCGAAATCTAATTTTAAATCACCTTAAAGATTTTTCCATTTGACAATTGAGGTTAATTTTATAACCTCAATTTTTGTCTATGATTTATACTTGATATAAACTTGAAATCTTCTAATTACAGATGAATGTGTTACTAACCATAGATATATTATTAAAACTAGCGTTTATTTCTACATTACTAACTCCTTTCAGTGAGAGAATTAAACTCGAAGACGGTTTGTTTACACTTTTATCAGAATTTATTTGATCACACCAAAGACAAACTTCCTCTACATAATGTGGATTTTGAAGTTCACTGTTATCTAATACTGGTAGGCTATTAGGCTGTTGTTGCAATAGGCTGGTATGATGGCCCAAAATTTAAGAGTCATATAATATCAGGATACGATTAAGTTCTCATAACTATTTAAGTTTTAGGTTCTAAGGCCGCACGTTCGCACGTCCTCTGTCAGCACGACCACTCATTCAGGTTCACCGAACAAAAAGTAACATATGAGCAGGTTAGGGTTGTTTATGACGAACGTTTACATTTGCGATATATATAAAGCTGTGTCCAGATATCGCGGGTCTCAAACCATAGGGGCGTATCCACAAAACCGTTACTTTTCAGGAGAGACAAAAAACTGAATAACTTTTTTTGTGATTGAGCCAGCTTATTGTGTTTTTGCATGTGGCCATATATTTACAGTTTAGTTCATATGGGATGCTTGATTTTAAGGTATTTCCTCTATAACACCAGTTTTTGGTTCTTACATCTATTTGGCATGACGGAAATACGGTAAAACTCCATCAAAATTCCCCCAAAAATGCTTGAAATTTATGGACGTAAAACTTTTTTCTTTAAATTATTAATAATTATACCAATATTTATTTGAACTTAGTTGGTGATTTAAAATATTGCAATTTAGGAATGAGAAACCATCAAAATTAATGTTATTTCTGTGATTTTAATAATTTATACGCCTGTCTGGCTTGTCATTAATACTGAGAGGTGTTTGAATTCTAAGTGGAAGTATAGATCATTTTTGTTCTACAATGTAGAAAAAAAAGAACAAATGGTAGTAATTACAATTTTTTTCGGTGTGAACAAAAAATAAGAACAAAAAATATGCATATAAAAATGTAAAAAATCATAAATCTGAACAAAATTATATTAAACGATATAAAACACAAACATACAAAATTGAGCTCATTATTAATTGATACATTATCACAATCACCGAAAATTGGCCGTGGCAACACACAAAACGCGTAAACTCTGGACGGACGAGAAGATCACCGAACTCGAGGAAGAATTGAGCAGGTTACGATTGGATATTTGGGTTATCTGAAGTCCGAAGAGAGGGGGAGGACTCGAAAATCCTCAAATCTGGGAACCTACTCTATTTCCGGGAGGGGCGATCAGCAGTCTCAAGGTGATATCGGGTTTATCATTCATAAGTCCTTTGTAAGCAACGTGCTGAAGATAGGAAGTGTGTCGACCAGGGTGGCGTACTTTATACTCAGAATATTAGCAAGATATTCGTTGAAGTTAATACAAGTTTTAGCACCGACCTCGTCACACCCCGGCGATGAGGTGGAGACCATGTATGAGAAAATTTTCAGAGCCATGTTTGCCTGTAAAACTCACTTCACCGTTGTTATGGGGGACTTCAATGCGAAACTGGGCAAACGAGACAATTATGAACTACGAGTGGGTCAATTTGGAGTTGGACATCGGAACCACCGGGGTCACCTACTGGCCAATTTTATGGAGAATGAAGTCCTCTTTATAAGAAACTCCTTCTTCAGAAAGTATGATCCAACTAAAGAAAAAGAAGACAGATGCATCATTATGTCAACGAAGAAGCAAACATTTAATAATGTCTCTGTCATCAATGCGCTGAAAACCGGAAGTGATCACCGCATAGTAAGAATTGCAAATAGTACATTGAATCTAAATATCAAGCTGGAAAGATCTCGACTGATGAAGTCTACGTTCCGCCCAGCACCGATCCAAATCCAAAACCCCGAGAGCTTTCAGCTCAAACTTCAGAATCGTTTCAAGTGCTTAGGGAGCTCCATGGACAATTATAACGATGGGTTCGTGAAAATTGTTCATACGGTTGGATCTAAGATTTTCAAAACCCGTCGTAAAAATAGAAACAAGAAGCTTTCTGAATCTACTTTACAGCTCATGGAGGAGAGACGTGAGATGATCCTACAGTCTTCAGACGTTGCGTGCATCTACCGGTAGCTCAATGGACGGATCTGTAAGTTCTTAAAAAGCGACTTTTGGTGCTTTAATACTGACCGTATTAAAGACGCGATAAAGAGCGGAACAAGAGCTTCAAGTTCTTTGCAAGAGATCTGTATATTAGGGACAGCCAGCTCATGAAGATCTTCGAGAAAGAGGTCAATCATCGACTCCGACTCCGTTGTCCGACTCGTCTGGGGAGCGTTCGGGAAGCTGCGTTATATCTTCTCGTTTCACATACCACAGTGTCCTAAGACGAAAGTCTTAGACCAGTGCGTGTTGCCATTAATGACCTATGGCACTGAAACATGATGCTCAAAATGGGCCTCAATAGAAGGCTGAAAATCATCCTAAGAGCAAAGGAGAAAGCTATGCTTGGAGTTTCCCTACGTGATCGAATCAGAAATGAAGAGATCTGTAGGAGAACCAAGGTAACCGACATAGCCTGCAAAATTGCCAAACTTAAGTGGCAGTGGGCAGGCATATTGCGCGCAGAACAGATGGCCAATAGGACCCACGAAAGATAATTAATTCAGCATTAAAATTGACGTCTACTCCATATGGCAGCTCATTGCAGAATGACCGTGTTGGGTATTCTTGATATGACTATACGTCCACATTTTGACGAAATCTTGAGACAGTAATACTAAAATGTGTAGATGTGTGTACATACGTCTGCAAGTGATGACTAAATATCTTCAGGATCATGTTGAAATGGACAATCGATGCGCATAAGTCCCTATGGCCCGACACAATTCTCTTAGATCATAATAAAATTGAAGGTCGTACGTGCATACGTCTTTGTGGCACGTTAAAACTGCCCCAAAAAGTAATAATTATTGCTCTTACGTCTACTATACGGCTATATGGCCTAAAAATAATTGCAGATTGTCTAGCTTACGATAAATAATGTTTTGTAATTAATTCCAAAAGTAATTAATATTAAATTACAAGAAAAATAGAGATTACGTATCGCATGTAGTAGAATCCAATGGCATTAAAAACGAAAAATCGCATTTTTGCATGTACGCCCCTATGGTTTGAGACCCGCGATATGTTCTTTTGTCCATACCGTACCTCCGTTTCGTATCAGCGTCGCGATCCAAGAACGCTAGTTTGGAAGCCCGTTCGGTACAGTACGGTGGTACGGCACGCGGCGTCTCGATACGGATAAGGTAAGCTCCGATCCATTGCGAGTCAGTTTTTTTTTGCTCCCCGACTAATAATCATGATCAAAACTTTGATCCAGCCCGTCTCAATCTTGATTTCCTCCCTCCGGTTGACGCCCTAAGCCGAGGTTCGTACCCCACAGGGGGTGCCCTTAGCGAGCGTTCACCTAGTTTTAATTAGCATAACTGAATAACCCTGGCTGGAGGTTTTAAGTGTAGTAGCTTAAGGCACTCACAGGAAAGCCCGGTTAAGTAGTCATGATCTCAGAGGTCAACTACGAGATGCACTACCTAAAAAAAAACTGTTTTTTGCCCCTTTCAAAGGCGATACGCTATGGCGACTCCAGACATTTTGGATCGCGACGCTGCGGAGGTACGGTATGGACAAAAGAACATATATGCACGCAGCTTAATGTTTAGATAATGTCAAACACATGTTTTAATGTACCTACATAATATTAGGTACAATTTCATTATGTAAACACAAAGATTTCCATATTGGCTTGCGATGAAAGAAAATGTTTTGCTAATCATTTCCTGGGAACATTTGGGATTATTTAAAACGAACTTCCGTTTATAAGATTATTATGGCTTGCTTTGAAATTCGTAGGAGATATTTACAAAACATTTATTTTGTTTTTAGAAGGATTTACGTAAACAACTGAGTGTTAATTTGAAAAGATGTATAAAGCTCGCATCTCACGGAAGGATAAGTCTCCAATCATCATCTGCCTAGGCTTTTCTCATCTATGTTGTGGTCGGCTTCCAGTCTAACCTGATGCAGCTGAATACCAGTATTTTACATGGAGCGCCTATCTGACCTCTACAACCTAGTTACTACAAAGACTCCCCCTAAGCAGATCCCCTGTTTTTTAAAATGAATTCTTCACTGACTTTCTCCACTGTGCTTGGACTAATCTCACCTTGATTGGCGTTTAAAAATAGAATCTTCGTCATTTAGCTGCACTCTGTGCTCTCATAACAGCATTTTAACAGACTCTAAAGTCACATCAACGTGAACTATTAATAAAGCCCTTAACGACCAACTCCTCTTAAATTTCGCTCATTGCCAAAATTCCCGTACAATTTACCGCAAAAACTCAATCGTGTGAAACAAATATGTGTCAGGGACGGTTGTGACGCGATCAGCAAGCAGTAATATCGACAGATCTGCTAATGTATGAGTAATATTACTAAAATAACTTACTAATACGTAGTTACGTATTGTGCGGTATTTTAAACTGTGTGTCGTGGTTTTAATGTTTTCTGAATGGGCATTTTTGCATTTTGTGTGTCTCTTGAAGAAGTCGTCTCTTGAACTGCTGATTTAAAAAAACCTTTTTTACAAAAAATACAACCGACTTCCAAACTACAAAGTGAAAAATAACTTTAATTTCGGAAGTCGGTGTCTTTGGATCAGTATTTTAGTTTTTTGACACCGACTTCCGAAATTAAAGTTATTTTTCACTTTGTAGTTTGGAAGTCGGTTGTATTTTTTGTAAAAAAGGTTTTTTTTTTCACTTTTTAGTGGGTTGGTTTGTAATTTATCTAAGTTACAATAGCCTTATGTCAACTGCTCAGCAAAAATACTCAAATCGCTATAGATGTACCTATAATATTTGAAGAGTTCCCTCGATTTCTCCAAGATCCCATCATCAGATCGTGACCAAATGACAATGAGACTAACTTGAAAGTATACCCTTTCAAACAAAAAAAGAATTTTTCAAATCGATTCAGCCGTCTTCGAGTAATCGGGGAACATAAATAAACAAAATATCCCGACGAATTGAGAACCTCCTCCTTTTTTTTTTTGAAGTCAGTTAATAATGATCACTGTCAAAAGTATTAAAATTCAAATAATGTTCTTATTTTAACAGCATCTTTTCAGATCCCGCACTTAGGGCCCAATCACATGTAACACAACCACACCACAACTACATCACGTGGCGGCGCTAGTTGTATGAAAATGAATGATCTATTCACACGGACCATAATTAACCGTTTGGGCGATACTGACCACATCAAGGCGACGTCATGGCCACAACGCAAGCACGACGTTGCGTCGACGAGACGACACTATCACCGCCCGAGTTGATCTGTCTGCAAACACTAGCCACAACCACATCGCAACTACTAGTGACCACATAATTACATCGAAATATTGTTGTTACCGCCATGCAACTGCAAGAAGCTACAGCTACACTATTCACACGTAACCAGTGTTTGTCTACATTTTTTCGCTGCAATGTGTACGTGTATTCGGCTCTTAGGTCCACGTCCTCAACGAGGACCTAAGAGCAGGCTTCAGTGTTTCCCTAAAAGTTTAGTCCCTATCATTTATAAATGCCTGTTCAGTACCCTGCTGGTCTAGACATAAAATTAAACCAGGAGTCAGAGGAATATCTAAGATAGTACAAAATGTATGTGGATACAGCAATCATTGTGCCAATAGTCGTGACGACCAATGGCATAATAGCCAAGAGCCTCGACCAACACCTGAGGAGGCTCTTGTTAGGCTGCTGGATCAAGCGGTACTCCTGGATACGGCGCGTATTGTTAGGAGGTTCCTCTCTCAGGAGCCCTGACCACCGGTGACTTGGACCCTGTTCCCGACACCGGTGGGCTACTATTTTTTATATTTTTAAATATTCTTCTTGAGCATAAAGCATCAGTTTAGATGAGATATAAATATTTGCAATAAATTCAGTTTAATTCAGAATGGGACTTACAAATGAAACATAAATTTAGTTCATTTTCAAAGTTTTCCATAACTCATTTCAATCAGCAATAATATTGCTACAAGATTGCGTGATATAAAGTGTAACCGACTTACTGACGACAATCAGGAGTTGGCAATAGATTTAGTAATAAACTGTGAGCATAGCAAATATTGTTACCGTAATATCGTAAACTGTGATGGTCGGGGAATGAGCTGGTCTTCCAAATCGACATGGTTATGAGCTCTTGTGAGTAATACGGGCTTGGGTCATCTTCTATTTAGTTCTGCAATTTACATGTTATCTAAATCTAGACTATTTTCTAAGCTTTTGCTGTAACTGTACAGGCAGCATCTAAGACCACAGGTTTTTTAACTATAGTCTTCTATTTTCGGAAATCTTAGGTACCCTCTACAGCTGACAATACAAAAACTCAAACTCAAAGCATTTATTTCAATTAGACCAATTACAGACACTTTTGAATTGTCAAGAAGTCGGTCAGTCAGAAAGATGAAGCTAGTTCCATAGCCCATTCCAAAGCGTAGTAGGTTTCTACGGAGAAGAACGGGCAATAAACTTCAAGAACACTTAGGATAAGACATTTATTATGGGTAATAACACTTGAGAATTGAAAGGTGGTGGTAAAATAAAAATTTTAGAAGACGATGTCCATCAATGGACTTAATAAAAAGGCCTTGTTAATGATAAAGGACAATAGGTATAGGCACTAACCTGCATCAGTGAAGAACGCAGAATGCCTGTTAGGGCTGGACGGGACTGAGGCAGACGCTGAAGTCAGAAAGGCTCTCTTGACTTTGGTCCACTTGGAGGCTCGAGGGGGGCGGTGCTGGGGGGGTCTGGCGCCAAGCTCCAGGGATCGCTGCTTGCGAAGAACAGGGTGGGAGGGTTCAGATTCTGGAAGAGAGAACACTCATCAAGTTCCCAGATGCACCATCAGCCGTACCAAGTCTTAGTTGGTTGAAGACTCGAGTATATTGACTCTTAGATGTGGCGTTTGACCACTATTATAAAGTAAGTAAGTAATAGTTATAAGGCTGAAATCGCTAATCCGCCTTGAGCTAGCGTGGTGATAAATGCTCATGCCTTCTCTGTAGAAGAAGAGGTCTTTGTCCTGCAGTGGGATTATAATAGGCTGGTAGAATATATATATATTACTATTATAAGTAGTTAAAACTTCAAACGGGATTATAAAATAGCAGTGAAAATGAGATTTTTTTATTTAGAGGGGGATTTTGTAGGTCTAATGATATTAGTTGAAGAAGCCCAGATTCTGGATTGCGAAATATATGGTACTAATTCTGAAGAGGAAATAGGTGGTTTTGTTTTGCCAGAATTCTGGAGAACACGAAATTTTGAGACGGTCCATGACTGATGGAAATGGATTCCAATGTAATCAAAATAATTGTTATGATGGCTGCACGAGCTATAAATTGATACAAAGTCGTGATACACTTTGTATTGGCACAAATATAAGCTCTGTTTACAGCACAAACTAAAACAGTGACTGGAACATGCAGAACTACGTAGATATTTACAATTTTGTATGTGTTTGTGAGTATATACAGCACCAATTATACATCGATAGTATATGAATCGGTAGTAGTATAAACCTTGAAAGGCAATGACATTTCGGTTCTCATTCTAAAGTCTACAGCTATTTTATCTCTGACAGCAACCCAAGCAGCAATGTTAGGTTACTGTTTATTGCAACCAGAATAAAGATCACTGTGATTTTAACAGTGATTCAAAATCAGAGGTAAAATTACTGTGAAGGACTGTATCACATTAGACACACCAGAAACTTAACAAACCTTTATAAAATCTATAGCCTGATCAACTGCTAAATTAAATAAACAAAAGAGAAGCATAGTTTTAACGTAAATCGTAAACTATTTACATAGCGTTATTATTTGACTCGTAAATGTCGAAGGTTACCAGTTCAACATTTCATTAGCTGTCGCTAAAATTTATGTAAACAATATGTATGTTCAATTGTTTACACATTTCCTATGCTCAAAATATTCTGTGTAACCTTCAAGACAACGTCTACAACCCACATAATATTATTGCCAATACCTGAATTAGATTCTGTGATATCATATAATTTGTTCAATTTCGGTGCTTATCTAGAAGAATTCATTACGCAAAGAGACAAGTCAATAACACTGAACTGAAATATTATTATGTAACTCTGTAGGTAGTGTCTAATTGTAGTTGTAGAGTAAAGAAGTATTTATAATTCAAGAAAAATTCTGGCATTCTGACTCAATGAAAAATGGTTTTCACCACTGGCATATTGATATCATGTGAACTTAAAAATAAGCAATATTTTTAAGTTCACATGATATCAATATGTCAGTGGTGAAAACCATTTTTGATTGAGTTTAGCGAGCCCATACAATCAATCATGGCAAACAATTGTTAATCAACATGGTTGCAATTGTTGCAGCAACATAGTTTTTATTTGCTTTAAATATGCAATTGCGCGCAATGCCATCAACATCTTTCCAGCAATTATTACGCCATGACCTTGAACACGAGACTCAAAAATCAAAATCTAAACTCACCAAGTTCCTCAGACGAAGGTATTGTCAGGGTCAGTGCTGGTGGCGCATCGCTGTCCCCTCCATCACTGAGTGACCTCCGTCTCTTCGGCACTACGTCGGGAGAACTCTTGGACCCTCTGTTCGAGGTTTTCTTCTTGACTGACTCTCTGTGGGTCTGGATGATGTCCCTCATCTTGCCCCATGGACTCTTGTGGAGTTTGTTTGGTGATGGTGAGGTGGAGCTGTCGTCCTAGGTGGAAAGATTGGATAAATTATTTAGTGTTTTGTGGATAGAATTGGGAGAAGAGACAAAGTAAATTGTAAAAAGAAATAACACTGTTCCGTGTAGGCCACAATGGCCCCATAAGGCTGCCTTCCACCGGAGCGAAGCGAGGCAGTGGAGCGGAGAAAAGTTCCAATATTAACCAATAGAATCTAGACTCCGCTTCAGAGCTCCGCTCCTATTGGTTAATATTGACACATTTCTCCGCTCCGCTGCAGCAACAGGCTGCCTAACATTGGGGTTATATGTAGGAGGATTTTGAACTGATTAGGACTTTTTTTTGGGTGGGAAATTATCAAATAACTTCTCTCCTCTGGGTGGAGCGGGAGGGCGTGTCAGACTCTTACTGACTAAAACCCACCCGTGTTCATTCAGTTGCCATGTTGCCGGGGGGCCACGATTTCCCTTTCGGCCTTATTCGCAACCCCGGCAGGCATCGGCCCTAGCGGACCCCGTCAATTCTGCTGACATCGCTTTGAGGCGCGCGTGGAACACAACGCGCCGTTGACCCGGGCCTGGTCCTTATCGGACGGCAACTGATTAGGACCTGGAGATTAGCTTTTATAACTAGTACAAAGTAATCTGTTTTTCGCTATGGGAAAAGTTTGGCGGATAATTGAGAATACGATTAAATAACTATTTAAAGGTAACTTGTTCCCCTTTGGTCTATTGGTCACAAACGCTGCTGCTGAGCATGAGGTCCGGGATTCGATTCCCAGGTAAAGTGTTATTAGGTTTTCCATCTGGAATTTCTCAGTAGCAGCCCGGAGTCTGGATTTGTGCCCGGTTGATGGCAATAGGCTCGCCCCCTATTACATGGGACTTAAACATAACTGGCGAAATGTGGGTGTACTATAGGTACACCTCTGCCTAATCCTTCAGGGATCACAGGCGTGATCTTATGTTACCTATGTTTTTTTAATGCTTGGAATATGCATCAAACAGAAAGAAAAAAATCTTCGCCTCGTGCAAGGAATTTCTACACTACCAGTGTTTACAGACCAAAATTAAACATGCCCAAACAACCAGATCCTAAGCAACTATGTAGGCCACACAAATATTATCCGTATAGGAATCGACGCCGTGGCGTATGAAATGATGTATACCGATCGCTCAGCCATCGGTTGTCAATCGAAATCATTTTTAGAATCTTGTTTATTTTTCTTTGTCAAAACGTGGTTTGTTGTGGATAGAAATCTATAAACAACTTTTGTTCTGAAATGTTTAGGCTTAAAAATAGCGCTATTTGTTTATGTTCTAAATACAACGTTTCGATTTAACACCAGGAAGATTATCAATAGGATGATAATCCCAACCACAGTATAAATATGTAACAGTATTACGTCTTTAAAGAAAACGACCGAAACGACGCGCTTCGAAATCTCAGTGTATACCAGCTGTGGAAATCTCAACGTGAAAACTTCTTCATTTCAACCGAAAGACGTCCACTGCTGGACATGGGCCTACCCCAAACTTAGATGAAGTGAACTTGAAGTGAACTGTCATTATTGACACTATTGACAGCTCACTTTTTACCTAAGTTTTCACGGTGACATTTTTACAGAATCGATCGACTGAACGCAACAGTCTCGAGTGCGCGGCAGTTACGCACGGATGCAGAAGGTTTATCTACCGAGCAGCGGTAGTTAATTGTTTCAAAGCCACTGCCGAGACATAATATTGTTACTTTATTATACTGTGTCCTCGCTACATAAAATTTAAATCGATTTTTTTGTAAAAGGAAACTTAATAAGTTATCTGTATACGAAGATAGTTTAAAAAAAATCTTGATTGTGCTAGCTAGATGTGATACCCTTGACAGATTATCTCCGATAACTTTACAAAGAATTGCGTTTATATCATTATTATTTTAAATATTTTTTAAGTATTAAAATCGATAATCAAATTTTCCGATCATATTTTCAGTAATGCGGACGCACTGCCTACACCTTCTCACGGTCCAACTATAGCACAAATAATCATAACAAATCATTTCGCCAGTTGTTTAGCAGACGGAATCACAAGTGAATGGGTCTATTTTCAATAACTATTTCAAGGAATACCACAGTGTGGGCAAGGCGGAATGTCAACCACAAATAAAACTTCATAGAAATCTCGAGTAGGGAACGCAATCTCGATCACGTGAGATCTCGAATCTCGTAAGATCTCGAGCTTTTTTTAGAGATTCAATCTCGTGGGAAGACAATCTCGTTCTTGAAATCTCGTCCAAGCTATTGTTTTTAAAAAGCCATTTTCAATACAATAATTAATGGATTTACAGGCTGCGTAATTTGTTGCGTTTTGTTTGTATGGTGCAGATGATTATTACTTAATAAACATTAATTTTTTGTTTCGATATTCGATAATTGTTGTTTTTATTTACAAAATATAACACGTAGTTTTAATTTTAATTAAAATTCGAGTTGCCAATCTCGATTCAAGATTGCATTCCCTAATCTCGACATAGTGACAAAAGTAACAACTGTTTGTCAGGTTACTACTAGACTAAGTTCATGTCCAAAGTTATTGGCAACACTGTTAAATGAATTGGAAATTCATATTACTTTCCTGTTGGGAAATATTCTTGGTAAAAGGTTAGTCATACAACATTTATAACAATCTTGTTTATACGTTTTTCTCCTGAAAATATTAACCTACACAATGTGTTTTCCAAGGTGTAAATATTTTCAGGAACAATCTCACAAACAGCTAAATGCACAATAATATTTTTAAGCATGCCTGGAAAGAGTATTTACAATTAATTCAGTTAGGTATATGAACCTGTTATTTAGCAAACCTCTTAAATATAAAATTATAAAAACGCAGCATTTTTAATAAACTATGAAGTTATAAATGTGATTAAACTTGACGCCTAACATATATTTTTTTTTAAATAAATTTTTGTCTGTTATAATACTCATGTAAACTACTTCTAATGACCAATAGTAGTTCATAGTGTGACTAGAAAAGAAAAGGGAAGAAAAGTTTTTCGTAACGAAAAAACTAGTTTTTCAAGAGCGGGTCTACTGTAGTGTAAGTTGTACAGTGGCATTTATACAATGTTGATTCTGACCTGCGTAGGAGCTTGCAGGAATGTGTTGTCGCCCTCGTCCCGCACACTCTTGCGCGTACCTGGAACAGATCGACCGGTTATTGTGGAAATTTTCTGGGAAATCCGGGAAACACTACATGATTAACAGATTTTTCGGGGAATGGAAAAGTCTGCGTTTCTGCGTTGCAATTAATCAACTGTTTAGATAAAGTTTGTGCCAAATGTAGTTTCTAGATGTGGTTCGTTAACTGAAACTTTGCTCAATCTGATAGGTATTAATATAAGCGGTACTTTGTACGTTTGTTGCTTTATAAAAAAGAAAAATAATATGATTGCAGATTTCCTAAGAACTATCAATGGGAAAATCAATATTTTTCAGGAGTTTAGTGTTTTATTTATTTACTTAAACTTTTCACACACAAAAAGGTACAAAGGCGGACTTAATGCCTTAGTTATTCTCTACCAGTCAACCAAGGGTGGTGAAGAGATTGGGTGGCAGGTGCTCTGTTTGACAGGAACAAACAAAACAAATGATTAAAAATATATCATTAGAAATAAAATAACAGAACATAAATAGGTTATAACTTATAATACACATACACACATATTTTATATAATATACATATATTTATGTCAGTGTGTTTATGTTTTTGTGTGTTTTTGTGTCAGTTTTAAACTTATTTTTATGTAAGTGTCTATTTTAAGGAAGAAGATAAAAATTATTTACTTGTCCTCAAACTGATCTATTCAATTCTGCGTTGTTAATGTTTCCTCGAACTAAACCAAACCAGTTTCAGTAAACAGAACAGAAAGTTCTTGAAAAAATTTTATGTTTTTTATTTTTATTTTTTATTCACAATGGGGAAGCTCTTGGCCTGTATCACACCTGATGGTAAGTGAAGATCAGGCAGAAGGTAGAAGCGAGCTTCACCCGGAATCCTCAACCACAGAGGAACTGGCTATCTTATCTCTAACTGCCGAAACACAACAATGCAGCTAACATTGTTGGTATGGCGATAGACTTAGATAAGAGGGTGGTAGCTAGCCAGCTGGACTTAGAAATTGCAGACGGTGAGCAATGGGTAGCTCGCCGTCCGATAAGGACCAAGCCCGGGTCGACGGCGCGTTGTGTTCCACGCGCGCCTTAAAGTGATGCCAGCAGAATTGACGGGGTCCGCTAGGGCTGATGCCTGCCGGGGTTGCAAATAAGGCCGAAAAGGGAAATCGTGGCCCCCCGGTAGCATGGCAACTGAAGGAACACGGGTGGGTTTTAGTCAGTAAGAGTCTGACACGCCCTCCCCGCTCCACCCAGAGCGGGAGAAGTTATTTGATAATTTGCCACCCAAAAAAAAGGCAGACTTAGAACAAGCCCTACCATCAACCAAACAGAGCAGAAAATTTTACTCCTATTGGGAATCGAAGGCTCCTCTGAGTCTGTGACAGGTGTTCTAACCACTAGACCATAGAGGCGGTTAAAAGTAACTGCAGTTAGCGGATTAAACATTGCATTTCTTTCTTTATAACCTTTTTTTTAATCGGGCCCCAAGTTTTTCCTTTCTTACCTTTATTTACCATCTCATAAAATCAAAATCAAAATCAAAATATTTTATTTCACATAAACCTACAAGGGCACTTATGAAACGTCAGAAGCTAGGTGCACGGTTCCAATTGGTCGCTTCCTATGGAGAAGAGCCGGCAAGAAACTCCACGGTTACTCTTTTCAAAATAAATTGTTTCTACAATGTTTTCAAATTACAGTGTTAATAGGTATGGGAGGACAGTGTAGGCCTATCAACAAGTACCAGGTACTTAGTAAAATAGAAAATGGTCCACAAGTCTACAGCCTACAACATTCTCACATTCACAAAATCTAAAAGAAAAGAATCTATATAAAAGATAAACAAAAATAATAAAAATTAGGACCTATTTAAACCAAATGACATGATTGCCTAGTGGCATGATACAGCTGTAGTCATCTACCTTTGTCCGTGCACAATTGCGCTGTAATTTCTCTGTTAAGACATCACGCAGGCAAAACTTATAATTTGTAAAATCAAGCAAACCCGAATCTAACAGGCACTTTATCACATACAAGATAAAATCTCTCAAAGGCATGTTTCATATCGCCCCCCGAAATGGTTTACGCTATCCCGATCAAAGAACAGAAACTCTCACGAACATCGCGCGAACGTTCCGATGTCGAGTATGGAGTGACTCACGTTGACAGAATAAGGTCATCCATTTACAGAATATACACGCGTGTTATAGTTTATGGTTTTGTGCCAAAATGTTTTACTTTTACGGTTCTGTGTTCAAAACGTTTACCACAGCTAACTAAGGCTACGATGGGTATGCTTGCCTGTAGGCACAAAACTTCTATCTATTGACAGTAATGCCCAGTTTCGCAAAGTAATTCGATTGTCTTTTTTAGGGTTCCGTAATGTCCGTCTGTCTGTCTCTCCGCGGCTTAGCTCAGAGACGCTTAGTACTAGAAAGCTGTAATTTAGCAAGGATATACATATTAATCACGCCGACAAAGTAATAAAATAAAATCATGTTTTTTTTTAATTTCAGTTACATCCCCTAGACGTGAAGTGAGGATGATTTTTTTTTCTATTAATAATCCCATAGTGTGGGGGTATTGTTGAAAAGGTCGTTCAAATATATTTTGAGTTTGCAAAGACCATTTTTGGATTTAGGATCTGTTTTCGAAATATTCATTTTTGTTAGAGTCAAGTGTTCCCCCCCCCCCTGCAAGCTTAATGGTTGGTTTTGGGTATGTGAAAAAATTCACGGCAGTAGCAAATATAACGAAATTAAAAGGAAAACTATCACAGCTAAGTAGGCTTTACAAGTTAACTAGTAATAATCGACCAACTTACATTTGCGGTTGCAAAAACATGTTCTCCCATACAGAATGTATGTTTTTCAACTACAAAGTTAAGTTTGTTCTTGGGATAAATTCATCCCAACTACGGAACCCTTCATTGTGCGTGGTCCGACACGCACTTGGCCGGTTTTTATTTTGTTTTATGTTAAAACAACTATTATGAATTTTCACTGTAGATTTACTGATCAGAACCTCAATCAAGCTTCTGAACAGCGGGGTAAGAGAAACACTGTTGTCTCAAACATAAACCAGCGCTTAGCAACCCGCTAGGGGGGCCTAAGCATAATGCTGACGCTTGACCCCTTTGCTTCCGGTATTACAGTTTGGAAACAAAAAACGTTTATTTTATTTTATTCTTATATTGAATTAAATACAAAACCAAGATGCACGTGTAAGACTCGCCCTTTGCCAGTTTTTTTTGTACAGATGTAATTTGTCAGAGGAAGACATTTTAGCAAAAAATATTTGTAACAGTTTAAACATTTGGCAAAGAAAATGAGGAAACACTTTAAGAGGGTATGGCATTAATGCTTGTTTTCTTTTGCCATTAAAGTTTTACAAGATGAGGATATAAATACACTGTGAAAAAAACAGGTATTCTTCGACTTATAGAAGTCGTTGATATAAGTTAAAATCAAGAAGATATTATTACTTGTGTCCTCAAAACAAATAAAAAAGCGGACAAGTGCTAGTCGGACTCGCCCATGAACGGTTCCGTAGCAGCAAGTAACATTGAATGAAAGGTAAATTGCGGTTTACGATTTATGACGTATTAAAAAAAAAATGCTTACTAGATCTCGTTCAAACCAATTTTCGGTGGAAGTTTACATGGTAATGTACATCATGTATTTTTTTAGTTTTATCAACTACTAAAACAGTCTCTGCCCGCGACATCCAAATATGTGACATAACTTTTTAATGAAATAACAGAAACTGAACAAATACCCATTCAATGGACGAAATCAATCATCATCCTACTACACAAAAAAGGTGACAAAAATGAAGTAAATAATTATAGACTTATAAGCCTTATGTCCAATCTATACAAAGTTTTCTCTAAAATAATACTCGGACGAATATCGAAACAACTGGAAGAAAACCAACCGAGGGAGCAAGCTGAATTTCGCGCCGATTATTCTACCATCGACCATATTTATGTTGTGAAGCAAGTAATTTAAAAGCTCAATGAATACGGGCAACTGTATTATATGGCATTCGTCGATTACAATAAGGCTTTTGATTCGCTGAGTCATACCTATATCTGGAAAACGGTAGAAAACCAAGGGGTAGAAGGAAAATACATAAAAATCATAAAAGAAATTTACAAAAACACCACAGCAACAGTCCAACTTGAACAACAAGGCGAAGAATTTAGAGTTCAAAAAGGTGTTAGGCAAGGCGATCCACTTTCTCCAAAACTCTTCACAGCAGTTTTAGAAAATATATTCAGGAACTTAGACTGGGGACATTTTGGAATCAATATTAACGGATTGAACCTAAATCATTTAAGATTTGCCGACGACATAGTAATTTTCGCTGAGAAACCAAGCATACTACAAACTATGTTACAACAATTAAATGTTGAAAGCAGGTTTATCAATGAACCCAACGAAGACTAAAGTAATGATGAATACTGTAAAAGAAAATATAGTAATAGGACAAGAAATTATAGAATATGTAGATGAATATATATATTTAGGACAACTTATTTCAATAAAAGACCAGTATTCCAAAGAAATAGACAGAAGAATATGCAACACTTGGAAACGGTACTGGTCTTTAAAAGAAATAGTTAAAAATTAAACTATTCCCATGGCAATGAAAAGCAAATTATATAACACATGTATTCTACCGTGTCTTACTTATGAATGTCAAACTTGACCTGCGACGAGCAAAACCAACCAAAGACTAGTAGTTTGTAAACGCAGCATGGAAAGAAGCATGCTTAACATAAGACTACGGGATCGATGGACAACTTCAAAAATAAGGAAAAGAACAAAAGTCAGTGACGTGTTACAAAAAATAAGAAAACTTAAATGGAACTGGAATGGACATATAATGAGGACTAACAAAGAAAAATGGACTAAGGATGTAATAGAGTGGTATCCGAGGAACGGGAAAAGACAACGAGGAGGGCAAATCAAAAGATGGAAGGACGATTTACCAAAAGGATGGAGAAGGTCTGCCAAGGATAGAGAGACGTGGAAACAATTGGGGGAGGCCTATGTCGACAGACAACCTGACCAAAGTGGTTGCTAGTAAATTTATTAGTTTGTGCTATGTATGTAAATTAGATTTAAGAATACTACTATTTTATAAGAATAGCATGTAAGCTAAAAAGGTCAGCGAATAAAGGCTTTTATTATTATTATTTATTATTAAATTTCGGTTTACGATTTATAACGTATTAAAAAAAATTACTTACTAGATCTCGTTCAAACCAATTTTCGGTGGAAGTTTACATGGTAATGTACATCATATATTTTTTTTAGTTTTATCATTCTCTTATTTTAGAAGTTACGGGGGGGGGGGATACATTTTACCACTTTGGAAGTGTCTCTCGCGCAAATTATTCAGTTTAGAAAAAAATTATATTAGAAACCTCAATATCATTTTTGAAGACTTATCCATAAATACCTCACACGTATGGGTTTGATGAAAAAAAAAAATTTGAGTTTCAGTTCTAAGTATGGGGAACCCCCAAAATTTATTGTTTTTTTTTTCTATTTTTGTGTGAAAATCTTAATGCGGTTCACAGAATACATCTACTTACCAAGTTTCAACATCATAGTTCTTATAGTTTGGGAAAAAAGTGGTTGTGACATACGGACGGACAGACAGACAGACATGACGAGTCCATAAGGGTTCCGTTTTTTACCATTTGACTACGGAACCCTAAAAACTAAGACTGCCAAAAAAGCGCTGTCAAAAGTGACGTGAAGCCTGTTTCGTAATTATGTGTGCACTTAGTGAGGTGTAATTTGATTCTAAATGGTTGTAAATGTGTGCGTGTGGGCGTTTATGCACAGAGTGGAGGTGTAGTTTTGGCATGCTTCACTGTATTGTTTGCAGCGTTATGTCTTGGTTTTTTATTTGATCTGAGCTTGTATGATCGCTTTGCTGGACCGAACTTAGCTTTATTATAGATGAACATGATGACACGATATTTAGCAAATACTAATCCTTCTGCTGCTTGCAGAGTAAGCAAGTTGAAGTGGCAGTGGTCTAGCCATGTTTGTTGAAAGACTGATGGCCGGTGGAGTAGGCGAGTCCAGGGGCCCAAGTCTGCTATTTTTATAAATTCGTCATTCCAACACGATCCTATTGTCATTTTGCTAAAAGTTCGTAATCTGTTAAATTCATAATGGTCGATCATTGGTCGGTCAATGGTCTCGTAATAGAATTGTGTTATAATGGCATTGTCGTACAATACGACCAATGATACCGCCTAAGTCAGTCATTCATTTGTCATTATGTACGAGATTACCAATAAGTGCCATTTCTTTCAATGGAGTGTCAGTGGCTGACCATTGGAAAGTCATAATGACGCCATTATATTACTAGATTACCAAACTTGTCAAAATCAACAATTATGAAATCAATGATGGACCATTCTGACACTATTGTAATAGCAGACTTGAGGCCCTGGAGTGGAGACTACGTATCGGCAAGTGAAGTGTGGGACGCCCCCAAGCTAGATGGACTACGACCTTAAAATAGGTGGCTAGGACAGACTGAATGTGATAGGCGGAGGACAGGGTTTTGTGGCACAGCCTGGGAGAGACCTATGTCCAGCAGTGGACTGAAGAGAATCCTTCTACTTATGTAGGTACTCTTTAAAGTCATTAATGTACATAACTATGTAGGTAAATATTTTTCATAATTATGGAAGAGAGAGTGAGGTTATTTTTTCTCGATTTAGTAAATTCCTAGTAGTTTTTACTTTAGCCTTTTTGCTTTCAGAATACCCGCAAATAACCGATATTGTAAACATGACTGATACATTGAATGTTTCTCTAAAACTCTCACGAATCATAAACAATATCCGAAAATATAAAAATATTACATACAATATACTTACATACATACCGGTTTATGTATTCCATGGTTTGTTTAACTTTTACGTTTACGATTGAGAACACTTCATTTTTTATGCGCAAGAGTGTTAGGTTGTAAATCAGAACTTTATTTGTTAAGTTGACTTTTAAGCACGTGCAATAAAATTGAACAAAGGAGATGAACCAATTTCAACATTGCAGCTGGGAAAGCAATCTATTAAAAACCCGGATAAAATACCTCCTAAAATAAACTAAGGGCTGATTTTTAAACATCAGCTTTTTTTTTTAACCGCGACGGTGATGCATCTTGGCCTGCATCTCATCTGATGGTAAGTAATGATCAGGCAAAAGGTTGATGTGAGCTTCACTCGGAATCCTCAACCACAGAGGAACTGGCTATCTTACCTCTAACTGCCGGAACACAACAATGCTGTTAACATTGTTGTTATGGCGACAGACTTCGATAAGATGGTGGTAGCTAGCCAGATCATTTACACATCATCATTTATTTTTTGACGGTTTGGCAGCATTTGTATAGGAAAATAATATGTCAAACCGGCATAAAACATTCTTGCGATAAAAACTGTGACTAAATTGGAAAATCGACCCTAATTACTTTTAACAAAATCGACACATGGAGTAATACGACAAAGCGTTAAAATTATTAAGGCAACAATAACCCGACTTTTAATGATTTTATACTGAAGATTACGTCTGAACGAGTAGTGTTAATGCTTTGGAAAAAATATTGCATAGCAAGTTAAATTACGGCATTTTTTTAATAACTTAATCTGTGAATATTTTAGATTAAAATTACATTACAGAGAGTAATTAATTTGTAAAGTTTTACTAACGCGGATAAAACACTATCAAGCGTATTTTTCGAAAACCTTCACCATCTTAAAGATAGTTTATTATGTATCTTTTAGTATACGCACGTGTACTCAATACTTTTTGTTTTATGTATAATAAATTAATAATGCGTCTAATTTGGGACAGCGCTCCTTGATGGGCGAGTCCTATTATTATTATTACTATTTATTTATTTCATTACCAATTTTTACATTGTATCGAAATGTAACTATTTATAAACTAACACAACATGAAGACATTTAAATTAAAAAGTACATAATAAATTATTCAAAATGGCAAATCCATGTTTCTGAAGTTTTATCAATAATAAAATTCAATATTTAGGTACATTAACACCACGAAAACGTCAAGAAAGAAAAAAATAAAATTTACAATAACATTTCATTAAATTTGGATACAATAACACCGATATAAAATGTCAAAAAATTCTATATATATTATAGTTTCAAATAATAATACTAATAAAAAATAAGATTTGCAGTTTGACAGTTCCCTAGACACAGTCCCTACACATCACTGAGTAACTCATCAAGTGTATAATAGCACTTTTCCATCAGAAATGACTTTATAATAATAATAATAAAAATTGTACAGGCAGTTTATTATAAAGTTTAATTGACTGATAGCTTGCAGAATGACTAACTACTTTCAAATGCGGTTGTATTTTATATTGTAAGTCCTTACGCCTTGTAGCTTCCCGTTTATTTCTTTCCTCAAATGTTTCGAAATTATGTAGTTTTTTTATGAGGTCTGTGAGTAGAACTAAAATATACAAGCAAGGGAACGTTAATATCTGCAGTTCTTTAAAGTACTCCTTACACGATACCCACTGAGGAATTCTCACCATGGTTCTTATGGCCCTTTTTGTATAACAAAAGCGGTACTCACATTGTAGGCGTAACTACCTCCCCATAGAGTAATACTGTACCTAAGCTTTGACTTAACAAGCGAGTAATATACAATTTTTAATTGTTTAATAGAAATCTCATCTCGAAGGCTTCGAAGCTTGGCATAGCAAGCTGAACTAATTGAATTTAAAAATTTATTACTGGCTGGACGTACGACGCGTCCTGGCCTTACTCAAGGCCTGGCATTTAGTTGCGTCTTAAGGGCTCATAAGACACCCAGTCACTGTTTAATTAAACGCTAATTATTTTAATTGATATGCTGGTTTAGTATAGGTATAATTTAATAACTGCCCCGTTGCTCTCGTGGTCGTAAATGTCGATCCTGTGTTCGATTCTCATGTCGGGAAAAGAGTTATTGGGTTTTTCGTTAGGAATTTCTCAGAGTAGCCTGGACTTTCGTGCCTTGGAAAGCACCTTGCATGATCACGCGCATGATCTCTCCCCGGTCGTGTCGAATTACCGTCTCATCGATCTGTGAGAGTAAAGTAACAGAGAGTGCACTTGCGTTTACGCACACACTTGTGCTCTATAATATCTCTTGCGTACCTAGCAAATCTCTGTTGAGATGGGCCACGGTGTCTAAATTGGTCGGGAGGATTATAATAAATAGGTATAATTTCTCTATCAAAATTGACATCAATTACATTGATAGTTCCAATAGGACTATGGTCAGCTGTGGAGGACTAACATAAACGATGGTAAAACGGCCCAGACAGTAAAATAGGTACCTACTAATTAATATTATACAGGTACATAAATAAACAACAAAAACGGCTAACAAAACGGCTTACGTAAAGGTAACCTCATTTCCTATTATTCAAATGCGCACACACACACTCAATCTCATACATTCATACACACTCATACCTACACGCACTCACTTGACTCAGCACATGTACACTCCTCATTCTACTTTATTTATTTAATTTTAATTGTAATATTTTATCTTTTGTGTTTTGATACTGTAATCTTCAAAAGCATTAAAAACATGATTTTTTGTGATACTCAAATTGGGAGTCGAAACTATCTCTCCTAAATACAAATGACTCAGTGATCTAGCTTAGGAGAGCAGCGATTCACCTAACAATTAATTGTACCGACACCATGTAATTAATAATGTGTACTTTAAAAGTCCCTCATGTACTACAAAACCTTTTTGTTCCTAAGTAAATAATTAATTAATATCTTGTGTAAAGAAATGCTGCTTGAAAACTTACCAGGGTCAGCCCTCAGCTCTTCACACGAAGAGTTAGGAGTTAGGGATAACGCGCTGCCAGGAGTCAAACTAGCAGAGTCACGAGGCTCAGGGTTGGCGAGAGTGGCTGTTGATGGAGAGGATCCAGCTAAAGCCACGGCCCCCACCAAGGCGCCCGCTGCTACCGCGCTGGCTGCACCACCCATGGCTGATTGGGGCCATGTCGCTTTTTCCCATCTGTGGAAAAAAGCTTGGGTTATTCAAGAGCTGGTAACTAAAATGATGGCACGATGGCGCTGTATGTTTGCACATTTTAATGAATTTTTAACTGTCTTCAAAAAAAGGATAATCTCAATTCGGGATAATTTTTTTTAATGTGTGTTGCCCGATTATTCGAAGACGGCTAGACCGATTAGAAAAATTATTTTTTGTTTCAAAGAGTATACTTTCAAGTTGGTCCCATTGTCATTTGGTCACGATCTGATGATGGAATCTTGGAGAAATCGAGGGAACTCTTCAAATATTATAGGCACATCTTTAGCGATTTGGGTATTTTTGATGAGCAGTTGACATTAGCCTATTGTATCTTAACTCACTAAAAAGTGAAAAAAAAAAACGTCAAAAAATTAAAATACTGACCCAAAGACACCGACTTCCGAAATTAAAGTTATTTTTCACTTTGTAGTTTGGAAGTCGGTTGTATTTTATGTAAAAAAGCTTTTTATTTTGACTGCAGTGAAATGTGAGGAAACAAATGCTACCGCTGCTGCGTACCGCTAGAACTATAATTTATCGAACGAATAAGCTATACTTTTATAATTTGTAAGCTGTTTTAGGCGCCATCATACAGTGTCGCTGGTTTAAGTGGTCTCAGAGATTTTGGGTGAAGATTTAGAATTAAAGAAAGAAAAGAAATGGTATTTGTGGTGTGTGTGTGGTATGGTAGGTGACTGAACAACTTTTTCCATGGGACCAAGAAAAATTACTAGCCGTCCCATAGATTTAGATCGAGTAGGTATATAAGCTTTGTATGGAACAGGAGATAATTTTTTAACCGACTTCAAAAAAAGGAGGAAAGTCGAATGTATTTTTTTTTTAATGTTGTTACCTCAGAACTCGACTGGGTCAACCGATTTTGATGATTCTTTTTTATTTGAAAGCTGGTACTTCCCGTGTGGTCCAATTTCAATTTGGTCCAGTTCTGACAATGGCATCCATGAGAAAATCATATAAGTCTTAAATTTGAATTAAGTATGTGCGCGACAAATGGACGAATAACTCAATATCACGCCAACCGATTTCGATGATTCTTTGTTTATTGGAAAGGATGTACTTCAAGGATACTGACCCACTAAAAAGCGAGAAATAAAACTTTTTGACAAATAAACAACCGACTTCTAAAAAAACACTACAAAGTGAAAAATAACTTATATTTCGGAAGTCGGTGGCAAATAACGAATATACAAAACCAAAGACACCGACTTCCGAAATGTAAGTTATTTTTCACTTTGTAGTGTTTTTTTAGAAGTCGGTTGTTTTTTTTGTCAAAAAGTTTTTCTCGATTATAATGTTGGTCCCTTGGAGAAATTTGTTCATTTTGATGGTTTGTACGACACCCTTAAATTTGAACACACCTTTCTGATACAGCCTGTGTAAGAATTACAGAAGGAAAGGGTTTTATTTCCAGGTAAGTATGGCAAGTACAAAAATTTTAACCGTAGATCGACTCGATTTGTAGATTTTAAACAGTGTAGTTTTAGTTAAATTAATAAAACCTTACAATAGTAATAATCTATACGAGATTATTTTAGAGACGGCGAAAGGTCAGTGTACCTGCTATACAGGGACACCTCTATCTAACCCTTCGGGGAAACAAGGCGTGATGTTATGTTATGTGTTAAAAACTTAAAAGAACAAAAAAACTTTATTACAAATACACTGTAATTGCACTTCTGTCCTAATCCAATTGAGTGCAACATTTTCCAGAATGTGCCAAAAAATCTCAACTTTCTTCAGATGAATAGAATGACTCGTAACGAAATAAAATCATTTATTCTAAACACATGACTAGTTCAAAGCTATAAATCTGTTCACACACCACTTTGTACATTAAATTATTGGTGCATTAGGTACTATAAAGTGAATGTTTCAGTAATTGTACCTACTATCAGTACTGTAGGTATTTTTATTGCATAGGTAGGTACTTTACAAGACTTCTTTATCCTAACTACAATATTATAATCCATACATATAAAATGCTTTGTCCTAAATGACTGACTGACGGATCAACGCACAGCCTAAACCGCTGATCATAGAGACCTGAAACTTGGAGGGTGTGTTCTTTGTATGACGTAGGCATCCGTTAAGAAAGGATTTACCGAAATTCTACCCCTAAGAGGATGAAAAAGGGGCAAAGTTTGTATGGGACAACGTGATTCCTTGGGCCCCGAAGTGAGCCTGCGTGCCGCAAAGCCGAACACACCGGTGTACATCTCCCGCCTGCACTACACCACTAAGGCGAAAGACATCGTGGAGTACGTGCACCAAAAGACGAGGTACGCGCCGAGGGTGCAGTTATTAGAGTCGCACCGGAACGTCAATTTCAAGGCGTTCGTCGTGCGTGTACCGAACTTTTATCTGCCCCTCGTCATGCAAGAAGACTTTTGGCCACAGGACGTGGTGTTCCGTCGCTTCCGCGGACAAGTACCACAAGACGGCATAAGTCAAGCTAGTGCATAGTGAAGTGCTACTAACATAGTCTAAGCCTTATTTACTAACACAAGATTTGTTTATAATTTTAAAAAATATGTATGTTTAGGTTAAGGTATTTATTTATGGGCCTGCGTCGCCTGAATTAAATGGATTATTATTATTATTATAACTTAAAATTTAGCAAAAACCTTTTTTAACAGAATTGATGGAAGACGTGTTTCGTATTTTTTTGAAATTCATCCCCAAACGGGGTTAAAAAGGGGTAGAAAGTTATTTTGGCGGTGATTTGCTTCGAAGTTGATATCAGTACTCCTTAGTGCTATTGATTTTATTTTGACACTTGTTTGAAAACTCCCGATTTTATTCAAAAAAGGTTGAACTCACACATAAACAAATACTCTTTTTACTTTTAATTGTAAAAATATCTATGTTTGATTTGTTGTGTATAAATTAAATACTTATGGTTTTAGTTTTTCTTGAAAGTCCAATAGTGTAGTTAATAACCTGGATTAACACATAGGATACTTTTTATTCCGGTATTACGTTTCCGACTTCCACGTGAGCGAAGCCGCGGGAAAAAGCTAGTCATAACTAATATTATCCTTTCAACTGTCATTAACGAGACACAATAGAATTTTAATCGTTATCCACCTCAATGAGGCGTCGTAACAGATAATGAGTTATAAAAGCGATACTGAGTTTGTTTGTTTTCACGCATAAACGGCTGAAAGGATTTAGATGAAATTTGGCACATCGGTATACCATGACCTGGACTAGGACATAGGATTCTTTTTATCCCAATATTTCCACGGGATCGAGACTTATGCGGGTGGAAAATTATATCAATCGTTTTCTATGAAGGGGGATGTCTTCTTGAAGTGAAAACTTCTTTAGCATCGTTGTGATTTGAAAGTCGATGAAACGAAAAAGCGACAGTAAAAAGAGACAGACACATAAATTCATAAGATTTAACGTGGGAGAAAATGAGATAAGAAGCATTATACATTGTTTTTTATGTTCGTGGTTCTCTTTGTGCTCTGCTTCGTACCCCCTCAACTTGTGTTTACCAAGGCATAGTGGGAGTTTGCTTAGACCTCAGCGTTGTACGTGTATTTTGTATATGTGTTTGTGCGCGTACAACTTTTTTTTTTAATTTTTGAAGGTTTCACTTCTACCACGTGTGAATTGCACACATGTTTTTTATATTTCTACGGGGATGCGCGAAGGTAGCCTGCGAAATTCAAATTTTCTTACGTTTCTTGCAAGTTGCAGGTCAGTGTAAAGTTCTACGATGATCAAAATATGATTCGCGACCGTAACAAATACATATTTCCAGAATAAGAATCCTCCATTACATAAAGGTATTCTTTCGTTGTATTATAAAGATATTCTTTCCAGTAATGACATGTCGTGAGGAAAGTTTAGATAAAATATCCGATTCGTGGTTCTTATGGCAATTATCTATCCCCTTGATTGGTTGTTGTTTTCTTGATCAACCATTAACATCAAAACTTACATAAGAATTGAGGGCAGCATAGGGTTCTCATGGGTTCATTTCCAAGGTTGGGAAAATTCTTATTGGATTGATCCATCAGGAATTAAACGTCGCCCAGTTTCAATTCTATCGTGAAGTATTAAGTTTTCGAAATATTCTTTGTTTTTCCATGGCACTTAGTATCTTAGCAATAGGCATAATTTCTTTTATTTTATATTTGATCCAGTGTCTGTTGTAGTGTCCAACCGAAAATGGATTTTCTGCCGAAAATGAAAACGAAAAATAAGCTTCGGCTTTAGTCTTATTTTCGGCGAAAAACGATAATGATTTAGACATTAAAAAATATTAATATTTCCGCTGTACAAATCTTGTTTGTTTTTTTACACCTAGCGATAGAAACAGCAAATATAGGTTTTAAAAGAAATAAAACGAATATAAAATTTCGTGTATTTCTTATTGTATTGATTTACCTGATATTGCCGAACTTTACGAGGTAGGCCGAATGATGCGCGACAATTCACGAACTTCTGAATTTCGGCTTGGTTGAGGCTTCGACTGGTCTATGGCCGAAAACGAAAATAAGGCCGAATGATGATTTTTTGGCCGAAAATGGCAGAAAACAAAAACGAAGCTTCGGTTGGTCACTAGTCTATAGTAATACGAGATAAATTACATATTTCCGTCACATGATAGCTAATTTAATAATTTTCCGCTTTTGATAAATTCGCATCATGAATCACTTTCACTCATTCTTTCAAAAAATTACTCTTCATTAATCATAAACAAACTAATGATCAATGACTTTGGTACATTTATTTAGATTAATGTATTAACTACCTACGCAACTGTTCCATTTTGAGTTCCTGTACAAACTATGTCGACCAGTCCTTCTGAGGAAACTGCTGAGAATTGGCTAGCGTAGCGTTTGAAATAAATATTGTTTATTCTTGTTAGGTTTCAATTTCATCATTTCAGCCGAAAGACGTCCACTGCTGGACATAGGCCTCCCCCAAGCACCGCCACTTCGACCGATTCTGTGCTTTCCGCATCCAGCGGATTCCTGCGGCCTTCACAAGGTCATCGGTCCATCTTGTGGGAGGCCTTCCAACGCTACGTCTTCCGGTACGTGGTCGCCACTCCAGAACCTTTCGACCCCATCGGCCATCCGTTCTGCGAGCAATGTGCCCTGCCCATTGCCACTTAAGTTTGGCAATTCTTCGGGCTAGGTTTCAATTTATTAATACGTAATTGTTGGATATTGTACTGGCAACACCCAAAAGATTCGATATGTCAAAATGGGGGTAAAAATTACCTTCTGGGTTGGGCGTTCGTGACGGTAAGACGTGATTAGTGGCTGTGTCGGTAAAAAGATAGATTGGCATAGTATTGGTTTGAGATCTACTGTAAATTAAGGTAACCTATTAGTTTTATGGTAAATATTAGAATACTGATGGAATTGTGATAATATGTGGGGTATAGGAGATTTGATGTTGGCAAAGAAATATATATGACTGACAAAATATCTTAGTGTTTCATATTATTTTCCTTATCCCTGAAATATTGTAAATATGTGGTTTTATTACATAGTTTTAGATTATGAGATTGGGATAACGGCTTTAAGATTCATTTGGGCATTAGTATCTATTTTGAGGTTAAATAATTATATTCGGAATTAAGTTAGTTATTTTAGAGTAAGGATGGTTCTTATTATATTCTACGCAAATAAAACACATTTTAGAGTAAGACGCTCCCCTGGTAGATGGACCGGTGACATTAAAGAGGCGACTGGGTCAGGCTGGATGCAGAAGGTAGAGATCCGGGTGTTGTCCAATAACTTGGCATATTGTCCAGCAGTGAACTGAGACAGGCTGTGGTCATTGATTTTACATCTTTTTTTCGAATCGATGGAGGTATTTAATTTACTTGCGACCCACGGATGCCCCTCAAGTTCAAGGGGAAAATCTACAAGTCCGTGATAAGGCCTGTCATATTGTATGGATCGGAATGCTGGGCGGTGAAAAATACGCATGAAAAAAGATTGCATGTAGCGGAGATGAGAATGTTGAGATGGATTTTTGGAGTGACAAAAATGGATAAAGTAAGAAAAGAGGAATATATAAGAGGAAGTTTAAAAGTGGCGCCAGTGACAGAAAAGTTGAAAGGAAATCGTTTGGCTTGGTATGGGCATGTGATGAGGAGAGAAGAAACGCATGTGACTAAAAGAGTGATGAACATAAATGTTGATGGATGGAGCGGGAGAGGAAGGCCAAAGAAAAGATGGAAGGATTGTGTGAGGAATGATATGAAAGAGAAGGGAGTGAATGATAGTGTGACGGTTGACAGGGGAGAGTGGAAAAAGAAAATGTGTTGCGCAGACCCCAAGTAACATGGGAAAAGGGCAGAAAGATGATGGTGGTATTTAATTTAGGTGGCCATGATAATAGCAGCGTCAAGTGCACGTCAGTGGTGTTCATTCGATCCTCAAAAGTGCAAATATATGCTCACTTGGGATATTCCAGCAAATGGGTCATGTTTACCGCACTCATATTGGGTGTCAGACGGATCTGTAATCCTATGTTTTGCCGAGTTGTTTCAACCAATCATGTTTTTCTTACTTGTCATGATGACTGCAGAAACTATAAAACGAGCCTATTAGCATCAACTGGGCTCAATTACACCAAACTGCTACTGAGAAAAATTCTTGACGGAAAAACTTGATAAGCGTGCCCGACAAAATTATTGCTTTAGAAAAATGGTAGTTGCACAAAGAGTCTCAATAAATATGAAGCTGCTATAATAATATATATACAGACTTTAAAAGAAATTCGCTTTTCAAGTCTGTCTGTGTCATTGTTTAGTTATACTTTGTCGTAATTTTCACCATAATTCACCACTTCATCGTGTTCTTCGCGTTCACCACCATATCGTTTAGTTGAGACATATAACAATGATTTTAATTCAATCGACATTCTTTTTCTTGGTAAAAATGCATTTAGGATGCAAATCCAAGCAACCCTAAAGGATCAGCAAAGTATTGTATAATGACGTAATGTTTTGTAATGTATGCACACAAACTTACTTTTTGTTTTGTTTTTTTATTGCTTTTATAAATGAAAAAATCCAGATTTAAATTCCAGGATAATGCCGGTTATATAGGTATTGTATCTGTGTTACTAGCTAGTTTTTAGGGTTCCGTAGTAAACAAGGAACCCTTATAGTTTCGTCATGTCCGTCTGTCTGTCTGTCTGTCCGTCTGTCTGTCTGTCTGTCCGTCTGTCTGTCTGTCTGTCTATCTGTCTGTCTGTCTGTCCGCGGTCTAGCTCCGAGACCCTTAGTACTACAAAGCTGTAATTTGATATAGGTATACATATTAATTACGTCGACAAAGTGGTAAAACAAAATTATGAAAAACATTTTTTTTTAGGGTAGCTCCCATACACGTAAATTGGTGATGATTTATTTTTTATTTTTTTATCCCATCGTGTGGGGTATCATTGGAAAGGTCTTACAAAAACATTTTGAGTTTGTAAAAACCATTTTTGTATTCAGGGATCCGTTTGTAAAATATTAAGCTTTAAAGTGCTAATTTTTGTTAGAGTCAAGTGTCCCCCCACCCCTGCCAGCTAAATGGTTGGTTTTGGATATGTGAAAAAAATCACAGCAGTAGTTTAAATAACGAAATTAAAAGAAAAACTATCACAGCTAAGTAGGCATTACTAGTTATCGAGTAATAATCGACCAACTTAACTTTGCAGTTGCAAAAACATGTTTTCCCATACATTCCGTATGGGAGAACATGTTTATCAACTACACAGTTAAGTTTGTTTTTGGGATAAATTCATCCCAACTACGGAACCCTTCATTGTGCGTGGTCCGACACGCACTTGGCCGGTTTTAAATACTTCATATTGTAATCTGTGAAAAACGTAGTGGGTAGCATAATTGTTTAAAATGTTATATTTAAGTTATTAAGACTTTCTTATTGTGCTATTGTTTGTTTTTCCTTAAATAAATAAAATAAAATCATTTAGATAATTAATTCCGGAAGGTTAATTTTGTAGTACACTCTTATTATACTTCAAAATAAATAAATCGCCATGTGTTGTCGCTAGTATATTAGCGACAGAATAATTTATTGGAATTTGTGTTGGACATTGAAAAATGCCTTACCTACGCTAACCTTAGTCAACAATTTTAGTGGAACAACTCTAAATCAAACTCATGAATGCACTAAAATATAATGCTGCTACTCATCGTATTAATAAATCCTCGTCATCTCAGCTTAAATTAACAGGATAGTATAAAATGATTACTGTACATTTGAATAAAATACAAAATATTTACCTAAATGCAGCTTTAACTCTTGTCCATTTTGAAACTTTAGACTTCTCAACTTCTTTCATAAAAATTCCTTCGGACCTCCTTCGCAAAGGAGTGCCAGGGGCCGCATCACTGTCATCTCCTCCCGCAGACCTCGACCTTTGCCTCCGGAGCAGCGACCCCCCAAACCTCGCATGACCTTTCCACTTTGAACCTGACCTCTTCATGCCCCGGTTACCCATCATCACAGAATCAAAGAGTATTTGTCCATATTCGCACTCGAATTCGGCGTCCAAAGCTTCGTTTATCAGTTCCAACTCTTTGGTTTCCGATTTCAATCTTTCATTCTCATTGTCTATCCTCTTATGGGCACTGTGGAGTCTCTTCAAATGATTCACGTCTTTTAGCCTTTTTAAAAGACGCGTGTTATGTTCTTTTAGGGTCACAAACTGGTCTAACAGCTCCAGTAATTTCTCTAACTGATCCAGAGCCTCGACTGTGTCTTTCGTGTTCTGAGCCGCTTCTTTTCCTCGTTTGGAAATGGCATCGTTTTGCTCTCGTAACCTTTGTAGCATGGATTCGCATATTGCTCCGGGATCTGTTAGTTCTCCATCATTGAGAGACCAGTACTCCTCAGGAGGGGACGGGCCTGCCGTGCAGGGGGAAGAACCTTCAGCATCAGAAGGAGTTTGGGGAGACTTGACGGAGAGAGTTACAGGGGGCTCTCCTCGACGTCTCTTGTGTAGAGATGTGCCACTTGGCGGTAACTCGGCCAAGTCTTTCGGCTCTCTTCGTTCAATTTTGCTATTCTTCTCATCTTCTGCGTGACCGACGTCGGTGACGTCACTGCTTTCTTTGAGTGACGTCATGGTGCAGCCGCAGAGTGTCGGTTTGTGTCTGGACTATTTATAAATGAAAATAAAAACACGTGCATCGTCCGGTGGCGCAGCACGACAACTTATAACGGAATGCATTTTGATACAATCGTGATTTCTATTGAAACATTATTTTATTAAAATGTCTACAATTATTTGGGCATAAATAGGATTATCACATTACACTTTGTTTTACACGTTCATATCACTACACACTTTCACTTACACACTTCAGTTAAACTATTTTAAAGCTGTATACATTCTTTATTATTTTTTAAACTTAAATAACAAAATTAAGTACTACTTTTATTGTTTTATGTATTAGTTATATTTTTTAATCAATTATTTATTAATATCATTAAAAACTGTTAATATTTAATTGATAGTTAGCGCCGCCCAACGCTTATGCGCACGTACGGCGGGCGGGCGGCCGCGCACTGCCGAGCTTTGTCGATCGCCGGCGGAAACACACGAAAATTTCCGAAGGCGTATTTTTAACTTTTACATTCCATACATTGTAGGCGTAGAAAAATGTTCTTTATTGCGACGTATTAAGGTTTAAATGTTATGTAAAATGTAATTTTGTTGTAATAATACATTCGTAATGCTAACACGCTGCTTCCGAGCTGCAAGCCCATTAACCCATTTATGAAAAAGGGACTAAAAATCTAGTTTGCTTGTTTTGTACGCGATTTAGCAGCTGATTTTTAAATGCTCGGCGTTTCAAGAACATTTCTTGAGTAAATATATAAACGTTGTGAAAGGTTACTGAGAATGAAAATAAAGTCGCTTTTATCTTGTAATACAAACAGATTATGTACCTACTTAAATTATATAACGATCTCAATTATGTTTTTCCCTAGTGACTTAGGGCTTACTGCGATCTGGGCACGCCACAATTGCGGCGATAAGTCTCCTCTTTGAGGAGTGGCTAGAGAGGCGCCACGGCGTCCTCACCTTTCGCCTGACGCAGGTCCTCACCGGAAACGGTTGTTTCAGGAGGTTCCTGTTCCGGATAAGGCGGGAGGAAACGCCCGGGTGTCACCACTGTGTGGATCGCCCGGAGGACACGGTGAAGCATACGATGGAGGTCTGCCCGACTTGGGCGGAACATCGCCGTGTCCTAGTGGAGGCGATCGGCGGCGAGGATCTCTCGAGACCGGATCTGGTCCAGGCCATGTTACGGAGCGAGAGGGCATGGGAGTGATGCTCGCGAAAGAGGAGCCGAAACGCGTGAGGGAGAGGTAAATTTCACGCCCTCACGCCCCTAACCGCTGCAGGACGCCCCTGGACGTCGGCAATCTCAGGCCGATTTCCGGCCACAGTAGGCGCGGGCTTGCGGACGATGAGCAATGGGTAGCTCGCCGACCGATAAGGACCAGGCCCGGGTCGACGGCGCGTTGTGTTCCACGCGCGCCTCAAAGAGATGTCAGCAGAACTGACCGGGTCCGCTAGGGCCGATGCCTGCCGGGGTTGCGGAGAAGTCCGAAAGGGATACCGTGGTTCCCGGCAACAGGGAAACTGAAGGAACACGGCTGGGTTTTAGTAAGTAAGAGTCTGACATGCCCTGCCGCTCTACCCAGAGCGGGTAATTTCCTAACCAAAAAAAAGGTGTTTGTAAAGTGTCTACAAAACAGATTTCTCTCAATCCGTTTGTGCGTATATATGCGTGTATAGCGTAGTGGGTTACGGCTCACTCTCCCTTACAGAGAGGAGGCTTGTATCCCGGCAGTGGGAACTTTATAGCTGATTATGCCATGATCAGCACTGATTTTGATAATCAAATTCAATCAAAAGAATATTTTGCCTTTTTTCTTACTTTCGTAGTCCCAGAGAATAATTTTATTTTTCTCCCTCAACGCTTCCATGAAGGTATAAATACCAAAAAAGAAGTTTATAAGCATAACTGTCAATAGAAAACGAGCAACTGGCATGAAGATTATTGTTTTTCTGGAGTCCTGACAGCTTTTTATAAAAAGAACAATAGTGTTCAAACCAGTTAAAACAAAGAAATTTTCTGTCATGTCAACATATATTTTGTAGTTTTTGTGAAATATTTTTATTTTGGTTAATTTTTTTATGGTCAAAATTTAGATTTAATGTTCTGACAACAATGTTCTGACGGCGAGCAACATAAGGGGTATGTATTTCAAAATTGTAACTGGATTCGGAAGTTTCAGGTCTACGGAACCGTATCCTAAACGAAGTCCCAGAATGGTAACCACGTATCCTTCAGGGTCTGAGGACGGGATCCTCACTGTGAGCGTCACACAAGACACTGAATACAATAATTAAGTGCTTATTATCGTAAAAAAGCAGCAGTGATAGCCGTGGTATGACTCGTCAGAGTTCAAATCCAAGGCACCCACCTCTGACTTTTCCGATTCATGTGCGGTATAATTATCACTTGCTTCAAAAACGGTAAAGGAAAACATCGTGAGATAACATACAATTAGCTGCCGGATACCCGGCACTATCCGGCAACCAGGACGGTGTAAAAAGGCACTAATATGTACTTTATCTCATACCCGAGAGGGTTTGTTTTAATACGGGATTCATGTTTAGTCTCGGATGAAAATGACATTTGCTTGTACCTATGTACTACTCGCATTATAAAACTAGACGGTAAAAAATGTATGTTAAAAATACTTATTATAAATACTTCACCTTCCTGGCATCAACCAGTTTCAAGGTTTGTTTTTTTTTTTAAATTGGGTACGAAATGTTGTTGCGTTCAAAGATTTTCGAAAAAAACCTTTGCCTCTCGGCCGGGATTTGAAACGAAAACACAAATGCCAAAAATAAATAGCTATAATTGGCATTTGCGAGCGTATTTGTTTTGTAGGTCAATCGGACCACCGTTCTGACAGACCAAGGCCCTTACCACAAAACTACAATTTACAAGTTATATTTTACAAATTGATAAATCTTAAAAGTACATGTAAACACAACTCTAAGCCACACAATTGTAACGAAAAAAACCTTACAAAATAAATTGTAGTAACAAGTCTACAATATTGTAACTCATACATATTTGTAATTTGTTACGTATTTTTTCTAAAATTTAACAATGTTATAAAAAAAGAAAAGTATTTCATTTGGGACACGCACATCAAATACAAACAGTAATAAAAACTAAAAACGAGCAGCTAATATTAATAAATTTTGGAATAAAGAAAAAAAAGACCTGTATAAAGCCAAAAAGGCTCCTATTTCAGCATATGCTGCGATATTTAAAAAATAAATACTGCAGGGCTGGTATTCTGATAGGGCCCGCTGTGATGCCACGGACACCTACGGGGACACATAAATCCCACTAGGGGATTGAACCCCCACAGGTGTCTGGTGACAATTTGAAAATGTATAAAGTTGTTTATTTTGGCACACATATTACAAGTAAAAACAATATGAAACAGCACCTTGTACAGTAGTGAAAATGTGTCAATTTTTTATTTATTTTTACAATTGTGTGATTTGGATGAATTAAATAGGCCCCTGGTATTTAGTCTCGCCAGGTGACTACTGAGCTGGATAGCGCGTGGTGCCATGGAGCCCGAAGAAGAAAAAAAGAAGAAGATTAACGATGACGTGGTGGTGTTCATGCGCAAGCGAAGCGAGACCGAAGCGCCGCGATACACTGCTAGATTGAAGACCTACGTCGACTTCCAGCAGAAGTGAGTTTTAGTAGCATCATTGTATCAACTGAAAGACACTTTCTCCATAGAAACCTACTACGCTTTGTAATGGGCAACTAACTAAAGGGTTTTCGAATAAGAGGTGTTATTTTGATCTTCAAAGAAAAATGCCATTTTTTAACCGACTTCCAAAAGGAGGAGGTTCTCAATTCGATTGTATGTTTTTTTTTTGTATGTTTGTTACGCGATTACTCCGTCAATTATGAATTGATTTTGATGATTCTTTTTTTGTTTGGTAGATCGTACTTCAGAGGTGGTCCCATATAAATTTTATTAACTTTGCTTGGGTAGTTTTTGAGTTAGCTTCAATAATACGTATTTTTTCGTCACTTAGTATGTGGATGATATGATAACTTCCTGTCACTGTTATTTACATAGCAGGTATTGGTATTCGAATTTGTGTGGGGTAGGTGTATTACAACTAAAAAGTGAAAAATAAAAACTTTTTACAAAAAAAACAACCGACTTCAAAAAAACACTACAAAGTGAAAAATAACTTTAATTTCGGAAGTCGGTGACAAAGAACGAAAATTCAAAACCAAAGACACAGACTTTCGAAATTAAAGTTATTTTTCACTTTGTAGTGTTTTTTTGAAGTCGGTTGTTTTTTTTTTTTTGTAAAAAGTTTTTTTAATATATAGATCGGATGTTTATTTCATTATAAAGAGGAAAGTATGCCGTTAATAGTGGAAAATAACATCAGGCAAATGACCACCACGACCACGCTTACAGGACCATATCCTTTTCATGAAATTTTCCATAACCAAATCGCAAAGTGGCTGCCCTATGTCCTCGATAGCCTCATGAATTCCATCTTTGAGGTCTTGAATCGACGCTGGGCTGTTGGCGTAGACCTTCTCTTTCACGTGGCTTCAAAGAAAGAAGTCGCAAGGTGTTAAATCACAAGATCTCGGTGGCCAATTGTGATCACCTCTTCGAGAGATAACACGGTCCGGAAACTTTTCCCGTAAAAGATCAATGGTTTCGTTGCTTGTGTGGCACGTAGCACCGTCTTGTTGAAATTAAACGTTGTCCAGATCAATACCATCCAATTCCGGCCATAAAAAAATCATTAATCATCTCTCGATAGCGCAATCCATTCGGGGTCATCATTTGGTTATGGAAAATTTCATGAAAAGGATATGGTCCTGTTAGCGTGGTCGTGGTGGTCATTTGCCTGTTATTTTCCACTATTAACGTCATACCTTCCTCTTTATAATGAAATAAACATCTGATCATTTATATTAAAAAATGGCATTTTTCTTTGAATACCAAAATAACACCTCTTATTAGAAAACCCTGTATATCTCTCTGACTGACCGATTCCTTGACAGTTTAAAAGTACCTGTAAATGGTTTAATTGAAATAAATGGTTTTAGTTAGAGAAGTGCACTGCTGGATATAAGCGTCGCTAAACCGACCGGTCCTGTGCTTCTCAAATCCATTGGATTCCCTCCACTGTGGGAGGCGTTCAAACACGGTGCGTTTCAGCACGCGGTCGCCATTTTAGTACTCTTCGGGCCCTCTTAATGTTCGGTAATCAATTAAACAAATATATAACGAGACCAAACTATACAAACAAGAACTATAATATATATATACAAAACATGTGTTGTTATTACAGTAGAAATTGCAACAAAATCGAACTTAAGCCATCCAGAACCAATTACGGGTAGAAAAACATTTTAGACGAAGGACGCGGGCGCGGTACTGTACAATAAGTTGCCAGATAATAGCAAAAAATTTAATATGATAAAAAGAAAGTTTGTTTTTAAACACTAACACTTAGCTAGAAATAACCTGCATGATAAATAACTAAAACAACCTTTTGGATTGAATTTTTAGAAGCGTAGTTTTAAATATTTTCTGTTTTCCTTGTATCGACTCACGGAGTATTTGTTACCATAGAACTGCGTGATTTATTTGTGTATCTCATAAATTAAGTGAACTTTTTGTATTCTATTTGCGAATAAAATTCTTTAAGACGACCTTGGTCCTCCTGAGGATCTCTTCATTTCTGATTCGATCATGCAGGGAAACTCCGAGCAATAGCCTCATCATTGCCCTTGGTAGTATGAAGGATTGCAATAAAAGAGCTTCCACAAGTAGTAACAAGTGTCAAGCTTGGTAAGCGCAATTCTGTACCTTCAGTGAAAAGTGATATATCTTGACCTATATCAGTTTTAATATTTTTACACTAAGTTTAACAGTAAAAAAAATGCAAATTTTTGGTCTAATTGATACCCCTCTAAGATTAAAATTGAGCAAGCTTATTTTGGTGTAAAGTGCTCTTACTAAGCATTTTTTACATTTATTAATGTGTAATAAAATACATTTTAAATAATATCAATGTGAACTGAACAAATATTTCAAGTAACTTAATGTATGTATATTAATACAAATGTGTGTGACTCTTATTACGTGATCTGTGTGAATTAGTACAAACTGATATATTTAGAGGTACACATAATCATCCAACACCAACCATAATGTGTAAAACGGTTCAAGTTATTTTAAATTAATTTACACATAAAACGACTTTAATATATCGGACCTTTAAAGTAAAACCAACCTTTAAAGTAAATGTTGTGTTAGGTGATATAACTGGATTTCTTTTTAAATTAATCAGTACTCATTTTAGTGAAGTAGACAGAGTGAGATTTTTTTAAAACAATTTTCTCAAAATCATGATTTTCCAGTTAGGTACATCACTTTTCACTGAAGGTACCTACAGAATTGTTTCATCGGGCACGGGTTCTACGTAGGTGCCTGTAGGTATGAGTAAGTCACGTTTTAAATTAGATGTGGTTTATTCCCGGGTGGATACTGTAGTCTTCTTTTGTAGGATGATGCTATACAATCGTATAGTATAGATAGAGTCAAATAATCATACAAATTTTGATAAACAACAATAAAGCTAAAATACGCCTACCAGAGTTTTGAAACCGTTTTGTCGCGTTGCCTAAACTTTGCTATTATAATTGCATCAGGCGTCGCCGTGCAGCAGCCGCGCGTCGCCACTCGGGTGGTAACAAACCAAACTCCGCCTCCAGAAAGAAAAACGACGGTGACGTCAAGGAGAAGGGCGCGGAGAATCAGTGAGTATTTTTTTATCATTATTTTAAATATCATATCAGAGGCAGTATATCAGATGCACCTTTTTCTGCTTGAGTATCCCGCAGATAAAATTGTTTATTTAGAAAGCAAACAACAAAGCAAAGTAAACGAAAGTCCTTAGAGAATTTATGGTATTTTCGTGTCATTTTTAGGATCGCGCCTAGGTACTATTTAATTATTAAAAGACATTTTTTTTATTTTTAGTTGTTGTTAAGCTATTATTTAAGACTGTAGACGCGCCTATGTTTGGTATTTAGATAGTTAATTAAGTAGGTAGTTAATTAAGTAGGTACTTTTACGGTTCCGTACCTCAAAAGGAAAAAAACGTGAGCCCATATAGGATCACTCGTGTCTGTCTGTCGGTCTATCCGTCTGTCTGTCCGTCTGTCACAGCCAATTTGCTCTGAATCTAATGGACCGATTAAGTTGAAATTTGATACACATATGTATTTCTGTGACCCGAACTCGAACGTGTAACGTAAATAAATGAATATTGAATATGGGGGTCACTTTTGGGGGGCAAAGAAAATTGATGAAATAAGTTTTGCGAACTGTACCGTGTGACATATGAAAGGGATTATTACGAGGATCTCAAATAAATTTTTCTATTAATTTTAAAATAAACACTTAAAGAAATTTAAAAAAAATTATGAAAATTTACCATTCTTCCCCCTTATCTCCGAAACTACTGAGCCTAAAATAAAAAAAAAAAAAATAGTTCTATGCTTATTTCTTCTACTTCGTTTCGTTCTTGACAAAGCGGTCGTGGTCACAATGAATTGTGTCCAATCGCAGGTATAGTCATTGCCCGCCTCACGATCTCCCTCCATCTGGTTCTGTTACATGACACTCTGGCGCATTCATTAACAGGACCTCCACCGGGGATTTCATTTGATCGGTCCATCTCATCGGCGACCTCCCGCATGGCCTATTATCTTCCACTCTGCCCTGCACCACTTAACGCTCTATGCAGTCATTATTCCGCCTAGACATGACCAAAAAACTTTAGTATTCGTGACTGTACTAGTGCTGATAGACGCTGTTTGATGCCGAGTTCTTGGAGTATGGAGACCTTTGTGCAGAATTCTTGATACCCCAAGCATTCTTCTCCGGCACCACATTTCTAGAACATGTACTTTTTCTTTTCCAGTTTTCGTAATGTCTTAGCTGCGTACAGAAATGTGGGGAATACAAGTGTACGGACGAGACTGATCTTAGTGGCCTTAGTTATGTTGCAATTTCTCCATATTTTTTTTAGTTTGTCCATTGCCCCTCTAGCCATAGCCATACGCCGCGTCACCTCATCCACGCAGCTGCCATTGTTTGCGATCATAGCACCAAGATATATGTAGGACTGTACTACGTCGCAGTTCGCAATCTGTGTCATGTCTGGCGAGTTGTTGTTGCTACAGCCTACAATCATCAAATTGGTCTTACTGCGATTAATCCTCAATCCAAACGTAAGACTCACGCGCTCCATCTTAAGGGATAGTTCCTCCATATGTTCAGCAATAGTCGTAAACAAGGTTGTGTCATAAGCGTAGCGTAGGTTCGCAATTTTGCAGGCACCAATCTCAACACCATTCCAGTCGTCGAGGGTGATTCGCATAATGAGCTCCGTGTGGGTGTCTAATAGGGGTGGCGATACAATACATCCCTGGCGGACACCTGAACTGGGATTGAAACTATCTGAAATGTGATCGTCTGTTTGTACTGATGATGTTTCTTCTTCGTAGAGTTCTCTAGGAAGGTGCACAAGGTGTTGAGGTGTGCCCATTTCCAATAACGTCTTCCATAGGGTTGGCCATTTCACAGAGTCGTCAAATGCTTTTGAGAAATCAACACAGTATATTTAGGTCGGCTTGTTGAATTCTCGTGCCTTCTCAATAATCTGACGAACAATGAGAATCTGTTCACGGGTGGGATTTCCTTTCACAAACCTAGCTTGTTCTTGGGCAATCTTTCGCGACAGATGTGCTTTCAGAAGTTCGTTGACAATGTGTAGCAATATTTTGCTTGCGTGGCTGATCAGAGCAATAAGGCTGGGTACACTTTTTGGTTGACCCCTTTTTGTGAAGTGGAATGAAAACTGTGTGAGCCCATTCTGACGGCCATTTTTCTGCCAGCCATATCTTATTGCAGATGATGTGAAAGATATGAAAGCCGCGTTCGAATAGTCTTGATTGGGATAGCATCAGAGCCCGTAGCCTTTCCATTCTTTAAGTGATTTGTGGCAGCTCTGATTTCTGACTCATGGATGTCTGGTTCCAGTTCATCTCGATTTTTGACTCAAGGATGTCTGGTTCCAGTTCATCTTTCTGGTTCTGTTAATGTAAAGGTTAGCGACTGCGGATCTTCTAACAGTGAGTGACAGTAAAACACCTCCAAGCTTCTGACATTTGCTCCAGTTCGCTGACCATTTGACCATTACCGTCTTCAATGGCCCAGGTTTTGGACGGCAGCGTTTTGGTAATAAGTCGAATTTTGAGCTTCGATCTCCTCACATATATGACCAAAGTAGGCATTGTGATCATATCTGCATTTTTTCTGGATCTGGGCAGACTTTTCATTGAGATCTTTAACATTTGCACCGGCTGCTTTAATCCTGCGCTGTTCCTCAACAAGTGAAAACGTGCCATCCGTCATCCAGTGTTTTTACTTGTGAATTATCGCTGGTGCTTTGGATCCTGTGACCGCGAGCTCTATAAGAGACTTCGCCCTTTTCCAAAGTGTTTCAGGTGGTTCTTTGTCCATAACTGCGTCTTTCCATTTTGTCTAGTTTTGTTCCACTAGCGACTTTAATTTCGGTACATCATTCACGTTTAGCCTTCTTTGTTTTTCGAGGATTCTGGCTGCTGTCAATTTGAGCTTCTATTTTGAGACCAAAAGTTGGTCTGATCCGCAATCAGCTCCAGGTAGTGTTTAGGCATTTGTTACAGATGACCTCCATCGCGATTTAACCAGGATGTAGTCTTATCTGGTTGCGGTACTTTTCTATCGGGTGATGACCACGTGTATAGCCTTCGAGAGTGCTGTTGGTAGAGGCTATTTACAATGACTAGGTCATTTTCGGACGCAAATTGTATAAACCGGTCACCTTTGTCGTCCCGAGTTCCAAGTCCAAACTGTCCGACTCATTTGCTAAGCTGCTGGGCATTTACACCAATATTGGCGTTAAAGTCGCCCAAAATGAGGAAGCTGCATTTGGCATTTTCGCTATGGTGGTGGAGGTTCAGAGTAGAACCTCTCTATAACCTCGTCATTTGTATGAGGTTTAAATTCACTGGTGATGCTGACTATCCGGTTGCTTATTGGCTTGTAACCCATCATACAGTTCCTCTGGTGCATAGGGATTAAAAAGGCTACATTGTTCTGGCTGGTGTTTTCATTGCCTGAAAAATAGATGGCGTGGTTGTCAGTTAGGAAGAGCCCGTTGTTTTTCTAGTGTCTCACTGAGTCCACAGATGTTAATATCGCATCTGTCAAGTTCTCTTTCCAGGATGGTAAGTTTTCCGGGACAAGTAGCCGCGAATATTCCTTTTTCCTATCGCCTGGGTTTGTCGCAGTTTGATGGAGATTTCAGTAGTCGTTCCATGGAGAGCCTGATCTCCTACTACTCCAAGGACGGTAGCCAACTTCACACCGTACGCCCCGGACGCAGCACGGCGCCGGTTGCTAAGCGGTTGGCGTGGCGATCGTTCTCTATTTACCGCTACTTTCATTGTGACTGTCTTAAGAAGATAATGCAGTGGTTTCCCCTTGCCTTATGTATCAGTCGTTTTTGAAGTTATTTAGGCCCCAAGGCTGCTGACACCTTTTCTGCCTGGTTGCCCAAGCAGGTGAGTGGTTATACCGCCACAGCTCGGTCGCCATTGCCTCGTTTGTTGTCTAGCAGGGAGCACCACGACAGCCGAAAAGCTGTCGTCCCTGGTTGCGTGTGAACAAACTTCTAAGGCATGCAGGTGAGGTTGACTGGGGCTGACTAGATGTTGTCATTCCCCCTTTACTCCCCTATGTGTATCTTTGCTTATAGATTACAGAAAAACCTATAATAAGTCTATGGTCTTAAAATAACATGATAAATCACTCAATATTGTGCATACAAACTTACATTTTCAGTTGGAATGTATGGGAGAACATGTTTTTCAACTACAATATTAAGTTTGTTCTTGGGACTAATTAATCCTAACTACGGAACTCTTCATTGTGCGTGGTCCGACATGCACTTGGCCGGTTTAATTTTGTGTTTTATTAGTTGAGTATTGCTGAAAGTAATAGTTTCACAATGTACAATGTTTTTTAGTTTTAAAAATAAAAATAAAAATCAAGGACATAATTATTTGCAGATCTCTGACCTTTGGAACTGATCCAACTTCTTTTTCCAGAGAACATCCCGGCAATGAAGAAGATCGCATGAGCAGAAGGTAACTACTACTTTACAGTTCTCACTATTTTTTACTTCTGATTTTACACAACTGTAGAAATCATTGTGATCTTTATTCTCGTTACAATAAGGTTGCTGTTGCCAGAGTTGAAATAACTGAAAAGGCTGTAGCAGTCTACTCGTACCTTTTCACAGGGGGTAAGGCATCGATGTGCGAATTGTTATCATGAATTCAGTACATGATTTTAGACCCACCGGTCGTTTTTGTTTTTTTTTTCGCAGCTGTTGTTTAGTTAATCGGGGAAGCTGTTTCGTAAGGCGGCTATCAGTTTTAGAGACTGCTCCCGTAGCCTGCCTGCACTCAACCTTTTTTTTATTCCGGGGTGGAAAATCCTCATGGATGTCCTTCGCCCTGGGGCGGGCGGAGAGGTCTGTAAGACACTTTATGACTAAAATCCACCACGGTGTTCCCTTCCCACACTTGGACCAGGGATCATTAGATCTTGTGCGCCTTACACGATCCCCGGTTAGTGCCGGCGCCCGCCTTTTGCGGGCCACCTCAGGCCGGGGCGGGGGAGTGAGGTGTGACTTCCCCCGCGACTCCAAATATGAGCGCGCGTAGAACACTACGCGCCGCCGCCGCTGCCACCTCGGATCCTGCTGGATGGCGGGTGGCGTACGTCCCCGACTCCGCCGTCCTTCCGGACCGCGTATACCAGACTGTATATTATCACAGACATCCATAGTCTGTACTGGACCGCTTTGTGCTCGTAACACTAGAACAAAATGTATTTCAACACAGACATTCTCTGTATTAGTATACATTATGCTCGTCATTTCCAAAGCAAAATATCTGCGAGTACAGAGCAACCCATCTCTGGTAATATACAGTCTGGCATTAGGCTACCCGGTCATTTATGACTTTCGTAATGGAGAACGCCTTGTTCAGCTTGAGCTGTTTTTGGAACTCACCCTCAAACAGCTCGGAGAGGGGTCTCTCTCTTACGCCAGAGATTTAGTATAGCGGTGGTAGACCCTGACTTCGACTTCTGCAGTCGGAGTAGTTCCTCATGCAGCCCGTAGTCGCCATGCAAGCTCTAGTCTTTGAATGCATTGTAGTTTGTTGGAAGCTGTAACTAGCTTGGTTTGGGGCCACCAGACCATGGCCCCTGCGGCTGGATCACTGCGGTGTACAGTCATAGTATTATTTTGGGGGGATAGACCCAAGTCTTACCTATTCCTGCACTGCCAGAAGGTGATGAAATTTCTACTCCATTTTAACTTACCGTCTAGCTAGAATAACCCCTAGGTGCTTTGACTTCGTTGGAGTTATGTATTGAACAGTTTTGGTAGGCAGAAAGGGCCTAATGTTTGTTTTTGGGTAAACATGATTAGATCAGTTTTAGTGAGGTTCACTGATAAGGTCAAATTCCCTGCACCATCTTTCTACGATGCGTAGCGCTTGCTAAGTGAGGTTGCAGATCTTTTCCGTCACCTTTTCCGAGACAAGGATTGCGAGGTCGTCTGCATAACCTTTTGTGTAATAGCGGTTGTCGTCGAGTTTGGTGATGAGGTCATTAATCACCAGATTCTATAGAAGAGGAGACAGCACCTCTCCCTAGGGGCAGCCTGTGGCTATCATGGGCAACTGCTGCTCATCCTCAAGGCGAACCACTCATTTACTTAACATGTTTGTAATCCAGTCTTTTAGTAGGTACCTGTTGTTCTACTCCATGTCTGGAAAGAGTGCTGCTGATGCTGGAGAAGTTGGTTTTGTCGAACGCTCCTTCGCTGTCTATGAAAGTGCCCAGACCGGTGCCGCGATTGCGGCAGCTGCTTCATGGCCTCGCAGATGGATCCCGTGGTGGGGGCCATCCGTGAGGGAGGACGTCGGTGATCTTGCCGTCCCGACCCTGAGATTTTACGTCCACCGCCCCCAATCTAATTGAGAGACAGAGCCCAGCATCCATCAGGGTCGGGATTTGGTCTACAAGAACACCGACCACCACAAACCATGCCGCGTCTTGTTAGTCAGCACGCAGAAGTACCCTCCTTTTGATTCCAATCCAAGGGTTCTGGTAACAGAGAGTGCGTCTAGTATTGGTCGGCTCTCCGAAGACCCCCTAATCGTCTGGGGTCACGACGCCACATCGTGCTCGTTTCTGGATCTCCGACTGGCTCTTGACGACTAACGAGATGCTAGTTGGGAGAGATAGATCGGAGACTGTTTTCCTTAGCCCGGCTAAAGTGTGGCCGGTATCGCACCACGGTTTAAGGACACTCCCGGTGAACAGCGGTTTGTCGTGGAAGGTCGGCCTTGGTGTCTTGCTTGAGGGAGCAGGCCTCGAGAATGATATGCTTCTGGATAGCAGCAAGTAAGTACCTGGTCCGATACGTTCTTGCTGAGGATCCCCTTGCAGTAGCAGGTGATCGCGGCGTCGAGAGTAGCGCTAGTAGCTTGGGTGTAGCTTTTTTTTTTAAATCTGTACTTACAATAAAATACATAAAATCTGCCAAACTGCATAACAGTTTGTCGGCAGTTGTTCTCGTCTAGCAATGGATTACAAATTTTGATTTGAAATTTATGTGCTAAAACTTAATTATGCTAAGTAAACTATAAAATAAAATAACAAAATAAAACAATATACCTACAATCGAGATAAAAATCTCACATTTTACAAAAAGGCATTATAGCAAACGTGAGGTTTGTTACAGACATAGCTATGGACACAATGATAGATAATGATTTTGTAAAACTCTTTTAAGTTGGTCCTTAGACTTGACATGCGATATCAGTTTTGGGGGTAGCTCATTCACTAACGTTGGTACTACGTACCTTCTTGTGCGCTTACCAAAGTAGTTTGTTACTTTTGGAACAGCAAGTGTCTTCTTCTTAGATAAACGAGCTTCGTTGGGCGACCCGTTTGGATTGATCAAGACATGGTCGTTTATGCTCTCCGGCGGAGAAGTTAAGCTATCCGCTTGTTGGTTTAACCGAACTAGTGGCAGAGGCCTTTAGTGGTATGAGGAACAGGGTGTAAAGTTCACTCATCCACCATAGAAAAGGGAGGATCCTCCGACCAGACGGATGTTGTCTGGCGGGCAACCACTCGTTGGTTTGAAGTCGGAATCTTGTATATATGTCGATCGCTCGGTAAACTCTAATTGTGCGATGCAGGATTTGTGTGACGTCATGTCTTTGATGTGTAGTTAGTATGTGGTGGTGTAACCGCTACATCACTCCCCTCTGGAGACCGCAGGTCGATAGTGGGCTGAATGTTGCGATGCTTCACAGTGCAAGGTGTAGTGCCAGTGAGTCGGAACTGGGTGCCACATAGTTCGCGGTGAGTCGGAACTGTCTGTGGTGATTGTGGTGATTCCCCAGTGAGTCGGGGTGGCGCTGCGTCATGATCCAGTGAGTCGGATGTGGTACAGCACCGGGTTGTGGCTGACTGCTGGCGTCGACCAGGAGAGGGTAGAATAGGCTCTGCTTGTGAGACCGGCTGAAAGTGCAGGTGCTGTGCCAAGGTTGCTGATGAGGCTTAGGGTGATGACCAGGAATGCCCGTTATCTGTATGCCGGTGGTCAGAATACCCGTTGAAGCCGTGGGTGCTGGCTATGTAACTCGTCTCACAAAAGCTTGCGGGAGTGATGATGATGACGTCACGCCGAAGTATTTGCACGAAGACTGCGCTGACGTTCATACTCGTGGTCACCAATTTAGTGGCATGAGGAACAGGGTGTGAAGTTCACTCATCCACGATAGAAAAGGGAGGAGCCCTTACCTGCTCACCTGCGAGCCTGGCAGCGCTCCTTTCTCGTCACTCTGTCCCTCTTTTTGCCCTGTTTTAAGGCAGCTAGCTGGTGAACCGTGCAGGTATTCATACAGCACTTTTGTATGAAATAAGTTTATTTTGTATTTTTTTATAAGCGACGATAAATTAATACTCTTGGGGGGTTAGGTATCATTTGCTGAATTCATGTTAACAGTTTGCGTATCAATTTCCCTTACGACGTGCCTTTTATCAGTATCTAGCGTGGTCTTGGACCGTTATGTTGGCAATTGAAGATTAAAGATTGCTTGATTGTTTTGGGGGAATGCTACTGAGAGAGAAACTGTCTTCAAAGCCAAAAAGAAATGTATTCGGGCAATATGTGCATTAAAACCTACAGATACCTGTAAACCACATTTTATAAATTTAAAAATATTGACATTCCCATCGCTTTCTAATGTCTAATGCTAGTTTCATAGATTGAAACTAGCATTAGACATTAGAAATAATATAATCAAATATGAGACGCTAAAAAGTATCAGACTTGCCAGTACACTTCGTGCAATACGCCATAGAACGGTTATGTTTGACAAGAGTGCATTTTGTATGGGCCCTAAAATATATAATAAATTACCTAATAATATAAAGGAAGAAAATAATTTTATATCATTTAAGAATAGACTAAAGACTTACTTGATTAATAAAGCCTATTATAGCGTTAATAATTATTTAAATGAAAAATGTTTTTTTTTTTAAATTAGTAATAACAATAAAATTATATAATTAATGAATGTCATAAATACCCCAATAATAATATTTGCCATAGATAAATGTAAGATTAATGTAAGATTTATTATTTTTATTGTAATAGATATTTGCACACCTATTAAGGTAGGATATGGTTTAAAGATCTTCTGTTGTATGTATCACCTCATGTACTTACCCATATTCAAGCAAATAAATTATTTGAATTTGAATTTATGTATTAATCTGCCACATGGTGCGTAGATCGCATGATGTTGATTTGTCCAAGGATTTTTTAACTACGTATACAATGAGGAACCTAAAATTAGTGCATCGGTAGCAAATAGATTTACAATATTAAACTTTTATGTAGGCTGATTTGAAATCTAAAACTTGGTCCCTCCATCTTGACGGGGATGATCGAACGATGTTGGACATCGGCATTCGGCATCTTTCACTCGCCTAACAAATGATCGAAAAATAATATGAGAGGAGCAGATGAACGTTCATTTCTATATAATTTTGTTGGTGTCGTGTGCACGTGGAATGTAACAAATTAACGTTCGCTCGAGTGAGTGGTTCACTCGAGTGAAGCGTCTGATGCCAGCATTTTAAGCGTTCGTTTTTCTCCGAAGGAACCTACTACGCTTTGGAATGAGCAATTAGCTTCTATGTTTCTGACTGAGCGACTCCTTGACAGTTCAAAAGCGCCTGTTAATGGTTTATTTACAAAAATGCTTTGAGGGCTGCTCGAAGGTGCCACTCATCCGGTGTCAGGTCATTGTGGTCTTATGTGACGTATGTTTTCATCCCCAGTAGACGTGGGGGTGACAAGTGCATGCACCGCACCCACTCGTTTTCCCGGTCCGGGACTGGCGAGGACCCCGAAGACGCGTGTTGCCGCCGCAGACGTCGACGCAAGAAGAAGTGCGGTCGCCGAAGACGCCGCCGCCGCCGTCGCTCTTGTGTAAATATACCCTTAATAGCCCAGTTAATATTGACACAATGCAAACGTCGCTAACGCGCATGTAACTATGATTTTTTTATATGCTATTAGGTTAGGTCAGAGTAGTTTATACTTAAGTTTGCAACCCTGAAAACCTTGTGCTACTCTGATGGCACTCGAAAAACTTCGAAATTTTCAGGTTTTTTGAAAAATATACCTTAAGGACGCGTGTTAAGGTATCTTTGTTTAATATTTTTGTGAAGCAAGCTAAATTTTAAAGAGAAAGTGGTTCAACAAGAGAGTTGATGTTGATCCCTTAGGTACCATATTCCGAAGGGTCTGCGTGACAACAAAACATTGAAGCAGTATTTTGCGTATGAGCTAGCACCGTATCCCTTACTTGTTTACTAAAGAAGGAATGCGCAAGGGCATGAAATCTTCCTTCTACTCAACTACAACTTTACAGGAACTACAACACTTTTTCTAGGACCATTAGTCAGCCTGTACGTGTCTTGGCAAATGACCCTTAATCGATAATCTTTTTCTTTTTGAAAAAAGAAATGCCCTTCTGTGACTAGCTGTATCTTTGCAGCCACTAGACCTAGAAACGAGAAAAAACTTTTTACAAAAAATACAACCGACTTCCAAACTACAAAGTGAAAAATAACTTTAATTTCGGAAATCGGTGTCTTTGGATCAGTATTTAAGTTTTTTGACACCGACTTCCGAAATTAAAGTTATTTTTCACTTTATAGTTTGGAAGTCGGTTGTATTTTTTGTAAAAAAGTTTTTTTTTTTCACTTTTTAGTGGGTTGATTTGTAATTTATCTAAGTTACAATAGCCTTATGTCAACTGCTCATCAAAAATACCCAAATCGCTATAGATGTGCCTTTAATATTTGAAGAGTTCCCTCGATTTCTCCAAGATTCCATCATCAGATCGTGACAATGGGACCAACTTGAAAGTATACCCTTTCAAACAAAAAAAGAATTTTTCAAATCGGTCCAGCCGTCTTCGAGTAATCGGGGAACATACATTAAAAAAAAACCCGACGAATTGAGAACCTCCTTTTTTTTGAAGTCGGTTAAAAAATATTGAACAATGATACTTAAAATAGCATCCTTAACGTATGTTTTAAAAAAAAAAACTGAAACAATTGCCAAAATTTCGCAGTTTTTCGAGCACCATGGGAGTAGCACAAGGTTTTCTGGGTTACAAACTTGGGTTTAAACTACTCTCAGGGGAAATAACAACATAAAAAAATCGTAGTTACATGCGCGTTGGCGACGTTTGATGTTGTTATTGACTGAGCTATTAGTGAACGAACCACTCCTCAATACGGCACAAGTCACTTGAACGTGTCGCTTGCGCGACTCGGTAATGTTACCTACTTCGAGTCGCTCGGCATGAATCTTGCCGACTTGCCCCACCTGACTTTGCGTTCTTTTGGCACGTAGCCAAAATCTGAACGAATGTCGCCATCTTGTTTTGTCAATAGGTACAATTTGTCACAATTTCACAAATGTTTATCAACAACGCCCCCCCTCTGTCAATGTTAATCAGACGCAATAGATCTTTGTAGCACTCTACACGGTGCGTGAGTCACTGGACCCGCACAAATTTTGACGCAACCCTTTACACGAGAAGCACCTAAGTGCAGTGACACTTCGGCCAAAAGCGTTGTAGAAAAGCATTAGACGTACAATTCTCTCAACGTGTTTAACGTAGCAGTGGGTCTTTTCACCTGCGAGCATCGAAGAGGTAAAGGTATAAAGGTAGGTTTATTGTTTTCAGCGTCGCAAAAAGCGTCGGCGTAGCTGCCGTCGCAGACGCCGCCGCAGCCGTAGCCGCCGCCGGCGCAGGCGCAGCTGTCGTCGCAAACGTCGCCGATGTAGCCGTCGCAAACGCCGCCGTCGCTGCTAAACCCCCAACAGTGCTCGTCAGGCCTGTGCCAGTTAAATTCGGGGTAATGTTTGTGTTCAGACTTTTTCTAATAAAATGTAGGTATCTAAAAGTTTGTTTTTGTTTTTCCTAAGGCGCCATCTCTACGGGCGAGAGAATCGCGACGATAGTCAAGCCATACCGTCAAATTATCGCCGCAATGATATCGCCGTATGGAGATTGGCTCATAGTTTCTTTGAATTTGGTAGCACGGCGAGATTATCACCGCGATTCTCTCTCCCGTGGAGATGGCGCATTAAATACCCACACTACTGTTGCTAGGGCTACTCACCAAGCCTGGCACTTAAATACATGCAGATATGCATAAGCTCGTAACTCTTTTTCCATGGCGGTAGGCAGGAACTTGCTCTCCATCTGCTACGATCTTATTTACTACTAGCATTTGCCCGCGACATCGTCCGCGTGAAATTTTGGCCCCTGACTCACCGCGTCGCATCCCATCGACTGCCCGCGCTATTACTTCATTTTCGATTAGCGTTCGTTCTAAAAAAAATGCAAATATAATTACTAGTAGTTCCGGAGAGTACCCACTACATTCAAACTTACAAACAATATTATTATCTAATAACTTATTCTTGTATATATTATTATCTTGTATTTGTATTTAGTATGCAGGGGGTTTCGGGGGCGATAAATCGATCTAGCTTGGTCACCAGTTCTAACCTAACCTAACCCATTACACCCAGTTTAGAATTTTTTGACAGGTTATAATTTAACGAAAATAATACCGATAGATCTCACAATCTTACGGTGACATAAATATACATACAGAAACTACTCACACTTTCTTTTCTGTGGGGGTAGGCAGACGCTACAGAACGCCACTTATTACGATCCTTACATACTCCTTTTGCATCGTTCATACATCTGGTCATTCATGCACACTGGTTGCGAGTACTACGCACCTGGCCTTTCTGAAGAACATCACCAATAAGGTCAGTATGTCCTCCTAGGGCGTCCCCACCCAGCCTTTCCCTTCACATCAGCCTTGTAAATGAATTTTGTTAGTCGTCTTTCATTCATTCTCTCAACATGCCCATCTCCGCATACCCGTAAAAAAAATATTGGCACTACATCTTTTTTTAATTCACACCGCTGCGCGCTGTCTTATCACATCATTCCTCAGTCTATCATTCATAGTCAGACCACACATGCTTCGTAAGGAACTCATTTCCACAGCATTTATTCTACTTTCATGCTTGTTATGCCACGCCCAACATTCACTTTCATACATAAGCCTGGGCACCAGCACACCATTGTGAATAGCCAGTCGAGCCTTTTCAGACATTGACTGGTTGGTCACAATCGCATGTATAGCATCATTCACTTTATTTCCCGCATTTATTCTCCTTTCCACATCTCCATCAATCTTCCCATTCCTTGTAAATAGACTCCCCAAATAAATAAACTCACTTACTTGCTCCACACTATCATTTATTTTCACATCACACACCGATACCCCTCCTCTTTCAAACACCATGACCCTCATCTTATTCACATTTATATTCATTCCTTTCATCTTATATGCTTCAATGTCTAGCAACTGTTCTGCTGACGATGCAAGTAGAACTTGATCATCTGCGTAGTTAAGGAATTTGACAGGCATCTCATTCATTCTCAATCCACACTCACCCTCTTTCAAATCTGTCAGACAACTATTCATGTACAAGTTGAAAACCTACGGTGTCGCTACACAACCCTGTCTAACACCCCTCGAGATACAGAACCAGTTCGTGTATGCCCCATTTATCCTAACACAAGCACTGGAATCCTTGTATAAAGATTTCAGTGCCCGTACCAAGCGCTAGTCCACACCGTACATGGATAGTGTCGACCACAGTTATTCCCTCCACACACTGTCATAGGGCCTTCTCCAAATCAATAGAAGCACAATAGACGTTCTTGTGCTTTACTAGATGTTTTTCGGTTATGCACCTAAAAGATCTGATCCATACAACCCATTACCTTTTTAAATCTTGCCTGTACATCCCATATTTTCTCATCTGTCACTCTTATCACTCTATTTATTAAGACCTTCGCATACAGTTTGCCGACAAATGTGCGTGTGGTGTGAGGGCCACTTTGTTAAAACTCTTTGAAAATGTGCTTAGGATTTAGTGAACATTACCAAAGAATTGTGAAAGTTGGAATCAGATTTTGTGAAAGTCAAATAACCGAGTTATGGACTGTAAAGTTGGGCCCTCAGTTCTCACATAGAGGATTGAGGGCCCACCTGAACCTGATAAACTATGGACACTACAGAAAAAGTCTTTATGCCAAAATCTAAGCTAATGCCAAACAAAATTTGTGAAAACAAGATATTATCGCAAAACACTGTCGTACTTTGTATATCTTCGTACAAAATGGGCCCTCAATTCTCATACACGTAAAAGTTTACTACGCAAATAAAATGAAATCATTAACTCACAGCTACTGTTTGAAATCCTATATGCTACTAAATAAATTGTGAAAATTTGTGAAAGCAAGAACAGGTCACTACTTTTTGTTGTTTGAAAGTTATGACCTTGATAAAATTCGGGCCCTCAGTCCTCCATTTATTTTGTTTTCGTTTTATTACGCTTATCATAGGAAAGATAAGACAAATACAAAATTGTCTCTTTTTGTGAAAAAAATTGTGCAACAAATTCGATACTAGAAAGAAATTGAAATACCCTTTATTGTATAAAAAAATCGAGTTTTGTTTTTACTCTCTGAATTAGGAAATAGGGTGACCACAATTTCTTTTAGATTGCAGTAGAGATTAGTAAATGTAGTGTCATAGGTTTTAATAAACTTTCTTCGATTTTTCGCATAGTATTTGAAATTACTATCATGACATTTGTAATGACCAATACCTACTATCAGCGAAAGGTGGAGGCTCGAATTCAATTGCTTCGACAAGTTCGTACACCTTTGATTTTATTCTTAGAGTGTGTGGTATATCCTGCAGGCAATACTCACAAGTACCGTTTAAATCAAATGCAATGACGAAATGTAATTCGTAGTTGATTGCTACTTTAGAACCACAAGTAAGACAAGACTTAAATGATTCGTCAAAACAAATTGCGTCTTCCAAACACTCGATCCCAAAAACGGATAAATTAACCGAATTGAGTGGTAAGAAACCAAATTGTCTTTCTATTGGAATAGATGTGCAGTAACTGTTAATGCATCGTTTTGTAAATAAGGTACTGTAAAAATGGTTCAATAGAACTGTTTCAAGATAATTAGCTACATTGCTTTGGCAATCAACGATAATGACGATATTTGATACTAGTTCTGATTTTTTTATAAAATGCTTAACGACTACATCTGCTCAGATTTTGTATGGATCGTAACTTGTTATTGCACGTCCTAAACATTTAAGGTACTCTGAGAAAGGGATGTAACGGATATCCGTATGCGCATCCGCAACTGCGGAGCATCCGCATAAATTTTGATATCCGCTAAACATCCGCATCCTCAACTTTTGATTTTAAAAGCTCCGCATCCTCATAATTTCTATGGGGATGTGACCCTCGTTGTTCGCACAAATAGTGAATTATTAATTCTGAGTTACGCGTTCCTATTGGCTGAATTCGCAATGTCCTTGTCCTATGACAGACGATCGGCCGAACGTGGCAGCGGTGGCACGACTGTGGTGTCACATGTCACAATTTGAGTTACTGGGTGCTGGGTGGCGTGTTATTATTTATTTTTTGTTTGCTCGTAGAAGTTTTTTGCAGGCGAATGAATGAGGTTAAAAACTGCCACTTGCTCACTTCAGATGGCGCTGATCTCCAGCGTCTTATAATTTGACAGCTATCCATACATTTTTTGTAAACAAGCGACTTCTTTTACGCTTATTTAATTATTGCGCCCAGTTGCGCAGTTGTTTACCTACTGCAAAAATACGGGGCCCCGTGTATTTGACAAAGATGTTATAAGAAGAAAACTATGGGAGAAAGCTTTCCCAAAAAAATTGGAATCCGATATTTCGTCGAGACAATGTGCTATCCTTTAAAACTTTTATGGGAGAAAGTGGTTTATAGGTGATGCTCCCAAGAGAACTTAGTCTGTTTTCATTACATACAGGCACCTGTGATGTTTTATTATGTTAATTATAGTAAATTATATGTGTGTTTATATTATCGTATTAGATCAGTACTAGAAGTGCTATCAAGCCAAGCCCAAGTTGGTTTTCAACTCTGATCAGTACCCTAATTGCGTAACTCATTTTCGTAAACAATTTCGCGAAATTTGTTTCATTTTGACATTTCAACAACATTCATTGCGTTATTTACGTTGTTGAACAGATATTTTTTCCAACTTATGAAGCAATGGATTAGAAATCTGTTTCAAATCGAAACAAATTGTGATTGTGTTGTATTACGCAATTAGGGTACAGGTTAGTTCTATCGTACGCTTCCAGTCTTTAAAAAAAAATGAATTTAAAGTCAACAAACACAAAATAACCTATAAATTATAAAACGTTCATAATTTATTGACTTTTCCACTAAAGCTGCTTTTTGCCCATGGTAGACGCTTCCCCTGTCCTTACCTCGTCTATTAATAGTGCTATACTCCAAGTCTCATACATATTTATCTAGTTTTCGTATAATTTGTGATCGACACAAAAGTAAACAAACACAACAATGGCGGTTTATAAAGACGTACAACTGAGCTTTCAGTTTTTAACCTCATTACGCTACGGTAACCTATCAAATGATTACCTATAATACAAATATAAATACTATAAAAAACAAGGGCTATTTTTTGTACGATATCCGCATCCGTACCCTCATCCGTTATATGACATCCGTTACCTCATCCGTTATATGACATCCGTTACAACCCTGCTCTGAGATTAATATCCAGAGTTGAAAAAGTTAATCATATCACTACATAGTATAAAACAAAGTCGCTTTTTCTGTCCCTATATCCCTATGTATGCTTAAATCTTTAAAACTACGCAACGGATTTTGATGCGGTTTTTTTTAATAGATAGAGTGATTGAAGAGGAAGGTTTATATATATAATAACCCGGTTTATACCCGTGCGAAGCCGGGGCGGGTCGCTAGTCTTTCATATGACATTCACATGATTTTTTCATTTGATATTAAATATTACAACTATTGTACATATATGTAAACAATAAAATAGTTTCTGAGGTATGATTACTTTCAACAGCAGAAGGAACTAAAACATCCCTCAGAATCGCCACTAACAAAGTATATAAAAAGAGGGTAAAAAGAAATTATTGTCACCCTACTCACATACACAATTAAAAAATAGTTGATTTCGGTATCTATGAAGATTTATAGTTTTATGATTATTCTTATTTGTTACAAATGACACCAATTTGTTGCACAATTTTTTTCACAAAAAGAGACAATTTTGTATTTGTCTTAAATTTCATACGATAAGCGTAATAAAACGAAAACAAAATAAATGGAGGACTGAGGGCCCGAATTTTATCAAGGTCATAACTTTCAAACAACAAAAAGTGGTGACCTGTTCTTGCTTTCACAAATTTTCACAATTTATTTAGTAGCATATAGGATTTCAAACAGTAGCTGTAAGTTAATGATTTCATTTTATTTGCGTAGTAAACTTTTACGTGTATGAGAATTGAGGGCCCATTTTGTACGAAGATATACAAAGTAGGACAGTGTTTTGCGATAATATCTTGTTTTCACAAATTTTGTTTGGCATTAGCTTAGATTTTGGCATAAAGACTTTTTCAGTAGTGTCCACAGTTTATCAGGTTCAGGTGGACCCTCAATCCTCTATGTGAGAACTGAGGGCCCAACTTTACAGTCTATAACTCGGTTATTTGACTTTCACAAAATCTGATTCCAACTTTCACAATTCTTTGGGAATGTTCACTAAATCCTAAGCACATTTTCAAAGAGTTTTAACAAAGTGGCCCTCACACCACACGCACATTGCCGACAACACTCAAGACTAATGCCGCGGTAGTTTTTACACTCCTGCTGAGAGCCTTTTCCCTTATATAGTGGTACGATTATAGACTTGCACCGATCATCTGCCATACGGCCATATCTCCAATACATATTAAAGATTCCGCACAACAGGCTTGCTACCACCCCATCACCGCCCTTCAGCATTTAGCAGTCACTCTGTCGTACCCTGCAGCTTTCCCAACTTTCATCAAAAGTCAAATCATTTATTTCAAATAGGCCACATGTATGGCACTTTTGAACGTCAAAATTTACAAAATAATAGAATTTATTCTAGTCGCCCCTTCCAAAAGGTAGTTCTCGTATGGAAAAGAATGGGCAAGAAACTCCACCGTTACTCTTTTAAAATGTTTTACAATAGTTTGTATAGGTACATTAGTTAAATAATTATATGTGAAGACGATGTGAATGTCAGGTTGGCGGGTGTATTTTTAAAAAAAGCGGCCAAGTGCGTGCATTTAGCAGTCACTCTGTCGTACCCTGCAGCTTTCCCAACTTTCATCAAAAGTCAAATCATTTATTTCAAATAGGCCACATGTATGGCACTTTTGAACGTCAAAATTTACAAAATAATAGAATTTATTCTAGTCGCCCCTTCCAAAAGGTAGTTCTCGTATGGAAAAGAATGGGCAAGAAACTCCACCGTTACTCTTTTAAAATGTTTTACAATAGTTTGTATAGGTACATTAGTTAAATAATTATATGTGAAGACGATGTGAATGTCAGGTTGGCGGGTGTATTTTTAAAAAAAGCGGCCAAGTGCGAGTCGTACTCGCCCATGAAGGGTTCCGTAGCAGCAAGTAACGATAAGTTTACGATTTATGACGTATAAAAAAAAAACTACTTGCTAGATCTCGTTCAAACCAATTATCGGTGGAAGTTTACATAGTAATGTACATCATATATTTTTTTTAGTTTTATTATTCTCTTATTTTAGAAGTTACAGGGGGGGGGACACACATTTTACCACTTTGGAAGTGTCTCTCGCGCAAACTATTCAGTTTAGAAAAAAATGATATTAGAAACCTCAATATCATTTTTGAAGACCTATCCATAGATACCCCACACGTATGGGATTGATGAAAAAATTTTTTTTGAGTTTCAGTTCTAAGTATGGGGAACTCCAAAATTATTTGTTTTTTTTCTATTTTTGTGTAAAAATCTTAATGCGGTTCACAGAATACATCTACTTACCAAGTTTCAACAGCATAGCTCTTATAGTTTCGGAAAAAAGTGGCTGTGACATACGGACGGACAGACAGACAGACAGACAGACAGACAGACAGACAGACAGATAGACAGACAGACAGACAGACAGACAGACAGACATGACGAATCTATAAGGGTTCCGTTTTTTAACGGAACCCTAAAAATGGTCGAAATATATCTCAAAATTTAGTACCTAATTGGTACCAAATTGTACCACTTGTGAAATAATTTGTACCTCATGGGATCGCAAGTTATTGCAATAGTTTCATACACCCGCCATTCTGACGTCAGCTTGGCGGGTGTATTTTTGTGTAGCCAAGATTACTGAGAAGTTGGATATAAAACATATATGGATATTTAGTACCTAATTGGTACCTCTCTAAACATACCTCAAGTCAGTGAAATCTCATTGGAATTCGACAAAAAATGAAAAATTCACTTTCCCATATACAGGCTGTCACAATATTTTGCTTGTTTGACACAAGTAGAGGAAACCGGGGACACTTGACTATAGGAATACTTAGCATCAGGTGGAATGACAGCTCGCTTCACCTGCATTTTCACAGTGAGTTTTTGATGTGAAACATCTATAGCGGTGGGTCAGCCCAACTGTAGGCGTGGCGACGCGTCGCCGACGCATCGCCACGCCAACAGTTGCCATGTTTATTTCCTGTCGTAAACTATCCTTTTATGCATATGCAGATGGAGATGTGAAAAATCGAAATTATTATGTACATAATAATTTAAATTTTCCACATCTGCCAGAGAAGTGGTGGCCCAGTGGTAACGGCCGCGACTTACGAGTTGTAGGTCGTGGGTTCGAACCCAGACAGGCGCTTTACTTTGTGTAAATTATTTCATCACCACTGCTCTCAAACGGTGAAGGAAAACATCGTGAGGAAACCGGCATGACCTAGAACCGAAAATTCGATGACATGTGACATCTACCAACCCACACTGGGCCCGCGTGGTGGATTACGGCCCACTCCCTCTCACAGAGAGGAGGCCTGCGTCCCAGCAGTGGGAACATTATAGGCTGATGATGATGACATCTGCCAGTCGTCCCGCGACGGCTCATTTTTTTTCTGAATAGACCGCAGCAGCCGATCTATTCTGTAAAAATCTTACCGTGTAAAATAAGGTGAAGTGAGCTGTCAATAGTGTCAACCCCTAGCATCAACCGATCTGACATTCCATGTGATGCTAGAGATTGACAGCTTACTTAAAGCTCACTTCACCTACACCGTGTTTACACGGTGAAATTTTACTGAATAGACCGGATGGAGTAAACGATACTCCAGTTTCTTGCCCGTTCTTCTCCATAGGTACCTACTACGCTTTGGAATGGGCAACTAGCTTCATCTTTCTGACTGACCGACCCCTTGACAATTCAAAAGTACCTGTAATTGGTTTATTTGAAATAAATGCTTTAAGTTTGAGACCGGCCGGCTGGCATGTCGTTTAGTTGCCTAAAAACACATGACATGAAAATTTATTTGAAAAAGGTGTAGGTATATTCGCAGACGTATTTTCTTTTTTTTTACCTGTTTCTAGTTCACGTTACAAAGTAAATCATGGATGGCAAACTCAAACTCAAACTCAAAGCATTTATTTCAAATAAACCAATTACAGGTACTTTTGAATTGTCAAGGGGTCGGTCAGTCAGAAAAATGAAGCTAGTTGCCCATTCCAAAGCGTAGTAGGTACCTATGGAGAAGAACGGGCAAGAAACTCCACGGACACTCTTTTAAATCAAAATATTGTTACAAAATATTGGTTACATCATTCGTGTTGAATTTATACATGTGAGAACAATGTAGAAAGACGTGCACGTTAAAAGCGTCCGTAATAAAAATATAATAACAATTCAAAAATTAAAATAAATTAAAATAAAATAAACCGTGGCAGCTAAGAGATGACCAGTCCCTACTGACGGCGCCCGTTCACGAACATGACGCATGGATCAGCACCATTTAGCTCAACCATTTTGAAGGGAACTTAATGATCCAACACACACGCCACCATCAGCGAGACATTTGAGTGAGCATGACATACTCTCAGCTGCCAGAGCACATTCAAGTCAATGAAAGACGTACCCAGTAAATGGTAGCTTTATGGAATGTACAACATGATCACAGTGCTCACACATATGAAATGCAATTATACAATACAAAGAGATTGAATTTATACAAGGAAAAGATAGTTTTACAATCTTCAGCAGCTGCAACAATATTTTCGAATGTTAATCAATTAGTTTATGCGCCCTTGTGGAGCTGGACCAGCGCTGAGCCAAGCATTTTTATCAGCGATGTAGTCCCCCAACTTATAATATGCTTGGCAGCATAGTGTGCGTTTTATACATGATTTAAATTTCGTTTCGTTCAGTTGGAGTATGTGGGAAGGTATTTTATTATAACATTTTAAACAGCACCCCATGAAGGATGAGTCTACTTTAGCCAATCTGAAACCCGGTTGAACTAATTGGTCCCTATTTCTAGTCCTATAATTGTGTCTATCACCTCTTTTACTGAAAAGACTTAGATTTTTCCTTACGTACATGATGTTTTCATAGATATATTGACAAGGTACCGTCATGATGTTAATATCTTTAAACAGATCCCTTAGAGAATCGCGTCTGCGGAGACGATATATTGCTCTGATGGCCCTCTTCTGCAGAATAAAAATAGACTCGATATCTGCAGCCCGTCCCCATAGTAAAATACCGTAACACATGATACTATGAAAGTAACTGAAATAGACTAGCCTCGCGGTATCTACATCAGTAAATTGACGGATTTTTCTCACAGCATATGCTGCTGAACTTAGCCGTCCTGCTAGAGATGTTAAATGAGGACCCCATTGCAGCCTTGAATCGAGCGTGATCCCCAAGAAAACAGTTTTATCGATAAATTCTAGTTTCTCCTTATTCAATACTATGTCACAATCACTACTTTTAACATTTGGTAAAGCAAATCTTATGCATTTAGTTTTTTTCCCATTTAATACTAAATTATTAGCAGTGAACCAATTTTGGACCTGCAGTAGGGCGTTATTTACGTCGTCAAGATTTGATGCACGTCTATTTATCTTAAAAATTAAGAAAGTGTCGTCAGCAAATAACACCATTTGTGGTTGGTTTTTTAATAAATGGGGTAGATCATTAATATATACTAAAAAGAGGAAAGGACCCAATATCGAGCCTTGTGGAACGCCCATTTTTACTTTTAAACCGATTGAATGGACACCATTTACTTGAACCTGCTGCTGTCTATCATTTAAATAAGATTTTACTAAACTGAGCGCAAGTTTACCTAGTCCGTAATGCTCAAGTTTCAAGAGCAAGGTTTCATGACTCACGCAGTCAAATGCCTTGGAGAGGTCACAAAAGATTCCTATGGCATCTTGGGCCTCCTCCCACGCTGTAAATATGTGTTTTAATAAGGTGACACCAGCGTCAGTTGTACAACGTCCTTTGGTGAAACCATATTGCTGATCGTGCAAGATTTGATTGGCGTTAAAATGATTAAGCATTTGATTGAGCATTACCTTTTCGAAAACCTTGCTGAATACCGGCAGCACAGATACTGGTCTATAATTGTTAGTGGCAATCATAGATGTTATATATTTATTTACATTTACCATGATCGAAGTGGCCATAATTTTGACATCTGTTTGCAGATAACCGACCTGCCTCTTTCTTTCCTACATTCTTCTAAATATGAAATAATGTTTATCTAAATTAAAATGAAACGTGGTCGTAATAGTACTATTAAACTAGAAGACCAGAAAAAAGTATTTCTTAAGTATAAACAATACCTGAAAAAACAAAAATAACTTACCATCACCAACTGACCCCATTCTTCTTTTATTCTTTTTTTCACGCAGGTGAAGTGAGCTGTCATTCCACCTGATGCTAAGTATCCCTATATTCAAGTATCCCCGGTTTCCTCAACTGGTATTCGGCGAGAGCTCATGACCAAAATTTTTACCTCATCGTTTTACGACCAAAACCGTATAAAATCTTTTGGTTATTCTGAATTTAAATAAATGTTTTAGATACCGAAAACACAATTTTTAGACATCATTAGCGTCACACGTACCCAGGAGAGCATTTGCGAAAATAATTTGCCTAGTCTGAAAATCTTGTTTTCAAGTGAACATTGGTCGAATAAATGGTTTTTCAGAAGTAAATGTGAGCAACTTATATTACCGATTGGAAAAAAAAATCAATCGATTCAACACGAATCAATTGATTTTTTTTTCCGATCGGTAACATAGCAATTATATCAGACAAAAAAAATCGTATTGCGGCGTGGGTATTTATACATACGATTAATAAGGAGCTTACCTGAGCTGCTTTAATCAGTTGTTCTGATGCAAATAAATATGAACAGGACATAAATAATACACTCGTGGACGTTGTGAATTGGCATGACGACAATAAATTAGTAATTAATTTAGGAAAGACTAACATAATACATTTTTATCAGCGGACATAATTACCAAATTTAAAAATTGAATTTATTAGAACTAAAATAGACCAAGTACAAAAAGCAAAATTTCTAGGCATAGTAATTGACAGTCAAATTTTGCATAACTCTATTCAATTTGACTAATAAAGTTAACATCACCACAAGTTTGATTGTATACCATGGTCTCGTAGCTTCCATTCTGAGATACGGTATAATTTTCTGGGGAAATTCTTGCCTGCGGAAACAGGTATTCAAAGCCCAAAAACGTTGTTTGAGTTCGATATGAAATCGACTGATAGCTGTTTTCCAGTGTTTACGAGTAAGTCCCTAAAGCTGTTAACATTTTCGGCAATGTATATTTTAGAAATGGCAATTTTTGTTAAACGTAACATGCATCTTTTTAGTGTCGCTCAGGCCACATGTGACGCGTAAAATGTCTGCAAACTATTTTTTTCATAATAAAATAACGAATCCAATGTACGTTTTTAATATCAGACATATTGTGGTAAAACTGTCTGACCCAGAAACGTCGCAAATTGTGCGACGTTTCTGATCAGGGGGCCTACCATCAGCTCATAAAGCAGTATTATTTTAATATTACTTCAGTGTGGGAAAGAGATGAAGCTCTAGAAGACGTATAGCTCCATCTCTTTCTCCCACTGAAGTAATCTATACATATAATAAAATCGTAGCGAAGTCAAAACTGTACATTGAATATTTTTGAAAAAAAGTAATTGCTACGAGGTCTAGGATCGATTCTAATGCCGAAAATATTTTTTTTAGAATTTTTGTCTGTTTGTCTGTTTGTCTGTATGTATGTTCCAGCATCGCGCAAATTCTACCGGACAGATTCTGTTAAAATTTTGCATAGATATTCCCTGTGTGTCTGGTCAAACTATAGGGTATAAACTATCACGCTATTTACTATGGGGGACGAGCAATATTACATTATGTTGTATTTTTATGTTCTAGCATGACGCAAATTCTACCGGATAGATTCTGTTAAAATTTTGCATAGGTGTTCCCTATAAGTCTGGTCAAACTATAGGGTATAAACTATCACGCTATTTACTATGGGGGACGAGCAATATTATATTATGTTCGTATTTTTGGGAAAAAACGCGCCAAAATTTTAGGATATTGTAGATGGTTATCGATTTAACTTTTTAAATGATTATCATCACGCTATACCTTTATGGAACTAAGCAGTCAATCAAAAAATATATAGGAACGGCTATTTTAGACAAGTTTCAACAAAGCAATTAGCTCAGCGGTTGGGCGGTTGCTTTGCAAACGTGGGGTTGTAAGTTCGATTCCCACCTACGGTTTTTTTTCTTTTTTTTCACATTTTGTTATACGATTATTATTTTTTTTTGATAATCTACCTATAATCTATAGATATAATAAAATCGTAACGAAGTTATTTTTTTTTAAAGAAAGTTATTGCTAAGAGGTCTGGGATCGATTCTTATGCGGAAAATAAAGTTTTTAGAATGTTTGTCTGTACCAACCGTAGGGCATAAACTAGCACGCTATTTGCTATGGGGGATGAGCAATATTACATCATGTTCGTATTTTTCTCTGCAAATTGTAAAAGGACGCGCCAAAAGGTTGGGATATTGTAGATAGGTAGTTACCGATTTAACTTTTTACCTTTTATATAGGAACGGCTATTTTAGCTAACTTTCAACAAAGCGAATAAGTAAGCGATTGGACGAATGATTTGAAGTCCTGAGGGCCTACCACCAGCTCAAAAGCAGTATTATTTTAATATTACTTTAGTTTACTTCAGTGTGGGAAAGAGATGAAGCTCTACAGGATGTATAGCTCCATCTCTTTCTCCCACTGAAGTAACATTAAAAAAATACTGCTTTATGAGCTGGTGGTAGGCCGCCCGGGGTAGTAAGTTCGATTTACATCTGTTTTTTTAAACTCTTTTTGTAAAACGATTTTTTTTTTGGATTGTATATGTAATAGTTCATAGAATGTATTAATTCACAAAAAATGGAAAACTTCGTAAGCTATGGGAAACTACTAAGTTACAAGTACTTTACAGTCACAAAACATTCAAGGTTGTATTCTGATCATTTTAGAGCAAAAGACTGTAGGAATAAAATGTTTTTTTACAGATTTTGACAGCAGATTTGTCCTAGCGATTTTATAATATGTATGTGGATCTTCTGGAATCGCTGCCACACTGCTTCCTGGTGGCAAAACAGCGCACGTCATGTTTAAGATTCCCATCGATTTAGAGAGCAACGAAACACCTGTTTGTGGGGTGTCACGCAACAGTAACAAGGGATGTGTGCTTAGGGGATTGCGCTTCGTCGTATGGGATGAATGCGTTATGGCAAAAAGGAAAGCAGTGGAAACTGTAAACAGAACCCTGCAGGACATCCGCAGAAACCAAGATATGATGGGTGGTGTCACAGTTTTGACAAAAAAAGTGAAAACTTCGTTGAAAAGGTCGACTCTATGGTCGAGAGTTCATAAACTGCGCTTGACCATCATCATACGAGCTCGGCTTGGCGGTAATTCAAATGCTCAAGAATTCTCCGATGTTCTTCTAAAAGTTGGTGAAAGCACTCTACCAGATACTCTTGGTAGAGTAGATCCCACTTTAGAAGATCTTATTCGTCTGATATACGGGGATATCAGTCAAATACCGTACCAAGAGAATTCTTAGGTGTGTTTCCGTTTTAACTCCGAAGATGATCAAGCTACAGCGATCAACCACAGTATTCTCTCACAAATTGAAGGGAGTGAAGTGATATACACCTCCATTAATAGTGATGTGGAGGAAGATGATGCCAAATATCACCACGTAGAATTTCTCAATTTACAAATAGAAAGAAAAGAAAGAAAGATAGAAAAAACATTTATTTGGACACAGTTCGCGAAACACAAAACACAAATTACAGTGGAAATAAAAAATAGTGTTTTTAAAACAATAGTGTGTGCCTCACGGCTGCGCCAAAAAGGTTCATTTCAGCATTAAATGGCAAGTGGACTTCCGGTTGTATATCTGTGTAACGGAAACCAGCTCAAAGTCATGTCTTTGCAGAGAAACGTCATCGAGGTGGAAATTCTAACAGGTTGTGGCGATGGTGAGACAGTGTTTATAGCGCGTATAAAGTACAAATTCCCCACCATTACCAGTTAAAGCGCGTTTAGTTCTCTGGGAGTGTATGCTTTGCGATCAACAAGTCACAGGGGCCGACACTAAAGGCTGAAGGCTGCGGGTGTCGACCTCAGGATAAGCTGCTTCTCACACGGACAACTGTTACGTCGCTTGCTCCCGAGTCACCATTCCTGACTCTCTGTATATTTTGGCTGCTGAGAATAAAACTACAAACGTAGTATACAGGGAAGTTTTATAAAAATGTGGCTGTTATTGTAGTATATTGTGATGTCTTACGATTTCCATGCGAACGAAGTCGCGGGCAGAAGCTAGTACTAAAATAATACTGCTTTTGAGCTGGTGGTAGGCCCCCTGTACTACCTACCGAGTTGGGCTAAGAACCGTCTAAACTAACGATTTTAGACGGTTTTCGTCGTAAAACGATGCGACATGGTTTTGGTCGTAGGCTCTCTGACTCTTTGTGTCAAATAAGCAAAATATTGTAACATGCTGTATATCGGAAAGCGAATTTTTCATTTTTTGTCGAATTCCAATGAGATTTCACTGACTTGAGGTATGTTAAGAGAGGTACCAATTAGGTATTAAAATCCATATATGTTTTATATCCAACTTCTCAGTAATCTTGGCTACACAAAAATACACCCGCCAAGCTGACGTCAGAATGGCGGGTGTATGAAACTATTGCAATAACTTGCGATCCCACGAGGTACAAATTATTTCACAAGTGGTACAATTTGGTACCAATTAGGTACTAAATTTTGAGATATATTTCGACCATTTCTGAAAAATACACCCGCCAATCTGACATTCACGAAGACGATGCATCTAGAATATAATTACTATACAACAATAGGCAAAAAGAATTTAAAATTAAGTAAAAATGAAGCAACGACATAATTATGTGATAGATGCATGTTGCTCACATATTTACAAACATTGTAAAAGTAGACGATTTTCCCAAAGTCAATGTGTGAGGAAGTAATTACAGAATGTAAAATCAATGTCGTATACCTAACAAAAAATAATAAATTTTACAATTAAATTAGCAACCAGTTTGATTTTGTCTTGATTCTAAATTGTCCTATGGAGCAGGACCAGCATGTTTCCAAGCACTCTTATCTTGGATATAATCCTTTAATTTGTAATATGCTTGTTTACAGTTAAGTATGAACTTTTACAATCTCATCTATTTCTATTGCATTTTCGTCATCTACATCTGAGTTTGGGTCTTCAAAACTGGCATCTGCCCAGTATCCACTCCTTGCACACTATCCTGACAACTAAATAAAGTATCCCGTCCAGCGTTCCAAGACCTTACATTCTTCGCTTAGTAAACATCCATCTTCTACTCTTATAACATTTATACTTGATGTTCCTGTCACTCCGCGAGCCAATCTTACCTGTTTCCAGAACAGCTTGACATTGACCCTGAAGTTATTAGAGAACTTCCTGTTTTATATTTCATCCTTTTTAATTTTTACCATCTCTTTCACTTTTGTTTTCATTTCGGAGTATTTCTTCTACACTCTTTCCAAATCATCTGTCACATTCGTTGTCCCATTCATCTTATTTTGGGCCTTACAGGCTAAGACATTAAGTCAGGCATCTTTCTTCTCCATCACAACCTCTTTTAGTTCCCCATCTACCCAAGAATAATTTGTTCTATTTCCTTTTCGCCAGACCACATACTTTTGTGGCTACATGCACCATACTACTTTTCACTATATTAAATATTTCTTCTAGACTGTAATCATTCGTATCATCAAATATTTTATCCGTCTTCACTTTTACTTCCATCTTATATTCCTCTTTTACTTTCAATTCTTGCAGTCTTTCTACTTTTATTCTTTCTAGAGCAGTCACAGGAACTCGAATTCGTTGACGCCTGAACAGACTATCCACTTGACATATAACCAGATAATGATCAATTAACACCACATACCACTACATTAACACCCCGATATAGTCTAGTATCTGTAACTTTACTCTTTAATCTTCCCTCCACAATCACAAAGTCGATCATACTTCTACTGTTGTGCCTTTCCCACGTATACCTGTGAACCTTTCTATGATTAAATATAGTGTTCATAACCGACAAATTCTCTACACATATCTCTAGTAAATTCACCCCATTCTCATTCACTCTTCCAAATGCACATAATACTTTTTCGTACCCATTCCTTTTCACACCAACCCAACCATTAAAGTCTCCAATCATAACAATCTTTTCGTTTGACCTACATCCGTCCATTCACAAAATCCCTTATACTGTCCCAAAATTCGTCCCTCTCCGAAGGTGAGCTTCCCATATCGGGTGCATAACATAAAAATAGAGTTTAGGCCTACCTTGGTTCTTACCCATAAAATCCTGGGACTCACACAAATATTATCTTTCACACATTTCATCATCCGCTCGGACAGGACAACCCCCACACCCTGACTGTTGAACACCGGACCAAATTTCGGACAGAGTACCATGTTTGGATAAGTCCACTCCCTTTCTTTTCGTCTGTCTTATTCACACATAGCACATCTATTATTTTATCCTTCACCAACTCACACACCTCATGCATCTTATCTCTTATACCTCCTTGCACATTCAGCGTAGCTAAGCGACATTCCGCCGTTTGCTTTTCGCCTCGTGGAAACAACTGACGTGGTGTGTGACGAGTATCACCGCCACCTCAAGAGTTGAATTATTAATATTTGAATTTAAACTCAATTTAGTTCCCAAAAACAGAGGAAAAAAACTGTCGACACTACAGAGCCCCGCATGTAGAGGTAAAGCTTGTTAGTGCCTGGGAGCAATCCCAAACAACAGGCACGCTCGCGACTAGACTCCCTCCTAGCTATGCAGCTCTCGGCATGGCGACCTTAGCTTGGGTGTGTGTTGTTCGTACCACACAAGAAAACAATAGAATCCCTCAGTTGTTCCCTTAGTCGCTTTTTACGACACCTACGGGATGAGATTTTTTTCCCTTTGGTATTTATACTGATTTTATTACTGACGTGAAACTTTACATAATTTCACCAATTTGTTATTTTAAAACTTTAACAATGATATTTGTACGCCTCTGGGCAAAACATGGAGGATCTACCTATTTATAACACCTCACACTAAGTGTAACTTGACCTATGTTCACAAATAAAGCTTTCTGATTTCTGATCTGATTTCTGAGATGGGATGGTTCTATTCTACTACCCGGAGACCACACGGACCTGATGCTTATATAATACCATTCCACCACCACCACCACCACCATCTGCTACCTGCAGTATTATCTCTCCTTTTCCATTTAAATCCATCCAAAGGTTGTCTGTAAAAGATCGCTTTTAGCGATAAGACCGCCCATTATGTCACCCAATGTAAAATTTCTATATTAATGTCTGTAATTTTTATAGTGTACATAATAAAGAATAATCTATCTATCTATCTAATATAATATTTAAGATTACAGAAAAACTTATAGGAAGTCTATGGTAAAATAACAAGGTAAATCACTCAATATTGTGCATACTTATATTTGCAGTTGGAATGTATGGGGGAAATGTTTTTCAACTAAGTTTGTTCTTGGAATAAATTCATCCTAACTACGGAACCCTTGGCCGGTTTTTCTGCCTGGTCATGTCGGATTGCTGTCACATTGGATTACGAGTGAAAGAAGAGGAGAGTAGACTTGTTTGGATCTTAATTTGTGCAGTATTTATCTCCTGCGTAGTTGGCTAATCTATTTTGAAATTGGTTGCTGTAACCAAAACTCTGTCAGGAAGATATTGTTAGTAGGATTTTATATAACTTCATTGTGGAAATGAAACGCAAAAATAATTAAACCAAACGTAATGCAATAGTACTTAAGTCTTTATTTGAGGTAAAACTGGGGTTCAGGAAATAATTACTGGAATCTTGGTCTTGGAATCTTATTATAATCGAACAGAGTTATTTTATTTAAATTTTCATCTAGACAAAGTTCGGCTTCCTGGAAAATTGTATCCGAAAACCAAAAAATTTTTGGTAAGCTGAATTTTGTTTTTAAATGCCATTCAGTTCTTCTTCAATTTTCTTTCTCCCTAGATAAAAATTATGTTATGCTAGATAGTTCAACATCGTCAATCATGAGAGACTTTTTTATAAAGATTCCATGCAGGTACTGAACATGGGTACAAAATATCTTACCGGATGATTTTTTTTACCGTCTTGAAATTTTTACAGGGTGTTCTACCCATGAATATAAACAACTTTCACTATGGAACCAACTCTGAAATCACGAAAAAAATCTGCTGTTTCATACATTTTGGTCAAGTAGGTATTGAACTTTTGTATAAACAGCTGATTTTTTTTTCACCCGGTAGAGTATTCGTAGTTAGTTATGCCCAAAAATATGGGAACACTTAACTTAAAAATCATTTATAATTTCAATAATCCACCCAAAAACCCAAGATAACAGCTTTTTAAATATTTACAAAAAATATCACAAATCAGCCTTTCAGATTTTAACCATGATGTCTTCCAAACTCTTCCGCTGCAGGGCTGGTACCGTGGCATTCTCGTGTGGTCTCCCAACTGGCAGGAGCAGTTCCAATCTTTCGTTCAGTGGCCTAGAAAGCAGGTCCCGGAGACGAGCGTTGCAGTTGAGGGGCGTGGAGGTCAGGGCTACCAGGCCGCAGTACTGGAATTTAAATAAGTTATGATTATTATAAGTTTGTTTGAATTTATTACGGTTTAAGGATCCTAAAATAACGACCTAGATAACATAATTTTACTAAAATAATGCCAAGCTTATCAAACTTGATAGTAACTTTGTACGAGCATCGGTATCATAATTTGCATGATCAAAATTCTGCAATCACTTATCCGACTTTGGTCATAATTAAGACCATTTATTATTAGAAGTAAAGATCGTAAGAAGCTCTTTTAAAAAATTGGATCAAGGGATCTCCAAAAAGATGCTGTTACATCAAATGATCGTTTCTGCACAAAGCGAATTTAGTGATAAACCCAAAATAGTAAGGCCTTAAGCAAGAAGCGAAGTAATAAATTATTTTTCTAGGTTGAACTTTATATGTCTAGTCAAGGTTATTAGTGATAAACTAGGTAATCAACCGCCAGAAATAAATGCTTTGATCTGCAGTTGATTTCATGTTTACAATGAATGAGCCCAACGAAAACACAACTGATTTTATGTGGTAATTCTGGGAAATAAAAACTACGAATTAAGAAATTCAATATGGTGGTGTATGGCGGGCAGCAGGACCAGAAATGTAATCTGTACCTTGTTGAGTCTACTAGCTTCAAAAACAGCAATGTCCACTTTTGTAAAATGTCCACAATTCCATATTCAAGATTTTTTTTGGGTTTAGAATACTAATTTATATATTGGACATTGCTGATTTTGATTCATTGATTTTGTAATGTGATTTTAAACGGAGTTTTGCTGTTTTTGCTGCATACGGAGTGGTGCATTATCTGCTATTTTACTGATACAATTCGAAACCATAGACAACGCAATTTTTGCAAAGTTGCTGTTTTTGAAACTAGTGGACTCATATGCTCAGTCATGATTATTTTCATAAATTGGTCATTTTGATGATTATTGATGTTTGTTCTTGAAAAATTTATCGGCACCTTAATACCGTAACACACTTTCTATCGTAATCCGAAAGAGTTTGTGAGAATTGCTAATCCATTGCTTCGTTATAATTGAACAATTCGTCTGCTCATCTGCTCAACAACGCAATAAATGTTGTTGAACTGTCAAAATTCAAGATATTGCCATTGTGAGCGTGTTACGCAAAAACATTCAAATATACTTGGTGTTACGCAATTACCCCGCTAATTAACATTTCGGAGGCCCTAAAATAAACATTGTTTAACTAACATGGATAGCCGCTAGCAACACTCCAGCAGCGATCGCCGTACTGATCTCGCTGTAATAATGCATCCTCTTCTTCCCGTCATCTCTCCAGGAATGGGTCTGTCTGAACACTAGAACCAATGCTGGTGCATCAGACAGATACGGCTTCACTGGCTTCGTGGCAAATGGCTTCAAGTCTGTTACCCATTGCCTTGACATTCTTTTGTTGTAATTCAACTCTTCTTCTTCCTCCACAATCTCTCTTATGGCAGCTTTCATTTCCTGGTCTTGAACCACGATGAAAGTCCAAGGTTCTGTGTGTGCCCCCGATGGAGAGGTACCTGGAATGATGACATATTTGTTAGTATTGTTGAATGACTCCGCTGAGAATGGGCCAGTGAAAAGTCATTATTTTAAGTGAACCTGCGAGGTTGTGTAGTAAATGTGCGAGCAGGGTTTGAAATACATTTTTGCATTTTTGGGAACCGATACCATTGACCTCGGTATGATACCGGTACCACTAAGCACCACTTTCCGAGGCACCACCGTGGGACCTGTACTATGGGTATCGGTACCAGACGTAGTGTCTGTACTTTTGGTATTTCTAATCAGTATCGGTACTGTATTGGTACCAAAACTGGTACCAAACAAATATTTCCGTAAGTTAGTGACAAAACAGGTATTATGTAAGAAAAAACGTCGGTAGCAAAAAACGAAAATCCAAACCCAAAGGTACCGACTTCCGAATATAGTTATTTATCACATTCTAGTATTTTTTTTTTTGAAGTCTGTTGTTATTTTTGTAAAAAGTTTTTTATTTTTCACTTTTTAGCTGTGATTTTCATGTTTTCCCTTTGGCACCACACCCGTAGCTCGTATCAATTAGCCAGGTCGTCATACTTACACATATTAGTCGATACCTTGGAAACTATTGAACCAATTTTGATGAAACTTGCACTGTTCCGTAAGTTAAAGTAAAGGCAAGCCAATGAAATGGTCACATTCCGATTAATAATTTGGAGAAATGCGTGGACAAACATTCATACAACTATACAATTTTGTATATTTGTTTGGAAGCGAATTTGGTATTTTAAATTGAATTGAATTACAATTTTTTTTTAAATTTAATACCGATACTTGCTAAGTGGAGTACCGGTAACCGTTTTGAACCGGTACCCATGTGGAACCGGTACTTAACCGTCTAAGTACCGGTACAGGTTCTTGCCATTTCGGTACCTGGGTACAGGTTCCAGGTGGGTACCGGTTCAAGACTGTACTTTTAGTACCGGTTACAAGCCATACGTACGAGTCTTGGAGTCATTTATCATTTTTACATCATTGCCTACGTTATAATCACAGGATAGAATCGTACCTATATAGTACTTACTAAATCCATGGGTTAATAACCTCCTTTTTCTGAAGTCGGTAAAAATGGTTAAAAATGGTCAACATTCTATTTTCATATACTTATTAGTTAGTTGTATAAACATAGTATAAATATTCAAAATGTACATTAACTTGGTAAACATTTAAGAATAATAAATAGGTAGTGCTTTCACGATTGATTATTAAAAAAAAAAACCATGTCACTTTTGACATATTCATTTTAAGATGTGAACATCTGCAATTTTTGTGTTTTTGTAAATTATAGTTTGACAATAATATTTTGCTAAATGTATTTTGAACGAAATCATGAGACGCCTATTGCATTTGCGCCGTGCCTACCTTTTCTTGATCTTAATAACTACCACCACGATCATTTACGTTTTGTATTTAAAGAAGGACAGACGAGATTTTATCCAAAACTATTACAGTGATGAGTTTGATGTTGATAAAGGAAGGAAATCGATCAAACAGCGAATGTACATGAGAACGATGAATAAGATTCGACCAACAATAAAAAGATTCAACATAAAGCAAGAGATCCACAACGCACACTTGGGAGCCATCACTAGTGAAACATTTGTCATAGTCATACAGTGCCATTCCAATGTGAAACACTTAGAGCGGCTTTTGAATTCTTTAAAAAAAGTCTTTTTCATTAATACAGCGTTACTAATCTTCTCTCACGATTACTACAGTGATAAAATGAATAAACTCATTCAAAATATTCAGTTTGCAATGTACATGCAAATATTTTATCCATATTCAATACAGTTACACCCAGAAATGTTTCCTGGAGTAGAACGCACCATGTCTTGTATCGAAGGTGTCTCCTGCGTGAAGTCGATGTCCAGGAACCCTGAAGCTGCTCAGTCGAAGCACCACTGGTGGTGGCAAGCTAATCAAATCTTTGGCCATTTAAGGGTCTTGCAAAATTTCTCTGAACCAATTCTATTTCTTGAAGCGAACGACTATATGATTCTTGATGGTTTATTTGTATACAAGTTGCTTGTAAACGTAAGGAATGTACACTGCCCTTTTTGCGAAATTGTAAGTTTAGCGGCATACCACCCTGAGTTATCAAAATACAAAAAAAGAAAAAATATTGTAACAATAGGAACCTGGAACGACAATATGTCTAGTACAGCTATCGCATTCGATAGGAAGTTTTGGCAAAATGTAAAGTCCTGGAAGGAACTTTTCTGTTTCTACAATGATTCAAAGTGGGACAATACATTAAAAAATCTTGGTGCTATTAAAATGGAGGGAAACATTTATATGGTGGCTATAGACGGTCCGAGAGTATTTCGTATTGAAGAGTGTGACGTCAAGGATGTCGGGTGCAAAGAGCGGGATAAAGTGAAAGCCGTGAAAAACTTAACAAATTTGATTACTAAACACATCATGTTCCCTTGGAGTATCAAAGTTAAAGTTAAAGTTGATGAAAAATATAACTCTATGGAGTCAGGTAATTGGAACGATGCTCGAGACCACGAGCTTTGCATGCGATTTGCGAATGAAAGCGTGTGGTTCATAAACTAAATGTTTCGTCTTGAACTCTTGATGATTAAATTATTGCGGCATTAATTTTATTATTGTTTTTTCTCTTCGGTGTATCTGTCTTTCCTGCAAAGGATTATGATTATGATGGAGACCCAGTACTATATTCTTCATTGGTAAAGGTCTTACAAACAGTTAAGCCGGATCCGCGACGTCCGGATTTTACGTTACCGCCTTCATAATTAGTTGATAAGATCGCTGTCTCAATAAGAGAATTGAAAAGAGATTATTACGATCGCACTTGATAATCCAATCCGATTTGTGGGCTTCGTTAGGAACGTGGATAAAAACTGTTAAGGCTGATTTACACTGATCTAGTATTTTAACACTTTGTTTGATACCAACGGCACTGGATCGCCCGACGGCCAATTGGCTCTCGGTTGATTCCAATCCAGCGCTGGATGCTAGATGCTGGACTGAACTGAAAAGTGTTTACTATCGATATCCTACCAGATAAATTATTATTATTATTATATTGCCTTTATGTACAAACCGCTTTGAAGAGTATGTCTTATTTTTATACGTAACTACTTGATCATGATCGATGACAACTTGAATCTACCCAATTGCTTCATCATTAACGTAATAGCCAGTCAACTGCTGAGCTGTTTCTAGCCACCCTGCAAAGATCGCCGCTACACCTAGACTTTGGGCATTCTTAAGACTTGTGTTTGCAAACGAAGATTTCATCGCTCATAGTATTCTTGCCATTGTTTACTGATTAGTAAAATGTACACTGTAGACAGTGGCGGGCTCCGCGCAAACGGGCCACCGACCGCAGCCACCGGTGCCTTATTCTCCAGTACCCTAATTACGTAATATACGATCAATTATAATCTGTTTCGATTTGAAACAGACTGCTAATCCATTGCTTCACTAGTTGGAAAAAAAGTGTAAATAACGCAATGAATGTTGTTGAACTGTTAAAATGAAACAAATGAGTCTTAATCAGACTGCCAGTCTGTGCTCGGCGCTTGGTGTGGCAACACGCCGTGTTCGAGTTCGCGACAAGTCTATCGTCATCCTGAGGATGCCTCGTTGAGAGGTGAAACACGCGTCGATTTATTTCAGGAGTTTTTTATGACTCTTTAGAAATAGCTAAGCGGAACAGGTTACTTAATATATCCATTTATATTGTATTTTATTTGCGAGTATCAAAATATATCGCGTAAATGGGCGTAATTTTTTATTGCGTTGTTTTAGAAGCTTGTTTTTTTTAAAGCTCCTAGGGACTATAGACTTACGTATTTAATATCAATTTCAACTTGATACCTCCACGTGTTCCTGAGAAAAAGGGTCTTGACAGACTGATAGACAGACAGACAGACGGACAACGAAGTTATCCCATAAGGGTTCCGTTTATTCCTTTTGAGTTACGGAGCCCTAAAAAAACAACGGTCAACACAATATTAGTTTTAAATTTAGTTTACTATCACAACATTAAAAACATCAAAAACATTAAAACATTAATACCACACACTGTGTTTAGTGAAATGCATGCAAAGTTCGTGATCTCTTATGTCTCCCCACAACCCAGCAGGTTTTTCTTCGAGGGTCCCTTCATTTAAAGTAACCATAATGAAACCTGATGGGAATAAATTTTTGGTGACTTGCTTAGCGAATGATGTCACATTTGAAACTTGTTGATCTCTGCAGAGAGTATCGAAGTCGTCACACTGCCCGAGACGAAATACTCTGGTGCCAGCAACAGCTATCATAAAAATATTCCCTTCCCATTCTTGCTCGCCCACATACCTGAAGGAGCTGTCCCAGTTATAATCGTCGTAGTAACAGAACACGTCGCTGTTTGCTTTCAGGGCGTTCCAAATGTTCCTGTTGAAGGCTATGCCTGATCTAGAGGTTTTATTTGTCCAAGTTTCTATCGCTATAATAGTATTTTTGTCGTACATAGATAATTTAGATTTGTGAGCTCCCAAACTCAACAACTCACAAAACGAACAATGCCTTTGTCTAGAATATCTCAACAGTGTGTATACGTATAGGAAATCTTTAGTCACAATATCGCCTTCTTCCAGAAATAAAATAGTATGATTGAATCGCTGCGGCTGCGTAATTTCCATATTGTCAAAAACCTGGTTGACTCCCCACCACCAGTGATGCTTTGCCTGAGCTGCTTCTGGGTTTCTGCGTTTTGATTTTGTGCAGACATAGCCTTCAAAACAGAATTGATCATCTTTCCCAGGGAATACATTTGGATGCAATTGTATTGAGTATGGATAGAAAATTTGCATGTATTTTGCAAAATTTACTGTTTTGATGAGTTGGTTCATTTCATAACTAAAGTAATCATGGGAGAAGATAAGCAACGCCTCATTAATACCACTGGCAGCACTAAGAGACATCAACAACTGCTGGAGATAAAACACATTTGAGTGGACTTGTACAACCACGATGTTCGTAACGTTGCTGATAGGCCCCAAATTTTTATTGTACACCGTCTGCTTCATGTTTATCTTTTTAATTTTATCTTTAAACTTGAATATCTGTTGAATATCTTGTACCTTGCTTCTAAACTTTATGTCATAATAATCCCTGACAAGGATATTGATAGAATCTTCTGAGTAGTTCAGAAGAAAGTCTTCCCTCTGTTTCTTTACAAACAGGACTTGTTGGTACACTCCATAAATTACTGTAGAAATAAAAAGGATAAAAATTAAGACGTAAACACGGGCTAAACGCCCTGGATTTGGATTCATGATTCCAACTTATCGAACATGAATTTAGGAATAAAATTCTTTCAAAAATAATAAATCACTTAATTTAAAAAAAATACATATTTTGACACACTGCCATTGAAAGCTATAAATATTTTTATGTTTATTCTATGGCTTTAAAAACACTTGAAAATAAAAATGACCAAATGATTGATGGAATAGACAACAAGAAGATATCAAAAAAGGATAAAGTTAGTAGTTGTTCGGGCGTCTCCGACCACTCGGCGATCTTCGGCGGCCGTCGGGGACAGCGGAAGGTGGCGGGTGACGACGAGAGGTGCGGCGTGCGGGACGCGGGCCATCGAAGCACTTCGCTACCGATCACGGACGACGGCACGCGCGCGCACTCCTATTTACCAACACCGACATATTGTTGTACTACCTATTTCGGATTATACTTCTTTATTATACAGTCCACTAGTTTAAATTAAGTCCTTAGTTTAGGTCCCTAACAATTGGTCATTCGAGCCTCCTTACAGTCGCGTTTTGTTAACACAATTTTGTCGGCTACTGGCATTACGAGTCGACGTTGGTGAACATTGGACTCCTGCAATTCGCTGCGTCACCGGAGCAACGGTTTTTTCTAACGAAGTCCATCGAACACAAGAACAAGAACTGGACCATACTTTACATCACCAAGTCTTGATAACGACGCCGGCGCTTACTACATCGACTGCATTTTTCGATTTACGCCGAGTCATCGCTTGGAAGAATTTTTGGACAGGTTTCTTGTGGATAAAGGTTCGGTATTGGGTGAGTTCGTTCCAATTTTTTCCTTCTATATTCCTTCTATATTTTTCAAACAAAATTTAAGTGTTTATTCCGTTAAATTCAAATTATTTTCCGTTTTCACGTTCATATTTGAGTCATTACGTGTTATCAGTATAGTCATCTCTTTCACTCTTATGCTTTGCTTACGCTTGTGCACTGCTAAATCCCCAGGCTATTTACCGTTAACTGGGTGCATGATCAGCTGTGTGCGTTAAATAATTGTAACAGCTGAGCGGTCATTGACCGGTGTAGCTCGCCGGCTCCCGTGACATTCATCAAGGTCACGCGGCTATTCATTCACATTTTTTATGCTTTGTTCATAATTTACTGCCAACTTCTTTACGAAACTTTGCTACGCATTATCAATTAGTATTAATATTACCTATTACCTTTCTTGCTGGTTTACGCTATGGCCTCTTTAGACTTATTGTTGAGAAAGCGAAGTGCCATTAAAGCAAAGCTTACACATTTCACAAATTATATGAATGTGCTTCTTAGTTGCAAAATTATTTCTGACATTCAACGATTAGAGTTGGTGAGCCGTTTAAAAAAATTTGAGGGTACATACGACGATTTCGACAATTTACAGGTAGACATCGAGGTGCTTTCGGATGATCCTGACGAGGCGTATGCAGAGAGAGCAAAGTTCGAGGACCGTTACCACGCACTCGCAGCGCAGGCGCATGGCCTGCTTGCCAGTAACGAGAGCGGTGATGGTGGGTCTGTAACGGGCTCGGTGAACAAACACTCAGGTGAATCGTTCCAACAACGTAACTTTATACGCTTACCTAAAATTGATTTGCCTAATTTTGATGGTGGTTATCAGTACTGGCTTGAGTATAGAGATACATATTTGTCACTAATTCATAGTAGTAGTTGCATAGATGCTATTAGTAAGTTCCACTACCTCCGTGCGTCGCTTAAAGGCGATGCTTTAGAAATAATAAAAAATATTGATTTTAAAGGTGATAATTATCAAATGGCGTGGAAGTTACTATGCGACCGCTTTGATAATAGTAGGCTTTTAGTAGATACCCATGTTAAGGCTTTGTTCAATGTAGACTGTATTACACAAGAATCATCCATTTCTTTGCGTCGTTTAATTGATTTAATTAATAGAAATATCAGAGCCCTTCATACAATGAACGAGCCCACGGACAGTTGGGATACGTTGATTATTTATATGATGGCAATTAAATTAGATCCTATCACCAGCAGGGAATGGGAAGCTCATCGTAATACAATACCAACAAAACCAACAGTTTCTCAATTTTGTTCTTTTATTAGTAAAAAAGCTGATTTGTTGGAGACATTAGAACATAACAAAATCACACGTAGTATAGAAAATAATACTAACACTCTTAACAATCAAGTAGAAAATAAACATAAATCATTAATAATAGCAACTAATCAGAGCGATCATTCTAATCAAAATTATAAAACAAAATGTCCCTTATGTAATCAAAATCATCTATTATACACTTGTGAAGGGTTCCGAAAATTAAACGTAGAACAACGGATATTAAAGGTTAAAGAATTTAAAGTTTGTTTCAATTGTTTACGTAGTGGTCATCTAACGAAACGATGTAGATTAGCTCCTTGTAAATATTGTAAAGGTAGACATAATACCCTTTTACATGTGGAACAGTCTACTCATTTCCAAGATCCTATGCCCAGTAGTGTAGCATTGCCCGCTGATGTTTCTGGGGATGCCGCTCCACATAATAGCACCTCAGAAAATATCTCCATGTCAAGTGACACTCAGTCGCAACAAACTACCTCTCATGTATTACTGTCCACAGCGTTGGTGAGAGTGGTGAACCACCGAGGCATCAAGTTCGACGCCAGGATCCTGCTCGATAATGGTAGCACAGCAAATTTTATTACGCAGAAACTAAGTGATAAGCTAGGACTTCCTCGACGTAGCACGAGCTCCACGGTGACAGGTATAAACACTCATACTACATTAAGTACACAGTCTTGCAAACTAACCATTGAATCGTGCAGCGGCAGCTATAAGATAGATATAAATTGTTTCATATTACCAACAATTACCAAATTACTGCCGGCTACTTTAGTCGACATACGTAGCATTCCCATACCACTAGATTTAAATCTGGCCGATCCGTCATTCAACGTTCCATCAGAGATTGACATACTAGTTGGTGCTGAAATATTTTGGAATATTCTAGGCAATACATCTATTAATTTAGGCAAAAATCAACCTAAGTTACAAGAGACAAAGCTAGGATGGATAGTATCAGGCTCTGTGGCTCTTCCAAAACATCCAACCAAAAATACATATTCTCATTTTTGTAATATCTCCATGAACGATTTAAATAACAACCTAAATAAATTTTGGGAACTCGATTCCGTTTCTTCTGAGCATTCCTTGTCACAGGAAGAACGAGCTTGTGAAGAAAATTTTCGTGTAAACACTGTGCGTGATCAAAACGGGCATTTCATAGTTACAATGCCTCTTAAAAATGATCCCAGTGAGTTAGGTGAATCTTATGAAATGGCTAAACGTCGATTTTTATCTTTGGAACGTCGTTTCCAACGTGATCCTGCATTTAAGGAAAGATATGTTGCATTCATCGAGGAGTACGTGAGCTTAGGTCATATGACTGTGAATAACTCAACAAGGAAACCTCATTCAGGTAACAAAATTGAGTATTTTTTGCCACATCATGGAGTCATCCGAGAATCCAGTACCACAACTAAGCTCAGGGTAGTCTTCGATGCATCAGCAGCGACTACTTCTGGAGTGTCGTTCAATGACATCCAAATGGTGGGGCCCACTGTCCAAGATGACCTCTTTTCTATATTGCTACGTTTCCGTCAGCACAAGTTTGTCATTTCTGGTGACATAGAGAAGATGTATAGGGCCATTCATGTAACACCATCACAACGTAGCTTACAACAAATAATATTTCGTGCTGACCCCAAGCTACCACTTCAAACGTACAGTCTTAATACTGTTACTTATGGCACAGCTTCCGCCCCTTATTTAGCTACTAAGAGCTTAGTCAGTCTAGCAACAACCGCCTCTAATGGCATTGTAAAATCGTCCATTGAACGAGATTTTTACGTCGACGATTATCTTAGTGGTGGCGACTCGGTTTCCGAGGTGGTCCAGATGGGTAAAGAAGTCGCATCCATTTTAGCGTCAGCTAACTTTCATTTGAGAAAATGGCAATCTAATAGTTTAGATATTTTAACCGAAATAGCCGGTGTTTCAGGGCATTCTGGTAGGTTGAACTTGTCTGAGGATAGAAACGTGTCATCTAAAACGTTAGGCCTATATTGGCTATGTAAATCTGATTCTCTCGAGTTTTCAATATCAGTCGATACCAGCAAACCAATCACAAAGCGCCACATTTTATCTGTGATTAGTCAAATATTTGACCCATTAGGTCTGGTAGGTCCTTGCATTATCGAGGCTAAAATTATCATCCAAAGTCTATGGACGGCTAAGTGTGACTGGGACGAGCAAGTACCAGTTAATATACATACCTCTTGGTTAATGTTCGTGAATAGTCTACCATGTTTAAATACCCTTAAAATACCCCGGTGGATTTCATGTGACAATTCAACTATAAATGAGATCCATGTGTTTACAGATGCATCTGAAAAGGCCTACGGTGCATGTATTTACATAAAGTCTAGTACTAAAGATGGATTGGTAACAGTACAGCTGTTGGTCTCTAAAAATCGTGTTGCACCAATCAAACCAACAACCATCCCCAGACTTGAGTTATGTGGGGCTTTATTAGGAGCAAGACTGTGTGTTAATGTACGGAATTCCTTCACCAAACCCGTTAGTAAATGTTACTTTTGGTGCGATTCGACAATAGTGTTAAGTTGGCTTTCCATGACACCAAATTTATTAAAACCTTTTGTTCGTAATCGCATTAATGAAATACAAGAATGCACTATAGGGCACACGTGGAGCTACGTGCCGTCGAAGGAAAATCCGGCGGATCTTGTTTCTCGCGGGCTGAAGGCTGACCTTATCAGCGAGTCTTCCTTATGGTGGTCAGGTCCTCAGTTTTTGTTAAATGATGAAATATATTGGCCAAAAATGCCCAATGAGAACTTGAAACAAGATCTACCTGAAGTTGTATCATCACACTTCACTGATCACACATCACATCATCAATCATACAACAATTTAACATCAAATCATTTGTCACATCATAATAATAATCATTTATTAATTAAATCACTTATTCACAAATATTCCAATTATAATCACTTACAGAGAGTCGTCGCTTATATACTAAGATTTATTTACAATTTAAAACATAAAAATGATAAATTCCTTGGTTCCCTTTCCTGTGAAGAACTTACAAATTCTACAAATTTCATTTTACGTCACGCTCAAATGGACATGTTTCCTAATGAGCATAATTTATTGCAATCAGGAAAGCCTTTACCAAAAAAAAATAGGCTTATTTCTTTAAGTCCTTTTACAGATTCGAATGGTCTCATACGCGTAGGAGGGAGACTTGACAACTCGCCTTATGAATATAATGTCAAGCACCCCGTACTATTATGTGGTAAGCACCACATAACTAAAATAATATTTCAAAAATATCATCTCGACTGCTTACACGCTGGCCCTCAGCTGCTCTTGGCAAATATACGCCAAATGTATTGGCCTCTTGGTGGTAGGAATCTATCTAAAAATATTGTTAAAAAATGCGTCAAATGTTTTAAATATAAGTGTCAAACTGTGCAACCTACAATGGGTCAGTTACCCTCTTCAAGGACACATCTAGAACACCCATTTTTAAATTGTAGTGTGGATTATGCTGGGCCAGTGCTGATTGCTGATCGCAAAGGGCGAGGGTGTAGGCTTATAAAGGCGTACCTGTGCATTTTTGTTTGCCTTGCCGTGAAGGCTATTCACATCGAGCTTGTTACAGACCTCACGAAAGAAGCCTACATGGCTGCTTTGAATCGTTTCGTGGCTCGTCGTGGTAAACCCGAAAGCATCTTGTCCGATAATGGGACAAACTTCATAGGTACTTGCAATGAGCTACGTAAGTTTCTACAAGACTCGAATCTCGTGTCTGATGTTGCTCAACAAGGCATCAAATTTTCTTTTGCGCCTCCATACTCCCCTCACTTTAACGGCATTGCTGAAGCCGCCGTAAAATCCACTAAACATCACCTAAAGAGACTTTTAGGCTTAACGCACTTCACATACGAGGAGATGGCCACGTGTTTGACTCAAATAGAGGCCGTCTTAAACTCCCGTCCTCTCACCCCTCTTTCCACTGATCCTCTAGATTTTTCCGTTCTTACTCCTGGACATTTCATAATTGGGCGACCACTAATATCTGTTCCGCATCCACAGGTTACTGATCTCAACATCGGGCGACTGGAGCGCTATCAAAGAGTAGAGCACATTAAGCAACATTTTTGGAACCGCTTTCAATTAGAATATGTTTCTCTGCTCCAGAAAAAGACTAAGTGGACAGCGTCAACAGGCCAACTTTCAGTGGGAGCACTGGTTCTCATCAAAGAGAAAGGCCAACCGCCCTTGGTGTGGCCACTGGGGCGTGTCAACAAGGTCTTCCCTGGCTGCGACGGGACCACACGGGTAGTGGAGCTGAAGACGAAGAGAGGAACGGTGTTGCGGGCTTACAACAACGTCTGCCCACTTCCTCTCACTTGAATAATTCAACCCGGGGAGGATGTTCGGGCGTCTCCGACCACTCGGCGATCTTCGGCGGCCGTCGGGGACAGCGGAAGGTGGCGGGTGACGACGAGAGGTGCGGCGTGCGGGACGCGGGCCATCGAAGCACTTCGCTACCGATCACGGACGACGGCACGCGCGCGCACTCCTATTTACCAACACCGACATATTGTTGTACTACCTATTTCGGATTATACTTCTTTATTATACAGTCCACTAGTTTAAATTAAGTCCTTAGTTTAGGTCCCTAACAGTAGTAGCCTTCTCGTAGCTTACGACACAATTTTTAGTTTTATTATTTACTTTATTTCATTTTTAAACATACTAATTACATTTTTAAATATTCTTATAAAAAAACATTTAAAAATATAAAAAAATATTAGCCCACCGGTGTCGGGAACAGGGTCCAAGCCACCGGTGGTCAGGACTCCTGAGAGAGGAACCTTCTAACAATACTTGCCGTGTCCAGGAGTACCGCTTTCTGGATCAAGCCCTTGATCCAGCTGCCTAACGAGAGCTTCCTCAGATGTAGGTCGAGGCTCTTAGCTATTATGCCATTGGCCGTAACGACTATCGGCACAATGATTGCTGTATCCACATCCCACAAGTCGACAACCTCGTGAGCCAGATCAAGATACTTAATCTGTTTATCTTTTTCAGCTTTCACGAGGTTCTCGTCATGCGGGACCGCTATATCAATAATCATTGTGTGGTGCTCTAATCGATCTATCACCACTAAGTTTGGCTTATTGGCAACAATAGTCCTGTCAGTGATGATAGATCGATCCAAATACAACGTGATATTGCCATTTTCGAGGACTTAGTTAGACTTAGTTTTATTCCCTTTATTTCGTTTCTAAACATATTATTTACATTTTTAAATATTAATATGAAAACAAAAAAAACATAAACATTTAAAAATATAAAAAATAGTAGCCCACCGGTATCGGGAACAGGGTCCAAGCTACCGGTGGTCAGGGCTCCTGAGAGAGGAACCTCCTAACAATACGCGCCGTGTCCAGGAGTACCGCTTTCTGGATCAAGCCCTTGATCCAGCTGCCTAACGAGAGCCTCCTCAGCTGTTGGTCGAGGCTCTTGGCTATTATGCCATTGGCCGTCACGACTATCGGCACAATGATTGCTGTATCCACATCCCACAAGTCGACAACCTCGTGAGCCAGGTCAAGATACTTAATCTGTTTATCTTTTTCAGCTTTCACGAGGTTCTCGTCATGCGGGACCGCTATATCAATAATCATTGTGCGATGCTCTAATCGATCTATCACCACTATGTCTGGCTTATTGGCAACAATAGTCCTGTCAGTGATGATAGATCGATCCCAATACAACGTGATATTGCCGTTTTCGAGGACTGGGTCGGGCACATATAGTACGGTACTTCCGATTCCACAAGACTGTATTTCAGAGCAAGTTGCTGGTGGATAATCCTGGCTACAAGGTTGTGCCTATGCAAGTACTCTCCGTTAGCCAGACGAGAACAGCCAGAAATAATGTGTCGGATTGATTCTCCGGGACGGTGGCATGCCCGACAGATGTCAACCGTGCCGTCCTTCACAATATATTTCCGGTAGTTGTTTGTCATCATATTAGTTTTATAATTATTACGTTCATATTTTTAACAGCTTATCTTATTACCATTATTAATTCTGACAGAAGAAAACTACTTTATTTATCAACTGAATAACTGAACCAAAACACGAAACAAAAATGCATATAAAAGTACTTTAATCAATTAATCAACTAGAAAACCAATTCAAATATTTGAAAGCAATATAATTTAATACGAAAGGCTACGTTTAGTAAAGTGCATGCAGAGCTGCTGATCTCTGATGTCAAGCCAGTTGCCTGATGGCTCAGTGTTATTTATCTCCCTTTCTTTCTTTAACCCTACCACGAGATCCTTAGGAAATAGCTCTTTAGATATTGCTTGTATGAATTTTCTCAATTCAATCAGCGTATTGCAACGAAAAGCTTCATCGCATTCATTCAAAATAAAAACCCTAGGACCATTATTAGATATCACATACATATTTCCATTCCATTTTCTATTCTGCAGATTCTTCAAAGATCTATCCCAACGAGAGTCGTTATAGTAACAAAAATCCTCACTCCATGACTTAACGGCTTTCCAAACTTCCCTATTGAAGGCTAAACCAGTTTTGGGAATAGCATCAGTCTTCAATCTCTACTGTATCATGTGTCCTGCGATACTGGTAAGTGCCCAGACGTTTGTGTGCAGCCAAACTTAGCAGTTCACAATACGGACAGTGTAATCTTTTAGCATCTTGAAGAGATCTATACATGTACAAGAAATCTGTTGTAACGTAGTTTCCTTCTTCGAGAAATAAAATGTCATTGTCGTAATTACTTATAATGGGCATGTTGTCGTAGACTTGGTTGGCAAGCCACCACCAGTGGAGCTTTGCTTGAGAAGCTTTAGGATCTCTTAATGTTGAGTTTTTACAAACACTACCTTTTAGAGTCTTCCCCAGGAAACACATTCGGATACAACTGTAATGAGTAGGTACGGATAGAAGATTTGAATATATTTGGCAAGGCTGATAGCTTTGACAAGTTCGTTGATTTTTTCATCCCAGTAATCGTGCGAGAGGATAAGCAGAGAATTGGTGATGCCTTGGGCATTCTTCAGAGATTCCAAGAGTTGACTAAAGTAGAACACATTTGCATGGACTTGTATCACTATGACGTTGCAACGACGATTCACCGGCCCCAAAAACAAATTATAAACGGTCTGGTTTAGGTTTATAAGTTTTATATGTGCCTTTATGCCTTCAGTGTTATAACTAACTTTTGTTTATATCCGTTTCTCTGTACTTATTATTTTAGAATGTTCTGAAAGAATTGTATTTCCAGAAGTTACGTTGTGTGAGTCGACTTCATTTTTCCGTTTCTGGTTGACGAATAGTTCTAGATTATACACTGTACTTAGTATCGGATAAACAATTATAATCAATATCAAACCGTAGATATGAATTGAATGCTTAATTCGGATCAACTTCATGATTTCTGCAGCGTAACTATTGGGGTCGGTTTCCAGTCTAACCGGATGCATCTGAATACCAGTATTTTACATGGAGCGACTGCCTATCTGACCTCCATAACCCAAATAAAAAATTACAAATACTGAAAATTTTCTTTGTATAAAATATTCTATATTCATATAAAATATAAAATATTCACATTTCTGCAAGGAAAAGCTCCTAGCATTTCTGATGATTTTTTATCACACACATGATATTTAAGCGTATTATCTATGCATGACATGCCCTTGACTTCCCAAGTTGACACTTAACACCACAGCTTAGCACAACGACTTCGATTATGATCACAGAGTTTTCACTACGGTTGTCATAAATAATCTTAAGCCCTAGTTATTTACAAGCACCCGAGGCGCGTGTCTTGTACGCTGCGTTTTGGGCATATTAATTAATTTATTGTTTGAATTTCTATGTAACGAATAACATCAAGCACTGCCGTCCAAGGGCTCGCGTCCTACGCGCGCCGTCGACGCTTGGATGCAACTTCCTTTTTTTACTATTTTTAGGGTTCCGTAGTACACAAGGAACCCTTAGTTTCGTCATGTCCGTCTGTTTGTCTGTCCGCGGTCTAGCTCCGAGACCCTTAGTACCAGAAAAGCTGGAATTTGGCATGGGTATATATATTAATTACGCTGACAAAGTGGCAACATAAAACTATGAAAAAAAAAAAATTTTGTGTACCTCCCCTACACATAAAGTGGTGACGTATTTTTTTTTTTATCCCATGGTGTGGGATATCATTGGAAAGGTCCATCAAAAACATTATGGGTATGTGAAGACAATTTTTGGATTCAGGGATCCGTTTGCGAAATATTAAGCTTTAAAGTGCTAATTTTTGTTAGAGTCAAATGTCTCGCCCTCTGCCAGCTAAATGGTTGGTTTTAGCTGTGTGAAAAAAATCACAGCTATAGTTTATATAACGAAATTAAAAGAAAAACTATCACAGCTAAGTAGGCTCTACAGGTTAACGAGTAATAATCGAGTTTCAAAAACATGTTTTCCCATACATTCCGTATGGGAGAACATATTTTTCAACTACAAAGTTAAGTTTGTTTTTGGGATAAATTCATCTCAACTACGGAACCCTTCATTGTGCGTGGTCCGACACGCACTTGGCCGGATTTTCATTGTCGTTTTCTCTGCACCAGTAATAAACTTAAAAGAAACAAAGTTATACTGAGCTTGTTGAGGATTCAAAAGTTACAACAAAATGTGGAAATCTTGTTGCATTTGACGAGCGTCCGACGCGCCTAGACCACGACGTGCTCGGCCATGTGAGAAATAATGAAAAAGATCAATCAAATCAAATCAAATCAAAATATTTATAATATAAAAATCAATCTGCCTAGCCTTTTCACAACTATATTGGGGTCGGCTTCCAGTCTAACCGGATGCACCTGAATACCAGTATTTTACATGGAGCGACTGCCTATCTGATCTCCACAACCCAGTAACAGGGTAATACGATACCTCTTGGTCAGACTGGTTGTCAGACTTTCGGGCTTCTGATGACCCGTAACGACTGTCAAAGATCCACGAATGACAGCCGGGACCAACGGCTTAACGTGCTTTCCGAGGCACGGAGGAGTCTCGGTATGTAGAAATGGTCACCCATCGACGGACCAACACCGGTAACCTGACAGATGAAATAATGAAAAAGATAATAAATGTAATGCATTTTTTATTTTGTTGAGTTCATTTTCAATGTACCTCAAAGGTCGTGTAATGCACGAAATCTGTATTTTTTTTTTTAAATAGCCTGTGTTGTGTTCCAATGTTGGGTAAAGGCCTCCCTTTTTTCCTTCCAAATCTCTCTGTTATGTACGATTTCTAGCCATGTTGGCCCCGCAAACATGATTAGATTATCACACCATCTTCGGCGGATTTGTATTAAAAAACAACCAACTTTCAAAAAAATACTACAAAGTGAAAAATTACTTTAATTTCGGAAGTCGGTGGTAAAAAACGAAAATTCAAAACAAAAGTTTCCGACAAGGTTTTTTTGGAAGTCAGTTGTATTTTTTTTTTTTTAAAAGTGTTTATTTTTCACTTTTTAGTTGTGGTATCTACCTACCACTACCTGCTATATAAATAACAGTGACAGGAACTTAACATTTCCGCATACTAACTGCGAAAAAATACATATATTGAAGCTAACTCAAAAAGCACCCAAGCAAAGTTAATAAAATTTATATGGAACCACATCTGAAGTAAAATTTACCAAACCAAAAGAATCGTCAAAATCAATTCATAATTGGCGGAGTAATCGCGTAACAAACATACAAAAATATACAATCGACTTGAGAACCTCCTCCTTTTGGAAGTCGGTTAAAAACAAAAAAAAAAACTTTTGACTCTTGAAACTTGACACATAGTAGATGGCTTTGTATAAATGCATTATATTGTATTAATATTTATTTTGGTTATAACACACACATACACACACATAACATCACGCTTTGTTTCCCCGAAGGGTTGGGCAGCGGTGTACCTGTAGTAGGTACACCCACATTTCGCCAGTTATGTTTAAGTCCCATGTAATAGGGGGTGAGCCTATTGCCATCAACCGGGCACAAATCCAGACTCCGGGCTGCTACTGAGAAATTCCAGACAGAAAAACCCAATAACACTTTGCTCGACCCGGGAATCGAACCCAGGACCTCATGCTCAGCAGCAGCGCTTGCGACCACTAGACCAACGAGGCAGTCAAATCAGTATTTTAGTTATAATAATAATTATTATTGTGATCTTTGATTAAGTACTAACATAATTTTTAAGTACCTAGGTATTCTAACATAAATATAGATCACTGTATCTGATTAAAATAAATAAATAAAATTAAATTAATGCATAGCAGCGAAAGGAACTTCGCTACAACCGGGTGTCCCAAGACACCACACGACTTTTTATTTTCCTGTTTTAGTTCTTGGCACATTACTGCCAAATATATAAGTCATATAGGAAACATATTAACGAATAATGGTTATAGAAAGTTACAAACATTTTCCAGCTGCTTTTCCAAGCTAAACTTGAAATGATAGTGTTTACGTTAGTCGATTAGTTTTAATTTTAAAGAATTTCCTTTGTTGCAACCTTTTTTTGATTCTGTCTCTTTGACTTAATGTGAAAAATGGAATACACGATTATAAAATTATCGGAATCTATTTATTTGCAATAAATCCTAATAAATCCCCAACATGGTCCTTCGAGCCGGATGTTAATAAATATTGAACGAAAATACAGCGTCGCAAAGAAGATTAAAGGATTTTTAAGGATTTTTCACGAACTTGCAAATATGCGAAAAATTGCCGATGAAATTGAAGACGCCATATTTGACTCCATCGAAGGATGTGAATGATCACGGTGTTCAGAAACTAATAAATAAATACCCAGTACTCAAAATAAATAGGTTTGTTGGTTAATTTCGCTCAAGTTTCCGATAATGAAGGTCAGTGTCTACCTAATTTATTTTACTTAGATTGTTTACTTCAGTTAACGGATTAGGTACATTATTTAAACGAAGTAGGATCTAGGTACTGTTTATTGATAAAATGTGTACCATTAGAACTATAAAGATTGTCATAATATTTGTTCAATTTGTTCATATTTCCTATTAGTTTTAAATGTAAGTTATTATCAAATAAACAATCTTTTAGGTAGATTTCTTCACTTGTGTGTGAGAGGTATTTGGTACCTTATTAATTTTTCATAACTGTGTTTCAGTTTGATACCGACCTCTCACAATGACTGACAAGGAGGAAAAGGAGCTTATTAAAAAACGGGCAAGTTTTAAAGGACGATTAACAGTTTTCTCTAATTTTGTAAAGGATTTGACCGAGTCACTAAATCCACTACAGGTTGGTGAATTGCAATTACGTTTAGTTAAGATGGAAAGTGTATTTGCACAATATGATGAGGTTCAGTTACGATTAGAGTGCTTGGCTGATGACGTCTCTGTTCGAACCTCAGAGCGAGGTGAGTTTGAATCCTTATATTATAGGAGCGTTACACAAGCACAAGGCTTACTAACACGTAACTTGAAAGCTACCAATAATGATTCGTTGGATAGTAATAATTATTGTTCACCAAGAATTAATAATCGTTCGCTTGTTAAATTACCTACCATACAACTGCCTAAGTTTGGTGGTTCTTATGATAAGTGGTTGGAGTTCCGCGATACATTTTCTAGTTTGATACATGACAATGATGACATGGATGACGTTAACAAATTCCATTACCTTAGGGCGTCTCTTGAGGATTCAGCTGCTGTGGTAATACAATCTATAGAATTTTCTGCGATTAATTATCCTGTTGCATGGAACATTTTATGTGATCGATATGACAATAAGAGGCTTTTAATACAAAATCATATAAATGCATTAATACTCATTGAGCCGATCAAAAAGGAGTCATCGATCATTTTAAAACATATGATTGATTCTATAAACAAGAACTTGCGCTCATTACAATCCTTAGGAGAACCGATAAAGCATTGGGACTCGCTTTTAATTCAAATAGTAACGCACAAATTGGATTCTAAAACCTTCCGTGAATGGGAAGAATTTAAAGGTGGCATAGATAAAGATAAATCAATAACATTAGACAAGTTCTTAGGTTTTTTGCGAAATCGTTCAGACTTACTTGAAACTATTGAAAGTTCACATAATAATGCCAGTAACACATGCAATCCGAAGACTAATAAACATAAGAGCATGGTATCTGTAACCAATGCGTCCACTAGTCGGCCTAACAATGATACAAATTCTATGAAATCATGCCCTAAATGTCAAGGTGATCATCCCCTTAGTACTTGTTCACAATTTCTGGGTCTTAGTAATGAACAGAGGTTAGAATTATTACCAAAATTTAAGATATGTTTTAATTGCTTTCGATCAGGCCACTATGCCAATCATTGTAGGTCAATTGGGTGCAAGGTGTGCAAACGCAGGCACAACACACTTGTTCATGTTACAGATCACAAGGTTAAGTCAACTATTAAATCGACTACTTCAAGTGGTGATCGCGAAAACACTGCTGGCGCGTCTAATGAACAATTGCCCACAAGTAATGTTACATTATCAGCACAAGTCACTACTAAAGTTCAAAACAAAGGTGAAGTACTTTTAGCCACATCATTAATAAAGTTTTATGATGGCAATAACCGTGAACATCTCGGTCGTGCGATTTTAGACAGTGGTAGTACGTCATGCCTTATTACAGAAAAATTGTGTAATTTATTAAATTTACAAACAATTAAAGTAAATGAGTCACTGATGGGTATAAATAATTCTAAGTCACCAATAGGTAAAATGTGTTGCGTCCCGATAATGTCATTAAATGAAAACTTTTCCACTAACATTTACTGTTTTGTCTTACCTTCTATCACTGATGAAGTGCCTTGTCGTCAGTTGAATCTTAATGATTTGAATATACCAAGTCATTTGTGTCTAGCCGACCCATATTTTTATACCCCATCATCTGTCGATCTTATTATAGGCGCAGATGTTTTCTGGGATATATTGGGTAAAGAAAAGATAAGTTTAGGTCATGGGAAACCGGTGCTATTTGAAACTAGACTTGGTTGGATAGCTTCAGGCCCTATGTTACATAGTGGTCAAGTGCCCTTTTCGTTTCCGATGCTTTGTAATTTTGGAAACATTAATTATAATAAAATTAATGTTATACAGGATAGTTCTAGTACTGATGACATTCAAAACCTGTTAATGCGTTTTTGGCAACTCGAGGAAGTTGGCCATCAGTCATCAGTATATTCTCGAGAGGAACAAATGTGTGAAGAACACTTCAAAAATAATACAACGCGTCTCAAGGATGGCCGTTTTTGTGTGAGGATACCTTTAAAACAATCTCCAGAGAGCTTAGGTGATTCTTTGCAAAGATCAAAACATTGTTTGCTATCATTAGAGCGCAGACATAAGGGTCAACCGTTATTCAAAAAACGTTATTGTGAATTCATGAAAGAATATATTGAGTTACAACACATGTCTAAATGCATACCTGATCCAGGTAAGGTTGCATATTTTATACCTCATCATGGTGTTGTACGTGAAAGTAGTTCAACTACTAAACTCAGGGTAGTGTTTAATGCCAGTAGTCCAACTACCTCTGGCGTATCATTTAATCATTTACAAATGATAGGGCCTACAGTACAAGATGATTTGTTGTCAATTCTTCTTCGATTTAGAAAATATAAATATGTTATCTCGGCAGATGTGGAGAAGATGTACCGTCAGATACTAGTACATCCTGATGACAGGCATCTACAGCAGATCCTATGGCGGGATGACCCCTCGAAGCCTATGGAGGCGTACCAATTAAATACAGTTACGTACGGTACTGCTAGCGCACCATACCTCGCCACTAGGTGCTTGAAACAATTAGGGCTTGATTGCACTGACAGCAAAGTTGCTACTATCATAAAACATGATTTTTACGTAGACGATTTATTGTCAGGGGGGGATACCTTTGAAGAGGTTCTTGATATACGCCAGAAGGTAACATCAGAGTTGGCTGCAGCTGGAATGCCATTGCGGAAATGGAAATCCAACAACGCTCACTTAATGTCTGACTTAGAACATTCTTCATTAAGTTTGAATATTGGTTCAATGGAACCCTGTAAAACTTTAGGACTCAGCTGGAATACTGAGACTGACATGTTATGTTTTTCAATTAATTCCAATATTTCTAATGTATTTACAAAACGCGGAACTCTTTCTACAATCTCTCAAATTTTTGACCCGTTAGGTCTTTTGGCTCCTTTCATTATTACTATGAAAACCATTATGCAGAAACTTTGGGTGCATAAATTAGGATGGGACGATCAGTTGCCATCAGATATATTAAAGGTATGGTCCAATGCAATTCGTAACTTATCAATGTTGAATGAATTGTGTATTCCACGAGCTGTATTAACCAATTCATATCAAACAATAGACTTGCATATATTTAGCGATGCATCGCAAGTAGCATACGGTGCATGCCTGTATCTCCGAAGTAAAAATGATAGAGCTGTTTTGATTCGTCTTCTTACAGCCAAAAGTCGAGTTGCTCCAATAAAACCAACTACGATACCAAGATTAGAGCTATGCGCAGTACTGGTTGGTGTTCGTCTTTACGAAAAGGTGTTATACGCTCTCCGCACTCAAGTAAGGAGTGTCACCTTTTGGACTGACTCGACAATTGTATTGGGTTGGCTCAAGATGATGCCGAGTAAATTGCAGCCGTTTGTCCGCAACCGCGTTGCAGAGATATTAGACAAAACACCTTCATGTAGCTGGAGACATGTGCCTACTAATCTAAATCCCGCTGATCATATATCACGCGGAATCGATGTAAGTCTTTTACAATCTTTAGATTTATGGTGGTCAGGCCCTGAATTTTTGAGATACGAGGCTTCAAAGTGGCCTATAAATCCAATAGTGACAACGGTACTTCCTGAAATCCGATCTGAAGTATCCTTACTTGTTACTCCTGCAAATCCACGACCAATTATAGAATTTGATAGGTTCTCAAATTTCACATTACTTAAACGGTCAGTAGCATATGCTTTAAGATTTATTAAGACTCACGTTAAAAAACAACCACCTGTTAATCGATTTCTTAGCACGGATGAATTGAAGCAAGCATTATATTTCATTATAAGACTTTCGCAAATAGATTCTTTCCCGGAATATGCGATGTTATTAAACAAAAGGGATTTACCAAAAAAGAGTCCATTAATCAAGTTTAAAGTTTTCCTAGATGAAAACAAATTAATGCGTGTAGGAGGTCGCCTCACAAACTCAAAATTTTGTTATGATAAAAAACATCCGTTATTATTACAGTCCACACATATTGTTACAAAATTGTTATTTGAATATATGCACAAAAATCTTATGCACGCGGGGCCGCAATTGTTGCTAGCATCCATTAGGGAATATTATTGGCCAATCGGTGGTAAATATTTAGCTAAATCAGTTTTTCGCAAATGCGTTTTGTGTTGTCGTATGAAAGGACAGACAGTCTCTCCTGTTATGGGTGATTTGCCACAGCAGCGTTTGAAACCCGGGGGCTTTCCTTTTGAAACAGTCGGCGTTGATTATGCTGGACCTATAATGTCAGCAAATAGACGAGGACGAGGTTGTCGCCTTACTAAAGTTTATATTGTTCTGTTTGTATGTTTTACAACCAAGGCAGTACATATCGAGTTGGCAGGTGATTTAACAAGTAATAATTTTTTATCGGTCCTTCGTAGATCTGTGTCGAGACGAGGCAAGCCTAAGCACATCTACTCTGATAATGGGACCTCGTTTGTTGGCGCGTGTAATGAAATTAGTAAGTTCATAAAGAGTAGTTGCAATTCGTTATCCAGTGATTTAGCTAATGAAGAAATAAACTTTCATTTTATCCCTCCTTATGCTCCACACTTTGGAGGTCTTTGGGAGGCCGGTATTAAATCTACCAAATATCATTTAAAGCGAGTACTGGGAAATTGTAACCTTACATTCGAAGAGCTGAACACTGTGTTAGTTCAGATAGAAGCTTTACTGAATTCTCGCCCACTTACACCACTTTCATCGGATCCCAGCGATTTGTCGCCGCTTACGCCTGGACATTTTATAATAGGACGGCCACTCATAGCACTGCCTACGCCAAACCTTGACGACCGTTCCGTGAATTATTTGACCAGATACCAGAGAATCGAGCAACTTCGGCAGCACTTCTGGGCCCGTTGGAGCAAAGAGTATGTTTCAGAGCTGCAACATCGAGTGAAATGGCAATCCTGGACTAAGCCATTGGAAAAGGATACTCTCGTGCTCATCAAAGATGAGAATCTCCCACCTCTAAAATGGCGATTAGGTCGAGTAACAGCTGTTTATCCCGGAAAAGATGGGATCAGTCGCGTCGCTGACATTAAGACAACGTGCGGAGTGGTTCGGCGAGCATTCAGCAAGATATGCCCTCTTCCGGTATCTCAAGCAGAAGAATCTGGTTGAGAGAAGATCTCTCAACGCCCGGGGGAATGTTTACGTTAGTCGATTAGTTTTAATTTTAAAGAATTTCCTTTGTTGCAACCTTTTTTTGATTCTGTCTCTTTGACTTAATGTGAAAAATGGAATACACGATTATAAAATTATCGGAATCTATTTATTTGCAATAAATCCTAATAAATCCCCAACAGATAGGATTTCCTGAGTAAAATGTAGGAATGAAACTAGTTGTTCTTGTATTCTAGGGCTTGAAGTGAACAACCTTAGATAGGTACTAGTTTCTAGTATTACTATCTATGTAGCCTAACCGTATAAAGACTACTATTCCAATTCAAATACTTCTTTGGAAAGTCGTTACCGTTTTACTAGGCTTTAACTATGCAGTAGGTTGAAATCAAGACCGCCCATTGTGTCACCCTGAGTAAGAGTGAGAAATTTGGTACACATATGAATTTTTGTGACCCAAACACAGACGCGTAACGTAAATAAATGAATTTTAAACATGGGGTCACTTTTCGAGGGCAAAGTGGAAAAATTAAAAAAATAATTTTGCAAACTATACCGTGAGACATATCAAATGGAAGGGCTTATTGTGAGGATCTCAAATATTTTTTTTTATAATTTTAAAATAAAAAGTTTTAAAGATATTTAAGAAAATAGATGAAAATTGACAATTATTTCTAAAATTACTGAGCCGAAAATTTTGAGAAATACAGAGAATGGTTCTTTACTCATAGATTACAGGAAAACTTATAAGAAGTCTATAGTCTTAAATTAATATAATGGGAATATTGTGCGTACAAACTTACATTTGCAGTTGGAATGTATGGGAGAGTATGTTTTTCAAATACAATGTTAAGTTTGTTCTTCGGATAAATTGATCCCAACTTCGGAACCCTTAATTGTGCGTAGTCCGACACGCACTTGGCCGATTTTTTAAAGGTCTAATTGAAAAAAAAAAAAAATTTTTACATTGGTAGGTACCTTTTTTTTAGGGTGGGAAATTATAAAATAACTTCTCCCGCTCTGAGTGGAGCGAGAGGGCGTGTCAAACTCTTACTGACTAAAACCCACCCGTGTTCCTTCAGTTGCTATATGTTGCCAGGGGCCACGGTATCCCTTTCGGACTTTCCCGTGACCTCGGATTGGTAGGTACCTACTCATCGGTTCGTATGCACACAAGGACTTTCATCACATAAGTCGCTACCAAGTTCACGCTAAATGACATGGTATTAAGATTCACGCCGTGGTTGCATTGCAATAGCTTCCTTATTTAGATGTATTTAGCATGCATTTGTGAAGGTGTATGCACTTCAAGGTATGTCCTCTCTAAGTATGCAAGGCTGTTATACAAGCCATGGCTTTTTGTTGGCGGAATCCTTCCTACAACCATCCTATGTACCTGGTCAAGCACTTATCATTTAAGGCGACGATAACCGACTTTTAATGATTTTATACTGAAGATCACATCTAAACGAGTAGTGTTGATGATTTGGAAAAAAATATATGCGAAATTAGAGCATTTTCTTAATAACTTAATATAGGAATATTTTAGATTATGTTTATATTACATAGTGAAATTAATTTGTAAAGTTATGTCTAACGCGGATATCGGAGAATCACGCAAAATCTATCAAGCGTATTTTTCTGAAACCTTCACCATTTTAATGATATTTTAATTATTGATCTTTTATTAAAATACTTTTTTATGTATAATAAATTAATAATGCGTCTAATTTGGGACAGCGCTCCATGATGGGCGAGTCCTATTACTGGCTGGACGTACGACGCGTTGCGTGAGCTCAGTACAGAACACGTAAGCTAACCACTCAAGGTCACTGTCATATATCTGCGAAGGGTTCGAGAGAGGAAAAAAGTACATTCAAGTTTTAGAGCTGTATGTTATTATATCGGACGGGGCATAAATACACCGCGACCGGGCTACTACTGAGAAATTAATCGCGTCTCACCTTATGGCCGTGCGCACTTGGGACACGAATTTGTATCGTACGTAAACGTATGATTGTGGTCGTACGAATTGAGTGAGCCCACTGAATATGTTTTTCTCCGTCAAATAGGTAGTGTTCCGGTGATATCGCATTGAACGCACGATAAATCCAACAAGTTCAGATTGTTTTCAGACGTCGGAACTATACGTCCATGTACAGACGCCAGCACATCAAGTTACTACAATCTGTCAAATTTCTTTAATAGATTTATCACTAAAGAATAAGGTTCAATGTTGATTGGGAAAGTTTGACAGTTTGGAGTAGGTTGATGTGCTGGCGTCTGTACGTACGAGTAACTCGCACTCAGTCTGCGCGCTCCCTTAGTACTTGAAAGGTCGGGATTTTTAGTATAATATATTACAAAGTCCTCTATGGTCGGGACTCCGGATCGTTCGTGCGTGTTCGTATGTGTTCACATGAATAAAATTCGTACGAAAACGTGTCAAAAGTACGCACGGCATTATTCCAACTTACTGCGTTATACTTACAAATTTTGACTGGGGAAAACTACTTAAATACCTACAAGAATATTTGTTTAAAAATTGTATTCTTACCAGCAGTCTTTATAAGGTTATCCAATACTTCTTGAGGTATAGGCTCCGGGCTGAATGACCTGACGGTTCTCCTCTCAGCCATCAGCTCGTAATACTCCCGGGACCTCTCCAGGACCTCGTCATCTGACCTTGTTGGAGGTTTGTAGGGGACTTGAGGAGTATCCTCTGGGATGGCTGGTACCAAGAGGTCAGGGTCATCGTCAGCATCATCTGGGAAGTCTCGAGCTGGAAGGAGATAAAAATGGTTTTAGGATAGACAAAAATAAGCGTTACTCAAGCTCGTATATCTAGGTAAAGTTCTTTTGACGCTCGAATGACGTTGACAGGGGGGCGCTGTTAATAAATATTTCTTCAATTGTTTTGTAAAATGTATTGAAAATACAAGATGGCAGCATTAATTCCGATTTTGACCACGAGCCAAAAGAATTGTAGTGCTATAATTTGACATATCATTTTAATTTCGATTCTGTGACCCTATAATTTGTATTACTCATTCGTTTATTTTAATTGAATTTGACATTTTATTTTAATTTGAATTCTGTGAACTTTATTATGGTGCCGATTCTCTTGTTCACAAACTAAACTAAATTTAAGTTCAGTGCATCTTTTTCTTTCTATTTCATTAAGTAAAGGTCAGAAGATAAATTTTAGTTTAGTCCTGTCAAATTAATCAGCGCTTGACGTAATTTTAGTCGGCAAGTTTTTAATCACGTCTAAACTTGTATGGAGTAGTGACAGGCGCTGATTAATTTGACAGGACTAAACTAAAATTTATCTTCTGTCCTTTTCTTAATGAAATAGAAAGAAAAAGATGCACTGAACTTAAATTTAGTTTATTTGTGAACAAGGGAATCGACACCACTGTGTACCTACTTTAATTGCATTGACATTATTTTTATTATATTGGTTTTGTTCGATTGTGTGTTGCAGTATAGTTAAATTTTATTTTATGTTATATGGGTTTTGTCTGAATTAAATGAATTTTATTTTTATTTATTTTTTATAATTACGTCTTAGATCTTAAAACAAAAGCCGGCAAGCTTAGCCTTCTTGTTTTGTTGATGTCGAATTTGTAAATGATTAATATCAGGTGTTTCAGATGAGAGGTTGGTAAACAAGAGTTCGGATTACCGATGCGGTAAGCGCAATGACGCATTTAGTATGAATAAATATCGAATATTCACAGACGCAAGTAGGCAAAAACTGGCTAGTAGGTAAGAATAATTCATCGAACAAGTCAGCATAAAATAATTAATAATTGTAATTTTAATTTTCATAATAACCTAACTCCTGGTACCACGACCTTTATAAAGGGTTCATTTATAAAAATTGTTTAAAGTAAGTAATGTTTAACGTCGTCTTCACCATACATTTTTGACGTTATAAACGTTTATAAATAAATCCCGATATTGTGCCAACCACCCAAAGGACAATGGAGAGGGCTATGCTTGGAGTTTCCCTACGTGAACGAATCAGAAATGATGAGATTCGCAGGAGAACCAAGATAACTGACATAGCCCGAAGAATTGCCAAAATTAAGTGTCAATGGGCAGGGCACATTGCTCGCAGAACGGATGGCCGACGGGGCCGAAAGGTTCTGGAGTGGCGACCGCGTACCGGAAGACGTAGCGTTGGAAGGCCTCCCACAAGGTGGATGTTGATGTTCACAACGGTATTTTAAGAAAGACATTCTGCCAAAATGGCAAGTTTCAATAAATAAATAATAAAATTTATTCAAGTATAAAGTAAAAGTATGATTTACATTAAATTACAATCGAGGAAAATTTAATTCTATCTGTAATGTAGACTAGCCTGATCTAGGTTTATGAAAACCTGTGTTTCAGGCCATCAATTTACATCAAACATTTAAAAAGAAGACAACAATACATATAATAGAAGCTAAATTAAAAAGAAGACATAAAATTTTCAATGACTTAAACAGTAACTATTTTAAATAATTATAAGTAGTGGAAAATATTTAACTAATCCTCAAATAATTTATTGACCTTCTAACGATGGACACTTTTTAGGGTTCCGTACCTCAAAAGGAAAAAAACGGATCCCTAATAGGATAACTTCGTTGTCCGTCTGTTTGTATATCGGTCTGTCAAGACCCTTTTTCTCAGGAACGCGTGAAGGTATCATGTTAAAATACGTTGGTATACGGTCTTACAAAATTTCAAGCTTCTAAGTCAATGCAATAAAAAAATACGGCCATTTATACGACATACATGTTTTAATACTTGAAAATTAATCAAAACCTGTTGACATAGAATCATGAAATTTCGCAAGAAGCAATGTCTCACAGTCACAGTATAAGTAAAGGAAAAAGTCCGAAAATCGTTAATTTGTAGTTTCATCATATAACAAAATAATGTTTATACGATTACATTTGCAGTTGGAGAATTGACCGTGAGGACCGAGGGAGAACATGTTTTTCAACTACAATGTTTTAACGTTGTTTTTGGGATAAATTCGTCTTAAATATGGAACCCATCATTGTGCGTGGTCCGACACGCACTTGACCGGTTTTTAAAATGAATGAACCTCTAAAAACTTTTTGCACTTCTAATGATACACATTTTTTAAATAATTGAGCCTCTTTTTAACTTTCTGACCTTTTCTCACAGTTGGTCGCAGTTACCAAGCTCTGGACGTGGAGAAAAACACTGGTAATAGGTATTGCTGTATTGCTAAAATACCTAATGACAATCGGATAACTACGAAATATTTTATTAGAATACTGCATGTATGATGTTTCTTGTATATTTAGTTATAGAAATTCAAACACGATGTAAAAATTGTTAATGAATAAATGAATTGAGTTGAATTAACAATAGCCATAAAAGTAATTAAAAGAAACAAAGAAACACAAAACTATGCTTTGAATATATAAAATTTATGTAAAGACAAAGCATATAACAACTAGATACTGAAAACGAAACAAAAGATAAATTCAAGAAAAAATTAATACAAGTAAAACCTTTTTTAATTTCTATGAATTGTAAAAAATAATTGCAAATAAATATAAAATTTTAAAGGTCTCTCAGGGGGCCAATATAAAAAAAAAAACATTTAAAAAACCAGTGTACTCCGACCAAACCGATTAGGTTAGGTTGGAGCTGTGACAAACAACGTGCGAACCGAATTGGTCGCAGTAACGTGCCTGCTACATGGCTGCCAACCGCGTCCCCGACAGAGGTGACCTTGGTTGGCGACAGGTTGTAAACCACCAAGGTCACTTCTGTCGGGACGTGGTTGGTGACCGTGTAGCAGGCACTTAACTAAGCTAGGGCACCTGGTTAAGGTTAGGTTAGGACTGGGAATTATTTAAGGTTCACACTATGATGCGCAATCATTATATTTGAGTGTTCAATAATAGTTTTAGGAGTGCAAAATGGGAGTTCTTAGAGGTTTGATTATTTATATGTAATTATAATTTTTAACTTCTAGTTTTTGCCCGCGGCTTCGCTCAGATCCCACAAAAACATACTACTGAGATAAAACTATCCTATGTCCTAACTCAGGTCATGGTCTACCCATGTGCAAAACATCCAAATCCGTTAAGCCGTTTTAGCGTGAAAAAAAAATAAAAAAAATATTTTTTATTGACACAAATACAGATTTTACAAACTTTGTTTGAAGCCCTGGCTCCTGAGCTAGGTAGCAACCTGTGTTACAGGAGCCAGTGTCTTCGCCCATTTACGGTTAATTTCATAACAATGTGCAATAAGCAAAAGTAAAAGAGAAAAGGGGAAAAAAAAAACAATACAATAAAAGACAAAATTACAATAGTTATAAGATGGACACATGCTCTTTGTGTGAGTGTGTGTGTGCGTGGGGGGGTGCATGTGTGTGTGGGGGGTGCGTGTGTGTGTGTGTGTGAGTGTGTGTGTGTGTGTGCGTGTGTGTATGGGTGAGTGTAGATCATTTTATGAGTACTGATTTTGTAATAGATCTTCCGTCTGGTGGTAATCAAGTGTTTGAAGCCATGTGGAGATTTTTAATTTGGTTTCTTTCGTTGTGAACGGATTTATGTTATGTGTATTGTTTAATTTATTGTAAATGTATTTAGCCATGTAAAAGTGTTGTCTTCTAGCGGAAGCGGTTTTACATCTTTCTGGTCTACATACATTAGTATGAGTAATAGTTCTCTTTACTTTGGTGGCATGAATTACCGGCGTTAGTTGGTGTTGATTTATTGTGAGATGAAGAAGGTATACCTGTCTCACGGTAAAACAAACAAAATCACTTATACATTTATATTATTAGATAAGGGTGAATAGCCTGAAGGAACGTAGTGTACATTACATACCTACCTCCTGTATGATCTTTACTAAATTCTTTTCTTGGCATTTACCGGTACCTACTTAATAATGGGCAAATAACTAGTTCTTTATAAACTGTTATAAAAATAACACCAGTTGCGGTTAAAGAACGGAGTTTCTGAGAAAGTGCCGTCTGCTGTACAAACGAACATCTGGTAAATGTGTAAAACGTAATATAATACTGTGTAGATACGCCCATTGTCGGGTTGGTTAAATTAAATTGTGATTATAATTAATCAAAATTTGTAGCTTATTTCCATTTTTTTTTGTTGTGAAAACCGGATTTATCTTCGGACTAGCTTTTTCCTGCGGCTTCGCTCGCATGGATGTCGGAAAATATTCCATGGGCACGTACTATCGGGAAAAAAACTGCGCAAATTTCATACAAATCCGTTCATCCGTTTTTCTGCCAATCCGGAACATACATCCAGATAAACAGAAAAACGGATAAAAATTCTTCGTTACTAGTTAAATATATTCATTTATTTCCTCGCTCTATCTTCTTCTTGGTCTGTGTTAGTTATTAAAAAAAGAAAACAGATTTTGAAATAAATAAAATGCCTAAAATAAAATAAAAATCATTTATTTCAGACAAAAAAGTCCATAGGCAAGGCAATTTGAGTTTGTTAGTAACAATAATTTCGCTTATGACTAATGTTAGTAACTAAAATAAAAAGAAGAAACTAGACACACCGTCTACCCCTGCACAGTAGGCTCATCGGTCTCGCAACACATGGAGTTCAGTGAACCTACTGAGCAGAACAGTATCGGTACTCTCGCCAATCATCCTCAGGACGCTGTTCGGGCTCCCCCGTACTCGTCGCACCACCGACGCAACTTTTTTACGCATTATTGCGTAGAAGTCATCTACACTGGTGACTGCAGCATCCAAGGAGCCGAAACAACGCCCTGAACACATTATTATACTGGATGCGCAAGGAATTGTAGGCTTTTTGTGTAAAGTTTGCCCACAGGCCGCTCGTGTATGGGCACGCCACAATTGCGGCGATAAGACCCCTCTTTGAGGAGTGGCTAGAGAGGCGCCACGGCGTCCTCACCTTCCGCCTGACATAGGTGCTCACCGGACACGGCTGTTTCGGGAGGTACCTGTTCAGGATAAAGCGGGAGGAAACGCCCGGGTGTCATCACTGTGTGGATCGCCCGGAGGACACGGTGGAGCATACGGTGGAGATCTGCCCGGCTTGGGCAGGGCATCGCCGTGTCCTCGTGGAAGCGATCAGCGGCGGTGACGTCTCGCGTCCGGCCCTGATTCGGGCCATGCTACGGAGCGAGAGGAAATGGGAGGCCGTCACCTCCTTCTGCGAAGCAGTTATGCTCGCGAAGGAGGAGACGGAGCGCGTGAGGGAGGGGCAAATTTCGCGCCCTCGCGCCCCTAACCGCCGCAGGAGGAGACGCCCTGGGCGTCGGGAATCACAGGAAGATTTCCGGCCACCGTAGGCGCGGGCATGGGGTCTCAACTCGAACAAATTATAATTAGTATAGATAAAAAAATCATAGATGGCAGCATAGGTAACAATGATGAAATTAACAATCACTAAAAAGCGATAAACGGCAGATTTTGGCATAAGTAAGATTAGTAAAAATCAAAACTTCCTTGTTTAATGCTGATGTATATAATTAAACTTATAAATCATGTATTTTCAACAAAAAAGGCAAATTAAACCTTTTACTTCAAATCGAACTCATAGAATGATAAAGTTAGTCATTTTGTTCAGAGCTCTTTGCAATAGATGGCGTTTTACTCAATTTGTCATCACATGATCTGTTATTATTATACATTTAGTAGGAAAATGAAAATCAAACAATTTTTGAAGTGAAAACTTCTTTAGGCGCGTTGGGCATATTTGAGATGGGAAAAGCAATTGAACTCGCGACACTCATTTTTGTAAACGCGATTCTGCTCTTTATTTATATAAAATTACGGATCAAAGTTCGATGAAAGTATTTTTACTTTAAAGGTTTTGTATATTTTTTTTTAAAACGCGAATTTGATCTTTATTTAGATAAGATTATGTTCTATACAAGTATTTTTATTCCACAAAGATCTTTTTTAAGTTTTCACCTCTGTCGGCACTCCCGGAGTGCCATTGTTTTTTTTTTTTATAATATACGAGTATTACCTACCTACTTTACAGAGAAATATAATAACTCAAAGAAATCTATTAACATGTTTTTGGCAAGTACCTACCTATTTAATTATAATTTTTTCATTTTACTGATACCTTTCTAAAACTTTCTATAAAACCGGCCAAATGCGAGTCGGACTCGCGCACGAAGGGTTCCGTACCAATATCTATAAAAACGGCAAAAAATTACGTTTGTTGTATAGCCCCTTAAATATTTATTTTATTCTGTTTTTGGAACGAAGTTCCTTATCGTTGTGAAACCCCTTTCACAACGCGCGATAAGGAACTTCGTTGCTAGACGGAAAAAATTAAGACCAAAAGTTGGAACGACACTTTTTTTCTTTTTGAAGTGAAAACTTCTTTAGCATCGTTGTGATTTGAAACTCGATGAAACGAAAAAGCGACAGTAAAAGAGACGCACATAAATTCATAAGATTTAACGTGGGAGAAAATGAGATAGGAAGCATTATAGTGTGTGGGGGGGGTGTGTCTGAGGGGGTGTGTCTGAGGGGGGTGTGTCTGAGGGTGTGTGTGGGGGTGTGTCTGGGGGTGTGTGTGAGGGTGAGTCTGAGGGTGTGTGTGAGGTTGTGTCTGAGGGTGTGTGTGGGGGTGTGTCTGGGGCTGTGTGTGGGGGTGTGTCTGAGGCTGTGTATGGGGGTGTGTCTGGGGGTGTGTGGGGATGTGTATGGGGGTGTGTCTGGGGGTGTGTGGCGATGTGTATGGGGGTGTGTGTTGGGGTGTGTCTAGGGTTGTGTGGGGGTATGTCTGAGGGTGTGTGTGGGGTGTCTGAGGGTGTGTGTGGGGGTGTGTCTGAGGGTGTGTGTGGGGATGTGTCTGATGGTGTGTGTGGGGGTGTATGTGGGGTTGTGTGGGGGTGTGTGTGGGTGTGTGTGTGTGGGGGTGTGTCTGTGTGTGTATGTGGGGGTGTGTCTGTGTGTTTGTGAAAAAAAAACTTGAGAGGTGTCAAGGGAAACCCGGATGGAACGAAGTTCCTTTCGATTAATTAGTGAAGGAATTGTAATAAAATGAGTTGGTAAGTGAGTGCATACGCCACACACAGCGTACACCGCAGCTCCACACAATACCAAAATAGGGAATAATGCGGCGTTTTCCCGTAATTTTAATGGAGCCAAAAGAGAGGTCTTTTTCTCTTGATTTCGGGGACCCCAAACTTGATAGATCTACGACCTCTGGCTCCAAAGTTAAGACCCGGGGGGGTGAGGTAAGCCAGAAGGGGCACGGAGGAGGGGGGAGAAGAGGAGAGAAGGGGGAGGTGTGCAGGGGGTGTATCGGGATCAGGGGTTCGCGGGAGTATATCGAGGGGGGGTTCGGGGGGAGGTTATATATATAAGAGAGTTGTAAGATATACTTAATTACAGATATTGGGGGTCAAAAGTAAAGGGGGTCAAAAATGGGGTCTAAGGGGTCTTACTGAATGTAGGTTCCAGCTGAGAGGGGTGATACTAGGGGGGGGAAATTTTTATCAAAACTTTGATATTCCCAGCCGTTTCCGAAATATTTAAAATTTAAAAGGGGGAGGTGTGCAGGGGGTGTATTGGGATCAGGGGGTCGCGGGAGGATATCGAGGGGGTTCGGGGGGAGGTTATATATATAAGAAAGTTGTAAGAAATACTTAATTACAGATATTGGGGGTTAAAAGAAAAGGAGGTCAAAAATGGGGTCTAAGGGGTCTAACTAAATGTAGGTTCAAGCTGAGAGCGGGGTACTGGGGGGGGGAATTTTATCAAAACTTTGATATTCCCAGCCGTTTCCGAGATATTTAAAATTTAAAAAAACATGTGTGCAATTCACACGTGGTAGAAGTGAAACATTCAAAAATTAAAAAAAAAATGTTTTTGTACGCGCACGAACACGTATCAACACACGTACACACGGCTACACATCAAGCTATAATTTCCAGTATTAGCGGACCTCGCATTGTACGGAAATCCTATACAATGCGAGATCAGCATAAACTGGAAATGTATAGCTTGATGTGTAGCCGTGTGTACAACGCTGAGGCCTAAGCAAACTCCCACTATGCCTTGGTAAACACGAGTGGACGGAGGTACGAAGCAGATCATAAAGAGAACCACGAACATAAGAACACACACAGACACACCCCCACACACACAGACACCCCCACAAACACACAGACACACCCCACATACACACAGATACACCCCCACACGCACCCTCAGACACCTACACACACACCCTCAGACACACCCCACACACACCCGCAGACACACCCCCACACACACAGACACACCCCCACACACAGAAACCCCCACACACACCCTCAGACACACCCCCACACACCCCCAGACACACCCCAACACACACCCCCACGCAACCCCAGACACAACCCCACACACCCCCAGACACACCCCGACACACCCTCAGACACACCCCCACACACCCTCAGACACCCCACACACACCCTCAGACACACCCCCACACAACCCCAGACACATCCAAACACACACCCCCACACACCCCCAGACACACCCCTAGACACCCCCACACACAGCCCCAGACACACCCCCACACACACCCTCAGACACAACCCCACACACACCCTCAGACATACCCCCACACATACCCTCAGACATACCCCCCTCAGACACCCTCCCCAAAATAAAAAAGTGTCGTTACAACTTTTGGTCTTAATTTTTTCCGTCTAGCCCCCTTTCACAACGCGCGATAAGGAACTTCGTTCCAAAACTTCGTGCCAAAAATCCTAGCAGTAGTATTTATAACGAAATTAAAAGGAAAACTATCACAGCTAAGTAGGCTCTATAAATTAACGAGTAATAATCAACCAACTTTTTGCGGTTGCAAAAATATGTTCTCCCATGCATTCCGTATGAGAGAACATGTTTTTCAACTACAAAGTTAAGTTTGTTCTTGGGATAAATTCATCCCAACTACGGAACCCTTCATTGTGCGTGGTTCGACATGCACTTGGCCGGTTTTAATTTAATGTTTCTAAAAACATTTAGCCGACGTTCACACGGACGTAATAAAATCGCGGCGGGATTTTATTACGCACTGGATTTTCAACTCTCGGTGTTAAGCCGAGCGTTGAGAATCTAACGCGTTGAGACGCACTCCTGTCCCAGCGCGTTGAAAAAACACTCTGTTGGATTTTCAACTCTCGGTGCTAAGCATAGCGTTGAAATTCCAGTGTGCGATAAATGTCGCCGTTATTTTATTACGTCCGTGCGTACGTCGGCTTACTGTCAAAATGAGTTCGGACGAAGAAGGCGTGATTTCAGTTTTAGCAATAGTAGATTTGGTAACGAGGAGAAGAAAATCTAGATTTAAGAAAGCATTGAAATGCTAAAAAACACGTAAAGAGACATTCGCTGCAGCGTGAAAATTGCTAGTTCACTCACACAAATGAAACTATTCCGCCAACTCGAGATTTTTTTTTGTTGTTGTATTGTTATTACACTTGTCCTTGAACGCGCTGTGCGATGTGCGATGTAGATAATCTTAAGTATCTAAGTCGACTCCTAGATGGCGTTGTAAAAGTCGCTTATGCTGCCATCTGTTTATAAAATGGAGGAAAAAAAAACAGCCAGTTCAATAGCCAGACTTAGGGAGGTTCATTTCTTTGTATGGGATTGAGTATCTGTACGTAGTATTATATTATCTGTGGCGCGGGCTTGCGGACGGTGAGCAATGGGTAGCTCGCCGTCCGATAAGGACCAAGCCCGGGTCGACGGCGCGTTGTGTTCCACGCGCGCCTCAAAGAGATGTCAGCAGAATTGACGGGGTCCGCTAGGGCCAATGCCTGCCGGGGGTTCGAAGAAACCGATAGGGAAATCGTGGCCCCCCTGGCAACACGGCAACTGAAGGAACACGGGTGGGTTTTAGTCAGTAAGAGTCTGACACGCCCTCCCGCTCCGCCCAGAGCGGGAGAAGTTATTTGATGATTTCCCACCCAAAAAAAAAGGCCGCTCGTGTAGAACGTCTGAATATTCCTGAACATATTCAATTGAACAGATTCAATGAACTGTCAAAATAAACGAAAATAATTCCCGTATTTGCACTAACTCACCTATTCCTATGCTAGCAGGTCATAGCCTAGTTGATGTGACAATCGGACTGCTAAGTCATAGGTCTCGAGTTCGAACCCAAGGCACGCACCTCTGACTTTTCGGATTCATGTGCGTATTGTATAATTATCACTTGCTCCAAAAACGGTGAAGGAAAACATCGTGAGGAAACCGGCATGCCTGAGAGATATTTCTCGACGGCATGTGAAGCCAAATCAGAGGAAAAACACTGACACCAGGTTAGTAACTAACTACACGAAAAAGAAAAAAAAACCGGCCAAATGCGTGTCGGACTACGCACAATGAAGGGTTCCGTAGTTGGGATGAATTTATCCCAAATACAAACTTAACATTGTAGTTGAAATACAAGTTCTCCCATACATTCCAACTGCAAATGTAAATTTGTACACACAATAATGAGAGATTTACCATGTTCTTTTAAGACCATAAACTTCTCACAGGTTTTCCAGTAATCTATGAGGAAAAAACTATTCTCTGTAATTTTTTTCAAAATTTTAGGCTCAGTAGTTTCGGTGATAAGGGGGGGAATTGTCAATTTTCATTTATTTTCTTAAATAACTTTAAATGTATTTATTTAAAAATTATAAAAAATATTTGAGATCCTCGCAACGACCCCTTTCATTTGATATGTCACACGATAAAGTTTGAAAAACTTTTTATTTTTCGTCTTTGCCCCCGAAAAGTGACCCCCATATTCAAAATTCATTTGTTTACGTTACACGTTCGAGTTTGGGTCATAGAAATACATATGTTTACCAAATTTCAACTTAATCGGTCCATTAAATTCGGAGCAAATTGGCTGTTACAGACGGACAGACAGACACACGAGTGATCCTATAAAGGTTCCGTTTTTTACTTTTTAGTTACGGAACCCTAAAAAGAAAGAATCCTATGTTCACCTCAATAGTACATCTACCTACTTGACAAACTGAAAAAGCGAGGTCATTCGCCTTTTGTCGCACCACATCACAACTGTTTATTATAAACCTAATTAAAGTAATTAATATGTTAATTAAGTATAACCACCGAGTTATAATTTATTATGGTCATGATTTTGCAAGTATCACGTTGCATTTCGGTACAAAGTCCCGTAGACATCGCGTGACCTTTCGACATTGTCCATGATAACGATATTTTAATTATAATTAGGTACCTATTCATGTTTTCAGTCGCTTTTGTTTAGATTTACTCGTGGTTTATTTGCAGTTCATTGTGACTAATAAAGCAAATTATTTAAAAACAAAAAACCCGACTGCAAAAACACAAAACTGAAAAGTGAAAAACAAATTATTTAAAAAAAACAAAAAACCCGACTGCTGAAATTCATAACTGAAAAAACAAATTATTAAAACAATTATTTAAAAAACAAAAAACCCGAATTTTGGTATTGCAGGCGGGACAAACCAATAACCTAAAATGAAGGTATAAATTTTGTTTGTCCCGCCTGCAATACCAAAATTCTACAGATTATAATGCTTGTTTTTCTCTTTTCAGTTATGTGTTTTTGCAGTCGGGTTTTTTGTTTTTAATTTTTTTTTTATTTCAAGCTTTTTAGTTTTATTAAAATAATACATACTGACACATTACTAGCTTTTATTTGATACCAATAATGTAATTTTTTTTTAAATCTACCCCCTCCCTTTTTTGTATTTGCAGATGCAATACCTATATAAATATAGCCTATGACACTTCCACAATTAATGCGAATCTAACGACACCTCACATGTTAAAATCCATCAAGCCGTTTAGGCTACAGAGCGTGCCAAAGAAATAGACATAAGAAAAACATTACATTACTTTAAACATTATTCCTTCTGGGGCAGTCGGGTAAAAAGACCCGCAGTTTTATCCCTGGATATATCCAGCTGTGCAGGACTTCAATTATTCTCTATAACTTAATGTCTAAGTCAAACAATATTACTGTCACTACTATTAAGACGCAGATATATGACAGTGACCTTGAAAGATTAGCTTGTGTGTTCTGTACTGAACTCACGCAACGCGTCGTACGTCCAGCCAGTAATAGGACTCGCCCATTAAGGAGCGTTGTCCCAAATTAAACGCATTATTAATTTATTACACGTAAAACAAAAGGTATTTTAATAAAACACGTATACTAAAAAATTGATAATTTAATTATCTTTAAAATGGTGAAGTTTTCAGAAAAATACGCTTGATAGATTTTGCGTCATTCTCAGTTTTTTATCCGCATTAGATATAACTTTACAAATTAATTTCACTATGTAATATAAACATAATCAAAAATATGCCTATATTAAAATATTTATAAAATGCTCTAATTTAACATATTTTTTTTCAAATCACTAACACTACTCGTTTAGACGTCATCTTCAGTATAAAATCATTAAAAGTCAACTATCGTCCCCTTAAGTTCTATTTGCATCAAAAAATGCTTATCAATAACACGGAAACGCAATTACAAGATGATAAGTTTGAAATCAATGTTTAGTAAACAATCAATGTTCAGATTCGCGCCAGCCAGCATGACAATACTGTAGATTTGTTGACCATTTTCTATTTTGTAAAGTACTTGGTACTTGTTGACAGGAGCATACGGTGGAGGTCTGCCCGGCTTGGGCAGGGCATCGCCGAGTCCTCGTGGAGGCGATCGGCGGCGGTCATCTCTCGCGTCCGGCCCTGATTCGGGCCATGCTACGGAGCGAGAGGAAATGGGAGGCCGTCACCTCCTTCTGCGAAGCAGTAATGCTCGCAAAGGAGGAGACGGAGCGCGTGAGGGAGAGGCCAATTTTGCGCCCTCGCGCCTCTAACCGCCGCAGGAGGAAACGCCCTGGGCGTCGGGAATCACAGGCAGATTTCCGGCCACCGTAGGCGCGGGCTTGCGGACGGTGAGCAATGGGTAGCTCGCCGTCCGATAAGGACCAAGCCCGGGTTGACGGCGCGTTGTGTTTCACGCGCGCCTCAAAGAGATGTCAGCAGAATTGACGGGGTCCGTTAGGGCCAATGCCTGCCGGGGCTGCGAATATGGGCCGATAGGGAAATCGTAGCCCCCCGGCAACATGGCAACTGAAGGAACACGGGTGGGTTTTAGTCAGTAAGAGTCTGACACGCCCTCCCGCTCCACCCAGAGCGGGAAAAGTTATTTGATAATTCCGCACCCAAAAAAAAAAACCTATATTGTAATTTGAAATCGTTGTAAAAGCCATTTCAATAAATATAGAAAGAGTAACCGTGGAGTTTCTTGCCGGCTCTTCTCCATAGGAAACGACCAATTGGAACCGTGCACCTAGCTTAAGACGTTTCATAAGTGCCCATGTAGGTTTATGTGAAATAAAATATTTGAAGTTTGACAAACTTATCATATCACCTGTCAAATATCACCCAAAGTGATGGACTAAGGTGCCAGCAGTAACATTTCGCCAATGGGCCTGTGTCCAAGCATTTTTTTTTCCTTTTTGTAGATTATTAAAAAACATTGAACACGTATTTTTTCTTTTTTGACGGAATCAAAAGATTACAGCGATACATTGAGTTATTGACATGACGTCACGCGTTGGTAGATTTAATATTGCGTTGTGACGTAGCGAGCCCCCACTCCCCAACTTTAATACGTGTTTTCCAAGTTATTTTTGATTAATATGATAAAGCAAAAAATACGTGTCTAATATTTTTTTATTACCTGAAAGACGGACTAAATAGAATTTCTTTTTTTATGTGATAACGTCTTATAAATCGATAAACGCCTGCTGCACACACGAAAGTGTCACGATCGCCGCCTGTGCCGCCGCGAGTGCCGCTTGATCCGAGCGTGCAAGCGAGAGCGCGGAACAAGCGATAGAGAGGCACGATCGGCCTAAGCGTTCGGCTTGTGACGTTATCACGTAAAATTATCGTCCGTAAACCGACTTTACAGACAACCAATTTTTTATCTAAGCAACTACTCTATTCTATTTAACCCTTTCCCTGATCTTTGCTCACAGAATAAGAAAGAAAGCAAGAAAAAGTATTTATTGAGACTCGCACAGGAAATCACAAATTAAACTAAACACCTTCAATAAGAACATTAATAAAAATAATAAAAAAAAAAACAAAGTAAAATTAAAATAAAAGCAGAAGGTCCTTTACGAGGCCAAAAGGCTCCTATCTCAGCATATGCTGCGACATTTAAAAATAAATAAATGTCGCAGCGCTGGTATTCTGATAGGGCCCGCAGTGATGTGTTAAACAATCGTCATGAATACGAATATTCATGACGATTGTTTAACTATTTTGGCTGTACAGAGAACCTGTTAGGTTAGTCTAATTTAATAGAGGGCGAGCATATTAAAATAAATAAATGAACGTGCATTTCAACCAACAGGATCACAGTGTAGGCACAAACTTACAAAATTAAAAGCATACAATTGTAGACTTCAAATAATTATACATTATGTATAAGAGCAGTGGTGGCCCAGTGGTAACGGAACCGACTTAAGAGTTTGTAGGTCCTAGGTTCGAACCCAGACAGGCGCTTTACTTTGTGTAAATAATTTCATCATCACTGCTCTCAAAACGGTGAAGGAAAACATCGTGAGGAAACCGGCATGTCCTAGAACCGAAAATTCGAAAACATGTGACATCTACCAAGTCGCACTGGGCCCGCGTGGTGGATTACGGCCCACTCCCTCTCACAGAGAGGAGGTCTATGTCCCAGCAGTGGGAACATTATAGGCTGAATATGCATACATGAGTATTACAAACTTCAATTGCTCAGAATGTGAACCATACATGGTTCAGGTATTGTTGATAATCGAACCACTGCGCGAATGCACTCAGAATTGCTGCTGGAGCTTGCTGAACCCTGTAAAGGGTCGACTAGGGTTTGGGTCCCGGGACGTCTCGTGTCTCGAAGTCCCGGGACTTTTCGTAATTTTAGTTGTCTCGAGTCCCGGGACTTTCGGGTAGAGACTCGAGACGAGATAATAAATCAGCAAAGAAGTCTAATTAATGTGTTAGTTGATTATTTAAAAGACTGATTTATAAGTTTGTTTTATTATTTATATTTAGATTATTTAATTATGAAACAAATCTGTGATCACGAGAATTAACAATGTTGTGATTATGGCAAAAAGCAGAGTCTTACAGCACAAATAAAGGAAAATTCCGAAAAATAAAAGAAGTTGAAAATTAAGGTAAATTTGGTACTTACAAGTTTTCGCAATAAAAATGATACCAATTTTATTATGGCGGTATAATGGGTAGGTACGCGAGTCCGACTCTCTCTTGACCGGTTTTTTTAATACGTTTCACCAGAAATTAACTCAATTAAAATTCTTCAAAAAAAAGACTTAACCCTCTTAAAAAATAAACAAAAATATATTTTTTTCTTAAAAGTCTCGAATTCGACTGTAGACTGTCTCGTGTACCGGGACTTTGAAATTGTCGGGAATTCCCAAATCCTAGGGTCAAATGAACTTAGCTAACAAAACTCTGCAGACGTGAAGGGTATCGATATATAAACACTATCAAATAAAAATTAAAAATATTTGCCATGTACTCAGTGTTTTTACTTAAAGTATGAGTTAAGAAAATCTATTTTCTTTTATTTTATCGTGTTTGTGTCGATACCAATCATGTCTGTGAAATTTACACAAAAAACAAATATTTTAAACTGATATTTCAAGTAACTACACTAACTGCGGTCGATGAACAAAAGAAAACATTAAATTAATTTCTTTTTTGTTTTATCATATTTAGATATCTATTTTGACCTTGTATTGCTACTCATCAGTCAGACGTCTAGATTTTAGACTGCTGAAATACAGAATAATATCTACATTTCCCGACGCTGCTATCGATCCCAAATGTTATATACCTAAGCGAATTATGTTTACAAACAATAAGAATAAAAACATAAGCGAGCCGTACAGTAGTCCCAAATTATGATGTGTAACATCTAACATCTCATCTTGGTAATAAGCAACATTAAAGGGGCGGGGCCTCGTCAAGGTCATTTCTGACGGCCAACTCCAGCACCCCGCGCACTCATTGCTCAAATCAAATAGCGCGCGCTTCCTCCGCTTCCTGTTACACACTTCCGTCCCTTTTCACGTAATCACTCCCACAGAATTTTAGGGTATTTAAGTCCTGTAAGTACACAGATTGCAGGAAACCGAGAGGAAAGAAGATACACATAAAAAAATATTTTTTAACATTTAATTACACTTTAATAACTTCCACAAGGTGACCGCATTTCAGCATAACTAATTATTAAAACTATTATGTCGCAGTTCAATTACAAAGTCTGTATTTTTGTATAAACACAAACAGGGTCACAACAAAAATACAACATTATAATGTATTACAAAAATGTTTGGTCTCATTACATACTATCAGTGTATGTATAATTTTGTGATAGATATTATTTCCCGTCTGCCGTTCATTTGAAACATATTAACTAACAGTAATTTCCCTTGAAATATATCGTGACGTTGATAACAATAATAAACGACATAAATTATTGCATATGTTTACGAGCTACGTATGTAATAATACATACAAAGTCTGCGTTGCCAATAGGCATACAGTTTATTGTAATAGAATCTATTCTTTGGCTAAAATACCAGCACGCGTAGTAGTATGACAGCCATAGAAACGGGTTTTGTCGACGGAAGAATAGATAAAATGACAGATTGTGATTGATTATCTGTCATTTTGTCTATTATTTCGTCGACAAAACCTGATTCTAAGGTCATGCTAAGCGTGAAGCTATATAGTAATTAAGTATGCTACTTGTTGCGGACGGTGAGCAATGGGTAGCTCGCCGTCCGATAAGGACCAAGCCCGGGTCGACGGCGCGTTGTGTTCCACGCGCGCCTCAAAGAGATGTCAGCAGAATTGACGGGGTCCGCTAGGGCCGATGCCTGCCGCGGTTGCGAATATGGCCGAAAGGGACATCGCGGCGCCCCGGCAACATGGCAACTGAAGGAACACGGGTGGGTTTTAGTCAGTAAGAGTCTGACACGGCCTCCCGCTCCACCCAGAGCGGGAGAAGTTATTTGATAATTTCCCACCCAAAAAAAAAAGAAAAAGGTATGCTACTTGTGATGATATGAGACAACTAATGATTGGGACCTGGAGTGAAGGCCGCGTATCAGCAAGAGTAGTGTGGGACATCCCCCAGCTAGATGGACGGGTGACCATAAAATGGTGGCTGGGATAGATGGATGAACTGGACAGTAATTTACTAATGAACCTTTTAAAACATATCCATTCCAAACCATTTTAGAAACATACACACACATAATTATGCTCCATCCCTAATTTCCAATGAAATCTCTCGTTTGTTGCGGTTCCAAGCGTTACATTTGCATATTTGTCCAAAACTTTGTGGCATTAACTTTGTATTATTCAACATTATGACATACAGCGGAACATTAATAAGTTTGAAAACTGATGAAATTCAGACGTAGCATTGTAAGTTAGTTAGAATACATTTGTGTGAACAAAATGCAAATATATTTCGACTGTAAGACTTGTATTTAAATGTGCTAAGTGCTAGGAGAGGTGGTGTACGCGCTTTAATAGCTCGATATGATCGATTAACACCTATCAAAAATATAACTAAATTCCCATTGGTAATGACCAGGGTTTGAAGGAACTCAAAAGATCTCGTGCGTAGGGAGGTCACAGTTCTAACCTAACTTTTTTTGCGAGTAAAAATATTTAACCTTATCTAACTAGTTCGGTTCCAGGTACTTAGTACTTGATTACTGGAATATGGAAATCATTGATTATGAAAATATATTAATGGGAAAAATAATGCTTTATTATATGTTTTTAATTATGCCTACTCCACCTATCTACTCCAATATGCCAAATTGTCAACCCTGTTTTTCGCTTTTTTCCCAAACTCAGTGTAGGCAGCCAATACAGCAACCGGCGCCGGCAGCAGAGGCAATCCCTATTATTAAATAGTTTTATCAGATACAAATTATCTTACAGTGAAAAATCAGCACTAAGTGACTAATAGGTCTGTCTATAATAAGTAGGTCAAAGAATATCATAATAAATTATTTTAAAAATCATTCTAATCTAAATAGGAAGAGCATAGGCGAGGTTCGTGAGCATCCTTAAATGACAGTCACTGGCTGATACCTTATCAATAGTGTTATCAGTACAAATAGTGTATTCGAATAGTGTGAGGGTCAGTGAGTAACCTAAATACACTAAATTCTTCCTTATCTGAACAATTCTTTATACAGTGTTTAAAATATTTTTTCTGTCGATTAAATTAAGCATAAAATTCAAAATTCAATTCAAAATATTTTATTCCACATAAACATGGGCACTTATGAAACGTCAGAAGCTAGGTGCACGGTTACAATTGGTCGCTTCCTATGGAGAAGAGCCGGCAAGAAACTCCACGGTTACTCTTTTAAAAATAATTGGCTTTTACAATACTTTCAAATAACAGTGTTAATAGGTATGAAAGGACAGCGCAGGGCTTTCAATAAGTACCAGGTACTTAACAAAATAGAATATAGTTATCATATCTACAGTCCACTAAGCCTGCAGCGTTCTCACATTCACAAAACAGAAAAGAATCTATACAAAAGATAAATAAATTAATAAAAATAAAAACCTATTTTAATTAAATGCAATTACATGATTGCTATTACAACTGTAATCAATCTGAATAATTATCATGTCCACAAAAGCTACAAATAAAGAGTTGAAATTAAATCGTAGGTATATAAGTTTGGGAGCAGTTAAATAGACTCTTACACAGGGAAGCCACATGTGCAGAAGGAATTATTGCCAAACTTCCTTGTCTTCACGTAATCTTTAATCTTATCATAGATTCCCTCATTTCGATATGTGCACATTATAAAGACTCACACTGTATACGGCGGGGTCAGTTGAATTTATTTGGTATAGATGAAATATTTTTTAAAGTCTGATGGAATCTTCCCGCGTGTGTCTTCACGCGATATTTCCACGGGATCGAAGTAATGTTAGTAATGTTATGCCGGCTCCCAATAGCGTTATTTTTGGGAGCCGGCGCCGGCAGCAGAGGCACTCCCTTAATAATACTATCCCCATCGCCGCATTATAATAATATATCTACGTTGACGTCGTGGTGGGGCTTGCGCGATTCTATGTACTCTAGGTCTGTGCTGGTAGAGTCTCCTTCTCTTCGTGTGGTTAGTGACTAACCTGGTGTCAGAGTTTTAAAGCCTGGGCCTCTGACTTGGCTTCACATGTCGTCGTTGTTTTAGTTTGCTTTGCCGAAACAGGTCTCAGAGGAGCCAAACCAAGAGAGATACATAAACCCTACTCTCCAGTCATAAGCACCACAGGAAATGTCCCCTTTTCGCTATGAAGCTATGTCCTAGCTACAGTTTCTGGGATTCCATTATTGAGTAAACAAGCATGTTAAAAATTAAAGGATTATATCCAAGATAAGAGTGCTTGGAAACATGCTGGTCCTGCTCCATAGGACAATTTAGAATCAAGACAAAATCAAACTGGTTGCTAATTTAATTGTAAATATTATTATTTTGTGTTTTATGACATTGATTTTACATTCTGTGATTACTTCCTCACACTGACTTATTAATAGGAAAATCGTCTACTTTTACAATGTTTGTAAATATGTGAGCACCATGTATCTATCACATATTGAATTATCTTCATTTTTTTTTCTTCATTTTTAATTCTTTTTACCTATTGTGGTATAGTAATTTTATCCTAGGTGCATCGTCTTCACATATAATAATTATTTAACAAATGTACGTACATATACAAACAATATTGTAAAACATTTTAAAAGAGTAACGGTGGAGTTTCTTGCCCATTCTTCTCCATACGAAAACTACCTTTTGGAAGGGGCGACTAGAATCAATTTTATTATTTTGTAAATTTTGACGTTCAAAAGTGCCATACATGGGCCTATTTGAAATAAATGATTTGATTTTGACTTTGCAAGTCACCCCCTGTCAATTTATCCATGTAAATTATATAATATTGCTCAGGCAGGGGACATAGTTCTTCCACAGTTCAAGGTACCCAATCCACTAAAGCTACCCAAACCGATAGCCCAATAAGTTTTGTTTCCATGTTCTGCACAGTCCTGTACCAAACGGGGATTGTCCTTGGTTGCACTTGCATAGTGCATACAAGGATAATCGTCAATTGGTGCCTCCTCATCATTTAAAATTGTCTAAGGTGCCTCTGCGAGTTGGTTTCGGCCCCTCGTAAGCTTTTCAAAGGTCCGGGACCCCAGGTTCCTGAGATAATATGTCAAAGACACTTTTTATAATAAATAATTCGTCCCTCCTCCCTCACTCGTCGTTCCTCGTCTCGTTGATCTAGTGGTCGCAAGCGCTACTGCTGAGCATGAGGTCCTGGGTTCGATTCCCGGGTCGGGCAAAGTGTTATTGGGTTTTTCTATCTTTTCATTTGAAATTTCTCAGTAGTAGCTCGGAGTCTGGATTTGTGCCCGGTTGATGGCAATAGGCTCACCCCCTATTGCATGGGACTTAAACATAACTGGCGAAATGTGGGTGTACCTGCTACAGGGACACCTCTGCACAACCCTTCGGGGAAACAAGGCGTGATGTTATGTGTAATATTAATAAGTGATCTTTGGTGTGGACATATCGTTTAAACTCCCTTCCAAAACATAGAAAAAGTTATTATTGCACGTAAATCGATTCACAATACCACTTAGCAATAACCTCGGAAAACTCTCATTACTTCATATATAATGTATGGCGATCGATTTTACTAACACGCAATTGTCATCACCATAAAATTATGAATTATGAGTAAGTAATATAATAACGTTGTGTGTCTTGTTGTAGATACGAAATCAAGAAAAGTCAAGATAAAATTAAAATAATGTGTCTCGTGATAAGGAAACTGATAATTTCGCAAAATCATAGCACAATATTCAAGAAATCTATGCTACTAACAATAATCTTTTAAATTCTTTATGATATTATTAACTTTTCTCCGCGGCTTCGCCTGCGTGGATGTCGGAAAATATCCCACGGGAATCTACCACCGGGATTAAAAGTTAGGGATATTAAAATATAATCGATTTTTATTTAAATCGATTATCATTTTCCTATAATCGATTTTTTATCAATTTTTATAGTAATATTAATCGATTTTAGTAAATTGATTATATAAATTACGTGTTTACTTCGATTTTCAGAAATAGCTCGTATCTATGCGACGGATGAAAAAATCTTGCAATAAGTTTCAATTTTATAAACAGCGCCATCTGTGCGTTGGATGAAAAATCTCGAATTAAGTTCATACGTTTAAGTTGAATAAAATCGGCGCCATCTGTAGGCATTTTTTTTAATTTGATTTATATTTTAGTTTTTGAGACAATAAGTTTGTCATTTTATTGGGATGCTCATCATTTAATTTTTATTATAATAAATAAAACGTTTAATAGTACTAAAATTTGTATCAATAATGCTATTTGGTTTCCTAATTACTTACCTTGAAATTTTAAAGAAACATTGCCATTGATTTTTAGTTTTGAATTGGTTATTTTTTTTTTTCATATCGGTAATTTTATTTGATTTTTAATCTGATAAATTGTTAATATGAATCTCTTAGGTTTATTATTGGAATACGAAAAGCATGTACTTTTAAATAATACCAAAACATCGATTTTTTTCACAGAAATCAATTACTTATTTTTATTAAAATCGATTTTTGACAAATCGATTAATTTTGAATAAAGAAAAATCGATTTTTATTCAATCAATTCTTTTCCATTAATCTCACATCCCTAGGGTCCTTTTATTGTGTTAAACCAGACAAAGCAACAAACAAACAAAAAATCTAAAAACTATATTTTCGGCTTAGACATAGTTTTTTCAAAATTAAAAAATATTCAACGTACTGTTTTGATTTCGTTACTAATTTACTATGTACTAGCGGATGTCACGCGATTTCACCCGCGTAGTTCCCGTTCCCGTAGGAGTACGGGGATAAAATATAGCCTATGTTACTCGCTGATAATGTAGCTATCCATTGCTGAAAGAATTTTTCAAATCGGTTCAGTAGTTTATAAGTTTATTCGATAAACAAAAATATAAAAATACAAATCTTTCCTCTTTATAATATTATTATTATTGTAGTTTAGTATATAGTATAAACAATTTAAATTGAGTAAGATCACAGCTTATATTAAAAGAAAAATGTTAGAAAGTAGAGTTGCATTTTTGTATTTTTGACATTTTTATTCCAGGTATTTAGGTCAAGGTTACAAAAATTCTTGTGGTTCAGCGGTACTAATTACTTTAATGTTTTTATGCCACTGCCAATAATACGTATAAATTTAATTAATTTAATGATTCTCGTATTATCGATTATAGAATTGGCGATAAAAACGCAATTGAAATTCATTCTCCGACCATAATGCTTTAAGGAATTAATAAAATATTAGTGACTCGTGCACTGCCGTGTGTTAACAGATTATAAACGATATATGTGCCAAATTTCATCCAAATACGTTCAGCAGTTTTTGCGCCTGTCTAAAAATACATCCAGACAAACCCACAAACGGACAAAAATATTTCGGCACCAGACAGCAATTACTTTTTTTCAATAATGTTCAATGTACAATTTATTTTAACTTGATTTTCTTGCCGGCTTGTGGAGTTTCTTGCCGGCTCTTTTCCATAGGAAGCGACCAATTGGAACCGTGCATCTAGCTTATGACGTTTCATAAGTACCCATATAGGTTTATGTAAAATATATTTTTTTTTTAATTTCGTTATTATTTTATTATATGTATGAGACTATGGTAATAGCGTGATTAAGTTGCAGACTGTCAACTACAAGGTAACAATTTAATATATAATACATTTTCTACACACACCTTTATATTAATATTTGCATGTTATGTATAAGTACGAGTTGTTTTTGTTTTGCAGCATTTGCAGCACAAAATCTTAAAGAAACAGAGTGGCGCTTGTTTTTTTTTTTTGGTAGGGCTTCCCGTAGTTGACCTCTGAGATCATGACTACTTAACCGGGCTCTCCTGTGGGTGCCTTAAGCTACTACACTTATAACCTCCAGCAAAGGGTTATTCAACTATGCTAATTAAAACTAGGTGAACGCTTGCTAAGGGCACCCCCTGTGGGGTATGACCTTAGGGCGTCAACCGGAGGGAGGACATCAAGGATGGGACGGGCTGGAAGTGGCATGTGTGAACGTCTTCTCTTTGTGTGAGATCTGGAACGCAGTCTCGTTGTAGCCTTGCTCACTCGCACTTAGTTTTTCTCTCTCTCTCATCCCATCCTCGTCGCCAGTCTGACACTGTTCAGGAAGTAGTAGAAAAAAGAGATCAAGGAAAAAGGGAAATTATATGGGAAATAGGACAAAAGGTTATGGTCAGAGACCACAGGAAAAGTAGAAGGCCATGGGTTTTAGGAATAATTCTGGAAGAGTCCGTACAAGGGGTTACATACATAGTTGATGTAGAAGGTCAAAGATGGAAACGTCATGTTAACCAAATGGTAACTTGCTCAGAGTCTGTAGATACATGATAAGTTAATTTAGATGTATACTTTTATTTAGAAGTGTTTTTATGTTATTTTCTAACAAATATTGTTAAAAAATAAGTGCGGGAGAGTGTGAGATCTGGAACGCAGTCTCGTTGTAGCCTTGCTCACTCGCACTTAGTTTTTCTCTCTCTCTCTTACCATCGTCTATCATGACAGGTCACTCATGTGTAGCTCAGTATAAAATAAATACATATTAATTAATTAATGCGTTGTAGGAAGAGTAGGCAAGTAGCGGGGTGCGCATCCACGCGTGCGCCCCTCCTCCCACGCCCCGCGTTGCGCGGTCGTACGCACCCCGCTCCGCGCCGCCAGTCCGGCCATGGTTCCCAACTTAGGGGTTTTCCCCCCAGATTTAGGGGATAAAAAAGTAAGATGGGATTTTTTTAGGGGTGACTTATTGTTAGGGGTATTTTTAGGGATTTTTTTTAACTATTAATATTTATTTATTTTATTGAAAATATAGGCTCTAGTATTACTCAATCTTATTTATTTTTTAATCATATTTATTTTTGTAATAGCGGCTTATTGACATCTAGTACTGTTGCTTGTTACTAAGAATGCAATGTTTAGTTGAAATCAAATGTCACTATAGTGTTTACCATAAATATAAACATACATTGAGATGATTGGTGGCCGCGTAGGTATTAAGGTACTTACTCTTTTATAAAAAAAAAAAATACAAACAAGTATGCGTTTTATTTTATGAGTTACGAACGATTTGGGCAGTTGCGCACAATTTTTTATTTTTTTATTTACATTTGGGGTTTTTTAGGGGGATTTAAATAAAACTTGGGGGAAAAATTTGGTAGGGGTTGGCAACACTGAGTCCGGCTCGCATCACGCTCGCTAACGGCACGAATTTTTATCCTGACTCGGTGTCTTACTGGAATCCCCTAAAACTTTTAAGTATTTCTGTGCTTTGTACGAAATTATAACGTGTAGTTTTCTGTGCCAAAACCGCATTTCATTTCGTACGTCCCCTACAAACTGGCGCTCCAACGCGGCACGCGTAACCGACGCGACGCGAACTCAAATTCAAGTACTTACAAAGTAACGGTTTTCTCAGTAATTCTCAGTGGACGCTACGTTAGTAAACAGTGTTTCCTCGTGTAATAGTGTTTAGTATGCCTCGCCGCAAAAGTAAAGGCAACGACGACGAGATGAGTGGTGTGCCGGCGGCGGCGGCGTCCCCGACGCCCGCGCCGCTATCGGAGGGGACGCTTACGGCGTTTCTCGAGGCGTTCGCCAAGGCTCAAGCGGAATCGAACCGTCAACTGGTTCAGAGCCTGCTGGCAACGTCGGCTGACAACGACGCAGCTTCACTGTCTCCATCGCCTGCACCAACGAAACATGGAAACTTCGCGCGCTGTACAGCGAGATTTAGTGGATCACGCCATGACTCAGAGGCCTTCGAAGCATTCGTTGACTCTATCGTGATATACAAGGAGTGTACATCGATCAGCGACGAACATGCACTTCGCGGCTTACCCATGCTCCTAGAAGGGGAGGCAGCTGTGTGGTTCCGGGGTATTAAATCATCAGTGACGTCATGGGAAGATGCGCTGCAAAGGTTACGCGCCATGTACGGCGTATCCCGACCACCGCACAAGTTATTCCGCGATATATTTGCCGCGGAACAAACAGAAGAACGCACGGAAGTTTTTGTTGCTCGCCTCCGCGCGCTTATCGCCAAACTTCCATACATCGTGGAAAATGATATGGAAGTCGACATGATTTACGGGTTACTACATAGACGCATAAGGAAACGTTTAACCCGTGAATCCGTTTCCAACCTAGATATTTTGGTTGAAAAGGCGCGAAACATCGAGGAGTCGCTGTCCGAAGTGTCGGATGAAGCCCGTGGCCGCGCCGCTAGCGCGCATGCGCCACACGCGCCGCCACCGCAGCCCCGGCCTGCGCCGCCCGCGCCGCTCGCGCCGCCCGCGCGCGCCCCTGCGGCCTCTGCGACGTGTGCGCCGGGCGCGCCTGCGGACATATTTACTGGGTCGTCGAGCGCTACGAGTAGCGCTCCGCCCCCGCCGACTGTGGTAAATAATAACAATTCGTCTGAAAAAGGTAAACGACTATTTTGTGTTTATTGCCGTAAAGTCGGACACACTCGCGACTCTTGCAAAAATATTAAGGAAAAAACCGATAAAAGTTCAGTGAAGTGTTATGGTTGTGGAGCGAACGGTGTAATACGATCTAATTGCCCTAAATGTTCTGTAAATAGTACTAAGGAATCATTTTCTGTTCTAGATGTTAACATGTTAGAGTCTGATAGCTGTAATGTTGTTTCACACGACTGTAAGTGCAACTTAAATGTCAGTAGTGAATTTTATGTAAACAATTTATGTAACGTGTCTCAATCTGCGTATGTAGGTAATTGTAAGTGTGCTAGCGAATGTGATGCATTGCCGAATCAAGTAGGTAACTTGTCCGCGTCGAACTTATGTACCGACGGTCGTCCGATACTCGATATTGAGATAGGCGGTTATCGTGGCACGGGGTTAGTTGATACGGCTGCCAAGCGTAGTGTAGCCGGTTCGAAACTTTACGCACTGCTTCTTAAACAGAACTATTCGTTTCGTAGTTGTTTTATGTCGGTAAAATTAGCCGACGGTATAGTGCGGGACCTTAAGGTTTTACTCGCGGACGTTGACGTATTATTTAGGGGGTCGGCAGTACCCATCACTTTTGTTATTTTTCCGGATTCAGTAAATAATGACACGTTGCTCGGTATTGATTTCTTGCGTAAAGTCGGTATTGTTATTAATATGTCGAACAATACTTGGTTCACAGCTGATCGGCCTCAGGTCATTCACCCCTTGCGGTGTGAGACTTCACGTGACGTTGTAGGGTGCGCTTCCGCGGATGTTTTACGTAACAATGAGGGTTCAATGCTGTCAATTTCAGAGAAGAATTGTCTCGCTCAGCTGCTCCAGGAGTATGGAGATATCTTCGCAGAAGGGGGAGAACCTACATCGTTTGCTGAGCATCGCATCGATTGCGGTGATCACCCGCCGATTGCAGTGCCGCCATATCGACTCACGCCCGCGAAGAAACCCATCATGGAGGCGGAGATAGAGAAGATGCTGCGCGAAGGTATCATCACGGAGTGTGAGTCTCCGTGGGCAGCACCAGCTCTTCTGGTACCGAAGAAGGATGGTACTTACCGGTTCTGCGTTGACTATCGCAAGTTGAACGCGGTCACCAAGAGTGACTCGTACCCGCTTCCGGTGATCGATGACCTCCTTCAGTACACTGGTAAGAGCTGTTTTATGAGCACTATTGACCTTCGATCTGGGTACTGGCAGGTCAGAGTAAGACCTGAAGACCAGGATAAGACTGCCTTCGTTTCTCCGTTTGGACTTTATAAATTTACGCGCATGCCGTTTGGTCTGCGGAATGCGCCCGCAACCTTTCAACGTTTGATAGACCGATTTCGATCTGCATCATCCCTTAAGGAGGTGACCCTCCTTGGGTATATCGACGACTTGATATTGATATCCGGATCATTTCACCAGCATATTCAAGACTTACGTGCGGTATTCGACCGTTTACGTGTCTTTAACCTCCACGCAAATCGCGATAAGTGCACATTTGCTCGAGAGAGTGTGAAATACCTGGGGCATATTATCACATCTGAAGGAGTGACCCCAGACCCGGATAAGGTTTCTGCGATATTAGATATGAAAGAACCAGCTAATGTTAAGCATCTAAAATCCTTTCTGCAGAGTTGCTCATGGTTCCGGAAATTTATGCCGAACTTCTCCCGAATTGCGCAACCACTGACTATGCTAACGCGCAAGGATCAGACCTGGTTGTGGGGTGAAGAACAGGCTAAGGCATTTAAAGAACTAAAAGGATTACTTACCTCACCTCCGATTCTTATTCAGCCAGACTATAATGTGCCATTCGTTCTCAGGACTGATGCCAGCAACTATGCATTGGGTGCGGCTCTACTCCAGGGGGAGTCGCCGCGTGAAGAGAAACCCATCGCGTACGCCAGTCGCCTGCTTACCTCGGCGGAGCGGAACTACTCGACCACCGAGCGCGAGGCGTTGGCAGTTGTCTGGGCAGTCGAGAAGTATCGTGGGTACATCGATGGCCATCCTGTACGTGTCGGCAGCGATCATCAGCCCCTGAAGTGGCTACTCACCTTGAAGTCGCCTGCCGGTCGTCTCGTACGATGGGCTATGAAACTCCAGTCCTTTGATCTGCAAGTTGACTACACTCCTGGGAAAACAAATGTCGTTGCTGATTCGCTCAGTCGTCCGCCGTGTGAGGAAGAGGCTCGCGATTCCTGTGGAGTCAACACGGTGCTTGTCGACTTGCCGCACTGGGATGCTGCTACTCTTCGAGAAGACCAGCTCGCAGACCCCGAAGTGGCGAAGATCATTAAGGCTCTGGAAGGCAAGGACGAATTAGAACTTACCCGTTGGACGGAGAGAGGATATCATACGTGCAGAGGTGTACTATACCGTTATACTGAGACGGAGACTGAAGAACCGCAGCTCGTCATTCCTGAAAACCGACGAAAACAGGTACTGGTTGAATGTCACGACTCTGCAACTTCTGGTCACGGCGGCTTAGACAGAACCCTGCACCGTATAAGTCAGAGATTTTATTTTCCTGGTATGCGACGTTATGTAGCAGAGTACCTGAAGACTTGCATCGAATGCCAGCGCTATAAAGCATCCAACGAAAAACCTGCGGGACTGTTACAGACTCCAGTTCCCGCTCAGCGTTTTGAAGTCTTGGCTGTCGATCTCTTTGGGCCTCTTCCCAAAGGAGCTAATGGAGAGAGGTGGGTGTTGATCGTTGAAGACACAGCCAGCAAATGGGTCGAGCTGTTCGCCCTCTCCGAAGCCACAGCTGAAGCATGCGCCAAGGTACTCATTGAGGAGGTTTTCTTACGTTTCGGCGTTCCTCGACGACTCATTTCCGATAACGGTGTACAGTTTGTTGCCGATGTCATGCAACATGCAATGTTCACGCTTGGTGTGAAGCAGAGCCTTGTGCCTCTCTACCATCCAGAGGCGAACCCAGTCGAACGTAAAAATCGCGACCTCAAGACTCAGTTGGCCATTTTGGTAGAAGGACACCATCAGCAGTGGCCAGAAGTCCTGCCATTCATCCGCTTCGCGTTGAACACATCACTGACTAAGGCAACTCAACAGACACCTGCTTATTTAACATTTGCTCGTGAACTTCGCTCGCCTATTGCAGTACAGAGCGATCTTCGTGCTGTCATAGAGGCTGAAAACTATGTTCCACAGATTACGCCCTATTTGCTGAAGCTTGCGGAGACACTCAGCAACAGCAAGGAGTGCATCGAACATCAGCAGGATCTTCGTAAGGCAGCGAAAGACAAGAGTCGTAAGGCTGACGAACTGGACGTCGGTGATCTTGTCCTGATGAAGTCGCACGTCCTCAGTAATGCTGCTAAAGGTGTCAGCTCCAAGCTCATGCCTAAAAGAGATGGCCCTTATCTGGTGCAGAAGAAGGTTAGTCCAACTACTTACCTCTTAACGTTCCCTGGTTCTCCGGATGAAGTCATCGGTAAATATCACATTTGCGACTTAAGGAGGTATCATTCTCGAGATGGTGAATGCCCTGGGGTTCCACAACCGGTTGCTCCTAAACGTTCTCGTGGTAGGCCGCGTAAGCAACGTGTCATAGTTGATGTTTGACCACCTGTGGGGGCACTCGGTTGGTCAAAAGGGGGAGTATGTAGGAAGAGTAGGCAAGTAGCGGGGTGCGCATCCACGCGTGCGCCCCTCCTCCCACGCCCCGCGTTGCGCGGTCGTACGCACCCCGCTCCGCGCCGCCAGTCCGGCTCGCATCACGCTCGCTAACGGCACGAATTTTTATCCTGACTCGGTGTCTTACTGGAATCCCCTAAAACTTTTAAGTATTTCTGTGCTTTGTACGAAATTATAACGTGTAGTTTTCTGTGCCAAAACCGCATTTCATTTCGTACGTCCCCTACAGCGTTTATTTGAAATACCACACTTTGTATCTCTGTATTCACATTGTTTTTTAATCGATGGGCAGTAGCACCTATATCCATACTTTCTATATCTATGCATAATTAGTAAAATAGAAACGAAGTCAAAACAGTACATCGAAATAAAAAAAAAATAAAAAAATGCTGCGAGGTGTGAGAACGAGTCTGATGCCGAAAATAATGTTTTTAAAATTTTTGTCCCTTTTTTAGCCTCCTTCAAAAAAAGGAGGAGGTTTCTCAATTCGACCGTAGTTTTTTTTTATGTGTGTTCGCGGATAACTTCGTCGTTTATGAACCGATTTTGATGATTCTTTTTTTGTTGGAAAGGAGATATCTCAAGGGTGGTACTATGATAAGAAAACCAGGATTTGATAATGGCATCTCAGAGAAATCGACGGAAATCTTCAAATATTATAAGCACATCTATAGCAATTTGGGTATTTTTTGTAGTAACTCGTGCAGTTGCTCTCGGAAAGCATCATTTAGTGAAGTGGAACTGATGATGAAGACCACAGATGGCCACCAGAATTTCTCAGTAGTCAATACTAAGTATTCCACGGGTTGCGATTGGATTAGTTACTTTAATATGGTTGTCAAGTAATTTATGCTCGTCACAATGCATATGGAGAAGTGGAGCTGATGGTAAAGTACCAGGAGAACTCCTCAAATATTTAACGTCCCTGCATCGGGAAAAGCAATATTTTGTAAAAGGTGATGAGCATTTGACATTAGGCTATTGTAACTTAGATAAATTACAAACTGACCCACTAAAAAGCGAGAAATAATAACTTAAAAAAAACAACCGACTTCCAAAAAAAGCACCACAAAGTGAAAAATAACTTAAATTTTGGAAGTCGGTGGCAAATAACAAAAATACTAAACTAAAGACACCAACTTCCGAAATTTAAGTTATTTTTCACTTTGTAGTGGTTTTTTAGAAGTCGGTTGTTTTTTTAAAAGTTTTTATCTGTTTGTTAAAACTGTTTTTATTTGTATGTTACGAATTGGTGCAAAATCGGCTGAACGGATTTGTATAAAAAGCACACAAATAGTTTATAACCTGCTTTATACACATAGGGTACTTTTAATTCCAGTAGCACGTTCCCGTGGAATATTTTCAGACATCCACGCGGGCGAAGCCGAAGGCAAAACCTAGTCTTCTAATATAAGCTTTTGTAACAATATACTGATCATTTATCAACATAAATCACCTCAAATTAATCATACTGAACGTAAACCAAGCAAAAGGAGTATGTAAGGTTCGTAGCAGGCGCGAGGCAGTAATGCTCGCGAAGGAGGAGGCGGAACGCGTGAGGGAGAGGCAAATTTCACGCACTGCTGGCAAAATATGCAGCTAAAAATGGAAAGGAAACTAATAAAACGCTAGATTATGCAGAGGTTCTACCTAAATTTAAAAATAAGTGTTACAGTAATTAGAAGAAGTTTTTTGATAAACGTTCTTTGGAAAAAGGGATCTGGTATAAAAAAACAATGCAGGATCAGCCTTTTCGTAGAAAATTGGTTGTTACAGCTCATAGACTCAGATCTGGACACATTCCATGTATTAAGTTTGCTTTCATGATGAAAAAAAATTAACTCGCCTAATTGTGTGGAGTGTGGAGTCGTGGAAGACTTACATCACTTATTGATGGACTGTGTTCGATATGAGTCTGATAGAAATAATGTGTTTGAGGTCTTGAAGTTAAACCGACTTGATTTAGGCACATTTCATAGAATTCTATCTCAACCTAATGGTGATGATGCGAAGAGTCTGCTCAGGTTTATGACCCACATGTAATCCATAGCAGTGTGTATTTTGTTATTATTTGTTTAAGGTATGGTGGGACTGTCATACGAATTGCAGTTATAGAAGTTCCTAATTAAAATAGAATAAAACAGCATGATCACCAGTGGAACCCATCGCAAACGCACTCATGCAATTAACAAATGACAGACGCATCTCCCCCGCGCATCATTTAAGACGCAAATATATGACAGTGACATTGAATGGTTAGCTTGCGTGTTCTGTACTGAGCTCACGCAACGCGTCGTACGTCCAGCCAGTAATAGGACTCTCCCATCAAGGAGCGCTGTCCCAAATTAGACGCATTATTAATTTATTACACGTAAATCAAAAAATATTTTAATAAAACACGTATACTAAAAGATCAATAATTTAATTACCTTTAAAATGGTGAAGTTTTCAGAAAAATACGCTTGATAGATTTTGCGTCATTTTCAGTTTTTTGTCCGCGTTAGACATAACTTTACAAATTAATTTCACTATGTAATATAAACATAATCAAAAATATACCTATATTAAAATATTAAAAAAATGCTCTAATTTAACATATATTTTTTCCAAATCACTAACACTGCTCGTTTAGACGTCATCTTCAGTATAAAATCATTAAAAGTCGGTTATCGTCCCCTTAAATTCAACAAGTGAGATTCGATGCAGAAATCCCTACAATGTCGTGCGTATGAGCATTCCGTTCACTCCGCACTCCATGTGAGTACAGAACAAGAGTAATTAGATACGCATTAGACTGGTTTTTATGAATAACTGACGTAGTGACTGGTTCTTTGATCTCAGATGACCGTATATGCTTAGAAATATTATTGAACTATACATAATTATGTCTGTTTTTGTTCAGTTACGTTATTTTTGTGTTTTTAGCTTAAATTCAAGGATGTTTTGTGGTAGGTAATTTGGTTTTTTTCGTGTAAGGGAAATAAGAGGCAGCCTGTTCACAAACAAAACAAAAATATGTGAATGCAATATTTATCAGGCGCCTCGTCTAGTAGAGAGAAATTCAATATCTTTATTTGCATTTCATAACGTTTAAAGGTGCATATAATGGGTTAAAAAGCTTAATTACGGACTCTGTAGGGCACAGACGCACAGAAAAAGTTTAAAATTAAATCTTAAAATTAAATAACGAAACAAAAAAAGATATAAACAGTAGGACCAACATTTGAAAGAAAATATTACACAGTTCTGTTACACCACAATAAAACACAGTAATGGACAACAGGACGTACCTTGTTTAGTCATAAAATAGATTATTACGTAAATGTTGTTATCATGAAATAAAAAAATAGGTAATGTTTTTATCATTTGTGATAGAAATTATTATGATAATGATAAATGTGAATTTGGAAAAAGGATAAAGTATGGCGATAGAAATGAGAAGAAAAACCACAAGAGGGCACAGGTCAATGCTCAACCTTGAAACTTTTGTTTGTGTAATTACTTTTTTTAAGTTATACAGAATAGGCAGTGAGTATTTTCTTAACTATGAATTTACCTAATGCGGTAGTAAAAAAAGAAATTTATGTATTCTAAGTTTTTACATAATATTATTAATTTAAAAAATATACTACATACCTATTTACTTAAATGTTTTTTTCCTTGTTTTCATTTTCCTTCCAGACGAAAAACGAAAAATACTTAAATAAATACATAGACACAATTTTTTTTTTTGGTGTGATATTATCAAATAATTTCTCCCGCTCCACTCAGAGCGGGAGAGCGTGCCAGACTCTTACTGACTAAAACCCACCCGTGTTCCTTCAGTTGCCTGTATGTTGCCAGGGGCCACGGTAACCCTTTCGGACAAACCCGCAACCCCGGTAGGCATCAGCCCTAGCGGACCCCTTCAGTTTTGCTGACATCTCTTTGAGGCGCGTGTGGAACTCAACGCGCCGTCGACCCGGGCCTGGTCCATACATAGACATACTGACAAGATATGTACCTACAAAATATTATTTAACTAGGTAACATTCTTAACATCACGCCAGTATTTCCAAAAGGGTTAGACAGAGGTGTACCTGTAGGACACCCACATTTCGCCAGCTAGGTATAGCAAGATTTAATTTGTGTTAAAAGATCAAGTTGAAAGTCGATTACAAAAGCAATTAATGTCATTTGCCCAATTAATGTCATTAAGTAGGTACGTCAATTTATTATTTAATTGTCCTAAATGTATGTGCCTTTTGACCATTAACTGAGTTTGAACTAGATATTTTGAATACAATACTAACTAACCTACTGTATTTAATTTAAATGAGTTTTCTGCCTGTAATTGTTAAATGATGAAAACGATTATGTTTGACGTCATGATGTAAAGGTTACACGATATTGGCAATAGGCTTGCACCTTATTACATAGAACTTAAGCTTCATCATCATCATCAGCCTATAAATGTTCCCACTGCTGGGACACAGGCCTCCTCTCAGGAGAGGGAGTGGGCCGTAATCCACCACGCGGGCCCAGTGCGGGTTGGTAGATGTCACATGTCTTCGAATTTTCGGTTCTAGGACATGCCGGTTTCCTCGTGATGTTTTTCCTTCACCGTTTTTGAGAGCAGTGGTAATGAAATAATTTACACAAAGTAAAGCGCCTGTCTGGGTTCGAACCTACGACGTACAACTCGTAAGTCGCGGCCGTTACCACTGGGCCACCACTGCTCTCTGAACTTAAGCTTAACTGGCAAAATTTGGGCGTACTTTAAGCACACCTCTCCCTAATTCTCAAAACGGTGAAGGAAACCAGCATATCCTAGAACCAAAAATTCGAAGACATGTGACATCCAACCCGCACAGGGCCCATGTGGTGGATTACGGCCCACTCCCTCTCATAGAGAGGAGATCTGTGTCCCAGCAGTGGGAACATTATAGGCTGATTATGCTAGACATATCTCTGTCTAACCATTTGGAGATTACAGGCAAGATGTTATGATATACAGCAATCACCACGCTTGTCAAATGGATTGGTGATAGCAAACATAAAGTAAAATAGGTTCTGGGAAAATTTTAATCTTAAAATCGAAATGCATTTAAATAATAATGTAATCGAATTGATTTGTCATACATGAATTAATCCACACTCCATACCTATTAATAACATACAGTCGCTCCAAGTGGAAAACTGCTATTCTGCTGCATTCGGTTAGACTGGAAGCCAACCCTTTTTTTGGGTGGGAAATTATCAAATACCTTCTCCCGCTCTGGGCGGAGCGAGAGGGCGTGTCAGACTCTTACTGACTAAAACCCACCCGTGTTCCTTCGGTTGCCCTGTTGCCGGGGGCCACGATCTCCCTATCGGTTTTCTTCGCACCCCCGGCAGGCATCGGCCCTAGCGGACCCCGTCAATTCTGCGTACATCTCTTTAAGAAGCGCGTGGAACACAACGCGCCATCGACCCGGGCTTGGTCCTTATCGGGCGGCGAGCTACCTATTGCTCACCGTCCGCAAGCCCGCGCCTACGGTTGCCGGAAATCGGCCCGCGATTCCCGACGCCCAGGGCGTCTCCTCCTGCGGCAGTTAGGGGCGTGAGGGCGTGAATTTTGCCTCTCCCTTACGCGTTCCGCCTCCTCCTTCCTGGAACTGGAAGCCGACCCTAACACAGTTGGGAAAATGCTAGGCAGATTGATTGACTCCATACCTACTAATAATGATTATAAATGCGAAAGTAACTCCATCTGTCGGTCTGTAAGTTACCTTTTCATGCCGGATTTCGATTAAATTTAGCACACAGGTAGACCATTACCTGGGTTAGGACATAGGATACTTTTAATCCCGGTAGTATCTACATTCCTGTGAGATAACTTTCGACATTCCCGAGGGCAAAGCCGCGGGCTTGATGCAAGTAATATTCAATCTTTTAAATTGTTAAGAACGCGGCGACCCATGAATTGTCCATACAAAGGTTATACCTAAATCATTTGCAATTTGGGCATATTTTCACCATATTATGGTGTTATTCGGATTTAGTCAGTGTTTACCTAGGCTCCTAAATCTTTTTTTTTCAAAAAAACTTTTCTAAAATAAAGTTTAAACGAATATAATTTCGCACATTTTTACAACGTAAATGACATGTCTTCATATTGTTTTATCTGCATTATAAACAACAATATTTATAGCTTATATTATCAAGTTATAAATCATCTAAAAAAAAAAAATGGAAAAAAAATTAAGTTTTCAATCATAATTTTTGGTATTACGGAACACATCCAAATTTATCGTAAATTTTCGAAAGCTAGTAGTGCTATCGCGTCAAGCAATAATTGTCAATGTGTGCATGGTAGTATTGCTCACTATAAGTGTATATCGCTCCGACAGGCACTCACACTAGCGCAACGTGCTTGGAATTGAATTTTGCATACATCTCGATTTGTAGTTGCGAGCCGTGTTCGCAGGCCTCTTAAGTTGTACTTGTTAGTTTTAGATAAAATAAAAATGCCCTGTAATCCACTACTTACAACTTGATTAAGTGTAATCACAGGTTTAAATTATGAAAATAATTAGTTATAGGTATCTTCCTAAATTAATTAGTTATAGCGACCTTCATAGGTGGTTACGTTGTAAATAATCCGATGACAGCAAAAAAATCGTGTTGGATTGAATCGTAAAACAAAAGGAAATCAGTATGAATTATTATTATTTTGATATTATAATTTGTTCAAATAAAATTAGAGTCGTACAATCATAATAAGTGTTATTGTTATTCATTATTGAAGAGGTATTGCAAATTAAATGATTTAATGTGTTATTTTTCCTCAAAACTTCATTTTCTGAAATGGACAAAGTGGTTACGATTTTTATAGTAGTTATACATCAGCCAGCCAGAATTTACTCAGATTCAGACAAAAACTTGCAGTTCAGGTTAAAGAACTCTTGAAAAAAACAGACAATCACACAAAAAAGTTACCAACTTTTTGCGTGATTGTGCGTTTAATGATTATTCTCTACACTCATCATCTTCCTAGCCTTTTCCCAACTATGTTGGGGTCGGCTTCCAGTCTAACCGGATGCAGCTGAATACCAGTATTTTACACGGAGCGACTGCCTATCTGACCTCCACAACCTAGTTACTAGGTAACACAATACCCCTTGATAAGACTGGTTGTCAGACTTTTGGGCTTCTAACACCCGTAACGACTGTCAAAGATCTACAAATGACAGCCGGGACCAATGGCTTAACTTGCTATCCGAGGCACGGAGGGGTCTTAGTATGTAAAAATGGTCACCCATCCATGGATCAACCGTGGCAAGCGTAGCTTAACCTGATCGATTGACCCGTGCGGCTGTTATTAGCCACAAGCCCCTCTTAGATTATTCTCTATACTATAATAGTATTTATTATAAAGAGGTAAAATTTGTGAGTTTGTATGTAGCGAGTAATCTTCGGAACTGCTGATTCGATTCCTTAAACTCTTTCACTAGTAGAAAGCTACTGTATTGCCGAGTGTCATAGGTTATAATTATTTTATGTTAAAACAAGAAATTTCATGCGGACGAAGTCGTGGGCAGAAGCTAGTCAAAAACATTTTACATCTTTTACATAACATAACATCACGCCTTGTTTCCCCGAAGGGTTGGGCAGAGGTGTCCCTGTAGCAGGTACACCCACATTTCGCCAGTTATGTTTTAAGTCCCATGTAATAGGGGGCGAGCCTATTGCCATCAACCGGGCACAAATCCAGACTCGGAGCTGCTACTTAGAAATTCCAGGTAGAAAAACCCAATAACACTTAGCCCAACCTGGGAATCGAACCCAGGACCTCACCACTACCAACTCCACTAGACCAACGAGGCAGTACATCTTTTATAGGTACAAAACTTAATAATTATACCCAAGTGCCTTCATTGACCATTGTAAAGTAATTCATATAGGTTATAATTTTTCCCTGTAACCGTGATAGCTAATAACAAAATAATTATAAGTAGAAAAATATTTACTCCGTATACCTCGACTTATTATGGTAAGAACAATATAGTTGCTAAGTATTTGATATTTACGTTGCCATAACCCGTGAGGACATTAATAAGAAACCTTTCAAGATATATTTATTTATTATTTGGCTCTTCAACAATGAGTTCACTACTACTTTACAATTTGTATATTGCAAACTTAAGTCTAAGTGCTCCATTACTTAAAGAAAAGCACAGCATGCACTACATTATGCGCAGATAAACACAATTAATTAATTAAAACAAGTAATTTAGTTATATAACAAGTAATTTAGTTTATATAATGTAGTGTATGTAGACCCTAAGTTATAAAAGTATGAATAGGTAAGTAAATAAAGTTAAGGTTGTGGTTTCGGGGGGTTAAGATACAAATCATTTTCACAATCACAAAAATTGTAAATGATTCAAGCCAAGAGAAATGATAGCAAAATCAGCTAATAAATCAAACTAAGATCATCAAACCATCTCCCAAATGCATGGTGATTGGTGATTATTGAAAAGACTGTTGTTGGTCTTGTGCTCGAAAGCACGCCTGTGGAACTTGAGGTCTTTGGATTTTATCCCGGCAAAGTGTTATTGGGTTTGGCCTGAAGTCTGGATATTTGCCCTCTTGATGAAAATCATTTCATTGGGCTTACTTAAATATCATCATCATCATCATCAGCCTATAATGTTCCCACTGCTGGGACACAGGCCTTCTCTCTGTGAGAGGGAGTGGGCCGTAACCCACCACGCGGGCCCAGTGCAGGTTGGTAGATGTCACATGTCTTCCAATTTTCGGTTCTAGGACTTGCCGGTTTCCTCACGATGTTTTCCTTCACCGTTTTGAGAGCAGTGGTGATAAAATAATTTGTTGACCTACAACTCGTAAGTCGCAGCCGTTACCACTGGGCCACCACTGCTCAGCTCTCTCTACTTAAGTATAACTGGCGAAATGTGTATTATATACACACATTTAGGGAGATGTTATATTTCACATACTGTAATTGGAAACTGAGCACACAGTTAACTAGGTACTCACAAACAGAATATTGATCATTTCCACCAATAGACCTGACAAAGGGTCGAGGAGCTCTGAACCTGCTATTGATAACCCACTTCCCTGATTCCCCACGCTGGTGATAAGTAGGTATTGCAGCTGAGTTCAGCTGACACAGTAAATAAAACATACAATATTATGTTACATTATTTTATCTTTATTTATTTAGTGTCATGTTATGCGGGTTATTTACTCTGTTTGAAGGATTTATGTGCGTATTTCCGGAGTTTCTAGGTCACATTTGTGCTATAATAATCGCAAAATATATACGAGTACCTAGTCCATAAAGGGGTACCAATGGAATAAAAAATGTGCATTTTTTTTTCATTGCAGAATGGGCCTGCTCTTGACCTCGATCGCCTGATGTAAAGCAATGGCTGAGGTCTATGATGGAAAGGACAAGTTCAAAAGATGCCTGTTCACTTTTGCTTTGGCTTATATGTGGAAGGAAACACAGACGCTGGCAGAGAGTTCCACACTTTTTCTATGCGCATAATAAATGTGGAGAAGTGCTGAGTACCACTGGTCGGGATATCAACCAAGTGCGGATGGTACCCTGCAGTACGCGTGGTAGTCCGGTAGTGAAATGGAGATGTTGGGATCCAGTTGTGGAGCTCCTGCGCACACTCTCTGAAGTAGTCTGTGGAAGACCAAGTAATATTACGCCGATGATTTTTCGATTATGTAACAGTATACTTTGGCAAACCTAACCTAACCTAAGTAGGAACTTTGATTTCTGATCACTCTCACCTCTTTTTGAAATAAAAGAAGAAAATACGTTTATTTAGCACAGACTAAAAGGCATACAACATAGTATACTGCAGAAAAAAAAAGTGTAAAGTGCGTTGTTTGCAGGAAAGTGTGCCTCACGACTTCGCCAAACATTTTAGTTTCGAGTTTCGTAATGCGACAGGAATATTCATAGTTAGTAGATTTTCTGTTGTTAATTGAGTTGAACCTGTTAACTTTATAATACTGGTTTATTGCATCAGTTAAAATGGCATCGTTTTTTATGACATTAATAAATAATATTAATTTATAACAAGCAACCTTAGTCACGGAGACCTTTAAGTCCTTATCCGTAGTTAGCGGACATAAACTTGTTTCAAAGCCTTTTTATTATTTTCTTTCAACCTTTTAAGGTTTCATAGTCATTCACCCGCAATTTATTACCTACCACCGGTAAAATTATAGCGTTGAAAGCAGGTAATTGTTGCAGAAATATAATTATCCGTATCCCGTAGGAAAGTTTCAATATAAACTGTAAAAAATATATAAATTCCTCGTTAACTTTAAATATATTATCTGTTTCTGAATCGACAGCTATACTTTATAAATAATCGAAGGCTTCTACGTTTTCCTCAAAAGAAAAGAAAAAAAAAAACAAATAAACAAAGGATAACTGTCACTGTCACCTTTCCCGCCAGTTCCCTTTCGCGCCAACTTTTCCTTTTTCGCCGCTTCACTATAATACACTTCCAACTTATTCTTATGATACAAAGTAAATGCAATAAAACAAACTATTAGTCCACTATAAATTATAAAACAATTTTTTTCTAAAGTCCATACAGCTAAAGATATCACGTTCATTTTATTAATTATAAAATTACAGAGCACCCGTGTTACTACACTCGCGTCGCGCGCGCTACTAACGTTTGTTGTCATGTTATAATTGTTAAAGCCAATCGATTTGCCGTTGATAAAGTTATTATTGTTCCAATTTAAACTTTATCTTGATGCGATAAGATTCACGTGTGGTTTATTGGTGGTGTTATATTATTTGAAGTTGGCATCCCGCAGCTTCTTTTTGCCAACATTGTTGTCCTTGACTTTTTCTCTGCAGACGGTAATGCGAATGTTTGCACGCAAGAATAGTTCGGTCTGTGTGTATCATAACATAAATATTTTTTTATTTTTACCTCATCATTTTTGTACTGGGAATCTGCTCCCAGAAATATGGACTATCTAGATAAGTTTTGGTATCAGTTTTTTTGGAAATTATGTCGTTGTCAGTTGTGATTTTCTTGTCAACATTATTTTGATTTAGGACAACTCACACACATTAATAAAAGGAGTTGTTGAAGCGATTTTTAAAAAGAGAAAAAAATAATAATCAAGTCACAGTGCTGAGACATGTCATTCATGTCTGCTTTAACTTGTTGTTACAACATGTATACTATTAGTAATTGATCCAGTAATATTGATGAGTATGATTCTAACAACAAACATCATGTAGTTAAACCTATCGGATAGAATATACCTTTCACGTATTACCAAGTAGCTATTAGTGGTAGGTAAATCCAATTAGGAACAAGACTGAAGTATCTACTCAGGCTTCAGTACACACATACTCAGCTACTTGTAGAGTTCATAATAGCACCTATGTAAATAAAGTAATATACGTATTATGTCCCGACAAATCAATTGAATTAATATGTAAGAATCGAATCGAACGATATCAACACATTAGATGATTATAATGTAACACATTACATAGCATCACGCCTGTACTTCTCCGAAGGATTAGGCAGGGTGTACTTATAGTACACCCACATTTAGCCAGTCCCATACATATAATGTAATACGCTATAATATAACTAGGAACATCCAGCTATGATATTGATTGTTTCCTAAAAAGGAAATTCAATTAAACCGTTTCATACACCGACACCTGACCCTTTTTTGTGTCAAAATCATTCAAGTATCATACATACGAAATCATTTGATATGTTCACAGTTATCCTTCCTTTGGCGAAAGTGGAGAAGGCATACAAATTTATGCAGTTGCAGATAAGGCAAAGGATAAGATGCAGTGGTGAAGAACAGATGAAGGCTTAAGTTAATAGGTGGTAGAAAGATAAAGAAATCTGTGCAATTGCAAATAAGGGTAATGCAATGGTGAATAACAAAATAAGATATTGCAAGCTATGAAGTGGTGAAGTGACAAAGAAATCTATGCAGTTGCAAAGTTGGCAAGAAATCTATGCAATTTTACAGAGAAGGCAAGGAATAAAACGCGGTTATAAAGAACAGGAAGGCAAATTGAGCTAAGCAGTGGACAAAGAAATATGTAGTTGCAGAGAAGCCAAGAAAACTATGCAGTTGCAGAGGAGAAAAGGTATGAGATGCAGTAGTGAAGAACAGAAAAAAAAAGTAAGTTATGGGGTGGTAGAAAGACAAAGAAAGCTATGTAACAAAAAAAGAAAGAAAGAAAAGAATAAAAAAGGTAAAGAATAAATTGCGGTGGTGAAGAAGACAAAGTAAGCTGTGAGGTTAGGTTTTTTTATCCTTTATTAAAAAGAACCAGGTTCTTAATTATTAATTACAATCTAGCCTATAAGACTAATAAGCAATTTTAATCTAACTTATTTTTTTACGTAATGATTATTAAAAAAAATAGAATAGTGTTGATTGTACTTTACACAAGTTCGGTCCACTTTCTTAAAGTCTGATATTTTAATATAAACACTTTGTTCGTGTGTTACATGTGTGTCATTGACACTAATATTTCCACACTTTTTACACTACACTAACTCAAAAGGTTTTGTTCGTTTTAGTCTTCGCACTATATTAATTGTTTGGTCTAGCAGCTGAATTGCCTCGATGTTCATATGTCGGTGGAGTCGGTGTTCATGGGCCTCAGCAAATTTTTGGATTATTCTGGTGACGGGTTCCATTTTTAAGTCACAATGGAGGTCGTCATTTCTTATATACCAGGGCGCATTAACAATACTCCTGATTACCTTATTCTGGAATGTTTGTATAATTTTGATGTTGGTCGGTTTAGCAGCCCCACAGTTGGATGCCATACGTCCATATCGGCATGAGAATGTGCTTATATAATAATAAAAAATTGTGTATCGATAAGCAAGAACCCCGTTCAATCAACCAATACATGTTATTAAAACGCATGTCTAGCTCCTGTCTTTTCTTTTTGACATGCGCTTTCCAGCGCAGTTTTGCGTCAAGCGTTATGCCAAGGTATTTGGCTGTATTTGCATATGGCACTTGTTGGCCATTTATGAAGATTGGATGGTAATCACAATTCTTGTTGGTGAAATCAATGTGAAGTGACTTCGATTCATTCAATTTGATTCTCCATTTTTGTGCCCAGTCATGAACTTCATTTACAGCGGTTTATACCTTTTAGATTGCTTCCTTATGGCATGGCCCTGTAGCCATAATGGCAGTGTCGTCCGCAAAGGTAGCAATAGTATTATTTTCCAGCTCTGGTATATCATACGTGTACAACAGGTAGAGGACTGAACCTAACACACCACCTTGAGGCACGCCAGCTTTAATAATTTTTAATCCGGAAAAGGCATCCTCGTGCCTTACTCGAAACATTCTATCTGTAATGTATGATTGCAAGATATCGGCAAAATCATTGGGCAGCAATATTTTTAGCTTGTATATCAAACCTTTATGCCAAACTCTATCAAAAGCTTGTGCCACATCTAAAAATACGGTGGAGCAGACTTTTTTATCTTCAAACGTTCTTTCAATAATGTTGGTAATTCTATGTACTTGGTTTATTGTTGAGTGTTTCTCTCTGAAACCAAACTGATGGTTCTCGTTTATGATAGGAGTGAGGTTAGGTGGTGGAGAACGTGAAAACAAGATGAAATGGTAGGGAAGGAAAATAAAACTTAGCAAGAACCTGTAAGTTGTACGAGTATACCACATCTATGTTATTCGATGTAGGAGCTAAATGCTCAGAGATAAGTGAGTTAAACAGTAAATTCTTAATCATTAAGAAAACATAAATTTGAGTAGTTATTAACTTGCGTAATTGTGACGTCTTTACGGTATAATAACACAACATAAGTCCTATCTAGTTCTTATACCAATTCAAATAAAAAAGTATGAGTCAGACGTTTATCATCTCTCGAGATCGTCACACATAGTTGACTGAGGGAAATGCCGTACAATTCTCATGTCTAGAACAAAAATATCTTGCTAACACGCAACGTAGCGTAGAGGAAATGCTACAAAGTGTGAGACTGTAGACTAGACACTTGGACAGACATTACTTGTGGAGATAACTATCAGCTCTTCAAATCTGGCAGTAGGAAAACGTGAAGAATAATACTTGGAGGCGTTAATTAAGTCTAGCATTGGGCAGTTGTGTCAAACTGTCAAGCTGCCTAGCTTTTTAGGGTCATTATTATTTAAACTAAAGATTATAATTATTTTATATTTAACCCTTGATAAACATGCTTACATTATTATCCATTGCTTACAATATTGTCCATTGCTTACAACGGTGAAAAGAGAGATCTAAAGCAGTCACAAACCATTGCTGTACTCAGTTATGAATTTCAGAAGGAATAATGTCATCATAACGGTTCTTAATAATGCTGGTCATAGCACAGCTATAGAAATTACTGCTTCCCACCCATTTGACATAGTTCCGTATTCGATCAACACTAGAGAAAGAACGATGCGCGGCGGTCCTAAATCACGCAAGCGTGGGTAGACAGACATTTGGACAGACGGTCCTTGCGAAGATAAGTATCTCTAAAAACGACCTTGTTTGTGTCAACATCACTCCACAGACAAATACGGGAATACAAAAACGAGGTCCCAAAAAATACCTGGAGGCGTTACCTTACATCTGGCAAGTAGTAAGGAGCAATTGAAGTGCATCAAATTGAGGAACCATTGGTTTTTGAGTCACTGTCAAACAGAGCCATTATGTCTAACTCTTTGTATCAAATAAAGTTGGATGTTAACGTTTTTGTGGAGGAAAAAGACAGAAATTTTAAGGCGAAGAAAAAATAAATCTTTCCAGGAGTCACAGACCACTGTACTGACCAGTTAACAGTGGTAGAGGATATATTAATACCATCATGACAGTTATCATTCGGGCTAGGTGACAACCACCGAAAGTTTGAGCCAAAAAAATTTGAAGAACTGTTGTATCATCGAAACGAGGAAGACGAAATAACGGATCGACACAGGAACGATGGTGGTCCTATTCTGTAGGACTACTACATTGAGCATACAGAATATGTATCTTTCGGGATTCCGAAAGTTAAAACAAGAACTATATCAGCTGTTTTCTGTATCATCACGAGAAGAACAGCTTATTTCATAAACGAGAGTAAATTGTTTATAATGGCTATCTAGTCTACAGATAAATGAATTATTCCTACACGCAAACGGATGACCTGATTAAAGAAAATAGTCTAGTTGAATGCAATCTTCTTCATCCAAGCGTTTACCTGGTCTATTGCTTGTCCGTGTAGAAGGTCATATAGGTCTAGTAATCAGGACCTCGGTTTCCTAATGTCTAGGAGAGTCTAGGACACCACGGTCACTGCAGAACATATCTAAGTTGCCGTGGTAATGGCTAACCTGACAGTATGGGTTCAACAATAACCACGATGTATTGCTTGCGCTTTGAAGAAAATTATTTGATTGTTTGGAAAATCTTTGATTTACTATCTCTAGATTTTTTTATTCAACATCATTTTAGTCATACATTTTTTTTACTCTTTGTAAAATACTATTCTTGTTACCTGTTACAGGCTGTAATCAACATTTTTTATCAGTCTTCGTGTTGAATACGATTTTTAGGGTTCCGTACCTCAAAAGGAAAAACGGAACCCTTATAAGGATCACTTGTGTGTCTGTCTGTTCGTCTGTCACAGCCAATTTGCTCCGAATCTAATGGACCGATTAAGTTGAAATTTGGTACACATCTGTGACCTAAACACGGACGTGTAACGTAAATAAAATAATTTAATATATATCACTTTTGGGAGACAAAAAAGAAAATTTAAAAAAATTGCTGTCTGTACCGTGTGACAAATCTAATGAAAGGGCTTGTTGCGAGGATCTCAAATATTTGTATGTATAATTTTTAAATAAATGCATTTAAAGATATTTAAGAAAATTTACCATTGACCGAAACTACTGAGCCTAAAATTTTGAAAAAAGTACACAGAATGGTTCTATACCCATATATTACAGGAAAACTTGTAAAAAGTCTATGCTCTTAATGGTAAATCTATCAATATTGTGCGTACAAACTTACATTGTCAGTTGGAATGTATCGGAGGACAATGTTTTTCAACTACTACCTACTATGTTAAGTTTATATTTCGGATAAATTCATCCCAACTACGGAACCTTTCATTGTGCGTGGTCCAACACGCAATTGGCCTTTTTATTCACCTTAATAACAGAGGCTCAAGTGACTCTCAATTTATTAAGTCTGTTACATAGAAAAACTGTTGATTGGTACCTACTCACACTAGTATTTGCAATTTCCCTTACCCATCAGGAAATACATTCTTTCATCTGTGAAATTGCTCGTTTCTGGTTTTCTACCTGTGGTAACTTCTCCGGAAACACAGTAACCGGCACCTGAATTGCGTTTCTCACTCACAGTCACAATCTATATCTATACTTATATACTTAATAATAAAAAGAGGAAAGATTTGTATTTTATATTTTTGTATATAATGAATAAACTTAAAAACTACTGGACCGATTTGAAAAATTCTTTCAGCAATGAATAGCTACATTATGAGCGAGTAACATAGGCTATATTTTATCCCCGTACTCCCACGGGAACGGGAACTACGCGGGTGAAACTGCGTGACGTCCGCTAGTCTCATATCTTGAGAACATCATTGAGTAGTACCGGTGGCCATCTGTGGTTTTCATCATCAGTTCCATTTCACCAAATGGTGCTTTCCGAGAGCAACTGCACGAGGTACTATAAAAAATATTCAAATCGCTTTAGATGTGCCTATAATAATTGAAGAGCTCCCTCGATTTCTCCAGGATCCCATCATCAGATCCTGACTTTATGACAATGGGATCACCTGAGAAGTTCAGATCATCATCATCATCATCATCATCAGCCTATAAATGTTCCCACTGCTGGGACACAGGCCTCCTCTCTGTGAGAGGGAGTGGGCCGTAATCCACCACGCGGGCCCAGTGCGGGTTGGTAGATGTCACATGTCTTCGAATTTTCGGTTCTAGGACATGCCGGTTTCCTCACGATGTTTTCCTTCACCGTTTTGAGAGCAGTGGTGATGAAATAATTTACACAAAGTAAAGCGCCTGTCTGGGTTCGAACCTACGACCTACAACTCGTAAGTCGCGGCCGTTACCACTGGGCCACCACTGCTCTCTTCAAGTTCAGATCACCTTTCAAAAAATAATTTTGCAAATTCTGCGAGTTATGCTCGAACATACATAAAAGAAACATACATATAAACTCTCGAATTGATAATCTTTTAGAAGTCTGTTAAAAATCGGTATCTCTATGGCTTTGGAAGTTAATATACGATCAAACTGAAAATATATTGACCATCTTAGCAATGATAATAACTGATTGTCGGCTTTGTAAACCTATCAACACAATACAGGGTCAAATCAAAGAAATTAGTTTGATTATATTCTTTTTGAGTTCGTATGTTCACTTGAAATATCAGTTAATAAAATATCTAAACACGATAAAGCAAACAAAAAAAAACTTATTTTCTCAACTCATACATAGATATCGACAGGTACCGAAAACGTCTGCGAAGTTTCGCTAGCTAATTTAGTTTGACCCTGTATAAAAAAATAAAGAAAGTAAGAAAAATATTTTACTCCTTTTAATCTACTATTAATTTTCCGATACACACATATTACACTCACCTCCTTCACCTTACACACCCAGAGGACGGCAACCTTTTCATTCTTTTAGTAATTATGTACAATAATTTATGTTAATATAAACTGTTCCCTTTTTTTCGTAAGCTCCTACTTGTATATCCAGTCTTTGAGGCGCTGCAAGCTGAAACACAGGCCATAAACCTAGTTCGGCAGCAGATGGTAAAAATAGACACCATTGTAACTGTTTTACTATTATGCCACCTCTGACTTTTCGGATTCATGATATATTTCTCGACGGCATGTGAAGTAAAGTCAGAGGCCCATGGGCGGCTTTAACACTCTGACACCAGGTTAGTCTCTAACCACACGAAAAGAAGAAGAGTATTAAGCATAGTAAAAATAGTAGACAAATTGTTTGACATGTTTAATCTTTCTTAATATAATTATATATATTTCATTTATTAAGCATAGTAAAAATAGTAGACAAATTGTTTGACATGTTTAATCTTTCTTAATATAATTATATATATATTCCATTTATTAAGCATAGTAAAAATAGTAGACAAATTGTTTGACATGTTTAATCTTTCTTAATATAATTATATATATATTCCATTTATTAAGCATAGTAAAAATAGTAGACAAATTGTTTGACATGTTTAATCTTTCTTAATATAATTATATATATATTTCATTTATTGCGGATCACACATAAAGGTACATACAATCCATATAGTATTAGTAACAAAGACTTAGAAACTATGTTAGTAAAATTTACAAACTAACTAAACAACTAATAACTACATGGCTCAACATGTTGGCAAGTGCCTCCGCATCCAGTGGCTAATAAAGGGGTTGTCCACCTTGTCGACCAATGTTTTTAGGATGCTGTTGGAGCTTCTGCGCAACCTACCCATTATTGACGCCGCCCGCTTTCTCATTAAGGCATGAAAATCATCAACACGGGCTTCCGCGAACATCTGCGAAGCGCTACAGAAGCGTGGAAGCCCCATCAAAATCCAGAACCCATTATTATATTGAACGCGCAGGACGTTGTAGGCCCTTTGCGTATACTTCACCCACAACCTGCACGTGTAGAAGGTTTGGCAGTAGGCCTTAAAAAGATACACCTTCACATCCCCACTACAACGTGCAACTGCAAACCTGCGGGCTAACATATTGTACCGAACCGCCAACGCCCTACGCTCCCTGTCCAAATCTGCATCATCAGATAAGATAATTAATAATGACTAGACAGTTCCACTTAAATCTGTGTGGTTTTTTCGTCAATGACAAAGTCAAATTATTTATTTCAAATAAGGATTTTTAATCGACAAAATGTATACAAGAAAAATAGAATTGATTCTAGTTATTCCTTCCAAAAGGTAGTTTCGTATGGAGAAGAATAGGCAAGAAACTCCACCGTTACTCTTTTAAAATATTTCGTATAGGTACATTAATTATATAATTAGATATACATGAAGACGATATCAAAAGATTGTCTTAGACTCTAATCTGCATGGTCCTCATGTGATCTGACCAAGATAATATCTGGACTTTAAAAGACTGTGTCCTCTGAGTATAGGGTAAAAGCACGGTGATCATGTCTCGGATATGGTGTAGTAATGCTATTAAGGTATTAAGCTATAGAGCTCAGGAGTCCTTTGCAAGTCAAGTCCCGCACTTGAGCATAGATAGCTTATGTTTTATTTAAATCATGCAAGGTGAAAGTAGTGGTTTGTCCATAGGATGGTTAGTGATGTTTGATGTCCATTTGATGCTAATACCTACTTGCCCGATCTGCCGGTTAAAAGAAAATAATATATCAAAAAATAGCATCTTAAAAACATTTAAACTTCCCTTTTGTATTTTTCTTGTCGTTCACTTAAGTTCCTATACTACCACAAATGGCTTAGCATAATCCTCTGTTATTTCGAAAATACTGCAGCATTCATTTTGAAATAAATATATGTTAAAGTTAAGGATTAATGTTAAGAATGCGGCGACGCATGAATTATCCATACAAACGTAGTACATAAATCATTTGCAATTTGAGCATATTTCCACCACATTATGTTGATTTCGGATTGAGACAGTATTTATCTAGACTCTTACGTCTTTTTATTTTCAAAACTTACCTTTAAATGAAGTGTAAGCAAATTGCATTTCGTACATTTTTACAGCGTAAATGACATGTTTTCATATTGTTTTTTCTGTATTATAAACAACAATATTTGTAATATTGTTTCCGCAGAAGCATAGTTTATGTTATTAAGTTACAAATTATTAAAAAAAAAAAACATTAAGTTTTCATTCATAATTTTTTGTATTACGGAACACATCCAAATTTATCATAAATTTTCGAAAGCTAGTAGTACTATCGCGTCAAGCAATAATTGAGAATGTGTGCCTGGTAGTATGCGACTGGTACCATGCGTCATGTTCGTGAACGGGCGCCGTCAGTAGGGACTGGTCATCTCTTAGCTGCCATGGTTTATTTTAATTTATTTAAATTTTTGAATTGTTATTATATTTTTATTACGGACGCTTTTAACGTGCACGTCTTTCTACATTGTTCTCACATGTATGAGTTCAACACGAATGATGTAACCAATATTTTGTAACAATATTTTGATTTAAAAGAGTGTCCGTGGAGTTTCTTGCCCGTTCTTCTCCATAGGTACCTACTACGCTTTGGAATGGGCAACTAGCTTCATTTTTCTGACTGACCGACCCCTTGACAATTCAAAAGTACCTGTAATTGGTTTATTTGAAATAAATGCTTTGAGTTTGAGTTTGAGTATTGCTCACTGTAGGTGTAAATCGCTCCGACAGACACTCATACTAGCGCAACGTGCTTGGAATTGAGTTTTGCAAACATCTCGATTTGTAGTTGCGAGCCGTGTCGCCGGCCTCTTAAGTACTATGTTAGACAAAAACACGATTCCATAAAATTTTCTCCACACCGAACAATAAACTGCTGGTATTCAAAAAAATACCTCAAATTAGATCATGAAACTTTGCATAATTACTGAACTAACTATAAAGCAGCGACTATGTTTTTTATTTAAATTACCATTATTTTCGCCGTAAAAAGCAATTACCTAAATTATTGGCGCCTCGGAGCCGCTAGCACCCCTCAGTCTCGCTCTCACTCAGTCCGCGAGCAGTATGGTGCGAGCAGGGCCGTCTTTACCCGGGGGTGCAAGGGGTGCGTAGCACCCGGGCGCAAGGTCTTAGGGGGCGCAAGCCGATCGAGTCGATCGATTTGTATTGAAATCGAACGTAGATTTCAAAACAGATGACACAATATCATTAAAAAGTTTGTCAACTTAAAAGCCAGAAAAATTGAACTTGATGTTTGAAAATGTACCTCATTTTATTGTAGAGTAAGTAAACTTTTAAAAAAACCGGCCAAGTGCGTGTCGGACCACGCACAATGAAGGGTTCCATAGTTGGGATGAATTTATCCCAAAAACAAACTTAACTTTGTAGTTGAAAAATATGTTCTCCCATACGGAATGTATGGGAAAACATGTTTTTGCAACTGCAAAGTTAAGTTGGTTGCTTATTACTCGTTAACCTGTAGAGCCTACTTAGCTGTGATAGTTTTCCTTTTAATTTCGTTATATAAACTACTGTTGTGATTTTTTTCACACACCCAAAACCAACCATTTAGCCGGCAGGGGGGGGGACACTTGACTCTAACAAAAATTAGCACTTTAAAGCTTAATTTTAAAAATAAATTTCGCAAACGAATCCCTGAATCCAAAAATGGTTTTCACAAACTCACAATATTTTTGAAGGACCTTTCCAATGATACCCCTCACCATGTGGTAAAAAAACAAAAAAATAAACATCACCACTTTACGTGTATGAGAGATACCCCTAAAAAAAATGTTTTTCATAATTTTGTTTTACCACTTTGTCGGCGTAATTAATATGTATACCTATGCCAAATTACAGCTTTCTAGTACTAAGGGTCTCGGAGCTAGACCGCGGACAGACAGACAGACAGACAGACAGACGGACATGACGAAACTATAAGGGTTCCTTGTTTACTACGGAACCCTAAAAATGGAACACAAAATTTTTGTTTTGTTTTTCGTTGGCTAGGGGGGCGCGCAGGCTGATTTTCGCACCCTGGCGCCCAATATGGTTAAGACGGCCCTGGGTGCGAGTGAGGTAAAAAGTGAATTTGAGCTGAGGTAGTATGGGCTCTTAATTTCGCATTACATTTAGGTACGCTGGCACGTCGACGGCTGCAGTCGGACGCGTCACCGACGAGTGTCGATGGCTGCAGTTGCCTCTGCCATTGGCAAAGTGCCGCTCGTGTATATGAGTGCCAGAAGAATTCAGTTGAGCTGGGAAGCATTTGGGAAGCTTCGTTTAAAACACTACAAAGTGAAAAATAATTTGGAAGTCGGTGTCTTTGGTTTAGAATTTTCGTTTTTTGCCACCGACTTCCGAAATTATTTTTCACTTTGTAGTGTTTTTTTTGGAAGTCGGTTGTATTTTTTTTTGTAAAAAGTGTTTATTTTTCACTTTTTAGTTGTGGTACTTACCTACCACTACCTGCTATATAAATAACAGTGACAGGAACTTATCATATCATCCACATACTAAGTGGGAAAAAATACGTAGGTATTAATGAAGTTAATTCAGAAACTACCAAAGCAAACTTAATAAAATTTATATGGGACCACTTCTGAAGTATGACCTACCAAACAAAAAAGAATCATCGAAATCAATTCATAATTGGCGGAGAAATCGCGTAACAAACATGCAAAAAAAACATACAGTCAAATTGAGACACTTTTTAACTGACTTCCAAAAGGTCTTCCTTTTGGAAGTCGGTTAAGTAACAATGTTGTTTTTATTAGAAGGTTGGTAAGTTTTCAGAGGATCAGATAAATATTTTCCGTTAATAAGTTAGCTCACTAATCAATACTGCAGTCAACAAACTTTAACACATTGTTTTGTAATTAGTCTACATGGAAAGTTTCTGCCATTGTTTTGTGATATTAATTCATTTCGTAATACGGCAGCGGGTCATCCAAATAGACCACTGTTTTTAATTCTCGCCCGAGTTTTGTAAACAAACGGGTATTTGTAAATACTGACTTTCTGTTTTGCATTTAGGTCGTGGGATTGGTTTTTGTGATAGATTTAGAATCATGGTATAAAACATAGAGGTGTCCAACAAACAAGTACGACATTGGAGACTGTAACGCTGTCCTGGCTTTTCCTTTGTCGGAACAAGCTAGGACAATGTACAGACGCCAGCACATCAAGCTACCCGAAACTGTCAAATTTTCCCAATCAACTTTGAACCTTAAACTTCGGCGATAAAGTTGAAAATCTATTAAATAAATTTGACAGATTGTAGCAGCTTGATGTGCTGGCGTCTGTACAGGTTGGCATTTTTTGTTTTAAAATAAGTAGGTGGTAATAACAGTAATGTTAGAATTAAAAAGTGTTTTTGGGTTTAGTTATTTTGCTGATGTTACTGGGCAACGTTATCGCTCGATAAAGCCCTTAAAAAAAAAAAGATATGGGTGACACTTAGCCATAGAACACGCCACGGAACATAGGTCAATCGGTTTCCAAGGTGCCCACGTATCACCGCCGATGCTTACATACTTCCTCCTTTTTTTTTTGGGTGGGAAATTCATACTTCCTCCTCGGTTCGTTTTTCCACAGAGTTGACATCTGTTTAATTTTATGTCATGGCACTTTTTGCTGATGTCCTGAACTTCAGCAAAAAGTGATATCATCATCATCATCATCATTTTAGCCGAAAGACGTCCACTGCTGGACATAGGCCTCCCCCAAAAGTGCTATGCTATGCTGTATTTACGAAACGCCTAATGTTTTTATGTGAGCAAAGACTTATCGCGAATCGAAAAGTTTGGTACTGTGCCTGATATTTTATTCACAGCAGTAACTCGTGTCTTCAAATAGCTATTATATAAAATTAAATTACTTTACGTTGAAAATTGGTACACTTTAATTTAGTTTATAGCTGTAACAAAGGTTATCTACTAATTTATCTCTTCACTATTGCAAAGGTTATCTAATAAGGCAATCTAAACTTAGCTTGGTCGCTAGATGCGACCATCATTTTTGTGTGTATAAACCATCCGGTAATATTAATAATAATCAAACATTTGCCGATGTCCTCGTGTGTCAGACAAGGGCACCACATCCTCAAAATAAATAAAGTAAATTCTTAGAAACCACTGCTTTTTTAGTCAGAAACTAAATACCTTCCTTAAAAATCTAGTTTTAGGGTACTGTCATCTGTGAAACCTCATCCTAACTGCTCAGACAAATCTAGCTGGTACCGACATCATTAAAATGTTATAAGAACTTTTTACAAAAAAATCAACCGACTTCCAAAAAAAACACTACAAAGCGAAAAATAACTTTAATTTCGGAAGTCGGTGGCAAAAAACAAAAATTCAAAACCAAAGACACCGCTACCAAAATTAAAGTTATTTTTCGCTTTGTAGTGTTTTTTTTGGAGGTCGGTTGATTTTTTTGTAAAAAGATTTTGTTATTATTATAACGAATTTTAATTTGGAAGGCGTACCAGGGGCCGAAGCCAACTCGAGAAACAAAAATAAAATTATGAAATTTTATTGATAAATGATAAATGATAAATGATTTTATTTCTGTAAGTAGGTTTGTACAAACACTTTTACACGTCAATCATATTTTAAAAACTAGATGAAGTCGGCGTTTCCTATCTGACTACTCCGAGAAGAAAGGCCGAAACAAACTCAGAGGTCACAGTCTCTTATAAAGTCCAGACATAATCTTGGTCAGATCATGTGAAGGCCATGTGGATTGGTGTCTGAAGTGGTCTTTATAGGAAAGCACCACACAGATTGAGAGGGCCTGTCCAGTCAGTGCACGCATTTGTCAGTTATCGTGTAGCTCAACTCAGAATTTAAGGAGCTCAACGATTCGACGAACAATACCAAAAAAAGGACATTTGTGTAGGCCACATAAATTACTCAAACTGTCAGACCATGATTAAAACTAACTGAGAAAAAATTAAAAACAAAACAAAAGGAATGACCCATATAGTCTTCACATTCACAATAATTAAAATAATATAATACTTTAAAAGTAAATATTCACGTCATTGTATATGTATATAAAAATCATTAATGTCAACGTGTATATAAAAAAAAAAAAAAAAAAAAAAAAAAAAAAAAATCCGGAAATGATCTTGGTCAGAGCATTTCATTTGAGGACCATGTAGATTTGTGTCTGAAATGGTCTTTTGAGGAAAGAACCATACAGATTTGAGTGGACCTGTCCAGTCAGTGCACGCATTTGTCAGTAATCGTGCAGCTCAACTCAGAACTTAAAAGGAGCTCAACGATGCGACGAACAATACCAAAGAAAGGACATTTAGGTAGGCCGCATAAAGTACTCAAAACTGCCAGATTATCATTAAAAACTAACTGAGAAAAAATAAATAAATCTATATACATGAACTACATAGTCCTCACATTCACAACAATTAAAATAATAATAATGTTATACTTAACAAAGTAAATATTCATGTCATTGTGTATATAATTTTAAAGTTTGCAAAAAAAAAACAAATTTCAAAAGTAAAAAATAAAAATAATAATTGGAGCAGCTCAATCCCAAGCCTTTTTGTCCTCAATGTAATCTTTAACGGTATAAAAAGCTTTCTGGCACAACTTACGTTTAATGAATGATTTGAATTTATTAAGGCTTAGATCTTGTACGTGGCTTGGAAGTTTATTATAAAAGCGTATACATTGACATCTGAACGATCCACCTATTTTTTTGAGCCTTGTTGTGGGTACAACAAATTTGTGTTTGTTCCTAGTATTTATGTTATGGATATCACTGTATTTTTTAAACAATTTTATATTTTTATGGGCATATAAAAGATTATCAAAAATATACTGAGAAGGCACAGTCATTATATTAATCTCCTTAAATTTATCTCTGAGAGAGTGTCTCGGACTTAATTTATAAATTGATCGAACAGCTCTTTTCTGCAAAACAAAAATAGTCTGAATGTCGGCGGCATTTCCCCACAACAGAATACCGTACGACATTACACTATGAAAATAGCTAAAGTACACTAAACGGGCTGTCTCTATGTCAGTCAAATTACGAATTTTTCTAACAGCATATGCTGCGGAGCTAAGCTTTTTTGACAATTTATCTATATGTGGGCCCCACTGAAGCTTAGCATCCAAAGTTAAGCCCAAGAAAACTGTGCTATCATCAGGATTCAATTCTTCGCCCTTTATCAACACACTAGTTTTCACCTGCCTAACATGAGGTAAGGTAAACTTAATGCATTTGGTTTTTTTTTCATTAAGAAGTAAATTATTAACATTGAACCAGTGAACTACTTTTGAGATCGCGCTATTTACATCGTCAGTAACCAGCTGCTGACGTTTAAGTTTAAACAAAAGTGAAGTGTCATCTGCAAACAACACTACATCATGGTTATCCTTTATGAGGTAAGGCAAGTCATTAATATAAATAAGAAACAAGAAAGGACCAAGAATTGAGCCCTGAGGGACTCCCATTGTTACTAAAGATCCGGGAGATCTTTTCCCATTAACGTCAACGCTCTGAATCCTATTACTCAAGTATGAAATAAGAAGATTCAGAGCGCTGTTCCGGATCCCATAGTGGCGGAGTTTCCTGATTAACGTTTCATGAAGAACGCAATCAAATGCCTTGGACAAATCACAAAAAATGCCCAAAGCATCGCATTTATCTTCCCATGCATTATAAATATGACCTAAAAGTTCAACACCGGCATCAGTAGTTGAACGACCCCTTGTAAAACCGAACTGTTTGCTATGTAATAATTTATGTCTATTAAAAAATCTTTGCAATTGGTCTAAAATTAATTTCTCAAAAATTTTACTAAAAGTAGGTAGTACTGAAATAGGTCTATAATTTGTGGGGTCTGATGTACTACCTGATTTAAACAAAGGAATTATTTTACTATTTTTCATAAGGTCAGGAAACTCCCCACAGTCGATACAATTATTAAAGATAAGAGCTAAAGTAGGTGCTACAATGTCAATAATAGACTTGGCAACTTCTACAGAATTACCCCACAGATCTGCAGTCTTTTTTACATTTAAGGTGTGAAAGGTTTTAATTATGTCTCTACAGGTAATATGTTCAAAAGTAAATTCCGAATCGCAAACATTAACATTTTCCTTTAACAAAGACTCAGCAACAGAAGGTGAAGAGTTTAGGGATTTAGTAGTTGAAACGGGAATATCTGAAAAGAAATTTTCAAAGGCCGCGGCGACTTGTGAGTCTGATTTTATTATGTTGTCATTAATAGACAGGCTGTAGTCAGTATTTCGGTTATTAGACCTTCCCGTTTCACTATTAATAATATTCCAAGTCGTTTTAATTACATTACTACTATTTTTAATCTTCGAACTCAAATAACGCGACTTGGCCATACAACAAACTTTTTTAAATAATTTTGAATAATTTCTGACATATAAATTAAATTCAGCTGTGTTTACATAAGTCCTTTCATTGTACAACTCATAAAGCCGTGTTCTGCTTTTATGAATACCAATGGTAGCCCAATCACTAAAAGATGCGTTACTATTAACCGAGATAGTCTTGGGAATAAAGGTGGAATTAAATTGCTTACAGTATATATTAAAGAAGTCATCATATAGGTTATTAGGATCAGCATGAATAGACAAAACTGGTAATTTATTAGTGAGTTTAACTTTAAAAGTTTCCAAGCGACTTGCAGTTTTGGGGTTAACAGTGATATCCTTTTTAGCCACTTTGTTGTTTTGGTTTGGAATAGTAATCCACTGCCCGCAATGATCAGAATCTAGTAAATTTATAATTTCTTTGTGGCTTGGTATAACATTTGTATAAATATTATCTAGGCATGTGGCACTAGTAGGGGTTATTCTTGTGGGCTCCAAAAATAGGTTTACAAGATTGTAGGACTGAAACAGACTTACTATTTTACTACAAGAACCTGAGTTTTCTAATAAGTTAACATTAAAATCACCGCTAATGATAATAGACTTATTCGAGTTACAAATCTTGTGCAACACTTCATCCATTACCTTTTCAAAGCAGTCATACAATCCTGAAGGGGGTCTGTACACACTTAATACAATGAACTGCTCCAATTCTATACAGGCTATTTCAACTGTCCGCTCAACAGATAGGCTCACAATATCCTTACGGTCTTTAAATTTAAGCTGGTTACTTACTAAAATTAATGAGCCACCGTGTATAGCATTAACTCTGCTGAATGAACTACCTACCTGGTGATTATTAAAATTAAACAAGAACTGGTGTCTTTTAAGCCAATGTTCTGTTATACAAAGAATGTCAATACTGTTAAAATTCATAAATAATTCTACTTCTAAATCTTTGTTCATAAATCCTTGAATATTTTGATGCACCAGGTTAATACTATTTAGAGATTTTATACTTTTATTTGATCTTATTTTGCAATTCTGTACACTATTGCTAGAGTTTGCCTCTGTTGTCTTAATTTCTAATTTAAATTATTTTCAATGTCAATTTTTGATACCAAATTATTGGCTGAATTATTTAACATGTCACAGCATTGCTCAATAGAAGCAATTTGTTTAGCCAAATTCTTGGCTGTAATAGAAAAGTAATATGATAGCGACACAGCTATCTGTCTTTTACAATAATTTGAAAGATAGTACCTATCCATACAAAATCTATCTTTTGTCAAATAAAAGTGGTTACCAACATAATTGTTAGTGTCAATTAAATGGAATAAATTATTATTGCATGTCAAATTATGTAATGTCATATTCATTTCAAATCTTAAATTATTTTCTTCCTGTGGCAAACTTTGGCTGTATGGGAAAGTGAACATCACAATTTTTCTTAAACTTAGGTTGCACAATGATCTATAATATTTGAGTAATTCTCCTTTGTTCACATTACCCCTATTACCAACAAATATTAATAATATACTATCCTGGTTAAAATTGCACTTCATAACTTTTTTCATTATGTCAAATAATGAACAACCAGGCATACAGTAGTTCATTATTGAGTGTCCTGGATATTTATTTGTCAACAAGTGGCCTAGATCCTTTCCAATTTCATCACAAAATATTTTTTTTTTATTAATATTATGAGCCTGTTGTGCCTACTGCAGGCAAATGCCTCTCTTCCGTCTTTCCATTTTACTCTCTCTTTTGCAATTAGAACCCAATCCGTTAGGTAGGAATCAAACTATTCACGCAATCCTCGATAATCGCTTGTTTAATATTCTTTTTTATATTGTATGACTTTATTTTAGCTGAGCACGTAGCTTAAATTCTCCGACTAATAATCATGATCAAAACTTTGATTTGTCCCGGTTGACGCCCTAAGCCGAGGTTCGTACCTCACAGAAGGTGCTCTTAGCGAGCGTTCACCTAGTTTTAATTAGCATAGTTGAATAACCCCTGGCTGGAGGTTTTAAGTGTAGTAGCTTAAGGCACCCACAGGAAAGCCCGGTTAAGTAGTCATGATCTCAGAGGTCAACTACGAGATGCCATCCCTAAAAAAAAAAAGTTTCTTCTTCATGATTTCTTTATTACCTATTACTGGTAGATGTGAAAGAGTAGAGAGGCCATATAAAAGTTTTTAATTAAATTCTGAAATATGAACAAAAATAGTTCGTTTATATTTAAGGTGTCATTCACTTTAATATCTGCGTGCTTTTAGTTTCCCATTTTATTTTTGACTAGCTTTTGCCCGCGGCTTCACCCGTGTGGAATTCGAAAATTATCCCACGGGAACGTACCGGGGATAAAAAGTGTTTCTGTGTTCTATTTTCTTCCAAATTCGTTCCAGTAACAAACATCCAACATCCAATCTTTCACAATATAGATATACATACTTATTAATATATAAATATAGAAGGATAATTATACCTATCGTCTATTTTTGGCCTGTCTAAGTTAGTTAAGAAACGATTACCTACTTATTTAATATAATATCATGATGATTGTCACATATTTCAAGCTGTAGGTAAGTAGGTACTTGAATACAAACAATGTGCCTACTTTAATTTGTGATTGACGTCTGTCTGACTTCAACAAAAAACACAAACTATGAGAGGCACCTGCTGTGTGTTTCACTGTGGATCATGAAACTCTTTTGAAAATCGGCTACCAAGGTCGCTTTGTTTGTGAAAATATCGCATACCTCAATGCATTCGCGCTCTTTCTGAAAGTTTGAAGAGAGGTGGCCCAGTGAGCAGTGGTGGTTCAGTGAACAGTGGTGGCCCAGTGAGCAGTGGTGGCCCAGTGAGTAGTGGTGGCCCAGTGAGCAATGGTGGCCCAGTGGATAGTGGTGGCCCAGTGAGCAGTGGTGGCCCAGTGAGCAGTGGTGGCCCAGTGAGCAGTGGTGGTCCTGTGAGCAGTGGTGGTCCAGTGAGCAGTGGTGGCCCAGTGAGCAGCGGTGGCCCAGTGAGCAGCGGTGGCCCAGTGAGTAGTGGTGGCCCAGTGAGCAGTGGTGGCCCAGTGAGCAGTGGTGGCCCAGTGAGCAGTGGTGGCCCAGTGAGCAGCGGTGGCCCTGTGAGTAGCGGTGGCCCAGTGAGCAGTGGTGGCCCAGTGAGCAGTGGTGGCCCAGTGAGCAGTAGTGGCTCAGTGAGCAGTGATAGGCCAGTGAGCAGTGGTAGCCCAGAGAGTAGTGGTGGCCCAGAGAGTAGTGGTGGCCCAGTGAGCAGTGGTGGCCCAGTGAGCAGCGGTGGCCCTGTGAGCAGTGGTGGCCCAGTGAGCAGTGGTGGCCCAGTGAGCAGTGGTGGCCCAGTGGATAGTGGTGGCCCAGTGAGCAGTGGTGGCCCAGTGAGCAGTGGTGGCCCAGTGAGCAGTGGTGGTCCAGTGAGCAGTGATGGCCCAGTGAGCAGCGGTGGCCCAGTGAGCAGTGGTGGCCCAGTGAGCAGCGGTGGCCCAGTGAGTAGTGGTGGCCCAGTGAGCAGTGGTGGCCCAGTGAGCAGTGGTGGCCCAGTGAGCAGTGGTGGCCCAGTGAGCAGCGGTGGCCCTGTGAGTAGTGGTGGCCCAGTGAGCAGTGGTGGCCCAGTGAGCAGTGGTGGCCCAGTGAGCAGCGGTGGCCCTGTGAGTAGTGGTGGCCCAGTGAGCAGTGGTGGCCCAGTGAGCAGTGGTGGCCCAGTGAGCAGTGGTGGCTCAGTGAGCAGTGATAGGCCAGTGAGCAGTGGTAGCCCAGAGAGTAGTGGTGGCCCAGAGAGTAGTGGTGGCCCAGTGAGCAGTGGTGGCCCAGTGAGCAGCGGTGGCCCTGTGAGTAGTGGTGGCCCAGTGAGCAGTGGTGGCCCAGTGAGCAGCGGTGGCCCAGTGAGTAGTGGTGGCCCAGTGAGCAGTGGTGGCTCAGTGAGCAGTGATAGGCCAATGAGCAGTGGTAGCCCAGAGAGTAGTGGTGGCCCAGAGAGTAGTGGTGGCCCAGTGAGCAGTGGTGGCCCAGTGAGCAGTGGTGGCCCAGTGGTAACGGCTGCGATTTAAGAGTTGTAGATCGTAGGTTCGAACCCAGACAGGCGCTTTACTTTGTGTAAATTATTTCTTCACCACTGCTCTCAAAACGATGAAGGAAACCATCGTGAGGAAACTGGCATGTCCTAGAACCAAAAAATTCGAAGACGTGTGATGTCTACCAACCCGCACTGGGCCTGCGTGGTGGATTACGGCCCACTCCCTTTCACAGAGAGGAGGCCTCTATCCTAGCAGTGGGAACATTGTAGGCTGATTATGCTGAAAGTTTTTTCCCTCAAAAATTACTTAATAGGTTGGTACGTAGTTCTTCTCGGTAGTTCAAAAAAAAAAAAAAAAACAAAATTCAAAATATTTTATTTCACATAACCTTACATGGGCACTTATGAAACGTCAGAAGCTAGGTGCACGGTTCCAATTGGTCGTTTCCTATGGAGAAGAGCCGGCAAGAAACTCCACGGTTACGCTTTTAAAAATAATTGGCTTTTACAATACTTTCAAATAACAGTGTTACTAGGTATGGGAGGACAGTGTAGGTCTTTCAATAAGTACTAAGTACTTAACAAAATAGAAAATGGTCTGCAGGTCTACAATCCTCTAAGCCTACAGCGTTCTCACATTCACAAAATAGAAAAGAATCTATACAAAAGATTAATAAATTAATTAAAGTAAAAACCTATTTTAATAAAACGCAATTATATGATTGCTATTACGGTAGTTACTGAAACAGAAAAAAGTCAAGAAACTGCATCCTGAATGTTTCTACAAAGTACAGAATTACAGATGTAGCCTATAACATATATACCTAATAGTAGGTTCGATTTGTGATACATACACTTTTGTACTTGAATTATGCAAGTTTGTAGTGTTGATCCTGTTCTGGCCAGCACCCTAGTGTGAATAAAGTTATTAAAAAAATCACGCCGCATATATATACGGAACACACAGCAAGCTAATTGAAATCGCACATGACCTTATCCAAACAAGATCGAGTTTAATTAACTCTCGGTCTGTCGCGCCGATTTATACAAGATCGAGTTAAATTAACCCTCGGTCTGTCGCGTCTAAGCTGTAACGCGAGTCGTCGTACGAGGTCGCTGAATACCCCAACATCTACAAAGTTTAAAAATGTGTTTAGAGCTTTTATTAGCAATTATAATAATATTATTGCTTTTAAAATTATGGAAGAATGATACAAGACTAAAATTATCATTACTATCTCTTTATTTATTTATTGATTTATACATGGCATGGCATGGCATGGTTTGACAGTCGTTACGGGTCGTCAGAAGCCCGAAAGTCTGACAAGCAGTCTTACCAAGGGGCATCGTATTACCCAGTTACTGGGTTGTGGAGGTCAGATAGGCAGTCGCTCCATGTAAAATAATGGTATTCAGCTGCATCCGGTTAGACTAGAAGCCGACCCCAACATAGTTGGGAAAAGGCTAGGCAGATGATGACATGGTAACAATAATATAGGAACTGATGATTTTATAAAAATATTTAAAAATGTATTTAATATGTAAAAAAATGAATAAATGACTATATGTTCATGAAATGTTTTTCTTTGGCCATGTAATAAGTAATTTTTTTTTATTATTCTTTTTTACATAATTATAGCAATATGAGATCGCATGCAAATAGACTTCTGTAAAAAAAATATCATGGATACAAAAAATATAGCAACTTTGGATGATCAAAGTTCCTTTACAATTATTTTTCAACAACACTCTTGTTTTCCTCCTCCAACCAGCGTAAAATCTGTTGTTGTTGTCGTTCGTCCAACAAAACGTATTTTATTCTACAGCAGTTAAACTGAAACAATAAATCAATATCAATAATAAATTAATACCCAAATACAATATATAAATTTTCAACACAATTTTACTTACGCGAGTCATCGCGTGGGGTTTTTCAAGACCCCGTGCGCGGAAACACTTAGCAACCCCATAGCACTTGCGTGCGAACTAACATTTGCTGCAATTTGCATCACTATAAACCCTTTTAGGAATGTGCCACGGATAGTTTTAAAAACGAACATTTTGTCATGTTTTTGACGTCGGACTTTGAAAGACCCCGCGCGACGGCATAATTAATTAGTTAAAATAATGCGTCATTAGGTTGTATAATTATTATAATAATGGTGTGTTAACACAACACGTGACTTCGGAATCCAGTTTAAAAAATGTTGTGTGCGGTACCCCTAACAGGCATGGTACATGGCAATAAAGATCTTTTGAGATGATCTTTTGGTCATTGAGAGTATTTCTGTGAACGTTAAGGTAATTTATTTGACAACTCAACAAAATATATGTAACCCATTACTATACACTATAACTAAACTATACTAACACTGGGGCAACCGAAGGAACACGGGTGGGTTTTAGTCAGTAAGAGTCTGACGCCCTCCCGCTCCGCCCAGAGCGGGAGAAGTTATTTGATAATTTCCCAACAAAAAAAGAGGCTAAGTTTATCACTACTAACATCTATGTATACAATTTTTGAATCTGAAATTTGTTTGATTGATAACGATCCTCGTTGGTCTTGTGATCACAAGTGCGTCTGCTAAACATGAGGTCATGAGTTCGATTCCCTGGTCGGGAAAAGTGTTATTTGATTTTTCTATTTGAAATTTCTCAGTACCAGCCCGGAGTATGGATTTGTGTCCGGTTGATGGCTATTTCTCGCCCCCATTACATGGAATTAAACATAACTGGCGAAATGTGGGTGTACAGTAGGTACTCCTCTGCACTACCTTTCGGAACAAGCCGTGATGTTTTGTTACTACGATTATTATACTAATAAGAGTGTATTGGTATTAACATGTTCAGTAACGGGAGCTCTCCTGGAGGGTTCACACAAGTCATAAATGGGATGCCGAGAGCCCCCGCGGAGGGCTCATTTTAAATGTAGGTTTTTTTTAGCGAATTCGGCATTGTGAAAATAAAATTACTTGTAAATTTTAAGTAAAAGTTGGCAAGATCGTAAATAGCAGTCAAATATTTACCTGTTTTGATTAATTTAGCAATATTACTGTATGGAAATAAGAAATGTGGCTAACTAGTTACCTAGAATATTAATAATTCAATGCAATAATTAATAGCGTAATACCGAATAGTTAGTTTTAGATGTAAAAGAAGTATTTTGAAACTTTCCAAATGCTTTTTTAGACCTAAAATTATTACAACATTAAATTCAGTGTTATAATTGCAATTCATTATTAATATTCTAGAGAACTAGTTAGCCACATTTCTTATTTCCATACAGTAATATTGCCAAATTAATCAAAACAGCGAAATATTTGACATCTATTTGCGACGTTGCCCACTTTCAGAACAAACGCTCTTATTGTATTGTATTTATTTATTCCGCCGTAAATGGTACATTGAGATCTTAAATTAAACATTGTTTCACACATACTACCATTGCTGGTGTAGAAATATTAAATAATAAGCTAAGTACATGCAAATGAGAACTAGGTACATTATAAGAATATAAAATTAAGAAATCTTTCAAAAATTCATTATTTATAATGTCATAATATCAATATTTAAATCAAAAATGTAAATCATAGTGTCGAAAATATAAATCAATGTCAAAGAATAAATCATAATGTCAAAATGTAAATCATAATGTCAAAAAGAAAATTACAATATCCACGAATTCATAACAATGTTAAAGTACTAATGTCATTATTAAGATTTTAATTACAATTTCAAAAAGTATGATTTAAAAATTCATTGACGGAATAAAAACACATGTCTAAGAGCCAATCAAATATTTTACATTTAAACTTATTAATTGGTAACATTCTCAGGGCAGGTGGTAATTTATTATAATTTTTTATTGTCATACAACTGGCATTTCTGCTGTATAATTGCAATCTCTGAGCAGGTACTAGTAATTTACTAACATTTTTTTGTTCAGTCTTTCGGAGACTTGTTCATTCAGTAGAAATAACAAGATTTCAAACCTTATACACTCCTCGAGGGTTAACTTTAGCGCAAATGTAATGCCGGTGACCCTCCTGGAGTCAACTTTCAAAATGAATTGCGGCATGGCGTATGAGCTGTATGAAAAATAGGTGGAGCCGAAAGTTTTAAAATGTGAAGTTTTTATAACCGGACACTACCTCTCTCTCGCCTGTTCGACGCGATTACCGTTGGGCAATTGCCAATATTGGTACTGTTATAATAACAAGGAGGTGATAAAATGCTCTATTTCAATAATAGGTCTACTGAAAACAATAGTTCATTAAATCGAGTAATATTAATGAACAACGTTAATCTGTAAAAATATCGTGAGGAAACCGGCATGTCCTAGAACCGAAAATTCGAAGACATGTGACATCTACCAACCCGCACTGGGTCCGCGTGGTGGATTACGGCTCACCCCTCTCACAGAGAGGAGGCCTGTGTCCCAGCTGTGGGAACAATTTATAGGCTGATGATGATGATGTTAATCTGTAATACTACTCAAATAATATATAAACTCAAATAAATCTTTGTATCTCTGTCATTTTAAAACGACTGTCAAAAACAGAACGATGTGTAAAATTCGTATAGCGGTAACTGTTAAGCTAGGGTTTCACTGAAGACGCAGATATATGACAGTGACCTTGAATGGTTAGCTTGCGTGTTCTGTACTGAGCTGACGCAACGCGTCGTACGTCCAGCCAGTAATAGGACTCGCCCATCAAGGAGCGCTGTCCCAAATTAGACGCATTATTAATTTATTACACGTAAAACAAAACGTATTTTAATAAAACACGTATACTAAAAGATCAGTAATTTAATTATCTTTAATATGGTGAAGTTTTCAGAAAAATACGCTTGATGGATTTTGCGTCATTCTCAGTTTTTTATCCGCGTTAGACATAAATTTACAAATTAATTTTACTATGTAATATAAACATAATCAAAAATATGTCTATATTAAAATATTAAGAAAATGCTCTAATTTAACATATATTTTTTCCAAATCACTAACACTACTCGTTCAGACGTCTTCTTCGGTACAAAATCATTAAAGTCAGCTATCGTCCCCTGAAGGGACGTGAGACGAGGAAAAACGCAGACGTGGAAAATAGTAGGAATGCAGATAGAAAAGCGACGCGCCTGCGTCTTATCCTTTCTGTATGTTTTGTGCCAGATCGCGATCATACGCGTTTTTTATGAAGAATAAGAAACGTGATAAAAATAAAAAGTTATAAAAACTAAAACCCAACTACGACAAAAAAGTCAACTAAAAAGGTATAAACAAGACAACACAGACAGACAAATAAAAAATCCGGAGTCACACGTGTTGGCATAAATCAAATAGATTACGTGCGACTCCGGATTTTTAATAAGTCTGTCTGTGATGTCTTGTTTATACCTTTTATTTTTATTATTTTTGGGGTTATAAAATATATATTTTTGAAACGTACTCGCCAGCCCTTTCATTTGATACCCAACATGACACAATTAAAAAAAAAAGTTCTTTTTCTTCATGACTTTATGTCCTCTAAAGGGCGCGATTTTGATTTAATGTGACGTCACATAGCCTTTAACCAGCGGACGATCAAGATGCTTCCAACGATACTCAAATTATGATCAGTAGTTCCGAAGTTATGAGGTAACAGATGAACATACATACGTACGGTCAAAATCATAACCCTCCTTTTTGCTTCGCCGTAGTCGGGTAAAAAGTACGCCGCATCTGCGTTCCGTCTGCGTCTTATGTCTCTTCTGTGTAGCCCGCGCCTAAGACACCCGTGGCCGCCACATAGCGTTCGCAATTTACCGTCGAAAGACGTCACTAAAACGTTATTTATGATAGTAATATTGGTGTGTTCCTAGAAATTGTTTTTGACACCGTTAAGACAAACGTCGCTGACATCATTTCATAACAGCCCTCACTGCGGCCGTAAGCCGACGTTCGCACGGACGTAATAAAATCGCGGCGGGATTTTTTCGTACATTAGATTTTTAACGCTCTGCTTAGCACCGAGGGTTGAAAATCCAACAGTGTGTTTTTCAACGTGCTGGGATGCACTCTGTTAAATTCTCAACGCTCGGCTTAACACCGAGAGTTGAAAATCTAGTGCGCGATAAAATCCCGCCGCGATTTTATTAAGGCTTGTGCAGACCAGCGCGATATCGCGGGCGCGACAGGCAGCGCTACCAGTGTCGCGCCCGCGATATCGCGCTGGTCTGCACAAGCCTTTACGTCCGTGCGTACGTCGGCTTATGTGGCGGTCATCACACTGCTAGGAAACGATAGTTATTATGATAAATGGTGCAAGTGGGCTTTAAATGTTATGCTTCAAAAGCTTATCTGGAAAAAAACCGCCGCAACAACGAAATCTGTAGGTAGCCCTCCTTACACTTGTACATTTTTTAGAAATATTGTATAGGTACCTACCTACTTTTACAATGCTTGTAAATATGTGAATACCATGTATCCATTACATAATTATTTTTTCTATCATTGCATCATTTTTAATTATTTTTACCTATTGTGGTATAGTAATCTTATTCCAGGTGCATCGTCTTCACATATAATTATATAATTAATGTATACAAAATATTGTAAAACATTTTAAAAGAGTAACGGTGGAGTTTTTTGCCCATTCTTCTCCATACGAAAACTACCTTTTGGTAACTTTACTAGAATCAATTCTATTTTTTTGTAAATTTTGACGTTTAAAAGTGCCTTTTATGTGCCTAATTGAAATAAATCATTTGTGTTTGACTTTGACTTTACAACATTAAAACCGGCTAACCAAAGTGGCCATTTACCAAAGACGTCATCACATCTAATCAACCGAAAATCTCTTGACGTAAATAAGAGAGAAGATGCTATATCCAGCCATAATCGTGATGTGCTTTAAATTTCTGTTTATTTTTTACATAACATAACATCACGCCTTGTTTCCCTGAAGGGTTGGGCAGAGGTGTCCCTGTAGCAAGTACACCCACATTTCGCCAGTTATGTTTAAGTCCCATGTAATAGGGGGCGAGCCTATTGCCATCAACCGGGCACAAATCCAGACTCCGAGCTGCTACTGAGAAATTTTAGATAGAAAAACCCAATTACACTTTGCCCGATCCGGGAATCGAACCCAGGACTTCATGCTCCGCAGTAGCGCTTGCTTACATAAAAGACGTGTCTTCAATGGCTTTTAATAAAATTATAATTTTAATTTCCCTTATAATTTGTATCTACACATTCGTTTATTTTTAATTGCGTTTGACATTTTATTTTAATTTTAATTCTGTGACCTTTATAATTTGTACCTACCTATTTTAATTGCATTGGCATTTTATTCTATTGTGATCTATTCTGTTGCAGTATTGTGAAAAGAGCAGTGGTGGCCCAGAGGTAATGGCCCCGACTTACAAGTTGTAGGTCGTGAGTTCGAACCCAGACAGGCGCTTTACTTTGTGTAAATTATTTCATCAGCACTGCTCTCAAAACGGTGAAGGAAAACATCGTGAGGAAACCGGCATGTCCTAGAAAATTCAAAGACATGTGATATCGAACAACCCGCACTGGGCCCGCGTGGTGGATTACGGCCCACTCCCTCTCACAGTGAGGAGGCATGTGTCCCAGCAGTGGGAACATTATAAGCTGATTATGATTGTGAAATTTTATTTTATGTAATGGGTTTTGCCAGAACTAAATGAATTTTATTTCTATTTTGTTTTTATTATTCGTGAAATCGTGGTAATGGCCTTTGATTCGGAGATTTGTTTGGTTTTGAAGTACTTGGAGTTAGTTAATTAATTTGTTTTGATGTAGCGAATGTGCGTATCAGTTCCAGAAAGAAGGACGACGTGCTAAAAACAACTTGAGTTCCAAATGATTAATAATGACTGTCAATACATTACATAATACATACATAATTATAAAACAAAGTCGTTCTGCGTGTCTGTTCGTGTGACTGCTTACATATTCTAAACTGCACAACTGATTATGATGGAGTACCTATTCACCATCATTTAAAGCGTATATTCCAGAAGGTTTATGTGTAATCATCATCATTTCAGACGAAAGACGTCCACTGCTGGACATAGACCTCCCCCAAGCACCGAAGATTTGCCAAACTTAAGTGGCAATGGGCAGGGCACATTGCTCGCAGAACAGATGGCCGATGGGGCCGAAAGGTTCTGGAGTGGCGACCGCGTACTGGAAGACGTTTGACCGGGCCGGAGGCCGGGGGGCCGGGGATCATATTACGCAATTCATCTGTTTGACAGTTTTGTATTTTAATGAAATAACATTTAAACTTCAAAAAATCTCATTTGATTAATAAAAACTGTAAAGAAAAATTATCCGGTAAAATACTTCAAAAAATCTCATTTGATTAATAAAAACTGTAAAGAAAAATTATCCGGTAAAATTACGGTCTTAATTTTTTTCACGCGGCAATATTTACATCAAATATGATTCTGATATGATATGAATTGAATTGAATATGATTCAGTTAAAATATGTGTCACCATAGAGGAATTGCTGGGAATTCAGAAAATTAATTGTTTAATGTGGCCGTTTTAGGCCCCCCTGTGAAGGCCGCCGGAATCCACTGGATGCGAGAAGCACAGAACCGGTCAAAGTGGCGGTGCTTGAGACCTTTATGTGTAATGTAATCATATTTAACTACGATATAGCAGAGTAATCTCGATGTTTTGATGTGTCGTCACTGCACCCGTGCGAAGCAGGGGCGAGGTCGAATTTTTAGTTTCATTCATGCAAATCTGACAAAATATTTTAAGCCCAGACATAAGCAGGCTGATGACAACTTCATAAACTATAATTTTTTGACGTTTGCCTTTACTAATTCATCATTATCATCATCATTTCAGCCGAAAGACGTCCACTGCTGAACATAGGCCTCCCCCAAGCACTGCCACTTTGACCGGTCGTCGCAACCTACGGCCTTCACAAGTTCATTGGTTCACCTTGTGAGAGACCTTCCAACACTGTCTTCCGGTTCGCGGTCGCCATTCCATAACCTTTCGGCCCCATTGGCCATCTATTTTGCGAGCAATGTGCCCTGCCCACTGCCACTTAAGTTTGGCAATTCTTTAGGCAGTCACCTCTTCATTTCTGATTCGATGACGTAGGGAAACTCCAAGCGTAGCATGTCCATTGCCCTTTGGGTGACTTTCAGCCTTCTGATGAGGCCCATTGTGAGCGACCACGTTTCAGTACCCTAGGTCATCACTGGCAATACGCACTGGTCACAGACTTTCGTCTTGAGACACTGTGGTATGTGAGACGAGAAGATATCTTACTCTTTACTAATTAGCTTATTATAACTTGAACATGATTTAACCCTTTTTGAGTAGACCTTGTCATCGCACCGGAAGAACAAACCGATGATTGAGAAAAATAAAGTCCATTAATTGTATTGATTTATGACCTTATCAAAGAAAATCTTCCACTTTTTTTATTTTAAGAAGGTAGATATTGATAATACTTCATTAATCAAATTTGGACAAGTTTATGTAAAAAATATGTTAATGAAAAAAAATTTAGCCTTGTTTTATTATTTAACTCACCTTCCAGATTTGGCAAGATCGTATCGTTTGTCGGTTGTTTGTCACAAAATAGTGCAGCCACGGAAATCCGTATCGGTTATGTATCGGAAGGATAAGCTCATTACGGCGGCTGACACGGACGGCTTTGCGGCCATCATGCGCAAATGGTGCGCTTCTATCATGCGCCGCACACGCGACAGTACCAACACCATCCTGCGCGCGCTGGTGGACCGGTGGGACTCTCCAATGCTGGCTCGCTAGATACGGCTGCACGCAGTCGTATAGTGATTTATCACCACCACCGGGGAGTCCACCCGGACCTGCCAGTTACTGTTAATTGAATTAAATAAGATACAATAAAAATGCAATTATTATTAAATGATGGTGCCGATTCCCTTGTTCACAAACTAAACTAAATTTAAGTTCAGTGCATCTTTTTCTTTCTATTTCATTAAAAAAAGGACAGAAGATAAATTTTAGTTTAGTCCTGTCAAATCAATCAGCGCCTGTCACTACTCCATAAAAGTTTAGACGTGATTAAAAACTTGCCTACTAAAATTACGTCAATTTACGTCAGACGCTGATTAATTTGCCAGGACTAAACTAAAATTTATCTTCTGTCCTTTTCTTAATGAAATAGAAAGAAAAATATGCACTGAACTTAAATTTAGTTTAGTTTGTGAACAAGGGAATCGGCACCATTCTTTATTTAAATTATTATTCTGTCAATTATTATTAATTATTACTAACACTAGTTTGTAAGCTCGCAATTATACTAGCAAATATGGACGTAATCGTACTTAGAATTATTTATTTATTACACTTACGTTATGAAGACACTGTTTATCCATGCTTCGGAGATCAATGGAACTTACCAATACAATTTTGCTTGTCCTCTCTGTAAACAGGATCGAATCGAAATAATAATAATCTGTAAACATTTTAATAATCAATTAGAATTTAATGTTTACACTTTCTCCTCTTGGCTCCGATGGACAGAGAGCCTATCAGGTTTTATTTATCGAGTCAATATGGCTGCTTAAGGCGCAACTAGCCGATACTTTTTCCATACAAATTTCGGGAGGGTTTTACTCCACTGTTACACATTGTACATCCAAAGTAAAACATGAAATCGTTTTGTCTTATTTGTCTGAATTTTGTCTGTACAGAAGCAGAATAGTAAAAAAAAACAATTAAAAAGTTATGAGCCAACAAAGATTCGTTTTTCCTGCTAATTTTAACGCAACTTTGGGAGTAAATAAGCAATAAAAGAAGTATAAAATCTTCAAAACAAAGCTCGTTCCGACAAAGCTCAATTGTCGAAGATTGTAATGAACTTTATTTGTAATTGATTTATGCAGTAGTTTTTTCATAAAACTCCACCTTCCAAAGGACTTTTCGTTATTTTTTACGCGCTCGTTTTACTAAAATCGTTCTGAACGGTGTTTGTGTGCGTGTGAACTAGAATTTGTGCATGTAGACCAGCGTCTATACTATCTCTGTCGGACACAATGCCAGGTGGCACAGCGTGCTTTTTGACCCACCAATGAGTTCGAGCCCGCGACTAGTTCAACCTTAAACATAGTTCTAACTTTGTGCTCATTCCGTTCAAACCCTCTTCTTCAACATATTTTCACTTACCTAGTGCTGTATAAATCCATTATAACATACTTTGTATACTAGTGTAATTCTTAACTAATGAGTTGTAATAGTTCAAACAAAGACCAGACCTTGACCAATTGCATTGTGCGTCACCCAGGAATATCAAAGTGCATACGTGCAACAAACTAACGATTGTGGACATAGTGTGGTTCCATTGGTAGATAATAGCGATGCGCAGTAAGCTTACAAAATTCAAAAATACAAAAAAACATTTATTGATTAAGTCAATAAATATTTTTCTTTTTTCGCTATTATTTACCCATTGGTAAATAATAGCGAAAAAAGAAAAATATTTGAACCACGCTATGTCCACAATCATTAGTCTGTTGCATGTATGAACTCTGATATTCCTGGGTGACGCACAATGCGGTTGGTCAAGATCTGGTTCTTGTTTAGTGGTGGTGCATGTATTGGATCATTTAGCTCCCTTCAAAATGGTTGAGCTGAATGGTACTAATCCATGCGTCATGTTCGTGATCGGGCACCGTCAGTTGGGACTGGTCATCTCTTAGTGCCATGGCTTATTTTAATCTTTGAATTGTTTTTTTTATTTTTATTATGCACGTCTTTCTACATTGTTCTCACATGTATAATTTCAACATGAATGATGTAACCAATATTTTGTTATAATTTTTTTATTTAAAAGAGTCTCAGTGGAGTTTCTTGACCGTTCTTCTCCATAGGTACCTACTACGCTTTGGAATTGGGTACTAGCTTCATATTTCCTACTGACCGATTCCTTGACAGTTCAAAAGTGCCTGTAAATGGTTTAATTGAAATAAATGCTTTGAGTTTGAGTTTGACAAATATAACAATAAATAACAGAATTCTCTAACTCCTGCGCTAGTTATAACTGTGTTGTAGGAGCCAGTGTACCTACTCCCATAATAACAAGACACAGTTTGCAGATATGTTCCATGTTATAGTTCAAATTATAAGCAAGAATATTACATCACTGTCGCGGCTTGCAACAAAGGCATTGGACGATCGTGAAAGCCCATAAATGTCTAGTTGCGGCCAAGGCTTGTATACCTAGTACTTTTCTCAAATCATGTGCATTCAAACTAAGTAAATTAATTATAAATACCAGAATCAATGACGAACAACGATAATAATTTTTCACGCGCCAATATGTTCATTTGTTTCTTTTTTATTATAAACAGCTCTATTTGCAAGCCAAATCGAAATTTAAATGAATTCTTTGATAATTTACCTCCTTAGTTAAAAAAAAAAGTTAGTTAAAGTAAAAAGTTCGTTCCATTTTTAAATAACACGACAGATATTATATTTCATAGTAATTTATTTGGCCGATAAACACGACAGATATGGATTTTCATACAAAAATTATCGGCCGGGAACTCGCATGTATTCGGCCAGTACAACCATTTTAATTTGTATCGAAGGTTATCAAAATAATGCTGAATTTCCATGCATGTTCGAAGAAAAGCCTTAGGTGTCCTAACATACAACGTATTTACCAAAAGTCTAGGTAAAGGTGAGTAGTAAACCCATTTCGCCAGATAAGTTGGTAATAATGAATCGTGTGATAAAAGGCGAGCCTTTTAAAATTAACCGAGCACTAATTCAGACTCTGAACTACAACTGAGAAGCTCCCATGGAAAGTGACAATACATTGTAACTAAGAGTATATATCACTGGAGAAGCCATAAGCGCAATATTCCGAACAAAAAAATCTGTCACTTTTGGCGGGGGGGGACGCGCGGTAGTTTCTACGAAAAAGAACAATAGCTATTGTTGTTTCCGAGCCCGGAAAGAGAAGTCCGTAAGATCGTTTTTTTTTTTTATCTACATCGATAATCATTCGGAATTTTCCTTGAACCCAGAAATAAAACAGCTGATGCATAGAAAAGTTAAATTTTAAAAATAACACTATTAAATAAAAGTAAAAAAACAATGTTATAGTACCAACAAATAATACATACTTAAAAATCAGTAGGTTCATACAACTACTGATTTTTAAAATGAATTAATTTGGAGTACATATAATTATGGCGAATACATTTTTGAGGGTCCCTTTTTTTTGTAATGTACGCAATTCTTGTATCTGTATATTAGGTCATTACGGCTTTAGCTAGTTCTACCTCATGACTAGTTAAGACCGGTATCATGATCTTGTGAGAACAATGTTTTCCTAACAAGATTCCGCAGAGCCCGTGTTACGAACTTACGACAAAGGTGGTGGTATATTTAATACTTAATTTTTTGCGGTCATCCAATCTAAGCCTTATTAACTTCTCACATTGCTGACATAAAGAAATGGATTTTGTTTTTTTTTTTTTTCTCTCTCGCGATCGAATTAGAAGAAGATAGTTGGAAGCAGCCCCGGATCTAGATTTTTTTTGAGGCGGGGCAAAAACTGCCGTCTGCCCCCCACCAATCTTTTATGGGGATGCACTAAGTTAGCCCCCGCGAAATTTAAATTTTCTCAAAATGAAAATTTTGGCAGCAACATATTCAAATTGTATCGATCGATAATGCGCCAATTCAACAGGGGCGCCAAAACTGTTGTAAAAAGAAAAAAAAAAATAGAAAGATTATAAATGTGCTGCGCGTCTCATTTATTGCAAAGTTGCAGTGTGCTGGGTGGTGCACTTGTCTGCTATGCTTGAATTTGTCGCCCCCTGAAGTTGGCGCCCGGGGCACGGGCCCCGGATTGCCCCCTTACATCCAGGGCTGGTTGGAAGTATAAACGCTTTTTCACGTGACTTTTCTGCCAACTTATTCCTACCGCAAGCCGCGTTAGAAAACTTCGTTCAAAAACAATTTTCTCAAACAACGAAAAATAATAATTCGCCCTAAGAAATTATCGACATGTCAATTTTGGTTTCATACATGACTCCAACCCTACGGTAGTCTCGTTATCATTTTTGCTAGAAGACATAATCGCATGGCAAGTGCATGTTAATTTAGCTGATTTGACGTACATCTTCGTAATGCAAAAAAATATATTTTGAACCTTATGAACATAAAAACGAAGTGTAGCGAGACATGGTGACGTCACGAAAGCAATGCGAGAAAAATACTCGATTCATGCCTTGTTTTATGTTGAATCATGGTTGAATCGAATGAAAAGTCAAAATGTATTATGAGGTTAGGATTTTGAAAATCACTGAAAACATGACTAGATATTTTGAAAAAAAACTTAAATATGGAAGGTTATTCTGTCTTTATTTAAGTTTGACGTATTTGAACGCTTTTTACATGTTTTAACAGCACAACTAGGCATTTTCACGGAGCACTGATGAGAACCCCGCGACTCGAAAACGATTAATGTTGTGCGTTCGAATCGATTTGAAAGTAGTTTTTATGAACGTGTTAGAGCATTTGCTCTTGTACTTTTACAGAGGGGGAAGTGTTCATAAGACTTCTCCAGTGATATATACTCTAAGCATTGTAATGATCGATATCGATTTAGTAATCAAGTACAATGCTAGATGGCGTTACTAGGCTCGCCACAGTAGTTGTAATAACATATTTTAGACTATTGACAAATGACGGTGGCAGTAAAATAAATAATTTCGGAGAGATGTCAATTGGTGAAAGACGGAAAAAACGAACGGCTGCTCCGTGATTAATTGTTTTATTTCTGGAAATTAAAGCCATCATTGCTTGGAAATTACTGCAGAGTATACATACTTATTGTCGTTAGTGCAGAATTGTAAATTTGTGTGCGAGTAGTGGAAGTAACGGGGTAAGTGTTTGCGTTTATTTAACGAAGCGTAGGTTGGACAATAGGAGATGTTTTGCAAGGCTGACTGTTCTCATTTTGACCTCAGCTTGCAGAAACGCCCTTATCGTCCAGGCATATTGTAGATCCTTATGTGCAATCGAGCTTCAACTTATAAAGTAGCATTTAAAATCAGCGCTGTGCTGTGGGTCCCCATAGCACAGCATAATGCTGAGTGGAAGCCTTCTTGTCACAGTCATGACGTGCCAGCAGCTGCCGCATATTTCTATTTGTGCTCGTTATTATATTTAAATGTATTGTTTTATTTTATTGTATTGTTCTCTTTTTTTATGCACGTGTGTCTGTGACAATTAAACTTATTTTTCTTTCTTTTCTTTCTTTCTTTCATTGTGATTTGTTGTGGAATAAGAACGACATATTCGCCAACGTTCATAAGAAACCGATTGGTTTCGGGGCATAGCGGCGGAACGAAAAATTTCGTCTCCGGGTTCGATCCTGGCTACAAGGATTTCTTTTTGTTTTTGCATGTCGTCTTTTTATTTTGTTTTCATTCATTGTTATGATTAATTTTCAGTTGCGGTCAATTTAATCGACGAATTTGTAGTTGTTAAGGTGTTAGTTTTATTTAGATATAAATGGTAACTTTTAAAATTAAATTGTTTATGCCACCATGTTCTTCTTTCATTAATTAGTCAGTTTACTCGGAACCCCGGTCATCACAACATTATTAGATCATCAACATCATCATTTCAGCCGAAAGACGTCCACTGCTGGACATAGGCCTCCCCCAAGCATCGCCACTTCGACCGAGTCTGTGTTTTCCGCTTCAAACGGATTCCTGCGGCCTTCACAAGGTCATCGGTCCATCTTGTGGGAGGCCTTCCAACGCTACGTCTTCCGGTACGTGGTCGCCACTCCAGAACCTTTACATAATAATATTAGATACTTTGCTTGAACTGGAGACCGAATCCAAGTACCTAAGCTCAGCAGTCGTGCCTGTCACTACTAGACCAGCAAGGCATGTTGTTATCATTGTTCAGACAAAAAAGATAATGAGCGCACTCCATAAATCCTATAACAGACGTGCACTGACTGGACAGGTCCACTCAAATCTGTATGGTTCTTTCCTCAAAAGACCATTTCAGACACAAAATATACATGGTCCTCAAATGAAATGCTCTGACCAAGATTATTTCCGGATTTTTTTTATATACACATTGACATTAATGATTTTTATATATACAATGACATGAATCACTTTTAAAGTATTATATTATTTTAATTATTGTGAATGTGAAGACTATATGGGTCATTCCTTTTTGTTTTGTTTTTAATTTTTTCTTAGTTAGTTCTAATCATGGTCTGACAGTTTGAGTAATTTATGTGGTCTACACAAATGTCATTTTTTTTGGTATTGTTCGTCGAATCGTTGAGCTCCTTAAATTCTGAGTTGAGTTGCACGATAACTGACAAATGCGTTCACTGACTGGACAGGCCCTCTCAATCTGTGTGGTGCTTTCCTCTAAAGACCACTTCAGACACCAATCCACATGGCCTTCACATGTTCTGACCAAGATTATGTCTGGACTTTAAAAGAGACTGTGACCTCTTGAGTTTGTTTCGGCCTTTCTTCTCAGAGTAGTCAGATAGGAAACGCCGAACTCATCTAGTTTTTAAAATATGATTGACGTGTAAAAGTGTTTGTACAAACCTACTTACAGAAATAAAATCATTTATCATTTATCACATCATCACAGATGATGATCAATCAATCTGCCTAGCCTTTTCCCAACTGTGTTAGGGTCGGCTTCCAGTTTAACCGGATGCAGCTGAATGCCACTATTTCACCTCCACAACCCAGTAACTAGGTAATACGATACACCTTGGTAAGACTGGTTGTCAGACTTTCGGGCTTCTGACGACTCGTAGCGACTGTCAAAGATCTACGAATGACAGCCGGGACCAATGGCTTAACGTACTTTCCGAGGCACGGACGAGTCTGCTGCCGTCCTTACGAAAAGTGCAATAACTCGAGTTTTGCGCCGAATTGAGATAAGTACATATTCGGAATTTGCAGAACAAGATCTATATATTCTTTTTAGACACTTTTTATATATCTATGACGAAGCCGGTTTACCTTGTATGCCATGAATAGTGTTGTAGATACAAATAAAACAAAAATCAACGCGTTTTTCTCGAAATCAGGTTTAACCTAGTTATTGCACTTTTCGTAAGGCAGTCTGGGTATGTAAAGATGGTCACCCATCCACGGCCCAACCCCGGCAACCGTAGCTTAACCCGATGGATCGACCCGTGCGGCTGTTAGTACTTAAAATGGAAGCGAAAATAAAGAAGGCTGACCAACCAGCTAGCTTCAGGATCTGGAAATCTAGCAAACCCCATTCTACACCGTGAAATTTGAATCACAGTTTTGCTAGAACAAACGTTGTTCAGACCATGGACCATTCTACAGCATTCAATTTAAAAAAAAAACATAATTGATTTTTGAAAAAAACACTAAAAAGACAAAGTTTAAAATATCAAGATTATCCTTACTCCCTACAACACAGACACCACGCACGGGACACAGCATTGTCTACAGGGAAATGTGCCTCCATAAACGAAATTTAGTAAGCAGTAGATAATCTTGACATTTTAACTTTGTCTTTTTTGTGTTTTTTCAAAAACTAAGAATGTTTTTTATTTTTATTGGATGCTGTAGAATGGTAGTAGACCATGGTCTAAACAACGTTTGTTCTAGCAAAACTGTGATTCAAATTTCACGGTGTATAAATTAAATCGCTGTCAGTACGACCTCTGACCCTGTTTACCCTCACAATACAATGTCGTAAGGCATAACTTTACGTATTACAGCCAATTAACACCTATACGATTATTTTCCGAATGTTTACTCATTTAACGTTTCTTCTATTTATGGAACCTTAAAAATACATTTACATATTATTGAACAACACCTAAATACTATTGTACATATGTTTTGTATCCTACTTGGTCTGTCGCAGTCCATTAATGGTCATTGGCCTTATACTTTGCATATACCCACATAGTTTCACTTAGAATGCATTTACAAATGCTGTATCTTCATGGTCATCTTTGGATATTGTACCTAGTTACTGTGTATAACAAATACACATACAAAAGGACAGGTGAATAGCTTAATCAGCCTGTAATGTTCCCACTGCTGGACAAGTGAGAAGGAGTGGGCCGTACCTACGTAATTCACAAGCAAGCCCATTGCAGATGTTATGTGTCTTCTAATTTTTGGTTCCAGAACATGCCGGTTTCCTCACGATGTTTTTCTTCACCGTTTTGAGAGCAGTGGTGATAAAACAATTTACACAAAGTAAAGTGCCTGTCAGAGTTCGAACCTATAACCTACTAAATCGTAAGTCGCGGCGGTTGAATAAATAGTATCCTCGAGTGACGCCTCAATATAAGTGGGTAAGCATACCCTGCTTAATACCTAGTTATTATGAACATTTAGCTATATTATGTTTGTATATATGCAAGTTATCTTCCATCTTTCAAAGCTATAGTAATATAAAATAACACCCATAGAACTTTAACCTAAACATTCGCTAGCTTGACTTTGTGCTGTCCTGTGGTTCTTGTCCGTGGAAACTATGGAACACCACGTCCTGCGGCCAAAAGTCTCCTCTCATGACGAGGGCAGATAACAGTAAAGTTCGGTAATACAAGCATAGTTGCCATTTCTGTGCGATTCCAGTAACTGCACCCTCGGCGTGTACCACGTCTTTTGGCGCACGTACTCCACGAACGTTCACGTCTATACACCTCATGTGCATGTCAAGTACACCTGTCACCTTTGAAATCAGAAAACGGCAAAGCAGCCGATTGACAGCAGAAATAGTAATACTGATAGTACGCCCTCGGACGAACACCTTCACAAAGAGCTAACAATTACTTAATAAATAAAATCAAATAAAAAAGCCTTTTATTACTTCCAGAAAATGCTAGTTTACAAGTTAATTAGTTTTGTTAGTATCAAGATTTTTTTTTTTGCAGAGTGTTATTTAATGGATAGTAGTAGTTTCGGTTTTATACAAAGAATTTTGGATACGTTATTATCTTAGTTATAGTATATACCTATTTTAATAAAATTATTCTGTAAGAACCCCTCTGCAGGTAAAGGCCTCCTCCAAACTGAGCCAATTTTCTCTGGATTGTGAAGGTCTCCATTTCTTTCTTTTGCCCACTGGCTCCCTCCATTCTGTCACTCTTTTTGTCCCCCTTTGATCTTGCAGGCGTGTTATGTATCCGGCCCACTTCCATTTTAAGGGAACGATAGCTGATTTTTAACGATTTTGTAGTGAAGATGACGTCTAAACGAGCAGTGTTAGTGATTTGGAAAAAATATATGTTAAATTGAAGCATTTTTTTAATATTTTAATATAGACATATTTTTGATTATGTTTATATTACATAGTGAAATTAATTTGTAAAGTTATGTCTAACGCCGATAAAAAACTGAGAATGACGCAAAATCCATCAAGCGTATTTTTCTGAAAACTTCACCATTTTAAATATAATTCAATTACTAATCTTTTAGTATACGTGTTTTATTAAAATGTCTTTTGTTTAACGTGTAATAAATTAATAATGCGTCTAATTTGGGACAGCGCTCCTTGATGGGCGAGTCCTATTACTGGCTGGTCGCATGACGCGTTGCGTGAGCTCAGTACAGAACACGCAAGCTAACCATTCAAGGTCACTGTCATATATCTGCGTCTTAATGCAATTAGCAATTATTTACTCTTAGGTAATAGCATGATTGTCTTTGCTAGAAGAAGAGTCACAACGACAAAAAAAATAAAAGTGGTGTGGGAAATAAAAGTTTCCCTTTACCCATTTGTGTAATATCATATTATGAAGTGGACCATGTTTGTCTTTACTAGGCTGATGATATCAGACGACCCCGATGATCCACTGAATATGTTTGCAATCTAGTCACTGTTAATTTTGCGAATTTGAATGTACCTACGTTTCAATAGGAAAATTCCCAATTCAGAAAAAAAAAAATCGAATTAACGTCACCAGTGACACCTCCTCATTTAATTACTTGAATAGCCAAATAGCAATTCCTGGTAGGCATTTTATTAAAGTATTGTATAATTGAATTATATTATTTGAATTTGAATTTGCTTAGCATAAATGTGTGAGCACTATATACCTACAATAAAGCTACCGTTTGTTAAGGTGGTTTTATACCGGCGAGGCGAGGCGTGGATTGGATGGGCGAGAATTGAATTCACGCTTACCCTTTTACACCGAAAGTGCCGTTTCGCGATGGCCAGCGCTGCCTCGCACCGGCTCGTGATGTCATGCGCCGGCTCGCGCTATCACGCGCCGCCTGGCCAGCCGTGTCTGGCGCGCCGGCCAGCCGAGAGTATAGTATGCAGAGATGTCTCGCGATGGTCGGAGCGAGCCATCGCGTGCCAGCGCGACACATCGGGAGACATAGCGAGTCGGTGCTTGACGGAGAGAGATCGTGCGGGTCCTGGATGGCCGGTGCGAGATTTGTATATCCGTATTACAAAGTAAATAAATACTCTATTCATACAGCAATTAAGTTCGGTATTGTACCAGCAAATATTTCAATTCTCGCCTCGCACATCCTCGCGCATCTAGACCTTTTATACCAAAGATGGGCAGGGCGTGGATAGAAATTTTGCCATACAAATTTCAATTCTCGCCCATCCCATCCACGCCTCGCCTCGCCGGTGTAAAACCACCTATAGGTACTTTTTTTTTGAGGAAAGAACCATTAAGGTTTCAGTGGACCTGTTAAGAAAATAATTATGTCTAAAAAGGTATACATAATCGTTATAAAATTACCTCCATCTAATTGACATGTAGCACTACAGACTTCTTGTTATTTTTTTAAGAAAACCTTTATGCATTTACACAATGACTGAGCATTTTTCATCGAAATTACGAGTTTTTTTTCAGTCCAAATTTCATATTTGACGTAATATTCATTAAGTGTTTTGACGCAAACGTTATTATTTAATAACTTAGAAGGTTATAAATAAAGCTTTATGCCATCTCATAGTCATCATCATCGTCATTTATTATTTACTAACTGCGCCCCGCGGTTTCACCCGCATAAGTCTCGATCACGTAGGAAAAAAAAAGTATCCTATGTTCTTTTCCAGGACATCATCTATATATGTGCCAAATTTCATCCAAATCCGTTCAGCCGTTTTAACGTGAAGGCGTAACAAACAAACTTACTTTCGCATTTATAATATAATAAAATCGTAGCGAAGTCAAAACTGTACATTGAATATTTTTGAAAAAAAGTAATTGTTACGAGGTCTAGGATCGATTCTAATGCCGAAAATATATTTTTTAGAATTTTTGTCTGTTTGTCTGTATGTATGTTCCAGCATGGCGCCAATTCTACCGGACAGATTCTGTTAAAATTTTGCATAGATATTCCCTGTGTGTCTGGTCAAATTATAGGGTATAAATTATCACGCTATTCGCTATGGGGGATGAGCAATATTACATTATGTCGTATTTTTATGTTCTAGCATGACGCAAATTCTACCGGATAGATTCTGTTCTAATTTTGCATAGGTGTTTCCTATAAGTCTGGTCAAACTGTAGGGTATAAACTATCACGCTATTTACTATGGGGGACGAGCAATATTATATTATGTTCGTATTTTTTGGAAAAAAACGCGCCAAAATTTTAGGGTATTGTGATGGTTATCGATTTAACTTTTAGAATGATTATCATCACGCTATACCTTTATGGAACTGAGCAGTCAATCATGAAATATATAGGAACGGCTATTTAAGATAAAATTCAACGAAGCAATTAACTCATTGGTTGGACGATTGCTTTGCAAATATGGGGTTGTAAGTTCGATTCCCAACTACGGTTTTTGTTTTCTTTTTTTTTCACATTTTGTTACACGTTTTTTTTTTTGTTTTGATTATTCAAATTCAAATTCAAATTGTTTTAATTCAGACACAAAATATCCATATAGTGTTAGTAACATACAAAAAATAACTTATTGCCTAGTGTTAGTAAAAATCAACCTCCGCACAAACTGCTGGACAATCGGAGAGCCGAAGCTCTCGGCTACAGTTTTCAGGATGCTGTTTTGACTGTCCCTCACTGTCCTCAGTAGCGACGCCGTTTTTTTGCGTATAATTGCATAAAAGCCGTCGGTGCGGGCTTGCGCAAACATTTCTGACGCGCTACAGTAACGAGGCAGCCTCAACAACATCCTGAAAGCATTGTTATACTGGACTCGCAGGGTATCCAGCGATCTCTTAGTATAATTGACCCATAGATTGCCCGTGTACAAACTTTGGCAATAAGCCTTGAAAAGTGTTATTTTCACTTGGTGTGTACACCGCGCAAATCTACGGGACAACATATTGCTCCGGACCGCTAGAGCCCTGCGCTCCCTCTCAATGTCCACATCGTCCTTGAGGTCAGCGGCAAGACAATGCCCTAGGTATTTAAAAGTTGACACCCTATTAATTGGTGACCCGTTCAAAAGCAACTCGGGTCCTTCTCCACGGCGTTTGCCGCTGACCTCAAAGACCATGTATTCACATTTATTTACATTATATTTTAATCCATGTGCGGCAGCGTAGGTCTCACATGTTTTAAGCATCTGACTGATTGCTCCCGCCGACGGACCCAGCAGCACCATGTCATCTGCATAGCTGATGTTGTTAATTCTAACCCCATCAACACTGCATCCGACACGCATGCTGCTGAGTGCGACTATCAGGTCATCCACGTAGAGGTTGAAGAGCCTGGGAGACGTCAGACCACCCTGTCTCACTCCGCACTCCAACCTATACGGCTCAGAGACTGTATCATCCCATTTCACCCGATTGACTTGGTTACCATACCAGTACTGGAATAGCCCACATATTTCCGCGGGTATACCCCTGTCTCCCATCTTTCTCCAGAGCACATCGTATGAGACAAGATCGAACGCCTTGGAGAGATCAAGGAAACAGGCGTACACCGGCGTACCGCGATCTTTATAATATTGAACGGTATGCTTGAGACTTAAAATAGCACTTTCAGTTGATAGTCCGGGGCGAAACCCGAACTGTGCATCATGAAGATGTATATAATTACTTAAGCAAGAATCAAGCAGACCGTCCAACACCTTGGCTATTATAGTCGCAAGAGAAATGGGACGATAGTTACCTCTGTCCGAGATGTCGCCTGTCCTGTTCTTCACAATGGGAACTACGGTGGTCTTCATTAGATCATCAGGTAGGTATGCATGACTAATACACATTGTGAAGAACATAGACAAGACTCGCGGTAAATGGACACCTGCGTGCCTCAGGTGCTCAACGCTGAGACCATCATGTCCTGGGGATTTGCCTCGTTTCATGTTGTTAATGGTTGCATATACTTGCTTGGTTGAAAAACGTATCAGAGGTTTCGCGCCAGGACGGATGGGCTCACAATCATTCACCAAGGCCGAGGGACCGCGAGGGGACTGAACTTTAAAATGGTCCTTGAACACATTAGCAATTCCCGTCTTATCACTTATCCCTTCCACACACGCAGAGAGGCCAGGTTTCGCATCCAAATTACCAGTGCACTTCCAAAATTTACCAAAATTTTTACTTGCTCGCTGTTCTGCTAGCCTATCCATTACAATTTGCTCAGCATTGTTTTGACAAAATTTTAGTCGACTTTTAAACACTTTTCGCGTCTCATACATTTCATCATACACCGGGCCCGACGAAGGACGATTGTTCAGTATCCAGGTCTGAAAGCTACACCTGGCCTCGCGGTGGGCGTCTCTCACATTCTCATTCCACCCACATACTCGTTTACCTCGCCTCGCCCCCCCCCCAGATGTTCCTATAGATTGCCTAGCCGCCGCACACAGGATTTCTACAATCTGTCCGTACAAATTGTCCAGAATAACTCTGTGTTCAGCCAAACCACATGATCCAACGCTGCACCTTTCAAACTCATGGGGGAAATCAACGTCTCGCAGTTTACTGTCACATAAATTATGATAACTTTGCGTTTCTGACTTAGTTCTTTCACCCCAGCAGACAGAATTGCGGCCAGCACCCCCAGTCATCAGTTTAGGCCGCACAACTTCCAAATCGCAATCCAGATGTATCGGTAGATGATCTGAAACGTAAACATCCTCCGATACATCCACATTTACAATTGTATGCCAAGCTGATACTGATACCACACTGTGATCCAACCATCTCCTGCTTCCGTGTACATCACTTATAAAAGTGTAGGTACCACTATCAGCCCCCCGTTTCCTTACATCAGCACAAACCCAGGATTGGTCAGAACAAAAGTTCATTAATTCATTATAGAACAACTCTTGGGGGTGAGCGTTGAAATCACCCAATATAAAAACATTCTCTATATCATAACTTGCTATGGTAGCACTAATCTCACTTAATACGTCTGTAAAAGTTGGTAAGTTATCTGGACAATCTTATCTATCTATCTTATATGATTATGTCCCTATAATATATTATAATAAAATCGTAGCGAAGTTAAATTTTTTGAAAGAAAGTTATTGCTACGAGGTCTGGGATCGATTCTTATGCGGAAAATATAGTTTTTAGAATGTTTGTCAGTTCCAATTGTAGGGTATAGACTATCACGCTATTTGCTATGGGGGATGAGCAATATTACATTATTTTCTTATTTTTCTCTGCAAATTATAAAAGGACGCGCCAAAGGGTTGGGATATTGTAGATAGTTACCGATTTAACGAATGTTGGACGAATGATTTGAAGTCCTGGTAGTAAGTTCGATTACCATCTGTTTTTTTTAAACTATTTTTTTTTTATTAATGTATTAATTAACAAAAAAAAGGAAAACTTCGTAAGCTATGGAAACCTACTACGTCACAAGTACTTTACAGTCACAAAACATTCAAGGTTGTATTCTTATCATTTAAGACCTAAAGACTGTAGGAATAAAATGACTTTTTACAGATTTTGACAGCAGATTTGTCCTAACGATTCTAAAATATGTATGTGTGTGGATCTTCTGGAATCGCTGCCACACTGCTTCCTGGTGACAAAACAGCGCACGCCATGTTTAAGATTCCCATCGATTTAGAGAGCAACGAAACGCCTGTTTGTGGGGTGTCACGAAACAGAACAAGAGATGTGTGCATAGGGATTGCGCTTCATCGTATAGTATGAATGCATTATTGCAAATAGAAAAGCAGTGGAAGCTGTAAACAGAACCCTGGAGGACATCCGCAGGAACCAAGATATGATGGGTGGTGTCACAGTTCTGACAAACAAAGTGAATACTTCGTTGAAAAGGTCGTCTCTATGGTCGAGAGTTCATAAACTGCGCTTGACCATCATCATATGAGCTCGGTTTGGCGTGAATTCAAATGCTCAAGAATTCTCCGATGTTCTTCTAAAAGTTGGTGAAGGCACTTTACCAGAGACTCTTGGTAGAGTAGATCCCACTTTAGAAGATCTTATTCATTCTGATATACGAGGACATCAGTCAAATACCGTACCAAGACAATTCTTGGATGTGTGTCCATTTTAACTCCGAAAATGATCAAGCTGCAGCGATCAACCACAGTATTCTCTCACAAATTGAAGGGAGTGAAGTGATATACACCTCCATTAATGCCACATATTACCCCGTAGAATTTCTCAATTCGCAAATGGCAAGTATCCTTTCCGGTTGTATATCTGTGTAACGGAAACCGGCTCAAAGTCATGTCTTTACAGAGAAACGTCATCGAGACGGAAATTCTAACAGGTTGTGGCGATGGCGAGACAGTGTTTATAGCGCGTATACAACTAATTCCCCACCATTACCAGTTTAAGCGCGTGCAGTTCCCTGTGAGCGTATGCTTTGTGATCAACAAGTCACAGGGGCCGACATCGAAGACTGAAGGCTGCGGGTGTCGACTTCAGGACAAGCTGCTTCTCATAAGAACAACTGTTACGTCGCTTGCTCCCGAGTCACCATTCCTGACTGTATATTTTGGCTGCTGAGAATAAAACTACAAATGTAGTATACAGGGAAGTTTTATAAAAATGTGGCTATTATTGTAGTATATTGTGACGTTTTACGACTTCCACGCGAACGAAGTCGCGGGCAGAAGCTAGTTTATAATATTAAGGATTTATAAAACAATTGCTTGCTGCACTTACAGTAAACACAAAATTTTGATTTTTACTTTATAAAAATTATGAAATATGAATAAGAAAAATTGTAATTTTTTTAGGAATTATTTGAGCCTTCCAGGTAAGAACGGGATTCGACCTTTGGCTCAAATCTTGCTACACAAGAAAAAAAAAGAAACTTATCTTGTTACTTGTGACCTGTAGTGCTATTCTGTAACCATCTCACTGTGTTATCTTAGGTGAAGTGAGCGTGGAGTGAGCTGTCAGTTGCTAAGGATTGACACTATTGGCAGCTCACTTCACCTAAGTTATCACGGTGAGTTTTTTACCGAATAGCACTACTGGTCGTAAATTAAAAGGTTAATTAGTCAATCACTAAAATGTGGGTTCACTGATCTAAAGAGGATGCTTTAACCTCTTCAATAACCTCTCGTCGAAAAGGGACCGCTCGTTTGAAACTAAAGTAAACACATTCATTTGTTTCTTGGTTTATTTGGGACAGACACTACAGTTTTAACAAAAACTGTTATTTTTCTAACACTATATGTTTTTATTCTTTTTTCACAAATATTAAATAGTAGCTTTTTCCCGCGGCGTCGCCCACGTGGACGTCGGAAATTTCCCACGGGAACGTACGTCGAAGCTTATGAAACTATTTGTTGGATAAGGATTATCATGATACAAAATATCATCATCTTTTGATTCTACCCGTGTTTTGATTGACTAATTTGAACAAAAAACGGTTATTGTGACTTAACTATACTTTAATATAGTTAGACATATTATTATAGCCTCGCGGATTTTTTTGTGGGTAATAATGAGTACTATAAATATGTAGTACATTATTTTATGTATCATCAATAGTTTCCACAGCGCGCGCCAAATAATGACTTTTTTAAAGGCAAATTTTTGATATCTTGGGTTACATTCTTTCAATTTTCTTAGGAATCTATTTTTTTTTTTTGATATATACAATACAGCCCATGTTACTCGCTGATAATGAAGCTTTCTATAGGTATAAGAATTTTTACATCGGTATTTTTTAGTTTATCCTTTACCAACAAAAATCTAATATTTTCTCTTTGTAATATTTTATTATAGTCTAGACAATAAATCGGACACCAAACAGACACTAAAACACACACACTAAAATACCGGACACCGGACACCGGACACTAAAATATTTAGGTATATTAAGTACTAGCTGCGCCTCACGGTTTGACCCGCATAAGTCTCCATTCCGTGGGAATATCGGTATAAAAAGTATCCTATGTCCGAACCCAGGTCATGGTCTATCCATATGCCAAATTTCATCCAAATCCGTTTAGCCGCTTTAGCTTGAAAGCGTTATAAACAAACATACTAAAAAACAAATCTTTTTACTTTATTGTATTACTAGCTGCGCCCCGCGGTTTCACCCGCATAAGTCTCGATCCCGTGGGAAAAAAAAGTATCCTATGTTCCAGGGCATCATCTATATATGTGCCAAATTTCATCCAAATCCATTCAGCCGTTTTAGCGTGAAGGCGTAACAAACAAACTTACTTTCGCATTTATAATATTAAGGATATGTATATATGCTTTTGCCCGCGGCTTCGCCCGTGTGGATGTCGGAAAATGTCCCACAGAAACGTGCTACCGTGATTCAGAGTATCCTGTCCTAACCCAGGTCATGGCCTATCCGTATGCCTTTCATCTAAATCCGTTCAGCCGTTACGGCATGAAAATTTTACAGGCAGATAATAAATCTGTTTTAAGGTTCCGTACCTCAAAATGAAAAATTGAAACCCATAAAGGATGACTTCGTTGTCTGTCAAGACCATTTTTCTCAGGAATGCGTGGAGGCACCAAGTTGAAATAGATATCAGAAACTTAGATCTAAGGTTTCTTGGAGCTGTAACGAAAATAAAACTTCCAAGTAAACGCAATAAAAATATACGGCCATTTATGCTGTATATTTTGACACTCGTAAACAAACCAGTCTATTTGGTACTTCCCGTTGGCCCAGCAGCATAAAGTTTGGCGAGAAGTAAGGTCAAGTAAGGAGGAAAATCCGAAAATTGGTAATTTATTTGAACTGCAAAGTTAATTTTTTTCTTCAAAATTCATAGGCCGTGTCTTAAAGTAACATTTAGACTGTATTTCGTTATCTATTAAAAGTTCTTTTTCAATTGAAAAGTTATGTTTGTCCTTCAATCCAGATTTGGAAATTCGGGCAGCCGAGCAAGCACAACTTTGAGACGGAACCCTTAGGGCGCAAGTCCTACTCACACATGTCCGGTTTTTTTAAAATAAATAAAACAGTGTTATTATTATGATTCTAAATGCCTTTCTTAAAATACAATTTATTCATTTTACTATTATTATCACCATTGATTTGTTGATGAAAAATTTTAAAATTTTCTGAGCCGCCATATTTGAATTTCATTTCGACCCCACTATCGGTTTTAACACCCTCGAAAACCATGAAAACAATACCCAAGATGAAAAATTTTTAGAGCCGCCATCTTGGATTTTCATTTCAACCCCACTATCGACTTTAACACCCTCGAAAACCGTGAAAACGATACTCATGATGAAAAATTTTAAAATTTTCTCAGCCGCCATCTTGGATTTATATTTGAATCAAATTCACGCTTTCTCTCTCTTTCTCCGGCATGCAGTATACTCGAGTCGATGTGTACAATTTTATTCCACGACACTGAATCACTTTACTCTTTTTTTTTGTTTTTTTTTTCTGCCGGCATTCTTTCTCTTTCTTTCTCTTTGAATTAGAAGAAAACAGTCGCAAGTATTAACACTTTATAGCGTGACGATTTCTGAAAGTTTAAAGAACTGAACTTCGTTCCAAAAAAACAATGTTACTCTTGAGGGATGATTTTTGAAAAACGTTGAAATATGTAATTCTTTATTTGGTACCAAAAGCATAAATTCAAATTTTCATAGCTCTAACTTAAGAAATTATAGGTTTCCCATACAAACTTTCATCCCCTATATCTCCCCCTTAGGGTTATTTTTGAAACAAAAAGTAGCCTCTGTCCTTCCCTGGGATGCCATCTATCTTCTTGCCAAATTTCATCGAAATTCGTTTAGTGGTTTAGGCGTGAAAAGGTAACATACAGACAGACAGACAGACAGAGTTACTTTCGAATTTATAATATTAGTATGGATTTATATCACTTTTGTTTTCAATTGAGTCCTTAATGTAGCCTTCAGCCACTTTATCGGACTTCCAACCTCCGTGTCTTTTCAGAGTCATCAAATGCGCTCCAGAATCAGCTAGAAGTGCCAAGAATGATAAAAGAGATCCAATCAAAGAGTATTTAATAACCCCAGCACGCCGTTTCAAACAACATTGCTGGAGCGTTGTAATGTTCCAAATTCAAAAAACGCGCCTGCAGTGGATTTGATTTTCTTTGACCGTAAATTCGATACTTCGCATGTTCTTTTTTCGAAAATAATGACAATATTTCCATGCATGTTTGAGAAAAATATTATAATCACATCATCATTCCAACCACCACGCTGTCAGTAGTAATGACAATACTTGATGTTATGTCATTATTACTGATAGTGTCTAGACCCCTACTAATTTAGAAAATTATCAAGAAAATTAAGAAAGATTGGTCTCGCTGCGCTCGATGCAGCGAGGCCAATCATTTATCTAAGGTCATTTTTACTGATAATTTAATGACAATACTTGATGTTATGTCATTATAACTGATAGTGTCTGGACCCCTACTAATGTAGAAAATTATCTCAACATTTCGCCGCGACATTAGAGACAATATTATTTTATTAATCGAATGACTGCCTCGATGTTCTAGCGGTAGCAAGTGGGCATGAGGTCCTTTTTTTTTTTGGGTGCGAAATTATCAAATAACTTCTCCTGCTCTGGGCGGAGTGGGAGGGCATGTCAGGCTCTTACTGACTAAAACCCAGCCGTGTTCCTTCGGTTGCCATGTTGCCAGGGACCACGATTTCCCTTTCGGTATTTTTCGCAACCCCGGCAGGCATCGGCCCTAGCGGACCCCGTCAGTTCTGCTGAAATCTCTTTGAGGCGCGCGTGGAACACAACGCGCCGTCGACCTGGGCGAGCATGAGGTTCTAGGTTCCAATACCAGGTCGGGCAGAGTGTTATTGGATTTTAACATCTGGAATTTCTCAGCAGCAGCGCGAAGTCTGGTTTTGTGCCCGGTTGGTGGCAATAGGCTCGCCCTCTATTACATGGGACTTAAACATAACTGGCGAAATGTGGATGTACTATACACCTCTGCCTAACACGTTGGAGAATAAAAACAGGCGTAATGTTATGTCCGAATGATTAATTTATTATAACATCACAATGATCATTATAAAGGTTTCAATTAAAAACAAGTTTTCAACCAGATATGTACAAAAAAAACAAAAAAGTAAAAGAAGGAGGAAGGAGGAGCTCTTAGCTAAGTAATATCAGCCGCACGGGTCGATCCATTAGGTTAAGCTACGCTTGCCGGGGTTAGTCCGTCGATGGGGTGACCATCTTTACATACCGAGTCTCCTCCGTGCCTCGGAAAGCACGTTAAGCTGTTGGTCCCGGTTGTCATTCGTGGATCTTTGACACAGAAGCCCGAAAGTCATGAAAACCAGTCATACCAGGGGTATCGTAGTACCCAGTTACTGGGTTGTGGAGGTCAGACGTCTGTCTGTCAGTCACTCCATATAAAATAGCGGCATTCAGCTTCATCCGGTTAGACTGGAAGCCGACCCCAACATAGTTGGGAAAAGGCTAGGCAGATTGTTTTTTTAATCAAAGTAAAATGAACCAAGAGATCTTAAAACTTTTAATTGGCCACGAATTTGAATGACGCAGGTTGACACGGTTTATCAAGAGATATTAGAATATGTTTATTCTCGTGAAAAGTGTTCGCGCGTCACTACAACCGGAGTCAGTACTCCGGTTCCTAGTATTTTTTAACCGACTTCAAAAAGGAGGAGGTTCTCAATTCGGCAGCATGTTTTCTTTTTTTTTTTTGTATGTTTGTTACGCGATTACTCCGCCAATTATGAATTGATTTTGATGATTCGTTTTTTGTTTGGTAGGTCATACTTCAGAGGTGGTCCCCTATAAATTTTATTCAATAATACGTATTTTTTCTCACTTAGTATGTGGATGATATGATAACTTCCTGTCAATGTTATTTACATAGCAGGTAGTGGTATTCGAATTTATGTGGGGTAGGTACCACAGCTAAAAAGTGAAAAATAAAAACTTTTTACAAAAAAAAAAAACAACCGCCTTCAAAAAAAAAAAACACTACAAAGTGAAAAATGACTTTGATTTCGGAAGTCGGTGACAAAGAATGAAAATTCAAAACGAAAGACGCCGACTTCCGAAATTAAAGTTATTTTTCACTTTGTAGTGTTTTTTTTTAAGTCGGTTGTTTCTTTTTTCAATACATTTCACAAAAAAATTGCGCAAATGTTTGCCAGCAGCGCCCACCTGTCAACGTCATTTAAGCGTCAAAAGAGTCTTGTAGCAGTGTAGAGTACGCGCCACCACAGAAGTCCGAAAAAAATATTTGTAGAATTACATTTTTTTTAATGCAATTTGATGCAATGACATAGACACTAGGGCCGCGTCTATCGGACTTTAGTGGTGACGCGGACTCTAGTGTCTGCTGGATTTGACAGGCTTTTGACAGTATTGACATCATCCGTTACAGAGGTTACGTTTTAAGTCCGTCATAGGGAGCGAGCCTACTGCCATCAACCGGGCACAGACCCAGACTTCAGGCTCCTTCCGAGAAATTCCTGATGGAAAACCCCAATAACACTTTGCCTGATTTGAGAATCGAACCCAGGATCTCATGGCCAGCATTGTAGCGCTTGCGACCGCTAGACTAGCGAGGAGATGTACCTCCCTAAAAATATTCTTCGGCACCCATGGTGACCCCTCCAAACCCCAAAGTGAGCATAAACCTTGTGACATATTGCAATTAAATGAAAGAAAATGTAAAACTCATATTAAAAATACACTTTGTAAACAAACATATTACAAATTAGAGGATTTATATCCAAGATAAGAGTGCTTGGAAACATGCTGGTCCTGCTCCATAGGACAATTTAGAATCAAGACAAAATCAAACTGGTTGCTAATTTAATTGTAAAATTTATTACTTTGTGTTTTATGACATTGATTTTACATTCTGTGATTACTTCCTCACACACTGTCTTATTAATTGTAAAATTTTAGGAAAATCGTCTACTTTTACAATGTTTGTAAATATGTGAGCACCATGTATCTATCACATATTAAATTATCTGTCGTTGCTTCATTTTTAATTGTTTTTACCTATTGTGGTATGGTAATTTTATTCTAGGTGCATCGTCGTCACATATAATAATTATTTAACAAATGTACGTACATATACAAACAATTGTAAAACGTTTTAAAAGAGTAACGGTGGAGTTTCTTGCCCATTCTTCTCCATACGAAAACTACCTTTTGGAAGGGGCGACTAGAATCAATTTTATTATTTTGTAATTTTTGACGTTCAAAAGTGCCATACATGGGCCTATTTGAAATAAATGATTTGACTTTGACTTTAAATAAAGAGGTTATGTATCTCTCTATCGTTGCATGTTTGCAGGGTTTTCAAAGGAGGCGATATTTTTAATTATGAATCGTGCTTTTCGGCGTAGCACATGATATGCTGGAGAATCTCCGCATGTGCAAACAAGGCGTCATTTTCTGCATTCGATAATTTGTCTTAGCTTCGTCTGCTCGAACTACCATCAGCAACGGTACATAATTTAAGTTTTATTTTTTATCGTGTTGCAAAAAGACAAAATAATTTGCTAATGCTTCAAATGAAAACTAGTGAGATGTTTTTGCAATGTCTCACCGGCACTCATACCCTATAAAAAATGCTGTAGCTAAAGTAATCTGTTCTGCTTCTACCACAGAAGTTTTATTTAATAACGATGATGATGATGACAATGATGTGGTAATGACCTAGTGGTTAAAGCCTCGTGTCTCATGTACGAAGTGGTGGGTTCAAATCCGGAGCAATTCCAATGTGACTTTTTCAATTCATATGGACTTTCCGAATTTATCTTGGACATGACTGACATCAGTGAAGGAAAACTTCATGAGGAAACCTGGATCTAGAGTTAATATAAGTCTGAAATCGCCAACCCGTCTTGACAAAGCGTGGTGATCAGTGTTCGTGCCTATTTTGTGTGAGAAAAGGCTTTTGTCTTGCAGTGGGATAATGTTCTGTTCTGCCTAGCCTTTTCCCAACTATATTGGGGTCGGCTTCTAGTCTAACCGGATGCAGCTGAATACCAGTAATTTACATGGAGCGACTGCCTATCTGACCTCCACAACCCAGAAACTGGGTATTACGATACCCCTTGGTAAGACTGGTTGTCAGACTTTCGGGCTTCTCACGACCCGTAACGACTGTCAAAGATGTAGTGGGACAATAATAGGCTGGTATTATTATTATTATATTATTAAGTATCTACGTAAGATTAATTATCTTACGTAGATACTTTATAATAACAAGAGTCGTCATAATTCTGTCATAAAAACCAGTGTGACGTTTTTGTAAGTAAGTAGGTACTATGATATTATATTTCTTCCATTGTACATGAGTGACCTCTCTGAACTTGTGCCCATGTTAAACGCACTGCTAACGTTAGCATGTTACCTTATAACAATTATGATGGTTTCGTCAAGTGTAAAAGATATTTTTGTATTAGCGAGCGACGGAAAAATTCAACACGCTGTGAGGCAACGAGTGGTCATCAACACTATTGTTCCTTTTCTAGATACCACCATCAAACAGACTGGTATCAAAGTCAAAGTAAAATAATTTATTTCAATTAGACATATAAATGGCACTTTTGAACGTCAAAATTTATAAAAAATAGAATTGATTCTAGTCGCCCCTTCCAAAAGGTAGTTTTCGTATAGAGAAGAATAGGCAAGAAACTCCACCGTTACTCTTTTAAAATGTTTTACAATATTTTCAAATATTTTGTATACATTATTTATATAATTACATGTGAAGACGATGCACCTGGAATAAGATTACTATACCATAATAGATAAAACGAATTAAAAATGGAGCAGTGACAGATAAATTAATTACTTATGAGGTGCATATGTCGTGGCCAGATCTTAGAATTAATCATTTCATGAAATTATCGACTATTTCATGAAATGGTTGTGTTTCATGAAATGGCCAGCTAAAATTGACCATATCGTTCAAACGTCAACGTTAAATGATATGTCAGTCGACGTTTGGCCATTTCATTAAGTAAGATATCGATGCAAATATTACTGGCATTCATTAACTTTAAGTAATCTGGGTCAGTGGATAAATAAAACATTTTAGAGAGCTTTCATTCCAGAAGCAAAATAATAATTAATAAGATTTGAATAGTTAAGTACTAACCTGTGAAATACGTTCCAAACTCCATGGTTTTTTAAGATTGCGCTCGTTTTTCGAGTGAATTTCATAAAAGTCACGTAGCTTGGTATAATAACGATACTTCACTGCACTTTTATCTTCCATTTGCATACTTATAATTCCTTTTCTGACTCCGGGCTGAGAAATTCCAGATGGAAAATCCCAATAACACTTTGGAATCGAACACATGACCATGCTCAGAAGTAGACCTATATAGCGTGTAACATAAATGTGTGGTCATATTTTAGAATGAGGTACAGACCATCAAAGTTGAATACTTTCTTCATTGGACCAACAATGTAATCACGAAAAATGATCAAATGATTAATGATTTTATTTCTGTAAGTAGGTTTGTACAAACACTTTTACACGTCAATCATATTTTAAAAACTAGATGAGGTCGGCGTTTCCTATCTGACTACTCTGAGAAGAAAGGCCGAAACAAACTCAGAGGTCACAGTCTCTTTTAAAGTCCAGACATAATCTTGGTCAGATCATGTGAAGGCCATGTGGATTGGTGTCTGAAGTGGTCTTTAGAGGAAAGCACCACACAGATTGAGAGGGCCTGTCCAGTCAGTGCACGCATTTGTCAGTTATCGTGTAGCTCAACTCAGAATTTAAGGAGCTCAACGATTCGACGAACAATACCAAAAAAAGGACATTTGTGTAGGCCACATAAATTACTCAAACTGTCAGACCATGATTAAAACTAATAGAAAAAATTAAAAACAAAACAAAAAGGAATGACACATATAGTCTTCACATTCACAATAATTAAAATAATATAATACTTTAAAAGTAAATATTCATGTCATTGTATACAGTGTGAGTCTTCATAATGTGCACATATCGAAATGAGGGAGTCTATGCTTAATTTTATCGATGGAAAAAATGGTAATTTTTTTTTTTAGTTTAAAAAAAAAAAAAATTTTACAAAAAAAATTTAAAAAAAAAAATTTTTTTTTGACTCTCTTTTTATTATTATCTTATTTATAAATTTTACAATTAAAAATTGAAGAAAAAAATACAGATTTTTACTAAAAAAACATGTTTATTTTCAATTGAGGGTAGTTTTTTTCTCAATTTTAATTTTATGTGGACGGCTACTTACTTTCAATCATTATGGAGTTTGTTTCATCGCGATAGCTGATTCAGTTTAAAAGTTACACAGTTTTGTTACAATTTTTTTTTTAATTTCATAAAAAGTATAAAAAACAATATTTAGATTTTTTAAATATTTTTTCTGTCGTTAAAATTAAGCATAGATTTCCTCATTTCGATATGTGCACATTATGAAGACTCACACTGTATATAAAAATCATTAATGTCAATGTGTATATTAAAAAAAATCCAGAAATAATCTTGGTCAGAGCATTTCATTTGAGGACCATGTAAATTTGTGTCTGAAATGGTCTTTTGAGGAAAGAACCATACAGATTTATTCTTTGCTTTATCTTCGAGTCGGGATTGTCACGCAGTGGGTGCCATTGAGTCAGGCCTAGGGAGCGCTGGTATGACGATTGGACTCATGCACGACGAATTGACCAGAAAAGGGAGTAGTAAGAGTGATTTGGAAGTCCAGGTTGGAAATCTTTGCCTAACAGTGGGACAGAAAAGCATAGGTTAATAAAGAAAAATACAAAAAAGGCAACACAGCGGAGCTGTGGAAGATTATGGGCTATACCTATATAATTAAACTAAAGTCCATACGCAATAAAAAATAAGCATGCATTACTTTTTTGAAGTAGAAACTTTTTTAAACGTGTATACAGGCTGTTTGGCAGAACGTTGAACATACGAAAATGGTGTATAGGTGGGGTCATCTGCTACTTACTCAGCCCTAATTTATTTGGTCCTGGCGCCCTGGATATAAAAAAATCTTTTTTTTGCTTTCTTCTAGTTTCACAACTTTCTTAACTTTAAAGTGTAATTTTTATTTAAAAAATTGGTATAACAGGCATTTTTTTTTTAATCTTTAATATTGGCAGATTCTTATAACAGAAAGATGTAAAAATACTTAAATCCTAATTTCAACCTGCATTAAAAAAAATATCCAGGGGGCCAGGGCCAAATAAATTAGGGCTGAGTAAGTAGCAGATGACCCCACCTATCCACCATTTTCGTATGTTCAACGTTCTGCCAAACACCCTGTATAATAGTACGATTGTGGTGTGTATTTGAATATCATAATTCTTAAGTATACTAACTAAAATATGGATCATTGTGTCTGAATTAAATATATAAATAAATAAAATTAAACCACCGTTTGTATGACAACAAAAGAGTGTTCAAGAATGTATTTGTAGCTTAAGGCAAATTAAAGTATCAAGTCTTGTAAAGCCCAAGTTTTACCCGACTACGGTGGAGCGTTATGATTTTGACCGGTATGTATGTGGGGTATGCATGTTCATCTCGACACCTGCAAGGAATAACATCGTAACTCAGTTTTAGGCAATTTTAAGTTACAATCATATTTATGCTGTACAAAAAATGCTGATATTTTTTGCACTTACCCCTATGTGTAAATTCCTTTGCGTACAGATTTGTACAGTGTAAAACATTGTAAGTGAGGGTCAACTGTAGTTAATAAAAGGGTATATTTAGTTACACATCATCATCATTATTATAATTATATGCTCGCTATTATTAATATAACATTGTAATTCAAGATACACTCTTGTTCTTGGAACTGATTATTTCTTATTAAATGAGCTTTCATCGTAACCTTAGGTATAATTATACAATTAATAAATTGTATCTCAGACATCCTTTTTTTTATTTTATGTAGTACATTTTATAAGTCTTTATGCGATTGTATGTCTGAGTTACAATACCATTTTATACCGTATTTATCTCCAGTTCGAACCCAAGGCATACATCTCTGACTTTTTGGATTCATGTGCATATTGTACAATTATCAATTGCTTCAAAAACGGTGAAGAAAAACATCGTGAGGAAACCGGCATGCCTTTTTTTTTTGGGTGCGAAATCATCAAATAACTTCTCCCGCTCTGGGTGGAGCGGGAGGGCGTGTCAGACTCTTACTGATAAAAAGCCCACCCGTGTTCCTTCAGTTGCCGTGTTGCCAGGGGGGCCACGATTTCCCTATCGGTTTTCTTCGAACCCCTGGCAGGCATTGGCCCTAGCGGACCCCGTCAATTCTGCTGACATCTCTTTGAGGCGCGCGTGGAATACAACGCGCCGTCGACCCGGGCTTGGTCCTTATCGGATGGCGAGCTACCCATTGCTCACCGTCCACAAGCCCGCGCCTACGGTGGCCGGATATCTTCCTGTGATTCCCGACGCCCAGGGCGTCTCCTCCTGCGGCGGTCAGGGGCGCGAGGGCGCGAATTTTGCCTCTCCCTCACGCGCTCCGTCTCCTTCTTCGCGAGCATTACTGCTTCGCAGAAAGAGGTGACGGCCTTCCATTTCCTCTCGCTCCGTGGCATGGCCCGAATCTCGGCCGGACGCGAGAGATCACCGCCGCCGATCGCTTCCACGAGGATACGGCGATGCCCTGCCCAAGCCGGGCTGACCTCCACCGTATGCTCCACCGTGTCCTCCGGGCGATCCACACAGTGAAAACCGATGTCAGTGATGCCTGAGAGATATTTTTCGACGGCATGTGAAGCTAAATCAGAGGCCCTTGAACGGTTTTAAAACTCTGACACCAGGTTAGTCACTAACCACACAAGAAGAAGAAGAAGATATTTCTATAATCAATGATTTCCATATTCCAGTAATCAAGTACTAAGTACCTGGAACCGAATTAGTTAGACTAGGTTAAAAAAAAAATAACTCTCAAAAAAGGTTAGGTTAGAACTGTGACCCCTACGCACGAGCCAAGCGAGCGGCCCGGCGAGTGCCAAAAACGACTAGAATATATGGAAAAAAATACTTTAATTAGGGTTAGTTAGTTGGAGTTCTGAATACTGAAAGGGTTCTCATAAACGTCGCGCTGCCAGCCATAAGAGTATGTAATGTGTGATGTTTTTAATCTTGGCTGCCGGTAGTAATGTCTGGTTCCCAATGGCGTTATTTTTGGAAGCCGACGCTGGCAGCGGAGGCACTCCCTAGTTACAATGTTACTCCTTGCAGTCCCCTAATAACTTCTAAACTACTCATAATAATTTGACAAATGAGGTATCTTTGGAAACGTCCTAATCGTCCGCTGGTTAAAGGCAATGAGACGTCACATTGAATATGGCGCCCTCTGTAGGACATAGAGTCAAGAAATTAAAAAAATATGCCATGTTGGGTATCAAATGAAAGAGCTTAATTATTAAAATAAAATAATTTAAATAAAAATAGTTATAAAACTAAAACCAAAATACGACAAAAAAAAAACTAATTCCGGAGTCACACGTAATCTGTTCGGTTTAACGTGTGACTCCGGATTTTTAATTTGTCTGTCTTGACTTCTTGTTATACCTTTTTTACCAAATTAAAGTATCAAGTCTTATTAAGCCCAATTTTTGTACTTAAAATATTGTTTTATTGACGTCCAAAAAATGAAGTAAAAAATTTGCGAAAACTGGCTTCGCGGTACTTTTGGCTGTGCCAATTGATACTAACAGAGGATGTCAGATATTACAACATAGGTAAAGATCTTGGCATAACTGGTTTAATACACATTGCTTACGTACGAAAGTTTTTATCGAACTTGAAAAAACTCAACGGAAGACGTTAGATTGAGTTATAAATCATTAATAATAATTGTCAGTCATTTTTTTTTCATATAACTACATGTCTATACTCCATTTATGATAGCATTAAAAAAATGACGGCTAAATAACGACATGAGTTATTGTGTAATATTGTTGAAGTTACTGCAGTTAAGAGTTATTTTTTTAATGTAAATGGTAAATGAAAAATGAAGAGATCCGTAGGAGAACCAAGGTAACCGACATAGCCCGAAGAATTGCGAAACTTAAGTGGCAATGGACAGGGCACATTGCTCGCAGAACGGATGGCCGATGGGGTCGAAAGGTTCTGGAGTGGCGACCACGTACCGGAAGACGTAGCGTTGGAAGGCCTCCCACAAGATGGACCGATGACCTTGTGAAGGCCGCAGGAATCCGCTGGATGCGGAAAGCACGGAACCGGTCGAAGTGGCGGTGCTTGTGGGAGGCCTATGTCCAGCAGTGGACGTCTTTCGGCTGAAATGATAAAATGGTAAATAGATTACATTGCTTTGTATTTATTTATTTACTTTTACTAATATTACATAACATCACGCCTTGTTTCCCCGAATGGTTGGGCAGAGGTATCCCTGTAGCAGGTACACCCACATTTCGCCAGTTATGTTTAAGTCCCATGTAATAGGGGGCGAGCCTATTGCCATCAACCGGGCACAAATCCAGACTCCGAGCTGCTACTGAGAAATTTCAGATAGAAAAACCCAATAACACTTTGCCCGACCCGGGAATCGAACCCAGGACCTCATGCTCAGCAGTAGCGTTTGCAACCACTAGACCAACGAGGCAGTTATATTATAAAGAGGTAAAATTTGTTTGCTTTTTTGTATGTAGGGGTAATCTCCGGAAATACCAGTGGGATTTGAAAAAATATTTTTGCATTGCATAGTGCAATTCCTGAGGAAGATTGTATGCTTGCGGACGAAGTCGCTGTCAGAAGCTATAGTCGTGAAATAAGGGAATTCGTTATACGTTTTAAGCCTCGTGCAGACTAACGCGACGCGACGGCGCCATGCGACTCTAACAAAACAATTTCTAAGAAAACTTCACAGTAGAATAACAACCGGTGTCGCGTCGTGCGACAAGCCGCGTCAGTCTGCACGAGCACGAATTAAAATATTATAATTGCAAAAGTATCGAACGCTGTCCGTCTGTTACCTTTTTACGCCTAAATGGCTAAACGGATCTGAATAGGACGGACTTTTTTTGGACATAGGATACTTTTATCCCGGTAGTACACACGGCTACACATCAAGCAATAATGTCCAGTATAAGCTGACCTCGCATTGTAAGGACATCCTATACAATACGAGATCAGCATAAACTGGAAATGTATAGCTTGATGTGTAGTCGTGTATACGTTCCCGTGGGATAATTTCTGACATCCACGCGGGCGCCGCCGCGGGCTAAAACTAGTTTTCTTTTATTTTTCGACTTGGACACTGGACACACAACAGTCAGACAATTACATATTGTAGAGCCTCCAACCTGCATCGTTTTATCATGCAACCTCCACGATTCCGTTAAGTCCGGACTTCACCAACATTTAAAGCAAATAAATGACTTTGACTTTGACCAAAGCGGAGACGATATGAGAGGAGAGGAGATGTGTTTTAAACAACCAATAGAATTTCGTTATTCACACATCTTGTCTGCACTCAGCTTCAGTGCATACCACTGAGCCGAGATGTATCGTATTTGTATGGCGCGATCGAAGAGGAGATGTGAGCTGTGCCACGCCAAAATTGAGCCGGTAGATGTGTGCTGTGCCTAGCAAGATGGCGACGGCACGCAGCGGAGACGAGAAGAGATGTGCGTTCATCTCAACATACAACGCTCGCCGAACGTAGCTCAGTTCTGCTTTAGCTAGCACACATCTCCGCTCTAGCCAGCACACATCTCCGCTCTAGCCAGCACACATCTCCGCTCTAGCCAGCGCACATCTCCGCTCTAGCCAGCACACATCTCCGGTCTGGCCAGCACACATCTCCGCTCTAGCCAGCACACATCTCCGTTCTGGCCAGCGCACATCTCCGCTCTAGCCAGCACACATCTCCGGTCTGGCCAGCATACATCTCCGCTCTAGCCAGCGCACATCTCCGCTCTAGCCAGCACACATCTCCGGTCTGGCCAGCACACATCTCCGCTCTAGCCAGCACACATCTCCGTTCTGGCCAGCACACATCTCGGCTCTGGCCAGCACACATCTCTGCTCTGGCCAGCACACAAATCTCCGCTCCAGTCTAGCCAAAACGAATCTCGGCACGGCTTCGGTAGATACACCCTAGCTGAAAAACATCTCCGCACATCTCCGCTATGGTGGAGTCCAGGCCTTCTAAGTTGATGGCATAATTACGAAACAAACATTAATTAGTATTTAGATTAGAAGAAAATAACTAAAGCTGACATGAAAAATATAAAATGAGATAAATAAAACTTAAAGTTTCCAATAATTATGCGTTGTACTACTATAAACACGCGTTTTATTCATACGGCTACCGTTAGCAGACCTCCAATGCTTGCAATATCTACGGACCTACGTGACTGACGGTGTTCAAAGTATAATCTTGAAATCATTGAGGGGTCGCATGCGCAATTTGTCAACCAACCCATCAAAATTCAAATTCAAAAGTCATTTATTCAAACTAAGCTGAGAATCAGGACTTTTCGAACGTCAAAATTACATAAGACAGTCCCCCAAAAACGCCCACCCTTCACCACTTCCTAGTGCCTTTAGCTGGGAAGAAGAAGTGGCGCAATCTAAGGAATCCTTGCTTAACTTCATGGTTCGATGCTTTACCCATCGTCATTTAGTCACGAGTCACTTGTTCAAGAAGACCTGCTTTAAAATGTGATATATAGCTTTGCTCAGGTTCCGAATTATTTAAACAAATTATCTTAAAAATTATTAGCATACGGCCATTATCAAGATTTGAATATAAATTGGAAAACCTTTAACGGTTATAATATACCTATGATGACTATGATGTAAAAAAAAATATATATTTAATAAAATTTATGTAATCTTTTAATCTTGTTGTTTTGCGTCAGTAGATTTGTCCGAAAGTTAGCTAGTTGACTATATAGGTAATGGTACTGTGCCATAGATTGCTCAGTCGAATTTATGCGCGCGCGCAGAACGTACTAATCGAATCGTAAACGTGTTAGTGTTTTTTTTTATTTTCGTGGATTTTTCTATCTTATGGTTGGAAGTGATTTTATGTGATTGTTTTATAGGTAGGTTTTTATTTTTTTTATTTTTTCTGCACATTTTAATAATATCTAATATTATTATTACTTACTAATTTTATATTTTGATAAATAAATTATTATAGCCATTATTTTTTAGAATACAAAATAATAATATAATGAATAATTTTAACCAAAAAAAAATTGCATTATATTTGGGATTTCTTCCTAAAGATTTTTTTTTCCATAGGATCTATTTACATTATTATATCATCCCGTTTTATCCTATTTATTGGATATGGATAAATAAAACTAATTCCTTTAAATTTGATGATATTCTGGTACAATTAAAAATGCCATAGGGGTTGCCGTAGGGAAAATAAATAAAATTTTAAATAGTAATCAGAATCACAATTATTGTTACAAATTACATGACACAACCAAGTTTTCACAATATGATTCCTCAAGTCTTCAAAATTATTGTTATAAATAATGCAGACATGCACATGCAGACTTAATATTAGCCATTAGTAAAATGTCAACAAAAACGTTTATAATAATTTTATTCTTAAATTTATTTAATTCGTTATTAAAATAAATTTGCCTTGGTATAGTAGTCGCAAGCGCTACTGCTGAGCATGAGGTCCTGGGTTCAGTTTCCAGGTCAGGCAAAGTGTTATTGGGCTTTCCATCTGGAATTTCTCAGTAGCAGCTCTAAGTCTGGATTTGTGCCCGGTTGATGGCAATAGGCTTGCCCCCTATTACATGGGACTTAAACATAACTGACGAAATGTGGGTGTACTGGTAGATACACCTCTGCCTAACCCTTCGAGGAATATACAGGCGTGATATTATGTTAAATTTACAATTTCGGAACTAGTAGGTTTAATAACACTGTGAGTATGTATATATCTTAAACTTTATCTCTTGAACTGACATAGGTATACCTTTGACATCAATTAATTAATTTGTTCCATATAAGTAATACTAATGCATGACTGCAGGAGACCTTACTTGTTATTGCCGTCTTTTTTATTTAATTACCATTGTGTAGGATATAAAATTAAATATTTGCACACAATAAGTAATGGTAGAATGTTAAGGGGCCATTAGAGTCATTCTCGCAAATAAATGGATTTGATTTGATATCATATCCAAATGTCGAAGTCGAGATACGTTATAAATTATTTAAGGGCTTATCAACTAAATAAATACAAAGCAGTCTGTAACAATTAGTAAAACAAACAAGGAACAATTGTACCTAAATACTTAGTTAATTAAGTTTAATCTATTCATGGGTAAATTCGTCACAATTGAATATTTCTGAAAGAACTTTTCGTTGTCAATGTAACCTCAGAACACACCGTGTAGAGCGGGGTATATTTAAAAGCTCTAAAACGTCTTATTTCAGTTCATCTGTACCAGAGTTTCCCAACCTTATTTGCATGGTGCCCGCCCGGATTATAAAAATATTTTCGTGCCTCCCCTATATTTTCTTCATTGCTTTAATAAAAAACACACATTTTTCAACTGTCATTAACGAGACACAATAGAATTTTAATTGTTATCCACCTCAATGAGGCGTCTTAACAGATGATGAGATAACACAAATTATTTAACTACATTTTACACTAAATTTAATTAACTATTTATTTGTTGTTACTTAGGTACTAACTCAAATGTAAAATAGTCATAATTATTTTATTCATGCGATGTTTGCGCCTGCATTTTTTAAACCAGTTTGTCGATATCTGGCTCAGTTTTTGAAAGAGCTATCATCAAATCATTAGCGACTGCAAGACGATTGCGCTGCTTAGTCTTAATCTGCACTAATGCTGAAAATCCTAAGGAAACTAGGTGGCGTGACTAAATCTGTGTGTGAGTGTTTTAAATCATAAATAATGATAGTAAAATTAAATTAAAATATCCTTACACTTCATGCCCCCCTTAAGATCTCTCTGCGCCCCACTAGGGGGGCACGCCCTACCGGTTGGGAAGTCCTGATCTACACTAATATTAACAAACAAGCTCGAAAACTACTGGAACGATTTAAAAACATTATTTTACCAGTAGTATGCTTAAAGAGTTTAACTGTCACTAACGAGACACAATAGAATTTTTATTGTTATCGACTTCTAAAGGCAAAACGACTGTTGAGCGGATATTATCTATCACTGAGTAACATAGGCTATAATTTATAAAGACATCACGCGGGTGAAGCCGCTGGAGGAAGCTAGTTTCAAATAAATGGATTTTGACTAGAGATGCGGCGAATAGTTGTTATAGCGAATAGTCGAATACTGATTAATCGCTATTCCCTATGGCGAATAGTCGAATACTCGCCATTATTACTCGACATAAAAAAGGAATATTAAAAAAAACTTTACTTATTCTCAAATAAAAATATGGTTTCTTTATTTTCTGAGGCAGGTTTGATGCAGAAAAAGTAGTTTTTCTACACCTCAATCTGCCCCTGTTGAACTTTAAATATTAAATTATTAATTAAAAAGCCTGACTAATTAACTTCAACATAACTTATTTTTGGCAAACTTTTTATATTAATGAGAATAATGCTAAGTTTGTTTTGTTTATAAAGATTAATAAAAGTTTAATTATTTTGAAGTCTATGGTTTTTCTGTTCATTAAAAGTTTATTTTTATTTAGAGAGAACTATTCGCTGAATGTCGAATAATAGACACTGTTATTCGGTATTCGACTAATAACAAAAAAAAATCGAGTAATGTCGAATACCGAATATTAGCGAGTATTCGCGGCATCTCTAGTTTTAACATTGCAAGTACTAAGTAAAGGAAAAAATCTCCACAGTGAGAAAAAAATCTTTCATGCATCTAACCACATGATACTTGCAGTGCACTGTGAAGTTTACAAGGCCAATTCTCTTTAATAAAACCATCAAAATCTGGCCGTAATCTTAGCAAAAATAAATGTCAAAAATGTAGGTAAATTAAAAAGGTATTTTTGACAGATTACAATGTGAACATTCTTTTATATTCGAAAATTGCCCCTCAGTTTGAACCTCACTCAAGTTGTTTTTAAAATCATTACGGATTCACCCTCGACATTAATGGTTTACTGAATAACCTTGTCGGTCGTACTGTATTACTATAATTTATTCCGTATAAGCAAGTGCAGTTTGTTACAGGTAGGTGCAAATAACACTAATGTTTCATGCACAAACATAGTCTCTAGGCGCAAATACATTTTTTGTGTACCATATACAAATTTTAAATGCATACGGGGTTAACCCGGCAAAACCGGCTAACCCCAAACAAGGCACTGTGTAAATTATCACACTATTTAATTTTAACAAGGACTAGATTTAAATTATCATGCAAATTATCTCTAGAAATGAAAATAACTTAAGTAATTAAAAAAAAAAACAAACTGTGAAAACGTAACTACTTCAACAAGAATAAATCATAAATCCGAATTTTTTGTGAAGTTGTAAAATCTTGTGAAAATTTCTAACAGCGCGTTAAGGGAAATTGCAGGAAAACGATCTTAATGTAATTTTCTTATTGACCACAGCGGACGTGCTTATCAATTCATCAAGAAGTAACTGGTTTCTATAATATCATAATAATCATAGAATCATAAAACCACCTACCTACAGCAGCATTTTTAAATCAAGCTTATTATGACAACGGAACAGCACTCTTGAAATTATTTGTATCTTGACATACTTCGAACCTTAGACACTACACTATCTCTAATATAAATAATTTCTATGTATAATAACCTCATTAATATGATTCATTCTTAATTCTTATACCTACTGAGAATTTATTGTCATATTTATCCCTACTGCTTTGAACCGTTCACTGACCCCGCAGAAAACTGTTATCATTACATACTACTACGAAGATTAGGGATAGATTAATACTTATATAATTATATCACGCCCGTATTCCCCTAAGGTTTGGGCAGAGGTGTACCTATAGTACACCCACATTTCGTCAGTTATGTTTAAGTCCCATGTTATAGGAGGCGAGCCTATTGCCATCAACTGAGCACAAATCTAGACTCTGGGCTGAGAAATTCCAGATGGAAAATCCCAATAGCACTTTGGAATCGAACACATGACCATGCTCAGTAGTAGACCTATATAGCGTGTAACATAAATGTGTGGTCATATTTTAGAATGAGGTACAGACCATCAAAGTTGAATACTTTCTTCATTGGACCAACAATGTAATCACGAAAAATTATCAAATGATTAATGATTTTATTTCTGTAATTAGGTTTGTACAAACACTTTTACACGTCAATCATATTTTAAAGCTAGATGAGGTCGGCGTTTCCTAACTGACTGCTCTGAGAAGAAAGGCCGAAACAAACACAGAGGTCTCAGTCTCTTTTAAAGTCCAGACATAATCTTGGTCAGATCATGTGAAGGCCATGTGGATTGGTGTCTGAAGTGGTCTTTTGAGGAAAGCACCACACAGATTGAGAGGGCTTGTCCAGTCAGTGCACGCATTTGTCAGTTATCGTGTAGCTCAACTCAGAATTTAAGGAGCTCAACGATTCGACGAACAATACCAAAAAAAGGACATTTGGGTAGGCCACTTAAATTACTCAAACTGTCAGATTATCAATAGAAGTAACAGAGAAAAAAATATATATATATATATATGACCCACATAGTCCTCACATTCACAATAATTAAAATAATAATAATATTATACTTCACAAAGTAAATATTCTTGTCATTGTGTGTATATAATTTTAAAGTAAGCAAAATAAACAAAGTTCCGAAAGTAAAAATAAAAATAATAATTGGAGCAGCTCAATCCCAAGCCTTTTTGTCCTCAATGTAATCTTTAACGGTATAAAAAGCTTTCTGGCTTCAGCTGTCCTATACAAAACTTCAATATCTATTGCCAACCCTACCGCATACCGCCAGACTATCAAGTAAAAGGTCTTTAGTTCGAACCCAAAGCACGCACCTCTGACTTTTCAGATTTATGTGCGTACCTATTATGTGATAATCACTTGCTTGCTTCAAAAACGGTAAAGGAAAACATCGTGAGGAAACCGGCATGCCTGAGAGATATTTCTCGACGGCACGTGAATCCATGTCAGAGGCCCATGGGCGGCTTTAAAACTCTGACACCAGGTTAGTCAGTAACTACACGAAAAGAAGAATACATATTGGACCCAAATGTTTAATGATAGTTAATTAATATATTGTTTATTTTGAGGTAAATAGTTTTACAATTTCACTTGAACGTTGACTCCGAACTAGGGTGTCTGAATGTTGGGGGCCGATGTAAAAGATTCTAGTTACTCTTAATTTTAATTTATTCACCAAAATAAGAACACGTATTACAAAAATTTTATATTTGACAATGACAATATACAGTAAATAATGGCTTAAAGTTTGTAATATACAAAGTTTAGGACTATCTGCATCCGAACTAGGTGGTAAATCTGTATCTCGGATTACATTTGATCCCCGTATATAAACTGTGAATATTTAGTAGCCCCTCATTTCTGATTCGATCACGTAGGGAAACTCCAAGCATAGCCCTCTCCATTGCCCTTTGGGTGACTTTTAGCCTTCTGATAAGGTCCATTGTGAGCGACCACGTTTCAGTTATTATTATATAGTTATAAAAGGCAAATGTGGAGCAGTAGACTGTGATAGGCTGAGTTGATTCATAGTATTATCACCATCATCTCTCTGCCTTTGTTACATGTTATTTGGAATCAGCGAAACAAGTTTTATTCTTCCACTCTCCCCTGTCAACCGTCACACTATCATTCACTCTCTTCTCTTTCATATCATTCCTCACACAATCCTTCCATATATTCTTTGGTCTTCCTTTCCATCTCCATCCATCAACATTATTTATATTCATCACTATTTTATGTCACATACGTTTTCTCCCTCCTCATACTATAAACTTTATAAACAGGAATTTTCTCGACACACCAATATACCTCTACTAATCCTCGGTATGTACAAGCATGAACCTAAATATCTTTGTCAAATAACATGCTTGTCCGCCAACACGATAATATTATTAATAAGGAGCTAATCTAAATTAATAACAATTATCTACTATTAGTTAACGACTAAATTGTTTACACAGACATTATTATAAACGGTAACAGTCACAAGGACTGCAAACCTAAATATACAATTAAAACTTAACGATAGAACTGTTTATTTTTAGGTTTTAGACGAAGTAAAAGACACTGGTGCCGATTCCCTTGTTCACAAACTAAACTAAATTTAAGTTCAGTGCTTCTTTTTCTTTATATTTCCTTAATTAGGCAGGACTAAACTAAAATTTATCTTCTGTCCTTTTCTTAATGAAATAGAAAGAAAAAGATGCACTGAACTTAAATTTAGTTTAGTTTGTGGACAAGGCAATCGGCACCATTATCTATTGGTATTTTGAGTTTTGTGTTAAACTTATCAAATTCCGGTTATTTTACACTCACTTTGGAAATTTCTACATCTAATTACACTTCTGTTGTTAAAATATTATTTTCTCTCGCTTTCCTGCAATCAAAATCTAAAAAAAATGTAAATAATCAAGTCTGTGGGAGTGATTTCGTGCAAAGGGACGGAAGTGTGTCACAGGAAGCCGGGGAAGCGCGCGCTATTTGATTTGAACAATGAGCGCGCACGGTGCTAGAGTTGGCCCTCAGAAACGACCTTGACGAGGCCCTGCCCCTTTAATTTGCTTATTACCAAGGTTCGACAGATGTTACACATCATATGCGACTACTGTAAGGCTTGCTCGTGTTTTTCTTTGTATATTCTGTTGCTAAATAAATGTTATTCTTTCTTTCCTTCTTTCTAATTGAGGACTGTAGGTCTTTTTAAAGGTTCAATATAAAAACACCTTGCTTTGTTTGCTGGTTGCATGCCATCTTATCTAGACTTCATACCATTGCTGGTACCTATTTTTTTTTTTCAACCTGTGTTGTCCCACTGCTGTGCAAACCATTCCAATCTTCCCTTTGTGTTGCCTTCTCCGGCCAATCTCCCATAAACGCCTCTCACTAAGTCATCACGCCAGCGTTTCTTCGGCCCCCCTCGGCGACGATGCCCGATTTCTCCTTCACACCTATTATCGTCATATTTTCTCTATCCCAACTGTTTTCATCATTATATTGTATAAAATTCGACGTAAATTATACTTCCAATACTTTTGACTATCAGTATAGCAGCCTTTCATTCCAATTCGTAATGTAAGGTTTTTGTAAACAAGGACATTGGGCAAAAATGTATTATGGTTGGGCCAAATGTCCAACACTAACGAGACCTATGTACTAATCTTAGACATCACTCTTTATATATACTTTACATTTGGATACTTTTTCCCATGGTCCTTTTAGGATCATGCAATATCGAATCTCAGAGAGCAATCAAAAGCGATTTTCTTAGAGGAATCACACAAATGATTCTCACACGACCTACTTCGTGACAAAATAGTGTACAATGTAAATAACACCTACTTTAACAGTTCCTCATTACTATTCAGTAATGTTACTGTTATTTTGAGAGTGCACTTAACCGACTTTTGCGAAATGATTGTCATTTTAATAACGGTTTGCTAATTATTCGTAACCGTAGCTTTGTTGACTAACTAATCGTTTTTACTAGTACGAAATCGGCTATTCTCGAGTAGCTAGTGCAGTTAAGTTTCCAAGCAGTCATATTCGCCTGCCTACGCAGCCTTCAATTTTTGAAAAACTTTTCATTATTTATCCGCTTTTTCATGTCGAGTCTTGGATATCTTTAACCAATCACTAAATTATTATTACTTATAAATTTTTAAATCGGAATAGTATTTGTTCATGACCATATTATGATTGCCCGATCAACCCCGACCATTGGCGAACTGAAAACGGTAGATAAAGTAAAAAAACAAAACAATATTTCTTGAAATATGAAGTATGTCAAAAAAACATAAATAATTAGTACTATAACCCTCTGTAAGGATATAACGGGACATTTTATAGTTCCACAGATATCTTAATTTTTCAAACCTGCTCCATACATGTTTATTGAAAAAAAATCTTAAGCCCTCAGTTTTCAAGTACCCAGTCCCAGTCCTCAGTTACTTCATGTGACATATTTGACCATAGGAATACTAAAAAGAAACCGTTTCAAGTCCAAAAAACTTCGAAATTCTGCCTTCGAAACGCAATTTTCAATCCAGTGTGCGGCGCCTTGTCCACCTGGGGCCGTGCTGTATCTATATAATTTTTTAAACATTTTCAAGCAAATGCACTTTGATACGGATTGTGTAAAAGACGCTATGGCCAGATATATGGAACATGAAGACATATTGAGCAAACTCCAAATAAAATAAAATAAAACGCAGAAGTATGTGATTAGGTTAATAAAGAATTGAGACAAATTCATAGGAAAATTCCGAGTATACGTGCATTATGCATTATGCACGTATCACTGTGGTGAATGTCAAACAAAATGTAGAATATCTACTCGGAACGTCTGTTGGAGTAAACTTAATTAATTTCAATCTAGGATAGGTAAGTAACATTGACTGCATTTCAATTAGTATTTGCTTGACTCGTAATAAACGCAAATAATGATAAGTATTAGTATTTATACATTTTCCTAATGAAGGGTTCATTAGGAAAATTTGTTGTGAAAATTGTCTGTGATACTATAATGACTCTTGCGTGTGTGAAAGTTATTTATAAATAGTGTAGGATAAGTGCCCTTTCAGGCACTTACCCAGACAGGCGCTTTACTTTGTATTTCATCACCACTGCTCTCAAAACGGTGAAGGAAAACATCGTGAGGAAACCGGCATGTCCTAGAACCGAAAATTCGAAGACATATATGTGACATCTACCAACCGGCACTGGGCCCGCGTGGTGGATTACGGCCCACTCCCTCTCACAGAGAGGAGGACTGTGTCCCAACAGTGGGAACATTATAGGGTGATGATGATGATGTAACTTTTGTTCGTCCCCTCCTGCGATACCAAAATTCTATAGAATATAAATGCTTGTTTTTCTCTTTTCAGTTATGTGTTTTTGCAGTCGGCTTTTTTGCTTTTTTTAATAATTAATTTTTGAGAGGTTGACCTGTCTCGTTATAAATTTTTTTGTTTGCCTGTACGTAGGTACCTAATACTTGCATCTCAATTAAAGACCTCACAAGTCTAAGCAATCATTAAAGGGAAATATTTAATTGAGCTTCTGCGCTTCTAAACCTCTTTTTAATTTTCAGACTTTTTCTCACAGTTGGTTCCAATAACTAAACTAAAATGGGTTAGGGTTATATTAAAAACAATGACCAACATCCAAGTTGGTCGCAGTTACTTAACAATTAAGTATTTTAAGAACCACAAATTAGGAATTATTTAAGGTGTCATAAGAAAGAGGCGAAATCATTTTATTAGAGTGTTCAATAATATTTTTGCACATGCCTTTATTAAATTCAAGCCACTAAATAGTTAATTACTTTTGAGCTGTCGAGGAATCAGTCAGTTAGTCATTTCTAATTTTATTTTATTATTTGATTATCTTAAACATAAAAATGCTCTTAGTACAAGTACTTAACCGTTAAGGGACCGTTGTTGCCAATTGCCTGTGATTCAATAGTCATATAAACATTAAAATTTTATTTCTAGAAAAGCTAGCTTGTTTGCAAATCATATAATTATACACCGTGCATCACCATAATTCTTATTAGCTCCATCTACAAATACTTACACAATCACAAAGCTTTATGAACATAATTATAGCCATTATAGGTACTTACGTTTAATAAAAACCTCGAAATCGAATCGTTTTAATTACGGAGGAAAGCCCCATTTACACGATGCGAGGTTCTTGCTTGTATGTATAACTGGAATATTGAGTATGTTTAAGTTTTTTAATAAATTTTTATATCAATTTAATTGCAATGCCTTAACAGACAACTAAGTTCTAAGAACGTACCTATTGTTAACATCTTCAAAATGTTGTATACTTAGTTCGCAATAAAGAATTTGAATTTGAATTTGGCATACAATAAAATTGAAACAACAAATGTCTCGCATCGTTTCAACACTGTTTAGACGGTGCAACTTTTATTGTTGCTTCAAGTTAGGCCTAGCCAGCACTGCGAATTTTATTCGCGCGGTTTATAGGTATTCACTGTATGGCATAGCAACGAGTGCGAATTTTAAACCGCCAGTGCGTGTAAATATATAAGATACCATGTGTTACAGAATAGCGATAAAAATTTCGCGCGATTTTTTATCGCAGTGCGTGCTAGACGCACGCACTGCGATAAAAAAATAAATAAAATACTCATTGCAAAAAAATATTACAAAGGGTTTCTATTGGCCCCAAACTAGGCAAGCCTGTATTTTGGGCACCAATATAGAGGATTTACCATGTAAACATTAATTTAAAAAAAATAGTAAAAAAGGTTTTCCTCAAACTACAAAAAAAAAAACAAAGAATCAGCATTAAAGAAAACATAACAAACAAATCGAGAATAAAAAGAAAATAATAATAAAACTAGGAAAAACCCTAATATGTGCTTATAGTATGCAACAGGCTCTTGAATCGCACCATGTACACACGGCTACACATCAAGCTATACATTTCCAGTTTATTATGATCTCGCATTGTTTAAGATTTCCGGCAACGCGAGGTCAGCTTATACTGGAAATGTATACCTTGATGTATACGTATGTGTACCTAAAGCCGTGTCTCCAGCGTGTGTTTTTTCGAAACATTAAACAAAAAACCTTACACATAAACATTTGTTTTCATACAAAACATCGTGATTGCATATACAAATGTGTATGGGGCCTTTTTGTTGCGATGTTTTTGTGTAAAAACACGCGCAGGAGACCCGGCTTAAATTAGGCTTTACCGACATAAGAATTATTCATGTGTGTTCAAGTAGGTAAGCTATAACTTATTAACTGTGACAGCTCATCTGGCATTCCTCTATTAATTCAACAACCTGTATTGCTAGTTCTAATCAGCGAATACCCCAAAAAAAAACAGTTCCGCATACAAAATTCTATAAAATGAACAAAAAAAAAAGAGAAAAATGTAATTAAATCTAAATAATAATTAAATAAATGTTGGAATCACTGAAATAATATTATGATTTATTAAAAAAAAAAACATAAAATGGATGTCGCAAATAAATTAAATATGTCATAATTATATATGTTTATTTAACTCATAATAATTTCGTATTTTACGACATAGTATAGGTATATTTAAACACAGCGTGATTTACTAGTTTTATTATAGTTTACGACTCGTAAACTGTAATAAAATGATTAAATCATGTTTATTCATTGTTACTAAATTGTCAAAAGTTTTGCAAAAAAAAAACAAATGCAATTCGGATTAAATTTTTGCGGCACTAATATTTTATGAATTTGATAGAACATTCAGGAGAATGAACTATAATTGCGTTTTTATCGCCAATACCATAATTGATAATACGATTATAGATTAAATTAATTCTTTTTATATGTATTATAGACCGTGGCATTAAAACATTAAAGTAGTACCGTTGAGCCAAAATAATTTTTCTAACCTTGACCTAAATACGTACCACACTTTCAATCATAATCCGAGAGTTTTGAAGGATATTGCTAATCCATTGCTTAATCATAGGTTTGAAAAATTCGTCTGCTCAACAACTTAAATAACGTAATAAACGTGGGTGAACTGTCAAAATGAAGCTCATTGCGATATATTGTCATTTTATGTGTCCGCCGTTACCCGAATGGAATAAAATTTTCAAAGTTACAAAAAGTTTGCAACTCTTCTTTCGAGCATTGTTCTTTTGATTTAACATAATCCATGCATTTAATAAAATAGTAACGAAGTCAAAACTGTACGATGATTAAGTTTGAATTTAAAAAAAGTTATTGCTCCGAGGAGTTGGAATAAGTCTAATGCCGAAAATATATTTTTTTGAATTTTTGTCTGTTTGTCTGGATGTATGTTCCGGATTAGCGCAAAAACGGCCGAACGGATTTGGGTGAAATTTGGCAAACAGATAGGTTATAAGCTGGATTAATAGATTTTCTATCTTTTAATCCCGATGGTATGTTCCCATGGGATTTTTTCCGGCATCTACGCGGGCGAAGCCCCAGGCAAAAGCTAACAATTAAAATGATAACAAGCTAAAAATTTAGGATTTGCAAAAGTAAAACCAACAAATCATGCAAGCTAATATGAATTTAACACCCTGTTAGCAATTTTTCTTTTTATTTCTTTTTTTTTTTTGTATACAATTTTCAAAAATTAAAGGCATAAGTAAAAAATAACACACTTAACATAACGTTATAACATCACGCCTATAATCTCCGCAGGGTTAAGCAGAGGTGTATCTATAGTACACCCACATTTCACCAGTTATGTTTAAGTCCCATGTAATAAGAGGCGAGCCTATTGCCATCAACCGGGTACAAATTCAGACTCCGGGCTGCTACTACTATTACTGGATTCAAATTTTCGGTAGACGTTTAGGATAAGACGTAATTCAATCTTATTAGTCAAAAAACTGATCTACGAATCAAAAAACTTTTTTTTGTCGATTTGCATTTTGTTGTTGTTGTTTTAAAAATGTTAATTTCTTAATTCTTGTTAGCAACAGGTATACAAAGAAATTCCTAATGGAAAAACCCAATATTATATTACGCTAGTATTTTTTTTAATGATTCTATTTTTTTGGGAAGTTGAGTACCAACAACACAACACAACATAACAACACACACAACACTCTTATTGAATCACTACAGAATTTTGGATAAATCTACAATTTACTTAGCGAGATTTAATGAATCCCATGCCTCACATGCCTACTTACTTAGTATTCTCAAAAGGTACTCGTGATTGAGACGAAATAAAATCTTAAACACCACTCATAGACTTAATAATACAGACGCTTTGTACAAAAAACCGACATTTTGAACGAGTTTTAGTATTTTTCGCGTATAATATGGTGATAAAATTAATAACATTATTTGAATGGAAATTGCTAATTAAGATGCGTAATAATAATATTAGTAGTCGCTCTATTTGTACTCAATTGTACTCACGAGATGCGCCATTTTATTTTTTTAAAGACTAACGGTGGAGTTTCTAGCCCATTCTTCTCCATACGAAAACTACCTTTTGGAAGGGGCGAGTAGAATCAATTTAATATTTTGTAAATTTTGACGTTCATTAGTGCCTTTTATGTTCCTAATTGAAATAAATTATTTGACTTTGATTTTGACTTTATTTAAAAACAACTTTTTTGCTGGTTAAGCTATGTTGTCCTAGTGCTGGGCAAAGATCTCCCCTTATATTTCCAAATTTCTTTGTGTTTTGTTTTCTCCGGCTAATCAGTCAGGAAGGAGTCCAACTTGTGACGCCAGCGTTTCTTAGGCCTGCCTCGGTGACGAAGCCCATTTTCAGGCACCCACTGTGTGACTATCCCGTTTTATCTACCCTGATGCATTCTGTAAGTGTGACCCACTCAGTCTCATTTCAGCCTCGCAGACGTATCGCCAACATCGGCGAGAGTATTATAAAAAAAAAAGTGGCACTCGGGGACTGCCGCGGTAAAGCTATTGCATAGCATTTGTAACCTCCATACTTCCTATTTGTCAACGCTACACTTGGGATGATGACGTGATGACATATGACAACATCACATTGTCATGGGAACCGTCATTACATGGTAGGCGGAGTGGGGGGTGTTAAGTTTTTTTCGTAACGGAATTTCTTGATTCGGTCGCCGCGCTCAAAGCCCGCGATAAAAGCTATGCAATAGCTTAAAACTTATGTACATAATTTTTTTACAGTTGAAATTATATCTACAATGCACCAAAATACTATTCTAATTTTTATTATAAACTAATACGTTAGCTAAACTATAATATTCTCTGCTAAAAAAATATTACTGAGGTGCTATATTGCAAAATGTAAAATAACATTTTGAACTTTTCCAAACACGGAAGGAAATACTTAGTTCCGGTGATCTAAAACATAAGATTTCTATTTTTAATGCGAATAACACCTTGACTCTAATAAATATTTGCTTACGGAAATTTCCTTTAATGGATATTCCAAGAAAACGAAATATGGATAAGTAATTTATTCAAAGTTCTGATTTGAATATTCTGACATTGCTTCGCCGACAATGACCCAAGTCAATGACGTTATAAACTTTTATTTGGTACACATTTCGCGTATCACGAGACATTTCAAAACTGTTGTTTTGAATTATTTGGGTAAAAAAGCGGCCAAGTGCGAGTCGGACTTCTAAAAACGCCGAGAAAAACACGTTTTTTACATGGGGTTGATGGTGAAATTCGCACTAAGGGTAGGTATCAAAACTGTTCTAACCCAGATTTTCTAAAGATTCAGTCCAAAATCTTCCATACCATAGGTGTAGGAACTACTCATAGCCATTAGCATAGGCGTGACCATATCCAAATAAATCAATATACACTGAAACATTAACGCTATTCTAATGAAGAAGGACAAAAATATGACAAAAAAATATTCTTTGTCACTATTTTATTTCCATCCCAAATACAGAAATGAACAATCAGGAAACTCCATGCGAGTCATACCAAATATGGAAAAAAATGGGAAATTTAAATCAATGATTAATATGATTAAATAAATATTTAGTTATAATAATCACAGTCCACACGTTAGTGGACACTGAGAATGATTCATTTGACACTAAAGATTTGCGCGTGACTTCGTCCGCGATTTTCCACATACAAACTTGATCACCACATTTTAACCTTTATAGGGTTTTTTTTTGTTTAGTTATTGTACCAATTATCAAGAGTAAAGTTGTCTTTTTTCGTCTGTCATACGCATTGCGGTTATAAAAACCCTAATAAAAATAGAAAAAACAAAACTTTGTTTATCCCAATTTTGACCAAAATCGATTCAGTGGATTAGATGTAAACAATAAACAATTAAAAAGACAGATACACTGTCATATTTACAATATACTAGCAACCCGCCCCTGCTTTGTACGGTTTTTACGACTTAACAAAACATGAAGAGGTATTTGTTATACTATGTAAGTTTAATATTAATTTAATAAAAAACTTTTTACAAAAATAAAACAACCGACCTCCAAAAAAAAAACACTACAAAGTGAAAAATAACTTTAATTTCGGAAGTCGGTGTCTTGGGTTTTGTATTTTCGTTTTTTGCCACCGACTTCCGAAATTAAAGTTATTTTTCACTTTTTAGCTGTGGTACCTACCCCACACATATTCGAATACCACTACCTGCTACCAGTGACAGAAACTTATCATATCATCTACATATTAAGTAGGAAAAAATACGTATTTTGTAGCTAACTCAAAAAGTATCCAAGCAAAGTTAATAAAATTTATATGGGACCAATTCGAGAGCACACCCTTTCAAACAAAAAGAGAATTTTCAAAATCGGTCCACAATTGACGGAGAAATCGGTGGACATACATAAAAAAAACAAACATACGCGACGAACATATAACCTCCTCCTTTTTGGAAGTCGGTTAAAAAACATAAACCTTTGCTAAATGGGTGAAAATCGCATAAAAAATTCATAGTTGCATAGTTAAGAAGAACAACGCTATCACACAAACAGACAAGAAATGCGACTTTATTTTATAATATGTACCTAAATATATGTATAGAAGTAATCTATACCCAATAGATGTTTTTATTTCTCTTCCGTTACTTTATGATCTTAGTAAATAAAAGAATATTTGTTTACACTGGATAGTGTTTGCGAATTAGTAGTGTTAATGTTTTTCTTAGTTTTTATTATTTGTGTGTACATAATATTAGCGGAAGGACTTGAGTGGTGTTGGGAACTTTGTTATTTACATTATAACAGTATTGTATTTAGATTTTAGTGTTAAGTCTTGTCCCATAAAAAAATATGTAAGCAGCGTTTTTTTTGGGGCGTGTAAGACGTCATCACGAGTATTTGGTGTAGGTACCAATAACATTACTCAGTATTTTAAACGAGGTCAGATGAAAAGAGCTTTAAAAAAATCCGGCCAAGTGCGTGTCAGACCACGCACAATGTAGGGTTACGGAACCCTACATTGTGCGTGGTCTGACACGCACTTGGCCGCACGCAGTTGGGATGAATTTATCCCAAAAACAAACTTAACTTTGTAGTTGAAAAACATGTTCTTCCATACAGAATATATGGGAGAACATGTTTTTGCAACCGCAACTTGTAAAGCTTGCTTAGCTGTGATAGTTTTCTTTTTATTTTCGTTATATATTCTACTGCTGTGAATTTTTTCACATTTCCAAGACCAACCATTTAGCTGGCAGGGGAGGGGGACTCTAACAAAAATTAGCACTTTAAAGCTTAACATTTCGAAAACGGATTCCTGAATCCAAAAATGTTTTTATAAACTCACAATATTTTTAAACGACCTTTCCAATGACATCCCACACTATGGGATAGACGAGAAAAAAAAACATCCCCACTTTACGTGTAGGGGAGGTACCTTAAAAAAATGGTTTTATTTTACCATTTTGTCGGCGTGATTAATATGTATACCCATGTCAAATTACAGCTTTCTAGTACTACGAGTCTCTGAGTTAAGCCGCGGACAGACAGACAGACGGACATGGCGAAACTATAAGGGTTTCTTGTTTACTACGGAACCCTGAAAAGGGTTTTAAAAAAAAAAAAAAACAAGTGTTGCAAGAAAAACACTCAGAACTGATAGAATGGGGCTCAAAACTTATAGAATGGGTCACAACGCTAACATAATGAGGTACAAAACTGCCTCGTTGGTTTAGTGTTTGCAAGCGCTACTGCTGAGTATGAGATCCTAGGTTCGATTCCCGGGTCGGGCAAAGTGTTATTCGGTCCATCCAGAATATCTCAGTAGCATTTCGGAGTCTGGATTTGTGCCCGGTTGATGGCAATAGACTCGCCCCCAATTACATGGGACTTAAACATAACTGGCGAAATGTGGATGTACTATTGATACACCTCTGCCTAACCCTTCGGGGAATAAACGCGTGATGTTATGTCAAAACTAACAAAGTAAGGCACAAGACGGCACCGATTTTTTTATTTTTCCTGTTATTTTAAACATTTAGTTATAGTAAGTGCTCATAGTAATAAGGACATTGACGCTCCTAAAACTATTTAAATACTAGTCTTTCCCTATTATCTTAGACAACTCATTATAATGCAATATTAGCATAGGAAATGACGATGTAAAAAGACAAATTGTACGAGTCATTTAGTTTTTAATATTTACTTGTATGTTTTTAACATGGCAGATAATTAAAATTCTAATAAGTAACTGATTAGAAATATGCCAAAAAAATTGCTTCTGTTGTTAATATGTATATATTTTTAAGCTATTGCATAGCTTTTATCGCGGGCTTTGAGCGCGGCGACCGAATCAAGAAATTCCGTACTTAACGAAAATAAAACCGTAACGAAAATAATACCTAACACTCCCCACTCCGCCTACCATGTAATGACGGTTCCCATGACAACGTGATGTTGTCATGGGAACGTAATTTTTGTTTTATGTCATCACGTCATCATCCCAAGTGTAGCGTTGACAAATAGGAAGTATGGAGGTTACAAATGCTATGCAATAGCTTTACCGCGGCAGTCCCCGAGTGCCACACGTTTTTTTTTATACATAACACTTTGCTTCCCCGAAGGGTTAGAAAAAAGTAGGTACAACCACATTTCGCCATTTATGTTTAAGGCGACGATAGCCGACTTTTAATGATTTTATACTGAAGATCACGTCTAAACGAGTAGTGTTAATAATTTGGAAAAAATATATGTTAAATAAAAGTATTTTTTTTAATAACTTAATATAGAAATATTTTAGATTATGTTTATATTACATAGTAAAATTAATTTGTCAATTAATGTCTAACGCGGATAAAAAACTGAGAATTATGCAAAATCAATCAAGCACATTTTTTTGAAACTTTTACCATTTTAAAGATAATTTAATTACTGATCTTTTAGTATACGTGTTTTACTACAATACCTTTTCTTTCATGTATAATAAATTAATAATGCGTCTAATTTGGGACAGCGCTCCTTGATGGGCGAGTCCTATTACTGGCTGGACGTACGACGCGTTGCGTGAGCTCAATACAGAACACGCAAGCTAACCACTCAAGATCACTGGCATATATCTGCGTCTTAAGTTCCATGTAATAGGAGGCGAGCCTATTGCCATTAAGCGGGCACAAATCCAAACTCCGGTTCCTTATAGAAAAACCGAATAACACTTTGCCTGACCAGTAGAGCTATTCTGTAAAAATCTCACCGTGAACGCTTAGGTGAAGTGAGCTTGAAAATGAGCTGTCAATAGTGTCAATCCTTAGCATATGATGGAATGACAGCTCACAATCGAACCCAAGACTTATGCTCAGCAGTAGCGCTTACGACCACTAGACCAACGAGGCAGTTATAGTTTTTATAATGTCATTTTTTTCTGGCAATCATTTAGTTATACAATTTGGACAACGTCTATGGCATGTCTATTATACTTACCCCGCGTCCTATTTAAAAAAGATCGTCGCACAAATACGCGATCATCGCGTCCATATGTCACTTTTGTTCGGAAACCTGAAAGGCGCCCTCTGTCGGTACGACAACGCGTTTAGGTTCACCGAACGAAAACTGACATATGGACGCGACAGTCGCGTAATCACGCAGCCTCAGCGTTGGGGTTAAAAAAGTACAGCTTGCACAGATTTTTTTTTTTACAATCTGGCGACTTGTTGAGGATCAATTTTAAAAGCAAGCTGTGCCTCATTTTTAATTAAGTTTGGTAGGTTTTAAATACACAAGACAAGCAATCCACCAAACTCTCTACAGGTTTTAAATACACTAGACAACCAATCCACCAAACTCTCTACAAAAAGCTCTTTCAAAGTCCTACTTAGTAATGACCGGCCGGCTAAACATTGGCGTAGCGACCTACTGGGCCCAACTCATCTAACATTGGTGCCGATTCCCTTATTCACAAACTAAACTAAATTTAAGTTCAGTGCATCTTTTTCTTTCTATTTCATTAAGAAAAGGACAGAGGATAAATTTTAGTTTAGTCCTGTCAAATTAATCAGCGCCTGTCACTCTCCATACAAGTTTAGACGTGATTAAAACTTGCCGACTAAAATTACGTCAATTTACGTCAAGCGCTGATTAATTTGACAGGACTTAACTAAAATTTATCTTCTGTCCTTTTCTTAATGAAATGGAAAGAAAAAGATGCACTGAACTTAAATTTAGTTTAGTTTGTGAACAAGGGAATCGGCACCAATATATATCTAATATTTTTACCTTTGCCATCGATTCGAAAAGAAGACGACTTAGTTATGAGAAGTTTTGGGCACAAGTTTTATAAGTGGCCAGCTTCACATCGCCCGCGTTAAATTCATAATTATAAGTAATATATCTGGATGAATTTTTTTTTTTGAACGACGTTTTCTAAAAATGAAACCTAGCTAGATCGATTTATCGCTCCCGAAACCCCCTGCATACTAAATTAATTCATGAAAGTCGTTGGAGCCGTTTCCGAGATTCAGATATACAAAAATTGCTCGTTTAAAGGTATTAGATATCCTATGACACTCGGCAATACCTACTGTAGCTTCCATTAGTGAAAGCATTATTTTCGAAATCGAATCAGGAGTTCTAAAGATTACCCTCTAAATATACAAACTCAAATACCTCTCCAAAAAGGAAAAAAAAAATGATATAAAATGTAGGTATACAACTTTTTTTTTCTCAACTGTCATCATTCTATACTATAAATGATTAGCCATCTTCAATCACGAGTAGCCACGTGTCTGATGTGGCTAATGTGGCTATCATTAAGATCATCAGACATGTGATGACGTTGATTAATGATCAGTTTTTTTGCCTTTCAACTAAAACATTGTATTAAATAATTGCCTGTCTCAGTAACAAATTGTTACAAAAAGTCTGTAACTATGATTGAATTTTTAAATAAATAAAATTACTTAGTTTTTGCTTCATAGGTGTGTATATAAACGTATTTATATTGTTACTAGCTGCGCCCCGTGGTTTCACCCGCATAAGTCTCGATCTCGTGGGAATGTCGGGGTAAAAGGTATCCTATGTCTTAATCCAGGTCATGGTCTAACCATGTGCCAAATTTCATCCAAATCTATTCAGTCATTTTAGTGAAAAGTCTTCGATTGCATAATATACAGACTTGTGGGATTTCTCCGAACAGAGTTATTTAAATTGAAGACTTAAACAGGAATAGACCGTATATATACAAGTTCCTTCATGACCCACATAACAGATATCTGAGGTCATCGGAAAATTTGAGACTAGAGATGCCGATGCATTCCACCGGCTTTTAGGACAAATCTTTTAAGATTCAAGCAGTACGGTTATGGAAAGCCTTGCCCGTGTCGATAAGGCGTGCTCAATCTTTGTCCACTTTTAAAATTCTGGTAAAAAAACACTTTCTCTCTCCTTAAACATCGTAATTACATATAGTTCCTTGCTCTTGTTTCATGTTTATAATCTTATGTATATCTGTTATCTATCTAATATATATATATATAAGTAATTATATGCTATATGTATCTGTGTATCTGTTGTATATGTAAATGGTACACCACTGACTACTTGCAGTATTGTCTCTCCTTTTCCATTTAAATCCATCCAAAGGTTGTCTGTAAAAGATCGCTTTTAGCGATAAGACCGCCCATTGTGTCACCCAATGTAAAATTTCTATATTTATGTCTATAATTTATATGGTGTACATAATAAAGAATATTCTATCTTTCTATCTATATACAAAAAAAAAGCTGTTCATTGGTAAGCACACCATTTGAGAACGGCTGGACCGAATTGGCTATTTTTTGTTTCAAAATGTTCATATCAGTCCGAATGTGGTGTCAGTAATTTGTAGTTGCCCGAAAAATTTCCAAATTCGGAAAAAAACTGAAAGTCCTTCTTAGGGATTTTTGGGTTCTATTGTTGGGTCAGCTGGTTTCTAATAAAATCCACATCTTTTCATTTTCCGAAAGTTTTACTGAAATACAAGTTATATTGGTTTGACTAGGTTATTTTATAAAATATAGGTAAAACTTGAATATTTCTCATAGCTTTCCACTCTTCTCTGTATTTTTCCGTGACCTTTGTCCAGCAATGGGACAAATAGGTTAAATAAAAACTTTGACTTCACTGACTGATCGATGTGTCGAAGACTTCTAATAAATAATGTAGATAACTCCTATATTTTAAGAAACATAATTTATCTTTTATTTCAAATTGTTACATTAATTTAATATAAGTACTGTTTCTAACACAAAATTATATATTATGTAAAGGTAGGTAGGTAAAGGAAATAATAAAAATAAAGGGAAGAGCTCATTCAAAATCAAAAAATCAAAATCAAAATATTTTATTTCACATAAACCTACAAGGGCACTTATGAAACGTCAGAAGCTGGTGCACGGTTCCGATTGGTCGCTTCCTATGGAGAAGAGCCAGCAAGAAACTCCACGGTTACTCTTTTAAAAATAATTGGCTTTTACAATACTTTCATATAACAGTGTTTCTAGGTATGGGAGGACAGTGTAGGTCTTTCAATAAGTACCAAGTACTTAACAAAATAGAAAATGGTCAACAGGTCTACAATCCACTAAGCCTACAGCGTTCTCACATTCACAAAATATGTAGAAAAGAATCTATACAAAAAATAAATAAATTAATATAAGTAAAAAAAACCTATTTTAATAAAACGCAATTATATGATTGCTATTACAACTGTAATCAATCTGAATAATTATCATGTCCACAAAAGTCACAAAAAAAAAAGTTGAAATTAAATCGTAGGTATATAATGTCAAATAATAGAATAGTAAATATGTAAAGGACGAATGTAAAAATAAAGATTTAAATAAACATGGTAATTTGGGAGCAGTTAATAGACTCTTACTTATTTATGCCATTGGGCGGCTATACTGATTCTTGAATAAAAAAAATAATAATTTAGACTTTGTTTAAGCATACCTAATCAGTTACACTACTGAGTATCAATTAGGTTCTAAGACATTAGTCACGTGCAAATAATTATATTTAGGTTAAAATATCACCATTGTATGGAGATAGGTGATTAGCTACACCCTCCGAACGTAATTATCATCAAGCACTTATAACAAGACAAACAACAACATTGTCTTGTGGAATCTCATAAATCTCTCTCGTGTATAGCAAGCTTTATTGAAGGATTTGCCAGATGACAAATACAAAAAGACATCTTTTTAACCGATTTAAAAAAAAAGGAGGAGGTTCTCAATTCGTTGGTATATTTTTTTTTATGTTTGTTCCCTGATTACTCGAAGACGGCTGGACCGATTTGAATATTTTTTTTTTTTGTTTGAAAGGGAATACTTTCAAGTTGGTCCCATTGTCATTTGGTCACGATCTGATGATGGGATCTTGGAGAAATCGAGGGAACTCTTCAAATATTAAAGGCACATCTATAGCGATTTGGGTATTTTTGATGAGTAGTTGACATAAGGCTATTGTAACTTAGATAATTTACAAATCAACCCACTAAAAAGAGAAAAAAAAAACTTTTTTCAAAAAATATAACCTACTTCCAAACTTCAAAGTGAAAAATAACTTTAATTTCGGAAGTCGGTGTCAAAAAATTAAAATACTGATCCAAAGACACCGACTTCCGAAATTAAAGTTATTTTTCACATTAAAGTTGTTTGGAAGTCGGTTATATTTTTTGTAAAAAAGTTTTTTTAATGTTAAATCTTAAAAAAACATTTAAAATTAAAGTCAAATCATTTCTTACAATTAGGCATAATAATATGATCGTCAAAATTTAAAAGAAAATAGAATAATTTATTTTAGTGGCCCCTTCCAAAAGTTAGTTTCATATGGAGAAGAATGCCATTCCATTGCCATGGAAAAAAAAATATTACACTATGATTTTAAAAACTGAAAAATACGTACTTAAACTCCAATAATTATATCGCATACAAAAAGCTGCGATTATAAATATATATATATAGTGATTCATCATAATACAAAATGTAAGTATTTGACACTGGTTGGCATTTTACTGACCCTCAGTAGAACATCATTAATAAATCGATAGCATTTAGTTTTTTCCATACCTACAACAATGACAAATTATTATAATGATGCCAAAGTAGACACATGTTTGCAAGAAGAAAAAATACCAATTTAAATAAAAATATTTAACTGAAAAAAGGTATCATTTCTAAAAATAACGAAGGTGTCCCAATATCAAGTTCATGAAGTAATTCAACACTCAAACAGGCTGTTTTTATATCTGCAATAATTTAAACACCTTAAAATAAAATAAAATATTATATTTGTATGGCTTTAAATGGCTTTTAAGAAAAAGTTTTTCATTTTAAAGCCAAGTAATATTTATTAGCTTTTAAATACGTACTTTTTTAAGCATACAACTGGCCAAGTGTACTTAGCATTTGGCCAGTTTTTTTGGGAATAGCCCCATGCTCACTGTTTCATTCAGCACGTCCTCGTAACATAAGTGAGGTTCAGTTGAAAACCAGCGCAGCGTCAGGCACTACTGGGAACATTTGGCGTAGCCGTGAGGCACACAAATATCTACCTACTATTAATTTTAATAAAGTTCTTTTATTTTTTGTTATTTTTATAAATTCTGGGTCAAATTAATTTATTTTCTTTCTTTATTTATTTTTGGCAATTTGCAAACCTATATGAACCCTAAAACTTTCTGCATACCTACTTTTCTTCTTCTACATTAATTTTATCAGTTCAACTGTAATTTGTCAGAATTTTCCGCAAATATCCATTTATCCGCGTTCTAAGATACGTCAATGCGACAAAAAAACTCACGCATGTTTTGCTTTTAGCACTATAATAATTTGTAGGCTAAATTAATCGCTAATATCCTAAATCAACATAAAAAACTTGTGCCTTTATGAGATTCCACGTCATCCTTATTCTGAGAACAGAGAAGACAATGTTGTTGTTTGTCTTGATATAAGTGCTTGACGATTATTATGATGGGGTGTAGCTAATCACCTATCTCCATACAAATGTGATCTTTTTTAACCTTAAACATTTAATAATTTGCACGTGACTAATGTCTTTGATACTTAGTAGTGTAATTGATTAGGTATGCATAAACAAAGTCTAAATTATTATTTGTTGATTCAAGAATAAGCAAAGCCATCCAAAGTGACAACGCTGCCAGCCTTTTGGGCACTTTTCCCACTGACAGCGATGCGGACGAATTTTTTGATGCCCAATGAGTTATTCCCTTTATTTTTATTTTTCCTTTACGTACTTGTGCATAATAGATTATATTTTAGTGTTAGAAACAGTAAATTGAATTTAACGTAACAATTTGGCTACCTTGTTATTAAATAAATAAATTAGAATTAAAAGTTTTTTTATGTTACTTATATGAGTTACCTACCATATATACATATCGATTGAAGTCAGACCCATCGATCAGTGAAGTCAAAGTCTTTTTTTAACCTTTTTGTCCCATTGCTGGACAAAGATCACGGAAAAACACAGAGAAGAGTGGAAAGCTATTAGGAATATTCAAGTTTTACCTATATTTTATAAAATATCCAAGTCAAAACGATATACCTCGTATTTCAGTAAAAGCTTCTGAAAATTAAAACATGTGGTTTTTATTAGAAACTAGCTGACCCAACAGAACCCAAAAATCCCATTGGAAGAAAGAATTTCAGTTTGTCCCGAATTTGAAAAATTTCCGGGCAACTCGACGACAACAGGACTAATATGACCATTTTAAAACAAAAAATAGCTAATTCGGTCCAACCGTTCTCTAGTGATGTGCTTACCAATGAACGGCATTTTTTTTTTCAATGAATTAGTATTCCTGTTTAAATCTTCAATCTAAATAACTCTGTTAGGGGATGTCCCACAAGTCTATTATGCAAACGACTTTTTATTAAACTCACGAAAAACATTAAAAAATGTATGCATAGCAGCGCTTTGACCTTGTTCAGTCAATAATTGCAAGTATTAAAAGTAACATGTTACTAACTATTACTTAGTCTAAATGATCAAATGCACGTGCTTGTTTAAAAAAGCACTAATTTGAGCAGAGTCAAAAATTAACTAGCAATTAAAAAAATATTTTTAGCAAATCAAAATTCAAAATATTTTATTTCACATAAACCTACATGGGCACTTATAAAACGTCAAAAGCTAGGTGCACGGTTCCAATTGGTCGCTTCCTATGGAGAAGAGCCGGCAAGAAACTCCATGGTTACTCTTTTAAAAATAAATGGTTAAAATGAAATGAACCACTTAACAATCATTTTGCCTCTTGTTTATCACTATCGTACGATTTAAGATATTTTTAAATGAAGTGCATTATGAATAAGAATAAAAATCATTTATTTGCAGAAATTACAGGGTATGTTGGTATTGTCGTAAAACATGGTGGGTTAATGTACATGTACAGTCCATATTTTGCCTGTTTAGGGCATGCAAATTAATAAATTGTTTTTGTGATTTTAAGATATCGGATGACAACTCAAGCAAATAGTACGCAGAATGATAGTGTTATAATTAAGAATAAAAACTTGAATGTGCTTTTGGACGAAAATAGCTTTTCTAAAGTAAGAGCCATTCAATTTATATCTGAAACATGATTACTCAGAAAGTAAATACTTAAAATAAAATCCCTAACTTGGTGTGTTTTTAATAAAAATCAACACAATTTGGAATAATTATTTTAAATGTAACAGCATTATAAATATTATAAATCAGAAAAAAGCGGTTAACGACTCAAATACCTCAAAACACGCAGGTAACTCACGTTGGTACAAAACAAATAGGCACCATTATCTTCTAAAATAATAAACTTAGGTACATAAGCCATTGACAGCAATTTTGTACAGGAGCAGGTTTTTGAAAAACCGTATTTAAATAAACAAAAAATGATCTAATGTTACCTTGTAAAAATCACCTAGTTTTTTAAACTACCTATTTGATTTTATCTTGTTTCAAAACTCATCATTTGTTCTACGTCTGTGATTGTTGATTTTCATCAACTAATCGCAATAGGTTCCATAATAATTGACAGCACGTTCACCGGGCAGAAAATTGGGGTCATTGTCTCTAACGACAATTTTTTGGGCATTTGACTAATCATAATAACGTTTATGCATAACATTCTAAAGCATAAATTTATTTTACGCTTAATGGTATTAAAACATAATTTTTATAGCTTTTTAATTTCAAGCTAATAGTCATTACGCCTAGTAACAGAATGCGAATTAAAATTATACCATACAAATTATGCCTACAAGATATTATATGCAAAGTATTAATATACAAAACGAAAATTAACGTGACAAATTGTCAAGCGTGCGTAAACTTAAATATTGAAATGATATTTATTTCTGTTAGAAAAAACACTGTTACACGTCAAAATTATCTTATGTTTAAAAATTAGATGAGTTTGGCGTTTCCTATCTTACTGACGAGATTGGTTGAATGATTTATCACCAGCCAAGCGGCGCGCTTGAAAATTTGACACATTAATTTTGCGATATTTTTCGTTCAAGAAACTGGCCCTAAATCAGGCTTACTGACGAGATTGAACCATCAGAAATAAGATGTCTTAACAGGTTTTCTGTTTGTTTCAGACGTCTGAAAGATGGTTGTAGGCACACTACAACAGGTCCCCAGCAAGGGGCGGATATCAATTTTGAAAATACAAAACTTCACGGTACAGAAAAGACGTAAGTATTAACATAAAAAAAAACTTTTGAAAATAGTTACATGTGCACTTGGATCATTTTTCCAAGTTCTGTTTTGAAATAAGGAAACAGGTTCTATTTAAAAAAAATGTGAAACTTGTGCAACACGTATACGTGTATGTTTGTATTAAAAAACAAAACATAAATAATTTAAAATGTTAAATAGAATGGAAGGTCAGTTACAAGGCACCTACGTCTTGATCTAGACTATAATCTATGTTACCTAAAGTTTTGATCGATCGGTCAGCGATCTGTCAATTTTAGATCACCAGATCAGAAAAAGCCGTCGGTCGAAACCAAAAATTAAAGCACGCCTTCCTTTAATAATTATAATCAAAATCTGTAATTGGGTTTTTTATAGAATCCTTTGCAACCAAACTAGACCCAATAAATTATGCACGTTGTACAAAAAATATGTGTTGTGACAATATTACAGCTTTTTTCTTTTATTTTTAGATTCTGTTATCAAACTTGCGTATGGAATTCTGCTGATGGTCATTAGCGTTATTATGGCTGCGATAAATCCTGTAGACATCGCTACTAATTGGGTAAGTGCCTTGTTTAGTCATTTTTTAACAATAGATAATTAAGAAGAACACGGGACCCTATTACATGGGACTTAAACAAAACTGTTGAAATGTGGGTGCACTTACTATGGTAGTACGCCTCTACCTAATGGTTCCCTATCCATTTACATAAAAATTATAAGACATAAAATAACATAGCATACAATTGTTTATCCTTATTATGTTTACGCATGACATTATTAACGCATAAAAGCTTACGCATAATTTGACTAATCATAATAACGTTTAAGCATAACATTCTTAAGCATAAATTTATTTACGCTTAATGGTATTAAAAAATATTTTTTATAGGCATAACAATTATGCATAATAATTAAGCTAATAGTCTAATGACTATTAGCTTAATTATAGTCTCTCGCCTAGTAAAATTATGCGAATTAAAATGATACCAAACAAATTATGCCTACAAGATATTATATGCAAAGTATTAATATACAAAATAAAATATAACAAAATTGTTATGCCAAAGTATACTTGTTAGGAAAAAAAACATTATACGAAAGAAGGGATCCCCTGCCTATCCCATCGGAGAATATAGGTGTGATGTTAAGTTATGTTAGTTAGGTGCTTACTTAAAGATCCTGTTTATTTGACACAGGATGAGTGATGAAAAATTCAAAATTTGGTACAAATGAAGTTACCTTTTATGAACAGACGCATGCATGGTCGCAAAAAGTATAATATTCTTTATGTAATTACCAGTTAATCTACAGAAAAACAAAGTTTTTAAAAGTTATTAAACCAAGCTTTAAAAAATTTAAGGCTCCCGCAGTTAAGCGCGATGCGACAACGGTATGCGGTGGAACAATAAAATTTCCGTGAAGTTTTCGTAAAGATTGTTCCACAAGAGCGGGAGCCTTAATGCCTCCGTCTTCGGTTCTTAGAACCTTCATTATTGAAGTACTTTTCCTTGTTATTCATCTTCATTAAGCATGAAGGTACCCTTATCAAAAATCCAAAACAGCATTGTTTTTTTTGTAAATGATTAAAATTATCATGTACGTTAACAAGTAGGGGATTAGTAAAAAAAGGTATTTACAAGGCAGATGTGATATGAAACACTGAGAGGGACGCCACAGGAGGACAAAGTGACCTTATTGATGATTGAAAGGTCAGGTGCGTAGTGCTCGCAGCCGGCGCTGTGATAATCGTAAATGAAACAGAAGGCGTATTGTAAGGATCGTAGCAGGTGGAGTTCTATAGTTTCTGCCTACCTCCATGGGAAAAAGGCGTGAGTTTATGTATGCGTCATATTTATAGTAAAAAATATGGACACAATACGTCAGAACTTAAAAATTTCAAACATCAAAGAACCTGCCAATAAAATTTACATCTTGATTTTAATTTACGACATCTGGTTTTATTTACAAAAAAAAAAAGTAAAATAGTTACTATGTTTTAGTATCGAATAATTTCAATCATAACATTATACCAATTTATGTTTCCGTACGTGCGTAGTTGGTCAAAAAACGCTCGGACAACTTTTTTGAGTTCAACAGACACGTTTTATAAACTTGAACTTTGGGATAAGTTCCCAAAGCTCACGTTTTTAACTCTCGTGTTGAACTCAAAAAAGTAAATTATTAGGCAACGGACGTAGTTTTTATTATGATAAAGACTATGTTCGCTACCTTATAATTAAGGGGATTGGATAATTTTATTGAAACTTTGAGGCGGTAGAAAAACCGGTCAAGTGTGAGTTTGACTTGCGCTCTTGGGCCTGGGCTCCATACATGTTTTGGCTACGAAAATATTTTTTTTAATGTCTTTTTGAAGTACATGATTTATAGACACTTCCCAAATAATCTAGAAAGAATCGAATAATATCGATAATATCGTATAATTTTTTTAAATCTTTCCCAAAGAAACCTTGGAAAAGATTAACTTAACTGTCTATAAATTCAAGATGGCTGTTCTCAGCTAATTACGGGGATTCCGAGACTGTAATAAAAGACCCCGGGTATCATTATACCTACTTACGTTGTATCTATGTACCTATATTCAATTAAAATAATACCAACGATAAACTGTAAACTATATATTAGTAACTCTACAGCGTGTTTCAGAAATATGTGGTAATATTTAAGAGCCGCACCCTTAAATCAGACACAGAACATCAAACTAAACAAATTTCGTTGTTGGTCCCATGGAAAAAAGTTGTTCAAATATTCCATTTTACAACAGTCTACACGTTTCCCATACACGCTGCATTACGAGTTTATTATTGAAACTAACTTGGTAAGGTAAGTCATTTTGGTGTTTTTTATGTGGGTACGGTTATTAGACTTTTCACACACGGAACCCTGATTGATCTTAACTAAAAACTTATCAGTAAATAAAAATCAGTTTATAAAATATTAATAAAAACACAAAGAAAAAAAACACTAGTTGACATTTACTTAATTAGGTAGCTACTTAAACTGCTACTACTAAAATGTTCATAAAAAATTTATAACTTCATTTAAAGTTCATCTTAGCGTAGGAAACATAAATTGGTTTTAAGCAATAAAACGCATCCTTTGGTTATCCTTATCATACTTATTCATTATTGTTTAGAATTTGATTAGATCTGTTTTTATTAAGCTTTTCGTGATCATGACATAACAGACAGAGAGAGAGACAAAAAAAATATATTTTATGTACCATATATGCTTTCATTATACATTTAGTAAAAAGCAGTTGTTTTTTTGACATTGCAAACAGACACTTAAATTTTATTTATTTGTGTAGATAATATTTTTTTTCTTATTGTTACTATTTTATACAGTTTACTACTGGTTACTTATATAGTTTTTCAAGACTAAGAGATGCTTATCTTTAAATATATAAAAAGTTGAGCTTTGTAGACCGCCGCTGTCACTAAAATATTAATTGTACGCTTAGCATGACCACAATAGAAACGGGTTTTGTCGACGGAAGAATAGACAAAATGACAGATAAACAATCACAATCTGTCATTTTGTCTATTCTTCCGTCGAAAAAAACCCGTAGATGGCTGTCATGCTTCGCGTGTAGGAACTTACATTTCCTACTTAAGCTTGCTAACAACGCATGAAGCAGTTGATCGTATTTTATTTGTCACACGCAAATTTTCATAACATCTTCGGAAATGATATTTATTTCTGTAAATGAAAATCTGCCATTTTCAGCAATTGAGTAAAAAAAGGCTCTGTATTTGGACAGCCGTTACTGCGTGACCGTACAACACTTTCTTAGAAAACCCAAAGCTTAAGTAGACATTTTTTAAGACACTTTAAACGTAAATGTTTTGACCAATATTTTTACCTAAAGATTTCAACTAAGTACTTAAAGACTGAAGATCTGAAGCTTAAATTGCCTCTGCAAATCCGTAGCCCACAGCCTTGAAATAAATCTAATTCACATAATGTTTATGGCTTCATTAAACAAATTTTTTGCCAAAGATCATAGATACGTCTTAGTTATGGTTGGCATCAGGTTCTCGTACGTCACTCAACGTTAGGATACCGGTCGCAAACATCATTCGATTATCGTGTGACGTCAGTAAGCTTTCGGTTTTTTTAATCGATTAAATTAACTTAATCGAATAACTAGTTTAGAAGATGTTAAATCCCGGTTCCCAGTGCGTTAACTTTGTATAACAAGAATTAAGAAATTAACATTTTTCGAATAACAACAACTTTGTGTTTGTGTTTGTGTTTGTGTTTGTTAATTTATTCGTTTATGTATCAGTTTTTTGACTAATAAGAATGAATTACGTCTTATCCTAAACGTCTACCGAAAATTAGAATCCAATAGTAGTAGTGGTTAGAGTTGTCATCCGTCCGGATAAAGCCGGACAGTGTTAGGCTTTTTGATCTGTTGTCCGGACCAATTTGACTGCGTCCGGCCCGTCCGGCTTTTGTTAGGCTTTTTATTCTCTTTAATAGGCCAGCAATGGACGGAACAAAGAAATAGGTTAAAATCGGAAACTATTGCAAAAATGTTAATTGTGGAATTTCATTTAAGACATGTAACTTGCAAAATGTTTTATGGTAAAATTATTAAGGAGGTTGAGCTTTTAAAGCACGTTTCTACTAAAAAAAGTGCAAATAAAAATGATGATACCGATTAAAATTAAAAAAAAAATATGTATTTTATTTGAACTTTTAGTCAAAAATCTTTTTTTTTTTGGCGTCCGTCCGGCCTGGGGACCCAAAAGTCTGGCTTTTTTTGCGGGTAAGTCCGGTTTTCTGATTTTTAGAGATGGCAACGCTAGTACCTAGTGGTAGTAGCCCGGAGTCTGGATTTGTGGCCGGTAGATGGCAATAGACTCGCCCGGTTACATGGAACTTAAACTGTCATATAATTTTAACGTTCGATAAATGCTGATCCTCAGCCTAGTTTTCAATAACTAACTTTTGATTTTGATTTTGACAGAAAAATATACTCAATATTCAATTCTTTATTGCATTCCATATGTATTACATAGATGGTATAACAAAGTAAAAGATTAATATGGACCCTGTCGGGCACAGTAAAATTAGGAGAGAGGAAGAGGGCTAAGTAGCAATTTAATATTATTATAAATTATTAGATGTGTTGGGTGTATAATTATGTATATTATTAGGTTTGTGCATATAGGTATAGTACATCAGTTATTTTAATTTTATGTTTTGCATAAGAATAATGCAGGTAATTATTATTTAAATTCTCATTATTATTAAATTTTGTTATTAGTAATGTATTCATATTTAATTTCCTATAGCCCCGAAGTTGCACGCCCAGCACAATTTTCTAACATGTATTTTAAAGCTGGCTATACCATCTTCGCAAGTTGCGCTATAATACTTTGATACTCTTGCAAGAAATAATTACTAAGTGGATGGCTTCAAGGATGATTTTTTCGACACATAGTTATTTAGTTACCCGACATGCTAGCAAAATATAAAATAACTAGACAAAACAAATTATATTCTCATTTGCTCAATTTTAAAAAGCATAGACGAAAAATAGTCGTAGGTACCTACTGATACATAATGACTTGAGAACAATATGCAGTATTTTGGTATAATATTTCACATATGAATGATAGTTATTTCGTTATTTGTCTTCTCTATAACCAGGGTTGGCATAAAACAAACAAGTTGTTTTAAAACAGTGTTTAAAACAGTTTGAAACAAAACAATGTTTTTTATTACCTAAGTGTTTTAAAACCATAGTATGAAACAAGTTTAAAATAATATTTTAAACTTTAAGAAAAAAACATGGTTTTAAATCGCGAATGAATGGAAATAAATGAAAAGTTATACATTTTTAGGACTTGAAATAGCTCGAAAAGGAATTAAAAAGGTTAGATAGTTTTATACACTTCGTCGCCGGTCCAAATGAAGTAATTCCCCGTAACTATTTTGGGGATTCCCCTTATTTGAATACAGTCCATCTGTTAGCGACGCGCTCATGATTTTTAGATTCGTAGATAGTAAGATATGTATAACTAATTAAGTACAGATGTATGGGCCACTAGACCCCCACCCAACACGCCGGCAGTTCAGTCCGTGCGAGCACCACAAGCGGGTGTGCTTGTATGTGTTTACCTTGTTTGTCAAAATTATCCGTGTCTTTTAAAATATAAATTATCTAAAGCCATCTTCTCGTTTCACTTCGCCGATTACCACCTACTACCATTTACACCATCCTATCTATGTATTCTATACTTCGTCACTTGTCGAAAAGAGGTAATTCCCCGCCATAATTTGATATTACATGTTAAATATACTTTTAGGTGAAAGGTACATCTAAGAACGAAAATCGGAATTCGCAAATCCGTATGTACAGAGTTTACTGGGTGGTTCAGTGTCTGTGTTACCTATATACCTATTTATGTTGAGTACAAAAAAAAAGTATGTTCACAGATTAGATAGTTTATTAGTTAGTACTAACTATTTGTTGTGATTATTATCGTTTCTTGTAAACATTTCCCTAGGTAAATTTTAAAATTGTCTAGAAATTAATTATATTAGACCTGATCGATTTGTGTTGATGATAAATCACTCAATGAAAAAAAACAAAAGAAAAAGCTTTTGTTTATAACATTTTGAACTGTTTGTTTAAAAAAAAAAACTGTTTTTTTGTCAACCCTGTCTATAATAACACTTTACCTGATATAATTTTTAATTTCTTGAAGATTTTCTAGCTTTGTTTTATAGTTATAATATGATTAATAGAGATTATTATTACTCATCAATCTGATACTATTATTCATAAAACTTTAATGATTGGGATAGACAAATACACAGACAAATTAATCTTAACAATAACAAAATCATACGAGATGGGTCCAGACTTCCGGTGTCTTTTAAAACTCTTATCAGTTTGTACCAACAATGTTATAATTATTTTTAAACAGTTATTATTTTGCAACAATAATTACGACATGTGTGTAAACTGTTGACCTATAATAATTTCACAACTTTTTATCAACTCTGTGATACTTTCTCAGAGTTGTGTAAATTCATTGATATAATTTTATTCTTGTAGAGGATTTTTATCTGTAATGTTATTTGCCAATTGAAAGGATTAACGAGGAAGGAAATGTTTTTTTTAATTTTCAAACAAGATAATATTTAAATAATATTTATGCCAAAAGACTTAAAATAATAATAATATGTAATATAAGTACGTAGTATATGTATTATAAAAAAAAGGAAAAAGAATCACAGGGCAATGCAAAAAAAAACCGTATTCCTGTCAACAGAAAATGTGCCCAAAAGGCTGACAGTAATGCCACGTTGTATGGCGATGTGAAGAAATAACTATATTTTTTCTAGAAAATTGGTTATTAGGAACTTAAGTTTAAAGATACGATTTCCGACACTTTAATTTACTGTGATTATTACTAAATTGATACGTGCAAAAACTAGTTAAAAAAGAACTGCTATTTTAGTTTTTAGCAGACTCAAAACATCATAATATGATATCTAGTTTTTCGTCACGATCTGAGTCATAAAAAAATAATTAAACGATTTTAGGTATCGTTCCAAAGTACAACTATTTACATTTACATCTAAGGTATTACTTACATAATTATTTTGTTTTCATACAAAACAAATTACAGTCGAACCTGGATAAGCGAGAGTTCAAGGGACGCGATCTCTTTTTCACTTATGGAGGTTGCTCAGTAACTCGAGTTTCTAGCTTATAGAGGTACAGCAGCGGCCTTTCTCACTTATAGAGGTTGAGGCTGTTTAGGAAAGGTAGAGAGGAAAAAATACAATGTTATTTCCACGAAATTTAAGTATGAGTCATAAATAACAGATGTTAAATTAAACTCGACTGTCGCTTATAGAGGTACAGGCAAGTAGCGGTCTCAATTATAGAGGTCCACGAGTGTAAAACGACATTTTCTTATAGAGGTTCTGTATTCACTTACAGAGGTTTTAGACGGTTAAAATGACGGGACCTGGCAATAACTCTCATTTATAGAGTTTTCTCGCTTACCCAGTTCTCACTTACCCAGTTCTCACTTACCCAGGTTTGACTGTAATTAATTTTGATTGTATATTGCAGCCATAAAGTATGAGAAACAAAAAGTCAGTCGAAGATAAACGTATGCAATAAATTTGTTTATGCGGACAATCACTTTATTTTATAACATTATTTACCGTTCGTTTTTAGGGTTCTGTACCTAAGGGTGCCAAACCGTACCCTATTACTAAGCCTCCACTGTCTGTCCGTCAGTCAGTCTGTCTATCAGCGGGTTGTATCTCACGAACCGTGACAGGTAGACAGTTGAAATTTTCGCAGATTGTGTATTTCTTTTGCCGCTATAATAACAAATTAATAAAGTTAATCATTAAAGGAATTGGCGTTTTTTGCTCGATTACTGGCAAAAAGCAAGGTGTGCTGTAAGAGCACAAATAAAGGGAAAACGAAAAATAAAAAAAGTTGAAAATTAAAGTTTTGGTAGATACTTATAAGTTTATAAGTTTTCGCGAAAATCTAAATTTGCCCATATCTTTTTACCAATAAAAATGATACCAATTTTATTAAGGCGGTATAATGGGTAGGTACGGAACCTTCGGTGCGCGAATCTGACTCGCTCTTAAACGGTTGTTTTTTTTTTGTTGGGAAATTATCAAATAGCTTCTCCCGCACTGGGCGGAGCGGGAGGGCATGTCAGACTCTTGCTGACTAAAACCCACCCGTGTTCCTTCAGTTGACATGTTGCCGGAGGCAAGCATCGGCCCTAGCGGATCCCGTCAGTTGATCAGTTCTGCTGACATCTCTTTGAGGCGCGCGTGGAACACGACGCGCCGTCGCCGTCGCCGGTCCTTGTCGGACGGCGAGCTATTGTTCTAGCTACCTAAACAATGTTTTTTGTAGTTCGTTGATCTTTATAAAAGTTATCAAAGAATAAACTACTGCTCAGGAAGTCCTATATATAATACTAAATCAAATATAGTCAAATAGGTACAACAGTAAACAAGGTATAACAGAATAAACGCAAAACCTGAAAGAGTATGTTCAGAATCGGCTTCTGAGTCGACTTGTCATTATTTATGTAAATTTTTCTCAAAAAATATTTTATATGACTTAAATTAGAACCCGCATCATAACAAGTTAATAAAATAGTATAATTTTAAAAAAATCAGCCTTTTCTCGGAACATGACTGAATTTACGTTGTTTTTTACCGTTTAGTCCAGGACAACTATACTCCGTTTGAAATAAGATTAGACATTTAAACAAACCTTTTTTACAGTCCGTTCAACCGATTTTGACTTCTATACCGTAGGCATAAGGATGGCATTAAAAGCAAAAAAAGTGGTTACAAACCAATTGTTTACTGCAACTGTCATTTGTCATGCCGCCATCGCAATAGAAGTCAAAATCAGTTGAACGGACTGTAAAAAAGGTTTAGTTAAATGTCTAATCTTATTTCAAACGGAGTATAGGTATAGTATAAAAATTACCTACATGATTTGGTTTAACTGAAATAAATTACAGATGTTATAAATATTATAAACTACTTCAAAGTCAAAGTCAAAGATTTATTTGCAGATAAATATGGTTACAAAGTTCTTGCAATGGACGTGTGATAGTAGCTTAACATATTTAATCATAACATAATGACATGCAAATTTTTGGTACACAATATTATATTATTTTAATTTAGACTGAAGGAATTATTTTATAGTATAGAAATAATTCTCAATTAGCCAGCTGCGTAAAGCCCTTCTGAAGCGGACCATTGGGAGTTCTTTAATTTGGTTAGGAATCTTGTTATAAATCTGAACACACATAGGATAGCAATTTCGCCCATATAGTTCCGTTTTCATTCTAGGAATAATTAATCTATTAGGATATCTAGTTTTGAACTTACATTTATCTTCCAGTTTTTCAAACATTTCAGGGTGAGATTTGGTAAATTTACATACTTCCTCAATATAAATACCAGTTAATGTAAGTATTCTAAGTTTACTAAACAGTGGTCTACAGGATGTAAGTGGGTCTACATTACAAATCGCACACATACACCTCTTTTGTGCGATGAAAGCTCTTCCGACTATCCCCATACCAGTATACCATAACGCAGTATTGAACCAACATATGCATGATAAGCCTGTAATGTGGCTAGTCTACTTGTTAGGTTAGATAAACGCCATAGAACATAAGCAAACTTACTGAGGGATTTAAAAAATTCTTTCATGACTATAATTTTTAATTATCACTGAGCAAAATAGGCTTTAATTTATGATGACATCACGCGGACGAAGCTGCTGGCGGAAGCTAGTAATTATATTATAAATACCTATTGTAACTGGGGAGTCTGAGGTCTTGCGTTTATTGTGTTACATGTTGTAGTTTGTGCCTTACAGCTTAAACTTGCGTTACTTGCAAAGCGCTTAGCGAACCGATTGGCATAATGATAGTGTCTATTCGAAACAAAAACAAAAAACAATAACGTTTTGACTATTACGTTCACACAAATTACTGTGATAAAAAAAATGTTTGCTACACGTTTTACGATAGCAAAGGTATAATCATTACAGTCAGGGTATTATTTTCTTCGAGTGTTTTTTTTATAATATAGAAAAGACTGAATAAAAAATATTTCAGTGTATACGAGAAAAACTTCTGTATTGTTTTCGAACCGTGATCATTTCTACTATTTACGCATCCGAGTCAATAACCTCTGTGATATGTATGATCGCAAAATTAATATTTGTCTAAAATTCAAAAATATCTCGAATTTCTTAATAATTATTATGAATCATCTGCATGGCTCATTTCTTGAAATTACAATGCTCTCTGTTCATTTTCTAACTTACTATGCGTTTGCACCAGAATCATTCAACATGTAGATGTTTCGAAACTTGTCACATGAAACAAATCTCATAACTTGTTTTGTTGAATTTGTGTTCGCACTGTTGTCTGTTTGTGTCCCGGAACTTGTCAATAGCTTGTGTTTAGTGCAAGGTTTAATGAAAAACATTTTGTTATGCAATTAAAATTGTCAATTGTCTGTAAAATATGTCAAGTGATATACATCAAACATGTTTCATGTCAACAAGTTGCGTAACAATTCAACATGTTTTTATGAGAATGTTTCACCATTGCAAACACACAGTTATGATCATAATGCTTATCAATTCACTAAATCAACTATCTTCTACAAAGGAATGTAGATAACTTCAACCGGTGTACCCTATTCTAGACTCGCTACCAACCCAGCTAACTGGAAAATATTTTCACTAAGGCATGAGGCCAGAGAAGATGATACTATCATCACTGATGACCAAAAATGCTTACGAAAACTAAGCATAGAGCTTTCTTTCATTCATGATAATTATTAGAGACCCATTAATATATCGATTTTCTGCGTGACCGTATAAATCACCGTAATCGGGAGCGAAATATCTGGTATTATTATTTGGGTTGACTTGACTCGGGCCGAGCTGAGACTGACCCGATTTATCAGCGGTGATCAAACACTCAATGAAACGTCATTAATTAGGTACAGCCACTTACCAAATAAACAAGGTACAAATTCCAAAGTATTTGCAATATATAGTGACTGGTAATTTAGATAACTTTGCGAACCTTAGGTGTCAGATCACGTGAGGCTGCACGTGATAATGCTTGAATGAGGCTGTGCTGCTGACCCTCTTGCAAGAAAACCTTTAAATAATAGGTATCTCTAGTATGACAGCCTGGTTGGTCCAGTGGTTCGCAAGCGCTACTGCTGAGCATGAGGGTCTGGGTTCGATTCCCAGGTCATGAAAAGTGTTATCGAGTATTACCATCAAGAATTTTTCCGTAATAGCCCGCAGTCTGGATTTGTGCGGTTGATGGTAATTAGTTCACCCCCTATTACATGGGACTTAAACATAACTGGCGAAATGTGGGTGTAATTTATACAGGTGTGATTTGATGTTATTTTATGTTATGTTTTTATCTATTATTAGCTGCATACAAGAATTCCACGGTAGGGCAAAGATTAGGGCTAAAGTTTAGGCCTCTAACAAGAGAAGAGGAGTCAAGTGCTTCCTCAGTGCTTGTTGAAAATTCCAGGCTGTGAAGACAAAGTATCCAAATATAATTTTTAAATACCTATCCATTCCTGTCTATCCTAGCTGCATTTACTAAACCTTTGGTGGTATTAATAAAGATAAATAAATGAGGTTTTAATAAACTTGAGTCCACGCCACCTCTGAAAGCCGGCGGAAAAGTTGTACGTGTGTTGTTGTTGTTGAACTACATTTTTGAAATGAAAACTTCTTTAGGCGCGTTGGGCATTTTTGAGAAGGAACTAATCCATTGATTTCGCGACACCATGACGACACCTCATTTTTGTAAACGCGATTGTTACTCGTTGTTTAGATAAGGTTACGGACCAATGTTCTATACAAGTATTTTTGTTTCACCAAGGTGATCTTGTTCAAGTTTTCACTTCTGTTGGCACTCCCGGAGTGCCACCACTTTAAAAAAAAATGCAATTTGATGTAATGACATAGACACTAGCACCTTGTCTATCGGACTTGCGTGGTGGCGCGGGCTCTATGCCTAAAATCCTGTAGGACTAGCTGCCTATTACAGCTACGGTCACGCCATTTTGCCACATTTCTGGGGTGACAATGATTTGGCCTGTTTCTCTATCAAATTATGGAGCAGTCTGTGTCATTTAGATCGACGGCATATCATTGACATCCTTTAATCTATTTACTAAGATCGACCTTCGCTTTTGATAGCTTTGACATGCACATAACATTGTATGGTGGAGTTTAGTCGCGAAGAAACGTGCATGTGCGTGCACATGCTTCGCATGCTTGTGCATTCATTGAAGCAAACTTACATGTCACATTATGCTTTCAATAATGTCTACACGTCTTAAGTAGGTTAATCTATATTCGCACTAAGTCTCCTTCGATAAGTCTCGTTATTTTCCTACCCTCTTTTTGTAAGAACCGTATTTTACACGGAGCGACAACCCAGCACAACCCAGTTACTGGGTAATAATAATAATTTATAATAATTTATTTATTGACACCAAAAAATATTAACACTACATAACAAACATATTGCTTAAAAATAAATTTGTAGGCTATAATGAAAATAATACAACATAGGAGCATCTGCAGCCGAACTAGGTGAAAAACCTGCATCTCGACATACAGCGCCAAACCTTTCTTTTAAAAGACTGGAAAAAATTTAGCCAACATTTACAATTTTGTTAAATCTTACAGAATAGTATTGATATACAGTATTTTTAAATAGAGAAATTGATCGATTACACTTAAATGAGTTGTGGAGTGTGGACGAGAGTGAGTAAATCGGTGTGTGTGGGTGAGTGTGTATTTTGGTGTGCGAGTGTGAATGTGTGTGTGATAGTATACGTTGAGAAGTTAAACACAATACCCCTTAACACGATACCCCTTGGTAAGACTGGTTGTCAGACTTTTGGGCTTCTGACTACCCGTAACGAATATCAGAGATGTACGTTGTCATTAATAATTCATTTATAATTGCCAATTTAATTAATTTAATAAAACATTTTGTACGCCGAGTGAGGCAAAACATGTTGGACCGGTAAAATTATTATTCCATCTATATGTACATATTCATGTATCAAGTTACACTTGTTTGAACAAATAAATTTATCTTTATCTTTACGCATGACAGCCGGGACCATTGGCTTTAAATGCTTTCCGAGGCACGGAGGGATCTCGATATAGCTCAACCTTCGATCGACCCGTGCAACTGTTATCATTTAGCCACGAGCCCCCCTTAGTAAAAACCACTTAAATAAAATATAACAGTGGCACTCCAGGAGTGCCAACAGAAGTGAAAATTTGAACAAGATCGCCTTGGTGGAAGAAAAATACTTGTATAGAACATTGGTCCGTTAACCTTATCTAAACAAAGAGCACATTCGCGTTTACAAAAAAAAAAACTTCCAAAACCTTTAAAGTAAAAATACTTGCATAGAACATTGATCCGTAACGTAATATAAATAAAGAGCACAATCGCGTTTACAAAAATGAGGTGTCGGTAACGGTGTCGCGAGTTCGACTGTTTTTCCTAAAGAAGTTTTCACTTCAAAAACTTGCTGTTGAAATCGCGGCAGACCAAGACGAAAATGGAAGGCCCAACTTGACTCCTACCAAAAGGACTTAGAGTTCTCTAGCGACCCACTACTGCTTCGCACGGTTTTTACCACTTGACAAAACATTGAGATTTCTTAGTTACATGTAACTTTAATATTAACGTATTACACACATAAACTTTCCGGAATAAATTCTCTAAACGATGGTGAAAACCTCATCAAAATCTGTTGCGTGGTTTAGAAGAACAACGCGGACATACAAATAAACGCGAAAAACGTCTTTGTTTTATAATATACTAGCTGCGCTCCGCGGTTTCACCCGCATAAGTCTCGATCCCGGGGGAAAAAAAAAAGTATCCTATGTTCTTTTCCAGGGCATCATCTATATATCTGCAAAATTTCATCCAAATCCGTTCAGCCGTTTTAGCGTGAAGGCGTAACAAACAAACTTACTTTCGCATTTATAATATTAAGGATAAAGAAGATTAGGTAGTGTTTATCAAATGTTCTAGGATTAGAAACACAAGGTGCAGGTTGCTCTTAAACGCACAAACAAGGAATTGTTAATTTGGTCCTAAAACAAAACATAATATTTTTCTAAAAATGCGATCGAACTTTCGATTTTGTAGAACTGTTGTACAAAACGCTGGTAGCTACATTAATTCAAAAGTTCTTTCCATTAAAACGTGTGTAACAGTATATAATTATAGGTAGAACAACATTCCTTAAATTTTTTGCCACTTTAAATACAAGTTTTTTGCTTAGTTTTGTAATCAACAAAAACTATAGTTACATGTCCATTTATGACGTCTAAATAATTTAAGCAAAAAAGGTTGACAAATATTTTATAAGTCCTAATATTCTCTACATCTTAGCATTTAGCTTAATCTTCAGATTTTAAATGACTAAGGCATCAATCAGTATTGCCTTATGTCAACTCGATGAATTCCATAAATCATAATCTTAGATCTTCTATTATCAGCATAATAAAAAAAAAAAGATTAATCTTTTAACAAAAACAAGACCGGTTTTGAGCTAATCGTCGCGCATATAAATGTAAAAATTAAAATGATCGTACAAAATAGGCAGGTTTTTTTTGTAATGTATTTTCTGGTAAAATGAAGAATATGTAAATAAATAATGCTGTTAAGTAATATTAGGGATCCGGAAAAAAAGAATGCACATTACACACAGGTCAATGTAACTTCTATAGCAAGTCACGGTCATTCGCAATCGTAGATTTAATTTAAAAGAAGAGAAAGAAAAGGAAGAAGAAGAAAGAGAAAGAAGAGAGGGAAGGGAGAAGGGAAGGAGAGGGTTGTGGCTAAATAATAAAAGCCACACGGGACGATCAAAGGTTTAAGCTACGCTTGCCGCGGTCAGTGTTTGAATGGGTGAACATTACATACCATCGCGGGTTTGTCCGAAAGGGATACCGTGGCCCCCGGCAACATGGCAACTGAAGGAACACGGGTGGGTTTTAGTCAGTGAGAGCCAGACACGTCCTCCTGCTCCGCCCAGAGCGGGAAAAGTTATTCGATAATTTCCCAGTGATCTTTGACAGTCGTTACAGGTGGTCAGAAGCCCATAAGTCTGACTACCAGTCTTACCAAGGGGTATCGTGTTACCCAGTAACTGGATTTTGAAAGTCTTAAAGGCAGTCACTCGATGTAAAATACTGGTATTCCGGTTAGACTGCAAGTCTACCCCAACATAGTTGAAAAATGCTAGGCAAATTGATTGAGATGTAATTATTAGGATTTATTACTATTATCGGTCTATAATAGAGCAAATTAAAGTCGAATTAGGTTTTACGAAGCTTGATTTGCGATGAGTAATATTTGTTTTAAAAATGCCTTCCGTTTTTTGGTACCACTCATTTTATTATTTTAGCTGCCAATAATTATATATTTAAGTGTAATAGTGTACGATGATTCTACGTTTATGGTCATCAGCATGCGCTGCAGAGCAAATTTGCCGTTTCTTTCAATCTATAATCACACCTATCTTTATTAATTTTGCCATGATCAAAGTCAAAGTCAAATATTTCAAACTGTCTTTTGCCTGCCGGCCTCGCCCGTGTGCATGTCGAAAATTATCCCACGGGAACGTACTACCGGAATAACAAGTATTTTTTGTTCCCTTTCAGGCCATGTTCTACCTGTATGCCAAATTTCATTAAAATCTGTTCAGCTGTTTATTGTGAAAGCATAACAAACAAACTCACTTTCGCATTTATAAGGATTTATGGCACATAAAAGGTACTTTTGAACGTCAGATTTACTAGAACATTTATTTGATTCTATATTCCATTTGAAATAAGATTAGACATTTAAACAAACCTTTTTTACAGTCCGTTCAACCGATTTTGACTTCTATACCGTAGGTATAAGGATGGCATTAAAAGCAAAACAGTGGTTACAATACCAACTGTTTACTGCAGCTGCCATTTGTCATGCCACCAATGCAATAGAAGTCAAAATCGGTTGAACGGACTTTAAAAAAGGTTTAGTTAAATGTCTAATCTTACTACAAATGGAGTATAGTTGCTTCCAAAATGTAGTTTCGTAATTGATTTTTTAAAGAAACTTTATTATATGATAATAGAGCAACTACATAGGATACACAAAAATTCCATGCACTTATTAGAGCTTAAATTTTGAATGCCATGTCAAAATAAAAATGTTTTGCCTCCATCCCCCGTATCTCCGCCACCGTCCATTTGGGGTCCATTCGGACGGTACGGAGGTGGTGGGGTTCAGTATCATTTCAAGACCCAGAATACCACTCACCATCCGGTTGACTCTCCGATAAAATTGTACGTGCCATGAGGCTACAGAGGCCATTGCATATCAAGGAGTAGACCCCGGGGGGAGCGGTAATGCAATTAAATATTAAATTAAATTTTATGAAAAATGAGTACCGTTTTTGCACCTCCTAAAGTTCATCCGGTCAAATAGTTGGAATTTCCGAGTTGGCAGTTAAGATAAACGACTAATATTGAAGGTCTTACGATAGGGTCAAGTGGCATCGTGATAACTGTGTAAAAACTAACGGTAGACGAACAAAAAGTTTCACAAGTAGTAACTATTCACAAACAAATTGAACAATGCTTGGGTGTGCCGTGTGTTCTTTACGGTGCCGAGTTCCGTATAAAACCTAACATATTATAGCCAGCCTCGGCACGATTCAATCCAGCCTGTCCCTTGCTCCTCCAGAACGCCCTAAGCCGAGGTCCGTACCCCACTGGGGGTGCTCTTAGCGTGTAGTTGCTTAGTTAATGTTTTTGTTTTGTGCCCTGGCTGGAGGCCTTACTTTATTAGGGCCTCCATTTATTAAGGATTCCATTAAATAAAAACAATTAAAAAATAAAAACACACCACACCGCCGCTGATTTGGGCGAGCCGCACCGCATTCACACTGCAAGTCTGCGTTTTACCCATTTGACTATCAAAGTTCAAAGGAAACATTTTGCTGCAAGGCTTTATAATATTATAAAGAGGTAAGGCTTTGTGAGTTTGTATGTAGGGAGTAATCTCCGGAACTACCAGTCGGACTTGAGAAATTATTTTTGTGTTGGATAACACAATTCTTGAGAAAGGCCTCGGACGAAGTCGCGGGCAGAAACTTGTGTTTTATAAAATTTAAAGCGTTTTATTCTTGTCGGTAGAGATGAACCCTGAATATAACAATCAATATATACCTATTGTTATATTAGGAAGTATATAGTTAAGACGTACTTAAACTTATGTAAGTACGTATTAATTGAACAAAAAACACCCAAACGTGAATGACAGTATGAATAGAAGTATTTAAACTTAAAGGTTATTTATCTATTGTAAGTTTAAATATCAATGATATGTCTTTATTTGGTTATGAATGGAATAAAAAGCGGAAATAGTAAAAAATGCCAGTTGGTAACAGACAGTTTTTTAACCAATGATGCTTTTTAGGGTTCCGTTGCCAAATGGCAAAAAACGGAACCCTTATAGATTCGTCATGTCTGTCTGTCTGTCTGTCTGTCTGTCCGTCCGTATGTCACAGCCACTTTTTTCCGAAACTATAAGAGCTATGCTATTGAAACTTGGTAAGTAGATGTATTCTGTGAACCGCATTAAGATTTTCACACAAAAATAGAAAAAAAACAAATAATTTTGGAGTTCCCCATACTTAGAACTGAAACTCAAAAATTTTTTTTTCATCAATCCCATACGTGTGGGGTATCTATGGATAGGTCTTCAAAAATGATATTGAGGTTTCTAATATCATTTTTTTCTAAACTGAATAGTTTGCGCGAGAGACTCTTCCAAAGTGGTAAAATGTGTGTCCCCCCCCCTGTAACTTCTAAAATAATAGAATGATAAAACTAAAAAAAATGTATGATGTACATTACCATGTAAACTTCCACCGAAAATTGGTTTGAATAAGATCTAGCAAGTAGTTTTTTTTTAATACGTCATAAATCGTAAACCGCAATTTATCTTTCATTCAATGTTACTTGCTGCTACGGAACCCTTCATGGGCGAGTACGACTCGCACTTGGCCGCTTTTTATTATTGTTTTGATTGACCTATTGCCTTTTTTATTTGATTATTGAAAAAGATAAATGAGGATAAGAAAAATCGAAACACAAACAATTGAAAATTTATTTACTAAGATATTCAAGTTTGATATGTAAGCACCTAAATCTCTATTGGACACAAAAAGTCCAGCCCGTCCCATACTTGGTGTCCTCCCTCCGGTTGACGCCCTAAGCCGAGGTTCGTACCCCACAGGGGGTACCCTTAGCGAGCGTTCACCTAGTTTTAATTAGCATAGTTGAATAAACCGCTGGCTGGAGGTTTTAAGTGTAGTGGCTTAAGGCACCCACAGGAAAGCCCGGTTAAGTAGTCATGATCTCGGAGGTCAACTACGAGACGCCCTAACTAAAAAAAAAAAAAACGTGTGGCACTCGGGGACTGCCGCGGTAAAGCTATTGCATAGCATTTGTAACCTCCATACTTCCTATTTGTCAACGCTACACTTGGGATAATTCTTGTTTTGTGTCATCATCCGTCATTACATGGTTGGCGGAGTGGGGGTGTTAGGTTTTTTCGTTACGGAATTTCTTGATTCAGTCGCCGCGCTAAAAGCTCGCGATAAAAGCTATGCAATAGCTTAAAAACACAAAAAAGTTTTTCAGGATGGAAAGCTCCCCTTGAACTTGCGCAGAAGAAATCCTAATTATAAATGCAAAAGTGAGTTTGTTTGTTTGTTACGCTTTCACGGTAAAACGGCTGAACGGAATTGGATGATAAATGAGCTAGTTATAAATATGTCATTACATAACTTCAATTTCCCTTTCGTTTCTGTAGTGACGTAAAATAGCAACTTTCTTGATTTCTTAAATATTGAAATCCATTTAAGAAAATCATAAATCTGACGTCACCCATATCCAATATGACACCCCAATCATTCATGGCTAATAAACAAACAAAACTATGACAGCCAATTAAAATATACAACCAGGGGAAAACACAAAAAAAATAATTGAAAAAACAAATCCGTTGGATTCTCTATGGATAACTTTATGGTATTACTTTAATAGTTAGTATTTTGACATGACAAATTAACGACATGAAGCTTAGTAATAAAATCCTTCAGGTTTTATAGTATGCGTAGTAATTGCCCGATGTGTATAAAATGTCTACGTTCTACTACTCGTGTCGGCAGGAATGAATTTTGATCTTCACGAGAAAAGTTTTTGTCTGTGCTGCAAAAATGTTATCCAGTCAGCAAAATTGATAACGTGTCTTACGTGTCTTACTATTCAGTGTAAAGCTATGGTTTTCTAGAAGTGCGGTGGCTGCCACAGAACGGCCGCAGTGACAACTGTCATTAAGTTGATAGCAACTTTTACGGTGTTAAAAACGCTTTCCAGGAAAACATACAACTTTTTTCTACGAATATTTTTTTATAAATCTTGACAATGACGTCCGCCAGTCCCTTATACAAATGTGCGAATTAATTAAAGCAATTTTTTACGACCATTCGACAATTTATGGCTCAGCTTTTCAGGTGTCAAATGGGCATATTAAACGCACAAATACCGGTTATATTTTTTGCGTCATAACACTCATAAGTTAATGTTTTCTCACTCATAAAATATTTAGACAAAACAAGTTTTTTTAGGACTGAATTTTAAACTGTTAATTGCATTGACTGCTTCTACGTGCGTAGGTAATACTTCAAAACCTAGTTAATACTCTTGATAATAATTTAAAGAAGAAAATATTTTAGTGGGTTACAATACAAAAGAAAGAACAGTTAACCAACAGTAATGTTCAATGAAATGATTGTTTTTCTGGGTTAAGCAATAGCTTTTAGAAAACACTTGAGTTAGTTACGGGAATTTCCAAGATAACTCAATGAAAACAACAAAAAACCACGTTTTCCTTAACGTAGACAAATCCACTAAAGTGGCGATTAATAAAAAGGGTATATACTCAGACCAAATAAAAAAAAAGTGGTGGCACTCGTGGCAACTTGAACAAGATCGCCTTGGTAGAAGAAAAATAAAGAGCACAATCGCGTTTATAAAACCTTTAAAGTAAAAATAATTGCATAGAACATTGATCCGTAATGTAATATAAATAAAGACCACAATCGCGTTTACAAAACCTTTAAAGTAAAAATACTGACATAAAATATTGATCCATAACGAAGTTTAAATAAAGAGCACAATCGCGTTTACAAAAATGAGGTGTCGTCATGGTGTCGCGAAATCAATGGTTTAGTCCCATCTCAAAAATGCCCAACGCGCCTAAAGAAGTTTTCACTTCAAAAACGAAGACAGCGCTGTCAACAGTGACGTGAAGCCGGTTTCGTAACGTGTGCACTTAGTGAGGTGTAGTTTGATTGTCGTGTCATTGTAAATGGTTGTTTTTGTGTGCGTGTGAGCGTGTATGCACAGAGCAGAGGTGTAGTTTTGGCACGCTTCACTGTATTGTTCGCAGCGCTCTTCGCAGCTATTCAACCAAATCTTAATCCCAACCTATTAAGACTTATAATTTTTTCTTGAATCGGTTCTAAATCATACCTTTCCTTGTCCACAGTACACGGACATGCGAGACGCCTCGTTCCTCTACAATATGTGGGAGAAGCCGACGTACCAGTTGAAGTCAGAGATGTGGGTGTACAACTACACCAACGTGCAGGAGTTCCTCAATGATGATGAGAAGGTTCTGAAGGTCAAGGAGGTTGGACCTTTTATGTTTAAGTAAGTATCCATTGATGTTGTTAAGATTTTTGTTAGATTCTAGTTTGACCACCATCCCAACTGCTAAATAAACGAAGATACGGACCCTCACTTTTGAATGATTTTTTGGCCTAGTGATATACTCTACATCAAGGGGTTACCATACACAATCTGTCAAAAATTGTAAATGCGTTTGTAAATTCGTAGACTTGGCCCCCAGCTAGTTATAAAGTTCAATCAGTGTGATGATAGTATAGCGATAAAAACTGTTGATTTAACGTGCTTTCGAGGTCAAGGGCTTGAGGTAACTTATACGCAAGTCCAAAACCTACATATATTTTTTTATGATTCGCTCAAGAATGGCACCAGTGCTTCACATAATATGCCGACGAAAACGACCATCTGTGCGATGGGATGGGTCGAAACCTCACACTCCTCGACTTCAAGTATAAGATTTTAAAATTTCGTCCGAATATGAGTTGATATCTCCATAAATTTAAATAATTTCAATCCCGAATTAGACACTTGCCCAATGCAAGCCTTGACGTAATCTTCCTAGTAACATAGATACATTGTTTGACTGATTACACCGGCACTTCCTTGTTGATATAATTTATTAATAATTATTACTTAAATAATTATTCTGTGAAAACAACACGTAAGTAGTTTACTTATTAAGTTTGTTGATTGACTCACTTCATTTTCCTGGTAAGGTTGTGGTTACTTGGTAAAAGGTAAACAGTTTCATAAAATCTTGACTTTACCTCAGTCAGGTAATTAAACACTATCTCAACTCGGAAAATGATTTCTACCTTAGCATTGATTTCATTTTCTTCGGATTTCGAGTTTCACTCGTTGAAGAATGTAGCTCCTTATTGCGCATCTTCGAGGACAATGAGCGCGTCATTTGTGTCGTGTCATCTCTAATAATGTCATCTACATCGTTCAGCCATAAGACGTCCTCTTTAGCTGCTGAACCTCCTAATCATCGCCTCAACAATCGGTCCTGCGCTTTCCTCACTCAGTGGCTGGTCGTTGGATAATGCGGTCTAATGCCGTGTGGTCGTCTCTGGACGAGTCGGTGTTGGGGCTTTATCGCGGTCTAATATTACTGTGTGGTCTGTTATCATTTAAAACTCAAAGTCTGTTCATGAGTTTTTATACTTGCGCAAAGAGTTACCTTGGTAACCTATTGTCTACATCAATTCAAGTAGTAAGATTGTTAACGGTTCTCGGGAATACCCGACTAGCTTTGGCCTCAAACAGTGCCGCTAAACAAATTTACTCGACAAGGTCGTGATTCAAAGTGTGATGCAATTTTTTGCTGAATCACAGATTCTACAACCTTTTTATGTATTTTGCGGTAAGGAGCATTGTCAACATTAGTTCATCACACTTGTTTATTAATGCAACGTGTTTCAAATATCACGATTTTGCACAAGCTTTGCTACTTTGCTTAAGTAAAGTCGTTATCCTTGTTCTGAAACTTGGACGGAATCACAAGCAGTTGATACATTTTGAGTAAGATGTTACTGATCGTGACTATGTGTGTTGTTAAGTGGATTTTTGGGGGAAACAGTACTATTGACCGGCTATAATAACGATCACTTGAAATAGTAAAACGCCGATAGGAAGCGAGAAAAACTTTTAGAATGATAGGTACAATAAAAATAAAATTAAATCAAACAAAGGAATGTCTAAAAAAAAATAACTATGTCATCATTGAAAGCTAGCTGTTGCTCCTGGAAATATACTCAATAGACCAGATACAATTCCCGATATTAAACGTGCCTTTTTACATTTCATGACTATCAGCACCTCATGACACAATGATGATGACACATACTTCAATCACAATCCAAAGGATTTTGAAGGAGATTCGTAAATTATCGCAATTATCGTTATTGAATTCTCAAAATGAATGACGTTCCTATTGTATGTTACGCAATTACCAAGCAGGGTTTTATTTATTTTCATACGTTACCTGCGTATAAACCTACTCTTTTGATTAACAATATCTCTTTTTATTTCCAGAGAAATTCGAACGAATGAGAACTTGCAGATAGACAAGGAGCGAGGGGTAATGACCATGAACCCCAAGGTTAACCTCAACTTCCTGCCAGAAGAATCGATAGATGATCTCCAGAATGTTACTGTCCAGATACCGAATATAGCGCTTATTGTAAGTATATGAAGACTTTGTACAAGGGTTCAACATACAAGATGCTTAGCAACGTGGAAGTTTACAAGAACTTTGTAATACCTAAGCTTAATATTTAGATGTAAATGTTGGTATTCGGCTGCAAGATGGTCAAAGTGGAAGCCGACCCCAACATAGTTGGGAAAAGGCTAGGTAGAAGAGTTTACCACAAGTGTATATTCAAGTTTAAACAAAGACATTGCCATACGGTGACGGAAAACATTGTAGGGAAAACTGGAATATCTACACACTGAGCAAGCGTGGTGAACTGTGCTGATCAATGCTCGTGAATTTTAGTGGCACATGCAGTTGGCCGATGTAAGTAGTAAACTGTTTAGACCTGTCTAGACAAGTGGCAATCGATTTCAGAGCGTTTCGTATTTCTACAACAACATCAACAGTATTGACAGCTTTGGATTCAGTTATTTTAAGTCTGAAATGGTCCGTGTGGTGCCGGACTTAAAGAATAGCACTACCCTATTTCTTCCCATGGGTGTCGTAAAAGGCGACTAAGGGACTTACTAGAGAATGGGCAGCAGCGTTCTCTATGCATTTCTAACACCATACTGCGATCGCCAACCCGCCTGCCAAGCGTGGCGATTATGGCATACCCCCCCCCCCAAAATGAAAAGCACCAAAAAGAAACGGCCCCTAGTGCCCGGCGGCCCACCGGCCCTTGGCTACGGTAGCGGTCAAGGCCACGGTGAGGCAAGGGGTGCGAAGAATCCCCGGAAGAGATCCGGCTACCATAACCACCGGAAACTGGACCTGGCAACATACAACACGCGTACACTCCGGACCGATGAAAAGATCATCGAACTCGAGGAAGAATTGAGCAAGTTACGATGGGGTATAGTAGGGCTATCTGAAGTCCGAAGAGAGGGCGAGGACTCGATAATCCTCAAATCCGGGAACTTGCTCTATTTCCGGGAGGGCGACCAGCAGTCCCAAGGTGGTGTCGGGTTTATCGTCCATAAGTCCCTTGTGAGCAACGTGGTGAAGATCGAGAGTGTGTCGACCAGGGTGGCGTACCTTATACTCAGAATATCCGCAAGATATTCGCTGAAGGTCGTACAGGTTTACGCCCCGACCTCGTCACACCCCGACGATGAGGTGGAGACCATGTATGAGGATATTTCCAGAGCCATGCATGGCTCTAAAACTCACTTCACCGTTGTCATGGGGGACTTCAACGCGAAACTGGGCAAACGAAACGATGATGAGCTGCGAGTGGGGCAATTTGGAGTTGGACGTCGAAACCACAGGGGTCACCTACTGGCCAGTTTTATGGAGAAGGAAGGCCTCTTTATGATGAATTCCTTCTTCAGAAAACGTGAGCACAGAAAGTGGACCTGGCAGAGCCCTGATGGTGCAACAAAAAATGAGATTGACTTCATTATGTCGACGAAGAGGCAAGTATTCAATGATGTCTCTGTGATCAACGCGGTGAAAACCGGAAGTGATCACCGTATGGTAAGAGGCACATTGAACTTGAATATCAAGCTGGAAAGATCTCGACTGATGAAGTCTACGCTCCGCCCAGCACCGATCCAAGTCCAAAACCCCGAGAGCTTTCAGCTCGAACTTCAGAATCGTTTCGAGTGCCTAGGGAGCTCCGTGGACGATTATAACGATGGGTTCGTGGAAACTGTCCATACGGTCGGGTCCAAGTTTTTCAAGACCCGTCGTACAAATCGAAACAAGAGGCTCTCTGATGCTACTTTACAGCTCATGGAGGAGAGGCGCGAGATGATTCTGCAGTCTTCAGACGATGCGCTTAAATACCGGCGGCTCAATAGACAGATCTCTAAGTCCTTGAAAAGCGACCTTCGACTTTATAATACGAACCGTATTAAGGACGCAATAGAGCAGAATAAGGGCTCCAAGGTATTTGCTAGAGATCTGTCTATTGGACAGAGCCAGCTTGCGAAACTGAAGACCAATAATGGCAGAATCGTATCCGCCAAACCTGAGCTGTTGAGAGAGATCGAGAGTTTCTATGGACAGTTATACACGTCAACCAGTAACCCCGTTACGAATCTAGCAAACGACCCAAGAGCTAGATTGACCCGACACTATACCGAAGACATCCCGGACGTCAGCTTGTACGAGATTAGGATGGCTCTGAAGCAACTTAAAAACAACAAGGCGCCGGGTGATGACGGAATTACGGCTGAACTCCTGAAGGCCGGGGGAAAACCTGTTCTTAAGGCCCTCCAGAAGCTTTTCGATTCCGTCATACTCGAGGGTCAAACGCCACAGGCATGGAACAGAGGTGTGGTGGTACTCTTCTTTAAAAAGGGCGACAATGCCCTGCTTAAGAATTATAGGCCCATCACACTTCTGAGCCATGTCTACAAGCTGTTTTCAAGAGTTATCACGAACCGTCTCGCGCGCAGGTTTGACGACTTCCAGCCTCCCGAACAAGCCGGATTCCGTAAAGGCTTTAGCACCGTAGACCACATACATACGCTGCGGCAGGTTATACAGAAGACCGAAGAGTATAACCAGCCTCTCTACTTAGCGTTTGTGGACTACGAGAAAGCCTTCGATTCGATCGAGACATGGGCTGTGCTGCAGTCTCTTCAACGGTGCCAGATCGACTATCGGTACATCGAGGTGCTAAAGTGTTTGTACAAAAACGCCACTATGTCAGTTCGACTCCAGGACCAGACCTCGAAACCTATCCTTCTGCAGCGAGGTGTGAGACAGGGAGACGTTATCTCTCCGAAACTGTTCACCGCTGCACTGGAGGATGTCTTCAAGGTTCTGGATTGGAAAGGGCTAGGCATCAACATCAATGGCGAGTATATCACTAACCTTCGGTTTGCCGACGACATAGTTATCATGGCTGAGACCATGGAGAAACTCAGTACAATGCTCGATGACCTCAGTAGAGCCTCCGAAAGAGTGGGTCTTAAAATGAACATGGACAAGACAAAAGTCATGTCAAATGCCCATGTGACACCCACTCCCATGAAGATCGGAGACGCTACGCTCGAAGTTGTGGACGAGTATGTTTACCTAGGACAAATTGTCCAGCTAGGTAGGTCCAACTTCGAGAAAGAGGTCAATCGTCGAATCCGACTCGGCTGGGCAGCGTTCGGGAAGCTACGCAATATCTTTTCGTCCCACATACCACAGTGTCTCAAGACGAAAGTCTTTGACCAGTGCGTGTTGCCAGTGATGACCTATGGTACTGAAACGTGGTCGCTCACAATGGGCCTTATCAGAAGGCTAAAAGTCACCCAAAGGGCAATGGAGAGGGCTATGCTTGGAGTTTCCCTACGTGATCGAATCAGAAATGAAGAGATCCGCAGGAGAACCAAGGTAACCGACATAGCCCGAAGAATTGCCAAACTTAAGTGGCAATGGGCAGGGCACATTGCTCGCAGAACGGATGGCCGATGGGGTCGAAAGGTTCTGGAGTGGCGACCACGTACCGGAAGACGTAGCGTTGGAAGGCCTCCCACAAGATGGACCGATGACCTTGTGAAGGCCGCAGGAATCCGCTGGATGCGGAAAGCACAGAATCGGTCGAAGTGGCGGTGCTTGGGGGAGGCCTATGTCCAGCAGTGGACGTCTTTCGGCTGAAATGATGATGATGATGAAGTCTGAAATCGCCAACCCATCTTGAGCAAGCGTGGTGATCAGTGCTAATGCCTTCCTGCGTGCGAAGAGGCACTGCAGTGGGACAGTAATAGGCTGGTATTAATATTATAAATTTAGGAGAAAACCCTATCATTGTTTACACATTGATATATTACTTCCGCGGTCTTATAGTCTTCTTCCTTATTAATTATAATTTGTTACATAGTTTAGTCTATTTGTCCAATATTTTTATAACAATAGATACGTCATATTTTTAGAACGTTGACTTATTTTGCGGTATTCCGTATGGCCTCCAGACACTATAAGTAATAATGACATTACATTTATGTAATGACTCAAGACGAAAGTCTTTGACCAGTGCGTGTTGCCAGTGATGACCTATGGTACTGAAACGTGGTCGCTCACAATGGGCCTCATCAGAAGGCTAAAAGTTACCCAAAGGGCAATGGAGAGGGCTATGCTTGGAATTTTCCTACGTGATCGAATCAGAAATGAAGAGATCCGCAGGAGAACCAAGGTAACCGACATAGCCCGAAAAATTGCCAAACTTAAGTGGCAATGGGCAGGGCACATTGCTCGCAGAACGGATGGCTGGGCTGATGGGGTCGAAAGGTTCTGGAGTGGCGACCACGTGCCGGAAGACGTAGCGTTGGAAGGCCTCCCACGAGATGGATCGATGACCTTGTGAAGGTCGCAGGAATCCGCTGGATGCGGAAAGCACAGAATCGGTCGAAGTGGCGGTGCTTGGGGGAGGCCTATGTCCAGCAGTGGACGTCTTTCGGCTGAAACGATGATGATGATAATGAATGTCATTCTGCTGACAGTGTGGTGGTTGGAATGATGATGTGCTAATAATATTTTCGTAGTTTTACGTCAATATTGAAAGGAATGTCATTATTACTGATAGTGTCTGGACCCCTTTTGTAAACTTTATTGGTTCGAAAATACTTAGTACCGACTACTTGGCTATTTATAATATCTTCAAGGTTTTTTTTAATGGCTGTCTGGCTATACATTTTAAGAATAAAATAATTTTTGTTTTCAGCTATAAAGAACTTAAAACTAGAAACATCAGGTAGAAATTATCAAATATTCTCTGTTATGAACAGGATGAACGGGTCTAAAATAAGTTGTTTTGGGGGCAAAAACCTGTGTTTTAAAAGTCTCTGGGGTCAATAAAACTTAATAAGATAACTTAGTGTTTCACAACCAAAGATATTATTAGCACTTTAGCAGACAGTTGACAACTTAAAGTGGTTGAAGGTCAGAATAAGCAACGTAGCTAATTACCAGAAATTATAATCTTTAAAAAATAGCTTGGCATCATCGAAACCTGCTTTTTATTATTTATATTGGCTTAATATATTCTGCATTTTATCTTTCTGATAATTTTTCATCTTGACAATTATTGAGCATGAGGTCCTGGGTTCAATTCCCGAGTCGAGCAAAGTGTTATTGGGTTTTCCCATCTGGAATTTCTCAGACGCAGCCCGGAGTCTAGATTTGTGTCCGGTTGATGGCAATAGGCTCGCCCTTTGTTTCATGGGACTTGAAACATAACTGGCGAAATTTGGGTGTGCTAAAGGTACAGCTCTGCCTAACCCTTTGGAGAATACAGGCGTGATGTTATGTTATGATCATTTTTCATCAGCCTGCAGAGCATACCTAGGCCAGAAACAGGAACAAACATTGGTCAACACACTTGCTCACTGTGTTTTGGCCACTAGACCAAGTAAAGGAATGTACTGTCGAATGACGTCACAAAAACGTTCAGAGGTCAGAGTATTCATTTGTCAACGTAGGTTACAGTACAGATACACAGGTGTGTGAGATGTTACTTTTTTTAAAGTTCTCTATGCTTAGTATCAATTTCAACTATTTCATTACTCATTTCACAATTTCAAATAAAAATTATAGAAAGAGCTAGAGTGTTGGATAAATCAATATAATATTCCCCTGAAAATTAATTAAATTTCAAATAAAAACTACAATGTCAAAACAAGTACCAAATTAATCAAATATTTCAAAAATGTCAACAATAAAACTTTAAGATAAAACAGAAATGTCAAAAAATAAAATAGGATAATGTCAATTAATACAAGAGTGTCAAAATAAGTAATAAATTAATTAAATATTTTTAGAATGCCAACATTTAAATTTAAGAACGTTATAAAAGTTAGTTGGTGTTTTCCCATATAGAGCGTTTTTTTACACCGTAAAGTCATACCCTGCCGATCATTTTCATGACGGCCACCGCTGTCTTAGAAAACCGAAACTTTACCCCGCGATTATTAACCGCAACGTTCCCATCTCATAGGTTCCATATTGGTAAAACTAAGCTTATGCTAATAATAATAGGTAGCCAGGATTATCCACCAACAACTTGCTCTGAAATACAATCTTGTGGAATCGGAAGTACCGTACTATAGATATGTGCCCGACCCAGTCCTCGAAAATGGCAATATTACATTGTATTGGGATCGATCTATCATCACTGACAGGATTATTGTTGCCAATAAGCCAGACATAGTGGTGATAGATCGATTAGAGCGTCGCACAATGATTATTGATATAGCGGTCCCGCATGACGAGAACCTCGTGAAAGCTGAAAAAGATAACCTGGCTCGTGAGGTTGTCGACATGTGGGTTGTGGATACAGCACTCATTGTGCCGATAGTTGTGACGGCCAATGGCTTAATTGCCAAGAGCCTCGACCAACACCTGAGGAGGCTCTCGTTGGGCAGCTGGATCAAGGGCTTGATTCAGAAAGTGGTACTCCTGGACACAGCTCGCATTGTCAAGAGGTTCCTCTCTCTGGAGCCCTGACCGCCGGTAGCTTGGACCCTGTTCCCGATACCGGTGGGCTACTATTTTTTATATTTTTAAATGTTTTTATATTTTCTTTATTCTAATATTTAAAAATATAATTTATAAGTGTTTAAATGAAATAAAAGAATAGGTAGAAACAAAAGAGTGAGTGCTCCAGAAATTAACCTACAAGCAAGTTACTAGATTTTGTTATCCTATCCTACTAGTAATATTATAAACGCGAAAGTTTGTGAGGATGGATGGATGTTTGTTACTCTTTCACGCAAAAAGTACTGAACGTATTTGGATGAAATTTGGCACACAAATAGTTTATAACCTGGATTAACACATAGGATACTTTTTATTCCGATATTCCCACGGGATCGAGACTTATGCAGGTGAAACCGCGGGGCGCTGCTAGTAGAGTTATATGAAAAAGATTTATTACGGAATTACTCCTCTTAAAACCAGAATATTAAACTAGCAAGCAGGGCCGCGCCGCCGTATATGCGAAGTGTGCGGCGCACACAGGCGCCAGGGCACTAGGGGCGCCGGAGGCGACCCTAAGACTTAATTAAATGTCAGCGCCAATTACTGTTTTTTTTACACAAATCATGAGGCTTTGGCTTAGATTATGAGTATTAACGTAACATTCATCATGGTTGAGTATCGATGAGTAGCATAAATTTTCAAGACAAAATTTGAAACAAAAAAAAAATACGCGTCGAAACAGGACGTCAAAAAACAAGCGCTTCATAGGTTTCGCACACAGGCGCTGCAGAGGGTCGGTGCGGCCCTACGCTATGTCTATCTGCATTTCACATTTCTCTATGGACCCAATTTTGAAGTCCACGCAGATGAAGTCGCAGGCAGACGCTACTCATTAATAAAGGTACAAGGCAGATATGAGTGGAAACGCCTGGACCCTGCCCTTGAAGTACATAAGTAACCTTATTGGTGATGTTCTTCAGAAAGGTCAGGTGCATTGTGTTCGCAACCGGCGTGCGTGTATGATCATCGTATGAACGTAAACGAAGTAAAAGGAGTATGTAAGGATCGTAGCAGGTCGCGTTCTTTTCTGCCTACCCCCATGGGAGGAAGGCGTGAGTTTATGTATGTATCTAATAAAAATTTGTACCTTGCTTGTAGGTTTAATTTTAAAATCTGACACTGACTAACTTTTCAAATGAACTGACACTATGTATAAGTATAACTTAGGCTGCTTGTCCATTGATACGGAGCGAAACAGCGGAGCGAAGCGAGAGAGTAATGCGGAGCGGAGTTGCAGACTGTTTCTGTTCTTTGATGCGGAGCGAGGTAGTGCGGAGCGGAATTGCGGACTGTGCGGAGCTAGGCCGAGATCACGTAACGAGTAACTTGAGCGAGCTAGAATACCCCGCGGCTGGTTTTTTCCGTATCCTTAGGGTGACAAATCAACATCGAGCTATGCTGCGCTGTACTGCGCTGTGCTATGTTTAGTCAATTCGCTCGTCTAATATTTTAATGAGGATACAAACAAAACATGTTGTGCTGCGCTGTGTGAGGCTACGCTCTATTTAAAAACGCAGCAGTCTCGAGCGAAGCGCGCTACCCGCCGTGCTGAGCCACAAATATTTAAAAAAATCGTCTTCAGTGGCAATATTCTTTAGAAAATTAAATTCTCCGTATTTTTCACGTATGGTGTGTGGTAACAAGCTACCGTGACTGGACTCTTTTAACAACAAAATAACACATAAAATAACACATAAAATATCCATATCCGCTTCTTCTTCACTTTCGTCTTCATCGGATTCAACTATGTCGTAATGTTTACGTTTTTTTGAAAATAAAGTTATTTTTGACGAGATAAACGACTACACGAGCTGCTGATTACTTTTAATACTGAGCTAAGCAAAGCGCAGCACAGCTTGATGTTGATTGTTAAAAAAACGTAGCTTAAGAAACACAGTACAGCACAGCGCAGTACAGCGCAGTATAGCTCGATGTTGATTTGTCACCCTTACTCCGATTCCCCACTCTGCTTCATTGCTCCGCTTCCCGGTTTTGTATGAATTTTTAAAGTAGTTCGCAAATCCCTGTCCACTGAAACGAAGCGGACATTTTATGCAATTCCATTGGTTAACTTTAGCACAGCTCCGCTCCGCTCCTCTCCTCCCTCTCCGCTCTAGTGGACAGTCAACCTTAGTGTTGTCAGGTCACCGAACTATTTTTAACATTATCATCATAATGTTTCTGGGTAACATTCAACCATTTTGCAAAACCTGTTTTAAAAACCATGACCTTTTATTCCACTGTCAATGTCTCGGCTAATGGGATGTAAATGGAAATTCTAATGTTATATAAGAATCATGTAAATTGCCCTTTGATACCTTACTGTGTCGCTTTCAATGTACATAACCTACCTAAATTAAAAAAAAAAACGTGTGGCACTCGGGGACTGCCGCGGTAAAGCTATTGCATAGCATTTGTAACCTCCATGACAACATCACATTGTCATGGGAACCGTCATTACATGGTAGGTGGAGTAGGGGGTGTTAGATTTTATTTTCGTTACGTTACGGAATTTCTTGATTCGGTCGCCGCGCTCAAAGCCCGCGATAAAAGCTATGCAATAGCTTAATATTTGTTAATTGATTGCCAAGGTTCATTTTATGGTGTTTCGTAAATGAATGAATTACTTTACAGATAAGGTAAATTTTAATCATGCACGTGCTTTAATAGGTATTCATATAAAATTAAAGATATTAGGGTTTTCTGTTAAGAATCTCTGAACAGTCTCAACATCAGCCTTTTTTTTTTTTGGGAAATTATCGAATAACTTCTCCCACTCTGGGCGGAGTGGTGTCAGACTCTTACTGACTCACCCACCCGTGTTCCTTCAGTTGCCGGTATGTTGCCAGGGGCCACGGTAAACCTTTCGGACTTTCCCACGATCCCGGCAGGCATCGGCCCTAGCGGACCTCTTCAGTTGTGCTGACATCTCTTTGAGGCGTGCGTGAAACACAACGCGCCGTCAACCCGGGCCTGGTCCTTATCAGACGGTGAGCTACCCACTGCTCACCGTCTGCAAAGCCGCGCCTACGGTGGCTGGGAATCGGCCTGGGCGCAGCATCAGCCTGGAGTGTAGATTTGCGCCCGGTTGAAGGAAACAGACTTGCCCTCAAACACCCACATACACCTAAATATAACTGATTATAGAGGTGTTAATACTACACACATCTCTCTACCCTTTTTGAAAAAGAAGGCTCTTTTATGTTAATATCTCCATTATTCTTTTCCAGGCCATAAGTACCTTAGCAGCAGACAAGTTGGGCTACTTCGCGAATGCAGGAGCGTTCTACTCCATGTCTGCGCTGGGGTCCAAACTCTTCAGAGACCTGACTGTTCAAGAAATGTTCTGGGGTTATCACGACCCCATAGTGGCGATAGCGAACACCTTGCTACCTGGATGGATTGATTTCAAGAAGATCGGGCTATTGGATAGGGTTGGTATTTCTTTTTATGGTCTCAATTGGATTCCCTGTGATAGTTTTAAGCTTTAAGGTTCCAAAATTATGGTTTACTGGTCTGAAAGTATTTTCGTATAAAAATAATGTTAGCGACACTAAAGTCTTTGTAGCAATTTTTCATACTGGATAATCTGTTTCCCACAAGATGGTTACAATTTACAGTTTTGAAAACAGAAAAGTATTCGTCACTTGAAAAGATATTTGGTGGCTATAATAACCTTACCCATATTATAGTTTTAAACTAAGACTACTAACATAACCATAAGTGTCTACAGTTACCCATGACCACACTTTTTTGTTTCGAAGTCATTACCATTGGCGTAATTTTTAGATAATGTTCTGCATTAGCAGAAAATTCTAGCAGTCTCGCAAAAAAGCTATCAACAAATGATTTATTTAATAGTACCCAAGACCATTTTGTACTTCTCCAGTCTAATGTGAAAACTTTTTTCTACAGTTTTATGCACAAAAATTGGAAACGTCTGAAGTGGAACTCGGAGACCGCAGCAGAAGATACTCTTTGAATGCTTGGAATAATTCCACGGGTCTTGTGGAACAAGGCTTCACAGACTGGGAATCCAGGTAAGCAGAAATATCCAACAATCATGCAATCTTGCAAAAGAGTACTTTTAGAAACTTAGTAAGATTTTGAATGACAATCACGAAATCTGCAAGTCGTGGTGGCAATGATGATTTCATCTTTGATGATATACTTGATACAATTCAAATACTTACAAATATCCGGACTATGTGACTGTCAAAAACCTTTTTTAAATGCGAGAACAAATCCGTTCTATCTTTTAAGCTAATTCAAGCAAAGCAAAACAGAATAATCGAGCCTAAATGGCTCGATTATTCTGTAAAAAATTTTAAATGGTTAAGCTATGTCTAATCTTCTATTCTTTTAGCACGCCATGCAACCGAATCAAAGGATCATACGAGGGTCTCATGTTGCCAACCAACTACGAAAAAGGTCGCAATATCACGGTCTTCAGAAAGCAAGCTTGCAGGAACTACCCCTTCACCTATATTGGCGAGAAGATAAGTGACCAGGGCTTCGATTCTTACTTGTAAGTAAACCTTTGTTTCTTTTACTGATCTTCTAAATAGTTTTGAAACATGGTAACTTTTTTGTCTTTTGGTCTGCTGACGATTCCTATTATTTGTTTCTATAAATATTTATTTATACAAAGAAACTTATATTGGGTGGACTTACGGCCTTGGGCCATTCAAAGTGCAATACGGTTTTTGGATTTGTCTCGGGATTTCGCCATAAGATCGCCTTTTGTTTTGATTTTTTGAACGCTCAGTAAATTGCAATAATTGTGTACTTTTCTCATTTTTATCTTTCAATTTATTTCCAGGTACGCCATGGATACCACAGCCTTCAGCAGCAACTCTCCTTTCGCATGCAACTGCACCAACCAGTGTCCCCCCGACGGATTTGTTGATGTCAGCAAGTGTTACTATGGTGAGTACTATAGAATCATCATCCCTTAAAGAATCTCGGTTTTTGTTTGCATTAACGAACTTGCTTTTTCTTGTATCAAATTCTGAATTGTCCAAATTATTTCCAGGTTTCCCGATATACCTATCAAAGCCACACATGATGGACGCGGATCCTATGCAACAGTCATATTTTGAAGGAATGAATCCCGATCCCGAGAAGCATACGTCACATTTTGAATTGGAACCTGTAAGTAGCACTACTAATATTTTTGTATATTTTAAGCTACTTGATGGATTTTGAAACCAATTAATAATGTTCCTTATGATTTACTTGCTTCAAAATATGAATATTTCAGCGAAATATTAACATTAACAGAACATTTTTTCAAAACGTTTAACTGGGATTGTGACTTCAAGACTTTCATTCTATCAAATCTGCGAGTTTTTTAAGCAATGTTATATTATAGTAGGAATATTATAATATTCGGTAACTTAATTATTATATTAAAACAATTTTTAATTTAAATATTACAAAATTTATTTAATTTTTAACATTATAAGTAGACGATTTCCATTTCCAAATTATTAATGTGCATACACAAAATATGACCAAATACAATCCTAATCAATATTCATATTTTGTGTCATACTACCAATTAGTGTTGTTCCTATGAACACCGTCCATTTCTACGTCGTTTGGTATTGCAAAAGAAACTTTATGTCTTCCGACGTATAAAGTTTGTTTCTAAGTATTTACAATTTAAAACTGTCTTCTGAAAGTTGTGACGTGTCGAGCTCTGTCGCGTTTAATGTCACGTGATCAATGGCTTCATTTTTACGCACTCTTTTTCTCAAAAATATAAACGAAAATTATTTACAAAATTAAATATTTTTAGGGCGAAACCGTTACTAAGGGCTGATTTTTACAATAGTCAGATTATCTATATCTGTAGAATAAACATGACAATTAAAATGCTGTGAAACCGCAATTCTTCAGATGAAAGTTATCTGACGATTGAAAAATCGGTCCTAACAAAGTATGAAAAATTCATAAGGAATTTTTCTTACCTATCAACTAGCCTATTAAAAACTTCAAACAATTATGTTCCTTATGAGGTCCTGAATGATTCATTGGATCTGCTCTCTGTCCAACTTAGACTTCATCAATTCAACAGATTGATATAATTTCGTCTCCTTATGTATAGTAGGGTTAATTTCCACCCGTTCCTCAGTCTATCTTAGTCTAAACTGCTTAAAGTGAATGTTGTGATATTGATCTTTTGCGGTGTTTTAATGGCAATAGGAAAACTACAATTTTCATATTATTTACAGGTAATCGGAGCACCGCTAAGTTTCTCGATAAAGATCCAGATCAATATTGCTGTAAGAATGTCTACAGGGAACCCTATCACAAAACCACTGAAGGATAAAGTATTGCCACTCATGTGGTTTTCACTGGTAAGTAATTTACAGTATATCATTTTTCAGTTTACCAATTTGTGTACATTTTTAATACCTCATTACTCTTCTAAGAACAAATCATCCCATTCAGTCTTTAAGGCAGGTATCGTAACAATCAATCAAAATCCTGTTTTACCAATACTACTTGCCAAGATTAGTAATAATATGGTAACCACGTCATTACTAATTAGTTTTCTTTGAAAAAGAACAGCCTTTATGGTATGGTTTGCAAAACCATAACCAAGCACCACAAAATACTAAACCAATCCTTTTCTTCCAGGACTGCAAAGAACCACCTCCAGAAGTTATAACCCTACTCCGTCTCCGCCTGATCATCGCTCCTCCCTTAGTCATCACTCTGGAGGTCCTACTTTTCATCATTGGCTTGGTCCTTGCAGCCCAAGGCCTCCACAGGATCTGGAAACCGAGGTACAAGATCTTAGCGCCAAAGAACGTCCCCACTCCTATTATTAGAAGGAAGAGTGCGGAAAGGAGGAGAAGTAGTGTGATGCTTAATATGGCAGAAAATATAGGTTTTAATTATAAAGATGATGAGGACCTGGCTAAAGAAGCTGTCTCGCTCCTGGCTATCAACGAGGACGATAGCGAGTATGTAGATTTGCTGCTCAGTTCTGATAATGAATGAGAAAATAAAGCAGTAGAAGGTTTTGCTCAATTCGATATAACAGGAGTGAAGTATGTGTGATTTTGCCTCTTTTTGTGAAGCGAGAAAAGTGAATATTGGGATCGATAAGTTATAGAGATGCTCAATTTATGTACTCTTTTTTACCATTCCTAGATTTCCAACTTTTATTATATAGACCAAGATATTTGTAACAATTAGAAGTTTTGGAAGAAAACATGTTAAAAATGCTACGGTTAGTACACACGGCTACACATGAAGCTATACATTTCCAGTCTAAGCTGACCTCGCATTATACGGAAATCCTATACAATGTGAGATCAGCATAACTGGAAATGTATAGCTTGATGTGTAGCCGTATGTACACACTTAGCGTTTGATGGATTACCCGAATTCTATCAGCTATGGCCGTTATGTTATGTTTGGTATTTTCGATAGCGTCTGGGTAATGTAAACCTATTTATGATTTGCCATTAATATTGTAGGTACTATAAACTCCGCTGGCGGTTTAGCTGTTAAGGTAAATAAGTAGATATTAATAAACTGCTCAATATTAATTAGTAGGAGTTAGAAAGGTGTGAGGTTATCATTAATTATAGTACAGAATTGTTCACTGCGACCACTTTTGCCTTCTATTGACGTAATTATCATAATATTGATTGACGTTCGTCATTGTTGCCTCCTATCTGACCTGTCCCTAGGTAATGTAATATTTAAGGTGGCAGGAACATCGAGGCACAACCTGTTACCATGGATTCAGTACATTATTCTGGACCCTCTGCGTTAAAATTTTTCGTTGGTTATTAGAAAAAAATAAACCTGCTGTTTCCAACAAAAGCGCTTGACCTACGTGATCAAAATGTATGGAAAAGCATTTTTTAAATAACTAATGATAAATTTCAACGCAGCAGGCGTGTCCAGAATCATGTTGGTACTGAATTTATGGTAACAGGTTGCGCGCTGATGTTCCTGCCACCCAGTATAATAATAATATTTAATTAAAATAGGTATTGATGTTATCAAATAAAATGTTGACCGCCAAATGACGCAATTCAATCTTTCTTACGAAGGCTAAGTAGTTATTATAATAGGTAAAGCCAGAGAAATTAACTGTTTATTCAATTGACAAGGAACTGTCATTTTCTGATGATAATTGTATCACGGCAAATTGACGTAGTGTGTCAAACAATTATTGTGATAAACAATTAATTTTAAAATTTTCATAATAATAATGTATGTTTTGAACTTTGATCTTTGAAACCGATGTTAATATTTTTTTCTAGTAATCCTGATAGTATGAATTTATTTTGAAACAATAATCCAGTCTTCAGGATCCCAGTATTAAATTTTCATTTAAAAAATCTGCTAAGTTTTCATCTGACAATTTATTGTACCAGTTTGAACTGGACCGCCAAATTTTAGCAATTGTGATATTAATTTTAATTATATTTTAAGTAATTTGTAAGTAAAATGTAAATATTTAATTTAATAGACTGAAGGTGAAAAGTTTTGGTAATCAAATAAAATATTTTTCAAGAATGTATTATCATTTTATTATTCTACATAAGACTACATACCTATATTTACAATAAAATAAATTATATTCAAAATTATAATTATATATTTTACAGTAACTGGTATTGCAGTAATTACATATATTTTAATATCAATACTGCTTACAATTAAAATAAATAAGATTAAAAACTACGAAGACATTAACATGCATTGACTACATTGTAGCTGCAAACAACTACTTATTAAGCTAATATCAGATGCTTCACGCGAGTAAATTGTTCACTCGAATAAATGTTTATTGATGTGTTACATCTTTCCTCTCGCTTTCCTGCGGGAGTAATTTCGTGACAAGGGACGGCTCGAGACCAATGAGCGCGCGCGGTGCTTGAGTTGGCCGTCAGATGGTACCAAGTCATTTTCCGAGAGGTTGGTACTATAAGCCAAGATGTCATACGACTACTGTAAGGCACGCTTGTTTATTTTTTTTGTTTCTTTCCCCGTTCACACGACACCGACAAATTTACATAAAATTAACTTTCATTTGAGCACATTGTATTTCATTTTTCGATCATTAGGAGCGCGGGCGAATGATGCGGAATGCCTAAATCCAGAATAGTTGGATCGGTTCACTAATGAATTCCTTTTTTAATTAATTTTGTGTTCAGGTGTTTTACAACGAGTGAAATATCCAAAACTCTGTATTAAAGATATAAATTAACAAAAAGTGAAGCGTCTGATAGCAGCTTTACTGCACAATGCATGCAGTCAGCCCGACACACACTCTAAATAAAATTTATTAAATTTTGTTAAGAACATTATTTATACTAATTAAATCACAGTTATTTTGAGTGGTAATGGGATGAAATACCTACGTTACTACGACACTAATTCTAATTAATCGTATATTTATTAAAAGATTATTAAAACACTTGGTAAGAAAACAGTAGTCTATACTAATATTATAAATAGATAAAATTGTTTGTTTGTATGTAGGGGGTAATCTCCAGAACTACCAGTCGGATTTGTTTTTCTTTTTTTGCATTGGATAGCCCAATTCTTGAGACAGGTTATCGGCTCGCGGACGAAGTCGCGGGCAGAAACTAGTGTTTACTAAAATACCTAAAGTTAAGTAGGTAACACAGTGTATACCTACAAAATACACAATACCAATAATTATTTGAATTATTTATTTGGCTGCCCATTTGATTAAGGGGGAAGCGTCAGAGTATCCCGCGAAATTCATAAATTTTCTTACGTTTTTTGCATTTTGCAGGTCAGTGTCAGGGTTTATGTTGATTGAAATATGATTCGCGGTCGTAACAAATATGGCTTTACTCAATTATAATCATTACAATCAGCAATACAACTCCATAAGTTAGCAAAGCTTTTTAACCGACTTCCAAAAGGAGGAGGTTCTCAATTCGAATGTATGTTTTATTTTTTTTGTATGCTTGTTACGCGATTACTCCGCCAATTATGAATTGATTTTGATGATTCTTTTTTTGTTTGGTAGATCATACTTCAGAGGTAGTCCCATATAAATTTTATTAACTTTGCTTGGGTAGTTTTTGAGTTAAATAATAAAAAATAAAAAAAGTTAGCTTCAATAAAACGTATTTTTTCCCACATAGTATGTGGATGATATTATGATAACTTCCTGTTACTGTTATTTACATAGCAGGTAGTGGTATTCGAATTTGTGTGGGGTAGGTACCACAACTAAAAAGTGAAAAATAATAACTTTTACAAAAAAAAACAATAAACAACAATAAATAACAATACTGAATTATAATCATTACAATCAGCAATAGTGATTAAGAAGAAGAAAAAACTTTTAACGTTTTTTTGTTTTTTTTGTTAAAAGTTTTTTCTTCTTCTTAATCACTATTGCTGATTGTAATGATTATAATTCAGTAAAGTCATATTCATTACGACCGCGAATCATATTTTAATCAACGTAAAACCTGACACTGACCTGCAAAATGCAAAAAACGTGAGAAAATTAGAATTTCGCGGGCTACCCTGACGCTTCCCCTTTAAGCCAGAGCAGTCAGAAAGAATAGAATAAACGTGAATTTTCTTAAGTATTACCTACAGCTAGAAATAGTAGGTATATACCTACACAGAATTATAATACCGGAAGTAAAAGGTTCCAGCGTCAGCATTATGCTTAGGTCCCGTAGCGGTATGCTAAGCACTGGTGTTCAACTTGAACCCTTGGTTCCTGTTTACAAAAAAAAAAAACAGGAAGAACTTCAGAAATAACTCGTCTTAAAGTAGGTCTTACATAAATGTTATGAGTATTATTTGTCGAAGTATCGGTAACTATACATATGAAATACTGTAACTGATAGGTTTCATAAACATCTTATGGCTATTTTCACCAACACTACATGACACATTTATTGAATCCCTAAATACAAGTGCACTGTTGCATTTTCAACGCTAGGCTTAGCGCTGAGAGTTGGAAATCTAACAGTGCACTTTTATTTAGGGATTCATTTAGATGTCACTTAGTTGTCGGTGAAAACGGGCAATAAATACCGAATGTAATAATAACCCTTAATTAACAATAATAAACATGTTATTTACTAAGTCTATTTAAAACGGAGACTAGAAGGTATATTTACAAATTGGTAATCAATAATCATAATAAATTAATAATACAAATTAGGTTAATTTTAACGTTGATAATGCGTGACACAAATTAAATGATTACATTGTTGGGATATTCTAAATCAGCCAAATATATTTTAGATAAACCAATGACCTCTTTGACTATAATAACATAACATCGCGCCTGTATCCGGAGCGATAGGCAGAGGTACACCCACATTTTGCCAGTTATGTTTAAGTCTTATGTAATAGATGGCAACCCTATTGCCATCAACCGGGAATAAATCCAGACTCCGGGCTGCTACTAATACTATAATGGTGCCGATTCCCATGTTCACAAACTAAACTAAATTTAAGTTCAGTGCATCTTTTTCTTTTTATCTCATTAAGAAAAGGACAGAAGATAAACTTTAGTTTAGTCCTGTCAAATTAATCAGCGCTTGACGTTTACGTCTACTAAAATTACGTCAATTTATTGACGTAATTTTAGTAGGCAAGTTTTTAATCACGTCTAAACTTGTATGGAGTAGTGACAGGCGCTGATTAATTTGACAGGACTAAACTAAAATTTATGTTCTGTCCTTTTCTTAATGAAATAGAAAGAAAAAGATGCACTGAACTTAACTTTAGTTTAGTTCGTGAACAAGGGAATCGGCACCACTATTGGATCAATAATAACAATAACATAGATACACTCACAGACATAATCATGGAATACTGGCTGATACGACAGACATTGTTCTGTCCTAAATAAGAACCTAATTCAGATTATTACGAACATTTTAAAATAAAATAAAAAAACCCAAATCGGTCTAGCCGTCCTCACATGATGTGCTCACCAACGAACAGCATATCATTTTAATTTATTAATCTGATATAAATTTAACTAGTGTCTCCTGTCCTTTTAAGTTTCTAATGGATAATTTAATACGGTATTGCGTCCTTTGTTACGCATTACGAGTATAAAATAAAGTCACAGAAGGCGTATTAAAAATTCTCCTTCTTTTTTTTAAATCGGTATAAAACCGTTTGATATATACGAATATGTTAGCAATGCAGTCCAAATCCCAGTAGGTAGCATTTAGACATGTCGAGACATTAGTTAGCGAAGAATCACAAGCACAACGTAGGTTGAGCTTGCGATTTGATTTCCGTTTAAAGCGATGATTAGTGGTCTTTCTGTACATCCCTATTTTATTTTGTTTTCGAGAACACCACACCAAAGATGCATGAATTTTATAAGGATAAGCTTCATGGCTAAATGGTCTGGTTTAGCAACATTGCCTTGGACCAGTCTTAGATGCCCAATTAAGGCTTTTTATTGTTTTTTAGAAGATACTTTAATCTGGGTTCGATTCCCGGGTCGAGCAAAGTGTTATTGGGTTTTTCTATCTGAAATTTCTCAATAGCAGCTCGTAGTCTGGATTTGTGCCCGGTTGATGGCAATAGGCTCGCCCCCTATTACATGGGACTTAAACATAACTGGCGAAATGTGGGTGTACCTGCTACAGGGACATCTCTGCCCAACCCTTCGGGGAAACAAGGCGTTATGTTACTTTAATCTGTCAGATTTTACTCTGGTTTGTAACTTTATTTCAGAAACCCGTTCTGTAGGAAGATTTATGAAAGAATGTCTGTCTTTCCACTTTCAACGCATTTTCATCTTTGAAAAAACCTGTTTCTTGCTTTCTTCTTCCTGACGTTACACAACCTTGCTTTTACGAGAGTCATTATTAAGCAGGTTGCTACTTAAATTTTAACATTGACACATATTTGACACCACAAAACTGTATACTAGCTAGTATAAACATGCGCGTATATCCAAGAGACGTAATGAGCCACATTAGTGTATACATCTGGCACACCGCGTCGGGCACAACCTGACCCAAACGACGTCAGACCTCGGAGCTCCCAGCGACCACCTGATCGGCACTGGAGGGGTCCACCGCTGTCACCCTGGAAGAGAAGACATGACATTAAATAAAATAACTATAAATAAAATAAATACTAATAAATACTAGTAATATCATCGAACATTTATATTTGTTTAACAAACTTGCAATCCAGTACATGTACCTACTGACTGGATGCTTGTTTTATTCCAATTTATTACTTATTATGTTGCCGTGCCCTAACCGAGTTTCGTGTTGGAACTTACTAACTTAAATGTAACAACTAAATGTACACATGAATGCAATAAAGAGTTTGAGTTTGAGTTTGAAGGTGGATCAGACATTAGTAATGTAGAAGAAGCTGATGGTGGATTTGGTCTTGAAGAAGAAGATAATAAATTCAATCGTTTGAGATGAGTTGATTTGATTAATGAATCTGCAGACCACATCAACAAAAATTTCATCTGGCTAAGAAAATTTGTTTTGTCAAAGAGTCTTTGAAGATCCTTACTAATTATTTTTCTCCTTACCATCTAACATTCAAGTAAAATACAAAAATGAAAAGGAGAAAATGTTGTTGAAGGCAGAAAATAAAATAGCAACAGAAGAACATACGGCTACGGATGTGGCACTATAAAGTCCAATGTAGGTATGTATGTATGTTCGCTAAATCATTTAAATACCAACGCAAAAGGAAACCACAGAGTAGATGCTAAATTGATGTGAACGTGACTCAATTATTTTAAATTAAAAATGGCTGAATAAAGGTGTTACTAATATAAAAACTGGTAGGTGTTAAAATAACGTTCACCGATGTTTTCCTTTGCTATAATTCGTCGAATACCTCTAACATGTTGTAAAAACCGATCAATGTATCGGTGAAAAGGAGTTCGAATTTTTTTTACAAAATAAAACTAACAATTTCAAACGTAGACATATCGTGGCAGTTGTAAAAAGTGCGAGATCTAGAAAAATCTTTTTGAATGAAATTTTAAGTATCGACACTGGAAATTTCAAATATCGTAAAGGACAGGGAATACAATGTCCCTTACGACATTTGAAATTTCCAGTATTGGTATGTTACTTCATTTAAATCTGCCATAAATTATTATGGACTGGTGGTGGTAGAGACCTGTCATTAGGCTCAGGTCTCTACCACTCATCAATTAATCATCGTCAATTTATGAAATCTGACAGCAAAGGCTATTCCGTTTTCGTCCCTTTATGTTCAGATGGCAAAATTTTGACGCACGGTTTCAAATCGCACGTATAGACATCCAGATATTTACCTAACAATCGATCACATGCGCACGCGTTAACGCACGTCAGCGAGCATTAACGCAGCGCTCAGAGAAAAAGTCTCTGGACGCAAGCGATCGCGCGTTTACACACGTTTTAATATTAGTGTAACGTCCGTTTGCTGTTCAGTTGAGCGCGTGCTTTCGTCGCGATTGCAAATACTTTTTTTCCAATTTTGTTCATTTTCGTACTCTCGAAACGCGTGTTAGCGCTCGCCATCTGAACTCTTTTTAAATTTGATCGTGCATTGACACGCATTAACGTGCGTTATATGTGTACTTAGCCTAAGACAGACCATTACGAGATCCATTTTCAGTTTAGGCTGGTAACAGACTTCAAAGTTATCATTACATCAATTTCCGTCATTCATCTTCCACAACCTTGACAGATACCGTTGACATCGGAATTCCCACATCTAGTATCGAACTCACGACCTTGCAATCAGTCTCAGCCGAGCTATTATTGCCTGGTATAATATTCTCTGATGAGTGAAAGTCAAGAATTTTGATTGAACTTTCCAATGTGTTTTCGATGTCACGAAAATTAATAAGAGCACTATTAAATTGTAACAAGTCAACATCATTCTTATCTGGTATAATGATCAGTTGTTACTGACAGTTTGGCATGTAGAGTATACCGGTTAATAAGTAACTATGAAGACTTGGGTTCCATTCCTAAGTTTAAAATGAAACTCAAATCTTTCTTCACGGAAAACTGTGTTGAAATTTTTCAGAGGAAAGCGGTTCCTAAACATCACAACGGTATTATTTGAATATTAAAATATTTACGTCGCTGTGTCGATATTTACAAACGATGACTTCGACAGCGATGTCACAGCACTAGTATTTCAATGGCGGTCCGGGCCCGACGCGACTACTAGTGCTGTAGCATTCTCTCTACTAACTGGTGATTTTAAATTAAGAGTTTATTTAAATGTGATCAACAGTCAATATATACTTTTGTAAGCGACAAATATAACGAAAAAAATTAAGCCTAGTCTTAAATTCGAGATTTATAATCCAGGTCTCACGTATGATTCTAGCTATACATACTCGTATAACAATCACCGTTTAGTGCTCATTAAACGGTGAAAGAAAAAATTGTGAGGGTTTCCTCACAATTTTTGCATGCCGGTTTCGGCATGTCCTAGAACCAACAATTCGAAGACATGTGACATCCACCAACCCGCACTGGATCCACTTGGTGGATTACGGCCCACTCCAGTGGGGGAGGCCTGTGTCCCAGCAGTGGGAACATTATAGACTGAAAAATGATCGAAAAAAAACTTTAAAAGGGGCTCTATCTTAATATTTTTCATGTTATGAATTTTTTTATGTTTTTATTAGCGTTTACCATATCTCCGATGTTGATTCTGGCTCGATTTGGATTCTATTTATTTATTTCTAAAAGCTTATGAGTAATTTTATCGAATTAACTGACATTTTTATTAAAATTTGTCAACTATACAATAAAAGGGAGGCGAAAACATTAAAAAAACGTGTTTTTTTTAATCTCTAGTATACGTTCATAAAATCAAAGGATGTTGAAAAAGAAAAATATATATAAAAAAACTAAAAAAAAGTCAAGATAGACCCCCCTTTTAAAGTTATTTTTCATAAACATTCAGAAAAATGCGGGCGGGCACATGCCAGTGGGCGACATTGTATACCATGTCTTCAATCTTCGAGGCAAGATCTGATAAGAGATTTGATTTAGTAATTTAAAACAATTCTATTTAGATGGTTGATAATAACAGTAGATGTAATGTACAGATTTTATTGCGAAATAAGATGTTCCTACAACAATTAAAGAGCTTAGCTACCGAGGATTTGTCGATGTCATAATTGCTTTATCATCCTAAGGTGAATTTCACTTGTATATTATTAAACCACAAGGTCTATTTGTATATGTGACAGTTAGATAGGGAGATAGACTTTAGTGAAGTTTCAATATTCTGGGTGTTATTACAATTATGAGGTCGACTTTACCAACCTCACATTTTTCGTAGACGATCTCACTGTTTCTTTGATAAGGTCTTATACTCAATATATTTATACTTACTTTTTAGGATTTCCAACAAAAGGTATTTGATTTTTAGGTTGAGATTTTGTCGAATCTTTTTTGTAATTTCAAACACACATAATTAAATTATGAATCAAACATATTTTCAATGATTCAAAACCAAACTATGTCAGTTCTATAAAAACTAGAGATAAAATCAAAAAAAATCTTCATTTAGATAACAATCTCGAGACATAATTGGCTCAATTAAAATTCCTGGTACACTAACAAACCCAAAATTTAGTTTTAAGGTCACGCCAGCTTTTACTCTCTCTTGGGTTAGCAGAATTCCATACTAATAACATAATTGTAAATTAGTAAAACTTGTACCTACCAAATTAATACCAGTCGACTCGTGGCAAGTTTTACCTATGCTTTTAATTATTTTTTTTTCTTCAGTAACTTGACGAGGAATCAATAAAAACAAAAGAAGGTTAACACTTACCACACACGCTCCCGTGCTGCCATCCGTGCTCCCCGCACACAGATGTCCATCATTCAAGGGAAGAGTCAGTGCGTACCTATCTCTACAGACATTCAGCGGCAGAACAGGCACCTCAGCTTCCAACAACACATCTGTCAATGTCCCATTGGTCTGTTCTCTACCCCATCCAGTGGTGTAACACTCATCTTTGAAGTCTAATCTATTATTATCATCAATGAAAGGATCTATTTCTTCACCAAACATAAGCTTTTTATCACTTCTGTTTATGTTTACTTTGTAATCATCTTTTAGAAGACTGTTTCTTATAAGTTTGACTACACTATCTAAGGTAGCACTGTCATAGATTAGGTCACTGTGACCTCTTTCACTGTCAGATTTTCTTAGTTCTTCACCATTTTTTCTTTCTGTTTGTCTGTTTGATTCGTTAGATACTCTGACGTTGTATCTCATGTTTTTATGTTTCTTGTTTACTAGCCCTGAGAAGATATTCTTCGTTAAGTTGTTCAGCTTTTCAAGATATTTTACTGCGGTATCAGGTTTTGGTTTTGGTGGTTTCGGTTTTCGTCTTGGCGGTTCCGTATTTGAGTCAGGACGGAGGTAGAATGATGAGCTCTGGTCCGTTTCGAAGGCATCGATAGGTGGTGGCTCGAATGGAGGTAGGCAGATAGTACGGATGCGACTGCCTGTACTGACATCTGCTGGTCTTGTCAGCTTCATTAAGGCTGGAATAAGAAATTTTGAATTGATGAGTAATGTTACTAAATCTTTATTTACATATCATATAAATTCATGCCTTTTTCCTACGGGGTAGGCAGAAACTATGAAACTATGGAACACCACCTGCTATGATCTTAACATAGTCCTTAATTATATACTTCCCCTTGCATTTATTGACTTCTTGGTAAATCTGAAATTAGCAATAACCCAAGAATTATTATATCATAATCAGCCTATAATGTTCCCACTGCTGGGACACAGGCCTCCTCTCTTCGAGAGGGAGTGGGCTGCAATCTACCACGCGGGCCCAGTGCGGGTTGGTAGATGTCACGATGTTTTCCTTTACTGTTTTGAGAACAGTGGTGATGACATTATTTACACAAAGTGAAGCACCCACCTTGATTCGAACCCACGAACCTATAAATCGTAAGTCGAAACCGTTACCACTGAGCCACTACTGCTCTCGACTCAAGAATTATTATAAACCTTTAATAATTCGTTCGCAAATATGTTGAAGATGAACAATTTGGCATCGATCTATGTTTTGGTCAAGTTGTATTGCGATTACTTTATTTTTATTCATTAATTTTGACACAAAATAATTACTGACATGAATATCTTCGAAAGTTTAAACGTAACATTTAGGCGTCCCAGGCCCCGTATACAATCAGAATCGCCAACTATCGACGACAGTGACAATGTAATTCCAAATACACTAGAGTGTACCACCAGTAGCATGCCAGAAATGTCTGATGATGAAGACGACCAAGTCAAGTTGTTAAGAGAGACAAAATCTTGCAAAACAGCTAGAGAGCGCTCATAAAGAAATAGAACTATTATCGGTTGAAAATAGCACACTAAAGCAAGAAAATGACAAGTTGATAAAAAAAACAACGTTTATAAAAAAGTAGCCACAAATAGTCCAATTAAATCAAGCCAAAGTACGCCAAGAAAAAAAACCCACCAGAACTGTAAAATAAAACAGACACAAACAGATATTTTAGAACACGAAAGCACTGATAAAACTACTAACACAGAAAATCAACTAAATATTACCAAAGATGGACAGGGGACAAAAAGGACAAAACCACATATTATGAATAATTCAGACATACAAGAAATCAAAAATTCAATAGACACAAAAAAAAAAACAAAACCGTGATTCACCCTTCACAACAACTTAAACAAAACAAATTGTGCATTCTGAGTGCTAATAAACAAAACAGGATCCTATCTATAGTAGAAGAAACTTTTGAGAAAAAATTTCGGTTTTGTCACTATATAACAACAGATGGAGCTACATGTGACCTCCTGCAGGGGATACACACAAAAATTGCAGATTACACGATGAGTGACTACTGTGTGATTTTAATTGGTGAACAAGACTTTAAAATTGCTAAAAATTACTCTGAACTCATATTAGACATAAGAAAGACTCTTAGTGAAATAACTCATACTAATATTATTATCTGTCTACCCACATATAAATATAACACGAACTCAAATATGTATAATTGGCGTGTCATGAACTTTAACTATTCTTTATGTCAAGAGACCTGGATACACAAATATGCTTATGTATTAGACTCAAATGCAATTGTCGACTATGATTATAATACATTCTTCAGGCAGTCTGGCCAACTAAATAATTTTGGGTTCCATTCCATTTTTGTTAATATTCTAGCGTTAATTAATGAAATTCAATGCATCAACATTTATAATAATAAGACTGTAAATACTCCTTTACTAACATTGACATCTCACGATCCCACACACGTATTAGAAACAGAAAAGCAGTTTTTTCGTCACTAAAAGCCTTTACATGATGCATCAAAATATAGCGGGGCTTTTAAATAAGGCCGATGCTCTAAATGTTTGCCTAGATGAATTGTCAGAAAAGGATGTTAGTGTTGACGCGCTGTGTATTACCGAGCACTTCATGATGGCAGGGTACGAAAACCATTTAAATATTCCCAATTACTCTTTAGCATAATTTTTCTGTAGGAGAGAAAGTAAACGAGGTGGGACTTGTATTTTGATTAGAAACGGGCATCAATGGAGAGAAATCCCACATATAGCTGATGCCTCTATAACTGGGGTAGTTGAATGTTGCGGTGTGGAGCTCAGACAATACAATATGATTATTTTATGTATCTACAGAGTACCGAAACGAAATAACCTAAATGTATTCTATGAAACAATAGAAAAAATATTACAAAAAATAAGTAAAAAAAGTATGAGCATATAATAATGGCGGGAGATTTTAACATTGATATAATGAAGAAAAATAATGTTGTCTTGGATTTCGAATGTCTGTTACTGAATTCCGATCTAACGCTAGCTATAAAGCAACCTACCAGAATTCATAGTCAAACTTGTATTGACAATTTCGCACATAATTTTAGAGCAAAATGTAATTCGGACGTTATTGAATTTGCGCTGTCAGACCACACAGCGCAAATAATAAAATGCCCAGTGAAAAAAACTTGCATGTTAAAATACTGGTGCAAAAAACAACGGGACTTTAGTGTAGAGAATATGGTGAAATTTAGGGACTGCTTGAAACATTTGACTTTTTCAGAAATATATGAAACTGAAGATCCAAATAATGCTTTTGACATATTTATTGACAACTTTAAACTATTTTATGACCTTTGTTTTCCATATAAGCTGACAACAATAAATGTAATTAAAAAATGAAAATGGATCTCACATGTCATTAAATTATGCAGCAAAAAAAACGTTAATTGCTCTGGCATTACAGATTAAAACCAAATATGTCGAATAAAAACATTTTTAAGAATTACACAAAAAGGTTTAAAAAAGTTATGAGATTGACTCGACTTGCTCAAAACAATTACTCAATTAAAACTGCAACAAATAAAGCTAAAATGACATGGAACATAATAAATAAATCGAAACCGTTTTTACCTAAAGAATCCATTAACAATAAAAATGTCGATGACAAAATAATAAATGGCCTTCTAGAAATAGCTAACGCGTTTAACAATTTTTTCGTAGATAAAATTCAACCAAGTCAAGGTTCGGGAAGCAAAGTATTGACAAATATTATAAAACGGAAAGACTCAATCTTTGTTGCACCTAGTATTACCTGTTGACATATTAAATATAATTAAATCTTTAAATAACACAAATAGTACAGGTTATGATGGTATTTCTACAAAGGTTGTTAAGTATGTTTCTGAAACCATTTGCACCCACTTAAGCTACTTAATAAATCTGTGCATCAGCTCAGGTTTATATCCGGATGCCCTAAAAGTTTCAAGAGTGAAACCATTATTAAAAAAAAAAAATAAGGAACACATGGCTAACTATAGACCAATTGCTTTAATTCCCAGTAATGTCCAAAATTTTTGAAAAATATCTTCATAAAGAACTATACTCATACCTTGAAAAGAAAAATATCTTTAGTGAAGAACAAAAGGGATTTAGACAAAACATGTCAACCAGTAGGGCCATTTATGACTTCTTACATACCGTAATGACGAATATGGACAGGAGAATCCCGGTGTGTGCTATATACTGCGACATGACGCAGGCTTTTGATTACATTGCTACAGAAATTAGAAGCTTACGGCATAAGGGGAAGGGTTCCGTAGCAGCAAGTAACATTGAATGAAAGGTAAATTGCGGTTTACGATTTATGACGTATTAAAAAAAACTACTTGCTAGATCTCGTTCAAACCAATTTTCAGTGGAAGTTTACATGGTAATGTACATCATAATTTTTTTTTAGTTTTATCATTCTCTTATTTTAGAAGTTACAGGGGGGGGGGGGGGGACACACATTTTACCACTTTGGAAGTGTCTCTCGCGCAAACTATTCAGTTTAGAAAAAAATGATACTAGAAACATCAATATCATTTTTGAAGACCTATCCATAGATACCCCACACGTATGGGATAGATGAAATTTTTTTTTTCGAGTTTCAGTTCTAAGTATGGGGAACTCCAAAATTATTTGTTTTTTTTTCTATTTTTGTGTGAAAATCTTAATGCGGTTCACAGAATACATCTACTAACCAAGTTTCAACAGCATGGCTCTTATAGTTTCGGAAAAAAGTGGCTGTGACATACGGACGGACAGACAGACAGACAGACATGACGAATCTATAAGGGTTCCGTTTTTTGCCATTTGGCAACGGAACCCTAAGAACACAAATTACTAACCCTACCATCTTTGAACTTAAGAAATGGCTGTTTATTAATATGTTCTATACAATAAGTGAGTTCTTAAATTATAAGCAAAGTTAAATATGATCTCACTAGTAATGTAATTAAATAACATAATTTTAAGGATTTTTAGTTTTTACGTCATCAAATAGTATATAAGATATTTTTTGCATGCTGAAAATGCAAGTAAGCAAAATATGTGGAACTTCTTATACTTAAGACCTTTTTTGTACCATATTTTATGCAAAATAAAGAAATTCAATTCAATTTGTATGTTTTTGAAATTGCGACATTTGTTAGGGTAAATCAGTCTTTATTTCCACGACTAGCTGACGCATTCCCCCGTAATAGACGTGACAAAAATCAACTGTGTGCGCATACATCAAAGATGGTATTAATGGGTAAAAGCGTTTTCTGTATGGCTCCAAAAATTTATAATAAAATACCACAGTCATATAAAGCATTGCCGGTGAAATTGTTTAAAAAAAAGATGCGAGATTTATTAACGGACAAGTGTTATTATAATATAAGTGATTTTTTGAATGACACTACCATACTTGGATCAAAGTGCCTTTAGAATTTAGTTTTATTGTGTAATTTAGTTTTTATGATATTTATTTTTTGTAAATTTTATAAATTTGTATGCCTTACGGGTAAAACATGTACGGACGATATATCAATTGTGACATCCTGCATGCTTAATTTGCACGTATAGGCATGTTTAGACAAATAAAATTATCTTTATCTTTATTACCTCTTAGAAAAAGGAAAAAGCATTCATAAATTGTCATAGTATTTATGTTTATTGTTCTCACCTATATCATGCTGGTAGTTATGGAACCGGTGATGCAGCACGATCTTCTCGATGGGCACGTAGGCACCCTTCTGCTCAGCTCTGTCCCATTCACCCAACACTGCTGTCCAGAGAGCTGGCACCGGCAGGTTGAAGAGTTCACTGGAACATTTTGTTGAAGACTGTTACTTTTTGACACTCTTGTTTGACATAATCGTCATAGAAACTCCATGATTTCGAACTCCATTTCATCTGCTATTGCCTTTAAAGTGTGGTTATTTTTTATTATTTTTAAATTACGTAGGGCAACCGGTAGTCGATGTCTTAGCGTGACTAAATACTAATCGAGTTATTTATACGTTGCAAATCTTTTGATCGATGAAGACAACCAAAGGATATATATACTCACATAATTTCAATATTGTATGAGAATGTGCGTGTGGAAATTTCAAGTTACAGACCAAGACTCTACTAATAGATAGTATCCCATTCAATACAATGTTTTCAAATGCTATATCTATAATAGCTAATAGACAAGCAGGTAATATTATAATATAAGGTCAAGCTTGAAGTCAAACAGATATACTTATGGATGCAGTGCGCGGTAGTGAGCAGCCACATCGGATGCACTAGCACGCCACCGCACCAGTGACCGATCAGGCCGTAGTTTGGATGCAGCAGCTGGAGAGAGACCTGGAAAATAGCAGCAAAAATAGTTAGCTGTTGTTTTATCATCACTTTAATCCTGCTTATTACTCTGTATTTAGAAATTGAATATACAATTTCATGGCATTGGTACTTGGTACCTCGTACTTAAATGGGTTGTGAAGGTCAGATAGGCAGTAGTTCCATGTAAAATACTGGTATTCAGCTGCATCTACTTAGACTAGAAACCGACCCCAATATAGTTCTGAAAAGGCTAGGTAGATGATGATGATGGTTTCACTATTTGGTTTTGAGAGGAGACGCTTGCTTTTTAACTCCACTATCGCTAGTCAATAACCAGAATCGACTGTTCATTATCTTCTAATTTGTGCCTAGCCTTTAACGTTATAGTTAGGACACTTTTGTCCATAACCCCTTTCCATTGGTCTAAGTATTTGCCACCATATAGGTTACTTACTTTAAGATCATCATCATAATCGTATAGTCTTTTCCAACTTTATAGGAATCGACTTCCGATCTAATCGGATGCAGCTGAATACCAGTATGTATTTGTTTATTAGTTACTTTTAAAATATATTTATTATCATATAGCTTGGTATTTGGACTGACCTGCCACGGCCAGGCTCCTCTCTTGGACTCCCTGCCCTTGATGATGCGCAGTTGTCCATGTGTACGGTCTCGTGGCTGACGCGTGTGCCGGCGTAATGGAACCCCACATTCTGAAGAAGAAGATACAGTGAAATTACAGCTATAGTCTCCGAACAAGAAGATGTTCTTAAGGATTAGAATCATGACTGTATTGTCCAATAAATGAATAACTGCCAAGGAATTATTCGTTGTACTTTTACAAAACAGTTGCAAAAATAATCGGTGGAAATTTCAAAATGTCATAAGGGACATTGTATTCCCTGTCCCTTACGACATTTAAAATTTCCACCGTCGATATATCGTCGACCGTAGGTTCAATTGAGGTAAGGGACAAAATACGATTTTTTAGGAGAGGCCGACAAAGTTTTTTTTTCGGACTAAATCGCCCATAACTTTTTTCTTATTAACCTTTTTCGAGTATATTTTTCTTAAGTTAGAATTTTTTCATATTCACCATTCGATAGAGCGAAAAATTCTGAACAAAACTGTATACTCAACTCATTTTGGATATTTTGTCCCTTACCTCAATTGAACCTACGGTCGACGATATGTGATTTGATGAAAAATTTACAAAAAACTATTATTTCAAATAATGTTTTTCATATGTCTAAATTAACACCTTAAGCTAATAGAAACAAATGATCTATTACGAACATAATTTCACATACATTTTGTTTGTAATTTTAGTGTTTTCTGAGTAGCAGAAATAAAAAAATAATAAATTAAAGGCGTATAAAAAACTAACTGTTGCCCGTGGCTTCGTCTGCAATCCAGAAGGAAAAGTAGCATATGTCCTTCTCTAGGTCAAGGTCTACCCCTGTGCCAAATTTCATCCAAATCTGTTCAGCCTTTTAGCATGAAAGTGTAACAAACAAACAAACTCACTTTCGCATTTATAATATTAGTTAGGATGTCGGCTTTAATACTGATTTCTTGTTTTTGTGATACTATTATGATAATTATTATATCGCGATGAGTATGAGGAACGAATTATGTGACATGCGATTTGTTCACGGTCCGTCAATGAGGTTGGTCATGTAGTAAGCGATAAGCGGACGCGGAAGCTGGACCGGTGGAAACTGACTTTAAGCTACACTATTCATAGAAAACTGTATGGAAGATAGTTTCACATTCGATTCTGTAGGTCGTAGTAGGTACGAGAATTACTATTGACACAAATTGTATTTATAAATAATAATAAATAAATAATTTAATTTATTTCAGACAAAGTCCATAAAAAAACATTACATACATTAAATTAAAACATAAAATTGATATAAAATTACACACAATAAAATAATCCTCAAACATTCAAATAAAATAAAATTAAAATACATACAATGTCATTTTCAAATAAATTTAAAATACATACAAACGTCAATCGAAACATAATATGAAATTTAAATACATACAAACAAATGACATCCAAAACGAAAATATAAATTACATAAAACGAGAGGACGCGCTACTATGGAGCTGCATCCACCTCTGTAACAGGGGGAGATCCCACCGCTCGGACAATATCTTCAGGATGCTGATATACTATTTATTTTCTGATATACTATTTTCGCTTCTACGTACGGCTACTACCTATCAATTCAGCTTATGGTGGCATCTATAACGCCACATATGAACTACGCATAACGTTATATAGAAGTGTTTGGTCCAAAATAAATGATTTATTTTTATTTATTGACGTCACTCAAAATCCTGCATCGTGCAAGCAGGGTTTACCGCAAGACTAACATAATTATATACAACGTTCCTACATCAACCGTCGGGCAGTAGCCCATCAATCACAACGATGTTGACACGGATGTTGTGGTTGTTGGGGACCTCCCTTTTCTATGGAGGATGAGTGAACTTTAAACCTTGTTCCTCATACTCAACTGTATATTTAAATCAAACTGGCAATCTTTGTCAATTGTATGAAATGGCTACAACATGGCAAATTGAAACGGTGTCATTTTGATATTCAAATAATTTACGTCATCTCGTCTCTGTCTGTTTGAATCTTCTTTTCCAAAACGCTATCCGCTTTCAATACAACCGGTGACTACACACTCTACTGTAAATTAAATTAACTTTTTGCGGTACTTATGTTTCGTATCTTGCCTAAATAAATCGCGTGTTTTAAAATGTGTGTAATATGATAACAAGCCATGAATTATGCATTTATTTTAGCGTAGTTTAATGGAATTAACTTCAGTAAGTGAATTAACTTACAGAATCACTTTTCAGGGTAGGGTTTATTGCATCATGCTGAGTGGAAGCCTTCTTGTCACAGTCACGACATGATACTGCCAATTATTTCTATTTTGTGCTCGTGATTACAGATCTGTTTTAATCGACTTCGAAAAAGAACGAGGTTTAATATAATGTTCTCCTATAATTTTGTGAATTTTGGACTGATTTTGAAAATCCGTTTTTCATTTGGTAGAGGAAGCTTGCGCGTTAGTCTTATATAAATTTTATTAAATTTGCTTGGATAGTTTTTGAATAAGCTTCGATAATAATGTATAAAATATAATACTTCCTGTCACTGTTGTTTACATAGCAAATAGTGGTATACGAATTAGTGTGGGGAAGGTAAGTGCCTCAACAAAAAGTGAAAAATAGTTATTTTTATTCAAGCTAAATTCTCGTTTTCGTCAAACAAGCCTATTTTTCTTTCTTTCAGAAATAAGAAGATAAAAACATTGGCATTTCGTTTAAAGATAATGTATAATAGAGTCATCCATACTTCTAATAGATATATTAGCGCATGAACTTAAACACACGCGTACGGAAGGACAGTGTTCAATACGGAACTAAGCCATCTTTCATGTCCACACCGACGATTACCCAACCGCGCGGTAAAAAGGTGTAATGTTGTTACACATACATTATTGATGAGCTCACAGCTACTCATTATGCTTGGTATTTACATGTGAGCACGTAACTAATGTGTATTCAGGAGGTGCTACTTTACGCATAGTCGCACGTATTTCGACTTTAATATTTGGGTTAGTTTGTTGTATAATTTGTATAAGCTTTATCTAAATCTAAACAATTATTATAAAGAGAAAATATTACATTTTTTGTACGTTTGTTTTCACGCTACAATGACTTAATTAATTTTAATGAAATTTGGCATATGTATAGACCATGAACTGGGTTAGGACGCAGGATACTTTTTATCGCGATATTCCCATGGGATCGAGACTTATGCGCGTGAAACCGCATAAAATGTTATTAGTGCACGAATGCATAATGTGCAAAAAGAGCTTAGGTAACTATTTATTTTCAATACCTTCCTTAGCAGTCAAAAGTCAATCAATCAATCAATCTTTATTTGTGAACATCTAGACACGCGGCAGCGTGTCGAGCCAAGTACTAGGCAAGACACGGCTGCAGTGTGTTATATTACACGAACCATTTGGAGCCACTTTTGACCCCTTAATAACTCAAAATCTATGTAACATAGACTCATGAAATTTGGTTTATTTATAAAAACCCCTTAGATTAACTAGAACTCCAAATTTCATAAATAAAACTCAAACGGTTATTGAGATATTAACGTATAAAAATCGGCATTTTTATCAACGACCCGTCACTAGACATCAAAAACATTTAACCCATTTCCGGGTGACCTAGAAAGTTGAAAAGAGATTTCCCGAAAGCAGGCCCATGGTATGATACTGTGTCAAAGCTTATTTATCAAAAATTATGTCGTATTTTTTTCAAGTCGTTTTATGAAAATTTATTTCTTCTAGCATTAGAGAACCTAATAAATATTTATTTTGTTGATACTTAAAGAACTACATCCGCCATTCAATCCTAACCTGAATGTTGCCAGATGACAGACTAATCCAATAAAATAATTTGTAATCGATTGAAAATATCGATACTAACCCACATGGAGTAGGTGGAGTATCCACTACACGAGTATGTTTTAAATGCTATTTATTATACTCAAATACTGTAAAATTATGATTTTACAATAAATAAAAATTATATGGTCTGAATATACTCAACAACTTAAAAGTGTTTCGAGGCAGTAATGTTATTTTATAAACTACCAGTGATCAGAGTAAGTAGATTGATTTGAGGTCAATGAACTGGCACGTATATTAGTATGGATACGCCTCCGGGATTCCGGGATTTTGAAATTATTAAGATTTTTTAAGGAATTTCAAATGTTGTAATGTGTAGAATAAAGAATACATCAATATGAATAAGAAATGTTCAACCCTTTTGCTGTCTGTTTAATAGTATATAGGTGATCGGACTCCAAGAAAAGGATAGATATACTATAAAACAATATAATATATTTTAAATATTTATCTATCGCATTCTATAAATTTCTAATAGTAGTTTAAAAATCCTTACTTTAACAATATTTGATTCAATCCCGTAAGTACCAAAATGAAATCCCGGAAAAAAGGCTTATCCATGTTATGATTTCTATGACTATTCATGATGCGAGTACGTAAAATCAATCTACCTACTCCGATCACTGATAATCACCCAATCGATTTCGTCAATCGATTACCAAAATAATTAAACCTGGTAACACTGACACCATGCATAATGTCAAACTGTCAAAAATAATCTGTCAGATCAATGGCATTGTTGGCTGTTTGTTTTACGTTGATTTGAATTTATTTTTCCGTATTTACTTTATACTTATATTACGTTACGATTTAATGCTGTCAATTTAAATTGAAGCCAGAGGAACTATTGCTTATCTTTCCATGGCTCTGGGTAAGTTTATTATGTTCTCTAAATATTTATAAACACCGTCGTATTGTATAACCTCATTGATTTTAGCAGCCTATTAGTAGAAGGCCTATGTTCAGTCAGGGGTACGTCGCGCGTCGTCAGCTGTAAATGTCTATAGTATGATGTAATTATATAGGATAAGTAAATACACTGAATTTTTTTACCTTTTTCAGGTATGACGATGACATGTGTTATTGCAAGACTTGACATTATTGATTATATTATCTACAACTCTATCCCAAGTATTACTTGCTCAGCAAAATCTAAGCATATTATGTTATGTATGTGGCATGTCAACTGCAAGTCACAGAAGTCATCAGGTTAGTGTTTTTAAAATGGCAGAATTACTATGAGTGATATAATTATTATACAAAAGTAAATAAATAACAATAAGAGTATTTTCTTACTTTCTAGGTTAGGTATACATTTGGATAAAGTTTGTCATGCTTACTGAGAGAGGCTGCTACCAGAGATGTTTATAGGCAAGCAAGTGATGATAAAAACAGAGCCACCCTAGAGTGTAAAAGATTTACCCATAATAGATCAAAACAATAATCTGGCTACGCTGCTTTCATACCATGACTACGTTATGAGAATGAAGCTGAAGCCGTTTTAAAATCTATGAGAAATAAAATGTTTTTAGTATTTAGGTATTGTTGTGTTATTTGTTAAAGTAAACCTTCCTATAGAAGCACTGAAAATGCTGCTGCCAATGAGATTATTCATCTTTAATTAAGAGAGTTGGCTAAAATAATGTTTATGCCATTAAATCTTTCATATTTAGCGCGCAAGATTATTAATTTACCTTTATAAAATTCAAGTCTGTAAATGCGATAATCGCCATTTTGATGACAGTCGAGGTCGAGGCTAAAAAACATAAAAATTGGGGATTGCGAACATCCAAACTCCACCATAAGAACAGCGACTATTACAACATTTAATTATTTGACGAATTCATCAATTTTTCAAGTTAAATAAGTAGTAGTAATGAAGTTTTTGATATCAAAAGTCGAAGATTCGCGCCAATCGTGCGTGTTTACATTTTAACTTTTCACAATTAACACACATACACATATCTGATACGACTTTAAATGTGACAAATGTGATTAAAAATATTATAAGTAACTAGAAAATGCCCAGATCTTTACTTATTATACGAACACATGTTCAATAACACGTAATATTCATTACTACTACTGAATTTGTGTTAAAAATCGTCGATCATTGTTTTTTTTTTTTTTATTGTAATGATGTGCGAAAACGATTATGCCAAACGTTTTTTTTTTTTTCAATTTTGATTGTCTCGATTAATTTATAATTATGTCGAATGTCTGAAATCTATACTTGAAAATTAAAATAAAATTGTTTTAAGCATTAAATACAATAAACATTGTTTAAAATAATTATTTATACTTTTCTAGTGTTTAATCGTTTTTAGGACATTCAATATAAAACGAGTCAACACATAGAACGAGGATAGATACTTACCTCATTTATTGAATTTCGCGCCGAATTGTTTCTATTTATTTGAATTTAAATTCGGAACGTTGTTCAAAATTATTTTTAATTTATTGGACAATTATTTACTGTGGATTTTATTTTTGATACTTTCTGATATAGAATGCCTAGTATACATTTTTTAGGTAGGCTTAAGAAAATTTTGTTTGGGAATGATGTTAAATTAATTATATAAATTAGGTAGGTATTCCGCAAACACTTTTAAATGACGTCTATATTTTTAAATTGAAACTTTTATTACATCGTCTCAAACTTTTTCGTCTGTGTGTTGCATGTCACGTGTCGGTCGGCCGCGGAGTAGGGATAAAGTGAAAGGCTATCGTCAGAGCAGCCAAGGCCAATACGGCGGCGCCTATAGTCCGCAGCAACTGATCGTGTAAAGTTTCACTTTTACCGTGGTTTCATAAAACCAACAATCATTTTTTTTTAGTTGTATGAGTTTGATAGTATTTGTTTTTAATAGGATAATCTTACTCGAGTAATAGAAATTGTTTATTTTTGAGGTAGTTTCAAAACGAAATTTAAAAAAAACTGCCCAAGTGTATGTCGGACTACGCACAGTGAAGGGTTCCGTAATTGGTATGAATATTTACGCATAAACATTGCATAGTATCAATTTTATCGACTGCAAAAATAAGTTTGTATTTCTCGAAACAACTATAACAAACAAAGTTAATTCTGCGGTTGTAACCGAAAATAAACTGTATCTCAAAAATTATTGACTTCAAAAGCAAAGTCACTTAGAAACATCTTAACATTTTAATTATGAGATCCAACAATACACGCTTTATATGCATAGATTTTTTTCATCTCTCGGTTATATGTAAGTATGGAGAATGCCACCCCCACTATTATGTTTATCGTAATTTCACTACACCATTGTTTAACGGTGCAAAAAATACACCTTTTTCAAAATTTTCATCGATAGAGTGTAAATAGTCTCCATGTTAAATGACTGTATGACATCCGGACGCACGGACAGACGAACTTGACGAAATTAAGAGGTCCGTTTTTTTACGGATTTTGATTATCAAGTTTTGGCATGTATTGGCATGAAATTGATGTCTATAACAATTGATCTACAATATTATTATTATTTGGAATAGCCGCCATCTTAAAATCCAGAATGTCCATCTAATTCGATATCAGCACTATCTCCCGAAAACCATGAAAATGACAGTCATGACGACAAATTTTCAAATGGGGTTAAAAACTGCCACTTGCTCACTTCAGATGGCGCTGATCTCCAGCGTCTTATAATTTGACAGCTAACTATACATTTTTGATTCGAATGCCAAAAGTTGATGTAAATTCCTGAATTTCATGACTGAATTCAAAACACCCCGTCGAGTCAACTGATGTGTCACGTGTCAAAATCTTGGTCCCTAATGTTAGGCGGCAGTGAATTCATTTCATTCATTCTCTGATCTCGAAAAACGTTGTTACAAACGTCAGGTTGGTATGTTCAAGGTAGTTGGTAGGTTGGTACTATGCTTGAGACGTTTTTGAATTGATAGATCGTATGACTATTGTTTTAGGGACTATTGTCGTTTAATTTTTTATATAAACTTACGAATAGTTAAGTCCATAGTGAGGTCAAAATGTAAATCCAAGGGGCGGCTGCAACGGCGGCGGTGATCTCTCGCGTCCGGCCCTGGTTCAGGCCATGGTACGGAGCGAGAGGAAATGGCAGGCCGTCACCTCCTTCTGCGAAGCGGTAATGCTCGCGAAGGAGGAGGCGGAACGCGTGAGGTAGAGGCAAAGTTCGCGCCCTCACGCCCCTAACCGCTGCAGGAGGAGACGCCCGGGGCGGGAATCGCGAGCCGATTTCCGGCCACCGTAGGCGCGGGCTTGCGAACGGTGAGCAATGGGTAGCTCGCCGTCCGATAAGGACCAAGCCCGGGTCGACGGCGCGTTGTGTTCCACGCGCGCCTCAAAGAGATGTCAGCAGAAATGACGGGATCCGCTAGGGCCAATGCCTGTCGGGGGTTCGCAGAAAACCGATAAGGACATCGTGGCCCCCGGCAACAGGGCAACCGAAGGAACACGGGTGGGTTTTAGTCAGTAAGAGTCTGATACGCCCTCCCGCTCCGCCCAGAGCGGGAGAAGATACTTAAAAAAAAAAAAGGGGCGGCTGTAAAAATTAAATAATTAAATCATACGTGAGAAGGAACTTTGTTCCTGACGGGGTCAAAGTCAAAGTCAAATCATTAATTTCAAATAGGCCCATGTATGGCACTTTTGAACGTCAAAAATTACAAAATAATAAAATTGATTCTATTCGCCCCTTCCAAAAGGTAGTTTTCGTATGGAGAAGAATGGGCAAGAAACTCCACCGTTACTCTTTTAAAATGTTTTACAATTGTTTGTATATGTACGTACATTTGTTAAATAATAATTATATGTGAAGACGGTGCACCTAGAATAAAATTACAATACCACAATAGGTAAAAAGAATTAAAAATGAAACAACGAATGATAATTTAATATGTGATAGATACATGGTGCTCACATATTTACAAACCGCACATTGATAAGAAGACCGTCACTATACGAAAAATGGTGTTTATCTGAAAATAATGCCATCTCTTAGCGTGCGGAGTACACTACATTTTTGCAAAAACACCTGTTATTGTAACTCTAATAATTTTTGATAGATGGCGTAGTGTCGAACTGCTTCTATCGACATTTCAATACGATCTGTTATGACAGACCGCCATATTTTCATTCGTGACTGTGAAGCTAACAGAAACGGTTTCAGCCGGTGTATTTCATAGTGACATTATCTGTTTAAAGGCGATTTGGATTTAGAATATTTCGTAAGTACGAATTAACTTTAATACGAATAACGTCACATTTTGTTAAGCGTCGTGTATTAAGCTTTAATATTTTGTAAAAATTGTTATGTTAGAACGACATAATGACATTTTTTATTTAGTGTCACTATTCGTGTTACAGTAATTGAAATAATTGAGTTGATGATTGATTCAGAATGTCATAATTTTTTTAGTGTTATTCTTCCTTTAAAACCAAACAGAAGTTTTGTATCCAATTGTGAAGTATTGATGCCATTATTTGTTTAGTGGCACTGTAATAATTAGTAAATTGGAACATTCATATTTGAAGGTGAAGGAACAGTAACACTTTATTGTATGCCGTTAATCGTATTATCAAACGCAATTTAATTAATTGTATGTTATATAAGTCAAAACTTTATTTGTTTGATGTCTTTATCTATTATTGTTTTTTGTTCCTACTCATAAAGTATTAATGGCATGTCATTGATCTATAAAAAAGCACGCAAAATAACACCGAGACCAACTAAGTTTTTTTTTTTGAGTCGTTATTAATTGGTATATTTTAACATTAGTTTTGGTTATTTCGATTGTTTAGTACTTCTAAAGTCAATTAAGTAATTGATAATAATAAAAAGGTACATCTATATTAGTAATTATTTGTATTACTCTTTAGTAACATGCGTAATTTTGACCATAATTTGCTTATTTTCAGACTTAAAATGCCTTTACAAAATGCGAGAATAAACAAACTAAAGAATATTTCTAGAAGACTGTTTGAGGCCACACCAGATGATAGAGAAGAATATAAAAAGAGGACTTGTCATGGTATTCAGACTAAATCTGTCCATTTAGAAAGCTCAAATAATAAACCAACGATACACCAGACCTCAAATGAACATTGTGAATTAACGCGCAATAAAGATGACGATAACCAGAATACAAATGAAGATATTATTAGCCACAATCTTGGATTTGATTTCTCTCCCCAAGAATCCATACCCAAAGATCGCCAGGCTCTGGAGCAGGTTAATTACTACCTTAACTAAAACAGTAACGGCTCGGCTACGAGCCAGGCGATGCGACTTACGGCGCGTCTTTCAAATCATTGATGACCAAAATCTCATTCCTAATTATTACGTTTCTTCTTATTTCCTTTAAGAATAAGTTTAATTTATCTGATAAAGTAACTTTCTTGATCTCAATATTATTAAGTACAATTTATAATAATTAAACATGATTGTGATTGATATACATACAAACTTTTTTACTATTTTGATGGTTATTTTATTTTTAGGACTACTTGCTTACTTTATTTTTACGGCTATTTGATGTAAAAAGCCTTTTACAAACAAAAAACACGATCCTTAATTTGAGTGTTAATATATAAGATATTCAATATTTTGGTTAATACAATTTTTATGTTATCATTAATGTATCACCTAAGTCTGTTGAAGTTTTGTAATTTTATATTAAAGTCTGATAATATTAATAAAAATGTGATTTAGCTAGCTATTGCCGTCGCAAACGAGTTAATGTTTAACTATTAATTTGATTACTTTGCAACAAAATATATTTTCCAAATAAAACTGATGATTCTTTGCGTAATTTAAAATTTTCTATTGTTATTGTGTCGGTAGGTTGTCATGAAGTAGGAAATTGTGAACGTTTTGAATAATGAAATAACGTCACTAAAAAAGATTTTTGGAAAAATTTGTTGCTAAAAAATACTTTTTCATAAAAAAAAAAATACATTTCAGTTGTGCTTAATGCCCTCTGCAATAAAAACCATTACATAATATATATTTTTTATTCTTTCTGATGCAAAACTAGTCATTACTGTTTGGTAAAACTTTAAATGGTTCTACTGAAAAAACAGCTTTTTTGGATAGTGTCACTCTTCTTATCAATGTGCGAAACATTGTAAAAGTAGACGATTTTCCTAAAATTTTACAATTAATAAGTCAGTGTGTGAGGAAGTAATCACAGAATGTAAAATCAATGTCATAAAACACAAAGTAATAAATTTTACAATTAAATTAGCAAACAGTTTGATTTTGTCTTGATTCTAAATTGTCCTATGGAGCAGGACCAGCATGTTTCCAAGCACTCTTATCTTGGATATAATCCTCTAATTTGTAATATGCTTGTTTACAAAGTGTATTTTTAATATGAGTTTTAAATTTTCTTTCATTTAATTGCAAAATGTCACAAGGTATTTTGTTGTAACATTTAACACAGTACCCCATAAAAGATGTATGTACTTAAGATAATCTAAAAAATGGTTGATCTAGTTTATCTTTATTTCTAGTATTAAAATTATGTCTATCACTTATTTTATTAAAGAGATGTGGATTTTTCCTTACATTCATAATATTTTCATAAATGAATTGGCAAGGTACCGTCATAATATTAATCCTTTTAAAATGTTTCCTGAGAGATTCGCGGCGACGTAGATTATAAATGGCTCTGATAGCTCTCTTTTGCAAAATAAAGATGGATTCAATGTCAGCAGCCCGACCCCACAGTAAAATACCATACGACATAAGGCTCCCCGACTGTACACGTTTTTTTTAATAATAATACTTGCCGCGCCGGCTCAGCGATCTGACATCATTGCGGAAAATTGTAACAATTGTTACGAAAGAAATACCTACATTCTTACACAATATTGCTACGCATATTTACAAAAAGAATTTAATAGATCACGTTTGATTGACGAATAATAATAATTTCTTTACAAAAAGTAATGATATCCCATCAAAAACATAAATGTGAAAATGGGAGCCAAATTCCATAAATATGGTTGTCGACTTCGCCGACAAAAGAATTGAAATCTAAATGGGTGCCAAGTTCTGTAGATAATCCTGAAATTTATTTATAAGAACATGCAACTTTCTAAAATATAATTAAAACACAAATTCTTGTTTTTTCTGCTATAACAATGTTTGCTATTTAAAAATATTACTTCTTAAATTTGAACAGTCGAATTATTTACACAAAGCACTTAGGATAAATTGAAGCTCAAGATTTGACTTGGCTAGTTTTTACCAGCAAGCTGAAATTTTAGAGAAAGAAGATATTTTGACCTTACAGTTACAATAAGAAACAGTAACTTGCGCATAACATAAAGAACAAATATATAAATACGCCTAGGTAGACAGTCAAAGCTGTAAACAGTTACAATAAGAAACAGTAACTTGCGCATAACATAAAGAACAAAGATATGAATATTTTACTTTATTTATTTGGCTCACCAACAATTAAGTACACCGATACAAAGATATGAGATACATGCAATAAACTTATAGACTAGTGTACAAATTTCTTACAGGTAAGCACATCATGAATTACTTATTTGATGTTGAGTGCCTACTTAAAATTAAATAATAATAATTAAATATGCCTAGGTAGACAGTCAAAGCTGTAAACTCGATAAAAAAATAGCGTCCAACTGTTAGCCGCTTAATGCACGCACACTAAAAAAGTAAAATTACAGCACAATGACGTGGCGCGAGTGTAAGACGTAGCTGTAATGCACACCAGCATAAAAAAGTTACCCTGTTTGTTTTAGTTCTTTTGCACCGCGACACTGTAGACAAATATAAAGATGATAAATTGATTAGCCAAATATAAGATAACTTGTATGTAAAAACTAGCCAAGTCAAATCTTGAGCTTCAATTTATCCTAAGTGCTTTGTGTAAATAATTCGACTGTTCAAATTTAAGAAGTAATATTTTTAAATAGCAAACATTGTTATAGCAGAAAAAACAAGAATTTGTGTTTTAATTATATTTTAGAAAGTTGCATGTTCTTATAAATAAATTTCAGGATTATCTACAGAACTTGGCACCCATTTAGATTTCAATTCTTTTGTCGGCGAAGTCGACAACCATATTTATGGAATTTGGCTCCCATTTTCACATTTATGTTTTTGATGGGATAGGTATTACAATAAAGGTCTTATGTATACATTTTAGTCGAGCTCTATGTCCTGCCAATGAAATTGGTGTACAAAATATATTAGGTTTTTAGCAATAATTCTGAATTTATACAATACAAAGTCACGTTCGAGTAAATAATGTCAATTAAATGTATTAATAAATAATGAATTAACCAATTATAATTTATTTTTACATGCATTTCAATGGTTAATTATATTAAAGGGCTAGTAATGTCATATTTCATCATAATTGTAAATAATGTCAATAAAATGTATTATTAATAATTAATTAATCAATTATAATTTATTTTTACATGCATATCAATGGTTAATTACATTAAAAGGCTGGTAATGTCATATTTTATCATTTAAAAATTCTTCGATAGAGTAATACGTCTTATCTATTAGAAATAAATACAATTTACTTTTGAATTTGCGGACATTATCTTCACTCCTTATACATTTTGGTAATTTATTATAGACCTTCAACTGTTCTTTATGAAGTAAAACTTGATTACCTTTGAAACAAATAATTGCAATAGTAATGTTTCAAATTAAAGCAAGCTTTCTTCGAGTATTAGCAATTTTATGAATCAGCAGATTGTTGTGTGCTAAATATTGATTGATAAAAAGTCACATTCTAAGAACCCTTCCTTGATAAACCATTTAATTTAATTATATCAATTCGACACACAACATTATAACGGTGTAACCTAACCACGACCACCCAAATAAAAAGGTTCAAACTTTGACCTAGTAGATTTAATTAATTTGACCAATAGGTATTTGGATCCATGGATCGTAGACGAACCTCATTTTATTCTGTCTGTCTCGACTATTTGATTTATTGGTGCTTATCATTTTACTGGTTGATACCAACTATATAAGTTAACTAGCTTCTGCCCGTGGCTTCGTCCGCGTGGAATAGTTACTTTGGGCGTATTTATTTGGATAAGGATTAATATCATGTTTATAAAAACACCTTCGCAAATAATGCATTATTTTAGAATAAATTTGGTTAGCATAAAAAAGGTTTTAGTGAGCCAACCTTAAAAGATAGACATAAATGCTGTCGCGGACTTTTTTTTAAACTTTTAAAGGGGAATAATTATGTCATACATGATTTTTGCGAAACTTTAACCGTTTACGCAGCGTACGCAGCGGAAGCTCTCAAAAGGAAAAAAAAAACGATTTTTAAACATTCTTCATTGGTGCTCCGCTCCTATTGGTCTTAGCGTAATGATATATAGCCTATAGCCTTCCTCGATAAATGGTCTATCTAACACTGAAAGAATTTTTCAAATCGGACCAGTAGTTCCTGAGATTAGCGCATTCAAGCAAACAAACAAACAAACTCTTCAGCTTTATATATTATTAAAAGTATATAGATAGATAACATAGGAATAATAACTAGTTTACTGAATTATTGAACTAACTAAATTATATGAATTTAATTTGCAACTTTTTAACTATATTGCTCTGGGTCGTAGACTAATAATTAGGTAGGTATAGGTAAGTCAACTTCGCAAGTTTTTCAAATAGGTTTGTCACTGTCGACGGCGCGTTGTGTTTCACGCGCGCCTCAAAGAGATGTCAACAGAATTGACGGAGTCCGCTAGGGCCGATGCCTGCCGGGGGTTCGAAGAAAACCGATAGGGAAATCGTGGCCCCCGGCAACAGAGCAACCGAAGAAACACGGGTGGTTTTTACCTAGTAAGAGTCTGACACGCCCTCCCGCTCCACCCAGAGCGGGAGAAGTTTTTGATAATTTACCACCCAAAAAAAAAAGCTGTTACTAGGCCGGGTGGAAGGAAAACGCGCTCAAGGCAGGGCACCGGTGAGATGGACAGACGCGATCAAGAAGGCTGTCGGAGGCAGCATTTACCAAGCGATCCACACTGCAGAAGAACGTATAGCTTGGAGACGCGTCGTATGTGGTTGCGATCCTCAGTATTGAACGAACGAGGAAGAAGAAGAAGTCACTAAAGCTGCAGATACACCTATATTCCATTTGAAATAAGATTAGACATTTAAACAAACCTTTTTTACAGTCCGTTCAACCGATTTTGACTTCTATACCGTAGGCATAAGGATGGCATTAAAAGCAAAAAAAGTGGTTACAATACCAATGTTTACTGCAGCTGCCATTTGTCATGCCACTAACGCAATAGAAGTCAAAATCGGTTGAACAAACTGTAAAAAGGTTTAGTTAAATGTCTAATGTTATTTCAAATGGAGTATAGGTACCTACAATTAAATTTCTATGAAAGAGGGAGTGACAGACTGTCAGTCGGTAACTTTTCATAGTTAGTAAGTTAGAACTTTGTTAGGAACGACAAACAGGGCCGTCTTTACCCGGGGGTGCAAGGAGTGCGTAGCAACGGGCGCAAGGTCTTATGGGTCGCAAGGCGATCGAGTCGATCGATTTGTTTTGAAATCGAACGTATATTTCAAAACAGACAGTCAGTCATTTTGTCAACTTAAAGTCAGAAAAATTGAATTTGGTGTTCGAAAATGTACTTTATTTTATTGGGGAGTAAGCAATTTTTATTAAAGTAAGTAGTACTTACTACTACCTACTTTAAAAAAAAATTACACAAAAATTTATCGCGCGTTGCGAAAGGGAATAAATTAAGAAAGACGGAATAAATTAAGACCAAAAATTGTAACGACACTTTTTGCTATAGTTGTAAACCGTGGGGCGTGCGCGTGTTTCTCTGTCTGTCTCTCTCTCTCTCTCTCATAGAAAGCAAGCCAGTTATTTTCGTTTCGTCTTTCTATTTCGCATTGAACAGTGTGGTGTCGCGACGATTATTTTTGTTGAGTGTATACAGGTTTTTTGTTATTATAATATATACTATATATTTTTTTATGTTTTTAATTCTTTTATTTTAAGAAATATTTAAAAATGTAACCTAATAAGAACCAGAATTGGGGGGTTTTTTTGGGGGGCTTGTGGCTAAGTAATAACAGCTGCACGGGTCGATCGATCAGGTTAAGCTACGCTTGCCGCGGTTGGTCCGTGGATGGGTGACCATCTTTACATACCAAGTCCACTCCGTGCCTCGGAAAGCACGTTAAGCCGTTGGTCCCGGCTGTCATTTGTAGATCTTTGACAGTCGTTACGGGAAGCCCAAAAAGTCTGACAACCAGTCTTACCAAGGGGTATCGTGTTACCTAGTCACTAGGTTGTGGAGGTCAGATAGGCAGTCGCCCCATGTAAAATACTGGTATTCAGCTGCATCCGGTTAGACTGGAAGCCGACCCCAACATAGTTGGAAAAAGGCTAGGCAGATGATGAATAAGAACCAGACTGAATAAACGAAAAAAATATTATTATATTTTTTTTTTTTTTGGGAAATTATCGTATAACTTCTCCCGCTCTGCGTGGAGCGGGAGGGCGTATCAGACTCTTACTGACTAAAACCCACCCGTGTTCCTTCAGTTGCCATGTTGCCGGGGGACCACGATTTCCCTTTCGGTCCATGGCACCCAATATAGTTAAGACGGCCCGGACGATAAACATATAACACTAAGCGATAACGACTATCCGGTAATTTATTAGCTTTCTTACACAATACCAAGCACGGTAATTAATCCATTAACTAAACAAGAAATAGTGACTTATTTATGTACTAGTCCTGCACCATTATTGCGTTATACACAATCAATCACAAATGACTGTTTTAAATAAATTCAAAAGGGCACTAAACGAAATATTAATAGAAAAAAGTTATTACACAATTGACGACTTCCTTAATGATAAATCACTAACTGATTGATATGCTAATAATCCTTTTGACATATTTTATTTTTATTTTTGATTAGTGCTACCTTGTTGACATTTAACATTTTTGCATTAATTTGACATTTACTGGATGTAATTCATCATTATTAGTGATCGATGCTGTAATTTGAACGATTTGACATACATTTTAATATGTACGTATTGTTATAAAATTTCCTTATTGTTATTTCAAATTATAATGTCTTTAAATTTGTGTAAATTTAGATGATTTGTATGCCCATGTGACGGTAGGACATAGAGGTCTTTCTTAATAAAATATCAATGTAATAATTACCCATGTTTGCTCGTACGCAAAATACGCGCTTTGACGTGGAGTTGCGGATACCAGCACGTATTACCTACCTACTCATGTTTGCAAAGTAATAAATGATTTGATTTGATTAATTTTGAAACAGATTGCTAATCCATTGCCTCATAATTTGGAAAAAAAATCTGCCCAACAACGTAGATAACGCAATGAATGTTGTTGAACTGTCAAAATGAAACAGATTAGTCTTAATCATTACAAAAATGTGTGACGCAACTAGATAGCGATTACACAAAAAATCTTATTTAAGATTTAGAAGAAGTCTATTAACGTTGACTTTTGAACCTCTTCCTACCCATTCCGCTTGCATCAACATTTGTAGATGGATGGCACTTTATGCCTATATTATTTTATCGAAATTTTGTTGTTACCTTTAGGTAGCAGAAAAGACATAAGATTGCATGCAGCGGAGATGAGAATATTGAGATGGATGTGAAGAGAGACGAGAATGGATAAAGTAAAAAATGAGTGTTTAATGGGAAGTTTGAAAATGATGACACTTACAGCAAAATTGAAAGGAAAAGGTTTGGTTTGGTATATGATAAGGAGGAAGGAAACGCATGGCTGTGGCTAAAAGACTGATGAATGTAAATGTTGATGGATAGAGAGGGAGAGGAAGGCCACAGAAAAGATGGATAGATTGTGTCAGGAATGATATGAAAGAGAAGGGAGTGAATGATAGCGTGACGGTTGATAGGGGAGAGTGGAAGAAAAAAACGTGTTGCACCGACCCCAAGTAACATGGGAGAACTGCAGGAAGATGATGAGGTAGTAGAAAAGAGGAGGCTGAAGCACAGTCCAGTATTCATACTCTTGCACGAAAATGGTCCTTTTCTAACAATGGATGAGGATTATAATTTCTTTAACGGGTATGCATAATAAACACGGAGCTTTTAATTTGATAGCTTTACGTTGACACGGAACTTAAAATTCTTTAAGAAGATAACTTGTTACGATTGCTACACATTCTATTCCTCAATTATGGAAAGTTAATGTCCAAATCGTTATGGAAATGCTTTGTCACTACGCAAACAAGTTTTGAAAGTGAAATTATGACAGTTAGTAATGTATTAGTTCAGTTTTGTTTGTTAAACACTAGACGATGTTTTAATTTTGCATATTCTGTGGGCGGTACGGAACTATATGTCAAAGCGACGCGGGCGCTTATATGAAGCTTCTTTATGTAACCAAATGTTACCTTTTAAGTATGTAAATATTCTTAAGCATCAAATTTTAACGACTTTTCCTTAGAAGGATATTGAGGACATTTGGCGATTGTAAAAATAGTCATGTAGAAAACTTATACAACTAGTGCGTGTCGAACCACGCACAATGAAGGTTTCCATAGTTGGGATGAATTTAACTCAAGAAACAACATAACATTGTAGTTGAAAAACATGTTCTCCCATACATTCCAACTGCAAATGTAAGTTTGTATACTCAATATTGAAAGATTTGCCATGTTATTTTAAAACCGTATACTTCTTATAGGTGTTTCTGTAATCTTTAGTGTATATAGAACTAAATACAGTATTTTTTTCAAAATTGTAGGCTCCTTATTTTCGGAGATAACAGGGGGGATGGTCAATTTTCATCATTTCAATTCGCAATCTCCCAGTATTACATCCACCAATGCATGTTCCCACGTTGCATCAAGAGTGATCTATGCAGCATCCATCTCTGTACGTGTCCCGAGTCATGCGGTTGCTGTCAGTGACCTCATCAACATCGCATCAACGTAATGATAGCACTTTCACTGACAACCAATCTCCGGATTACCGATAACGTATTATAATATCGAATGGATTGTGTGCAGAAGGTGCAGCATGCAACCGAGATAGTAACATGATCTAGAATACAGGTGTCAAGGAAAGTTGCAACAGTATGTTTTTTGTCATTGTGTGGAAATCCTCATGGATTTTATCAGTCACGGAAAGACAGGGAGTCACGAGGGGTATGTCAGAATACTACAAAAGTAAAAGAGAATTGGTTTATTAAAACAGCCTCAAAAATTCTACTAGATGGAAGCAGGGCTATGTTTGCTATTGTATTCTGATTTTTAGTCCCAATAACTATGACAGAAGAAGACTGACTTAAAATAGCAGGCTGTTCCTTAAGACTTGATTTCTATGCCTTGCATGCAGTCCGAGAAGTACCTACTCTCCTTTCGTTTCAGCTCGAGCTATTCAAGAAATAACATGCTTTAGTCAGTCAGAATGATTAAGAGGCTGACTGCCCGGGGTGCACCGAACATATTTTGTCTACACGATAGACTTCACCTTCTAAACCTCTTTCTTCACATTTATAGTTGCATAACCTCTGGTTATTATAGGAAATTGATTGGTTAGAGTACAAAGGGCTCTGGTGTTGTTATGTCATTTTGTTAAGGGACCGATTATTTTGTGATGATTTGTGAGTGTGACGCAATTTAGTGTACAAATTGATTGGGGCGTTTATAAAATATTTGTGATGTAACTTGGTAGTACCTTTTGTGTTATGTGGCGAGAACTTCTGAGGTTTATAAATACTTGTTTGAAGTTTCTGTAAATGATGCTTGTTGAACTAGTAATGTAAAAGGTGCTGTCAAAGTAGCTTTGATGGTTGGAGCAGACGGCCACGGCACGCTTTTCAACAATATGGCAGGGCGTGGAAATGGCATAAGGCTATAGGGTGTATAAAATGGACGTAGATGACGGAACACCGTTTTTAGGAGGGACAATATCATTGACAGTGAAATGACTATGTTCAGCTGTGAACGCTTTTTGGCTGAGATGTTAATGATGATCGTCTCAATACCACTATTATATCGCCATTATGTCACATCCATAAGTAATTCCAAAAGATGTAGAGACCCAGAGTCGTGACTTAGCTAATGTAAGTGTTCAGCGCTAAACGAGTAGCGATTACATCGCGTTAGTTTGAGATCCCAATGTTAGATTTCTTCACTCTTGGCTAAATGGCTACTGCGCCCGCGCAGGCTGATTGATCTACATTCTACGGATTTAACATCTTTGCCGTGGTCTTTTACATCTTCCTTCATTTACTTTCCCTGACATCAATCAGTAGGTAGACAATTTTCAATCTTTTTGGCTTTATTATTATCGTGTAAAATTGTTGTAATGTGCGTTTCGTTTGTCCAGAATAAACAATTTTTCTTTCCTTCATTTCTTTCTATTTAAGATATCTTGCTGGAGCAGCATTCCTACACTTCTTTACTGCAATGACATCCTTGACTTTTATGTTGTGATATTCTTTTTTTTTTTTTTGTGATTACTTGTTGTAACCATTACTGTAAATTTTGTTGTCTGGTTTCGGAATAAAAGGCTTTATTATTATTATTCTTTCCAATTAGACCTGTCTTTGCTATTACCATTTCATCTATGTTATCAACTGTAGCTATAACTACCCTCTTCTCAATATTATCTGTTTTCCTCTGTCCTCTCTGTGCAATGAGATTACCTGTCAACAAAATTTATGGTACTTCGACTAGTATCAGGTACATGGGCCAGTTTTGCCAATTTATTTTGCTATGCGGGACCCTAAAACTTACAAGATGAGACGAACTCAGACGTAAGGCCAGTAAATTAAATAAAAACGTCACCTGTCAAGGTGATCAGAGTAGCGTTATCAAAAACATCTGAGCTATTAGTCGGGCCGCCACCGTTGCTATCTGTACAGATGACCCGGTTGATTCGAGCTTTTTTAAATTGTTTTTTTGAAGAATTTTCGGGTCAAAGCTAGTTAATAGACTACCCGAATGAGTTTTGGATGAGTGATAAGTTGATAGTAATGTATTTCTAGTAGATGATTAGGTACGTTATTCGTGTTTTCGAGCGCTTAAATTGTGAAAGAGAATGTTTATCCTAACCTAAGTTATCTTTAAACTTTATTTCACCTACTTGTGCAATTTGTATATTTAATTTAATAAGGCTTCAGTCCATCTGACCAAACCACAAATACGTAGGTACATTAGAATTTGCTTGAAAAGGCCTCACTTCCATTGTCACTTCATCGCTGATTATCTTCTCCATTAATTTCATTCATTCAACCGTTAAATGCTTATGTGCAGCTTCAATGCTTCTTAATACAAAACAAATTCGCTTTTCTACTGTTCGGAGACGGAAGTTCAAGATGTCAGGAGACAGATCATCAATCATGGTGGGTCACTGGATATTAAGCACTTTCACTATTTAGGTATTTGACGTAAATAGAAGGTTAAATGGTATGCAAATAGCAGAACGTTATAACCAGGGTAAGCCACCTACGTCACCACTCGTCTATTGGATATCAGAATATTAAAAATAGACGTGTAAAAGTAAATACCATCTATTTTGTTTTGGTCACCACTTTGGTCTGATCCCAGACTCTGATCGGCCACTTGAACAGTTTTTATAATTGCACGTTATCTGCCATCATCAGCAAATCTTTTTTAATCAAAGTTACAGCACTGCATAGCTTTGAATGCAAACCACACAAACCATAAACACATCAACTCGCACACTTTCATAAACCACAACTCTAGACTCCACCATTCTTCAACAAAGACATCAGTCACTGACTGCCAAATCCTGACAAAAGACAATCTTGACAAAATGTTTAGACAATGAACTAAAGTTAAAAGAATTAGCCATGAATTGAATAGTCGGTGAAATCTAACAAAAAGAGAAATGGACAAATGCTTAAATGGACAAAAAGTGAGCAGTGTTTTGTAAAAAGTAATTACTAGGATTATTGGTCAGTGGCGTAACGTTCAAAAAGGCAGTTACCTACGTTACGTGACGGATTTGAACCGGATGTCGATCTGTGGTTAAACTATGAACTGGCTTCATTTGGACTGATTGAGTTATTTAAGAATTGATGAAAAGAAAGGTCGGCAATGACGAAAACATTATTATTACTTACAAAATTAAAGTTGGGTCTTCGTGTAGAGTTCTCCTCTCGGGAAGGTCTACAGCTATACCTGTTCCTGCTGGCAAAACATTTTTGTGGCTTCCTACATAAAATGATGCTCGTGAAAACAAAAGGTTATATGGGTCTATGTGAAGATATGTTTACTGGCACGTTAGTCTCTCGACTGCTGGAGTGTTGCAGGTATCTATAGCATAACATGAACTAGGTAAGCAGGCTTTGAAAAATCTTTCAGAGTGTTGTTTGTAAAAAAATCTGCGATATCGTGTTACCCAGTAACTAGGGGGTGGGATGATAGGCAGTAGCTCTATTTAAAATACTGGTATTCAGCTGTATCCGTGTGGTTAGACTAGAAGCCGACCCCAAAATATTTGTAAAAAGGCTGGGCAGATTGATTTATTGTTCATAAAAAAAACAATCTAGTACGTTTGTAAGTTTCAAGACTTGTTTCGACGACTGGATCAGATAAAAGCTTCATAAATTTTATATAAATTAATCTACCAAATAATGTTAGGCAGTCACTCAAGCTAAACATAATAATTGATCAGAAAAAAATAATCACAAAGAAAGTGTCCAATTTGTCAAAAGTCCGAGCATGATTATTACTCAACTTTGTAGTAACGACACGTCATATTGCGCAACACTAAACATAAACGTAACGTTAACGTAAATGACAACGTAACCGCATAGTTTAAGTTACGTTACACGTGACTTACTTGTATCCGGTTACGTTAGAATGATTATTGTTTATTTTGTTTTTGTTGTTGTGAGCGAGTTTTTTATGTAATTTGGTGTTATGTCACGTAATAGTGTGATAGTAAATTTTTATCTTAAATGTTAAGTTGTATTTTACACCACGGTTTTTGGTCATTTCAACTGGAAACTGAACTATCAATTTTGTATTTCGATCAATTTTAGAAGTGCAATGATCAATCTTTAAAGATGGTACAGATGGTAGGTAAAATTAGGTATTAGATGATGGTACAATTCATTTTATTATCAGCGGGGAAATTTTACATGGAACTAAGCTCTGGGAAAAACGTGCATTCGTGCAAATTGGACGAATAAAACCCAACCACTAAACCTAGTGTCGACAGGAATAAGGAAACAAGATTCGCTTGGTAGTCCACGACCTCGGCAGGAATCCAAAAACTTAAGTAGGTAGCTAGTAAATCTCGCTGCATTTCTAAGTCCCGGGAAAAAAAAAACGAGACTCGAAGCAGTCTCGAAATTCCCGGGAAAAACGAGACTTTCGAGACTTTCAAAAGTAGGTTTCAAACCTATAGGCTAGGCAATCAAAACAAGATATTTAAATCAAGTACTTCATTAAACAGTAACAAACTCAAATTATATAAAATAAAACAATATTGTTTGATATTGATGAGAGGTTTTCATTTTTATAATGGTCACGTAAGAAACAAAGGGCGTTTAAGTTTTAGACAGAATAGAATAGAATATATTTATTGTAAAACATGAGTATACATCAAATAATATGTGCAAGGTCTTAATATAACAGGTAGATCTGCATGTTTTGCCATTTATGGCGTACAAAACAACATATTTTTGGTTTGAATAAACCAATAAAAAATTGAGTTTACACAACAAACTATGAGATAAATAACTTAATCCTAATGCTAAATTAAAAAAGGGGGAAAAAATATAAAAAATTTAAATAAAATATTGGTTTTTACAGATTTGAGAGTCAAATTGTGAAAATGTTGTAATTAAATGAATCTATTTAATTAATTGCGCTCATTTAAAAATTCCGATATGGTATAATAGCATTTGCCTATGAGATATTTTTTTAAATCTATTTTAAACAGAGCAGTAGGCATTTGTCTAATAGGTTTTGGGATTTTATTATAAATGATTGGTGCTAAACAAAACATACTTTTACGCATCAATGCCGTGGTTGATCTTGGTACGCATAATTGATTATTATCCCGTCGATTACGATTACGAATAGAACAGAGAAGGCCTGATTTTATTGTCGATGATTTTATGTTGATTTTATTGTTTTATTTTAAGTGTTATTTGTGCTATAGACACTGAGTATAAACAATAACATCTAAAATAAGTGCACACTACAAAGTCATCAACAACTGACAATTAAACAAACAAAAAATCTACCCAGTGAACTGCAAACATAAGTGAATGTTCAAAGACACGCAGTGAGTACAAAGTGTTTTTCTCACAAAACAGTGCAATATTTACACAAAACTATTTTAAAAAAAGTGCAAAAAACAATCTAACCGAACTTCGAAATCGCCTACCCACTTTTCTCAAAAACATAAAAATCAACCGTTAATGTCAATCAGCTGACTCGAGGAACTAAAGACCTTTTTGAATTTCATTAGTAATCGTCTCGGTGGCACGTAGAGATCGAGCCCGGACTTACGATTTAAGTGGCTCAAGTTCGATCCTTACCGAACGCAACTCTTTTTGTATTACACCAAACAACATGGACCAAGTAAATAATATCACCACAAGGAAACAGCGACCAATAATTAAATCACGATCAATGGAGTCTCTTGAACGCAGCTTAATTGACACAAGTTTAATGTCTTGTGATGAAATACTGGGCAGAAGCTTAGATCTATCCTCAAATATTTGTTCCACATACATGTTGGAACTAAAGGCAGAAATAAAGGAATTAAAATGTCAACTAGAAAGTACACAAAATGAAATGGAAATTATTGTTCTTGAAAACTTAGACTTAAAAAAACAAGTATTGAATATAAATCAGGAGCTCAGCGTATTAAAACAATTGTGTAGAAGCCCGTTGACTGCCCTCAATCATAACATGTCATCAAGTTCTAAAAAGAGTGTACGACGACGGCTGACAAACAGTTTCTGTGCTTCTCCTTTGAAATTTAATGACGTTACAAACACCGAAGAAGCTAAATCTGTAACCACCATGACAGAAACCGAATCTAAAACTGAACAACCCTTGACATGCGCAACAATTGACAGAAATTCTGAACCTGAACCGGCTACTCTACAGAGCACATCATTTATTGGACATAAAAAGTGTGCAAATAACCCAGAATCAACTAAAATACAGGAAAACAACATCAAATCTAGGAAGTACAACGTTCTAATTCTTACTGATGAACAGGAAAGCGATATAGGTAGTTACCTACGGCGTGAATTAGGAGCGGACTATGAGGTACTGTCTATAATAAAACCGAAGGCACCTACGGATGAAATAGTTAATTCATGTGTTTCCTTTTGTAAAAATTTTGACGAAAGAGACTTTGTAATAATATTGACAGGCACAAACGATGATAATCCTTTTACTATGCAATCCTTTTTACATTATAATTTATATAAAATCTCACATACAAATGTACTAGTTGGAAATATACACAATGCAAAATACATCAACACGTCAAAAATTAATTCTATTCTTAGTCTTATATGCGATAATTTGAAGCATGTAGAATTCATTGACAGTGGTTATAAACAAAATACAATAATCAAGTCACGGCTATTTTTAAGAGAAATTTTACGTATTCAGTATCGAAACAACTATACAAAATACTGTAACAACATAGTGCGCAAAAACATAATTTCTTGGAAGACTGAAAAATGTAACCTTACTAGTAGTAGTAGTAAAAATAACCCCCGAAAAGGCAATATTCAATATTACTTCAAACCAATTCCTAAATCAATGCCAAATATAATTTCAGAACCTTCATGTATTCATACTTGTGCTCGTGCAATACGGCAAGCTGATGATTTTTTTCGTGGGTAAAAAAATAGGGGACTCTAGTTTACACAAAGCTAGTAGTAGAAACTGTAATCGGAATGAAAAAATCACACCTAGATTACAAAATATAAACATATATCACCAAAATGTGTGTGGTATTAGTAATAAGAAGAATGAATTGGATGTTTATATACAATCTCTTGAAATCAGGGTAGACTACATTTGCATTAGTGAACATTTTTTAAACGATAAGTCCATGATTTCTTTTTCTTTAGATAACTACAACCTGATTTCTTGCAACACCAGAAGTAAAAAGACTAGAGGTGGTAGTTTGATCCTGGGACATGTGGACAGAAAAGTAGAGAATGTAGATGTAATTAACAAACTTTATAAGATGGACAGCTTTGAAATATGTTGTATTAAAGATATCGATACTGGTCTATACATATGTTGTTGTTATCGTAGTCCTTATGACAAGAATTTTGAACAATTCATGACACGCATGGAAAAATTGTTGGAACATTTATTTAATAGGAAATGTATCATATGCGGAGACTTTAATATAGATTTACTTTTGGATAATAAAAAACGCACTGAATTTGTCAGCTTGTTAACGTGTTACAATTTTAGGCATCTTGTTAACACTGCAACTTTTATTCGAAATGACTCATTTTCGTGCATCGACAATATCCTAACAAATTTGACTGAATATTATGTAAAGGAATGTGAAGTAGACCATAATGGTCTGGCTGATGGACATGGAGGTCTTTTAGGTCAATTTTGGGTGGAAACTCTGACAAGCAAGTCAAGTCACTACAACCAGCATATTGTTATAAATAAAAGAATTTTCAGTTCTAATAACGATACATATTTTGAGCAGGGAATATTGAGACATAACTGGAGTAATATGGGAATTAATACATTTATAAAAAAGTTCTCAGAAGTTTTTAAAAATAGTTACAAAAAAAAGAAACGTAAAATTAACATAATAAAGAGTACTAAACTAAAATGGATCACCAAAGGTGTGAAAATCTCCAGCAAAATGAAACGCTTTTTATGCGCTAGTAATGGTAATAATCTTGGACCTAGTGTTCTTAATTACAAAAATAAATATATCAAAATTTATAGAAGGGTTATCACGAAAGCTAAAAAAATTACAGTTAGGGAAAAAATAAATAATTCAACTAACACTAGCAAAGAAATTTGGCAAATTGTTAACAATTGCACAAATCGCTCAAAAGTTATGCATACGGAACATCTACTACTTAAAATTGACGACAAAATAGTTGATGATCCCGAAGAAGTAGTTATCACACTAGCAAAACTTTTTGATAACAAATGTCTTACAAGTAAAAATGAAAATGAGGAAGCGACTTTATTACTTGAGCAGAGTACACAACGGGTCGAAAACGAACTTTGTTTTACTCTTACCACTCCAGATGAAATTTATAATATTGTTAACAAGATGAATAATAAACGTTCTTGTGGATATGATGAAATTCCTGTATCTGTTATTAAAGATCATATAAATATACTTGCAGAACCGCTTTCTTACTTCTTTAATAAGTGTATTGATGAAGGAATATTTCCGGAGCAGCTAAAAATAGCCAAGATCATACCAATTCACAAAAAAGGCACAAAAACTGATCCTAAAAATTACAGGCCAATCTCTCTGCTGCCAACGCTTTCAAAGATATTCGAAAAAATTATCAAATCTCGGCTTGTACTTCATATTAACTTAAATAAAGTCTTACATAGAAGACAATTTGGATATCAAAAAAATGTGGGCACAGGAGACGCAATATATACTCTTATTAATGATATAATCAATCAAATAAACAATAAAATGAGAGTAGCTGGTGTATTTTTAGATTTGAGTTCAGCATTTGACACTGTTGATCATGATCTACTTATAGCTAAACTAAATCATTACGGAGTGAGAGGCAAAGCGGCCCAACTCTTGATATCCTACCTAGAAAACAGAAAAATGTTTGTAGAAATCAGTGAAATCCAAGATGGACATAGACTAAGTTATAAATCACCTTTTTTTAATATTTATGCCGGTGTTCCACAAGGATCGATACTAGGGCCCATATTGTTCATTTTATTTACCAATGACCTAATAAATTATATAAATAGAATTCTACCAGACATACAACTTGTTGTTTTTGCGGATGACACAAATGCCATTATTGGGGCAAATGACATAAAAGAACTTGCAGAAAAAGTTAATGCAGCTATAAATTATATGTATTCATGGTTTACTGTAAATAAGTTAAAAATTAATAGTACTAAGACCAAGATAATGTTATTCAAAACAACTGCTCGTAATAAAGACACCATGGAAATAATACTAAATGAGGACAAAATTGAACTCGTGAGAGATGCTAAATTCTTGGGAGTACACATAGATGATTCATTGAATTGGAAAAAGGAACTAGCCGCTATTGATGCATCTATATCATCTGCGTGTTTTGCGTTAAGAACCCTCCGAGACGAAATTGACATAAAACATTTAAAAATCGTATACTATGCACTAATTGAGTCTAAATTAAGATATAGCATACAATTTTGGGGGAACAGCTATAATTATAACTGCCAAAGAGCTTTTATCCTTCAGAAAAGAGCTATACGTACCATTGTCCGTATTTCACAAAGAGAGAGTTGTCGTCCACATTTCTTAGATTTAAACATCCTTACAGTACCCAGTCTCTATGTTCTAGTCCTTCTGACTAATCTTAAAAAGTACATACATGAATATGAGACCGATGAGGATAGACTGGTTAGAGAGAGCACACGTAGGAAAGAATTGAGAAATAAGATAAGTCCTCACTTCAACATTGTAAAGCACAGTTCACATTATCAAGCAGTGCAATTATTCAATAGGTTACCACTGCACTTAAAAGGTTTGATTTATACATCTGCATTTAAAACAAAGCTTCAAGCATTCCTACTAGATAAGTGTCTCTACTCCGTTGACGAAATGTAATATTATGTTGTGTTACCTTGTGTTTTCTCCTGTCAACTCAAGTAGATATGTTACTAGAACCGACTGTAATTGTTATTTTGTGTAATTATGACATTATTTTTAAATGACAAATGTATTATTATTCCTATTAATTATTTCAGTTGACATTAACTATTTCATTTAATTATATATAATTTTTTTATCGTTTTCTATTAATCTTGAATTCTTAATGAGTTGACTTTGAATTTTTTTTTTTTTTATTGTAACTATTTTTTATATTTATCATATGAATGTATTTTTTTGTGTCTTTAGAATATTTCAAACACAATGTAAATTGTTTGTGAATAAATGAATTGAATTGAATTATTACATTTGGATCACTGGTATTTGCGGTATGAATATTGTCAGTTGTTTTTTCATTTGTGGATTTATTTAACCGTTCGTACAATTATTTTAAAGATTCATCGTTGCTTAATGTCTGAAAGACTCTTGCATGCAACTTCTTTTTTTTAAACTAAGAAGGATTTCGCCAGTATTGTACTTGCCCCATTTTCCTTACTCATTAAGGAAAATAGCCTGATTGAGGCGAAAATACGCAGTGAATTGGCGATCGAGATTCCCGGGATGAAAGCCCTAGTAGTTAGCTCAGGGCTTCCCAAACTTATTTTTACTGTGACGCCCTTGGAAATTTGCCATTTTTTTGCGACGGCCCTATCTATCCCAAAAGTACCTACCAGTTGTAGTTCTAGCTCCTAGTAACAAGTTATCAGAAAATCTCAAAATAAAAATATAATTTTTATTAAAAAATCAGAACAAAACAAATCATAAAAATAAAAATTAAAAGAGGTATTAATTTTATTTTATTGGCTGGCTACTAATGAGAAGGATGTGCTTGCTTTTCTGAGCATAGCCTCAAAACGGGGCTCAAGTTTAGAAATCGCCACTCTCATCTCTTTCTCTACATTGAGAAACTGAGCTCCAAAATTCAAGCAGTTTGTCGTTGTCGTATTGGAGCTTAAGGACAATTTTATTAGGTAATTGTTCTTCTTCCTCTGTCGAAAGTGTTGATAGTAAGTAAGGTCGACTGGAAAGGGTTTCTAATCTATGTGGGTCGCCTCACGACGCCGACGCCCCTGGGATAGTGCCATGATGCCCCAGGGCGTGCTGAGCTAGCTAGTTAGTCAACGTATTAGATCGCTAAAGCAAGTACCATATTACACGTGAGCCCTAAGATGTCTCAAAGGCATGTATCTACGTGACTAGTGTACGACTAACAGTGGAAGTGAATAGGAAACATGGATGCCTTTAGAATTCCAAGAAGGTGCACATGCATGACAAGTGAAGGACATCGACGATGATTGAAATGGCAGAAAGAGAAAGTTAAGTATCTATTAGCACTGCACTTCCGATTCGCATAATAATATTGCATATTTATTGTTCCCGGTGCGAAAGGTTTAATTGATAATAATTTTATGTTGGGTCTCCTACAACTATATCCTATGTCTTTAACAACTCTCTGATGACTTTCACCGGAGACAACGTTTATCGAGGGCTTGTAATTTCAGCGGAATCTTCTACTGGAAAACTGCAATTTTACTTAGCTGTAATGCACCAGGTAATGGAATCTTTTTAGAACCGGGTGCCACATAGTTCGCGGTGAGTCGGAACTGTCTGTGGTGATTCCCCAGTGAGTCGGGGTGATTGAGGTGATTCCCCAGTGAGTCGGGGTGATGAGGCTGACAGCGGCAGCGTTGATTCCCCAGTGAGTCGGGGTGATGAGGCTGAGGGTGATGACCAGGAATGCGCGTTCGCTGCATGCTGGTGGTCAGGATACCCGTTGAAGCCGTGGATGCTGGCCGGCTGTGTGAGTCGCCTCACGAAAGCTTGCGGGAGTGATGATGATGATGATGACGTCACGCCGAAGTATTTGCATGAGGGCTGCGTTGACGTTCATACTCGAGGTCACCAATTTAAGGGTGTGAGGAACAGGGTGTAAAGTTCACTCATCCACCATAGAAAAGGGAGGATCCTCCAACCAGACAGGTGTTGTGTCTGGCGGGCAACTGCCCCTCGGTTTGAAGTTGAAATCTTGTATCTATGTCGATCGCTCGGTAAACTCTAACTGCGCGATGCAGGATTTGTATGACGTCATGTCTATGATACGTAGTTCGTATGTGGCGGTGTAACCGCTACAGCTCTTTTCTTAAATCTTATATGTAACAGTCAGTACTAATTTGGGTGAAATCACCTTCTGTCACATTAGCCTACTGTTCGTTATTTCGACCATATAAGCGTCCATTTCCTAGAAAATCTCGGCTATCAAAGCATTTATGTGAACATAAAAACAACCAACAACACGACCTATTCACTATTTTATTGTAAACAAAACCCTGAAAAACTGTCACCGAATTCACCGAAACACACAAGAAGTTTATACGCACGAGCCAGTAGCTGCGCGTGATCGGAAAATGTCGTTTGTACACGCTTTCCAAGGCTCGCTTCCGTACTACAATACCTCTTACTTTCGTTCGCCGTGTGTTCGTGGAAATGGATCGCGCAGATCTGATTACAAGGTTGTTGGTCGAGAGCTATTGCTGAGTCGATGACCGACGTGGGAACAGGCTGTTGGACAAGGAGGTAGATTGCAAGTGTGGGGAAGAGTTTGTCTTTTGCCTTCCCTTTCTAAACAAGACAGTTACTGGTGTCTATGAATTTTACTAATACCTTAGCACAGTACAAGGCATGAGTCGTGAGCACAAACTGACCCTGCGCAGTAGTAAATTTTTCAGTCTGTTTGGCGATATGAAGAAGCCGGAGGGCGCCGAGCTGCACGCGATTGGTTCATCAGTCGATGCTCGTCGTCTATTGGACCTCTCGCGTGTCATTCGGCTACTGTCATTGGCCAAAATTGGAACACGCGCGAGCTGTGCTCACGACTCGTGCCCCGACTTGTACCGATTTTGAAAAACAAAGAAAACCCGGTAAGGTTTATTAAACTGCGACTCTTCACCACTGTGAAATGAAACGAAATTGTTTACCTATTAATAATTCTGTAAATAGTCTAAATAGAATATATAATACTCAGGGGTCAAATCTCTTCAGACATAATCATATGAGGACTATGTAGATTAGTGTCTGAAATGAAGTTTTGAGGAAAGAACCACTAAGATTTAAGTGATTCTGTCCCGTCAGTGCAAGCATTTGTCATAACTTGGAACTTAAGGAGGTCAACTTTGTTAGTACTGGTGGAGTGGAGTCGAGTGGTATTTAAAAAGTTTACCAGCAGATAGTCGTTAACGGTCACTTCTTAGTTTCTCTCACTTGTTTCCAATAATAACATAACATCACGCCTGTAATCCCCGAAGGGTTAAGCAGAGGTATACCCCATAGTACACCCACATTTCACCAGTTATGTTTAAATCCCATGTAATAAGCTCGTCGCCTATTACCATCAACCGGGCATAAATCCAGGCACTGGGCTGCTACTGAGAAATTCCAGATGGAAAAACCCAATAACACTGCCTGACCCGGGAATCGAACCCAGGACCTCATACTCAGCAGTAGCGCTTGCGACCACTAGACCAACGAGGCAATCCAATAATAACCCTTTAAATATATTTTTTTACTAGAAGTATCTACAAGCAAGAAAGATTTTAGGCAAATAAACAAAATTGCCTGTACCTTTATACCACGGGCCATTGAAATGCCACAATAAATTATAAAGCTTTCCGCGACACACCTTCTTACTACCAATCATAAATCCAACGTCACGTAAATAAAGTTCATCAAACTCTTAGTTATGATGGTGACCATAAACGTGACGTAACATCGAACTGCACCATTGCTGTCCCATACCACGTGCAGCTGTGACGTAAGCGCATGGTGTAAGGTTTGAGCGGAGCGGAACGGAACTTGATGTAGGTACTATCGAAGAAACGCAAACGTACACTGTATGGAGTATTCTTGCTTGCAGCGCTAGGCCGCTACAGTATCGCTAACCTACGAAAAAAAAGAGTCGTGTGCACAGGATTTTGTTTTCAAATTGCTTAGATATGCGTTACCCCGATGGTACCTAAGTTTTAGATAGAGAATATAGCTAAACCAAAAAAAGTTATTTGTTAATTTTTTAGACGTGTATGCAATAAAAAGTTGTATTATATCCGTTACCATTTTATCCCAAAATATTGTGAAAATTACTTCATCGGTGCCACAGTTCCTACAAAACAGAAATTGTAGCACTGAAACTGTCCGAAATCCCAGCTTAATACCGCTTATATTTTAAAGGCAAATATGCATTTATTTATTTTTGCATAATGTATACTCAGTTACAGGCTAGGTAATAACTTATACGTACATGATCCTGTTAGGACGCAGCAAGTATTATTACATTTAACTTATTTCTGGGTTAAACATTTGGAAGTTAACATCCCTACCAGATATCAATATCACAAAATTCATTATTATTACTAATATATAATCTCTTTGTAACATATTATTTAATTTATATTCATTAAAGTTATTTAAAATATACACTTTACTATTTTTATTTACCTACATCAAGTCAAACTCTTTATCTGGTCCGGAGAGTAATATTTTACTATCATACAGAGTAAACAAATCGCCCGATAGCAAAATAAGAATGGTTTCCTAAAACTTCTTACATTTACAATCCGCGACCTTCTCATCCCTCAAACCACACCTCACAAGTCACGTCTCAAAGAAAATGAAAACTCATTACATTGCGTATTCCCTGCGCGCCACACATAACAATACCGGTATTAACACGGCAATGGTTGCGTAATGTTGGGAAGTACGATGTATGGCTTGTTCAATGAACATTAAGTTGTTACGACATGACTTGACACGTTGTACTTGCTTGGTTTTAGTACCCATTTGTGTAAGTTTTAATGGTTTGTTTATATTATATTGATGTACACCTAAGGTGTTTTCGTGTTAAGTTTATTGGAAGCCGACTGCTACATAGTTCAGAAAAAGTATTTGATGATAAAAAAACCACTATTGAACTATTGAATTCACTTAATTTTGCATCAGAATTTTTCGTAAAGTCAAAAGTTGACGATTCCGAAATGACAGGGACGGGCATTTTAGGGACTGTCATATATTATGTTGTGAGCAGTGGTGGCACAGTGGAAACGGCCGCGACTTACGAGTTATTATAGGTAGGTTCGAACCTGGCAGGCACTATACTTTGTGTAAATTATCTCATCACTACTGCTCTCAAAACGGTGAAGGATAACATCATGAGGAAACCGGCATGTCCTAGAACCACAAATTCGAAGATATGTGATATCTAGCAACTCGCACTGGGCACGCGTAGTGGATTACAGCTCACTCCTTCTCGAAAAATGGAGGCCTGTATCCCAGCAGTGGGAACATTATCAGCTGATTATGATTTTCTGACTGAACTAAGATAAAAGTGATAGGTAAAGTTCTCAAATTATCTACACCACAACCTTTTATCTTTTCAGCAAGAATTTTGATTAATATTTACAATAGAGGAGTTCATCAAGAGAAATTCAAACCAAAAACCACTAGAAACATTACAAGAAGCGACAACAGCGTAAAGGCTAGGCGTCGTCGTTGACAGGTCATCAGAAGGTCGGGACTCGTGGGTTCAAATCGTGCCCTGAACTAATGAGGTGAACTTACTCTGAGTACTAGCATTTACCATACCAAGCTGGTGGTGGAATGGTGACTATTAGAGATTTTGATATTGATAGTAGACTTCACGCAGTAAAGATGTACAGAGTAATTTTAGTTACATGCATACACATTTCGCCCGTTATGTCGAAGTCCCACGTAATAGGAGGCGAGTCTATTGCCATCAGCCGGCACAAATCCAGACCCCGGGCTACTGCTGAGAAATTCCAGGTGGCAGTATTGCCACACCCGGAAATTGAACCTAGGACCTCATGCTTATTAAGCCCAGAGAAATTTACTGCTGAACTTGGTCCTTAGGATAAATGAAACAAACAGCGTTCATATTTAAAACTAACCACCATGCAAGAGGAGAAAGAGAAACAATCAAAATTTTAATGTACAGGCTGATTGAAAATCGAACATTTAATTGTTATCGAAGGGTACCCTCTCCATGATACTGAAATAATTTATTATTATTTATAATTTTCCCACTGCTGGGACACAAGCCTTCTCTCTGCGAGAGGGAGTGGGCTATAATCTACCACGCGGGCCCAGTGCGTGTTGGTAGATGTCACATGTCTTCAAATTTTTGCCTCTAGGATATGCCGGTTTCCTCACAATGTTTTCCTTCACCGCTGTGACAGCAGTAGTGACGAAATTATTTACACAAAGTAAAGCACCTGCCTGGGTTCGAATTCGAACCAACGACCCCAACTCGGTTATACTGAAAGGTGAATTAAACCTGGGAAAGAGGCTAACATAAAAATGATAAATGACCCATTCTAGTTGACTACTGTAGCTGAGTGTGTTCATAATGTGTTTCACAAAAGCTCATAAAATCATGTCATAATTCGTTCTCATATTACGTCCAACCACCTATTACTTCACAAGTCATTAACACTTCATAAACATTAACTTCTACTCTAATAATTCAACCATAGATAATGTATAATTTGTTCTCAGAAATGAGTGGCGTCGTGTCATCGGGGCAGGCATCGAACTCGCGACCTTCGCGGGAGAAAGTTAAGAAACTGACATCTAGAGTTACTGAGGGCTGATTGCTGGGATTATGTTATTAACTTAGTTTAAGTAGTCTATTTGTGAATAGATTGTTTTACGTTAATAGATTTGCTATTCAATTTAATATAATGCTTTATGGCTCCCCAAGCTGGTAGAGTACCAACTCTAGATGAAGAGAAATATAGAGCATATTATATTATAGTAACCATTTAAAAAAAATCTCCTGGTAATGCTCCTTATACCCATTTTTTTTTTGGGTTGGAAATTTTCAAATAATTTCTCCCGCTCTGGGTGGAGCGGGAGGGCGTGTCAAACTCTTACTGACTAAAACCCACCCGTTTTCCTTCAGTTGCCATGTTGCAACGGGGCCACGGTATCCGTTTGGGATGCTCCGTATACCCTAAGCTGTTAATTTCCAATAGTACCTCAGAAAATGCGTGATTTTATCAAGAATACAATAAACATTTTTCTTTCTTAAAAATGTTAATCCTTTTGCCTACCGGTGGTAAAGTGTCGGTTACCTAAAAAAATTATAAATACTAATTACTCTGTGAACGAAAATAATCGTTAAAAAAACAAAACTCTGATGTAGCAAAAATGTAGTTAGTACCAGTAATATCAATGCTCTATGAAGAATCTTTATCAATAGCGAAAACTAAAAAAATAATATGAACAGAAGGCAAAATATCCACAAAAAGCTACCGCCGGCGGCTTTACCCGAGTGATATATTTATAAATTATAGCTTATGTTACTCATATAGCACTAATTGTGATAATAGCTTTCTACTAGTAACTGAATTTTTTAAATCGGTTCAGCAGTTTTTAAATATATTCATTGCAAACAAAAATACAAAATTTTCTCTGTATAATATTAGTATAGATATCCCAAATATAATAGCCATTGTTCCTTAATACACAAATCTGGGTGAAATAGAGAGTTCCAAGTAAGAGTAATAAAGTTTATGCCTACCATTTGGTTGCTAGCTCAATGGGTGCTAAATTGCCCCCGCGAGTAAGAGTTACACTTTACGAGCCACTAATTGTGGGGTACCCGAACACCCCATTAAACAATAAGTTTTGTAATGTTCTTAAATATGCATATTTTAGAAATTAGTGAAACAATCCGCCTTTTTAGACTTTTTGGATGCTTGAAATAATGTGCCATCATACCAATCTAGCTACGAATAGATACAGTGAGATAGATGAGATAGTTCTGAGTTAATGAGGGAATGACTATTAATAATTTATTTATTTTCAGACAAAGTTCAAAAAACATTACCTACATTAAATTGAAACATAAAATTGATATAAAAATCACACACACAATAAAATAATCCTCAAACATTCAAATCAAATAAAATTTAAAAACATGCAAATGTCAATCGAAACATGAAATTTGAATAAATACAAACAAATGTCATCCAAAACGAATAAAATAAAACACAACTCAGAAAATTACATAATACGAGGGGACACGCTACTATGAAGCTGCATCCACCTCTGTAACAGGGGGAGATCCCACTGCTCGGACCATACCTTCAGGATGCTGTTCGAGCTGTTTTGTAGTCGACTTAGTAGCGAAGCGCTCCGATTCCTTATGATCGCGAAAAAATCAATTATTAACTAGCCTCATATTTGCTACGAAAATCTGATGAATAAAATGAAAAACTTTTGAATGTTTGAAGCGTCTGCATTTTTGCTTGCGTTTAAAAGAAACAGTAAGAAAATACGTTTATTTGCGTAAACATGACGCAAAGAAAGAGAAAAAACACGTAAATAACAATTTGGGGGAAAATATGCGTCACATCCACGCAAAACGGACGTTTGTTACGGAGATACTTACACATAGCAAAAGTATATTTAAAATACACACTATCGCAACAGGTCTAGGAAGCAATAAAAAAGATAAAACTGCTCATCTAGATAGAAATGAAGATAAAGAAAGAAATAGAACTACAACACAATATCGAGCAGGCAGCGTGCATGTAAAAGTAAAAGTATTGCATGGAATTAGGAAACAGCCTTGACCATATGCGTGTGGATGCATTATACTGTCGCAAAGACGCATTTGTTGTGGGTTATATCCTATAAATAGTGTATGGGGAGAACAATTTAATAAGAATTATGAGCAACAAGATAGTCGAATGATGATGAAAGAATAATCCAATAAAGGGTCAAAGGGAACTTCGAGATTGACCCAATCATGCCACGATGGTTGTAACACCTTTAAGCCGATCGTCCACCGCCAGCTAAAATAAGTTACCTCGCATAGTTGAGTTAGTTTTAATACATGTGCGTCCACCGCAGTGGACAACTCTGCTAGCTAACTTAGTTTCACTGGCGGTGGACGATCGGCTTTATGAAAATATTGTTATTCAATAAACAAAGTGTAAGTTTTTCAGGCTAACTCACAATTAACTAGTTATGGTGACGTCACTAGGTGGAAACAAAATTGAAATCAATGAGAAAATAAAATATATAAAATTTGAGTTTAAATCGATCGTATTTTACATAAGCAGACTATAAATTGAAAATAAAGATTCAAATATACAGTCATTCAACACAACGCAAACAAGGAAAACTAACAACAATAGTATTTCACATCCAATCTCTCATGTTTTGTAAACGTATCAATCAGTCATCATTACCGTGCAAGAAATACCGGGAGAAAAGACTAGTCTTTTTGCTAATGACAGATTCTCTCGATTGATATCGAATCGATATTCTAAGTATCGATTGTTGTTACAGTTTTTTGGGATCGGACCCAAGTGTGAAATAACGTGCGTGAGATTTTTGAGGGCATGTGAAAATGAAACCTCTTTAATGGTTTATTGTACGCAGTAGCCATCTTCGACCATTAATATTGATGAGGTATTCACACAATGGCCTATGTTTAGTGATGATAGGCTGCTATTAATATGTTTATTATGTTTTAACATGTTACAATCTGGTATGGCTATCAGAACAATATTGAATGTTGAACCTACACTTTTTATTGGCGCAGACTGACTTCATATATTTGCTTATAACCATATATATCTGAAAAAAAAAGTACGTTGCGGATAGATAACTATTGAAAAGACGAATACTAACACTAACCAATTCACCTGTCTATTAAATATAGAAACTTGAGAATGCTAAACTGAACCTGTGATTTTTGAGACACTGTACGTTTATTGTAATAAACTTCATTTGTAAACCTCATGCCAACAAACGATAGCCATGCTTTTCTAAACTTTTCAGCAGTCGTAAAAATTACGTAACCAATGTAATAGTTTCCGTTCCAAATCGAATTAGGTTTATTTATTTCCAATGACTACTTACGGTCATTTACTTTCCAACGGAGTTTCGACTAAATTACTGATTTAACTTTTGTTTTCATCTTACCTAACATCTTAGGTAAAAATTTTAACCAGTCTTCTAATAATTTTACCTGTAACTACATAAACTCTTTTGTTTTCAACTAATCAAATGTAATTTCACTTTTAGTTAAGTCCAAATCTGTCCTTCTTTCTTCAATGTGGTGTGTCTCGTTTTTTGTTCACGAGACTATGAAATATTTCTAAAATGCTTTGTTTGTTCATTTTTGTTGTGCTTATCCAATGACTCCTTATCATTCTCTTTTCAGCATTATCTAAAATGTATCCTTTTCTAAATTATGCCATAGTTTGCGATTATAGTCGAACCAGAATTATCCAGATATAATATGAATTTGATGTATAGTTAATCTTCCTTAGGCATCGTAAGTTAAGTCATTGTGCTGACAGGCTCTTTCTATTGCCAAGTCTTTACTTTAGATGAAGTCTTGGCTATAAGTACAACAGCAACGTTGTTAGGTAGCCAACTGTTTGTCAATGACAGTAACACTGTGTTTTCCGCGTACAACGTTACATTACTACGTGAAAGTGAATCTAATTCTACAGAGAATTCAAGTATTTCAGAGCTGACATCATTGAATCTGCTTCAATCAAGTTCTTTTAGATTTTATTCACTTATTGATTTGTTATTTAGGACTTTAAAAGTAACAGAGCCATTTAAAGTTATTCTATTAACTTCATGAATACATTTACAGTTACTCTACAGATATATTTGCGCTTTCTAGGTGTCGTAAGTAGTGACTGAGGAGTTATATGAATGCTAACTTTGACCAGAATACTAAACAAGTTGCGAAGCAAATATAATTGATAGTAGTGTTATGGTAATACCTTAAGGCTACTTAGGATAATCGATTTGTAACGATATTATTCATAAAAGGCAAACATATTCAATAGAGGAAGTATTTTAGCTATACTATGTAATGATTTGTTTCACTTCGTATGCAGAAAGATAAAACAAAGTAGGAAAAGATTTTCCATGAATCCTCGTAATAGGTTCTACGGTAATATTTAACCATGATTTTTTGAGCATAGAAAATGTGTTCAAAATAGGAGCCATTGAAATACTTGGCATTGATAATTTATGGTACTACTCACACTGCAAGCAAGAAGGAGTATAAACATAAAAATAATCGAGACCCAAATAGCGATGGCGGTAAAATTTTTAATTGCAGCAACCGCGCATTTCCGTAATGTCAGTAGTTTCTAAAATCAAATCAAAACTATAAAATAATTTGTATGGAACACGAAACGGCTCGAGTCAATCGGCTCAAAGTGGAACGATACTAATCGAGAAATTGATCGGTCGTGACGTCACAGACCCCAATGCGCGGGCGCAGCTCCGATGTTTTTGCCCCACCGCTTTCCTCGCAAACATTTTGATGTTTCGTAATAAATGTAACAGTGACAATGAATTTGGTAATTCCGCTACAACAATGGCAATCACAATAATGTTTTTCGATGGATTTTTTGTCGATATTTTCAACTTTTTTATCCATCGATGATCTTTTGTGAGCTGAGACTGAATTGTCAATAGTTGACAGGTATTTCACGATTTTAAATTAAATTTTATTGGTATTGATAATGTTGTTATTGTTGAGTTTAAACTGATTATGTTATTGTTACGATTGATTTTAATAAGTGACGTAACTGCTATCAAGATCGATTATGATTCTAATCATGCTGTTAAAGCCAGTTCTTAAATATAAATAGCTAAAATATGCGTGCTTTCAACACAAATCACTTCAATAACCTATTTTGGAGATGAAAGGCATAAACAAATTCAGTAGCTTTTTTTTTCAAATACTGATGAATAGGTACAATTTGAGGTTTTATTACAAAGACTGATTTTATTGGCAACAATAAATTGATGTACAACAAAGGAAACACATGAAAGTCTAAAATAGAACCTTATTGGAAATTGATGTCTTTCAATCAGTCCGAAATTGGTTTTGTGTAAGTGAAGTTAGTTTCTTCTATCAATTTAAACTATCTGCTATAAAATATAGCTTCCAGATTTGGGATATTTTGAAAATTAATCGGTGGATTCGGACATCGCTTTTTATCAGATCGCTATTTTGTTGATGATGTGCAGGTTTTTGTAATAATTATAGTTTAGAGATCTGCTTTAGATGTTTGCTGTTCCTGCTTCATTAATAGTTTCACGTTTGATGTTAGTATTAAGTTTGTATAGCGTGATACAGCTTGAAGTTATAATGCGATGACGTATCCTACATACTCGTCTATAGAACTTGATTTATCGAGTTAACCGACTCGCTTACTCACTTACTACAATTTGTCTTAACATTTTAATTCTAACAACTTATTTTTTTCACGCAACACTGAACTAGGCAGTTTAGCTAACAGATCAAGCCGTTTATTATAAGAAAGACAAGATATTGTCTGTAAGCATTAAAGGGAAACCCAGTCGTTTGCATTGGAAACTACCCGATATAAATATTAAGATGGAAAAGTGAAATCTAAAGTTTTGTGTAGTAAAACAGTTTCCTATTGCGAAGTTACATTGATTATTACGACTTTTATTATAGTCGTATGTGGTGTAAGTTTGTCGTAACTTTGAATGTTTGTGTTGATATGGATTTAGGCTTAAATGTCGATGATTTAAATGTTTACTGATGCCCCATTTCATCGGATTTCGAGTGTAATTTTACTGTAGATTTTTTAAAGTGATTTATCATTTTTATCATCTTCATCATGATCATCTAGAACCAAAAATTCGAAGACATGTGACATATACCAACTCCCTCTCACAGAGAGGAGGCCTGTGTCGCAGCAGTGGGAACATTATAGGCTGATTATGCTTATGCTTATCATCTTCTTGCCCTTGTTTATGTTACTTGTAGTCGACGCAACACCTTTTATATTTTTATGGTATAAATAAAATATATCAATTAAGACGTTAACGTTATTATTAAAATGCTACTTGTCATGAGTTGTATTACTCAATAAAACATATTAATAAACTTTACGGTTAGTAAAACCAACTTCCAAATGTCTAATAAATAATATTCTTGACATATTCACAACTTTATTTTACTACCTACTTATAGCTATTTAACGTTAGAAATATGAGAATGTTTACTTACTGCGAGTTTTCTCGGAGCAAAAATTTAAAAATTATTGCAGTAAATTGACTGACTGATTTACTAGATTACGCAACCTCATCATCATTATGACCATCATCATCAATCCCCTATCCTTCATCATCATCATTTCAATTCGGTTGGCGCAATATATATTTTTCTTTTATACTACTCTATCAATCGTCTTGTCGGTAGTCACCCCCTTTCCAGCCATATCATCTTCCACACAGTCCATCCTTCGTTTCTTTGGTCTTCTCCTACTCTTATAACCACCCACAATCATACTCGAAACTTTCCTCAATGTCATCTATGAGAGGGATAAAAGCAAGCAAGTACATACAAACAATATAGACATTCAGCCTTGATTCTCAGTTGCTGTCAACATACTGAAGCCTTTCAGTATGCTTAGCAAAACAATATTCTGAATTATGTCTAATTTAACTACCAAAGCTAATTCGGATTTATATCCCAGCTTGTCATTAACTAATTGTAATTTCTAGCAAGTTGGCAGTAAAGCATTGTTACACAAAGGCTAGCAACCTTTCATTGCCTAGCCTGTCGTGTACTTTAGCCAGCTTTTAATACTAAATGTGGTTTGAGTTGTGGCTACCACTGCTGGCGGAGAAAATGAGAGTGAATAATATGTAAATTGGTTGATATCCTAATCTAAACTATGTTTTATATAGTCTAGTCTATTTTAATTTAGTCTAGGTAATATTTAAGATAGCTTTACAGTAAATTGTTAGTTTATGAAGACCCGTAAGAATTCTGTGGAGAAAAATTTTAAACATAGATTTTCTTTACGTTCAGTGACGATTTTCTTTTAGTCATAAGGTTTTCTATCAAAAAGAAGAAATAGCAAGAAGTTTCTGTATTCTAAAAGGATGAGATTTTTAACAATATTAAAGCATAAGAAGGAAAACAGTAAGATAACAAACATAAGTGAAATTACAAAGCCAGTTTCAGGGCTGAACAAACGTAAAGTGGATAGTGATGATGATTTACCTATCCCATGAAATTATCGATAGGTAGTTAATTGTTAATTGCCACTGAATAGCCGAGATTTTGATCGATAAAGATAAGATTCATATCGAATCATAGATCATTTATCATCAATTACAGTAAGTGCTGAAGACAGTTAAGTTGTTACAAAATCTGAAACTTATTTTATTTCCTTTCTCGACAAATCGTTGAGTCACGACAATTAATTGAATCCATTAAGATTTCAGTTATTACTAATTAATTGGGAGAATTTAGTATTTGTTATGCTTTATTTATTTTTGTGGTATAGGTAGAGCTTTCAGTTTCGTTTAAAGATAACTTATGATATGCCATTTACCACGTAAAATCCTGAAAATTCACACGTAACTTGCACAATAAAAATAATAATTTTGCTTCTTACCTCTAGGGCTGTAACCATCACAACTGTCCATAAAAATCGCCAATAAAAATACAATTAAAACACAACAGCTAACACGCGTCATAGTCATTAGTTTACACGACAACAATCAATTCATTCTTCCACCACGCACAATTTGCGCTAATGTTACGCGTAAATTACGCGACGATTCGTATCGATATTTAACGATTCATAAACATCACTATTAATCATTGTAACTGCCAATAAAAACGCGGTAAAAGTCAGCCGTTTGATGTTTGAAATAATTTGAAAAAAGATTCTTTTTGACACGTGCGCTTGGGACGGTGTCGAAATTAGAAATGGTTGGAAAAAAGTGCGCGGTGCGCTTGCGACTATATTAATGACTAACGATAGTGTTTTTACTTTTTTCCGCGGTGTTGTGCCGGCGCCTAAGCCCCCACCGGCAATGAAGTGGGGGAGTTGACAACATTTTGTAAAGGGGTAATTGTGTAGGAAGGAAATGAAAAGTGACACTCGTTGATTTATTAGTCATTAGAAAAAGTATGTAAATAGAAAATTTGCGTGGAAATTATGGAAATTGGGTTTTCTTTTGTGAAAGGAAGCATTACGCACATCATTCATTTAATTATTATTTTGTTATTGATAGTTGATTGAAACTTAAAACTCCGCAGGTTAAACTGTGTAAAGATTAGCCCAATGCTCTATTTAAAGCACTGTATTTATTCCAAGCTTAAAAAAAAATAAAAAGATTTTGAACGAAATAGAGAAACAGGTCAATCTAGCTTTGGTCGAGAAGGCACACAAATAACGTTTTTAACCTTCTTCTTCACTATTTTCAGTTCACGCTAAGATCATAATTTTTCATGAAATAATTGTCTAACATTAAAGTTTCGGTAGCAAAACAAATGTTGTCGATCAATGTCTAAAGAGAGTGAAATGATTTGCGCGTGCGCAGCGAACGGTTGCAGTCGATAGATACTACTGCACTGTTATGTTGACAAGTCAATTGTGTATGTCTGATCATTCGGATCCTTAACATCTACAGATGTGCCAGGGGAAAGAGGGGGGGGATTTGTAATTAATAAATCCCCTAAATACCCGTTTTACCGGGTCGATGGCACAAACTAAAGACACAAATTAGAGCAACGCAAATATTATTTGCTGACGCAGCCATTGGTCAACTGAAAGAAAAAGTTGACTGAAGCAATATTAGATAGAGTAGAATGGACATGACGATAGTGATGATATGTGGCAGTTATCTTTCAAGACCTTCCGATGACCGTTGGGCACACGGATTCTTGAGTGGAGAACTCGAATTGGCAAACGTAAGGTAGGACGCCCTCAGGATAGGTGGAGTGACGATCTTCGCTTGGTGGCTGGTAGCAGCTGGATGAGAGTTGCCGAGAATCGAGCTGAATGGCGTGTAATTGGAGAGGCCGATGTCCAGCAGAGGACTGCTATAGGCTGATGATGATCCTTCAAGAGAATGATAATTACTGTAAGCGAAATATCGAAAACCCGTAGATTTTTTATATACGAGTTACGAATGTGTGCAGACGCGTCGGCGGCGTCTCTGTCGCCGTCGTCTCTGTCGCCGTCTCTGTTCTCCCATACGGAATGTATGGGAAAACATGTTTTTGCAACTGCAAAGTTAAGTTGGTCAATTATTACTCGATAACTAGTAAAGCCTACTTAGCTGTGATAGTTTTTCTTTTAATTTCGTTATATAAACTACTGCTGTGATTTTTTTCACACATCCAAAACCAGCCATTTAGCTGGCAGGGGGGGGGGACACTTGACTCTAACAAAAATTAGCACTTTAAAGCTTAATATTTTGCAAACGGATCCCTGAATCCAAAAATGGTATTGACAAATTCATAATGTTTTTGTAAGACCTTTCCAATGATATTCCACACTATGGGATAAAAAAATAAAAAATAAAACATCACCACTTTACGTGTATGGGAGGTACCCTAAAAAAAAATGTTTTACCACTTTGTTGGCGTAATTAATATGTATACCTATGTCAAATTACAGCTTTCTAGTACTAAGGGTCTCGGAGCTAGATCACAGACAGACAGACAGACGGACATGACGAAACTATAAGGGTTCCTTGTTTACTACGGAACCCTAAAAAGTCAAAGTCATTAGAAGCCCAAATAGTAGATTGTCGTACGAGGGGCTAAACCCATTCTATCGAGGTAGTTTCACTCCCGAGCTTTAGCGAGGGAGTAAATAGAAACCGATATAGTTACACTTCGATATCTTTTATTTAATAACGTCCTGTAAAACAAATACATCCCAGCAGTAGGCTGCTGAGTCGCAGGTGCTATTCGGACGGGTGCTCTAAGTGGACTATTTCGCAATAACTTTTATATTATTATCAATAATAATATTTAAAAAACACTTTTTGATAATGTAATGTTTTTGTACCTTTGTGCCCCTTTCGGATCGGACAGGGTTTTTTTGACATACTGTATAATGTATGGCAACTGTTTCCTCACATTTTGCCGTCAGTATACCGGAAATTTACTTCTTCGTTATTGCTATTTAAAATTCACATTTTTAGTACCAAAATTACCCCAAATCCATTTAAAAATTAGCAAATTTTCACAGGGGTCATAAGTTATAACTTGCAGACACCTGCTAAACAATGGCCGCCCGCGCCCCATGTTCCATTAAAAAAGAGGCTACTTTTTTCCGTTTTCCTGAAAATTTTCACATACCTAAATAGACTCTCACAACGATACTTATGAACACCTTCAAGGATCGGAGAGGATTTTTTTTCATGTTGTAAATTGTTTGTACGGGCCGTAATCATGTCGTACGCTGTCGTAACATAAGCAGGATAAGCAATATTTTTTATAAATTGTAATCTGTCACAGGCACCATAATACAGTGCCGTTGGTTTACTTTGATAGCTTAAAAGCAGTCTTAAAGGTGATTTCATCAACATGGTCAGCTCTTTATCCAAAAGGATTGCTTCTACCTTGAGTTTATTTTGGCTATATTTGAACTGACTGATTCTCAATAGATACTCCGTTTAGATATCCTAACAGCGCCACACACTCGTAATCACGGTCATTTTAATTTAACTTATCAAATATACACACATCCAAAGTGTCTAAGGTTCAAGTACGTTTTAAAGTATCGCCGCAATCGAGGATAATAATAATAATTATTATTTTAACTTTTTTGGATCATTGTCGATTCTTTTGAGTGAATTTCACTATTTGAATAAATAATTAAGTAAGTAAGCTAAGTAATAACAACCGCACAGGTCGATCGATCAGGTTAAGCTACGCTTGCCGCGGTTGGTCCGTGGATGGGTGACCATCTTTACATACCAAGACCCCTCCGTGCCTCGGAAATAACGTAAAGCCGTTGGTCCTGGCTGTCATTTGTAGATCTTTGACAATCGTTACGGGTAGTTAGAAGCCCAAAAAGTCTGACAAACCAGTCTTACCAAGGGGTATCGTGTTACCTAGTAACTAGGTTGTGAAAGAAAGAAAGAAAAAGTATTTATTGAGACTCGCACAGGAAATCACAAATTAAACTAAACACCTTGTGGGTGTTGTTGTGGAGGTCAGATAGGCAGTCGCTCCATGTAAAATACTGGTATTCAGCTGCATCCGGTTAGACTGGAAGCCGACCCCAACATAGTTGGGAAAAGGCTAGGTAGATGATGAATAAAGGATTTTCTTTAAATTTTTATTAAAAATAGAAAATCAACTGTCAATCGGGATTCCTATAAAAGTGTGTATCGGAACTGAAAAAAATTGCATCGATATGAAGCGACGACATCTTTTGCTATGAGAAGAGATGATGAGAGCCATCGGAATGTTGCAAGCTGGTTCCAGGCAACGTACTGTGGCTGTCGCTCTTGGAACTACACAGAACATCATAAACCGCCTCTGGACACTCTATCGTATCACGGGCAGCGTGGCCGAGCGACATGGAGGAGGATCTCGCATCACAAAACCCCAACATCCCAAAATACTGCTCGACGGAATCGTACCATGACCGCCATGATATTGGCTACGAGGCTCCACAGCTCTTCAGGCTTACTGATAAGCGACCAAACCATCCGAAATCGCTTACATGAAGTGGGTCTGCTTTCCTGCAGGCCACTAAGAGTTCCACCTATAGCACCCAGCAATCGTAGGGCCCGTTTACAATGGGCTTGCGAATACAGAAGTTAGGAGGAAGAAGACACGTTGTGTTTGTTTTTCCGATGAATCTCATTTCGGTATATGATCGGATACAAGACGTACTCGAGTTTGGAAGACCTCAGGATGTCAATAACGTTTGAAATTTTATCAGGAAGTTCATTCATATGGAGGGGGAACAATAATGATTTAGATCGGCGGAAGAACTAATCTCATTTAGATCACGGGCAACCTCAATGCTCAGATTTATGCGGAGAGGATTGTTTCAGACGTGATCATTCCTTTGCGAAGCCGGTTGGGTGATTGGTTTCGACTAATGCACGACAAGGCACATCCACACACGCCTAGAGTCGTAACACGCACTCTTGCCGATGCTCGCATCAACGTTTTGTCGTGGCCTGCTCAATCGCCAGACCTCAACCCAATTGAACACGCCTGGGATATGCTCCAAAGAAGAGCTTTGCCGAGTATGGATGCCGTACGGGGTATGCAACAACAACTTTTTGACTTTGACTGTTAGAAAGAACGTGGGCGGCCATTCCTCAATGTGATTTTAAGCGTGCCAAATCGCTGTGATTGCGTGATTCGTGTCAATGGTGGAAACACAGTTTTCTTTTTATCTTAACAATATTTTTTCCATTGAATTGACGACATTAACTTAGGTTAATTTCCCACAATTTGCAAAAATCGCAATTTTACTAAAGTTTTTACAAAATATAGGGATAAGTTGTTAACTTAAACATAGGAATTAAAGTAAGAAGCCAGTCTGGAAGACTAGATTTGGTAAATATTAATAGGATAATTTTCATAGGTAAATATGTACTTGATCCCTAGACACTAATTGATGTGTGTATTTATTTACATTCATATTTTTGAAAAATTTGTCTTATCATATATTTTTGGATACGAGTACGATTGTTTTATTTATTATTATTTTTAAGAAAAACCAAAAAAAAAACAAGTTATTGCACTTCTATCTTGACGTAACATTACAATATGTCTTAGTATGGAGAGCGAAAAGATGTGCATGCGCAATCCTCACGGCTCAAGGAAAATGGATATTATTACCTACCAGCTAAACTATATGTTGCAATGCGACGACTGTCAAAGATCCACGAATGACAGCCGGGACCAACGGCTTAACGTGCTTTCTGAGGCACGGAGGAGTTTCGATATGTAAAGATGGTCACCCATCCACGGACCAACCCCGGCAAGCGTAGCTTAACCAGATCACAGATAATTTAATACTAACCTGATGGATCGACCCGTGCGGCTGTTATGGTTACCACAAGCATAAGAATAATAAATCGACTGATTTCTTCCGCCCAAAGCGTTTGAGGAATTTGTCAGAATTGTTTCTATCTAAAATGAAATGAAATGGAAAATAAATCGTTTATCACATCCATCTTACAATAAATACTTACATATTATAACGCAATTAACATATACGGTAACTACACTGTGGTCATACAATTGCCTGTGGGCAGAACAAGTTCTTCTCGTGTCGATGACTCATATTTTGTCCAAACAGTACGTAGTGACAATGGGGTCTACTTCCTATGCACGAAGTCCTTGGTTTCGGCCGAAGTTATGGACGTGTCCAACCCCGTATCACTTCTGGACATAAGATTAGTTTGAGGCCCGATTTGTTTGAAGGACAACATGATTTGACACTTACTTCTTATTCTCGATGTGTTGTTGCCCAACCGAAAAATTTAATTTTATATTTATTTTGATGGATCAACTGCTTTCGGATGGGTCCGTATCTTCGTTGAGGGACTCTGTCGTTTTGCCTTATTCAAGTCATGGAGTTTGCAGATAAGTAGTTGTGCATGACGAGCAGGAGAGAAGATGCGGCAGATCCCGTGACGAAGCTCCTCAATCACACTGTGTTTAGGTTGAGTCTATGCAGATCCAATCTGGCCAGATGGGGTATCATCTGGTCAGATTGGATCCCAACGTCGAACCTGAACCCGCAGTTGATTCACAGATATCCATATTGGCCACTGCAGTTCGTGAGCAATGGAGTTGTTCTACCGAAGTGACGAAGTGTGGGCGAACTATTGAAAAACATAATGTTACTCAATAGTTCGCCTCTCTCGTTTGTTGCGCTTTCTTACGAGGGAGTCATTTGTGTCTCAAGAAGCTTTTTCGGGGAATTGATTTCCATACAGGGGCTGACGGCTGTCTCTTTCCTATTTCCCCTTCCCAACAGAGCAAGCGTCACTCGTGCAATAATCCTCATCCCCGGCAAATAATTAGCTTTCCCTAAAAAAAAAGCCTATGGGGTCACGACCTTATGATCACTATAATTATTATGGTAATAAACTGGAGTTATTATTAGTAATGTTGCTGGAAGTTCGTAACGCCATCTACTGACGAGATATGTAATTAAATTGTCAATGAATAACGCTATCTATCGGCTCCATGTCGTATGAAGAAGACAATCAATAAAGTCGAAGCCTTCGCTCTTGCTAGTACCTTTTTGAACCACTAGAGGCGCTGCGGTCGCATAAAATAATTGCATTACGGTTAACATCTTTCATCTCTTTCATTCATTCAATGACGTTTTACGCTAGAAAGGGATAGCTAGAATCGTGTCAATGGAACGTAACGTAAACACAAGTTGTCAGTTGTCGAGCTAAATTCCACGGTGGCGGGTTACAGAAATAATTTAACTTTAGTTTAATTTGTAACATCGAGTGTTTAATACTCTATTACTTAAACAGTAATTATGTAGGTCCGTGTTAACTTCTAAAGTGCTGTTTAGTGTGTTGCTGTGGTATCTTTAACCGTTTTCTGTGATGTCAAGCTGTTGAAATAACGGTATTGTTGTGCTGTGAACCACTGGTTTTGTATCAAATCGAACACACCTAGTACGGAGCCCGTTTTTGTTAACAAAAAGTACAGGATGCAACGCGTGTGATTTTTGACTGACCTGATTTACGGTAAGAGTATTTGTGTACTAGTAAAATAACACGAGGCAAACATTTTTTATTGCAAAATATTCTATCGACACGATTACGACATTCCTTGATCTTATAATCATATTACTCTGTTTCTTTATTATGCGGTAATAGAAAATTTATTCACATTTTGAAATTCTAATTCAGAACCCACAATCCGTCATTTGTTTTTTTTTTTCATTCAAATTAGGCACAGTCAACTGTTTTTCTTCTTTATTTTTGTAAAAAGTTTGTAAAAATTTTGACCAGGATATTAAGGTCAATATTTCTCACCTATGATTCATAAACATAAATAGCAGACATCGAGAGTTAAGCAAGCCGCGACCTTGTTGCAAAGGTCCCCATTTGCCATTCTCCACCGGTTTGTCACGCACGTTTATCCGTCTGTGAGAGAAAAGACCTAAATTATTGCCTAATTTATTCATGTCAGTATCGTGAAGTACTACTGTTCAGGTTTTCTGCGTAATTATTTTGCTCATTATTATGCTAATTAGTTGGCTAAAGTCAACGGTCAACAGTCTCTTCTGAAGCTATGAGCCCAAGTTTTAAGAAAAAGGAAGATTCCGGAAATCCTCCTCTGAACGGTCTGAACCCCGTTTTTGTTTCGCTGACTCTATTCTATTTTAGGTCACTGCTTTACGCCAAATACGCCAGTTTTGTCCTCTTCTACAATTTCGAAAACCGATGGAAACCACTCCTATAGCGTGTCAATAAAAAACTTCCGAAGTTTCTTCCCAAAAATAATCTTCGTATCGATCTATCATCAGTCACCCTATTACCATCTATTGAGATTGTATTCAGAAGGTCAATCAATTAAGCTTACCTACTTATCCTCTACACACCAAGATCTAAACAGCAAGAACAGGTTTAAAATTCTGCTCATTGGTTAAAATGTTAAACCTTGCTACCTACTTATTAGTAAGGGCTTGCCACTTAGTAGACGGTGGTAAGACATCTGGGCTAGTGGTTTGATCTCAATATGCAATATTGCTATTTTTGTACTCCGTTCGTGGTTTTTGCCTATAGATACTCGTACTTAGTACCTACTTATTATTGACGACACAAATGATGACGAAACAAATGTTAGTCATGCGGTCGCTGGATTTCTGCAAGATGCGGGAATGCGGGAAATCGAAAATAAAGTGTAGTTCTTTTGTATTCTGAGCGCGAAGGGTGATTGTGCTCTGTAGGATAGAGGTACCATCGCGGAAATCCACTAACCACTTTGAAAACAAAATCCCGTGCACTCGATGACTACATCTGTTACCACCCGGTTCTATAGAGACCAAGTGCTAAAAGCAAGTATAGTCCTTACTGTGGGTAGTTAAGGCTTTCCGCGATGGTACCTACTTTCCACAAATCAAAGACTGAAAAATATGCGTCTGGAATTGGATGTATCCTATTCCGATTCTGCCCTACAATTTATAATGGTTTTTGACGATGACATTCACATTGGAAGTCAACTCCAATCGGATCACAATCATACATTTTTGATGGTGTCAATTAAGACTTTATATCATCAGACCAGTAAAAGAAATAGAACAATCTTCGGATAAAGGCAATAGAATCATGATCATCATCCACCCCAACTTCAATCAAAATAAACAGAAAACTTTTACGAAACCATAATCTTTGCAAAAACTCGTCCATATAAGATGCTGACCTGACCTCTCAAAGCTACTTGAAATTCAGCTCACTAACCCAAGTGAAAACATTTAACAAAGTACTTTCTTCAGTGGAGACTTGAGACTTGGAAACCTAGTATTTGTCCCACGTGGTCCAATTGGAAAGCCGGTAACAATGGCGATTTGACGTGCCCGATACTGATAAACGGGTTCTGAACAGATATACCCAGAGACTGTTTAAGTATTGTCAACGACTATGATGGGAACAGACGTGGTAAGTCAATGCAAACTATAGTTTTGTATAATTTAGAAGCAGTTTTGTAAATGTGAATACCATGGAGACGTTTATTATGTTATTAAGATGTATGTTGACTTGAAAGAGTATGGCAGTTGTGAGAATGTCATGCTCCCTTAAATGTCTCGCTGATGGTGGCGAGTGTGTTGGATCATTCGGTTCCCTACAAAATAGTTGAGCTGGATGGTGCAGATCCACGCGTCATGTTCGGGAACGGGCGCCGTCAGTTGACGACTGGTTATCTCTTATCTGCCAGGGCTTATTTTTAATCTTTTATTATCAATTGCTTTGATTATTTTTTGTACATTGTTCTCACATATAGAAGTAACAAGAATAATGTACCCAGGATTTTGTGATATCTATATTTGTTTTTTTTTTTTTTTTTTTTGTCCTTGGAGTTTCTTGCCCGTTCTTCTCCATAGAGATCTACGTTTTGAAATAGGCAACTAGCTTCAACTTTCTGACTAACTAACCGATTCTTTGACAGTTCAAAAGTGCATGTAAATGGTTTAATTGAAATAAATGCTTTGAGTTTGAGTTTTTGAGTTTGAATGGATGAATGTGTTGCAGTACAAATGGATGAAACATCGGATAAGATCATACATACACAAGATAATGCATCTGTTTAAGTATAAAAATAAATCAATATTGATAAAACGGTGCCTATAAATCCCAAAACCAAAGAAAAGGTTTGCCGATGCGTTATCAAACATAACTAGAGACAAATGTTGTCAACATTAGACACAGACAGCAGTGAATTGTCCCTTATGACGTGCCAATCATTTCATCGAAATCCATACTTTAAGAAAACAACAATACAGCTGCTTAGCAGCTGGCATAGTGTAGATAGGTAGGTAGGTAAAACCCCTTTCACAAGGAGCTAGTTTTAAAGCCAATATATATTTTTAATTTGTTCAAAATCTTCGTATAGTTTACCTCGTACTAGATTTTTTTTTTTAATATTTTAAAATACATAGGTACACATACATACATACCCTTTTAACTAGCATGACAAACTTTCTTCAGGTGACTGGTTTTAGTTACACGTGGTCATTCGAAAGCTAGTAGATAGGTAACAAAAAGCCGATTTGATGTGCTTGAGACAGAACCAATCGACCTACGAAGACATGATCATTCGTGATAGTACTAAATGCTTAAAACGATAGTGACAATGAAGAAAAAACTGCCTATGTGCATTTGCGTTTCCTGAGATTTTCATATCCGGACAGTTGCGGACGTATAGCAAACTTATATGGCTAAAAGAACACCAAGAAAACAAACTACATATGAACACGATGTCGTTTCCGATACCTCTTCCGAGGTTGTAGAATAGTGAATGAGTAAATGCATAATATTATATTGTACACAGTGGTTTTGGCTAATGAGAACCTGCATGCATTGGGACCTGACTCTGAATTGCAGCGAAAACGATACCTTAAATTTTAGATCACAAAGAAGTGACCTTTGCCTAAATTGTTACTAATCGAAGGCAAGGTAACACAAATAAACTTCCAATAAGTCCTCCACATTAATTATCAAAATCCTCGATCACAAAATCGCAAACTACGATGAAGAATATATTTGTATTTGAAAGTTGGCGAATACTCTTGAGGATCCTATTATATCCCTATTAACTTCACAGCCAAATAGGCTCTTGTACTACCCACATTCTTGAAATTCAGCCAACACTCGACCATGAATTAGGTGCACTTTCTAGATGACCTGCCTTAGCACGTGGCCTCTATTCGAGAGCTATTTAACTTCACAAAGAGACGTTGTCTGCTCACAAAAGACTCTGAAACGAGTTCCGAACAAATAAATCTTGGCGTATAAAGTGAATTCAATGTTGTTTTATTTGGTTTCTATACGGCTGTAGCTTGCGAGTGAAGCTGCGAGTGACGTCGAATGTAAATCTAAGTTAAGTTTTGGGCTATGAAATAAAACATACAAAAGATAACATTCACTACTGGAGATCTATTGCATTGCAAGCGGTATGTCCTAGAACTAATTCGAAGATAATTATAACATCTAGCAACCCATGTGGGATTTCGGCCCATTGGAAACATTATAGCCTGATTATGCTAAGCACTGGAAGTCATGGGAAGACGCCTTGGTCAAGCAGTAGGATCATACAGGCTAACATAAATTGTAACCGGAGATTTCTTCCGAAAACTACCTGATACAATCCTATTCTACAATATTAAAGAATCCTTGAAGTTATTGCTGAAACGAAGAAGAAATTAATCTTGAAGCTGGCTGACCAACCTCTCTCCCAGAAAATAAACAACCATGAAAGCTATAGGTAGCTATTGCAATAGCCAAGATGATTTCGAATCAAAATATCTTCGTAATCAAATGGTACTTACCTTAATCTCCATTTATTAACTGTGTTTTGACAATATTAATGGCTTTAATTTTGAATATAACAAAATTACTCCACAAAGGCTATAGATAAATGGTTAGCACAAATTCAGACTATCCAACATTTGTCACACCACTAAAACAGTAAAAACAGAAAACTAAAATAAAACTTATCAAGAACAAAACAATTTTGCATTATTATCATTTCAGCCTGGAATCACCTACTACTGGGTAGGTACTAGGCCTCTTTTTCTAAAAAAATATCCTGTCAGGCAAAAATATGACAGATTAGAGAATCTGTCATATTTTTGGACAGGATAATTTTTTTCATTTCGTTTTTGTTTGTGCTGGTGTTTGATTAGTTTTTGCGTTACGTCTCTGAGTGTGGAAATTGATGACTACATTTATTAGGTTCCCATGCTTAAAAACAAAAAATGTCTATCTCTATTTAATAAAAATAAAATTATGTTCTTTGGTAAACGCATAACTTAAGAACGGCTGGTCCGATTTGCTGTTTATTGTTTTAAAATGTTTGTAGTTAATCCGAATCAGGTTCTTACGGAAGGAAATTTTGAAAAGTTGCCGTAAAATTGGTGCATTTTGAATGAGAATTTTGTATGAAATTTGGACAGGACAACGACTGCCGAGTCAGCTAGGTAGTAAATAAATAAATACATTTTGTTGTAAGTAAAAGCGCAACTGAAAGAGTTAACAAGAGATGATACCTAACGGAAATGTTAATACAAGCAAAAAAGACATACATTCTCAAGAAATCTTCCTACATTTGCCATGATTAACGATTGGGCCTTCAATATAGTACATAAGTAAGAACATACAGTTACTAAAGCAATTACTTGCCATAACTAACGACTAGGAAGTCGTTAGTTATGGCAAGATGTCACAGGATGTTACAGGAGTAACATCACTTAGTTCTTAGTCATTAGCAAAAGTTATTGTTAGCGTTTATTGCTAAGTGCTGTAGATAGTTTTAATAGTTGTAAAAGGAAACTACTTATTTTATTTTAATGAAATAACTTAATAGCTCCATTACCTCCTGGTTACTAAGTATAACTACATTGGCAGATAATTTCATACAAATTCTATTTTTATACCGGTGTGCGTGTGTAAACAAAGCAAAAGGAGTATGTAAGGAGCGTTAAGGTGGCATTCTGTGGTATCTGCCTATCCCCATGGGAAGAAGGCGTGTATTTAATTATAGAAAGAAAGAAGTAAATAGTTATTAATGCAACTGTTGTATAATAAGGGGTATTAAAACACGAATGTGGGTTGAAAAAAGTGAGTGATGGAAAAAAATAACAATAAAAATTAAAAACCCGGCTGTGGTTTGGACCGTCCTTTTGGGCTTTACAGCAGTTAGATAGAAAGATGGAAACATAAGATAAAAACCTGTTGGTAACACTTGAAATACCAGCCGGTTTTTGGGAACAAAACAACAAACATTAATGCTTTGCCAAATCACTACCGTAGAGAGTTCGTGATACAAACATAACGGTGGTTAGGGGACAGACAGAGACAGTGGGCTAAACGATATTGCAATGACCGAGTTTCGAGAACGAGTAGATGCCTGCATAATTAGCGGGTACGGAAACCGGTTTATATTAGAAGCATGCTTTTTATTGAAGAGGTGGAAGGGCGGGGAATTAAAATAGCTGTCAAGAATTTAAAGTTAAAAAAATCATGAAGAGTTAGGGAAATAAGTCATAAGACTAAGAGGCTGGTAGGTAGAACCTAAAGGGCATTTTAAGACCAAAAGACGTCATAGTCACTAGAAGACACCACATTAGTCTCCGGAATTCTTCTGTAACGATTTTAGAAACTAAATTGGTACTAGCTTCTGGCCGCGACTACGTTTGCCGGGATAAAAAGTATCCTATGTCCTAACCCAGGTCATGGTCTACGTATGTGCTAAATTTTATTCAAATCTGTTCAACTGTTTTAGCGTGAAAGCGTAACAAACAAATAAATAAAAAAACAAACAAACTCACTTTCGCATTGGCAACCTTTCAACTGTCATTAACGAGACACATTAGAATTTTAATTGTTATCCACCTCAATGAGGCATCATAACAGATAATGAGATAATATTATTTAAGATAGTAATTAACCCTTTACTCAAGTAAATTCAATATCTACAGCTGTCTGTAGGACAGTAACACACTATCGAATTCATATATTGTATTGTATATAAGTATCATTGGATAACTGTAATAAAAATGGAATTTAAAGAATCCCATGCTCATTCAGCTTATAATGATATATAGCTGTACTTACCTATTCGAAAGTGTCATTAGTAATAAAACCAGATATTAGATCATCAATGATGACTTCCTCTTTAAACCACATTCTAGCAGTAAATATATAATTATAATTTTCTATCTCGAAGAGAGGGCTCTTCACAAAAATGAGAAATTAGAAAACGTACGTACTACATCAGTATTAGTTACACCAGCCCGTCCCATCCTTGATGTCCTCCCTCCGGTTGACGCCCTAAGCCGAGGTTCGTACCCCACAGGGGGTGCCCTTAACGAGCGTTCACCTAGTTTTAATTAGCATAGTTGAATAACCCCTGGCTGGAGGTTTTAGTGTAGTAGCTTAGGGCACCCACAGGAAAGCCCGGTTAAGTAGTCATGATCTCAGAGGTCAACTATGAGATGCCCTACCTAAAAAAAAAAATATTAGTTACGGTGACCAGTTATTGCAGTGGTTGTCAAATATTTTACTTGAATACTTAAATTCTTCATTTTGAAAGACCAATCAATGCTTGGTTATCCAAATTACCAATAACCAATCATAAAATATCATGATAAGTATGAATGAATTTCGTGGACCGTAGAAATTTTTATTATCTGTCATTACTGTGAGATAGACTGCAAGGCTAGCTGGCAGTAAATATCTAGACACAACAATGACTATAGGTCTTATAGCACCTACAAGCTGTGTGCCAGATGGGATTTCCATACAAACTTTCATCCCCTATCTAACCATTTCGGGGGATGAATTTTCAAAAACCTTCCTTAGCACTGAGGAAATATATTTGAATATTCTTTAAAAAAAAACTTCGCTATATAGGGAACGCTTTTGCAAATTTTATCCAGCGGTTTAGGCTGTACCTTGTCTGTCATTGAGCGAATGAATTTAAGAATTTTATAAATTAGATAGTTTTTTATAGGTATTAACAGCATCCTGCTAAACACTGTACCTTTACCCTTAACAATAGTTGGTACAAACTTACGATGTGACATGCCAATCTTAAAATTTTCTCGATAAAGACACAAAACCTCAGTAAGCCAAGGTTTGGGCACAAATTGGTTCGCAAAAAATCATAAAATTACCAACATTTTTAGTAAATACCTCACACATAACCAGTTTTTTAATCGTTTCACCTGATGCTAAAATATTCAAAATGTCTGCCGATATATCAAAGTGACTCAGAAATCAGAGGAACGCGTCAATTTGCGTTCTTTTTTTGTTTTTCGATCAGTATACCTACCTATATCTCTACTAATATCAGTATTAGGTGAAACAAATTGATTTCATTTGAATTAAATATTTGTTAAAATTTAATACCTAAGTACATTGTAAGTATTAAATTTTAATAAATATTCATATAATTAGTAAAATATGAGCAGATTCCTTCCTGCTACTATCATAAAATCAATCTATCTACGTCAATGTTAAAAGTACTAAATGACTATAATTCCGTTTTAGGGGAAATTTAACCAATCAACGTCAATGCCGTTGATGTAATCAACGTCAGAATTATTATTTAATGATTTATTCGGTATTCAAGTATGACAAATTAAATAAATAGGTACCTAATGTGAATACATTATTTATGCGTCATTTTATTTAGGTAATAAAATTAGCTACTAAGCGACTAGGATATGAAGTAAAGGTAGCAATGTTAACTATGCCTCAAAGTTTCTTGCCTTATAAATTGTCTTCTATTAGGTCCTCCAGATTGAATTTCGGCCATGGCAGCCAATCGCAGCGGACACTAGCCATCGATGCGAGGGATATGCCGACGCCATTCGGTCACAGCCTCACTCCACCAGTCATCACTACACCTTGAAAGACATCCTGCCTAACTCCACCTAAGTTCGATAATATGTTTTCCGATATCGAAAACCTTCGTACGTCTTCGGATCTCGACGTTTGGAACTCGGTCTTATGTCAAGCATGGAACGCTCCATGGTATGGCACTAATATTACTGGTAGCTAATTACCGACTAATATCACTTAGAAAACAAGTTACCTTTACGTAAACTGAGTTACCTAATAGGTTTCCGCGGTTCATTGATGTCAACGTCTTGTAGTCATTTCACTTGCATTGAAATACTAACAGAGAGTGTTAGATTTCACACTGATTTTAAAACAGTATATTTCAGTGTGTCGTCTTGACGCAATTCAGTGGAGAATTTGAGTGTATTTGTGGTCCAATTACAAAATTATTTTTGCAAAAATATGCATGACATTAGATTGTGTTGAAAGAGTTTTTGACAGTAATTTTATTCCTTTCACTAGATTAGACTTTCAAAGAACAAACGTTCATGGCTCAAAGCTAGGAGTTCTTCAGGGACAGACCCAACTGTCCCATGGGTATACAAGTCACACCCAAAAAACAAGACCTGATGTCTAGAAGAGCTATCTATAGGTTTTACACGTATATTTTGTTTCGTGCGATCATCATAATTTTCAACATCTTCTTCAACATCATCTTCAACATCATCTTCAATATTATCTTCAACATCATCTTCCTGCCCTTTTCCCATGTTTCTTGGGGTCAGCAGAACACGTTTTCTTCATCCATTCTCCCCTGTCAACCGTCACGCTATCATTTAATTCCCTTTCTTTCACATTATTCCTCACAACATCCATCCATCTTTCAACATTCTCTTCATAGCAAAAACACATAACATCACGCCTGTAATCCCCGAAGGATTAGGTAGAGGTGTGCATACATCCATATTTCGCCAGAAATGTTTAAGACCCATATAATTATAGGGGGGGCGACCCCTATTGCCATCAACCCTCTCTCATCTCCCCCCCTCATCCTCACTTTCATTTTCTTCTTATTTTCTATCGATCTTCTTTAATTTTATTGCAAGTACATTTTCCTTTACTTTATCACTTCAGGTTTCTTGTCTTGTCTGCAATAGTTTAGCCAAGTTGGAAGTATTTCTAACTGGTTAATTATATAAATTGATACCGAATTCAAGTTATTATGGGTATAGGAAATGATATATGATAAATAATTCTGTACATTTCCCAGAAACCAGAGAGATATTTCTCGACGGCATATCAAGCCAAGTTGGAAAAGAAGAAGAGATCCCAGAAACCTTCACATTCATTGCAAGCTTGCGACCCTCTTATCTGTGTTAATAATTCAATGCATATTACATAACGCATATTGATTGCAATTTACTTAATATTCATTAAAGTGCACAATATGAATATTGTGTGTTATTTACGGTATCAGCAACATTTTGCAAGGTTGCAATCTTGTTGACATTTTAGAGTATTTAATCTATCTATCTATAATTATATATTTTGCACAATATGCAGCATATTGTGTGTTATTTTACGATATCAGCAATATTTTGCAAGGTTGCAATCTAGTTGACATTTTAAAAAGTATTTAATTTATTTATCTATATTTATATTAATAATACCAGTCTATTATTGTCCCACTGCAGGGCAAATGCCTCTTCTCATACAGAGAAGGCACGAGCATTGATCACCACGCGCGCTCAAGACGGGTTGATGATTTCAGACTTATGTTAACTATAAGTCCTGTACCCTAATTGCGTAACTTATTTTCGAAAACAAATTTGTTTCATTTTGACAGTTCAACAACATTCATTGCGTTATTTACGTTGTTGAGCAGATTTTGTTTTCCAACTTATGAAGCAATGGATTAACAATCTGTTTCAAATCGAAACAGATTGTGATTGTGTTGCATTACGCAATTAGGGTACAGGTTTCCTCACAATGTTTTTCCTTTACCGATGTTAGTAATGTTCAAGATAAACTCAGAATGTACATATGAATTGAAAAAGTCACATTGGTACCTGCCCGGATTTGAACCCCCAACCTCGTATATATTTACAAATAAAAAATGAAATACGGTTCATTGGTTACGAATCAATTAAGGACGGCTGGACCGATTTTGTTATTTTCTGTTTTAAATTTTTTGCAATAGTTCGAATTTTCTACCGATATTTTTTTTAATTTTCCCAAAGATAACTGAACCTGAATAACTGAACCTCCTATATCTATGTAGGTACAATCAGGAAAGTTGTTTAGCAAATTGACTACCAACTTAAATTAACAACACAATTACTGTCATTCTTAAACGTCTTATCATCATCATCATCATTTCAGCCGAAAGACGTCCACTGCTGGACATAGGCCTCCCACAAGCACCGCCACTTCGACTGATTCTATGCTTTCCGCATCCAGCGGATTCCTGCGGCCTTCACAAGGTCATCGGTCGCATCTTGTGGGAGGCCTTCGAACGCTACGTCTTCCGGTACGTGGTCGCCACTCCAGAACTTTTTGACCCCATCGTTCATCCATTCTGCGAGCAATGTGCCCTGCCCATTGTCCAAACATCTTATAATTCGGCAAATTGTTGTAGTGTGTCAATTTGATAAACAATTTCCCTGGTCTGCAATACTATGTGATACCAACTACAACATGACTGCTCGTTTCAAAACAATTGAATGCTCACACCATTCCCAGATCCAATGAAATCAATGTAAAGAAAATTAAAAGTGACATAGTTACGAACTACGTGCCTTTCTCTATTGATTTATTAGTCTTGCAAGCCTTACTTTTGGTTTGTAGCTGAATACTAGGCCTGTCCGTAATAGCCTTGGGTTCAATGGTTAGGTCAGATAGTGTCATATTTTTTTTGGTATCAGCACTTTTTCGGTAGGTACTTAGTAATCCTTTTTTTTTTGGGGTGGCAAATTATCAAATAACTTCTCCCGCTATGGACGGAGCGGGAGGGCGTGTCAGAGTCTTACTGACTAAAACCCACCCATGTTCCTTCGGTTGCCCTGTCAGGGGCCACGATCTCCATTTCGGTTTTCTTCGCAAACCCGGCAGGCATCGGCACTGGCGGACCCCATCAGTTCTGCTGACATCTCTTTGAGGCGCACGTGGAACACAACGCGCCATCGATCCGGGCCTGGTCCTTATCGGACGGCGAGCTACTCATTGCTCACCGTCCGCAAGCCCGCGCCTACGGTGGCCGGAAATCGGCCTGCGATCAATTCCGTTAAAAGGGGTAAAATATTGTTAACAGAGAAGATATGCTTGTCTGTATGGAAAACCTAAGTCTATGACAATTTTTTTTCAAATCTTCTTGCCATGTTCACTGTCACAAAATGACAGGTTGACGTGATTGTGAATCTGTCATTTTGTCTATTCTTCCTTCGACAAAACCCTTTTCTACGGGGCACGGGATCTACTCTCCGAGTCCGTCAACGAAGATACGGGCACGTCTGAAAGTAGTTGTACTGTCAAAACAAGTACCAAATTAAATTTTTCGGACGGGTAAATCCATATTGGGTTTAATGACAACTGTCAAATCGTCAAATCTTGTTGACATTAATTCTTAGTTCGGGCCTCGAACTAATCATACGTCCGTAGATGATGTTTAGTAGGGAATGCCCGTAACTACAGTCGAAACTACAGACATCTTGATTAGGGAGTAGACCCCCAGGCACAGGCATCAGCACATACAGATCTAAAAACTTGGTGATCTCTGGTGAAACGGTGGACTAAACAATAAACTAACGCCTTTCTATATATATATTTGTGCAATACACACAAACTAAATGCCTCAACATTCATATCCGATCACCACTAGATAATGCATAGCTGTTCTCGTGAAGGTCGACAAGATTCTCGCGTAGAAGCGTGAACAAATATTGATAGGAAATTACTATGCATTAAGCTTTGATTGGAGGAAGTCTGTTTATATCTTAAGTGCATTTATTTAGATTTAGACTATATCCTATACTATTAAATGAGCAATATTTTATTTATTTGTAATCACATTCTCGAAAACGGCTTTAACAATTCCGATGAAAGTTGCAATCCACCCCTCGGTCACCTATCGCAGTCTACAATAAAATTCGTAAGGTCGTTTGTCCACCGGTTACAAATTGTCCCCTTTAACCATGGAAAATTGCAAAATGCCAACTTTTAGACGACAAAATAAAAGAATGCTACGCTAATTAGTGATTAATATCGTATCCATTTTGATATAAGCTGTTTTAGTAACTATTTAGTAGTTTTCACATTTAACAATAGTTATTGTAATAAGCGTGACTAAATTAACAATGATCGGTACCGCGGTTCATAGTTTTTGTTAATGTGTAGAAAAAAATCAACTGATTGATGTTTAAAGAATTGAAATCGAGCAAAAAAGATGGATGGATTGTGTGAGGAATGATATGAAAGAGAAGGGAGTGAATGATAGCGTGACGGTTGACAGGGGAGAGTGGAAGAAGAAAACGTGTGCGCCAACCCCACGTAACATGGGACAAGGGGACAAAGATTATGATAGAATTGAAGTATGGCTTATGGTCAAAGGGTTCTGAACCTTACAATTTTAGGCTTTTGGTTGATTTAGACAGAAAAAGAATGGAAAACCTTAATTACGCTTTGTCCGGCTTGAAAATTGAACCGACGCCAGCTATCGCGTTTGCAACGAGGCCGCCACTGTACACACGGCTACACATCAAGCTACACATATCCAGTATTAGCTGACCTCGCATTGTACGGAATTCCTATACAATGCGAGATCAGCATAAACTGGAAATGTATAGGTTGATGTGTAGCCGTGTGTACCTAAAGTGTGAAACAATAAAATAATATTCGCGCTGGTTAGCACTGGAGCTCTGTCTCGCATAGGGTCGCAGCATTATGCTGAGCGATGGCCGTTTTGCGTGGATGTGACGCATATTTTCCCCCAAATTGTTATTTTTTATTTTGTGTTCTTTCTTTGCATCATGTTTACCGCAAATAAACGTATTTTCTTTCTTTTTTCTATTCCTGACTTCTGATCTTCAAGGTTAAGCATCACTTGCCGAGGTCGCTCCGTGGATGGGTGACCATCCAAATCACCTCCGTGCCTCAGCAAGCACGTTAAGCTGTTGGTCCCGGCTGTCATTTGTAGATCTTTGACAGTCGTGAGTTTGTGTAGCGGTTACACCGCCACATACGAACTACGCATCATAGACATGACGTCACACAAATCCTGCATCGCGCAATTAGAGTTTACCGAGCGGTCAACATATATACAAGATTTCACCTTCAAACCGATGCGCAGTTGCCCGCCAGACACGACACCCGTCTGGTCGGAGGATCCTCCCTTTTCTATGGTGGATGAGTGAACTTTACACCCTGTTCCTCATACCAGTTAGTCAGAAGCCCAAAAGTGACAACCAGTCTTGCCAAGGGGTATCGTGTTACCCAGTAACTGAGTTGTGGAGGTCAGCTTGGCAGTCGCTGCATATAAAATACTGTTATTCAGCTGCATCCGATTAGACTGGAAGCCGGTCCCAACAGCTAGGAAAAGGCTAGGCAGTTCGATATTTGGTGCACGGAACTCTAAACATGGCGTTATGTCAGGAAGACATTACATAAATCCAAATACGACTTTTTCTTAATTCTTGCAAAGTTCCATACATAAACATCGCGTTTATGATTCCAAACAGTTAATCTAAATTACAAATTAAATAGTTTGTAAACGCTAGACTAATAATGTTGATGTAGCTACACAACAAGATAGAAATTAAGTAACGTCAATTATAATTGGATAAAACTAGGCATTTTTGCATTAACTGAAAGTATACTCATGTTCATTGATATTGAATAGTTAGATACCTATGTACTAATCTAGACTTCTAAACTAATATTACATTTTTTTACTAGATTTTTAAAGACAAAATATTAGATTTTTCGTATATTGTAGGTATGTTTATTTGTTACGCTTTCACGCTGAAACGGCTGTTCGAATTTGAATAAAATTTGGCTCATAGGTAGACCATGACCTGGGTTAGGACTTTAGGAAATAGGATACTTTTTAACCCGATATTCTCACGGGACCGATACTTATGCGCCAGCTAGTTTAGTATATAGGTAAAACAGTACTAAATTGACGTTATCAATAGTTACTCAATTACTGTTTTCGTTTTTAGTATATAGACTTATATGGAGCAGTGGTGGCCCAGTGGTAACGGCCGCGACTTACGAGTTGTAGGTTCGAACCCAGATAGGCGCTTTACTTTGTGTAAATTATTTCATCACCATTGCTGTCAAAACCGTGAAGGAAAACATCGTGAGGAAACCGGTATGTCCTAGAATCGAAAATTCGAAGACATGTGACATCTACCAACCCGCACTGGGCCCGCGTGGTGGATTACGGTCCACTCCCTCTCACAGAGAGGAGGCCTGTGTTCCAGCAGTGGGAACATTATAGACTGATGATGATGATGATACTTATATGTAATAATAATATGAGAGGTTTATCTTTACAGCACCTAAACAATTGATCTGCTGCAGACATAATAATCCTTAACAAAACACCTTTCAGAATAACTCGAACCATAGTGACTGATGCGACTTAAGGGTCATCGTCATCATCATTCTCTTGCCCTAATCTCAATTAATTTGGGGTGTTACTCAAATTATGTGGTCACTAGGTATATTAACAAATACAACCAAAAAGACATTCGAGCAGTAAATACAAACATGGCGATGAGGATAACACTGCTGTCACTCTTTCAACGTATACCTAAGCCAGTCAAATATATAACTATGAGTTACATATTCCAACATGGTCAAGCCTTAAAAAGGCTAATTGTTTCAAAGGCCCTGGCATTGTTCGAACACTTTCTTTTTCTTCCTTTGCCTATTATGAAACAAACAATCGGCTCGTGACGTTCCAAAATGAAGCGTAAACTTTGGTTGCACAACTGTAGTGAAATGGCTACCTGTGACTGAGTAATTCTTGTACAAAAACATCATATTACAAATAGAATGGAAAGTGGGAAGATGCTGTTTAAAATAAGATACAGTTTAGAAGAAGAAATTAGACACAGACGAAGTAAAAAATGAAAAAGAGCCGACAGTCTTTGATTGGAAGTGACAGCTGACAGACTCTAAGTTCAGAAAATAGATAACTTCGTGTAGGTATTTAAGTTTATTTTATATGCTTTTGTAAACTATTTTGTTGTAACTAAGAACATTAATTAGTAGACTAATCTGTAATTTTGATTGATGACGACTAATCATGAAACTACACAAACAGGTGCTGCCTTATTGAATAAGCAATTGTACTCATTCAAATTGGACGCATGTTTGAATTTCACGTTAAAACTGGCAGGCTTAAGCTTATGTTACTAAATATTGAATATTGGTGCCAAAGGTGTCGATAAACAACCTGATTATAGTCAACAGTAGCACAACGCGACGACTTGAATTTACAATCAAGAGATAATACAGTTTGGACTAACAGGCTCTGCAGTCTCAGCCAGTAGTGTTGATTATAATTAATAAATAGAACTGAAATAATCCTTAGATGAATAAGAATAAATACATTTTAGCAACAATGACTACACAATCAAAAGTGCACCAAGAAAAAGAAATAATAGTATCAAATACATTTATTTCAAAAAGCCAAAAACACTTAGAATGAAGAAAGACCGGCTGACAATAGAATCATCTCATCTAACTAGGATTCTGCAATCGACATGATGTCGTGGCTTGTCATGAGCATCGATCAGACGGTGTGGGTCGATCTTTATGTACATTTATCACTGCCAAGCCATCAAACATCATGAGCCGATGAAAACGTGAGGAAATCTACTCATTGTCATGCATAATAAAATCTTACATACCTTTGTAATGTCCTGAGAATTCAAGACAGCTGCGATTACCAAAGAGGTAGACAGTATTCTGTTCCTATTAGTCCGTTGAAGAAAAAAATATTATATAATAACGATGGTTTCTCAAGAACTGCCCTTTTTCCTCTCATGGTCGTTGTAACTGGTAGCTAAAAGGCTAATGTTATGTCATGTCATGAGATTGGGCATTCGGTGACATAGTATTTTTTGCTCATAATGACAAACTGGTTCAAATTCATCTGCTAAGCAAGTTGAAACCAGTACTTTATGACCGTCTATCACAAAGCGGTCGTTGAGAGTTTCATGATTAGCAATGATTTTTAACGGGCTTAATTTATAATTATGAATGTGATGATTGGACCGGTTTATTGATCCGTTTATAGGGCTATAGTAAAATTGCATCCGGCGCAACATGAGCAGTCAGCCTTGCTATAGCAGATAAAATCTTGCTGACAGGATATTAGTTTTACCACGGCACATATGAATTAAAAATAACTTAAGTTTACAAATACGTATATATTTGTAACCATGATTAAGTTTGGCATTCATTAAAAGAATAAGTAATTTAGCCACATTGTTAATTACAGCCACTTGTCTATGTTAAAACAAATAATGTTTTAATACGGATTCTCACGGTGTTCACAAACAGGTCACCTGATTCTCATCATTGTGATGATGTTGTATGTTGGATATGTTGATCGATAATATTATAGTATGGTTTAATATGGTTTGTTTGGCTTTGCTTTCATAATATTGTGTGATCAGTGATCACTTAACATGGGATAGATTATTGAGCCTGAGAAGTAAACATTTTTATGTTAGAACCAACGGCATCATCATCTTGTATTGAACATTTCACAAAAATATTGTGAGCATAATTTACGGTGCCCCGTTTTTTTTTTTTGAGTAGAGTTTTTCGTTCCACATTTGCTTTAATTTGTAGGATGTTCCTATGAATGTGATGATATTCCATATTGATTTCTGATTCAGTAACGTACTAGACTGTTTCCGTAAACAGAATAGAGACAACTTCTCACAGAGAAAAACAATCTTCTCCTACCGATTTTGACAATATGCCTTGATCGATCTTAGTGTACCTACGTAACACAAACCTGTTTAAAGTGTTCAAGTTTCACCAGATTGCAAGTTCTCCTGTGACAAGGGCTGGTAAGTTCAGGCGGGAAACAAAAAGTGACAAAACTCGTACCGGTTTTGGCTCTGTTAACAGCCCTTTGTTCAAAATTATTTTCGCTGCCAATAGTTTTAGTTATTTTGATATCAATGATCCTCCTTTCCTTATCCGGATTTATTGGGGCCAACGCAGTATGTCTACTTCTAAAAAACATCATTATTCGCCATTATATTTCCGTAGTCAACCTCTCTCTAGCCATATCATCTTTCATACCCAGCCATTGTTTCTTTTATAATTTTGAAATGTCCGCGTTAATTATTATTGTATTTGACAAATGGGTTGGAGAGAGTTGGTTGTAATCGAAGTCTCTTGGACTCTTGAACAGCTAAATAACGGCGAACAGTGGGTGATCGAGCAGTAGTGGCCCAGTGGTATCAGCCTCGACCTACGAGTTCGAGTCGTGGGTTCGAACCAAGGTAGGCACATTACTTTGTGTAATTTATTTCATCGTGAAGAAATGTTCTAGAAACAGACATTCGAAGACATGTGACATCCACCAACCAACAATGGGCCCGCGTGGTGGATTATAGCCCACTCCTTCTCATAGAGAGAAGGCCTGTGTCCCAGCAGTGGGAACGTTATAGGATGATTATGTATGTTATGCAGTGAGTGATTAAAGATATCTAAAATTACAACAGTTTGAATGTCGGTAGTTTTCTTTCCTCTTTCGTTTCTACTTATATACACAGCACAAATAAGATCGATAAGGAAGTATTTAAAGATCACATATGTACAGTAAATAGCTGCGACTTCTCATTTCTTCCTACAAGTGTTGGAGCTAGTAATGCTAGCACGTTTCCTACTACTAGCGCTAGGTATATTACGCAAGTTTATGTACATACCGCACTCGATGAGGTTTTTGTGTCCAACAGATGAATGATGTTGAACCACTTACACTTAGGTTGGCTAAAAATGAAGTCAATAGAGCCTTTTGTACTTTGTTTATGGAAATGGATATTGTGGAGTATATAATAAGGTGTATATCTTGTAATGGTCTTAATTTTTGTACTGATTATCCACACTGATATAATATTATAAATGCTAAAGTAACTCTGTATGTCTGTTACCTTTCATGCCAAAACCACTGTACCGATAGTTATGAAATTGCCAAATAGGAAGCCTAGGATCTGCAAAAAGATAGGCTACTTTCCATCCTGACTATTTGTGTTTAAAAAAAATACACGCAGAAGAAGTCGTGAACAAGAGGTAGTAGTTAATAAAAGTACTTATGGGGAGTGAGTCACTAAGTAGGTACACACCACCTTGCTAATTGTGGAAAATGTTTACCTCGGCATTAACCTGACTGTCCAATGACTTCCTTCTTTGCTATTCAAATTCATCATCATTTCAGCCGAAAGATATCCACTGCTGGACATAGGCCTCCTCCAATCAGCACTACTACGCCGGTTCTGTTCTTCTCACATCCAGCAGATTTCTGCGGTCTTCACAAGGTCATCGGTCCACCTTGTGAAAGACTTTCCAACGCTACGTCTTCCGGTACGCTATCGCCGCTCCAAAACCTTTCGGCCCCATCGGCCATCTGTTCTGCGAGCAATGTGCCACATTGCCACTTTAGTTTTGCAATTCTTCGGGCTATGTCGGTTACCTTGGTTCTCCTGTGGATCTCTTCATTTCTGATTCGATCACGTAGGGAAACTCCAAGCATAGCCCTCATTGCTATTAACCGGGTGCAATTCAAACTTCGGACTAAACCCCTAATAATCTTTTCCTGACTTGAGTATCAATCCCAGAAAGTCACAATCGCTGAGTTGCTCTTACAACTATCAGCTTATAAAAGTCCACTGCCTGCCATAACACCCGATCATAATTCATCGAGTGTTATTGCCACAATTTTATTATGTGCCATTGCCACGCTTGCCATGCGGATTGACATAACAATGATAATAATCATCATTTATCACTTCCATTAGCTCTACCAGACGTTATACTTGTATACAATATAATGTGCCTATAGTATAATAATTTAATTACATAAGCACTCCGTAATGTTGTTAAAGCACGTCTAGACGTTATGACGAGTCGTAAGTAATGTAATAATTATTTTTATTGCAAGATTCGTCACGTATTATTGTGAAACAAAGCCTCACCTTGTATTCCTGTGCTGGTAAATATCATTAGTTCCTTTTGAAATAGGAAATAATACTTCGTTGTCTACCATCAATATTGTTTTGACTTCCTATTGAAGCTTCCATACATATTCATATAGTCAATTCTATCTTCTAATCCGAGAATCGTCAGATTAACCACCAGCCAGACCAAACTGTAAATTATCCATCTTTTCTGATAGGTCTCGTCTTTATAGTCACACAGTGCATATAGGTTTCAATTCCATGATTGCATAATGTAAGTTATTTTGCATACTATTGCATAGAATCATTTTTCTAACTTGAACAGACAGCTGTGCTGCTGGGGAGTTTGTTGCGCCACTTCTTCTTCCCAGCTAAAGGCACTAGGAAGTGGTGAAGGGTGGGCGTTTTTGGGGGACTGTTTTATGTAATTTTGACGTTCGAAAAGTGCTGATTTTCAGCCTAGTTTGAATAAATGACTTTTGAATTTTGAATTGTCTGCCTTCTTCTTTAACACAGGTTTTCTCTTTATCTACAAAATTAAAAGTGCAGGTACCTACATAATTAAGAACATCCTGCCCAAATTTATTTAAATCAAAATTATTATGCAAACGTAATTGCATGCAAAAAAGCTTTATATCAAGAATCCTCCCGATTATAAGAATGATGACTTCGGTACCTATCTTATTCAGCAAAACAATCGGACTCTCGCATTGAACATTAAAGTGTAAGCAGTCCACCAGAACCGAACCCCGTGCATTATTGCGGTTGACCCGGCCACCGTTACACCACCGGACCATTATCTTACAGTTATATCTCAGTCAGCAGTGAGACACGGAAATCATTCGCTCGTTTGTAATTTAGGTTTATTGTACATCGAAAATTGTGTGGGTTTTACTGTGATACAACAGCCCGTAATAATTATAGCGGTCATCATTACTGCTATCCCTCTAATAAAAAATGTATAACTATTGTTACCCACAATTTTCATAGACAGAGACCTGCCAGATATACTACGTAGAACTTAACCGAAGATGGTGGAAAAAGGTTAGTTTTTTAAATGTGTGGAACATAATACCTGGGCAGCATAACAAACTACCTGGGCGACCGAGCTCTGCTCTGGTGAAAATAGAGAATGCTCATTTAATAGTATAGGAAAGTTCATACTAATCCATGCAGCCATGATAGTACATACTAATTCCATGCTGCCATGATAGTAGGTACTTACTAATTCCATGGTGTCATGTCAATCTAAGGTAGCCATTTTGTTCTAAACTTTGGGCAACCAAGCTCTGCTCGGGTGAAAATACAGAGAAAACGAAATTTCCCAGAAATTTTTAACTTTTTTTTGTATTCTTTATGTTTTTATATTAAATGTAATTGGCGTTTTAATTAACTTTAAATAAATAAATAAGCTGTTAACAAAAGCTTGTAACTTTATCGATCAAAAATACTTGCCTTTTCTTCTTTCTGGTCTACGATAACCAGCCCCAAGTCGGGAATTGAGTGACCCTGTCTCTTTAGATACACACACATCACGCCAGTATTATCCGTAGGGTAAGGCAGAGGTGTACCTACTCGTACAGTACACCTACATTTCGCCGGTTGAGCTTAAGTCCCATGTTATAGGGGGGCAAGCCTATTGCTATAAGACGCGCCGGGAGAGGCACGGCGCGACGGCACGCGACTCCGGTAGAACAATTTCTATGAAGTTTTCATAGAAATTTTTCCATCAGAGTCGTGTATAGAAAGAATAAAAAGGAAATGATTCGACATTTCAGCGATTGTACTAAAAGCTCCTTCATCCATGGTAGGCTGAGTTTCTGGTTTTGGCGGAACAAATGACTGCCGATTGACCTAGGTACGCAACCCTGAGGAAATCTAGATTTATGATATCGCTATTTAGGCTGAATGTTAGGACATTCACGGAAGACGATGTAAAAGGGACATAAACTAGAGATGTAATCTTGACGATTTGTGTTACAACTGAGCTCAATTTATGGTTGTTCGCAATCTACTTGGAAAGCTTGTCAGCTATATTTACTTAGCACTAAAAGGTAATTTTAATATGTCGGTAAATAGGTAAGAAAGCATACAAATTAGTGTAGATCTATGTATATTTATTTATTTAGGATCTCAAACAAAGGATACACATACACAATATAAATCACATATTAATTATAGTTCTTTTACGTGTAGCGGTTACACCGCCACATACGAACACTATGCATCATAGACATGACGTCACACAAATCCTGCATCGCGCAGTTAGAGTTTACCGAGCGATCGACAATCGACATACCTACATACAAGATTTCAACTTCAAACCGATGGGCAGTTGCCCGCCAGACACAACACCCGTCTGGTCGGAGGATCCTCCCTTTTCTATGGAGGATGAGTGAACTTTACACCCTGTTCCTCATGCCACTAAATACGTGTGCTCCTTCAATTACAGGAGACCACAGCATGCACATAAAACTAGGTGAAAATATTAAAAAAAAAATGGAAAAAATAAATGTTGAAATTAAAAAAAGAAGAATTAACATGTCAAGATTGAGCATTCATAATTACAATTGTTTGGATACACTTATTAATAATGATTTCATATTTATTGAGAATGCTGTTCATTGGTAAGCGCATCACTTCAGAACGGCTGGACCGATTAGGCAAATTTTTGCTTTAAAATGTTCGTAATTGTCCGAATCAACTAGCATAAATAAGTTGCCGGGAAAGTTGGGAAATTCTTTCCGTAAGAATTTTCCAATTTTCCCGGCAACTTCATCCTCTACTTATTCTTTTGCATTTTCTATGGGATTTTTTTATGAATTATTGAGATTTGGAGACAAGTCTTAAAAGTGTGATGTTCATCAGCTGGGTATTCCTAAATAATGAGAAACTTGTCGGGTTATCAACTGTCGTTGGTCTAGTGATCGCAAGCGCTACTGCTGAGCATGAGGTCCTGGTTTCAATTCCCGGGTCGGGTAAGGTGTTATTAGGTTTTTCCATCTGGAATTGTGCCCGCTTGATGGCAATAGGCTCGCCCCCTATTACGTGGGACTTAAAAATAACTAGCGAAATGTGGGTGTATTATAGATACACCTCTACCTAACCCTTCGGAAAATACTGGCGTGATTTGTGTTATGTTGTCGGGTTCAATTACTTTATCATTGTTTATTTCTGTTTCGGTATTCCCTCAATTCACAATTTGCTATCTATAGCCTGTCGGACGGACAAACCTTATCAGTGGCAGTTATGACTCACTCCTCTATCACTTTCACTGTCTGCGGATCACAATTACCCACAAATCTCAAACATATGATCATTAGGTAGGTACGGTTAGTAGAGACTGGTCATCTCTTAGCTGCCACGGTTTATTTTAATTTGTTTCAATTTTTGAATTGTTTTATGTTTTTATTACGGAGGCTTTTAACGTGCATGTCTTTCTACATTGTTCTCACATGTATAATTTCAACACGAATGATGTAACCAATATTTTGTAACAATATTTTGATTTAAAAGAGTGTCCGTGGAGTTTCTTGCCCGTTCTTCTCCATAGGTACCTACTACGCTTTGGAATGGGCAACTAGCTTCATTTTTCTGACTGACCGACCTCTATACAATTCAAAAGTACCTGTTTATTTGAAATAAATGCTTTGAGTATGAGTTTGAGTTTTGAGTTTACGTATTACGATCGGCCGGTCTGTATTAGAACCTCCGCGTCAGGTTATCTCGCGATGCAGTTTAGACTTATAACAGGTTGCTGTCATCGCCTACCACGTTATGTAACCCGTTTACCTCAAATCAAATGGACTGGCCCTGCAGCATTTTTAATTGATTTCTAGACAGAAATCAATTAAAGTCAATACTTTGATCATCTGATCAAAGTATTGACTTTAAAATCGCATTTTTTTGATAAACAACACAACGAACCACATGTATAAGTCAAAGTCAAATAATGTATTTCAAATAGGCACATGTATGTCACTTTTGAACGTCATACAAAATAATAGAACTGATTCTAGTCGCCCCTTCCAAAAGGTAGTTTTCGTATGGAGAAGAATGGGCAAGAAACTCCACCGTTACTCTTTTAAAATCCAGCCCGTCCCATCCTTGATGTCCTCCCTCCGGTCCACGCCCTAAGCCGAGGTTCGTACCCCACAGGGGGTGCCCTTAGCGAGCGTTCACCTAGTTTTAATAAGCATAGTTGAATAACCCCTGACTGGAGGTTTTAAGTGTAGTAGCTTAAGGCACCCACAGGAAAGCCCGGTTAAGTAGGCATGATCTCAGAGGTCAACTACGAGATGTCCTACCTAAAAAGACGATGCACCTAGAATAAAATTACTATACCACAATAGATAAAAACAATTAAAAATGAAGCATAGGTAGGTGAAGCGTATAGGTGAGCCATCAATCTTAGCTGTACCTACTTACAATAAATTACCGAGATTGCAGACCCGTATTAATATGACTAGGAAGGAAAAGAATGTAATTTTGAAAATTTGATCAAGATTGATTATGAAATCATATTTGATTTATTTAATACACTATCAAAACATGATAGTGATTGACCTGAAAATATCACAGCACTCATTAGTAGATTGGATCAGTAAACGAGAGGTAATTAACAAAATACAAAGCAGCAGACAGTAAAATTACGTTATAACAAAAGCTTAGTTAGATAATAATCCTTGTTCCAAACAATTACTTAATAAGTCACAAAAACCACCAGATTTACCCTTGAAAAAAAAAAAAACAATACTGTAATTACTTTGTTTAAAACAAAAACCGTGTATCTGCATTAGTATTTGTACACGCTCACACGGGATCGCTCGGAATCGCAACCGCGAGCTGTGTCTTTTGACGTGACGTAATTGTGCGAAACATTGCGTTGTGCAACTCATTGTTCTTAAGATCTGGTTCGGTTTTTGTCAGTTGCCGTGTAAGAAAGGTTTTTTTTTGTATGGAACGTGTTAATAGTTGGTTTTTGGTGTAGTAATTGGATATTGTAACTGTCAGATTAATTGTTATTGCGGTATTTGTCTTACGACTTCCCAGTCGGATTACTTGGGAAAATTAAGCAACCACACAGTTTACTAAACGAATGTTGAAGTCCTTTTCATAACACTTCGAGTTTCTGGGTTTGCTTAGAGTATCTGCTAGGTATCTGACCCAAGTAACCCTTAGGAAAATCAGGCTTTCACAGTAGGTCTAGTAAGTAGTAACGTTATATAAGATAGTCTGTGTTATGTTGTCGATTTGTCAAAACGTGTTGCAATGCAATGCTATCTTGCAGATGGAGGTACTATTCATATCTCGATCCATATATATATATATTCATTCTCAGATCAGAAAAGAAGCTGTTGAAAGATCAGAGGGACATTTCCCGTAATTTAAGAAGGTTCACATTCCAAATTCTTCTTAGTTTTGTTAATAGTTTTAATTAGGTTAGGTTATTATATTTTAATTTTATTAGTTTCTTAGTTAAATAAGTACAAGAAGTTTAGTCAATCGTCATCCTGAGGATGCCTCGTTGAGAGGGGAAACACGTGTCGATTTCTTTCAAGGTTTATTATTGCTCTTTTAAATAGTTAAACGGGACAGGTTACTAAACGTATCTATGTCAATTGTATTTTATAATGGATTTCCGCTTCACGCTTGAATCAATTAACTACAAGAAGACTGTTTTATTAATTTTAAACCTTAGTCTCAGTCTGTCAAAAATACCTCTAATTTACACATAAATATTTTTGACAAGTTTTGACATTGATTTATCGCTGAGATGAGAGATTTTTTAAATACGGGAATAATTTGGATTTTTAAGTAATACAAGCACTTGGGACAGTTATTGTAATCGTAAAAGTTACATACACGGTTATTACCTACGTGCAATGCTAAGCCTCAAAATTAAACAGCAATGAAACATTACCCTCCTTCTGGGGCAATCGGGTAATAAAGCAATTCACCTCTAGTAACTTTAGCATTGACATTAGAAACCTAAATGCTTTTTATTACTTCAATTGGGTTACAACATTGCTCTGATTGGCGCTAACTGTGTTAAACCATTTATTGGCAATGGCCAAATATCATAAAATCAATTGTAATGTGTTGTTGAATGGTTTGAAGGACTTAAGTACTGAATTTCTTCTGGTGAAATATTTATTATTTACACACACGTATTTACATTATTTAAAAACAATCAGACTTAAAATAATAATATGTACAAGTATATAAAAGGGGGGGGGAAATAATCATAGGGCATCCAAAAATTCGTCCGCATCGCTGTCAATAGGAAAAGTGCCCAAAAGGCTGGCAGCATTGCCGCGTTGTATGGCAATGCTGATTCTTTGACCAAAGAATAGGCCAGCCCTCTAGTCACGTGAAGAGTCGACCAGCCGCTTGGCGATGTCTTGAAAAACAAGGTGGGCACTCGGACCCCATGGCCCTAGTGTTTCAACCCCAAACGGCTCAAACATATAAGTCTTTTTGAAATTTCTTCTTGAAATTGTAGATTTGGAAGATCGATAGCAAGATAGTGAAGCTTTTCGGAACGATGTAGTCAAAATTGGCACGACACAATGAGAAGTGGCATATAGGTGAACGCACACATATCCGAGCCAAACGCTAGGAACGGTCTTCTAGGATTCGGACGATTCGATGCGCGATTCGAGGTGTGTGAGGTTTCATAGAATTTCATATAAAGAATTCTAAAATTCGATTCCTTCGGTTCGTTCAACGCGTTCTACTCGGATAAGTGAGCGTTTACTTTAAAAGGGAAGGGAAGGAAGTTTATGCTCAGCAGTGAGATGAAAAAGTATGTAATTAGACAAAGATTACATTGGGCAGATTACATCGCCAGGTTGGAAATGAATATAATCCTACAATTTGCATAACTAAGTGTAAAAGTAATCTCTTGATTCAACGCAATTTATCACCATAGAGTCAACTTGTTAATAATCCTTGACAAAACGAAATCGATTAAATAAAAGTTTGACCTACAAATTACCAAATAATTAAAAACAGATTAATTTGTAAAATAATCAAACTGATAAGAATAGCTTACGAAATAACAAGATCTTAATTCTCACGGCACACTTGACTAATTGCCGTGAACATACCTACCCATTAAGATTTGCTTTAAAGTAGGCTCGCTAATGTACAATTGTTTAAAAGTCACGCTGAAATTTACAAATTTACTAGAATTTTCCGTTCAAACGGTCTCGCAGGGTCTCCGGATTTGTATGGTCCTATCAATAATTTTATTGACCATATTATAAGAATTTTCATATTGACAGTATTTTTAAACTATTAAGCACTTGTACTAAATGTTTGTATGCCTAATTTAAGGTAGAATGTATAAGGATCTCTAATTATAAAACGTCTGCATTTTTTTGTACCTACTTTCTATTAAAATAAATAGTTATTCTATTCTAATCTTAAATTTCTCAGTGCTCTTGAGGCCTATTTCATAAAAACAACTGGGGGTCTACCACCAGCTCATAAGCAGTATTATTTTAATATTACTTCAGTGGGAGAAAGAGATGGAGCTATACGTACTGTAGAGCTTCATCTCTTTCTCACATTGAAGTAATATTAAAATAATACTGTTTTATGAGCTGGTGGTAGGCCCCCAGGTGACAGGCGATAATCTGACAATTTTGTATTTTTGTTTTTCTTCTTTTTTAACAGCTTCTGTCGTGGAAATGTGACAAATATGTAAATTTTTGACATATATGTCGCATTGTCAGGTAAATTAAATAGGGCCCAGGTTTAACTGGCTTTGTCTTACTGCACAACATCAGTCTTCATATTCTTCATTTATAAATCTTTTAACCTGTACCTGTAATTTTCACTGAATTATAGTTATAGTTAGTTATGGTTCAAGCATTCTCACACAAGCATTTCGTGCATGCTGTTACGAAGCCGAAGGCGAAATGAAACGCAATAGCCTAATCCCATGAGATTTGGGGAATGTCTTTGTCAACGTTATTACGGTATTAAAATCAGATATTTGCTCATCATCAGCCTATAATGTTCCCACTGCTGGGACACAGGCCTCCTCTCTGTGAGAGGGAGTGGGCCGTAATCCACCACGCGGGCCCAGTGCGGGTTGGTACATGTCACATGTCTTCGAATTTTCGGTTCTAGGACATGTCCGTTTCCTCACGATGTTTTCCTTCACCGTTTTGAGAGCAGTGGTGATGAAATAATTTACACAAAGTAAAGCGCCTGTCTTGGTTCGAACCTACGACCGCGGCCGTTACCACTGGGCCACCACTGCTCTGATATTTGCTCGACATGAACTAAATTCAAGACCTCGAAATCAGAATCGGATCAATCTTGACTTGATTTGTCTTTCAATATTTCGCAATTATTAGATAAAATCGAAACATAATCTATGAAACAGATATTAATAAGAACTCGGTTGCAACATATTATCCAATAACAGTCCAGTCAATTAATTAGCAAATGAGAACGATTATAACGTTGTGCTACTGAGGTGGATCGGTCATGGCAACTGACCTGCTAATTAACCTAGCGGTAGGTAGCAAGGGCTATGAGGTGCATCTATGTGGGACTGTTAATTTTGTAGGATATGTCTGATGTAGTTGATAATAACAGAATGCAGAATAATGCCCAGTTGGCAGTTTCTGATGTCTTTTGATTTGTTAAAAAACGTGATATAGAATCAATCGCGGTATCTAATAGTTAAAGTAAGGTTAAAATGTATCAGAAACGGGGCATAAGACCACCATGAGCTTTTATTTTGTTGAGGCTAAGAGTAGAAAAGACGTGAGTAACCAAGAGTGACTGTGACGTCATTGAAGTGCTCTAAAAGAACTGCAAGATAATATTTACATAAGATGAAATCAAAGCCATCACAAATGATGTACGAGAACATCAACAACATGCGGTGAAAGAAAATGATATTATATATTCATAATAATAACTCACTCATTCTTCCCATGGGGGTTGGCAGAAACTACAGAAAGCCACCTGCTACGCTCCTTACATACTCCTCTTGCCTCGTTTACGTTCATACATCTAAATTCAAAATTCAAAAGTCATTTACTCAAACTAGGCTGAGAATCAGCACTTTTCGAACGTCAAAATTAAATAAGACAGTCCCCCAAAAACGCCTACCCTTCACCACTTCCTAATGCCTTTAGCTGGGAAGAAGAAGTGGCGCAACAAATCATACCCGCACGCCGGTTGCAAGTACTACGCACCTCACCTTTCTGAAGAACATCACCAATAAGGTCACTATAATTGTCCTTCTAGGGCGTCTTCTCCTGGCGCTTCCGCTCACATCTGCCTTGTAAATGATATTATATTAATAGAAAATACGATAAACTACCCACAGAAAGAGGAAGCAAAAGACAATAATATAGAAAGCTTGCATTCCAACTTAACAAATTATTATTTAAAGAAGCGATCGTGACAATACATAAGTTGAACCAAAACAGACGATACAAAGATCATTGTGTTACTTAAGTACTGACTGTTGAACTTTACTTACACATTAATTAAAACGAATTGACAATTAAAATAATACATCATTGTTAACCCAAGTAAAAAAAACCTGGAAGAAAAACAAAGTTTTCCATAACAAGGTATGTAAAGCATCCATGCAAAAGTAACTCTCTCTGTTTGTTACCTTTATCCGCCTTAAAAGCTGAACGGATAACGATGAAATTTGGCACACAAGTATACCACGACCTGGGTTAGGACTCATGATACTTTTTACCCGACTGCCCCAGAAGGAGGTTAATGTTTTTCGAGACTATGTATGTATGTATGTCTATTTCTTTGGCACGCTCTGTAGCCTAAACGGCTTGATGGATTTTAACATGTGAGGTGTCGTTAGATTTGTATTAATTGTGAAAATGCCATAGGCTATATAATATTTATATATTGCATCTGCAAATGTAAAAAAAGGAGGGGTAGGTTTAAAAAAAAACTTCATTATTGGTATCAAATAAAAGCTAGTAATAAGTCAATATATATTATTTTAATAAAACTAAAAAGCTTGAAATAAAAAAAAATCAATAACAAAAAACCCGACTGCAAAAACACATAACTGAAAAGAGAATAGTATAAGGAATAGAATTTTGCTATTGCAGGCGGGACAAACAAAATTTATACCACCATTTCAGGTTATTGGTTTGTCCCGCCTGCAATAGCAAAATTCTATAGATTATAATGCTTGTTTTTCTCTTTTGAGTTATGTGTTTTTGCAGTCGGGGTTTTTGTTTTTTAAATATTTTTTTATTATACCGGTAATTAATACGTTCCCGTTGATAATTTCAAACCTCCATAGGGCCGAAAACACGAGCAAAAGCTAGTATACTAAATTAACGTAGGTAAGGTTGATATATGAATGGACGACGATGTCGCTCCCTAGCCACTTTATTTCAAGTTTCAAGAGGTCTCGGTAACTGACAAGGTCTGTGCCTTTACCTTTAATTGAAACAAGGTCATGTGTAGCGGAAAAGCAGGCTAAAATACCTATAAATAACTACTCTTGGGAATATAAATATTGGAAAACTCTAACTGATGGCCGATATGGGAAGAAATATCATGTAGTATCTGGTAGCCATCTAAATTTTTAAGCTATTGCATAGCTTTTATCGCGGCCTTTGAGCGCGGCGAACGAATCAAGAAATTCCGTAACGAAAAAAACCTAACACCCCCCACTCCGCCTACCATGTAATGACGGTTAAAAAAAAAATTACGTTCCCATGACAACATCACGTTGTCATGGGAACGTAATTTTTTTTTATGTCATCACGTCATCATCCCAAGTGTAGCGTTGACAAATAGGAAGTATGGAGGTTACAAATGCTATGCAATAGCTTTACCGCGGCAGTCCCCGAGTGCCACACTTTTTTTTTTCCAATATGTCTAATAACACATGGTCTTGATAACCTTCAAAGCTTTTCTAATGCAAATAATGTACTTCTAATAACTTTAAAATATTTTTAGTATTCAACTAAAGTTACTATATATTCTACATACCAGTGTTGGGCTTAGGTACTTAGTTACTTCAAACTTTAAACTCAAACTCAGCATTTATTTCAAATAAACCAATTATAGGTAGGGTGTAGGTGTCAAATGCCCATGTGACACCCACCCCCATGAAGATCAGAGACGCTACGCTCGAAGTTGTGGACGAGTATGTTTACCTAGGACAAACTGTCCAGCTAGGTAGGTCCAACTTCGAGAAAGAGGTCAATCGTCGAATCCGACTCGGCTGGGTAGCGTTCGGGAAGCTACGCAATATCTTTTCGTCCCACATACCACAGTGTCTCAAGACGAAAGTCTTTGACCAGTGCGTGTTGCCAGTGATGACCTATGGTACTGAAACGTGGTCGCTCACAATGGGCCTTATCAGACAGTTGAAAGTCACCCAAAGGGCAATGGAGAGGGCTATGCTTGGAGTTTCCCTACGTGATCGAATCAGAAATGAAGAGATCCGCAGGAGAACCAAGGTAACCGACATAGCCCGAAGAATTGCCAAACTTAAGTGGCAATGGGCAAAGCACATAGCTCGCAGAACGGATGGCCGATGGGGTCGAAAGGTTCTGGAGTGGCGACCACGTACCGGAAGACGTAGCGTTGGAAGGCCTCCCACAAGATGGACCGATGACCTTGTGAAGGCCGCAGGAATCCGCTGGATGCGGAAAGCACAGAATTGGTCGAAATGGCGGTGCTTGAGCCTATGTCCAGCAGTGGACGTCTTTCGGCTGAAATGATGATGATGATGATGAATTACAGGTAGGTACTTTTGAATTGTCAAGGGGTTGGTCAGTCAGAAAAATGAAGCTAGTTGTCCATTCCAAAGCGTAGTAGATACCTATGGAGAAGAACAGGCAAGAAACTCCACGGACAATCTTTTAAATCAAAATGTTGTTACAAAATTTCTTTTAAACCAAAATATGGTTACATCACTCGTGTTGAAATTATACATGTGAGAACAATGTAGAAAGACGTGCACGTTATTATATATACTACTACCGTCCTCCTTCATAAGAAGTAGTTGGTATTCATTCTACAGGTCATCAACTTAAAGTCCCTAAACATTCTGAAGAATGTAGAAAATTCGGGACGACGTTAACCTTTGACATACTATACATTGGTAACTTATGTGGTAATGAAGTGTTAATTATCAGTCTTAAACATGAAGAAAAGTCTGAGAAAATGTACACGTTAACAATAGTTTGAAACCTTGAGGCCCTATCTTGATTAACAATGGACAAGCCTTTGGACAAAAACCTAAAAAATTGCAATCTTTAACCGGTGCGCATGATTACAATTAGTTTGATAAATTTAATTAATAAACGCTGCTAATGCTGAACACGGTGTCTGGTCTACATCTGTCTACGGATCCCTTCAAAACACAGTATTGAAAACACTACTAGAGATAAGAGGAACAGGGTGAAAAGTTCACTCATCCTCTATAGAAAAGGGCGGATCCTCCGACCAGACGGGTGTCATGTCTGGCGGCATCATCATCATCTGCCTAGCCTTTTTCCAACCGTGTTGGGGTCGGCTTCCAGTCTAACCAGATGCAGCTGGATATCAGTATTTTACATGGAGCGACTGCCTATCTGACCTCCACAACCTAGTTACTAGGTAACACGATACCCCTTGGTAAGACTGGTTGTCAGACTTTTTGGGCTTCTAACTACCCGTAACGACTGTCAAAGATCTACAAATGACAGCCGGGACCAACGGCTTAACGTGCTTTCCGAGGTGGTCACCCATCTAGATCAACCGCGGCAAGCGTAGCTTAACCTGATCGATCGACCCGTGCAGCTGTTGTTACTTGGCCGACGATTGATGTCGGGAAATTATATATGTACGTATATGTATATGCTGATCGCGCGGCAAAGTGCTTGCCGCACGATACAGGATTTCGCGTGACGTCAGTGCGATGATTAGTGCGTATGTAGCGATGTAGATGCCCTAATAAAATAAGAAAATCTATGCAAATTGGACGTTTAAAAACTTAAGCTTTGTTTGAATGTAAATAAAACCGGCCAAGTACGAGTTGGCTTCACAAACGAAGAGTTGCTTGCCGTCGAGCAAAAAATGCCGAAAAAAACATGTTTCTTGTATGACCCCCTTTATTATATTAAATCAATTTTTTATTATTTTTTGATATAGCAGCAATAGAAATACACGATATGTGAAAATTTCAACTATCTACCTACTATGGTTCATGAGATACAGCCCGCTGATAGACGAACGGACAGCGGAGGCTTAGTAATAGGGTTCAGTTTGGCAGCCTTCGGGTACGGAACCCTAAAAACTCTGATGTCTGCTTGGCAGAACTGATTCGTTTTATTGAATCATGAAGTTATTCTTTCTTTATGATAAATAAGTTCCCCACAATGAGCCGTTTATCATGATAATTATGATTTGTGTATTGCATCAGTGAGTCACCGCCTTAAATGCATCTCATTCATAACTCGGTATTGTCCTTAATGACATTCGTTATCTAATGAGCATTACTTACGATATTATGTGCAAAGTTGTATTGAAATCCAGAAACTTTAAATCATAAATAATTTGTAATTATATGACACAGATTAATTTTGCCTATTCTGGGATGCATATCCGGGACGGTTCGCAAATCCTTCCATATCCTAAGGGCACGTCTTTCTTACCATTACCTTGCCACCCGGTCTGCGCCTTGAGATGTAATGGGCTCTAGCCCCATGAAGGATGAGGCTTCTTGAGAAATCTTGGGGTTCATTCAATTTATCGAGTCTGGTTAAACCACGCTGGGGTCGGTGTATTTCATTTATTTATTCATAATTACATGACACAGATTAGTTAATAACTCTAAAGTATTTAGTAAAATGGCTCATTTTAATTAAAGGCTTACATATAAAGTTGAATCCACGACACTAAGAATATTAGTTTAAGACAAAGAGTTAAGAGTGAAGGACAAGGTAATAGAATCGATAATATTTCACTTTACTCTCTTTTTAGTTCCAAGATGTCATTGTTATAGTTTTGTTTATCTTTCAACTCGTTGCATATTAGTCAAAACCGTTTGTAACGCTTAGGGCGTCGCTGGGGGCAGGACAGCAAGAAAGGACAGGCTGGATCAAAGTTAGATTTTCATCATGATTATTATGCGGGGTATTTAAATCTACATGCTTAGCTGCAACAACTGCTGGCACCTCGTTTTCGAGCAAGGGTCGGGGATTTTTGTTTACTTAGTGAATAGTTTTTGGTTAAAACGACTATCGACTATAAGATTTGTAGTCTAACGGTCCCTTCGAAGACGTTATAAACGGTTTTCAATGTAGTTGTAAATCTTGATCAATGCGCTGTTTCCCTGCGTATACGATCTCTTTTGCACTTGAGTTTGGTTGTCCGTCTTGGTAGTCTGTTATCATCATTCTCCTATTCATATCCCAATTTATTTAAGGTCAGCGTTATTCTCTTTTTAAGCTCTGGCCACACTGAAATGAATGCCGCACGGGATGCAGCCCGAAATTCGCTAGCACCAATTGTGTCAACTAACCTGTATGAGATGTTGAAACTGCCGTAAGATGTCGTGTGATTTCCTGATCATTAAAACAATCGCCGACAGTAGTTGTTAATTGGGGTTTCTAGATCAGATCTTTGCGATCTGATCTAGAAGCCCCCAATTAACAATGTTCATCTATTCAAACAATATTTTGTATTCTGAATAATTATTTTACAAATACCTTCAGAAGTATACTTCACTGAATCTTGCATTGTAGTCAATATAATGTATTTAATTTATTTTAAATTGTTTAATTCAGTTTATGATTCAACCTTTTAACTACAATTCTAGGAATCGTATCTCATAAAATGACTGTAAGTAATTTATAGTTACTTGTTGCTCCATTGCTAATAGCATTGAGTAGCTTATTCAGCAGACAATCAATCTATCCTCCTTCACTTTAGAATTTTATATTTTTGTTGGTTTATGAAATAGACGTTTTGATTTGTCAACATAATCTGTTCCTTTTACAGCATTTAAATAAAAGCAATCAGGAAAAAATGTAGCATGTTGCATCCAAGGTTCATCGTAATACTCCCAATCTTTGATACCACCCCCACACGAAAAACACATAACTTTATCGTTTAAACCACTTCCACAGTAAAAAAAACCTGCATCGGCCATTTCCATCACCAATCTTCGTTTTGAATCTACTGTAGCCCAATAATGTCTGAATGAACATAATCGAATTTTATATTCATTATATAATTCATAACGTGGGGTGGAATAATTTTGAATCATTTTATGAGTCTTTATACGGGTATGTATGAAAGCAGAATGAAGTCTTGTATCTGGTGTTGTCAATTTATCAAGATATGCTGCGAGTCATACCTATGGGGCAGAACTTACCTATTGACGTTTTTTTTGGTATCTTTAGAATATTACAGCACAGTTCGCTGTGGTATTCTGTTTCTAATGTATTTGTTATGAAATAAAACAAGAAACCTTTTACTCAAAAACCTTTATTCTGATTATATCGTTATGATATAAATAGCTATAAAAATTACTTTCTAACTTATATTTTTTCAAGGCAGCCCTTATCTTCTAAATTACTGTTAAAAATACTTTTATTATCAGTCCACCTTTTTAAACAAGTAACATTTTTTAAAGCACATACATTCGAATGATACACACAGCTAAATATATTACTAGACATTCTATAATCATCAAACAATTTCTCTAAACTAGGACAGTTCTTATCTTCTAAATTATATATTTTATCATGTTTTACAATGTTTCTTAGCCACGACACTTTTTCACATCCTTTAACATAAATGATTTTATCTCTCAGATAAGGTACAATATATTGCTCTAAGTTTAAGTATGGTATAAAACCCTCTCTCCAGAAAATTTTTCTGTTTCTTTGTATCCAATATACTTGCAATCTTTCTTTTTTTGTGAGCTTGTAAAATGGGTATGGTGGTTTGATTAATAATACCATAATTTGATTGCCACATGCTATTGCTATTTCTTTCACGATGAACTCGTTACTTTCCGTCTTAAACCCTTGCACATCGACTATAGCATTCATAATAATTTCTTTACAATACCACTTAAGGGTTTATATTCGAATAGACGATCGTTGATAATTAGACAATAGGCAGATGTATTTTCTGGTATATCTTCAGAACTTTCTATTTCCAGTCTCACATCTACAGCCCCAGTTTTCAAGGCTTCGTTCTGTCTTGAGCAATCAATTACAAATAAAGGAGCCTTTTCTTTAAATTCGTCCAAACCAAGCAATGGTTCAGACCGGGTGTTATAATAAGACTGACGAAATTTGGTGAACATTTCATATAATATATAATACTTATCTTCAGAAAATTTCGCATTCACCGATTCGTATGGATAATATTGAGAATTTAAAAAAAGAGTAACGTTAGTTAATTTACAGTGGTCAAATATTGAGCAGTCTTTACTTTTCATATTTTTTCTATTTGTCTGCAAACCAAAGATCACATACCTTGGTTTTTCGAGTTGTGAAGCAGTTTTAACAACCCAGGAATGCTTTGTAGTTCTAGGTAATAAAGGGTATTCGTACAAGTCCCAATTTCTGAAAGCTATTTGAATAGGACGATCCTTTTCTAAATGTTTAAGTAAAGTTAATCTTTCCCGATCTGAAACTTTTATATGAGGCATACGCCATTGCAGTCTCTCTATACTTACTTCAATGGAGTCATTATTATCAAGTATAACACTATTAAGATTTGAACTGCTTCTTTTAAGTATAAGTTCATGTTTACAGTTAATGATAATTTTATTATAATCTTCCGCAAATCCTAAAACTTTATTTAAAGGTATAAGGGCACTAAAAATACCATCATTATCTTTCATTCCGCTCAAATTCCAACCCCAAATAGCAGCAGCTTTACTTTCCCCCTGGTTCATTGACACATAAGATTTTAGAGTTGTAGAAATACCTGCATTTTTTATTCGGTCCATCTCTACACCGTTAATTTCATATCGAATGTCTTGAAATAGAAATGATATATGATTGTTGGTAAAATTAACAACCTTTCGTGTTAGTTTTCCTGCTCCATCTTTCGAAACCGTAGTGGCTCGACCTTCAATGTAAATGTAGCTAGCTGAAGGTAATACGTACAAATCTTGTTGATTTATGGGTATACGTATTTCATCATTTTCATTAAAACTGTTGCTATATGGATTATATGTATGAATTTCATAACTCACTACAGAGTTGTCGAATTGTGGTAAATCATTCACTTGAAGAATACTCATAATTTAAATCCTAAAGCTCGAAGAAACACTTTATTTGCTTTAGTAATTTTTTTTATAGTTCGTATAATATGTCTTCGTCTTTTGAAGATACGAGAACGAGTAAAACCATTAAGCTTGGCAGTTGATTTTATATTATAAACTATCATTTTTTTTATAAAATTTCTCAATTTAATTGACATTCATCTCTTGTGACAGATAAAGTCAAAGTGTTGTCTTATGTAGACGACACGTATCATTTAAACCTTTTAAGTGATGATTTGTTAAAACTTTGCTTTTTCCAAAACTCTTTAAGAAATTTAATGCATAAATGTCCGCAATTGAATAAGTTATTATTTTGCAAATTATTGTAATTATAATTAATATTGTTAGAACCTACATAGCAAACAAATTCTATTGGAGGTTTCAAGTTGCCGTAACTGTCAAAGTACTCAACATATTCATTTAAAATTACATAGGCTACCCAATGTGTACCAGAATTTTTAGAATTATCTAAATTAATGATTCCGCACTCTTTTAAAAACGGAGACTTCGGTAAGGTATCTCTCATAAACACTCCGCGAAAATATGGAACGTTTTTGGTAAAACGCATGATGTCTATATTAGTAAGAGCACGATTAGGTAGCCTATGATTTAGTTTTTTCCCTTTAAGTTTGTATATATTCCAAGTCCATTCTTGTAATGGTTTAGCCGCAGTCCGTTTCCAATACATACACCTTCCACATTATTACTATGTCTTTTCATTTCTTCTAACCGCTTTTTTGCAACTCTATATTCATTTATGGTTTTAACGATTCCAGCAATTCCGCTTGCAATACTGCCAGCAGCGGACAAACCAGCGAATATTGGTATTAAAGGTAGAACCCCTCCAGACTTAGGAATTGGTATTATACGTGGAATCCTGGCAGATGAATCATGATTCAATTCTCTAGCAGCAGCGTAGGCCAATTCTATTAGTTTTTTCCTACACTTCGGTTTTACTTTTTTAATGTATTTTTTAGTATTGGTTACTAAATTTTTAAAGGTTTTTTTGAGCCCAGCTCCAGAACTTACTTTTGTTAACATGATATTATTAACTAAATTGGCAGCAATTTTTTCTCCGGTGCTTGCATCGGAAGACAAAGCACGTTTTTTTGCCATTTTTAATAAAATTTTATCTGCTTTGTGCCGATCTTTCAAACTTTTCGAACTGTTGTATGCAATATCGTGATGTTTACAATATTCGTCTAACTTGTTTACACCTTTATCACCTCGAGCTAATCTTTCACGTAATTTAGTTCCTGGACCACAATAATTATATCCTGGCAAATGGAGCTCAAATGGTAAATTATTAATTAAATTATTTATAAGTCCTTCTCCTTTCATGTATACAAACAGAATGAGATCACTATCATAGACCGTGATGTTATATTGATAAACTACTCACGAAACATTGCTATCGTCAATCCAACTATTTTCGCATGATGATAACCCCAACCATTTCACGAAAACTTTTCTACCTTTTCGTTTTAAAACTTTTTCAACAAGGTAAATATCAGGATGTTTGGTTTTTTGTAATTCTTGATCGTAAAAGGCTCCTAAAATAGGTTGTTGTTTAACATCTTGTAATAAATATGTAACAGGATTTGTGTTTTGAACTTTACTGATCTTGAATATCTCTGTTGACCAATTAGGAGTGTAACCTTTTTCAAAACAACCTTTATGTTTACTAATTCGAACAAAATCGCCTGTTTTAAACTTAGGATATTTTGTTTTCGTTCGATTTTGATTGAAATATCTCTGTAGTACTTTAATTTTATTGCTATGATTTACTTGAGCAGGTGGTAAACCAATTGTTCTATGTATTGTATTATTATATCTAGTAATGGTTTTTGCAAGTGTCCCGTCAGTCCATTTATAATTCCCCTTGAAACTAAATTCCTTGAAAAGCTTACTCTTTATCGTCCTTATTAATCGTTCTACAATTGAGGCCTTTTTAGTCGAATAAGTGCAGTAGTGATTGATAGAATTGTTTATTAATATTTTTTTAAAACTTTTATTGTAAAACTCTGTTCCAAGATCTGTTTGCAAGTTTCTAGGTATGCGTTTTTCTTGACTCAATAATGTAATAAAAGCTTCAGATACAGCTTCTTTGTTTTTTTGTTTAAGTGGAATAGCCCAAGCGTACTTAGAGAATCCATCAATGATAACCAAAATAAATTTTTTGTTGTTGTTGAATTTTGAGAAACTTTGCATATCCATTAAATCAGCTTGCCAGAGATCATCTATATCTTTTAATATTACATGCCTTCGAGGAAAATTTTTTCTTGCACTTCTATGGATTTCGTTTATAATGTCTCTTTTCACTTTGCTCATTCTCTTAACTGTCACTTCTGAATTACAAAATTATACTGATATTAAGTTTGTATGATGTGTCTTTTTATTATTTTATAACACCCGCTTCTTTTAACTCTTCAATAATTGATAAGATTTCGTTGTCGAGATTAGTATTACCTGCAGTTTTAGATGCGATCAAAAGTTTAAGCCTGTCCACTAATTCATTAGGATCATCCCAATAAACAAGCTCGGTATTTTTTTTATATTTTTTTAGATACGGCAGACCAGCACCTCGTTTTTGTTTAGATTTAACTTCTGTAGGTTCTTGTAAGCGTTTACTAGACTCGGGAAATAAAGGTTTGATCACTTGAGAATATTTTAGACCCTTATCACCTTTAACTTGACCTGCAGGGTCAAAGTCTCTTTTATGAGCATTAGTCGTGATGAGTATTTCTTTATAAACTAATTTATCTTTTAAATCAACCAAACTTAAATCAGGCTTCTTGCGAAGCAATAATTCTTTTAGACCAGGTGTTAATTTATACTGTTTATTAGCTACGCGCATAAAATACACTTTATCAGAGTTCTCGCGAGTGGTAGAAAAATGTACTATTGTATTTCCAATCATATGCTTATCGTTCTCACTACGTATGCCAAATGGTATATTCATATCATCGTATATTTCAAAGATATCTTCTTTTTCCAGCGACACATTATTAACTTTTTCTGATTCAAATGTGTTACCTTCTTCGTCTTCTGAATAAAACTTTTCTGATTCTGGTGATTCATTTTTGTACATATCATGTGATTTTTCACGCAAAAACATTTTTGAACCTAAGATACTAGTGTTTTTAGGTTGGTCGTCATAAGTATCTTCATTTTTTATTATAGAAATTTGCTTGTTACCTGCTATAGCATTAAGAGGGTCAGCAAGGGGTTTAAAAAAATATTTCAGATGAGTGTCAGTACTAAATTCATAATCTTTCATTTGTTTCACCTTTTTCCTTATAGCGTCCGCAGAGTTTATTAATTGATTTGTTATGTTATGGTCCATTATGCGACTTGTATGCAGAAGTATTTATGTTCAAATGATTATTTTTTGTTTTCATTCATGTTTTATATAACTATTAATCAAAATAAATAAAGTTGTCAAATGACTGTCTATATCTGCCTTTATTTAATTCACAATCCTTATTAATTGTTAAAAAATCATAAGGATGGATCCAGATTTTAGAACACATATCTCTGAACTTAGACCACTCCATATCAGAACTAACATGTTCATCATATATATGTTTCATGTTAATTTCATCTTGCTTGAAAATTATCAAAAAGTTAACATTGTCACGTAATAACTGCTTTGGTATTTTTGAATACGTTTGAGATAAATAAAAACAATCTATACTTCTATGTCTGCCCATCGTGAAATAATTTCGTATGTTAATTTGCTTTTCACAGACCACATCATCAAAAATGATAATAGAATTTGGTAATGCATCATTAGGATGAATAACTTCGTCGTCAAAGTTAAATATAAAAAGTTTTACATCGGGCACTCTTTCTAAGATCTGTTTTAGAAAACTATATTTTGGTTGAAAGCTAGTTTTGGAATACAAGTAAACATTTTTAAACTTTAAACCGTTTTTGTGAACTAACAAACTAATCATGACGTTAGTTTTTCCGCAATTCGAAGGACCACATATTATACATCTTATATTATTCGGCAGAAGAACACTATGCTTTGCGTGTAGCTTATTTTCCTTCACCTCAATATTTTTAACTTCTAACGAAACGGGTTGCTTGACCCACTTCATGTTTGTATCTATCAGAAAAATAATATGTTCTAGTATTTATAATGCTTATCAGAAACGCTTAGTAATCATGATTCCATTAATTATTCAATGTAATTAACTAAATAAAGTAAGTTTAAATTGAAAAGTGGATTATAATGCACTTACAAAAAAGTAATACTCATTTTATAATATTGTATTTATTCAAAATATTGTGTCACAATGCCCCCATGGTAATGTATCTACTTGATTTGGTAGTATCTGTCTCTTGTCGTCACTTTTATTAATAACTACTTTATCTACCTCTTGGGAAAACAATACGTGTTTTATTGATTTAATAGTATTCATTTTGCATTTAAATTTTTTGTTACTCATTAATGCTTTATTATAATTACATAAGCGTAATCGCTTTGTTACATACTTGGTTACACCCTTAGCTTTCTTAATTTCTCCGTTTAAACTGTTTATGCAGTAAAGCTTAGCTCTAAGCCCAGTGAATTCAGTAATAATATCACCCCCAAGCTCATCCTTAAATAGGCCTGGTATTTGTGCGTTGACTCTAGGCATATGATAGCTATTGTTAACATCAAAATTACTAGTATCAAATTTCAGTATTTCTTCTTTCATATCTTGATATATATCTGGAGTCTTAATAAAATAAAGCAAACTGTCTGTATCTGTATAACAAAGCCTTGCTTTATTTTTATATTTATTTTTGATATAGTCATAGTGAAATTTGTACAAATGCTGTTTTGCATATTCCAGAACCGTAAAGCCAATATATATCGGCCTGTCAAGAAATATTTTATCTGGACTTAAATGAACAGCAACAAAGCTTTCTGAAAAAATGGTAATATTTTTTAAGTTAGGTTTCGCAATTAATTTCGCGGCACCGAGGCTTTTGTTTGTTTTGTTGTCTGTATCATTCCATGTCATCACTAATTTAATGTTAACTTGTTTTCGTCTATTTTCAATAGTTTTTCCAAATACAGCATTGTTCAGTAGTTTAAATAAGTTTTTTTCAAAAGGCGAAGATGAAGCTTGACGTAATTGAGTATTTAAGTCAATATATTTCTGTAAAAACTTTTCTTGCCTAAATGTTAGTATACGGTGAATCTTTTTTAGAACAAGCCCGTTTTTTATACATGCTTTTAAATGAACGTAATGTATGACATATTTACATTTATCATATAAGTTTGCAATCAATTTTGGGTTTTTGCTCCCAGGAGGAGTAAATTTTTCTGCTGCAAAAGGTAAATCACGATGAGCCTTATGTAAGTAGTCTGGATAAATCAAATCAACTTCTAAGATGTACCCATAATCTGAATCATCTGGTATGCTAGTTATATTAATTGTACATATTTCTTCAGGTGACAAAAATCGGAAACCAGATATTGGTAATTTTTTTGTCATTGCGTAACCGTACAGATTATTGCAGTCAAGATATATCAAATAAGTCGATGCTTCAGAGACATCAAAATTAGGTAAATATTTATTATTGGCTTTTGCATTACGAAGAGAACACTGTGCTAAGCCTCCTCGTATACCTTTTTCTACAAGCTCATAAATCTCTATATCATTAATTAATTCTAGCTGAACCTTTGTAAACAACAACATCGCGTCCCAGCTCAAGCTGGGTGCGGAGATATAATAAGCTGGATCAAGGTTATAATGCCGTAAACAAGTATCCCTAAATTTTTCAAATATATCACAAAGTAACAACACATCTGTTTTTAAATACAAATCTGTATATTCACCAAGAGATTTAATTCTAAAACTTTGCCATATTTTTTGTGCATGTCTATATTCATCATCGGTTATATGTTCACATTTTAAACTATTGTAAAAACATTCTTTGGGAGGAAGATGTTTTTGATCGTATTTCGAAAAAGAATCCATATAATCATAAGGATAAATGCCTTTTTGATGCAATAATTTCTCCAAGTTTGTTTCATGGAATTCATTTGATAAATTAATAAAGTCATTATCACTTAAATTTTTAGATAAGACATCCAAACTAGTATTAAGGAATTGGAAAGAATCAATAAATTTTATTTGAACTGGGTGTGGAATATTACTGTTTTTAATAATTTTCGTAACAGACATGTACTTTTCTTTAGTTTTCGGTATTATTTTAAAATCACCTTCATATTTTGCTAACTCTTTGATAAATAGATGACAATCATAACCTGCCAAGTTATGGAAAAATACCGGTACAAATGGGCACACCCGGTACATTAAATTGCAATGAGAGTGTGCAGCACCTCGGTATTGTGATGTTACATGATCATGATCTCTCACCTTGTCATCGAATAATAACTGTTTACATATATGACATAAAGTGGCATTATTAAAGTTATTTTCTTGATCCATCGTTAAGGGCAACATTGGTTGTTTATTTGATAATATATGACAAATTTCTTCTACATCCCTTAGCAAATTTCGAACAAATATTTCAACACAATCTAGTCCTCTATATGTAACATATTTATTTAAATGACGATCATGTGAGCAACAAATATAATAACCAAAACTAGAAGGTTCGTGAACTTTGTACATACGAGTACTCTGTGTTATAAATTCGTTATGGTTTAATAGAATACTTTCAAAGTCTGCATATATAACGAAGTTAATTTTTTGCTGCCTTTCATAATTTTTGAATTTTAGAATAGTATTTTTCTCTGGTAGTGTAGTTAATATTTTGTTACACATGTGTGAGTTGTACTTTACTTCACTTGTGAAACATTGCAAACATAAATCACATAAATACATTTTACCTTTATGACGAGTGATTTGACGTTTAACCAGTCGTAAAAGACTTTTGATTAAGCAATAGTGACCTTTACCATTTTTCTCAAAATACAACAAGTTCACATGATTGCGCTTTCTGGAATTAGTCACATATAAAGGACCAGTTACAATGTTTTTGTCTAATCCATAAATATTAACACTTAAGTCAGAATTTTTCTTTTCAAAATGTCTAATATCAGTGTGTGATGGTGGAAACGTCATATTATCTATATTCAGTACTGTGGAGTAATGCGGATATGAATTCGTTCTGCAAATATTACTCTTTTGTGGAAATAATGCTGCCACAATACTCCACAGGAAACAGTAATCATCGTTGTTCTGTATATTAATACAACTTTTTGAATGTTTCACTTCACTCGGTAACTCTATATACGAGCCACCTCTCAAAGGATTGTATTTGTTAATATTAATCTCTAGATGACTCATGAATAGACAAGTCCAACCAGATTCACAGTGTTTAAATTCAGATAGTTTTCTTTGAAATGTATGTATCACATTTAAATATAATTCATTAATATCGGTACTGTGATGTATTGATACATACTTTGTATTAAATGATTTTAGCTCTTGCTCTCCTGACTTTGGTAGAACAAAGTAAGCAAAAAGTTCGAAGTTCACTTTAATACAAATATGTTTTACAATACAAACACTAATTAATTTCATGACATGTTCTTGATTATCCATTAGGAATGCCTCTGGTGTGAGGTACTCTTCTGATGGATTAAGTCGGTATGTAATTATTCTTTTTTTAAACGCCGTGGCAATTATATCAACATTCTCAAATTCAGATTTTAACAGGCAATTCGATTTATGAAAATTCGTTCTCAAGTGATATTGAAATTCGTTTTTAGGTATTTCAATTTGACAGTACATACAATTCAATAAATTATTAGATCTTGCAATGGAAGGGCGTGTAACTGTAAACAAAGATACAACATAAACATTAATTATATGTATTTATTGTAAATAAAACTTATATTTCACAATACAAAATTATAATCATGTGAGTAAATATGCAAGTCAATAAATGATCTAGATAATGAATGAGTTAACATTAAATCAATACCTAGGTAACTAAAAGTACTATATGTAATTCGTAAGTAAGATACACAAAATAAAGGAATATCGTTAATGCACTATCCTGAATGCAGGCGTCCTTCCTGGTTAAGAAGGTTAATCTTTTCAAGCATTTTGAATGATCAGGGGCCTACCACCAACTCATAAAGCAGTATTATTTTAATATTACTTCAGTGTGGGAAAGAGATGAAGCTCTACAGGACGTATAGCTCTATCTCTTTTTCCCACTGAAGTAATATTAAAATAATACTGCTTTAGAGCTAGTGGTAGGCCTCCAGAACGTCATCGGTAACCAAACCTTTCTCGATGCGGGCAGTAAAAATCATAACTTGTTAAATGCCATAAAATTTCTCACAATTCAGAGAGTTAACCAGTACTGATTTACGGAAGCCTTAATTCAAGATAATGTAATAGCGGCATCATAAGTAAGATAATAATAATTAAAAAGGTATATTTTTACCAGTAATTACCTACGTCTAAATGGTCAGTAATAATTACTGATAAAGGTAGGAGGGCAATTGCGAAACTCTTTCCGGGTGGCAGTAATGAAGTTAGTTAGGTGCTGCCACGCGTCTGTGTTTTGATCGGTACGATTTTTCACGCAGACAATTGCATGGCGCCATCTATTTATGGGTTGCACCTTATTTATTTCGTCACAACTATAAACTTTCAACTCTACATAGTGTGTCCCCTGTTTATAATCGGATGTTTGACGCGAATGTCCATTGGCGAGTCTTCTACTAATGGAGGATAGTAGCTGCGGAATAGGTTTACCGGGGGCTGAAGACTGTTCCATAGCGTCGTCTTCACTGTCGCTCCCGAAGATATCATGAGCCGTTGCCTTCTTCGGAGCGATTGGCTTGATAACTGGTTTCTTCTTACCCCATGATGATGACTGCGTACACATAGGGGCAGGGCTCGCTCGTGATGTACTCGGTGCCGATGGTGAGCACGACGGGGAGGCCGCTAGCTTCCTTTTTTTTTATCTCTTCTCAGGTTCACGCAGCTGAACTTCTTCGTCGGATGGGAACAACGCTTCAGCATTTAGTTGATGGGACCTGAAAAATAAAATAGATATGATTAAAATTTCAATCAATAACGGGAGACTTGCATTTTGCAATCATTATGTTTACTTATTCTGTTCTGTAACATAATTTCATGAAAGAACTTCAATGTGAAAACTAACAACAATGGAAAACAAGAAAACTAAATTATATTAGGTAGTGGAGCATAATGTGACGAAAAAACAAACAGTCTTATTATAATGAGCCACATGTTTAAATTAGAGTTAATAGATAGAATATTTAACCGTTTCGTTTTCACTGAATTTATAATTATAATAATAACTAATCAGCTTGACATAAACCACTCCGATACAACGTCACTGAGATTCACATCCGAATGAATAGAAGATTATCTTATCAATACACTACATTATAATAAAGAAAAAATAATGTATTAATAATTATAACTTACATTTTTTTAACGGTGTAGTCCTCGATGTTGATATTGGCCGGCAGAGATATGTAATGATGCTCCAGGTGTCCACGTCCCGATTTAAATACCAACGAATCTACGTCATTTTTAATCCATAAAAGGAAAGTAAGACTTACTGAAAATCCTGAGTCAGATTTGTCGTTATTTGGAAAATGCTTAACTAGCGCTAACATAATTAAGTAGTTCAATTCTCAACCTTAAACATACGCAATAAAGATTTGCCGCTGTAAGAAAACGCACATACTAGTCTTATACCCTGACTTTACTTTTGCATTAATATCATGATAAATGTATGAGAACATTGTCAACGAACAAACATACATTTGGATCTCTGTTATTAGTATTGAATTATTGTAAACAAAGCAGCGGCGGCGCCGATCCGTCGGGAGAGTCTTGTTACATCAAACCATTTCTGTGAAGTTCGGGAATGCCACAAAAAAATATTTGATTTTCAACCTTAAAAACATGCTTAAAAATATATATAAGTTGTTAAAATAAAGAAAAAAAATCAAATCAAATCGAATTATCAGTCAGGTTAGCAGGGTGGATATAAGGAACTGTTATGTCGGTAAGAAAATATTTTTATTATTGTTCAGATATGATTTATTAGATGTTACTTTTGTATATCTTATAGGTAATGCTTAATATTATTTTATACCTTTTGTGACATTAAATAGTAAAGACATGAATGACATTATGGAGGACTGCATACTGGAAAATCAATGCATCATGCTATAATTATTAGAGTTTGTAATTAATATTCTTTTTTTTCCAGGATTCTCAAGATCTATTCATTTTCCCCCCAATGGAACCTCGGCTAGTGCAAAACGAGGTTGGCGAAGAATCGTCGAGGCGTTTGAATCTGAAGAGAAGGTCCAATGATGGAACGCATTACAGTTTTGTGAAACGGCCTTTAAAAGGATCAAAGATAATCCGCATCGAAATTTACGATGCAAAAGATTTTGTCGATCGCGAAGAAAGTTCATGCAAATGCAAAGCCGATTTGTGCGTGCAACATGTTGTTAAACATACCATGATGGACGGTATATACCAATCAACCAAGGACCTCATAGCTAGGATCCAGGAAAATTTGGAAAGTGTTTTTTAATGAATAGATAGGTCGTAAATATTTACTTACCTAATACATATAGGTACTATATAATTATAAAAGACGCCTTAGTAAGTACGTGTAAATAGTATGTAGTTACTTCATACTCATAGATAAAGTATTTACTACTTATACTAATTTGTCTAACAATACATTACAATAAACGCAAATTAAAAAAAAATGCATTTTTAATTATTTAGTGGATACTAGCTATTGATTCTTATTATATAACTAGCGACCCGCCCCGGCTTCGCACGGGTATAAACCGGGTTATTATACATATAAACCTTCCTGTTCAATCAGGAATCTATTAAAAAAAACCGCATCAAAATCCGTTGCGTAGTTTTAAAGATTTAAGCATACATAGGGATATAGGGGCAGAGAAAGCGACTTTGTTTTATACTATGTAGTGATATACCTATTACTGCGTCGGGATATAGCGGGTTCGATTCCCACTCAGGACAAACCTATCTAAACTTGTACTATCATAAATAGATATTGAAGAAAAAAATTGTTTAATACTAACACTAATCAGTAGGTGTGATGTAATAGAACATGATTTAATTACAAAGTTAAATGCATGCATACATATTCTGTTGGTAACGAAAGAATGCAGCCATCTTCCAGATCATGTTCACAATTTCACGTATAGCACAAAGCCAAGCGACACACACACACACTTACTAGTGTCCAGTCTATAGTATAAAACAAACACTGATCACTGCATGCATGATTCATTCATTCAATTCATATTCAGCATCGTACAACACATTTGTACCTTTGTTTGTATTTAAATAGATGTTACAAATTAAAAATATATTGTTTGAATAGATGAACAGTGTTAATTGGGGGCTTCTAGATCAGATCGCAAAGATCTGATCTAGAAACCCCAATTAACAACTACTGCCGACACTTTTGATGTCACCCCTTTTTTAAGGTTCCGAACCCAGAGGATGCCAAGCGGAACCCTATTACTAAGCCTCCGCTGTCCGTCCTTCTCTGTGTCAGCGGGCTGTATCTCATGAATAGGTAATAGGTAGACAGTTGAAATTTTCACATATTGTGTATTTCTATTGCCGCTATCAAATAATAAAAAGTGAATAATTAGTGGACAAGGATACAAGAAACGTATTTTTTTTTCGCGTTTTTTGCTCTATCTTAATACGGTACAGAACCCTTCGTGTGCGAGTCCGACTCGCACTTGCCCGGTTTTTTATAGCCCGTATTGTCATAAATTACTAATTGTTTGGATGCGTCTAGATCCAAACAATTAGTAATTCTCTCTTACAATTAATAATCTTTAATGGATTACGTAATGCCATCACTTTGTAATGTGTTACAAATAGTTATAAAAACAATTTAATTGTTCCAGATAACCAAAGATGGAGACACGATGGAACTACGTCGTCATTTGGACGACGCTTTGTTTTGCTTTTGGTAAGTAATTCAATTAGTGATAACATTCACGGTACCGGTGGTACTGGCCTCCGGTTAGTAAGGAGTAAGTACGTAACTCTTGACTATGTTATTGCACGTGCAACTTATATAAAAAAATTTAGTGACGGCTTATAGTGGCGCAGGAGTTTCGTTTTTTTGTTGTTTTGCAAATTGAATTCTCAATGGTGCCGATTCTCTTGTCACAAATGCCTCTAAACTAGACTAAAAATCACCAAAATTTAGTTTATTCCTGTCAAACGACGATTTCCCATTCTGAAATAGCCTAAAGTGACACAACTTAACTATATTTTAGTTTGACAGCACTAAGATGGTACTGAGATATTAATTTAGTGAAAATGGCAGTTTTGCTATTCTGAATTTGACGTTTTTCACATAAAATTTAGATTTTCTAACTAAATGTAACAATTTTTAATCGCGAGTAAAAACGTGTGGAATAAAATTGGTTGTCATGAACTTTAAATTCACACCAACACCTCGACTTCAGATGCAAAAACAGTACTGATTTTTTTTTCTTTTGCTTATATCTCGAAAACAGTGTGTCCAATCGCAAAAATAATGAAAATTTCGATTCCCCTTATAATACCCTTAAACCGTAACAAGCTACTTGTAGGTAATAATTTTTCTTAATTTCCATACAAAAAGTGAAAAATTCCATATAAAACACGTCGAAGCTGCCCCTCCTGCGCGCCTCCGGCTCTAAAAAGATTCACGTGATTAGGTATCACATGTGGAGTCGCGATTGTCAAATTCGATTTAGATATGTCAAAATTATTTTTAAATTTAGAGAATTAATTTAGCAGAATAGCTTTGAGATTCTCATAGTCAAAAGTAAGAAATTTTAGTGATAGTTTAGTTCGGTGGTTCGGTGGTTCTCTTGTACAAGAGAATCGGCACCAATGACTTTATTCAAGATAAATGAAGATAAATGTAGGTTTTAATCACGAGATACTAATGCCTAATCACTTTTTACTCTCGGTTCCTGAAAAACTAACCAACCCAAGTGTCTGACTTAAATATAGTAAATCGAATGCCAAGTCTCATGTCAAAGTATTTCATATTCGACGAATTTTGTATTTGAGATCGACCCAACATAAAATTACTTTGGGCGCAACCTGTATAGACGGCCTCGGTACCAATCTTACATACTGACTTTACCGACAAAGAGACTGACGACGATGATGAAGATGATGTGACTGGAGTATGAGTCGGTAATGTGACTGAGTTTTTCGAGTATGTAAGGATCGTAGTAGGTGGCGTTCTGTAATTCCTGCCAAGTCCCTCGGGACGTAGGCATAAGTTTATGTTTACCGACAACATCGCCTTGAGTTATTCCCACAAATATAACATAGATCATGTTGTAACAAGCGACAAGAAGAAACAGATCAGTATGCTATTCACAATCATTCGATACGCTTCCATGCCGAATCGAACAGCAATCAACGAAGGAGTCCTCTAAACGCTGCTCACAAATTCGAAACTCGGAAATTTTGATCGTTTAAATCAAAGTACTTGGTCGACCGAAATCTGCTCGGGTGAAAATAGATAAACATATCGTCCAGGTACACCAACGTTGTATCACATTCCCGAGGCTGTGAAAATAGAGTAAAAGCATGTTCCCAGATATGAGCCCTAGCTAAATCGATTTTTCGCCCCCGTCATCTGCCTAGCCTTTTCCCAACTATGTTGGCGTCGGCTTCCAGTCTAACCGGATGCAACTCAATACCGGTATTTTACATGGAGCGACTGCCTATCTGACCTCCACAACCTAGTTACTAGGTAACACGATACCCCTTGGTAAGACTGGTTGTCAGACTTTTTGGGCTTCTAACTACCCGTAACGGCCGTAACGACTGTCAAAGATCTACAAATGACAGCCCGGACCAACGGCTTAACATGCTTTCCGAGGCACGGAGGTTCTTGGTATGTAAAGATGGACACCCATCCACAGATCAACTTCGGCAAGCGTAGCTTAACTTGATCGATCGACCCGTGCAGCTGTTGTTACTTAGCCACAAGCCCCTCTTAGAATTTTTGCCCCCGCCACCCCTATATTGAAACTTTCATCGAAATCGTTACAGCCATTTTCGAGAACGTGATAACAAATATAGATATACATTCAAATATTGCTCGTTTAATAGGATAGGATAGACGACTGCTATTCTTTCGACAGCCATTTTCTGTCGGGCAAGGCAAATCAGGTAATCGAAAATGTGTCATTTGCGACACGGTAGCTTGTCAAATGGCTGTGAAAAGTGTAAAAAGCTATGCAGACCCTATTCAAGTCATAACCTGCAGAGATACCGTCTAGGACAAAGCTACTTTCACTTACAAAGTTTTTAAACAATACTATTGTTTTAACAAACTGTCAGTTTACAACTAAAAGCTGATAACTACTAACAGTGAACAGTAGTTTGTTAACAATAACACTGTTATTGGAACCGGAACAGTGATTAACACAATTATCGTCCATAGCATCGGCTCTTTCTCCGTGTATAGATTTTAACTGCTAATGTGTGTAATTGAACATTGTGTAATATAGGTTTTTGGGGCGAAAGTTTGCTTTTTCTTGTCGGCCATTTTGAATTTGGAGAAATAGTTGCGGAATTTTCAACCTTATTAGTATTCATCTTATGGCGTCATCGTTAGAAATTGAGATTTTATTTTGTGGTTACTTATAGAGTAAAATGGATGATGTCTTTACATTCAACACACACGCGACAGGATAAAAGCTAAAATCACCACACATGGTAGATGTGATGGTTATACAACGTGTAACGTTAAATGCGCAAAACCTCAGACACCCCACCAACTGATTTTTAATTCAATTGACCTATTAAAGAGAAAAAAAAAAACATTAAAAAAATTGTAAAGGTTTTATGTGCTGTTTTAGTTCGTAAGATTCGTATTTGCATTGAAATAAAAGCTATTATTATCCCGCGTATGAGAAAATTTAAATTGGTCGACAACAATTTGTGTTTGTTTACCTATTTTGGCGGGTTTGCGCATGTGATGGCTTGACCTATTAATAAATAGACACGGCAACGTTTATAATGAAGATTTTTTGAAAAATGTGACCTATATTAAAAAGTGGTTCAATTGATTTTGCACGTTATTCTGATCAACTATTTTCAGGTTTTGCGCATTTAATAATACACGTTGTATATGTTTATATTGAGATAAATAGAAACTAAGACGTTACCTATATAAATTCTGTTCCATGTCTTGTCTTGTGATCCCATAATCGTCTTTTAAGACATTCACGCGTCTCGAATGGGCAGCCTTTTTAACCGACTTCAAAAAAAGGAGGAGGTTCTCAGTTCGTCGGTTTTTTTAATGTATGTTCCCCGAGGAGCTCGTGGCTAAGTAATAACAGCTGCATGGATGGATCCATCAGGTTAAGCTATGCTTGCCGAGGTTAGTCCGTGGATGGGTGACCATCTTTACATACCGAGCCTTGGAATGCATGTTAAGCCGTTGGTCCCGGCTGTCTTTTGTCGATCTTTGACAGTTATCACGGGTCGTCAGAAGCCCGAAAGTCTGGCAACCAAGACTGGTTCGACCTGGACCAAGGGGTATCGTATTACCCAGTTACTGGGTTTCGGAGGTCAGATAGGCAGTCGCTTTATGTAAAATACTGATATTCAGCTGCATCCGGTTAGACTGGAAGCCGACCCCAACTACATAGTTGGGAAAAGGCTAGGCTGATTGATCGAGGTTCCCCGATTACTCGAAGACGGCTGACCGATTTAAAAAAAATAATTTTTAAATAGACACACCTATAGCGATTTGGGTATTTTTTATAGTAACTCGTGCATTCTCGGAAAGCACCATTTGGTAAAGTGAAATTGATGATAAAGGACACTGATGGCCACCAGAACTACTCCATAATATGTATTTCACGGATTGCGATTCGATTACTTTAATACGGTTGGTAAGCAATTGATGCTCGTCACAATTCATATGGTGCAGTGAAGTTGATGGTTGACTACCTGGAGAACTCCTCAGCAATTAAAGTCCCTGCATCGGGAAAAGCAATATTTTGTAAAAGGTGGATGAGCAGTTGACATTAGGCTATTGTAACTTAGATAAATTACAAATCAACCCACTCATCATCATCATCATCATCAGCCTGTAAATGTTCCCACTGCTAGGACACAGGCCTCCTCTCTGTGAGAGGGAGTGGGGCCGTAATCTACCACGCGGGACCAGTGCGGGTCGGTTGATGTCACATGTGTTCGAATTTTCGGTTCTAGGACATGCCGGTTTCCTCTCGATGTTTTCCTTCACCGTTTTGAGAGCAGTGGTGATGAAATAATTTACACAAAGTAAAGCGCCTGTCTGGCTTCGAACCTACGACCTACAACTCGTAAGTCGCAGCCGTTACCACTGGGCCACCACTGCTCTCACCAACCCACTAAAAAGCGAAAAAAATATATGTTTTTGTGATAGGAATCTTTTGAGATGGTTCACGAATCATAAACCTTACATTACCTTTGTTATAATAATAAAACTGTCTCTCTCCAGGGTCTACAAACATGTTACCAGTATTCACGCAGGATATGAACAACCTGGCGTTGTCAGAAAGTACGCCAGTCGGTACCGTGGTGTACACGCTGCAAGGATCCGACCCTGAAGGATTACCGGTAAGAGAATTAAGTCAAGATTTTATAGTAACGCCTTCATTACCGGTACCTGTAGATATTATACACAATATCTTACTAAATATCATACTCAGAAATCATACGGCGCCCTTCGCGTCCAATACAATAACGCATTCAGGGTGCTGATGGGGTTGCCTCGATACTGCAGCGCATCAAGGATGTTTGCTGAAGCACGCGTTGACTGCTTCTACACTGTGATGCGGAAGCGGTGCGCAGCCCTGGTTAGTAGGGTGCGGGGCAGTACCAACAGCATCCTGTCTATGGTAGCAAGCAGACTAGATTGTGCGTTTGTGAACCACTGCTGCAAAGTATCGGCTGGGCCTGTCACCTTGTAGCAGTGATGTCACAAATTGTTTCTGTGTTTTAATTGTTTCTGTCTTAATGTTTTACTAACGTATTTTGTAAGTTACTAACACTATGAGTCTTGTTACTTGATTTATTGAATAAAATTAAAATTAATAATTGATCGATTTAATGGTTTAAAATTAAAGTAACGAGGAGGAGCAAAATATATTGCGCTGACCCCAAGAAGCATAGGACAGGGAAGGCAAAAAAAAGGAGAGATTGGATCTTTACCTCTTTATATAAGACGGTAGCTGCCTAGGTAAAAAAAGAAATTCTATTTAGTCCGTCTTTCAGATAATAAAAAAATCTTAGACGCGTATTTTTTGCTTTATCATATTAATCAAAAATATCTTAGAAAACACGCATTAAAGTTGGGGAGTGGGGGCTCGCTACGTCACAACTCAGTATTAAATCTAGCAAGGCGTGACGTCATGCCACATTTTAACTCAATGTATCGCCGTAATCTTTAAATTACGTCAAAAAAGAAAAAATACTTATTCAATATTTTTTAATAATCTACAAGAGGGACAAAAAAAATTTTTTGGACACAGGCCTATTCTTCTGTACGTGTATAAGTCACTGACTTCCTCCTAAACGGCTGTACCTTTTGATGAGTTTTTGAGTGCCCCTGGATGGTTTAGATTCACAATTGGACTCGGTAGGTGGCGCTACGACCAAAGGTCTGACGGAGCACGTTGTCATGGCAATGAGACGAAGGCTTTACGGATTCTCGTCCTAAAAAGTACTAAGGTAACATAAACTGCAAGGTGCTATTGAAATTTGGAAATGACAAACTCTGTCAGACCAGCTAGTAAAAATATAGATTAGAATTATCCAATTAACAGTATGAAGTGCATAGTATGTTAATCATTTATTTTCTTTGTTTTCAGATAAAATACAGCTTAGTGGGTACAGACAAGTTTTCGGTGAATCCAGTCACTGGCAACGTCACGCTGGACCGACCACTGGATAGAGAGGTAAAAACTTCATTACAAGTCAACATGAGTCTAATTCAAGTTTGTGTTGAACCTTTTCTTAAAACCAATCTTGAGGTTTTTTTTAGCAAATTTATAGTAATTGTACAGACGCCAGCACATCAAGCTACCTGAAACTGTCAAATTTTCCCAATCAACTTTGAACCTTATGCTTCAACGATAAAGTTGAAAATCTATTAAATAAATTTGACAGATTGTAGTAGCTTGAAGTGCTGGCGTCTGTACGTTCAGTGCCGTCGATTTATCTACATTTTTATTGCCAGTATAAAAACCACAAAAAAAAACTAAGTGAATCTGTTGGTATGTTAAGTAGGTACTTACCCACGTTTTTTTATTTTAATTTGTTCTCTGGCGCATTTAAACAACTAAAATTTTATTTTATTTTTAGTAGCGACAAAGACCCCAAACTTCAAGGTTGGCCGGTTAATGTTCTCAGACTTGAATTTTACATAATAACAAAGCAATTACCATAATAATTAAAATTATTTAATAATGTTATGAGTATTGCAAGTATAATAATAAAAAATATGCATATTTATATACATAATGTTTTATATTATGCTATAAAAAAGTAGGTATGTGGTATATGGCGGAATTTAATTCCGCCTTTACGCTCAGGGTCGCGGGTTCAATTGATATTGAAGGATTTTATGAAGACAAAAGTAGGTAAACATGACGCCTGGGCATAAATTATAATTGCCAATGATTTTAGTGAAAAATAACTTTAATTTTGGAAGTCGCTGGCAAAAAACGAAAATACAAAACACAAGACACCGACTTCCAAAATTAAAGTTATTTTTCACTTTGTAGTGTTTTTTTTTGGTGGTCGGTTGTTTTTTTTTGTAAAAAGTTTTTATTTTTCACTTTTTAGTTGTGGTACCTACCCCTACACATTCGAATACCACTACCTGCTACCAGTGACAGAAACTTATTATATCATCTACCTAGCAAGTGGGAAAAAAATACGTATTTTGTAGCTAACTCAAAAACTATCAAAGCAAAGTTAATAAAATTTATATGGGACCAATTCGAGAGCATACCCTTTCAAACAAAAAAAATAATTTTCAAAATCGCAATTTAAATTCAGATTTGTTGCCTACACGAGAAACTCAATATTTATATTATATTTATTTAACAAAACCTTACAATGAGTTACAAGTTAAGGGCCTATATTGAAAATAAATATTAGTTTGGTGGGCGTGGCTTATTGCCCCCGCACGCGGGGAGTGGCGGTTCTATATTCGATGGTTGGCCGCCACATCGTCGCGCTGCCACAAACGTATCTGAACCAGTAGCAAAAAGTGGAACTAACGAAATAACTGACCGGAATTTGAAAACGTTAGTTACTTAGCATGGGCTTTGGCTAAGAATTATTCTTGTCACTGTCGCACAACTGTCATACTAAAAGTGCATGATAAAGATAGAAACATATCTAAGAAAAAAGCGCGTGCTAAGTAACAATAATTTATCTCGGTCTATGAAATTTTGCGAACTATGGAGTAGACAAATAATACAAAATATTTAATTATCAGCAAAAATATTTATTGTTTACAGAGTGACATTCCCACACACAAAACGTATGGGAAAAGTTTTTTGCGATTTCTGACTTGGTTCTGAGTTGGCCACTTAAGTTTTTTGTTCCATAAAAGAAACAGGTTCGATTGGCATCAAAAAAAGTTTTTGTGAAAACTGCCCATTTTCTTGCTGACTAATATTTTTTTCGAAATCTGTGAATGCAGATCAAAATGTCTTAAAAAGTTAAGGACAGTCTTCTAAGACCGTTTTCCTGTAGCAACAACGGTTATGGTAGTTGCCCTTATTGCCCCATCTCAAAAATCCAACCTGTATACAGGTTGTCTCAAACGTAATGATCCAAAGGCAAATGGGGTAAATTGGAGGTGGCCACCTATTGTTTAAAAATTTAAAAGTTAGGATATTCTCTACAGTTCAGAAAATTAACCATTTTCAAGAAATTTTTTACTTTCATTTGGATTTTTCGACCCTGTGAACAAAATTTTTGACGTAGCGAGTTCAATGGCTGGAAGATGTCTTGATAGTGTAGATACAAGCCCATGCCCAATGCCTATAGGCAGATTATGGGCTATGATGGCTTTTGATAATGACAACACAAGTTGTGAAGGCCTACGAAGGTCAACAGCGAAAGTAAAAAAAAAAGAATTAATAATTAAACACATGTACCGAAGGAACACGAACACGTTTAAATATGTTAAATTTTAATACTAAACGCTTTTCTGAGATGTTTCGGTAAAATTAGAGCATAAAGTTTTGCGGGTAGTTCGACCATTTTATGAAACCCATTTTTTTTAAAGGTTTTCATTAAGCTATCTTTGTAAAATTTTCCCAGTCTAACTATTAATAATGAAGGTACTTTTAAAGCTATGTGCTATGTGCACTTTTTTAAATCTGGGCTTAGAAAGTTTCGATAAAGTTTAATGAAAAATTAGAAAAGATAAGTAAAAATAAAATCTGAAGTGCTGCAGAGCCACACTAAACGTAAATAGGAACGTAATCTTCCAGCCTACACTATCAAGGAATCTTTAAGCCAGATTTATTTATTTATTTATTTAAGGAAAAACAAACAGTAGCACAATAAAAAATAGTCACAATATCTTAAATATAACATTTTAAACAATTTTCCCACTACGTTTTCGTACTTACGATTTAAACTCGCTACGTCGAAAATGTTGTCCACAGGGCCGAAAAATCCAAATGAAAATGTAAAGTTTCTTGAAAATGGTTAAATTAGTGAAATCTTCTGAACTATTGAGAATATCGAAACTTTAATTTTTTTAAATGATGGGTGGCCACCTCTACTTTTCCCCATTTGCCTTTGGACCACTACGTTTGAGACATCCTGTATAATACTTGCTGTATGCCGCGATTTCACCCGCGTAAGTCTCGATCCATTGGGAATATCGGGATAAAAAGTATCTTATGTAGGACATACCCAGGTCATAGTCTACCCATGTGCGAAATTTTATCCAAATCCGTTCAGCCGTTTTTGCATGAAAGCGTAACAAACAAACATACAAAAAAACTGGCCACGTGCGTGTCAGACCACGCACAATGAAGGGTTCCGTAGTTGGGATGAATTTATCCCAAAAAAAACTTAACTTAGTAGTTGAGAAACATGTTCTCCCATACATCGATAGGTACGTCACGGTCAATTCTCCAATTTCAAATGCAAGTTTGTAATCGCAAGAAAAAAAATTTTATGTGATAAATCTGCAAATTATTATCAATGTTCGGACTTTTTCCTTTACCTGTGCTGTGAGACCTTGCTTCCTGCTAAAATTTCATAATTCTAGGTCAACTGGAAGTACCCTGTAGTTTTTGATTTACTTGCGATTATCAAAATATGCCACATAAAGGGCCGTATTTTTTTATTGCGTTGACTTAGAAGCTTGATTTTTTTAGAGTTCTGAGGGAATAATATTTGAAATTTGGCAAAGGGTAGACCATGACCTGGTTAAGTCATAATCATAAGTAATTTATTTCATAACAAAATACATTGTGTTGAAAATATTACAGTGATGATAAATTGGTTTAGACTTTAGGACATAGGATACTTTTTATCCCGATATTCCACGGGATTGGGACTTATGTGGGTGAAATCGTGGAGTGCAGCTAGTCCTAATAATAAAGCTGAAGAGTTTGTTTTCTTGTTTGTTTGAACGCGTTAATCTCTGGAACTACTAGTCTGACTTGAATTTTATTTTGCATTTGATAGCCTGTTACATACATACATACATACATGTTAAAATCATAACCCTCCTTTGATTTTGCCGTAGTCGGGTAAAAACTCTCCTTTTTTACAATTCAAATGCGACTCCATTTCTTTTTTGTGATCTATGATTCGTAGTGACAGTACTTGACATATTGATGTACTGTTGACGTATTTCAAAACCTAAAAACGAATTTTATTTAGCCTATTTCTTTAGATAAAAGATTATTAAAAGTTGTAGGTATAAAAATAGATGTTCTTAGAAAATAAAATGCTTACACAATAATACATTAAAAAGCGGGAATAGATTGAGTTGGTTGTGCTTTAGTGAAGGTGGAGAATTCGACTCACTATTATCATCATCTTATTGCTATTGAATTCCTGTAAAATGAGTTCATTGATAGCCCTGTGCACTCCAAACGTTGCAGGTACTGTTCAGTTTTGATTTTATATTTCTTTCTATATTTATAAATAATTTAAATGTCACCACGAAATCATAATAGAAAAATAATGTTATATTGTTCGCAGGACTCACAAGAATACACACACACAGTCTAAATACCTATTCAACACTAATTGCATTCAATAATTACTTTAACTTGCTGAAGTACTAACTTTTTCTGTAAACAAAATTCTTTAAATCACGTAAATTTGATCGCACCGATTTGCAAAAAAGTGACATAGATTCTTCGTCGATGAGCCCCATCGGGCGACTGATCTATGAGTGAACGAGAGTGATGACAATACTTTTGATAGGCGAAAGAAGAGATGACGATAATGTGTGTCCGCTCGGAATAAAACAACGTATGTGCCAAAACGAAATGCCGTCTTTTGTAAATGAAAAGTATTATTTTAAAAAAAACTGCTTTTCTTAAAACTCGAAACGCTTACTCTCTATGTTTTAAAGTAAATTCCATTGAATAACTCATAAGCGTTGCGCCATGATACTCAAAAAAAGATAAAAATAGATAGACCTTTGCAAATTTTTTGTATCGAGAAAATTTCATTGTATCGTGTATTCCTTTTTCCGGATACTAGATCATATAGTCAAAAATCATACACCGAAATTTGAAATCCCTATTCCAAATACTTTGAAAGTTACACGATAAAGAAAAAGCCCATTTTTTTCAATATATCACCTTAACGTACAATTACGGACCCTGTAGATCACAGAAAAAAAAATCTTTAGTTAATCTATGACGACGACAATAACGGACCAAATGGTTCAGCCATTTACAGGATTAAAACCCAGGACTCCTCACATTTTACCCGATCACAGCAAAGCCAAAAGGAAGGGTTACGTTTTTTAAATAATCTAATCTGAAATATAACATTCCAGGTGGAAGACACGATAAAGTTCCTAGTGTCCATTGAAGAAGAGGACCCTGCCAAGGTGCATAACTTGGTGCAGTCGCAGCCGGTCACCGTCATCGTGCTCGACGAAAATGATAACCCACCGATGTTTAAAAATGTAAGAGAGTATTTTTAACTGACTTAGACGACGAAAGAGGAGGTTCTCAATTCAACTGTATGTTTTTTAAATGTGTTTGTTACACGTTTACTTCGCCAATTATGAATTGATTGGTAGGTCATACTTCAGAGGTGGTCTCATATAATTTTTTATAACTTTGCCTGGGTAGTTTTTGAGTTAGCATCAATAATACGTATTTTATCCCACTTAGTATGTGGATGATATGTTAAGTTCCTGTCACTGTTATTTACATAGCAGGTAGTGGTATTCGAATTCATGTGGGGTAAATACCAAAACTAAAACGTGAAAAAAAAACTTTTTACAAAAAAATCAACCGATTTTCAAAAAAAGCACTACAAAGTGAAAAATAACTTTAATTTCGGAAGTCGGTGGCAAAAAACGAAAATTTAAAATCAAAGACACCGACTTCCGAAATTAAAGTTATTTGTTTTTTTTGGAAGTCGGTTGATTTTTTTTTTGTAAATTGTTTATACTTTAGATGGGATTTGGGAAGATGGAGGAACTATCTGGACAGTAAAGGTACAAGTCCGTAGCCGACTGCAAGCAGCAGCAGCAGGAGACGTGTCGCCGCGACACTACTGGCTTTTATGTATTTCTATGAAATCGACGCACGTGTCGCTAGCTACGGAAGGTATTTCATACACAAACATTATAAAGGCAGTGCGAATAAAAAAAAAAATTAAAATAAATTAATTCACATAAACCTTCGTAAATCCACTTATAAAACGTCAGAAGCTAGGTGCACGGTTCCAATAGGTCGCTTCCTATAGAGAAGAGCCGGCAAGAAACTCCACGGTTACTCTTTTAAAAATAAATGGCTTCTACAATGTTTTCAAATTACAGTGTTAATAGATATCTGACTTACATTGCTTAGTTAGTCATCATCGTTTCCAGAACTAGGACACAAGCCTCCTCTCCACTATTAGGGTACTTGCATTTCCAGTTTCCTCACGATGTGTTACATTAAGACATTTAACTTTTATGACAAGAAACAGATGTAATCCGTGTTTATAAATTCCAGAGTCCTTACGAAGTAGACGTGCCAGAAGACGAGGAAGTTGGGAAGACTCTTCTGGAGAACATCCTCGTGGAAGACAGAGATTCTGTAGGAGATGGCCTGGAAGTAGGTTGTGTGCCGAATGATCAGGTGAGCTTAACAATAGTGGTTTATCAGCATATTGGACTAAGAAGGTCAAAAGCACTAAGCTTTTTACTGTAATTGTCTTTTTTTTTAAGCTATTGCATATTAAGCTATTGCATATTAAGCTATTGCATAGCTTTTATCGCGGGCACCGAATCAAGAAATTCCGTAACGAAAATAAAATCTAATACCCCCCACTCCGCCTACCATGTAATGACGGATGATGACATAAAACAAAAATTACGAACTACGAGAACTACGTTCCCATGACAACGTGATGTTGTCATGGGAACGTAATTTTTGTTTTATGTCATCACGTCATCATCCCAAGTGTAGCGTTGACAAATAGGAAGTATGGAGATTACAAATGCTATACAATAGCTTTACCGCGGCAGTCCCCGAGTGTCACACGTTTTTTTAAATTATTATTGTTGCTAATCATGTTGTGCGATTACGCTTTGGGTGATAATCAGGTCGAAACCTATAATGTGAACCTAGTGATATACTGTGATTGTTATACCTGTTGTAGTTCCCTTGAGAATAAATAAATAAAAGGGCCACAAGGTTTATGTACCCAAAAAAAAAAGATGAAACTACCCACTCTGCTCTCTGGTTTTAAGTTGGTTGTTTCTATCATCAGATTTTTTTTGCGACCATCTATTTACACATATACATCGATGTTTACCTTTCTCATTGATATTTCTCTGAACAAGGCCGTCTTCATTCAATCTTTTGACAGCCTGTCACAAGATTTAGATTTTTTAATTCCTTACAACTCTATCATTGTTACATAATAGCTTTCAGTTACTCCTTTTTAGGGTTCCGTACCTCAAAAGGAAAAAATGGAACCCTTATAGGATAACTTTGTTGTCCGTCAGTCTGTCTGTCAAAACCCTTTTTCTCAGGAACGCGTGGAGGTATCAGGCTGAAATTCATACCAAATACTTAAGTCTACTGTCCCTTGGAGCTGTGAAAAAATCAAACTTCTAAGCCAACGCAATCAAAAGATACAGCCGTTTATGCTGCAAATTTTCGACACTTGCAAGGGAATCAAAACCTACAGGGTACTTCCCGTGAATTTAGAATCTTAAAATTTTGTACGAAACAACATCTTATAGCACAGATAAAGGAAAAATTGCGAAAAGCATAAATTTTTAGTTACTTACATCATATTATAATAAAAATATTTTTAATAATTTTAAACTTACTACCCCTTTCCTCATGAACGCGGTTTGTACGGAACCCTCTCGGTGCGCGAGTCCGACTCGCACTTGGTCGGTTTTTAAGACAAAAATATCTTTATTTTGACCTATATTTCTTGCAGTGGCCCGAAGCATGCGAGACCTTCGAAGTGGTGACCCTCAACTCCTCAGCTCACCAGTACACCGGTGCCCTGGTGCTAAGGAAACCTCTCAACTATAACGAGAGGCAGTTCTACCAGTACCAGCTGTATGCTACTGTGAGTATAGCCAGCTATATAAATTTAACATAACATAACATCACGCCTTGTTTCCCCGAAGGGTTGGGCAGAGGTTCCCTGTAGCAGGTAAACCCACATTTCGCCAGTTATGTTTAAGTCCCATGTAATAGGGGGCGAGCCTATTGCCATCAACCGGGCACAAATCCAGACTCCAGGCTGCTACTGAGAAATTTCAGATAGAAAAACCCAATAACACTTTGCTCGACCCGAGAATCGAACCCAGGACCTCATGCTCAACAGTAGCGCTTGCGGCCACTAGACCAACGAGGCAGTCCTATACCAACGAAGTATATAAATTTATTTAATCAGTCAAAGATTTCCAGTTTTATGGTCTATGACGTGGGTAGGATATGAATATTATTTCCTTTATTACATTTTAATAACACATTACACACACACATATAAAAAATATTTTTAAATTTAAAAGAAAGACAATTAAAAATATAAAACAATTTAGTAGCCCACCGGTATCGGGACCAGGGTCCAAGCTATCGGTGATCAGGGCTCCTGAGAGAGGAACATCCTGACAATACGCGCCGTGTCTTAGAATACCACTTTCTAGATAATATTTATTATTATATGTATAGGTAAAACAAATATGTATCCTTACACACTCTTTAGGAAGACAGACTGGGACTCTTTGGTCATATTAGGTATACATATAAGTCAAGAGTGCATTACAGACGCTTACTCTTAAACAGAACACCCGGGGCCATCAAAAACAGCACCGTTGCCAACTTTCTAAAAAAAAAAATCAACTGTAATTTTTCAAATTATGACACAACTAGCTGCGCCCCGTGGTTTCACCCGCGTAAGTCTCGATCCTGTGGGAATATCGGGATAAAAAGTATTCTATGTGTTAATCAAGGATATAAACTATCTGTGTGCCAAATTTTATCCAAATTGGTCCAGCCGTTTGAGCGTGAAGAAGAGACAAACATACACACACTCACAAACTTTCGCCTTTATAATATTAGTGTGATTATTCATCATCATCATCATCATCATCATCAGCCTATAAATGTTCCCACTGCTGGGACACAGGCCTCCTCTCTGTGAGAGGGAGAGGGCCGTAATCCACCACGCGGGCCCAGTGCGGGTTGGTAGATGTCACATGTCTTCGAATTTTCGGTTCTAGGACATGCCGGTTTCCTCACGATGTTTTCCTTCACCGTTTTGAGAGCAGTGGTGATGAAATAATTTACACAAAGTAAAGCGCCTGTCTGGGTTCGAACCTACGACCTACAACTCGTAAGTCGCGGCCGTTACCACTGGGCCACCACTGCTCTTGTGTGTGTGATTATTAGTGTGACAATTTATGCAAATTCAAGAATGAGCTTCACAATAATATGACCCTATCAATCATACATCAACATTTCAAATCATTCACAAACTCATCTTATTTCTCCAGGACGGAACTCTCAACTCCACAGCCCATGTGGAGATCAAAGTGGTAGATGTGCAGAACTCTCCCCCAGTGTTCAGCGGAGCCCTCAGCGGAGCCCTGGCAGAAGACGCACCCGTTGGAACACTGGCACTCACTGTGAAGGCTAGAGATGCTGATAGGGCTCAGCCTAGAAATGTCGTGTTGGAGCTAGTTACTAGTAAGTACATATTCGATCAATATTAACAGAGGTAGGACATACAGCTGCGGAAATAAAGGACAGAATGCTGCTGCCACTATCAAGCAGTACTCTAATTGCGTAATACAACACAATCTGTTTCGATTTGAAACAGATTGCTAATCCATAGCTTCATAAGTTGGAAAAAAAAATCTGCTCAATAACTTAAATAACGCAATGAATGTTGTTGAATTGTCAAAATGAAACAAATTAGGCAAAATTGTTTACGAAAATAAGTTACGCAATTATGGTACAGATTGAAAATAAAGCTTCTAAAATTGCAGCACTATATGATGGCTTGCGACGTTTGCATGTTTTTATGAATTTCTGTCAATATTGACTGTCTAAGTGAGGAAACAGATGGCGTCATTCATAGATTATACATTTAAAGAAAGAAAGAGAAAGAAAGAAAACTTGTTTATTCTGAACAAACAAAACGCACATTTTTAAAACTAGACAAATATACACACACAACAAAAGTAGCCAAAACCCTCTTAACCCTAGTAATCAATCAAATAAAAATTGACAATGTTGTTCATGCTCATTTATGATGCTAATTTCTGTTTTTTTTTTTTTAACGGCGTTTTCTAGGAATCAAGCCTAGATAGATCGATTTATCTCCCCCGAAACCCCCTGCATACTAAATTTCATGAAAATCGTTCGAGCCGTTTCCGAGATTCAGATTATATATTATGTCACCGTAAGATTGTGAGGAAAACATCGTGAGGAAACCGGCATGTCCTAGAACCGAAAATTCGATGACATGTGACATCTACCAACCCGCACTGGGCCCGCGTGGTGGATTACGGCCCACTCCCTCTCACAGAGAGGAGGCCTGTGTCCCAGCAGTGGGAACATTTATAGGCTGATGATGATGATGATGAAGATTGTGAGAACCGTAAGTTTATAATCTATCGGTATTATTTTCATTCGATTATAAACTGTCAAAAAATTGTGAACTGGGTGAAATGGGTTAGGTTAGAACTGTGAACAACCGCGCGCGAGCCGCGCGAGCGAAGCGAGCGGTGCTGCGGTAGCGGCCGGCGAGCGCTACTTCCAAGTTGCTCGCAGCCACGCAGGCTATTTAATATTAGCGCAATGTGCATTACGTCGCAAACAAGTTGGTTACCAGTTCACAATTTGTCAGTTTTTCATGTATACATTGTATGTAAACTATCGAAAAATTAAGCGTTAAATTGGAAATGATTTGCCACAGTTCACAATTTTTCGACAGTTTATAATCTAACGGAAATAATACCGATCGATTATAAACTAACAAAGTTCATAATTATACGGTGACATATACATTTATACAAGAATTGCTCGTTTAAAGGTATTAGATACTGCACTGTTGTACACACAGCTACATATCAACCTATACATTTCCAGTATAAGCTGACCTCTCATTGTACGGAAATCCTTTATAATGCGAGATCAGCTTATACTGGATTTGTACAGCTTGATATGTAGTCGTGTGTACAGGCTGTAATAGTCGTACCCACAGAACACGTAGTTCCTCTGGTCCAGAGGTACTAAAACATCAAATCTATAAGCTGTATTTTATAATTTGTAAGCTTACACAGGCGCCACAATACAGTGCCGCTGGTTTGGACCACAAACCACAGCAATGTTGCTAATTAAATAACCCTTTTTTTTTTGGGTGGGAAATTATCAAATAACTTCTCCCGCTCTGGGCGGAGCGGGAGGGCGTGTCAGACTCTTACTGACTAAAACCCACCCGTGTTCCTTCAGTTGCCATGTTGCCAGGGGGCCACGATGTCCCTATCGGTTTTCTTCAAACCCCCGGCAGGCACTGGCTCTAGCGGACCCCGTCAATTCTGCTGACATCTCTTTGAGGCGCGCGTGGAACACAACGCGCCGTCGACCCGGGCTTGGTCCTTATCGGACGGCGAGCTGCCCATTGCTCACCGTCCGCAAGCCCGCGCCTACAGTGGCCGGAAATCGGCTCGCGATTCCCGCCCCGGGCGTCTCCTGCGGCGGTTAGGGGCGTGAGGGCGCGAAATTTACCTCTTCCTCACGCGCTCCGTCTCCTCCTTCGCGAGCATTACTGCTTCGCAGAAGGAGGTGACGGCCTCCCATTTCCTCTCGCTCCGTAGCATGGCCAGAATCAGGGCCGGACGCGAGAGATCACCGCCGCCGATCGCTTCCACGAGGACACGGCGATGCCCTGCCCAAGCCGGGCAGACCTCCACCGTATGCTCCACCGTGTCCTCCGGGCGATCGACACAGTGACGACACCCGGGAATTAAATAACCCTTGGCTTGTTGACTGACCGTTAAAACAATTGGATGATTTTTCAGACCCCTTGGACTTCTTCTTACTGGATAGCCGGACGGGTGAACTACGAACAGCTAAACCACTGGACAGAGAAGCTTTAGCAGACCCGTCTTCACCACTCAACCTTACCGTTAGAGTGAGTTCTCAAACGTTTATTTCTTTTTTTTCACTGATAATTAGGGTATGATTGTAAGTTTTATTTTATTGCAATAGATATTTGCACACCTGTTAAGGTAGGATATGGTTTAAAGATCTTCTGTTGTATATTTATCACCTCATGTACCTACCCATATTCAAGCAAATAAATGATTTGATTTGATTTGAAGGACAGGAGAAGAAATTGTACAAATGTCATGTTTGTATAATTCTTCTCATGCCCTTTGCCTTTACCTATTTGGGGTCGGTTCAGCATAATTATGTTCTATGTACCTATAATCCATTTGAAATAAGATTAGACATTTAAATAAACCTTTTTTACAGTCCGTTTAACCGATTTTAACTGTCGCGCACATATATAATGCTAATTTAAGACTTATATGGTTTTCTCATGAATGCCACTGTCAGAACTGGACCAAATTGAAATGGGACCACACGGGAAGCACCAGCTTTCAAATAAAAAAGAATCATCAAAATCGGTTCACCCAGTCGAAAGTTCGGAGGTAAAAAACAAAAAAAAAATACAGTTGAACCTCCTCCTTTTTTTGAAGTCGTCACCTTAAACTTAAAATTGATGAACAAAACTAAATCCCACATTTTACTCCACAGGCAACAGAAGTAGTAAACGGCGCCCCTCTGATCTCCGACCTGACCTCGACCCTGGCGACAGTGACCATCACTATAAAGGACGTCAACGACGAGCCGCCGCGGTTCAACCGGAGAGAGTACAGTGTGGAGATACCCGAGAGTCTGCCCATCGGGACTCCACTGCCGAACTTGGATATGGTCGTTACTGATACTGATGTGGTAAGTAACTTGCCTAAGACAATGAATGGAGTACCTTAACTAAGGTACCTTTATAAACGTTTGAATGATTATTATCCGTTTATGTACCCTTCGAATTTTCTTTTAGGCTGCTTAGGGTACAATTCTCTCGAGGTTAGAAGAAAAAATGACCAAATCATTAATATGTGTAAGATCCTTCACGGAAAAACAGATGCTCCTGAACTGCATGATGAACTGTCCCATCTTTTTGCTCCGATAAACTATAACCGTGGAAGGAGGAATAGATTGTTCGCCGTACCTCGGAGTCGAACCGTCGCTCGAGCCCAGTCTCCCGTCCCTCGCACACTCTGCGCTCAACGCTCTCTTGGCCGCTAAGCCTGATAGTCCAGTCAAAATAGACATTTGACTTAGCCAAAATTCGTATAGAGCTGAAAATTGGCAGAGACGTTAAATACATCATTATTAATGAAAAGTCAAAAAGCCCCTTCGATCCGACTTCTGCAAAAAAAAATATTCAAGGTTAATGTATAATGATTTAATGATTGCGCAGAAGTATTTACAAAGATTGACTCTTCTCCATACGACATCGTTACAAATGGAATTCGTTTTCTTCATGCAATGTATCGTTCTCCAAAAAAAATTGATTCCATAGACAAATATTACATTGCACGCTTACATTAATTTACATTTAGAAGAAAACAACCTATTCCACTTTGATCTTTAGCAATATTACCATTCTTTCCATCAATAGGATACGATCTGATCAAACTTTCTTTATTACAATAGATCGTGGAGTATACCTACTGGGGAAACCACGTTAAAAAAATACACCAAGTACATTACCTCATAGGTGGTGCGGAAATGTGTGCATATTGTAAAATATGAATTTTCTAATTGTTAAAACCGCGATATCTCACGAATGCTGAGTCGTAAGAGAAAAAGTGACTGGACCATTTTTGTAGAAAATTGTATGATCAATAACTTTTGTCTAACCTATTTTCACGATAAAACTTACCGTTTTCGAGAAAAATGGAAAAAACCTTAATTTTGTACGTTTAACCTTGAATTTTTTTTTTTGCAGAAGTCGGATCGAAGGGGATTTTTGACTTTTCATTTATAATGATGTATTTAACGTCTCTGCCAATTTTCAGCTCTATGCGAATTTTGGCTAAGTTATGACTTATTTTTGTTTATTTTGACTGGACTATGACTGTGATGTGTTCGCGGATGAATGGAAGAAGATCTTGTCAGAATATCTGGAGTATTGTGAGATGAGCGTATGACTGGCGAGTAGTTGTATACTTTTGTTTACTGTACCTTAAAATCTTTTGTCTTTAACTAATGTAATTGGCCTTGGCCGTTTTATGTTAAATAAATAATAAATGTTTTGATGGAGTGTGCGCGGAATGAGGCTTTGCGATTTAATTTGCTTGGTCCAACAAACAAATACGACATTAGAGACTGTAACGCTGTCCTGGCTTTTCCTTTATCGGAACAAGCTAGGACAATGTACAAGTTGGCAAATTTGTTTTAAAATATGTATGTAGTAAGTAATAACAGTTATCTTAGAATTAAGAAGTGTTTTTTTTTTTTTTTTTCTGTTGGGCATCTCACAGCTGGTTCCGAAAACCGTAGCTGTTTAACCGGTCAATCCTGTGGTTGCCTTAAGCTACTACACTCAAAGCCTCCAGCCAGGGCACAAATAACTAAGCTAAAAATTTAAGGATGAACGCTCACTAAGGGCACCCCCTGCGGGGTTCGAGCCTCGGCTTAGGGCGTTATCCGGAGGGAGGACATCAAAAGATGGGACGGGCTGGATCAAAAGGTTTTGATCATTATTATTAGTCGGGGAATTTAAAGCTACGTGCACAGCTGCAACAACTGCTGGCACCTCGTTTTCGAGCAAGGGTCGGGGGGGAGTATTATTTACTCGGGGGCGCGGCGGTCGAGATCGCAAAGGACCTCGGCGGCGAGGTCGGTATGACGGGAGGCGTCTGTGTTTGTACACTGTACTTGTTTCCCTATTGCTCTCCTGAAGGAGGGTTATGGGGTCATCGGGATCTACGAGGATATGCCTTGGACGGCGAACATGACTGATTCTACTCGGGACATAACTGGCGGCCTCGACAACCAGAGGGTTGCGATGTTTGGCCGCGGACTCAAAGAAACGCTTGGAAAGGCGTTTTAGAAACTGATGGATTGTGGGAATCTTTAGGTCGAGGTGGAGTGCCTCGTTCCTGACGAACCAGGGGGAACCTGTGGCCCTACGGAGGTATTTATTTTGCACTGTTTGCATCCTATGGATATGACGGGGTTTCGCATGAGCGAAGACGGCACCCGCATAGGTCATGATCGGTCGAATGCACGCCGTGTAAACGCGCAATTTGCACCTAAGTGACAATTTGCTACGTGCATTTACCAGGTAAAAGAGTCTACCGAGAGCGAAAGAGGCTCGCGAACGAACCATCTTTATGTGCTCTGCGAAGGTCAAATGATAGTCTAGAACGACACCGAGATATTTAGCTCGCTTCTCCCAAGGGATCGGCTTGCCGAACATGGTGATTGGTCGGGGGAGGGGGTTTTTGAGCCTTGAACGCGGCTTCGTAAAGAGAACCGCTTGGCTTTTATCGGGGTTGACTTCTATCCGCCATTTTGTAAACCAAGCTGCCAGTCTATTGACTGCGCGTTGGAGATTTAGGCGAATGATGTCGGGGGATCTAGAGCTGAAGTAGATGGCAGTGTCGTCTGCGAACAGACCCAACTGCGACCTACCGCAACCTTTTGGGATATCGCTTGTGTATAGCGTAAAAATGAGGGGGGACACCACAGAGCCCTGGGGGACACCTGCGCGGATGGGACGGGGAGTGGATAACGCTCCTTCGATACGATAACGGAAGACGCGATTCGATAAAAAGTCTCGTAAGATGAGTACGAGACGATCTGGCACGCCGAGTTGGTACAGCTTGTATATTAAGCCGTTGTGCCAGACTTTATCGAACGCTTTAAGAAGTGTTTTTAGGTTTAGTTATTTTGATGATGTTACAGGGCGACGTTATCGCTCAGCGATAAAACCCTTAAAATAAAGATATTTTTTTTTTTATGAATGAATTATTTGATTGTATTTTTAAATGTGATGGTTAACTATAGTTTTATATCATATTCTAAACAGCTGAGTGCTGTTGTTTCGGCAGTTTAAAATCAAACTGACAGTAATCTATCGAAGGCGTTTGTCAAGCGGCATTTGCAGTACTTGAATGTTATATGTGCAAAGTAAGCACACCTTTGCGCAGATGCAGTTGTTGTGCAAAAAAATTCTGTAAATGAATGATTTTTGTCAGTACGGAACATTTCTGTAGTGTATCTAACAGTATTCTCATTGTTCTAGGGTCTAAACTCAGTATTCACTCTACGTCTATCCGACGAGATGGGTGCGTTCATAGTGGAACCTTCAACAGCCACCGGCAGCGCCTCTGTGACCTTGAGGCTCAACTCCAGCCTGGACTACGAAGACCCTAACCAGAGGAAGTTTATTTTGGAGGTGAGTTCTACGATGTGCATCTGGATCGAGTGATCAATGTATTGTAGTTTACTAACTATACGCACTTTTCAACCAACTTCAAGATGGCTCTGGAGGTTCACGATCTAAATATGTTTTTCTCAAACATGCATGGAAATATTGTCATTATTTTCGAACAAAGAACACGCGAAGTATCGAATTTACGGTCAAAGAAAATCAAACCGATTGCAGGCGCGTTTTTTGAATTTGGAACATTACAACGCTCCAGCAATGTTGTATGAAATTGCGTGCTGGGGTTATTAAATACTCTTTGATTGGATCTCTTTTATCATTCTTGGCATACCAAAGTTCTCTTTGCTTAGTACAAATTGCGTTCACGTGGCTGTATAGCCTTAGATGCATTTGCCTTTCGGCACAGATGATAAATAAAAAATTGGCGGCAAAGCTGAAAATTCGTCTTGATTTGTTATTTAATATAATTAAAATGAGTTCCAACGGTTCAGAGAGTGAAATGGAGATTGATTGTACTCCACCAGATTTAAGATCAGAAGCCAAATTAGCAATGGAAAACCTGCTTCCAGCGAAGTCAAAAGAATAATACATGAAAGTATATGAAAATCTTATGATTTGGAAAAACGAGAATAAAGTGAACATTTTCTACAAACTGTGTATTTTTGGCGTATTTTAATGAAATTACTAAAACTAAAAAGCCATCTACATTATGGGCAATTTATTCCATGCTGAAATGTACAGTTCATGTTAAAAACGGCATTAACTTGAAAAATTATGGAAATTTACCTAATTTTATTTCCCTGCATTCTTTTGAGAAAAGCACTACATATGTCTCGGCGGAAATAGCAATTGCCTGTCTCGTATTAGTGAAGTCCTCGCCTACGGCTCGGTCTTCAAACTCATACTCGACCTGCAATTGCCTATTTCCCGGCCTTTGCAATAATGTACTATTATATATTGTTTCAGTAGGTATATTATACAGGGTGGCAGGGACATCGACAACTATTACCATGGATTCAGTATATGATTCTAAAACACCTACGTTGAAATTTTTCGGTTATTAAAAAAAAATTGCTGTTCCATACCTTTTGATCGCAGATATTGCACTTTTCTATGATTTTTTTTTTATTGTGGACCCCCCTCGCATTCAGAATCATATACTGAATCCATGGTAAAAGTTTTTGCGTTGATCCAGCCTGTATAATATACATACATAATAGAAAAAATAATTATAAAAGTTTTGTTCTCATTTTAGTTGAACATACCAAAAAGTATTCAGGTCAAAAGAGTACCTCTATCTATATCAATATCCTTTTGTAAGTGGCTTTCTTTCAGCGCGGTTTTTAAATTTATTAATTACCTCGAATATCAAAATCTTCTTATATTCCCAGGTGATAGCCGAAGAGCTCCACACCTCGCCACGCCTGTCCTCCAAGGCCAGCGTCACCATATCTCTGACGGACGTGAACGACAACGCGCCTCAGTTCGCCGACGAGCCCTACTCCGCGACCGTCGCCGAGAGCGCCCCCGCTGGCACCAGGGTCGCTAGTGTGAAGGCTACTGATAGAGATACTGGCAGGTTAGTCATCGCTAGGGTATGGGGTACTCTTCGAGATCACTTCTCCGCCATTTCTTCAATTTATGCTGCCCTGCCTGCGCAATATAGAAAGAAGACTGCAGTTACAAAGCCGCCCTTAATTCATTAGAAGTAGAAGTTATTTCACCATCACATTTTCACTAACAATTGTAAAGTTCAAAACGCGTTGTAAGTGGATCATTAACAACAGTTAATGTAGTTTGATTGGATTTGGCAAATTACGTACGCAGATAGATCTTGGAGGTGCTAACTCCTACATCAGTCACGCTTGCATAATAATACTCACTCTTATTAAAATGGCCCGGTTAATCTGGAAATCAAACCTATACCTATACCAAGCTTTTGTCATGAAGCCATAGACGGCACAGCCTTCTTCAATCAATCTGCCTAGCCTTTTCCCAACTATGTTGGGGTCGGCTTCGAGTATAACCGGATGCAGCTGAATACCAGTATTTTACATGGAGCGACTGCCTATCTGACCTCCACAACCCAATAACTAGGTAATACGATACCCCTTGGTAAGACTGGTTGTCAGACTTTCGGGCTTCTGACGACCCGTAACGACTGTCAAAGATCCACGAATGACAGCCGGGACCAACAGCTTAACGTGCTTTCTGAAGCACGGAAAAGTCTGGGTATGTAGAAATGGTCACACATCCACGGACCAACCCCGGCAAGCTTAGCTTAACCTGATGGATCGCCCCGTGCGGCTATTAGTACTTAGCCACGAGCTCCTTGAGCACAGCACAGTCTTCTTGTTACACATTAACATTAAACGTCTTCTCATGTTGCAGATTCGGCACAGAAGGCATAGTGTACCATCTATCAGGTAACGGCGCGGAGCTGTTCCAAGTGGACAACCGCAGCGGAGTGATCACCGTGGCGCCGTGTGTGACTCCTGGCCTGGCGCCCTGTTTGGACTATGAGACCAGGAAGGATTATTTCTTGCAATATAAGGTATGCTCTTTTCCTCAATAAGCCAAGACACTACAACCCACCACCATATTCTTTATTAAAATGTCATAAATATAGTCAACTATGTTATATGTTTAGGATCATAAAAGTCTTGTTCTCCAGAAATTATTCTCAAGGTGAATTTGTTACACTTTCCCTTTTTTGTCTCTTTTCTTAGACCAACCATGCCATATCTTCTCGTCTCTCTCAAACATCTATTATGTAATCCATAAAAGGCTCCCAATATAGATAAGAAATTAGAGAAAACTGTTAAGTTAAATTTTGAGGCTTCCTCTCTTCCACTATTTTGCTGTGCCCGTCCGTTTTTGTGTCCGGTTGATGGCAATAGGCTCGCCCCCTATTACATGGGACTTATTAACTTGGAATGGATTCGATGTTCTTCGGAAAGGTCAGGTGCGTAGTACTCGCAACCGGTGTGCGTGTATGACCAGATGTATGAATGTAAACGAAGCAAAAGGAGTATGTCAGGATTATAGCAGATGACGTTCTGTAGTTTCTGCCTACCCCCATGAGAAGACGGCAAATCAAATGAGTGAGGCGTGAGTTTATGTATGTATGTATGTTAAACATAACAGGCGAAATGTGGGTGTACCTGCTACAGGGACACCTCTGCCCAACCCTTCGGGGAAACAAGCCGTGATGTTATGTTATGTAAATTTTGAGTCAAGTTGTAGAACGCAATCAATGATTAAGTATTGAGTTAATTTTCAGAACACTACCTCCAAAAGAACCGCCTTCCCTATCATTTTTTGCACAGATATTCAGTAACCTCATATTTTTATCCTTCTTCAGGCAACAGACGACGATGGTGCCGGTCAGATGACAGTGGTATCCCTCCAGATATCTCTGACAGACTCCAATGATAACCCGCCAGTGTTCCACACGCCCGTCTACAAAGCGTCCATCGATGAAGATGCTGTGAAGTTTGAACCAGAACTACAGGTACAAACTTTTATAATCGTACTTAAAAATTAGCCACTTTTGTTGAGCCAAACATCCGCAGAGGATAACTCCCTGAGGATCCCTTGAAGAAAGACTACACATTTAGATAAATCTGGAACTTATTGTGTGCTATTATCATAAGTACCTAGATGACCGAGCTCTGCTCTGGTGAAAATAGAGAATGCTCATTTAATAGAATAGGAATGTTTATACTAATCTAAATATGTAGGTACTTACTAATTCCATGCTGCCATATCATTATTCTAATGTCATTATTCTCAATCACTATCTTGTTCTAAACTTTGGGCGACCGAGCTCTGCTCGGGTGAAAATAAGTAGAAAACGAGTTTTCCCAGATACGACTCCATAGGTTTAGGTAGTTAAAAAAAGGTAAACAAATCGTAAAAAGAGTTTTTATAGATGACACTTTTTTGTTTAAAAATACGATTAAACCAAATTAAATTTATTTATTGTTTTTAATGTTTTACTATAGTTTCCTCTTTTATTAATGTATGTTAAACTTTATCGTTTATTCTTAAACTACTTTTCGTAGATGTAACTGCTTGAGCACAATTTTTTTATTAGATTTATAATATTTTGGCCGCATTCCGAGTTACGATAAAAGTGATTATATCGCGTATCCGACCAAATTTAATAGTCACAAAATATAAGGGTTATTGAGGAATAATTGTAACTTTGGACTTTGGTCGGATTCGCGATATTTTCGATTTTAACGTAACACGGAATGCGGCCATTGTAATCTGTCATAATCAAAGAGCCCAATTTCTAAACGTCAACGAAATATAACGTTGCTAAATTGAAGAGTTCAACTGTGACGTAGCAAAACAACTGAAGTGACAGGTTACGTTTACGTTTAGTCGGTTACTTTAGTCACGTAAGTGACAGTTACGTTTAGTCGGTTACTTGACAGCTGTCTCGTCACGTGGTATTATATTGCATATTTCATCGAAATCGTTAGAGCCGATTTCTAGAACGTGAGTACGAACATTTATAATTATATATATACAAATATTGCTCATTTAATAGTATAGGATTTAGTGACCTTCATGATCCTGATATTATTGACTGTCACTGTTTTCCCGTATAGCTAGGATCTACACGTTATTCTCACTCGTTATAACAACGTCGATGAATAAGATTTTTTACACGATAATTTCTTCAGGTTCAAGCCCGTGACATAGATGCAACATCAGACATCCGCTACTCGATCATCGATCCCCCGACCCACCCGTTCTGGATCGACCCTATCAACGGCAAGATATCGGTCCGGTCTGATACCGGCGGAGTCACCCCACCTGAAGATAGCAACAAGATATTCCTGACTGTGCTGGTAAGTTAAAATTTGATAACACACAACAACACACTCGTCTTGATCTGAGTGTTTTAATTTCTATTGAAACTCAACATCCCTATGGTTTTTTGCAATCCTGAAAGTCATCAAGTAAGATAAGAAGTTATCATCGCTAACATCTGGTGGGAAAGGGTCATCCATGACTTACAGACGTATGTAAGCCGCGGGACATACACAAATGGTGAGTGGCGCGGGCGTTGCGCCGCTCGTCTCATATTTCTCACAAAATGTATAGGAACGACGTAATGTTTTGTCTATTGTCTAGCTATCCTTACAATGTCACCTGTCGAGGTGATTATAAAAGCAGACGACGCACAGTATTGTTTTTGCCTCGAAAAGCGGACATTCCCTTTTTATTAACTTATCCGATAGAACAGGTTATTTTAAAAGTAAGAGTAAAATACCCGTGTGACAATTTTACACCAAACACGAGTAAAAAAAATATTTGTTTTTTTTTAAACTTTTCTAAATTAATTCATTACAAAAAAAGTAAGCATTATTTTACCCTTTTCTTTATTATGTGTCATAAAACTATATTAACGGTATTTGAAAAAAAATACAAAAGAGTACTAACTAGTACAGATGTAAAGAAATATACTTTTTTTGTGTTTTTAGATTTTGATTTTTCATGGTTGTATTTTTGCTTAGTTGGATTCAATATTTATTGTGAATCATATTTAGACGCCAACCAATCACTTAAAAAAAAACCACATCCAAATCTCGTGGTATCTAGGAGTTATTCACTTCTAAAGTTTTTTCTGATAATTTTGATTTTAGGGTCATCAACAAACTCAAACTCAAATCATTTATTTCAATTAAACCATTTACAGGCACTTTTGAATTGTCAAGGAATCGGTCAGTCAGAAATAGGTATGAAGCTAGTTGCCCATTCCAAAGCGTAGTAGGTACCTATGGAGAAGAACGGGCAAGAAACTCCACGGACACTCTTTTAAATAAAAAATTGTTACAAAATATTGGTTACATCATTCATGTTGAAACTATACATGTGAGAACAATGTAGAAAGACGTGCACATGAGAAGCGTCCGTAATAAAAAGATAAAAAAGAACAATTAAAAAAAAAAAAAATAAGCCCTGGCAGCTAAGAGATAACCAGTCCCAACTGACGGCGCCCGTTCACGAACATGACGCATGTATTAGCACCATTCAGCTCAACCATTTTGAAGGGAGCTAAATGATCCAACACACGCGCCACCATCAGCGAAACATTTGAGTGAGCATGACATACTCACAGCCGCCAGGGCACATTCAAGTCAATGCAAGACATATTACCCGGTAAATAGTAACTCTTTAGTACATAGTGCTCACATAGTGTGCTATGCAATTACAACTTCACAAAAAATAATATTTTTTGTTTGTAGGTTTAAATTTTATGTTGGATTTTATTTTATCATAGAATAATACTTACTTTTTTATGTATACATATTTACACCTACTCTCATTTTTACAAATAATATTTTTATTATTTTTACATCGAACTAAACTACTTAAAGTTAATTATTTATACTTATATTTTTCACGCTTTATTGCATGTCAAGTCATGTGCGGAAATGAACAGGGTGAAGCACACCTTACACGAACCATTTCAAGCTACTTTCGACCACCTAAATCTATTAGACCTACGAAGTTCGTTAAGGCCCCGTGCTGTGAATTCACTCGACAGAGTTTAGGTAAATTCTTGCGATGCTATGTTTGTGTACACCGTTCACGCACACACGCCTAAACATCGAGCTTAGTGATCGCTTAAACAGTTTTGATCCTATAGACGGTATTTTGTTAAGTTACGTAGGTACGCTTATGAAATAAGTCTGGAATGTTTGTGTATATTCGTTTAGTATATTTATAACAATTCTGTTTTATATGGAATTTTATACTTTTTGTATGGAAAACATGAAAAATTATTACCTACATGTTGAGTTTTATGGGTTTATGGGTTTCATAAAGGGGGTCGAAATTTGCATTATTTTTGCGATAAGACACAATTTTCGAGATATAAGCAAAAGAACAGAAAAAAGATACAGTACAGTTTTTGCACCTGAATGAGTTATTAATTTAGTGAAAATGAAAAATTCGCTATTCTGAATTTGACTTTTTTTACCTAAAATTTTGATTGGTGCCGATTCTCTTGTACACCGAACTAAAGTAATTAAACTATCACTAAAATTCCTTACTTTTGACTATGAGAATCTCAAAGCTATTGCGCAAAATAAATTCTCTAAATTTAAGAAAAATTTTCACACATCTAAATCAAATTTGACAATCGCGACTCCACACGTGATACCTAACCACCTGAATCTTTTTAGAGCCGGAGGCACGCATGGAGGGCAGCCTCGACGTGTTTTATATGGAACTTTTCACTTTTTGTATGGAAAATAAGAAAAAATATTACCTACATGTAGAGTATAAGGGGTTTAAGACACCAACACCTCGCTTCAGGTGCATAAAACAGTACTGTATCTTTTTTTTTTCTTTTGCATATATCTCGAAAATGGTGCGTCCAATCGCAAAAAAAATGAGAATTTCGATCCCCTTTATAAAACCCTTAAACCCCTGACACTCTACATGTAGGTAATATTTTTTCTTATTTTCCTTACAAAAAGTAAAAATTCTGTATAAAACGTCAAGGCTGCCCCCAGTGCGCCTCCAGCTCTAAAAAAATTCACGGGGTAGGGCAAACAAGTACCACGTGGACTCGCGATTGTCAAATATAATTTTAGTGTGTCAAAATATATTTTAATTTAGAGAATTTTTGTTGCAGAATAGCTTCAAGATTTTCATAGCCAAAAGTAAGGAATTTTAGTGACAGTTTAGTAAGTTTAGTTCGGTATACATACATATACATAATTTACATACATAATTTTGTCTTTACTATTGTATACATTCTCTCATTCTCTTTCTCTTGTCACAAATGCATCTAAACTAAACTAAAAATCACCAAAATTTAGTTTATTCCTGTCAAACGATGATTTCCCATTCTGAAATAGACTAAAGTGACACAACTTAACTATATTTTAGTTTGACAGCACTAAGATGGCACTGAGATATTAGTTTAGTGAAAATGGCAATTTTGCTATTCTGAATTTGACGTTTTTAACTTAAAATTTAGATTTTCTAACTAAATATGACTATTTTTAATCGCGACTAAAAACATGTGGAATAAAATTGGTTGTCATGAACTAAAATTCACACAAACACCTCGACTTCAGATGAAAAACAGTACTGAATTATTTTTTTCTTTTGCTTATATCTCGAAAACGGTGTGTCCAATCGCAAAAATAATGAAAATTTCGACACCCTTTATGAAACCCTTAAACCCCTAACACTCTACATGTAGGTAACCTTTTTTCTTATTTTCCACACAAAAAGTGAAAAATCCATATAAAACACGTCGAGGCTGCCCCCCCCTGCGCGCCTCCGGCTCTAAAAAGATTCACGTGGTAGGTATCACGTGTGGAGTCGTGGTTGTCAAATTCGATTTAGATGTGTCAAAATTATTTTTAAATTTAGAGAATTTATTTTGCAGAATAGCTTTGAGATTCTCATCAAAAGTAAGGAATTTTAGTGATAGTTTAGTTAGTTTAGTTCGGTGTACAAGAGCATCGGCACCACTGTTTCACTAGCATACATAGTTCTTTGATGTACATGCAGAGTAAAGGTAATATGTGTAGTTTTTTAAATAACAGTTAACAGCTGTCCAAAAACCAGACACCAGATATTGCCCTAACACACTTCTTTTGTACCCGAAATGCCATTAAAACTTCAACGGAGTTGCCCCATAATATCAGACCATATGATAGCCCAGACGATACGTATCCGTGATATTCAGTGACTGCTGCGTCTACGGACACTGTTGATCGTACACGTTTTATTGCGTATACGAATTTGTCTAGTTTATCGCATACGTAATTGATGTACGATTTCCAGTTACAGTTTTGGTCCATTATTATCCCCAAGAATTTTGTCTTTACTACTTGTTCTAGGATAGTGTCTTCATATTTTATACTAAGAATCTGCAAGTTTGATGATGTTCGGAATGTTTAATATGTCTGCAAAAGTTCCATGGTTTTTGTTAGATAATGTTATGCGAGCAGTATTACCATCTTTGTTGGTGCTTGCATTGGGTCGCACCACATCAACCAGAAGCCCCATTTTTTCTCTTTCTTCTTGTTGCACCTTTTTTAGTTTACTTCCATAATTATATGCTCCGGAGAATTGTGAGATATCCTCCATTTTTTTACTTGCATCTTGTATCCTAGACATCGCGAGCCGCCGCGAGACAGCGCTGGACATTTTTCGGTGTAAAAGGGTAAGCGTGATTTCAATTCTCACCCATCTCATCCACGCCTCGCCTCGCCAGAATTAAACCACCTTAAGACACGTATCTACGCGTGCAAAGGACTTATTCCGTACTTTATAAGCGATTCATCTGAGGCTTGAGAAAGCACAAAGTCTAACTTATTAAATTGAGAGGAAGTCGCCTTACAAAATGGGCATCTTATTTGTGACGAAGTGTTAGTGATTATATTGAGCACTTCCCTACATATTATAAAAAAAAGTCCCCCGCCGCGTCTGTCTGTCTGAACGCGATAAACTCAAAAACTAGAAAACGGTTTTCACCAATGGACGGAGTGATTCTTGCGGAAAGTTTTTGGTGTATAATTCATTGAGGTTTTGTGTAAATTGGCTGAAATATGACGATTATTATCGAAGATGTCGGAAAAATCATGCCGACTGGGAGCTTTACTGGCGTGCGCTGCGTAAACCGTTAAAAGATACATCAAATTTATGTTCTACAGGATTGAAGATTTTAAAAAGTTCAACAAAAAATCCGCGATAGCATATGTCTATCTTCTAAGGATGACCCACAGTAACAATTATTATTTTTCAGAAAAATGAATGGTTTAAAAGATATCACAGATTCAAAATCACGCGTAACAAAATAATTATGGTTGAAGCGCAGTGGTAGGAGTCGATAACCTTTTCCTGGACTATTATTTAGTTATGTAATCCCGGTACTGCCTGGTAGTACGTTCCCGTGGGACATTTTGCGAAATCCATGCGGGCCAAGCCGCGGGCAAACGCTAGTTACCATCTATAAAGGTCAAGTAAAGTTGAATTTTTGCCGTTAATGTTAGGTTTTTTGATGCTTTTACGCAAATGCTGTGCATTTCTTTTATTTGGTCTTCTACCCCATACCCTTCATTGGCTAAACGAAATTTAATTCATTTATTATATATCATACGTATTTAACGTCGTATGATATTAGTTAACTTACAAATATCTAAACGGCAAAAAAAAATGGTACATTTATAAAACTGGTAGGATTACTAGCATTATAATTCCGTTTATTCATTTTAGTTGAATTAACTTTTTAATTATTCATAAAATAATATGAAAATAGTTGGATTTATCATTAACAATGTAAAAATCAATGTAACTTCTTTCAGATAACCATGTTATTATGTCCTTTATTTATTTTTACACATATTATTTTACATTTTTAAATATTTCTTAAAAAATAAATATATAAAAACATTTAAAAATACAAAAAAATTAGCCCACCGGTATCGGGAACAAAGTCCTATTACAATGTTATTATACATTTTTCGATAAAAAATACATTTAAAAAAATACGATTTGTGCCAACCCTAGCGCCTAAATTTCAGAATCCTGTAAGTTCTAGATACCATAAGATTTGGATGTGATATTTTAAATCGGCACTTCTTAGTGCCAAAACAACAGCTTGTCTCAATATTGAATCCAACTGCCATGAAATAAGCCCGTAAAAAAATAAAATCGAAAATATGTAAAATTCGAAGTTACTCACTACTGGTTAGCGATAAAAATTGAGCGTTTGCTTGATAATTTACTTATTATAAGGCATCAAGTAATTGCAATCAAAGATATAACAAAAACGGATTGGATCTAAAGTTATTGCGATTTCTATGGTCTTTTTGGAAAACATAGAAAAAAATTAAAAAAAATTATATCTCCAGATTGCGACAAAATTGTCACACGGGTATTTTACTCTTACTTTTAAAATAACCTGTTCTATCGGATAAGTTAATAAAAAGGGAATGTCCGCTTTTCGAGGCAAAAACAATACTGTGCGACGTGGTGCGGAACATACACTCAAGAAGCGTGGCGCGGGCGAGGCGACGGTGCGGCGTGGGCGTTGTGTATACCGCGCTACGTCGTTTGAAATATGAAACGGGCGGAGCAAAGCCCGCTCCAACCCGTCGCCACGCCCACACCTCGCCCGTGCCCCTCGTCACTTGTGTATGTCCCGCGCCTAAAATTTAGAGATCATAGAACCAGTTTTCTCGTTTGTTGGAAATTTTATGAGTTGAGTTTGGCAAAGAGTGAGTTTTAACTTTTCACCGATTTCAGGCAACAGATGGAGTTCACAATGCAACTTGCAAGGTGGAGATAGCAGTCCGCGATGTGAACAATCACGCGCCCGCCTTTGATACTGACAAATATGACGCTGACATCTCTGAAGATGCACCTATTGGTAAGTTGATCTATAAATATTGCTCTTTCTATGTGATTTTTAAAAGCCAGCTTGCTAAATATTTCACAGTGACGTCAAGCAAAATAACGCTATATACAATTCAATATTGCACGGAAAATATTATGAGTTCTTTATTAAAATTTTATACTTTTTGCTGTGCCCTGCCGGGTCCGTAAGTGTCCTTATCTTTAATCCATTGCAAGATCTTTAAAAATATGGAATGCAAATAAAGATCATCATCATCTGCCTAGCCTTTTCCCAACTATATTGGCGTCGGCTTCCAGTCTAACCGGATGCGGCTGAATACCAGTATTTTACATAGAGCGACTGCCTGTCTGACCTCCACAACCTAGTGACTAGGTAACACGATACCCCTTGGTAAGACTGGTTGTCAGACTTTTGGGCTTCTAACTACCCGTAACGACTGTCAAAGATCTACAAATGACAGCCGGGACCAACGGCTTAACGTGCTTTCCGTGGCACGGAGGGGACTTGGTATGTAAAGATGGACACCCATCCACGGACTAACTGCGGTAAGCGTAGCTTAACCTTATCGATCGACCCGTGCAGCTGTTATTACTAACCCACAAGCAAATATAAATTTGAGCCTAAATTGACTTTCTCTGTGAAAACTTCAATACAATTTAAAGACCACAGAATAAACAATTTCATTTGATTCTTATTTGGATAAATCAGAGTCACTCATAATTGATGTCTGCTACATGTCCCGCAATGTTTGAAGAATAAGTAAGGTCTTCAACCAGTGCGTCCTACCCGTTATGACATACGGTGACGAAAGGTGCACACTGGCAGTCGGGCTGGTCCACAAATTCAAGGTCACCCCGCGCGCTATGGAGCTGGCTATGTTTGGAGTTTCTTAGAAGTATATAATCAGAAATTAAATTATCCGGAAAAGAACCGGAGTTTCCGACATAACTTGCAGAGTAAGTAAACTGAAGTAGCAGAGGACTGGCAATGTTTGTCGAAGAACCAATGGCTGGTGGAGCAGACGAGTCCGAGAATGGAGACCGCGTATCGGCAAGCGTAGTGTGGGAAGCCCCTCAGCTAGATGAACCGATGACCTTAAGATAATGGCTGGGACAGACTAGATGCGGAAGGCGGAGGACAGAGTGTTGTGGCGCAGTCTAAGAGAGGCCTATGTCCAGCAGTGGATTGCAATAGGCTGAGTTGATTGATTGACATGTCTCGCTACAGTTTAAATTAACGAAATCATAACAATATCTTTTCTTCATTCTTTTCCAGGTACGGAAGTAGCAGCGGTCCGAGCAACAGACCTGGACAGCGGTATTAACTCAGAGCTCAAGTACTGGATCCAAAAGGGAGCCCTGGATTCGTTCGCGATACACAACGATACAGGAGTGGTCACTGTGTCATCTAAACTGGACTATGATAAGAGGAATACGTACAGGATACAGATTGTTGCTACTGATTTAGGTGAGTAGTTATGTCCATATTTTTTTTAAGAGGAAGTGGTTGAACTGTCAAAATGTACTGAACTGTAATTTTTGCCTAATATCTTTTCATCCCACATACCACAGTGTCTCAAGACAAAAGTCTTTGACCAGTGCGTGTTGCCAGTGATGACCTATGGTACTGAAACGTAGTCGCTCACAATGGGCCTTATTAGAAGGCTAAAATTCACCCAAAAGGCAATGGAGAGGGCTATGCTTGGAGTTTCCCTATGTGATCGAACCAGAAATTAAGAGATCCGCATGAGAACCAAGGTAACCGACATAGCCCAAAGAATTGCCAAACTTAAGTGGCAATGGGCAGGCCACATTGCTCGCAGAATGGATGGCCGATGGGGCTGAAAGGTTCTTGAGTAGCGACCGCGTACCGGAAGACGTAGCGTTGGAAGGCCTTCCACTAGATGGACCGATGACCTTGTGAAGGCCGCAGGAATCCGCTGGATGCGGAAAGCTCAGAATCGGTCGAAGTGGCGGTGCTTGGGGGAGGCCTATGTTCAGCAGTGGACGTCTTTCGGCTGAAATGATGATTTATGATGATTACTGCTTCAAATATTTGGTTGATCCATCTACAAGACAGTGGCGTGCACACAGTTTTAAGACAGGGTAGGCAGAAAATTTTACTCACCAAAAATACTGCACGTTGGTTTTGGTTCGTCGCGTCGTCTTGTCGATTGATGATTAAACGCGTCTCTATACGATTTTTTCCAAAGGTGTGATATTTAAGGGAAGCTTCTAAGTGTTTTTCAGATTGTTCATGTTTTCTCGCGGCGGTAGGAAAATTATGAATATCAGCGTAACCGGTGTCGTTCCAGACGGTTTTATTATTTGAAAATAGTAGACAAACGAAACAAAATAACCGATTAGGTACTGTGTATGCAACCTGTCAGCCAATGATATGAATCATATTGTTTTTTATTGAATTTACGATTGACTTTACCTTTAATTTGTATTAATTGCAAATCCGGTGTACCACGACCTATCTCGATAACTTGTTTTTTTTTCACCGAAATATAGTTTTGAAAACGCATCATGTTTTATTTTCTCAATACACACACCATCTGAACAACTTTCACAGACAATATTATCCATTTTACACTAATAACAACAATCAAATTCTAATTACCTGATAGCGTATTCACAAACACAACGCACGTCAAACAATATGGCAACTATAGTAAAACGGGCAATAAAGGGTAAAAAAGGTTATACGACAAAAAATTATGGTCATCTAAATGTATAAAATTCAATGAAACAACGTTATTTCCTAAAATATTTGCATTGCATAGCAAACTTTCCTTCGGTAATGTTCGGTACGAGTCGTAATTTTTCGTCTTAGCTGTATAGAATAACTACAAAAAGACACTGGCTTTTCTTGCAGTTGTGTGCGTGATTTTTGTCATTGTGTGTCAGCAAAGCCCGCGTAGCTATAGGAACGCACACACATTAAATACGACTTACCACGAGAGCACACATAAAAACATTTAGAGACGAATAGTTTGTGTCTTTACCGTGGCAGAGGCGAGGCGGCGCTAGTGCAGCGCGAATCGAGATGATGCGAAATTCGAATGATGATACCACCGGCACTCGATAGGTGGAGCTGATTTATGATTTGTTTTGTTTATTGATAAAATAATATTAGATCTATTATCAGAACTAGGGTAGGCAGTGTCTTTCTGTCTTTATGAAACGCACGCCACTGCTACAAGACTTGCCGAATTTAACATTATATACGCCTATCACTCAGTGAAAGTGTTTTCCAAGGTCGCTCTGCAGATACGCAACATGCATGACATCAAAGTTAGTCACCAAGGCAACGTTGACGATTTCCGTATACCATCTGCTGTCTTCTGCCTGACAATAGGCAACTAAGAAGTTAAAGCCATTTTAATCTTCCCACCCTAATTTAGTGTAGGTATTCTGATAAGATCTGACTCATAAGGACAAGTAAGATAACCACATTGATGAGATTAGTCTCTAACCTCATCCTCTCTCTTTCCAGGTATACCAAGTTTAACCGGCACCACAGAACTTACAGTCCACGTCATCAACGTGAACGACAAGAAGCCATACTTCACGCCTTCCATTCAGCGTGCAGAGGTGTCAGCAGACGATGAGCTCGGCTCCGTGGTACACAACCTGATAGCTGTGGACCCGGATATTACTGATAACGGGTCGCTGGTGTATGAGATGGGAGATAGGGTTATTAGGGCAGTGGATAAGAATGGGAAAGAGGTACGTTTCGAATTAATTACTTTAAATCTAGCTGACAGTTTTGATGTGTAACATCTCTCGCTTTGGAATGGTGGTGTGGGAGTGATTTCGTGAAAAGGGACGGATGTGTGTCACAGGAAGCCGGGGAAGCGGGCGCTAGTTGATTCGACCAATGAGTGCGCGCGGTGCTAGAGTTGGCTGTCAGAAACGACCTTGACGAGGCCCCGCTCCTTTAATGTTGCTTATTACCTTAATATTGCTTAATACCAAGGTGAGATGTCAGATGTTACACATCATATCGTTAGCGTAGGTGGAGAACTAAATAACAAACATTTTTTTGTTTGGAGAAAATTGCGATTTATTTATGCGGCATGATTTGGGTGTTACGAAAATGGTGAAAAGTCAATTTGACCAAAATCGCAGTTATTTAGTTCTCCACCTACGCCGACGATATGCAGTTAGGCGCGCTCGTTTTTTTTTTGGGTAGTTACCTACTGAATATTCTTTTACGAGCCGATTTGTCAATTGGTGACGCAGATTTAAAAACATAAGTATAAAAGTAGTAGTAATTGGAAACAATTGAGGATTTTTTATCAACTTTTTGGCCTTCTGAGCATTAAAATTAAAATGATTTTCTTTCTTTAATAAAATTCGATGCATTGAATTTGAGTATGGAAATGATTGAGGCTTATATTAAGTTCTGTTTACGTTTAGTTTTTATTTTTTATTTCTGCTCGTTCTCGATATTTTTGGTTAGTAGTGGTAAGTACGAGTATATTGGCGTGTGCTAGCTGACGTAAATTATAGCTAATAAATTTATAATTCAAATATTTTTTTTGTGTTGCGTAATGTAAATTATTTTGCATTTTGTATAGAATCAATTTTATTTATTTTTCTAAGTGAACAGACAGCTGTGCTGCTGGGGAGTTTGTTACGCCACTTCTTTTTCCCAGCTAAAGGCACTAGGAAGTGGTGAAGGGTGGGCGTTTTGGGGGACTGTCTTATGTAATTTTGACGTTCGAATAAATGACTTTTTTTAAATTTTCTTGTAATGTTTTTCATAAGTGAATGTCTTGTAACAGGTATCAGACGAAGGAATCTTTGGCTCCTGGTTTGCAGTCCTGCCCAATGGTACGGTGGTAGTATCTCAGAAGCTAGACAGAAGCCGCGCAGCAGTACTTACGTTACCAGTAAGAGTTACTGACGCATCTGCTCCTACGCTACAGCAGGCTGATGGTAAGTTGCTATGGGGAATTAAGTACTTTCGTAGTTGGGTAAGAGGTTTAATAATGTTATATAATTGCTTGGGAATAAAAGCAACATTTTAAAGTGCAATGTTGCGAATAAATTGTGTTGTGCTTTTAAATAAGAGCACAACACAATTAATTAATCTGTGTCATATTGCCTCTCTCTAACAGAGAGGAAGCCAGTGTCCCAGCAGTGGAACATAATATGCTGATTATGTGTCGGATTGTATCGCGAGAGCTGTTTGTATTATCTAAAGTCTAAACTATCATATTTTATTTATTTAATAATTATTGTAAAGAGAAAAGATTTGATTTTTTCTATGTTTGTTTGTTAATCTTTCACGCTAAAACTATTGAACGGATTTGGATAAAATTTAGCCTATGGCTAGATCATGACCTAGGTTAGGACATAGGATACCTATTTTTTATTCCGATAGTACACACGGCTAAACAGCAAGCTATACTTTTCCAGTATAAGCTGACCTCGCATTGTACGGAAATCCTATACGATGCGAGATCAGCATAAACTGGAATTGTATAGCTTGATGTGTAGCCGTGTGTACGTTCCCGTGGGATAATTTTCGAACCTCACGCATGCGAAGCCGCGGACAAAAGCTAATAAATAAAACTTTAATGGACGAAAGGCAAATTTGTTGAACGCAGTCTACCCATTGAGAAATCACTCAGAGCTACTCTTCATCTCTTATATTTCCTTCCAGGCGAGTTAATTATCACCATCGTAGACGTGAACCGCCACGCCCCCGTGTTCTCCCAACCCTCGTACCTGGAGAGCATAGTGGAGGAACAGCCCATAGGCACCGTGCTCAACACTTACACGGCCACGGACAAGGAGACGCCGGTGCAAGCCATTATCATACACCCGCCGAGCCCGTACTTCACTATTGATAATGTTACTGGTGAGTTTTAGAAATGGACTTCGTAAGACTTAATTTTTTGTTATAAATAATGATTGTGTAGGGTTATCCTAGTTGTCAGTTTAGGGTTATGTTACTTTGGTCTATGGGTAGAGGCGGCTGCGTCGGTTATATTCTATATGAATTCAAATAAATGAAGATTTCATGTCACATATTATTTTTTTGACCCGACGTGATCAACACAGTGACATTCTTTGAGGAAAAATCAGCTGTGTTACGACTTTTGGGGAACCATGACTCTTCAGGGCGTAGGTCCATTTGCAATGCATGCTACAGATTCGAAACTCGAACCGCGAGCAGAAGACGACTGTGCGTTGGCCAGCATAACCGTATCATCGAGAATACCAGAGTTTTGGGCAGATCAACCGCAACTGTGGTTCGTCCGATTTGAGGCAGTGTTGGACAAAAACTTACTCAACTTCATCAACATGATGTAATCAGCTTAAATAAGAACATGGCTTATTAAATTAAATTGTATTTTCTTATTTCTTCCACCACCAGGAGTAGTAAAAATCGCCCAACGCATAGACTACGAGAAGATCCACAGCATCAACTTCACCCTCATAGCGTACGACTCGGGCGTGCCGCAGCTGAGCACGGCAGCCGGCGTGACGGTGACGGTGCGGAACGCCAACGACGAGGAGCCGGTGTTTGCGGCCGCAGCTTATGATGCAGCTGTGCCCGAGCACTCGGCGGCTGGGAGCAGTGTGATCACTGTTAGTGCTGTGGATAGAGATGAAGGTATAGACACTTAATAAAAATAATAGGTACTAGTATCGAAAATTTCACTTTACTTATATTCATGTTATTTATTATCTTCAATGCGTAAATGCCTGTCTGTCGGTCCATTCGCACTTTTTTTTTTAGGTAGGGCATCTCGTAGTTGACCTCTGAGATCATGACTACTTAACCGGGCTTTCCTGTGGGTGCCTTAAGCTACTACACTTAAAACCTCCAGCCAGGGGTTTTTCAACTATGCTAATTAAAACTAGGTGAACGCTCGCTAGGGGCACCCCCTGTGGGGTACGAACCTCAGCTTAGGGCGTCAACCGGAGGGAGGACATCAAGGATGGGATGGGCTGGGGTCGATTGGCACTAAAACTGATGATCCAATAGTAGTTTCCAAAAGTAGACATCGTTTTTAGGGTTCCGTAGTAAACAAGGAACCCTTATAGTTTCGTCATGTCCGTCTGTCTGTCTGTCTGTCTGTCTGTCTGCGGTCTAGCTCCGAGACCCTTAGTACTAGAAAGCTGTAATTTGACATAGGTATACATATTAATTATGCCGACAAAGTGGTAAAACAAAATTATGAAAAACATTTTTTTTTAGGGTACCTCCCATACACGTAATGTGATGATGTTTTTTTTTTATTTTTTTATCCCACCATGTGTGGTATCATTGAAAAGGTCTTTCAAAAACATTGTGAGTATGTTAAAACCATTTTTGAAGCTTTAAGGTGAAAATTTTTGTTAGAGTCAAGTGTCCCCCCCGCCAGCTAAATGGTTGGTTTCACATATGTGAAAAAATTCACAACAGTAGCTTATATAACGAATTTAATAGGAAAACTATCACAGCTGAGTAGGCTTTACAAGTTAACGAGTAATAATCGACCAACTTAGATTTGCGGTTGTAAAAACATGTTCTTCCATACAGAATGTATCGGAGAACATGTTTCTCAACTACAAAGTTAAGTTTGTTCTTGGGATGAATTCATTCCAACTACGGAACCCTACACTGTGCGTGGTCCGACACGCACCTGGCCGGTTTTTGTTCAAACATATTGATAAGTACAAGATGGCGCCAGAGGAGAATAAAGTTTCCGATATCTTGGTTTGCAGTCAAAACAGCATGGGTGACCATAATTATCGTGTAAAGATGCAAACAATTGCAAATGTGTAGTTTAAATTTTAATGCACGGAACCAATGTGGGTTAATAATATTGCATTGTGTAAACTTCTGTGTAAACATACAAGCTCGTTTAACAAATTTTCCCATTTCCCAGACGAATTCGGCGAAGTAACCTACAGCCTCTCAGGCGAGTCAGCAGGACAATTCGACATTGATCCTCACACCGGTGTCATCACCATCGCTGAGGGCGCTGTTCTTGATAGAGAGGTAGCTGGCGATGTGTGGCTGAGAGCCATCGCTAGTGATAATGCTCCTGCACATATTAGGAAGATTACCAGCGTTCCGGTGAGTAGTATTATTGTTATAGGAATGTTCCTACCTTTCCAAATCAGAAATACGTTTATCTTGTATCGGCTCTGCCAAACCAAATAACTTCATTTCCTGTGTTCTCCATTTACCGTGATCTACCGTTGACGAATGGTGCTAATCCATGCGTCATGTTCGTGAACGGGCGCCGTCAGTTGGGACTGGTCATCTCTTAGCTGCCAGGGCTTATTATAATTTTTTTTTAATTGTTCTTTTTTTAACTTTTTATTACGGACGCTTCTCATGTGCACGTCTTTCTACATTGTTCTCACATGTATAATTTCAACATGAATGATGTAACCAATATTTTGTAACAATTTTTTATTTAAAAAAAGTATCCGTGGAGTTTCTTGCCCGTTCTTCTCCATAGGTACCTACTACGCTTTGGAATGGGCAACTAGCTTCATACCTATTTCTGACAGACCGATTCCTTGACAATTCAAAAGTGCCTGTAAATGGTTTAACTGAAATAAATGCTTTGAGTTTGAGTTGAGTTTGAGTTTGTAATGCATATATCCACTTACCATTATTATTTATCTGCCTTCTTATCTCACTTTGAATGTGAAATTAAAATATTATCAACTAGGTAAATAGGTTCTGTTACTTTCAAGTATTTGTCTATCCATCCGTCTGTGGCATCGTAGCTTCTAAACGGATATACCTATTACAACAGCTATTATATTTTTGTCTATTCTTTGGACTTACAGTCTGTTTACTACCCGACGAAGGTTTTTTCGGCTAAACGTGATTAACAAAGATCTATCAGGAAAGCGTGTAACTGTATATATCATCATCATCATCATCATTTCAGCCGAAAGACGTCCACTGTTGGTCATAGGTCTCCCCCAAGCACTACCACTTCGACCAATTCTGTGCTTTCCGCATCCAGCGGATTCTTATGGCCTTCACAAGGTCATCGGTCTGTAAATATAAGAAACCATTATTAAATCATCGCCCGTTAACATTTCCTACCCCCATCTTTTTCCAGGTTCACATAAAAATCCTAGACATAAATGACCACCCACCGATCTTCAGCCAGAAGGTGTACAAGAGTACGATAGCAGAGAACCTGCAGCTGAACCCTCCAGCTGCCATCCTGCAAGTGTTGGCTGATGATAAGGATGAGGGGATCAACGGGAAGATTGAGTATAAGATTGTGGAGCAGAGTGAGCCTGGTAAGAACTCAATAATGAACAGCAAAATGAATTTTCACGTGAACTTTTAAGTGAATATTTCCTGCAACACTAAAACAAAAATTATGCATTTTTTTATGTTATCATCATGTTTTTATGTTATCGTTATGAGAGTATAGACGGCTACACATCAAGCTATACATTTCCAGTTTATGCTGATCTCACATTGTATAGGGTTTCCGTACAATACGAGGTCAGCTAATACTGGAAATGAACCGATGATGATGATTATGATGATTGATGTGTAGCCGTGTGTACCTTTTGCTTTACTATATTTAAAAATGTATAACATGAATTTGATTTATGTTCTAATCTCGAAAATAAATTGTAAATGCATAATTTTTGGTATACCAAATTCATCCGTATGAAAAAGAAGTTAAAGTCGAATAACAATAACTATCAAATCTGCTAATACATCTGCATCACTTCCAAGATCTGTGCTGACCCCTACACATCTATCACACTCCTTTTAAACACCCATTCTCTTGCAGGCGTGTTCACAGTAGACCCGACCAACGGCATCATCTACCCGGCCAAGCCCGTGGCCGGCAACACGTCGTACCACCTCTCGGTGACGGCGCGGGACGAGGCGGGCGCCGGGCCGCACACGGACGTCGCGCGGGTGGACATCAGCGTGCTCAGCGTCAACAGGCACAGCCCCGTGTTCACGCAGCCGCCGCCAGACCAGAGGCAGCTGGAAATTCCCGAGGTGAGTGTCTGAAGAGTTGTTGATATAGATTTTAAAATAGCCTTTATTGTATTTGTTCGAAGTGAGAAGGAAATGATAAAAGCAAAAGAGGTGATTGGTAGTGGTTTTTGAAGCACAAAACATACAGCAGTATCCCTCTTTTGCGGTCCAGTTTTGCTTTACGCAAGACAGGGTAGAGACCAAACCCTATAAGCAACACAATTTGAGATTTTGATGGAATATCACACTTTTATATTTATTTACATATAAACTGTCAACTATCTAATGCGATAACGATTATCTAATGCGCCTTCGATTTTGTCTGAAAATAATACAGTAAATGTTTCGAAAATACTATACAGGGTGGCAGGGACATCGACGCGAAAACTGAAACCATGTATTCAGTACATGATTGTGAACAACCCCTGCATTGAAATTTTTCGTCGGTTATTTAAAAAAAAATCGGCTGTTTCATAGAAAAGTGCAATACCTACGCGGTCAAAATGTATGGAACAGCAATTTTTTTTTGATAACCGACGAAAAATTTCAACGCAATGGGGTTCAGAATCATGTACTGAATTCATGGTTTCAGTTTTCGCGTCGATGTACCTGCCACCATGTATTCAAAGAAGAAAAAAATATATAATTATATCTTTTAATAAATTGATTACGAATCTATTAATTTCGTCATCAATAATTATAAGCATGGCTGAAAAATATTTCTCGTTGGTATGTGAAGCCAAGTCAGAGGCCCATGAGCGGCTTTAAAAAACTCTGACACCAGGTTAGGCACTAACCACACGAAAAGATGAAGAAGAAGAACCACACCTTTATCACAATTTGTACTAACTTACATTTACAACCACAGAATGCTGCCCAATCTGACTACCTCATCACCACAATAAAAGCCACAGATGAAGACAGCGGTGAGAATGGCCGCGTATCATACTTCCTCAAGGTGGACAACCAGAACGTGGGGGAGACGCAGGAGTTCAGCCTGGACAAGGTTACTGGGGAACTGAGGACCAAGACCTTCCTGGATAGAGAGCATAAGGCTGAGTATCAGGTTAGTTGGAGCACCTATTTGTACCCGACTACGGCGAAGTCAAAAGGAAGGGTTATGTATTTTTATACCAAGCGTTTCATTGAATCTATTCCTGTGAAAAAGCTAAGAGTGATTGGACTAAAGTTACTCCCGTGAGAAATTCAATTTTGTCAGCAAAAACTCTTAAATATCAGGTGTAATATACGATATGTATATATCGTATATTACATTTGCAGCAGTGATAGCCTAGTGGTGTGACCGTCAGACTGCCAAGTCATATGTCTCGAGTTCGAACCCAAGGCACGCACCTCTGACTTTTCGGATTCATGTGCGTATTGTATAGTTATCACTTGCTTCAAAAAGGTGAAGGAAAACATTATGAGGAAACCGGCATGCCTGAGAGATATTTCTCGACGGCATATGCAAGCCAAGTCAGAGGCCCATGGGCGGCCTAAAATCTCTGATACCAGGTTGGTCATTAACTGCACGAAAAAGAAGATTACACCTCGGTGATGAGCGGTATGTTATGACCAGTGATCGGAATAGGCTGGTTATATTTACCTAAACTTCGGAGAACAGAGTATTACATTGAGAACAAATTATATATAAAGCTTATTTTCAACTTACTGAAGATTTTTTCCGAATCCCGGGGAAAAAAAACATAGTCGTAAGGAAGTCTCCACTTTCTGTCTCTGTTCTCCGAAGTTTAGGCAAATATAGTCAGCCTATTCCGATCACTGGTTATGACATATTGTGCATATTCAAGGGTTCTGCCCAACAAAGTATTGAAAATCGTAGAAATTAGCTCTCCTAAAAATCTACAGGCCCTGCTGTCTTCTGTATCACTGAGTACAATATAGAAACCACACCCCATCTAGCCTTACCTCTATTTCTCATTTTCCCAGCTGGTAATAGCAGCAGTAGACAATGGCACACCAGCTCAGTTCGAAAGCCTGCGACTCCTGACTGTGGTGCTAGTTGACGACAACGATAACGCACCTCGCTTCTCTTCGCCTCTTCATCAGTTTAGCATCAAGGAGAACTTGTTGCCAGGAGTTATTATTGGTAAGTTCCAATTACCTTCAATTTTAATGGTGTTTACAACATTGAGAAGATTTTCAAAATTAATTGTCAACTCTTGTACCTACGATTTATTGTACAGCATTATTTTTTTCCGGTATCGAAATACATATATCTTTAGAGGTATGAGGAACAGGGTGTAAAGTTCACTCAAGCTCTATAGAAAAGAGAGGATCCTCCGGCCAGACGGGTGTCGTGTCTGGCGGGCAACTGCCCAACGATTGATGTAGGGGAAGTTATACCGGGTGTTTTTTTTACCGTCTCGAAATTGTTACAGGGTGTTCTACCCATGAATATAAACAACTTTCACTATGGGAGTAACTCTGAAATCACGAAAAAAAAATCAGCTGTTTATACAAAAGTTCAATACCTACTTGACCAAAATGTAGAACTCCCTGTAAAAATTTCGAGACGGTAATAAAAATCATCCGGTAGGTATATATGCTCTTCGGGCTTGCGGTGAGCAATGGGCAGCTCGCCGTCCGATAAGGATCAAGCCCGGGTCGACGGCGCGTTGTGTTCCACGCGCGCCTCAAAGAGATGTCAGCAGAATTGACGGGGTCCGCTAGGGCCAGTGCCTGCCGGGGGTTCGAAGAAAACCGATAGGGACATCGTGGCCCCCCGGCAACAGGGCAACTGAAGGAACACGGGTGGGTTTTAGTCAGTAAGAGTCTGACACGCCCTCCCGCTCCGCCCAGAGCGGGAGAAGTTATTTGATGATTTCCCAGCCAAAAAAAAAAAAAGAAAAAAAAAAGGTATATATATGCTCTTCGCGCGGTAAACTCTAATTGCGCTATGCAGGATTTGTGTGACGTCAGGTCTTTGATGTCTTTGATGTTCACATGTGGACACATACCCACTATGGAGTATATAGTGCTTTATCATGGCCTTATCTGTAACCATAACGTCACCACCAGTGTTTTAGCTCTTTTTTTGTACCTTATGTCATCCATTATTGTGATTTGCAGAAGACTTTATTATTTTTACTTTATTCACAGGAACTGTAAAAGCGACGGACAAAGATTCCGGCGAGAATGGCAAGGTTTACTACCATGTGCTGGAAGGCAACCAAGAAGGTACATTTACTGTGGACAGAACGCAGGGAATCATCAGAGCTAACATCAGCTTTGACAGGTAAGCACTTAGGAATGTAAATACAATTTTTTTTCCTCGTAGAATTTATTTAGGAGTAGTTACAAAGATTAAATGATTATTTTTAAGAGAAGAAACTTAGCCTTTTCTCCTAATTTTCATAATGATAAATATTTTGGTCTGGGCCCAGTACCTATCTACACTTTTACTGTTTATCCATTTCATTGTTGAATATTGGCTAAATAATTTAAAAGAAGAAATCACAGTCATGATCTGATATGACCAAGACCCATGTCTGGACTGAAAAAGAGACTGTGACCTCTTAGTTTGTATCAATATTTCTTCTCAGAGTAGGCAGATAGGAGTTACCGAACACATATAGCTTTAAAAAATGATGTGTGAAAATAAGTGTTTGTACAAATCTACTTAGGGCGGATTCGACCAAATGCCATGTTACACTAGAGTAACTAACCCTGAAATAATTTTACTCATTGGTCTTACTCTCAGATAACTTCGTTTGCGTTTTTCCATCACAAATGTAGAGTAGCTGTTTAGAATTAAACAAACAAGTTTGTATAACTTTGTATAATTATTAAAACCTTCACAGTAAGTATTTTAGTTGCACGTTGCAATGCACGGTCGTCGTGCGTTCGTAGTTCGCGGAGCAGTCCGGCGTGGCGCGGCGGTCGGTCGGCTGCGCTGGCGTTACCGCCCCTCGTCCCTCTCTTCCCTTCACTCGCCTGCTTGGCGTGTTATCGAGTACGCGCGCGTGTGTGTGTAGTGAGGGGCGCGTACAGTAGCCAATACTGGGTATTGTTACTCTTGAGTTGATGAATGCACATGTAAGCCAACTAAAATGGAAATGCAATTGTTTATAAAGCGGAATGCAAGATTTTATGTTCACATAATTTTGGCTGTTTTTATTAGTTTCAACTGAATATTCAGACGTGTGTACGGCTTTTCGAATCCGTTTTGTTAGAGATCTTAATTTTTTGTTGTGGATTTGTGGTAATTTTAAATAAATAATAAATCTGATCGTAGGTCGTGGGTTCGTAAAATTATTTCAAAAAGTAGAAAATAAAAAAACAGACTGTGTTACGATGAAGCAAAAACTCGCCGAATGGCAAATTATATCCCACTAATATAATAGTCAAACGACAAACTGCTCGATCATATTTGGTAAACGTTACGTTATTAAAAAAATATCGTTACCAATCACAAAACTACAAAAAATATCAACATGCTCTCATGCTGTGAACCACAGACTATTAACTATTAAAAACAAAGCATACGAAAACATCTGGTAATGTAGCGGTCGCCATTATATAACTCTCGGAGAACTTGTTTACTCGGTGCATTTTGGCGGTATAACGATTTACTCTCGGATATACAATTATTCCGGGATTTAAATTTGGTAAAACGAAAAGTTGTCTAACTCTAGAGTAATTAGTGATTTTATTCCCACGATAAGACTTAGGTATACAAGTTTGGTCGAATCCGCCCTTACTGGAATAAATATTATTTATCATTTATCTATCACCCATAATTTACATAAACTATTTTCCTTTGCAGAGAAAAGCAGTCGGAATACTCATTCACAGTGTACGCAAGCAACAACCCTATCTTGGAACACGCAGCCGCCATCTTGAACTCAGTGGACAACGCGACCGACGGCCAGGACCCCAGCGTGACGGGCGTGAAGGTGCGGGTCCTGGACGAGAACGACAACGAGCCCAAGTTCCAGCATAAGGTTTATTATGCAGGTTAGTTCAACTTAGATTAGGAGGTTAGTTTACGTTACCAAGTCGTTGCAGATGTGATTAGGGTTGCCAACCATGCTGTTAAAAACAGTATCATACTGTTTTTCACTCGAAAATACTGTTTAAGTACTGTTCAACAAAAATAAAGTATATGAATATACTGTTTTCACTGATAGCCAGAGCAATACCTAAATAAAAAGTTTCATGTACTACGTTCATGCATGCACCTGGGCATGGGCGCGGTGGTTCAGTGTCTCGCATTTTCGGGACATATTAAATAGATAATTATTACAAAAATATCTTTTAGATTAACTAGTATTATATTTAGTTCTGCCACCTCAGTATTCACAGAATGAGTGTTATCAGTGACCAGTTATCAGTTTTGACGTTCAAAAGTGCCTTTTTGTGCCTAATTGAAATAAATTATTTGACTTTGCATGATTAATGCTAAGTTGTGGGACCATAGAAATACAGCTTCAATACATTTATGTAACAAAAAAATTGCTCCTTGTCTATTAGCCGAGGTTTACGAAGCCTTCAAACTTGGTGCTAAATTGATGACTTGCGCGAGTGGCACTAATAAATCCATTATTTTTTTATTAAAATACTGTTTGTTTTTCCGAGATACTGTTTATTTTCCCACTTTGACCATAATATACTTTATTTATTGTACAAAAAGTTGGCAACCTTAGATGTGATGCAAAGCTCAGATAAAGAATGTAAATATTTACTACTAACTAACCACTTACAATGCTGATTGCAAGTAGTTAGTTCGTTACTTTTTAAGATACTCTACAATAGGCCTGTGTCCAATTTTTTTGTCTGTCTTGTTGATTATAAAAAAAATATAGAACACGTATTTTTTTTTGACGTAACCAAAAAATTACGGCTATACTTTGAGTTAAAATGTGGCATGACGTCACGCCTTGCTAGATTTTATACTGAGTTGTGACGTAGCCCCCACTCCCCAACTTTAATGCGTATTTTCTAAGTTATTTTTGATTAATATGACAAAGCAAAAAATACGTGTCTAATATTTTTTTTATTATCTGAAAGACGGACTAAATATTTTTTTTATTATCTGAAAGACGGTCTTTTTTTACGTAGACAATTACCGTATTGAAATCAGCTCTCTTTTTTTTTTTTGAGTAGCAATATCATGGGTACCTGAACTACGGGAAGACGGAGAGTTATTCCTGATTCTTAGCCACCCAAGTTAGTGAAAACTAATAAAAAAGGATTGTGTGGTTTTATGAAACCACGGTAAAAGTGAAACTTTTATAGGCGCCGCCATATTGGCCTTGGCTGCTCTGACGAGCGCCTTTCACTTTATCCCTACTCCGCGGCCGACCGTCACGCGACATGCAACACACAGACGAAAAAGTTTGAGACGATGTAATAAAAGTTTCACTTTAAAAGCGCCATTTTTATGCATTCTTTTCCCACAGGCATAAAACACACAGCCCGAGTTAACGAGCCAGTAATATCAGTGATTGCTGAAGACCCGGATTTGGACGAGAATGGGACCATTGTGTACATGGTGGCCGCCTCCAACTTGTACAAGTTTGGAGCCTCGCAGTCTAGTGGTAGCGTCGTGCCTTCGCCTTTTAACATAAGTCAGGATGGTGAGTCACAATAAATTACCTACCTGCATTCGCATTTATTTATTTATTTTGGATCTCCAACAAAAGATGTACACAATATATGACACACAATTAAAGGGCAACATCGGGTATTAAGTAGGTGTACTCCTTCACTTATCTCATTATCTGTTACGACGCCTCATTGAGGTGGATAACAATTAAAATTCTATTGTGTCTCGTTAATGACAGTTGAAAGGTTATAGGAGATCACAGCATGCACAATAAAGTTAAAAACTAAGCTAACAAAGTTAAAACATTAATAAAAGGTAAAATTTTGAAAATAAAATGAATTTTTGAAGAACATAAAAAGAAAATAAATATAACATTTAGAGAAACTATTAAATTAAGTCTAATAAACACTTATTATATTTGGACAGAGACTCGCAGATGTCTAAGTTCGTTGTTTTAAATGCATTGATGAAAATTATGTTGATCTAGTCCGCAAAAAAAAAATTGACATCGGTGGTTAGAAGGTATCTTTTAGCGCCACGCCATCACAATCTGTGACCAATTAAAGAAAGAAAATTCGTTTATTTGCGGTAAACATGACGCAAAGAAAGATAAAAAACACGCAAATAACAAATTGGGGGAAAATATGCGTCACATCCACGCAAAACGGCCATCGCTCAGCATAATGCTGCGATCCCATGCGAGACAGAGCCCCAGCGCTGGTTTTCAGCGACAGCCGGCGCTGACGTGACGACATCAACCGGTGCAGCATATAGTGAAATAACAAATCAAAAATAAAACAGTCCTAAATGTTCTGGTAATTGGTCGCAAATTGTGGTTGTGTGCTGGTTGGTTGACGTTTGCAAAAACCCGAGACATGCTTGTTTGCAAGGTGCTTATATCAAACTTGATTTCAACTAAACTAATTACAGATTCAGATTCAGATTTATTTTGCCAACAGTAGGTACAGGTATAAGATGGTCCATCACTAAGTTTTTCCGCTACATTCTACCATACGGCATGCAAAGTCGTAAAAACTAAAAAAAAACAGTTTTCAAATAAATCATGCAGTCGTAAAAACTAACGATACAATTTTATCTAAATTAACAATATTAATAATTAAGTCATTCTGATATAATATAAATTATCGTATATGTCATTTATATTTTTATAGTTATATATTTTTATCATTTAAAAAGTCAAATCAAGTTATCAGAGTCAAATTAAAATTGGCAAAAAAATAAATAATACAAAAAAAATATAGAATTTAAAACTAGCATAATAATAATAAAGAAATACACAATGTCAATAATTAAATCTAAAGATTAGGGTCATTAAAAAATCATTAATTTAATAGTAACACTTATCAAGCAATAGGGCTGTCAGTTTCTTTTTAAACATTTGGATTGGGTAATTTTTAAAAATATTTGGTATTTTATTATAAATGGTGGGACCCAAGCCGAAAACACTTTTCGTTAGTAAAGCTGTATTGTAACTACCATTTTGTAATAGGTTTTTATATTGACTTCTAACAGGCTCTTTTCTAGTTTCTGACACTGTTAGAAAGTAATTCTTATGTTTTCTCACAAAAATTGCCATTTCTAAAATATATGACAGTATTTTTTACAGACACATGAATTGTCATGCCAAAGTAATATATAAATCTGATGTCCATTTTTCAGGAATACTGATGACAGCGCACTACATGGCAGAGTATAACCAGGACCGATTTGTGTTAGATATTATCGCACAGGAACTCGCTCCGCCACATCGTCAAGCGAAGGCTCAAGTTTACGTAAGTAACTCCTCAGATTGCACGTGTTATAATAGCTTACAACCACTATTGTCAACATCATATCATCATCTGCCTGCCTTTTCCCAACTATGTTAGGGTCAGCTTCCAGTCTAACCGGATGCAGCTGAATACCAGTATTTTACATGGAGCGACTGCTTATCTGACCTTCACAACCTAGTTACTACGTAATACGTTACCCTTTGGTAAGACTGGTTGTCAGATTTTTGGGTTTCTGACGACCCGTAACGCCTGTCAAAGATCTACATCTCAAACCCACCAATTAAAATCTTCTTCTTCGTCTTGTGATTTTGACTGATTACATCACTGTCAAAATCATAGTGATCTTTATTCTTCATGCAATAAGGTTGCTCTTGGATTGCTGCTTGGTTTGCTGTCAGAGGTGAAATAACTTAGAGAGAGATTTTAGAAAATTAAAGAGAAACTTAAATTTCAATAACATGTTTGTGTTATTAGCCACAAACTCTCGTATTAAACCATAGAGGTATGGGGAACAGGGTGACAAGTTCACTCATCCTCTATAGAAAAGGGAGGATCCTCCGACCAGATGGGAGTTGTATCTGGTGGGCTACTGCCCGACGTTTAATGTCGGGGCGTTGTATATATACTTGTCGTGCGGTAAACGCTGCTTGCGCGTTGCAGGATTTTGCGTGACGTCATGGTGATGCGTTGTTCACATGTGATGCTGCTACAAATCATTCCACTTCCTAAGTTACAGTATTCTTTTATTTCTATTGTCAGGTATGGATTATCGACCGCTCGTCGTTGATCCGCATGGTAGTGTCCCGCAGCTGCGGCGCGGCAGTGGCGGGGGTGCAGCGCCGCCTGGCCGCCGCCGCCGCCGCGCTGCTGGTGCCGGGCCGGAGGCTGCCGCTCGTGCAGGCCGACAGGCGGTATGATGACTGGTAAGTGTCCGTCCTAGATCCGCATGGTAGTGTCCCGCAGCTGCGGCGCGGCAGTGGCGGGGGTGCAGCGCCGCCTGGCCGCCGCCGCCGCCGCGCTGCTGGTGCCGGGCCGGAGGCTGCCGCTCGTGCAGGCCGACAGGCGGTATGATGACTGGTAAGTGTCCGTCCTAGATCCGCATGGTAGTGTCCCGCAGCTGCGGCGCGGCAGTGGCGGGGGTGCAGCGCCGCCTGGCCGCCGCCGCCGCCGCGCTGCTGGTGCCGGGCCGGAGGCTGCCGCTCGTGCAGGCCGACAGGCGGTATGATGACTGGTAAGTGTCCGTCCTAGATCCGCATGGTAGTGTCCCGCAGCTGCGGCGCGGCAGTGGCGGGGGTGCAGCGCCGCCTGGCCGCCGCCGCCGCCGCGCTGCTGGTGCCGGGCCGGAGGCTGCCGCTCGTGCAGGCCGACAGGCGGTATGATGACTGGTAAGTGTCCGTCCTAGATCCGCATGGTAGTGTCCCGCAGCTGCGGCGCGGCAGTGGCGGGGGTGCAGCGCCGCCTGGCCGCCGCCGCCGCCGCGCTGCTGGTGCCGGGCCGGAGGCTGCCGCTCGTGCAGGCCGACAGGCGGTATGATGACTGGTAAGTGTCCGTCCTAGATCCGCATGGTAGTGTCCCGCAGCTGCGGCGCGGCAGTGGCGGGGGTGCAGCGCCGCCTGGCCGCCGCCGCCGCCGCGCTGCTGGTGCCGGGCCGGAGGCTGCCGCTCGTGCAGGCCGACAGGCGGTATGATGACTGGTAAGTGTCCGTCCTAGATCCGCATGGTAGTGTCCCGCAGCTGCGGCGCGGCAGTGGCGGGGGTGCAGCGCCGCCTGGCCGCCGCCGCCGCCGCGCTGCTGGTGCCGGGCCGGAGGCTGCCGCTCGTGCAGGCCGACAGGCGGTATGATGACTGGTAAGTGTCCGTCCTAGATCCGCATGGTAGTGTCCCGCAGCTGCGGCGCGGCAGTGGCGGGGGTGCAGCGCCGCCTGGCCGCCGCCGCCGCCGCGCTGCTGGTGCCGGGCCGGAGGCTGCCGCTCGTGCAGGCCGACAGGCGGTATGATGACTGGTAAGTGTCCGTCCTAGATCCGCATGGTAGTGTCCCGCAGCTGCGGCGCGGCAGTGGCGGGTTGTTACAAACTTTTTGCAGTAACAATATATATATTGCAGGTCAATGAGATGCTACGTATGATCCATGGGGCTTATACAAAAATTAACCCAGGCAGGGACCGCGAAACTACTCCACGACGGGGGGGGCAAACTTCTTTGGTTACCCCCTTCCAAAAACAATATAATGTACTTTAAATTCCGTCAAAACAAAAAGCAAATCTTTTTCTAACGTACATGCGCTTTTTCATCAAAGCTCTGTGAAAGATAGCACAGAGAAACCTTCTTTACCGAGTAGTAAAATTGGAGGGGGCGCCCCCCATTTGTTTTTGGGGGGCCTCTGCCCCCCACTTCCGCGGTACCTTAACACAGGTTAGACAAAAAATCGTAATATTTCTGACTAGGACTCTGGACCTTGTCACTGGCATGAATATTACGTCCTTTCGATAGCATGCCTCGATCACTCGATTATATACCCAAAATCATAACAAAAAAAACATACAGACGAACATAGAACCTCCTCCTTTTTGGAAGTCGGTTAAAAAAATTATAAGAATTATTATTCGTTCGGTGATATCTTTTATCCGTTTCCCTTAGAAATGTTCAAATGTCATGAATACATTGAAGATTAGAAATAGATTCAAAGCAAGTCTTCCTAACAAATAAAAACGTAACTCACTCCATTACTAAAACAAAACTTCTCTCTTTGACTCTAGGTGTGAAATCCACCTCCACGCAGTAGACCCGACCACATACCAAGTGCTACCAGTGGAGAAGGTTCTGGAAACCATCGACTCGAAGTATGACGAGCTCAAGGATGTCTATCAGGAGTATGGAGTGGAGACCTTGATTGCTGCCAGTGCTACTTCAAAAGGTATGATAGTTGAAGTCTGGTTTCCTATTTAATTAGTCAATCAGTCTTCTGCAACAGCTGGATATCGAGATCATACATCAAAAATAATACAAGCGCAATAATGCAAGCGCTACTGCTGAGCATGAGATTCTGGGTTCGATTCCCGGTTCGGGCAAAGTGTTATTGGGTTTTTCTATCTGAAATTTCTCAGTAGCAGCTCGGAGTCTGGATTTGTGCCCGGTTGATGGCAATAGGCTCGCCCCCTATTACATGGGACTTAAACATAACTGGCGAAATGTAGGTGTACCTGCTACAGGGATACCTCTGCCCAACCCTTCGAGGAAACAAGGCGTGATGTTATGGGTGTTATGTTTATCAATTTTATTTTAAACAAAGACATTACTGTTTTTGTAGGCTTCACCGCAGTCGAATAAAGACCGTTGAAATGATTTCCGTATTTTTTTGCGAGTCACGGTTTCAAAGATTTTCTGTACCAGCATTTTTTTTTATAATTTTGCCTTCTTCTTTTCCAGCACCAGACAGTTTTGATCCAGCATTAGCAGCGTTGATAGCGCTACTTATCGTGTTATTCACTGGAATTGTCACATTTATAGTCGTATGCGCCTGTCTGAAACACTGGTAAGTTGGCTTTAATTTAACAAAAACTGTAGTGATCTCTCGTTACCCATCAACTAACTGAAGGTACAGTATTTCTATTTCCTTAATGTCCCTCGGCAAACTTCGTGATTCGTCAGTCGTCGGATTTCTATCGGTTGCCCTTTGGGTGCAGACCGGACGCTCTCAATCGACTTAGAAGTAGAAGTATACAGAGTTGTTATTAGAGAAAAGATGCTAAAGTCGCAGGCACGACAGATAGGCAAATAGTTTTACAGCTCTATATAGTTCACACGGAAATCAAAACAAAACAACAATAAAGTACTTAATTCTGAATTCAAATTATTATATTATATAATAAATCTAGTAATTGATGGACGTGGAAATTAGCATTCGTTTGTATTCAGAAAAGCGATGATTCCCGAGGGCCATTAAGAAAATAGAAATATTGAACTTTAATAAACATTTATCATAATTTAAGAACAAGCTGCGGAGGCTGCAGTGTAGACAAAAAGACTTGCAAGCAATAAGATCTAGGCCTTGTATAAAATCAAAACATATCCACGTAGGTCCGGGCCAAGGTCTTCTATACTCCGTTTGAAATAAGATTAGACATTTAACTAAACCTTTTTTACAGTCCGTTCAACCGATTTTGACTTCTATTGCGATGGCGGCATGACAAATGGCAGCTGCAGTAAACAGTTGGTTTGTAACCACTTTTTTTGCCTTTAATACCATCTTTATGCCTACGGTATAGAAGTCAAAATCGGTTGATCGGACTGTAAAAAAGGTTTGTTTAAATGTCTAATCTTATTTCAAACGGTGTATAGGCCTCAGGCAATCATATCTTAGTATCCATACATCAGATCATGTTCCGGAACCTTATATTTTTTATCTAAGACCGCGGGTCTAAAACGGCCACACTAAGCAATTCATTTTCTGAATTCCCAGCAATTCCTCTATGGTGAAACATATTTTATCTGAGTCATATTCAATTCAATTCTCAGAATCATATTTGGTGTAAATATTGCCGCATGAAAAAATTAAGTCCGTAATTTTACCGGATAATTTTTCTTTACAGTTTTTTTTAATCAAATGAGATTTTTATTTTTATTTCTACAGTTTAAATGTTATTTCAATATAATACAAAGCTGTCAAACAGATAAATTGCGTAATATGAATTGAACGCAGATAATATTATGAATTGTCAGTTTGTGACAGTTTGTGTGATTCATAATATTATCCTATTATGATTCTGCCAAAGCGGCCGTTGTAAGTCCCCTGATCTTATGTTAACTTTCAAGAGTTAATATTATAAATGCACCATCTTTCGTTCCAGGGTAATACCACCACCATCGCTGCAATCAAGCAAGGGTGACAGCCTGGCCCGTCGACGTATCTTAGAGGAACTATCCACGACTGAGAACCCTTTGTGGCTGGAAACCAAACTCCGGCCGTATGAGGAACAGGAGCTCACTATGAACGTGTTCGGAGACCAGAACGAACAGCAAGTCGTTGAACCGGCACCGGTATGTGGAATACTTAGAATTTTCTGGAAGATGCGTGTGGAGAAATAAGCCTTAACATTCTTTTTTTTTTTACTATGGCCTTTGGCCTGCTTAACCGGACTTTTCCTGTGGTGGCCTTAAGCTTCTACACTTAGAGCCTCCAGCCAGGAGCGTTTAAACTATCCTAAATTAAAATTAAGCGAGTGCTCGCTAAGGGCACCCCCTGTGGGGTACGAACCTGGGCTTAGGGCGTCAACCGGAGGGAGGACATCAAGGATGGGACGGGCTGGACCTAAAACCTTTGTTTTCTATATTTATATATCACTTGTTTTTAATGCAATCTGCAGCTCGGACAGCCTAAATGATGGCATTTAATTCGCCTTTGCACCAGTATTGTGGACAAAGTTTAATAAATAAATTATTTAGAAGCTACATCCCTTTACATCGGTTTTCGCAGCGTAAATAAGCCAATTGATTCTAGTAGCCTTGTGGTGTGATCGTCAGACTCTCAAGTCATAGGTCTCAAGTTCGAACCCAAGGCACGTACACACGGCTACACATCAAGCTATATATTTCCAGTCAAAGTCAAAGTCAAAACATTTATTTCAAATAGGCCCATGTATGGCACTTTTGAACGTCAAAAATTACAAAATAATAAAATTGATTCTAGTCGTCCCTTCCAAAAGGTAGTTTTCGTATGGAGAAGAATGGGCAAGAAACTCTACCGTTACTCTTTTAAAATGTTTTACAATTGTTTGTATAATTATGTACGTACATTTGTTAAATAATTATTATATGTGAAGACGATGCACCTAGAATAAAATTACTATACCACAATAGGTAAAAAGAATTAAAAATGAAGCAACGATAGATAATTTAATATGTGATAGATACATGGTGCTCACTCAGTGTAAGCTGACCTCGCATTGTACGGAAATCCTATACAATGCGAGATCAGCATAAACATGAAATGTATAACTTGATGTGTAGCCATGTGTACCTCTGATTTTTCGGATACATGTGCGTATTGTATAATTCTCACTTGCTTCAAAAACGGTGAAGGAAAACATCGTGAGGAAACCGGCATGCCTGAGAGATATTTCTCGACGGTATGTGAAGCCAAGTCAGAGACCCATGGGCGGCTTTAAAAAAAAACTCTGACATCTGTTTAGTCACACGAAAAGAAAAGAAGAAGCGTAAATATCTTAACTTGGTGACAAGCAGCACTTTAGGGGCACAAGAGCATTTTGCGTACCAACTTTTGGGATTTATCAAAACTCGATGATTTTCGATTGTTTTCACTATTATTACGAATCGACAAAAAGATACGTGCTTGCATCGCTCATTTGTTTCATAAAACCTAAAGCTGCGTCTACGCTAGGCGAGTTAAGAACGAGCCGAGCACGAGGCGTGCTCGTTCGAGGCTCCTAAGTACGGCTACGCTACGAGAATTCATGATCTGCTCATGCTCGTTTCGCCTAGCCTAGACACAGCTTTAGCTCCGTGATAACGTGTTGCCTAAAATGACTAGCAATGACGTTCTAATTATAAGATAAGATACCATTTTTTTTGGGTGGGAAATTATCAAATAACTTCTCCCGCTCTGGGCGGAGCGGGAGGGCGTGTCAGACTCTTACTGACTAAAACCCACCCGTGTTCCTTCAGTTGCCATGTTGCCGGGGGCCACGATTTCCCTATCGGTTTTCTTCGCACCCCCGGCAGGCATCGGCCCTAGCGGACCCCGTCAATTCTGCTGACATCTCTTTGAGGCGCGCGTGGAACACAACGCGCCGTCGACCCGGGCTTGGTCCTTATCGGACGGCGAGCTACCCATTGCTCACCGACCGCAAGCCCGCGCCTACGGTGGCCGGAAATCGGAATTATAAGATACCTCACTAACTATTTTAAATATTATATTTTTAATTGCAGACGGATAACACGTACGCGACGATACAAGGCAGTCGAACGACGGAGAGATTTGGTGACTACGCAACTTTGGGTGGAGAGTCACCCACGCCGTTAGAAGCTGCCTTAGGGTTCCAGGTATGTTTTAGCTAAACAGGGTGGCAGGGACATCGACGCGAAAACTGTTACCATGGATTCAGTACATGATTCTGAACCTCCCTGCGTTGAAATTTTTCGTCGGTTATTTAAAACATTTACACATTTTAATCCAGTCAAATCGATTATTATATTCACACACCTACGCCAGTATTATCATTATAAGATTATATACAACATATATTTATCCATTTAAATAATCAAGTAATCAAATACACAATCATCATAGAACGGGAACGTTTCCAAATGCTAAACTTTACTGTAGAATACATTATTTAAATTGCGGGTATACTTACATTTTCAGTCTGCACATTCCACTTTTCACAACACCAATAACTCGCATATTTATCTCATCTACTCGACGTCCGTATGTCACTGCAGGGATCCAGCAGAATATCAGCGTCAGGTAAATTTTCCTGACACATGCTGAGCTGGACTCCCATTTGGTGCAACCTTGAGACGCACACCGCACTCTTTATTTTGCTCTTTACATTGTGTCATAGCCAATAGTGTCATCATAATGTCTTGTTTTCTTCCTTAATTTATTTTTATTTGTCACCCTGCGGCTATTTCCTAATAGCTAATTAGTTTTTATTTTATCGTGCTATTGTATGTTGTGCTGTCTTTTGTGTGCACTAAATAAACGATTTATCTATCTATCTATCTAAAAAAAATTGCTTCATCATCATCATCATCAGCCTATAAATGTTCCCACTGCTGGGACACAGGCCTCCTCTCTGTGAGAGGGAGTGGGCCGTAATCCACCACGCGGGCCCAGTGCGGGTTGGTAGATGTCACATGTCTTCGAATTTTCGGTTCTAGGACATGCCGGTTTCCTCACGATGTTTTCCTTCACCGTTTTGAAAGCAGTGCAATGGTGATGAAATAATTTACACAAAGTAAAGCGCCTGTCTGGGTAGAACCTACGACCTACAATTCGTAAGTGGCGGCCGTTACCACTGGGCCACCACTGCTCTCAACAGCAAATGGAACAGCAGATTTTTTTTAAATAACCGACGAAAAATTTCAACGCAGGGGGGTTCAGAGTCATGTACTGAATCCATGGTAACCGTTTTCGCGTCGATGTCCCTGATACCCTGTTTAATAATACTTTGAAGGCCAAGAAGGCGTTATGTACAGTCTTTAAAACTTCTCCAAATCTCTAGTCTTACTAGAAAAATTGTGTACACAAAAGTATCAAAGATTTTGTTTTAACGTCTTTTATTTGTGTCGTCTTCAGGGTAGCACGTTTAAGCCACCATCACCTGATACGCCAGAACCACCACCTAGACCCTCGGGGTTGGGAGTACTCTGATGGTAAGAACAACAGTAACTGAAATCATTGTCTATTTCTCAATATACTCGTAATATCTAAAATTAATCTTATTTTATTAAAGTGAAAACTTCTTTAGGCGCGTTGGGTGTTTTGAGATGGGAAAAAATAATTGAACTCGCGACACCGTTACCGACACCTCATTTTTGTAAACGCGATTGTGCTCTTTATTTATATCACGTTACGGATCAATATTCTATGCAAGTATTTTTCTTCCACAAGGCGATTTTGTTCAAGTTTTTTTCATCTGTTTATTTATATTAATTCTTTTAGAACTTAAGCAAAGAGACCACATTTTAGGTAAAACTTGTTAAAACTAAACTTATTTTAAGAATAAATAAATATTATATTATTTTCTTTACAGATACGTCAACACAAAATGGTGGAAGATTTATAAATATAAAGCTAAGTGTAAATATGCTGTAACTAGTTAGTGCATGTTGGCAATGTATTGCAATAATTAACGAAATTACTATTTTTGTAACATTTGCTCTCACTGTAACATACAATTTTACAATGATTACAGCTAGAGTAAAATGTATGTTACAAAATAAGTAACGTGACTCAAAATAAGACTGTCTGAAGATATACCTAACTTATATTTTGTTACCATTTTATAAAAACTTTCTTTATGTGATACATTGACAACGTCCAATTACTTTTACTTTAGGAACAAATTCCTTAAAATGTTTATATTTATTTCAAAATTTACCTTTTTGGAGAACCTAAGTACCTGAGTGAAATTTTATCATCCTCGTCTCTCAGCAGTACCCCATCTATAGACCACGAAGGCTGGATATTATTTTAACCTACTCTTTCAGAGACAAAGATAGATAAATGCTCCAAAAAGGAAAGTCTTGAAGCTATAGTAGACTGTAAAAATACCATCTTTTTAAATTATATTTTTTCTAAATATTGTGACTAGAATCTTGTCTTGAATCTCATTAAATCTTAGCCAATCTCTAGACTAACTTTAGATTTAAATCTAAATTATTTTCACCTGTTCTTGAGTTAACTACTGCCATATAAATATATTGTAAATTACAAAATATTGTACAAAATACAATATTATTTAAGACGTTATGTTAATAATTAGTGTTTTAAGGGACCACTTTTATAGTAATATCGTTTTATAAATTGTCTAAATCTACATTTTGTAGGAGGTAAATGAGCGCTCGCGCAATGATATCGATGATATTAAATCTACGTTGATTTGTGCTTGTACGTATTTTTTGTTTTGCTTGTATTAATCTTAAAAAGATTCTCATGAATCTCGAATCATGATTAAGTATCATCGTTCGACCAATCGTAGACCGAAAACCTTGTGGAATTCGCAGGAATTCGCTGATTGCAAGAAGCACAGAACCGGTCGAAGTTGCGACGCTTGGAGGAGGCCTATGTCCAACAGTGGACGTCTTTTGGGCTGAAATGATGATGATAATTATCGTTCTAGAATACAAAATAATAAAAAACTTTTGTATGCCAATGAAGTGTCTTCATCAACTATTTTTAATCGACTTCAAAAAGAAGATATCCTCACCTTTCATGATTTTCCTTCTTTAGTGACATAAAGACAGAATTTGTAAAAAACGTATTTATCGCGGAGGAATTGTAATTATGAAAGGAATTGTCGAAGCTTTAGTACCTACGTCATAACTAGAAATAATTTCGGATGTTATTAAGAAATATTCATCGTCTCTAAACTATTGCAACTTTACCCGAAATTATAGCAGTTTCTTGTACGAAAATTTATGTAACAAATTGTCAAGCACGCATAAGCTGCTGCCATTGGCTGTTGATAAATCATTTAATCAATCGTAGCAGTGATAATTTTCGTTCAAAAGACTGGTCTTTTGCCTAGGTTTCCAAATCGACTGATCGTAGTAACCTTAGGTCGCGTCCTATTTAAAAGTGATTGTCGCGTGAATACGTGATCATCACGTTCATATGACACTTTTTTCGGTGAACCTGATCGGGTGGTCGCGCTGACAGAGGACACTTTCCGGTTTTCCAAACAAAAAGTGACAAATGAACGCTTTTGAATAGGACGTGGGTTTAAAGGATACTTTTGTAACTTGTGAGAAAGAACATAAAAGTAATTAAATAATGCTAATGTCTTTTATGTACTTTGAGCCTTTTAGAAAGCTGACAATGAATAGTCCCTTAATAAATAAAAAATAAACTCAATTATACAAATATTAAAACAAATAAATAGTCAGTAAGTTAAGTACCAAGATGTAAATATATATTTTTATACCTTCAAGTATTATTTAACAACGAAAGAGCAATAAAGAGATTTTATATCGAAAATAATCTTGTTTTGATTATTACCTCCGTAGGTGTAGTTGACCTCGTAAAAGAAATTTTAGAAAGTTTCAACCTTAGTGATGTTTCAATTTACTGGGAATTGTTATCACTTTTTTTAACAATTTTGTGAGCTTGACTATTCCTCCAATTGCATTAGTACCTAGTAACTTAGGTACTGGTAAATGCTGGGTAAATCGACGAAAACGTATCGTCACCCAAACAATTCTAATTTTTGCCGTGTAAAATCGGTAAAAAAAAATATATCTTTAGAGGCTCCTTTGCAAATACTAGGAAGTGGTGAAGGGTGGGCGTTTTTGGGGGACAATCTTATGTAACTTTGACGTTCGAAAAGTGCTGATTCTCAGCTTAGTTTGAATAAATGACTTTTGAATTTTGAATAAAACTAATTCTGAAATATAGACTCTCCAGGTCATGTTTTCATACTGTAACATTTATTCAAAGTATCCATGATAGATCTAATTCTATCTAAATATCTAGACAGCTGGGACCTCAAGCATTCTTCCAGGTTGATGAGTGAGGAGTTGAAGTAAGAGTACAGGTCATTCATGGCTACTTGTTTGAGGAGCATCAGCCTTTGAATTACTTCGTCGTAGTTGTCATTCTGCATCTGTAACACATTGTGTCGGTGAAAAAATAAATGCAAAAAAATAATGGAAAAGCTAATTTTTAATCGACTTCAAAAAGAAGGAGGTTCTCAATTCGATTGCATTTTACGCGATTACTCCGCCAATTATGAATTGATTTTGATGATTCTTTTTGTTTAGTAGCTCATATTTCAGAGGTGGTCCCATATAAATTTTTATTAACTTTGCTTGGGTAGTTTTTGAATTAGCTTCAATAATACGTATTTTCCCCATGAGATCTATAGGGATGATGTTATAGTTCCTGTCACTGTTATTTACATATAGCAGGTAGTATTCAAATTTGTGTGGAGTTGGTACACACGGCTACACATCAAGCTATACTTTTCCAGCATAAGCTGACCTCGCGTTGCACGGAAATCCTATACAACGCGAGATCAGCATGAACTGGAAATGTATAGCTTGATGTGTAGTCGTGTGTATCACAACTAAAAAGTGAAAAATAAAAAACTTTTATCAAAAAAAAAAAAACAAACATCCGACTTCAAAATAAAAACACTAAAAAGGCTGAAAATATTACTTTAATTTCGAAAGTCTGTGGCAAAAAAAGAAAATACAGAACCAAAGACACCAACTTCCGAAATTAAAGTAATTATTTTTTTACTTTTTAGTGTTTTTTTTTTTTAATCGGTTGATTTTTCTTGTAAAAAGTTTTTTATTATAGTTTTCCATTTCATTTTGATCTCTGCTTTTATTTTAAAGACTTGCTACATACTTAGCTCATCGTATTTGCCGTCCACTGTTCATTAATCCACGAAAAACTACTACAGAGATGATATTTAGGACATTTACTCACATATTTAATCAAGCACTGCTGAGCCATCTCCTCATTCCCAGGGTTTTCATCACTGCATAGATTAACCAAATATCGGTATCCCTTCCTCCATTTTACTATCTACAATAAAAATTAAAAATCTGTAGCATTTTACTTAGGTACATATTCAAGTTCACTTAACACAGATAAATATACATGTCAGGATCTTCAGCTATTATAAAAACAGGTACGTAATTATTACGTACCTGTTTTTCCAATTGTTCCACATTTTCTTTCATCTCAGCATCTTTAGAGGTGGCAGTCTTCAAGCATTCATGCTCATTGTCATGATAGTACCTGATGGACCGTCTGATCTCTTTCCTATGAATATAAAGGCAGTTGATCCACTGTAATGCGAAAAATAATTTATTTATTTATTTGGCCTACCGTTCTAAATTTAGTACACATTACTCCACTCGATAGTGGCAAAAGGCCTGGTCTTTCCAATTCCAACTCTCGTATCGATATGAACTACCAACACAATAGTGTCCGTATGGATTGAGGAGCAATTTCTCATAATGGTGCCGATTCACTTTCACAAACTAAACTAAATTTAAGTTCAGTGCATGTTTTTCTTTTTATTTCATTAAGAAAAGGACAGAACATACATTTTAGTTTAGTCCTGTCAAATTAATCAGCGCCTGTCACTACTCTATATAAGTTTAGACGTGATTAAAAACTTGCCTACTAAAATTACGTCAATTTACGTCAAGCGCTGATTAATTTGACAGGACTAAACTAAAATTTATCTTCTGTCCTTTTCTTAATGAAATAGAAAGAAAAAGATGCACTGAACTTTAGTTTAGTTTGTGAACAAGGGAATCGGCACCAATGTCTCATGTAGTAAATTAGCCGACAGGATGGTTAAGGTGGCTCCTCAATTCAGACGTTTGAATTTAGGAGCCACCTTAAACGTCCTGTAACTTTTTAAGAGTTTTACGATACAAATTCCAGAACCAGGCTTACAAATTTCGGCTAATTTACTACTAAATATTGGTAGTACCCGCGTTTAAACATATGATATGGTTCCTCAATTAATACGGACAAATACAATATGGCATGGTAAACCCATGCTGAAAAAACCTTTCAACTGGGCACTATACTTATAGTGCCCAGTTGAAAGGTTCTTTCACCACATTCCATCATTCTTCCACATTTTATCAGCTCCTGTACTTACAGGAGCTGATAAAATGTGGATAAGTGCCTGGTCAGAAGAACCTGTCTTTCGCTATGAACTGTGGTAGCCAGCAAAAGGAAACTAGCAGCTTCTACACGTACTTAATCATAAACCTCATCATAACTATTGTCATTTATAAAAACCTAAGGTAAAATCAATTTCTTTAATTTCAGAAGCCACTTCGTACCTTTTCATTCCCATTGCTCTTAAAGCTATGCTCCTGATGCTTCACCATCTGCAGCCGATACTTCATGGTCACATCCAGCCTCTTAATCTGGTACTCATCAGCCCAGCTCAACATCAGCTTCCTGTCATCTTTATGTAAGATTCTTGATGCGTTGAGATCCAGCTCGTATTTCTGGATCAATAGTTTAGTGTCTGCTGGCTGGAAAACATGGTGGTAGAAAATGATCAGTGTTTATTTAGATAAATGTATCAGACACTCTTACGTCTGATGTATCCTGGGGAAGCAGTCTTACTGATGGGGCAATCTTTATACCATGACATGCAAGCTGTTCGTGTCGAAATAAGAAAAGAGGAAGCGAATCAGTATCACCCGTTCCTATCAGCTGTAATAGACCAATATTATTTCTGTCAACTGCTGAGAAACGGCACAGACACTGTTGCCCATCATCTTCATATTCCTCTTCTTGAATGGTGCCTAGTAGCGGGAAAAATGTTGTCTTTGTTTGCTAAAACCCAGACAGTAAAGTTCACACATTTTCGAAAATGAGCAGCATAACCCGGGTTGTCTCCTATCCTATGATATCTTAGCTGCCTATATGGTTCTCCATTGTGTTCCCTAACTTTTTTATCCATAATCTAAAGTGCCATAATGTTTTTAGTCCGAATCCGGCCCCACGCGAGCTTATCGTCGCAGATGGTTTAACGCTCACCACCACAGCTTCGTCTTGCTACAGCCTCAGCCGCGGCGGCGAGCATTACAACCACCTGCTCCTCAACTCGCAGGTCGCCTCGCCCCTCCGCGCCTACGCGATTTTAAATTACACTCTAGGGGTAGGGCAGACAAGACTGCGTGGAGTCGGATTAACAGCGATTCGTTTCTGTCACCTAAATTTTAGCAAAAGTTTTAGGACTAACATTTTTGTTTGAACATTCGGAATAATACAAATTATATAATACAATACTTAGGACATATGACTTTATTTCATGCAAAATTAGGAGATTAAATTATTATAGTACTCGATATTATGACAGAGTAGTTTTAGAAGTAAAGATAATTATGTAAAACAAAATTTCGAATTTTTTAACATTATGGTTACTGAAGTTTATAGCAAACGTGTTATGGATAATGATTTTCGGACAAACAATTTTAGGAGAAGAAGGGACTACCGCCTATATCCACACCCACGGAATGGTAAGGCACCCTATAAATAACTCAGACCACACTGCATACAATAATATCAAATAACTTAGTGTACCTAATCAAAGAGTCAACAAGTCAAGAAGGAAGCGTACTTACCTCCCAAGAAGCACTCCTGAGTACAGGCAACAACAAAATAAATAATTTAAATAAAAACATTTTTGAAAACTAAATTATTCTGATATTGCGGCGATCTAGTCGAGAGCACGATGTGCATTGCCTTATCTGTGGCAGATTAAACTCAATCTGAAGTAAAGATAGCAATTTATTTATGTAAATAAATAATTAATATTAATATGATGAAAATATTATTGATAGTGTAGAAATGAGACAAGTACGCAATTACGAAGGTCAAAGGTCACTCTACAAATACCTAGCGTAAAAGATTATATCAAGAAGACAATATGGAGTTTGCAAAATTCACAGGTGCTGACTTTCAATATTCTTCTCTGGTGTTATGCTAATAGCAACCACTCAGGTTGGTTGATTTTGATGTCTTTTTTCACAATGAATTCCTTATACCTACATAGAATCATCATCTGCCTATATAGCCTTTTCCCATCTATGTTAGGGTCGGCTTCCAGTCTAACCGGATGCAGCTGAATACCAGTATTTTACATGGAGCAACTGCCTATCTGACATCCACAACAATACCTCTTGGTAAGACTAGTTGTCAGACTTTCGGGCTTCGATGACCTGTAACGACTGTCAAAGATCCACGATTGACAGCCTGGACCAACAGCTTAACGTGCTTTCTGAGGCACGGAGGGTTCTTGGTATGTCTTGTATATCTACATACTCGTAGATTAAGATTTAAGAAATTGCACCGGTTTCTCAGCAAACCTCACGAACACAGTATGGAGCTACCTAAAGTATTTTTTTCTTGCTATTCTCCTACATAATAATTATGTGAAGAAAGGTATCCAATCTGCGTTCGCAATATATTTTCCAAACAAGTAAACAAACACGAGTTTTAGGAAAAACAACTGTAATGCCTACATATAAAATTCAGTTCGCGATACAACTTCATATTTTTGTATGACTTTTTTAAGAGTACTAGTCAGTCTAAAGCCGGGTCTATTGCGCGTGTTTTTTCGAAAAATTACACAAAAAACCTTACATATAAATATTTGTTTTCATTCAAAACATCGTGTTTGCATACACAAATGTGTATGGCCACGCCTCTTTGTTGCGATGTTTTTGTGTAATGTTTCGAAAAACACGCGCATGTTACCCGGCTTTAAATCAACTTTATTTACACTAGCATAAAGTTGATGTTTGTTTAAGTGGAAATAACATCACTTGGAAACAAGGATTTTAAACAGACCTCAGTTATTTGCTTGGTTTTAATACTCTCTTGTAGAATAATATTATCAGCCTCTCACCCCACTGCAGGGCAAAGGCCTCTTCTCATACAGAGAAGGCACGAGCATTGATCACCACGCGCGCTCAAGATGGATTGGCGATTTCAGACTTAAGTATATTAAATATAAGTCCAGGTTTCCTCACGATGTTTTTCCTTCACAAATGTCAGTAATGATATAATCAGTTAAAATTATCAGCACCCTAATTGCGTTACACACTAACAATCACAATCTGTTATATTTTGACAGTTCAACGACATACATTGCGTTATTTACGTTGCTGAGCAGACAAATTTTTCGAACTTATGAAGCAATTGAATTAGCAATATCCTTCAAAATTATTCAGATTGTAATTGATCGTGTGTCAAAAATAGGTTTTTCCCCCGTTTTCCAATATAATGAGTTGTTTATTACTTATACACAATACTATCTGTCTGTCCGACTGTACGCATGCACCAACCTGATAACCTTAGGTTATCTATCGTCAGGTTGATTTAATATTTATTTGCATGCAGTCACTGCACACCAAGGTCGGATTGAATAACTTGTGATAGTGTATTGTAAACGTTTCCCTTCCTTAACATAATTCCTGAACTATATTTTGTAAGATATTTAGCTCTGTAGCATAAAAATCTGGATGGCAAAATGTTCGATATATTTGCCTTGATTTTGCGTGGTCAAAACGCTATACAAAGTTATTAGATACTGCATCTACTGGTATTCATCTGCATTTGGTTAGACTGGAAGCCGACCCCAACATAATTGGGAAATGGCTAGGCAGATTAAATGACTGATCTACCAGAATGGCCCTGAAGAACAAAAATACCTTGGTAGTTACTTAATTTACAAATGGTACCAAGGTATTTTTCTGGCAATTAAACTAAGAAAACAAAAACATATAATGTTAAAATATTTATTAAAAAAATAAATTGTCAAATACATTTTTACAATAACATTAGCAACAAAGATGGTGTATTAGTTCATAATTTTAATTAAAAACAAACAATTGTACTTCTTACGTATTTTATTTTATATTTTCTTATTAGACTTCTGTCATTTTGGGTTTATTTTTCGCTAAATTATTATCTTTTTTTAAAATTATTTATATTTATATATAAGGAAATCGTGATTGACTGATTAATATATCAACACATATTCATGTTATAAACTGTGTGCCAAATTTCATTCAAATCTGTTCAGTAGTTTTTGCGTGAAAGAGTAAAAACACATCGATCCTCACAAACTTTCGCATTTATATTAATTAAGGTATGATATTTTGTGAAGGTACAAAAATAGTGAATGGCTGGCAAAAAACAAAGTAAAATTATATCTTAATGATTTATGTATATTCCATGATTGGAGAGCCTTCAGCATAGCTATTTTATAAATTCATAATTATTATGAAAAAACCCAAAATACAGATGAAATAACAATAATGATACATTTAGTTAAACACACAACAAATATTTTAATTACAAGTTACATTTAAACTTAATTCTCAAATTAAATTATATTTATTTTATAAACTATCACAGTGCGTCTGTATACCGAATTTTAAACTATTAGAATATTGTAATGATCCGTTTTTCACTACAGCTAAAATAATGATTATACATTCGGTAAAATTATATTTAAAAATATAAATAAATATAATAATACGAAATTAACATCACGCCTATTTCCCCTTAGGGTTATGCAGAGGTGCACCTTAGTACTCACACATTTCGCCAGCTATGTTAAGGTACCTAAGTCCCATGTAATAGGACTAACTGGGTATAACTTCAAAATATTGCTGTTGAAATGGCCTAAAAGTTCATGAATGTTTAACCATTGTTATTTGCAACCGACTACGTTTATTTTCATCATTATTGTCACAACATTGAAACGGGTCATCACAACATTTTTTTTAAACACATAAAAAATTAATAACTCATAATTTTCCAAATTACATAACCCAATTTCATTCGTTATCTAAAATAAATTATTTTTCTTTTTACAATTTTTAAATCTAAACGATTTTGAGTCTTAAACTTAAAGATACATAGTATATTTTTGGATAAAGCAGTTTTAAGGATACGATATTGCGTAAATATTAATAATCATGGTCTAGGAGTACTAGGTACTCTAGATACTTATGGAAAGTAAAAAATAAAATATTACATTATTCCTCCAAAGTTACGTTTTCGGTAGATGTTTAAATAATCTACTATTTCGAATCGATTTTTGTCGATAGTTACTATTTCGGATTTCTATTGGAAGAGAATATTCGATTGACTAATTAATTACTTTTAAAATTACTAAAAACATTACCCTCCTTCTGGGGCAGTCGGGTAAAAAGTCCAACGATGGTTCTAATTTGTCCCAGGTGTCTCAAATTCTGGGACAAATTGGAACTCCGGTAGGCACTGGTTATTCACTGACTTCAGAATAAAATCAGGAAAATTAATTGTTCAGCAAGTTGACAACCAACTTGAATTACAACTGATATCTTTTTGACAGTTGCATAAAATGGCTTTAACACAGCAAATTGGCGTAGTGTGTCAATTTGATAAACAATTAATTTCCCTGACTGTATCTCTTAACCATAGTTAACACTATAGTCACCAAACTAATTAATATCAATCTCATTAATTTCACTGATGATCAACCGAAGTTGATCACCAACGAATCATTTTTCTATATTAAATTAACTAATATGACACATAAATTTCAATTATGGATCTTATCATACCTTGATTAAAGTCGAAAGTGCAACAAACAATCAATTTTAGGTAGAAGAAGACCCAGGTCAAGACCTGGGCTTTCTTCAAACAAAAGATTGACCAAAAATTTGAACCAAACTTAGAATGACTGCTACGTACCTTAACTTGACCTAACCGTGTCCAGTCAGATACCGTTTCTACTCAATCATCTCTGACATGTTTTGAATATAAATCTTGTACGTATTTTTCCAGGTTATCCATGTTCTTTCACCTCTTTGGAACTGTTATAAATCAAGGGACATAATTACAGCCCCAGAGAGAGAAATGCTATCCCATACTCTACTCATAGACGGTATCACCTTCCTACAACTTTCGACTCCATCAAAATCCACAAGACCAATTCTCCCTACCCTCGATTTATACAGTGCTTATACTCCTTGACGGCATCACAGGACTTAGTGATGGCCTGCTTCTTCAGATGGTTGAGTTTTCGGCGGGCATGGGAGACCACGTCACGGTAGGATCTCCTGGTAAACGGCATATCGTCTCGTACTCGGTGGATCTCTGATAGGGCGAGGCGTTGCCAGCGTCTGACGCGGGGAGTGAGCTGTGGAGGTAGATTTTGGTGGGAATTAGTTTTGGTGATATATGTATAGGAGATTAGCCGGTTACACAGGAGATATTTTAGAACCCAAGTGTGTGCGCAAACGCAGCTGTACTCTCAGATCCTTTACACTCATAGCCCGGTAGGACGGTAATCAGACACGACCGGGAGGACTAGGGGCTCATCATATAACCGACTGTTGCTACCACTTCTCGAACTAATCTGAGCAAATGATTAAAATCAACTAAAAGGTTTTAGCAAAATTATAGTAAGCATGATTATGCTACAATTTGCCTACAATTTTCCAACACGGGCCTCACACCTCTATAAAAGAAAAAATTATGTTAACCAAAATTGGCAGTCAGGAATGTCAATGTGGAATTATTGAGAGCGCAGATTTTTATACAGATAGTTCATTCCCGCTTCGTGAACGGTCTAAGGAAAGGCTAAAGCTGTGGCCTGTGCTCCCAACCTATTCATTCCACCTGCTGAAGGTCCCCGCCTGGACACGAGTTGCCTTAGTTTACCTGGAAGTCTTTAAATAGACTCCGGACCCAGGGAGGTCGAAGCATGGAAAACCAGTTCAGGTGGAAATTCACAGATGACTCCGCCCTGGAGTGTTAATGTGGTGCTGTCCCACAAAAAATGGGGCACAATTAATATTGTGTCCAGCTTGTCCTGTTGCCTGCATGATGCAGAAGCTGAAGAACGCTACTGAAGTTGTCAAATTCGTCGCCAAATTTAAAATTGCCATCGACACGTTAACGTTTGATGCATGTCGGATGCATTGTGGGCTAAGACCATTACAACATGGGTTCATGAAAACGTCCAGCGGCATCGTGGAAGACCCAGGCGTAGATGGCGGGACGAACTTGACGCTTTTAGGAGGGATTGGTCTATATTGGCTCAGGATCGGGTTGGGTGGAAAAAGGAAAGGGAGGCCTTTGCCCTGCAGTGGGACAATACGGGCTAATTATTATTACGTTACGAAGTAGATTCCACCATTTTTTTTAAAAGTAATATATCTTTGAAGATCTCGGATCAAGCCAATTTAATCCAGAACTGCTGATATAGTCCGCAAGCTTCACTATATTCCATTCGATAGTTATTCTCAGCATGTACAGAATGACAATTAACTGCTACACTTTCTCTTTTAATCCCAGAGCCGCTTAGGAATTATTCATTATTGTGATGATTACACAATAGAAGGAAGACATAGTTTTCTATCTGATACATACCTCGCACGGTCGATTGCAGCCTTTGTTAATTTTGTCACATCTCTTTAAATAGTCTTCGCTCTGAAATTAGGTAAGAAAACGTATTTACTTATAATGGGTAGGTACAACAAGAAACTGAATTTAATATTGACTATACTCCATTTGAAATAATATTAGATATTTAAACAAACCTTTTTTACAGTCCGTTCAACCGATTCTGACTTTTTTACCGTAGGCATAAGAATGGCATTAAAAGCAAAAAACTGGTTACAATACCAACTGTTTACTGCAGTTGCCATTTGCCATGCCATCAACGCAATAGAAGTCAAAATCGGTTGAACACACTGAAAAAAAATTTAGTTAAATGTCTAATCTTATTTCAAATGTAGTTTAGGTACCATGAGGTAAACGTCCATAGAGACGCAATAATCATTGAAAAAAGTGCTCTAAAGCCAAGTACACATTACAGCCGCAACGGGCCGCAGCGCAATATATTTTCATACAAAAAACAGCGGTGCGGCCCGCCTGTAATGTAAGTTGATTCATGGAAAATGTTCGAAAGTGTTATAGGAAGATTTTTGCAATGCTTTGCGTTGCAGCGCGGCCCACCCTGCTTTAGTCTTTAAGGTCACTGAAGTTTGTGTACTTATAAGACTTCAGGTCTCAAATAGTTGATATTGACAGTGGAATGAAGCCTTGGAAGGTTTTTAGCAAATCCTTTCTATGTAGAAATTAAGCTTTACATACCTGTTCTAGGAATAAGCGTTTTTATGGTGATTAAGTTATAGGAAAACATAAAATCGTTTAGAAAACCCATTTAGTTATGAACACTTCGCACACAATGCGAAAAATTTGAGTTTAATAAAAATTCTCTACATTGCTGGTTTCATTCCTCGATCAGTACCCATTACACATTGTGTCTAGACATAACATTTTTTTCCTTTTACATTGCACATTTTTTCCTTGAAATGCCTCATGCCTGCCCCACATAGATTCCTAAAAGCAAGGCAACACAGCCTCTGCTAGTTTTGAAAACCAAGGTGTGAAATATTTTATGGCTGCGCTGAGGTTTCCAATTTTGTTATTCTCCAAATGCACTTTAAATTTTCGGATCGTGTTATTTCTTTTGGATCCAGTGCAGTCATTTAGACAAAAACTTATTTGAATCCATATTAAAGTATTTTGATTGATTAGTTACCTTATTTAGATGCATGCGGAACACGATCATGTGCCCCAACAGGAACTTGTGGTGACAATCTCCGCTGTACACGGCAGCCCTGCGCGCGTCATGCTCGATCTTCTTCACCCGGTATTCGAACTTCTTCCAGCACTCGTTTTCCTGTGAAGAGGCATTTATAAAATTAGTTTTCGGGTTTTCTGGGTTAGGGAGCTACACGCTCAAGCGACACGTGTTTTGCGACAGCGACTGCGGAAAAACTAAATAACAAAAGTTGTTTGAGCAAGCCACGAGTCACCGAGACGCAATGGAAACAGATGACGAGCACGCAAGTCCTTGACACAAGTCGGTCGCATCGCCCGAGGCCGTGAAGCTAAGTGTATGCTGAGATGCAGGTGACGCAGCACAGCACAGTACAGATTTTGCAGGGTAGAGCAGGCGAGGCAGACATAGGCCGCGAGCGTATGCTGCGATGCAGTTACACAGACACATTCGCGTTCTAGCTAGTACGAACAGTCTGTCATTGAAACAAAATTATGGTAAAAAACAAGTGACGACCTACACGCGTCGCGCAGCAATCTGTGCCGGCTCTGCAACGAGACGCAGAGCAGGTCTGACACATGTCTGCGTCGCACGTGCCTACGCCTCAGCATACGCAGCTGTCAGTACGTTCATGCATTACAAAATCTGCTCTACCCTGCGCTGCGTGGATCTGCGTCACCTGCATCTCAGCATACGCTTAACCTGAACGGGGCCTTAGTGACATAGGCCAGGTCATGTCTGTCAAAGGTCCGATGGCTGTTGGTGTGGCCCTTCAGTGGAGACTGTGAATTGACAGACAACATGGAACGGACATGAACATGGAACGAATGGACATGGAACGCCTCCTAGCTAGATGGACTACAAAAGCAGCCGGCACAATTGAATGCGAAAGAAGGAAAACCTCATTGGCGCAACTTATGAGATCTAATGGTCCGAGGAAAGGATTTTGGCGAAGGTCGGTTTATGAGCCAGCAGCTGATCTATTCCGTAAAAATTTCAACGTTTAAACTGTGAATTCCGCTTGATGCTAGGCTTCACACTATCGACAGCTCGCTTCAAGCTCACTTCTTTCAGAACATTTTTTTTGGATTGAGATGATTGAGATTAGTAGAAAATACCAAAGACTTCGGACAATAAGAGATACGTAGATAATACTGAATTACCTACCCTGATAACGTAATTACAATTCTGCCAATCCATTCGCAGAATACATCCGTGACTGAAACTATTCCACAAATTCCAGTGGACTTCCGAATGGCATTATAATAATCTAGTTTATGCCCTAACCTTCATTTAAACAAAGTTATTTTAGCACCGGTAGACATAACGGTGCGCTAAATATATCGACGACAAGGTTTACCAAACAGCATGGCGCAGGTTGATAGGGACTAAATTAAATAGTTAACAGACAGTGCGTTAGTGAGACAGACGGTCGGAAGCTGTGACTTGGTGATCTCATTACAGAGGCCGTGAGATGAGCGGAGCATTCCTTTAAATACTAATCAACAAAGTCAAAGTCAAATCATTTATTTCAAATAGGCCCCTTATAACTATAAGGCACTTTTGAACGTCAAAATTTACTCATCACCATCAGCCTATATAATGTTCCCACTGCAGGGACACAGGCCTCCTCTCTGTGAGAGGGAGTGGGCCGTAATCCACCACGCGGGCCCAGTGCGGGTTGGTAGATATCACATGTCTTCGAATTTTCGGTTCTAGGACATGCCGGTTGTTTTCCTTCACCGTTTTGAGAGCAGTGGTAATGAAATAATTTACACAAAGTAAAGCGCCTGTCAGGGTTCGAACCTACAACCTACAACTCGTAAGTCGCGGCCGTTACCACTGGGCCACCACTGCTCTTAAAATTTACTAATTACTGATAATTTATAATATGGATGAATGACGACGAGTAGAAGATGAGTAGGTGGATTAAGACTGTTACTATTAGTAGTTTTGTGGTTGCAAACGTAACTGCTAAACGTCCTGGGTTCGATTCGCAAGTCGAAGAAGTGTGTTTGAGTTCTTCCAATTGTAATTTCTCACTAGCAGCTCACTGCTTCGCTAACACTTTGCTGAATAGTTATTTGTGTACCACGACATGACAACGTCCTGGGTCAACTCCCTGTCTAGGCAAAGTGTTATTGAGTTTTCCATTTGGAATTTTTCAGTAGCAGCCTCTCTACCACCTTCACGCTGACCAAGATTCATTTCAACCACGACAAGAGCTATTTTTAACCGACTTCCAAAAGGAGGAGGTTCTCAATTCGACTGTATGTTTTTTTTTTTTGGATGTTTGTTACGCGATTACTCCGTCAATTATGAATTGATTTTGATGATTCTTTTTTTGTTTGGTAGATCATACTTCAGAGGTGGTCCCATATAAATTTTATTAACTTTGCTTGGGTAGTTTTTGAGTTAGCTTCAATAATACGTATTTTTACCTCACTTAATATGTGGATGATATTATGATAACTTCCTGTCACTGTTATTTACATAGCAGGTAGTGGTATTCGAATTTTTATGGGGTATGTATCACAACTAAAAAGTGAAAAATAAAAACTTTTTACAAAAAAAAACAAGCGACTTCAAAAAAAAACACTACTAAGTGAAAAATAACTTTAATTTCGGAAGTCGGTGACAAAGAACGAAAATTCAAAACCAAAGACATCGACTTCCGAAATTAAAGTTATTTTTCACTTTGTAGTGTTTTTTTTTAAGTCGGTTGTTTTTTTTTTGTAAAAAGTTTTTTTTAACTTATTATAGTTGTGACAATTTGAGAAAACAAGAAGTCATGTCATAATCATAATAATTAAGGAATACATTTATACAACTGTTTTGCACGTGTACTATTTATGCATTAATAATGTATGCACTGACAAATAACTCGCTAATTGTAAGGCCACACCGCGTCCGCATCATTGCCAAGGTTTTAGCGTTGATTGACGCGGGAACACCTATATTATTAGATTATGTATTAAAAATTATTTATATTCTTTCGATACGTATTATTTTTAAACACAGCGTGATGCGTTATCGACTTGTGGCTCAATCGCTATCACGTTGATAAACACTTTTGAATTGGCGGTCGTTGTCATGCCAATACTTAGAGCCGGAAGCGCAACGCAGTTCGTTCTTCACTGCCGGGCAAATAAGAACATTACAATCAGTAAAATAAAGTTGAAATGAAATAATCAAGCCCGCGAGAGCATGAAGCAGACAGACAAACAGTTTTATTTTTCGACTTTATTTTGAGAGCTACAAGGATGATATTTGTTTGCCAGTGATAACCGCACTGTGGTGCGTTTCGCCCAGTTCTGCGTCGGCCCTTAGGGTGATAGTAATTATAATTAATTTAAAATTATGATTTTAGAAACTAAAGAATTTTTTTCACCTTTAAGAGGGCTTATACTAAAAGTTGGCAACGTCGCAAATAGCTGTCAAATATTTACCTGTTTTGATTAATTTGGCAATATTACTGTATGGAAACATGAAATGTGGCTAGCTAGCGAACTAGAATATTAATAATGAATTGCAATTATAACACTGAATTTGATGTTATAACCGTTTTAGGTGTAAAAAAGGCACTTGGAATGTTTCCAAATGCTTTTTTCATATCTAAAACTAAATATTCGGTGTTACGATATTAATTATTGCATTTCATAATCAATATTTTAGTGCACTAGTTAGCCACATTTCATGTTTCCATACAGTAATATTGCCAAATTAATCAAAACAGGTAAATATTTGACAGCTATTTGCGACGTTGCCAATTTTTAGTATAAGCCCTCTTAATGATTTTCGGGAACTACTCCAAAGAAGACTGTTACTTTATTGCTAGGTGTGTTGTGAGAGTGAGACACAGTAGTTTCATGTAGGCTAGGTAGGTATTCAGTCATGAATGCACTTGGATGTTTAAAATCATGACCATCAAAATGAAAAAAAAATAAAAAAATCACATAAACCTACAAGGGCATATATGAGACGTCAGAAGCTAGGTGCACGGTTCCAATTGGACGCATCCTATGGAGAAGAGTCGGCAAGAAACTCCACGGTTACTCTTTTGAAAATAATTGGCTTTGCCATAGTCATTACATATCATGTTTAAAAAAACTATGTATTATTTCCAAAACTCATTGTTTTAGACTAAACTATCGACATCTATATTTTATGAAGTAAATAGAAACGAGTAGTTTTTGTTTTCAGTTTACTCTTGAACTAGATTGCAAACATACAGATGCACACTGATCTCATATTGTTGATGTACTGCAGGTGTTGTCACATAAAATATCAGATAACTGGCCAGTTGGTTCGTAAAGCTGTTGCTGCCAAGGTCTGAAGATGGATTGGTTTCATGAAATATTATAATATGTAATAATAGTTAAATAGGTACCTACCTACATTTTTGAAGTGAAAACTTCTTTGGGCGCGTTGGGCATTTTTGAGATGGGACTAAACCATTGATTTCGCGACGCCATGACGACACCTCATTTTTGTAAACGCGATTGTGCTCTTTATTTATATTACGTTACGGATCAATGGTCTATGCAAGTATTTTTACTTTAAAGGTTTCGAAAGTTTTTTTTTTTTTCGTAAACACGGTTGTGCTCTTTATTTAGACAAGGTTACGGACCAATGTTCCATACAAGAATTTTTCTTTCACCAAGGCAATCTTGTTCATGTTTTCACTTCTGTCGGCACTCCCGGAGTGCCACCACTTTTTTTTAAATTGCTTCTTTTGTATGTTAACACACCCTCACATACCGCATACCATTATTGAATGATATACAATTTTGATTTTGGCCTGTGTCCCAGCAGTGGGAACATTTATAGGCTGATGATGATGATGATGATGATACAATTTTCATGTCAGAATTGAATGGGATTTTATTGTACGAGCGAATTTATTCTAAGGTGCTGTTAACCTACACCAGTTTTTAACTGCAACTAACTTGCCCGTATCGTGCAACAATTGTACGTGTTGTTTAGACGGTGCAAGTTAATTGCTGCTTCAATTTTATAGTATACCACAATCAAACTTGCACCGTGTAAATGGGGCTTTAAAAGTATGTATACTCCGTTTGAAATAAGATTAGACATTTAACTAAACCTTTTTTACAGGCCGTTCAACCGATTTTGACTTCTATTGCGTTGGTGGCATGACAAATGGCAGCTGTAGTAAACAGTTGGTTTGTAACCACTTTTTTTGCTTTTAATGCCATCCTTATGCCTACGGTATAGAAGTCGAAATCAGTTGAACGGACTGTAAAAAAGGTTTGTTTAAATGTCTAATCTTATTTCAAACGGTGTATAGGTAATGGCAGCAACTTCATTATCTTTCAGAATAATTGTCACTGCCCGTCATTGTCATGACTTGTCATGCATTTTTCATGTCATTTAGGCTTTGCTTTCCTTTGTACCATTTTTTTTTAGCATTTGTGTTTTAATGCTTTTGTTTTTTTTATGCTTTTCTTAAGTTTTTTCTATACATAACAACTTGTTTGTTAGAAAGAGTACGCTTTAGTACTTATAAATAAGCATGGTTTTTTTTATATAGGCACTAGACAATCAATCTGCCTAGCCTTTTCCCAACTATGTTGGGGTCGGCTTCTAGTCTAACCGGATGTAGCTGAATACCAGTATTTTACATGGAGCGACTGCCTATCTGACCTCCACAATCCAGTAACTGGGTAATACGATACCCCTTGGTAAGACTGGTTGTCAGACTTTCGGGCTTCTGACGACCCGTATCGACTGTCAAAGATCCATGAATGACAGCCGGGACCAACGGCTTAACGTGATTTCTGAGGCACGGAGGAGTCTCGGTATGTTAAGATGGTCACCCATCCACGGACCAACCCCGGCAAGCGTAGCTTAACCTGTTGATCGACCCGTGCGGTTGTTATTACTTAGCCACAAGCCCCAACAAGCCACAATGGCTTGCTTTTTGCCAACTTTGACACAAAAAGAAAGTTTTCAGACAGGAGGACTATGGAAAAATTATTTTAAGTATTCAAGACCCAATTTTAACAGGCCATGCACCGATTGAGCATTTTTGTTCAATTCTTAAGTTAGACTTGCTTTTTGAAAATAGGTCAACAATATAATCATTATCATCATTTTAGCCGAAAGACATCCACTGTTGAACACAGGACTTCTCCAAGCATCTTCTCCAACAATAAAATTATTGAAAACTAATCAAGTCGGTTTTTTTTTTTTTGTAAAGTTTTTATTTTTCACTTTTTAGTTGAGGTACATACCCCACACAAATTCAAATACCATTACCTGCTATTTAAATACAGTGACAGGAACATATCATATCATCCACATACTAAATGGGAAAAAATACGTATTATTGAAGATAACTCAAAAACTACCCAAGCGAAATTAATAAAATTTACATGGGACCACCACTGAAGTATGATCTACCAAACAAAAAAAGAATCATCAAAATCAATTTATAATTGGCGGAGTAATTGCGTAACAAACATACAAAAAAAAAAACATACAGTAGAATTGAGAACCTCCTCCTTTCGGAAGTCGGTTTATTAAACAAAGAAATTGGATTTCTATATAGAAAATAGCCATGAAAATTGAAATTGCGTGTACCATGGCATTAGCAGAGGCTAAGTAAAAATGTTTTTAATTTTTGTTTGATTGAGATTGTATTAATACTCAAAAACAGCTGGACAGGTTTTATGTTTTCACGGCAGAATTCTTAATATCTGACGAATGGTTTGTCCGTCTACGAAATAATAATCGAGTTAGCCATTTGAAGTTTTGCGTAAAAATGCAATAAGTATTTCTGTCTGTTTACATTGCATCTAATGCATCTAAATATATTTTAGAATTCCTTTGATCTCTATTTACGATACAAATAAATAATACATACTCTTGCCAAAGAATTCAACTGCTATATTTACTAGTAAAATATTGATAATTAATAAACAATGAGCCTATCCCGTCGCCATTAATCAGGATACTAAAAATAATTGTTTCCTAAAAGTAATTCTTGGTAGTGAAACATTGGCAGCATGCAGGTTTTGAAATTATGTAATGTTCCACCAATTAGTCATACACCCTTGAACGAGCGCAGAGTCAAGGTGCTGCACTTACACTGCATAAACTCACATCCGAATAGAGGCACCATGCGATGGACTTTCATGGAGATGGCAAGGTTTTTCTACGACAGATGGTGGTTTATTTTAGGGATGAAATAGATTTCGTAGTAGATAAGAAAAGTCTTTATTTGCCTTAAACATGGTATAAAGTCCACATGCTTAGCTATACAGGATACATATCAATTGCATGCAAAATAGTAATTATTAGTTAATTGTTGTTCAAGACTGCCTCGTTGGTCTAGTGGTCGCAAGCGCTACAGCTGAGCATGAGGTCCTGGGTTCGATTCCCGGGTCGGGTAAAGTGTTATTGGATTTTTCTATCTGAAATTTTTCAGTAGCAGCTCGGAGTCTGGATTTGTGCCCGGTTGATGGTAATAGGCTCGCCCCCTATTACATGGGACTTAAACATTACTGGCGAAATATGGGTGTACTGTAGGGTGCTTCTCTGCCTAACCCTTCGGGGAATAAAGGCGTGATGCCTACCGCCTGCCTGCCTGCTGTCAAAGTGTAATGGGGTTATTCCATCTGGAATTTCTAGCAGCCCGGAGTCTGGATGTGTGCCCGGTTTATGTTAAAAAAAAATGAAAATTCAAAAGTCATTTATTCAAACTAGGCTGAGAATCAGCAGTTTTCGAACGTCAAAATGACATAAGACAGTCCCCCAAAAACGCCCACCCTTCACCACTTCCTAGTTATTAGGCTCGCCTCCTATTACATGGGACTTAAACATTACTGGCGAAAAATGGGTGTACTGCAGGGTGCTCCTCTGCCTAAATCTTCGAGTAATACAGGCGTGATGTTATTTTATATATCTAACCTGCTAAATCTTGACTTATGAGTTACGAACTAATGAGTCACAATTAAAATATTTTGTAAGGTATCCTAGCCCAGGGATACATAAGGGCAACTATGTAGATAACTTAATAAAATTTAGCCCAGCGGGTCTAAACCGGCCACATTAGCAATTCCTATAAAAGCAATTCATTTTCTGAATACCCAGCAATTCCTCTATGGTGACACAAATATTTTAGCTGAATCATATTCAATTCATATCAGAATCATATTTGGAGTAAATATTGCCGAATAAAAAAAATTAAGACAGTAATTTTACCGGATAATAATTTTTCTTTATAGTTTTTATGAATCATATAAGACTTTTAATTTTGATTTCTACAGTTTAAATGTTATTTCATTATATTACAAAACTGTCAAACGCATGAATTGCGTATTATGAATTGAACGTAGACAATATTAAGAATTGTCAGTTTGTGACAGTTTGTGTAATTTATAATATTATCATATTATCATAATATTATCATATTATGATTCTGCCAAAACGATCGTTTTATGTCCCCTGATAATTTTACTCGTAAAAAAAGGAAAAAAAAATGCTTGACTTTTTTCTATTTATACACAATTAACAACTTTAATCTATTACCAACGATAACATTAATACAAAAGTACCTACACCTACCTCAACCTACTTAGAATAAACAGTTGTACTAGGTACTTCTAAAATCAAAGTGCACTCAAAACATGCAGTTTCCTGTAATTATAATATCAATTTATCGATAATGCAACTGATAACCTTCCACTCTTGACAACAGGAAGACTCATTATTATCATATCAATTTCTAATCAAACAAGTAATTAAATTAAATTGTTTATCATGTAAACTGAACTTACGGAACATTTAGATAAGTAATGCACCTTTTCATCAAACAAAAAATTTGGTAGATATCGTAATTTGTACTTGACTTAAAATGATCAAAGAAAGAAAGAAAATATTTTGTTTGGGTTACGCACAGAAAATGCAAACAAAAATATGTTTAACAAAATAATTGAGAATAAGACTCGTGCGAGACTAATTAGGCTCCTATTACAGTATAGTGCTACATTATATTTAAAAAAATACCGACTTCTGTATTTTTTTATCCCCAGCCCTATCAGAATACTAATTCTGATAGGGCCCATTGTGATGCCATCACCACGCAGGATTTACAAAGCATACCAAGCATCATCAGACATGAAGAGAACAAAACTGAAAAATAAATAAAACTGTAAAATGTGGTCTACATCCTTACAAATGTTTAAAGATAAAGTCTCTTAGTCTGTCGATTTGTACGCAATAAATCATTCTTAACAATAGATTTTTTTAAATCAATTAAAAACGATTGATTTTAAAGAATCTAATATGTTTTGACTGGGTTACAAAAATGGAACACAACTAAATAAATAAATAAAATCATCATCTGCCTAACTTTTTCCCAACTATGTTGGGGTCGGCTTCCAGTCTTACCGGATGCAGCTGAATACCAGTATTTTACATGAAACGACTGCCTATCTGACCTCCACAACCTAGTTACTAACACGATACCCCTTGGTAAGACTGGTTGTCAGACTTTTGGGCTTCTAACTACCCGTAACGACTGTCAAAGATCTACAAATGACAGCCGGGACCAACGGCTTAACGTGCTTTCTGATGCCCGGGGGGTTTTTGGTATGTAAAGATGGTCATCCATCCACGGAGCAACCGCACCAAGCGTAGCTTAACCTGATCGATCGACCCATGCGGCTGTTATTACTTAGCCACAAGCCCCTCAAATAAATAAATAAAATATACACCATGAATTATTTTGATTTACATACGCTGTTAAACCACCACAATCTTTTCTTGAGTCCAGGGCTCTAGCGCTAGCCAGTAAAAATCTGGTTACCCCCAAAGGTTATACAGTTCAGACGACATTTTATTTGTTATTTATGTAAACTAAGCAACTAGTCCTGCACCTGTTAGGTTGCAGGACCGGTTCACACCTATACCTATGCTAAACAGATCCCGCCAATTATCTACAGGATTACGAACTACTGACGATGAGCAAGGATACTAAAATAATTAAAGTGGATTCCAACTGTTTCCAGAGCTATGAATTCAGAACCAGTTCTTCCGTCCGTGTACCCATCTTATGATTGTGCCAGGAGCATTTGCTAATGCACAGTGATCTTCCTCTCTTTATGCTTAATGTTCTTCCTCTTCTGATATCAACACCGGGGTGTAACTTGTTTGTTGGGAGATGGATAGATATGTGTCGTGAATGTTAAAATTTTTGTGAGAAGATAAATGAGAAAAAAAAACATATTTTTGGTTTTTTTCTCTCTTGATTGCAGTTTGTTTATTATACAAGTGTTATTTTGTTTGTTAATTTTATTATTTTATAGTGTTTTTTTTTAAAATTCTCTTTTTTAGGTATGTGTGTCACTTTTTAGTTTGTAAATTGTTCTGTACAACGCCTTGGGATTCTATTCTGCAATATTGTGCATGAAAATTTAAATAAATAATTATCTACTAAAAATTTATTAAAGGACCAGCAATCTTTCTGCTAAGACTGTATATCTAGTGATTGATTTATTTTCTTGAGGCCTTATTCTTGAAACATCTCATAGATGTGAATTCGTTGATTTTGCTTTCGAGTGTGTTGTGTGTGACATGAGTGACGTTCGAATTTAACACGTTTACAAGCTGACCATACATTTAAAATTACTAACATCAATCATCTGCCTAGCCTTTTCCCAACTATGTTGGGGTCAGCTTCCAGTCTAACCAAATGCAGCTGAATACCAGTATCTTACATGGAGCGACTGCCTATCTGACCTCCACAACCCAGTAACTGGGTAATACGATACCCCTTGGTTAGACTGGTTGTCAGACTTTCGGGCTTCTGACGATCCGTAACGACAGTCAAAGATCCACGAATGACAGCCGGGACCAACGGCTTAACGTGCTTTCCGAGGCACGGAGGAGTCTCGGTACGTAAAGATGGTCACCCATCCACGGACTAACCCCGGCAACCGTAGGATGGACTCGTGCGGCTGTTATTAATAAGCCACAAATTACTAACATAAATTTCATAATTTATTATAATAACATTAATAAAGACAAAAAAGAAAAAAGCTTCCAATTAGTTGCAGAATTATTAGTCATAGGAACAAGAAACTTGTAGATAAATTTATAAATTAATATAGTTTCTACTTGAGAACAAGTGCTAAATATAATCGTTTCCTACAGTTGACGCAGCGGCATTTAGGTCTATCAAGTGCCTGCTCAGACTGAACTTTCAATTCAAGTGTTTAGTTCAGGAAGTGATTTCAAATACCTAGGTAAGTACTTACTATGTATGGCAAATTTTTGAGCAACAACGACAATGGTTTACTATCGAAGAAATGCATATCTGTACACTGTAAGGACTATTCTTGCTTGTAGCGCTCGGCCGCTATAGTATCGCTTATCTACGAAAAACAAGGGTCGTGTGCACGGGATTTTGTTTTCAAAATGCTTAGATATGCGTTATCCCGATGGTAGCTCTTCAATTTCATGCTGACTGTAAGTTAAGGCTTTGTATTCACTAACAAAGAAACAAAACAAAAACAATGGACACATTGAAGAATGTTTACGTGCTCTATATATCTACTCGGCCTCAATTTTAGTTAAATCAAACATCAGTAGCTATGACACATTAACAAGCAGTAGACTTAAAAATACATTACGCAATAAAGCATCTCACACTGCAGTATATAGCAATAGCATTTTTTGTATGGACATTAAAATATAATTATAATAAGTTACCCATAGACATTAAGAACCAACATTCAATCGGTATTTTTAAAAGGAAGCTAAAATACTTCCTGATTAAAAAGGCATATTACTCTATAAAAGAATTCCTTGAAGAAAAATAATTATTTAATATTTAATTGATTGTGATACTTTATAAGAAAAGAACTACTTTACTACTACTACTTTATAAGAATAATAAGAATAGTATGATATAATATCAAATGTATGAATAATGATAATTAATATAATATAATTTAAAATGTATAACTGTCAATAAATAAATAAAATAAATAAATAAAATAATAATAACTGGAATATTGAGTAAATTGAGTATGTTTATGTTTTTTTTTAAATCTTAATAAAAAATAATAAAATAATGCCTAAACAGGCAACTAAGTTCTAAGAACCTACCTATTGTTAACATCTTCAAAATGTTGTACACTTAGTTCGCAATAAAGAATTTGAATTCGAATTTACAATTAAAATTGCCTCTAAAGAGAAGTAAAGGATTCTCAAATGCAACTATGGGTGAGTAGATAATGATAAATTTTTAAGATACACCCATAAACCTATAAAGGAATAGTCATTTTTATTAAGGTAGCAAAATGAGTCTGTCATACTCATTGTTGTTATTAAAGTCCTAAATTAAAATAGAATAAAAAATAAAATAATATTTGCGAAACTACTCAATCAATCTGCCTAGCCTTTTCCCAACTTAATTGGGGTCGGCTTCCAGTCTAACCGGATACAGCTGAATACCAGTATTTTACATGGAGAGACTGCCTATCTGGCCTCCACAACCCAGTAACTGGGTAATACGATACCCCTTGGTAAGACTGGTTGTCAGACTTTCGAGCTTCTGACGACCCGTAACTACTAAAGTAATCAAATAGATTAAAGTTGTCTCAGAACTTTTTTGACGTGATAACGTCTTATAAATCGATGAACGCCGGCTGCACGCACGAAAAAGTGTCACGTTCCGCCTGAGCCGAGCGTGCAAGCGAGAGCGCGGAACAAGCGATAGAGATGCACGATCGGCCTAAGCGTTCGGCTTGTGACGATTGCCAATTTTTTTCTAATATAATCACACCTAAAATAGTATCATCCTTTAAACAGCATTCTTTTAGTGATAATTATTGTTTTAAACGCACGCGCTCTCACCAAACAATTTCTCTATTTCCATAATAAAACAGCCAAAACCTAACGTTAAAATAAAACAATAACACAAAACAACGGAACATAACACGTGTGGTCACCCTGCTCTGACGCAGTGCACTTTGGCAGTAGATCAATTGGCGAATGACGCGGACGCCGGTGACGAGCCCATCACATGCATCGATAGCACAAGACTAAAAAAGGAACAGACTGCAAGCTTCATACTAACGCTTTGCGCGAGATCACTACTACACGCACAGCTTTGTGTGCGTGCAGTGTCACAGACAAGGCGCGCGGGGGGTGCACCGGCGCCCGCTAGAGGCAAACTGGTTTGAGCCGGCTCATTCGGAAGCCAACGTTCAGGGGTACGCCGCGCGCCGTGTGGCAGAGCGGTACGAGTGACGCGGACATTTAGGTTAATAAAAATGGCAAATTGTTGTAAGTACTGTGTGTATCAATAATAGTAGGAAAAGCAAGGTTTATTTTTTTATCCAAAGGATTTTGTCAGGTTATTATCTATATCTACCCATACCTACTCATTTTTAATGCTTATTGCAGAATTATTTATTTACGAGATAGGTAGTATCCTAAATAAAGATGGCCATAAAGTTTTCCCATAAGAATTATTATTTATTAATCTTATGGTTTACCGCCTATATTAGCGAGTTATTGTTTGTCTCCTATTTGTTTCGTATTTTTGTTTTAGTAGGTTTGTAGGTACCACTTACATTCGTGAAATAGTAAAACCAGAAAGGAAACTTTATAGTTTCGCCATGTCCGTCTGTCCGTCCGTCTATAAGTCACGGTATTTTAATAAGTAACCAACTTCAAAAAAAGCAAGCAACGTATGCATCTATGTATGTATAACTATTTGACAGTATAAATAATTACATACAAACTCAAACTCAAACTCAAAGCATTTATTTCAAATAAACCAATTACAGGTACTTTTGAATTGTCAAGGGGTCGGTCAGTCAGAAAAATGAAGCTAGTTGCCCATTCCAAAGCGTAGTAGGTACCTATGGAGAAGAACGGGCAAGAAACTCCACGGACACTCTTTTAAATCAAAATATTGTTACAAAATATTGGTTACATCATTCGTGTTGAATTTATACATGTGAGAACAATGTAGAAAGACGTGCACGTTAAAAGCGTCCGTAATAAAAATATAATAACAATTCAAAAATTTAAATAAATTAAAATAAAATAAACCGTGGCAGCTAAGAGATGACCAGTCCCTACTGACGGCGCCCGTTCACGAACATGACGCATGGATCAGCACCATTTAGCTCAACCATTTTGAAGGGAACTTAATGATCCAACACACACGCCACCATCAGCGAGACATTTGAGTGAGCATGACATACTCTCAGCTGCCAGAGCACATTCAAGTCAATGAAAGACGTACCCAGTAAATGGTAGCTTTATGGAATGTACAACATGGTCACAGTGCTCACACATGTGATATGCAATTATACAATACAAAGAGATTGAATTTATACAAGGAAAAGATAGTTTTACAATCTTCAGCAGCTGCAACAATATTTTCGAATGCTAATCAATTAGTTTATGCGCCCTTGTGGAGCTGGACCAGCGCTGAGCCAAGCATTTTTATCAGCGATGTAATCCCCCAACTTATAATATGCTTGGCAGCATAGTGTGCGTTTTATACATGATTTAAATTTCGTTTCGTTCAGTTGGAGTATGTGGGAAGGTATTTTATTATAACATTTTAAACAGCACCCCATGAAGGATGAGTCTACTTTAGCCAATCTGAAACCCGGTTGAACTAATTGGTCCCTATTTCTAGTCCTATAATTGTGTCTATCACCTCTTTTACTGAAAAGACTTAGATTTTTCCTTACGTACATGATGTTTTCATAGATATATTGACAAGGTACCGTCATGATGTGAATATCTTTAAACAGATCCCTTAGAGAATCGCGTCTGCGGAGACGATATATTGCTCTGATGGCTCTCTTCTGCAGAATAAAAATAGACTCGATATCTGCAGCCCGTCCCCATAGTAAAATACCGTAAGACATGATACTATGAAAGTAACTGAAATAGACTAGCCTCGCGGTATCTACGTCAGTAAATTGACGGATTTTTCTCACAGCGTATGCTGCTGAACTTAGCCGTCCTGCTAGAGATGTTAAATGAGGACCCCATTGCAGCCTTGAATCGAGCGTGATCCCCAAGAAAACAGTTTTATCGACAAATTCTAGTTTCTCCTTATTCAATACTATGTCACAATCACTACTTTTAACATTTGGTAAAGCAAATCTTATGCATTTAGTTTTTTTCCCATTTAATACTAAATTATTAGCAGTGAACCAATTTTGGACCTGCAGTAGGGCGTTATTTACGTCGTCAAGATTTGATGCACGTCTATTTATCTTAAAAATTAAGGAAGTGTCGTCAGCAAATAACACCATTTGTGGTTGGTTTTTTAATAAATGGGGTAGATCATTAATATATACTAAAAAGAGGAAAGGACCCAATATCGAGCCTTGTGGAACGCCCATTTTTACTTTTAAACCGATTGAATGGACACCATTTACTTGAACCTGCTGCTGTCTATCATTTAAATAAGATTTTACTAAACTGAGCGCAAGTTTACCTAGTCCGTAATGCTCAAGTTTCAAGAGCAAGGTTTCATGACTCACGCAGTCAAATGCCTTGGAGAGGTCACAAAAGATTCCTATGGCATCTTGGGCCTCCTCCCACGCTGTAAATATGTGTTTTAATAAGGTGACACCAGCGTCAGTTGTACAACGTCCTTTGGTGAAACCATATTGCTGATCGTGCAAGATTTGGTTGGCGTTAAAATGATTAAGCATTTGATTGAGCATTACCTTTTCGAAAACCTTGCTGAATACCGGCAGCACAGATACTGGTCTATAATTGTTAGTGTCTTTACTGTCCCCAGATTTAAAAAGTGGTATAACTTTACTGTATTTCATTAAATCCGGGAAGACTCCTTGATCCACACACAAATTAAATATTAAAGCTAAGTACGGTGCTATAGTCTCGATTATGGATGTACAAACTTTGATAGATAATCCCCATAGATCTTCGGTCAATTTGATTTTAATTTGCCGAAAAGCTTTTATAACTATCATAGGGTTTATATGTTTAAATTGAAATTCAACCGGGCAGCCTGGAACGTTCGCTCTTAATAAATTAATTGAGACATCGGGTGAGGAATTTAAAGCTTCTGTCGTTTTAGATGGTATATTAGTAAAGAAATGTACAAATTCTTGCGCTACTTCTAAGTTAGAGCTAATGGCACCACGTGAAGTCTCCAATGTGTACTCAGTGTTTCGTACTTTGTTCCTATTAGTTTCATTATTTATAACTTTCCAAACTGTTTTTATTTTATTTTCTGCTGATTTAATCTTGTTGCTAATATACAGAGCTTTAGCTATCTTGCAAGTATTTCTAAAAATTTTGGAATATGTAGCAACATACTTGTTGAAAGTTTCAGTATTAATGTAAGGCTTAAGGCCATACAGCTCGAACAGTCTTTCCCTACTTATCCTAATACCTCTAGTTGCCCAGTCACTAAAAATAAAATTAGGGCAAATATTTTTTGTTCTCTTTTCAAAAGTTTTGTTGAATTCAGTGTGCACTACTGAAAAGAAATCCTCATACAATTTATTTGCATCGTCCATATTAGGGCCCAGAGCATTTAACTTATTATTTAGGGTACTATTGAATCTATTTAATTTGCCAGTTGTTATTGGTCTAATTTGTATTTGCACTTTTTGAATAGGTGTTCTAAATTTAAAAGTTACCGTTTGTCCACTATGATCAGATGGTAAATAATTTACGATGGCTTTATCTAAATAATCACAACCGCAGAAGACATTATCGATACAAGTAGCAGAAGTTGAAGTTACTCTAGTTGGTTCTGTAAAAACATTTGATAAATTGAACGATTTAAAAAGGCTTAATATTCTACTGCTATTTGAATTATTTTCCAGAATATTTATATTAAAATCACCACAAATAATTGCGGCTTTGTTACTGGATGCAAGTTTCGCTAGGACATCTTCCATTATTGACTCAAATAAAGAAAAGTTCTGATAATTAGGGGGTCTGTATACGCACACTACAACATGCTTATCCAGCTCAACACAGGACAGTTCGATGCAATGTTCAACTGATAAACCAACTATGTCATTACGTTGCTTAGATTTTAAACAATTTTTTATCAAGATTAGAGAACCTCCACGCAGCATAGATTTACGGTTAAAACAACTGCCCACATTATAGTTCTCATAATTAATTAGCATTTGGTAATCCTTTAACCAATGTTCAGTAAAACAAACAATGTCAAACTTTGTTTTTTCTAAAAACATTTCGATTTCTAATAATTTGGAAGAAATACCTTGAATATTTTGATGAAATAATTTCAAGGCATTCTGCTGATCTCCTTTTTGATAGTTATTAATTTTGGAGCAAGAAGACACCTTGTTGTTGTTAGGTATAAGAATATTCTTACTGGTGCCTTCTGTTGTCTTACAAACTAGTTTAAATGACTATCCGGAGTTAACCCCAAGATTTCAGTGTCATCACCAGGCAGTGAGCTCATAGTGAGTGAGGGAGATGGAACCTCCTTCGTACAATTTGTAAAAATATTTATAGCATTTGAGCTACATTTATTCAAGTTCACCACCTTATTATTAGTATTATTACTAACCACTGTGGTGTTAATAATACAAGACTGCGACATACTACTTATGTCTGAGTTTATAAAAAAAGCTAATAGCTGTGCTATTATGTGTCTAAAACTAACAGGCAGATACACAGTATCCCTAGTCGATTTTAAAGTTTCCACAAAACTGTTGGTGTCAAAAAATACAAACTTGTCACTATAATGACTAACTAAGAATTGCATATGCTTATTAAGCATATGAATATAATTGTTTTGTCTATTCGTCAATTTTTCAAAATATGGGAAAGCACACAATATTATTTTACTACAATTTAACTTTAACAATTCAGTTACACAGTCAGTGATTTCGTCTTTTTTAACCTTAGAACTATTACCTACAAATACAGTAATGTTGGTTTTAGGATTGTAAACATTTCCTGTTACTGATGCCATTATTCTTTTGTAGGTAGACCCTGGCATACAATAATTTTGAATAGAATAACACAGGTTGTTACTAATTAATTTACCTAAACCCCTTCCTATACTATCTGAGAACATAACTGAATGATAACAATCATGACTACTAAAAGATGGACAACTACCAATCTCAGGCTGTATCACTTGTGATAGATCTTGTACTACATCAGAAATATCTTGGTTGAGAATAAAACCTTGATTCAAACTCTCAGTCTGGGACGGGTCCTCCGTTGTCTCAGGCTGGACAGCAACAGGGTTTGAAACCTGACAAGTACACTGACACATAACTAACTCATTTGCAGCAAGAATATGTTCTTTAATTTGGTTCTGAGAACCCACATATTTAATGTAAAGGGAACTAAGTCTTCCCTCGAGTAACTGTATGTCAGACTGTAAGCGCTGTGTATCAATTTCATAGATTTTTTTGCTGTCTTCTAATTTAATTTGATAATTGTTTAATTTATTGAGTAATTCAACACGTTCTTTCCTCAGTGGAATATTTTTGGAAAAGTGTTTTTGTTGTTTTTTAATTTGATTACATTTTTTTATTATTCTATTCAGTTTTGCATATTTTTTAATTTTATTATGACTAACTTTATAACTATAATTCTGTTTCAGCAAGGAATCTTCAGTAAGGTCAATAGTTGTTAAGGAATGTGGGTTACAATTAGTATTTATTAATTCATTGTATAAGTGGTTAGTTTCTTTAACCCGAGTACATTCTTTTTCTTTCTCTAACCGGATAATATGACTATTGGCATGAATTAATTCATCTTCAAGGTCCCTAACTTTGCTTAAAGCCTCCTCATACAAATTACTACAGTTGTTGAAACCATCCGTGACCACCCTCAGTTGATCGCGTTCATCAACAACATTTACATATTGCTGATGTAGGTCTACTAGCTCCCGTTTAAGGCTTGAGTTTTTGTTGATTATCTTCTGAACTTCCTCCTCACTTTCGTCATTCTCTTGTAACAATTGTTTACATTGGGCTTGAGATGCTTCAAGATTTTGGAGGGCCGTTCTCAATTTAAGTTCCATATCCTGAGCAGTAGCCTTACGGGTCATCACAGGCATGGTTTCAGGATTTGTTACTGGAATTAGAATAAAGAAACGGTGAGAACAAGTAGACAGACAAATAAAGTAAAGGTAGAAATTAAAGGGAAAATGGGAGAATTTAGCGTTATTAGTGGAGAAATGAGGTAGGCTACTGAATTGGCTTAAAGAGCTATTATCAAAGCTATATTATTAAATTGAATGTAAACTTTTGATGCTTTTATTGCCTTTTATGATTTTACTTTTCTGTAAGTGGGTAGCTTGTAAAGTTAATATGTATTTGATATTAAAGTATAGCGATCATACAAAAATAACGATCATGAACGTTTATATTATTGTATATTTTATTAAAGATCAGATTAAGATTAACAGAATCTTGGCTAAGTTACGTTTTCTACTATGTAAACAATGCGACAAAAACCGAATGCAGAGTGCTAAATCAGCGAACTATTTATGTTAAAACTTAACTAGGACGTGTAACATAGGTAAAGCGACGATTGTGTGCTATTATAAAGTAAAAAGTAAAGCAATACTCCCCGTTTAAATCCGTAGTTCGATAGTCAGCTGTTGATATTTTTAGGTTACCGGTGTGTAACCAAACACTGTGTTTACTTCATATATTTACAGGAAAACAATAATCCTGAGTATTTATGCAATTATATTACGTTTACACATATAATTACACCATAATATTACTTAATTATTAATTAAAAATAATTTTAAACTACGGAACAAATATTTGACATGTCACTCGAGCAGTGTTGCCAGTCCTCTCTACACATACATACTTTACTATCGTGTTTTATTAGCATATAAGCTTAATCAGCCTAGGTATAATGTTCCTACTGTTGGGAAATAGCCCTCCTCTTTCTGTGAGAGCGAGTGGGCCGTAATCCACCAAGCGGGCTCAGTGCGGGTTGGTGGATGTCACATGTTTTCGAATTATTGGTTCTAGGACATGCCGGTTTCCTTACGTTTTTCTTTACCGTTTTGATAGCAGTGGTAATGAAATAATTTATATAAAGTGCCTGCTTGGGTTCGAACCCTAGACTCGTAAGTCGTGACCGTTACCACTGGGCCACCACTGCTCATTTTATTACCCGACTTCAAAAATGGGAAGGTCTCAGTTCAACAACGATGCACGCATTGTGTGTATAATTATTTCACAGTATGATTAATTAAATAGGTATTACTTAATTTTAAACAAACTGTTAAAATAATTACCGGTTCGGTACCGTAATTGGAAAACGGAAAACTCACGGGATCATCTCAGTCACAGTGCGTGTCCGTTCGTCTTTCCGTCTGTCCGTCTGTCCAGCTGTCCAGCTGTTCAGCTGTCCATCCGTCCATCCATCCGTCCGTCCGTCTGTGCTCATCGCCGAATCTCGACTCGCACTTACCCGGTTTTTTAATCTGTAATAACCGAGTGACAGCCCTATGAAAGTAGGTAAGAATTTTGAACTCTGTTAGGAAGCTTGCCTTCTGCTCGTTTTTTATTCTTGTGTCGATAGACTGCTTGTTTGCTTGAATTGGATTTCTGTTTGATGGTGATAATGCTGTATTTGATGTAATTGTGTGGTAGTTTATTGAATATTTATTATCTCCTATGGTTTTCGTGGTTAATGGATAACCTTCTTAGAGTAATGGCCCAATGTCAATGAATTGCTAGGATTAATCAGCAAGAGATTGGCGTCCAGGGTGCACCTTAAGGAGGCTCTGATAGAAGCTATAAATATTGGCATAAAATTGGTATAATCTATTTAATACTCTATAACTAGGCACTTTTTTACGATATTACAGTGATCGATCAGGTTAAGCTACGCTTGCCGCGGTTGGTCCGTGAATGGGTGACCATCTTTACATACCAAGACCCCTCCGTGCCTCGGAAAGCACGTTAAGCCGTTGGTCCCGGCTGTCATTTGTAGATCTTTGACAGTCGTTACGGGTAGTTAGAAGGCCAAAAAGTCTTACCAAAGGGTATCGTGTTACCTAGTAACTAAGTTGTGGAGGTCAGATAGGCAGTCGCTCCATGTAAAATACTGGTATTCAGCTGTGTCCGGTTAGACTGGAAGCCGACCCCAACATGGGAAAAGGCTAGGCAGATGATGACAATGCATAAATACATAGGTAGGTGCCATAGACTAAGGAAAATAAATAAAGTAATTTTTTTTTTCAAACTTAACGTTTCTCGATTTCAAGTTTGAGTAGCCGACTTGGTACAGGTAAAAATTATGACAAGCGAGGAAGATAGATAAGACATCCAAAAGTTACTGATGTTACGTTTGAAATACATCTGCTTACTAAATCTGCCTACTGAATACTGCTACACTACAATGGACGATCGTGAAATTTTAATAGCCATAATCGCCATGTTCTTCATTAATTTATTGATGGTTTATTTTTTGCATTTATTGGGACGTTGCTGGCCATACCCTAAGCATTTAGGGATACCATCTAGTAGAAGAAAGACTTATTGGCATTTTGCCGAGAAATACAAAACACCACTATACGATAAATGATGTGATTATACTATAAATCAATTGTTTTACATTATCGTAATAGGTGCGAAATTCCGCATGCAACTGTGATTTATCATTAGAAGCGTGTTTTACTATGTGATAATATTGCTAACTACTAATTATCAACACGCTGTCAATAAGATAAACATCATTAATTAAATCTGAAAGCTTAGCCCTTTTATGGAGTGACCGGATCCTTTGTAGCGGGCTTTGACATGACTTTACTAAATGTAAAGTGCGACTACGTAATTCATAATTAAATTGTTACTTCAGAGAGGTGTTACGTGCATGAGTAATATTTACATATCGAGGCCTCATAGGAAACGAGAACGTCTATCGAAAATAGAAAGCAAAATAAATTTATTATCCTTCTAGTTACTACAGACCTCAGATCTATACGAAATTCTGTCCAAATTCCTGCCAAACGCAACCCCTAACGTGGAACTCATGAAAAGAATTCGTTGCATTTATTCATTGTCAATTACAAAGTATATCTTCTTATCAACATTCAACCTGGAATTATACGCAAACACATGACCAGATCTTTTACCTATTGCCAAGTTTCTATGCTAAATATAGTTGATCAGACTATCAGAAACGTAACCCATTACACTTCCGATCATGCCAACCATAGGCATTTGAAGCAAATTTATCTGAATCCAGCCGATCTATAATTCTGTAAAACTCTCACTGTCACTTTTTTTTTCTTAAGGCGAAAGCGTCAGGGTGGCCCGCGAAAGTTGAGTAAAGCCATATTTGTTACGGCCGCGAATCATATCGACGGTTGAAAGGGTAATTGATCTAAGCGACATTTTGTAAAACTTGCTCCTGCAATTTTATGATTCGTCCTCCTGGACGGATCATAGTTATTTTTTTTGTAAAAAAATTCATGAAAAAACAACTATTTGATAGACTTTTATTTACTTAAATCAATCAATCAAAATAAGATCTTCTTATGATTAAAAAAAAACAACCAATCCATCCTCCTGCAAATTTTACAAAATGTCGCTTAGATCAATTAGCCTTTCAACCGTCGATATTTAGATCAACATACAACATGATACTGACATGTAAATTGCAAAAAAACGTAAGAAAATTTGAATTTCGTGGGCTATCCTGACGCTTCCCCCTTAAGTGAAGTGGGCTGTCAACAGTGTCAATACTTAGCGATAGGTGAAATGACAGCTCACTTCAAGCTTAGAGATTTTTACGGAATTGACCGGTAGATATACACAAATGGACGATTGCTTCATTTCCATGGTTATGACACTACTGGAACTCCACGTGAAACTCATTAAGGATTACAATAAACGTTTCTGTAATAATAGCAAGGTTACATCATGAGTTTAAAGACAGCCTGAAGTAGTCTAAGAATGTATTTATGTTGACAATATGTCGGCCATTATTTAGAGTTACGACTATTTTATTGGTGAGACTATGATGGTTTCTTGGTGCTGGGAGCGTGGCGGCGTATCTTCTTAAGTTTTATGGCCGTTTGGCAAAGTGCAATGTGGTCAAGGAAATTCGTCGTTGAATCGTTTTCAGGGAACTGAATGAATCATTCATAATTATTTTGGCTAACACTGAATAACGGTGACCGTAATTGCATAGGTTGATTTATATAGAAATAATGAAAATAGACCAATTTAAATAGCCCTAATTTATTGACGTTCGAGGTAATAAAATGTCAACATGAGACTAGAGACTCGCAGTAGGTAAGATTGACAACAATGCAATATTCAGGGAGCTGACGAGCCACAGGAGGAGACGCCCTGGGCGTCGGGAATCGCGAGCCGATTTCCGGCAACCGTAGGCGCGGGCTTGCGGACGGTGAGCAATGGATAGCTCGCCGTCCGATAAGGACCAAGCCCGGGTCGACGGCGCGTTGTGTTCCACGCACACCTCAAAGAGATGTCAGCAGAATTTACGGGGTCCGCTAGGGCCGATGCCTGCCGGAGGTGCGAAAAAAACCGATAGGGAAATCGTGGCCCCCGGCAACAGGGCAACCGAAGGAACACGGGTGGGTTTTAGTCAGTAAGAGTCTGACACGCCCTCCCGCTCCGCCCAGAGCGGAAGAAGACATTGGTGACCAACCAGAAAAGCACTGAGACAATGAAGCTCGGACAGATCAAAATAAAAGATTCTAATTACTACAAGTGTGTTGAAAGTTTCGAATCCAAAACTAAATGAGTAGAAAATAGTCGTCTTTTATTGCAAGAACTGGCATAATTCAAAATAACTTGGTTTTTTTAGTAGCCCCTGAGCTTCTGCTATACCCCACAGCCTGTCCATTAAACAAATGTTTAATCCCAGCTCCTCTCTCAATGTACAAGTCAGGAATTATTGCCAAATCCTGCAGAAGCCCGTGAACACGCATCTAGGCTACAACATTCCGACGTGAAGGCATTCGTTTTGCATTATTTGCATCGATAGCGCTTCCATCTGTTGTAGATAGGGCTGGCAGGAGAGCTTTTAAAGCTTATAGGTTTTCAAAATTGGTTGCTGTTTGTACTAAATCAAAATGATGATCAATTTCTGATGTGGATGATTTGTTTGATAAATTGAAATCAGTTAAACGTCGAACCTACGATCGAAACCCATTTTTTTTTTTTTTTGTTAAATGTTCGCATCGATTATATTATCTACCGTATAGTATGTATGAGTGACCCGAATACTTTTTGATTTTTATACAGTTTTTGTAATTTCTATGTACACAGAGGGTATTAAATCCTTAAGAAGATACCCAAGTGATAGGAATACGATACTTCGAGCATAGCGTGTCCAACAACAACATTGAAAATGATGTTCAATTCTGTGGTACCTACTGGTTTATGCAATAATATTTAAAAAAAAAATCAAAATATTATATTTCACTTAAACCTACATGACCATACTTATGAAACGTCAGAACTTCAGAAGCTAGAGGTGCATGGTTCCAATTGGTCGGTTCCTATGGAGAAGAGACGAAAAAACTCCACGGTTACTCTTTTAAAAATAAATGGCATTTACAATGTTTTCAAATTACAGTGTTGAGAGGACAGTCTAGGCCTGTCAACAAGTACCAGAAAGATAGGAGGTCGGTGTTTCCTACCCTACTATTCTGAGAAAAAATACCGAATGATACTCAGATGTTTAAAAGCGTGAGCCTCAATCTAGTAAAAATAATATTCAAAGGCAAATAATACCTTTACATAAAAGACATGTGGAAAAATGGAAGCCTTATTGACGTTACTTGTTGCGTATTTGTCCATGGAATACTAATCAGAATCAACATTGATATCGATTTAAACTTACATGTCCATCAGCCCTAGTATGCACACTGCAACTATGTACCCAGCATATTTCCCCATTATGTTATGATAAACACACATTTCTCCATGCACTGCTTACGAACAACCATTATTTGATCACGTCAAGGTTATTTTTGGAAAGTTTTCACGTATTCCTGGCAGTTATTATTGTAAACTATTACAGAAATAGTTTGTTAAGAGAATGTTGTTGATCATCAACATTTTCGGACGTGATATCTATTGGAATGGGTTCAGAAAACAATGTTAGTTACGGTTTGGCTACACGTGGTGAGGTGTTTGGACTTATTTGGTGCTGGTGATGGTATTCTTCTAATTATACAACTGTTGCAAATCTTGTGGGTGTCGAAAGAGTGAGCAATGAGTTAGAGACCGTTCGAGTATCGTGAAACAGGCACGAAACAATACATCGCTCAGGCAACGCTCAGCAAAACTGCAAAAACTGCCTTTTACCGTGTTGCCATGTCGCTAAGCATGCGCTGCGTGGCTCTCCCGCCAGTCCCACCTGCGACAAAGCAACAATGTTGGCGCGCGTCGTTGTATCGTGCGCTTTTCGAACTGTTTTTAACCGACTTCCAAAAGGAGGAGGTTCTCAATTCAACTGTTTTTTTTTTTTTGTATGTTTGTTACGCGATTACCCCGCCAATTATGAATTGATTTTGATGATTCTTTTTTTTGTTTGGTAGATCATACTTCAGAGGTGGTCCCATATAAATTTTATTAACTTTGCTTGGTTAGTTTTTGAGTTAGCTTCAATAATACGTATTTTTTCCCACTTATTATGTGGATGATATGATAACTTGCTGTCACTGTTATTTACATAGCAGGTAGTGGTATTCGAATTTGTGTGGGGTAGGTACCACAACTAAAAAGTGAAAAATAAAGACTTTTTACAAAAAAAAAAAAACAACCGACTTCAAAAAAAACACTACAAAGTGAAAAATAATTTTAATTTCGGAAGTCGGTTTTTATCGGTTGTATTTATAATCGGCGATACTGATATATCGCACTAATTAATTTTAGCTAAGGATAGTTACTAAGATTTTAGCAAGTAGGATTTATTGTACTTTACATCTTTTTATATACCTATTAGATGACTAGATTTTTATAATTAATGTGATTATTGTACCTTGAGAAATATTATTATACCTTGCCTCGCCTGAAACACAGGATGACCTAGTTCAGGCACATAACATAATTGAATTTTTCGTAGATTTAAGCAAATTTGTATTTAGTGTTTTACCTTTTTACATGAATAAAGTTTTATTATTATTTTTTTACGTCTTTGACATTTCTCGGGACCCAGGGGTCCCGGACCTTTGGAAGGCGTACGAGGAGCCGAAGCCAACTCGCAGAGGCCCCTTAGACGTTTTTAATTAAATGAGCTACCAGCCGATGATTATCCCTGTTCGCACTATGCAAGTGCAGCTAAGGACAACCCCCAGTTGGTGTAGGGCTATTGTAAGATATGGAAACAAAGATATCGGACTATGGGTTTGGGTTGCTAAAGTGGACTGGTCACCTGGAACTATGGAAGGACTATGGCCCCTGCCTGATCTATGTTTTATATGCACACGGATAAAATGGCAGGGGGTGACTTGCACACTCAATAATGGGCCCCCGAAAATGGTCGCTAGCACATAGTGTCGTAGCGACAAGGGGGTAACACGTCCTGAGGTGCTTATGAGGAGTGGAGAGGTATTCCACGGCTATCAGGACAATCCCGGAAGTACGGTCAAGATCCCTACCAGCATCTTACTGGAATACTTCCTTCCTCCGAGCGCGTTTGCTCTTGCGAATCTCCACTCAAGCCGGCCAATTAAGGCAAGAATGAGGATGGAGCGCCGTTCCTCGTCAGTGTTCACTCCAGCCGGCCAATACAGGCAAGCCAGAGGTGAGGAACAAGACTTCTCCCGGGAGATAGGGTCCGTGGGGTCGCTACTGCCCAACAGCTCGCCACACGCTGCCCTGCGGGTTTTTGTATCTCTTTTGGTCTGGCTCCTCATCCCAGACCTGTTCCGGCAAAGTAAACTGTACCGGCACAGACCTAGAGTTCGGAGCGCGCAAGCCCCACCACGACGTCAACGTAGAGATACGGCGGTGGGGTTATTATTATTGTATTATTATCGGCATCGGAATCAGTACCTACATCCCTATCAAAAACTCTACCGGAGAAGTAGCTTTTCAGTGTCAAAATTTCCACCGCTATCCACTGTATGAGCGGGTAATTATGAAAAACACAATGGTCAGTTACAAAAAAAATCATTGCGTTATTTACGTTGTTCAGCAGACGAATTTTTCAAAATCGATGAAGTTTTTGGTTAAGTAATTTACTCCAAAACCCTTCAGATTGCGATTAAAAATGTGTTATGCAATTGGGTTGCGGTTACCAAATAATTCAAGCGCGAAAAACCTATCTCCTCCAACAAGTTAGGTACAACGATCATCATTACAAGAAATGCCTGTAAGATTCTCATTAAAAACTACAACTCACATCGTTATAAGGCGGCCCCATATTCAAATTCCTCATAATCCCGTCAGCAAACCCGGTGATATTGCTGAGGAATGTCTTCAAGTCGTTGCCAGCTCTTGACGCGAAGTCGGTGTACAGCAGTAAGGCATCAGTCTTGGCTATATGCAGCTCCGCTATAGTGCTCGCGTACCGGTCGTCGTTGGAGGCCACCTGTCGAGAGTGGGTCGGGTGGGTGTCATTGGTCACGTCTACTATGATTACGGCGTCCTGAAAAATTAAAAGAGTTGATATTAGGAAAAAAAAACAAAAGGAAACAGATTGGTTTCCCGGGACCTGAAGAAAGACCGTATTTACAGTGAAGATCGGCTGCTGATCTATTCTGTCTGTGAAACGCTGCGCTGTCATTTCACTCAAAATCAAAGCATTTATTTCAAATAAACCAATTAAAGGTACTCTTGAATTGTCAAGGGATCGGTCAGTCAGAAACATGAAGCTAGTTGCCCATTCCAAAGCGTAGTAGGTACCTATGGAGAAGAACGGGCAGGAAACTCCACGGACACTCTTTTAAATCAAAATATTGTTACAAAATATTGGTTACATCATTCATGTTGAAATTATACATGTGAGAAAAATGTAGTACAAAACTATCTAATCTTTTAATCTCTTTTCGAGCTATTTCAAGTCCAAAAAATTCAAAAATTTTCATTTATTTCCGTTCATTCGCGATTTAAAACCATGTTTTCTTTTTTCTTAATGTTTAAAACATTGTTTTAAACTTGTTTTATACTGTGATTTTAAACATTTAATAAAAAACATTGTTTTATTTCAAACTGTTTTTAAACACTGTTTAAAATACGTGTTTTAAAATAACTTGTTTGTTTTATGCCAGTTATGGTAGCGAGTTCAATTGTTTTTTCCCATCTCAAAACTGCCTAACGCGCCTAATGAAGTTTTCACTTCAAAAAATTAAGAACAGAAGGAGAAATATTTGCCAAGCGTGATTGTTAGGCAAAATCTTTTTAAAGGGGTAAGGCTTTCCCTCCTTACTTTTCATCCAACCTAAGTAAAAAATGTAAACATATCAATGAGATCTTGCCACGAAAATCACGATTCATCCATTTCGGATGGCTCAATTCTGAGCGGCTTGTTGAGCTATGGACTAAATAGGCTACACATTTAGTTGTTCCGGGTCTGCCTGATCGTGCTTTAAGAGATCGGGAGATTACTATCTGTAAATACGAAGCAATACAAGATTTATTTTATTGAATAAAATCCGCTTTAACAACTAACTAAGATGGAATCCTTGTGTGAATCAAGGTTTTTATTAAATAACTACTTACCTAATAAAATTATCTTGTAAACTTTTGAATCTAAAAATAAAACACTGAAATTGTGTTGCAAAAAAGTTTGATTGCCAGCCTTGAAAGATGTAGTATTTTTACTTTAACAACGTTATGATCTAAATATTGTTCTCAGGTAATTAAATGATTAAAGGCGCACATTAAGAACTCTTACAAGGTCAAAATGTAAGTCTAGTTTTCTGAAATAAACTGTGATGGAAGAAGTAGCTAAAACAAGTTTATTGTAGTTTTTACTAAGCAAACACAACAGATATTTATCTGTTCTGTGAGTAAAACTTTTGTTGAAAGATTGTATGGAAGGACCATATTCGATCGATTGACTTCGATTTGACGATCGAAAAAGACTGTGAGCGTTCATTAAAAGTTGGCAACGTCGCAATTAGCTGTCAAATATTAACCTGTTTTATTTAATTAGGCAATATTACTGCATAGAAATATGAAATATCGCTAAAAAATTAAAATTCTATTGTGTCTCATTAATGACAGTTGAGCTCAATGAGTGTTAACAATGAGACACAATAGAATTTTAATTGTTATCGATCTCCAGGAGAGCTCTTGACAGCCAAGGGTTAGTGAACTAAAATATTGATCATAATCAATATTTTAGTTCACTACCCCCTTGGCTGTCAAGAGCTCTCTAAAATACAAAATTGTAATTCATAAATTACAATTTTGTATTTTGATCAAAATATGATTCGCGAGTCGCGACCATAACAAATACTTATGTATTTACAGAATTATAATCATTAGAATAATTTTTCAAGTTAGAATTATTGGTCTCAAATGTCAATGTCAAAAATTTCATGAAAAAGTTATTCAATAGATCAATAAAATATGTAGAGAGATGTTTCTTAGAGAATTTCGCGTGCTATTCTGGGCTTAATAATAATGACATTTAGCAGTATCTAGACATTGTTCTCTGTATTTATATTGCTTACCTCAAAACCGAACCCATGATCCTATGACCCCTTTATTCTTATATAGGTACACACTAAGTTTTACATTTTTTTAGATACTGATTGATCTATGTGTCATTTCCGCTCTTTTATCTTATATCTCAGACACCTTTCTCTATTTAAGATTGTGCATTTTATGAACCAGTGCTTGTATTAATATGTTGAGATAAATGAAGATTTTATGATAATGATTATAAATATCACGTAACAATGGTATAAAAAACAAGATCTATTTTTAACCAACTTTAAAAAGGAGGCGGTTCTCAATTCGATTGTATGTTTTTTTTAAATGTTTGTTACGCGATTACTTCGCCAATTATGAATTGATTTTGGCGATTCTTTTTTTTTTTTGTTAGGTCATACTTCAGAGGTAGACTCACATAAATTGTATTAACTTTGCTTTGGCAGTTTTTGAGTTAGCTTCAATAATACATATTTTTTTCCACTTAGTATGTCGATGATATGATAAGTTCCTGTCATTGTTATGTACATATATTTGTTCATATAATGGTATTTTAATTTGTTTGGGATAGGAACCACAACTAAAAAAATTTGAAACAAAAACTTTTTCCAAAAAAAAAACCGTTTTCCAATAAAAACACTACAAATTGAAAATAACTTTAATTTCGGAAGTCGGTGGCAAAAAACGAAAATTCAAAACCAAAGACACCGACTTCCGAAATTAAAGTTATTTTTTACTTAATAGTGTTATTTTTTTGGATGTCGGTTGTTTTTATTAAGACGTTTCCGAATGTTCTGAATGATCATAGTAATCATACTGCCTCAAATCAACGCCCGGCGATCCTAAATTTGTAGTATTTACTTCTTCCACAACAATGTATCAACTCAATCAAAACAAACAATAATTTATAACAACATACAATTGTTCTTTTATAGCCAACTTAAAGTATAATAGGCTGGTCTGCACATTGTGCCGTGAATCATGCCTCATGAAGTCATGAGTCATGTTACCTCTTGGGTTACCCGTTACCCGATTTAGGGTTACACTAATAAGGTTATCATCGGGTTTACCATTTATCTACCGATCTCCCTGAAGCGAAAACTCATCGATATGTGTATTCTGCCCGTCCTAACCTACGGTGCTCAGACTCAACTGACAGAATACGCAAAACCCCGCTACGCTCCGAAACGGGGATCTTAGACGTAGGCAAAAAGGCTGCCAAGCTAAAATGGGATTGGGTGGGTCATGTTAGCCGCATGCATTGTGATCATTGGGCAACAGTTTCCACACGGAAAGTGAATTTGATCTTGGTAGGTATGTAATAACTTTTGAGCCAGAAAAGTCCACAGTTCAGTGATGCAGAGGAACATTGATCTCGTTTTTGTCAAGTTCAATATAAATTGTACAAAATAATAGCACAAAGACTAGCATAATCAGCCTATAATGTCCCCACTGCTGGGACACAGGCCTCCTCTCTGTGAGAGGGAGTCGGCTGTAATCTACCACGCGGGCCCAGTGCGGGTTGGTAGATGTCATAAATATCTTCGATTTTTTTGTCACAAATGTATTCCTTCACCGTTTTGAGAGCAGTGGTGATGAAATTATTTACACAAAGTAAAGCGTCCGTCTGGGTTCGAACTCATGATCTATAAATCGTAAGTTAGAGCCGTTACCACTGGGCCACCACAGCTCTCTGCTGCACAAAGACTTATAAATATGAATTAATTATGAAACCACAGAAACAAATGAAGATATTTGTCAACTTTTATGATCAGAATTCATTTTAAAGAAGCTTTAGAAAGAGTGACAATATGTAGACAACAAACCTCACTGGCATGGTCTACTTTCCTATACCTCGTGCATTGGTCGGGACAAGGCAGAGGTACCTAATAATAAAATTTATTTGAAAACGAAATCGAGAGCAAACTCGTAAAAACAGCACTGCACTCAACTCAGACATGAAAACACACATTCACAATAATGATACCTAGGTAGAGTAAAGCCGGCTTTCCATCGGTACTGTGCTATGTTGGTAATGGTGCGGAAGAAAGTGTAAGCGAGTACAAGTAGAAGGTAAGTATGTCAAAAACCTACCCCCTAAGATTACATTATGAAATGCAATGTATACTGAGTGCTGCGGTACAGCAGGTACCTACTTCGGTAGGTAGGTGACTCGTAGGTACCTACGTACGCATCCCCCGCTTTGGTAAAAATTACCTCATATACGGGGTGGCAGGGACATTGACGCGAAAACTGAAACCATGGATTCAGTACATGATTCTGAATCCCCCTGCGTTGAAATTTTTCGTCGGTTATTTTAAAAAAACCAGCTATTCCATACATTTTGACCGCGTAGGTATTGCACTTTTCTATGAAACAGCTGATTTTTTTTTTATAACCGACTAAAAATTTCAACGCAGGGGGGTTCAGAGTCATGTACTGAATCCATGGTTTCAGTTTTCGCGTCGATGTCCCTACACCCTGTATACTGCGGTCCCACGGCCCGCTTCCCCACAGGCCAGATCGTGCCAGGCCAGGCCGACAAGTCGTAGGAACCGTCAATGCGATGAGGCCTGTGGTGGAAATACTCGGCACGGGCCGCGACAGGCCTCGACAGGCATGGCTGCGCGCCAGACCGCGACAGTCTTCCACAGGCCGTGGGACCGCAGCTTTCCAAAGCTGCACTATGTGAAAGTTGAAAAACGGGAGTAATCTTATTAAATTTTTCCTAACTACCTCACACTAATGGAAGGCAGCCTAAGGTGGCCTCGCAGTGCGAAACTAAGGTCGCCATAAAAATCTTATGGCGAAATTATTATCATGATGTCACAAAGGAAACCATAAAAGATTTATACTGTTGTAAGTATTTACAGTTCAATTTAATGTGAAGACGTCATTCATTCAGTTTTACATGCCAATTTTCTAAACTGCCTAACAGCCCTAACAGGCCTAGCTCGATAATTAAGAAGTTAATTATTTTAAGCGGTCTATGGTTTGATTAAAATTAAATGACAATTGCTTTGAATACCGATTGAAAGTTCAGACGTCCAAAGCGTTTAAAACACAAGGGTCAGGGCCAAAAATCTAAATTTTGTAAATTTAATAGAGATTCTGAATTTTGCATTTTCAAGGCTTTCAAATAGGTGTCTGGATAAAAGAATTCCCGTTGTGTATTTATTATCGTAATATCGTTTTGAACAATAAAACCTCAGGAGGCCTACCACCAGTTCAAAAACAATATTATTTTAATATTACTTCAGTGGGAGAAAGAGATGGAGCTATACGTCCTGTAGAGCTTCATCTCTTTCCCACACTGAAGTAATATTAAAATAATAGGTACTGCTTTAGGAGATTGTGGTAGGTCCCCTGGTAATCTCATTATCAGACTTAAGTATCCCATGTTGGAAAATCATATACCTACCGGATGATTTTTTTTACCATCTCAAAATTTTTACAGGGTGTTCTACCCATGAATATAAACAACTTTCACTATGGGATCAACTCTGAAATCACGAAAAAAAAATCAGCTGTTTCATACATTTTGGTCAAGTAGGTATTGAACTTTTGTATAAACACCAGATTTTTTTTTTTCGTGATTTCAGATTTGCTCCCATAGTGAAAGTTGTTCATATTCATGGGAAGATCAGCCTGTAAAAATTTCGAGACGGTAAAAAAAATCACCCGGTATAATCACAAACGCCAACTTCGGATTAGATACGAATTCTCCTGAATTATTAAATAATGCATAATAATGACATCATTCATTGCATCTATGCGGTAATGATCTTTGACCCAGCACTACAGCTTGGAAATGCGCCAATACCATAATATTGAAGCATCCGTATCGACTCTTAGTAATAACACTTGAAACTTTGCTTACCCATTTAAAGAGAAGAGGATGATAAAATCTAATACTATTAAGGGGAAAGCGTCAGGGTAACCCGCGAAATTAAAATTTTCTTACGTTTTTTGCATTTTGCAGGTCAGTCTCATCATTTCATGAAATCATGACATTTGACACCTTTGCTAACTTATGGAGTTGTATTGCTCATTTTAATAATTTTAATTGAGTAAAGCCATATTTGTTACGGCCGCGAATCATATTTAGATCAACATAAAACCTGACATTGACCTGCAAAATGCAAAAAACGTAAGAAAATTTGAATTTCGCGAGCTACCCTGACGCTTCCCCCTTAAGGAGTAAATACGTTATCTAGGAAATGACTTTTAGTGCTGATAGAACAACGGAAACATCACTGTGTCTCAGCAGTGGGAACGTTATTCATTTATGTTAAGCAAGCATCGCGAACCTATTTTTTTTTTTCACGTAACCAGTAATATCTGCTCAATATCAATACGTACATCTGGCGTACCCAAGACAGTTTGATTAATAATCTTGATGTGATTATTGGTCTATCTCAGTGTTTTTCAACGTGTGGGCTGCGACCCCCTGAGGGGTCACGAAGCCTCTATAAAGGGGTTGCGAGGCTTCAGTAAGAGAAAAAAAGTTTAAAAATATGTTTTTTTGCTTTAGATATTTTCAGCATCGTAATTACTCTACTGGGAAATCCCTCGTAGCCATGACCGTCATAAATCCATCAATTATACGACATAAAATATACCTATACTTAGGATTTAATTTTATAAACTGTCCCCACAAAACCATCGTATTGCTTTTCCGTGGAGGCGTCTGGCGATGTCTGTTAATTATGTAATTAGCCGATATGTAATTATAAAAAATAATAAAATATTGTACGTATTTGATATTTGTTTAAAATAAGAGAGAATACAGAGGAGGGCAGGAGATCGCAAAAAAAATTTCATACTAAGGGGTCGCGTCGTGAAAAAGTTTGAAAAACACTGGTCTATCCAATAATTGGGAAGATAAAGACTCCATACTTAAAAAAATAAAGAAAATAATCATGAAAGATTATACTCCTTTTTGGGCAGTCGTGTAAAAAGGACGGACATTCATACATTGTGAGCGTGGTTCATGGTAGCCACCCATCATCATATTACCAAATTTAATAGAACTAAATGGACATAACTGCTTCACGTCATTCTTACTGCAATGCATAATAATGACGTCACATAACCCTTCAGTTGCCATGCCAATTTACACTAATATACCTCCAACATTGACGATGAAATAATATTTGTTATGCTGTCTGTTCCAGCAGTTCCAACAGTTACGGGCACTTGGACATCGCTGAATGCGTTTAGCTTCTATTTCCATGTTATATTCGTTATTTTTACACATTATTATTTAACAAGGTACTTTTATTTTGTCTACTTTTATGGTAAATGCTATATTGGAAGCGGCAATATCCCAATGGATAAAAGGTGTAAACTGGGAAGCGGTCTTGATTTTGTTACTCGTGCAAAATCATTAGCTTAGCAGGAGGGATTTAATAAGTAATGTCCCCATTTGAAACCAGACCAGATTTTTTTAAGGATACTAGGATCTTACTTAAGTTCCTAGTGTCCATTAAAAGATCTGGCAATTTGAATCTTAATAGATCGTCTGACAGCAAAACATGCTACCAATCCTTTTTAGGGTTCCGTACCTCAAAAGAAAAAACGGAACTTTTATAAGATCGCTTTGTTGTCCATCTGTCTGTCTGTCAAGACCCTTTTTCTCAGGAACGCGTAGAGGTATCAAGCTCCCCTTGAAGCGGTGAAAAAATCAAATTTCTAAGCCAACGCAATCAAAAGATACAGCCGTTTATGCTGCAAATTTTCGATACTCGCAAGGGAATCATAACCGGATACTTCCCGTAAACTCAGAATCTTGAAATTTGGTACGAACAACGTCTTATAGCACAATAAAGGAAAAATTGCGAAAAGCATATTTTTTTTGTTACATCATTATAATAAAAATAATTTTAAACTTACTACCCCTTTCCTCATAAAAGCGGTTTGTACGGAATCCTCGGTGCGCGAGTCCGACTCTCACTTGTCCGGTTTTTGTTTACAGTCCTAGTTATTTTAATTCCCATGCAAATCATTAATAGAGCGAGGTGATAACAGAGTTATTTCTATAGCCATGTCTACAAGAAAGGAATGTACTGTACCTACATTGTACTGCAATTCTTATCGTACCGCGTTTGAAGAATGACTCAACCTTGTTATATGTATCGTTCTGCAGATCATTGTTGTGACTGGTTCGTCGTGATTAGGAATTGAAGGCCGCACTTCTTCTCTAGAAGAGTTTTAGATTATTATTTTTATGAAATCAGGAGTAGGTATAAAATATTATTGATAGATAAATATTAAGCGGGATCCAATGGGTCCCGCTTAATGGCAGACGTCATTGCGGCAGGCCCAGACGGATATGGCGGGATGACCTACCCTAAACCTCTTAAGGGGTCATTGTACTCATCATTATGAACAACTTTCACTATGGGGCGAACGCTGAAATCGCAAAAAATAATCATGCCTTCATTTATGTTCGCATATCTCATCAAATTGTAGGGAACAGCTGATTATTTTTTTGCGATTTCAGCTTTGGTCCTATAGTGAAAGTTGTTCATAATGATGAGTACAATGACCCCTTAAGAGGTTTAAGGTAAATAAAAATGAAGGTTGTATAATTCAACTAACTGTATCTTACACGGTACAGTGCACTTCTGTAAGTGACGAATTCACTATGTTTAAAACTGTATGTGATTATTTTTAACCGACTTCCAAAAAGGAGGAGGCTATATGTTCGTCGCGGATGTTTTTTTTTTATGTATGTCCACCGATTTCTCCGTCAATTGTGGACCGATTTTGAAAATTCATTTTTTGTTTGAAAGGTTGTGCTCTCGAATTGGTCCCGTATAAATTTTATTAACTTTGCTTGGATAGTTTTTGAGTTAGCTACAAAATACGTATTTTTTTCCCACTTAGTATGTAGATGATATGATAAGTTTCTGTCACTGGTAGCAGGTAGTGGTATTCCAATGTGTGTGGGGTAGGTACCACAACTAAAAAGTGAAAAATAAAAACTTTTTACAAAAAAAAACAACTGACCTCCAAAAAAAACACTACAAAGTGAAAAATAACTTTAATTTCGGAAGTCGGTGGCAAAAAACGAAAATAAGAAACCCAAGACACCGACTTCCAAAATTAAAGTTATTTTTCACTTTGTAGTGTTTTTTTTTGGAGGTCGGTTGTTTTTTTTTTTGTAAAATGTTTTTTTTGTGTATGTTTTAGTAAGTCGTTGAAGTGCCTTAAATAAATAAATAAATTACACACTATCTTTTCCTCACCGAAAATCACTGTTGATTCTTAGTTCACTGCCTACCGCTTTATCGTTCACATAAACAGGTGTAACATTACAGCGTGCGTACTATCTACAGCGATCTGTATGCTCTGTTTGTTTGTTCATCGCCAAGGATTTGTTAAGTAATATTATACTTTGAATACTTACATTCTTTATCTATTGTGTAAACCGTACTATTGTGTCGTGTTACGCTGGTTTGTTTTTCAGGCTACTGAAGGATAAGCACGGAATTATTTTAATTCAAACTCAAAGAATTTATATCAATTAAACTAATTGCAGGCACTTTTGAATTGTCAAGGGTTCGGTCAGTCTGAAAGATGAAGCTAGTTGCCTATTTCAAAGCGTAGTAGGTTCCTATGGAGAAGTATACGAGCAAGATACTCCACGGACACTCTCACAATAATTGTGAGAGTGAAATCAATTATTGAAAGGGGAAAATAATCTTACTAGAATTAGAATTCCCTCGAAACTTTTATTTTTAAAGTTTGTACGTATTTGATAGCTTGCTAATCAGCGGGGTAATTTTTAACACACTAACAACAAATTGCAATGTCTTTGTTTTGACAATTCGACAACATTTATTGCGCTATTTACGTTGACGAGCAGTCAAAATTTTCTTACAAATGAAGCAATGGATTAAGTGTAGGTTGCCTTTCGACCAAATAGAAAATTGATAATGCTCCTTAGATGCAAATAGAGGTACGGTAAGCACACAAGTAATATCCAGGGGTTTCCCGATATAAGAGACTGAGTTTTTAATGAGTCATGTGCCTGAATATATAAACTTATGTATCTACTTACATACACCTTTAAAATAGGAAAGAATAATTGATTCTAGATGTAAAAAAGCGGCCAAGTACATTTCGGACTTGAACACGAAGGATTCCGTACCACCGTACAATATATGGTACAGTACGACTGGTCCATAAATTCAAGGTTGCTCAGCGAGCCATGGAGTGGGCTATGCTTGGAGTCTCTCTGAGGGATCGAATCCGGAACGAGGTGAGCCGGCAGAGAACCAAAGTTATCGACATAGCTCACAGAATAAGCAAGCTGAAGTAGCAGTGGGCCGGCCATATCAGCCGTAGAACTTATGACTGTTGGGGTAGAGGTGTTCTTGAGTGGAGACCGCGAATCGGCAAACGTAAGGTAGGATGCCCTCAGGCTAGGTGGAGTGACGATCTTCGCAGGGTGGCTGGTAGCAGCTGGATGAGAGTTGCCGAGAATAGAGCTGAATGGCGTGCAATTGGAGAGGCCTATGTCCAGCAGTGGACTGCTATATGCTAGGCTGATGATGATGATGATGATTTCACAAAAAAAACCGATAAAACGCGTTTCTTGTAGGAATACCCCTTTTAATTTTTAACGTTTATTTTATTTTTAACCGACTTCCAAAAAGGAGGAGGTTATATGTTCGTCGCGTATGTTTGTTTTTTTTTTATTTTTTTTTTATGTATGTCCACCGATTTCTCCGTCAATTGTGGACCGATTTTAAAAATTCTTTTTTTGTTTGAAAGGGTATGCTCTCGAGGTGGTCCCATATAAATTTTATTGTCTTTGCTTTAATAGTTTTTGAGTTAGCTTCAATAATACGTACTTTTTCCCCACTTAGTATGTGGATGATATGTTAAGTTCCTCTCACTGTTATTTACATAGCAGGTAGTGGTATTCGAATTTGTGTGGGGGTAAATACCACAACTAAAAAGTGAAAAATAAAAACTTTTTACAAAAAAAAACAACCGACTTCCAAAAAAAACACTACAAAGTGAAAAATAACTTTAATTTCGGAAGTCGGTGGCAAAAAACGAAAATTCAAAACTAAAGACACCGACTTCCGAAATTAAAGTTATTTTTCACTTTGTAGTGTTTTTTTGGAAGTCGGTTGTTTCTTTTTGTAAAAAGTTTTTTATTATTTATGTTATAGCAGTACCATAGTACCTAGTACACACTCTGTGAAAATTTCATGTGTCTACCGATTACGGTTCAAAATTTAAAGCCCTGTGACAGACGTAGGGACACGGTATCGAATAGAAAGTATCGATAATGTACTCATAAGTAGTATCGAAAAAAAAAATCGTACTCATAAAAGCATCGATACTTCAAGGTATCGAGTATTTTTTTTAGGGCCTAATGCGCATAGAACATAGGTCAATATCAGTCAGTAAATAAAGTCAGTTTAACTTCAGTAGGGCAGGTCATGAAAAAACAAATGACAACGGTGAACGAGTGAGTGAATGAGTGATTGTTTAGTGTAGTAAATTAATGAAGGAAAGGTTAGGAATTTAACTATGAACGGAAGGAACGATTTTGAGCAAAGATCGATGTAATGTTTTAGAAGGTTCAAAACGAGTGAGCTAGATGGCGTTACCATAACCATAAACATAAGTCGTGAGGTCGCAAGTTTTAAATGGGTAATTTCTAAGATTACCCATTTAAAACTTAATTTCTTATTCGATACGATATCTGCCAAAAAGTACTCATTGAGTAAAAGTATCGAATGCAAAGTATCGAGTACAAAAGTATCGGTATGGAATGGAAATGTACTCGATACCACAAAGTATCGATACTTTTTTCGTATCCCTAGACAGACGACGGATGGACGGACAGAGGATCTTTAGTAATAGGTACCCTTTGGGTGCGGAACCCTCAAAATAATAATTAGAGGTAGCTGTCTGAATGCTCCTGATATCGAGTACCAAAAAGTTGAACACTGAAAGATTCTGAAACTCCATGCCTACCTCAACAAAATCTTATCTAATTTTATAGCTGCGCTATATCCTGATAGTAAATTCCCACCGGCATCCTGTCATACAGATCTAGCGGTGCAACCATGACCTAAATACCTGAAATTCCTGAAACGTTTTCAGTGGGGTCTCTTATCGTATGCACACTGAAGATAATGAACGACCTTGAAGATATGTACTGTTATGTCTAAGGGCTATAATGTATAGAATGTGTAGTCTTTTGTTTTTGTATCACGCTGATTTATAGTTTGGGGTGGGTAGAATATCAGGTTCTTAAATATAATTTAAAAACCGGCTAAGCGAAGGGTTCCGTACCATTATCTATAAAAACGACATAAAAATCTCGTTTGTTGTATGGGAGCCCCTTTAAATATTTATTTTATTTTGTTTTTTGTATTTATTGTTATAGCGACAACAGAATACATCATTTTTGAAAATTTCAACTGTCTAGCTATCGCGGTTCTTGAGATACAGCCTGGTGACAGACAGACGGACGGACAGACAGCGAAGTCTTAGTAATAGGGTCCCGTTTTTACCCTTTGGGTACGGAACCTTAAAAAATGAGATGGACAAACAACAATGCGATGAAAATAAAAATGAAATCAACCTCAAGCAAAAAAAAGTTCAAGTATCAAACTGATCATCTACCGCTGCTTCATTGGTGTTGGTCTAGTGTTCTTTCGATCATGGGGTCATGGGTTCGATTTCAATCATGGAGTTACAATTTCTGGATTGGGGTCGGGGGTTCAACATAAAAGATCTCTTGTGGTTTCTTCATATGTGGTTCCGGCCCCCAATCCATAAAAAGATTTTCAGACGTATTTGTATAAAACCTTATCATTCTAGGAAAATATTATTTCAAAAGATGATGTCACTCATAATCTTGTCATCGCTTTCGAGCCATATTAAGTGATTTTATGTATAAATACTCATTGTTAAGTACCTAATTAAGAATATTAAGTGTTTCCGTAATTAATCATTTCAGTCAAGGGCTCTTTGCCTATAAATGCCGTGATAATACGCCCATCACACACTAGTTCAAATAACATAATAGCCCTTGAATATACGAGATAATAGTAACATTAAATAGGTACTTGTCGTCAGGGAAGTTATTAACAATTTAGTAGGGATGCATCTGATACCGATACCGATGTCGATATATCGGCGATACTCGAAGTTTGCCGATACATCGGTATCGGCGATATTTTTATGGCCGATTCAACGATAATTTTCAAATTTCGCGAAAATGTAGTGAGTTCTGTCGCATCTGAGAGACTATTTTCCACCGCAGGTCTTATTCAAACAGATTTGCGAAATCGCCCTTCTCCGCAAAACTTAAGAATACCTACTTTGTTTTTAAAACAAAAATCTCATCAATGTTAAATTTAATTACTAAAACTATTAACTAATCTCAACCTGTCTGTAGTTTTAAACGGTTTTATTTAGTTTGTCCTGTTATTTGTTCTCTTTATATTAATTTAAAAAATAACCTGATTTGTGTTTTATTTGTTTTACCTTCATTTTTGAATTCAATAAGCGTATCGGTATCGCCGATATTTTTATAAAAGCATCGGTATCGGTATCGTATCGACAAAAAGGCGTATCGAGGCATCCCTACAATTTAGTACATTCGTGAAAACGGGATCTTTTGTATCCTAAAAGCCGAATAATTAAACCGCCTCTGTGGTTTAGTGGTTAGACTACCTGTCTCAGACCCAGAGGTCCCGGGTTCGGTTCCCAGAGGGTGCAAAATTTTCTGCTCGGTAAGGAAGGTGGTAGGACTTGTTCTAAGTCTACCTGACTAGCCATCACCACCTTACGTTAGTCTGTCGTCATAAATATTTGCATTATTGTATTTCGGCAATTAGAGGTAAGATAGCTAGTTCCTCTGTGGTTGAGGATTCCGGGTGAAGCTCGCTTCCACCTTCAGCCTGATCATCACTTACCATCAGGTGAGATACAGGCCAAGAGCATCCCCATGGTGGATAAAAAAAATAAAGAGAGACTGCTTCGCTAGTCTAGTGGTTCCAAGCGCTACTGCTGAGTACCTGCTGAGGTTCTGGTTTCGATTCCCGGGTCAGGCAAAGTGTTATTGGGTTTTCCGATCTGAAATTTCTCAGTAGCAGCCCGGAGTCTGAATTTGTGCCCGGTTGATGGCAATAGCGTTGCCCCTTATTATATGGGACTTTTAAATATAACTGGCGAAATGTGGTGGTCGCCGAAACTTGGCAAGGTTTTTGTGTATTGGGAAAAATCAGTCTCTCAGGCTACATAGAAGACCTTCAGAATTTCAGCTCACTCATCAACATCGAGATATTAGCATTGAAATCTTGAAGACATTGACATAAACATAAATCTGAACGTTCCAGTGCAGTTTATTGCGATTGTGTTTAAACTGACACAAGGTTCGCGACACAACTGGAGCATCACGCTGTGTCGTGATGTGATGACATGTGGTGACGCTACTTACCATAACTATAATAACCAACGAATTATACAAGGATTTATTGATCCAAAAGAAAATGTTTTCAATCCAGTAATGATTTAGGTATGCAAAATTTTCAGAAGAAATGTTCTAACTTTGATCAATAAAAGTCAAGCTAACCCTTTCGTACATACGAAATGGGTTTATGTAGTAGAATCCTTAGAATATCTGCTAATAAGAAGAAATAGTAATCACTAACCCATCTTCTGTCAAGCGTAGTGATTGAAGGATTTCTACATAACATACCATCACGCCCTTAATGCTCGAAGAGTTAGGCAGAGGTGATCCCTATCCCCATAGTACACCCACATTTCACCAGTTATGTTTAAGTATCTAATAGGGTGCGAATCTATTGCCCTGAGCAAATTCCTGATGAAAAACCCTATAATACTGACCAATGAAGCAGTCAACGCCAAAAGGAATTTAAGACATTGTTTACTAGTGCACGTGTGATGATAAGTGATAAGGATACAGGAAGAGTAATGATGATTTATTTTAAATAAAATGTAATAAATTATATAAAATCATTTGATATAAAACATTTCCAGTGCCTTACAGGGTGCATATCTTAATACTGTGTTATGAAATTTTAATGCATGCCTATGAACCAGTGTTTTTTTACATGTTGGCAAATAAATTTTAAAAAATACAGTAAGATGATATCTGGTAGATTAGTACTGATACCGAGATGATAGATTTAAATAGGTAATACAATAATCCCGGATGATATACCAATTAAAAACTCGTAACATAATCCCAGCAGTGACAAAGCTATAAATAAATTGTCTGTATCAACGTTTGTGTTGCATTCAATCATACACAAGGACTGGGGCACAATGAGAGCGTCACGGTATATCATATCATATAGTATCGTGATGTGATGATGATACCATCACAATAACACAGAGAGTGCTGTAGTATTTAAATTATGTTTTTAATGACAACCTATTGCTTTCCCTAGCAGCATTTTGTTTTCCTTCTATTGCAGTATTTGCACCAAAACATTTTTTTTTCTGATACAATTTATCAATAGCGTCTCGGAGTCCTGATTTGTCCCTTGTTAACAAGAAGCCCCTCGTGGGGGGCTACAAGGGACCAAGAAAATTTAGATAATGCTCTGCCTACCCCTACAGGGAATTCAGATAAGATGTTTAGTATGTTATGTCCATAGCAACCGAAAGCCATAACGACTTGATTTACTTTACGTCAATTATTCTGTACGACCGTTCGTTATAGAGCTGTAATTACTCATTATAATTGTTCAGTAGACGTTAATTGGTCAATATTTTCAGCGTTATTTAGAAGTGAAAGTGATTGACAGACCTGTAAAGTGAAAGGGGTTATAAGCCAAATCACTACGTTTAACTGGCGAATTGTTTATCACAATTTGCCATAGTAGATAATAAAACGGTGCTGCATAATTCCCTCTCAAGTTTATCCCTAGAATCGGATCAATAGGTGGTGCCGACTGTACCGGTGGCGGCAAAATGTAGACAAACTATCACATGAAAAACTTGTGACAATGGTAGTGTGAAGTATTTATGTAATTTCAAAAACATGAACCATTGTGGTGCTGAAAAACTCTTGTTTATTAATACTTTACTACAGTTAACAGCTGCAACTAACCGTAATGATTGGTATAAACTATGTAATTTGTTGATTTATTTTCCCTGTATTTTTCATAACTATTTTGGCAAAAGTTCACAGTAGAAGATTTGAAAATGTTTTTTTGTGATTTATTTAAATAGGAGAAGAAGGCTTGCTCAGTTACATATTTAGTATCAGTATTATTAAACTTTTCATGGGATGCTATAAAATTCTGCCTAACTGTTCTAGACAAATAGCCGTCAAACTACGTTTAATATACATACTAGGTACGTACTGTCTGTATTTGTATTGCACAAGTATAACTAATCGTTAGCAACATATTTCAGTGAAAATCAATAGTTTATCTGATTGTATTGTCAATACATACAAGGTCGGGGACACAATGAGAGCGTCATCCGTTGCACTATACAGATGCATATAGTATTATAGTGCATATAAGTGCATATGACGTCACGGTTAGGACACTACAATAGATGATCTCCTTTACATTTAGTTTTAATTGTGAGTTTATTTCTAGTTATTACGTCATTTAAAAAAGAGGTAGGCTGATGATGATTATGAATATTACTAACACCTCCCCCCCCCTCCTAACGTATATTATTATATTACCTTACTTGAGAAGAGGCTGTACCCCACGACACAGGTAATCCTAGTGTGGGGTTCAGGGAAATTGAAAAATTTTATCAAAAGTGCTTGTAATGGTTTATTTGAAATAAATACTAAGCTTTGATTGAGTTGTTTTTTTTTTAGATTGACAGCCCATTGTTAAACATATTTTTTTCAAGTTTTGGTTGCCTTACACAAATAATAATCTCATCTTGACATTTCACAAATATTATTTTTATACATATAGGTATTTTTTAAATTTTGAGTTTCATTTTAACTTAAAAATTATTATTTTTAAATTACTTACTTAATATCAATAATTAAAACGTAGTTCGGAAAACAGTTCAGGTATGAAATATTTTCCTCTAAATCATTTGTTATTATGTAAAAATACCTATTTTATATTTACAAGTGTTCACTAATAGGAACTTGAAGGGTGGGCGTTTTGAGGGACTGTCTTATGTAATTTTGACGTTCGAAAAGTGCTGATTCTCAGTCTAGTTTGAATAAATGACTTTTGAATATATTTCAACACTAATAATTATGTAGATGTATGTACCCTTTATTAGAATTTGCTCTAGTTTAAGTTATTATTTAATTTTGAAGCTCCATAATTATGTAGATTTTACTTAGGTGTGGCTTGATTTTTTTGATAGATACCTAATTTTTATTTAACATTATTAGAATACTTATGAAAAAAAATAGATAAAATGAAAAAAATTGTTGACAACCTAGCCTTTCCCCAACAATGTTGGGGTCAGCTTCCAGTCTAACCGGATGCAGCTGAATACCAGTATTTTACATGGAGTGACTGCCTATCTGACCACCAGTATCTGTTCCCAGTTACCCAGTTACCGGATAAAACTATACCCCTTGGTTTGATAAGACAGGTTGTGATACTTTCGGGCTTCTGACTACCCGTAACGACTGTCAAAAATCTATGAATGACAGCCGGTTGGTTCTGGCTATCATAATCCCGGCGAAAGGGTCCAAGCTTGGTCAAGTTTGGTCCAGGGCTCAGAGTGAGGGGCCTTCCTAACAATATTGACTTAAATTGACCGCTTTCTGCTGCAAGCCCTTGACACAAAGACCTTGTCCGTTGCCCTAACGAGAGTATTTTCAAGTGATGGTCAAGTTCACCCACAGCTTCGTCTGCCAACCAAGTCAAGAGACTTCTATCGTATTTTATTATTTCGAACTACATAGTCAATTTACTACATTGTGAGTTTAGTGATCGCAAGTATGAATGCTGAGAGTGTGTTCCTGGGTTCCATTCCTAGATTGGGCAAAATTTTCAGTAGCACCCAAAGCACCCAATTTTATTTTATTTTAATTTTATTTGTAAATTTGTAGGTATTATGCTATTCTATTAGGTATGAATCTATGTTACTCGAATTAAATTATTTGAATTTGAAAGACGTGGAATACAATGGCAGGCTCGACTCTTTTACTTTTCACTTAGGTATAATAATAACTAACTAGCTTCTGTTCACTAGCTGTTTTAACATAAAATTATATCCTATGACACTCGGCAATACTGTAGGTAGCTTCCTATTAGTGAAAAAAAATCGGAACCGGATTCCGAAAATTAGTTTCTACATACAAACTAAAAAACCGGCCCAGTCCGTGTGGGAACCACGCACAATGAAGGGTTCCGTAGATGGGATGAATTTTATTTATCCCAAGAACAAACTTAACAGTGTAGTTGAAAAACATGTTCTCCCATACTGCATGTATGGGTTAATTGGTAGTTTTTCAACTGCAAATATGAGTTGGTCAATTATTACTCGTTAACTTGTAGAGCTGTTATAGTTTTCCTTTTAATTTCGTTATATATACTACTGTTGTAAATTTTTCCACATATCCCGAACCAACCATTTACCTGCCACCACTTTACTCTAACAAAAAATTGCACTTTAAAGTTTAATATTTCGCAAACGTATCCCTGAATCCAAAAATGGTCTTTCAAACTATGGGATAAACCATGGGATAGACGAGAAAAACAAAAACATCCCCACTTCACGTGTAGGGGAGGTACCTACACAAAAAATAAAACTTGGTTTTATGTTGCCACTTTGTCGGCGTGATTAATATGTACCCATGCCAAATTACAGCTTTCTAGTACTAACAGTCTCTGAGCTAAACCGCGGACAGACAGACAGACGGACATGGCGAAACTATAAGGGTTCCTTGTTGACTACAGAACCCTAAAAAATCACATCTTTAAATATTAAGTAGGTATAAATGTAATGTAGCTACTGAGCTACGTATACCTACTCACCCTTAGGAAAATAGGTGCGATATTTTGTTAAATATATTCAAAATCGCCTCTCCTCCCACATCCGAGTAACGGTTAACTTATCTGGCAAATAATTTCATACAAAAGGTTCAAATGTTGACTTTATCCGAATGATAGTGGCCCTGCGAGACTCTTATCCACATTTTTGACCTACCACCTACCTACCCTTTAAGAGATTAAAGTCGTGAACACACCATTACGGTCGACCTCAGGCAATAATTCCCTCACATATTTTCCCACACATTCTCGCAGTGTTTATTTACAAAATGCCGCAAACTTGAGGTGTAGAGTTATGATAAGCGACTCTATTTGATACAAGATCCATTGTTTTTGAAGAGCATACTTCAGACGTTTTTGTATGTGCGATATTTCTGTTTTTGTGGGGTCAGCAGCGATCTCTATCGAATTAGGTCGAACTTTTTGTAACTATTACAAAGTGATTTAAAAAAAAAAACTTTCGACTACCAACTTAGTTAATAAAAATATATACACTGGATAAACTTCTCGTAAGTACTAAATTAACTAACAGACAATATCCAACAATGCAAATATCCTAACTTAATTAAAACTGTAAACAAATTCAAATATGGCGTAGAACTTACTTATAGGTAACAAAAAAAAAATCGCGATAATTTTTATAAGTATTATTATAATTTTTATTTTTTAAAATTTAAAAATACAAAACCCAAAGGCAAGGTATACTTTTACTTTAAAAAAAAAATAAGATGCAGCAATAATATTTCATTCATATTATCGATAATTTGCCGGAATGTCTGTGCAAATGTCATAAATTCCACATTTATATTGACTAGATTACTTCATAGGCAATTATTGTTACAACTGATTATGAAATACCAACATTGATTGAAATACCTGTAGTTACAGTAAAAACACTCCTTAATCCATTATAACTTAAGAGTTTATGAGGATATTAAACATTAATATCGTATCCACTAATTTCAAGTTGCACACGTGAAAATTAACCGACATTTTTCAACACTTACCTACACATTTCTTGTATTAGTCATCGTTTTATTCACTAAATAAAAGATTATTAATAATTTTATGGAGAAACATTTAGTTATGTAAACACAATAGGTAGGTATCTACACAGTATTATCCAATAAACATTGACCCTTCACGGAGACTAATTAAAAACCACGAATGAAAAAAAAAAAATCTTGTTGAAGACATCTACCAAAACATTCGCTTACCATACAGAACACGCGAATTATACCTTTTTCAGTAAATAAAACTCTTACCGACGTTTAAAAAAATCAACAGAAAATATTTTAAACACCATTTATTTTTATTGACCCTATTATTTAAAAAAAAAAAAAAAAAATAACCTTTTTATACTAAGATTCACACATAAAAATAAATAATAAAACCGACCTGCGCATACGCATATCCCGTGATCGCGAACACCGCGCAAGACGCGAGTAGAGCGCGCGCGGCCATAGTGCACTGTGCGCGGATTGCACTGCGATAGTGATGTGATAGAACAGTTTTCGCGCACCTGCGTGCACGAAGTACTCTCGGTACTTACAGGCATTTGCATATCACTCTGTTTATGGCAACTGCATATTAGCGATCTGGGAATGTTGCAGTATTTACCATGCTTGAGATGGGATGATCGCAGTACCTATAATGTAAATTTTATGAGTAGGGGTCTTCCCCTACTCATAAAATTTGTTCGCACGGACGTAAAAATATCGCAGCAGGATTTTATTGCGCACTGGATTTTCAACTCTTGGTGTTGAGTCGAGCGTTGAGAATTCAACAGAGTGCATCCCAGCGCGTCGAAAAGACACACTGTTGGATTTTCAACTATCGGTGCCAAACAAAGCGTTGAAAATCCAGTGTACGAAAAAATCCCGCCGCGATATTTTTACGTCCATGTGAACGTGGGCTAAGTTTGTTCTGCCATTTCTTGTCAGGGGACGTCAGGGGTAGATAGGAAATATCGATTTCATCTAGAGAGAGACACATTTTTTTTAAATATGACATTTAACAGTCATTCCGATATCATATTTACAGAATAAACAATACATCATTGTCTACTCCAATCATCATAAACCTTTGACTTCAAGTCATGACCTACTCTTATAGTGTGTACTTTTGTTGCGACTGTACCTTTCTTGGTCTAATATGAGAGTTTATTATAAAGCATTACATCTTGCACTTCCCCCAAAAAACACCTTAACTGTGGACCTGTGATCATTAAAAAATAAACTGTTGAAATTATTCATTAGTACTACGATCTCCAGGCGTAGATATGTAATGCGGAGAAATGAGGACGTCGTGAGGAAAGTTTTGAGTATGAATCTGGATGGCTATAAGAGTAGGGGAAGACGAAAGAAACGATGGATTGACTGTGTCAAAGATGTATGAAATTGGGATATGGGTATGAGAATGATGTTGGTGATATCAGTCTCCTTACAGTAAACGGTCATTATCACCACGAGCATCCTTGTTTGGTTTGCTTTGTCTGTGTATACGATTGCAGAAGCAGCGAGGTTTGCGTCTATGTTGACGGAAATAATTGTCATTTTATTTAATTACCCGACTACGGCGAAGCAAAAAGGAGGGTTATGATTTTGACCGGTATGTATGTATGTTCATCTGTAACCTCATAACTTCTAAACTGCCGATCATAATTTGACAAATGAGGTATCATTGGAAGCGTTTTAATTGTCCGCTGGTTATAGGCTATGTGACGTCACATTAAATGCCATATGGCGCCTTCTAGAGGACAGTAAGTTCAAAAACTAAAACCCGACTAAAAGTTATGAAACAAGAAAATATTTCAGACAGAAGTCACAAGCATGCGACCACCGCTTTACCTTGATAATTTTTGTACCTATGTCTTTACTTCTGTCTGAAATATTTTCTTGTTTCATACCTTTTAGTCGGGTTTTAGTTTTTGAACTTACTTTTTTATTTATTCATGTTATTTTACATACTACAATCGGCCATTAGAAAGAATCAATTCTTTCGATAAAAAGCTTGGGTTGCTCCAAGCAAAGTATTTGATCATCTACAATATTGTAGCGATTATACTACCACATACGAACTCTGCATCAAAAAGAAATGACGTCACACAAATCCTGCATCGCGCAATTAGAGTTTACCGCGCGAACGACATTATATAAGACTATCCGACGTCAACTGTCGGGAAGTTGCCCACCAGACATAACACCCGTCTGGTCGTAGGATCCTCCCTTTTCTATGCTGGATGAGTGAACTTTACACCCTGGTCCTAATACCACTAAAATATTATGAAGATCACCACGAAAATCAAAATGTTCCGAACTCCACACTCTACGCACGCCCGTCCATATTTATCAGTGAGTAAGTTCACATTACATCACATTACATAATACCTATATTCAATACATTTATTTATATTTGTCATTCATTTTAGAAGCAGACAACCGCGTTATTTACATCCGTCAAATATGATCACTATTTTAACAAAAAACTGGCTCAACGCTAAACCGTGATTTTTGAATTGCAACTCTAAAAACGCGACACTTAATCATTTTGTATCGAAATTAGAATGTCCTAACTTTGACATATGACATTTTTTGACTAAATTTTTCTTTTGTATTGGTACATCACGAGTGCATGTTGCATATTTTTACAGTAATGGCGTGTATAGTCTGGTGAGATGATTTGTTGTAGGTACGTTGTATTTTAGAGTTAATTAGTTAAATGTTGCGGTTTACGTCTTGGTAATTGGTAGTCTGGTTTTCATCTACGTTAAGAATGCGGCGACGCATGAATTGTTCATACAAACGTAATACATAAATCATTTGCAATTTGAGCGTATTTCCACCATATTATGTTGATATTCGGATTGAGACAGTATTTATCTAGGCTCCTACGTCTTTTTATTTCCAAAAACTTACCTTTAAATGAACTGTAAGCGAATTGCGTTTCGTACATTTTTACAGCGTAAATGACATGTTTTCATATTGTTTTTTTTGTATTATAAACAACAATATTTGTAATATTGTTTCCGCAGAACCATAGTTTATGTTATCAAGTTACAAATTATGGAAAAAAAATTGGAAATACATTAAGTTTTCTTTCATAATTTTTTGTATTACGGAACACATCTAAATTTATCATAAATGTTCGAAAGCTAGTCGTGCATCGCGTCAAGCAATAATTGTCAATGAGTGCGTAGTATTGCTCACTGTAGGTGTATATCGCTCCGACGGGCACTCACACTAGCGCAACGTGTTTGGAATTGAATTTTTCAAACATCTCGATTTGTAGTTGCGAGCCGTGTCGCCGGCCTCTTAACTCATGAAATTGTGAACTATGGTGGCCCAGTGGTAACGGCCCCGACATACGAGTTGTAGGTCGTGGGTTCGAACCAAAGCAGGTGTTTTATTTTATATTAATAAATTCATCACCACTGCTCTCAAAACGGTGAAGGAAAACATCGTGAGGAAACCGGCATGTCCTAGAACCTAAAATTGGAAGACTTGTGACATCTACCGATCCGCACTGGGCCCGCGTGGTGGAGTAAGTATAGTCCACTCCCTCTCGAAGAGAGGAGGCCTGTGTCACAGTATAAATAAGGAACATGTGTCCCAGCAGTGGGAAAATTATTGGCTGATTAAGATTATGCTAACTCATGAAATTGTAGACAGCAATGCAAGACAAATAAAAAAAAGTTTAATTCATACGATCAAGAGTATGTAGGTCAAAACGAGGCAATCAATGAATTCAGTTAATTTAAAAGATAAATTAGGTATAAATTTGAAATAAAATGGAAATAAATCCGTGGCTGGCGTGAATACATTGACATCTCGACTTGTATGTTTTTTTTATTGGCTTAATACGTTCTACGCATTAGGAAGTTCTATGAAAAAAATTGACAGCTCAAAATATAAATAACTTTTGGAGCAATCGACAATGGTATTATATTGACATCTCGCATTTTTACGTATTTTACTTGATAACACAACATGTCAAATTAACGATTCACATGGTTTTGTGAACGAACATTGATATTTCGTTATAATAATATCAACTTAACTCCTAAAACAACTAAAACACATACTGTAAACTAATTTACCGATTTAACAGAAATTAAAATGTATTAAAATGTACTTTAAAATGTATTAAATATAAATATTTACATAGCAGGTAGTGGTATTCGAATTTGTGTGGGGTAGGCACCACAACTAAAAAGTGAAAAATAATAACTTTTTTTACAAAAAAAATACAACAGACTTCCAAAAAAAAAACACTACAAAGTGATAAATAATTTCGGAAGTCGGTGGCAAAAAACGAAAATTCTAAACCAAAGACACCGACTTTTCACCGATTTTTTAAAAATAATTTTCCCGTCTGTAAAATTAAGCATGGATTCTCTCATTTTGGTATGTGCACATTATAAAGACTTCAGTTTCGATACATCAGAAAGATGTGGTCATTTATTTAAGGGTGTGGTACACACGGCTACACTTCAAGCTATAGGTACTTTTCCAGTATATGCGGACTTCGCATTCTACGGAAATCCTTTAGAATGCCAATCAGCTTATACTGGAAATGTATAGCGTGATATGTAGCCATGTGACAGACCATCAAACTGAACAATTTTCTCCATGGGACCAACATTTTAATTGAAAAAAAAAAATAGCGTCACATAGATTTGGGTCGAGTACGATCGACGTTGGATCAGTTCATAATATATTTTTTTTTTCTTTTATATTCAAGTCGAAATTGATCTGGGGTAAATTCGCAAAAGTACTATTGTTTACTCTATGTTATAAACATCTTTAAGATCTTAAGATGTATTTGGTGCAGTAATTTTTATTTGGTGTGTGTGACTTGGCTATCGCGTTAGGCTAAGACCTGTAATAGTAGTTTTGTAGCGTTTTTTTAAATAAATCTTGCCAACATTGTTATCAAAAGAACACTTATCTGCAGACATCGAAGACAATATATTGTGTCATGCATAGATTTACATAAATAAAATAATAATATGCTTCGTGGAAAAGGCATCCTATTTTACCTTAATTATTCAAAAATTTTGGCATTAAGAATTTTTTCTGTCGTGTCCATAGTTTATCAGGTTCAGGTGGGCCCTCAATCCTCTATGTGAGAACTGAGGGCCCAACTTTACAGACCATAACTCGGTTATTTGACTTTCACAAAATCTGATTCACACTTTCACAATTCTTTAGGAATGTTCACTAAATCCTAAGCACATATTCAAAAAGTGTTAACAAAGTGGCCCTCACACCACACGCACATGTTTATTTATTTAATTAGTTTATTTTATCAATGCTAAAACAATAACACTGAATACATACGGTATTTATTTTATCATTACTCGAAGGTTTTAATTTTCTTGCTCATTGCAAAGACCTCGTTAGCTTAATACGACACTTTTTTAACATAACATCACTTGTTTCCCCAAAGGGTTGGGCAGAGGTGTACCTGTAGTAGATACACCCACATTTCGTCAGTTATGATTAAGTCCCATGTAATAGGGGGCGAGCTTATTGCCATCAACCGGGCACAAATCCAGACTCCGGGCTGCTACTGAGAAATTCCAGATAGAAAAACTCGATAACACTTTGTCCGACCCGGGAATCGAACCCAGGACCTCATGCTCAGCAGTAGCGCTTGCGACCACTAGACCAACGAGGCAGTCGCACTTTTTTAATATTATTATAATTAATATTATACTTTAGTAGACAGTATTAAAAGATATTAACAGGTTCTACTTCTCCCATCCCGAGGAGGAACTTGTGGCTAAGTAATAATAGCCGCACGGATCAATCCATCAGGTTAATCTACGCTTGCCGGGGTTGGTCCGTGGATGGGTGACCATCTTTACAAACCGAGACTCCTCCGTACCTTGGAAAAACGTTAAGCCGTTGATCCCGGCTGTCATTCGTGAATCTTTGACAGTCGTTACGGGTCGTCAGAAGCCCGAAATTCTCGACAACCAGTCTTACCAAGGGGTATCGTATTATCCAGTTACTGGGTTGTGGAGGTCAGATAGGCAGTCGCTCCGTGTTAAATACTGGTATTCAGCTGCATCCGATTAGACTGGAAGCCGACCTTGGGGTCGGCTTCCAGTCTAATCGTTCCATCTTATCTACTAATCGTAAACCAAGCTAAAAGTTCAGCATAGTTGGGAAAAGGCTAGGCAGATTTTACTTCTTCCGTATATGAGCTATCTATGAACCATCATCATCATTCTGCCTTTCCATGTTAGGGTCGACTTCCAGTCTAACCGGATGCTGCTGTTACTTAGCCACGAATCATCCATTGATCCATAGCCCATGTCTTGGTTAAAAGATTAGGCATAGCGAAGCTGACTATTCCCAGGGTCTACCGGACGTACATTTACATAATTATCGCCACTAGTGAAGGCTATTTTAAAACATGTAAGTATTTTTATGGTATAAATAGGTATAAATTTACAGTTTATGCTGCACATTCAAAACTATTATGGCACTCACTTCCAGTATATGATAACTGGAATGAATACCAAATAAAAATAGTGGTTTTACTGAAGACAAAAATAAACTAAAATGACGTCATACCATGACAAATCTTCTCCAATATTAAATATGAGAAATACTAACTATAAAATGATTGTGGTGGATGTAGAAACAATTGTTCAAATATAATCGACTCAGTAGGGTTGGCACTAAAAGAGTGAGTATCTAAAATAATATTATAAAGAGAAAAGATTTGTATGTAACGAATAAACTTAAAAACTTCTGGACCGATTTGAAAAATTCTTTCAGCAATGGATAGCCACATTATCAGCGAGTAATATAGGCTATATTTTATCCCCGTACTCCCACGGAAACGGGAAAAACGCGGGTGAAACCGCGTGACGTCCGCTAGTCTTAAATAATAATAGTTATGTCACTCTCTGCATTTCTTATTTTTCTGTGTATTTCGTAATTGGCACAATGTTTAGAATATTAATAATAGTAATAGTAATTTATTTCTCTCAAAAAGGTACAAATTTGGTACATGGTATATAGGTTACAGGCAGATTCAAACCTTTGTGAGAGCTGGAGTCTATACTGGGTTCGGGACCTGTATGACAGATCTTTAGGCTCACACTCTTAAAATTACAACATTAAATTGCACTTACGTACTACATACAACATTGTAAAAGCTCCAAGTGAAGGGTAATTAATTTACAAAACAAAAGATGTGCTATGTGTGTCTTTGGAGAGTGTTGTGTGTCTGTGAGTGGTTAACAAGGTGAAACGCGATTAGAGATAAATTTGAGTACGTGCATATTCCCGGTAGTCGAAATTATTTTAAAATATTTAGTAAATGTTCAGTCTGCATAATCCAATTCAAGTAGCCATTTCGTAACAGTTTTTTTTACATTTTGATCTGTACATAGGGTATATATTTAAAATTTTATTAACCTTGTTATAGACCTGAGGAAAGGGCCGAACTTTACTTTGGGCCGAACGACAATTTGTGCGGATGGAGAGACAAACAGTATGTTTACGTCGTTGGGAGACAATTTTGCACGGAGCGTAGGGAGTTTGAAAGTGTGTAGTTAAAACAAGGTTAAGGATAAATAATTTGCGAACAGAGAGAACCGTACATGTTTTATAAAGATCGATGGTTGGAAAGCGGTAAGGTAACCGCCATCCAACTTTCAGGAGTGCCCTTTGGGCACGCACCAATTTAAGCATATGAGTTTTTGCTGATGGGTGGATCAGCATGCAATATTGTGTAAGTGATTGGCAAAGGGCGAGATATACAAGTCTTTAGCACCGAAGAGTCCGTAGCGTGACGAATCAACCTGCGCAGTCGGTGAAAAGGTGAAAAGGCGCAAAGGTGAGCGTGTTTATGTGTGTAGATAATGTTATATTTACTGTCAGCTGTGAAGCTACTTTATATTAAATAAATAATTAAATCTTCTTTAGTCTGAAACTTGCTGCGACCATTATGAAAATTGATAAAAACCTTTTATTTCTTCCAATTCAACACTTATGAGCATTTCCGTTCATGGAAATACTATAAATTAGATAAAGAAATGAAATTAATGATTATTAATTGTACAATAAATTAAATTAAAAATCTCTTTTTAATTTTTTCCAAAAATTTACCCAAATTTTGGAAAAAAAAAATGAGATTTCTGAGAATGAGTAATTTTATTTTAATTTAATTAAAGTAAATAAAACAGTATCTTAATTACATTGATAAACGCATACATTACTAATACATTATATTGATAAAAAAATTTGCTGTACCATACATTTTGCTATGAAACAGCAGATTTTGTTTTATAACCTCCGGAATTTTTCTACGCAGGGGGGTTCAGGATCATGTACTGAATCCATGGTAAATGTCCCTACCACCTTTTATGTACATAATAAACACTAAACAAACTGAATTCAACAATGGTTATCATACCTCGTTCTGAAAATTGGTTTTCTACGGGTTTTGTCGACGGAAGAACAGATAAAATGACAGATTGTTATTGTTTATCTGTTATTTTGTCTATTCTTCCGTCGACAAAACCCGCTTTTATTGTGGTCATGCTAAGCATGCAGATGTGTAAAATGCACCCATATTCTGCTAGTTGTTATTCTATTAGTATTTTAAAATAGAGGCTTGCTTAATTGTGATTTTATTTCTGTCTCCATAAACATAGCTTCCATTATACCGGCTGTCAATATGAAAAAGCAGCCTTTGAATAAAGAGTCGAAGATTAAGAGTATAAGATTTTAACGATGCGATGAAAAACTCAACAAGGCGAAAATCGAAGAAAATTCTGTCGATCTGCATCGTAGGTATGTTGGGGACGGTTTCCAATCCATCCGCGTGCCGTTCAATAAATATTTTATTTGAAGCGACTGCACTGGGCTCTAGCCCAGCCTAGTGCCTCACCTAGTAACTGTACTGGGTAACAGCATACTCCGTGGTAAGGCCGTATTCTCGCCAGCAGTGGGCAGCAAGGTGGCGGCAACAGCGGCACGTTCAAATGAAACGCGCGTTCATAGTTTTATATAGAACTGTTCTCGATGGCAGCGGGACGGGGAGCGAGGGGCCGCTCTCGCGCCGCAGTTGCCGCCGCCGCGCTGCCCGCTGCCGCCGAGAATACGGCCTAAGACTGACCTGTGTGTGACTACCCGTAACGACTGTCAAAGATCTACCTCGGTAAGCCTTACTTAACCTGGAAAACGCACCCATGTGGCTTTTATTACTTAACCACGGGTCCCCTTCGAGCCCTGCATGGGAACTGTTACATGACTGGTGAACTGTGGATGTAGCGCCTTGGCTTACCTTGGCGTACCACCTTGGCTTAGTACCCACTCCTTTGGGGAAGACAAGTGTCCGACTTTTTGTACCTCGTTGATCTAGTGGTCGCAAGTGCTACTGCTGGACATGGAGGTCCTGGGTTCGATTCTGAGGTCGGGCAAAGTGTGCTTGGGTTTTTTCATCAGGACTTTCTCAGTAGCCGTAGCAGTAACCCGGAGTCTGGATTTGTGCCCGGTTGATGGCAATAGGCTCGCCCCCTATTACATGGGACTTACTGGTGAAATACGGGTGTAGTTGTACTGTTATAGGTACACCTCTCGAGCAGCTCGCGGCTAAGTAATAACAGCCACATAGGTCGATCCATCAGGATAAGCTACGCTTGTCGGAGTTCGTCCATGGGTGTGTGACCATCTTTTTTTTAAATATTGCTTTAGTATAGTTCTCGATGTTTTTGGTTTGTATATTGGCGTGTGCTAGCTGGCATATGGCCTATAATTTATCATTTGAATTATGTTTTGTGTTGCATAATGTAAGTTGTTTTGCATACTATTGTATAGAATCATTTTTCTAACTTGAACAGACAGCTGTGCTGCTGGGGAGTTTGTTGCGCCACTTCTTCTTCCCAGCTAAAGGCACTAGGAAGTGGTGAAAGGTGGGCGTTTTTGGGGGACTGTCTTATGTAATTTTGACGTTCGAAAAGTGCTGATTCTCAGCCTAGTTTGAATAAATGACATCTTTACATAACGAGACTCCTCCGTGGCTCGGAAAGCAGTTCGTCCCGGCTGTCATTCGTGGATCTTTGACAGTCGTTACGGATCGGCAAAAGCCCGAAAATCTGACAACCAGTCATACCAAGGAGTATCGTATTACCCAGTTACTGGGTTATGGAGGTCAGATAGGCAGTCGCTCTTTGTAAAATACTGGTATTCAGTTGCAGCCGGTTAGACTGGAAGCCGACCCCATCATAGTAGGGAAAAGGTTAGGCAGATTGATATTTGTTTTAGATACATACACCTCTACTTAACCCTTCGGATTACAGGCGTGGTGTTATATTAGGTACCTATAAATGTATGATGAACACTAGTTTCTTTATCGTGGCAACCCTTACTCAGAACCTTCAGGCTACGAGATTGTCACAATGTTTACAGTATGACGTGTTCAGTTAGTAATGCTGAAAACATTCAGCATGCACATCTTCAATGGAATTCGTCATGGAGGTGCTTTCATCATAATTTCATGAAGATGTAACCCAATTACAAGCCTGTCTAAAGTCCCCGTCACGAGAAGCTATAATTTTTGTAAATAAAGAACTTCTACCAAGTTACGTAGCGACAATTTAATCAACAACAAATAATCCCAAATTCAATGAAGTCAAAGTAACGTACGTGTTATACGAAACTAATGAGCAATTTCACTTGATCGGGTTATATTTTAGCGATATAAAGCGCTGTCGTCTAAGGTTTTGTGGTACTGGAACGCATCTGATTCATGGAACGTAAACATTTGGGCCAAGATTTTGAAGTAAGTTCACGCTGACGTTGTCTCTGCTGTCTTTCGAGTTTCGAATGCGTCTGTTTGTTTGTGGTGTTTTCGCGGATTAGGTTATATTGTTTGTTTGTAATTAGATGTGTGTGTTAATATAATTATATCCCTGTAAAAAAATAGTACAAAACTGTTTTTATTTTATTTTACCCAAAGATTGCAAACCCCTGAATGTGTGTTTACAAAATTTATAGCTTCTCGTGACGGTGACTTTAGTTTGATTTATCGTTGGTTTTTTTAGTTCCCTATTTACTTGGTGACAAAGCGGTGATGCATCTTATAGTTTACTATGCGTTTTAGTCATAGATTCTGGCCACGCTAAGCCTGTAATAGAATAAATGGGCAACCCCAAAAAGGTATACATCAGTCAGTTATGTCAGTTTCGGGGTTGTTAGTGGATCTATGATTTTGATATTTTGCCTTTTGATTTTTGCATAATACATTATATGTACCCCAACATAGTTGGGAAAAGGCTAGGCAGATGATGACATTATATGTAATAGAGGGGCTTGTGGCTAAGTAACAACAGCTGTACGGGTCGATCGATCAGGTTAAGCTACGCTTGCCGCGGTTGGTCCGTGGATGGGTGTCCATCTTTACATACCAAGTCCCCTCCGTGCCTCGGAAAGCACGTTAAGCCGTTGGTCCCGGCTGTCATTTGTAGATCTTTGACAGTCGTTACGGGTAGTTAGAAGCCCAAAAAGTCTGACAACCAATCTTACCAAGGGATATCGTGTTACCTAGTAACTAGGTTGTGAAGGTCAGATAGGCAGTCGCTCCATGTAAAATACTGGTATTCAGCTGCATCCGGTTAGACTGGAAGCTGACCCCAACATAGTTGGGAAAAGGCTTGGCAGATGATGACATTATGTGTAATAAACTATGTCGTACCTACGCTCTACCTCCATACGATGACAAAACTGTATCAAATCCACACTACATCGTGCTAAAGTGACTATTCTTTACCAGGAATATATCAGAATATAAACAAAAAGACAAAGTATCAAATTCTTTTTTCGTAAGACAGGATGGTGTTGCCGTCTATAGATTTTCAAATTCCACCGTTTTTATACTTATGCAGACAGCGTGACCAGACTACTTCCCCCGTACTGGCATGAACTAAGAACAAAATATTGAATTAAAAAAATACAGCGTGGTCCATGCAACGACAACCAAATAATTTTTTTAGAAGCTTCTCTCCAAGGGCTTCCCGTAACACCCCCAATCCATTATGAATAGTTAAGGAGTGTACGGTTTTAACACTTTGATTTCAGACTTTTTTATTTTTTTCTCTTTCTGTGTCATATTTCCGCGAGCCACCCTGTATGTAAGCCAGTGCAAGGTGATACCGGACTGAGAGCTCAGTGTGCATCGTTCGTGCTACCGTTTTCACCAATTCTAATTACCGTTTTCAGATACATGTTATTATTTTTTTAAAGATGTTTCATCAGTTCCAGGATAAGCTTTAAAGTGGCTGAAACTATACCCAAGTAGCACACAAGCTCTATAACAAGCCGTACACCGGCCGGTTAGAGGTTCTTAATGACGGCATAGCCTCCATAAGTAAGCTCTACAGTATATGTACAAGCCGCTATAGCGCCGCTGTACCCTCAGAAGAGGCACCGGTTTATCCGGCCCACGGTTCTACAATGTCGATACAATGATCGTAAATATGTACGTAATATGTACGGAGATACAAAGGTGCTATGCGAGCGGTAGTGTACGCCTCATTATCTAAAATAAGCTCTTGTAGCGCGACTGTAGCGCTCAAATCTTATTTAGACACGTCTGTATCTCTGAATTAGAGTTTACAGATATGTATTAGATATACAGTAGCGATATTTTGGGGAAGTGAACAAAACATATTGAAATTTTAACAATGACGTCTAAGAAAGTGATTGATGGAACAACTGGAAATAATTAAAAAATAAACAACAGGTGAGTAAGTGTTGATTTTTCCTTTTATACATGCAAAGTACTAGTGCGAGTACCAGTGTATTGTAAATATACACATATATTTTAGCTAAAATTTTCACGCGCCTGCCATTTATGCAGTTTTTTGCATATTTTTTGGATAAAAGTACATTTGATTAGGGGGTGTGAATTTTGAATTTAGTTTATTTAAGATAGTTTAGCTTTTTTTTAGAATCCTGGGTGAGAAAGAATGACGTTTAGTCGGTTTTTATACATATTTATGACATAAATAAATTATAAAAATCATGAGAATTGCTTGTATTAAAAACTATAATGGCGTCTCTGTTACAACCGCCTTCAGAGTTTACTAGAACCATTATACCGCTTTTAAACCGTTAGTATCCACCGTTGTAGACCTTTCGGTTCTATGATTGTCGTATTGACGCGCTATTGTACTCTTTTAGGTGTACAACGGTAATTAATATATTCTTTTAAGAGTCTAAGGTTGTACAACGGACTACTGATATTCTATTATATTATTTATTTAGGGGTCTATTGTCTGAATCTTAACTCTACGAATAATGAGAAAGTGTAAGAAGGATTAACAGGGGTAATCCTTCTTACACTTTCTTATTATTCGTTTGTGTGTTTTTATTTATACTCTACTAATTAAATAAGACTTAAATAAGACTGCAATATTTCTTGTTTATTATTATTATTAACTTATTTAACAGACAACTAGATCCAATTACAAAAAAATTATATACAGTGTGATTCTATATAATGTGCACATATCGAAATGAGGGAATCTGTGCTTAATTTTATAGCCGGATTTTTTTATTTTTATTTAGAAAAAATTCTCTTTGACATCTTTCTGATAAATTTTTCCAATTAATGTAAAAATTGATGAAAAACATACAGTTTTTTGCTAAACAAACATGTTTATTTTCAATTGAGAGTAGTTTTTATTTTCAAAATTTTCATTTTATCATCATCATCATCATCATTTCAGCCGAAAGACGTCCACTGCTAAACATAGGCCTCCCCCAAGCACCTCCACTTCGACCGATTCTGTGCTTTCCGCATCCAGCGGATTCCTGCGGCCTTCATAAGGTCATCGGTCCATCTTGTGTGGCGAGCAATGCCCATTGCCACTTTATGAGTTTATTTATTCATTTTATGAGGATGCCTAATTACTTCCAATCATTTTGGAGTTTGTTTCATCACGATAGATGATTTAGTTGAAAAGTTAAACCTTTTTGTTACAATTTTTTTTTTTTCATAAAAAGTACAATTTTTTTTATATTTTTTTTTCTTTAAAATTAAGTATAGATTCCTTCATTTCGATATGTGCACATAATTAAGAATCGCAATGTATGTATAAAATCAATTCAATATTTACAAATAACATCTAGTCTAATTATTTGAAATATGAAAAAAATTATTGCACCTAAATACGAAAGAGTTTGTGAGCAGAGTATTATCCTTCATTTTTTTTGCTTGTCGGAGTGGATGCAGAGGCGCGGGGGCGCGGGCTATATATAATAAATAAAAATAAATAAATATTGACGCTAGAAACGAAATTTTTGAGCTTTTAACATTATAAGGCATGCTTTTCTTGCCTTATTCAACTATTTACGATACAGTTGCTGTAAAATTCACAACTATAACAACTTACGTGCTACTATAGAATTATAATTCTCTGCTGTAGATACAGAGTTTCAAAGGCAGTTTCAAAGTAGTAAGTACTATTAAACAGCTTAGACATTTAGAATTAAATGCAATATACACCCTAAAGCGCTTTAAAGGAAGCTTATAACTCCATTTAAACACTGTTAACTGTTAAAGCCGTCTTTAAGACTTAGCGGTGTTTTAAAAGGTATTTATAACTCTACTTTATACCAAATGCTCGTACAATAACTATATAACACGCCTTTGTATCTCCATTGGGATTATATTTACTGTTGTACGGCTATTATACCACATGCCTGTTAAAGAACGATTATATACACTACTGAACCTAAGTATTATACTAAACCCCTTGAACAGCTATTATAGGACATTCAGGTGGTAAAGAAGTGATTTAAGCAGCTTGTGTGCTAGTTGGGTAGTAATTAACCCCTTCAGATAAAAACGTTGCTTAAAATTAAGTACGTTCAAACGTCAGAAATGTATGGTTAAACAGTCGCTAATCATTATTTAACTTTAAACCCCTTAAATACACCATTACGTATTTAGAAATTGGAATAATATGATACAAACGGTTATAATTTAAACTTAAAATCTCTCTTACGTTCGATTGTCAGTCACCCACCCCTCAGAATATTCACCCTCACCCCTAAGTCCTGACGTCACAGTTTAGTTCCAACGTTGTAACTAGATGGCATTGTACTATTCGGTCCATTTTCTGAATCGCAGTGTTAAGAATCTCCGCTGTTGAACGACCTTCGCGCGGTTTTATAGCAAAATCATACTTACCTGGCGCAGGGGAAACCGTGATCATGAAGGCGGTTCCCCCAGGGCGAGGCCTACCATTGCACTGCGGTTAGGTTGACCCTTGCGATTATCCCTAATGTGGATAACTCGGACGCGTAATTTTTGATAGTGAGGGACTGCGTTCGCGCTGCCCTCTAAGAAAACCGAAGGTATAATACTATTACCTATTTTTAAATCTAGAAATGCCCTCAAATTTTTGTAAAGCTTCAGCCATAGGCTGCATTTCAGGTTAACGGTAATCCACCATCGAACTAATCTGTAAATCTTCATCATCATCATCATCATCATTTCAGCCGAAAGACGTCCACTGCTGGACATAGGCCTCCCCCAAGCACCGCCACTTCGACCGATTCTGTGCTTTCCGCATCCAGCGGATTCCTGCGGCCTTCACAAGGTCATCGGTCCATCTTGTGGGAGGCCTTCCAACGCTACGTCTTCCGGTACGTGGTCGCCACTCCAGAACCTTTCGACCCCATCGGCCATCCGTTCTGCGAGCAATGTGCCCTGCCCATTGCCACTTAAGTTTGGCAATTCTTCGGGCTATGTCGGTTACCTTGGTTCTCCTGCGGATCTCTTCATTTCTGATTCGATCACGTAGGGAAACTCCAAGCATAGCCCTCTCCATTGCCCTTTGGGTGACTTTTAGCCTTCTGATAAGGCCCATTGTGAGCGACCACGTTTCAGTACCATAGGTCATCACTGGCAACACGCACTGGTCAAAGACTTTCGTCTTGAGACACTGTGGTATGTGGGACGAAAAGATATTGCGTAGCTTCCCGAACGCTGCCCAGCCGAGTCGGATTCGACGATTGACCTCTTTCTCGAAGTTGGACCTACCTAGCTGGACAATTTGTCCTAGGTAAACATACTCGTCCACAACTTCGAGCGTAGCGTCTCCGATCTTCATGGGAGTGGGTGTCACATGGGCATTTGACATGACTTTTGTCTTGTCCATGTTCATTTTAAGACCCACTCTTTCGGAGGCTCTACTGAGGTCATCGAGCATTGTACTGAGTTTCTCCATGGTCTCAGCCATGATAACTATGTCGTCGGCAAACCGAAGGTTAGTGATATACTCGCCATTGATGTTGATGCCTAGCCCTTTCCAATCCAGAACCTTGAAGACATCCTCCAGTGCAGCGGTGAACAGTTTCGGAGAGATAACGTCTCCCTGTCTCACACCTCGCTGCAGAAGGATAGGTTTCGAGGTCTGGTCCTGGAGTCGAACTGACATAGTGGCGTTTTTGTACAAACACTTTAGCACCTCGATGTACCGATAGTCGATCTGGCACCGTTGAAGAGACTGCAGCACAGCCCATGTCTCGATCGAATCGAAGGCTTTCTCGCAGTCCACAAACGCTAAGCAGAGAGGCTGGTTATACTCTTCGGTCTTCTGTATAACCTGCCGCAGCGTATGTATGTGGTCTACGGTGCTAAAGCCTATCTGTAAATCTATATACATATAATAAAGCAGTAAAAAACTGTGTCTGTATATTGAATATATTAAAAAAATAATATCTTTATATATATAATTCTTCTGTGAGTGTGTATGTCACTGAACTTCTCTCAAACGACTGGACCAATTTTGATGAAATTTTTTGTGTGTGTTCAAGGGGATCTGGGAATGGTTTAGATTCACAATTTTGTCCGCTGGACAATGTTTTGACAGGACAACGTCTGTCGGGTCCGCTAGTACATATGATAAAGCAGTAAAAAAACTGTGTCTGTATATTGAATATATTAAAAAAAAAAAATTGAGGGGGTTTAGAAACAGTAATAGAGCACAAATCCAAAAAAAAAAATTCTGTCTGTTTGTCTGTTTATTTGTACACGCTAATCTTCGGAACTACTGGACGGATTTGGATGTTTTTTTTTTGTTGTATAGGTATTAAGTCTGGACAATATATAGGCTATAATTTATCTTGGAAACTTGAACACCTGATGCAGAACCGCAACAGACCAGCTAAACTATAAGAGATACAAAAATGGTACCATAGCAAAAATTGTTCCACGTGATGAGCATTTTCTGCTGAGAGAATAAATTTGAAGATCTGGAACACCTGATGTGGAACTCCAAGAACCCAGCTACACTATAACATATATAGGAATGACGTCTTAGCCAAAGTTGTTCAACCTGATGAGCACTCTCTGTTGACGTATAAAAATTGAAGATCTGGAACATCTGTTGTGGAATTCCAAGCGCCCAGCTACACTATAACGTACATAGGAATGACGTCTTAGCAAGAGTTGTTCAGCCTGATGAACACTCTCTGTTGACGTATAAAAATTGAAGATCTGGAACACCTATTGTGGTATTTCAAGTGCCCAGCTACACTATAACGTATATAGGAATGACGTTTTAGCAAAAGTTGTTCAATCTGATGAGCACTCTCTGTTGACTTATAAAAATCGAAGATCTGGAACACCTGTTGTAGAACTCCAAGAACCCAGCTACACCATATTACATATAGGAATGACGTCTTAGCAAAAGTTGTTCGTTCTGATGGGCATTTCCTGTTGACTTATAAAAATCGAAGATCAGAAACATCTGATGTGGAAATTAAAGCTGTCACAAATTTTACTGTATAATTATAAAATAACATTAGCTGGGAGTACCTCCATCATTAAAAATAAAATTTAACTCTATTGGCCAAAACTACCATTTTTTTTAATTTTTTTTTTATTGAATAAATATGCCTTCGGGCTTATGTTATTTGAGTGTTTAATTTCCTTTTCCATTTATCTTTGTGACACGGTAGCCTACCCGGTAACGCAGGGAAGCAGTCACTTAGATTTTAATTGATCAGGTATCTTCACAATAAAACTATAACCATGCCTAGAAGGAGGTCAAATCTTTCCCAATGTTCTAAAGGAGCTAAATGATTGAGGATCATAAGATCACAAGAATCTACCGAAGAGCGTCAGGAGAGACTTAATGCTGTTCGAGAACATCAAGCTGCAACTTGCTCCGTGGAAACCTCCACGGATCGCGAAGCATGCCTGACTTCTCAGCGTATTTATACGCATCTACATCCAGGTCTCTAGAGACCAGTGAAGAATATGATGTGCGACTGACCGCTGATCGTGAACGTCATGCATTATCTCGCGAGTCGGAGACATTCACGGAAAGAGAATTACGCTTGAGTTCTCAGCGTATATACACATCGACTTCGAGGTCTCTAGAAACAAGTGGAGAACGTAATGCGCAACTGACCGCTGATCGTGAACGTCACGCATTGTCTCGCGAGTCGGAGACGTTCACGGATAGAGAATTGCTCTTCTCAGCGTATCTATGCATCTGCTTCTAGGTCTCTAGAGACAAGTGCAGAACGTGATGCGCGACTGTCCGCTGATCGTGAGCGACATGCATTGTCTCGCGAATCAGAAACGTTTACCGATACAGAATCACGCTTGAGCTCTCAGCGTATTCGCACATCTACTAACAGGTCTCTTGAAACGAGTGATGAACGTGATGCGCGACTAACTGTTGATCGAGATTATCATACATTGTCCCGAACACGCACACAACAAAATATTCATAATCAGTTAGAAAGTGAGAGAAAAAGAATTGCTGGAGTACGGCATGAAGAGACAGAAGAAGAGTGCAACGAACGTTTGAATTCTGATTGACTTCGACATTCTCTGAACAGAATGTCGATATCATCTGAAGAAACGAATGTGTCTCAAGATATAGCCATTGGGCATGGCGACCTTCCTTGGGTTGATAAAGAACGGAGTGCATTTACGTATACTCCTATGATTGACTACGTCACATATTCCGCCATCGGAGGTATGGTTCAAAATTGTATTTTTTGTGAAGCTGTTAAATGGCAAAAAGAAACAAACGGTATGTGTTGCTCAGGTGAAAAAGTACATATTGAAATATTACAAAATCCTCTAGAAATATTAAGATCACTGCTAATCGGTGACCATCCACAGTCCAAACATTTCTTGGACAACATCCGTTCGTACAATAATGCCTTTCAAATGACATCTTTTGGTGCGAAACAGAATTCAGAAGGCCTATTTATGCCAACATTCAAAGTGCAAGGCCAAGTTTACCACCTTATTGGTTCATTATTGCTTGAAAATGACCCCAAATTTCTCCAAATATATTTTGTATCCAATTATCAAGATCAGGCAAATATAAGAAAATAAAAACTTTCCGCAATTGAACAATAGTCTGATTTCACTGCTTCAATTGCTACAATCCTCACTGGGTGTGGTATCGGTGAGACTGTATTCATACCGCGCATACCACTCATCCCCAATAATTTCCCCTTTCAACTTAAGCGCACACAGTTCCCTGTGACTACATGCTTTGCCATGACAGTAAATAAGTCACAAGGGCAGTCGGTTAAAGCCGCTGGTGTTGACCTGACAACCGGCTGTTTTTCTCATGGCCAACTTTGTTGCTTTTTCAAGGGCCAGCAACGCTTCCGGTATTAGCTCCTGAAGGGAAAACCCCAAATATAGTTTATAAAGATTTTTTTTAAAAGTTACTTGCAATATTATTGTTAAATCAGTGTACCCTTGGGATCTGCGGCGGAATTACGGGAAGAAAAGTTTTTTTGTTGTAAAGGTATTAAGTCTGGGCAACATATAGGCTATAATTTATTTTGGAAAATGGAACACCTGATGCAGAACCGCAACAGACCAGCTAAAGTATAAGAAATAAAAATGGTGCCATAGCAAAAATTATTCCACGTGAAGATCATTTTCTGCTGTGAGAATTAATTTGAAGATCTGGAACACCTGTTGTGGAACTCTAAAGCCCAGCGACACTATAACATATATAGGAATGACGTCTTAGCAAAAGTTGTTTAGTCTGATGGTCATTTCCTGTTGACTTACAAAAATGAAAGATCTGGAACGTCTCGAATCGTCTCGCGCATCCCGTTGTTTTCCCTTCGAAGGGCTTTTAGAATTCGACATCAGACGTTTCAGGTCTTCGATTTTAACGACACCGTTGTCGCTGGCATAAGCAACAGGATCCGCGTACGAAGTCGCGGGCAGAAGCTAGTTATAAATATTATCCAATTATAAACAACTAGCTTGTGTCCGCGACTTTGTCCGCAAGCCAATAATCTTCCTCAAGAATTGGGCTATCCAAAGAAAAAAAAATTTTTCAAATCCGACTGGTAGTACATACATACTTACTTCAAATGAATTGCTCTGACCAAGATTATTTTCGGGTTTTTTTTATATAAACATTGACATTAATGATTTTTATATATACAATGACATTATTTACTTTTAAAGTATCATATTATTTTAATTATTGTGAATGTGAAGACTAGGGGTCATTTCTTTTTGTTTTGTTTTTAATTTTTTCTCAGTTAGTTCTAATCATGGTCTGACAGTTTGAGTAATTTATGTGGCCTACACAAATGTCCTTTTTTTTTGGTATTGTTCGTCGAATCGTTGAGCTCCTTAAATTCTGAGTTGAGCTGCATGATAACTGACAAATGCGTGCACTGACTGGACAGGCCCTCTCAATCTGTGTGGTGCTTTCCTCTAAAGACCACTTCAGACACCAATCCACATGGCCTTCACATGATCTGACCAAGATTATGTCTGGACTTTAAAAGAGACTGTGACCTCTGAGTTTGTTTCGGCCTTTCTTCTCAGAGTAGTCAGACAGGAAACGCCGAACTCATCTAGTTTTTAAAATATGATTGACGTGTAAAAGTGTTTGTACAAACCTACTCCTACAGAAATAAAATCATTTATCATTTACACAGACAACAAACATACAAACAAACAAATTTTACCTCTTTTTATTATTATTGTGTTTAAAAAAAATATACGGATAGGAAAACATTTATCCTTATTATTCATAAATTCATGAACAGCAATAAGGTTGGTGTAAACCATTCATTCATTCGTTGGTGTAAAACATCGTGAGGAAACCGGCATGTCCTAGAACCGAAAATTCGAAGACATGTGACATCTACCAACCCGCACTGGGCCCGCGTGGTGTATTACGGCCCGCTCCCTCTCACAGAGAGGAGGCCTGTGTCCCAGCAGTGGGAACATTTATAGGCTGATGATGATGATGATGAAACCATTATAAATATTTAAAAATGTAATTAATAATTATAAATCGTAATAATCTATGATAATATTATTAAATCACCAGCTATTCGACAGCAAAATGACTCTAATTCTTTAGAAATAATGCATCGAATGTTTATTATCGAGAACCTTATAACTGGGAAATAACTTGTACACCACACTGCAATATATTTTGACTTCACTATTTAAAAAATGAACCTTCATGCAAAAATAGATGCCTGGTACAAAGATAGGAAGAGGAAACCGATGGCGTAGACCACTAGGACGACATCCATGGCAGTGGCGAAGAGGTCTCTGGCGATCTGGTCGCGAGCCAACTGCCGGAGATAGGCACGGGTTTGCCTCATAAACCGTACCAGTTGAATCAGGAATATTTCTGTTGCATGTTGCATAGCACTGTAAAAGAAAAAATATTTTTCGGGTTAGTCTTCATTTTGAAAATCTTCTAACACTCTTGAAGGATCTTAATTCTCATTGAATAGAATAGCTTAGATGTCTAAGTTTGATCCGTGGTACAAAACTCATAAAGGGTACCTAAATGCGGTTTGGAAAAGTACCTATTTGTGAACAATAATTTGCCATGAGATTTAATTAAGTGCAGCAATCAGAAACCAGACAATTCAGATCATTCAGACCCACGGTAGCGGGTTATTTATAAAATCGCACACTTGCTATTAATAGTGGGTTCATTTACATTAAATATTTTAATACTTACTATCAATGAAATCTATTCGAATTATGATTCATGTGAAAATTAAATGATACAATAATTTTCAACAATGTTGCGTTGAGCGCCATCTACAAATCATTTACAAAATATGCTGCGTACACCGTAGCTCGTCGTAACGCTACGGAGAATAAGCTACGAGGAGCGAATGCTACAGAGCGCTCCCTTCATACACCTTGTTATAATTTTACAAAATATAAACAGATGGCAGTCGGAGCGCGTTTTATAATTTTTTTGGGATTTCATGTTCTGTTTTCGGTGTTTCGAGATTTGGAATTTATTATTACTGTTTTCATATTTTTATTCCTGTCTAATCGTCTGTTATCATAGTAAAAGGATGACAATACTATTAGTAAATTTGATTAAATAAACCCCTTTACGTGCTTTACTATAAATTTCAGTTTACCTTGGAGTGCACCTCCAATGGAAGTCAAAGTTGTGGGCACTGACGAGTGGCAGGAGCAGTGCCAAAATGTACATCATGCCACTGTTTTCCATAGATTCCGAGGGCGCCAGGGTGGATCGCTGAACTAATCCTACTCTGAAAATTAATAAAACATTTACTGGTTAAAACAATGGCTTTACCGCTTGTCCAATGGACGGAACCTAAGTATGGTATGAAAAGGGGGCCAAGTAGATTGTGCCTCTCCTATTACAATTTTTGTTACATCGAACATAGTTTTAAGGGAGGGGATCTGATGACTTTACTATCTTCAAACCCATAGTGGCCCTTTAGCTTCAATTCACTTTATTGCAATTTACTGTTGGACACAGTGGAGTTCGTTGCGCTACTAATTCTTCCCAGCTAAAGCACTAGAAAATAGTGAAGGGCAGGTGTTTTGGGGGACTGTCTTATGTAATTTTGACGTTCAAAAACTGCCGATTCTCAGCCTAATTTGACTTTTGATTTGATATCATTTGATTAGGTTTCTCCCATGTTGTGCCTCAATGCCAGGTTCTCCGCTTTCCCCATCCAGTCAGTCCTGGACCCCTTTTTAAGATCGTAGTACATTTAGCTGCGAAAATCCCATCCCGTCATTGTCGAAATGCAGTTTTCACGCGGTGACTCTTCTGCTTCTATGACTGTTGATCCTTTGTCAAACAAGGCCGGCCCCACTGCCTCTTCAAGTTCTTTTCCAAATAATTCACTTTTCGCATTTTTCTAGTTGTTGTATAATTATTTTGTAGAGGATTCCTAATAAAAATAACAGCCTATTATCGTCCCACTGCAGGGTAAAAAATGCTTAATAAAGAAAAAAAATATGATTATTATTTCGGATCATATCCTTAAAAGAAACTCCGAGAATTGTTAGCTTCTTTGTGCGCTGAGCGATCTTTAGCCTGTTTGTCGTTGATGAAGACTATAGTCTTCCTATAATTGGTAATGATACCTGCTGTTCTGAACCCCAGTTTCTTCAGTACCACTGGGTCTTCTTGTTTCATCGCTGTATCGGCTGTCGTCACTAGCCATGGTATATGATGTCGTTGAGCCTTCTCCATCACTCTGCTGGTAAAGGAGTTTCATCAATGTCGTTTGTCTAGTGGTAGCAAGTGCTACTGCTCTACATAAGCCTTTTGGGAATGCAGGCGTGATGATATTATATGTGTATGTAATAATAGCAAAGTCAAGATGTGCTGCTGAGATACCTATAGTGATTTGTCCATGAGGATCTAATTTATTGTACTCAAAGAGGATTTCTGCTGAGCGATAGTCAACCAAGACATAAAAAAGTTGCAACAGTAATAAACAAACTATGCTATAGTCGGCACTATAGCCTAATTTGTAAGTATAGCTCGGCGATCATACTAAAAATATGGCTGGTATTGAACATACTTAAATTTCACCCATAGTTATGTACCTACCCTATTAATAATAACCTCTAGCTTGCCTTTATTGGCCGGCTGGAGTGAACACTGACGAAAGCTTTTTCTTGCATTTATTGGCCAGCTTGATTGGAGATTCGCAAGAGCAAACGTGCTCGGAGGAAGAAAGTATCCCAGTAAGTGCTGGTAGGGATCTTGACCATCTTCCGGGCTCTGGGACTATTCTGATAGCCTTGAGATACCCCTCCACTCCTCAAGCACTTCAGGACATGTTGCCCCCTTGTCGCTACATTACTATGTGCTAGAGACAGTTTCCGGAGGCCCATTATTGAGTGTAATAACATTGATCAAGCAGGAGACATAATCCTTCCACAGTTCAAGGTAACCAATCCACTATAGCCACCTAAACCCATAGCCCAATAAGTTCCATGCTCTGTAATAGTCCTACAACAACCGGGGGTTTCCTTGGATGCACTTGCATAGTGCATACAGGAATAGTCGTAGATTGGTGCCTCATTTCATTCAAAACGCTTAACGGGCGTCTACGAGTTGGCTTCGGACCCTTGCATGCCTTACAATTGTCCGGGACCCCACGGACCCGAGAAATGTCAAAGACGAAATATTATGATAATAAAAAATTTGGTCCATTTAGCTTTTACACCAGTTTACTTTGTGCTCAAACTGCGAAGCACCGAGATCAATCAAGCTAAGTCTTTCAATAACACTAATAATATAATTAACTAACTTATGCTCAGGCCCGCTTGCAGCACAAATAACTAAACGCATAAAGCACTTAACGTACTTATTAAAACATTGTCTCTGTCATCTTCAAACGAATGACAAAATACAACGATGCCTTAAAGGAGACGTTTCATTTTTGTATCGGACTCCGGCCATAACATGTACACTTTAGAAAACCCGGGCAACGAACCCCTGAATACAATAAAGACTGTTTTTTTCCATAATATCTACTAGTTTTTGGGCACAAAATAAAAACCGAAAATGCTTGACGTTTGTCAGGAGAAATAAAACCATCGACAGCTAGCTATTTTCGTCCAGAAGTACTTACAAATCTACAATCCACAAAAGCAGTTTAAAAAAAATGTTAATCACACTTTCTAATTAATCAAAAAAGTTGTATCAGTTAGCTATCTTATTATAGTACAGAAATACATGCCTTTCATATTTATTTAAATAACATCTACGTGATATTATTATGTTAAAATGTAACATGATTTCTGGACGTAAGCAGTATGCAAGTAAGACGACGCCATGGTGAATAAAATATTGCAATAATTTGTTAAACTATTATTTTTTGTGCCGAAGTAATCAGGGGAATAAACAGGAAAGAATATTTTTCCTCAATTCGTGGAATTTTTTCCTTTTTTTTTAATTAACGTACACTTTATGGCCGAAAATGAAACATCTCCTTTGATTAGCACTAAATGTGATTTGTGGTATAAGCGTGCCTTAACATTTCAAGTCTACGTAGCTACATCGCAAAGTTATCTCATCATCATCATCATTTCAGCCGAAAGACGTCGACTGCTGGACATAGGCCTCCCCCAAACATCGCTACTTCGACTGGTTTTGTGCTTCTCGCATCCAGCGGACTCCCGTGGTTTTCATCAGGTCATTGGTCCACCTTGTGTGAGGCCATCCAATGCTACGTCTTCCGGTAAGCGGTAGCCACTCAAGAACTTTTCGGCCCCATCAGCCATCTGCTCTGCGAGAAGTTATTTATCTATCTCTATTGAATTAGTAATTTACACTTACGTTGATGGAGCTCATGGCTAAATGATAACAGCCATTAGATTGATCGAAGGTTAACCTACGCTTGTAGCGGTCGGTTCGTGGATGGGTGACCGACGATCCATTACATATCGAGACCCCTCCGTGCCTCAGAAAGCACGTTAAGCCGTTGGTCCTGGCTATCATTCGTGGATCTTTGACAGTCGTTATGGGTAGTCAGAAGCCCAAAAGTCTGACAACCAGACTTACCAAGGAGTATCTTTTTATCCAATAACTGGGTTGTGGAGGCCGGATAGACATTTCCTCCGTGTAAAATACTGGTATTCAGCTGCATCCGGTTAGACTGGAAGCTGAGTTGAGAAAAGGCTAGGAGATTTACGTACGTTGGACTCCACGAATGAATGCCCGCTGAATGCTTCGGAAGAGAGACACATCAACCCGGGGGTTTGGTTATATAAAGTTTGACCGAACTGGCTGTTAATCAGCTGCTCATTACAGCCCCGTGCTAGGTCAGACGACATCTACTGAAACCAAGAACGAAATGAAAGAATAACATTTTCCACGTGTAAGATTTACATATGAAACGTGGTTACCGCCTCTTATAGTATAATTATATTATAGTTCTCATTGTTGGGACACAGTCCTTCTCTCTGTGAAAGGGAGTGGGTCATAATCCACCACGTCGGCCCAGTGCGGGTTGGTGGTTGTCACATGTCTTCGAATTTTTGGTTCTAGGCACGGTTTCTTCACGATGTTTTCCTTCGCCGTTTTGAGAGACGCTGTGGTGACACAAAGTAAAGTGCCTCGTTCGAACCCATCACCTACAACTCGTAAGCCTGTAGCTATGTGCAGTACCAGAAGCATCGCAGATGCGTCACATCCTAGAGACAGAGCTGAAATGTCTCAAGTGCCTGTAATTATACCGGCACCCATTAAAATACAGGGTCAATTTTAATTAGCTATCAAAACTCCGCAAACGTAATCGGTATCGATATGTAAACCAGAATAAATATAAAAAGAATTGATGTTTTTTTTTTTTTGGTGTCTTCGAGCGCTGGTGCTGCACGGGTCAATCGATCAGGTTAAGCTACGTTTGCCAAGGTTTTTTTTTTTCATCTTTACTTACCCCTCCGTGCCTCGGAAAGCACGTTACGCCGTTGGTCCCGGCTGTCATTTGTAGATCTTTGACAGTCGTTACGGGTAGTTAGAAGCCCAAAAGTCTGACAACCAGTCTTACCAAAGGGTATCGTGTTACCGAGTAACTAGGTTGTGGAGGTCAGATAGGCAGTCGCTCCATGTAAAATACCTACTTGGGAAAAGGCTAGGTAGATGATGGTCAACGAGCAGCGCCGGCCCGAGAATTCCTGGCGCCCTATGCGAAAGGCTGGAACGGCGTCCTTTTAAGAAAATTCGTGACAAAATAAAACTACGTTCTTTCTTTTTCGTGTGGTTAGTGACTAACCTGGTGTCAGAGTTTTAAAGCCGCCCATGGGCCTCTGACTTGGTTTCATATGCCGTCGAGAAATATCTCTCAGGCAGGCGCGATCGGTACAGCTATCGCGGTAAAATTATAATAGTCAAATCAATTTTGAACAAAACATTATAACTTAAAACAAGAGAAACAATAAATTTGAAATCGCGATTTTTTTAGCAATGGAGCGACTTGAGGCTATCAACTAAACTCGCTTTTGATTTCCAGATGAACCGTACCGATGGTTTCGTTATTGTCCATAAGCGCATTTTGATGAAAAATGGGTAAAAAATTGGTATTTTCAAGCTGTGGGTAAATAAAAATTAATGTACAGTATTATTTTTTAATTTCGATGCCGCTGATTGCCGCCCCCCTAATACGAGCGCCCTAGGCCGTCGCCTAGTTCGCCTATATGAACGGGCCGGCCCTGTCAACGAGCTATAGCCTGATAGTGAAGCTAGTTGGTTACTTGAAGTATAAGTTAAGAAACTATTTTTTTTAAGATATCACGTCTGTGAAGTTTACAGAAAAAAACTGATTTTTTAAAACTGATATTTCATTGACTACTTCTACCTGCGGTTGATGACCTCAAAAAAAAAATCTCATCAAATTAACTTCTTTTTTTCATTTTATCATGTTTATGTTTAAATATCCATCAGTTCTGCGGAGTTTCCTCCTTCAAATCGGAACACATTAAGCCTGCTTTGCGACAGAAATAGGTATGGTCAAGGTATGGTGGCAATACCTTCACAAAGAACTCTGTGTCTACTACTGTCTCATGTTAGCCGCAGTTTTACTTACCGTTATTCGACAGATTTCCTCCAACACGTGCCCACATTGGCACGGTTAAGGTTTCTCCCTAAATTCTGCATTGCATTTTAATTTTTTTTAATGCTTTTTGATAAATTTTGGGTGCTTTTTCTATTTGCTTTAATGAGATGTCAGTATTTCACTTATTCCTGACGTAGTTGTAGTTTTTTTATTTTCGATATGAAGGTCCGTTATTTTGCAAGCTCTTCTCAAAAAGGTTTTATCTCATTTTTTAGGGGGTCAAAGAAATAACTAGTAGATAGAAGAAGAGAGTTGAGTAGAGAATAGTCTGCAGGAATTTATACAGTTTTTTTTTCTAAAATCTATATAACACCAATTAATTACGAATTCATCGAATTATATCTCCAAAATTGACACACACTTTCCATTCATTTAATTAAAATTATATAAGTAATTAACCTGTAAATTCGGTAGCCCGTATCACAACTCGCACAAGTATAAAAGCATATTTTTTTCTAATTTATCTATTTTTCTTTAAATGTCATTCTTTGGGCGCGAACTGCTGGATACCATTGTTCGAAATTCAAAAAGAACGCGGACGACCCGCGGTGTCATTATTCGCGGTTGCCAAAGTAAAAAAAGGTTTTTTATTCAATTGATTGGGACCTTTTTTTATTAATTGACTTATTTTTAAGTAAGTATTTGCCTTAATTGAGGCTCGATCAAACCCACCTACTGAGTCATTTACGTTGTTGGTGGTATGAGGCACTATGTTCAAGTTGACTTTCTAACAGATGGCGCAGTTGTCTATCGCAATATGTTGAAAGTGTTACTATGCTAGATATACACCAAGCGTCTTCAGTTGCCGGCGACTCACTGGTGATTTTAAAATCTCACGTTCACACCCAGATTTTGCCAGCCGATTTCTCGCTAGCGATGTCAAAATCTACATGTGCACACATTTTATGATTAGAGTTCCTTATCTCAAAAGAAAAAAATGGAACCCTTATAGGATCACTTCGTTGTCCGTCCGTCTGTCTGTCAATACCCTTTTCTCAAGAACGCGTGGAGGTATAAAGTTGAAATTAATATCAAACACGTAGGTATACCTACGTGTTTGACCGTATTTTTTTATTGCATTAACCTTTTGGAGAGCATATATGCTCTCTTGGAGCTCCAAAAAAGGTTAACGCAATAAAAAAATACGGCCATTTATGCGACATATTTTGGTACTCGCAAATAAATCAAAACCTACAGGGTACTTCTCGTTGACCTAGAATCATGAAATTTGGCAGGAAGCCAGGTCTTCACATAAAAAGGAAAAGTTCAAAAATAGTTCATTTGTATCACACATTATATGGTTTTTGCGTTTACTAACTTACTTTTGCAGTTGGATAATTGACCGTGACGTATATCGATGTATGTGAGAACAAGTTTTTCAACTACAATGTTAAGTTTGTTTCTGGGATAAATTCATCCCAACTACGGGACCCTTTATTGCGCGTAGTCCGACACGCACTGGGCCGGTTTTTTTTTAGTGTCATCACAAATCGCCATTAGCTTTATCGTAAAAATCTCTTGCAAATGACTTGTTACAAACAAGATGAAGTGATGGAGATTTAACAATGCAGCGTTGATTGTCACACATCAGCGACATGTGTAAAAATGACTTAATCAGGATTTCCTGTGATTTCTCAGCGGCGCTGTGGGAGACCATAATATCAAAATGCGAATTATCCTGATTGCTCGTCATTTGTAAATATTGTCACTGAGTTTTATAATTTCTTCATTTCTGTTTGTGATGCAGCCGCCGAGTATTGATTGTACTTAACGTGGTTTTGAGATAAAGTAAATTACAATGTAAAATATGGGTCTTCCTTAATTATCAACATATTCGAATTCCCGTTTATTGGAAGTGAGAAAAGTTGCAGTAATGCCTGCTCTTTTTTAATAAAATAATGAAAATCCATACTTTTTACTTTCCTGTTTGTTGTTCGTAACGTTCGAAATTATGAAGCGCACATGGGTAACAATTTTCGTTTCTTTGCTGTGTTTCAATTTAAGGTTTTGACGGACTGGCTCGGTAATATTGTAATATTTATTAGTAAATAAGTCTCTACTCACACAAAATAATTCCTTAAAAATATACGACAACGTATAGATATCTACAAAAAAAAAAAACCACCAAGGATATCAACATCACGGTGCGTCCGCTGAGTGGGCGTGCAAAATCAAAAGCTCAGAAAGTGAAAAGGTCCGCAATTTTTTTTCGCAAATCAATCGGTTTTTTATTGTAGCCGCCCCGCGGTAGCCGACACTGGCCACGCCGCGGGATGTCGCGCTACCGTGTCCAGAAAATTGATGGATTTTGGCATTTTTTGAGTTATTCCACTTTTGATTTCGGCGCTGACATTTTGGCGTAGAATGATTGGCGGTGCAGATTGATGCAGATATTAAACTATGTATTATTAATTCCATATGTCTTTGACACATCTTGGGACCCTGGGGTCCCGGACCTTTGGAAGGCGTACGAGGGGCCGAAGCCAACTCGCAGAGGCCCCTTAGACATTTTTAAGTGTTGAGGCACCAACCGACGATTATCCCTGTCTGCACTACGTAAGTGCATCCAAGGATAACCCCCGGTTGGTGTAGGACTATTGCAGGATAGGTATGGAAACAAAGATATTGGGTTATGGGTTTGGATGGCTAAAGTGAACTGGTTATCTAGGACTATGGAAAGACTATGGCCCCTGCCTGATCAATGTTTTATATAAAATACACAGATAAAATGGCAGGGAGTGACTTGCACGCTCAATAATGGGCAGCCGAAAACGGTCGCTAGCACATAGTGTCGTAGCGACAAGGGGGCAACACGTCCTGAGTTGCTTATGAGGCGAGGAGAGGTATTCCACGGCTATCAGGACAATCCCGGAAGTACGGTCAAGATCCCTACCAGCATCTTACTGGAATACTTCCTTCCTCCGAGCACGTTTGCTCTTGCGAATCTCCACTCAAGCCGGCCAATTAAGGCAAGAATGAGATGGGAGCTCTGTTCCTCGTCAGTGTTCACTCCAGCCAGCCAATAAAGGCAAGCCAGAGGTGAGAAACAAGACTTCTCCCGGGAGATAGGGTCCGTGGGGTTGCTACTGCCCAACAGCTCGCCACATGCTGCCCTGCGAGTTTCTGTATCTGTCTTGGTCTGGCTCCTCATCCTAGACCCGTTCCAGCAAAGTAAACTCTACCGGCACAGACCTAGAGTTCGGAGCGCTCAAGCCCCACCACGACGTCAACGTAGAGATACGGCGGTGGGGTATTATTAATATTATTTACTTTTACATAATAACTAGTAGAAGTAGAGTTTGGCCAAGAATGCCAAAATGATGATAGATCGGTATTCCAAGAAACCAGTCCAAACCTACACCAAAAGCTCGTTTTCGATTTGGTCTGTGATGGTTTACAATAGGTTTAATTCCCAAAAAAAAAAACTGATTAACTCATAAAATAACAGTAAAACCATATTATTTTCAACCCAATCTCTTCGCTATATTTATTTACACATCAAAAATGTAATAGCCAAATATTTGTCGAAAAAACGTCCAAATGTTGACTTAATAAATTCGGAGTCAACCCTTTATTTACCATCGGCGGGTCGTTTAGGCCCCTATTATAATATTTAATGCTAAATAAACACGGGATTTTTGCTTCTAAATGACTTCATCCACTTTTGATTCGGGGTAATGATTTAACTGGGTTAACTTTGATTTTGGGGTTTGCGTTTACGTTAGGTTTTGTATTCTACTGTTATGGCATAGAAAAAGTTTTTGGAGAAGGATAAAAAACCCAATGAGTAGCTCAGTTATTCTACTTAATATGTTTTCCAATAAAACAAAAAAACTAATGATCCTAATTTCAACTCTTCTTACATCTTTAATTAGATACTTTAAGTCGTAAAAAAATGTTATAAGAGTTACAGCTTACTTTACCCAGCAGTAAGGCTGAAAATGGAAATAAGCTTGAAAAGAGTTCCATTTAATTCTAAACCTACTCAAAACGCAAACCACATCAAACTTCGACGTTACTGACTCAAGACACAACGGTTAAACGTCCATTTAGTCAACTATACTTAGTTCGCGCTTCGCTCTATAACGATCTACTATTTAGCCACATCGGGACCTTTGATCCAATTGATCACCTTTTTTTGTTCACCTTGATGATATTTTTTTCCTAAATTAAAGTACTTTGTTTAAAGTTTACTAAATTATAGCCCTTTTTTAACTTTCTCCTAAAGTTTGTGTAGTTTAAAAGACGTTAAGTTACCCTTTTTATTGTGAGGATATTGTGATTGTTGAATAAATATTTAACTAAAGGGTAAAATTACTACAAAAAAAATTGAAGTGCCGATGAAGAAATGACCTATAAAATCTTAAGGGCTGGCCAAAGGTAAAATATTTGCTTTTTCTTTCTCTACCTTTAGTAATTAGAAAATTATTATCTAGCCTTACCTACTATTGCAACACCCATTCAATAGATGCCTACCTACCCATTTTTTTACTTTTATGTTCCATACGATTCAGACATTTAAAGCACCGTACATCAGTTGGCTCTTTACTTTTAGTAAAAATGTAAAATAAAAGAATCTCAGACGGAATCTAATGTTCATTGATACGCATTACCCTAATTCACATTTTGTTTTATTCCGTAAAAAACCAAAAACGCAAGCCAAGTAACGGTTAAAACAATAAGTATAAGTAGCCAATCAAGTCACGAAAACAAACAAAAATCATCAATTATATAATCCTTCCACTTTTTTTACAAAATATACAAAAAAGTTTTTTCTATTTCTACCAATAACTGTGCATTGACACGAGCGGGTAATTTTCAATTCGATCGGAATCATTCAAGGGTTGAAATAATTGTACGTTGCGGTGGCATCATTACGTTTGATTGGTTATGGATCAAATAATAGAATAAATTAGAAATTGGGTTTTGAAGAATTCTGTTGATTTGAATGTTTTTTTAAACTTTTAAACAAGAAAAAAAACATCCTTCAAATCAACACTAAACTAGGTTTAAACTTACGAATTCTATCATAATTAATTTTAGTTTTCAGGGCACATTCTTCCTCACACTTACCTTTAGATACTAGGTAGGTATCTATACTATAGCTATAACCCTGTTACTGTTCAATCTACGGATGTTCAACCAAAATTAACGTAAAAGTTAAGGCTAAAAATTTAATCAAAATCCTAATCTTTTTTTTAATGCCTACTTCTAGACAGTTAGAAAATGAGGCTTGCTAGGAGTGTCTGAACCTAATGATTCCTCATTTTAAGCCGAAAGACGTCCACTGCTGGACATGTGCCTCCTCCAAGCACCGCCACTTCTACTGGTTCTGTGCTTACTGCATCCTCCGCTAAGTGTCCTATGTCAACATCCTCTAAAGAACAATCATGAAGCATGAAGGTCTGTCTCTTTCAAGTGGTGCCCATAATTACTTTACACTTATCTACATAAATTCTTAACTACCCTACAAGTTCTCGAAACCTTCACAATTTTACAAGGTCCGTCAGCCCGATTATGGTTCGCATGTCATACAAACTGTAATGAATAGACAAAACTGACGGATGTAAATATCGCCATTTTGAAAATGAACTGAGGGTAATTTTCGAAACCTCAAGCAACATATGGCCGCGGCAGACGCCATACGAAGCCAACTGTCATATCTTCCCTCCTTTTCGTTTTTAGAAGAAGTAGGATGGGACAGAAAGGGATGCGAATAGGATTCATTAGTCAGTAGTACTATCATTTGAATGTCGTATCGCAAAAAAGTGTATTGTTTGGTGCGTAGGACACGTGCGCGGGCGCCGGAAGTAGGGTAGGCTTTGGCGCGAATTCGAACATAATTCGAAAATTTGAATGACTGTATAAACAGGATATTGGAACGATAATCGGTTTCCGAAACAACATATGGATTATGGGTAAAACTTAACCATTTTGGGGTTAACACAAGATTGTTACCATGATAATTTTAGAGAAGTACCTACTGAAAAAAGGTTTAAATAAATAGCTTCCTTTTACCATTATTTGAGTCTGTGATATAAGATTTCAAAGTTTATCTAGTAATGCAGGATGTTGATGTCTAGTAACCACTTTTGTTTTATATTTGTTTAGGCTTATTTTTGATAAAATAATTGCAATTGCAAATAAATTGACAAGAAATAATGAACCAATTATGAAAATGTTTTTCTTAGGGTTTTGTTTGGGCTTGCCATTTACTAACTTTTAGGCAATAAGTACCTATAGAAAAACAAAATAAAACAGTCCCTGAAAATAGATTTTATCTTTTATTTATTTATTTATTTCATTAACAATTTTTACATTGTATCGAAATGTAGCTATTTATAAACTAACACAACATGAAGACATTTAAATTAAAAAGTACATAATAATATATTCAAAATTGAAATTGAATTGATTGATTGATTGAATATATGAGAATCTTTTCCAAATTCAGCACATCATTGCAAAAAACACGGCGAATCTTCGAGGCCATTTCAACCCTAACCAAATATCTAATCTAAAATACATTTCACCCCTTATGTCCTCCTTTTGCTACCAAGAAAATAGAAAAAAAAAACCGATAGATTTCCAACAGGCACCCTAACGAGGGCACGCGACATATGGACTCGTGCGCATCCCTTTGTGACGCCGCGATCTACGGCTTTTAAGGGTGGATCTATTTATTTTTACTTGTTTTTAAATGTAAACTGATCATGTGCGCTGGATGGAGGATTTTTTGGGGTGAAGTGTTGGATTAAGCACGTGATGATTAGGAGAATTTTAGGTCTTTTTATGATTCCACAGTAATCAAAGAGTTAGTAAATATGCTCAAGTATGCTGCCATCAGACATTACAAAAAAAAATCCTCATAATTCAGAAGATCTCAACCCAGAAACTACAATTAACTCTAAGCTTCGGAATTGTGTGGTTGAGCTAATCAGTTATATTATTTCTGAGCGAGAGGTTAAAGTAAAATACATTACCTACATAATATTGAGTATTCAACGATATTGTGTCCTCATGGTCCATATCACAGGCATCTAGCCGCGGGAGGGCCCTGGTGACCTGTAATACAGGTTTTTATTTAAACCTATTTCAGGCACCAGTCTCTCACAAAGTTAGCTCCTTGTTTGTGCACTATTGTCAAACACTAGCATTAAGTACATAACTTGTGTAGAGAAAATAAACGTCTTATATTATCTTATATTAGCCGACCCATGTTACAAAGGCTATATCAGGATCACGCGAGTTGTACAGTTGTGATTACTAAGTAGATCAATTTCAATATTAATGAACAAAAAGTGCCATAAAGTAGCAACAAAAGTGCCGCACGTGTATATCATTTGTATTGGCGCGTGGGGCAGAGCCCGGGCGCTCCGCCCCCCAACCGAATGTTTTATGACTTCACTTGTGTGGCCGTAAACAATATTTAATTTGAGCATCGCGTGGGTAAGGAATCGGTCTAACATTTCTTGTGCCTTCCACACCCAATTCTCATGGAAAGATTTCTTATTAAAATAAGTTTACTTTCGTCTTGTTACAAATAACAATACTGCCTCGTTGGTCTAGTGATCGCAAGCGCTACTGCTGAGCATGAGGTCCTAGGTTCGATTCCCGGGTCAGGCAAAGTGTTATTTGGTTTTTCTATCTGAAATTTCTCAGTAACAGCTCGGAGTCTGGATTTGTGGCCGGTTGATGGCAATAGGCTCGTCCCCTATTACATGGGACTTAAACATAACTGGCGAAATGTGGGTGTACTATAAGTTCACCTCTGCCTAACCCTTCGGGGAAACAAGGCGTGATATTATGTAATATTACAAATAGCCCATAGTTTCTGAAATCCAATGGTTTTCTGTGCAGAACCCATCCAAGCTAATTGTGCTACGCGCACAGATTGCAATAAGTCTGCGGCGCGTGAACCGCTGATGGAAGGAAATGTTGCCATTTTTAAATATTATATTTGTATAAATATTTAGGACTAAATACAGACATCAAGCTACTACAATCTGTCAAATTTATTTAATAGATTTTCAACTTTATCACTGAAGTATAAGGTTCAAAGTTGATTGGGAAAATTTGACAGTTTCGGGTAGCTTGATGTGCTGGCGTCTGAACCTTTACCATTTTTATTTTTTTTGTTATCTCACTATATGCTGCACCGGTTGACGTCATCACGTCAGCGCTGACTGTCGCCGAAAACCAGCGCTGGGGCTCTGTATCGCATGGGGTCGCAGCGTTATGCTGAGCGCTGGCCGTTTTGCGTGGACGTGACTCATATTTTGCCCCAATTTGTTAATTACGTGTTTTTTTATCTTTCTTTGCGTCATGTTTACCGCAAATAAACGAATTTTCTTTATTTTTTTATTTTCTTGAATACTATTAATGAGTCCAGAAAATACAAATGAACAAAAAAGCTTAGTGTTTTCACGGACTCACTTTAGCTAGCCATGCTTTTCAGCTCAAATAATGTTTTTCTAAAACGGACACTTCTTTTTATAAAAATCATTTACAGGATGTAAATGATTTCATACATATCTCATACATACATGTCATACATATCTAAATTGGTTTCGCAAAAGAAAGCCAAAAGACACAGTACAATTGCAGTTTTTTATACTGTCTACAAAATATCTTAACGACACATCTGTACGGTAGTAGTCAGTATTTCACAGCCACCATTTAGATTTAGCGATAGTAACTAATTTTATTGTTTAGGAAACTAATAAATTTCTCCGTTTTTTTCTTTACTAAACTGCGCGACGTTAATTTGTTTTAATAACCCATAAAATTTGGCGAAAAAACTAATTTGGTTCCGCTTTTTTTAATGTCGCTAAAAAGGTTTATTACTTTTTAGCTTCGGGGAATTTAGAGCAGAATCTATTTAATCGCTTTTGTTTTTAAAAATGGAGCGATTATTTATATTTTTTTCAAAGCACCTTTTACAATAGGTTCCTATCGTACCAGTGCTACAAATAGATAAGATATTACAGTGCTGTTACTGTAGTGTTACCGAAAAATTAAAATAAAAAAAAAAAAACAGTCTCACTCCGGGAGTGCCGACAGAAGTGAAAACTTGAAAAAAAATTGGCACCGCGGTGATCAACACGTTGATATCTTTTACTCCACGGTGTTGGTAAACTGCGTTACAGTGTCGCGAAATCAATGGTTTAGTCCCATCTCAAAAATGCCCAACGCGCCAAAAGAAGTCTAATTGGTCCAGAGTGGAAACTGTTCTTCTTTAAAAGTTCTTATTAAAAAAAAAGTACCTATCTACCAGAATACACGATCGAAAGGCATTTTGCTGTTTTGTGCAGTTTAATAAAAACTCGATTTATATTTTGAATATTTTGTGCAGTTTTTTTTAAATATTTTGTGGCAGCACTTCCATCAGTTAATTAATAGCACTTGCTTTTAAATTAACCATTTTACTACTACTGTGATGGCGTCACGCACGCGTTCCGACAAAAAGGCGTAACTTTTTACACCTTTAAAGTGGCAAGTCGGTCAAGACACTAAAAATCAGTGACAAACTGACTGATGTCAATAAAGATGTCTCCTATCACTTTACAAAGCTTTTGAAGCCATTTCAAATCAGTTAATAGATAAGTAGGCACTTTTTCAACCCTAAATTGACAAATAGAAACAATGAAAACTAAACTTTATGCCTTCCGAATAAACTTAAATTTACAAAAACTGTGCGCGTGTCTACTGTCACTCAAAGTGAAGATCAGTGAGTTGTCAAGGCACTTAATTTGTATGGACACAATAAATTTGGTTTTATTGGTACTTTTGGACAGAAAAAATGAATGGTCAGTCTTTTTAGTGAAGCGACACTTTTTTAAGAGGCCAATCGTTTAATTGTGATGGACTTTCGATTTTGTTTAGTTACGTTTTGTTCTTTTTATCTAGTTGTTTAAATTATGTTATAGATCTATACATAGATACTCGTAGTTAACACTTAATTTTTAGTAGGTTTATTAATAATATTACAAGAGTCTAAAAAATAATACTGCGAAAAGAATCCTCAAAATATATCTATGGAAAGTATCATAATAAAGTTAAGTGGATCCCAAAGTTGTAAAATAACTTTTTAAGAGCTTGTATTGTATTTTGCCAAGAATTTTTTGGCCATTTATTGCAACAATTATAAAATTATAAGTTTACCAAAAAAAATAAAGCCACTTTTTAAAAGAGATTGATTGACAGCTGAGCATCAAAACACCGCTAAACCTCTTGACAATGTAGGTGGCAAAATGTTCGCCAAAATACAATGCTAAACGGAAAAAAACCACAATGGAATTAGGAACATCGATTTATCGCTCTATTGAGCTTTCGCACTAAATATACTTTTAATTATACCTTAAAAATACATCTAGTAATTATGCGGTGGGTATTTTGCTAAACATCAAAATAAATGTATTTTTTTTTAGTTTTCTGATTCGTAGGCGGGATGGTGCCACCCCTAGATCTATGGATTTATTTCAATTTCTACCTAATGGTAGCATTTTGTTTAATTATAGGTATTAAATCTTTTGTAATTAAGTTGAGCAAAACTTTGACGTTTGCACATTCCGGAGGAGTATTGATAAATGCTGTTTTGTTATTGATTGAACTTTAAGTGGCACGCAATGGTGGTCTATGATAGACGTAACAATATTTTTGGCTTCTATACCTGATCTATCATCATTCGCAGCCTTGTTCCAGCGTCCTCCCTTTTGTGCCATGCTGCCCTGAGGGGCAATTCCCGTAATTTTTAAGAACGTTCGCAATCGCATCTCTTTCGCAATCTAACCAAATCTAATCAATTTACTAACATTTTTGACAAGTTTGACAGATTGCTACTTGAATGTGAACGTTTTTTTAAGTACGAGAATTGGCCTTCTAGTTTGTGCGAGTCAATTCCATACCTACTTTGTAATCAACATAGAGACGTTGAAGGGTTAAGATATTAAGTAGCATGTAACCTAATTAAAAGGCCTCTTAAAATGTATTAGGTACTTATCAAAGAAAAAAAAAATTGCCAATATTTTTTATATTTTTTCTCATCTCACAGACAACTCAGTCGTGACACACAGAATTAAAATTAAATTCAGTATGTTTTCCCACAAAGACATTCCAAAAATCACCGCAGTTTAAAAAAAATCCGTCAACCCTTAGCCGACTCAAGGGGTCGACTTGACCCATCGATTAAGTTTTTGCCTCGCGCTTCCAAATAAAATCATAAATTGTAACTTGGCGGGCAGTGGCAAAAAATCACACTATATCATATTATTCTGCTGCAGGCGTGGTGTGGTCAATTTATGACTATATTTTAAAGGGCATTTTTGACCCCAATGCGGATACATTGTTATTTTGATGTAGTACTATAAAATGGGTGATTTTTATGGAGTTGATACCAAAATCTCAAAGAAAAATGTAAAAAAAAACTTGAATTTGTTGTTTTGAAAATGTACTTATATTTGAAGGTAATTGTTGTATTTGACTTTAGCATTTAAATTGCTTCAAAGACTATTTACATAGTATTTTGTCATAGAACCTAACATAATTGTACCTGTATGTATTTTGTTTTTGTTCCCAATAAACGATTTTTATTTTTATTATTATTTTATTTATTTATAATGTATCCTAGATAAAATGACAATGGAATTCAATTTTAATTTTGACTAGAATACTAACAAAATCAGGCGAAAAATACTTTTTAAATCCTACTAAAGAACAATTCAAAATACAATTAAGTTTCTTAATGCCGAATATTTTTTTCTCTCCTATCAAATACAGGAAGTTCTAATGAATAAACCGAATGTCACAAATCGCACATAATCGCTCGCAAAATTGCATTAAATTAAATTCTATTAGTAAATTAGAGATGTTCGCAAAAAACAACCGAAACTTGTCATCAAATCGCGATCAACCTGTTGACGTGCCCAACAGGGTGCTTCTCGAAAATGGCCGACGTTTTACAAAAAAATTTAATACTCAGAAATGTATCGTAGGTAGGTATTTGGATTTCGGTAGCGTCAATCATTCAAGACTTTAAAGGTACATTTTATTTTCTTGATTCTAGAAATCAATACGCGTTCCTGGCAACTAAGGGTTTAAAAAAAAAATCTTAGACATTTTGGTTCAACCTACATAAAACATTAGGTAAGGAAATCAATTATAGTGGCCTGTCTCAGCAGTGGGTAGAACAAGGCTCCTAACGATGCTGATGATGAAAGAAATCTGATGTAGATGTGAGCTCCTACTCTCATAGACCGCATTCAATTCAATATCTTTTAATTTAAAAAAAATACCTCGATTCAACATTAGAATTCGAACTCGAAAACCACAACACCCTATACAAACCCACAACCTTCTAATTGAATTAGAGTTTCGCAAGCATTAGTCCGAAACCGTAAAGTCGAAAATTATAGCCTTATGGCTACTAAGTATAGCCGATGCGGCTAATTTGACAAAAACTTAGATGTCGCCGCTTACTTAGGCTTGTTAGGACTGGCCAAAGTGACGACGGCGAGAAAGAAACTAGCAATTTTGTGGGGATAAAAAAGTTATGTCACGCTTTTTTAGGGTTAGAACTCTTTTAAATAATAGTAAGCATATAACAACTGTACGTAACTGTACTGTTATCTATTCTCAATTCAATTCTCAATTCTTTATTGCATTCTATAATGTTGGTAAAACAGTTGGTAGGCTTAAATTATAGAAACAATTATAGACCCTGTTGGGCACAGCATAGTAGGAGAGAGGGGGAAGAGCGCTTATTTGAAGAGTGTTTATATTATTTAAGTGTGTCTTCTGGTAATACTACTTCTTAAATATTTTCACTTTATTTCTATACGTTATAAATAATACGTCTGCTTGAGTAAGTAGGTCTTTGTTATGTTATACCGATATAGTTTTAGTTAGTTATTCCTGTTGTTCAGTAGGTATTTGTTTAAATTACATATGATATTTGGTTATAACACTGAATTTATTTGCACGATTATTTATTTATTAATGACTAGAAATTATTATTAATTGAAAATAAGTTATTGCATTGTATTTACTATATTTATTATGAATTGATATTTAGATAATGATTGTTTTATTTGTTTAATTATGTATTTTATATGTCTATTTTATTATATGTACATTTTTAGTTAAATATGTCATTCTTGTAAATTATAATTTATCGTCTAAATATTCTTTTATACTATAATAGCTTTTGCCCAATAGAAAGAATTTTAATTTATTATTAAAACTACTTACGTATATGATGATGCCAACAGACTGGATTGCCCTTACATCCGGCAATGCTGCAGCAGACATATTGTTACTGTTTGAGTGTTCGCTTTTGTCTGTGCTTGTTATGTATGTTATATGTATTTATTTTTTATATTATTTGATTTAATTTAATTTGATTTATTTTGTTTTCACTTCTTTAATTGATTTCGTTTCAACATCATTTATTTTCATTTCATTTTATTTTAATTGATCTTGGATTTTATTGTATTGATCTTATTTATTAATTTGTGTTTGGCTATGGGTGTTATTTTTTACCAGAAATAAATGAATTTATTATTATTATTATATAGGAAATTCCTGAGTTTTAGCATTGATTAGTACCTAAAGATGATTCACTTCACAAAATCATTTAAATAAAAAGCGATTCTTGCTACGACACAATAAAGTGCAATTCACGTCGCACAGCGCTAATTACCTACAGTTATATTCACCTAGAAATTGCCTCTCTTTCTGTCGCGTAATAACTCTTATCTGACTATGTTACTCTCACTGAATTGGCCCGACAAGTCGAGCCCGCCGCGTACTTGTAGCTTCATACTTAAAATGCAGAGTGATTTATCTGTGGTTTTAGTTAATTATAAAGAACTAGCTGCGCCCCGCGGTTTCACCCGCATAAGTCTCTATCCCGTGGGAAAATCGGGATAAAAAGTATTCTGTGTGTTATTCTAGGTTATAAACTATATGTGTGCCAAATTTCATCCAAATCAGTTCAGCCGTTTGACCGTGAAGAAGAGACAAACATACACACACACACTCACAAACTTTCACCTTTATAATATTACATATTAGTAGGATAGATACTTTATTATGGCTAACAGTCGTTACGGGTAGTCAGAGAAGGTAAGCTTGAAAGTTAAACAACCAGACTTACCAAGGGGTATCAAATTACCCAGTTACTGAGTTACGGACATTAGAAAGGCACTTTTCCAACATGTAAAGTACTCTGCCCTCATAAGCCAAAAAGCGGTATCTCAAAAAAATACAAATTTCTGATTTTTGTTGCATCTGATAGCTTAACAAATTCCCTACAGGTTAAATTAAGTTACATGGCGCTACCTCAACCAGAAACCACCTAAAACCTACTAAGAAAATATTGCATATCTCAAATTTATACGATATTACTAAGAAGCTGAGAGGTATATCATTATTTTTAAACACAATGGCCGTATATTTACTTACGGTGGAATCGCTTAGAAAAGTTCTTATAATTGCTGGCCAAAATTTCTAAGAACATTAGCGGTATCTGTTGAATGCGTAGCGAACTATTGATACCGCTCTTGCGCTTAATAAAATTAGGCGAAAATAGTTCGCAAAATGTGAGATGCCGCTGCCCTCGCAGAGTTTGTTGCACAAAAATAAACGCTACCTGATGAACAATAAGGGCGACATTTAAATGCAAATCTATCAATCATCATAATAATGTTTACTAACAACAATTTTACTTGTCAGTTCTTGTTTGTTTTGCTTGAAGTAACAGGTCGTGGAGTTGATAAAATCGGGAATAATTAGAAATTGCTGATAATAAAGTGATAGCCAGTGTTTGGTGTTATGAGTGTGATACTTGGTGTTCAGGTGAGTTACTATGAAGTAATTTGTGGTAATTTTTTTTTCTGCCGTTAATGATAGCTTTTCTGATATCCTGGACCCAAAATCTATGCTAGAGAATTGTGAAGAAGACAATGTTCATCTAGATTCCAATAAAATTGATGTATTGACCGAACAAAACACTGAACAACCTTTTAATGTTTTGAATTCAAGTAATACAAGTGAAGAAACAAATAACGATTTACAAGATGCGATAGAAAACGAAGATACAGAATGTGCCAATAATACTGACACAAACCTTACTGTGGAAAATGAAACAGAAGATGATACGCTTAGAGAAAGTTCAGTCAGTTACACAAAAGCAGGAACAATAAGAAAACGCTATGATGTATCACTTAAAACCAGAAAAGAAATAAAAAGAAATATTTTGAAAGAGAAACATGGTGTTAAACCACCTTGCAATACAAACTGCAAAAAATCCTGTTCATTAAATATTTCTGAGGGGCAAAGAAAAAATATAAATGATCATTTTTGGACCTTGAGTTACACAGATAGAATTTGTTTTATGTTGCATCATACGTCCAAAAAACCTGTAAAGCAGAGAACAGTCACTGAGCCTTTCGCAACTGATTATCGTAGACAAAAAACCTTCGTATATTCTATTAATAAAGATGAAAATGGTACATTACATACAGCATGTAAACATTTTTTTTTAACTACCTTAGGGTTTAAAGCTTCAAATGATAAGCCCTTACAAACTGCATTAGCAGATTTAAGCAACTCAGTGATAGCTCCAGGAGATAAAAGGTGTCAAAATGTTCCATATAATAAAATGGATGATGGTCCTACTATAGAACATATTCTGAGTTTCGAGCCTAGTATTTCTCAATATAGACGCGAACACGCCCCCAATCGGTTGTATTTGCCTAGTGACTTGTCAATAACACATTTATATAAAGATTTTAAGACAAAGAATCCTTCGTATATTATTTCTTACGACAAGTATCGAAATTTGGTTCGCGATCTAAACATTTCTTTTGTAAAATTAGGGCATGAAGAATGTGAAATTTGTGAAGGATTTCTTTTGCACGATGATACACACGATAAAAATAATATACATAATGACTGTATTTGTTGTCAAAATTGGGTTGGACATATGGAAAAAGCAAATAGATCCAGAGATGAATATAAATCTGATTCAGAATACAAAGAAAATGATACTGTAATATATTCTGCGGACTTACAAAAAGTAATAATGCTTCCTAGGATTGACATGTTTAAGTCTGCTGTTTTCACTCACAGAATAGTCGTTTATAATAAAAACTGGGCATTCTTTTCTTTTCTAATTTATATAGTTAACTCGGGTGAAATCAATGCTGACAAAATTGTTATAAAGTTTTTTGAAGCCAGCCACACTTTTATGTCTGCCGACTCATTTCATCACAGAGTTGAATTGTCTATGAAGCGGATGAAGAATAAGATTTATGACTTTGAAGATTTTTATACCGCTGCACGCTGTGACTGCTGGGAAAAATGTGATTCCAAAAAAAATGACTTTTATGAATGGCAAGATTATACAACGCAATACAAACTGTCTCGCCTTAATCCACGTCCTTATATCTGCGATATAGTGCAAGTGGAAGCTACGAGAGGTAGTTTCGATTTTAATTACAAGACTTCCTTTGATAGTGAGTATATAACTGCTAGTATTATTGGAAACAAGATTTTAAAAACGAATGTTCTTCAACCTCCAAAGAAGAAAACCATGCTTAACGGAATTTCGCAAGCCAAGAAGAACATTATTTTGAAATCCCTTCAAAATATAATACCAGGCAATAGACTGTCTTTCTGGAGGGAGCTCCCTACTTCTGAGTGATTTATGACATAGATGCCTATTTTCAAAATTAAAAATTTTCTAATTATGTTAATCTTAAGTTTATTAAAATTATTTCCAAATGCACTTTTTTCGTGTTTTATTTTCTTTTATATGGATTTTTAGCAAAAATGTATAGAAAATCATTTGTATGAAAATTCCTATGAACACACTATAACTAAAAGCGGTAACTCATATTAATAAACATATTATACGAAGACCAATAGCGGTATCTCAAAAATGAAGTAAAAAAAACATTTTTTTCCTTTTTTTTAAAACATCAATAAGAAATATGGGTATGAGTATCTAATATTACGAATGAATAATTTTAAAACTACTTTACTAAGTTGACGCGAAATCAAAAAAACTAAAACATGAATTTTCTCGAGTCTCACTTTTTTGAGATGACACTTTTTGGCTTATGAGGGCAGTACTGGTATTCATCTGCACCTGGTTAGACTAGAAGCTGACCCTAACATAGTTGGGAAAAGGCGAGGTAGTTGATGTGACCTTATTAGCTCTAAACTTTAACGAGCTAAGTAATATGTCACGGTCCGTTCATAGGCAGAGGCAGACAAAAAATATTTTCGCTTTGAGACCCTTCCTTGCGCTAGAGACCATAACAAATCATCATCTCACTGTCAATCAATAAAATTTGGGTAGGTATCGATGGCCTGTGTTAAATTAGACCAGTAGCAGATAGACACAGTTAACTGAAAGAAAATTTAAAACTCATATTAAAAGTACTCTTTGTAAACAAGCATATTACAAATTAGAGGATTATATTCTAGATAAGAATGCTTGGAAGCATGCTGGTCTAGCTCCATAGGACAATTTAGAGTCTAGACAAAATCAAACTGGTTGCTAATTTAATTGTGTAATTAAATATTATAACATTTTTTTTTTTACATTCTGTGATTACCTACTGAACTCACACACTGACTAATTAGTATCACTTGTAATTTTTTTAGGAATATCGTATAGGTACCTACTTTTACAATGCTTGTAAATATGTGAACACCATGTATCCATTACATAATAATTTTTTCTGTCATTGCTTCATTTTTAATTATTTTTACCTATTGTGGTATAGTAATCTTATTCCAGGTGCATCGTCTTCACATATAATTATATAATTAATGTATACAAACTGATGTAAAACATTTTAAAAGAGTAACGGTGGAGTTTCTTGCCCATTCTTCTCCATACGAAAACTACCTTTTGGAAGAGGCGACTAGAATCAATTCTATTTTTTGTTTTTGACGTTCAAAAGTGCCTTTTCGTGCCTAATTGAAATAAATTATTTGACTTTGACTTTGACACTAAGGCCGTATTCTCGGCGACAGCGGCGCGAGAGTGGGGAGATCAAATTCTTTGTTTTATATGGAACTGTTCTCGAAGGCAGCGGCGATAGTTCCATATAAAACTATGCATTTGAACGCGCCGCTGTCGCCGCCGCGCCTCCCCGCTGCTCGCTGCCGCCGCGAGAATACGGTCTTTTTTAACCAACTTCAAAAAAAAGGAGGAGGTTCTCAATTCGTCGGGATATTTTTTTTTTTTTTATGTATGTTCCCCGATTACTCAAAGACGGCTGGACCGATTTGAAAGGGTATACTTTCAAGTTGGTCCCATTGTCATTTGGTCATGATCTGATGATGGGATCTTGGAGAAATCGAGGGAACTCTTCAAATATTAAAGGCACATCTATAGCGATTTAAGTATTTTTGATGAGCAGTTGACATAAGGCTATTGTAACTTAGATAAATTACAAACCAACCCACTAAAAAGTGAAAAAAAAAACTTTTTTTACAAAAAACACAACCGACTTCCAAACTACAAAGTGAAAAATAACTTTAATTTCGGAAGTCGGTGTCAAAAAAACTAAAATACTGATCTGATCCAAAGACACCGACTTCCAAAATTAAAGTTATTTTTCACTTTGTAGTTTGGAAGTCGGTTGTGTTTTTTGTAAAAAAGTTTTTTTTAAGTTTTCCAATTTCCTTGAAGTTTTCATACAATTTTTTCCACCGGAGCCTTAAAAGGCGCGCTTGCACCACAAATCACTAAATGCGTATATAGCGCTAAATGAATTTAAAACAAGGTTCTGTCAATCGTTTGAAGATAACAGAGACAGAAAAATATGTTTAAAACAATTTTTGCGTTAAATGCATTTAGTGATTTGTTTTTACGTTGCATTGCATTTAGTGGATTACGGCCCACTCCCTCTCACAGAGAGGAGGCCTTTGTTCCAGCAGTGGGAACATTTATAGGCTGATGATGATGATAATGATGATTGATTTATTTTGCTAGGTGTATGGCAAATAATTTTATTTAATGTTTTATATTTCGTAATATTAATTACCTAATTTCCATACTATTGTATAGAATCACGTTCTTCTAACTAAATAGACAGCTGCTGTGCTGCTGGGGAGTTTGTTGCGCCACTTCTTCTTCCCAGCGAAAGCACTAGGAAGTGGTGAAGGGCGTTTAGGAAGACTGTCTTATGTAATTTTGACGTTCAAAAACTGCTAATTCTCAGCCTCATTTGAATAAATGATTTTTAATTTATGAATGTTTGGTCAAGCCACTGCAAAATATCTACAACAATATTATGCATAAGTACCTAAGTATCATAATATTGCAGTTGCCATTTTTTGCTTAGCACGTTGATGTCCGGTTCAGTGGCGCATGCAAACTGCTCATGGCTGGACGTCCGCTGTTGAGATGTCTCGATGGACGTGTAGCTTCCGATGGAGACGTCTTGATAGTTTTGTTAGTTGTTTTAAGTTTTAGGTCAGTATAATAGGAAGAAAACCTGGACTTAATAGTCAAGTTTGAAATTGCCAACTCGTCTAGTGCCTTCTCTGTATGAGAAGAGGCCTTTGCCCTGCAGTTTGACAATGTAGTAATATTATTGTAGAAAAGGTGATTGTAATTTTAACACGACTGTCCCACAGAAGCATTTTTTTAAACAGGGTATAATCTGACTAATTCTGAATAAAATCAAGATTCATAATAAATTTTATTAATAGATCGGTGTGAAATTATTCTGGAAATGATTGGCTTAGATTTGTCAAAAAAAAAAAAAAACAAAAAAAATCTTAGCTCAAAATTCGGAATTCGAAATGATTTTATTTTACTACTATTAGCGTTAAGTAAAGTTTATATTTTTCGTATCAACCCAAAATTATTATCGGATTTTGTACCAGTGAGTGGTCTGAATGACTGAAAAAAAAATGAAGATTTAAATAAAACCCAAATATCAAGAGTGTTCAAGTGTCGTATATTATGCGACAAAATTATGAACTACCCGGAAGCGCGATATCTTACAAATTCTGCTAACTTCCGGCCGTGAAACCTTGTTTAGGAAATTATGGGAAGTCTCCATTTGATACGCCCTTTTGTAACTCATACCTTTGTTAACGCTACGTTCACTTTAAATTAAAATATATTGTTGGAACTAAAACGTCATCATCATCAGTCTCGTTGAAAAACTGTGACAAGGACTAATTAGGCAAAGCATTGGAAGACGATTTTCTGGAAATAACTGTGTATGTATTTGCTAAGTATTCCTCACATTATTTTTCTCCTCCTTAAAATGAAACTGCTCCAAAAAAATTCTGGATCTCTGCATCACTTTATTCAGGGTGGCAGGGACATCGACGCGAAAACTGTTACCATGGATTTAGTACATGATTCTGAATATTTCGTCGGTTATATTTTAAAAAATCTGCTGTTTCATAGAAAAGTGCAATATACCCAACCTATACGCGGTCAAAATGTATGGAACAGCTGTTTTTTTTAAAATAACCGACGAAAAATTTCAACGCAGAGGGATTCAGAATCATGTACTGAATCCATGGTAACAGTTTTTGCGTCGATGTCCCTGCCACCCTATATATTATGGTAAATGTTTACTTTACTTTTTTTAGTATTTTTAGCAAAAAATATCTAACTGATTCTTAACAATCTCATCTCAAGGCAGCCCATACCTCGTTGGCATGTAAGTACATTTTATAATTCATTTCGTCATGTAGGTACGAACACGGGCGTCAGTAAGTTCAATCTTAAACCACGAATTCAAACACGGTTGAAAATGCATAGAAAATACGCAGGGAGATATTCTAATAGCTAACAATGCGTCTAGAGAGCCCACCATCTACTCTACCTCCACATTTCGGCTGCCCCATTTCAAAACCTAGTAAGGACATAAAACTAAATTTTACAGGAGAGTGCAAAAACGTAAATAGGGTCAGCCTTTGAAAAGTCTAGGTTTTGAAATGATTAAAGTAACTTACTAGGTTTAAAAGTGGTCACGGGGCAGTGAATTAGGCACTTACTAGGTGTCGATATTTAAAGGTATCTGCTTTTAAGTGAGTTTTCAACGCTGGTGTTTTTTTATTTGGTGGGGACTTATTAGATTAGCAAGATTATGCAATAAAACGATTTTTGTAAAAAGTGTCCCTTACTAGGTTTTGAAATGGGGCGCCGATTTGTAAATATACCTACCTACAATCGAAATAATTCGCGAATCCACATTCAAGTTTCGACCAATTGCAGGCCACCTGTCCGCGCATGCGCGAGAAGCCTCCCAACTGCTGCCATTGCGGTCGACTCACAACTGTCACTTTTCCCGCCCTTTATATTATTTTTTCATTCAAGATGTCCTCCAGATGCGTGAGTTTTTTTGCAAAATCTCAGCTGATCGGTTAATTAGGTGTTCAATTGATTGTAAAATTAGTGTAAGTTAGGAATCTTGTTTTTTCTTGTGAATTTTGCAGTAAATGTAGGGCAAAATCTTTTATTTCTGATCTCGCATCTATTAGGCTATGGTTTGCAAGAGAACTCACTAAATGAATTTTATTAGAACTTCGTTGTATTTGAAACCACTGTAGCACTGTTTCAAGTTAAATAAGAATAGGGTTTTTTTAAATTACATCTCAGTAGCGTTAATTGAATTAGATAAATATTATGTTGTCACGCTATTGGCCCTAAATAAGTAACAGAAAAAATTGTTTAATTATAATAAACGCAAGTACTTTTACGAATAGTATTGTCTTTACCTAAAATCGAACGCTTTTTAGTTTTACCCACTAACTTGATATGAGAGATATCGCAATAAATTTTATTACAGGTTTTGTTTAAAAAAATACAGTTCAACAATTTGATGGCCGGACCTATCTCACTGCCTGACCATCATCATCATCATCAGCCTATAGCAGTCTACTGCTGGACATAGGCCTCTCCAATTGCACGCCATTCAGCTCGATTCTCGGCAACTCACCAACATCCTCATCATCAGTCATAACTGATGATGAGGATGTTGGTTAGCGAGCCATGAAACGGGCTATGCTTGGAGTCTCTCTGAGGGATCGAATCCGGAACGAAGTGATCCGGCAGAGAACCAAAGTTATCTGCTGAAGTGGTAGTGGGCCGGCCATATCAGCCGTAGAACCGATGACCGTTGGGGTACACGTGTTCTTGAGTGGAGACCGCGAATTGGCAAACGTAAGGTAGGACGCCCTCAGGCTAGGTGGAGCGACGATCTTCGCAGGGTGGCTGGTAGCAGCTGGATGAGAGTTACCGAGAATCGAGCCTGACCATACCTACCCTTAATTATATTTAACTAAAAATCTTACAGTTTGTTTCTTGAGATAGTGCTACAACCACTTTCACACGAAATTACAGCCATATGGGGGATTTTTGTGCAAAATCTCAGCAGGTTAATGAGTTCAATTAGCAGTGTAATGATTGAACTTGGGAATTTATCGTGAGAACTATACGACAGATGTAGGTCACGTATGTGACGTCGTGTTTTTCCCAGTCTAGTTTTTTAAAGAATAGTGATAAACATCTTTAGGTAACATCACCAAGCTATGTACTTAGTTCTTACTAAAAACTTCCCCAAATAAATGATTTTAGTGCATGTTGAAAGATTCCACGCGTCATGTTCGTGAACGGGCGCCGTCAGTTGAGACTGGTCATGTCTTGTCTGCTAGGGCTTATTTTTAATCTTATATTTTCAATTGCTTTGATTATTTTTTGTACATTGTTCTCACATATAGAAGCAACAAGAATAATGTACCCAGGCTTTTGTAATATCTATATTTAAAAGAGCGTCCTTGGAATTTCTTGCCCGTTCTTCTCCATAGAGATCTACGTTTTGGAATAGGCAACTAGCTTCAACTTTCTAACTAACTGACCGATTCTTTGACAATTCAAAAATGCCATTAATTGAAATAAATGCTTTGAGTTTGAGTTTGATTTCATACTACTTTGAAAATAAAAAGTTGATAGACAGTTTGTAAGACCATATTCCCAAAAATTTGTATCCAGCCAAAAACAGAAGATCATCAAAATTAGTCTACCCCTATGTTCTATGTTAAAGGGTTTGGTTTCCGCACTTAGTCCGTAAGGTGGACCATTGTGCGTGGGCCATGGCGGCCGTTTGGTGGTTATTCCAACCAGCCCACCTCCCTCCAGAAGCTAATTAAAACTCCTGGTCTGTTCAGAACCTAGTCTACCCCTTTCAGTTTTCACATATTTTTAGACTGCCTAGCAAACATTTGATCTCTATATAATGACTGACCCCCGATTTATTCGAGAGATAAGGCTTTCTCGTATTTCTCGTTAACGCATATTCTTAGGTGGAAAATAAAAAACAGAACCCTCCTAAAATAAACTTTATTTTTCCGTTTTCTATTTACTTATCCAAACAACAAACTACATGACATCAGGTCAGCACCTTCTAAAACTACACAGGTTAAACCTCGTGTTAAAACAAAAAGTCGGGAGTAATGAGGCGTGATGCGCCTGCGACGATGTGTGGTCGAAGCCCTACGGTCACCCACTGGCCTACTGTTTGAGTACTAGTGAGTGGATCTGGTGTTAAGTGAAATTAATATGAATTGTTAGAACGCACAAGAAGTGATCATTCGAGAAAGAAATAGTAGTTTATGAAACTGTTGCATAATGAGGGGTATTAAAACATGAGTGTTTTAATACCTAGTTATGGGCAGTTTCATACACTACTTTATCTACTCTCATACATTGGGACTGAACTTAATACTAAATAAAAGATCAAAATTAAAGATCAAGAATAAATTTAAAATCCCACGAAATTCAGTACAACAAAACAAATGAATGTCGCCTGCACCAGCACATCACCGCACATGCACTACAGCGGGTGCTGCTGTCCCCCGCTTAAACTTTCCATTCAAAAATTGATGGAAACTTCTTGGTGTTTATAGCATTATTTTGTTAGAGAAAAAGTGTTATAATATGATTCTATTTTTAAATTTCGGTATTGTGTTTATAAAGTATGTCAATATAAACTCGTTTTGAAGTTTATAATTCGAATATTACGCTATGAGAGTAGATAAAAAATATATTGGTAGAGAATAAAGTATTTGAATAATAAATCGGGGTGATGTTAAGTTGTCAAACTATTCACAAATTGAATTTATTCCTTGAATCGTCAACAGCCATTTGCAGACCACGTTAGGACGTAGAATATTCTCGTCTCTTCACTAAATCCAATGAGCCTTCACAAGTTGATGTCCATCATGAACCTGAAAAGCATAACATACCAAGTTGAATCTTATCAACAATGAAAACCGAGGTTTCCAAAAAGGGTACGAAGAAATTCATGTTTAAGCATGTTTCTAAATAGTCTAAAGCCCGCTTGCACCACAAATCACTAATGTTAAATGCGTTTAGCGCTAAACATACTATTTAAAACATCATTCTGTCTCTGTCATCTTCAAACGAGTAACAGAAATAAACCGATGTTTTAGCTCCTGTGGGGACTCCACAGGAGCTAAACGCAAGTTTTACAATGCTTAAAAGTGCAGTTATCAAAATAAAAAAAATGTAAATGATATTCTTCAGAATATATGCTAGTTAGATAGTGTGTTGAAAGCGTAATACATACAACTAGATACGATAGAAAAAAAATCACAACAGTACCTCTAAAAATGACTTTTACCGATTAAAAATAAAATCATTCAAATTTTTGTCAGATTATTCTACAAGCAACATGTTAACGTAATAGTGTTTTAATTTTTTTAGTCCAATAGACTTTTTGTGAATAAATTACCAGCGTTGTATCATAGCCCTTCTCTTTCTTTTCTATGCAGTTCGACAGTGACCGTGCTTTAACTGTTGTCAGCCGTTGTTTTTTTTAAAATCGCTAATCGTAGTTAGTGACTTGTATGGTGCAAGAGGGCCTAAGAATCTTGTGGACTACCACTAAAGATCCGAAGATATGTAAAGAAAAACCTAGGATTAAGATAGAATTTCATAGATATTCCACCAATAAATAAGAAAGTAAGGTTAAACTCTGGGATCCAAAAAATCTTCCTCTCCCACACAACAGTGGCTGTGGGAAAGTATTTTTTCTGTTATTATTTTTTACTGCAACTCAAAAACTCTTGTAATCATTAACATATAAAGGGCAAGGAAGAGTTCCGAGTACATCCGGTCTTTAGGTGCGTGGTACACTGGGATGGAGACGTAGAGACTGTTGATTTTTCATGTTGGTTTAGAATTTGTAGTTATGGATGTTGAACTGTATCAAAATAATTTTCTTGTTGCCATAAAACATAGTTGTGGCTTGTAAAACAAACAAAAAGAGTACTGTATGATATTCATAACAGTCTTTATTTTAGAAAATCGATGAAACGTATGTAAAATGTTTCGAGGAAGAATGTTTCCTGTTTTCATTAATACAAGGACGGTGAAGTACGATAGCGAGTTTAGAAAATAATACTTTAATCTTACACAATTATTAATGTAAAATTTTTATAAAAATAATAGGTGGTAAACATAAATAGTAAAATATATAAATAACCTAATCCTTACATATTATAAAACAAAGTCCGCCGCCGCGTCTGTCTGTCTGTCTGAACGCGATAAACTCAAAAACTACCAAACGGATTTTCAAATGGTTTTCACCAATAAACGGAGTGATTCATGTGGAAGGTTTTAATGTATAATTCATTAAGGTTTTGTGTAAATTGGCTGAAATATGACGATTATTGTTGAAGAAGTCGGAAAAAATCATGCCAACTGGGAGCTTTACTGGCGTGCGCTGCTTTAACCGGAAAAGATACATCAAATTTATGTTCTACGGTATTGTTCATCTTAAAAAGTTCAAAAAAATTCCGCGATGGCATATGTCTATTTTCTAAGGATGACCCACAATAACCATTTTTATCTTTCAGAATTTGATAAAAATTTAATTGTTTTTTCCGAAGCTTTTTAACCGGTATAGTATTAATCCTTATCCAAAAAAAAAATGTTATTTAAATTGGGCATTTAATTTAGATTAAAATATGCCTTTTAATCATATAATTTAAATGAATAGTTTAAAAGATATCACAGTTTCAAAATTACGCGTAGCAACGCAGGCGCAGCGGTAGGAGTCAATGACGTTTTCCTCTGTTATTAGGTATGAAATCTTGGTAGTACGTTCCCGTGGGATATTTTCCGACATACACGCGGGCGAAGGCGCGGGCAAAAGCTAGTAAAATATAAAATGCGAAATAGTGTGCGCTTCACAAGATTGGGCTCCACCTCACTGTGTCCCAAACCTCAGCATCTCGATGTACCTGCACATAATGACATCCTGTGTCCAAACTCTCAAGTCTCAGCTACTCTTAAGAAACTATTACTCTTTCTGATTCATTAACTTTATTGTATTGACTCTTTATTATACCACATTATCATGCTTCTTGAGTATGAGAACTCCATTAACTTGATTTATTTTTATTTTCAACAATATTTATGTATTTACTAACTGATTAGAGAAGGCTTTTTAACCGACTTTCAAATAGGAGGAGGTTATTATGTTCGTAGCGTATGTTTGTTTTTTTTATGTATGTCCACCGACTTCCAAAATTAAAGTTATTTTTCACTTTGTAGTGTTTTTTTTTGGAAGTTGGTTGTTTTTTTTTTTGTAAAATGTTTTTTATTAATTTATTTTTACTTACAATACTGCCAATACTGTACCTACCTTCAGTGAAAAGTGATATATCTTGACCTATATCAGTTTTAATATTCTTACACTAAGTTTAACAGTAAAAAATGCAATTTTTTGGTCTAATTGGTACCCCTCAAAAATTAAAATTGAGCAAGCTTATTTTGGTGTAAAGTGCTCAAACTAAGCATTTTTTACATTTATTAATGTGTAATAAAATACATTTTAAATAATATCAATGTGAACTGAACAAATATTTCAAGTACCTTAATTCATATTAATACAAATGTATGTGACTCTTATTACGCGATCTATGTGAATTAGTACAAACTGATATATTTACACATAATCATCCAACACCAACCAATAAATAAATAATGTGTAAAATGGTTCAAGTAATTTTAAATTAATTTACACATACTACGACTTTAATATTGTTGTGTTACGTGATACAACTGGATTTCTTTTTAAATTATAAAAAAACTATTCAAATTAATCTGTTTCTTCTTACACTAAATCGTGCTCTAAGATATTGTTTACCAATGTCAGTAATCAGTACTCATTTTAGTGAAGTAGACAAAGAGTCAGGTATTTTTTTTAATTTTAACATAGTTTTTCTCAAAATCATGATTTTCCAGTTACATCGCTTTTTAGGGTTCCGTTGCCAAATGGCAAAAAACGGAACCCTTATAGATTCGTCATGTCTGTCTGTCTGTCTGTCTGTCTGTCTGTCCGTCCGTATGTCACAGCCACTTTTTTCCGAAACTATACGAGCTATGCTGTTGAAACTTGGTAAATAGATGTATTCTGTGAACCGCATTAAGATTTTCACACAAAAATAAAAAAAAAAAACAAATAATTTTGGAGTTCCCCATACTTAGAACTGAAACTCAAAAAAAAATTTTTCATCAATCCTATACTTGTGGGGTATCTATGGATAGGTCTTCAAAAATGATATTGAGGTTTCTAATATCATTTTTTTCTAAACTGAATAGTTTGCGCGAGAGACACTTCCAAAGTGGTAAAATGTGTGCCCCCCTGTAACTTCTAAAATAAGAGAATGATAAAACTAAAAAAAAAATATGATGTACATTACCATGTAAACTTCCACCGAAAATTGGTTTGAACGAGATCTAGCAAGTAGTTTTTTTTTAATACGTCATAAATCGTTAACCGCAATTTACCTTTCATTCAATGTTACTTGCTGCTACGGAACCCTTCATGGGCGAGTACGACTCACACTTGGCCGCTTTTTACTAAAGGTACAGTGGACTATGGCCGATCTGAACATAGGCTCTCTGAACTTTTGCGCATGTTCGCTCCCTAACATTCGCCTCATATCATCATTCAGTTCCTAAAAAATGTTTTTGCGCAGCCTGATGAATTATGGCCGTATTGTACTTGTTTCATTTCAACCTCAAGTAAATGCTGAACTTTTAGAATTTCTTAAATGATACAAGAATAAAGTCTATTAAAAATAGATAAATACCTACTATTTTTGCTGTCAGGTTTCTCGGTTGCTTTATCGATGTAGATAATACAGAATGAAAGGCGACTAACAAAATGTATTTACAAGGCTGACGTAAAGGGAAAGGCCGGTTGGGGACGCCCTAGGAGGACACATACTGACCTTATTGGTGATGTTCTTTAGAAAGGCCAGGTGCGTAGTACTCGCAACCGGCGTGCGTGTATGACCAGATGTATAAAAGTAAACGAGGCAAAAGGAGTATGTAAGGACCGTAGCAGGTGGCGTTCTGTAGTTTCTGCCTACCCCAATGAGAAGAAGGCGTGAGTTTATGTATATATGTAGAATACAGATTATTATTATCCATAAAATAGAAGCTCCACCTATAGACGAAAGCTTAAAAAACACCGCGAATGACCCCAAATAATTGAATCACAAAAAACGGCCACCCCGAAATACGCCAAAAAATCTAAAAATTGTATTAACCTAAATCAAAATAAAGGGCTATAACTTGCCAAAAATGACTTCTAAAAAACTCTTAATGTCCAATTTTTAGGCGCCAAATCGACCACCCTTTTAGTCACAGTTAATAAAAGCAATAAAAAGCTTACGAAATATCTGGTAGAAGTAATTAAAGTAAATTAAGTTATAACTTGGAGCAAAACATTGGTCACAGATAAGTATTTTTTTGTAAAAGAGGTGTAAGGCTAAGGAGGCGACATTTTGGTAAAAAAGTGGCCACTTCAAAATAATGGTCGAGGTAAAGTTGCAGAACAAAAAAAACGGCTTCACGTATATGAGGATAGATGCTGGATGCAAACGTTAAAGAATAAGAAACAGCCACAAATATATTTCTAGAACAACGAAAAGTAGGGAATTAAAGAGACATATATCCAGCATATTTTTTCTCAGTTAGTTTTAATGATTATCTGGCAGTTTGAGTAATTTATGCGGCCTACCCAAATTTCCTTTCTTTGGTATTGTTCGTCGAATCGTTGAGCTCCTTAAGTTCTGAGTTGAGCTGCACGATTACTGACAAATGCGTGCACTGACTGGACAGGTCCACTCAACCTGTGTAGTTCTTTCCTCAAAAGACCATTTTAGACACCAATCTACATGGTCTTGACATGATCTGACCAAGATTATGTCTGGAATTTAAAAGAGAGTCTCTGAGTTTGTTTCGGCCCTTCTTCTCAGAGTAGTCAGATAGAAAACGCCGACTTCATCTAGTTTGATCGACGTGTAAAAGTGTTTGTACAAACCTACTTACAGAAATAAAATCATTTATCATTACACTGTTCAATCTGACTGGCGATGACGACTTGTTCAGATCTAAAAATATTCAGACCGTGTGAATGTTTAAGTTTTTGTGGTAAACTTTCATAACATCAATATCTGAATAAATATCCAAATTAAGTATACGTAAACATTATTCAACAGAATTTTCATTCGATCATCACCACCAAAGATTAAACTAAACATGCTGAATCCAACACTCAATCGTTTTACAATTTCAATACGGATTCCTAAAAAAAAACAATTTTATAGGAAGGAAGCTTCTTTACAGTGCCGACACTGACTTGCATTATTTGAAGTGAAATAAAAACTCCCATGGTTTGTCTATGGTGTGGGGATGGTAAAAAACCCACCCAGGCACCATGACTGTGGGGGATTTGTGCTAAAAAGTGTGAGCTTAACGAGTGATGCTTGATGAATTAATTTGTAGCTGACAGGTTTATTTTATGAGTTCATCGAGATGAGTAGGTATGGTGGTCCTAGAAAGTGAACCAGCAACCAATCCACTTCTACAAATAATTCGAAAACTCACATTTACAGGGCCTCAAGTCTGCTATTACAATAGTGTCAGAATGGTCTATAATTGATTTCATAATTGTTGATTTTGACAAGTTTGGTAATTACTAATATAATGGCGTCATTATGACTTTCCAATGGTCAGCCACTGACACTCCATTGAAAGAAATGGCACTTATTGGTAATCTCGTACATAATGATGACAAATGAATGACTGACTTAGGCGGTATCATTGGTCGTATTGTACGACAACGCCATTATAACACAATTCTATTACGAGACCATTGACCGACCAATGATCGACCATTATGAATTTAGCAGATTATGAACTTTTAACAAAATGACAATGGGATCGTGTTGGAATGGCGAATTTATAAAAATAGCAGACTTGGGCCCCTGAAAGTGTGTAGGTACTTGAATAATTGAAAATAATGAAATCAAAGTACTCAATTTGTAAATGGCTCAACAAATTGGCATCCAAATGTATGTCTACTGATCCATTTGTTTACATTTATATAAGACATTTTTGGAACAGGCTAAAAGTATGTAAAAGAGATGAAAGTTAGTACTAAGTGTACTATGAAAATGATAGCAAGAAATGATAGCTGTTACATTGAAACTCATTTTTAACCGACTTCCAAAAGGCGGAGGTTCTCAATTCGACTGTATGTTTTTTTTTTTTGTATGTTTGTTACGCGATTACTCCGCCAATTATGAATTGATTTTGATGATTATTTTTTTGTTTGATAGATCATACTTCAGAGGTGATCCCATATAAATTTTATTAACTTTGCTTGGGTAGTTTTTGAGTTAGCTTCAATAATACGTATTTTCACCTCACTTAGTATGTGGATGATATTATGATAACTTACTGTTATTTACATAGCTGGTAGTGATATTCGAATTTGTGTGAGGTAGGTACCACAACTAAAAAGTGAAAAATATTTTTTTTTACAAAAAAAAAACAAACGACTTCAAAAAAAAAAACACTACACAGTGAAAAATAACTTTAATTTCGAGACACCGACTTCCGAAATTAAAGTTACTTTTCACTGTGTAGTGAAAAGTAACTTTAATTTTTAACTAACTTTTCAGCTTAGCCATTCACCCCATAATACAACAACTAAATTCAAAATTTAATGTGTGGTATTTAGACGATGGGACCCTAGGAGGTGACGTAGATACTGTTCTAGAAGATTTCCAATTCCTAAAGCAGCAGTTCCAATCCATTGGCCTCGACCCCAACTACTCAAAATGTGAAATTTACCCTTGTGACAATACCGACAGACAATCGACTATACACAAATTCAACTCAATAGCCCCAGATATCAAAGTTTTGGAAAAAAGTTCATTGCACCTCCTAGGTTCCCCAATTTTAGAAGACAGCTTTTCACCTTTCGTGGACGAAAAAATTAAACATTTCAACGACATTTCGGATAGACTTTCTAAAATTAACGTACATTCGGCATTCACTCTTATCAGACACTGCTGTTTCGGTCCAAATTTTATGTATTTCCTCCGCTCTTCCCCTTTATGGAAGAAGCCACAACTTTTAGACAAAATTGACCAAACCATTCGAAGCACCTTAACATCAATCATAAATGTGGCACTGGACGACCGCGCGTGGCTGCAAGCCACACTACCCATTCGTTTTGGTGGGCTCGGCGTCCGCAAAATTTCTAGTGTAAGCTTACCGGCGTTCCTGTCCTCGGTCCACAACACCGACAAGTTAACCAAAAGAATCTTAACCGTTTCTCAGGTTGACTCTGAAGTGCCGTATTTGACTGATGCCATGAACGCCTGGAAAGTGGCTTGCCCGAATACGGAGCAGCCCGAGAACCCGTCTTCCCAGAGACAGTGGGATGAGCCGCTCTGCAGGTTGGTACGGAATAACCTCTTTAATACGTCCACCAATACTGCTGAGCGTGCACGCCTACTGGCTGTGGGGGAATGGGAGTCGGGCCTCTGGCTTCAGGCGCTACCGTCACCCAACATAGGCACTATGCTGGGTGACACCACTTTCCGGCTCGCTACATGCCTGCGTTTGGGCGCTCCTTGCGGGGCTCCACACCGCTGTCAGTGCGGTGAAGCAGTCGACCGCCTCGGACACCATGGCCTTTCCTGCAGCAAGAGCGCCGGTCGGTTGGCACGACACGCAAGCATTAATGACATAATCCGTCGGGCTCTTGTCACCGCCGGGGTGCCAGCTGTTTTAGAACCCAATGGCTTGGCACGCGACGATGGGAAGAGGCCAGACGGAATGACCATAATGCCTTGGAAGTTGGGTAGGCCTTTGGTGTGGGACGCAACCTGTGTCGACACCCTCGCGCCATCCCATCTTCCTAGCACGGCGAGTTGTGCTGGGGCAGCTGCTGCAGGTGCAGAAAACCTCAAACGGCGCAAATATAACAACCTTACCGGTAGCTATATTTTTGAACCGTTTGGGGTTGAAACACTAGGGCCATGGGGTCCGAGTGCTCATCGATTATTCCGGGACATCGCCAAGCGGTTGGTCAACTCTTCACGTGACCAAAGGGTTGGCCAATTTTTAGGCCAAAGAATTAGCACTGCCATACAACGTGGCAATGCTGCCAGCCTTTTGGGCACCTTTCCCACCGACAGCGATTCGGATGAATTTTTTGATGCCCAATGATTTGTTACTATATTTTATTTTATTTTATTTTTTCCTCTGTATATAGTTAGTTCAATTATTACTTAGTAGAATTATTAGTAGAATTTAAAGTTGTATTATCATTAAAAGAATGTATATTATAACCCCAAAATAATTTAAACAAAAATAAAAGTTACTTTTCAATTTGTAGTGTTTTTTTTTTTTAAATTGGTTGTTTTTTTTTTCTAAATATATTATGTAAAAACAGATTCGTAAACTTTACTTCAAAAGTTCAAAATAACTACCAATACTTTCTTTTAATTAATCAAAATACTATAAACAAAATTAAGAGATGCCTTCTTGACACGTATGGTAAAAACGTCAAGGGTACGGGTGGCAAAAACTCCGGTAGCCAAACTAAACAGGGTGCCACTTGACACCGCCAAGAAGTGTTTTGTTAACAAAATAATAAATATTTGAAGTTATTTAGAAGGTGCCAAAGTGTTAACAGATGATGGGAAAATTGGGGGACCAATTAAGAAATAATTTTGGGCTATTCTTACAGAAATAAGTTTAGATGCCATCAGAACTTAAATAATTATGAAGTAAATGCTTCGTCACCTAAGCAGGAAAATTATGCCAATAAGTAGACCTTATTGTTAGTAGAAAATGATTTCATTTAGGAAACAGCAGTTGTTGAACAAAGATATAACTTTTTAATAAAGCGCAAAACATAAATTAATCAATTGCCTGCGATCTTTTATAACCTCAAAACTAAAAGCCTTTATCAAAACCTCACAGAATTTATCAAATAAACATTGCTAATTATAAACTTTTGTTACAATAAAAGCGTTAAAAATTAGCCTTTTTCACAGACAAATCCTTGACAAAGAATTAATTCGCTTAAACTACAATAGGACAATAATATATTCACTATTGTAGTTTTACAAAAGACAGTTTTGCCGCCAAAAAGTTTTATTGACAGGACATTCGGTGAAACCATAAACAATTAATATGAATAGAAATAAAAATTAAATCTTATGACAAGGGAATAAAGTAGATAGAATGGTTTTCGGATGGCAGGTTTAAGGTTGTCGGAAAAATGTCCCGCGGAGCGAAAGAGTGCGAGAGAAAAAGTTTTACTATTGTTTTCGCTTTGTTGCGGAGAGGTGGTATTTTTTGTAAAAAAAAATGATTTATTATTGCCAATTGATAAAAAGGATGAGCTTTTTGGTTCTTCCGGTGTGAATAAAAATGTTGAAGTAAGAAATAATAGATCAAAGAATATAATTAATTACTTTGTGAACATGTTCAAGGAATACTTAAAAGTTTTATTATAGCAGTTGCGTATTTTGTCTTCGATACTTACTCAGCGTCTCGGGGCCTACCACAAGCTCATAAAGCAGTATTATTTTAATATTATTTCAGTGTGGGAAAGAGATGAAGTTCTAAAGGACGTATAGCTCCATCTCTTTCTCTCACTGAATTAATATTAAAATAATACTGCTTTTGAGCTTGTGGTAGACCCCCTGTTCAGAGAAGCACAACATCTAGACTAGACAGCACAGCACTTTTAGGCTCTTTAAATAATTTTAAATGTTTTTGCTAACCCTTAGCATAAACAATTTGTATCTATTTCTTTTTTTTCTTATTTATTTCTTAGTGGCTAAATTCCTTAAAAACTCTTCTGATCTGAATACATTACAAATATATTATGTCATTTTGATCATTGTTTAACCTAAAATGACGCCACTGAACCCTTGCATTCCAACAAAAAAACTTTTATTAATTTGCAAACAACAACCCTTAAAAAAAAATATGAACAGTGACTCTATCATCTATGACAAAATGTTGACTATTAAAAATGAAACAGCCCCATATTTTTCACAGGCAAGACAATCAAACATCCATCGCTCGTTTTGTAAGGAAAATTATGATAAAGGGAGTAGGCAATCCTGCAATCGATATTAAACTTTTTAATCTTGATCTGTGCAACATTGAAAGAATTCCAGGTTCAACTCAATATTGCCACATCAAAAATTCAATCAGTCGCAATAATAATATAAAAAATTGAATATCTTTCGACGCCCCGTTGCGCTAGCGCAGTTATAGAAACATTTCACCAGATTTAACGCCCAAAAGGCGGTGTTATAGGGTTTGCATAAATTTTATATGAAATACGAAATTATTATGTCATGGGAAACGTTATGGGCGGTCGGGGTTATTGTTTTTTTATTTTTATGATTTTTATGACGTCATTATTGTGATAGTTAGAAAATTGGATTCGATGTAAAATATGTGAGAGCTTTCTTCCTAGCGCCAGGTCATCCCAATTGCTGTATTTGTTTGATAAAATATAATGTTTGTTCTTCATCAACAACATAGATACATTTAGGTTACATTACGCAAAGAGATTTTTTTTTAAAATTTATTTCAAATCTCCAATAGAAAATTATAAATCACGGTAAAAAACCTATGTTACCCATTGTTATCTATCTCGTAAGAAGCATATAAAACGGAAGTCGAAACAACCGGATACACAACCATAAACAAAAACAACCAATCAAAACAAATTCGAAATTAAACTGGAGTTAACCCAAACACATGTTTATCAAAAGGGTTAACAATTACATAAATTAATACATCCTTTTATATAAAAAGTATATGTTTTTATATTATTGTATGCGTAAAATCACTTCCTCTATCATTTGAGTGTTTTTTCCCGCCATCTGACGCCATTTTTTCTTCCAAAATGGTGGCCACATATGTCGTTGGTAGCACGTGTTTAAAAAGATATGTTTTTGGAGCGAGCGGCTTATTAGTCTTCATTTTAACCAGAAAATATCATAACCAAATTGCAAATGACACGCTTTGAGCTGACGCCTCATGGCAAATTGATGCTGTGCAATATTTTGACAAGTGTGTGACAGACTGGTTATCAATTACTGAGACTGATCAAATTACCTATCAAAGTAAATATTTTTTAAACATTGTATACTACTGGCTTTCGCCCTCGGCTTCATCCTCGTGGAGGTCGGAAATTATCCCACGATAACGTACTACCGAGAAAAGTATCTTATGTTTCTTATCCAAGTTATAAAATATATGTATGCTAAATTTCATCCATACCTGTTCAGCCGTTTTTGAGTAACAAACACACAAACTTACAAACTTTTACATTTATAATAATAATAGGATAAATATACCTATTTAGCAAAGCAAGTTGGTTGGACCAACATAAAAGATATGACCTGACAAAAGTAGAATCTTTGTCTATGACCTGTGAAGTTTATATTTCTCACAAAAATACTTATGTTACTCTCATAGAATCTGCGACAGTTCAAGCTCTTCTTTTTAATGCCAAGATTTTAGTTAAGCAAGTGAATTTTTGTAGTTATTTTTATTAGTAATTAGGTTATTATTCTAACAACCAGATGGGCTCACAGTAGGTACAAATACCCCGAAGCAACTATCCTCTGCTTTTTGTGATCTGACAGTGTACATTGTTAACCTAATCTTCAAGCCAGATATATAACTGGTAAAAATCGTGACCGTTATATAATTCGCAGACATAACTCACTCCAAATAATTTCCCTCGCACGCGATCATCAACTCAATGTCAATTTAGCACTAAATTTAAAAATAAAAACATAACACGATCGTGACAGATCATCGTCATTATCGCTGCCTTTCCAATTAACGCAGAATGTTAAAGAGTCACGTTTCCGAAGGTGTGAGGAATGTCCTTAAACATTTGATGACTAACTTTAGGCTATATCCACTTAAAGATCTTTAAAAGCTTCTGTCTCTTACATAATAATTTCATTTAGGGCCTAAAGACAAAGGTGCCGATGCCTTAGGCTTTCGTGTGGGGTATGCAAATTGAAGGTCTGCGTCTGGGCAAGTCAGTACGTGTGAATCTGGATCTATAGTTTTAAGAAAGAAATAAAGTTTTTAGTTGTACATTTTAGATTTACTCCTTTTTTTTTTGGGTGGGAAATTATCAAATAACTTCTCCCGCTCTGGGTGGAGCGGGAGGGCGTGTCAGACTCTTACTGACTAAAACCCACCCGTGTTCCTTCGGTTGCCCTGTTGCTGGGGGCCACGATGTCCCTAGGTATCGGTTTTCTTCGAACCCCCGGCAGGCATTGGCCCTAGCGCCTCAAAGAGATGTCAGCAGAATGGACGGCCATTCTGCTGACATCTCTTTGAGGCGCGCGTGGAACACAACGCGCCGTCGACCCGGGCTTGGTCCTTATCGGACGGCGAGCTACCCATTACTCACCGTCCGCAAGCCCGCGCCTACGGTGGCCGGAAATCGGCTCGCGATTCCCGCCCCGGGCGTCTCCTCCTGCGGCGGTTAGGGGGTTGTACATTTTAGACTTACGCCTTGGATGAAGTTGCCATATAGAATTAGACCTGTTACGATCCTCCTTAAAACAGTACAGGAAAACATCTTGAGGTAACCCAGTCTTAAAACTAAAATTTCGAAGACAGAACGTGACATCCACCAACCCGCACTGGGCCGGGGAGTTGTGGATTACGGCCAACTCCTCTCATAAAGAGGAGGCTTGTGTCCCAGCAGTGGGAACATTATAGGCTGATACATTATGCTTACGATCCTCCATACCACATGATCTTCAATTCAAAATCAACGGAGTCTTCAATAACTGGGCCTTTGAAGTAAATTTTGATGATTTCAAATTCAAATTCAAAATCATTTATTTGCTAATATGGGTAATTACATAAAGTTGCTAAAAAAATAGAGCATAATTCAACCATATTACGCCTTGAGGCATGCAAATCTGAAGCTTTAACTGTATCACAACATTATTATACAATTACTTGCAACAATAATTTATAATTAATATTTAGAATTAATAACACAATTTTGGGTAATGTCACAGTGTCCAATAATAATGAAACATTAGCAAATAATAATGTCACTACAATAATTAAAAATTGAATATCATGAATGTATTAAATGAGAATGTCAAGATATATTTGTAAATAAATGTTAAAGTAATAATAATAGATAAATTGATACTATATCGGGTGGTATGATTACTCACGTATTGTCCATACACACATAATTTTATGTACCTAGTGGTATAGCCACCGTCAACACAGCTTAAACTTATTTTCACGCCATAATTAAATTGAACCGTAAAAATAAGCAATTCCATAAAGAAACGTGTTTCACACTTTTGGCACTTTTCAAATTAGTCATAACCAAGCTGTCGGAAGGTCGTCAGTTGGGGTGATTTCCAACACTTTCGACTAATTTCTTGACGCGGGAACCGAACTTGGTACTGTATATTTATCGGTAAGCACGCGACTTCCGTACTGGTTAACAATTATTGACATTAAGATTCTCTTATTATATTTTGACGCGTGAAAATAATTTTTATTTTGTCTCTTTGAAAGATGATTTGCTAAGTTAGATACAGGGTGATGTTCTTTCATGTTTAGAATTGAGAGAATATTGAATTAAAACCCAGCTTCTTGATTATTGTCGAATTAGACTTTGTCGGAAGCTATGGTTTACATTTAATTAATTTTAAAATCATCCTAAATCAATCAATCTACCAAGCCTTTTCCCAACTATGTTGGGGTCGGCTTCCAGTCTAACCGAATGCAGCTGAATATTAGTATTTTACGTGGAGCGACTGCCTATCTGACCTCCACAATCCAGTAACTGGGTAATACGATACCACTTGGTAAGACTGGTTGTCAGACTTTCGGTCTTCTGACGACCCTTAACGACTGTCAAAGAGCCACGAATGTCAGCCTAAATCATCCTATGTGAAAACATTAAAAATTTACCTTTTTAGGGTTCCGTAGTAAACAAGGAACCCTTATAGTTTCGTCATGTCCGTCTGTCTGTCTGTCCGTCTGTCTATCCGCGGTCTAGCTCCAAGACCCTTAGTACTAGAAAGCTGTAAAGTGGCATAGGTATACATATTAATTACGCCAATGAAGTGATAAAACAAAATTATTGAAAACATTTTTTTTACGGTACCTATCCTACACGCAAAGTGGTAATGGTATTTTTTTTAACCCATGGTGTGGGGTATAATTGGAAAGGTCATTTAAAAACATTGTGAGTTTGTAAAAACCATTTTTGGATTCAGGGATCCGTTTGCGAAATATTAAGCTTTAAAGTACTCATTTTTGTTAGAGTCAAGTGTCCCCCCCCCTGCCAGCTAAATGATTGATTTTGGATGTGTGAAAAAAATCACAGCAGTAGTTTATATAACGAAATTAAAAAGGAAACTATCACAGCTAAGTAGGCTCTACAAGTTATTCAGTAATAATTGACCAACTTAACTTTGCAGTTGCAAAAACATGTTTTCCCATACATTTCGTATGGGAGAACATTTTTCAACTACAAACAACTATAAATTCATCCCAACTACGGAACCCTTCATTGTGCGTGGTCCGACACGCACTTAGCCGGTTTTTAAATTTTCTATTCACAATATTTTTTCTTTCTAAATTTGTCATGATTCTATGATGTCTTGTTTTTGATCCTTCCCCGGTTTGCTTCATCCTGTTCTCCTTTGATCAGTTTCAGATATATTTAAAACTTGACCAAGTTTCTACTGGTAAATTTTTTGTATTTTTAACCGACTTCCAAAAGGAGGAGGTTCTCAAATCAACTGTATGTTTTTTTTTTGTATGTTTGTTACACGATTAGTCCACCAATTATGAATTGATTACAATGATTCTTTTTTGTTTGGTAGGTCATACCTAGGTCCCATATATTTTTTTATAACTTTGCTTGGGTAGTTTTTGAGTTAGCTTCAATAATACGTATTTTTTCCCACTTAGTATGTGGAAGATATGTTAAGTTCCTGACACTGTTATTTACATAGCAGGTAGTGGTATTTGAATTTTTGTGGGGTAAATACCACAACTAAAAAGTGAAAAATAAAAGTGTTTTTTTTTTTCTTTTTTTTTCTTCAGTTTTTAGTCTTTAACTTCTGAAAATCTTGAATACATAAAATCTCATCTTGTTTCGATTCTTCCAAAAGCACACGCTGTGCACCTCCGGGTCTCGTTATCGTGTTGATTTAATATCAAGTCGAGTTATTATTGCATTATTGCCGGCGGGGCTTAAATTACAACGTGCGGGCCCAGGTTTGACGTGCGGCTGAGCTGAACACCAACGGCTTTAAATGTTTTTTAAATCGTAGTAAGTAGTCGGGGTTGGTGTGCGTTGAAATGGTAGAAAAAAAAATCATTCAAAAGACTTCAACGCATTCAATTGATATCCTAGAGCCTAATAAAAAGCACCATGACTATAGAACTTCAAGGATTCCACTAGTAATCCCCTTAGATGGTATGTAGATCTAGGACATAGAAAAGCTAACTTCTTGTGTGTGAACTAACTGCCAATGGTGCCGATTCCCTTGTTCACAAACTAAACTAAATTTAAGTCCAGTGCATCTTTTTCTTTCTATTTCATTAAGAAAAGGACAGAAGATACATTTTAGTTTAGTCCTGTCAAATTAATCAGCGCCTGTCACTACTCTATACAAGTTTAGACGTGAATAAAAACTTGCCGACTAAAATTACTTCAATTTACGTCAAGCGCTGATTAATTTGACAGGACTAAACTAAAATTTATCTTCTGTCCTTTTCTTAATGAAATAGAAAGAAAAAGATGCACTGAACTTAAATTTAGTTTAGTTTGTGAACAAGGGAATCGGCACCAATGTCAATTAAGGCGACAATAACCGACTTTTAATGATTTTGTACTGAAGATCACGTATAAACTATAAGTGATAATAATTTGGAAAAAATATATATTAAATTAAAGCATGTTCTTAAAAACTTAATATAGGAATATTTTAGATTGTGTTTATATTATATAGTGAAATTAATTTGTAAACTTATGTCTAACGCAGATAAAAAACGGAGAATCATGCAAAATCTATCAAGCTTGTTTTTCTGAAACTGTCGTCATTTTAAAGATAATTTAAGTATTGATCTTTTAGTATACGTATTTTATTAAAATATCTTTTGTATTATGTATAATAAATTAATAATGCGTCTAATTTGGGACAGCGCTCCTTGACGGGCGAGTCCTATTACTGGCTGGACGTACGACGCGTTGTATGAGCTCAGTACAGAACACGCAAACTTACTACTCAAGGTCACTAATATATATCTACGTCTTAAGAATGCGGTGACGTATGAATTGTCCATACAAACGTAGTACATAAATCATTTGCAATTTGAGCATATTCCCACCATATTATGTTGATATTCGGATTGAGACAGTATTTATCTAGGCTCCTATGTCTTTCTATTTCCAAAAACTAAACTTTAAAACAAGTGTAAGCGAATTGCATTTCGTACATTTTTACAGCGTAAATGACATGTTTTCATATTGTTTTTTCTGTATTATAAACAAATATTTGTAATATTGTTTCCGCAGAAGCATAGTTTATGTTATCAAGTTACAAATTATCGAAAAAAAATGGAAATACATTAAGTTTTCATTCATAATTTTTTGTATTACGGAACACATCCAAATTTATCATAAATTTTCGAAAGCTAGTAGTACTATCGCGTCAAGCAATAATTGTCAATGTGTACGTGGTAGTATCGCTCACTGTAGGTGTATATCACTCCGACAGGCACTCACACTAGCGCAACGTGCTTGGTATTGAATTTTGCAAACATCTCGATCTGTAGTTGCGAGCCGTGTCGCCGGCCTCTTAAGTAGATTTATGTAGAATGAAAGAGACCCCATCGGTCACCTCAGTTATCTACGATCATCAAATAATCGCGTTCTTCAACGTCCCACTCACCGCACAGAATTAATTCACTCTTCCTTCTTCATTCAGTCTGTCTCTCTGTGGAATGCGCTCCCCCTGGAAATCAGGATGGTGACCAACCGATTATCCTTTAAAGTTAAAATTCGCGAGCACATTCGTAAGAAGCTGGCAGTATCATCACAACGCTAATGTTTTCCCATTGTTTGTGTTATTTGATTTAGTATATTCATGTTTAATAAGTTATGTTTATTTTTATATATGTACATTATATTTATAGTTTGTAATAGGTATATGTGATAACATTTTACTCCTCAATTTTTCGTAATTGCACCTACCACTGTTTGTCTCTGCATCATCCAAAGATTGACTGGTACAAAATGCCTATAGCATTAAGTCTGCCTTTGTTAGTACATTTCTGTGCATGAAATATTAATAAATAAATAAATATCGAGACTCCTCCGTGCCTCGGAAAGCACGTTAACTTGTTGGTCCCGGCTGTCAGTCGTGGATCTTTGACAGTCGTTTCGGGTAGTCAGAAGCCCAAAAGTTTGACAATCAGTCAGTGTTACCCATTTACTGGGTTGTGGAGGTCAGATAGGCAGTTGCTCCATATTGGTATTTAGCTGAATCGGGTTAGACTGGAAGCCAACCCGAACATAGTTGGGAAAAGGCTAGGCAGATTGAGGTAGAATGAAAGAAAAATAAATATAATATAACATTTCGTAACATCACACCTAGTTTCCCCGAAGGGTTGGGCAGAGGTGTACATATCTACTTTACATCCACATTTAGCCAGTTATGTTTAAATCCTTTGTAATAGGGGGCGAGCCTATTGCCCAAAATCCAGACTCCGGGCTGCTACTGACTAATTCCAGATAGAAAAACCCAATAACACTTTTCCTGACTTGGGAATCGAATCCAGGACCTCTCAGTAGACCGCAGCAGTAGCGCTTGCAACCACTAGATCAACAAGGCAGTAAAAACTTAAAAATAAACACAATAATGTTACCAGAAAATAAAAAGTTTTTTTTTCTGTAGGGCATCTCATAGCTGACCTCTGAGGTCATGACTATTTAACCGGTCAATCCTGTGGGTGCCTTAAGCTGCTAAACTCAAAGCCTCCAGCCAGGGGCACACAAACTAAGCTAAAAAGCTAGGTGAACGCTCGCTCAGGGCACCCCCTGTGGGGTACGAACCTCGGCTTAGGGCGTTTATCGGGAGATCAAAGATGGGACGGGCTGGTAAATAGTTCTAATATGATGAACCTATTTCTATTATCTTTTACGTACCAATCGAACTCGCCGCCCTAAGCGAATCTTTACCGACCCTGACGACCCCATTACCCTCCTCCAGGAGAGCAGTAGAGAAACCAGCACAGTGTACAAAAACAGACGCCTCCCGTCATTCCGACCTCGCCGCCGAGGTCCTTTGCGATCGCGACCGCGTCCCCGAGTAAATGATACTCCCCTCCGACCTTTGCTCGATATCGAGGTGCCAGCAATTGTTGCAGTTGAGCACGTAACTTTAAATTCCCCGACTAATAATCATGATCAAAACTTTGATCCAGCCCGTCCCATTCTTGATGTCCTCCCTCCGGTTGAGCCCTAAGCTGAGGTTCGTATCCCACAGGGGGTGCCCTTAGCGAGCGTTCACCTAGTTTTAATTAGCATAGTTGAATAACCCCTGGCTGGAGGTTTTAAGTGTAGTAGCTTCAGGCACCCATAGGAAAGCCCGGTTAAGTAGTCATGATCATAGAGGTGAACTACGAGATGCCCAACCTAAAAAAATATATTATCTTTTACATTTTCCAGGTTACCCGGCTTGGCAACGTCCCAACTGTAGGCTCAAAAAACCGATAAAACCTGCAAAATAAAAGGAAAACATTGGAGCCTACCGCACAGGAGCACAGGCGGACAGTTGTCCAATACTGCACAATGGCGGTGTTGGCACAACTGATGACGTCATCCGGCACAATGTGCGCTGCGAACACTGTTTGTACAATTCGCTTTGTTGGTTAAAGGGAAGCGTGGTTGATGGTAGTTTTTGAAATGGTTTTATGAAAAGTTGGCAATGTTGTCCGCTATAAAAAAAAAAACAGTGGCACTCCGGGATTACAGACAGAAGTGAAAACTTGAAAAAAATCGGCACCGCGGTAATCAACGCGTTGATGTCTTTTTAATGGTCAAAAGCTGGTGTCGTCAGTGTCGCGAAATTAATGGTTTAGTCCCATCTCAAAAATGCTTAACGCGCCTAAAGAAGTTTTCAATTCAAAAAACAACCGCGACTTCCAAAAAAAAAACCCCTACAAAGTAAAAAATTACTTTAATTTCGGAATTTTTGTTTTTTACCACCGACTTCGAAATTAAAGTAATTTTTCACTTTGTAGTGTTGTTTTTGGAAGCCGGGCGTATTTTTTTTCACTTTTAGTTGTGGTATTACCCCACACAAATTCGATTACCACTACTTCATATGTAAATAACAGTGACAGGAACTTATTATAGCATCTAAAGTCCCCGTCACGAGAAGCTATAATTTTTGTAAATAAAAAACTTCTACCAAGTTACGTAGCGACAATTTAATCAACAACGAATAATCCCAAATTCAATGAAGTCAAAGTAACGTACGTGTTATACGAAACTAATGAGCAATTTCACTTGATCGGGTTATATTTTAGCGATATAAAGCGCTGTCGTCTAAGGTTTTGTGGTACTGGAACGCATCTGATTCATGGAACGTAAACATTTGAGCCACGATTTTGAAGTAAGTTCACGCTGACGTTGTCTCTGCTGTCTTTCGAGTTTCGAATGCGTCTGTTTGTTTGTGGTTTTTTCGCGGATTAGGTTATATTGTTTGTTTGTAATTAGATGTGTGTGTTAATATAATTATATCCCTGTAAAAAAATAGTACATTTCTGTTTTTATTTTATTTTACCCAAAGGTTGCAAACCCCTGAATGTGTGTTTACAAAATTTATAGCTTCTCGTGACGGGGACTTTAGTATCATCCATTATAGACTTAGTGAGAAAAATACGTATTATTGAACCTAACTCAAAAAGTACCCAAGCAAAATTAATAAAATTTATTTGGAACCACCTCTAAAATATGATCTACCAAACAAAAAAAGAATCATCATAATCAATTCATAATTGGCCGAGTAATCGCATAACAAACATATAAAAGAAAAAAACTGTCAATTTGAGAACCTCTTACTTTTTTTTTACTTTTTTAAAAATAACTAAGTTAAAAGTATACCTACAGAATTCAGCTGTTTCTAATGTTCTGTACTTACTTACATCGTAGTGCCCTTGCCCGCATTTTGGTTAGGACGCGGCCTAACCCTTAGTTTTTTTCATCTCTCTCAATTTCCTTTTTCCAAGGAACTGCAAGAAGAAAGTAGATTAGGTGCTTAGGCCAACCTCCCCATGTACTTGTGAATTCCAGTATTTGTGCAAAGCTATAAAAGATTTTAATAAAAATCATTGAGATGTCAAAACCAACAGGATACTTAATTTTTTTGACAGGAGAAAAATCTAATAGAACAATTCAAATCCCAGTTCAAAGCTAACCCTTAACACATCTGTTTATATTTTCAGCGGCCGACGGACACTGTTTGACGAGAGCTGCTTATCGCGACCTCGTGCTGGGGCTCACAACATTTTGTCAACTCTATTTTATTCGATCCGTGGAACAGTGGAAATGCTGAACCAGGCACGATTGTAGCTTAATCATACTAATGTTTTCCTGAGAAGAACCCACAAGATGTGGATAATCAAGTCAGTAGAACAAGTTGCTGCTGATTAAGATTTGAAAAATACAAGAAAAATACAAGTAAAAATTCTGGCTTTAATAAGCAAATGTGTTTGTTTCGCCATTTCTTCTCAGACTCAGTCAGATAGGAAATGTCGACTTAGACTAGCTTATTTTTACAGAATAAAAAATTTCATTTCATTTCACTATAAGTAAAATCAGAAGGAGAATTTTTCATTCTCCAAAGCAACCTCACAGTATATTTCCAAAATGTGCCTGACCCCTGCTTATGCCCACAATATTTGCGTGGTTATTGTGCAGCTAATTGGTAGGAACGTGTAACATTGTTGTCACAACGGACTTATTTTGTTAATTGTTTATTTGGATGTTTTATTAATCCAATCGCGGATTCATTTAAAATTCAAGTAAAATTTTTGTGGGACAATGGACAGGGACACACACTCAAGTGACCACCAATAGACACTCGCGTAATTAAAGGTGGACACTAACATATACCTACTCATAAACCTCAAGTTGGACACTCATAAGTGGTCACACGTGGTACGGAGCGAGAGGAAATGGGAAGCCGTCACCTCCTTCTGCGAAGCAGTAATGCTCGCGAAGGAGGAGGCGGAACGCGTGAGGGAGAGACAAATTTCGCGCCCTCGCGCCCCTAACCGCCGCAGGAGGAGACGCCCTGGGCGTCGGGAATCACAGGCAGATTTCCGACCACCGTAGGCGCGGGCTTGCGGACGGTGAGCAATGGGTAGCTCGCCGTCCGATAAGGACCTGGCCCGGGTCGACGGCGCGTTGTGTTCCACGCGCGCCTCAAAGAGATGTCAGCAGAATTGACAGGGTCCGCTAGGGCCGATACCTGCCGAGGTTGCGAAGAAAACCGAAAAGGAGATCGTGGCCCCCCGGCAACATGGCAACTGAAGGAACACGGATGAGTTTTAGTCAGTAAGAGTCTGACACGCCCTCTCGCTCCACCCAGAGCGGGAGAAGTTATTTGATAATTTCAAAACCAAAAAAAAAAAATGTACTCACGCGTTCAAAGAACCATGCGTGACCACAGATGCTGACGGCGTGTTCGCAGCTAGATACTCACGGGATCAGGCTTTAAAACGTGATCGCAGGAAGACTATCACGTGATTAGTAACACTTGGCAATGGTAAGCCGCTTGCACATGACTCTCGAGTGACATTCGGTGACATTTGAATGACACAAGCGCGACTCATGCTGACACTGAGGTGACACATATGTGTGACTGAAATACAAACTTCTTTTTTATAAATCACCTAAACAATATTTTATTTTATCACATTTTAATAAGCCAACCTCCTGCCCTAAGCTAATCAAGCTAAATATTGACATTGTAATCATAGATGACATCATCTCATCAATTTTGAGCTCTCCCTTCAAAAAGGTCATCAATATGAGCTCTCCCTTCAGAAAGCTCATCATTGGCTGGTCGCGTGACCAGATCAGTGTGCACGTGCCTCATTTAGTGATTAAAATTGTGTATTGGGTACATTAATGTAAAGTCGGGGGTTCCTGCCAATTTATGTTGTTCATTTTGGAATAGCTAAACTAATACAATATTTTTACTAGTTTGCCGAAGTTTTTAGAAAGGGATTGGCTTTTTTCTCGTTTCGTGGTTTGCAAAAGACGACTGAGTTACTCTAGAAAATGTTGCACAGCGTCTTAACTGTTTGTGACTTAAATTTTTCATCTTAAATCATGCAGAAGTAAAATTAAAATGCTTTTCTTTGTTCTTTTTGTGCGTTCATCAGACAATGTTAAGGCGCAACTAGCCGATACTTTTTCCATACAAATTTCGGGGGGGTTTTACTCCACTATTATACATTGTACATCCAAAGTAAAACATGAAATATCGTTTTGTCTTATTATTAATTTTGTCTGCAGAATAGTAAAAAAAAGGAATTCAAAAGTTATGAGCCAACAAAAATTCGTTTTTTCTGCTAATTTTAACGCAACTTTGGAAGTAAATAAGTAATAAAAGAAGTATAAAATCTCCAAAACAAAGCTCGTTCCGACAAAGCTCAATTGTCGAAGATTATAATAAATTTTATTTGTAATTGATTTATGCAGTAGTTTTTTCATAAAACTCCACCTTCCAAAGAACTTTTCGTAATTTTTTACGCGCTCGTTTCACTAAAATCGTTCTGAACGGTGTTTGTGTGCGTGCGAACTAGAGTTTGTGCATGTAGACCAGCGTCTAACTGCTCATCACTGATATTATCTCTGTCGGACACGATGCCAGGTGAGATAGCGTGCTCAAGCCCACCAATGAGTTCGAGCCCGCGACTAGTTCAACTTTAAATTTTAAAAAAAACATGATGGAAATACTTGTGAGATCGACGCTGTGACCCTAAAAGAATCCAGTACGTAACTGCCACTCCACCATTTAAATCTAAGTACCCTTTCAGAAAATTCAATAGGTACACAAAAATATACATTCAAATACGAACATAAATTCCCATATTTCACCACGTCACAGTTATTAGCCGCACTGAGGGTGTGTCCACATTATTTCCGGCTCATTGGCTCAACAAGATGGGGTGTCAGCCCTTCTATTGGCAATAAATTATCGCTGCTGTTCGAAACTCATCAATTCATGGTGCGTATTGAATTAATGTGGTAGTCTATAGTAAATATATACAAATAGTTCTTACCTATTTTCTTTTTGGGGGTAGGCAGAAACTATAGAACTCCACCTGCTACGGTCCTCACATACTCCTTTTGTTTCATTGCGTTTGTTTCGTGTGTTTGTGTATGTGTATGTGTTTGCCATTTGTAGAGAACTGCTACGTTACTAATGTGGTGTCCAAGTTATTCGTTCTTCTAACTTAAAAGACAGATGTGTTATTGGTGAGTTTGTTGCGCAACTTCATCTTCCGGGTGGGCTTTAAAAAAAAGTAGGCGTTTTGGGGTAGGTTCTGTCTTATGTAATTTTGGTGTTCGAAAATTGCTGATTCTCAGCCTAATTTGAATAAAAGACAATTTTTTATTCCTATGAATTTTCAACTATTACAATCTATAGTTACTCTTATTTTCTCACTTTTCTTATTGTAGAATTTTATTTCTATTGGCCAAGTTTCTCAATTCGGATTGAGATTCATACATACTGAAGCTCTGAAAAGGTACAGCCAAAACCTTTCAAATAGTTCGGCAATCCAACTAATAGCTTAAAAGGAAAGCTCTTAGAAGAGCAGAGAAAGTGCTAAAGCAGGTGTGTAAAGTATCAATGCAATGCAGTTGCATAATTAAAATTCTATCACAAAATAACAGAACAAAAAAAAGCGTAAATATATTCCAAAACCTTAAAAAATTCAAACGTTCTAATTTCAATATTCAAAAACAACGGAATTCCTTCGGTGCCATGAATTAGTTCTAAATAATTAACTTCTTATCGGCGCGTGCGCTGCACCCCTCTTCAAAATAAAAACCCTTCGTATTCAAATTAACAAAACATTGCTGTGTATTCCTGCTACAATTATTTTATTCGCGTTTGTTAAAAAATCACCCTACTTTTCACTTTCAAGCGAAAACTAACCATCTCGCTCTTCACATAAAGTAAATTTTCCATCAGCTAAACCTACGCCATCATCTCCAAAAGAAAGTACACTGTAGAACGAATGTAATAGAGTTGGTTTTTCTATGGATTTAGTGATGTGGTGTCGGTTGTAAAGTGATGCAAGTCAATATGAAGCAAAAAGGTGGCACGCGCCCTGCGTACGCGCAAGTACAGGGTATCTTCCCTAACCATCGGAGGGTGGGGTAGGGATGTCACTGTGGTTCTATCGAAATTAAATAAAAACGTTAAAGCTTTTAAACATTATTATCGAATCTATTCATTTGGTAGGTCTGAATATGGTCCAATTGTCGGCGGCCCATATGGTCTTGTTCAATGTATTTGAAAATTAACATTATGTTAACGCCAATTTCAATTACATAAAGAGATGCATGAACCTATATTGATTTAGTTGCCAATAAACCTCACAGAAGATAGACGCATTTCATTTTAAATATCCAGTGACACCGTGCTAACAATAGTCAACCTTATTCCTGCAACATATGGTCGAATACGAGCCGGATCGAACCTCATTAAGCACTGACGGAGCGCCGCCGTGAGAACAAAAGAACCACATTCCATTGAGCGATAAGGGAACACCTGGTGTTGTTTTGCACGGATTTCTTAGAATTGGTCAATTAGTGTGTGTGTAAAGTGTATCGGTGTATCATTTGAACATTAATAACTTAGCAAAATAGACATTTGACGATTCTTGTGATTTGACGATTACGCATAAACAATGACATCTCAAGCAGACCATGCGTTAAGTGTACTAGAAGATTTGGCGTCAATACTCAAAAAGACTCAAGTAAACCTTAAAAAGTGCCCTAAAGAACGGTTATTGAAACCTGGATATTTACAAACTCGTATTCAAACTATTGAAGAATACTGGGTATCTTTTAAGAAAGCACACCATGATCTGTTGAAAAATACAACTCGGGAACAACGTGGAGTTATTCCGTACTACGTGAATGAAGAATTTCTCCTTCATGAAGACTTATACCTATGTATGTTAGGAGATCTTAGAGACATGTTGGCTTCATGTACTTTGAAGACAACTGACCAACCTTCATGCAGCAACACGTCGTGTGATGGAAAATTACGGCCTAAAGTGATGCTACCTAACATACAACTCCCTCCGTGCAAAGATATTGCGCGAAGACTTTTACGTCGACGATGTTATGTCCGGACATGATGATCTGGAACAAGCTATAAGAATCAGTCAAGATCTCAAAAAGCTACTGCGTCTAGGTGGCTTCGAACTGAAAAAATGGTCTTCTAACAACCGCGACTTTATGGAGACTATTGAACCAAGCGAAAGATCATCCAATGCACATCTAGAACTAAATATTGATGGAACAATCAAAGCCCTGGGCATACAATGGAATTTGGGTAAAGACCAATTCGAATATAATCTGAACTTACCTGTTATGGGAAAAGTAGTTACGAAGCGAAGCATTCTATCCGACATTCAAAAGTTATTCGACCCGCTCGGATGGATTGCACCTTGCCTTTTACTGGCGAAAGTTTTAATTCAACAACTCTGGCAAGAAAAGATTGATTGGGACGAAGTCTTAAATACGACACTTGCTGAAAAATGGGCTTCAATACGATCTGATCTCGAAAATGTGAACGGAATCTACATAAATAGATGGATGGGAACGTCTAGTTCAAGAAAAGATTTTATAGAAATACACGGATTCTGCGATGCCTCTGTACAAGCATATGGTGCTGTGGCATACTGCCGAGTCATAAACTCAGATGGCACAGTAAAAACCACAATCATTGCTGCAAGAACAAGAGTAGCTCCTTTGAAAACCATTTCATTGCCTCGACTAGAACTGTGTGGAGCTTTGCTTCTATCCAAACTACTTAAGCAAATAATGCAAGCAATGAAGATACCTGCAACACAAATCTATGCTTGGACAGATTCTTCCATTGTTATCTCTTGGTTACATGGAGATCCGAACAAATGGAAAACGTTTGTGGCTAACCGCGTTGTCGAGATCACAACCAATGTAAATTGCAGTCAGTGGCACCATGTCCAATCCCACGATAATCCAGCTGACCTTGCATCAAGGGGTATGTCAGTAGCTAACTTGAAAGGTTGCGACCTATGGTGGAAAGGACCACAGTGGTTATTACACCAGAAGATACAGTTCACTAGACTAAACATAAGACCAATAGATCTAGAAAGAAAGAAAAACACCATACGAGCTCTGAAAATAATGAAAAACGAAAACGATGAAAGTAATAAACTATCCACACAACTCGACGACTTTGATACACTGACTGAACTACTGAGAGCTATCACCTACTGCCGAAGATTCCTGAAACAAAACAAATTAAAGGAAAACATAGATAGTACAATCACAACTGAAGAACTCCAACTCTCCCTGCAAACCTGTATAAAAAGAGAACAAGAGGAAGAATTTATAGAAGAGATAGAAAGCTTAAAGAGGAAGAAAAGAGTTAAAAAAACAAGCCAATTAAAATCATTAAATCCTTATCTTGACGAGAATGGCGTCCTCAAGGTGGGCGGCCGGCTCAGGAACGCAGAGTTGAGTGATGAATGCAAGCATCCAATCATTCTGGGTCGTAACAGTAAACTTACATATTTTATAATAGCAGAAGCCCACTCGAAGACGTTGCATGGAGGTATACAGTTGATGCTTACTTACCTCAGATCCAAGTATTGGATACTGCGAGCAAAGACGCTGGTCAAACAATACATCCATCGTTGTTTGGTATGCGCTAAACTAAATGCAAAAGTGAGAACACAAGTAATGGGTGACTTACCAAGCGTACGGGTGAAACCAGCACGAGCATTCCTTAATTCAGGTGTCGACTTTGCGGGACCATTCCAAATATTGGTGAGTAAGGGCAGAGGAGCCAGAACTAGCAAGGCCTATATAGCCATATTTATTTGCATGTCCACCAAGGCACTACATTTGGAATTGGTTGGTGACCTAAGTACAGCAGCATTCATAGGCGCCTTCAAAAGGTTTTGCGCCCGCAGAGGAAGATGCATAAATCTGTGGAGCGACCAAGGACGAAATTTTGTTGGCGCTAACAAATATCTATATGAAGCCTGGACAGAAGCTGGTTTGCAATTTGATGGAAAAATCGCCGAATTACTTGCTAACGACGGGACTCAGTGGCATTTTATACCGGCCTATTCACCTAACTTCGGAGGACTATGGGAGGCCGGAGTAAAATCCATAAAATATCACATGAAGAGAGTTCTCACTACAAACTTGACATTCGAAGAGATGACGACGGTTCTCTGTGAAATAGAAGCATGTCTGAACTCGCGTCCATTATGTCCAATGGACGATGACACCATGCAAGCACTGACACCTGGTCATTTTTTAATAACGGAAGCACCGGTCACCGTCCCAAACCCGAACATAAAGGATGCTAAAATAAGCAATTTGACACGCTGGCAATATACTCAGAAATTGTTGAATGACTTCTGGTCGCGATGGCAGAAAGAGTACCTAACGAGACTCCAGCAGAGACCAAAATGGTTAAAACGCGAAGAAGAGTTTAAGAAGGGAGATATAGTGCTGATCAAGCAAGACAATCTTCCACCGGGAAAATGGTCCATGGGACGCATTACCGATAAACACCCCGGTCCCGACGGTTTGACTAGAGTATATAGCGTGAAGAGCGGTAACAGTATAACCAAGCGATGTGTGACAAAGTTGTGTGCTTTACCAATCGACACAGTACCAGATGAAACGATAGTTTAACATTATCTAGCTTTATTTTGCATGTAACGTAACTTAATAAATTATTGTTTTTAAAGGACTATCATAGTCCTTTGGTGGGCGGCTTATGTTAACGCCAATTTCAATTACATAAAGAGATGCATGAACCTATATTGATTTAGTTGCCAATAAACCTCACAGAAGATAGACGCATTTCATTTTAAATATCCAGTGACACCGTGCTAACAATAGTCAACCTTATTCCTGCAACACATTATGTCCCATCCCATAAATTACGGAATGTAAACTAGTGGCTTGTTGATGAATCAACGGAACGTTAAATTTCTATTATTGGATATTGTAAATAGAGACTAAAGCTGACAAAATCTACTTAAAAAAAACCACTTTCATAATCACCAATTCGGAATTTTTAACTGTTTATTTAAAGAAGAACTGCAGCTTTTATCGACTATCGACAAAAAACATCGACAACAACTCCCATGTCTATGATGGCTCGTGTCACAGGGCGAGGCGCAAGCGCAGGTGCTGTTCCGCTCGCTCGTCCATGCCCAGTTGCCCACTGTTGCCCACACCTGGGCAGATCCAGCGATTAGGATTTACGTACTTATCTACTTCACCTTCACCTATCTTTTTAACGTACTTTTTTTCTGTTTGAAAGAAGTGAAAGTTTCATGTCGCAGAATTGTGTTTATTGTTACATGAATACAATGATTTCTTCAGACCACAGTTGTTTTAGGTTTAAAGAAAAAGAAAACATGTTTTTTTACTGTTTTTGGCAATGAACAGTCAGTGAAATGTATTATTTAACAGATTGACAGTCTACATACATTTTGTGGGTTATAGCCATTTTATACGGCTGATAAAGAATGAAAGTTTTATAAAAAAAACTTTTTACGAAAAAAAAAACAACCGACTTCCAAAAAAACACTACAAAGTGAAAAATAACTTTAATTTCGGAAGTCGGTGTCTTTGGTTTTGAATTTTCATTTTTCGCCACCGACTTCCGAAATTAAAGTTATTTTTCACTTTGTAGTGTTTTTTTGGAAGTCGGTTGTTTTTTTTTTTTCGTAAAAAGTTTTTATTTTTCACTTTTTAGTTATGGTATTTACCCCACACAAATTCGAATACCACTATTTGCTATGTAACTAACAGTGAGAGGAACTTAACATATCATCCACATAATAAATGGGAAAAAATCCGTATTATTGAAGCTAACTCAAAATCTACCCAAGCAAAGTTATTAAAATTTATATGGGACCATCTCTGAAGTATTACCTACCAAACAAAAAAAGAATCATTAAAATCAATTCATAATTGGCCGAGTTATCGCGTAACAAACATACAAAAAAAAAAAACATACCGTTGAATTGAGAACCTCCTCCTTTTGGAAGTCGGTTCAAAATTAAACGGTATTGATAATTTTTTTATGCTACGCATACGCAATCCGTTTCCCTATCTGTTAAAAATACTTAAGACTCCGTGCACAAAAATAACCCTTTTTCGTCAATAACTTACCAAATTGTAAAAAGCTTGAAATAAATTAAACATTTTAAGTATAAAAGAGCAGCAGTGGTGTCCCAGTGGTAATGGCCGCGACTTACGAGTTGTACGTCGTAGGTTCGAACCCAGACAGGCGCTTTACTTTGTGTAAATTATTTCATCACCACTGCTCACAAAACGGTGAAGGAAAACATCGTGAGGAAACCGGAATGTCCTAGAACCGAAAATTCGAAGACATGTGACATCTATCAACTCGCACTCGGCCCGCGTGGTTGATTACGGCCCACTCCCTCTCACAGAGAGGAGGCCTGTGTCCCAGCAGTGGGAACATTATAGGCTGATGATGATGATGATGAAAGTACAGTTTTCGTGGTGCTAAACCATTCGTGTCAGTCACAGCATCTGTTAATAGTTGCATCACTTTTGCGTTCTCGAAAAAATGGTTTATTTCACCTTTGATTATTTAATGAAGATATAGTATAATCATAAAATAAAATTTTGATTTTACTTCAAGGATAGCTGAAGACTAATGTGTGATTTTTAAACTTCTTGATATGGTTTGCTAAATAATAGGAAAAAATACATTACTGACAGGGTTTAAAAAAAAGAAGGTTACCTAATTAATTTTAAAAAAGTCTGTTATATTTTGTATGGAACTTGAAAAAAGTGGTTCCCGTATGTACAAGTAGACCATGTTGATGATATTTTTTAATTTTCAAAATCGAAAGCAGTGTTAGTGAAAAGTCAAAATTAGACAGAAACAAGCATCAAGCAACTTTTATTTTCGGAAGTGTTTTACCAGTTCACCACTGTACTCTGCCACTCTCAAAATTAACCATTAAGTATAATTTAACTTTCACAATTAACATCTCAGTATCTGTGTAATGGTAATTCACCATTCAAGTTTAGCCGGTGTTTAGCCAAACAAAGGTTAATGACAAGCTCGGCAACCACCGCGGTTGCCGTGTTGCTTTCAGTAACAAATCGATTGTGGTTGCACAGATTGAAAAGAACCTTATATTTGTACGGCAATTTCTTTTTGAAGATTATTGGGGATCTAATTGAGATCATTATTATGTTTTTAAAAGGAGTGATGTACAGAGATGGTTTTAAATTAAAGATTATTAAGTGTTATTTCGAATAACATGTGTTTTTTTTTAAATAGGTTTACTTCCGTGTTATTGTAAGGGTTATAATGAAAGCCTTCTTATTTATTGTTGTAGTCTTTATCGACGTTTATTTCTAGAGACCGAGAAACACCAGTGAATACAGAATATCTTGATACAATCTTCTTTGGACGTGTTTGCACCAACAATCTACCTCGTGTCGTGACAAAAAGATCACCTAAAGCCAGTTAGCAGGGGTGATAGTCGAGCTGACATGCTCCTGTAACCCTTTATAAAAGTATACTCTGCCCGCGACTTCGCCCGCGTGAAATTTTAACCCCTGACCCACCACGTCACATCGCATCGCCTGACCGCGTTAATTCTTTGTTTTCGCTTTGCGTTCTTTCAGATTATTTTTTTTTCGCTCAGGATCGTAGTTTAAAACCTTGAAAAATTGGGTTATCAAATGCAATTTTTTTTTTCTATTCTGACTGGTAGTTCCAGAGATTAAGTAGCGAGTTCCAAACAAACAAAAAAACTCTTCAGCTTTATTATTAGAATATATTATAAATCTTATATATATAAAATTCTCGTGTCACAATGTTAGTTACCTTCTCCGAAACGGCTTTACTGATTTTTACCAAATTTTATATATATATTCAGTAGGTCTGAGAATCGGCTACTATCTATTTTTCATACCCCTAAGTGATAAGGGTTGTCCACCCCAAACAAATAATTGGCAAAACAACGTTTGGCGGGGTCAGCTAGTTATTTATATAATTATAAATTCAAAAAATTCAAAATCATTTATTTGTCTAATAAATAAGGTAAGAAGGTTGGTAAAATGTACAAAATTGTTCTCTTATTCTGCCTTTAATTTCGGCGTGAAAATATAAAATAAAGTTACATTTTATTTAAATTTATTATTGATCAAAATATATAAATTAAGGCACAAAAAGATAATACATAGGAGAAGTACATATGACAAATAAGTAAATATAATAACAGTCGTATCCCAAACAAAATTAAAATAATAATTAGTTGTTAAAATGTATTTCTTTGTCGTTCGTATTCAGGAAGAGAAAGAACTTTTCACTCAGGAAGAGCCGATACAATGGTATTGGGAATTACAATATTACACACATTAGGGGTTCCAAGTCCCGAGAAAGTTCTTGCGGTTGAACAAACGGTACTCCTTGTAATTAGGACATGAAAAAGCGTTTTTACTGAAGCGACAGCACTAAAAGTCTCCAAGGATTGTTTGTCCCATCATCCGTAAACCTATGCTGGCAGCCCCGACTAACGAGTTGTAGATCGTGCGCTTTACTTTGTGTAAATATTTTCATCTACATTGCTCTCAAAACGGTGAAGGAAAACATCGTACTGTGAAGAAACCGGCATGTCCTAGAACCAAAAATTCGAATACATGCGACATCTTTCAACCCACAATGAAGCCGCGTGGTAGATTACAGTCCCTCTTGAAGAGAGGAGGCCTGTGTCCCAGCAGTGGGAACATTATAGGATGCTTATGCCGTAAACCTATGACGAGAACCCATCTTTTATTTTATTGATCTGGTACGCAGTCGCATGTTCATATTTAGCAGTATGTTTATAATAGGTTGGTTCTTCCCAAGCGTGGTTCTTGTGACATGTCCACGATTGTTCTGCCATCGGGCTTTGGGCATACCTAATCATTATCATAAATTATTTTTTGTCGCACAACAAAAACTGGTGATTCGTAATTCTCACTTTTATATCACGAGAAGGAAGGATGATTTTTCATGAAACCACATAACATGGTGCATGAGTCAGTAATTCAAATAAAATGTATAAGATCGGTAGCAACAAGTGAACGTGTGCTCCTTCTCTGTGGGCGGTTAGCAGGCGGCGCCGCCGGCGACGGCTATAGCACGCAGTTCAGAACGCGTGCCGACTTACTATTTAGTAGCCACAGAGTAGTTAAAACAGAGGTATTACAATTTCCAGTTGGATACAAATTAAATATAAATCGAGAAAAAAACGATAGATAACGAATAGAAAATAATGGTGTCAGTTCACACAGGGCCCAGCGCTTGTCTCTCATGATACATAAATATTGTTTTTGGCAAATATACCCACTACTACCACTAACTTCTACTATTACTACGAAACTACTAATACTACTAACTTCTAGTACTACTAACTTCTACTACTACTACTAATTTCTACAACTACTACTACTTACAATGATGAAAAAAAAATGCAAAATCTCGGGTAATAAAGTAGTAAATATATGAAAAATCGTTAGCAAAGCGCTTCTATTGAATCAATAAAATCAATACGAAAAGATTACCTATCCATGGTATAGTTTCTTTGTTGATTTAGTCTTTATCTAATAAATAACTCTTAACAGAATCAGAAATTTTCCTAATTATAAAGTCTCTACATAAACAACCTAATCTACCTTTATCTTAGCGACACGCGCGGTCGATCTGCAGCGGACAGACGGACAGGCGGACAGACGGACCACCCGATCTCTAATCAAATCAAAATCGTGCAGACATTATTCAGAACAACTGGACATTGGAAACACTAGGATTGAACGCGGATTCGTGTGCGATTATTTTGATTACCGTATTTTTATTTTCAGGTATTGTATTTTTGATTGAAATAAAAATAACTATAACTAACTATTGTTCTTGTTAATGCTGTTTCCTTGTTACAATTTTTTTTTATTATTTCACTCAGCTATCGGCATTTTGTTTATGTTTTGATTGTTTGTTGTTTTCATTTGATGCAAACAAAATTGTAAATTGTCTTTGGCATCTTTGGCCTTGACATTTAAGCAATAGACAAAATTTGTCAAACTTTTTATTAGTTTTCGAATATTGGATACGAGGCTTTTGGCTTTTGGTGAATGTGTATTTTATGTAATATTTTTTTGTGTAATGTGCGTTTATTTTGTGCAGAATAAACAATTTTTCTTTCTTTCTTTCTTAACTATGATAGTGAGCTTTTTATTTATTACACTTTCCTTTTTACTTCTTGGGGAAGCAAAATTTTGAAAATGTAATCATTGATGGTTGTGGTAGAAAGAAACACATACCTATATGAGACTAAATTTCATGATTAAAATGTGGTTTTCTATCATTTATCTAATATGAATAAAGATTGCCAGAATAAATACAATAATATATATAGCTTTTTTCATTATTCAATTATGATAAGTAGTAATATGGTGTGTTCTCAATAAATAAATACTATTTCAATGTATTGTGGACAAGAGCTATTAACATACCATAATATTATAGCAGAGATGTCAAAATTTAACTTTGTTTTGCCAATCCATACACACAGACACTCCACGGTTTTCTATATAGGTTTTATTGGTAGCAGCGCGTGAGTGCTTCCACTTAATTCAACCTAATATCAAATTACTTAATGGCTGGCCAATGAGGATTATTAGGATTGCTAACAAGTCAAATTTCCTACAAATTACATCGAGATAAACTTATAAAATTATTGTATTTTTGCAAGAGAACAATGCAAAGTATCAGCTGCTTGTTATCCTGCGCCAGCGCAAGTGGGAGACAGTTGTGGGGAATGATAATCGATGGGGGTTAGGGGAGCAACCGTTACAGGCACCTGTAGATTTGGCGTGTGTCAATGTCGTGGCCAGATCTTAGAATTGATCTTTTCATGAATTGAACAACCATTTCATGAAATGGTTGCATTTCATGAAATAGAACATCGACCGCTGGCCACATCATGATGTGGTCTGGCCAGATCATTGAATACTCAACGTTTGACAATATGAACAGTTAAACGCACGACTACTTCATGATATGGCCAAACATTAATGATCATATCATAAAATAGTTAGATTATCCACCGGTAGAGGTGCTGATGTCGCTTTGTTTTTGTTGTGCATCATGGCGGCGAACGATAATTCGATTGGAAAAGCAATTATAAATATGCAAACGGAAGATGAAAGTGCAGTGAAGTATTGTTATTATACCAAGCTACGTGCCTCTTATGAAATTCACTCGAAAAACGAGCGCAATCTTAAAAAACCATGGAGTTTAGAACGTATTTCAAAGGTTAGTATTTAAATAGGTATTTATTCATTATTATTTTTCTTCTGGAATGAAAGCTATTTAAATTGCTTTATTTATCCATTGACCCACATTACTAAAATTTATTGAATACCAGTAATATTTGCATGGATACCGTACTTAATGATATGGCTAAACGTCGACTAACATATCATTAAACGTTGACGTTTGTACGATATAGTCAATGTTAGCTGGCCATTTCATGAAATTCAAATTCAATTCAATTTATTTCAGGAACAATTCACATTGTGTTTGAAAACATAAATAAATATAAATAGAAACACGTTCATTAAAATTATAAAACTAACACATTCAAAGTACAATAAATTATAGAAATTAACAAAATATAAAAAATTCAATAACATTACAAATTAAACATTCAATTCAATAACAAGCTACTTCATTCATATATACTACCGTGTCTCACATTAACTAATATCAATTTATTTAAACGTGGATATGTCATCGTCTATTGCATACAGACATTTCTCCAATAGGAATGCTCTGAGTCTTGACTTAAAAGAGCTCTTATAAATTATAGTTTTTAAGTCCAATGGCAACCTGTTAAAAATCCCATGAAACACAACCATTTCATGAAATGGTCGATAATTTCATGAAATGATCAATTCTAGGATCTGGCCACGACATCAATCTTTTCAGGCATAAAAATCTTTTTAAGCTAAAATAATTAACATTTGCCTGCAAAATGAATATTAAAGGACAGTTAACTTTTCAGAACGCGTGGGATGCTTATGTAGGCACGTAACTCTGGCTTTGGAAAAACAAAAGGCTAGTTGGCGAAAGTTGTTCCTAACCCAAAGACTGCTGTGAATAGAACCATGTATTTTGAAAGAATCAAATAATAATATTCTTCAGGATACAAGGACAGTAGGTACCTACATAATATCAACTATTTTCAACAATGGTCATCCACTGGGTCCGAACAAAATAATATATGTCCGTGTCGATACGAAAAGAAGAAGAAAAATAAAGGAGATGTCCGCTTTTTGTAGGGACGTTGGTTTTTTATTCCGAGAAAAATCTAACCAGCATCAAACTACATCTAAATAAAAACGACAAAATATGGAACTAGGAACCACTGAAATAATATTTATAGACCGTAAGAAAAAAATTATAAACTATTTAAACTACAAATATTTTATTTGTTGATGGCAACTATGACAAATATGATATAAATTGACACATGGTACTGTCATTACTGTTAATGAATTGACAGTAAAATGTGTCAATTTTGACAAGTTCACTATTTTATGGGGTGTGTTCACTACATTATCCTAGATAATTAGAAAGGTTTGTTCGTTTTAGGAGTAATTTAAAATAAAAAACGATTTTTCTCAAAATTGGAGGTCTTTAAAAATGTATGATATAGTTAGAACCACTAGTTTTTGGGATGTCTATCCAAATATATTTAATTTATCCTGGTTAGAATTATTGAATAATAAAAAACCATTTTAGGACATGTCCTTTATCGTACGTTGATCTATTGGTCTAGCTCTAGAGAATAATCCCGAACCCAAAACTGATCTCCCATGATAATCCCCTCCTATAAGGCTTCTGATTATAATAAATAACCAATCAATAAGATTAACAAAATGTTAGATAAGAAATCACAATAACACTTTAAATTCAACTCATAATAAGACCGGATACCTTCACGACGAGCTGACAGGGAGTAGGCAGTTTTATTTTCAGCGGCGCAAGCGCTTCCCACCGGAAGTCGTCTCGATGCGTAAGCTTCGACAAATTGCGCCACTTCCGGATAAAGATGGACGCTCTTTTCAATGTAATTTATGTCGTGAGAAGTTTTTAAGCATCTGATTTCACTCTTGTTTGATTTTGCATAATTTTTGCTTTATTTCTGAAGGATGGACTATAAATATGTTTTTGAGAAGGGGAACTTTTGTTGTTCTTCGTTTGATACCTTTTGAGCAAGTTTTGTACAAGTTATGTTTACTTTAGTCTCAAACCAAACAAAAAACCAAGATAGCGCTGTAAACAGTTAGCTGAAGCCGCATGTTTCGTAAACATGTGTGCACAGAGTAAGGTGTAGTTTGATTTTAGTTTCATTGTAAATGGTTGTAAATGTTTGCGTGTGAGCGTGTACGCACAGGGTGGAGGTGTAGTTTTGGCATGCTTCACTATATTGTTCGCAATGCTCTGTCTTGGTTTTTTATTTGGTCTGAGACTTTAGCACGGTTTTTAGCAACACGTTTCAGACCTGAAATATCTAGACAATGCAATGAAGATGGTACATGCTTACCTGAAACTGAATGTATTAGGGCCTCCTGTAGACCTGATAATTACCTATGTCAGCGTAGGTGGTTCCTAAAAAACTTAAAACTCAATTTTCAATTTCAATTTTTCAATTTTATTTCAGGAACAATTCACATTGTGTTTGAAATCATAAATAAATAAAAACACGTTCATTAAAATTATAAAACTAATACATTCATAGTACAATAAATTATAGAAAATAATGCCTAAGCACCAGAATCTCCCTAAAAATTCACAAGACTAGCTGATTCACAATTTTTTTCTTAAATTCCTAAGGTTATATTATAAATATTAATATCGTCATAAATAATCTAAAACTAATAACGTCCCAATCATCCGAAATTCGAATCAGCTACTTTAAATTTTTTCTCTAAACTTCATGGGACATTTTGCTTCACAAAAAAAATTATAGACATATTAAAAGGGTTACATTTTATATCATTTTAAGTGGTTTTAATTTGTCACCCGGAACGAAATTAATAGAAACGATAGAAATATGTTAATTTACTATTAAATAATGTTTTTAATACATTTTCTATCATCGACGTATGAAATATGCTTATATTTTGTTTTTTAAGAAGCTCTTTTGCTCTGTGGGATATTCTTGACTACCTACGATTAAAATGTCGTTTAGTGGGAAGAATAGATAGAAATGATAGATATTGAGGTGATAAATTTTATTGGAATTGATATAAATGCTGTGGGAATAGGTACTTGTGGACCATAACAAAAGCTATATACCAAAACCAGCCAAGTGCGTGTCGGACCACGCACAATGAAAGTTTCCGTAGTTGGGATGAATTTATTCCAAAAATAAAATTTTACTTTGTAGTTGCAACTGCAAATATAAGTTGATCGATTATTATCGTTAACTTGTAGAGCCTACTTAGCTGTTATAGTTTCCCTTTTAATTTCGTTATATAAGCTACTGCTGTGATTTTTTCACACATCCAAAACCAACCATTTAGCTGGCAGGGGTGTCAAATTGCAGTTTTCTAGTACTAAGAGTCTCGGAGCTAGACCGCGGACAGACAGACAGACGGACATGACGAAACTATAAGGGTTCCTTGTTTACTACGGAACCCTAAAAAGGACCCTACGCCGAAGATTGACTAAAGACAGAGTGAAAATATAAAGGTAACCTGTACTACTAAGAATTGAAATTTACGTGAGTTAACACAGCCAACTAAAGACTTTTAAATCAGTTAGAGGGACACTTTGGGACAACGTAGGAAAGGTCATTCACACAGGCATTATAAAATAATATCTATAGCTATTTCGTTAGCACCTAAGTCATAAGATGATGAAATTCATATCAAAAAATCTAATGGAACTGTAAAAAAAATCGGTTGGATATCTTATTATCTTTTTTTTTTAATCCAAAGGACATAAATCACCTACCTATAACATAGATGACACTACCTATCAAAACGTTAGTGTTTTTTAACCAAAACAAAACCTGTCAAAACCGCAAAACAAAGGTGAAGCCATCTTCTTCCACAAAAACTTCAATAATCTCATATCTATATCGGAGTTTAGATTTACGAGTTCCCAATTAAGCGAAAGTGCGAGCGTCCCACGATAAACCACAGTATTGATTTATTGATAGACTATGGAATATTGTCTTTTGAAGAAATGAGACTGCTTAGAACTTTCCAAGATGATTCCTTTTTTACCTTGTTCATCTCTTGTTTGTGTTCGCTTCGTTGCTCATTCCTCAATTTAGATTTATCACTCATAAAACCACAAACGGCGCAAATATAACAACCTTACCGGTAGTTATATTTTTGAACCGTTTGGGGATGAAACACTGGGGTCCGTTTGGGGTCCAAGTGCTCATCGATTATTCCGGGACATCGCTAAGCGGTTGGTCGACTCTTCACGTGACCAAAGGGTTGGCCAATTTTTAGGCAAAAGAATTAGCATTGCCATACAACGTGGCAATGCTGCCATTTGAGCACCTTTCCCACTGACAGTGTTGCGGATGAATTTTTTGATGCCCAATGATTTGTTCCTATATTTTATTTTATTTTTTCCTCTGTATATAGTTAGTTTTATTTACTTGGACGCTAACTCACTTTTAATCATGGGAAATATTTAGGTAAAAAATCTAACTGACCATTTATCTTTTAAATTACATGATTCTTTTGCTTTATTTACAGAATGGCATAGAGATTTCAGCAGAAGTATCAAGTCCAAACCAAACGTATGAAAAAAACTAATCCTAAAAAAATAGTTTCCTAAAATGGCGCTCTCTTTCTAATAGGTAGCTAAAACTGAATAAAGAAAAACGTTTGTGGTGCCCAGCATCATATCTGCCTAATCAAATTCTGTGGCGTCACCCGCACGGAGAGCCACCATTATTTTTCCATAAATCAAATACCTTTTTATAACCTCGACGACAAATATAAAAATGTCAAGCGTTGCCGCCGTATAAAGGATGTCCATATTTAAAAAGCCGTTTGTATCCCATATAATATATATTTCGGTTTTCAAATTCGGAATAAATTTTGTGTCACCTGCGCCGACGCAACCGGAAGAAGATGTATTTGTCTCTCTTTTACGTGTATGGCGCTGTCTCGTTTTCACCTGTTCTTTTATTATTTGTTTTGCTATTGAGATTCGTATCCAGATAATCTTTATACTAGTTTTATATGCGATAAATTACTGTTAGCAAAACTTTGGTGATCATTTCGTAGATAAATGTTGTCGTAATTTGTAAGGACACCGATGACAGGTGAAGAAAGTCTTAATAAAAAATGTCTGCATTTTAATTGCAAAGCAAAAACGAGAGTGATTCGTAGCTGAAATTAATTCGTAATACCTTTTAATTATTTCTAGTTTGATTAACATATACCAAGATTCCGATATCCACCAAAAAGCAACTTATTAAATTATATTATCCTAACTAATATCATGAATGCGAAAGTGAGTTTGTTTGTTTGTAACGCTGAACGGATTTGAATGAAAGGGAATTGCTCAGTTTGTTCGGGTGATCCGGCTAAGTGTGGACAAGATCTTTATTAATAAAAGACTTGCATTTTAAAAACGACTTATCTATAGGAAGGCAAAACTTATAATAAAGTTGTAGCAAGACGCAAGAATATGCTTCAACTGGCATGTGAAAAAAACTTTTTACAAAAAAAAAACAACCGACTTCAAAAAAAACACTACAAAGTGAAAAATAACTTTAATTTCGGAAGTCGGTGTCTTTGGTTTTGAATTTTCGTTCTTTGTCACCGACTTCCGAAATTAAAGTTATTTTTCACTTTGTAGTGTTTTTTTTTTTAAGTCGGTTGTTTTTTTTTTTTTGTAAAAAGTGTTTATTTTTCACTTTTTAGTTGTGATACCTACCCCACACAAATTCGAATACCACTACCTGCTATGTAAATAACAGTGACAGGAAGTTATCATAATATCATCCACATACTAAGTGAGGTAAAAATACGTATTATTGAAGCTAACTCAAAAACTACCCAAGTAAAATTAATAAAATTTATATGGGACCACCTCTGAAGTATGATCTACCAAACAAAAAAAGAATCATCAAAATCAATTCATAATTGACGGAGTAATCGCGTAACAAACATACAAAAAAAAAACATACAGTCGAATTGAGAACCTCCTCCTTTTGGAAGTCGGTTAAAAATTGAAACCTTGCCGAGTAAAATCTTTGTAATAGCTGCAACGTGTGTTTTCTGCGATGCATTACATTAACACATCGCATTGGTTCCTCATTCTCACTCGAAGTACTGCAGAGGAGTCCAAGTTCGTGCCGTGGTTGTCATTTAAAGTCGTTTCGGGGTCCATAATAGCACCAGGTTCAACGTGAGGTGCAGATTCAGTGTCCAAGGGTAAGGCCGGGTCATTATGAGGAGCTGTATCGGAGTCCATGATAAGAAAAACAAACGTTCGAAGCAGCGAATAAACAAAATAACATCCACAGTGCACGAAAGCAAAGGGAATAATTTTTTCATTGTTGTCAGATGTCATTTCACTTGGCGTTAGGAATGTTCGATATGTATCGATACTCAAGTGGGTACAACGGGATTTATAATAATAATAATAAATATTTATTTACTCAAAAACAAATCATTGTAGTACACGTAAAAAAAATACAGTTTTACAAAATAAGTACTATATCTACAACGTGTGGGTGAGCACTACTCTCCTAGCTAGGTTATGAAAACATGTGTAAAGGAGAAGCAGTCCAGTTCCCTAAGGTATAATGAAGTAAAAGTTACATAGTGCTTCTGATGTTACTGTTACAATTTTGGAGTATTGTGATAGACAATTAAAATTTTATATACGTTTTATTAAACGTAAAAATAAAATAATTTTAAGGTAAGTGAGTAAGTGTGTGTGTGTGTGTGGGGGTGTGTGTATGTGTGTCTGTATTTGCTTGTCCATGTTGATTATGTTAAGATTTTTTCTGTTTCGTCATTTGATTCATTTGTTTGTCATTTTGCCCACGCTTAGCCGAAACTGGTAGATAGACTGATAGACCATGACATAGGTTAGGACGTAAGATACTTTCTTTCTTTTTTTACTTATCAAGACTCTTACAGTAGCAATGGCAGCAACAAGAACATAATGCAGTTTTTAATAAAAACGAATTTATCATATAACAATATCAAAAGAAATAACTCATCTTTAATTAAGAGGTTTTACCATTTCAATCTTCTTAATTTAGTTTTCCAATTTTTTTACCAATTCACTTTACGAAATATTACCTTTTTAAACAAAAAATCCTTTTCCTTTTTTAATTCATACAATATTGATGTTCCTGGTCCCGCCTTTCTTCCGTTTCGTGAATTAAATCTAACAACTTCATCATAACTCATGTTGCTACCGAATGGGTGTTGCTTATAAAACCATTATTTCTTTTTTAATCAGACGTAGTACTTTTTTCATAGAGCTTTGATGAAGAGCGGAACTTCATTTTGCAATACTTGTTTTTGTTTCTAAATAATAATATGTTGTATAGGCCAGGTAACTTAAAGTCAGTCTGTAGCCGATTGAAGGCAGCAGCAGTAGGCGATATGTCGTCACACTATTTTACTGGTTACTGGACATCGGATTATATTCACAAACAAAGTGCCGAAATGTACACAAAAACAGGCCAAAATATGCACTAAAAACTCTTCACAAGGGCGAATGCGTAATGCAAAATCAAAAAATATTATTATAAGACGGTACAAAAATAGCGAAATATTCTTAAAAGTATGCATAGTTTTTGTGATAAAGTACAATAAAGTATTTTTCCACGAGAGCAAATTTGTGACATCAACTGTCGTCATTGGACAAAATTTAAAACTTTCCTCCATTTCTGGAGATACCTGTTTAGGCAGGGTTATAACCTGTGCGGTTGATATACGCTCCCAATACGTACTTACCTCCCGCTACTAAACGTAATATGGACGATTGGGAAAAAAGGCTAAAATTAGAGAGTTATATGCATTTGCATTAAATCCGATGTCTAGTGGTTACATTTCTTTGAAATACCTTCCCTAGCTAGCGACAAGTCGATTTCGTAGAAATACATAGAAACCAGTAGTGTCGCAGCGACACGGCGCCTGCTGCTACTGCTTGCAGTCGGTAACGGAATTGTACCTTTATTGTTTATATGCAACTACTATACAACAGAAGGCATTTTCTTGTAACCTAACCTAACCTAACCCGGTCGCGGGTTAGGTTATAATCTCATCTCAGTGACAATCAATGTCAAAGACTTGTCAAAATTGTAGATAATTTAGAGGTTTTTTTGACAGATTGAAACTGAGTATTAGCATTTGAACGTTTAAAAAAATAATTGTCACTCTGATAGGACTTTATATCGTTAATTGTCTCATTTGATTCCGGTGATTTTTTAACCGACTTCCAAAAAGGAGGAGGTTATATGTTCGTCGCGTATGTTTGTTTTTTTTTTATGTATGTCCACCGATTTCTCCGTCAATTGTGGACCGATTTTGAGAATTCTTTTTTTGTTTGAAAGGGTGTGCTCTCGAATTGGTCCCATATAAATTTTATTAACTTTGCTTGGATAGTTTTTGAGTTAGCTACAAAATACGTTTTTTTTCCCACTTAGTATGTAGATGATATGATAAGTTTCTGTCACTGGTAGCAGGTAGTGGTATTCGAATGTGTGTGGGGTAGGTACCACAACTAAAAAGTGAAAAATAAAAACTTTTTACAAAAAAAAAAACAACCGACGTCCAAAAAAAAACACTACAAAGTGAAAAATAACTTTAATTTCGGAAGTCGGTGGCAAAAAATGAAAATACAAAACCCAAGACACCGAGTTCCGAAATTAAAGTTATTTTTCACTTTGTAGTGTTTTTTTTGGACGTCGGTTGTTTTTTTTTTTTTGGTAAGTCAATTTGTGATCATCTGTGGCTGACATGTGACTGCTTAGACTTCACCGTTTCGTTTAAAAAATAAATCTGCTTAATATAAAGAGAAAAGATTAGATTTTTTGTATGATGGTTTGTTTGTTATGCTTTCACGCTAAAAATCCTAAACAGATTTGAATGACATTTGGCACATGGGTAGTCCATGACCTAGGTTGGGACATAGGATCCTTTTTATCCCGATGTTCCCACGGGATCGAGATTTATGCGGGTGAGACCGCGGGGCGCAGCTAATATTACCTACTTATTTACAAAAAAAGACTCACTTTTTTTTAAAACCCATTACACTGAAATCTCGTTATTGGTGATTCCTATTAGTCCTATTACACAAAGGTCTTTCCCTACACACCATAATAAACTCTTTTAACCGACTTCAAAAAGGAGTTGTTCTCAATTCGACTGTATGTCTTTTTTTTGTATGTTTGTTACGCAATTACTCCGCCAATTATGATTTGATTTTGATGATTCTTTTTTTGTTTGGTAGGTCATACTTCAGATGTGGTCCCATATTTTTATTAAGTTTGCTTGCGTACTTTTTGAGTTAGCTTCAATAATACTTACGTATTTTTTCCCCTTAGTCTATTTGGATGATGTTATAATAAGTTCCTATCACTGTTATTTACATAGCAGGTAGTAGTATTCGAATTTGTGTGGGGTAGGTACCAAAACTAAAACGTAAAAAAAATAAAAACGACTTCCAAAAAAAAAACACCACAAAGTGAAAAATAACTTTAATATCGGAAGTCGGTGGCAAAAAACGAAAATTCAAAACTAAAGACACCGACTTCCGAATTTTTTTTTTTTTCACTTTTAGTAGGTATTCTTTTTTTTTGGAAATAGTTTTTTTTTTTTGTAAAATGTTTTTTAAAAGACAAACACCCACAATTCCCAACAGTTTCACAGGAACATTAGCAACTCGTCTAATTGTGAAGTTTCACTTGCATTTAAAAGCCTACAGACAAGGTAATTGCACTGTATCCTGTCTGTCCGTCTGTGTCCGTACCTTCGGGATTAAGTTCAATTTTCTTATCGCTCTTCGTAATTGTTCGGATCGATTTGGTTACTTCAATTTATTTTGGAGTCGCTAATTCTTTAAATACATAGATTGGGAATGTAGTGTTTATGTTCGCACTTGTTTGTGCTTTGTCTGTGAGCAGGGTCACAAGTAGTGTTTATGTGGATAGAAAGATTGTTTATTTGGTGCACACAAAAGACATAATACAAAAGCACGATTAAATAATTACATGAATATTAGGACATGATAGCTACAAGGTGATGACATTGGTTGTAAAGACACTATTGGCTATGGCAGACTTTAAAATATTGAATCAACGAACATAATACTAAGTGGGGTATACGTCTCAAGGTTGTACCAAATGGGAGTCCAGCTCAAATATATGCAGTGTGGGTGTGTGTGTGTGTAGTGTGTGTGGGGGTGTGTTTGTGTCAGGCTAATATACCTAACGCTGATATTCTGCTAGATTAAACGCTGTTCCGCTCTATGGAAAGCTTGTTTGGTTATTTTTGGGTCTGGCTGGCCAACTTTGAACTAAGACAAAAAACGACAGGGTATTTCACTTTCAAGCCGACTCAAGTGCTCAAATAAGTTGTAATTATCAAAGAGTCCAATATGTCAGCAATTATAAAATAAAAGTTATCATTTAGCAATAATTAACACATTCTGGTGTCAAAGGAAGATGAAAAGGATGTATGTTATTAAAACAAGGGATGAAATCATTAAATATTTATAAGATCGGTTTTTTTAAACAAAACTGGAGTAAGAGTTTCAACAATCTTATAAAAAAAAAGATGAAAGATTTCGACTATAACCATATTTATAATACGTCCATCGCCTAGTTCATCATAAATGATTATAGATAGCTGAAATATAATAGAAACAGCTTCAAACAGGAAAGCCTTTTATTACCAAGTTTGTGCAACAAAAACATCCTTTCCCACCTTTGCCAACAAAAAATAACAGAAAAGAAACTTGACAGTATTTATATCAATCACAAAAAGAACTATACAAACACTTCTTAATCTATGTATTGTACTGTACATTCTACAATTGAATTCAAATCGTGCTCTATGAGCCGGCCACTGATTGGTTGGCGTTTACCCAATCGAATCGTTTGCATTCATAGAGCTGACGCGCATGCGCCGGTAATGTCAAATAGGGGAGTGAACTTTACTTTTTTTTAAGCAAAGATCATTGAAGTTTTATTTATTTTTCATTGTTGTAGGTTCTGTAATCGTAAGTTGGAGTTTTGTGCTTTTATGTGAGAATACAGAATTGTTCAATGTTTTGCTTTATGCATGTTACTTCACTTCTACATAATCCACGACTGCAAAGTAAAATTTTTACTCAATACAATTTAATTATAACTAAAATAAGATAGTTTTTCTTATACAGTCGTTTTATATAAGAGTTCTAACGTATAACATGAAATTTAGCACCCTACAATTAACTAACGTTAACTATACCAAAATTCAACTCCTTAAAACTACTTTCTCATGCAAAAAATCACATCGGCATCAAATTAACAATATAAATGACATTTATAATGATAGCTTATCATTCACCCAACGATCTGCGCAAAGAATCGCGCATGACATTGCACTCTTGCGCATATCCCACTTGTCAAATTTGACATTTGACATGTGGAATTAAGACGTTACGTTTAACTGTTAAAAAGTGGACGGAACCCGCTATTACGTTCACACGTTTCGTTTCTTTTAATTATATACCGGTGTTTTAGTAAAATAGTTATGACTTTTTAGTTTTTGGTGAAGTTTTTTGGAAATCATAGAGTTTTTAGACACATTTTAGTTGCTCATTGCTGTTAGATTGAAGTTTTAAACTTTTTCTAAATATTTTTTTTTCTACTAGACTTGGCAGACTGTTTCTACTATAAATAAGTATCTAGTTAGGTAAGGAGAAACTTTTTACAAACACTAAGAGCTTATACTACTAGTACTTATTCTTGCTATTAGGACTTGAGGGCCTAAACACAATATGGCAATCGCTTGCAAAGCGTTTCGTATTTCTTCAACGATTTTTATTAGGATTGACATAATGTCATTCCAATACATTTTTGATTTATTTATCACCGTTATTGCTGATAGAATATCACTTTCTTTAGTAAGTAAGTACATGAAAAAATAGCTCCGGTAGGATCTGCTAAACTACAAATTAGGAAGAACAATTTATTGTAAATCATTATAAAACTTAAAATAATTGCCGAAATCGAGGCTTATGCAAACTTTTATAGTTTTACAATTTTACACAGTGTTCATTTTGTGTTTTAGAATTTGTAGATTTTTATCGACAGCGTTAAAGAATTAAGCAACACACCTTACATCTGTCTACCTATTACCTACCTAAGTACGTAGTTATAGAAAGCATTGCCCTATATCTGTTAAAAACAATGTCACCCACCGGACACTGTTCCAACGAACCTCCTAAGAACCTTTCCAGCACAATACACCTCTTTATCACAAAGATTTAGAGTTCACAATCTCATGCTTTTAACCGTTTCAAGGGTCAAGTTAGCTGGTTTTCAAAACATCTGCTTAATTTGCATACCCTGGATCTTGACTGATTGTCCTGTCACTCTGGGGTTGGCACCACCAATAGACTGGTTATGTCTGAATGGGGAGCAAAAAGTGGTATCATTATGCTGCTTAGGGATTGAAGTAAATTCAGGGGAAAAGGGCAGTGGGGTAATCGTGTTAGTTACTTATTTTGGCACATGGGTAGACCATGACCTGGATCAGAACATAGAATACTTTTATCCCGATATTCCCATGAGATCGAGACTTATGCGGGTCAAACCGCGGGGTGCAGCAAAAAAGAAACATAAAGCCTGAAAGGGTCACGACATTTGTATTGTATCTTCATTTTAATTCAGTAAAAGTGTACATAGTTTTTCTGACAACAAATCGAGATTAGACAGATAGATATTTTTTTATTTTATTTGGAAGAGACAGTAAAAACATTGCTGGTGGTCGATATTAATTTTTTTTAAAAAGGGAACTTTTCCTGCATCGTGAATATTCGTGAAACATTCAGAACACGTACTTACAAACTAAATAGTCAAAGACTGGTTCTTGTTCATAAATTCCTACGTTTATTTCAATCTGAATGATATGCCATCATGCAATACTCACATGGTCTGAATTTTGATGTTGTAATAAGTCCATCCTTCGAATCAGAGTACTTACGTATGGCTTTCGAGCCCATAGAAACTTATCGTTTCCCCCTTTTCTTTTTCTCGAAACTTTTTAAATTAAACCAAACACCCTTTTAATTTTACTTTGTACGTGTCTTACATAGGAATTAAGTTGAGACCTGTACGTGTTTAAATAAATAATTTAGGTATTTCAATTGTTTTCTAGTAAAATGGCGTTCCTCTCGTTTGTGATCTTCTTCAAATCTTATTTTGATCAATAAAATTAGGTATAGTCGTCGAGGTTATGGTGTTCTGAAGTTATAGGTTACATAAATTATGGTATCTGTAATTGTGTGTGTGTGAGAACTTTTAATTTAGAATGGGTAAAGGAAAACAAAGCTTTTAAACATAATTTGTATATTTACACATGAAAAAACATTTCGAAGCTACTTAGAATTACGTAAACAATCTACAATCTAGTTATTAACAATTTTAATACTGTTTCAAGCTCTCGTACTGATCCGTGCTTAGAAAAGTGACAAACTTTCATGAACGCAGAGATTATAAAATAGTAAAAAATAATTTTACGAACAGAACTGGTAACTTAATGAATACAAACATTAAAATTCTTTGAATTAGGCTATTAATTTAACACTTTACTGCAGAAAAAACTGTAATCACAAAATTATGTGAATCTTCGGTAACATTATTTTCTCGACGACGCAATTAATAAACTTAAACCTAGCTAAAACAAATATATACACAGTACTTTTTATATAGATTACATAAGTCTCCGTTTTGTCACTTTTATAAGTAATAAAATATACACTTTGAGTGGTTCAAAATACGAGGGAAATACATAATACTTTTACAGGCAAAGATGAAAATCTAGGACAAACTAAATTAAGATCTAAAACTAAATCGGTAGGACGGATTACACTGGTGAGATGTGCTTACAACTAAAATCTAGACACATTTACATTGCTTGATTTTAGACCTAAGTGTGCTAAAGGGGACTAAACGTTTTACAGAATATACGAGAATTATTTATATAGTGCCAATGCAGCTATAAAAAATTTAGATGATCACGAAATATTGACACTAATCAAATCAATTTGGAAGCTACTGAAAATTATTTTCTATAACTGCTTAATTTCAATTCACGATTCAATTTAAACACTGTCTTTAACTTTAAATAAAAGTATAAAAAACTTACACAGAAATTATAAAAAAATATTATAAGCGTAAGATTTAAAAACGTAACACGATACAGAAACTCGACACTTTAAAAGTTAATTTTGAACTCGGAAAACTTGAAGCAGATTAACCTAAGTGGTAACGAGTATTATGGTACTTAAACTTAAAATAAATATCCCTGTAGTTAAATCTAATTTGGCAAATAGCGGCGGAATGGTGTGCAACTTACTGGAGCAGCTCATAAAGTGCTGATATGTATGTTTGGGCCATTTGAAGGGTTTCGTACTTCGAGAGCTGACGATCAGCGCCCAAAGACGGCAGGTGACCTCGGAGTCGGTCAAATGCTTTGTTCAAGTTCTGCATCCTCCTCCTTTCCCTTGCATTCGCTGCTAAGCGTCTCCTCCTTAACACTGCAGTACTGGTCGCTCGGCCTCGCCTCTTTCCTGACTCCAGAACTTCGTTATCTTCAGCACTGTCTTCCAAAACGTCCCGCGACAATCCTCTGTACGCGATGTGTGCCGAATCTTGATTGATGCTGCCATCAATAGAAGGCGTCGGCTCCAGGCTGGACCTCCCAGAGTCCGGAGATCTCGGCCAGGACAGGTAGCACTCCTCAGTCGAATACTCCAGCATCACATCTGACGCGAACATGTCTTTCTCGTAGATCATTCGGTGTCCGTAAGTTTCGGCTGTCATTTTTGCTCACGGTTGGTACAGGTGCGAACGATTCGGCGTCCCGCAAGGGTCTACCATCGGCGTCTACCTGTGGGCCTTATATAGGTTCCCTGTTTGTGCGAAAAGGTTCGTCGGGATAGGCTGTGGGGGTGCGAGAGGGACGCAAGACGTCCCGAGAGGGTAATTTAAGGCCAATCATCATTAATTATTTCCTCCCTCGGGCGCCGCGTGTATTGTAGGTAGCGTTTGACTCCGCGACTCTATTTTTATGGTACAATGCTTGTTGTTAACCTAGTAACTATTAAAATGTTTTGTAAATATATTACAATGGTAGGACAAGTCAATTGATGTAATGAAGTCGTATTTATCCGACCGCCCCAGAAGGAGGGTAATGTTTTTTATGCATTGTATTTGACTTAGTAAAAATTATAAAACATTTGTAACTAAACGATGCGTCTCACAAGAAACCTATGAATAATCACGTAAAATATTTTGAATGTTCAGTTTAAACATATGAATCGATTATTTGGTTTCTTTTAAGAATTAAAAAAGATTAAATCTGACCTTTTCCTTTTGTTTATTGATATTTCATGACTTTAGAATATGTACTGGGCAATAAGAACTTCTTGTGTCTCCCTGATTTAAAAAATATGGCTAGCAGTTTATTTATTTTTTATTTCGTGGGAAAACAAACAGTCAGCTTATAATTCTATTACATTTATATATATTTTATATTAAATTTCTATGAGGATAGTTCGAAATTATGACGAGATAAATTTGGAAAAAAAAACATTAAAACTGTATCCACTTCAGGAAACAATCAGGTGCCTACCTACTAACTTATTAATTTTGATTTTAGCTAAATAGTTATCGGAGGAGCTCGTGGCTAATTAATAACAGCCACACGGTTCGATCCATCAAGTTAAGCTACTCTTGCCGGGGTTGGTCTGTGGATGGGTGACCATCTCAACGTACCGAGACTCCTCCGTGCCTCGGAAAGCACGTTAAGCCGTTGGTCCCGGCTGTCATTCGTGGATCTTTGACAGTCGTTACGGGTCGCCAGAAGCCCAAAAGTCTGACAACCAGTCTTACCAAGGGATATCGTATTACCCAGTTACTGGGTTGTGGAGGTCAGATAGGCAGTCGCTCCATGTAAAATACTCATATTCAGCTGCATCCGGTTAGACTGGAAGCCGACCCCAACATAGTTAGGAAAAAGCTAGGCAGATTTTGAGTTATCGGAATATAGTTGCGTATATCATCTCAGCGACAATCATTGTAAAAACCTTGTCAATTAGAGTATTGAGATAAGAACGCAAACGTTCTAAAAAATACGGAAATTGTCTCTCGGATTATAATGATATTTGTATCCCAGAAATTTAGACCTCCCTTACTTTACAATTTTTTATTACTTTCAATGTGTTCCCAGATCATACATTTTAATTTATGCCCATCCTGATGGAATACCAGGGCAGAGTGAACCAGTCACCACTCGACACCACACTGACTCGGGAACCGAACCCGCGATACTTTTCACGAGATGCACTCACAGGGTGAAATTCAAAACTGTCGTGTTGGTGGGCTGGTAGCGCAGCGAAATTTGGATGCGGTATTTAGCGGTGACCAGATTTATGCCAAATTGATCTCGTAGGTATGTATGAGAACTTAATTGAAAATAGATCATTTAATTTCGTTGACCAATTTCACTGAAAAGATAGTTTCTTTAAAACTTTTAGATTAAAATAAAACATTACCTACCTAACATTAGAATCTAATTTTATCAAAATGTTGTCTTTTAAAATGGACCTTTGGCCATTAATTTATGTGTCCCATGACTTCCCTAGTAACTATTTTTGTTTATGTTTGTGGAGTGGAAGAAAAATAACAAAAATATTACATGTAAAACCAATCAAACAGAATAAAATGCCCTAACTAATAATAATTATTTCGACACCGGAAATTTCAATTGTCGTAAAGGACAGAGAATACAATGTCCTTTACGACAATTGAAATTTCCGGTATCGATATGATCAATAAATCTTGGTTTTGAGCTATGACTTGGATGTCTAACTACTGTGTCCTACCTACTGTGCAAGAAATTCTGTTTGTGAACAAATATACCGCACCAAATCTGCCATGCTCCTACATCTATGTCACTCCATCCGCGTACCCCCGGTGTGGTCCAATCATTTTCACGACCCACCTCCCCGTACGTAAATCACAGCTCCTTTGATGAAGTCATTCGGTGACCTAGCTACTGGGCACTTGTTCACCTGTACACACACTAGAGCATTCTTTATTCCTACTGAAAGGAATGCGACCAAAAAGAATCATAATAATATTATGAGGTTATGAGAAATAAATAAAATGATTCTTTGAGCTATGATGTGCTATGTGAGGCAGAGCCGTTACATCATACTCGTAGTATACATTGGGTGTTTTTTTAAGAGCTTGAGAACTTCAAAAAATAATACAAGACAGAAATATTATTGGAATTAATTTTTTATTATTATAATCTGGTAGATAATTTCATGGCATTTATTTTTTAAATATGACTGTCCGCCGCGGCTATGATTTACATAGTCCATTCGATTAGTCCAATTTTTCACTACTTTTTCCAATAAATCAGGGGCCCAAGTCTGCTATTTTTATAAATTCGTCATTCCAACACGATCCCATTGTCATTTTGCTAAAAGTTCGTAATCTGCTAAATTATTAATGGTCGATCATTGGTCGGTCAATGGTCTCGTAATAGAATTGTATTACAATGGCATTGTCGTACAATACGACCAATGATACCGCCTAAGTCAGTCATTCATTTGTCATTATGTACGAGATTACTAATAAGTGCCATTTCTTTCAATGGATTGTCAGTGGCTGACCATTGGAAAGTCATAATGACGCCATTATTATTATTTATTTTATTTATCAAACAAAGTTTATAAAAAATCTTAACTTAAAAACAATGCCCCGCAAAACCGTTTTCACGGTTTGTCTGTGGGAACAGAACAAATAAAATTATAAATAAGGTTTATTAGTGCGGACACTAATTTCCACTTACCGCATGCACATCTATAGTAACAAACAAATATATCCTTAAATCAAATGACTTATAACACAAAAATTAAATAAACTACCAAATCACTCATCTGCTCTCCCCAACAATCTGCAAACCACTTTCCTAAGATCATTGCTTACAAACTCCTGAGAAAGAACCGCTTAAGTGACTTGGCAAATTTACCCTTCACTTCCTGATTTCTTATATCAGCAGGCAGTTGGTTGAGAAGGTATGGTACTCTTTTATCAAGCGTTCGGTCGCCAAAATAATTCCTTATTCTAGGTACATCAAATTTACCTGCTGATACCATCCTAGTTGCGTGGCTATGGGTAACTAGCGAATGACGCTCCCAGCTGCCATGACTGTTAACCAGAAGTAGGTATTTATGTTTTAAGCTGATAGGAAGAATTTTACAAATTTTAAATAACTGATTATAATCATCTTTACATTTATTTTTAGTCTTCTTACTTACTAATAGTTTTAAAAATCTAATTTGCTGTGCTTCTAATTTTTCTAAGTTGCTTTTGAATGTGAGTCCATAGCAGTCTAGGGCGTAACTTAATATAGGGTCAACCAATTGCAGATAAAGGCACTTAAGGGTATTCCCTGGCACTTTAAAGCTTAGATGGTAGAATTTACCAAGCAATATCCTAAGTTTATTACACAAGTGCTCAATGTGATTATATTAGTAGATTGCCAAAACTTGTCAAAATCAACAATTATGAAATCAATGATAGACCATTCTGACACTATTGTAATAGCAGACTTGAGGCCCTGGCCGTATGGCGTCAATGGTGGCTTGAATATTGGCTTCCAATGCTTCAAGAGTTGCTGGTTTGTCGGCATAAACCAATGACTTTAACTTTGTCACCAAATTGATTTTGAACTTCGCGAACAATTTCTTTGTTTAAAGTAGTTTTCCATAATTTGGAAGCGTTGTTCTGGCGTTAAACGATTTATGATGAATTGCCAAACCTTACTGAACAGAAATGTCAACACAGTTTGACATTCTCAACTGTCAAACCATAGACTATAACCATCGAAACTTCTCATGCAGCTAAAAAAAATGTTCCTAAAACAGTTCTTCCGATATAATGAAGCCTAGTTTTGCATACGAAAAACTCCACTGTTGAATTCAATGCATAGGTAAGTAATGTTATCCACAAGTACCTAGTTTCTTACATAAATATTACTCGCGCCCAATCTTTTACAACCGCTAATATTGTCAACACCAATTAAAACAAACACGCCTAGAACTCTACCTATCCTCAAAAAACTAGCTTGAACATACATAAATTCCCAAACCCTCTTGAGGTCAAGAACATTGTTTTTTTTTCAACGATCATTTTACACGTCATTAACCCTTCAATGCGGCTCGGATTTCGCGACTCATAAAAAATGCTAAGGGTCTACTGTACCCTTGTCTTTTTATCTTAGTTTAATGAAATTACTTAATCTGGATAGTTAGTTTGCTGATCGTCGTTTGTAAGGATTAAGATGTAATGGGAAAATTAGCATAATACTAACAGTGTATGTTTTATATATCTAATCGTGTAATTTAATTTTTGGATATAGCCCTTATTGTTTCCTAATTTGTAACATTTAATTTTTGTTTTATTAATCCATTTCAGACATTTTAAACAAAACGTCGGATAATATTGTATGTTCTAAAAGGTTACAGTTACAAAAACCATCAAATGTATGTTTGATAGTTTCAGTAGTTAGATAAGTCTCAGAGCGCAAATATATTTAAAAAAATAAAAACTTGGCTCGTACGATATTTCCCAAAAAAACCAAGTCTTCCTTATTTTTCCTACATATCCTATTTCAATGTTTACCAATATACTATAACAAAAACGAACCAACAAACGTAACGGAACACCGAATCAAGTTGACTGTGAAAAATATAATCAACAAAAAAGTTACAAAAAAAGCCAAAAAGTAACAGAAAAGATCCCATTGGTAACGGGATCGCGGTGCAAGGGTTGGTCCCGTTACAGGAGATGTGCCTTCGTTCCGGAGTTCACTTCCGATCGAATTGTTATAATAACTGATTAACTGTCAAACGGTATTGCTACACCGTTAAAAGTTTAACACCAAAATGATTCGATATGGATTAGATCAGGAATGGGTTTTGTCATTGAGAATGCTACGACTATTTTAATGATAGTGGTGTATTGTATTGTATTTACAAACATTTCGTGAACGGTTCATTATTAGGTATAATCATGCCTTATTTTATTATTGATATTCTTCAGAATATAAGAAAAGTAATCATTGATTAATACTTTCTTCGTGATCGAGGAACAGAACTTCAATTTCTTTTAGTAAAATTATTCAAAATGATGAACAGTAAACTTCCATTTATTCCGTAATTTAACTCTAGAACAACTTAATTTCACAAAAGCAGTTCCCTTTACTCAGTGTGTGGCCAAACTTAACAATCGTTGATTGATAACATTTGCATAATTTTATAACAACGTAACAATAACATTTATAACATAACATAAATAAATAAATGGGCCAAATCTGCCCCCTACGCGTTTTAGGGTTATGAATATGTATACGAAAGATTTATTTATTGGAACCAATCAATTAAGGCATTAGGATATTAATCAAATTAGGTGAAGCTTTGTTTTTTATTGTAATGCTAACTGTCCGTAGGTATTCTTTATTTTACAATGGGTTCAGAATTTAAAACTTAGGTATATTAACTTTGGGCACGCCACAATTGCGGCGATAAGACCCTTCTTTGAGGAGTGGCTAGAGAGGCGCCACGGCGTCCTCACCTTCCGCCTGACACAGGTGCTCACCGGACACGGCTGTTTCGGGAGGTACCTGTTCAGGATAAAGCGGGAGGAAACGCCCGGGTGTCGTCACTGTGGATCGCCCGGAGGACACGGTGAAACATACGGTGGAGGTCTGCCCGGCTTGGGCAGGGCATCGCCGTGTCCTCGTGGAGGTGATCGGCGGCGGTGATCTCTCGCGTCCGGCCCTGATTCGGGCCATGCTACGGAGCGAGAGGAAATGGGAGGCCGTCACCTCCTTCTGCGAAGCAGTAATGCTCGTGAAGGAGGAGACGGAGCGCGTGAGAGAGAGGCAAATTTCGCGCCCTCGCGCCCCTAACCGCCGCAGGAGGAGACGCCCTGGGCGTCGGGAATCACAGGCAGATTTCCGGCCACCGTAGGCGCGGGCTTGCGGACGGGGAGCAATGGGTAGCTTGCCGTCCGATAAGGACCAAGCCCGGGTCGACGGCGCGTTGTGTTCCACGCGCGCCTCTAAGAGATGTCAGCAGAATTGACGGGGTCCGCTAGGGCCAATGCCTGCCGGGGGTTCGAAGAAAACCGATAGGGACATCGTGGCCCCCCTGGCAACACGGCAACTGAAGAAACACGGGTGGGTTTTAGTCAGTAAGAGTCTGACACGCCCTCCCGCTCCGTCCAGAACGGGAGAAGTTATTTGATGATTTCCCACCCAAAAAAAAAAGGTGGGTATATTAACTTGAGCTTCTGTTAAGTCTGGCAGCACTTGTTTTTTTTTAAGCTATTGCATAGCTTTTATCGCGGGCTTTGAGCGCGGCGACCGAATCAAGAAATTCCGTAACGTAATGAAAATAAAACCTAACACCCCCCACTCCGTTTACCATGTAATGACGGTTCCCATGACAACGTGATGTTGTCATGGAGGTTACAAATGCTATGTAATAGCTTTACCGCGGCAGTCCCCGAGTGCCACACTTTTTTTTTTTTAGGTATGGCGTCTCGTAGTTGACCTCTGAGATCATGATTACTTAGCCGAGCTTTCCTGTGGGTGCCTTAAGCTACTACACTTAAAACCTCCAGCCAGGGGTTATTCAACTATGCTTATTAAAACTAGGTGAACGCTCGCTAAGGGCGCCCACTGTGGGGTACGAACCTCGGCTTAGGGCGTCAAACGGAGGGAGGACATCAAGGATGGGACGGGCTGGAAGGCAGCACTTGGTTGTATCTAATAAGCTTAGAACTTTATTTATCGGTACTCAAAAAGACCTTGATGCTAGCGCAACGCAATTTGCGAAAATGTGTGGCAATTATTGGCATTAACCTTTTTAACCGACTTCAAAAAAGAAGGAGGTTCTCAATTCGTCGGGATATTTCTTTTTTTTTTTATGTATGTTCCTCGATTACACGAAGACGGCTGGACCGATTTGAAAAATTCTTTTTTTGTTTGAAAGGGTATACTTTCAAGTTGGTCCCAATGTCATTTGGTCACGATCTGATGATGGGATCTTGGAGAAATCGAGGGAACTCTTCAAATATTAAAGGCACATCTATAGCGATTTGGGTATTTTGATGAGCAGTTGACATAAGGCTATTTTAACCTAGATAAATTACAAACCAACCCAACAAAAAGCGAAAAAAAACCTTTTTTACAAAAAACACAACCGACTTCCAAACTACAAAGTGAAAAATAACTTTAATTTCGGAAGTCGGTGTCAAAAGACTAAAATACTGATCTGATCCAAAGACACCGACTTCCGAAATTAAAGTTATTTTTCACTTTTTAGTTTGGAAGTCGGTTGTGTTTTTTGTAAAAAAGTTTTTTTTTTTCGTATAATTTTTGCATTTGTTTTCATTTACCCTTCCTCAAATTAACGGGAGTTCGGGAGCCAAGAAGTATTAAGAAACATTAACAGTTGGACACCCTTTTACCCCACACAGCGACACCCAATGACATAAACCAAAGCATCATTAATCAAATCAACCATAAACCACACAGGGTGACATAGAACAGGAAATCAAAATCCATAGACAAACGGAAGCACCGCCATCTTGCCGCCATTTACAGTTAAACACAAAATGATAGAGTTTAGCGAAATTATAGAGCGGCGCGATATAAAACTGTTAGATTTGACGGTTTTGATGCAGTTTTTTTAAATCGAATCATTTAGTAAAACCGTAAAACGCCTTGGGAGGTATATTTTTAAGGGTTTTTTGGAAATGGTAGCAGCTTCTTAAATTGCAAATAGATAATTGCTTCCTAGTATTGCTTAGATTAGATATTGATGCCGATTCCCTTGTTCACAAACGAAAATAATCTATTATTATCTCCGTACACTTCTGGATTTAGAAGAGAACGGTCATGTCAGGATTGTTTGGTTAAATTGGTAAGTCAGATTTATGTGGGTTTCTCGCGTAAGGTTCCAACTATAGCTTGCTTTTTAGATATTTCAAACGCGTATAATAATGTACTAGTAGACACACTGATTAACACTTTAGATGAGATAGGAGTTGGACAAAGGTTATGTCAATATCTATGGAATTTTTTAAGCGAAAAGCACTTTATGATGAAGGATGAAACTGATCAAAATAAGTATATTATTAGATACACTGATAGAGGTATAGCACAAGGAGACCCAATTTCACCCATTCTTTTTAATGTAGTCACAATGACATGTTTCCATAAGATTAAGAATGTAGGTATGTGCCAATACGCGGATGATTTTGTTTTATTTTGTTCTTCTGGGAATCTTAGTCAAAGTCAACATCAATTTCAGGTAGCGTTAAATACATTCTGTGATATTCTGGATGATATGGGATTAGAATTATCGGCAAATAAGTCCAAAGTATGTATTTTCACGAGGGGATTTAGAAAATTAGAAATAAATTTAAAATTAAATAGTCATAGTTTACAGTTAGTAGATAATTACAAATATTTGGGAGTGTGGTTAGACAGGTCGTTGCGTTGGAGTAAACACATCAACATGATAGCGGAGAAAGTGCAGAGGAGTCTCAATTTACTCAAAGTCTTGGCCGGTACTGCATGGGGCTTGCACCCTAAACATTTGAGACATATTTATATAGCGTTGATTAGAAGTCGTATAGACTATAGCAGTTTTCTATATGATGTAAGTGCAAAATGTCACCTAGACAAACTAAATAAGATTCAAAATCGGGCTTTGAGAATTATAGGAGGTTTTATTAAGACTACACCTATCCATGTTATGGAAAGTGAGCTCTGTGTAGTCCCGCTGTATTTACGGAGAAAATATTTAGGCTATAAGTTCTGTTTAAAATCTAAATCCATGGAAAATAATAATACTAATAATTTATTAGAGGAACTTAACACTCTTCGACAAAATAGTTACTGGATAAATAAAAAGATTCCACTGCTGGTTTCCTTATATGATGATGTGAAGGAAGAAAATATAGCATCATCATATCCCTTGCAGATGTTTACTCTGAGGACATGGATGACCAACATTAATATTCACGAAGTAATTATGTGGAACTTAGATGTAGTGAAATATTCTAAACAATCTTATGATAGCAATTCATTAAAATTTGAAGTTATTAGAGAGTTGCATCTAAAATACAATGATTGGTTTAGTATATTTACAGATGGGTCGAAGAGTGTGGAAGGTCGTGGAACAGCCTTTTATGTACCTAGTGAGCCAATGAGTCGTGAAATTAACTGTTTTAAAATAGATAAGAATGCGTCCATTATGACGTTGGAGCTTATTGCGATCTTTGAAGCATTGTGTTATTGCAATAGTAGTCAACATAATAATATTGTTATTTGCACAGACAGCAAAAGTTCTTTACAACATTTAGCTCGATGCGCCTCTGGCCAATTAATCAGCGCTTGACGTAAATTGACGTAATTTTTTTTAGTAGGCAAGTTTTTAATCACGTCTAAACTTGTATGGAGTAGTGACAGGCGCTGATTAATTTGACAGGACTAAACTAAAATTTATCTTCTGTCCTTTTCTTAATGAAATAGAAAGAAAAAGATGCAGTGCACTTAAATTTAGTTTCGTTTGTGAACAAGAGAATCGGCACCATTATGAACATTGGGTTGAATGAATACCGTACCCCACGTCTTAACCGAAAGCGAACGTACGCGAATACACAATCGACATCGTTTGTATGAATTAAGAAGTACAAACGCGACTTGATTGATTGCGCGAGTACACACGGCTACATATAAACCTATACAAAACCAGTTTATGTTGATCTCGCATTGTATAGGATTTCCGTACAACGCGAGGTCAGTTTATACTGGAAATGTATAGCTTGATGTGTAGCCGTGTGTACGTCATATTCATATACAAAAGTACAACGATCACGAACTCGCGCGACGATCGCTTTCGGTTAGGACGCGGCCTTATATAAATCCAGTGAACTAACCTTATACATCTACCTACTGGATTTTGGGTTCACGTAGACCACTATCATTAACACAAGCTTGTTTTTTTATGACAACTTATACAACTATTTTCCATAAACCATTGTCAAAAATGATAAAAGAATACTGACTCCAGCTCCAACGCTACGACACAAGATCTTAAAGCTTTAGTGGTATGAGGACCAGGGTGTAAAGTTCACTCATCCACCATAGAAAAGGGAGGATCCTCCGACCAGACGGTTGTTGTGTCCGGCGGGCAACTGCCCAACGGTTTGAGTGTTATGATGAATGTTAGTTATTGTAAATAGTTTTATTTTATGTTTTTTTTAAATATGTCTAGTTTTAAGTTCTTTTATAAATAATTGTAATTAATTTTATTTATGGAATACATTATTTATATTTAATTTGTTTTACTTTTACTTTAATAATTTAATCAGACTTCAGTGTGTAGGTCACTACATCACTCCCTTCCAGAGACCGTCAAGGGCAATAATAGTAGAAACGCGACGCCCAGTAAAAATAATACTGCTTTTGAGCTGGTGGTAGGCCCCCTGACCGCGTCGTTCTGACGACGCTTTCGTCAGCGGAAAGTAAGTTCGAGTAATCCGCGTCGGGTGTGTAGTGATGAGTGGTTCGTATGTGGCGGTGTAACCGCTACAAAGCAACTTCATATAGGAATAATAAACATTGTTTAGGGGTATGAGAAACAGGGTGTAAAGTTCACTCATCCACCATAGAAAAAGGAGGATCCTCCGACCAGACGGGTGTTGTGTCTGGCGGGCAACTGCCCCATCGGTTTGCAGCTGAAATCTTGTATGTATGTCGTACGCTCGGTAAACTCTAACTGCGCGATGCAGGATTTGTGTGACGTCATGTCTATGATACGTAGTTCGTATGTGGTGGTGTAACCGCTACAGTTGCATTCTTTATCGAACTAGATATCATCATCTGCCTAATCTTTTCCCAACTATGTTGGTTTTTTGGGTTGTCATCGTGTCCTTGTGCCGCAAAGGCAGAAAACCCGAAACAGTTTTTCAAAGTGTGTCGAACAACTGAAAGAAAAAGTGAAGCTGAGACAGTGCTGACTTACCCAAACCATTCGTTCCACCTGCTGAGGATCTCCCACCATGAGTTGCCTTGGGTAAACTGGAAGTCTTTAAACACACTCCGGACCCAGGTTGGCTGAAGCAAGGAAAACCTGTTCAGGTGGAGATTCATAGATGACTCCGCCTTGGAGTGTAAATGTGGTGCTGTTCCATAAACGATAGGACACTTAATATCGTGTCCTGCGTGTCCTATCAGCTGCACGTTACAGGAACTGATGGACGCTGATGATGGCGCCAAACACTTGGCCGAATTATGGGTCGAGTCTATTTAGATTGCCATCGACCAATAAGAAGAACTATAGTTAATTGATTCAGGCGTGACCTTGCGGAAATCCATTATAAAATACAATAGAAGTGGATATATTTAGTAACCTGTTCCGCTTAGCTATTTCTAAAGAGTCATAAAATACCCCTGAAATAAATCGACACGTGTTTCACCTCTCAACGAGGCATCCTCAGGATGACGATATACTTGTCGCGCGCTGCCTGCGCTCGGCGCTTGGTGTGGCAACACTTGGTGTGTCGATTTATTTCAGGGGTATTTTATGACTCTTTAGAAATAGCTAAGCGGAACAAGTTACTAAATATATCCACGTCTATTGTATTTTAAGAAGAGCTATGTATGGGGTCGGCTTCCACATGCAGCTGAATACCAGTATTCTACATGGAGCTGTAGCGGGTACACCGTCACATACGAACTACGCATCATAGACATGACGTCACACAAATCCTGCATCGCGCAGTTAGAGTTTACCGTGCGATCGACATATTATATACAAGATTCCGACTTCAACCGTCAGGCAGTTGCCCGCCAGACACAACACCCGTCTGGTCGGAGGATCCTCCCTTTTCTATGGTAGATGAGTGAACTTTACACCCTGTTCCTCATACCACTAAAGACCGACTGCCTATCTGACCACAACCCAGTAACTGACTGATACAATACCCCTTGGTAAGACTGGCTGTCAGACTTTCGAGCTTTTGCCTACTTGTAACAACAGATCCAGGACATTATCAACATTAACTACAGTACAAAAGTACCAATATGACATTAAGTGCATCAATGTCACGGTGGCCAGCCAGTGATTGTGTACAACAACCGGTCATTTCTCAGGAATGCCATTGTGGACTAGATACGACAAATTGGCGATAACGGGAGCAAATGGCAAGAGATTTAATGATTTGTGGCTATGTGGGTAATATGGCGGTATTTTTATAACGGAGAGAATAGGAATTGAACTACTCAGAGATAAAATGAGACTAGGAAAAAACACTACAAATTATAATTAATAATAAGTTTATTCAAAAAATAATGTAGTACAGTAAAAACATTTTTCGTAATTCTATGTAATAGTTCACAAGTGTTACATGCCTGAACTAGGACATCCTGTGTTTCAGGCGAGAAAAGGTAAAACATTATATCTAAATAATCACAGTAATCACATCATATACAAAAGGTAAATTAGTCAACTAATAGGTATGTAAAAGAGGTGTAAACAGTATAAAAATCTTACCTGCTAAAATCTTAGTATATTAATTTAAGCTAACTAATCATAATAAAAAGTGCAATTAATATTTATTTAAGTACAACTAATAACTTCTCTGTATCTTCATAGGACAAATTTTGTAATGTTTCCTTCAGAGTTTTCTTGCAATTTACAAAATTTTGGGAATAAATTTTTGCTTTTGCATTAAGTCTGTTATAGAGTAGTGGTCCCAGAAAAACAAAAAATTTGGCTGTAAAAGCATGTTTTGTGCTTTTTGTGGGACAAACTATATCTTTCCGTCTCTTTTTAATAAGTTCAGTGCTGAAGCGGAGGGCTGCGTGTTGTTTTAGTACAATGCTCATTATGAATAACTGCCTGACTGTTAGTACTTCACAATTTTTATAGAGCTGGTTAGTGGAAAAAAGGAAAGGGCGGCACGTAGACACCTTGAGAATCGCTCTTTGAGCTCTTTCGACTTGTATTAATAAAGTTTTACCTGCTCCACCCCATGAGGTAATGCAGTATGTCAAAATTGACTGACATAGAGCAAAGTAAACTTGCTTAATTATTTTTGGATCCGCAATATGTCGCAGCTGCTTAAATACAAATATGAGCTTACGAACTCTATTATTTAAGACTTCTATATGTTGTTTGAAAGTAAGGGTCTCGTCTAATATAACACCTAGGTATTTTATTTGGTTAGTCTTATTAATATTAGGACACTTTAACGGGCATTCTGCGGGGACTGTGCAACAATGAGCATATAGCGTCGAGGAGTAATCGGAAGTTGGTTTGCGCATGGAAAACTTTATATAGTTTGTTTTATCCGTATTTAGGGTTAATGTGTTATGTTGAAGCCATTTATTTACAATATTGAAGCCGTTTTGCGCAAGCTTGTGAACTTCATGTTCCGATTCAGCCGCAAAAAGAAGAGCAGTGTCATCAGCGTAAGATATTACTGTACCGTGCTGTAGTTTAAGATTACAAAGGTCGTTTATGTATATCAAAAACATAGTGGGTCCTAATACACTTCCTTGGAGAACACCAAAAGACGTGTTTTTTTGGTCTGCGCTGAGGACATTGCCAATCTTAACGCATTGAGTACGGTCTTCTAGGTAACTTTTGAAAAGTTTGAGCTGGATACCTCTTATACCTACTGTCTCAAGCTTGCGCAATAGAGTAGGGATACATACTGTGTCAAAAGCTTTGGCAAGGTCCAGGAAAATACCTACTGTATGGTTACCCTTGTCAAGTTTTTGTGCTAGAAAATCAGTTAGATGATGTACGGCATCGGCAGTTGAAATTTTAGGTCTAAAACCAAACTGTCGATCCGATAAAATTGATTTGTCCTCTAGGTATTTGAACAACCTTTTATTTATAATTTTTTCCAATATTTTGGACATACAAGGCAATAGAGAAATAGGTCTATAATTTGTTACTTGTTCTTTACTGCCTGATTTATGAACAGGGATGATAACTGCTTTTTTGAGACACTCAGGGAAAATGCCCAAGGATAAACACATACGGAAAATGTAAGTCAGTGGAGGTACTAAAATATTTCTGAAATGTTTAATAATTTTATTTGATATTTCATCCCAACCAACTGCGCATTCATCTCTCAATGACATGATTATATTTTCTACTTCTGTCTCATCAGTATCTAGTAAGGCAAAAGATGATAGAGTGGAGTTACCCGTGGTAGAAAAGTTCCCTAAATAAGGAGATTGATCCCGGTTATTTTTTTCCGCCAGACACTTACCAACATTAACAAAGAAATTATTTGCTATGTTAGCAGACGTCAGCTGTGACGAGTGCGCTCGTAATAAGCTTGAAGATGACTCATTTTGTTTTGAGGAAAAAGTTACATGTTTAATATATTTCCAGATCTTTTTACTATTTGTTCCAGCCTTATCCAGTGCAGTTTTATCGTAGTTGATTTTAACCTTTTTGAGAAGACTATTACAAAAATTACGATATCTTTTGTATGACAGTTGTAGGACTGTATTCTCTGGATGAGATTTACATTTCATGTGCAGTTTATCTCGGTGTTTCATACAGCGAATAAGACCTGGTGTGATCCAGGGTTTTATGTTGCAATTTTTGTTGCTCAACTGCGATACGACCGTATTTTTCTGAATTGCATGACGTACATTTTCTATAACATACATCATACAATACTGTGGGTCAGCAGAATTATAGACTGGATCGAAGTTGATGACGCGTAAATCTTCATCAAGTTTATTTATATTCAATTTCGAAACTACACGAGTGTTATGTTTAGGTAAATTACAATTTAGTGTTAGTAGGACAGCATTATGATCTGTTATTGTAGAGTTAATAACAAGTGCAAGTGAAGGGAAATTGGTTTTAAGTATGATATGGTCCAAGCAAGAGCCACTATGATGTGTAGGAAAACAATGTGCTGGGAGCAAGCCATGATATGCGCATAAGTTGAGGTAGTCCTGAGCAGATGCGTCAGTACTTCCTGGAAGAATATTAATATTAATATCTCCAATTACTACCGTGTTTTTAAAAGGTGATAGGTTTTGCAAGACATCATTCAGAGTGTCAGTAAAATTTTTAGTATTTTTGAAAGAGGGGGGCCGATATAAAGCTACTATCGCAAAATCTGATCCAATTTTCACTACCAAACTGTTACAGTCTTGCATATTTGGTTCCTCAACAGAGACTTTCAGGTGATCTCTTACATAAACTATCACCCCATCATTTTGATTGTAATTCCTATCACTTTTGTACATCTTATACCCTGTGATCAGTGGTATATTATATTTCTTGGTAAGCCAGCATTCCGTTAAAACAATAATGTCACAGTTAATGTTTAGCCGTTGTTGAAAAACGCTGAAGCTGTCAAAATTCTTAAAAATACTGCGAATGTTTTGTGTTAGTATGGTTAATGGTGTTTTGTAGCCGGAAAGATATTGTTTGCAGCTTTCAACTTCACAAAGTCTAGACTCAGATACAGAAAAATTATCTAAATCATTAATTAAATTGTTTATCATAATAAGAAAGAAATAAAACTTTACTATATAAACTAAGAAGATCTAAAATAAATAACTTATTGACGGCGCTCTTAGGCACCTTCATAATCTATTGAGTTTATGTACCTTTTTTCGGCCAACATTTTCGCCGGGCAGTCAGCTGCACCTGTGATGTGTTTGTCTGGCTTTTTGAAATGCAAGCAAGTAGCGCATTTTGGTTCATCTGACCTCTTTGGACATTCTTTGATTGAATGGCCTTGCTCACCACAGTGACCACAGGTGTAGGACGTCTGTCGACATGATTTGGCAGCGTGGCCATATTGCTGACACTTATAGCATCGTGTGACCAAAGTAAAATCTCTTACAGGGCATGATGACCAATTTATAAACACTCGTTCTTTTGATATTAGGGCTTTTCGTATGACTGGCGATACTTCTACAACATAGTTGCAATAGTCAGAGTCTCTCTTACCCGACTTATGACTTAACTTGATTGAGGTCAAAAACGTCTCAAGGCTGCAGTCCTGAAGCTTCTCGGCGAGATTTTGGTGGTACAAACATGTGAAAACCTCGTTTTCTGACATGGACGTCGGAACTCCTATTACTACAACCCTAGGCTTCCTTTTGTAAGGCTCGTCGACTGTTAGACCCGATTTTTTTAGCTGCTCCAATTGTCTCACCTTTTCGATGTCGTCTTTCGTCTCAGTGCTGATGATAACACCCCCGTTTTTGGTCTTGCGCAGGCCTCTTACATGCAGCTTCATCTGTCCGGGGCAAATGATTTTTTGGACGAGGGATTTCGTTTCGTCGCTGGATTTTAATTTATCTACTGGATAAATGGCCACAGAACTTACGTTTGTCTGCTGGATGTAATTGTTGGCTCCTTTTTTGACCATGTCAGCAAATGACGCGCCCAGGGCAGTTTTCGTTTTTTCTTCGACACTCAACTTGAGTTCCTTTAGTTGCTGTGAGAGGTCGAGTTGGGTTTCAAGAGCTTTGGCAATATTGTGGGATTCCAATCCTTTCGCTTTCATGTACTGGTACTGTACCGCCATTTGCGATGTGCTATGGCCGATCTTCCGGCATAGGGCATTGATGCGCATTTTGTGGTCCATATTCAGCTTGCCTTCCGCTGCGATAGTGCACACCTCCTGCAAGTTCTGGTCGATGGTCGTCATCCAGCTCTGAATTTCCGGTGTCGTCATACATAGCTTCAAGAGCTTCATTCGTTTGCTGCGGCGCTTGAGGGGGACGAGCGGGGCCGGTTACACCGCCAGGTGTAGGCGGCGGGGAACGGGCACACCTACTTCTAGGGCTGAAGGGACTATCCTCCATCGTAAAGTAGATTATTTACCTATGTATTAATCACTGATCATTTTTATAGGAAAACACATCAAATCTAATGTATGAGTCACTTTATTAACAGCAAATTTAATAAAAACTAGGTCACGATTTCGCAAGTAATTATTTGTTTATACTAATATTGTTCGATACGTCTGTTCACTACGACCGTTTAATGTATCATCCGTTCAATGAATTATGTTGTATCCACATGTATTTTACTGTGTGTACATAAATAATAAAATAAATAAATACCTACAAAGTGAAAAATAACTTTAATTTCGGTAGTCGGTGTCTTTGGTTTTGAATTTTCGTTTTTTGCCACCGACTTCCGAAATTAAAGTTATTTTTCACTTTGTAGTGTTTTTTTTTTGGAAGTCGGTTATTTTTTTTGTTGAAAGTTTTTATTTTTCACTTATGGGACCACACAAATTCGAATATCTGCTATGTAAATAACAGAGACAGGAACTTATGATATCATCCACATACTAAATAGGAAGAAATACTCGTACGTATTCTGTCGGCACTCCGATAGTGCCGACAGAAGTGAAAACTTGAACAACAACTTGCCTTGGTGGAAGAAAAATACTTGTACCTATAGAACATTGGTCCGTAACCTTATCTAAATAAAGAGCACAATCGCATATACAAAAAAAAAACTTCCAAAACCTTTAAAGTAAAAATATTTGCATCGATCATTGATCCGTAACCTAATATGAATAAAAAGCACAATCGCGTTTACAAAAATGAGGTGTCGGTAACGGTGTCGCGAGTTCAATTGTTTTTTCCCATCTCAAAAATGCCCAATGCACCTAAAGAAGTTTTCACTTCAATAAAACCTCCTTTTGGAAGTCGGTTAAAAATAAGAAATGCATGAAATAATATAGGTAGCTATATATTGTTAAAATTATTTCATCGCCACTGCTCTCAAAACGGTGAAGGAAAACATCGTGAGGAAACCGGCATGTCCTAGAACCGAAAATTCGAAGACATGTGATATCTACCAACCCGCACTGGGCTCGCGTGGTGGATTACGGCCCACTCCCTCTCACTGCTACTGAGAGGAGGCCTGTGTCCCAGCAGTGGGAACATTTATAGGCTGATGATGATGATGATATATTGTTATCTATCGCTAATTTCAGTGCAGCATGTCTTCTCGTTCAACACTTCTCTATCAGCCTCAATGATGACTAAGTAGTAGAAGTAGTAAGAACCCTCGATCGTGATCCATTTTTAGTTTAACCCGTCTACGGCGAAGCAAAAAGGAGGGTTATGATTTTGACCGGTATGTATGTTCATCCGTTACCTCATAACCTCTAAACTGCCGATCGTAATTTGACAAATGACGTATCATTGGAAGCGTCTTGATCGTCCGCTAGTTATAGGCCATGTGACGTCACATTAAATGCAATATGGCGCCCTCAAGAGGACATAAAGTTATGAACAAAATAAAGCCGTGATCGCATGTCTGTACACCTACAAAATTATAATGGCATACGACCACGGCTTTACCTTGACCATTTTTGTACCCATGTCTTGATTTCTGTCTGAAATATTTTCTTGTTTCATACTTTTTAGAGCGTGATTTTTTTTGTAGTCAAGTTTTAGTTTTTATTGTATAAGCTTATACCCGCGAGTTCGCCCGTTTGGAGGCCGGAAATTAACTTACGGGAATACGGAGACAAAAAGTATCTTATATCCAAACCCAATTCATGGTCTATACGTGTGCCGTTCAGACGTTAGGGCGTTGAAATGTTAAAAGGTAACAGACAGACGGACAGAATTGGTTTCGTATTTATAATAATATGATGGATTACTGTAGAGCAGCGGTGAGCCAGTGGTAACGGCCGAGACTTAAGAGTTGTAGGTTGTGGGTCGAATCTAGGCAGGTGCTTTACTTTTTGTGAATAATTTCATCACCACTGCTCTCAAAACGGTAAATGAAAACATTGTGAGGAATCTGGCATGTCCTAGAACCAAAAATTCGAAGACATGCGGCATCTACCAACTCGAACTGGGCCCGCGTGGTAGAGACAGCAAGCCTAAGGCACCCTAGTTTTTACATTTCAACATAAAAAAAAATCCTTTCCATGTCCTTCATTTTAACAAACTGTTTAAAAACCTGCTCTTGGCGAGTTTTGAACGTCTTTCTTTCACAACTACAGAACTTAACATTACAGAATTAAAGCAATTGATAATATTGCTGTGAATACCACGACACGCGACTAAGAAAACTGAATAAGTTCTTGAAAAAACATCTGTTGTACAATATTTAGGTCTCTGGTCCGAAGCTGTTGTTACATAAACAGATTTTAAACCTTTCATCTTTGTATACACTTACACAGGCTTTGCTGTACGGAAATAATTTTCCATAATTAACGAAAATTAAGTTTAGCGTTTTTAAATTGAAGTATAAGGTCTTATGATTGTGGAGTTAGGTTGAATTTCAATTGGAAAGTGATTTTGTAACTGAAAAGATAGGTTTATCCTGTTTCGAGTGATATTGAGTAAAGGGTGAGTGAGGAAGCGGCAGACGGAATCACTACAGATCTTCACTGAAATTATATCTGGCGAAAACTGGGCAGTAGGCAGCGCTACGAAATAAATTCACATGAGGAGAAGCCAAGAACACTTTGCAGGACCCAGGGACAAGCTTAAGACACCAAGATGTGAGGCAGGCAGCCAAGAGAGTAGAGTCATCTCAACACCTCTCTCCCTTGAATTTGTATATATGTATATATATAAAAAATATATGTATATTACATTAAATATGTATGTATGTGTATTATAAGTTATATATATGTTGCTACATTTTATTTCTAATGATATATTTTTAATTTTTTTTTTTTTGTTCCTCTCAAACAGAGCACCTGCCATCCAATCTCTTCACTACCCTTGGTTGACTGGTAGAGAATGCCGAAGACATTAAGTCCGCCTTTCTATCTTTTTGAGTGTGAAAAGTTTAAATAAATTAATATTCGTAATTAGCTCCATAACATTTTTACTATTAAGTGTTGGAAGTCAATTCGTAGGCTACAAGGTTGTCTATATAAGTCCTGTGTAGAACCACTAACTCCCAAAATAACAGCTTGACTTAGTTTGGGAGTTGGTATATCATTAATACTTGCTGCTGTACAACCATCAATCACCTTAAAAATTGTACTTAATAGATTAAGTTTTTTTGTTGTACTTTGAGAGTGAAATAAAAATTATTATTAGGGTAATTCTTCAGAGACAAAATTTTCGATTTCTATGGGTATATTTTCTGTAACCAACTAACAAAACGACATGTGATTTTTTTTTTTGTACAGTTTATATATGTCCCTAACTGGGACAAATTATATTTTTCAAATAATTGCTGTCTAGGTACAGAATAATAATATTTGAAGTTTGTTCTTCTGATTTATATAACGCGTCCGTTTGCCATTTTCTGGAACAAAATGGTCGATGTCGCATTTTCCCTTTGATAAATCAATATAAATTATAATTATATCAAAAGGAAATGAATTGTCCTCTTACAAAAAAAATGAGAATTAGTTATAACTACGTTAGTGTGTTTAAAAATATGTAAATAAGAAGTGTCCGGCGTATAATACTGATTAATGTGGCGTAAGCTGCGCTTGACCGTACTTAGTCGGGTAATAATAATGAGAGTCTGGCTTCCCGCGCGGGGGGGGGGGCCAGTCGTACAACGGACGACCTAGAAGGTGGACGTGCGGCTGGTTGGCTTAGATCCCGGTGTTACGACGGTAAACATCTGATTCATCTGTGCTTGGTTCAGGTGGCATTCTGATTACACCGCCTACTTTATCAAATTTATTTTATTGTTTTAAAACTTCAATCTAAGTTTCGTGTGATGCTCTTGGGTTATAGATTCGTGTAGAAACATGACAATACTGAAGTCTGTATGTATGATGAGTTATGCATGATTGTAGGCAAAATACTGATTAATCTGTGCCTGATTCATATAGTCAAAACCCCATATGAATTTTAAAATAAATTAGTTTTTCGCCTCTCCAGCACGAAAGGAGCGCTTTTGTTGCGTAATTCTCCTTTTCAAATTTTTGACTGTGTACAAGTCAGTAGTTCTAGTCTTATTTGTTATATTTAATTAGCTATAACCTTTTCAATAATTCAAAATGGCGAAAATGCACTGGTATTTTTCAAGTTTGCGATTATTAGTGTGGAATTATTCTGAAAAAGGACACGGGAAATTCTGAATTTCGGGGTGCCGAAATTCAGACTGGAAAATATACGGATACACCCCAACAAGACCTCGACCTTCCCGATGACGACAACTTTTGGATGGAGACTTCGTCAATCGATGAAAAACTTATAACTCCAAAATTCACCAGATATGTACTATCGACCCTTCATCAGAAAAGCGTGAATAATCGCTCAGATTCTGACGATGAGGATATTTTCGTGTTTAAAAGGCTCAATATGATAAACGGATAAAAGAGTCTCACGCCATTGGTGAAGATAATATAGAAGATAATATAGAAGATATTATTGTTGTTGTTAAAATATGAATATTTTCTTAATACAGAGCTCATCTGCATAAAGTTTATGATTTTTATTTCTGTTTCTGATTAATCTGGGCACAAAATATTTGAACATCGATATCTTGAAAACCACTTTATAAAAACGAGTCCCTCATTCAAATATATGTTATTTGGTATACCTATTTTCATATGAACATATGTTGCAAAGCTGAAAGTGAAATTAAATTTTGGCCATATGAATCAGTCGAAGAATCAAATTTCGAAGAACTACCCATTAACATTCCCTTCATCCATTGATCCACAAAATTATGAATGGTATGGTAACTATACGGAAATCGCTACCGCCCTCGCCCAGTCCTCAGCCTAACCCATTACGAGTCAGCATTAACACAACCGGAGGCTTTTTACAGATCTTTTGTATGGGATTACATGAACCACCGTGAAACACTGGCCAAATATGTGGTTATATACATGACGTGTTTTGATTCTTTTGTTTCTTAAATTATTTTTTAACCGACTTCCAAAAGGAGGAGGTTCTCAATTCGACTGTATGTTTTTTTTTTTCTTTTTTTTTAATGTTTGTTACGCGATTACTCCGTCAATTATGATTTTGATCTTTCTTTTTTTGTTTGGTAGATCATACTTTAGAGGTGGTCCCATATAAATTTTATTAACTTTGTTTGAGTTAGCTTCAATAATACGTATTTTTTCTCACTTAGTATGTGGATGATATGATAACTTCCTGTCACTGTTATTTACATAGCAGGTAATGGTATTCGAATTTGTGTGGGGTAGGTTATCACAACTAAAAAGTGAGAAATAATTTTTTTTACAAAAAAAAAACAACCGACTTCAAAAAAACACTACAAAGTGAAAAATAACTTTAATTTCGGAAGTCGGTAACAAAGAACGAAAATTCAAAACCAAAGACACCGACTTCCGAAATGAAAGTTATTTTTCACTTTGTAGTGTTTTTTTTTTTTAAGTCGATTGTTTTTTTTTTGTAAAAAGTTTTTTTTTGGTATGTTTCGACCGTTTGTTGGTGATAATGAAAAATAGGCTTTGTTAATAGGGAAAGGTAGGAAGAAAAAACTTGTGCAATTAGTATAGATAAAGGAGTAAAAAAAAAAACAAACTAAAAAAGCTAAAAGTTAATAAAGTTTTAACACAATCCTTTTTTCGTGGACTTTGACTGAATCTATGTTAATTTTATTCTTTACTAGCTGTTGCCCGTGACTTTGACTGCGGTCCAGGATGAAAAATAGCCTATGTCCTTCTCCTGGTCATGATCTACCCATGTGCCAAATTTTATCCAAATCCGTTCAGCCGTTTTAGCTTGAAAGCTTAAAAAACAAACAAACTCACTTTTGCATTTTTAATTTAGTTAGGATTCACTTATTTGGCGTTATGATCGATTTAATTACACAACTGTAGTTTTTAAACCAAACTTAACTTGGTAGCCATCTTTAAATTGAATAACTTTAAACATCATTTTGATTTTTAACTCTTTACACCCTGCAGCATTTAACAAGAATCACACAACCAGAAGATTAGATAAACATTTGGTTATCGATTATTTTAATAACATGAAATCACTTTGATCCATCACAATTATGTTTTTATAACCAAACGAAAGTGTTGATTTTACCCTAAGGGGACAATTCACACCTCGATCTGACAAAACGTTGAAAATCAAGTTACGTTTACGTTACCAGTCCCTACAAAATGTAATAGAATGTCTTAGAAAACGGTCAGGGTGTTCTAAATGGGTTTAAAGAGTATGAGGTTATGGCAGTTGCTGAAAACTAAATTGGCTAATTTTATGTGAGTTTATCATTTAAAAATACATAATTTTGGGCACGGGAGCTGGATTTGAATAAACTTAAATAAAATACACAAACAATCGATTTACAATCTGTTGTATTTAATTTTGCATAAACACATATCCCTAAGTAAAATAAATAAGTTTGGAAATAAAAAGGCAGAATCACGCAAACCGCTACGAAGTTTTCGTAGTCAAAACATTGTTCGTAGACCTACGACATTATCGTAGCTCGTAGTGATGTCGCGTAATTATGCCCAAATTTCGATGTGTCGAATGTTTATAATCACTACATATTCAAGCCTAGATTTTATCATATAAGATAAGAAAGTAATTCCTGAAACAATAAGTTTGTGTGGTTCTAAATGAAATCTTTGGTAACGAAATTTGTTAGTTAATTTATTGAAACTACACCCAAAAATCATTACTCTCGTTCTCAACTAGGTAAACAAAACGAAAATTGCCGAAAATACTTGTTTTGTATGATTTTTCTTCCACGGCAATACTATAATTTAAGTACTTTATATTATTTGAGAAGGTAAGAAGGTTTAAGGGAGCTCGTGGCTAAGTACTAACAGCCGCTCGGGTCGATCTGTCAGATTAAGCTACGCTTGCCGGGGTTGGTCCGTAGATGGGTGACCATTTCTACATACCGAGACTCCTCCGTGCCTCGGAAAGTACGTTAAGCCGTTGGTCCCGACTGTCATTCGTGGATCTTTGACAGTCATTACGGGTCGTCAGAAGCCCGAAAGTCTGACAACCAGTTTTACCAAGGGGTATCGTATTACCCAGTTACTGGGTTGTGGAGGTCAGATAGGCAGTCGCTCTATGTAAAATACTGGTATTCAGCTGCATCCGGTTAGACTGGAAGCCGATCCCAATAAAGTTGGAAAAGGGCTAGGCAGAACATATTATTTGAGAAGGTTGCCATCGGTAAAGAAATTTTAAATAAAAATGTTTACAAAACCATCCTTGAGACGACGTCTGAATCCCACCCTCAATACCTCTCCAGAGTTCTGACCTTACCTTCAAACTCACAAAACGGTACACTTGCCCTTGCCACAGGTAAAAGTATATCAATGAATAGTACCACTTATTTCCAAGGATGTACCAATCACGCGATCCCACAAAAGAGCCTTTTGAATTCAAAAAACTTGGTGTTTTTTGTGTATCCTCATTTAACCACAGCCTGTAAAATGGAGCACACTTTGTATGATATAATTGGAGCAAGTATATTGGACATGGTGTATGTACAAAGGTGTACGGAGCATGTAAGTATATAGTAAGGAGTACTTCGACTTGGACGGTCGAAGTCCACTGCAGAACATTGGCCAAGAACAGAAGGCCAATTCCCGTATTTAAAAACGTTTACAATCAACTGACTGTGACTGAGGCTAGAATTGTGAAAGATCTTAAAAATACAGAAAAAACCCTTCAGACTATTTATTGCCTATATGGTAAAGTCGCTAGTATTATATTATCTGTGGTAAAGTTATCGTTGATGTCTTTTGTATTGAGACACGAGAGTCAACTGGTAAAAAAAAACCTTTTTTTTCGTAATCTACTTGTTGCTTAAGAAATATCACTTCATTGATAGGTAAATTCGAACAGCTTTAGTAGTCTAGAGAACGAGCTTTCATTTATTGTCGGCCCAAAGGGACTAAGCACAACGAGGAGTTCCCAGACTAGCAACTTAGCAGTTTCAAAGTTCGAATTCGATTCAAAACCATTACAATTTGATCTGATTTCCGTAATTTATTTACTTTAGTAATTGAAAGCTTTCAGAAGCCGGGAATAAACTACCTAAAATTGCCTGTCATTCCAATGGCGACGGACCCTTACGCACAAATCCTCCCATAATTATTCCTAATACGAAAACCGGAGGTTTAAATGCAAAAATCATAACTGCAATAATTATAACAAACAAAAAAGAAGACAAAGAGTACCGCACACGCTAATATGACAAATAGATCAAACAATAGAGAAACCGCAAGTCAACGCAGGCGCAGCCTACCGCAAAGATTTGGAAAAAATGTCTTTGTCGCTAACCGCAAAAAGATTTATTACAAACATTTTTTTTTGGTATTGTTTTAACTTGTGCCCTCGAAATTAGACCATATTTGGAAAAAGTTAAGGTTGAAATTCGCAGAAGTTGAGATGTTGCAAAATTTTGTGCGAAATCAGTTGCTCAATTTTCAACATTTTTGAGTTTTATCAAAATTGAACCTTAGCGAGTCAGCATAAAGAGTAAAGCTACTGTAAACAAAATTTGCAGTGCACAGATAATTATAACGCTTCATAAAACAAACAGCGATTTGTCATAGAGCAGACAAAAAAAACAAATTAGAATAGTTTTTATAATTATTGCAAAAATATTGGTTTTAATAACTGATATTAGTATAATATTTGTTTTGGTAAGCTTTGGGTAGTATTTTAAATAATTACGTACGGGATATTGCTTTAGAAGATTAGCGAAAACATTTTTTCATGGTCATTTTGAAGAATGGGGAAAAAGCTCGAAGTTTGCTCGGCAAGTTTTATGCAGTTAAATACCTACTTGAGGGGCTCATGGCTAAATAATAACAGCCACACGTGTCGATTGAAGAGTTAGGCTTGCCGTGGTCGGTACGTGGATGGGTGACCATCCGTTAAATATCTAGACCCCTCCGTGCCTCGGAAAGCACATTTAAACCGTTGGTCCCAGCTGTCATTCATAGATCTTGGACAGTCTATACGGGTAGTCAGAAGCCCAAAAGTCTGACGACCACTCTTACCAAGGGGTATCGTGTTACTCAGTAACTGCGATTGTGGAGGTCAGACAGGCAGTCGCTCCATTTAAAATACTGGTATTCAGCTGCATCCGACCCTAACATAGTTGGGAAAAGGCAAGGCAGATTGAATACACGGAATGACCTAGCAAGCGTTGCTTAACCTTGAAGATGGACCCGTGCGGGTGTTATCAATTAATAATCACATACACTATCACTAACACTCTCACATACAGACACACTACGCACAAGTATTCACACTCGAACCATACACTCACTAACATACTTATTTTTATTTGAAACTGCATGGCATGCGTTGCAATACCCCTTTTTTTAATATAGATTTTTTGGGCCAGAAACCCTCGCGGGCATCCTCAAAACACGCTACCAAAGTTTCATCAAAATTGGTCCAGCCCTTTCGGAATCCATTGAGGACAAACAAACAAACATTGATTTTTATATACCTATACTAGCGACCCGCCCCGGTTTCGCACGGGTATAAACCGGGTTATTATACATATAAATCAAAAAAACAAAACAAAATATTTATTTCAATTACAAAAAGGCATTTACATACATATGATCGGAGATCACCTTTTAAGCAAGGAATTGCTTGTGTTAGGAGACTCCGCGCTTCCACTTATCATCATCTTATGTAATTGAGCAGTGTAGACAATGTAAACATGCAGTAAAATAAAATAAATTAAATGGGTAACTTAAAATTAAACAATTGAAAGGGTAAATGAGTGAGAGTTATGCATAGAAAAGAGCCAAGTCGCGTGTTACGTGTGATTATGTGTGAGTATGGGTGAGTGATTATGTGTGAGTATGGGTGAGAGTGTGAAGTGTGAGGGTGTGTAGTGCGTGAATTATAGTTAGAATATTTAGAGTTACACTGTCGTTTAATATCCTGCTCAACATAAAAATAGATACGAGAATGTATTTGTTTATTAGGAATTTGTGTGTTTGCATTGTTTGTTTGCTTGTTACGACTTCACGCCGAAATGGCTGAACAGATCCGGATGAGATTTGGCAATTAGGTAGATAATATCTGGGTTCTCTGGGTAAGGATACAGTTTAGGTGTAAGTGCAAGCTCAACTGCAGAATGTAGGTTGTAGGTTGTAGGATAGCCCTGCGACAATGTCTTGGGATCGGAAGAAGCCAAATACAACTTCTTCCACTAACCTTGTACACAACAACCCAAATGCAAGTAATTTGGTTATTGAAGCGTAGATACAAAAGACTCAACATCGTCGTAGGTTTTAGTCTTGAGCCATTCGGTTACAACTCTTTTACAGTCGCGGAGCTTCAAGGAGTATATACGTAGTTCTTTATTCAGCAAGTTGTATAGGTAAGAAGATTGCCTTGAGTATTGTCTTTTAGCGAAAGTAGATCTAACCTTGACAGTTGGAGCGACTAAGTAGTTCCTTCTCTTTCTAGGCTTAGAGGGATCATATGGGAGGGATGTGTGCTTTTTTAGTATGAGTTGAAGCAAATAAAGTTTCCTTACAGACAGAAGACCAGATAATTGGTACAGGCTTCGAGTAGGGAATCTATAGGGTTTAAAGAACATGACCTTAAGCAAGGATCTTTGGGCCCTCTCAAGTTCTAAATTTTTTATTTTTGTTGTCCCTCCCCAACAAGGCAAACAGTATGTGAGGATCGATTGGGCCAATGATATGTATACTTGCTTCAGAAGCCGCTTTGAAGCCGCATGTCGCAGTGCCTTAAAGGTCCATATCATTTTCCTAACTCTTTTCATTATAAGTTCAGTGTGCATGTGCCAGGACAGGCGCTGGTCAATCATAACCCCTAGGTATTTAGTGTGTTGTAACCTATCAATCCTTACACATGTGCAGTCGAGGGTTGGGGGGTCAGGACAGTTGTGTATTTTTATTTGGAATTCTTGTGACGGTTGCGAGTTATTATACTTAGTAAAGCAGATATAGTTGGATTTAGAGGCATTAAGCGTGAGGAGACTATAATTTAGCCAAGCTGCAATCTTTGCCAGGCCACATTCAGCCAGCCTTCGAACACTAGCCCAAGTTTTAGCAGTGAAGACAATGGCAGTGTCGTCGGCGTATGAGAATATGAGTCCGCCGTCAATCTTCATGTTGCATAAATTATTAATGTAGATAAGGAACAAGGTCGGCCCAAGGACACTGCCCTGACCGACTCCGAAAGTAACGGCTAACTCGGAGCTAGTGTAATTCGCAATTTTAACCGTTTGTTTGCGATTGCTCAGGTAAGACTTAAAAAGATCAAGAGCGGGTCCCCTTAAACCGATGCTTTCTAGCCTATGTAAAAGTATGGGGACAGACACTGTGTCAAAGGCCTTTTTGAGGTCAAGAAAAACAGTTAGACACTTGTTGCCACTATCCACTCCATCTACCAGAGCAGAAGTTAGTGACAGAACTGCATCCTCAGTAGACTTTCCTTGTCTAAACCCAAATTGAGAGGGCGACAGTATTTTATATTTAGAGAGGAATTTAACTAGGCGCGAGTTTATAAGTCTCTCAAGGATTTTTGAAATGGACGGTAGGACAGAGATTGGCCTATAATTTGACGGGTCAGTCCTGTCCCCAGACTTGTACACAGGTGTTATTAGGGCCACTTTCAAAGCGTCCGGGAAAAGTCCCTGCTCGAAGCATAGATTAACTAAGTGGGTTATGACTGGTACAATTGGTTCGTGAGCGGCTTTTAGAAAGTTGACTTGTATTTTATCCCAGCCAGGAGCACTATCTGCTTTCAAACTCATTAGAGTGGCTCGAACTTCGTCGGGGTCTGTGTCGAGAAGAACAAAAGATGAGGGCAAAGGACCATCTGTCGAGAATGAGTCAGGATTAGTATTATCTCCTGCTGAGGGCTGAGAAGTAGTGATATTATCTGCAAGAAGCTTGCCTATATTAGAGAAGTAATCATTAACCTTGTCAACAGATTTCTGTGGGGAAGTGGATAGCTCTAGTAGATCCAAACTATGTGTTTTTTTAGGTTTGCGTTGTGTGATGTTGTTAATGATATCCCATGTCTTTTTAGGGTAAATCTTCCTCTTCAATCACTCTATCTATTAAAAAAACCGCATCAAAATCCGTTGCGTAGTTTTAAAGATTTAAGCATACATAGGGATATGGGACAGAGAAAGCGACTTTGTTTTATACTATGTAGTGATAGATTTTCAGTACCTGGGTAGTTCTTCGAAATTTGATTCTTCGACTGATTCATATGGCCAAAATTTAATTTCACTTTCAGCTTTGCAACATATGTTCATATGAAAATAGGTATACCAAATAACATATATTTGAATGAGGGACTCGTTTTTATAAAGTGGTTTTCAAGATATCGATGTTCAAATATTTTGTGCCCAGATTAATCAGAAACAGAAATAAAAATCATAAACTTTATGCAGATGAGCTCTGTATTAAGAAAATATTCATATTTTAACAACAACAATAATATCTTCTATATTATCTTCTATATTATCTTCACCAATGGCGTGAGACTCTTTTATCCATTTATCATATTGAGCCTTTTAAACACGAAAATATCCTCATCGTCAGAATCTGAGCGATTATTCACGCTTTTCTGATGAAGGGTCGATAGTACATATCTGGTGAATTTTGGAGTTATAAGTTTTTCATCGATTGACGAAGTCTCCATCCAAAAGTTGTCGTCATCGGGAAGGTCGAGGTCTTGTTGGGGTGTATCCGTATATTTTCCAGTCTGAATTTCGGCACCCCGAAATTCAGAATTTCCCGTGTCCTTTTTCAGAATAATTCCACACTAATAATCGCAAACTTGAAAAATACCAGTGCATTTTCGCCATTTTGAATTATTGAAAAGGTTATAGCTAATTAAATATAACAAATAAGACTAGAACTACTGACTTGTACACAGTCAAAAATTTGAAAAGGAGAATTACGCAACAAAAGCGCTCCTTTCGTGCTGGAGAGGCGAAAAACTAATTTATTTTAAAATTCATATGGGGTTTTGACTATATGAATCAGGCACAGATTAATCAGTATTTTGCCTACAATCATGCATAACTCATCATACATACAGACTTCAGTATTGTCATGTTTCTACACGAATCTATAACCCAAGAGCATCACACGAAACTTAGATTGAAGTTTTAAAACAATAAAATAAATTTGATAAAGTAGGCGGTGTAATCAGAATGCCACCTGAACCAAGCACAGATGAATCAGATGTTTACCGTCGTAACACCGGGATCTAAGCCAACCAGCCGCACGTCCACCTTCTAGGTCGTCCGTTGTACGACTGCCCCCCCCCCCCCCGCGCGGGAAGCCAGACTCTCATTATTATTACCCGACTAAGTACGGTCAAGCGCAGCTTACGCCACATTAATCAGTATTATACGCCGGACACTTCTTATTTACATATTTTTAAACACACTAACGTAGTTATAACTAATTCTCATTTTTTTTGTAAGAGGACAATTCATTTCCTTTTGATATAATTATAATTTATATTGAATTAAATAAAATTAAATTAAATGCGACATCGACCATTTTGTTCCAGAAAATGGCAAACGGACGCGTTATATAAATCAGAAGAACAAACTTCAAATATTATTATTCTGTACCTAGACAGCAATTATTTGAAAAATATAATTTGTCCCAGTTAGGGACATATATAAACTGTACAAAAAAAAAATCACATGTCGTTTTGTTAGTTGGTTACAGAAAATATACCCATAGAAATCGAAAATTTTGTCTCTGAAGAATTACCCACCTACGGTTTTGTTACTATAATAGATTTTAAGTAAAATAGATTAAGTAATTATGCTGTACTGTGAAAGAGCCCTGTTTGCTTAAAAGGAGGCTCCAAACACTAAACCCTTTTTTGTAAACTGAAGCACAATTTAAAAACTATTTTTATTATTATTAGTACCTGGGCGACCGAGGTCTGCTCTGGTGAAAATAGAGAATGTTCATTTAATAGTATAGGATAGTACCTACTAATTCCATGCTGCCATGTCATTATTCTAAGTCATTAATCTTGTTTTAAACTTTGGGCGACCGAGCACTGCTCTGATCAAAATACGGAGAAAACGAATTTTCCCAGATATGAGATCTAGTTAGATCGATTTTTCGCCCCCGTAAACCCCTATATTGCAACTTTCATCGAAATCGTTAGAGCCGTTTTCGAGAACGTGATTACAAATATTACTCGTTTAATAATATAGGATATGATTTTATTTATCAATTTTCATTTAGCCACGATCCTCTTTGAGTTCTTTAAAGAGATTATCACCTGAAATAAAATAAAATAGCATGTTTACTTCTATTAGAACAACAATATCGAAAAAACAAAGATCACCTAAATATTTTTTGTGCTTTACACGTTTTGAGCAAACAAGTTCGTCGGTGATTAACCTTGATTATTGGGTGCGGGTTCGATTCCCGATTATAGATATTTTTCGGTTAGAATTTGGCGGTTAGCAATATAGTTTTGGCGTGTAATAATGAATTATAGTTTGTCGGTTTGTTTGTTTTGGCTCAAATTAGTTTTTTTTATATTGAATAAAAAAATGGAAGCCTGCACTTTTGATCTTATTAAACTTAATCGGTAGGGCTATTGATAATTGGAATAATTCGTAGCAATCGCACAAGATTTAAATATGACTTGTATTGAAATTAAAGAGTTGAGGAAAAAATAATTTCTTAAAAACAGGGTTGTGAATGGCCTGCAAGATTGTTGAGATACAATTTCGGTGAAACACAAATTAAAACATTTTAGGACAATAATAAAAGTCGTAAGGATCTGATAATATTATGGTGAAATTGGCAATCTTAAACTTTCATGGATTGACCTACGACAAAGAAGAAATTTCTGGAGGAGCTCGTGGTTAATTAGTAACAGCCGCACGGTTCGATCCATCAGGTTAAGCTACGCTTGCCGAGGTTGGTCTGTGGATGGGTGACCATCTTAACATACTGAGACTCCTCCGTGCCTCGGAAAGCACGTTAAGTCGTTGGTCCCGGCTATCATTCGTAGATCTTTGACAGTCGTTACGGGTCGTCAGAAGCCCGAAAGTCTGACAACCAGTCTTACCAAGGGGTATCATATTACCCAGTTACTGGGTTGTGGAGGTCAGATAGGCAGTCGCTCCATGTAAAATACGGTATTCAGCTGCATCCGGTTAGACTGGAAGCCGACCCCAACATAGTTGAGAAAAGGCTAGGCAGATTGATTAAAAGAAGAAATTTCTGGATTAATTCATTAACTTGCTTGTTTAAAGGAACCTCCTCGATACTGTCTCAGCTCGTCCCACCCAACATTATCAAAAACTAATTTTCCCAAAATTTCATCGAAACTGACCTGACCTAACAGCCTATAATGACTTAATGCTAACCTTAAGAGGCGCCAAACACACTTTTTTCTCAAAAAACAAAGCATTTTACGCCCACTGTTGGTTTTACAATATTACTTAATCTCCTCGTTATAAAAATAAAAGAAAAAATGGCGCCAAAACAACGCTTCGGCGCGCTTTTTAAAGCCGCCATCTTGAAAAAAACTATTTTATTGGTTATTTTTATTGCTTGTTTTCGGTCAGTTTCGACTGCTGTTTGCTATAATCATAGGTTTTCTGTGAAATAGCTAGGTTGTAAATAATTTTTGTGAAATAATGGGCAAATGCTACTAAATAGGAGGCGCCTAGCTGGTGTTACGTTTGACGGCAGTAGATCTTTAATTTCCTGCAGGGAACTGACAGAAATTAGTGGTTGCCGAAATATTTGCAATATTTAAGCTCTCAGCGCACTCTAAGCCTCTAATCCAAGAAAACTATTGTCATATTAGAATTTGTTTCTGGCATCAAGTCTATAAAAGCGGCCAAGTGCGAGTCGGACTTGCCCATGAAGGGTTCCGTAGCAGCAAGTAACATTGAATGAAAGGTAAATTGCGGTTTACGATTTATGACGTATTAAAAAAAACTACTTACTAGATCTCGTTCAAACCAATTTTCGGTATATCATTTTTTTTGTTTTATCATTCTCTTATTTTAGAAGTTACAGGGGGACACACATTTTACCACTTTGGAAGTGTCTCTCGCGCAAACTATTCAGTTTAGAAAAAAATTATATTGAAAACCTCAATATCATTTTTAAAGACCTATCCATAGATACCCCACAGGCCACAAGTATGGGTTTGATGAAAAAAAAAATTTGAGTTTCAGTTCTAAGTATGGGGAAACCCCAATTTTTTTTTGTTATTATTCTATTTTTGTGTGAAAATCTTTAATGTGGTTCATAGAATACATCTATTTACTAAGTTTCAACAGCATAGCTCTTATAGTTTCGAAAAAAAGTGGCTGTGACATACGGACGGACAGACAGACAGACAGACATGACGAATCCATAAGGGTTCCGTTTTTTGCCATTTGGCAACGGAACCTTAAAATCAGCTCGTCAGTTAGGATTTCAATCATGATTTAATAATATTTTATTCGCGATTGAAAATTGCAAAAGCTTCGTAGATCTTTTACTATTTTTGCCGTGCTCTTCAGAATGACCTGGGGACTACCACAAGCTCATAAAGTAGTATTATTTTAATATTACTTCAGTGTGGGAAAGAGATGAAGCTCTACAGGACGTATAGCTCCATCTCTTTCTTCCACTGAAGTAATATTAAAATAATACTGCTTTTGAGGTGGTGGTAAGCCCCCTGCAAAAACAGACCACGCACAATCAATGGTTCCGTAGCTGGAATGAATTTATTCCAAGAACAAACTTAACATTGTAGTTGAAAAACATGTTCTCCCATACATTCTAACTGCAAATATAAGTTTGTACGCACTATATTAAAAGATTTGCCATGTTATTTTAAGACTTCTTATAGGTTTTCCTGTAATCTATGAGTAAAGAACCATTCTCTGTACTTTTTTCAAAATTTTAGGCACAGTAGTTTTAGATATCATATCATAAATATCTTTAAAAGTATTTGTTCTAAAATTATTAAAAAAATATATTTGGGATCCTTGCATCAAGCCCTTTCATTTAGTATGTCACGCGGTACGGTTAGCATTTTTCCAGTTTTTTTTTTCCTTTTGATTTACGGAACCCTAAAAATTTTTATGTAGGCATTGCTTACAAGTATTTCGCAGGAAATCTATTTCATATCCAATTGACCTGCGACACGAAAAAGATGTTAAGTATGTAAAAAAAAAAATTGTAAACACAGTAAATACTTCGTCTTCTCCCTCGATATCGACGATTCCAAATTATATAAGTTTCGACCAGGGGGCCTACCACCAACTCATAAAGCAGTATTATTTTAATATTACTTCAGTGTGGGAAAGAGATGAAGCTCTACAGGACGTATAGCTCCATCTCTTTCTTCCACTGAAGTAATATTAAAATAATACTGCTTTTGAGGTGGTGGTAAGCCCCCTGCTAAATTCAATTTTATTACCTACAAAAGAAGACCATTTTAATCCTAAACAAAACAATCTGTTTTTTTTTCACACATCACACCCAATTCTTTACAACCTTATATTATTTAGGCTTATCGTAAAGCAGGCACATTATTAAGTTAAATGAGGAGGCTATAAAGCTGCAACACTGGGCTGATACGATATAGCACCGATCGTGGGGACCGTTTAATTGGGTTGGCGAAACGCAGAGCGGCGCGCGCGCAGCTCGACAAAGATCAAGTTTTTGGAGTAGACAGACTAAAATGTATTACTGTGCAGAAATACATTGAATTTTTGGCCGGCTGGAAAGGAAGCTTGTTGTCGTTTTGGTAAAGCATTTTCTATAAAAATCATTTGAATAACTTTACTATCATTATACATCCTGCAAGATAATGTAGCGGTGAACTTTACACTCTGTTCCTCATACCACTAAATTGGATCACGTCGGGGTCACCAATTTAGTGGTATGAGGCGTTCCTCATACCACTAAATACGAACTTTACACCCCGTTGGGTGTAAAGTTCACTCATACACCATAGAAAAGGGAGGATCCTCCGACCAGACGGGTGTTGTGTCTGGCGGGCAACTGCCCATCGGTTTGAAGTCGGAATCTTGTATATATACGTATGTCGATCGCTCGGTATACACTAATTGCGCGATGCAGGATTTGTGTGACGTCATGTCTATGATGCGTAGTTCGTATGTGGCGGTGTAACGGCTACAATAACATACTTAAATAAGTCCTTCAAATAAAAAGAAAGAAGATTAGTTTATTCTGCAAAAATCTACTATCTGTAATATCTACAAATGACAAAACTATTCTCTTAAATAGGTACTGCAAACTATTAAGGACACACTCCTAAATATGTTTAGCAGATTTTTAATATTTCTCACAGAGGTCAGCCAGTCTTAGGCACAAACATCATCAGCTAATCTACTCCCTACTCTATGCCCTGCACATCCAATCAATGGATGATTTATGGCACAAAGCAGAGCGGATGTTTGTTTAATCGATTACCTTTATGATTATGACGGTAGCGCCTCAAGTGAGGCAGTGAGGCTGATTGCGCCTTTCTGACGGGAATGGTTTTTTAGTTTTTGGGTTTCAGTAAATGGGTCAATTGGCAGTGGTGTTATGTGGGGCTGGGATTTATCCTGTTAGCTTTTATGGAGCATAAGATGGTATTATAAATACTTTTCGACCACATGAAATTAAAGCTCCACTGTAGAATTAGTCTTCTTAGGACTAAGGTACAATGAACAAGGTTTGGTGAAAATTGTCTCGCTAAAGGTGACAATTTTTTTTAAAACTTTATTTCTCATTCTTTTCCCTTAAGCGAGATTTTCAGATTCTCAATTAAGATCAAACTCAAACTCAAAGCATCTATTTCAATTAAACCATTTACAGGCACTTTTGAATTGTCAAGGAATCGGTCAGTCAGAAATATGAAGCTAGTTGCCCATTCCAAAGCGTAGTAGGGATTACTATGGAGAAGAACGGGCAAGAAACTCCACACTCTTTTTTAAAAAAAATGTTACAATATATTGGTTACATCATTCTTGTTGGAATTATACATGTGAGAACAATGTAGAAAGACGTGCACGTTAGAAGCGTCCGTAATAAAAAGATAAAACAAAGAACAATTAAAAAATTAAAACAAATTAAAAATAAGCCGTAGCAACTAAGAGATGACCAGTCCTAACTGACGGCGCCCGTTCACGAACTGGATTAGCACCATTCATGAGAGATAAAATATACATTGTGTTTTTGATAGCGTATTTGATGTGCCTCGCTCGATTACTCCTGGTAATACAATGCTCATGACTAGCCATAAAATATATATTAACAAAAACTGTGTTTTCTTTATACATATAGTGTATATACAGGGTAGCACATCGATGCGAAAACTTTTACCATGGATTCATGGTAAAAGTTTTCGCATTGGTACATGATTCTGAAACTCTTTTTTTTTGGGTGGGAAATTATCAAATAACTTCTCCCGCTCTGGGTGGAGCAGGAGGGCGTGTCAGACTCTTACTGACTAAAACCCACCCGTATTCCTTCAGTTGCCATGTTGCCGAGGGCCACGGTTTTCCTTTCGGCCCATATTCGCAGCCCCGGCAGATGATTCTGAAACTCCTGCGTTGATAATTTTCATCGGTTATTTTTTTTTAAATCTGTTGTTTTATAGAAAAGTACAATACCTACGCGGTCAAAATGATATCGAATAGTTGAGTAAAAAAAAAAAATACTGACGAAAAATTTCAACGCAGGGAGGTTCAGAGTTATGTACTGAATCCACGGTAACAGTATTCGCGTCGATGTCCCTGCCACCCTGAATATTGCATACAATCTTGTCTTTCACCATGGCATAGATTCAATCTTCTTACTCTTATAAACTAGAAACAAAACTCTCACAAAAATCAAATCGAAGTTGACCAACAGGCCAATTTTTTCACAGCCTATATAGGTAACCTACATTCTCACCTTACCACCAGCTGATACCACAACAGACTGTAGTTAGAACAAGGGCGAGTTCACGGTGGGTGAGCGTACCTTATGGGAAAGTGGCTGAAGATGGCAGGACAGGTGGTGGGGTTCCCACGGGTGGTAGTTGCGTGTCGTCTGTACTTGACTTTATAATGTAAGTAGGTGTGTGAATAGTTAGATTAAGGGGAATAAGCAGGCGTCCAAATCAATCAGAATCTTGGGAAGAAGACATTTAGTCGAGACTTATGATTAAAGTTCTATTGAGAACAATCGACTTGTAATTATTTTATTTCATTGACGAAGCATGGCTCACTTTTTACCCCAGAAGGAAGGTAATGTTTTTCGAGAGTATGTTTGTATGTCTATTTCTTTGGCACGCTCTGTAGCCTAAACGGCTTGATGGATTTTAACATATGAGGTGTCGCTAGATTCGTCTTAATTGTGGGAGTGTCATAAGCTATATAATATTTATATATTGCATCTGCAAATACAAAAAAGGGAGGGATAGGTTTAAAAAAACTGCATTATTGGTATCAAATAAAAGCTAGTAATGAGTCAATATATATTATTTTAATAAAACAAAACGTTTGAAAAAAAAAAAATAACCCGACTACAAAAACACATAACTGAAAAGAGAAAAACAAGCATTATAATCTATAGAATTTTGGTATTGCAAGCGGGACAAACAAAATTTACGCCATCATTTCAGGTTATTGGTTTTAATTCTGGTCTTATATAATTTGGAATCGTCGATATCGAGGAAGAAGACGAAGTATTTACTGTGTTTACAATTTTTTTTTTTTACATATTTGTAACATCTCTTTCGTATCGCAGGTCAATTGGATATGGAATAGATTTCCTGCGAAATACTTGTAAGTAATACATACAAATTTTAGGGTTCCGTAAATCAAAAGGAAAAAAACGCGAAAAATGCTAACCGTACCGCGTGACATATCAAATGAAAGGGCTTGTTGCGAGGATCCCAAATATTGTTTTTTAATAATTTTAAAACAAATACTTTTAAAGATATTTATGGAAATAGATGAAAATTTAACCCTTATCTAAAACTACTGTGCCTAAAATTTTGAAAAAAGTACAGAGAATGGTTCTTTACTCATAGATTACAGGAAAACCTATAAGAAGTCTTAAAATAACATGGCAAATCTTTTAATATAGTGCGTACAAACTTATATTTGCAGTTAGAATGTATGGGAGAACATGTTTTTCAACTACAATGTTAAGTTCGTTCTTGGAATAAATTCATTCCAACTACGGAACCCTTGATTGTGCGTGGTCCGTTTTTTGCTGTTTCTTGTTGTTTTATCATTTTGATCTTACACAAACCAAGAAAGAAATACTTGTGTTTGGGAGACAATGAATTTTAGCTAGTTGTATTTACTTCTCTGCTCACCCTCGCTGAAATGGCCTGATACCTACCCCAACAGAACCCAATACCGTTGATATGGTAATGTGAGTAATGTGTCACGGTCTGGTGACGTCATTCGATGTACATTACTGGCGTAAATCGCGATACCATCAGTAATTCAGGAACAGATGCATAGTGACCATTTGAATGTCGTAGTAGCGATGAACGTGCGATATGAACTTTGGCTACTCTTCATAGGTTCAACTTTTGTAACACTTGCAAAACGTTCAACCTCTCTTAACCCGTCTAAAAGAAAATATAATTATTTAGCACAGACAAAAAGGCACACAACACATTATAATTATAACATAAGTAAAAAAAAAAGAAACAAATAAAATGTGTAAAATAGTTACTGTACTGCTTGCCTTAGCGGGTAAATAAGGATATAGATTATGAGTTTTTTTTTTAGATTTCCATCTTCAAAAGATAGTAGACATCTGAACAACGAAAACTTTTTCTGTAAAACTGAAAAATATGGAACACCAGATCAGAATCATTTATTTGCAAAGAAGGAAAATGTGAATGTAGTACCTACACTAGTGGACCGTTTTTTTAGTTCAAAATCCTAACTGAGACACTGGTGCCGATTCCCTTGTTCACAAAATAAACTAAATTTAAGTTCAGTGCATCTTTTTCTTTCTATTTCATTAAGAAAAGAACAGAAGATAAATTTTAGTTTAGTCCTGTCAAATTAATCAGCGCTTGACGTGAATTGACGTAATTTTAGTAGGCAAGTTTTAATCACGTCTAAACTTGTATGGAGTAGTGACAGGAGCTGATTAGTTTGACAGGACTAAACTAAAATTTATCTTCTGTCCTTTTCTTAATGAAATAGAAAGAAAAAGATGCACTGAACTTAAATTTAGTTTAGTTTGTAAACAAGGGAATCGGCACCAATACTCACAATACGTATTTGAGAGGACATTTTCATTAGTGAACTATTGAACTCCACAGCTTTCTACTTCAACCTCAGACCAATAAAAAAGTTAATCTGAGACTTCAACAAACACTTTCCTCTCACCACCTACGAGTATAACACCCATTATTATCAACTAATCAACAGACTAAATTTTTCCAGAAACCCCTAAACTGACCAACTGGGAGTCGAACCAGTGACATATGGCGCGTCGGTTACCACGTGTCGCCCACCTGAGCGTGCACGTGCTATCCACGGGTTTTTGTAACCAATATTAACCATCAAACGATTTGTTGGGAGCTGGCAGATTAGTTACTGTGTACCTTTTGTGTTAGGGAGTCTGGGTACATCTTTTACTGAGTTTTACACAGGTGGCAAACTTAGGGATTTTTAGAAGTTTTCGCATAGTTGCTACGGATAAGTGCTTTGATATCCTGATTGGCGAAGTCACTTCTGCGCTAAAGGTGGTGGTTTAATTTCCAGACGAAACAAAATGGTTTCTTCAATCTTGAAATGATTGTTCGAGTCTGTCTCGGTAAACGCACTCCTTGTACTTTCAGAGGTCATTTCTAATAGTGAGGATTTACATAAACATAACATCACGCCTTGTTTCCCCGAAGGGTTGGGCAGAGGTGTTCTTGTAGCAGGTACACCCACATTTCGCCAGTAATTTTTAAGTCCCATGTAATAGGGGGCGAGCCTATTGCCATCAACCGGGCACAAATCCAGACTCCGGGCTGCTACTGAGAAATTTCAGATAGAAAACCCAATAACACTTTGCCCGACCCGGGAATCGAACCCAGGACCTCATGCTCAGCAGTAGCGCTTGCGACCACTAGACCAACCAGGCAGTCAGAGAGGTCAGTTAGGATTTAAAACTATTTCAATTCAATTTTATTTCCTACTGCAAGACGCGTCAGACTTTCATACGGGTTAAAGAACAAAGCATCTAATATCATGCTTTTTTACATTGATTTTCTTTGCCATAAATCAATGCCTAAAAATAACCTAAAAAATCATTTTGGCATTTCTCAGATTTGAAACTTGATAATACAATATTTTCCATTAATAGCTGAAACTCAAAGACACACAAAAACTTCAAAGTCATTACAAGCAAAAGTCAAACACATTATAATTGAACAAAGAGGGGTAAATTCAGGGTCAATTGTAAGTCACAGGGGTGTACATCACCCCCTGGTGTATGTTCAACAATTTTAATTAGCGACCGACTGACAACCGTTAGTAACATATGCGTGGCTTATGGGACGTTTTGTGGAGCTCAAATAGCTATGGTAGGTCAAATAAAATTACTATTTTAATGTTCGTTATTGATATCCATATTTTTGTAAAGTTTGATTTGTGTAGGATAAAGTTAATTAAGATGGTACAAATCTTATGGGATTAAAGAGGAAAGAAAGCAGAAGAACTAGGCGAGTTGGTAAGTTGGTTGAAGTGAGTTTTAAGAAAGAGTGTAATGGAAAGTTGAGTTAACTTACTGTCCAGACTGAGATACCCGGCCCTAAACCACAAAAACAATTATAATTTACAAATTTTACAAATCTGTACCACAAAACCCGATGCCACACAATTGTATTGGAAAAACCTTACAAATATGTAAATTGTAGTGACAAGTCTAAAGTATACATAGTCCTCATGCTTTTAAAAATGCGAAAGAAAAGGAGATTGTAAATTGTAAATCATAATTATGGACATAATTATTTGTAATTTCTGCGTTACGCAATTTTTTATACAATTTAACAATATTGTAGAATTGTAGACTTATAAAGTTTTGTGGTATAGGGCCCAGTAGGTAACTATGTATATCACAAAGATGTATCTAGTAAGCTTATTGACGTTAGGTGCCAGATTAGACCAAATACAATATAGTCGATCCGTCGTCATCTTTTTTCTATCAATTCTAGGCCGCATTCCGAGTTAAGTTAAAAGTGATTATATGGCGTCATCATCATCTGCCTAGCCTTTTCCCAACTATGTTGGGGTCGGCTTCCAGTCTAACCGGATGCAGCTGAATACCAGTATTTTACATGGAGCGACTGCCCATCTGAAAAGTGATTATATGGCGTATCCGACCAAATTTAATAGTCACAAAATATAAGGTTTATTGAGTAATAATTGTGACTTTGGACTTTGGTTGGATTCGCGATATTATCACTTTTATCGTAACACGGAATGCGGCCCTAGACTTTCCTTAACAAAAATCTTTTACGGATATAACTACCTTATTCTAAATTAACCCCAAATTTCATCAAAGCGAGGTGAAATCCCGTCCCCAGTAGAAACATTACGAAGATTTCAACACACTACCTGAGATCCGAACTTTTTCGACAATAATTCGTCCATTTTTTTTTATCACAGTGATACTTCGGTCATTATTTTGTCATAAAATACTCTATCAAAACATTTTTGGGGATACGAGACGGATTCGGATGATTGGAGGAGTTTTTTTGTGAAAATAGCGAGCCGACACGGTTTGTTGTGGGAAGATTAGGTTGTAGCGATTTGCATTGTAGGAGTGAGGAGTTTGGGTGATAGTGGTGCCGATTCCCTTGTTCACAAACTAAACTAAATTTAAGTTCAGTGCATCTTTTTCTTTCTATTTCATTAAGAAAAGGACAGAGGATAAATTTTAGTTTAGTCCTGTCAAATTAATCAGCGCCTGTCACTCTCCATACAAGTTTAGACGTGATTAAATACTTGCCGATTAAAATTACGTCAATTTACGTCAAGCGCTGATTAATTTGACAGGACTAAACTAAAATTTATCTTCTGTCCTTTTCTTAATGATATAGAAAGAAAAAGATGCACTGAACTTAAATTTAGTTTAGTTTGTGAACAAGGGAATTGGCACCACTGACGAGAGAGTGTAGAGAATGGTGTGGTGTTTAAGATCTAGGATTAGCACTACAATTTTGAAGTGAAAGCTTCTTTAGGCGCGTTGGGCATTTTTGAGATGGGACTAAACCATTGATATAGCGACACTGTGACGACACCAGCTTTTGACCGTTAAAAAGACACCAACGCGTTGATTACAGCGGTGCGTGGAATAAAAGACATCAACGCGATGATCACGGTGCCGATTTTTTTTCAAGTTTTCACTTCTGTCGGCACTCCCGGAGTGCCACTGTTTCTTTTTTCAAGATTGCCTAGAATAAATAGTCCGAGACAGTTTCTACTCTGCTATACTCGTATTAGGTGTGAGAGCAGGTGGTGGCTCAGTGGTGACGGCCGCGACTTATGAGTCGCAAGACGGTGAAGAAAAATATCTTTAGTTAACCGGCATGTTCTAGAACAAAAAATTCGAAGACATGTGTCATCTACCAACCCGCACTGGGCCCGCAGTGGTGGATAACGGTCCACTCCTCACAGAAAGGAGGCCTGTGTCCCAGCAGTGGGAAGATTAATAGGCTGACTAGCAACGCCCCACGGTGTCACCCGCATAAGTCTTGATCTTGAGGGAATATTGGGATAAAAAGTATTTGATCAGTTAATCCAGTGTACTATCTGTGTGACAAATTTCATTGAAATTCGTACAGTAGTTTTTACGTAACAAACATTCATCCATCCTCACAAACTTGCACATTTATAATATTAGTAGGAAGTAGGATTATGCATGCATGTATACTCTTAGGTTTTTTAACCCAATATCATCAACGCTGACAATTTAATAAGCATGATGACCTCCGGCTTCTGAGTTCACCAATTACCTAGTTTATGTGGTGAAAATTAGAAGCCGGTAAATTGACACGGCTTTATATCTATACAGTGTGTCTTCATAATGTGCATATATCGAAATGAGCGAATCTATGATTAATTTTTAAGACAGAAAAATATTTAAAAAAATCTAAATTTTTTTTTAATACTTTTTATGGAATTAAAAAAAAATTGTAACAAAACTGTTTAACTTTTAAACTGAAACAGCTATCGCGATGAAATAAACTCCATAATAATTGGAAGTAATTAAGCGTCCACATAAAATTAAAATTGAGAAAAAATCTACCCTCAATTGAAAATAAACATGTTTTTTTTGTAAAAATCTGTATTTTTTTCATCAATTTTTACAATAATTGTAAAATTTATAAATAAGATGCCCAAGAGAATAAAATAATAATAATAAAAAAAATTACCATATTTCCGTCGATAAAATTAAGCATAGATTCCCCTCATTTCGATATGTGCACATTATGAAGAATCACGCTGTATAGATGGATGGACTAAAGGGTTTTGCCAACAACTTTGCTTGTTCATGTTAGAATATGGATACCATGACTTAAACATGAACCTAATAGTTCTGCACCTACCAAGCCTTTTCCCAACTATGTTGGGGTCGGCTTCCAGTCTAACCGGATGCAGCTAAATGCCAGTATTTTACATGAAGCTCAGATAGGTAGATCAGGGGTATCTACCTATCTGAGCTTAGTAAGACTGATTGTCAGACTTGCTTCCGACTACCGGTAACGACTGTCAAAGATTCGTGCTTTCCGAGGCATGGCGAGGGGGGTAATGGCTGATCTTTGACTTTTGCTCGTGAACGGGTGCTGCTTGTGGTGACTGGTCGTCTTGCTGATCATGGTTTTGTTATTGTTACTAGTAATTAACTGTTCATTTATTTTACCCCGATGGTTCTAGTTTATCATTTATAACTGCCAATTACAGCTTTATGTAAGCGGGCACGCCCTTTATGTCTGGAGGCTTTTATTTAGATATTTGGTTCTTTTTACGTTTAGTTTTTTTTTTTTTTTTAATATTGCTTTAGTATAGTTCTCGATGTTTTTGGTTGGTATATTGGCGTGTGCTAGCTGGCATATGGTCTATAATTTATCATTTGAATTATGTTTTGTGTTGCATAATGTAAGTAGTTTTGCATACTATTGTATAGAATCATTTTTCTAACTTGAACAAACACCACTTCTTCTTCCCAGCTAAAGGCACTAGGAAGTGGTGAAGGGTGGGCGTTTTTGGGGGACTGTCTTATGTAATTTTGACGTTCGAAAAGTGCTGATTCTCAGCCTAGTTTGAATAAATGACTTTTGAATTTGAATTTTCTCGATATGTAATGGATGGTCACCCATTCACGGACCGACCTTGGCAAGCGTAGCTTAACCATCGATCTCCTCACGACGAGCCCCTCATGAAACTAATAGTTAAAAATAATTAAATAAATACAATATTATAGAACGTGAGAAGTTCATCCCTTTCTGTATGATTATACAGGCACGCTTATTTCGCAGACCGCGGCGCCAAGAAGGAATGCTCCATTTAAGCTCGACTTTTTTGAGTCAACCCTTAACAAGGGGTGACAAAAACGTGTCAAGGTGTCAACGGGTTGCGCAGGCGACGATTGTGATGAACGACTAACGGATAAACATTATCTAAATCGATAAATAATGACACTATATTTTGTCACTTCACCCTTTTGTCACCCTTTGATTTTGATGCTCATAATCTGCTCTGGCAGTTTGGTAATTATTTTGAAGTAGGTCAAAAACACTGGGGCTGATGGTCATCTCAAAAAATTGTAAAGCAACCTACCTATTCCTATAACCAAGGTTTTTAATTGACGTCTGATCTGTGCCATGTTTACGACTTTACTGTCTGTCAAAAGAGTTTTTATTATATTCCTTACCGTCTTGTTTTACGCATTGGTAAGAGTATCGACATCTATTGTATATTTTGGAAACGTCAGCCTGCGACTGTAGCGCCACATTGTAAAGTTTGTATTCTTAGTTTATTAACTTTTTAGTAGATGGCGCTGTTCTCAATTATCATAAATGAAAAACCTTTTACTAACATTCTTTAAATTAATTAATTTAATACAATAATAAAATAATCTAAATGCCTCATAAAAAAAATTACAAATGCATAAACTGTCTTCTATCAGTCTCTTTTTGGAACAATTTGTGAGTAGGTATTCTATGACCACATAGAATTTAGTAGGTGAAGCCTTTTTCTTCCAATTCTTCTCGAACTTGCTGAGGATTTGGCCAGAAGACCATCAGGATCGTTGACCCTGAAACAGGAAATAAATCATTAGTTAGGTAAATGCTTTAGCTTAATAATAAGTATCCTACCTATTTTGTATCTGATACCAGAAAGATAACTAGTAGTACGTACCTACTAGTGATGTACCGGATATCCGTATCCGCGGATATTCGCGGATATCTGAGGGAGAACAAAAGATCTGTATCCTGTATCCGTTCAAGTTCCACCAAAAAGTAACGGATAGGTACAGATATTTTGTCTCCCTCGGATATCCGCGGATATCCGCGGATACGGATATCCGGCACATCACTAGTACGTACTAAAATAAAGAAAAGTGAATATCTTCTTGTCTCTAAGAGAGCCTCTTTAAGATAAGAAAGTATCTACTCAAGTAGGCTGTCTCCATATCCTCCTAAATTGTCTCATTTAGGTATAAAAATTCCATACTAGGTCAAATAGCCAGTCACTTCATGTAACACACTTGTATTCAGCTGCATAGGGTTAGACTGGACGTCGACTCCAAAATAGTTGGAAAAAGCTAAGCAGATTATACATTGATAAAAATTTAAATTAATAAGTGGACCCCAATATAAAAAAAACAACCGACTTCCAAAAAAAAAAAACACTACAAAGTGAAAAATAACTTTAATTTCGGAAGTCGGTGTCTTTGGTTTTGAATTTTGTTTTTTGCCACCGACTTATTTACCCCCACACAAATTCGAATACCATTACCTGCTATGTAAATAACAGTGACAGGAAGTTATCATATCATCCAGATACTAAGTGAGACAAAAAAAAGGAATTATTGAAGCTAACTCAAAAAACATAGGTACAAGCAAAGTTAATAAAATTTATATCATCAAAATCGGTTCACCCAGTAGAAAGTCCTGAGGTAACAAACATAAGTCGAAAAAACAGTCGAATTGAGAACCTCCTCCTTTTTTGAAGTCTGTTAAAAATAGTAAAAGAGATTCAACCGAATAAAAGCGTTTAAAATCTTATCAAATAATACAAGTATAGGCCATCCACGAAGACGCGCCCCACTCCGCTCCGCTCCGTACTAAAGTACAGCTTACAGTACAGTAATCGCGGAGTGGGGCGCGTCTTCGTGGATAGCACTATCTGTCACTAAGAAAGTATTTCTTACCTGCAGTAAAAACTCCAAAGACAGTAAAAGCCTCATGGCAGTGCAGATCCAACGTGGCTCCAAGGAAGTTAGAGCCGACGGCAGCACCAGTTCGCCCCACCATGTACATTACGCACATTGCCATAGCCCTGAAATAATTAAATGATATGATTTAGGATTTAGAGGTATGATGATCACGACGGGTTTACCAATTCGGGGTTAGAGGCATGAGGAACACGGTGTACCTACTTAAAGTTCACTCATCCTCTTTAAAAAAGGGAGGATCCTCCGACAAGACGGGTGTCGTGTCTGGTGGACAACTTTCCAACAATTGATGTCGGATAGTCATATATATGTCATTCATGCGATAAACTCTAATTGCGCGATGCAGGATTTGTATAACGTCAGGATTTTGTGTGACGTCAGATCCTTGATGCGTAGTTCGCATGTGACGATGTAGAGCCGCCACAGGTAGGTTCAGAAGATATCCACAACGGGAAAGCTCTTGGCTTGCATCTCACCTGATGGTAAGTGATGATCAGGCCGAAGGCAAACTTCACCGGGAATCCTCAACCACAGAGGCACTGGCTCTAACCTCTAACTAACGAAACATAATAATGCTGTTAACATCGTTGTTATGACGACAGACTTAGATCAAAACAGATCCATATACTCAAAGACAACAGAACTTCCAGATGAACCATAATTATTGTGCTAAAAGAAAGGACTAGCTAATTAGCTAGCTTGTAGGGGTTCGTGGCTAAAACATATTATCAGTCGCTCGTCGATCGTCAAGATTAAGCAACGCTTGCCGAGGTTGGTTCGTGGATGGATGACCATTCATTACACACCGAGAGCCCTCCGAGCCTCGGAAAGCATGTTAAGCAGTTGGTCCTGGCTGTCATTCGTAAATCTTTGACAGTTGTTACGGGTAGTCAAAAACCGAAAGTCTGACAACCAGTCTTACCAAAGGGTGTTGCCCAGTACCTAGGTAGTGGAGTTCAGATAGGCAGTCGCTCCATATAATACTGATATTTAGTCGTATCCGGTAAGACTGGAAGCCGACCCCAACATACTTGGGAAAAGGCTAGGCAGATTATGATACTTGAAAATAGGATTTCCAGAGACATAAAGTATAATCTTGACGTAAAGAGTAGTAAAAGGGTTGACACAAAGGAAAAGGCGGCATGAAACTACAAAATTCCAATCATCTGCTGGTTGTTGAAAAACGTCGTCACTCAAAATGACGTCACTCTTTGTTCATAGGTACAGATTGATCATTTGAACTAGACATTCGCCAACGTCCATACTATGTTGAATACACCGGTTCTCGTCCGATCACCGAAGTTAAGCAACATCGGGCGCGGTCAGTACTTGGATGGGTGACCGCCTGGGAACACCGCGTGACGTTGCCTTTTTTGTTTCTTTTAATTTTTTGCATACCAAGCAATTAAATTATTTAAACTAATTTATTAATATGAATTTTTGGTCGGTTTTTAGTAAATGATTCAGGTTTATTACAGTTGTAATAGCAATCATGTAATTGCGTTTTATTAAAATAGGTTTTTATTTTTATTAATTTATTTATCTTTTGTATAGATTCTTTTCTATTTTATTAAGTACCTGGTACTTATTGAAAGACCTACACTGTCCTCCCATACCTAGTAACACTGTTATGTTAAAGTATTGTAAAAGTCAATTATTTTTAAAAGAATAACCGTGGAGTTTCTTGCCGGCTCTTCTCCATAGGAAACGACCAATTGGAACCGTGCACCTAGCTTCTGACGTTTCATAAGTGCCCTTGTAGGTTTATGTGAAATAAAATATTTTGATTTTACTAACCTCAGTTGTGTAGGGAACACATCCACGGCAATAGCCGCCAGTATAGAGGCAGCACAACCTGAGCACAGGGAGATGATAAGCAGCACAGTTGCCGCGATACCCCCGGGGACGAAGGCAGCTCCCACAGTTGCGATGCCACAGATAAACATTATACCACCTGGAAATTAATAGAAAACATTATCATGTTATTGAAATGATCAAAAGAGTGACCAAAATTGGCCTAAATTACTTGATTCTTACACTTTTATTGTTTGCAGAACAACATTTTGTTTTTTTTTTATGTAAGGCATCTCGTAGTTGACCTCTGAGATCATGACTACTTAACCGGGCTTTCCTGTGGGTGCCTTAAGCTACTACACTTAAAACCTCCAGCCAGGGGTTATTCAACTATGCTAATTAAAACTAGGTGAACGCTCGCTAAGGGCACCCCCTGTGGGGTACGAACCTTGGCTTAGGGCGTCAACCGGAGGGAGGACATCAAGGACGGGACGGGCTGGATTAAAGTTTTCATCGTCATTATTAGTCGGGGAATTAAAAGCTACGTGCTCAGCTGCAACAACTGCTGGCGTTATCGAGCAAGGGTGCAGAACAACAGCCACACGACTTTCGTATATCAAGTTATATCAATCAGTCCGTCGTGGGTAGAACCTGGAAGAGGCTGGCACAGAAGCGTGGGGATCGGCAAAAGAAAACAGAGGCCTATGCCCAGCTGTGGGCAAAATCGGACTATGAATGATGACGATAATGAGGAAATATTGTACTGTGCATAAGAAAAACAGATGGAGTAAGGCACTTGAACATCATGTGCCCTCACATCATGTGGCCTCACACACATCGCGGAAGATGCGAGACTGACGTAATTTTGCCATGTTTGGCTTGCCGCCTAAATCCATTCCTTTTACCTCTTCTAACTACAGGCAAAACTCATACATGGTGCGAGCGAGTAAGGACTTTAATAATCTTTGTAAAGAGTTCTCATTTGACCCATTTACAACCAAAACCTATTCTGCACGCGCTCGGCTGAACGCTGACTTTTTTTAAAAGTGCTTAGTACTTATTGTACCTTATATATTATAATATGTACACTTAATCTTTTTTATCGTGCTTGTTAGTGATCCTAAGAATTCTACTACTTTTTCTGTTGTTACCCGTGGGAACCTGTAATTGGCTCTATGTTTCTTAAACAACTGTTATCCATTTGTTATAGCTGTTGGTTCTTCTATTAATAAATAAATAAAAAAACATAATCTTAGTGACTTCTTACTTTGAAAACAAGTACAGTAGTGACAATTCTCTCTACGTTCCAGGGACCCCTAATTGATTCTGAAAACTTAACAATACAAATTTTTTTCACAGACAACTTACTGTATAACATCTTCTTGCCAATTTTATTGATGAGGAAGCCTATGGCTAAGTACGTGAGCGCGAACACCACCCCCATGGACATGGATATGGGGAACACTCCCACTGACACCTCTGACTCGCATACTGCTTCGTCAGAAGACACCATCTGGAAGAAGAAATATTAGTATTTGATTATACTAACCTTTCGTGAACAACATGAAATAGATTTAGAAAAAAAAGGGACGAGTTAAGAAAAAAAAAAGTTTTTTTTTTGGAACATTTTTTTGGGTGGGTTAATTTTCAAATAACTTCTCCCGCTCTGGGCGGAGCGGGAGAGCGTGTCAGACTCGTACTGACTAAAACCCGCCCGTGTTCCTTTAGTTGCCTGTATTGTCAGGGGCCACGGTATCCCTTTCTGACATTCCCGCGACCCCGACGACTTTCCCGCGATCCCGGCAAAGGTTTGTCTCATAGTCTCTAGATAGACATTATTCTCTAGATAAATGAAGAAATTAAACAGAATTTTATGATATTTTCTAGATTAGGTGACCGTTACTTATCCAAAAGTTGTGACACAAGCAGTTGAGCGAAAAAAATGCATGTGTAGCCGAAAATCAAAATATGGTTATTTATTATTAAAATGGAAGTACTTACGCTAATATTATCGAATTTATCACGTATGATCTGACATATCGTGATACTTTTATTTGTATTACTTCTTAAAATAGTGTTCAGTATATCTGGAACCCAAACATAGAGACCACTCGACCTGGAATACAAAAACAATAGTCCATTATTGCAAAGGCCGGGAAATAGGCAATTGCAGGTCGATTATGAGTTTGGAGGCTGAGCCGTAGGCGAGGACTTCACTAATACGAGACAGGCAATTGCCATTTCCGCCGAGACATATATAGTGCTTTTCTCAAAAGAATGCTGGAAAATAAAAATAGTTAAATTTCCATAATTTTTCAAGTTAATGCCGTTTTTAACATGAATGTACATTTCAGCATGGAATAAATTGCCCATAATGAAGATGGCTTTTTCGTTTTAGTAATCTCATTAAAATACGACAAAAATACACAGTTTGTAGAAAATGTTCACTTTATTCTCGTTTTTCCAAATCATAAAATTTTCATATACTTTCATAAATTTTTCTTTTGACTTCGCTGGAAGCAGGTTTTCCATTGCTAATTTGGCTTCTGATTTTAAATCTGGTGGAGTACAATCAATCTCCATTTCACTCTCTGAACCATTGGAACTCATTTTAATAATCTATTATATAAGTAAATAACAAATCAAGACGAATTTTCAGCTTTGCCGCCAATTTTCTATTTATCATCTGTGCCCAAAGGCAAACGCATCTATGGCTATACAGCCACGTGAACGCAATTTGTACTAAGCAAAGAGAACTTTGGTATGCCAAGAATGATAAAAGAGATCCAATCAAAGAGTATTTAATAACCCCAGCACGCCATTTCATACAACATTGCCGGAGCGTTGTAATGTTCCAAATTCAAAAAACGCGCCTGCAATGGATTTGATTTTCTTTGACCGTAAATTCGATATTTCGCTTGTTCTTTGTTCGAAAATAATGACAATATTTCCATGCATGTTTGGGATTTTTTTTTATTAACTTTGATAACTTTACTGTAAAGTGTAAACTACAAGGGATGTGTATCCTATTTTCCTACAAGAAAATATTCTCGTCAAAGCAAAAAGTGTACCAGAACGGAACAGCTCATGAGCTTTCATTGGCTTTTCAGTGACCTCACCTCCTTTAAACCGATATCAGACGCTCAACTCGGGGGTGACGGTTAATTTTTTTTATTCCACGTTCACGCATCACCGACCAAATTATATAGGAGACATTCATCAGCTCCTTTCATTTCATTTTTAGATCATTCAATACAAAAAGAAAGATTTTAAAGTTGATGTGATGAATGCCGAAATCCAACATCGTTGAATCTGTTTAGTATTAATAATGAATTAATTTTTCACTTTTGATTCATTTATTGCTCAGACCTTTCACTTAGAGTGAAAAATGCCATATGAATTATATCGGCTTTAATAGTATATTTGAACTTAAAAGAGCCTTTTTAGGGTTCCGTAGTAAACAAGGAACCCTTATAGTTTCGTCATGTCCGTCTGTCTGTCTGTCTGTCCGACCGCAGTCTAGCTCCGAGACTCTTAGTACTAGAAAGCTGTGATTTGGCATAGGTATACATATAAATTACGACGACAAAGTGGTAAAATAAAATTATGAATTTTATATTTTTTTTTGGGTACCTCCCTACACGTAAAGTGGTGATGTTTTTTTTTCTATCCCATGATGTGGGGTATTACTGAAAAGATCCTTATAAAAAATTGTGAGTAAGTAAAAACCATTTTTGGATTCAGAGATCCGTTTGCGAAATATTAAGCTTTAAAGTGCTAATTTTTGTTAGAGTCAAGTGTCCCCCCCTCCTGTCAGCTAAATGGTTGGTTTTGAATGTGTGAAAAAAATCACAGCAGTAATTTATATAACGAAATTAAAAGAAAAACTATCACAGCTAAGTAGGCTCTACAAGTTCGAGTAATAATCGACCAACTTAACTTTGCAGTTGCAAAAACATGTTTTATACGAAATGTATGGGAGAACATCTTTTTCAACTACAAAGTTTGTGTTTGGGATAAATTCATCCCAACTAGGGAAACCTTCATTGTGCGTGGTCTGACACGCACTTGGCCGGTTTTTAACTACAATATAGACTATGCGACCAGCGACAAAAAAATGTTATGCTATGAAATGATTGTCACTTACACCATGAATACTGCGAACATCGATATGTGTGATATAAACACACATCTTAGGAGAGGCACCTTGAACATGAGCCCCACGTTCTTGACAGCGCCCGCGAAGCCTCCAGCCTTGATCTCTTCACTGCCTGTTATAAGTTTCTGCACCTGGAAAGGATAGAATAAAACTGTGTGTCAGAAATAGTTTCAAGGTGAATTGCATTGGGTTGTCATACAAAGCCCTGAACCCATAACCGTTAAGATAGAAGGGTTCAATAATGAGGTGGAGGTCCGTCTTCCTCCGCCCCAAAAGAGAAAAAAAAAATACAAAAAAACCGCCTTCCAAAAAAACACTACAAAGTAAAAATAGACTAAATAACTTTAATTTCGGAATTCGGTGTCTTTGGTTTTGATTTTGATTTTTCGGTTTTTGCCACCGTCTTCTGTTATTTTTGGAAGTCGTTTTTTTTATAATAAGTTTTATTTTTACATCTGTTAAGTAATTGACAGTGACAGGAACTTATCATTCATCCACATACTAAGTGGAAAAAACACGTTATTATTGAAGCTAACTCTACCCAAGCAAAGTTGATAAAATTTGTATGGGACCACCTCTAAAATATGACCTACCAAATAAAAAAGAATCATCAAAATTAATTCATAATTGGCGGAGTAATCGCGTAACAAACAGTCAAAAAAATAACTGTCGGATTGAGAACCTCGAAGTCGGTTAAAAAACAGGAATTGGGGAAGGTGTCGTATTGCTATCTAGGTCCTTTATACCCTTATCAAAAAGTCTATAACATAGTGGGCGGCAGTCAACGCCTCACAGGATGTAAGAATCATTACAAATATGTATACATAGAGTTATGAGGAACAGGGTATAAAGTTCATTAATCCTCTACAAATAATAGAGAATCCTCCGACCAGGTTGCTGTGTCTGGTGGGCTACTGCCCAACGATTGATGTCGGGACAACAAATTGTCAAACCAGTAATATTATAATTTCACTAGTGAAATAATAATTGCACAAAACTTTGTCAACCGCCTCCATTTCCCACAATTTAACGGGCTCATTTCAGTGACATTATAATTCCACTGGACCTGAATAATATTTTAACAATTTCACTGTATGTGCAAGCCCGTTAAATTGTGAGACGGTCAATGATTGGTCCGTTTCCAATGTCATGCCTTACTTATATCATAAAATGATTATATCATAAAATGACTTCTACACGTTATTATGCAGACCTTAAAGGCGGATGAAGAAGAGTTGACCAATCAAAACGCACGTAGACCCCACTACAAACTTGACTCATAATGTCATAATATTCCTAGGATTTATTATAAAATCACTACAACGTTCCCGTGAAATTACAATAACAGTAAAAAAAAATCCGTTAAATTGTGTTGTGAGAAATGGAGGCGGTTGACAAAGTTTCGTGCAATTATGAATTCACTAGTGAAATTATAATATCACTGGTTTGACAATATCCCTGCGACAGATATCTAACTTAGTCGCGCGGTAAATATTACTTGCAGGATTTTGCGTGACGTCAGTGTGATGCGTAGTTCACATGTGGCGTTGAAGATGCACACAAATATTTATACTCCATTTGAAATAAGATTAGACATTTAACTAAACCTTTTTTACAGTCCGTTCAACCGATTTTGACTTCTATTGCATTGGTGGCATGACAAATGGCAGCTGCACTAAACAGTTGGTTTGTAACCACTTTTTTTGCTTTTAATGCCATCCTTGTGCCTACGGTATAGAAGTCAAAATCGGTTGAACGGACGGTAAAAAAGGTTTAGTTAAATGTCTAATCTTATTTCAAACGGAGTATAAATAGATATGCTGAAACGCTTCTTACTTTAAAACTTTGAAATACATGCGTGGTTTAGTCTATGCCTAAATCTTATTTAAAGACACCTACTATCCTACTTCAATAAATCACTCAGTTTTTATTACGTTGTTTTAAATAAGCATGATGCGATAACATCGTGTGCTCTGCGGCTTAGTACCATCGCAGTAGATACTGCGCTAATCATTTGTATATTTTGTATCTAGTTTCAACCGAAACCACTCGTGTATGAAATTACTAATTATTATTGCTAATGAGTTGTTAACCTGGCTTCACGCTAGATTAATGTTAATCTATTGTTGGTTACGTACATACTCTTTAATTAATGAGCCTAATCGATTGGGGTTTTTATTTGTTTACACTTATACACTTACAATAAACATCAAAGGCTTCGGCCTGCAGAAAAGTAACTAGCATTGATCAATAAGGATGATACATGAGTAAAAAAAAAAATAATTAAATTTAGACCGCCGGTTTTTTTTTTTAATTACGTTTTCTAAAAATGAAACCTAGCTAGATCGATTTATACTAAATACTAAATTTCATGAAAATAGTTGGAGCCGTTTCGGAGATTCAGATTAATTTATATCAAGAATTGCTCGTTTAAAGGTATTAGATTACTTACATAAAACGCATTAAAGTTGGGGAGTAAGGGTTACTACGTCACAGTTAAGTATAAAATCTACATACTCGTGACGTCATGGCACATTTTACCTCAATGTATTGCCGTAATCAGGAAAAGGAAGCAAAGGGCAAAATTCATAGATCGTATTTTAAGTAAAGTTAGCTTTTTATTCGAAATTCCTATGAGCAAATGTGAATAAAGAGTTTTAAATACTAATAAGAATCTTATTTTAATACCAAAATGTTGAAATTCGTATGAAAGTTTTACTTAGGTATTTAAGTGTAAAATTGTGTGACCAGTACCCTAATTGCGTAATACAACACAATCACAATCTGTTTCGATTTGAAACAGATTGCTAATCCATTGCTTCATAAGTTGGAAAAAAAAAATCTGTCCAACAACGTAAATAACGCAATGAATGTTGTTGAACTGTCAAAATGAAACAAATTAAGCATAATTGTTTACGCAATTCCCTAATTGCGTAAACAATTATGCTTAATTTGGAACTACTGGTTCAAATAAAGTACATGAATTTTGCCCGTCAAAACAGTATCTTAGAATTGAACCAGCCACCAAAAGATACTTACAGGAAAATCTTCGGGACTTCTCCCATTGTTCCAAGCATACATCATGGCAAGAACTGGCAGGGCTGCCTCCGGGCCCTTAGCAGCGAGAAGGTACCGTGGGCTCTCTGGCAGGAACATCAGGATGGCTGCGGCTGCTAACCCTGGCGCGCACCATAGCCAGACGAAGGCTCTCCAGGGAACTATCTCTATGTAAGCGAATGTGAAGGACCATTTCCCTGGGATAATTAGCCAGGCGAGACCTGAAATGGAGATTTTGGGTGATTTACATTTTTGCTTTTTTTTATATTTCACTAGCTGACCCTGCAAACGTTGTTTTGCCATATAAATGTTTAGGGTGGACCATCTTTATCACTTACTACCCTATCTACCCTACCTGCCCTACCTATCCTATCTTTCAAGTTGGATCAAACTGCACACGGTGTGCAAATTTGATTAAAATCGGTTAAGTAGTTTAGGAGTCCATCGCGGACAAACAACGTGACACGTAATTTATATAATTATATTAAGAAGAAGATAAGATTTTGTGGCCACATTACCCACATTTTAACAACGTTCCGTCCATTTTAAGATTTACTCGAGATCTTTATCATAAGACGTGCACATTGTGAACAATGTAATTACAATTACATGTGAGTAGAATAATGAGTAATTTTTAGGAACTCAAGAATGTATTTTTTTTTTCAGACCCAAACGATTTTGAAAACGAAATGGTCGAATCAGTTATGATCGAAAACGTTTGGCGATCGAAAACACTTGATACAATAAGGACTACAATTTACACAATACGATGTAAGAAAATACTATTATTATTGCAACTGCATACGCATGTTTTTAACTCAAGTTCTGGTTACCATAACATTGCATCATACAGCTGTTGACGATTTAGTTCCACCGACCTACGTGTTTATAAAACGGTTAGAACTAAAATATTAGCAAGACAACTTAGCCTATTCCGCCAAATAATAGTTAATGGGTCGTCGAGGATAGATAACTGTAATTTGAAGTTAACTCCGTAGTCATTTACTTATAAGTTAGATATGGCATGCTAATTAAATAATTAGATTTAATGTGCGTGTTTGCCTTGGTGCAACAAACTTGCCGATTTAGATTGGGTTTCTAAAGTAGCACATTTACGAACATACCTATATGAATTTTCAGTTCTGACGTAAAATCAATTGACTAAAATCGATGACCAGGTCACGCACGGACGTAATGTATTTAAGTAATTATCGTAATGAGGACCAAGCCTACACTAACTATTCAGATAAGTGTAGTAGGCAGCCATTAAAGACATAGACAATGGCTAGAGAATAGGCAGCAGCGTCTTTCCATTTGCAAATAACTCTCTGCGATCACCAATCAGTATAAGTAAGTAACTATATTGCAGAGAAAGTTCTTTACTGCTCATTTCGTCCTCAAGATCCTCAATGAATGGAAGATGCAATAAGAGCCTGCGCTATAGTTTGACCGAGACTACTGTTCCGCTCCTTAGCGAGCATGCACGACGAGACGGGGGGCAGAGTAGGCCGCTCATTCATCAATGCTCACGGCGCGCGGCGCGGCGCTCATTGGTCAACGCTGCTCCCCGCCTCGCCGCACATTCCTAAGGCGCGAAACAGCGGTACCGGCCAACTATAGTTTTGACACTCAGGTACGACCAGCTCTTTGACCCTATGCTCCCATCCTTCCCATCCCTTATTAATCGTCGTGAGATCTCCGACTGTGTTTTTTTACTAAAGATCTTTAATAATAATATTAATAGCCCTGAAATTCTATCTAAATTTTACTTTAACATCCCCGGAAGGTCGAAGCGGTCCAATCCCCCGCTCCGTGTGCCGTTTGCTCCGAATAACTACAGGCAGAACTCATTCCTTGTGCGTGCAAGCAGAAACTTTAATCGGGTATGTGTACAGCATGACTTCGATCCGTTTACAACAGGTGTATCTGTGGCCAGAAAGAGCTTGAGCCTTAACTTTTTCACCTGATGCGTGATATTGCTCAGATTGTGTTAGCGTCAGTAGCCTAATTTTACCACATTTATTGTAGTATTGTATTATATTAGTATTCTTATGTATAGTTTTGTATAGCTTTGGCGGTTTATTGTTTTCGTTGGCAGTACTGTGGTGTTCACAGATTTCTTTTATTATTATTCTGTTAATTATATGTGAAGACTTGTAATTGGCTGTCAGTCATATTTTCAAGCTATTAGTCTGTTTTGTTTAGCTGTAAGTCTTCCAAAGGAAATAAATAAATAAATCCTTGCTGACAGTCTGACCTTTTCTTGACACGATAAAAGAGAAAAAGAACAGGCTGATAATTATTGTAGGATGGAGTAATGAAGTGTAATTAAGATTTAGAACTAACCTGGTAATATAATAAATGAGAAGGAGATGAAGGCGGAACTCCACGCGATGGCTGCTGCACGCTTAGAGTTGGCATGCATCTCACCCAAGTACGCGTATACTGTGGCACTGGACGCTGATATTCTGAAATAAAAGAGATTCCTTTTATTATGTTATTCTTGGTAGAAGCAATTACAACATATTGCGAATGGTGGAGGGACGTGCCAAACGGAACCCTATTACTAGGCCTCCGCTGTCCATCCGTCTGTCTGTCAGCGGGCCTCCTGAACCGGTGTGTACCGATTTCTCCTGAACCATATTAAGTAGACGGTTGAAATTTTCACAGATTGATTTCTATTGCCGTTATAACAACAAATAATAAAAATTAATTAAAGTGAATCATTAAAACCCATAAAAATCCGGGTTTTTTTTGCTCGATCTTAAGGCCCGGACACCACCAAAGCGAAGATGTGCGGAGATGTCCGAAGCAGAAACGAGAAGAGATGTTTTTCAGCTAGGGTGTATCCACCGAAGCTGTGTGGAGAGGCGTATTGGCTAGACTAGAGCGGAGATGTGTGCTGACTACAGCGGAACTGAGCTGCGTGCGGCAAGCGTTGGATGTTGACCGCTCACTGCCCGCCACTCACATCTCTTCTCGTCTCCGCTGCGCGCCGTCGCCAGCATAATCTCGGCGATGCACAGCTCACATCTCCGCTTCGATCGCGCTATACAAATATGATACATCTCCACTCAGTGGTCTCAACTGAAGCTGAGTGGAGACAAGATGTGTGAATAAATAAATTCTATTGGTTGTTTAAAACACATCTCCTCTCCTCTCGTGTCATCTCCTCTTAGGTGAAGTCCGGGCTTAATACGGTACGGAGTCCCTTCGTGTGCGAGTCGAACTCGCACTTAGCCGGTTTGTTTTTTTTTTTCATTTGTGGAGAGCTGCTGTGGTTCCATTTTAAAAGGTTTGAGTGAGAATCACAAGAGATCAGAATATTTTAACATCATCTCTGGGTTAGCACGCTTAATCAAGTTCTTAAGTCCTTGTTGACCTAGATACTGATCTTTAAAGGTAGTTCTTTTTTTATATGCTACCTACGATAAAATCGTGGAGATCAATAGTACAGGTTCACCTATGGCATTGAACCCACGACATTCAGCACATTTGAAGGATTCGCTGCCTGGCACTATTAGAATGCATACAATCTAAGAATTACAATAACAAATAAAATTAATGTTGTTATTGGTTTATCATTTTATTACATTTAATAAATAGTAATGGATTATTACGGGTCGGGCGTTAAACCTGGGTCAGCGATCCAATTCAATTATAAACTAATGCTTATTATAATAATGTTTATTTATAGATAATTATTAAATTAATTTGGGTCTGGTGTCATTAGACTGAGGCCTTGTACGAGAAATCAAAATCTAATCAGTAATAAATTATCAACAAATTGTATTTAATGTTTCTTTTTTTGTCCATGTTTTGAAGTCGACATCTTTTGAAGTTCATAACAGACCTAAAGGCCTCTACACACGTTGCCGAATAGAAGAGACTGTCAAACGCGCGTTTGCTACGATACAAACGCGTGTTTTAAGCGCGTATTGTACCCGACTGAACCAGAAGGACGATGGGGAAATGCGCGGTATCTGCATGAAGTAAGTGTGATCCCCAAATTGGATCCACCATTAGGTAATCTAGCAGTGGGTCTGATTTAGAATATCGGATATAGGAATACATTATCAGTTCATTTATAAATAACGTTAAGTCCTACGCTTAGGCCTAGGGCTATTTTTTTTTTTTTTGGTTGGGAAATTATCAAATAACTTCTCCCGCTCTGGTCGGAGCGGGAGGGCTGTCAGACTCTTACTAAAACCCACCCGTGTTCCTTCAGTTGCCATGTTGCCGGGGGGCCACGATTTCCCTTTCGGCCCTTATTCGCAACCCCAGCAGGCATTGGCCCTAGCGGACCCCGTCAATTCTGCTGACATCTCTTTGAGGCGCGCGTGGAACACAACGCGCCGTCGACTCGGGCTTGGTCCTTATCGGACGGCGAGCTACCCATTGCTCACCGTCCGCAAGCCCACGCCTACGGTGGCTGGAAATCTGCTTGCGATTCCCGTCGCCCAAAGCGTCTCCTCCTGCGGCGGTAAGGGGCGCGAGGGCGCGAAATTTGCCTGTCCCTCACGCGTTTCGCCTCCTCCTTCGCGAGTATTACTGCTTCGCAGAAGGAGGTGACGGCCTGCCATTTCCTCTCGCTCCGTACCATGGCCCGAATCAGGGCCGGACGCGAGAGATCACCGCGATGCCTTGCCCAAGCCGGGCAGACCTCCACCGTATGCTCCACCGTGTTCTCCGGGCGATAATAATAATACCAGCCTATTAATATCTCACTTCTGGGCAAAGGCCACTTCACAAACAGAAAATCATGAGCAAGCGTGATTGCTTACTCAAGACAGATTGGGAATTTCATATTAGTAGGTAACAATAATTCCAAGACCCTGGGCTTAAAGGCGAATTTCAGCAATGGATCTGAACGCGATCAAGAGCATTGTTGTATAATATTGACACTGACATTTCTTGAACGTTGTTCAGATTTGCTAAACTCGTTCAGTTTCATTAGAGAAATTGGCTCTAAATCTCATATTTCGAAACTAATAAGAAACTTACAAGCATCCAGTAAAGAACCTGAAGACCAGCAGCATCCACACGTTGGTTGAGAACGAAGATACGACGGAGAAGACGGCAGACAGCAGGATGGCTGGTAACATCACCGCACGGCGACCGATCCGGTCACCCAGGTAGCCCCATAGGAAGGAGGTGCTAATTATACCTGGTGGAAAAAAAGTATAGGTAGGGTCTGGACACATCTTTGGAAGTGGCAATTGGGCGTAGAACGAGGATGTATTTTACATGGAAACTTTGTTCTCCATTTTTACTTGACTTTAGAAAAATAACAAGATAGAAAAGAGAGAGGATCCAGCGCTCAGCGCTCGGTGTAGCAACACGCCGTGTTCGGGTTCGCAACAAGTCAATCGTCATCCTGAAGATGCCTCTTTGAGAGGTGAAACACGTGTCGATTTCTTACAGGGTTTTTTTATAGCTCCTTTGCGGAACTGGTTACTAAATATATCAACGTCTATTGTATTTTTTAAGAGAGAAGAGAATGTTGATGTGCCGAACTGAAGCCAAATATATTTTTATGAACGGTTCTGAACAATAATAGGCAGTGTTTATAAATGTGCATGTGAATTTGCTCGTGGTATGTTAAACAGTGACACCTTTATTCAGTTTTGCCCATAGAACTGATAATAAATTTTATTTAAAATATTCTATCAGCTTAATCGTCGCAACACTAAAATGGCTTCTTTATCATCTATCACAAAACTATCTTCATAAATCTTCAAATCCAATAAGAATTTATCGATTATAGATAGGTACTTATTAACTTTAATATCCAAACCAGTTTAGTAATATTACTGGCGATGGATTAGTAATCGTTTTTTATACCAGACAATGTGGTAATAACTCTTTTATCGCAGACAGGTACTTATCTATGTAATAAATATTGTGTTTATTAAGTATTGGCGTCGGAAAAATGTTGTTTAGAAATCGGATTTGTTAGGGATATACATCAAACGCTTATGCGTAATTGTAACCGTGCACCTAGCTTGTGTGTGATGTGAAATATATTTTTTTTTTTAATAGATTTGATTTGATATTTAATTCATTATTTTGTAATTAGCATTGTCTCCAGCAGATAACTATGAATAGCTTGCTGGTATCAAAAAGTCCCTTGGTATAATTCGATGGAACTAATGCCAACGTCCATACTACGTTGAATATACCGGTTCTCGTCCGATCACCGAAGTTAAGCATCATCGAGCGCGGTCAGTACTTGGATGAGACTGGTCATCTCTTATCTGCCAGGGCTTATTTTTAATCTTATATTTTGAATTGTTTTTGATTAATTTTTTGTACATTGTTCTCACATATAGAAGCAACAAGAGTAATGTACCCAGGATTTTGTAATATTTCTATTTAAAAGAGTGTCCTTGGAGTTTCTTGCCCGTTCTTCTCCATAGAGATCTACGTTTTGGAATGGGCAACTAGCATCAACTTTCTGACTAACTGACCGACTCTTTGACAATTCAAAAGTGCCTGTAAATGGTTTAATTGAAATAAATGTTTTGAGTTTTTTTTAATCAGACCGACCGGTCGCCATATTTATTTCCTGTCGTAAGCTATCCTTCATGCATAATATATTACCTGTATATAATAATTTCGATGTTTCACATCTGCCAGGCGTCCCACGACGGCCCATTTTTTTTTAAAATGAAGTGATCCTGCTCTGCGGCTGTCATTTAGACCGTAAATCTTTGACAGTCGTTACGGGTAGTTAGAAGCCCTAAAGTCTGATAACCAGTCTTACCAAGAGGTAGGTATCGTGTTACCTAGTAACTAGGTCGTGGAGGTCAGATAGGCAGTCGCTCCATGTAAAATACTGGTATTCAGCTGCATCTGGTTAGACTGGAAGCCGACCCTAACATAGTTGGGAAAAGGCTAGGCAGATGATGATGATGATCCTGCTCTTGAAGGCCTTGGATGAAGTCTACGATGAAACGAGCGAGCGTGGTCAAAAGATTCTTATGATTCAATCTTCCTCTGAAGGCTGACGGGTTATAGGAGGTATTCTTACCAATAAAAGCAGCAGCATTAACCAGTCCTTTGTCTTTGCTGGTCAGTTTGAGCTCGCACTCGGCTGCTGTGATGGCGTAGCTCATGCCGACAGATTCCATGGACACGTTCAGCATGATCAGGCCGCTGGTGAATAGCACCAGGTGGTTCAGCCTGCCATGACCTGATGAGTTAATGGTGCACTTTATTACTAACAAGAAACTACTAAGTATAACTCTACCTAATGCGTTCCTATTTGACCTCATGAAGGGCCATTTTAAGATCCGTTTCACATTTACCTAGCATTATGCAAGCTATCCACAATAATACCTAGCCCGCACTGCACATTTTATTCGCGAGGTTTATATACAGTGCACGGCATTGCAACGAGCGCGAATTTTAAATCGCCAGTGCGTGTTGATACACTTGATACATAAGATACCATATGTTACAGAATTGTGATAAAAATTTCGCTTGATCTTTTATCGCAGTGCAGTCTAGGCTTAAGGGCATTATCATTTACGAATTTATTTAATCGCGTAACATTGGGCTGTTCTAACAACTTAAGGCCTAGACCACAAAGCGACTAAAAAAGCGCGAAATTTTTACTGTTGCAATTCTGTATCACATGGTATCTTATGTATCTACACAAACTGGCGATTTAAAATTCGCGCTCGTTACACCGCGCGAATAAAATTCGCAGTGCGAACTAGGCCAAATTGTTATAGATACAATAGTCACACGATTGAATGACAAAACTAACATCAGCCTCTAAAAGATTGGATCCACAAAATTGGCGCAATGTTGTTGATGGAGGGAATTTTCTTCCCTCCAATCAATAAAACTATAAAGAATGAATAAAGTCATACGCATGCGATAACACAGTTGCATTGCCATTCATTGCTAATGAACCGTACGGAAAAAAAAACCGCGTGACAGTTTCATGACAGATTCGCGCGTTTAAATCCCGCTAATGTCGACTAACCTTAACAACAATAAAACTACAAAAGGTAAAACTGTAATAAATAACTATATACGTAACAGCGATAACGGCTACGTAAATATTAGCAGTAATATTTTACCTGTTTGTTCAAAGGCATCTTCAAAACTGTGTTCGGTAGCTGGATTCAGCTTTTCTGCGCTCTCCGCATCTCCTTCCCCCTTGTATTTGCTTTTATCTGTCATAATTCTTGACGTTTCTCTCTATGTATCTCTTTCTCTGTTTAATTTGTCATCACTCTTCTCTCTCGTTGATTTGTTTGGTAGTGAAATGTGATGTAGGTACTGTTTCCTCTAGGAAATATGTGATGAATTGACGATGTTCATATACCTGGAAACAATGAAGTATTTGGTTGTAAACGGATGTTTGTGGTTGCCAATGCTGCGATAAAGAGGAATGTTTCTGCAAAATAGGTAATTGAGTGTAGAGCCGCTTCAGCTGTGGGTTGTGGATAGAAAGGATAATGCTTCGTCATAATCCATTAATTGTTTATCCAGATAAGTACGTATGTAAAAGTGCGTAGACAGATATTAATAAAAAATAGAAATAATAAATATTTATTATATTTTATCTACACGTTTATTATATTGTTTTATGCTGATAACAATGTTATTCTTGTCGTTTACTCGTCCATGCATTTATTTTCTTTTCCTGCATTGTCACAGCTTCGGCAGGAGCTACTGTCATCACAACTAACTAAGTACCTATTAGTGGAATGACGATCTACAAGTCTTTACCGATAAGATTTTTTTTGTACCCCCGTCGCATCGTCACTAATCTACATGGTCCTCATATGGCCTGACCAAGATTATGTCTGGACTTTAAAAGAGACTGCGACCTCCGAGTTTGCTTCGGCCTTTCTTCTCAGAATAGTCAGATAGGAAACGCCGAACACATCTAGCGTATTTTTTTTTTTTTTATATGACGTGTAAAAGTGATTCCGATATCTTATTTACAGAATAAACAATTTCATTTCATTTCATTGCGTTTTTGCCTTCCTCAATAATTGGGCTATCAAATACTACAAGATTTTTTTCAAATCCCACAGAAAGTTCCAGAGATTGACGCGTTCAAACAAACAAAAAAACAAACTCTCCAGTTTTATTATTAGTATACATTATCTTGGTTCCTATTTCTTCAGTCAGTTGTAAAGTAAATTGCTACTAATTATTTTAATAACACCTACCTATCTAACTGTCAACAGTAACCTTATCATTGAAATAACACTTCAAGATGTGCTGACTTCTCGGAATGCTTTGACGAAAAAAATGTTTGCTATTCTACAACGAGGAAAAAGTGCGGTTAATTTAATGGGGCTAAGATAAAACCTTGGCACTACTTAAAAGGACCTTACTTGTCCATTTTTTACTTTACTTAATTCAATTACAGTCCGGCCGACAAGGGAATGCGTTCTAGATACCTGTCAGTTTTATACGAATGAATACGTGTTTTCGAATTTGATCCTTATTAGTACTAGGTGATTTTCCACCGGCGAGGCGTGGATGGGATGGCCGAGAATTGAAATTTATATGGCAAAATTTCTATCCACGCCCTGCCCATCTATGGTGTAAAAGATATAGATGCACGAGGATGTGCGAGGCGAGAATTGAAACATTTGTTAATACAATATTGAACTTTATTGCTGTGTGAATAGAGTATTTATTTACTTTGTAAAACGGATATACAAATCTCGAACCGGCCATCGAGGACCAGCACGGTCTCTCTCCGTCAAGCACTGACCCGCGATGTCTCGCGCTGGCACGCGCCGGCTCGCTCCGACCATCACGAGACATCTCTGCTCTGCATACTAAATTCTCGGCTGGCCGGCCGACGCGTGACATCGCGAGCCGACGCGAGGCAGCGCTAGCCATCGCAAGACGGCGCGGTATAGCGCTGGATGGACATCTTTCGGTGTATAGATTGTGCAATCCACGAAGACGCGCCCCACTCCGCGATTACTGTAAACTGTACTTTAGTACGGAGCGGAGCGGAGTGGGGCGCGTCTTCGTGGATTGAACTATCTATAAAAGGGTAAGCGTGGTTTCAATTCTCACATCCAGCCCGTCCCATCTTTTGATGTCCTCCCTCCGGATAACGCCCTAAGCCGAGGCTCGTACCCCACAGGGGGTGCCCTTAGCGAGCGTTTATCCTTAGCTTTTTAGCTTAGTTTATGTGTGTCCTGGCTGGAGGCTTTGAGTGTAGTAGCTTAAGGCAACCACAGTCTTGACCGGTTAAATAGCCACGGTTTCAGGAACCAGCTATGAGATGCCCTACAGAAAAAAAAAACAATTCTCACTCCAGCCCGTCTCATCTTTTGATGTCCTCCCTCCGGTTAACGCCCTAAGCCGAGGCTCGTACCCCACAGGGGGTGCCCTTAGCGAGCGTTTACCATAGCTTTTTAGCTTAGTTTTATGTGTGCCCTGGCTGGAGGCTTTGAGTGTAGCAGCTTAAGGCAGCCACAGGATTGATCGGTTAAATAGTCATGGTCTCAGAGACCAGCTATGAGATGCCCTACAGAAAAAAAAAACAAAAAAAAAATCTCACCCATCCCCTCCACGCCTCACCTCGCCGGTATAATATCACATTTAGAAACGCATTCTCTCGACAGCCGGACTTTAGGTGCTTTCCTATATAGAACCGTGTCCGTGCCTGTCTATCTTTCAAGGCGCTTACGTCAGTAAAATCCGTTTGATAGCACGTAAACCAGCCCCCATTGACTAACAAATTCCTATTGCAGTCCATTTGCAAAGCCTATGAGTCACTAGAAAACCTGTTTTCCCATGTTCTTCCTCACACTGTATATTAACGACCAAATTCGGTCATGGATGTCAGTTTTGTGATCCGTCCAAATGTTTAATGTTCTGCCGCTGCTATTGAAACTTCTTGAGGACTTGTGGATTCAGCCAATTTTGGGCAAACTCTTGGTAGATGGTCAAGATCTGTAGTAGTGCAAGCAGTATCTGCAAATTGCTCTGCTTCTAATTGTTGCTGCTCTGAATTGTTTTAAACAATGCACTATTAATAAACTGGCTAATAGCTTGTCTGCTATCGCGTGATGGAATTAAGGTATCCATGGTAGCACATAAATATTGATAAAGCGGCAATGACTTGGTCTTTTTATTGCTCTGGTTTTTTTGCGTTGTTTTCCTGTACCTTCGTTTTATATTAGATCATTGTCTTTTTTAGGTACAGGGCTTTAGTCATAAAAATCTGCACCATTTATTTAGGTGCTCGGTAGATATAGGGCCTATCCTGATGCTATGAAATCAGTTCTTAGTATCCTTAGAAATGAAGGACAGTTTTTGACATCGGATTTAATGGGGATAAAAACTGCCACTTGCTCACTTCAGATGGCGCTAATATCCAGCGTTTAATAATTTGACAGCTAGCCATATTTTTTTTTTGTAAACAAGCTACTTAATTTACGCATAATTAATAATGTGCGCAGTTGCGCAGTTGTTTACTACATAAATACGGGGATCCATATATTTGCCAAAGATGTTATAAGAAAAAAAAAAGTGGGAAAAAGATCTCCGAAAAAAAATTGGAACCCGTTATTTCGTCGAGACAATGTGCTATCTTTTTTAAACCTGAAGACTTTTGTGGTAGAAAGTGGTATAAAGGTGATGCTCCCAAGAGAACTAAGTCTGTTTTCATTACATACAGGCATTTGTGATGTGTAAATTATAGTAAAGTATGTGTGTGTTTATATGTATTATCATATTAGATCAGTGCTAGAAGTGCTATCTCTGAAGTTTTCCAATCAGGAAGATCATGCCCGAGTTGGTTTTCAACTCTAATCAGGTTATTTCTATCGTACGCCTCTAGTCTTTAACAAAAAACAAACTTAAAGTCAACAAACAAAATAACCTATAAATTATAAAACGTTCATAATTTATTGACTTTTCCACTAAAGCTGTTTTTTTACCAGTGGTAGACGCTTCCCCTGTCCTTAGCTCGTTTTTTAATAGTGCTACATTCCAAGTCTCAAACATATTTATCTAGTTTTCATATAATTTGTGATTGACACAAAAGTAAACATAACCACAAAAATGGCGATTTAAAGACGTACTACTGTGCTGCCAACTATTATGAGCTTTCAGTTTTTAACCTCATTGAAATAGGTCCAACATAATGTAATATTACAATTACCCTAAATATCTCTCGCCCTTCAGTTGACTTCAAGTAGCTAATCTAACAATTTGTCTTATGCAAAACATATGTTTCTATTTAGCCACTGATACCTTCAACTACATAATGTATTTAAGGCCATTGACCCCCATATCTATTAACGTAGTAACCTACATCCTTCAGTCATATTTTATGACTAAAGATAAGCATAGTATTATATTGTCATATTGACATGACAAGGACATTTGTTTAGAAGATAAGGTCTAAATTCGCGTGGAAGTGATAAGTATACACTGTATTGGATTGCTGTATTGTATGTTAATTTTATGATTGAAATATACTTGATAATGACACTTTAACAATACAAATAACAGTTCAATATATTATTATTTTGTGATTGAACAGTACCTAGATTGAAGCCTCGTTGACTTGGTTGTCATGGAAACACCATTATTATTGTGTGAGCTTATTCTTCTCAGTATTATCACTTTTTCGCGCCACTTAGTACTTTGCTTAGATTGCAGGAAAACAGTATTTGCGGGATCGTAATGAGAAAAATGATGAAAATGGCCTACATACGCCATTACCCCTCTCGCCATATTTGGGGGAAGGAGGCAACCCGACCCCCGACGCTACCGCAAGCAGTGACATCTAAGGGAGCATGACGAACTTGCTGCCGGTTGCTCAGGCAAAAAAATAAAAATAATATTATCAATTGTTGAGGTATTGTGAAATCGTCCTGCTCTTGACCGTAATGATAATGTTGTCCTTAATCATAATCCTGGTTCAAGATCATCCTATAGCAGAGCACTGCTGGACATAGATTGTTGCACTTCCTCGTCACATGTCATTTACCTCGATGCTCATAAATTAAATAGGTAAGTACCCACTTAAAGACTGCCTGCAGATGACCCCATAACACTCCTCCTGGAGAAGTATAGGGCCACCAGTACAGTACACAAATACAGACGACACCCGTCATTCCGACCCCACCGCCAAGATCCTTCGCGATCGCGTCCCCTAGTAAATGTTTTCCCCCCCGACCCTTGCTCGAAAACAAGGCGCCAGCAGTTGTTGCAGCTGAGCACGTAGCTTTAAATACCCCGTATAATAATCAAGATGAAATTTTAAGTTTGATCCAGCCTGTCCCTTCTTGCTGTCCTCCCCCCAGCGACGCCTTAGCCAAGGTTCGTACCCCACAGGAGGTGCCCTTAGCGAGCGCTCGCCTAGTTTTAATTTAGAATAGTTTTTGCCCCTGGCTGGAAGCTTTAAGTGTAGAAGCTTAAGGTAGCCACAGGAAAGCCCGGTTAAGCAGCCATGACCTTATAGGTCAACTGCGAGATGCGCCACTTCTGAGCATCTGGGTTCGAATCCTAGGTCGGGCAAAGTGTTATTGGGTTTATTCATCAGGAATATTTCAATAGCAAGCCGAAGTCTGGATTTGTGCCCGGTTGATGGCAAAAGACTCGGCCCCATAATTATTACATGGGACTTAAACATAATTATACAAAGTTTTCTTTTTGATATCCTTTAACTCGTCAAAGAATCAACAGACATAATTTTTAATTTTTTAATTTTTCATACAAAATAATTCGACACAGTCACGATTATTTATGTAAAACAACCTTACGTGAAACATAAAAAAATAAAAGGCCTTTATTTTAGAATATTTTTGTCTATAAAAAAAATTACAATGTCGCATTTTCTTAGCTTTAAATATGAATTGGTTTGAATGAAAATGATTTACTCGTACTTATCAATGAAACTTAGATACACACATCGAGAGACTAGTGTATTGTTATCTTCGAAACTATCACTATGTTACCTACCTATTTTTGGAACACTTGTTCTAGGACTTTTTGTACTATTTTTACTTAAAGCTTGTATAGGTTGTATCTCTAGATACAACCTTAGAGATAAGGGACATAAAAAGGAACACGTTGTATAAAAATAAGGGTCCACATCTGCCTAACTCTTCGGGAAAAATACGCGTGATTTTATGTTTGAAACTTCTCTTGACAGAATGATTTGGCAAGTGAAGCAAAGATTTGGAAATGTTGGGATAAACTGGATAGCGGAGACAGAGAACCTACCATAATGGGGGGACTTGAGGCACTACGTTGGAAAACCCTTTGATACTTGTGATATACAATTAAATTTAGCACACAACTCAAAGGTAGCGCCTCAAGAGTCTTCCGTTGAGTCCCAGCTTTATCCCCGGTGCCGACATTTTTGAGCTGTTTTGTACTTACTGATAATTTCTTCGATCAATATGATCGAAGGATAATTTGGTGGTTTTACTCTAAACCCAAAGCCTAAAACAAGTGATTCAAGTGAACACCACAATACCTATCGAGAGACTGATCTGGATTTAGGTGCCTATTATGGATTGACTGGAAGCTGATCTCAACACCCGTAAGGACGCACGGGGTATTTAAATAAGAGAAATAGCAAATTATGAATTTGGTTAGTTAAATTGAAAAATGTAATGTAATTCTATTTAATTTTATCTTATTTTGTCCAGTTTTATATCTATAATTTAACCTAATTTTGTGATTTTTTGCGTACTATGTACCTACTTGTATTAACCGATAATTTGTACCTACCTATGCAAACTGTAAATAAAAGTTGGTTATTAATACCTAAATAAATAGTTCTCATGCAAGAAAAAGACATATTGAGCAAACACTAAATAAATTAGGAAGAGGGCAAGAGAATGATAAAAATGATTAATAAAATGTGGGTAGGACAGACTGATCTAACAATTCATTATCGACCTTATATGAAGGCACCCACATTTTTTGGAGTTGAGCTCCACGATTACTGACAAATGCTTGCACTGACTGGACAGGTCCACTCAAATCTGTGTGGTTCTTTCCTCAAAAGACCTTTTCAGACACTTATCTACATGGTCCTCATACTGCCTGACCAAGATTATGTCTGGACTTTAAAAGAGACTGCGACCTCTGAGTTTGTTTCGGCCTTTCTTCTCAGAGTAGTCAGATAGGAAACGCCGAACTCATCTAGCTTATTTTTAATTTAAAAAAAAAATGTGACGTGTAAAAGTGATTTCGATATCCTATTTACAGAATAAACAGTTTCATGTCATTTCATTTTATTTAGAAGAAAAAAATATTTTTATTTTGATCACATGCATTTTATAAAACGTGACACTGCAAAAAAATACTGCTATTAGAATTTAAAGACTTGTGGGTTTTAAATCAAATACCTATATAGTAAAAGAAAATGTATTTCAAAAAACACGTGTTAGTTTTTTTTGCAGGTATGTAGGTTACAAGATTATGGAACTATTTTTTCTGTAACAATTTCAGCCTGTAATGCCATCTATTGGTACCAATCGGAGAAAAATGTAATCCTATTATTATTTTATAAATTGTTGTGGATATGCTGTATTGCATATTTGCATTGCATCTCGATTTTACTGAATCAACATGCAGCTAAAAAGCGGTTGATGCCAAGCATGAACCGAACAAAACCAAATAAAACAAAAGTATTTGTTTACTACTAAAAATAAGTAAAGGTAAAAATGAAAGTTTACTCACACTACTCGCGGTTCAAACGATTCAACTGCACTCAATGAACATGTGATTACAAAGTCAAACAACTAAAACACCACTTTTCACTCCAAATTTAAACAAAAAATTCACTAAAAATAAACTATAACCTTATAGTTAACACATTTTAATTCAGGAAACCACGTTTTATAGAACAAAACGGATTATTTGAAGAGAATAAAATGCACACGACCTTCGTCGGCCGCGGTGAGTGATGTACTGAATCACTGAATGAACTACTGACTAAAATTAGGCACGGCATCGGCGCAAACGCATTGCGGTATTTATATAGAGCTGGTCATTCTGAAATGTTTGTTTTTTAATTAGTTAGACTCGTTATTAGGTCGATAATTGTTTCTTTGTATTGAGCTTATTAAGATATCAATGGACGAAAAACATAATTAGAAATGCGTAAATCTACAAAATAATGTATTTGAGGAATTGTAACAATAACATTAATTTGTAGATTAAATAAGATAACAAATATACCTACTTCTACTATCAGACTGCACGATTCATTCACAGGTTATTATAGTCTTGACAAATATACAAATAACGAATCTTTCGATGTACTACATAAGTAAGTAAATACACATATTTTATACAGTCACCGCAACCGCAGATTTTATCACAAACAACAGCTTATTTTCCTCATAATGTCCTTCAATGGACTTGATAAAAGGAAAATATTATTAAAAAATAAAAACCGCTGATTGCTAAATCTTCTAAGACAAATTCAAAGTTGTAAATTTCATTGTAATGTGCAATGACTATACAGCCTCTTAATTCTCTTTGGTGATGTGTGTTCATTGATGACGGTTCACTCCAGTTACATTTGATAAAATTCCATTGTTTGAGACAACAGCGACGTAATAACGGATCTGACGGTATATTTACATCGTGGATCTGACATCTGTCTTACCGTCTATTGTTCCAATCAGAGGCGCCTATTTAAGAATAAAAAACTACTTTCTCTGAACCCTGAAGCGTATGGAAAAATGGGTTTCAATTAATGCTGGTACCCACAACCTGGATTAAACTCCACCAACCCTCTGGGCAGTCAGCCCGGCTAACATTATCTTGCATAGTTTTTTTTTTTTTTGGTGGAGCATCTCGTAGATGACCTCTGAGATCATGACTACTTAACCGGGCTTTCCTGTGGGTGCTTTAAGCTACTACACTTAAAACCTCCAGCCAGGGGTTATTCAATTATGCAAATTAAAACTAGGTGAACGCTCGCTAAGGGCACCCCCTGTGGGGTACGAACCTCGGCTTAGGGCGTCAACCGGAGGGAGGACATCAAGGATGAGATGGGCTGGGCATAGTTAGAGTTACTCATACTTTTACTACAGCCTGATGAACTGTCCTTATTCTTCGTGTGGATACGAAAGAAGAATACCGTAATCTGGCATGAACACGAGACTTTTTTTAGTCTCGTGTTCATGCCATTCATTAGATTAATGGAAAGGTACCAAAAATGTACCGTGTTGTTAATTTTTTGAAGATTGGCCCTCAACTCAAATTACTGAAGGTTGGCCTTCAACTCCGAACATTTCTCCTCGCCCTTTGCGCAGTGGAACAGCTCAGCAGCACACATGAATCCGGTCCATCCACTCACGCCTTCTTCCCATGGGGGTAGGGAGAAACTACAGAACGCTATCTGCTACGATCCTTACATACTCCTTTTGCCTCGTTTACGTTCATATAAAGGACGGGCGGGGACGCCCTCGGAGGACATTATACTGACCTTATTGGTGACTTTCTTCAGAAAATCCACGTGCGTAGTACTCGCAACCGGCGTGCGTGTATGACCAGTTGTCATGTATGAACGAAATTTTTCATTTCAGCCAAAATACTTCGACTGCTGGACATATGCCTCCCGCAAGCATCGCCACATAAACCGGTTCTAGCGGCATCTAGCGGATTCCTGCAGCCTTTGCAAGGTGATCGTTTATCTTTTTACCCGACTGCCCTAGAAGGAGGGTAATTTTTTTCGAGAGTATGTATGCAATAATATAATATCATTGTATGTATGTATGTTTGTATGTCTATTTCTTTGGCACGCTCTGTAGCCTAAATGGCTTGATGGATTGTAACATATGAGGTATCGTTAGGTTCGTCTTAATAGTGAGAGTGACATAGGCTATATAATATTTATATATGGCATCTGCAAATACAAAAAAAAGGGAGGGGTATGTTTAAAAAAAAAAACAACATTATTGGTACCTATCAAATAAAAGTTGTAATGAGTCAATTCCAAATATATATACATATTTAAATATTAATAAAACTAAATAGTTTGAAATAAAACAAATTATTAAAAAAACAAAAAACCCGACTGCAAAAACTCATAACTGAAAAGAGAAAACAAGCATTATAATCTACCTATAGGGTTTTGGTATTGCAGGCGGGACAAACTAATAACCTGAAATTTTGGTGAAATTTTTGTTTGTCCCCCGCCTGCAATACCGAAATCCTATAGATTATAAAATAATGCTTGTTTTTTCTCTTTTCAGTTATGAGTTTTTGCAGTCGGGTTTTTTTTTTTAATAATTCGTTTTTTTCTATAATATCATTAAATCCAAAAGCTAGTGTCGTGATTTGCGCCCATCATAACACAAAGAGGTTATCAATCCAGGTCATATCATGATGATAAGACGATGTTATTATCACATCGTAACGAAATGATGAATTAATTATTGTAATATTACGTCATCATATCCGTTCATGTTCATTATTATGCGTATGTTCCTGAACTTATGTGTGATGTAATATAATGGGTCGTAATCATCCAACCTTGAGTGCAGCAGTTTATATTATTGTACTACTGCAGCTGTACCATTTGTCAATACCTACTCCTAATAATGAACTGTCTTATTTTATTTATTTGGCATAAAATCAAAAAGCCTGACGAATCTAAATCTACTGAAGATACCATCGGTGGTTAAAACTGCAATAACTGCCCCACGGGCAAACTCAAACTCTATCACGTCTCGCGAAACGCTCGTGTTAATTTTAGTTTAAGGGGACGATAACCGACTTTTAATGATTTTATACTGAAGATGACGTCTACACGAGTAGTGTTAGTGATTTGGAAAAAATATATGTTAAATTAGAGCATTTTCCTAATATTTTAATATAGGCATATTTTTGATTATTTTTATATTACATAGTGAAATTAATTCGTAAATTTATGTCTAACTTGGATAAAAAACTGAGAATGACGCAAAATCTATTGAGCGTATTTTTCTGAATCTTGCACTATTTTTAATATACGTGTTTTATTAAAATACCTTTTGTTTTACGTGTAATAAATTAATAATGCGTCTAATTTGGGACAGCGCTCCTTGATGGGCGAGTCCTATTACTGGCTGGACGTTCGACGCGTTGCTTGAGCTCAGTACAGAACACGCAAGCTAATCATTCAAGGTCGCTGTCATATATCTGCGTCTTAAAGATTGTTTTACCCGTTTGTGCTTTTTATACTGTGTTTCTCTATATTCTATTATATACCTTTTACTGTGAACGTGCGTCGAACTCATTTAAAGACCCAACATATACCCTGAGAAGAACTTCCCTACAAATAGCATTTATTTCAGTTAAGAGGGTTTATCCTAAAAGTTGGCAACGTCGTAAATAGCTGTCAAATATTTACCTGTTTCGATTAATTTAGCAATATTACTGTATGGAATTAAGGAATGTGGCTAACTAGGGAACTAAAATATTGATTATGAAATGCAATAATTAATATCGTAATACCGAATATTTAGTTTTAGTTATAAAAAAAGTATTTGGAAACTTTCCAAATGCCTTTTTTACACCTAAAATTGTTACAACATCAAATTCAGTGTTATAATTGCAATTCATTATTAATATTCTAGGGAACTAGTTAGCCACATTTCTTATTTCCTTATATAATAGTAAAATTGCAAAATTAATCAAAACAACGAAATAATTGACATCTATTTACGACGTTGCCCACTTTCAGAATAAACGCTCTTAAACCATTTACAAGCAGTTTTGAATTGTCAAAGAGTTGGTCAGTTAGTAGCCACGACGGCGACGTAGTTTTGTTTTCTGAGTTTTTTCGATAAAAAAGAACTTTACCTCTATTGGAATAAGGTGTCCCAAAATCAGTGTCTACTAAATAAAATAAAAAATAAAAATTTAACCCGGTTGCACCATAAAATCACTAAATCGGAACGTTTAGCATTAACGGTATTTAAAACATAACTCTGTCTCTGTCCATTTCAAACGATTGACAGAAATAGAACGATGTTTTAAATTCGTTTAGCACTAAACTTATTTAGTGACGATCTTAACAGTAGGTTGTTTTGCCATGAATATCTTGCAAACGGACACACTTTGAGGATCAAGAAACGCTTTATTTTCTCATTCTATACTCATTGTATACCTACGATTTAATTTCAACTCTTTATTAGTGCCTTTTGTGGACATGATAATTATTCAGATTGATTACAGTTGTAATAGCAATCATATAATTTCGTTTTATTAAAATAGGATTTTACTTTTATTTATTTATTTATCTTTTGTATAGATTATTTTTATTTTGTGAACGTGAGAACGCTGTAGGCTTAGTGGATTGTAGACCTGTTGACCATTTTCTATTTTGTTAAGTACCTGGTACTTATTGAAAGACCTACACTGCCCTCCCATTCCTAGTTACACTGTTATTTGAAAGTATTGTAAAAGCCAATTATTTTTAAAAGAGTAACCGTGGAGTTTCTTGCCGGCTCTTCTCCACAGGAAATGACCAATTGGAACCGTGCACCTAGCTTCTGACGTTTCATAAGTGCCCTTGTAGGTTTATGTGAAATAAAATATTTTGATTTTGATTTTGTTGTAGCAGTGCTTATCATTAAACCTGCTTCGACTGCTCTGAAATTCCAAAATTTTCATCGTCAAACGTCCCTGCATGCCTTCAAAAGTTGAATAACATCAAAGAAACCCGTTCCCATGGCAACACGATATTATGATGCAAAATAACTAGACCGAATTTGACAAGAATTGAATAGATTTGCATATTCTGAGATAACTGAGCGTGTCAAGGTAAAAGACTGGTTATAAATTTTAGACGAGATTATTGTTATTAGTTCAAAAGTGTTAATAAATCTGATACTGTACAAAATAACATAATGACCTGAAGTAATTAACAAAATTATTAATGTTCTAGTTTTAATCCTTATCTTTCATTCCCATTCCGAATTTAGTTAAACCTTGAGAATTGTATTTGAGTAAGAAACTGATAGACCTGCCTGATGCTCTTGATTGTAAGCCTTATGCACTGGACAATTTGAAGTGGCAATGGGCCGGCCATATTAGCCATAGAACCGATGGCCGTTGGGGTAGACTTTAGTTCTTGAGCGGAGACTGCGAATCGGCAAACGTAGGGTAGGACGGCCGCAGGCGAGGTGGAGCGATGATTTTCGCAAGACGACTGCGATTCTTAGCAGCTGGATGAGAGTTGCCAAAAATAGAGTTGAATTGCGTGCAATAGGAGAGGCCTATGTCTAGCAGTGGACTGCTGTAAGCTGATGATGATGCACCTGAAGAGGAATATCCTGCTAATAAGTGACACAAACTTCTCTCAAGTGACACAAACTTCTCTCAAGAGACACAAACTACAAGTTAACACACTCAAAGCGAAATCACTTGTTGACACACTAAAAGTTTGTGAGTATGGATGGATGGATGGATATTTGTTACTCTTCACACAAAAACTACAAAACGGATTTGGATGAAATTTGACACACAGATAGTGTATAATATGGATTAATACATAGGATACTTTTCATCCCGATATTCTTACGAGATCGAGACTTATGCGAGTGAAACCGCGGGGCGCTGCTAGTTTCAATATACAATCAAAAGACTTTTCTTGATATTTATTTTGAAGGCGAAAGGAACGAAATACATAACACTTTTCATATAAAAGTTCTGCTGGATCGGTTAAAAAATTCCTTTCACATGTCATTTTTATGGGTAGGTGATCGCAGCTCTTAGTGAATAATAAATGTTAAACTTAGTTCTCACATGTGCCGCGCCCCTTATGCGGATCACAGAAGTGTCAAGTGCCTGATTATTGCATGTAATGCATCCACACGCCGCCAAAGACAATGCAATCTAAATCACTGCACTTCTAATATAAACTAAACGACTCTAAGTACTTTGTGAAAAACCGCGTCAGTTCGAGAAATTGGTTTCGCGTTTGGCGCCATCAGCTGCGTCAATCATTTCCTGTAACGTGCAGACAACAGGACACACAGTACACAGTATTAAGTGTCCCATCATTTGTGGCAGAGCACCACATTTACACTCCAGGGCGGAGTCATCTATGAATCATAGAGCGGGAAAGCTGGTCAGATGGTTGAACAGGTTTTCCGCTCTATTGCTGCTGCTAAGCAGCATTGCTATGTTACGGATTGAAGAATAGGTGTTGGTTGATCGAAGCTGTGCTGCACAAGCATGAAACAATATTTCATTTTTGTTGCTGGGCGGTGACTCGGTGACACGAATTACATTTCAGGTGACAAAAAACTAGAATTTGTCTCACTCCTTTTGGGTTTGAGTAAATTTAGTAGCAGGTCATCAAGCTTAACCTTTCAACTGTCAATAACGCGACACAATAGAATTTTAATTGTTATCCACCTCAATGAGACGTCGTAACAGATGATGAGATATACAGAGTTTTATTTCTGAAGTGCTAATCTGTCAAGTTCACTACAAATTTCTCTCAATTAGTGACACAAACTTCTCTCAATTAGTGACACAAACTTCTCTCAACTGACACAAAATTCTTTCAAGAGACACAAACTTCAAGTAAACACACTCAAAGCGAAATCACTTGTTTTTATTAAAATTGGCATCGCTGATTCACACCTCGACACAGTTTGAGTTCAAAGTGATGAATAGCTTGCTATCAAATAGGTATAGTAAATTGGGACATTCGTTATATACCTATATTCACACAACTATATCAATACATTTTAGGGACTAATTAAAATATAGAATTTGAAGGATAAGCAGCTGTGTCTCCCTTTCTACCAACATAAAGCATATCCATCAGTCAGCCAAAAGTGTGGTGATTAAAGGTCACAGCTCATCAGAGCCACCCGGTGCACTCACTCCGCACCGCCTCGCCTGCTGCGGCTAGTATTCTTTATAATAAAAAGAATACTAGCTGCAGGAGGCGAGATGGACTTGTATGGGTATGCGCTCACTATATAAACTCCGTAGCGGCACCGGGTCGCCTCGGTCGTAAGCCCTCCACGCGCGGACGGCGGGTGGACCACTCGGTGACAACTCGCTGCTCGCATGCTTGCCTTGCGTTGACTGCGCATTGCCAACGCGCGGGTCCCGAGTGGACCGCGCGCTGCCCGCGAATGTGTCACGCGTTCTTTTTTTTTGTTGCGTCTTTCATTTTCTTCTTCATCAAGCGTGACAGCTATGAGTGCCAATTCACGGTTTGTAAAATTTGACATTACGAAACACACGTGTAGACCTAGTGCCAATTGTTAACAGACTACTCGAAAAGTCGTGGACCAAGCGACGTCCACTCGTTGACCACGCGGCGTTCACTCGTTGACCGCGCGGGGTCCACTGGTTGACTGCGCGACTTTTATTGGTGATAACGCGGCGTCCACCCGTGGACCACCTGTCGACAACGAGTGGACGCCGTGCGACGACGCGGTGCGGGGTGGGTGCCGGGTGGCTCTAATGAACCTTTGCTCGGTGATTTTAGTGGCTATTGCTAAGTAGTTCATGAAACCGGTTTTGGGGAACTGTCTTATATAATTTTTTGATTTTCAACAGGTGCTGATTCCCAGCCCAATTAGAATAAAAATGTATTTTGATATGAATTTTATTTGTTTATTTTTATTTATTTATTTTACCATATATGTACACACATATATACACAGACAAGACAAAAGGAACAGAAAAATACGTACAAAGGTGATGTTAAAAGGTGGTGTTAATTTTGATTTTCTTTCTAAAAACCTAAAGTATGGTTAGAATTTACTGCCATCGACTAAAATATAGAGTTATTAGTCTAATAAAAATAAAAATGAAATTCTGTTCGTTGGTAAGCGCGAGAACAGCTCGACCGATTTGACTATTTTTTGTTTTAAAATGTCCGTAATAATCCGAATCATGTTTTATGAAAATATTTTTTTTTAAGTTGCGGGGAAAATTGAAAAATGCTTGAAAAATAAAGTGTTTGTTTTCTATAGATTGAAATTTTGACATGACAATGTCTGTCGGGTCAGCTACTTAGTTATTTAAATATAAATTAAATTATTTACATGTTTCATTCATAAGGTAGTGTATAGTACTGGTTTATATGCAAATTAACTCCGTGTCAATATCCTCCTGCCATTGAAATTAACATCTATTCAAATTAATAAAATGAAGTTTGTAATGTCAAAATAACTGCTTTTTTTTACTAAATGCATATAAAAGTATTAAAGGTACTTATAATTTTTATTTTATTTTCTTTCTGCCTATCTGTTTATTCCAGCTAATCTTCGAAACAGCTGGACCGATTTTGACTGGATTTTCACTGGCAGATAGATGATGTTAAAAGGAGTAACTTAGACTACTTACTTAGGCTTATGCTGAGCTGACCCTTTTGGTATTATAATCATTGTTTTCTGTTTTTATTTTTTTATTTTCAGGTGTATTTTTCTGCTGTAATGCCAATAAATGCATTTTTCTTTCTTTATTTCTTTCTTTCTCTACCTTTATTTAAGAAAAATAAAAATAATTAGGGTATACGCGAGCGAAGCTGCAGACAGTAGCTAGTTTATTTTATTTAAAACTAGCTTCTGCCCGCGACTTCGTCCGCGAGCCTCCTCAAGAATTGGACTATGCAATGCAAAAATAATTTTTCAAATCCGACTGGTAGTTCCGAAGATTACCGCCTACATACAAACTTACAAACTTTTACCTCTTTATAAAAACTACTACTATAAATATAATTTGTTAATGATATGTCAAAATGGAATGCAATTTATCAAATGATTAATTTGAATTAATTAAATCACTTCTAGGTATGTTTTTGCTTGCATAGTTTAGCTTTAGAGTGTTGGACCTGCAGATCTAAAGGTTTTTTTGAGTCGTATCTTGATAAATTATTTATAACAAGCCATGTGCTTGTAGGATCCCATCGGCAACTTCTGCACCCTAATTGCATAACACACTTTGAATCACAATCCGAGAGTTTTGAAGAATATTTACTAATCCATTGCTTTATAGGTTCGAAAAGTTCATCTACTCAACAAAGTAAACAACACAGTGGACGTGAGTGAACTGTTAAAATGAAACCAATTGCGATGCGAACAATTTTCATTTTAAGTTTGTTACGCAATTACCCCGCTGGAGCCTTAAGACTAGGCACTCTAAACACAATTTCCACGCAAACTCCGCCCCAGGGCATCCCACCACTCCACTATGTGCTAAACGCTAACACATCAGTAATAAAGTTGAAAATCGTGTGCGCTCTTTATCGTGTTGAGCATGGAACTAAATGACGTAAATCTCAGTTCTTATTTCGTTTCTAAAGTAATAATAATTGATCTAGAGAAAAAATATCTTATGGGTTTACTATATTAACTATATTTTCTTAATGTGAATACTTATTTAAGACATAAAGCCGAGTAATCTTCATTTTATTTAAATATCTTTAAAAAAAGTCTAAGTAATAATAGCTGCACGGGTCGCTTGCCGCGGTTGGTCTGTGGATGGGTGACCATCTTTACATACCAAGACCCCTCCGTGCCTCGGAAAGCACGTTAAGCCGTTGGTCCCGGCTGTCATTTGTAGATCTTTGACAGTCGTTACGGGTAGTTAGAAGCCCAAAAAGTCTGACAACCAGTCTTGCCAATGGGTATCGTGTTACCCAGGAACTGGGTTGTGGAGGTCAGATAGGCAGTCGCTCCATGTAAAATACGGTATTCAGCTGCATCCGGCTAGACTGGAAGCCGACGCCAACATAGTTGGGAAAAGGCTAGGCAGATGATGATGATCTTTAAAAAAATTTCATGATTTTCGAATAAAAAATGAATCGAGCGAAAATGTTACAATTACGTAACTATCTTGCACGTGGAAAGAAAAAGATTCAATAAATCAAATTGGATCCAGTTCCATTTTGATTATATGCGTGACTGTTTCAGAATATTAATGCAAATTAACATACAATTTAGGAAGCCTCTTCTTAAGGGAGGATAGTTTCCAAAAAACATTTCACTTTTAAACAGAAGTTTAAGTACCTGCCAATTTCCACGTTTCTAACTTCCAAACAAAGTTTCATCTACTATTTAACCCCTTTAGGAATGACCCAAAAATCCTACCAGCGCCTACCTTCATTGCATAAGGAACTCTTGCGGACAATTTCATGCTGGACCCAATCAAATATGGAACTCAACTATAATCACATGCAACTAAAAAGTTGCAGCAGTTCCATGTCGGCTATAAAACTAGTTTAAAATTACACGGAAATAAGGAATTTAATTATTCGTTTATTCATTTTGGTTCTTATTAAATTACATTTTTAAATATTTCTTAAAATAAAAAAATATATATATATAAAAAAATTGAGGTCCGCCGGTGTCGGGAGCAGGGCCCAAGCTACCTGTGGTTAGGACTGCAGAGACAGGAACCTCCTAACAATGCGAGCCGTATCGAGGAGTACTACCTTCTGAATCAGGCGCTTGATCCAACCGCTTAACGAGAGCCTCGAGAGATGTTGGTCGAGGCTTTCGGCCATCAGGCCATTAGCCGTTACGACAATCGGCACAATGACAGCCGAGCTCACATTCCACATGTCAACAACCTCGTGTGCTACGTCGAGATATTTTATAAATTAATTATTTATTATTAGGATCTTCAACAATGAGTTCACTACTACTTTACAATTTGTATACATTGCAAACTTAAGTCTAAGCGCCTCATTACTTAAAGAAAAGCACAGCATGCACTACATTATGCGCAGATAAAGCACAATTAATTAATTGAAACAAGTAATACATAGTTTAGATAACAGTAAAAATAAAATAATAAAAGCTTAATAATAATTGATTACAATAAATTACAGTGATAAAATTAAATTAGATTCGATTAGATTTTTATATAATTGTTAAAATTTGATTTTAGACTAGAGAAACCCATTAAATTGCAAGCGCGGCTTTTTTTAGAGCAAGTATTGATGAGTGAAAGAGGAAACGGTACAATTTTTTTTTTTGGTTTGCAATAGTTCCATGTGGAACTACGTGGAACTACTGGGAATAAAGGAACGGTTCAGGCTGTGCGATGTAAGTCAGTGAATTTAAGAATGAAACAGATGAATATTTCAAATAATATGTATATGTCAGATCCGCTACCTAATTGCGCAACGTATTTTGATTACCATTCAAGTAGAATTTATTTCAATTTGAATCGAATTGCTTTTATTTTACGACTTTGGAATTGCAAAACTCCAATATTTTTTAAACAAACTGCGGTCTGTTTGATACTCCATTGAGTGAACGAAATGCGTCTAAAAAGGCTATTAATCGAATTGCGTAACCATTTTGACAGTTGTAATTTTGTTTCAAACTTTATAGTAATTTGTTTTGTCTGTCAAATGAAACAGAAGCCACTGTAGTGGTCGCAATAGATTTTACTTAGCAATCTTTTTGGGATTAACTCATGAAATCTCCATAATTATTAAGAAAAAAATTAAGTAATAGTCTTCCTGATAAATTGTGAATGTGTTTTTATGTAAAACCTCAATGATAAATCAATTTTATTGGTATGTTAAATATCAAAGCAGCGAGGTCGATTTTTAATAATAATTGTGAAAGTTTTCTTGTGAGTTTAGTGCCTACAACCTAAACTAAAAACAAATATTATGATATTCCAGAAACGAGGTATTTTGGTGGCATTTTAACGAAAGACAAATTCGTACCTCATACCGTAACAAACTTGAGCCACAAGCTTAGCAACCCAGTCGAGCTTGTAATACATTGGAAAAGCAAAAACTTATAATTGAGGAAGAACAAAAAAAAGCAGTTTGAATCATTTTATATTAATGGATTATGTAAGGACATTGATGAACATACCACTATTGCCACATCATTGTCTGTTTAAGGTATGTACTTACTTATTATTTTCTTTCTAAGTGTTGAACATTGAATGTGTGTTAAGTACAGCAACAATGTTACACACATAGGGATGTATTTATAAACATTGCTTATAGTTAAGTGACGTTAAAACCTCAAAAATGTATGATTAAACAGTTGCTCATCATTACATAACTTTATGCAACGTTTATAAATAAACCCCATATTGTTTATTGGTGAATACGAAATGCACCATCAAACGTAAACTTACCATACATTTAAATACCATACATATATTTTCAGTTGCCTAACCTACTACTTGTATGAATTTTTACTTAGCAATTATAACAACAAAGTAAAGAAAGTAGGTAGGCAACTGAAAATATATCTAAGTACCTATCTTAAATGTTTTTCACTTATTGTTAATATTATTAAAAAAATCGATCTGCCCAGCCTTTTCCCAACTATGTTGGGGTCGGCTTCCAGTCTAACCGGATGCAGCTGAATACAAGTATTTTACATGGAGTGACTGCCTATCTAACCTCCACAACCCAATAACTAGGTAATACGATACCCCTTGGTAAGACTAATTGTCACTTTCGGGCTTCTGATGACCCATAACGACTGTCAAAGATCCACAAATGACATCCGGGACCAACGGTTTAATATGCTTTTCGAGGCATGAAGGAGTCTCGGTATGTAGAAATGGTCACCCATCCACGGACCAACCCTGGCAAGCGTAGCTTAACCTGATGGATTGCCCCGTGCGGCTGTTAGTACTTAGCCTATTAATATTATTAGTAGGTAAGAATATTTAAGTCAATTGTTGCTTATAATTGACCCAATTGTTGTTTATAGCAGAATATTGCTATTCTATAAAGTGACTGTGGATGGATGTAATGGATGGTGGAATATATTGAAGATTTACTATTCTTTTTTTTTCAGGTGTCAGGCTCAACTACATTATTCAAGATTTTTTTAACTGTCTCTCATACACTTACAACAAGCAGTACATACATAATCCATGATGATTTCCACAGGAAGACATTAGATTCCAAATTCCACTAATCCTTACAGTATGTTTGTTCCAATTCCTTTTTGCTCTATGTCCAAATATTTCATATTAATGTGAATAGATGGTAATGGTGCCGATTCTCTTGTCCAGTGTTGAGTTAAGGTTGTAACAATTTAATAAAACAGTTTTATTTGTTTACCATAATTTATTTCTCTCTATTTCCTTTAAATCTAATGAATGACAGTTAATTTAGGTAAACACCTTTAAATAGTATCATTATAATTATAAAATTGTCTGTGTTTGTATAAAACAAATAGTATGCCATTCTTAATTATTTCATTTAAAGTTATTTTTATTTGTCCCTCTATAGTTCATAATTAAAACACTTTATTAAAGTTTACACTGTTATCAATTAACACAATAGTTTATATCACTGTCGTACAAGACTATAATCAAGTTTTCTAAAAAAAATATTTCATGAAGGATCTTCAGTTTCTACTTTTGTACTTAAGAAGCTTGAAATCTGAAGTAGCAGAGCAGCAGTGCAGCACAGCAGGGGCAGTATCATTCATGCTGCCTTCATGTCTTCGTAGGTGAAATTCCCCAGGAACTCTACATTTTAAAACAAAGTCATATTAATTTCTGCTCAAATAAAGTACTCATGTGGCAAAGTAGGCATATCAACTAGGCCCATGGCTAGATGAAAGCCATCTGTGATCATCATCGTCATGCTGGTTGTATAATTTCTTCTTTATTTAGGGCTGATTTTTCAGTCTCCAGATATTTTATAATACTGAATTATAATGGTAATTGGATAAACATAAAATATATATTATGATGTGTCTGTCAAAAGTTCAGCCAAGGAAATATATTCATAATTGAGTTGCTATGCTTAATTCTTAATGATGTGTCAAAAAGCTTACCTTCAATGATTAATACATAAGATTCTTAATCCAATCCATGTTTGCCACCTTGCCACCAACTTCTTTGTTAGGAAGTCAACAATATTGATATTTGGTAGTGTTCCATTCTTGTGTTTTCAGCACGTCTGTGAAAATATTATGAATATGTTTTGTAGTTATCTGTTATTTGGTTAGGTAGTGGATATTATAGTTTATTTCAGCATCTACTTATGTACAAAAATATCAATTAACAATTTTAGTTAGAATGTGAGACATAGTACTTAACTATTATTTTAACCACAATAAATAGTTAACCTCGCGTAAGATGCCTGTGTCTACGCAACAAAAGAATGATTGTCCGTATACGTAGACTCACCAATAATGTACCTACAGCTACAATAATCTAATGAGATACGAAGGTACTCTCACACACGTTATTCCTATTTATATTGGTTTACTTACTTGTAGTGATAATATCGACTTAGATACTTTTCGCTATGGAGCAAAACAGCCTAAGTCTTAGTCCATGTACTTAATTGTAGTCTGTGATCTTGGTGAAGCTAGTACAAAACGAAGGCGGTGTCTCGAACGAGAGAATTTTCCAAAGTTCTTCCGACTTCCACAAGCCACAAGAATAATGTTCCAAAACTGCTTATTACAGGCCCATGTTTCTGTACGTGAATAGTAAATATAATTTTGTATGTTGAAAAATATAAAACAACTATTAATTTAAAACAAAAACTTTACCGAAATCAACAAAAATGAAATGTAAACAGATACGTCGCCATGATTGATATCGTATTCTCCACAGACTTCAAAGAATATTCATTCCAGCCCAAATTATTGTCAAAGGTTTAACATGTGATGTCATATGCCTTTCCTTTTCTTTTCCCTACACTCTGATAAAGTTAGAGCAGCAAAGGTATACTTTAGACAGGCAGTAGTTTGCATTAAATCGTCAACGCATAACGCAATGAGGGCAGATCATTCAACTTTTACTCTCAGTGTTGCAATTTTTTTCCCCTAAGTCCACTATAGACTTGCGTCTAGATACATCGAAACGAATCAAAAATCCGATTTCAATCAGAAACGGAATCGTATCGATAATCCGAACTAGACAAACCGATTTCACAAAACCACGGAAGTGTGGTTTTGCCTAAGCAAGTTTTTGTTTATATTTGAATAGTTTTGATCGATGCACTTACAACCGAATAATATTACTAGAGACGATCGAAACTGCGAGCCGGGGCCTCTCCTGAAATCGGTTTTCTGTTACCGACATTCGGCCGCTGTTTTGGGAGTCCATTTGAAGATTTGAGTATGAAAATAAAACATAACTTATGTAATCATAGTATTTTTAGGGTTCCGTACCTCAAAAGGAAAAACGGAACCCTTACAGGATCACTTCGTTATCAGTCTGTCAAGACCCTTTTTCTCAGGAACGTACGGAGGTATCAAGTTGAAATTAATATCAAATACGTCTGTTGTCCCTTAGAGCTCTAAAAAATCAAGCTTCTAAGTCAACACAATAAAAAATTACGGCTATTTAAGCGACATATTTTGGTACTCGCAAATAAATCAAAAACTACAGGGTACTTCCCGTTGACCTAGACTCATAAAATTTGGCACAAAGCCCGTCTCATTGCACAAGTAAAGGAAAATGACAGAAAATTGTAAATTTTCAGTTTTATCACATACAAAAAGAAAAAACCATTACAAACTTACATTTGCAGTTGGAGAATTGACCGTGACATATATCAATATAGGGGAGATGTTTTTCAACTACAAAGTTGTTTTTGGGATAAAAACTCCCAGGTTTAGTGGAAATCCCTCTAAGTTGACAACACTGCTTTTCTACGATTTTGTCATAGGCCACAGATAGCAAAGACGTGAAAAGAAAAACGTTTTATTACGTAGTTCAATTGTGGTAGAAAGTATTTTAAAAATTGGTTTTTCATTTTTCGGCAATCATTGTACATTTTTATTTATAAGCACTAGTAGATCATCAGTTGTAATTAAAACAAAATTACATTATAGCACAATAATTTGAATATTAACCATTCATAGATGCTGTAACTAAACATATCAATTTAACAATTATAGACAATTGGTTTGAACATCCCTATACAATTTCAGTCGTATGGTAAAAAATGTACATCGCAATTCCAATTATGGCATGCGATTAAGATTGGACTTGCTTTCGATTCAGAATTGCAATCAAAAATAAAATATGTTACGCAATTAGGCTGCCGGTCATTAGTACGGACACGAAACGAATCGCAAGCGCGCCACTGGCAACATCAAGAGTGAACTACCTACACCAAAAAAGGCGCGCTTCTACAGAGTCGTGATGTTTTAAAGCCACGGCAAGGAGGGCATTCAGCCTCTGGTCGCATTGGAGTCAAGACGTCGCGGGACTGTTCTCGATTCGTGGTGCTCAGTTATTATGTTAGTTGTAATTTGTGATCATTTTGTTAATTGGTGATTTTAATAAACGCCGTCGCACCCAGTGTGTGTATAATTTAGCTAGTGTCATTCATTTGATAGTAAATTATAATGTAACCTGAACTGCAAACTGTTTTTCTATTGCGCATTAACCAACACTACCCACACTATGCCCACAGTAGTTAAAATATCGCTGATAATAACGACTGTCACATACCCGTCTCCGACATATATAAATAGTTATTTTATAAACACAAACTCAAAGAATTTATTTTAAAACCAATAAAATTAAAAGCATTTTGAATTTGTCAAGGAGTCAGTCAGTCAGAAAGATGAAGTTTATAAAGTATATTCATAAATAATAAATAAATGTACATAAGTGTAATAAAATTATTAAGGCGATTAACACACGGCACCGCCAGCCACCGCGCAATGCCGCGGAAGTGAGAGGTGAGAGCACCCTCGACCGCGCGGTCGGGCGTTGTACATGTGTTAGGCATCAACATACATTGTAAACCTACATTCTCGCAAATAAATAAATTTGAATTTGAATTTGAACGGATTTATTAGAGGTCAATGCGACATGAGATCCGCTTCACCGCCTACCGCGGCGGTACGCGGTGCCGTGTGTTAATCGCCTACGGCGCTTAATATTCCTCTATGGCGCGTGTAATACAAGATGATGTATGAATGTGGACGAAGTATGAGGTTCATAAGATTCGCATAAATCGCCATGTTATCATGTTATGCATAATCGCCGGCTTTATTTATTTATACTTATACTTTATTGTAGTACCTACACTACAAAAATACATGACTAAAAATTTATCACCAACTATAAAATATACGACGGCCTTAACGCTATATAATAAGGAGGAGAAGGAGGAAGAGGAGTTGAAGAAAGAGAAAGAGGAAAATGACCAGAAGAAGGTCCTCCTTCTTCTGGTCATTTTCCTCTTTCTCTTTACTTTGCGTTTTACTTCCTAGTAGAAGAGGAGAAGGAGGAGGAGAAGTAGGAAGTCAAGGAGGAAGAAGAAGATGAGGAGGAGGAGGTGGAGGACGAGGAGCAGGAGTTATGTAATATATAACTCATGCAAATCCTAAGCAACCACTCCTGTTTCACCATTAGTTACTCAACTATTATTTATTTATATATACTTTATTGTACACCACAAAAATACATAACAAAAAAATTGGTTGCCTGTAAAGTCGGTATACGGGCGAAAGTTTTACGTGACAACGACTTTGAGTGGTAAAATAATTTTAATGTGAATATTCATTCGTATAGTAGGAAGAAGGATGAAATAATAGTAACAATTTAAAACATTTATTGAACCGGTGTGTATGCCTATCTCTCTCACTCTCTCTCTCTCGCTCTGTCTCTCTCGCTCTTAGGCGGGCTAACTGTGCTCGAGTGGAAGGGACGCGTGCCTTTCACTTTTTATGTCTGTCTCTCTCGCTCTTAGGCGGGCTAACCATGCCCGAGTGGAAGGGACGCGTGCCTCTCACTCGCTCTCATTGTGAGCGCATAACGTGAGCGGAGCGTAACGCAGTTTCTTGAAGTGTCACCCGGCAAACCAATTTATAAGACGTTGTCACGTCAAAAAAAAAATCAAACACTACAAAATATACGATGGGCGGCCTTATCGCTGTTATCGTAAGCTTCGAAATCTACATTTTCGACACTTGACCGAGTACGCTGCCCGTCAATCGTCGTCGTTTATAATAATAATAATAATAATACCATTTATTTCAGGCGACACAGGCCCATAGAAAAATACCTTAACCTAAACATACATATTTTAATATAAGAGTACTTGAAAAAGTTGGTTGGAGAAAAAGATAACCCGCAGGAGTTGTCTAAGGCCCACTTGCGCGTTAACTCGGAGTTAATAGCAAACTCAGGGTTGATCCAATAATTCTCTTTGGATTAACCCTGAGTTAGTTGTTAACTGTTGTTGCCGCAGGAGAACCAAGGTAACCGACACAGCCCGAAGAATTGCCAAACTTAAGTGGCAATGGGCAGGGCACATTGCTCGCAGAACGGATGGCCGATGGAGTCGAAAGGTTCTGGAGTGGCGACCGCGTACCGGAAGACGTAGCGTTGGAAGGCCTCCCACAAGATGGACCTTGTGAAGGCCGCAGGAATCCGCTAGATGCGGAAAGCACAGAATCGGTCGAAGTAGAGGTGCTTGGGGGAAGCCTATGTCCAGCAGTGGACGTCTTTCGGCTGAAATGATGATAATGATGATAGCTGTTAACTGCTCAACGACAAATTTGATCGAACATGAAGCAATGGATAACCTTCAAAATCATTTAGATTGTAATTGATTACGCAATTAGAGTGAAAAAGAAAAAATAATACGTTTATTTGCAGTAAAAATGACGCAAAGAAAGAACAATACATGAAAGAAACAAGTTGGAGGAAAATATGCGTCACATCCACTCAAAACGGCCATCGCGCAGTGTAATACTGCGACCCTATGCGAGACAGAGCCCCAGCGCTGGTTTTCATCGACAACCGGCGTTAACGTGATGATGGGTCGTGATTTCTTCACGATATTTTCCTATAACGATATCAGTAATGTCAAAGATAAACTCTAAACTGCCACAATAAAGCTTATTTCAATTAATAACATTCAATTAATTCGGACACACCTACATCTGATTCTAAGCTATGCTAAAAAGTATTGTACCTTGCAAATAACCTACAAATCCAGCGTGTGCGAGCGAGAGGTCCGATGGTCGGCGCGCGCGCATGTTTCACGGCCAGACTAACGGTATGTTTACGTAGTAACAGGCAGTCTATAGACACGAGGTTGTATTGTTTTTGTACGCGGTTAAGTTCATGGCCACATGACTTTTGTGAAAAGGGCACAGCAGAAGTCAGTGTTGGATCTGTCCGTGCAGAAGATGTTCTTATACAATTATAGCTGCTTTGTTAACGTGTGCCTACAGCAATATTGTTTTAAAAATGTTTTACACGGATAGGTAACTTATACCTTGATACTTTTTCAGAGTGTATTTTTACCACTCTGACAAAGGTAATAAAATTAAAAATCAAACGAACTTACCAAGTGAAGTTCGATGATAATTATGTGAACAGCTTCATTCGAAGCGATTTATTGTTAACGTATTGTAGCAGCGCCTCCATGTACCAGCCTTGCACGGATTTTTAGAGGTAAGTAAAAGATTCTTTTTTTTTTTTTTTTTTTTTTTTAAAGTAGTTTACTTTCATTTCACTGGCAACACTGTATCCGTTTACCCCTACTTTGCCCCCACTATACTATTTCTCTACGGACGGTTCACAGCCATTTTAATATCATTTTGTTGAAAGCTAATAAATATTTCACATTTTTATTTATCTAGGGTAGGGTAAGTAACTTTTCTAGGGAGGGTATAAATCGCTTCGAATGAAGCTGTTCACATAATTATCATCGAACTTCACTTGGTAAGTTCGTTTGATTTTTAATTATGTGTCACAGCTTCATTCGAAGCGATTTATTGTTAACGTATTGTAGATGTTCAGAGACAAAAATGTGAAATTAAACAAAACAGGTGAGTAATCACAATTGTCTTTTATTAAATCTAGATAACATTGATTTTACTTTATTTTACATTGATTTAGTTAAATTCTTAATCTTATATTAAATATTTGTTACAGATTATGACCACCAGTAAGTACTGTAGTGGCAAAGAGATGTGAATCAGTAACAACCTGCCTATTATAATGTTTTGCGAAGACAGAAGATGACACACTCCATCCGGCAGTTTTTCTGATTAGGTCAATATTGACTCCAAGTCTATTGGCTGAGGATGTGGCTGCATGACGAGTGCTATGAGCACTAAATATAGACGTATCTATACCGCTACTGTAAAGTGTATCTTTTATCCAGTGACTAAGTGTATGTGATGAAACTTTTGAGTGTGGTTTTTTGTAGCTTACAAATAAATAATCATTTTTGCGAAGCGGTTGAGTCTTATTTATATAAACCTCTAAGCATTTAGCGGGACAGATCTGAGGACGTTCGTCGAAAAAAGGTAATCTTAAAACTGGTTGTGAAGAATTAGGTTTGGAAGTTTTTATCAAATCAGGTATTGTTATAGTTATGTCAATTGCAGAGTTTACTTGAACATAGCCTAATTTTATTAATGAAAATGTTTGAACGCGATGTGCAGTCACCAAAGCCAATAGAGTTATAGTCTTTTTGGAAAGAGTTTCCAAGTCAAGGTCTGTGTTAGGCCATTTTTGTGCTAAATAATTTAGAACGGTGGTTGGATCCCACGTCAAATTATATTTTGGATTACTAGGCCTTAATCTGTAAACTCCTTTCATAAATCGCTTAATTCGATCATCGTTTGCCACATTACTTAATAACAAGGATAATGCGGATTTATATGAATTGATAGTACCGTACTTTGCCCCTTTTTCAAAAATTGTGGTAAGAAAATGAATGACTACAGGAACTGAAACCGAGGAATAATCATAACCTTGTTTATTACAATAATTTAACCAAGATTTTATACAAACATCGTATTGTTTATAAGTGGAATCAGATAATGATGATAACATAATTTCAATGGATTTATTAGATAAACATCTTTTTAATAATGTTTGCCTGAAAGCTTCGCGGCAACCAATTTCAGGGTGCGGTGCAGATTGTGAGGCGTTCTGAAAGGAGAAGTTAACAAATTTACGTTTGGTTCAAAATAGATTGGTTTGGAACAAATTAATTTTTGGAAAACAGGGAACCAGGGTTGTGTTGGCCAATATGGTACAACTACTATGCCATTAGCTTTGTCATTAATTATTTTTTGCATTGTTTTTGTAATAAGTGAAAACGGTGGAAATGCGTAGAATAGTTTATTTTTCCATGGAACGGTGAAAGCATCGATTGCATAAGCATCAGGGTCGCTTTTCCAAGTTATGTACCTGGGACACTTAGCATTACACCTACTCGCGAAAAGGTCTATTTCAGGGTATCCATAACTATGTGTTATTTGACTAAATGCATCGTCATTGAGTTCCCATTCAGTGTCCTGAAATTTCATGCGCGATAATTGATCTGCTTCATAATTATCTTTAGTGTTTATGTAAGACGCAAAAATAGTTATCCTACGCCTTTCACACCACTGCCAAAGTTCTTTAGTGATGTTATGCAAGTGTTCAAACTGTATGCTGCCCATGCGATTTATACAAGATATAGCAGTTACATTATCAATTCGTAATAGTATTTTTAAATTATACGATTCGTGGGCAAAACATTTAAGTGCGAGAAAAGCGGCTTTTAACTCTAACTCGTTAATATGTACGATTCTTTCACTATCTTTCCAATAGCCAAAACATTCACCTGTGTTGCAATAAGCTCCCCAACCCGTACGTGACGCATCAGAAAAGATTTCTAAATCATATCGATCACAAGTTAAAGAAAATGCACCATGATCAATATGATCTAACCACCACAACATATCACTATGTAAGCTGTTGGGGAGCCGGACTAACTGTTCGTAACTAGGATTGGTAAGTAAACAGGAATATTTAAATTGTTCAAAAACTTTAGTGTAAAGCCATGCATATTGAATTGCAGGACAAGCTGAGATTAATAAACCTATGAACCGAGCAAATTCACGAAGTTTACATTTACGCTTTTTCAAAAAGCTAGAAATGTATTCTTTTATTTTTGACTTTTTTGTACCAGGTAATTTTAGTAACATGTTTTTCGAGTCGAATTCGAAACCTAAAAACTTGCATACTGTTTGCGGTTCTAAGCTGCTTTTTTCTGTATTTATTATAAAACCTAAGTTTTTAAGTAATGTTTTTGCATATCTCGGGACCATGGGGTCCCGGTCCTTTGGAAGGCGTACGAGGGGCCGAAGCCAACTCGCAGAGGCCCCTTGGACAATTTTAAATGGAATGAGACACCAACCGACGATTATCCCCGTATGCACTATGCAAGTACACCTAAGGACAACCCCCGGTTGGTGCAGGGCTATTGCAGAACATGGAAACAAAACATATTGGGCTATGGGTTTGGGTGGCTATAGTGGATTGGTTACTTAAAACTATGGAAAGCCTACGTCCCCTGCCTGATCAATGTTGTGGTATACACGGATAAAATGGCAGGGGGTGACTTGCACACTCAATAATGGGCCCCCAAAAACGGTCGCTAGCACAAAGTGTCGTAGCGACAAGGTGGCAACATGTCCTGAGGTGCTTGTGAGGAGTGGAGAGGTATTCCACGGCTATCAGGACAATCCCGGAAGTACGGTCAAGATCCCTACCAGCATCTTACTGGAATACTTCCTTCCTCCGGGCACGTTTGCTCTTGCGAATCTCCACTCAAGCCGGCCAATTAAGGCAAGAATGAGGCAGGAGCTCTGTTCCTCGTCAGTGTTCACTCCAACCGGCCAATAAAGGCAAGCCAGAGGTGAGGAACAAGACTTCTCCCGGGAGATAGGGTCCGTGGGGTCGCTACTGCCCAACAGCTCGCCACATGCTGCCCTGCGGGTTTTGTATCTCTCTTGGTCTGGCTCCTCATCCCAGACCTGTTCCGGCAAAGTAAACTCTACCGGCACAGGCCTAGAGTTTGGAGCGCGCAAGCCCCACCACGACGTCAACGTAGAGATACGGCGGTGGGGTAAGTAATGTTATTGTTAAGTCAACGTTATTTTGACATTCACGAAAAGTAGTTCCAATACAAAAGGTATCGTCGATATATATAACTGATATCATGCCATGGGTTCTTAGATATTCCATAACTGGCTTTAATAATTTTGTAAACACATATGGTGCAGTGCATAAACCAAACGGTAGACAGTTAAATTCATAAAGGGTATTATTTATTTAAAACGGAGGTATTTTCGGTGAGATTTATGTACGGAAATTAAGAAGTAAGCATCTTTTAGATCAATTGATGCCATATAACAGTTCTTTGTTATAAGCTTTGAGGCTGTACGATAATCCTCCATCTTGAAATGTTTGGTCTCTACGAATTTGTTTAAACATTTAAGGTTCAATATGAATCTCTTGTCGCCATTTGGTTTTGGCACTAAAAACACAGTCGAAATAAATTCTCCTTTAACAGAATTACAATGAGATATTGCATTAATATCTAAGAGGTTTTTGATTGATTTATCAAAATCTTGAGCTTCTTGAATATTCTTAGGAAACACATTAGGAGAATCGGTACGATAAGGTGAACATTTAAACGGTATTTGGTACCCTTTGATCCAGGATAGAATTGTTTTGTCAGTAGTGATAATTGACCACTTTTTGAAAAAATACTGGAGCCTGCCAGCGGTTAGTACCTGATCAGTTACTTTCGATGCGGTGGCCTCGTCGGGGACGAGTAGCGACGCGAACTGCCGCTGGTTTGCGGCGGTGGCGGCGGCCGATATACAGGGCGAGCAGCTCCTCGCCTCGTATTGTTCGGCTTGTTGTCCGCCTTGCGGTGCTGAGGGTTGAAGTTTAAATGGCCCTTATTTGGACCTTTTGGGACACCTTTGGGCTTGTTAAATTTTGGTCTTAGGGCGTGTTTCAAGGCATCTCCTGATTGCTGTATTGTCTTAGCGGCTTTAACTTTGTCAGTAACATTTTCCCCAAATAAGAAACTGCCCCTTTTTGTTTCAAGCAAGGCGTCCTTTAAATTTATATTAATGGATGAAATGACAAAGTTACGTCTTGTTTTTGTCTCCCAAAAATGGCTGTCGCATAATATACGACAAGCGTCACTGATAGGTTTCAAGAGTTTTTGTTTGGACGTTTCATTTGAAATTATCATGTCAGTAGCGGATGCTAAGGCTGACAATGCAATGCCAAGCTGATTTTGCTTGTACATAAGCGCCGAATCTCTTTTTACCAGAGTATCCTGCAGAGCTGCCTTTACTTCCGGGTTGAGAGCTGGCGCTAGCAGTAGGTCACAATTTTTTGGGATGAAATAACTTTTTAAAAGTTTTTCCTTTACATCCTTAGCCAAGCCCTTAGTAAGGATGTCTTGCCAATGATTGGCAATGTCCTTATGAACAGACGGACCCATAGTTATGTCCGTCTTTGGAGCATCGCCGAGTAACTGCAGAGTGTCTTCATCTAAGTCTTGATCTTCCATCACTTCTGGCTGTGCTTCTGCTGAGGTACCGGGTTTAGGCGACAAAGGCGCGGTGCACAGCGGTGGTGGAGCTGGTGGTAGTGAAGCCGGGCACGGAGAACAAGCACGTGGCGAGTCATGTGGCGAAGCACGTGGCGATGGGGAGGCACTAAGCGGCGACGCAGAAAGTGGTGAAGCTTGAAACAAGCAGGCTTCCTCATTTTGTAACATACCACAGTCCACATCTAGTTGGTGTGAAAAATCTGCGAAAAACGTTTCTTTTTAGAATACGTTATAACGAGACAGAGGAAACCCAAGCTTGGTAGCCTCGCATCCCTTAGGCAAGAAAATATTATCTTAAAGATTATGTGACAGTATCAGCCCAAGTATGGCAGTACGCATCACTCTTAATAATGACAGAGGAGACCCAAACTTGGTAACCTCGCATCACTGATAATAGTTTTATAATAATTGTGTAACTTACTGTGTAAGTCTTCTTCGGATGAAGAATTAATACGGCGATCAGTCGTTGCCTGCAATTTATTTTGCAATTTTTGTATTTTTCGCCGTATTTCTTCTTCAGTTTTTTCTACCTTCCTTTTCTTTCCCATTTTGAGGAGCTGGATCTATTTGTAGGCGCGGAGACGTGCGAAGGCTTGAGCACGGAAACGCGGAATGATATTAAAATGGCTGTGAACCGTTGTAGAGAAATAGTATAGTGGGGGCAAAGTAGGGGTAAACGGATACAGTGTTGCCAGTGAAATGAAAGTAAACTACTTTAAAAAAAAAAAAAAAAAAAAAAAAAAAGAATCTTTTACTTACCTCTAAAAATCCGTGCAAGGCTGGTACATGGAGGCGCTGCTACAATACGTTAACAATAAATCGCTTCGAATGAAGCTGTGACACATAATAATAACGTCACTCACACCTTGTTCGTGGATTCAGTTCGATAATTTTAATAAAGCATTCGCCAACGTCCATACTACGTTGAATACACCGGTTCTCGTCCGATCACCGAAGTTAAGCAACATCGGGCGCGGTCAGTACTTGGATGGGTGACCGCCTGGGAACACCGCGTGACGTTGGCTTTTTGATATTTTATTTTTTTATGCTATTTGTAATCAGTATTAAGATTTTTAACCGACTTCAAAAAAAGGAGGAGGTTCTTAATTCGACTGTATTTTTTTTAAATGTTTGTTACCGCAGAACTTTCTACTGGGTGAACCGAATTTGATGATTCTTTTTTTTTTATTTGGAAGCTGGTGCTTCCCGTGTGGTCCCATATAAATTTTATTAACTTTGCTTGGATGATTTTTGAGTTAAGTTCAATAATACGTATTTATTTCCCACTTAGTATGTGGATGATATCTTAAGTTCCTGTCACTGTTATTTACATAGCAGGTAGTGGTGTTCGAATTTGTGTGGGGTAGGCACCACAACTATAAAGCGAAAAACAAAAACTTTTTACAAAAAAAAAATAATCAACCGACTTCCAAAAAAAACACTACAAAGCGAAAAATAACTTTAATTTGGGTAGTCGGTGTCTTTGGTTTAGTCTTTTCGTTTTTTGCCACCGACTTCCGAAATTAAAGTTATTTTTCGCTTTGTAGTGTTTTTAATGGTGTTTTCCAAAATTGGAAGACCGGAAGACATGCCAAAGCTCCCACTGTAAAAATTTGAATGATATAATTTTCTAATGACCTAAGTACAGACGCACGGTTTTTACGCCCAAACATCGAGAGAAAAGCGATCTAGAGTTTTTTTGTTTGTTTGTTTGTTTGAACGTGCTAATCTCAGAAACAACCAGTCGGATTTGAAAAAAATATTTTTGCATTTGATGGCCTAAATTCTGCGGCTATTAATTTAACATCACGCTACGACCCTTAGGAGCCGAGCAAAAAAAAAAATCAGAAAGAACGCTAAGCCAAAACGAAGTAATAGCGTGGACGGGCGATGCGATGTATTATTATAGAATCGTAGAAACGCATATCTATACACCGTAAGGACTATTTCAGCTTGCAGCGTTCGGCCGAAATAGTAACGCTTACCTACGAAAAAAAAAGGGGCGTATGCACGGGATTTTGTTTTCAAACTGCTTTGATATGCATTTCTTCGACAGTACCTAGGATAGAATTATAATTGTATTAATAGGTATTAATTCAAACTTTATTTTATAACAATAGTTTCACGAGTGAAGCATTTGTTATCTATACGATTGTTTACTAGCACTAGATAGATCCTTACACTCATTAAAAAATTAACAGCTTACTAATTAATTATACCGGCAGATAATAAGGCAGTAATTATTTTAATTTTAATAATAACAATTAAAACGTATTTCAGGATTTAGTTACTGGTTATATTCGAAATTTATTAGTCCGAAAAATCTGCACTAAAAAAAAACCTAGAAAATCTGCAAAAAGCCAACGTCACGTGGTGTTCCCAGGCGGTCACCCATCCAAGTACTGACCACGCCCGATGTTGCTTAACTTCGGTGATCGGACGAGAACCGGTGTATTCAACATAGTATGGACGTTGGCGAATGCTTAGCCAAAATTATCGAACTGAATCCATGAACAGAAAGTGACGTCATTTTGACGTATTTTTGTGGAGGCTCCTTTTCCTACGGATGGTAGAATCTATGGAAGATTTGTAGCCTAGAACTGACAAAAGATGACAATGGCAATGTTATTTTTCGATGCGATGAATTTTATCTTGTTTGAACTTTGTAGGTACCTACTTAGGTTTTGTTGTTACACCATAATGGAAAGCGGCAGAAAGTTATCTTTGTACACAGACACACGGCTACACGTCAAGCTATACATAATATCTAGTATAAGCTGACCTCACTTTGTACGGAAATCCTATACAATGCTCAGATCAGTCTTGATGTGTAGGCGTTTGGACTTATACTCCGTTTGAAATAAGATTAGACATTTAAACAAACCTTTTTTACAGTCCGTTCAACCGATTTTGACTTTATACCGTAGGCATAAGAATGGCATTACAAGCAAAAAAAGTGGTTACAAACCAACTGTTTACTGCAGCTGTCATTTGTCATGCCGCCATCGCAATAGAAGTCAAAATCGGTTGAACGGACTGTAAAAAGGTTTAGTTAAATGTCTAATCTTATTTCAAACGGAGTATAGTTCTAGCAAACATACAAAACAATACATAAGTACCTACATAAGGGCCTATAATAGCCATAAATAATACATTCTATACATAAACTTAGATACTTATTAAACTACGTTTGTGTTGTTTAAAAATAATCTAATCAGTTTCTTTTTAAACAAACATAATTATTATAAATCAATGGTAACTTAAGAAAAACATGAGTAGATAATTAAATTTAATGAGATAGTTAATTGTAGGTGATGATTGTCTGAAGAAGTTTTTTTTTGTGCGGCAAATTATCAAATAACTTCTCCCGCTCTGAGTGAAGCGGGAGGGCGTGTCAAACTCTTACTGACTAAAACTCACCCGTGTTCCTTCAGTTGCCTATATTGCCAGGGGTCACGGTAACCCTTTCGGACAAAACCGCAACCCTAGCAGGCATCGGCTCTATCGGACTCCGTCAGTTCTGCTGACATCTCTTTGAGGCACGCGTGGACCACAACGCACCGTCGACCATGGCCTGGTCCTTATTGGACGGCGAGTCTAGAGAAAAAACATCTTATATTTGGGTAAAAACCATATTTCCTTATTGTCAATTATTATTATTTATTATAGACAAAAAAGCCGAGTAATCTTTTAAATAATCTTTAAAAAAGACATGCCTTTCGAAAAAAAAATGGATCGAAAGAAAATGTTCCAAATACGTAACTGTCTTATATTTAGAAAGAAAAAGATCCAATAAATCATATACTAAAGTTCCATTTTGATTGTATGCGTGACTTTTTCAGAATATTACCTAATGCAAATTAACATACAATTTAGGGAGCCTCCTCTTAAAGGCTTCATCTCTCATGCACGAGGTTGTGGTTTAAAATTCGGCCAACTTTTTGAAGGAGACCTTTTTCTTAGTCATGGGCACCCATAACAGAAACAACATTTTGACCGACTAGGACTGTTGAAGTAGTGACCAAGTGGGCAGTGGCCACCCAAAAACTTGTCGCCTAATTATCCAATAAGATCACCCAATAATTCCAAGGAAGTAATGTTGTTATATGGGTCGAGGTACTTAATCAATCTTTTGCAGGAAGTTTTCATTAAAAATTATGGGCATAGCGGAAACAAGATCGTAGGATAGTTAATTAGGCTCATTGATGTTGCTATGTCGTTTTTGTGGATAGACCGCCCTATGAGTTCACGTGGACGTCAGTTACATAGCCGACGTTCGCACGGGCGTCATAAAATCGCGGAGATTTTTTTTCGTGCAGTTAATTTTCAACGCTCTGCTTAGCGCCAAGAGTTAAAAATCCAACAGTGTGTTTTTTCAACGCGCTCGGACGAGAGTGCGTCCCAGCGCTTTGGATTCTCAACGCTCGGCTTAACACACGATAAAATCCCCTCACGATTTTATTACGTCCGAGCGAACGTCAGTAATGCTATTCTGTAACCATCTCACCGTGTTATCTTAGGTGAAGTGAGCGTGGAGTGAGCTGTCAGTTGCTAAGGATTGACACTATTGGCAGCTCACTTCACCTAAGATACCACGGTGAGATTTTTACAGAATAGCACTACAGCTATCTTGTTCTTATATCCAGTAAGCCAACGTAAGCACGGACATAATAAAATCGCGGCGGGATTTTATCGCGCATTTTTTAACTCTCGATGTTAAGCAGAGCGTTGAAAATCAAGTGCACGAAAAAAATCGCCGCGATTTTATTACGTCCGTGTGAACCTGGGCTAACGGATGATTATTAGCAATCGTAAAACGTACCTAAGTTCCAATATCCCAAAAGATTCATTGATAATTTTTATACTTACATTTAAAATATGTTGTTTGTGCTTAATTAAAGAAATTCTTACTAGAAATATAAATGCATAGATTCCTTTTTCCTCTCGACTTTTGAACTAGGTATTTTAATCTCAATATTTATATACCTGCGTCATACAATAAGTATTTAACAATAATATTTTAACAATAACTAATGGCTGATTTCTATAATTTACGAACCGTTATAGGTTAAAATTAAGACTCTTGTATCTTTTCCAATAATGAAGCAAAGACCTCATAGCTTTGCAAGGGAGGGTCTACCCCTTACGGAAGTAGCTATCACAGGTAAAACTAATGAATCTATTTATATGCCCAGTTTGCCAATAAATATGCTATTGTTGGTAAGCAAAAGGATTTGGTTTTTATTTACAGGAACCGAGAATAAGCCGACATGCGCACGGACGTAATAAAATTGCGGCGATTTTTTTTCGTGCACTGGATTTTCAACGCTCTGCTAAGCGCCGAGAGTGGAAAATCCAACAGTGTGGTTTTTCAACGCGCTGGGACGAGAGTGCGTCCCAGCGCGTTGGATTCTCAACGCACCGAGAGTTGAAAATCCAGTGCGCGATAAAATCCCGCCTCGATTTTATTACATCCGTGCGAACGTCGGCTTAAAGTGTTCAAAGATTCTTATCATATCAGTTCACCGTAGGAGCGTGCTACTAACTCATCTTAATGTATAATTGTCTAGACATGTCATAATCCTTTAAGCCGTAGCACGTGTAACGTGGAGTCATCTACGGGTGTTATGTGAACTTAAGTTTGCGTCTGCGAATAGTACTTAGATATAGTAATATATACCTAGTAGTAGTATAGTAGATATCTAGTAACATAACACAACATTACTCCTTGTGTTCCTGAAGGGTTGGGCAGGGGTGTATCCACCTATTGTACACCCACATTTCGCAAGTTATGTTTTTAAGTCCCATGTAATAGGGGGCGAGCCTATTGCTATCAACCGGGCTCAAATCCAAACTCCGGGCTGCCACTGAAATATTCCATATGGAAAAGCCCAACCTGGTAATCGAACCCAGGACCTCATGGTCAGTATAGTTTGGTTATTCTGTGCAAAAAGCCGGGGATCAAACCAATGCCCATGAGTGATATTTTGCGAAGCTTTCAACCGCTCCTTTGGACTTTTCGGAGGGAGTTATCGTTGAGACGCACAGTCAGAATTTATGTTATTGAAGAAATCATCATTATAATTATCTAGCTAAGGCTCTACAGCCGCAGGTGGGCAGCCTGATCGAAAATACCTCACTTTAAAGTAAGACCTTCTTCAAAGTAATTTATGTCAGCTAAGCAGCATAAACATAACACAATAGAAATAAGTAAGAACCTATTGAAAATTTATATAATAAACGCCTGACACAAGGCTGTTAGCAAGATGACTAAACGCGCTGCACTCAATAACAAAGTGAAGGCGTTCTACGTTTCTGATGACCAGTTGCAAAAATATCGTATTTTAACTTTTTTACTATTATTCAAACCACTTTCCTCATTGTTTTTATTTGAATACTGTGAAAGGAAGAGATTATATCAATAAGTATCGACCGATGGTTATACGTCTTTGTGATTGAATAAGATATGCAAATGATGACCTACACTAGTAGGGTATATTTGGGGGCTTCTGCATCGCGCAGCTCGAGCTCATGCGAGAGCAAGTGACGCAGAACCCCCAATTATACCCTATTCACCTCTGAGTTTTCGATATCATGTGAGTATTGTATATTATCACTTGTTCCAAAAACGGTGAAGGAAAACATCGTGAGCTGCATAAAAACTCGGAATCATAAGGCCGAAAGAGAAATCGTGGCCCCGGCAACATGGCAACTGAAGGAATACGGGTGGGTTTTACTCAGTAAGAGTCTGACACGCCCTCCTGCTCCACCCAGAGCGGGAGAAGTTATTTGATAATTTCACTCACATCCAAAAAAATAAATAAAAAAATGTAGTGAAGAAACTAGTAACCACTGATTCATACCGAAGGGATAGCTTGGCAAAGATAGTTTGTCTGGAGAACACAATTTTTTTCTGAAATCAACCTGTTCCCAAGATCCTGTTTTAAGGAATGGTTGTAGGTGTAGTTAAATACCTATGCGAACAAAACCATTTTCCATCTTGTGGGTCGTCAGCCTCTTAATCAAGCCATGGAAAGAGTAGGAGTCGAAAGTCATCTGCTGAACAAACACGTGCAAACTATTTATATACATTGCCCTGAAGTTTAATTACTGAAGAAAAACAAATTAATTAATCCCATGTGTTCCTAATGATTGCCTTGACAGTTATAATTTATGAACACAATTGACATTCTATGGACTGGGAACAATGATAATTGTGCTGATAGGAAGAGTCCTATGTGCTGTCGAATTATGTGTGCATATTCTGGGTAACCTGGTTTCTGAACTCCTGAAGGCTGAGAGTCTACTGTACGTTAAATATGATTTTTCATGAAATGTACCTAATTTTAATTTATTTGAGTGTTGGCTAAAATTATATTTGATAGCAGATTCTCTGGTCAAACCAAAGAAACTGACTTAATCAGGCTGATTGTTAGATTATTAAGTGTATTTCTCCATTATTAATTTATATTTCATTAAAATTTTTACATTAATAATCTTTATTATATTTAACTATCTATGTCTACATACTTACCTACCTACTAAATAAAAAAATTAAAACAAAAAAATCGTAATTAAACAAAAATTAACATAACATCACGCCTTGTTTCCCCGAAGGATTGGGCAGAGGTGTCCCTGTAGCAGGTACACCCACATTTCGCCAGTTATGTTTAAGTCCCATGTAATAGGGGGCGAGCCTATTGCCATCAATCGGGCACAAATCCGAGCTGCTACTGACAAATTTCAGATAGAAAAACCCAATAATACTTTGCACGACCCGGAAATCGAACACAGGACCCATGCTCAGCAGTAGCGCTTGCAACCACTAGACCAACGAGGCAGTCAAAAATTAACAACATACTTATTAAAATATGAAATAGGCAGATCACGTGGCCAGGGTTAAAGATGATAGATGGACGGGAAGAGTGTTAAAATGGACTGGACCACGAGGCACTAGAAGCAGACGCAGGCCTAACGCTAGATGGGTAGATGAGATAGTGGAGGTGGCGGGTCAAAGCTGGCAAAGTACAGCCAGCAACAAAGATCACTGGCATTCCTTGGAGGAGACTTTTACCCGTAGGGGGTCCGCGCAAATTACTTAATATTATTATTTTTTTGCATAATATTAGATTGTAATTTGCACGGAATTAATTAAAGCTTTATTTATTTTATTTTTATTAAAATATGGCGTCGAAGAGTTGAGAATATTATATCAAGGTATCAAGTAGGTAACACACGTCATAGCAAAGTGCAAATATGGCCCGATACACACAATATTCATAGTTTTTTTTTTTTCAAGACAATTCCGTTAATCACTTTACAATCGTCGATTGAATTACATTTGTAATTACTGTAATATTCTTCTATAATTAAATTGTTGTTGACATACTATAAGAAAAGTGAATATCTCATAATTTATTTATATTGTTGATAATAGTGTCTTACAGCCGATCTATTATCTAAATACAGTGGCACTCCGGTAGTGCCAACAGAAGTGAAAACTTGAACAAGATCGCCTTGGTGGAAGAAAAATACTTGTATAGAACATTGGTCCGTAACCTTGTCTAAATAAAGAGCACAATCGTATTTACAAAAAAAAAAAACTTCCAAAACCTTTAAAGTAAAAATACTTGCATAGAACATTGATCCGTAACGTAATATAAATAAAGAGCACAATCGCGTTTACAAAAATGAGGTGTCGGTAACGGTGTCGCGAGTTCAATTGTTTTTTTCCATCTCAAAAATGCCCAACGCGCCTAAAAAAGTTTTTACTTCAAAAACTCAAAGTGAAAAGTTAGATGGAGTGAGCTTCAAGTGACCTATCAAAAGTGTCAATCCCTTACTAGCGATCTCTAGCATCAGGTGGAATGGCAGCTCACTTCACCAAAATATTTTCTCGTTGAGATTCTTACAGAATTGATCGGCTGGTGTCAGTGCACCATCTTAGACTTGCTTAAGCATTGAGAGCGGCTATAGTGTAGACGTTAGTACCGTGAAGACGTCTCCTAGATGTCGCGCAGTCGCTGCGAAGACGGGGGTGCAGGAGAAGATACGTCGGCGTCGCTTAGACACGGCGCAAACACTATACATTTTAGGCCTACTCCAATCAGTGTACCTCAAACTAGCTTAATCTAGCTTATCTTACGTTCCTTCCGGGTGTTCCCTCCTTCTGAGGTTAATAGGCCAAAGAACGAATCAATAAAAACAACTCAAAGCTTCGTAGAATATAATTTAAATCACCATATCTGTCACTCAAACTATCACCTTCCTAATGACGTAAATAAAATGTACGAAAATAAATTATATTTTGAATAATATTATCCGCTGTATTAAGACACTTTTGTCAAAGTTTTCCAAAAATAACATTGGTCTGAAGGACCATTCATGTTTGACGTATTTGGTCCTTTGTCCCTTGTTGACAAAATCTGACAAAGATCATGAGCCTCACTCGAAAGAAGTCGGAAATAAGAAGAGAAAGCCAAGTACGGATAACGACATCTTGACTATATAATTTTACTGAAATTTATTCTCATCATCATCATCAGCCTAATAGCAGTCCACTGCTGGACATAGGCCTCTCCAATTGCACGCCATTCAGCTCGATTCTCGGCAACTCTCATCCAGTTGCCACCAGTCACCCTGCGAAGATCGTCGCTCCACCTAGCCTGAGGGCGTCCTACCTTACGTTTCCCGATTCGCGGTCTGCTCTCAAGAACACGTCTACCCCAACGGTCATCGGTTCTATGGCTAATATGGCCGGCCCATTACCACTTCAGCTTGCTTATTCTGTAAGCAATTTCGACAACTTTGGTTATCTGCCGGATCACCTCGTTCTGGATTCGATCCCTCAGAGAGACTCCAAGCATAGCCCGTTCCATATATAGCTCGCTGAGCGATCTTGAATTTATAGACCAGCCGTACCGTGAGTGTCCACGTTTTTGTAAAACTACATAATATCTACTCAATGCTGTGTTTTGATTCAATTTATATTAATGATCAATAACTCAACAGCAAACCAACATTATGTTTTGCAGTGCCCTGACAAGTTCATTGTACAAAAACCGGCCAAGTGCGTGTCGGACCACGCACAAGGAAGGGTTCCGTAGTTGGGATGAATTTATCCCAAAAACAAACTTAACTTTGTAGTTGAAAAATATGTTCTCCCATACGGAATGTATGGGAAAACACGTTTATGCAACTGCAAAGTTAAGTTGGTCGATTATTACTCGTTAACCTGTAGAGTCTACTTAGCTATGATAGTTTTCATTTTAATTTCGTTATATAAACTACTGTTGTGATTTTTTTCACACACCCAAAACCAACTATTTCGCCGGCAGGGGGGGGGGACACTTGACTCTAACAAAAATGTGCACTTTAAAGCTTAATATTTCGCAAACGAATCCCTGAATCCAAAAATGGTTTTCACAAACTCACAATATTTTTGAAGGACCTTTCCAATGATACCCCTCAACATGGGGTAAAAAAATAAAAAAATAAACATCACCACTTTACGTGTATGAGAGGTACCCTAAAAAAAAATGTTTTTCATAATTTTGTTTTACCACTTTGTCGGCGTAATTAATATGTATACCTATGCCAAATTACAGCTTTCTAGTACTAAGGGTCTCGGAGCCAGACTGCGGACAGACAGACAGACAGACGGACATGACGAAACTATAAGGGTTCCTTGTTTACTACGGAACCCTAAAAACCAACAATTGCCTAAACTTGAATAGATAAGTTTTATGAGAATATTTTTATTATTGTCTCTTTTATTTATTATTAGGTGTCTCCCCTCAAATAAGTGAATGCATTCCCCCTTGTCTTTTTCCAATACGTTTTCTCCAAAGGAGGTCGAATCCTCAAAAAGTTTGTGCTACAGGCCACTCTTTAGTAAGACAAACTGAATCCTGGCAATAAGCCAGACATTATAAAAGACAAAAATGAGACTGTTTGTCTCCTCTTCATCGATTGACCCAGAAGATTCGCGAGAGGTTCACACTTTATTACTAGTGTAGAACATTTTTTAAACTGAACTACATTATTTTTAGGTCAATTTCCAATTTTCAAACATGTCTCTTGTAATTGTTTGGTTTTTGAGTCCGGTAATAAAACCACGTCTATTGCAATAAGAGGTTTTTGACACTGCAATAGGATTAAGTCAAGGAGAGATGCAGGCGTCTTCGAGTCTGCTAACATATAAATCACCAGATATTGATAATTCATCTGCTAAAATGGTGGTACTGTAAATTTCCCCATTGATCGTTCTTGAGAGATTTATTTTTCCAAATGTTATCTCTATTTAATAATAATAATAATTAACGAACAACTACCGGAAATATATTGTGAAGGACGGCACGATTGACATCTGTCGGGCATGCCACCGTCCGGGGGAATCAATCCGACACATTATTTCTGACTGTTCTCGTCTGGCTAACGGAGACTACTTGCATAGGCACAACCTTGTAGCCAGGATTATCCACCAGCAACTTGCTCTGAAATACAGTCTTGTGGAATCGGAAGGCTCTAGTCGACATGTGGGATGTGGATACAGCAATCATTGTGCCGATGGTCGTGACAGCCAATGGCATAATAGCCAAGAGCCTCGATCAATACCTGAGGAGGCTCTCGTTAGGCAGCTGGATCAAGGGCTTGATTCAGAAAGCGGCACTTCTGGACACGACGCGTATCGTTAAGAGATTCCTGTCTCAGGAGCCCTGACTACCGGTAGGTTGCACCCTGGTCCCAATACCGGTGGGCTACTACATTTTATATTTTTTTTTTTTTATAAAAATATTTAAAAATGTAAATTATATGTATATAGATGAAATAAAGGAAATAATAATATATAATATTAATACGTATCAATATTAATATTATTATCATTGATGTGTGTATTATAAAGAGATTAACTTTGTTTGTATGTATGGGGTAATCTCTGGAACTACCAGTCGGATTTGAAAAATTCTTTTTGCATTGGATAGTTCAATTTTGGAGGAAGGTTATAGGCTATGTAACATCACGCTACGGCCTTTAGGAGTCGAACAAAACGAAAAAAAGTCAGAAAGAACGCTAAGCGAAAACGAAGTTATAGCGCGGACGGGCGATGCGACGCGATGCGATGAGTCGGGGCCGAAATTTCACGGGCATAAGCTAGTTAATTATAAATCTAGTCAAACTCGGTCCCTATCATAATTTGGTCCTTCAGCCATTAGGAGCATAAGTTCTTGTTTTTATCATCAACCAATGTAGAAAAACTCTTCCTTGTCGTCTTTTATGACAGAAATAAACAAATTGTTTAATTAAAAAGTAGTTCAGCAGCAATGATATATTACACGTAACAGTTCGTCATATGACCTTGTTCATCCATTTTGTTCCTTATTGGCATGGTGCCACGTTACGATTGTCGTCAGCACATTAGCGCATCCATCGCCTGTTCGGTTAGAGATGATAATGGTAAATCAGTTGATAGCAGTCAATGTACTATGTGTTATGAAGTTCGTTCGTTGTTTACGTAGATTTCAGTGGTTGATCTGAAGTTGTGTTCAGCGATCGTTAGGACTGACGTATAGTGAGTGTCACAATCGCTTGAATTTAGTTATTTGGAACGACTAAATTTAAGCAGTTGTCGTCACACTGTTGAGAAAGAAAGAGAAACAAACAAATAATGAAATTTAACGTGATTTCTTATACCTAAGTCAGTTTTATAACGTCAAAGGTGACAGGATCTTCAGCCGTTTGAATGATAGTTTACAACCTAAAATTGCTATAAGAAGCAGACATTTTGAACGTCCCGTTAAAGATAATGGAAAACTTGATAGTAAAGTGAAAGCATAAGATTTAATTAAGATTAAGTGGCAATGGGCAGGGCACATTGCTCGCAGAACGGATGGCCGATGGGGTCGAAAGGTTTTGAAGTGGCGACCATGTACCGGAAGACGTAGCGTTGGAAGGCCTCCCACAAGATGGACCGATGACTTTGTGAAGGCCGCAGGAATCCGCTGGATGCGGAAAGCACAGAATCTGTCGAAATGGCGGCGCTTGGAGGAAGCTTTATCTCCAGCAGTGGACGTCTTTCGGCTGAAATGATGATGATGATAAGATTTAATAAATGAAGTAGGTATTCGGATAATTTCAAGAGCTCGCAATAGTATCCACTTAGCTGAATAGGATACAGAAAAGTCGTTCAAGTAAACTGACTGAGAGACACTGAAATATATTTAGAAAAAACTCATTAGATGAGGAAACTTCATCTAAAAACTGAAATCTACCAAAAAATCATTTGGCAACCGTTCTCCCGATCCGTGCTGCCAATTCCAACCACAGCGTTTTGTCACACAACTGCACGCCAATCTTATGCTGACTTTGAAATACACGCGCGTGTAAAGCTTTCAGTGCAGTGTTACCAAGGAAGTGTGGTGGGTGAACGCGTGTGACCATGACCACGAAGTGTGACCACAATGATGAGACCCCTGTGTCCTTTGAGGAAGCCCTTGACAAGACAGGTAGGGACCGAAAGACCACAATTTTTTTGTAAATATTTTTGGGTTTCCAAAAGTGTTTTATGAAAATTCTAGAGTATTCCTGGGTTTATATTTGGGATTGTATTTGAATCTACCCTTTGTTTCTAGAATTTGTGAAAATTTAATTAAATTTCTGCTTGTCATATCGATGTTTTTGGGAAGTGTCCAAAAGTGTTTCTTTTTCTCGTTCCCTGTTTGTTGTGTAAACACTTTCGAGTGAAGCTATGTGTTCTATTGTTATATTGACATCTCTTTCTCTTTTGTAAATCTTGATTATTGAGGAAAATGTGTTTGAAAATTTTATTCAGATTTTCAGGTCATTGCTCTTTATTTTAAATTGTTTTGTTTTTGTCTGTTTGTAATTATTGCTTTTACTATTCAATTGAAATTATTTAAATTCTTTCATAGAGCAAACGCAGTTTTGCGAAAGCTACAAAAATAATTTTACTGTAATAAATAAGATAACTTTTAAAAAAGCAGGCTATTTTTCAACCCAAGCCTTCCATAAACGTACAAATAGAGAGCAAGCACTGTTAGCAAATGAAAATAGTACCTTCTAAATGAGTATTATAATATCAATGAACGATTGTGGTAACGACAATTGAACTAGTACGATTGTTTAGATACAGCGGCTTTTTTAATGGTCGATGTAAATAAAATAATTTGAACTTGAACTTGAAGATTAATAGTCCAGAATTGGGAACATAAATTGACACAAATTGATGCCTTACCCAACATTAGATAGATTTAGTGAATGATGCAATAAACAACAGCTGTACAGATATTTAATTTAATTCTAAACCATTGACGCTTTGTATTTACCCAGCAGTGGACTGTTTCAATCCAATAGGTACAATTTAAAGACATAAATAAAAAAACTCAGTTCCGTTTGTTGTTAAAATCTATAGGTAGGTGCATTTTATCTATAGAGACATTAAATTAAAGGGTAATTTCCGATGGTATTTGATGTTGATATTCTTGTTAAACGAATATTTGGCTTCTTAGTCGATTCACATGAATTTACTCACCAGTAACGGGCGAATCGTCAATCTCTTTTAAATTTTATTTTTATAGTCATTTGGCACAAATTTATTCACCCGTAACGTAACTTTTTTTATAGGCGAATCGCATATAGTTAATTTATTTATGGGCAATTAGCACATTTTGAATTTTATGCAATAAAATTAAGAAAATATAGTTTCTAGTGTAGTTTTATCTTAACTTTATTGCATAAAGGTATATATGGAGTTGTCGATTTGCCCACAAATAAACTTCGTACGAATCGCCAAAAGAAAAAATAATATTATTTAAAAAGTGAGTGAGTGAGTAAATTCGTGCGAATCGACCAATATGCCGAATATTTTTTCCTTAAGAATGCGGCGACGCATGAATTGTCCATACAAACGTAATACATAAATCATTTGCAATTTGAGCATATTTTCATCATATTATGTTGATATTCAGATTGAAACAGTATTTATCTAGGCTCCTACGTCTTTTTATTTCCAAAAACTTACCTTTAAATGAAGTGTAAGCGAATCGCATTTCGTACATTTTTACAGCGTAAATGACATGTTTTTATATTGTTTTTTCTGTATAATATTTGTAATATTGTTTCCGCAGAAACATAGTTTATGTTATCAAGTTACAAATTACCGAAAAAATAATGGAAATACTTTAAGTTTTCATTCATAATTTTTTGTATTACGGAACACATCCAAATTTATCATAAATTTTCGAAAGCTAGTAGTAGTAGTACTATCGCGTCAAGCAATAATTGTCAATGTGTGCGTGGTAGTATTGCTCACTGTAGGTGTATATCGTTCCGACAGGCACTCACATTAGCGCAACGCGCTTGGAATTGAATTTTGCAAACATCTCGATTTGTAGTTGCGAGCCGTGTAGCCGGCCTCTTAACACCAAGAATATTTTAATCGCGTGTCGCGCCTGTTTGTAGGAGCCTTCAGGCGTTATTTTGCGGAAATCCATGTCAGTAAAATGTAATGTAAAAATATTTAGATAGTGTATAATAATTGTCTGTTCATGTTATAAATGCTTAGCTAATCTTATGTATTTTTATATCCAGGCAATGGGCTCTACAACATCCTTCTGGTTATGACCTGCTCACTTATACTCCTGGCCATCGGCATAGACCTGTTTGGGTTCAGCCTGGTGGTGGCAGCCGCCTGTGACCTAGAACTGACTGTCATGCAGAAGGGGATCCTCACGTCTTTGCCTTTTGTTGGTGAGTGCAATGCCTTGTACTTTGCATTGCTGCAAAATTAAGTATTTTCTAATGCATGTTTACGACATGAAAATGGACAACTCGTCTAAAAACGTAATACGACGAAAAAAAAGAACACTCCAGTAGTGCTGACAGAAGTGAAAACTTGAACAAGATCGCCTTGGTGGAAGAAAAATACTTGTATAGAACGTTGGTCCCTAACCTTATCTAAATAAAGAGCAACATCGCATTTACAAAAAAAAAACTTCCGAAACCTTTAAAGTAAAAATACTTTCATTGAATATTAATCCGTAAAGTAATATAAATAAAGAGCACAATAGCGTTTACAAAACTTTAAAGTAAAAATACTAGCATAGAACATTGATCCGTAACTTAATATAAATAAAGAGCATAGTCGCGTTTACAAAAATGAGGTGTCGTCATGGTGTCGCGAAATCAATGGTTTAGTCCCATCTCAAAAATGCCCAACGCGCCTAAAGAAATTTTCACTTCAAAAATTGTCTGCCTACATTTTGTTAACTGTATTGTATAATTTGCTGGGGTCGATGTGCTGAATGGCGCGCTTCTCCTGGTCTGCATCAACTTTCAGTACCTATCTCGGTTCACTTTTGCAAAGCGATGGCGAAGTAGATCGGACTGTATTTTTTACCATGTTATGTAAAATTTCAAATGATTATTGATCGATTTTTTAAAATATTTTATGTTAGGCTTAATGTCATATATTATTATAGTCCAAGTAAATACAACTAACTATATCCAGAGGAAAAAAAATAAAATATAGGAACAAATCATTGGGCATCAAAAAATTCATCCGCATCGCTGTCAGTGGGAAAGGTGCCCAAAAGGCTGCCCATAATGATGATGATCATTGTCCGTATCTGCATTAAACGATGATAATTATATTCAAAGTTCAGTGTTTCTTGAGCAGGCTACCTCATTAGATGCTTACCGAACTCGTTGAGAAGCTATTTCTGAAGTGAAAACTTCTTTAGGCGCGTTGGGCATTTTTGAGATGGGAAAAAAACAGTTGAACTCGCAACACCATTACCGACACTTCATTTTTGTAAACGCAATTGTGCTTTTTATTTATATTACGTTACGGATCAATGTTCTATGCAAGTATTTTTACTTTAAAGCTTTTGGAAGTATTTTTTTGTTGTAAACGCGATTGTACTCTTTATTTAGATAAGGTTACGGACCAATGTTCTATACAAGTTTTTTTTTTTTTCCACCAAGGCGATTTTGTTCAAGTTTTAACTTTTTTCGGTTTTTTTTTTCACCAGTCTATTTTCGAAAATCTCATGCCAATACGAAAGAAGATCAGTCAGATAAATCTACTGCATACAGACATAGAGACTCTGTGGTCTATCCTGTTAATGTTATCCCTTTTTTATTTTTGTTTTTTTTTTTTGGGTGGGAAATTATCAAATAACTTCTCCCGCTCTGGGCGGAGCGGCTTGAGCGCGGGGCGTGTCAGACTCTTACTGACTAAAACCCACCCGTGTTCCTTCGGTTACCCTGTTGCCAGGGGCCACGATTTCCCTATCGGTCGGACGGCGACCTACCCATTGCTCACCATCCGCAAGCCCGCGCCTACGGTGGCCGGAAATTGGCTCGCGATTCCCGACGCCCAGGGTGTCTCCTGCGGCGGTTAGGGGCGTGAGGGCGCGAAGTTTGCCTCTCCCTCACGCGTTCCGCCTCCTCCTTCGCGAACATTGTTAATGTTAGCCCTGAGTCGCCTTTTACTATAAGGGCTTCCACAGACAGGCGCGATGCGATACCAGTAGAACAATTTCCGTGAAGTTCTCATAGAAATTGATTCACCAGAGACGCGTCGCGCCTGTCTTCGGGAGCCTTAAAACCTCGTTGGAACACACATAGGGTCCGTTGATTGTTTTACATTCACATTCCTAGAATTTCTACAATTTCCTTCACAAGGTTGTGATGTAACAAGTAGCATTAGGTATCTTCAATTTCCTCATATTAAACGGTATGAAGAATAACAAAACAATTTGCTGTTGCCATAAAACTGAAAACCAATCCTAGTAAAATATTATATTTACAGTAAGTAGTTTGCGGTTTTAATTTTCTTGCTGGTAGTAAATATCCTTACATATTAATAAACAAAGTCCCCCGCCGCGTCTGTCTGTCTGTCTGAACGCGATAAACTTAAAAACTACCGAACGGATTTTCAAACGGTTTTCACCAATGGACGACGTGATTCATGAGAAAATTTTTAGTGTTTAATTTATTAAGGTTTTGTGTAAATTGGCTGAAATATGACGATTATTGTTGAAGATGTCAGAAAAAGTCTTACCGACTGGGAGTTTTACTGGCGTGCGCCGCTTAAACCGTAAGAGATAAATAAAAATTATGTTCTACAGGATTATATATCTTAAAACGTTCAATAAAAAATCCGCTTTGGCATATGTCTATCTTCTAAGGATGACCCACAATAACCATTTTTATCTTTCAGAATTTGATAAAAAAAAAATTGTTGTTTCCGAAGCTATTTTGACCGGTATTATAATAATCCTTTTCCAATAAAATATGTTATTTGAATTGGGCATTTAATTTAGATTAGAATATGACATCATATCGTTTAAAAGATATCATAGATTCAAAATTATGCGTAACAAAGTAATTATGGTTGACGGCAACGCGGGCGCAGCGGTAGGAGTCAGTGACCTTTTCCTTTTCCAATGACATTTCCTTTTTTATTAGGTAGAAATCCCGGTAGTACGTTCCCGTGAGATATTTTCCGACATCCACGAGGGCGAAGCCGCGGGCAAAAGCTAGTACTACATGTATTATTTACTAGCTATTCGTGCCTAGCATCGCCCGGGTGTATTTCCGACTTTTCGGGTGGATTTTCTAAAATTTTCTTTCATGCAAACCTTGTCTAGTTTTATTTATAACGGTCCTTATAGGCGTTAGTCGTTATTTATGAAATGGCTAATTTTATACGAACCAATCCTAACCTATTTAAGAAACTATCAGACGTTTTTATTCGGAATCGACGGGATAATAATCAATTATGCGTACCAAAATCAACCACGGCATTGATGCGTAAAAGTATATTTTGTTTAGCACCAATCATTTATAATAAAATCCCAAAACCTATTAGACAAATGCCTACTGCTCTGTTTAAAATACATTTAAAAAATATCTCATAGGCAAATGCTATTATTAAACCATATCGGAATTTTTAAATGACCGCAAATAATTAAATAGATTCTTTTAATTACAACATTTTCACAATTTGACCCTCAAATCTGTAAAAACCAATATTTTATTTTAATTTTTTATATTTTTCCCCCCTTTTTAGGGTTCCGTAGTAAACAAGGAACCCTTATAGTTTCGTCATGTCCGTCTGTCTGTCTGTCTGTCTGTCCGCGGTCTAGCTCCGAGACCTTTAGTACTAGAAAACTGTAATTTGGAATAGATATATATTTTAATTACGCCAACAAAGTGGTAAAATAAAATTATGAAAAACATTTTTTTAGGGTACCTCTCATACACGTAAAGTGGTGACGTTATTTTTTTTCTTTTTTTAACCCATAGTGAAGGGTATCATTGGAAAGGTCCTTTAAAAACATTGTGAGTTTGTCAAAACTATTTTTGGATTCAGGGATCCGTTTGCGAAATATTAAGCTTTAAAGTGCTAATTTTTGTTAGAGTCAAGTGTCCCCCCCCCCTGCCGGCTAAATGGGTGGTTTTGGGTGTGTGAAAAAAATCACAACAGTAGTTTATATAACGAAATTAAAAGGAAAACTATCATAGCTAAGTAGACTCTACAAGTTAACGAGTAATAATCGACCAACTTAACTTTGCAGTTGCAAAAACATGTTTTCCCATACATTCCGTATGGGAGAACATATTTTTCAACTACAAAGTTAAGTTTGTTTTTGGGATTAATTCATCCCAACTACGGAACCCTTCATTGTGCGTGGTCCGACACGCACTTGGCCGGTTTTTTTAATTTAGCATTAGGATTAAGTTTGTTGTATCGACTCAATTTTTTATCTCAAAGTTTATTGTGTAGACTCAATTTTTTAATGTTTTAACCAGTTCAATTCTAGTTAAAACATGCAGATCTACGTGTTATTTTAAGACCTTGCACATATTATTTGATGTATACTCATGTTTTACAATAAATATATTCTATTCTATACCAAAAACTATTTTAAGTAAACAGAAATGCTGGGACCTCAAAATTACGTCGTAATTAATTAATTTATTAATTTCAGACAAAGTCCATAAAAAACATTACATACATTAAATTAAAAACATAAAATTGATATAAAAATCACACACAATAAAATTATCCTCAAACATTCAATTATAATAAAATTAAAATACATACACATGTCATTTTCAAATAAATTTAAAATACATACAAATGTCAATTGAAACTTAATAATATAAAATTGAAATAAAATAAATTGAATAATAGTACGTCGTTTTAAACTGTTTTCACTGTACCTATAGGATACAAAAAGAGGGGAACATAATCATAGGGCATCAAAAAATTCGTCCGCATCGCTGTCAACAGGTAAAGTGCCCAAAAGGCTGGCAACATTGCCACATTGTATAGCGATTGCAATGTTATGATATTGTGTTGTGTTGTGTTTGTAATTTCACTAGCACCTAATAACGTTTAATACAAACACAAAACAATGTTTATCTTTACGACCGTTTTCATATAGAGCTCCACTGCTCACAATATATTTGTAAGCGATGTAACTTTTTTTAATGGCCTCTTGCCGGTCAACCTACGAGGTTGTCGGCTGCTAAACCGGACTTCCCTGTGGCTGCCTCAATAAATTAAGGCCTAAAAGAAAGGCATAAAACTTAGAAACTAAGGGCACCCCCTGTGGGGTACGGACCACGGCTTAAGGCGTCGCTGGGGGAGGACAGCAAGGGACAGGCTGGATCGGATTAATAATCTGAAATATGGTGTAACCTTTGCTTATATACCCAGTGACGCTCGCGCAATAAAGACGAATCTAACGACATATCATTCATCAAAATCGGTTCAACCGATTAGTAGTTACAAGGGAACATAGGGACGGACATACATACAGGTCAAACACATAACCCTCCTTTTTTGGCTTCGCAGTAGTCGTGTAAAAAAGATCATTTATTTCAAGTAACTAACCTGTTTCTTATTTCATTTTCCAGGTATACTTCTAGTATCCTACCTCTGGGGTTACGTGTCAGACACCAAGGGTCGTCGGTTCACCCTCGTGATACCTCTTCTGCTGTCCTTCATACTGTCCTGTATCAGCAGCCTCTCTCCTCATTGGCTGTTCTTGGGACTTGTGAAGTTTTTGTGTGTGTGTTTGTAAGTATTTTTTTTTTTCTATTATTAATTTTGTAATCATTACGAACAGCAGTATTTTACTCTCGCGATCTATCTGAGTAATTAATTTTTACAATCAAAACACTGTTTATACCAACTTATAAATTGTCCATATATTCAAATCACAACTGCCATTCTCTGGTAGATAGAAATGGCTATAACACGGCAAATTGATGTTGGGTGTATTTTTTTTTTTTTTTCAAATTAATATCCTCGACTGTAAATTCTTAATTGAGCACCACTTACAGCACTAACAAAAAGGGGGCTTGTGGTTAAGTAATAACAGCCGCACGGGTCGATCGTCCTGGTTAAGCTACGCTTGCCGGGGTTGGTCCGTACCTCGGAAAGCATGTTAAGCCGTTGGTCCCGGCTGTCATTTGTGGATCTTTCACAGTCGTTACGGGTCGTCAGAATCCCGAAAGTCTGACAACCAGTCTTACCAAGGGGTATCGTATTACCCAGTAAATGGGTTGTGAAGGTCTGATAAAATAATGGTATTCAGCTGCAACCGGTTAGACTGGAAGCCGACCTCGACAAAGTTGGAGAAAGGCTAGGTAGATGATGATTATTGACCGCATCCATATGCTCTGCTAAAGGTATATCTCGTGATTCCTTTAGTTCTATGACCCTTTCTTGGACATGGCGGTTCAGACCAACACAGTTTTTTTTTTTTTTTGATAATTCGACTTAGCTTGCGTAGTAACATAAGTAGGTACAGTCATCCGTCTATCAGTGGCAACACTTACGCAGCAAAACTCGCCCTTACAGCAACGACATAAAGGCGCTGTCAATATCAAATTGTAACCAATAATGTGCAGTCTTCTAACAAATCTGTAGCCAAGTTAAAGAAAATATCCCATATTTAGCTTTATGGAAAACTTCGTCGGCATCAAAACAATCAATATTGTCATCCTTTCCCCACATCGCTTTGAATTTATTAATTTGACCCGTCTAATTGTGTGGAGCATACTGAGTGGCCGAGCACCATAATGTGCCATATTTTACCAGTTGCTCATGAACGCCGAGTGCTTATTGGAGGGAAGATTCGAGAAAACACAGTGGAAAAGTTTTTGTTAAATCTATTTTGGGCCTCCTTTGAATTTTGAAAGGATTTTTGGCGAAGTTGAGAATTGGATCGGGATAGAATACCAACACTTTATTATGTACACCATACTGTTGCTTGTAGCTAAGCAGTATAAGTCCATGAAATCTATGCAGGGGTAGGTAGAGGTAGAACTAGAAGTTAACTGAAGACGTTAGAAGATAGAAGAAGCGTACGATACCAAGGGGTGTCGAGTTACCCAGTGACTGAGTTGTGGAGGTCAGATAGGCGGTCGCTCCATCCTATACTATTAAATGAGCAATATTTGTATATATTTGTATTCACGTTCTCGAAAACGACTCTAACGATTTCGATCAAAGTAACAATATAAAGGGGTCGAAAAATCGATCTAACTAGGTCTCGTATCTGGGAAAATTCGTTTTCATGCCAGTTTTCTCTGAAGGGTTAAGCAGAGGTGTTTCAACATAGTATACCCATATTTCGCCAGTTATGTTTAAGTCCCATATAGGTTTTAGAAGGATTATTGTTGATGAACGGCCAAAAACCAACCTATATATACTTATACTACTACTACACTACACTGCACTGCTACTTTACTTTTTTGCTATGTTATATAATCTGTATGTTCTTCTATTCCAGTGCCTGTGCGGCTAACTCTGCCACCTACACCTTGGTTGGAGAGTCATGTGTCCAGCGAGTAAGAAACCGGTACATGCTACTAATGACTTGCCTGATTCTACTGTCTCCTGCCGTTGCTGGTAGTAAGTATCTGACTTCTAGTATGTGTTTTGTTTATACCAGAGGATTCGTTTTGATACAAAAATCAAAATCAAAATATTTTATTTCGAATAAAAGAGAAGAGCCGGCAAGAAACTCCACGGTTACTCTTTTAAAAATAACTGGCTTTTACAATACTTTCATATAACAGTGTTTCTAGGTATGGGAGGACAGTGTAGATCTTTCAATAAGTACCAAGTACTTAACAAAATAGAAAATGGTCAACAGGTCTACAATCCACTAAGCCTACAGCGTTCTCACATTCACAATTCCTTTTGTGAAAAATATAAGATATTTAATGATTGCCAATACGGATTTCGGAAAAATAGATCAACAACGCTAGCGGTTTACAAATACATTCAAGAAGCTTTAAATATTTTAAATAACAAACAATATGCAATTGGAATACTACTTGACATGACTAAGGCCTATGACAAAGTGCAATTTAAAATATTATTAAATAAGCTACACGGAATAGGAATACGCGGGAAAGCCCATGACTGGTTCGCATCATATCTGAAGGGTAGAGAGCAGTTGGTTGAGATTGAACACTACAACAAAAAAACAAAAGAAATTCAACTCATAAGATCCGATGCCAGACAAATACATGCCTCAATTCCCCAGGGAAGCGTTATAGGCGGCCTCTTATTCCTCATTTATATATGAACTACCCAAAACCATAGATGGGCCATGTGTACTATTCGCGGATGATATTTCACTCCTCACCTCATGCCAAACAAATGCTAATTTAAATGAAAAACTTACTACCATTCTTAATAAAACAATAAGTTGGATGAGTGAGCATAATCTCGAAATTAACTTCACCAAAACTAAATTAATAACTTTCCATCCTCGACAGAAAAGCCGAATAAATATAAACTTTACATTTAATCAACATAACTTAGAAACAGTTAATGATTTCACTCTCCTAGGTTTGACGATAGACACACATATAAACTGGAAGGCACACATACAAAAGGTTATTTCAAAAATTTCAAAATTTTCATACGCCTTACGCGAAATTAAAAAAACTACTAACTTACAAACCGCAATAGTCACATACTACGCGTATGCCCATGCTTGGTTCAGCTATGGAATCATACTATGGGGAAATAGCACAGACGCTCCCTCCCTATTCACCCTACAAAAAAAACTGATACGAATTATTATAAACTTAGAACAAACAGACAGTTGCAAACCTTACTTCCAGAAACACAAAATTCTCACCTTAATTGGTATTTATATTTTGGAATTATGCAAATTAGTACGCAAATACCCAGAATCTTACAACACACGGGAAGACATACAAACAAAATATTCTTTGCGCCATAAAAACAGATTAAATTTGCTCCCCTCCCGCCTTAAACTGCACTCTTCTAGTCCATATGCGATGTCAATAAAAATATACAATAAATTACCGGAAATCATAAAACAAGAAAACAAAACCAATATATTTTTAAATAAATTAAAACAATTCCTAATTAATAAAACTTACTACACAATAGACGAATATCTAACGGATAAATTCAATGACAAAAAGATATAACTGATTACCATAAGCAAAACAATAAGTGTGTTTAAAATAAATGAAGATTATAAGTATTTATTTAAATATATAACTATATCAAGTGCACTAATTACAATATAAAAATATTCAAGCTAATAAGTAAATAATCAATAATAATATATAATTTAATATAAAAATAAATAAATAGATTGACCTACACGTATTATATTCAGAGAATAAATAAATGAGTAATAACATAAATAAATATAATAACTACTACTGTTGCTGCAAAAAAAAAAAAAGAAGCTAAATAATAATAGACAAATAGGACATAATTTAAATATTTAGTAATAAGCTTCCTCTCTCCTACTTATTTATAATTTTGCTGTGCCCGACAGGGTCCATAATTGTTTCAATTTATTTTTCCCTACCACCTGTATGTGTACATTATGGATTGCAATAAAGATAAACTAAACTAAACTAAACTAAACAAAATATGTAGAAAAGAATCTACAAAAATAAATTAATTAATAAAAGTAAAAAACCTATTTTAATAAAACGCAATTAAATGATTGCTATTACAACTGTAATCAATCTGAATAATTATCATGTCCACAAAAGTCACTAAAAAAAAGTTGAAATTAAATCGTAGGTATATACGACCACCTAAATGCTTTATCAAGGTTGTCCAAGATAGTTTTAGTACCTAAAATGATTCCATTAATGAGTTCTGATTTAGACAAAGCATCTATTACCATGATATCCATCCTCTAGTGAAGAATATAGTCATGATAGCCTAGTGCTGTGACCGTCGGACTGCCAAGTCATAGGTCTCGAGTTCGAACCCGAAGCACGCACCTCTGACTTTTCGGATTCATGTGCTTGCTTCAAAAACGGTGAAGGAAAACGTTGTGACTGAGAGATATTCCTTGACGGCATGTGAAATCAAGTCAGAGGCCCATGGGCGGTTTTAAATTCTGACACCAGGTTAGTCACTACCACACGAAAAAAAGAAAAGCGAAGGATGCAGAGTTTTGATACTCTTTACTTGTGTTTCCTTTCCTTTGCCCCTTTCACCACACAGGAATAGTGTATAGTGAGAGGTGACAGATGATTTACTTTGATTCATGTTTTCATACAGCAGAAACAATAAATATAATTCCAAAATGTATGTCTTTCTTCCAGTTCTCACATACCCAACATTAAAACTAGACTTCGCAGTGGAACTATCCTGGTTGAACGTCGTCTATAAACCCTGGAGGCTACTCATCGTAGTCCTGGCGTTACCATCAGGTCTCGGAGCCCTAGCCATCTACTTCTTCTGCGAGTCTCCCAAGTTCCTCTTCAACTCTGGCCGGAGAGATGAAGCTTTGGAGGTGCTGAAACATATTTATGCTGTCAATCATAAGGGTTCTAAGGAACAGTACACGGTTAGTATACTTTTTCATTAAAATCGAATTGATACGGATTTTTTCTGTAGGCAAAACCTCATGGATACCCTCCATCTGGGAAGAACAGAGGGTTAAAACCCCACTGTTCCTTGTAGTACCATAGCCAGGGGCCCGGGAGATACTTGTACATCCGCCGGACCCCCGACTGGTATCGGCCCGCCATGCTTGACGAGCCCCATCACCAAGTGCGGTCGATCCCACGACCGCACGTGCTCCCATTAAGTCACGCATTCAATACTGCGTGCCACCTTACTGCTCATGGGTATGTAACCTACCTAGAACAGTAAATAGCACATCGTAACCATATGTAAATGATTGTTTCTGAAGACAAAGCTCCGAAAAATCTGCGTGAAAGGTGATCATTATTTATGATTTTCTCAGATATCAATTTGGTAAAAAAAATATGGTGGGACGCACAATGATGAGAATAGTGAGAAAAAGGAAACTGCTTCACCTCTTGAAAGAAATGAAACGTGATTTCACCAATCTTCCAAATTCGAAGTCTTCAAACTCAAGTCTTCACACTCTTTCTCCTATTTCAGATCCACTCCTTCACCTTAGAAGGCTACACCGCAAAGAAGGAGATGTCCCTAATCCGTGCGATGTACGAGCAGAGCGCCCCCCTCTTCAGGCCCCCCTACGTCTGGAGGAGCGCACAACTATTCTATATCGTCGCCGTCGTGTACATCACGTGAGAACCAGGTTTTATATTGTAACTATGTATACTAACCTGATTATGGTGTGATGGAAGAAGACTTTATGCATTCTTAGAATATTATGCACTGGAGTACTTGTCTCCTTTATTATGGGTAGCGTAGAAGAAATTATTATTAAATTATGTCCCGTCTTCCGTGATACTTTTACGTTGATCCTTTAACATAAATAGATGCGTAGTATTTATGAGAAATCGTAGTCCACCACGAGTAATGGATACTTTCGGAAACGTAGAGTTACACATTTATATATTGCTATTCAAATCTTGTCTTCGTAACTTTCTTTTCAGATTTTTGTAACTTTCAGATCGGTTTTGGTGTTTCTCTAAACTTACAATAGATCAACTCTTGGTCAATAATCCAAAACTGTGTAATCATTTCTATTTTCTTAGATATCTTTTGACAACATTTTGCTTTTCACTGCTGCAACTTCAGTACAATTTTATTTATTTACAGGAATAACAGCTTCTTAGTGTGGCTTCCCTACATCCTCAACCTGATCAGGTTGTCAATGGAGAGTGGCACTGCGACAGGCAATATCTGTGAACTGATCAGTAGTAAGCCTGTCTTGGCTATTAGCAATTCTACTAAAGATATTGTGAGTATCAACACATAACACTAAAAGATTAAAGGAAATAGCACACAAATATTAACTCGGAAAGGGATCGTCACCGTATCAACTCGAGCCATTCAGTATTCTTTGTATGAAACTCCCTACTGCACTGCACTCTAATCAGAATCATAATCAACCGCCTCGCCTCGGGACAAGCTCACGAACCATGGCAATACGGTGATGATTCTTTTCCGAGTTGATATGTGTGCTATGACCTTAAGATAGAAAATATGGCGTTAAGGAAATTATTGTTGCATTCATGAGTAAACGAGTATCATTGAGAAATGTTCAGATTGTTATTCAAAAGTTTATAAATGTTTCGTGTTTGATTTGTTTGCCCTAAAAACTGTATGAAGTGTTTTAACTTCGGTTTATAACCTCCAGTATTTTTTTGTGAATAACACATTGCTTTACCTTTTCATTTTATTCCAGACCCAAGAAGTCTGCACCGGGACTATAGAATACAACGTGATCTTAACCCTCATCGCCTCTCAATCCGTCTTCGCGTTCTTCAACTTCCTCATCTCCTACCTCCAAAACCGGAGAAGAGTGGTGCTAATCTGCATCCTCTGCCTCTCTTCGATCAGTGGAACCATGCTCAACCTTGTGCCTGAACCCATCTCCAGTGTGTTCTTTTTCATGGTTTTCACCTGTACGTGCTTGGGAATGGGCATCCTGGCTTCGTATTTTGTGGATATTTATCCTACATCTTTTAGGTAAGTTTTTGTTCTACTGCTAACACAATATCACATTGACATGCTTATTATTCTGAAAAAATTTAATAACTTTAAAATTACAATTTCACTATGTCAAAGCAATACTGTAAAGCCAGCTTGTCAGCGAAAGTAGGTACTAACAACGTCTTGCTAAATTAAAGAGATAATAAATTTACATCAATGGATAATAATAATTATCTTTAGTAGCCATATCATTTTTGCACCTATATATGTTTTCTCAATATTGATATAACATTTTAATTTTTTTAAGCTATTGCATAGCTTTTATCGCGGGCTTTGAGTGCGGCGACCGAATCAAGAAATTCCTTAACGAAACTAAACCTAACACCCCCCACTCCGCCTACCATGTTATGACGGTTCCCATGACAACGTGATGTTGTCATGGGAACGTAATTTTTGTTTTATGTCATCACGTCATCATCCCAAGTGTAGCGTTGACAAATAGGAAGTATGGAGGTTACAAATGCTATGCAATAGCTTTACCGCGGCAGTCCCCGAGTGCCACACGTTTTTTTTTTAATTATAGGTACCTATTATTTCATATTGTCTTACTTTTATAAGACACTTGTTTGCTTTTTTTTAGCTGTTACGAATAAATGATTTTAGTGTATTAATTACCAGCAACAAGTCCTAATGGTTTAAAGGATAACAAAGCTGCATCAACTTCCTCACATCACAAGACTCAAAATTGTAAGCGCCTTTAACGAAAAGTTGGCAATTACTTACTTTTTTGAATGTTTACTATATTGAAGGTGCTAGATGGTGCTGGTGTATTTAAGCGCATCTTTCGATTCACAATTTTTTAAATTCTAATCTTGGTTTCCTTTGTGACTGTTCTGTTTTACAAACAATATCTGTTATTATTTCAGGGGCATGGCCACGTGCCTGAGCATAATGGTCGGTAGAAGCAGCACATTCATTGGCATCAACGTGGTGGGGAACCTGATATTCCACCACTGTCGGGTCACCTTCTACTTGTGGTCTCTACTTGTGCTGAGTAAGTACAGAATTTTCATTTTAATTTTTATATGGAAACTGTTGCGTTGCTCGGATCCCTTCTGGACTGAGGTTGCAGATAGCTGCGGGATGCAATTTGCTTTATGAAAAAAATTGGTTGCCTGTAAAGTCGGTATACGGGCGAAAGTTTTACGTGACAATGACTTTGAGTGGTAAAATAATTTTAATGTGAATATTCATTCGTATAGTAGGAAGAAGGATGAAATAATAGTAACAATTTAAAACATTTATTTATACAAAGAATTATATTTAAAACATTAATTTATACAAAGATATCCTATCTATCTAGCCTATCTCTCTCACTCTCTCTCTCTCGCTCTGTCTCTCTCGCTCTTAGGCGGGCTAACTGTGCTCGAGTGGAAGGGACGCGTGCCTTTCACTTTTTATGTCTGTCTCTCTCGCTCTTAGGCGGGCTAACCATGCCCGAGTGGAAGGGACGCGTGCCTCTCAATCGCTCTCATTGTGAGCGCATAACGTGAGCGGAGCGTAACGCAGTTTCTTGAAGTGTCACCCGGCAAACCAATTTATAAGACGTTGTCACGTCAAAAGGAAAGAGAAATACTCTAGTCATATTGGAAATACAATGATGATACATAAATAAGAACCTGCTTAAAACACTTACAACAGCACTGGCTTTATTTTGACAGTTCAATAACATTCATTGCGTTATTTACGTTGTTCATTCATCATCATCATTTCAGCCGAAAGACGTCCACTGCTGGACATAGGCCTCCCCCAAGCACCGCCACTTCGACCGATTCTGTGCTTTCCGCATCCAGCGGATTCCTGCGGCCTTCACAAGGTCATCGGTCCATCTTGTGGGAGGCCTTCCAACGCTACGTCTTCCGGTACGTGGTCGCCACTCCAGAACCTTTCGACCCCATCGGCCATCCGTTCTGCGAGCAATGTGCCCTGCCCATTGCCACTTAAGTTTGGCAATTCTTCGGGCTATGTCGGTTACCTTGGTTCTCCTGCGGATCTCTTCATTTCTGATTCGATCACGTAGGGAAACTCCAAGCATAGCCCTCTCCATTGCCCTTTGGGTGACTTTTAGCCTTCTGATAAGGCCCATTGTGAGCGACCACGTTTCAGTACCATAGGTCATCACTGGCAACCTTGGGACTGCTGGTCGCCCTCCCGGAAATAGAGCAAGTTCCCGGATTTGAGGATTATCGAGTCCTCGCCCTTTCTTCGGACTTCAGATAACCCTACTATACCCCATCGTAACTTGCTCAATTCTTCCTCGAGTTCGATGATCTTTTCGTCGGTCCGGAGTGTACGCGTGTTGTATGTTGCCAGGTCCAGTTTCCGGTGGTTATGGTAGCCGGATCTCTTCCGGGGATTCTTCGCACCCCTTGCCTCACCGTGGCCTTGACCGCTACCGTAGCCAAGGGCCGGTGGGCCGCCGGGCACTAGGGGCCGTTTCTTTTTGGTGCTTTTCATTTTTGGGGGGGGGTATGCCATAATCGCCACGCTTGGCAGGCGGGTTGGCGATCGCAGTATGGTGTTAGAAATGCATAGAGAACGCTGCTGCCCATTCTCTAGTAAGTCCCTTAGTCGCCTTTTACGACACCCATGGGAAGAAATAGGGTAGTGCTATTCTTTAAGTCCGGCACCACACGGACCTCGTCGTTTACGTTGTTGAACAAACCAAATTTTCGAACATATGAAGCTATGGATTAGCAATGTCCTTCAAAATCATTAAGATTCTTATTGAATGTGTGTTATGCAATTAGGATGCTGGTTCGAAAAATTTTTGATGCGTCCATGGATATTCATAGAGCGAGAGAGAGGGGATGTCAGGTGCAAGATTTTGTACCTATCTCATCTGCTTGTAGGAAAGGTACGGTTCTGATTTATGTTTTTGGTGTCTCCAGTTGTGGCTTATAAGCGACATCGGGGTCGACACGGCCGTCAAGCCCCACTATTGCCAAATGGGGACGGTGACTCACGCAGCTTATAATAATAATATATATTTTATTTCAGACCAAATTACACGATTCATAAGTTGTTAGTAAAGGTCTTAGACTAATGTTAGTAAAAAAATAAAATAAAAACCACACTATATACAAAATTGAAACGACTGACACCTACGTGTGCAGTCGTATCCAGTGAGCCAGCATGGGGCTGTCCCACTTATCACACAATACACTCAGCATGCTGTGGGAGCTAGCACGTATTCTACCGAGAATAGAAGCGCACCGTTTCCGTATAATGGCATGAAAATCATCAACCCTGGCCTCGGTGAACATCCCGGAAGCGCTACAAAAGCGTGGTAGACCCAACAGTATCCTGAATACATTGTTATACTGGACACGCAGGGCGTTGTATGCCCTCAGCGTATACCTGACCCACAGACTGCACGTGTAAAAAAACTGGCAGTATGCTCTGAAAAGGGTTATTTTGACTTGCGTCGTGCAACGTGCAAATCTGCGGATCAGCATATTACCTCGGACAGCCATCGCCCTGCGTTCCCTTTCTATGTCCAGGTCATCATTCAGGTCATGAGTGATCCAGAGACCCAGGTACTTAAATTTTGTTACTCTAGCTAACGGAGTATCATTTATAGTCACATCTGGCACGTTAGTGTAACATTTGGTACCCGCCTATCTATTTTTTGTGTTAAATAAGGAATAGTATAGTCTGTGGGCAGTTTCACTCTATGGCCTGACGGATTCTCATCTAATCTTTATTTTTAAATAAAAAAAAGTTTATAACGACTTTTCGATATTTCAGGGTGTTTACCGGTTACCATGATGTTGAATATTCTTAACATAGGTGTATTAATAAAACTAGTGTTATCTATGATTCTTAATGCGTGCTTTATTTCCCTTTACAGGTAGTGCAATAGCCGCATGGTTTTTGCCACCAGACAAGCCAGCTGTTTCTAAACAAGATGCCGTGTAACTGTAATATGATGATGAAAACTGTATATCTGTGATTTTTATATCGTAAGCAAATATGTAAGGAAAATGTTATGTCTAATGAATAAGTGTTTAATAGAAGCTGAAGTTGAACTTTGAGTTTATAACGAATAAGAATATTGTGCTGCACTTATTGCAACGTTCAGAATGAGGCAAATTAAATTACTTTTTGTACAGATTTTTACAAATCAAAGAATTTGTAGAATAGGTTGTAACGCCATTGGTATTCATGCATGCTTCCCCTGAATGTAACAATGTTTTGATTATAAAATTAAACAGAATCAAACTCCGTTTAAGATTCGTATGATATTTTTAATAGGTTGTGATAGTTCCTCATTAATTAATTAACAAATTTATTTCAGGTAGGTGTCTGTTACCTATCTACTTTACTAGGTAATTTCTATAGATAATTTAACAGTCTGTCTGAATAGATATCAAGTCGAGAGGTATATTATTTTAAGTAACTAGTATATATAAAATAATATATATAAAATATTATTACTATAAAATATTTTTTTTTATTTTTAGATTTTTTTATTTACCTAATTATTTAGTTAAAGTGATATGCACTATTTTATGATTGTATACAATTTCAACTATTAAGTTTTATGGAGAAGGAAATTAATAATTTTTTTTATGATAGAATTCTTATTATGTAGTGAAATGTGCTGTAAAATATACAAGGTACATTTTTTATAAAAATCTTGTTACCGTAGGTTTAGAAGATCGTTTATTAAAATAAAAGATTACAATTAGATAAATAATTTAATTTATTTAACTTTTCATTTGTAAAGCGTTATCTAAATAATACACGTCATACATTTTTAAATTCACGTTTTTAACGTTACATAAACCTCGATCATATTTTCTTTAAATCACAGAATAAATTGTGAATGTTTGTTAAACAATATGGCCCTGTGTAGCAAAAACTGCACGTTGTGGCCAAAACTCCACGTTATTTTATAAAAAATTACAATAATATTTGATTGTTTCTCTCTTTTAATTAAAAAGGCACGCTCTAGAGTACATTTACATAAAAATTTGATAATTACCTAAAATAAATACAAAAAACCTTAAAATTACGAGATCTTATTCTACTTATACTAATTTAAATTACATTTACAATGATCGAAAAAAACATTAATTAATTACTTTCGTGTCATTTAGAGTTGTATAATTTATTAATTATTGTTGATATGTATGACTACACTTACTTGATTTTTTAAATTATTTCCCTCTTTTATTTTATTTATACATTCTTGTAAATTGTAAGTTATCAAGGTATTCAATTTACACCATATTTACCTCTTAACACAATTAAATTGTGCCAAGCAAGAGTGGACATAAGGCATGTCCAGTGAACTTGTGACTACATTTTCAATAGTTAATTGATTCAGGCGTGGCCTTACGGAAATCCATTATAAATAAAATACAATAGACGTGGATATATTTAGTAACCAGTTCCGCTTATCTATTTCTAAAGAGCCATAAAAAGCTTCTATAAGAAATCAACACGTGTTTCACCTCTCAACGAGGCATCCTAAGGATGACGATGGACTCACGACAAGTCCATCGTCATCCTGAGGATGCCTCGTCGAGAAATAGTTAAGCGGAACAGGTTACTAAATATATCCACGTCTATTGTATTTTACATTTTCAATATGTATAATTAATTGTTGTCGTTTGTTGTTTCTATGAGAGTGAGGGAAGGGAAAGTGCACCTGTGTCTGCGCATATCCTTGTGCACTATAATAGCTCCTCACTGGTCTCCGCTGAGCTTGGTCGCCATGGCCGAAATTCGGTCTGGAGGACTATTCATGGATTGTTGGTCATCCTTTCATTGGGCTACCATCGGTGAGGGTTAAGGCACTGCTCCACAGCAGCCAAGCATCTAAGCTACGGACGTGTTGGACCAGCTTCGCTGTATCTACCTGAAAATGTTGACGAGATCGTCCACTGCGACCCACGGCCACGCTCCTCACGGATGCGTCGCTGGCAAACAAATGAACCGCGCAGCTAACGTAGCAAACCTCTCGATGCATTCTGCGTAGCAGTCGACAGCTGGCTTTTTACTGTTACCGAAGCTGTTCAAATCATGATTATAATACTATGTACAACATCGCTTATGGTCTACTTTTACGTAATATTATAAGACACAGTGGTGCCGATTCCCTTATTCATAAACTAAACTAAATTTAAGTTCAGTGCATCTTTTTGTTTCTATTTCATTAAGAAAAGGACAGAAGATAAATTTTAGTTTAGTCCTGTCAAATTAATCAGCGCTTATCACTACTCCATACAAGTTTAGACGTGACTAAAAACTTGCCGACTAAAATTACGTCAATTTACGTCAAGCGCTGATTAATTTGACAGGACTAAACTAAAATTTATCTTTTGTCCTTTTCTTAATGAAATAGAAAGAAAAAGATGCACTGAACTTAAATTTAGTTTAGTTTGTGAACAAGGGAATCGGCACCATTACCTTCATTCCAACTTAGATAATTTTAAGGCATTATGTGATTTGAGTTTCATGCCTCCTAAAAAAAATAAACATAGAAGGCAGTAAATTGGTGGGACAATATCCCTACATATTTCTGTGTCAGAAAGCCTGATAATATCTGCTGTTAAATATATCATGAAATAAACTTATTCGATTGTTCTGGTGGACACAACTGTTGTCCACATAGACATAACTGTTGTCCACCAGAACATTCGACACAAAATTTAGGACTTGATCAACAGTGTTCAAATACTATACAAATATTATATCTTCCAAGAAAATTAGAATTAAAAACTTGCTAAACGGACGGACAGGCACCATTCACACCAAAATCATTACGTTTTTACAAAACACTAATAAAATTAATGTTATCATTCAGTTTTACTGAATTATTCCTATTTGTATCCTAAAAACTACATATACGTAGATATATATCTGTCAAGTCCTGTGTTCTTCTCCAGTCCGTGGTCTGGCACTTCTTCTGTCTTCTGACTTACGTCTTCTTTGTCATCTTCTAGTTTTATTACCATAATGGCGCCGATTGATACTGCAGAGAATAATTTGATTAACTATACAATATTGACTGTAAGCAGTTTTAAGTACATAATTTTATAGCTACATTTAGGCTTTGGAAAACCAAAGAAACGATGGACTTGTATGAAATATGACTGCTAAAAAGGGGTCATTAATACGGGTAAATAATCATTTCTTCTTTTTTTCGTGTGGTTAGCGACTAACCTGCTGTCAGAGTTTTAAAGCCATCCATGGGCCTCTGACTTGGCTTCACATGCCGTCGAGAAATATCCTTCACCGTTTCTGAAGTCATCATCATAATCATCATTTCAGCCGAAAGACGTTCACTGCTGGACATAGGCCTCCCCCAAGCACCGCCACTTCGACCGATTCTGTGCTTCCCGCATCCAGCGGATTCCTACGGCCTTCACAAGGTCATCGGTCCATCTTTCTGAAGTAAGTGATAATTATACAATACGCACATGAATCCGAAAAGTCAGAGGTGCGTACCTTGGGTTCGAACTCGAGACCTATGACTTGGCAGTCCGACGGTCACACCACTAGGCCATCACTGCTATGATCATTTGATAAGCTATTACAGAATAACCTCAAGCAGCTTTACCAAATAATTTATTATCTTTCATTGATAAAGTACAGGGTATGATTGTGAATGGCCATAAGAGTAGTGCAGACCAAGGAAACGATGGACGAATTGCTTAAAAGATGATATGGTTAAAGGTGTAAAAGACAAAGACATGCTGCATGGACCCGATTTCGACCCCTTATAAATTGGGATAAGAAAAAGAGGATAATAAAGTAAAAAAAAAAATACTTACATGCAAGCAAAGCCCCCACTGCTATGAAGGGCGCTGGACAGGAGACGTCAAGTAACGCCCCCACTGCCAGATTAGATGCTACTCCACCTGCTCGACCCCACCAGGCTCCCCAGCAGACACCAAGACCACTGAAAGAGAGTGAGAAAGATGATGTAGAAATGATAAAAGATGAAACAGAGAACAAACTTATTCCACAGTTCCAAGCTTCAAATTATTTGACGGGGTCCGCTAGGGCCAATGCCTGCCGGGGGTTCGAAGAAAACCGATAGGGAAATCGTGGCCCCCCTGGCAACACGGCAACTGAAGGAACACGGGTGGGTTTTAGTCAGTAAGAGTCTGACACGCCCTCCCGCTCCGCCCAGAGCGGGAGAAGTTATTTGATGATTTCCCACCCAAAAAAAAAAAGCTTCAAATTATATTGCATCTGATGCGCTTGAATTTAATTTTACTGCTAGACAAACCCAATAACACTTTGCCCAACCTGGCAATCAAACCCAGGACCTCATGCTCAGCAGCAGCACTTGCGACCACTAGACCAACGAGGCAGTATTATAATTTTTTCCTATCCTATACTATTTATATGAGCAATATTTGTATTTATATATATATTTATATTATGTTATCATGTTCTTGAAAACGGCTCGAACGATTTCGATGAAATTTGCAATATATGGGTTTACGGGGGTAAAAATCGATCTAGCTAGGTCTCATATCTGGGAAAATTAGTTTTTTCTATTTTTACAGTCTCGGGAATATGATGCAATGTTGGTATACCTGAACGACATGTTTATTAATTTTCACCCGAGCATAGCTCGGTTGACCAGGTACTTTTATATTATTACTGTATTTTAAATTTTATGTATTTTATTTAGACACTTGTAATTTATTTATTAGAATAGATTTTATTTATCACACATCTAACAAACTTTCATAACATTCGGAATTCATATCCAAATAGATTCATGTAGCAACGTACTTTGCTTCAACGCTATTAATTTCATTGATCGTATCCCAAACTGGATTTGCTCAGATGAAACTTTTTAATTAGTTGAAAGTTTAGTTACCTCAATCGAGCCGGCAAGGCATGCAACAGGAGTCGTATCAACAGTACATTTCCGTTCAGAGACGCTGCATTCAGCGCTGCAGCAGCTGCAACCGCTATCTTATTGAAGCTGGAGCAGGAGCAAGCAGTGGCAGCTAAACAGGCACTGGCAAGAGCACAGACAGCTGTGCAAGCCATGGCTGCACGACGAACGCCTCGGGCACCACCTCGTGCGCATAAAATTGCGCAAGCAGCATTGCCGAGGACACAGCAAGCGCCGACTATAAGACCTGAGGTGAAGACCTGGAAAATTATGAAGAGTCTCATTAAAAGCTGCTACAAGACAAAAGCCCAACAGATTGGATTTATGTTTTGAATATATTTTATCAGGTGCAGTGTAAACTGACATATCCATGCGTACAATTACGATAGTTACATACCATATACTTAATATATATTATAAATGCTAAAATTAACTCTGTCTTAATAATGTTTATTTTAATTTTTGAATTGTTTTCTTTCTACATTGTTCTCACATGTATAATTTTAACATAAATGATGTAACCAATATTCTGTAACAATATTTTGATTTAAAAGAGTGTCCGTGGAGATTCTTGCCCGTTCTTCTCCATATGAACCTACTATGCTTTAGAATGGGTAACTAGCTTCATCTTACTGACTGACCGACCCCTTGACAATTCAAAAGTGCCTGTAATTGGTTTATTTGAAATAAATGCTTTGAGTTTGAGTTACTGAGAAATTCCAGATAGTAAAACCCAATAGCGTTGGTGGCCTTGTGGTATCGGCCTCGACTTACGAGATAAAATTCGTGAGTCCGAACTCAGGCAAACACTTTACTTTGTGTATTTAATTTCATCACCACTGCTCTCAAAACGGTGAAGGAAAACATCGTGAGGAAACCGACCTGTCTTAGAACCAAAAAATTCGAAACATTTGACATCCACCATTCAGGCACTGGGCCCGCGTGGTTGATTATGGTCCACTCCCTCTCACGGAGAGGAGGCCTGTGACCCAGCAATGGGAACATTATAGGCTGATTAAAACCCAATAACACCTTGCCGACCTGGGAATCGAACCCAGGACCTCATGCACAGCAGTGGTGCTTGCGACCACTAGATCAACAAGGCAGTTTTGGATTTTCGTTTCACCCAATCCTACTTTTCCATGACACTCAATAAGATGCAAGATGGATAGTTCTTCAAAATGTAAAACATAGGACCCTGACCTCCTGATCGATAGTAGCATCACAAATGTTGCTCTGCCCAAAATGATCGTCATAACTGCTACCATTAAATGCTGGGATAGGTATCTCCTTCCAATGGCTTGAGGCGTTGAACAGCCTGGCATTTTCAGGTTTAGCTGTCGATGCTGTTAGCTTACACTCTCGACTCTGGATGCGGAGGAGAAGCTCTGGAATCCACATGTTTAGACCGAAGCCACTGGAAATATAAAAAGGAAGAAATGTATAATTAATAGTATTTACTATTTATGATTTAATATGTAAAAAATACTTTTTCTCTGGAAATATTAGGCTGTACACTCCTGTCCGAATGCTCTCGCTAGGTCTCGCGAAAAAGTCTCGAGCGAGAGGCTTCAGCCCGAGTGCGACCATGTACACTCGCCTAGTTCAGTTGAAGTTGTGAACCTCGAGAAGTTGCACGCAGACAAAACACTTAACAACACGACTTCTCTGTCAATTGGTGTAATCAAGACACGAGAGTGTACAGCGACGCACTCGCAATTGCCGCGAGATCCTTTGACTCGGGCACAAAAAACCGACACGGGGTGGAGAGTGAGCGAAGAACGCCGAGACACACCGAGGCGGGCCTAGCGCTCTCATAGACCTACGTTCTCGCAGTCGGCCTGTCTCGGTGTGCTTCGGCGACAGTGTACAACCACCACATTCGGAAGATAGTCTTTTAAGAAATTAGATAAGTACTTATACGACCTACTAATTTATTATTCTTCTAGAGAAACAATAATCGTTTATTATTTTTATTACTTCCAGGAATGCCTTGATTACCTGAACAGTATTTTTATTTTAGTTATCGTATGTTGTCCCGTTGCTGGGCAAAGATCTTCCCTACACTTTTCTAGTTTTCCTTATGCTGTGCATTCTCCGATCAATCGATCAAGAACGAGTCCAAATCGTCACGCCAGCGTTTCTTAGACCTGCCTCGGTGACAACGCCCATCTTCAGGCACCCACTGTGTAATGATCCTGGCCCATCTGTCTTGACGCAGCCTATAGATATGACCTACCTAGTCTCATTTCTGCCTAATAGAATTATCGCCTTATACAGTGATTCTTCATAATGTGCATATATCGAAATAAGGGAATCTATGCTTAATTTTATCGACGGTTTTTTTTTACGTTTTTAATAACTAAAAATACATTTTTTTTTTGTTCTCTTTGGCATCTTATTTATAAATTTTATAATTAGGTATTGTAAAAATTGATGAAAAAAAAAACAGATTTTTGCTAAAAAAACATGTTTATTTTCAATTGAGGGTAGTTTTTTTTTCTCAATTTTCATTTAATGTGGACGCTTAATTACTTCCAATCATTATGAAGTTTGTTTCATAGTTTAAAAGTTACACAGTTTTGTTACAATTTTTTTTTTAATAATTCCATAAAAAATATTTAGATTTTTTAAATATTTTTCTGTCGTTAAATATAAAGCATAGATTCCGATATGTGCACATTATGAAAAATCACACTGTATATTTCAACAAAAATCTCTATAATCTTAGGTATAATAAATTTTATACTCACGCTGCCATATTAGCAAAGAACATGAACAGTATCAGGCTGGACTTAACAGCATAACTTCTGGAGACGAACGTCTTCAAGTCCTTGATAACGCTCAAGAACAAGACTTTTGTCCTGCTCTCTTCACTAGCCAGGGTCTTGCCGACGAATACGTCGTCTTGGATCAACTTCTTTATCTGGAAGTAAACAAGTTAGTATTTATAACCGACTTCCAAAAGGAGGAGGTTCTCAATCCAACTGTATTTTTTTTTTTTTTTTTTGTATGTTTGTTACGCGATAACTCGGCCAATTATGAATTGATTTTAATGATTCTATTTTTGTTTGGTAGGTAATACTTTAGAGGTGGTTCCATATAAATTTTATTAACTTTGCTTGGGTAGTTTTTGAGTTAGCTTCAATAGTACATATTTTTCCCACTTAGTATGTGGATGATATGTTAAGTTCCTCTCACTGTTATTTAGTACATAGCAAGTAGTGGTATTCGAATTTGTGTGGGGTAAATACCACAACTGAAAAGTAATAAATAAAAACATTTTAATAAAAAAAAAACAACCGACTTAAACCACAAAGTGAAAAATAACTTTAATTTCGGAAGTTGGTGGCAAAAAACGAAAATTAAAAACCAAAGACACCGACTTCCGAAATTAAAGTTATTTTTCACTTTGTAGTGTTTTTTTGGAAATCTGTTATTTTTTTTTTTAATAACATCAAGTACCTACTCATCATCTGCCCAGCCTTTTCCCAACTATGTTGTGGTAAGCATCCAGTCTAACCGGATGCAGCTGAATAATATTTTACATGGAGGGACAGGCTATCTGACCTCCACAACCCAGTTATTGGGTAACGCGATATCCCTTAGCAAGACTGGTTGTCAGACTTTCGGGCTGCTGACTACCCGTAACAACTGTCAAAGATCTACGAATGACAGCTGCCTACCAATCTACCAACTGCTTGACGTACTTTCCGAGGCACGGAAGTGTCTCGGTACGTTATAGATGGTCACCCATCTACGGACCGACCTCGGCAAGCGTTGCTTAACCTTCGATCATGTAGTCCGAGCCCCATTATTGTGTTGTGATAAAATCAAGTACCTATACAATGCCGCCCATGGGCATGTGACTGCTCGTATTTTTCTGAATATTAATGAGTAATTATCGAAAACTAACTAAGAAAGGGGGTGTACCTTTATTTTTTTTTTCACTTTTTCTTATTTTTTTTTTGTTTTTTTTCAAAATCCTCCTGTGATTTTATAGACTTACACTTGTGTTTATTAAATAAATACTGTTTTTTTTTAAATGTCTTCACCCCCGTCTTTTTTTAATAGTCAACAAAATTTTATAAAAAATGTTAGTTAATTCGATTAAATAACTCATAAGCTTTTAGAAATAATAAACATAATCCTAATCGAGCCAATAACATCGGATATATGGCAAAAGCCAGTCAAAAAAAAAAAAAAATGGATACATGAAAAATATTAAAGATAGAAGATCTTTTAAAATTAATTTTCGAAAAAAAAACATGAATATTCAGAAAAAAATACGGGTGGTCACATGATGCGTGAGATTGTTTACATTATATTAATTATCGAAAGGCGTGTCCGTTAACTTGCAATAGTATAGCGTCCAAACATGCAAAAAAAATATTACCATTCAAAACTAAATGTTTAAATTGATACGTAAAAGAAACACTCTGTACACGCGCACGTGCCCTTCCACGTTTAAAAACAAGTGCGCGTGTACAGAGTGTTCATGTACTTAAAGTCGGTTAGAAATAGTATAACGATTGTTTAAGAAATCAAAATACCTTATATTCAGCACTACCGCCATGATTTGCCTTATAAATAGAAGCCAGGATCTTCAAAGCCTTATCACTCCTGTTAGTATCAGACAGCAGCCTGGGACTCTCTGGGAGGTACAGCACCCAGAACCCAGAGATGAACCCTGGTATACTGGAGAGAGCTAGGAACAGCCTCCAGGATTGGATCGGCAGGAGGGTCTCGTAGTTAGCCATCTTGAATGGTATCACCAGCCAGGCAACGCCTGGGAGGAAAAAAAAGTAAAAAAAAAAGTGAATTAATAGTTCCGTGTTTTTCTAAAATTTTGATAAATGCGAGATCTAAAACACGTAACACACACACACAACCTGTGGGTTAATGCTGTGTATGTAATAGTACAATATTTCTATTTTCTTAACCCTAGAAAGATAGTCTGCGTAAAATTGACGCATGCGTTTGCGAAATATAGCTCTCTCTTTCTAAATAGCGCGAATCCATAGCTGTGCGTTTAGGACATCTCATTCGTCGCTGGGAGCTGCTGTATAGCGCCACGTGTCAATAAGGTAAGTGTAACCGATTTTGAAATATAACGACCGCGTGCGTCAAAATTACGCATGATTATCTTTTATGTGACTTTTATGATTTTGACTTGTATAATTTGTTTTGATATTTTTTATCTTATTATAACTGTATATCATTACTTATAGTATCAGTTTCTTTTTATAGATATTGAAGCAAAAATATAAAAAAATGGGGAGTAGAAACTTGGACGAAGACCATATCCTGGCCAGTCTTATGCAAAGCGACGACGAGCTTCCCTGTGAAGATACCGACAGTGAAGCAGCGGACCATGAAAGCGAAGATGACGTGCAGAGCGACACAGAAGAAGCTTTCATAGATGAGTTACAAGAAGGACAGCCAACGTCAAGTGAAAGTATAATCCTAGATGGGCCAAGCACTACTGAACAACCACTCTCCACATCGGTCTCTCGTAGGATCGTAACCTTGCGACAGAGGACTATCAGAGGTAAGAATAGACACTGTTGGTCGACGTCAAAGGCAACGAGGCGTGGCAGAGTCTCAGCGGTAAACATTGTTCGAGCTCAAAGAGGTCCAAGCCGCATGTGCCGTAATGTATACGACCCCGTTTTATGCTTCAATATGTTTTTTACCGATGAAATGATTTTAGAAATTGTACGATGGACTAACGCCGAGATATCATTGAAAAGACGGGATTCTATGACAGATGCTATATTTCGTGATACAGATGAGAATGAAATTCGCGCTTTACTTGGTATTCTGGTAATGACAGCAGTGAGAAAAGATAATCATATGTCCACAGACGAGCTATTTGATCGATCTTCGTCAATGGTGTACATCTCTGTAATGAGTCGTGATCGTTTTGATTTCTTGATACGATGTCTGAGAATGGATGACAAAACCATACGGCCTACACTTAGAGAGAATGATGTTTTTGCTCCTGTTAGAAAAATATGGGATCTCTTTATCTACCAATGCATACACAGTTATACTCCAGGGGCTCATTTGACTATAGATGAACAATTACTTGGCTTTAGAGGGCGGTGTCCGTTTAGGATGTATATTCCCAACAAGCCAAATAAGTACGGCATAAAAATCCTCATGATGTGTGACAGTGGTACTAAGTATATGATAAATGGAATGCTTTATTTGGGAAGAGGAACTCAAACCAACGGGGTGCCTCTCGGGGAATTCTATGTAAAGGAATTATCAAAGCCTGTACATGGTAGTTGTCGTAATATAACGTGTGACGATTGGTTCACCTCAATCCCTTTGGCTAAAAGCTTACTCCAAGAACCTTATAAGTTAACCATAGTGGGAACCGTACGATCGAATAAACGCGAGATACCGGAAGAACTTAAAAACAGTCGCTCCAGGCCAGTGGGGACATCAATGTTTTGTTTCGACGGACCCCTTACTCTCGTCTCATATAAACCGAAACTGGCAAAAATGGTTTACTTATTATCGTCTTGTGATGAGGATGCCATCATCAATGAAGCGACTGGTAAACCAGAAATGATTATATATTATAATCAAACAAAAGGCGGAGTAGACACACTAGACCAAATGTGTTCTCTGATGTCCTGTAGTAGAAAAACAAATAGATGGCCTATGGCTTTATTGTATGGAATGGTTAACATTGCCTGCGTAAACTCATTTATAATTTATAGCCACAATGTTAATAACAAAGGAGAAAAGCCTCTAAGTCGCAAAAATTTCATGAAGAATCTTAGCTTGGGTCTGTCTTCTTCGTTTATGCGTAGACGGTTAGAAGTTCCTACTTTGAAAAGATATTTGCGAGATAATATCTCTAATATGTTGCCAAATGAAGTAACTGGCACAACAGAAGACAATACTGAAGAGCATGTAGTAAAAAAAGGTATTTACTGTACTTTTTGCCCTTCTAAAATAAGGCGAAGGGCAAATGCGTCCTGTAACAAATGTAAAAAAATAATATGTCGTGAGCATAACGTTGATATGTGCCAAAGCTGTTTGTAACAGATTTTTATACAACTATATGTTCTTAATATATATAAGATATTCTAATTCTTGATTTTGTGCAAAAAAAAGGCTGATTATTACAGTTAAAAATAATTTGTAATGGAATAAGTAAGTGTTAACATTTTTTGTTGATTTATAGCAGAAGATTAAAGTTTTTGTTTTTTTTAATAAATAAATTATTATAAATAAATTATCTGCAGTCTTAATTATTCTAATATATGTGTAAATATATATAACATACAATTTTATTGAAATAAATTAATAAACCTCAACCTACAGCTAATTAAAACACATGCGTCAATTTTACGCATGAGTATCTTTTCCGTACTACACAATATGATTATCTTTCTAGGGTTAATGTCCCTCGGGAATCATCGCATTTCCGAATACAAACAAATGCTAATTTCCATGTCCATCAATTATTAGATTTATCTTGTATAATAATTTGAATACAGAACTAAGTACTTGTGCTGTTTTGTTTTGATTTACGTGTGAACTATATAGAGCTGTAAAACTATTTTCCTATCTGTCGTGCTTGCGACTTTAGCAGCTTTCCTACCATTTTTAAAATAAATTACATTTAAAAATAGTATTAACAACTCTATATACTTCCAAGTCGATTGAGAGTGTCCGGTCTGCATCAAGTGCAAAGGGCAGCTGATAGAAATCCGACGACTGACGAAACACAAGGTTTTCCGAGGGACATTAAGAACATAGTTGCATTGTTGGTAAGCCTATAAATAAATAAAATAAATTGGTTGAATTTTTTTAGTTAGGTACAGGCAGTCTCAAAAACATGTATGCACCAACATTAATTCATATGATTGTCGACAATCTTTGTTTCTAAATATTTTATCGATGTAATAATTATTATTTATTTATTTCAATGTGAAGCCACAAAGCATGTTACACATTGGGTACTTAATGGTAGCTACACATGGTTACAATATTATGGAACATAGATTGTAAACTTCTCTCTCTTTTTGAGGATAACATACTAAATAATACATTCTTTCAGATCTCGTTATCATATTTTTTACAGTTATGTTTTATTTTATTTCATTCATGGAATTGATTTTGTTTAAAAAACATTTAATCTACAATTCCGCCATATTATTTTTATTACGCTTCTGGCTTTTATTTCATGTTATTATTCTGCATATATAAACATGTATGAAGATAAATTGAATTTTAATAATAATATTTAAAATAGCTTTGGTCTGGTGTAACACATATAACTTTTCACCTCAGCATCGAAAACATATACAAGTTCCTTTTCACGTATGATTTAAAACAGAAACAAAATTTTCGTTGCCGCCATCTTAGATTTACATTTTGACCTCTCTATCGACTTAAGCACCCTCAAAAACTATGAAAACTATACCCAAGATGAAAATTTTTTAAATTTTCCCAGCCGCTATCTTGGATTTACATTTTAATGTCAGTATCGGCTTTAGCACCCTCGAAAACTATGAAAACAACATTCACAACAAAAAATTTGAAAATTTTCGCAGGCGTCATTTTGGATTTACATTTTGACTTCACTATCGGATTTAGCACCTTCGAAAACTATGAAAACGACACCCATGACGAAACATTTGAAAATTTTCGCAGCCGCCATCTTGGATTTGCTTTGTGACCAAATTCATAACATCTGTCTATCTCTCTTTCTCTTTCTCTGAATTAGAAGAAGACAGTCGCAAGCTCTCTTTCGCGTGCCGATTTCTGCCAGTACACTCCAACTGCAAACTGCGTTATAGAAAGAACTTCGTTCCAAAAAATATAATAAAACAGCATTTAAATAAAACCTTAACAAATGATTTGCAATTTAACGGTTTTACGTGTATCTGAACATTTTATTGTTTGTTTCTTTTTTAGGTCTACTAGCTATGGAATTTTAAAATCGAACTTCGATTCGACTTGTTTCTATCTCTCGCTCTTTTCGTATCGAAGTGTAAGTGAAAGAACAAAGTGAAGTTCATATCTTTCTGAGTAGACCCAGCACAGTTCTCGGCATTAAAAAAATAATAATTAAAAAGTTACTTTGTCTCACGCTCGCAGCAAAATCGGATTTTGCTCACTGTCTATACACAGCAAAACCTGCTTGTTTGAGGTGCTGAGGTGAAAATTATTTTATATTGGAGCTATTCCTGATACCGGTGGGCTACAATTTTTTTTAATGTAATTTTTTTTTTTAATATGCAGGGCACATTTTTAAACATTTTTATAATAATGTTAAAAAAATTATTGTAAAAATATTTAAAAATGTAGGTGATATTATATAAATGAAATAAAAGAGATATCATTTTTTATTATAATTTAAGAAGAATAAAATAGAAAATAAAACTGAGTCGCGCATTGGAAGGTTTCTACTCGTAATAGACAGCTCGCCCCTTTAATGGTAAAACGAAATAACTCAAAAATGTGTTTTTTTGAGTTATTTCGTTTTATGATTAAAGGGGCGAGCAGTAATGAGCCCCAACGTGAAATTAGTCTATTTATAGCCACAATGGCCTGCATATTAAAACAATTTGATTGATTAATTAATTAGAGGGTGTGGTTTGCATAACAATTAAAAGCAATATACACTGACGAGCAATATAAATAACCACTACTTAATTTATCATGAAATATTTCCGAAACCACGCAAGTTAGCTTCTTGAAATAAAAATCAACATTCAAGTGTATTTAATAGCGCATAAAAAACACCTATAAAACTGTTTTCAAGATATTTTTACTTCATGTAGCTAACTTGTGTGGTTTAGGAGATATTTAGATTTTTTGGCATTTAGTAAGTGGTTTTTGAGGGTTCCGTAGTAAACAAGGAACCCTTATAGTTTCGTCATGTCCGTCTGTCTGTCCGCGGTCTAGCTCCGAGACCCTTAGTACTAGAAAGCTGTAATTTGGCATAGGTATACATATTAATTACGCCGGCAAAGTGGTAAAACAAGATTAAGATTTTTTTTTAGAATGCCTCCCCTACACGTAAAGTGGTGATGTTTTTTTTTATCCCATTGTGTGGGGTATCATTGGAAAGGTCCTTTAAAAACATTGTGAGTTTGTAAAAACTATTTTTGGATTCAGGGATCCGTTTGTGAAATATTAAGCTTTAAAGTGCTAATTTTTGTTAGAGTCAAGTGTGGAGGACACACTCCCTGCCAGCTAAATGGTTGGTTTTGGGTGTATGAAAAAAATCACAGCAGTAGTTTATATTATAACGAAATTAAAAGGAAAACTAACACAGCTAAGTAGGCTTTACAAGTTAACGAGTAATAATCGACCAAAATAACTTTGCAGTTGCAAAAACATGTTTTCCCATACATTTCGTATGGGAGAACATGTTTATCAACTACAAAGTTAAGTTTGTTTTTGGGATAAATTCATCCCAACTACGGAACCCTTCATTGTGCGTGGTCCGACACTCACTTGGCCGGTTTTTTTTATATTACTCGTCAGTGTATTCATAGAGACAATGTTGAATTACTATTATAGCCAAAAATAGCCTCACCCCCTATTACATGGGACTTAACATAACTGGCGAAATGTGGGTGTACAATAGGTACACCTCTGCCTAACCCTTCGGAGATTCAGGTGAGATGTTATGGTATGGTACTTATAGTCAAAAATACAATGGGTAAAGTTGGTACTACGTCTATCAAACTCAAAATACAATTTACAGCACCATAATTGCGTAACACACTATCAATCAAAATCGCAAAGATTTTGAAGGAATTCCAATCTAGGAGGAAAGGACACCAATCTGTTGTTCCTATCTGTTGTTTAATAATCTTTGAAAAATTCGTTTGCTCGACAGTGTAAATCAATGAATGTTGTTGACCTGACAGGTTCCATTGTAGGCAAATGTGTTTCGCAATTACTCTCCTTCTGCCTAGCCTTTTCCCAACTAAATTGGGGTCAGCTTCCAGTCTAACCGGATGCAGCTGAATACCAGTATTTTACATTGAGCGACTGCCTATCTGACTTTCACAACCTAGTTACTAACACGATACCCCTTGGTAAGACTGGTTGTCAGACTTTTGGGCTTCTAACCACCCGTAACGACTGTCAAAGATCTACAAATGACAGCCGGGACCAACGGCTTAACGTGCTTTCCGAGGCACGGAGGGCTCTTGGTATGTAAAGATGGTCACCCATCCACGGATCAACCGCGGCAAGCGTAGCTTAACCTGATCGATCGACCCGTGCGGCTGTTATTACTTAACCACAAGCCCCTCTGCTGGTCAAAAAATAAGCCATCACAAATCAAAACTTTAACATCATCAATATTATAACTGGGATCATGATAGATTGTCCCCAATCTAATTTATCCCATCACAATACTTATCATTCACGGCTGACAGCACAAACATGCAGACAATTTAACAAAACCTACGTTAACAATTTAGGTGGTCGCATTCAATTTTATTTAATAAAACTTTGTGATTGGACTATGATAATGTAGCATAATTTGTAAGCGATGATGGTGATAGATCCCATATAATATTAAGATCTGACATCAACAAATTAGCAGAGTACAAGAGATATCCATCACGTGTCTATTTCCTAAACAGGTGTTACCACAAAAACTTGTTGTTAGTTCAACGTGTGTCTGATATCAGTCAGACAGAAAACCCAATAGTATCAGTTGTCGATAGGGTTGCCAACCATTCACTCAAAAATACTGTTTACTGTTCAACAAAAATAAAGTATATGAATATACTGTTATCGCTGATAGCCAGAGCAATACCTAAATAAAAAGTTTCATGTACGTTCATGCATGCACCTGGGCATGGGCGCGGTGGTTCAGTGTCTCGAATTTTCGGGACATATTAAATAGATAATTATTACAAAAATACATTTTAGATTAGCTAGTACTATATTTAGTTCTGCTACCTCAGTATTCACAGAATCAGTGTTATCAGTGCATGATGAATGCTAAGTTGTGGGACCATAGAAATACAGCTTCAATACATAGCTGTAAAAAAAATGCTCCTTGTCTATTTTCAGAGGTTTACGAAGCCTTCAAACTTGGTGCTAAATTGATGACTTGCGAGAGTGGCACTAATAAAGCTATTTTTTTTTAATATTTAAATTCTGTTTTTTTTTCCGATATACTGCTTATTTTCCCACTTTGACTATAATATACTTTATTTATTGTAAAAAAGTTGGCAAGCCTAGTTATGGACCTGCTGATGAAAGCGACACATAAAGCTGGTAAAAAAAAAATACAAAACTCATGGTCCCATGACCTTCTGCATGCGCATTGAAAATGATTTTATTTAAGTACGGCACCAAAAGGAAGAACTTCAATCAAGCATGTTCAGAACGAAATATGTAAAATCACTAAAAAGGTATCTCCGAAAGGGGAAATATCTACTCTTAATTATAATCCTATCGAAACCAGAATGTTATCATTTTGAAGCCCTTTAAATTGTCCAGGCTATTTTTTTAATTTTTTCGATCAATATTTTTTTCCATACCTATATCCGATTATCCGATACTGTCGATACTATTCTGCTCACTGAACTCCATGTTTTGCGAGACCGATGAGCCTACTGTGTAGGGGTAGACAGACGGTGTGTCTAGTTTTTTATTTTTATTTTAGTTACTAACATTAGTCATAAGCGAAATTTTTGTTACTAACAACCTCAAATTGCCTTGCCTATGGACTTTTCTGTCTGAAATAAATGTTTTTTTATATCTTTCTGAAATAAAGAGTTTAAAAAAAAAACTTTTTATTTGGCCCATAATGTTGTTAGTAGAACGACTTACAAACTATTATTATTTAATCATTAATTTAAGTATTTTAACTGTTTTTGTAGCCCATTCAGTAACGCATCTTTTGATACCATTTTCATTTCTCTATCTTATTAATTGAGGACTGTTTTCACACTTTTTTTGAAAACGGTACACAGATGCGATCGAAAAGGCATTCAGTTCCATTCTGTAAAAATGTCACTTAGGTGAATGACAGCTAGCATTACCAGAAGGGTAATTCCCTTATTTTTAACCGACTTCCAAAAAGGAGGAGGTTATATATTCGTAGCGAATGTTTTTTTTTTTGTGTAGTTCCGCCGATTTCTCCGTCATTTGTGGACCGATTTTGTTTTTTTTTTTTTTAAAGTGTGTGCTCTGAAATTGGTCCCATATAAATTTTATTAACTTTGCTTGGGTGGTTTTTGAGTTAGCTACAATAATACGTATTTTTTTTCTCACTTAGTATGTAGATAGTGGGTACTTAGTAAATAATGTTATTCGAATGTGTGTGGGGTAGGTACCACAACTAAAAAGAGATCAAAATTTTTTTTTACAAAAAAAAAAACAACCGGTTTCCAAAAAAAACACTACAAAGTGAAAAATAACTTTAATTTCGGAAGTCGGTGGAAAAAAAGTAAAATACAAAACCAAAGACACCGACTTCCGAAATTAAAATTATTTTTCACTTTGTAGTGTTTTTTTTTTGGAAGTCGGTTGTTTTTTTTTGTAAAAAGTTTTTAATGGCATTGCCATTCTAATTTCAGTATTTATCTGTCAAAAATACTTCTGATTTTCATAGAGTTTTGAATTTTTTTTGTCATTGATTGTCATTGAAATGAGATTTCAACTAAATTTTGAATATTTTTAATTTCGGGAATTGACCTCTAGCATGACAGCTCACTCCACCTAAGTTTTCAAAGATATTAAACTAATGTTAAGTCATCGCAATTGACCTCCGAATAGTGGAACCCCCAAGAAGTTAGAATTTAAAGTGAAAGTTAAACCACAAAACTTTTCCATTATACTAAGTAACTACTTATTACTAATACAAAAAACTTCCACTGATAAAAAATCCAACACAAACTGTTACAATCGGTTTCTCCCATACGGAACTGTCTGCAAACACGTTTTAGACTAACAAATGTGTAACACTGACCCCTAATTTGTATGTACATGTATGTTTAACTATTGAACCGTTAGGTCATCGGTTCACCTGTCTAGGTGTCTGACACAGAATAGATAGTTACAGAAGGTCGGCTTCATAGAACGGGCAAAATCAGACGCACACAAAGACGCGTACGTACTGCAATCTCAAATGTGAGATAAATGCCAGTCACCAGGGCCTATAACCAAACGGACAAGCAACGCAGACTACAGTCCGACAATAGGCCTGTGTACAAATTTTTTTTTTTAGTCCGTCTTTCAGATAATAAAAAAATATTGGACACGAATTTTTTCTTTTTTGACGTAATCAAAAGATTACGGCGATACATTGAGTTAAAATGTGGCATGACGTCACGCCTTGCTAGATTTTATACTGCGTTGTAACGTAGCGAGCCCCCACTCCTCAACTTTAATGCGTGTTTTCTAAGTTATTTTTGATTAATATGATAAAGCAAAAAATAAGTGCCTAATATTTTTTTTATTATCTGAAAGACGGACTAAATAGAATTTCTTTTTTTTTTACCTAGGAAACTACCCTTTTCAATTAATTTAATATAACTGACAAAGCAACATTTTTGTAAAAAAAATACAAAATTGACACATTTCCACAACAGATGCTGTTTAATAAAAGCAGAAAACTATGAAAGAAAGTTTGTAAAAATTCCTGTCACCTATCACCTGATGCAAGTGCACTGGGGACTACCTAGTCCACTTTCACTCGGTGCATGTACAGGCGTGTCTATGCGTGCGTGCGCCTGTTTTCGCTCGTTGTGTGGAGCTGTCCTTCTGTACCTTTCTATTTTATGTGTCTGTATTTACACTGTCATTAAATCTAGGCTTTCGGAGTTAGTACCGGTTAGATCCGTTGAACTTATGAAGTCCTCGATCTAATCTCCTAAGAGAAAGTGTTTCGGTTTTTTGTCGATACTTATCTCGACTTTTTATACACTGAGTCACTGTAGGATTTTTCCTACACAACTCTTCCACTTTAGAATTTATTCACACAGTCTTGTTACATTCATCAATCGTGAATCATGATCAGTCCTACATAAACATATTATCTGTCTAACACTTGATTTATTAATCTTTCTTCACTTTCACATTTTAATAAGTCCAAGTTATAGCAAGATAATTCAACCACAAGATAATTTCCACGCACAATGAAGGGTTCCATAGTTGGGATGAATTTATCCCAAAAACAAACTTAACTTTGTAGTTCATAAACATGTTCTCCATACGGAATGTATGAGAATACATGTTTTTGGAACTGCAAAGTTGGTTGATTATAACTCGTTAACTTGTAAAGCCTCTTTAACTGTTATAGTTTTCCTGTTAATTTCGTTATATAACTACTGTTGTGATTTTTTTCACACACCCGAAATCAACCATTTAGCTGGCGGGGGGACACTTGACTCTAACATTAGCACTTTAAAGCTTTATATTTCGCAAACGGAGCCCTGAATACAAAAATGGTTTTCACAAACTCACAATGTTTTTTGAAGGACCTTTCCAATGATACACCACACAATGGGATAAAAAAAAATCACCTCTTTACGTGTAGCAGAGTTAAGTACCCAAAAAAAGTCAAAAAGCAACAAGCTTTCTAGTACTAAGGGTCTCGGAGCTAGACCGCGGACAGACAGACAGACAGACGGATATGACGAAACTTTAAGGGTTCCTTGTTTACTACGGAACCCTAAAAATGGCTATAAGAATAGGGGAAATCAAAGAAACGATGGATGGACTGTGTGGAAAATGATAGAACTAGAAACTACTGATTTGACAACTAATCGAGAAGTATGGAAGAAGAAGTTCTAGAACTAGAGAATGATGAATGACAAATGCAGATCCTCACCAGGTATTATCATCCACGCAACCACGAAGCTCATCCCCACGACACTGAGGTACAGATGTCTCTTCTTAGGTCCCACCAGATCTGATAGGTAGGAGAACACCAATGTTGCAGGTCCACCTGAAGAAAAATAAAATATTTTTGGTGTAAGGTAGGTAATAATGGAAATGATAATGTTAAGCTCCTTAAGTTCTTGGTTGAGCTCCACAATTACTGACAAATGCTTGCACTGACTGGACAGGTACACTCAAATCTGTTCCAGCCCGTCTCATCCTTCATATCCTCCCTCCGGTTGACGCCCTAAGCCGAGGTTCGTACCCCACAGGGGGTGCCCTTAGCGAGCGTTCACCTAGTTTTAATAAGCATAGTTGAATAACTCCTGGCTGGAGGTTTTAAGTGAAGTAGCTTAAGGCACCCACAGGAAAGCCCGGTTAAGTAGTCATGATCTCAGAGGTCAACTACGAGATACCCTACCAAAAAAAAAAAATACTCAAATCTGTGTGGTTCTTTCCTCAAAAGACCATTTCAAACACTAATCTACATGGTCCTCATACTGCCTGAGCAAGATTGTCTGGACTTTAAAAGAGACTGCGACCTCTGAGTTTGTTTCGGCCTTTCTTCTCAGAGTAGTCAGATAGGAAACGCCGAACTCATCTAGCTTATTTTTAATATTGTTTTAATATGACGTGTAAAAGTGATTCCGATATCTTATTTACAGAATAAACAATCTCATTTCATTGGGAAGTGGTTACGACCGTCTACCAGCAATCACAAGGGGATGGTCGAGGAGTTGGCTATACAACACACTAGCGACTCACCTCTGCTTCGCACGGGTGCAATGGCGACAGGTGAAAACCGCATCAAAATATATTGTGTAGTTTAGAAGATCTAAGCGTTTACACAAACAGCTTTACTTTATACTTTGTAATAGATACAAAAGTGTCGATTCTAAGCTCTGCTATTTATATTTTAAGTCCAAGTCTTCGCCCTTCAATGTTTACATACTGATGCTTTCAACCGCAGAAATCTAACATCTGCTTCACACATTAGACGGGAAACTAGTCTTAAAGTGCTTTCGAAGTAGTTCCAATCTTCTGGTTGAGAACAACAGGATGAAATACACTTACCTATCACAAAACCATTAATCGTCCTCGCAGCCAGCAGTAACTGGTAGTCAGACACGGCGCTCTGTGCCAGCGTGATGGTGGCATCCATCAGGAGGGTCATGCTGAGCACGTTCCGCCTGCCAAACACGTCGCCAACTATACCCCAGAAGAATGCACTGGCTACTCCACCTAGAGGAGAGAGAGAGAGAAAATATTAAGTCGGTATCAGACGCTTCACTCTAGTGAACCCCTATTATTTTTTTTGTTTCATTCCACGTTCTCACGACACCGAAAAAGTTGTATAGGAACAGACGTTCATTTGCTCCTTTCATTTAATTGAAGTGAAAACTTCTTCAGGCGCGTTGGGCATTTTTGAGATGGAAAAAAACAATTGAACTCGCGACACCGTTACCGACACCTTTTTTTTTTTTGGGGGTTGGAAATTATCAAATAACTTCTCCCGCTCTGGGCGGAGCGGGAGGGCGTGTCAGACTCTTACTGACTAAAACCCACCCGTGTTCCTTCGGTTGCCCTGTTGCCGGGGGCCACGATTTCCCGATCGGTTTTCTTCGAACCCCCGGCAACCGTTACCGACACCTCATTTTTGTAAACGCGACTGTACTCTTTATTTATATTACGTTACGGATCAATGTTCTATGCAAGTATTTTTCTTCCACCAAGGCGATATTGTTCAAAATTTCACTCCTGTCGGCATTCCCGGAGTGCCACTGTTTTTTTTTTCTGTCATCCGGTGTCTAAATCAGAAATCGGTTTCATCATCATCATCATCAGCCTATAATGTTCCCACTGCTGGGACACAGGCCTCCTATCTGTGAGAGGGAGGTCTTTAATCGGTTTACTAAGTAATTAATTTTTCACTTTTCGTTCATGTTGTGTTCAGATGTTTCACTTCGAGTAAAAGATGAAAGATTTGAAATAAAAAAATTTTTAATGTGAATATTCATTCGTATAGTAGGAAGAAGGATGAAATAATAGTAACAATTTAAAACATTTATTTATACAAAGAATTATATTTAAAACATTAATTTATACAAAGATATCCTATCTATCTAGCCTATCTCTCTCACTCTCTCTCTCTCGCTCTGTCTCTCTCGCTCTTAGGCGGGCTAACCATGCCCGAGTGGAAGGGACGCGTGCCTCTCACTCGCTCTCATTGTGAGCGCATAACGTGAGCGGAGCGTAACGCAGTTTCTTGAAGTGTCACCCGGCAAACCAATTTATAAGACGTTGTCACGTCAAAAAAATTAAGCGTCTTATATCTCCTTTAAGGAGAAGGATAGGGAAGGATAAAATAGCAATGTTAGGGGAGCCCAGGGGGCTTTTCAGCAAGCATTATGCAGGGCGAAAAGTTATAGCTGAGTAGGTGTGACATGACAAGCCACATAATGACATAAATAGTTAAGTCTTACGACGTTACTGTATGCGGAAAATGTATGGATACTTAATTCTACCAAAATCGATTTTCTTCAGTATTTATGTGTCTATTCAAATAAATGATTATTATAATGCTGATGAAACCTAGATCTGATCTTGAGCAAACGTGCCGATTCATACAATGGTTGCTTTTTGAATTTTGTCTGGATATCTAACACTAATAATAGTTTGTTTTTTGTTTGTTTCTTTGAACGCGCTAATCTCGAGAACTACCACTCGGAAATAAAAAAATCTTTTTGTGTTTGATAGCCTAATTTTTGAGCAAGGTTATAGGCAAAACATCACGCTACGACCTTAAGGAGCCGAGCAGAAAGAAAAAACTGAGAAATAACTGCGAAAACGAAGTAAAAGCGTGGGCGGGCGATGAGATCCTACGGGGTCGGACGGGGGCACAAGAAATTTCAAGCAAAAGAAGTCACGGACAGAAGCTAGTGCTTAATATTCTTGATTTTAATTTTTTTGCTGCAGACAACAAACTTACAGCTTTTTTTTATTGGGTGGGAAATTATCAAATAACTTCTCCCGCTCTGGGTGGAGCGGGAAGGCGTGTCAGACTCTTACTGACTAAAACCCACCCGTGTTCCTTCAGTTGCCATGTTGCCGGGGGGCCGCGATGTCCTTTTCGGCCTTATTCGCAACCCTGGCAGCCATCGGCCCTAGCGGACCCCGTCATAGACAATATAGCAGCTAAGGATTGAAGTACGACAGGGTATAAAAGCATCTGGCACATACTCGCCAGTCGTACTTACATCATCATTTCAGCCGAAAGACGTCCACAGCTGGACATAGGCCTCCCCCAAGCACGCCACTTCGACCGATTCTGTGCTTCCCGCATCCAGCGGATTCCTGCGGCCTTCACAAGGTCATCGGTCCATCTTGTGGGAGGCCTTCCAACGCTACATCTTCCGGTACGTACTTATATACATATTGGCCATAGAAACAATCATTCAACCTTGTTGGCGAACCGATTGTTTAATTGTTCCGATCAATCCATCGTCTAACTCTAATCGGCCAATTTGCTACATTCGATCTTTTCTTAATTCATATGGTTTTTAACGAGAAATACTGGCATTCAGCTGCGTTATTAAGCTGACCCCAATATAGTTGGGAAAAGGCTAGACAGATGATGACGATGAGTTCTGAATTTACTAGGACAAAGTCAGCGTTTGGTCTGACAGACGTTGCTAAGAATGGGAAGCAACTACTGTTTTGACATAATATGTATTTCCTTTTTTGTCTAACTGATCCTTGTCTATCGGTACAGTTAGGGCTTCTACACACGTACCACAACCACAACAAGACCACAACCACACCTCAACCACACCACGTGGCCGGGCGTATATTTCGTATTGAAAATGAATAGGACTATTCACACGTACCACATTTTGCAGTCGTTATCGACCGTGTGTGTGATACCGACCACATCGCAACCACATCGCAACCACATCGCAACCACAACGCAACCACCAGTGACATTGCGAACTAGTGGCCGACCACATCGCAAACACAACATTGCGTCGACGCAACGACAGTGCGCGCACGCCACCCGCGCTCTTCCCCTCCCCCGGTTCATTCGATCTGCGTTCGACTGACTGTGTCTGTACACCACGTAACCGCATCGCAACTACTGGCGACAACGCAACCACATCGACATTTTGTCGGTACCACAATGCAACTACAAAAAGCTGCAGCGACACTATTCACACGTAACCACTGCTTGACAGCATTTTGTCGTTGCGACGTGGTGTGGGTGTGGTACGTGTGTAGAAGCCCTTATAGTCTCCGTTTATACTGAAAAAACCAAAACGTGTTTGATATTTTATAAAGAGTTGGCGTTGGCTTAGAATTTTCGTCAATCTTCATTCTTTTGATTTTGACAACGTAGTTCAATCTCGATAACTCATACTCCATTTTTTCCGCTTTCAAACCACACTTTAATTTATAAACACGTGACATTCTCCTAACTTGGCCTAACAAAAAAGTCTCCGAACTACGTTCTGCTTAACGGCGCCATGCCAAATCAGGGCAGTTACCAATAAATCGTAGTAACACTTGATATATTTTCGCTAATAACTCCATATTATACGTTGTAAATAGAAGGCTCGTTTATAGAGAAAATGCTGTCATCAATATTTGTATGTAGGTACATACTAAATGCCAGTTATGTTATGTGACGACTTTTAAATTAATTGTTGACGCCTTGTTATTTGCTGAATTCGCAGAAAACAGTTATTGAGGTGAAGTTCAACAAGACTCACTTAGGCTTTGGAAAAAACACGGGAATAAATACCTTATTTTTAGAATAGAGCATCCGTATTTTCAACAAATAAATTAGGTCAATCTGCCTAGCCCCTTCCCAACTGTGTTGGGGTTGGCTTCCAGTCTAACCGGATTCAGCTGAATACCAGTATTTGACATGGAGCGACTGCCTATCTGACCTCCACAAACCAGTGACTTGGTTATACGATACCCCTTGGTAAGACTGGTTGTCAGAATTTCGGGCTTCATACTGATGAGCTTTGTCGACTATCAAACATCCACGAATGACAGCCAGGACCAAAGGCTTAACGTGCCTTACGAGGCACGGAGGAGTCTCGATAAGTAAAGATGTTCACCCATCCACGGACCAACCTCGTCAGCTAATGAATCGACCCGTGCGTTATTACATAGCCACGAGCTTCTCCCGTAAATAAATTAGGTATTCTTGATTCATCATCATCATTTCAACCAAAAGACGTCCACTGCTGGACATAGGCCTCCCTCCCCCAAGCACCGCCACTTCCTTTCGGCCTTCTTTCTATTCTTGTTTAACAAGAATAATTTATTAGTTGATAATACAGGTGTATATCCCAAAAATAAAATATTATAATTTAAAATTTTGCTTCTGACATAACTTCAGTTACTTAATTATTTTTTTTCTTAACTTCTCCCGCTCTGGGCGGAGCCGGAAGGCGTGTCAGACTCTTACTGACTAAAACCCACCCGTGTTCCTTCAGTTGCCATGTTGCCGGTAGTCACGATTTCCCTTTCGGCCTTATTCGCATCCCCGGCAGGCATTTGCCCTAGCGGACCCCGTCAATTCTGCTGACATCTCATTGAGGCGCGCGTGGAACACAACGCGCCGTCGACCCGGGTCTGGTCCATATCGGACGGCGAGCTACCCATTGCTCACCGACCGCAATGCTTTTGACATCTGACATTTATCTGTGACTCAAATAGTGACACTTATAAAATTGACAAATATGTGTATTGTTTTGTATACAGTGTGAGTCTGCATAATGTGCAACATATCGAAATGAGGGAATCTATACTTAATTTTATCGACGGAAAAAATGGTCAATTTTTTTTTTGTTTTTTGCATCAAAACTTTTTATTTTATTCTCTTGGCCATCTTATTCATAAATTCTACAATTATTGTAAAAATTGATGAAAAAAATACAGATTTTTATTAAAAAAACATGTTTATTTTCAATCGAGGGTAGTTTTTTTCTCAATTTTAATTTTATGTGGACGCCCACTTACTTCCAATCATTATGGAGTTTGTTTCATCGCGATAGCTGATTCAGTTTAAAAGTTACACAGTTTTGTTACATTTTTTAAATTCCATATTAAGTATAAAAAAATATTTAGATTTTTAAAATATTTTTTCTGTCGTTAAAATTAAGCATAGATTCCCTCATTTCGATATGTGCACATTATGCAGAATCACACTGTATATGGATCTAGGACCTGAAATAAATGAATTTTATTTCTTTTATTTTGTTTATTTTACAGTAAGGATAATCAACGAGTAGTTTACCAAATAGTGATAACTATTAATTTGACTACTTGCAACATGAAGGTGCAGGCTTGACGTTCATGATATTATTATCTTGTTCAATGATTTCCTATTTCCATTGTGTAAACGCGCCTGCATAAGCACTGTGTATGTATACATGCAGATTGATACGAGCCTATCACCTATACAAAATACTACATGTGTTATTCAAAAAATCAATCTGCCTAGCCTTTTCCCAATTATGTTGGGGTCGTGTGAGCACTGTGACCATGTACATTCCATAAAGCTGCCATTTACTGGGTACGTCTTTCATTGACTTGAATGTGCCCTGGCGGCTGAGAGTATGTCATGCTCACTCAAATGTCTCGCTGATGGTGGCGTGTGTGTTGGATCATTAAGTTCCCTTCAAAATGGTTAAGCTAAATGGTGCTGATCCATGCATCATGTTCGTGAACGGGCGCCGTCAGTAGGGACTGGTCATCTCTTAGCTGCCACGGTTTATTTTAATTTATTTAAATTTTTGAATTGTTATTATATTTTTATTACGGACGCTTTTAACGTGCACGTCTGTCTACATTGTTCTCACATGTATAAGTTCAACACTAATGATGTAACCAATATTTTGTAACAATATTTTGATTTAAAAGAGTGTCCATGGAGTTTCTTGCCCGTTCTTCTCCATAGGTACCTACTACGCTTTGAAATGAGCAACTAGCTTCATTTTTCTGACTGACCGACCCCTTGACAATTCAAAAGTACCTGTAATTGGTTTATTTGAAATAAATGCATTGAGTCGACTTCCAGTCTAACCATACAGCTGAATACCAGTATTTTATATGAAGCGACTGCTTATCTGACCTCTACGACCTAGTTACTGGATAACACGATACCCCTTGGTAAGACTAGTTGTCAGACTTTCGGGCTTCTGACGACCCGTAAAGACTGTCAGAGATACCAGAATGACAGCCGGGACCAACGGCTTACGTGCTTTCCGAGGCACGGAGATCGATCGACCCGTGCAGCTGTTATTACAAGTTAGCCACGAGCCCGTCCATGTCTTATTCTAAAGACTTTAATATGACCACGAGAAAATTAGATGCATCTATCAAACTGACTGACCTGGGGGGCAATTTCCGTATTTATAATAACGTTCAGATTCTAATCTCAGTCCCAATGTCCCAATATGTCAAAAATACCTCAAATTTATTACATTTTGGATATTTATTTGACATTGATTGTGTTGATGTTAAATGAGACTCGATTTTGAACGTATATTTTTACGGGAATCGCCCTTATCGTTCTTTCATTTCTGCCAGTTTTATGATGTCTTTATTCAGTTACTTTCCACCATCTTTCGGATGTTACCTTTTGACCCCGCTTGTGATCTACCAATGGGTTTGTTGCAGTCCACAGTATTCATTTAAGAGCTGTAAACCGTCTTATACCAAGTGATCTTATATTCGGGCCTCTTCACTTCTTTCTATTTCGTGAGGTTAGTGAGAAACCTGATGGGCCCATGGGCCTGTGATTTGGCTTCATATGCCGTCGAGAAATATCTCTGAGGCTTGCCGATTTCCTCACGATGTAGCCTTTTCACTATATTGGCATCTAGTCATGATCATGAAATAAGTTGTTATTATTTATTTAATACAACTTTACAGTTTTTAACATAACTAACTATTTACACTAGGTAGGTACTAAATTAAAAGACTAACTATCTGTATAAATTAAAATAAAAACAAAACGACACTTAAGCGTCGAACTATTCGTCCGCATCGCTGTCATCCGGAAACGTGCCCAGAAGACTGGCAGCATTGCCACGTTGAACGGCAATGCTCATGACTGATTCTTTGGCCAAAGAACGAGCCAGCCCTCTGGTCACGTGAAGTGTCGACCAGTCGACGAGAAATTTCCTTAAAAAGGAGACGCGCACTTGGGCCCCATGATCTGAGCGTTTCGACTAGGGCTTGTAATTCGAATATTCTAATAATGTGAATGATCATTTTTGCTATTCGAATATTGACTGATGTTAAATTCGAATATTCGAATAATGTTTAGTTAAGTTTGAAAATACGAACTACGTTTGTCTTACAAGTTGTTACCTACAGACCGCGCTTCACACGTACACACACAGTGCCGGCCGGCGGCGCCACTCCGCCCCGCCCCCACCCGGTTGCGCCCTGCCGCCCGCACCACGCGGCTCACTCAAGTCAGTTTTGCACAGCGCGTGGCAGAAGCAATCCTATTTTTGTTTTTTGTTTGAAATTTGGCGAAGTTTTACTCTTTAATGTAACATTTAAAATAGTGATGTTGTTGTTGTCGATGTTCAATCAATAGATTTAATAAAAGATTTTTGACCATCATGATTTACGCATAACATTTCGGATATTTTTGAGCGTGATTAAGAGTCAATAGTGCCCATAACCTGGCAAGAAACCCAATTAATAGTAATTATTATTTTTTAATTCATTTTTAGTTGTTTACTATTTAATATTCTTAGAATAGAGTTTTGTTAGCCTGCACAAAAACAACAGGTTGAGCTGGATTAGTGAAATAGTTTATTTTGTGAAAATAAAAAACTTAAAAAGTGTATCTTGTTATTACCGATTCATTAATTTTTTACAGGTGTATCATCATATCATAGTCATGGAGCAAGAAAAGCTAGATTTTAAAGAGTATACCAAAAGTAAGTCGGACAAGTCTTCTGTTTGGAATTCTTTTTGCGAACTGCTGATAGAGTATATGCCAAATGTAAAAACTGCAAAAAAATAATTAAATGCAAAAACACTACCACATGTTTGCATAATCATTTAAAACTAAAGGTGATTCAATTTTATATAATAAAAATACTAAACTCAAACTTGTGTATTAATTGTTTATGCATGTTGCCCCTTCAAGGTTTTAGCTTTGTTTCAAAGGAAAAAGCTATATTCGAATAATTCGAATACTGCCTGTAAAAACATCGAATATTCGAATATCTAAAAACTTCGAATATTTACAAGCCCTAGTTTCGACCCAAAACGGTTCAAAGCTGTAGTTACCCATAAGGTTACAGTATTTGCGCCGCTTGAGGGTCTCAGCGGGCGCAGCAGCGTCGCCAGCACAGCCCGCCGTGCTAGGAACATGAGATGGCGCAAGGGTGTCGACACAGGTCGCGTCCCACACCAGAGGCCTACCCATCTTCCAAGGCAACAACGTCATTCCGTCATCATGAAAAAGGTATGAACTTTACTAAATCGGTCAATGACTGAATTCACCTTTGATTATAACATAGATATTAACTCTAAACTGAAATCAGTGATGTAACTGACAACAAGCGATTGTCCTCCGATAAATATTGACATTCGAATTAGTATAATTCTCGTAAACTCTATTAGAGACGATAGTAATACGTATCAAAGTGTTTGTTTTGACGATGAGCCTATAATTTTCGTGTAATCATAAAACAAACATGACGCGCAAGTGAGGGACTTCCGCGAAAAAGTGATCGAATTCGTAAATTCCCGCGGCTTTTCTGAAAAACCTAGTACTGCATCGTTAGTCTAGTGGTCGCATACACTACTTCTGAACATGAGGTGGGTTCGATTCACGGGCAGTTTTGTCAGGTTTTTCCATCTGGAATTTCTCAGTAGCAGCGAATCTAGATTTGTGCCAGGTTGATGACAATAAGTTCGCCCCCTATTACACGGGACAAAATACCATCAACCCTACTAGCCAATTAGCAGATAAAAATCATCATCATCTGCCTAGCCTTTTCCCAACTATGTTGGGGTCGGCTTCCAGTCTAACCGGATGCAGCTGAATACCAGTATTTTACATGGAGCGACTGCCTATCTGACCTCCACGACCTAGTTACTAAGTAACACGATAACCCTTGGTAAGACTGGTTGTCAGACTTTTTGGGCTTCTAACTGCCCGTAACGACTGTCAAAGATCTACAAATGACAGCCGGGACCAACGGCTTAACGTGCTTTCCGAGGCATGTAATTAGCAGATAAAAATAGCAGGAAGAATAAAGGCCCCCGCGAACAGGCGCAACGCAACTGTAATAAAACAATATTTAAGAAAACTTCATGGTAGAACAATTACCGGAGTCGCGTCGCGCCAGTCTGAACGAGGCTTCATGCCCAACAGTGTGCTTTATTATTTGGCTATATTAATTTAGGTGTCGCCTAGTGTTAGTGAAATCGGGCACAAGTCTTCATACAAATCAACATTTCCCTTCCCCTGCCTATAAAACTGTTACCTAGTGGACAAGCTATAAACTCAAACGTCAACATTAAAATGTCATTTCTAAGAGAAATAAAAAAATTGATGATTTTGCTTTGTTTTATGGCATCACTGGCGCCTACAAAGGTATTGAGAATGTTGAAGTTATCAATGTTTAGGTTTCCAATTTCAAGGTTTATTTTATCGGTGATAGTGTTAACACCTTTTGCTTGAGACGGTATATGGCTAATGACTTCTTTGAAAACCTATAACCTAGGTACACCCGGCTACACATCAAGCTATACAAATCCAGTTTATGCTGATCTCGCATTGTATAGGAATTCCGTATAATGCGAGGTCAGCTTATACTGGAAATTTATAGCTTGATGTGTAGCCGTGTGTACTACGTCTCGGAGTTTCTCTTATTTCTAAAAAGAAAGACCACAAACGGCTTATGGAAAGATCTTTTAAAGTAAAGGTACCATTCCGTACCCGACCGCAGGAGGCAACTGCAGGCGACGTGTCGCGGCGTCATGTCGCGGCAACACGTCGTGGCGTTATGTCGCTGTAGTCATGGTTCCAAACCCGACCGCAGGCGGCAACTGCCCGTATTCCAGTCGGTAGATAGAACATAGAAAAACGTGACTATCGCTCGAGCGTTGGCGGTACTAATGGTCTGCGGTCGGGCTGCACGTGTCGCCTGTCACTCCCTCGTAGCTGCCAACGACGCACAGTGGAAAAAAAAAGACTTTTTTTGTTCAAAAATCTGCCTACACTACAATTTTTGACGTATCGCTGCCATTTTTTTATACACTTCAGAGATAACAAACACACTTTGGTGTGTCACTGCCACTTTTCCAAAATCTAAATTTCTTTTAAAAATCGGGAAATGAATCAATTTTTTTTTTGGGCCTCCTTTTTGTATCCGCCATTTTGAATTTTTATAAACAGACAATAAATTCATGACCCGGTTGAAATATTTTTTTAGAAATAGTTTTTTGCTTCATTTCCCGGTTTTTTAAGGTTATGGTATTGACTTTTAAGGAAAAGTGGCAGTAACACACCAAAGTGTGTTATCTCAGGAGTGTATGAAAAAAATGGCAGCGATGCGTCAAAAATTGTGGTGTAGGCAGATTTTTGAACAAAAAAAGTCATTTTTTTCCACTGTGCGACATATCACTAGCTACGGAAGGTATTTCATAGAAATACATAGAATGGCAATGGCATGGAATGGAATGGTGGTTGTTGGCAATAGGCTCGCCCCCTATTACATGGGACTTAAACATAACTGGCGAAATGTGGGTGTACCTGCTACAGGGATACCTCTGCCCAACCCTTCGGGGAAACAAGGCGTGATGTTATGTATGTATGTACATAGAAACTAGTCGTGTCGCGGCGACACGTCACCTGCAGTTGCCTCCTGCGGTCGGGTACGAAATGGTACCTTAATCGGCCAAGAGTCATCCATGATTTCACCAAAAAAATAATCTTATCACTCATCAATACCATATTGATAAGCGCAGTCTAGTAGGTAGTTTATTTCAGCTCACACCTAAGCTATGAGGATATATGACGTGACGCAATTTTGTACACCAGGAGAATGTAATACTCACCACTCATAAACGCCATATTGATAAGCCCAGCCTGGTACGTTGTTAGTTCCAGCTCACACCTAGCTGCTGGTAGGACGTAGGACATGACACAGTTCTGGACGCCTGATGCGAAGAACGAAAATGCGCAAGCGCCTAGCGCGCTCCGGCTGAAGCGGCCATAACCTGTCAAAGAAAAGGAAAAAATTATGTCTAGTTTTTCAATAATTACATGGGCAATGGGAATGCATATTGGATATGCGCATTCCAAAATATTCTAAGTTTTAGAATCAATTCTTTGTACCAACAACAGACTGCCACTGACTTTACTCTGCGGTTTTTGGAAAAGTTATAATAAAAAATGATATAGCCTCCGTCAGTTTTTTTTTTTTTCAATGCTAGCTACTCTTGACCTCGACGTCACCGAACTCTTGAATTATCGAACTCATGAATCCTTGTCACTTTCCTACAGCCGTCGATATGTCGTGGCCAGATCTTAGAATTGATCATTTCATGAAAAGATCGACCTTTTCATGAAATGGTTCTCTCTCCTTAAACATCGTCATTACATATAGTTCCTTGCTCTTGTTTCATGTTTATAATTTTATGTATATCTATTTAATATATATTTATATAGGTAATTATATGCTTTATGTATCTATGTATTCTGTTGTATATGTAAATGGTACACCACTGACTACCTGCAGTATTGTCTCTCCTTTTCCATCAATCCAAATCCATTTCTCCAAATCCATCCAAAGGTTGTCTGTAAAAGATCGCTTTTAGCGATAAGACCGCCCATTGTGTCACCCAATGTAAAATTTCTATATTAATGTCTGTAATTTTTATGGTGTACATAATAAAGAATATTCTATCTAAAGTCCCCGTCACGAGAAGCTTTAAATTTTGTAAACACACATTCAGGGGTTTGCAATCTTTGGGTACTTAAAATAAAATAAAAACAGTTTTGTACTATTTTTTACAGGGATATAATTATATTAACACACACATCTAATTACAAACAAACAATATAACCTAATCCGCGAAAACACCACAAACAAACAGACGCATTCGAAACTCGAAAGACAGCAGAGACAACGTCAGCGTGAACTTACTTCAAAATCGTGGCTCAAATGTTTACGTTCCATGAATCAGATGCGTTCCAGTACCACAAAACCATAGACGACAGCGCTTTATATCGCTAAAATATAACCCGATCAAGTGAAATTGCTCATTAGTTTCGTATAACACGTACGTTACTTTGACTTCATTGAATTTGGGATTATTCGTTGTTGATTAAATTGTCGCTACGTAACTTGGTAGAAGTTCTTTATTTACAAAAATTATAGCTTCTCGTGACGGGGACTTTATCAATCTAACATCGACCGCTGGCCACATCATGATGTGGTCTGGCCAGATCATTGAATACTCAACGTTTGACGATATAAACAGTTAAACGCATGACTACTTCATGATGTGTCCAAACATTAGTGATCATGTCGTAAAATCATTACATTATCCACCGGTAGAGGCGTTGATGTCGCTTCGTTTTTGTTGTGTATCATGGCGGCGGACGATAATTCGATTGGAAAAGCAATTATAAATATGCAAATGGAAGATAAAAATGCAGTGAAGTATCGTTATTATACCAAGCTACGTGACTTTTATGAAATTCACTCGAAAAACGAGCGCAACCATAAAAAACCATGGAGTTTGGAACGTATTTCACAGGTTAGTATTTAACTATTCATATCTTATTAACTATTATTTTTCTTCTGGAATGAAATCTATTTAAAATGTTTAATTTATCCATTGACCCAGATTACTAAAAGTTAATGAATGCCAGTAATATATGCATCGATATCCTACTTAATGATATGGCCAAACGTCGACTGACATATCATTAAACGTTGACGTTTGAACGATAAGGTCAATATTAGCTGGCCATTTCACGAAACACAACCATTTCATGAAATGGTCGATCATTTCATGAAATTATCAATTCCACGACAGATATATCAAAACCTCATCATGTAATCAATATTCTTATTTGCGTAGCAATATGCAACTCTTGTCATTTTCAAACTCTCGATGGTTGAGTTTTGCTGCAATTTTATCTCAGTTGGTATGAACAGGAGCCCCTGTCGCGTCTGTCTTTGCAAATCAGCAAATAATTATCACCATTTACGCTATTTCTCTATCAGCTAGAGATAGTGATCTAATAAGATAGTCATAATATCCTCGTAACGACACTTATCGCGTCGGAATGCGAGCTAGTTGAACGTGGCCAGAGTAATAACAACGGTAGATGCTGTTTCTAATGCAATATGACGAGTTAGCAAAACTGTTACCGACCTCTTTTATCTTAATTTGGCGTAATATTCTGAACTGAATCTCTGAGTTTCTCATTATTTTTAGGGTTCCGTACCTCAAAAGGAAAAAACAGAACCCTTACAGGATCACTTTGTTGTCCGTCTGTCTGTCTGTCAAGACACGTTTTCTCAGGAACGCGTGGAAGTATCAAACTGAAATTCATATCAAATACTCAAATCTACTTTCCTTTGGAGTTGTAAAAAAATCAAACTTCTAAGCCAACGCAATCCAAAGATACAGCCGTTTATGTTGCAAATTTTCGAGACTCGCAAGGGAATCAAAACCTACAGAGTACTTCCCGTGAACTCAGAATCTTGAAATTTGGTACGAAGCAACGTGTTAAATAGCAAAGATAGCGGAAAAGTTGCGAAAAGCATAAATTTTTAGTTACATCATTTAATAAAAATATTTTAATCATTTTAAACTACCTATTTCATCATGAACGCGGTTTGTACAGACGCCAGCACATCAAGCTACCCGAAACTGTCAAATTTTCCCAATCAACTTTGAACCTTACCATTCAATTATAAAGTTGAAAATCTATTAAATAAATTTGACAGATTGTATTAGCCTGATGTGCTGGCGTCTGTACGGAACCCTCGGTGCGCGAGTCCGAGTCTCACTTGGCCAGTTTTTTATTCTGTCAATTCAAAGAATAATGTTTTGTTATTCGTTTTAAGGCTCCGTGCCGCCGCACCGCACGAAATCACTGATTTTGATCAATTTTGTTTATTCGTTGTGAGAAAGGGGACGAGAATTTAAACAAAATTATTTGTGATTTGAAAAGTCCAATTCTTCGTCTTGTACATAGGGGAAAGGGATTTTTGAAATAAATTAAGGATTCGTGGGAAATCACTAAAATTCGCAACAAGTTTTCCAAAAAATGACGCGAGACTGACGTTTGATCGTTTCGTTAGAAGAAACTGCTTTTGATGTTGAAAATTAAAAAATATCATCAACATCATTATATGGTCTACTTGTACATAGCGGAACCACTTTTTTCAACTTTCATACAAAATATAGCAGAAAAAAAATGTTGAAATAACTTAACTTTCTCAAAACTTCAAGCCAAATAAATATTTTTTTCTAATACTTAGAAACACTTTTAAGAAATTTTAAAAATTATATATTAATTTTAAGTTAATTGTTTAATAGAATCTAAATTTTATTTTATAAATAAACAATTACTTCATTACGTAAATAAATGGCAAAGTGAACTATATAAACGATCGCGGAAAATCTATTCCGTCAGTAGCGAACGGGCCTTCCCAGCGTGAGGACGTATCACTTTGCGTCGCAGCACGCACACACGCACGTACGTGTCCGATGTTAACATATTCCAGAAATTGTACGTCGACTACCACATTTTGATCCGCATTTTATTTTAAAGTACTTTGCTTGTTTTTGAAGAACATTAAAATTTTGCATGCCTGGCAATAAATAAAATACCGGTGTACGTGTGTTGGTAATTCTTCTTATCCTAAACGGCTTGACTGAAGATGTTTTTTTATTTTTAATTCTTTTTGTGTAACTTGGATGGTTCATAACTATAGTTGGACTCGCGTGGCGCTGTTGTCGCAGGACAACATCTGCCTGCTGGGTTCACTAGTTATATTTTGACTTTAGATTTCATAGTTTTGAATGATTTTTGGTAGGGGAAAAAGTTATGGGTTCGCGTCACCGATATGCCCGCGCCGATATGCTGTTGTAGCAATAAGTGAAGTATTTTTGGAACGAAGTTCTTTAACGCTACTGAAGACTACTTTAAGTCAAAATAAAGATCCAAGATGACGGCTGCGAACATTTAAAAATATTTCGTCATGGGTATCGTTTTCATAGTTTTCGAGGATGCTAAAGCTGATAGTGAGGTCAAAATATAAATCCAAGATGGCGGCTGTGACAATATTCAGATTTTTCGTCATAGGTGTCTTTTTCATAGTTTTTGAGGATTCTAAAGCAGATTTTGATGTCAAAACGTAAATCTAAGATGGCGGCTGCGAAAATTTTCACATTTCTTCATAACATCACGCCATCAATTTCAAAGTGTTGGGCCCTTTGAAATTGATGGCGTGATGTTATGAAGAAATCTCATTTCCGCAACTTTTTCGCGCAAGTGGGTTCGCGCAAGTGTCTTTCGCGAAAATGTCTTTCGCGCAAGTGTCTCAGATCCCTTTATGGATACTGGTGCCAATTCTCTTGTCACAAATTAATGCCTCAAAACTAGACTAAAAATCACCAAAGTTTCGTTCATTCCTGTCAAACGATGATTTCCCATCGTGAAATAATTATAGAATATATTTTATTTTGACAGCACTAAGATGGCAATATGGTGCCGATTCTCTTGTATACCGAACTAAACTTACTAAACTATCACTAAAATTCCTTACTTTTGGCTATGAAAATCTTGAAGCTATTCTGCAACAAAAATTTTCTAAATTAAATTTAAATATATTTTGACACACTAAAATTATATTTGACAATCGCGAGTCCACGTGGTACTTGTTTGCCTTACCCCGTGAATTTTTTTAGAGCTGGAGGCGCACAGGGGGCAGCCTTGACGTTTTTATATAGAATTTTTACTTTTTGTAAGGAAAATAAGAAAAAATATTACCTACATGTAGAGTGTCAGGGGTTTAAGAGTTTTATAAAGGGGATCGAAATTCTCATTATTTTTGCGATTGGACGCACCATTTTCGAGATATATGCAAAAGAAAAAAAAAAGATACAGTACTGTTTTTTGCACCTGAAGCGAGGTGTTGGTGTGAATTTTAGTTCAAGATAACAAATTTTATTCCGCACCTTTTTAATCGCGATTAAAAATAGTCAGATTTAGTTAGACATGGGTGCCGATTCTCTTGTACACCGAACTAAACTAACTAAACTATCACTAAAATTCCTTATTTTTGACTATGAGAATCTCAAAGCTATTCTGCAAAATAAATTCTCTAAATTTAAAAATAATTTTGACACATCAAAATCGAATTTGACAACCGCGACTCCACACGTGATACCTAACCACGTGAATCTTTTTAGAGACGGAGGCGCGCAGGGGGGGCAGCCTCGACGTGTTTTATATGGATTTTTCACTTTTTGTGTGGAAAATAAGAAAAAATATTACCTACATGTAGAGTGTTAGGGGTTTAAAGGTTTTATAAAGGGTGTCAAAATTTTAATTATTTCTGCGATTGGACACACCGTTTTCGAGATATAAGCAAAAGAAAAAAAAAATTCAGTACTGTTTTTTCATCTGAAGTCGAGGTGTTGGTGTGAATTTTAGTTCATGACAACCAATTTTATTCCACATGTTTTTAGTCGCGATTAAAAATAGTCATATTTAGTTAGAAAATCTAAATTTTAGTTTAAAAATGTCAAATTCAGAATAGCAAAATTGCCATTTTCACTAAACTAATATCTCAGTTCCATCTTAGTGCTGTCAAATTAAAATCTAGTTAAGTTGTGTCACTTTAGTCTATTTCAGAATGGGAAATCGTCGTTTGACAGGAATAAAACAAAATTTTGGTGATTTTTAGTCTAGTTTAGAGGCATTTGTGACAAGAGATTCTCACAAACATTACTACACACATCATACATGCACATCATTCATTCACTTCATTTATACTCTACATGTAGGTAATATTTTTTCTTATTTTCCATACAAAAAGTGAAAAGTTCCATATAAAACACGTCGAGCGTGCGCGCCTCCGGCTTTAAAAAGATTCACATGGTTAGGTATCACGTGTGGAGTCGCGATTGTCAAATTTGATTTAGATGTGTCAAAAATTTTCTTAAATTTAGAGAATTTATTTTGCATAATTGTGCCGATTCCCTTGTTCACAAACTAAACTAAATTTAAGTGCATCTTTTTCTTTCTATTTCATTAAGAAAAGGACAGAAGATAAATTTTAGTTTAGTCCTGTCAAATTAATCAGCGCTTGACGTTAATTGACGTAATTTTAGTCGGCAAGTTTTTAATCACATCTAAACTTGTATGGGTGGTGATTAATTTGACAGGACTAAACTAAAATTTATCTTCTGTCCTTTTCTTAATGAAATTGTAAGGAAAAGATGCACTGAACTTAAATTTAGTTTAGTTTGTGAACAAGGGAATTGGCACCAATAGCTTTGAGATTCTCATAGTCAAAAGTAAGAAATTTTAGTGATAGTTTAGTTAGTTTAGTTCGGTGTATAAGAGAATCGGCACTAATCAAAATTTTAGGTGAGAAAAGTCAAATTCAGATTGGTGCCGATTCTCTTGTCACAAATGCCTCTAAACTAAACTAAAAATCACCAAAATTTAGTTTATTCCTGTCAAACGACGATTTCCCATTCTGAAATAGACTAAAGTGACACAACTTAACTATATTTTAGTTTGACAGCACTAAGATGGCACTCAGATATTAGTTTAGTGAAAATGGCAATTTTGCTATTCTGAATTTGACGTTTTTAACCTAAAATTTAGATTTTCTAACTAAATATGACTATTTTTTATCGTGACTAAAAACATGTGGAATAAAATTGGTTGTCATGAACTAAAATTCACACCAACACCTCGACTTCAGATGAAAAAACAGTACCGAATATTTTTTTTTTCTTTTGCTTATATCTCGAAAACGGTGTGTCCAATCGCAAAAATAATGAAAATTTCGACACCCTTTATAAAACCCTTAAACCTCTAACACTCTACATGTAGGTAATATTTTTTCTTATTTTCCACACAAAAAGTGAAAAATCCATATAAAACACGTCGAGGCTGCCCCCCCTGCGCGCCTCCGGCTCTAAAAAGATTCACGTGGTTAGGTATCACGTGTGGAGTCGCGGTTGTCAAATTCGATTTTGATGTGTCAAAATTATTTTTAAATTTAGAGAATTTATTTTGCAGAATCGTTTGAGATTCTCATAGTCAAAATTAAGGAATTTTAGTGATAGTTTAGTAAGTTTAGTTCGGTATACAAGAGAATCGGCACCAATAGCGAATTTTTCATTTTCACTAAATTAATAACTCATTCAGTTGCAAAAACTGTACTTTATCTTTTTTCTGTTCTTTTGCTTATATCTCGAAAATTGTGTCTTATCGCAAAAATAATGAAAATTTCGACCTCTTTATGAAACCCATAAACCCATAAAACTCAACATGTAGGTAATAATTTTTCATGTTTTCCATACAAAAAGTATAAAATACCATATAAAACAGAATTGTTATAAATATACTAATTTCTATACACAAACATTCCAGACTTATTTCATAAGCGTACCTACGTAACTTAACAAAATACCGTCTATAGGATCAAAACTGTTTAAGCGATCACTACGCTCGATGTTTAGGCGTGTGTGCGTGAACGGTGCACACAAACATAGCATCGCAAGAATTTACCTAAACTCTGTCGAGTGAAGTCACAGCCAGGAGCCTTAAATGCTCCTTTTTTATTGTTTGTTTTTCCTGTGCGTGTCTTAAATAAAATATATGTCTTTATTTTCTCTCTTTCTTTTCTTTGTTTTTTATTTTCCTTCCTTTCTTTCTTTTCTTTCTTTCTTTCTAACTGGAATGAGAGGGAGGAAAAGAGCAGGTTGCCTTGTAATACGGGCAAATTTTTGTAGTAAAGACTACCTATCCTAGATTACATCTGACTATCATTTTGTAGCTTACCACATGATAGGAAGAGTTTTAATACGCATTCATAAAATCACACAAACTTTGCTGCACAATATTAATATCGATCGAATCCAGTTCACGTTTATCATCGACGCAATGCTAAGGTTTTCAGTACGAACACCTGTAACAATAATATTATGGCTTAGGGATTGAGTTAATTGTATGTAATATACTAACAGTTTTTATTAAGTTCTTCACTGTGTGGTGTTAGTAGGAGTGTGCAAACGACACCCGTGACTTTTTTTGGGTTTTAAAGTAGAGAAGAGTCGTTTGTATCATAAGACTCTTGGAATCTAAACTTTATAACGGGTTTAAAAATGGTAAGGAAGCCGAAAGTCACTAAAACTTGCTCACGGGACGAGCAAGTTTTAGTTGTGATCACTTTTATGTACTGGACCATACCTGGAAACCTTCCGGTTTTTGACTACCTGCAATATTGTCTCTCCTTTTCCATATAAATCCATCCAAAGGTTGTCTGTAAAAGATCGCTTTTAGCGATAAGACCGCCCATTGTGTCACCCAATGTAAAATTTCTATATTGATGTCTGTAATTTATATGGTGTACATAATAAAGAATAGGTATTCTATCTATGATATTTTGATATTGAAGCCAACTTTTTCAGATGTTTTTTAAAATGTTATAACTTAACTTTAAATAGGTTTAAAGATATTTATTCTCAAAAAAGACACAAAGTCTTACATGAGAACAATGCTTAAAATAAATTATAAATTTAAAGTTCGTCACAGACGTCACGGTAGCAATTATGATAAAGGTACCCATCCAATGCATTCAGCTTTTAGGAAGGGTGTTATTTGTGATCAAATATTCAGCTAATTGTGTTTGGAATGCATTGAATAAATGTATTTTTTTTTTATATATAGGGGTATTTTGTTGAATAATTGATTGATTGATAATTAAATACTATGATATGAATAATATGATTGGTTGATAATTAAATACCTCCACGATCCCTGTACCGTTGCATGCATCCATAAGCTTAATGTTTTGCATGCGTTACATTGCGCGCTTTTTCACACCAAAAATGAAAATTGTTTTCCAGCAATTGTTTTAGCGCAAAGTTACTTAGTTTGATGTACAGAATGCGTAGATGCCAGTTTCGTGAAGGTTCTTTTTAAGTTCTAAACAGAATACCTAAGACCTAGACCAAGTGATTCTATCAGCTATAACGATGATGAAAAAGTAAAAATAGTCAGTCGTTCGTGCGCGACTGCTAGTCATTGCCTGAAGTATGTGAGCGGTGAGGCGGGGGAGGGCGTCATTGACAAAATTGGCAGACTCAGTTAGCTTGGCCTTTGTCTACCTCCCCCGTCTCACCGCTGACATACCTCAGACGGTGACTACCAGTCGCGCGGACTAGAGATTGACTAGGGTTACCGAAAAATATATGTCAACTCTGTTGAAAGTTGTTGAAGAAAAACAAAACGCTGAGACTCGATTTATTTTAAAATAAACATCTAACACTAAAATATATAAATTATGTACAAGCATACAGAGGAAAAAAATTAATAAATATTGGAACAAATCATTGGGCATCAAAAATTTCATCCGCATCGCTGTCACTGGGAAAAGACGAGCAGCATTGCCACGTTGTATGGCAATGCTAATTCTTTGTCTTAAAAATTGGCCAACCCTCTGGTCACGTGAAGAGTCGACCAACTGCTTGGCGATGTCCCGGAATACTCGATGAGCACTCAAACCCCACGGCTCTACTGTTTCAACCCCAAACGGCTCAAAAATATAGCTCCCAGTAAGGTTGTTATATTTGCGCCGTTTGAGGTTTTCTGCACCTGCAGCAGCAGCAAATAGGATGGCGCGAGGGTGTCGACACAGGTTGCGTCCCACACCAAAGGCCTACCCAACTTCCAAGGCATTATTGTCATTCCGTCTGGCCTCTTCCCATCGTCGCGTACCAAGCCATTGGGTTCTAAAACAGCTAGCACCCCTTTTATCAAAACGCTTGGAAAGCGATTGCCACTTGTTTAGGTTCTTTGGACAAACTTTTACAGGTACCTACTCATGAATATGAACACTTTTTTACCCGACTGCCCCAGAAGGAGGGTCATGTTTTACGCCTGTATTCCCCGAAGGGTTGGGCAGAGGTGTACCTATAGAACACCCACATTTCGCCAGTTATGTTTAAGTCCCATGTAATAGGGTGCGAGCCTATGGCCATCAACTGGCTACAAATCCAGACTCCGGGCTGCTACTGAGAAATTCCTGTTAGAAAAACCCAATAACACTTTGCCCGACCCGGGAATCAAACCCAGGAGACCTCAGGGTTCGCAGTAGCACTTTCGACCACTATACCGACAACCAACGACCACCATACGACTACCAAAGATTTTTTTTTTTACTTTATAAATATAATAAATAAAATAAAATAAATAAATAAAAAAATGTTTTATTGACATAAAAAAGACGTTACATATTAATTTGAAGCCCTGACTCCTGAGCTAGGTGGTACCTGTGTTACAGGAATCAGTGTCTTCACCCGTTTTTTGAATATAAACGTTTTATGCAATAAAATTAAAAATAAAATAATTTAAAATGTAGGAATTAAATTTAGTGCATGCATGCTCTTGAGTGGTTTGTGTGCGTGTGTGTTTGTTGTGTTTTTGTGTATGTATATGAGTGTGTATGTGTGTGTGTGTAAGCCAGTGAGTGTAAGTGGACTTTGGGTATATGTGAGGATTTGTGTGCCTACTTTGCTATTTAATTATCCCGAGTATTGTTCTTTAAGTATGTTTTCTGTCTGTAGGTAATCCCGTGTTTGAAGCCATGTGTTTAGTTTTATCTTAGTTTTACTTTTTGTTAGTGGGTTGATGTGGAGAATTTTGTTTACTTTATTATAAATATAAGTAGCTACGGTCCTACGCTTGACGGCGTGGCATATATTAGTGATAGTTCTCTTATGTTTTGTTGTGAGATTTACCGGTGTGATTCCATGCTGTTTTATTATGAGATTGAGAAGGTATAATTGTCTCACTGTAAGTTAATATGTACTATAAATATACAATAGATTTTGATATATTTAATAACCTGTTCCGCTTAGCTATTCCTAAAGAGCCATAAAAAAAACCTGTAAGAAATCGACACGTGTTTCACCTCTCAACGAGGCATCCTCAGGATGACGATTGACGAATGTCACGAACTCGAACAGGGCGTGTTGCCACACCGAGCGCTGGACACAGAGACCAGCGCTTTTTTATGGCTCTTTAGTAAAAGTTAAGCGGAACTGGTTACTGAATCAAATCAAATCAAATCAAATGTTTATTTGCCAGAAATACATTGTTTTGGTACAGGTGAGATCTTATAACCTAAGTGTCATTGTATTCTGCCTGCAAGCAAGCGTGCAAATTTTTTATTAAGTTTACATTCATTCCTATTTTATTACTATTATTATTATATACTATTATCATGCATTTATTCACTATATTTATATTCTTCTAATTATAGGTAGGTACTAATTTTAAATTTTATGTTCCATATATTCCTTAAAACTATAAAAACAACACTTTAAAAGCCATTCTGTCAATTTTGTCTTGAACACATCACCCTGTAATAATTTTAAATCGTTTGGTAAGTTATTGTAAATTAAAACACACATATTAAATACATTTTTCTTATAGATATCCTTATGACAGGGTGAATGGTACAGTAAATGAATATATCAACATCTATTGTATTTTATAATGGATTTCCGCAAGGTCACGCCTGAATCAATTAACTCCTAGTAATACAAGACAGTGAAAACTGCTCTGACCAGTCTCTGTCTACTCCCTTATAAGTTAAACTAGGGTGATGTGCCGTTATAGACTTGACAACTTAAACTAAGTAGACAGTTCTCTTTTTATATTTGACACTTGATTTCATATGGATACATTTAATAGGCTCGCACTGCTCTCAGTGGTAACGGCCCTGTCTTACGAGTTGTAGGTCATAACTTAGCACGTAGAAAGGCGCTTTACTTTCTGTAAATTATTTCATCACCACTGCTCTTAAAACGGTGGAGGAAAAGATCGTGAGGAAACCGGCATGTCCTAGAACCAAAGACATTATGTGACATCTACCAACCCACACTAGGCCCACGTGGTGGATAACAGCCCACTTCCACTCATTGAAAGGAGGCCTGTATCCCAGAAGTGGAAACAATATAGGCTAATTATGTTTATACCCCCTATTACATCATCATTTCGGCCGAAAGACGTCCACTGCTGGACATAGGCCTCCCCCAAGCACCGCCACTTCGACCGATTCTGTGCTTTCTACATCCAGCGGATTCTTGCGGCCTTCACAAGGTCATCGGTCCATCTTGTGGGAGGCCTTCCAACGCTACGTCTTCCGGTACTTTGTCACCTTTCGACCCCATCGACCATCCATTCTGCGAGCAATGTGCCCTGCCCATTGCCACTTAAGGTGATATATTGAAAAAAATGGGCTTTTTCTTTATCGTGTAACTTTTAAAGTATTTGGAATAAGGATTTAACATTTTGGTGTACTATTTTTGACTATATGATCTAGTATCCTGAAAAAGGAATACACGATACAATGAAATTTTCTCGATACAAAAAAATTGCAAAGGTTCTATCTATTTTTATCTTTTTTGAGTATCATGGCGCAACGCTTATGAGTTATTCAATGGAATTTACTTTAAAACATAGAGAATAAGAGTTTCGAGTTTCAAGAAAAGCAGTTTTTTTTTAAATAATACTTTTCATTTACAAAAGGCGATATTTCGTTTTGGCACATACGTTGTTTTATTCCGAGCGGACACACATTATCGTCATCTCTTCTTTCGCCTATCAAAAGTATTGTCATCACTCTCGTTCATTCATAGATCAGTCGCCCGATGGGGCTCATCGACGAAGAATCTATGTCATTTTTTTGCAAATCGGTGCGATCAAATTTACGTGATCTAAAGAATTTTGTTTACAGAAAAAGTTAGTACTTCAGCAATTTAAAGTAATTATTGAATGCAATTAGTGTTGAATAGGTATTTAGACTGTGTGTGTGTATTCTTGTGAGTCATGTGAACAATATAACATTATTTTTCTGATATGATTTCGTGGTGACATTTAAATAATTTATAAATACAGGAAGTAATATAACACCAAAACTGAACATTACCTGCAAGGTTTGGAGTGCACAGGGCTATCAATGAACTCATTTTATAGGAATTCAATAGCAATAAGATGATGATAATAGTGAGCCGAATTCTCCACCTTCACTAAAGCATAACCAACACAATCTATTCCCGCCTTGTAAAGTATTATTATGTAAGTATTTTATTTTCTAAGAACATCTGTTTTTATACCTACAACTTATAATAATCTTTTGTCTAAAGAAATCGGCTAAATTATATGATTCGTTTTTAGGTTTGAAATACGTCAACAGTACATCAATATGTCAAGTACTGTCACTACGAATGATAGATCACAAAAAAGATATGGAGTCACATTTGAATTGTGAAAAAAAGAGATTTTACCCGACTATACGGCAAAACCAGAGGAGGGTTATGATTTTAACATGCTATGTATGTATATAACAGGCTTTCAAATGCAAAATCAAATTCAAATCCGACTAATAGTTCCAGAGATTAACGCGTTCAAACAAACTCTTCAGCTTTATTATTAGTACTAGCTTTCCCTTCATAATATTAAGTTTATATTAATTATTAATACATAATTATCAACTAATACTATAAATGCGAAAGTGAGTTTATTTCTTTGTTACGCTTTCACGCTAAAACGGCTGAACAGATTTAGATGAAATTTGGCACATGGGTAGACCTACGAAAAAAAGGGTAATTTGCACAGGATTTTGTTTTCAAATTGCTTAGATATGCGTTACCCCGATGATACGTGCACATAGCTTTAAAAAGTACCTTAATTATTAATAGTTAGACTAGGAAAATTTCACAAAGATAGCTTAATGAGAAAAAACTTTGTGCTCTAATTTTACCAAAACATCTCTGAAATGCGTTTAGTATTTAAATTTTACACATTGAGACGTGACCTTCGGTACATGTGTTTTATTTTTAATTCTTTTTTTTTTTTTACTTTCGCTGTTGACATGCGTAGGCCTTCACAACTTGTATTGTCATTACCAAAAGCCATTATAATCTGCCTATAGGCATGGGGCATGGGGTATAGTTTTGTATCTACAGTATCAAGACATCTTTGAGTCATTGATCGCTACGTCAAAAATGTTGTTCACAGGGTCTAAAAATCCAAGTGAAAGTGTAAAGTTTCTTGAAATGCGAAATTTTCTGAACTGTTGAGAATATCTCAACTTTAAAAAAATTAAATGTTAGGTGGCCTGCACCTCCACTTTACCCCATTTGTCTTTGGATCACTACGTTTTAGAGTAGACAATTTGTCTACAAAGTGAATTTTTGAGATGGGGCAATAAGGGCAACTAGCTTAACCGTTGTTGCTACAGGAAAACGGTCTTAGAAGACCGTCTTTAACTTTTGAGACATTTTGATCTGCATTCACAGATTTTGAAAAAAAATTACAGTCAGCAAGAAAATGGGCAGTTTTCACAAAAACTTTTTTTGATGCCAATCGATCCTGTTTCTTTTATGGAACAAAAAACTTTAGTGGACCAACTGAGGTTTGAGTACCTACTAGAAAAGTCAGAAATTGCAAAAAACTTTTCCCATACATTTTGTGTGTGGGAATGTCACCCTGTAAACAATAAATATTTTTGCTGATAATTAAATATTTTGTATTATTTGTCTACTCCATAGTTCGCTATATGCAAAATTTCATAGATCGAGATAAATTATCGTTACTTAGCACGCACTTTTTTCTTAGATATGTTTCCGTCTTTATCATGCACTTTTAGTATGACAGTTGTGCGACAGTGACAAGAATAATGCTTAGCCAAAGCCCATGCTAAGTAACAAACGTTTTCAAATTCCGTTCAGTTATTTCGTTAGTTCCACTTTTTGCTACTGGTTCAGATACGTTTGTGGCAGCGCGACGATGTGGCGGCCAACCATCGAATATAGAACCGCCACTCCCCGCGTGCGGGGGCAATAAGCCACGCCCATCAAACTACTCTTTATTTTCAAAATAGGCCCTTAAGTTTGGCAATTCTTCGGGCTATGTCGGTTACCTTGGCGGATCTCTTCATTTTTGATTCGATCACGTAGGGAAACTCCAAGCATAGCCCTCTCCATTGCCCTTTGGGTGACTTTTAGCCTTCTGATAAGGTCAAGGACCACGTTTCAGTACCATAGGTCATCACTGGCAACAAGCACTGGTCAAAGACTTTCGTCTTGAGACACTGTGGTATGTAGGACGAAAAGATATTGCGTAGCTTCCCGAACGCTGCCCAGCCGAGTCGGATTCGACGATTGACCTCTTTCTCGAAGTTGGACCTACCTAGCTGGACAGTTCAGTTCAGTACTAGTTTATCCTAGGTAAACGTACTCGTCCACAACTTCGAGCATAGCGTCTCCAATCTTCATGTGTGTGGGTGTCACATGGGCATTTGACATGTAATAGAAAAATGTATGACCAAGAGAGGCAAAAAAAAACATTTCCGGAAGAAACATTGAGAGATTCAAATAGACAGCCATCCAAGGGGGTCAATCTTGGGTCGTTTATAGCAAATAAAAACTAGAAATAAAACGTGATAATTATAGAAATCCTACTTTTAATTAACGAGCAATAAAATAATGTTATTAACAGAAAGTAATATTATCAAGTATCCTATTAACTATTTACTGAAAGAAAATCGTGTTTGCTAAATGGAGAGGGGAAGTCAGTGACCTTTCTATGCCGCATGTAGATACTATGTGTACCTACTTAATAAACGGTTTATATATTATTAATAATTAATTAATAATCAAGGTAATTTGAAGGGGTCAAATATTATTATCCAATTTAAAATGTAAGCTAGAACTGATGAATCTACTCTTATTTTCTCTATGACTTAACTATACATATTATAAAATAAAGTCACTTTTCACGTTTGTGTGTATGTCCGCGTTGTTCTTCTAAACCACGCAACAGATTTTGATGAGGTTTTCACCATCGTTTAGAGAATTTATTCCGGAAGGTTTATGTGTATATTACGTGAATATTAAAGCTACGTTTCCCTAAGAAATCTCAATGTTCTGTCAAGTCGTAAAGACCGTGCGAAGCAGGAGCGGAGCGGGTCGCTAGTTACCTAATAAGATTTATTCAAAATAATAAAATTTATTCAATTCTATTTTTTGTAAATTTTAACGTTCAAAAGTGCCTTTTGTGCCTAATTGAAATACATTATTTGACTTTGACTTTAATGTGTATCATCGTACCTACCATTTGCTATTTTTATGTCTTCAAAATATTCATGTACACTGTAATACAATAACACATTTATTGTATTAGAGTGTTCATGAATATTTTCCGCTTTTTGTGAGCCTAAAATAATTAGGCCTGTGTCCAAAAATTTTTTACAGACATATTACAAAATATTATATTATTATTTATAATCTAACAAAAAAAAAATTGTTCATTTCAAGCAGGTACATTTATGAAGAGTAGTTTTTAAGAATAAAAGATGAAGTTTAAACATACATTAATTAAAGAGGGAACTATTGTAAAAATCTAAAATAAATTTGATGTGGTTTTTGGTTTTATCGTATTTTTAAAGAAGAAAGTGTCATCTATAAAAACTCTTTTTACGATTTGTTTATCTTTATTTAACTATGGAGTATGGGTAATTTGAATGTTATGTGAACACCATGTACCCATTACATAATATTTTTTTCTGTCATTGCTTCATTTTTAATTATTTTACCTATTGTGGTATAATAATCTTATCCCAGGTGCATCGTCTTCACATATAATAATATAATCAATGTATACAGAATATTGTAAAACATTTTAAAAGAGTAACAGTGGAGTTTCTTGCCCATTCTTCTCCATACGAAAACTACCTTTTGGAAGGGGCGACTAGAATCAGTTCTATTTTTTGTAAATTTTGACGTTCAAAAGTGCCTTTTCAAAAGTCAAAAGTCAAATAATTTATTTCAATTAGGCACACTAATTGAAATAAATTATTTGACTTTTACTTTTATCTTAATTAATTTAATTCAATGTTTATATCTAACAAACTAACCAAAACTCTAGAAAATGTACTTGTATACCGGAGACTGCAGACTATCATGAACTTTATAACTACGTAACAATATTCTGACAAATACATGAACAATTACTATTACTATAAGTATTAGTATCCATTGTACTCAAAATGGCGAATTGTCGTCAGAAATCCATCGGTTTTCCAGCTTCCCAATAACTATGGTGGTACCAAACTCACGAATGTTATGTCTGCAGGCATGTTTGTTTTGTAGTTAGTTACATAACTGTTTAGGTAACTGCTACTGTAAGCAATCAATCAACATTTTAGTTTACTGTTATTGCAACCGATTAGCTTTCTACTGTACCTACGTTTTCGGTCTTGAAAATGGCATTTCAATGAAATGAAATTGTTTATTTTGTTTATAGGATATTGGAATCACTCGACATTTGATGAGTCCACATCTCCTATCTGACTATGACGAAACAAACTCAATTTTTTTTAAGTGAAATAGTTATTTATGGAACTGTTGTGTAATAAAGGGTAATAAAACACGAATGTGGGTTTGATAATAGTATCACATGAGTGTTTTAATACCTAATTATATACAGTTGCATACAAGACTTTAATATCTACACCCATGATAATTATGAATTCTCTATAAAAGGTTCTGAAACCAAAGGGTTTTGTACAATATTGTTTTCTCCGACTTTTCTGGTAATAATTGGTTAGAAATGTCTTTTACTGCACTAGAAATATCTGTTGGTATGTTATCAAAGCTTGAACCTATCACTCATTTTTGTAAACAACAAAGTAATACAATTTTGCAATACTATCTATTATCGAACAAAAATGGCGGGATACGACGTGAATTCGAATAACCTACAAGTTTTTCTTTTAATTACGGCGCTATGGTAGTGAATGTGCGTGCATGACAATGTTCTTTTTTTGAAATTCGAGTTGCATATTGAAATTTAGTAGAACATTATAACACTCATTTGGATGATATTATGGTTACTATGACACTGGCTGTTTTAATGTTGCAATAATCTGTTCAAGACTCTTTTATAGAGGGGTATAGATAAAACAATTGAACTCGCGACACCGTTACTGACACCTCATTTTTGTAAACGCGATTGTGCTCTTTATTTATATTACGTTACGGATCAATGTTCTATGCAAGTATTTTTACTTTAAATGTTTTGGAAGTTTTTTTTTTTTGTAAACGCGTTTGTGCTCTTTATTTAGATAAGGTTACGGACCAATGTTCTATACAAGTATTTTTCTTCCACCAAGGAGATCTTGTTCAAGTTTTCACTTCTGTCGGCACTCTTTTTCCCACTGTTTTTTTTTTATTTTTTATTTTGTTTCAGACATAATCTTGGTCAGATCATGTGAGGACCATGTGAAATGGTCTTTTGAAGAAAGAACCACACAGATTTGAGTGGACCCGTCCGGTCCAATCTTGGACAGAATAGAGCCGTTTCACCTTTTTTTCCCAATGAAAATGCATTTCCTGAGTTTCCGACTTGAAGAAATGGAAGATTTTGTGACATTCAACATAACTACTGAACATAAAATTATGTTATGACCAATTAAAAAACTACGCTAAGAAAAACAATTGTTTTAAAAAAACGCGTTTATTGGTGAACTTAAATGAAACAAAAGTAAGTTTAGTTGTCTTATTTTTATCCGTTTTCTATTTGCGAATATTATTCCCATTCAAAACCAATTAATAATAGTTATTTTTGCAACTGTTGTATAATAAGGGGTATTAAAACACGAATGCGGGTTTATCACACGAGGCGAAGCCGAGTACAGTTGCATACAAGACTTTATCTACACCTATGATATGAATCCTCTATAAAAGGTTCCGAAACCATTGGGTGTTTGAAATTCCCATAAAATTCAGTACAACTGCACGTATGAATGTCGCCTGCAGCAGCACAAATGCGTGCAGCGGGTGCTGCTGTCCCCCGCTTAAACGTTGAAACGAGTTGCATAATGAAATTTAGTATAACATTATAACACTCATTTGGCTGATATTATGGTTACAATGACACTGGCTGTTTTAATGTTGGCAATAAGGTAACTGTTTCAGAAACTTTTATAGAGGATTATTATATTAGCATGGGTGTAGATAAAATATGTATGTTTTTACATATTATTGTTTTACACCTGGGGAGTGGGCCTGCAATGAACAGCAACACTACATGGAAATGGTATCCTTTCAGTTCCAATATTTCTAGATAAATCCCTCTATAACAGTAGCGCTTGCGACTACTGTACTAACGCGTGTGGTCCTGGGTTCAAATCCCGGGTCGGGCAAACTGTTATTAGGTTTTCCATAAGGTATTTTTCAGTAGCAGCCCGGAGTCTGGATTTGTACCCGGTTGATGGAAAAGAAAAAATAATTAATTAAAGAGTGTTTATTTGCATATAAAAAATTACACGATATATACTGCTGTGCTGTTTGTTGGTAGACGTAGCTCCTTTTTAGCACATATAAGCATAGTTATAACACTTTTTCACCTATAGGTATGCTAAACTATTCATGCAATTCTTAAATGAATACAAGTTTTTTAAGTATTCACTACATTTAGGCTTTGACAAACACATTTAAGAGGTACTTATGTATTTTATTTTTAAAACAGGTTTTTGTGATAGAACTGTCTATCTCTGTATATCTGTATATCGACTGGAAGGTAATTAAAAATTGTTGGAACGAAAAAAAATAATCTACATCTTCGACCAAAATAGTTATTGGGCACTATAAATATTTTCATATTATTGTTCCTTAATAGACTCGTCTCCTACTACATAGGACTTAAAAAAAAATAAAAAACCGGCCAAGTGCGTGTCGGACCACGCACAATGAAGGGTTCCGTAGTTGGGTTGAATTTATCCTAAAAACAAACTTAACTTTGTAGTTGAAAAATATGTTCTCCCATACGGAATGTATGGGAAAACATGTTTTTGCAACTGCAAAGTTAAGTTGGTCGATTATTACTCGTTAACCTGTAGAGCCTACTTAGCTGTGATAGATTTCCTTTTAATTTCGTTATATAAACTACTGTTGTGATTTTTTTCACACACCCAAAACCAACCATTTAGCCGGCAGGGGGGGGGGGATACTTAACTCTAACAAAAATTAGCACTTTAAAGCTTAATATTTCGCAAACGAATCCCTGAATCCAAAAATGGTTTTACAAACTCGCAATATTTTTGGAGGACCTTTCCAATGATACCCCTCACCATGGGGTAAAAAAAAAAAAATAAACATCACCACTTTACGTGTATGAGAGGTACCCTAAAAAAAATGTTTTTCATAATTTTGTTTTACCACTTTATCGGCGTAAATAATATGTATACCCATGCCAAATTACAGCTTTCTAGTACTAAGGGTCTCGGAGCTAGACCGCGGACAGACAGACAGACAGACAGACGGACATGACGAAACTATAAGGGTTCCTTGTTTACTACGGAACCCTAAAAATGACAAAAAAAAAAATGACTGCCTCGTTGGTCTAGTGGTCGCAAGCACTACTGCTGAGCATGAGGTCCTGGGTTTGATTCCCGGGTCGGGCAAAGTGTTATTGGGTTTTTCTATCTGAAATTTCTCAGTAGCAGCTCGGAGTCTGGATTTGTGCCCGGTTGATGGCAATAGGCTCGCCCCCTATTACATGGGACTTAAACATAACTGGCGAAATGTGGGTGTACCTGCTACAGGGACACCTCTGCCCAACCCTTCGGGGAAACAAGGCGTGATGTAATGTAAAAATAACTGGTGAAATGTGGATGTACACCTCTACCTAACCCTTTGAGGGATACAGTCGTGATGTTATGATAAGTATGTTTTAATTAACCTACTGGGAGTTTTTGTTAAAAGCACGTTCGTCATTATCGGAGGTATCATCGTGATAAATAGAGCAATATTGGCGCCAACCTTAACCACATTAAATATCTAAGTCTCTACATTGAGATATTTTTAATAATCATAATTATTTACATACCTCCATGAGGGGCTTGTGGCTAAGTAATAACAACTGCACGGGTCGATCGATGAGGTTAAGCTACGCTTGCCGCGGTTGGTCCGTGGATGGGTGACCATCTTTACATACCAAGTCCCCTCCGTGCCTCGGAAAGCACGTTAAGCCGTTGGTCCTGGCTGTCATTTGTAAATCTTTGACAGTCGTTACGGGTAGTTAGAAGCCCAAAAAGTCTAACAACCAGTCTTACCAAGGGATATCGTGTTACCTAGTCACTAGGTTGTGGAGGTCAGATAGGCAGTCGCTCCATGTAAAATACTGGTATTCAGCTGCATCCGGTTAGACTGGAAGCCGACCCCAACATAGTTGGGAAAAGGCTAGGCAGATGATGATTTACATACCTCCATTATGGAATTCTCTATCAAAGCCTGTGTTTCGATCAAAACGTGAAAAAATGGAAATCTAGAAAAAAAAAATTGTCGAGTTAATGGATTGTTGAGTAGAGAACTAGTCAAACTTTAACTTTACAGATTCAATGTAGCGCGTGAAATTCAAAATTACTTTGCAAAATATTTAAGAAATTTTCTCAATTCTTAATTTCCTGAATCTTCCCTGTCATCAATGATTCGATCTGCCATCCGATAATATAACAAAAATATCGTAATCATAATGTCAGTTACAACCACACATTCTGCATGCCTCGCCTCGTTTGAATGGCGTGAAACAATTTACATTTCATTTGCGATTCCACTTGTAGAATAAAGGTAATGGAGGCATTAGTAATTAAAAATATCTAAGTCGATCGTAAATTCTTACGCACGTTCGAGGATGCAAATCGAGCAGAAATCAGTAATTTGGTGACCCGTAACGTAATTATAAACACGTGTATGTTAGAAGTAGGAAATGGATCTTTTCATAATAGAGTTTGTCTAGACTACTGAGACTACCTCCTTATGGCTAGAAGCTTGAAGTCCTACTGCTGAGCACGAGGTCCTGGGTTCGATTCCCGGGTCGGTCAAAGTGTTATTAGGTTTTTCCATCTAGAGTTTCTCAGTAGCAGCGTAAAGTCTGGATTTGTGCCCTGTTGTTGGCAATAGACTCGCCCCTAGATGTGATAACATGGGACTTTAACATAACTGGCGAAATGTGGGTGTTACATATACAACATAACACACATTCTGCACCGACACAACACACACCATTGCCATTACACACACGCACGCACCCCCCCCCACACACATACACGCTCTTGTTTCATGTTTTTAATCTTATGTATATCTGTTATCTATCTAATATATATATATATAAGTAATTATATGCTTTATGTATCTGTGTATCTGTTGTACATGTTAATGGTACACCACTGACTACCTGCAGTATTGTCTCTCCTTTTCCATTTAAATCCATCCAAAGGTTGTCTGTAAAAGATCGCTTTTAGCGATAAGACCGCCCATTGTGTCACCCAATGTAAAATTTCTATATTTATGTCTGTAATTTATATGGTGTACATAATAAAGAATATTCTATCTATCTATCTATCAATTATTAAAAACGATTGGACACGTAATTTTTTCTTTTTTTACGTCATCAAAAGATTACAGAGATGCATTGAGTTAAAATGTGCCATGATGTCATGAGTATAAAGATTTTATACTTGTGACGTAGCAACCCCCACTCCGAAATTTAATGCGTTTTATCTAAGTCATTTTTTATTAATATGATAAAGCAAAAAATACGTGTCTAATATATTTTTATTATCTGACTGACGGACTAAATATAATTTTTGACCTAGGCATCATTCCTATTGTCCATTTCATTTTATTTGTGATCTCCACAAACTAAACTAAATTTAAGTTCAGTGCATCTTTTTCTTTCTATTTAATTAAGAAAAGGACAGAAGATAAATTTTAGTTTAGTCCTGTCACAAGTTTAAAAGTGATTAAAAACTTGCCAACTAAAATTACGTCAATTACGTCAAGCCCTGATTAATTTGACAGGACTAAACTAAAATTTTTCTTCTGTTCTTTTCTTAATGAAATAGAAAGAAAAAGATGCACTGAACTTAAATTTAGTTTAGTTTGTGAACAAGGGAATCGGCACCATTACCTACCAATACCTATACCTGTAAACAAGCGCTTCTTGACATCAAACTGGAAAGTTTGGCGAATAACACTGTAGAAGCAATAAATAATGTACCTATGTATGAGAATAATAATAAAAAAAAAATATCCCTGCGACTTATATAAAAATAAAAATTAATGGCAGTAGTATGTTATTTTATACTACTGCCGTGAATTTTTATTTTTAATACTAGCGGTTTATTGTTCGATTTGGAGGTTTTGTAATTTTTTTCTGCCAATTTTTTTTTTATGGAATCGTGTTTTCGTCAATCATCTCCTCAACTTTACTGTATATTTATTTCAAAATTAATGCTGCAGTATTTTCTATATGACGGAGGATCATGCTAAGCAATTTGAGGTTTTAGTAAAGCTATATTATACTGTTAACTATTAAACTTACCGGCGATATCCAGCGCAGTGTCATAGTCTGCTACCTCTGGCATTGCATCTTGTTGTGTTTCACTACTCACCGTCCGCCGCGTGGCTTGAAGTAATAATTAAAACTGGTTAATCACCTCTACATAATATTAAGAAGCCAATGGAACAATATAAAATGAGCAATTTCAGGTTTGGAAAGGACGCCGATCCTTTATGCATAGATTTTATTATCAAACGGTTGTGAGTCATTTATATTCAATATGCACCCGGATTATAGTAATAATAAATTGAATTCGAGCACGCAACTATATTGACAGACCAAAGGATGAAGTAAACAAGACCGATCGTGCCTTGATCAGCACTCTAATAGTAATAAATTCACTGAGAGACTACGCACAGCTTAAACGCACAGAAGCATGAAATTTTGCACAAGACTTCCTTCAATGTATAACAAAAGTGAGCACTGAGGAACAATTTTTAAAAATACAACCCCTAATTTGGCGAAACGGGGGGATTTCTTTTTTATGAAAAATCTTATTCCTTGGGTGTATAGACTTGAAACTTGGTACGAAGTTTTAAAAAACGAATAACGTCAAACATTATTATTAATGTTTGACGTTATTCGTTTTATTTAAGAGCTCAACTGTCATTATTGAGACACAATAGAATTTTAATTGTTATCGATCTCCAGGAGAGGTCGTGACAGTCAAGGGGTACTACTCTCATAGGGGTTTTAAGGGATAGTAAAGTTTGTATGGAAGAATCTTAACTTTGGCATCCAAAATCAACCTATAATTTGTTGAAGAAAGGTTATCATTGGTAAATAAACTTAGGGTCAAACTATGGAAACATAATAATCGATTTTTTCTAAAATCAATGCCTGTTGGGGTGGACGGATTAGTTTGTATGAAAAATCTTATTTTTCGGTTCTGAAACTTGAAAAATGGCATAAATATTTATTTAGAAGTAAATAACAATGATAGTACCTATCTAATGATTAATTTTCCAAAACTACCCTTTAATAGGGTTGGAGCAGTGTTCGAAATCCAAGAGAAAAGTACGAAATTCACGCGAAAGTAGTCGCAGGCAAAGAGCTCCAGTTCCTTATAATATACAAGTGAAGAACGATTTTTGAAAATTCATCCCCTTAATGGGTTAAATGGGGGATTACAATTTGTATGGAAGTTCGTAATTTTTGTCGATGGAGAATCCCATCGCGCGCAGGTCTTGTATCACTTATCAATGATAACTCAACCACATCCAGTTAGATCGGAAACCACTTAAACATAGGAAATGGTTACATTGATAATGAATGAATTAAAATGGTATTCGTTCAGAAACAGACATTTACATTCTGAACCTATATACATAACATACTTAATAAAAATCTTAAATTCACTGACAGACAACACACAACTTTTAAATCGCTGGGTCTAGAAGCAGGACATTAAAAAAGTAAAATAAATTAAAACTTTTATTTGGGCAAAGTTTGTAAAACACAAAACAAGACACAGCACACAGCACAACACACAACACAACACAACACAAGACAACACACAACAAAATACTTCCTTAAATAACGAAGGTGGGCAACAAGGAAGGAATACTGACAATTCAATCCCTATAGGGGTTAAATAGGGGATGAAAGTTTGTATGGAATTACGTAGGAAATCCCACTGTGCACACATTTTGTCCTTCTCATAACACTGTAAGTATCTATGAACACGAAAGTACAACAAGAAAATGTCGGAATTGCTAACGTGTCCAAAAAAAAGCTTTGGCATTGCCACATTGAGTGGCATTACCGATACTGTCTATTTCTTGTCATTGTGGCTATTATAACTATATCATCATCATCATCATTTCAGCCGAAAGACGTCCACTGCTGGATATTATAGGCCTCCCCCAAGCACCGCCACTTCAACCGGTTTTGTGCTTCTCGCATCCAGCGGATTCCTGCGGCCTTCACCAGGACATCGGTCCACCTGGTGGGGAGCCTTCCAACGCTACGTCTTCCGATATGCGATCGCCACTCCAGAACCTTTCGGCCCCATCGCCATCTGTTCTGCGAGCAATGTGCCCTGCCCATTGCCACTTAAGTTTGGCAATTCGTCGGGCTATGTCGGTTACCTTGGTGTAAATTTATACTAATAAACATTAATTTCCACTAATATTATAAAGAGAAAGGATTTGTATTTTCGTTTGTAAAGAATAAACTCAAAAACTACTGGACCGATTTTAAACAATCTTGAACCAGTAGAATGCTATATTATCATTGAGTAACATTGGTTACAATTGATAAAGATCTCACGCGGGTGAAGCTTCTAGCAGAAGTACAGTATACAATGCAAAGGAGTTGATATTAGTACCTACCTCCATACCTTACAATGGAATTACATAACATAACATCACGCCTTGTTTCCCCGAAGGGTTGGTCAGAGGTGTACCTATATTAGGTACACCCACATTTCGCCAGTTATGTTTAAGTCCCATGTAATAGGGGGCGAGCCTATTGCCATCAACCGGGCTCAAATCATACTCCGGGCTGCTACTGAGAAATTCCAGATAGAAAAACCCAATAACACTTTGTCCGACCCGGGAATCGAACCCAGGACCTCATGCTCTGCAGTAGCGCTTGCGACCACTAGACCAACGACGCAGTCAATGGAATTGTATATTTAAAATAATAATATTTTAAACTAGATGCTTGCTGCCCGCGGCTTCACCCTCGTGGATCCCAATTCTTTTCTCAAAAATAAAAGTAGCCTAAGTTATCAGCTATCTGGCACTGGCAGTGAAAATCCCGTCAAAATCGGTCCAGCTGTTTTGGAGATTATCCGGAACAAACAGACAGACAGCATTAAAAAAACTAGTTTTTTTGTTATAAGTACCGTTTATACTTTATGCATTTAGTAAAAAGCTATTATTTTGACAGTACAAACAAACACTTCAATTTTATTTATTTATATAGATGGAAGTACATTATAGATCATTGTTTGAAACTATAACACATAATACTGTTTGCTCATACAAACTGTTAGTGACCGCAAACATCTAACAACACCATACAATGGAAAAATTGTTTCACCAGCTTAGAAATTCTTTTTAAAAGGTAAAGTTTAGTATGTTTCAGTTGCTTAAATATTAGGCAGAATTATTGTGTATAAGAAATACTTATAAGATAGGGGCTCATGGCTAAGTAATAAGAGCCGCATGGGTCTATCGAAAGTTAATCTATGCTTGCCAAGCCCGATCCGTGGATAGGTGACCATCAATTACATACATACCAAGAACTCTCCGTGCCTCGGAAAGCACGTTAAACCACTGGTCCCAGCAGTCTTTTGTAAATCTTTGACAGTGGTTACAGGTACGCGAAGGGGAATCCCCTTTACATAATTTGTTTAGACAAAATATTGTTTAGCATAACGTTTTGGCATAACTTTTACTAGCATAGTAAATACTGTGGCATAGTAAAACTTTGGCATAATGCAAAGGTTAGCATAACTGTCATTTTTTTTAGCATAATTTGGAGTGGCATAATTTTTAAGTCCTAATATTTATTCGTCTATTAATCATGCGCCATAAATATAAACATTATTTATTATAATTTGGGAATTACTCTATTGGATTAGGTTAAGATGCGGCGGGGGTGGCCCGCGGGCCACCCCTGAGTCGCGAACATTTTTGTTTTTATATGAGTCATATTAAAGGTTTATTATTTTTATTCCAAAGATGTGTAAATATCATTGTGCGTTTATAACATTATGTTTATTAAATTATGCTTCATTATTATTATGCCAACAGTATATATGGCAATAAACATTATGGCAAAACATTTATGCCAAATAATATTATGCTTATTGATCATTAGGCTGAATTTCGTTAAGCCAATGTGAATTATGACAATATATTTTATGCTTATCATTAGTAAACTAGTCAGAAGCCCGAAAGTCTGACAACTAGTCTTATCAAGAGGTCAGATAGGCAGTTGCTCCATGTTAAGAGCCTATACAACCTCAGCTCAAATTCACTTTTTATCTCGCTCGCACCATACTGCTCGCGGACTGAGTGAGAGCGAGACAGAGTGGGGTGCTAGCGGCTCCGAAGCGCCAATAATTTAGGTAATTGCTTTATACGGCAAAAATAAAGGTAATTAAAAAAAAATAAAAAACATAGTCGCTGCTTTATAGTTAGTTCAATTATTATGCAAAGTTTCAAGATCTAATTTGAAGTATTTTTTGAATACCAGCGGTTTATTTTTCGGTTTGGAGGTAACTTTGGAATTTTTTTCTATCGAGAAATTTTTATGGAATCGTGTTTTCGTCTAACATAGTACTTAACATTAATCCTTAACTTTAACATATATTTATTTCAAAATTAATGCTGCAGTGTTTTCGATATAACGGAGGATTATGTTAAGCCATTTGAGGTAGTATAGGCCCTTAAATACTGGTATTCAGATGCATTCGGTTAGACTGGAATCCAACCTCAACATAAAACAATGACTTTGAATCAATTGACAAACTTACAGGAGGTTGAAGTTGCGAACATCTCCAAAACAGCGAAAAGAAGCATTGTTTCATACATAATCACTGTAGTATGATATTTTCGTATGAAACAGTATTTCACCTACTGAAAGATGTCTACAAATTCGTAAGTTTCTATGACTCACACTAAATTATTATGCAAAAGAACGTTTGTTTTGGTTAAATGACCGACCAATCTGCGATATGGACTGAAATTCCTTAATGCCTAATGGCATTTAGTGCGCCTTAGAAGTACTTACTAGACTAAGTAAATCATTTACATTCAGAAAGAAGATGATCCAACATCGATGGGCGAAGAGAATGCAAATGATACCGTAGTGCTATTCTGTAAAAACTCACCGTGATAACTTAGGTGAAGTGAGCTGCCAATAGTGTCAATCCTTAGCAACTGACAGCTCACTCCACGCTCACTTCACCTAAGATAACACGGTGAGAATGTTACAGCAGTGCTATTCTGTTAAAATCTCACCGTGAACGCTAAGGTGAAGTGAGCTGTCATTCCACCATATGCTCACACACATTGACACTATTGACAGCTCACTTTCAAGCTCATTTCACCTAAGCGTTCACGGTGAGATTTTTACAGAATAGCACTGCTTAATAGCACTACAGACGGTTAAAATCTCATCGTGAACTTAGGTGAAGTGAACTGTCAATAGTGTAATGACATGAAGTGGAATTACAGCTGTCTTCAAGTTCACCTCATCTAAGTTTTCACGGTCGGGTTGGGTTACCTTCTAAGCGTCTGTGAGATTTTTACAGAATAGCGAACCATATGCTGTATGGCAAAATGTCTCTGCGTGATTTATTCAACTGAAACTTAGGCATTTCCATCTGCCTAGCCTTTTCCCAACTTTGATCAAAATTTAAAAAATTTGTATATTTTATTTCACATAAACCTACATGGGCACTTATGAAACGTCAGAAGCTAGGTGCACGGTTCCAATTGGTCGCTTCCTATGAAGAAGAGTCCGCAAGAAACTCCACGCTTACTCTTTTAAATATAATTGGCTTTTACAATACTTTCATATAACAGTATAGGTATGGGAGGACAGTGACTCTTTCTTTATTAATGACTTTTGTGGACATGATAATTATTCAGACTTATTACAGTTGTAATAGCAATCATGTAATTGCGATTTATTAAAATAGTTTTTTACTTTTATTAATTTATTTATCTTTTGTATAGATTCTTTTCTATTTTGTGAATGTCAGAACGCTGTAGGCTTAGTGGATTGTAGACCTGTAGACCATTTTCTATTTTATTTAGTACTTGGTACTTATTGAAAGACCTACACTGTCCTCCCATACGTAACACTGTTATTTGAAAGTATTGTAAAAGCCAATTATTTTTAAAAGAGTAACCGTGGAGTTTCTTGCCGGCTCTTCTCCATAGGAAACGACCAATTGGAACCGTGCACCTAGCTTCTGACGTTTCATAAGTGCCCTTGTAGGTTTATGTGAAATAAAAAATTTTGAATTTTGAGTGTAGGTATTTCAATAAGTACCAGGTACTTAACAAAATAGAAAATGGTCAACAGGTCTACAATCCGCTAAGCCTACAGTGTTCTCACATTCACAAAATAGAAAAGAATCTATACAAAAGATAAATAAATGTATAAATATAAAAACCTGTTTTAATAAAACGCAATTACATGATTCCTATCTAAACTGAATATATATCAGACACTAACTAATAAAGAGTTGAAATGAAATCGTAGGTATATAATGTCAAATAATAGGATGAATATGTCAAGGACGAATGTAAAAATAAAATTTAAAGATTAAAATAAACATGGTAATTTGGGAGCAGTTAATAGACTCTCACAGTACGACATAATTTAGATGTAGCATAAATTTGAAAATTGGCATTCATTCATTTCAATTTTACGAATGTATTTGGGTATATGACTTCACAAGTTTATAGCGTTTGCGTAAAGATCATTTTTACCTAAAACAGTAATAAATATTGGTGATTTTGAAGGTGCACTCAGTTCAGATGGTGATCGTTTTTACGAATTTTGCCGATGCTGCATCTAAGTTGTGTCGTACTGTACATAATTATGCCGTTAATGAGGTACCAGGGAAGCCACGTGTGCAGAAGGAATTTTATTATTGCCAAACTTCCTTGTCTTCAATGTAGTCTTTAATTTTATAATATGCTTTCTTGATAAGGACATGTTTAATGTGGGTTTTGAACTTCCCATCGCTAAGTTCTGTAACAGACTTTGGCAACTTGTTATAAAAGCGGATACTGTTTATAAGAAATGACTTGCTTGTTTTAGTTAATCTAAATTTGATTCTAGATTCTAGATTTCTTGGGGTCGGCTTCCAGTCTAACCGGATGCAGCTGAATACCAGTATTTTACATGGAGCGACTGCCTATCTGACCTCCATAACTCAATAACTGGGTAACACGATACCCCTAGGTAAGACTGGTTGTCACACTTTCGAGCTTCTGACGACCCGTAACAACTGTTAAAAATCTACAAATGACAACCGGGACCAACGATTTAACGTGCTTTCCGAGGCACGGAAGGGTGTCGGTATGTAAGAATGGTCACCCATCCACGGACTAACCGCAGCAGAGGCAAGCCGGATCGATCGACCCGGATTAATAACTCACCGTCTAAACTAAAAGCGAAAAACTGTTTTTTTTATTTATTAATTCGAGTGGGTTTAATTTTAAGGCTAGGAAACCCTCGTAGGTACTGATAAAATTATTAAAACCGTAACAAACACAGCTACAATTGATCATGATATGAAACCCAAAATATTTTTTAGGAACCTCATAACCCGTAAGTTATAAACAGAAGTCAACTTTGTTTTATAATAACGATGAACTCAAATCATGACAATGAAATCGTTACAATGGATACAAAGTATAAACAACTTTAAACCAAATGTCAGTTTGATGTTGTGGTTGTGATGTATTAAATAATAAATTTAATAATTTCATTATGTATTGAAAGATAACATTTTAGTAACTAACTCATTGCAGCTACATAAATGTGAAGATCATCATCTGCCTAGCCTTTTCCCAACTATGTTGGGGTCGGCTTCCAGTCTAACCGGATGCAGCTGAATACCAGTATTTTACATGGAGTGACTGCCTATCTGACCTCCACAATCTAGTTACTAGGTAACACGATACCCCTTGGTAAGACTGGTTGTCAGACTTTTTGGGCTTCTAACTACCCGTAACGACTGTCAAAGATCTACAAATGACAGCCGGGACCAACGGCTTAACGTGCTTTCCGAGGCACGGAGGGGACTTGGTATGTAAAGATGGTCATCCATCCACGGACCAACCGCGGCAAGCGTAGCTTAACCTGATCGATCGACCCGTGCAGCTGTTATTACTTAGCCACAAGCCACTAAAAAAGCAAATATGAAGATGATTATGACAATATTTATAGAAGCTTAACTTTGGTATTTATTGATAAATGAAAGGAAAAACCGGCCAAGTGCGTGTCGGATCACACACAATGAAGGGTTCCGTAGTTGGGATGAATTTATCCCAAATACAAACTTAATTTTGTAGTTGAAAAACATGTTCTCCGATACGGAATGTATGGGAAAACATGTTTTTGCAACTGCAAATTTGCCTACTCAGCTGTGATAGTCTTCCTTTTAATTTCGTTATATAAACTATTGCTGTGATTTTTTTCACGTATCCAAAACCAACCATTTAGCTGGCAGGGGGGGGACACTTGACTCTAACAAAAATTAGCACTTTAAAGCTTAATATTTCGTAAACAGATCCCTGAATCCAAAAATGGTTGTAACACACTCACAACGATTTTGAAGGACCTTTCTAACAATACCCACACCATGGGATAGAAAATAAAACGGGTAGGTTTTTTTTACCACTTTGTCGGCGTAATTAATATGTATACCCATGCCAAATTACAGCGTTCTAGTACTAATAGTATCGGAGCTAGACCGCGGACGGACAGACAGACAGATGGACATGGCGAAACTATAAGGGTTCCTTGTTTATTACGGAACCCTAAAAAGAAAGGAGTATGAAAGGAGAAGGAAAGTATGTAAGTATCGTAGCAGATGGCGTGCTGTAGTTTCTGCCTACCCCCATGGGAAGAAGGCGTGAGTTTATGTATGTATGGATGTGTTATTGATAAATGGGTATTTATTCGTTTACTTAACGTTAACAGTCATAGGAAAAGCCCTTTTTAGGGTTCCGTACCCAAAGGGTAAAACGGAACTCTATTACTAAGACTCAGCTGTCCATCCGTCTGTCATCAGGCTATATCTCACGAACAGTGATAGTTAGACAGTTGAAATTTTCACAGATGATGTATTTCTGTTGCTGCTATAACAACAAATACTAAAAAACAGAATTAAATAAAAATTTAAGGGGGCTCCAGACGTGATTTTTTTGCCGTTTTTATAGATAATGGTACGGAATATATAGGAATAGATATAGAAATAGGAATAGTAGGAATATACGGAATATATATATGTTTTATAGATAATGGTTTTGTATTACTCTTTTTAAACTTTTCTAAATTGTGTAACCAAATGTAAGAAACAAGTATATTCTGAACTTTGAAACACAACTTTTTGGCTTTATTATGTAACTATGTAGCTGTACCTGTACCCCGGCTTCGCTCACGCGGCTAGCATTATAAGTTCATCGATATGTAAAGTCATATCCTCCACAACATCGGAAAGCATTTCGTACTAAAAGAAAAAAAAAAGAAAAGAAAGAAAGAAAGAAAAATTATTTATTCTGCACAAAATAAACGCACATTACACAAAAAAAAAATACATGAAAATACACATTTACCAAAAGCCAAAAGCCTCGTATTTAATATTCGAATACTAATAAAAAGTTCGAGAAATTTTGTCTATTGCTTATGTCAAGGCCAGATACCAAAAATAATTTACAATTTTTTTTTTTTTTTTAAGTGGCTATTAAAGTAATCGTTCTTATAAATAACAAGATTCACTGCTTAGCTCAGGGTAGATGCGTGATGATATTAATTTCAGTGGTTTCTATCTGCAATATTTTGTGTTTTTTCTAATCTTATTAAATCTCGCAGTAAACTGTTGAGGAATACGGACATAATGCAATAATGCTCATCCCCCATGACAACATGACGTTGTCATGGGAACCGTCATTACATGGTAAGCGGAGTGGGGGGTGTTAGGTTTTTTTCGTTACGGAATTTCTTGATTCGGTCGCCTCGCTCAAAGCCCGCGATAAAAGCTATGCAATAGCTTAAAAATCCAATCAATAAAAAAAAAAACAATCTAGTAAAATTCGTACAAACGATCTCCATCCGAACTGAGTACGCTTTCAAAATCACCAATCTTTATTACTGCTTTAAGTAAAAATGATCTTTACGCAAACGCAATAACTTGTGAAGTCATATAACCGAATATATTCGCAAAATTGAAATGAATGAACGCAAATTTTCAAATTGATTCTACATCTAAGTTGTGTCGTACTATACACGATTACTCCGCCAATTATGAATTGATTTAAATAATTATTTTTTTGTTTGGTAAGTCATACTTCAAAGCTGGTCCCATATAAATTTTGTTAACTTACTTACTTTGTTTGGGTAGTTTTTGACTTAGCTTCAATAATACGTATTTTTCGCACTTAGTTTATGTGGATAATGTTATAATAAGTTCCTGTCACTGTTATTTACACAGCAGGTAGTGGTATTTGAATTTGTGTGAGGCACCTACCAAAAATAAAAGCCAAAAAAAAAAAAACACTACAAAGTGAAAAATAACTTTAATTCCGGAAGTCGGTGGATTCCGGATTTCCGAAATTAAGAGTTATTTTTACCCGACTACGGTGAAACAAAAAGGAGGGTTATGATTTTGACCGGTATGTATGTATGTATGTTCATCTGTTACCTCATAACTTCTAAACTGCCGATCATAATTTGACAAATGAGGTATCATTGGAAGCGTATTGATTGTCCGCTGGTTATAGGCTATGTGACGTCACATTAAATGCAATATGGCGCCCTCTAGAGGACATAAAGTAATGAAAGAAAAATAATTGAATTGTGCCATGTTGGGTATCAAATGAAAGGAATTGACGAGCACATTACAAATATGTATCATATTTTCCAAGTTAATAAAAATGTTTAAATTGTTACAAACAAGTAAAAGTAAGACTGTGCTACGTACGGCGCGGCTGTAAAATTAATACCTATAATACAACACAACCACAATCTGTTTCGATTTGAAACAAATTGCTAATCCATTGTTTCATAAGTTGGAAAAAAAAATCGCAATTTGTGTAGGTACTGGACTTATAGTTAATATACAGAGTAATACAACACAACCACAATCTGTTTCGATTTGAAACAAATTGCTAATCCATTGTTTCATAAGTTGGAAAAAAAAATCGCAATTTGTGTAGGTACTGGACTTATAGTTAATATACATATATAAGTTTGAAATCGCCAACCCGTCTTGATCGCGCGTGGTGATCAATGCTCGTGCCTTTTCTGTATGAGAAGAGGCCTTTTCCTATCAGAGGGACAATAATAGGCTGGTATTATTATACCAAATAAACCAAAAAAATAAAATTAAGCTGCACTGCAAATACTTTATAACCCCAAAATAATTTAAATAAAAAGTAAGTTTAAAAACTAAAACCCGACTAAAAGATATGAAACAAGAAAATATTTCAGACAGAAGTCAAGACATAGGTACAAAAATGATCAAGGTAAAGCCGTGGTCGCATGCCATTATAATTTTGTAGGTGTACAAGCATGCGACCACGGCTTTACCTTGATCATTTTTGTGCCCATGTCTTGACTTCTGTCTGAAATATTTTCTTGTTTCATATCTTTTAGTCGGGTTTTAGTTTTTAAACTTACTTTTTATTCACTTTGTAGTGTATATTTTTTTGGAAGTTGGTTGTTTTATTTAAATGTACAGATATTAAATGAAATAAAAATAATTTAATTCAGGAATACACCCCTATAAAATTCATAACAGATTATAAATTCAATTAATTATAAGTTATTACAACATTGTTACAAAACAATCAATATTACAACAAATCAATAGACAAGTATTATTTTTGTTGGAATATTAATTGCCATTTACGAAGAAATAATTAAAATGTGTCCGTATGGATTGAGGAGCCATGTCTCATTTTTAAACGCGGGTACTACCAATATTTAGTAGTAAATTAGGCGATTTTGTAGGCCCGATCCTGGAATTTGTAGTAAAACACTTTAAAAGATACACGACTTTTAAGGTGGCTCCTCAATTCAGACGTCTGAATTGAGGCGCCACCTTACAACTCTAAAACTAGCCGACGGATATTTTTGAAAATTTGGTAGGATTTAGTAGTACTTATCCGTAATCTCTACAAAAAAAATGGGTTTTGTACGGCTGAATTTGAGATAGCTACAATGTTTTGATTTTTCATAAAAATCCACAAATTTCACCGCGCTGTTTCTCGGAAAGTAATTAACCAATTACAACATATTTTTAGTATAATTTAGTAGTAAATACGTTCTAATTTGTAGTATAAAAATAAAATGGAAAAGCTACATAATTTCGCTAATACAACACATTTTATGTGGCTCCTCAATCCTGACGGTCTATGGAAAATAATATGTTCGTAGCTACTAAAGTAGTTGATCAAATCGGATAACAATAGCACCAATATTTAGTAGAAATTTCTACTAAATATTGGCGTAATCCAAAATCCTGTACATTCAGTATTTCAAAAGATATTAACAAAATAAACATTCCTTAACAATCTAGTATGGTACGAGAGCCCACGACCAAAACCATATCACATCGTTTTAGGGCCAAAACCGTATAAAATCGTTAGTTTAGATGATTCCTGAACCCAACTCGGTGGGAAGTACCGGTCAGAAACGTCTCAGTTTTACGGAAGCCTATTTCTGCAATGTCAAAAAAAATAAGCAGACGATTTCATCACAATATGCCTGATATTAAAAATGTACATAGTTTTCGTAATTTTATAACAAAAAAGTTTGTTTTCTGACAATTTACGTGTCACATGTGGACTGCGCACATTTTCAAAAAATTACAAAAAATTTAACCTATCTGTCTCAAAGCAACCTGGTTCAATTATTTTAAAATCTTTTGTATAGTTACTGAAAACCTGTTTTTATAAATTTTAAATAACATATATAACTCCAAAAACAGAAAGAACGTTTTGGAGTCTCCCGGCTAACGCACGGTGCTTGTTACGCTTAGGACACCGATGATGAGTTCGACAGTAAAATAAAAAAAAATTGAATTTAATTTCAATAAACAGTTATTTTCAAACGTCATCCCAGTTTTCTTTTGTCCAATTTATTAAAAAAAAAACCTTTTTCAGTTTGATGGCTTCGTTGAGCTCTTTATTACTCGTACTTAAAAACGATTTATTCTGAAAAATGATTTATTCGGGTTGCAATTTTTTTATTTTTTGCCTCATTTTTAATTTTCTCAAATGACCTTCTAGGTGTGACGCTACTGGTTTCAGAAAATTGTGTTTTCGGTACCTAAAATCTATCGTTCAACTACATTCTGAAATTCTATCGTTCACAGTTCGTTAACAGTTCGATATATGAATATATATCGAACTGTTTCATAGATTGCTATGAAACAGTTCGATATATTTTATTACATAGGTATTTCAAATGCGCTTAGGTCAGACGTAATGTGGAAAGTGTATGAAATTTTTGGATTCAGAATCTTCTGCAGTTGTAGCCACCGACATTAAAATTTTCTTACGTTTTTTGCAGTTTTTAGGTTAAATCCTTAATACATCTCCCTAAGATAGATTTGTTCCATTAGAACATAATATTTCTTATGGAAAAGTTATTTTTCATCAAGATACAACCTGACACTGATCTGCCGTAATCTTTTGATTAAAAAAAACCGGCCAAGTGCGTGTCGGACCACGCACAATGAAGGGTTCCGTAGTTGGGATGAATTTATCCCAAAAACAAACTTAACTTTGTAGTTGATAAACATGTTTTCCCATACGGAATGTATGGGAAAACATGTTTTTGCAACTGCAAAGTTAAGTTGGTCAATTATTACTCGATAACTAGTAAAGCCTACTTAGCTGTGATAGTTTTTCTTTTAATTTCGTTATATAACCTACTGCTGCGATTTTTTTCACACATCCAAAACCAACCATTTAGCTGGCAGGGGGGGGGACACTTGACTCTAACAAAAATTAGCACTTTAAAGCTTAATATTTTGCAAACGGATCCCTGAATCCAAAAATGGTTTTCATAAACTCATACTTATTTTGTAAGACCTTTTCAATGATATCCCACAATATGGGATACAAAAATAAAAAATAAATCATCACCACTTTACGTGTATGGGAGGTACCCTAAAAAAATATATTTTTCATAATTTTGTTTTACCACTTTGTCGGCGTAATTAATATGTATACTTATGTTAAATTACAGTTTTCTAGTACTAAGGGTCTCGGAGCTAGACCGCGGACAGACAGACGACGGACATGACGAAACTATAAGGGTTCCTTGTTTACTACGGAACCCTAAAAATACGTTACCAATCAGACAACTTTTTGATTGAACCAGGTTGCTATGAGACAGATAGGTTAATTTTTTTGTCATTTTTGAAAATGCGCTCTGTCCACATGTGACACGCAAAATTTCAGAAAACATTTTTTTTGTAAAATTACGAAAACTATGTACATTTTTAATATCAGGCATATTGTGATGAAATCGTCTGCTTATTTTTTTTGACATAGCAGAAATAGGCTTCCGTAAAACTGAGACGTTTCTGACCGGTACTTCCCACCGAGTTGGGTTCAGGAATCATCTAAACTAACGATTTTATACGGTTTTGGCCCTAAAACGATGTGATATGGTTTTGGTCGTGGGCTCTCGTACCATACTAGATTGTTAAGGAATGTTTATTTTGTTAATATCTTTTGAAATACTGAATGTACAGGATTTTCGATTACGCCAATATTTAGTAGAAATTTCTACTAAATATTGGTGCTATTGTTATCCGATTTGATCAACTACTTTAGTAGCTACGAACATATTATTTTCCATAGACCGTCAGGATTGAGGAGCCACATAAAATGTGTTGTATTAGCGAAATTATGTAGCTTTTCCATTTTATTTTTATACTACAAATTAGAACGTATTTACTACTAAATTATACTAAAAATTTGTTGTAATTGGTTAATTACTTTCCGAGAAAAAGCGCGGTGAAATTTGTGGATTTTTATGAAAAATCAAAACATTGTAGCTATCTCAAATTCAGCCGTACAAAACCCATTTTTTTTGTAGAGATTACGGATAAGTACTACTAAATCCTACCAAATTTTCAAAAATATCCGTCGGCTAGTTTTAGAGTTGTAAGGTGGCGACTCAATTCAGACGTCTGAATTGAGGAGCCACCTTAAAAGTCGTGTATCTTTTAAAGTGTTTTACTACAAATTCCAGGATCGGGCCTACAAAATCGCCTAATTTACTACTAAATATTGGTAGTACCCGCGTTTAAATATGAGACATGGCTCCTCAATCCATACGGACACAATTAAAATTAGGACACTGGAATGTAAAAATTACGCTGTGAAGGTTAAAAATTGGCTCACTTTTACCATAATTAATCTTTCTAAAATATGTTCTAACAGCAGCACATTTGTACTTAATAAACCTCTAAAATTCACTAACAGACAATGGATTAATTTGACAGGACTAAACAAAAATTTATCCTCTGTCCTTTTCTTAATGAAATATAAAGAAAAAGATGCACTGAACTTAAATTTAGTTTAGTTTGTGAACAAGGGAATCGGCACCATTGCTCACCCTAAACCGCTGGGTCTAGAGACATAAAATTTTGCACAAGAGTTCCCTATGTAATGAAGGTGAGCACAACGAAAGGCTTTTTGAAAAATCAACCCTAATTTAACCCCTTTAGGGTTAAATAGGAAATTAATGTTTGTATGGAATTTCTTAATTTTTGCCGACGTGAAATTCCATACAATACTTTTACGTATACACATTTTTCAATGAAAACCGCAAGTTTTGGCGTCGAATTAATCAAAGCAAGAATATATTTTATTAACTACCTAATTTATTTATTTTTAACCGACTTCAAAAAAAAGGAGGAGGTTCTCAATTCGTCAGGATATTTTTTTTATGTATGTTCCCCGATTACTCGAAGACGTCTGGACCGATTTGAAAAATTCTTTTTTTGTTTGAAAGGGTATACTTTCAAGTTGGTCCCATTGTCATTTGGTCATAATCTGATGTTGGAATCTTGGAGAAATCGAGGGAACTCTTCAAATATTAAAGGCACATCTATAGTGATTTGGGTATTTTTGATGAGCAGTTAAGCAGCTATTAACTGCTCTTATAAGTGAAAAAAAACTTTTTACAAAAAATATAACCGACTTCCAAACTACAAAGTGAAAAATAACTTTAATTTCGGAAGTCGGTGTCAAAAAACTTAAATACTAGTCCAAAGACACCGACTTCCGAAATTAAAGTTATTTTTCACTTTGTAGTTTGGAAGTCGGTTATATTTTTTGTAAAAAGTTTTTTTATTATTTATGTACACACAGTAAAATAGGTACATACGACATAATTATAATTTTGAGTACAAAGTACAATCTTCAGTTACCTATTCATAATTTCGTTAGCTCGTGGCTAACTAATAACAACCGCACGGCTCGATCCATCAGGTTAAGCTATGCTTGCCAGAGTTGGTCCGTGGATGGGTGATCATTTTTACATACCGAGACTCCTCCGTGCCTCGGAAAGCACGTTAAGCCGTTGGTCCTGGCTGTCATTCGTGGATATTTGACAGTCGTTACAGAAGTTACAGAAGTCTGACAACCAGTCTTACGTATTGTATTACCCTGGGCTGTGGAGGTCATATAGACAGTCGCTCCATGTAAAATACTGGTATTCAGTAGAATCCGGTTAGACTGAAAGCTGACCCCAACATAGTTGGGAAATGTCTAGGCAGATTGATTTAACCTATTCTTAGTTTTCAATCACAATTATTTTGGTGATAGCAAGAAATTACATTACCTAATAGTTAAGGTTTTATGGCTGAAATTCGGATCTATAGCTTTTATTACCACTTTATCGAATATTTTCCGTTTTCGAAGAAAATCCGAGCGTTTTACGATAACACGGTTACGTACTAGAGAAATCTGAGGATTTTCCACGATTACAGGTTCGATTCCAAGCTAGCAAAAAAATGTTATTTAGATTACAAATATAGTGTTTTATCTTTATTTTTATTGTAATGTGAGGAAATGTTTAATTCCAATAAAACTTAGGATATTTTGTTGCTTTTAAAAAAAAATGTTTATTGCGTATAGTTAGTTAAAAGAATATTAATTTTAAAAGGTTTAATGAAAAAAAAATTGGCCTATAAAAAATAAATATTTCACGAAAATTGTACGTAGTTTTTAGACACCAAGTTTTCGTTGCAACTATTCTACAAAAATAACTAAAAAAAAATATACTCACGGCTCTGTATTTTTGGTAAAATTTTGCAAACCATTATTTAGTTTATTTATCACTATCGTACACTAAACCATGGGATCGGGCGCTGTGGTACCGCGCGCCACACTCAGTCGCCAGCGACAAACTGCGGGTCGCCTAGCGCCATTGTTCCACAGACTTACACACGCACAGAGAAGGCGGGGATGACATGTAAATTATCTTTAAGTTGTTAGTGTTACCTTTTGGTTGATGTTATGGTAAAGGCAAGTAGAATGAAGAGCAGAGGTTGTTTAGAACATTGCAATTAATATTTAGATAACATCATTCATTTAGTGCTTTTACCAACGTTAGAGGATCTAGAGCGAACGCACGGCATAAACGTAACGTTTTTAGAGTTCCGTACCTCAAAAGGAAAAAACGGAACCCTTATTCTTTCAACTGTCGTTAACGAAAAAAAATAAAAATAAAAATAAAATTGTTTATTTCAATTACAAAAGGCATAATAACATTGGAGATCACCTTTTAAGCAAGGAATTGCTTGTGTTAAGAGACTCCGCGCTTCCACTTATCACTATCTTATGCAATTGAATGTAGACAATGTAAACATTACAACAACAAACTTAAAATTATACAAAAATGAAAAAGTGTATGATTTGCAAATGAATGAGCGTTAAGCATAGAAAAAGGGCCAAGTCGCGCGTTTACGTGTGATTATGTGTGAGTATGTTTGAGAGTGTGAAGAATGAGGGTGTGTAGTGTGTGAGTTATAATTAGCATATTTAGTTAAATGTGTTATCCTTTAATATCCTGCCCGAATATTAAATATAAATACGAATGTGTATTTATTTTTATTAGGTACTAGCTGCGCCCCGCGGTTTCACCCGCATAAGTCTCGATCCCGTGGGAAAAAAAAAAGTATCCTATGTTATTTTCCAGGGCATCATCTATATATGTGCCAAATTACATCCAAATCCGTTCAGCCGTTTTAGCGTGGAGGCGTAACAAACAAACTTACTTTCGCATTTATAATATTAAGGATTTATGTGTTTGTCTGCCTATTACGCCTTCACGCCAGAACGGCTGAACAAATCCGGATGAGGTTTGGCACTTAGGTAGACCATGTCTCGGTTCGCTGGGTTAGGACACAAGACAATACCGTCCCGACGCCCCCAAGGGATCGGGACCCACTCGGGTGATACCGGAAGGCGCAGCCAGTATAAGTTTAGGTGTAAGTGCAAGCTAAAGTGTAGTGTAGGTTATATCTGTGGTGTTAAAGTAAAAGGGGATAAGTCAATAAACACAACTTTTCACCAGAGGCGAAAGAAAAAAAAGCTCTTCGGTTTCGAAGGATAAATGTATATAATCAAGAATATAAAAGATGTATACTACAAATTTGTTACTATTTTCATTTAACAATATTGCCTCTTGTTTATCGTAATTTGAAAACATAATTGTATTTGTTATTAATTAATATAATTGACATGTCTCGTTTTTCCTTATAAAGAACAAAAATATTATATTCATATTATTGACTCATCTCTATGCAATATTTATTAAATTTTCTTCTTTTGTTAATTATTCATTGTTTTTTTTTTAGAATTTGGAAATATTATTCATTTTAAACTAATATAAAAATTGGGACGGTTAAATAGGACATGCCGACAAAAAAAAAAAACTAGGAACTTAAACATCGTTGAAGTCTTCAATATCGGGATCTATGTCACTAGTGTTAGTACTAGTTTGTAATTTATTGTAGAATTCATGGCAACTATTGTGAACTGAGAGAATACTTAAAAGGTATTTCTTTTTTCCTGGCTTATAGGCACTTGACACTCATAGCATTTGTTAGGATTTAAGGATTCATTTGCTTTGCCCCTTCGACAGAAAGTATTGTCCTTAAACTCGGTTGAGTTGTTTAATTTTGTTTTAAATTTAATAACACCTGATTCGTAGTCGCCACTAAATCTAAACCATTTCACATCATACCATATAAATTTATCACCAGATGAATCTACTTTTCGTAGCTGCAATGGCCCTTTAAACAATTTTGCGAAGTTCAAAACATATCGTTTGTCATTATTATGACGGAAATGTTTGTACTCGTCATTCTTACCAGATTATACCAATCTCTCGGTACATGTATAGCCATGTCAGTTCTTTTTTTTATATGTTCGATTTGGGCGTGAACAGAATCGCACTCCATGTGCGTATGCCCGGGTACCTACATAGATACTAAGAACTTATGGTCTATTAGCAAATCAGTACCCTAATAATACAACACAATCACAATCTGTTTCGATTTGAAACAGCACAACATCGTTCGATTTGAACATTGCTTTATAAGTTGGAAAAAAAATCTGCTCAACAACGTAAATAACGCAATAAATGTTGTTGAACTGTCAAAATGAAACAAATTAGAAAGAAAGAAAGAAAGAAAGAAAAAACATTTATTTGGACACAGTTCGCGAAACACCAAACACAAATTACAGTGGAAATAAAAAATAATATTTTTAAAACAATAGTGTGTGCCTCACGGCTGCGCCAAAAAGGTTCATTTCAGCATTAATGCCAGACAAATGCTGTCTGACGCTGGTTTTCTAATGAACCCTTTAATTAGGCAAAAATTTCAATTAGGCAAAATTGTTTACTTATTTTCGTAACAATTTTTACGAAAATAAGTTACGCAATTATTAGGGTACTGGTCTCAGTTTGCCTATGCATAAAAACATAGCAGCAACTTGACTATTTTTATTTTGCCCGCCACACGTATCGGAATAAAACGTTACTGTATTTACATGGGGTGGCAATGACATTGAAAAAGTAAACAGGCAAGATACTATTTGGTTAGCTCCACATTTAGCAAAAGCTTCTTTTGCTGTAACAGTCATAAATATTTCGTTTTGAATGTCCATAAAAGCCGTTTGTAAAAAACGATATAAGTTTTTAGAAAGGGGGTTGGGAGACATTGCTGCAGATCAAAACAATAAACTCTTTTAACGTCGCTGGACTCTTCTTTGTCTTTTTTTTCATTGAATATGCCAGTCAGCTTCAAGTTGGTGGATATCATGGTCCCTCTTTAAAGTTTCAGAATCTGGCGGCAATGCCAGTTTTCATCTTGTATGAGTCACACGTATTGCAAGTATCCAAAGAGGGTTTCTTAAAAGACAGACCCATTGTACGAAAAACATTTCCTAAATACGTGTATGATACGGGATTGGCCACTTTTTAACCGACTTCCAAAAAGGAGGAGGTTATATGTTCGTCGCGTATGTTTGTTTTTTTTTTTTTTTTTTATGTATGTCCACCGATTTCTCCGTCAATTGTGGACCGATTTCGAAAATTCTTTTTTTGTTTGAAAGGGTATGCTCTCGAGGTGGTCCCATATAAATTTTATTAACTTTGCTTTGATAGTTTTTGAGTTAGCTTCAATAATACGTACGTTTTCCCGCTTAGTATGTGGATGATATGATAAGTTCCTGTCACAGCTGTTATTTACATAGCAGGTAGTGGTTTTCGAATTTGTGTAGGGTAGGTATCACAACTAAAAAGTGATAAATAAAAACTTTTTACAAAAAAAAACACCCGACTTCCAAAAAACACTACAAAGTGAAAAATAACTTTAATTTCGGAAGTCGGTGGCAAAAAACGAAAATTCAAAACCAAAGACACCGACTTCCGAAATTAAAGTTATTTTTCACTTTGTAGTGTTTTTTGGAAGTCGGGTGTTTTTTTTTTTGTAAAAAGTTTTTCTTTGTACATTTGATACAATAATGTCAATGAGAGCCCTGTCAGTAAATATTTTTTGTTAGTATTAGTAAAGGTAAAAATTGTAATAAAACAATCACACTTACGTTCAGTAGAAATTTCATTTAGAGCCAATGACATTATCTTATGAATTCTTTTTATTTCTAAGAATTTCAACACTCTTAAACCCTAGCAACACAATATTATGATTTTTTTACGCAGGACAAAACACGTCAACTTCGCGCGCGATATGCAACTGATGGAATACGACGATTGGCATTTATAGACGAGTCGACTTATCTCATTATGCATATAACAATTTAAAAAATACTTACACAATAATGAGATGAGTAAACTTAACTCCTTTGACTTTTTTTTGTATTTTGCTGTTTCTGACTAAACTCGTTTTATAATTTGAGTTTTACGAAATTGTAATACAAATACCGACTCACCTCCTTTTTACCTTAATAGATATTAATGTTTAGTATGTATACAATATTTATGACTTATCCCCTTTTACCTTAACACCACAGATATTAGGTATATATTAACGAGACACAATACAATTTTAATTGTTATCCACCTTAATGAGGCATCGTAACAGATAATGAGATAGAGATTACTCGTGTGTCTGTCTCTCCGTCTGTCACAGCCAATTTGCTCCGAATCTAATGGACTGATTAAGTTAGAATTTGGTACACATATGTATTTCTGTGACTCAAACACGAACGTGTAACATAAATAAATTAATTTTGAATATAGGGGTCACTTTTGGGGGGCAAACAAGAAAATTAAAAAAAAAAGTTTTGCTAACAGTACCGTGTGACATATCAAATGAAAGGACTTGTTGCAAGGATCTTATAAATAATTTTTATATAATTTTAAAATAAACACTTTTAAAGATATTTAAGAAATTCGATGAAAATTGACCATTCCCCCCTTTATCTCCGAAACTACTGGACCTAAAATTTTGGAAAAACTACATAGTATGGCTCTTTACACATAAATTACAGGAAAATCTATAAGAAGTATATGGTCTTAACATGGTAAATCTCTCAAAATTGTGCGTACAAACTTACATTTGCAGTTGGAATGTATGGGAGAAAATGAATTTCAACTACAATGTTAAGTTTGTATTTGGGATAAATTCATCCCAACTACAGAACCCTTCATTGTGCGTAGTCCGACATGCACTTGGCTGGTTTTTTTTATATGCTCACACGTTATATTGATTTAGTTTGGAGACTTTATTCAGATCTATGAGTAATATTTATTGTGTTTGAGGCTTTGTTGATACTCATCCCTAGTTCGAACTCGTCCACTTTTTACAAGCTTTTTTATATGCCTATCAGCTGCAAGGGTATAGTTTGTCGGAAAAGTACTACGATGTAGAAAATAAATACTCTTCTTCTAAATAATAAATACTGATCCCGTATTAATTTTTTAGTATCGCATAAAGACGCAGATATATGCCAGTGACCTTGAGTGGTTAGCTTGCGTGTTCTGTACTGAGCTCACGCAACGCGTCGTACGTCCAGCCAGTAATAGGACTCGCCCATCAAGGAGTGTTGTCCCAAATTAGACGCATTATTAATTTATTATACGTCATTATCATCATCATCAGCCTATAATGTTCCCACTGCTGGGACACAAGGCCTCCTCTCTGTGAGAGGGAGTGGGCCGTAATCCACCACGCGGGCCCAGTGCGGGTTGGTAGATGTCACATGTCTTCGAATTTTCGGTTCTAGGACATGCCGGTTTCCTCCTCCTTATTATACGTAAAAAAAAGTATTTTAATAAAACACGTATACTAAACGATTAATAATTAAATTATCTTTAAAATGGTGAAAGTTTCAGAAAAATACGCTTGATAGATTTTGCGTCATTCTCAGTTTTTTATCCGCGTTAGACATAACTTTACAAATTAATTTCAGTATGTAATATAAACATAATCCAAAATATGCCTATATTAAAATATTAAAAAATACTCTAATTTAACATATATTTTTTTCCAAATCATTAACACTACTCGTTTAAACGTCATCTTCAGTAAAAAATCATTAAAACAAAAATCCTAAGCGATAGTTGTATTTTAGATTTAAAAATCGTTCTAATTTATGTTACGTTTACTCTGCGCGTTCGTACTAAGCCCTCAGTTAACTTTTATCTGTGGAATAAAATTAATGGTCGACATTTTTCAAAATTATTCCCTGGATAAAGATATAACCTGGCGTTAGTAAAAATAGCCCTTACGCAAATGTCGGTATATTAGAGGCACTTGCAATATTTCTACATTGTCACTCGTTTAGCATCTGCGATGTAATTCTATACCCTAATTGTGTAACTTATTTTCGTAAACATCTTTGCCTAATTTGTTTCATTTTGACCGTTCAACAACATTCATTGCGTTATTTACGTTGTTGAGCAGATTTTTTTTCCAACTTATGAAGCAATGGATTAGCAATCTGTTTCAAATCGAAACAGATTGTGATTGTGTTGCATTACGCAATTAGGGTAATGATCTTGCAAATATTCACGGTAGTAACCACTAATGGTACCACAAGGTAGGCCTCTGCTTATTAAATTTGTCATCCAATAAAGTGTAAAAATCAGAAGAAAATAATAGTTTTTCTTGTAGAAGATAATAGATAGTTACTAAGACAGGAAACGTCTTTCTATGACTACAATTTCCTATGAACACAGTAATTACTCATTTCTATTAGACGATTCCAAGAAATGGAGTTAGAAAATAAGCCTTGGGATACATAAATTGTGTAGTGGTTGTTACTGAATTTATTTCAATCTGTCAACCAGTTGACTAATCACCTCAATAACCATTTAATATTATTAGTCTTAGCAAATAACTGCACGGAAATCAAATTAAATGTACCTGTTAATTTGCCTTCCTTCGTCGGTAATGTTGGGTTATTCCGTTTATTCACCCCAAAAAATCCATCCTAAGATAGATACTTGGAAACGTTTGTCCGATAATTCACCTTAGGCCTAGTTGAATAAACAGAATTTATAAGTTTAGGGTAGATTCTCGGACATGCGTTTCTGAGTATCCACCTTGGGGTGGATTTTTTGGGATGGATAAACGGAATAACTCGTAATCTTTGGATTATACTCGTGAACGGGTGCTGCTTGTGGTGACCGGTTGTCTTTTTCTCAACTTGAACAACAAGAAGCAATATATTATGGCTTTTGAAGGCTGATATTATGTATTGCTTTTGCCAGAGACTTGCTTGAATGTCGACAAATATCCCACAACAACGTACTACCGGGATAAAAAGTACCCTATGTGTTAATCCATATTATTAATCATCTGTGTGCTTATTTTCATCAAAATCCGTTCAGCCGTTTTTTTGCCAATCCGGAACATACATCCAGACAAACAGACAACGGAGAAAAATTCTAAAAACTATATTTTCGGCATCAGACTCGGTCCCATACCTCGTAGCAATGTTTTTTTTTCATAAATATTAAATGTACAGTTTTGACTTCGTTACTATTTTATTATAATGTATAGATATAGATTAATGGGATCCTGTAGATTGACTGCATAGTCAATCGATAACCCTCTTTCCATAGTCATAATTTTTCTGTTCTTAATACATATTTGGGGTCGTCTAAATGTCTAATTCTTCCACACTCTGTGCTAGCCGTCATATCGGTGTCTACTTCCTACTAACATCATCCACCCAAATCTATCCGTCGTTTCTTTGGTCATCCTCTACTCATGATCTCCCTTACTCTTTCATTTTTAGGGTTCCGTACACGAAGGGTGCCAAACCGGACCCTATTACTAATTAAGCCTCCGCTGTCCGTCTGTCTGTCTGTGGGCTGTATCTCATGAACCGTAATAGGTAGACAGTTGAAATTTTCACAGATTGTGTATTTCTATTGCCGCTATAACTACAAATGAAATAAAGTAAAAAATGAAAGTGGATCCCCATACAAGATACGTATTTCTTCCGGCGTATTTTGCTAAATATTCTACGGTGGTGTGGATAGGGTTACCATCTATGTAAGGGAGGATGCCTGTCTAGGATGTACAAAATGCCAGATTTTTCAGAAAAATGCCTGTCTATTGTAAAAAAACTGTACGTCTTAAAATAGATAATTCGCATCAGATAGTTTTAAAGACTGACATTTATTCTAAATCAATAGTTTGAACAATTTACGACCACTAAACTAATTTAAAAAAAACGAACTTACTACTGAGTGATATGTTTCCGAAGACATAATGTATTTTCAAAAGTTCTTTTTTTTCTAAAATCTTCACACGAAACGTTTTTAAAGTTTTTTTTGAGTTACTAGTAACACTTTTACCAACTCTATTGTCAGGTGATTCCTTTCTTTATTCAATTATGCATTTATTAGGAAAATTCAAAAATGCCTGTCTTATCTTAGCGCCGGCCGCACGCCTGTCTTAACCGTAAAATGCCTGTCAAATGCGGCAAATGCCTATCAGATGGTAACCCTAGGTGTGGAACACTTCGTGTGCGAGTCCGACTCGCATTTGTCCAGTTTTTTACATCCTCTCCTTCCTATCATGGCCCATGCCACAATCCCATTTCCATCACATTATTTCCAACTATTTAAATAAACAAATCAAGCGCTAGTAATCAATGAGTTCGTTCTATCTTATTCAGCTTTCTCTTCCTGACGACCAGACGCCATTTCACGTCAACTACACATTTATGTTCAACATAATTACAGTGGGTTTGCATAAAATTGCTCTCAGATACTGGTAATGCATGTCGTTGGTAATTTGCAGTAGGGATTAACGGTTACCATAAGTAGTTATGGCGCCTTCGAGGAATTTATAAGTTGTAGATACGATGGGATTCGTGATAGGAGATATATCTAAGATAAGAATCTTTGCAGCGCTGATTTTCTGGATTTGTTTTCTCCTCTACCTATCGTTGTTTCTCCTGACAAAGTTTATTCGGTTTATATGTATGTATTAGTATGTATTCATTTTCAAGTTATCTATCCCTTATGTTCCACCTGCCATGTTTTGTCTCTGCATCACCCTAAGGTTGACTGGTAGTAAATGCCTCAGGCATTAAGTCCGCCTTTGCACACTATTTTTTTACTTGTGCATAAAGTTTTAATAAATAAATAAGGGAGGCCTCCTGTTTGAGGCTGTGACGGATGGGCTTGTTAGATTGTAAGAAAATGTAGTTTTAAAGTGTTATTGAGGCTTTAGTTTGAGTTGATTATTTTTCGATATTACTGCCGTGTTTGCCTATCAAACGTCGCCTAATCCAGAAAGTAACTCTGTCTGTCCGTCTGTTACCTTTTCGTGTGTTAGCGGCTGAACGGATTTGAATTATCTGTCATGCATGAACAGTTCACCTCCTAGTGACTTTAAGATTGTATTTATTAATGGTAATCTGTGAACAGCGCAGGCTGTGGGCTACATCATAACTAGAGATCGGATATTCGGATGCATATTTACCTAAAGTTGAGGTGTTGGCTATTATAGAATGCACTTTTGTATCGAAAAAATCCCGGGATTCCCGGATCGACTTTAAGAGTTGTGATTATAGAATCGAATGTTTTATATTTACTAACGTTCAGGTGTTGGCTAATATGGAATGCACTTTTGTATCGATTGCAAAAATCTCGCGACTCTGGAATTGATAAATTTAGTACTTTTTATCTATAGAAATGCCAGCTAATGTTGTAAAGTAGGTTGCCAAATTGGCATAGCACATAGCGACAAACAACTCGGTGTCTTGAGTTTCGTAAAAAAATGTTTAGTGGGTATATCAATTTTTATGTTAACACCGGAAAAGTAACCTACATAAAAGGGCTGATAAGTCATTTCCATACCACGTACCTGATTAGTTGTGCATTCCCGTATGTTATGGAATTCCGGGATTTATGTAATTTTTTTTATTTATTAAGAAGCCACTTCCATAATTTCTTAGCTAAATATTAATTTTAGGTAAATATGCATCCGAATATCCGATCTCTAATTATAACTTAAATTATTTATATTTTTTGTGTGTAATGTAGCTGTTTGTTGTTCCTATTTAATAAAATTAAAATAAACATCACATTTTGTTTCCCCGAAGAGTTAGGCAGAGTTATTCCCATGGTACACCCACATTTCGCCAGTTATATTTAAGTCCCATGTAGCTTATTAGTACCATCGGGAACAAATACAATACGATATTTTCCTTTGTCTAAAATTACACCCTGAAAGGACGCGTCTAATTTTACTAAGCTCTATAAGTAAACCACGGAATAATAAAAATAACAAGCACTTTAAATATGACAACAGAATCGTAGTTTTGGCAAAACTTGACTTGAAAATTAGGTTGTAATAGACGAAACAATGATTACATTTGCGAATTATAATAATATGATTACCTATCATAATTTGTGGACGAAAATAGAAACCATCAGTGACACTGAGTGACAATTTTTTACTTTATGTCTTCATGTTTCACGATAACTGAACTAGGTACGGAAAGTTTTGGAACGTTTTTCTCGTGACCGAGTATAATAGAGGACAAAGGCCCGAACTCCACCAAAGCGGAGATGTGCGGAAATGTCCGAAGCGGAGCCGAGAAAAGATGTTTTTCAGCTAGGGTGTATCCATCGAAGCTGTGCGGAAATGCGTACGGGCTAGACTGGAGCGAAGATGTGTGCTGGCTAGAGCGGAAATGTGTGCTAGCTAAAGCGGAACTGAGCTGCGTTCGGCGAGCGTTGGATGTTGTGATGAACGTACATCTCTTCTCGGCTCCTCTGCGCGCCGTCGCAATCTTGCTAGGCACAGCACACATCTCCGCTTTGATCGCGCCATACAAATATTTATTATTTATTTATTTATTAAACTTTCACACTCAAAAAGGTACAAAGGCGGACTTAATGCCTTCAGCATTATCTACCAGTCAACCAAGGGTGGTGAAGAGATTGGATGGCAGGTGCTCTGTTTGAGAGGAACAAATATTAGTTTATAAAAAATATATCATTAGAAATAAAATAACAGTGCATAAATAGGTTATAACTATACATACATATATATTTAATATAATAAACATGTATTTATTATTTAAATATACAAATTCAAAGGAGAGAGGTGTTGAGATAACTCTACTCTATTTATTTTGAAAAGAATCTCCGCAATTTCCGCTTAAATGCATACCGACTGGTGGCCGTCCTGATATCAAGAGGAAGCGCATTCCATAGAAGAATGGACTGAATATGAAAGAAAGAATGAACAAAGTCAAAAGTATAGGACAAAGTAGGAGAAGATTGTTAGAAGATCGCAGATTCTTAGATAGATAGATAGATAGAGACTCTTAGTGTGTAAAGAACATAGATATTGGAAGTGAGATACAAGATAAGAAGGAGAAGTGGGAGAGTTGAGAAGGGAGAAAAGTGTGGTCAAAGCACGCAAACTTCTTCTCTGGCGAATGGTCATCCATTTCAGCTCAGCTCGACACATGATCATATTTCCTGAGGTTGAATATGAATCAGATACAATTGTTGAGCAGTCTGTCGAGCTTATCCAGCAAAAACGAATTCAAGTCAAAGTAGCACACGTCATAGTCTATAATAGGGAAAATCAAAGTTTGCACAAGCATAGTTTTCGTCTAAGCGGCTAAAGTTTCTCAGGCAATACAGGGATCGCAGAGTACCGTTGACCCTTTGACTGATACTAGAGACCTGATGTTGCCAGCTAACATGAAAAAGAACATGAAACATCTCCGCTCAGAGGTACCCACTGAAGTTGAGTGGAAACGAGATGTGAGAATAACGAAATTCTATTGGTTGTTTAAAACACATCTCCTCTCCTCCCGTATCATCTCCGCGTTAGTGGAGTTCGGGCCTCACGTGGTGACCAGGATTATTAAGACTATCAATCATCATCATCAGCCTATAAATGTTCCCACTGCTGGGACACAGGCCTCCTCTCTATGAGAGGGAGTGGACCGTAATCCACCACGCGGGCCCAGTGCGGGTTGGTAGATGTCACATATCTTCGAATTTTCGGTTCTAGGACATGCCGGTTTCCTCACGATGTTTTCCTTCACCGTTTTGAGAGCAGTGGTGATGAAATAATTTACACAAAGTAAAGCGCCTGTCTGGGTTCGAACCTACGACCTTCAACTCGTAAGTCGCGGCCGTTACCACTGGGCCACCACTGCTCTCTAAATAATACTAATACCAGCCTATTATTGTCCCACAGTCAGGCAAAGGCCTTTCCTCATATGACTTTTTCAATTAATTACTTTCTAAGTTTATCTTCGACATTACTGACATCGGCGAGGGAAAACATCGTGAGGACACCTGGACTCTGAAATCGACAACCCGTTTTTAGCAAACGTGGTGACTATGACTATCAAGGTGACTATCAAGAGTATCACTAATTAATATTAAATTTTTAAATTAAATATTTTGATGTTTCCTAGTTCCAATTTTTTTCTTTTTTTTGTCGTTGCTGGATTTTGTTGAATAATTTTTCTGGGACTCGTCGAGCTTCATTTTACTGGTAACTTTTTCGAGTTGGTTGATGCTCATTTGCAGGAAATTCAGTAGTTAGATATAGTGTGACGGGTTTTGTACTAAGATGTCAGATCCGCTCGCTGTAAGACTGAAAGAAACAGCTCTTCTAGAAGCTAAAATCTAGAAAAAAATCTTTGCATCCGTATTACACTTCCAGGTATCTACGGAAGACACAATTAACACTTTTTGCTGAACAGTTTTAAATTCGCTAATTGATGCTTTTTAGCAAAATAACAATTGCTTTGCACGTGGACTTTAAATCGAAAGCAGTAAGGCGTATTATCTATCGTAAAAATAAATTGCTTAATTGGCGATGTTACGACAAACAGCACTGAAAGTGAATTTTGTATGCATCAGCGTTTTTTCCTATTGAACAGCTGTAACTTTATACTATTATCTAATTGTGTGGTATTAAATAAAACTAAATGGATGTTCCGTTTTGCCAACTTTGTCAAAAAAAAACCGGCCAAGTGCGTGTCGGACCACGCACAATGAAGGGTTCCGTAGTTGGGATGAATTTATCCCAAAAACAAACTTAACTTTGTAGTTGAAAAATATGTTCTCCCATACGGAATGTATGGGAAAACATGTTTATGCAACTGCAAAGTTAAGTTGGTCGATTATAACTCGTTAACTTGTAAAGCCTACTTAGCTGTGATAGTTTTCCTTTTAACTTCGTTATATAAACTACTGCTGTGATTTTTTTCACACTCCCCAAAACCAACCATTTAGCCGGCGGGGGGGGGGGGGGGGACACTTGACTCTAACAAAAATAAGCACTTTAAAGCTTAATATTTCGCAAACGGATCCCTAGATCCAAAAATGGTTTTCACAAACTCATAATGTTTTTAAAGGACCTTTCCAATGATACCCCTCACCCCATGGTTATTTTTATTTTTTTTAACCCATGTTAAAAAAATAAAAAATAAAACATCACCACTTTACGTGTATGAGAGGTACCCAAAAAAAAATGTTTTTCATAATTTTGTTTTACCACTTTGTCGACGTAATTAATATGTATACCTATGCCAAATTACAGCTTTCTAGTACAAAGGGTCTTGGAACTAGACCGCGGACAGACAGACAGACAGACGTACATGACGAAACTATAAGGGTTCCTTGTTTACTACGGAACCCTAAAAAACTATCTCGAATTTAACAGATTATTCGCGTTTTGAGGCTACGTACGCACATCGCGTGTATGCGTGTTTAAAAGTAAATGTATTATATCGCGCACTTGCGTCTTGGCAAAAAAATAGGTGATAAATTTAAAGAGTCAACGCCAACCCTATTAGTAGGAACCACACCCTTTTGCAACGTTGCCCGGTTAACTGCTATTAAATAAAATCTCTAGAATTATCTATCATTCATTTCGTGGGTTCGATGCTGAAAAAATCTGAAATTCCCGGAATTTTTGTCCCATCAGCTGACAAAGATGTCATATTAGTCTGAATATAGACTAAATTCGGTGTGTACCTAAGTGTCTTCGAGCTATCAGCTGATTCCGCCCGTCATATGTCACTAGAACTGACGGAAATTACCAATTTTCTCGTAACACACTGAGCTGCAAATTGACATTATTTACGCATAATTATGATGATCATTCGACACTTGCAGTTTATTCCTCGTTTTGGAAAAGTTTTGTTATTGTTACCAACCATTTGTTATCTTCAAGACTATAAAATAGAAAAAAAACAACCGACTTCCAAAAAACACTACAAAGTGAAAAATAACTTTAATTTCGGAAGTCGGTGTCTCTGGTTTTGAATTTTCGTTTTTGTCACCGACTTCCGAAATTAAAGTTATTTTTCACTTCGTAGTGTTTTTTGAAAGTCGGTTGTTTCTTTTTTTGTAAAAAGTTTTTATTTTTCACTTTTTAGTTGTGGTACCTACCCCACACAAATTCGAAAACCATTACCTGCTATGCAAATAACAGTGACAGGAACTTATCATATCATCCACATACTAAGTGAGAAAAAGTACGTATTATTGAAGCTAACTCGAAAACTATCAAAGCAAAGTTAATAAAATTTATATGGGACCACCTCGAAAGCATACCCTTTCAAACAAAAAAGAATTTTCAAAATCGGTCCACAATTGACGGAGAAATCGGTGGACATACATAAAAAAAAGGAAAACAAACATACGCGACGAACATATAACCTCCTCCTTTTTGGAAGTCGGTTAAAAAGAATAGAAATATTTTATCGGAACGTTCACTGTTGAATAAATTTTCATGCTCATCACTCGCACAAGTTGGTTTTTAACACCTCGATGACCTTTGTACCACAAACTTATAAAACTAGTATCATTTCTTCTAAATAAATAGGCTAGCTCAACTCCGCAGAGTCGGTGGAAATTGATATTTAAACACGTTAAATTAAAAAATCAATAAATTTGATGTTTTTTTTTTTTTGTGAGGTCTTTTTTTTTTTGGGGTGGGAAATCATCAAATAACTTCTCCCGCTCTGGGCGGAGCGGGAGGGCGTGACAGAGTCTTACTGACTAAAACCCACCCGTGTTCCTTCAGTTGCCGTGTTTCCAGGGGGGCCACGATTTCCCTATCGGTTTTCTTCGAACCCCCGGCAGGCATTGGCCCTAGCGGACCCCGTCAATTCTGCTGACATCTTTTTGAGGCGCGCGTGGAACACAACGCGCCGTCGACCCGGGCTTGGTCCTTATCGGACGGCGAGCTACCCATTGCTCACCGTCCACAAGCCCGCGCCTACGGTGGCCGGAAATCTTCCTGTGATTCCCGACGCCAAGGGAGTCTCCTCCTGCGGCGGTTAGGGGCGCGAGGGCGCGAAATTTGCCTCTCCCTCACGCGCTCCGCCTCCTCCTTCGCGAGCATTACTGCTTCGCAGAAGGAGGTGACGGCCTCCCATTTCCTCTCGCTCCGTAGCATGGCCCGAATCAGGGCCGGACGCGAGAGGTCACCGCTGCCTTTTTGTGAGGTCTACGACCACTATTTGTGTTGTTACTTGGTAAGTAACTATAAGTTGAGAAAATCTGTTTTTTTTTTGTTTTATCGTGTTTAGGAAGAAAATCTATTACATATGATGAAACGGAGGCACTTTTAGAACACATAAAGTAGCAGATACACTCACACATACACTTAAACTCTAACATACACTCTCGCATACACTCTCTCATTCACTCTCACAGACAGTCTACATTTTGACGAGTTATGCAAACATAAATGTAGGAAACAGCTGTTTTTTTTTGTTGCGATTTCGTGTTTGGTCCCATATAAAGGCTTGTGCAGACCAGCGCGACACGCGACGCGACACAAAGGCACCGCTCGTCGCGTGACGAGCGGTGCCTTTGAGTCGCGTCGCGTGTCGCGCCTGTTTGAATGAGCCTTTAAATGTCATTCATAATGATGAGTAAAGTCACGTGTCTAAGTTTGCGCACTGGTTAAAAACTTACCCTGTATGTATAATACTCCTATACTATTAAACGATCATATAATTGTAATCACATTCTCGAAAACGGCTCTAACGATTTCGATTCAAGTTGCAATCGGGGAAAATTCGTTTTATATATTTTCACAGCCTCGGGAATGTGATACAACGTTGGTACACTTGGATGATAATTATGTTTATTTCTTTTCACTCGAGCAGAGCTCAGTCAATCAGGTAATTAATATTAATACAATAAAGAAATCTCGATGTTTTTACATGTCATGTTTTGAATAGAAAAGGAACCGTGCGAAGTGCCATATACCTAAAAAACTCAAAAGCGACGAAGAATCTGATGATCGTGGGCTTTGGTCTCAAAATAGTTAAAAAAAACGTGTGGCACTCGGGGACTGCCGCGGTAAAGCTATTGCATAGCATTAGTAACCTCCATACTTCCTATTTGTCGACGCTACACTTGGGATGATGACGTGATGACATAAAACAAAAATTACGTTCCCATGACAACATCACAACGTCATCAACATCGTTGTAATGGGTAAAAAAATAAAATCTAACACCCCCACTCCGCCTACCATGTAATGACGGTTCCCATGACATGTGATGTTGTCATGGGAACGTAATTTTTGTTTTATGTCATCACGTCATCATCCCAAGTGTAGCGTCACGTTTCCGTCACGTTCGTACAAAAATTACGTTCCCATGACAACATCACGTTGTCATGGGAACCGTCATTACATGGTAGGCGGAGTGGGGGGTGTTAGGTTTTATTTTCGTTACGTTACGGAATTTCTTGATTCGGTCGCCGCGCTCAAAGCCCGTGATAAATGCTATGCAATAGCTTAAAAAAACTTAATTCATTAATGTGTAAAAGTAGGCGCATTTAGAATAATTATTAGTTAAGATATTTTCAAAAACAAAAAAAAACCCTTGTAATCTGCTTACCTACCAACACACGTTACCGTGAACTCAACGATAAAATTCCATCCCACTTTTATACATACATAGGTACAATCGAGTACACAAGTATGAACAAACTATATGTACAGTCGCATCGTAAATCAAGAATCGAGCATGCAATAACGTGCGAGGCACGCCTTGACTTTGAACTTGGACTGTCACGTACACAAGTGGTTTGTGTAATTATTGAATAACAGGAAAGTTGGTGATTATTTTTATGGAACTGTTTTTTCATCGGGACTGAAGATAGCTATAAAAAAACTATGTTTAGAGAGTGATAATACTTTTCACTTGTTATTGCCGAAAACGTTGTAAAAAATCATATGAAACGGTTTCTAATTAATTTACCTATACTAACCCACTACTGACCAGCAGTCTAATTGCGTAACTTATTTTCGTAAACAATTTTGCCTAATTTGTTTCATTTTGACAGTTCAACAACATTCATTGCGTTATTTACGTCGTTGAGCAGATTTTTTTTCCATATTATGAAGCAATGGATTAGCAAGCTGTTTCAAATCGAAACAGATTGTGCTTGTGTTGTATTACGCAATTAGGGTACAGATTATCTCCTAATCTTTAAACAATCTTTCAAGATTATTTGATGCAGTGATTAAAAATACCCTACTTTATAAAATAATTATGTTATTCGATCGAGTGCTGCATTTGTAAATAAATGCACTATCTGCTGACGACAAGCAAAATAGGAACTTGACAACAGCTTAATATAGTAGTTTATGAAACTGTAGCATAATACCTAGTTATGTGCAGTTTCATACACTACTTTATCTACTCTCATACATTGGGATTGAACCTAATACAAAATAAAAGATCAAAGTTAAAGATCTAGAATAAATTTGAAAAATCCCACGAAATTCAGTACAACAAAACAAATGAATGTCGCCTGCACCAGCACATCACCACACATGCGCTACAGCGAGTGCTGCTGTCCCCCGTTTAAACGTTCCAATGCAAAAGTTGATGGAAACTCCTCGGTGATATTAACTTCTCGGAATAGCGCTGTATCGTTATAGAAAAAAAATTGTTTTATAGTATTATTTTGTTAGAGAAAAAATGTTATAATATGATTAAATTTTGAAATTTCGGTATTGTGTTTTTTTTTTTTTATAAAGTATGTCAATATAAACTCGTTTTGAATTTTATAATTTGAATATTACGCGATGAGAGTAGATAAAATACTTTACGTATGTAAAAGTTGTCATAGTTACAAGAAAGCTAATTATCTGTTTGACTTGTCTGACTTGCGGCGTAAACAACGATATCTAATACTTCGTTAGTAATCTAGGTAAGTGCTTTGTTCTTGGATGTTGGTATAAAATTCCTTTACTTTGCAGTTATTAAATTATAACGTGATAAGGTCAATAACTTTTCGATGTATTGGCTTCTTTACTTTTTTATTTTACGCCCTTGAATACTTCTGTCTCATCTCAGATCTTGCCCCTTTTTATAAAAGATCTACTAACTTCGTAGCGAAGGTCTAATTTTGCTATCATCTTGCTTTCATGTAAATATTTAAGAAAATACTTTTATTTTGCCTTTTAGGCCGGTCTTTTTGATATCATGAGTATGCAATTAACAATACCCGAATTATTATAACCTCAAACCTCATCCTCCATCACCTTTAAATACGGCAATAACTCATCCTTTCAATACCTTCCTTTTACGTCCTCCTTACGTCAATAAAGAATAATACAAACGCTTATTTTAACAAAAAGCTTTACATTTCAACAATATATCATTTCATTTTGCGTGTAACTGTACTCAGTCGGCGGTATTCGCAGAAGCAAAAGTAAGAGCAAACCAATTTGACATGTATGTATGTGTTTGTGTTCCGAGCCCAAAAACTGAACGCACGGTTAGGTACATACGGTTGTGTTTAATCGATTTGGACTTAGGTTATATTTAGACGGTACTGCGATTCCAGCAGAAAATATACAATCCTCTTTTGTTCCTTCTATTTCTAGATTGTTTAGAAGCCTGTGTTATTAGAAAGACTTGGTTTTAAAGGTCTAGGTTTTTGTTTTATTATCTCCGGTTAACCAGTTTTATTGAATATTTTAAGCACACAAATATACAGAGGCAGACTTAATGTCATAGGCATTTTCGACCAGTTAACCTTTGGGTGATGCAGAGACAAACAGTGGTGTAATGGGCAGTGCAATAAAGAAATTGTGCTATTTAGTTTAGTAGAAGGCGGTGAAAGTTCCTAACATTGCAATCTGCAACATATTTTTTCGAATGTTTCATAATAAAGAAACTTTTTGTTTAAATGCTGTAACAAAATAGTATAGCATTGATTAAAAAAACCTTGTTCGTAAAATGTATCTTTGTGTTCACATTTTTAAGTTCATAACTAAATAAGTCGGCTGTTTGTGTATGTGACTTTAAATGTCTGTAAAAGTACCCACAATACAGGAGAAATTCCTAGTGTGGGGCAACGTTTAAAAAAAAAAAAAAAAAAAAAAAAAAAAAAAAAAAAAAAAAAAAAAAAAAAAAAAGTTAATACTTTTAATACTTTTTTCCTCGATGATACAAAGTAATAGTATTTTAAAATAAAATCCATTGATGATAGCTTGTACATTTCCGGGGCGCGGGAGCATATATTATGAAATACGTCATTATTATTTAATTCTTAGTTTGAAAATAGGAGTAAAGTGAATTTAACTGAGAAAACATGTAGCTTTTTCCCTCGTAACGTAACAACATAAAAATTAAAAAAAAATATTAATAAAATATGTGGCAGTCAGCTGGGGCTAACACACGGTAGGTACTGTGGGAGAGGTACTTCAATAAAACATATTAATCTTTCAGATAAAAAAAATATTTATTCACGGAATCGTCTTCCGTTTTTAATTTTTTTTGTGACATACGCAATGTCAGTCCTTTAGCCAACTCCTAACGTTTGTTTTTCTAGTCTTAATAAAAGCAACGGCGCGCAGCGGAGACGAGAAGAGATGTCAACCTTCAACGCTTGCCGCACGCCGCTCAGTTCCGCTCTAACAAGCACACAGCTCCACTCTAGCCAGCACACATCTCCGCTTCAATCTAGCCAGTAGTACTTACGCATTTCCTCCGCACAGCATCGGTGGATACACCCTAGCTGAAAACATCTCTTCTCGTCTCCGCTTCGGGCATCTCCGCACATCTCCGCTTTGGTGGGTCCGGGCCTAGTTTTATCATACCTACCTAATAACCTACTCATTAGAGGAAATAGAAAATTATTTTTAGGGTTCCGTACCCGAAGGGTGCCAAACCCTACGCTGTCCGTCGGACTGTCAGCGGGCTGTATCTCATGAACCGTAATAGGCAGACAGTTGAAATTGTCACAGACTGTGCATTTCTATTGCCGCAATAACAACATAAAATTAACTGCCTCGTTGGTCTAGTGGTCGCAAGCGCTACTGCTGAGCATGAGGTCCTGGGTTCGATTCCCAGGTCTGGTCGCAAGCGCTACTGCTGAGCATGAGGTCCTGGGTTCGATTCCCAGGTCTGGCAAAATGCCTGCCGGGGGTTCGAAGAAAACCGATAGGAACATCGTGGCCCACTGGCAACATGGCAACTGAAGGAACACGGGTGGGTTTAAGTCAGTAAGAGTCTGACACGCCCTCCCGCTCCGCCCAGAGCGGGAGAAGTTATTTGATGATTTCCCACACAAAAAAAAAAAAGGTCTGGCAGAGTGTTATTGAGTTTTTATATCTGAAATTTCTCAGTAGCAGCTCGAAGTCTAGATTTGTGCCTTGTTGATGGCAATAGGCTCGCTTACATGGGACTTAAACATAACTGGCGAAATGTGGGTGTACCTGCTACAGGGACACCTCTGCTTAACCCTTCGGGGAAACAAGGCGTGATGTTATGTTATGTGTAAAAAATGAAATAAAGTTAAAAACTAAAGGAGGAATACAAGAAACGTATTTTGTTAGGCATCTTTTGGTAAATATTGTACGGTGGAACGTGACCCTTTGTGTGTGAGTCCGACTCGCACTTGGCCGTCTTTATTTCGCACAATAATAAAGACGATTATTAAGTAATTGTGATGAAGAAATGTAATCGATTCATACTTTAAAAGAAAGACAGAAAAAAAGTTTATTTTGTCACAGAAACACGTGCATACAAAAAGATAACAAATCTACATCATCATCTGCCTAGCCCTTTCCCAACTATGTTGGGGTCGGCTTCCAGTCTGACCGGATGCAGCTGAATACCAGTATTTCACATGGAGCGACTGCCTATCTGACCTCCACAACCTAGTTACTAAGTAACACGATACCCCTTGGTAAGACTGGTTGTCAAACTTTTTGGGCTTCTAACTACCCGTAACGACTGTCAAAGATCTACACATGACAGCCGGGACCAACGGCTTAACGTGCTTTCCAAGGCACAGAGGGGTCTTGGTATGTAAAGATGGTCACCCATCTACAGACCAACCGCGGCAAGCGTAGCTTAACCTGATCGATCGACCCGTGCAGTTATTGTTACTTAGCCACAAGTCCAAAACTACTTCATCATCATCATCAGCCTATAATGTTCCCACTGCTGGGACACAGGCCTCCTCTCTGTGAGAGGGAGTGGGCCGTAATCCACCACGCGGGCCCAGTGCGGGTTGGTAGATGTCATAATTATGTCTTCGAATATTTGGTTCTAGGACATGCCGGTTTCCTCACGATGTTTTCCTTCACCGTTTTGAGAGCAGTGGTAATGAAATAATTTACACAAAGTAAAGCGCCTGTCAGGGTTAGAACCTACAACTCGTAAGTCGCAGCCGTTACCACTGGGCCACCACTGCTCTCAAAACTACTTGCTACTACTTTATTTTATTGAATAGTAGGCACCGTTTTATGACTTTCGATAGGTATCTGTCAGTACTTTATTATACCAGTTTTGCCCGTGCCTACACTGCACGGGGATCGTAAATTATCCAACGGGATCGTAGTACTACCGGGACTTAAAGTATCCTATGTCCTAACCAAAGTCTTGGTTGTCAAAATTCCTTCAGCCATTAAGAATGCGGCGACGCATGAATTGTCCATATAAACGTAATACATAAATCATTTGCAATTTGAGCATATTTCCACCATATTATGTTGATATTCGGATTGAGACAGTATTTATCTAGGCTCCTACGTCTTTTTATTTCCAAAAACTTACCTTTAAATGAAGTGTAAGCGAATTGCATTTCGTACATTTTTACAGCGTAAATGACATGTTTTCATATTGTTTTTTCTGTATTATAAACAACAATATTTGTAATATTGTTTCCGCAGAAGCATAGCTTATGTAATCAAGTTACAAATTATCGAAAAAAAAATGGAAATACATAAATGTTTCATCCATAATTTTTTGTATTACGGAGCCGGATCCAAATTTATCATAAATTTTCGAAAGCTAGTAGTGCTATCGCTTCAAGCAATAATTGTCAATGCTCACTTTAGGTGTATATAGCTGACAGGCACTCACACTAGCGCAACGTGCTTGGAATTGAATTTTGCAAACATCTTGATTTATAGTTACGAGCCGTGTTCGCCGGCCTCTTAAGGAATGGGAATGTAACAGACTGGACAGAGTTACTTTAAAATACACAGGGTGACTTGTAATTAGTGACCGATACTTAAACACGTGACTTTACTCATCACTATGAACAACTTTTACTATGGGACCAAACCTGAAATAGCGAAAAAATATTAGCTTTTCCCTACATTTTGACGGGTTATGCGAACATAAATCCGTGGCTGGCGTGAATACATACATTGACATCTCGACTTGTATGTTTTTTTTTATTGGCTTAATACGTTCTACGCATTAGGAATTTATATGAAAAAAATTGACAGCTCAAAATATAAATAACTTTTGGAGCAATCGACTATGGTATTATGTTGACATCTCGCATTTTTACTTGTTTTACTTGATAACACAACATGTCAAATTAACGATTCACATGATTTTGTGAACGAACATTGATATTTCGTTATATCAACTTAACCCCTAAAACAACTAAAACACATAGGTACTGTAAACTAATTTACCGATTTACCAGAAGAGGTCAAACCTTTAAAATGACCGTCCTGAAAAATTGCCATTTTAGACATGACAACATATTCACGCCAGCCACGGAAATAATCATATATATTATGGTGACTGGTACCTAATTAGTATCGGTCACTAAAAAAAAGAAATTCTAATTAGTCCGTCTTTCAGATAAAAAAATATATTAGACACGTATTTTTTGCTTTATCATATTAATACAAAATAACTTAGAAAACACGCAGCAAAGTTGGGGAGTGGGGGCTTGCTACGTCACATCGCAGTATTAAATCTAGCAAGGCGTGACATCATGCCACGTATTAACTCAATGTATCGCCGTAATCTTTTGATTACGTCAAACAAGAAAAAATACGTGTTCCATATTTTTTTATAATCTACAAGACAAAAAAAATTTTTTTTGGATACTGGCCTAATACCAGTCACTCTGTATAATGTTAGTCGGGTAGTATGAATTAATATGGACTAGCTTTTGCCCGCGGCTTCGCCCGCGTGGATATCGGAAAATATCCCACGGGAATGTACTACCGAGATTTCATACCTAATAGCCGAGGAAAACTTTATTGACTCCTACCGCTGTGCCCGCGTAAGGCGATTCGCACACTGCCCCGCATCACGCAGCGTAGCGCGGGGCAGCAGACTTAACATTGTACCAGTTTGTATAGAAAACACAATATGCGTGCGCGACGCGCTCCCGCGCGCAGATTGTTTACTATGGCCGCCCCGCGCTACGCTGCGTGATGCGGGGCAGTGTGCGAATCGCCTTACTCCGCGTAATTTTGAAACTGTGGTATCTTTTAAACTATTCATTAAAATAATATGATTTAAAAGCATATTACAATCTAAATTAAATGCACATTTTAAATAACATATTTTTTTGGATAAGGATTAATACTATACAGGTCAAAAAAACTTCGGAAATAACAATTAAATTTTTATAAAATTCTGATAAATAAAAATGATTATTGTGGGTCATCCTTAGAAGATAGACATATGCCATCGCTTTTTTGTTGAACTTTTTAAGATGAACAATACCGTAGAACAAAAATTTGATGTTTCTTTTCCGGTTAACACAGCGCACGCCAGTAAAGCTCCCAGTCGGCATGATTTTTTCCGACTTCTTCAACAATAATCATCATATTTCAGCTAATTTACACTAAGGTTTAATGAATTATACACTTAAACCTTCCGCATAAATCACTCCGTCCATTGGTGAAAACAGTTTGAAAATCCGTTCGGTAGTTTTTGAGTTTATCGCGTTCAGACAGACAGACAGACAGACGCGGCGGGGGACTTTGTTTTTTAATATGTAAGGATATTTACTACCAGCAAGAAAATCAAAACCGCAAACTACTTAGTGTAAATACAATATTTTACTAGGATTGGTTTTCAGTTTTATGGCAACAGCAAATTGTTTTGTTATTCTTCATACCGTTTCATCATCATCATCATTTCAGCCGAAAGACGTCCACTGCTGGACATAGGCCTCCCCCAAGCACCGCCACTTCGACCGATTCTGTGCTTTCCGCATCCAGCGGATTCCTGCGGCCTAATATGTAAGGATAATATGGATGATCGCTTATTTTGATCTACAATGTACCAAGTATAATAAAATTTCTCGTTAAAAAGTTTCCTTTGTCTTCTATTATTGACACGTGTAGTCGTATATGCAATCACTAGTATCGTTTTCATATTATGTTTCAAATTCATACAAAACGAATCATTCACCACCTATTGTATTATTTTTATTACTTAAGTAACCTATCTTCCTTATCCATTGAAGTATAGTCACCGGCACGTGACTTGACAAGAATCGTAGATGCGCAGAATTCGTTTTCGTTTTTGGCAATAACCATAGAATAATGACATGCAATAAAAGTGTGCGCAAACTTAATCTCAATACGCCAAAACCTTGCCAAGTTACGTGCGACTGTAACACTTACGATCACATGTAACGAGTTTCATAACAACTGTAAACATAGCCCTGGTAATGAGCAATAAATACAAACTGTACGCGAGGACGTTGGGGTTATAAGTTAGGACTGGTCCACGGCTGCATTCCGGAGAGGACTGATGGCGAAGCAGGGCCGTCGGGACGAGTTCAGGGAGGGAAAGGTGTAAGGAAGTGGGTAAAGCAAATAACTTGTTTAGGGTTCTAAAACCAAAAGTAAGAACTCCTGACAATATAGCGTTGATTTCTTGGGAGATACAAATACTACAGCCTCAATGTTTCTCTTTTTTTTGAATGTATTACAAAAGATGAAATGAAATGCCTCCAGAGCTTCTTGCCTTTGAGTACCAAAATCTCCCTTGCTCAAACTCTCATTCAGCCCATCATAGACTACGCTGCTGCCTGTTATTTGGATGCCACCGAGGAGCTTTTAAATAAACTTGAACGTTTGCAAAACATCTGTATTCGTTTTGTTTTTAACCTCAAAAAGTATGATCACGTTTCCAACTTTCGCAAGATACTCAAGTGGCTCCCTATTCGTCTTCGCAGGAACTCTCGGATATTGTGTCTGTTATTTAACATCCTTCACAACCCTAAAACGCCATCCTATCTGCGGGAACGCTTTTCCTACGCCCGTCCCTCTGATGCACTTTGCAGGTCGCATCTTAGAAATCTCCTTAAATCCCCTCCCCACTCAACCGACTTCTACTCCTACTCCTTCAGTGTGCATTCGGTTCGGTTATGGAATTCACTTCCGCCTGACATTAGGGACTGCCAAACTGTTGCGGTTTTTAAAAGAAGAGTGAAAGAACACTATCTTTCCACTTCGTCATAGTTGCATAATATGTATTTATTATTGTAGAAAGTAATTTTATTTTAGTATTTTAGTGATATGTATTTTAGAAGTATGTATTTAAGTATATTCTTATGTTGTATGTTTATATTTAAATTAGTGTATAGTTAAGTTTTAGTAATAGTTAAGTTTTATTTTATGTATTCTGTTTTCTCTTTTACTCTTACACACGTTGTCTACATCTCTTTAATTACTTTCCTATCGCAGGTATGCTGGAAGAGATTTCTATAGAAATAAGCATCACCTTTGTACGTATTTTTCTGTTCCTTTCTTCTTGTCTGTTTATGTGTGTGTACATAAACTGTTAAATAAATAAAAATAAATAAATAAAATAAGATTCTTTGAAATTTCCTCACATATGTTATCAGTTTTTTTTTTTCAATCACTCTTGGCCTTTATCTCACCTGATGGTAATTGATTATCAGGCCGAAGATATAAGCGAGCTTCACCCGGAATCCTCAACCACAGAGGAACTGGCTATCTTACCTCTAACTGCCGAAGCACAACAAGGCTGTTAACATTGTTGTTACGGCGACAGACTTAGATAAGATGTTGGTAGCTAGTCCGGCGGAATTAGAACAAGCCCTACCACCAACCAAACTGACCAGAAAATTTTAACCATTAGACCACAGAGGCGGTCCGGATTCGAAAACTGAAATGGGTTCTACCTACTGAATTTAATAGCAGATCCTCGTAAAATGGCAAAAATATTATTATAAGTACAAGGTGTGTAATAACTGAAAGCCTCTTAAGGGGTCATTGTACTCATCATTATGAACAACTTTTACTATAGGACCAAACCTGAAATCGCGAAACAAAAATCAGCTGTTCCCTACATTTTGACGAGTTATGCGCGCATTAAATGTAGGGAACTGCTGATGTTTTTGTCGTTGGTATACAGTGTGATTCTTTATAATGTGCACATATCGAAATGAGGGAATCTATGCTTAATTTTAACGAAATAAATTTTTTATAAAAAAAATCTAAATATATTTTTTATGGAATGAAAAAAAATAGTAACAATACGGTGTAACTTTTAAACTAAATCATCTATCGCAATGAAACAAACTCCATGATGATTAGAAGTAATTAGGCGTCCTCATAAAATGAAAATTGTGAAAAAAAACTACCCTTCATTGAAAATAAACATGTTTTTTTTAGTAAAAATCTGTGTTTTTTTTTTTTCCATAAATTTTTACAATTATTGTAAAATTTATCAATAAGAAACCAAAGAGAAACAATTTTTGAGCTATTGCATAGCTTTTATCGCGGGCTTTGAGCGCGGCGACCGAATCAAGAAATTCCGTAACGAAAATAAAACCTAACACCCCCCACTCCGCCTACCATGTAATGATGAACATCACGTTGTCATGGGAAACGTGATGTTGTCATGGGAACGTAATTTTTGTTTTATGTCATCACGTCATCATCCCAAGTGTAGCGTTGACAAATAGGAAGTATGGAGGTTATAAATGCTATGCAATTGCTTTACCGCGGCAGTCCTCGAGTGCTACACGTTTTTTTTTTTTAATGGGTAGGTACACTTGTGACTGTTTAAAAACTGTTTAAGAAATGGATGCCGGTAAAATTGCAGACACAAGATATTTGAACGTTGTTGGTAACGATGGCAACACATCAGCAGTCCCATTGTTGGCTATAGTGCTTTTTCAAAAGGGCTTAAAAATCGACCACAAACTAAACATTTTCTAAGCCTTTCTCCTCTTGTTAATCTAGGTACTTGTATCAATATGAATGAATCTGATCTGTGTCTGTATACAATCTAAACTTTTACCACTTATGCGCTCATGCATGCATTCAACATGTAGCCGCTTTAAGCAGCCAAAAGCTGTACTTTCCACCCTTGATGCCTCTGAGAATACTCAGCATTGATTTGAATTGATCACGAGTGGAGGTCAACATTATCAATCTGCCTAGCCTTTTCCCAACTATGTTGGCGTCGGCTTTCAGTCTAACCGGATGCAACTAAATACCAGTATTTCACAAGGAGCGACTGCCTATCTGACCTTCACAACCCAGTAGCTGGGTAATACGATACCCCTTGGTAAGACTGGTTGTCAAGACTTTCGGGCTTCTGACGACCCGTAACGACTGTCAAAGATCCACGAATAACAGCCGGGACAAATGGCTTAAAGCGCTTTCCGAGGCACGGTAGGAGTCTAAGTATGTAAAGATGATCACCCATCCACGGACCAACCCTGGCAAGCGTAGCTTAACCTGATGAATCGACCCGTGCGGCCGTTAATACTTAGCCACGAGCTCCTTCTTAGGTACGAGCTCTTCCTTAGCCACGAACTTCTCCTTAGCCACGAGCTCATAAAGAAAAAAACTACTATGGCTGGTACTTAGTATGAAACCAGAGCAGCCAGCCCTCGGCGTCGGTGATCTCTCGCGACCGGCCCTGGTCCAGGCCATGGCACGGAGCGAGAGGGCATGGGAGTCCGTCACCTCTGTCTGCGAAGCAGTAATGCTCGAAAAGGAGGAGGCAGAATGCGTGAGGGAGAGGCAAATTTCGCGCCCTCACACCCCTAATCGTCGCAGGAGACGCCCTGTCTCCTGCGACGGTTAGGGGTGTGAGGGCGCGACCATGTTTACAGGATGAAATTGAAAACATGCGACAAATTGAAATGGGAGATTCAGTAACTGTTACCTAATCATTATAAATTGTTATTTCCGAAATATACATTGTGAAAAAAAATCGCGTGCGACGAGCGGTGCCTTTGTGTCGCGTCGCGTGTCGCGCTGGTCTGAACGAGCCTTAAATTGATACTTGAATTTTTTTGTTTGTTTTAAATTTATTTAATTTTACTGGAAAGCCATAAAATCGTGTCTACGTGAAGACAATAATTTAATTTGCACTATCTAAGACGATAATTACACGATTATTTTTCACAATTTATATTTGAAAGTCTGAAACCATTTGAGGAAAGAACTACACAGATTGAGTGGACCTGTCCAGTCAGTGCACGCATTTGTAGTCAGTAATCCTGCAGCTAAACTCGGAAGAAGACACCTTTCTCTCTTTTTAAATTAGCGGAAAGCATAGTATATTATTCCAATTTTTTTAACCAATTCGGGTAAGCTGTTGGCCTGCATCTCACCTGATGGTAAATGATGATCAGTCCGAAAGTGGAAGCGAGCTTCACCCGGAATCCTCAACCACAGAGGAACTGGCTATCTTCTCTCCAACTGCCGAAACACAACAATGCTGTTAACATTGTTGTTATGGCGACAGACTTAGATAAGATGCAGAGCATTTTTCATTCTAATGGGACCTGACGACGGCCCTGGCGGACGGGCAATGCTCTCCAGTACTTAGAATAAAAAGACGTTCGTCTATTTATAGCCTGAACTTTCTCGTACTAACTAATTTTATAAATAGCCTGTTTTATATTGCTACTGACTTACTGCCTGCTATATTGATAAGACATAGGATCGTGATAAAATTTGAATGTTATTTAAGTATACTGCATGAATAAACACTATTTAAATACTTATGTACTATTATAAAAATGTTTCGTTTGTTTGTAAGTTTGTGTGTAGGGGGTAATCTTCAGAACTTAAGTCGGATTTGAAAAATTCTTTTTTGCATTTGATAGCCCAATTAATAAAGAAGGTTATTGGCAATTGAACATCACGCTAAACTTTTAACAAAAAAAAAACACTACAAAGTGAAAAATAGCTTTAATTTCGGAAGTCAAAACCCAAGACACCGACTTCCGAAATTAAAGTTATTTTTCACTTTGTAGTGTTTTTTTTTTTTTGAAGACGGTTGTTTTTTTTTGTAAAAAGTTTTTCAAACTACGTTGGGGTCGGTTTCCAGTCTAACCGGATGCAGCTGAAAACCACTATTATACAGGGTGGCAGGGACATCGACGCGAAAACTTTTACCATCGATTCAGTACATGATTCTGAACCCCCCTATGTTGAAATATTTCGTCGGTTATTAAAAAATAAATCTACTAATTCATAGAAAAGTGCAATACCTACGCGGTCAAAATGTACGGAACAGCAGATTTTTTTAAAATAACCGATGAAAAATGTCAACGCACCCTGCGCTGAAATTTTTCGTCGGTTCAGTTACTAAGTAATACATTACTTAGTAACTGGGTTGCAGAGGTCAGCAGTCGCTCCATATACAGGGTGGCAGGGACATCGACGCGAAAACTGTTACCATGGATTCCGTACATGATTCTGAAGGGGTATTGTAATACCCCTTACCATTACAATGATGCCAATTATTACCAATAATTGCTGACAGACCGAACTGCCCCATCCAAAGGCACTGGGTAAAAATAACAATAGATTTGTGCTAAATTAAACGAATTAATTCAATTACTAACAACACTAACATAGTATATAAGCACAATCTGTTACTAAGTACTAACAACTTATGGACTAATTTAGGCCGGAATGAAAAAAAAAATACAGGGTGTCAGGGACATCGACGCGAAAACTGAAACCATGGATTCAGTACATGATTCTGAACCCCCCTACGTTGAAATTTTTCGTCGGTTATTAAAAAAAAAATCTGCTATTTCATAGAAAAGTGCAAAACCTACGCGGTCAAAATGTATGGAATAGCAGTTTTTTTTTCGACGGAATTTTTCGTCGGTTCAGAATCATGTACTAAATCCATGGTTTCAGTTTTCGCGTCGATGTCCCTGCCACCCCGTATTACATAATTCTTTGTATGATTTAAAGATATCAAAGCTTTTCCACCTAGTGAAGAAGTCATCATCATCATCATTTCAGCCGAAAGACGTCCACTGCTAGACATAGGCCTCCCCCAAGCACCGCCACTTTGACCGATTCTGTGCTTCCCGCATCCAGCGGATTCCTGCGGCCTTCACAAGGTCTTTTTGGTGCTTGTCATTTTATGCCATTATCGCCACGTTTGGCAAGCGGGTTGGCGATCGCAGTATGGTGTTAAAAATGCATAGAAAACTGCTGCCCATTCTCTAGTAAGTCCCTTAGTCGCCTTTTACGACACTCAAAGGAAGAAATAGGGTAGTGCTATTCTTTAAGTCCAGCACCACACGGACCCATCAGAGAGAAGACATCTTAAATTTATTCATTCCAACAAGTTTTTTCGATATAATAATTGATCAAAATCGGTCAAGTAGTCTCTGAGACTACTGCGTACCTACATCAAGTGACTTTCTATGTACTTGAGACGTTCTACTCCCAATAGAATAGATTCAATGTGACCTAAGTGTTCTGGGTACATTATGTCATTAAAAAAAAACAACCGACTTCAAAGAAAACACTACAAAGCAAAAATAACTTTAATTTCGGAAGTCGGTGTCTTTGGTTTTGAATTTTCGTTCTTTGTCTCCGACTTCCGAAATTAAAGTAATTTTTCACTTTGTAGTGTTTTCTTTGAAGTCAGTTGTTTTTTTTTTTTGTAAAATGTTTTTATTTTTCACTTTTTAGTTGTAATACCTACCCCACACAAATTCGAATACCACTACCTGCTATGTAAATAACAGTGACAGGAAGTTATCATAATATCATCCACATACTAAGTGAGGTAAAATACGTATTATTGAAGCTAACTCAAAAACTACCCAAGTAAAGTTAATAAAATTTATATGGTGGTCCCATATAAATTTTATTAACTTTACTTGGGTAGTTTTTGAGTTAGCTCTCCTCTGCAGTATGATCTACCAAACAAAAAAAGAATCATCAAAATCAATATTCATAATTGACGGAGTAATCGCGTAACAAAAATACAAAAAAAAAAACAACAACATATAGTCGAATTGAGAACCTCCTCCTTTTGGAAGTCGGTTAAAAATACGATTAGGAATATTAGAACTTCAAACTAAATAATTTCAAAACTTTCTCTCACTTTTATTATTTTATCCAAAAGTGATCCAACAATTCAAGCACTTTATCAGGTTCTCATTGCTGCGGCCGCATCTGCATCTATCGTGATAAAGCAATGCGTGCCGAAGCTTCGTATGTTTCCCTCGTTAAAAAGTTATCGCGCTAATGCGGTGGTCATATTAGCGTTAGCGCGCTAAAACCCGGGCGATAAGTGCTACGCAGCCCGAACTATCGCGACGATAGCCGGTAATGGTTGGTCACATCTCCGTTTATATAATCACTGAGCGAAGCTTCGTCACGATAGATGCAGATGCGGCCGCAGCATTAAGGTATGACAGTAAAAACGATACGATCTGTTCGTCTTGAAACACCTTTGCAATCAATTCTCAAAATCTAACTTACCTTTTTTGGATTATTCCATTGTTTCCATAACGTTGTCGTCGTAAACCTTGTTTCTTTGGTGACCCGTGACAAAAGACCATATACCTAGCGGAAGCCGTCACATAGCGTCTGCAATTTACCGTCCATTGACGTCACTGAAACTTGCCGGGGTTGGTCTGTGGATGGGTGACCATCTTTACATACCAAGACTCCTCCATGCCTCGGAAAGCACGTTAAGCCGATGGTCCCGGCTGTCATTCGTGGATCTTTGACAGTCGTTACGGGTCGTCAGAAGCCTGAGAGTCTGACTTGACAACCAGCCTTGCCAAGGGGTATCGTATTACCCAGTTACTGGGTTGTGGAGGTCAGATAGGCAGTCGCTCCATGTAAAACACTGGTATTCAGCTGCATCCGGTTAGACTGGAAGCCGACCCCAATATAGTTGGAAAAAGGCTAGGCAGATTTTTTTTTGACGTCACTGAAACGTTATGAAATTAAGATGGTGTGTTTTCCTAGAAAGCGTTTTTTGACCGTCGTACCAACGTACAATACCATCATTAGCAAAAAATGCCGAAAAAAAACACGTTTCTTGTACAGAGCCTTTAATTTTTAACTTTATTTTGTTTTAAATAGCGGCAATAGAAATACAGAATCTGTGAAAAATGTCGTAAATTCTATTCATTTAATTCAGACACAATGATCCATATTTTTATAAGTATACTTAAGAATTATGTTAGTATTCAAATACACAATTTACCTGTTTTGATTAATTTAGCAATATTACTGTATGGAATTAAGAATGTGGCTAACTAGGGAACTAAAATACTGATTATGAAATGCAATAATTAATATCGTAACACCGAATATTTAGTTTTAGATGCAAAAAAAGTATTTGGAAACTTTACAAATGCCTTTTTTGCACCTAAAATTGTTACAACATCAAATTCAGTGTTATAATTGCAATTCATTATTAATATTAATATTCTAGGGAACTAGTTAACCACATTTCTTATTTAATATTATTCAATGTTTCCAAATTAATCAAAACTAGGAAATATTTGAATAAACGCTCTTTAAGCTAAGCTGTCAATTAAAGTTATTTAATTTACAACTGCCATACAAACGTGGCAATGCCGCCAATCTCTTGGGTACCTACTTACCAGTCGAGAGCGATGCGGATTACTTTTTCGACGCCATATTTTAGTTTGTTAGTAGTTTTAGTCATGTCAGGATATTCTATTTAATTAATTAATCAGGTATTAGTTGTTATTAATTTAATTTTAATTCTGAATTAATAAACATTATTTAAAATCTAAAAACTAATAATAACCAGACATGAATGCTGATGCCCCAATTGTATTGAATCTCCATTGCATCGCCAGTAGACACAATATGCCCTCTATTTTATATTCTGTCTGAACAAAATATAAAAGTCACAACAGCACATTGGCATTGACCGGTCGAGAGGTCGCGGGTTCAAATCAAGTTCAAGTGCACATAGGTAGCATAGTAAAGAGGACAATATTTTAGTAAAGTTAATCACTTATTGTAATTAGATAGATTTCACAGACTTCGGAAAAGAGTTCCACTCCGACACATATGTATTTGGTACTGTCATTAAAAAAAAAGTGGTTTCACTCTGGGAGTGCCAACAGAAGTGAAAACTTGAACAAGATCGCCTTGGTGGAAGAAAAATAAAGAGCACAATCACGTTCACAAAAATTAATACTTCCGAAACCTTTAAAGTAAAAATACTTGCATAGAACATTGATCCGTAATGTAATACAAATAAAGAGCATAATCGCGTTTACAAAAATGAGGTGTCGTCATGGTGTTTCGAAATCAATGGTTTAGTCCCATCTCAAAAATGTCCAACGCGCCTAAAGAAGTTTTCACTTCAAAAATTGCTGCTAATCACACCGTTTATCTGTAACCACCTTTACAAATAATAATCTTAAAATTAATCCTCTTATACTTTTTAACCGACTTCCAAAAAGGAGGAGGTTATATGTTCGACGCGTATGTTTTTTTTTTTATGTATGTCCACCGTTTTCTCCGTCAATTGTGGACCGATTTTAAAAATTATTTTTTGTTTGAAAGGGCATGCTCTCGAGGTGGTCCCATATAAATTTAATTAACTTTGCTTCGATATTTTTTGAGTTAGCTTCAATAATACGTACTTACTTTTTCCCACTTAGTATGTGGATGATATGATAAGTTAGTTCCTGTCACTGTTATTTACATAGCAGGTAGTGGTTTTCGAATTTGTGTGAGGTAGGTTAACTAAAAAGTGAAAAATAAAAACTTTTTACAAAAAAAACAACCGACTTCCAAAAAACACTACAAAGTGAAAAATAACTTTAATTTCGGAAGTCGGTGACAAAAAATGAAAATTCAAAACCAAAGACACCGACTTCTGAAATTAAAGTTATTTTTCACTTTGTAGTGTTTTTTGGAAGTCGGTTGTTTTTTTTTTGTAAAAAGTTTTTACATTACATACACCAAACGGGTATAATATAGAGTGCGGGAGGAGATTTAATCATTTTTCTCATTGCGATCGAACACTGTTCTTTCTGTGCACCTCGTAAAATTTATGAGCTGTAAAATTAATTAGTAATTAGCCGTAACTGAACGTTACTCTTACTGCGTTATCTGTTAATTAAACGTGCACTATAGGTTTTATTTCTGCGTTATAGCACGTTTAAAAATAACCCTTATATCCTACAGGTTCCAATCCAAAGAAGATGTACATATTTTTTTGTTTACTCAATCTGCCCAGCCTTATTCCAACTATGTTGGGGTCAGCTTCACATAATGGCCAGAGTGACAACTGTCGTGAAAATGATGGCAGCGGGGCGTCAAAAAACGCTTTCTTGAAAAACACACCAACTTACTTTTATAAATAACATTTTAGTGACGTTATTCTTAAATGGTAGTCGCTATGTGGTAGTCACCGTTCTTCTAGATAGCTTTATTCTATTATAAATCGATTTCAATTAACAAAAAATCATTTCAAGGATAAGTTCAAAAAATCAATATCGCCACAACACCGCACCGACCGTCTGTCACTACCTTATCCAGTTCCCAAAACCGTACTTCTTGTACTTTTTACATTGAACAGCTGTAATTTAGCACCGCTGTTGATTTAAATATATTTTGAAGGGGCCGGATCTCCGATGCATGCTGTGTTTCTAACTGATCGGATGAACACCTGTCAGGACTGTTGCTACGGGTTTCTGACTGAGTACCTAAAAATAGCTTGGTGAATTCAAAGGAAAGTACCTGGGCGACCGAAAATTAAATGACCATTATCTACTCTGGTGAAAATAGAGAATGCTCATTTAATAGTATAGGATAGTACCTACTAATTCCATACTGCCATGATAGTAGGTACTTACTAATTCCATGCTGCCATGATCATTATTCTAATGTCAATAATGTCATGTCATTATTCATTATCATAGAGGAAAGTAATATAGTACGGATTTCATTATCTTGTTCTAACCTTTGGGCGACCGAGCTCTGCTCGCGTGAAAATACGGAGAATAGTAGATTATACAACAAGTGAAAAAAAAGGGAATTTAATTCGAGGGATACAAGGACCGAGTAAAATTTTTTTTTTCACGATTTGTGTACTCTACTTTTTATCATTGACTGCGAGAAAATAAATAGTAGTATGTAGTATTTTATAATCTCATTTTTGGGGACAGCAAAATTATCTACTATAATTGCTTGAGCTCGTGGCTAAGTAATAACAGCCGCACGGGTCGAACCATCAGGTTAAGCTACGCTTGCCGGGGTTGGTCCGTTGATGGGTGACCATCTTTACATACTGAGACTCCTCCGTGCCTCGGTAAACATAGTAAGTCGTTGGTCCCAGCAGTCATTCGTGGATCTTTAACAGTCGTTACGGGTCGTCAGAAACACGAAAGTCTGACAACCAGTCTTACCAAGGGGTATCCTAATACTCAGTTACTGAGTTGTGGAAGTCAGACAGGCATTTGCTCCATATAAAATAGCGGTATTCAGCTGCATCTGGTTAGACCGGAAGCCGACCCCAACATAATTGGGAAAAGGCTAGGCAGATTGATTGAATTGCTGCTTTAGAACGAAATGATTCCGAAGTCAGTATCTCATTTTCGTCACTGGAAGAACTCATTTTATTATAATTAACTAGTAATTAATTATGTAGGTATAGATTTTCCAATAACATAAAATAATAAAAAAGAACCTAACTAAAATTGGAAGGTTTAAAAAAAATTGTATATCTCTATAGCTCCATTTAGCCAGCCAGTATGTACTTTTAGCACGTTTTATTCATCGTTTGTACATAATTCGTACAATTCGTGCTTGTTCCAAATTCAAAATGTTTTTATTCACTCAGTGAGTAAAAGAGAGTTTTATTCACTGTTATCGATGAATAAAATGCCCTTTTTATCGATGAATAAAATGATATGAGACCTAGCTAGATCGATTTTTCGCCCCCGTTTTAATTAGCTAGTTGAATAACCCCTGGCTGGAGGTTTTAAGTGTGGCAGCTTAAGACACCCACAGGATTGACCGGTTAAATAGTCATAGCCTCAGAGGTCAGCTATGAGATACCCTACAGAAAAAAAAAAAAAGTTAATAAAAGAGATTCATATGAAATTGGTTGCTGACTATTCACATCGCCTTCGTTTGTCGCAGCGACAAGAGCTATCAAAGAAAAAAAACGAAGCAGAATAGAATTTTGAAAATCGCATCCCTTACTGAGACTACTAAAAGAAAAGTATTTAAAAAAGATAACCTACAGGGTGGGCAAAGTAATATTGGAGTAAGAAGGGTTCGATCTTCAGTTAAAAGAAATATTGAACAAGTAACAACATTAATAATTAAGTAATTACAATAGCAATAATGATGATGATAGATTCATCCCGATTCCAATAGTACTGTAGACACCTTTTTTTTTAGGTGAGAATTTATCAAATAACTTCTCCCGCTCTGGGCGGAGCGGGAGGGCGTGTCAGACTCTTACTGACTAAAACCCACCCGTGTTCCTTCGATTGCCCTGTTGCCGGGGGCCACGATGTCCCTATCGGTTTTCTTCGAACCCCTGGCAGGCATTGGCCCTAGCAGACCCCGTCAATTCTGCTGACATCTCTTTGAAGCACGCGTGGAACACAACGCGCCGTCGACCCGAGCCTGGTCCTTATCGGACGGCGAGCTACCCATTGCTCACCGTCCGCAAGCCCGCGCCTACGGTGGCCGGAAATCGGCTCGCGATTCCCGCCCCGGGCGTCTCCTCCTGCGTCGGTTAGGGGCGTGAGTGCGCGAAATTTGCCTCTCCCTCACGCGTTCCGCCTCCTCCTTCGCGAGCATTACCGCTTCGCAGAAGGAGGTGACGGCCTGCCATTTCCTCTCGGTACTGTAGACACCTTGGGTGTCTGTTGCACCGGGACGGGATCAAATAAAAGATTCCTTAGGTTAAACTACTAGTATAATTCACTACAATATTATATCTTTACATTTCACTAGGTGGTTGACCGCCACCTCCGGACTATCTGACTTTTTTCCACAAACAAAACTATTCATTTTCTATTTAAACATAAGATTGTCATGCTAATTCGAACGCCAGGCTGTTTTCTTACCAGCCTGCTTAACTTAAGGTTGCATATTGCATAAAACCTTACAGTGCCTATTAGCTCAGCCACCTCGCTTGGCGGGTAGAACACTCGCTTAGAGACTCACGCTAGGTACATATGCATACCAGCGAGTAATCGCTCGTCGCCGCCGCGCATTCGCTGCTCGTTGCTCGCCATCTCGTTTTGAGTTTCAAGCTTTTCTCGCTTCTCGTTAATCACGCGGTGGGACGGGTGCCAAAGTGCTATAGCAGACACGATAATGTTAGCTTTGACGACTGCATCAATGTAGCATCGTCTTTTAGCGTTTCTCTGCGTTCGGTCGAGAATTCTACCTATTGATCAATTTTTGTCAGTCACTGATCGCTGTATCGAGCTTCCGAAAATCGCTGGTCGTCGATGCTAAAAATATCGTGTCTTATATGTTTCTAGGTCTTCATGTATTTGAAGAAAATATACAAGAAGAAGTATACTTGAGGAGTGTATTTGGGGCGTATGGCGGTAGTCGCCACGCAAATATTGTGCTCCCGTATAAACTTGTTTAAAAAATATAATATTTAACTATTTAGTGACTAAAATACGTTAAGTGAAGAAAAAAGTACAACCGGTGTGTGAAGGTGTTATCTAAATATAATATCGACTTTACACTTTATAATAACAACATTTAATATTTTCCATAAATGAGCTAAATCTGTGTTTAAATAACAATACTGTGTTTTCTAACAATCTACTATAGTATAAATATTAAATAGCTATAATTTGTGAAGAAATCGTCAAAAATAACAAAAACAATCGTCACAGTGGCCTGTTTGATTCAACATCTACCTCGTACGGCACATGACTCAGGTTCGAGTCTCACCAACCGATTGTCTTTTTGGAATGTTAAAAATCCAGAACTAATTTAAAACCGAGAAGTTTAAATAAAACTAAATCTAACTATCACACATACTCATAACGGATAATGACTATGAAAACATTACCCATAGAAGACAAAATATACATGATAAAAATATGACGACTAGTAGTGACAGCGAATTCGATATAGATGTCTCATACCAAAGTTTACCTAACGTAGTAGGAAATAATGAAGATATTACTATAATGAAGGAGGAGATAGAAAAACTAAGACTGGTGTTGCAAACCGCCAACTCGGAAAATGATAACCTAAACATTGAAAATAACACACTTAAAAATAATTTACTGGCCTGCGGAAAAAAGATAAAACTGCTAAAATCGATAGGAATTAGATAGGAATACAAGAAAGTTCAAGCAAAGAAAACCAACCTAGGCAGTTCTACTCGCCTCAATATCAGCGGAGAATACAGACACTAATAATATAATATAAAACTTGTGGACTCTGAGGTACCGTATTACAAGTATGTGCCCGACCCAGTTCTCGAAAATGACCATGTCACGTTGTACTGGGATCGGTCTATCATTACTGACAGGACTATTGTAGCAAATAAGCCTGATATAGTAGTGATAGATCGATTAGCGCGCCGCGCAATGATAGTCGATGTTACCATTCCACATGACGAGAACCTCGTGAAAGCTGAGAAAGAGAAACAAATAAAATATCTCGACTTAGCACACGAGGTTGTTGACATGTGGAATGTGAGCTCGGCTATCATTGTGCCGATTGTCGTTACGGCTAATGGCCTGATGGCCGAAAGCCTCGACCAACATCTCTCGAGGCTTTCGTTAGGCGGTTGGATCAAGCGCCTGATTCAGAAGGCAGTACTCCTCGATACGGCTCGCATTGTGAGGAGGTTCCTGTCTCTGCAGCCCTAACCACCGGTAGCTTGGACCCTGCTCCGGACACCAGCGGATCTCTATTTTTTATATTTTTAAATGTTTTTTTAATTCTTTTATTTTAAGAAATATTTAAAAATGTAACCTAATAAGAACCAGAATGAATAAGCGAATAATAAAAATATAATATTTCTAATGGTATATTTTAATAATTTTTTCTTTGTTCCTCTCAAACAGAGAACCTACCATCCAATCTCTTCACCACCCTTGGTTGACTGGTAGAGAATGCCGAAGGCATTAAGTCCGCCTTTATACCTTTTTGAGTGTGAAAAGTTTAAATAAATAAATAATAATGAAAATCGATTTACCTAGGACTTCTTCCAGAGAATACACAATACAGGCATTAACCTTGATAAGTCCTAAAGCTGATGTATTAAACAATTCGGTAGCTGACGAAAATAAGTCTCCTGTTGTCGATAAGCGGCTTTCATTCGTGGGTGACACACGTATGGCTGAAAACCTATAGGATAGTGTCTTAAACAAAACTATCCTAAGCTCCAAGGAGAACAGTTGTGAAAACAAAGAAATTATTAATACATTCCACACACCTATTCATGAACAGACTCATGACGCTCCACACAGTAGAAATACTTTCTCACACAATTACAAAGATTTAAAACAAAAAAAAAGAGTTATGTTATTATGTTTATGATATTATTGTTAACAAGGGAATGGACTACGTCAATCACTTAATCAGCTATTCATCATCATCAGCCTATAATTTTCCCACTGCTGGGACACAGGCCTCCTCTCTGTGAGAGGGAGTGGGCCGTAATCCACCACGCGGGCCCAGTGCAGGTTGGTAGATGTCACATGTCTTCGAATTTTTGGTTCTAGAACATGCCGGTTTCCTCACGATGTTTTCCTTCACCGTTTTGAGAGCAGTGGTGATGAAATAATTTACACAAAGTAAAGCGCTTGTCTGGGTTCGAACCTACGACCTACAACTCGTAAGTCGCGGCCATTACCATTGGGCCACCACTGCTCTAATCAACTATTGGGATCAGATAATATGGTAATCTCGTTAATAAAATCTGGTACTACATTGGAAAACATCATCAATTCATCAAAAAGTGAAATAGCTAAATTCAATATGAATGACTATGTTATTGTTGTTGGGGGCCACTATGAACGCGCAACCCATATGACACGGAAATGTACTTACATGCATGGGTATCATCCGTCAAGAACACAAATATAATTATAAGCGAGGTTCCATCAAATAGATATATTTTAATGAAACAAAACTAAATTATATGTTAAAGTGTATCTGTGGAAGGTCCTGTCACTCTCCATACAAGTTTAGACGTGATTAAAAACATGCCGACTAAAATTACGTCAATTTACGTCAAGCGCTGATTAATTTGACAGGACTAAACTAAAATTTATCTTCTGTCCTTTTCTTAATGAAATAGAAAGAAAAAGATGCACTGAACTTAAATTTAATTTAGTTTGTGAAGAAGGGAATCGGCACCATTAACTCATCAAGTAATAATCATTATTTAGAGGATAATACTGTACGTAAAAATTTTTTCGTGACCTATGTGTTATCGGAATACCAGCGCCGCGGTATTTATTAAAATATCGCAGCATTATGCTGAGATATGGGCCCTTTTTGGCCTCGCACAGGTCGTTACTATTTTTTGTTAGTTTAAAATGCTCTTTTTTTATTTTTATTTTATTTTATTTTTTATTTCTGTCTGTATTTCCTGTGCGTGTCCCAAATAAAAAAAAAATCTTTCTTTCTTTCTACACAAAAATTTCTATCTCTATGTGCCATAATGAAAAAGACCTGTCCGTTGATGTACTATGCATAATGGAGCATTTTATGATGTCAGGTCATGAAGACCTAATTATAAATTGGTTGCATGTTTCAGCAGACACAATAGTAAAAGAGGCGGATCTTGCATTCTGGTCCGGTCTGGACATTTATGGAGGGAGTTACCAGAGCTTTCAGAACTTTCATTGACTACTGTAGTAGAATGTTATGCAATTGAACTGACAAGTTATAAAATTGTACTAATATGTATCTATAGAGTACCAAAGACGGAATTTGAATGTATTTTTTAGCAAATTAGAGCAATTATTGACATGGCTGGCAAGAAAAAATTGTGGGAATATTGTTATAGTAGGCGATTTGAATATAGACATAAAGAATAACAAAACTTCCGAACCAAAATGTCTCCTAAAAAGTTTTAACATGACATTAACAATAGAAAAACAACCAGGGTGCAAAGCCAAACCTGCATTGACAACGGGACTTTAGCTCAGAGAATATGATAAAATTTAGAACCACGTTCTCTGAAATCTACGACCATGACGATCCCAATGATACATTTAATTCATTTATTGAACAAGTTAAATTATTTTATAACCCATGCTTCCCCATTAGACGTATTAAAATACCAACAAGTAAAAAATCAAAATGGATATAGCGAGAACTTAAATTATGTAACTTCAAGAAAAGGCAATTATTATGGACGTCAAGACGACGTTAAAAAAAATATTAAACTGACGAAACGATTTCGAAATAACTAAATATTCAAACTTCTGACAATAAAAGCAAAATGACATGGAAAATAACAAAAAACCCTAAACTGAATGTACCTAATGACTCATTAAATACAATTCAAATTGACAGTGAAACAATCAACAAACCTCAATTAATTGCTGACAAGCTCAACGATTATTTCGTAGAAAATTTGTGCCAGTACCACGATCAGGTAAAAGATCGAGTACTTATTTAATAAATAAACAAAACTCAATGTTCATGGCTCCATGTCAACCGATACAAATATTTAACATTATAAAAAGTCTTAAAAACACTAATAGCGTAGGGTATGACAAAATTTCAAGTAAGATTATAAAACATGTTGCCGATGATTTAATTTCTAAACACTTGAGTCACATTCTTAACCTGTGTAGCAGCCAGGGTGTTTTTCCTGACGGTCTTAAGATCTCCATAGTTAAACCTATATTTAAAAAAGGTAATAAGCAACAGATGCAAAACTATAGACCTATTGCACTTTTGCCATTTTTTCCAAAATTTATGAAAAATATATTTATAATGAGCTATACGCATACTTAGAAAACATGTGATTTTCAGTAACGAGCAAAAAGTTTTCCGGAAGAATATGATAATTAATATGGCTATTTGTGACTTTTTAAATAAAATTCTGACTAATATTAACAATAAGACACCTGTTTGTGCTATGTATTGTGATATGACGCAAGCTTTTGACTGTGTTGACCACAATATTTTAAGAAAAAAACTTGACTCCTTTTTTGTTTGGGTGGGAAATTATCAAATAACTTCTCCCGCTCTGGGTGGAGCGGGAGGGCGTGTCAGACTCTTACTGACTAAAACCCATTCACATTCCTTCAGTTGCCATGTTGCCTGGGGGCCACGATTTCCCTTTCGGCCCATATTCGCAGTCCCGGCAGGCATTGGCCCTAAAACTTAACTCCTATGGTATAAGAGGTAACATTCTGGACTTATTATGCACTTACTTTTCAAAAAGAAAACAATTCACTGCTATAATTGACTTAAATTTAAAAACTAAAGAAGAAGTTATATACCTATCCAAATAACGCACAGTGTATTTTGGAGTACCACAGGGTAGTGTATTGGGTCCCTTACTGTTCTTGATTTATATTAATGACCTGCCCAAAGCCATAGAATTCCCCATAACACTCTTTGCTGACGATAGTACGGTGACAACACCAGCAATAAACCTGAATTATGTGAATGTGATGTCAATAATGCGGTCAATTCATTAATCTCGTGGTTTAATAATAAAAACGGTTGTCTGTAAAGTCGGTTTACCGACGATAGTTGAACATGACAACGTTACAAGAAAATAAGATGGAATGATTGCATTTTTCAAAAGAAAATTTTAATTTTATTTGTTTGATAGATATTTTGTATGGATATAGAGAAGGAGGTATATGGAAATCACAATTGAATTGATCAAGTTACATTTATTTGTACGCATAAATACAATTATGTAATTTTTTTTTTACAATGTTCAGTTTTTACAAGTATGAAAGTAAATCTATGGGTGAATATTTCATTTCGTGCACATTATGATCTTTGGAGAATTGTTAAAAAAATGTGCCTAATCATGTTCATTATTTATTTTTTTGAAAGTGTTTAATGATGTTATGTGAAATATAAAAAAGGGACAGTAATCAGACTTTTAGTTTTGAAGATATTAGCGTTTGTTTTTTTTTGAAGGAACGGTAATGAAATTTAACACAAACGGTAATTAGATAGATATCTATTTATGGTACTGAGATAGAAAAATGGTAATTAATAATACAACAACAGTTTGATAAATCAGCCTTTAATTGCATTAAAACAAACTTATAATTAAACTTCGAAATAGGTACATCTTTTTTCTTTCTTTCTTTATATAATAATGAAACTATAAAATAATACAGAAACAAAACTTAATCATAAAAAACTTTAAAATAATCTTTAATATTGTAGCTTTCTTTACTATTATTTATTTCCTTTATTTCATTTTTAAACATACTTTTTACATTTTTAAATATTCTTATAAAAAATAGTAAAAAAAAAAAGATTTAAAAATATAAAAAATATTTATTATAATTGTAGCTTTTTCTTTGCTGTCTCCTGGCTCTTGGGGTCATATCGCCTATTGACAGAATTGTTTTTCTTCCTTTCTTTTTAGGTATCTTTGGTGTTCTTTTTCTTTTTGTAAATCTGATTTACAAAAAGAAAAAGAATTTAATATTTTCATATCTTTTTCTGCGTGCTATTTTTGCCCTTTCTAGTATTTCTTCTCTTTTACGTCTTCTTCGAGTCATTTTGGTCTAAAACAATATTATTGTTTTTATAGAGACATTATATGACGAACGACAAACGATCACAATATGTTAGTAAGTCCCTTTTAGTCCGTTATTAATTAAATTAATAAACCCTGTGCATTTTTTCTTACTTGTCTTACTTTGAAAAATATAATGGTGTGCTGGTAACCAAAGACAACTGATATGATTGGGAAATTATTGAATATAATGACTGAATTCATATAATCTATCATAACGTATTCGTTATATCCCAAATAAGACAAGTAAGGAAAAATACAATGTATACAGTTTTGAATCACAGAATATAATCATTACCGTTCGTTTCTTCTCATTACCATTCGAATAAAAAAGGACGGTAATTAGAAGGATGGTAATTAGATTTGTAAATATTTTCTATAAATTACCGTTATTTGGAACAGGTACATCATTGTTAAGGTTATCAGCGGAAAAAGAGACTTATACCGAATACATCTGGCAAATAATTCTTTGATAAAAAGAAATATAACTACCTTTCATAACACGAATGGTATGCAGAAATATTCCGAACCACGTCACTTTTTAGACAGGAGAACTTTAATTTACGTAGCTAAAATCACTCTTTCATGCGTGTGTTCGACTCGGTAGCCAAGCGTTGACGTCGTCGAATATTTTGTGCGAAGCGCAGTGCACAGTGACGCTTAAATATTAAAATATCTGATCGAACATACCGTCGAATGGTAATTATGGGAAAGTGTAGGGACATTTTTCAAAGTTGTATGAAACCGCTTAAATATGATCTTCCTTCAACCATAAATCGTCTATGTATAGTTTAACTGTCCTGTTATCCTTATAAGTAATAAAAATGTCGTTCTTCAAACACAGTTTTTAACAGGATGTGCCAATTTGGTAAAATCTGGTAAAAGGGACACAGATGGTAATTAGATTTTAGATACTTTGTTTTAAATTTAGTGCATTTCTAATTTAAAAAAAGTTGTTCTAAGCCTTGTGCCTAATAGAACACCATATTAACTATACAACAAAAACGTTAGGTTCAAATTCTTTCAGCGTTTCATATATTCTTTATCGTCTGCCATGTAATATGCACGAAATGAAATATTCACCCCTATACATATAATAAAATCGTAGCGAAGTCAAAACTGTACATTGAATATTTTTGAAAAAAAGTAATTGCTACGAGGTCTAGGATCGATTCTAATGCCAAAAATATATATTTTTAGAATGTTTGTCTGTTTGTCTGTATGTATGTTCCAGCATGGCGCAAATTCTACTGGACAGATTCTGTTAAAATTTTGCATAAATATTCTCTGTGTGTCTGGTCAAGTTATAGGGTATAAATTATCACGCTATTTGCTATGGGGGATGAGCAATATTACATTATGTCGTATTTTTATGTTCTAGCATGACGCAAATTCTACCGGATAGATTCTGTTAAAATTTTGCATCGATGTTCCCTATAAGTCTGGTCAAATTGTAGGGTATAAACTATCACGCTATTTACTATGGGAGACGAGCAATATTATATTATGTTCGTATTTTTGGAAAAAAATGCGCCATAATTTTAGGATATTGTAGATGGTTATCGATTTAACTTTTTAAATGATTATCATCACGCTATACCTTTATGGAACTAAGCAGTCAATCATGAAATATATAGGAGCAGCTATTTTAGATGAACTTCAAAGAAGCAATTAACTCAGCGGTTGAATGATTGCTTTGCAAACATGGGGTTGTAAGTTCGATTCCCAACTATGGTTTTTTTATTTTTATTTTTATTCACATTTTGTTATACGATTTTTGTTTTTTTTGATTATCTATACATTATAATAAATCTTACCAAGGGGTATCGTATTACCCAGTTACTGGGTTGTAGAGGTCAGATAGGCAGTCGCTCCATGTAAAATACTGGTATTCAGCTGCATCCGGTTAGACTGGAAGCCGACCCCAACATAGTTGGGAAAAGGCTAGGCAGATGATGATATATGTACATTATAATAAAATCGTAGCGAAGTTAAAAGTTTTGAAAGAAAGTTATTGCTACGAGGTCTGGGATCGATTCATATGCGGGAAATATAGTTTTTAGAATGTTTGTTTGTTCCAACTGTAGGGTATATATAGACTATCACGCTATTTGCTATGGGGGATGAGCAATATTACATTATCGTATTTTTCTCTGCAAATTGTAAAAGGACGCGCAAAAAGGTTGGGATATTGGAGATAGTTACCGATTTAACTTTTTAAATGATTATCATCACGCTATACCTTTATGGAACGATGCAGTCAATCAAGATACAATCATATAGGAACGGCTATTTTAGCTTACTTTCAACAAAGCGAATAAGTAAGTGGTTGGACGAATGATTTGAAGTCCTGGGGTAGTAAGTTCGATTTCCATCTGTTTTTTTTTTTAACACTTTTTTTACACTTTGTAAAACGATTTTTTTTTTATTATGTCTGTAATGAATAGTTCATAGAATGTATTAATTCACAAAAAAAGGAAAACTTCGTAAGCTATGGGAAACTACTACGTTACATTCACAAAACATTCAAGGTTGTATTCTGATCATTTAAGAGCTAAATAAAGACTGCAGGAATAAAATGATTTTTTACAGATTTTGACAGCAGATTTGTCCTAGCGATTTTAAAATATATATGTGTGTGGATCTTCTGGAATCACTGCTACACTGCTTCCTGGTGATGAAACAGCGCACGTCATGTTTAAGATTCCCATCGATTTAGAGAGCAACAAAACGCCTGTTTGTGGGGTGTCACGCAACAAAACGCCTGTTTGTGGGGTGTCACGCAACAGTAACAAGAGATGTGTGCTTAGGAATTGCGCTTCATCGTATGGGATGAATGCATTATGGCAAATAGAAAAACAGTGGAAGCTGTAAACAGAACCCTGCAGGACATCCGCAGGAACCAAGATATGATAGGTGGTATCACAGTTCTGACAAACAAAGTGAATACATCGTTGAAAAGGTCGACTCTATGGTCGACAGTTCATAAACTGCGCGTGACCATCATCATGCGAGCTCGGCTTGGCGGAAATTCAAATGCTCAAGAATTCTCCGATGTTCTTCTAAAAGTTGGTGAAGGCACTCTACCAGAGACTTTGAATTTTGAATTTTGATGCCACATATTACCCCGTAGAATTTCTCAATTCGCAAATGGCAAGTGGACTTCCGGTTTTATATCTGTGTAACGGAAACCGGCTCAAAGTCATGTCTTTGTAGAGAAACGTCATCGAGACGGAAATTCTAACAGGTTATAGCGATGGCGAAACAGTGTTTATAGCGGGTATACCACTAATTCCCCACCATTACCAGTTAAAGCGCGTGCAGTTCTCTGGGAGCGTATGCTTTGTGATCAATAACTCACAGGGGCCGACATCGAAGGCTGAAGGCTGCGGGTGTCGACCTCAGGACAAGCTGCTTCTCACACCGACGTCGCTTGCTCCCGAGTATGGTGACTCGGGAATAAAACTACTGCTGGCTGCTGGCTGATATTCTGCTCTTTTCCCTTTCGCTTTACGTGTTTCTAAGCATGGAATGTTTACTTGAAAATTGAGAACTATTTGAAAAATTACCAAGAACATGCTCTGGGGTAACCGAACCTACTTTTTAGAAAAACAAATAAGTTATGGAATACTGTTTCGCTCCTCCACAGGGCGTTAGCGAAACGCGTGTCGAATTTATGTTTGTGTTGCATCCTGTTTTTTTTATAGCTGGCTACTGCTGGCTGCTGAGAATAAAACTACAAACGTAGTACCTATACAGGGAAGTTTTATAAAAATGTGGCTATTATTTTAGTATATTATTGTGATGTCTTACGACTTCCACGCGAACGAAGTCGCGGGCAGAAGCTAGTAATAACATAATATCGAAAGAATCATTACCTTTATCGCCGCAATTATCGTTGCTATAAACAATTGACACCACATTCACTTTTCACTGAACTTCATACTTGACGAAAACATGTATATGTATTATTGTATAGCAGCTGTCCACGCGGACGCATCGCTCACTCAAGTAGGAGAGAGACAGATGTCGAACGATGCCGAACGTGGAGGCCGATTGTGCCTCTTTGTCACTCGTTCCGCGCTCTCGCTTGCACTTCAAGCCTTAAATGGAATAGGCACGCCACAATTGTGGCGATAAGACCCCTCTTTGAGGAGTGGCTTGAGAGACGCCACGGCGTCCTCACCTTCCGCCTGACGCAGGTCCTCACCGGACACGGCTGCTTCGGGGGGTTCCTGTTCAGGATAAGGCGGGAGAAAAAACCCGGGTGTCACCATTGTGTGGATCGGTCTGAGGACACGGTGAAGCATACGGTGGAGGTCTGCCCGGCTTGGGCGGAGCAACGCCGTGTCCTCGTAGAGGCGATCGGTGGCGGTGATCTCTCGCGTCCGGCCCTGGTTCAGGCCATGGTACGGAGCGAGAGGAAATGGCAGGTCGTCACCTCCTTCTGCGAATCGGTAATGCTCGCGAAGGAGGAGGCGGAACGCATGAGGGAGAGGCAAAGTTCGCGCCCTCACGCCCCTAACCGCCGCAGGAGGAGACGCCCGGGGCGGGAATCGCGAGCCGATTTCCGGTCACCGTAGGCGCGGGCTTGCGGACGGTGAGCAATGGGTAGCTCGCCGTCCGATAAGGACCAAGCCCGGGTCGACGGCGCGTTGTGTTCCACGCGCGCCTCAAAGAGATGTCAGCAGAATTGACGGGGTCCGCTAGGGCCAATGCCTGCCGGGGGTTCGAAGAAAACCGATAGGGACATCGTGGCCCCCGGCAACAGGGCAACCGAAGGAACACGGGTGGGTTTTAGCCAGTAAGAGTCTGACACGCCCTCCCGCTCCGCCCAGAGCGGGAGAAGTTATTTGATGATTTCCCACCCAAAAAAAAAAGGCTGAAATGCATGCATGCATGTTTTTTCGTGCGTGCAGCCGGCCCCATCGAATTATAAGACGTTGTCACGTCAATAATTTAAGAATTAATCTTGGAAAAACCCAAATAATGCACTTTGTTCATAAAAACCCAGTTTGAAAATGGGGGTTCAATACCAAAATAACAAAACTGACGATGTAGATAGTGCAAAATTTTTAGGCTTGATTATTGATAGGCAACTCAACTGGAAGGATTACATTGAAGCGCTATGTGAAAAAATTGTAGTTCATCCTAAGCCCTGTATAAACTTGCTCCAACAGTTAACACAGATGCATTACTCACAGCTTACTATGGTCTTGTTGCATCTGTATTTATGATACGGTATTATATTTTGGAGTAATTCAACAAACAGGGAAGCCGCTTTTGAAGCGCAAAAGCGTTCCATCAGAGCCATGTTTGGACTTCAAGCAACGGACAGTTGTACACCGTATTTCAAAAAATTCAAAATTCTGACACTCCCGTCTTTGTACCTATATTTATGAAACTGCTTTATTTGTTAAGTTGAATGCACACTTGTTTCCCCACCTTTCAGATACTGTTAAACGTAACAGGCGGAATGATATGTTACGCGGACGGTGAGCCAAAACAACCTTAATGTGGAAAATATTCTGCATAGCCCCGCAAGTTTATAACAAAATTCCAAAATCAATTAAAGAGTCAAATTTAAATGGATTTAAAAAGAAACTGAAAGACTTGCTGTATATTAAATGTTAGGTGTTATAATTTACACGACTATTTAAATGATATTTTGACATCCAAATTGATTGAGTTAATCTTTTATACTTTGACATCTTACTCTTTGATACTCTAACATTCAAATGATACTTTGACATCTTCTACAAATGGTGTTTTTATGATATTATTATTAACTGACATACCTCAAAATGTATTTCTAATTCGTAATTATGCTATCAATAACGTTAATACTAATAACATGTAATCTCTACCCTGTAATAAATATATGTGCCTAATATTTGCACGCCACACTTGGCAAAATGTGATGATACCATTGACTAATCCATATAATGACCATATAATGTAGGTACCATATTCTAACAAATAAATTATTATGATTATAATATAGCCCTTTATTTATAAATGTGGCTTAAAGTTAAGAGACGTTTGAACGTCAAAACTTAATGGACAAACAGTCGCATAACATTACTTAACTTAAGGCAACACTAACCGACTTTTAATAATTTTATACTGAAGATTACGTCTAAACGAGTAGTGTTAATGACATGGAAAAAACATATGTTAAATTAGAGCATTTTCTTAATAACTTAATTTTTGAATGTTCTAGATTATCTTTGTATTACATAGTGTAATTAATTTGTAAAGTTATGTCTAACGCGGATAAAAAACTGAGAATCACGCAAAAACTATCAAGCGTATTTTTCTGAAACTTTGACCATTTTAAAGATAATTTAATTATTTATCTTTTAGTATACTTGTTTTTTATGCATAATAAATTAATAATGCATCTAATTTAGGACAGCGCTACTTGATGGGCGAGTCCTATTACTAGCTGGACTTACGACGCATTGCGTGAGCTCAGCTCAAAATACGCAAGCTAACCACTCAAGGCCACTGCCATATATGTGCGTCTTAAGGCAATGTTTATAAATAAACCCCATCATACAGTCTACCTTTTTTAACCGTGTACTGCTGAGCATTCGTTCTCATGCAATGCACGTGAAGAATCCTACGTTATTATGATAAACATAGTTTGAATGTAACAATACATACCGTACATTGTTTCTCTTTTCTGTGTATGTTTTACCGGATGTTTTTTTAACCGACTTCAAAAAAAGGAGGAGGTTCTCAACTCAACTGTATTTTTTTTAAATGTTTATTACCTCAGTACTTTCGACTGAGTGAACCGATTTAGATGATTCTTTTTTTTATTTGAAAGCTGATGCTTCCCATTGGGTCCCATTTCAATTTGGTCCAGTTTTGACAATGGCATCCATGAGAAAACCATATAAGTCTTAAAGGGCTTTGAAGGTTTTGGCCCTAACATTAGCCACCATTTTGATTTTTTTTCAAAATCGCGGTGCACAATAAATGTCATATATTTGGATAGGGGACACTTATACAAACATAAAAAGAATTAACATAACATCGTAAAGCGTCACGTTTCTGAGATATTCAAAGATAAAAATAACAATTGTTATAACTAATTTATTTATTTATTTTGTAGTAATTTATGTCGATTAAGTTATTTATTGTTAATCTGAACCAGACAGAGAAAGAAAACAAACATTATAAAAAATATCTTAGCCGTTATTGTCCCACTGCTGGGCAAATGCCTCCCTACCCTCTTTCCACCTCTCTCTGTCCAGAGCTTCCAAGGACCAATCTTTCTAAAGGAGTCCAGCTCATCCCGCCATCTCCGTCTGGGCCTGCCGCGATGTCGTTTGCCATTAAGCGGGACCCACTGGGTCGTAAGTTTGGCCCATTGATCGTTTGACATGCGGCAGATGTGTCCAGCCCAATTCCATTTAACCGTGGCAGCTTTCCGAGTGACAACAGTTATTTTAGTGATGGAACGGATTATTGTATTCTTAACCCGTTCCACAAGTTTGATATATATATATATTATAATACTAATCATTTATTTTGTTCATTAAAATCTTTTTAATACAATCGGAACATAAGAATATGAGATAAATGTGTCGAATTACAATGATATTTTTGTAGGTAAATATGAAATAATTGAACACCTAGTGGATAAAACATAAGATTTATTAATCATATTCGATATAAATAATATCATCCAAGAAGGCAGCGGGAGGCTGAATAGGATATTCTTGATGTCGCGCCCATGCCATATACCATATAATACACATAACATGGGTGCAACATCTAAGTGTTCGTTTTCCTACAATGCAATTACAATAGTAGCCAATTATTTTATTCCTGCCTAGTACTTTGTACTATCGAGCAAGATGTAGACAAAATAAATTCAATTGTTTTGGTGTCTTGAGTGGATTCGGGCTCTTAAAAGCCAAGGATCAGAAACGACAATGTTGTATTGACTCAAGTCATAACTTCTTCCCACAATTCAATAAAAAAAAGCGGACAAGTGCGAGTCGTACTCGCCCATGAAGGGTTCCGTAGCAGCAAGTAACGATAAGTTTACGATTTAAGACGTATTAAAAAAAAACTACTTGCTAGATCTCGTTCAAACCAATTTTCGGTGGAATTTTACATAGTAATGTACATCATATATTTTTTTTAGTTTTATCATTCTCTTATTTTAGAAGTTACAGGGGGGGGGACACACATTTTACCACTTTGGAAGTGTCTCTCGCACAAACTATTCAGTTTAGAAAAAAATGAAATTAGAAACCTCAATATCATTTTTGAAGACCTATCCATAGATACCCCACACGTATGGGATTGATGAAAAAAAAATTTTTGAGTTTCAGTTCTAAGTATGGGGAACTCCAAAATTATTTGTTTTTTTTCTATTTTTGTGTAAAAATCTTAATGCGGTTCACAGAATACATCTACTTACCAAGTTTCAACAGCATAGCTCTTATAGTTTCGGAAAAAAGTGGCTGTGACATACGGACGGACAGACAGACAGACAGACAGACAGACATGACGAATCTATAAGGGTTCCGTTTTTTAACGGAACCCTAAAAAATCGGGGTGTCCTCATTCGGCGGGGGGTATACTTTTATCTCTTTCGCTCATAACTGAAATATTACCTACACATGATGCAATTATGTTTTCATAGTTCAGTATGCTTACCTGAAGAGACAAAAACAAAAAAATCCTGTTTCTTCAAGGTTCAGTTTTCGACTTATATTTCGGTGAATAACTCCAAAACCTGACGCTTTAGGATATTATGTTTCATGAAATTTTTTGTTTGTATAAGAGTCCTCTATCTAAATATATAACTATCGTTGTGCACCGCGATTTTGAAAAAAAAACAAAATAGTGGCCGACGTTAGGGCCACCCTCCATACAAAAATATTCAAACCCCTTTGCATTAAGTATGTCAGTGTTATTTACATAGCAGATAGTGGTGTTCGAATTTGTGTGGGGTAGGTAGCACAACTAAAAGTGAAAAATAAAACATTTTACAAAAAAAATAAACAACGGACTTCCAAAAAAAAAAACACTACAAAGTAAAAAATAACTTTAATTTCGGAAGTCGGTGGCAAAAAACAAAAATTCAAAACCAACCCAACTAGCACACAAGCTGCTTATATCACTTCTTTACCCCTGAATGTGCTATAATAGCTGTTCAAGGGGTTTACTATAATACTTAGGTGGTTCAGTAGCGTATTTAATCTTTCTTTAACAGGCATGTGGTACAGTAGCCGTACAACAGTAAATATAATCCCAATGGAGATACAACAGCGTGTTATAGAGTTATTGTACGAGCATTTGATATAGAGTTATAAATACCTTTTAAAACACCGCTAAGTCTTAAAGAGGGCTTTAATAGTTAAAAGTGTTTAAATGGAGTTATAAGCTTTCTTTAAAGCACTTTGGGTTGTATATTGCATATTTCTAAATGTCTAAGCGGTTAAATAGTCCTTATTACCGCCTTTGAAACTCTGTATCTACAGCAGAGAATTATAATTCTATAGTAGCACATAGGTTGTTATAGTTGTGAATTTTACAGCAACTGTATCGTAAATAGCTGAGTAAGGCAAGAAAACCACGCCTTATAATGCTAAAAGCTCGAAAATTTCGTTTCTAGCGTCAATATAGCGGCTGAAGTGGCACAAAAGTGTTTTACTCATTTAATTGCTTCATTGTGACTCCATTTTGTAAAAGATTATCGCGTGAATTTGTCATGGATAACCAAAAAGTGTGGAAATTTAGAAAAAAATACGGTAGTGTGAGGAAAAAAATTTGCAAAGAATATCGGAATATAATTAATAATCGACCAGAACATAGTGACGGCGACTAGAACATAGGATAATACTCTGCTCACAAACTCTTTCGTATTTAAGTGCAACCTACCCTACCAACCCTACCCGCCCTACCTGCCCTACCTGCCCTACCCTGATCATATGTGGAAGGTACATACAAGTAACGGCACAAATAAATATGTGACATTGAAGAAACATCAAAACTATATGACGAGACAAGCGACGCCTCGGTAGCAAAAACATGTGACCTCTCAGAATGCATAAATATCGAATATACCGGATGACTTTTTTTTACCGTCTTGAATTTTTTACAGGATGTTCTACCCATGAATATAAATAACTTTCACTATGGGAGCAACTCTGAAATCACGAAAAAAAAATCAGCTGTTTCATACATTTTGGTCAACTAGGTATTGAACTTTTGTATAAACAGCAGATTTTTTTTTTCGTGATTTCAGAGTTGTTCCCATAGTGAAAGTTGTTTATATTCATGGGTAGAACACCCTGTAAAAATTTTGAGATGGTAAAAAAAATCATCCGGTATATTATAAAAAAACATAATTATTGCAATTTTTGCTATAAAAATCAGAATAAGACATGCCCAAAATAGCATTTTTTTATTACCTTTTCAGTCGTCAATCGACAATAAAAATAGACTCCGTGAATCGATTCTGAGAGTATTAAAAACAAACGCCACGTGTCTTCATTTTCTAATTGATAGTGAAAGAGCAAACACTAGTGATACCTAGTACTCTTGGGTGATACCTAGGTATGTCCTTTGTATGTGGCATACGTATGGAATGGCAAAACTGTAAGCTAGTGGAAGGATCGAAAATAGTTTGAAAACAGACCTACACTATCCTCCCACCTTTTAACAGTTAAATTTGAAACCATTGTAAAAGCCAAATTTTTTTTTTTTTTTTTTTTTTTTTTTTTTTTTTTTTTTTTTTTTCAGTTTCTTGCCCGCTCTTCTCCATAGGAAACGAACAATTATAAAAAACACAAATCCTGCATTGCGCAGTTAGAGTTTACCGAGCGATCGACATACATACAAGATTTCAACTTCAAACTGATGGGCAGTTGCCCGCCAGACACAACACCCGTCTGGTCGGAGGATCCTCCCTTTTCTATGGTGGATGAGTGAACTTTACACCCTGTTCCTCATGCTCCTAAATTGGTGACCCCGAGTATGAACGTCAGCGCAGCCTTCGAGCAATTACTTCGGCGTGACGTCATCATCATGATCACTCCCGCAAGCTTTCGTGAGGCGACTCACACAGCCGGCCAGCACCCACGGCTTCAACGGGTATCCTGACCACCAGCATGCAGCGAACGCGCATTCCTGGTCATCACCCTCAGCCTCATCACCCCGACTCACTGGGGAATCAACTCAATCACCCCGACTCACTGGGGAATCAACTCAATCACCCCGACTCACTGGGGAATCACCACAGACAGTTCCGACTCACCGCGAACTATGTGGCACCCGGTTTCGACTCACTGGAACCACAGCTGGCACCGTGAAGCATCGCAAGATTCAGCCCACTATCGACCTCCGGTCTCCGGAGGGGAGTGATGTAGCGGTTACACCGCCACATACGAACTACGTATCACAGACATGACGTCACACAAATCCTGCATTGCGCAGTTAGAATTTACCGAGCGATCGACATACATACAAGATTTCAACTTCAAACCGATGGGCAGTTGCCCGCCAGACACAACACCCGTTTGGTCGGAGGATCCTCCCTTTTCTATGGTGGATGAGTGAACTTTACACCCTGTTCCTCATACCCCTAAATAGGTTATGTGAAATAAAATGTTTTGAATTTAAAGAAAAGTTTAACTATGAACTTGTGACTCGCATCTACTTTAAAATTCATAATTTTTGCCATTATCTTCATCTTTACTCTATATATTATAAATAAAAATTAAAGATTAAGTCCTTATAGTAATATAAAGTAAACGCGTCAGTTATTCAGTGCAGACTAACTTTATTGTATCTACCTTCACATGTCAGAGCCATTTATAATTTATGTCGTCGCGAATCTCTCAGGGAACTATTTAAAAAGATTAATATTATGACGGTGCCTTGCCAATTCATCTATGAAAATATTATGTATGTAAGGAAAAATCTGCATCTTTTTAAGAAAATAAGTGATAGACATAATTTTAATACTAGAAATAAAGATAAAATAGATCAACCATTTTTCAGATTATCCAAAGTACAAACATCTTTAATGGGGTACTGTGTTAAATGTTACAACAAAATACCTTGTAGGTAATATATTACAATTAACTGAAATAAAATTTAAAACTCATATTAAAAGTACTCTTTGTAAACAAGCATATTACAAATTAGAGGATTATATTCTAGATAAGAATGCTTGGAAGCATGCTGGTCTAGCTCCATAGGACAATTTAGAGTCTAGACAAAATCAAACTGGTTGCTAATTTAATTGTGTAATTAAATATTATATTTTTTTTTTACATTCTGTGATTACTTGAACTCACACACTGACTAATTAGTATCACTTGTATTTTTTTTTAGGATTATCGCATAGGTACCTACTTTTACAATGCTTGTAAATATGTGAACACCATGTATCCATTACATAATTATTTTTTCTGTCATTGCTTCATTTTTAATTATTTTTACCTATTATGGTATAGTAATCTTATTCCAGGTGCATCGTCTTCACATATAATTATATAATTAATGTAGGTATACAAAATATTGTAAAATATTTTAAAAGAGTAAAGGTGGAGTTTCTTGCCCATTCTTCTCCATACGAAAACTACCTTTTGGAAGGGACGACTAGAATTAATTCTATTTTTTGTATTTGACGTTCAAAAGTGCCTTTTTGTGCCTAATTGAAATAAATTATTTGACTTTGACATGTAGTAAGTACATTCAAAAAACAAAAGGTTCACGTTTACACATCATAATCTTCCTACCATTGTCCCATGTTACGTGGGGTTGGCGCACACGTTTTCTTTTTCCACTCTCCCCTGTCAACCGTCACGCTATCATTCACTCCCTTCTCTTTCATATCATTCCTCACACAATCCTGCCATCTTTTCTTTGGTCTTCCTATCCCGCTCCATCCATCAACATCAAAAGGTTCACATATTCCTTTTATTAAATGTCGGTAGTGGTTATAGTGCATTAAAAAGGGCGAAGTAAAGTATTCTGAGATTTTCACGGTACAGAAATTATATATATCTATAATCTATACAAATAAATAAATCTGAAGTGCCTGTTTGTAACGTCAAAATAACAGCTATGTACTAAATGCATATAAAAGTATATACCTACGGAACTTATAACAAAAAAACAATTGTTTAAATGTTTGTCTATTTGTTTGTTCCAGCCAATCTCCGAAGTGGAATCTTTTTCTAAAATAAAAGTAGCCTAGTTCTGCTAGGCTACTTTTATTTTAGAAAAAGATTCACGGTCCACGTGGGCGCAGCCGCGGGAAGCAGCCAGTTGTGAAATAAAAACGCATTTTTGCATTAACTTTGTTGTTTTAAAACGTTCAAGAATAGTGAGTTTTTTTTTGCTTTTCTGTTTTTGTCCTATACAGTGAGCTCCCCAGACATAAACCACTCACATCTAAGGATGTCAACAACGTGAAAGTCTAACAAAAACTAGCTTTTAAAATAACATGCTAAGTTTAATATGCAATATAATTATATTTTACTAGCTTTTACTCGAACTGCATGCCCTGTGGCGAGCAGAAGAAGAATTTATGTGACAACAGTACAGACGAAGCCACATTGCATTCATAAAGTGGCGACCTTCTTCTCAAACGGACATCTGTACGTAGGTTGCTCCCGAGTCACCAGTCTTGACTCTCTTCATATTTTGACTGCTGAGACCAAACTACAAACGTAGTTTTTATAAAAATGTGGCTGTTATTTTTGTTTATTATGGTGTCATTATTTTATATTGTGGTTGTCTTATGACTTCCACGTGAACGAAGTCGCGGGCAGAAGCTAGTGAAGTAATAAAAAGAAAAAATCATGGGTCCTATTTTTTAATACAGCTCTATCAGCTGCATATTTGTCAGAAGATGATAAATATCAGATTTTCACAACAGGTGTTGTTCAATAGGTAAACCAGAAATCTTTGAAAATAAACTTAAAAAATTCTCATCTGGCACCAATCACTTCTCAGTTTTATAAATTACGACAAATATGAATTACTGGAAAATTATATTTATTTATGTTATTTTATTTATTATGTTATACAGTGTGAGTCTTCATAATGTGCACATATCAAAATCTATGCTTATTTTTAACGACAGAAAAATATTTAAAAATCTAAATGGAATTTAAAAAAAAAATTACAAAACTGTGTAACTTTTAAACTGAATCAGATATCGCGATGAAACAAACTCCATAATGATAGGAAGTAAGTAGGCGTCCACATAAAATTAAAATTGAGAAAAAAACTACCCTCAATTGAAAATAAACATGTTTTTTTTAGTAAAAATCTGTATTTTTTCATCAATTTTTACAATAATTGTAAAATTTATAAATAAAATGCCCAAGAGAATAATAAAAAAAAAAATTGGTATAAAAAAAACAATTTTTTGACCATTTTTTCCATCGATAAAATTAAGCATAGATTCCTTCATTTCGATATGTGCACATTATGAAGACTCACACTGTATTATATTATTTTAATGTTGCAAATACTTAAATCTTAAAGTAAATTGAAACCTTGTTTCGATAACACTCAAGAGTTTCGACAAAAATTTGGAAGAATGCATTTATTTTTCAAAACCAGGTAACCGTCGTTGTGGTTTCGTCCTTAATAATAAGTTGTTGAATGTTACTTTATAATTTTACCTAGCAAAGCCTAAAATACAATTAGACCACGTAACAATTCGGGCAGTTGTTGAATGTTACTTTATAATTTTAGCTAGCAAAGCCTAAAATACAATAGACCACGTAACAATTCGGGCAGTTGTTGAATGTTACTTTATAATTTTAGCTAGAAAAGCCTAAAATACAATAGACCACGTAACAATTCGGGCAGTTGTTGAATGTTACTTTATAATTTTAGCTAGCAAAGCCTAAAATACAATAGACCACGTAACAATTTTCATGTTTAAGTTTGATCGCAATATTAGCCAGGAGGTGCTAACAAATCAAATATGGATTATACAAAAATATCGTGAATTCGATTTAATTCAAGCGTAGGTAGTCTAGGAGTTGGTACATATTTTTTCTATTTTTACATTATTTTTGTTAAATGATGATGCCGCAGAAGTAAACGCATGCAACGCTAAATGAAGCCGACAATTATTAGATTTAAGAGCGTGCTTTCTAAAAGTTGGGAACGTCGCTAATAGCTGTCAAATATTTACCTATTTTATTAATTTGTTAATATTATTGTATCGAAACATGAAATATCGCTCTATATTGAACTAAAATATTAATAAATAATGAATCGCAATTATAACACTGAATTTGATGTTGGTTTAAATAGGTTAGGTCGTTTAAGGTGTAAAAATTTGGAAAGTTTCCAAATACTTTTTTTACATCTAAAACTAAATATTCACTTATATTGTATTATATTGGGTATTAATTATTGCATTTCATCATCAATAATTTAGTTCACTATACAGCGATATTTTATGTTTCCATACAGTAATATTGCCAAATTAATCAAAACAGCGAAATATTTGACATCTATTTGCGACGTTGTCCACTTTCAGAATGTATGCTCTTAATCATGGCAGATTACAGAAGTTTATTAGTCATAATTGTACGAGCCGTGTCCCCGATGGAACTTCCCATTGCAAAAACGAAGAATTTCTATTTCTAATTTATATTTAACTTTCATCCCCTATTACCCCTTTAGGAGGCGCCATGGTACGGAGCGAGAGGAAATAATGGGAGGCCGTCACCTCCTTCTGCGAAGCGGTAATGCTCGCGAAGGAGGAGGCAGAACGTGTGAGGGAGAAGCAAATTTCGCGCCCTCACGCCACTAACTGCCGCAGGAGACGCCCTGGGCGTCGCAGGCCGATTCCCGGGGCACCTTAGGCGCGGGCTTGCGGACGGTGAGCAATGGGTAGCTCGCCGTCCGATAAGGACCAGGCCCTTGTCGACGGCGCGTTGTGTTACACGCACACCTCAAAGAGATGTCAGCAGAATTGACGGGGTCCGCTAGGGCCGATGCCTGCCGGGGTTGCGAATAAAACCGAAAGGGAGATCGTGGCCCCCGGCAACAGGGTAACTGAAGGAACACGGGTGGGTTTTAGTTAGTAAGAGTCTGACACGCCCTCCCGCTCCGCCCAGAGCGGGAGAAGTTATTTGAAGATATCCCACCTAAAAAAAAAATGGTTTGACTTTAAAAAATCCTTCCTTCATGCTCACTTTTACTATTGTATAGGATGTCTCAGAATGTGTTTCGTTTTTAGATGTTAAATAAAAAACAACAATATCAATTAAAACTCGTTTTAGTTATTGTTAAATTAAAGAGCAGTTCTTGAAGTTTATTTATGAAAAATAACCTTTTGCAAATACGCACCATTCACTTGTTCACACTCATTTAACCTGGAGCTAAAATTTTCAATCATTCAATCATGTTCTTCAGTAATTCCTTGCTTCGAAAACAATCAGGTTGGGTGGCAATGGATTGTTACTGAAACTTTACTTTTTAGGTAGCCCCATAGGAAAAACCAGCCAAGTGCGTATCGGACCACGCACAATGAAGGGTTCCGTAGTTGGGATGAATTTATCCCAAAAACAAACTTAACTTTGTAGTTGAAAAATATGTTCTCCCATACATTCCGTATGGGAAAACATGTTTTTACAACTGCAAAGTTAAGTTGGTCGATTATTACTCGTTAACTTGTAGAGCCTACTTAGCTATAATAGTTTTCCTTTTAATTTCGTTATATAACCTACTGTTGTGATTTTTTTCACAAATCCAAAATCAACCATTTAGCTGGCAGGGGGGGGACACTTGACTCTAACAAAAATTTGCACTTTAAAGCTTAATATTTTGCAAACGGATCCCTGAATCCAAAAATGGTTTTCACAAACTCACAATGTTTTTGAAGGACCTTTCCAATGATACCCCTCGCCATGGGTAAAAAAACAAAAAAAAAAAACATCACCACTTTACGTGTATGAGAGGTACCCTAAAAAAATTTTTTTTCATAATTTTGTTTTACCACTTTGTCGGCGTAATTAATATGTATACCTATGCCAAATTACAGCTTTCTAGTACTAAGGGTCTCGGAGCTAGACCGCGGACAGATAGACAGACAGACAGACGGACATGACGAAACTATAAGGGTTCCTTGTTTACTACGGAACCCTAAAAATCAGCAGGCGTTAAATCAGGGCTCCTCGGTGGCCAGTTAATGTCTCCTCAGCGACTTATCACTGTTCCAGGGAATAAATCGTGAAGAGCAGCTAATGAGTCATTTGTAACATAAGGAGTGGCTCCATCTTGCTGGAAAAAGGTGTTGCGGTTATAACTATACTGGTTTTGCATTTCTGTAGCCAAAAAAGTCCGGATCATATGGCAATATCGATCAGAAGAAATTGGTCAATTCAAAAACGAAAAACATTCTGAGACACCCCTTATAAGGAACTATTGTGCAAAAATGTGTGCCTCTAGACCCAGCGGTTTAGGCTATGCGTTGTCAGTGAGTGTATGAAAGAATTTAAGTTTTTTTTTCTAAGATTTTTATTAAGTAGGTAAATATTATTATGATAGCTGATCTTACTTGCCTAAATACAGTTTTACATATACTTACGTCTTTATTAAGAAAAAAAAAAGGCAAGTGTTCATTTATTAAATTTATTGACTGTTTTAGAATCATGATTTTATAAATATTCACTACAGGAGCTCCTATATACAGGCTGTCACAAAAATAAATTCATATTTTACACTAATTCTTTTCTACTCGTTAAAGATTTCAAAATAAATAACTTATTTATAGTAACAAGAAGACCTTTATGTTTATGACACTCTGTACAACTGCGACTTTTAAAAAAATGCAAAATTATATTCGACAATAATATTTTAACATGATTATTTGATTAATAAATCAACTGAAACTTATATGTAGGTACAAAAAATTATTTATGCAATGATAAAATAAAAACTCATGCAATTATCATTGAAAATCAAAGCTATACAATTTAACTCATTAAAATCAGTGTGCTACTTTACAAAATTAATTTAAAAAAAATACATTTTTAATTTTATTGAACTTACAGATTGCAACATTTAATTGTACATTTACATATTGATATTTCTACAATTTCATTTTATTACACATTTTTTACATATCTTGCAACCACTTCTACCGCTTTATACTTGCTTCAAAAAGTCAAGATTGTAAAAAGTTTTAAAGTTCATTTACTCAACAAAAATAAAAGTATTTCAGTGGTGTATGCATCTTTATCTAAAAATTTGTTTTAACTTTTTATTTTTGCACGTTTGAACTCTCATCTAAGAATTTCCTAAAATCTAATTTGATTTGTAAAACTATTAAAAGTCACATACTTAATTAAACTAAAATAAAATGTTTTACATGTATACTTTACAAAGTACAAGAAACCCGCAATAGAGTGGGACACTGTCTTCCCAAAGGGTTTCACTGGTAGGTATTTGGACAATTATACAATAAGAGCAAAAAAAAAAGAAATGTTCTCGGTTACTTTTTCTATTATCACAAAATCCAACAAAATTGGGCCCCCGATTTATAGATTTTTTACTGAAAAAACCACCCAATCAGGTACTTTCCTAAACAAAAATTAAGTTGAAATGCACTATTACTAAAAAATAATAAGAAAAGATACTAGTTATTGAAATAGAAGAAGATGATTGCAAGAAATAAATCAATCTGAAACAATCCTAACTTAAGCCTACTTACATGACGTAATAAAGCTCTCTTGACCGCAAGACATTAATGTTTTGCACTAGACCACTTCCTCAATCATAATCACTTAAAGTACCATTAAGTATAGATACAACATTCCTGGTATCGCAACCAGCTCTAGATTCCCACTGTTCGGGCACCAATGAGGAGCTAGAACTAAAAAAAAGATGACATTAACTAAGCAAAACCATATCAACAATATTATATCTACAAAAAAAAATCAGCTGACGAAAATTATAACTTCTATTTATTTACAAAATTACTGATCTTGTCACAAAAAGTAAAAAAATAAACATGCAAAATGTTCAAACAGTAAAAATAAAGATCGTTTTTGCGACAGAATCAATTGATTGTAAAAATCAATTAGGATCTTGTAGTGCAGAAATAACAATTAGTTAATCGATGTGGCCAATTTAGATCAATTTGTTCAGAGAGCTGTAAACATAGACAATTATCTTATTAAGACTAGAATGGAAGATACAAGAAAAAAAAAAACAGAAAAAAAAGTAAAAGAAAAGAATGACACAGAATTTCAACTTAATACCAAACTGTGAAACGCAAACATTTGAACATCCTGTTGTGATGATAGAAAAATAATTACATTGTACTAATGAAGATGGTGAACAACTGAATATATTTTGAAATAGATCAATAAAATGGCCTTTTTGAAACAGTTATAAACAAGATAATAGTGATAATATTTACACTTGACAGTTCATGTAACACGTAAGGGCCACATTATATCAACGCGGTATAATTTTAGGGGTTGATTGTATCGAAGGTGAAGCCCTGACCATCACCCATCACCCCAAAGCCCGGTGGTAGCTTTAACCCCATTCCTGATGTAGACGAATTATTAAGTTTGTTTAGTAAATTGTAATTAATCAAGCTTTTAAAGTTGAATTATTGACATTTAATAATTCCTGTGTATGTTCTATACCTACCAGTTATAAAAATGCCAATTTCTTATACAAATTTTTTGATTAGATGAGAGTTCAAATAAATATCATAGAAAATACATAGAACATTAAACTTAATTTAGATTTTATCACTAGGAAATAAAATTTAACTTTCTTTAAACTTGTTCAAATCCATAGAAAGTATTTTGGGACTACCACACGGCTCTGGTTCATTGCTGAAAGTAGAAAAAATATTTTTATATAAATTATTGTATCATGTCCGCTGAATGCGGGAAGCACAGAACCGGTCGAAGTGGAGGTGCTTGGGGGAGGCCTATATCCAGCAGTGGACGTCTTCCGGCTAATGATGATAATGAATGTCTGATTGCCAAAACATGAGGGCAAAATGATTACAATTTTGAATCGAATTAATTAAATTTAAACTGCCTCGTTGGTCTAGTGGTCGCAAGCGCTACTGCTGAGCATGAGGTCCTGGGTTCGATTCCCGGGTCGGGCAAAGTGTTATTGGGTTTTTCTATCTGGAATTTCTCAGTAGCAGCCCGGAGTCTGGATTTGTGCCCGGTTGATGGCAATAGGCTCGTCCCCTATTACATGGGACTTAAACATAACTGGCGAAATGTGGGTGTACCTGCTACAGGGACACCTCTGCCCAACCCTTCGGGGAAACAAGGCGTGATGTTATGTTATGTAATTACTTAAATAAAACAGACATAAATTTTATGTAGAATTTGAAGTCATCGTCGCGGACTTTCTAGACAGTAACCGTAAAATAATTTTCTGCAATACTCACCCAAATAGATCGGCTCTGAGAAAAGCTGCAGGCGGCTGCGATAACAATTCTATGCCGTCTCGGTTGTCGCAAATAAGGCGAAACATCGACACCTTCTTTATCTCTTTTAATTGACCTGTAATTAATGAAAATGTAATTTATTTATAAGAGGCCACTTACAACTCATCATTCATTCTACCACAGAACAGAGGGACTAAAAATTAAAGGCCCTTTAATTAACCGACTTCCAAAGAGAGGAGGTTCTCAATTCGACTAGTGTGATATCGATGTCAATAATTTAAAAAAAAATCTAACTTGAACAGACAGCTGTGCTGCTGGGGAGTTTGTTGCGCCACTTCTTCTTCCCAGCTAAAGGCACTAGGAAGTGGTGAAGGGTTTTGGGGGACTGTCTTATGTAATTTTGACGTTCGAAAAGTGCTGATGCTCAGCCCAGTTTGAATAAATAACTTTTGAACTTGAGAATTTTTTTTGTTTATATGTTTGTTACGCGATTACTCCGCCAATCATGAATTGATTTTGATGATTATTTTTTGTTTGGTAGATTGTTGTTTCAGAGAAGGTCCCATATAAATTTTATTAACTTTGCTTGGGTAGTTTTTGAGTTAGCTTCAATAATACGTATTTTTTCCCACTTAGTATGTGGATTATATGATAACTTCCTATCACTGTTATTTACATAGTAGGTAGTGGTATTCGAATTTATGTGGGGTAGGTACCACAGCTAAAAAGTGAAAAATAAAAACTTTTTACAAAAAAAAAACAACCGGCCTAAAAAAAAAACACTACAAAGTGAAAAATAACTTTAATTTCGGAAGTCGGTGACAAAGAACGAAAATTCAAAACCAAAGATACCGACTTCCAAAATTAAAGTTATTTTTCACTTTGTAGTTTTTCTTTTTTCAGTCCGTTGTTTTTTTTTGTAACTGTATTTTTTAACGTATTTTATTATAGCGGCGATAGTAATACACTATCTGTGAAAATTTCAACTGTCTACCTATTACGGTTCATGAGATACAGCCCGTTGACTGACAGACGGACGCATATTTTCCCCCAATTTGTTATTTACGTGTTTTTTTATCTTTCTTGCGTCATGTTTACCACATTTTCTTTCTTTCTTCTTAGACGGATGGACGGTCCGACAGCAGAGGTATAGGGTTCCGTTTGGCACTCTTCGGGCACGGAACCCCAAAAAAGAAAACGTGTTTCGACTTACTTGGTGTAAACGCCCCTGGATAAACATCAGGTCCATACTCATAGTAGAAGCGATCCCCCTTCTTATGCCTGGCGAACTGGTCAGCGATGATATTGGCGAAGGTCGGGCCCACTATCCCGCCGTCCACTGGTTCCTCCAGCAACCCTCCCACCCAGAGGTCTATGTCCTCTGGGTGCTTGTATACTGAGACGAGGCGTTGAGCTGCCTGTGGAAGATGAATTTAAGATTAACGAGATGGAAAATTCTTTTAAAAAAATTATACCAGCTTCCGACGTTATACATAGTTCTAAGAACGTGGGCCTAACCAGTCGATCATTTCCTATTGCCGGAGCAAAAATATCCAATCATGGTCAGTCGAATAAAAGCAATGTACATTGCTGGCATTAGGCATAGAGCATAACCCTCAATCTTTACCAAAGCTGCTGATCAGAACCCAAGTTCTGCTGTATACAAAAGTATTCGCATTAACTCTAACAATAACTGTCATCCTTGATTGAGGTGAAAATATGGGCAGGCTTGAAAATTCGATGATGATGGGTGCCCGTAGAGAGGTTTTTTTTTGTGATTTGGACCTTTTTTTTGGGTGGGAAATTATCAAATAACTTGTCTCGCTCTGGGCGGAGCGGGAGGGCGTGTCAGACTCTTACTGACTAAAACCCACCCGTGTTCCTTCAGTTGTGTGTTGTGTTGCCTGTGTTGCCAGGGGCACGGTATCCCTTTCGGACTTTTCCGCGACCCCGGCAGGCATCGGTCCTAGCAGACCCCTTCAGTTGTACTGACATTTCTGTGAGGCGCGCGTGGAACACAACGTGCTGTCGACCCGGGCCTAGTCACTTCCTTATCGGACGGCGAGCTACCCATTGCTCACCGTCCGCAAGCCCGCGCCTACGGTGGCCGGGAATCGGCCTGGGATTTGTGATTTGGCCCTAAAAAGCTACTTAAGGCCCAAAAGACCTACTTGATACTAATAATACTTACGCTGGGTGCAAACTGCTGAAACTCAGTGTACGGTTCCAGTCCTATTAGTTTCCTGTACTGGTTGTATGTGTTCAGTCCATGATCACGTCCACGCTGGATATTGATGGCCGCCAGGTCCATACCATAGGGGTTGCCTCCGTGGAACATGTAGCGAGAGAGCTGAAAATATGGAGATTATAAGTTTTTGGTCAACCACTGGTTAAAGAACGGATTCACATTTTCGGTATGTATAAGCTACTGAGGTATGTAACATCTCAAAGGAAACCTATAGGGCGATATTTTAACAGTTAAAAACCCCCAATACAAACATTTCCCCAATTTTCTTTCGTGCTCCATCACCAGACCCTGTTCACTATATATCTATAACCTACTCATTGAGACCATTCCAATGAGCCCAAACACGATACCTGTGCTGTAAGTTGGGAAGGGAGTTGTATATCCTGCAAATTTCAGGTGATGCTGCAGCATCAGTTCAAGGCTACTATGTTCTTCTATCATTGCAGTAAAAGAATACCAAATTTCAAATTGATCAGATCTGTGGAAGATACTCAGATCCATTCATCAACTATAAAAGAGCTGATAATCTTCAAACGGCTACACCGATTTTGATAAAACATGTCCAAGAACCATAGTTAGAAAACCTGAACCTGAAATTCAAATCGCACCTTCATTTCGAAATCGTCACTAAACGAAATTTTCACGAAATTTTGATAATAACGCCATCTTACATAAATCGGCAAAATCTAAATCGTAAACTAATTCTCCTGTAAAATTTAGTTTTTTCATTTAGTAACGGTTTCTAAATGAAGGTGCGAAATATAAAAACCGGCCAAGTGCGTGTCGGATCACGCACAATGAAGGGTTCCGTAGTTGGGATGAATTAATCCCAAAAACAAACTTAACTTTGTAGTTGAAAAATATGTTCTCCCATACGGAATGTATGGGAAAACATGTTTTGCAACTGCAAAGTTAAGTTGGTCGATTATTACTCGTTAACTTGTAGAGCCTACATAGCTGTGATAGTTTTCCTTTTAATTTTGTTATATAAACTACTGTTGTGATTTTTTTCACACACCCAAAACCAACCATTTAGCCGGCAGGGGGGAGGACACTTGACTCTAACAAAAATTAGCACTTTAAAGCTTAATATTTCGCAAACGGATCCCTGAATCCAAAAATGGTTTTCACAAACTCGCAATGTTTTTAAAGGACCTTTCCAATGATACCCTTTACTATGGGTTAAAAAAGAAAAAAAATAACATCACCACTTTACGTGCATGAGAGGTACCCTAAAAAAAAATGTTTTTAATAATTTTATTTTACCACTTTGTCGGCGTAATTAAAATATATACCTATGCCAAATTACAGTTTTCTAGTACTAAGGGTCTCGGAGCTAGACCGCGGACAGACAGACAGACAGACGGACATGACGAAACTATAAGGATTCCTTGTTTACTACGGAACCCTAAAAACCGCATTATAATCGGTTCATCCGTTTATGAGCTACGGTGCCACAGACAGACACACATGGGGGTCAAACTTATAACACCCCTCTTTTTGCGTCGGGGGTTAAAAATATAAATATCGTAATAACTTTTCTACGAGATTCATTGGAAGCAGTATAAATAGGAACACTTTGGCTCAAGCCTTTGGAGCAGATCCTCAGCGACGGTGGTTCCAATCACACTAAAAACTATACCCTGGCCTTTTGCACCCCTACTTATATGAATACCGGTTATAAGCTTACCCCTTCAGTAACAAAAGGATCCACCGACTGCATTGGCTGCGAGGACAGTCCGATCAGCAACCTGTCCAGGAAGTGACGCAGGCGCATCCTCGTTGGTTGGAACATCAGCTCGGGGATGGATATGGTCTCGAATACTCCACCCATTTTGGGACTCTGAATCCTTAAAGAAAAAAATATTCTATTTAACCTATACTGTTCCCACTGCTGGGACACAGGCCTCCTTTCGGTGAGAGGGAGTGGGCCGTAGTCCACCACGCAGGCCCAGTGCGGGTAAGTAGATTTCACATGTCTTCGAATTTTTGGTTCTAGGTCATGCCGGGTTCCTCACGATGTTTTCCTTCACCGTTTTGATAGCAATGATGATGAAATAATTTACATAAAGTAAAGAAAGAAAGAAAGAAAAATATTTTATTTGGGACACGCACAGGAAATACAGACAGAAATAAAAAATTAAATTAAAGCGCCTGTCTGGGTCCGAACCTATAACCTACAAGTCGTAAGTCGCGGCCGCAACCACTGAGCCACCACTGCTCTGTATACTTGTTAGTGTCTGATCAAAATAACCCTTTTCTGAGTTATGATCTGAATCTTTATCATATACATTTTTATCAGCAGGAGACTTGGCTGGCTCCATAGATAACCCTCATCTGTAGCTAGATTGTTTTTGCATCAGATCAGTCTACTAAATCTAAGTATTTGAAATTCCATGGACTTTAAAAATTAAAATCTCCAAATCAATTATTTTCTTCGAAACGCTTATACTCAAACTCAAAGCATTTATTTCAATTAAACTATTTACATGCACTTTTGAATTGTCAAAGAGTCGATCAGTTAGTCAGAAAGTTGAAGCTAGTTGCTCATTCCAAAACGTAGATCTCTATGGAGAAGAACGGGCTAGAAACTCCAAGGACACTCTTTTAGAGTTCCTGATAAACCGAGGTCTGCTTGGGTGAAAATACGGAAAGCTCATTTAATGGCATTGCGGACCCACAATACCACTGGCCATACCCCTGGTGGTACAGTGGGTCTAAAACTATACCACTGAGAAAATAGTATTGTGGATAATTCATACTAATTCCATATATAGTATATACTAATTCCATGCTGCCATGTCATTATTCTAAGGTATCTGTTTTGTTCTAAACTTTAGGCGACCGAGCTCTGCTCGGGTGAAAATACGGAAAATACTAATTTTCCCAAATATGAGACTTAGCTAGATCGATTTTTTACCCCCGTAAACCTCTCTCTATATTCCAACATTCATAGAAATCATTAGAGCCGTTTTCGAGAAAGTGATTACAAATATATATAAATATTGCTCGTTTAATAGTATAGGATATTACAAAATCCTAGATACATTATTCTGGTTGCCTTTTATTTTCCTAACAGAACATAACATCACCCCTGTAATCCTCGAAGTGTTAGACAGAGGTGTATCCATAATACTCCCACATTTCGCCAGTTATGGCGAGCCTATTGCCATCAACCGGGCATAAATCCAGACTCCAAACTGCTACTGAGAAATTCTTGATGGAAAAACCCAGAAGCACTTTGCCGGACCTCATGTTCATTTGAAGTTCTTTTAAAATTAAATCCACTTACACAATTTTACCGTCGACTACAGAATGTCCGAATCTCATGGCTGCGGCGGAGAACTCGGCTGATAGTGACGGATTTGTGCGAGGGTCGTATGATGAGGAGTAGCCTGCTGACGGGGAGAGCTCAAACGTGTTCATGATTTGGGGACCTGTAATTATAACTATGGTTAAACACGTCATGATTCTTATACCTGACATCAACTTAATATTATTTATCTACACCCACGCTATAAAACCTCTATAAAAGTTTCTAAAACAGTTAGCTTATTGGCAACATTGTATCATAGTAACTATTACCTCATCCCAATGAGTGTTACAATTTTGTACAAAATTTCATTACGCAACTCATTTCAACGTTCAAGCGGGGGACAGCAGTAACCGCTGCACGCATGTGTGTGTGATGTGCTGCTGCAGGCGACGTACATACGTGCAGTTGTACTGAATTTCGTGGGAATTTCTTTATTCTTGATCTTGAATTACAAACACCCAATGGTTTCAGTAACTTTTATAGAGGATTCATTGCATGGGTGTAGATAAAGTCTTGTATGCAACTGTTATAATTAGGTATTAAAACACTCATGTGATAAACCCACATTCGTGTTTTAATACCCCTTATTATACAACAGTTGCATAAATAATTATTGCAAGGTCGTATTTGTCTCCAAATTTACTACCTCATCAAAATAAGATATTTTAACCACTGAACCCAGCTTAGCGAAAGATGGTGCATTTATTATGGAACATTAATTTATGTGTTTATATGCGATTGAAGACATTATGCGATCCATATGTATGGTGGCTAAGTAATAATAGCTGCACGGGTCGATCGATCAGGTTAAGCTACGCTTGCCGCGGTTGGTCCGTGGATGGGTAACCATCTGTACATACCAAGTCCCCTCCATGCCTCGGAAAGCACGTTAAGCCGTTGGTCCCGGCTGTCATTTGTAGATCTTTGACAGTCATTACGGGTAGTTAGAAGCCCAAAAAGTCTGACAACCAGTCTTACCAAGGGTATCGTGTTACCTAGTCACTAGGTTGTGGAGGTCAGATAGGCAGTCGCTCCATGTAAAATACTGGTATTCAGCTGCATCCGGTTAGACTGGAAGCCGACCCCAACATAGTTAGGAAAAGGCTAGGCAGATGATGATGATGATGTATGGTGGTTTTAAAATGTTAGCACTGTGCTATGGATTCAATCAATCTGTTAGTCAACGAAGTGTGAAAGTACGCATCATGCGACAAAGTTGTTTTGGGATGGAACGCTCTTCTTTTCTTACCTCAAAAGGAAAAAAAACCGGCCAAGTGCGTGTCGGATCACGCATAATGAAGGGTTCCGTAGTTGGGATGAATTTATCCTAAAAACAAACTTAACTTTGTAGTTGATAAACATGTTCTCCCATACGGAATGTACGGGAAAACATGTTTTTGCAAATGCAAAGTTAAGTTGGTCGATTATTACTCGTTAACTTGTAAAGCCTTCTTAGCTGTGATAGTTTTCCTTTTAATTTCGTAGCTGGCAGGGGGGGGGGACACTTGTCTCTAACAAAAATTAGCACTTTAAAGCTTAATATTTCGCAAACGGATCCCTGAATCCAAAAATGGTTTTCACAAACTCTCAATGTTTTTAAAGGACCTTTCCAATGATACCCCACACCATGGGATAATTTTTTAAAAAAATAAACATCAGCACTTTACGTGTAGGGGAGGTACTCTAAAAAAAATGTTTTTCATAATTTTGTTTTACCACTATGTAATTAATATGTATACCTATGCCAAATTACAGCTTTCTAGTACTAAGGGTCTCGGAGCTAGACCGCGGGCAGACAGACATGGACAGACAGACGGAAAGACAGACGGACATGACGAAACTATAAGGGTTCCTTGTTTAGTACGGAACTCTAAAAACGGAACCCTTAAATCACTCGTGTGTCAGTCTGTCCGTCTTGTCACAGACAATTTCGTCCGAATCTAATGATACACACATGTATTTCTGTGACCCAAACACGAACGTGTAACGTAAATAAATTAATTTTGAATATGGGGGTCACTTTTTTTTTTTTTTGGGAGGGAAACAAGAAAATTTTAAAAAAAGTTTTGCGAAAAGTACCATGTGAGATATCAAATGAAAGGGCTTGTTACGACAATCTCAAATATATTTTGGATATAATTTTAAAATAAACACTTTTAAAGATATTTAAGAAAATCGATAAAAATTTACCATTATCTCCGAAACTACTGGTCTCTAATACATAGAATGGTTCTTTAATCAAAGATTACAGGAAAACTTTATGGTCTTAAAATAACATGATAAATCTCTCAATATTGTACGTACAAACTTACATTTGCAGTTAGAATGTATGGGAGAGCATGTTTTTCAACTATAATGTTAAGTTTATTCTTTGGATAAATTTATCTCAACTACGGAACCCTTCATTGTGCGTGGTTCAACACGCACGTGGTCGGTTTTTAGGGTTCCGTTGCCAAATGGCAAAAAACGGAACCCTTATAGATTCGTCATGTCTGTCTGTCTGTCTGTCTGTCTGTCCGTCCGTATGTCACAGTCAATTTTTTCCGAAACTATAAGAGCTACGCTGTTGAAACTTGGTAAGTAGATGTATTCTGTGAACCGCATTAAGATTTTTACATAAAAATAGAAAAAAAACAAATAATTTTGGAGTTCCCCATACTTAAAACTGAAACTCAAAAATTTTTTTTTCATCAATCCCATATGTGTGGGGTATCTATGGATAGGTCTTTAAAAATGATATTGAGGTTTCTAATATCATTTTTTTCTAAACTGAACTGTTTGCGCGAGAGACACTTCCAAAATGGTAAAATGTGTGTAACTTCTAAAATAAGAGAATGACAAAACTAAAAAAAATATATGATGTACATTACTATGTAAACTTCCACCGAAAATTGGTTTGAACGAGATCTAGCAAGTAGTTTTTTTTTAATACGTCATAAATCTAAACCGCAATTTACCTTTCATTCAATGTTACTTGCTGCTACGGAACCCTTCATGGGCGAGTACGACTCGCACTTGGCCGGTTTTTTTTATTATGTGATCAGTACCTATCATCAAGTATCCCTATATCTTACCCAGAAGCAATGGTAGCCACTCATTATAAATGACATGCTGGTACTCAGCCTGCAGTATCCTCCTGGTCTCCCAGAACACGGTATCTTCATCCCAGCCAGGGTTGAGAGCTGACAGAGCTCGAGCTACGCGGTTGTGCTCCCTCGTGAATATCGTGTGGAGAACTGTTAGGGAGATGATCTGGTTTCCGTGGTTGTCTCCTACGAAGAAGGAAAAAAGACTGAGTAAGAATGAATAAATATATCGAGCCATTCTGCAAAATCTCTACATAAGCTATTTCATTTAGATTTTTTTGACATTTCATAGAAAATATTTCTACTTTATTCATCGCTCACTTTGAGACCACGTAAAGCATCTTACCTAACTTACCTAATAAATTTCCGAATGCTGGTATTCATTTCAATATAATCATCAAACTCATGCAGCGTAGCAAAAGGAAAGTTTGTACAATAAATACTAATCTAATTTAAAAGTAATAAGACAATGGTGTCGATTCTCTTGTCACAAATGCCTCTATACGAGACTAAAAATCACCAAAATTTAGTTTAATCCTGTCAAACGACGATTTCCCATTCTGAAATAGACTAAAATGACAAAACTTAACTATATTTTAGTTTGGCAGCACTAAGATAGTACTGAGATATTAGTTTAGTGAAAATGGCAATTTTGCTATTCTGAATATGACGTTTTTCACCTAAAATTTAGATTTTCTAACTAAATCTGACTATTTTTAATCGCGACTAAAAACGTGTGGAATAAAATGGTTATCGTGAACTTTAAATTCACAGCAACACCTCGACTTCAGATGCAAAAACAGTACTGATATTTTTTTATTTTTTTTTTGCTTATGTCTCGAAAATGGTGTGCCCAATCGCAAAAATAATTAAAATTTCGACACCCTTTATAAAACACTTAAACCCCTAACATTCTACATGTAGGTAATATTTTTTTCTTATTTTTCACACAAAAAGTGAAAAAAACCATAAAACACGTCGAGGCTCTAAAAAGATTCACGTGGTTAGGTATCACGTGTGGAGTTGCGATTGTCAAATTCGATTTAGATGTGTCAAAATTATTTTTAAATTTAGAGAATTTCATTTGCAAAATAGCTTTGAGATTCTCATAGTCAAAAGTAAGGAATTTTAGTGATAGTTTAGTTAGTTTAGTTCGGTGTACAAGAGAATCGGCACCATTGTCACAATACCTGATTCAAAGCAAGCCGCTCCTTCCTTCACCGCCAAACACTCCTCCCTCTCTGTCAGAGGCGGCAGCTCCCTGCCATAGTCATTGAAGGTCTTCAGCAGTCCACCAGCATCTCGAAGAGACGAGAGCTTCTCCTCTGAACTGCCATAAAGGTGGGACAGGTCGGTGTAGTGCGTTGCACCATTCATCTGCAATTAGAAAAAAATTACTCTTGTGTCATTAAAAGAGAAGCTCATGGCTAAGTGATAACAGCCGCAAAGGTCAATCCATCGGGTTAAGCTACGCTTGCCGGGATTGATCCGTGGTGATCATCTTTACATACCGAGACTCCTCTGTGCCTCGGAAAGCACGTTAAGCCGTTGATTCCGGCTGTCATTTGTGGCTGTTTGAAAGTCGTTACGGGTCGTCAGAAGCCCGAAAGTCTGACAACCAGTCTTACCAAGGGGCATCGTATTACCCAGTTACTGGATTGTGAAGGTCACATAGGCAGTCGCTCCATGTAAAATACTGATATTCAGCTGCATCCGGCTAGACTGGAAGACAACCCCAACATAGTTGTGAAAAGGCTAGATAGATTGATTGACGCTGGTGCCGATTCTCTTGTTCACAAACTAAACTAAATTTAAGTTCAGTGCATCTTTTTCTTTCTATTTCATTAAGAAAAGGACAGAAGATAAATTTTAGTTTGGTCCTGTCAAATTAATCTGCGCTTGACGTAAATTGACGTAATTTTAGTCAGCATGTTTTTAATCACGTCTAAACTTGTATGGAGAGTGACAGGCGCTGATTAATTTGACAGGAATAAACTAAAATTTGTCTTCTGTCCTTTTCTTAATGAACTAGAAAGAAAAAGATGCACTGAACTTAAATTTAGTTTAGTTTGTGAACAAGAGAATCGGCACCAGTGTCATTAAATCTGGCATGATTTTCAAATAAAAGTGTCTCTATTTATAATCCCAGAAAGAAGAGAACATAAATGGGTTTATGTCTCTTTGAAGATATCGAAGAGATTCAAACATAAACGGTAGGTAACGTAAAATAATATCACACCTGTAATCTCCGAAGGATTAGAAAAGTCTATGCCATAGACTTGTCGCCACAGTACCATAGACTCTGTGGTACTGTAGCGGCATCTACATCACCACATGCGAACTAAGCATCAAAAATCTGACGTCACACAAATCCTGCATCGCGCAATAAGAGTTTACCGCGCGAACGACATTATATAAGACTATCCGACATCAAACGCCCGCCAGCCACGACACCCGTTCGTGGCCCCCGGCAACATGGCAACTGAAGGAACACGGGTGGGTTTAAGTCAGTAAGAGTCTCTACCGCTCCACCCAGAGCGGAAGAATTTATTTGATAATTTCCCACCTAAAAAAAAAAGCCACGACACCCGTCCGGTCGGAGGATCCTCCCTTTTCTATAGAGGATGAGTGAACTTTACACCCTGTTCCTCATACCCGTAAAGTACAAACTAAATAGAACTGGTAAAATGTGGGTGATTTTTAATTCCCAGTAAAAAAGTTCAAGCACTGTTTCAGATTCCGGGGCTGCTTCTGAGAAATTCCTGATTGAAAAACACAATAGTGGAAAAGTGTTTGCCCTTACGATCACTGGATCAAAGAAACAGTCAGTATATATGACTGGTGCTCGATCTAGTAATCCACTAGTGAAAGCAACCTTCAAAAGAAAACTATCATGACGACGTACCTGTTTAGCATACCCTGCAGAGCAGTCACTGGCAGGTGCGATCTGAGTCCTCACAAAGTTGATGCATTTCTGTCGGAACTGTCCGTAGAACTGGTCGTCAGGAGCTACCACTATTGGTGCACAGGCGAAGTGCTGCAGTTCTGGAGGCAAGACGTCTTCGCCGTCGTTCATGCAGCAGGAAATAGCGCTGCCACTGTCTGGGAGAAGTAAAAGGTAGGGTGGATTAAATGAACATTAATTGAAAACACGTGTCCAGTATAGGTTTGGGTTGCATGTTGCACCATATCAATTGCATTTTTTTGCATTTGTATTTTTTTTTTGAGCTGTAAGGCGGTGCTGAATTCTGTATCCAAGCCTGGATCTAGTTATTGCGGAATTAAAACTATAGTACATTATTGCAAAGGCCTGGAAATAGGCAATTACAGGTCGAATATGAGTTTGAAGGCCGAGCCGTAGGCGAGGACTTCACTAATACGAGACAGGCAATTGCCATTTCCGCCGAGGCATATATAGTGCTTTTCTCAAAAGAATGCAGGGAAATAAAAGTAGTTAAATTTCAATAATTTTTCAAGTTAATGCCGTTTTTAACATGAACTGTACATTTCAGCATGGAATAAATTACCCATAATGTAGATGGCTTTTTAGTTTTAGTAATCTCATAAAAATACACCAAAAAACAGTTTGTAGAAAATATTCTCTTTATTCTCGTTTTTCCAAATCATAATATTTTCATATACTTTCATGTATTTTTCTTTTGACTTCGCTGGAAGCAGGTTATCCATTGCTAATTTGGCTTCTGATCTTAAATCTGGTGGAGTACAATCAATCTCCATTTCACTCTCTGAACCGTTGGAACTCATTTTAAATTTATTTATAGTATGTAAATAACAAATCAAGACGAATTTTCAGCTTTGCCGCCAATTTTCTTTTTATCATCTGTGCCGAAAGGCAAACGCATTTATAGCTATACAGCCACGTGAACGCAATTTGTACTAAGCAAAGAGAACTTTGGTATGCCAAGAATAATAAAAGAGATCCAATGAAAGAGTATTTAATAACCCCAGCACGCCATTTCATACAACATTGCTGGAGCGTTGTAATGTTCCAAATTCAAAAAACGCGCCTGCAATGGATTTGATTTTCTTTGACCGTAAATTCGATACTTCGCGTGTTCTTTGTTCGAAAATAATGACAATATTTCCATGCATGTTTGAGAAAAATATTTTTACATAACATTATACAGTAAAAGCTTGTATCAAGTGAACGATTTTGGTAAGATTTGAGGATATCTTACCAAAATCGTTTGATTAATCGTACCTGCAGTAAAAACAACCCCCGCACTGATGTCATGGGCGATGAACTGTCCAAACTGCATGAACATAATGTTGTGGGTACTGCTGGGGTGGCTCCCGTCCAAGAGTAGGGCACTGCTGACTATTCGTGGACTAGGTAGAGGAAGACCAGATTTAGCTGTTCTCATGGCCCATGTTCCTGCAAAATGGTAAAACCTTTTAAAATCTTTCATGACATTCCCCCAACGTTAAAATTTTAACTCAAATTGTACTAAACAACGATTCATTTTTTACAATTTGGATTTTAACTGTTGAATACTTCGAACATTTTGACAACTTTTAACTTGCAAAAAACGGGTAACTTTCATTGCATCATATTATATCAATCTGCCTAGCCTTTTCCCAACTATGGTGGGGTCGGCTTCCAGTCTAACCGGATGCGGCTGAATATCAGTATTTTACATGGGGCGACTGCCTATCTGACCTCCACAACCCAGTAACTGGGTAATACGACACCACTTGGTAAGACTGGTTGTCAGACTTTCGGGCTTCTGACGACCCGTAACGACTGTCAAAGATCCACGAATGACAGCCGGGACCAACGGCTTAACGTGCTTTCCGAGACACGGAGGAGTCTCGGTATGTAAAGATGGTCACCCATCCACGGACCAACCCCGGCAAGCGTAGCTTAACCTGATGGATCGACCCGTGCGGCTGTTATTACTTAGCCAGGAACTTCTCATCATATACTTAGCTAATTGCATTGCATCATATACTTAGCTAATAAAATATCTAGTCTTGCTTATTAAATACTAACACGTGCTGGATTAACTGATGATTCTATAGTTATTTATGCAACAAGAGAGCAAAGTTGATTTTTGCTGCGAGTGTTGATTTTTAATCCCGAGTAAGCGAAAGATTCTATAATTGAATCACGAGCGTAGCGAGTGATTCTAAGTTAGAATCCTGAGCGCAGCGAGGGATTCAAAGACACGAGATGCAAATAACTTTGGTCTCGTGTAACACATACAACTTTTCACCTCAGCAGCGAGAACATATAAATATATTATATATTATTCGTAGTATCTAAAGGTAAAAAAATACAACATGGTAAACATTTAACCACATGTATATTTGTAAAATAAAGTATTTAAAAAAAAATTAAAGTTAAAAGTAAAATTATTGCACTAATATTCTAATCAAAAATGCAATCAATTTGGGATAGGTTTCAATGTACACGACGTCATCTTTTGTCTTTATTGTGGCTTTCAACATTGAGTAAATACTCCACTTTGTAAATGGTTGCCTCGTTTGTGATAATTCAATGAACTACGATAATAGTACAGTCTCCGAAAAAAGTGTTTGCACCCTTTGTATTGTAAGTCTCCATTGCTCGGATATATTTCGCGAGACTTTTCAGGCAGGAAACTTAGTTCTGCATTTTTTTACATGCTGCTTTAATTCTTCCGGTGGTAAATAGCAGACTTCGTCACTGGACTTACTCATATTTATTCATTCTTATTTTTATATTATAACCAACGTGTATCGCACTTTGTGGCTAGCTCAAAGGATAAAATGAATAAAAAAAATATCCCGCTATTTTTTAAAGATGCGTTCTGAAACTGCACCCGCGGTATTCTGCCAAAATATGAAAGATTGTTAAAACAATAAATAATTATGTGATACATGATAAACTTCGTATTTATTTCTTCAACATTATCTTTAATTGATAAAAAAAAAACGATTATTTAGAATAAAATATAATAATTTACATTTAAAACCACAGATGATTTGCAATTTTACGGTTATATGTATTTCCGAAAGTTTTGTTTGTTTCTTTTTTGGGCCTATTAAGTATGGAATTTAAAAATCAAACTTCGAATCGACTTGTTTTTATCTCTCGTTTTTTTCGTATCGAAGTGAAAGTGACAGAACAAAGTGAAGTTTAAATCTTTCGAATTTAGTGAGTAGACACTGATACTGTTGCTGTGCTGATACTGTTCTCGGTATTTAAAAAAAAAATTAAAAAGTTACTTTGTCTCACGCTCGCAGCAAAATCGAATTTTGCTCACTGTCTTTACACAGCAAAACCTGCTTGTTTGAGGTGATGAGGTGAAAATATTTTCAGGTATAACTATATCGTAATTACCATCACTATAAACAGGCGGCAGAAGTCTTTCGAAGCCAGTGAGGACAGCACCCCATGTGGAGGAGGAGGGGTTGTTACACTCTCCGCCAATACTCCTGTAGCGATTTGGTGTCGAGCACGACGGTTGTGGAGGGCAGAAGGGACCTGAAATATAATTTATGTTCAAAGCAAAACACCTATTGTTAGAACCAGAAGTAGTATACCAGGAGTTGTAGTATTACCAGAAGACACACTTAAATAATATAAACACTCTTCAAATAAGCGCTCTTCCCCCTCTCCTACTATGCTGTGCCCAACAGGGTCTATAATTGTTCCTATAATTTTAAGCCTACCAACTGTTTTACCAACATTATAAAATGCAATAAAGAATTGAGAATTGAACATCAACATATAACAATGCCACAAACTACAACCAAAAAATGCCTCTTTTATCGTCATGTGTGACATGTGTTTGCAATTTGAAGCCATGACAGGTTTCCTACGAAATTCAGTACCTACAATCTGCAATATCTACCTTGAATTAATTTTTTCACTGACAGACAACGCACAGCATTCACAGCTGGGTCTAGCTAGGAGAATCAAATTTTGCACAAGCGTTCCTTACACAAGGTGTCCCTGGAAGTATGGATCAAATCGAATAGGAGTGTAGGCAAGTTCATTTCTAAACTTTTTAACCCTGAGAATGTTGGTGCAATTTTTGCGATCCAAAAGTTATACCAATTTTTATTCATCAAATTAACGAAAACTAAAACAAACTTTTCTCTAAATACTCGTGCATCTATAGGTAAAGATTCAGCATATATTACGAAATGAACTCACCATCCGTATAATCAGTTAGTCCTAAAGCCAGTTCATCTTCGGAGATCACTTGACGCGACTTCAAGTCCTGCGCAGTGAACAAGTTCAGCAAACCACCACGACCCAGGGCGGCGGCGCGTTCGTCGTGCGTTACCACCGACTGAAGGAACACAAGAGAAAATTAAAGTAGGTAGAAAATACATTTTTTATAGTGTTGAGATTAAATTCTGATTGATAACCTCAACACCTATAAGTAATAGAAGAGTTCCTTGTCGATTGTCGAAAAGCGAAAGAGAATTACTATAACCCTGTCTATGACAGCCACTGTGATGTATTGCTGTGTATGGAATAACTTCCATACTGGTACACAGCAATACATCACATAGGCATAAGCAACCATACTTGTACCCTAACTGCGCAATACACGATCAATCACAATTTGTTTCGATTTGAAACAGATTGATAATCCATTGCTTCATAAGTTGGAAAAAAAATCTGCTCCAGAACGTAAATAACGCAATCAATGTTGTTGATCTGTCACGTTTACGAAAATAAGTTACACGTGAGGGTACTGGTTGCCTATGAAATAAAAGACATACTAGATATTAATTTAACTCTGTCTTTAAGGTTGCCATCTTATCATAATTTTAGCCCGGAGTCACCCACTGCTGGTTTTGGCCCTATCCTTTCTTCTGCCTCACTTCCCGACAAGATAAGGTTGACAACGTCCCCGGTAATCAAATCAAAACAAATCATTTATTTCTTTACAAAAATGGGTATAAAATGGGTAAAATGGGTAATGGGTATGGGTATGGGTAATCCCCTTGGTACCTACTGCAGATTTCAATGGCTTTGCAAATTCACATCATTAATATAATATTATAAATACTGCTTGCTTACCAAATGGTGACCATAACTCGGCGAGGTGGGTCTGACAATGGTGTGCTTGTGGTGTTTTAGCAGTTTGGCAGCTAAGGTGATCCACTGAGACAGCTTCTGATGCGACTGCGAGTGAGAAGCCTTGATGTCGTCTGTGCTGATCGCAGTGGCTGCGCGGGAGTGGCGCTCAGTTTCCGCTAGGGAAATAAATAATTGAATAGAGTAGTTTCCTAGTTTAAAAAAAAGAAATTCTATTTAGTCCGTCTTTCAGATAATAAAAAAAATATTAGACACGTATTTTTTGCTTTATCATATTAATCAAAAATAACTTAGAAAACACGCATTAAAGTTGGGGAGTCCCGCTCGCTACGTCACAACGCAGTATAAAATCTAGCAAGGCGTCATGCCACATTTTAACTCAATGTATCGCCGTAATCTTTTGATTACGTCAAAAAAGAAAAAATACGTGTCTAATATTTTTTTATTATCTGAAAGACGTACTAAAAAAAAATTGGACACAGGCCTATTAAATAATAAATCTAATAGGTACCTTTAAACGAGCAACGATTCGCTACGTCACAACGCAGTATAAAATCTAGCAAGGCGTCATGCCACATTTTAACTCAATGTATCGCCGTAATCTTTTGATTACGTCAAAAAAGAAAAAATACGGGGTTTTGGGGGCCATAAATCGATCTAGCTAGGTTTCATTTTTAGAAAACGTCGTTTAAAAAATACCTATTGCGGTCATCCAGATATTAATTTAGTGACCTAAAAGTATTGTTTTAACATTACAATAGGTGCGTGCGTGTATGACCAGATGTATGAACGTAGACGAGGTAAAAGGAGTATGTAAGGATCATAACACGTGGCTTTCTGTAGTTTCTGCCTACCCCCATGGGAAGAAGGCGTGAGTTTATGTATGTATGTTAAGGTTTTTGTTTTAAGTATTCATTATCATCATTTGCCTGGGTTTTCTCAATTATGTTGGGGTCAGCTTCCAGTCTTATTAAGTATCTACATACTTAATAAGACTCACACACATCTCATTTTATACATTACATGTAATCTAAATTCTACAATTTTGATTACATGTGATTACTTTAAACTTAACGCTCTTGTGAGTAAATTTTCAATAACAATTTGAGATACGGTTTGAATGGTTTATTGATAAATTCGATTATTTTAATTACTTCTGTTTTAATTAACGACTAATCTACCTGTGTTCTGAATTTTTTGAATAGCGCAAAAGCTTTTAATTAATCTATACTACATTCGTAAATGTAGATTGAGATCAGAATTCTGATTTTCAAAAACCATTCAACCTTTCGTTAGAGTTCGTCCGCAGTTTTTAAACTGCAAAGATCTGTTCCAATTTTGTTTTCACAAATTTTCCATCTCACCTGCATGTCCACTGCCGGTGAAGCAGCATATTCCGACGGCGTCTTCCAGATGACACGCTGGGTTATGGGAGCTTGCTCTGACATGTGCTGGACACTGCACTTTGGGCACGCATTTGCCAAGACGAGGGCAAACGGCGCAGGGAGGCTCTTTGTAATGAATGTGCTCTGGAAATATTGTAGTAAAATGGAGTAGGTAATTGAACAAAAGTATTTGCACGATCCTACTGATTTATAATTGCTTCGTTGTCATAAAGTCATTAGCTAATATTTACTACCTTTTTGAAGAGCTAAACACGGCACGAAAACTTTTCCCATAAAAATAGTTTGTACTTGTGCTAAAAATGAGATACGAAGAGTAATTTCCTAAAAATTGCTACGGTCATCAATCCGTCTGCGGAGTTAATTTTGACAATGTTCAGCACATGCCTAGTTTCCGCGATGTAGGTACGTTTGTTGTATATAAGCTTACATAATATGTAGGTAACAGATGTATCAACATAAAAATTAAATAACGTAATATAATCACCATCAATTCATAAATAGTTTGTTTTTTTTCATAACCTAAAATCTGACGCCGTCAATCATAATCACAGTTTAAAATGTCTAGTGCTGAAGAAAGGCATCCAGCTATCACCACAGGTTCCTTGAATCTTACGTAAATATAAATCTTACCTTGTCCATGTGTCACAGAGCTCCTTTCATGCGCGTGGGCAGACAATATGACAGGGCACACTACGACTACATATACGAACAAACGTAGAACAATCTTGTACAAACTCATTTTGGCAATATTTTTCAAAAGATAATTAATTTTATACTACTCGCTTCAAGTTTTAATGAAAAGGCCAAAATTTATGGAAAAATGGGCATGGTTGCGCACGCGCTGACTAAGCAGTGATCGAAATGAGCGCAAGAAAGGTTTGGATCTAATAAGAGTGTATTTTGAGGGTAGCTATAATTTTTATTTTTATGATATTTCAGAAAGTAGGTACTTCTGTCATCGATGTTTAGGTTGGTACTTATTCCAGATAAGTAATGGACAATGAATGACAATTTAATATAATAATTTTATTTCTTATATTCACAACCTTAAATAACATTCACAGCACATATGTAATAATAGATTCCCGTTATGTACATTATCATAAACGAAAGACGCTATAAATCTCTTATTTACCTATATCACAAAACAAACTTATATACAACAAATCTTATCATTAACTAAAAAATAAATAAAACTTCTGTCTTAGAACTTATGGCAATAAAGATTCGACGAAGTGTATATTGAACTTAGTTTTATAATAATTTGTACTAAGTCAAACGCCATATAAAGTATGATTAGCAATAATATTGCAACTCGAGCAATGTTTCATTATAAATTAAGCAAACAGGCACAATACGTGCTTTCCTGTGGGTATTTTCAAGCTTTTAAGTTTGCTTTCTTCTGCTTTTGTATCGTCTCGTCTGAAGGCAGAAGGAATCCCACTAAGCCACCACCTGAAAAAAGTAATTTTATTTTTAAGCAATCAATGTTCCTTGCCTTTTCCCAAATATATTGTGGTCGGTTTCCAGTTTAACCGGATGCAGCTGAATAATAGTATTTTACATGGTGCGACTGCCTATCTAACCTCTACAACCCAGTAACTTGGTAATACGATACCCCTTGGTAAAACTTGGAAGAATTTCATTACTAAGCACTTGTAACGACAAGTGCTTAGTAATTAAATTCTTCCAAGTTTTTCATCGTAATAAAAATTCGCTCATTCCTTCAAGATTATGAGCTCATGATTTGTTCAATGTTAAGAAAGAATGAGGACTCCTACCCTAATGGTCTGTGGGATCCGCTGGTCTAATGGGTGTTGCAATCAATATTATGTGATGTCTTTCTGCAGGTCCTTCTTGAAGAGAGGAGGCCTGTGCCCTGCCAGTGGGGAACATGATTATGCTAATACATACGTCTTTCCGCAGTGTTCATAACTATGCTATACTTGGAATTATTATGTACGTACTGTTTCATTTGCAAGCTGTTAAAAGATATAACAAAAAAACTTTTTCCAAAAAAAAAACAACCGACTTCCAAAAAAAAAACACTACAAAGTGAAAAATAACTTTAATTTCGGTAATCGGTGTCTTTGGTTTAGACTTTTCGTTTCTTGCCACCGACTTCCGAAATTAAAGTTATTTTTCACTTTGTAGTGTTTTTTTTTTGGAAGTCGGTTGTTTTTTTTTGTAAAAAGTTTTTATTTTTCACTCACACTTTCTGCTATGTAAATAACAGTGAGAGGAACTTAACATATCATCCACATACTAAGTGGGAAAAAATACGTATTATTGAAGCTAATTCAAAAACCATCCAAGCAAAGTTAATAAAATTTATATGGGACCACACGGGAAGCACCAGTTTTCAAATAAAAAAAAGAATCATCAAAATCGGTTCACCCAGTAGAAAGTATTGAGGTAACAAAAAAAAAAACAGTCGAATTGAGAACCTCCTCCTTTTTAGGGTTCCGTAGTAAACAAGGAACCCTTATAGTTTCGTCATGTCCGTCTGTCTGTCTGTCTGTCCGTGGTCTAGCTCCGAGACCCTTAGTACTAGAAAGCTGTAATTTGGCATAGGTATACATATTAATCACGCCGACAAAGTGGTAAAACAAAATTATGAAAACCTTTTTTTTAGGGTACCTCTCATACACGTAAAGTGGTGATGTTAATTTTTTTACCCCATGGTGAGGGGTATCATTGGAAAGGTCCTTCAAAAATATTCTGAGATTGTCACTACCATTTTTGGATTCAGGGATTCGTTTGCGAAATATTAAGCTTTAAAGTGCTAATTTTTGTTAGAGTCAAGTGTCCCCCCCCCCCCTGCCGGCTAAATGGTTGGTTTTGGGTATGTGAAAAAAATCACAACAGTAGTTTATATTACGAAATTAAAAGGAAAACTATCACGGCTAAGTAGGCTTTATAGGTTAACGAGTAATATTCGACCAACTTAACTTTGCAGTTGCAAAAACATGTTTTCCCATACATTCCGTATGGGAGAACATATTTTTCAACTACAAAGTTAAGTTTGTTTTTGGGATAAATTCAACCCAACTACGGAACCCTTCATTGTGCGTGGTCCGACACGCACGTGGCCGGTTTTTTTGAAGTCGGTTAACAAAATGAGAGTAAATCATACTAACCAAAAGCAATGGACCCATAAATATAGAAAGCTCCTTCACAGTTACTGTCAAGGAGTCGTTTGAGAACGTTGATACCGATGACCGCACTACCACGACCAACCATCAGGGTGAGACATACGGCCATGGCTCTGAAAATTACCAAAATAAAGTAATTTTTACTTAACAAAAAAAAAATGAGAATAAAAAGATACAAATGATGGATCGGTTGGGTGACATGAGAAATGCAAAATGAGTAAGTAGTATTAATGGAAATAAGAATCACAGTATAAAATTGTTAAATAAACAGACAGAATGATTTTAAAACATTCTGTTTTAAACGACTCTGATTCTAATTACTTACTTGACATAAGTTGGGAAGACATCAACACTGTAGGTGTTCATGAAGCCGAAGTTGAAGATGGCAGACAAGAAGACCATGAACAGGACAGCGCTCAGAATCCAGTAGGGACTGCTGTTGATGATCAAGGCTGCTAGTCCTGCTAACATCTGCAGGAAACCAAAAAGAAAATAATTACAACAAAATAATGATACTAATTCAAAATGATGACAAAAGCACTTTCCTTAAGACCACGTACATCATATTTTTTTTTTGTACTTACACAAACATAGGGATGATAAAAAACGAAGTAAAATGGCCTTATAGTTAAAGCAATTTCTTCGAGTTAACTAAACGTTACGACCCAGATGACCCCATATCACTCCTCCAGGAGAAAAATAGGGCCACCAGTACAGTGCACAAACACAGACGCCTTACGTCATTCCGACCTCACCCTCACCGTCTAGTTCCTTTGCGATCGCGACCGCGTCCCCGAGTTAATGAAACTCCACCCCGACCCTTGCTCGAAAACGAGGTGCCAGCAGTCGTTGCAGCTGAGCACGTAGCTTCAAATACCCCGCATAATAATCATGATGAAAATCTAAGTTTGATCCAGCCTGTCCCTTCTTGCTGTCCTCTCCCCAGCGATGCCCTAAGCCGAGGTTCGTATCCCACAGGGGGTGCCCTTAGCGAGCACTCGCTTAGTTTTAATTTAGAATAGTTTTTGCCCCTGGCTGGAGACTTTAAGTGTGGAAGCTAAAGGCACCCACAGGAAAGTCCAGTTAAGCAGCCAAGACCTTAGTGTTAAAAACTGCGAGTTGCCCTTGTCAAAAAAAAGTTAACTAAACGGATATGAAGAAATTAGGACAGGAAAAAACAGGTCTGTTAACCAATGCATTCATCATCATCAGCCTATAATGTTCCCACTGCTGGGACACAGGCCTCCTCTCTGTGAGAGGGAGTGGGCCGTAATCCACCACGCGGGCCCAGTGCGGGTTGGTAGATGTCACATGTCATCGAATTTTCGGTTCTAGGACATGCCGGTTTCCTCACGATGTTTTCCTTCACCGTTTTGAGAGCAGTGGTGATGAAATAATTTACACAAAGTAAAGCGCCTGTCTGGGTTCGAACCCACGACCTACAACTCGTAAGTCGCGGCCGTTACCACTGGGCCACCACTGCCCAATGCATTATCTCTTGAAAAATAAATGATATAAAGCGATTGAAAAGTGTATAAAATTGTAAACAGTAGTATAATACCTGTATGCTGATGAATAGTCGCTTTCTACCAATACAGGTGATGATGCTGCTCATAAAAATGTTGCAGAAAGCTAAAACCATAGTGATGCCGAACACCAGGGTCATGGCTTCAGTATTCATAGAACAGTCTTGAACCTGAAATTACAGACACACTATTAACAATGACGCACAGATCAGGGAAGCATAGCACAAAAGTTTTATAGGTACTGTGGCCTAAACTAAACTGTGGGTGGAACAAGGCTGCCAATAATAAGGATGATTATCAAAGACAAATAAAAAAAACAAAATCTCTTAAAAAAACAACACGGCTGAGAAGCCAATTATTAACATCGATGTACAAAATCATCATCTGCCTAGCAACTATGTAAGGATCGGCTCCCAGTCTAATCAGCAGCAGCTCAATTGTATTTTACATGGAGCGGCTGCCTATCGGAACTTCACAACCCAGTTAGGTACTGAGCAACACGATACCCCTTGATAAGACTGGTTATCAGGCTTTCGGACTACCCGTAATAACTGTCAAAGATGTACAAATGACAGCCGGGACCAACAAAATATTAACCTTAAAAAAACCTATAAATTAATATATAAAGCTGAAGAGTTTGTTTGTTTGCTTGAACGCGCTAACCTCAGGAACTACTGGTCCGATTTGAAAAATTTCATTATTAGATAGCCCATTTATCGAGGAAGACTATAGGCGCATCACGCTAAAGACCAATAGGAGCGGAGCACCAATGAAGAATGTTTCAAAATCGGGATTTTTTTTCCTTTTGAGAGCTTCCGCTGCGTGCGCTGCGTAAACGGTTAAAGTTTCGAAAAAATCATGTATGACAGAATTGTTTCCTTTTAAAAGTTCTAAAAAAAAGTCCGCGACAGCATATGTCGATCTTTTAAGGTTGGCTCACTATAACCTTTTTTATGCTAACCAAATTTGCTCTAAAATAATGCATTATTTGCGAAGGTATTTTTATAAACATGATACAAATAAATACGCCCAAAGTAACTATTCCACGCGGAAATCGCAGGCAGAAGCTAGTCTTAAATAAGTATACAAAGATTTTTCTACCATTATTACCTCTTTGATAGATGTAGAATTTGCGGTTAGTCTGATCATTTGACAAATGGTAAGATGCCTTTCTCCTCCCACTACGGATATCATGAATGCGTTTACTATGAAAGGCAACCATACGAAGAAAGCATTCATTCTGTGAAGAAAAACAATCATAATTATTATTAGTGGTGTGGAAATATAAATGGATGAGCATTCAGCAAATTTAGAGAAGAAATCCATAGAATATCATCATCATTATAAGCTTATAATGTCTCCACTGCTGGGACACATGCCTCCTCCCTATGAGAAGGAGTGGGCTGTGATCCACCACGCGGGCCCAATGCGGGTTGGTAGATGTCACATAATATCTTTGATTTTTTTAGTTCTAGGACATGCCGGTTTCCTCACGATGTTTTCCTTCACCGTTTTGAGAGCAGTGGTGATGAAATTAAATACACAAAGTAAAGCGCCTGCCTTGGTTCGAACCCACAAAATATACTATCTAAAAATTAATAAAGGTTGTTACAATCAAAAATGTAAACAGATATCCGTTTGTCTCTGTGTGTTTCAATCGTACTTACGTGATATAACTGATAACGAATAGAAAAGATAGAAGTATAGTATGCTTGAGCAAAGGCGGCTTGATCATCGGGAGTGTCTGTGCCACTATCGATCCCCAGAAACCTTTGTGTATAGCGGAAGAATGTTCCTCATCCAAGTCGAGGGCATCAACCTGGAAAGAAAATATTAATATTTCTATAATATTAAAATGACACAGACAAGTAAAGCAGTTGGTGGATGTAATGATGACCTGATGATGATGAATAAATTCTTGATGGAAGACTCAGCAAGCGCTCTCAACCGACACGTTCTGTACTGAAGTCATACTAGATTCAAACTCAATTTATCGTAGATCATTATCATATTCCTAGCCTTTTGCCAACTATATTGCGGTCAGCTTCCAGTCTAATCAGATGCAACCGAATATCAGTATTTTACATGGAGCGACTGGACCTCCATAACTGGTTGTCAGACTTTCTGGCTTTTGACTATAAGTAACGACTGTCAAAGATCAAATGAGGCATGAAATGCTCTTGATATATAATGGGTGATCACCCATCCACAGATTGACCACGGCAAGCGTAGCTTAAAATCTTGGATCGAAGCGTGCGGCTGTTACCAGTGCAGCTGTTAATAATTAGCCACGAGTGATCATGGACATCAAGATGTTTGTAGATTTTAAGTATTGATATTTGAATTACTAACCTTATAATGATCAGCACTTTTACCAGTATTCATGGTATAAATCCCCTTCAAAACTTTAAGGGCATCCTCATCTCTGCCGACAGTGACCAGGTACTTGGGGCTTTCATAGGCAAAATAGCTTCCAATGGCACTGATGGCACACGGCACCGCAAAGATCAGGTCTAGGACCCTCCAGGATTTGAAGTAAATTCCCAGGAACGGTATGTGGTAGGAGAACGTCAGTGGCAATACTGGTATTGCTATAACTGAAAGGGTTAAAAAATGGTAAGCTTCAACTTCAAAGCAAATTGAAATGAAATAACAAATAGTATAATAATTTTCTTTGAGCTTTTTAAAGTGAAACTTTTATTACATCGTCTCAAACTTTTTTGTCTGTGTGTTGCATGTCGCGTGATGGTCGGCCGCAGAGTAGGGATAAAGTAAAAGACGCTCGTTAGAGCAGCCAAGGCCAATATGGCGGCGCCTATAGAAGTTTCACTTTTACCGTGGTTTCATAAAACCACACAATCCTTTTTTTATTGGGCATCGAAAAATTCCTCCGCGTCGCTGTCAATGTGAAAAGTGCCCAAAACGCTGACAGCATTTGGCTGGCCACTTTGGATGGCAATGCTAATACTTTGGCCTAAAAATAGGCCAGCCCTCTGGTCATGTGAAGAGTCGACAAACGACTTGGCTATATCCCGAAATAATCGATGAGCCAACGGCCCTAGTGTTTCAACCACAAACGGCTTAAACATATGGATAGCTCCCAATAAGGTTGTTATATTTGCGTGGTTTGAGGTTTTCTGCACCTGCAGTAGCCGCCCCAGCATAGCACGCCATGCTAGGAAGATGGGACGGCGCGAGGGTGTCGATAAAAGTTGCATCCCACACTAAAGGCCTATCCAATTTCCCAGGTATTACGGTCATTCCGTCTCTTCCCGTCGTCCGGTGCCAAGCCACTGGGTTCTGAAACCCCAGCGGTGATAGAAGCCCGACAGATGATGTTGTTAATGATGGCGTGCCGTGCCAACCGTCCAGCGCTCTTGCTGAAGGATAGGCCATGGTGTGCGAGGCAGTCGACTGCTTCACCGCATTGTCAGCGACGTGGAGCTTGGATTATTTTGTAAATTGCATGAAATATAAACACGATGTTTTTCTTCTGTATGTAAATCATTAAATTAATGCTACATTACTGTCCTTCAAACAAGCTGGCTCAAAAACAGTGAATAAAAGCATATCAAAAAAATATCAACTCTTGAGAGATATCAAATACAAATCTAAAATATACCTGCCATGACCCCCATAGAAGCCAAGTGGACGCTGGTAGTCAGTAAGACCAGGGAACTCCTCCTGGCCGAGGGCGTGCACTCACTCAGCAGCGTCACTGCTAACGCATAGCCGCCAGACACACTGTAAATACAAAATTATGCTTCAAACTAAACTGTGAAAGTTGATGATTTGCAGATTGATGGTAGTACTTTAACTCACACTGATTCCTACCGTTATAATATTAGTAATAATCATCAAACAGTTCAATATTTGTAAATATGTAAGCACCATATATCTATCGTATCAGTGGTATGTATCTGAGGAGCTCGTGGCTAAATACTAACAGCCGCTCGGATCGATCTGTCAGGTTAAGCTACGCTTGCCGGGGTTGGTCCGTGGATGGGTGACCATTTCTACATACCGAGACTCCTCCGTGCCTCGGAAAGCACGTTAAGCCGTTGGTCCCGGCTGTCATTCGTGGATCTTTGACAGTCGTTACGGGTCGTCAGAAGCCCGAAAGTCTAACAACCAGTCTTACCAAGGGTATCGTATTACCCAGTTACTGGGTTATGGAGGTCAGATAGGCAGTCGCTCCATGTAAAATACTGGTATTCAGCTGCATCCGGTTAGACTGGAAGCCGACCCCAATATAGTTGGCAGAGCTACAGAGCAGTGGTGGGTAAGTGGTAACGGTCCCGACTTACGAGTTGTAGATCGTGAGTTCGAACCCAGACTGGCAGTTTACTTTGTGTCAAATAATTTCATCACCACTGCTCTCAAAGCAGTGAAGGAAAACTTTGTGAGGAAACTGGTATGTCTTAGAATCAACAATTCGAAGACATGACATCTACCAACCCGCACTGGGAACGTTATAGGCTGATTATTATGCTAAGTATTGTCAAAATAATTAATTGAACTGTTAATGCTTCATTTGTAAATACTATTGTAAGATAATAATTCTATTCTAGGTACATCTTCGTTATATTTGATTATCTAATTAATGTAAACAAAATATTGTAAAACCAATTTTTAAGAGTCTATATAGTTTCTTGCCCATTCTTCTCCATACAAAACTACTTTTTGAATCCCAACTAGAATTGATTCTTTTTAACCGACTTCCAAAAGGAAGAGGTTCTCAATTCGACTGTATGTTTTTATTTCTTTTTTTTTTTTGTATATTTGTTACGCGATTACTCCGCTAATTATGAATTGATTTTGATGATTCTTTTTTTGTTTGGTAGATCATACTACAGAGGTAGTCTCATATAAATTTTATTAACTTTGCTTGGGTCGTTTTTGAGTTAGCTTCAATAATACGTATTTTTCCCACTTAGTATGTGGATGATATGATAAGTTCCTGTCACTGTTATTTACATACCAGATAGTGATTAGTATTCGAATTTGTGTGGGGTAGGTACCACAAGTAAAAAGTGAAAAATAAAAACTTTTTATAAAAAAAAACAACGTTGTTTTTTTTTTGTAAAACGTTTTTTTTATTATTGTAATTAGTGGTGTTCAAAAGTGCCTTTTATTGACGTAATTGTAATTTATACGATTTGACTATGAAACACTTGGAACACAGCGAAATAGAATAGAAGGTTCATTCCAAATTGATAGAAAATACTTACGAGGCCGATGACAGTAACTTCAGAAAGCCTAACACTATCCAGTTAGGTGAGAAGGCTGCTAGTGTGCCAGCGACATAGGTCAACGTCATGGAGATAATGAGGATCTTCCGCCTGCCTTTTGTATCTGCCAGGTAGCCCCATACGTGGGACATAGTAATAGTTCCTGGAAAGAACAAAACCAATTTCGATATATATAACAAATTATTATGCATAGTGCATACAGATTAAACAATTTGCAAAGCGAAGCAGATGCGGTATGAAATTTTTGGACTTTTCTTAAGAATACACTCAGACGAGTAACATATCATTTACTTGTCATGCTAGGGTGTTTGTAGCGCCACTTCTTCTTCCCAGCTAAAGCACTAAGAAGTGGAACAGGGCGAGCGTTTTGGGGGACTGTCATAATTTAGACGTTCAAAATACTGACTCTCTTTGAAAGGGCCAAAGATGACGATAAACTTACCAATCAAAGGCACACAAGCTACCAGTCCTTGCTGCGTGCTGCTGGTGCCAAGCTCACAGGAACTAGCCGTCACCAGGTAGGACACGGAGAAGATCTCGAAGGTCATGCCGATGATGATGCTGGAGCAGAGCATGAACGTGTACAAGTTGTAGCGACTGAACCCTATAAGAAAAGGTTACATGAAGAATTAATACGACGTGAAAGAGTTCATTATTCTCCTTAAATTAATGGATAAGGTGATGCAAGTTGTATAAAAGTTAGGTTGTATTATACTGCACAGATACTTATTAAAACTAAACTAACTAACTAACTAAACTTATTACACGATTGACGATTTTCTTAATGATGATTCACTAACTAATTGACATACTATTACCCTGATTGACATAATTATTGGTTCGCTTATTTAGTCTCATTTTATATTTTTTATTGCTATGACCACACTGAAATTTTTATTTATTTTTTTTGTAATTCCAATGATCTGCATATTTCAATTTTTTTATTTGGAATTGTAAACCTTTGCATGCCCACGTGACGGTAAAATATGGAAAACTTTATTATAAAAACACCTATGTACTATACCCATTTTTGCAAAGAAATAAATGATTTTATTTGATTTGATTTTTATTAAAAAAAAAAATTATAGTCTTAGAATAAAATACGATCAGTTTAGCAATAGCCGAGGTCCTTTCGAAGTTATTACCTAAAAATTTTCCCGCCGTCAAACGACATTGTTATGCTCCGATTTGTAGGTGATTGGTGTTGGGTGTTACACATCAACGTGCCGCTTCGATAAGGGGTTGGGGAGAAGGGGCGAAGGAGAGTCAGTAAAGCTTCTCACGCGCGGTCCATTAAGTACAGTGGAGGCAATAATTACGTTCAAAATCAAGAAAAAATATTGCGTCTCCGGCAAAAAAACATTGTTGTGGAGGGTTCAGGAGACCCTCTAAGACCCCCAAATAACCTAAAATTCTTTCTAGCGAAGCGACATGTTTCTAAACCCATCCCACGAATCCCACGATAGCTAAAAGTATCTATCCAATTTCAAAAAATTAAGCATTTCATCAGCAACGTGAAATGTACAGAATTTTTGAGCCACCATGTCATTTATATGACGACTCTTGAAAAGTAAATATTGCAACCAAATGTAATACACTTGTAACATTGTTTAAACATACCTTATATAAAACACACAACGTGTATGTACATATAATTCTTGACAGAATAAGCTAAGTACCTATATTTAATTTTGATAAGAACTGACAATATCAATGGTGTAATATTAACATAATTATATGTATTATTTATACAAAATTTTTGATTTGTCATTGTGATGCTTTAAATAAATTGCGTCGTATTACTTTATTCATATTGTACAAGTAATTGTCTGATAAAGAAATAAAGCACTTTAATGGTGCCGATACTCTTGTTCACAAACTAAACTAAATTTAAGTTCAATGCATCTTTTTCTTTCTATTTCATTAAGAAAAGGACAGAAGATAAATTTTAGTTTAGTCCTGTCAAATTAATCAGCGCTTGACGTAAATTGACGTAATTTTAGTCGGCAAGTTTTTAATCACGTCTAAACTTGTATGGAGAGTGACAGGCGCTGATTAATTTGACAGGACTAAACTAAAATTTATCTTCTGTCCTTTTCTTAATGAAATAGAAAGAAAAAGTTGCACTGAACTTAAATTTAGTTTAGTTTGTGAACAAGGGAATCGGCACCAATGACATAGTATTTGATTTCATTCATCAAGAAACTGAAACGTTTTGAGAGCAGTGGTTACGGCCGCGACTTACGAGTTGTAGGTCGTAGGTTCGAACCCAGACGGGCGCTTTACTTTGTGTAAATTATTTCATCACCACTGCTCTCAAAACGGTGAAGGAAAACATCGTGAGGAAACCGGCATGTCCTAGAACCGAAAATTCGAAGACTTGTGACATCTACAAACCCGCACTGGGCCCGCGTGGTGGATTACGGCCCACTCCCTCTCACAGAGAGGAGGCCTGTGTCCCAGTAGTGGGAACATTTATAGGCTGATAATGATGATGATGATGATCAAGAAACTGTAATTAACTATAGGAGAACAAGAACAAAATATAAATCGTTGTTAATAGCAAAGAAGAAATATTTAACTGAACCTCTAAAAACTTATTGACCTTGTAATGATGAACACTTTTTTTTTATAAATGAACCTCTTTTTATCTTTCTGGCTTTTACTCACAGTTGGTCGCATAACGTAAGCTAGGCCCGACCAAACGGGTTAGGTTAGGTTGGAACTGTGACAGACCACGCGCGAGCCGAAAGAGTCCGAGTCCATCCAAGTTGGTCGTAGCTGGCTATTTAGTATTTTTAAGACCTCAAAATAGGAATTAATGAGGTTCACAAAAAAAGGCAAATAATATTTTTAGGAGCGAAAATGACGATTATTAGAAATGAAATGAAATGAAATGAAATTGTTTATTCTGTAAATAGGATATCGGAATCACTTTTACACGTCATATAAAAAAAATATTAAAAATAAGCTAGATGAGTTCGGCGTTTCCTATCTGACTACTCTGAGAAGAAAGGCCGAAACAAACTCAGAGGTCGCAGTCTCTTTTAAAGTCCAGATATAATCTTGGTCGGGTCATATGAGGACCATGTAGATTAGTGTCTGAAAAGGTCTTTTGAGGAAAGAACCACACAGATTTGAGTGGACCTGTCCAGTCAGTGCAAGCAACCAACGAACATTTCAGTGCAGATGAAAATGGTCACTCCATCTACCAAAAGCCTTAATAAATTGTATGTAACCACTAACTTTTGCATGCAGCATTACTAGCGTGGGTGTCGAAAATTATCTCACGGGAACGTACCTTGTACTACCGGATAAGGTATCCTGTGTAATAATAAAAAATCGAACTTTTTGTACTATTAATATAGATTCTTAAGAGGGGCTTGTGGCTAAGTAATAACAACCGCACGGGTCAATCGATCAGGTTAAGCTACGCTTGCCGCGGTTGGTCCGTGGATGGATGACCATCTGTACATACCAAGACCCCTCCGTGCCTCGGAAAGCACGCTAAGCCGTTGGTCACGACTGTCATTTGTAGATCTTTGACAGTCGTTACGGGTAGTTAGAGGCCCAAAAAGTCTGACAACCAGTCTTACCAAGGAGTATCGTGTTACTTAGTAACTAGGTTGTGGAGGTCAGATAGGCAGGCGCTCCATGTAAAATACTGGTATTCAGCTGCATCCGGTTAGACCGGAAGCCGACCCTAACATAGTTTGGAAAAAGGCTAGGTAGATGATGAATATGGATTGTTAACCAATATCCATTATTAATTTATTACACATACATTTTATTTTTATGCTTATCAAAATAATGAAAGCATCTATCTACATAACAAGTCATTGTACCTATAAACATATTTTATTATATCAATCCGTCATACGAAAATAATTATAGTATGTAATCTTGTGCAATAATACTTTGCAGTACGCTACAATTTTGAAGTTTCATCTGCAAAATTCTTTCAATGCTATTGCTATATCCAATTCGCTTTAGCGAGGCAACAACGCTCATTGCCTTTTCTTTCCCTAATATCTCTCCGTAGGAACCCAAACGATAAAGTATGTATGGTTTTTCGTTATTCAAGAATCACTATTCTGATATGAAGAATGCTAGAAAATGTAGGCGGTGTACAATTCCCGAAAAGATTCCGAGAAGCCTGCAGGGTATTTATAGCTTGGCCAATGAAAATACCGAACTCAGAACGAGATAAACTTTATGGTTTCAATATACAATGAATAAAAATCGAGAGTAACGGATTTTTTTTTTTTTAAGTTGGCAGAATGACATTTGACACTTAACAGGTGGGTCAGTGACCGCTATTGCTACGCTAAAGTGATTCGGGTATAGTAAACTGTGGTCGTTCAAACAAGTATCTAAGTTTTTCCCTACGTAGGTACTGTATGACGTGCACTTTTATCATTTCTGACGTCACGATATTAGGTATCGTGGACGTCCCTGGGGCCTACATCCATAAAATGTATGGAAATACGTGCACGTTATAACGTTCTCGTGTACGGAAAAAAAGCGTCTTCATATTTCCATAAATTTGACTTCTCTGTGTTATCGTGACGCCGTGACGTGGACGTCCACGATAATAGCATCACGTCAAAGCGCCCGTATTCCAAATTATTTGTGGTTAGTGCAACATCTTTTTCTTCCATGCTTTCTATTCATCGTCATCTGTGTAGTCACCCCCTATCATCTTTCACATAAGCCATCCATAGGGACACCAAAAAAGTATCGATACCTTGTGTATCGAGTACATTTCCATTCGATACCGATACTTTTGTACTCGATACTTTGCATTTGATACTTTTACTCAATGAGTACTTTTTGGCAGGTATCGTAGTTTTAAATGAGTAAACTTAGAAATTACCCATTTTGCGACCTTACGGCTTATGTTAATGGTTATGGCAACGCCATCTAGTTCACTCGTTCTGAACCTTCTAAAACATTACATCGATCTTTGCTAGAAATTGTTCCTTCCGTTCACAGTTAAATTCCTAACCTTTCCTTCGTTCATTTACTACACTAATCAATCACTCATTCACTCACTCGTTCACCGTTGTCATTTGTTTTTTCATGTCCTGCCCTACTGAAGTTAAACTGACGTTATTTACTGACTGATATTGACCTATGCTCTATGCGCATTAGGCCCTAAGAAAAGTACTCGATACCTTGAAATATCGATACTTTTGTTTTGATACTTTTATGAGTACGATATTTTTTTTTTCGATACTACTCATGAGTACAGTATCGATACTTTCTATTCAATACCGTGTCCCTAGCCATCCATCCGTTTCTTTAGTCTTCCTATACTCTTAATAACCATCCACAATTATAATCAAAACTTAATAATCCTCGCCTCAATGACCGTCGTCACCCTCCTTAATAATTGTCTGCCTCGTTGGTCTAGTGGTTGCAAGCGCTACTGCTGAGCATGAGGTCCTGGGTTCGATTCCCGGGTCGGACAAATTATTATTGGGTTTTTCTATCTGAAATTTCTCAGTAGCAGCTCGGAGTCTGGATTTGTGCCCGGTTGATGGCAATAGGCTCGCCCCCTCTTACATGGGTCTTAAACATAACTGGCGAAATGTGGGTGTACCTGCTATAGGAACACCTCTGCCCATCCCTTCGGGGAAACAAGGCGTGATGTTATGTTAATAAAATATCTGAAACATTTTTATAAAAATTTTGCTTGTACTACACCGTATCGAATATCAAAAATTGCTGAACAATGTGAAACCGATAGAATGTGCCACAACGTGATTCTGACAAATATTATTTACAGCAATACGTTAAAAATTTAAACAGCCTGCTCACGTTTTGAATTAGAATTAATTAGAACCTTTTTTTTTTAATACAAAAGACATGGATATATTATGTAGTAACCCGTTCCACTTAGCTATTTCTAAAGAGCCATAAAAAATCCTGAAAGAAATCGACACGTGTTCTACCTCTCAACGAGGCATCCTCAGACAACCTACATTCTCGCAAATAAATAAATTTGATTTGATTTTGATTTGATTTGATTTGATAACGATTGACTTGTCGCGAACTCGAACACGGCGTGACTCACTGACTCGCTGTCTGCGTTCAGCATTCGGTGTGGCAACACCGTTTAACTATCTTTATTTTGTTTTTGCCTCTTTGGCCCAATAATCGCAAACGCTACCGCTGAGCATGAGATCCTAGGTTCAATTCCCAGGTCGGGCAAAGTGTTATTGGGTTTTCCATTAGGAATTTCTCAGTAGCAGCCCGGAGTCTGAATTTGTGCTCGGTTGATGGCAATAGGCTCGCCCCCTATTACATGGAACTTAAACATAACTGGCGAAATGTGGAGGTACACCTCTGTCTATCCCTCTGGGGTTACAAGGTGTGATGTTATGTATGTAGAATCTTTATTGTTGACATAGGTCATGTAATAGTTAGTTGAACTAGTAGTAATTCAACTCTGACCAAATAAAAAAAAACTTTACAAAAAAAACAACCGACCTCTAAAAAAAAAAAATTTCGGAAGTCGGTGGCAAAAAACGAAAATACAAAACCCGAGACACCGACTTCCGAAATTAAAGTTATTTTTCGCTTTGTAGTGTTTTTTTTTTGTAGGTCGTTTGTTTTTTTTTTGTAAAAAGTTTTTATTTCAGTTCTGTGCCTTCGGCTTGACCTTCGGAGATTACCTACCTTACCTATCTATACACACATGCATCTACTTACGTCATCTTATCTCTGAGCGTGTTCTAGGAGCGGGGGTGCGGCGCGGCGACGCGCCCTCCCCCGCGCGGGAGGCGGCGGCTGCCGCGTGTCGGGAGAGCGCGCGTTCTCGTTAGTACGCTTACTATTACCTGGTGTACGCACATGTTTCTTTTACGATCAAAATTTTACGTAAAGTTAGTGCTTCAACGTTGTTGTAACGTTTTATAAGTGACCTACCGTCGGATATTGGGGTAAGTCATTAGAATTATTTTATTTTTGTCTCTGAGTTGTTTTGTTCAAAGGTGCAGGTTAAATAAGTTTTGACTGCGATATATTGCAAGCTTAGCATGCTCTATGGCATTACCGGTGGCATGATTTTTGTCGGACATTCCATCCACATAATATGTATTGGTAATTATCGTATTTGTCGGACATACCATCCACAATATACGTACCTACATGCCTGATCGCGACGCAGCAATTGCGTACATGCGACATGTCGGCCATTCAGCCACAGTCCGTCTGACCAAGGCCATAGCCCGAGTGCTACGCGGCTCAAATTTTGGGCAGCGCGGCTCGAAAATTGGGCGGCGCGGCCCGAAAACTGAGCGGCGCGGCTCAAAAATTCGGGCGGCGCGGCTCACAATTTGGGAGGCGCGGCTCATAATTTGGACGGCGCGGCTCAAAAATTTGAGCGGCGCGGCTCAAAAATTTGGGCGGCGCGGTTCATAAATTGGGCGACACGCATCAAATAGTTGAGCGGCCCGGCTTGAGTAATTTAGAGTACGATTTTCAAATTTGCTTAGAAAGAAAGAAGAAAGAAAGAAATTTGCTTAATCCATGCGCCGCGGGTCAAGGGTCGAATTGAATAACTTTGCTATTATAACCCCTTGAGGAACTACCTGCTTGGGTATTTCTTGACCGCTTCGCTTTTGCTTCAGATGACGCAACAAGGAAGTCTTGTGACCCTTGGCGAGCTATTGAATGAGCATGCGGAAACGGACCAGGACCGCGACAAAAGATGAAGTATTTGGTGAGAGAATTGAACCAAATGTATTAAACAAACTAGTATACGCCTTGCCTACCGTGGGCCTAGCCCGCGCTTTCGTACCAGAGGCGGATCACCTTTCGGAGAAGGGATATCGAGAGGTACGATGTAAAATGCTCGATTGGGCATTTACGCGGGGTCTTATTCTTGGGCCACCAGCTATAGCAAACCGTATACGGGGCTCAGCAGCACGCACTGAGCTTGTTAAACAATCAGTCGAGGCACTACGACCATTGTTCCACACTAGGGCCGAAGCTGATAAAATTCTATCCGGTTCTCTCTCAGAAACGGAGGAGACTAGTCGGAAGAGAAGGAGTACATCTACTTTGACTTCACGTAGCCAGGAACCTTTGGCACGAAGGCGCAAACGCGACTCAAACTCACCATCCACATTGCAGGATGCTAGAATTGAGGCTCTGGAACAGAAAGTTGAAGGAATGTTTTCTGTTCTCTTGGAAAAACTTGAACAGCGCTAACAGTGTGACTCTGAATCTGACAAGGAAAATCACTATTCTGACGATGAAGAAGAGGCAGTTTCGGAGAATTCTGATTATCATTCATGGAAAGCTCCTGCTTTGGACCCATATCCGGATTGGCAAGTCAAGGAAGACGAGAAGGAGCTCGAATTTCTGCCCACAACTAAAGAAGCGGACCCCCTCATACCCGAGCCGTCAGCTCAACTTAAGAGTGAGGGCATTGAGTGCCAAAGATTAGGCACCGAAGGTTGGAGCCGGATTCGTTATAAGGAGGTAGAAAAACACTTGCACGCGGCATCAGTCTTTAGCGCGCTTAAAGTGAACACTGAGCTGGGGACTCTAGCCTCGCAACCGTCTCCCTGGGTAACAAGACAGGAAGGCATATTAGGCACAATCACACACGGATTGCTGTTACAACGCAGGGCCCTTGCTGAAAGTTTGAACGCTGTAATTAAGAAGTGTCCGAGTGCCAGCGCGGAATTGAGGCAGTTAGTGGCGCAGTTAGGACTCCAAGTTAAAATTAGTATCAGACCAGCTCCTGCAATTTGTGTGCGCGCATCGGTCCGAAACAATTGATCTTCGTCGTAAGACTTTTAAGACAAAGAATGAGATTCTTAATGGTGCGCTTCACAACATTCCTCCTTCACCTACACATTTGTTTGACGAGAAACAGCTGAGTTCTTTGGTCAAAGATAACGGTGGAGTGGCAGCTGTTTTCATTTCGCCAAGAACTACGGAAAAGGCTGCTAATTCCTTAAGCCGACCCCATCTGCTAGATCTAAAGTCACGAAACCAACTTGGCGCTCCCGACCACCTACTCATTACTCCGCCATCGACCAGTCAGCTCCGAACCACTCATCACCCCGCAACCCGCCAGCTAAAAAGCCGTCTAACTACAATCAACGCAGGGGTAGGGGCGGAAGCACCAAGAAGTCCCAAAAGTCCCGTGGGGCATATTGACGGTTTTCGAGGGGGACAGCTGTGCGAGTTCCGGTCACAATGGGAAAAAATGGGGGCTCCAAGCGCGATTCTAAAAATAATTTCAGGTTATACAATACCATTCATGTCCAAACCGCCTTCCATCCCCTTGCCAGAAAATTTAGGAAGATTTGCGACAAGACCCTCGAACACAATGTCCAAAGAGCTCAGAGAGCTTCTAGCCCAAGGCGTAGTCGAAAGATGTCATTCCGAAACTGGGTTTCTGTCGCGGATGTTTCTAATTCCAAAAACAAACGGAAAGCTCCGGCAAATTTTCGATCTTCGTCGCCTGAATTGTTATCTAAGCCCCCGAAAGTTTCGCCTGATAAACCAGGCTCAAGTCCCCGATTTTCTCCAACCCGGCGACTTCTTAGGGAAGCTAGATATAAGTCAAGCCTACTTTCATGTGCCAATAAAAATGAGCCACCGGAGATTTCTTGCCTTCAGCTACGCAAACGAACTCTTCCAGATGACATCCCTTCCTTTCGGCCTATCCAGCGCGCCGTTAGCTTTCTCCCGCGTCAGCAAATGGGTAGCAAGGTTCCTGAGAACAAAGGGACTACGAGTTCTAGTATACTTAGACGATTTCCTGTTAGCACATCAGGACCCTTGTATACTGAGAAGCCAGATGAGCTATGCACTGGGTCTTCTACAAAGTCTCGGCTGGTGTGTAAATTTGGAAAAGTCTGTTCTGGAGGCTACAAGAAATATAAAATTTCTAGGGATCGTGTGGGACACAAACATGAACGAGAAAAGACTTCCGGAAGAGAAAATAGTTCGATTGCTAACAGATTTAGAAAAGATATTGAAGAAAGGTCAATGGACATGGCGGTTAGGGACTTCACTAATAGGCCGACTGGGTTTTGCAGCCCTGGTGACTCCTCTAGGTCGTCTGTTTACCAGATATATTCAACGTGCCAGTCTAAAACTACCTCAAAACTAGCCCAACCTGCTGCGGGTTCTACCACCGCAGGCTGTCAACGATTGTCGCTGGTGGACTCTCAACGTAAGAGTACCAGGGAAAATCTTCATTCCAGAGCCTACGATTTTTGTTACAACAGATGCGTCAGACGAAGGCTGGGGCGTTCAGATCAGCGATTGTCATCTACGGGGGAAATGGACGAAAGAGCTAGCTGCTTGGCACATAAACAGAAAGGAGCTTTTTACCGTATACATAGCTCTAAAGAAATGCCAGAACGACGTAGCAAGACAGTCCATTATGATCCAATCCGACAACAGAACGGTGGTTTCGTACCTAAGAAATCAGGGAGGAACACGGTCCATGGCGTTGTTAGAGGGGACCAAAAGGATCCTGTTACTAGCGGAAAGCCTAGGAGTAACCATTCATTCCTTTTACCTACCAGGCCGTTACAATTCCATAGCCGACTGTTTGTCGAGGGGAAAGAGTCTCCCAGATTGGCATGTTGTAGACGAGGTCACGACAAAAGTGTTTTTAAAGTGGGGTATCCCTCAGATAGATCTGTTCGCAACCAATCGATCGAAAGTAGTCTCGACATATGTTTCGATAGAATCATGGGATACGCAGGCGGCGTTCATCAACGCCTTCAGCCAGACCTGCCATTACAAACTGGCATGGATGTTTCCACCTCCACCTCTAATACCCAGAGTGCTACGACACCTCAACCAGTCCTCAGGAACCTATCTGCTGATGGTTCCGCGCTGGGAAACAGTTTTATGGAGGGGCGATCTGAAACGAAGAGCCCTGGAAGCCCCCTTTCAGATACACGACGTCATCAGGAGTCTGGTCGACCTATCCACCAATTGCCCTCTGCCGAAAGCAGGAGACCTCTTTTTCGAGGTTTGGAGGATACGGGGTGGGGTGAACTCATAGCGGATATGGATCCCGGTGACATAGATCTTGTCCAGTCAGCATGGCGTGATTCCACCTGGCATACTTATGAGTCTGCCTGGAAACAATGGGTCTCGTGGTGCAGACAAAATGGGAAAAGTCCTAGTAGTCCTCGACCTCAGGATGTCGCCACTTATTTGGGGTTTCTATCCCGTCTTAGAAAGCTCGCAGTCTCGACCATTTTGGTCCACAAGTCAGTTATTTTGACTTTGGCAGATCCCACACAGGAAAAAGGGTTGGCCGCTCACCCGTTAGTTTCAGCGATAGTCAAAGCTATAGGCATTAAAAAGTGTGTATCCTCATTATCTAAGTCACAGATTTGGGATGTTCAGGATCTACTAAGATGGATGAGATCTAATTGTCCAACTGAAGATAGCATATTTCAGGTTTCTCGGCATGTTGCCTTGCTGTTATTGTTGGCTTCAGGTCGTCGTATCCACGACCTAACACTGTTATGCATTGACAATCAACATTGCGATAGATCAAGCTCCTTGATAACGTTTTGGCCTAAATTTGGCTCTAAGACCGATAATATCAAGAATCGGCAGTCTGGATGGCAGCTCTCTTGTTCAGGAGATCCTGAATTAAGTTTGGTCAAATGGGTGAATCACTTAATAGAGTTGTCAGCAAGTAGAAGAAGCGCACGATCTAATTTGCATAGTCTATTTATCACTGCACGTGGTGAAGTGAATGCCGCCTCAAGAGCAATAATTGCTGGTTGGATTAAGGCTCAAAATAATGTACCTTTAGACTCTATTTTAAAAAGAGGAAACTGGAGAGGTTCTGACAATTTTTTTAAGCACTATTGTAAATCGCTAGAACGACCCAGAAAAGAAAACCTAGATGTTCTTAATAACTCATTCTCTGCAGTTTAACTAACTGTTATTGAGATAATTTTGCCTGTGATTTAATTAAGATTGAAAGGCTGAATATGATCTCACTATTTCAATTGATACACATAAGTAATTGTTATTTTGTATTCTTTGTTATAAAATCTAGTGCTTTATGTAGCTAATATTTTATTTCTTAAGATCTTGTTTTCTTGTTGTTGAACGAAGCTTCATTTTATAATAAGCTACATTTGTTAACTGTACTTACTGTTTGAACACTGTAAGTTAGACATTCTTCAATTTTGAGTTAAAGACTTGTACTAAATTTAAGATTCCTAAGGGAAATGAAAATGTCTTGATTTCTATAAATCTCGGCTTTTATTTCAAAGATGTTTCACACCCACTTCTGTCACAGTACGCTATAGTTAGAGGGCGCCGGCAGAAAATAGACACGTCTCCGAAGGTCAAGCCGAAGGCACAGAACTGAAATAGGACCGTTTTCCACCCCGAAGGGAAGAAAACGATTATTTCAGGTCTTGCCGAGGCTTGACCGGAGCAAGCCCTTGCCGGCTCTTCGGAGTAAGATACTAACGAGAACGCGCGCTCTCCCGACACGCGGCAGCCGCCGCCTCCCGCGCGGGGGAGGGCGCGTCGCCGCGCCGCACCCCCGCTCCTAGAACACGCTCAGAGATAAGATGACGTAAGTAGATGCATGTGTGTATAGATAGGTAAGGTAGGTAATCTCCGAAGGTCAAGCCTCGGCAAGACCTGAAATAATCGTTTTCTTCCCTTCGGGGTGGAAAACGGTCCTATTTTTCACTTTTTAGTTGTGGTACCTACCCCACACACATTCGAATACCACTACCTGCTACCAGTGACAGAAACTTAACATATCATCTACATACTAAGTGGGAAAAAAATACGTATTTTGTAGCTAACTCAAAAACCATCCAAGCAAAGTTAATAAAATTTATATGGGACCAATTCGAGAGCACACCCTTTCAAACAAAAAAAGAATTTTCAAAATCGGTTTACAATTGACGGAGAAATCGGTGGAAATACATAAAAAAAAAAACATACGCGACGAACATATAACCTCCTCCTTTTTGGAAGTCGGTTAAAAACCAAGACAGCGCTGTGAACAATATAGTGAAGCATGTCAAAACTACACCTCCGCTCTGTGCATACACGATCACACGCACACATTTACACCTCGCTACGTGCACACATGTTTACGAAACTGGCCTCACGTCACTGTTGACAGCGCTATATCTTGGTTTTTTATTTGGTCTGAGTAATTCACTTCAAGATCTGAAGCAAATCAAAGACCTATCCAACTCGCAATGTCTTGTCATCAGACTGACAATTAATTTTATTACTTTTTAATTCTGCATAACAAGTAATTAGACTAGAAGTTGGTGAAAATTGGGGTCATATAATGCAAATGTTGCAATACCTATTTCAACACAATTTCTTATTTCCACACCGGACACATTTCTTTTCAAAACAAACCAAAACTTACTGATAAATTGAAACATTATCATACTTGAATTTATGGAAGATTTCCTCACTTACGAGTACGTTTATTATAAAAATAAAAACTGGGTAGTAAAGGACACTTGTATTTTTAAATTATAAGAGTGTACAAGACAATTTGTAAAGACGATGTCCTTTACATTCAAATTTTTGAGGTAACTTATATTAAACACTTGAGGTGGTATAAGAAAATTGATAATTATTTATGTAGTTTACGCTCAATTGTTGTTTTATACTACCAAAATGAGTACACTCTGGTAACTAAGTGTTATTTACGTCCATATTTTCAACTTTTCGTAAAACGGAATACACAGATCGACAGAGAATTAAAGACTGAGTAAAACAGTGTCAAAAAGGCCTTTATGACCAAATGTCCTTTACGACCTTTGAGCTCAGAGGTATTATGGTGTTATTATAGGCATGCAGGCAGAAACACCATGTTTTTAGCAGAAATAGGTATCCACACAAACTGTTGCTGATCTGATGCGTTGAAAACTTTAAAAACAAAGTAAGTTCCGTTTATCCAAGCCAAAATATCCACCCCTAAGGCGGATTCGCGCAAACCCATGTCCGTGAATTCACTCTAGCACTCTAACACTGTTGCGCGGTAATTTCGCCCTGCCGCCACGTCAGACCAGTGGTGCAGCGTTCATAACAGCGATAACACGTAAACGTTGACAAGTACCAACAAAACAGCGAGATACCACGAACAGCAGGTGCTCGAAATCAGTGGCCAGCGGCAGCGGCATACAGGACTGACGCGGCAACAACGCCACGGGGCAGCAGGGTCCGGAATCATACCTTAACCCTATAAATTCCGTTTATCCAACTAGGCTTAGGGTGGCTTCTCAGACATATGTTTCCACGTATCCACGTTAGGGTGGAATTTTTGGGGTAGATAAACGGAATAACCCAACAAAGATGAAATTTAAGTATCTACCTACTTAAATAGTTTGTTAGTAACTAGCCATGGTGCATGACAGAAGCCATATGTAACGTAAGTGTGGATGGTGTGTACTTTGGTGAACAATATCTTCAAAAAACGAGCGAGCTTTACCAGTATTGACATATGATGTGTAACATCTGACATCTCACCTTGGTAATAAGCAATATCAAAGGGGCGGGGCCTTGTCAAGGTCGTTTCCGACGGCCAACTCTAACACCGCGCGCGCTTATTGATCAAATCAAATAGCGCGCACTTCCCGGCTTCCTGTGACACACTTCCGTGCCTTTTCACGAAATCACTCCCACAGATTTGATTATTTAATTTTTTTTAGATTTAGATTTTCCAGGAAAGCGAGGAAAAAGAATGTTACACATCAACAAGAAGCTACTTCTCTTCATCGCAAAGCTGTGTGTCGTATGTCGCCCTTAATTAAATTAATTATCGTTTTACCTGTCATGTCCAACGCCTCTTCAAACGGCACCTTATTAGTCTTCACCGTCATTTTGCACTAAGTTCCACTAACACTATTTACTAAAAGACTTATTATTACATTTATTTGTGTACTTTACTATGTACATTTATTTGTTATATCATTATTATCACACCAGCATCGTGGCAGGCACTGCGCCCGTCATTGTCATGGACATGTTTTATAACAAAAATTATTCAAGCCAAGCGTTTCATTTTGTTAGACATTTGGTTCCGTAGGGTTGGACGCCTTGAGCACTAAATAAAACAGTTTCATATTCTATGCCTCGAGCGATAAGACCTCCCATTAGGTATACAATTACATGTTCGCACTTTATTTTTATTTTATTTTCCGTGTTCAATAAAGTGTAATTGTATTGTATTGTTCGTTGAAATTGAATTCACAAGCATGCGTTGGTAGTGTGTTAAGTTAATACAAAGTACCTATTACAACAAAATCTTGTTTGAACAGTCTAAAACGATCAGTGAGTGAGAAAGTGTGACGATTAATCAATATTATAGTTAGTCTCATAAGTTCATAACTCATAAGGAACGGAAGCATTAATTTTGTTTCTTTTTTTTTTGTTAACCTATTTTGTCCCACTGCTGGGCAAAGGTTGTTGTTATTTTATTGAAATAAAAAATGAGGAGTCGCGCTACGCCTGGCAGATGTGAAACATCGAAATTATTACATACAGGTAATATGCATAAAAGCATAGTTTACGACAGGAAATAAATATGGCGACTGTTGGCGTGTTGGCTGATGGCGCCAACAGTTGGTGACTGTTGGCATGACGACGTGTCACCACGCCAACATTCGGTCTGACCCGCCACTATAGATGTTTCACACAAAAAACGGTGCTGTCATTGAGGAATGCAGTTCAAAAACTAATTTTAAAACTAACAAGCTTAAGCTGAATGAAACTATTTAATCTAATTGCTCAGTGACTTTAGAATACCTACTATTTGATTGAACCATTTCTCATAAACCCACGGAACCCTATTATCCGAGATGACAGTATCATTAGATAGCAATGTTTGCAAACAGTAAATATATTATGTACAGGGTGTCCAGAGCAAAATATAATGAATAGATAGTGTGCCATAGTAATACCATATGTGCTACCAACATAATTAGTTAATTAAGTTTTCCATTCAATACTGAAAATTCCACCGGACCCGGCATGTCCTAGAACCGAAAATTCGAAAACATGTGACATCTACCAACCCGCACTGGGCCCGCGAGGTGGATTACGGTCCACTCCCTCTCACAGAGAGGAGGCCTGTGTCCCAGCAGTGGGAACATTTATAGGCTGATGATGATGACTGAAAATTAGTTCTGCAACTACCACGTGCTAGCTTTCAACCTTGTCAAACAACATTTTTAGCCGAATTTACATTACGAAACTAGTTGCATAATTTTAGCTTTATGATATTAGTTTGACATGTAAATAGCATAAAACGTATGCATGCGCGATTAAATTATTTATTTACACGTGAAACTCTATCAGTGAAACGAATGTCATGAAACTATTAGGTAATATTACGCAAGTTAGTTTCGTAATGTAAATTCGTTTTCAGTTTTGTTTTTTAGCACCCTTTGGAGATGTGTTCCACTTGAGTATTTTGATAAGGCTTATCAATCAGACGAAACCGAAAGTTAAACAAAATAATTTATTACTCTTTTGACAATCATAAAATTAAAACAATTAATACAAAATAATCTCTTTTATCACAATGTTCTTAATAATATAGGTATATAATGTGTGTATTTCAAAACACTAACAACAATACTAAGTATAGTAGGTATCACATTTCGCTTATTTCACGGATTTTAATTAATGTGACATGTTGGCTGGCTTCTGCATTGCCAACCTTATTTTGCAATTTTATCGTTTTATAAAATAAATACAATTTTCATTGATTTAGCTATTAACTGTAGGAAATGAGTTGTAGTGACTTTTCCATCTATCAGAATCACCCTTAAAATCTCGAAGTACTAAACTTGGTAGAAATGTAAGCTTGTTTTGTTTTTTAAACAAAAAACAAAAATATTCTATTTCTTATGTTCACGTGTTCAATTTCTTTTTCTGTTCCCTGATCTTTGCGTCCGAAGGCAGAAGAAATCCGAAAAGGCCACCACCTGGAAAAAAATCGTAGTAAGTAAGTAATTTGAGGTTGAACACAGACAAGTTTGAAATTGAGCTTTTCTAGTACTTCCTTTATAAAACAGCCGATCTATTCTATATTCTAGGTGAAGTGAGCTTGAAGTTAACTATCAATAGTTTCCGACAACTCACTTCACCAAATTTTTAACGATATGATTTCACTGAACAGACAGATAAAGTCCATTAGGAAGTCCAGCCGGGACTTCCTAATGACTTTATCATGACGATAGCTTTATGAGGAAATTGCTTGAAGTAAAATATTATACTGCAAGAACACTATCAGCCGAGAATGGTGACAGGGATAATACTACTCCTCGTTCTTTTTCTGCTGTTAATAAAAGTTTCAGCGATGATGCGGATATCAAATAAAGCCGCACAGTACCTAATGATAAATCAGAAGACTCACCTAAAGTTACGGACCCATAAATGTAGAAAGCAGCTTCGCAGTTATCGTCAAGGAGTCGTTTTAGGATGTTAATGCCGATGACCGCACTACCACGGCCAAACATCAGGGTGAGGCACACGGCCATGGCTCTGAAAGAGAAACAGAGAATCCATACTATCCATATACAAAATTTAATTAATATTAGAGTATGAAAATAACTCTGTCTGTTTGTCTGCTACCTTTTTATGCCTAAACCACTGAACCAATCGTTATGAAATTTGACAGATATGTAGGTAGCCTAGAGAAGCATATAGGCTACCTTTCGTCCTAGATAATTGGAATTTTGTATTATACACGTAGATGAATTGATGAGGGACTTGTGGCTAAGTAATAACAGCTGCACGGGTCGATCGATCAGGTTAAGCTACGCTTGCCGTGGTTGGTCTGTGGATGGGTGACCATCTTTACATACCAAGACCCCTCCGTGCCTCGGAAAGCACGTCAAGCCGTTGGTCCCGGCTGTCATTTGTAGATCTTTGACAGTCGTTACGGGTAGTTAGAAGCCCAAAAAGTCTGACAACCAGTCTTACCAAGGGGTATCGTGTCACCTAGTAACTAGGTTGTGGAGGTCAGGTAGGCAGTCGCTTCATGTAAAATACTGGTATTCAGCTGCATCCGGTTAGACTGGAAGCCGAACCCAACATAGTTGGGAAAAGGCTAGGCAGATGATGACACGTAGATGAATTTGCGGGTAAACGTTAGTGATGCATAAACATCATTTATTTTTGCCTATTTGTAGATACCGTGATTACCGTGGGACGGAGACACTCGGCGTCAATCAATCTTCAAAAATCCATCAATTTAGATAATCCATTTATCAATCTACGCATTACATGAGATTATCGTCAATTCGACAATAGTATCGGATCAGATTGACACTTAAGTGCTGAGATATAAGTGTGATTCATCAAAGTGCACTCAATCGACAACCAGCTTCAAGTATCACGACGTGAATTTTCGACTTTATAGTATCATTTTTAACCGACTTCGAAAAAAAGGAGGAGGTTCTCAATTCGTAAGCATTTTTTTTTATGTATGTTCCCCGATTACTCGAAGACGGCTGGATCGATTTGAAAAATTCTTTTTTTGTTTGAAAGGGTATATTTTCAAGTTGATCCCATTGTCATTTGCTCACGATCTGATGATGGAATCTTGGAGAAATCGAGGGAACTCTTCAAATATTAAAGGCACATCTATAGCGATTTGGGTATTTTGATGAGCAGTTGACATAAGGCTATTGTAATTTAAATAAATTACAAATCAATCAACTAAAAAGTAAAAAAAAACTTGTTTAAAAAACATACATACGTATTTTTTGTAAAAAAGATTTTTTCTATATTCCTTTCTTATGTAGAAAAGAATGCACTTTTCTATAATTCATGTTCGATTTTAACAATCATCGAAGTATTCACTGTATTTGGTCAAATCACCCGTAGTAAATATTATTTATTTTGACTAACCTGACATAAGTTGGGAAGACATCGACGCTGTAAGAGCTAAGGAAGCCAAAGTTGAAGATGGCGGACAAGTAGATCATGAACATGATGGCGCTCAGGATCCAGTAGGGGCTAAAGTTGATAACCAATGCTGCAAGTCCAGCGAAAAACTAAAACAAAATAGTCATAGTTAGTTTTTCAATACTGAGAATTGAAGGCTTCCTGAATTTTAGGACCAGGCACAAGTCATACAAGAGAGCCTAGACAAATAGGATTTCATATAAGTTTTGGATTTATGTATCGCTGGAGCATATTGTCTAATACTAACGCCTAGGAATTGTAACAATTAAGAAGGAGATACACACCTGGATGGCTATGAAGAGTCTCTTCCTACCAATGCAGTTGTTGATGCTACTCATCAAGATATTGCCGAAAGCCAAAACCATGCTGATACCGAACACCAGGGTCATTGCTTGAGTGTTCATAGAACAGTCTTGCGTCTGAAAAAAGAAACCTAGTTTTTAACATTGTTTGCGGTAAAATAATTCGAGGAGCTCGTGGCTAAGTAATAACAGCCGCAAAGGTTGATTCATCAGGTTAAGCTACCCTTGCTGGGGTTGGTCCGTGGATGGGTGACCATCTTTACACACCGAGACTCCTCCGTGCCTCGGAAAGCACGTTAAGCCGTTGGTCCCGGCTATCATTCGTGGATCTTTGATAGTCGTTACGGGTCATCAGAAGCCCGAAAGTCTTACAACCTATATTACCTAGGGGTTTCGTATTACCCAGTTACTGGGTTGTGGAGGTCAGATAGGCAGTCGCTCCATGTTAAATACTGTTATTCAGCTGCATCCGGTTAGGCTGGAAGCCGACCCCAACATGATAAAATTAAATAAATAAATGATTGAAAAGGCTAAGCAGATACTTTTTTTTATGGTAAAATTATTAAAACATTAAAATAATGCTCTTTAGAGCTTATTGTACATCCCCCATCTCTCTCTACATGTGCAGCCTGTGGGCAAAGTATACTCGTGCGGCATACAGCACCCTCCGCGTCCAGTTCAATAACGCGTTCAGGGCGGTGGTGGGGCTGCCCCGACACTGCAGCGCAAGCGATGCGCGTCTCTGGTGCGCAGAGTGCGGGGCAACCCCAACACCGTCCTGGCGATAATTGCTAACAGACTGGATTGCCCTTACATCCGGCAATGCTGCAGCAGACATATTGTTACTGTGTGAGTGTTCGTTTTTGTCTGTGCTTGTTATGAATGCAATATGTATTTATTTTTGATATTATTTGATTAATTTAATTTATTTAGTCTTCATTTCTTTAATTGATTTCTTTTTTTGTTTCGATTCAACATAATTTGTTTTCATTTTATTTTATTGATCTTATTTATTATTTTGTGTTTGGCTATGGGTGTTATTTTTAACCTGAAATAAATGAATTTATATATATGTATTACTATGATCAGGTATTTCAACAAATCTAAAAGTCTTTTTAAACAGTCCCATGGATCATGATTACCTCTGCTAAGGACTTTAGTGACGTCCTATGGGGGACATATAATATCAGAATATGTTAATCCTTACCTCTTGAACAGATGTAGAATTTGCTGACAATCTGATCATCTGACAGATGGTAAGATGCCTCTCTCCCCCCACTACTGACATCATGAAGGCATTTACAATGTAAGGCAACCATACGAAGAAAGCGTTCATCCTGAAAATAAAGATAGTGGAAACTATCAGGTTTCAAAGAATATTATTTGTGATACCAATGAATGCATTAAAATAACTTTAAAAGATACTGATAATAATTTATCAATGCTCTATGGCAAAATAAATAACTTACGTAAGATAACAGATGACAAACAGAAAAGATAGGAGTACAGTATGCTTCAGCAATGGCGGCTTGATTATCGGAACTATCTGCGACGCTATGGTTTGCCAGAATCCTTTTTTGTACGAAGATGACTGTTCTTCATCTAATTCTAATGCATCAACCTGAAAACCAGTCAGTTATTTAAGCATTTTAACGATAAACAAAGATAAAAAATCTTCATTCTTTAATCGCACAATAACTGATACCAATCACAGACACTTGCAAATTAATATACAAAGATAGAGAAACTCCTTATCCAAAACCTAGTTTCCAATGTAAAAGAATGGGAAAAATATTTCTTTGCTACTCACCTTATAATTATCAGCACTGTTCCCAGTATTCATGACATATATCTTCTTCAAGACTTCGAGAGCATCCTCATCCTGGCCAACACTGGCCAAGTACTTGGGGCTTTCATAAGCACAGTAGCAACCAATGGCACTGAGAGCACATGGCACAGCAAAGATCAGATCCAGGACACGCCAGGAGTTGAAGTAGATGTCCAGGAATGGTATGTAGTAGGAGAACGTCAGTGGCAAGACTGGTATAGCTATAACTAGAATATTTAAAGTTGTTAAGATGGAAATCCAACTGATTTCATTTTAATATAGGTAAAGCGAGAACGTGCTTCTTTACCTATTGAAGAAATTTGTATTAAACATATTGAATAATGTATTAGATATACCCAATAGCGGAAATAATCCTAACAGTTTTGGAATTAGAACCTTCTGTCAACTAGGAACACTATGATCATGAAACATCAGGAAAGCATGATAAACAGTGATCGGAGTAGGTAGATTGATTTTACGTACTCGCATCATGAATAGTCATAGAAATCATAACATGTATAAGCCTTTATTCCGGGATTTCATTTTGGTACTTACGGAATTGAATCAAATATTGTTAAAGTAAGGATTTTTAAACTACCACATTAGAAATTTATAAAATGCGATAGATAAACATTTAAAATATATTATATTATTATATTGTTTTTAAAGTATCACCTATATACTATTAAAAAGACAGCAAAAAGGTTAAACATTTCTTATTCATATTGATGTATTCTTTATTTTACACATTACAACATTTGAAATTCCTTACAAAAATCTTAATAATTTCAAAATCCCGGAATCCCGGAGGTATATCCATACTAATATATACGTGCCAGTTCATTGACCCCTAATCAATCTACCTACTCCGACCACTGATGATAAACCATACTTTTTATTACTTAAAAGTGCTTCAATTGTGAGACTATGGCATTTACAATAGTTTTTGATACTATTAGATATAGTTTAATTCTATAAAATATAATAAAGGTAAAATAATTACTTAATTTATCTTATCAGAATAACCCTTTAAACAGTAAAGTTTCACAGCTGAAGTATACTTTACTCTTGAGACTGAAGTAAACAGTCTGCTTCTTCAGCCACATGAACAGCAGCTGCCAGATGACATTCTGTTTTCTTTGAGGGACAAACGCGTATTCTCTCACTGTCAAAATTACACGTCCGAGTTATCCATGTTGGGGATAATAACAAGGGTCAACCTATGCGGGTGTGTAACGTTTGAAATAATAACAAAAGTTGTAATCATCATATGACCTAATTTCATTTAAAATACTTTTTTTTAATATAGGAAACGATGAAATTATATAATGAATTTATTGATACAATTTCATTTTACCTAATTTTATAATGGTATACTGAACATTTTCCATAATGCACATTTGAATTAATATTCAATTATTATAATATTCATATTCAGTTACTATAATATTCAAAATCTATAAGTAACATTTAATATAATTTAGAAACATCATCATTTGGGGGGGTGTAACATCGCATAATAACAGATAGATCACTTGAAATAATTTTCATATGCTATAAAAACAAATAACCTAATTTCATGTGATCTAATGTTATATTTCATATAACCTTCTTTTGCTCAATTTCTAATATTGTAATTTAATAATGCATGCCTTTATAGGGTAGATTTTTGAGCTACTATAAAAAAAAATTAAGACCCTGTTGTATCACCAAAAATCGCGTGAATACTTTGAACTATAACGATCATTTCATATAATTTTCAATTTGTATAATGCTCTTTTTATATAACGTTCAGTTTACTTAATTTTCTTATTAACTACTCATTTTCAGCCAAAATTCTGTAATGAATAAGTAAATATCATGAAACATCATACTGTTATAACCTCACCTAACCCAAATGATTCACGAACAATAGAGGGGATCTGGCGTTCGGCGGCCGCTACCGCGGCACGCTCGCTTCGCTCGCTCGCCTTCGCGCGTTAATACTCACTGTTCTAACCTAACCTAACCCAAATGGCAGGCGTTTAAAATCTAATCAGTTTTTACAAAAAAATACAAAACAAAGTACACGTTTCTAAATTATATTAAACGTTACTTATAGATTTTGAATATTATAGTAACTGAATATTATACCAATTGAATGTTAATTAAAATGTGCATTATACAAAATGATCATTTTACTATATAAAATTAGGTAAAATGAAATTATATCAATAATTCATTATTTAATTTCATCGTTATTTAAATAAAAAAGTATATTACCTAAATGAAATTAGGTCATAATATGATCATTGGAACTTTTGTTATTATTTCAAACGATAAACACCCGTCATTTGGGGGGTGTGTAATATATGGCATAATAACAGATAAGATAATAAAATAACACATAACATAACATCACGCCTTGTTTCCCCGAAGGGTTGGACAGAGGTGTACCTGTAGTAGGTACACCCACATTTCGCCAGTTATGTTTAAGTCCCATGTAATAGGGGGCGAGCCTATTACCATCAACCGGGCACAAATCCAGACTCCAGATAGAAAAACCTAATAAACACTTTGCCCGACCCGGGAATTGAACTCAGGACCTCATGCTCAGCAGTAGCGCTTGCGACCACTAAACCAACGAGGCTGATCCTGAGGATGTTTCCTGATATTTTCTTATTTATTACAGAATTTTAGCTGAAAATTAGTAAACATGGAAATTAAGTCAACTGAACGTTATAAAAAAGAGCATTATACAAATTGAAAAAATATTAAATGAACGTTATACTAAATGTTATTAGAGCAAAAAAAGGTTATATGAAATATAACATTAGATCACATGAAATTAGGTTATTGGTTTTTATATTATATGAAAATTATATCATGTGAACGTTATTCCAAGTGATATTATGCCATATATTACACACCCAACCTAAGCGCAGTGCAATGGTAGGCCTCACCCTGGGGGAACCGCTTTCTTGATCACAGTTTCTCCTTCGCCAGATACTTACCTAAGTATGAATTTGCTACAAAACCGTGCGAAGGTCGTTGAACAGCGGACAATCGACCGCGACTCAGATAATGAACCAATCGGTACAACATTATCTAGTAACATAGTATCTAGTAACAAGTAGTAACATTCACCCCTCACGCAGTCATTGCAATGTTTTTTAATTCGACAAAGCCATACCTGCCATTACTCCTATTGATGCCAAATACGCACTCGTGGTCAATAACACCAAGGTACTTCTCTTTGCAGCCGGTGTACATTCACTCAGCAGAGTCACTGATAACGCCATGGAACCCGACACACTGAAATAAAGACATTATAATTTAGGTATATAATTAATTTATTACGGATCACACATGCAGGTAGGACACAATTCATATGTATTAGTAATAACGACCTAAAAACTATATTAGTAAAACTTACAAACTAACCTAACAAAAATTAATAACTACGTGGCTCAAAACATGTTGACACGTGCCTCCGTAATAAAGTGGCTATTCACCTTGTTGAACAATGTTTTGAGGATGCTGTTGGAGCTTTCGCGCAGCCTACCCTTTATTGCTTTCTTATTATGGCATGAAAATCGTCAACACGGGCTTCCGCGAACATCTGTGAAGCGGTACAGAAGTGCGGAAGCCCCATCAACATCCTAAATCCTTTATTATACTGAACAAGTAGGAAGTGTAGGCCCTTTGCGTATACTTCACCCACAAGCTGCACGTGTAAAAGGTTTGGTAGTAAGCCTTAAAAAGATACACCTTCACATCCCTACTACAGCGTGCAAACATGCGGTCTAACATAATATTACACCGAACCGCCAACTCCCTATTCAAATCTGCATCATCAGATAAGTCCTCCGTGACCTGATGTCTTAGGTACTTAACCTGAGCACCACGCTGCAATGGTGTTCCACTTATAGTCACTAGAGGAACGTTACCTAACGATATATGTTTGCAATTGAAAATCACCATCTGCGATTTCTTCACGTTGTATGTAAGCCCATACGTCGGCGGTTAGCCCCCATCGTATTATGGGGGGGGCCTCAACCTGCACAATGGAAACATTGATGCCGCGCTTTTTAGCGCGGCCGGCTGCTGACCTAGCGCCCATAACTCAGGCTGCGACTAACGCGCCCATATTCCCAACTTCGGCTGCGACCAACGCGCCTCTAACTACGACAACGGCTGCGACCAACGCGCCAACACTCACGACACGGACTATGCCTCCCACGAGCCTCTGGCAACAGAGCATCGTGCGGAACAGCATAACGAACCCGGACAAAGACCAACACAAACTTACTGAGACGGGGAAAGATGACGGACCTGGCAACTCTAACACTCTTCCGGTTGCCAATGATGAAGTACGCCCGCTGTCAAAGCGCGGAAAAATCCTGGCCCGGAAGAAGAGAATTGGCGACCGTAAGCGCAATATCCGCGAAGGCACTAGCCAGCGCGGAGCGCGATCGGACGCCGAAGGGGAGGTGCGCGACCGGCCACAAGTCCGCGAAGGGGAAACCCAGCGCGAAAAGGGGCCGGAAGCACGCGACCGGCCGCGAGAGCGCGAAGGGGAAACTCAGCGCGCAAAGCGGCCGGACGCGGAACCGCGCGTGCGGGAGCAAGTTTGCGAAGGGGCAACCCAGCGCGAAAAGCCTCCGCACGCGACTGAGTCCGCCGGGACCGACAGCCGACCCAACGACACTAACGGATCCCACGACCGACCTCGTCCTAAGCACAGCAGGGGTAAGCGAGGTGGTACCCGACACCCGGCGACACAACCAGGCACCTCTAAGCCGCAGCCTGGACCGAGCGGTACAGGGCCGGTGAAGAGGGGGCGCCCTGACGACACGGCTTCGCCGAGTATGGTCCAGGGGGACGCCAAACGGGTGAGGGTCCACTCCGCTCAAGGGGAGCAGAGGACCTACGCGCGAGCCACGAAGGACATCCCTGCGCGGCTGGCCGTAGCAATCTGCCTTCCCCCCCCCTCCAGAGACCTGACTAAGGATGAGGCCGAGTTTATCAAAACTGACCTAGAAAACCGTGTTATGGACACAGACTCGACAGCACCACTCCCTGCCTTCCGCGGGTACCCACGGGTAGCGGATGGCACCGTGCAGATGTGGTGTGAAGACGACCATGCACTGACCTGGCTGACCCAAAATGTACCCCTAATTAGACTTCCGAACACTGACCTGACGCTCACGGTTTTGAGACAATCAGACGTGCCCACCCGTGTCCGAGTCTCGCTTTTTGTCCCTCGGTACAGAGGTGACGTAGCCAGACTCCATGGTATTCTGATCCGTCAGAATACTTGGTTTGACATTGCCAGGTGGTCACTGTACAGGGCGACTACCGTCGGTGGCGATAACTATGGGACTTATTTGACCCTAGGTATCCCACCGGAGGAAGCCGTAAAAGTCCGGGCCCGGGAGCGACGTATATCCTACCTACTCGGGTCGATATACGTACGCTTCTGGCCCACGACCCAACCCTCTGACGACCAGACCGACAGCGACACCAAGACTTCACAACTGACGTTGGCACAGACGAATGACCCAGACATGGACCAACTGGAGGAGGTCATGGCCCGAGCGGCCATGGCTGACGTTGTCGACACCATTCCGCCCGAATCACCTGGCTGGAACGAGCGCCTACTCGCCTCGTCGCCGGTGGAACAACACGACGACAATTATAGTGAGGAGTTGGGGGAGAGGCAGTCCGATGGATCCATCTCCGACTAACTCCTCTCCACCGTCGTCACCACCCCTCAACATCATCCAGACCAACCTCCAGCACAGCCAGACTGCCACGGCTAGCTTGCGCAGGGCACTGGAGGTAAAGCCCCGAACGATCGCACTGATCCAAGAGCCGTGGATCAGGAACAATAGAGTATGCGGCCTCGGTAACATCGGAGGTAAGCTAATTCTCAACACACACAGCTCAGACAAGCCAAGAACCTGCATCTACATACCCAAAGAAATTCCTATCACACCACTCACTCAATTCTGTTCCAGAGACCTGACAGTTGTCAGGCTCCAGACTGAAGGTAGCGTTCCAGATGTTGTACTGGCCTCGGCATACATGCCAGGCGTGGACGCGGACTGCCCGCCGAAGGAGATGGCCGATCTGGTACAGCACTGTGAACGCGCCGAACTAGACCTGATCATCGGCACCGACTCAAACGCACACCACCCGCTCTGGGGCAGCGATGCACCAAACTCCAGAGGAGAGGTACTATCCACCTATTTATTTTCTACTAACCTTAATATTGTAAACCGTGGCTCAGAACCCACTTGGGTCACAGCCCGAGGACAAACGATTATAGATCTAACACTTGCTACAGAAAACGCGACAAACCTTATTACAAACTGGCACGTATCGGACGAGCCTTCCTGCTCAGATCACAGAAGGATCCGCTTTACCCTAACTACCAATACTAGGAAACCAGAATCGAGGCGTAACCCGAGGCGCACTAATGTTCCCGGGTACAAACGTCTCCTGGCCTCCCTATTAGCTAGACATCTAACACAGGTAACCATAAGAGACCAAGCACAGTTAGAATACACCGTAACAAAACTATCAGAATACCTAACTGAAGCATACCACGCATGTTGTATACTGAGAGCGCCAAAAACTAGAAACGACAGAAGCTCATGGTGGAACGCTGAACTCGGTAAACTCAGAGATGCGCTACGTAAACAATTTAACAGAGCTAAAAACACTAGACTCCCGGACGACTGGGAGATATACAAAGAGACCCAATATATATACAAAAAGCAAATCAGAACTGCCAGGAGGACGGCATGGCGTAAATTCTGTGAGTCTATCGAGACAAATAACGAAGCCGCAAGGGTAAGGAAGATCCTATCAACCGATCAGGACCGAACCCTCGGCGCACTTAAAAAACCCGATAACTCATACACACTAACTGACCATGAAACCAGTAAGGTCCTTCTCGAAACTCACTTCCCAGACTGTAGAATCCTGGAGGACAGGTCGTGGGAGGCTGAACCAGAATGGACCCCAACGGATCAAGACTGGTCAAGAGCCCGCAACATAGTGACAGAAGAGCGAGTAAAGTGGGCTATCAACACCTTTCAGCCATACAAGTCGGCAGGGCTGGATGGCATCTTCCCAGCCCTACTGCAGTGGGGGGTAGATTATTTGACACCATGGCTGGTGGAGATCTATCGAGCCTGCATAGCACTTAGACACACACCTCTCGCATGGCGCGAGGTGAAAGTAATTTTCATACCCAAACCTGGCAAAACCGATTATACACAACCCAAAGCTTATAGGCCTATAAGCCTTACATCTTTCTTACTGAAGACCCTCGAGAGACTCTGTGACCGGCATATCCGAGACGGACCTCTCCGGGTAATACCACTTCACAAACAACAGCATGCGTACTCCACAGGCAAATCAACAGAATCAGCGCTGCACAGCGTGGTTGGTAAAATTGAATGCGCAGTGGACCACAAATGCTCAGCACTGGCTGCCTTCATTGATATCGAGGGCGCCTTTGACAAAACCATGTTTAACAGTATAAACACAGCCCTCGACCGACACGGCATAGACTCCACCCTGAGTGGCTGGATCACCAACATGCTCAAATTGAGAGCTGTACAAGTCACAGTAAATGACACTACGAGAGCCATCGTTGCGAAGGGCTGCCCACAAGGGGGCGTCCTCTCGCCGCTGCTATGGAACCTGGTAGTAGACAGCCTCATCAAAACACTCAATGACAAAGGTTATTTCACCGTGGGCTACGCCGACGACATAACCATAATAATAAACGGGACACACGAAAACACCCTATGCAATCTCATGCGTCAAGCTCTGAAAATAGTAGAGGAATGGTGCAGCATGCACCAACTCTCAGTGAACCCAACAAAAACCGAACTGATTCTCTTCACAAAAAAGAGAAAATTGATGACACTACAGCTACCACGATTCTTTGGAACAACCCTAAGCCTCTCAACTGAAACCAAATACTTGGGCATCTTTTTGGACAAACAACTGAACTGGGCAAAACACACGAACTATGTCACAACTAAAGCCAGCATATCCCTGTGGCAGTGTAAGCGACTGCTTGGCAGGAATTGGGGGATTAGCCCCAAGGTCACCCACTGGTTATACACTACAGTCATTCGACCGCTTATCACATACGGCTCACTGGTCTGGTGGCCCAGGACAGACTTGAGCACAGCCCAAAGAGATCTCGAAAAACTGCAGCGATTTGCTTGTGTTGCAATCACTAGCAGTATGAGAACTACACCCACAGCCGCCCTACAAGCAATGCTTGGACTGCCGCCTCTGCACCTCATTGTGCGGGAAGAGGCGGCTCTGGCCGCCTTCAGGCTGCATTTATCAGGAACTCTAAGCAGAGATTCTAGAATTAAGCACACACGCATAAAGGAAGATGTAATCAAACGTCGGCCAATGATGGCATCACCCTGCGACAAAGCCCCGAAATCACACCATTTTCAAAGGCACTACAACATAATACTTACAGAAGAACAGTGTGACTACTCTGGCTCGGAGGAGCTGAGGGTTTACACTGACGGATCGAAGACCGATTCCGGTACCGGGGTCGGAGTCTTCTCATACGACCTCAACATTAAGATATCCCGACCGCTAGGAATGTTCAACACCGTCTATCAGGCGGAGTGTGTGGGCATCATACAAGCGGTCCATGCCATTGAAGCCAGGAGAGTTACGGACACTCACATACGTATACTCTCTGACAGCGCCTCAGTTCTCCAATCCTTGAAGAAAAAATATATTACCTCGAAGTTAATACTAGAATGTCACAATGCACTAGAACAAGTAACGGTATCTAGTCGCAACACGGTGACGCTACAATGGATAAAAGGACACAGCGGTTCGCTAGGTAACGACGCAGCTGACGAACTTGCTAGAAGAGGTTCTGGCACGGCAGTCTGTGGACCCGAACCTATCGTACCAATCCCGTTCAACCAAATACGCAGGTGGCTACAGGAGTTCACCCTCACACAAGCGGAGTACTGGTGGACCTCGACACCGGGCTGCAGGCAGTCCAAGGAAGCTATGCCATCCCTGGATAGCAGGCTAACCAGGCGTTTATTACGCCTGGACAGGAACGGCCTGCGCCTGGTGACGGGAACCATCACGGGACACTGCTCGCTAAACAAGCACTTCCACACAATAGGCATAACGGACAGCCCTCTGTGCAGGGCATGCATGGAGGCTGAGGAAACCGTCGCGCACGTGCTCTTCGAATGCACAGGCGTCACCCAGATTAGAACAGAAACCCTCGGGTCACCCAGATCGTTTACAGATGTTCTGAACAAACCAGGAGTTTTGATTAACTTCTGGAGGGAGGTGGGCTGGTTGGAATAACCACCAAACGGCCGCCATGGCCCACGCACAATGGTCCACTTGACGGACTAAGTGCGGAAACCAAACCCCATAACATAGAACATAGAAGCCCATACGTCACCGCATAAGACTCACATACAACAAGTAATTTCCGGAATGCACTGATTGATGGGCTCAGCAGCACCATATCGTCTGCATGGTTCAGATGATTAACCATGACGCCATATATTGAACGGCCGACATTGGTTCTGCTGAGCCCATCAAACGGATTATTCATATACAGGTTAAATAGAACAGGCGATGTCAACCCATCCTGTCTAACACCACACCCCAACATATACGGCTCAGAAGATATATTATTCCACCTAACGTGATTTGTATGCGAGCTGTACCAGATCTTCCACAAGTCTTCCCGTCAGGTCTTCTCTTTGAGGCGCACGTGGAACACAACGCGCCATCGACCCGGGTCTGGTCCTTATCGGATGGCGAGCTACACATTGCTCACCGTCCGCAAGCCCGCGCTCACGGTGGCCGGGAATCGGCTTGCGACTCCCGACGCCCAGGGCGTCTCCTGCGGTGGTTAGGGGCGTGAAGGCGCGAAATTTGCCTCTCCCTCACGCGCTCCGCCTCCTCCTTCGCGAGCATTACTGCTTCGCAAAAGGAGGTGACGGCTTCCCATGCTCTCTCGCTCCGTACCATGTCCTGGACAAGGGCCAGACGCGAGAGATCCTTGTCGCCAATCGCCTCCACGAGGACACGGCGATGCTTCGCCCAAGCCGGGCAGAACTCCACCGTGTATGTATGAGGTCTAGCGTACAGCACAAGTGCTTAACACCTAATCCATCATGCCCCGAAGACAGCCCCTTTGATAAATTAGTCACTACTTGCTTAATTTCCTTAATAGTGACACCCCGGGGAGCCTCCGAGTCAGACAGACCTACTTCTGCCGCATCTGGCTCCTGAGGCAACACGGACTGCACTCTAAAATTATCTATAAAAATATTTTCCATATACTTTAAATCCGTCGCCCCATCCACACTCGTAGGAAGGCCCGGTTTTGAATTCAGCTTATTAGTCTGTTTCCAAAACTTTCTAAACATTTTCAAAGAATAATTTAGAGCTATATTATTATCCATCTTTAACTGATCTTTGTGATTTTGACAATATTTTAACCTAACTACATTTCATATGTAAGTAACTCAAGTCCTGGCTTTGACTTGGCTTGATAATAATGTGATATTATTATACTTTAAAAATACCTGCAAAGAATATCTCTTGGGTAATAAAATATCAAGATTAGTTAACATCATCCTTGCATATTTTTAAAGAAAATTGCTCTAAACGCATATGAAATCTGTACGATAATTCATGATTATATTTGACGCTTTAGATATCAATTATTATAATCGCACGGACACGTTATAATCTCGTAATCATTTTAAAGAGTGGTATCACGATTTAATTCTTGATCTTATTTTTCGAAGCCATATTTTAACATTCCCATGCAGCATATCTCTCAGTTATCTCTCTTTTAGAGCAACTCAAGAACCACTTGTTCGATACAAGCATTTTTGTCTGTTTTTAGTAAAATTGTAAAAACTTTCTCTATCTAGGTTTCATTGTGATTTTAGGCAACATAGGGTTCACAACATATGTATGTCGGATCCGGTCATTAGTACGGACACGAAACGAATCGCAAGCGCGCCACTGGCGACATCAAGAGTGATCTACCTACACCAAAAAAGGCACGCTTCTACAGAGTCGTGATGTTTTAAAGCCACGGCGAGGAGGGCATTCTGCCTCTGGTCGCATTGGAGTCAAGACGTCGCGGAACTGTTCTCGATTCGTGGTGCTCAGTTATTGTGTTAGTTGTAATTTGTGATGATTGTGTTAATTGGTGATTTTAATAAACGCCGTCGCACCGAGTGTGTGTATAATTTACTTAGTGTGATTCATTTGATAGTAAATTATAATGTGATCTGAACTACAAACTGTTTTTCTATTGTGCATTAACCAACACTACCCACCCACAGTAGTTAAAATATCGCTGATAATAACGAGAGTTACATACCCATCTCCGACATGTATAATAAGGTTCCTAATAGGTGATCCTTAAAATCAAAGGTAATATATGCAAGATACTAACGAGGCTGACGAAAGCAGTTTGAGTAAGCTCAGCACAATCCAGTTGGGTGAGAAGGCGGCAATGGTTCCAGCCACGTAGCTGACGGTCATGGAAATGATGAGAATCTTCCGACGACCTCTCGTGTCTGCGAGGTAGCCCCAAATGTGAGATGATGTTATGATACCTGGGGCAAATTAAATCATAACATATTACTTCTAGTTTAAAAAATATTTAAGATATTGTAGTTACGGAGTTTAGAAAATCTGTCTTGAAAAACTGACATTCATATCTAAACACATTAAAACAAAAATAAAACAGATTTTTTAAACTCATAGTTCAAGTACCTACACTACCTGCATACTTAGTATGACCACAATAGCAACGGGTTTTTTCGACGGAAGAATAGACAAAATTACAGATAAACAATCACAATCTGTTATTTTGTATATTCTTCCGTCGACAAAACCCGTAGAAAACGTGTTTCTATGGTTGTCATACTACGCATGCTGCGGTTGATGACCCAAAAAAATAATCATCTAATCATATCCTTTGTCATTTCATCATGTTTAGATATTTATACCCATCACGTCTGCTGAATTTCGGTAGCTACTTTAATTTGACCCTAAAGATACAAGAAAACCTAAATATTTTCAATTAGCAGCGAACTGCAGTTTCACCCGCATAAGTCTTGATCCCGTAGGAATATCGGGATAAAAAGTATCCTATGGCCTAACCCAGGTCATGATCTAACCACGTTCAAAATTTCATCCTGTTGCCCGCGACTTCATCTGCGATCTAGGATGAAAAGTATTCAATATCCTTCTCCAGGTCATCGTCAACTTATGTGCCAAATTTCATCCAAATCTGTTCAGCCATTTTAATATTAAGTTTAATATAGTTTATACAAAAAATCAAATCTTTTCTCTTTATAATATTAGTTTAAATATTTTAATGATTAGTTGTATTTCTTGAGACCCTACACAAATATATTTTCAGATTTTCTAGAGCAAACTTGTGACGTTGGTCACTTAATATTAATTTGTAGTCTGAAAATGACATCTCTACGTCAACTAACGTTACTGGACAGAACTTGAAATTTGGCGCCATTTCTGCAGAAACTTCTTCAGGCAGAGTTTAGCCGGTACTATTAACCGATAAATGCGTCAACTTTCTTTATTACTTCAAGACCCGGGTTCTTATATATAATTAACAACATTTATTTTGCCGAGTGCGTGTGAGGTGCCCGCGCAGCACGTCACTGGCTGTCAGCTCTAGCCTGTCATCGTTCCCACGTAATACAACACGTCTAACACATTTAACTACTGAAATAAGCACTATCAATGAAAAAGTACCAAAATATGCAATGACGCTATAAAATAGCGTTTTATGCATTTGCATATGCAAACGTGCAAATGCATATAATCCGATGTCTAGATAAGAATATAATAGTAGATTATATATAGGTAAATAGGTCATTGAAAATATAACTTTACTATATCAGTGAATAAGATGTTTATCAGCAAAATCAGCCCTGTAATGCTCCAAGCAGAGCAACGGCAAGACGGTCAAAAACGATCAAGAAGGCTGTTGAGGGCAGCATGTACCGAGCAGTCCACATTACAGAAGACCGCATAGCTTGGAGACGAATCGAATGTGGTTTCGATGAAGATTGAAAGAACGGCAAAGAAGAAGAGATGTTCAAGGTACGTTTACTAACCAATCAAAGGCACAGAGGCGACCATTCCCTGCTGGATGCTGCTGGTGTTCAACTCACACACGCTGGCTGGCACCAGGTAGGACACGGAGAAGATCTCGAAGGTCATGCCCACAATGACGCTGGAGCACAATAAGAACATACCAACATTGTACCGGCTGTAACCTGCAAGGAAGACATTAAACTAAATGTATGATAGTTTAGAGGTAGGCAAAAATAGTAGCATTATAGTCGTTGTGGGGGCAATTTACTGATCCATGAATTGCTGATGCGAAAGCAAAGAATTCAGTCTTGTTTTTCACTCACTCACTCATTCACTCTGGCTGTCGGGATATTTATTTAATAAGTACACCAAGAGCATAACACCAAACCGAAAGAAATTAACAAAAATCGCTGCATAAATTGGAAGCTACTGCAAAGCTACCAATGCCCGTTTACTTATAATAAGACCAGAATAACCGCAAAATATCGCTTTGTTGCATAACTTATAAATATAAATTAATCGAGATTTTTTATTCATATTCTTTTTACACCTCTTTAGGACATGAGCTTTCCGAATATCCAAAAGTATTAAATTAGCCTGGGTTTTAAAGGAGAGGCGTGAAAATTGATTCGCTGTTACAATGTATAATACAGTACAATTCCTCGGCAAACCTAGTATTTGGCCAGTCGTCGGATTTTTATCAGTTGCCCTTTGCACTTGGTGCAGACCGGACGCTCTCAATCGACTTGGAAGTATATAGAGTTGTTAATACTCATTTAATGTAATTTATTAAAAAATGGTAGAAAAGTTGCTAAAGTCGCAGGCAGGAAAATAGTTTTAAAGCTCTATATAGTTAACACGAAAATCAAAACAAAACAACAATAAAGTACTTAGTTCTGAATTAAAATTATTATACAAAATAAATTTAATAATTGATGGACATGGAAATTAGCATTCGTTTGTATTCGGAAATGCGATGATTCCCAAGGAACATTAAGAAAATAGAAATACTGTAGATAAGTTGTTGTTTTTTCAGGCCAACACACAACAGACGAAAACTATAAGGATATTATAAGGATGTTAGAAAAAAACAACCGACCTCCAAAAAGAAACACTACAAAGTGAAAAATAACTTTAATTTCGCAAATCGGTGTCTTGGGTTTTGTATTTTCGTTTTTTGCCACCGACTTCCGAAATTAAAGTTATTTTTCACTTTGTAGAGTTTTTTTTGGAGGTCGGTTGTTTTTTTTTGTAAAAAGTTTTTATTTTTCACTTTTTAGTTGTGGTACCTACCCCACACACATTCGAATACCACTACCTTATCATATCATCTACATACTAAGTGGGAAAAAAAAACGTATTTTGTAGCTAACTCAAAAACTATCCAAGCAAAGTTAATAAAATTTATATGGGACCAATTCCAGAGCACACCCTTTCAAACAAAAAAACAATTTTTAAAATCGGTCCACAATTGACGGAGAAATCGGTGGACATACATAAAAATAAAAACAAACATACGCGACGAACATATAACCTCCTCCGTTTTGGAAGTCGGTTAAAAATATAAAGTTGCGGAGAACTTACCGGTCATATTAAGCGCCTCTTCAAACGGCACCCTATTACTCTTGACCGTCATTATAACACTCTTTTACACTGACACTATTAACAAAAAAGTTATAATTAATTTATAGATGCAATGTTGATGTTATTTTCACACTAAAACCTGCGTATAACTGCCACGGCTACTGTCACAGACGCATTTTATAATAAAAACATATTGTCAAGCAGTTTCTTCTTCGTTGACGTTTGGTTCCGTGTTTATCAGTTATCTAATACACCGGTTTTGGTGGTTTCTTGTAGATTATTCTAATAGAACTAATACGTATAAAAAACTTTTTTTACAAAAAAAAAAACAACCGACTTCCAAAAAAACACTACAAAGTTAAAAATAACTTAAAATTTCGGAAGTCGGTGACAAATAACGAAAATACTAAACCAAAGACACCGATTTCCGAAATTTAAGTTATTTTTCACTTTGTAGTGTTTTTTTGGAAGTCGGTTGTTTTTTTTGTAAAAAAGTTTTTATTTCTCGGTTTTTAGTGGGTCAGTTTATAATTTATCTAAGTTACAATAGCCTAATGTCAACTGTTCATCACCTTTTACAAAATATTGCTTTTCCCGATGCTGGGACGTCAATCTTTGAGGAGTTCTCCTGGTACTTTACCATCAGCTTCACTTCTCCATATGCATTGTGACGAGCATAAATTACTTGGCAACCATATTAAAGTAATAAAATCGCAATCCGTGGAATACTTAGTATTGACTACTATTGAGAAGTTCCGGTGGCCATCTGTGGTCTTCATCATCAGTTCCACTTCAACAAATGATGCTTTCCAAAACCAACTGCACGAGTTACTATACAAAATACCCAAATTACAATCAACTATTGGTGTGTTTATAATATTTGAAGAGTTCCCTCAATTTCTCTGGGATGCCATCATCAGATCCTGGTTTCCTTATCATGGTACTACCCTTGAGATATCTCCTTTGCAACAAAAAAAGAATTATCAAAATCGGTTCATAAACGACGAAGTTATTCGCGAACACACATAAAAAATATATACATACGGTCGAATTGAGAAACCTCCTCCTTTTTTGAAGTCGGTTAAAAAAGGTGAAAGCGGAAAACCTCGATCCGCAATACCCTAAGCAATTAGCTTCACTACTATCCTACTGTCTGGCTAACACTTGTAACGTTAACGTTACGTTTACCTCCGCAGAGGTAAACGTAACGTTACACCACAGCATGAAACATGAAACAGTACCACAGCATGAAATATTTCGACGGTGAAACGACGCGGGGAGCAGTCATGAAAACATTTTCTACTGTAGAGCAGCATTGTTATAGTCCTATTTGAAAGGTTTTTATGCCGATGAAATTACACTACACTTAGACCGTCGACTTTTTTTTTTAAACATAAGCAAAACTCACTATTTAGTTTCTGGACTTTATGTGCGAGTCCCAACCAGGGTCAACAAATTTATTTATTTATTTAATTTTTTTTTCTTTTGTTGTTTTTTCTCTTGGTGTCTTCCCTTCTTTCTGACCTTTTCTTCGTCGTATATTTGCAATCCATAAATTTTCCCACGGCACGGCAAACCTCTCTTTAACTTAGATATAATATTGTTAACTGCTAATATGGACGAATCCTTTTGGTAGGAGTCAAGCTCATCCTGCCATCTTTGCATTGATCTGACGCGGTGTCATCTTGAGGTTCCAGAAGAATTGAATCACGAAAATCTTAATGACGGTTGTTGTAGAAAATAAAATGAAAATACGGTACCCTAATATTTAAGATGGTGTTATCATTTGATAGGCATGTTTCAGCATAGTAAGCGTTATAAAAAGTTTGTAAATAAAATGAAATGTAATCGGTAGTTTTTCTAGTCATCGTTTTTTTGATATCACAGATAAACTTAACATCATGATAGCAGATGGCATTAAAAAAAAAACCAAAATAATTTATTTAGATTTTAAGATAGGTAAGGTTCCGCAATTTTTGAATAAGTAATAAAAGTCACGATAAACCCTTTTCCCCTTCCCCCTCCCCCAATAAATTTTGAAGTAGAAATTGCGCAGCAAACACCCAAGCAACAATATATTGTTTGATTTCAATTTCAAGGGCCAAGTTTAATAAAATTCTCAAAACTAGGTAAGTAGATACTTTGAAGTCACTAGATTTATCAAATTGTCATAGACGCTCCATTCAAAGAATTGTGAGTACCTACTTATTTTTTGACGATAAGGGCCAGTAGCAAACGCATAGGTATCATGCTGGGGCCAAAACAACAAAAAGCTCCTTTCTTTTCCTTTCTTTCTCTGCATCGGCAGGAATCAGTCTCTATTCCAAGACATTGTCGCAGGGCTAACCTACACTACACTTTAGCTTGCACTTACACCTAAACTTATACTGGCTGCGCCTTCCGGTATCAGCCGAGCGGGTCCCGATCCCTTGGGGACGTCGGGACGGTATTGTCCTGTGTCCTAACCCAGCGAACCGAGACATGGTCTACCTAAGTGCCAAACCTCATCCGGATTTGTTCAGCCTTTCTGGCGTGAAAGCATAATCGGCAAACAAACACATAAATACCTAATAAAAATAAATACACTTTCGTATTTATATTTAATATTCGGGCAGGATATTAAAGGATAACACATTTCACACACTACACACCCTCACTCTTCACACACTCACCCATACTCACACATAATCACACGTAAACGCGCGACTTGGCCCGTTTTCTATGCATAACGCTCATTCATTTGCAAATCGTTCACTTTTTCATTTTTGTATAATTTTAAGTTACCCATAAATTTAATTTTTCTGCATGTTTACATTGTCTACATTCAATTGCATAAGATAGTGATAAGTGGAAGCGCGGAGTCTCCTAACACAAGCAATTTCTTGCTTGGTGATCTCCAATATTATTGTGTCTAAATGCCTTTTGTAATTGACATAAACAATTTTTTTTTTTATTCTGGATTGTGTAACTGCAATTGGTGGCACAATCCAGTCTCAGTATCTACATCTGTCTACTTTGCAATGGATAGAGATGCTAGATGAACTTTGAGGCTCTTTGAGGTTTTTAACCATGCCGTTGTTGCCAGTGTTACTAAGGACTATCGTGTTACCCAGTAACTGGGTTGTGGATGACAAGGGAAAGGCTGTTGCTCAGCTAAATCCAGTTAACCTGGATGTCCACCCCACATAGGGTTAGGAAAAGGCTGATACAAGACAGGTTATGAGTTGCTATCGAAAAATCGACTCGAATGGACTGCCTCGTTGGTCTAGTGGTCGCAAGCGCTACTGCTGAGTATGAGGTCCTGGGTTCGATTCCCTGGTCGGGTAAAGAGTTATTGGGTTTTTCCATCTGGAATTTCTCAGTAGCAGCTCGGAGTCTGGATTTGTGCCCGGTTAATGGCAATAGGCTCGCCCCCTATTACATGGGACTTAAACATAACTGGCGAAATGTGGGTGTACTATAGGTACACCTCTACCTAACTCTTCGGGGACTACAGGCGTGATATTATGTTATGTTATGTTATCGAAAAATGACGGCAAAGCAGTAACAGAATGAAACAGCCATTACTTCCGTGATCTTAAAATATACACGTATCTAGACAAGAGATTGTCACCGGATCAGTCAATAATCTCTACTTATCTGTATCAAAATTGTAAATTGTTGTCTGATCTGGCATTTTATTCATATCTGGACTATAAGTACCTACTCTGCGCTCAGCAGGGCAAAAGTACCTTCTCTTATTGTTGATCACCATAATTATCTTCTAATTGCGTGCTTGCAAAAAATCGCACTTATATTGTTTGTTAATTAGGATTCCAGGTATGTTTTGTGCGCCACAATTGCGGCGATAAGACCCCTCTTTGAGGAGTGGCTAGAGAGGCGCCACGGCGTCCTCACCTTCCGCCTGACACAGGTGCTCACCGGACACGGCTGTTTCGGGAGGTACCTGTTCAGGATAAAGCGGGAGGAAACGCCCGGGTGTCATCACTGTGTGGATCGCCCGGAGGACACGGTGGAGCATACGGTGGAGGTCTGCCCGGCTTGGGCAGAGCATCGCCGTGTCCTCGTGGAAGCGATCGGCGGCGGTGATCTCTCGCGTCCGGCCCTGATTCGGGCCATGCTACGGAGCGAGAAGAAATGGGAGGCCGTCACCTCGTTCTGCGAAGCAGTAATGCTCGCGAAGGAGGAGACGGAGCGCGTGAGGGAAAGGCAAATCTCGCGCCCTCGCGCCCCTAACCGCCGCAGCAGGAGACGCCCTGGCCGTCGGGAGTCACGAGAGGATTTCCGGCCACCGTAGGCGCGGGCTTGCGGACGGTGAGCAATGGGTAGCTCGCCGTCCGATAAGGACCAAGCCCGGGTCGACGGCGCGTTGTGTTCCACGCGCGCCTCAAAGAGATGTCAGCAGAATTGACGGGGTCCGTTAGGGCCAATGCCTGCCGGGGGTTCGAAGAAAACCGATAGGGACATCGTGGCCCCCTGGCAACACGGCAACTGAAGGAACACGGGTGGGTTTTAGTCAGTAAGAGTCTGACACGCCCTCCCGCTCCGCCCAGAGCGGGAGAAGTTATTTGATGATTTCCCACCCAAAAAAAAAAAAAAAAAAAAGGTATGTTTTGTGTGTTTGAGAGGCGCCACGGCGTCCTCACCTTCTGTCTGACGCAGGCTCAGACTCCTACTGCGAAGCAGTAATGCTCGCGAAGGAGGAGGCGGAACGCGTGAGGGAGAGCCAAAATTTAGCGCCCTCACGCCTTTAACCGCCGCAGGAGACGCCCTGGACGTCGGGAATCGTAGACCGATTCCTGACCACCGTTGGCGCGGGCTTGCGGACGGTGAGCAATGGGTAGCTTGCCGTCCGATAAGGACCAGGCCCGGGTCGACGCCGCGTTGTCTTCCACGCGAGCCTCAAAGAGATGTCAGCACAATTGAAGTGGTCCTAGCCTAGGGCCGATGCCTGCCGGGGCTGCGGTTTTGTCCGAAAGAGTTACCATGGCCCCTGGCAACATAGCAACTGAAGGAACACGGGTCGGATTTAGTCAGTAAGAGTCTGACACGCCCTCCCGCTCCTCCCAGAGCGGGAGAAGTTATTTGATAATTTCCCACCCAAAAAACAAGAAACAAAAAAAAGGCAGCTATGGATTGGATGGTATTTAAGTATTATTTATTTCTACCAGTAAACATCTTTTTTCTGACATGATAATGACAATAACGACAGATATCTTTTGCACTTCGCTCTAAATCCTTGATACATTTTATTGCTAAATCATGATGCAAAGGAAACTTTCCACGCTATCTCTATGTGTATCTACTCGTATGTTTTTTAGATTTCACACTTCTTCGAAATTTTGGTCCTATGCCGTTACGAACGAGCGCTAGGGTGCGAGTATAATACGCGCCAAGAAAGATGAGACTTGACCGCGCCTCCTGCGCTCTTTTCGCCCGCCCCAATGACGCCCCGGCTCAGACTTCATACCGCTAAAGAAACCCATAAATCGTCTACTGCGCAAGTCAAACCACGTAGTGTGTCAAGTTTCATCTTTAGTGGCACGTATTGTACTAGTAAACCTTTCTTCTATCATTTTTTTTAAATTATTTGTAGGTAAACCAGGGTCGCTGGTTCCCACAGAAAACGTAGTTTTTTTATTTATGTCTAAGTTGAATAACAAACCTTCCGGAATAAATTCTCTAAATGATTCTGAAAATTACATCAAAATCCGTTTCGTAATTAGACGAATAACGAGGTCAACAAAGAGACACGAAAATACATTATATTTTGAGCAGACTTCAAAATAAAAAGTTATCAACTGGACACGCATATAATATAATATTATTAGAACTGCAATATATCCACATATGATAATCTATTGGGGCTTCCAAACAAATTTACAAAATTTTATAGGTGTTTCCATGTTTGTTCATGCATTTCTCCGAAACTATTAATCAGATTGTGACCATTTTTTTTTTATTGGCTTACCTTTACTTCAACTTAGGGAACAGATGCGATCTACTGGTGTCAAAAGGAAAACAACTCAAAACCTTGATCAACCGCAATTAAAAAGCGAAAAATAAAAAACTTTGTCACAACAAAAACAATCGACAAGGACGTCCAAATTTTTTTTAAATAAGTAAATCACTTAAAGTTTTAATCAATAAAATCAACATAAAATTATAAATATCTTCATCTTGTCTTTCTTTAAGAAAGCAGTTTATTTTTAGGATCTGACATACTGATTTTACTCAAACTGTAGACTTTGCAAATAACATTATCTGAAGATAATATTAGTTGCAAAGTCTAAAGTTTACTGTTCCGAACTGAAGTTCGGGACTACACACGGTTAAACATTCTCATCTTTGTCTACAGTAGTTTAAAATAAATATTTTAATGTATATTTGTTTATAAGCCTATTTTAGCCTCTGTGTATTTTAGCTTTGTGCCTAGCTTGAAGAAAAATAAATGAAATAATTTAAAAGTAAAAAATACGTCATGGAAATTGAGAGAAAATTGTAACGAGCGCAAAATTTACATTATTACACGCTTTTACTTACAATAAGATAACAAATAATGCTGATCATGTAAAGCTATCTTAAGTATGCATTAAACCTGTACCCTAATTGCGTAATACAACACAATCACAATTTGTTTCGATTTGAAACAGATTTCTAATCCATTGCTTCATAAGTTGGAAAAAAAATCTGTTCAACAACGTAAATAACGCAATGAATGTTGTTGCAATGTCAAAATGAAACAAATTTCGCGAAATTGTTTACAAAATAAGTTACGCAATTAGGGTGCTGACCTGGTTTTATCGGGATCGATTGCTTTCTTTAGTTTTTCCCCATGTCCTGCCATTATCCGAATTTATATCTATGGGGGTCGCAGCATTTTTTTTCCATACAATATTAGCTCATCTCGGACTCTAAATATCCATCATTTTCACATTCCTGATTTCGAATCACATGCCAACTTCTTGGTCAACCAACGTTAGTTTCAGATAATATCAGACTTTCTCTGTAACTCTTCTCTTCATATTCTTCTTCTCTTCTCATTCTTCATTCTATAATATGATGAGTGTAGAGTAGAGGACACATACAGATTCTTAACGTATGTCCTCCCACTCACTGGCCAACCGTCTAAAGACTAAAGCTGCTGGTGAAAAAGTGCTTCCTTACCCAACCTGCTGAAAATCTTTCACCTAGACGTTAGATGTCTTGGCTGATATGGAAGTCTCTAAACAGACTCTATACCTCGGTTGATCTAGCAACAAAAACCTGCTCCGGTGGAGATTCATAGATGACTCCGCCCTGTAGTATAAATGTGGTGCTGTCCCACAAATGATGGGACACTTAACATCGTGTCCTGCTGTAGTTTGCACTTTACAGGAACTGATGGCCGTCACTGAAGGCGCATCTCAAACTCCATCGCCACACCAAGAAGAAAATATAATGTAATTCTGAAATCTTGGTCGTTTTCAGTGCATTGCAGTATTCTCAGTATTATCATCGATAACTAGTTTATTTTTGTGAAATTGGTACAGATTTTTTCTGACAGTTGCAGCGTTGATAGGCATCAACGTGGAGTATCGACTTACGAAGGCTGAGAATCGAGAAGTCGCGGAAAAGTCCGAAAGGGATAAATACCGTGGCCCCTGGCAACATACAGACAACTGAAGGAACACGGGTGGGTTTTAGTCAGTAAGAGTCTGACACGCCCTCCCGCTCCGTCCAGAGCGGGAGAAGTTATTTGATAATTTCCCACCCAAAAAAAAGAAACAAGAAAAAAAGGCTGCTATGGATTGGATGGTATTTAAATATTATTTATTTCTACCAGTGAACATCTTTTCTCTGACATGATAATGGCAATAACGACAGATATCTTTTGCACTTCGCTCTAAATCCTTGATACATTTTATTGCTAAATCATGATGCAAAGCAAACTTTCCACGCTATCTCCATAAGTATCTACTCGTATGTTTTCGACTGAAACTTGAATCTGTAATGTGACTGAAAGATAAATAAATTCATGATTATATTCTTGTCTCGTGAGTAGAGCCTGCTTCAGTTTGCGCAGAGAATTATACCAATGGGATATCGAAGGTGAAAAATGTTTAAAAAATATTTTTTTATTCAAATTCAAATTCAAAAGTCATTTATTCAAACTGGGCTGAGAATCAGCACTTTTCGAACATCAAAATTGCATAAGACAGTCCCCCGTAACGCCCACCCTTCACCACTTCCTAGTGCCTTTCGCTGGGAAGAAGAAGTGGCGCAACAAACTCCCCAGCAGCACAGCTGTCTGTTCAAGTTAGAAAAAAATGATTCTATGTAATATTATGCAAAATAATTTACATTACGCAACACTAAACATAATTTAAATGATACCATATGTCAACTAGCACACGCCAATATACCAACCAAAAACATCGAGAACTATACTCAAGCAGAAATATAAAATAAAAACTAAACGTAAACAGAACTAAATATCTAAATAAAAGCCTCCAGGTATAAAGGGCATGCCCGCTTACATAAAGCTATTTAAAGCTGTAAATGGAAGCTGTAAAGCTGTTATAAATGGCAAACTAGGACCATCGAGGTAAAATAAATAAACAGTTAATTACTAGTTACAATAACAAAACCATGATCAGCAAGACGACCAGTCACCACAAGCAGCACCCGTTCACGAGCATAACGCAAAGATCAGCCATTACCCCCCTCGCCATATTTGGGGGAAGGAGGTAACCCGACCCCCGACGCTACCGCAAGCAGTGACATCTAAGGGAGCATGACGAACTTGCTGCCGGTTGCTCAGGCAAAAAAATAAAAATAATATTATCAATTGTTGAGGTATTGTAAAATCGTCCTGCTCTTGACCGTAATGATAATGTTGTCCTTAATCATAATCCTGGTTCATCATTATCCTATAGCAGAGCACTGCTGGACATAGATTGTTGCACTTCCTCGTCACATGTTATTTACCTCGATGCTCATAATTAAGAGCAAAAAGCATTGCATAATAGGCCCATGATGATCCCAATGCTGGGGCACAGGTCTCCGCTCTATGAGATGGAGGAGAGGGCCATAATCCACCACGCGGGCTCAGTACGAGTTCTTAGATTTCACACTTCTTCGAAATTTTGGTTCTAGAACATGGCGGTTTCCCCACGATATTTTCGTTCAGTATTTTGATAGAAGTGGTGATAAAATAAATTACACAAAGTGCCTACCTGGGTTTGAACCCGACACTTAAGTCGTGGCCGTTTCTACTGGGCCACTTAAAGTTATCCACTGTTTAATTGTGCGGGTGTCTATCTACCCATAACTTATTCAATGAGAAAAATAGGAAAAAAAATAAATGAAAGAAGGAGAAATTAAGGAGTCGGAACATTACTTCCAAGACCCCCGCAGCTGTCGCTCACGCCGTCACCACACAACCAACGAAGCAGTGTCAATTCTGGGTAAGTCCACCTAAACAAAGGGAATTGGAATTCCCTAATTCTCTATTATACTCCAATCTAGAGCTTACTTCCAAGACAATGCCACTACGTCATAGACGGAACACATGTGTGAATATTTCATCATTTCTATAAATAATTACAATAATAATTATCTGAATATTTACTTTCGTAAATCAACAAAAGTATTGTAATGTTATTTAACTAAAGAATTAGACGTGTGCACAAAACTCAGGTAAACTGAGGTATCTTTTCGGTAAACTGTTTTACTAAGTTTATTGTAAAGAACAAACGTCACTGGTCGTACGGTTTTGTTTAGTTTGAAAAAGGGCGTTACACAAATATTTATACTTAAGACGCAGATATATGACAGTGACCTTGAATGGTTAGCTTGCGTGTTCTGTACTGAGCTCACGCAACGCGTCGTACGTCCAGCCAGTAATAGGACTCGCAAATCAAGGAGCAATGTCCCAAATTAGACGCATTATTAATTTATTACACGTAAAAAAAAAAGTATTTTAATAAAACACGTATACTAAAAGATCAATAATTTAATTACCTTTAGAATGGTGAAGTTTTCAAAATACGCTTGATAGATTTTGCGTCATTCTCAGTTTTTTATCCGCATTAGACATAACTTTAAAAATTAATTTCACTATGTAATATACATATAATCAAAAATATGCCTATATTAAAAAAATGCTCTAGTTTAACATATATTTTTTCCAAATCACTAACACTACTCGTTTAGACGTCATCTTCAGTATAAAATCATTAAAAGTCGGTTATCGTCCCCTTAACTATTGACTAACGTAGGTCTACATTAGTCCCGGGTTGACGGCGCGTTATGTTCCACGCGCGCCTCAAAGAGATTAGCATAACTGAAGGGCGGACCCCTTCAGTTATGCTGATCTCTTCTAGGGCCGATGCCTGCCGGGATTGCTGGTTAAAAAGAAATTATATATGTGTCGACTTGAGAATCTCCTTCTTTTTTTTTTCGTCGGTTAAAAAGCGTCCGTAATAAAAATGTAAAACAAATACAATTCGAAAATTAAAATAAGCCGTGGCAGCTAAGAGATAATCAGTCCCTACTGACAGCACCCGTTCAAGAAAAAAAAAAACAGCTGTTCCCTACATTTATATTCGCATATCCCGTCAAAATGTAGGGAACAACAGTTTTTTTTTGTTTTGCGATTTCAGCGTTGACCCATAGTGAAAGTTGTTCATAATGATGAGTATAATGACCCCTTAAGAGGTTTAGTATAAACAAAAACTAAAGTTGTATACCTAATTTAAGTTATGATCAGTACCTAGATGTAAATAATTTGTGCTACTTGGCGCCATCTCAGAATTTTGTCCAGGAAATTCTTTCTTTGTAGATTTTGTAAACTTTTCATTCATAATAATCTAGCCCACTCACGAAAGTAATTAAGTTACTCATAATTATTTAAAACAACCACTAATTGACCACTATGACATTTCAGCAGAGGTCCAAGCTCGCGGTTTGCCAGCGAGCCATGGAACGTAGTATACTGGGGGTTCGAATTTCGGACCGTATAAGGAACACAACACTACGTGCCAAAACCAAGGTCACGGACGTTAGCCAGAAAGCCGGTAAGCTTAAGTGGGACCGGGCCGGACATGTCTGCCCCATGTCAGATGACAAATGGGCTAAAAGAACTACTGATTGGGTCCTACTAAACGCACGACGACATCGCGGCAGGCCGAGACGAAGATGGCGGGACGAGCTTGACTCCTACCGAAAGGACTGGCCGATATTAGCAATGGACAGAAATGTGTGGAAAAGGGAGAGGGAGGCCTTTGCCCTGGAGTGGGACAATACAGGCTAGTTAGATTAGACTAATTAGGTACTTACCAACTTATTAGTAATCGTTTTAAATGCTTAAAAGTTTACCTAACTTGTTTTTTTTCTTGGATCGACTTGATTTTAACAGACCAACAAAAAATAAACAAAAACAAAATAAAATTTATTTGTAAAAAAAATATCACAATTTTATCACAAATGCACAATCCTCATTTTTAAATCGATTTTCTGTCTGCCGGCAAAAACAGTGCCACAATGACACCACCTGCAATAAAAAAATTATATGTAGGTCCTATAAATACTTTATTTTCTTTTACATTCAAATAGAAAAAGTAGGAGCACTTGTTTTTATTTCTACTCAGTGTTATAATAATTATGGTAATCGCCACCGCGGTAATCAATGCGTTGATGTCTTTTACTCCACGCACCGCGGTAATCAAAGCTGGTGTCGTCACAGTGTCGCAAAATCAATGGTTTCCAATGGATCCCATCTCAAAAATGCCCAACGCGCTTAAAGAAGTTACACTTCAAAAACTTGTCTATAAAAATCGGGGAGATGATGATTCATCTCAACCAAAAGACGTCCACAGCTGGACATAGAACTTCCCTAGGTACGTATTTCCACAACGACCGGTCCGCGCTGGTCGAATCAAACTGATAGTGCAGCTCATTCAATTTTACAGGAGACCCATATTTTCAAATTCATATTCTCAATTATTTAATTAATAACATAACATAAACATCGTGAGGAAACCGGCATGTCCTAGAATCGAAAATTCGAAGACATGTGACATCTACCAACCCGCACTGGGCCCGCGTGGTGGATTACGGCCCACTCCCTCTCACAGAGAGGAGGCCTGTGTCCCAGCAGTGGGAACATTATAGGCTGATGATGATGATGATGATGATAACATAACATCACGCCTTGTTTCCCCGAAGGGTTGGGCAGAGGTGTCCCTGTAGCAGGTACACCCACATTTCGCCAGTTATGTTTAAGTCCCATGTAATAGGGGGCGAGCCTATTGCCATCAACCGGGCACAAATCCAGACTCCGAGCTGCTACTGAGGAATTTCAGACAAAAAAACCCAATAACACTTTGCCCGACCCGGGAATCGAACCCAGGACCTCACGCTCAGCAGTAGCGCTTGCGACCACTAGACCAACGAGGCATTTAATTAATGTACACAAAATATTGTAAATCATTCTAAAAGAGTAACGGTGGAGTTTCTTGCCCATTCTTCTCCATACGAAAACTACCTTTTGGAAGGGGCGACTAGAATCAATTCTATTTATTGAAAATTTTGACGTTCAAAAGTGCTTTGTATGTGCCTAATTGAAATAAATTATTTGACTTGACTTTCTGAAAAGGACCTAGTTTGCTAATGATGAGGTACTTACTAAACCCAAGTAGAGAGAAAAAGTAGAAAGTCAGCTCGCAGTGGCTGGTGATGACTATCCCGATCACGTTGACTCCCATGAACGATACCAGTCTAGCTACCATCATACCCAGACTGGTTACTAGGCCCCTGGAAGATATTATATTTTTTATTAATATAAGAAGAAGAGTCTCCTCTATAATCTACCTTTATATAGATAAAAATAAATGTTTGTATGTTTGTCCTCTATGCGTTTCTAAACCATTGATCAAATTTCGATGAAACTTTGATAATGTTCTGAGGACGCCTGCGAGGGTTTCTGGCCCAAAAGTCTATATAAATTTTAAAAAGTGGCATAGCAACGCAGTTAGTATAATATAAAAATATACTCCTAAATGTATAATATGTACAAATTATATTATGTTTAAATGTAATTTGGATTGAGAAATGATAAAAACTAAAAAGCTGAAAATATAACACTTAACTGAAAAGAGAACAAAAACAAGCAATATAATCTAATGAATTTTGGCATCGCAGGCGAGACAAACAAAAGTTACACCATATTTCAGGTCATTGGTATTTTTGCACTCTAGTTTTTACTTTTTGAATTTTTCTTAATTCCATTGCGTTCCATAGCATAGATAAACTATCTGCTGAAAGCGTCCAGTATGCGGTATTTTACGGTAATCTTCATCAAATCACAGAATAATCATTCGTCCCGTTGATATTCGGGTCAACATGTTTCATTTTTAAAGTGAAACTTTTATTACATCGTCTCAAACTTTTTCGTCTGTGTGTTGCATGTCGCGTGACGATCGGCCGCGGAGTAGGGATAAAGTGAAAGGCGCTCGTCAGAGCAGCCAAGGCCAATATGGCGGCGCCTATAGTTCGCCGCTTAAAAGTTTCACTTTTACCGTGGTTTCATAAAACCACATAATCCTTTTTAAAGTGAAACTTTTATTACATCGTCTCAAACTTTTTCGTCTGTGTGTTGCATGTCGCGTGACGGTCGGCCGCGGAGTAGGGATAAAGTGAAAGGCGCTCGTCAGAGCAGCCAAGGCCAATATGGCAGCGCCTATAGAAGTTTCACTTTTACCGTGGTTTTTTTAATATTCAACAAAATATTACCTCACCTATGACACGTAGGATACAGATCCACAAAATATGCAGCCACGCATCCAATTCCCAATGCAGTAGACTGGACCAGGGTAAAGAACACCATATTAGCCACCGGCTCCTTAAGGTTGACCAAGGTTGAGCTGACTCCGGAGACTATCAGGGTTGTTATGAGGACCAGGCGAGGCCGGGAGGCGACCTTGGAGATGGCTAGGTTAATAAGGAAGAAGAAGAGGCCACAGGCCATTCCAGAGTAGATTGTGTTGGTTGAGATTGAGTCGTTGCATATGTACTGAAAGAAAATAATGTTAATAATTTATTTCTTCTCCTAAATTTGTTTTCTTGGCTAAATTCAACCTGTCATCTAGTATGACATCATATCCTATTAAGGCAACGATAACCGACTTTTAATTATTTTATACTGAAGATCACGTCTAAACGATTAGTGTTAATGATTTGGAAAATATACATGTTAAATTAGAGCATTTGTTTAATAACTTAATGTGTGAATATTTTAGATTATGTTTATATTACATAGTGAAATTAATTTGTAAATTTATGTCTAACGCGGATAAAAAACTGAGAATCATGCAAAAACTATCAAGCGCATTTTTCTAAAACCTTCAACATTTTAAGGACGAGTTTTATTAAAATACCTTTTGTTTAATGTATAATAAATTAATGATGCATCTAATTTGGGACAGCGCTCCTTGATGGGCGAGGTTTATTACTGGCTGGACGTACGACGCGTTGCGTGAGCTCAGTACAGAACACGCAAGCTAACCACTCAAGGTTATTGGCATATCTGTGTCTTATGTAATATTGCCAAATTAATCAAAACAGCGAAATATTTGACATCTATTTGCGACTTTTGCCAATTTCAGAATGCACGCTCTTAAGATATACTAGAAAGCGGTCACATATATACGAAAACTGACTTTATTTGTATGATACCTATAGATATAGATTCGTTTTTTCTAACAATTTGTGTATTCATAATATTATCTTAGGTTTTCATCTATAAACGCAGGTCAAAAGGAAAAAACAGAACTTTGTAAAAACAAACCGTTTCAGTTTCAGGTGATGCTTTAGTTTGGCTGTATATCCTGTCGCAGAAGCTCTGAGGCGTCTTCTGATCTTCATTGAACGAGTTAAAGAAGAAGTTCACCATCGTCGGGAACCACATCATAAACGCGTTGTTCCTAGAAGTCATTGTTTCTGATTAAAAAGAATAAGTACAGTCACTTAGATAGACGTTTAGAAAAAAAAGAAAAATATTTTATTTGAGACACGCACAGGAAATACAAACAGTAATAATAACTAAAAAACCGGACAATTGCGTGTCGGACCACGCACAATGAAGGGTTCCGTAGTTGGGATAAATTTATCCCAAAAACAAACTTAGCTTTGTAGTTGCAAAATATGTTCTCCCATACGGAATGTATGGGAAAACATGTTTTTGCAACTGTAAAGTTAAGTTGGTTGATTATTACTCGTTAACCTGTAAAGCCTACTTAGCTGTGATAGTTTTCCTTTTAATTTCGTTATATAAACTACTATTGTGATTTCTTTCACACACCCAAAACCAACCATTTAGCCGGCAGGGGGGGGGGGAACACTTGACTCTAACAAAAATTAGCACTTTAAAGCTTAATATTTCGCAAACGAATACTTGAATCCAAAAATGGTTTTACAAACTCACAATATTTTTGAAGGACCTTCCCAATGATACCCCTCACCATGGGGTAAAAAAATAAAAAAATAAACATCACCACTTTACGTGTATGAGAGATACCCTAAAAAAAAATGTTTTTCATAATTTTGTTTTACCACTGCCGACGTAATTAATATGTATACCTATGCCAAATTACAGCTTTCTAGTACTAAGGGTCTCGGAGCTAGACCGCGGACAGACAGACAGACAGACGGACATGACGAAACTATAAGGGTTCCTTGTTTACTACGGAACCCTAAAAAGGACCATCTAAAACTAACAATAAAATTTCGAATAAACAAAAATAAAAAAAGCAGCGCTTGTATTCTGATAGGGCCCGCTTTATAGATGATCGCGTAGTTTTCATGACATTCTAAAGTCCCCGTCACGAGAAGCTATAAATTTTGTAAACACACATTCAGGGGTTTGCAATCTTTGGGTAAAATAAAATAAAAACAGTTTTGTACTATTTTTTTACAGGGATATAATTATATTAACACACACATATAACCACACACAACACAAACAACAAACAAACAATATAACCTAATCCGCGAAAACACCACAAACAAACAGACGCATTCGAAACTCGAAAGACAGCAGAGACAACGTCAGCGTGAACTTACTTCAAAATCGTGGCTCAAATGTTTACGTTCCATGAATCAGATGCGTTCCAGTACCACAAAACCTTAGACGACAGCGCTTTATATCGCTAAAATATAACCCGATCAAGTGAAATTGCTCATTAGTTTCGTATAACACGTACGTTACTTTGACTTCATTGAATTTGGGATTATTTGTTGTTGATTAAATTGTCGCTACGTAACTTGGTAGAAGTTCTTTATTTACAAAAATTATAGCTTCTCGTGACGGGGACTTTAAATACAGATTTACTTTATATGAGTGTTGACTGGTTCGTTGTCATTATAAACAAATCCGCGGATGCTGTTACCAAAACTCTGCAACTGTTCCCGAGTCACCGTCTATGATCTGTTCCAAAAATACTTTTCTGGGTGAAAGTGTAAACAAACTCTGTTTAAGTTCATTTCTCAAGTTTAGACTTACACAAGTCTGTTTGACACCGAATAGCTCGTATATTTATACTAAATCATCCCACTCTTAGTGCATATTTGTGAAAAAAAAAAATGAGGTTATAATATAACCTCAAATTGTAAGATTTAAAATAAGTATTCAAATTATTAAATCAATGCACTCAATTTGTAAGTTGCATTACAAATTGACAATTCACAGGTAGGTACGTTTGCTCAACTCAAACTCAAAGCATTAGGCACATTAGGAATCGGTCAGTCAGAAATATGAAGCTAGATGCCCATTCCAAAGCGTAGTAGGTAGTGCCTATGGAGAAGAACGGGCAAGAAACTCCACGGACACTCTTTTAAATTTAAATAAAAAATTGTTACAAAATATTGGTTACATCATTCATGTTGAAATTATACATGTAAAAACAATGTAGAAAGACGTGCACGTTAGAAGTGTCCGTAATAAAAAGATAAAACAAAGAACAATTCAAAAATTAAAATAAATTAAAAATAAGCCCTGGCAGCTAAGAGATGACCAGTTCCAACTGACGGCGCCCGTTCACGAACATGACGCATGGATTAGCACCATTCATCTCAACTATTTTAAAGGGAGCTAAATGATCCATTTTTTTACATTTTAATGACATACTTTTGGAACAGACTATAGGTACGACACCAACGGGAAGTAAAGATTAACTGTAGGTAGTACGGTATGCAGCCCACTATACATCGTTTTGCAGGAAAGCAACCTGCTCTCGATGAAAATAAAATAAAATTACGACACTCCTAACAATTTTATAACCCTTTGCAACCGGGAGCTACAAAACTCGCATAAATCGGCAAAAACTTAGTAAACGTTTTAAAACTGTTTAAGAGGTTCTGGAAAAAATACTGAAAAAAATCTCATGAAAGCTGGTCTTCAGCAATCAAACCCTCACATTCGTGAGGTTCAGGAATAATTTGCTACTCGCACGATCGTGAGTATGTGTAAATAATCAAATGATTTAGTTCGATAATTCACATAAATTAAAATAAAATATCAATATTTATGTTCTGTAATTATACTTTAATCAGTCAGTATTATAAGAAAACTATAATTATTTAATAAAATCAGGTATTACAAATGAGAATGCAAATTCAACTTGTTCATTTCTTCAATCAAAGGAACGGTGGTGAAATATCGATCGTGGTAAGCACAACTGCCAGGGGGAATACTCTTAGCCAAGTGTAAGATTACCGAAGGACCGAGACCGAGATTCGTGTCACCAAACATAGTTCTTGCACCTCTGTAAATATTAAAATCTAACATCAACCCTTCACTAGTGGTGAGGACGAAGTTTTTCAACCCCACAGGCCTGGGTTTGTTCTTCACAACCTGAATTAGTTGACAACGGCCTGTAAATGGTATCATCTGCTCGTCAATTGAATAAAATCCCGGCACCCTCTCTAGTTTATTACAGGCACGCTTAATTTGATCAATCATGAGTTGAACCTTTCATAGTGGATCACCGATTTCAGTCGCAAGTGGAGAATCGGAGTCAACTACGTGTAGTGCATTGCGAAGGGTCAGGAACCTGTCCCGTGACATTAAACTGCTAATGATTTCCAACCTAGTACCAGCCCTCCAATACATAGGCAGTCGGGGGTAATGAAGACATCCCATGAGTATTTGTATTGCAACGAACTTTGCAATCTCATTGCTTGTACTTTTCAATTCACGGCCAGTAGTACGTAAGTAATATAAATTAGTACAGTGAGACATCTTTTCTGTAAAAACGTTATCTATGTATTCACGAAAGTATTAGATGGGACGCCTTACTGGTTTTGTAGGCAAGGGAAGATAGTCATGCAGTTTATCTACGAATGGAGCCTGCTTCCATATTCTTTTCCTACTACTTGGTGTTGAAGCAGATCTTCCTCGACTACATGGTGTTGAAGCAGATCTTCCTCGACTACATGCTGTTGACGTCGATCTTTGTCCTCGAGTACTTGTGGTTGATATCGGTCGCTCAGACGATACATGTACTGACAGTCGATGTGATGACCGACGTGACGTGGATGATAACGATGGGTAAGGCGGCTGCATAGTTGACGGAGACTGCGTCCTCGACGGAGTAGGTAACAACCTACTTCGTCGAGGACGCAGTCTCCGTTAACAGCCGTCAATGCCATCAATGAAGCAGGAGGTTGCGGCTCCGATGAAGATGGAGGTTGCGTCACCGGCGGACATGTCAATGGTATCGTATGGTTAATTATTTTTTCATCTTCGTTAGGATTGTCACCATCGGAGAGATCTTCAGTAGCCAATTGAGCAAACAAGGTATTTGGTTCAAAATCCAATTCGTACTCGTCATCCTCAAAATCTTCAATCTCCGATAGATTTCCGTCCATCAATTGATCTAATATTGCATCATCCGTAATTCGAACCCCTAATAAAGAAGAAAAGGCCATTTTAACACACTATGGAACCAAAACAACAAATAAAACACAAAATAACAAAATGTAAAAACTTCACGTGTTACGACCGATGTTGCATGATCGTGCGTGTTCAACTTTGACAGAAAATTATCACGAAACTGATGGTCCAATTAGCAAAAATCTGATGACTATGTATGAAGAAACACATATTTAACCAAATATTATCAAATAATATCAAATATTCCAATAGAATTACTAAAAATCGATCTACTTACGTGCGGAGGCGCGGGAATCTAAAAACGCAGCCATTCTTCACTCGGTTTTCGACGAACTGGCAGGATAAAACGTGCGCGCACAATGCAAAACTATTTTTTACTCATTCTTACATAGACTCACGAACGATCGGGGTCGGTTGCGTTCGCAAAAGTTGTTTCAAATTTTGCCTAGAATTTAGTTAAGTCAAAACTCACGGTCATTTCAACTCGGGTGGAAAGGGATAAAAGCAATTCATTTACTTACGTGCTGCAACATAGTGCTATTAGAAAAAACAGTTGAACCGTCCTCCAGAGCAGTGGTGGCTTGAATATCGGCGCTGTATGCTCTGATATTGATGTCCAGAATGAACTATTCTGCTTCACTTCCGAGTCTAAAATCAGTATGTGTTTTACCTGAAAGTAATTAAGTATCAAACTACCCATGTGTGATTACCCATGTGTTCAGTTAAAAAAAAATAGTTATGCGCCTTGCTTGCAAATTGCAGAATAATATCACATTGAAAACATTGCTAGTAATTCTGACAAGGCTTTCAAGAGAATACAAACGGTAAGTAGCCTAGTTTTTTTTTTTTACTAGCCTATGCTGGGACAGCATAGGCTAGTAAAAAAAAAATGCCTGGGCAAAGGCCTCCCTCCACTCCTTCCACTTTTCGCGAGCCCGCGCGTCCTCCTTCCAGTTTTGGTGGAACTTATCCAGCTCGTCCCGCCATCTCCTACGTGGTCTGCCGCGACCCCGCCTCACTGTCTCAGGACACCAGTTCTGTGCTATTTGGGCCCACAGTTTGTCCAGCATGCGACAGACATGCCCTGCCCAGTCCCGTTTAAGTTGGGCAGCCTTTTGAGCCACGTCAGCTATTTTTGTTTTGGAGCGCAGTATTGTGTTTCGAACACGATCCGTTAATTTAACGCCTAGTATACTGCGCTCCATTGCTCGTTGGCAGACCTTGAGTTAGGACTTCTGGATGTTAGTCAAAAACCCAAGTTTGTGCACCATAGGTTAAGACGGGAAAAATACACATGTCCGTGAGCCTGCGTTGCAGTGCCATAGGCAACTCACCCTTGAATAATTCATTCATGGACCAGTAGCTCTTCCAGGCGTTTTCTGTTCGTCTTGTGATTTCTTTATCTTGCCTCGCCTGGAAAGAGACTACTTGGTCCAAGTAAAGGTATTCCTGAACATGTTGTATTAAAATGAGCCTAGATTTAAATGAGTACAATATCTACTTACAGTTTTATTATATGGCAAGGTTTCTGGATCATGAAATACCTACCTACTTTCTTTCCATTCCTTTGCAAAACCCGTTAAAAGCTAACTAGTTATATTAATATAGGGAAAATATACAATGCCACCCATGGGTATGTGACCATGGGTAAGTATTTTACTGAATATCAATGAAAAATTATCAAAAATTTAGTTTAAAAGGGGGATCTATCTTTAATTCTTTTTTAAATTTTTCTTTGTATATTTTTTTTTTTTTTTCTAAATCTTCCTATGATTTTTTGGACTTAGACTTGTGTGTTTTTAAATAAATACAAATTTTTTTTCAAAGTCGACAAATTTTAATATTTTTTTTTTAGTTACTCCGATAAAATAACTCATAAGTTTTTAGAAATAATAAACAAAATCCGGACTCAGCGATCATTGTGCCGATAGTCGTGACAGCCAATGGCTTAATCGCCAAGAGCCTCGACCAACACATAAAGAGGCTCTGGTTAGGCAGCTGGATCAAGGGCTTAATTCAGAAAGCGGTACTCCTGCCTTGCTATTCTGTAACCATCTCACCGTGTTATCTTAAGTGAAGTGAGCGTGGAGTGAACTGTCAGTGTCATCCCACCTGATGCTAGGGATGACCAAGCGTTACATTAAAAATCATAATCGAGATTTTCAAAACATTTTTATGCAAATTCTTTTGATCATTTTATATTATTTCAAAGCTAATATTTAAGTGTCTGAACATGACTATTTATGGTGGTTTTAAATAAAATAGCAAATAGTAAAACAGAAATTCAGTCAGAAACTCAATATTGTTTTATTCAAAAAAAAAAACCTCTATGTACACACGGCTACACATCAAGCTATACATATCCAGTTTATGCTGATCTCGCATTCTAAAGGATTTCCGAATAATGCGAGGTCAGCTACTAGTCCCCTTATTTCAGGCTGAGGTGCGAGCGCGTTACGCACGTACATACCAGCACTTCAAGCCACTACAATCTGTCAAATTTATTTAAAAGATTTTCAACTTTATCGTTGAAATACCTATAAGGTTCAAAGTTGATTGGGAAAATTTGACAGTTTCGGGTAGCTTGATGTGCTGGAGTCTGTACAATAAATAAAATAAAACATACTAGCTACTAAAGGAAATGTATCGTTTATTTAATCCATTGAATTGATTATTTAAACGACATCCCTTAACCCAATCGCGATGTGTTTTGAAGAAGCGAATCTAGAGTAAAGTCGAGCCGACTGTCCGACGTTGTTATTTACCCAAATCTATTCAATAAGAAGAGATTCAGTGATCGAGTGCTAAAAGTGTGTAATTTAACCCCACACAAACTATGTGGGACCCTACCTAAACGATGTAATCATTTAGATAAAAGACACATAACATAACATCACGCCTGTAATCCCCGAAGGGTTAGGCAGAGGTGTACCTATTATATAGTACACCCACATTTCGCCTATGTTTAAGTCCCATGTAATAGAGGGTGAGCCTATTGCCATCAACCGGGCACAAAACCAGACTCCGGGCTGCTATTGAAAAATTCCAGATGGAAAACCCGAACCGACCGACCGACTACGGGTTGCCAATAATGAAATAATATTCATCAAAGGTACAAAATTCAACAGATGACATTCTTGCAGCGCGCGCACCAGCTCACCACGCTGAAGCGGTAAGAATCTCGTGAAGTGAATAAGTTCACGCCACGCTTGCGCGCTAGGCACTGTCCTCAGACAAAACAAAGCGCTGTCAACTGTGACGTGAGGCCGGTTTCGTAAACATGTGTGCACATAATGAGGTGTAGTTTGATTGTAGTTAAAATGGTTGTAAATGGGTGCGTGTGAGCTTAACTTATGCCGTGTATGAACAGAGCGGAGGTGCAGTTTTGACACGCCTCACGGTATTGTTCGCAGCGCTCTGTCTTGGTTTTTTATTTGGTCTGAGGCACTGTCATTATCACATTGAGGTGTTTTTGCTTACTAGGTACCCACTTGTATCGCGTCAGGTACCTATGCACACTAAATACCAACGTCCAATAATTACCTACAAATGTTTTATTGTAGATAGCTAGGTACCTACCTCCGTAACTAAACGATGCCAATAATAAAATAATATTCATCTAATCTTCATTTTATTAGGTATCATCATTACTAAGTTCAACCGACTCACGCGCGAACCGGCTCACTCCACCTCGCCGTGGTGAAGTGTTGTTACCATGGCAACGAGAATCGAGTGGAGTGATCATTCTCACGCCGCCCGCGCGTGAAGTGCTGTTACCATGGTAACGAGAATCGCGTGGAGTGATGTTACTCACCCCGCGCATGCGCGGTTCCATCAATATCACAGTCTTTTTTTTAATTTTCCCGCGTAGGGGCCATGTCCCTAAGCCTATTCGTATTCAGAGACAATAATTATTAGTAAGTAGATAACTAATAATTTCAATGCTTTTAGACATTTCAATGTCTGAATCATAACGTTTTTGTACACTTAAAAAGACAGTTTATTGCCTACATTTTGTTTTCAATAATTAAACATTGTTTATTTTCTGTGTATGTAACGCGTCACTTATGCGCACTCACAACATTATGAAAATGCAATACCAACGTACATTATGTAGGTACAGCTACTACGAAGCGTCTTCTCCAAGGTCTCCTCGTCGTCTGCGCATAGGTACTTACATTGTTTGTTAAAAATATGAAAGAACCTATTGTCAGCTGATGACTTGAATGCAATTCGAAACCTAGCGTGATGAGATGCACTATTATAGGTACGATTTGTGTAGGTAAGATGTGCGGATTATAAATAACTACCTAGTATTTTACTTTACCTACTAAACGTTGCCAATAACAAAATAATATTCATCAAATCTTAATCATCATCGTATTATTAAGTACCTACTAAGTAAGACTGACACTTGTAGCGCGCGCACAGACCGGTGCTCACTCCACCGGGGTGCTGTTGCAAAGGTAACCATCGCATGGTTTCCATGGTAACCACCAGAATCAGGTGAAGTGTTCACGTTTATAATTTTCCCTCATTGACGGCCATGTTCATAAGCCTATTCGTATTCGAGTTCAGACACAATAATAAAATTATTAGTAAGTACCTATTTATTTCAATGCCTATAGATATTTCAATGCCTATAGATATTTCAATGCCTATAGATATTTCTATGTCTAAATCCAACCGTTTTTTTTATATATACCTTCATTTTGTTTTCAACAAATGGTTTTTACTTGAGATGTGAGATTGATCAACTTCAGAAAATTTGTACCTACTAAGCAAGTAGGTATTCAGTGATTGGTTTATTGTTCGTTTACCTAAATACATAATAGGTAAAAACCACATAGGTAGTAAAATCCCATCATCTAGATTGGTAGATAAACCACAGTACTTACAAGATACAAACCGTATATACCTAACATAAATATTACTAATAGGTACACACACAAATTGCCAACCACTCTTGCAAACAAGAAAATTTTAAATTATTTTAATAATTCATGTATTTATTTCTATATAACTTGTATGTATGTATTTTAAGGTGTTAAAATTACATTTGTTGCTGTAATCTAATTTAACTTTTCCTAGCTGTTTCACATTATGTCTATTTTTCATAGATGTAAATGGTGCTATCGCTATGTCTGTCATTCAACAGACTCTCCTGTTGCAGGTCTGCTGGATAAAATGTCTAATGATTTATGTATTTTACTTTATTAGTGTTTAGTGTGTACATATATAAATAAATAGAATTTATTCATTTGTATCACATCAAAAACTTTTGTGAATACATTTTTGCTACTGAGCCAGCGGCCTTCCAAGGTTATGTTTCTTGATGGAACAGAGGAACGGAGTGGCGTCGGATGTGTGTGTACTGCAGGCCACCACCGCTGGAAATAATGGTAAGCATTTATTACTATTTGATTTATTTAATACCTCTACTCATCCGAATACATTTTTTTAAATCATTTTCATTAAACTACTTAAAATCAAATTGTCATTGTCATAAGTATGTATAGTGGTATGATTTATTTATAATACTCATTTCAATCAATCATTTTGAGTACAATGAGTTGCAACATTTCTTAGTTCCATGCTCCATGCTTATGTAAATGTTTATCAAAAATAGTGTGTGAAATAATGAATACCTACGTACCAGCATTGATGTGATCAAATCAAGTAGAGGCGGTGTTCCTTTAATGTCTTCAGTTCTTCAGGCATTACTTAGCAACTGCAGGTTGAATGGGCTCATCTGCTGAGAGGTAGAATATTTATCTGATTAATAACATTCACTTATTTTGAATGTGTGCCTATTCTTTTTTTTTAGTTAACTTATTTTGTCCTACTGCTGGGCAAAGGTCTCCCCTATACTACTCCAGTTTTCCATAAGTTGTGTGTTCGCCGGTCAATCGTTCCTGACGAACGAGTCCAAATTGTCACGCCGTCGCCTGCCTTTCTTAGACCTGCCTCGGTGACGACGCCCGTTTTCGAGCGAGCACCCACTGTATGTATACTTTTACCTTAAAATTATTATTATCACCAAGTTAACTAGATAGGTAGGTACTATTTTGCATACTTACCTGACTGACCACCACTCGTTCTTGCAAAGCTAACCATCAGACTGATGATCTAGTGTACAGAACTGTAACACAGGAATTAATATTATGGAGTTGAGGAACTCATTTCTTCATCATCATTTCAGCCGAAAAACGTCCACAGCTGGACATAGGTCGCCACCCCAAGGACCGCCACGGTGCGGCGTCACAATCCGCGCCAAAACGTAGTTTTGAAATTTTTTAGAAAAACTTTGACTAGTACATGTCAACATTATGTCATAATACTATCACTTTCACGATTACACATTAATAACTAACATCGCTGACAAACTAATTCAAAGTAGCTACTAGATTCTAACTTTCATTTGTTTTGTTGTTAGTTTTGGAACTCCAAATTACAGCAACACAATACAACAAGTTGCTGTAGGTAGGTACGTCTCGCCAAGGCTGCGTTGTTGGACGTAGCATCAGTGTTGCCACTTGCCAGATGAGGAAATTGAAAATGCGGCAGTGTTGCTTCAAAAACGCGGATTTTCAAAAAAATATGAATGAATTTCTTGTTTTTACAACGTTTTTTTTTTTCGCTCAATTCACACGCTTAATGATATAATGACAATTAATAAATTATATTTATTAAAATATCTTTATATGACTAAACTTCATCAAAGCTTTATAATCTGTGGTGGTAATGTCTATGGTAAGTTTGTGGTTAGTACACACGGCTACATAACAAGTTACAATTTACCAATATAAGCTGACCTCTCATTGTACGGAAATCCTATACAATACGAGATCATCATACATTGGAAATTTATAGCTTGTTATGTAGCCTTGTGTACCACAGACTACTCACAATAATTCTAACAAACTAATTCAAAGTATGTACCTAGGTACCTATTTTAATCAAGAATTAATTTGTGAAAGTGAAAAACTGCAGTTATTTTTGAAACTTGGAACGCCGCGGCGCGAGCTACCAGTGTTGCCAACAAGAATTATAAATTACTTTGACGTTGTTGAGATTTCTCGCCTTTTCATATCATTGGTATTTTGTTTCCATAAAACTTAGATTAGATTTGTAGCATTATTCACGACTACGATTGCGTAGCTATATTTAAAAAGGTGGAGCAATCAAATAAAATAAATTACATCTACAGCTTGTAAAGACCACAAGTACGTGGCGAATTATGGAACTACATGAAATGAATACTGGATTTGACAGATCTTTGACATCATCCAGTAACGATTGGTGTTATTATAATTTAATTTTGTTGAACGTTCAAATAAAGGCTCCTTTAAACAGGCGCGACACGCGACGCGACAGAAAGACACCGCTCGTCACGCTACGAGCGGTGCCTTTGTGTCACGTCACGTGTCGCGCCTGTTTGAAGGAACCTTAATGGCTCCAACGCCTTCCGATAGCCGGATCAGACTATCGGATCCGACTGTCTGATGAAAAAAATCAGACGTGTATTCCCAGCCTTAATCGGTTGCTTTACATACATACAATATTCTGAAGCGAAATGTTGTTAGATCATTATCATAAGATGATATGCCTTTCCTCATCTTTTTCCTACACTGTGTGTAAGTTAAAGCAAGAAAGGTATACTTTACAGGCAATATTTCGCATTAAATTCGACCCGTGACGTATCGACTCAATGAGTCGACAGATCGTTCAAGGGGAAGTTCTAAAATTCCAAAATCTACACTTTAAGCTGGAAATAAACAAATGAAAGTCTTAATTTAGTAGGTAGCTACTTTGAATTAGTTTGTCAGCTCTAATAAACTAAAGTGTAATCGTGAAACTCGTGAAAGTATTATGTCATAATGTTGACATGTACAGACGCCAGCACATCAAGCTACTACAATCTGTCAAATTTATTTAATAGATTTTCAACTTTATGTGTGTTTTTTAAGGTTCAAAGTTGATTGGGAAAATTTGACAGTTTCGGGTAGCTTGATGTGCTGGCGTCTGTACTTACTGGTAAAAGTTTTTCTAAAAAAAATTAAAACTACATTTTGGCGCGGATTGTGGCGCCACGCCGTGGCAGTCCTTGGGGAGGCGGCCTATGTCCAACAGTGGACGTTTTTCGACTGAAATGATGATGAAGAAATGAATTCCTCAACTCCACAATATTCCTGTGTTACAGTTCTGTGCACTAGATCATTAATCTGATGGTTAGCTTTGCAAGAACGAGTGGTGGTCAGTCAAGTAAGTATGCCAAAATAGTACCCATCTAGTTAACTTGGTGATAATAAAAAAATTAAGGTAAAAGTATAGGCTACGATCGTCACACAGTGGGTGCTCGCTCGAAGACGAGCGTCGTCACCGAGACAGGTCTAAGAAAAGCTGGCGACGGCGTGACAATTTGGACTCGTTCCTGACCGATTGGCCGGCGAACGCACAACTTATGGAAAACTGGAATAGTAAGGGGAGACCTTTGCCCAGCAGTAGGACAAAATAAGTTACTTAACTAAAAAAAAGAATAGGCACACATTCAAAACAAGTGAATATTATTAATCTGAAAAATATTCTACCTCTCAGCAGATGAGCCCATTCGACCCTGCAGTTGCTAAATAATGCCTTAAGAACTGAAGACATTAAAGGAACACCGCCTCTACTTGATTTGATCACATCAATGCTGGTATGTAGGTATTCATTATTTCACACACTATTTTTGATAAACTTTTACATTCAAAATGATTGATTGAAATGAGTATTATAAATAAATCATATCGCTATACATACTTAATGTAAGTACTACATTACTATACTGATGATAATGACAAATTAATTTTTAAGTGGTTCAAAAAAATTGATTACAAAATGTACTTGGATGAGTTGAGGAATGAAATAAATCAAATAGTAATAAATGCTTACCATTGATTCCAGCGGTGGTGGCCTGCAGTACACACACATCTGACACCACTCCGTTCCTCTGTTCCATCAAGAAGCAGAACTTTGGGAAGCCGCTGGCTCAGTAGCAAAAATGTATTTGCAAAGTTTTTGATGTGATACAAATGAATAAATTCTATTTATTTAACTATGTAGACACTAAACACTTTAATAAAGTAAAATATATTTAAAAAGATTAAGAAAAAAATATCATTGGACATTTTTTCCAGCAGACCTGCGACAGGAGAGTCTGTTGAATGACAGACATAGCACCATTTACATCTATGAGACATACCTACGCATAGTGTGAAACAGCTTGGAAAAGTTAAATTAGACTACAGTAACCTAAACATACATAATTTTAACACTTTAAAATACATACTCAAGTAATTTAGAAAAAAATACATGAATTATTTATTTAAAATTTCATAATTTAAAATTTTCTTGTTTGCAAGAGTGGTTGGCAATTTGTGTATATTAGTAATATTTATGTTATACGGTTTGTATCTTGTAAGTACCTACTTACTGTGGTTTATCTACCAATCTATATGATGGGATTTTACTACCTATGTGCTTTTTACCTATTATGTATTTAGGTAAACGAACAATAAACCAATCACTGAATACCTACTTGCTGAAGACTATATTTACTAAACTGACTTTTTAAATAATATGTAAAAAACGGTTGGATTTAGATATTGAAAACATTGAAATAAATAGGTAGGTAAATAATTATTGTGTCTGAACTCGAATACTAATAAGCTTATGAACATGGGGATTCAATGAGGGAAAATTAAAAAAAAAAACAATATAAAAGCGCGGTGTGAACACTTCACCCGATTCTAGTGGTTTCCATGGAAACCACGCGGTGGTTGCCTTGGCAACAGCACTCGGGTGGAGTGAGCACCAGTCTGTGCGCGCGCTACAAGCAGTGTTACCAACTTAGTGGATTTTCCACTAAAACTGGTGGTTTCGAACCCCCTTTTGGTGGCGAAATTTTGCTTTTAGTGGCTGATGGTTTTTCTAGTGGCTTAGTAAAATTCAGTTTAAATTACTGTAAATGCTATCACTCAACCACTAAGCCACTAAAACGTTACGAAATATATTATTTTTACTTCACATAATAAACGTTTTATTGATTTCTTTTCAATAATTCTTAACATAACTTTACAGTTTTTAACATAACTTTAAATTATTCTACTAATAATTCTACCAACTAATAACTATTTAAATAATAAGTAATTTAAATATTATGTAATATATTTAATTTAAATATATTAATTAAAATTTTAACAATAATAATTAAATTATTTATTAATTTACCAAAGAATCATATAAATGTGAAACCGACGATGATAGTGCAGACAAAAATTCATCTGAAGAAGGTGAATTTTAAAACATCAGTTCAATTTTTACAGTTCTTGTTATTGAATAATTTGTATGTTCCTGGTTTTCATGATATTGTATGTTGATTTACTGATTTTGAATATTTTATTACGTAATAATAAATATTTTTTTTACAAATATAAGTACTTACTGTTTTCTTTTGTAAAAACTAAAAATTAGTGGACATTTTAGAGAGTAGTGGTGATTTTTGTTAGTGGTTTTCTGGTGGTTTTAGAAGTTGAATCTGGTGGAGAGCTAGTTTAACTGTTGGCAACACTGGCTACAAGTGTCAGTCTTACTTAGTAGGTAAAGTAAAATACTAGGTAGTTATTTATAATCCGCACATCTTACCTACACAAATCGTACCTATAATAGTGCATCTCATCACGCTAGGTTTCGAATTGCATTCAAGTCATCAGCTGACAATAGGTTCTTTCATATTTTTAACAAACAATGTAAGTACCTATGCGCAGACGACGAGGAGACCTTGGAGAAGACGCTTCGTAGTAGCTGTACCTACATAATGTACGTTGGTATTGCATTTTCATAATGTTGTGAGTGCGCATAAGTGACGCGTTACATACACAGAAAATAAACAATGTTTAATTATTGAAAACAAAATGTAGGCAATAAACTGTCTTTTTAAGTGTACAAAAACGTTATGATTCAGACATTGAAATGTCTAAAAGCATTGAAATTATTAGTTATCTACTTACTAATAATTATTGTCTCTGAATACGAATAGGCTTAGGGACATGGCCCCTACGCGGGAAAATTAAAAAAAAGACTGTGATATTGATGGAACCGCGCATGCGCGGGGTGAGTAACATCACTCCACGCGATTCTCGTTACCATGGTAACAGCACTTCACGCGCGGGCGGCGTGAGAATGATCACTCCACTCGATTCTCGTTGCCATGGTAACAACACTTCACCACGGCGAGGTGGAGTGAGCCGGTTCGCGCGTGAGTCGGTTGAACTTAGTAATGATGATACCTAATAAAATGAAGATTAGATGAATATTATTTTATTATTGGCATCGTTTAGTTACGGAGGTAGGTACCTAGCTATCTACAATAAAACATTTGTAGGTAATTATTGGACGTTGGTATTTAGTGTGCATAGGTACCTACCTGACGCGATACAAGTAGGTACCTAGTAAGCAAAAACACCTCAATGTGATAATGACAGTGCCTCAGACCAAATAAAAAACCAAGACAGAGCGCTGCGAACAATACAGTGAGGCGTGTCAAAACTGCACCTCCGCTCTGTTCATACACGGCATAAGTTACGCTCACACGCACCCATTTACAACCATTTTAACTACAATCAAACTACACCTCATTATGTGCACACATGTTTACGAAACCGGCCTCACGTCACAGTTGACAGCGCTTTGTTTTGTCTGAGGACAGTGCCTAGCGCGCAAGCGTGGCGTGAACTTATTCACTTCACGAGATTCTTACCGCTTCAGCGTGGTGAGCTGGTGCGCGCGCTGCAAGAATGTCATCTGTTGAATTTTGTACCTTTGATGAATATTATTTCATTATTGGCAACCCGTAGTCGGTCGGTCGGTTCGGGTTTTCCATCTGGAATTTTTCAATAGCAGCCCGGAGTCTGGTTTTGTGCCCGGTTGATGGCAATAGGCTCACCCTCTATTACATGGGACTTAAACATAACTGGCGAAATGTGGGTGTACTATATAATAGGTACACCTCTGCCTAACCCTTCGGGGATTACAGGCGTGATGTTATGTTATGTGTCTTTTATCTAAATGATTACATCGTTTAGGTAGGTTCCCACATAGTTTGTGTGGGGTTAAATTACACACTTTTAGCACTCGATCACTGAATCTCTTCTTATTGAATAGATTTGGGTAAATAACAACGTCGGACAGTCGGCTCGACTTTACTCTAGATTCGCTTCTTCAAAACACATCGCGATTGGGTTAAGGGATGTCCTTTAGTAGCTAGTATGTTTTATTTTATTTATTGTACATGCGTAACGCGTTCGCGCCTCAGGCTAAAATAAGGGGACTAGTACCTACTTAGAGGAAAAAAAATTGAATAAAACAAAATTGAGTTTCTGACTGAATATCTGTTTTGCTATTTGCTATTTTATTTAAAACCACCATAAATAGTAATGTTCAGACACTTAAATACTAGCTTTGAAATAATATAAAATGATCCATAGAATTTGCATTAAAAAAAACAATTAAATCTCGATTATGATTGTTATTATAATGCTTGGTCAATCCCTAGCAGCAGTGAGATGACACTGACAGCTCACTTCACGCGAGTTTTCACGGTGAGATTTTTACAGAATCGACATGCTGGACACGGCTCGCATTGTCATATTTTTAAATGTTTCTATATTATAAGTATTCTAATGAAATAAAAGAAAACTCCAAATCAAGCCAATAACATCGGAGATATGGCAAATGATACTCAAAAAAAAATGGAATAACATGAAAATATTAAAGATAACTTTATAAGGGTTAACTCTCGACAATTTTTCATAAATGTTCAGAAAAATATGGACGGTCACATGCCAATGGGCGATATTGTATAATAGTTTTCTCAACATTCTTAGTATGCAGCATCAGAGATTTTAAATTACATAATAATTACATTACACACAGCGTAAATAAATAAACAAGCGTTAAAAGGAATAAACAAATATAATAACATGAATATTTCAACCTACCGGATATCCATCTTTTTTTCCTCCATTAAATTTATAGATTTTCTCCAGCACCTCCAAAGCCTTGACATGGTGTCCTCGACTGGCCAAATACTTAGGACTCTCCTCTAACCAGAACAGGAAAAAACCGCCTATACCCTGTGGCAACGCCAGGACCAAGGTGAAGAGGCGCCAGGGTCGGAAGGTCATGCCAAACCATGGCAGTGGTAGGTTGAAAGTTAGGGGTAGAATAAAGTATGCTAAGCCTGAAACAAAAAATCTTGAAAGTTTTGATTATACTCATAACATAACATCACGCCTTGTTTCCCCGAAGGGTTGGGCAGAGGTGTCCCTGCAGTAGGTACACCCACATTTCGCCAGTTATGTTTAAGTCCCATGTAATAGGGGGCGAGCCTATTGTCAAGCCTATTGCTATTGTGCTCAAGTCGGAAATAGTTTATAACTACCCACATATTTGCAACAATACACTGAACAGCGAGAATGTTTATCATTTTTACAATGTGGCCAATGTAATAATTATGAGCATCATCTAATTTGTTTCCGTAACCAGTTGTACATATTATTATAACAATTGTTTATGCATTATTAAGATAAAAGCATGAAAATAGCAGTTAATGCAATTTAATCGATGTCTGTCAAAATTGTCCAAGCGAGAAACTAAAGACAATTATTTTGGATAGGCGGTGTAAGAAAAGGTGTTTTCGATGCAAACTGCTATCGATAAAGGATTATTTAGTTCAAGCGTGTTCCGGCGAACCATGACATCGGCAAATCTTGGTATCGGCCAACCATTCATTCTATGTAGCGTTATTCGGCGAAACGTGCTGTCGCTAAATAATGGTATCGACTAATAGTTTTCTCGTATTACCGTTCGTCGGTGAACCATGCTTTCTGTAGACAGTTATATCGTTCAAGGGTAATTCGATATACCGTACGGGACTCGCCGGTAATCGAACCTAGGACCTCATGCTCAGCAGTAGAGCTTGCGACCACTAGACCAACGAGGCAGCCTCATTAATCATACTCATTACTTAATATTGTTATCATCGTGGCTGATAGTGATTTGAAGATTATTAACAATTTGTACATGATGTATACCATGTTGATGATAACTCAAACTATGTAGATACTTAAATGTTGCTGCAATCCTTTTGAGCTTTATTACGTGAAGGTCGTTTGCGATGTTTCTTTTATGAGTGTCATCGTTTGATCTTGCCTTGTCTGCTGAGCCTGAATAACAGCGTTGGTGAAAAAGCTCATAATTGATTAAATTAGCTCAGTAAAGTTCATTTAAAGCTGGCATACATTATAGCCGCATCGGGTCGCAGCGCAACGCAATGCAATCCAAAAACCGGCCAAGTGCGTGTCGGACCACGCACAATGAAGGGTTCCGTAGTTGGGATGAATGTATCACAAGAACAAACTTAACTTTGTAGTTGAAAAAAAAATTCTTTTATACGGAATGTATAGGAGAACATGTTTTTACAACCGCAAATCTAAGTTGGTCGATTATTACTCGTTAACTTGTAAAGCCTGCTCAGCTGTGATAGTTTTCCTTTTAAATTCGTTATATAAGCTACTGCCGTGAATTTTTTTCACACATCCAAAACTAACCATTTAGCTGGCAGGGGGGGGGGGACACTTGACTCTAACAAAAATTAGCACTTTAAAGCCTAATATTTCACAAACAGATCCCTGAATCCAAAAATGGTTTTCATAAACTCACAATATTTTTGAAGGTCATTTCCAATGATACCTACCCCACATCATGAGATAAAAAAAAAAATCATCACTACTTTACGTGTATGGGAGGTACCCTAAAAAAAAATGTTTTTCATAATTTTGTTTTACCAGTTTGTCGGCGTAATTAATATGTCAAATTACAGCTTTCTAGTACTAAGGGTCTCGGAGCTAGACCGCGGACAGACAGACAGACAGACGGACATGACGAAACTATAAGGGTTCCTTGTTTACTACGGAACCCTAAAAAGCTTGTAATTGATTACATTGGCTCAGTAAAATTCATTTAAAGCTGGCATACATTACAGCCGCATCGGGTCGCATCGCAACGCAATTCCATACACAAAAGCGCGATGTCGCCCGCCTTTAGTGGACACTGCGTTTTATAGACCAGCATTTGCAGATTTTAGCATTATCTAAAAAGAACTCTGCAAGTCTGCATGATTGAACTTACGAATAAAAGGAACTACTTACGACATTAATTCAAAAATCACGCAACAAGTACCGAACTAAACAGAAAATAGTACTTACTGAAGGCAACCAACTCCGAGGCCAAATTGAAGGAGTTCATAATATGCAGGAACTGGCTTCTATATCGAAGCACAGTGCACTCGCCCAGGATTGTCATACTGAGAGTGAAGCTTGCAGTAGAGCTGAAACGATAACAGCTGGTAAACATGATTTTTAACCAACTTCAAAAAAGGAGGAGGTTCTCAATACGAAAGTATTTTTTTTTTTTTGTTAGTTACCGCATAACTTTTGACTGGGTAAACCAATTTTGATAGTTCTTTTTTTATTTGAAAGCTGGTGCTTTTCGTGTAGTCCCATATAAATTTTATTAACTTAGCTTGGATGGTTTTTGAGTTAGGTTCAATAATACGTATTTTTTTCCCACTTAGTATATGGATGATATCTTAAGTTCCTGTCACTGTTATTTACAGAGCAGGTAGTGGTGTTCGAATTTGTGTGGGGTAGGTACCACAACTAAAAAATGAAAAATAAAAACTTTATACAAAAAAAATCAACTGACTTCCAAAAAAAATACTACAAAGCGAAAAATAATTTTAATTTCGGTGGTCGGTGTCTTTGGTTTAGACTTTTCGTTTTTGCCACAGACTTCCGAAATTAAAAAACGTTTTTTTTGGAAGTCGGTTGATTATTTTTGTAAAAAGTTTTTTACGAAGGTACTCGTATGAAGGACCTACAGGAGACCAGCTTATGACGTGGCGGGAAGACTCGATAGTTAGTGCATGCCTTGCATTTCTTTTAACACTTTCGGCTCCACCCAGTTTTCATAGAACTCATACACCATGCCGCCATACATATTGGAAGTTGGAAGTGAACCCTCCGGGAGGGTTGCCGGCATTACGTTTGCGCTAAAGTTAACCATCGCGGCCGGTCAACGGCATTAGGTTCAAAACCATGTTATAAAACACTGTAAAACGAAGTAAAATTGTGTTTTCACGGTCTTGATTATTTGTAACCGCGAACAAAAAGTTTAATTAAATAACATAAAATGCTTGGATTTTAAAACCAACACATATATATAGTAGTAAATCTGATTAAAAATACATCAGATTTTATTTTCACGGTTTACTTATAATGCTGTATTCGCTAAAAAAACCTACATTTAAAATAAAAATGAGCCCTCCGCGAGGGCTCCCGGTATCCCATATGCGATTAGGTGAACACTCCAAGAGGGTTCCCGGCACTGAACTTGTTAAGTAATGGGGCACTAAGCTACGGTGTCCTAGAAGAGCGGTGGCCGCCATATTACGGCCGCAGTGACGGCTATCGTGAAAAAGATGGCATTGGGGTTTGACTTTATGGTGTCCAAGAACGCTCTCTAAGAAAACACACCAACTAACTTTAATAAACGTATTTTCTTTCTTTTTACTTTCTTTTTCTATAAATAACGTTTCAGTGTACTCATTGTTGAAGAGCCTTTTTTTTTTTGGGTGGGAAATTTTCAAATAACTTCTCCCGCTCTGGGCGGAGCGGGAGGGCGTGTCAGACTCTTACTGACTAAAACCCACCCGTGTTCCTTTAGTTGCCATGTTGCCAGGGGGCCACGATGTCCCTATCGGTTTTCTTCGAACCCCCGGCAGGCATTGGCCCTAGCGGACCCCGTCAATTCAGCTGACATCTCTTTGAGGCGCGCGTGGAACACAACGCGCCGTCGACCCGGGCTTGGTCCTTATCGGACGGCGAGCTGCCCATTGCTCACCGTCCGCAAGCCCGCGCCTACGGTGGCCGGAAATCTGCCTGTGATTCCCGACGCCCAGGGCGTCTCCTCCTGCGGATTGTTGAAGAGCCTAATAAATAAATAGTTGAAAAGATGTAGGTACCTACATATACTCTTTTATCAAGACTCCTGTTCATTTTCGTTCTACCTCCGTCCAACCATGTATGTAAGGACATACGTCATCAAAATATGGGTTTAGTGACTGCAAGCAAGTCTGCCGAGAAGGAGGTAAGTCCGAAAATTGTATTTCTAGATCGAGTTGTGTTTTTGGGTTTCAAAATAGTAATTCTTGCAAGCTCACGTTTAATTATTTTTAAGTGAATGAATATGGATAACAATCAATCTACCTAGCCTTTTCCTTTATTATTTAGACCTACATTCAAAGCTGGGCAAAATACATGCTTTGCTTTAATTAAAATACAAATGACAAAATACTATCTCACACATATTTAAAATACGAAATACAAAGTATTTTTAAATCGTGTAGGTATTTGAAATATAAAATACAAAATACAGTATTTTAACTATTTTTATTTAAAATACAAATGACAAAATACAGTCAGGTGTTAGGTTATGTAAATAGAATAGTACTAATACAAATTTAAAGACTGACATATTTATCGGTCGCCATTTTGCTTACGAAAGCTATCGGGGCATTTTTTTATAGAACGCACCCATTAATAAGATCGCTAAATGTATTTATATTCAAATGTATTTTGAAGCCATAAGTATTTGAAATACTAACTACAAAATACCTCAGCATCAGGTATTTGAAATACCAATTACAAATTATATTTTTAAGAAGTAATTGAATTACAAATACTAAATACGTATTTGTATTTCAATTACGTATTTTAATTAAAAGTAATTCAAATACTGCCCAACCCTGCCTACATTTATGTCAAGTGTGGCGGTTTTGGCAATAAGACCGTATCTACTGCGTCAATAACAGTACGATGATAAAATGATTATTGCACATGACATAGCGCAGATATTCAAACACGTTTTTAGCATAATCACAATATACTTAGTAAGTACCTATTGTAAATACCGATCATTATGAGATTGATCGCAGTGACGTCTATGAGCAATTAATCTGTGACATAGCATATATTTCTGATAAAACCATAATATTCTTATAATCTCTAGACAGACATATAATTTTACAGTGTTATAAATTCCAATATTTTAGCTGTCAGATATAAAATCATGGTCTGCCCAAAGTGCTTTTACATAAAGTAGATTACCAATTTTGCTTGATTTAAAATCTATCTTCCCACGATTTGGTAAAAAAGGGGCACCATAGCCAACGATGAGATAAATCCAGTGCGAATTATTAGGCATGATCGAGTCCGAAGCTTCTTTGGCCACTTACCTACATGGCCTAAGGCCTCTTAGGCCCTGTAGGTTCTTAGCAGGCTCTTAGGCCCTGTAGGTAAGTGGCCAAAGAGGCCACTTACCTACAGGGCCTAAGAGCTATACCTCACCGTGACACCATTCATGGCGACGTCGCCAGATTGTGATGCCAAATAAATGCATACAGCTATACAGTGTGAGTCTTTATAATGTGCACATATCGAAATGAGGGAATCTATGCTTAATTTTATCGCCGGATTTTTTTTATAAAAAAATCTAAATATTTTTAATGGATTTTTTTTTAAATTTTGTTCGCCACTTTGACCCCAGTATAAACAAAACGGTGTAACTTTTAAACTGAATCATCTATCGCAATGAAACAAACTCCATAATGATTGAAAGTAATTAGACGTCCACATAAAATGAAAAGTGAGCAAAAAAAACTACCCTCAATGGAAAATAAACATGTTTTTTTAGCAAAAATCTGTTAATTTTTTCGTCAATTTTTACAACAATCTTAAAATGTCTCAATAAGACGTCATTACGTAACTTAAAAAAAAATGGCGTCCGCTTAGTTACGCAGCCAACCATACATTTTGTTGACGACGTGACGCCATGGCGTCCCAGTGAGGTGAGGTATGGCTCTGAGAGTCTTATTTACTTACAGAAATAAATTTCAGTACCAATTCATTGAGCGTCGTCACTTAATTGAGCTGAATTGAACGTGCAAGCATTACAAGAAGCCCTAAATTATTTTAAAACCGGAGTCTTTATTCAACAACATCCATTTAAAAGGTTCTTGGTTATGACCAGAGGAACACTGAAACTGCATCTATTTTTGTCAATATTGAGATAATAATAAGTACTAGGCAATTACTTCTTTATCAACATGATATACGATGCCAATCAATTGGCGATCAAAATATTTAAATAATGTCATACATTATATTATTGACAGCAGCATATCCGAGCACGTGTCAATTTGCTGATGAGTGCGTGTACAAGACTGTTGTCTTTTGGACACAGAAGCGCACGAGTTGCTGGGTAACAGAAAAAGTAAAAAACAACGACAAACAAGACATAAAAACTTTTTTACAAAAAAAACAACCGACTTCCAAAAAACCGCTACAAAGTGAAAAATAACTTAAATTTCGGAAGTCGGTGTCTTTGATTTTGTATTTTCGTTATTTGCCACCGTCTTCCGAAATTTAAGTTATTTTTCACTTTGTAGCGGTTTTTTGGAAGTCGGTTGTTTTTTTTGTAAAAAAGTTTTTATTTCTCGCTTTTTAGTGGGTTAATTTGTAATTTATCTAAGTTACTTTAGCCTAATGCCAACTGCTCATCACTTTTTACAAAATATTGCTTTTCCCGATGCAGGAACGTTCATCGTTGAGGAGTTCTTCTGGTACTTCACCACTTCTCCATATGCATTGTGACGAGCATAAATTGCATTGCAACCATATTAAAGTAATCGAATTGCAACCCGTGAAATACTTATTATTGAGTAGTTCGGGTGGCTATTTGTGGTCTTAATCATCAGTTCCACTTAACTAAATGGTGCTTTCCAAGAGCAACTGCACAAAGTACTATAAAAAAAATACCCAAATCGCTATAGGTTTGTCTATAATATTTGAAGAGTTCCCTCGATTTCTCTGGGATGCCATCATCAGTTCCAGGTTTCCTTATCATGGTACTACTCTTGAAATATCTCCTTTCCAACAAAAAAAGAATCATCAAAATCGGTTCATAAACGACGAAGTTATCCGCGAACACACATAAAAAAAATATATATACGATCGAATTGAGTAACCTCCTTTTTTTGAAGTCGTTTAAAAAGGGATTCCTTTACAGCCGAGATTTAAATATTGGAACGTACATATAATAATAATAATAAAGCTCTTTATTCAGACCATTTAAGATCACTTATGCTACTAAAATAAAATTAAAATAATTCTATTGTTGACACCGTCTGTGTGCCTATTGACAAAGGCCTCCTCCGTCTCTTTCCATTTTTCTCTATCTATTGCTAATCGAGTCCATAATTTTCCACCTGTATTTTCCAGCTCATCAAGATGATCATTCAGATGAGCTGGAATGTACATAATGTAAGGTAAAGTAATAGAACCCACTGAAAGTGGAGGTCATCTATCTCTAACGCTGGTCAAAGACGTCTTCCATTGGTTCCCAAACTATGGGTCGCGACCCACTGGTGTTGACCCAAAAATTGATTTTAAGCTATGATTAATATTAAAATTAAATTGCACGTATCAAACTCATTGCGATTAAAAGTAACTAAAATTTAAGTTCATGCTAAAGCTATAATACTCGTACTTAATGACAAAAAAAAGGAAACAACTACATTCTTCTCGTTAAAATAGCACTCCTTGTATTTAATTATGTACAATTTTTTCGATTGTAACTGAATGTATTTTTCTTATTTGAACAGTCCTTTATTCATATAGTTAAGTATGCCCCTTTTTTCACCATGACAGCCAAGAGGTGAGTCCCGAATTTGGAAGTTTTTGTTAGGTGGGTCGCAGTCCAGTCAAGTTTGGGAACCACTGCCTTAGACGACTATTACTGCAAACTATAAATCTCTGGTCAAACTGACGCAAATCCCGCGTGGGATGCGAGACGAAATTCGCTCGGGCCAATTGCATCAACTAACTTGTATGGAGTTGTTCAAACTAGCGCGAAAAGTCACGTGACTTCCTAATCATTAAAACTACTGACGCACACAGTTTAGTACCCCGCATCCCGTGCGGGGTTCGGGTCAGTTTGAACAGATCTTAAAGCTGTAAATCACATTCAGGCAATAACTTTATTCAATTACTATTGGTGCTGTCATGATTTCCAAATATTAGGAAGATTTACTGATTTTAAATACTAAATATAAAATTAAAAGTATGTGATTTGCCTCAAATGATTTTGTATCAGTGTAATTATGAAGTTTAAAAGTATCTCATTTGACAGTTCCGTAAAAGTACTGGTTTTTTAACGAAACAGAATTGGAAACATGATGTTTGGAGCGTCGCTTAACTTCTAGTTCAGTTGGCTATGAGCCTCGTAACCAGAAGGGGTCTTCAAGAAGTCTAAGGTTTGTGGTGCGCAAGATGATAAAATCCAGAGGTACTGGTGCTGAAATGGTGTATCGTATCATTTCAGAAGTGGGTTAAACCAAAAAGGTAAGGTAAAGAGGCTTATGGGAACAACTAGGAGCCTACAGGGATTATTGAGTTTTGTTTCGGTTTCCTATCATTTTATCGGCTGCATAGCGCTGCACATCAGGTCAGGGCAACTCTCTGATGATGTGTTGTATTGTGTAGATTGTGTGTAATGGTGTGTGTGGGTACGTGGCTAGGGCTACTCTCTGGCGGTACTTTAGCACGCATTATTGCACATACTGACCAGACAAATCGTGTGCTCGATCGGGGCGACTCTCCGGTAGCACGAGATGTGTTTTGGTTGCCTAAATGAAAGCAATGAGCGTGATTTCGGGGTACTAGTATGGGTATCCCACATCAGGTCAGGGCAACTCTCTGATGGTGTGCGGTGAAGTATACATGGGTATAATGTTTCCTTATAATTTTGCTACCACTATAACTAATAGATACGTTCCCACAAGCCTCTATAAGGGAAGCAAATGAGCAACATTTGACAAAAACATTTTTTATGATTATTTAAAAGCAACACGAGATTAACATAAATAAATTGTTGGTTATGATTATTTCTACCTTAGTGATTGCCATGATAATTGAACTATGGTTGTTCACTGTTAGGGGGCGTACTTTGTGATTTCGCTGGATTTTGAGTGGGTATGATAACTACTGGTTGTTCGGTGAGTCACTAGTCGTCGGATAAATTGTTTTAAATGCATAATAGCTGGACATGAAGGTATTGCGATTACCTCCCAAGTAACACAGGAAGCATTTAAAAAAAACAAAAAAACGAATAGTAAACTTATGTAGAACTTAAGGGGACGATAGCTGACTTTTAATGATTTTATACTGAAGATGACGTCTGAACGAGTAGTGTTAGCGACTTAAAAAAAAAATATATTAAATTAGAGCATTTTCTTAATATTTGAACATACGCATATTTTTGATTATGTTTATATTACATAGTGAAATTAATTTGTAAAGTTATATCTAACGCGTATAAAAAACTGAGAATGACGCAAAATCCATCAAGCGTATTTTTCTGAAAACTTCACAATTTTAAAGATAATTAAATTAATGATCTTTTAGTATACGTGTTTTATTAAAATACCTTTTGTTTTACGTGTAATAAATTAATAATGCGTCTAAATTGGGACAGCGCTCCTTGATGGGCGAGTCCTATTACTGGCTGGGCGTACGACGCGTTGCGTGAGCTCAGTACAGAACACGCAAGCTAACCATTTAAGGTCACTGTCATATATCTGCGTCTTAAGGTCCGTATAAACTCTTATATAAGTTCACCGAGCATCTTAACGCTGTATATTGGTATTTTAAAACCATTATGATGCTTTACACTGTAAAACGGTTGGATAGTGGCATATCAAAACTTTTGTAAAGCCTTTAGTTTTAGTGCAGCAAACCATAATGCAGCTGTACAGCTTTCACCTGTTTTTAGTGCATTTAGATCTACAATTGCATTTTTAAGTAGTAAGATAATACCTAATGCTGCTTAATAGCATAAACTTGTACCATTATAATGCACCGTAAATCCGTTATACAGTTTTGAGCTGTTTCTAGTGCCTTTTGTTGTGTAATAGCACTTTTAAGTGGTTAGTAACAGCCTAGTACTGCTGAACAGCATAAATGTGAATCAATGTAATTCTTGCATTTTTAAAGATTAACTGAGTTCTGTTGTACAGCTTTAATCAAATACACGTGAGTTATTGTAATGCGTAAAACTGTATATACATTAATTTTACTGTATTCGTAAAACCATTTGTCGGCCATATTGTGGAAAATCACATATTATATGATCAACAAAACAACATCATTTTTTATGGTGGACGTAGAACTACTTTATAGGCAATGGCACTATAGTGGTTCATCAAAAGTCTTCTCTGGCTTCTGGCTTAATAATTGTTCACGCGTGAGTATTTATACTGCTGGCGGCATTAATTAGCCTTTTTAAAGGTTCACCAGGCTGCTATAGACCGACACCATTTTGTAAATATTTTATAACCAAAAAAATATATATATATATATTATCATTCGGACCTATTTATAAAAGCAATAGACCTATTTAAAAATGATATACCTTAATTTAATACTGCCCCACAAATACTATTATGTTAATTATGCAAAATTCTTTCTATACTAGGAATACACAATTGTTTTGGTTATTTCACACTTTACAGTAAACTAAATTGTGCAGTAATATTTGAAGCCATGAAATAACAAAAGAGTCAAAAACTTAGCCAGTATTATAAATTTTGTTTTGATGCAAACAAATATAATGTCACTTACTCGGTTTTGACAGTCTTCGTCCATATTATATTGCGAGACAAAATAGTTAAATTACAACGTTAATTGTATTATAACATTTGTACCGTGGTAGTAGAGGTGTTTTTGCAATGATCTAGGATTTATTTATGTTCTAGCTATGAACACTTAGATAGCTCTAATAATTCTTTTACTACATTCTAATGCTAGTCTAATGCTTTTGTAATGCAATTAACATCTTCATTATCAATAATATTGCTAGTATAATGCGCCTGTAATGCAATTAAACAACTGTTGTGAACATATTTAGGATCCAAAACCGTATAATTTGTGCCCAAATAAGCATTACAGTAGCCCTATACACGTTTGTAATGCTTCTATAGAACTAACTCAAAATGCGAAAAGGATACAGAAATGCTGTAAGTCGGCCGCTATACTGCTTTGATGTGTTACTTGGGTTATGATTAATTTGATTGATTGAGATAGTGAACTTAACCAACACTTTATTTTGGATGGGATTTATTTACATGGCTGTTGGGGCGTAACTCCCAACAGTGAAAATGTTATGTTGATGTTGTGTATTGGGATGTTATGTTGAACGAGTAAACAACCGATTGTTATAAAGGTTTTATTGCTACTAAAACAATATTTAATAAAGTAATAATGCACAATTAATGTTGGGTTAACAAACTGCAACGTTTCACTGTAAGAAGGACAAATTATTTTCATGTACAGCGTAGCTCGTACAATGGCATTCTTTCATCTTTGTCTGTGCTAAATAAATGTATTTTCTTTCTTTCTTTCATGGTTTTCGTGAGTCATTCTATGTCTTATAACGTGTCCATTGCATGAGCATGATCACGATGACGTGATGATTGCCCGTCATGAGACTGTCGCGGGACTGTCATGAGACCGTCATGAAACCGTTGTGAGACCGTCGTGGGATTAACCAAAAGGTAAACTATGTTTGTTCGCACTTGATAAATGATAAGTGAACTATGATGTTCACACTTGATAAATGATAACTGAAGTATGTTTGTTTGCACTTGATAAATGATAAGTGAACTATGATGTTCACACTTGATAAATGATAACTGCAGTATGTTTGTTTGCACTTGATAAATGATAAGTGAACTATGATGTTCACACTTGATAAATGATAAGTGAACTATGTTTGTTCGCACTTGATAAATGATACGGTGAAGGAAAACATCGTGAGGAAACCGGCATGTCCTAGAACCAATCACTCGAAGACATGTGACATCTAGTGTACTATGTTTATTCGCACTTGATAAATTATGCGGTGAAGGAAAACATCGTGAGGAAACCGGCAGGTCTTAGAACCAAATATTCGAAGACATGTGACATCTACCAACCCGCACTGGGCCCGCGTGGTGGATTACGGCCCACTCCCTCTCACAGTGAGGGGATCATGGGCTGATTATGATAAATGGTTTTGTTAATGTGGACAGGGTTCGTTTGGGTATCTGATCTTGTTTCAAATGGAGTATTAGTATTATGATACTTATTGATTTTTTGATACTATGATTGATTTTATGATACCATTTTATTTTATTATAATTATGATACTTAATGATTATTGTTCTGGATCAATGAAACATTAATTGAATATAACTTGATTTGAATTCTGGTATAGTTTTCTAAGCTATATAGAATCATGTGTAAAGATTGTAAATGGATTACGCCCCGAGTACGTACGACATAAATAATAATGAAATGCTGTTCATTGGTAAGCGCATTACCTGAGAACAGCTGAAACGATTTGGCTATCTTTTGTTTTAAAAAAATGTTCTTTATAGTCCGAATTAGGTTTTTGTGGAAAGCAAAATCAAAAAGTTTCCTTGTATCTGAACGTTCTTTTTCTATGAATTTTTGTATGAACGTCTTTAAGAGTAATGTTTCAATGAGATGTGAAAATGATATCTGATGTCGAGCCTGGCGCTAAAATTATTTTATTAAACTAAATTGTCTGTGTGGTTACAATGGTATTTTTCCTACGTTTCGAGTTTATTTTGTATTTATAAGTTTTGGTGTTTTAAATGATTATGTTAGGAGTTAAAAAAAAAAATACTGTTTATTTTTGGTGATACTTCTTGTGATTATGTTATGTTATGTGAGTATTTGAATACTTCTGTTGTTCAACGGTTCAATTAAGAGGGACATATTAAGTCTAGTCTGTACTGGATATTTATAATGTTGTTATTTAAATAGTTCGACAACGGCGACGTTACCTTTATGTTGATGTTTTATCTTCCTGGCTAGAACTGAGCTGACCAGCCTCGCTAACGGGGGCATAGCCCTTGCAAGGTGTGTCTAGTTGACACAATTAGTTCAACTTACGACTGAGGTCTCACAGTTTAGTCAGAGCTAACTGACGTTCGATAAAGATTGAGTCTTGTGAGGATAGAATGAGGTTTTGAGATTTTCTTTCTGGAGTATGGTCGTGAGTTATTAATGTTGTTGAGCGCTTATTTCTTGATCCTTCGTTCCCTCTGGCTCAATTATGTCCGATGGAGTTAAGGCTTAGGATGTGGAGCCTAGTTCTTTATTTTCATAAACCCCCTCTGGGTAGATGTGAATTGTCACGTCAGTTTGTTTGTTTTCTGAGGCTTGCCGTATCTTTTTCGATGGTTTTGGTGCGGTAAGGTTTAAGCATGACGACGTTAATTTTCTGGGTGCGTGTTAACACATATTGTCATTTAACTTGGCTGATACCTAGCCTGGTATCAGAACTTTGCGATTCGTACGTCCTGACTTAAGCCTTCTCTTGCAAGAGAAAGACCTCACTATGTATTTTAATTGCCATCGTTAGGTAATGTTTCTTTTAGGTATAGGCAGGAAGGGTTCGATTGTTCGGATGCTTTGAATAAAAGTCTCTGCCTGATCCATTTATTCAAGTGGGGCGTAGCTCATATGAGGTTTTATCATGAGATGCAACCTCATGCTGTACAGGCTGGCATGAACACTGTACGTCATCCGAACAATCTGACAAGATATGTTTAAATTAGGATTTTTTATATGGTTTTCACTTGTAGGTAAAAAAAAAAAAAAAAAATGATAGTCTAGTCTCAGCAACGGCGCGCGCGTGTATCTTTATAATATTGTACTAATGGTTTAAATATAATCGTCTCCTCAAAAATTATTTGATTTATACACAGCCCGAGCAGCCAAGCATGGTGCTCACAGTACAGTGAATTTTAAAAGATTACCTCGTAGTTTTGAAAATCTTTCAATGTATGATTTAAATGTTCACCCATAACTCGTAATTCCGTATGCTATTGCTAAAGAAATTTGTTTTCATTTAATTTTTTATTTAACATGCAAAATGTCATGATTTATGTAAAAAAATATATATATTATTTTATGATTGTTGTGTGTGTGCCAGGAGGCAACACAGTGTCGGATGGCCGAATGTCATGATTTCCAAATATTAGGAAGATTTACTGATTTTAAATACTAAATATAAAATTAAAAGTATGTGATTTGCCACAAATGATTTTGTATCAGTGTAATTATGAAGTTTAAAAGTATCTCATTTGACAGTTCCGTAAAAGTACTGGTTTTTTAACGAAACAGAATTGGAAACATGATGTTTGGAGCGTCGCTTAACTTCTAGTTCAGTTGGCTATGAGCCTCGTAACCAGAAGGGGTCTTCAAGAAGTCTAAGGTTTGTGGTGCGCAAGATGATAAAATCCAGAGGTACTGGTGCTGAAATGGTGTATCGTATCAGTGCAAATAAGGGAATTGTGCCTACTGAAACAGGAGCAGCAGTAGCCGATGCCCAGCCCGTCCCATCCTTGATGTCCTCCCTCCGGTTGACGCCCTAAGCTGAGGTTCGTACCCCACAGGGGGTGTCCTTAGCGAACGTTCACCTAGTTTTAATTAGCATAGTTGAATAACCCCTAGCTAGAGGTTTTAAGTGTAGTAGCTTAGGGCACCCACAGGAAAGCCCGGTTAAGTAGTCACGATCTCAGAGGTCAACTATGAGATACCCTACCACCTAAAAAAAAAAAGTGTGGCACTCGGGGACTGCCGTGTTAAAGCTATTGCATAGCATTTGTAACCTCCATGACAACATCATGTTTCCCATGACAACATCACGTTGTCATGGGAACCGTCATTACATAGTAGGCGGAATGTTTTATTTTCGTTACGTTACGGAATTTCTTGATTCGGTCGCCGCGCTCAAAGCCCGCGATAAAAGCTATGAAATAGCTTTAAAAAAAAGTAGCCGATGCATTAACTCCTAGTGTAGTAACATTAGTATACGTACAAACTGCAGCCAATCAGCTTGACGACCAGCATGAACTGCCAGCTAGGAGCGAAGCTGCTGACAGTTGCGAAGAAGAACCCGACAACTGTGGACAGGAGAAGGGCACGACGTCGGCCATGCGTGTCTGCGTAATAGCCCCAGGGAAACGCAAAGAGAACACCTGGAATATACACCATAATATACATTATTGTCCAAAACTTACCACCACTCATTATTGTACAGAAATCGTCAATCATTATTGCCAAGGTAAAATACTCTATGATAAAAACTTTTTACAAAAAAAAAAACAACCGACTTCCAAAAACAAACACTACAAAGTGAAAAATAACTTTAATTTCGGAAGTCGGTGTCTTTGGTTTTGAATTTTCGTTTTTTGGCACCGAATTCCGAAATTAAAGTTATTTTTCACTTTGTAGTGATTTTTTTGGAAGTCGGTTGTTTTTTTTTTTTGTAAAACGTTTTTATTTTTCACTTTTTAGTTGTGGTATTTACCCCACACAAATTCAAATACCACTACTTGCTATGTAAATAACAGTGAGAGGAACTTAACGTATCATCCACAAGTAAGTGGGAAAAAATACGTACTCGTATTATTGAAGTTAAATCAAAAACTACCCAAGCAAAGTTATTAAAATTTATATGGGACCACCTCTAAAGTATTACCTACTACACAAAAAGAAAATCATTAAAATCAATTCATAATTGGCCAAGTTATCGCGTAACAAACTATTATTTGCTCTATGCTCGTTATTCTGATCAAACTATTTTCAGGTTTTGCGCATTTCATGTTGTATAAAATATGTAACCAAATCTTACCCGCAAAAGGCGCTGAAGCCAATATCCCAATCTCTTTTAGCCCCATCTTAAGGTCACAGCTGGATGCCGCCACCACCGTCGCAAACCCAAAGATATCCAGAGCAAAGGCATTGGCAATGATGCAGCATACTGCCAGGAGAAGGTAGTTGTAGCGTCCATGGCCTGGAAGTGGAAATAGGAAAATAAAATGCAAGGTGTTTAGACAGTTCTCTTTTTAGGGTTCCGTACCTCAAAATTAAAAAACGAAACCCTGATAGGATCACTTCGTTGTCCGTCTGTCCGTCAATCTGTCTGTCAATCTGTTAAGAACCTTTTTCTGAGGAACGCATGGAGGTATCAAATTGAAATTAATATCAAATACGTGGGTCTACGGTCCCTTGGAGCTCTAAAAAAATCAAAACCTACAGTGTACTTCTCGTTGACCTAGAATCATGAAATTTTACATGAAGCAAGGTCTCACAGCACAAGTAATGGATAATTTTCGAAAAGTCGCTAATTTGTAGTTTTATCACATTAAAATATATTTTTTTGCGATTACTAACTTACATTTGCAGTTGGAGAATTGACCGTGTCGTATATCGATCTATGGGAGAACATGTTTTTCACCTACAATGTTACGTTTATTTTTGGGATAAATTCATCCCAAACGGAACCCTTCATTGTGCCTGGTCAAACAGTCAAGCACAGCCTTAATATTATGTTACAGTAACTTCTGCCTATGACCACTGCAAAACATTGTGGATCACAAACAAGTTCACGACGTTATTATGATTTTTAAAGCCGGTACCAAATGCTACACATCTGTACCTCCTGTCACTCTTTGCGGCATTCCTTTAAACAGGGTGAAGCAATTCAAATATTTGGGCCACTGGGTCTCCGATGACCTGTGTGACAATCAGGACATTGAGAGGGAGCGCAAGGCGCTGCCTGTCCGTTGTAATATGTTGGCTCGTAGCTCCGCACGATGTCCTAGACCAGTAAAGGTGACTTTATTTAAGGCATAATATTGTCAGTCGTTTTACACGTGCAGCCTGTGGACTAACTTTACGCAGCGGGCGTACGGCGCACTGCGCGTACAGTATAACAATGCTTTCAGGATGTTGTTAGGATTTCCGCGGTGTTGTAGTGCCTCGACTATGTTTGCTGAGGCGCGGACAGATGATTTTTTCGCGATCATAAGGAAACAGAGCGCTTCGCTAGTAAGTCGACTATGAAACAGCTCGAATCCTGAAGGTATTGTTCGAGCGGTGGGATCTCCCCCTGTTACAGAGGTGGATGCAGCTTCATAGTAGCGCGTCCCCTCGTATTATGTAATTTACGTTGTTTTCGTTTTGGATGATATTTGTTTGTATTTATTTCAATTTTATATTATTACTAGCTGACCCCGGCAAACGTTGTTTTGCCAATAATTTGTTTGGGGTGGACAACCCTTATCACTTAGGGGTATGAAAAATAGATAGTAGCCGATTCTCAGACCTACTGAATATGCATATAAAATTTGGTAAAAATCAGTAAAGCCGTTTCGGAGGAGTAAGGTAACTAACATTGTGACACGAGAATTTTATATATAAGAAGTTTCTATTGACATTTGTATGTATTTTAAAATTATTTGAAAATGACATGTGCATATATTTTAATTTTATTATAATTGAATGTTTGAGGATTATTTTATTGTGTGTGATTTTTATATCAATTTTATGTTTTAATTTAATGTATGTAATGTTTTTTTATGGACTTTGTCTGAAATAAATGAAATTAATTAATAATTACAAGCACACGTGAGTATTTAAAACAAAGTCGAGAAACAAAGAAAATTGACGGTACCTTGTTAATATATATCTATGAAAACATCATGTACGTAAGGAAAAATCTAATTCTTTTCAGTAAAAGAGGTGATAGACATAATTATAGGACTAGAAATAGGGACCTATTAGTTCAACCGGGTTTCAGACTGGCTAAAGTAGACTCATCCTTCATGGGGTGCTGTTTAAAATGTTATAATAAAATACCTCCCCACATGCTCCAACTGAACGAAACGAAATTTAAATCTTGTATAAAACGCACACTATTATAAGTTGAGGGATTACATCGCTGATAAAAATGCTTGGCTCAGCGCTGGTCCAGCTCCACAAGGGCGCATAAACTAATTGATTAGCATTCGAAAGTATTGTTGTAGCTGCTGAAGATAAAAAAACCGGCTAAGTGCATGTCGAACCACGCACAATGTAGGGTTCCGTAGTTGGGATGAATTTATCCGAAGAACAAACTTAACTTTGTAGTGAAAAAAAAAAATCATACAGAATGTATGGGAGAATATGTTTTTACAACCGCAAATCTAAGTTGGTCGACTATTACTCGTTAACTTGTAAAGCCTACTCAGCTGTGATAGTTTTCCTATTAAATTCGTTATATAAGCTACTGCCGTGAATTTTTTCACACATCTAAAACCAACCATTTAGCTGGCAGAGGAGGGGGACACTTGACTCTAACAAAAATTTTCACTTTAAAGCTTAATATTTCGCAAACGAATCTCTAAATTCAAAAATGGTCTCGGCATACTCACAATGTTTTTGAAAAACCTTTCCAATGATATCCCACACCAAGGGGTAGAAAAAAAAAAACATTATCACTTTACTTACGTGTAGGGGAGGTACCCTAAAAAAAATATTTTTCATGATTTTATTTTACCACTTTGTCGACGTGATTAATATGTATACCCATGCCAAAATACAGCTTTCTAGTACTAAGCGTCTCTGAGCTAAGCCGCGGACAGATAGACAGACAGACGGACGTGACGAAACTATAAGGGTTCCTTGTTTACTAAAACAAAAACTATCTTTGCTTTGCATAAATTCAATCTCTTTGTATTGTATAACTGCATATCACATGCGTGAACACGGTAACCATGTACCTACATTCCTTAAAGCTACCATTTACTGGGTACGTCTTTCATTGGCTTGAATGTGGCGGCTGAGAGTATGTCATGCTCACTCAAATGTCTCGCTGATGGTGGCGTGTGTTGGATCATTAAATTACCTTCAAAATGGTTGAGCTAATCTGTTAGCTGCCACGGTTTAATTTAATTTATTTAAATTTTAGAATTGTTTTGTTTTTATATTTTAATTACGGACGCTTTTAACGTGCACGTCTTTATACATTGTTCTCACATGTATAATTTCAACACGAATGATGTAACCAATATTTTGTAACAATATTTTGATTTAAAAGAGTGTCCGTGGAGTTTCTCGCCCGTTCTTCTCCATAGGTACCTACTACGCTTTGGAATGGGCAACTAACTTCATTTTTCTGACTGACCGACCCCTTGACAATACTTATTGCAAGAAATCTGGCACATGGGTAGACCATGACCTGGATTAAAACAGGGATACTTTTTATCCCGTTTTTCCCCCGGGATCGAAACTAATGCGGGTGAAACCGCGGGGCGCAGCTAGTAAAATAATATTAGTAATTTGGTATTTATATTGATCAAATCCTAAACTGGAATAAGGAAGAGTGCCATAGAAAGTTCAATTAGTTCAGCTTGCTATGCCTTACATTACATTTACTAAATATATATTACATTTCGATATACGGTAAAAAAATGAAATAAATAAGTAATAACGATAATTCCGCTTTGCCTCTAATGGCAATACACCTTTTGCAATGCCTGTGAGTTTTGCAAATCTACATATAGGTATCCATAACCACATCAGACACCACCACCATATAGCATCCAAAATCACTAAGTAGGTAAGCAAAGACTCATCAAAAACTACCGACATTGACAAGCCAAACAGTAAATAAAATAAAAAGCAGTTTTACAACACCCACTTATGCAATTCCTTCGTAAGGTGACCATCACATCGCAGGAGGAGACGCCCGGGGCGGGAATCGCGAGTCGATTTCCGGCCACCGTAGGCGCGGGCTTGCGAACGGTGAGCAATGGGTAGCTCGCCGTCCGATAAGGACCAGGCCCGGGTCGACAGCGCGTTGTGTTCCACGTGCGCCTCAAAGAGATGTCAGCAGAATTGACAGGGCCCGCTAGGGCCAATGCCTGCCGGGGGTTCGAAGAAAACCGATAGGGAAATCGTGGCTCCCGGCAACAGGGCAACCGAAGGAACACGGGTGGGTTTTAGTCAGTAAGAGTCTGACACGCCCTCCCGCTCCACCCAGAGCGGGAGAAGTTATTTGATAATTTCCCACCCAAAAAAAAAGGTGACAATCACATAAAACACATTACTCTTAGTGTTAATTTGTACCTAAATCGTTTTGTATTCGCTTACCGTCCCCTCGATTCTTGAAGCCTTTTCTAATAAACCTCATGTAGAATTTCAATCAATCTGCCTAGCCTTATCCCAACTATGTTGAGGTCGGCTTCCAGACTAACCGGATGCAGCTGAATACCAGTATTTTACATGAAGCGACTGCCTATATGACCTCCACAACCCAGTAACTGGGTGATACGATACCCCTTGGTAAGACTGGTTGTTTGACTTTCGGGCTTCTGACGATCCGTAACGACTGTCAAAGATCCACGAATGACAGCCGGAACCAACAGCTTAACGTGCTTTCCGAGGCACGGGGGAGTCTCGGTATGTAAAGATGGTCACCCATCCATGGTGCAAACCCGGCAAGCGTAGCTTAACCTGATAGATCGACCCATACGGCTGTTATTATTTAGCCACGACACAGATAATATAATAGCCACGAGCTCTCATGTAGAATTTATTAATTGTTTTTTAGTCGACTTATCACAATGGGACATGATTAGACAGAAGAACAAGACAGAAACAGAGGTATTTCTTAGCACAGATAACACCAGTTTCCAAATATTTTCGAGGACTCAAGATTTACATAAACTTCTACATTTGTCTCCTGTTTTATCTTTGATCGGACAAATCGCTACATATAGTTCTATTTTCGAGTTATCAAACCCTAGATCGGCTTTCCGATCTAGGTTTATTCAAACCTGTACCCACAGGTATTTAATATTTTAGGTAAGCAATTGCGAGTTTTTACCCAGGCTCTAAAAACTCGTATTAGTCTGTAACTCTTTGTACCTACTACATTTTACTAAAACATTTTAAAAATTTATTTTATTCCCTGATACAATTGTGCGAAAACAGTTCAGTTCATCTACCGGGCCTTTGAATCTAAATTCTGAGTCCCCGTTCGAAAGCTTAAAGAGACCAAAATCTAGCTCAGCCCAAGCGCGAACCGTGACTAACGAGGACACGGTTCGCGTTTGGGCTGAGCGATTGACTTCTACACTACGTGTCGCGATTCGAATCCCGTAATGTGCAGTTAGGCACTTTGAGGTAATACCGAATGGCTTTTCGACTAGTTGAAAGAGTATTGCAAAATCTGTATTTTCTCGTCATCAGCATACTCACTTTAAATTTCTGAAATGTGGCGCAAATGGTACCCGGTTTCTAGTTTGCACGTATGTAAAGACAAAACATAGGTTTTTTAACATGATGTAGAATTTAACACAAGAGATAAGTCCATACTTTGTTAAAAAAAATCTTACTTTATTGCTTGGAGAGAAACGGTCTATAAAAGGAATACATCCATTTATTTCTATTTTTTCCTTTCAAAAATACAAAAATTGTCTTATTTTTTCCAATCGTGCGTAGTACACGTCAACTTGCCGGAGTGACTGGACACTGACAACTGTCAGCATACAAAAATATTAGCAGTTTAGCCGGGAATTTGATGCGTACGGGCTTATCCCAACGCCGAACTTACCCCAACATACTGTAATGTATTTTAAAGGAATTTGTATTTACCAGTCAACTCCACAGCTTCATCGTAAGTGTATGCGTCTCCACTCTTAACAACAACGGTGTCTGTTCTCTCCATCTTATGATGTGTTTCTTTCTCTCTTCATCTCGCGACACTGACCTCTGTTATCAAACACTACCAGCATCTTATCTGTTATCACACGTTTAGATATTTGTACCTTTTCTAATCTGTCACATCTATTATGTTTAGTTAAGACTTTCGCGAGATAAACACCAAGAAACGGGTTTGTCGATAAATAAATATTTCAAATATTTCTAGTCATTTTAATATTTAAGAACACCTTTTGCTGGAGATTTACACAGCATATATTAGAAAGGTGGTCACTTACCAAGGGGTATCGTGTGTCCTAGTAACCATACATTTGGTCCCATACATTTTGAATACATTTGGTCGAGTAGGGATTCAAGTTTTGTATGGGACCAGCGTTTCCCATTTGCCGGGTCGCGACCCGGTACCGGGCCATCAGAATAAAATATCGGGTCGCAACATTCCCGCCATGTTTTAAAAATAATAGCTACTATCGATCGACGCATCGTAAATATTCGTGCGTGAGCTGGGTTTTCAACACTAGTTTACCTTAAAAATAAATATAGAAACCGACTTGAAGTGGAACCAGACCTTAGGATACTTTCGTAACTTTCCGTGAACTTGGATTCATTAGTGAAAAATAAGCAGCAGCTCCATACTTCACACTAAAATTTAGTGGCTAAATAGGCGATACCAAAATATGAAGCATTAATAAAATATTTTTACTATAAAAAAATGTGTATTATTTTACCAAATGGAACCAACTTTTCTTTTTTTTGGGTGGGAAATTATCAAATAACTTCTAACGCTCTGGGTGGAGCGGGAGCCCGTCAGACTCTTATTGACTAAAACCCACCCGTGTTCCTTCAGTTGCCATGTTGCCGGGAGGCCACGATGTCCCTTTCGGCCTTATTCGTAACCCCGGCAGGCATCGGCCCTAGCGGACCCCATCAATTCTGCTGACATCTTCTTGAGGCGCGCGTGGAACACAACGCGCCGTCGACCCAAGCCTGGTCCTTATCGGACGGCGAGCTACCCATTGCTCACCGTCCGCAAGCCCGCGCCTACGGTGGCCGGAAATCTGCCTGTGATTCCCAACGCCCAGAACGTCTCCTCCTGCGGCGTTTAGGGGCGCAAGGGTTCGAAATTTGCCTCTCCCTCACGCGTTCCACCTCCTCCTTCGCGAGCATTACTGCTTCGCAGAAGGAGGTCACGGCTTCTCATTTCCTTACGCTCCGTACTATGGCCCGAACCAGTACCGGACGCGAGAGATCACGGCCGCCGATCGCCCCCACGAGAACACGGCGATGCTCCGCCCAAAAATGGAACCAGCTTGGGTTTAAAAGTATTAAGTGGGTCACGAAGGGGCAGTGTGAAAATTACCAGGCCATGGCAGAACAATGATATTTTTTTTCGAGATTACGTCGCAGATCCCATTTAGAAAGTTGTTCAGATTGATGATCTGTATCACCCCTTTAAATATGACCGCACCTTTCTAATACTTGCTGTAGATAATGTTTTGATCAACCGTTCAAAGTCAAAGTCAAAACATTTATTTCAAATAGGCCCATTTATGGCACTTTTGAACGTTGCTTTCATAATGTCAAATCCAAACCTTATTGTATAGATTGGCCACTCGTAAGAATATGACTAATGGTGAAGCTATCATGCCATTTTGTAGGTATTGCTTATTACATATATTTTCTAAAGACAGATTTGTGTCCCATCCCTACTACATTGTGAGAGTGTAATTATTGCTCTAAAACAAATTTCAACTTGTTATCAATGCCTTAAAAGCCTTAACAGTGAAATGAAGATAACATATTTTAAATCTATACTTATATATAATATTATAATATATGTGACTCTTGTTATTTTCAGGCATATTTTAACTACTGTGGGCGTAGTGTGGATAGTGTTGGTTAATGAGCAATAGAAAAACAGTTTGCAGTTCAGATCACATTATAATTTACTATCAAATTAATCACACTAGCTAAATTATACACACACTGGGTGTGACAGCGTTTATTAAAATCAACAATTAACACAATGATCACAAATTACAATTAACACAATAACTGAGCACCACGAATCGAGAACAGTTCCGCGACGTCTTAACTCCGATGCGACCAGAGGCTGAATACCCTCCTCGCCGTGGCCTTAAAACATCACGACTCTGTAGAAGCGCGCTTGGTGTGGGTAGATCACGTAATCTCGCCAGCGGCGTGCTTGCGATTCGTTTCGTGTCCGTACTAATGACCGGATTCGGACCGGATCAAAAAAATTATTTTGAAGAGGTATTTGTTTTTGTTTGTAAGTTTGTATGTAAGAGGTAATCTCCGAAACTACTTGTCGGATTTGAAAAATTATTTTTGCATTGGATAGCCCAATTCTTGAGGATGGTTATAGGGATATAACTTCACGCTACGAACCTAAGGAGTTGAGCAAAAAAAAAATCTGAAAAAACGCTAAGCAAAAACGAAGTAACAGCGTGGGCAGGCGATGCGATGCGATGCGGTGGGTCAGGGGTCGAAACACGTTGACGAAGCCGCGGGCAGAAGCTAATATTTTATATTCTAGGACTTTCTTAGTAGCAGCCCGGAGTCTATATTTGTGCCCGGTTGTGGGTGTACTAAAGGTAGGTATTTTATTTTATTTATTTATTAAGGGATAATAAACAACTACAACATATAATAATACTTAGGGTTAACATAACTTTTTGGTGACAATGTTGCAGTCCACTGCATTATCCGCAGGTAAAACATATTTAAAATCAGTGGTTGCCACTAGACGAGCATTACCAGAATCAACAAATCTTTTTTATTAAATAAATAAGTGACATAAAACTAGCTATAGCTACAAAATCAAATTAGATGAGAAACAATTTAATTTACTTAAATTAAGCAATAAATAAATAATAATAATAAGATTCAATTATGATAAAAATGTTATAATATTAGATTTAAATTTATATTTCGAACATGCAAATATATCAATATCAATAAAATTTGAATTATAGGATTCCAACATTCTATGAATAGGGCAGCGTAAGCCAGAGTTCGTACGACAAGAGCTTAGCGCGAACAGAGTACGTGTACGAACCTGACGCGCGTGAACTATTCGGGGGACAGAATAGCAAAGCTTACTCGTTAGATCAATGGCATCAAAATGATTGTGAACAATATCATAAAGCACGTTGGCCTCCAGGTATTTGCGCCGGTTCTCCAAGCTGATGAGTTTGTACTTATCCAGAAGTTGGGAGTATGACAGATAAGTTTTAGCCCCCTGACATCTGTAGTACATAGCACGGAGGTACTTGCGCTGGACTCTTTCTATTCCAACTACGTACTTTTGGTAGAAGGGGTTCCAAATAGGTACACCTCTACCTAACCCTTCGAGGGATGCAGGCGTGATGTTATGTTATTTACTAAAATGTAATTTATATGTGTTTGAATCAATAAAGGAAAATAACATTGTTCTGTCTTCCTAACACAATTTATGTTTATCTTAGTTCTTTATTGTGAAGATAGATGGCGCGATGTGTCCCTGTTATTTAAAAAATAATACAAGATTTCTTCCCCAGTTCTTGTTTATTTTATTATAGAAGGTACTTCTCTCTTTTCCCTAGACATGATATTTTGCCGACAAAAATCAGAATGATTGCATGTTTCTAATATGGTTTTAAATCGTTAAAATAAACTTTTAGAGGTATATCCATGATTTTTTTTCTATCGTATCAAAATAGTTGTATTATGTTTTCAAAATATTTTTTTTTCTAAAAATTTTTTTTTTGCATTCAACGTCGTGTTTTCAAAATAATATCTAACTATGTAGTACAGGTATATCCTGAAAAATATTATATATTTTTTTTGTTTTTTTTTTACTGCAGTGGATCATAAATATACGTATATTTTTAGTCATTCAAAAACTTGCGGTTAGCTCCTTTCCTTTCCTCCCAGGCAAAAAGCGAAAATACAGAACCAAAGACATCGACTTCCGAAATCAAAGTTATTTTTCACATTTTACTGCTTTTTGGAAGTCGGTTGTTTTTTTTTTGTGAAAGAGTTTTTTATTTTAAATTCTCTACCCTACACAAATTCGTATACCACTACTTACTATGTAAACAACAGTGATAGGAATTTTATAACATCATCAACGTACACAAAGCGGATTAAATAGGTACTTATTATTATTGAAGCTAACTCAAAAACTACGAAGCAAACTTAATCAAATTAATATGGGACCACCGCGTGAGCTTTCTCTAGCAAAACAAAATACATTTTTCAAAATCGGTCTACAATTGATGTAAATAATACATTAAGTATATTACATTTAAAAATACATACAGACGTACATGACCTCTTCCTTTTTTGCAGTCAGTTAAAAAAATACAATCACATTATCCACACCACTGATGGAATGTGAATGTACCTACTTAGTATTTATTAAGTTCAAGTTATAAATAAGCGTCTTCTTGTTTGCAACTTGATCAAGAGATTGTTGCTACGGAAGTCGACAACATTTACAAACTGGTATTTTGTTTGGTTATTTATAATTATATCCTAATTATATGTTTATTGTCTGTAAGCATTTTTAAAAGGTTGAGATATTGACTTTGACTCTCTCAACATGCACAACTTTTGGAATTCTTGAAGCGAAAAATAAATGAGATGTTTCGTGGAAGCTCCGTAGCCCATTTTCAAGAGAAACCCTAAATATTTGGAAAATCCAAAAGTGCACGCCTCATAACGCTCATCCAAAAACAGAAAAATAATTAAACGACTCTTCATGAAATATATTGTGATTACTTTTTTACCCATCAATATGGGTAAAATTTCTCACCTCGCAATCTTTACGTACTGGCAAAGACTATTTAGGTTGCTAGACAACGGAAGAGAGTCGAAGTTGGAAATATCTACATATAATTTTAATAGATAGTTTTTTATTAATTTAAACTACTTTGAATAAAAGAGCCATTTTCAATAGGGTTCCTCCTATGGCGGAAACGAATCTATAAAAAATATTAATCAATTAATTAGTTTTTTTCGCAAGTTACAATATTTTCAGGTTTCACACTTGATTGACGGGATTTTTTTTTAAACTATTTTGATGTTTTTTTCGTTTCTGCTGCATTAAATAAATTTTTGAAAGTACAGAATTAATCTCCATTAAATTATCTATACAATGGTATATAAATTAAGTTCTGTACCTATACCAGCAGGAGTGTAACAATAAAAACAGTTGCAGAAAGGAGGAAAAAACAAATTTTTCGATCGCATAGCACTCTCTAATGCTTCGCATTATGAGTCTTGCAAAATAGTAGCGATTTCTCTTGAAAATTTGTATTTTGTAGAAACAAAATGTTTACTAAAATGGCGTTGGATCTGAAAAGGAATATTTGTACTCATCATTGTGAACAACTTTTGAACTAACCTGACATTGCGAAAGAAAAATCAAGTGACTTTTTTTACACTTATTTACGTTTGTATTTAAACGGAGGTATCTCAAATACCTAATTACCATTTGCTTTCCTAAAATTATTCTTGAACACTCTAATATAATGAATATGCTTCTTTTAGTGAACTTCTAATAATTCCTAGTTTGGGGTTCTAAAAATACAAAATAGCCAAGTAATTGCGACCAAGTTGGAAGCGCGATTGGTCACAGTTCTATACCAGTCCGCCTGCTACGGATCAGGAGAGTGGTCTCAATCTCCCTCTCCCTTTCCGCAGCCTCCTTCTGTGAAACCGTAGTTTCGCAGAAGGAGGCTGCGGATCACCGCATCCCACGACTCGACACTCCCGACCATCGAACGAGCGACAGCCGGCAGCGCCAGGTCGGCTCCGAATTCAGACACGAGGGCACGGCGCGGCTCCTCCCATGCGGTCACAGTTCTAACCTAAGCTAACCCATATGGTCGGGGTGCCTTAGCTTAGTTGCTGCGACCAGTTCAAATCAAATCAAATAATTTATTTGCATAATACGTGTTAAAATGGTGTTACACGTATAAAAGGTACATTGTATTATATTATAACCTAATGAGGTGTGCAAAATTAATTAGTATATTCGGTACTAATCGCAACATTAAATACAGAATAGATTATAAATTGATTTACATTAAAAATATAAATTCCAAAATAAAAAAATGCACAAGTCAAATCAAAATTTCAACAATAATTATATTTGTCATTATAAAATCATTATAAGATCAGTCATCTTTCATATAAATAATCATTAATTGAATAGTAACATTTTGCAACTAGGAATTCGTGCAAACCTAATTTGAATTGGTCCATTTTGTGTAGGTCTGTGATAGTTTTTGGCAACTTATTGTATTACTTATTACACTTTTACTTATTGTAATTACTTATTGTACTTGTTGTAGGTCGCATAATTATGGTTGGTCACAGTTCTAACCTAACCAGTTTGATCGGTGTATCCTATAAGCTTAGTTACAGCAACCAACTGTGTGAAATGGCCAGAAAAAAAATAAGAAACACCATTATTTAAAAAATGTTCTTCATTAGAAGCCCAAAAAGTTTTCAGAGATTCAATAATTTAAAAAATGTTCATCATTAAGTTTTTAACGGATCAATATTTCCCGTTACCTTTTATTACACCTTATAGAATAGTAACTTATCAATCCATGCAGAAATTTAATACCTAAGTCTATGCACAGCTCAGGTCACAAGATCACAACTTGGAACCATAAACAATAACTTTTCTAATGCGTGCTCGCCGTATCTAATTCAATGTCAAAGCATTAAAGCAAGTATACAATTAGACAGTTTATAGCTTAAATTGTCTATTAACTTTCTCTTAACACGATATAGCTAGGGTCATGATGTATTCATCATCATCATCATCATTTCAGCCGAAAGACGTCCACTGCTAAAATAAAAAGCGAAAAATCATTTAAATAATAAAGCGACTCTTGTTACGACACAATAAAGTGCAATTCAGGTCGCACAGCGCTAATTAACCGACAGTTATCAATCTGCCTAAGCCTTTTCTCAACTATGTTAGCGTCGGCTTCCAGGCTAACCGGATTCAGCTGAATACCAGTATTTTACATGGAGCGACTGCTTATCTGATCTCCACATTCCAGTAACTGGGTAATGCTTTGAGTTATGCTCGTGAACGGGTGCTGCTTGTGGTGACTGGTCGTCTTGCTGATCATGGTTTTGTTATTGTTACTAGTAATTAACTGTTCATTTATTTTACCCCGATGTTCCTAGTTTATCATTTATAACTGCCAATTATAACTTTATGTAAGCGGGCACGCCCTTTATGTCTGGAGGCTTTTATTTAGATATTTAGTTCTTTATACGTTTAGTTTTTTTTTTTTTTAATATTCCTTTAGTATAGTTCTCGATGTTTTTGGTTGGTATATTGGCGTGTGCTAGCTGGCATATGGCCTATAATTTATCATTTGAATTATGTTTTGTGTTGCATAATGTAAGTTATTTTGCATACTATTGTATAGAATCATTTTTCTAACTTGAACAGACAGCTGTGCTGCTGGGGAGTTTGTTGCGCCACTTCTTCTTCCCAGCTAAAGGCACTAGGAAGTGGTGAAGGGTGGACGTTTTGGGGGACTGTCTTATGTAATTTTGACGTTCGAAAAGTGCTGATTCTCAGCCTAGTTTGAATAAATGACTTTTGAATTTTGAATACGATACCCCTTGGTAAGACTAGTTGTCAGACTTTCTGGCTCCTGACGACCCGTAACGACTATCAAAGATCCACGAATGACAGCCGGGACCAACGGCTTAATGTGCTTTCCGAGGCACGAAAAAGTCTCGGTATGTAAAAATGGTCACTTATGCACGGACCAACCGGTAAACGTAGCTTAACCTGTTGGATCGACCCGCGCGGCTGTTATTACTTAGCCACGAGCTCCTCTTACCAATTACCGACAGTTATGTTCACGTACAAGTAGCAAGGGCCGATCCAGGGGGGGGGTCATGGGGGTCATGACCCCCCCTGGCTGCGACCACTGGTATTTTTTCTAATCTCATTGATAAATCAAATAAATACTTTGTATGATGTTGCCACATAGGATGTTTGCCATTGTCACACATGCGAACGACATGCAAAATAAGACTATGTGCTGTTATTATAATTATGATGATTGACCGTGGAGTTTTCTGCCGGCTCTTTTCCATAGAAAACGACCAAGTGAAACGATTCTTAGCTTCTGACGTTTCATAAGTGTCCATGTAGGTTTATCAGAAGCTAGCAACTAGACGTAGAAATTAAATAGGGTCAGGTGGGGTAAATGCGAGTACCATAACTAGAATGACATATTCAACCCTTAACAACTTTTTACTTTATAACAAGAACAAATTCATAATTACCATGTGTATTAAGCATTTAGTGGGCTAAAGTTTTATGTTATTTGTCTAATTAAAATCATTCTGATAACTAAGGTAATAAGGGTTTTAAAAAAATTGGTTCACTTATTACATTTACCCGGTGTTCAGGGGCAAATGTAATAATATTGGTCATTTTCATAGGACTGTAGATAGTTTCAAATCAGGGGTAAAAGCAATAAAATGCGAAAATCGAATTAACTTTTGCTTTTTATTTCAAAGAGATCACATGAACACTTACAAAGATATAAACTTTTTCTTACGAACTACATAAATCAGTCAAAGAAGGGTTTATCAAGCATTTACGAAATAATCATATTTCTGAACTTGAAATCAAAGTATATTATACCACGCTTGGTTATTGCAGGATACGGCAATATTTTAACAATGGAATCAGCGGTGATTGTATCAACATCTTCTATTATAGGCCATACAAAGGTTGCACCCTTGCGTCGTACAAACTTTACCTCCCAACGACTGTCTATCTGTTTTTGCACGATGCCTACGTAATATTTATGTCCTTTCACCAAAGCATATTTAACAATCACCCATTTGTTAATATTGATCCCTAGTCCAGTTTCCTCTTTTGTTTTATTTTCTTTGTTCATTTCCGTCATTGCAACATTTGCAGCTTCAGTGTCTGACTCAATGAGACCTTCAGCTTCCTCCTCCACCCATTCACTTTCGTCAGAATTTGCATAGTGCACTTCATTATCTGAATCTACATCTGTACTGTCGCTTTCCGAATCCTGAGTCTTTTTCTTCACTTTTCCTTTTTTCTTTCCTTTTTCCTTGTTTTTAGTGTTTTTGTTTGCAACATTTTCTTCTTTTTCTTTTAAAACTTCAAGCATTTCAGCAGACGTAACAACTTCAGCACCTGAGGCAACCTTACGTTTCTTTTGTTTATTTACAGGCAGATGTTTTTGCTGAAGAGTTGAAAGAATCATTTGTTCAAATGATATTGTTGGCGCGGCATTAAAGGCTTGTATCTCATTTGGATGGGGACTTAGTGGTACGGAGTTCTGTGACGACTGACAATTGACAATTGACGATAGAGATATTGTGGAAATGACCTCCTCTTCGGAAGCTGGTGGATTTAGAATCGATGGTGATGAGTTATTAGACCGATGAGGATCAGGAATCGCCTCATTATCTCTCGGAAGCTCCCCTGCAATGTGTCTCTCCCAGCGCTCTAAAGCTTCTTTAGAGAAATTTTCTCTTGGAATGACATCAGAATTGAATGGAAATATCCCTGATTTTCTAAAACCACTCATGATAACATCGTTACTCACTTTGACCCACGTTTCTCCCAAAAATTGGGAGAACAGCGCTTTAGGTAGTTTTTGTCCAATATTCTGTCGCTGCCAAGTGGCAACAGTTTGGTCCCATTTTTGTTTAAAAGACTTGAATACTGCCACATCTAATGGCTGCAGTTGGTCACTTGTGTGGGCTGGCAGTTTAAGGATTGTAATTTTTTTGGCCAAAGCAGTTTCAACCAGGTCGAGAGACACATGAGTGGAGTGGCCATCATATATGACCAGTACTGGCCGTTCGTCACCCAGAGCTGGTATGAGTACTTTTTCAAAATAGTTTTTAAACACGCCTGTCTCCATCCAACCATTCGGGGTGGCAGCGTAGGCTGTACCAGGATATTCCTTGTCTGATGGTGCCTTCCACTGGTCCCAGATATTTTTTGCCTTGAAAATAATTAAAGGTGGCGCTCGACCACCGGCAGCATTAGCAGCCAGCACAAAAGTCGTGTTTTCTCTTCCTGATGTGCTGATAACTCTGGATGAGCTTTCACCTCTTTCTCCTACTATTCTGGATTTCGACGGATCTATACTAAGACTACTTTCGTCCAAATTCCATATTTGTTTAGGCTTATCTTCTAAATTTAGCTCCACCAGAACTTTTTTTAAAAGGTTAAAATATCCATAGATGATGAATGGATCCGTGGCAGCCTTTTTTCTCGCATACTCCAATGGTTCTGGCTTTCGAATTGATAAATTATGCCGTTTCTTGAAATTAAGGAACCAGTCTTCCCCTGGTATGCCTTCCTTAAAAGGGGTTTCGATTTTATTCACGTTAACGTACTGGCCTACTAGCTCTATAATTTCCTTTCGACTAAGACCAAAACCCCATTTAGCCAGTGTTTTAACAGATATTGCCAAAACGTTTTCAACATTCTCGGAAAGTGCAATTCTGCGTCCTTTACATTTTTTTATAGCACCTCGAGTTCCCTTGTTTCGGCAATACAACGTTGCAAATGGAACTCCGTAAAGAACGGACGCCTTGTGTATGGTAATCGTACCAGCTTTTATTTCATCAAGAGCTCTTTGTAATTTTTCTTCAGAGTATTTCGGTGTTCCTTTTTTTTTGACATAATTTCGGACCATCTGGAAAGAAAGGGGTAATTGTAATAAAACTTTACATTTGCCCCTAGCTATGTTATTACAATTGACCCAACACCGAAAATACAAGGGGTAAATGCAATAATGGCCATAACAGAACAACCTGCACCAATTAAGCAAAAATTTGCATTTAGATTAATTCCCAACACAGAATAATATCACGATAATACAAATAAATTCAAAAACTTACGTTTCTTTTCAAGATGAAAACCGATTGAAGGTTAGGTTATCAAATTGCGTGTCACACGGTATCGACGTCACTCAACTAATGACGTTTTATTCACTCATCAATCTGTCAAACTATCTCCCGAATTGGTCAGCGCGTAGTTCAATAAGTACCTAACACATATCAGAGATGGCAGCACCAGTTGTCTTTAGGAAATAAACCATAAGCACAGCCTATTGCTTATACCCCGCTATTGCAATTACCCCACCCGACCCTACCTCAGAATAGTGTCAAGACAAACCGCCCCGGCCCCGGTCCTGGCGGCCCCCTAAATCTTAAGAAATACTTTTTAATGATATCCCAAACACGGTCAACATAAATATTCAGTAAGAAGCAGTTTAGAGTTGGAGGCTGAGGATGAAAATTTTCGAGCTCGCTCCGCTCGCTACAATCTACATTCTCAAACTTCCTGCATAAGTCAACAAAGGAACTCGAAAAAAAAAACCTTATCTCCTACACAAGGCAGTGTGCTAAAATTTTCGAGCTCGCATCGCTCGCTCTTGAATTCTATATTTTTCTAACTCTCAAACTTTTCTGCATTAGTCGACAAAGCAACTCCTATTTCCGTAAGGATGTTAAATAGAAACCTAACCGAGAATTCCGAGACGAGGTGCAAAAAAATTCGAGCTCGCCTTACTCGCGCTCTCCTACATTTTTGCTTTTCGTATCCTATTGATGAAGAGACGAAAATGCACCTCCCTGAAAAAAATTCTCCTGCCTGTTGCGAGGTCCATGGTGTAGTTAGATTATAATTAGACACGTTATACTTGTTTTTTTGCTGATTGGAACCTGTTCTGACTGACCCCGACTATGTGACCCCCCCCCCTGACTCGAAGGCTGGATCCGCCCTTGACAAGTAGCCTCTCTTTCTATCGCGTAACTCTTATATCTTCTGACTACGTCACGCCCACTGAATTCGACAAGTCGAGCCCGCCGCGTACCTACTTGTAGCTTCATACCTAAAATGGAGAATGTCCCATCTGTTTTCATCTGTGGCATTACACAACTTTCGAGCACTACTTCTGACCTAGGACAGCTATTACTATTACGTCCGTGCGAACGTCGGCTAATAGTTGTCACTATTAGCCGACATTCGCACGGACGTAATAAAATCGCGACGATTTTTTTTTGCACTGGATTTTTAACGCTCTGCTTACCGCCGAAAGTTGAAAATCCAACAGTGTGTTTTTTCAACGCGCTGGGACGTGAGTGCGTCCCAGCGCGTTGGATTCTCAACGCTCGGCTTAACACCGAGAGTTGAAAATCCAGTACGCGATAAAATCCCGCTGCGATTTTATTACGTCCGTGTGAACGTCGGCTAGCTCGACTTACGTTACGACAGCTATTAAGTCGTTGTAGTTAGATAATCTACCTATCATTAATTTTTATTAACCTAATAACATAATTATATTAAAAAGCTTAGTCGCCTTAGCCTTAACCTAGTCCCAGTTTACGTCTCGAGATCAGTATAGACATTAAAATGACTAAAACCCATAAATATACTAAGATTGAGACTTTCAGCAACTTCCTCGGTCCACGGAAGTTGTCATTACTCTCATTTATGTGGTAATAGAGGCCTATTTATATCTAGAGAAGATTTGAGGTAGGGCAAACAGGGTTTCGGCAGACTTTAAAAATCCGCCCAAGTGCAAGTCGGACTCGCCACGAAGGGTTCCGCACTAGAACAAGAATATTAATAAATAATGAATAGGAATTATAACACTGAATTTAATGTTGTATCCGTTTTAGGTGTAAGACTGAATATTCGATGTAACGATATCAATTATAGAATTTCATAATCAATATTCTAGTTCACTAGTTAGCCACATTTCTTATTTCTATACAGTAATATTGCCAAATTAATCAAAACGGGTAAATAATTGACAGCTACGAATATTTGCGACGTTGCCAACTTTTAGGATAAACGCTCTTAAGATCGAGCAAAAAACGCAGAAAAAAACAATTTTCTTGTATGGAGACCCCTTTAATTAATAACTTTATTTATTTCTATAATTTTTTGTTATAGCGGCAACAGAAATACCTACACAATCTGTGAAAATTTCAACTGTGTATTTATTACGGTTCATGAGATGCAGCCCACTGTCAGACAGACAGACCGACAGCGGAGGCTTAATTCGGCGGGTATTGTTTGACAACCTTCGGATGCGGAACCCTAAAAAGTACGATTTGAAGGATAAAAAAGGGGTTGAGAACTGCATTAAAAAAAGAGGGTGAGATACACACATTTTTTATAAAACGTAAAATCCGAATTTATAATACGTACGAAAGCGGTATACATTTCACGCGTTTTTTTTTTTATTATTCACATTTTTTTTTATTTGGCTCGCGCTTAGTTTAACTCTATCATTCCGCCTATTACTTGTTCATACAATGTTCGTGATTGATCTCTTTGGTGATTGGAATAGAACTTTTACTAACAAACACATTCCTAATTCAAATCACTTTAGTCAGTACTTCAGTGTGAATTGAGCCTAAGAAAGATTCCAAATGCTTTTTTCGGAAGTAAAGTTAAATATTCAGTCTGTTGATATTGCAATGAAAACTGATATTTATTAATGAACAACTAAACACCTCAAATCAATTTAACTTCTATAAGATGACAAAGTAAGCTGTGGTTACCTATAATTAAGTGTGCGTTACAGGATAATGTAATAAAACTAAGTTTTACTATTGTAAAAGATAATTTGTAATGTAACTCGTTGGTAATCCTTAAAATAAATAAATAAATAAAAGCACCAGCTGTTCAAAACCTATCTTCTATTCATTATAATAATGATAATTCAAATCCAAATGAATAATACGTCACCATGAAATTACAATATGTAAGTTTGTTGGCTTAGCTGATAAAAGTCGGATCACCATTTTATCATTATCATCACTGATAAGTAAGCAGCTGATAACACCTTTAACTATGCTATTAATAAATCAATCAATTAGCCTTTCAAAGTCCAAAGCAGAATGTAAGCTTCTATTTGTGCAGACACAATGGAGTATAAATTATTTCATCACCACTGCTCTCAAAACGGTGAAGGAAACCGGCATGTCTTAGAACCTAAAATCGAGGACATGTGACATCTACCAACCCGCACTGGGCCCGCGTGGTGGATTACGGCCCACTCCCTTACAGAGAGGAAGCCTGTATTCCAGCTGTGCGTGCATATAGGCTGATTATTATGATAGTGGAGCGTCCTTATATGCATACGTGAAAAGAGACTTATAAAGAACCAGGAAAAATGAGGGTTTACCTTGGGGAACATCTCTGCTTACCGCTTCAGGGATTAAAAAGCGTGATGATATGTTATTAACTGATCTATCAATTAGAGAGTTCTGTTCAGTAGATTTAGTACACTCAATCAAGTGATGTTTCGCACTAGACCATATCTCTTTTACTGGAGATTCCGTACATCTGCACTAAGTCCCGCCGGAGTCCACCAAAGCGGAGATAAGACGAGAGGAGAGAAGATGTGTTTAAAAAAAACAATATAGTTTCGTTATTCACACATCTCGTCCCCACTCAGCTTCAGTGGAAATTACTGAGCGGAGATGTATCATATTTGTATGGCGCGATGGAAGCGGAGATGTGAGCTGTGCCTCGCCGAAATTGGGCTGGGCAGCGGTACAAAGCGGAGATGTGAGCTGTGTCTCGCTAGCTGGTGACGTCGCGCGGCGGAGACGAGAAGAGATGTACGCGGCGTGCAGTGAGCGGTCAACATCCAACGCTCGCTACAAGTAGCTCAGCTCTAGTCTGCACATATCTCCGCTCTAGCCAGCACACATAAGAAGAAAGATAGAAAGAAAGAAAAATAGGTTTTTTTGTCACGTTTTTTTTTTAGATTTTGTGAATGTGAGAACGTTGTAGGCTGTAGACTTGTGGACCATTTTCTATTTTACTAAGTACCTGGTACTTGTTGATAAGCCTACACTGTCCTCCCATACCTATTAACACTGTAATTTGAAAACATTGTAGAAACCACTTATTTTGAAAAGAGTAACCGTGGAGTTTCTTGCCGGCTCTTCTCCATAGGAAGCGACCAATTGGATTCGTGCACCTAGCTTCTGACGTTTCATAAGAAAAAAAAATTATTAAAAATAAATAAAATATTTTGATTTGATTTGATTTGACGGAAACACGTGCATATAAAAAGACAAGAGTGACCAAAAAACAAAATAGTTTATGAAATCACGAGTATAAAACAGAAATAGTCGACAGTACACACTTGTACATCTCCGCTCCAGTCTAGCTAGTACGCATCTCCGCACAGCTTCGATGGGTATCCATCGAAGCTGTGCGGAGAAGAGATGTTTTTCAGCTAGGGTGTATACCCTAGCTGAAAAACATCTCTTCTCGGCTCCGCTTCGGGCATCTCCGCACATCTCCGCTTTGGTGAAATCCGGGCCTTGCACTGATCTCAAGACTGCGACATGGATTAATATGGCCAGTTATTAGTACTATAAGGCGCTGCGACCACTATCGATGCGGCTCGGTAGGTACAGCTCGGGCGCCTTACGGGGCGGCTTCGGGCGCCTAAAAGCCGCCTCAGCAGTCGTAAGCATACCTAAGGACGCCGAGGCTGATTTCGGGTAGCTTCGACAAAACTAAGAATAGTTCGGGTGGCAGACACATCGCAGAGCAGTCGTAACGTTACGTGAAAACAGTTGTGCGTGTATATTTATAATGGTGGATTGAGACTTAGTTCTCATTGTTCATCTTGCTGAATAAGAAGATAAACTTGGAGCCTTAAGACAAAAAAGAAGATTTTAGGTGAATAAGCTTTGGAAGCGAAGATGTACTTTCGGTGAATTTCATAACTTGTTGAATAATTTACGATAAATAAATAAAACGAACCTATACGTGTAATTAATGAGGTTGTTGTTTTTTATTTTCCTCTGGGTCTTGCCAAGCTAATGGAAGCGCGCGCGGTGAACGTTATGACTGTTCTGCGACGTGTCTGCCTCGGCCTCCTTAGGTATGCTTACGACTGCCGAAGTAGCTCTCAAGCGCCCGAAGCTGCACAAAGCAGCCCCCAGGCGTTCGAAGCCGCCGTAAGGCGCCCGAGCTGTACCGAGCCGCACCGATGTCCACCGATAGTGGGCGCTGCGCCTAAGATATACATTACGACTCGAAAAGAAGAGATTAATTCTGGACATAGGCGTCTTCCTACACTGTGTCACATTGATCTTCTGTTTACCGCATCCAGACCAACCCAGAGTATTATTTTACGTCATCAGTCCCTTTGGCAACGAGCATCCTTTATTTCATAAGAATGTCGAAAGTCCATAACATAGTATGTCAACATACATCAAGCATGAAAATGTAATAAATTACTGTTACCTAACGCCGTTCCGGAAGTTCCACTCAAATGGACTATAGCCACTTGTATAGCCACTTGCAGGTACTGATAAAGATTATATTATATTATAGCCGAGACCTTCACACAACTCGGCTAATAGAAGTCATTGATCGACATCCGTACCATGCTATAGATACGGTATTTAACAGATACGACATTTTCAAGTAGGCACATTGTATTGATTCTTCTTTTTGCTCTCCCGAATTGGCATGAACTTCATGAGTTAATAGCTTCTGCCATGGTAACTTTAGCCAATCAGTTCAGCGGTAGTGAGGATGCTGACTGCCCTAGAGTTTTTAAAGTGAAACTTTTATTACATCGTCTCAAACTTTTTCGTCTGTGTGTTGCATGTCGCGTGACGGTCGGCCGCGGAGTAGGGATAAAGTGAAAGGCGCTCGTCGGAGCAGCCAAGGCCAATATGGCGGCGCCTATAGAAGTTTCACTTTTACTGTGGTTTCATAAAACCACACAATCCTTTTTTTTATTATGCTATTTTATTGATTTCAAGCGACCCGCCCCTACTTTGCACGGTTTTTACGGCTTGACAACACATATAAATTTATTTATTATTATGTAAGTTTAATATTAATTTATTATACACATTAGCCTTCGGAATAAATTCTATAAACAAATGGTGTTGAAAACCGCATCAAAATCCATTTTGCATAGTTTAGAAGAACACAATGGTCACACAGTCAGACAGGAAAACCTTTAAATAGTTTTTTTGGCAATATGACGTTTTATGATTGATAGCTTCAATCAGTGCTGGATCTAGGGGGGGCTAGCCGGGGCCAGTGCCCCGGGAGCCAACTTCAGGGGTCGACAAATTCAAGCGTAGCAGACAAGTGCACCACCCAGCACACAGCAACTTTGCAATAAATGAGACGCGCAGCACATTTATAATTTTTCTGTTTTATTTATTTTTACTACAGTTTTGGCGCCCCTGTTGAATTGGCTCATTATCGATCGATACAATTGGATTAATATGTTGCTGCCATTTTCATTTTGAGAAAATTTTAATTTCGCGGGGCCTAACTTAGCGCATGCCCATAAAAGATTGGCGGGGGGCGGCAGACGGCAGTTTTTGCCCCGCCTCAAAAATATTCTAGATCCGGGGCTGGCTTCAATTCTTTTAAATCTTAGTATTGATTGACTCTAGGATACAGAGTCGTAACAATATTGAGGGATACTCAATACCTCCTAGAATCCTGGATGGTCAATAAAACAGCTCATTAATGTCAATTGCCAGCAAAGAGCTGTTTTATTTTGTATGAAATTTCAATGTTAAATAAAAAATATTTAAGGACCTCAATCAATGTTGTTTCTTCATTCAGCGTTCATATTTACAGCTTCTGCCAATACTTTATCTTTAATAATAATAAAACAAAATTGTACAATATGATCAACACTCTTACAGACCTTATAAGTTTGAATGAGCTGTCTCTTACAAAATGCTCAAAAAGTCACTTAATTTTAATTAACGGGAATAAAGTTATAGTTCTGACAGGATATGCTTAATTATAAACAATGATTGTGACAATCCTCATGAACTTGAAAAGATGCTAGTACAGCAAATGTAATAAATTGAGCGTGAGAAGTGAAAAGTGCACCTGTGTATCTGTTACCTATGTTTACAAATAAATAATCTGAATCTAAATCTGAACAACGACACTATTACTCGCAACCGGCGTGCGTGTATGACTAGATGTATGAACGTAAACGAGGCAAAAGGACTATGTCAGGATCGTAGCAGGTGGCGTTCTGTAGTTTCTGCCTACCCCCATGGGAAGGAAGAAAGCGTGAGTTTATGTATAATAATAATAATTTATTTATTTCAAAAAAGTGTGGTACAGTCAGTTACAATAAATATAATTTACAATTTATGGATAATCAGAAAAGAGTAACAAATGACGGAATTGAATCTGGCGTCCTAGCTAGGTTACATAGTAACCTGTATTAAGGATCGCCAGCCCAGGTTCCCAACAAAAGGAGCAGAATGAACAACGACAAAATCTATAATAAAACTGCATGAGGTAAAGAAAAAAACCGGCCAAGTGCGTGTCGGACCACGCACAATGAAGGGTTCCGTAGTTGGGTTGAATTTATCCCAAAAACAAATTTAACTTTGCAGTTGAAAAACATGTTCTCCCATACGGAATGTATAGGAAAAATGTTTTGCAACTGCAAAGTTAAGTTGGTCGATTATTACTCGTTAACTTGTAGAGCCTACTTAGCTGTGATAGTTTTCCTTTTAATTTCGTTATATAAACTACTGTTGTGATTTTTTTCACACACCCAAAACCAACCATTTAGCCGGCAGGGGGGGGGGGACACTTGACTCTAACAAAAATTAGCACTTTAAAGCTTAATATTTCGCAAACGAATCCCTGAATCCAAAAATGATTTTCACAAACTCACAATATTTTTGAAGGACCTTTTCAATGATACCCCTCACCATGGGGTAAAAAAATAAACATCACCACTTTACGTGTATGTGAGGTACCCTAAAAATAAATGTTTTTCATAATTTTGTTTCACCACTTTGTCGGCGTAATTAATATGTATACCTATGCCAAATTACAGCTTTCTAATACTAAGGGTCTCGGAGCTAGACCGCGGACAGACAGACAGACAGACGGACATGACGAAACTATAAGGGTTCCTTGTTTACTACGGAACCCTAAAAAGGTGGTCTACGTACCACCTTTTGAAAGAGACAAAAACGTCATTTATGTTCAACATTGAGATTAGATGAGGGACATCAATTTTGTTTCCATATTCCCATAACCATGATTCTACTAAGCGAGGGCTTCCTACCACCACAATGAACTTTCATTAAAATGTTACCATAAAATTACCCTTACACTGCAATTTCAAAAGGCTTGGTGAACACACTGATCACAGTTAGGCTGCTACTTCTCATTCTCCCATCAAAATTACTCGACAATGGTTCAAAACCAGTTGTCCACATTAACCCTTTTTTGGTGGGAAATTTTCAAATAACTTCTCCCGCTCTGGGTGGAGCGGGAGGGCGTGTCAGACACTTACTGACTAAAACCCACCCGTGTTTCTTCAGTTGCCATGTTTCTGGGCGCCACGATCTCCCTTTCGGACTTCTTCGCAACCACATTAGCCCTGGATCGCAAGAACTGGAAGACATGGGGAGAGGTCTATGCCCAGCAGTGGGAAGATATAGGCTCGCAGTATGAGAATGTAGGGTAACAGTAGTATAAAACATGTAGTATCACAATCCCTTATTAAAAGGTCACATTAGCCAAAGACCAGCAAAATCACCAGAGTCACAAATCCTCAAAATATAGCTCAAAACTCAGTACACGAAGTCCTGTACGTAGATGTTCCAGATGGACAACTATAATTTTTTTTATCCTTCAAAATGGTGCAATCTCATCTCAGCGACAATCAATGTCAAAAATTTGTCCAAAATGTTGAGAAATTAGAGGAATTTTTGACTGAATGCGATAGATTATAACTCTAACGTTCCTTAACATACGGGAATTGCTCCTCAGCTGTCCAATCTCCGTCATGTTAACTTAATCTATGGCTAGAACTAGGAGCGGCCGCTATCTATTGTGAGCAACTGGACCGCTGTCTGTGTGACGTCACTTATCTGATAGTGTTGCTCGTCAGCTGATTGTGATTGTGTTGGACACTATATACAATCAACAATAACCGGCGTTTTTGCTGTGGATGTGATAGATGTACGGACAGACACACTTGTCGAAATATAAAGACTCCTTTCTCATTATTGTAGTGGTGTTGAGGCAGACACAAGCATTTTTACGCTATTGCATAGCTTTTATCGCGGGCTTTGAGCGCGGCGACCGAATCAAGAAATTCCGTAACGAAAAAAAACCTAACACCCCCCACTCCGCCTACCATGTAATGACGGATGACGACATAAAACGAGGAGAGTATGTTTTATGTCATCATCCGTCATCATCCCAAGTACACTTGGGATGATGACGTTGACAAATAGGAAGTATGGAGGTTACAAATGCTATGCAATAGCTTTACCGCGGCAGTCCCCGAGTGCCACACGTTTTTTTTTCCTTTTCTTTTCTGGCGAGAGAAAAAAGAAAAAGGGCAAAAAAATTTTAGAATGTTGTTAAAATTTTGAAAGCGCACAAAACCAACAAATAAAACTTTTCATTAAACAAAAAAGAAATGGCATGATATTACTATAGGAGATCTAGTTGATTGCCTGTATACTTAACTCTTGTATTGGCTGTACTGTCAACGGCACATCAGTAGTAACATTTCCACTACAAATACTGCCCTTATTGCTACGACATAAAGGTACTGTCAATGCCGAACTGTTACCACTGCGGTTGACTGTTTCATTGGTTCATTTAATTCAGTTAAAGCCATCATAAAAAATATCATAAAAATGCATTTTTAGGGTTACGTAGTAAACAAGGAACCCTTATAGTGTCGTCATGTCCGTCTGTCTGTCCGCGGTCTAGCTCCGAGACCCTTAATACTAGAAAACTGTAATTTGGCATAGTTATATATATTAATTACGCCAATAAAGTGGTAAAATAAAATAATTAAAAAAAAATTTTTTAGGGTACCTCCCGTACACGTAAAGTGGTGATGTTTTTTTTTCTGTCCCATTGTGTGGGGTATGATTGGAAAGGTCCTTCAAAAACAGTATGTGTATGAACAAACCATTTTTGGATTCAGGGATCCGTTTGCGAAATATTAAGCTTTAAAGTCCCAATTTTTGTTAGAGTCAAGTGTCCCCCCCTGCCAACTAAATGGTTGGTTTTGGATGTGTGAAAAAAATCACAGCAGTAAACTACTGCTGTGATTTTTTAATATAAATAAATTTTCTTAATACTAGAAAGCTGTAATTTGGCATAGGTATACATATTAATTACGCCGACAAAGTGGTAAAACAAAATTACGAAAAAAAATTTTTTTTAGGGTACCTCTCATACACGTAAAGTGGTGATGTTTATTTTTTTATCCCATGGTGTTGGATATCATTGGAAAGGTCTTTCAAAAATATTGTGAGTTTGTGAAAACCATTTTTGGATTCAGGGATTCGTTTGTGAAATATTAAGCTTTAAAGTGCTAATTTTTGTTAGAGTCAAATGGTTGGTTTTGGGTATGTGAAAAAAATTACAATAGTAGTTTATATAACGAAATTAAAAGAAAAACTATCACAGCTAAGTAGGCTCTACAAGTTAACGAGTAATAATCGACCAACTTAACTTTGCAGTTGCAAAACATTTTTCCCATACATTCCGTATGGGAGAACATGTTTTTCAACTGCAAAGTTAAGTTTGTGTTTGGGATTAATTCATCCCAACTACGGAACCCTTCATTGTGCGTGGTCCGACACGCACTAAGCCGGTTTTTATTTTTATCAAAATTTTGCCTAACCTATGCATGGTTATGATGTCTAGTAAGAAAGATAGGTAGATGGAACCAACTCACATAGGAACATTGGCTAGCTAAGTGTTTATTGATAAGCACAGCTAAGCTCTAGTCCATTTATCAAAGCGCTTCAAACTGGATTTGATTATCATAGTTTTAACAGCGATTAGAACTAATTAAGGCAACAAAGAGATTATCAAGGTCGTCTCGATTGACGCGATAGCAATTGGCTTTCTTATAGGCATAAGATATGCCTATAAAGTGACCAGAAGTCCCGTTTTAAACGGGACCGTCCCTTTTTTCGTCCTTTTTACAAATGCACCAATAGAAAGAATATTTTCTTTAGTGAATAAATTGTGGACGTCTGAAAAAACCCAGTTACAGATTCCGGTCCTTATGGCGATGTTGATAACTAATAGGTGAATATAAAAAACATGCCAAGAATTTTATTCTACTAATATTATAAAGGCAAAAGTTTGTGAGTGTGTATGTGTATGTTTGTCTCTTCTTCACGCTAAAACGGCTGAACGGATTTGGATGAAATTTGGCACACATATAGTTTATAACCTGGAATAACTCATAGGATACTTTTTATCTCGATATTCCCACGGAATCGAGACTTATGCAGGTGAAACCGCGGGGCGCAGCTAGTTCTTACATAAAATCATCACTTTCTTGCAGCTGTATTAAAACTTTGTTCTGCTGACAAATATTACTCAAAATTAATTTTGTTTAACTTTTAAATTTGTTGTTGTTTTGTTGTTTGTTGTTTTTTGTTTGTTTGTTTTTTTTTGTTTTTAAGTACTTACTTAAATAATTTTGATAATAAAAAATAAATGTGTTTTTATTTTTCATTGAGAACCTAGGCTGGTACCTATTCTCAAAATTCAGTTTCCTTTATGAATCGGCCATTCTAATTGAGATAAATAAACCGAAGTCCCGTTTTGATAAAAAAAAATAAACGGTCACTTTAGGCATCACCAAAAATCGCGGTGTTCCGCAAGGACAGTTCTCGGGCCTAAAATTTTTGAAAACCCGTACGGCCGTACCTACGGTGTTTTTTAATCCGAGCTCTGTGTCTTTCTGACTTTGTTTACATTTTTACCAACAGTCTATTCCATTCCAGTCTTTTCCCATACATATCGAACAGGGCCATTTCCCTTACCGTTTTACACGCATTGCATAAAATCTTCTGAAAGTGCACCATTCTATACCTATCTTCCCAGTCATATTTCGTGACTAACTTAACCGTTGTCAATTCACGACCTTTTCGTCAGTTAGTTAAAAATTGACAATTTTTTTTTGGGTGGGAAATTATCATATAACTTTTCCCGCTCTGGGTGGAGCGGGAGACAGAGAGCTTGAGATGTGTCAGACTCTTACTGACTAAAACCTACCCGTGTTCCTTCGGTTGCCTTGTTGCCGGGGGGCCACGATGTCCCTTTCGGCCCCTATTCGCAGCCCCGGCAGGCATTGGTACTAGCGGACCCCGTCAATTCTGCTGACATCTCTTTAAGGCGCGTGTGGAACACAACGCGCCGTCGACCCGGGCCTGGTCCTTATCGGACGGCAAGCTACCCATTGCTCACCATCCGCAAGCCCGCGCCTACGGTGGCCGGAAATCAGCTCGCGATTCCTGCCCAGGGCGTCTCCTCTTGCGGCGGTTAGGGGCGTGATGCCTGCGGATAATTTTCTATGTTATTTAATCATATTTATTAATGGCATGTATTTAATGCGGCAACTAAGTAAAATGAATATAGGTTTAAAAAAAAAATAGAGTGGGTACCATATATAATGGGTTGGCAGCTAATAAGGAGTATCGTAATAAGTAATAGGTAGCATATTAATATATGAGTAATAAGCTCCGTTTTAATTTAAACTAGCATCAAGTTTTTCTTTTGGGAACAGAATTAATATCTAAGCGGAAACTTAATGGCGAAAACAAAATAGAAAATGGGCATTCATAAATAATGTAAATCAGATTCTATTTAAAATTGTTTGTATGAAGAATAAATATAAACTAGCTTATATTATACATATATTGTGTGACTTTTAATAGCTTTAAATAAACTCTAAAATGGCATGCAGAAAAAATATTTTGCGGCCTTTATTTTCAAAATTCTAGGTAAATAAATTAAAAAAATAAAAAAGTAATTACTTTTATTTATTTTTAAATAATCATAGAAGACTGTAGCAACCATCGCACCTTCCGCCGTTTTCATGAAATTATGATAAAAAAATATTAATAATTAACTGTTATTTATTTTTATTGTACTCGTTTTAATATTTAGAGCTGCCCGCAAAGCGAAGCCTGAAAGTGGGTTTTTAGACGGCACGAAATAGTTGGTAATATATTATCTTTGCCACCCTACTAACATTATTAGTCGCCAAGTCATTATTTATAGCGCCTCGCCTAATATTTTATTTGATTGGTATAGTTTATTTGCTACCTAAACGCAGCTGCTAGTTTTTATAACACCTTTAATTTTTAACCTTACATAATATAATAGTCGCGAAAATATTTAATCGCTGGCAAGTTATTTTATTTGTTGCAAACATTTAGTCGACTTTTAAGTTATTAGTCACTCGGAAAATAATAAGCTTTTATTAATTTAATTGGTTGTAAAGTAGCATTATTTTTATTTAAAGTAGCATTATATTCTGAGTACTATTTATTTTATTTTGTTATCTATTTATATTTAATTCATTAAACCTATCTTGGTTTCCGTACGACTTTTTCGGGTGACCAGTGAAAAGCAGTGCTGTGCTGTGGGTCCCCATAGCACAACATCATGCTGAGTGGAAGCTTTCTTGTCGGTCATGACGTGCCAGCAGCTGCCGCATATATCTATTCTGTGCTCGTGATTATATTTAAATCTATTGTTCTATTTTATTGTTCTCTTCTTTAATGCACGTGTTTCTGTGACAAATAAACCTATTTTTCTTTCTTCTTTCTAATGTGTTCCCAATATAATCCTTAGCCACTTTCGTAAAATATCATCCCAAATGCCAAAAAATCTATAGAAATCCAGTCTAACTTCCTAAAATGAGAACTGGATGTAACGAGCTCCCGTTTGGACTCTACAATTAACGTTCGTCTGTCTCATAATCCACTTACGTAGATCATTCACACCCGCCTAGATTTAATTAATTCTTACGTAATAGGGAGATGGAATAGAGAGAGCGGAGGCGAGAGCGTTTTGATAGAATAGAACAGAATATTTTTATTTGCTTTGAAACTTGGTAAGTATATTAAGGTATTATTAATAGAATTAATGATCTTACATGTTTCGCTATGGACTGGCCATACAAATATTTAAACATGTTAAATGTAAAAAATTTAAACGACATATTAATTTGTTAAAATTATTATTCCACCATGTCTAATAGTACTTGGTGATATCTTAACAATAATAGATAGGTACATAAAGTAATATAATGAGAACTTGGTAACCATATTTATCTGTTACTTTTTATCAATAAATTATTTTTACACTATAAAAACAATTACCAATAAGCCATGTAAATTGTTTGGATTTAAAGTGTTTTAGAGGGAGTTCCCTTATTTCTTAACCGACTTCCAAAAAGGAGGAGGTTATATGTTCGTAGCGTACGTGTGTTTTTTTCTTTTTCTCCATTAATTGTTGACCGACTGTAATTTTTCTTTTTTAAGGGATATTGTGCTCTCGAGGTAGTCCCATATAAATTTTATTAACTTTGCTTGGACATTTTTTGAGCTTCAATAATAGGTACGTATTTTTTCCCACTTCGTTTGTGAATGATATGATAATTACCTGTCACTGATAATTACATAACAGTAAGTGGTACCACAAGTAATTTTTTTTAAAAAAACTTTAAAAAAAACAACTGACTTCCAAAAAAAAAACACTACTAAGTAAAAAATAACTTTAATTTCGTTTAGTCTTTGGTTGTGAATTTTTATTTTTTGCCACCGACTTCCGAAATTAAAGTCTTCAAAAATAAAAATCTTTAAGACTTCAGATTTTTTTTTTAAATATATTTGAATTTGAATATATTAATTGCTGTGATAAAGCTATATTTATGGCATGTTGTGTTTTGATGTGAAGGAATTCTTAACCGTGTTGGGTCTTCGACGGGTATATTTTGGAAGCAAGTCGCATGCTATAACAAATGTAGAGTGTTCTTTCACAAATACACCAGCTTGCATTATGAGAACAGTTAGTGTTAAAAGTTTTTTATTTTAAATATTATTAAGAAAGCTTTGCGAAAGCTGTGAAACTAGGTTTTTCAGAAAAAAGTTTCCATATTCAAATAAATGTAATTATCTTATGACATCCCATATGTGGCTGTTATTCAGATTATCTTGTATATCCATTCATATTTTTAGGCATAATAGCACATATCTATAGTTCTATACTAATATATAAAGCTGAATACTAATATATAAAGCTGAAGAGTTTGTTTGTTTGTTTGTTTGCTTGAACGCGCTAATCTCAGAAACTACAGATCCGATTTGAAAAATTCTTTTAGTGTTAGATAGCCCATTTATCGAGGAAGGCTATAGGCTATATATCATCACGCTAAGACCAATAGGAGCGGAGCACCAATAAAGAATGTTTCAAAATCGGGATTATTTTTTTCCTTTTGAGAGCTTCCGCTGCGTGCGCTGCGTAAACAGTTAAAGTTTCGCAAAAATCATGTATGACAGAATTGTTCCCCTTTTAAAGTTCTAAAAAAAAGTCCGCGACAGCATATGTCTATCTTTTAAGGTTGGCTCACTCTAACCTTTTTTATGCTAACCAAATTTGTTCAAAAGTAATGCGTTATTTACGAAGGTGTTTTTATAAACATGACATTATCCAAATAAATACGTTATTCATCACAAGTATTTAATTTAAAACAAAATTGCCGTTTACATCATTCGATTTCAATAAATATCTTAGGAGATATCGCAGTTTTAAAATAACATCGCAGCAAAATAATGATCAAGTACTGCGCGCGATTTCCGGTGAAGGTATCGTTTGGGGTAACAATTAATAAGGCCCAGGGGCAAACATTTAAGCACGTAGGAATAGATTTACGCCAAGAGTGTTTTTCGCACGGGCAACTATATGTTGCCCTATCGAGATCTGGTTCTTTTTTTCGTGCTCTTGATTTTCAACGATCTGTTTAGCGCCGAGAGTTGAAAATCCGCTGAGACGAGAGTGCGTTCCAGCGCGTTGGATTCTCAACGTTCGGCTTAACACCGAGAGTTGAAAATTCAGTGCGCGATAAAATCCCGCTGCGATTTTATTACGTCCGTGCGAACGTCGGCTTACTGATTAAAGCGTGATGTAGGTACCTAAAATAGCTCCTTAACATAGGTACGCATTACTAAAAAAAAATACACCTTTATTTAAACGAAGTCGCGGATTAAAGATAGCTTTAGCCCAAAGTAGCTACTCCACGCGGACGAAGTCGCGGGCAGAAGCTAGTAATATATATAAATTACGTGTCACGTTGTTTGTCCGCGATGGACTCCTAAACTACTTAACCGATTTTAATCAAATTTGCACACCGTGTGCAGTTTGATCCAACTTGAAAGATAGGATAGGTAGGGTAGGTAGGGTGGGTAGGGTAGTAAGTGATAAAGATGGTCCACCCCAAACATTTATATGGCAAAACAACGTTTGCAGGGTCAGCTAGTTATGTATAAAAAAAAAGCAATGAAAAATTTTGAGGTAAAAAAAACCATAGGTATTATAATTTCGATTGTGTAGGTTTTTGCTCATTTGTGTGAAACAGCAGATTTTTTCAAATAACCGACGTAAAATTTCAGCGTTGGGGGTCTAGAATCATGTGCTGAATTCAGGGAAAGTTTTTCCGTCGATGTCCCTTACACCGTCTGTGGATAGACCCGCGCCAGCAACTTAGAAATATAATTATTCAAATAAACAATGGAGATACTTCAGCGATTCCAAAACATTGCTCTAAGAACAATCTCCAGCGCACATTGGTTTGTAAGAAACTCAGAAATACATGAATACCTAAAATTCCGACCATAAGAGAAGAAATAAACAACTACAGCAAAAAGTACAAAGACAGACTTAACAACCACAGCTACACATTAGCTAAAGCTCTAATTCAAGACAGAGACCACACAAAACGCCTTAAAAGATAGCACATACTGGAACTCGACCAAAGGAACTGAAGTGTCCCCACTATAGATGGTGCTATTCATTGGAATGGCAGTCACACAAAATCCACCCCAGACCACATCTAATTATGGCTAAACAGCCGATTGTAGATAAAAAGTCGGAGAAAAAAGAAAAAAAAAATACACAATCAAAAAACTTTAAAAAAGAACGTTTCCCAATAATAAACGTTACTTTAGAATACATCATTTAAATTACGGGTATATAATTTGACTCCGCACATAACACTTCTCCACAGTCGCGTATACAGGGTGGCCCGAAGAGTAACATAAATAAAAAGCCTCTCTCCGAGGGCTTCCAGAAACACCCTCATGTCCGTTCAGGGACATAATTATTTCTTTTTTTTTTTCTGGTCAGCTCCATGTCTATACCTACGGACGTGGAGCCAACCATTTTTTTTATTATAAAAAGTTCCATCTTTCATAGAAGTACTCTATAAAAGATGGGTATACTTTTTACAACAAAATTCGTGTTGCTACAACAAAATTCCTTGTAACTTATTAAAACTAAATAAAATAAAATTTAAAACTTAAATTAAAAGTACACTTTATGAACTTGCATATTATAAATTAGTGGATTATATCTATACTAATATAATACTGAAGAGTTTGTTTTTTTTTAACGCACTAATCTCTGGAACTACCAATCGGATTTGAAGAATGGAAATAGGACAATCTCGAGTTTAGGCAAAATCAAACTGGTTACTGTTTTAATTACATAATTATAATTAATGTATATTGTAAAACATTTTAAAAGAGTAACTGCGAAGCTTCTTGCCCATTCTTCTCCATACGAAACTACCTTTTGGGATCAAGAATTAATTCTATTTTCTTGTAAATATTGAGATTCAAAAATGCCTTTTAAGGTCTATCAGGGCCGTACCCGGGACGTGACAGGGCCGTGACTCACACACGCGCCGGCCCGGACAAAGGCGTGTGTGAACGAGTTCATTTAATTTTAAGATATACACATTGGTTAATTTTTTTCACCCCTGACGATGCACGGTCCTTTCACGTGCCCAATAAGGCCCTGATACGTGTGGTACCTTTAATAGCCTACTTGAAATAAATGATTTGACTTTGACTTCGGCACTGCAGAATATCAGCATCAGGTATATTTGCCTGACACATGCTTAGCTGGACCCAGTTTGGTGCAACTTTGAAACATACACCGCACTTTGTTCCTATATGTTCGATAAAGGTACTGACACACATGCTTATGCAACATCATGCTCAGTTGCTGTTCACATTTGCTAGCAATAAGCATGCTAGTTTTAAGCATAGGTACTCTTAAATAAGTGTGCTCAAATCAACCAATTGGACATCAAAACAGTGGTTCCCTAAACTTACAAAGATATAATAGTGTTAGTTTTTTCTTCTCCCCAACGCGACCTATTTGTTTTTTTTTTTAGAAGAGGCGTCACACACCCCTATAACGGACTGAATCAAATCAATACCTACCAGCATGCTCAAAAGCAAACCTTTGTATTGTTTTATTTATTTTGTGTGCATCAAATAAATGGTTTATACAACCTTAGTGTTTGTTTACACTAAACCCCCTTTAGGGGTCATTGTGCTCATCATTGTAAACAAATTTCACTATGTGACTTTAGTGGTATGAGGAACAGGGTGTAAAGTTCACTCACCCACCATAGAAAAGGGAGGATCCTCCGACCAGACGGGTGTTGTGTCTGGCGGGCAACTGCCCATCGGTTTGAAGTTGAAATCTTGTATCATGTCGATCGCTCGGTAAACTCTAACTGCACGGTGCAGGATTTGTGTGACGTCATGTCTTTGATGCGTAGTTCGTATGTGACGGTGTAACCGCTACAGGACCAAAGCTGAAATCGCGAAAAAAAATCAGCTGTTCCCTACATTTTGACGAGATATGCGAACAAAAATGTAGGGAACAGCAGATTTTTTTTAACCTTAAGAGGTTTAGTGTACCTAAATAAAATCTAAGGTTGTATATCTAACAGGGGGTTGAAAATGTCCTGAATGGCTTTGAGAAAAGATGGTACAGCTGTGCATTTGTGTTTGTTTTCCCCGATCCATTGTCATACATCAGGGCGGATTTCACAAATAAAACTGTACGAGATCAGCAGTTCTAAACCGTGTCCAAGAGCAGTGTGTGTGTAGTGTCAAAATTGTTATGGAATATTGACACTGACGGAAGTATTGATTCCATTCAGCTTCATTGGTGAAAAACTCGCACCATAAATCTTACCAAACACGCTTCCCGCATCGCTCATGCACCATACTACCACCCTTAAATGCCGAGTTCATTGCAGATTAGCAACAGCGGACATGACAGGGCTACCGTGCTACAGTAACGTGATACGGATGTAACGAACACGTCATCCGTGATACGATACACTAGACTAGTGTAATTGTAACTTGCTTCGATTCCGTATATGTGAAAATGGTTGCCTGACAAATGGTTGACGTATCGATGTGGTAGGTTGCTAGAGAGCAAGGATTTTCGACAGCCTGCAATGAAGTCGAAGTTTCTAATCTGTTGTCGAATTTCACGGTGATTGTTGACCATTTATTGACCAAAATAACACACAATCAAATATAGTTATTTTCAAATATCTTATGCTCTGATCTTCTCCAACCAATTCTAAAACATTTTGCACTCGGTGATCAACCCGTGTATAGTAAGAGAGGGCAATAATGTTCGATAATGTATAAATGCCTGTTTTTTTATCTAGTGAGTTTATTAACATAAAGATATGAATGAATTGAATCATATTCTTCAGAACTTCGAGCCTATTTTATTTATGGTAGCTGCGGGGTAATTGTGTAAATACATAAAATGACGATTAATCGGTTTTTTATCTCCTTCTGTTTAATGCAATTTATCCTGGGACATTCAGCAATAGGTAGATGATGGTTCCTGATCTTGTACGGTATGAAGCCACTGTCTCATCCGATCGATACTACAGCTCATTCTAGCTGGTTGTAACTAAGTCTTGGGGTGCCCTTCTTTTTAGTCTTGTGAAGGTAACTGGATTTGACATTAATTTCATTGCCAATTGATTTGGGTGAACTTTTAATCTGGTGGAGTATGTGGTAATGTTGGCCTTGATTTCCTATTTGACAGTTTTTATCTTTAAATCCTTGTGAATTCTCTCGTTTGTGACGTACCAGGGAGCATTTACCATCTGTCATAGTGTTTTTGATTGCAACCTTTGTAGGATTTCGATGTTGGAATTCGCAGTTCCCCAAAACTGGACACCATCATAGCCCCAGATAAGCTTGAGAATGCATTTTTATAGTAATAGTTTGCTTTTCAGAGACATTTGGGACTTTTTGTTGAGCATCCACTGTAAGCTGCGGAGTTTTTGCCCTAGGGCTTTGCATTTGGTAAATATGTGGTGTCTCCACGTAAGGCGTCTGTCAAGGTATATTCCAAGGTATCGTGTGAACTCTGTTTGGGGTACTTCTATGTCATTTAAGGTCACAGGTGGGCATGTTTCTTTGCGTTCAGTCAAAGTCACCTGGACAGACTTTGTTTCGTTGACTTTTATCTTCCAATCTTTTAGCCATTCAGAGATCAGCTTGAGGCTGTTTTGTAGTATATTGATTGGAATGGGTTTCATTTTGACAGTTCACCCACGTCCATTACGTTATTTACGTTGCTGAGCAGACGAATTTTTCAAACCTATGTAGCAATGGATTAGCGATATCCTTCAATACTCTCCATAACTCATCAAGTTTACATAGAAATTGTTCTACTAGAGTCGTATCACACTGTCGCGTCGCGCCTGCCTGCGGGAGCCTAGTTTAATAGTAGTAATAGCATATTAGTACGTAGTGGTATTTTTTTCATAATTTCCATGAAAAGACATTTAGCATAATCATTTTACAACACCAAAAAACGTGAGCAGGAATAATTTATAGATGTGATTACATTATTATTTATTGTACTGGTTTTAATTATTGTTATAGATAAACAAAAAGTTTGATAATTTTTCCCGTTTCAGAGATATGTGTTATTTATATACTTAAAGAGGTATATTTACTGAAGCAGTTGATGGTATTTCACAATATTACATATATACGTATTGCAAACTAAGAATCTATGTTAGTTCAGGAACCGTGCGTCCTGCCAGTTATAACTTACGGAGCCGAAACATTGACACTCATGGTTCGCCTGGTCCATAAATTCAAGGTCGTTGAGCGAGCTATGGAGCGAGCTATGCTTGGAATCTCTCTGAGGGATAGAATCTTGAACGAACCCGCCAGAGAACTAAAGTTGTCCACATTGCTCACAGAATAAGCAAGCTGAAGTGGCAATGGGCCGGCCATATTAGCCGTAGAACCGATGACCGTTGGGGTAGAGGTGTTCTTGAGTGGAGACCACGAATCGGCAAACGTAAAGTAGGACGCCTTCAGGCTAGGTAGAGCGACGATCTTCGTAGGTTGGCTGGTAGAGAGTTGCCAAAAATCGAGCTGAATAGCATGCAATTGGAGAGGCCTATGTCCAGCAGTGGACTGCTGTAGGCTGATAATGATGATGATAGGAACCGATTGGAGTCATGATTAGATACTTTTTAGGACACGGGTCGCGAGTTCGATTCCCGGCAAAAAAAACATTTGTGTAGAACATTCAGGATTAGGAGGATATCTTTCTATTTTGTGATTACTTAGACAGCAGAACAATCGACTCTGAGGTTTCTGATGAACCGAGATGTCTGCGTTCTGACTACTTCATTGGTCTTGCTAGTTGTGGTCGCAAGCACTACTGCTGACCATGAGCCCGGAGTCTGCATTTGTGCCCAATTGTTGGCAATAGGCTCGCTCCCTATTACATGGAACTTAAACATAACTGGGGGAGTATGGGCATGAAGGGCGGGCATTTTGGGAAACTGTCTGATGTCATCATCATCATCATCAGCCTATAAATGTTCCCACTGCTGGGACACAAGCCTCCTCTCTGTGAGAGGGGGTGGGCCGTAATCCACCACGCGGGCCCAGTGCGGGTTGGTAGATGTCACGTCTTCGAATTTTCGGTTCTAGGACATGCCGGTTTCCTCACGATGTTTTCCTTCACCGTTTTGAGAGCAGTGGCGATAAAATAATTTAAACAAAGTAAAGCACCTGTCTGGGTTCGAACCTACGACCTACAACTCGTAAGTCGCGGCCGTTATGTCTGATGTAATATTGAAGAATTTGAATAAGAATAAGAATCATTTATTTGCAGAAAATAGAAATGTTACCAGTTGTAAAAGGTGATGGTTTAATGTACAGTCTATATTTTGCCTGTTTAGGACATGCAAATTAATTTTACTTTAATATCCAATAGGTACCCACTTATTTTAATAGGATAAAAGGATAATAATAAGGATAATAAATAAACGTTGACGTTAGCTAAATGTCGTTTAGCTAACGTCAAGTTTCCAAACCGCGACGGAGCTACTCGACCTAAACCAGCCGTACCAGCCTGGCAGTGCAGGATCGAGCGACGTATCGATGGGGCCAGAGCACTCATCGGCAAACTATACTGCTTCAGGGAGGGAAATACACGACCACGAGTGATGCGCTTTGTAAGGCAGGCATTCTCGGGGACTGGAATCAGTCCTCAAGAATACATGTCTCGTGTCACAGAGCGCATCGACTTCCTGAAGCAGAAAGTTTGTGCATGGGCGAGCCGTATTCGGCGGTATAAGCGGCGGGTTGACCGATACACGCAGAATCGCATGTTCCAGAGCGATGAGAGGTGGGTACATAGAGCCTGGGAGCGACCTGAACAAAATGTGACAGATGTGTGCCGCCCGGATGATGCTGCCACGAGTGCATTTTGGCGCAGCATCTGGTCGGTGCCCATCTGTCACATTGAGGCTGGCTGGATGCAGGATGTCGAGCGAGTGTGTGAAACTATACCAGAAATGGATGCTATACTAATCACGCCATTAGACGTAGCCAGAGCAGTCCGTCCGTTACCGAATTGGAAATCACCGGGACCGGACGGACTGCACAACTTTTGGTTAAAATGGCTGAGTAGTTCGCACACTCGCCTGGCATCTCAATTTCAGTCATCCCTAGAGACTGGGTCGCTACCGCAGTTTCTAACAACAGGCGTTACTCACCTGCTCTATAAGTCAGGTAGTCCCGCGGAACCCAAGAATTATAGACCGATCACATGTTTGTCGACGGTCTATAAACTTCTTACATCCATTTTGAGAACGAAAATTAACACACACATTGACAGTAATTCAATCATGTCAGCGTCTCAAAATGGATGTAGGAATGGGTCCCGCGGTACTAAGGAGCTTCTCCTCATCGACATGGCCATAAGCCAACAGGTTCGTCGATCCCGCAAGGATCTGTCAACATGCTGGATAGACTATAAGAAGGCCTACGACTCGGTGCCACATACATGGCTCATGAGGGTGCTGGAGCTGTACAAGATAGATGCAACTCTGCGCACCTTCCTGATGTCGTGTATGGGGCAATGGAGGACGGTCCTTCGCTACCCAGGATGTCGACAGATCCAGAAGAATGACGAGCCTGTATGGATTAAACGGGGAATATTCCAGGGCGACAGTTTGAGTCCACTTTGGTTCTGCTTAGCCCTGAATCCTCTAAGCACACTGCTGGAGGATTCAGGTCTAGGCTATCGATTGAGGAGAGGTGGTCAGGTCATATCTCACCTCCTCTACATGGATGACTTGAAACTCTTTGCCCCCAACAAATTGCGACTGATGGAGCTACTGAAGGTAACTGAAACATTCAGTAACGCCATCAGGATGGAATTTGGTGTGGACAAATGTGCAGTCATGCATGTAAAGCGAGGGGAGATTATGGAATCCGAGGGAATTCAACTCTCGGACTCCATACACCTTAGATCCCTCTCCTCAACCGAAAGCTATATGTATTTGGGTATGTCGGAAGCGTTAGGCATCAACGTTGCTGACATGAAGCAATCGTTGAAGGAGCGCTTCTTTGGTCGCCTGAAAAAGGTATTAAATAGTCTTCTTTCAGGCGGAAACAAGGTGCGCGCCTTCAACGGTTGGGTCATGCCGGTTTTGATGTACTCTTTCGGCATACTCAAATGGACTCAGACCGAACTCGACGCCCTGGACAGGAGGGTCCGTACACTCCTGACCGCAAACCGGATGCATCACCCACGTTCATCGGTGATGAGACTGTACATCCCGCGGAAGTGCGGGGGTCGAGGCTTTTTAAATGCGAAGACCCTCCACAACCGCGAGGTGTGTAGCCTCAGGGAATACTTTCTTAAAGCCAATGTGGGCATGCACCGTGATGTGGTCGCAGTGGACAACGGGCTCACCCCGCTTTCCATGGCTAAAGAGAACTGGCGCAAACCTGTAGTACTTACTACAGATGACCGCAAGGAGGTATGGCAAAGCAAGGCGCTTCACGGGCGCTTCTATCGGGCTCTTCATGAGCCCGGTGTAGATTTCTTAGCGTCCGTATCCTGGCTACGTTTCGGTGACCTTTTCGGGGAAACCGAAGGTTTCGTCTGTGCAATTATGGACGAAGTTATCTTGACGAATAACTACCGGAGACATATTATGAAGGACGGTACGGTTGACGTGTGTCGGGCATGCCATCGTCCGGGTGAGTCCATCAGACATATTATCTCTGGTTGCTCGCGTCTAGCTAACGGTGAGTACTTGCACAGACATAACCAAGTGGCTAGGATTATTCACCAGCAACTTGCTTTGAAATATAAACTTGTGGACTCTGAGGTACCGTATTACAAGTATGTGCCCGACCCAGTTCTCGAAAATGACCATGTCACGTTGTACTGGGATCGGTCTATCATTACTGACAGGACTATTGTAGCAAATAAGCCTGATATAGTAGTGATAGATCGATTAGCGCGCCGCGCAATGATAGTCGATGTTACCATTCCACATGACGAGAACCTCGTGAAAGCTGAGAAAGAGAAACAAATAAAATATCTCGACTTAGCACACGAGGTTGTTGACATGTGGAATGTGAGCTCGGCTATCATTGTGCCGATTGTCGTAACGGCTAATGGCCTGATGGCCGAAAGCCTCGACCAACATCTCTCGAGGCTTTCGTTAGGCGGTTGGATCAAGCGCCTGATTCAGAAGGCAGTACTCCTCGATACGGCTCGCATTGTGAGGAGGTTCCTGTCTCTGCAGCCCTAACCACCGGTAGCTTGGACCTTGCTCCCGACACCGGCGGACCTCTATTTTTTATATTTTTAAATGTTTTTTTAATTCTTTTATTTTAAGAAATATTTAAAAATGTAACCTAATAGGAATCAAAATGAATAAACGAGGATAATAATAGGATATAGGATGAATGAAAGGCGACTAACAAAATGTATTTACAAGGCTGATGTGAAGGGAAAGGCCGGGCGGGGACGCCCTACATATTGGTGATGTTCTTCAGAAAGGCCAGGTGCGTAGTACTCGCAACCAGCGTGCGTGTATGATCAGATGTATGAACGTAAACGAGGCAAAAGGACTATGTAAGGATCGTAGCAGGTGGCGTTCTGTAGTTTCTGCCTACCCCCATGGGAAGAAGGCGTGAGTTTATGTATGTGTATGTGTATAGATACAGAAAATGCCTATGTTCTAATATTTTTTTTAATTAAGATACATTTTAAGGTACAATAAATATAAGTAAACACACATAACAAAACATGCCACAAAAAGTTCAAAAAGTGCTGATTCTCAGCCTAATTATTTTAATAAATGACTTTGATTTTGGGTTTACGATACACCACACTGCTTATCCCTTTGGGGATTACAAACGCGATGTTATGTTATGTCAAAAAACATCTTAATTCAATATTGATTTCTTTATCAATACGATATTAATTGGGAACATTAAAAGCAGCAACTGCAAGTCCTAGAATCCTTAGGGTATCTAAGAGCGTAGGTCACGCGGCAGTGACTCTGTTATCAGGTTATCACCCTCTATTACGTCCAACCCAGATTCAGGCTATTAGACCTAAGGCTACAAGGACCTAGGAACTTTTGTAGATCCAGTACCTATCTATATTATACCGCTGTCTTTCCAAAGAAGTATATTACTCTAAAGCTGTATCTGTAATGAAAAACCGGCCAAGTGCATGTCGGACCACGCTCAATGAAGGGTTCCATAGTTGGGATGAATTTATCGCAAAAACAAACTTAACTTTGTAGTTGATAAACATGTTTTCCCATACGGAGTGTATGGGAAAACATGTTTTTGCAACTACAAAGTTAAGTTGGTCGATTATTACTCGTTAACTTGTAGAGCCTACTTAGCTGTGATAGTTTTTTATTTATTTCGTTATATAAACTATTGCTGTGATTTTTTTCACACATCCAAAACCAACCATTTAGCTGGCAGGGGGGAGACACTTGACTCTAACAAAAATTTGCACTTTAAAGCTTAATATTTCGCAAACGGATCCTTGAATCCAAAGATGGTTTCACAAACTCACAATGTTTTTGAAGGACCTTTCCAATGATACCCAACACCATGGGTTAAAAAAAAACAGCACCACTTTACGTGTAGGAGAGGTACCCTAAAAAAAATGTTTTTCATAATTTTGTTTTACCACTTTGTCGGCGTAATTAATATGTATACCTATGCCAAATTACAGCTTTCTAGTACTAAGGGTCTCGGAGCTAGACCGCGGACAGACAGACAGACAGACAGACAGACGGACATGACAAAACTATAAGGGTTCCTTGTTTACTACGGAACCCTAAAAAGGTTCTCAATTCGACTGTTTTTTACCTATGCCAAATTACAGCTTCCTAGTACTAAGGGTCTCGGAGCTAGACCGTGTCGCCCTGTTAAGTGTCCCCCTGCCAGCTAAATGGTTGGTTTTGGATATTTGAAAAAAATCACAGTAGTAGTTTATATAACGAAATGAAAAGAAAAACTATCACAGCTAAGTAGGCTTTACAAGTTAACGAGTAATAATCGACCAACTTAACTTTGAAGTTGCAAAAACATGTTTTCCCATACATTTCGTATGGGAGAACATGTTTATCAACTACAAAGTTAAGTTTGTTTTTGGGAAAAATTCATCCCAACTACGGAACCCTTCATTGTGCGTGGTCCGACACGCACTTGGCCGGTTTTTTAAACAGTTTTTTGTGTTTTCTTCACAGACGTATCGATATCTATACACCATAAAACAAAAGAAATATGATTTTCTCTACTCATACTTCAAGTAAGAATATTACAAGAAGTCGTAGAAGCCCAAATTTTTTTTTTTTTTAACTTTTCTTTTTTCGATCACCATCACGACTGCTGAGTTTTGCTAGCACAGAAATCAAGTGTATCTATTTTTAGCCACACTGTCTACTACTACTCTTCTAGAGAAGGATGCAACTGCATCAGATCCTGTACTTAGACTATTTGTATGGAAGCCCGGTGCAGTATCCACTAACTTGGTAAGATTTTTATTAATAAATTAGGTGACCTGCGCGCGACGCGGAGTTTAGCTGTGTGACATACGAGCAGTTGGAACGGCGAGCTTGATATTTATTTTTAACCGACTTCCAAAAAGGAGGAGGTTATATGTTCGTCGCGTATGTTTTTTTTTTATTTATTTCTACCGATTTCTCCGCCAATTGTGGACCGATTTTGTTTTTTTTTTTTTTTTGAAATGGTATACTCTCGAGGTGGTCCAATATAAATTTTATTAACTTTGCTTCGATAGTTTTTGAGTTAGCTTCAATAATACGTACTTTTACCCACTTAGTATGTGGATGATATGATAAGTTTCTGTCACTGTTATTTACATAGCAGGTAGTGGTTTTCAAATTTGTGTGGATTAGGTACACACGGCTACACATCAAGCTATACATTTCCAGTATAAGCTGACCTCGCATTGTACGGAAATCTTACACAATGCGAGATCAGCATAAACTGGAAATGTATAGCTTGATGTGTAGCCGTGTGTATCACAACTAAAAAGTGAAAAATAAAAACTTTTCCGAAATTAAAGTTATTTTTCACTTTGTAGTGTTTTTTGGAAGTCGGTTTTTTTTTTTTGTAAAAAGATTTTTTAAATTTAATTTTGGTCGGAGAAGGCACAACATTAGGAAAAGTGGAAAATAATGGGGGAGACCTTTGCCCAACAGTGGAACAAAATAAGTTAGAAAAAAATGTTGTACTAGCTAGTGTTTTATTGCAGATCCTGTGCTCGTGCATGCTGGTCCTCAAATGTTACATTATTTTGACAATATAGCAGTAGTATATGTATAGTAGCATATTGTGAACAGAAACGATCCTTGTCATATTGTAAGTACATTATGTTTTGATGGATTAACATAATTATATGTTAAAAACATAAGTATATATCTGTTTGAGAATCAAAATCCCTTGCTTTAGTATCTTATTTGTGCACGAGGTTTAAATAAATAAATAATAAAATACAATATACGTTGATATATTTAGTAATCTGTTCCGCTTAACTATTCAAAAAGAGCTATAAAAAAAATTGGTGGCACTCCGGGAGTGTCGACAGAAGTGAAAACTTGAACAAGATCGCCTTGGTGGAAGAAAAATACTTGTATAGAACATTGATCCGTAACCTTATTTAAATAAAGAGCACAATCGCGCTTACAAAACCTTAAAAGTAAAAATACTTGCATAGAACATTGATCCGTAACGTAATACAAATAAAGAGTACAATCGCGTTTACAAAAATGAGGTGTCGTCATGGTGTCGCGAAATCAATGGTTTAGTCCCATCTCAAAAATGCCCAACGCGCCTAAAGAAGTTTTCACTTCAAAAACCCTGAAACAAACCGACACGTAATCACCTCTCAACGAGGCATCCTCAGGATGACGATTGACTTCGCGAACCCGAACACGTTGTGTTGCCACACCGAGCGCTGGAAGCAGAGTCCATCTATTAGATTTTATAATAATGGATTTCCGCAAGGTCACGCCTAAATATCATATAAAAAACAAATACCTAATATCATAATATAACTATCTTAGATAAATAATATTCAAACTGTCGTTGATTTTACACATAGTAAATCAAAATGAGACAAAAAAGCCATCATGCTCGTTCCCTGTAACTGTGATGAACCTAGCTGTTATCGTCGCTCCCAAATGTCATGACTCCCAGTACAGCTAGAAGAAGAATGTCCTAATTTCAACAACAACAACAACAATCATTCCAATCTGCATCTTATCCCCCATCTCGTCGACTGCAACGACGTCATGTTAATTCTTCTATCATTTTTGATCTTTTCCGATATCATCGCATATCCACATAATCCACTACTATCAATCATTTAAAAGTATTATCAGTGTTAATTGCATGCACACTTTCAGCACAATTAACAATCATGATTCATATTCATCATGATTTGTTATCTTTTGTCATCAGCAGAATGTGTTCACGTGACATTTTCATTTATTGTCAATTTTTTTAGTTTTCAGTCTAAATTATTGCGTCCCACTATTCCCCTTCATGTCGCCGGCACGAGAGTTATTCAAATTTTGTAGGCTAAAAACTTTGCTCCTTTCCTCCTTAGTTCCTTTTTGTATTACAAGTCTAATAAAAAACAATGTTTATCATATGTGCATTACAATTTTTAATAAGTTACCAAAGATTATAAGAGAGCTCCCATTTAAATATTTTAAAATTAAACTACGGAAATGGTTAATAGAAAATTGTTTTTATAGTTTTCAAGAATTTCTGCAAGATAAAGAAAAATATTAATTTAAGGTTCCTATTGTTTTATGGCATGTTTTATTTAGTTTAAAGAATTGTTGTTACCTACCTACAATATATTTTTAGGTTAAATTTTGTTATGTGCGAGTTGTTTTGTGTTAAATGTAAAATAAATAGGTACTTATTAAATATTAAATGTAAAATTAATTTGCATGCCCTAAACAGGCAAAATATGGACTGTACTAAACCACCTACTTTTACAACTGGTAACACGTATATTTTCTGCAAATAAATGATTCTTATTCTACTTCCACAGCGTTATCGGTGGCAGCGCACAGGTCACTTTGGCTGCATCTTTTGAGGCACAGAGGCCAAGATAGGAGGTAGGACATGGTTTGAGACACAGCTCTACATTCACATCCTTCTGGCGTTCCGTCGAGGTAGCCCTAGTTTACGAGATTCGATTTATATCTTCCCACATGGGCTCGGACACGATCAGGGAATGTCCTACTGTTGATCAAGTATTTAATTTATCCTTTAAAGGTATCAGGGTATCAGTAGGTTCAATATCAAAAAGTTTCGTGTTCAGATAACGTCGGGATCACCAATTTGGAGGTATTAGGAACAGGGTGTAAAGTTCACGCATCATCTATAGAAAAGGGAGGCTCCTCCGACCAGACCGGTGTTATGTCTGGCGGGCAACTGCCCGACGATTGACGTCGGATATAAATATATCGTTCGCGCGGTAAACTCTAATTGCGTGATGCAGGATTTGTGTGACGTCATGTCTTTTTGATGCGTAGTACATATGTGGCGGTGTTAACGCTACAATCCTTCCAATCCTGTCTATCTCCTGCTGTTCTTTCTATTCCGTTTGGATAAAAGGTTTCAAACGTTGATTAGCACCAATATGCGCTAAGGCAAATAATGTTTGGCGAACTGATTGGAATTATTTCTTGTAGTGAAGTAGGTACTAACTTCTCATGACTACTATGACTAATTTAAAACAAATGATTGTATGTTTGAAACTATTTAATTTTCTATAACTCACGCATAGCAAAAAGCCCTGCCTTACAGTAACTATCAGTGATTAAAAAGCCCTGCCTTACAGTAACTATCAGTGATTAAAAAGCCCTGCCTTACAGTAACTATCAGTGATTAAAAAGCCCTGCCTTACAGTAACTATCAGTGATTAAAAAGCCCTGCCTTACAGTAACTATCAGTGATTAAAAAGCCCTGCCTTACAGTAACTATCAGTGATTAAAAAGCCCTGCCTTACAGTAACTATCAGTGATTAAAAAGCCCTGCCTTACAGTAACTATCAGTGATTAAAAAGCCCTGCCTTACAGTAACTATCAGTGATTAAAAAGCCCTGCCTTACAGTAACTATCAGTGATTAAAAAGCCCTGCCTTACAGTAACTATCAGTGATTAAAAAGCCCTGCCTTACAGTAACTATCAGTGATTAAAAAGCCCTGCCTTACAGTAACTATCAGTGATTAAGTAATTTGTTATCAACAAAACTATTATATTCTCTCAGATTAAACAAAGTTAGTACAACGGATATTGTTAAAGATAATAAGGTATTATTCGTAAATTGTAACGTATGAATGACGAAGCGTCTGTTGTCAACAGTCTCGGCCATCACGGCCTGTCTTGCAGCTGAAGTGCGGGCCGCTTAGCGCGGCATGCGAACATCAACGACATCATCCGACGAGCTCTTGTCTTGTCACCGCCGGCGTTCCAGCTGTATTAGAACCCAATGGCTTGGCACGCGACGATGGCAAGATACCGGACGGCATGTCTTTATTTCCATGGAAGGTGGGTAGGCCTTTAGTGTGGGACGCAACGTGTGTCGACACTCTTGCGCTATCCCATCTTCCTGGCTCGGCGTGCTGTGCTGGTGCTGCTGCTGCGGCTGCAGAAAAACCTGAAGCGGCGTAAGTATGGTATAAACTCATTGGTAACTATAATTTCGAGCCGTTTGGGGTTGAAACCCTCGGGCCGTGGGGTCCGAGTGCCCATGGTCTCTTCCGTGATATCTCAAAACGGCTATTTGACACTTCCCGTGACCCAAGGGCTGGTTTTTACCTTGGCCAGAGGCTAAGCATTGCCATACAACGTGGTAATGCGACCAGTCTTTTGGGTACATTACCAGTCGACTGCGATTCGGATGAATTTTTCGACGCTATACTTTAGTTTGTAAATAGTTTTAGTTAAGTTAGTATATAATTTTGTTATTTTTATCAAATTAGTTATAAGCTATTTACACACTTGTACATAATATATACAGCGTCTGTCAAATAAAGTGTTATTCATATCTTTGAAAATTTCCATAATATTGTAAGAGCTTTAGGTACAGCAACTGTTTTAACCAAAAAAGTCTGAAATAATTTATACTAAAACTCATTTTTCACTCATTTCTCATTTGCGAACCAGAATGTACTGTAGTAAATAAATTGACCACACCCAGGGCCTTAAAAGTAGTACAAACACCACTGTTGGATACCCATAAGTAAGTCGAACAACAAAACATTACTTGTTTGTTGTTCAGGTACTGCTAAATAATTCTATTACTTTTAATGATTACAAATGGTATTTTAGTATCCCACTCCAAGGATCAAAAATTTACCAATTCCTTCTACTTATGACCAAATCTCAATACTATTAAGTGCTTATCAATAGGTACCTATAATTTTATTTAAATAATAAAATAGCCGTTTTTCAATGTATGAGATGAAAAAATCTATCGATAAGTGAGCTTTTAATTTAAGATTAGTTAAGAGAAATCACACACAAACTGTAAAAAAAAAGTAATCCACCTTCAAAGACGAGGGGGCTTGTGGCTAAATAATAACAACCGTGCGGGTCGATCGATCAGGTTAAGCTACGCTTGCCGCGGTTGGTCCGTGGATGAGTGACCATCTTTACATACCGTGCTTCGGAAAGTATGTAAAACCGTTGGTCTTGGCTGTCATTTGCAGATCTTTAATACTTTTTACGGGTCGTCATAAGCCCTAAAGTCTCCTAAAGTCGTATTACCTAGTAACTGGGTTATGGAAGTCAGATAGGCAGTCGCTCCATGTAATATACTGATATTCAGCTGCATCCCGGTTAGGCTGGAAGCCGACCCTAACATAGTTGGGAAAGGGCTAGGCAGATGATAACCCACAAAGTCGAATAAAAAAAATGTGTTTACCGTTAACTATTATAGTAAAAGATCAAACTATAGTTAACTGCGCATTACTGTATTTTTTCCCTTTAATTATTATCTTTATTTAATTTTATTATTTTTTGCTATAGCGGCCATAGTAGTACATACACACTTTGTGAAAATTTCAAGTGTCTATTACGGTTCAAAAGATGACAAACGGACAGACAGACGGGCGGATGGACAGCGGACGCCTAGTAGTTGGCACCCTTTGGGTTTGGAACCCTCAAAACGTCCAAAAGATTAAACAGCGAAAACTCAAGCCACAACAAGAAAGCTAAAAGGACCTAGGAAGTTTGCTGTTTCCGAAAAATATTTGTATCATTATAAAATGACAGAGGGATTAATGGCTGAAAACTCAAGAGCAATTCAGTTTTAAATCGCTGGTAAGTCTCTGGATGAGTTTTAAGCGCAAATCTTAAAGTTAAGTGGCGTTTGAGTGTTCGAGGGTGACAAGATAAGCATTAGTACATAACAATGTGCGAATGATACATCTATCAGAGTGTACTGTTATAGTACATTATGTACATGTATAAAACCAGTCATAAGCAGAACCATTCTCCATCTGGAACACCATACAAAATCTGATAGAAGACCACTGTATACAAAATATTGTAAAACATTTTAAAAGAGTAACGGTGGAGTTTCTTGCCCATTCTTCTCCATACGAAAATTACCTTTTGGAAGGGGCGACTAGAATCAATTCTAGTTTTTATTTTTGACGTTCAAAAGTGCCTTTTTATGCCTAATTAAAATAAATTATTTGACTTTGACTTTGACTTTTGCTGCCACGCAGTCCAGTAAAATGTCACTTACAAAAAGAGGGATCATAGTGTATCTATTTTTAGCCACACTGTCTACTACTACTCTTCTAGAGAAGGATGCAACTGCATCAGATCCTGTACTTAGACTATTTGTATGGAAGGCCGGTGCAGTATCCACTAACTCTGTAAGATTTTTATTAATAAATTAGGTGACCTGCGCGCGACGCGGAGTTTAGCTGTGTGACATACGAGCAGTTGGAACGGCGAGCTTGATATTTATATTTTTCATTGAAAAAGCTAGTGTTTATTGTTGATTCCATGGCTGCTGGTTCTAAAATGCAACATTATTTTGACGATATAGCTGTACTGTATGTATAGTGACCATTGCGTACAAAAATGGTCCTTGTCATATTGTACGTACATTATGTTTTGATGGCAATTTAAAATATAGGTATCTGTTTGTAAAACAAAAATAAAACCAACTGTCGTGATGCTCCATAATATATTTTCGATACCTATAGCAAAACTAAAAATATAATATCCTAACCTAACTAAAACATGACGTCGAAAAACTCCGTGTCGTCGATTTTACTCACAGAAATTCTAAATGAAACAAAAGTGTTGTCATGATGGTTCCCTGTAACTGTCATATATACCTACCTACCTAGCTGTTTTCATCGTCCTAAATGTCATTATCCCCGTATAGCTAGAAGCAGAAAGTATTAATTGCAACAACAATAATCATTCAAAACTGCATTTTATCTCCCATCTCTTCGACTGCAATCAAGCCATATTAATTCATAGATATTTTCCAACATCATTGCATATCCACATAATCTACTATGTGACGGATAAGGTTTACGTGGAGAAGATAAATGAGACCATGCAAATTGTCATGTAAAATGTCATATAAAACTAGGGAGTAGATGAGTTTATGATCACAAAATTCGCACAGTAGTTTCCTGGCTAAGCCTGGTGTGGCAATGACCTCAGCAGGTGTGCCTCACAGAAGATGCCAGGGATGGTGACGGTCGGTGGAAGGACTCGCAAGACCCGTAGTGCAGCTCTACGCTCAACTTGTTTAAAGCGAAACGTAAGCGCACAACTTCATGTAAGTAGTTCTGCCGTTCAAAGAATTTACCACGGATATCTGGAGACTGGCGGCTTCGTGCGCCATCCAGGAGGGCCACAAAACCGGGTCACTACAGCATGACAAGATCGGTTTATCTTTACCACCAGCCTGCGTAATCGTCACCTGGCATCAGTACAGGTCCAAGAACAGCTCTGAGACTTACATGGACTGACTGTTTGCGCTTGAACTGTTAGAAGGAGACTCAAAAAGCGTGGCATAAAGCCTCATAAGCTAGCCAATGGTCCCAAATTTACACGAGCTCACTGAATGGCACGCCTACAATTTGCACGCGAACATTTGTATTGGACTTAACGTCAATGGAGCCAGGTTATTTTTACGGATTAAACCAAGATTATGCTGTATTGCAATGATGGACATAGGAAAGGCTACCGAAGACAAGGAGAATGTTTTCAGCAATGCTGCATTGAATAAAAGATGGGTTATTGGCGAAGGAAATACTGGCCTTGAGGTTGTGAAGGGACCACAGTTGCCACCACTAAATAGTGACCGATACATTCGTCAATGCTTATAGAACAGTCCACAGCATAATTATAATAGTGGCATTAATTAATTCCATGCCTTACCGCACGACGGCCGTCTTAAATGCTCTTGGAAGTAACACAAGTTCCTAGATAAATGTTTTCTTTATGTAAATCATTGTTTTCTTCAACAATTCCACGCAAATTTTGCCCTTAAGAAACGCGAAAAGACGAGTTATTGCAATTAAATAGTTTTTTTTTTAATTCTGATTTTAAAGGAACAAACAGAAATGATAGTGAGTGACTGGGTTCAAAACCACTTTTTTTTTTCTTTATACTACCGTTTTTAAAATAGACAGAGACCGTTAAACAAAAATATGGAGGGTGGCTTGATTCAGTTGTCCAGGAGTGTATTATTATTATAAGACTCTTAGCTTTTAAATTACGTAAATATTATCTTGGATATTAAAAGCAAAAAAATCTTCATAAGAGTCGAGAGAATACGTTCCTGACACCTGTCAATTGGACAACTTCTACCAGTAATAAGGATCAAATTCGCAAAACACATATTCCTTACTAGTATAAAACTGACAGGTGAAAAGAACGATTCTCTCGACGGCTGTACTGTAGTACTTGAAATACTAACTAGGTATTGAAAAAGTTACCTACTACTTGAAATACTTAGGTCCTACTTGAAATACTTACTTATCACTACTATGTAGGTACAATGACTAATTTAAAACATGGTGGTATGTTTGAAACAATTTTGTTTTCTATAACTAACGCATAGCAAAAAGAACTGCCTTACCGTACCCATCAAGTAATTCGTTATCAATACAAATATTCTGTGTTCTCAGATTAGTGCTCATACACACGAGCGGCACGCGTCAATGTCAGACGTAACTTCAGCCGCCGACACGGTTGACGTCAGACGCAACTTCAGCCGTGACACGCGTCGACTTCAGACCAGGGATGTTAACACATTGAAGGACACTATATGCCCATAGGCGTCATAACAATAAAACTTCTATTGTGTCTCGTGTACTGTCCTTCAAAGTGTTAAGAAGCTCCGTAATCGTAATCGAAACCGTTGTAAATGTTTCGGATAATTTCGGATTGGGGCGGTGTCTAAATGAGACACATTATGACAGGTTTTTCTGCCCGGCCGAACCGATACAATAGCCGCGCGCGTCACTTGCATGTTTGTTTATTATTGCTATTATTTAGTCATTACTAGTCAGTCATTGCAGGATAATATTATAACATTACAATTTCTTAAAAATCTAATAATCCGTAACCGAAACTATCCGAAACTAACGGATAACCCGAAATAATCTCATATCCGTAACCGTATCCGAAACCGGTATAATATCATTTCTATATCCGTATCCGTATCCAGATCCGAAATTTCATATCCATAACATCCCTGCTTCAGACACAACTTCAGCCGCCGACACGCGTCAACGGCAGACGCAACAACAGCCGCGACACGCGTCGACGTCAGACGCAACTTCAGCCACGTCACGCGTCGATGGCAGCCGTCGACAACGTGTCACTCGTGCCCACTTAAGCAAAGCAAGTACATTGTAGGAATTAGGTGTGGACATTGTTCAAGATAATAAAGTATTGATAACAAATTGGTACGTATGAATGACGAAGCGTCTGGCAAAGAAAAGTGTTATTTATATCTTTGAATATCAACATAATATCGTAAGAGCTTTAAGTACAACAGATGTTTTAACCACAAAAGTCTGAAATAATTTATACCAAAACTATTTTGTGGTGATAATAGAAGAGAGGCGACCAGAACATCATGTGATTATTTATTTTGCCATGCCCAGGCCCTTAAAGTACGTGCAAACACCATGGTGGGGTACCCATAGGCAATTAAAACAGACAAGTCATCATCTTTCTAGCCTTTTCCCAACTATGTTGGGGTTGGCTTCCAGTCTAACTGGATGCAGCTGAATACCAGTATTTTACATGAAGCGCCTGACTATCTGACCTCTACAACCCAGTAGTTGGATAATACGATACCCCTTGGTAAGACTGATTGTCAGACTTTCGGGATTCTGACGACCCGTTACAACTGTTAAAGATCTACAAATGACAACCAGGACCAACAGCTTAACGTACTTTCCGAGGCATGGGGGAGTCTCGATATGTAAAGATGATCATCCATCCACGGACCAACCCCGGCAAGCGTAGCTTAACCTGGTGGATCGACCCATGCGGCTGTTTTTACTTAGCCACGAGCTAGAATTAAAACGGACAAGTAATTACCAAAGAATAGAAAAGAATAAGAGGGAAAATTAATATGTAAATAGTAAACAAATAAATTATGTTAACTTTTAATGATTACAAAATACTATTACAGTATCCGACTCGAAGGACCAAAATCTTACCAACACACTGTTTAAATATCAATGAGTTTAAAGCATAGTTTCGTCAAGTCCATGTTTTTTTTTAAATAACCAGTAAATGATACACAATGACGGAAACACAACCTGTTAAAAAAATACTACACCTTAAAAGGTAAATTTAAAAAATATTATTGACTGTTAATTGCATTGTGAAAGATCAAACTTCGCGATTGTTAACACAAAAATGAACACAAACCAATTCAACTTGATATAAAAATCCCAGACAAAGAGTTGTTGATTTACAATTAAAAACAGAATAATTGATGGACTTCAGACAAACATTTATCATGAAACATGTAATTAAGTTATCGGTGCAGCCCATCTTTTTGAAAATGCGTTATTTTTTTCAGATTAGTAATGAAAAATAGTCAAACACAATACCCCTTATATCGTGCTACCCAGTAACTGGCTTATAAAGGTCAGATAGACAGTCGCTCCATGTAAAATACTCTTATTCAGCTGCATCTGGTTAGACTGCAAGCCGACCCCGACGTAGTTGGGAAAAGGCTATGTTGATTGTATTATGGAAAACAGAAAAAATTGAAGCATGAAATAATTTGATTGGCCCATTTTCTACAGCTGTAGGTTAGTTCTTTGGTTGGTTGTATACCTCATACCTCAGGAAGTATACAATCTGTTTGTTGACCTATTTTATTGTGACCTTTGGTTCCATGTTTTTGAGACGTCACAAGATATTAGGAGTTTGATAGCATTCTTCATTTTAGAGATTTCTTATTTACAGTTTTATATTCTCCCATTGCATTTTTTGTATAAGTACTGTTAGCATCGGTACTGCGGGTACGGCACTAGGTATTGTTATTAAAGGTCATCATCTACTTTCCTAGATTAGCAGGTCCAAATCCTTTCAGATAGTAAACATTAAACTTATACATTTCCGGTTTATGCTGATCTCGCATTGCATACAAGTTCCGTACCATGCGAGGGCAGCTTATTCTGGAAATATATAGCTTGATGTGTAGCCGTGTGTACGTTGGTGAGCAATGGGTAGCTCGCCGCCCGATAAGGACCAGGCCCGGGTTGACGGTGCGTTGTGTTCCACGCGCGCCTCAAAGAGATGTCAGCAGAATTGACGGGGTCCGCTAGAGCCGATGCCTGCCGGGGGTACGAAGAAAACTGATAGGGAAATCGTGGCCCCTGGCAACAGGCAACCGAAGGAACACGGGTAGGTTTTAGTCAGTAAGAGTCTGGTACGCCCTCCCCGCTCCACCCAGAGCGGGAGAAGTTATTTGATAATTTCCCACCCAAAAAAAAAAAACTTATTCTGGAAATGAATAGCTTGATATGTAACCGTGTGTTTCTATTTGACGGGACCAATTATTATCGGACGAGTCATCGTCCGGTAATTGGTCCTGTTGATAAACACAATAATTGCCAAATTATTGTGATTATTTCCTGGCTTCTGATTACCTGAACGCTGATCATAATCTTCCGATACCACATATGACCATCCCTAAATTACCCTAGCCTGATAAAGTTTTAGACTTAGCTAATTTTAAGGTCGGATTCCCCCGATCACCAGGCATAGTCAGCATCTCCATAATTACCACACTTGAAAAATATGGTAGGTATAATAGTGCTGATATTATAATTTAACGCTAAAGATAATGGTACCACTTTATTTCCTTGCTTTCAACGACATTCACGAAAATAACCCATATTCAGCAGAAAACATCAACCTGCTGATAACAAAATCAACCTCAATTTCCACATTTTAGCATTATTTCTCGCCGCGCATGCCCAGTATTGACCAACACCAGTCGTGGCACGCGCCACGCGACAGCTGTTGACCGTCGTCCTAGACCGTATGTCACGAACGTACCTATTATCACTTAACGCTAAGTATGAACGTCTGTCAGTTGGCGGGACGAGGCGCACGGTGCAAGCGCCCGATAAAAAAACATGTTCAAAACAAAAAAAAATGTATAAAACATGAAGGTGTTCAAATTTCCCTATTAGTTCCAAAGCGTGGGTGTGAGAGTGAACTATAGTTCCAATGAATTTCAATTAAAATTAATCAATAATTGTTTTAAATAAATAAACAAATAGCAAGTTTAATAAATATTATTTTTAAGTAATTTTTAATTAAATTTTGAAAAAATGTTTGCGTTATTTGTGTTGTTTATGGTCAGTTTTGCAGGTGGGTTTGCAATATTAGTCTTAAAAATGTCATTTTTATCTGTAAAAAAATATATTAAGTACCTAAATATTTAAAAAGAATAAAATTTATATTTAAATTTTAAAATACCAACAACATTCAGTAATAACTAGTGTGTTTTGAAACTAAATCGACTCAACGTATTATGTTGTAAAATTTTAAAATTTTAGGAAGTTTTGGCCCTAATCATGGGTCATCTTCATTATGATAATTCAATTAATAAAGTTGTAATATGGCCCAATACTGAATTAAAAAACAATTAAAAAGCACGTGTTAGTTTGTGATTGTTTACAAAATATTCTACACATGCATTTTTTATAAATAAACAAAGTATGCGGTCATTGAATTTTTTTAAATCTTCTTATGAATAAAATATAGTGAAAAAAATTAAAATCATTCAAAAAACAATGTAGATACTTACATAATTTAATTTTCAATATTGACATGTGTTGACTAAAAATTATCTGTTTTCCCGCCAATACCCTTCCATTAAATTTGAAAACAGTGCTTTTGTTTTTTAATTATAATTTCTTTTCTTTTCCGACATTTAATAAAACTTTTTTTTTTCATAAAACTCCTATGAAATTCTACCATTTTATATCATTGTTTCAGACTTGACTCTGCAAGCGGAATGGACCTATGATCGTAAGTATTTTTTGTCATAAGTTATAATTATTATAAAAGTGTATTCTTAGCTAAGTACCAGCGTATATCAATTTAAATATATCTACATAGAAAATTTACAAAAAAATGGACGGTAGGTTTAATAAATAAAATACATTTTAATTAGTTATGAAATATTTGAACAGCTTTTAATAAGATTTTAAAACTATAATTAGAAATTCCTAGATAGGTTTTTTTCTTTTTTGGAAAACTCCTTACCTTCTGAATTTAACTAGGTACATAAGATTGCTGACAATTTGCACTGACTGGACAGGTCCACTCAAATCTGTGTGGTTCTTTCCTCAAAACACCATTTTAGACACCAATCTACATGGACCTCACATTATCTGACCAAGATTATGTCTGGACTTTAAAAGAGACTGTCCTCTGAGTTTGTTTCTGTTTTTTTCTTAGAGTAGTGAGATAGCAAATACCAAACTATAGTTTTGCAACACAATTTATAAATTGACGTGTAAAAGTATTTGTTCCAACCTACTAAAAGCAATAAAATCATTTATCATTAAAGTTATTATTATAAAATAAGTCTTTTCAATGAGTTCTTATTTCTAAAAATAGTTTCACATTATGGCGGCGCCAAAAAGATAAGTTGTCATTAATGAAATCAAAAACGGTCACAACAAATGAATCATTACTTAAAAGTTGATTTTATCAAAATCGAATAATAACTTATGTAGATAAGTATAATTTGTATAAAAGAACTGCATGTATAGGTATATACCTAACGAATTGGAAAGATGGGCAATCTAGATCGACATTTGTTACACGATTGTTACGATTTTCTTTTTTATAACCGACGAAAAATTTCAACGCAGGTGCGTTCAGAATCATGTACTGAATCCATGGTTTCAGTTTTCGCGTCGATGTCCCTGCCACCCTGTATACCAAACTAGTTTCTGTCCGCGACTTCGTCCGCGTGAAATTTCTTGTTTTAACATAAAATATATCGTATGACACTCGGCAATACTGTAGCTTCCCATTAATGAAAACATTATTTTCGCAATCAGATTAGATGTTCCAAAGATTACCCTCTCCAAGACAAACTCACAAAATTTACCTTTTTATAATATTACTAGCTTCCTCAAAAATTGGGCCATCCAACACAAAAATATTTTTTCAAATCCGACTGGCAGTTCCAGAGATTACCCCCTACATACAAACTTACAAAGAAACAAACAAACAAATTTAGTATAGATCACTTCTTTGAATATGGTTCTTCAAAATGGGTAATAAGTACATACGGCTACACATCAAGCTATACATTTCCAGTATAGGCTGACCTCGCATTGTACGGAAATCCTATACAATGCGAGATCAGCATAAACTGGAAATGTATAGCTTGATGTGTAGCCGTGTGTACTTATTATTCTTTGTACGGGAATCGAACCTGCGACTTTTAACCTAGAAAACCAGTCACAACATAATTTAACTCATATCTAACACCTTATAAGGTTCTTCAGTGAAAGTTGTTTAAATTCATGAGTAATTCACCCCCTGGAAGGATGCCAATGAATTCAAATTAAGCCGATATCTACTCGGGAAAGTAGAAAACCCGGAAAGTACGAGTCGAACTCGCACACTATGGGATCCGTACCACCATACATAAAAAAGGAAGCTTTTTGTCTTCAAGAGTTTTTTAAACAAAGGTTTTTTTGAAGTGAAAACTTCTTTAGGCGCGTTGGGCATTTTTGAGATGGGAAAAAACAATTGAACTTGCGACACCGTTACCGACTCCTCATTTTTGTAAACGAGATTGTGCTCTTTATTTATATCACGTTACGGATCAATGTTCTATGCAAGTATTAGGTTTTGGAAGTTTTTTTTTTTTTTGTAAACGCGATTGTGCTCTTTATTTAGAAAAGGTTACGGACCGATTTTCTTTACAAGTATTTTTCTTCCACCAAGGCGATATTGTTCAAGTTTTCACTTCTGTCGGCACTCCCGGAGTGCCACTGTTTTTTTTGGGGTCAAGGAACCCCACATAAAACCTTTATTTAACGTTTTTTCATTTTGCATGGGCTTTGTTTAAAACTAGCAGCTCCCGGCGGTTTCATCCGCATAAGTCTCGATCCTGTAGGAATATCGGTATAAAAAGTATCACATGTCTTAACTCAGATCATGGTACTAAAGGTGTAGCCCCGCTGTGACAGACAGACAACGTAACTTAGTAAAGGAATCCCGTTGGCACCCTTTGCGAGCTTAGCTGTCATTAATGAGACACAATAAAATTTTAATTGTTATCGATCTCCAGGAGAGCTCTTGACAGCCAAGGGGAAAGGGAACCCTAAAAATGGGGCGATGTCACGGGCAATGGCACGATAAGTGCTGCACTGCAGCTACTAATTTTTAAGTACTAATTATAACAACAGACATCGATTACAAGATTATCTGGTCAGATAGTCGAAAAACTCAAAAATAAAATTGACTGCCTAGGTAGTTAACCAAATTATCAACTCGTTTATGACCGAAAACGTTTATTCCACTAGCTAGGAAGTAGCTTGAAAATAAAATCCAGGATATTAAAGTTCTTCTTTTTGTTTTCGTGTGGTTAGTGACTAAGGTGTCAGAGTTTTAAAGCCACCCATTGGCGTTTGACTTGACACATGCCGTCGAGAAATATCTCTCAGTTATGCCGGTTTCCTCACGATGTTTTCCTTCACCGTTTTTAAAGCAAGTTTACGATACGCACATGAATCGGAAAAGTCAGAGATGCGTGCCTTGAGTTCGAAATCGAGACCTATTTTTAAAATCCGCACAGTCCAGTCCAAAATATTTATCATCATCAATTTCTGGCCTTAACCCAATTGAATTTCTGTCGACGAAACATGTTTTGGATTGACAACAACTCACTGTTCACAACTTTTTTCTTTTGGGTGGGAAATTATCAAATAACTTCTTCCGTTCTGGGCGGAGCGGGAGGGCGTGTCAGACTCTTACTGTCTAAAACCCACCCGTGTTCGTTCGGTTGTCCTACTGTTGCCGAGGGCCACGATCTCCCTTCCGGTTTTTTTGGCAACCCCGGCAGGCATCGGTCCTAGCGGACCCCGTCAATTCTGCTGACATCTCTTTGAGGCGCGCGTGGAACACAACGCGCCGTCGACCCGGGCTTGTTCCTTATCGGATGGCAAGCTACCCATTGCTCACCGTCCGCAAGCCCGCGCCCACGGTGGCCGGAAATCGGCAATCCATGCGAACTGTGAGTCTACTTAAAGGTACACCTCTAACTAACCCAACAGATGTGAGCCATATAACGCTGTCAAAATACATCAGTCTATCATTTCTTTGGTCATCCCCTATCCCTATAGTCCACCTTCTCAAAACTAAAGTATCCTTGACTAACTGTGCCCCGCGATTTCACCCGCATATGTTTCGATCCCGTGGGAATGTCGGGATAAAAAGTATCCTATGTCCCAACCTAGGTAATGGTCTATCCATGTGCCAAATTTCATCCAAATTAATTAAGCCGTTTAAGCGCAAAAGCGTAACAAACAAACATGTAAAAATACAAAAAATCGAATCTTTTCTCTTTATTATATTACTAGCGGACGTCACGCGGTTTCACCCGCGTAATTCCCGTGCCCGTGGGAATACGGGGATAAAATATGGCCTATGTTACTCGCTGATAATGTAGCTATCCATTGCTGAAATAATTTTTCAAATCGGTCCAATAGTTTTTAAGTTTATTCATTACATATAAAAATACAAATCTTTCCTCATTATGTAGATTATTTTAGATAATAAAACCTATTTTCTCCACACAGAGGAATCGCAATGGCCAGGAGTGTGCAACATCGGCAAGTTGCAGTCGCCTATCAACATCATGACGCAGGAGACGGTGCTGGACAAGAACCAGGTCCACATCCGAGGACCCCTGGTCTTCCGAGGGTACACGGATGTGGAGCTATCTGCTAGTAATAATGGACATACGAGTGAGTTTAGGAAAATTGCTTTATAATAATTTATTACTACAGTACGACACAACCTAGATGTAGCATCGGCAAAATTCGTAAAACCGATCTCCATCCGAACAGAGTGCGCCTTCAAAATCACCAATCTTTACCACTGCTTTAAGTAAAAATTATCTTTACAAAAACGCAATAACTTGTAAAGTCATATAACCGAATACATTCGTAAAATTGAAATGAATTAATGAAAATTGTGTTGTGTTGTGTGTGTACTGTACATACATGTTATAGCATGTATCAGTATAGACGACCACTGTAAATGCCCTAATTTCTATGACAACTTCATGGAAATTATTCCAACAGAATCGCGTCGCATCGTCGCGTCGCGCCTCTGTGACAGAGCCTTTAGGTTGAATATCACTTGCATGTCATAAAACGACAGTCTATGTTTGCTGTCGAGACTAATATGACAGTTACGAGTAGATCCAATTCAATTCAACAATAATTTATTCTCTCTTCAAAAAATAAAAATGAAAATAAAAATGTTTCGGCTGCATTCCACCTTTGTGAGAGACTGGTGCCTGATATAGGTTTTGGAATTAGCTTTTGCAGGGATACCGTGCAAGAGTCGAAGTTAAACAATATGCATAACAAAAATAAAAACTAAGTAAGAGTTAAAACAATATGCTTAACACAAATAAAAGAAGAAGTAATACCTACTATAAATATGGTATTGAGTCATGTTTTGAGACGATGTCTTCTCCACACAAAAACTTAGGTGTCAACTTGAATAGGGGATCAGACACTATCAGTAATAATGACATTACATTCAAGTAATGTCATTACTGCTGGCAGTGTGCTGGTTGGAATGATGATGTGATCTATAGTTTTACGTCAATATTGGTAGGAATGACAGTAATATTTAATGTCAATAGTACTGATAGTGTCTGGACTCCATAAAGTCTTGTCGTAGCGATAATAGCTGTCAAACAGAGTACTCGCTCAGCAACGCTCGCTTGACGGACAGAACACTCGCTGAGAGTCTCACGCTTGGTACAAACAGATACCAGCGAATAATCGCTACTCACTTTTCGTTAATCTTAGTGGAAAACTATTTTCGTCAAATAACAGATTAAGGTGTGCTAGAGAACTTAGAGCTACAGAGACTAAGCTTAGCTTGGGCTAAAGTTTTCAATTATTGTGTGTGGAAAACTTCAAAGTAGAAACATTTAAAGCATGCCATTGGATATAAATATAATACTCTAGCATTAATGATTATAATATAATACATTGTGATGTTTTGCATGTCAAATGTCTGACTTTGTATTAGGAACTTATTACTGACTATAAGACCAACACTGTACCAATACTTATTGCAAATAAATGATTTGATTTGAAAGTGTTGAAGTAAAATTAAGTAGCTACCCTAGAAATCCCCCTACAGGAAAGCAGACCAAAGATTTTTTTTTTCTGATAAACAAGTAGGTAAGCTAAAATTTATCAAAATTAGGAAAACTTAAACATGCACGGGTACAGGGAAGCATCATTTGGAAGAACAATTTCTAATATCAGATCACTTAGCATATGCATAATAAGCCTATAATGTTCCCACTGCTGGGACACAAGCCTCCTCTCTTCGAGAGGGGGTGAGCTGTAATCTACCACGCGAGCCCAGTGCGGGTTGGTAGATGTCACATGTCTTCGATTCTAGGACATAGGATCTAGGAAGTTTTTCTTCACAGTTTTGAGAGCGATGGTGATGAAATTATTTACACTCTATAATCACATATTTTTATTTGATTATTCATCCTTAATGTCAGAGGGGCTTGTGGCTAAGTAATAACAGCTGCACGGGTCGATCGATCAGGTTAAGCTACGCTTGCCGCGGTTGGTCCGTGGATGGGTGACCATCTTTACATACCAAGTCCCCTCCGTGCCTCGGAAAGCACGTTAAGCCGTTGGTCCCGGCTGTCATTTGTAGATCTTTGACAGTCGTTACGGGTAGTTAGAAGCCCAAAAAGTCTGACAACCAGTCTTACCAAGGGGTATCGTGTTACCTAGTCACTAGGTTGTGGAGGTCAGATAGGCAGTCGCTCCATGTAAAATACTGGTATTCAGCTGCATCCGGTTAGACTGGAAGCCGACCCCAACATAGTTGGGAAAAGGCTAGGCAGATGATGATGATGATCCTTAATGTCAGGCTAATTTATTATCCAAAAAAGGGTAAGGAATAGGAAGGATGTAGAAGGGAAAGGAAATCAAATACAAATGAAGTTTCTTCACAGGAAACGCCGAGCGCTGGAACCTTTCAATCCTTCTAACAGCTTCCGGTCTTAGCTTTGACCCTACTCAAAACCTGCCATGTATGATACTCGTGTGTATTTCATACATCTGAGAGACTTAGTAGATTTCCTGCCTTATGTTAAAAGTTTTTCATGTACGTAATTTCAATAACTCGATAGTCAAAAAGTTTTCTTGGTAGTTGAGCCGGGGTTTATTATTTATTACCTACAAACACATTTCCAGTTAACATGTAATAAAAGAAAGTTCAGACTGAACATTATTTAACGAATAACTCAAAAAAAACTGCCGGAGACGAACACACTTCCAATTATTATCGAAATCAACAAGGCATGATCAGCCATAAAATGTTTCTACTACTGGGAGAGCGGCCTACTTTCTGTGAGAAGCAATCCTCCACGCGGGCCCATTCCGAGTTGGCAGACCAACGAGGCAGACGTGATCAAAATGACTGAAAAGCCATCTTTGTTTCAGTTCAATGGGACATAGCCACAGGTGGTGAAGCTCAATCTCCATGTATGACATACCGAAATTATTATTTTTAACCCCCCACGAAAACAGAGGGGTGTTTAACGTTTTAAACCCCCCATGAAAACAGAGGGGTGTTATTATAAGTTTAACGTGTGTATCTGTGTGTCTAACTGCGGCATCGTAACTCTCAAACGGCTGAACCGATTGTGTTTTTTTTTTTTTTTAAGTTGTCTTGTCCATGTAATTCAATGACTCGAACATAACGACTTTTATTTAGAGATAAAAGTCAAAAAGTTTTAGTTTCTGAGCAGAGATTTATCCACTTTCACATTTGTCCAGTTATCATTACAGGATCACCCTATTGCCATTAACTTGACAAAAATTCAAACTGCAGACTGAAAATCATCTTTTTTTTCAGCGAAATGGGCCGGAGTCAAAGGTGCTTCAGCTCCAATTCTATCTGGTGGTCCCCTGATAGGCAACTACACCTTCCTGCAGTTCCACTTCCACTGGCTGTCAGAACACGCCATTGATGGCATGAAGTAAGTGAAAAACAATTATTTTTAGACCAGTGCCATCATAGTAACTTGTGATAAAATACGCAGGATTTCTAATTAACTACATATTAAAGCAATATTAGGTATGTGGATGGATTTAGTAATTATTATTATTAGATACGCTTAAACTAAGCTTACCTTTGCCCTAGCCTTTCAGGGTTTCAAAAAATAAATAAGTAGGACATATAAATTGAATTTCTTTGATAACAAGTAAGTAAATAGCCAAACTCTGAGCCAACTCAATTTAGATTACCATCGACACTGTAAGAAGATGTAAATGAATGGGTGGTTAATGTTCTATTCCAAGTCAACCCACTACATCCACTATACAATGCAAGGTCACAAAATATTTAAAAAGCTAACCAATTCAACATTTGAAAGCGAATCGTTCCTCTGAGCAAAACCTTTGCTATACGAGCTTTTTTACGACTCTTTTACAAGACTGTATCTTTACAGAAATCTGAACATGAAAGGGTGACCTTTCCCATTTCGCACCTTTTCATTCCCAGCTCACCCCAACCCCTTTCTCTACTAACGACGCCAGTACGTGACTTTGCATTCACTGACCTCCCCTATTTTCTGTAACCCTAGTCATTGAATACAATATTGCAATTCATTTATTTGTGCAAGCCGTTGTGTATTCATTCAATGTTGCACCCAATTGTTTGTTTTATATTGCTTACAATTTAATAATTAAATAGATTGATAATTATTTAATTTATCAATTAGAGGACATGGACAACCTATTGAATCAATTGTAATTATTAAAAGATGCACCTAAAGCTGTGGGCCGACCACGTCCGTGCGCGGTACGGGAGGGGTGACAGTTGTGACAAGTTGACAAATCACTGAGCTCTCGCATCACGACACGACCCCTCCCGCACCGCGCAGCTACCTCAGGAACGGACTCAGTTAAGCGGTCGGCCTAAACCTACTGTAGTATCTTAGGACTCAAAAGAACAAATTAATGTATTCAGCTCTTCTAGTTAAACAATCGAAACAAAACATTTCATCTATCACAGACACAATGAGTTTTTCCGGTCGGATCCCTTGATCTAATCCCCTTTTTTTTGGGTGGGAAATTATAAAGGGCGTGTCAGACTCTTACTGACTAAAACCCACCCGTGTTCCTTCGGTTGCCCTGTTGCCGGGAGCCACGATTTCCCTATCGGTTTTCTTCGAACCCCCGGCAGGCATTGGCCCTAGCGGACCCCGTCAATTCTGCTGACATCTCTTAGAGGCGCGCGTGAAACACAACACGCCGTCGATCCGGGCCTGGTCCTTATCGGACGGCGAGCTACCCATTGCTCATCGTCCGCCAGCCCGTGCCTACGGTGGCCGGAAATCGGCTCTTGATTCCCGACGCCCAGGGCGTCTCCTCCTGCGGCGGTTAGGTGCATGAGGGTGCGAAGTTTGCCTCTCCCTCACGCGTTCCGCCTCCTCCTTCGAGAGCATTATCGCTTCGCAGAAGGAGATGACGGCCTCCCATCACTATTCACCCCTTTCTTTCATATCATCATCTTTCTCTAAATCCATGCGAACTGTGAGTCTACTTATAGGTACACCTCTTACTAACTATATTTTAATTATAATTATATTTTGGTTATAATTATGTTTTAATTCCTGTATGATCAACTACAAACTTTGTCATTCCGATCTAATCTCCTTACTCTTTTTGACAGGTAAGTACAGTCAAGAAAAAAACAGTTGTTCATGTAAAAAAAATCGTGTTGTGTTTTGACAAGACGAAACTCTTCTGTCAGGAGGAAAACGCCTAGAGATAGTAGAAAATTAGCCTACTGACTAACAGACTGTTGTGTGGCGAGTGTGCGTCCTATCATTATAATTTTTATAAAGTGATGGTATGGCTGTCTTGACTCAGTCTGGGCCTATAACCTCATTGTTTATTTCATACAAAAAATAACGCATTTACTACGTATTCAATAATCCTGATAATTATTAAGTAATCAAATTACCAGTGCATTCACCTGCTATAACCGGTATGGAATGTCACTAAAAACCTTGGTTTTACGATAAAAATAACCGATAATAATATTAAGTAATTATACTAGATATTTTTGATATTATTTAAATGCAAGGTTTTTTACATTGTTTCTGTTATATAATTTGCGTAATAGATAATATTAAATTTAAAATAAGAGATAACATAGATAGTGTGATAATGTCATTAGATAGGTAAATTTTAACTTCCGCTACCTATATTTTCAAATGTAAGATGTCTGCTTTTATAGAAGAGCTACAGACTCCTACAAAAGCGGCGGCCGCCACATATATCGGCCGCAATGACGGCCGTGATAAAAATTATGGCAGCGGGGTTTGACATTACGTTGTCAAAAAAACGCTCTCTAGGAACACACCAACTTACTTTCATAAAGGTTTCAGTGACGTCATTCGACTTTAAATTGCGGACGTTTCTTAAGTGCCCTTGTTGGTTTAGTTTGTTTTTTTTTGTTTTTTTTTTTTTGGGCGCTTTGTGGCGGCCATCGCAGTCTTTACTCTTTAAGAGCTTTAAACTTTTTAGAAAACCTTTATGAGAAACGGTCATGTTGCGGTAAAGAGATATAGGTACTCAGCAAAGTTGGTAGTGGGGCTGATTTTTCAAAGTGTGCAGGACGTTTCTTTCGAAATAATGTTAGTCGTGGTGGGTTCTTAAATTCCCACAAAATCATTATACATCATTATCTGCATTTTCGCAACTATGTTGGAGTCGGCTTCCAGTCCAACCAGATGCAACTGAATACCAGTATTTTACATGGAGCGACTGCCTATCTGACCTCGAGTAGACTTGAAGAAAACTAAATCACAAGTTCTGACTTGTTTTGACCGCTACCTACTTTACATCAAAACAGCCTTAATTAATGACGATACAGAACTTAAATTTGTACGGCACTCTGTAATGGGGCAGTCAGCCACACTAAAACGGACACACTAAGCAATTCCTTTAAAAGCAATTCATTTTCTGAATTCCCAGCAATTTTTCTATGGTGACACATATTTTAGCGGAGTCATATTCAATTCATTTCAGAATCATATTTGGTGTAAATACTGCCGCATGAAAAAATTAAGTCCGTAATTTTACCGGATAATTTTTCTTTACAGTTTTTATTATTAATCAAATGAGATTTTTATTTTTTTATTTCTACAGTTTAAATTTTATTTCAATATAATAAATACAAAACTGTCAAACAGATGAATTGTGTAATATGAATTGAACGCAGATAATCATATTATGAATTGTCAGTTTGTGACAGTTTGTGTTTCATAATATTTATCATATTATGATTCTGCCAAAGCGGCCGTTTTAGGCTCCCCTGGCTTATCACCAAGAGTCGTTGGCATGAGAGAAGGTGTGACAAAGGAATGTAAATCATCACAAAACTGTCCAAAATACAGTAATCTTTGTACAAATCAAATCGTACAATATTATGTCACCTGTGATAAGTGGGTATCAGCAGCGTTTGTGTAAGGATTAGCTGTATGCTCTGTGGCGTGTGAGTGACATTTATTTGTTCCCCAATTTTGGCATGTAGTAGTTACTGCCGGTTTCTTTCCACCGTCGAGCAAGGTTTTAGCAAAGAATTGTTTGCGTACGCGCAAATTTTAATAATTGAATGAGATAGTATTTCTAACCAGAATTTTTAATGCTATGAGTTCAAATAGGCGGTGCAATCCAATAAAAACTTGATTTTATCAACTAAACAAAGGACAAACCAGAAAAAAAAACTAATTTTTATTATTTTGTTTTACTACCTAATCAGATAAAAATAATTAAGTATGTAAACACGAAATAAAAGAAATGAGCTACTGTTTCTTCAAACACATATACCTAAGTAGGTAAAAATAGCATGATATAAATTTTACGACACAACCAACAGAAGATTTTTTCTAATAATTGGGCTTATTTTCGAAGGCACGGGGAAGAATGCACGAGACATTTGAACTTTGTCTCAAGTCTAGACAAAGCGTCTTCGACGCCTCTGATTTTAGAGATGTTCAATTCTCTAATGTTTATTATCTGACCTCCTACCAACAAAAAAACCTGTATTAAGGGGACGATAACTGACTTTTAATGATTTTATATTGAAGAAGACATCTAAACGAGTAGTGTTAGTGATTTGAAAAAAATATATGTTAAATTAGAGCGTTTTTTTTAATATTTTAATATAGGTATATTTTTGATTATGTTTATATTAAATAGTGAAATTAATTTGTAAAGTTATGTCTAACGCGGATAAAAAACTGAGAATGACGGAAAATCTATCAAGTGTATTTTTCTGAAAACTTCACCATTTTAAAGATAATTAAATTATCAATCTTTTAGTGTACGTTTTTTATTAAAATACCTTTTGTTTTACGTGTAATAAATAAATAATGCGTCTAATTTGGAACAACGCTCCTTGATGGGCGAGTCCTATTACTGGCTGGACGTACGACGCGTTGCGTGAGCTCAGTACAGAACACGCAAACTAACCTTTCAAGGTCACTGTCATATATCTGCGTCTTAATCGAAGGCTTTTGTCACTAGGTATCCCCTGGAAGTCCACATGGTGCACATCAAGACTGGTTTGACTATGGAAGAGGCCATGCAGAGATCTGATGGATTGGCTGTCATTGGTGTGTTCTTTATGGTAAGGAGAAAACTTACTTTCTTCATTTTAATATTAATGATCAGGATTCATAAATAAGACTCTGAAATCTAGTAACGCTACTGTCATAAGAAAGCACAGGTACCATGAAGGCAAACATGACGATACAAACTGGTCTTAATATCACCAACTTCAAGTAAAGAAATTGTATATAAGAGAATGTAAAGATGTCTGCCTTTTCACTGTAAAGAGTCACGTTTTTGTTTCTTTTTGCCTGAAATGAAATGAAATTGTTTATTCTGTAAATAAGATATCGGAATCACTTTTACACGTCATATAAAAAAAATATTAAAAATAAGCTAGATGAGTTCGGCCTTTCCTGTCTGACTACTCTGAAAAGAAAGGCCGAAAAAAACTCAAAGGTCGCAGTTTCTTTTAAAGTCCAGACATAATCTTGGTCAGCCCATATGAGGACCATGTAGATTAGTATCTGAAAAGGTCTTTTAAGGAAAAAACCACACAGAATTGAGTGGACCTGTCCAGTCAGTGCAAGCATTTGTCAGTAATCGTGGAGCTCAACTCAGAACATAAGGAGCTCAACTCGACGAACAATACCAAAGAAAAGACATTTGGGTAGGCCGCATAAACTACTCAAACTGCCAGACCATCACTAAAACTAGCAGAGAAATAAAAATAATATCCACATAGTCCTCACATTCACAATAATTTAAATAATATAATACTTTACAAAGTAATCATGTCATTTCGAATATAATTTCCGACAATGTTGATTTTACATAATAATTAAAATGTCTAGTTTTATGGTTTTATCACAAGGCTTAGTAGAGTGAGCAGTTCAATCCCAAGCTTTTCTATCTTCTAATTAATCTGAAATTGTATAGTACCCTTTTTTAGAAAGTTTGGTTTCGATAGAGATTTTAAATCGTTTAATGGGTAAGTTTCGAATGTCAATGGGAAGTTTATTGTTAAAAGCCGGTTGCCTGACCTTTCCAGGACAGTATAAAATCTCCTGTAATCCTAACAAATGTTTCTTCATTGTAGATAAGCAAAGGGTACAACAGCGGGCATGCTCTGGAGCAGCTAATACCATTTGTGCCCTACATCACCAGCAGCGCCCAAAACCAGACCGAGAGTCATAGTCTTGATATCACGTAAGTACGCACTTGGAAATAATCAGTAAGAGCCTGTTTTACAGTTTCTGCATAGACACTAACTATCAGACACATTCAAATTCTTCTTCATTTTTAATTATTTTTACCTGTTGTGTATAGTAATCTTAGTCCAGGTGCATCGTCTTCACATCTAATATATTTAATGTATACAAAATATTGTAAAACATTTTAAAAGAGTAACGGTGGAGTTTCTTGCCCATTCTTCTCCATAAGAAAACTACGTTTTGGAAAGGGCGACTAGATGGACCGATGATCTTGTGAAGGCCGCAGGAATCCGCTGGATGCGGAAAGCACAGAATCGGTCGAAGTGGAGGTGCTTGGGGGAGGCCTATGTTCAGCAGTGGACGTCTTTGGGCTGAAATGATGATGATAATGACTAGAATCAATAATTTTTTTTGTAATTTTTGACGTTCCAAAGTGCCTTATAAGTGCCTAATTGAAATAAATTATTTGACTTTGACAAAAATGTAATTCTGATCTCCCAAATAAGTTAACACAATTTTTCGAGAGCTGATGATATAGATCTAGGAATTTTGAGCAGGATTATTATTTTCACTTCTTTGACAATCGCAGTACATGCATAAATAAAGTCTTTTGTAAAACATGATCACGAATTAAGGACTCCAGTTGATAATTAAAATGTCTAATGACCTCCGTACAAAATTTGTTCTACTACCTACTACTACAAACTGATTAAGGGAAGGAAGACAATTGTGGAACTAATTATAACTGTAAGGGCGTAAGGGTGACGAAAACTATTGAAGACAATAGCAGGTGGCTTTAGTTGCGGTAAAGTACTTTAATACTCTGTCAAGAACAAACCAGTCGAAGTATATGTAAAACACAGACTACAAAAAAATAAACCTTTCTAATCTTATTCTTTTCTCTTATCAACATGGACTTTATTTGCCATACAACATGTAAAAAAACTCTCTCCAATCCGAAAGGGCACATAGGTAGGTACTGTAATAACATTACCAAAAAGTTTTTTAAGCTATTGCATAGCTTTTACCGCGGGCTTTGAGCGCGGCGACCGAATCAAGAAATTTCGTAACGTAACGAAAATAAAACCTAACACCCTCCCCTCCGCCTACCATGTAATGACGGTTCCCATGACAACATCACGTTGTCATGGGAACCGTGATGTTGTCATGAAGGTTACAAATGCTATGCAATAGCTTTACCGCGGCAGTCCCCGAGTGTCACACGTTTTTTTTACCATTATTATTGAAACTAAAAAAGTTTTTGCAAGGTATTTAAAATTCATATTTTTAGTACATAGATTACCCCAAATCCATTACAAAATTATAAAATTTTCAACAGGGGTCATAAGTTATGACTTGTAAACACCCGCTAACCGACGACGGCCGCCCGCGCCCCTTGTAATAACCCGGTAAAATTGCCCAAATATTTTCAATATCTCTTCTTTATTAACAGGCGTCTGCTGAGCCATGAGCCTCAGTCCTACTACACGTACCACGGGTCCCTCACCACTCCTATGTGTCAGGAGATCGTCACCTGGATCGTCATGGATAAACCGCTATTCATCACCTCAGAACAAGTAAGAATTCATTTAATTGAAGGATATTCAGTACTATCGACGCAAATAATTCTCTTCCCTGGATACCCAGTATTTCTGGCACAGTTTCGCTGAAAAAAAGACAAAATTATTTTTCTTTATTGTTCTTACTGCTCAAATCAAAGACAACGCGAGAGATCCACTGCCTTAGAACTATAAAACTCACTCCAAACGAGTATCTAACAAAACTCAATCTCTTTTTCTCCCTCTAGTACAAAATATTCACCAACGTGGACGTTGGTGGTGATTACAACTACAGGAGCCTTCAAGCACTCAACAACAGGGTCGTCTACCGCTCCATAGCCTCGGCTGCCTCTATCTTCGCGCCAACAGTCCCTGGTACCTTGCTCAGCCTTCTCTCCTGCCTCTCCACGACCCTGGCTGCAGGAGTCAACAAAGGCGTTGGTGCTGTCTTGAACATCAAGCGAAAACTCTTTGGAGATAGCATCAAAAAGTGCGTGAAACTTGCATAATTCGATTTGGACTCTAAAGGCCTACCTCAGCACCTCCTGAAAACTCCTGGTTACTTGATCTAACTGAGAATTTTTCTGGCGGAAAGTGCTAATCTGGAGGTGATATGATAGATCCTTATTAATTTAGTATATTGACGAAATTTTAGGAACTGCCAAATAAAATATTTGTGATTTATTAGGATGCCAAAAGTGATATGTTTCGGCATATAGCTGACTTCTCTCTCTTCTTAAATGATAAAACTATTAGTTTTTAAGTGCCATATTCCTATCTAATTGGTAAAGAGGTCAGCAATCATTTTTTGTGCAGTGATTTTAGTAATGTTAGTGTCGTACAGGTGCATTACAAAAACGATTATTCGAAGTTCTCAAAAAATATTCTGCCAGAGTCATAACTTTTGGCAAAAATATTGCGTAATATTATATTTTCTTCTATAATCTATGTAAAATAAGTACCTAATCAATTATTGCCGATCGGTGATAATGGTAATAAGTAATGCCAGTAAATTTTCGCCATTTCATTCTATGCGGATAATTTTATCTTTCGCTAGATCCAGGCGAAGATTTTGCATTAGCTATATGGAGCTATACGTTATCATAATTCTTCGCTAATGACCACTAAATTTAGGACGGTCATAAATATTAAATATTATGTATTATCGCCGATTTCTAGTCATCAGCAATATAGATTGTTTTACTAATCTCACTTACGTGCACGTGTTGATAAAATATTTGAGATGCAAGATTATGACATCACATTTAGTGATTGTCACGCGATTTCATAAGAAACAAAAATTAAATTAGTTTTTAATTACTGGATTATGTTGACGTTCCGCTATTGTGACGTAGTTCTGAAATAGCATTATATTTTTTGTGATAATATCCGTTGCTATCGGTATAAAAGGTTTTTTTTACACCCGCACAATTTTCTTGTTTTAATATAAAATATATTCTATGACACTCCGCAATATTGAAGCTTCCCATTAGTGAAAGAATTTTCGGAATCATTTCAGTAGTTCTGAAGATTACCACCTACATACAAACTCACAAATGTTACCTCTCTATAATAGTATACTAGCTGTTGCGCGCGACATCGTTCGCGACCCAGAATGAAAAGTATCTTATATCCTTCTCCAGGTCATGGTCTACCCATGTGCCAATTTTCATCCAAATCTGTTCAGCCGTTTTAGCGTGAAAGCGTAACAAACAAAAAACCAAATGTTTTCTCTAAAAATACTAGCTGCGCCCCGCGGTTTCACCCGCATAAGTTTCGATCCAGTGGAAAAAAAAAAAGTATCCTATGTTCTTTTCCAGGGCATCATCTATATACTCGTATGTGCCAAATTTCATCCAAATCCGTTCAGCCGTTTTAGCGTGAAGGCGTAACAAACAAACTTACTTTCGCATTTATAATATTAAGGATTAACGAATCATTTGACCTACCAATCGCAAGTTTAATTCATTATTTTCAAAAGCCATCTTTTGTATCTGAGTGTTTCAAAGAATTGTAATAAAAAAGATAATAATCCGCAAATGAAAACCAGTTTAATTCCCATTCAGCATATTTAATTTAGATTGTATCGAATTGAATTTTAATTAGCCCTTATCTTACATTTTGATATATCGCGTGCAAAAATATAGCACATGATTGGACACGTGAATAATAGAAACCGTCAAAAAAAAAATCACTTTTTTTAATTAATGTTTTTTTTTTGTCCTAACATGGGTCCGATGTAACTGAGCTAAATGCCCAAGTCCCAATACTTTACGCCCTATCATAATAGTATGAAATAATTTACTAATAATATTATGTATGACATTTCTCAAAATATTATGTTCGGGTATATTTACTACTAGGGTACTGTTCGGGTATTGTCACATCTTATTCATGTACGAAATAGCGGTTACCCATCATAAAGTGATTCTGCTCAACGTCACAGTCATTTAATCAGAATATCAAATTATATCTCTAATAATGTAGTTATAGGATTATCCCAATGCAATATAATACTATTACTCCAATAAATATGATTTATTGGTGTAATAATTATTTTAATTTTATTATTAGATTTAGTAGGTGTTTGTGACGTATTTAATCTTAAGTGATATCGTAAATGTAAATAAATTGTAATCATAACGGCTTTGTTTAGTTGGAAAATAGTTGACATTTTCGTTATTTCATTTGTAAATATTTGCTTATTTTCGAAAGAATGCATGATAAGATTTATTATTTTTGTAAATTATTATCACCTATTATTATTTTAACAACTATTACAACGATAATTATTGTATAAAAAAGGTTTTATTTTATGAATTAATACATAATCGGCTGTGAAATGTAAACGATTGAAAAACGAGTGAGTGATAATGTGTTACTATTAAGTTTAAAAAAGTCTTTACAGTATATCGTAAATCATAAAAATATATGACAAATTAATAGAAGTTAATTGGGTATTTTATTTCTTTATCATTACCTACTTCATTTTCTAGAGCATGGCTATCTGATGAGTGTGCGTTAGTTTTTTTTAACACTGTATCAGCTAATTTCCCCACTAATTATCCATGCATCCATTATCAATCATATATTCTTCAATGGAATAGATAATATAATCAGTAGCTTATTCTATGAATGGCAATACCAAAATGTACGACGGCCAGCGGGGTACTTGCGCAACACACAGTGACAGGAGCAATGGCTTTCATTTTGACAGTTCAACAACATTAATTGCGTTATTTACGTTGTTGAGCAGACAACATTTTCGAACATATGAAGCATTGGATTAGTAATATCCTTCAAAATCATTGAAATTGTGATTGAGTGTGTGACGCAATTAGGATGCTGAACATTCTGGATAGTCAGCCCAAGTTGACTATCTCATACATACGTATTATCTTCACCATGACATGGTAATATTTTAAAAGACCTCGAAACAAAGAAAGATGGCGCACTTCAATTGACTAAGCAACTGATTATTTTTTAATCGACTTCTTGGAGAAATCGAGGGAACTCTTCAAATATTATAGGCACATCTATAGCGATTTCGGTATTTTTGATCAGTAGTTGACAAGGCTATTGTAACTTAGATAAATTACAAACCAACCCACTAAAAAGTGACAAAAAAAACTTTTTTACAAAAAATATAACCGACTTCCAAAATACAAAGTGAAAAATAACTTTAATTTCGGAAATCGGTGTCAAAAAATTAAAATACTGATTCAAAGACACCGACTTCCGAAATTAAAGTTATTTTTCACTTTGTAGTTTGGAAGTCGGTTGTATTTTTTGTAAAAAAGTTTTTTTATCAAATCGTCTTGAAGACCTAGACAAGAAGCGCCAAAAGGGCAAAAGTTGGCCAAAGCCTTCATATTCATAAACATACAACGATGCTGATCGGCTCTTCTGTACACGGTATGACAGGGTTTTAAAGACTTTGGTCTTCAAAACCCTAGCTTTGCTAGTCATCAGAGAGCTCACGATAGGAAAGAAAATGAGTCTAGGTCACTGTCGCCGGATACGGTGAAAAGGACTGACTGTACAGGGTGGTAGGGACATTGAAGTGAAAACTTTTACCATGGATTCAGTACATAATTCCAAAACTTTTTTTAAAAAAAAAATTTTTTTTGGGCAAGAAATTATGGAGGGCATGTCAGACTCTTACTGACTAAAACCCACCCGTGTTCCTTCGGTTGCCCTTTTGCCGGGGGCCACGATCTCCTTTTCGATTTTCTTCGCAACCCCGGCAGGTATCAGCCCTAGCGGACCCCGTCAATTCTGCTAACATCTCTTTGAGGCGCGCGTGGAACACAACACACCGTCGACCCGGGCCTGGTCCTTGTCGGACGGCGAGCTACATTCCGAACCCCCCTGCATTTAAATTTTTCGTCGGTTATAAAAAAAAATCAGTTTCATAAAAAAGTGCAATACCTACGCGATTAAAATGTATGGAACAGCAGTTTTTTTTAAAATAACTGACGAAAAATTTCAACGCAAGGGGTTCAGAATCATGTACTGAATCCATGGTAACAATTTTCGCGTCGATGTCTCTCCCACCCTGTATATTCACTACGACATGGTCTAGATCTATTCAAGAGTTCGTACCGATACGAAAGAAGAACACAAATCCTCGTGTATTAGGTATATCATCGTCCTCTCCCTGCCCTTGTTCCAAGTTACGTGGGGTTGGCGCACACTTTTTCTCTTTCCAATCTCCCCTGTCAACCGTCACGCTATCACTCACTCCCTTCGCTTTCATATCATATATTTATTATGTTTCGTGTATTAGGTACAAACCCAGATATTTAGGTACCTAGGTATATCAAACAAACATAATATTATCATAATTTTCAATCGAAATTCATCAATCTCTCCTTATCAATATTGATATTGGTTCAGAGTATTTTTGAAGCTGATAATTTAACCGCAAAGCTAATTAAGTTCGATGACTTCTGTAGCCTAATTTAACCTAATTAAAAAGCAGGGGACTAGCACAGAAAAATAAAAAGAGAGGCAAGCATAGGGACAGGCCAGGCAGGAGGCTAGCATAGGACAAGCCATGACTGGCTGGTATGGCTTCGATTCCCAGATCAGGCAAAAGGTGATTGGATTTTGCCATTTTTTCTGTAGCAGCTCAGAATCTGAATTATAACTTCAGCCCTACTACATGGGACTTAGACATACATAATCTTATGAGACTAGGTGAAAAATGAAGAAAAACGATAACACTTAACAGCAGTGTATCAAATCATTTTGAATACGTCTTTAAATTTGCTTCCACAGTGGGAGGCAATTCTGAAAACTGATGAAAACAAAATATGCTGCAGCTACATTACAATCGTCAAATAAGTTTTATCTGGGGAATAAATATGACAGTTTGACAGTTTTTGTATGGAAAATATGTCAAACCGCAATTTTTTATTCTTGAGATAAAAGTTTTCTGGCGATTAATAAATCGGCCCTCAGTCGGTTTTCTTTGCTTACCGTACTTACTAAACAAACACCCCAGTCTAACCCTTTGGTAATACATAGAAAGGTGAGTATACAGGTAGGTATTGTCAAAAACTGTTAATTATTTTTACTCCATCAATTGACTAATCAATTCCTTGAATTGTCAAAGAAAGATAATTATAATTCATCAAGCTTATCAACTATTAATTAGTCATGACTCAAATTCTGATTATTACTTATTAGATAGATGAGGACTGAATGGTTATTGAGGAATTCAATCTAATTGTTTATTTTCTAGAAGTTTCTTAACGATAAAATTATAATAATAACGCCCCACCGCCGTATCTCTACGTTAAAGTCATGGTGGGGTTTGCGCGCTCCGAACTCTGGGTCTGTGCTGGTAGAGTTTGCTTTACCGAAACAGGTCTACAGGGCCTCTGGAATGAGGAGCCAGACCAAGAGATGTGGCGAGCTGTCGGGCAGGAGCGACTCCACGGACCCTATCTCCCGGGAGAAATCTTGTTCCTCACCTCTGACTTGCCTTTATTGGCCGGCTGGAGTGAACACCGACGAGGAACGGAGGTCCCACCTCATTCTTGCCTTAATTGGCCGGCTTGAGTGCCTCTCCACTCCTCAAGCACCTCAGGACATGTTGCCCCCTTGTTACTACGTTACTATGTGCTAGCGACAGTTTTCGGGGGCCCATTATTGAGTGTGCAAGTTACCCCCGGCCATTTTATTCTTATTAATATTATTTATTTATTAAACAAACTTTATAAAAATCTTAACGTAAGAACAATGCCCCGCAAAACCACTTTCACGGTTTGTCTGTGGGAACAGAACAAATCAAATTATAAATCAGGATTATTATTAGTGCGGACACTTAAATTCCACTTACTGCATGCACATCTATAGTAAGAAACGAAAATATCCTTACATCAAATGAATTATATCATTAAAAAAAACTACCAAATCACTCATCTGCTCTCCCTCAACAATCTGCAAACCACTTTCCTAAGAACATCGCTTACAAACTCCTGAAAAAGAACCGCTTAAGTAACTTGGCAAATGCACCCTTCATTTCCTGACTTCTTATATCAGCAGGCAGTTGGTTGAGAAGATATGGTACTCTTTTATCAAGCGTTCGGTCGCCAAAATAATGGCGAATAATGCTGTATAGTAGGTATATAACATTGGTCAGGCAGGGGCATAGTTATTCCATAGTTCAAGATAGCAAATCCACTATAGCCACCCCACTATAGCCCAATATGTTTTGTTTCCATGTACTGCAATAGTCCTGCACCAACCAGGGGTTGTCCTTGGATGCACTTGCATAGTGCATACAGGGACAATCGTCGGTTGGCTTTGGCCTCCCATACGGCTTCCAAAGGACCGAAGATTTGTTAAAAAATAAATAACAATAATAATACCATTTATTTCAGGCGTCACATGCCCATAGAAAAATACCTTAATCTAAACATACATACTCACATCTTTTTTAAAAATTATTGAAGAAACTTTTAATTTGCGGCCGTGATCATTTCTACCATCCGTTCGTTGCCAGTGGATTTTTAAATCAATTAATTCTGTAGAACTTAGGTTTGGTCAGCAACGAAATTCGGTTGATATTTCGGATATTTAAATCATCTATATTGAAAACAAGATAATGAAAATCGAAATATATATTAAACTAGTGACCCGCCCCGGCTTCGCACGGGTATAAACCGGGTATACATATAAACCTTCCTCTTCAATCACTCTATCTATTAAAAAAAACCGCATCAAAATCCGTTGCGTAGTTTTAAAGATTTAAGCATACATAGGGACAGAGAATGCGACTTTGTTTTATACTATGTAGTGATGAGGAATCTTCAAGTCAACTCTTAGCTTTACTTGAAATGCTGAAAATAAGTGTAACTACTGAATTGTTTTGTGTCTATTTGGACGAAATGTAGATAAAAGTAATCGACTTTCGGTGGTGATCATACCTACATGATGTGGAGTCAGTATAAGTATACACTTACTGTACACTTAATAACAATCATAATGATCAGTATAGTTAAGGACACACAAGGCTATTTTAAGACCATTTATCTTGGACATCATAATTTGCCTAGTCTTTTCCCATCTATGTTGGAGTCGGCTTTCAGTCTAACCGGATACAGCTGAATACCAGTATTTTACATAGAGCAACTGCATGTCTGACCTCCATAACCCAGTTACTGGGTATCACGATACCCCTTGGTACTACGTTGTCAGACTTTTGGGGCTCGGAGTACCCGTAACGACTGTCAAAGATCTACGAATGACAGTTGCGACCAATTAGGGAAGCGACCAATGTTACACACCTGCAACTAAGATTATCTAGATTAATGGATTATATCTATTGGTAATGACCTAATAATAGTTTATCGCTTTTAATAGACATATTATCGTAAGGGTATTATACAATCTCGATTCAAGTTAATTAATATGATAACTGCATGGCCACTGGTCATAGTCACTAAAAGCGGTACCGAGCAGTCATAGATAGAAGATTTTTTTTTTCAAATAGTTCTTTGCGAACAGTACGAGTCTTTAAAACGGTTCAAACGCATCTAGTATTGACCTTGTTTTCTTTCTCTTCAAGATGGAGACTATCCTAGACTTAGTTATTAAAATTATTATTTCTAAATATATTATGAAATAAGGCATTCATAAAATTAAAGATACCTAAACATAGCCAATTATCTTCAAAGTTAAACGTATCTATTGATAATTCTATTTTTAGTATTTTAAATACTTTGCAAAACAAAGATAAACACTATAAATACATCGATTATCATGTTATGTTCTTTATTATCAGCCCTGAAACATTAATTAATAAACTTGGCCGCCCAATTTACTTCCAAAACGTAGGTTATGAATGAAGGCATAATCAGACATTTCGTTTTGTCAAAGGATTAGTAATCGCAATTAAAATTACTTACGTCTAATGGGTGAACAACCAAAGAAAGGCAATCGCATGCAGCTGAAATGAGAATGCTAAGAGAGTTCTATGTTACGTTCTGTTATGGGGTTTGGTTTCCGCACTTAGTCCGTCAGGTGGACCATTGTGCGTGGCACATGGCGGCCGTTTAGTGGTTATTCCAACCAGCCCACCTCCTTCCAGAAGTTAATTAAAACTCCTGGTCTGTTCAGAACATCTGTAAAAGATCTGGGTGACCCGAGGGTTTCTGTTCTAATCTGGGTAACACCTGTGCATTCGAAGAGCCAGTGCGCCACGGTTTCCTCAGCCTCCATGCATGCCCTGCACAGAAGACTGTCCGTTATGCCTATTGTGTGGAAGTGTTTGTTTAGCGAGCAGTGACCCGTGATGGTCCCCGTCATCAGGCGCAGGCCATTCCTGTCAAGGCTTAATAAACGCCTGGTTAGCCTGCTATCCAAAGGTGGTGATGCTAAGAGGGTTGTGTGATGTTACATGAACGAATAGAATAAGAAATGAGTATATATTATGAGGTCGTCTAAATATGGCACCGGTGACTGAAAGTTGTGTGGAAGTTGATAGTCTTGATCCGGAGGAATGAGGAAAATGTCGTGAGGAAAGTTTTGAGTATGAATGTGGATGGCTATAAGAGTAGGGGAAGACCAAAGGAACGATGGATGGACTGTGTGGAAGGAGATGACGACTGATAGAGAAGTATGGAAGAGAAGAAATCTTGCGCCGACCACAAATATTTGAATAAGTGCAAGAGAATTATAATGTCTGGGTGAACACCCACGCGAAGTCTAGCATGGTTTAATCTCTGAATTGGCCCAAGCTACGAGCCGCAGCAGATTCAATTCCTACGCGAAACAATAACTTTATTAACTAGCCAAAATGACTTCACCCGGGAGTGTAAATGCAGTGCTGTTCCACAAACAATGGGGCACTTAATATCGTGTCCAGCGGTGGCTTAGGGTCCTGTTGTCTGCACGTTACAGGAACTGATGGACGTGATTGAAGGTGCCAATCTTGTAGCTATTTCTAGACTGACCCTATTTAGATTGCCATCGACACGTTAAGAAGAAGAAGAATGGCCAAAATACTGCCGGGTGCTTGTTTATATGCTAGATCCACTAACACCACTAGACCTGTGTCTGCGCAAACACTTGTGCACCATAAGATCTCCCGCGCTGAAAACTGGTCTCCGCTGAGATTGATCGCCTTGGCCAAATCTCTGTTTGGAGGACTACAATACAGTGTGAGTCTACATATCGAAATGGGGAATCTATGCTTAATTTTATCGACGGAAAAATATTTTAAAAATCTAAAGATTATTTTTTATTTTTTGTGTTTTTTTTTAACAAAACGGTGTAACTTTTAAACTAAATGATCTATCGCGATGAAACAAACTCCATAGTGATTAGAAGTAATTAGGAGTCCTCATAAAATGAAAATTGAGAAAAACAAAACTCGGAAAATCAGTAAATCAGCAATTGTGAAAATCAGTTTTTTTTTCATAATTTTTTCCAGTAATCGTAAAATTTCTCAATAAGACGCCCCATTCATCATCATCATTTTAGCCGAAAGGCGTCCACTGCTGGACATAGGCCTCCCCCAAGCACCGCCACTTCGACCGATTCTTTGCTTTCCGCATCCAGCGGATTCCTGCGGCCTTCACAAGGTCATCGGTCCATCTTGTGGGAAGCCTTCCAACGCTACGTCTCTCCAGAACCTTTCGGCCCCATCGGCCATCCTTTCTGCGAGCAATGTGCCCTGCCCATTTCCACTTAAGTTTGGCAATTCTTCGGGTTATGTCGGTTACCTTGGTTCGCCTACGGATCTCTTCATTTCTGATTCGATCACGTAGAGAAACTCCAAGCATAGCCCTCTCCATTGCCATTGGGGTGAATTTTAGCCTTCTGATAAGGCCCATTGAAACCCTTTTGAGAAAAGAGAAAAATTGAAACGTAACTTAAAAAATTACAAAATATTTAGATTTTTTTAAAGTTTTTTGCCGTCGATAAAATTAACTATAGATTCCCTTATTTCGATATGTGTACATTATAAAGAAAGACTCACACTGTATATGATAAATAGGTAAACACTACGTGGAAGAGGGGTTCTTATATAGGACGATGTTATTCAAATAAAACAAAATAAAAGAAAAAGTTCTTTGATAGAAATAATTCTATCTTTCTATAGAAGCACCTTTTCTTTAAAACTGTAGTTTACAATAAAAATAATAAGCAAGCATACACATAAGTACCTACCTATTATTTTTAAGTCTAAAATTTCAGTTCTCTGGCAGTCCCTTTTGATAAAACGATTTCAAATCAAATTATAATTATTATATTTCACGGGTCCCGGACCTTTGAAAGGCGTACGAGGGGCTGACGCCAACTTTTAGAGGCCTATTAGACGTGTTTTATGAAATCAGGTATCAACCAACGATTATCTCTCTACGCACTATGCAAGTGTACCCAAAGACAATACCCGGTTGGGGTTGGTGATTTTCAAAGTCAGAGTCAAAGTCAAAGTTTTTATTTGTAAACATAGGTGTAAAAACAGGTGTTATAAATAAAGTAGGTAAAAAGATCGCTACGTTTTGCCGTTAAAGGCGTACAAATAAAAAAAAAACAATGGCACTCTGGGAGTGCCGACAGAAGTGAAAACTTGAAAAAAAATCAGCACCGCTTTTATTCCACGGTGTCGGTAAATTCGGTAACAGTGTCGCGAAATCAATGGTTTAGTCCAATCTCAAAAATGCCCAACGCGACTAAAAAAGCTTTCACTTCAAAAAAATTGGACTATGTGTTTGGGCTAAAAATGGACTGGTTACTTAGAACTATGGAAGGATTATATATGGCCCCCGTCTAATCAATGTTTTGTATAAACATGGATAAATTGGCAGGGGGTGAGTTGCACACTCATTCTATAATTTTTATTATTAACCATAGTTTTAACGCTATAAAATTCTCAAAACAAGCTCAGCTCATCTGGTTCTCATTCGTGTGCCCGAGACGCACACAAGTCATCTAATATTTAAGCACAATTTGATGCAGGCTTACCCAATGCATATGAGATACCTTTCAGAGTTAAAGGGGTAGCTTCATAAAATATTTATTAAAATTGCTGGTTTTACTCGTAATTATAATTTGAATTGAATTTGTTCTAACTTTTACTCAGATTGTGCCACAAATATAATTATGGTAAGTAGATTTTTTGCCTGCTGCAAAGAGAGATATTAAATATTTTTTCCTGGGAGCTTCAGTCACCAGAAATATTTTGTCAAGCGCCACGAAAAAAAAAATATAGTATAATGTAGTATTTTGATTTTTCATACCTTTCACCTGAGTGAACGGTTCATTCGAGTGATGGTAAATTTTTGTTTCATTTCAAGTTTACATGATTTCGACAAAATAGTTTAAGAAAGAAAATCAAATCATTTATTTCTTTGCAAAAATGGGTATCGTATATAGGTGTTTTATAATAAAGTTCTCCATATTTTACCGTCATGTTTACGGGCATGCAAAGGTTTACAATTCCAAATGAAAAAAAAAAAAAATGCCGATCATTGGAATTACAAAAAACTAAATAAAAATGAAAAGTTCATCTCTTTTCATTTTATTTTTGCTCACTCGGTCAGCTTGTGGCTAAGTAATAACAGCTGCACGGGTCGATCGATCAGGTTAAGCTACGCTTGCCGCGGTTGGTCCGTGGATGGGTGACCATCTTTACATACCAAGTCCCCTCCGTGCCTCGGAAAGCACGTTAAGCCGTTGGTCCCGGCTGTCATTTGTGGATCTTTGACAGTCGTTACGGGTAGTTAGAAGCCCAAAAAGTCTGACAACCAGTCTTACCAAGGGGTATCGTGTTACCTAGTCACTAGGTTGTGGAGGTAAGATAGGCAGTCGCTCCATGTAAAATACTGGTATTCAGCTGCATCCGGTTAGACTGGAAGCCGACCCCAACATAGTTGGGAAAAGGCTAGGCAGATGATGGTAGGCGAATAAAAAATGCAGACTGCCGAAATCCAACATCGGTTCACTATTGAATTCATTTTTCACTTTTGGTTATTTTTGAGTTCAGACGTTGTTTACTTCGAATGAAAAGCAAAAATGAACAAAAAGTGAAGCGTCTGATATCGGTAAGGCACTAGCTAAAAATTATCGCATTCAATCAATCTGCCTAAGTTTTTCCTCATTCTGACTATGTTGGGATCTTCAGTCTAACCGGATACAGTTGAGTACCAGTATTTTACATGGAGTGACTGCCTAACTGCCCACCACAACTCAGTTTAAAAAACCCGCATTATCTTCAAGAAATAGGCCCTGATCTTACAATAGCGTATTTCTATTTATACATATAACCGGATCAGATCAGTACAAGCAATTGCGATTGTTTGCGAGTGCGAGGATATGACCTAATGGCGGCGTGGTCAGCGAGAGTGATACTTCCTCTATAACATAACGAATTTAGTGTAGCATAGGTTGGTAAAGGAAATAGTAGGTACCTATGTGTAGTATTATGGAAAATAAGACTGCTTCTTTTCTTTTTACACGAAATCGAAGGAATTCGCAGCCAGTAAACACCCGAATAATATCCACACTAATTGGTCCCTTTCAAACTTTTGTCTCAAAAGAAATGTCTGTAATAATAAACAAAATGAAAGCTCAGGGAGCCGACCACGATCTTTTACGAAACAATCTTATTCCAAGAGAGTTTTGTTTCAAGCTTATAATAACATTACCTACTCATATTCGTACCATGACCTTCATCGTTTAATATTGTTTTATTCCTACTTAGTGCTGGGAAAGAACGAACTACTGTCTATTTATTGCCTGCTATAGTAGAAAATAAACAACGCTATATGAACTGTATAGCGCTGTCCCTTTTTCACACGTTGGTCCGAATCGCTTCTATGAAGAGTGTTCTTGAAACAAAATATTATTTTCCTTTACTTATAAAAAATTACTTTGCATTAGAATCTAATTTTTACTAATTTTACATGACACGAAAATGTTTTTTCTTAATATAAATTTTCAAAACAATAATATTTCCGTCGAGTCCGAGGAACTTTTTTAATATTGCTAAATTTGACATTAAAACAATATTGCTAGTTGTCAAAAGTCACGTTGTGGTACGAATTGAATGAACTTTTAGAGGTAACGTCACCAAAACCGCTAAGAAAATAAGATTGTTTCAACATTACAATAAGCTTATTTTAAGGACGTCATGGTACGAAAAGTCAAAGTAAAATTATAATAAAACTGCTATAAGAGCTGATGGAAGGCCCCCAGGGTATTCTAAAAGTTGTTCAACTCTCACCGAGTTTAATTTCCCCTCTATTTTTGATACCTAAACTCGATGGATCAGCCCGTCCCATATTCAACCTAAAAGCATTAAACGAATTTGTAAAAACCCAACCATTTCACTTAACAAACATGTATCGCATCCCTAACTTTCTGCAACCACAAGACTGGATGTGTAAAGTGGACCTAACATAGGCATATTTCCACTTAAAAATTTCAAAGTCACACAGGCACTTGTATACAGCCAAGAACTGTTAGAAATGACCTACCGTCCGTTCAGTTTGAGCACTGCTCCCAAAACCTTTTCAATACTTACGAATTGGGTTGCCCAAATATTACGAAAGTGCTGTCACATCCGAATCGTAGTATATCTAGACGACTACATGTACTTTAAAATGTACACGTTCTTCGAGATCATGTCAAGCTCACATTAGACACATTACAAAATCTTGGTTGGCAAGTAAATTTCGGGAAATCAGTTCTTTGTCCTCAAAAGACTATTGTGGACTCCCTGGAACATTTTAAAATCCCTACCAAAAGAAAAGATTTTTACATTGATAAAAAAGTGAGTCAAGTGCTAGAGTGAGGAATGATAACTCTAAAGGAATTGCAGAGAATAATAGGACTCCTGAACTTTGCCAGTTATGTTTTTCCTTGAGGCCGGCTCAATCACCGGCAATTATTAATGTTCATGAACAAGCTACCAAACCTTTTATCAAAATCCTACCCGCTACCACAAAATGTTCGAAAGGAACTGGAATGGTGGACTCTGAATTGTCAGTCATCAATACCTCTACATTACCCTCTGAATGCCAGGCCAGGCCAGGTGCGTAGTACTCGCAACCGGCGTGCGTGTATGACCAGATGTATGAACGTAAACGAGGCAAAAGGGCTATGTAAGGATCGTAGCAGGTGGCGTTCTGTAGTTTCTGCCTACCCCCATGGGAAGAAGGCGTGAGTTTATGTATGTATGTATGTACCCTCTGCCAGTAAACTTTTTGACAACAGATGCATCAAACCAGGACAGGGGAGTGCAACTGAACAATTTAGCTGTATCGGGCAGTTGGTCGCAAGAGGAACAGGCACTGCACTGCAATCAAAAGAAATGTTAGCCATATTTCGCGCCCTTCGAGAAAACGCTCACCTGCTCTGCAACAGCTCGATCCCGATACAATGCGACAGCAGGACTGCTGTCAGTTAAATAAGAAACAAAGGAGATACGAAATCATTACCCCTAATAGAACTAAACTATCAAATTCTGAATTAATTGGACCAATTTCAAATACACTTCAGCATAACACATCTCCCAGGCAAGTACAACAATCATGCCGATCACCTGTCACGCTTTCGCCAACCTCCGGAATGGCACCTAATGCCAGTCTGTACGGAGATATATAGTGTTTGCAAAGTGGGGAACCCCAATAATAGATTTGTTTGCCTCAGCGACAGCTCACGTAGTTTACAATTATATATCCCGAGACCTAAGAGACCGACAAGCACTATTTCACGATGCATTCAGTGTCCCATGGAACTATCCACTCGCATGGGTGTTCCCACCTCCGGTCTCAATCCCAAAAGTTCTGACACACCTCAATCAATCCATGGGAATTTTAAATAGTAGTACCTCGATAGGAGAAGGTATTTTGGCGTGCAGACTTTAAATTCCGAGCGCTAGCACCACCTCTAACTTTGAAAAACCTACAGACGCTCCTAGTCGACACATCGACGGGACTTGCACCACCACAAGTGGACGAAATCATGCTCGAAGTCTGGAAATGTGGGGGTGGTCCGAGGCAATAGAAACATGGACCGCGGAAAAACAGTTATTGCTCAAAAAATCCTGGCGTAAGTTTACTTTGAAAACATATGAGTTGGCTTGGAACCGTTGGAGTTCCTGGTCTATATCTAAAAACGTTGTCACGAATATTCCTACAAGTCCACAATTAGCTTAATTTATCTGATTTATATCTAAGTAATAAATTATCATATAATACAATTCTTTTACATAACTGTCGTTTCCACTTTGTGTAATGTTGAAAGATCAAGTCAATTAAGTTCACATGTACTTGTAAAACATATTTTAAATCAATTGCTCTGGAAAAGCTTAAGACTTTTAAGCCACCAATTTGGGATGTTAGTAAATTAATTAACTTTCTAAGCAATTGCACTGTAGACATAGATAATACCTTTCAAATATCACGCCATACTGCAACTATATTACTGCTTTGCTCAGGTAGACACATGACTTACCGCTGCTTAGAGTTGATCCTGACTATTACATTAGATCAGATGATAGTGTTAGGCCTCAATTTGGTTCGAAAACAGATTGCAAAAATCACAGACAGGCCGGCTGGAAACTTCTTGTAAATCCCAATAATTGTAACCTAAATCCTATATTCTGGATAGAAAGAACTAAACAATTTTTAAATGAAAGACGTAATGCTGCAAAATCATTTTAATTTGTTTATTATAGTTAGAGGTGTGCCGAAGCCCGCTTCACGCACCGTCATTGCAGGCTGGGTAAAAACCCTATTCAATGAAGCTGGCATTACAGCAACTCGAAGTACATGATTTGCAGTAGCCTCTAAAGGTAGGCTAGAAAATTATCCCCTTGACGAAATTCTATGTCGAGGAAATTGGCAATCGGCTAATACATTCCAGAATTTATACAGAAGGGAAGTCGTAAGAAGTGTTGATTCAAATCTAAATGTTACACAGTCGTTTAATCCGATTAATTAACTCAGAAGAGAAACTACAATTATTTTGTTATTGTATTTTTGTGATTATGTCACCAACAGATTACAATTAAATAAATGTGTACCCATGTACCTTTTCACATGTGTAATATAATTAAAATACTTTCTGATGACATATTTTGTGTTTTAATAAACTAAAATTTCCTATCACATTGGCGTTATCAATTAGTGGCAACACCAGGTGATAAGAAACAGGTCTCAATATTAAAGCTTCCAGTGACGGTCAAATAATTTAATAGAAGCGTTTTACCTGAAATAAAACGCATATTAAAATACTTACCTCACTGGAAGCTTTAAGTTTACTGCTGTCTGGTTTTATTGAGCCAATTAAGAAAAAGTAGCTCGTTTCATTTAATGAAACTAAAATGGCAAGCAAACACCAGGTGGCGCCACTGATTAGGTTTAACAAGTACTAAAAATGCTAAGAAATCGACGGAAACGGTTATGCTCTCTCAATATTAAAGCTTCCAATGAGGTAAGTATTTTAAAACGCTTTAAAACAAGAAAGCCCCAAAAAAGCTGTGAGCTAAAGTATAATTAGCTGTTGGAGAGTGTGGAATATTATTGAATTAAGTAGTACATTCTCATGTTTTTTTTTTGACAAAAAAAAACAACCGACTTCCAAAAAAACACTCCAAAGTGAAAAAAATAACTTTTATTTTGGAAGTCGGTTGATTTTTTAACCGACTTCCAAAAAGGAGGATGTTATATGTTCGTCGAGTATGTTTGTTTTTTTTTTTTTTATGTTTGTCCACCGATTTCTCCGTCAATTGTGGACCAATTTTGAAAATTATTTTTTTTGTTTCAAAGGGTGTGCTCTCGAATTGGGCCCATATAAATTTTATTGACTTTGCTTTGATAGTTTTTGAGTTAGCTACAAAATACGTATTTTTTTCCCACTTAGTATGTAGATGATATGTTAAGTTTCTGTCACTGGTAGCAGGTAGTGGTATTTGAATCTGTGTGGGGTAGATACCACAACTAAAAAGTGAAAAATAAAAACTTTTTACATAAAAAACAACCGACCTCCAAAAAAAACACTACAAAGTGAAAAATAACTTTAATTTCGGAAGTCGGTGGCAAAAAACGAAAATAAAAAACACAAGACACCGACTTCCGAAATTAAAGTTATTTTTCACTTTGTAGTGTTTTTTTTAGAGGTCGGTTGTTTTTTTTGTAAAAAGTTTTTTGTAAAAAGTTTTTATTTTTCAATTTTTAGTTGTGGTACCTACCCAACACAAATTCGAAAACCACTACCAGCTATGTTAATAACAGTGACAGGAAATTTCTACACTCGTTGCTGTCTCGTTCGAAGATGATGAGTCCCACCCGAACCAAAAATTCCATACAGGGCCATACAGCCCTATACAGGGACAGACAGGGTGGCAGGGACATGTCGACGCGAAAACGGTTACCATGAATTTAGTACATGGTTCTGAACCCCATGTGCTGAAATTATTCGTCGGATATTTTTTTTTTAATCTGCTGTTTCATAGAAAAGTGCAATACATACCTACGCGGTCAAAATGAATAGAACAGATTTTTTTTTTAAATCATCGGTGCAATATCAACGCAGGGTGTCCAGGGTCCAAAGGTCAGTAAGAGGCAGTAAGAGTCTGACACGCCCTCCCGCTCCACCCAGAGCGGAAGAAGTTATTTGATAATTTCCCACACAAAAAAAAGGGGGGTCCAGAGTCATATACCGTAAAAACCATTCATTTTAAAAAGAATAACGGTGGAATTTCTTGCTAGCTCTTCTCCATAAGGAACGACCAATCGGAACCGTGCACCTAGAAAAGAAAAAAAAAAGGAATTTATTAAAAGAACAAGCATTATAATCCATAGAACGTTGAGATTGCAGGCGGGACAAACATTTACACGATCATTTCAGGTTATTGTTTGTCCCGCCTGCAATATCAAAATTCTATAAATTATAATGCTTGTTTTTCTCTTTTCAGTTATGTGTTTTTGCAGTCGGGTTTTTAGATTTTAAATATTTTTTTCAAGCTTTTTACTTTTATTAAAATAATAGACATATTGATTAATTACTAGCTTTTATTTGATACCCTTTGATACCCTTTGATACCCTTTGATACCCTTTGATACCCTTTGATACCCTTTGATACCCTTTGATACCCTTTGATACCCTTTGATACCCTTTGATACCCTTTGATACCCTTTGATACCCTTTGATACCCTTTGATACCCTTTGATACTTACTATGATACTTTGGTTTGATATTATTTATCAAAACCAGAGGGGATTGATACACACAAATTCCTTGCACATAATAGAGCTAAAATTTTGAATGCCACGTCAAAAAAATAATGTTAGGCCCCAACCCCCATATCTCCGCCCCCGTCCATTTGGTGTCCATTCGGCAGTACGGTATTTCATTCGGGTTTGGTATCACTTCAATACCCAGATTACCACTCGCCATCCGGTTGCCTCTCCGATTAAATTTTACGTGCCATTGCTTTAACTATTATGACGTTTCATAAGTGCCTATGTAGGTTTATTGTGAAATAAAACATTTTGATTTCATTTGATTTGCACGACCGGAAACCAACCCCGAACCCTTCAGCAGTTGCGCTTGCCACCACGAAACCAACGTGACAGTTATAAGTATGCAAACAGATATCCCAAGGTCTCAAGGTACCTAATATCCACTTATTTATCCTTACATAACAAGTTTTATGTGTAATTTCATGTAAATATTTAGGTTCAACGATAATGAAACTAAAGACCTAGATAAAACGAATACCAACTGGTTTTTTTAACCTAAATGCTTCAAATATATTTCAGTACATTATTTGTACAAGACTGAAACTTGATAAGATAGGTGGTATATTATTTTCCGTCAAGGGCATCAGTAGTTATACCTAGAAACAACCTGTCTCACAAGTATAAACAGTGATAGCCTAGTGGTGTGACCGTTGGACTACCGAGTTCGAACCCAAAGCACGCACCTCTGACTTTTTGGATACATGTGCGTATTGTACAATTATCACTTGCATCAAAAACGGTGAAGGAAAACATCGTGAGGAAACCGGCATGCCTGAGAGATATTTCTCAACGGCATGTGAAGCCAAGTCAGAGGCCCATGAGCGGCTTTAAAACTCTGACACCAGATTAGTCACTAACCACACGAAAAAAAGTAGAAGACCTATCTCAAGACAAGACAAAGGTCTCCTTCTCTCAAGGAGAAGGCTTTAAAGTAGGTACTACTTGATTTCATTTCAAAATAAAGAAATTATTTTTTTGATTTGAAGGACTTGGGTGCCAGGGAAATGAGATACTTTCCAACTGTGTCTCGGGAGCATGACCTTCTAACCATTTGGATTGTGTTAGAAACTATCCAAATCTGGATTGTTCAAAAATACACAAGGCATTATATACTTATGTAAAGGCGAAATCGCCAACACAATAAGTAAGCGTGATGAAATAATTATGTTCTTTACTACTCTCTCACAGAAATTGGGCTCTGCAATGTAGAGGTCTATACAGTGTGATTCTTCATAATGTGCACATATCGAAATTAGGGAATCTATGCTTAATTTTATCGACGGAAAAAATATAGAAACTTTTTTTTTTTTTTTGTAAAAAAAAAATCTCCTCTTTGGCATCTTATTTATAAATTTTATTTTTTTTTGTAAAAATGTATGAAAAAAATACAGATTTTTGCTACAAAAACATGTTTATTTTTAATTGAGGGTAGTTTTTTTCTAAATTTTAATTTTATGTGGACGCCTAATTACTTCCAATCATTATGGAGTTTGTTTCATCACGATAGATAATTTAGTTTAAAAGTTACACAGTTTTGTATTTTTTTTATTCCATAAAAAGTATTAAATTTTTTTTTTAGATTTTTAAAATATTTTTTCTGTCGTTAAAATTAAGCATAGATTCCCCCTCATTTCGGTACGTACACATTATGAAGAATCACACTGTATATTAACCAAAATTGTTGTAATAGTTTTCTTCACCTTGAAAACCTCTTTTTCTATATAATTTTCTGACCTAATTCCACTTAGGTTCTCATCTGTTCATCAACCAGAATCTGAACACAATGCAGTATCTATTCATCTGCTCAAGCATCCGTTGGCCAAGTTATTCTAGACCTAGTCTTGATTTCCTGGCGATTACATCTAAAAACCGAGGGGACGAGAGCTATTTGTGTAGATGAAGATATGACACGGCTGGATAGATGACCGGGATTTAAAATAGAGACGACATCTTGATGCAGTTTTATTAGAAGTAAGTTGAAAGATGATTTATTTATTTACTAGCAGCGCCCCGTAGTTTCACCCGCACAAGTCTCGATCCCGTGAGAATATCGGAATAAAAAGTATCTTAAGTCCTAATCCAAGTGATGGTCTACGCATGTGCCAAAATTCATCCAAATCTGTTCAGCCGTTTTAGCGTGAAAGCGTAACAAACAAACTCACTTTCGCAAATATTAGTTAGGAAGTAAGGATAGTTAGGATATGGATGTTCACACAAAACACGTACATAATAGATAAAAACTTTTTACAAAAAAAAAAACAACCGACTTCAAAAAAAATACTAGGTACAGACGCCAGCACATCAAGCTACTACAATCTGACAAATTTATTTAAATTTTCAACTTTATCGCTGATGTCTAAGGTTCAAAGTTGATTGGGAAAATTTGACAGTTTCGGGTAGCTTGACGTGCTGGCGTCTGTACAAAGTAAAAAATAACTTTAATTTCGGTATAGTTGGTGTCTTTGGTTTTGAATTTTCGTTCTTTGTCACCGACTTCCGAAATTAAAGTTATTTTTCACTTTGTACCTAGTGTTTTTTTTTGAAGTCAGTCTTTTTTTTTTTTTTGTAAAAAGTTTTTATTTTTCACTTTTGATACCCCACACAAATTCGAATACCATTACCTGCTATGTAAATAACAGTGACAGGAAGTTATCATATCATCCACATACTAAGTGAGCAAAAAATACGTATTATTGAAGCTAACTCAAAAACTACCCAAGCAAAGTTAATAAAATTTATATGGGACCACCTCTGAAGTATGATCTACCAAACAAAAAAAGAATCATCAAAATCAATTCATAATTGACGGAGTAATCGCGTAACAAACGTACAAAAAAAATGACAAAAAAACATACAGTAGAATTGAGAACCTCCTCCTTTTGGAAGTCGGTTAAAAAGTACATAGAGATAGAAGAGCACAAAGGTACTGCTAATTTTAACAGTACATTTTTTCCACACTTGAGATGCTCTTGGATTGCATCTCACCTGATGGTAAGTGATAATCAGGCCGAAGGTGGAAGCGAGCTTCACCCGGAATCCTCAACCACAGAGGAACTGGCTATCTTACCTCTAACTGCCGAAATACATTAATTGGCGACAGAGATAGGTAAGACAGATTTAACTGCCTCGTTGGTCTAGTGGTCGCAAGCGCTACTGCTGAGCATGAGGTCTTGGGTTCGATTCCCGGGTCGGGCAAAGTGTTATTGGGTTTTTCTATCTGAAATTTCCCAGTAGCAGCTCGGAGTCTGGATTTGTGCCCGGTTGATGGCAATAGGCTCGCCCCCTATTACATGGGACTTAAACATAACTGGCGAAATGTGGGTGTACCTGATACAGGTACACCTCTGACCAACCCTTCGGGGAAACAAGGCGTGATGTTATGTATGTAGATAGGTAAGATGGTGGTAGCTAGCCAGACAGACTTAGAACAAGCCCTATCATCAACCGAACCGAGCAGAACATTTTTGCTTCCACTGGGAATCGAATCCGGGACCTCTGGGTCTGAGATAGTTGATGGGTTGCACTACCTGGAAAGGAAAGTTGGATAGGATATTTACACAGTGTATCTATGGATACAGTGTGTAAATAGATAGTACCGGAAATTATGTTTGATTATTTTGCTAGGAATTCTAAATTATCATAAAGGTAATGGATGCTGCCAGGATCATAATAGTTGTAACACAAGATTTGTTGCTGTTTTACTAAAGTTTTGTTTGGGCTACAAAAGATTATAGGTAACAACCTCAGACCATATAAAAAACCAAGACAGAGCGCTGTCAACAGTGACGTGAAGCCGGTTTCGTAAACATGTGTGCACACTAGTGAGGTGTAGTTTAATTGTAAATGGGTGTAAATGTGTGCGTGGGAGCGTGTATGCACAGAGCGGAGGTGTAGTTTTATCATGCTTCACTGTATTGTTTGCAGTGCTATGTCTTGGTTTTTTAGGGTTCCGTAGTAAACAAGGAACCCTTATAGTTTCGTCATGTCCGTCTGTCTGTCTGTCCGTCTGTCTGTCCGCGGTCTAGCTCCGAGACCTTTAGTACTAGAAAGCTGTAATTTGGCATAGGTATACATATTAATTACGCCGACAAAGTGGTAAAACAAAATTATGAAAAACATTTTTTTTAACCCATGGTGTGGGGTATCATTGGAAAGGTCCTTTAAAAACATTAAGAGTTTGTGATAACCGTTTTTGGATTCAAGGATCCGTTTGCGAAATATTAAGCTTTAAAGTGCTAATTTTTGTTAGAGTCAAGTGTCCCCCCCCCCCCTGCCAGCTAAATGGTTGGTTTTGGATGTGTGAAAAAAATCACAGCAGTAGTTTATATAACGAAATTAAAAGGAAAACTATCACAACTAAGTAGGCTCTACAAGTTAACGAGTAATAATCGACCAACTTAACTTTGCAGTTGCAAAAACATGTTTTCCCATACATTCCGTCTGGGAGAACATATTTTTCAACTACAAAGTTAAGTTTGTGTTTGGGATAAATTCATCCTAACTACGGAACCCTTCATTGAGCGTGGTCCGACACGCACTTGGCCGGTTTTTATTTGGTAACAACAAATATGGTGGTGCCAACCCACACTATCACAAAGAGGAGACCTGAGTCACAGCATGGAAAAAATATAGGAAGATTATGTTAAGTATCAACTTACAAGCCCATTCATTAATAATCTCTTCCAAAATATAAAAAACGTATCTTGATTCTTGTGACATTTCTCAATCTAATTAACAATGATGATTATCTTTCGTTTGTTTTGAAAACATTATCTTTTAATTCAACGGGGACACTAAGCCCATCTCATTCACGATTATAACGTGCTGAGGAGCAGTGTCCAGGTTTTCCACAGTGCCAATATGTTAAGAGTTGTCTACTTTTTACCGTTCTTAGGTATGTACCTACTTTGGTTTTTGTACTTTACTTTGTTGAGCTTTGTCTAAAGGATTTCGTGTTTGGAGTGATTTGGTAAAAATACAAATTAGAAGATGTTTTTGGAATTGGAAAAATGCAATAGATATAATGGGGTTTATTTATAAAACATTGCTTAAAATTAAGTGACGTTCAAACGTCAAAAATATACGGTAACAGTCGCTAATCGAATAGATTTTTATAAATTTATTTATCTTTTGTATAGATTCTTTTCTATTTTGTGAATGTGAGATGCTGTAGGCTTAGTGGACTGTAGATCTGTTGACCAATTTCTATTTTGTTAAGTACCTGGTACTTATTGAAAGAATTACACTGTCCTCCCATACCTAGTAACACTGTTATTTGAAAGTATTGTAAAAGCGAATTATTTTTAAAAGAGTAACCGTGAAATTTCTTGCCGGCTCTTCTCCATAGGAAACGACCAATTGGAACCGTGCACCTAGCCTCTGACGTTTCATAAGTGCCCATGTAGGTTTATGTGAAATAAAATAATTTGAATTTGAATCATTACTTAACTTTAAGCAACATTTATAAATAAACCCCGAAGATCTCCAGACATCGCTAGATGGAGCGTCCAAAATGTTCGTACACCAGCACCTTTGAAAACAATAAAAATGCCAATGATGCCACCATTAACGTAAGTCAAGAACATACCTAAATTATTAACTAACTCGAAGAGTAGAAGAATTTTTGCAAGAAACTTTTGAGCTTGGCTTTAAAGTATAAGGGGAAGATAAAAAGCGGTGTGAATTATGATTTGCTGGTGAATGTATACGGATACAATTTGGGTAAATGTGAATTGAACGTTAACTTAAGGAAGCAGGATAGGCGTTTGGCAATTTTAACTTTGCCTTGTTTATATATAATGGAAACGGCTTTTTTGTGAAATGTAACCCACATCTATTTAAAAAATTATCAGAGGTCAGAAAAAATCCAATACGGACACAATACATCAATCAATTATGTCAAGTTAAATGTAAAACCGCATTATTGCAAAAAAAAGTTTATTTGGTATTGCCCCACTCATGTATAATAGAGTACTTAATATTATAAAATATTACTACATTAAAATTTAAAAGGGTGCTAAACGAATTTTTAATTATGAAAACTTATTACACGATTGACGATTTTCTTAATGATGATTCACTAACTAATTGACATACTATTACCCTGATTGACATAATTGTTGTGAACCTGGTTCGCTTACTTAGTCTTATTTTATATTTTTTGACCACACTGACATTTTTATTTAATTTTTTGTAATTCCAATGATCTGCATATTTCTATTTTTTTTTTATTTGGAATTGTAAACCTTTGCATGCCGACGTGACGGTAAAATATGGAGAACTTTATTTTAAAACATCTATGTACTATACCCATTTTTGCAAAGAAATAAATGATTTGATTTGATTTTGACCACTATCGCATCATGGTGAGTGATGATGCAGTCGAAGATGGAGTACGCTTGCTTAACATTGTATTCACAGGACACTTGGAAAAACTCCCATCGGGCAATACAGTCTCACAGAGAATTCTCAGTCACAAAATACCGTAGCTGTACCTACGCACAATGAATTTACTATACTCCATAGGTTTAGGTAGTTAAAAAAAGGTAAACAAATCGTAAAAAGGGTTTTTATAGATGACACTTTCTTGTTAAAAAAACAATAAAACCAAATTAAATTTATTTTAGTGTTTATCTATAGTTTCCTCTTTTATTAATGTATGTTAAACTTTATCGTTTATTCTTCACTACTTTTCGTAGATGTAACTGCTTGAGCACAATTTTAATTGTCTGATTTATAATATTTTGTAATCTGTCTATTATAAAGAGCCCAATTTCTAAACGTCAACGAAATATAACGTTGCTAAATTGAAGAGTTCAACTGTGACGTAGCATAACAACTGAAGTGACAGGTATTACGTTTAGTCGGTTACTTGACAGCTGTCTCGTCACGTGGTTTTTTTTGTTTACCTTTTTTTAACTACCTAAACCTATGGAGTATAAGAAGGTGGTCCACAAAACATTTCGATATACATAAAATTGTTGATTAGAATAATAACAATAACTCAATTCCTCACAATCGTATGCGTAGCGTATCTTATTGTTTACAAGTTTACCTGTTTACAAGTACCTAGACATAATATCATTGTTTCGGACAGCGTTTGTCTACGTCTAAGTACTTAAAATTGTGAACCTCTAGAAACAGCTCTTTAAACGAGCCATGGGTTTGGGTTGAGAGGAGTACAAAATAAAGGAAACTGAAAACTTTAATCATACCTTTCATTCAGTTTCTTATTCATCTCATTCCAAAACTGACATTTCTGATGTACGTCACACTGCTGCCAAGGTTAAATGCAAAAATGGAACAGCGCTGGCAACATCTGTCAAATGCCGGAGGAGCAATGAGCCAAAATAACCACACAGTGGGACACAAATATCAGCAAACGACAACGCGGCAGGAGGCGATGGCGGGACGAACTCTACTCTTTTCGGCAGCAGTAGATTGGGAAGTGGAAGTTGGAAAGGGATTCCTGTGCCTTGCAGTGGGACACAAACTAATCATTTGCCTAGCCTTTTCCCAACTATGTTGGGGTCGGCTTCCAGTCTAACCGGATGCAGCTGGATACCAGTATTTTACATGGAGCGACTGCCTATTTGACCTCCACAACCTAGTTACTAGGTAACACGATACCCCTTGGTAAGACTGGTTGTCAGACTTTTTTGGGCTTCTAACTACCCGTAACGACTGTCAAAGATCTACAAATGACAGCCGGGACCAACGGCTTAACGTTCTTTCCGAGGCACGGAGGGATCTTGGTATGTAAAGATGGTCACCCATCCACAGACCAACCGCGGCAAGCGTAGCTTAACCTGATCGATCGACCCGTGCAGCTATTGTTACTTAGCCACAAGCCCCACACAGTGGCACACAAACTGCTGATAATAAATAGTAAATATGTCCGTTTGAACCCATCTATCCCAGAAGGAGGTTAATATTTTTCGATCGATACACTGGTTTTGGATAAATTACCCAACCTGACGGATTTTGTGGTCGTTATTTCAGAAATCGCGGCAGCGGCATGCATAACAACTGTAGCAATGACTACGACTACGGCTTCTACAACGAGTACCATAGAGACTATCATAGATTATGAACCAGAATGGACTTATGACGGTAAGGGTAAATTTTTACTTACTTTTTATTGATGTTTTACTTTGAAACTGATTTCTGGCTATTGGTTGCGGCCATGGGATTTTCAAAAAGACAAATTTTATTTCTTGTTTGTTATTTAATTGGTCAACTGATATCCTGTTGAAATAAGACGTACTTACATAATAGCTTGCTACCCATAGATATAAGTTTTAATAATACATATTTAGGGGTATGAGGAACAAGGTGTAAAGTTCACTCATCCACCATAGAAAAGGAAGGATCCTCCGACCAAACGGTTGTTGTGTCTGGCGGGCGGCGGCCCATCGGTTTGAAGTTGAAATCTTGTATGTATGTCGATCGCTCGGTAAACTCTAACTGCGCGATGCAGGATTTGTGTGACGTCATGTCTTTGATGCGTAGTTCGTATGTGGCGATGTAACCGCTACACATATATGCTGCTACCTAATGCTGGTATAGATTACTGAACCTTAACATGAAATGTGTAACACATAAACCGTCATAATTTATGCAATGCAACATGAACATGTATCACAACAATGAGGCGAATTTGTTTCAACGTGTAACACTGTTCCGATAATAGACCCAATGTTGTTAGGCCACGTTTATATCAAAGTGTAGTCGGTCACCGATTGTGAGCGTCCAGTTCAAAATGTATGAAAAAGCTACTTCAGCCGCCAACTGTCTTCAGTTTTCCAAAAATTTTCACAGTCGGCGACCGACTATACCAACGCTTGGTGCGGACAGCCTTAAAGTTAGGAAATAGGGACAAGTCCTGTTCCAAACCTAAACAGAATTTGTATGAGATTGTCTTCTAGATGAATTGATAAAATTCGGTCGTCAAGCACTAGTTGTCTGGCATTTTTGCTGAACTGGGCCTATTTGGCGCAGCCGCGAGGCACACTTTCCTGCTAAGTTCTTACAACGCACTTTACACTTTTTATTTGTTTTCTTGTTTTTACTTATTTTTTTACTTGTAGTATAATAATATGTTGTGTTGTGTTCCTTGAAGGAAAACATCGTGAGGAAACCGGCATGTCCTAGAACCGAAAATTCGAAGACATGTGACATCTACCAACCCGCACTGGGCCCGCGTGGTGGATTACGGCCCACTCCCTCTCACAGGGAGGAGGCTTGTGTCCCAGCCGTGGGAACATTATAGGCTGATGATGATGATAATATTGTGTTTCTTTAAGTATGTCCTAAATAAATGTATTTTCTTTCTTTCTTTATAAATAAACCGAAATCTATACATGGCTGGTAAAACAGACAACATAAAGATCATAATTTTGTCGACAGAAATAAAAACTATAATGTCCAAAGGAATTCTTGGAATGTAATTACTCGTACATTGTCGTATGGCGGTAATTCAAGTTCTTGATCAGCTTTAGTGCCGGTGCTCCGTATCAGGAGTTTTATAGTGCGCGGTAATTATAACCGTTATTAAAATTTTGTAATACAAGGTGATGGTGTAACACTATTTTATGTATTAGGCTTGGTTTATAAATCGCAAGAAAATGGTTCACTTTCCAGGAGCTGTCGTTAGGAATTCATTTTCTCCAATGTATTTCTTACAGTGTTACTTTTAGCTGCTAAACCTGACTCTGGGATGCTAACAGCAACATAGATTTACATTCCGAGGCTTTCCATCAGGAATTCTAGATTTCAGGATCATTTTCTGCAACGCAGGTAGGTAGTTCCCCAAAACTCCTCCCTTTTAACTGCTACGTTGTTCTCGTGGTCGCAAGAGCGACTGCTGAGCGTGGGGTCCTGGGTTCGATTCCCGGGTCGGGCAAAGTTTTATTGGGTTTTTCCATAAGGAATTTCTTAGTAGCAGCCCGGAGTTTGGAAATTGGTGGTGAGAAGCCTCCGTGCCTCGGATAGCATGAAAAGCCGTTGATCCTGCCCCGCCCCTGATCACTCCCCGGTCGTGTCGGATTGCCGTCCCATACGTCTATGAGAGCAAAAGAACAGAAAGCGCAGCTGCGTTTGCGCACACAGTTTTGCACTATAATATCTCTTGCGTGCTTGTTATTCTCCGTTGAGATTGGCCACCGTGGCCGAAATTCAGTCGGGAGGATTTCTACCCTAAAACTCTGAGGTTCTATCAGCAACAGAGCAGCTAATTCAAAAATGAGAAATTCGTATACGTACGCGTTTCGTAAGCGCAGCTGAACCGGATCCTGCCAACGATGATATAAATGGCAATCGAGAGAGTATAATTATCTAGTGTAAAGAAATGTTACTCAGTCGACTTTTTCATCATCATCATCATCAGCCTTTAAATGTTCCCACTGCAGGGACACAGGCCTCCTCTCTGTGAGAGGGAGTGGGCCGTAATCCACCACGCGGGCCCAGTGCGGGTTGGTAGATGTCACATGTCTTCGAATTTTCGATTCTAGGACATGCCGGTTTCCTCACGATGTTTTCCTTCACCGTTTTGAGAGCAGTGGTGATGAAATAATTTACACAAAGTAAAGCGCCTGCCTGGGTTCGAACCTACGACCTACAACTCGTAAGTCGCGATTGTTACCACCGGGCCACTACTGCAGTCGACTTTTAGTAAATAAATAACTAATTTCCGACTGTTAAAAGTAACAGTTAGATTGTTCTGTTACTATTCATCCAACTTTTGGAATTTGCTATGTGGTTGATGTACTATTTTTAGTAGGTATTCTAAATCAATCTGTAGAGCCAAACATCATGACAGTGACAATTTATAATGGCCTCTTTGACATCACCAAAGGAATACTTAACTCGTTCAAAAACTTACTGCCCACTCCCTATTTTCAGATGAAACCAAATGGCCAGGCCACCACTGCCAAAAGGGCGGCAAGAGGCAGTCTCCTATCGACATTAAAACAAGAGAGGTCGTCCCTGATATCACGAAACAGTTCATTAAGTATGGACCTCTGCGGTTCAAGGGGTACCATAAGGTGCTCGTCTCGGGGATCAATAATGGATATACTAGTAAGTGGTTCTTCTAATAACCAAAGGGTTAATTGCTTAACAAACCAATTGGGGTACTGGAGTCTTTTACTGACTCTGAACACGAGGTCATTTTGCGAGACAGTTTAGTGGGTCAGGTCCAGTGGCTTCTGCCGCTTACTGACGCGTACACGAAGCTAGTCAGTTCTAAACTGTCTTGAAATGTAAACTAAGGTTCGTTCATTAATTACGTGAGGTGTTTAGGGGGGGGTCTAGCCGAATCTCACCCAATCTCATGTTTTTTCCGCAATAAACAGTGTAGTATTGCGAGAACACTGGGTTAAATTAAGTAAAACATGTTTCTTCACAAAAATATGCCTAAATCCTACACAAAAACGAAAGGTGTCCTGTACGAGACCCTCACGGATTGTCACACGTCGAGCTACTGAACTTCTGTATGTAACAAATGCTTAGAGTAGCTTAATCAGAGCGAGGTTGTTGGGAAAATCACATGGACATGGTAATCAGGTTAGGTAATCACTTTTGAGACTACACATGAATCCCCGTGGACTGAATTAGAATGGATGTTCTTTTACGAATTTTAGTAGTTTTTATTTAAGTATTTTATTGTTCAATTTTCTTACTGTTATCAAGCACAGATTTACACAAAAAATACGCATTTTGAAAAATCTCTCATGAGTTTACGATTGCGGACGAGGGGATCGAACCACATCTCGTCAAGTGGGGACGGGGTCGAAAAATCGACTCACGTAATTAATGAACGGCCCCTTGGCTAGTCAAAGGCCAGCAAAGGACTGAATAGACTTGGAAACTGACCTCATATCCGGAGGCCATGAGTTAAGTAGGTCAAATAGTGTGTCCAATCAGCCAATGGGATTTTGACCTGAAAAAGGTTTAGAGAAAAGCCACAAAGGCTGAATAAGAAACAAGACTACAGGAGAGCCCAGCCAGATCGAGATTTGGGTTGGATGAGAGCCTTACCAATGTTTTGACATTTCAAATAAACATTCACAAATAGGTATCTAATTTTCCTTCATCAACATTTTCTGTTATCAGTGTCTTTTTGCCTCGCAGTACAATTCAGTACGGAGGGCGAAGAAGCCATCCACCCAGTCCTAACAGGAGGTCCTCTCAAGTACATCTATCGTCTGGAACAGCTCCACTTCCACTGGCTTTCTGAACACGCCATCAATGGTGTCAAGTAAGTTGCCTTCAAGTTTTATACCACTTTGATATTTACACCATTATAATTAAACTTGATTGTCCTATATGCGCTACTGGAACAGTATATTATATTTATTTATTTATACCCGGGTGGGAAACCTTACATTTTTAACACGCTTTTATTAGGTCGACCTGTATGTAACTATGTAATAGAATCTAAGGTAACTAATTTAACCATCTTCCAAGGGTCGTAGCGTAATGAAAATTAGCAGCTGTATGTAGTTCTGATGACAATACAATAATATGGTACTGTCGAACTGATCTGATGATGGGGCCGGAAGATATGAACTGGAACTTCATGATGGAAAATCGTATCATAGCTGTTTTGGATTTCATAGAAAAGTCTTGTAATGAACTTTGACCACGATTAGGTTTCAAGGTCTGATGATGAAGCCGGAAGACAGGCACTGGCATTCCATGATGGAATATCGTATCATAGTCGTGTTTGCACTTGTGGGAAAGGCCACGTAATGGACTTTGAACACGATCAGGTTTCAAGCGTGTTTTTCTAGTATTTTTAAAACTATTAATTTATCATTTTAAGACTAGCTGTGCCCCGCGGTTTCACGCGCTGTCAAATCGCATCGCCCGACCGCGCTTTTACTTCGTTTTCGTTGAGCGTTCTTTCTGACCTTTTGCTTAGCTCCTAAGGGTCGTAGCGTGATATAAAATAGCCTATATCCTTCCTCAAGAATTGGGCTATCAAATGCAAAAATATTCTTTCAAATCCGACTCGTAGTTCCAGAGATTAAAGCCTTCAAACAAAACAAAAAAACAAACTCTTCAGCTCTATTATTATGTAGTAGGTATAGTTTTTTTTAGTTCTCGCTAACAATTTAGACATAAGTATGTAAAATTCTGAAATAATTTATTATAATTATTACATTTCTTCAAGAGTGTGTTCTTCACTGAATGTAAGTACGTGGGGATATATTGGTGCCGATTCCCTTGTTCACAAACTAAACTAAATTTAAGTTCAGTGCATCTTTTTCTTTCTATTTCATTAAGAAAAGGACAGAAGATAAATTTTAGTTTAGTCCTGTCAAATTAATCAGCGCCTGTCACTACTCCATACAAGTTTAGACGTGATTAAAAACGTGCCGAGTAAAATTACGTCAATTTACGTCAAGCGCTGATTAATTTGACAGGACTAAACCAAAATTTATCTTCTGTCCTTTTCTTAATGAAATAGAAAGAAAAAGATGCACTGAACTTAAATTTAGTTTAGTTTGTGAACAAGGGAATCGGCACCATTATCTAACTAATTTAAACCGCTTTCTATTGCATAAACGTGGATCTCCCAATGACCACTATATTTTTTTAAAGCCTATAAATTATTGTGTCCTGTCTGTTAGAATTCTGCGTTCACCGCTACCCTGAATGATCATATTTTTGACATATAATACCACATTAAACAATCGTAGTAAGCTTTAATTGTCAAAAAAAAGTAAACTGCAGTCAAATTCCCGAAAGTCTGTTAATCAAGTTAATCTCTAATTGTCTTCGATGACTTCTACGGGAGGTCCATGGCGACAAAAATGCGTCATTCCATTAAAATGTCATGTATGTTTCAGATACCCCATGGAGCTACATTTCGTCCATGTCAGATCCGATCTGCCGGTAACCGAAGCGTTGGGGAGGAGGGATGGACTGGCCATCGTGTCGGTGTTTGGAAATGTGAGTAACGTCACCAGGATTTAGTACACATCAAGCTATACATTTCCAGTTTATACTAAACTCGCATTGCATAGGATTTCCGTGCAATGTGAGATAGCCGTGTGTACTTATTGATGGTTTTTACTGGCACTTTTGAATTGTCAAGGGGTCGGACAGTCAGAAATATGAAACTAGTTGCCCATTCCAAAGCGTAGTAGGTATGTTCCTATGAAGAAGAACGGACAAGAAACTCCACGGACACTTTTAAATCATGATAATGATATTGGTGCCGATTCCCTTGTTCACAAAATAAACTAAATTTAAGTTCAGTGCATCTTTTTCTTTCTATTTCATTAAGAAAAGGACAGAAGATAAATTTTAGTTTAGTGATGTCAAATTAATCAGCGCTTGACGTAAACTGACGTAATTTTAGTCGGCAAGTTTTTAATCACGTCTCAACTTGTATGGAGAGTGACAGGCGATGATTAATTTGACAGGACTAAACTAAAAATTTTCTTCTGTCCTTTTCTTAATGAAATAGAAAGAAAAAGATGCACTGAACTTAAATTTAGTTTAGTTTGTGAACAAGGGAATCGGCACCATTGTTACAAAATATTGGTTACATCGTTCGTGTTAAAATTATACATGTGAGAACAATGTAGAAAGAAGTGCACGGTTTAAGCGTCCGTAATAAAAAGATAAAAAACAATTCAAAAATTAAAATAAGCCGTGGCAGCTAAGAGATGACCACTCCCTACTGATGGCGTCCATTCACGAACATGACGCATGGATCAGCACCATTTAGCTCAATTATTTTTAAGGGAACTTAACGACCCAACACACACGTGATCGCGCGACCATCAATTAGGATATTCAGCAGATACCAGTATGTTCGATCGCTCGATCGTGCGAATATTTTCATCGGACGCACGCATCATCGCACAAGCGATGGCCAATTAGGACGCGCCTTATTAATTCAATATTTCAAAATTCAAAACTCATTTATTCAAACTAGGCTGAGAATCAGCACTTTTCGAACGTCAAAATTACATAAGACAGTCCCCCAAAACGCCCACCCTTCACCACTTCCTAGTGCCTTTAGCTGGGAAGAAGAAGTGGCGCAACAAACTCCCCAGCAGCACAGCTGGCTGTTCAAGTTAGAAAAAAAAATGATACTATACAAAAGTATGCAAAATAATTTACATAACATTACGCAACACAAAACATTATTTAAATGATAAATTACTGGCCATATGTCAGCTAGCACACGCCAATATACCAACCAAAAACATCGAGAACTATACTCGAGCAGAAATAAAAAATTAAAACTAAACGTAAACAGAACCAAATATCTAAATAAAAGCCTCCAGGCATAAAGGGCGTGCCCGCTTACATAAAGCTGTAATGGGAAGTTATAAATGATAAACTAGAACCATCGAGGTAAAAATAAATAAACAGTTAATTACTAGTTACAATAACAAACCATGATCAGCAAGACGACCAGTCACCACAAGCAGCACCCGTTCACGAGCATAACGCAAAAATTTGCTCTCTAGTCAAGTGGTACCTACATAGGTTGACTGCCGACTGTGATATCCTAGGATCGAGTTTTGCTAACTATCAGCCCACAGTTTGAAAACCCGGTACCGTAATAGTTCTGGATTCTGACACAAACGTAACCAACAACCAACGTAACGTGCCTAGTAATATCGGAAAGTAGCCAATACGCCAAATATCTTGATTTTGCCAAAACGATCAAATTACTGCTTACTACTAATAGGCCTTATTAGAAGGCTAAAAGTCACCTAAAGGGCAATGGAGAGGGCTATGCTTAGAGTTTCCCTACGTGATCGAATCAGAAATGAAGTGATCCGCAGGAGAACTAAGGTAACCAACATAGCCCGAAGAAATGCCAAACTTAAGGGGGAAGCGTCAGGGTAGCCAGCGAAATTCAAATTTTCTTACGTTTTTTGTATTTTGCAGGTCATTGTCAGATTTTATGTTGTTTAAAATATGATTTGCGGTCGTAACAAATATGGCTTTACTCAATTATAATCATTACAATCTGCGATACAACTTCATAAGATAGCAAAGGTGTCAAATGTCATGATTTCATGAAATCATTTTCACATTTGACACCTTTATCTTCTTCTTAATCACTATTGCTGATTGTAATGATTACAATTGAGTAAAGCCATATTTGTTACGACCGCGAATCATATTTTAATCAACATAAAACCTGACACTGACCTGCAAAATGCAAAAAACGTAAGAAAATTTGAATTTCGCGGGCTACCCTGACGCTTCCCCCTTAAGTGACAATGGGCAGAGCACATTGCTCGCAGAACAGATGGCCGATGGGGCTGAAGGGTTCTGGACTGGCGATCGCGTACCGGAAGACGTGACGTAGCGTTGGAAGGCCCCCCACAAGATGGACCGATGGTGATGGCCGCAGGAATCCGCTGGATACTGGAAGCACAGAATCCGTCAAAGTGGCGGTACTTGGGGGAGGCCTATGTCCAGTTGTGGACGTCTTTCTGCTGAAATGATGATGATGACTGTCTCTGAGTGGTCTTAACTCAGAAACTCTAACTCATCATCACCAAATGGGGCTTAGAAGGTGGGGAAAGACTGCTTTAGAAGTAAGTAGAACCTTCATAAAACATAACAAAGGTACCAAAGTAGTTTTTAACTTAATTGATATCTATATGTGCCAATTCGCGAAGACAGCGATAAAACTTGTGCAAAACACCAATCAGCTAATAAAATTAAAGTTTTATCATGCACATTTCACACAAAAAGTACAAGAATGTTACAAATTATCACAACAATAAATAGTTATTGTCACTTACGATTGCATATGAAGTGTGGCCTTGTGCCCTTAATCGACACGTTCTTCTTGGGTTTATCAGCGAAGTTGTGTAAGGTAACAAAATTATTTTTGAAACTGTGTCTTTCTTTAATTTCTCGGAAGTCTTACTTACCTAGGTACTTGTTATAATTTTTGATGTGTACCTAAATCTTTTCCTCGCACTTTCCTGCAATCTGTGGGAGCTACTTAGTCTGTGCTGTGGGAGTGATTTCGTGAAAAGGGACGGAAGTGTGTAACAGGAAGCCGGGGAGGACCAAAGAGCGCACGCGGTGTTAGCCGACGTTCGCACGGACGTAATAAAATCTCGGGGATTTTTTTTTTGCACTGGATTCTCAACGCTCGGTTTAACAACGAGAGTTGAAAATCCAGTATGCAAATAAAATCCCGTCGCGATTTTATTACGTCCGTGCGCACGTCGGCTTAGAGTTGGCCGTCAGATGGTACCAAGCCATTTTCCGAGAGCTTGGTACTGTCAGCCAATTATTTCATCATCATCATTTCAGCCGAAAGACGTCCACTGCTGGACATAGGCCTCCCCCAAGCACCGCCACTTCGACCGATTCTGTGCTTTCCGCATCCAGCGGATTCCTGCGGCCTTCACAAGGTCATCGGTCCATCTTGTGGGAGGCCTTCCAACGCTACGTCTTCCGGTACGTGGTCGCCACTCCAGAACCTTTCGACCCCATCGGCCATCCGTTCTGCGAGCAATGTGCCCTGCCCATTGCCACTTAAGTTTGGCAATTCTTCGAGCTATGTCGGTTACCTTGGTTCTCCTGCGGATCTCTTCATTTCTGATTCGATCACGTAGGGAAACTCCAAGCATAGCCCTCTCCATTGCCCTTTGGGTGACTTTTAGCCTTCTGATAAGGCCCATTGTGAGCGACCACGTTTCAGTACCATAGGTCATCACTGGCAACACGCACTGGTCAAAGACTTGCGTCTTGAGACACTGTGGTATGTGGGACGAAAAGATATTGCGTAGCTTCCCGAACGCTGCCCAGCCGAGTCGGATTCGACGATTGACCTCTTTCTCGAAGTTGGACCTACCTAGCCAATTATTTAATTAGATTAATAATAATGTAAATATTTGCACACCATAATAGGTAATGATACAGAGTACTTCATATTTATTTGTAACATCTGTTTATACCTACCTGTATTAAGCAAATAAATAATTTGATTTGATTTGATTTGATGTCAGATGTACACATCATAAGCGACTACGACTAGGCTCGGTCTTGTTTTTTTTTTTGAGTTCATTCAGAGAAATTATTTTTTGAGCAAATTGACTACTAACCTAAATTATCCATATATTCAAATCCCAACTGTCATTCTTTAAGGGGGAAGCGTCAGGGTAGCCCGCAAAATTCAATTTTTTTTACGTTTTTTGCATTTTGCAGGTCAATGTCAGATTTTATGTTGATTAAAATATGATTCGCGGTCGTAACAAATACGACTTTTTTCAATTATAATCATTACAATCAGCAATAGTGATTAAAAAGAAGATAAACGTGTCAAATGTCATGATTTTATGAAATCATGACTTTTGCCACCTTTGCTAACTTATGTAGTTGTAATGATTATAATTGTGTAAAGCCATATTTGCTACGACCGCGAATCATATTTTAATCAACACAAAACCTGACACTGACCTGCAAAATGCAAAAAACGTAAGAAAATTTGAATTTTGCGGGCTACCCTGACGCTTCCCCCTTAGCAGTTGTATGAAGTGGCGATAACACGGCAAATTGACGAAGGGTGTCAATTTGGTTCATTTTTCCCTGGCTGTACCTTATACCTACAGCCTCAAGTTAAACTTATGATTATTACCGTGCCGCAGTCACACACTCACAGGAGTTTACAAGTCACAATTAGTGGCCTACCAGTGATTTATTATTAGGTACATTTCTTCAATTGTTTTGACTTTAAGTATCTAAAGCAAACTTTGTAGGTACTAGGAAGCCAGAAAGAGATATTTTCTAATGGAGAAACACGAGAATTAAATAGTACCTACTTCTATTAACCGTCTCGGGAAACCGCGGGGTCCACTAGAGTCGCGTGCTCTATTGACTAAACTAGACCAAAAAAAACCGGCCAAGTGCGTATCGGACTACGCACAATGAAGGGTTCCGTAGTTGGGATGAATTTATTTATCCCAAGAACAAACTTGTCATTGTAGTTGAAAAACATGTTCTCCCATAAATTCCAACTTCAAATGTAAGTTTGTACGCACATTATTGAGAGATTTACCATGTTATTTTAAGACCATAGACTTTATATAGGTTTTCCTGTAATCTATGAGTAAAGAGCCATACTAAGTATTTTTTTCAAAATTTTAGGTCCAATAGTTTCGAAGATAAGGGGTCAATTTTCATCAGATTTCTTAAATATCTTTGTATTTATTTTAAAATTATATAAAAAATATGTTTAAGATCCTCGCAACAAGCCCTTTCATAATTTTCTTTTTGCCCCCAAAAGTAACCCCTATATTCAAAATTCATTTGTTTACGTTACACGTTCGTCTTTGGGTCACAGAAATACATATTTGTACGAAATTTCAACTTAAGGCTCCGTGCCGCCGCACCGCACGAAATCACTGATTTTGATCAATTTTGTTTATTCGTTGTGAGACCTGGGACGAGAATTTAAACAAAATTATTTATGATTTGAAAAGTCCAATTCTTCGTCTTGTACATAGGGGAAAGGGATTTTTGAAATAAATTAAGGATTCGTGGGAAATCACTAAAATTCGCAACAAGTTTTCCAAAAAATGACGCGAGACTGACGTTTGATCGTTTCGTTAGAAGAAACTGCTTTTGATGTTGAAAATTCAAAAATATCATCAACATCATTATATGGTCTACTTGTACATATGGGAACCACTTTTTTCAACTTTCATACAAAATATAGCAGAAAAAAAATGTTGAAATAACGTAACTTTCTCAAAACTTCAAGCCAAATAAATATTTTTTTCTAATACTTAGAAACACTTTAAGAAATTTAAAAAATTCTATATTAATTGTAGGTTAATTGTTTAATAGAATCTAAATTTTATTTTATAAATAAACAATTACTTAATTACGTAAATAAATGGCAAAGTGAACTATATAAACGATCGCGGAAAATCTATTCCGTCAGTAGCGAACGGGCCTTCCCAGCGTGAGGACGTATCACTTTGCGTCGCAGCACGCACACACGCACGTACGTGTCCGATGTTAACATATTCCAGAAATTGTACGTCGACTACCACATTTTGATCCGCATTTTATTTTAAAGTACTTTGCTTGTTTTTGAAGAACATTAAAATTTTGCATGCCTGGCAATAAATAAAATACCGGTGTACGTGTGTTCGTAATTCTTCTTATCCTAAACGGCTTGACTGATTTAGATGTTTTTTTTTTTTTTAATTCTTTTTGTGTAACTTGGATGGTTCATAACTATAGTTGGACTCGCGTGGCGCTGTTGTCGCAGGACAACATCTGCCTGCTGGGTTCACTAGTTATATTTTGACTTTAGATTTCATAGTTTTGAGTGATTTTTGGTAGAGGAAAAAGTTATGGGTTCGCGTCACCGATATGCCCGCGCCTATATGCTGTTGTAGCAATAAGTGAAGTATTTTTGGAACGAAGTTTCTTTAACGCTACTGAAGACTACTTTAAGTCAAAATAAAGATCCAAGATGGCGGCTGCGAACATTAAAAAATATTTCGTCATGGGTATCGTTTTCAAAGTTTTCGAGGATGCTAAAGCTGATAGTGAGGTCAAAATATAAATCCAAGATGGCGGCTGTGACAATATTCAGATTTTTCGTCATGGGTGTCTTTTTCATAGTTTTTGAAGATTCTAAAGCAGATTTTGATGTCAAAACGTAAATATAAGATGGTGGCTGCGAAAATTTTCACATTTCTTCATAACATCACGCCATCAATTTCAAAGGGCCCAACACTTTCTAAATCTCATTTAAATTTAAAATTCAAATTTAAATCTCATTTCCGCAACTTTTTCGCGCAAGTGGGTTCGCGCAAGTGTCTTTCGCGAAAATTCATTTCGCGCAAGTGTCTCAGATCCCTTTATGGATACTGGTGCCAATTCTCTTGTCACAAATTAATGCCTCAAAACTAGACTAAAAATCACCAAAGTTTTGTTCATTCCTGTCAAACGATGATTTCCCATCGTGAAATAATTATAGAATATATTTTATTTTGACAGCACTAAGATGGCAATATGGTGCCGATTCTCTTGTATACCGAACTAAACTTACTAAACTATCACTAAAATTCCTTACTTTTGGCTATGAAAATCTTGAAGCTATTCTGCAACAAAAATTTTCTAAATTTAAATATATTTTGACACACTAAAATTATATTTGACAATCGCGAGTCCACGTGGTACTTGTTTGCCCTACCCCGTGAATTTTTTTTAGAGCTGGAGGCGCACAGGGGGCAGCCTTGACGTTTTATATAGAATTTTTACATTTTGTAAGGAAAATAAGAAAAAATATTACCTACATGTAGAGTGTCAGGGGTTTAAGGGTTTTATAAAGGGGATCGAAATTCTCATTATTTTTGCGATTGGACGCACCATTTGCGAGATATATGCAAAAGAAAAAAAAAAGATACAGTACTGTTTTTTGCACCTGAAGCGAGGTGTTGGTGTGAATTTTAGTTCAAGTAACTAATTTTATTCCGCACCTTTTTAATCGCGATTAAAAATAGTCAGATTTAGTTAGACATGGTGCCGATTCTCTTGTCACAAATGCCTCTAAACTAGACTAAAAATCACCAAAATTTTGTTTTATTCCTGTCAAACGACGATTTCCCATTCTGAAATGGACTAATGTGACACAACTTAACTAGATTTTAGTTTGACAGCACTAAGATGGAACTGAGATTTTCATTTAGTGAAAATAGCAATTTTACTATTCTGAATTTGAAGTTTTTCACTTAAAATTTAGATTTTCTAACCGAATCTGACTATTTTTCGCGATTAAAAACGTGTGGAATAAAATTGATTGTCATGAACTTTAAATTCACACCAACACCTCGATTTCACATGCAAAAACAGTATTGAATCTTTTTTTTTCTTTTGCTTATATCTCGAAAACGGTGTGTCCAATCGCAAAAATAATGAAAATTTCGTCTCCCTTTATAAAACCCTTATACTCTACATGTAGGTAACATTTTTTCTTATTTTCCATACAAAAAGTGAAAAGTTCCATATAAAACACGTCGAGCGTGCGCGCCTCCGGCTCTAAAAAGATTCACATGGTTAGGTATCACGTGTGGAGTCGCGATTGTCAAATTTGATTTAGATGTGTCACAAATTTTCTTAAATTTAGAGAATTTATTTTGCATAATTGTGCCGATTCCCTTGTTCACAAACTAAACTAAATTTAAGTGCATCTTTTTTTTTCTATTTCATTAAAAAAAGGACAGAAAATACATTTTAGTTTAGTCCTGTCAAATTAATCAGCGCTTGACGTTAATTGACGTAATTTTAGTCGGCAAGTTTTTAATCACGTCTAAACTTGTATGGAAAGTGATAGGCGGTGATTAATTTGACAGGACTAAACTAAAATTTATCTTCTGTTCTTTTCTTAATGAAATTGTAAGAAAAAGATGCACTGAACTTAAATTTAGTTTAGTTTGTGAACAAGGGAATCGGCACCAATAGCTTTGAGATTCTCATAGTCTAAAGTAAGAAATTTTAGTGATAGTTTAGTTAATTTAGTTCGGTGTATAAGAGAATCGGCACCAATCAAAATTTTAGGTGAAAAAAGCCAAATTCAGAGTAGCGAATTTTTCATTTTCACTAAATTAATAACTCATTCAGTTGCAAAAACTGTACTTTATCTTTTTTCTGTTCTTTTGCTTATATCTCGAAAATTGTGTCTTATCGCAAAAATAATGAAAATTTCGACCCCCTTTATGAAACCCATAAACCCATAAAACTCAACATGTAGGTAATAATTTTTCATGTTTTCCATACAAAAAGTATAAAATTCCATATAAAACAGAATTGTTATAAATATACTAAACGAATATACACAAACATTCCAGACTTATTTCATAAGCGTACCTACGTAACTTAACAAAATACCGTCTATAGGATCAAAACTGTTTAAGCGATCACTACGCTCGATGTTTAGGCGTGTGTGCGTGAACGGTGCACACAAACATAGCATCGCAAGAATTTACCTAAACTCTGTCGAGTGAATTCACAGCCAGGAGCCTTAATCGGTCCATTAGATTCAAGGTAAATTGGCTTTGACAGACGGACAGACACACAAGAGTGATCCTATAAGGGTTCCGTTTTTCCTTTTGAGGTACGGAACCCTAAAAACAATAAATTATTACTTATCTACTTTGATTAGGTTCTAAAAGTTCCATGATTGTAAAACGCGCTTGACACAGCATTTGTTCAGTTCATTCGCGTTATAGAAATGTTGTCCATCTACTTGGTTGACTTATGCAGAAAATATTTACTCTGTATATTTTCTGTTCTGGCAGCAGGGCTAAGCGAAAATTTCAGCTTAAAATCCGATCGATCGTCGCTCGGTCAATAAGGAGTCGGTAACCGATGCCCGGTGGTAGTTTTGGTTGATTTCGGTGCCCGCCCGATGACGGCGGGTGCCCGGTTCGGTCGCATCGCTCGCACCGCACTACGCCACTGTATACCCGATTACTTATTTCTTTTGGCATTCGAATGACTTTTACAGGAGGCGCTGTAGGTCATTTGAAAGAAAGAAAGAAAATATATTTATTAACGGTAAACATGACGCAAAGAAAGAACTCATACACGAAAAGAATCAGTTGAGGGAAAATATGCGTCATATCACATCCACGCAAAACGGCCATCGCACTCGGCATAATGCTGCGACCCTATGCGAGACAGAGCCCCAGCGCTGGTTTTCAGCGACAGCCGGCGCTGACATGATGACGTCAACAGGTGCAGCATTTACCTAATGAGATAAAAATAACAAAATGAAATAAATGCAATACTTAGTTCGAATTTTTGTCTAAATTGAATATTTAAAAACGCGCCGCCGGCGCCGCGTAAGGGGGATGCGCTAATTGTGGAATTATTTTGTGAAATATATCGAAAAAACATGATGGTTACGTTAGTTCTGATTCTGGCCACGCGCAATAAGATCCTTGTACAGCTATAGGTGATTTTTCTCTGGATGTATGTTAGTGTTTTGTCCACTCAGCTACCTTTTTTTTGAGTGGGAAATTATCAAATAACTTCTCCCGCTCTGGGTGGAGCGGGAGGGCGTGTCAGACTCTTACTAACTAAAACCCACCCGTGTTCCTTCAGTTGCCATGTTGCCGGGGGCCACGATCTCCCTTTCGGATTTCTTCGCAACCCCGGCAGGCATCGGCTCTAGCGGACCCCGTCAATTCTGCTGCGGCGCGTTGTGTTCCACGCGCGCCTCAAAGAGATGTCTTTGAGGCGCGCGTGGAACACAACTCTCCGTCGACCCGGGCCTGGTCCTTATCGGACGGCGAGCTACCCATTGCTCACCGTCCGCAAGCCCGCGCCTACGTTGGCCGGAAATCGACCTGCGATTCCCGACGCCCAGGGCGTCTCCTCCTGTGGTGGTAAGGGACGCGAGGGTGCGAAATTTGCCTCTCCCTCACGCGTTCCGCCTCCTCCTTCGCGAACATTACTGCTTCGCAGAAGGAGGTGACAGCCTCCCATTTCCTCTCGCTCCGTACCATGGCCTGAACCAGGGCCGGACGCGAGAGATAACCGCCGCCGATCGCCTCCACGAAGACACGGCCATGCTCCGGCCAAGCCACCATGTCCTTCGGGCGATCCACACAATGGTGACACCCGGGCGTTTCCTTCCGCCTTATCCTGAACAGGAACCTCCCGAAACAGCCGTGTCCGGCGAAGACCTGCGTCAGGCGGAAGATGAGGACGCGGTGGCGCCTCTCTAGCCACTCCTCAAAGAGGGACTTATCGCCGCAATTGTGGCGTGCCCGTCCACTCAGCTACCTACTATTGCCTTATTGGTCTAGTAGTTGTAAGTGCGACTGGTGAGCATGGAGTCTTAGGTTCGATTTCACCTAGCTCTTTGCTGACTGTTCCTACTTAGTACACCAGATGGCCGAATCCGATACCTACTATAAAAACCATTATATTTTTAATCAAAATCGACCCCCAGACTGCAGAGTTTGAGTATTTTTATATGCGTAAGGATTGAGGGCCATAACCGTAATTATCACTTGCTTAAAAAACGGTGAAGGAAAACGTCGTGAGAAAATGCTTGAGAGATATTTCTCGACGGAATTTGAGGCCAAGAGGCCCACGACAAACATTGAGACATGACAACGACATGATTGAAATTTCCTTTTTTTTACCGACTTAAAAAAAAGTATTTCCTGCACAATAAAATTGTTCAAGTTTTCACTTCTGTCAGCACACCTGAAGTGCCACTGTTTTTATGGTTCCGTAGTAAACAAGGAACCCTTATAGTTTCGTCATGTCCGTCTGTCGGTCTGTCTGTCTGTCCGCGGTCTAGCTCTGAGACCCTTAATACTAGAAAGCTGTAATTTGGCATAGGTATACATATTAATTATGTCGACAAAGTGGTAAAATAAAATTATGAAATAATTTTTTTTAGGGTACCGCTCCTACACGTAAAGTGGTGAGGTTTTTTTTTACCCCATGGTGAGGGATATCATTGGAAAGGTCCTTCAAAAATATTGTGAGTTTGTGAAAACCATTTTTGGATTCAGGGATCCATTTGCGAAATATTTAGCTTTAAAGTGCTAATTTTTGTTAGAGGTGTGTGTTTTGGATGTGTGAAAAAAACCACAACAGTAGTTTATATAACGAAATTAAAAGGAAAACTATCACAGCTAAGTAGGCTCTACAAGTTAACGAGTAATAATCGACCAACTTAACTTTGCAGTTGCAAAAACATGTTTTCCCATACATTCCGTATGGGAGAACATATTTTTGCAACTACAAAGTTAAGTTTGATTTTGGGATAAATTCATCCCAACTACGGAACCCTTCATTGTGCGTGGTCCGACACGCACTTGGCCCGTTTTTTATTTATTTATTATTATTATATTATATTTTACTATGAATATAAAATTTGTTGTACCTAATTACCAACTCATTTGTTTATTTTAATTGCATTGACATTTTATTATATTCTAATCTAATCTATTCTATTACATTTATGTTAAATCGGCTATACCTGAATAAAAGTAATTTTACTTTTATTTATGTCTAGTTTCGAATTTCGCTATCAGCGCATCACTTAAAAAATTCACCTTAATTTTGTAAACCTAAATTGTGTGGTACAGGTACAAGCTGAACTTGAGGACTATCAGGAAGAGGCCTCAGAGTTCATGCAGTATATCCCCAGGCTTCTCAACACCGGGGACAGGATCAGCGGAATACTCCTCGATATGACGTGAGTATGATAGCATGCTATTATTACAACGGTACAGTCTGAATATTTTCTTAATGTCCCTCGGGAATCATCGGATTTACGAATACAAACGAATGCTAATTTCCACGTCCATCAATTATTAGATTTATCGTGTATAATAATTTGAATTTAGAACTTAGTACTTTATTGTTGTTTTGTTTTGATTTCCGAGTGAACTACATAGAGCTGTAAAACGATTTTCGTGCCTGCGACTTTAGCAGCTTTCCTCCCATTAAAAAAATAAATTACATTAAGTCAAAAGAGTATTAACAACTCTATATACTTCCAAGTCTGTTGAGAGCGTCCGATCTGCACCAAATGCAAAAGGCAACTGATAAAAATCTGATGACTGACGAAACACGAAGTTTGCCGAGGCACATTAAGAAAATAGTAATACTGAACAGTATGTTGTGGCGCGTGACCAAAATCGGAACTAATGAAGCGGTTACACCGCCACATACGAACTACGCATCACAGACATGACGTCACACAAATCCTGCATCGCGCAGTTAGAGTTTACCGAGCGATCGACATACAAACAAGATTTCAACTTCAAACCGATGGGCAGTTGCCCGCCAGACACAACACCCGTCTGGTCGGAGGATCCTCCCTTTTCTATGGTGGATGAGTGAACTTTACACCCTGTTCCTCATACCCCTAAACTAACGCCGCCATTTTATTTTTAACCGACTTCCAAAAAGGAGGAGGTTATATGTTCGTCGCGTATGTTTGTTTTTTTTTTTTTTATGTATGTCCACCGATTTCTCCGTCAATTGTGGACCGATTTTGAAAATTATTTTTTTGTTTGAAAGGGTATGCTCTCGAATTGGTCCCATATAAATTTTATTAACTTTGCTTTGATAGTTTTTGAGTTAGCTACAAAATACGTATTTTTTTCCCACTTAGTATGTAGATGATATGATAAGTTTCTGTCACTGGTAGCAGGTAGTGGTATTCGAATGTGTGTGGGGTAGATACCACAACTTAAAAGTGAAAAATAAAAACTTTTTACAAAAAAAAAACAACCGACCTCCAAAAAAAACACTACAAAGTGAAAAATAACTTTAATTTCGGAAGTCGGTGGCAAAAAACGAAAATACAAAACACAAGACACCGACTTCCGAAATTAAAGTTATTTTTCACTTTGTAGTGTTTTTTTTGGAGGTCGGTTGTTTTTTTTTTTTTGTAAAAAGTTTTTTTCAATACATTTCCCAAAAAAATTGCTTAAATGTTTACAACAGCACCGGGATCAGCGTCATTCGAGCGCCAAACGATCCTTGTAGCACCACCGAGACCGCTGTACCGCGCCTCAGGTAATAAGCGCGGTGAGACGGGGCAGTGCAGGCCGCGCATTTGTAAACGCTCATGGCGTCCCGCCTCGCCGGACATTCCTAACGCACGATCAAACTATATCCGTGTATAAAGACAGGTTATTGCCAAAGTTTAGGCACTAACGCTTTCGTAGGATTCATTTCTAACTAGGCCTAGGACCAGCATTCTTAGTTTATCGCTATCAGTAGGTAGCTATGCATGTTTAGATCATAAAACACAAAATTGTAAACTAAGCAATGTAGTTGTAATTTTGCAATATTACTGTATGGAAATAAGAAGGGGGCTTGTGGCTAAGTAATAACAGCTGCGCGGGTCGATCGATCAGGTTAAGCTACGCTTGCCGCGGTTGGTCCGTGGATGGGTGACCATCTTTACATACCAAGTCCCCTCCGTGCCTCGGAAAGTACGTTAAGCCGTTGGTCCCGGCTGTCATTTGTAGATCTTTGACAGTCGTTACGGGTAGTTAGAAGCCCAAAAAGTCTGACAACCAGTCTTACCAAGGGGTATCGTGTTACCTAGTCACTAGGTTGTGGAGGTCAGATAGGCAGTCGCTCAATGTAAAATACTGGTATTCAGCTGCATCCGGTTAGACTGGAAGCCGACCCCAACATAGTTGGGAAAAGGCTAGGCAGATGATTGTATGAAAATAAGAAATTTGGCTAACTAGTGAACTAAAATACTGATTATGAAACGCAATAATTAATATCGTAACACTGAATATTTAGTTTTAGATGTAAAAAAAGTATTTGGAAATTTCCCAAATGCCTTTTTTACATCTAAAACGGTTACAACATCAAATTCAGTGTTATACTTTTAATTGCAATTCATTCCTATTTAATATTCTAGTTCACTAGTTAGCCATATTACTTAATTCCATACAGTAATATTGCCAAATTAATCAAAACAGGTGAATATTTGAGAGCTATTTGCAACATTGCCAACATTTTGGATGAACGCTATTAAACCGAAAGCGTTTATTTAAATTAAACCAATTATAGGCACTTTTGAATTGCCAAGGAGTCGATCAGTTAGTAACATCAAGCTAGTTGCCCATTCCAAAGCGTAGTAGGTTCCTATGGAGAAGAACGGGCAAGAAACTTCATGTAACTACTTTTATTTCAATCAAAATATTGTTATTTCTCTACATAACCAGTCAATTATTATAGCATGTTTCAGTGTTCGACGGCCATTAATAGATAGTAGACTTCTCCACCAGCTACATGCAGGGCCGTACCTAGACTTGAATTTAAGATAGGGCAGCTATTTTTACAGGTAGGGCGGAAGTAAAAATGTTGATCTGTTCTGGTCAATTTATTTTTGGTTTTCTCGACTGATATTTGTAGTTAGTTAATACCTACTTAACAATCGGGGGTGATATAGATAGGGTGGAAGTAAAAATGTTGATCTGTTCTGGTCAATTTATTTTTGGCTTTCTCGACTGATATTTGTAGTTAGTTAATACTTAACTGTCGGGGGTGATATAGTACCTATAGATAAAAATAAAAAGTAATTTATTCTGACATAAATTATTATTTCTCCAATCATGTGCAAACATACCTACTCAATATAAAGTCTTTCCGTAAAACAACTGAATTCGAATAAGATTTAGAATAAAGAATTATTTTATTATGGTCATAAGATGCCGTGGTTAATTCGGAATTGTTTAGATGTCATAACTTAGCTCCACAGTACTTTGCTTATTATTAGTTGATATTTAGAATTGTTGTTTTTTTTTTTTTAATGTAGGGCATTGGTGTTTTAAGGTAGGGCATTGCCCCACAATGCCCCTTCGCTACAGCCCTGGCTACATGCCGTTGATCTCCAGAACGACCTTAGCATTATCTTTTTTTAGGATTCCGTTGCCAAATGGCAAAAAACGGAACCCTTATAGATTCGTCATGTCTGTCTGTCTGTCTGTCTGTCTGTCTGTCTGTCCGTCCGTATGTCACAGCCACTTTTTTCCAAAACTATAAGAGCTATGCTGTTGAAACTTGGTAAGTAGATGTATTCTGTGAACCGCATTAAGATTTTCACACAAAAATAGAAAAAAAACTAATAATTTTGGAGTTCCCCATACTTAGAACTGAAACTCAAAAAAATTTTTTTTTTCATCAATCCCATACGTGTGGGGTATTTATGGATAGGTCTTCAAAAATGATATTGTGATTTCTAACATAATTTTTTTCTAAACTGAATAGTTTGCGCGAGAGACACTTCCAAAGTGGTAAAATGTGTGTCCCCCCCCCCTGTAACTTCTAAAATAAGAGAATGATAAAACTAAAAAAAATATATTATGTACATTACCATATAAACTTCCACCGAAAATTGGTTTGAACGAGATCTAGCAAGTAGTTTTTTTTTAATACTTCATAAATCGTAAACCGCAATTTACCTTTCATTCAATGTTACTTGCTGCTACGGAACCCTTCATGGGCGAGTACGACTCGCACTTGGCCGCTTTTTTTATCATTTGCTTGGTAAATTTCATACCATTATTTTCGTCTTACCCCGTTTTAAATGCTTTTCACTAATTGTTAATTAAGTTTTTATCAATAATTAGAGATAATCAACAAGTTTTTTTAATAACCACGTTTCCAATTCACGTGAAAAATTGAAGATAGTTAATTGATCGAAATAAGGAAAGAATTAAGAATGATTGGCCTCAATATTTGGCAAGTTGATAACCCTCTTCCTTTACAAATTATCTTGTTAAGGTTCCTAATTAGACCATCATTTGAGAAATCTAGGGAGAAGGTCTGGCCATTCGGCGCCAACCCGAGCGCAACGCGCTTTTTACTGGGTCAAATTAATTTAGCTAGCGAAATTAATGAGCAAACGTTGTGCAGCATCTTCAACTCAGCGTCAGCAACCCATAGCAGCCAGACAGGCCGCCGCAATGTTTATGAGACTAGGCACGTGGATGTGGAAATAAATATGAATCCAAACTCGTATGTGTCTGTCTTTATTTGTTCACCAAATATGAGCACATATTCGTCACAATAATCATGGATTGACATGGATAAAGTATTAAAGTCACAGTACCAAAATATCACATAAGTTTCACAGTAGAGTCCGCTCCACCACTCAAGTCCGATAAACGCGGCGCTAGTGTCTATGTCAAAAAAAAAATGTAGTTCCACAATTTTCCGCCCGACCTCAGTGGTGGCGCCTCGCGGACTTGCCCAGCGCGCCCGAGTGAGACGCCCGCGCACCCGTAACTAAACAACGACGTGATATTTTATTGTCGGGATTCATATTGTATAATTTTATTGTAATATACCAGTTTTTAAATTCAACATACAGTCCACTATTTATTCCGTAAGGATTCATACTTAACACTAGCAGACATGAAGATTGAGATTATTAGAGCAAAACGTCAAAAAGGGAAGTTGTCTCTGTCAGTATAGACTATAGACGAATCATAATGCATATCTACCACAGACTATCAAGCCTTTTCTAACAGAAACTCTGCAGACGCAATGCTTATTTTATTTGCTTTAATTCTATTTTTTTTAAACTTAACTTTAAGTAAGATAATCATCCTTTGCTGCATATACTTGCTAACAGTAACACAAATGGAAGAAGTCACTGGCTCATGAACTGAAATGCAGATACTCTAACCTAGCTCTGGAGCCAGGGTCTCAAATTTTTCTGTAACCTTAATAAATAACAATAACTCTAACGAACCAGTTTCACAATAATTCTAGTTCTTCTTTCTACATACCTGGACGGGGGCCCCCATTTAATTTGCCGCCGCGGGCCCCCGATAGGCTTAGTCCGTCACTACGTACATAGCTTTGCTTTCGTTTTCCAGTAAACTGTTGGATTCGAACAACACAGAAACATACTACACGTACTCCGGGTCCCTGACGTCTCCTGAATGCAATGAAGCCGTCATCTGGATCATATTCACTGCACCAATCTTTTTGACGGATGCGCAGGTAACACGCTCAACAAGCAATAAATGTATAGGTGGGAGACGGGTATGTGGACTCTCGTTATTATCAGCGATATTTTATCTTCTGTGGGCGTAGTGTGGGTAGTGTTGATTAATGCGCAATAGAAAAACAGTTTGCAGTTCAGATCACATTATAATTTACTATCAAATTAATCACACTAGCTAAATTATACACACACTGGGTGCGACGGCGTTTATTAAAATCACCAATTAGCAAAATGATCACAAATTACAACTAACACAATAACTGAGCACCACGAATCGAGAACAGTTCCGCGACGTCTTGATTCCAATGCGACCAAAGGCTGAATGCCCCTTCGCCTTGGCCTTCAAACAGCACGACTCTGTAGAAGCGCACCTTTTTTGGTGTCGGTAAATCACTCTTGATGTCGCCAGTGGCGCGCTTGCGATTCGTTTCGTGTCCGTACTAATGACCGGATCCGACATATATATAATGAACGTACTACCGCCCGACAATAAAAGTAGGTACCCTATGTGTTAAATCACTGTAAATTATATAATTGTAGGAGTAAACAATTACTGGTTTAAATATATAGGTAAGTACTTAAAGTGTTGGCCGACTTGCGCGTTCATGGGTTAGCTAAATAACTGGGCCTTAGTGAAATATTTTAAATAAACATATTTTTTTTGTTGTACGATCGCAACCTAGATTTTTTTTTTAACATAGTCAATGGGCCATCTTAGGAACCTAGTAGCCCAAGAAAGCCCGTTATGAACTTATTAATATCCATGTAATATAGGCTAGCATTTTTTTGAAATCAAATGTGTTTTATATGAAGTTTTATTTAAAATTAAGTTTTTTAAATTAATGTCTATAGAAACTCGAAATGGCTCTAAAACAAAAAATCTACGCTTTTAAACTAGGTAATAGGTAATACGGGATACCGGATACCAGATCCGCAACTCCACGACAAAGTACGTATTTTGCGAACGGGTGGGAAAATCGGTTATTCGATCCTCCCCAGCTCCTCAAAGAAGGCCAGCAACGCCTTGATGTCACTGACAATCTCACGCAGGGTACCTGGGTTACCGAAGTACTTTGCCTTATATGTGGACTCCCAATGGTGTAGCTATGTGTATGTTGAAGTCCTCCGAGAAGATTCCAGCATCTGTGCCACTACCTGTTTTGGATCCGTCGGTAAAGATACGTAGCTCTGCGGGGCGCAAACCCTCGCATCGGTGATCCTCGTGAAGTTGGATCCTGTATTTTTATCAAAGATAAATTGTTTGGGTTCCCGGTCATTTATGGCTTTCGTAATAGGGAACTCATTATTGAGTCCCTCAAGCAGCGCAGTGTATTTAGTGTCTTTCTTACGTCAGAGATTAATTGCATTAAGACGCACCGTCGCCATTGTCACTTCCTGTTGTTTGAACAGGTGGAGCGGGGGCAGTCCCAGCATAGCTTCGATTGCTGTAGTCGGAGTAGTCCTCAAGCAGCCCGTGGTCACCACGCAGGCTAGTGATCTTTGCATGTGTTGTAGTTTGTTGGAAACTGTAACCAGCTGAGTGCGGGGCCACCAGACCACGTCCCCGTAAACGACCATGGGACGAATCACTGCTGTGTATTATGTAGTATGATTTTGAGGTATAGGCCCCACTTCTTACCTATCATTCTCCTTCACTGCCAGAAAGTAATGCAAGCCCAGTCAGTACCTGTTCTGCTCCATGTCTGGAGAGGCCGCTGCTGATGCTGGTGAAGTTGGTTTTGTCGAAAGTTCTTTCGATATCTATGAAAGTGCCCAGACAGGTGATTTTTTTATGAATCGCGTCTTCTATCTGGCTAACCACCAGGTGAAGAGCTGATTCGGTTGACTTATCTGAACTGTTTGCGTGCTGATTACCGTGTAACGGTATGTTTTTCAGAGCGCCATACCTCAGCTCCCTATCGCATAGCCTTTTCAGAGTTTTTAGAAGAAAGGAGGTCAGGCTGATTGGTCGGTGGGATTTGGCGTTTGTGTAATCACCCTTACCTGGCTTGGGGATGAATATTACTTTCACTTCCCTCCATCCTTTAGGAACGTATCTAAAGGCCAGGCATGCTCTCATTAAAGGCACCAGTCTTATTGCGATAGAAGCACCCCCCCTCTGTAGTAAAGCGGGGAACACTCCATCAAGACCAGATGCCTTAAAAGTATGGAAGCTCCAGATGGCCCATTAGAGTTTCTCCAACGTGATCATCCTGCGTGCGTAACCCCAATCATTGTCTGATGGTGTTTGAACATTTTTCACACTCGTGTGCTTTACCCTTCTGGCTGCGTGGCGCAAGGCGCCACACGTATACAGCGGCATAAGACATGCCTCCGACGTCGAGCGGCGTGACGCCAAACGACGCCACCCTCCGAGAGAGGCCTCCGTCACCCTCCGACGCCAAGCGGCGTGACGCCAAATGACGCCACCGTCCGAGAGAGGCCTCCGTCACCATCATAGCCTGCCGTCACGCGTAACATTGACGCAGCCCTCCCGTTAGCGTGAGGTACCACGTAGAGCCTCCGCTGCCTAATTATTACTCACACCCACCTCTCCGTTCGACAAGGCTCGCTGTTCGACGCGTGACGCCACAGCCCGGCTCCTCCACACTCCCTGTTTACCTACCTGCCTACCTGTCTCCGTGCCTGCCTACCCGTCTGTCAACCTGACCCCGCCTATATCGAGCATCCCACGTCCTGCGAAGCCGGCCCTTAACCTAATTTAATATTAATTTAATTTAATTAATTTACTATCTATTTTTATTTATGACTTACATTTACTTCTAAAGAGGTAAACGTTGCGTTACAACAGTTTGCAATTTTTTTTTTTAATTTTTCAGTTTGCTGCCGAATAGTAATATTCAAAATTCATTTATTTACGTTACACGTCCGTGTTTGGGTCACAGAAGTTCATATGTATACCAAATAACTAAATTGGTAAAGTAGATTCGGAGCAAATTGGCTGTGACAGACAGACACACGAGTGGTCCTATAAGGGTTCCTTTTTTTCCTTTTGAGGTACGGAACCATAAAAACAGTTTCAGTATTAAGGAACACAAATTGTAGACAATCAAATGAATTCTTGTGGCCTTCATCTTTTTCAGGCTGACTGTACATACAGCTACACATCAAGCTATACATTTTCAGTTTATGCTGATCTCGCACTTTAAAGAATTTCCGTACAATGCGAGGTCAGCTTATACTGGAAATGTATAGCTTTATGTGTAGCCGTGTGTACCTAAACAAACTCAAAATAACTTGAATGAGACTGTATGCTCTGAAGACACAAGTATACTCGGCGATACGTTATATAATAAAACAAATTTAGAGAATGTCAATCAACCTGAACTGACACTACATAATCTGAGCGAAATGATGTCCTTAAAATTAAAAGAAAATAATACTTCAATTATACTAGAAATAAAAGCTACTATTCAAACAGAAATTAATAAAGCTATATTAAAATTAAAGGAAGGCATAAAACAAGACATAGGCGCTTTGTTCTTACACAACGAGCAACGAAAGACTGATATAGAGTTAATTAACATTCAAATAGAAAAACTAAAAAAGCAAACCGAAGCACTCCAAAACGAAATAAAAAGACTAAATTCTGAGACCTCCCCTATAATACAATATATACCCGAGAATAATGCTAAGAAAATTGTGTTGTATGGACTTACCGAAATCTACAAAGAGCCTGAACAAGACCTCCACGAAAGAATCAGAGCTATTTTTTGGGATATTTTAGGAGTGGACCTATTAGGCTACTTGGAGGATACCTATAGGATCGGAAGATATTATAAAAATCGAAATCGACCAATGGTAATTGAACTTATGAGCAAAAGGATTACCAAATATATAATAGAAAATAGCCAATATTTCCAAGGAACCGGACTGTACACTTCGGAATTCTTAAAATTCTTAGAGTAGCCGGTGCGCGCACATCGGTTAACATCGCTTTTGTTTCGCTCTGTGTCTAAATTATATAAACTGTGAAAAATACCAAAAGTTGGTCTTAAAAGTTACACCAGAAGAAAGAAGATCTTGTGAGGTTTCAAACTAAATATTTAAAAACTGAATTTACCGAACAAAATTAATAAAATAATCAAATATAGAAAAAAACCAGTGGATATTTAAAAAAACGCTCTGCTAACACACCGAGCTCCGTGAATCATCGTTGGTGACGGTCATTGACCCCGCCTCTACCTCTTCGGCACACACGATCACCGCAGCTCATTGGTTGAAACACTGGACATCGATATCGCTCACTACCAGGTTTTTAAAAAACAACTGTCAATCATAATGAATTGCCGAGCTTGCAATCAACAAATGCAATATGCTGGAGAGACTCTGAAATGCACTGCATGCTCAGCTAAATACCATTATGCATGCCTTAATATGACATCTGCCTATTATTTAGAAAATAAGCAGGAACTAATGAAATGTTGGCGCTGCCCAGACTGTGCTAATATCACTCGTCGCTTTAGGAATGATAATACACCTGTCCAAAAACTACACTTATCACAACAAGACGACACTACAATGTCAATTGACGCACAAGATGATGAACCCAACATAAATATTACTACATATCTCGAGTGTAAAACACCCATCCAAAATAACCAAACCATCGCTAAAACTCAGGAAATTGCAACAGATAGCCTTTCGATTACTTTAGACAGTCTCAGTAAATTACTAGATTCTAAACTAGAAAAGAACAATCAATCCCTACTCCTTGTACTAAAGAACACTATTCAAAATGAAATACAAAAAACTATCACAGAATTAAAGGAAGATATTTTAAAAGATACCCACAAGCTAACACGCGAGCAAGAAATAGTAAAAAGCAATATAAACACACTAAATGAGAAAATAAAAACAATACAAGAAGAAAACAAAGAACTTAAGCAACAGTTAAAAGAAATAAAACAAAATATGACTGTAATGTATAATAAATATAGGCTGCATACTGGTGGGGCGACCGGTAGTGGGGAGCGCGGCAAGCGCATGACTTGCCGCACCTCCTACCCGACCGCCGTACGAGTAAGTGCGTTATTATCCTAGTTGGTGTATTATTTAATACTAGTATAGTGACCTGTACAAGTGGCGACCTTGCCAGGATTACAACTAGTTTACGTAAGTACTTACCAACATAAAATTCAAAAGAGAAAAAAAGGAAAATCAGTGAATGAGATCAGTTTTGTTGTGTACTAAATCAACGCTGATCTTGTTGATTTGTCCTAAAAGACTTCATAACGTTGCATTAGCGGTAGACTTGTACATCAGTGATACCTCAATTGTTGACAGAAAATCAGTATTAACGTCGACTAACGTAGTCAGCACCGTATCGCGTTAAAAAGGTGATAATAATATACTACATTGCATACCTTGTTACGAACAATTACGCCTGCTTAGCGAAAGGTTCCTTAGTTCGTTTATTAAAAGAAAAATATTTAAATGTTTATGTTGAATACAAATTGAACCTGTTAACTTTATACAGCCGTGCAGTGTGAATGGGTATGTCAGTCGACACACAAAAGATCGCTGCGTCGATGGCCTACTTACGAATACCCACATAATAGTTTTTTTTGCACCTTTTAATTAAAACTTATTTGTTTACAAAAGTTATCTGGTTTTATTTTGGTCAACAATTGAGATTAAACGCTGGATGTCAGAGGTAGTTTGGGTAACCAATCGGTACCATAATGATCTTTTTATGCTGTACTCAGGTATAGTGGCAGTTTAACTAAATCTAGAGGTAGTTCGATAAAAATCTGAACGACACCTACAAATACATCTAGAGGTAGTTCGATGAAAATCTGAATGGTACCTACAAATACATCTACAGGTAGTTCGATGAAAATCTGAACGGTACCTACAAATACATCTACAGGTAGTTCGATGAAAATCTGAACGGTACCTACAAATACATCTACAGGTAGTTCGATGAAAATCTGAACGGTACCTACAAATACATCTACAGGTAGTTCGATGAAAATCTGAACGGTACCTACAAATACATCTACAGGTAGTTCGATGAAAATCTGAACGGTACCTACAAATACATCTACAGGTAGTTCGATGAAAATTTGAACGGTACCTACAAATACATCTACAGGTAGTTCGATGAAAATCTGAACGGTACCTACAAATACATCTAGAGGTAGTTCGATGAAAATCTGAACGGTACCTACAAATACATCTATAGGTAGTTCGATGAAAATCTGAACGGTACCTACAAATACATCTATAGGTAGTTCGATGAAAATCTGAACGGTACCTACAAATACATCTATAGGTAGTTCGATGAAAATCTGAACGGTACCTACAAATACATCTATAGGTAGTTCGATGAAAATCTGAACGGTACCTACAAATACATCTATAGGCAGTTCTATGAAAATCTGAACGGTACCTAAAAATAAATTTAAAGGTAGTTCAATGAAAATTGCAACGGTACCTACAAACAGTATTGTCCCAAATATGTCGCTAATATCACTCATGGAATCCTTGGACTGTGACAGAGAATCAGCCTCAGTTGGTTTACGTTGGGAAACATGGAAGCGAGCACTCGGGTTATATCTGACTGCGACAAATGTTTTTAGGCTTCGGTATAATCCTTCAGTTGTAAGTCTTCAGGATCCAGAGTTTCTTGAAGATATCTGGCTCGACAGGACCAACAGATGTGCCGGACGGGCGTGATCGTTGGACACGAAGATTGTATAGGTTGTAAGGCTATCCCAGTCCAAGCGGGCGGCGCTGCCGTCCTGCACCTAGGGTTCCAGATATCTTCAATACTCACCGAGTGGCTATGTTTTAGACTCTTGGAGGAAAACGGGTTTTTGACGGGGGAATAACAACACCATTCCACTGATAAGTCTTCCTAAATGCTCAGGAAGCGACTTTCGGGACTCTTCAGGATTACTGCTTGACGTATTAGATCCTTCTTAGCTGAGTCGATGACTACAATTCCTAAAGATAACGCGTTAGATTAAGTACCTGCGCCCCTTTACCTTGCCAAGAGTCGTGAATGCTGATCTACAATCTTTATTGATTTTTAATACCTTATGTTTACATAATCCTTATTGCTAAACACCCTTATTTAAGTAGCTATAGACGGCATGTTATATATCACAAGATTTATAAAATTATGACTTTTTCAATGAGGTTTCTTTCATGATCATACTTATAGCCAATGAAAAGATATTTCAGTAATAATGGGATTAAAAATAAATAAATAAAATATTAAACTATTTGCAAGTGATTTTACTGGCAAAGTACTGCACCGATTCCCACTATACAAAAATAAACTTCAGGCTAGTCTATTGCTCTAGAGAAATCTAGTATTTTAATTTTCTTATCTAGATCTTTCAGCCCGTAATGAGCCTCTGAATATAGGTTGTTTAGCCTTTATTTGACGAAATTGCTTTATGACATATAAACTCGATTAAAAGGTTTCCTGAAGGGCTAGATATCTAGAAGTTAGGTCCAGCTAGGTTTCGGTCTAGGAGATCTGGATACAATAAACGATTTAAATTTTTGGCTATTTAACCTACTTAATCGAGGTGGAGAAACTCAAACTCAAAGCATTTATTTCAATTAAACCATTTACAGGCACTTTTGAATTGTCAAAGAATCGATCAGTTAGAAAGTTGAAGCTAGTTGACAATGATTGTGTTACGACTTTCATCAAAATTCTTATCTTGATTACAATTTGTTTACTAAATAGTACTATTAATACCTATACTATCTATGAATTTAGGTTACTACAACGATTCTGAACCATTTATACTATTTAATTTCACATCATTGCGAAAAAATATTTACCCTATGAATACGAAGATAAATGAACACAAAGTATTTATACATTTTTCAAAAAATGATTTTAGTGACACATCGTCGCGAACACTAAAGGCATTATCTAAATTGGTCGTATGTTAGTACAGAATGTAGACTACATAACGTCATTTTAATTATTATACCTACCTACAAATGACTACCCCCATCTGTATGATTTGATGGGTTAAAACGGGCGATGTCTTAAATTAAAATCTTTATAGCTTACTATAATCCACAGGATAGGACTCAAGTCTTCGCTGATGCTAGTCCAGTTGTATTGGGGGCTGTACTTGTTTTATAAACTTGGTTTGATAAAAAAATAAAAAAAAACATGGCATAAGTGGGCCGCGAATAATTGCATACAGCAATTAGAGTCTCACTGATTGCGAAAAACGTTATTATCAAACCGAGAAAGAGGCCCTTTGCTTTCGTTTGGGTTGTGGAGCATTTTGACATGTCTTTGTTTCTAAAAGATACTTATGAACTTTTCAATGACCACAAGCCACTTGAAGCATCGAATCTAAACCATGTGCGAGAATCGAGTGCTGGGTTTTACGTCTACAGTCATATAATTTTAAAATCGTATACAGTCCGGGCAAGAAAAACATCGCAGATTCACTATCACGGTTGCGTTCTATTGACTGTTCACCAGTCCCGTTCGATGACGATAATTATTTGAAATTAGTAATCGATCAGTCTCGTCCTATGGCAATCACCCTGTCTTAATAGAAGGAAGTTTGTCATCCCAGACCATGAACTAAAATTGGTTAAGAACGATATTTACAACAATAGCTGGGACCAGAGTATCAAAACTTATAAGGTCTTCGAACATGAACTTTGTTTTCAAGACAATTTACTTTTACGTTGCAATAAAATTATAATTCCTTTCAGTTTGAGATCAAAAGTTTTAGCAGCTGCTCACGAAGGACACCCAGGAATCGTAGCGATGAAAACGCGACTACGTTCCAAGATGTGGTGGCCCAAAATCGACAGTGACACAGAGCAATATGTAAAAGCTTGTGAAGGTTGTTCTCTGGTTTCCGTTCTAAATCCTCCTAACCCTATGCGCAGATGGGCACTTCTAATTCGCATTAGGGCAACTTATAAAGATAGATTTAAAGTGTTGTAATAATAAATAAATAAATAAAAAACCCTGGATTAACGTAGCCATTGACTATCCTGGACCGTTGCCTAGTGGGCTTTATCTTTTGGTAAATCCCCTGCAGAACTCTTTTTTAGGCATCAATTTAGGGATAAGTTGCCTGCCGTTGTCGATTTTGAATTTGCAGATTTAGATCTCGAAACAAAAGATAGGGATGCAGAAATGAAAGCCAAGGGAAAGGAATATGTGGACAGGAAAAGACATGCAGCGGAATGTAGTACTGACGTTGGAGAAAAAGTATATGTAAAGAATATGACGAAGAAGAATAAGTTGTCTACTACATTTAGTGATGCACCACACACAGTCATCATTATGGAAAGCAATGAAGTAGAAGTTCAAAATGATAACAAAGTACAACAAATACGTGGAAATACACATAAAGCGAGTTGAAGGACAGTGGAAAGTTTGTGAAGATGATAATTATGTTGATATCACTGATGACAGAATTCTTGTAAAAAAATAATAAGTTCCCATTTAAATGAATGATGAGTCATGATTTAATATGTAAAAGTAAAAATATAATAATTCATAAATTACTAACTGTAAGCTGAATCAGTAGTGCTTTTAAACAATTAGATCTAAGTTTTATATTGTTTAAAACTTACTCAACTAACAGTATTTCGATTATGTTGAATGATTGCATTTAGAATATATTTATTATTTTTCTAATTTTGTAAAAGGCAGATGTAATGTATAATAAATATAGGCTGCATACTGGTGGGGCGACCGGTAGTGGGGAGCGCGGCAAGCGCATGACTTGCCGCACCTCCTACCCGACCGCCGTACGAGTAAGTGCGTTATTATCCTAGTTGGTGTATTATTTAATACTAGTATAGTGACCTGTACAATGACAATAACAGAAACTCAACAACAGGAAAATAATTTTTAAAAAATGGTACTATTCGGACTTCCAGAATATGATCAAGAATCCGAGAATCAATTAGACTATCGTATAATTGAAGCCTTTAAAGATATCCTAAATGTTGACCTGACCGGATATATTGAGGGAGTTTCTCGTATAGGAAGATACAATAACCCTCGGAGACCTATTATTATTGAGCTAATAAGCAAACGAATGACAAAATATATATTAGACAACGCAATGTACTTCAAACATACAGGGCTTTTTATTTCCGAATACCTTAATGAGATAGCACTTCGCCAAAAAAAAATATTACAAGAAAATCTACGCTCAGCAAGACAACAGGGACACCACGCAATCATTAGAAATAATAAATTAATAATAGACGGACGACAACAAGAACTCACTATAATGACCAAACAATCCTACGTAACAAAAAAGGCCGACTATAACCCACCGATTGATTCACAAAAAAACGACATGTCTAATGAAAGCATAAACAATACAAACGAACGAGACACTGACTTCTCACGGGCTAACACAAATAAAATGAGCACCTTTCGTCACTCAAGATATTGACTTCACAGTTTTATACCAAAACATGCAAAGTATCAATAATAAACTACACTTATTAGAAGCATTTCTCGATGAAAAAGGAAAGTACCAGGCACTTTGTTTATCGGAAACTTGGTTATCACAAGGAAAGAAGGAATTAATAAACTGCAACGGATACATCCTCGCTACATCATACTGTCGACTGAACTACGAAGGCGGCGGTGTATGCATACTATTGCGGGAAGACTTAGAATTTATTGAACGTAAGGATATTATGGATATGTCAGTGGAATACATCATTGAAGTATGTGCCATTGAAGTGCCAAAACTTCAAATTATACTAATAACTTTGTATTGGAACAATAGACAGCCTGATGTATTCTATAAACAATTAAAACTAATTCTAGAACTTCTATTAAAAAAATATAATAAAAATAAAATCATTTTTGGAGGTGATTTTAACGTAAATATCTTGGAAAATAGCTTGCAAACCAAAACATTATTAAACTTAATGCTAGAATATAACTTCATCCAATCTATTAAAAAACCAACACGAGTAACAAAAACCACTTCAACCTGCCTAGATTTAGTATTTATAAACTTTGACTCTAAATTAATAATTACTCAGGTGCATGATTACGGTTTTTCTGATCATAAAGGAATAATAGTCAAACTAAACCTATGTGCAGAGTCTACAAAAAGCAAAGATTGGAAAACTAAAAAACGAATTTTTAATTATTAAAACATGGAAAATTTTAAATTATCATTAAAACAAATTGATTGGAATCTAATAATAAGCTCGACAAAAACCATGAACGAAAATTACAACTCATTCGAAAATCTTTTACTCAAAATATTAAATGACAATATACCCATAAAAACAATAAAACTTAGTCGAAACAATAGAAAAGATTGGTTGACAAGAGGCATTAAAATATCATGCAAAAATAAGCGGTTGTTAAGAATTTTTACTTCTTACTCTAACGATCCTGTGTTAACTAAACAATATAAAATATATGAAAAAACATTAAAACAGACAGTCAGTAAATCTAAAAAATTACAATATATTCGGGAAATCAGAAACTCAACTAACAAAACAAAATCAATGTGGAAAATAATTAAAGAGCGTACAAATAAAAATCAGCCTAAGACACAACAAAACATAGCATTGAAGATCCACGATAAACTTACGTCCGACCCAAAACAAGTTTCTAACTCATTCAATGATTTTTTCGCATCAGTGGGACAAACAAGGCGGAGTGGGGACTCAGAGCCGCGCGGCCGGCCTGTGCTCCAACCAACGGAGAATACAATGTTTTTACATCCACCTACACCGCAAGAAATAAAAAATATAATAAAGACCCTTAAAGGCAAATTTAGTCACGGATTAGATGAACTACCCCCTATATTAATAAAAACTTGTGCTGAGGAACTGACATTACCATTTTATCTATTGATTAATCAATCATTTTCTGAAGGGATATTCCCAGACGCGTTAAAAAAAAGCTTAATAAAACCTATTCATAAGAAAAACTCGAAGTCTGATCCAAATAATTACCGTCCTATTGCACTATTACCGACATCATCAAAAATTTTCGAAAAAGCAATGTGCAAACGTGTTTACAACTTTTGTGAAAAGTTCAATGTTTTCGATGAATGTCAAAATGGTTTTCGGAAAAAAAGATCCACGATTTTAGAGACATTTAAATTTACCAAAAAAATACTTGACATTTTGAACAATAAAAAATACGCTATCGGAATTTTACTTGACATGACCAAGGCTTATGATAAGGTGCTGTACAAAATATTATTTGATAAATTACACGGTATCGGCGTTAGAGGAATAACTCACGAGTGGTTCGCATCCTACCTACAAAACCGAGAACAATTTGTAGAAATTGAACATTGGGATCGTGACACTGGGGAACTCAGCTTAATACGATCGAATAGGCTTTGCATTAAGAATTCGATTCCGCAAGGTAGTGTTGTCGGGTGTTTGCTATTTTTAATTTATGTCAACGACCTCCCTAAAATTATGACAGAGTCGTGCGTACTGTTTGCCGATGACATTTCTTTAATAACTTCTTGTAATGATTCTCAACATCTACATGAGAATCTAAATAATATAATGTTTAATATACAAAATTGGATGAATGACCACAATTTAGAAATTAACTTCTCGAAAACAAAAATTATGCAATTCAGGCCTTACCAAAAAAATCCATTGTCTATTAATTTCACGTTTGACGGTATCAAAGTGGAATGTGTAAATACTTTTACTTTATTGGGTCTAGACTTAGATATCCACATGACCTGGAAAGCGCACATACAAAAAATTAAATCAAAAGAGTGTGATACGTGACTTAGAAAAGTGTAACACCGAATAACACGTCCCCGTAAGTTTACGAAAACGAAACACTTAACAACGAATGCACGCTACCACGAAAAACTTAACGCCGTAGCAATGCGATCTCGAATAACTAAATCTCTAATATTCACTTTTTCGAAACACTTAACAACGAATGCACGCTACCTCGAAAAACTTAACGCCGTAGCAATGTGATCTCGAATAACTAAACCTCTAAAAGTCATTGTAAAAAGTCTTTATTCATGTAACAATCAACTAAATAGAGAAAAAAAAAGTAATAATTATGTGTCAATAAACCAAATCAACCGTTTTTCCATAACAAGTTTTTTTTAATGTTCGATTTGGTTGATTGTACAACCCAATCGAACATTAAAAAAAACTTTAAAAAATTCGTTTAACGTTTAAAATAGCACAAGTATGCAAGACCATCTAAAAATGTGGTTAAGTCCATTGTTTCCTTTTTTTCCAAATGTTTTTTAATTTTTTCTTCCCTATTTTCTTTTCTTTTTGCTCTTTTGGTTTCTTGAGACTGTGAATTTAATTTTTCAACTATGAATTCTGTATGTTTTTATTCCTTGTTTAATTCTTCAATGGTCTTATATAAATTCCATTTCTTTCTGCCCAATAGGGTGTTCCAGCGGTGGTGCCACGATTCCACCTCATTTTGTGTAATTGGAACAGTGGTCCCTATCGAGCTATTTACCGACCAGATGTCAGGCGGAAACAATGGAGGCACTTTTTGCAAGTTTGTCTTTAATGTTTCGAGGTTTTGAGAAGTCTTTTTCTTATAAGTACCATTGACGTAGTATTTGGAAAACCAATCAGTGACTTTCACTGCATCCTTGGGTAATACTTTTTCTTTTAGTATTTCAAAAGCCTCAGATATCTCATCTGGCTTTAAAAAGGCTAACGCGGCCAAATGACGCATTTTGTGAGCAAAAGATGTCGATTCTGAGTATTGTTTGGAGAGACCAGTAGACTGGATATGCTTCCAAATATTTTGAGCTAGATGGAAATAACAACACTTGTGTTTAGTTTCAGGAAACACTTGTTTCACCGCATTTATTGACGCCTTCTCGAAGTCAGTAATTACTACGTCAGGTTGTAAATTGGTTCCAAATTGAGATGCTCGCGACTTGAGAAGCTCAAAAAATAAGCAATAAATTCTCTCATTTTTGTTGGACAGGAGCCCAAACACCAATGGTACCACCTTTTGCACGGTATCGTGCACTCCAATTAATCCGTGCACCGTATAAATTTGATAAAAAACTGTTGGACAGGTACGAAATGTACCATCTAGGATCCAAAATGGTGACAGCTGGAGAAGTCTTATATTTTCTGACGTACCAAACAATAAAATACAATCTTTTTCAGTACTGTAGTGAGCCAGCAGAAAATTACTGTATTTATCTGGAATGACTAGATTATGGAGCTTTTTTGGAGCTGTAGGAACACCATTCATCCTTGCTCTATTTACCACCATTCTCATCGCATTTATACTGGGTAAGTAGGGGGCACTTCCACTAGGAATATCTTGAATCGCCGCCTGTATTACCTGTGCCGGTCCATCCATACTATGCTTCGCTCGTCTTTTCAATCTAGCTCTCAATTTTAAGTCATCTATTACTTCTGGTTCAGGACAGTGACAATGCTCATTATTATATTTTATTATTTCCTCAACCCCGCTGTTGTTTTCCTGCAATTAATTACTGATATTAATACAATTACAATACAAAATTATAAAACCAGACTACTTTTACAAAACACTTAATATATCTTATATTTATCACTAGCTTTTGCCCGCGGCTTCGCTCGCGTTAATTTAGAATTTGACTATTAAACACTTAATACACTACTAAAGTTTCTATAATAATAAAATTCAATCTTGATTCGAAAGACACGTGGCGCCATCTATTATCATAAGAACGTTATTGTTGTTTTCTTCGGCAACAGTACTTATTTCGGGATGAAAGGTCCACCACACCACGCCACGTGTCTTTCGCTTCGACCCGAATTGATTGTAAACTTCTAAATTAACGCGAGCGAAGCCGCGGGCAAAAGCTAGTACTTAATAAATACTTCTTACCTGAGTTATTATTCGCGAACCACAACAGTATGCCCACTTTTTTACACACTGCCAATAACATTTTGTATTTAAACTTCTGTCTAAAGTAAACAAATATCCTTCGTGTAGCAATAGTCTTTTATTCTTTTTAGATAATAGAAATTGTAAGTGCGCCATCATCACTGACCGCAAATTCCCGTAACAAGTATTGTAAGAACGGGTAATACAGCTAATATTTTTCCCATGTACCCTCTAAGGAAAAATATAATTATTTAGTTGAATGACACATAACATGACATTTTTTTTTTCTCAAATGTAAGATTTGTGTGATTGTTATATGAATTTAAAGACTTTTTACGATGACTTTTAGAGGTTTAGTTATTCGAGATCACATTGCTACGGCGTTAAGTTTTTCGAGGTAGCGTGCATTCGTTGTTAAGTGTTTCGAAAAAGTGAATATTAGAGATTTAGTTATTCGAGATCGCATTGCTACGGCGTTAAGTTTTTCGTGGTAGCGTGCATTCGTTGTTAAGTGTTTCGTTTTCGTAAACTTACGGGGACGTGTTATTCGGTGTTACACTTTTCTAAGTCACGTATCACACTCAAATCAAAACTATCTAGTTTTATATACGCATTACGTGAGCTCCAAAAAACTACAGATTTAAAAACTGCCCTTTCCACTTACTATGCTTATGCATACGCATGGCTTAAGTATGGTATAATTCTTTGGGGAAATAGTGTAGATAGCAACGACTTGTTTATCCTACAGAAAAAATGTATTAGAATAATGGTTTATATTGACAATGACGTAAGTTGTAGACCGCATTTTAGGAAACTAGACATTCTAACTTTGACATCAATTTATATTCTAGAAATCTGTAAATTCGTTAGACAATATCCACACTTCTACCTTAATGTTACAGAACAACCTCGCCGATATGCACCACGTTCACGGTTTGAAAATACGCTCGTAATACCACAATCTAAGCTAAAATTACACAGCACAAGTCCTCACGTAACATCAATTAAAATATATAATAAAATACCAAACGATATAAAAATGGAACAAAATGAAAAAATATTTATTAAACGGCTCAGAAAATTACTGGTGGATAAATGCTATTATTCACTAAACGAATTTCTTAATGATGACATAAAAATGGGATGACTTCCACCATTTACTCAGTTTTAGACATTGATTTTTATTATACTTTATTTGACTTTTATTTGAATTTATGATACTATTTTAATCTGTGACATTATTTATTTTAAATTAATTGAATTTTTATTACAATTTGATTTGACTTTTTGACATTAACCTGTGACATATATCTATTGTATGTGAATTGAATTTTTTTATGTTATATTTTACTTTTTATATTAATTTAATTATTTACTTGAAATGAATATTGATTTTTGATTGATTGATTCTTCCATAATTATTTTTAATTTCTATTTTCTATTTACTGCATTTATTTTAAATCATGCTACTATTCATATTTTATGTAATTGTTGTGCCCGACAGGGTCCATGTGAACTTCATTATTATTATTAAGACCTTGTAAACACATGTGATATGCAATAAAGATTTGAATTTGAATTAAATGAAGAAGCAAGGAATAACAGGAAAATCTTGCGGGATAAAATGCTCATAGCACGAAATAAAGGACAGCAAGCTGTAATCAGAAATAATCAACTGTATATTGAAAGGAAACTCATAAGTTACAAAGACGAAACAATATCATACCCTCCACCCAAAACTGAAAACGAACTAAACAATATAGACAGATGAAGCGCACTATTTAATGACCGGACATTTCGAGAAAACGAGGAAAGAAATAGATTTCGAAAACAAAGAACAACATTTTAATATTTTATTTCAGAACATCCAAAGTCTATTTAATAAGCAACACATTATGGAAGCATTTGTCAATGAAAACCAGGCATATCAGGCTATTTGTATTACTGAAACATGGCTCTCAAGAGATAAATTAAGCGTGATTGACTTTAGCGGCTACAGAGTCGTAGCATCATACTGCCGAGAAAACCGTGGAGGTGGCGGAGTTTGCATCTTACTAGAAGAACACATAGACTACGTGGAAAGGTGCGATATAACCGAGATGTCACTTGAATATATTTTAAAAGTTTGTGCGATTGAAATACCCATTGAAAACTTGCTATTAGTAACAATGTACTGGAACAGAAGAGAAGAAAATATATTTTATAACCAACTCAATCTAATACTAGCGTACATAAACAATAAATACACGAAACTAAACACAGTCATCGGTGGTCACTTTAATATTGATATTTTGAAAAATAACTCCAAAGTTAACACCTTCTTAGACCTTATGTCAGAATACAAATACACACAGCACATAAAACAACCCACACACATAATACAAACAGCGTCAACGTGCCTTGACTTAATATTTACAAACTTCAAAAATATAGATTTATATACATCTGTAGAAGAACTGGGCTTTTCAGATCATTGTGGTACAATTATAAAATTTAAAATACTGCAACGACCTAAGCAAACCACTTGGTATACAGAAAAACGACTGTACAACAAAAATAACATTGAAAATTTCAAATCTGCATTAAAGTCAGTTAATTGGAGAGATATCATTTTAGAAACTAATGAAGCAAATCAAAATTATAATATTTTTAATGACTTATTAACTAATATACTAAACAAAACAATACCAAAAATAAAACTTAAATTAAAAACACATTATAAAAAATATTGGTTATCTAAAGGTATAAAGATCTCATGCACAAACAAAAGATTATTAAAAATTTTAAGTATGAAGTCTGACAATCAAATTATCAAAAAATACTATAGAAAATACGAAAAAATTCTAAAACAGTCAGTAATAACATCAAAAAAACAGCATTACATTAAAAAAATTCAAATATCTCAAAACAAAGTCAAAGCTATGTGGAATATAGTGAACGAACGTACTAACAAAAAAACGGTTACAGATAAATTTAATATACAATTACAAATTAATAATACTTTAGTTTCAGACCCAAAACAAATAGTAAAAAAAATTTATTAACTTTTTTGCATCAATTGGCGAAGACACCGGCCGTGAGGCGAAAGGCCTGTCAGTACTCAATCCTTCTGAAAATACCCTATTTCTTAGACCTTTAGACTGTCGAGAAACACATAGAATCATAGAAAATCTGAAAAACAAAAAAGTCACGGAGTAGATGAACTACCCCCCCATCTTTGATTAGACAATGTGCAGATGAACTTGCTGTACCCTTTTGTGTTTTGATAAATCAGTCCTTTGATGAAGGTACTTTTCCTGATCAACTTAAAAAAGCTATTATAAAACCATTATTTAAGAAAAACTCGAAAACTGACCCCAATAACTACCGACCCATAGCTCTTCTACCTACGGCTTCAAAATTTTTCGAAAAGGCTATGTGTGACCGCGTGTACAGTTTTTGCGAAAAATATAAAATCTTTGACGAAGGTCAAAACGGGTTTCGGAAACATCGATCAACCACCCTTGCTGTCTATAAATATATACAAGAAGTAATTAATATTATAAATGATAAAAATATGCAGTTGGCATACTTTTAGACATGACAAAAGCATGTGACAAAGTGCAGTTTAAAATTTTATTAGACAAACTATACGGAATAGGAATTCGTGGAACTACTCATAAGTGGTTTGTGACCTACTTAAAAGATAGAGAACAATACGTGCAAATAGAACATTTTAACCATGACCAAAAACAAATAATACAAGTAAGGTCCGATAAGAAGATTACAAATGCATCAATTCTCCAGGGCAGTGTTATTGGATGACTCCTATTAATCATCTACGTCAATGACTTTCCCAAAATAATGAAAGAACCATGTGTGCTATTCGCAGACGACATATCTCTGCTTACCACATGCCAAACTGATAGCAATATTAACGAACAACTGAGCACAATATTAAATAAAACATTAAAATGGATGGATGAGCACAACCTTGAGATTGATTATAAAAAAAACCAAACTAATGACTTTCTACCCTCAGCAAAAATCCCCATTACCAGTTAATTTCACAACAAACGGCACAAAAATTTAAGTAGTAAATGACTTTACGCTTTTAGGACTCACCATAGACACACACATTTCATGGAAGCCCCAAATAAAAAAGTACGATCAAAACTCGCAAAATTCACCTACGTACTTCGAGAAGTTAAAAATACTACCGACTTGCAAACTGCACTTACTACATATTACGCCTACGCTCATGCATGGCTCAGCTATGGCATTATAATGTGGGGAAATAGCACAGACGCGCCTACGCTTTTCATTCTCCAGAAGAAATTAACTCGTATTATAGTCAACATAAAGCAAACCGATAGCTGTAAACCCTTTTTTATAAAACATAAAATACTCACCTTACCATCTATCTATATACTAGAAACATGCAAATTTGTTAGGAAATACATGAACTTTTTCACAACCCGCGGCGATAAACATAAAGACCGATCTGTCAGATATAAAAATATGTTAATGTTACCCTCTTCGCGCATGAAACTACATTCCAATAGCCCCTACGTAATGTCCATAAAAATATTTAATAAACTACCAGATGCAATAAAAGATGAAAGCAGCGATATGGTATTTATTAATAAGATCAAGCAAATATTAATTAAAAAAGCATACTACACAATAAACGAATACATACATGACAAAAAAATTGATTTAATACAAACAGACACCAGACATAGTTAGTCGTATAAATACATTAATATATACATGGATAAATATTATAATAATTATTATGTTTTAACTTGTTTTTTTTAATTTTATTTTAATTTGAATTTTATTTTAATTGTATTTGTATTTTAAGAATTAATTTCATACCTTTTGCTGTGCCCCACAGGGTCCGTAATTGTACCTTAGCTTTAAGCCATAAATTTTAACACCTATGCCTACATTATGGAATGCAAATAAATATGAATATGAATACCTAAGGACTTGTTGTTGCCATCTAAAATAACATAATTATATATTTTCCATCTCTGCAGTACCGTCTATTCGGCAAGGTGGGAATAGGACGGCACAACTTCAGAAGCCTTCAGAAACGAAACCGCCACAAGGTCTTCACGCCAGGGCATACCAAGATACAGGTGCCCCAGGTAGCCATCTTGTTTAGTGATATCATCACATCATTCGCAGAGTTCTTCAAGAAATTCGGAGCGTAAGTTGATTTTAGACTTTGTTTATAGCCGACTCAAAAAAGCAGGCTCTTAATTCGTGTGTTCACTTATTTTAAAGTTACAAAAAAAAAAACGTAAAAAACACAACTGAGTTTTAAAAAAGTAATCGCAAAAGCGACTTTCCTCTATAGTCACACAATTAAAAAATAATATTTAGAAGTAGTCCACTTAGAGCACCCGTCCGAATAGCACCTGCGGCTCAGCAGCCTACTGCTGGGATGTATTTGTTTTACAGGACGTTATTAAATGAAAGATATCGATAAAACAAATTTCGTATGTACATAAGTATGTGTATGAGTCGCAGGTGCTATTCGGACGAGTGCTCTAAGTGAACTACTTCCGAAAAACGGCCATAAAACTCGGTATAGTCGGGAATTGACCACCTAGGTACCTACTTAAATTTTTCGTTTATTCAAATTACAATAACTGTCATTCTGTGTGAAATGGTTATAACACGGCAAATTGACGTAGGGTGTCAATTTGCTTAAAAAATTAATTTCCCCGGCTATGAAAAAACTTACAGAATACTAAACATCCTCCTTTTTTTATGTCGGTCAAGTTTTTTTTTTTAGAAGGCTCTTTTTTTTGAGTACCTATTTACCATCAAAATGAACACCTTTGGCGAATAGATTGGTGATCGGAGCCCCTCTGATGTTGTATAGAAGGTGCTGGTAGCTTCATTTTGACATAGATAACATTATGCAGTCAATTTTAAAGAAATCTTCTGAAATTACCGAATATTGGGTTAGAGTTCTCTTCGCACAATTTGAAGTATTCTTTCACATAATTATCATTTTCATTAAATCATTATCAAAAATCAATTTAATAATAAAAGTGCTATTTTGAGATGAATTACAGTTTTTTTTTTTTTTTGTTTCAGATTTGTGGTGCAAACTGTCAAGGATCAACAGTGAAGACGTTATTAAATTCATGTAATGTTAAACAAAAATGAGATCTAAAAGATCCCATAAGGGCCGGCGCATCTGGCGGTTATCACTGCCAAACAAATATCGCCCTTGCCATAACTGAAATAAAGTTTGAAATAAATAAACTGCCATTAGCTCGAGAGCGTATCTAAGCGGAAAAAGGTGCGCGTTCAGATGATTTATTTTCGACTTTATTTTAAGGCTCGCAATGTTGATATCTGTTTGGCAGTGACAACTGCGCCTCGCTAGATGTGCGTCGGCCCTAAGAGTAAACTGTTGTTCTATAGTCACTGAAACCATAGTGCGCCATATTGCTCGAAATATGGTCATCTTAGTGAACTAATCCACTAAAAGCACCTGTTCGAATAGCACCTGCGACTCAGCAGCCTACTGCTGGGATGTATTTGTTTTACATGACGTTATTAAATGAAAGATATCGATAAAAATCACTAGAATGTTTATTAATTACATATACTTACGTACATACGAAATTTGTTTTATAGATATCTTTCATTTAATAACGTCCTGTAAAACAAATACATCCCAGCAGTAGGCTGCTGAGTCGCAGGTTCTATTCGTAAGGGTGCTCTAAGTGGACTAACTACTTCATCTTAGTCGGCGAGTACCTAAACGCCAAAAATAAATTGTTCCTCTCATGTTGAGGAGTAATGTGAGATTTAGAAGCAAAAGCAAGTTCAATGTACCGACCGATTGCAATAAACCTAAAATTAAGTGTTTAAAACAAAGTTTTTTTATAAATATAGATTAGGTAGCAAGTATTTTTAGGGCAGTAACAGACCGACTTCATTGGCTCCAACTTCGTGAGATCGGGCGGGATCGTGTGTATCCGTTGCACGCGTAGACCTAGTTCAAAGCACAGATGAATACAAATGGGTCACTCTGCACTTTATTCTGTCGGAGTAAGAGTCGCTTTTTATCTAAATTATTTTGCGGAGTGACCCATCTGTGTTCCAAGTTACAAACGGGCATCCGTATAGACATGAAGCCCCGTTTACACCTGAAACATTGTTTCATGAACATGATTGTGTTGCGGGAACCTATTATGCTGGCAACATGGAATGTTGCAGTGTTGCTGGCAACATGGCTTCGCGATTGTTGCACAAGATTATTTTCGGTGTTATAGGGACTAACAAAGAAGTCGATCTGTTCGCACCCTTATGACAGCAAAATGTGATATAATGATAAATAAATATAAGCTTTACATACTGTTAAATCTGTTTTATTTAAATAATATTAACAGCCGTATCCACGCTCACAGTCATACATCGTCAAGTTGTTCAAACTGAGTTCTGTATACAATTAATATTCTAGAAATTAAACACATCTGCGATTCCCAAAAGCAGCAGAAGACTCTTGAAAATTATTTAGAATAAAAAAGAGGGCGTGTGCTGTTTGAGTTTTGTTTGGTTCGACTGGAACCTAGGGTTGCCAACCGTACTATAATAATATTGTACTATATTTCGAGTCTGCGTACTAAATACTGTTGAAGAAATATAAAGTACGCAAAAAGTACTCTGCATCACCGTAGTACGTTCCTATTGGAATATTTTCCGACCTTTACGCGTGCGAAGCCGCGGGCAAAAGCTAGTACACACATTAAACAATACATTATAGTACATATCTACAATAGAACTTCTACGCCTGCTCCTGATTGCTGACTATTTCCTTTAATCTCTTCTCTATGTACTGCACTCTGGAGACCAGCTTGTCTTTAGGGTTGAACTCTGTGTATGGAATCTGAAGCACTTTGAAGCCCTGGAATGTAGAAGAACGATATTTCCTTAGTTTGAATTTGAGGTAAGAATGGAAAGGTTGTTGTAAAATAGTACTTTTGACCAGTAGAACCTACTTAATTTTCGGCTAAGAAATGTTTAAACGAAAAAAACAAGTTTTTTTTATAGCGCTAGGGGCCAGCTCTTGACTCAATCTCGCTTGGTGGAAAGCGATGGGTATGTAGGTAGGTAGGTACGTAGGGTAGGCAGGTAGTTATGTAGAGCAGGTAGGTAAGGTAGGTAGGTGGTAGGGTAGGTAGGTGCCCTGTAGATAAGTACTTAGTGCTACCCGTACGAAGTAAAGCTAGTAATTCATAAATCAGATAAGTGGATCTGAACTTATCCGGAGACCGTGAAACTGGACATAAATGCATCGTATTTTTATAGTAAAAAATTAAATAATCTACTGGTCTGTCTCGCATAGGGTCTCAGGTCTCTCTCAGCATTATGCTGAGCGATGGCCATTTTACGAGAACGTGACGCATATTTTTCCCCAATTTGTTCTTTTTAGGGTTCCGTACCTCAACAGGAAAAACCGGAACCCTTATATATATAATTCGTGTGTCTGTCTGTCTGTCCGTCCATCACAGCCAATGCTCCAAATCTAATGGACCGATTAAGTTGAAATTTGGTACACATATGTATTTCTGTGACTCAAACACACGGTACGTATAAAAAGTAATATGCATGTAAATAAATGAATGTTGAATATGGGGTCACTTTTGGGAGGCAAATAAAAAAATTAAAAAAGTTTTGCAAACTAGATCGTGTGACATATCAAATGAAAGGACTTGTTACGAAGATGTCAAATTATAATTTTAAAATAAAAACATTAAAAAAATAGATCCTAAAAGACAGATAATGGTTCTTTACACTTATAGATTACAAGAAAACCTATAAGAAGTCATAGACTTCTTAAAATAACTTGGTAATACTCTCAATATTGTACGTACAAACTTACATAAAAAAAAACAAAAGCAAAATTGAATTGAATTCTTATATATAAAACTTAAAAGGTATTTACTTAGGTAGGTGTACTTTTTACAGATAAAACATAAATAATAATAGTCAAGCGAAATGTTAGTAGGTATCTTATTCGCGACCTCCTGACTTTGATTATATGTAAGTTAAAACTTGTTCCCACAAAAACAATGATCTCCTAAAACAGGGCTTCCTCTCTCCTACCCTACCCTTTTTGCTGTGCCCTACAGGGTCCATAATGATCTAAATTATATAATTACCACCTAAGTACACATTATGGTAAAGCAATAAAGATATTGAGTATTGAGTACATTTGCAGTTGCAATGTATGGCAGAACATGTTTTTCAACTACAATGTTAAGTTTATATTTAGGATAATTTCATATCAACTACGGAACTCTTCATTGTGCGTTGTCCGACACGCACTTGGCTGGTTTTTTGTGTTCGTGTTCTTCATTTGCGTCATGTTTACTGCAAATAAATGTTTTTTCTTTATTTTCATTGTTTTACGGTCTTAGTTTATGTACTTTTTATATAAAAGTTACGCATAAATACAGTTTTTTTTTTACTACATACTATGTTCGGCTAGAATCACACTTATTTCTGTGGAAAATTATACTTACTCGATTTACTTTGTCACACTGGGGGACGTCATTACGTCATTCGAGACGTTTTGCTGAAAAACAGCGCTATTGATGATAGATTCGTCCGAAGTCACAGCATTTTGCTGAGCAACGACCTGTTCTTGCTCAGATGCGACGAACGGCTAAATTTTTCTTGGTTATTTGTTACAAAAGTAGTTAACTCTGCAATCGGCATTTTGTTTTTGTTTTGATTGTTTGTTTATTTGTTGTAATTACGCAATGTAGCGTCAGCGCCACCACTCAAGTTCGATAGACGCGGCACTAGTGTAGGTATAATTATGTCTTTGCATCAAATTGCATTAAAAAACATGTAGTTTCACAATTTTCCGTCGGACTTCACGAGTCTTTTGGCTACTTTGTATGTGTGAATTTTTTATAATGTGCGTTTTGTTTGTGCAGAATAAACAAATTTTATTTTTATTTTCTACTTAAAAAAAAAAACAAAGTATAAAATATTAATATCCTGAAAAATTCCGACCCCGCGGGAAAATCTAGTCTCACATAAATTCTTAGCATGCCAGTTAGGTTTTTATTGCACTCTCATAAAAAGTTGATATTGTTAAAACTAATTGGCTTCTCAAATTGGCGGTCACTACTTTATGTCCAAAACCGATTTTTGTAACCTCAATTCCGATTATTCATAATCCTGAGTTCATTGTGATCCGAATATACTGTAATGTACCCATTGTTAATAAATAAATAAATGACATCTTTGAAAAACAGTTATAATATTATTTTTTTCGACTTTGGACTGTCAAGCAGTTTTCTGAATTCCTGTAAGTACATAAAGAATCCCACTTCTGGTCAAAAATAAGGGTCAGTGACTGCTCGGCCCGAGTCATCTCAACCCGAATATGATGCCGCTGTCATCCGATTCAGGATGACTGCACTCCACTGACTTCACCCTGCCACCAGCTCAAAAGCAGTATTATTTTAATATTATTTCAGTGGGAGAAAGAGATGGAGCTATACGTCCTATAGAGCTTCATCTCTTTCCCACACTGAAGTAATGTTAACATAATACTGCTTTATGAGCTTGTGGTAGGCCCCAGGTCATTGTCTTGTTGGACGGCCGCTGACGTCACTTCCGCAGCAAATCTACAGAACCACTCTACTGCTTCATTGTCTCGTTTTCAACGGATCGAGCAACTACGCCAGCATTTTTGAGCTCGTTGGAGTAAGGAATTTGTGTCCGACCTGCAGCAAAGGACCAAGTGGCATACCTGCAAAGACACGCTAAAGTTGGTTCTTTGGTCATCAAAAAGAAGGACCACCTTCCTCCTCTTAAATGGAGATTAGTAAGAGTCGTCGCCGTCCATCCAGGGTCAGATTGAATTTCGTGTGGCCAACGTCAAAACATCCGCTGGAGTCGTCAGAAGAGCCTTTAACAGAATTTGCCCACTTCTCGTTGATTCTGCGTCTGGTTGAAAGTGCCTCTGCTGCTTCCAACGTCCGGAGGCATGTTCGAGTCAACGCCTGCTCGTTTAGAATGAGCAAATCAACGTTGCGTAATAATTAGTTTGTAATTGAATGTAAGGATTATCTGTTAAGGGCATGGGAGGCGGTCACCTCCTTCTGCGGAGCAGTAATGCTCGCGAAGGAGGAGGCAGAATGCGTGAGGGAAAGGCAAATTTCGCGCCCTCATACCTCTAACCGCCGCAGGAGACGCCCTGGGCGTCAGGAGTCGCAGGCCCATTCCCGGCCACCGTAGGCGCGGCCTTGCGGATGGTGAGCATTGGGTGGCTCGCCGTCCGATAAGGACCCAGGCCCGGGTCGATGGCGCGTTGTGTTCCACGCGCACCTCAAAGAGATGTCAGCAGAATTGACGGGGTCCGCTAGGGACGATGCCTGCCGGGGTCGCGGGAAAGTCCGAAAGGGATACAGTGGCCCCTGGCAACATGGCACCTGAAGGAACACTGGTCGGTTTTAGTCAGCAAGAGCCTGACACGCCCTCCCGCTCAGCGCAGAGCGGGAGAAGATAAAAAAGGATTATCTGCTTGTCAGCTTTTCTTCCATTTTTGTTCATCATCGAGGCAATACCAGTTTGACTAAATCCTACTAACATATAAATGCGAAAGTGAGTTTGTTTGTTTATTTTTTTGTTTGTTACGCTTTCACGCTAAAGCTGCTGAACGGATGTAGATGAAATTTGGCACATGTGTAGACCATGACCTGGATTGGGACATAGGATACTTTTTAACCTGATATTCTCACGGAATCGAGACTTCGGGTGAAACCGTGGGGCGCAGCTGGTATCAGCATATTTGGAGTTTCTTTGAAGAGTCACCTAAAATTCCACACCAAGAGCTTAGATTCAAAAGCAGTACAACATTCCATCTGCCTGCAACTTCGCAACCACTACACGTAAATACATCAAGTGCCTACTATGCTCCATGAAATCATGGCTCCATACTATGGTCCATGTATACTATATACATGGACCTATTTCTATTCTAGTGTCCTATGACGACAGATTTATGTCCACACGGCTACACATCAAGCGATACATTTCCAGTATAAGCTGACCTCGCATTGTACGGAAATCCTATACAATGCGAGATCAGCACAAACTGGAAATGTATAGCTTGATGTGTAGCCGTGTGTCCAATAAAATTCTTACTAAGCCGATTTATCTGCGTAGCCTTTACTTAAGGTAAGCTGGCTGGCTGGGGTCGGCTTCCAGTCTAACCGGGTGCAGCTGAATACCTATTTTATTTTTAACCATGTTCTAATGTGGCTTGTGAACTGGCAGAAATCGTCACGCGAAAAAGTGTTAATACATTACGACTGTCTTCTTCTGATTCAAAGAGAAAGAAAGAGAGAGAGAGAGTGATTGTGGGAGTACTGTAGGTGTCAACTTGTGAGAATAAAACTGCTGCCGTTAGAATTTAAGTTCAGAACAAGATGACTACCTTAGAATGACATAGTAGCATGGAATTAGTATGTACTATACATGGAATTAGTATAAACTTTATTGATGATGGCAGTTATAGGATTTTTTTGGAACGAAATTTTATAACGCGGTAAGAGTGCACTGGCAGAAATTATCACGCGAAAAGAGAGAGAGAGAGTACGCTCACACTTTCTCTCTCTTTCTTTCTCTTTGAATCTTTGAAATAGCAAAAGACAGTTGCAAGTACGAAGCTCTCTCTCTCTGAGAGAGACAAAAGAAGTATGGATTTGGTCAAAATGTAAATCCAAGACGGTGGCTGCGAAAATTTTCAAATATTTCGTCATGGGTGTCGTTTTCGATGCTAAAGCCGATAGCGAAGTCAAAATTAAAATACAAGATACTGGCTGCAAAAATGTTGTTTTTGTTTTAAATCACACGTGAGAAGAAATTTCTTTCGTGATAGGGTTCCCCTGACCGCACTCGTTTATTTTTTTATTACGACAGATATGTTTTTACCTAGACCATTAACCGAATCCTAAAAATATTTATTTTTCAGTAATGTTTCTAGTGAGCTTCGTGCTAGGAGCGACATGCCTTGTGGTAGCCATGTTGACCGTGACAGTGGACCCCATACGACTTATCGCCGTATATGTAAGTATATACAGGCATTTACCTACGATTTAATTTCAAATTTTTTTTAGTGACTTTTATGGACATGATAATTATTAAGATTGATTACAGTTGTAACAGCAATCATATAATTGCGTTTTATTAAAATAGGTTTTTACTTTTATTAATTTATTTATTTTTTGTATAGAGTCTTTTCTACATATTTTGTGAATGTGAGAACGCTGTAGGCTTAGTGGATTGTAGACCTGTTGACCATTTTGTTAAGTACTTGGTACTTATTGAAAGACCTACACTGTCCTCCCATACCTAGAAACACTGTTATATGAAAGTATTGTAAAAGCCAATTATTTTTAAAAGAGTAACCGTGGAGTTTCTTGCTGGCTCTTCTCCATAGGAAACGACCAATTGGAACCGTGCACCTAGCTTCTGACGTTTCATAAGTGCCCATGTAGGTTTATGTGAAATAAAATATTTTGATTTTGATTTCCGCTGTAATAAATTCAAAAAACTAAGTTCAAAAACTAAAACCCGACTACTGAAAAATCACGCTCTAAAAAGTATGAAACAAGAAAATATTTCAGACAGAAATCAAAACATAGGTACAAAAGTGGTCAAGGTAAAGCCGTATGCCATTATAAATTTGTAGGTGTACAGACATGCGACCACGGCTTTATTTTGACCATTTTTGTGCCTATGTCCTCTAGAGGACGCCATATTGCATTTAATGTGACGTCACATAGCCTATAACCAGCGGACAATGAAGACGCTTCCAATGATATCTCATTTATCAAATTATGATCGGTAGTTTAGAAGTTATGTGGTAACAGATGAACATACATACATACATACTGGTCAAAATCATAGCCCTCCTTTTTGCTTCGCCGTATTCAGGTAAAAATAAAGTCCCGACCAATTAATTTGCAAAGGAATTTTCCATTCACTGCCATCTAGTTTTAAAATATTGACGTGTAAAAGTGTCTTAAAAGATCTACCTACAGAAATAAACATTTTATTTCATTTCTGTAGGTCGTTAGGAAGCTCTTGCTCAGCATGTTCAAAAGTTCGAAAGCTGATACTTCATCTTTTTAATCTTCGTGTCGTCACTACAGTTTATTAAATTTTGCTGGCCCAATAGCTGATACTTAAAAAGACCTGAGGATCCTGAAATTATTATGGCACAAAGTAGTATACAGAAAATATACACGCAGCTCTCCGCGCGTTTGGATCATAATAGTTCGCGTTCGAGGAATTTTTGATGTGCACGGTTTCCTGCCAATTTTTCCTCTCAAATCTTTCCTATCGCTTTCCTGCAATCTGTGGAGTGGGAAATCTGTGGGAGTGATTGCGTGAAAAGGGACGGAAGTGTGTAACAGGAAGTCGTCATCGCCGTCAATGGTACCAACCCATTTTCCGAGAAGTTGGTACTGTGGCGATGGCGATGACGATGACGATGGCGATGGTGATGGTCAAAGTCAGTCGAAGTTAAAAAGTCAAAGTCATGGCCATAGCGATGACGATAGCGATGGAGATAATGATGATGAATATTGTTCATATCATATATACACGTCAGCCAAAATGTCAGATGTTGTTACAAATCATATGCGATTACTGCAAGGCACGCTCGTTTTGGTAAGATGGTAAGCGACGATGATGTAGTATACCTATTGTAGTCAGCGAGGGTACACACATCTTTACAAGACATACCTATTCACCTCGACTTGAACACTTCCAAGCTATAGCTATCGAGAAACAGACTCTTGCAGCGAATTTTACTCATAACAGAACATCACGACTATAATCCCAGAAGGGTTAGGTAGAGGTCTACTTATAGTGACTATAGTACAGTACCCACATTTCGCCAGTTATGTTTAAGTCCCTTGTACCCTTATATTGGACGAGCCTATTACCATCAACCGGAACAAATACTGACTCTGAATTCCACTCTGTGCACGTATTTCATGCATATGCTGATTGGAGGTTTATTCCTTCCCCAGTGTACCCGCGTGGACTACGGCACATTTGTCCATGAGGCCATGAGCAAGGAGGTGGACAGTATCCATCTCTCTGCCTACCTGTTCAACATCACCAATGCTGAGAGCTTCATCAGTGGTGATGATAGCAAGCTCAAGGTGGAAGAGGTGGGACCTTTTACCTATCAGTAAGTTGAATCTTGTAACTAAATATACAATATTTTAACAAAACATAACATCACGCCTGGACCTACCCCTGAACATGTGAGCAGTGCGTTTAATATATCCACATATCGCCAGTTATGTTAAAGTAATGTTATAGAAAATCAATAAAAAAATGGTGATGGGTGAGTTTAATAGTTAGGTGAACTTTTGAGATGAAAAAAAACTTTTTTACAAAAAAATACAACCGACTTCCAAACTAAAACGTGAAAAATAAAATTTCGGAAGTCGGTGTCTTTGGATCAGTATTTTAGTTTTTTGACACCGACTTCCGAAATTAAAGTTATTTTCGGTTTTCGGAAGTCGGTTGTATTTTTTGTAAAAAGTTTTTTTTCACTTTTTAGTGGGATGGTTTGTAATTTATCAAAGTTACAATAGCCTTATGTCAACTGCTCATCAAAAATACTCAAATCGCTATAGATGTGCCTATAATATTTGGAGAGTTCCCTCGATTTCTCCAAGATCCCATCATCAGATCGTGACCAAATGATAATGGGACCAACTTGAAAGTATACCCTTTCAAACAAAAAAAAATATTTTTCAAATTGGTTCAGCCGTCTTCGAGTAATCGGGGAACATACATTAAAAAAAAAAACTCCTTTTTTTTTAAGTCGGTTAAAAAGAAAAACAAGCGAGCCTTACAATAGTCGCATATGATGTGTAACATCTGACATCTTGGCTGACGTACATAAATGATATAAACAATATTCATCATCATCATCTCCATCGCCATCGCTATGACTTTGACTAACTTTGAATTTTTGACTTAGACTTTGATTTTGATCATCGCCATCGCCATCGCCACAGTACCAACCTCTCGAAAAATGGGTCTCGAAAAATACAGCATACGTTGGCCGAGCGACGAGCTCGCCCAACGTGTAGTGAAACTTTTATTACATCGTCTCAAACTTTTTCGTCTGTGTGTTGCATGTCGCGTGACGGTCGGCCGCGGAGTAAGGATAAAGTGAAAGGCGCTCGTCAGAGCAGCCAAGGCCAATATGGCGGCACCTATAGAAGTTTCACTTTTACCGTGGTTTCATAAAACCACACAATCCTTTTTTTTTATATCTTTTTAGAAAATGAAATATTTAAAAATGTAATCACATGTGAAAGAAAATAAATAAACGAAATAATAATAGAAGCAACAAGAATAATGTACCCAGGATTTTGTAATATCTAGGTATATTTAAAGGAGTGTTTAGTTTCTTGCCCGTTCTTCTCCATAGAGATCTACGTTTTGGAATGGGCAACTAACTTCAACTTTCTGACTAACTGACCGACTCTTTGACAGTTCAAAAGTGCCTGTAAATGGTATAATTGAAATAAATGCTTTGAGTTTTCTGAGTTTCTACCCGACAGCGGTGGATCCCAAAAGGAGAATTATGATTTTTGAAGTATTGTTTTTCCAATTATTACCAGAGAGAACAGAACAAATGCTGACTTGGAGATTGACAAGGCGGCTGGCGTGATGAGGTACAGTCCCCGGCACAGGGTCACCTTCCTGCCTGAGGAGTCAGTTGGCAGACCGGAAGACATAATACTTACCATGCCGAATATTGCCATGTTGGTGAGTTATCATAAGAGCACTCTGGTTTTTTCAGTCTATATCTCAATGGTCCATAAATACAGCATGTACCAGAAAGGTGTGGTCATATTTAAGGTTGTGGTAGAGACCATCAAACAACTTTCTTTCCCCCATACATTTGGGTCGAGTATCGAGTTGGTCCCATGAAATCAAAATTAAAATATATAAATAGTAATAAAAAAACTATTAAAACCTTCTGTTTTCAGAGCATGGCATCAAAAGTGTCCAATTACGATTATTCCACCAAGGTGAGGTTCAACGTGCTGACCTCCCGACTGGGAAGCAACGCCACTGTTCAGGTCTCGGCCTATGACTACCTATGGGGGTACAACGAACCCCTCATCAGGCTGGGCAACAACATCCCGCTGGGGTGGAGCAACTTTCCTACCTTGGGGCTGTTGGATAGGGTGAGTTTTTATAAGCTGATGATTACAGAAAAAGTGGTGGAAGTGGAGTCTGTAGGTTTAAAGAACTTTCTTGTTCTTAAGCTAGACCTTAAGAAAAAGGAAGTTCTTCAAACCAAGATTTAAGATGGCGCTAGTGCCAGGCATAACATCAACTCATACATACAGAAACTCACGCCTTCTTACCATGGGAGTAGGCAGAAACTACAGAACGCCACCTGCTACGGTCCTTAATATACTCCTTTTGCCTCGTTTACGCGAATACCTGAACAGTCGCAGAATTGGAAGAAACGGAGCGCAGTCTCACACGATACTAACGATCGACTGACTTTTTTCCATCATTTAATTAATATTTTTGATACCATAATATCTTAAAGGAAATCAAATAAAGGATTTACAAGACAACCGTTATTTTGCGGCCGTTATGGTCATCACACACATTTCAGCTCAACATCCTCACCTCATCAACACGCCGCCAACCAAGCAGTGATATGAATAAAGTTTCATAGCGATGCCGATCCTGTGCCAAGCTGAAATGCTGCAAGCTTTATTTGTAGCGAATCCAGGGAGGCTAAAGGGCTCAAGCCCAATCATCTGCGTTCTTCCGTGACAAATCTCAAAGTTAACTTAATATTATTCTAATTAAACTTTTTAGCAAGCTTCACACTAAGTACAATTGTCATCAATCCGCAACATAATAAGTATTATGTTTTCAAGTTTTTAATTTTTATTTGAAATTTTGATTAAGTGACGAATTTTGAATCCGCGCGCCACTCATTCTGCAACTCACACTACCCGGTTTGGCCTCCTTGTATATTCACCGAGATATCCCTGGTAGTCTACAACCTAACGAAGGCATTGAGGAATTTGCGAAAAGTAATCCGAGCAGGTTTGTTATGCGTTAAGCAAAATAAAATGTTGTGTGCTTTTTTAGGGTTCCGTAGTAAACAAAGAACCCTTATAGTTTCGTCATGTCCGTCTGTCTGTCTGTCTGACCGCGGTCTAGCTCCGAGACCCTTAGTACTAGAAAGCTGTAATTTAGCATAGGTATACATATTAATTACGCCGACAAAGTGGTAAAACAAAATTATGAAAAACATATTTTTTTAAGGTACCTCTCCTACACGTAAAGTGGTGATGTTTTTTTTTTTTAACCCATGGTGTAGGGTGTCATTAGAAAGGTCCTTCAAAAACATTGTGAGTTTGTAAAACAATTTTTGGATTCAGAGATCCGTTTGCGAAATATTAAGCTTTAAAGTGCTAAGTTTTGTTAGAGTTAAATGTGTCCCCCGCCTGCCAGCTAAATGGTTGGTTTTGGATGTGTGAAAAAAAATCACAGCAGTAGTTTATATAACGAAATTAAAAATAAACTTTCACAGCTAAGTAGGCTCTACAAGTTAACGATTAATAATCGACCAACTTAACTTTGCAGTTGCAAAAACATCTTTTCCCATATATTCCGTACGGGAGAACATAATTTTTCAACTACAAAGTTTGTTTTTGGGATAAATTCATCCCAACTACGGAACCCTTCATTGTACGTGGTCCGACACGCACTTGGCCGGTTTTTTTAGTGCTTACTTTTCTAAAATTATTCTCAGCGGTGTCAAGCCCCTCCTAAACGACAATCCTGGATCCGCCACTGACGACACCGCTTACCGATAGAAACCTAAGGTTTTCTGTTAGAAGGAGGGGGAGGGAGAGTGAACCAATGATTAGTTACTGGGTTGATGTCGACGCATTACTAATGATGCTCAAAAAAGCAGTGAATTTTGAAATATATAAAACAAAACCTTATTTAGGTAATGCTAAAACTAACATACTTGGTACATACAGTAATAATTACAGTGTAACTCTGAACGGACAAGAATTTGGAATAAGGCGCCATAATAACTTCTATTTAGTATAAAAAGAGCTATACAACGATGTATAACACATGGCTATTTGAGGTGGGTACCAAAATGGGCAAAATCTTTAAAAAAAAAATAAGAATAATAAATCGTTGACCAGCTAGACACCAAAAACTTTCAGCCTGCAGAGGTCACGCTGCAGTAGATACATCCAGCCACTTACTGATAAGTTTATGTTCCCAGATGTACGCTGAAAAAGCGCCATCCAGAGTAGAAGTAAGCGCCAAAGATGAGGACAAGTTCATGATCAAGTCTGTCAATGGTATTGGAGGTCTTCGAATTTGGGGATATCCGGAAACAAGGTAAATATAGACTTTATTGTTATCATTCCGTTCCGATCCTCTTCTTCTTCCATCCCATAATCCCAGCTCTATCTGGGGTCGGGTCTTCTTGTCCAGCGGCGACAGGACGCTCTGTCCTGGATTGTCATTGGAGTTCAGTTCTGCGCTTTCAATGCCCGCTCGATACTGGACCACCATATATCGCGGGGTCTTCCTCTTCCCAGGCGTTTCGTAGCGATATTCAATGCTGTTTTAACTGAGAAACTGTCATCTCTTCTCATTACGTGGCCGTACCATCTAAGCCTGTTTTCTTTTAGTTTTTCCGTTATTGGGGCCACTCTGAAAGATCCTCTCACGTGCTCATTGTTAGGTTAGGTTAGTGTGTTACACCGCCCGCGCCCGCCCAGCGCAGCATCTTCATTTCAACTGTGTGCAATTTCTGTTCGTGCTTTTTTGCTATTGTCCAGAATTCCGCCGCTCCATACAACATTGTGGGTCGGACAGCCGTCTTATAGATTTTGCCCTTAGTTCGTACTGGCATTCGGGTGTCACAGAGTACTCCAGTTAGAGATTGCCATTTCAGCCATGCGGTGTTGACTCTATGGCTAACATTTGCGTCGACGCGGGCATCGGTCGTAAGAACAGAGCCCAGATACTTAAAGTAGGTGACTGGGGGTAGCGTAGTATTATCAATGTTAATGTTGCAACATGTCTCGTCATCACCGTCGAAGTCACTTTCAACGTACTCCGTTTTTGAACGACTGACCCTTAGACCGTGCTGTTCGAGCTCATTCACCCATTTGCTGAATGTCTCCTGCAGATCCCTTGCACTCTTCTCGATGAGGATGATGTCATCCGCGTATAACATGCACTATGGTATTTTGCTTTGTAAACTTTTGGTGACGTATTCCATGGCAAGATTGAAGATCAAAAGACTAAGTGCAGATCCTTGGTGAATGCCCACGCCGACTTGGAACGGGTCGCTAATCAGGGCTTTTAATCTGAGTCGTCTAAGTACATATCTTGAACGATGGTTATTAAATGTATGTTTCAGGTACTTTTTGAGCGCGCAGAACCTGCCATACTAACTTTTTTGGGACCCTATGAAATGCCTTGTCCAGGTCGACAAATACCATGTAGAAGTTTTCCTTATTGATGCGGCATTTTTCTATTAGAACTTGGAATGGCTTCGGTTGTTCTTCTGTCAGCAGTGAAACCAAATTGGTTTTCGGTTATGCTGCCCGTTCCGATCCTCTATAAGTGAGAATTCAAATAATGTCAATTCACCTTCAATATGGTAAAATGTGTATTGATGATAAAAAAACCCTAAATTACAAGGTACTGAAGTTCGTTTTGGTTCCAAAGCCAAATTACTGCCTAAAATTGTTACCATGAAATAGGCTATGTAGCATGATACTACCTTAAAAAATCTGTATAGTCGATCTTATAAGCCGCAGATACCTAGCTGTGTCATCGTTCATCTTTTCAACACCCAAATTTCTGATTTTCCAGCTCATCCTGCAACAGCTTCAACAACACTTTTGAGGGTATGGTCTACCCCCCGGAGATGTCCCCCGACCGGCCCCTGAAGATCTACCGCAAAGAGCTCTGCCGATTCATGGAGCTAGAGTACGTGGGTCAGAAGACCATGGACATCGGAGTCGAGGGCATGGCTTACAAGTTCGCCAACAGGAGCTTCAGCAAGATACCTGAGAATGAGTGTTTGTGCAATAAAGGGGTGTGCTATGATGGGATTTCGGATTTGTCGCCTTGTTTTTATGGTGAGTAAAATAATTTGATCTGGTTCATCTTTCTCCTACCCTTATCCCAATTTATTTGGGGTCGGTGCAACATTTACCCTCCCTCCACACTTCTCTATCAGTCGTCATCTCGGCAGTCACCCCTTTCTATCCATATCATCTTTCACACAGACCATCCATCGTTTCTTTGGTCTCCCCCTACTCTTATAGCCATCCTGATATGTTTCTAACTGAGGGTGCGGAGATAATGAAACGAGTGTCTTCATTGAACGCTGGTTTATTACTGGCTGACATGGGTCCACTCACACATTCACAATATACGAACTATGTGTGAGTAGCAAGCGCATACACATCATTCCTCCACATTAATTTTGAAACCTGTTGACAAAGAAACATAATAATAATAAACATAACAGAATCAGTAAGTACAAACTAAAACCTTGATTAACAAAACTTAATACCTACTTATATCTATCTATTTGTAAAATACAGAATAATCTATTTTTTTCCTTGCGCGCTTAGAACGTGCACGTATGTCTTGAATCGCTATTGAATCCTGCGCGGCGACCGAGGCTTGAGGAACCTGGGTCTCTGATGCGTCACCTACAGACTGCTGTGCATTTTCTCGGCTCACAATATCTACTACTACTGACTTATTTTTGTTTGCTGTAACGCTAGTTTCAGTCATAGTGACCGGTGCTATACTCGCTTCCACCTCTACCGGTTTATTTGAAACAGCACTCATTCCGGTGCTTACTGAATTCGTATCGCCGGCCGGTCCGGGCATTATTGGTGAAATGATCGGAACCGGTGAAGTTGAAGGACAAGGAACAAGCTGAGCATCCGAGGATATTGATTCAGCACAATCAATTGTCTTGTGTGTATTAATACCTTTTTCACTCTTACAGTTTAACAGTTGATCAATATGTCTAACACAAAATAAACCTTGATCTACAACTAACACTTTATACATTCTTTTCCCTATCGTATCCTTTATTACTCCTAACTTCCATGTCTCCTTTCTACCACTGTACCATCGGACCCATACCCTATCACCAACTTTGAAAACTCTTTTGCAACTCTCATTCTCCCTTGATACTGTTTTGCGTGATTTATTTCTTTTTGGCAGTATTAAGTCAAGTCGTGATTTTAAATCTCTGCCAAACATTAACCTAGCGGGTGAATGTCCAGTAGAACAATGTTCTGTGTTTCTATATTCAAATAAATATCCTAATAATTTATCATTTTGTGCTGTACTTTCACTTAATATACTCTTTAGCATCTTTTTACATGTCCTCACTGAGTTTTCTGCTTGTCCGTTGCTACATGGGTGGTAAATCGGTGACGTCATGTAGTTAATACCATTATTAGAACAGAACAAATTAAACTCCTTTGAATTTATCTTAACGTCATTATCTGAGACTAAAGTAGCTGGTAATCCAAATACTGAAAAAATTTGCTTCAATTTTTTGATTAAGGATGTTGTAGTTACATCATTCCGCATATAAATACACTCCAACCATTTAGAGTAGGCATCAATTACTACTAAGTAAGTTTGTTGACGTATAGATAAATAGTCGATATGAATTCGTTCCCACGGTGCCGCTGGACTGGGCCACGGCGACGGTGCGACCCGTGGTGGAGCGGGTCTCAAACTCGCGCATACATCGCATGCTCCGATCCACCTCTCAATATCTTCATCTATTCCGGGCCACCACATCCTACTACGTGCGTTGCATTTCATTTTAACGATGCCTAAATGTGTGTTATGTAGTTCCCGCAACATTTGTTCACGCAATGTCATCGGAATTACCACCTTATGACCTCGCAATAATATTCCATTTTCATATTGCAAATCCGTACGACATAAAAAATATGGGCGAACAGACTCACAAACAATTTTTCGCGGCCAACCTACATTTGTATATTTAATAACAGTTTGTATAGTCTTATCACTACAAGTAGCATTCTTCACATCTGTGAACAAAACAGCTGGCGCATTCATATCTAAAAAATTAAGTGAGCAATATGCGTCATATTCGCCATCTCCTTCACACACAGTTTCAGGTATAGGTGCTCGGGAAAAATAATCGGCGACCAGGTTATTTTCACTAGATATATACTGAACAATATAATTGTATGCAGATAATATAATAGCGTATCTTTGCAAACGTAACGCCGTAGTTGTTGATATACCCGTTTTATTATTAAATATTGATACTAAGGGACGGTGATCTGTTTTAAGAACAAATGGTTCACTTCTGCCGTATAGGTATTGATGGAAATGTTTGACTCCAAATATTATTGCCGTCGCCTCCTTCTGAATTTGACTATAATTGCGTTCACTCGCCGAGAGCGAGCGTGAGGCATATGCTAGCGGTCGTTCGTAGCTATCGCTACCCAGCTGAGTCAAAACTGCTCCGAGACCGTGCGGGCCCGCGTCCACCGTCAGCACCAGCTGTGCACTGGGCTCGAAATGTGCCAGCACACGCTCCGAGGCGAGCTCGGCGCACACGCGACGTACTGCGCGACGCTGTTGCGGACCCCACTCCCATCGTGTGCCGCCACGCAGCAGCTCGTGGAGCGGGCTCATAATGCTTGACGCATTTGGAATAAAATTTCTGTAGTAGTTGACAACCCCAAGGAACCTTTTTACTTCTGTTATGTTTGTTGGTTCCGGTGCGTTTAATATGGCCTTAACTTTATTGGGGTTAGTACGTAATCCGTTCTTATCGATAACATAACCCAAGTAAGTTACGTTCTCCTTAAAAAACTCACATTTTTCCTTTTGAAGTCGCAAACCTGCTTCATTCAACCTGCTTAAAACCTGAGCTAACCTTGTCATATGAAGCGTTTTCGTTGGCGCAGTTAAACAAATATCGTCTAACCATATACTAACACCCTCAATACCAGACAGCAGTACTTCCATCGCCTTTTGGAACACAGCTGGAGCATTTGCGAGACCGTAGACCAGGCGTGTATATTTAAATAAACCCTTTGGTGTGTTAATGGTAGTTAGCTCTTGGGAGTCCTCAGAGAGTGTAAATTGATTATACGCATTTTTTAAATCTATTTTCGAGTAATGTTTACCGCCGCCTAGTTTCGCAAACACTTCTTCGATTCTTGGTAACGGATACTTATCTATAACCATATCCCTGTTAAGTGTCACTGAAAAATCACCTGCAATCTTAACCGTGCCATTATCTTTCAGGACCGGTACTATGGGAGTAGTATATTATTGGGGCTTCTGGATCAACGGAAATCAATAAGTCCAGTTATATAGAACTAATACTATTCACCTACCATCTATTCAAATTGATGAAAACAGTGGTTATTGAAAAGAGTAATATCAAATTAAAAATCTGCAGTTTTTGAAAAGTTTACCTGCGCTTCTCTGCGCAGGTATATCTACTTTTCAAGAACTGCAGGTTTTTAATTTGATATTACTCTTTTCAATAACCACTGTTTTCATCTATTTGAATAGATGGTAGGTGAATGGTATTAGTTCTATATAAGTGGACTTATTGATTTCCGTTGATCCAGAAGCCCCAATAATATACAGTTGAAAACTTAACTATTTTTTATCTCTAATAACTTCAGTAAATCTTCAGATTTAATAGGAAAGAAAACTTAATTATTATTATTTTTCATCTCTATTACCCAATTGTGAAAAACTAAACCAGAAAATATTTGTTTAAAATCTGCAGTTTTTGAAAAGTAGATATACCTGTGCAGAAAAGCGTAGGTAAACTTTTCAAAAACTGCAGATTTTTTATTTGATATTACTCTTTTCAAAAACCACTGTTTTCATCTATTTGAAAAGATGGTAGGTAAATGGTATTAGTTCTCTATAACTAGGCTTGTTGATTTCCGTTGATCCAGAAAACCTAATAATGTACCTACAGTTGAAAACTTAATAATTTTTATCTCTATTACCCAATTGTGAAAAATTTTACCAGAAAATATTTATTTAAAATCTGCTGTTTTTGAAAAGTAGATATACCTGCGCAGAGAACCGCAGGTAAACTTTTCAAAAATTGCTGATTTTTTATTTAATATTACTCTTTTCAATAACCACTGTTTTCGTATATTTTAATAGATGATAGGTGAATGGTGTTAGTTCTATATAACTGGACTTATTGATTTCTGTTGATTTAGAAAACTCAATAATGTACAGTTGAAAACTCAACTATTTTTAATCTCTTTTACTCAATTGTGAAAAATTAAACCAGAAAATATTTATTAATTTTTTTATTATCTATACACCATTTATTTAAACATATTACATTTTTTAAAGCACATATTGTATCATGATAAATACAATTATACACATCATGAGAATGTTCATATTTATTGTACAAGCTTAATAAACTAGGACAACCTTCATCTTCTAAATTATTTATATTATTATTATTATTCGAAATATTTTTTAACCACAACACTTTTTCTAAACCTTTGGTGTAAACACTTTTATCTCTTAAAATATCTACAATCAAATTCTTATGATTTGAGTAAGGCACAAATCCGTCTCTCCAGTATATCTTTCTATTACGTTCAATCCAACTGACTTGCCGTCTTTCAGATTTCGTCAAATCGTAAAATGGAAATGGTTGCTTAATTAAAAACACTTGCAATGTTTTATTATACAATATAGCGATTTCTTTTAGAATAAATTCATTTGCTTCTGTTTTAAAGCCTTGAATATCCACAATAGCAATCATGATAACCTACGCACAATGTTGCTGAGAGGTTTGTATTCCACAAGTCGATCGTTTATAATCAGACAATATGCAGTCGTCTTATCTGGTATTGCTGTAGAACATTCAATTTCCAACCTCACATCCACTGGACCTGTTTTTAGGTTATCGTTTTGTCTTGAGCAGTCTAAGATAAAGAAAGGAGCTTTTTCTTTGAACTCCTTTAGGTCAAGCAACGGGTCTACTGGACAGTTGTAATACGACTGACGAAATTTCACAAACATTTCGTATAATATACTATATTTGTTCTCAGAAAACTTTAAACCTAAAGGTTCATATGGATAATATTGTGAATTCAAAAAGAGCGTAGCGTTTGTTACTTCACAATGATCGAATACTGAACTGTCTTTGGTTTTATTATTTTTTCGATTAGTTTGTAAACAAAAAATTACATATCTGGGTTTTTCCAACTGTGAAGCAGTTTTAACTGACCAAGAATGCTTTGTGGTTTTAGGTAATAACGGATACTCATATAAATCCCAATTTCTAAACGCCATCTGAATAGGTTTATCTCTTTCTAAATGTTTTAAAAGTGCCAGTCGTTCTCGGTCTGATACTTTTATGTGTGGCACCCTCCACTGAACTCTTTGTATGTCTATTTGAAAATGAGCAATATCATCAGTAAGGATAACGCTATTTAAGTTAGTGTTACTTCTGTTCAATATAAGTTCATGTTTGCAATTTATCACTATTTTATTGTAATCCTCTGCAAACCCTAAAACCTTATTTAATGGTATCACAGCACTAAAATGCCCATCACTTTGAAATCCCTCTAAACTCCAACCCCATAGGGCAGCAACTTTATTTTCTGCTTCATTTAATGAGATGTATGATTTTATTGTTGACGTTATTCCAGCATTTTTTATACGGTCTATTTCAATACCATTCATTTCGTATCTGATGTCTTGAAACAAAGACATAACAGGGTTATTAGTGAACGTAACAGTTTTCTTGATTGGATTCCCATCTTTACCGAAGAGCTTTGCTTGTCCTTCGACGTAGATTGAACTGGCTGATGGTAGCACGTATATGTCTTGCTGGTGGATGGGAATTCTGATTTCATCGTTTTCTCTAAAGCTGTTATTGTAGGGATTGTATGAATGGACTTCATAACTTTCGATCGAAGTGTCGAAGTGCGGTAATTCAGTAATCTGTAGTATATTCATAGTTTAAACCCTAAGGCTTTAAGAAAATCTTTATTTGCTTTAGTCAATTTCTTAACTTTTTTCTTATGTCTTTGCACCTTAGCAATCGCAGAAGAACTAAGACGTTTTTCATTCGCTTGGGTGTTTTTATAATATACTATCATTTTGTTTTTCTTAAATGAAGACGTAACTGAACTTGTTCCTCTCCAAAGTTAATACAGTGACCAAATTGATCTACAATCTTAACAGATACCGATGAAATTATATTTTTGTTTACTGGAAAGTAAATAACATTTTGTGGTATTTCCATGCACTGATGACCTGGAGTAGTATCAGACACAAATTCATGAATAAAATGAGTTGGTAATCCGTTGCAGTACGAACCGTGAACAAGATCACATTCGATTCTAATTACAGACAGACCTCTGTTAGTAACGGGAATTTTTGGTTTTGATTTTAATAATGAAAAGTATATCAAACCGCACTCGTATTGATCTGACAAATGCAGTGGTGGTTGAAAGTATGAAACCAATTCCGATTTATTTCCAGAGATGGTAACCGTAGTAGACATGCTTCTATACTGGCCTCTTTCGGAAGATTCTGTTTATTTTATTCTTTCACTACACCAAAAATTCTTTAAAAATTTTAAACAAAGATGTCCACAATTAAAAGGGTGATCACGCTGAATATTATCATAATTATAGTGAATTTTGGATCCCAAGTATTTTATAAATTCCTTTGGAGGCTTAAGATTTCCGTAACTATCAAAATACTCAATATAATCGTTATATTTTGCATAGGCTACCCAATGAGAACCAGGATTTTTAGAGCTATCTAAATTTATAACTCCACATTCTTTTTTAAAAGGGTATTTCGGGAGCTTATCTCTCATAAAGACATCTCTGAAATAGGGAATACTATTTCCATACTTATAAATGTCTAAATTACTCAAAGCTCGTTTGGGTAGCCGATATCTTAGTTTTTTTCTTTCGATACAAAAATTCCGAGCCCATCTTTATGTGGTTTAAGGTGTAGTCCTTTTCCGATGCAAAGAGCTTCCATCTTTTCATTGTGTCTCTTCGATTCAGTCAATAACTTTTTAGCTATCTTGAATTCATTTATGGTTTTAGCAATACCAGCTGCACCGCCTGCTAAAGCTCCTACCGCAGATAATCCCGCAAAAATCGGAATCAAAGGCAATACTCCACCAGTTTTTGGTATAGGAATAACACGAGGAAGTTTAATGGATGAATTATCAGCTAATTCTCTGACAGCGGCCATGGCTAATTCTATTGCTACTTTCTTGCATTTCGGTTTTAGTTTTTTGATATGTCTCTTCGTTTTGCTAATGACATTTTTAAATTTATTTTTTAGTCCTTTTCCAGGTTTAACTTTAAGAGAACACTTTTTGCTATCTTTTTTTAGACCAAAACCAGTTTTAATTTTTGTTGACATAACGTTGCTTACTAAACGTGCTGCCAGTTTTTCCCCTACACTCGCATCTGAGGCAAGTGCTCGCTCTTTAGCCATGTTTAGCAAAATTAAATCTGCCTTGTGGCGATCCTTTAAGTATGAAGACTTGTGATAGGCAATGTCGTGTTGTTTACAATATTCGTCTAATTTATTAACACCTTTATCTCCACGTGTAAGCCTTTTAATTAATTTAGTGCCAGGCCCACAATAATTGTATCCTGGTAAATGTAATTCAAATGGTAAATGATTTATAATCCAATTGAGAAGACTACTCTCTTCAATACACATCATAAGACTGATACATTTTGGATTGAACACTTAATAAATATTCGATTTATCAATCCAACTGTTTTCAGAAGAAGACAAACCTAACCATTTTACTAAAACTCTGTGTCCTTTACTTTTAAGAACTTTTTCAACTAGATATAAATTGGGATTTTTTGTCTTTTGAAGCTCTTGTACATAAAATGCACCTAAAATGGGTTGGCCTCTGATTGCATCTTCAATTAAGTAGGTGATAGGAGTTGTATTTTGTATTTTCCGAATTTTAAATATTTCTGTCGACCAGTTGGGAGTATATCCTTTTTCAAATGTCCCCTTATATTTACTAATGCGTACAGAATCACCTTCTTTAAACTTGCTTTTTATGTTATCGGTTTTTACCAACCCAAAATATCTTTGTAATATGCGTTTTTTATTAGTATTATTCACGTTTGCTGGAATTTCATCAATTGTGCGATGATAGGTGTGATTGTATTTATAAATAACATTATTAAGAGTATTATCTGTCCAATTATAATTACCTTTTAAACTAAATTCCTTGTACAGTTTCGATTTCAACGTTCTAATAAATCGCTCAACTATTGATGCCTTTTTTGTTGAGAAGGTTGAATAATGGTTTATGTAATAAGATTTCATAAGGTTTTGAAATGTGTTATTATAAAATTCTGTTCCATTATCCGTTTGCAGATTTTTGGGAACACGCCCTTTGCCCAATAATTTCTTAAAAGAGTTACATACATCATCTTTGGTTTTACTTTTTAGAGGAAAAGTCCAAGCATATTTGGAGAATGTATCAATAATAGCAAGAATAAATCTGTAATTTTTATTTTGCTTTGTAATTGATTGCATATCGATTAAGTCTGCTTGCCACAGGTCATCTATATCTTTCATTTTAACACATCTTCGTGGAAAGTTCACCCTCGCATTTTTATGAATTTCGTTTACCACATCGGTTTTGCTCATGTTCACAATTCAGTACATTTGTTTTGAATCCGTCCATAATACTGAATGAAAGTTTTATCATGGTGAGTATTTATTCTTTAATTATGCCAGCTTCTTTCAATTCTTCAACTATAGATAAAATTTCATTATCATGGTTTGTGTTGCCAGCATCTCTGGAAGCAACTAACAGTTTCAATCTCTCAACCAGTTCATTAGGGTCATCCCAATATACCAAGTCAGTGTTATTTTTGTATTTTTTTAGGGTTGGTAAGCTTCCTCCAGTGTGAAAATTTTCATTTAACGATTCAGAAAATAATGGTTTGATTACTTCACGATATTTTGTTCCCTTATCGCCTCTTATTTGTCCATCAGGATTAAAATCTCTCTTATGAGCATTTGTATAATTAAGCATGTCCTTATAGACAAATCTATCTTTGCTAGATATTAATTTTAAATCAGGTTTTCTTCGAAGTAAAAGTTCTTTCAAGCCAGGGGTTAAATTATAGGATTTGTCACCGACTTTAATTAAAATGGCATTGTTGTCATTCAAACTATCGATTTTAGAAAATGAGATTACTGAATTACCCATTAGCAATGTTTTGTTTACACTTCTTATTCCAAACGGTATATTTACACCATCATAAATATCATGGATATCATGACCCTCTAGAGAAATTTCTAAATCATCTGGTATTTCTTTTGTGGGAGACTTTTTAAGCACTTGTGCAGAATTCAGTTTTGGATCGTAGCAGTCTTCAAACTTTGTAGATGAACTAGTATTAATGTCATCTAATTCAGTGTCATCAGAATTTGGGGGTATTGTACTTTGTAAATGTTTTATTTTTTCCATTGATATATTCGAATCGACTAGTGCTTTAAGGGGATTAGTAACGGTTTTTAGCATTTTATCAAGTGACAAGTTCATTGAGTGTTCCTGGTTCTTCATTTGTTTTATTTTATTCTTTATGGAGTCTACAGACTTCATTAATTCTATTTTAATATTCTTTTCCATGTTGTATTATAACAAGTGTACTCAGCCAAAGAAGATGTAATACTAAGTTAGATTAATATTTTATTGGTTTATATGTATAATTACACATTTTCACTCAAAATTTAAAAAAACTATCTAAATTCTGTCTGTACCTTCCATTGTTTAATGAAGAGTCTTTGCAAATACTAATAAAGTTATATGGCTCTCCCCAAACTATATTACAAATATTCTTGAATTGATTCCAGGACATATCAGAACTAACATGCTCGTCATAAATATGTTTCAAGTTAACATCGTCTTGTTTAAATATTACAAGAAAGTTTGCATTATCACGCAGCAATTGTTTCGGGATTTTAGAGTATGTTTGACATAAATAAAAGCAATCGATTTGTTTATGTCTACCCATAGAAAAGTAATTACGAATGTTTATTTGATTTTCACATACCACATCATCGAAAATAAATACAGAATTGGTTAGTGCTTCATCCGGGGGTATGACTTCTTTGTTATCATTAAATTCTTGAAACTTAACCTGATGCACTCTCTTTATAACTTCTCGTAAGAACCTGTATTTTGGTTGAAAGTTAGTTTTCGAGTACAGATAAAGATTTTGAAATTTTAGACCATTCTCATGTAACAATAAACTAAGCACTACGTTTGTTTTTCCACAATTCGAGGGACCACATATAATACAACGTATAGTATTTGGTAACAGAATGCTATGCCTAATGCGGTTATCAGAGTCACCAAGATTTATATGATTAACATTAAGTGATGTGTGTTGTTTGATCAACTTCATTTTGACTATTAATTCAATTTTACCCATACATAGATATATAAAGCCTAAGTATAATAAAAAACAAATTATTGAGATTGGTTTAAAGTTGTCATGTCAAATTTAAAGCGATGTATTATTCGGTATACCTACATGTAGTGCTTTCCCATTTCATTTTTATACCTGCTGTAAATAATGAGTTAGTATGGTATTTAGTAACATATGAAGACGATAACCAAAAGCAATATTTTTACATAATTAAGTCTTATGTTAGCTATATACCCAGTTTCAGTAAAACAACAAAAAAAACATAAATAAAACACCAAATGTATTCTCGATATATTTATTTGAATAAGTAAATTAAAATATCGTATCGATGATACTACTGATCATTAAATGTATCATTTATTATCTAGTTTACAATCTAGTTTCAATTATTATACAAGTATTGTAATTTATCATACAGTTACATTCAAAATATAGTGTCACTATGCCCCCAAGGTAACGTATGAGAATTATCGGGAAGAATTTGTCTTTTATCATCGTTTCTATTCAAGACTAGTTTGTTGACTTCCTGAGTATATATTGTATGCTTTATCGACTTTAGCATATTCATTTTGAACCGTAAATTCTTATTCGTTATGAGAGTCTCATAATAGTCGGATAAGTTTAGTTGTTTAGTGACAGTCTTTGATATGCCTTTTGCTTTTTTAATTTGCACCTTTACGCTTTTTATACAGTACAATTTAGCTCGGAGTCCTACAAATTCGACAATCACATCACCACCTAACTCGTCCTTGAATAACCCGGGGACTTTAGCATTTTTTATTGGTATATTAAACGGATTATTCAAATGAAAATTACTAGTATCAAATAGTGATATATTTTCCTTCATATCTCTGTAAAAATCGTCAGTGTATATCAAGTAAAGTAAGCTGTCTGTATCAGTATAACATAGTTCTACGTTTGCATTATACTTCTTTTTAATAAAATCATAGTGAAACTGATAGAGATGAGTTTTAGCATATTCTAGCACGCTGAACCCTATGTATATAGGTCGATCCAGTTTAATTTTTTCGTGATTTAGCTGGATTGCTACTAAGTTTTGAGAAAATATAGTAGCACTATGAAAATTTGGTTTTGCAATTAGTTTTTTAGCCTCCAAAACTTTTTTAGTTTTATTTTTAGTGTCGCTCCATTTAGAGACTAATTTAACATTGACATGTTTCCTTTTATTCTCTATCGTTTTCCCAAAAATAGCATTATTAAGTAATTTAAAAAAATCTTTTTCAAAAGCTGATGAAGACTTTTGACGTAATTGAGTATTCAAATCAATATATTTTTTGAGGTAGCTACTTTGACGAAAACTCAGAATCTTATGGATTTTTTTAAGACGTAATCCATGTTTTACACATTCTTTTAAGTGTATATAATGTATGACATAATGATATTTGTCATATAGGTTTGCAATAAGTTTTGGGTTTTTACCACCAGGAGGAATGAACTTCTCGCTTGCGAATGGTAAATCACTATGAGTACTATGTAAATAATCACTGTATTCCAAGTCAACTTCTAGAATATAACCGTAATCACCATCTTCATCAGTATTTATGATATCGAAATTATAAATCTCTTTATCATTTAAAAACTTAAATTCGGAAATTGGCATTAGTTTTGTCATGGCATGAGAGTACAGTGCGTTACAGTCAAGATATATAAGAAATGATGTCACTTTCTGATCATCGTAATTGGGAAGATATTGATTGTTTGCTTTAGCATGTCTCAGCGAACATTGTGCTAAACCTCCACGAATGCCTTTTTCTAATAACTGATAGATCTCTACATCATTAATTAATTCTAATTGCACACTCGTACATAGTAACATTGCATCCCAGCTGAGTCCGGGCGAGGTGATATAATAAGCCGGATCTAACTTATAGTATTGAAGGCATGTATTTCGAAACTTTTCAAATATATCACTAAGAATCAAAACATCACTCTTCAAATACAAGTCTGTGTATTCTCCAAGAGATTGAATGTCAAAAATATCCCATACTCTTAGCGCTCTGGAGTATTCTTCGTTTGATAAATGCTCTTGTTTTAAATTATTAAAAAAGTATTCTTTTTCTGGCAGTGTCGTATCACTGTATTTAGACCATGTATCTACATAGTCATATGGAAAAATACCCTTATGTTGAATAAGCTTAAACTGTTCATGATTTTGGAACTCGTGTGATAAATTAATAAAATCTTTCTCACATAAAGTTTTACATAAATTATCTAAGCTCGAGCTAAGAAATTGAAAAGAGTCTAAAAATTTTATTTGAATTGATTTTGATGAGTCTTTTGATGGCAAATATTTAGTAATGCTCAGGTACTTTTCCTTAGTTTGCGGTATAATTTTCAAATCACCCTCATACTTGGCTAATTCTTTTATAAACAGATGACTATCGTAGCCAGATAAGTTATGAAACATGACAGGTATAAAAGGGCAAACTCTATATAAAAGATTACATTGATTATGTGCTGCTCCCCTAAATTCAGAAGTCACGTGGTCATGATCCATTACTTTATCGTCAAAAAGTAAATTATGACAGATATGACAAGTAGTTTCTCTTTGATATTCGTCCTGCTGTTGTTTAGACAATTTCAATATCGGCTTTTTACATTGCAACATATCATGTATTTGTGACACATCTCTGATTAAATATTCAATGAATACTTTAGCACAATCTGCACCTCTATAGGTTACATATTTATTTAAGCCTGAATTATGTGAACAACATATATAATAGCCAAAACAAGAAGGCTCGTGTTTTTGAATAAGTTTAGTGTTTTCAGTTGATTGGTTTTCTGTACAATGAGTCAAAATGCTTTCAAAATCTGCATATATCACAAAGTTAATTTTCTGTTGTCTCTCGTAGTGTTCAAATTTCAATACACTGTTTTTTGGAGGCAACACCGATAATATTTCTGAACAAGAATGTGCAGTATACTTAGATACACTTGAAAAAAATTGAAGACAATTTTCACATAAATACATTTTACCTTTATGTCCAGAAACTTGCCTGCGTACTAGTTTAAGAAGATCTTTAATCAGACAATAATGAAACTTACCATTTTTTTCAATGTAAAGTAAGTTCACATGATTTGTTTTTCTTGAATCTGACTTATATAGAGGTCCAGTTACATAAAATTTGTTATCTAATCCGTAGATGTTTACACTCAAGTTAGGATTATTTTTTTCTAAAATCTTTACATCGCTTATTGCAGGGGGGAAAGTCATATCCTGAATGTTCAATACATTACTGTAGTGTGGATAAGAGTTTACTCTGCACGCGTTACGTTCACGTGGGTGTAAAGCTGCTACTATAGACCATAATAAGCAGTGGCTATCGTTATTCTGTATATTAATACAGCTCTTAGTGTTTTTCACTATGGGTGGTAAATCAATATAGGAGCCACCTCTCATAGGACAGTATTTATTAAGATTTATTTCTAAATGACTTATTGAGAGAAAAGACCAGCCTGACTCACAAAATTGGAATTCGCTCATTTTTTTATTAATTGTATTCACTAGCTCCTTATACTTTTCTTTTATATCAGTATCTAAAAGAATAATTATATTTTTTGTGTTAAAAGACTTAAGCTTTTGTGAGTCTGAATGTGGTAATATAAAGTTTGCAAATAGTTCAAAGTTTACCTTTAAGCAAGTACTTTTTTCTAAAGCCATAGTAATTAGTTTTATGACATATTTCATACTATCATGCAAAAAAGTTTCAGGAGTCTCAAAGCACTCTTCATATGGATTTAATCTATAAGTAAGGATTCTGTCTTTAAATGCAGTTGCAATGATTTCAACATTCTCAAACTCAGTTTTCAATAAACAATTTGATTTATGTACATTACTTCTTACATGGTATCTATAATCAGATTTTCGTAAAATTACTTTACATTCATGGCATATCATAGTATCATGACTTTTAAAATGTGATCCGTTATCGCCCGTAGCGGTAGCTGTAATTAAAAAAAACAAGACATCATTAGGATAAAATAACGTTACATTTATTTATATAACTTTGTCAACTTAACCTATGGATACATTTTGATTATTTGCTTATGATCTACGTTTTTATATGATATAGGCTTATATATGAAAGCAAATAATAACTAAATTCATATTTTGAAAAGGTTATCTTAATTACAAAAATATTGTTTGTTTTCAATAATAGTTTGAAATAAATGTTGGTGGGATATCCTTAAATTCCTTCCTACTTGCTGTTATAAATTTAGCTAAATACCCCCAAGCCTCAGTATTATCGTCTGTTTTATTTTTTAAATTAATCACTGCCTGACGCCATCTATTCATTGCAGAAACGTTTTCAATATCCGAAACTTTATAGACTTTTAATTCAATGTAGTGCGATCCCTCTTTAGAAGGATGACCCTGTCGAGAGACACCGTTTGCTAATCTTCTCGTGATAGAAGATACTAAAGTTGATAGTTTTTTAGATGAAGAAGAGGCACAGGCCGCTTCCTGTGCTTCATCTTCACTGTCCGTACCGAAAAGTTCCCTAGCCGTAGGTCTTGTGACTGGACGAATCTTCAGCTTTTTCGATGATGACCGTACTGGTTCAGTGCCCACTGCTGGCTCAGCTCGACGTGTTGACGATTGTTTTTCGCGTTTAGTTCGCTTTCTCTCCAGCTCTTCACTCTGTTCATCCAAGATCGGCATGCTGCTAGACGAACGAGACTCTTCTCTACACCGTTTGGTTTTCTTTTGAGGACGAATTTCTTCAACCTCCTCTTCAGAGGATGTGGGAAAAAGTTCATCAGCTTTTGACCTGAAATATAAAAGAAAAACATTTTTTTTTCTTCATTTTACTTATCTATAATTCTGTTGTATTAGAAAACAAAAAATTAAAATTAAATACTTTTTACAAAACTTGTAGATGTTGATAATATTAGATGTACCGTAATAAGACAACCTTTTCATACCAATTAAAAAAGGTTAAGGTTATATGGTATTTTTAACATTATAATGATACTTACATTTTGTTTAATTTGATGGAAAGATGACGATGATGATGAAGATTTTGAAGACTAACACTTCTGCACTAGAAGTAATTTGATGAAGTGGAGTCGTGGATCTGAAAACAAAATAGAATAAACTGTTTATTTTAAATTATCGAAATCATGTTTAATTATTTTAAGTTTTCGTATCAGATAAGGTATGCTGCTACACCTTCGAATACATTGGCACTATTAATTAACATCAGGTTACCTGATGGTCAAATACTTAGCTAACACGTTATTTCAGGAATGTTTTTAGAATACCTAGACAACTTTTTCGTGCCAATTACAAAGGTTAAAAGATAAAAAGGTATTTTTTATAATTATAATGATACTTACATTTTGTTTAATTTGATTGAAGATTTTGAAAGATAATGATGATGATGATGAAGATTTTGAAGACTTTACACTTCTGCACTAGAAGTAATTTGATGAGGTGGAGTTGTGGATCTGAAAACAAAATAGAATAAACTGCTTATTTTGAATGATCGAAATCATATTTAATTGTTTTAAGTTTTCGTATAAGATAAGGTAGGTATGCTACACCTTCAAATACATCGGCACTATTAACATCAGATTACCTGGTAGTCAAATTCAGGAATGTTTTCAGAATACCAATGCAAATATTTATGTATTGAGCTCATGCTTGTATCATTCAGAAAAATAATCCACCCGAAATTTAAAAACAATTTTTAACGCTTGTATTCTTAAATACGAGTTGATTTGAGAACCTTCCTCCTTTTTTGTGAAGTCAGTTTTACAATTCAATCAATTCAATTCTCAATATCTAAATAATTATGTTGATGTTACAAATTTGATCAACAGATTTAACTATTAGAATATTAAAATCCATCAGAAAACATTAGCATTTTTTAAAATTTTATTTGTTAATTATTAAATTAAAATTGTTTTACAGTTTTTAACACGGCTAACTATTTTCATTAGGTACTAAATTAAAAGACTAACTAACTATCTGTATAAATAAAATAATAAAAACAAAACGATTAAAAGTAATTATATCATTTGTAAGAACATTAATAGATTTACTATTTATAGAAACTTATGAAAAAGTTAAACTATTCTGAAAAGTCATTACATTTGATAAGCTTGATACTCACTTTGTATTGTTAAGAAGACTAGTTTCTTGAAAACTGCACACGGGACACGCACCACACACACTTATTAACACTTTTATCACTTGTATCACCTCAGAAAGAAAATTTTGTAGTGGCTCATTGTTTCACGGTCATTTAAATAAAAAAGAAAAATATCAATGTGTGCATGCACACTTACATTAGTGTTATAGAGAAAACAGTTTGTCAGCATTTTAAAGACACTAGCTGTATCCAACGACTTCGTCTTTTAATTTACTCCTCAGGTAAACCAATCAGTCTTAATAAAGGTACAGGTCGTACCATTAAAGTTGAGACTTGACCGCGCTTCCCACCGCTCTTTCCCCCGCCCCGATGATGCCCCGGCGCAGACCTCATACCGCTAAAAAGACCCATAAATCGTCTACTGCGCAAGTCAAACCACGTGGTGTGTCAAGTCTCAACTTGAATGGCACGACATGTACTATATGTATGAATTAGTTTAAAACAAACAGGCAAACTTCTTAATTTTTATTATATGTTTATAAGGACGCAGTATAGTAACATAACATATTCGGTAACCAAAATACGTCGTTATTGCTGCGTATTAAGAGATAAAATATTAAGCGTTTACGTTGACGCTTAGGATGTTATTATATTTCTCACTGTAAACATAGACAGATCATCTGTCTCCAGGCGCCAGTCTTAGTGTACTCATTTCCATTTAAGGAAACATGGAATGTGTTCAAATATTAACCAATAAGTGATCGATTTTAAACCTTAATAGCATATTAAAAAAAAATATAAAGAATTATTCAATTTATTTCCACAATCATTATTTCTCCGATTTTTGTCGACACCGGAGCAGCTCTGCACACCTAACATGTCGGTAAGTTATTGTAAAACATTTTTTTTTTTATTGATCAAATAGTGGATTAAGTATCTAAAAACAAAATTTTCAAGATGAATACTTAACGGGTTTGACGTTAATAGTTTCATCGTAATTTCACTTTTTGAATAGAATAAATTATTTAAATACATACTTAATATTTTTTTTTTTAAATTCGAGTCGCATTGAGAACTTTCCTCCTTCATTGATGTCGGTTGATTAACTCAATGTTTGTTTCAGGAATCAGGAGAAGATCTATTCAACTTCTTGCCGAACAATCAAGAAAAATCGAAAAAGAGATTATATCAAGACAAAGAAACTTATAACTGTATAAAAAAACCATCAAGAGGAACAAAAATGATACGAATTGAGTTGTATGATGTGGAAAATATACCTGAAGAATTGTTAAATTGCAAGTGTCATTCCGAATTATGTGTGCAATATGTTGTCAAAAACATATTTATGGATGATGTTTATAGATCGTATAGAGATATCGTGTTATTAATAAAAGAAAAAATTCATGATTAACAATATTGTTGTTTTTATTTTTTCCTATTCAATCTAAAGTAATATTTACTGAAGCTATTAAAGATTAAAAAAAGAGATAAAAAATAATCAAGTTTTCAACTGTATATTATTGGGGTTTCTGGATCAACGGAAATCAATAAGTCTAGTTATATAGAACTAATACTATTCACCTACCATCTATTCAAATAGATGAAAACAGTGGTTATTGAAAAGAGTAGTATTAAATTAAAAATCTGCAGTTTTTGAAAAGTTTACCTGCGCTTCTCTGCGCAGGTATATCTACTTTTCAAAAACTGCAGGTTTTCAATTTGATATTACTCTTTTCAATAACCACTGTTTTCATCAATTTGAATAGATGGTAGGTGAATAGTATTAGTTCTATATAACTGGACTTATTGATTTCCGTTGATCCAGAAGCCCCAATAATATACTACTTATGGGTGTTGCGTAGCGAGAGTTACTAACAGGAATTAGTACACCTAAACTAACTAATCTGTTTAATTCTGTTTCTACTTTGTCTTTCAAAGCAAACGGTATTGGTCGAGCCTTAAAAAATTTTGGCACTGCATTTTCCTTTAATTGCAAATGGACTTCAAATTTATTAAAGCAACCAAGTTCGTCCTTCCATAAATTCGGATACTGTTCCAATAATGTATTAACGTCATCGTCCTGGCTTATTTTATATATATTGGTTAAAATCAAACCGAAGGCGGACATAAAATCACGACCGAGAAGAGGAGGGCCATTTGAATCTACTACAAATAATTTGATGTTCTTTTTAACGTCATTAAATTCGACGGTAGGCTGGAAATACCCCAACGGTGAAATTTTATGTCCGTTATACAAACACATTTTGATTTTGCAATCTTTTAATTCGTAATGTGCAAATAGTTCTGAGTACAATTTTTTTGACATTACCGAAACACCCGACCCTGAATCTAACTCCATAGTTACCGTCACATTACCCACTTTAATCATTAAGTTCAACGGTTTATCGGTTACATACCTTATATTGAAATTATTACATTCATCACAGCTGCCATCCGTGTCCTCACTGTTATCACTGCCGATATTATTAACGCGAACACGGCCGTTTTTATTATTTTTAGAACACACTTTTTTTAAATGTCCTACTTTTCCACATTTTTGGCACTTATAATTTTTGTAGCGACACTTGTCCTTATCGTGATTTTTTAAACCGCATACCGAACAACGGAAATCTTCGTTACGCTGATCACGATAGACATTCGACGATGATTCGCGCCCATCTCGCGAGCCCGTACGAGCGCCGCCGCCGCCAGCACCACCGCCGCCATTGCCTCCACGTTTACCGCCTCCATTGTTCGACCGCTTGCATCCACCTTTGCATGATATATTGTTCACTGCTTCCTCTTTGATCACAGTCATATCAGTGGATGTTACGTTCCTGGCTTCTCTAGCACTTTCTGCTCGTTCTGCTATCTCCTGTGCTCTCGACAAACTTAAGGTAGAAGCATTCTGCTCAAACAATTTGTCACGCTCGGGCCCCGCTCCTAGGCCTAGGACGAAACGATCCGTAAGGAACGTGTCTAAGGCGGCGCCAAAGTTACAGTAGCTCGCCAATCCTCGCAATCGTGCAGCCCAATCGCTCAACGATTCGCCTGAGCTCCTTTTCGCCCCGTAAAATTTTGCCTTGTCCGAATATGAGCATTGCTTCGGTTTAAAATGAGTATCAAGCAACTCCACTAGCTTCTTATAGTCCAGTTCCTCCAAATCAACTGGATATGCTAAATTACGCACCAACCGATACGAATCATCTGATAGATGTGTTATTAATATTGCACTTCTATTCTCTTCTTTCACTTCGTTGACTTTGAAGAATTGAGTCAACCGGCCTTTATAAATTAACCACTCACATGATTTATAATCAAACGTAGTTAAATTTCCTAAAAACGACTTCGCCATTTTTTATTCTATTTGCGGGTAAGATCGTCCTCGTCGCCAATGATATGTTTCTAACTGAGGGTGCGGAGATAATGAAACGAGTGTCTTCATTGAACGCTGGTTTATTACTGGCTGACATGGGTCCACTCACACATTCACAATATACGAACTATGTGTGAGTAGCAAGCGCATACACATCACATCCACATTCATACTCAAAACTTTCCTCACGACATTTTCCTCATTCCTCCGCATCACATGCCCATACCATGACAACCGATCTCCGCACGACTTTTCAGTCACCGGTGCCACTTTCCACTTTAAGTCTTCCTCTTATCTACTCATTCCTTATTCTATCCATTCGTGTAACACCACACATCCCTCTTCGCCTTCTCATCTCAGCTGCATGCAATTGCCTTTGTTCATCTTTGTGGCCCAACATTCTGATACATACAAGACAGCAGGTCTGACCATTGTTTTATATATCTTCCGCTTAAGTTTATGGGGAATGCGAGGTTTTTGAGCTCGCTTCGCTCGCTTTAGCATCCTGCATTTTCCTATTCCTCAAACTAGAACAAAAGCTAAAATTTTCGCCCTTCTACTCGCCAAGAGTAGTGAGGAGCGCCACAGAAATCTCGCCCGGGGCGGTACTGGGGCGCGGTACTGCTAAAACCGGCACTAAATAGACACAATTTTTCGGACTCAAATGCAAATATTTCAATAATCAAGATGGTGTATCAATTTAATTAAATAACTTGCAATTTACGGTTTTTAGGGTTCCGGAACCCTTATAGATTCGTCATGTCTGTCTGTCTGTCTGTCTGTCCGTCCGTATGTCACAGCCACTTTTTTCCGAAACTATAAGAGCTATGCTGTTGAAACTTGGTAAGTAGATGTATTCTGTGAACCGCATTAAAACTTTCACACAAAAATAGAAAAAAAAATAATAATTTTGGAGTTCCCCATACTTAGAACTGAAACTCAAAAAAATTTTTTTCATCAATCCCATACATGTGGGGTAACTATGGATAGGTCTTCAAAAATGATATTGAGGTTTCTAATATCATTTTTTTCTGAATAGTTTGCGCGAGAGACACTTCCAAAGTGGTAAAATGTGTGTCCCCCCCCCTGTAACTTCTAAAATAAGAGAATGATAAAACTAAAAAAAAATGATGTACATTACCATGTAAACTTCCACCGAAAATTGGTTTGAACGAGATCTAGCAAGTAGTTTTTTTTTAATACGTCATAAATCGTAAACCGCAATTTACCTTTCATTCAATGTTACTTGCTGCTACGGAACCCTTCATGGGCGAGTACGACTCGCACTTGGCCGCTTTTTTTATTTCTCTAATAATTTTATGAATACTGTTTCAGGTCTGCCAGTAGTCTTGTCAAACGCTCACTTCCTGGATACGAACCCGTTGTTATACGAGCGCGTCGAGGGTATGACTCCTAACGAGGAGCAGCATGGCAGTGACTTCATCATAGAACCTGTAAGTAATTGGTATGTCTTTATCCAGCAGTGAACTGATGAGGGTAACTTAACATAAGAGTTGGAAAAAATAAACTGTATTCAGTCAGTTTTCTTACTCATACCTACTCTCAAAATTAAACTGAATTCATACTATAAAAAGAAGATACTTTTTACAATCCTGGTCAAGCAAAAGTTTTGAAAACATGTGTACTTACATAAATATTGTATAATCAAATGTTTATCACTCCCCCCCTACCCTTGCTTGATAACGAGGTGCCAGCAGTTGTTGCAGCTGAGCACGTAGCTTTAAATACCCCGCCTAATAAATCATGATGAAAATCTAAGTTTGATCCAGCCTATCCCTTCTTGCTGTTCTCCCCCCAGCGATACCCTAAGCCGAGGTTCGTACCCCACAAGGGGTGCCCTTAGCGAGCACTCGCTTAATTTTAATTTAGAATAGTTTATATGCTCCTGGCTGGAAGCTCTAAGTGTAGAAGCTTAAGGCACCCACAGGAAAGTCCGGTAAAATAAAAAAATAAAAACTTGTTGGATCTTGTACAAGTTGTGATATTCAAATCTGTCTAGCGTTGTAGATTCGTGATTATCATAAGTTTATTTACTTCTTCCAGGTAATCGGCCTGGTGATGACGACGAAGTTCTCCGTGCAAGTGAACGTGATCGTGAGCAAGGTAGACTTCAACTCCAAGATCAGCAGGTTCTCTGACATGCTCGTGCCCATCGGCTACTTTAAAATTGTGAGTGTCTACTTGTACTTCATATTTATCCACATTCGCAGTTAGGGTTATCATCTGTCCGGATTTGTCCGGACATGTCCGGCTTTTTGGCCCCCCGTCCGGACTATGTCCAGCCTTCTCATTTGTCCGGACTTTTCGATTTAAGAACATCCCCTATGTTCTTTAAAAAAGATAAATGATATCTGAAGAAAATAAAATTAAAAAGTTAAAAACCCGAACTTTTTCGCAAATGACAGGCGTTTTGACAGGACTTTTCAAATTTCGAAATGGTAACCCTATTTACAGTCATGTCTGCTCTTGTTTCATTTAAATAACATAATTCTGCCTCCCATTAATCCCTCTGCCCTATTTGACAACCAAACATAAAATTATGAAGTCGGGGAAATTTATTGCCAGACTCTCAGGTTTCATAATCATTAAAAATAACTTTCATCACAGTTATGAAGCTGATTATTTTATGCATAAAGTACTACTCATGAAGATTCTGTTGCAAAAAAAAATCTCGACAGTCTTCAATTTTATTTTTGTTGGTCAGTTCGAACATTCTCAAAAATTCATAACTCGGAAAACTATGAAAAGTCGCAGAACATACATGGGGGGTGATTCGGATACCCCACGATACGAGACACCAATTGTTTTTTTTTTTTAACTTAATTTTTCCGGCCAACCTGTATATTATACAGTATGGCAGAGATATCGACGCAAAAACATCGACCATGAATTCAGTACATGATTCTGAACCCCTCTGCGTTGAAATTTTTCGTCGGTTTTTTCATTATTAATATTCTAGTTCGCTTTATATGGCCACATTTCTTATTTCCATACAATAATATTGCCAAAATAACCAAACAAGCAAATTACATCTATTTGCGACGTTGCCCAGTTTCAGAATAAACGCTCTGAACATGTCACTATGAAAATCTTCCCCTTTTCCAGGTACAACCAAGAATGCAAGATGATCAAATATATAACATTAGGATGATCCACGTCTACGCTCCCTACATCCTCCTGAGTGTACAAGTAGTCCTAGTGGTTGCTGGGCTTCTCCTTCTGGCGCATTCAGCAAAACTTCTCTACTGCTACTGGATGTGTGCGAGAACACAAGACGTCGCTTTTGATAGGGAGATAAAAATGAAAGAAATATAAATAACATCACGGCTGTATTCTGCGAAGGGTTAGACAGAGGTGTACCTATCATACACCCACATTTCGCCAGTTATATTTAAGTCCCATGTAATAGGGGGTGACCCTATTGCCACCTAGGCTTATTCGGCTTATTCCACAAATTCCCCATGAAAAGTCCCCCTAAGGGGGAAAAGTGGAATCTATAAAAAAGTCTGGAACTCCCCCCTGACAATCCCCCTTAGGGAGGAAACTGGAATCGAAAAAAATACTTATTCCACAAATCCCCCTGAAAGTGCCCCCTGAGGGGGAAAACTGGAATCTAAAACAAAAGTCTGGAATTCCCCCCTGATAATCCCCCCTTAAGGAGTTCCTCTGCTACTGGCGCTGGGCGCCGATTTGTTCGCCGGCAGATATTTTACTTAGATAACCTAGAATGCAGCTGCGAGCGAAGAGAGCTTGGGAATAAATACTTTAAATAGGCAGACATGTTGTTGCTGTTTATTTATTAGTAACGCGCGCCCCGCGGTTTCACCCGCATTAGTCTAGATCCCGTAGGAATATTAAGTACCCTATGTCCTAATCCAGGGGGCCTACCACAAGCTCATAAAGCAGTATTATTTTAATATTACTTCAGTGTGGAAAGAGTTGAAGCTCTACAGGACGTATAGCTCCATTTCTTTCTCTCACTGAAGTAATATTAAAATAATACTGTTTTTGAGTTGGTGGTTGGCCCCCTGGTTATGGTCTACCCATGTGCCAAATTTCATCCAAATCCGTACAGCCGTTTTAGCGTGAAAGCGTAACAAATTTATTTTTACTTTGAATTGTTAGTATTTTTATTGTTATAAAGCCGGGTCCGCTACGCCATGGTTTTGTGTTTTATAAACATCAAACACGAACCGATTTTGTATATGGTTTTTGTTAAACCACGCCCCTAAATTGGTTCGTGTTTGATGTTTATATAAAACACGAAAACATGGCGCAGCGGACTAGCGGCGCAGCGGCAGCGGATTAGTTACTTACTTACATAGTTTTTTTTTTATTGTTGTACGTATAATAATGTATTTTTTTTAAGTGTTCGTAAACTGTCTAATTACTAGTCAACCGTGTTGTCGAAGTGACTTTTTCATATTATTCTTTCTCTTTGTACTTTTTTTTTACTTTCTGCAAATTGCCGAAAAACTTGATACTTGTTCTATGTTTAAGTAAAGACTGTTTTGTTTATTACATTGTATCTAAACATTTTTTTATATTACTTTAAGAGCGTAGAAACCAAAACTAAAAATAAGGGGGGAAAATGGAATAATCTAAAGTGAAAAGGGGAATTTCTGGACTTTTTAATTAGCGGCTTATTCCACTATTCCTCCCTGAGAGAATTCCTCTCAGGGGGGAAAACTAGACCGTAACATAAAAAAAAACCAGAAAGTCCCCTTTTCATTTTGATATATTCCACTATTCCCCCTTATTTTTAGTTTTAATCTGATCTCGGACCAACAAAATACTAAATCTTTCACTATCCTCACAAAGGCATACCACCATTTAGTACCTGTGGTCGCTCACAGATGGCGTTATACTAAAAAACTAAGAAAAATCCCCTGTTCATAAACCTTATTTTGACCAGTTTTCACAAGATCATGACTCCTGAAACTTATTAATTGATTAGCTATAAAATACGACGATTATAATAATATAACAATCATTACTGAACATTGGTTTTGAGTACCTAGGCAATCGTTCATTGCCAGACCAGATATGTCCTTTAAATGTTAGAATTATTAAAAAAAAAAAAAAACGCTTGGCACTCGGGGACTGCCACGGTAAAGCTATTGCATAGCATTTGTAACCTCCATACTTCCTATTTGTCAACGCTACACTTGGGATGATGACGTGATGAAATAAAACAAAAATTACGTTCCCATGACAACATCACGTTGTCATGGGAACATTACATGGTATTGTCATCGTCATTACATGGTAGGCGGAGTGGGGGGTGTTAGGTTTTATTTTCGTTACGTTACGAATTTCTTGATTCGGTCGCCGCGCTCAAAGCCCGCGATAAAAGCTATGCAATAGCTTAAAAGTTTTGTTATAAATATAGATTAGGTAGCAAGTATTATTAGGGCGCTAAAAGACCGACTTCATTGGATCTAACTTCGTGAGAAATCGGGTGGGATCGTGTTTCCGTTGCACGCATCGACCTAGTTCAAAGTTACAAACGGGCATACGTAAGGCGTATGTAATGTCAAGATATGAAGATGAGTTTACACCTAAAACATAGTTAGGTAAACATAGTGTAGTTTTTAATGTGTTGCAAGAAAAAAATATACTGGTAACATGGAATGTTGCAGTGTTGCTGGCAACATGGAATGTTGCAGTGTTACTGGCAACATTCTAATGTTCCGTATTCATACAGAAAACAATGTTTCGCGATTGTTTCACAACATTATTTACCGTGTTCACGACAGGGAAATGTGATATAATGATAAAATAAATATAAGCTTTACATATTGTTAAATCTGTTTTATTTAAATAATATTAACAGCCGTATCTACAATTTCACGCTCACAGTCATACATTGTCAAGTTGTTCAAACTGAGTTATGTATACAAATATTCTAGAAATAAAACACATCTGTGATTCCCAAAGGCAACACAAGACTAGAAAATTATTTAGATTATTTTTAAACCGGTCAAGTGCGAGTCGGACTTGCACACTATGGTTTCCATACCGTAAAGATCGAGCCACCGACTGGAGCCGAGTATACCCGAAACAGCGTCACCGACGCGAGCGTCACGGTAAAGAGCGTAAAGTGGTGAGTGAGCAGTTTTCGCTTAAAAATATAAGAATCTCATTATTTAAAAAATATTTGTACACAAAAATCATAAAATTCCTCTCCAAACAGCACGAAGATGCCTTGGCGGCAGCTTCTAGAGGTGGCACTGTCAACACTTTCCATTCAAACCAAGCGTGTCAGTGTTTACTCGCATAAAGACACAAATGACGTATAGAAACCGAGTTTTAATGGCGGTACGTGTCAGAAGTACGCGTTCAACGCACTTGCACACCACGAATTTCATTACAGTCCGACGTCCCCTTCTCACCGCTCACATACCTCTGGCGATAACTACCAATCGCGCACGAACTATCGTACTACCGCCTCTAGAAGCTCCTGACAGTGATTCCGTGCTGTGTCTTCCAACATTGGTTGCCCAATACATTACGCCCAATAGTCTATAACACAGTTTAAACACAATAAGTACAGGACCTATGGCCATCATATTGGCGTTGGTGACTAATATTGGACGTAAGGTTCCATATATTCCCAGATATCAATTCAACTAATAAATTACATTAATACGGTATGGTTCTAACACGTACACGTGGTAACTAGACATTTTAAATCATTTGCAAAATGTGAAGATATATTCAATGCTGTTGATTGTATAAAAAACAAGTTCTCAACTCCATTTTTTTAGATTCTATTATAAAAACATGGATCAATCGCTTTCTATTGCTATCTCATTTTATTTCAAAGGAAATGACAGTGACGGAACATTCATTAATAGTTTTTGTCATGACATTACGATAAAGAATGACCATGTTAAGATTTCGCTGTCCCCGGCGAATAAAATGGTAATGTGCTATTACGATAGTTTTAACTTTATTGCATATTCGGTATTTAGAGGTCCGATTACACTCTGTAATTTTTTTCATTCATTTCCTACGGTTATTTCGGAAGTTACGAGATTTTAAGGTGTATTGTAATGAATGTAAAACATCACTTTTCTTTTGGTATTTAAACAATTTCGCTATGTATAATAGTTACTAAGATATTCACAAAAAACTATTTTTTATTATTCCTGTAAAATTTAGTTTTTACGATTACGATTTTATTAGCCGGGGACAGCGATTGACAAAATAACAATAACAGAAATAAAAACATTGCCTGGATTAGCACCGGGGTCGTTAGAAAAGTTATCAGAGACGGCGTGATTTTATATATGGGAGTTATGCTTGAAATTCACTTGAATCTGAGCCATAACAGCATTCTAAGGACCCGCCAATTTTTCGGTGCATCCCATTACATCGCTTTGCTAGTAGTAACTAGCGGTAATTTATCAATTCATTATTCGTTATGTGGTAAATAATTATCGTAAGATCCATCTTTTTTTACAAAACAAATTATAAACAAGTTTTTCAACATTTAGATTACTGTAAACCATCATAATTTTTTTCTGCTGACCGTACCTTTAAGTCGTACATCATTTAAAGAAAAGATATTTTTAGTGTCTACGTATTTCTCACCTTTCCGGGGCCGTACTATGAAGTATCAATGTCCCGTTGCGAAAACAGAACGGTGCTATTTGTCCTGTATTTCTCCATCTCTCTCACACCGATGTAGAATTGAAATATTACTACAGCATACGCCAACGTTCGTGGCAGCTACGGTCATGAAATGCGGGAGCGAGATGACACGAGACTACGAAATATTCACCGTCCCACTCGCACGTTTCATGACCGCGCTTACCGCGAGTTTTGGCGTTTCGTATAGTCCCCCAGGTCTGTGCAGTTAAAGAACAACATACATACATACATTAAACAATACATTATAGTACATATCTACAAAAGAACTTCTACGCCTGCTCCTGATTGCTGACTATTTCCTTTAATCTCTTCTCTATGTACTGCACTCTGGAGACCAGCTTGTCTTTAGGGTTGAACTCTGTGTATGGAATCTGAAGCACTTTGAAGCCCTGGAATGTAGAAGAACGATATTTCATTGCTTTGAATTGGTTGGGTAAAAAGTAGTATTTTACCATTAGAACCTACTTAATTTTCGGCTAAGAAATGTTTAAACGCAAAAAACTAGTTTTTGAAGTGAAAACTTCTTTAGGTACGTTGGGCCTTTTGGAGATGGAACTTAACCATTGATTTCGCGACACCATGACGACACCTCATTTTTGTAAACGCGATTGTGCTCTTTATTTATATTACGTTACGGATCAATGTTTTTATGCAAGTATTTTTACTTTAAAGGTCTTGTAATCGCGATTATGCTCTTTATTTATATTACGTTACGGACCAATGTTCTATGCAAGTATTTTTACTTTAAAGGTTTAGGAAGTATTATTTTTTGTAAACGCGATTGTGCTCTTTATTTAGATAAGGTTACGGACAAATGTTCTATACAAGTATTTTTCAAAGTCAAAGTCAAAGAACCTCAATTGACCTCGATTTCGCCTGGTGGGAAACGATGGATGAGGTCTATGATGAATACGAGCGTGCACAGAAGATGCCTGTTCACTCTTGCTTTGAAGGCGGACGAGTTATACGTGGATGGGAACACAGACGCAGGCAGAGAATTCCACACTTTGGCCGTGCGCATAATAGTTGTGGAGAAGAAGAGCAAGTCTCAAAAACAATTTTCTGTCGGTTCCGAGGCCGTTCAAGTATTATGTAAGCAGATTTATTACAATTATTTACCCCCGCCTCCCCCTTGTCAGCAAAAGTAAGCAAAGCTCTTACCCCCCCATGCTTACATAAACATTGGTGCAGTGCATTTTTCTCAAAAATACGCAAAGCATAGATCCCCCCCCTATAGTGCTTACGTAGTAATTGAACGGTCCCTAATGTGGTTTTGAAAACATCCAACTTGATAGGCAAGAAGGGGCATAAAGGCGCTCACCAGGGAGCACGGCGCGGCATGGCATGATTTTCGTTGGTGGAAATGATTTTTGACTCTTATTTTCATACACTTAGCACTCACATTTCGTGGATATCGTCTCAAGGGGACTTGAGCATACCGCGAGCTGCTGCAGCATGCCGGGGAAGACGGTACCGGGCCATAAAAACGTGCATGCTTTGCCATGCCAAGCCGCAATGTGACGTTTAAGGCGCGGGACATACACAAGAGGCGAGGGGCGGGTGAGGCGCGGGCGAGGCGACGGTGCGGCGCGGGCGTTGCGCCGCACCAAACATATACAAAATTAGCTGTGCCCCGCGGTTTCACCTGCATAAGTCTCGATTCCGTGAGAATATCGGGATAAAAAGTATTCCAGATTATAAACTATCTGTGTGCCCAATTTCATCTAAATCCGTTCAGTAGTTTTTGCGTGAAAGAGTAACAAACATCCATCCATCCTCACAAACTTTCGCATTTATAATATTAGTAGGATGTATCGGAGTAACTACACCCCGACGCCTGTGTATGTCCCGTGCCTCATCGCTCGTCGCTCCGATACATTTTGTATGAAATATAAAAGGAGCGGCGCAACGCCCGCTCCGCCCCCTCGCCTCACCCTCGCCCCTCGCCATTTGTGTGCCCCGCGCCTAATGAGCGCTTTTTTTTTGGGTGGGAAGTTATCAAATAACCGTGTTCCTTCGGTTGTCCTGTTGCCGGGGACCACGATTTCCCTTTCGGCCCTTTTTCGCAGCCCCGGCAAGCATTGGCCCTAGCGGACCCCGTCAATTCTGCTGACATCTCTTTGAGGCGCGCGTGGAACACAACGCGCCGTCGACCCGGGCTTGGTCCTTATCGGACGGCGAGCTACCCATTGCTCACCGACCGCAAGCCCGCGCCTACGGTGGCCGGAAATCGGCTCGCGATTCCCGCCCCGGGCGTCTTCTCCTGCGGCGGTTAGGAGCGTGAGGGCGCGAAATTTGCCTCTCCCTCACGCGTTACGCCTCCTCCTTCGCGAGCATTACCGCTTCGCAGGAGGTGACGGCCTGCTATTTCCTCTCGCGCCTAATGAGCGCCTAAGGTTACTATTCCAGCTCAACGCTTTTAAATTGTAAAAGCAAGTTGTCATAATGAAACTGACCTTGAGTATAAGTAGCCTGGTCTCGAGCTGGTTGATGCCGAGCGGCACGGCCGACTTGCGCGTCATATCGTGGTAGTCCAAACCTAGCACTGCTATCCGGTACACGCTGGAATAAATACACGATTGTTATAAAATCTATACATAAATGAGTGTTTTGTAGCGACACCTACAACGCCACATGCGAACTACGCACTATTACGTCACTCAAAATCCTGCATCTCGCAAGCAAAATTATAATTTTATTTTATTTTATTTATTTATTTATTTATTTCAGACATAATTCTAGTCCATAGTTATCACACTTACATTTAAATTATAAACTCACAGATAAAAACCCAAAATATAATAACTTTTAAATATTAATTAAAAAACAAAGTGACTTAAATAAAATTGTCAAAAAAATTATAAAATGTCAGAATGGAAAAATAAAATAAAATGTTAAATATAAAATTGTCAAAAAAAAAAAACAGAGTACACATACAGTATTAGTATACATGTATAAAACTGAAATAGTGAGAGAAAAAAATTACCTTTTGTTGTTTTCTGCTTTCTCTAAAGGTACAGGATGGCATTTGGCGTCTACTGCAAATTCCGCGTCTGTAAATACAACAACTCGTTACATTAAGTGCTCCTGCGCACTAGGCAGCCAGGCTGCGGCAGCCGGAATATTGAGAACATTCTGGGCTGGCTAGTGCGCGGGATCCATATAGACTGATGAGATGAGTTTGTTGCGCCACTTCTTCTTCCCAGCTAAAGCACTAGGAAGTGGTGAAGGGTGGGCGTTTTGGGGGACTGTCTTATGAAGGTACGCTTACATACTGTATAACTATCAAATGTGATGATTTCATGAAATCATGACATTTGACAGTTATGCTAAATTATGGAGTTGTATTGCCGATTGTAATGATTATAATTGAGTAAAGCCATATTTGTTACGACCGCGAATCATATTTTAATCAACATAAAACCCGACACTGACCTACAAAATGCAAAAAACTAAAGACAATTTGAATTTCGCGTGCTACCTTAGCGCATCCCCTTTAATAAAAAATTACTTAGATAAAAAGCTTAAAGTTGGGGAGTGGGGGTCGCTACGTCACAAGTATAAAATCTACATACTCGTGACGTCATGGCACACTTTAACTCAATGTACCGCCATAATCTTATGATAACGTTAAAAAAAGAAAAAATACGTGTCCAATATATTTTAATAACAATCTACAAGACAGATTTTTTTTTTATTGACATGATAACATCTTGTAAATCGATGAACACGAAAAGTGTCACGTTCCGCCTGAGCCGAGCGTGCAAGCGAGAGCGCGGAACAAGCGATAGAGAGGCACGATCGGCCTAAGCGTTCGGCTTGTGACGTTATCACGTAAAATTATCGTCCGTAAACCGACTTTACAGACAACCAATTTTTTTGTGATCTTCCCTATTTAACTTGATTTATTTAGAATTTCAATCTAGGATAAGAAAAATAAGAAAAAATTCACTCACCATACAAGAAACCCATCCCCGAATTACAGTCCCTCTTCAAAAACGCTTCAGCAGACACTAAACTCTTGAAGGTGTCCATGATGCTCTGGACATAGAAGGACTTCTCCTTGGTGTAGACCACGGGTACTCCTACTGATATATCTTCGGGGAGTCGCACGGAGCCAGGACTGGTGAGGTTGAGGTAGGCATCTATCATCATCAGCTTTCGACGGCAAGGGATTGATATTTCTGGAGAAGATATCGCAAGATATTTTAAAGTTCTGTAATGCAATTTAGTTAACACTAGCGCAGGAGTCAAGGAATCCTGCAAAATTTTTAAGTATGAAAATAATATGTCAAAAAAATCTGCTGTTCTATACATTTTGACCGCGTAGGTGTTGCACTTTTCTATGAAACAGCAGTTTTTTTTAAATAACCGACAAAAAATTTCAACGCAGGGGTTCAGAGCACAAATGGAGGGGTCTGCTAGGGCCGATGCCTGCCGGGGTTGCGGTTTTTGTCCGAAAGGGTTACCGTGGCCCCTGGCAATATAGGCAACTGAAGGAACACGGGTGGGTTTTAGTCAGTAAGAGTCTGTCACGCCCTAACTCCAGCCAGAGCGGGAGAAGTTATTAGATAACACAGGCCTACAATGGTTTTCCTCTTTGAAATCTGAGTAACGTTTTCTATAGTTTCAGATGTGCTGATTACGAGAAAAAAAATCCATTACGTCAGGATTTTTTTATATTGAATATTTAAGATTTTGCTGAAAAATATCGGAGCGCCTACATTTTAAAATTTATAAAACGTCATTAAATTACTTCAGCTTAATTTTTATTGCATTTAATTAGTGTAAGGAGACATAGAAATTAATCGAAATCAGTAATTTGTTAATTACTACATAATGAGTATAAGTAATTCACATTAACCATGTCGAAAACGGTTCATTTTGGCTTAATTTAGTAATAAGCTTATTAATACATAATGATTAGGTATTATTACCTAATAGTTATGAATATTTAGAAAAGGGTGTAATAAAGATAAACCAAAGGGTTTTTATATAAGTACCCGCTCTGATTTCATTTCATTTCTAAAATTCGCACAAGTGATTACTTCCCAGAAAATCTAGGAGCCGTTAGCGAAGAACAAGGTGAAAAATTTCACCAAGATTTGAAAGAGCTTGAAGTCTGGTATCAAGGAAGATGGAATACTAGCATGATGGCGGACTATTGTTGGTTATTGAAGCGCGACGATTCAAACCAGAAGCGGAAATCGCACAAACGAAGCTTCCAGAAAAAAAGGACCAGGTTCCACAAATAAAATTTACATGTAATTTAGACTAGTAATAAGTTGTTATTATATATTAGTAGTTTTTTAAGTTAAAAGTATTGTACTTTTTTAAATATATATTTTTTTATGTGACAACTTGTGTTTTTTTCCTACTTTCTATCTGTACCTTTTTGAAAAATCTGGAGGTAATGGAGAAAAACTAAGTACATATTCGTAATCAACGCACCAAAATACCCTAGAATCAGCAATCAAATTCCCGAGAGGAAGTTATGACCCTCATTTTGCAGGCCTGTGTAATTGACCAACCAAAAAAAAGGGGTTCAGAGTCATGTACTGCATCCATGGTAACAGTTTTCGCGTCGATGTCCCTGCCACCCTGTATGCCTAGTACATCCACATTTCGGTTACTTTTTGATAATTTCAGTAATCACGTAAAAATGGCATTTACGTGAATTGACACAACATATTTTATTTGCAGGATCTTTAGTAGCCACACTGTTACATATTACAATGATAAAAGGTGGAGTATTTTTGCAAAAAATAAAGGGGGCGAAACCAAGAAAAACCCTCTGTAAAAAAAAACTTGAATATTTTCTAAAAATGGATATTGGTGCCGATTCTCTTGTTCACAAACTAAACTAAATTTAAGTTCAGTGCATCTTTTTCTTTCTATTTCATTAAGAAAAGGACAGAAGATAAATTTTAGTTTAGTCCTGTCAAATTAATCAGCGCTTGACGTAAATTGACGTAATTTTAGTCGGCAAGTTTTTAATCACGTCTAAACTTGTATGGAGAGTGACAGGCGCTGATTAATTTGATAGGACTAAACTAAAATTTATCCTCTGTCCTTTTCTTAATGAAATAGAAAGAAAAAGATGTACTGAACTTAAATTTAGTTTAGTTTGTGAACAAGGGAATCGGCACCATTGGCTCCACTTATATATATTTCTCACTATGATTTTTCGATGTCTTGATCATCCTAATAACCTTTCGCTGTCAAGGTCTATTAAAAAAAACTCTTACCACCAGAAGACAGCAACTTGTCAATAAACTCAGGTTGTAGCGTGGACTCCAGGTGTTGCTTCGTGGCCTTGTTCAGGGTCAGCAGAGAGAACACCAGGTCCAGCCACGATGAGGACTTGGTCATCTCCTCCTCTTTGAGAGATAGAGCCGTCTGTGGGTAGATCAAAGTATCTGGTTACTAAAGGATATCGCTCATTATAACAGTCATTCAAGTTAGGATTTTAAGTTATATGTATTAATGTCTATTTTACGATGGCTATACAGAATAGTGGACGGCTCGCTGCCCGGCCGCTCACTGCCCACGAGCCGTCACACGTAAAATAGACTTTAATGCATTTGATTTAAAATCCTAACTTGAATGACAGACCTGTGGGTGGATAAAAGCCAGTCACGTGTAAGGGTGTACACTGTGTACAGTCGCCTTACGAAGACTTTGATCGCTTTTGGACACACACATATTCGCGCGTGTATTCCCCGAAACGTTAGGCAGAGCTGTAGTACACCCACATTTCGCCAGTTATGTTTAAGACCAAAAAAATCCAGGAAAGAAATATTGCTATTGGACTTTGTCATAAAACACGTTACTTCAACTGTTATTATATCGTTTATGTATTGCGTCCGGGAAGCTTTAATTATAATATGTACTAAGGACGAAGAATGATTAAGGTTTTAATTGGCCGAATTCACCTACTGGATAGCTTATGCTAACAATTATGGGTACAGGTGCCAATTTGTAGTTCAAAGAAAGCTTCTACCATTCCTCTACTGGGAATAAGCCTCTATTTATCATGTCGAATGTAATACTCGACCGTTTTGGATAGCTAGATAGGCAACAGTGGCGCCCCCCATTTCTTAATACAGTTTCTTGCCAAACTGTGGGCCATTTAAACTTTTTAATAACTATTCGGGTTATTAACACGATTCTGTTGTCAAAGCAATTAGCCATAAGATAGAAACATAAAAAATAAAAAATATTGTGTTTTATTTCAGGCAAAATACCCATATATAAAAAACAGAATAAATAAGTAGTAAAAAACTTAAAAATTATCATTAAAAATAAGTCAAAGCTTATTTTCGAGCCAATTTTTCTATTTCGAACTTTATTCCGACTAAAGTAAAATTCTTAATACAAAAACTGACTTTACATATCTATTATACATTGTAACAGAGAATCAATTTTCACGCCTCTCCCTTAAGACCCAGACTAAATGACCTAGCTTATGATGCTAGAGAAATGCCATAAAGAGTATTTATTCAAAATATCGACCAATTAAAAAGTTTTGCAACAACGCGAAATTTCTCGGGTATTCTGGTAAGGCCACAGTCATGTATGGCAGTATAGTCTCTATGGAAGATTTCATACATAACATTGCTTTACACTTACTTGAATCAACGCTAGCCCAAAATTCGAAGGTGGCAGACAGTCAACCGTAGCCAAGGTGACAACTGCAGAAGCTATATCAGTGGCCCTGCACTGTTGTATGTGTTGCTGCAGCCAATCAGCGATCGCGGTGAGGACAGGCTCATGTCGGTACTTCAGAAGGCCTAGGGAGATGGTGATGGAGTTCACCACAGCAGACTTATCTTCGTTTGATGGAAGGCATTCTATTACGTCGCTGGAAAGGAGGTTTTATCAGGATTAATTCTGTGGTCCTTTTCTTTTTAATGTGTAGTGTGCTTACATTTAATTTTCTGTGACAATATTTCGACTTCGACACATTCTTATTCAAAGAAAATTGCACGACACTTTATTTATTTGGATCACATCATTAATATAGGCTGAACATAATCCAACAACAAATAATCTTACTTACGTAGCCTATGCTTGGATCCAAAAGAACTTTCATTTTATTTAAATTGGCAACACCATCCTAGATTGTTAAGCGGCTCGCAGGCCTCATCGCAGGACAATTATTGCTTGACGCGATAGCACTACTAGCTTTCGAAAATTTCTGATAAATTTGGAAGTGTTCCGTAATAGCAAAAATTATTAATGAAAATTTATTATTTTTTCCATTATTATTTTTTTCGATAATTTGTCACTTGATATTATAAGCTATGCTTCTGCAGATACAATATTATAAATATTGTTGTTTATAATACAGAAAAAACAATATGAAGACATGTCATTTACGCTGTAAAAATGTGCGAAATTAAATTCGTTTAAACTTCATTTTAGAAAAGTTTTCTGGAAGAAAATAAAAAGACGTAGGAGCCTAGATAAACACTATCTAAATCTGAATAACAACATAATATAGTGGAAATATGCCCAAATTGAAAATGATTAACGTATTACGTTTGTACAATACAATTCATGCGTCGCCGCGTTCTTAACCTGCCACTGATATTCTGTGGTGTCATTAAAGTATATTTAGTATGGCAACACCATCTTAGCCTTTAGTTTATCAATGAAATTCTGGAATATTGTTATCTATTTCACTTACTTGCATATCCTATCTAATAACACTGGGTCTGGGAAGTTGAGTGAGGCCATCGCATACAGGAGATCAGCTGACTTCTTGAGGTCAATGACCTCTGCCTGGTTGGTGATATTATGTGAGAGTGCGCGAAGGAGTGGTGTGCTGCGGCGGCCTTTTTGCTGGAGGGCTTTCATTACCTAGGAACAGAGGAAGATTATCCTTCATGATAACTTTACAGTAGAAAAACATAGTGTAAATGTAGTGCTGTTCTAGAAAAAATGGGGTAGGGTGGGTATTTTGTCTAGTGTCCTGTCGTCGGCACGTAACAGGAACTGATGGACGATACTGAAGGTGCCAAATTCGGGGCTGACTCTATTTAGATTGCTGTCGAAATGATGAGCAGAAGTAGAAAATAGGCTAGCGGTGAGTGTACTCTTCAGAGAATACAAGAGCGATGTTACATTATAATTTTAGGGTTAATAAAAACAAGAACAAAAGCAAGCATATCTTCATAAGAACTTGTGCACACAATAAGTTGCGTTACGTTCAAATATCCATGGTATGTCACACGGTGCGTTCCGGGGTCGCACAGCACGTACACCGGACTTGCAGCCCGCGAAACGAGGCGGGGAGGGGTGTACGCGTTGCGACACCGGAGCGGCACCGCTCAGTTGTTTATGCGTTGTCAAAAACACAGATGTTTGACAGATGACAATTTACGCACTTTGTGGCGCGGTGGCACTACGCATCGTGTGCACAGGCTTTAAGTGTTACAAGTGGCTATAGATGGCATTAATCAATTAACATTTAAGTGTGCTGTCAACCTATTACAAACTCATAATAATAAAATTAAAATCACATTAAGGTATGACTAATATTTTCTAATTGATCTAAGCGACATTTTGTAAAACTTGCTCCTGCAATTTTATGATTCGTCCTCCTGGACCGATCATAGTTATTTTTATTTTTTTTAAATTCATAAAAAAACAACTATTCGATAGACTTTTATTTACTTAAATCAATCAATCATAATAAGATCTTATTATGATTTAAAAAAAAATAACTAATCCATCCTCCTGCAAGTTTTACAAAATGTTGCTTAGATCAATTAGCCTTTCAACCATCGATATTATATCTAAGATCTTTCTTTTTATTTTTTTATTTACCCACTACATATGGATGTTGCTTTAATCCAAATTATAAATAAGATTATATTATTTCATTTTATTTTTTTACCCCCGATTCAAAAAGAGGGTTTGGATTGTTATAAATTTGACCGCTTTGTGTCTGTCTGTGGCACCGGTAGCTCTTAAACATGTGAACCGATTTGAATGCAGTTTTTTTTTTATTTGAAAGCAAATTTTCTAGCGATGATTCTAAGACATGTTTTATCAAAATCGGTTCAGCCGTTTGAAGATTATCAGCTCTTTTCCAGTTGATGAATGGATGTGAGTATCTTCCACAGGTCTGATCGAATTGAAATTTGGTATTCTGTTACTTCAATGATATTAGAAGAACTTAGTAACCTTGAACTGATGCTGCAGCATCACTTATAATTTGCAGAATACCCAACTCCCTTACCAACTTACAGCACAGGTTTCGTGTTTGGGCTCATTGGAATGGTCTCAATGGATAGGTATAAATAGATGCTGAACAGGGTCTGGTGATGGAGTAGGAAAGAGAAATGAGGAAGTGTTTGTGTCGGGGTTTTTTTTTAATTTTAACTGTTCAAATTGTACTTGTTTTATTCATATCCATACTTTGGCAAAGCAACTGTAAAAAAATATTGTTGTTGTTATATGTACAGTCTAAATAGTAAGAACTAAAAGCAACTCACTTTTATCATTTGTGGCAGTGTCAAATTCGTTATAAGCCTAGCTGCCTCATCATCTCCAGTGATGCCCAACACAGTGCTTAGATCCTCAGCCATGGTCAAGGAACCTATGGCATGGGTGGTGGTAGACCTGGCCAGGATTCGGCACAGCTTCAGGAACCGAGGGTCTTTCTCAAAGTCCGGTAGCTTGACTTTGTTACTGCTCGTCCATTCTGATAGGATCGACACCATCTGGAAATTGGGAAATAACAAAGCAATACATTAGTCAAAGGAGTATGTAAGGATCATAGCAGGTGGCGTTCTGTAGTTTCTGCCTACCCCCATCCGAAGAAGGCATGAGTTTATGTATGTGTATGTAGCATCGCGGAAAGCCATAACTAACCACCGTAAGGACTATTCTTGCTTGCAGCACTCGGACGCTATAGAACCGGGGCGGTAACAGATGTGGTCATCATGTGCACTGGATTTTGTTTTCAATGTTTTTTTCCTTTTTTCCCCTTTTTTAATTAGCATTAGGATTAAATTATTAATCTCATAGTTTTGCTGACTCAATTTTTTTAAACTCAAAATTAACTCAGTACTTAGTCAAATATTATGTAAAAAAAACAATTAAAAAAAATGCAGCAGAGGGGATGTCTGAAATTTGTGAAGATATAAAAAATATGCATTCATTGTTTATCAAAACTAACTTTTAGAGCATGTCTTCGTGACACAACAGGGTTCTCAGCAACGACAAGCAAGCTGTTCAGGTCCGTAGCCTTTGTTATCTGTCCGTCTATCTGAGCCAGGCGACCGAACTTTGCAGATTTCGGACTCTGCTTCTTTGTACCATCAACTGTTTCTACATTCTGTAGGGAAGCAAATGCTGCTGCTACTAAACCTGAAAAATTATGGTTAAGGGTAAGGGAGAAAGCAATACTTTAACAAATTAAGAATTATGTATTCATGCTAGGCTGTTATTTTAAAATCTCTTAAAATATATTTAGCAGGGTATTGATTTTAACTGTTGTATAGGTTGAATACAGAGTTTTTAGTACAATAAATTGTGGATAAGAGAGTATTTGTACAGCAGTAAGCAACTATACAATTGTGGAACAGGACAATTAAACTGATTTATTTACAACAATAATGACAACTTTACCGTTTTCCTTATCTTCTGCTGTGAGTTCTTCAAGTCTCTTATCAGGTAAATTTGTAGAGAGTTCTAGCTTCTCAGTTTTGAACACTGTGGCACTGGGACCTGAATATTTCCTTACGGCTGCCCTTGATCCTAACCTCCAAATCACTAACCCGCTTAATTTCAACATCTATGACCAAAAGAACATTATTTATTAACACTTTCTCATACAATTTACTTTGCCCAACATCATATCAAACTTTTGTAAGTAAAAACATTGAAATAATGTATTAAAAATGCGTAAAATTCAACTTCTTACATCACGACTTAAGTGACTAGAAGTTATTTCGTTTATTTTTAATATATTAAAGATTAAAAGTAATATGAGTGATAAATATACCTTCAAATGTTAAGGAAACAGCCTGAAAAGGAATAAATTATAGTTTTTACAGCATTTACAAAAAGCGAAATTATTTATCTTTTTGACAGTGGAATGACAATGTTGCTACCCTACTTTGGCCGCATTCCGAGTTATAATAAAAGTAACAATATCGCGAATCTGACCAAAGTTCAAAGTCACAATTATTACTCAATTACCCTTATATTTTCTGACTATTAAATTTAGTTGGATTCGCGATATTTTCACTTTTAGCTTAACTCGGAATGCGGCCCTAAAGTATTAACTCGGGGCGTAGTAAACCAAACGTAAATTTAAAAGTGACACCAAAACCATGTTTCACTAGCAACTACTAAACGTTTCCTTCATCATCGTCTGTGGCATTAGTGATGTCCAGCCGCAATTGAGTACAATGACGTTTTTTCAATTAGTGCATTCGACTTCTTCTCCAATAAAATATGCATTCAAGACAATAGGTCACAATACTATCTATGAGTTGTTAATGGTTTTCGTCATTTTTCTACAGCGAAGATTTTTATATTTCTAGCTAGAACATATTCACAATCGAAGACCAATTCAATTGAATGTTTTATTAATCTGCTGAAATACATCACTAGTCTAGAAAATTGCAAACGGCGGTCGTGGGAGGAAGTTTTGTTGTGATATTCTGTTGTTATTTTATTATAAACAGTGAAACCGATATTGAAAATCATGAAAATGGTAAGTAGACTCATCTACACAACTGAAATTTAAGATATAAACACTGTACATGTGAGAGAAACATTAAAATTGTTACAGTTTTAAACCGATGAGTCTGTACAAATTTGAAAGGGTTTCCTTTGAATTTATTTTTATTTTTTACATAAATGCCATGTTTATCGTCTTAATGATGTGAACTCTTTACCCCCTACACGAAAACATCCTCAATTATTGTGTAAATATGGGAAAGCATGGTTTTCGTATCTGTATACATATAGGTAAACGGTAATTTGCGTACCTTCAATTTATTGATAAATTATTAGCTACCGGCGTTTCGAAGATCTTATCGCGTTTGCCCTTTTGCTACTTTCAACATTCCATATTGCGATGTCAATAAGTTATGTATTTACGAAGTGTGTTTAACTGTAAGGACAAAGAAATGAGATAATAACAGATTTATGGAATGAACTTGAAAACTGTTTATAGTAACAATCAATATGTTACCCTTCTACTTATAGGAACTGGCCTTGTAACATCATCTTTTCAATTTCAGCAGGTATGATTAAGCTTTTGTTTTTATTCTAAGTTTATGAAATACTTCATACATAATTTACCAATGAAATATATAAATATGGAATGAGTAATTCAATAGATATAATTATGGTTATAAGCCTGGGAATTTGTACATATTTCAGTGAAATAAATGCCACTTCTATTCTCCGTTATCACACTGGTGATATATTGCCACATTAATAGTTTAATTTTCATTACTTATCATACTTTTACTTAAATTACAATCTGTCTTTAATTAAAAACGTGTACTGGCTGAGCGCTTTTGGTTTTCTTGATTGTGGGTAGAGGGGAATGTACTTTCAGAAACAAAAAACACTAGTTTTTTATAGCAATGATAGCCTACTGGTGTGACCATCAGACTGCCAAGTAATAGTTCTCGAGTTCGAATCCAAGACACGCACCTCTTAGTTTTCGGGTTCATGTGTGTATTGTATAATTATCACATGCTTCAAAAACGGTGAAGGAAAACATCGTTAGGAAACTGGCATACCTGAGAAATATTTCTTGACAACATGTGAATCCAAGTCAGAGGCCCATGGGCGGCCTTATAACTCTGACACCATGTTAGACACTAACCACACAAAAAGAAGAAGGCTGTACTTTTGTAAAAACTTTACACTATACATTTACATTGTTGATTTCCATGCATTTCCTTTCTAAAATAGTCTTAATAACTAGTGTAATAATAAGGGTCTCCTTTTAACTTCAGCCTAATGAAAGTTTTAATAACAAAGACCAAAATAATCCTGCTACAACAGTGGTTTTCTGGATAAGTAACTTACCTTTAACATATCATTGTGCCTTATTTCCCTGAAGAGTTAGACAGAGATCCCTATAGGCCACCCACATTTTGCCAATTATGTTTCAAGTCCCATGTGAACCAACCTTTCTTGGTACAATAACTTACCAGTCTGATGACCAAACAGTATCTCCATATAATAAACATCTTATGACAATATTTTGTTGATAAAATCTCAAACATGTCTCACAAAAATAGGTGAATGTCAAATCTTATCAGTGATGTCAATCAGATACTCAGAATTTCATGTAAACATTGAATTATCTCTATCTTGTTCATAGTTATATCTGTAAGAATCTTGCAATCATCATCATCAGCCTATAATGTTCCCGTTGCTGGGACACAGCCCTCCTCTCTGTGAGAGGGAGTGGGCCATAATCCACCACGCAGCCTCAGTGCGGGTTGGTAGATGTCACACCACATTCTAGGACATGCCGGTTTCCTCACAATGTTTTCCTTCACCGTTTTGAGAACAGTGGTGTTGAAATAATTAACACAAAGTAAAACGCCTGTCTGGGTTCGAACCTATGACGTACAACTCGTAAGGTCGTAGTTGCAATCTTGCAATGACTCACAGATTTTCGTTTATCAGTTTGTTTTCGTTTTTTAATAATTATCTATTTATTTTTCAATCCTTCAGCATTTTTTTTCCCACTGCAGTTGTCTTGCTTCTGTCATTATGCCAATGGTTCAGTTAGACTTAGGCCCGGCGCTCATTATCGGCATCGGCAAGAAAAGGGATCCTTCGGCATTCCTACATGCAAGCGCACACTGTCGGAAACTATGTCTTAGTATGCTGCAACGTTCTTGACGAGGAGGGATGACGAGGCATTCTTAAGCATGCCGCACCGTCCTCAAGCTTGCCGAAGCGTCTCAATATTGTATTTCTCTTCAAAACAGTCTCAGAGTTGTTACAAGCTAGTCGCGGCGGGTGACGGCGTACCGAAGGATCCCGAAGTATCCCGAAGCAGCCTGAAGCAGCCTCAAAGCTGCCGATACAGTAGCCTCAAGCATACCGAAGCGGTATTTTTGTTACTACGATCATATATCATGGAAATTTCTACTTTATTGCCATGAAGTTAATGCATAATGCTTTTTGTCACCTAAAATCCTCAGCCGTGCTGATGCCGATAGTGGGCGCCGGGCCTTATTTGAAGTTAGTTCCCCACTGGTCCCTGGGATGCTGTTTGTCAGCCACTTGATGTTATCACTGAGAAATGTTATAATTGATTACTAAAGTACTTATCAGTAGGACACCCACCTGAGGCGTGCAAACTATTATCTACTGTAGTCTGCAGACCCAATTTCGGCCATGGCGACCAATCTCAGCGGAGATCAGACTTCGGCGCGGAAGATATTATTATAGTGTACAAGTGTGTGCGCAGAAAACCAGCATCCCAATTGTGTAACACTCCTTTCACAACCTGAAGGATTTTGAAAGATATTCCTAATCCATTGCCTCTTACGTTCGAAAAAATCCGTCTGCTCGACAACGTACCTATATAACGCAAAATATATATTTTTTTTTTAAGTCGGTACAAAAAATACAACCGACTTCCAAATTACAAAGTGAAAAATAACTTTAATTTCGGAATTCGGTGTCTTTGGATCAGTATTTTAGTTTTTTGAGACTGACTTCCGAAATTAAAGTTATTTTTCACTTTGTAGTTTGGAAGTCGGTTGTATTTTTTCATAAAAAAGTTTTTTTTTACTATTTTGTGGGTTGGTTTGTAATTTATCTAAGATACAATAGCCTTATGTCAACTGCTAATAAAAAATACCCAAATCACTAGGTATTGATGTGCCTATAATATTTGAAGAGTTCCCTCGATTTCTCCAAGATCCCATCATCAGATGGTGACCAAATGACAACGGGACCAACTTGAAAGTACATCCTTTCAAACAAAAAAAAATATATTTTCAAATCGGTCCAACTGTCCGAGTAAGCGGGGAAAAAAATCCGACGAACTGAGAACCTCCTTTTTTTAAGTCGGTTAAAAAGGCATTGCAATTGTGAGTGTGTTACGCAATTACTCCGTAATTCAAAACAATTCCTAAGAACAAAAACATTTAGGGTCATTCAAATATTTCCATTGATTCAGAAATCTATCCTGCGACTCTGAGCACTAAGGTTGATATTCCATTGAGCCATGAAAATAAGTTACCAAGCCTTGAGGAAAACAACTAATTTGTACAACCCACTATTAAACCTAGCATGGAAATAATTAAAATATAGATATTTTTACCTGTATTGCCAAAAACAACAAATAAAAATAACACAGTAAAATCAAAGGGCTTTATTTATTATCCGTCAGGTCGTGCGTCACTCTGCAATCGAAAATAGCCCATGAGCCTATTCTGTAACTTTTTTATTTATAGTTTGTTGACATAACTGCTTTCTTGAAGTTTGTGTGATAGGAGATGGATGGGATGGGCCAACTAATTAACGGTAGGAACCTTGATTGTCAACAGATGAAGGAATTTGGACAGCTTCCCATTTTTTTGTAAAAACATGCTTTGATGATGTAAATTCGTTTTAGAATGAAAGATTATCAATAGACATCAAAGCTTATGCTGAGTGCAATTAAAAATATCACAAAACTTAACAGTAGATTTCAATAAATCAATGGCCTGGAAATAAAGATCTACCACAGTCTAATGCTGGACATAGGCCTGTCCCAAGTTGCGCCATTGACTAATTAATGCGCAACAGTAATCGGTAAGATGTTAGTTAGAAGGTCCCTAGGCGGACTGGCTTTACATTATAATTACCTACATACATATTCAATATCTCTCTGCCTACTAATTCTAGTAAGTAGCTGCGGATGCCGACGACGGAGTATGGTACATAAAACTTTAGAGGTATGAGGAACAGGGTGTAAAGTTCAATCATACTCCGTAGAAAAGGGAAGATCCTCCGACCATACCGGTGTCGTATCTGGAGGGCAACTGCCCAATGATTGATGTCGGGAAAGTTATATACAATGTGCCGCTACAATGGCGACATTAATTTAACACACGGGTAGGGCTAGTGGCCAGTAATCATAAAAATATAATAAGAATAAATAATTCGTTAATTGAAAAATTAAAATTTTCAATCGCTCGCCGACATAGGACTGTCCCTTTCCTTCAATTCGCCTTCTCTTTGCACGTTATTCGTTTTATTTTCATTGATGCGATGTTATGATCCGTGATCCCGGTAAATGACCTCTGCGCTACAGTTGTTAAGTACAGGCTGCACCAAGATGCCAATTTAGAAAATTTAAAATAAATCAATAAATAATAACGTTTAATGAAATTAAAATATTTTCATAAAAAGAAAACGCTAATTCGTATGCGTGTGTTAAATTAATGTCACCATTAAAGCGCCATGCTGTATATGCTGTTCGCGCGGTAAACTCTAATTGCGCGATGTAGGATTTGTGTGACGTCAGGTCTTTGATTAGTTCGCATGTGGCGTTGTAGATGCCGCCACAGAACTATTAAAGTTTCGTTGGTTTCCTATTAAAAATTATCCGAGCACAGATGCCCTATAAAGTATTAAATAATTTATGATACCTAGGCTCTTTGGATCTATTGGACATTAAATCAGTGGATTTCATGAGTAAAATCAACAGAAACCTATCTTTACAAAGATTTATTTAGATACACCAGCAAAAATACACATGGTAAATAGAATACAAATAAAAAAAAAGTTGCACTCCGAGAGTGCCGACAGAAGTGAAAACTTGAACAAGATCGCTTTTGTGGAAGAAAAATACTTGTATAGAACATTGGCCCGTAACCTTGTCTAAATAAAAAGCACAATCGCGTTTACAAAACCTTTAAAGTAAAATACTTGCATAGGACATTGATCCATAACGTAATATAAATAAAGAGCACAATCGTTTTAACAAAAATGAGGTGTCATCATGGTGTCGCGAAATCAATGGTTTAGTCCCATCTCAAAAATGCCCAACGCACCTAAAGAAATTTTCACTTCAATATTACTGTAAATAGTCCATGGCCCTCGTAATTGCTGTACCATTTTTGACGAAATTGCCAGTAAATTGTAATTTCACTAGGTGAGGTAAGCAAGTGTTCGTAACGTACCTACAATCAAAAGAAACAGAAAAGGTCACCGTAGTCAAAATCTGCATAGGGTGTACTTATTTTTTTTTTATAAAAAAACATTGCAAAAGTACAACTCTACAAGAATCTATTGGCGCCTGAATGACATTGACAGGGGGGCGTTGTCGGTTAACATTTGTGAAATTGTCACAGAAATTGTACTGAATTTACAAGATGGCGGCGTTAGTTCCGATTTTGGCCACGCGTCTAGTACCGTTGTAGACTTTGAATTTGTATGACGTGCAAGTGACATTCAACCATGGAGTGGTAAGGGAATTACGGGGTTAAAAAGCTAACATTGGTTGAAGCCGAACAGTCACTTGTGTCAATTTAGGTGAGCAGTAATTAGTGTGGTATGTAACGGGATGGTAATTTTCAGGCGGGGGCTGAAGGCGCCGGTGCGGCTCGCTGAGCGCGCCCGCTCCGCGCCCCCTCCCGTCATACAACACTTCAGGTGAGTCTTGTAGGCACAGCATTTGATAAATATGTGGGCTTTAGACTTTCTATCAAAGATGAGCGATTATGCGTAGCGAAAGACGGATGTGTGTGATACCCTTTCTTTTCATACGGATGCGATTTGTGTGGTATAGCTATTAAAAGTCCAGCCCGTCCCATCCTTGATGTCCTCCCTCCGGTTGACGCTCTAAGCCGAGGTTCGTAGCCCACAGGGGATGCCCTTAGCGAACGTTCACCTAGTTTTAATTAGCATAGTTGAATAACCCCTGGCTGGATGTTTTAAGTGTAGTAGCTTAAGGCACCCACAGGAAAGCCCAGTTAAGTAGTCATGATCTCAGAGGTCAACTACGAGATGCCCTACCTTATCATCATCATCATTTCAGCCGAAAGACGTCCACTGCTGAAAATAGGCCTCCCCCAAGTACCTCCACTTCGACCGATTCTGTGCTTTCCGCATCCAGCGGATTCCTGCGGCCTTCACAAGGTTATCGGTCCACCTTGTGGGAGGCCTTCCAACGCTACGTCTTCCGGTACGCGGTCGCCACTCCAGAACCTTTCGGCCCCTTCGGCCATCCGTTCTGCGAGCAATGTGCCCTGCCCATTGCCACTTAAGTTTGGCAATTGAATGCCCTACATAAAAAAAAAAATCTATTAAAAGTGCCGAGCAAAGCTGGGTAGAGAGAGCGGCGTAGTTATGAGACTACCCTACTACATAGCATCGCTAGCTCGCATTGCATATCCTTCCACAGCTGACTCCGCAAATATTCCTAGCACATCTTAGGTACGCGGTTCCCCTTGCACTCGCTCACCGCTTAGCTACCTCGCACATCTGGTGGAAAGGCAGCCTAATTTAGGCCATAAACACTACGGTCTATCTCGATCAGGTCGACCGCGGCGTATCGTATATTCCAACTTTAACTGCACAGTTTTGTCTATTCCAATACGCGCTACGGTCTTCCAAAGAGGTTTACGGTAGCGTGTATGGGCCACTATAAGGCCCGATTTCCACCAAACCGGAAAATCGAAATTTCGATACAATGCACTGGACTTGAAGACGATTTTTTCAGCCGCTACAATACTCCTTAGATGACTGAAATTTTGAATCGTTTTACTGAACTGCATTTGAGAAATCTCAAATTCTTTATTGCGTACCATAATGTATACAGTTGGTAGGGAAATAATTATATTAATCACAATTATGGACCCTGTCGGGCACAGCATAGATCAAGTAGGAGTTGCGCGCGGGCGCTTGTCAACGTTAGACGCGCATACTGTGTGACTTCGAACCGGTGTCGACTCACATCGTTCGACCGTGCGTATGAGTCATCTTTTAAAAATGCTAATCACTAATGGATAGCAGCGAACGCGAATACGACCAATCAATTGAGACAGTTGATGTGAATAATGGCATAGAATATTGTGCGGAGATTATTAGTAACAGTAATAGTGAGAATATGGAGTTAACAGAAGAAGTTATAAAAAATAGTGGGGAAAGCGACGCAGTGAAATCGAGTAAAAGAAATAGACAGATAGACCAAGATGAATTGTGGACAAGAATTACGAGAGGGGGTAAACGTTTTGCCAGAACTAGTCATGTTCATGATGAGATAAGAATACCTGAAGATAAAATAGAAATTAGCATAACGTCTAAAGAAAAGTTACCAAAACAGTTTGGATTAGCAAAATTATTAAAAACGGAAAATATTCCGGACATAACAAGGGTAAAATATATTAATGCATTTAAGGTTCTTATCCAGTTTACTAACGATGAGAGTGCGAATAAATTAATTGACTCAAAATGCTTGAAAGAAAAAGGAATTAGATGTCAGAAAACACTGGAGATTAGAGAAACTTACGGCGTTATTAAAGATATAGACATAGAATCATCTGAGGAAGAAATACTGGAGTGTTTGAGCTGTGATACAGAGATCATAGGCATTAAAAGATTAAAACGGCGCAACACAAATAGTGGGCAATGGGAACCCGGAGAAACAGTCAGAGTAACCTTTAAAGGATCTTCCTTACCTTCTTACGTATACATATTTGATACCAGGGTAAAAGTGAATCCCTACCAATTCCCCGTAACGCAATGCTCACGCTGTTGGAGATATGGGCACACAGTAAGAGTATGTTCATCAATCAAAGGTATATGCCCAAAATGTAGTAAGTTCCACCCTAATTGTGACACTACGGCCTTTAAATGTAATAACTGCTCCGGAAAACATATGGCGTTATCTCGGACTTGCCCAATGTATTTAAAAGAAAGAAGGCTAAGAGAATTGATGGCAGAGTTTAACTGCACATACAAAAGAGCTTTAACACTGTACGTGCCGCCAGAATCAAATTATGAGGAGAATTCCGAAGAAAAAGAACAGCAAACGGAAAAAGAACATCACCAAGTGTTAAGTCAAGGAACAAATACAGAAATGGGACCTATAATACAACCCCAAGATACATATGCTAATACAGTAAATAAGGCGGCAAGTTTAAATTCTAAAGCAAAGAAAAATTCTACAGTAAAACAACAAGACAGTAATAAAAAGGGTGAGGTCAACTCGAAGAATAAACAAAAAACAGATACCGTGATTAATTGGGCGGCACTTTCTGACAGTGACTCGGAAATACATCATATAGAAACAGAAAAAACTGATAATTCAAACAAAAAGAAGAAGAAAAGTTGGAAATGGTTATGGAAGAAATTAAAGGAAAAAATTTGGGATAGCGAGACCAATCTGGAAAATAAAGTGTTAGATTGCGCAAAAGTGATCTTTGACTGGTTTACATCATTCATGATGGATTACATAACGGAGTTGCCTTTCTTATCTAACATAAAACAATGGATTACAACAATAGACACAGACAATTAAAAATCAATATTCTACAATGGAATGCACAGAGTTTACGACCGAAAATGACGGAATTTGAAGCTTTACTGAATCAGGAGAAAATTCACATAGCAATACTCAGTGAAACTTGGTTTGACCCAGAGAGTATAGTCAGACTCAGCGGATACAATATATTCAGGGCAGATCGTGACGATGGGTATGGAGGTACAGCTGTTTTTACCCACCATTCTATCAAGGCTACACAATGTAACGTAAATATTTCAAATACACACATTCAAATTGTACACATAAAATTACTCAACTGCGCTCATCTGGAGAATATCATTGCTATCTATTGCCCCTCGTCGGTGCACACATGCAGAAGCGATTGGGATGAAGTTTTTTCAATAACACAACACAAAGCTCTCGTTGCAGGAGATTTGAACGGTCACCATTCAAACTGGTCTTCCAGAACTGATACGAGGGGTAATCAGATTTTTGATTCTGTCATGGACTACAACCTATGTACACTTAACGACAACACACATACACGTTTGAAATTGGTCAATGGGGCTTTACAAAAATCTTCCCCAGATGTAACTATTGTTTCAACAGATTTGGTTTTAAAATTAAAATGGTGGGTCATGAATGAAAACCTGGGAAGTGACCATATGATAATTAAGACTTGCTTAGAAAACAATAATTCAAATATGTTTAAAAAACGGAGGAACTTTAGGAAAGCAGATTGGCAAGGTTACACTCGGAAAATAGAATCGGATTTAACAAACTTAGAACTACCTCTAGATCATCAATCTGCATATAATACATTTATAGATATTGTAAACTCTGCAGCTGATCAATATATACCTACGATTAGAGTGAGCGAGAATCCTCTTCAATCAGACAAATTCATACCAAAACCATATTGGGATCAAAATTTATCACATATTGTTGCGCAGAGACGCCTTGCACTGGCAGCTTTTAGAGGCAACCCCAACCCACAAAATCTTGAAGCTTTACAGAGGAAAGTGAGTGAGGCGCAAAGGCTAATACGACAAGCCAGGAATAAATCCTTTCAGGGATTTTGCAATGACATAGATGGTGTAACTTCTTCAGGAGAAATGTGGAAGCGCATGAGATGGATCAAAGGGTACAAACCAGCTACATCTGTTGTTGACCAAGGTAAAGCCGAAGGATTGTTACGAAGTCTGGCCCCAGATTACGTATCTCCACCAACTCCTACATTTTCTTCTTGTAACATGCAATTGGCCAACCCGGTTTCGGTACAGGAAGTAATTAACTCAATTAAAAAAACAGATTCAGCTCCAGGTCATGATAATATTTCATATTCTATGATAAAACATTTACCCCATATTGCTAAAATTATGTTGACTTCCATTTACAATAAGTGTATGTTATCCGGATTCGTACCAGAGCAATGGAAAAAAGTTAAAATTATTCCTATACCGAAGCCGGGAAGTGATCCAGGCTCAAGTGCGGATGTTAGACCTATTGCGCTTATATCTTGCTTTTGTAAGATACTTCATACCATCATAACACGCAGGCTTGAATGGTTTTTAGAGAAAAATAATTTATTATCCCATGACACCACGGGCTTCCGAAGATTTAAGTCGTGTTATGATGGTCTATCTAAGTTAGTTACACGGGTTGCAACTGGTTTCTCTAAGAGTGTGCCAGCTGTTGGCTGTTTCATAGACATTGAAAGTGCCTACAATAACATAAACTTGACATCTCTTTTAGGTATTTTGGATAACTTGGGGGTGGGCTCTGTCCTTTGTAATTATCTTTGGCAGTATCTTCATCAGAGACATTTATTCATTGAACTACGGGATAACAGTCTAATATGTCGAATTGCTGGTATGGGCATTGCTCAAGGAGACCCTTTATCCCCTTTACTATTTAATGCGGCCACAATTAATATTTGTAGAAGCATAACTAATGTGTACATTTCGCAATATGCTGATGACTTCATTTTATATGATATACAGAAGAGATTATCCGATTCAGTATCCCATATACAAAACGCGTTACATATTTTTCAAAGTTTGATGACGGATTTAGGACTAAGTATTTCCCATAAGAAAACAAAGGTGTGCCTTTTTAGTAGAGGGAGAAGAAGGAATAGTATCCATCTAACTGTTAATAACAGCCTTATTGAACAAGTCTATTATGTCAAATACCTTGGCATGTGGTTGGATAGTTCCTTAAAGTGGGGTAAACATGTAAATGAAATTCGTGAAAAAGTTTGTCGTTTTTTAAATCTATTTAAAATATTAGCTGGTACTAAATGGGGTGTACATCCCTTGCATCTTCGAAGACTATACATAGCTATAATTCGAAGTAGGATGGATTATGGTTGCTTTTTGTACGGAAACTGTGCCAACTGTCATCTTCTTAAGCTTGACAAAGTGCAAAATCAAGCAATGAGAATCATAGGAGGATTCATTAGAAGCACGCCTATACATGCGATGGAAAGTGAGCTGTGCCTCCAACCGTTATTTGTTCGAAGACTGTTTCTAGCAAGTAAATTTTATTTAAGATCAAAATCGGTTTGTAATAGTAGTCTTATAGGTACCTTGGGGGAGCTGTCTCACCAATGCCAAGGTGTATACTGGAGAAACAAAAAACTGCCATTATTAGTGGATGTCCACAGAGTTTATGCAGAAATGCCTTTGTACTCTAGCCCGATACTAGATATTTATTCCTTGGAAACTTGGGTGACCAATATAGATTTATCTAATGTTATATGTGATACAATTATGGGTATAAATTCGGCAAAAAGACTGATTAATGTAACGGATCTTAACAATACGTGTGTAAAAATGATAGATGATAAGTTTAGCCGACACTATAAAATATTTACGGACGGGTCCAAGGATGGTTCAGACTTGGGAGCTGCTTTTATTGATCCTCAACTTAATACTAAAGCTAAATTCAAAATTAATGCCAATATTTCTATTATGTATTGTGAACTCATAGCTATATCTGAAGCCCTGTTGTATTTGCTGAGTATAGATCAAGAAAACTTTGTCATATTTTCGGATTCAAAAAGCAGCCTCCAACATTTGGCTCGAGTACCCTCGAGTCTTCGAGGGATCCCGATAGCCATAATTATTTTAGACTCAATCTGTAAGATGCAGTCTATCAATAAAACCGTCACCATTCAATGGATTCCCTCACACATTGGAATCATGGGTAACGAGGAAGCAGACTTAGCAGCCCAACAAGCATCATATGAGGGTATTAATTACACATGCACACCGTTATACTCAGATTGGCTTGGTCATGTCAAAGATCTATGCAGACAAAGATGGCACGAATATTTTGATGAACGATCAAAGTTAAAGGGAATCTGGTATAAAACCATCCAGTCTGAACCGCTTCGTTACCCATGGTTTGATGGAGTGGACATAAATAGGAAATATGTAGTAGCTATGTTGAGGATGCGTTCCGGCCATATCCCATCGAATAAGTTTAAATATTTAATGGGTAAAAGTACCTCACCAAACTGCGAAGTGTGTGGGGTGATTGAGGATATTTACCACGTGCTGATGGAATGTGACCGGAACATATACGACAGACAATGTTCGCTCGTGGGTTTTGAAGTGGGGGCATGTAACAGCATCCTAGCGTCCCCTTTGTCGGAGGAGGCTAGGATGTTGTGTAGACTGTTGTTGGTTATTTACCAAAACGAATATGTAAGTAGGTAGGTCATAATTATAATAATTTCTGTTTATTATCCATTGTTTAGTTTTAAGTTGTTGAATGTTTTCTGTTACGGGGGTGACATTATCACTAAGTGATAAAACCCTTTCAAATGAATAAAGATTAAAAAAAAAAAAAAAAGTAGGAGAGAGGAGGAAGAGCACTGGTCGTTTAATGTGACAAATTATATTCTTATTACAGGTACTATTCTGTAGTACGGGTTGTTTTCTGGTGTGCTTACATTTGAACTTCCACGCAGCATTTCCACAGTCAACAGTAAGCCGACGTTCGCGCGGACGTAATAAAATCGCGGCGGGATTTTATCGCGCACTGGATTTCCAACTCTCGGTGTTAAGCCGAACGTTGAGAATCCAACGCGTTGGGACGCACTCTCGTCCCAGCGCGTTGCAAAAACACTTTGATTTTCAACTCTCGGCGCTAAGCAGAGCGTTGAAAATACAGTGCACGAAAAAAAATCGCCGCGATTTTATTACGTTCGTGCGAACGTCGGCTAACACAGCAGCGCGGTAGTTTAAATTGCTACGCTTCGATAAAATATATGATATTTAATCCATCTTAAAATTAACATCATAAAGAATAGGATAGTATTACTTTTTAGACGTTTTATTGACAACTTAGACTTAATTTAAAAAAAATGGTTTTGAACCTTTCATTTTTGATAAAAATTTAGTCATTTCTTTCAAATAAGACCTTCCATCCGTCCCCCATTTTAGTGAAGGATTAAGTATTTACTTAGTTATCTGAAAAAATTAATAGCACTAATATTTTCCAACAGGTTCGCCTAAGGAGGTGTTGTTAGTGCGTCACGCATTGCTAAGTAGTTCAGATGGATCACAGACCGGCTTTTATATATAGGTAAGTTTTTAATATTAATATAACTTCAATAATTAATATTTTGGGCAGGTTGCCCGAAGTTACCAACAGGGAACATCATGTCGTATCGAGATAAGCTATAGTTTTAAAGTATAGTTTATAAGTTGACAGCGTCGCTAATAGCCGTCAAATATTTACCTGTTTTGATTAATTTGACAATATTACTGTATGGAAATAAGAAATATCGCTAACTAGTGAACTAGAATATTAATAATGAACTGCAATTTATAACACCGAATTGGTTTTTGTAACCGTTTTAGGTGTTAAAAAAAACATTTTGAATGTTCACAAATACTTTTGTTATCTTGTTTCTTAAAGTCAAAGTCAAATAATTTATTTCAATTAGGCACATAAAAGGCACTTCTGAACGTCAAAATTTACAAAAAATAGAATTGATTCCAGTCGCCCCTTCCAAAAGGTAGTTTTCGTATGGAGAAGAATGGACAAGAAACTCCACTGTTACTTTTTTAATTTTTTTTACAAGATTAATGATTAATTGGTTAATTATATAATAATATGTGAAGACGATGCACTTGGAATAAGATTACTATACCACAATAGGTAACAATAATTAAAAATGAAGCAATGACAGAAAAAATAATTGTGCAATGGATACATGCACCATGGTGTTCACACATTTATAAGCATTGTAGTTAATATTCGGTGTTACGATATTAATTATTGCATTTCATATTACCAAATTAATCAAAACAGCGAAAAATTTGACATCTATTTGCGACGTTGCCCACTTTCAAAATGCACGCTCTTAAGTCCTACATTGGCCCGACTGTGGACATTATTTGGCTGAAACTGGCTCACGATGACCTTCAGTTGCTTTAAAGCTGTCAAAGTTGCCAAAAGTTTATCCGAAGCTACCAGACAGGTCCAAAAATTTGGTTAATGTCGACAGACAAGCCCTGCCCGACGCGTCTGGCTTGCAACCTCACTCATTGTTCTAAAATGTTTTCACATTGAGATTATCTCGGCATTTAGGAGCAAACATTTATCCATCTACTTACAAAGATATGAACATAGTTTATCGATGCAGTATTCTGTAAATAAACGGCCACTATCTACTGGTTAAATAACAATATTTAAGAGCCTATGCACACCACGTTTTTTAAACGCGCCGTGGACGCGCGTTTGTAGCGATACAGACGCGATACGCACGCGAGTCAGACGCAGCCTGTAGACCTTCTGTAGGATAAAAGCGCGCCGTCGACGCGCGTTTCTAAAACGCGTGTCGACGGCGCGTTTAAAAAACGTAGTGTGCACAGGCCCTAAATTAGTTTTGGATAACGTGCGAGTTATGAAAAACTTAAAATTAATGTAATGTTCGTGTATTATTAATTTATTACATTCCATTGCCTTTTAATAAATCGAGGACCAGTAAAAAACAAATAAATATAGGTTTTAATTAAAGAATATCTTGAGATGGAAGCTTGATATATCTGCGAGCGTCTTGAGTTTTCAGAGAGAAAATCTGATTATAGAACGTTGGCTGTACCTACATTTACTTGCTAAATCCTTAAAACCTTAAACTATCAACTTATAATTGGAACTAGTAGAGAATCCAAGTTATATTAGCGCTATCTCCCCATTACAACTGCAATACTTTGGAGACTCTTCTTCCCAAAAACAAAAAAAATTATGTGCCAAGAAACTCAGCTTTTTAACATTTAAAACAAGGCAGCATTTCGGTTAATTATTGTTTCCTAAAGTAACATTTTTAATTCCAATAAATGTAGGTATATCCGCGCTTGCTCGCTTTTACACATCTAAAAGCTGCAGTAATTAAACAATGTCTGCAGAGTTCTAAACCACTAACTTACAAAATAAAACATGAACCGTCTCCCCCCGTTTCCATTCGCCATGGTGGTTTGCCGGATCGATACCGGCACCGCTTCGATTCCCGACCTACACACACTCGGGTAAACATTCCCCTTGGGCGGACTACGGTCATAGAATAAGAATGTGTAGGAGAGAAAATTCCGCACCAAACATTCAAATAGCCTAAAGTTTCTTACTCAGTGAGGTCAGGTTCTATCGTAGTTTGCAACTTTCCTCACTCGTCTCACTTCGTACTCGATTATCGGCAATATTGTCAGTGCTGTTTTGGCTTGGGATAACGCGGGTCGCTTGTAAAAAGGTGTTTACGATGCATGTGCTCGAAAAGAGCGTTTTCCAAGCAGCCAAACTGGGCGGAAAGTGTCACCTTTTTAACCGACTTCCAAAAGGAGGAGGTTCTCAATTCGACTGTATGTTGTTTTTTTTTTTTGTACGTTTGTTACGCGATTACTCCGTCATTTATGAATTGATTTTGATGGTTCTTTTTTTGTTTGGTAGATCATACTTCAGAGGTGGTCCCATATAAATTTTATTAACTTTGCTTGGGTAGTTTTTGAGTTAGCTTCAATAATACGTATTTTTGCCTCACTTAGTATGTGGATGATATTATGATAACTTCCTGTCACTGTTATTTACATATCAGGTAGTGGTATTCGAATTTGTGTGGGGTAAGTATCACAACTAAAAAGTGAAAAATAAAAACTTTTTACAAAAAAAAAACAACCGACTTCACTAAAAACACTACAAAGTAAAAAATAACTTTAATTTCGGAAGTCGGTGACAAAGAACGAAAATTAAAAACCAAAGACACCGACTTCCGAAATTAAAGTTATTTTTCACTTTGTAGTGTTTTTAGTGAAGTCGGTTGTTTTTTTTTTTTTTTGACTTGTGCTTTTTACTTTTCTGTTTTTTTTTTTTAAATTTTTATCTCCGTCGTCAGCCCGATGCAGTTTTTATTATTTGAGAAAAGTTTTAGTTGGATGATGATAACTATGGCGATGGCGATTATGAAGAATATTGTTTATATTATTTATATTTTTGTACGTCAGCCAAGATGTCAGATGATACTCGTACACACCATATGCGACTACTGCAAGGGTCGCTCGTTTTTTGTATTTCCTCGCACAATGCATAGTAAAACGTTGTATGATACACGTGCGTAAGATGATTTCCGACTCACGTCGACTTATACACTCGTCGGAAATCACCTACTTTCCGCACTTGTAGCATAAATAACTATTTTTTCATTTTTATGGGCATGTTGCGATAGGTGAGGTCTACGATGGAACAAGCGTACCCAGAAAGTACTTTCTCACCTTCCTTGTGACCCGTTAACCTTCAAAGCAAGAGCTTTAAAGGCAAACGAACGAAGGGTCGTAGGCTGTAAAGGTGGTGGGGAACGGTACGTGATTATTTCGCTTCTATACTGTTTTCTTATTCTATGTACACGTAGGGGAACTTGTGATTGACATTTGGGACTTTTTTATGGTGTTAATAATGTTGGCATTCATTCAAATGCTTTGGCTTCTTAAAATTGTATGGCTTAATTTTAAGGGATGATTGTATGAACATCAGATTGCAGTATTTTTTCTAAATCTCTGTTGCGACTCGAAAGGAGCTAGTTGGATTCTAGATTAGAAAGAAAGGTACTTTTTTTACTCAAGAACCTTGAATAAATCTGTGAAAATGCAGATGTATCGTTATTATGTCATTCAAACATCCCAATGTTCGTAAAAAAAACTATTAGGTTCTTGTTTGCCTTAATATTATTCCCGTATGAACTGAGAAAACATAAGATTATAAATTCAAAAATATTTATTTCAACTAAAGACAACGCACGGACTAAACCGTTGGGTCCAAAAGCATGGAAATGTATAACGAAGGTGAGCACTACGGATTTTTGTAAATTCACCCCTAAATGGGAAAAATGGGGGGTCAAAGTTTGTAATAAATTTCGTGACTTGCCGATGGGTTACCTATCCCATCGGCCACAAAGCTTGTATTAATACAATATTCAATATTTTTACAGAACAGTACCCTAATTGCGTAATACAACACAATCTGTTTCGATTTGAAACAGATTGCTAATCCATAGCTTCATAAGGCGGAAAAAAAAATCTGCTCAACAACGCAAATAACGCAATGAATGTTGTTGAACTGTAAAAATAAAACGAATTAGGCAAAATTGTTTACGAAAATAAGTTACGCAATTAGGGTACAGATCCAATCAAAATGATTTCCCCTTCTGCTGATTAACCCTCTATTTGCAAAATATATGAATTCAAGGCATTTCATCTAAATAGTCACTCCAAGTACTCAAAACAAACATACATCAAGTTCAAATTAACATCGAACTCCACACTGGCGCGTGTCGAAATAACAAATCCCACGTTTTTGTAGTAAATTAATATTAAGATGTCTGCACACGACTGGGGGGTGAATAGGGTCGGTGCAGCAAAGGGGCAATGTTCCTGCAACCGCGTTAACCCTACCTTATGTTGTAAGCTTTATTTTTAGATGAGAATTGAAGACACTTAATTTTTTTACATATTGGAAATGTCAGATTAGGCTCGTAACCTTTTAATACACGAGGCAACATTACACATCCTTTATGGCTGGATACGAAGTGTAAGTAAGCGTATGTTTTGCATATTTTACGGAAAAATAAACCTAAGTACAACTGTAGTAAGGGTAACTGTAGGTTTTTTCAGTTCATCGCTGTGATGAATTTTTCTCTATACTACCTACGTATAGAGAACCTTTCGACATTTTTGTTATTAACCAGCTTTTCGATATCTAAAATAATATTATAAAGAGATTTTTGTTTTTTTGTGTTTGTTTGTCGCTTTCACGCTAAAACAGCTGAACGGATTTGGATGAAATTTGACACATGGATAGACCATGACTTTAGTTAGGACATAGGATACTTTTCATCCCGATATTCCCACGGGATCGATATCTATGCGGGTGAAACCATGGGGCGCAGCTATTTATCTATTAAACTCGCTAGTGATTCCTCTAGACATGATAACACTACTTTCCTGCTGTATAAAGTATGGACTGTTGTGAATGATCACTAGTACTTAAATTCACTACAGTCCTATTCTACACGTGCAGCCTGTGGACCAACTATACTCAGCGGGCTATCAGCGCCCTACGGGTCCAATATAATAACGGGTTCAGGATGTTGATGGGGCTGCCCCGTTTCTGGAGTGCATCAGGTATGTTCGCACAAGCACACGTCGATGGCTTCCACGCCATCGTCAGACAGCAATCTGCCTCTTTGCTCTGCAGAGTGCGGGAAAGCTCCAACTCCATCCTGAGGACCATAGCCAGGAGGTACGATTCTCCTTTGATAGGTGATGTTGTTTGAAGATGCATATCGAACAACAGCCTTGTTTCGAAATAGATAATAAGTTTACTAACATAGATATAAGTTATCTTTTTGTTGTACCTTATCCGAAATAAAGATTATTTTATATTTTTTTTAATCCGACCACGCTTTTAGCCAGTCTCCCAACATTCACTATGTAAAACTAACTCCCCCTGTATCCTTTTCCAGTGAACCTGCTAACACGTACTCAATAGTTCCCATATATCAACAAAGGGGTGCTAATAATGGGATCGATTCCCCTAGTTGTACGACTGATGACATCGATTCCCCTGGATGTACGACTGATGGCTTTGTTGACGTGCGAGGGAAATGTACTATTTAATGTAAAAAGAAATCTATCAGCAATGTTTAGCTGTTAGCAAGTAATATGGTTAACAGTTTCATAAGCTTTTGCAAGATAACAATAATGGCAATTTTTTTTTTCATTTTGAAAAAAACAACAAAAAAAAACTTTACTTTTTCAAAGTAAATCAAACTTTAGGAACTTCTCCTCGTTCAAATCAAACTCGAGCATTTATTTCAATTAAACCATTTACAGGCACTTTTGAATTGTCAAGGGGTCGGTCAGTCTGAAATATGAAGCTAGTTGCCCATTCCAAAGCGTAGTAGGTAGGTTCCTATGGAGAAGAACGGGCAAGCAACTCCACGGACACTCTTTTTAACCGACTTCCAAAAAGGAGGAGGTTATATGTTCGTCGCGTATGTTTGTTTTTTTTTTTTTTTTTTATGTATGTCCACCGATTTCTCCGTCAATTGTGGACCGATTTTGAAAATTCTTTTTTTGTTTGAAAGAGTGTGCTCTCGAATTGGTCCCATATAAATTTTATTAACTTTGCTTGGATAGTTTTAGCTACAAAATACGTATTTTTTTCCCACTTAGTGTAGATGATATGATAAGTTTCTGTCACTGGTAGCAGGTAGTGGTATTCGAATGTGGTAGGTACCACAACTAAAAAGTGAAAAATAAAAACTTTTTACAAAAAAAAAACAACCGACCTCCAAAAAAAAACACTACAAAGTGAAAAATAACTTTAATCTCGGAAGTCGGTGGCAAAAAACGAAAATACAAAATGCAAGACACCGACTTCCGAGATTAAAGTTATTTTTCACTTTGTAGTGTTTTTTTTTTGGAGGTCGGTTGTTTTTTTTAATTCATAATATAGTTACAAAATATTGGTTACATCATTCGTGTTCAAATTATACATGTGAGAACAATGTAGAAAGAAGTGCACGTTAAAAGCGTCCGTAATAAAAAGAAAAAAAGAAATCAAAAATTAAAATAAGCCGTGGCAGCTAAGAGATGACCAGTCCCTACTGACGGCACCCGTTCACGAACATGACGCATGAAATGTAGACCCCTCCGTTTCCTGGAAGTCCTTAAATATTAAACAACATTTCCCATTGCTTGATACAATTTTCAGTACCCTAACCCTAAAAATCATCAAATCATTTTAATATTTAAAAGCTTTACTAAACCATTACCCGCGGAAGTCATTAAGTCCCCATCATTAATATTTCATCCCCATAGTGTATCACTATTCATGTAATTAAGTTATCCACCGAAATACTGAAAACGCAAAATTGCAGTGCGTAGTAATAGGGAGAAAAATCTAATCTCCGTTCAATAAATTGTAATCCCCTCTAGAGGGATCCTCCGGCTGAGAGAAATTTTTTGGTATATATTTTTCTCGCCTTGGCTGAATGATTACTTACTGTCTTAGTGTATTAGGGGAGGTTTGAAACGCTTAATGTGTTTCAAATAAGCGGGTATAACGGTTTCAATAAAGAACAAAGTATAAGTTATCAATACTTTATTTTCAAACAAAGGTACCTACAACAGTTTTAGGAATAATATAATAATGTGACAACCTGAATGTATTTTTCAGATAATTTTCAATTAACAGGGTCAGACAAGTTGTTGGAAATGCGTGGGCTGAACAATTTTGAAGCTGTACCGTAGTCATTGACATTATGACCTAGGTGCTATAACCCACCTGAATCTATCATTTACATCGTGAATGTTGCCATTGTGACCCCAAAGTAGTCTGTCTCCAAACTCGTTCTGTTTCACTTCCAGTTTCAGTCCTTGTTTGTGATGAAGATTTATTATTAAGAACACCAGATCACCATCATTTCCAATCAAAGGCTCCAAATAATATTTATATCTGTCGTCGTCAGAATCTTCTTCATTCTTCGTCGATCCCCAACATTGTCTATCTCCAGCATAGTCCACATCGTCGTCCATTCGCATAAACATGTTGCAATCAATATTGTATAGTTGAAATGTGAGATCGTCATTGTTACACGCGGGGAGGAACCTCCACCTCAGCCTCTCACTAGTTTCGGATAATCGATTGTCACCCCAAATGGCTCTATCATTGTTGGTTGGATTAGTGTCCAAATCTAGTTTCAAAGCTTGTTTGTACATCTTATTGACTATTGTCACAGCGCCTTCAGTTATAATGTGTTGGAACGGATCGGGAAAATGTTTGTGAACGACATATTCAGCGCCACCGTGCCACAGTTTATACGCGTATGACATGACGTTTCGTGGAGCTGAGCTGATAAGTTTCTTTACAATTTCGTCGATGGCTTCATCAACATTGGCGATAAAAAAGGTTCTACTCAAATTCACAGCACTTTCATAGTTACCCTTAATGACATAATTGTACAAATCATCCTTAAGCGCGCGTATTTCATTGATATTGATAAAAGCTACGTGACTATCAAAGTATGTCAAGCCTTGAAGTTCGCTGGGCAGGGTGGCATTTTCGCAAGGAAACAGTCCTTTTTTTCTCAATTCGAGGGCGAGCTCTGAGATGTCTCGAGAGTCGCCACGCACTCCGTACACTACCACCTTGCCGTGGTCGTTGTTAACGATGCGCGCGATGTCCTGGATAGAGCTTCTGTTGATGTATGATCCCTCGATAGTCACGGTGAGGACAGAGTTCTCTTTGATGTAGGCGCTGGTGTCGCAATTGATGTAACTGAGAACTGGGATCCTGTTCGGTATCTTCTTGTCTCTGTCCGGGCCACTGCTCACCAGTCGATACTGATGATTGACATTGTAGCAGTTCGGGAAGCCTCTAATGCCTCGCGCAAAGACAACCCTACCTTCACCCCAGTAGTCAACATGTTTAATCAGGTCGTTGAGGGAAACAGGTATTTTCACCAATTTGTACTCGCCTTGGTGGGGAAGCTCGGAGTAAGGAAACACCTGGTCAATGTTGGTGTTGTAGTTTGGTTCATCGGCAAGCTTCCAGATGGTAAAGGAATGCATTTTGAAGTTAAGTGCGTTGATGAATCTGAAAATAATAAAAATAAAGATGCTTAAAGCACTGTTTAATTATATTTAAAAAAATAAACCCGGCCTAGTGCCAGTCGGACCACGAACAGTGAAGAATTCCGTATTTGGGATAAGAATTTACGTATGCACAGTATTAATTTTATCGACCGCAAAATTAAGTTTTTTTTAAGCTATTGCATAGCTTTTATCGCGGGCTTTGAGCGCGGCGACCGAATCAAGAAATTCCATAACGAAAAAACCTAACACCCCCCACTCCGCCTACCATGTAATGACGGTTCCCATGACAACATCACGTTGTCATGGGAACGTAATTTTTGTTTTATGTCATCACGTCATCATCCCAAGTGTAGCGTTAACACTTAGGAAGTATGGAGGTTACAAATGCTATGCAATAGCTTTACCGCGGCAGTCCCCGAGTGCCACACGTACCGGTCAATCCTGTGGCTGCCTTAAGCTGCTACACTCAAAGCCTCCAGCCAGGGCACACATTAAACTAAGCTAAAAAGCTAGGGTAAACGCTCGCTAAGGGCACCCCCTGTAGGGTACGAGCCTCGGCTTAGGGCGTTAACCGGAGGGAGGACATCAAAAGATGATACGGGCTGGATCAAAAGGTTTTGATCATGATTATTAATCGGGGAATTTAAAGCTACGTGCACAGCTGCAACAACTGCTGGCACCTCGTTTTCGAGCAAGGGTCGGGGGGGGCAAAAATTAAGTTTGTATTTCATAGTATTCATAGATGAAAAAGGTATTTTTACGGTTGTAACCGAGAATATCTCTAAAACTACGGATATACATATGCCAGTGACGTGGAGTGGTTAGCTTGCGTGTTCTGTACGAGCTCACGCAACGCGTCGTACGTCCAGCCAGTAATAGGACTCGCCCATCAAGGAGCGTTGTCGCAAATTAGACGCATTATTAATTTATTATACATAAAGCAAAAGGTATTTTTGACTGTATTTTTTTATGTATGTTGCCTCAGAACTTTCTACTGGGTGAACCAATTTTGATGATTCTTATTTTATTTGAAAGCTGGTGCTTCCCATGTGGTCCCATATAAATTTTATTAACTTTGCTTGGGTAGTTTTTGAGTTAGCTTTAGATAATAATACGAATTTTATTCCACTTAGTATGTGGTTGATATGTTAAGTTCCTCTTACTGTTATTTACATAGCAGGTTGCATTCGAATTTGTGTGGGGTAAATACCACAACTAAAAAGTGAAAAATAAAAACTTTACAAAAAAAAAAACAACCGTCTTCCAAAAAAAACACTACAAAGTGAAAAATAACTTTAATTTCAAAACCAAAGACACCGACTTCCGAAATTAAAGTTATTTTTCACTTTGTAGTGTTTTTTTTTTTGGAAGTCGGTCGTTTTTTTTGTATAAAGTTTTATTAAAACACGTATAAGTACTTAAAGATCAATACCTAATTAAACTATCTTTAAAACAGTGAAGGTTTCAGAAAAATACGCTTGATGGATTTTACGTGATTCTCAGTTTTGTATCCGCGTTAGACATAACTTTACAAATTAATTTCACCATGTAATATACACACAGTCTAAATAAGAAAATGCTTTAATTTAACACACATTTTTTTCCAAATCATTATCACTACTCGTTTAGACGTGATCTTCAGTATATAAAAAATCATTAAAAGTCGGTTATCGTCGCCTTAAATAGCAAAGTCACTATAAACATCATAATCTTTTTAAATGGGATCCAACAATACCCCACACCCTTATTAGCATTGATTGTTTTTTTTTTTCATCCATAATTTAGACCTAGAGTGTACGGGGAGTTGTTTAGCGGTGCAAAGAATACACTTCCAATTTTTATCTAAATATTGCTAATAGTCTCCGATTAAAATGGCTGTCTGTCATCCGGACAGACGGACATGACGAAAATATAAGGATTCCGGTCTTTGCCAATTGGCTACGGACTCTAAAAATAATAATCAAAAATAACTAAAGCAACTCACCAACTTGGAAGTAAAACGATGTCTGAATAAATGTTCATTAAGTGTCGAGTCTATATACTAAATGATTTAGGAATCTAGGCATAATAGTTATCAGTTCCTGTAACCGCAATAATAACACAATAGGTACACAATTGAGTTTTCGAGCCGCAAAGTGATAAGAATATAAGATAACATAATACCTAGTCGTTTTAACCTGTAGACTGGGAATTCTGCAGGCATAACAGGATAATAATAGTCTACACTGCAGACGATCTATTCTGTAAAAATCTCACAGCTTGACAGCTCACAACTTCCAAGTTCACTTCACCTAAGTTATCACGGTAATATAATATGCCATAATATTTTAATTAATTAAATAGATGAACGAAAGTTGGTACAAATTATCTAAAAGTTAATTAAGGGAACACGTGTTTGAGGATTTTCCAAAAAACAACCAGCATTGACACAGCATTGACTGGCAAGAAACGTCTTTAGGTCTAAAATATTTGATAAATGATTTCGTCTTTTATGTTAAACGTGCAACTCAATTCGTCCCGTCCGATCCCCACACATCTAAAGCGAGGTACATAGTGCGGGGTGGATCAATAAGCCACGTGCCATGTATTCACGTGCGAGGTGCAAGCCTGCGGCTTCCGTTGTGGCCACCAACCTTTATATCAGTACCTAAAACTAGAACATACTACTGATAAATGAGTTTAAAGCAAGTGCAGCAGTGTTGAAATATAAACTTTTCTTCGTTTTGCGAATCGTCGTACTTTTCCATTTCGCGTAGTTTTCAGCTGACTGAACAAGTTACACGTGCGACCTAGATCTGAAGTTTCTCCGTTTGTATCTGACTCATAAATTGTAGCTAATACAATAACCTTTTTCTTTTAGTTTTTCATAAATGTTGAGTTAGTAGTAATTTCCAATTTTGAATAATACTCGCAGTACTCCATAACTATCTATCCTTAAAAATCAGGTTAATTACAAATAGGTATACAGCGTAAAATTTTAACCAGTGCGCAAACTTAAACACATGACTTTACTCATTATTATGAACAACTTTTACTATGGGACCAAGCCTGAAATCGCGTAATAAAATCAGCTGTTTTACCCTACATTTATGTTCGCATAACTCGTCAAAATGTAGTGAACAGCTGATTTTTTTTTCGCGATTTCAGGATTCCTCTGTTAAATTGTCCTGATTTAGCATAATAAGTATAAGCATAATCAGCCTATAATGTCCCCACTGCTGGGACAAAGGCCTCTGTGAGAGGGACTGGGCCGTAATCCATCACGCGGGCCCATTGCGGGTGATTTGATTTAGTAGAAGACATTATTGTTGTCTTCGAACAGTTCTGGTTTGATAATGCAATCATCACGCTTCACAGGCTGATTGCTACTGCCTTTTACATCGATGTAATCCTCTTACAAGTCAATTCGAAGGCATCTGCTATCCAATCAAGCAATCAACTGAGCCATTTCAAGTGTTCTAAGCAGTCAGCTTATTATTCGAGGTTATTTATATTGTCAGCTGCGTCACACGCTAGTATAATAAGAAGTGTGCCTGTTTGTCTGTCTGCAAACCAATTTTAAATAATTATGGGAAAACGTCATTTGGCAAAATTGCTTATGGTCAAATTAACCCTCGGGCTTGTTTACGATCATAATAAATTTTCATGGAATCTTTCCCGAGAGCTGAGTTTATTTCTTTCATTACTTAACAATTTTTCTTTGCATCGAAATATATTTCAATAAAAACTAAGAGACGTGACACACATGAGTACAATTTTTAAGCTATTGCATAGCTTTTATCGCGGGCTTTGAGCGCGGCAACCGAATCAAGAAATTCCGTAACGTAACGAAAATAAAACCTAACACCCCCCACTCCGCCTACTATGTAATGACGGTTCCCATGACAACGTGATGTTGTCATGGGAACGTAATTTTTGTTTTATGTCATCACGTCATTATCGTGTAGCGTTGACGAAATATGGAGGTTACAGCTATGCAATAGCTTTAACGTGGCAGTCCCCGAGTGCCACACGTTTTTTTTTTTTTTACTGGTTTCAAATCAATTAACGAAAAAAAAACTACAAAGTCCGAAAATCCATTATTATGTAGTTATCTTCTTCTTCTTAATAATAATCTTATCTTATCTTAATATATATAAATTACGTGTCACGTTGTTTGTCCGCGATGGACTCCTAAACTACTTAACCGATTTTAATCAAATTTGCACACCATGTGCAGTTTGATCCAACTTGAAAGATAGGGTAGGTAGGGTAGATAGGGTAGTAAGTGATAAAGATGGTCCACCCCAAACATTTATATGGCAAAACAACGTTTGCAGGGTCAGCTAGTATCAAAAATAAAATTCAGTATCCCTAGTAACCTAGGTTGCCTTCAACTTCTTCTTTTCGTGTGTTTAATGACTATCCTGGTGTCAAAGTTATAACGTCGCCCATGGGACTTGATTCACATGTCGTCGAGAAATATCTCTCAGGCATGCCGGTTTCCTCACGATGTTTTCCTTCACCGTTTTTGAAGCAATAAAAGAGCTATTTATTCACTCTTCAACTAAAGAGTGATTAAATAGGTTAATTGTTTGCAAGCGTGTCTTCGGCCGCATCATCGCTTCCCATCATGAGAGATAACGTATCATTGCCTATCATCATCATCATCATAATAATCATCATCATAATAATCATCATCATAATAATCATCATCATTCATCATTCTCCTGCCGTTATCCCAATATACAGTGTGATTCTTTATAATGTGCACATATCGAAATGAGGAATGAATCTATGCTTAATTTTATCGACGGTATTTTTTTTTTTTCAAGAAAAAAGCTTTAGCATCTTATTGATAAATTTTACAATTATTGTAAAAATTTATGAAAAAAAATACAGATTTTTGCTAAAAAAAACATGTTTATTTTCAATTGAGGGTAGTTTTTTTTTCTTAATTTTATGAGGACGCCTAATTATTTCCAATCATTATGGAGTTTGTTTCATCGCGATAGATGATTAAGTTTAAAAGTTACACCCGTTTTGTTACAATTTTTTTTTTAATTCCATAAAAAGCATTAAAAAATTATTTAGATTTTTTAAAATATTTTTCTGTCGTTTAAATTAAGCATAGATTCCCTCATTTCGATATGTGCACATTATGAAGAATCACACTGTATTTGTAGTCGGCGCAATATGTCCTTTTCATCCATACTTCTCTATTATTCGCCATCTCAGAAGTCACCCCCTTTCTAGGCATATCATCTTTCATACAGTCCATCCATACAACGTTTCTTTGCCTTCCCCTACTCTTGTAGCCACCATATCATTGCTTACAATCTTTTTTGAAGTGAAAACTTCTTTGGGCATTTTTGAGATGGGAAAAACAATTGAACTCGCGACACCGTTACCGACACCTCATTTTTGTAAACGCGATTGTGCTCTTTATTTACGGATCAATGTTCTATGCGAATATTTTTACTTTAAAGGTTTTGGAAGTATTTTATTTTTTTTGTAAACGCGATTGTGCATTTATTTAGATAAGATTACGGACCAATGTTCTATACAAGTATTTTTCTTCCACCGCGATCTTGTTCAAGTTTTCACTTCTGTCGGCACTCCCGGAGTGCCATTGTTTTTTTAATAGTCTCGTGCTCTAGGCCTAACCTCGATCTAGGCTCGTGGTAATTGGAAATCGCGCTGGTGTATTGAAGCTCGAAGTTACGTACCTGTTGAAGTATTCATCCAAAGTGCAAGGTGCTTATTAAATTGATTAAACCTGATATGAGTGTTATGTGATTTGATTTAATACATACATACGACGTAGTAGATTGGAATATGGTTATATAGAGCAAGGCAGTTCTTCTAGGCTACGTATATTGTACCAAGTGCCTGGTTCTTCAAACCATCCCATGTATAGTTCGATTCAAACTTAATGGCAGCTCGGAAGTTAGCTACTCGCTGCGCAGTACCCCACCTCTCACCCCCGCTGACACATGAATTCGTTTCTGCGCAGCGACTCGCCTCATGTTCCGAGCCGCCATTAAGTTTGAATCGGGCTGTACCTACATACTTATCTCAGCTGGGAATCATACATTGAAATCTCTGGTTTATATCAGAGCAGCCATAATGTGGAGGGCAGATTCTTCGTTGTAGATTTTTTGGTTTACTTACACTATAGCTCGGAAAAAAGAGAGGGAAGCCTTTACTTTGCAATGGATAACTACTGGCAAAAATCAAATACCTTTTAGTGTCACTCTTATGCCTATAGGACCTCTACATCGGTAGATATTGGTGCCGATTCCCTTGTTCACAAACTAAACTAAATTTAAGTTCAGTGCATCTTTTTCTTTCTATTTCATTAAGAAAAGGACAGAAGATAAAATGTAATTTAGTCCTGTCAAATTAATCAGCGCCTTTCACCACTCCATAGAAGTTTAGACGTGATTAAAAACTTGCCTACTAAAATTACGTCAATTTACGTCAAGCGCTGATTAATTTGACAGGACTAAACTAAAATTTATCTTCTGTCCTTTTCTTCATGAAATAGAAAGAAAAGATGCACTGAACTTAAATTTAATTTAGTTTGTGAACAAGGGAATCGGCACCATTGCAAATAAAAATAAACGAACCCAAACCTAATCAGTTAAAAAGAAAATGACGCCATTTCAAAACAGTAGGGGCAAAATGCCTTATTATGGTGGATTTGTCGATGAAATTGATCATATTGCTTCGCCTTAACGGGTTGGACACCGGTGACCAGACACTGTATTTTGTATTCACAGAATTAAAATTATGAAAATCACCAATACTATCTCCAATTTCATGAAATGGTCATTCAATAGAATGATTTGAACTTACAGAGTATTGATGATTTTCGGTTGCAAATTTCGCGGACTTCCCTGGCGCTTTCGCCTTAAGCGTTGATTAGAACCTACTCATATTATAAATTAAAGAGAAGCAAGCAGTTCCTTTATGCAAAGTGATCCTTATTAATAGGCCGGGCATAACCTCCAACGCCTCAAATAGTTTCTCACACCCACGCATCACTCGCGAACCCTATCACTTATGCAGATCGCAACGTTTACGCCAACTAGCGACTAAGTGGGGCAGTGCTTCCGTTCCTAATATTTTGTTCTGTTAATTTTGTATACCTTTTGATTACCTGCTAACTTCCACTTCTACATTTTTAGGGTTCCGTAGTAAACAAGGAACCCTTATAGTTTCGTCATGTCTGTCTGTCTGTCTGTCCGCGGTCTAGCTCCGAGACCTATAGTACTAGAAAGCTGTAATTTGGCATAGGTATACATATTAATTACGCCGACAAAGTGGTAAAACAAAATTATATGAAAATCATTTTTTGTAGGTACCTCCCATACACGTAAAGTGACGATTTTTTTTTTTTAATTTTTTTCCCATTATCTGGGGTATCACTGGAAAGGTCCTTCAAAAACATTGTAGTTTGGGAAACCATTTTTGGATTCAGAGTTCTGTTTGCGAAATATTAAGCTTTAAGTGCTAATTTTTGTTAGAGTTAAGTGTCCCCCCCCCCCCTGCTAGCTAAATGGTTGGTTTGGAATGTGTGAAAAAATCACAGTAGTAGTTTATATAACGAAATTAAAAGGAAAACTTTCACAGCTAAGTAGGCTTTACAAGTTAACGAGTAATAATCGACCAACTTAACTTTGCAGTTGCAAAAACATGTTTTCCCATACATTTCGTATGGGAGAACATGTTTATCAACTACAAAGTTTGTTTTTGGGATAAATTCATCCCAACTACGGAACCCTTCATTGTGCGTGGTCCGACACGCACTTGGCCGGTTTTTCTAATTCTTTCAGGACTTGTATCAGGAACTTGATTTTGGCACGGCACTTATCTACAACGAATGCTCTCCAGAGTTCCTGCCGGTGGTAGCTACAGCCCAAGCTGTAACAAAAATTCTAAATGGAGGTAGAAATTGCTGCAGTACTTTTTGGCCCCTATCGCCGCACGCGCTGTATACTGCATTTGCGTAATGTCTATCGGACGCGTTTACACTTAACGACGCAGGTGTGGCAGAAGCATTATGAAAGGCATACATAACAAGGAAAGTACTTATCTGGAACCTACAACTATCTAAACCAATATTTCCACACCGACACACACTATGTCACCAACCTCGCGAATTCCATCAGACATGCAGATGGCAACATTTTACACCAGCTCGCAAAACAGTGGGGCCAAGCTTCCGTTCTTAATATTTTGTTCTGACGCATTTGTATGCGATGCCTGCTGCTTCCTTCGGGGCACGTGTCGTGAATATATTTACTTTGTGACGTATGATCGCACTTTTGTTCTTTGTTTTTACTTTGAAATGGTCTGTGTGTATTCAGGATACTGCAACAAGTTTGTACCTTTGCACTTTGTTGTTGTTGCCGTCTACACTCTCTACGAAAGCTTCAGTGGTCTATTCGGGTTTTGTTAGCCCTCTTTCTTTTTCTTTATATAAGTCTGCAGCTCTAGTAACTTTCATAAATGTAAATTCCTAATTTACACTATCTTCTTCTATCAATCAATCAATCTGCCTAGCCTTTTCCCAACTATGTTGGGGTCGGCTTCCAGTCTAACCGGATGCAGCTGAATACCAGTATTTTACATGGAGCGACCGCCTATCTGACCTCCACAACCCAGTAACTGGGTAATACGATACCCCTTGGTAAGACTGGTTGTCAGATTTTCGGGCTTCTGACGACCCGTGACGACTGTCAAAGATCCACAGAATGACAGCCGGGACCAACGGCTTGACGTGCTTTCCGAGGCACGGAGGAGTCTCGATATGTAAAGATGGTCACCCATCCACGGACCAACCCCGGCAAGCGTAGCTTAACCTGGTAGATCGCCCCGTGCGGCTGTTATTACTTAGCCACGAGCTCCTCACTACTACTCGCACTATCTTCTTCTATGTTGTCTTCTATAATTATGTCCTTTTGTTGAAGATGCAAATCTTTGATCCTATTAATATGTTGTTTTTCACCGGTCTCCATCTCAAAGATACGCTCACAGGCAAACCTGAAAGCGATAATAAAAATAGTTTTTAACTGAAAAACAGAGCCAAACTATCTTAAATATTAAAAGAGAACAACTACTCTTAACTTAATTAACACACAATGAGCAGCATAGGTCACTATTCTCTACGACCACAGGTCCGCAGCTTCTAATTAAGATAAGCGACTGAATCTCTCAGCTTTTCTTTCATTCAAATAAATTAACTACAACAAAGAAAAACTCTGATTACCCTCCACACAATAATCTTTTCTCTTTATTGCGGGTACTTATGAAATAACCCAACAGCATTGAATTATTTGTTTATTTATCCTTATACTAACGTTTTGTGGTTTTCCTTGCATTCATTATGCAATAATAATTTATTTTATCCTTTGATTCATTACATATTAATCACTGTTATGTTTTGATTTCTATTGTTTTGTTTGTGGATCAAAACTAGCTCTGATCTTATTTACTACTAGTTGCGCCCCGCGGTTTCACCCGCATAAGCCTAGATCCCGTGGAAAAAAAAAAAGTATCCTGTGTTCTTTTCCAGGGCATCATCTATATATGTGCCAAATTTCATCCAAATCCGTTCAGCCGTTTTAGCGTGAAGGCGTAACAAACAAACTTACTTTCGCATTTATAATATTAAGGATGGTCACACATCAACAATCGATCTCATACTTAAGACGCAGATATATGACAGTGACCTTGAATGGTTAGCTTGCGTGTTCTGTACTGAGCTCACGCCACGCGTCGTACGTCCAGCCAGTAATAGGACTCGCCCATCAAGGAGCGCTGTCCCAAATTAGACGCATTATTAATTTATTACACGTAAAACAAACGGTATTTTAATAAAACACGTATACTAAAAGATCAATAATTTAATTATCTTTAAAATGGTGAAGTTTTCAGAAAATACGCTTGATAGATTTTGCGTCATTCTCAGTTTTTTATCCGCGTTAGACATAACTTTACAAATTAATTTCACTATGTACTATTAACATAATCAAAAATATGCCTATATTAAAATATTAAGAACATGCTCTAATTTAACATATATTTTTTCCAAATCACTAACACTACTCGTTTAGACGCCATCTTCAGTATAAAATCATTAAAAGTCGGTTATCCTCCCCTTAAGTACACCCACACAAGGTAATTCTTTTGGCGTTTAAATGACATTGACAGGGCGGCGTTATTGGTAAACATTTGTGAAACTCAAAGAAATTGTATTAAAACAACAAGATTTGCAGCGTTAGTTCCAACTTTGTCCACGCGCCAAAAGAACCTTGTAGCGTTGTACTTCCATGAAATGCTGTACTGGAACAAAATAGACTCATTAAAATGTTAAATGCTTTATTTGCATATAGATTGGGTGAGGAATAATCATCCTCCTTCCACCATCAGAATTTCCCATATCAATAATGGTGGTCTGGATACTTAATATTTCACAGTACACATAAAACTCACGCCTTCTTCCCATGGGGGTAGGCAGAAACTACAGAACGCCACCTGCTACGATCCTTACATACTCCTTTTGCCTCGTTTACGTTCATACATCTGGTCAAACACACACGCCGGTTGCGAGTATTACGCACCTGGCCTTTCTGAAGAACATCACCAATAAGGTCAGTATATATCCTCCTAGGGCGTCCCCGTCCGGCCTTTCCCTTTACATCAGCCTTAAAAAGGATGGGAAGATTGGTGGAGATGTGGAAAGGGGAGTAAACGTGGGAAATAAAAAGAATGGTGCTATCCATGCGATTGTGACCAACTAGTCGATATCTAAAAAGGCTAGACTGGCTGTTCACAATGGTGTGCTGGTGCCCACGCTTATGTATGGAAGCGAATTTTGGGTGTGGCAAAAACAATATGAAAGTAGAATAAATGCTGTGGAAATGTGTTCTTTGCGAAGCATGTGTGGTCTGACTATGAATGATAGGCTGAGGAATGATGTGATAAGACAGCGGTGTGATTTAAAAGGTGTAGTGACAAAAATTTAAAAGGGTATACTGAGATGGTTTGGGCATGTTGAGAGGATGAATGAAAGGCGACTAACAAAATGTAAATGTATTTTCACAGTAGTAGTTAATTAATCCATTGCCTACTCTAGGATGCATATCCGGTACGGCTCGCTAATCCTTCTTTATCCTGAGGGCACGTCTTCCCTACTGTTACCGCACCTCCCGGTCTACTCCTTGATATGCAATAGCCTCTGTAGCCCCATGACGCAAGAGGCTCCAAGGGCTAGTGCAAATCTTGGGGTTCATTCAATTTATCGAGTCTGGTTAAACCACGCTGGGATCGGTACAATTCGTTCATTCATTCATTCACAGTAGTAGTTAATTAATCCAATACGCAATCACTCCTCTCTAACGTCTTCAAATAACGCCCTTGTCCAAACATTTGCAAAGGCCAACTCAATCCCAATGCTTGTTCAAACATTTGTCTATCCTACTCTAATCAGAGTACAGATAGAATGATATCTAGTCTACCTGGTATAGTAGTCAGTACTAAGACGGTAATATGGCACTAGAACATACAGAGCGACGCTCTACAAAGCCGAAATTTTTCTGTAATTCGTTATGCCACAAAACGGCCATGTACTTAGACTTACTGTACCTTGAATTTATTGATTGAGAACAAAATCCCACTCACGTGGAGGCTGCATCTGACGGCCTCACGTGTACCATGGGGGTTTGGGGTGAGATCTGTGGTCAGACGGGAGGGTGGAAAATCCCAACAGGGAGGTGACTACTTTGTAAACAGTGGAAGGCAAAATAGCGAATGTTTTGGGGAGATCCCACATTATAAATGAGCTCCTTGGCTAAGATAAGCTCTTGAATAGAGCAATTAAAAGCTTTGCATCATCCATTGCGTCATTTGGAATAGCAGGAAACAAAAGAATGCTGAAGAAACCGCAATTAGACTTTTGCCTGCTACAGAACACTGATAAAATCCTAAATGGTAGTGCCCTAATTGAAAATAGACCTTGCTGTTGAATATGTGAACAACATATGACCCAGAGGAGTGCTAGAACATATCCGGATGGTTATATTGACGTGATAACAAAGTGAGTTTAATGAAAGCGCCCGGTAACAGCTCTCTAAGCGAAACAACGCCCACCCCGCGTTTATACCCCCATTCAAGCTCACTGCGACCGCGCCTCATCCCTAGCGTTTCCCTAGAATTTATGGCCAAACTAATTTCCACTTTATGCTTTCTAAATAAGCTTGATTATTGTACGTGCGCCGTAACTTCTTGCGACGTTTTACAGATGAAAGGCACGTGCTTGGTGAATAAAAACAGTGTGGTGGAATTACGACCTTATGTGGCTAGATTGGAGGTGGAAAATTATTCGTCTGTCGCGCGCACTTACGCAGCCTCCCCTAGGGTTGGCACGGTCGATCCTTGCAGTCGCGTCGCCGGCTCGGTCCGGACGTGTCCCGGAGCTCAACACTTTTATTTTCATAATTAAACAACAGTAACAAAACAATCCACTCTTTCCTTTCTCGTGGAAGGAAAAATGTTGGATTTCTATACAGCAAAATTATTTCGCGTTTTTAACTCGCGCAGTTAATTTCGTAGAGAAGCAATTTTTTTAGTATTTTTTCATGGTGGCGATGAAAACTTGATCAGTGAATTTAACTTTCGTGGAAGTGATATGCGAAGGATGTGATGTGTTCTGTGCTAAAAGAAAATATATATTAATGTGACGTCGATGGTGTTCGCGAATTTTCTGCAATTATATTCGAGCTTAGTTTAACAGGCTTAGTAATTAGGGAAACAGTATTATTTTTTTATTGAGGAGCCTTTTACAAAGAGGTATTGTTTGGTGATTTTCATGTATTGGATATCGTCCTGTGTCCGCTTGTAGTTAGGTACGCATTATGTGACAATGCTTTTGTCTTTGTTGAGACAAATACGCTTCGGTACTGCAAATGACTACAATAGTTTGCAGGGTGACAATTTGATGCACTAAATTGATTGCATACAATTCAATTGGCCTAGAACTGAACACAGTAAATTCACTTCAAATCCTGTTATGAAACGCTTGCAGTGAATCATTTTCTATATAGAAACACAAAATAAAGTCAATTTGCACCGTGAAAAGACCAAGGTTTAACTGTTAAACCAAGATTAATGGTATCAGTAATAGATTCAGCTATGAAAGTTCGCGTTATAAATCGCTGACGTAATCGCTGTCTAATGGCAGTGTCAAGATAATGACGTCATGAGGTTTATTTTGATAAACAAGAATAACGGTGAATGGTACAGCACACAGCACGGCAAAGTGAATGCCTACATTTTGGTATGAGCAAATATTTGTTCTAGTCATGCACTGAGGTTGTATAAACTGAGAATTTTTGTACAATGATGGAATTTGATATGACACGCGATTCGGCGATTAGATATGATATTACAGAACCTTGGTGTAATTGTTAAATTAACGAATAAGAACTAAATCCTCTTGTTATATTGTTATGATGACTGTATGTAAAATATACGAAGAGATCAACATTTCATATGGTACAGTAAGCGTATACAGTACGTTGTACAGTATACGCTTGAACATAAACAATTTCGAACATATGAATGGTTCAACAATCTAAACTAGATAATCTGATAAATCTACTACTGGAAGTAGCGTTACATAACTCCTGCACGATGCAACCGGCACCCAACACTTTGTTCGTCGGTTTCACCAAATTAAATTACTTATTATGTGTATTTTCCCATTCTTATTCCGGCACGCCCTTTTCACGTACAAATAGAGTTTAATTTAATACAATGCCTCCACAAAATATGTCAAAAGATACAGTATTTATTAGCTACAAGGACTCCGTGGGTGTTAACACCATTTTAAAGTGAGTAGGAGGATGGTATGTCAAAGCCTGATAGCCTACCTTCACTACCCTTGCTGAGTCATAAAGGCTCGCAAGATTCCAGAAATTCTTAACTGGTTTATAATGCATAATTTTTCTTAATTAAACGCAAACACGATTCATTCGTCATTGTGCAACTAACAAGCCATGTTTAAACCTGCATGGTGCATTCAACCCACAGTATTCAAGAAGGTAAACAGGACTTCCGGAGTGAGCATCGAACGAAAGATTTTTATTTCAGGAAAAAAACATACTTACTACGTTTTAAAAATTTTAACCGAATTCAAAAAAAGGAGGAGGTTCTCAATTCGACAGTTTTTTTTTATGTATGTTTCCTCAGAACTTTCTACTGGTTGAACCGATTTTGATGATTCTTTTTTTATTTGAAAGCTGGTGCTTCCCGTGTGATGCCATATAAGTTTTCTTAACTTAGCTTGGATATTTTTTGAGTTGGGTACAATAATACGTTTTTTTTTCCACTTAGTATATGGATGATATCTTAAGTTCCTGTCACTGTTATTTACAAAGCAGGTAGTGACTACCGAAATTAAAGATATTTTTCGCTTTGTAGTGTTTTTTTTGGAAGTCGGTTGATTTCTTTTGTAAAAAGTTTTTTCTATCACCATTATTAGCTCAACCACAACCACCATGTAAATCTTATTGACTCACCATCCTTGTTGCCAATGCCAACAATTACTAGTAAACCACAAAAACTTCCCATACACGTTCCTACCCAATAAATAATGTTGCCATAAAAAAAATAAGCTTGTTGAACATCGCCGTTCCAGGTTTGTCAATACGAGACTGTTTACCGACGCAATGCGCAAGTCTACCGACGACCCTGGCTGGGCGCCAGAATATCAGCTGATTTGGACTCCGGTGGCTCGCTGGAATTTTTACATCCATTGTGGTGGTTATTAGTTACTGACTTATAGTTAGCGGCTTTGGATAAATGCCTGGAATTTAAATAAGTGTATGGAATTACGTCAGATTATAATCACTTGATCTGGAGTCATTGGATCCTAGACGGAGGAATTTTTATATCCATTGTAGTAGTGGATAGGAATTATGCCATTGGTTATAAGCTTTTGGACAGATGTCTGGAATTTAAATACCCAGTGCCTAGGAAATTATGTCAGATTATATCACCTGATTTGAAGTCATTGGTAGTCGATGGAAGTTTTATGTTCCGTGCCGTGTCTTGAATGACTAATAATGTATTACCTATGCTAAATATTATCGGTGTTTTTGGACTCTTTCACGGAACGGATTCTGTGGTTCATAACTTGTGATCCTATAAATATAATGAGGATACGGTGAGAGGTTTAATTTGCAATTATATAAGCATTTAAATCTCAATATTTCAGTAATGAACACAATCTTTGCAGTCAATGATTGGAAACTGAAAACTGATTCATATCTTGGCTTCTTCCTCCTTTCTCTGAATCATTGCGTTCGAAGCAACATTTTCTATTCTACATTAGATTACTTTCTACATCTAGTGGACGCCATTTTGCCAACCACTTTGTCGTCTTCTTTTCCATTTAGCTACACATCAATTTCCTTTTTTTAATAGTCTTTTAGAAATATGAATAAGCTGCATGTAGACTTGCTTCATCATAAATCGTTTTCCCCCATCTATAAAAGTGCGATCGTCAGTCTGTAGTTTTTTACTGCAGCCGCGGTAATACTTTACGTCTAATAGCCATTAGTTCAACGCCCCTTGAGGGGCGCGCCCGCGCCTTGTCGTAATTAAAAGTGCCTAATGTCATTATGATCGTCCTTTACTGCGATAAAAGTTTTGTGTGTAGGAAGGCTTTTACTATAAGGTATTTTTAGAAAAGCCTTTTTGTGAACCTGAAACTTCCTCTCCCCTTTTCAACAAACCATTTATAAAACTTGGCAAGTGAAAAACTGATGGCAGTTAACTGCCATCAGTTTCACGAACGAAACTCTTGGCACATTCCAACTTTTATCGAAAAACTAAACGAAGTTCCATTAAGGTTTTCATGCCAAAAAACTGTTAGATTAGATTTTCATACAAACTTCCTAAACGCTAAATGCGAAATTTGGTAAGTATCTAGTTTAGATTATCTCTAAAACCAACTCGGATTAACCTCATTTCAGTGAGTCAAACTTTGTACCATTGCATGTTATCAAACCTTATACAGATTTAATTATTGCATAATTAGAAACAACTAATACGGATCATTCAGAACACTTGATGACTGACATGCTTCAATACTTCCTTATACATTCCAACCCACAGACTTTTTTGCTTAAGAGGCCAAATAAATACCAACTAATTATTCAATGGAAAATAATCATATAAGTACATAGATAGAAATACGTACTCAGATAAATGAAGAATAGAAATAAGCCAGCGAACCAATAGCTGTATCGTCCATTCAAAGGATAAGCTGTCCAAGCCTCAAGCCAAAGGACACTTCCATTATTTTCCATCCTTTAGCTTGGAGACGACAATGATGACCTATACCCTAATTGCGTAACTTATTTTCGTAAACAATTTTGCCTAATTTGTTTCATTTTGACAGTTCAACAACATTGATTGCGTTATTTACGTTGTTTTTTTTTTCCAACTTATGAAGCTATGGATTAGCAATCTGTTTCAAATCGAAAAAGATTGTGTTGTATTACGCAATTAGGGTACTGATATGTGCTGTAAAGAGCTGTTTAAAATATGACCGTGTTTATTTTAAACATCCGATTTTTCAATACCTTTCTCGTGGAGTCAGGGTTCACATAATATACATACAGCAGTATCACATGATGAATGTTTACCAATAGTCGTAAGATTCAGAGCGTGGCAACCCCGATACGCGATCCACTTTGCACCTGTACTGCAATCGTCTCGGCTATGGTAATGAGATACAATTTAAGAAGGAAGTAGTAAACTGGAGCAGATTTTAACATCAAAGAGCATTCTGATCAAATAACTATAGAAGAAGAAGACAGAATAGACGGAAGAAAAGAGCCCAAGCAAACCAAAAGTTCAAGAGATGTTGATGATGACGAATTTCAAACACTAGTTTGGTTTTCAAAGTATGCCTTTGTAGGCAGCGTAGGCACTTGGGCAGTGACAGTAACAAATTCTAATTAACCTTGTGACTGACTCGCTTCCCGAGTTTATATAAAACAATTTTAGAAAGCTTTTTATATTCGCTTTGTGCTTTTTGCCCTTGATTGAGCGAAAGCTTTTGAAAGTAAAATTCCTCTACTAGGTAAATTGCAAAAAGGAAAAAATAAATGGATTACTTAATTTCAATTTATTACGTAACTTCTTCGCCAGTTTTATTTCTTCAAACAGTATTTTCATTCTAAATTAAGCAATTTTCTACGAGATCCCATGTCACGTTCCGTTTCAATTTCATCTAACTATCGTTAGCTACCACAACTCCCGTATCACGTCTTGTCACAGAGAAACCGAACGAATTAATTCTATATTACAATGTAAATAACTCATGTTTAATCGAGTCACTTCTCTAATAGCGATCGCTGATTGCATAGCAATTGCACTTGCCTTTAATTTGTGTCCATCGATCGCTTTCTCGGGTTACCTCACGACAGATTATGTTACAAATACTGATCATGGATAATTTTATTTACTGAAAGAATTTGATTAACAATTATGCTTCATACATGCATGTGCTTGCATATAGCGTTAAGTATTTACGCCTAACAGGATGAAAGGGTTACATTACACACCCAAGCAGTAAGCACGTCCGTATTATTAATATCATCCAAGTTTATGTGAGTTGTGAGCTATGTGATTACAGGTTCCAAGTAAGCCTCTCGACTCTGTCTTCTGTTTCTATTTCGATTTAACACTGTACAGATGCACTGGTAAACGAACCCGCGTTAAGTAAACATAATTATATCGGCTGAAACAATATCCCACCATATCGGCTTGCGCATGCGGTTGCATGCACGCACGCTGCGTACGCGCCGCTCCGCGCTCAGTCTGCGCTCCACGCGGCCAATGGGCGCACAACCGCCGACATTACTTTCTACAGTCGAATTTCGATGCGCGTTCGCGAATACGAAATTGTTTTGTGTATTTTTTTTTAGTTTCCGCTTTTTTTTTAATCTGTGAACATGGAAAGTGACTAGACTTGTGATTTTATTCTCCAGTGTTTTTTGTTATAACTTTTCGCAAACAAAGCCTCCAGGGTTTAATTGAATAGTAAACGGGCACGGAACGCAACGTTATCGGCGGAATGCGTAGAAATCGTTCCGCATGAACGATCGAATAGAAGACCTATCATGGAGGTAACCATCGGATAGTGAACTAGTGTACCTTCGTCGATTTCAGGCATCGCTGGCTATTGTTTCATGGCTGGTGCGTCGGCAGCCGTTAGTACGCTTCTCTATTTTTTTACCACGCACTCGTGTTTACTAACAATTATTGTAATGGTCCACCGGTCCATCTTACCATATTAATGTTTAACCACCGTAATGTACGTTATTATGAACACTCATCAAAGTTTAAATTTCCACAAAAGGGTCTTTTCCGGAAATTCACGACATTTTTCTAACAAGAAAAAGCACTTTATAGAATGAAGACATCTCGAACACGGGTTTAACTACCGGATGTTTACTGTGGGGGTGCATCTTGACATACCACCTTCCGTCTGCGTTCACCTTGTACCTTAACACATTAACAATACGGTGTATAACTCACTAGCAAGAGTGTTTTATGGGACATCAGTCTACTCACTTCTAAATCCGTATTTTCAGGAGTTGGATATTCAATAGTTAGGATCTATATTTATGTTTCGTTCAGGAGTGTTAATGAGTCCCTTATTGTGGGTGGTAGCCGTGAAGCCACTGTTTTGAATGAAAGCGATGAATAATTTATTGATTTACTTTATGTATCGCCCATTGAACGACTTGCTATAATTCCCAAACAGTCTTAAAACCTTTGTAAATGTTTAAAACTTTATTAAATAGCATTAATTTGATTGAAATTGATTATCCACGGGGTTTATGATAGTTCGAATTGTTTATGATCATAGGTGACTAACTTGGTATAATGTTTCTCCTCCAAAGAGTAAATTTGAGTATTTCAGTAATCCCTTTCTGCCATAAGTATTCAGGGAAAGCTTTGCAAGTCTACTATACAAATAACAACGTAAATGTGCCCTAGAATGTTTTTTCGACAACATTAATCATTCATATTTTCAAAAGAAGCATAATTATTATGTTGTAACAACATAATACAATGCCTTCAGATTGAAGAGGTAACGGTTGAAAGAACAACCTTCAAACATCGCACCTGCCCACGTCTCCACCTTAGTTGGAACACATTATGAGAACATTAAGCCTTAATCACTGTCATGAATGCTAAACAAAATAATAAATGTTACAATGAATGTTTTACAAGGATCTTCAATTTTCACGAAGATTTGTTCAGACAATCCTTTAGGTGACGCTATAGGCTTAGGGCCGGTTGTTTCACGTCCACTTAACGCACGGGTATACGTCAAAAATGGCGTAAACTATCGTCAAACCAAAAAAAGCGTTGTTTCACAAAATTATGGCCTTAACGTCCGTTAGAAAATAACGATTACTGTAACCGATACCAGACCCACTGGTTAACGTCATTTTATTCTCAAACATCTGGACATTATGGACGCTCTTTTGTTGTATTCAATTTTGTTCGACGATAGTTCATCTCATGATGAAAAAAATAGTTTAGAAAGAAAGAAAAAAGTATTTAAAACTCGTGTTAATAACCTAAACCTATGGGGACGAGCAGGAATTTATTGCAAAATATCGTGTTTCAAAGGAAGAATCGTATCAAAGCTCTATTTTTATTGAAAATGCGACGTTGTCATATATTTTTTTTTTGACAAAAAAATCTGAATTAAGATTTTTTTTTTTAAATATATTTCACGTTAGGGTGTTTTACATATTAATAATCGTAACTTTGTTGAATTATTTAAAAACAAAAATAAAATCTTACAAAAAAAAATTAAAAAAATTGTTTAATAATAATGCCAGTTAATTCTTTGACATGATCTCATTAGTACCCTAGAGTTATGGGATATCAAAAGGAACACCTTATTTAAGCTTGCCAGGTAACGATGAGAAAAGATTAGCTGTTGCAACTGACTTATCGACACTGGAAATTTCAAATGTCGTAAAGGACAGGGAATACATGTCCTTTACGACAATTGAAATTTCCAGTATCGTTATTTAAAATATCTAGATTTCCGAAAGTATTGGGTCCATTATTGATGTTGTCACTTGAAAATTTGACGTGAACGGCGAAATGTTGCCATATTATAAAAATCTCCCAACCATTTTTATTGGGAAAAAGTATTACTTTTTACTGGTAGCCCGAATAACTTTGACAATCGGTTTTTATGCAGTGAAACAACACTGTGTATTTAACGAACGTTAAACATCTTACGTAATCGTTATTATTTGACGTACGTATGTTACGTTAACCAACCGTTTGAAACAACCGGCCCTTAGTCATAATTTTGTAGCCGTTGTAAAATTATAAAAGAAAGTTTGGCTGGCCTATAGTCAATTAAGAAAATGGAGAATACGCGTTTAAAGAATTTTTAACTGTAAATGTCGGCGTCGGACATAAAGTGACCGTTAAAACTAACGCTCATTTGAAAACGGTAAATACAATATTTGATTGCAAGGACAAGTTACAGATAATAGACGATCCCCTCGATGAAATAAAAGAGAATCAAGATGATCCAAACGACAACAAAATCTTTGAACACAAACAATGCTTTGAACCGGCAAAACAGTTTCAGAAAGTGAATGAAGTACCGAATACCGAAAACCTTTGACACGGAAAGAAAATGAAGATCATGATAAATCTCAACCATTAAGGTTACTATCTACTTAAATATCATATTAATGTACTGTAAATATTTTGGAAAACAGTTTACGTTGCATTACGGAGAGGTGTTATCTAAACAATATCCAAGGTGTTCAGTTTAGACAATCGATTGTAATACTAGCTCCTTAAATGAATGAAACTAGACCGGATTTAAATCTACATACAATCCGATTTTGTTCTGTTAATACTGGCTAAAATTGAATTGAAAAAAGCTGCAGCTGCAGCCTGATGTAGGGTTTCCTAATTTTTGATTTTGCTGGTAGTGATAAAAGCATCAACATTACGAAATACCTTTTCTGCATATACTTATTCCTTATAAAATTCTATATTTCATCCATCATCGATAATGACTAATGGCTATTGTTTTCTTTAATTTACATTGGTATCGTACATTCTTACATCTACTGGAGCAGAGAGCCTACTTGCATCACGATCACTTAGTTTCTCAACTTGTATGATTGATATTTACTGTTTATGGTGCATGTGCAATATTAATTTGTAATCGTCGTCATTTGGAGCGGTGATTGAGAGAGCTGTTGCAAAAAAATATTGATGTAGTTATTCATATTAAGTAGATACGGTTACGAATTTGAACGAATAGGGTAACTAGTTTTTTTTATTTTTATAATAATATTAGTCCTATTTCTGTTAATTGAGAGAATATGAATCAGTTAATTCAATATCTGCTGCATAATGGCTTGGGGAGGCCTATGTCCAGCAGTGGACATCTTTCCGCTGAAATGATGATGATGAATATATTCTTTGAGATTAGTTACTGTTCCAGTAGTAAGTTTGCAATAAGCGATGGGTTTATCAGCATCATTAATATTATAAAATATCCTCAGTATAATGTCATCTATCACATCATTTACATCCTCTCCAATGTTTATGTTATTGGTTTATTGTGCTTCTTAAGTGTCTCACTATTGTTCCATACAGTCAAAACATGGAACTTACGTCAGATATCTGTCCTACGGACTGGTGTCGTCCTCTCCTATATTATTATCATCATCGATCGGTGCTATGTCCAAAACATCTCTTTTACAGCGTTCTTGACCTACGTTCACCTAAAAATAAATACTGAATTACCTAACTTGTTACAACCGGTCGGTGGAGTAACGACCGTGCTCGAGTAATTTTGCTTATAATTAGTACAGTGAGTCAGCCTCGGCAATAGAAGCGTGGCGCTACAGTAAACGGGTCAACGCTAGTGAACAAGGAGTTATTACTTGGGAGAGTGCACAACTGTGCAACAATTGCTTATGTGCTACACGTTTTATTAACGCATCATTTAATTCAAGAGTTTCAATTAGGAGTTGTACCATTACTATTTAACATGTGTTCAAATTAATTTATGAGGCTGGAGAATTTCGTTGGCGTCTGTTAATAATTATGTTGCTTGGTTTCCGTTAAACGCCTCATTAAAAACTGATCAGGGTTAGATAGAAGACCATGGGTATTAAAACTATTACATGGTCATAGCTGTATTATTTATATCTTCACCACAATGGAATATTGCTATGTACTTTCTTTGTTCTTGGATCAAAAGAAAATCTCAAGTGAGCTAGTTAGAATGACAAGCAAGTGTAGTAAGAAAGTGGGTTATTGTGGTGCTTGTTGACAATGAGCCAGAGCAAAATCTCATCTATTAGTTACCGCTACGTTACTTTCTGCGTAAACGTATATTGTTACCATTTGGATTACCCTGATACCTGAGAGAAAAACAGTAGATCTAAATAATTACGATTCCTTAGTCTGAGAAAGGGTTACTTTCTTTATTTTATTTTCGCCTAAATAACCGTATGTCTCGCGCAGAGTCATACAGCGTTTCTGCATTTAGCGACCTCCGTAAAAAGATTTGATATGTTTATACCGTGCATGCTTTTTGTTATTTTCTTACTAATGTGTAATTATGTGTGTTGTGCGACTTACGCTGTTGAAAGGTTGGACCTTTCAACAGCGTAAGTCGCACAGCGACATCAGTTGAAATAATTTGTATGAACTAAGATTGTTATAAGCTCACATTATCGTCGACAGCAATAGCCGCGACGTAGTCCATCTGCTTTTAATTTTCATTGAAACTTTTGATTTAAATACAGTGGAGGCCATCCATCATCAACGTATTCTTCAAAAGCGTCCAAAACGGAGCGGAACACACTGATGATTTAAATCAAATTCTCTAGAATATCACTTTAGGAAGAATTGTTTTTCTGTTCTATATTTCGCTTAGGATTTTAAAAGGAGCATGGAACTTCCCCATCTTTCTACTAAACTAATGAACCACAAATGTGACTTGTCGCGAGTCTTGCATCATCTCCTGTATCGCGGACAAAGGAAGCTTACCGTTTGATATTTTCATTTCTCTTTGCATTTGTCGCGCCCAGATCGTTCGGTACTTGTACTACACCAATGCATTCATTTACATTTTGATTATTAACTTCGTGATTTATGGTTTGTAATGGTGCAAGAATATTAACAGGTGGCTGGGTTAAATAGGAGCTAGTAATTTGGTTATTTGCATCCTGAACTGCTATATTATGTGTCTGTTCTTTTGATTATATTTGCCTATTTCTGATACTACCTCTGCCCATCCCTTTGGATAAAACAGGTGTGATGTTATGTTATTTCCAACACTAGTGCTTTCAGTCTTTAAAATTTTTTGCTAACTTTGTCTTTAGGTATTTTTAAGTTACTACCGAGTACTATACCAGAATTTACATAACTATTTAGTTGTTGAATCGATAAAACATAAAAGCGACATTGGCAATGAAAGCCCGGAATAAACGACAGCCACATTTCCATCGAACGATCACGAAACATGTAAAATATGTAAATCAGTACATTTGTACTTGTAACTTTTAATTCCGTATATTGGCTTTCTACTGATTAGAAAACTATTAGTTTTACTGTTTCTTTGATGACTGCTGTAGATGTACCATTTGCGAGTTTAATTGCGCTTTCTTTCTGCGGTTACTACGTTTTTATTTCGCACTTCGTGTCCCTATGTCTGCGCCCGCATCTAACATTCTTCGCTTAATGGTTTCACCTTTGTTACCAGTCTTTATATTTAAAGGCTATTAGCACTAACAGGACTATGAAGCTGAAATGCAGAGCATTTCCTGAACAACCGTCATCATCGCTTTTCTTTTACTATTACTATTTAGACTTCTACCCATACATACACAACTCGATGAGTCATATTTTAAAGCCATTAAAAACAGGTGCATTCGCTGTTTAATTACTTCTTAATTAAACACTCTAAATATATCAGACAGCAATCTTAACACATAAAAAGATTTTTTAAATGCATTACAGATGCAAAAAATAAAGCTAATAATCTAACGATGACTCACGCGCAGGTGAGTGTAGCGTCTGTGCGTCTGCGCAGACCGATGACACACAATCGTGTCAATGGACATAACTTTTTAAATCATTGACCTAGTCCTATAATCCAACCTCAAGCCTATCAAGATTAACTTAATTGCCACAAAAAAAAAACAGATACGATGCTTATGCCAATTAAAATTTTGTACTACACAACGGAAATATCAATATTTTAAATAAAGATTTTATCGATCCATCAATAAAGAAATGCACTGCTTCTGCGATCGAGTTTGATAGGCGACCATGACTTGCTCCTGACCCCTCTGCAGCTCTTGTAGATACCGTTTTAAGGGTAGCCCATTGTTAAACGGGATGAACGCCCATTTATACCTAACTAGCTGACCCGACAGATGTTGTCCTGTCTTAGCTATGTTTGCAGCGCGCATTCTGTCCATCACGCCAACTGTCAAACGATTGACAGTTATGTCAAAAGCGCTAAGGTTTACATTAGAAAAGTTAATATGGTCGGTAAATTTTTTTAGAAGGTTCTTATAACCCCTGACAATAAAAAACACAAAAAAAAGAATTAGAGAAATTGGTCCAGCCATTCACGCGTGATGACCAAGAGAAATAGGGATTCATCTTCTTCTTCTTAATATATATATATTATATAAATTACGTGTCACGTTGTTTGTCCGCGATGGACTCCTAAACTACTTAACCGATTTTAATCAAATTTGCACACCGTGTGCAGTTTGATCCAACTTGAAAGATAGGATAGGTAGGGTAGTAAGTGATAAAGATTGTCCACCCCAAACATTTATATGGCAAAACAACGTTTGCAGGGTCAGCTAGTTTTTATATATAGATTAAGATTATGAAAAACATACGTCTTCAAATAGGGACAGTCATTGTAGCCATGTGAAAGACTAGCCTCATTTTTTGTTATATTTTAAAGTGGTTGTAGTGAACTCGTGAATGTCCGTCGTAAATTCTCGTATTTGTTTTACGATGTCTGCAGAATGTTAGTGTGCAGTTTTGTTTATTATGTGCCTGTAATGTAATGACTTCTTGGCCTGTAATTTTGACCTAGTAAGATTTTAGAGTGCTACTCTGATTCAGTCATTGCTACTGAGATTTGGTGAACAACCCTGATAGCTGATAGACACAAAATATATATTTTTTTACCTAGATGATCATTTGGTAGAATTACCCGTGATTCCCAGGAAAACGTCTTAATGAATTGTTCAAAAAATGGTTATGATATAAAAAATAACTCGAAATATTATTAACCGTGTATTTATTAAAATGCTGAAATAAAACAACAACTCAAGAACCGGCCGCTAATAAGCCATTAAAAAATATCAGACCAAAATCGATTTCAACGGTCTTCCATTCAAAATATAAAAACTATTCAACTAAAACAAATTAACATTTCTATACTTCGGAGCCGATAACAGCAACATAACTAAAATTCTCCTAGATTCCAATGAATAAATCTTCGTTTCTACGTCTCCGGATCTCCTGCGATCATTCCTTACATACCTAGGAGATCAACTGGCTTTGGTATGTCTTCTAGGCGATCGTAACTCATTCATTTAGGTACTAGCATCTTTGAATACGACGTTAGAATTTATTTCCTTCTTGTCAGCAAGTACCAGGATCTGTTGCTCACTGTATATATCACTGCAAGTCTATGTCACGTCTTTCAGTCTGTCAGTAATGAGGGTCCATCTTATTAATGAGGATTGATGTCACAGGGTATCTTAGATCATATATTCTAAACATGAATGGTTCATGAATTTATAAAGGGTTGGCTTCCTATACAACAAGTTATACAGAGTTTAATAAAAACTTTTTACAAAAAAAAAACAACCGACTTAAAAAAAAAACACTACAAAGTGAAAAATAACTTTAATTTCGGAAGTCGGTGTCTTTGGTTTTGAATTTTCGTTCTTTGTCACCGACTTCCGAAATTAAAGTTATTTTTCACTTTGTAGTGTCTTTTTTTGAAGTCGGTTGTTTTTTTTTTTGTAAAAAGTTTTTATTTTTCACTTTTTAGTTGTGACACCTACCCCACACAAATTTGAATACCTGCTATGTAAATAACAGTGACAGGAAGTTATCATAATATCATCCACATACTAAGTGAGGAAAAAATACGTATTATTGAAGCTAACTCAAAAACTACCCAAGCAAAGTTAATAAAATTTATATGGGACCACCTCTGAAGTATGATTTACCAAACAAAAAAAGAATCATCAAAATCAATTCATAATTGACGGAGTAATCGCGTAACAAACATACAAAAAAAAAACATACAGTCGAATTGAGAACCTCCTCCTTTTGGAAGTCGGTTAAAAATAACACTGCTAGATCAAGCCAACCGAAATAGAACCTCATCTCCGCAATGCAACCCTCGGGTTGAAGTACACTGCTTCTTAACCAGTTCAGAGCGTAAGCGTGTAAGCGGTGTTATGTTCTAAAACTTGCAGACGATGATCACATTCTATTATTATTTCAATCCTAGGTTTGCTTGAGCTGGCAGCCTGGCACTACTATTAATGTAAGACAATAACTCTCGCAAGATCAGAACAGTTTTGCTCTCAATCTGTCTGAGAATGAAAACCGGTTCAACATTTGGGTCAGTGTACCTAAGTGTTTAGATTATTTCAACGCCACGTTTATTTAAATGTATCATAGTTATTAAGTGCTTTGGATTTCAACATTATCTAGACACGCGGCAGCGTGTCGAGCCAAGTACTAGGCAAGACACGGCTGCAGTGTGTTATATTACACGAACCATTTGGAGCCACTTTTGACCCCATAATAACTCAAAATCTATGTAACATAGACTCATGAAATTTGGTTTATTTATAAAAACCCCTTAGATTAACTAGAACTCCAAATTTCATAAATAAAACTCAAACGGTTATTGAGATATTAACGTATAAAAATCGGCATTTTTATCAACGACCCTGTCACTAGACATCAAAAACATTTAACCCATTTCCGGGTGACCTAGAAAGTTGAAAAGAGATTTCCCGAAAGCAGGCCCATGGTATGATACTGTGTCAAAGCTTATTTATCAAAAATTATGTCGTATTTTTTTCAAGTCGTTTTATCAAAATTTATTTCTTCTAGCATTAGAGAACCTAATAAATATTTATTTTGTTGATACTTAATAAAGAACTACATCCGCCATTCAATCCTAACCTGAATGTTGCCAGATGACAGACTATTCCAATAAAATAATTTGTAATCGATTGAAAATATCGATACTAACCCACATGGAGTAGGGGGAGTATCCACTACACGAGTATGTTTTAAATGCTATTTATTATACTCAGATACTGTAAAACTATGATTTTACAATAAATAAAATATTATATGGTCTGAATATACTCAACAACTTAAAAGCGTTTCGAGGCAGTAATGTTATTTTATAAACTACCAGTGATCAGAGTAAGTAGATTGATTTGAAGTCAATGAACTGGCACGTATATTAGTATGGATACGCCTCCGGGATTCCGGGATTTTGAAATTATTAAGATTTTTTAAGGAATTTCAAATGTTGTAATGTGTAGAATAAAGAATACATCAATATGAATAAGAAATGTTCAACCCTTTTGCTGTCTGTTTAATAGTATATAGGTGATCGGACTCCAAGAAAAGGATAGATATACTATAAAACAATATAATATGTTTTAAATATTTATCTATCGCATTCTATAAATTTCCAATGTAGTAGTTTAAAAATCCTTACTTTAACAATATTTGATTCAATCCCGTAAGTACCAAAATGAAATCCCGGAAAAAAGGCTTATCCATGTTATGATTTCTATGACTATTCATGATGCGAGTACGTAAAATCAATCGACCTACTCCGATCACTGATAATCACCCAATCGATTTCGTCAATCGATTACCAAAATAATTAAACCTGGTAACACTGACACCATGCATAATGTCAAACTGTCAAAAATAATCTGTCAGATCAATGGCATTGTTGGCTGTTTGTTTTACGTTGATTTGAATTTATTTTTCCGTATTTACTTTATACTTATATTACGTTACGATTTAATGCTGTCAATTTAAATTGAAGCCAGAGGAACTATTGCTTATCTTTCCATGGCCCTGGGTAAGTTTATTATGTTCTCTAAATATTTATAAACACCGTCGTATTGTATAACCTCATTGATTTTAGCAGCCTATTAGTAGAAGGCCTATGTTCAGTCAGGGGTACGTCGCGCGTCGTCAGCTGTAAATGTCTATAGTATGATGTAATTATATAGCATAAGTAAATACACTGAATTTTTTTACCTTTTTCAGGTATGACGATGACATGTGTTATTGCAAGACTTGACATTATTGATTATATTATCTACAACTCTATCCCAAGTATTACTTGCTCAGCAAAATCTAAGCATATTATGTTATGTATGTGGCATGTCAACTGCAAGTCACAGAAGTCATCAGGTTAGTGTTTTTAAAATGGCAGAATTACTATGAGTGATATAATTATTATACAAAAGTAAATAAACAACAATAAGAGTGTTTTTCTTACTTTCTAGGTTAGGTATACATTTGGATAAAGTTTGTCATGCTTACTGAGAGAGGCTGCTACCAGAGATGTTTATAGGCAAGCAAGTGATGATAAAAACAGAGCCACCCTAGAGTGTAAAAGATTTACCCATAATAGATCAAAACAATAATCTGGTTAGGGCCAGAATCAAATCGTGACATGTGAGCAGCAGGACTTAGTGTACATAATTATTGATAAGTGATCAAAATAGGACAAATTGTTTAAGAGATCATCATTGCTTATTACTGTTTTGTGGGAAAGCGTACATCTACCATCTACCGTACCTACGCTGCTTTTTTATGAGAATGAAGCTGAAGCCGTTTTAAATTCTATGAGAAATAAAATGTTTTTAGTATTTAGGTATTGTTGTGTTATTTGTTAAAGTAAACCTTCCTATAGAAGCACTGAAAATGCTGCTGCCAATGAGATTATTCATCTTTAATTAAGAGAGTTGGCTAAAATAATGTTTATGCCATTAAATCTTTCATATTTAGCGCGCAAGATTATTAATTTACCTTTATAAAATTCAAGTCTGTAAATGCGATAATCGCCATTTTGATGACAGTCGAGGTCGAGGCTAAAAAACATAAAAATTGGGGATTGCGAACATCCAAACTCCACCATAAGGACAGCGACTATTACAACATTTAATTATTTGACGAATTCATCCATTTTTCAAGTTAAATAAGTAGTAGTAATGAAGTTTTTGATATCAAAAGTCGAAGATTCGCGCCAATCGTGCGTGTTTACATTTTAACTTTTCACAATTAACACACATACACATATCTGATACGACTTTAAATGTGACAAATGTGATTAAAAATATTATAAGTAACTAGAAAATGCCCAGATCTTTACTTATTATACGAACACATGTTCAATAATACGTAATATTCATTACTACTACTCAATTTGTGTTAAAAATTGTCGATCATTGTTTTTTTTTTTATTGTAATGATGTGCGAAAACGATTATGCCAAACGTTTTTTTTTTTTTCAATTTTGATTGTCTCGATTAATTTATAATTATGTCGAATGTCTGAAATCTATACTTGAAAATTAAAATAAAATTGTTTTAAGCATTAAATACAATAAACATTGTTTAAAATAATTATTTATACTTTTCTAGTGTTTAATCGTTTTTAGGACATTCAATATAAAACGAGTCAACACATAGAACGAGGATAGATACTTACCTCATTTATTGAATTTCGCGCCGAATTGTTTCTATTTATTTGAATTTAAATTCGGAACGTTGTTCAAAATTATTTTTAATTTATTGGACAATTATTTACTGTGGATTTTATTTTTGATACTTTCTGATATAGAATGCCTAGTATACATTTTTTAGGTAGGCTTAAGAAAATTTTGTTTGTGAATGATGTTAAATTAATTATATAAATTAGGTAGGTATTCCGCAAACACTTTTAAATGACGTCTATATTTTTAAATTGAAACTTTTATTACATCGTCTCAAACTTTTTCGTCTGTGTGTTGCATGTCGCGTGTCGGTCGGCCGCGGAGTAGGGATAAAGTGAAAGGCGATCGTCAGAGCAGCCAAGGCCGATATGGCGGCGCCTATAGTTCGCAGCAGCTGACCGTGTAAAGTTTCACTTTTACCGTGGTTTCATAAAACCAACAATCATTTTTTTTTAGTTGTATGAGTTTGATAGTATTTGTTTTTAATAGGATAATCTTACTCGAGTAATAGAAATTGTTTATTTTTGAGGTAGTTTCAAAACGAAATTTAAAAAAAACTGCCCAAGTGTATGTCGGACTACGCACAGTGAAGGGTTCCGTAATTGGGATGACAAACATTGCATAGTATCAATTTTATCGACTGCAAAAATAAGTTTGTATTTCTCGAAAAAACTATAACAAACAAAGTTAATTCTGCGGTTGTAACCGAAAATAAACTGTATCTCAAAAATTATTGATTTCAAAAGCAAAGTCACTTAGAAACATCTTAACATTTTAATTATGAGATCCAACAATACACGCTTTATATGCATAGATTTTTTTCATCTCTCGGTTATATGTAAGTATGGAGAATGCCACCCCCACTATTATGTTTATCGTAATTTCACTACACCATTGTTTAACGGTGCAAAAAATACACCTTTTTCAAAATTTTCATCGATAGAGTGTAAATAGTCTCCATGTTAAATGACTGTATGACATCCGGACGCACGGACAGACGAACTTGACGAAATTAAGAGGTCCGTTTTTTTACGGATTTTGATTATCAAGTTTACAATTGGCATGAAATTGATATCTATGACAATTGATCTACAATATTATTATTATTTGGAATAGCCGCCATCTTAAAATCCGAGACGCCCTGGGCGTCGGGAGTCACGAGACGATTTCCGGCCACCGTAGGCGCGGGCTTGCGGACGGTGAGCAATGGGTAGCTCGCCGTCCGATAAGGACCAAGCCCGGGTCGACGGCGCGTTGTGTTCCACGCGCGCCTCAAAGAGATGTCAGCAGAATTGACGGGGTCCGCTAGGGCCAATGCCTGCCGGGGGTTCGAAGAAAACCGATAGGGAAATCGTGGCCCCCTGGCAACACGGCAACTGAAGGAACACGGGTGGGTTTTAGTCAGTAAGAGTCTGACACGCCCTCCCGCTCCGCCCAGAGCGGGAGAAGTTATTTGATAATTTCCCACCCAAAAAAAAAAAAAAAAAAAAAGAATGTCCATCTAATTCGATATCAGCACTATCTCCCGAAAACTATGAAAATGACAGTCATGACGACAAATTTTCAAATGGGGTTAAAAACTGCCACTTGCTCACTTCAGATGGCGCTGATCTCCAGCGTCTTATAATTTGACAGCTAACTATACATTTTTGATTCGAATGCCAAAAGTTGATGTAAATTCCTGAATTTCATGACTGAATTCAAAACACCCCGTCGAGTCAACTGATGTGTCACGTGTCAAAATCTTGGTCCCTAATGTTAGGCGGCAGTGAATTCATTTAATTCATTCTCTGATCTCGAAAAACGTTGTTACAAACCTCAGGTCGGTATGTTCAAGGTAGTTGGTAGGTTGGTACTATGCTTGAGACGTTTTTGAATTGATAGATCGTATGACTATTGTTTTAGGGACTATTGTCGTTTAATTTTTAATATAAACTTACGAATAGTTAAGTCCATAGTGAGGTCAAAATGTAAATCCAAGGGGCGGCTGCAACGGCGGCGGTGATCTCTCGCGTCCGGCCCTGGTTCAGGCCATGGAACGGAGCGAGAGGAAATGGCAGGCCGTCACCTCCTTCTGCGAAGCGGTAATGCTCGCGAAGGAGGAGGCGGAACGCGTGAGGTAGAGTCAAAGTTCGCGCCCTCACGCCCCTAACCGCTGCAGGAGGAGACGCCCGGGGCGGGAATCGCGAGCCGATTTCCGGCCATCGTAGGCGCGGGCTTGCGAACGGTGAGCAATGGGTAGCTCGCCGTCCGATAAGGACCAAGCCCGGGTCGACGGCGCGTTGTGTTCCACGCGCGCCTCAAAGAGATGTCAGCAGAAATGACGGGATCCGCTAGGGCCAATGCCTGCCGGGGGTTCGCAGAAAACCGATAGGGACATCGTGGCCCCCGGCAACAGGGCAACCGAAGGAACACGGGTGGGTTTTAGTCAGTAAGAGTCTGATACGCCCTCCCGCTCCGCCCAGAGCGGGAGAAGATACTTAAAAAAAAAGGGGCGGCTGCAAAAATTAAATAATTAAATCATACGTGAGAAGGAACTTTGTTCCTGACGGGGTCAAAGTCAAAGTCAAATCATTAATTTCAAATAGGCCCATTGTATGGCACTTTTGAACGTCAAAAATTACAAAATAATAAAATTGATTCTATTCGCCCCTTCCAAAAGGTAGTTTTCGTATGGAGAAGAATGGGCAAGAAACTCCACCGTTACTCTTTTAAAATGTTTTACAATTGTTTGTATATGTACGTACATTTGTTAAATAATAATTATATGTGAAGACGGTGCACCTAGAATAAAATTACTATACCACAATAGGTAAAAAGAATTAAAAATGAAACAACGACAGATAATTTAATATGTGATAGATACATGGTGCTCACATATTTACAAACATTGTAAAAGTAGACGATTTTCCTAAAATTTTACAATTAATAAGTCAGTGTGTGAGGAAGTAATCACAGAATGTAAAATCAATGTCATAAAACACAAAGTAATAAATTTTACAATTAAATTAGCAAACATTTTGATTTTGTCTTGATTCTAAATTGTCCTATGGAGCAGGACTAGCATGTTTCCAAGCACTCTTATCTTGGATATAATCCTCTAATTTGTAATATGCTTGTTTACAAAGTGTATTTTTAATATGAGTTTTAAATTTTCTTTCATTTAATTGCTAAATGTCACAAGGTATTTTGTTGTAACATTTAACACAGTACCCCATAAAAGATGTATGTATTTAAGATAATCTAAAAAATGGTTGATCTAGTTTATCTTTATTTCTAGTATTAAAATTATGTCTATCACTTATTTTATTAAAGAGATGTGGATTTTCCTTACATACATAATATTTTCATAAATGAATTGGCAAGGTACCGTCATAATATTAATCCTTTTAAAAAGTTTCGTGAGAGGTTCGCGGCGACGTAGATTATAAATGGCTCTGATAGCTCTCTTTTGCAAAATAAAGATGGATTCAATGTCAGCAGCCCGACCCCACAGTAAAATGCCATACGACATGAGGCTCCCCGACTGCATACGTTTTTTTTAATAATAATACTTGCCGCGCCGGCTCAGCGATCTGACATCATTGCGGAAAATTGTAACAATTGTTACGAAAGAAATACCTACATTCTTACACAATATTGCTACGCATATTTACAAAAAGAATTTAATAGATCACGTTTGATTGACGAATAATAATAATTTCTTTACAAAAAGTAATGATATCCCATCAAAAACATAAATGTGAAAATGGGAGCCAAATTCCATAAATATGGTTGTCGACTTCGCTGACAAAAGAATTGAAATCTAAATGGGTGCCAAGTTCTGTAGATAATCCTGAAATTTATTTATAAGAACATGCAACTTTCTAAAATAAAATTAAAACACAAATTCTTGTTTTTTCTGCTATAACAATGTTTGCTATTTAAAAATATAACTTCTTAAATTTGAACAGTCGAATTATTTACACAAAGCACTTAGGATAAATTGAAGCTCAAGATTTGACTTGGCTAGTTTTTACCAGCAAGCTGAAATTTTAGAGAAAGAAGATATTTTGACCTTACAGTTACAATAAGAAACAGTAACTTGCGCATAACATAAAGAACAAATATATAAATACGCCTAGGTAGACAGTCAAAGCTGTAAACAGTTACAATAAGAAACAGTAACTTGCGCATAACATAAAGAACAAAGATTTGAATATTTTACTTTATTTATTTGGCTCACCAACAATTAAGTACACCGATACAAAGATATGAGATACATGCAATAAACTTATAGACTAGTGTACAAATTTCTTACAGGTAAGCACATCATGAATTACTTATTTGATGTTGAGTGCCTACTTAAAATTAAATAATAATAATTAAATATGCCTAGGTAGACAGTCAAAGCTGTAAACTCGATAAAAAAATAGCGTCCAACTGTTAGCCGCTTAATGCACGCACACTAAAAAAGTAAAATTACAGCACAATGACGTGGCGCGAGTGTAAGACGTAGCTGTAATGCACACCAGCATAAAAAAGTTACCCTGTTTGTTTTAGTTCTTTTGCACCGCAACACTGTAGACAAATATAAAGATTATAAATTGATTAGCCAAATATAAGATAACTTGTATGTAAAAACTAGCCAAGTCAAATCTTGAGCTTCAATTTATCCTAAGTGCTTTGTGTAAATAATTCGACTGTTCAAATTTAAGAAGTTATATTTTTAAATAGCAAACATTGTTATAGCAGAAAAAACAAGAATTTGTGTTTTAATTTTATTTTAGAAAGTTGCATGTTCTTATAAATAAATTTCAGGATTATCTACAGAACTTGGCACCCATTTAGATTTCAATTCTTTTGTCGGCGAAGTCGACAACCATATTTATGGAATTTGGCTCCCATTTTCACATTTATGTTTTTGATGGGATTTTTGTTACCTCTAGTCTTCATCAAAAGTCTGCTCTTTGGATTCTCCTGGCTTCTGAATTCTGTTCCTTGTTCATTAGTATTCTCTCCTATTCTTGTTATTGTTCTTCTTAAATCATTTTCTTCTCTATTATGGATCTTGTTATTTCGATCATCCATTATCTACACCTCAAATAAAAGATGAGTTTTCTTTGTCGGAGACTCGATCAGGGGCCTAAGTCCATGAATTTATAAATGTTGGAATGGTCTCTGCATTGTAATTTTTGGCAAATTCGTCAAAAACTCAATTGAGAGTTGCAACGTTTGTAAATTAGTAGAATTGGCCCCCAGGCTTTCAGCAGCACCCAGTGGTTACTGGTTAGTCTTCTCTCTTACCTCAGTGTTGCGCGTCATGAGCGGTCAAATAGTTGGCAAGCCTGTGGTATGCTGTCGTAATTAGTCACTATTACTATTGTGATCTATATTCAGATATCAGTAATGCATTGATAAGCGATACCAGTCATACTTTGTTGGTATTAGTAGATGGTTCATCTTTAGGTTTTGCTTGCAACTTACTTGCTGACAAGCTTGCATTGCCTTCAGCTTTTAACCACCCATTACTCTGCGAGTTCGTCTCAAGTCAACACCAACGTCCTCTGTCTCTACTTTACGAGTTCCCGGAAAGTAAATCATAAGAACCAAATATTGAATCATCACGGTGAAAATATTGTGTGGTTCCAATGTTATACCTACTTGACATATGGATGAGTTGGTAACAACCATTACCACCATTGTAATAAACGGTGTGAATTATTCTAACTGCAGTTGCTGCAACACTGCCATGTATTTGTTACATTGACTGACACATCATTGTCTTTCCGCCCACCATAATAATGTACTACGTCTAATATAATTAGAAACCTAATGCCTAGTTTGCTATAATATTGTTTGCATAAACCCAGTATTTAATATTGTGGCGAAAAGTTACCAGTCTTGATTTGACTTGGATGTAGGCGTGTTTCTATGAACCATACATTAAACTAACTAGACCAAGGACCTAGGATTACATTGAATTGCAAGTCTTTTAACGCGAATTTATCAATTTGATCCGATTTAGATCGATTGGCGACTTGCAGATAATCGAACAATTGTCGCTATTTACTGTAGATACCAGATAAGCCTTAGGACTTTAATTGTCTTGCTAATATTCTCTATTTACAGAATAGTCACACCAAGGACCATTAACAGTATCAGTAACAGAAGTAAATAATTGGCCTTTCAATATAAATTTCTAAGACCTTCTATTAACACTTTAATCCTAAGTACTTCGCTCGATACTTGGCTAGTTAAACCCTGTCGTATAAAGAAGCCCACGACACTTCACTTAATCCCTTAAAAGGCTGTACAATCCCATTTATAGTACAAGTACTTATTCGAAATATCGATACGGAATCGATGCATCGCCCACTCTTATCAAAAGCCTTTTCCTTAAGAAGTTACTTGGCTTCCAGATCAACTAGATGCGATTGAATGTAATATATCTGTCGTCTGCTGCCAATTAGTGTTGAAAGTAGGTATTCTTATCTGGTGAATCATTTCCAGGTTTCTTGTTTGCTTGTCGCATCATCATCCGCCATTATCCCAATTTATTTTACATCTTCTGCCGTTACGTCAGTGTTAACTTCCTTTCTCGCCTTACCATCTTTCACAAAATCCATCCTTCTTTTTTTATAGCCATCCTCATTTTGATTACTTGTTATAACTGTCACAGTTATTCGCAAGGAACTATGTTGTAGTGGCCGATTCGCCCACTCGGTAATCGAGACATATCTCGGATATCGATAACCACAGGGTGTCGGTCGTGACCATGTCGTTAGGTTGATTGGCGATCATTGAGCGAATCGCTCCGAGCATCGACCGGCTTCTATAACCTGTTACCTACATGAGCTACATAGAATGGAAGCAGGCTGTAATCTAGTTTGCAGCAGATAGGAATCGATTGTTAAGTGCTGGTATCAGGTGGTCGACCGGCGCTAGGCGTATTTTGTGTTGATATCTTGTATTCTCTTTAAGTGCTTCCTATGTGACTGAAAGACAAGATGTTTAAGTAATGTTTGACGATAATGTTGGAAGACTTTCAGTTCCAATCCAACTTTTAAAAAAATAAGTACCTACCTACCAAAAGTGATGATCTGAAACACTGTGCAGATTTAGATGAAGTGACAAATTTCGGAAACGAGGATAAACTAAGGACTTTGCTGTAGTAGTCTTTAAAACCAGGTCACTTCAATTCATTACCATCAATTACTGTAAAAGAACAGCGAAGTCCATTCCCATATAACTGCAACACAAGAAACGTAATATTAGGTCAACTGAGCAACATTAGCCGCATGCGCCTGAACGCGGATGACGGTCAGGCGACCAACTGTAATGGAAACCTTACACTGCTTTTATATGGCGACCCATTTTACTATGAAACTGTTTTAAATAAGAAGATTAAAGGGTTTTGGATTTGGGATTATATTCCACCATTTTGATACGATTTCCGTATCAGAATCATGTTTCGTAATCCAATAGATTTTCTGAGAAAATAATAAAATCTGATGAAATGAGTGCTCATTTCCGCTTTCCTGAATGAGCACTTAAAAGAAGCCAAATGGAAACACTTTGTTTCTAGTAGATTCTTCAAAAGTTTTAAACTTTTATAAACTTGTTTTTTAGGGTTCCGTTGCCAAATGGCAAAAAACGGAACCCTTATAGATTCGTCATGTCTGTCTGTCTGTCTATCTGTCTGTCTGTCTGTCTGTCTGTCTGTCTGTCTGTCTGTCTGTCTGTCTGTCTGTCCGTCCGTATGTCACAGCCACTTTTTTCCGAAACTATAAGAGCTATGCTATTGAAACTTGGTAAGTAGATGTATTCTGTGAACCGCATCAAGATTTTCACACAAAAATAGAAAAAAACAAATAATTTTGGAGTTCCCCATACTTAGAACTGAAACTCAAAAATTTTTTTTTCATCAATCCCATACGTGTGTGGTATCTATGGATAGGTCTTCAAAAATGATATTGAGGTTTCTAATATCGTTTTTTTCTAAACTGAATAGTTTGCGCGAGAGACTCTTCCAAAGTGGTAAAATGTGTGTCCCCCCCCCTGTAACTTCTAAAATAAGAGAATGATAAAACTAAAAAAAATGTATGATGTACATTACCATGTAAACTTCCACCGAAAATTGGTTTGAACAAGATCTAGCAAGTAGTTTTTTTTTAATACGTCATAAATCGTAAACCGCAATTTACCTTTCATTCAATGTTACTTGCTGCTACGGAACCCTTCATGGGCGAGTACGACTCGCACTTGGCCGCTTTTTTTGGATAATAAAACAAAAGTTTTACGGCACGGATCTTTCAGACGATAGTTCACCCAGGTACTCAACCATACAGTATACTAGAAAATGGAAGCAACGAGATTGGAATATGCATTAGTAATCCTAGCCTGCAAGTCACACAAGCGCTGCGGTGGCCTATTACAACCACGGCTTAATAAGTAGCTGCAACTAGCTATCGGAAATTACATGCTGTTCATATTTTCTTAAGAACGTTAATCTGAAAATGTTCCTAATATTCTCTTGACTACCACAAGTGGTCTTAATTGATTTAATATGTTAATTGTCGAATTGTAACGTCAAGTTATCATTTGATGTGCGCTTTTCCATTGCGATGACACCACATTGTTTTATTTGAAACCTTATCAATGGGGGGCGACTCTTGCAGAAATTTCGAAATTTCTGCAGCACTAATATAACTTTTAGCAACAAGCCCGAACTGAAGTTATTCGCAAGAAAATATAAAATCAAAACCTCATTCTGTCTTAACTTCAAACGAATGACAAAAATGCTATGTCTTAAGACTAACGTAAATTTTATTAAGTGAGGTGTCATGCAATGTGAAATTCTCGACAGTCAACTAACGAATTTTCCCAATAACTTTCCAAACGATAACAAAGAACATTCCGTATTGAACCTGACACCTCTTCTCAAAATTAAACTCAATATTCGACACGTCATGACCAAAGTATGTCGGGTATTGTTTTAAGCACTCCACTACATTATTATTTATGAGTGAAGTGAAGCGGCGCCTACAATGAGCTATTGATTGCGTTCGGTTTTTTGTTAATTGATATGTTACTCAGGTTGTGGACTTAAGTTTTGTTTTTCGAGGTCGTGATTCAGAGTAGCACTGTACTGTGTAATACACTGATAAATAAAATAGAGCCGGTTCTTCTTTCGCCTGTACATCGGCCCTGGTGTTAAGCTCAATTCTGGTCCCAGGTGACAATTTGCCAGGCTTTAAAAAAAATGCTGTACTTACTCGTTTCCAAACTATTAGACACAGATATACATCTTTCTGAGAAAAAGAACATTGAATTGTTGCCAATTTAAACTAGTGCACATTGCAACAACTAAAACAATTTAAACGATATTATATGTCCATTACGTTCTAAAACAAACTAGTATTTGTATAACAGGCATCGAATGCAATCATTTGGCTCATCCCAAAGTCAAATTCAATTTACATATTGCATACTAAATGCATCATCGCACACCTACGTGCCGACGTAACATGCAGCTCGGCCTATCATTACATCATGCGATCGAACCTGGATGACTCACGCAGTGGGCGATGGCAACCGGTCCCAGGTAGAATGTAGACCGTTTTTACCGGCCCTATTGGGAGAATATTCTGCACGTTTTGTAATTTGCAGCTCACTAAAGTAACTTGATTGGAAGTCTGTACCCTTATTTGTACCGTTGATCAATGTTGTGCTTGTGCCATCAAAATTGTTTAACATTTATATTTCGAGTAAAAAAGTTTAAATCTTTTTCGGGACTGATGCTCTTGGAGATATCTGAAGTGGATCCTCCAAAGTTAATTATATGAGCACAGCTTTCTTGCTATGCCTCTTCACCTTGACCAACAGGCTCGTGTTAAAATATTCGATAAAGTTATCTTTTTTTATTGGTTTGGGTCTAGAATCAGATGTGCAATAACCCTGCCTGCTGCGTCTGGTACAAATAAAATATGACCTCTGTATCTACCCATCGAGGTGTTATTTAGCCGTGTTTGGTAAGGTCGTCGCTTCAAGACGTATCCAATCCATATACCGCTTGTGATTCATGCGAATTCTTTGTGCTTGCAAATTTTACTTTCTAAACGGCTTCAGTTTCTTTTTTCGTTTGCTTTAATTTCCAGTCGCAATGTTTCCGTACTCATGCTGATAAGTATTCACGGTCCAATTTTAAATCTACATTATCTCAGCTGATTCTGCTTGTGCTATAGAAACTGATATTTGCACCGTGACAAATAACTTCAGTATTGTCTGCCTTCGCGTATTGTCTGCGTATCTTTGATTACATCTGTAATTATTACGAATTCCATTCTGATTTTACTTTTTGTTACACTTTACTTTCACTAAGCAATCAATTATTCGGAACGAAATGCTCGCGAAGGCCTGTCAGAATACTATGATTTATGCCATCTCCGTTAAGTGTTCCTCGAATTGTGTATTCCTTCTGCATCTTCATTTAGTAGGTATCTCATATATTTTCGGGGACTACTTACTAACACTGTTACACATAAAGATTAATCCTTTCAAAGAGGTGGTAATGATTGCCTTTTGGACAAGTACCTATCAGTAAAACAAGAGAGAAACTTGTAAAAGTAGATAACCACTTGTCAAATAAAGATTATTATAAAGGATAAGACAGCTGTTGCACTATCTATTACGAAACGGACGAAGAACATTACGAAGGGGAAATAGATAAAGTTAGCTACTAAGCTGTTTGTAATGATGGTCTAACGACCTGGCACACTAATGAAATAGTTAACAACAAGAAATTATTGCTGCCGCTCCTACAAGAAAAAGTTCTTGTTTAAAAACATAGGACAGTGAAGTTACATAAAAGAAAGTCAGATAAAGGCTGTTGAAGGCTGCTAGTAGTGTACATCTGAACCACTCAAATCAACGAATGCACCAATTATTGGCTCGAGCACAGAATATGATAATAATGCCCTTTAGAGGCATGAGGAACAGGGTGCAAAGTTCACTCATCCTCTATAGAAAAGGGAAGATCCATCGACCAGACGGGTGTCGTGTCTGGCGGGCAATAGCCCAACGATTGATGTCGGAAAGTTATATATATCGTGACGTCAGGTCTTTGATGCGTTGTTCACATGTGGCGATGTAGATTCTGCCACAGCCTTATTCTACGAAACATTGGCAACAGTCGAGCATATATGATTGAGGAATAGGTACACCAATTGACCTGGACGCGAAATCTAAACGCAATCTCTACCAAACCAGCGCCACTTAAGCACTTACTGCACTTAGTAACAAAATCGTGGTCCTTTCTATATAATTTGGTCCTATTAGCTTTATCGTCGTTAGAGTATGGTCCTTTGTGATTCGCCCACGCAGTCTTGTCTACATTAGACCTAACTAAACAGTGTCTTGGTCATCCCACTCCAACAATTTGTATGCTACCAAACCTCCCATTGCCTTTTACGGGGCTTAGATTAAGGCGTGCGGTCAGTTATATTAATATTTGCATACAAATACGTTAGGTTTATTTTTCCGTTGGCATTGTCGTTACCAAGTGGAGAAGAAAATTTTATAGCTTTTTTATTGGCTTTTTGTCATAAAAGTTACAACGATATCGCTGTCGTGAAGAGCTTTGTTCAGAATATCGTGTCAATTAAGACCATATTTCTATAACCATAAGCGTTAGTTATGGAAAGGTATGATGTGTTTAAAAATGTGGTAAAAGTACCGTAAAGATTATTCCAACATAACATAACATCACGCGTTCTTTCCCCGAAGGGTTGGGCAGAGGTGTACATATAGTAGGTACACTCACATTTTGCCAGTTATGTTTGAGTCCTATGTTATAGGGGGTGAGCCTATTGCCATCAACCGAGCGCAAATCAAGACTCCGGGCTGCTAGAGATTATTCCAACTTGTTTGTTTATTACTTATTAATGAAGTGGGTGTTCGTTTTATTTATTTCGTTCCAAGTCATCGCTGTTGAGAATTGTTCTCTTGATATCATCGTATCAATGTGCCATTCATAATCTTGACAACAATAGTTACAGCTTCGCATTGGAAATTAGCTGCGCAAAACAAGCGAAACGTGTCTAATTCACAACAGGAAAAATACTCATAATAGCGTTATACAGCAAAACAGGAACTTATCTCCGCCCATCGATCAGCGACTTCCGAAGTCTCGAGCCCGAAATTCAGGCCGTGGTTTCCTTCCAATCTTCACAGCACATCATCGTGATTGTCCCTTGGGTACTTGACCCCGTCCGCCTCGGAAATTGCTAGCACTTCCATAGGAAGTTAAGAACTCAGGAACTGCCAACCTTTTATGGTTATTAATGAGCCAGTCTATGGTTGTCAAATTTTACTAAGATTGGTTGTTCAAACTTCCTCTGACTCAAGGTTAGTTATAATGTATTGTTTTAGAACGGGATTATGTAAGTGTTTGATGTTTATGTAAGGTTGCTTAATTGTTTGTGGTACGCTTAGTGCGTTTAGAAAAATATTCATATTATTATTACATTATGAACTTTCTTTTTACTCTTCGTATCATTCTTTTCTCATGTACAAAGACGCAGGAATTTTAAATTTAAAAAATTACGTTTGCTAAAGAGTTATCACACTGAATGTGACTGTAACCTTTTTTCATTATCTGTCAAATATTTCATAATGGAAAGGTTTAATTTGATTTTACCCCACGTTTTAACCCTTTTCAATACTGTGCCTGAACCTTTTAAGTTCATGGTCACTGGGGTGGGGATAGCACCTACGTCACATTTGACTTTACACGTAACCGTCATATTAATTCCACTGATAAAATATTAAATAAATACATAATTTTTACGGGTCGTCAGAAGCCCGAAAGTCTGACAACCAGTCTTACCAAGGGGTATCGTATTACCTAGTAACTGGGTTGTGGAGGTCAGATAGGCAGTCGCTTCATGTAAAATACTGGTATTCAGATGCATCATGGAAGCCGACCACAACATAATTGGGAAAAGTCTAAGGCAGATGACATACATTAACGCACGCATTTTTCTACAGCTTGTCCCATCCACCTGCTACTATCAATACATAATATAGTTCAGACAGCAATAATTACGTCTAAAAAACAAACAAACTTTCAAATAAATGACACACAATCTCAGATATATACGTCTTCATCGTGCGTTTATAGTAATTACTGCTATTACTGAGGCTTCCATTCCATTCCTTGATGTCAGTGAGGTCATGTGGTACTACTATCTTACTCTCACTTTTATTCTGTATCTAAATACTGTTTTTATCATCATCTACAACTCGTACATAATTGACATCTTTATTTAAGTAATTAAGTTTATAAGTGTCGATGTGACTTTTAGATTTATTGACAAATTGTGAATGAAAGTCACCTGTACTAAAGGACCATATTTTACTATTCGGAATTCAATGTGCAATTTTGGTGATATTAGATTTATAAAAATTGTTATGACATTGTTGTTAGGTGTTAACATAATTTCAGTGCAAAGTTTACTGAAATACATTTTTTTTTTTTCTTATATCTTATCTAACGGAAAAATTTATGTTCATTCAAAATATTTGTTACGTTAACACTTGCATGAATGATCACGTCTTGTCAAAACTAATTCAAAGAACATTCCTTGTGTAATCTGTAAAGCGTGGGAGCAGTTATCTACTTATTATACATACGTAATACTCTGGTATTTACTTTCATTCTTAATAGCAGCGCTTACGATATGGTCGTCTCGAGATACTTTGTCATCTCTCATTATGAGTTTTCTCTTGTTAGTGCTAATTAACTGGAGTGATTGTAATAAGATGGGTTGATGACCTGCACGAGCATGACCACCATAGAAACAGCTTTTCTACGGGTTTTTTCGACGGAAGAATAGACAAAATGACAGATTGTGATTGTTTATCTGTCATTTTGTCTATTCTTCCGTCAACAAAACCCGTTTCTGTTGTGGTTACGCTAAGTGTGCAGGGTGAATTATAGGAACGATCTAAATAGTTGCTCAGATGATGTATATTAAGGTTATATATAGCAGAATTTCATCAACCGAATGTTAAGAAGGGCATTTCTCTGGGGAATCTTGAAAACAAAAGACTTTGCTCTTCACAAAGTTAGCATTACTAACTTTCAAGACAAATATTATCATGATTTGGAAAACCAATACAACTGTTTTCAAGCAGCGATACGAAGGGAAATGATATCATAGACAATCTGGTAACTATATGAACTAGCCATAAAAAAAAATGTTAATTCTAATCAACTAGGTCTATAAAATTAAATTACACCGCAGCAGCACTGTGGGTGGACACAAGGCAACCAATATATAGTCCTTGGAATTCTAACATAGTTTTTGCCGATAGTTTATAAAGTATTATTTGCAATTCTATTTCTTAACTACGCAACTAATACAATTTGTAATTAGTTTGACAGGGTTACAAAAAAATATTGTCTTTATGCACGCAATAGAAAATTACTAAATACGTGAACCTTTATTTTTTGCGAATAATCCGTACAATAACTTCTAATATGAAAAATCTGCTACATTCACCGCATGTTTGTCGCCTTCACGATAACTTCATCATCTTTCGCTTTCTCTAAAACTAATTTTTACTATAAAGAAAGGATTCCAATTTGAAGATAAAAATCGAATCAAAAAACCATGTTCCTATTCGAATAACTTCTCGTATACATCTGAGCAACGAAAATAACTTTCCTCTATTCCCACACAAAAAAATTAATAAATCCACCTCTCAAACGGCATCACGGAACTTGTAATATTCAAAGAATCGCTTGTCAAACAAGATTCACATTCACACAGATAGTTTACACGTTACAGAATCATTGTTACACTTCTTATGTGTATGACAACATTGACAACTTCCTCTACATAACATTTCGTAACTTCATCATTGTTATGTCCTATTAGGTAATTCATTGTTTTCCTGCCATCTTTTTTCGGCTTTAGTACGACCGTTTTGATTTTATGTGCTTTGGTTTGGCTTCGCTTACGTGTTAGTTAATTATCACCTGATTCTAGGTACTTGGATTAAGATATTCATGTAACATAACGATTTCTCATTACTAATGAGGACTAAACATACTAGTGATCTACCTACGTGGGTTTTCAATTGTCATTTGTGCCATCACAATGTGCTTCGTCGTGTTCCTGCTTCTCGTGATATGTCGTCTTGTCTGTTCATAGGCATTTCCTGAGTTTGATTTACTAGCCAGCGAGTGGTGTCGTCACGACCTATATCATTTTCAAAATATTGTTCTGACATAAGCTCGCGATCAAACTGTGGCGAAGAATAATGTGAATCGTCTTTCTGACCTTATTATTAAAACCTCAAAGCATTTGTTTTAATTCCATAATTCATTATAGCAGCCCTATTTTCATTTCAATTTCTATTGCTGAACTGATTAGTACTAATGACTTGTTTGCGTGAAAATGTTCTCTAAGCTATTTATAATTTGGATTTTCGCTTTGAGAAAATGGTAGTAGTAGTAGTAGTTTTATGACAGTGTCTTCAATTAAATAGATGTACAAAACAGTATTAATTTCCATACTGAAATGAAGCTTCTTGTGGATACGTATAAAATTTTCATTACTTGCTTGAATTTTAATACAGGTTGTTTACGAGTCTACATCGCTCGCTTATTTGAACCACTTAACTATAAATATTAATATGGTAATAGCAATATTTATGAACTTGAAATGAGATCAACGAACCTTAGGTTTTTTAATTTACCATATTTCATCATTTTTCGTCACAAAGCTCTTAATATTTTTTCAATTTATTACAAAGTAAATTAAGCAAATAAGTGTTACAAGTACGAAAAAAGTTGCAGGTGAAGCCGACCATGACTTACTGGGCACTAAGCCCTTGACTTTTAAAACTGCCCAGCCTACAGAGGTCAATTAAACATAAACATATCTATCACAACTACCTCGTAAAGACTACCGCTATCGGAAACTCGTAAAAACGAATTATTTTCTCCGCTGAGCCGAAAACATTTCATCCGGGTATGTTCAATGACGTACGATGTCGTAAAATTCCATGTATTTCTGTCAAGATTAAATGTTTATTGGATTTTACATGAACGCTATTCGAAATTGGTTTTGAAATGAGTATTAATGAATGGATTGCGTTGGAAAATGAAGCATGAGTCGCGAATGTATGATCTGCTATCAAACAAACAGATGAGTCTGAATGTTTCATTTACTACCAAGTAAACCAATACTAATAGTAGATAACAACAATATGTATAACCTTTCAACGGTCATTAATGATGAGACACAATATACTACGCAGTAATTCTGTAATTAATTGGTTATAAAAATAATAGGCACCTTCGCCAAAATAAAACTAACAATGAAACGCAAAAGTAAATAGACCGTCACATGTACAAAAAAGAACAGGCACACAGTAAAATATTTGAATTCTACCATTCAGTTGAACAAAATTCTATTGTCAGATCACAATTCGTATCAATTAGCTGAATAATCTTCATCTTAAAGAATGTTGAATGGCGTGCTCTGTCCATACAAACCTGCTTAAAATTCCCCCATCTACGACAGACGACAATGCTTTCAGATGTAGATCATCTCAGATATGTTCTTCAGTGTGTCTTAAAAACTAATTGCTGTCGGATTGTTATTCGGTATTGACGTTTTTATGATGATGTGGAAGCATTCCAAAATGTTGACTTTATTGCAATGAAGAAGCATTTAAAATGTTTTTGTAGATGTACAATCTGAAATATAGTCGTCTGAAAGTCACTGCTGGAAGATTTTTCTTCAAACTCGTCAAAGTGCTCTAATTGAAGCGGGGCTATCGATATACTTTTAAGCTAAAATACCTTTGGGTACACCTACATCGCTTGTCACAAGAGAGGTCATAACAACGTCAATTTTAGGCGATTTCATATTCGGCTTGTGACACAGGTGTACTAGTATTTCATGCGGTCACCATCTGCGTAACCTAGTTATGACGGCAATAACCCGCCACGAAGGCTCTTTGCGGAGGTAGATATGGCCCAGGGGACGTTTACGGACCCGTGTTACGTAGATATTAGGTTACCCTTCCATTTCAGACATTGTTATCCCAAAACATTTTCTGTAGACGGCGATAATTCTGGAAAATGTGAATCTACAAGAAGACATAAAAAACTTTATCTTAATTTAAAAACGCACGTTTATAATTTACTGTTGCCACGATCAATCATGCGACCACACTGCGCGGGCGCTCCAAATCTGCCTCGATGTGTGGTCTAGCTATTCTATATAAATTTGTTAGCTCTAATGTGATTGTTGTGGGAGGCAATAGCATTGGCTTAATATAGCCAGTCATTTTCTTCATATTATCGACTCTTCCATTTGTTAAATATCCTTCGTTATGCGTATCTACGATTTAAGTTTCTCTAGAAAATCTTACTGCAGTTTCTTTTCTATTGACAGTTTTACTACATCGCGATCATCATTAACAGTAAAAATAGTAACGTATGCATTTTATTCGCTAGCTTTAAACTAGATTTTTGTATCTGCTCCATGATATTCCAGAAATTGAATGATCATAAAATGTAAAAATATGTGAGTTTAAATTCTAATACCAAACATGTATGTAAACTCTGGCTATAACATTGTTTGGATGCACGAATAAAGAATTAAATTGTGTTGTTATTGCGAAATGTTTCCCATTATAAAATGGAGATAGTATTCGTTTTGAAGGTCGTCTGCCGGAGCCAAGAATACGAGTGCCGCATTGCAGCCTAGATGCACTGACCCAGCCAGTGCATTCTCAGAATTATATATAGGCTAACTTTCGATAACCCGTGTAACCGTGTCGCAATCTCGCAATACTAGTCATCAACATTTGAAAACAGGTGGGATGGATCTTCCCTACTTTTGATAAACAGCCAAAACCTATTGTTAATTCCAATTTCACGAGAAGTTATGTCTAGTTGTTTGTCAGTGTTAAATCACGCCGAAATGTCTACTAATTTTGATGATGCTTAAAGCAAAAGTGAGTCACTCGACCGAATTGTTATTGTGAATTTTCGAGAGTTGTGTGTGGAACAGTGAACTTCTAATAACTTTGAGTTGAAATCTGAACTCGGATAAAAATAAACATAACAAGAAGTTGATTGACGTCTTTTAAATCTCCCAGTCATTGACACTAGCTTGAAAGTTTTTAGGCTCCTAAATATAGTCTCAAGTGGTTGAATGGTGACTTTCATCGTATGGTGTGGTCCTCCTTAGTACCGCATCATGAACGGTTTCTTTAAAAATACACTTGAATATCCATACAGCACTTCGATCGTATGTTGTAGACAAAAATGCCATAGTCATATACTTATTCACACTTAAAGGAATAATGTTTCTGCTTTTCTATTATACAATAAATAAATGTGAACTGCTTTTCCTTATTGCCATCTAATAACTATGAATTAATTATATCGGTTCTATTTGAAATACTGCTACGGTTTGTTAGTTATCCAACACCACTTAGTTTCCACTTTCCACGCTGAATCGTAGAAAAATGTTCCAACGTTTATCGAGTCATAACTTGTAAAAGTGAACTAAGAAACCATCCGTTGCATTGTCTGTAAAATGTTTATATTGGAAGACAATGCACTTAGTTCTATTGCTATCTTTAAACTTATTGTAATGGTACAATACAGTTCTGGACTAGCACTCACCTAAATGGTATTGAATGGATCTTTGTTTGCAGTCCTTTATCGTTATCTTCTTTAATTAAAATTAATTCAATACAGAGTTGTTTTGTTAAACATTACAGATTATTTATCTATGAAGTAAATGTTTTCCTTTGGATTCTTCTATTTCGAATTTATGCAGGACACAACTTTACCAACGGTCCCAACGGATATGTTATTTGCAGGCTGAGCTAGATAAAAAATGTTCTTGAATTTTATCTGGTTCTCTCCAATCTAGATATACTTCTACCACTATTCTTACACTTTCTCTTTCCTATCACTTTGCAAGTTGCACTACTCGTGTTTAATTAGCGTGGTAAAACGCTTTGAGAATATTTTTCATTTGATGATGTAAAAGTATTAGTTTGGCTGAATTAACTACTTTGTTTGGCACTCTGGCCAACGCTATTTTAAAATATCAAACGTCCATTCAGAAAATCTAAAAGCAGCAAAAAGAAAAGATAAATCAAGACTTCAAAAAAATACGATAAATTATCGCCCGTACTAATACAAAAAAATCTAGATTATTCAGCATCGTGTATTCAATGCATTGTAGAATTTAACTTGTGTTCGGAGATAAAATTACGCACGGCCTTTATCGACGTTATCTATTTAGCTGACATAAGTCAAATAACTTGGCCATAATGTTAACATTGTGGAGAAAATAATTTTATTGCATGTGACCTCGAGATTACAACTGATTAATGGAAAGAAAATGAGATTCAATAACGAAACGATAACGTAGAAGTCAACGTTTAACCTTTTAAAGATAAGTGTTACAAATATTGCTATCACTTTATAGTTCAAAATGAACTAGAAGCTGCCAGCTGGTAAATTCACGTAGATAGACTCAATTATAATCGCGTTGATTTCTAAGCACCTGCTATGTCGGTGAATGTCCCCGAGCGTTGCACTCCATGCATCAAGCTGTTCTCTGCCATCTCTGCCGACTCTGCCATCTCTGCCGGTCTAGACGCACCGTCTCACTCCAATTACAATAATGGCTGGGTGCATCGCGAAATTCCATAACACTTTCACCGCTGTAAGTGGTTGCTTTCATGTGCCTAATGGCTAGAGAGTATGCTCTTGTTTTGTTTTATTCTTCGAAATGATTAATGGTTGAATCTTTTTCGCTACTCTGTGTTACTTGGTATTACGTCTGCTGATGAAATTATCTTTTTTTTCGTTACCTTATGCGAGAATTGTTACGATGTGTTGTGTGATATCATAATTATTGTGTCGTTACATGCAAAGATTTCTCACGTTTGATTTACATCAATCGTGCTCGAGTAATAACATCCGCAGTACCATTTTGGAAGATTCCAAATTCCATTTAAGAATTTTATTTCTGAATTCATCTTACTAGTAAAGCCATTTGAATCCTCAAGGCTCAAAGGACCCTCATTATTCAGTCTTATTTACAGCTCCTACAAAAGCAGAGTTTAAATCGTTAGCGGTTTACTTTGCGTCTTCGAAAACTAAACTGCGTTCTATTTTTAACGTTCCCTCTTCCGGTACGGTTGTCACAGATCCAAATCTGTCATTTGTTCTCATACGTCTTCCTCTGTCACAGGTTTTAGAAACACACCAGGAGTTATTTTACGATTGTTTGTTAAACCTTGGAGGGTTAAATGACAAAAGCTATCAATTTAAGTCGTTAATGATTATTTTTGGACACTCCGTGATTGTTCCTCGCTGTTGAATAATTGGATTTGGAATTTATAAATGTTTGCTGTTGTCCGGCTTCCAGTGTGTTTAATTGCGCAATGTTACCGGCTAGATTAATCAATGCAAATGAGTAAAACGGTAAAACCGTTGTTTAATCATTACTATTTGCAGCTTTGCAGTGTTTGTTTTGTGACTGGCAGTTTTTATCGCCCGGTTTACCATCGTACGTAACTACCAATCCACCAATGCCATCTTCTATTATAAAATACAAATTTATCATATGCAGAACGTCAAAAAATAGCTACCTATTCCAATAAATCTCGTTTAATAATGTAATTTATTGCGATAGGTTTTCATAAACGTGAAATTATTATAAAGAGTTGCAAAACTGCAGTTACCGGTAAGTTCCAACTTCCCAACATAGTTGTGCGTAACGTCCATTCGAGTACATTGTTGTTGCCGAGATTCGGGTTTTGCGGCCACTTTACAGCTACTACACATGTGTACAGAACCTCGTGAACGTAATCGCTCGGAACGGTCTTCGCTAATGTTTTCACTTACGCAACGCTAGTTCGACGACCCAAACCGTTTTTGGTCAACTGTTTGTTTATGGTTTTTGTGTATGGGTCTCACCTTGAATTTTACGGCTGTCTGCCTTTTTAGCCTAAATTTTTTATTGGAAAGCTATGGGTTTAATCAATTAATTGGTAAACCCTCGCCCACCATGGTAGATATACCGTATTTAGTAAACGCCTTGTTCGTTTTATGACTTGACTCATCCTTCCCCATTTTGGTCGGTGTCATTAGATGTGCTAGCAGCAGTTAGATCAGTGTCTGCTTTGATCAATGTATACCTAAAGTTTTGTCTGTGAATCACAACATACGCTGCTTCTTTAAGTACCTTTAAGATTTTCAGGGAATATTCTCTTACTCAGAGATTAGCTAACATCCTGCCACTATTTTCACTGCCACGCGATCTTTAAGCCCAAGTTGTTTCTATACATAAAGCATCATCACTTCTTATAACTAAGCTTTCAACTTCCGAAGAAAAACGAAACGTTTCCACATCACTTGTAAAGTCAGAATTTGCATCATCATCATTGATTTTCCGAAGGGGCTTGAGACCGCGAAGTAAAGAGCCATCGAAAAATCGTCAAAGCTACTCGGGAACTGGGTCGAGGGTGGTTGGAATAACTACCAAGATCTTAGCTTACGTGATGTAACCTTTCACACTAGAGAAATAAGTCATGGATTTGTTAGTTCCTCAAGACCCTTTTGTTATGAAAACAAAATCGCCTTATAAGTCGAAATTGTTTTTGTAATTCTTCAATTTCTGAATGAATAACATTATCTTATCAAAACATGTCAAGGTTTACTTTTATTTCATGCAAAACGTTTCATTCATGAATTTGCAAGTTGAAGAAAATTTACGAATTTCTAAGTGCAATACCTACTATTATTCTGGTTGGCTCGTTGCCAGAGCTCTGTTTCAACTGAGTCGTCACTTATCTCGTGCTGTGCATCATCGACTGCCTGTCGGATATTGTATCCTCCTATAGTGGGACAAGAAATAATTTCAATTTATTTTCCTGACTTTACATAATTATATTGGTTTAGCTTTCTACGCAATCGTAACAATTTTATGAATCGCCTAGTACTTATTGTGTTAAAGACACATTTCAGTAGCATTGCTCAGTATCCCAAGGTTTCTTAGTATAACTACCGATGCCAGATGCTCTATTTTTATTATTGTAAAATAAATCAACGCAGGAAATGAGTTTAGTATCCATGTGTTATTTACGATCCCTCCACAATGTAAAGAGATTTTCTTTCATGTGTTATTTTATTTATCATCTCTGGTCGTCGATCCAAATCCGACCAATTAAGGGCAAATAAATAGAAACTTACAAATTAATGTTAGAACCAATTAATTCTACATCTATCCGCAAGGTTATCAAATTGCACGCACAATTGATTCTTATTGTGTGTTATTTTATTGCACACTGATAGATAAGGCTGGCACTTTTAAGTACCTACTCCTTGTACATCGTAAAGTAAATCGCTATATATACCCGCTGGGTAGATAGGTACTTATTTTTAATACCATGCTAAAAACCCCTTCCCCCTGTCCTCTCTCTTCCTATTTTGGTGTGCCCGACAGGATCCTTAATGGTCTCATTAAGTTTTAAGTTACCACCTAAATACACATTGTGGAATGCAATAAATTATTGAACATTGAGAAAATAGTATTTGCAGTAAAAATTTTAAGTTACAGGAGTCCTCGAAAAATAGATATTAGATTTTATTATTAGAGAATTTCTTCACAATGTTGATTCAGTTTATCATAATAAAAGCACAGTATAAATATTGTCTCGTTCATTTTTCTTAATGCATCTTATTCTATGTAGCCTTGAGTAACTCCAATATAAACAGATAACGCTATTTCCACAAGACATTTACGAGCTGCGTGTACTTCTGTGCGCCAAAATTTACGAGTCCAATGTTAACGTGAAATGTTTATACTACGCTCAGTTTCATCCGCTCACCATCACAACAATAGAATGTAGGTAAATAATCAGATTACGGCGATCCTAATTAACTTCACCATGACCCAATTAATACACCACGAGAAATTCCACAGTTTTCTTTGTTACTATTAAACATTTTCATTCACAAGATTATTTTGAGAGGATGCGTGAAAAACATCGGCTCAACTTGTATACTATACAATGATCGTCACGATCTGGCTCGCCTCCAAATAAAAGAGCGATAAAATTACAGACCACTACAATAAAATTTAAACTTGCGCCTCCCATGAGAGCCCTTCTAAATTCGCCATACAGCTGACCTATTTCGCGTTCAATCTGGCACGATCCAGTGCTGGTTTGTTTATTCGAGGGCAACGCTTTTATAATGGGATTTTAGTGTTCGTTACTATGATTTACGAATAATATATTCTGTGCGAAAAGTACACACGGTGGTATCCAATACATGGTATTTTCGGCTACCGACGCCAACATACTCTAATTTCGAAACATTTTAGGAGCTTTTAAACATTATGAAATAAACGGTAAAACAAAGTGCTATCAAAATGAGTTCGCGGGACTATTACAAGGTGTCTTACATGAGCAAAGGGGCTGAGCGCTCCAGGCACTCGATGGACCATGACGTTCTGGACAACGACACGGAGTTCAACGCTAACCAGTTCAAACTATACGATGACTTCACGACAGACCTTCGCATCGCCTTTAACCCTCTCAGGCGGAACTTCCACGACATCACCAGGACTGATATGATGAGGAGAAGGGGAGACCCCAACGATTCTGGTGTCGATATGGAAAATGGCAACCCTCGTGAAGATGTATCAACTTCTAATGATAGTGACTTGGTAAGTATTTGTAGGAGTCGTCTAGTAGCCATAATTTTAATTATCTTTGGATTTTGTTTTGAACCATTCAAAGTGTTATTTACCATAGTTAATATATCGATGAATTTAATACCAACATGCGTATAAAATTATGCAAGCACTCCATACGCTTTAGAATCATACAGCGTGAAGTTTCTCGTATAACTTGTTGTTGCTTTATCTCGCTTGAGTTCAGAAAGAATTGAGTGTATAAAATTTTGCAATTGGCTGGAGCTTTCGAACTGAAATATTTTTAACGCGATCCATTTTAGCAGGATTTATTTTTATTTTTATGTTGTATGTGTTAAATAAAAATGATTGGTAACTGAAATTATATCTGGTGTGATCAAAACATTACATTTATTATGACAAATCTAGATTTAAACATCCAACCAATATACAACAGCAATATATAAAATGCAAATCTGTGTCGTCCGGGGCAACGCGCGCCGGATCGAATACTACAAAGTACAATTAGAGATGGCCGGCGCCATTCATTGTGTCCGGCCGGACGGTAGCGCCTCGTCTAGCTATTGTCCGGCCTCTGCGCCAATCGGCAGTGGTAACTTGAGACAATGCTCTATGACACAATCACTTGATTTGGACACAAGGAAAGGGGCAATACTTTGTAGGGTTCGTCATGATTCAGGCAATTGAATATTTAAGACTCATCAAAGAAAACAAATTATATCGTCCAAGTGAGCTTTTTGTAGCATAGATTCATAACGACCAAAAACTAAGAAAAATAAACAAATACTTTATCCGAAGAACATGCGTTATTGGCAGCTGTTTCTTCTAACTAACTCGGTGTTTGGTTAACCTACGTAAACTTCCTCAAAACAACTATCAAGGTACAAACCACCCCTCAATTAGGTAGTCCAATCAAAACAACAAACTGGCTTATATACGACGATCCCAAACTTCCGTGTTATAAATTCATATACCATGTCCAAACTTGTTATATTCCCATTCACTGACCTGATTCAATCATTCTCATCTTACGTGTCATGAAACTTACCATCCAAGGGGAACTCGCAAATAGGACGTTATGACGTAAGCAGTAAGACTAACACTATTACATTGTGACTGTGACTCATTGCAATGTTATACGCATTAGCCCCATACGGGTGGTCATACATGACACACAGACATAATGCGACTCCATATTTGTACTAGTTAATTAAGAATTATGCTTTTATTTGGTAACATTATCCACAATGTTTGCACAATGAATCTTGTTAAATCAGTCAGACAAACGTGCATATTTTTCCTTGAAATAAATGATTAATTTTTCCGTTAACTACACTTTATTGAAACGCATCATATTACGTATTCAAACTCCGTTATAACTCGCATTGTTGACTGTTAATGTAGTAACCGTAGCGTTTATGACGAAGGTTCATTTAATAACTTGGCACAATGTCGCCCCTGCCTTGCCACTCTGGTAATTAAGGATATTGCACGCATGGTCTCGCCCCGCGCTCGCGCTTACTTTTTTCAAGCCAGGGGAACCGGTAATTTAACCCGTCCATAAATAAATACAATCTTAAGTAGGTACGCCACGGTTACACTGCGACCGACTGGCCTTGACCATACTTGTAATTAAGTGTACTGCACATTTTGGGCAGCATTCGTCTTAAGCTGATTACATCATTACTACAAGTCCTTAACCTTGACTTATTTAACCTTAAACGGCCTGACATTTAAATTACTATTTTTCCATTTGTTGCAGTTGGAGAACGAAGTGATGGTAGATCCCTGGAGCAGCATGGACTCCTCGAATTCACCGTTAACTGACTCCGGACCCTCGGCAAGTGAAGACTGCACACCCTCCACTTCGAGCGAACCCCCTCGCGGGCCTCTAGACGCGTCCTCCCCTCTTTCGCCCGACTCGCGCCGCTTACCCGACCCAAAAGACACCAAAACCAAGATCGTCCCCAAACACATTCCCCCAAAGTCATCCGACAAAGCGCGCTCGCGAGATCTTACCCTTGAACTAGAGACCCTAGAGCCCGACCTTCTCTCTCGCCGCCCGCATTTTCTTGACGAAGATTACCAGCCGCCGTCCAAGTCCAACATCGAATGCCGAATCCCCAAGCCGCACTTCCTCGACCACTCGCCGTCGCCCGATGAATTCGACGAACGCAGTGACATCACAAACCCGAACTTCCTGGACGATGATGTCGAAGGCGACGACAGTCAAGTACAAAAGAAGGCTGGCGCTCTGCCAAAGCGGCCACAGAAAAACCAGGTTTCCACTTACTCCAGTTCAGAAGATCGACCACACAGAACAAGTTACCGAAGTACTCTACATTATGGGTTAGAAAGTGCGGCACGATCGAGTGAGCGAGACAAAAGAGCTTCCCAACTGTACCGGGGGACCTGGCCAGGAGAACGCGATGTCTGGACAGGTCATGACTCCGCCAGCGTTCGCAGTTTCTCTAGTAACGGTTCCGCAGAGGGAACGAGACCTTCGTCTAACTTAGAAAATAAGATGGAATGCGTTTGTTCCTTAATTTCGCTTTTAAGTCTATCACCAGAAAACAACGCAGACTTGAGCGGCCCTTTGTTGGATATGAGCAGATCTGTTGAAAGTTGCATCGCCATGCGGCAAGCAGGATGCATTCCGTTACTAGTTCAGTTAATACATTCGAAGGTCCCTAGAGAAACTCGAGACCGCGCGGCGAAGGCGCTTCGTAACATAATCCACACACAGACTGACGACAAAGCAGGACGAAGAGAAGCCAGAGTTTGGAGATTGTTGGAGCAAGTTAGAGAATACTGTTACGTATTAGAAGACCTTGTGGAAATGAGAAAAGAAGGAAAGGAGGTAATAGAAGATGATGCGACTAAGCATCCGAGTCAGAGCGTCGCAGCTCTGATGAAATTATCATTTGATGAGGAGCACAGACATGTGGTGTGTCAGTTGGGAGGACTGCAGGCGCTGGCTGCGCTAGTGAGCGGTGACCAGGCGGCACACGGCAGCAGAACTGATGACAACACGTGCTTGACTATGAGGAAGTACGCCGGAATGACATTAACGAACCTCACCTTCGGAGATGGCAACAACAAGTCATTGTTGTGCTCCTTCAAAGACTTCATGCTAGCTCTGGTTGAGCAGCTGGAGTCACCCAACGATGATATGCGACAGGTATGTAAAGCAATATTTTGTAAAGATTATCCGTGGCTGGCGTGAATATGTTGACATGTCTAAAATAGCAATTTTTCAGGACGGCCATTTTAAAGGTTTGAACTTTTCTGGTAAATCGGTAAATTAGTTTACAGTATGTGTTTGAGTTGTTTTAGGGGTTAAGTTGATGTAACAAAATATCAATGTTCGTTAACAAAACCATGTGAATCGTTAATTTGACATGTTGTTATCAAGTAAAACACGTAAAAATGCGAGATGTTGACATAATACCATAGGCGATTGCTCCAAAAGTTATTTATATTTTGAGCTGTAATTTTTTTTTTCATATAAATTCCTAATGCGTAGAACGTATTAAGCCTATTAAAAAAAACATACACGTCGAGATGTCAATGTATTCACGCCAGCCACGGATATTTCAATATGAATTGGATATAAAAAGTAACAACATTAACATTTTGACATAGAACATAACATAAAATGTAATACTTTTACAGGTAACAGCAGCCGTGCTGCGAAACCTTTCCTGGAGAGCAGATACCAACAGCAAACAAGTATTAAGAGAAGTAGGAGCCGTCAAAGGTTTGACAAAAGCCGCGATGACGTGTCAAAAGGAGGCCACGCTAAAGTCGGTCCTCTCCGCCCTCTGGAACTTGACAGCTCACTGCTCAATGAACAAAGTAGCCTTGTGTTCCGTTGAAGGAGCGCTAGGCTTCCTTGTTGATATGCTCAGCTACAACTCACCCACAAAAACACTAGCTATAGTGGAAAACGCAGGTGGCATCATGAGGAACGTGTCGAGTCACATCGCCGTCCGCGAAGATTACAGGCAAATTCTCCGGGAGAGAAATTGTTTGAGTGTCTTACTGCAGCACCTCAAGTCTCCGAGTCTCACTGTGGTCAGCAACTCGTGCGGCACGCTATGGAACCTGTCCGCGAGGTGCCCACAAGACCAGCAGTTCCTATGGGACCACGGCGCGGTGCCTATGCTTAGGAGTCTTATCCACTCTAAGCATAAAATGATAGCGATGGGCTCAAGTGCCGCCCTCAAAAATTTACTCAATTCCAAACCGGGTAAAACTCACATAATCTCCCTGGATACGACCGCTAGAAACATGAATCTACCAGCTCTACCAACATTAGGAGTTAGGAAACAAAAGGCTTTAGAGCAGGAATTAGACCAAAACTTGGCCGAGACTTGTGACAATATTGAACCAGCAACATCTCCATCGACAAGTAACAGAGAAGAGAAGAATCTCTTCACGGCCACGGAAAGACAAATCGCCATGAATTTAGAAAGGCATAGGATGACGTCGAGTTCACCTCTCATGGGTACATTAACATCACAAATATCTTTAAGTCACAGCGCACATTTGGCGAGCTATTTGAGCTGCAGTAACACTTTGCTGAAGGGTGCTTTAGTCACCCGTTCAAACACAGGCAGTGCGGGTAACGTCAATAGATCAGAGAGCAAGGACTCAGTCACCAGCACTCACTCAGACTCTGTGTTTGACCGAGTCACGCGCACCGGCAAGGTACCTGTACCCACGCCCAGAAATAAAGACCTGATGAAGAGTGAAATGACAGGCGAATCGTTCAAAGCGGCCTCGAAACAACACAAAGACAACTTCCTTCTTTACCCCACGCAACCTCCAATTCCTCCGCCAAGAAGTACCACAGAAATGAGAACAAATTATACAGAATCCGGTTTTGACGTCGACCAGGATTCTTGCGACCAGCCCATAGACTTCAGCAGGAAATACTCGGAGACCAAGAACACCGAGTCCGAGGTTGAAAAGCCAAAGACTGAAAACAAAAAGTATTCGAAGAAGGACAGTCCTACGACCTATGGGGATTACCAAGAGACTGATTTGGATCAGCCTACGGACTACTCCCTACGTTACGCTGAACATCAATCAGAAACTGGGTCCGATATGTCAGAACCTGCAGGCCCATCAGTTCACGAGGACACCATCAAACACTTCGCCACAGAAGGAACTCCTTACGAGACACCAGCGATATTCTCAACAGCCACCTCAATGTCAGATCTTAGGGTGATCGGCAAAGACAATAAGAAAGCAGCAGCGACCGCCAAACCAAACCCCGAAGCGATGACGCATTCAGACGAAAAGGACACTTGTTCCATCGAGGACCCGCCGAACCATGACAACGATAGGGCAGCAACAACTCCTCAAGCGTCAGGACCGGAACCTATTCCCGAAAAACGAGGAGTTTTCGATACCAAGTTCAGTTCAGGCATGATAAGCCCCGAGAAACCAGTGAATTACTGCGATGAAGGCACTCCGGGGTACTTCTCGAGGGTCAGCTCTTTGAGCAGTCTTGGCGAACCGACTGAGGAAGACAGTCTAGCTAAGAGAAACGCTATGGCGACCATTAACGTGGACCCGAGCCCTCCCGAGCAAAGTACCAGCAGTTCTGCTAAGGACAAAGAAGGTAATCGATTGTTTTTCGTCCCAAGTAATAATGAAAATGATGTTAACGGAAAAATAAAGACTCAACGGGATAACACAAAAATGTATCCATCCTAACTTTTTCTTAACTTTCTCTAAATCCAATGCTTTATTCTTCTAATCCACATCATCATCATCTTATCTTAAACTTGGATATATCTTAGACTTATTTTAACAATAATGTTTTGTAATCACAAGCTACGTCATATACGACCAACTTTCAATTCCATTGCAACCAAAATACATCTAGGTATTTTTTTATTATTACAAATGATCACTCAAAAATTAACTTTATCTACGTAACGCTAAAAAAGATAGTTGAATACGTGACTATGAATGTAAATGATTTAAGATTCTGAATTCAAGTATAATACAAAAACTGACAATAACTAACGCCTTCTAAATCTTCCCAGGTTCCAAAGCAGTAACATTCGCAACTGAACCCGCGTCAGTGTGCGAGAGCTCCTCGCCCGTGTCGGCCAGGGCTTCGCCCCCGCCGCAGCGCTTCATAGAGGACACGCCCCTTATGTTCTCTCGCACCAGCTCGCTTGGCTCCCTGCCAGAGTGCTCCCAGCAAGATGACCAGGGATCTGTGCTGTCTGAAGTTAGGTAAGCGATGGTGCAGTTACATATTCTTTAGAAAAGCTCATCCAAATTGAGATGCTGAATGAAGATTTTTGGGTATATTTATAATTATAATAATAACTACAAGCAAAGTTTATAAGTAACCGCAATGTACTATATTGCTCGCGTGTGCCCGAAAGTAATGAATATGTGTTGAAAGTTTATAAGAGAGAAGCCACGTGACAGATGGCGGGTCGAGCTGGACAAAACCAACAAGTTATGGCCTGCGTACACTGGTGGACGGCAGGGGAGAGAGGATTTTAAATTTATTAATTGAATTTAAGAGAGTTTATCCTACAAGTTGGCAACGTCGTAAATGGCTGCCAAATATTTACCTATTTTGATTAATTTAGCAATATTACTGAATGGAATTAAGAAATGTGGCTAACTAGGGAACTAAAATATTGATTATTATGAAATGCAATAATTAATATCGTAATACCGAATATTTAGTTTTAGATGTAAAAAAGTATTTGGCAACTTTCCAAATGCCTTTTTTACACCTAAAATTGTTACAACATCAAATTCAGTGTTATAATTGCAATTAATTATTAATATTCTAGGGAACTAGTTAGCCACATTTCTTATTTCCATACAGTAATATTGCCAAATTAATCAAAATAGCGAAATATTTGACGTCTATTTGCGACGTTGCCCACTTTCAAAATAAACGCTCTTTATACTTATCCAATCAAAATAAGGTATAAATTTCAATGCTCGGTGATCGAGCTTGGAGCATCGCAGCGCAGTTTTCTTTGGAGCAGCAAGCAATGCAATATATACCTTATTTCCATTGGATAAGAAGTATTAAATTGAATTGATAAATTTAAAATCCTTTGCCGTCCCGTCCGCCAGTTTGCGCAGGCTCTAATGGTCCACATTAGCAGAAATAACGGAAGTCGTAGGGGAAAGCCAGCCTTTGCTTAGCAATGGGACGCTCCAGGTTGTCAGTAACCAGTAAATCTCTCCGCAACAACACTGTTAAGCATAAATTGTCGCTTTTTTCCATGGAGGAAGACAGAGACCAAACGCCACCTGCTACGCTCCTTACATACTCCTTTTGCTTCGCTTACGTTCATACATCAGGTCATACACGCACGCCGGTTGCGAGCAGAGCGTACCTGACCTTTCTGAAGAACATCACCAATAAGGTCACTATAATAATATGTCCTTCTAGAGCGTCCCCTTCTTCCGGCATAAAAAATAAATATAATTCTTATGATTAATGAATAAGTTGTATTATTCCAGCCGGCTGACGTCAGGCTGCATGTCTCCGAGCGAGATCCCCGACTCGCCCGGCGCCAGCGCGCCGCTGTCGCCGCGCGCGCGGCCCGCGCCCGAGTCGCTCACCGCGCTGTCCACGCCGCCGCAAGGTACGAGCACAAATCATACCATTATAATATTCAAGGAGTAAATGAAATAAGGAGCAGGAAATACTTAATTTCATAAAAAATTGAGTGTTCCTTCTGAGATTAGGGCTTAATGAATGACAAAGACGACGGTGACCAAGTTGATTTTTTGGCCGCGTATACACCACAGTTTTGCTAGAACAAACGTTGTTCAGACCATGGTCTACTACCATTCTACAGCATCCAATAAAAAAAAAACATAATTGGTTTTTGAAAAAACACAAAAAAGATAAAGTTTAAAATGTTAAGATTATCGTTACTCCCTACAAAACTTGTACTCGATAATGTGTAAGCTGTGGTTACCTGTAATTGAGTGTGCGTTACAGGATAATGTAATAAAACTAAGTTTTACTATTGTAAAAGATAATTTGTAATGTAACTCGTTGGTAATCCATAAATAAATAATAAAACAGACACCACGCACGGAACACAGCATTGTCTACAGGGAAATGTACCTCCATAAACGAAATTTCGTAAGCAGTAGATAATTTTGATATTTTAAACTTCTTTTTTCAAAAACCAATTATGTTTTTTTTTTTAATTGGATGCTGTAGAATGGTAGTAGACCATGATCTGAATAACGTTTGTTCTAGTAAAACTGTGACTCAAATTTCACGGTGTATTCATAGGCTATCGTCCATTTGACACTTGAAACATATATGGTTCAAAATGTACAAACGAGAACTTATACAAATAGTAATTGCTATACGCTACGCATATTACGACACGGATCTTTAAATTTTCGCGTTCACAATTAACAATTGAACTGCGAGCATACGCTACAAAGTAAATATCTAACCTTTTAATTCTATTCCTCAGAGCCCGCATGCGTCGGTTCAGTGTTCGAAGAACGCGTGTCCCGGTTCCTGGTGGAACATACTCCGGCGCAGTTCTCTGCAGCCACGAGTCTGAGCAGTCTCACCATTGATGATGAGCCTAAGCTGCCCAAGGTAAATCAACAGTCTGTAAATGTCCATTGGTGACCGTGAATGTTCTGGTTTATCTCAAAAGTGAACGGACATAATCAAGTTCCAATTACGCTTAAAGCAAGCAGTCTTCCTGCTGAGTATCCTGATTTCGTACTACTTGACAAAGTTCGTTACCTGATGGAGTTTTAGAAAAAGTGTGGCTGTCTCTTTAAAGCTGATTTTCTACTAAAACTCACACAGGTACGAGTAACAGAGACGTCAGGCAGTCTTTTTAACTGACTTCAAAAAAAGGAGGAGGTTCTCAATTCGACTTTATTTTTTTATGTTTGTTACCTCAAGAACTTTCGACTGGGTGAACCGATTTTGATGATTATTTTTTATTTGAAAGCTGGTGCTTCCCGTGTGGTCCCATATAAATTTTATTAACTTTGCTTGGATGTTTTTTGAGTTGGGTTCAATAATACGTATTTTTTTCCCATATGGATGATATCTTAAGTTCCTGTTACTGTTATTTACATAGCAGGTAGTGGTATTCGAATTTGTGTGGGGTAGGAACCACAACTAAAAACTGAAAAATAAAAACTTTTAACAAAAAAAATCAACCGACTTCCAAAAAAAACACTACAAAACATGACTTCAATTTCGGAAGTCGGTGGCAAAAAACGAAAATTGAAAACCAAAGACACCGACTACCGAAATAAAATTTATTTTTCGCTTTGTAGTGTTTTTTTTTTTTGGAAGTCGGTTGATTTTTATTGTAAAAAGTTTTTTTTTTTTAAACTACATTGAGCTATAGCCCGAGTACTTACCTTTGCCCTAGTAAACTGAACACTGATGGAAAGACTTGTGCGAAAGGACAGCCGTTGGGGTGAAGTGGTTCTTAGCTTCGCAATCCATTTTAATTGACCCGTTCTTGTGACATCCAGTTTTTGTTTCATTTCAGCAATCGCTGAAATTGCTATCAAGAGTTACTCATCTAGAAGAGATCGGCAGCTCATCGCCCAGCAACAACCCTGATGACGTCTTACAGGATAATAGAAATAGGTGTGTACATATTTTATCACACATACATGTAGTTAACACATAATATAGCTTAGCACTAAAATGTGCTAAAAATGAAGGGGAGAGCCGACCCTAAATAATGGGATAGGGCTAGGCAGAGAGAGAGAAATAAATAAATAATAATTTTGCATTGTTTTTTCAGAGACCAATTCCGGCCATTGCCTTCAGCGAACCTCATTGCTAATGAACCTATGAAAGGTAAGGGTAAATCTTATAAATTGAAATTAATATTATTTCACCTTTACTGATAAAACTATTATTACTAAAAAAATAAAAAAGGATAATAACGAATTTTCTAATTCATGCTATTTCAGAAAATCAAACCCCAGGCGAGGTGTGCAAAGTGTACTTCACGGAAGACACGCCCGCCATCCTATCGAAAGCGGGCAGCAACTCGAACCTGTCCGCGCTGTCCGTCGACTCGGCGCCTGCGCCGCCGTCCAACGACCTGAACGACACGCACGACACGTCCGACAGTTCCAATTTGAGCGACGCGGGCGACTTGCTGGAGGAGTGCATACAGAAGGGCATCGCTAAGGTATGTAGCGCTTTATTGGTGTTTGTCGCGCGACGAATAAGACACGTCTGACAGAAGGAATCGATAAGTATGTCACACGATGTATGCGACTTTTATGAAATACTAAACTAAATAAATATTTAATAGACAAATGCTACTATACGATTGACGAATTCCTAGTTGGCAAAATTTCATATGACTGACCATTTTACGTATTTATGTTTTATTGTAATATTCTTATACATAATTATGTCTAGTAATATTACAATATAATTTATCTTGTTTTTAATTTCTATTGATATTACTTAATTTTATTTCATGTAATGTTTAACCTTTCAACTGTCATTAACGAGACACAATAGAATTTTAATTGTTATCCACCTTAATGAGGCGTCGTAACAGATGATGGGTTAACTTAATTTCTAATATTTTAATTTAACAATGCATGCTAAAGGGTAGATTTTGAGCTACCATAAAATATTTTTAAGACCCTGTTGTATCACCAAAAATCGCATTAATAAAAACTTTTAACTTTTGGTAATGTGAAACCCACTGGGTCTTCCTACATATTTCTCCCTCCTAAATAATTTAATGCCAATTTTAGGCATTTTAGCAGTAGCTTTGAAGTTTTTGATAAATTAATAACACTGAAATATCTTGTTTTCAGGTGGTGAAGAACAAAGGTCCGTCATCTGACGTGTCCTCGATCAATCCGTACAGAGATGAAGTATACGTAAGTATACTAAGTATTGACACAGATCAAGATGAATACAAATGGGATCACTCCGCATTTAAGGTATGAAGCTACAGGTAGGTACGCGGCGGGCTCGACTTGTCGAATTCAGTGGGTGTAATGTAGTCAGAAGAGAGTTACGCGATAGAAAGAGAGGCAACTTCTAAGTGAATATAACTGTATTATAGTTTGACCAATACCGCTGTACCGCGCCTTAGGAATACGCGGGGGGCAGGGGGCAGTGGTGACCAACGAGCGGCGGGCGGCCTGCACTGCTCCCCGTCTCGCCGCGCGCCTTCCTAAGGCGCGGTACAAGGTGTTGGTCAAACTATAACGCTGTGCGACCTGAATTGTACTCTATTATGTCGTAGCAAGAGTCGCTTTTTATTTAAATGATTTTGCGGAGTGATCCCTCTGTACTAATCTGTGGTATTGATAACAGAATATATATTTACTAGCGACCCGCCCCGGCTTCGCACGTGTATAAACCGGGTTATTATACATATAAACCTTCTTCTTCAATCACTCTATCTATTTAAAAAAACCGCATCAAAATCCGTTGCGTAGTTTTAAAGATTTAAGCATACATAGGGATATAGGGACAGAGAAAGCGACTTTGTTTTATACTATGTAGTGATATTTCATAAAATGGCCAGGCTGCGTAAATACAAAGGTGGATGCAACACAGACACCCATAGTCTGTGCTAAAAAAGCGGATTCAATGCAGAAATTCGTAGTATTATTTCCCTTAGATTATAAACTATCGAAAAATTTTGAAATGTAAAACATTTCAAAAATTTTCGATAGTTTATAATCTTTAGGTTAGAGCTGTGATCAAAAGCGCGTGCAACGAGCGAGCGGTGCTGCGACAGTGGCCGGCGAGCGGTACTCCCAAGTTGCTCGCAGCTAGGCAGATTATTTAGTAGTTTGATACATGCAGTGTAGATAGAGCGAGTATTTAAGCTGTATTGCAGTGTTTTTGTTAAAACAATGTCTTTCGGAGCCGATCACACAGGCAATTTTCAAATGTATGTAGTGTAATCGTGTTTGTAATACTTAATTCGTACGGACGCAGCTGCGTTACAGAACAGCTACTGTCTGACTTGCATCCGCCTTTGTATTTACGCGGTCAGGCCATTAAAAAAGTTTTAGAACGAAAGAAAGAAAGAAAAATAGGTTTATTTGTCACAGAAATACGTGCATACATAAAAGACAAGAGTAATCAGAGAACAACACAAAGTACATAACAAATCACGAGCATAGAACAGAAATTACTTAGGCGGCAGCTGCACGACATGACTGCGACAAGAAGGCTTCCACTCAGCATGATGCAGTGCTATGGGGGACCCACAGCACAGCGCTGATTTTCAGTGGTCACCCGAAAAAAGAAAAGATGTACGGAAATCAAGTCGACATAGGTCAAAGGTGTATGCTATTTTGATCTCTGTTATCAAGTATTTAAGTATAGATTTCTATGCAATAAGTCCGCTCAGTGCCGTAGCTTCTAAAGGTATTATGTGTCTTGACTTGATAAAAAAAGAAACTGACAAATATACTAAATAAAACTTTGTTTTTACAGAGATCACTGCCGCCATACTTGCGTTCGTCCACGGAGACTGTCAGAATGTCTCATGAATTTGCCAGGAATGTTCATGACAGGTGAGAAACAAGGAGACAGAACTAATTAAATAAAAAGAATTGTGTAGATAACTAAATGGTTACATAAAGCTTAGCACATAGAGAGACTTAGTTGTCTGTCGAACATAGATGCACATAGAGAGATATAGTTGTCTGTCGAATGTATCGTGTAACTTTTCCGAGCTGACATTTATATTCTTATTGGTAACAATACACAATCGGAAAAATAATAAATTCGCACTAATGGTGCTCAATCTCTTTATTCTTTGACTGGAAACGAAAATCCGAAAGGTGAAATTTACGTATTTTATGACCAATATTGATAAAAACCGTTTTTTTTAACCTTTTGACCGCTTGTGTCGCATTTATGCGACAAATATTTCCGTGCCCCTACCGCGCGTGTCGTATTTCCGCGACAGAAAACAAGTATGATTTTTACGTTCGATTTTCGTCCTATTAACTGCGTGGTACAACTAAAACCATTACTAAATAGATATATTTTATGAAACAATTACTTAAAATTATGTCTCGTCGCTCTAAGTTTTGAAAAAGCTTAAACAAAAATACGCAAATACAGCTTGGACTTTTCTTCGGTGTGTAACGCGCGTGTCGCATATATACGACCATAGGGATGGGATACAATGCAATGCGCATTTTAAAAACTAAATAACAAATAGTTAAATAATCAGGTATAATGCATCATTTTCAGCATAAAATAAACAGTGTCATACGAAATAAAGTTTATTTAACATATTGCCTTGTGTTATGAATTCTTTTACTTGTTTTTCATAAGAAAAATAACCCTCAGGATCTTTGTATTATGATAACATTTCACGTTAGTTCCCATCCCTAGACGCTTATGTTTGCAACAAATTTCTCTAGTTAGTCTAGCGCGGCTGTCGCATTAATGCGACCACTGCCTACGTCACAAGCGGATCAAACGAATGGATAATATTGTTCGTGGGTACACACATTATCGATAAAATAGTCACTTTTCAACAATGACTACTGAGGAGTTTTTTTATGTGTGTTCGCGGATAACTTCGTCGTTTATGAACTGATTTTGATGATTCTTTTTTTTATTGGAAAGGAGATATCCCAAGGGTAGTACCATGATAAGGAAACTAGGATCTGATGATGGCATCCCAGATAAATCGAGGGAACTCTTCAAATATTATAGGCAAACCTATAGCGATTTGGGTTTTTTTTATAGTAACTCGTGCAGTTGCTCTTGGAAAGCACCATTTGGTTAAGTGGAACTGATGATGAAGACCACAAATAGCCACCGGAACTACTCAATAATAAGTATTTCACGGGTTGCGATTCGATTACTTTAATATGGTTGCAATGCAATTTATGCTCGTCACAATGCATATGGAGAAGTGGAGCTGATGGTGAAGTACCAAGAGAACTCCTCAACGATGAACGTCCCCGCATCGGGAAAAGCAATATTTTGTAAAAGGTGATGAGCTGTTGGCATTAGGCTAATGAAACTTAGACAAATTACAAATTGACCCACTAAAAAGCGAGAAATAAAAACTTTTTTACAAAAAAACAAAAACAACCGACTTCCAAAAAACTACTAAGTACAAAGTAAAAAATAACTGAACTTTCGGAAGTCGGTGGAAAATAACGAAAATACAAAACCAAAGACCGACTTCCGAAATGTAAGTTATTTTTTACTTTGTAGTAGTTTTTTGGAAGTCGATTGTTTTTTTTTTTTGTAAAAATGTTTTTATTTAAATATTGTGATGTAATTCTGTTATTTACTATATTACTTATCTACATATCCTATTGATTGTTCGAATTTGGAACCGTGTTGAATGTTGTCCTTAGTCCTTACCATTAAAAAGGTATTGTGACAGTACCTACAAGTCGGACGTAGGCACTCGCACTCGAGTTCCTTATGGTGTTGTCTCTTACTGTGCTCCGGCGATGACACTCAGCGCGGCACGTTTGAGTTATGACGACGCCACGCGCCGGGCACGGTTAGATAAATCGAAGTCTGTCGGAGACTGGCGTAGGCACGTTTTTATAAAACTTATTTAATTGATGGGTGATAAGTTCCGTGTGGTGCCGGACGTAAAAGAATAGCACCATCCCATTTCTTGCCGTGGGTGTCGTAGGCGACTAAGGAACTAACTAGAGAATGGGCAGCAGCGTTCTCATACTGCTACCGCCAACCCGCCTACCAAGCTTGGCGATTATGGCAAAACCCCCCTCTTGGGGAGGCTTATGTCCAGCAGTGGACGTCTTTTGGCTGAAATGATGATGATGAATGGGTGATAAGTTCTTTGATGTGCATTTAAAAATATCTTGTTTATATTATACCTATCTGCTTTAAAATCCGTAGGTATGGACTTTAACGACTCTGTCTGTCTTTCTGTTGATTAGGGTGGTTAAATTAAGGCTGATTTAAAATAAAAACATAAAAAACTTTTTGACTATTTTTTTATCGATACAACGATTGGTCCTCCTTATTTATTGTAGGTATTATTTTGTCGATTTTTAGCCGCGCGCTAGGGGCACGCCAATTGATATTTGGCCAAGCGCTTAAAAGGTTAATGGTCAAAAGCTGGTGTCGTCACAGTGTCGCGAAATTAATGGTTTAGTCTCATTTCAAAAATGCCCAATGTGCCTAAAGAAGTTTTCACATAAAAAAAAAACTGTGATAGTTAATTGATTCTAGCGTGATCTTGCGGAAATCCATTATAAAATACAATAGATGTAGATATATGTATTTAGTAACCTATTCCGCTTAACTATTCCTAAAGAGCGATAAAAAACCCTGTAAGAAATCGACACGTGTTTCACGTCTCAACAAGGCATCCTCAAGATGACGATTGACTTGTCGCGAACCCGAATATGACGTGTTGCCATGCCGAGCACCGCACGCAGAGCTCTACTCTTTAGGAATAGTTAAATGAAATAGGTTACTAAATATATCTATGTCTATTGTATTTTTTAATATATCTGTCTGTATAATACATTACAGCGAAAGAATTTTCGCTGTAATGTATGTATACAGACAGTTTTTTTATATATTAGCGTCAAAATGTTTATGATGTGTTTGTCCACAGCCGCTCGGGCAGCCCCCCCCGCTCGGGCGCGCGCCCCCCCCCGCCCCCCCCGCCCCCGCTGCCGCCGCGCGCGCCGCGCCGCCCCGCGCCGCCGCGCCCGCCGCAGCCCGCAGACGGTACGTTGCCTTACCAGGCCGATGTCACATAACGAGCTTACGACAGAGTCTCACACAGATCAGTCAAACAAATATCGCTCTTAAAACCCGAACTTTCAACTAAAAAAGTCAAACAATTTTATTTCACACTAGCTATTGCCCGTAGCTTCGCCCGCGTGGATGTCGGAAAATATCCCACGGGAACGTACTACCGAGATTTCATACCTAATAGCCGAGGAAAAGGTCATTGACTCCTACCGCTGCGCCCGCATTGCCGTCAACCAAAATTACTTTGTTACGCGTAATTTTGAATCTGTGTTATCTTTTAAAGTATTAATTTAAATAAAAAGATGTCAAGGATTATCTTAATCTGTATTAAATGTCCAATTTAAATAACATATTTTATTGAGTAAGGATTGATATAATACTGGTCAAAATAACTTCGGAAATAACAATGAAATTTTTATGAAATTCTAAAAGATAAAAATGATTCCTGTCCATCCTTAGAAGATAGACATATGCTATCGCGGACTTTTTTGTTGAACTTTTTGAGATCTTCAATTCTGTAGAACATAAATTTGATGTATCTCTTACGGCTTACACGACGCACGCCAGTAAAGCTCCCAGTCGGCATGATTTTTTCGCCATATTTCAGACAATTTACACAACACCTTAATGAATTATACACCAAAACCTTTCGCATGAATCACTCCGTCAATTGGTGAAAATCGTCCGATAGTTTTTGAGTTTATCGCGTTCAAACAGACAGACATGGCGGGAGACTTTTTTTTATAATATGTAAGGATAAACCTATAAGGGCACTTATGAGACGTCAACGCTAGATGCACAGTTCTGGCGTTTCCTATGGAGACGAGCCGGCAAGAAACTCCACGATTACCCTTTTAAAAACTAGTAGTTCTGCAAACAGTAGACCTCTCGAGCACAAACTTTTTGCAATAATTACTAAACAGGATATTTACCATATTTTTTGTTTTAAAAATATGGTAAACTAGCTGACCGAACAGACGTTTTCCTGTTTCCTATAACTCGATCGCAGCGCCACCTACCGGGTCCAATTGTGAATCTAAACCATTCCCAGATCCCTTTGAACACACACAAAAAATTTCATCAAAATCGGTCCAGTCGTTTGAGAGAAGTTCAGTGACATACACACTCACAGAAGAATTATATATATAAAGATATCCCGTTTTAAATAACTTTAGTAGTATATTACAGCGCGATCTAGCGGTACAAAGGTCACTTGATGGTGCCATCAAGTGACCTTATTGTAAAACTAACATTAATATTGGTTTTTAAAGCCTCGCCTAGAAAAGCAAAGCGTCGTCTACTTTTATAATGAGAAGGTGGTCCCAGGTGCTCCATCAATCCCTACCTAGTAGTTAAAGGGGCCGATTCCACATGTAGAAATCTAAAAGTGAAATGAAATGAAAGTGAGCAATTTACTTCATTTTGAGGTGCTATTCTGCTCATCACGCCGAAGATCCTCATTAGATCTTCACCAAATTTTTATGAGACCAACTTAAAGTTACTACCTTTCAAATAAAAAAGAACCATCTAAATCGGATCTCATAAGGCGGAGATACGAGTATCTAGCAGCCCCCTTTTTGGAGGAAGTCAATCAAAAATTCCCGACGGCAAAAAAGATCTATCGTCTAGATCAGTTGTAAAATAAGACTTGTAGAAGAGTACCAACAAACTGACACACGTAAGAAAATTTTGCCAGACTTGAAGCAGAGTCGCTACACTCGCTCGGTCAATAACAGGTTTGTACAATATTTCTACATTCCAGTGATAATAGGTATGAGAGGACAGTGTAGGCCTGCCAACAAGTACCAGGTACTAAAACTCAATGTGCCATTATCTTTATCACTCTTGTTTATTTCGTCATGGCCGCGTTTTGATGTTGCTATGTGCTTCGTAATATTTCATAAGTTCCGTCAAGGTTGTAGAGTGTGTTATTATGATATAAATAAAAACTTTTTACAAAAAAAAACAACCGACCTCCAAAAATCACTACAAAGAGAAAAATAACTTTAATTTCGGAAGTCGGTGTCTTTGGTTTTGAATTTTCGTTTTTTGCCACCGACTTCCGAAATTAAAGTTATTTTTCTCTTTGTAGTGATTTTTGGAGGTCGGTTGTTTTTTTTTTTTTTGTAAAAAGTTTTTATTTTTCACTTTTTAGTTGTGGTACCTGCCCCACACAAATTCGAAAACCACTACCTGCTATGTAAATAACAGCTGTGACAGGAACTTATCATGTCATCCACATACTAAGTTGGAAAAAGTACGTATTATTGAAGTTAACTCAAAAACTATAGACGCAAAATTAATAAAATTTATATGGGACCACCTCGAGAGCATACCCTTACAAACAAAAAAAGAATTTTTAAAATCGGTCCACAATTGACGGAGAAATCGGTGGACATACATAAAAAAAATTAAAAAAAAACAAACATACGCGACGAACATATAACCTCCTCCTTTTTGGAAGTCGGTTAAAAAAATACTATTGAACGCAAACTACGTACCACGGTGCGATGTCGCGAACGCGACGTCTGCAAGGTGGCTTTGTATTGACCTAAGTAAATCTGTACTTTATAGCTATGCATGACATTGCAAAAGTGAGCGTTTTTCATGCAATGTTTTATCGACAGAGAGGCTCGCCACCCCAAGTTAGAATTTTTTTTCAGTTCAGAAGAAACTATTTGGATTCAATACAATTTTTAATAATTTGTCTTTGTCATTTTACAGGTCGGAGGTACGAAAGTCGTCTGCCAGTTAAAGCTGAAAGACGAGACAAACCGCGTCCTGCTGCCGCTGCCAACCTCGCGCGAAACGACTCTTTGTCATCACTCAGTCTCGACTCTTTCGGCTCCACCGACCGCGAGATCTTCGAAGAGACCGTGAAGGCTGGACTGTCGAGTGTCAATCCTAGAGCTAAGTATGCGTTTGATGACAGAACAAGAGCTCATTCAGCTGAAGGCGTTGCTGAGACTATAAGAAGGGATCGTGTACCACGTTCATTGGACCGTGCGCCTTTAAGGTCTCGTGATATCGAGCCAGAGTTGCCGGCCCTCGCCCGCAGCAGTCGCCCTCGCCGGCGACGGTCGCGCGACCCGGACGTGCGCACGTCTTTGTCGCACGCGTCGCCGCGACTCGAGCGCAGTACATCGCTCTCGTCGCTTAGCAACGACTCCTTTGGGTCTACTGACCAGGAGGTGTTTGAACGTAGTGTGAGAATTGGTATGTCAAGAGCTAGTGGAAGTGCGCATAGTTCTGGGGCAAGGAGACGAGGGCGTAGTGACGACAGACTTGAAGCGTCGAGGCGTAGACGTGGCGGCGGAGGAGGCGGAGCTCTCGCTCGCATGGGCCCCGCACGTGCGTTACTAGAAGAAGTTATAGCGCGCGGGGCCCGGGGGCCCGGCGGGGCCCGCGGGGCGCGGCGGCCGCCGACAAAAAACGTGTCCCCGCCGTCTGCGGCCCGCGCGCCCGCAGGCGGGGGGGGACTCATCACCCGCGCCACACCTGGCTCTGACGGCACCACACGCGGCCAAGACGCTCGTTCTAGTGACGTCACGGCCGACCCCGCACCCGACATGACAGCTTCGACCACGTTACACCGCTCCAACGAGTGCCTCGCGCCGCTATCAGCTAACACGACGCTCGAATCGGAACCGCCCGACGAACTCAACCGCTCCAATGAGTCCTACGCCGAAGTGTTAGACGGAGAATGGAGTGACGGCGAACATCCGCGCGATGCGTGCGACGGAGGTACTCTGACACGCCACAGCAAGAACAAGAACAAACTCGAATGGACTGACATCAAGTGCACTGAAATAAAACCACTAGAAGACCTTCCCTTACACATCGACGACGTATCTAAACGAAGCACCGACACATGGAACGACAACACATGTCCTGATGACGTCACGTTCCCTACCATCAGCGGTTCCGTACACATGGTGTCCTCAATACGCAGTGAGGTAGCCGACCATGCCATGATGTTACCCGATCTACTTGAAAAGAGCGAAGCACCCACCATGTCGTTCTCACGTCCAGATTTAACGAACAAATTGGAACTAGACAGAAATATGCCACAATCTCCGCTAGTTATGATGATGGATAGCAGATTAGAGGCTGAACGATTGATGCTGGAAAGTGTACCTGAACCGAGCTTCACATCTTTAGTGGACGATGGCCAACAGAACTTTGACTCGATCCTTTCAGCTGCTATAGAGAAAGAAGCTGCTCGACTCGCCGCGCAGCTAAAGAGTTCACACTATGGCATGGAGGCTAGCGTGACGTCATTAACATCTCTTGACCTCGATAATGTCAAACCACCGTCAAACCTTGGCAGCTTGCTATCGCTCAGCGCGTCGGGACACTGGGATGAGACATCCCAAGTCTCGAAGAAATCACAAAAGAGTAGGAAAAAGTCGCTTCCCGTCGCATTGATGGTCAAACGAGCTCTAAGTAACTCCATGAACCAAGGCAGCTCTGAGCACCTGGACAGCAATCCAGTCAGTTTCCTCGATAATGTAAAGCCTCCCTCTGAAATGGACAACATTGACATGGAGAGCAGCATGATATCCGTCTCCAGTATAGTTTCGGAAGTGGCAGAGGTCAGGGATCGTATACCCATCGTGTTTGACTTCAAGCAGCCCGTACAAGACTTCCCTCTCTGCAGCACCTTCACTAATGTCTTCCATGACCTCGACAAGGTCAATCCGCCATCTTTATTCGACGAAATCGCAGAATCAACGATGGAAATTGAACCAACTACTGCACAGCAGATGTATGACGATTGTGTGTCGAATACTTTGAATGTAGTCACCGATATTCCGTCGGGATCTGAAAACTGCACGCCCATACCTTCCGATATCAGCAGCGTGGAATCAACACCAAAGCGACAGAGAGATCCGAAATACTTAACGCCCAAAGAAAAGAGAAATGTATCTAAGGACAGATATCAAACGTATACGATCACTGATACAGTGGCCGAGAGTGACGTCGTACTCGAAGTAGAAGAAGAATTCGTTACGTGGACCAAGTCAGAAAGCGACCGATCCGATGAGTACGTCACGGCGACCGCTGAGGTAAAGTCTAGAAGGAAACTCAGCGCCAAACAGAGGAGGTTGGAAGACAGAGCTAGGTACCAAACTCAAACTGTTGACGTACACACCATCTTACCGCAAGAACCGCAGAAAGTCGTCGACCCGCACTTGGAGAGCCTAAAACGACGACTGGCCGCCAAAAAGACAATTAAACAAAAACGAATGGAGGATGCCGAGCGATTCCGAACGCGGACGCTAAGCGAAGATATTCCTCCTTCACCGACGTTCGTAACGAAAGACGCGAACTTCGAAAACGTCGAGACTACGACGGGCTACGATAGCTTGTCATCTAACGAGCTGAACCACCAACAGATATCAGACGACAGACAGGACGATGACGTATTCTCACGGGAAACTGACAGCGGACATAATGAAGATGACTTCGAACTGAACTCCACTCAGATGCAAACTTACACAAAGAGCTTCAGGAACTACTTGCCTGTCATCGAAAGTCCTGCCGCAGTCGATATGTGCGTCGTATACAATCTTAAGAATATAGAAATGACGGCCTCCTACAAACGCACGACGCAGATGCAGTGCGATAAGAACCAGAACCCAAGTAGCAGTGACTTTGCGAGTTATGAGGGAGATAGTAATTCTGAAGATAGGGCACAGTCTGAATCAGACCCAGAGACTTCTCGACCGAAGCCGAAGATAATCAAACCAGCTCGACGCGATGAGAGTCTTGACTCTAATGATTCTTTAGAAAAGGAAAATGATATTCCTAAAGCTATTAGAGGGAGAAAGAAAGCGATGTATGTGTCGCCCTACAGGCGAAACGTACCCACCGCTACCAAAAAGCCCGCGACCCCTCAAACTAAAACAGCACCTAAGAGTGCTCCTCCTAAACTTACAAACCCCGTCAAAGCCCACACAAGTGCCAAAACGCCAAAACCTTCAGTTCCTAAGGCTTCAAGCGCAAACACTTCCCCTAAAAAGTCTCTTTCAAAGTCTCCCACGAAGTTGCAACAGAAACCGATGTGTATTCCTCCTGTTGCCACAAAACCGATACCTCTAGAACGTCAAGGAACGTTCACAAAGGAAGAGAGTTCTGTGCCGGTTAAGGACTTACCAGTCTCTGTCCCTGATAAAAAGACTACTGTCCCTCGGCCATCTAAGGCTCCTGCACCGAGCAATAACAATACATCTCCTTCAAGATTGCCACAGTTCAATCGTACTCGACCACCTCCGGCTAAACAAAGTCAGCCCAAACCTTCCACATCCAGGGTCACTAAGAGATCAGAGCCGGTCATGAAGAACTCTCCTTCAAACCACAGCTTGCAAAGCAATGAGAGTGGAAAGACCATCACAATAGCATCGAGAAGTTCTCGACAAGGCAGCACATCTAGTGTCAACTCTGTACAATCTTCTAAAACGAACTCCAAAGACATAGAAAGCAAAATAGCTAGTCTGTGGAAAAAAGTAGAACAAGCGAAAAAGTTGCCAGCCAAAGCTGAAAAGAAGGTTTGGATAGAACCTGATAAAACGGAACCTCCGAAACTTATTAGGAGTTCTACATTCGAAGGGCAGCCGAAGGCCCAAGTGTCTTCAGCCCCTAAGCAGAAAACTGCTATAGGTATTAGAGTGTCACAAATACCTAGTTTGAGGCCAAAAACTGTGCCGGGTAAGGCCGCAGGACCTGTGAATAGTGCTAAAAAGACGAACACAAGAGTCTTTACTAGGAAGCCTGCCAATGGACAGATCGCATCGTAAATAATAAAGAAATTTTATGAGATTTTAATGTTCTAGTGGTGTTATGAGGTCCTATCGAATGTTATCAAGACCATTCTATTAATTACGCATGAAATACAATCAAGTATTTTGTGCAGAAACTCAATGATATATCCCTGAATCAGTGATTGAACTAAAAGACGTTCTATCTGAGATTGGTTCATAAAATAACTTTGACCTCATGACTCGAAAACCAGTGACGAATTATAAAAACGTATTACAATTTTGGATTATTGTTGTAAGGCCTAGTACACACTGTTGTGTAAAAGACCGGTCAATTACGAAGTAATTTTGTAATATTAAAAATGTATTGATAACTACTGCAGTTCTGTAAACGTAATAGGAACTTTGTAAATGTTTGAGTAAAATAATAAAAAGAATAGAACACCTAGTTTTTGAACGGCTAATTAACACAAGATTAACTAACAAGCTGTCAAAACTCACGGTAAGTAATTTGATTGACTGTTGTTATTTTAGACGGCCAATCACAGCGGTTAACAAGAGTTGGATAGTCTGTTAGCTAGTTTTGTTGTAGTTGCCTTTCAAAACCCGGGTGGTAAACTCACATATAAGCAAAGTTCTTGTTTCGTCACAGAGTCAGTCAACAATATTTATTTACTTAGCTGGCTAAGTTGACAATGATGATTTCTACTAATTAAAGATAATTAATTAATTTGATTTGATTAATTATAAAGTTAATAGGCGAACAGATCCAGACCACGCCGAATACTACATCTTACAATTCTTGTTACTATAGATGGTTATCATTGCTTCAAACTTTTGACAAATAATATTCTTATACTAGCTTACTTATAAACGTTGTCAAAGGTTTGGGCGAACTGCAGTGGTACTCCCTTAGCCTCACCTTACCCTTGATAGAACTAACATAGCGAGGTATGATGTCATCGAAATATAAGTGCAATATTGATTAAGAGCTAAATTATTAACCAAACTTCGGGTCAGATCACATATTCGACGTAATGCGTGCACTTTCAACGACAATGGGAGTACCACTGGTTAAATAAATATTAGAATTAAATAATTTCTTGATTGTGAACTTGTTCTCGAGTGAAAGTCCAGTTAGTGACCTGTTTTCATTTTCTTTTGTATATTTGTTGCATTTATTCATATTTTAGAGACTATGTTTGGATAACCCTATTTCGACTGCAATTTTAGTTTTTTAAGGAGATGTATTGAAAGACATAGTCACAATTCTTTTTCTACTGGCAAAATATTTTTATTTACTGTAAAATTTTCGAGATCGATAAATAAACTATACAAATATATTTTAAAGCAAACTAAGACATGACCCTAGTTGGAGTCAGTTTTATTCAAATCTATATAGTTTATTGATATATCTCGATATCTATTAGCATTAGTCGCGTTTTAACTGCCCGAAGCAATTTCTTTCAATCAATGTAATCTTCGGAAACCAGTTTCTTCAAATTCTTGTTTTCAGTCAACACTGGAATTTGTAGTAAAAACATGAAGTTTTCTCACTATAAATACTATCGTGTATGACAGTTAATTGTAAATATATCCCCGCTAAATTATAGTTAAGGTTACCGTTATGCAATTTGTATATTTTTTCATAAAATTCACATCGGAAATGTCATGTTCGCTTTGGAGTAAACATTGAGACCAGATGGTGCCGTTCCTTCTCGAGGGCTTACCCTCCCCGGTGTGCATCGTCTCAGTTTTACGTCTAGTCAGTTTTAATGTTAGATAAGCGGGATTATTAAATTTGGCGTAAGAAACATAATTTTTACACATGAAAGTGGATCGCATCGATTGTAACAATTAACTGTAGGTTATTATTTAACTGGCTTCCTGTAGTTAGATCGCGTTTACGATTTTTACTTATGAAATATACATCTTTTCTGCGGAAAAATCGTACGATACCTCAAACTTGCGGATCTCCATTTATATGAGCCTAAATTCTTGTAATCAAAAGATTATAATCGTCAACTATTGCTTTTCTTCCATTCAAAATACCTTATCAATAAATAGTTTGTACAAGTTAACATATTTAAGGCATCTAAGGACCCGTTTCCATGACCGCGATAGCTGAAGAATTGTTCCATTAGATCGGGCACGGTGGAAACGCGACCTGTTATATACCTACCAATAATTATAGTAATACATTATTACCTAAATAATCATGTTTAAACGTCATGATTAGTACTGATTCCTTTATTATATAGATTTAGTAGTCGCATAGATAATTTTCTTTATACTATCACAAGATGTAGCGCCATCAATTTCATGAAATAAGCCAGTTTTATATAGTTAAAAAATAAAATAGATTTAAGGTGCATAATTTGATGGTAAATAAAGGATACTTACCGCATCTCTTTGTATTATTTTGAAACCACAGTCTCCCTTTTTATTATGACAACTAAAATATCCTATAAAGGTCCGCGTAGACAGCTGCGAAATACTCAAGCAGTTTTTCAGTAATTGGTAATAGAATAGCCTTAGGGCGGTCGCACATCTGACGGAAGATGCGTCGCGCGTAACTTCGTTACTATCATCGTCGGTTGAGTGTGTAAGATTGTAAATCTACTTGTCCGTTCTGGCGTTACGCGACGCCTCTTCAGTCAGATGTGCGACCAACATTAATCGCAACTAGTTCAAATTAGCGTGCCAGAGATGCCTGCGTTCGAGCATGTTCACATATGTGTGCGCACATCACACTATCCTTAATATTATAAATGCGAAAGTAATTTGTTTGTTACACCTTCACGCTATAACGGCTGAACGGATTTGGATGAAATTTGGATTTGGATGATGCCCTGGAAAAGAACATAGGATACTTTTTTGTTTTCCCACGGGATCGAGACTTATGCGGGTGAAACCGCGGGGCGCAGCTAGTAATATTATAAAAGCGAAAGTTTGTGAGTGTTTGTGTATGTTTATCGCGACGCCTCTTCAGCTTCACGCTCAAACGGCTGAACGGATTTGGATGAAATTTGGCACACATATAGTTTATAACCTGGAATAACACATAGGATACTTTTTATCTCGATATTCCCACGGGATCGAGACTTATGGGGGTGAAACCGCGGGGTGCAGCTAGTATTCACTAAAAAACAGATTGCAAAGAACATGCTCGACCATAGCACAGATAATAGAGTAGAATAGAGATAGTATTGCTACTAAAACTACGCTGACCTTACTACGAGTATAACTGAAAAGTCGCATTAGAAATAAGCCTCCTACAAAGTACTTACATGCGAGGAAAGACAGTGGCTTAATCTAAGCTATCTTTCCTTCACATCGCAGCTAACCCCACCGATGGCAATTTGACTCACGAATATATTTATAAACACCACAGCAAGAAAGTACAGCACTCCATACACATTTAAAACAGTCATTTGGTGCTCATAAAGGCACCTGGGGCCCTACCACAAGCTCATAAAGCAGTATTATTTTAATATTACTTCAGTGTGGGAAAGAGATGAAGCTCTACAGGAAATATAGCTCCATCTCTTTCTCCCACTGAAGTAATATTAAAATAATACTGCTTTTGAGTTGGTGGTAGGCTCCCTGGAAAGTTTCCGTGTGTTTGAAAAGTGATTTTATTGATTTCGACGTCTTGAGCTCGCGCCGCGCCGCGCCGCCGCGCGCCTTTCGGAGATTTTTCGTAGTAAGTCGAGTGTTCAAAGAAAGGGCAACAAGGGCAAACTCTTGGACAGACAGATCAATAGTTGCTGATGTGTATCGGAAACGATATAATAATAAGAATTTAATCTCTGCAGGAAGCGATGTCGCGACATCCCACTCGTCCACAACTGCGATCCACTAACTACTACTACAACATTCTCATTCAAAGATCATTGTTTTTTGTGCGCTGTTGATATAACAGCAGAGTTTATAGGGCGCTTGTGCGATCGTAATGTCGTTTATAACATGGGTAAATTATCGATGAAAAAAGTCAAAACATCAGAATGAAATAAAACGATTTTTGTATCGTTTTTTTCTAACTTCTATTAGGAAAAAAAGGTACAGCAATGAATGAGTTTGATATGAAGTTCAAAGCGACAGATGTTTATCAATACCGTAGACAAAGGTGCCTCAGTGAGCGATATAGCAAGCTATATTTTTTGTAAAACTCAGGTGCCCGTGCAGTTGGAAAAGGTTGCTATAAAACAAGAAAGGGCCCACAACGAGACATATGTTACCAGTCTTCATGGACGACAACCTGTGGCCCGGAGGTGTTAATTTCAGAAAATTTATTAATTTAAATCTACTAAAATATTACGAGTAGGTACTCACACCTAGCAGCCATAATGGAACAAAGTCTAGTTAAATTCGTAAGCCTCAACTGTAAATTTATTCATAGATCTATTGACGGTGTGAGATCACTTTGCCAATTAACTGATATCATTGTACATCAGGAGACGTAGCTCCTGCCGAACGACACAGCCTACCTAGGAACTATCCATAAAGAGAGAATTCGCATTTGCGAGCAAGTCAATCAGCCGTATAGTGAAGTGGCGGCACAAGAATAAAAAACGAGCAGAAGGCAAGCTTCCTAACAGAGTTCAAAATTCTTACCTACTTTCATAGGGCTGTCACTCGGTTATTACAGATTAAAAAAGCGAGTCGAGATTCGGCGATGAGCACAGACGGACGGACGGATGGATGGACGGATGGACAGCTGGACAGCTGGACAGACGGACAGACGGACAGACGAACGGACACGCACTGTGACTGAGGTGATCCCGTGAGTTTTCCGTTTTCCAATTACGGTACCGAACCGGTAATTATTTTAACAGTTTGTTTAAAATTAAGTAATACCTATTTAATTAATCATACTGTGAAATAATTATACACACAATGCGTGCATCGTTGTTGAACTGAGACCCTCCCATTTTTGAAGTCGGGTAATAAAATGAGCAGTGGTGGCCCAGTGGTAACGGTCACGACTTACGAGTCTAGGGTTCGAACCCAAGCAGGCACCTTATATAAATTATTTCATTACCACTGCTCTCAAAACGGTAAAGAAAAACATCGTGAGGAAACCGGCGTGTCCTAGAACCAATAATTCGAAAACATATGACATCCACCAACCCGCACTGAGCCCATTTGGTGGATGAGACCCAGACACAGAAAGAGGAGGGCTATTTCCCAACAGTAGGAACATTATACCTAGGCTGATTAAGCTTATATGCTAATAAAACACGATAGTAAAGTAGGTAAGTAATTATTTATACTGTCAAATAGTTATACATACATAGATGCATACGTTGCTTGCTTTTTTTAAAGTTGGTTACTTATTAAAATACCGTGACTTATAGACGGACGGACAGACGGACATGGCGAAACTATAGTTTCCTTTCTGGTTTTACTATTTGACGAACGTAAGTGGTACCTACAAACCTACTAAAACAAAAATACGAAACAAATAGGAGACAAACAATAACTCGCTAATATAGGCGGTAAACCATAAGATTAATAAATAATAATTCTTATGGGTTTATGGCCATCTTTATTTAGGATACCTACTACCTATCTCGTAACTAAATAATTCTGCAATAAGCATTAAAAATGGGTAGGTATGGGTAGATATAGATAATAACCTGACAAAATCCTTTGGATAAAAAATAAACCTTGCTTTTCCTACTATTATTGATACACACAGTACTTACAACAATTTGCCATTTTTATTAACCTAAATGTCCGCGTCACTCGTACCGCTCTGGCACACGGCGCGCGGCGTACCCCTGAACGTTGGCTTCCGAATGAGCCGGCTCAAACCAGTTTGCCTCTAGCGGGCGCCGGTGCACCCCCCGCGCGCCTTGTCTGTGACACTGCATGCACACAAAGCTGTGCGTGTAGTAGTGATCTCGCGCAAAGCGTTAGTATGAAGCTTGCAGTCTGTTCCTTTTTTAGTCTTGTGGTGGCGGGGCGAGTGTTTATAATTTTTTTCCGTTTAGGTACAGTGGAAAACCTTATCGAGTCTACGGAATTTTTAAGCGAAGTCATTCCAATTATTAAGAACAAGAACGTTGAAAGTGTATTTGTGTTGGAAGATTTTAATTCACACCCAGGTGAGCGTTTTGGCCGGGTCGACGGCGCGTTGTGTTCCACGCGCGCCTTAGAGATGTCAGCAGAATTGACGGGGTCCGCTAGGGCCGATGCCTGCCGGGGCTGCGAAGAAAATCGTGGCCCCCGGCAACAGGGCAACCGAAGGAACACGGGTGGGTTTTAGTCAGTATGAGTCTGACATGCCCTCCCGCTCCGCCCAGAGCGGGAGCAGTTATTTGATAATTTCCCACCAAAAAAAAAAGGTGAGCGTTTTGGTATTGAGTCACTTAGTTTCTGTAATGAGCAAAAATGGTTATGTGAGGATATAGACTGACTGAATTCTGATACATACACATACGCTAGTGACGCTCCGGATAACTGTCGTAGGTGGCTTGACCTCTGTGTGATCACTCAGTCCGCTTGGCAACCTATTGATGATGTTAAGATTGTGTGTGATGTTTTCTGGTCAGACCACTTACCCTTAGAACTGACATGTAACTTGAAAGTATTGCAGCCAAAACTTTTTAGCAGCTTATGTAACAAGATTAATTGGAGATTTAGAGAAGTTAGTCAGGTAAAACACATAAGCACACATGTCGGCTGTCACATAGACAGTACATGTGTCAATAACATAAGTTACGCGGACGACATGGTGTTGCTCAGTCCATCGATGAGCGGATTGAGGAAGCTACTCACGATCTGTGAGACGTATGCGGAGGTGCACGGCCTTAAATATAACTCAAAAAAGAGTGAGGTCTTAGTGTTTACGGTACCTAAGCAACAGCCCCGTCGTGTACCTCCGGTATATCTCAACGGCGTAGTACTTAACGTAGTGAATAGTTTTAAGTACCTGGGTCATGTTGTCACTAATGACCTACGGGATGATGGCGATATAGAGCGCGAGCGCAGGGCGTTGGCGGTGAGGAGTAATATGCTCGCCCGTAGGTTCGCTCGCTGCACGGCAGACGTCAAAGTCAGTTTATTTAAGGCGTTCTGTCAGTCCTTCTACTCGAGCGGCCTGTGGGTGTCATATACGAGCCGAGCCTACAATGTCCTGCGCGTGCAATACAACAACGCTTTCAGGATGCTGTTGCGGTTGCCGCGGCGTTGTAGTGCGTCTGGAATGTTTGCTGCAGCGCACACGGATGGTTTTCACGCCATCATGCGCAAGAAAGCGGCTTCCTTACTACAACGCTTGCGTAACACTCGTAACGGTATCCTGAAAATGATTGCTAGCAGACCGGACTGTCCCATCCAAAGACACTGGGTAAAAATAGCATTAGGTTTGTGCTAACTAATTAATTATATTGCTAACAACACTAACATAGCATGTAAGCACAATCTGTTACTAACCACTAACAACTTATGGACTAATTTCGGTCTGAAATAAAGATATTTTATTTTATTTTATTTTTTATTTAAAAAGGTAATACCAAGAATTGCATTCAGTAATATTGTCAAAACAGTGAAATATTTGACAGCTATTTGCGACGTTGCCCACTTTAAGTATAAACTAGTGATGTGCCGGATATCCGAGGGAGAAAAAAGATCTGTATTCTGTATCTGCATACATTTCATTACGTATACGTAATAAAATGTATTATAAAAGATCCGTTCAAGATCCGCCAAAAGGTAACGGGATACAGATCTCTTTTCTCCCTCGGATATCCGCGGATACGGATATCCGGCACATCACTAGTATAAACTCTCGTACGCGAGCTGTCCACCGCCAGCTAAAGTAAGTTAGTTTGCTAGTTTTTCATATAGAACTTACCCTGCACGCGTAGCATGACCACCGTAGAAACGAGTTTTGTCGACGGAAGAGTAGACAAAATGACAGATAAACAATCACAATCTGTCATTTTGTCTATTCTTCCGTCGACAAAACTCGTTTCTACGGTGATCATGCTACGCGTGCTGGTCGACCGAGCTCTGCTCGGATGCAAATAGATAAATATATCGTCGAGGTACACCAACGTTGTATCACATTCCCGGGGCTCTAAAAGTAGAGAAGACGAATTTTCCCAGATTAGACCTAGCTAGATCGATTTTTCACCCCCATATACCCTATATTGCAACTTTCATTGAAATCGTTAGAGCGGTTTTCGAGAACGAGATTACAAATAGATACATATTACTCATTGAATAGTACAGGATGTGGGTGAACGCACATGTATGAAGCAAACTAACTTAGTTTAGCTAGCGATGGACGGCTCGCAGGCAAGGTCCACAATGAACCAAGCGCGACTAACCAAATGTGATCGAATTTTTTAGTAAGAAAGTCTTTTATCCTTTCAACTGTCATTAACGAGACACAATAGAATTTTAATTGTTATCCACCTCAATGAGGCGTCGTAACAGATGATGAAATAAGCATGTTTAGTATTTGATGGTGTTTTATTTTAAGCTGGGGTGCTCAATACAAAACCGCCCGGGGTGCGAATCTACCCTACGCCGTCTCTGAACCTCATCTATGCGCAACAATGTTGTCTTGCATGAATTACTATTCCAACTTGAAACCAATAAAAATGGGTAAATCAGGGACAAACAAAATAAAACATCATTTTGAACTAGTCAGATTGTATTATGTAATGAATAAGGATCAATAATTCCATTCAGATTTGAGTAGCGTCCTACATAAAACGGAAAATTATCTTGCAAACATCAAATAGTACATCTTGATTATAGCAACTCTATAACTGTAAAACCTATTTCCCTTAAAATTATCTGTTTAATATAACGTACAAAATATATCAATGTGTAAATGTAAAGTTACTTCGCAATAATAACAAAAAAGAAATCTATAATTACTGTTATCCATGGAGGCATGCAGAGGTAGTTCGGTACATTACTTATAAACTGAGCCGAAACAGAAAATTGTACAAGTTCAGGCGGCCGCCGTCCGCTGCTGTAGTACATTCCAACTTCTACATTTGTCTGTTTTGGTTTTTAGTGCTAAATATATGAGCCTACGTCTTAAAACAAATCCCGTACAGTTATCGAAGAGTAGAAAAAAATGTAACAGCGTTTTTATTTACAATTAGAAGCTTGACGCACAAAAAATACAGTTTCTTAAAAGTATACATATCATGTCAAAAGTTTAAAACATCAAATTGAAGAAACTGTATTTTTTGTGGGTCAAGGAGATTGACGCACAAAAAATACAGTTTCTTAGAGTAGATAATTATCATGTCAAAAGTTTAAAACATCAAAGCGAAAAAGCTGATTAACATTATCCTTTCCACCTAAAAACGCGCAGTAGGCCATGATTTGGGTAGAAATCACAAATCCCGGAGTTTGCCATCGTTAGCTTGATGGAATCATGGTCGACTAGTTCGTAGCCTAACATCAACATGTGGTTTAGGCCGCTTACATATTTAGACGACAAGACTTGGCTTCAAATATAATATTACATCATTATTAGAGCCCTAAAAGGATAAAAGCTTTAAAATAATTAAAGTGTCAAAACACTATTTTAAAAACCACGTCTGGTATAAATATGATTCTATAAAAATTGATCAAATAGATAAAAACAAATACATAATTATATCTTACAATCCATTATTAAAAAATAGTCTTGCCGGCAAAATAAGTTCATAAAAATTGAATACATTAATGATGAAATAGGTGTCAAGGATAAAATTGATTACAGAAATATGTACAAAATATTTTCACAATACCAAAATGCGACGCCAAATAAACCAGTAGGTACGTAACACTATGTATACTTATTATGCATTTTTATTTCTTTATAAATCTCTAAAATGAAGAATTTTGAATGAAAACGTAATTTATTAGCTTACTACATGAAATATCGACCGGGTTTTGATAAACTTCACAACTGTGCCTTACTTTACATATTTCGAAACATTTCTATATAATATTTTTTCATTAAAATATTTATTTGAAAAATATCTGCTATTTAACTTTACTACCGGCGAATACGTTCATATCAAAATTGGCCAAACCTTAACACTTTCAGTAAACACATCGCAGATGTCGTCTACTCACAACTCTTTATCAATACGATTCATTACATTTCCTCCCATGATTGAAATGAACATAGTCTGCAAAATCTGTTACCATTTTATTACAAAACGAAGTTTAAGGAATTCGTTCTACTTTATCGTAATACGTTTAGTATTACATTTTACACACAATTTTATATTTATTTTATACGTATTTCTCAAAATTCGTTTTAGATAAATCCCTGTAAGTAAAATCGTAACCCGGCCTGAAAACCTTACACTTTAAGACAGATTTAGAACGGTACCTATATTGTACACATGTTGGGTATTGGGGTAGTATTATGTAGCCATCATGTTTTGGGTGCGATGTGACGCTTACTAATCGTTTTTTAACACTTCCGTTAAAATAGAACCACAATACCCTGTGTTCGACTATAACCTAACAACTAAAAGCTAGGGACAAATACGGTCGCAAAGGGTACAATGAGACAATTTCAGGAGTCTGGTGAACCGCTGGGCTCGCTCCGACGATCGGACGAGTTGCAGGCTTACTCTCGCTGGACCAGCGTGTTGTTTAGAGCAGGGTTGTAACGGATGAGGTCGAGATAATCGGGTTTGAGGATGCGGATGAGGACACGAATATTGGAAAATTCCTTATTGAGGATGCGGATGCAGATGTCGTATGAAAACTAGCCCTTGTTTTTGACACCTGACACCACAGTTAAGCAACCACTGCCTCTTGCAGCCGATCGTCTGTCATAGGACAAGGACACTGCGAATTCAGGCAATAGGAACGCGTCACTCACACTCCGGCCCGCACATTTGGCTCGGAGGGAGTTTAACAAAATTCACAATTTGAGCGAACAACGTGGGGTCACATTCCCATAGAAATTATGAGGATGCGGAGCTTTTGAAATCAAAAGTTGAGGAAGCGGATATTTTGCGGATATCAAAATTTATATGGATGCTCCGCAGTTGGGGATATCCGTTACATCCCTGGTTTCGAGCCCGTATTTTTTCTTACTCACTTTCAGATACTGGTCGGACTACAGTTAAGTCTGCCAGTGTGCAAAGTGAATGCTTTGTTAACGCAGCTAGTTTGAGCTCCCTTCGGGTTACAGAGCAAGAATAAGCCTAGGCGTGTTCTGCCAATGGCAGAGAAGTATTGGAGCCAATACATTTTAAGCCATCGACCGAAGTTAATTGAACAACAGTTCAAAAATATAGATCGTGGGATTGAGTCCTTGAGATTTTCTGCTTATTTCTATTAACATGGACATATTAGGATCTAGAAACGTCTAACAGTAACAAGCCTCATAAATACTTGCAGACAGTATACCATGGGAGTGCAAAACGAGCACTACGCCATGCGTCTTATAAAGGAACTCATCATACTCATGTAAGTAATTTTCTACCTAATGTTACTAGACCCTAATATTAATATAATGTACTTAACTGATTTGTTATGATACCCAGCCTTTTATTTTTTATTTATAACACAGTACGGGTATGTTTTCCGCGAAAAAATACAATTGTCCCCTTTGCAACAAATTTTAACATCAAATGGTTTTTCATGATTATAGAAGTTCGAAATAAGTACTATTTATATTGAAATAATGAAAGCCTCAGGTGAGGTTTAAGACATCCTTATATTGTATGTGAGTTAATGCTATGTATATTATAACTGTCACAAGCTCGCATTGAACTGACAGCGTTGAACGAACCGCGCGGTGAAGACATTTTTTTATTTTTTTTTGTTTATAATTTAGACATACAGATTTACAAACACCGACCACGACAAAAAGACATAGAATACTGCTATCATCGACTTGGCAAAACTTGTACAATTTAACGCCACATGAAGATTATTTAAACTATGTATTTTTTTTGTTTGGTCCACCGCGCAGCCGCCAATTGAGGAACCAATCTAGCGTGGTTATTGGTCGCGCCACCACCGGCCGGACAGTTCCACTACGAGTGAAAATGCAGACAAAAATAATTTACGATCCTTGTCCGGTCGGCGTGTGCGCGTTTAATTTTCATTTTTGTAATTTTCCGAAGCATGGGATCGTCTGATCCGCTCATGCCGACTCCCGGACGCGGCCGAGAGCTCCAGCTCGTGTGTGATCGATGCAACTCTGCCCTATACCTTCTGCAGGTGATTCGAGGCGCCAAATACTTGATTCATTGTTAATTTAGTCGTTTTCTTGTCAAAGCCTATGATTATCCGATAGCTACGCCGTTGTCTATTACATATTTTGCTTTCGTTACTTCTGACTTTATTCCGCATAAATCCCTGACTTATAAGTCGAATTTCAAGTTCAAAGAACTCATAATACCTAGCAGTCTTTGGATATCTTTATCACTAAGACCCCTCTCCTTCACACTTGTAAATAATTCTCTCCAAAATATATTTCGGAGTTAAATATTTTTTCTCTTTTTTTTTACATTTACATCAACATTTTAAGTTTGCAGCTTGATTCTGCTTAAGTAAACATTGTCAAGTTTTTTTTTTGCTTTTGGTGTGGCAACACCTGTATCCTTCAATTTATTTAGAATGCTTGCGCATCTATTGTTTGTACCAACATCACTTCCCTATTTCCGAATGTACTGCTTGCGGCCCGCCCTCCCTGACATCCCGAGCGCGGTGGTCTGTACGATCCTAGATCACGTTCCTTACGGGCGGGCCGCGTGTGTTCTGTCTCCGATCGCCGTTAACTCGCGATGTATAACATTGTTTGTACTCACTCGTTACGTTACACTCTCTAATCTTAACACTAAATATACATAAAAAATATCACAGCACTATCGATTCACTTACACTAAAATCACGACGCTTGGCGTCGCGACTTCTGAATAAAAAAATAACAATAATAATAAAGGAATCGAAATTCAAATGCATGAGCACACCGCCGTTGGTCTCGACGCGATACTTCAACGACAGTAGACCTTTGGAACCAGCCACCGACACGTCTCACTCAAGTAAATGCTTGTTAGTTACTAACATATTATAGATCTTACACAAATCCCTGTACAAAGGTACGCAACTATCATCAGTCGAAGAAGGATCTCAGTAGCACGCGAGGCAACACACTGATGACTACTAACTCATCTGGACTAGAAGTGACTTCAAATGTCTTCAGTGAAGTCACACGATTACATAACTCGAGCTCTAGCTATTCAGCTGATATCCAACAAGCAGTCGAGATACATTACTTGCCTTATATTCCACTAACTCTTATCCCCACACACGACCAACGGCGGCCTCAAAAAGCGTCGAAAATGCAAGTGCCGCAAGTACCAAAATATTTACAAATTTAATGCAAATAATTTGTTCACCAAATCGTCTTACCCTAACTTTGGATCATATCATCGAATATAATACAATATTGGAACCGAATAGTTTAAACAGCAATTTAAATATTTCACGGGCGTCTGTCGACCGTGAGACGGCGAGACGCGGGATAAATACAACAAGATGACGTACAGCGGGCTTGAGAGGAGTCGATGTCAAATATTACTTTAATATTCGAGTTGGAGGCTTTCAGCCAGATTTAACGTCAATTTAAACAATTCCTTTGTGGCTTTGACATAGGTGTAACAAGAAAATAATATTTAAGACATCAAAATGCTCTTCCCTCCACATTTTTACAAGGTCTCAAAACGATGAAACTTGCCCGCAGCACGTAAGTCTATCCCAAGTTCGCTGGCTCTTCATAAAATGGCACATATAACTACATTGTGTTCTACATCTGAACGACGAGGCATACGTTTAAGCAACAATCTAAAGCGATAAACTTAACCAACTAAATGAGGTAGCATTATTATGAATATGATTAAAGAACATTAACCAACTAATGTTTGGTGGGATCTATGTTATATATAAATGTATATATCAACAGTTACATTAAAATATTTCCTATGGGTTACTGAGGTATATAGTCGTTTGCCTGAGGTAGCTGTGTGGTGGCCAAACGGTTTTGATCGTACACTGGTGTAACATAACGAACAGAGCAGTGTTTATTTTTAAAGGAATACTATCTATCCAACGCGATCAAATCCGTTCGGCCGGAACAAAATACTATTTAATTATTAAAATCTACGATTAATATGGTACGCACGTTGATACAAGTGTAGTTCGGAGGAGCGTACAGTTTATAAAGAGTGCAAAAAGAGCCCTTACAAAGCCGTTGTCTATGTATTTTGTACATCAAACTATGCAAAAATAACTACTAGGAATCTTTTATTGTTGGCGTTTTATATAAAAATTCGCTGTTAATTGTAGTGCACAATGCACGCAAAACATTGTGCTTATGGGTGCATGCACGGTACAGGAATTTGGTATTTAAAGTTAAGTTTTAACATATAAAATGTGTTTTCGTAAAAAAAAAAAAAGAACTTTGACATTCAGTATTTCCGTAACCAGATGGTTCCCAGGTATGGTCCAGTCCAAAAATCATAATAACGGGATGAACAAGTGCGTCTCGGCTTCGTTAAGGGTATTTTTACACCCATTATAACATGTTTAGTATATGTCGGTGTTGATGATGGAGAGTCTGTTGAGTTCGGTGTCGTTGTATACCTTGGTGATGATCGGTTCCCATGCTGGCGCGAGCTGGGCGGGGGGTGTTACAAAGTGGTCGCGACGGATGGTGAGGAGCGGGTCGATGTGCGGCAGGTAGTGGTCGTCCAGGTCGATGCAGGCGCCGCCCAGCGCGTCGGGCAGAGCGCACACATTGAACTCCGGCCCGTACTCGCGCGGCACGCCCGTCGGCTGCGATGATAGCGCGCTATCTTGCTGAGATACTTCTGTAACATTTGGATAATCATTATGTATTTTTTTTTCTCTTCAATAAACATCTGTTTAGCCCTGGCTCTTGTACTATGAGTTCCTGTATAACGAGAGCTAGACCCCTCAATTACCGGAGGACACGGTGGAGCATACGGTGGAGGTCTGCCCGGCTTGGGCGGAGCATCGCCGTGTCCTCGTGGAGGCGATCGGCGGCGGTGATCTCTCGCGTCCGGCCCTGGTTCAGGCCATGGTACGGAGCGAGAGGAAATGGCAGGCCGTCACCTCCTTCTGCGAAGCGGTAATGCTCGCGAAGGAGGAGGTGGAACGCGTGAGGGAGAGGCAAATTTCGCGCCTTCACGCCCCTAACCACCGCAGGAGGAGACGCCCTGGGCGGGAATCGCGAGCTAATTTCCGGCCACCGTAGGCGCGGGCTTGCGGACGGTGAGCAATGGGTAGCTCGCCGTCCGATAACGACCAGGCCCGGGTCGACGGTGCGTTGTGTTTCACGCGCGCCTCAAAGAGATGTCAGCAGAATTGACGGGGTCCGCTAGGGCCAATGACTGCCGGGGCTGCTAATACGGGCCGAAAGGGAAATCGTGGCCCCCGGCTACAGGGCAACCGAACGAACACGGGTGGGTTTTAGTCAGTAAGAGTCTGACACGCCCTCCCGCTCCGGCCAGAGCGGGAGCAGTTATAAAAAAAAAATAGACCTCTCAATTAACAAGGAATATAAAGAAGCGCTAGCAAAATTAAATAATTGATAGTTATGGCATGCATTGACATAGGTTTGCAAAATTACGAGATGAAAAGAGACAGGTTTTTATTCAGTAGTACTAGGGAGTTTTTAAAGAGAAGCGTCTTAACCAGTGTCAGTTAACAAATCGTAGTTCTTTTGGGCTCTGGTTTTCTGTTGTTCACTACCTTTTCCAAATACATGGACACTATACAGCTAGGGTTGCCATCACCTAAATTACGGGTCCCAGACAAAAACTTCAAATACCCTGGATATTTGGGTGAAATGAAGATTTTTCACCAGACGCCCTCGGATTTTTTATACAATAAATTAAACCATCGTCAAGTTTATAGTATTTTTTTTATGAATAGAAAATTAACTTTAGCCTCAACAATACAAATAAAAGGCTTAATTTACTAATCAATTGTACTTACACTATTCTCTATCTGAGGTATTACGGTAACAAAAATAAAATTTAGAAACGCTCGTCTTTTTGGCATCAAAAATGGGTCATTTGCCGCGCGGCGAATTTTTAACTATGATAATAATGCTTTAATTTATTGCAAATAATTCAATTAATAGGATTACCCGTGACATAATGTGTCCGGACACTATTTAAAAACGCCGCCCAGACGCCCTCCAAACTAGGACAAATAAATCCGGAGAAACCCGGATGGATGGAACCCTATATATAGCTGCACTAAAAGACAACTTATTGAGATTTACTAAAGGCCTGCACAGACGACGGACTTTTCTCCGCGGTGAAGAAAAAAGTACGCTCCGCGAATAAAAAGTCCGCCGCGGATTTACCGCGAACTCAACGCACACGGTGTGTGATCATTTGTTGCCCGGAAATGTAGAGACAGTAGTCACTCTCGAGCGCACAACGCAGACTAAAGTCCGCCATGTGCGTCACTTCGCCTAGTCACATGAGTTCTATTTTTTTCGGGGACTCCCCTGTACTTTTGTCGGGTCCGCTCTCTGCATGTCTTAGGTTGTTCGGGGGACTTTTTGTACGCGGTACTTTTAATCCCTCGTTTGCGTTACTCGATACAGTTGTAAGCGATCTATTTTTAGCGGATAAAAAGTCCGCGGACAAAAATCCCTCGTCTGCGCAGGCCTTAAGAGGGTTAATGGGCTATAATAAGAACAATGAAAGCCAACTTACCAAAATCAAATGTAGTGTTGTTAACTGGCAGCATATCTGTATATTGCAGACTATTGTCTAGAAAAGAGTTTGCATTTGCGATGCACCAATCTTTCTCTTGCAGACTATCGTCTAGAATAGAGCTTTCATTTGAGATGCACCAATCTTTCTCTATGACTGACGGATCAATACTATCCATCGTACTGTCATCCGACTCGACGAAACAGTATGTCTCTAGTGACATTTCCGAACTTGTTGAATCGATTCCAGATTCGATTTTCATTTTGGTATCGTGTTTATCGATTACAGTAACAGGGGGTGGAGATAGCTCAGGAGCAATGACAACTTTGTTGGTCTTATCCTTTTTGTCTTGTTTTTCGATATTGTGCATGCGACGCATATGTTTATGCCAGTTGGGGTAACTGGCGAAGGTTTTGGAGCACTCGGTGCACTTGTACGGTCTGAAGCCGGTGTGTATGTTGAGGTGTTGTTGAAGCATGGAGGCTTTCATGAAGCCTTTGTTGCAGACGTTGCAAATGTGTGCGCGCAGGTCGGAGTGGGTCTTGGAGTGCTGCACGAGGCGGCTGCGCAGGTTGAATACCTTGGTAGATAAATGGAGACTCTTTACTATATGTACACCATATAAATTACAAATATAACGTTTTTGTTTAAGAAGCCTGCGAGCACGGCTCGCAACTACAAATCGAGATGTTTGCAAAATTCAATTCCAAGCACGTTGCGCTAGTATGAGTGCCTGTCGGAGCGATATACACCTACAGTGAGCAATACTCCCACGCACACATTGACAATTATTGCTTGACGCGATAGCACTACTAGCTATAGAAAATTTATGATAAATTTGATGTGTTCCGTAATACCAAAAATGATGAAGGAAAACTTAATATTTTTCTATTTTTTTTTTTTCGTTAATTTGTTACTTGATAATATAAGCTATGCTTCTGCAGATACAATATTATAAATATTGTTGTTTATAATACAGAAAAAACAATATGAAGACATGTCATTTACGCTGTAAAAATGTGCGAAATTAAATTCGTTTAAACATCATTTTAGAAAAGATTTTTGGAAAAAAAGGAGCCTAGATTAACACTGTCTAAATCCGAATAACAACATAATATGGTGGAAATATGCCCAAATTGCAAATGATTTAGGTATTACGTTTGTATGGACAATTCATGCGTCGCCGCGTTCTTAAGTTACAGAGCGATCTTATCGCTAAAAGCGATTTTTAAAGACAACTTTCAAGTTTAGGCTTGGAGTTACCAATCTTTTTAATCCGTCCAAAAAATCGCTTACCTGTAAATAATCGCTTTTTATTATTACCTTGCCGCAGACTTTGCAGACATGCAGCACACACTCGAAATGAGTCGGTATGTGTTTGAGGATGAGGTACTTCTCGCGGTAGGCGCGCCGGCACACGGGGCAGGCGTAGTGCTTCTTGCGGTGCACGTCGAGGTGGCGCTCGCACGACGCCAGCGACACGAACTGCAGCCCGCACTGTCGGCACCAGTTGTCGCGGCACGAGCGGTGCGAGCGCTGGTGTAGGAGCAGCTCCTTTAGAGACTCGAATCTGACGGAAAGGAGGCTTACTGTCAAATGAGTTACGAATGGATGGCAAGTATTCGCAACATTATTACAACCATCAATTTATTTGGGCTCGGCGGTTCTTTATCAGTCGTTATTTCATTAGGCCTGCTCTTTTTCTAGCCTGTATTTGTGACCCACAAGTTACAATACGGCCGATGATGGCCGGTTTGAACTTTGCACAGAAGACTGTGCAATAATATTTTTTAGGAGATATAGCAATGGTGAGAAAATGCGTGAAAGTTCAGACCGGCCATCATTCATCGGGCGTATTGTAGTATTATTAGATTTCCAGCAACTCAGCAGGACAAATTATTTTCATCGACCCGTGGAGTAAAAGTACTTCCCTAAGAGTCTGGATTTGTGCCCGATTTATGGCAATAATAGGTTCTCCTTACTGGACTGGCGAACTGTGGGTGTACTAACACACTTCTGCATAAACCTTTAGGGAATGGCGTGAATAGTATTACAAATACTCACAACATATCGCAGCCGTCCTCCGTGCAGCGCATGGTGCTGGTCTCATGCACGACGCGCGTGTGCTCGCGCAGGCGGTTGGGCGACTTGAAGCCGCGCCCGCACTCGCCGCATAGGAACGGCTTCTCTACCGCCACCGACGAGTGGTAGGCCTCTGTGTGCGTCACCAAGAGCGACAGCCGAGGGAACGACTTGCCGCAGTCTGTGCATCTGCGAACGATCTACAAGTTAGAGTGCTACAAGGATCTTTTGGTGCCTGAATGACATTGACAGTGCGGGCGTTGTTGGTAAATTTTGTTCAAAAGTTTTGTGAAATGTTTTGAAAAAACAAAACACCTATTGACTTGTCGGGCCTGATGCGACAATTATTTTTTAAATGGTGCCTTTCAAAATTCGCTAGCGCAAAAGTTGGATGAAGTCAGTTCGTACTGTCTATCTATTCAATTTGTACTACATAAAATATTTTCGCATGAATGAGGCAGAAATGGTATCTATTTTTTTTTTTTTTAGGTAGAGCATCTCGTAGTTGACCTCTGAGATCATGACTACTTAACCGGGCTTTCCTGTGGGTGCCTTAAGCTACTACACTTAATACCTCCAGCCAAGGGTTATTCAACTATGCTAATTAAAACTAGGTGAACGCTCGCTAAGGGCACCCCCTATGGGGTACGAACCTCAGCTTAGGGCGTCTATCGGAGGAAGGACATCAAGGATGGTACGGGCTGGATTAAAGTTTTGATCATGATTATTAGTCGGGGAATTTCAAAGCTACGTGCTCAGCTGCAACAACTGCTGGCACTTCGTTATAGAGCAAGGGTCGAGGGAGTATCATTTACTCGGGGACGCGGTCGCGATCGCAAAGGACCTCGGCGGCGAGGTCGGAATGACGGGAGGTGTCTGATTTTGTACACTGTGCTTGTTACCCTACTGCTCTCCTGGAGTAGGGTAATGGGGTTGTCGGAGTCGGTAAGGAATGGTTTATTAAGACAAAACTTTTGTATGGGCACTTAATTATGCATTTTATTTACTATGACATAGGCAATTGTATGTAGGTGAGATGAGAATGCTAAGAGGGATGTGTGGGGATTACACGAATGAAGAGAATAAGAAATTAGTACATAAGAGAAAGTCTGAAAGTGGCACTGGTGACTGAGAAGTCGTGCGGAGATCGGTTGTCATGGTATGGGCATGTGATGCAGAGGAATCAGGAAAATGTCGTGAGGAAAGTTTTGAGTATGAATGTGGATGGCTATAAGAGTAGGGGAAGACCAAAGAAACGATGGATAGACTGTGTGAAAGGTGATATGGCTAAAAAGGAAACTAGTATGGAAAAAGCGGCCAAGTGCGAGTCGTACTCGCCCATGAAGGGTTCCGTAGCAGCAAGTAACGATAAGTTTACGATTTATGACGTATTAAAAAAAAACTACTTGCTAGATCTCGTTCAAACCAATTTTCGGTGGAAGTTTACATAGTAATGTACATTATATATTTTTTTTAGTTTTATCATTCTCTTATTTTAGAAGTTACAGGGGGGGGGACACACATTTTACCACTTTGGAAGTGTCTCTCGCACAAACTATTCAGTTTAGAAAAAAATGATATTAGAAACCTCAATATCATTTTTGAAGACCTATCCATAGATACCCCACACGTATGGGATAGATGAAAAAAAAAATTTTGAGTTTCAGTTCTAAGTATGGGGAACTCCAAAATTATTTGTTTTTTTTCTATTTTTGTGTGAAAATCTTAATGCGGTTCACAGAATACATCTACTTACCAAATTTCAACAGCATAGCTCTTATAGTTTCGGAAAAAAGTGGCTGTGACATACGGACGGACAGACAGACAGACAGACAGACAGACAGATAGACAGACAGACAGACAGACAGACAGACAGACAGACATGACGAATCTATAAGGGTTCCGTTTTTTAACGGAACCCTAAAAAGGGACATATTACACCAACTCCAAATAAATTGTGATAAGGGCAAGAGAATTATTTTCTCTGACATAGGGATGATTATGTAAAATACAAAGAGCCTATTGCACGATTGACTCGGAAAAGAGAAATTGTACAAAATAATATTCAGTCAAAATACTCACTCAAATCTACCTTTGGTCATGTGATTGTAGCAATGGTCGCCGAACAAATGATATTTGTCATACTGTTTCCCACAGATGTTGCAGGAGTATACCAGCGGTTGGTCACCATGTTCTGTTGCAAAGTGTGTGTCAAACTCTATTCTATTTTTGAATAATTCATCGCAGTAATTACAGAGGACTCCTCCAAGGATGTCTATGGAGCAATCTTCACCAATTTTGGAATCGGAAACGTATTCGTCAGTAAGTACTTCGCCGAAGTGTTTCGTGAGATGTTTGGCAGCGTCCAGCTTGTTATTGGTGGTCTCGTCGTTGCAGATGGGGCACGAGTACAGAGCCGTGCAGTGCTCGTCGATGTGGTACTCACACATGTCGATACTCTCAATCGTCTCCCCACATTCTTGGCAAGGGTACGGAGGTTTGTCCTTGCCGTGGATAACTTGATGTGTGTGTAGTTCCTTTTTAGATGGAAATCTACAAAGTATTAAAGTTAGTTATTTGAAAATTATTTTTAAACTAATTTCACAAAAGAAACAAATTGTTCATAAACTTACTGTTTTTGGCAAGGTTCACATTTGAAATTGTGAGTTGTGTCAATATGACTGTTCAGAACGGACTGTTTTGAAAATGTTTTGGAGCAATGTATGCACCTGAAATAAAAGGCAGTGCAAATAACAAACACTAAACATGCTGAACTTTGTTTGAAACAAACAAATCCAATTTAGAATGCTTAATGGCAAATACACAGGCCTGTAAAATGGTGGATGTCACACTGTGTACATTTAACGTATCCACAGTGTGACATTTACTTGCACAGTATAACTGGCATGTAAGCTACAGCTCCATTTTACAGGCATGTGTATTTTCGCCTTTACATTATACTTTGCAACACATTTTTAACCATAGTCAAGGACAGGCCTCTGCAATTAAAAACATTTGAAATGTGTTTTGTGCGCTCAGCATCTTGTCCAGTGTATGTATGTAAATTGATTTTTGTAGTTACAGTTATTGCTTAATACTTGTTGAAAAAGTGGACTAAGTTAAAAAATCATTAATTTCAGAAATCGTAGATTAGTTTAGAGGACAGACACTTTCTTTCTGTTCTAAAGTGGTCAGCATGAATCATACTGTAAGAATCATTGGGTGATTCAGATTCTGAGCTTATTTATTTATAGCTTGAATTTCTATTTGAGTATTTGTAAAGATACCCAAGATTATTGTGCTTTTGTCAAGTCATATGGATTAAAGTTATAAAACTTAACTGCTTTTATAATTCACTCTCATACAAACCACACTTTTGTGTGAGATCATTTGAGAGATCAGTCTTCACCAAACATATTATCATAGTGCTGCAGCAAGTCATGGCAAACTTACTCATGGTGCCCTATCCTGTTACCAGCGTTCACTATATTGAATAAATCATACTCACTTGTGTTTGTTTCTAGCAACGTGAATTAAGTAGCAATGGTTGCGGAAGCTTGGGTAGCCGGTAAACTGTTTGCGGCACACGACACAAGTGTAGCCTATGTCTGCGTCTCCTATGTCGTGGTCCACGTAGTGAGAGTCGTAATCTTTCTTGTTACCAAATGTTGACTGACAAATGCTGCAGTATATGCCGCCAACCAAGTCTATGGAGGTGAGCTTGCGGCCCAGCACGGTTTCCGCCTGCTCCAGCCAGCCCGCGCCGTCGGGCTGCGGCGGTGAAGCCAACCCGTTCGGCTGCGACGGTGAAGCCATCACTACCTCTAGGTGCTAAGTATGATCCATCTATTACGTTTACATCGGTGTCAAATGGGTGTTGGGAACGCTGCTATTGCAAACATCGTATTGTAATTTAAGTTGCGGCTACATGTTTGATGTACTGTATGTTGCCTGGAAAAAAATGTCGGCATGAGCGATCGCTGTGACCTTGGGCTTTGTGTGACGGTAACATCTTGCTCTTATTAGAACGATGAAAAAATATCGCATTCTAGATAAGTAGGTACTTAGTTATTTCAAAACTGTTATATCCACAGCGTCTACCTTCATCGACGAATTCTAGGTTGTTCAGCCATTAGCACTAAGGAGTGAGGAATCACTAATCATCTTAGCAATGAAAATACCATGCAATACTCACAAATTTTGGATAAAAACATATAAATGAGCATCGGACAGTTGCCCCACACTACATTTTATATTGTAACAGCGGAAATAAACGATAAACTTTAATAAAAACGCAACGCCGGATAACAAACAACGCCAAGAAAACGTGTGGTTTTTGATTTTCTCCGCGTTCCTATAAAATAATTTATATTATTTAGCATTACTACAGGATAGCTTTATTCATTTTACGCAAAGAAAAATGAAACGAGCAAAGAAATGTTTAAAGTATATCTGCGTTTTCTCCTCTGGAATGAAATGCAACAGACTGCCAAAAAATCAATGAATGGAGATTCGTTCAAAAACGTTCTTGAACTAGCAACGAAAAACCAACAAAATTAAAATACAACGAAAATTAAAAACTTTACAATCACACAAAATTATAAATATACCTAATTATCTGTTATTTAAAATAGAATGTCATTGGATTATCCTAAAACAATAAAATTCATTCATGAATATGTTGAGTGATATTTTCTGACATAGTGAAGTTGGTCAATGAAGTGGTCAGTGATCAATGGTCCTTCTTCTGGCTTCTTGACATTTGATTATTTTTATCAATTTGTTTCATTTGTCAACTTTTACTATTGTGACTCGAAATGCGAGATTAATTGCGAAGTTTTAATTAATTCGTAGTGGTAGTGTATGTTTAACAATATCATTGTACAAGTCAAGTGATTTATGAATACACCGCAATAATTTAATTCTGTGTTTATCAAAGAAGTGATACGCTATGCTAACGATAATTCGCGACGGTGATTGTAAGTTTTGGATTACCGTAATATGAATGTTTACTATTGATTTCTTGTATTTATCAGTAAAAGACTTAAGATATTATTAACAATAGTCTTTCAATGTAAACGATGTTTTCACGTAAATATTACCATTTGTGCGACTACATTTCAACGTTTTTTAAGTGATTAATGGATGTTATTTTTTTTTCTTTTTCTTAGAAGATGCTTCATTTAAATCATACATAACGTAACCTAGAGTTTCACACTGTATTGTTTTGTAATCAATGTCAAACAACACTATTGGCGCGATGCCAGCACTAGTCCCGAAATAGTTTACGCCGGTGTGACGATATATTCCGTTTACTCCACTCCCTGTTTTATTTAACTTCAGTAATATATTATGGATCGTCACCACCCACTTAGCGCGAGTTTCCACGGCTCCATGAGGAGTCGAGACTCTTCATCAACAGTTGGCAGCGATGCAAGAGAGAAAATAAAAGACTGTTTCAGAAAATTCATAGCTTTTATGTTTACACAAGTGGGTGTCGGCGCCCTCGTTGTTTGTTACGCGATCCTAGGCGCCGCGGGCTTCATGCACATCGAGAAGGACAGTCCTGATGAGCAGCTGGAGCAAGTGAGGCAGCTCAGACGGAACTGTGCTGAGGCTCTCTGGAACATCACAATAACTGACAACCTATTCAATGAAACTGCTTGGGTGTTCAAAGTGAATGAAGTTCTCAAAGTGTTCCAAAACAACATCACTGCTGCTATTCACACTGGCTATAATGGCAGAGCAGCTGAGGATATTTGGTCATTCCCAGCAGCTCTAATGTATTCCCTCTCAGTGTTCACTATGATTGGATATGGAAATATTATCCCCAAGACAGTTTGGGGCAAGATTGTGACAATAGCCTATGCCTGCTTTGGAATACCAATCTATGTTTTGTACTTCTGTAATATGGGAAAAGTTTTAGCACAGACATTTAAGTGGTTATATATAACTGCACATGAATGTAGTCGAAGAGATGACACTTTATTTGAAGATGGGGAAATTCAGCCTGTGAAACGGAAGATTACAGTGCCATCAACAGCTTGTCTGTGGGTGATATCTTTTTATATATTAACTGGGACGATCATGTTCGGAGCCTGGGAGAAATGGAACTACTTAGACTCAACGTACTTCTGTGTGATAAGTTTGTGTAAAATTGGGTTCGGTGACTTTGTGCCCGGTGCTAATATTGCTGATTCCGCTGGAGGTTCTCATTTGAAGCTGGTCATAAACTTTATTTATGTTCTGCTGGGGATGGGTCTTGTGGCCATGTGTTACAATCTCATGTGTGAGGATGTCAGGGTCAAGGTTAGGGAGTTACGGGAGGACCTCAAGAACTGTCTGGATGATATCACTCTGAAGATCACTGTGTGCATGAATGATACAAAGTATTACCATCAGAAGAATAGCAGAAATGTCAAATGACATGTAATAGTTGGAGATTTATTTATTTGTATTATTAGGTATTAAATCTAGATTCTAAGTTCGATGTAATATTTTATTTTTAAAATAAATGCATTTAGTATTATTTTGTGTTTTCTTTTATCAATATTATATTTATCTGGATTTGCAACATAAAGTTTTCCAGAAACAGACATTAATACAAATTTTACTGGAAAGATACAACCCTGGATATATTATTTAACTGCTGTAAGTTACCTAGCAAATAGAACTGACATACTAATTGCCAGTAAAATGCATAATTAATACAAAGCATATTCTTGTACAGAATGTTTTGATTTCATGCGCACCTTTTTTTTTTGGGTGGGAAATGATCAAATAACTTCTCCCGCTCTGGGTGGAGCGGGAGAGCGTGTCAGACTCTTACTGACTAAAACCCACCCGTGTTCCTTCAGTTGCCGTGTTGCCAGGGGGCCACGATGTCCCTATCGGTTTTCTTCGAAATCCCGTCAATTCTGCTGACATCTCTTTGAGGCGCGCGTGGAACACAATGCGCCGTCGACCCGGGCTTGGTCCTTATCGGACGGCGAGCTGCCCTTTGCTCACCGTCCGCAAGCCCGCGCCTACGGTGGCTGGAAATCTGCCTGTGATTCCCGACGCCCAGAGCGTCTCCTCCTGCGGCGGTTAGGGGTGCGAGGGCGCGAAATTTGCCTCTCCCTCACGCGCTCCGTCTCCTCCTTCGCGAGCATTACTGCTTCGCAGAAGGATGTGACGGCCTCCCATTTCCTCTCGCTCCGTAGCATGACCCGAATCAGGGCCGGACGCGAGAGATCACCGCCGCCGATCGCTTCCACGAGGACACGGCGATGCCCTGCCCAAGCCGGGCAGACCTCCACCGTATGCTCCACCGTATTTCATGCGCACCTAGCCTTAACTCAGTCAACAAGCATGTCATTAAAGAGTCAGCATAGACTGTCGAGTGGCAGCGAAGTGCATCTAAATACTATTTTGACTATTGATTCACTATTATCCTAATACCAATAAATATTTCGTAACAGTGGAGCCGCAACAATTAGTGTAAGAAGCCGCATTATGCTGCCGGTGCGTCTGCGGCGCGTGACCGGCCACGAGGGTCGTGCCAACGACGCGTTATTCCAGCCAGCTGCGCGCGCGCCGCCCGTCTCTCAACACACGCTGGTGTTCTTCGGCGGTGACGTGCAGGTGTGTATGTGTAATAATGTGTACAAGCACGAGGATCCAGCACGAGAAAGAAAGCGAGAGGTGGTGTTAAGACAGCCCATTCCTACTTTAATTTTAGATATGCTGCACAAATGTTCGAGTCGGTATGACTCGGCACAGCCGGACGGCAAAATCAAATGTATGTACATATTATGTTCGAGGAAAACCGAGGTTAATGAATGATTAAGCGAGGGTAGATGCTGAACGAAGTTTGCCCATCCGAAAGAAAGCTGAATATGTGGAATAATTGCTTTGTGATCGCTTTGCTGTTCAACAAATATTGCCGAATTGAATGTGCCGAACCGAACGTGTGTAGCACAACACCCCTGATAATCGCCACAAACGTCGGTACTCTACAACGCTTTGAGACATTTAGACAAGACTGTCGCAGCCGTCGCCGCTCATATACTCCATAGAGCTCATACGACTCTTCGATACTCTTTTATATTTTTTGTCTCTTTCAGATTACCCGAAACTAAAGCCTAGCGCGCACTAGGGTGCAATGACTTGCGATGCGTTTTTTTCCCGCAACGCATAAAATCCTGCTTTGTTTTCAGATGCGGTTTTTGCCGCAGTGCGCTTCTTCTTCTGTGTTTCATACTTCACAGATATGCGTTAGCAAAACGCACCGTAGTGCGCGCTAAGGCCAACGTCGCGTTGGCACTTTGAGTCAACCAGTGTCGCCAATAATCAAGAAAGACTTCTTCAAAGACTTATGGCCTTCATCAAGTCTTTATTATTTTTCGTGTGGTTAGTGACTAACCTGGTGACATAGTTTTTATGCCGCCCATGACTTCAATCAATATTCTCAAAACTTGACCAAGTAATCTCTCTTATTTATATTCTTCACCTGAAGCCTATTCCCCTCTGTTCAGGACTACCCAGAAGTGATGCAAGCCCACCGAGATAACCGGAACTACATGAAATGGAACTTGGAGAACATGGTGCGGATGCTGGGAAACAACTTTCCGACAAAACATATATTGGTTGTGAGACCTTCTAGGTAAGGTGTATTGTATTAAGGTAGGCGTATACTAGAGACAGGTCGGGCCGCAACGGTGCGACGAGCATTTTTGCATTGCGGCCCGACCCGGCCCGCCTGGTGGACGCTATCCTTTACAGAACTTTAATGCGCCAAAGCGACTGCCTTCAGAACTCTGCAGTTCGGGCGTACCCAGCATTTTTTTAGGGGTCGGGCAGGAGTAAATAAACTGTATAATAAGTAGTAGGACTTTCGCTCAATAAAACTATAACTGTACACATGCGATTCGATTCATCGATACTGCATTGTTTCGCGCGGTAATTTTGAATTTTTCCATACGAATAATTAATTTTCTTACTTAATAAACCTGCATTTTTAGTTTCGAATCTGGAACCAGAGTGGGGCAGATGCCCCACCTTGCCCCTCCGTGGGTACGCCCATACTGCGTAGTGTAAAATAACTAATCTTAAAACCTAAAAATTTTCAATCTCCTTTTTTTTTAAGACGGTTAAATATACTCTCTATTATGTCAAGAAATCTGCCTGCCTCTTCCCAACTATGTTGGAGTCGGCTTCCAGTCTAACCGGAGGCAGGTGAATACCAGTATTTCACATGAAGCGACTGCCTATCTGACCTCCACACTTCCACAGCCCAGTTACTGGGTAACACGATAACACTGGTTCAGAATTTTGTTAGTTCTTGAAATTAAAATACTTTAATAAACTTCGAATACTTTATAATAATTATTTTGTATACAAAAGAATAACACAATGCAGCGTACTCCCGAATATTAGTGTCGTGATTCGACCAGTTCGTGCCGATCGCTAGTACTGCCCACCCTGATTCACATAGCGTTGGGACAACCATTAGATTGTCGTTATCAGTTCGGCCTTCCTGACTCTCCTGCGTCCTCGTAGGAGTCTTCAAGTGAAGTCCTAGCTCGTCGGTCTTTATCAAAACGTGTCTTCATGGCAATCAATTTATTACTTTAGTTATAAACGAATTAAGAATTGAGACATACGACATTTAGTTCCGTACTCGAACACGATCAAAGAGCGCACGCGATATTCAACTTTATTACTGACGTGTTAGCGTTTAGCACATAGTAGAGTGGCGGGGTGCATGGGGGCGGAGTTTGCGTGGAAATTGTCTTTGGAGTGCCTGGTCTTAATAAACTGGCTGGAAACCATTCTAACATTCGGAAAAGGCTAAACTGCCGAACAATTTGGAAAGCACCGGACATTTCATTGCCCATGACTTATCTGTCTCTCATTTGAGATGGAGCGCGAGCGATGTATCTATCTATCTCTCTCTCTCTAACAATCCCTTAATAATTATTATCAGTTATGTTTCTTAGTTCAATGCTCATGACTTCTCTGTATGAGAAGAGGCCTTTGCCCAGCAGTGGGCCACTAAGCCTACGTTCATACGGACGGCAGGATTTTATCGCGCACTGGATTTTCAACTCTCAGCGTTGAGCCGAGCGTTGAGAATCCAACAAAGTGCATCCCAGCGCGTCGAAAAGACACACTGTTGGATTTTCAACTCTCGGCGCTAAGCAGAGTGTTGAAAATCCAGTGTGCGAAATAATCGCCGCGGGAAAAAATCGCCGGCGCCGGTGCGAACCTGGGCTAATTATGTGTCTTAGTAGTCATATTATAGTGATGATAGCAAAGAGGCCAAAGAGAAGAAGATTGTTCTATTATGTTCTATATTATAGAAGTAGGTACATCGGTGGTTCCAGGATAGAGTACAAGAGTTTCAGCTGCTATGACAACTTCGTGCCCAGCAACAACGCGGGAGTACCCGAACATACGCCGACGCATGGTGCGCTGCTTCACTTAGAAAGGTAGGAAAACCTGCTTTAGTCTTTTCGTAGAAATCCTTTATGAGCTGTAACTGCCTAAAATCTCCCCTATGTATAATTTCTGTTACATTTCTATCCAAAATCGACAAATTCGGCTTACTCGTTTTTTGGACACTCGACTATCGTCACAGTTTAGTACAGCAATAAAGTCCAATTCAGATCCTACAGTACCGACAGTTATATTCACCTAGAAGTTGCCTCTCTTTCTATCGCGTAACTCTTATATCTTCTGACTACGTTACGCCCACTGAATTCGACGAGTCGAGCCCGCCGCGTACATACTTGTAGCTTCATACCTTAAATGCGGAGTGACCCATCTGTATTCATTTGTATTTGCATTGTTTATACAGTGTGAGTCTTTATAATCTGCACATACTGAATCGAGGGAATCTTTGCTTAATTATATCGACGGAAAAAATGATAAAAAAATTCTAAATATTTTATTGAAATTTTTAATGGATTTTTTATTTATTTTTTCGCTTCTGTGACTCCAGTGTATACAAAACGGTGTAACTTTTTAACTCGATGTTTTATCACGATAAAACAAACTCCATAATGATTGGAAGTAATTAGGTGTCCGCATTAAATGAAAATTGTGTAAAAAACTGCCACCAATTAAAAATTAACACGTTTTTTCCGCAAAAATCTGATTTTTTTTCATCAATTTTTGCAATAATCGTAAAATTTCTCAATAAGATGCCCCGATTACCTTCATTTTTTATTACTTTAAATTATTCTTCATCGTATTAGCTATCCAATAGTAAAAATTGCAAGGGTTTAACTCAATCCCATCATTTCTTATCAACAGCCAAAGAAAGGCCTAGAGCACGGCTACGCACTAATTGTTTAGCAGGTAGACGTCCTTTTTTGTTGAGAATGTGCGCGGGTCGGGGTGCGGGGAGGTAGGGCCAGCTGAAGGGACCAGAAGGGATGACAGACAGGCAGTCGCTCCGAATTATTCGCCGCTGCTACATGTGTTTCGTTACTTTCATTCACTGCTACCTGAGTTTCGTGACTTTCGTTCGCTGCTACGTGATGCCGCGCTTAAGTGAATTCTCCCCGGCACACATTGCCGACATTCATTTTTACTATGGGATGGGACGAGGAAGTGCCAGAGCTGCGCGCGCAGCTTACATAGCTGCGTTTCCTAACAGGCAACCAGTGCCATCTGCCCGCAACTTCCAGGAAGTTCACAGAAGATTGTCGATCACTGGACTTGAATCAAGTAGAGATCGTCGCGAGCCGCCTCAAATAATTATTGATGTGGTTCTGGAACAAGCAGTACTGAGCGATTTGTTTGCTGATCCATCCATAAGTACTAGACGACTGGCTCTTCGTCACGGAATATCACAAAAATCAGCGTGGCGTATTTTAAAGAAAGAAGGATTGCACCCTTACCACTACCAAAGAGTGCAACATCTACATGAAGACGTAGATTGGCGTCCAAGGTGTGTGATGTCCACCTGGATTCAAAGAAATACCAGAGCAAACCCAAACTTTCCGAAAACCATACTATGGATGGACGAATCAACATTTACCAGAGATGGTATTACTAACTGTAGAAATTTACACAGATGGTGCCCTGGAGGTCAAAACCCGAAATTGAAACGTTCATCGACTTTTCAAGTAAGATTTTCAATAAATGTTTGGGCTGGTCTTATCGATAACATGTTGATTGGACCAGTCATACTGCCGAGAACTTTGAACAGTGAAAGATTTTTAAGTTTGTTGACTGACGATCTACCTGAGTTATTGGAAGATGTACCACTGTCTTTGCGTCGAAGGATGTTTCTGCAGATGGACGGATGCCCTGCCCATTATGCCACAAATGTGAGATCATTTTTAAACGAAAATTATCGTGATAAATGGATTGGACGACTAGGACCTGTAGGGTGGCCTGCGCGTTCACCCGATTTAACGCCCCTTGATTACTTCCTGTGGGGGACCATGAAGCAACGCGTCTACAGTACTCCCATCAACAGTGAGGTCGATTTGCGTGATCGCATAATTAACTGTGCAAATGATATTCGCAATGATCCCGAAATGATAAGGAGAGCGACACAACAAATTTTAGTTCGCGCGGCTTTGTGCCTACAACAACGAGGTGGACATTTTGAGAACCTAATGCATTAAATTTTCTTTAAAATAATAAATGTTTTAATTGAACTCTTTTTCATTCATTGAACCCAAATAAATCATCCTTAAGAGAACAAAAATAGCGCGTTCGAAGTGCCATCTTTAACACTTGATAGAAAGTGTTTTGTCTGAGCTAAAAGCATACAATTTTTATTATTAGGTAGCTAATACGATGAGGAATAATTTAAAGTAATAAAAAATGAAGGTAATCGGGGCATCTTATTGAGAAATTTTACGATTATTGCAAAAATTGATGAAAAAAAATCAGATTTTTGAGGGAAAAACGTGTTTATTTTTAATTGGTGGCAGTTCTTTTACACAATTTTCATTTAATGCGGACACCTAATTACTTCCAATCATTATGGAGTTTGTTTCATCGTGATAAAACATCGAGTTAAAAAGTTACACCGCTTTGTATACACTGGAGTCACAGAAACGAAAAAATAAATAAAAAATCCATTAAAAATGTCAATAAAATATTTAGAATTTTTTTATCATTTTTTCCGTCGATAAAATTAAGCAAAGATTCCCTCGATTCAGTATGTGCAGATTATAAAGACTCACACTGTATTGTACTAGTAGTTTGGATCTAATTGCCACTATGCTGAACTTGATTTTCCGCCATCTTTGACCCACAACCAGTTACTGCTACCCTGTGATCCTTATAAATACTAAGCAAAAAGCATTTTTTTTAAAAAAAGGTAAAAAACGGAACCCTTATAAGATCACTTGTCCGTCTGTCCGTGTGTCACCACCGATTTTCTCAAGAACGAGTGGACCTAGCAAGTTGAAATTTATACCAGATACTGAGATCTATAGTAGTGATGCAACGAATACGAATATTCGTATTCGCCGAATAGTAGACATTTACCGAATATCCGTATTCGGCGAATACTAATACGAATATTTAAAAATTAATATGTTTGTACGCAAATCTAATTACTGGCAGACTTGGAAAACGGGCGTCGTCGGCACGTAAAAATACGACGTGTGCAAAGGCCTTAACCGCAACGACAACGCAACGGGGGACTCCCCGGCCATAGTTTATACAGTGCGGCCCGGGAGTTTTCCTATCATTACGAACCATGGATTGATTGATTCATTCATTCCTTTCATTTCATTTGTCAGTCGAAAGCACAAGTCAAGCAAGAGAGTATTGTTTTATTGAAGTGAAAACTTCTTTAGTATCGTTGTGATTTGAAAGTCGATGAAACGAAAAAGCGACAGTAAAAAGAGACAAACATAAATTCATAAGATTTAACGTGGGAGAAAATGAGATAGGAAGCATTATACAGTGTTTCTTATGTTTGTGGTTCTCTGAAGCTGAAGAATTTGTTTGTTTGCTTGAACGCGCTAATTTTAGGAACTAATGGTCCGATTTAAAAAATATATTTTAGTGTTAGATAGCCCATTTATTGAGGAAGGCTATAGGCTATATATCATCACGCTAAGACTAATAGGAGCTGAGCACCAATGAAGAATGTTTCAAAATCGGGGGGTTTGATTTTTTCCTTTTGAGAGCTTCCGCTGCGTGCGCTGCGTAAACGGTTAAAGTTTCGCAAAAATCATGTATGACAGAATTGTTTCCCTTTAAAAGTTCTAAAAAAAAGTCCGCGACAGCATATGTCTATCTTTTAAGGTTGGCTCACTATAACCTTTTTTATGCTAACCAAATTTGTTCTAAAATAATGCATTATTTGCGAAGGTGTTTTTATAAACATGATATTAATCCTTATCCTAATAAATAAATTATTCATCACAAGTATTTAATTTAAAACAAAATTTCCCTTTACATCATTCGATTTCAATGAATATCTTAGGAGATATCGCAATTTTGAAATAACATCGCAGCAAAATAATGATCAAGTACTGCGCGCGCATTTATGATGTACAAGGCTAGGCAAGTTGTGAGGGGTAATAAGATTATAAGACCCAGTACTTTTACCTAACGTTTTAGAGTTCCACTTTTACTGATAAAAGCGTGATGTATGCTGTTGCGGACTTTTTTTAGAACTTTTAAAGAGAAACAATTCTGTCATACAAGTTTTTTTTTTTTCGTTTTCTTGAAGCCAAAATTTTTGAAGGTTTCACTTCTACCACGTGTGAATTGCACACATGTTTATTTTTATTTTCTGAGGCTGCTGCGAAGTGAAAGTGAAGTGAAGTTGAATAGAAAATGTCTTCTCGTAAACGAGATCAAAGTGACATATGGAAACACTTCGATAAATTACCAAGTAGTTATATGGTCTGTATTTCTTTTGTATGAACAAAAGGTAGGATAGTAAGTCCTAAGTAACTTAGACGAACGTTAGTAATGGCTGCGTCTATGTAGTACTAGACTATTAGTCTTTTATTACCATGGCGAAATATTCGTATTCGTATTCGTATTCGCCGAATAGTAGGTTTGATATTCGTATTCGTATTCGTAAAAGTAGTATTCGTTGCATCACTAATCTATAGTCCCTATTAGGTGTATAAAAATCAAGGTCCTGAGTCAACACGATAAAAAGATATGGGCAAATTTAGATTTTCGCGAAAAATTTTGAGTACTAAAATGTACATATTTTTTTTCCCTTTTCTTGTGCTGTAAGACCTTGCTTTTAACCAAAATTGACAATTCTAGGTCAACCAGAAGTACTATATGGTAGTCCCCGTTAACCTAGAATCACGAAATTTGGCAAAAAGCAAGGTCTTACAGCACAAATAAAGGGATAATTCCGAAAAATAAATAAAGTTGAAAATTAAGGTAAATTTTGGTACCTTGGTTTTCGCGAAAATTTAAATTTGCCCATATCTAATATCTCATATCTATAGAAATGATACAATTTTATTATTGCGGTATGGGTAGGTACGGAACCCTCGCCTCGGTGCGCGAATCCGACTCGCTCTTGACCGGTTTTTTTTTTTTCAATAAAGGTAATTAAAGTAACCACTACCCAAATTAACTTCTGTTTTTATTGCAGGCTTCTACAAGGAGTCAGCAACAGGATAAAAAGCTTCTCAACATCAGAACTGATTGAGGCTTTCTCTCCAGTCACTTTGCCTGAAGACATCGATATTGAGGATTTGCATGTGAGTTTAAAAAAAAATATAAATGAAAGCTGAAGCTGAAGTTTAATACGTAAATGTTGAGAATATCGAATAAGCGTGTATGATCTTTTTATTAATACAAATATCACGTTAATACAATTAATACAAATAATTTTACTGAATAATAATTAATACAAATAATTTTACTTAGGAATAATAATTAATACAAATAATTTTACTCGGAATAATAATTAATACAAATAATTTTAATCAGGAATAATAAATACAAATAATTTTAAAACAAATATCTAGGATAAAATAAGTAGCTTATGTCTTTCTTCGGGTCCCAGGCATTTGTCAATTGTTATGACGATCAGTTCAATGGTTTAGACGTGAAAAGGTAAGAGAGAGACAGAGTTATAATACTAACTTTTGCCCGCGGCTTCGACCGCGTGGAGGGCGAAAATTATCCCACGGAACTTAGTACCGGGATAAAAAGTATATGTCTTAATCTAGGTCATGGTCTACCCCTGTGCCAAATTTCATTCAAATCTGTTCAGCCGTTTTAGCGTGAAATCTAACAAATAAACAGGGCACATTGCTCGCAAAACGGATGGCCGATGGGGCCGAAAGGTTCAGTGGCGACCGCGTACCGTAAGACGTAGCGTTGGAAGGCCTCCCACAAGATGGACTGATAACCTTGTGAAGGCCGCAGGAATCTGCTGGAAGCGGGAAGCACAGAACCGGTCGAAGTGGCGGAGCTTGGGGGAGGCCTATGTCCAGCAGTGAACGTCTTTCGGCTGAAATGATGGAACATATAACCTCATTTTCGCATTTGTAATATAAGTTAGGATTATTATGTTAGTATGGATACGGATGTTTAGCAAAATTGAGATATTGGCGAACTTAACAAGAGTTCCCCTTGAGTGTGAGTGGCTTATCCGCTTTGTACTCAGAAACCTTTTCCAACAGGAAAAACAAATCAAATCAAATAATTTATTTGCATAATATATGTTAAAAAGGTGTTACAGGTATAAAAGGTACATTGTATTATAACCTAATGAGATGTGCAAAATTAATAAGTATATTAGGTACTAATCGCAACATTAAATACAGAATAGATTATAAATTAATTGAGTCAAATCAAAATTTTCAATAATCATTATATTCGTCAAATAAAATCATTATAAGATCAGTCATCTTTCATTTAAATAATCATTAATTGAATAGTAACATTTTGCAACTAGGAATTCGTGCAAACCTAATTTGAATTGGTCCATTTTGTGTAGGTCTGTGATAGTTTTTGGCCACTTATTGTATATTTTGGGTGCCATGCCCAAAATGTTTTTATTAAATAAAAATACTGCTTTTTATGATGTCTCACGCATATTTTATTTTTGTATCGTATGCTTCTTGGATGTGTATAAAGATGTAGATTTGCCTTGACAAAGATCGCCACTTCATAAATATTAAGACATGGGAATGTCAATAACTGGAACTGTTGAAAATGTGGCTTACAACTGCATGAAAAAGCTAACCAAAGCCACACAAATACGTGGACTCTGTCTCTCAGGTGCATAAAAATTAATGTAATCATAATGGCATTTCTTTTACTTTATCAGACGTTTCGATATTTACATCGCTTGATATAAATAAATGATTGTGTTCCATGCAAATCACCTTAGCTTAAATCACTTCACAATAGCCAGCGATTAAACCCGAGTCGTTATCGGTAATCTCATATTAGCGTGAAGTATTTAGTGATTATCGATAGCTACGGACTACGGTGTTTGAGCTCCATGTAGAGCTCTGTTTCTGAGAGAATTTATTTATTAATCTAATAATGTAGATATCTACTTCTGGGTGATCGAAAAGTATTGATTGTAATGCCTTTTTATTTTATTTTTTAGGTGGGAAATTATCAAATAACTTCTCCCGCTCTGGGCGGTAGAATTTAATTTAAAAATATGTGCAGCAACACAATCTGACAACGTTTTAAAACCTATTGACCGTTTGTTTTTAACCGACTTCCAAAAAGGAGGAGGTTATTTTTTTTTATGTACCTATGTCCACTGATTTCTCCGTCAATTGTGGACCGATTTTGATTTTTTTTTTTTTTTTTGAAAGGTTATGTTCTCGAGGTGGTCCCATATAAATTTTATTAACTTTGCTTCGATAGTTTTTGAGTTAGCTCAATAATACGTACTTTTTCCCACTTGGTATGTGGATGATATAAGTTCCTGTCACTGTTATTTACATAGCAGGTAGTGGTTTTCGAATTTGTGTGGGGTAGGTACCATAACTAAAAAGTGTAAAATAAAAACTTTTTACAAAAAAAAAAAACAACCGACTTCCAAAAAACACTACAAAGTGAAAAATAAGTCGGTGACAAAAAACGAAAATTCAAAACCAAAGACACCAACTTCCGAAATTAAAGTAATTTTTCACTTTGTAGTTTTTTTTGGAAGTCGGTTGTTTTTTTTTTGTAATTTTTTTTTTATATCAATTGCCGTGTCCCCAACGCCCAGCTAATAAATCGACGAATAAATATCTACGACGAATATAAGGTCGTAGATATTTATTGTATACTAGCGGACCCGACAGACGTTGTCCTGTCAAAACATTGTCCAGCGGACAAAATTGTGAATCTAAACCATTCCCATATCCCCTTGAACACACACAAAAAATTTCATCAAAATCGGTCCAGTCGTTTGAGAGAAGTTCAGTGACATACACACTCACAGAAGAATTATATATATAAAGATTTCCCCTATGTAATTTACTATGTGTATATAAATAATAAAATAAATAACATAGGTTCTCAGTTGTATAAATACGACTGAGGCGGCACGGGCACGAAAATATTTGTCGTATTAATCATTATAAAATAAAATATTAAGGACATTCTTCGATACGACTACATGATAAGAAAAACGTCGGTAGAAAATAGAGAAAAACATAGGTAAACATTGAGACTGCTGAGAGAAGTAAAAACTTAAAACTAAAACATGCATTCACAGCTGGCCAAGCGCAACACTTCATGCTCACAGCTAAACATACAGGATAAGTTTTTACCAGTGCGCAAACTTTAACACGTGACTTTACTCATCATTATGAACAACTTTTACTAAGGGACCAAGCCTGAAATCGCGAAAAAAAAAAACGTGTGGCACTCGGGGACTGCCGCGGTAAAGCGCGGTATTGCATAGCATTTGTTACCTCCATACTTCCTATTTGTCAACGCTACACTTGGGATGATGACGTGATGACATAAAATAAAAATTACGTTCCCATGACAACATCACGTTTCCCATCACGTTGTCATGGTAACCGTCATTACATGGTAAGCGGAGTGGGGGGTGTTAGGTTTTTTTTCGTTACGGAATTTTTTGATTCGGTCGCCGCGCTCAAAGCCCGCGATAAAAGCTATGCAATAGCTTAAAATCAGCTGTTCCCTACATTTTGACGAGTGCGAACATAAATATATAGAACAGCTGATTTTTTTTCGCTATTTCAGGTTTGGTCCCATAGTAAAAGTTGTTCATAATGATGCGTAAAGTCACACGTGTTAAAGTTTGCGCACTGGATAAAAACTTATCTTGTATACTGTTAACATAAGCATGTCGGTGACGCGAACCTATAAGATTTACCTCTACCAAAAATCGATTAACGCGCCTAAAGAAGTTTTCACTTAAAAAAATAAATGAACGGAGGAATAAAAATATTACATACATTTTTCTTAGTTTGGAGCTTATCATTTTGCCCATGGATTAATTTGCAGAATATACTGGTGCTTAAAAGTACTCAAATATCATGAATTTTAGGAGCTGATGCAGCGCCGGCGCGAGAATTCCTGGCGCCCTAGGCGAAAGGCTGGAACAGCGCCCTTTTAAGAAAATTCGTGACAATATAAAACAATGTTCTTTCTTTTTCGTGTGGTTAGTGACTAACCTGGTGTCAGAGTTTAAAGCCGCCCATAGGCCTCTGACTTGGCTGCACATGTCGTCGAGAAATATTTCTTAGGCGCGATCGGTACAGCGATCGAAAACTATAATAGTCAAATAAATTTTGAACAAAATATTATACCATACAAAAAGAGTTTTTTTTTTTGCAATGGATTGGCCTCAACTCGCTTTTGATTTCCAGATGAACCGTACCGATGGTTCCGTAAATGTCTATGAGCGCATTTTGGTAGAAAAATGGGTAAAAAATTGGGAGTATTTTCAAGTTATAAAAATAACTGTAATGTATTATTTTTTTAATTTCGATGCCGCCGATTGCCGCCCCCCTAATACGAGCGCCCTAGGCCATCGCCTAGTTCGCCTATATGAACGGGCCGGCCCTGAGCTGATAAAACAGACAAAATAAGTCCGGGAACTGTAGCGCAACTGTCTTTCGAATGCAGTTTTTTCTTGAAATGCATGAAAACTACCGACTTCCATTTCAATTATGATGTAAGTAGTATTAGTCAGTATTTATCCTAATTGGAAATTGCGTAGCAGTTGATCCTTATTTATTTATTTAACATTTATTGGATCTCCAACAGAGACTACACAATTACATACAAGGTTACAAGAAAAGGGCAAAATACTAGTGTACGCTTCCAAGTACATATCTAGGTACTATGGCCCTAAAACCAAGGACTGAAACCGGTATGATCAATACTGGATTTTTTTCGGTTACAACACTTATATTTTGTAGAGGTACTTTTAAAGGTTACCTTATACTGAATACAACAAGTATTTATACCGGTAACCGAAATAAAAATTCCCTGTATCTTACACGAACCGTCGGCATTAGTCATATGGCGCGTATCGCCTTTGTGTGTGTAACCGGTATTAAAACGGTAACCTAAATAGGGTAACATGTTTCTTCCTCTTGGTTACCCAGATAGCGGTAACCTTAGTCGTAGAAGTAACCAAAATTCTTCGATACCTGTACCGTAATTTATAAAGGTTTTCGGTCCCTGCCTAAAATTATAACCCATATATACTACAGAACTCAGCAATCCACCCGACCGAATCCAGCAAGTCGAACGGCACGAAGGCGACGGCGTGCGGTTCGCACGAGCCGGAACCGGAACTGCCCTACCGCAACTTGACAGAGCACAAGCCGTGAGTAGGTTTAGTTCCAATGGATGTTGTACTCTACATATATTAAGTTTTGGGCCAAGAAAATTTTATTCACTGTCGTACCACCGACACGGCGAAGAAGAAGATTGTTTTTATTGCTATTCAACATTTCATGCTTAATTTTTTTTTATGGAATCCTAAAGGACATCGCCCATTATAACCGCATCGCCAAGCAGTAACGCTCCGGCACCGCCTCGAGAAATCTAACGCCAACGCGTCGTAAACAAGGCGACCGCTAGTCGCCAACGCGCCGTAAGCAATACGACCGCTAGTCGCCAACGCGCCGTAAGCAATGCGACCGCTAGTCGCCAACGCGCCGTAAGCAATGCGACCGCTAGTTGCCAACGCGCCCTAAGCAAGGCCACCGCTAGTCGCCAACGCGCCGTAAGCAAGGCGACCGCTAGTCGCCAACGCGCCGTAAACAAGGCGACCGTCGCCAACGCGCCGTAAGCAAGACGACCGCTAGTCGCCAACGCGCCCTAAGCAAGGCGACCGCTAGTAGCCAACGCGCCGTAAGCAAGGCGATCGCTAGTCGCCAACGCGCCGTAAGCAAGGCGATCGCTAGTCGCCAACGCGCCGTAAGCAATGCGACCGCTAGTCGCCAACGCGCCGTAAGCAATGCGACCGCTAGTCGCCAACGCGCCGTAAGCAAGGCGACCGCTCGCTGCTGGCACGCCACCGATGAGGTGACAGCTTATTGTTCATTCACAAGCGAGGCGTCACCGCGCGGACGGCGAGACGCTGTGCACCGGCATGCATACCGCCTGCAAGCGTTTCTTCGCCGAGGAGCGGACTCCTCGCTTGAAGCGTGCTTTCGACGAGACGTGACGGCTCGCGGGCCACTCACTGCCCGCGAGCCGTCCACTGCTATCGTAAAATAGACTTTAATGCATTTGATTTAAAATCCTAACTTGAATGACAAGTTATTTGCCGTGTCGGAACGGTGCTGCTATAATGAGCTATATCCTTTACAGCTTTTAAAAAACAGAAACCGTAAGGCAGTTTCAGACATTCACTTATAAAATACCTACAGTACGGCCGGTGAATCATGGCCGGTCTGAACTTTGCACAGAAGACTGCCCAACAGCCCCGGATCTAGAATTTTTTTGAGGCAGGGCAAAAACTGCCGTTTGCCGCCCCACGCCAATATTTTCTCAAAATGTTGTAAAAAAGAAAAAAATAAAAAGATTCTAAATGTGCTGCGCATCTCATTTATTGCAAACAAATATAAAAAACAAACAAATGTTACCTCTTTATAATATTAGTATACAGGGTGTTTGGCAGAACGTTGAACATACGAAAATGGTGGATAGGTGGGGTCATCTGCTACTTACTCATCATCATCATCATCAGCCTATAGCAGTCCACTGCTGGACATAGGCCTCTCCAATTGCACGCCATTCAGCTCGATTCTCGGCAACTCTCATCCAGCTGCTACCAGCCACCCTTCGAAGATCGTCACTCCACCTAGCCTGAGGGCGTCCTACCTTACGTTTGCCAATTCGCGGTCTCCACTCAAGAACACGTATACCCCAACGGTCATCGGTTCTACGGCTGATATGGCCGGCCCACTGCCACTTCAGCTTGCTAATTCTGTGAGCTATGTCGATAACTTTGGTTCTCTGCCGGATCACTTCGTTCCGGATTCGATCCCTCAGAGAGACTCCAAGCATAGCCCGCTCCATGGCTCGCTGAGCAACCTTAAATTTATGGACCAGCCGTACCGTGAGTGTCCACGTTTCGGCTCCGTAAGTCATAACAGGCAGGACGCACTGATTGAAGACCTTCGTCTTTAGGCTCTGTGGAATACGCGACGAGAAGACTCGACGAAGTTTGCCAAACGCTGCCCAGCCCAGCTGAATTCTTCTGTTAGCCTCCCTCTCAAAGTTGTTCTTACCAAACTGCAGAGTTTGCCCGAGGTAAACGTATTCTCGAACAACCTCGAGAGCACCGCCATTGACAGCAATCGGCCCCGGAGTGACGTGTTCGTTGAACATAACCTGGGTTTTGTCCAAGTTCATCCGGAGACCAATGCGCACAGAAGAATTAACTAGGCCGTCCAGCATCTCCTGCAAGTCATGCAGCGATTCGGCCAGTATGACGATGTCATCTGCAAATCTCAAGTGTGAGATGTATTCGCCGTTGATGTTAATGCCACGCCCTTCCCAGTTCAGCGTCTTAAACACATCCTCCAATGCGTTAGAGAACAATTTTGGGGATATGACATCCCCTTGTCTCACCCCTCGACGCAGGGGGATATGTTCAGTACGCTGATCCTGAATTTGGACGGTCATTGTCGCGTTTTCATACAGACATCTCAGCACTTGGATGTATCGCCAGTCGACTTGGCATCGCTGCAGAGACTCCAAAACAGACCAGGTCTCGACAGAGTCAAAAGCCTTCTCATAGTCCACAAACGCAAGACACAGTGGCCGATTATACTCATCGGACTTCTGTATAATTTGCCGCACTGTGTGAATGTGGTCTATGGTGCTGTATCCTCCTCGAAACCCAGCCTGCTCCGGTGGCTGAAACTCGTCGAGTCTTCTCGCTAGACGATTCGTAACGACTCTTGAAAAACAACTTATATACGTGGCTAAGGAGCGAAATGGGTCTGTAATTCTTTAAAAGAGTCTTGTCACCTTTCTTAAAGAAGAGAACGACCACACTCTCTCGCCACGCTTCTGGAGTTCTCCCAGAGAACAGGACAGAGTTGAAGAGCTCCCGAAGCTCTTTCAGTACAGGACTTCCTCCAGCTTTCAGGAGCTCGGTCGTTATCCCGTCCTCACCAGGGGCTTTTCCATTTTTAAGCTGTTTAAGAGCCGCCTCGATTTCGTCTTGGCTGACTTCTGGCAGGTCTTCCGTGAAATGGCGAGTTAAGGTGGCTCTGGAATCCTCATTTTCGGGATCAGGTCGAGATGCGTGCGATGCGTACAACTGGCCGTAGAAGTTTTCTACTTCCAAAAGGATCTCCGGCTTCGAAACGACGATATCCCCACTGGGTTTGGTCAACTTCGTCAGGTGGCTCCTCCCTAGTAACTGGACGAACACCTTCGACCCCCGATTTTGCTCAATCGCTTTCTCTATAGAGCGCGTATTGGAGCGTCGGAGGTCGCGTCGTACCAGTGTTCTTATGTTGATGTTGAGTGCCCGTTGTTCTGACGAAGTGATAGGTGGGTTTTCACGTCGTTCCGTCATAAGCTCTAGAGTCTCCTTTGAAAGTTTTGACTTCTTGCCCGTACGCCGCATTTTACAAAAACGCGTGCCTTCCTCCCTGAGGATTTCCGCCACTTGGTCGAGTGCCTGGTCAACGTCATTTGTGGTTTCCACGGCAGCAAATCGGTTCTCCAAGTTTGATTGGAACGCTTCAGATCCCAGCATGGTTTGGAGCATGTTTGGACGGAGCCTAGACCTCATCAAACGAGTTCGCTCGAGCTTAAAGTTGATATTCAGAGAGCCTCGGACAAGTCTGTGATCACTGCCGGTGTTGAACCTGTTGATCACCGAGACGTCCCTGAATATATGTTTCTTATCCGCTATGATGAAGTCTATCTCATTTTTCGTCATAGTATCGGGGCTTCGCCACGTCCACTTCCTTTGGAGCTGTTTCTTAAAGAAGGAGTTCATCATGAAAAGCCCCTCCTTCTCTAGGAAGTTGACAAGCATTTGCCCCCTATGATTTCTGCTGCCAAACCCATAAGATCCTACTACCGATTCGCTGCAATTTTGTACTCCCACTTTAGCATTAAAATCCCCCATGAGAACATTGTAGTGGGCCTTAGTGGTGGAATGCAAGGCCTTGGAGATATCTTCAAACATTTCCTCCACTTCGTCATCCGAGTGTGCCGAGGTCGGTGCGTAAACCTGAATAACCTTGAGGCTATACCTCTTGGTTAACTTCACTACAAGGTACGCTACCCTGTTCGAGACACTGGAGACTTCTACAACGTTGTCACAAAGGGATTTGTTTACCAGGAACCCGACTCCGCCTTGGGATAGTTGGTCTCCCTCTCGAAAATACAAAAGGTGGCCCGATTCAAGGGTTATTGTGTCCTCTCCCTCTCTTCGGACTTCACTTAAGCCAAGAATATGCCACTTTATTTTTCCGAGCTCTTCTTCTAGCTGCACTAGGTGTTCGTCGAGCCGTAACGTGCGTCCGTTGTACGTTGCCAAGGTCAGTTGGGTTTGGCGGCCATTCGTAACCCGGGGATTCTTCGCACCCCCTACCTTACCGTTACCGTGATTGCCGCCAAAATCAGGAATAGCAAGGCGGCCGGGAACTGGAGGCCGTGGTTGAATTTGACTTGCCATTTGGAGGGTTTGCCCATAATCGCCACGCTGGGCATGCGGGTTGGCGTTCGCAGATCGCAGCTTCTCGCACTAGTGACGCTGCTGCCCGTCACTAGTCTGCACCATTTAGCTGCGAAATTTTATTTAGAATGGTTACACCGCCATTTGTCGGTTGTCAGAGCCTCGTTAGTTATTCAGCAGGGTGCACCACGAGCAGGTGAGGTTGACTTGGGGCACTGTGATGGTAGTGTGCCCCCTTACCCCCCCTACTTACTCAGCCCTAATTTATTTGGCCCTGGCCCCCTGGATATTTTTTTTTTAATGCTGGTTGAAATTAGGATTTAAGTACTTTTTACATCTTTCTGTTATAAGAATCTGCCAATATTAAAGATTAAAAAAAAAATGCCTGTTTTACCCATTTTTTATAAAAAATTACACTTTAAAGTTAAGGAAGTTGTGAAACTAGAAGAAAGCAAAAAAAAAAATTTAATATCCAGGGCGCCAGGGCCAAATAAATTAGGGCTGAGTAAGTAGCAGATGACCCCACCTATCCACCATTTTCGTATGTTCAACGTTCTGCCAAACACCCTGTATATTTCTTATAGCATCTTTCTAATTAGTTTTGCTTTTAAACCATTTTTCCAAATATTATGAGTTATTTTCTGAATTATAGAAGCACTAACTTTAGCCTGCGGCTTCGCCCGCAAGCCTGGAGGTAGGGACGTTTTTATTTTTAATTATCCCATGGGAACGTATACTAGATAAAAGTATCCTATGTCCTACAAAGACTTACTTTCAGATTTAAAATATTAGTATGGATTTATTAGAAACAAAAGCTGATATCTTTTAAATTTCGCCCCAAACACCCCATTATTTTATCAATCTTTTCCATCAATTGCAGTGAGGCGGATCCACTCTGGTGGCGGGACAAATTCGCCCTGGACGAGTCACAACTGACTCTGGTGGGCTTCAGCAAAGGCTGCGTGGTCCTCAACCAGCTTATCTACGAGTTCCATTACGTCAAGACCTTGACGCCTGGAGACGCCCATATGATGAGGTAAGGGACAGAATAAACCTAACATCCAAATAAACATATTGTAGTGTTTCGGAAAACGTCATGTACGATGCCCTCAACCTAGGTGGAGCGATGTTCAAACTCAAACTCAAAGCATTCATTTCAAGTAAACCAATTACAGGCACTTTTGAATTGTCAAGGGGTCGTTCAGTCAGAAAGATAAAGCTAGTTGCCCCATTACAAAGCGTAGTTGGTACTATAGAGTTATTTTGCATACTATTGTATATTATCATTTTTCTAACTTGAACAGACAGCTGTGCTGCTGGGGAGTTTGTTGCGCCACTTCTTCTTCCCAGCTAAAGGCACTAGGAAGTGGTGAAGGGTGGGCGTTTTTGGGGGACTGTCTTATGTAATTATGACGTTCGAAAAGTGCTGATTCTCAGCCTAGTTTGAATAAATGACTTTTGAATTTTGGAGAAGAACGGGCAAGAAACTACACGGACACTCTTTTAAGTCAAAATATTGTTTTCATGATTATTATTCCGGGATTTCAGAAGCTGGTATTATCAACTCTATGTTACTTAAATTCTTCCATTAATTTATGATAATAACCTCATATTGTGTGTTGTAGGTTCATGTCCCGCATAGTGGACATGTACTGGCTGGACGGCGGACACGCGGGCGGCAAGAACACCTGGATCACTTCGCGCAGTCTCTTAGAAACGCTCACGAGGCTCAGTAAGTTTATCACTTTATCTAACTTAGCAGTCAACCATTTATAATGCCAATAGATTTGGAGTTTGTTGCCTGTTTTTCTCCATAGGAACCTACTACGCTTTGGAATGGGTAACTAGCTTCATCTTTCTGACTGACCGACTAGACGACTCCTTGATAATTCAAATGTGTCTATAATTGGTTTAACTCTTTCCGTTAGTGTCACTCATCACCTCTTTCAGCTTTTGTATTATTAAGATCATCACTAGATGGCTCGGATCTTCATCATCATCATCATCATTTCAGCCGAAAGACGTCCACTGCTGGACATAGGCCTCCCCCAAGCACCGCCACTTCGACCGTTTCTGTGCTTTCCGCATCCAGCGGATTCCTGCGGCCTTCACAAGGTCATCGGTCCATCTTGTGGGAGGCCTTCCAACGCTACGTCTTTCGCGCGGATCTTAATAAAAAAAAATCTGAAAGGGGTTGTGCTTGTTAGTACAACGTGGTGCCAACTTGGCACCACGTTGTGATCTTTGTGATCTTATAATCACAACACTTATTTATTTATATTTAATATATACTTTATCTCCCCGTCTTCCCTCTTCTTTATCTTTCTCTTCTTTTTCTTTCTTCTGCTTCTTCTTTTTTCTTTTTTCACTGCACAGCCATGTTATCTACCCGAGTTCTCCATATTTTATCAAAAATACCTAGTGTTTCTCACTACTTCTGGCAAGACTGACCACCAGTGGTAGAGATAATATTGTGCAAAATCATTGACGTTTAAGTTGTTTAATCTGTAGTGCCTTCCTTCCTACTGTCCTTTTAGTAATTTTACCTTCTGACAGCAACTTCATAGTATCGAGAATTGAGCCAAAATTACATTACGAATTTAGTTACATGAAATGACATATAATAGGGCGACTTTTTCGTTGATGACAGTCCCATGGTTCAAGCGGGCGACTGACGCTATCGCCAAGCGGTCCCGCCGCCCGCACACTTGTACGAAAAATCGCCCTGTAATTTTATGTCACTAACTCCGTAATATTATTTTGGCTTTAAATCACTGTGATGCAATTTCAAAGGTAAATAAAATAACTGTGAAAGGACTGTAGTGTAGAGTGTTACAAATATTTTTTGGCGCCTGAATAACATTGACAGGGGGGCGTTGTTTGTAAACACTTGTGAAATTATCATAGAAATTGTATTAACGAAACAAGATGGCAGCGTTAGTTCCAATTTTGGCCACGCGCCAATAAAAACTTTATAGCGTTGTACTTTCTCCATCGTAATTAGTACCATAGATAACTGGACAATAATTTAATTCCAGATGTGAACGTTTTCGTCCACGTAAGTCCTTACCAAGTACAAGACGAGGGCAGACCCTGGATTGGCAGAGAAGAGAAGGCTTTCACGGGTCTACTTAAGAAACTTGGCGCTAAAGTAAGAATAGTAATTTAGTTAGCCGTCAAATAAAATTGAACCTTATGCTTGTGTAATAGAGGCTAAACTACATATTAGTTAATTATGAATCGTACATGTTTTGTATCCAGTGTTGCTAACACTACAGAGATTTTTTTCAAAATAAATATTGCTAATAAGTCTTTTGAGGGAGTGTGGTGATCAAAGCTCGTGCCTTCTCTGTATGGGAAGAGTTCTGTGCCCTGCAGTGGGACATTAATAGGCTGGTATAAACTATTAACCTTTCTAAGCCTTAAACTTGTTCACAGCATTTTCCCCGCATCACCGCAGTGTATTTCCTGTGACCACATGACTATTAAATCTCTTCCAGGTAAACAGATACCTCCACGACCAACCCGGCATGGCACACTCGCTAAATATGCACTTCGAAGTCCTGGCCAACTTCAAGAGCATGCAGGACTGCATACCAGAGGGCATGCCTGATGCTTCTGATGAAGAGGCTTAAGAAACCTCGAAGATGGATTAAAAAAGGGGTTTTTTATAGAGGGATATTTTGGTGGTAATATTTTATTTAGACTTAAGCCCGATTTACACAGTGCAATTTAATTGTCTGTGGCATATCATAATTTCAGCAATAATAAAAGTTACACCGGCTAAAAAAAATCTAGTTGTAACCAGGGACCGAAATCGATATTATCAATACGGGTATTTTTTTTTTTGTTACAACATTTACATTTTTTGCAGGTATTTTTAAAGGTTACCTTAAAATTATTACAACCAGTATTAATACCGGTTATCGAAATAAAAATTACTTTTATCTTGTTACACGAACCGTCGGCATTAGTCGGCATCGTCTGTGTGTGTAACCGGTATTAACCAAAATTCTTCGTTACCTTTACCGTAATTTATAAAGGTTTTCGGTCCATGGTTCCAACTAAACACGATGTAAGTCATTGTTTTATTTCATGATTATTGTATACCACGGGCAAGGCACTTGCATTATGTAAACGAGGCTTTAGGGGTCGGACAATGCTGGTCGATTCTTCTAATTCAGGAAATAGACACTTTTTAACGCGTTTACGGACGCTAAACGAAACATAGACGTAATAACAATAAAACTTCTTTTGTGCCTCGTTCAGTATTCTTCAACCGATTAAAACGCGTTAGCTGGTGTCCCGCTAGCTATTTTGTATTTTTTCGTCCGTACTGTCCGTCTCCTGCGTTAGCTAACGCAAAACAAAACTCAAAGAAGTCTCCATGAAGCAATAAAAAGATCATACTGAGTACAGATAGAGCCATCCACAAAGACGCGCCCCACTCCGCGATTACTGTACTGTAAGCTGTACAGTACGGAGCGGAGCGGAGTGGGGTGCACCATCTGTACTTCGAGAGTTTTGTACACATTGTTTTAATTATTTTTTTGTTAAAAAGTTCTTATAATGTGAAAACTAGCCCTCTTTTAATATCCTACTGAGAATTAATGGAATTGGCCAACTGGCCACTGGACCAAAGAGGTTAATTTAACGCTGCTTTTTCTACGGGATTCCAATGATGGAGTATTTGCGCTGGAATTATATTTTGGCTTGTGATAAAGAGGAGGTCAATTTCTGGACGAAGTTGAATAGTTAGAATGAAGAAGGTTGTGGGGAAAAATTGTGAAAACTCAAGACTATGAGACTTGGGAAAATATCAAATATAATTTATTTCTGATATTTTTGTGGGCAGGCTTTTTTTAGCCCAGACAAGCCATCTAGGCCTAGAGATAAGATTATTTTTTTAAAGTGTTGATACTTTTAATAACTTGACTATGATAGGTTTTAAAAAGAGTTCTAAACTCAAGTGCTTGTTTTGCGAGATGTCGTCTCAAGAACTGAATTTTCGTTGATTTATTTATTAATATTTTATATAATTATGTATTATTCATGTTATAGTTATTGACAGTATTTTGTGAGATTAAGTTATTTATGTGGGTCGAATTTGCACTTTAGTCTTGTCAATATTCATGAATTTTGTTATTTTACGCCATTTACCAGTTGCCAATAAATACATTTTACAGTATTTAAACCGTAGTACTTAGTAGGGATATAATAAAGCAAACTCTCCGCTTTTAATGATTATGATTTATCGCACCCTCTTCAAGAGTCGCATTGTGGCAATCTTAGATGTAAACATTTTGTAGGGACACGTGACCTTCACAATACATGATTTTGATGTATTGGAGGTATTACATTAGGAGTTCGGGAGTTTACTTACCGATGGTAACCCCACTCAAAGCTAGGTGTCTACAGATAGTGCCATCCACGAAGACGCGCCCCACTCCGCGATTACTGTACTGTAGCTGTACTTTAGTACGGAGCGGAGCGGAGTGGGGCGCGTCTTCACGGATAGCACTATCTATAACTTCGAATTCTCAAACGACAAAAAACTTTAGTCGTTGCTAAAATGCATCTTATTTGAATTCGAAGGTTAAGGTTGAACTAGTCGCGGGCTCGAACTCATTGGTGGGCTTGGTCTAAAAGCACGCTATCTCACCTGATTCATTTCATGATTTACTTTGGATGTAAAATGTGTAACAGTGGAGTAACCCCCCCCCCCCTCCCCAAATTTGTATGGAAAAAGTATCGGCTAGTTGTGCCTTAAGGCATTTTCTGGCAGTTAACCTAGCCGGTGACTGTTGAATTTACAGCGTGAAACATAGCGGTGACTTATATCTTTTTGAATAACCTTTGAGAATTCGGGTGTAAATTTAATATGTGCAATAAATGTTTTTTTTATTTATTGACTTGTACTGGCTACAAGAAAGCAATATTAACTGTATGACATGCATGTGTACTGCTATATTTACCCTAGACGTAAAGGCTCCCGCAGACAGGCCCGACGCGACACCGGTAGAACAATTTCCGTGTAGTTTTCATAGATAGGGAGCCTTTACTTATAACCGGTGATTTTATTGTGTACCTATACTCCATTTGAAATAAGATTAGACATTTAACTAAACCTTTTTTACTGTCCGTTTAACCGATTTTGACTTCTATTGCGTTGGTGGCATGACAAATGGCAGCTGCAGTAAACAGTTGGTTTGTAACCACTTTTTTTGCTTTTAATGCCATCCTTATGCCTACGTAATAGAAGTCAAAATCGGTTGAACGGACTGTAAAAAAGGTTTGTTTAAATGTCTAATCTTATTTCAAACGGAGTATAGTCATAAAATACAGTGATTACAAGTAGGAAACTTATGTTTTGTGGTTCGTCATCTTTTGAACTTCCTAAATTAAAATTTATTTTCGAGTATTCTCCCTCAATGTCGTTATTTTAAGGCTAGGCTGGGCCTACAGTCATGATTTATCAATTAAAAGACAAAATGTTTAGAATAAAACAAATTCGTGTAATTCAATGTATAGTGTAAATAAATTGCTTTAAAAATTTGGATAGAATGAAATTGATCTCAATTCGATGAATAAAATTATTTTTAAAGCAAATATTGGGATTTTTCGTTTTGTAAATATAACCAAGTCTTCCCCTTCGTAAAGACTAAATACCATACATTTTATTTCTATCTTCAGATCCATTGAAATTTTTGTCACGTAGGCGTGTTTCACACCCTGTTCAGGTCGGCATGATTCAGTACAGCCGGGCGGCAAAATATAGTGTGCGTTACCCCAGCCAAATAATGTCGAAAATAGTCATTTAAATCTTATAGATAATTAGTTGCCCAGCTTCTGTAATTGTTGCGTACATTTTTTATTTGTTGCACTTAGTTTTTTAGTTATTTTACAAAAACATTTCCTGTTGGGGTAATGTTACCGCAGCCAGACATTTTTTTTTGTGTGGGTATATTGAAATAAATATTAGCTATAATAATTAGTTGTCTAGACGAAGTAAATGTTGCACCTTATTTTGTATTTGTTCTTTCTTCGGCTGCGATGTTATTCGAGATCTAAAAAAACTTCAAAAGGTCCTAACACTGAATAAGAGCTCTAAAGACTTATTTTAAACGTTATTTTGTAGCTTGTAAGTGCCTTCAAATGTATGTGAAGTTTCATTAGTATCCTGTAAGTAATTAACAAATCGAGCCTGTTATGGAAGAACATCGTAAGCGACTTTTATGAAATTTTACAGGAGAGGTATTTTATTGATTATTTTTTATTCGTTATTTATAGATCTCCGGTTTTTGTATATATTGCAAAACACATTAGGCTCTACGTAAAATAAATTAAATTATTGCAGAAAGAGTTAAATAATGAGTACTTTTGTAGCTTAAGAGCGTTTACGTCTAGCGCGAGAAGTCAAGTTTAGGTAAATTCTTCGCAAAATTCACTCACACAGAAGCGCGCGTACATGTGTGCGTAGAGTTGGCGCGTTCGCTATCTTTATAGTCAGACTAACACACGTTGATCCGTTCGATTTAGAGCAATAATTGTTTTAGTAAATATTTAATTGGAATTTAAATCCAACTTCAATTTATTGTTATACCTATGATTAATATTATTAAAAAAACGAATTAAATAAATAATTTTACAATATTTTATTGGAACAGTTTACATATTTATACGCTTCTTTTCGTGTTTATTTTATATTAGGCATAACAATTTGATGAATCATATTTATTTCTTTTAAACATCTTATCTTATTATCACTCCGAGTAACAACAAGCGCAACATGTCATACTCATAGTTACATTATGGGTACTGTTAATATTAGCATGTCGGTGTCGCAAACCCATAAGATTTTCCTTTACCAATAATCACTCATCGCGCCTAAAGAAGCTTTCACCTGAAAAAAAACGTGTGCGTTTGTGAGAACCCACTCAGGAATAAAGTTCCTTCTCACGTATCATTTAAAACAAAAACAAAATTTTCGCAGCCGCCATCTTGGATTTACATTTTGACCTCACTATCGACTTTAGTACCCTCAAAAACTAATGCCTCATTTACATTCTGCCCCTGCCGCTACTGTTCGCGCTGCCAGCCATAATTCTCTAAATACTGCCGTAGTAGGATCGAAAGAACTGCCCTACCACTCATATCGCTTTCGACTTTCAACAATGGTAGACGTCGAAATAATTACAGCGTCGCTGTGTAGAAAACACAATACATAATTATGTTCTTTATTTAAAAAAAAAACCTTCGTAGAAGATGGTGGATCCTCTCCATAACATCGAATACAAACCATATCGGATGAAATATATCGTCTGCATCTGCTCCAGTAGGTACCCTAATTGCATAACTTATTTTCATAAACGATTATAACAAATTTATTTCATTTTGACAGTTCAACAACATTCATTGCATTATTTACGTTATTGAGCAGATTTTTACTCCAACTTATGAAGCAATGGATTAGCAATCTGTTTCAAATCGAAACAATTGTGATTGATCGTGCATTACGCTATTTTTTTTTTCTTAGCCTTTATTGTCCCACTGCTGGGCAAAGGCCTCCCTACCCTTTTTCCACCTCTCTCTGTCTAGAGCTTCCAAGAACCAATCTTTCTTAAAGGAGTCCAGCTCATCCCGCCATCTCCGTCTGAGCCTGCCGCGATGTCGTTTGCCATTAAGCGGGACCCACTGGGTCGTAAGTTCGGCCCATTGATTGTTTAACATGCGGCAGATGTGTCCAGCCCAATTCCATTTAAGCGTGGCAGCTTTCCGAGTGACATCAGATATTTTAGTGATGGAACGGATTGTTGTATTCTTAACCCGGTCCACAAGTTTAATACCAAGAATACTCCGTTCCATAGCTCTCTGGCAAACCTCGAGCGTGGTCCTCTTTTCTATTACGCAATTATTGGGGTACAGATCGGCTAGATGAATTTTTATTTTCAAAAGAGGCCTAAACGTGACCATCAGTGACTTCTTTGATTTCAATTCGTCAATAGGAAGGAGTATCTTCTAAAGCTTCACTAATTCTCTTCCAGCACGCGTAGCATGACCACCATAGATAATAGAACAATAGACAAAATGACAGATAAACAATCACAATCTGTCATTTTGTCTATTCTTCCGTCGACAAAACCCGTTTCTATTGTGGTCATGCTACGTGTCCAGACGTCGTGAACTTAGTTTTAATTTGTGGTTTTTGTCATTTAAATCCTACATACTTTTTTTGGATTCCAATAGTTCCAAAAATGTTATAGTGTTTTTATTATTCCACTCGAAGGGCATTTTCACAGATCGTATAAATAGGCGGTACGCACGTCCGATTCGTCCAGGCGCTCGGTAAGAAGTGAGCTGCAGAGCTGAACGTAAACACGCCCTGCCACTCGTGCTGCTCGTTCTTTGACTTCCGCATAAAAAAACCGCTCATTTGGGGAGCGTAGGGCAACGCGAGTAGCAGTGGCAGCAGTATAAGAAGTATCGTGTTTACATACTCATCCTGCCCACTTTCCTGCTCATTGCTGTGGAAGTGAGCTGAATGTAAACGGGGTATATGAAAACGACACCCATGATGAATTCTCCCGCTCTGGGCGGAGCGGGAGGGCGTGTTAGACTCTTACTGAGTAAAACCCACCCGTGTTCTTTCGGTTGCCCTGTTGCCGGGGGCCACGATTTCCCTATCGGTTTTCTTCGAACTCCCGGCAGGCATTGGCCCAAGCGGACCCCGTCAATTCTGCTGACATCTCGTTGAGGCGCGCGTGGAACACAACGCGCCGTCGACCCGGGCTTGGTCCTTATCGGACGGCGAGCTACCCATTGCTGGAATTGGCTCGCGATTCCCGCCCCGGGTGTCTCCTCCTGCGGCGGTTAGGGGCGTGAAGGCGCGAAATTTGCCTCTCCCTCACGCGTTCCGCCTCCTCCTTCGCGAGCATTACCGCTTCGCAGAAGGAGGTGACGGCCTGCCATTTCTTCTCGCTCCGTACCATGGCCTGAACCAGGGCCGGACGCGAGAGTACACCGCCGCCGATCACCTCAACGAAGACACGGTGTTGCTCCGCCCAAGCCGGGCAGACCTCCACCGTATGCTCTGCCGTGTCCTCAGGCCGATCCACACAATGGTGACACCCGGATGTTTCCTCCCGCCTTATCCTGAACAGGAACCTCACGAAGCAGCCGTGTTTTATATAGAATTTTTCACTTTTTGTATGGAGACCATGAAAAATTATTACCTATATGTTGAGTTTTATGGGTTTATGGGCTTTATAAAGGGGGTCGAAATTTTCATTACTTTTGCGATAGATCACACCATTTTCGAAATATAAGCAAAAGAAAAGAAAAAAAGATACAGTACTATTTTTGCAGCTGAAGTCGAGGTGTGGGTATGAATTTTAGTTCATGACAACTAATTTAATTCCACACTTTTTTAATGGCGATTAAAAGTAGTCAGATTTAGTTAGGCAAACAAAATTTTTCAAGAAAAACGTCAAATTCAGAATAGCAAAATTGCCATTTTCACTAAAGTATTAACTCAGTGTCATCTTTCACTAAGGCCCGTATTACAGAACGTCACTCAATACTCAAGCATTACTTAAAACTAGATTCAAGCCATTTGATTGGTTGAAACTAGTTTTAAGTAATGCTTGAGTATTGAGTGTCGTTCTGTAATACGGGCCTAAGATGGCACTGAGTAAATACTTTGGTGTATGCTTGTTTGTTTGTTTGAAAAATATTACGTCAGCAAATGCTGTATTGATTTTTCGGAATTTTCAGTATTTTATTCGGTCCTTTCTTTATTTGTATTCGCATATAAGTTGTCGGAAAATTAGCATTTATAGCAGTAAATTTCAAATTTTAAGTATGCTCATATTTTAACTTTTTTTGGAACTTTTATTACTACCCAAACTAAATGGTGATTTTTTGTCTAGTCATTTGTGACAACAGAAGGCATTTGTGACATGAGAATCGGCACCGATATCAACTTTAGCACCCTAAATTAGATTTCACTTCAATAAAATATTTTACTTACTAAAGTACTAAGATGTGGCGATCATGCTATATTCGTGCATTATCGTTGTACGCACGACAAAGGTCAACAGCGGTCAGGCAGAGCGCCGAGCGACGCGTCCACTCTCTGACAGGCCTCACGGCGGACTAATTTGAAACGGTTTGCGCGTGGAGTTTTATAGTAATTTTAGAGTAGTTTTAAAAAAATTCTAGAAAAATAACCAAACTCATATAGTTAAAAATTTTGATTGCAAATTTTTAAGAAGATGTTTTTCTATTACAGTAATCCTTTATTATATTAAATTAAGGAAGATATATTGGTAAAAAAAAAACATTTTATTCACCAAAATTTCATTATAATTTCGCATTGTTTGGATTTTTATTTCTCATGTAGGGAACCTAAACTGAAAATTTCTTTTAACTAACTTTTTTCCTAAGAATCTTTGCAGTTAGATAAAAAATATTGTTTGTTAGGGTGATCAGTGATTTAAGATATTTTAAGCGTCAAAGTTGACGCTCGAAGTAAAATTAACAAAACCTCTGTTCAGTAATCTTGATATAATTCACAAATACTCTAATAATCTAAAAATTTTCCTAACTAAGTGTTTAGACAACAATATTTCCTAAAATGATTAGTAATTAATATGTTTTTAAAATAATGTTTGATGGATATTAACTGGATCGAAAAGTACTGTTTTTCAGCTAAACAGCGCGCGGATGGCGTAAACGCTCTTAAGATAAAAATAAAGGTCATGATTTCTTTTTGTTTTCAAAAATCGTCATTTACGCTATTACTTTTCTCTATAATTAAGGCTAACTAATGTATGCACTGTGTTTTTTCTCCAAATATTACGGCCGTCAGGGCCGTCGTAAGGTCCAAAAATACTTGGTCGCTACCCCACATCTTAAAAATCACATGACATAGGGCCTAATTTATTTATTAACTAGAAAAATTGTTAATTTATTCAGGCGTGACCTTGCGGAAATCCATTATAAAATACAATAGGATATATTTAGTAACCTGTTCCGCTTAGCTATTTCTAAAGAGCCATAAAAAACTCCTGAAATAAATCGACACGTGTTTTCACCTCTCAACGAGGCATCCTCAGGATGACGATGGACTTGTTGCGAACTCGAACACGGCGTGTTGTCACACCGAGCGCTGAGTGCTGTCAGTCATTTCAGGAGTTTTTTATGGCTCTTTAGAAATAGCTAAGCGGAACAGGTTACTAAATATATCCACGTCTATTGTATTTTAGAAAAAATTGCTTGCTACCCAAATCATGAAAATCACATGACATAGGGTCTAATTTATTATTAAAAAGAATAAAATTAGGTTTTATAAGTTTGAACTAGAACAGTTCTAAAAATTTGCGTTTAGTTGTTACTCAGAAACAAGAATTACAATAGTCAAATTTAAATTAATTTTAGTGTTTAAAGTTAATAACATTTCAAAATTATAAAAATGCCAAATTGAATATTACTTCATTCAAATAAATAGGCAATCAAACAAATAGAACACAGTATTTTCTACAAATAAACAATATACTTCTATGTTATGGGGTTTTGGTTTCCGCACTTAGTCCGTAAGGTGGACCAAGGTGCGTGAGCCATGGCGGCCGTTTGGTGGTTATTCCAACAAGCCCACCTCCCTCCAGAAGTTAAGGGGACGATAACTGACTTTAATGATTTTATACTGAAGATGACGTCTAAACGAGTAGTTTTAGTGATTTGAAAAAAAAAATATGTTAAATTAGAGCATTTTTTTAATATTTTAATATAGGCATATTTTTGATTATGTTTATATTAAATAGTGAAATTGATTTATAAAGTTATGTCTAACGCGGATAAAAAACTGAGAATGACGCAAAATCTATCAAGCGTATTTTTCTGAAAACTTCACCACTTTAAAGATAATTAAATTATCAATCTTTTAGTATACGTGTTTTATTAAAATATCTTTTGTTTTACGTGTAATAAATTAATAATGCGTCCAATTTGGGACAACGCTCCTTGATGGGCGAGTCATAGTAGAGTAATAGTACTGGCTGGACGTACGACGCGTTGCGTGAGCTCAATACAGAACACGCAAGCTAACCTTTCAAGATCACTGTCATATATCTGCGTCTTAATTAAAACTCCTGGTCTGTTCACCTGGGTGACCCGCGAGTTTTTGGTCTAATCTGGGTGACGACTGTGCATTCAAAGAGCACGTGCGCGACGGTTTAATTAGCCTCCATGCACGCCCTGCACAGAGGACTGTCCGTTATGCTTATTGTGTGGAAGTGTTTGTTTAGCGAGCAGTGTCCCATGATGGTCCCCGTCACCAGGCGCAGGCCGTTTCTTTATTTATTTAACCATTTATGCACACACATATAAACAGACAAGAAGAAAAGAACAGAAAAATACGTACAAAGGCAAGGCCGTTCCTGTTCAGGCGTAATAAACGCCTGGTTAGCCTGTTATCCAAGGATAGCATAGCTTCCTTGGACTGCCTGCAGCTCGGTGTCGAGGTCCACCAGTACTCCGCTTGTGTGTGGGTGTACTCCTGTAGCCACCTGCGTATATATTTGGTTGTAGGGGATTGGTACGATAGGCTCGGGTCCATAGACTGCCATGCTAGATCCTCTTCTAGCAAGTACGTTAGCTGCGTCGTTACCCAGCGATCCGCTGTGTCCTTTTATCCATTGCAGTGTCACCGTGTTGCGGCTAGATACCGTTACCTGTTCTAGTGTATTGTGACATTCTAGTGTTAACTTCGAAGTAATATATTTTTTCCGTAAGGATTGGAGAACTGAAGCGCTGTCGGAGAGTATACGAACGTAGGTGTCCGTAACTCTCCTGGCTTCTATGGCGTGGACCGCTTGTATGATGCCCACACACTCCTCCTGATAGACGGTGTTGAACATTCCCAGCGGGCGGGGATATATTTATGTTGAGGTCGTGTGAGAAGACTCCGACTCCGATACCGGAGTCGATCTTCGATCCAATAAACAAAATAAATTAAGTACTTATATACAATATAACTAAAGATAACTAAACGCAACACAGATTTTGGGTAGTTCATAAAACTATGTTTCATCGTAAGTGACAAACGTTACTTACGATGTTAGTTACGATAATTCTAATTGTTCATAAATATCAAACTTTTACTTTTGTCGTTTACAATACTATCTAATGCCAGTTATAATTTCGACGTTAATGCAAATATGGGTTTAAGTGTTTTTGTATTATGTTCTAAATTATTTTAGCTGTACGTTACAATAAAAAAGTGAAATACCTACATTCTGTCGGTTACGATGTTTTTCCATAACAGGGTCGAAATTATGATGATATTCAGTTCTCACATTATTATCTCTAGATCCACCAGGCATCAGGCAAAATTAGTTCTTCAGTAGTTTACGAGATATACCATGCCATTGAGCGGGGTGGCGGTAGTCACGGTGTAACATTTTCATTTCACGATTTCCCTATTAAAAACTGATTTCTTCCCAAATTTATACAAAAATTAGTGCTCCGAAAGAAGTTATAGCGACAAAAAATCCAGATTCCTAAGTGTTGTATTTTAAGAGAAATTAACTTTCATTATTTTTCCATAGGTACTAAATCTCCGCGTATAACCCGACTGAATTAAGTTGTCGATGGTATTGAGCAGTCTTATCTATCCTGTAAAAATCTCACCGTGAAAACTTAGGTGAAGTGAGCTCAAAGTGAGATGACAATATTTATTTTATTTATTTAAACTTTTCACACACAAAAAGGTACAAAGGCGGACTTAATGCCTTAGGCATTCTCTACCAGTCAACCAAGGGTGGTGAAGAGATTGGATGGCAGGTGCTCTGTTTGAGAGGAACAAAGAAAAAATTTTATTAAAAATATATCATTAGAAATAAAATAACAGTACATAAATAGTTTATAACTTATAATACACATACATACATATTTTATATAATATACATATATTTATTATATATATACATAATTATATACAAATTCAAGGGAGAATAGTGGCACAATAGTGCCAATCCCTAGCATCAAGTGGAATGACAGCTCACGGTGAGATTATTGGGGTGTCCATACCTCAGAGTAATAACTAGTCCATACCGAAGGGTGTGTGTTATGTAAAGGCACAGATAATATAATACTACAGTAAAGGCGACACACACGGCGATTAGACACGTTCCGGTCCACCCACAGAACATTATTATCTCTAGATCCACCAGGCACTCGAAAGAATTGATTTTCGTTCTTGCACCGGTCGCCTGTACAAAAAATCTGTACAGGTGGATTCCAATTATAAATATATTATGATTCCAAAACTCGCTCCGATCTACCTGAGCAGGAACACTGGAGCGTTTATTTGAATCAAATCGTTCAACGACATTCTTCGAGCCCTGGGCAAGGCTCGCAAAATCTGAAGGTGTTTAACGGAAAGTCCTCTGTGCAGGGCGTGCATGGAGGCTAAAGAAACCGTAGCGCATGTGCTCTTTGAATGCACAGGCGTCACCCAGATTAGAACAGAAACCCTCGGGTCACCCAGATCCTACACAGATGTTCTGAACAGACTAGGAGATTTAATTAGCTTCTGGAGGGAGGTGGGCTGGTTGGAATAACCACCAAACGGCCGCCATGGCCCACGCACAATGGTCCACTTTACGGACTAAGTGCGGAAACCAAACCCTATAACATAGAACATAGATCTGAAGGTGTTTACAAAAATAAAACAATTAAGTCCTTCTTAACAGTTTAATAAGTAAATTCATTAGTTTAATTAAATACAGTAACCAATGCACTACAATAAACCCGTTCGTATCCAAAAAAAATATTATGCTACAAATTAACATTGAAAGGTTACACGTCATACTGCTTGCAGTGTAACCCTAAAGAAAAGGTTACAAGTGAAATAAATGTGATTTCAAAGCTTTGATTTAAAATGCATCACACGTAAAATTAAAACTTAAAAGAGAAACTACTCTTAACCTTGTTACAAATAAAGATGGAACTTAAAAGTTAAATTGTTTAGATTTTCTTTGAAATAAATATCACTGGCCATATTTACACTGGCGTCATTTTATTATAACTAGGTTACACTGCAAGCAATAATTGTTAAAATACCTAACACACAATGAAACAAGTGGACGAACACAGCCTTACTGACCTACACATACATACACTTAGAGAGGAATGATTTAGTTCATTGATCAGAACAAAATTGATTTACAAACACAGATTTCTTTATAAAGTGATATTCGTGAGTACTACAATAAATTAGTAATATGAAAACTAAACTACAGTATCCAACATTGAAGAAGGGTCGTCGCACATCTGTCAAAGTGCTGCGAAGCAAGGTTTACGATACCAAAGAAATATCAACATTGTTCACTTTGAAATAAAGTCGAAACTTACTAATCCGACAGCGGACAGAGGCGAAACGCATACGGTAAAGTTATTTTCAACTATATTTCAATGTACGTAATGCCGATACTTTATTGGCAGTCAATTGCCTTTGGCAGGTGTAAGTCGGCCCTATGAAACATCTGACAAAAAAGAGGTTCAGCTGTTCCGATTTTATGATTGTTTAGTTTACTGAGTGAAGAGATCTATCAGGTGGCTAGCAACAACATACAGTCTGATCAGAATATACACTAATTAACATAATGCACTTTCGTGGCAGAATGCTGTATTTTATAAATGGATGCTTACACAGAATGTCCTAAGCTAAGTTATTTACCTTCGTGTCACAATGGTGCCGATTCTCTTGTCACAAATGTCTCTAAACTAAAAATCACCAAAATTTAGTTTATTCCTGTCAAACGACGATTTCCCATTCTGAAATAGACTAAAGTGACACAACTATATTTTAGTTTGACAGCACTAAGATGGTACTGAGATATTAATTTAGTGAATTTTGCTATTCTGAATTTGACGTTATTCATCTAAAATTTAGATTTTCTAACTAAATCTGACTATTTTTAATCGCGTCTAAAAACGTGGGGAATAAAATTGGTAGTCATGAACTTTAAATTAACACCAACACCTCGACTTCAGATGAAAAAACAGTACTGATTTTTTTTTTCTTTTGCTTATATCTCGAAAACGGTGTGTCCAATCCATCGATCACTAATAAAGAACTAGATACACAATCAGCGCCAAAAAATGTCCTCACCGAATGAGCACCCAATTGAACATTTGGGTGCTCTTTTCATTTAGTAGCATTCGGACGCTCCGACTGTAAACAACTCGTAAAAAATTGAAAAAATCACACATCTAGGACGCTAAAAAATGATGGAGTTTCATATTTTCGATAAGTATTAATATTATTATTATATAATTGTTATCACTGTACCGTAAATGCTGATATTTTGCCAAGAAATCATCGTAAAAACTTTTTTTAAATTAAGTCTTATTAAACAGCAGGAGTTAAAAAGCATCTCAATTGTAAAGACTCTTACTAAACCTATTAATCATATTATCGCATGCTCACTTAAATTGTTCAGGTTATGTGCGTTGACTCTGTTCCATTTGTGGAGACGCTATTGTTTTTTATTTTTTATTATTAAAGGAGGATTGTTTTTTTGAAGTGAAAAATTCTTTAGGCGCGTTGGACATTTTTGAGATGCGAAAAAACAATTGAACTCGCAACAGCGTTACCAACACCTCATTAAAAGTATTTCCTGCACAGTAAAATTGTTCAAGTTTTCACTTCTATCGGTACTCTCAGAGTACCAGTGTTTTTTTTAGTTTAATGAGCCTTCTTTGCTGTTTCTATAAATATTATAGTATGATTTTATACATTTAATTTTGACTAAGTACATGTAATCAAATTAAAGATGTGAGATAAACTCACATACTCACTCACATTTTTTTTAGCTTTCCTCGAGATCCAGTGAGGTATGGAAAATGAATATCAATTATAGCACGTCAAAGATGTTGTGTGTGAGACAATGTCCCTGCCGCCCCGTATACACCATGGAATAGAATAAAATATGCTTTCACAATTTTAAAGTGAAAACTTCTTTAGCATCGTTGTGATTTGAAAGCCGATGAAACGAAAAAGCGAAAGTAAAAAGAGACAGACACAAACTCAGAAGATTTAACGTGGGAGAAAATGAGATAGGAAGCATTATACAGTGTTTCTTATGTTCGTAGTTCTCTGAAGCTGAAGAGTTTGTTTGTTTGCTTAAACGCGCAAATCTCAGGAACTACTGGTTTGATTTGAAAAACTCTTGCAGTGTTAGATAGCCCATTTATTGAGGAAGGCTATAGGCTATATATCATCACGCTAAGACCAAATAGGAGCGGAGCACCAATGAAGAATGTTTCAAAATCGGGGGGTTTTATTTTTCCTTTTGAGAGCTTCCGCTGCGTGCGCTGCGTAAACGGTTAAAGTACGACAGAATTGTTCCCCTTTAAAAGTTCTAAAAAAAAGTCCGCTACAGCATATGTCTATCTTTTAAGGTTGGCTCACTATAACCTTTTTTATGCTAACCAAATTTGTTCTAAAATTTATTTGCGAAGGTGTTTTTATAAACACGATATTAATCCTTATCCAAATAAATACATTACTCATCAGAAGTATTTAATTTAAAACAAAATGTCTCTTTACATCATTCGATTTCAATGAATATCTTAGGAGATATCGCAGTTTTAAAATAACATCGCAGTAAAATAATGATCAAGTCATCATAAATGCGCGCGCAGTAGATGTGTATCGAAAATGTAAGCTCTGAGTCTGAATAAATCTATGTAATATACACGAATAAAATATAAATTAATTATCAAACTTTGTATCACTATGATCATTACTAAAACCTACAATTATCCTCTTCCTGAAATTTTGATTATCTGAAAGTCAACATTTTTGAAGGTTTCACTTCTACCACGTGTGAATTGCACACATGTTTTTTTATACACTAAACTTAACGAAATTAAAAAAAAGACCATTTATAATTACAGTATAAACAAAAAATATTGGACAATTCGACTCCACTCATTTCTTGTCCTAGTGGCGAGCCTGGGTCGTAAAACTTTATTGCTTTTTTGGCACTTTGTAATTATAACTTTAAAACATGCGTGTAAGGTTGATTTGATGTATGTTGACCAGTGAGTCGTAAAAATTTATTGCTTTTTGTACATAGCTTTGTGAAAACAACTTTAAAGTTTGCGTTTAAGGTTGAATTTACATGAATGTATATTTATTTCAACTAGAATTACCTAAACACAATTTGACGACAGTTTTAAGAGAACTTTTGCTTGGCATTGTGTATCTAGTTCTTTATTAGTGATCGATGGTCCAATCGCAAAAATAATGAAAATTTCGACACCCTTTATAAAACCCTTAAACCCCTTACACTCTACAAGTAGGTAATATTTTTTCTTATTTTCCACACAAAAAGTGAAAAATCCATATAAAACACGTCGAGGCTGCCCCCCCCTACGCGCCTCCGGCTCTAAAAAGATTCACGTGGTTAGGTATCACGTGTGGAGTCGCGGTTGTCAAATTCGATTTAGATGTGTCAAAATTATTTTTAAATTTAGAGAATTTATTTTGCAGAATAGCTTTGAGATTCTCATAGTAAAAAGTAAGGAATTTTAGTGATAGTTTAGTTAGTTTAGTTCGGTGTACAAGAGAATCGGCACCATTGTTAGTTACCTTACTCCTCCGAAACAGCTTTACTGATTTTTACCAAATTTTATATGCATATTCAATAGGTCTGAGAATCGGCTACTATCTATTTTTCATACCCCTAAGTGATAAGGGTTGTCCACCCCAAACAAATAATTGGCAAAACAACGTTTGCCGGGGTCAGCTAGTATTAATAAATAATTGTAACACCTCATTAATATTCTGTTGCACTCCCAGAGCCATGAAAATTATCCTATTACAATTTATACTTTTTCGCTTCAAGTGGGGCATCTAAATACTAAATTATTAAAACTGGATTGCATGATTCAAAGATATCATTCAATTGATTTTAATTCATAGTAATATACCAAGATAACTTTATCCGTTCTGAACGCACTATTAGTAATTCAATATACAGTACCCGGGCATAAATATGACACATTAAATGTTTGAAAGACACTGTCAGATAGGCAGTAGTAACTCATGTAAAATACTGGTATTCAGTTACATCCGGTTAGACTGGACGCCGACCCTAACATGCACTGACTTAGAAACTTCTTAAAATTTTAGGAAAATCATATACTTTTAAACAATGTGAGCAGCATGTATCTATCACATAGTGAATTTATCTGTCATTGCTTCATTTTTTCTTTTTACCTATTGTGGTATAGTAAATTCTAGGCATCCTCTTCACATATAATCATATCATTAATGTACACAAAATATTGTAAAGCATTTTAAAAGAGTAACAGTGGAGATTTTTGCACATTTTTCTCCTTACAAAACTACCTTTTGGAAGGGGCGACTAGAATCAATTCTATTAATTTGTAAATTTTGACGATCAAACGTGCCTTGTACGTGCCTATTGGAAATAAATTATTGACCCACACAGTACGCCACCGAACATTTGCTAAAACTCGCATGCCATATTTACGTCCAGACTCTTGTATTTCATTATACAATACCTTAAAATCTACCCTACCTACCATATCCTATGTAAGCATCTACTTAAGACCATCGCTAGTCACCTCACATGTTCTCAAACTGTCCGTCCTTGTCTAACAACAGGATGTTCGGGTTTTCCTTCTCAAATTCCGTGGGTTTCCTTAGTCGTTGCTGGTCTGTCCACTCGCCTTCCCCTGCCCCCCACTCTCCCACCTTCTCTCCTATTACGTCGATCTCATCTTTAGCTCGCTGCTTCTCCACCTGGAGAAAAATACTGTACATTTTAGGAGTTATAAAGTTTGTGTGGGGTAAGTTCATTAAGCATGGTTAGATGAGGTTGGTGTGATGAAAACTAAAAAAAAATCTAGGTTAAGCTGCTTGATGCAAATCTTGAGAGTTACAGTTTCACACAGAACAGAACATTGATTATAAAAAGTGGATGCATAGGCTAAGCCGTAACAACAGATCTAGAACAAGTCCACCAAATCTTAGCCAGCGGTTATATTGGACAGACTTCCTTTAGAACATGCTAGTCTAAGATGAATGGCAGTGGTATGGGAATGAGCGGTGTATAATAACCTCGCGGACCTGTTACCTCCGTGTCGTGTTTAGCGAATTTGTCGAACATGTTCGCATAGAGCTGCTTTTCCTTCTGCTTCTGTTTCGCGATCGTTGACTTGCACACGATGATCTGGTTGGCGGCAGCCTGCGGAACAAATGGATAATTGTATTCTTGGCATTGATATTTATCACTGTAAGTTTTAAAGTGATGAGCTGATTAAGGAAAGTAAAAAAAAAATGACGAAATCAAAACTGAAAAGAGTTTTTTCTGTAGCTGACCTCTGAGGTCATGACTATTTAACCAGTTAATCCTGTGGTTGCCTTAAGCTGCTACACTTAAAACTTCCAGCCAGGGTTTATTCAACTATGCTAATCAAAACTAGGTGAACGCTCGCTAAGGGCACCCCCTGTGGGGTACGAACCTCGGCTTAGAGCGTCAACCGGAGGGAGGACATCAAGGATGGGACGGGCTGGATCCTTTTAGAGTAACAAAGGTCCTAAACTTAAGTAACAAATTTTGAGTCGGCGCCTCATCGCTCCTCCTCCTTTTTTTTCGTCGGTTAAAAATAAATCGAAAAGTAGCAAATCAAACGAAAACCAATATGAAAAAATTAACTGATAAATATTTAAAACATCAAAATGTGTGACTGCAAAACATTCCATATGGCATTTTTTTATTGTCTGCCAGATGGTGGTGCCTAGACGTATGTATAAGTACTAGTAGCAAACAATTCACACATCACAAGATTCGTATATTTTTAAAAAAAATATAAAATATATTTAATCACCTTATTCTGTGGTTCAGCCTCAACAATCTTCTCGAAGTCCTTCATAGCCTGCTCAGCTTCCCCAAGCCCCAACAGAGCCTGACCTTTCCTAAACAGTCCCTTGACATTGTTCTCGTCAAACTTCAGGGCCTTGAGCGCGTGTTCCTTGGCCTCAAAGTAGTGGGGTGGCGTAACCTTCAAGTAGACCAGGGATAAGTTCAGATAGGCTGATAATAGGAGCTCCTTAGCTTGGTTCCGGTTTTCTTCAGTTTCAACTGTGTCTTCAGGCAGGTCTGGAAAAATTTAACAAGTATGTTACATTAATTTTTCCTACATACACACTGCTGCATGTCAGATGTACTGTGGGGTAACGGAACCACGCTAGGCAACACCGCGGCAAAACAGTGCGAAGATGTTTAGAGAGAGTTTCAAAGCCGCCCATAGGCCTTTGACTTGGCTTCACATTCCGTCGAGAAATATCTCTCACTATGCGTTCGTACTGGCGAAACATCACAACAAAACATGTTGAAATCTCTAGTGATTGTCAAACTTTGTATGGAAAATTGACAGAAAATAGAGATTCCAACATGTTTCGTTGTAAATGTTTTGCCAGTGCGAACGCACAGTCAGGCATGCCGGTTTCCTCACGATGTTTTCCTTGACCGTTTTTGAAGCAAGTGATAATTATACGATACGCACATGAATTGGAAAAGTCAAGAGGTGCGTGCCTTGGGTTCGAACTCGAGACCTATGACTTGGCAGTCTGACGGTCACACCACTGCGATGGATCACTGCAGCAGTCCTGTACTGAAAGGACTGGCTGGTATTAGTTACAGACAGAAGTGAGTTCTAAAGGGAGAGGGAGGGTTATGCCCTCCATTGCGACTATACAGATAGAAAGATAAACATATCCACCAGCTAAAATTCCCTCTATAAAACAAAAAAACACAGATACAAACTCACCTTCAATTAATGTAGTAACCCTCTTATACATCTTGATGGCCAGCTGGAACTTACTTCCCTTGAAGTAATTAGTGCCCTTCTCCTTGAACATCTTGGCTTGTTCAATCTTCTCTGCACCATCCATAGACCAAGAGTCTTTGGTTTTCTCGAAACTGTTCAATTTCACTATGTATTCTACTGGAGAGTTAGGTGGTACTCCTAGTTCTGCATTTCCTTCAGATTTGAAGGCGTATTTCGGCTGGATTGATAAGCGAGACTTCTCTCCTTGAGCGAACTTTTCTAGGGCTCTCTCAATGCCCTCGCATACCTTGTGTTCGCTTCCCTCTCCTAGTGGGAAGGTGACTGTTCTTGTGTCGAAGACTTTGCCATCGGCTTGCAGTCTGCCTTCCAATTCGACTGTTGAAGAAATGATTGTTTTAGCTAACTGAATTAACCAAAACATGCTAAAAACCAGTCGGTGATAATTTCTTTCTATATCAGGATGACTTTTATGTCATCGATGTAAGGTTTAAATTGCAATGATTGACGAGCTCATGAAAACCAAAACTATGTAAAGCCGGGTCTCCTGTGCGTGTTTTTACACAAAAACATCGCAACAAAGAGGCGTGGTCATACACATTTGTCTAAATAAATGTTTATGTGTAAGCTTTTTTGTGTAATGTTTCGAAAAAACATGCACAGGAGACCCGGCTACACTTTCAGTAATTTTATGTTACTGAATTACTTTACTTCATATTAAAATTCTAGCTGGCTGTCACCACATTCACAATTACATTTCTTTATCATAATATTATGTATCGCATTTCATTCTATTCAGACCGTCAGATGCGAACCTAACAATAAAATATCATGTTACGGCAGTGAAGTGAAATGCACCTTTTTTATATAAAGCATTGAAAGCAAACCTACTTGTTAATGGGAATAAAATAAAGGGGAGAGAAAGCTGTAAAGCTAGTAGGATTTTGTACTTCAGGCATTTGTGATAAAGTCTATTTTCAATTTCTGTAGTGTAACCAACTGCTTATTTTCTACCCGACTACGGTGAAGCAAAAAGGAGGGTTTAAACGTAATCTGTTCTATTTATGCCCTAACTCTAACGTCTGTGATGTCTTGTTTATACCTTTTCTAGATGATTTTTTTGTCGTAGTTAAACATGATTAGGATAAAACACTGCTCGACAAATATTTGAACGAAAAAAAAAGGAATAATAAAAAGTCGGCAAAGTGCGAGTCGTACTCGCACACAATATCCGTATCACCGTACAATATTTAGCAAAAAAAACGCCGAAAAAAATACGTTTCTTGTATGGGTAACCCCATTTAATTTTAAACTTTATTTAATGTTTTTTTATAGCGGCAATAGAAATAAACAATTTGGAAAAATATCAACTGTCTACCTATTATGGTTCATGAGATACAGCCCGCTGTCAGACAGACGGACAGCAGAGGCAGTAATAGGGTTTCATTTGGCAACCTTCCGGTACGGAACCGAAAAAAAACTATTGGTGAAAGCAATAATAAACACAACAAGCAATACAAAAACCAACGGCATATTAAGGTCTTTCTGCTTATCTTCGTAAGTAATAGCGTGAATATTATGAACACAGTACTTGTGACTAGGTGACTTACAAAAAGTATTTACAAGGCAGATATGAGTGGAAACGCCGAAAGGAGAGCCCCTAGAAAGACACAGTGCGATTCTTCATAATGTGCACACATCGAAATGAGGGAATCTATGCTTAATTTTAGCGACAGAAAAAATATTTAAAAAATACAAAAATAAAAATTATACTTTTTTATGGAATAAAAAAAAAATAGTAACAAAACTGTAACTTTTAAAGTAAATCATCTATCACGATAAAACAAACTCCATAATGATTGGAAGTAATTAGGCATCCATATAAAATGAAAATTGAGAAAAAAAACTACCCACAATTGAAAATAATCATGTTTTTTAGCAAAAATATGTACGTTTTTTATAAATTTTTACAATAATTGTAAAATTTGTGCTAATTTGTGTTTGTATTTTTTTAAGCTTGTGGCTAAGTACTAACAGACGCTCGGGTCGATCTGTCAGGTTAAGCTACGCTGGCCGGGGTTGGTCTGTGGATGGGTGACCATTTCTACATACCGAGACTCCTCCGTGCCTCGGAAAGCACGTTAAGCCGTTGGTCCCGGCTATCATTCGTGGATCTTTGACAGTCATTACGGATCGTCAGAAGCCCGAAAGTCTGACAACCAGTCTTACCAAGGGGTATCGTATTACCCAGTTACTGGGTTGTGGAGGTCACATAGGCAGTCGCTCCATGTAAAATACTGGTATTCAGCTGCATCCGGTTAGACTGGAAGCCGACCCCAATATAGTTGGGAAAAGGCTAGGCAGAACACACAATAATTGTAAAATTTATAAATAAGATGTCAGCCGAAGAGAAAAAAAAATAAAAAATGTTTTTTTTTTATATTTTTTCCGTCGATAAAATTAAGCATAGATTCCCTCATTTCGATATGTGCACATTATGAAGAATCACACTGTATAGTGACCTTATTGGTGATGTTCTTCAGAAAGGTAGACTGCGTAGTACTCGCAACCGATGTGCGTGTATGACCACTTGACCAGATGTATAAACGTAATCGAAGCAAAAGGAGTATGTGAGAATCGTAGCAGGTGGGGTTCTGTAGTTTCTGCCTACCCCCATGGGAAAAAGGCGTGAGTTTATGTATTTACAAGCCCGTGAAGAAACCTTCCTCAAGAATTGGGCTATCCAATGCAAAAATATTTTTTTCAAATCCGACTGGTAGTTCTGGAGATTACCCCCTACATACAAACAAAAAAACAAAGGAGACGTTTCATTTTTGTATGGGACTCCGGCCATAACATGTACACTTTAGAAAACCTGGGAAACAAACCCCTAAATACAATAAAGACTGTTTTTTTCCATAATATCTACTTACTACTTGGGCATAAAATAAAAACCGAAAATGTTTGACGTTTGTTAGGAGAAATACGACCATCGACAGCTAGCCATTTTCGTCCAGAAGTACAAATCTACAATCCACTAAAGCAGTTTATTTTTTTAATGATGAATCACACTTTCTAATTAATCAAAAAAGTTGTATCAGATAGCTATCTTATTATAAATACAGAAATACATGCCTTTCACATTTACTTAAATAACCTCTACGTGATATTATTATGTTAAAATGTAACATAATTTCTGAACGAAAGCAGTATGCAAGTAAAACGACGCCAGGATGAATAGAATATGGCAATAATTTGTTAAACTAATTTTTTGTGCCGAAATAATCAGGGGAATAAACAGGAAATAATATTTTTCCTCAATTCGTGGAATTTTTTCCTTTTTTTCATTAACAACTTTATGGCCGAAAATGAAACATCTCCTTTGACCTCTATAAAATATTATTAAATACTAGATTTCGCACGAGGCTTCGCCCGCGTGGATGTCGGAAAGTGTCCTGTATATTTATCCAGGTTATAAACTATCTGTGTGCCAAATTTCATTCAAATCCGTTCAGCCGTTATTGCGTGATTGAGTAACAAACACACAAACTTCCACATTTATAATATTAGTAGGATTTTATATTTGGATAGATGTACCTGTGACCATGGCGCCGTCATTGGGTGCGTCGGTTCCGGTACCCTGCTCGATGATGTGACGCAGGATGCCCTTGTTCTTGCTAGGGGATAGGTCTTCCACCTTCCAGTCTATCATCTCGACCTAAACAAGTCAATGTAGATGCTTTCTTATATAATATGCCTTTCAGGATCTTACTTCTTATTAATATTTGAATAAAAAACTTAAAAAAAAAATATCAACAGACTTCCAAAAAAAAACACTACAAAGTGAAAAATAACTTCAATTTCGGAAGTCTTTTTGTAAAAAGTTTTTATTTTTCATTTTTTTTGTTGTGGTATTTATTTACCCCACACAAATTCGAATACCACTACATGCTATGTAAATAACAGTGACAGGAACTTAACATATCATCCACATGCTAAGTGGGGAAAAAATACGTATTATTGAAGCTAATTCAAAACTACCCAAGCAAAGTTATAAAAAAATTATATGGGACCATCTCTGAAGTATGACGTACCAAACAAAAAAAGAATCATTTAAAATCAATTCATAATTGGCGGAGTAATCGCGTAACAAACATAAAAAAAAAACATACAGTTGAATTGAGAACCTCCTCCTTTTGGAAGTTGGTTAAAAATACAAATAAACATAAATTTCAACTACAAAATAAAAGGATTTCATAATTGACTAGCTTTTGCCCGCGGCTTCGCCCATGTGGTGGTCAGAAATCATCCCATGGGAACTTACGATTGGACTAAAAAGTATCCTGTCCTAACCCAGTTCATGGTCTATCCATAAGCATCCAAATTTATTAAGGCATGATAACAGACAGACAGTTACTTACGCACTTTTAGTATGGATGAGTTCACTGTTACATAAAAAGTAATTATTAAAATTTGCATATATTATGGAAAGAGGTCATTGGTTACATTATAATACATTCAAGGAAGTTCCTGCTACAAGTGTTGCTCTGTAGTCAATAACTGTTCATATTTTATGTGCTCAATGCTTTTAGGGTTTATTATAATTCTGGCAAAGAAAACGGCCAAGTGCATGTCGGACCACGCACAATGTAGGGTTCCGTAGTTGGAATGAATTTATTCGAAGAACAAACTTAACTTTGTAGTTGAAAAAAAAAAAATTCATACAGAATGTATGGGAGAAAACGTTTTTACAACCGCAAATCTAAGTTGGTCGACTATTACTCGTTAACTTGTACAGCCTACACAGCTGTGATAGTTTTCCTTTTAAATTCGTTATATAAGCTACTGCCGTGAATTTTTCACATTAGCCATTTAGCCGGCATTATTACACATTTAGCCGGCATGGGGGGGGGACACTTGCCTCTAACAAAAATTAGCACTTTAAAGCTTAATATTTCGCAAACGGATCCCTGAATCTAAAAATGGTATTCACAAACTCACAATGTTTTTAAAGGACCTTTCTAATGATACCCCTCACTATGGGTTAAAAAAGAAAAAAATTACATCACCACTTTACGTGTATGAGAGGGGGCCCATCGTATTATGGGGGGGGCCTCAACCTGCACAATGGAAACATTGATGCCGCGCTTTTTAGCGCGGCCGGCTGCTGACCTAGCGCCCATAACTCAGGCTGCGACTAACGCGCCCATATTCCCAACTTCGGCTGCGACCAACGCGCCTCTAACTACCACAACGGCTGCGACCAACGCGCCAACACTCACGACACGGACTATGCCTCCCACGAGCGTCTGGCAACAGAGCATCGTGCGGAACAGCATAACGAACCCGGACAAAGACAAAGACCAACACAAACTTACTGAGACGGGGAAAGATGACGGACCTGGCAACTCTAACACTCTTCCGGTTGCCAATGATGAAGTACGCCCGCTGTCAAAGCGCGGAAAAATCCTGGCCCGGAAGAAGAGAATTGGCGACCGTAAGCGCAATATCCGCGAAGGCACTAGCCAGCGCGGAGCGCGATCGGACGCCGAAGGGGAGGTGCGCAACCGGCCACAAGTCCGCGAAGGGGAAACCCAGCGCGAAAAGGGGCCGGAAGCACGCGACCGGCCGCGAGAGCGCGAAGGGGAAACTCAGCGCGCAAAGCGGCCGGACGCGGAACCGCGCGTGCGGGAGCAAGTTTGCGAAGGGGCAACCCAGCGCGAAAAGCCTCCGCACGCGGACTGAGTCCGCCGGGACCGACAGCCGACCCAACGACACTAACGGATCCCACGACCGACCTCGTCCTAAGCACAGCAGGGGTAAGCGAGGTGGTACCCGACACCCGGCGACACAACCAGGCACCTCTAAGCCGCAGCCTGGACCGAGCGGTACAGGGCCGGTGAAGAGGGGGCGCCCTGACGACACGGCTTCGCCGAATATGGTCCAGGGGGACGCCAAACGGGTGAGGGTCCACTCCGCTCAAGGGGAGCAGAGGACCTACGCGCGAGCCACGAAGGACATCCCTGCGCGGCTGGCCGTAGCAATCTGCCTTCCCCCCCCTCCAGAGACCTGACTAGGGATGAGGCCGAGTTTATCAAAACTGACCTAGAAAACCGTGTTATGGACACAGACTCGACAGCACCACTCCCTGCCTTCCGCGGGTACCCACGGGTAGCGGATGGCACCGTGCAGATGTGGTGTGAAGACGACCATGCACTGACCTGGCTGACCCAAAATGTACCCCTAATTAGACTTCCGAACACTGACCTGACGCTCACGGTTTTGAGACAATCAGACGTGCCCACCCGTGTCCGAGTCTCGCTTTTTGTCCCTCGGTACAGAGGTGACGTAGCCAGACTCCATGGTATTCTGATCCGTCAGAATACTTGGTTTGACATTGCCAGGTGGTCACTGTACAGGGCGACTACCGTCGGTGGCGATAACTATGGGACTTATTTGACCCTAGGTATCCCACCGGAGGAAGCCGTAAAAGTCCGGGCCCGGGAGCGACGTATATCCTACCTACTCGGGTCGATATACGTACGCTTCTGGCCCACGACCCAACCCTCTGACGACCAGACCGACAGCGACACCAAGACTTCACAACCGACGTTGGCACAGACGAATGACCCAGACATGGACCAACTGGAGGAGGTCATGGCCCGAGTGGCCATGGCTGACGTCGTCGACACCATTCCACCCGAATCACCTGGCTGGAACGAGCGCCTACTCGCCTCGTCGCCGGTGGAACAACACGACGACAATTATAGTGAGGAGTTGGGGGAGAGGCAGTCCGATGGATCCATCTCCGACTAACTCCTCTCCACCGTCGTCACCACCCCTCAACATCATCCAGACCAACCTCCAGCACAGCCAGACTGCCACGGCTAGCTTGCGCAGGGCACTGGAGGTAAAGCCCCGAACGATCGCACTGATCCAAGAGCCGTGGATCAGGAACAATAGAGTATGCGGCCTCGGTAACATCGGAGGTAAGCTAATTCTCAACACACACAGCTCAGACAAGCCAAGAACCTGCATCTACATACCCAAAGAAATTCCTATCACACCACTCACTCAATTCTGTTCCAGAGACCTGACAGTTGTCAGGCTCCAGACTGAAGGTAGCGTTCCAGATGTTGTACTGGCCTCGGCATACATGCCAGGCGTGGACGCGGACTGCCCGCCGAAGGAGATGGCCGATCTGGTACAGCACTGTGAACGCGCCGAACTAGACCTGATCATCGGCACCGACTCAAACGCACACCACCCGCTCTGGGGCAGCGATGCACCAAACTCCAGAGGAGAGGTACTATCCACCTATTTATTTTCTACTAACCTTAATATTGTAAACCGTGGCTCAGAACCCACTTGGGTCACAGCCCGAGGACAAACGATTATAGATCTAACACTTGCTACAGAAAACGCGACAAACCTTATTACAAACTGGCACGTATCGGACGAGCCTTCCTGCTCAGATCACAGAAGGATCCGCTTTACCCTAACTACCAATACTAGGAAACCAGAATCGAGGCGTAACCCGAGGCGCACTAATGTTCCCGGGTACAAACGTCTCCTGGCCTCCCTATTAGCTAGACATCTAACACAGGTAACCATAAGAGACCAAGCACAGTTAGAATACACCGTAACAAAACTATCAGAATACCTAACTGAAGCATACCACGCATGTTGTATACTGAGAGCGCCAAAAACTAGAAACGACAGAAGCTCATGGTGGAACGCTGAACTCGGTAAACTCAGAGATGCGCTACGTAAACAATTTAACAGAGCTAAAAACACTAGACTCCCGGACGACTGGGAGATATACAAAGAGACCCAATATATATACAAAAAGCAAATCAGAACTGCCAGGAGGACGGCATGGCGTAAATTCTGTGAGTCTATCGAGACAAATAACGAAGCCGCAAGGGTAAGGAAGATCCTATCAACCGATCAGGACCGAACCCTCGGCGCACTTAAAAAACCCGATAACTCATACACACTAACTGACCATGAAACCAGTAAGTTCCTTCTCGAAACTCACTTCCCAGACTGTAGAATCCTGGAGGACAGGTCGTGGGAGGCTGAACCAGAATGGACCCCAACGGATCAAGACTGGTCAAGAGCCCGCAACATAGTGACAGAAGAGCGAGTAAAGTGGGCTATCAACACCTTTCAGCCATACAAGTCGGCAGGGCTGGATGGCATCTTCCCAGCCCTACTGCAGTGGGGGGTAGATTATTTGACACCATGGCTGGTGGAGATCTATCGAGCCTGCATAGCACTTAGACACACACCTCTCGCATGGCGCGAGGTGAAAGTAATTTTCATACCCAAACCTGGCAAAACCGATTATACACAACCCAAAGCTTATAGGCCTATAAGCCTTACATCTTTCTTACTGAAGACCCTCGAGAGACTCTGTGACCGGCACATCCGAGACGGACCTCTCCGGGTAATACCACTTCACAAACAACAGCATGCGTACTCCACAGGCAAATCAACAGAATCAGCGCTGCACAGCGTGGTTGGTAAAATTGAATGCGCAGTGGACCACAAATGCTCAGCACTGGCTGCCTTCATTGATATCAAGGGCGCCTTTGACAAAACCATGTTTAACAGTATAAACACAGCCCTCGACCGACACGGCATAGATTCCACCCTGAGTGGCTGGATCACCAACATGCTCAAATTGAGAGCTGTACAAGTCACAGTAAATGACACTACGAGAGCCATCGTTGCGAAGGGCTGCCCACAAGGGGGCGTCCTCTCGCCGCTGCTATGGAACCTGGTAGTAGACAGCCGCATCAAAACACTCAATGACAAAGGTTATTTCACCGTAGGCTACGCCGACGACATAACCATAATAATAAACGGGACACACGAAAACACCCTATGCAATCTCATGCGTCAAGCTCTGAAAATAGTAGAGGAATGGTGCAGCATGCACCAACTCTCAGTGAACCCTACAAAAACCGAACTGATTCTCTTCACAAAAAAGAGAAAATTGATGACACTATAGCTACCACGATTCTTTGAAACAACCCTAAGCCTCTCAACTGAAACCAAATACTTGGGCATCTTTTTGGACAAACAACTGAACTGGGCAAAACACACGAACTATGTCACAACTAAAGCCAGCATATCCCTGTGGCAGTGTAAGCGACTGCTTGGTAGGAATTGGGGGATTAGCCCCAAGGTCACCCACTGGTTATACACTACAGTCATTCGACCGCTTATCACATACGGCTCACTGGTCTGGTGGCCCAGGACAGACCTGAGCACAGCCCAAAAAGATCTCGAAAAACTGCAGCGATTTGCTTGTGTTGCAATCACTAGCTGTATGAGAACTACACCCACAGCCGCCCTACAAGCAATGCTTGGACTGCCGCCTCTGCACCTCATTGTGCGGGAAGAGGCGGCTCTGGCCGCCTTTAGGCTGCATTTATCAGGAACTCTAAGTAGAGATTCTAGAATTAAGCACACACGCATAAAGGAAGATGTAATCAAACGTCGGCCAATGATGGCATCACCCTGCGACAAAGCCCCGAAATCACACCATTTTCAAAGGCACTACAACATAATACTTACAGAAGAACAGTGTGACTACTCTGGCTCGGAAGAGCTGAGGGTTTACACTGACGGATCGAAGACCGATTCCGGTACCGGGGTCGGAGTCTTCTCATACGACCTCAACATTAAGATATCCCGACCGCTAGGAATGTTCAACACCGTCTATCAGGCGGAGTGTGTTGGCATCATACAAGCGGTCCATGCCATTGAAGCCAGGAGAGTTACGGACACTCACATACGTATACTCTCTGACAGCGCCTCAGTTCTCCAATCCTTGAAGAAAAAATATATTACCTCGAAGTTAATACTAGAATGTCACAATGCACTAGAACAAGTAACGGTATCTAGTCGCAACACGGTGACGCTACAATGGATAAAAGGACACAGCGGTTCGCTAGGTAACGACGCAGCTGACGAACTTGCTAGAAGAGGTTCTGGCACGGCAGTCTGTGGACCCGAACCTATCGTACCAATCCCGTTCAACCAAATACGCAGGTGGCTACAGGAGTTCACCCTCACACAAGCGGAGTACTGGTGGACCTCGACACCGGGCTGCAGGCAGTCCAAGGAAGCTATGCCATCCCTGGATAGCAGGCTAACCAGGCGTTTATTACGCCTGGACAGGAACGGCCTGCGCCTGGTGACGGGAACCATCACGGGACACTGCTCGCTAAACAAGCACTTCCACACAATAGGCATAACGGACAGCCCTCTGTGCAGGGCATGCATGGAGGCTGAGGAAACCGTCGCGCACGTGCTCTTCGAATGCACAGGCGTCACCCAGATTAGAACAGAAACCCTCGGGTCACCCAGATCGTTTACAGATGTTCTGAACAAACCAGGAGTTTTGATTAACTCCTGGAGGGAGGTGGGCTGGTTGGAATAACCACCAAACGGCCGCCATGGCCCACGCACAATGGTCCACCTGACGGACTAAGTGCGGAAACCAAACCCCATAACATAGAACTTAGAACATATCTATGCCAAATTACAGTTTTCTAGTACTAAGGGTCTCGGAGCTAGACCGCGGACAGACAGACAGACGGACGGACATGACGAAACTATAAGGGTTCCTTGTTTACTACGGAACCCTAAAAACAGGTCACAACTGATATAATTATTATATTGAATTAAAACCCTAGCAATGCATTGCGTTAATGAATTGGGATATTGTGTTGATTAAAAGGATTTGGAAACCTGAAATATTTTAGTTATACAGTGTTCTGAACTGTGGTCACCAGAATATATAACTATATTTATTCATATCCTAGCTAAATAGATAACAATTTCAGGATATTGTGGTGAAAAGGACAGTGATGACCAAAACCACATTTCCTGTCAGAATTTATATCACCTAATGAATACAAATTTGTGAGAATGTGAGTCTAATTCTGGGTATATAACATTGTCACTTAAAACATAGTCTAACAAGTTCTTATTTAACAATTAAAAACTCAACATGCCAAACTGTAGATCAAAGTCAAATAATCAATTCTACATACAAGGCACTTTTGAATGTCAAAAAAATGGGTAGGTAAAGTAGGGTCATGCTCGCTCAATATTGGTTTTAGATTTTTAGACCATGAACATAAGACTTATCTCATATACATATAAATTACTTGTAGGCATCTTTTATGTTGAGGATTTATGTTAGCTTACCTCAAACTGCAGTGTGGAGTTAGGTGGGATCTTGGGTGGACTGCCAGCAGCACCATAAGCGTACAAGGGAGCACAGGTCAAGACGCACACCTCCCCCTTCTTCATCGTTGCCACTCCAACGTCCCATGCTTTAATTACGGACCCTGAGAAAATGTGAAATGTGTTGTACTAGATTTCTAGAGAAAAAAAAACTTTTTTACAAAAAATACAACCAACTTCCAAACTACAAAGTGAAAAATAACTTTAATTTCGGAAGTAGATGTCTTTAGATCAGTATTTGACACAGAATTCCGAAATTAAAGTTATTTTTCACTTTGTAGTTTGGAAGTCAGTTGTATTCTCTTTTAAGTTTTTTTTTTCACTTTTTCATGGGTGAGTTTGCAATTTATCTAAGTTACAATAGCCTAATGTCAACTGCTCATCAAAAATACCCAAATCACTACAGATGTGCCTATAATATTTGAAGAGTTCCCTCGATTTCTCCAAGATCCCATCATCATATCGTGACCAAATGACAATGGGACTAACTTGGAAGTATACCCTTTCAAACAAAAAAAGAATTTTTCAAATCGGTCCAGCCGTCTTCGAGTAATCGAACATACATAAAAAAAAAAAAAATATCCCAATGAACTGAGAACCTCCTCCTTTTTTTAAGTCGGTTAAAAATGAAATTTCATGTAATTGAAGACAGACTAACATTAGAATTATTCTGCCTTTTTCATTGAGTAGTAATGATAGTATCTTCACTCATTGTCTGCACTTTTGATTTTTGGTCAGGGTTATTATCTTCGGGGTTATTCATGAGCATACAATGACTCAACATTAAATTTTAAAAACATCTATGCAAACATTGTATCAGCTGGTTCTTATTATTTCAATGTGTTTGACGTATTTCCATTTATAGTGCATTTTTTATTTTACCAAAAGGCGCTCATAAATAAATTCATTGATAGATTCAGTAACAAATGATAAAAAAATATAAAGGGGTTTGAATCATAAATTTATTGATCAAGAGCACGTTTACTAGTGCATAAATGCGGACTCTAATTATAGACTAGGTTAGAGATAAATCGATCAAGGCACCTAGTCAAGAGGTCAAGAACTAAACCACAATTATTGAATAAAATATTACCTTTTCCCAAATTGAACTCGAATGGCTCGTTCCTGTCTCTGCTGGAGTCGAACTTGGTGCCATCAAGAAGTGTTCCTGTGTAATGCACCGTGACCTGACATCCAGGGTTGGGAGTATCAGTCCCGGTACCCTCCTTGATGATCCTCTTCAACACACCGCGGTCACCGGTCTTTGTGATATCTACGCCCTCATCGACAGTCATGTCGGATGATTTTACTTTATTATTTTAAAATAATTAGGATTAATGAAAACTGCAACGTGACCAACGTGTACGTTGCTAGGACAATTTTTTTAAATTGATTATTTTTCTCGTTAACTCAGAAAATGAGTCGCGCGCCGGTCAATCTTTTGAATGAATTGCGCACCACAGATAAAACACAAGGAAGCGTGGTTTTTGGAATTTTCTAGATTGACTGTGTATATCTCTATCTCTTTCGTTTATTTATAAAGTGATATTTCTTAAAAAAAATTAAACTTTATTTTATCTTAATAAAACGAATTATTTGATACCATAACAATAATAGCTGTATCAAAAACTTATTAAAAATCAGATCCTTTCTCCTGCAATTTTTTTTACTTTTATTATCTGTAGTCGTCTTCGTTTCTTGTTACGCATTAAAAAAAATGAATTTATGAAAAAAAAAATGAATTTATGACAAAAATAGATACCCCTTGCTCTGTGATACCCCTCAAACTACCCTACAGACATAGATAATACACTTACAGTTAAGACCCTGACCAGACCACAGACCCTGACGGAAGATACCGCTCTAGATGTAAAGCAATCGATATAAAACGTTTAAATAAAATGTTGCCGTTTTAAACCCAAAATAAATCGTTTTAAGCGGTTGAAAACTCGCCTACAAAAATAAAAGTACAGACGCCAGCACTTAAAGCTACTACAATCTGTCAAATTTATTGAATAGATTTTTAACTTTATCGCTGAAGGATAATGTTCAAAGTTGATTGGGAAAATTTGACAGTTTCGGGTAGCTTGATGTGCTGGCGTCTGTATATGCGTGCCCGGCGCATAGTGGAACGAGTGTATGGGAGAGGTTGGACTTGGGCATTTCCGAAAAAAAAGTCTAATTTTGAAAAACCAATAATGCCAGCAAAAGTTGGACTCATAAATTTCTTTCTATTTCTCGTATTTCAGGAGTTAAAGGGGAAAATGTGAAATTTTATTATTAAATTGACTGTAACGAACTCTGGCGCCTGATTCCGGCCTCGTTTCAAGTTGTGGGCTTTACTATCATATTACACACAGTAAAGGGTATATTTACTGCTAAGATACATAGTGCGCTGAACGTGCACCTTCTGACATAATTATAGGGTGATGTATTTTTTTACTCAATCGAACCTCTGCCTCCTGGATCTGGTCGTGTTTCAAGTTATGATCTTTACTATCATAATCAATACACATACCAAGAGCTGCATTTAGTGTTACTATACATGGTGCGTCAAACGTGCACCTTCTGACATATAGGATGATGTATGGAAGAGGTTGGAGGTTGTATGGGGTAGGTATTTTCGAGAAAAGAAAGGCTCATTTTGAAAAACAAATAACGCCATCGTATTAAGTTATCAAATGCCTTCAAAACTTGTTCTGAAAAATGTATTTCTATCTCTCGTGTTTCAGGAGTTAATTGAGAAAATGTGAAATTTTACTATGAAAATGACTGCATCGAGCTCTCTGCCGCCAGATTCCGGCCACGTTTCAAGTTGTGGGCTTTACTATCATATTACGCATAGAAAAAGGTACATTACGCAACGAACACCACCGAACGTGCACCTTCTGACATAAATAAAAGGTGATATATTTTTTATTGAATGGAGCTCTTTACCTCCTGAATCTGACCCTATTTCAGGTTGTGGTCTTTACTAACATAATACACATACCAAGAGCTGCATTTAGTGCTCGGACACATGGTGTGCCAAACGTGCACCTTCTGACATATAGGGTGATGTATGGGAGAGGTTGGACATAGGCATATCTGGGAAAAAAGGCTCATTTTGAAAAACGAATAAAGACTTTTTTTCTCTGAAATACCTAAGTTCAACCTCTCCCATACATTTGTTCCACTGTGCGGCGCGGCGGCCGCGCGCGGCTGTTTATGTAGGTACAAGTGTGTGTAGGGTAGACAAGCTGGCAACGTTGCATCGAGTCACGAGTGACGACGTCAACGAGAGTGCGATAGTGTGAGTTTGATTTTAAACCTTAAACCGAATTTTAAATCTTCTCTCCGAAAAATACTTATATCGTTTAAAAACAATATTACCTACACAGAGTTTCTAGGTACTCCGTTATATCCCTACCTCGGTAAAATAAAGAAATGTAGTTATAATTAAGAAAAACATACCATCAACACCAACTGTTTTATATCGAAAAAAATGGTTTATTTCGGTTTTAAACGTATTTTTTTAGGGTTCCGTAGTAAACAAGGAACCCTTATACTTTCGTCATGTCCGTCTGTCTGTCTGTCCGCGGTCTAGCTCCGAGACCCTTAGTACTAGAAAGCTGTAATTTGGCATAAGTATACATATTAATTACGCCGACAAAGTGGTAAAACAAAATTATGAAAAACATTTTTTTTTAGGGTACCTCTCATACACGTAAAGTGGTGATGTTTACTTTTTTATTTTTTTACCCCATGGTGAGGGGTATCATTGGAAAGGCCCTTCAAAAATATTGTGAGTTTGTGGAAACCATTTTTGGATTCAGGGATTCGTTTGCGAAATATTAAGCTTTAAAATGCTAATTTTTGTTAGAGTCAAGTGTCTCCCCCCCTGCCGGCTAAATGGTTGGTTTTGGGTGTGTAAAAAAAATCACAACAGTAGTTTATATAACGAAATTAAAAGGAAAACTATCACAGCTAAGTAGGCTTTACAGGTTAACGAGTAATAATCGACCAACTTAACTTTACAGTTGCAAAAACATGTTTTTCCATACGTTTCGTATGGGAGAACATATTTTTCAACTACAAAGTTAAGTTTGTTTTTGGGATAAATTCAACCCAACTACGGAACCCTTCATTGTGCGTGGTCCGACACGCACTTGGCCGGTTTTTTTTTTTCGTTTTAAATGGATTGGTTTTAAACCGGCCTTACATCTATAGGTACCGTAAACCATCATCACAGAACGCTATTATCTTTTTAGAGAATATTCATAAAAACACAAGGATGCCTCTCATGCAGTTGCTAAATTGCTAGTGGGCTCTGAACCACCTAAAATAGGGCACTGCCATTTGTTTGGTTTCTAGACTTTTTGTGCCAAAAAAATCTTATATTTAGGGGCTATAGTGAGTCTATAGAGTTCTAATGAAACAGGGAAATAATATAGCAACTATTCATATTTACAATTCATTTATTATAAGGTTTCAGTCTTTAGAAGTTAGTTTTACTGATAATGTAAGTACCTGAAGTTATACATCACAATTTAAAACTTAAGACTGATACATTTTAAGCATTATGTATGTTATCTAATTATCTTGCATTGTAAAGTGACTACACTTATTATAATGGTATTTATTTTACAGATAATAATAATAATATGTACACCTGAATAAATACAAGCTGCCCGCACGCCTCACCTTTACAAGTAATGTAACTTAAACCAGAAGAATGAAATTGTTAAAGATCAACTTCTAGAATTATATAGACTTCTTATCAGCACTTTTACATTTAAGTCCTTTTTATTACAACCACAAAGAACAAATCTATTAACAATTGTTAGGGCATTTAGTGACATAATATCTGTAAAACTTTGCTGAACTTTGTGATAACAGTTTATGGGCTGGGTCATTTTTCCACTCATCTGAACCATCACAACAATCACAAATGCCATCATTTACTTGACTTGATGGTATTTTGTTGACGGTCACTGGTCTGCTTCTGTACTGTGTCTCACAATAGAAAGTTCCGTTCACACATGCACTTGTGCTGGGCTCGTCAGTTCCATCCTCACAATCACAGTACTCATCATTCACTTGCTCGAAAGGTATTCTTTGGTCGAATTTCAAACAAGTGAATTCGTTCTGATGATTTGGTCTGTATTTCGACATATGAGAGTACAATACACCATGAATTATGCCATTTGTGTTTATAAACTTATCAGCTTCAGAACGTAAGTGTGTGTAGGTTTCCACTTTCACATGATCTAGTTCCAAATCCAACACTGGTGCAACCCTGCTGTTATTGCCGGCTTCCGACGTTATAGCCAAGAAAAAATATAGTTGATAGAGTATGAAACATATGACCATACACATAGTTAGGATTATGATGTTCTTCTTCTTTTTAATTCCCATTATGCTGCTCAGATACACGTCCAATCACTGCACTCTTGTTTCAGTAATTTACCGATATTAATAAATAAACATAGAAGTACAAGAAACCAGTGAACATTTACATTACAAACGGTAACACAAAATCACAAATCATCCGTATTCTATCCTTTTCTTTTCAGATCGGAAAGATGTGATAGAAACAGTAACTAATGCAATTTATAGGCAAAAGACATGGAATGTGCAGTCAGAAGACTGCTGTGAAATGTCATGCAAGCATTGACATATTAAACGTTTCTATTCACAAGATCCTATTGAGGTTCCTGATTCAATGCAAAACAAGGCTTCATGAGTTTTTTACAGAAAATCAAAACTCACTAAACCTGTGCACTAAACTCACTATTTAGCTTGCTTCTTTTTTGCTTTTTATAATTGGTTTATTGGAAAAAGGAAGTGCTTACCATTATAAACAACAAAACTTTTTCTAAAGTTCCACCGATTAATTTTACGTGAAATGATTTTTTCGAAAAATAAGGCCGCATTCCGTGTTAAGATAAAAGTGATAATATCGCGAATCCAACCAAAGACCAAAATCACAATTATTACTCAATAAACCTTTTATTTTGTGACTATTAAATTTGGTCGGATACGCGATATAATCACTTTTAGCGTAACTCGGAATGCGGCCTAAAACATTTCCCGTCATTCATTCAGTCAAATGTCAATCAAAATTGACATGTTTGATTTTAAGTTACGTCACAAACGGGTAAATAAAAAGTGCTTTTATTGACGAAGAATTTCTTTTTGTGCAGTAAAAAAAATAGCAAATAAACTAATCTTTACTTGTGATGTCTAAGTTATAAGAAATTCATCATGGATTTCTTGACGGTGGACCGTCAAGTATCGTCCTCCGATAAAAAGGGGGACGAATCTGAACCTAATGAAGATCTTGAGGTAGTTTCTTATTGGTTTTATAAACGTATTTGTAGTGTATATTTTTAGCAGTGTTTCCTCTGAAACCCAGGTCTTAAAGTTGAGTTTCTCAAATTAACAGCTGTTAGTTCAATAAAAAATCCTTTGTTTCATACTGTTGGAATGTTTGTGTGAATGCTATATTTTTGAAATGTAGCATTTATTATATCGTCACATCCACGGCAAACTTACGAATCTGCAGAAAATGCATTTTACACGGGAGCGTTTTGAAAGCAAACACCAATGATAACTTTTTTTTATTTACAGGTGTAAAGGTACCGTGGTACATTCGGTTTTCAAAATAGTACTTTTTTTAAGATATTATCAAAGGATTGTCAATATTTTACAAGGATCAGAAATAAATACATATTCGTTATTTTACATCATCATACATAGAAGTTAATAGATATTTATTCGTACCCCGGCAAACTTACGAAAGTGGTACTTTCGTTACTAACATAATAAAAAAATACAATTGAGACTTCGGTGAACTTACGAAAGTATCACTTTCGTAAGTTTGCCAGGGGTATGGAACCCATTTTAATAGAGTTTGCTACTAACGTAAATTCACGAATATACCAGGTTCGTAAGTTGACAGTGGCACATTTTACTAGAACTTTATAAATTCTACTACGCTAAAACATCTTATATGAATTTGGTAAGTTTACTATGGGTGTATTAACATAAAACGCAGATTGGAACAATTTGAATTCTGTAACCGTCAGAGATAAAAATTCGTAAATTTTCCATGGTGTGTAGTACCATATTAGGTACAGTTTTTCATTAAAATGTCGATTTCACTAAAACTGCAGATTCGTAAGTTTGCTGTGGAGGTGACGATATGTGTAAATGATTTATTGTTTCTACTTGTTTATTTGAAGTCTATTCAATCATGAAAGACAGCTTGATGAATAAGAAAATTATAATTTAGTCAGGAATAATTGAGTCTATTTTAGTGTGCTTATGTGCTCTACATAACAAGGCTACTATGACTGAACTAATTACTTGAAACAATTAAAAGGCAGAACAATGTCTGCCAAGTTTAGTAATCATTATATTAATTGCAAGGTACCACATTGAATGCCATGCAGCAAACATGTTGAATACAGAACTGTAAGGGGTTTGCTTGTGAACCACACTGCTTTCGATTACTTTGCCAAGCATTCCTTCTAATGATATATTTATTTACTTATAGCCTTATTTCAGAGTTACAAAAACGTTTTTTCTTAGTTCTGAGTCTCTGTTTGCCCTTTGGCAAAGTCCTCCTCCATCCCCTTCCAATTCTCCCTGTTCCTTGCTTGTCTAGTCCATGTCTTTCCGGCCGTCCTCACCAAGTCATCCTGCCATCTTTTCAAAGGTTTCCCTTTCTTTCTCTTCTATTTTTTTCCTTCTAATGATATTTCAATAACGCCTCTTTGCTTCAATAACGTGATAAGTCCGACAATATTATTGTCGGATTTAACACATTATTGTTGTAAAGATGCATGTAAAATACTGGTATTCAGCTGCATCCGGTTAGACTGGAAGCCGACCCCAACATAGTTGGGAAAAGGCTAGGCAGATGATGATGTTATAAAGATGTGATATACTAAATAATTATTAATTAATGCAGGATACACACTGATTTTAAATTGAATTCCCGAAATATTTCTTTTGTGATGCCTGATATAGAAAAAATATATTTTCATCAATCATATAATAGTCGTCATCAAATATTATTGGTCGGGTAAAAGTGTTTGTATAAACATTCATATAGAAATAAAAATCATTTATCATTTTCCTACAATCATTTTTAAGGTGGACAATTCAAAGAGTGTGCTGTTAAAGATAGCAACACTATATGCTGAGCAGTTGATGAGTGACCTGATCCTGGAGGTTGGAGGTCACGGGTACCCAGCTCATCGGCTGATACTGTGTGCTAGCAGTGAAGTGTTTCAGGTTTGAATTAACTTAATGTAATAATCTTATTATCCCAATTTATTGCTGCACTAACAATTTTCATGTACACTGGAGGCCTATCTACTGCCCACAACTTAGCCCGCATGAAATTTATTCTTTTAACATAAAATATATCCTTTCGCAATCGGCAATATAATACTGTAGCTTCCTAATAGAGAACAATTTTTTTGGCTCTTTATAATATTAGCATATATGTTGAATGGTTTGGAATATAAATAAATTAAATTTGCATCATTCCACAAGGAATGTGTCGACACCCTTGCGCCATCCCACCTTCCTAGCACGGCGGGCTGTGCTGGGGCTGCTGCTGCTGCAAGTGCGTAAAACCTCAAACGTCGCAAATACTCCAATCTTATTGGGACTTATTTGTTGAGCCGTTTGGGGTTGAAACATTAGGGTCATGGGGACCGAGTGCCCACTTAGTTTTTCAAGATATCGCCAAACGGTTAGTCGACTCTTCACGTGACCAGAGGGCTGACCTATTCTTTGGCCAAAGTATTACATGGTAACATACAACGTGGTAATGCTGCCAGCCTTTTGGGCACTTTTCCTGTTGACAGCGATGCGGACTAATTTTATGATGCCCTATAACTACTCCCCCCCCCCTTTTATATACTTGTACATATTTATTATTGTTATTATTTTATGTCTGTCTGTTAGTGCTTAAAATTATGTATATAATGAGAACTGAATTCCGCAAGCAATATTAATTATTTGTTTGATTTTTTGCAGGTCATGTTGATGAATCGTGAGTGGAGTGAATGGAGGGAGAGCCGCATTGTGTTGCAGGAGACTCCCACAGCCGCCTCAGTGTTCCCACACTTCCTAAAGTAAGTGGACTGGAGAAGTATGCAGCATCAAATGAAACTGAGCTCATGATAATTTAGTAGCATACCATCACTAAGCTCTGGCCAAATAGAGACGAAATTCGCTCACGCTGATTGTGTCAAACTGCCTCGAAAAGTAATTAAAACAATTGACGCTCGCAGTCGCAACCCGCGCCTGTTTCACCTCAGTGTGGCCAGAGTTCTATTCTTATTATTTTTCAAGGGTATAAAGGTTTGTTTAACCTATCAACAAATCAAGCAACCTTTGATTCGCTTCTATCCGCTTTTAAAGAAATATTTTAAAGAACAAGCCAGTTACTTACAATGTTTACCTTGTTCCAGGTATTTTTATACTGGGCAGATTAGAATATCTCATCATACCGTGTTACCAGTGCTTTCTCTTGCTGATAAGTATAATGTTAAGGTAAAATACTAATAACATGAAAAAATAAACTTATACTAATGTTTCAAATTAAAATTAAAACTAGCACAGTCAAATCTCTTTTGTTAATCACATAGATTCCATGGTGACCTCTGTCATTGGAGCCTTCAGGATTTTGTACTATTGTATAACCCATACACTATACATCCACCTGGGGCAGTACTATGTTCTATGTTATGGGGTTTGGTTTCCGCACTTAGTCCGTCAGGTGGACCATTGTGCGTGGGCCATGGCGGCCGTTTGGTGGTTATTCCAACCAGCCCACCTCCCTCCAGAAGTTAATCAAAACTCCTGGTTTGTTCAGAACATCTGTAAACGATCTGGGTGACCCGAGGGTTTCTGTTCTAATCTGGGTGACGCCTGTGCATTCGAAGAGCACGCGCGACGGTTTCCTCAGCCTCCATGCATGCCCTGCACAGAGGGCTGTCCGTTATGCCTATTGTGTGGAAGTGCTTGTTTAGCGAGCAGTGTCCCGTGATGGTTCCCGTCACCAGGCGCAGGCCGTTCCTGTCCAGGCGTAATAAACGCCTGGTTAGCCTGCTATCCAGGGATGGCATAGCTTCCTTGGACTGCCTGCAGCCCGGTGTCGAGGTCCACCAGTACTCCGCTTGTGTGAGGGTGAACTCCTGTAGCCACCTGCGTATTTGGTTGAACGGGATTGGTACGATAGGTTCGGGTCCACAGACTGCCGTGCCAGAACCTCTTCTAGCAAGTTCGTCAGCTGCGTCGTTACCTAGTGAACCGCTGTGTCCTTTTATCCATTGTAGCGTCACCGTGTTGCGACTAGATACCGTTACTTGTTCTAGTGCATTGTGACATTCTAGTATTAACTTCGAGGTAATATATTTTTTCTTCAAGGATTGGAGAACTGAGGCGCTGTCAGAGAGTATACGTATGTGAGTGTCCGTAACTCTCCTGGCTTCAATGGCATGGACCGCTTGTATGATGCCCACACACTCCGCCTGATAGACGGTGTTGAACATTCCTAGCGGTCGGGATATCTTAATGTTGAGGTCGTATGAGAAGACTCCGACCCCGGTACCGGAATCGGTCTTCGATCCGTCAGTGTAAACCCTCAGCTCCTCCGAGCCAGAGTAGTCACACTGTTCTTCTGTAAGTATTATGTTGTAGTGCCTTTGAAAATGGTGTGATTTCGGGGCTTTGTCGCAGGGTGATGCCATCATTGGCCGACGTTTGATTACATCTTCCTTTATGCGTGTGTGCTTAATTCTAGAATCTCTGCTTAGAGTTCCTGATAAATGCAGCCTAAAGGCGGCCAGAGCCGCCTCTTCCCGCACAATGAGGTGCAGAGGCGGCAGTCCAAGCATTGCTTGTAGGGCGGCTGTGGGTGTAGTTCTCATACTGCTAGTGATTGCAACACAAGCAAATCGCTGCAGTTTTTCGAGATCTCTTTGGGCTGTGCTCAGGTCTGTCCTGGGCCACCAGACCAGTGAGCCGTATGTGATAAGCGGTCGAATGACTGTAGTGTATAACCAGTGGGTGATCTTGGGGCTAATCCCCCAATTCCTGTTAATCACATAGATTCCATGGTGACCTCTGTCATTGGAGCCTTCAGGATTTTGTACTATTGTATAACCCATACACTATACATCCACCTGGGGCAGTACTATGATGTGTTAAAGCCATAATTGTTCCAGTGTCAGAGAGAGATGGAGCTATACAGGACGAATAGCATTATCTTATTTTTTTCAACACATTTCACAAAACCATAGACATAGAGAATTGAACTGAGCTTTAGCCTTACCAAAGTGACCACTCTCTAGAAGGAGACAAAGCGACTGTGCGGCCAATACCTGTAGTACTACTAGAAAGTCAACTACAGCACGCATATATATTCACTTTCGTCTCTCTCGTACTTTTCGATCTGTATTCACTTCACAACTGAATACGGAACGCTCAGTCCATTCTCTATGTCTATTGCACAAAACAATTGACATACAATGTTTACCGACAGGCAGTGCCCCCCTATCAACGTCATTCGAGCGCAAAACCATCCTTGTAGCAGTATACCTGAAACTCATTATTTATTCTCAGGATCTAGTCGCCCTCTGCCTGAGCTACATGTCGCAGCACATCGCGCAAGCAGCCAAGCGCGCTCAGCTTATCTCCTGGATGCAGTACACTATGGCATGTGGACACAATGACGTTGCTAAGGTACTACAAACTCAAAAGCATTTATTACAATTCGATTACAGGCACTTTTAAATTGTCAATGAGTTGGTCAGGCAGAAAGATGAAGCTTGTAGCCCATTCTAAAGTTTAGTAGGTTCTACTTCTGATTGTGTTGCGTGCTATTTATAAGAATAAGCTAATATTTTTCATATATATTCAGGCTGCCAGCTAGTATCAGTAAACTGGGTTTTTTTGCCGGTACGCTTGATAGATTTGATAATTACCCATATACAATGCCACCAGTGGAAAAGCCTGGGTTGCCCAGGAGGCTGAATGTGTGAAAAGGTACTAAAGACCAGTTCCAGATAGTAAGCTAAAAACTGGCTGATATTTTATTTGCACTCCTCCATTTGAGCGTCTGATAAGATAACTGAAAGTTATCTGTGAGTTATCTGGAAGTGGGAGCGGCGTTTAAATATAGTATGTGAATCCGTGAATCGTGATTAGACTGATATAATACGTTGTCTAAAATGTAGTTACACAATATTTTTACCATTTATATGTGAATAAGTTGATGATTTTGTTTTTGAAATCTTTTTTCGATGTTTACTGAAGTGTCTAATCGCACTGGCGAAACATCACACCAAAACATGTTGAAATCTCTAGTGCCTGTCAAACTTTATATGGAAAATTGACAGAAAATAGAGATTCCAACATGTTTCGTCGTGAATGTTTCGCCAGTGCAAACGCACAGATGAAGTGAAATGAACAAAACTGAAATTCCGTGAAAAGAAACGCCGAGCGACGCTAAAAAAATTGACAGTGACAGTGACACCTGACTGTTATTGTTGTGTCAATCAGGTGCAAAATTAATTTTGTTGACGAAATTCACGAGATTTTGAGAGAAAAATTGTGATTCTTTAGAAAAAAAGTTCAAGCGATGTGGAAATAACAACATGGAATCCAAAGCGGAAAGAGTAAAAACAAAACGTGAGCGGAACGTAAACTATACTCGTGAGGAGAATGAAAAACTGGTCACTCTCATAGAAACTAAAATAAATATTATTGAAAATAAGAAAAATGATGCTGGAACCTGGCACGAGAAAGAAAAAGCTTGGAAGGCTATCGAGATGGACTTCAACCGAGTAAGAAATGGTACAGTATATAGAGATGCCAAGCATCTGAAGTTAAAATATGAAGCTTTGAAGAGAGAGATTAGAAAGAAGTGTCGCTTGATGTGCACGGAAAGTAATCATACTGCTGGCGCTGGTGGTGTGGGCCCTTTGACGCCAATAGAACGGAGAGTTAAGGAAATGATTCTATTGACTTTTGAAGGGAATGAGAGTTTTTCTGATCCGGATCCAATGGGTGAGTATTACTTTATCAAAACATAGCAAAAAGTATTAAGACTTTATGAAATGTGGAATGGTCTATTCCACATTTCTTGGTCTGTTATAGTAGATATGTCATATTGGCGATATTGAAGAACACTTTCAAAAAAGCCATGTGTTAAGTTCAATGATTAAACACTAGCTTCTGCCCGTGACTTTGTCCACTTGAAATATTTTGTTTTAACATAATATAACATATACCCTATGAAACTGGGCAATACTGTAGTCTCAGAAGACAGAGTACTGTCAACAGTGACGTGAGGCCGGTTTCGTAAAAATAATATAATGTGCACTTAGTGAGGTGTAGTTTGATTTTAAATGTGTGCATGAGAGAGAGTATATTATTATTGTTCGCAGTGCTATGTCTTGATTTGTGTGTGTCTGTAGCTTCCCATAAGTCAAAGAATTTTCAGAATTGGATCAGTAGTTCCAACGATTACACCCTACATACAAAATCTCAACATTTTTTTTTTTTTTTTTTAGTATGGATTATTTGTATAATCATCATTTGCTATTTCTTTTAGAGATGGCTGTAAACCAGGACCCTGACTCAGGTGTTATTACAAATAACATTACAGTTTCAATCAAACAGGAAGAAAACTATTCAGATACTGATTCAGCTGATTGTAAGTATTATTAAAAAAAAAAAAATAAAAGACTAACTGTCTAGTTTGAGCCTTTGGCAAGCCCTGGCAACTAACACTAATGTAACCTAACTGTAGATAATACAGTATGTTAATTAATGAAAGCTGTTCCCATTAACCCAGAATAGTTTATCGTCCATACATGCAAAAAAAATATCATAAAAAAAACAGTGGCACTCAACAGTGGGAGTGCCGACAGAAGTGAAAACTTGAACAAGATCGCCTTGGTGGAAGAAAAATACTTGTGAAGAACATTGGTCCGTAACCTTATCTAAATAAAGAGCACAATGGCATTTACAAAAAAAAAAACTTCCAAAACGTTTAAAGTAAAAATACTGGCATAGAACACTGATCTGTAACGTAATATAAATAAAGAGCACAATTGCGTTTACAAAAATGAGATGTTGTTACAGTGTCACGAAATCAATGGTTTAGTCCCATCTTGAAAATGCCCAACACGCCTAAAGAAGTTTTCAATTTAGTAAAATAAAGTTTTTTTAAAATAATAAGTCACAAAAAATAAAGTAAAAGAAATATTGTATACGCACACTTGTTGCACTTGTTTTTCCATGTTGAAATTGTATTGTATTGAGGGTTAACAGGAACACCTTTCATTAATTAGCATACTGACTATTAAGCCACTTATGACATTTTAATTTGTCTTACTTGGATAATAAACAATTTCTATCATGACCCAAAAATTCTACGGATGTCACAGTCCAACAACCAGCAATGGGCCAGCATGGTGGATAATAGTCCAGTCTCTAGCACATAGAGGGGACCTGTGTCCCAGCAGTGGGAACAGTATAGGCTGATTATGTTATGTGGGTACATCTATTTATACATTAACAGCCAAACCCAATTACCTATTTTCAGTAAAAGTCATTGTTATTGATGGTAGACAGTATAATTCTATCTGTCATTGAATGTGAACCAGTAAGATTTCATATTGTCTAAAAGATTATTTGGATGTTATAACCATAGATAGATAGGCTATTTTATGTCCAGTATGCCAAAACTGGTGATAGATATGTTATTGGGTTCGGCCGTTACCCAACTACAGTATTTCTATTTTCTTAATGCCCCTCAGGTATCATCGTATTTCCGAATACAAACGAATGCTAATTTCCATGTCCATCAATTAGATTTATCGTGTATAATAATTTTAATTCAGAACTAAGTATTGTTGTTTTGATTTCCGTGTGAACTATATAGACCTGTAAAACTATTTTCATATCTGTCGTGCCTGCGACTTTAGCGGCTTTCCTCCCATTTTTCAAATAAATTACATTAAGGTGATATATTGAAAAAAATGGGCTTTTTCTTTATCGTGTAACTTTCAAAGTATTTGGAATAGGGATTTAAAATTTTGGTGTATGATTTTTGACTATATGATCTAGTATCCGGAAAAAGGAATACACGATACAATGAAATTTTCTCGATACAAAAAATTTGCAAAAGTCTATCTATTTTTATCTTTTTTTGAGTATCATGGCGCAACGCTTATGAGTTATTCAATGGAATTTACTTTAAAACATAGAGAGTAAGCGTTTCGAGTTTTAAGAACAGCAGTTTTTTTTAAAATAATACTTTTCATTTACAAAAGACGGCATTTCGTTTTGGCACATACGTTGTTTTATTCCGAGCGGCCCCACATTATCGTCATCTCTTCTTTCGCCTATCAAAAGTATTGTCATCACTCTCGTTCATTCATAGATCAGTCGCCCGATGGGGCTCATCGACGAAGAATCTATGTCACTTTTTTGCAAATCGGTGCGATCAAATTTACGTGATTTAAAGAATTTTGTTTACAGAAAAAGTTAGTACTTCAGCAAGTTAAAGTAATTATTGAATGCAATTAGTGTTGAATAGGTATTCAGACTGTGTGTGTGTGTATTCTTGTGAGTCCTGCGAACAATATAACATTATTTTTCTGTTATGATTTCGTGGTGACATTTAAATTATTTATAAATATAGAAAGAAATATAAAATCAAAACTGAACAGTACCTGCAACGTTTGGAGTGCACAGGGCTATCAATGAACTCATTTTACAGGAATTCAATAGCAATAAGATGATGATAATAGTGAGTCGAATTCTCCACCTTCATTCACTAAAGCACAACCAAAACAATCTATTCCCGCTTTTTAATGTATTATTGTGTAAGCATTTTATTTTCTAAGAACATCTATTTTTATACCTACAACTTTTAATAATCTTTTATCTAAAGAAATAGGCTAAATAAAATTCGTTTTTAGGTTTTGAAATACGTCAACAGTACATCAATATGTCAAGTACTGTCACTAAGAATCATAGATCACAAAAAAGAAATGGAGTCGCATTTGAATTGTAAAAAAGGAGAGTTTTTACCCGACTACGGCAAAATCAAAGGAGGGTTATGATTTTAACATGTATGTATGTATGTAACAGGCTATCAAATGCAAAATAAAATTCAAGTCAGACTAGTAGTTCCAGAGATTAACGCGTTCAAACAAACAAGAAAACAAACTCTTCAGCTTTATTATTAGGACTAGCTGCACTCCACGATTTCACCCGCATAAGTCCCAATCCCGTGGAATATCGGGATAAAAAGTATCCTATGTCCTAAAGTCTAAACCAATTTATCATCACTGTAATATTTTCAACACAATGTATTTTGTTATGAAATAAATTACTTATGATTATGACTTAACCAGGTCATGGTCTACCCTTTGCCAAATTTCAAATATTATTCCCTCAGAACTCTAAAAAAATCAAGCTTCTAAATCAACGCAATAAAAAAATACGGCCCTTTATGTGGCATATTTTGATAATCGCAAGTAAATCAAAAACTACAGGGTACTTCCAGTTGACCTAGAATTATGAAATTTTGGCAGGAAGCAAGGTCTCACAGCACAGGTAAAGGAAAAAGTTCGAACATTGATAATAATTTGTAGATTTATTACATAATTTTTTTTTTTTTTACGATTACTAATTGCATTTGAAATTGGAGAATTGACCGTGACGTACCTATCGATGTATGGGAGAACATGTTTCTCAACTACTAAGTTAAGTTTTTTTGGGATAAATTCATCCCAACTACGGAACCCTTCATTGTGCGTGGTCTGACACGCACGTGGCCAGTTTTTTTGTATGTTTGTTTGTTACGCTTTCATGCAAAAACGGCTGAGCGGATTTGGATAAAATTTCGCACATGGGTAGACCATGACCTGGGTATGTCCTACATAAGATACTTTTTATCCCGATATTCCCAATGGATCGAGACTTACGCGGGTGAAATCGCGGCATACAGCAAGTATTATACAGGATGTCTCAAACGTAGTGGTCCAAAGGCAAATGGGGTAAAGTAGAGGTGGCCACCCATCATTTAAAAAAATTTAAGTTTCGATATTCTCAATAGTTCAGAAGATTTCACTAATTTAACCATTTTCAAGAAACTTTACATTTTCATTTGGATTTTTCGGCCCTGTGGACAACATTTTCGACGTAGCGAGTTTAAGGCGCGGTGAATAGACAACTTTTATGTATTTGAGGGGGTGAAGCAGATGAAGTGGTCCCGCCTACTGCGGGGTGCACCGCGCAAATCTCGCCGATGCGCGACGTCCATTTTTCCCGAAGCGTAATTTCACAACTTGAATAAATGTACGATTGGCCCAGTGCACCAGCGTCTGGCTTTGTACTCCGCTTCCGCGATGATCCGCGAGTTCGAATCTCGTTGAACCGTATATTTTTTGTTTTCTTATTTTTGAAATATGTACCTATATTTATTTTCGAGTTTTTGTTTTTAAAATATGTACATATATTTATCTTCTTTTTTTAAATAATAAATCAATAATTGTTATTTTGTTTTCTTATTTTTGAAATATGTACCTATGTATATTTTCGAGTTCTTGTTTTTAAAATATGTACATATTTTTATCTTCTTATGTTATTAATAATTAATCAATAATTGTTATATTCTAGAAAGTATTCGATAAATAATTCGTAAACAACATGGCTTAGGCTCAGAATGGTCCAATTCTAGAAAGGGCCTATTCTCAAAACGGCTAATAGTCAAATTGTTAAAAAAAACAATCATTTTTATTCCTATAGATATATTTTTCTTCAGAATCAAGAGAAAATAAAAACTTGCTGATTGATTCTTGAGAAAAATAATATACAGTGTGTTACAAAAGAGTAGGTATATAGTAATAGAAGTCATTGTACTCATCATTATGAACAACTTTTACTATGGCGTCAGCCATAAAGGATGGCGCCATAGTAAAAGTTGTTCATAATGTTCACTCAAATAACCCGTAAATTGCGAAAAAAAAAAACTGCTGTTTCGTAAAAATGTTTGAAACGTAGAATCTCGCAGATTGAAGCAGTTTTTTTTTTCGTGATTTGCGGTTTTATTTTATAAAAGGTTGGACATACGCAGGGGGTAAACGAATAGGAAGGATACATACAATTTAAACAAATTTATTTTAATTTTATTTTATTATTTTTGACTTATTTACACATACGGAGCGAAATCAGATGAAGGGCACATCAGGGACATGGGCTGTATTGCAGTCTCTTCAACGGTGCCAGATCAACTATCGGTACATGGAGTTGCTGAAGTGTCTGTACAAAAACACCACTATGTCAGTCCGACTTCAGGACCAGACCTCGAAACCTATCCTTCTGCAGCGAGGTGTGAGACAGGGAGACGTTATCTCTCCTAAATTGTTCACCGCTGCATTGGAAGATGTCTTCAAGGTTCTGGACTGGAAAGGCCTAGGCATCAACATCAATGGCGAGGACATCACTAACCTTCGGTTTGCCGACACACATATTTATCATGGCTGAGACTATGGAGGACCTCAGTACGATCTCGATGACCTCAGTAGAGCTTCCGATAGAGTGGGTTTTAAAATGAATATGGACAAGACAAAGGTCATGTCAAATGCCCACGTAACACCCACTCTCGTAAAGATCGGAGACAATACACTCGAAGTTGCGCACGAGTATGTTTACCTAAGACAAACTGTCCAGTTAGGTAGGTCCAACTTCGAGAAAGAGGTCAATCGTCGAATCCGACTCCGCTGTGCAGCGTTCGGGAAGCTATGCAATATCTTCTCGTCCCGCATACCGCAGTGTCTCAAGACGGAAATCTTTGACCAGTGCGTGTAGCCAATGATGACTTTTGGCACTGAAACATGCCGCTCACAATGGGCCTTATTAGAAAGCTCAAAGTCACCCAAAGGGCAATGAAGAGGGCTATGCTTGGAGTTTTCCTGCGTGATCGATTCAGAAATGAAGAGATCCGCAGGACAACCAGGGTAACCGACATAGCCCGAAGAATTGCCAAACTTAATTAGCAATGGGCAGGGCACATTGCTCGCAGAACAGATGGCCGATGAGACCGAAAGATTCTGGAGTGGTGACCGCATACCGGAAAACGTAGCGTTGGAAGGCCTCCCACAAGGTGGACCGATGATCTTGTGAAGGCCGCAGGAATCCGCTGGATGCGGGAAGCACAGAACCGGTCGTAGTGGCGGTGCTTCGGGGAGGCCTATGTCCAGCAGTGGACGTCTTTCAGCTGAAATATTGAGCGAAATCAAAAGATTGGAATAATAATATAACATAATTTTGGAAAGAAAAATGACTTAAGTCACAATTCTTCAAAATTTAGTCTTCTACTACAACTAGGGACGTTTTCTTTGTTGTCGTCGCTTGATGTGACTACTAAGGAAGATTGTTTTTCTCGCAGGGGCATACCCCGCGCTCGCCGAGAATCGACTATTTCAGGCAAAAGCCATTCCATGAAAAACGACACCAGTTTTTCCTTCATCTTTTTTTCCCAAAAATCATCATCTCTTTTTATAATTTCCGTTTTTAGTGGCTTGTTTTCACCACTCCACACAGCAAACAAGCACTTTTCTCTACGTGTTACATGGAGCTGCCCTTGAATCTGATGATACCAATTACTATTTTTGTTCACTTCAACCAGTTTACTTTTTTTATTGTATTTCCATATCTGTATCTTATTTTCCTTTATACTTTCTTCTAGACCCTTTTTGAATGTCACTAAAGGACATTTCACTTCCACCACTGTGTCTTGGCCTATTAAACCATCGGGCGTTGCTCCAATAAAGGGAAATTCGTAGTCCACGAACAACCCGCATGGCTCAATGGCGACATTTTCTTGGATGGCAAGTTGTTGTAAAGCGAGATGTTCATTTTCGACGCCGTGTGCGATTGCCGCTATATTACTGAGATTGCATTTATGTAAAATATTTTCCACTAACTTGGCTTTGCTGGTATTCTCTCTTCTTTTAACTACTAATCCGAAATTTGATGCTGTTAGCATATTTTTTCTTAGTTCTACCCAGTCATCGCTATCTCTCTGATTTATGGTAGATATTTGAATTTTTTCTTTGTCCGAAGTTAGTTGGCTTAGATTTTGAAGGAATGATTCTTTAGCGGCATTTAATTCATCTGGTGTCAAATCTGGAGTATTACTCTGAGCCCCATAATCATGTTGACCAGCATTGTCTTTCTTTAGCATCCGATTTTTTTTATGCGGTTTTGCTTTGTTTAATTTTCTTTTCATCAGTCTTTGTTCTTCAAAATTTTTCAGGATACTTTTGGGGCTTTTCCCTAAAATTTTTTTATGAAGTAGATGCCTCGGGTGGGGGTTATTAAAAGAAACGACTGCAGCATTGCAACGCGCGCGGTAACCTCGACGAAGAGAGAAATTAATTCTCTTTCCCCCCACAATCTTTGCAATCACACTGTTGAAGCGCTCTACTGTATTGGTATCCACGTCTTCAAGCATGCTTCTTGATTTTGAAAGTAATGACTGGAGTATTGTTTGTATTCTGAACCAAAATGTTGTGTTTTTTATTTCCATATTACTCTGTTGTGTTTTTTCTTTGGAACAGTAATAGTTCTTACAATTTTCATGATTACCGAAAGCATGTAGAATAGAATTTTGTACTTCGTTCCTAAAACCCGCTACTGCTTCCGTTTTGTCTTTTTCTAGCTTGAACTCTTTTATTGATGCAATAACAACCTTTCGGATACTCAGAATTTTTGATTCAGTCAGCATTTTTCTGTGCACCAAGGCATATTTTGTGTCTTTGGCTACAGCCCTCAACTTATTGCACATATTGCGCAGCACATGGTTTCGGCATTCAACTTTTTGTACGGTATGATTCTGGTAAGGATTACGTGCCAAAATTTTGGCATAAGTAGCCGAATCGCCATCGGCAATTAACCTGCCATAAATAACATTGTACATCAATACAGATGTTTCAAAACCTTGGCAAATTATTTCGGACTCCATTCCGCTAGATGACCCCGTGTAGTTTTTGAAGCAAACGTGTTCTGGTGCAGCAATTTGTTTTTTTTCTGCACGAGCACATACAAGGCAGTATTTGTTTTTTATGCCTAAAAACAACACTTCACCATATCTGCGACCTACGATTGCTGCAGCGCCGGACAATGCCTTATAATTATTGCCGTAGGATCGCGATGACCAACAGGCGTCGGCATATACGTCTATTAGAGGTATGCCATCTTTGCTCAATATTCCTTCAGCTATCGCTGCATTGCGCTCACGCATAGCTGCTACTGCCATGGATTCGACAGATGTTGACTCCCATTTTTCATAAACTATGTTTTGAACTTGAGCATAAGTTGTTTTCGTAAATATGGGTATGTTCATACATGCTGTAATTTCTTCAAATTGCGAAAAGCCGATACCAGCAGAAGTAATTCCTGTAACGGCACCCACGTTAGCGTTAACATTATTTGTACTTGATAAATCTTCACTTGTGACAATGAACTCGTCTTTACACATATTGCATCTAAACTTGAATCTGGAGATCAAGCCAAGCCTTTTTTCTCCTATGAGTGACATTTGTGAGAAATTGCAATTGAACAAAGAACTATGGCCGGTTATAGTTTGCAGCTGTTGGATAAAATGCATTATGTCAACGACTCTTCGACCATGAACTGGTGGGTATATATTATCTTCTTGAGATTCGGTCGACGGTTCAACGAATAGCACATCGTCAGTGATTTCTCTGTAAGAAGAAAACCGTATTTTTTTATTTTATTATAAATAAAACAAATCCTAGCAATTATGCGGTGCGTACGAATATATGCGTGGACATATGAGTGGGTGGAAAGACAGACGGGTGGATACCTTAGCTGAGAACCTACGGTTCGGTAGTGTTAGACTCCCTGTGCTACAATTACTAATATTGATTGAGAATAATTGGGCTGGAAGTTGCGAAGTTCGTCAAGCCACTCTTTGGAAGTCGACCGCGGCGTCATCGGCTATCCCTTGTGGCGACATTCGCCCATCTGTTGATACTTACTCATCATAATTTGATTTTGGATTGGCTCCTGGAGTTACAACTGTTGCAATTGAAAGTGATGTCCCAGGGTTTTCGTGCTCAGAGTTCTTTTGTAATCTAAAATTTAAAAAAAAAGTTTTAAATTGAAATACATGATTATTTTTATATCATGTATTGTGATTTTTTTTTTGAGAAAATTAGGAATTTCAACAATGTGCATTTTGAATCTTCAATTTCAATTTATTCAATTTATATTGTGACGATTTCGAATTTGTCATTTCGCGCCTAAGCCCACTTAGTTATTTTGAGAAGTGGTCCTTATGTGCTTAGCCCGTTGTGTTATGTTATACATACTTACTAAAGTTGATAACTTACAAATATTTACAAGGTCTTACAGAAGACTAGAAATGCGAAAAGGGGTCATTGCAGTCATTATTATGAACAACTTTTACTGTGGCGCCAATCAACAACAAACTATGGACATTTTGTCGCAGGTGAATGACCTTTTTCTTAGGATGGCAGATTTTGTATCACGATTTCAGTGTTGGAGCCATAGTAAAAGTTGTTCATAATTATGAATTCAATGACCTCCTTTCGTATTATTAGTTACTACAATATTCTGTAACACCATGTATAAGCTTACTCATGAAAAGTTTTCTCCGACGGTTCATCTGCTGACGGATTGCAAGCCAACCGTTTCTTTTTACTATAAAGAAAAAAACAATAAAATTGCATTATAATTGTTTAAAAAAAAAAAATTAATAACAATTTAAAAAATGATTATTTCAAATAAGAAAAATCAACAAAAAGTATTCACTTTTTTGAGATTTGAACCCGGGGTTAGTCACTTTTGCAGTAAATTATTTCAAAGCATGAGACCACTAGACCAATCAAACTGTACTCGTAGTGTCGAAATAACGCATCCATAGATAATTTAAATAAACAAAATAAGGTGTGCACAAAAAGGTAAGTACTTACTTTACAACTTCCATCATGTGTTTTTGTTTTATCGAATATGATCTCTTTATTGCCCTCCGAATATTTTTTTTGTTGCCCATTTTTTATAATGTCTATAATTGATTGTTTATTTACACAACTTATGACTAAACCCAAAATCGAACAAACATTTACACCAACTTACAGCAAAACTTAGAAAAAACTAATTGTTTATTTACACAACTTATGCCTAGAACCGAAACCGATCAAAAATTTACACCAACAAAGCAACTTAGAAAAAACGAACTGATTTCTGAGCGACGGCAGTGAGCGGAACAAAATGACACAGGTCCATCTAGCAGCGCGCCTCAACGGTCACTGTCCATTTGCGTAGAAATGAAAGAGAGCGAAATGACACCGCGCCGCTGGCGCGATGTTTCGTTCGACTCGTTCGAGTTATTTATCATTGAATATATTAATCTCTATTAATGTCTTATTTCAATAGATAAATAAAAACAACAGTTCCCCTTATTATTATATATTACATCACTGTTATTAATTTTATCAAGATTTGTGCATAAATAATACAGTTACAACTGCTAGAATTTCAATTTTAATGGTTATTTTATGATTTTTTTCTATCGAGAAAATTGACTGAAAACGTGTTTTCAACACAATGGTCCACCCATAAATATGATCAAGATTAACATATATTTTTTTTGCTGCTCGAAAATGTATGCCTTTGGCTAAAAAACTGTTTTATGAAGCCTATTTTGACTATGTACAGCGCCTTAAATCGTAAGTACGAAAACATAGTGGGAAAATTGTTTAAAATGTTATATTTAAGATATTGTGACTATTTTTATTGTGGTACTGTTTGTTTTTCCTTAAATAAATAAATCTGGCTTAAAGATGCCTTGATAGTGTAGGCTGGAAGATTACGTTCCTATTTACGTTTAGTGTGGCTCTGCAGCGCTTCACATTTTATTTTTACTTATATTTTCTAATTTTTCATTAAACTTTATCGAAACTTTCTAAGCCCAGATTTAAAAAAGTGCACATAGCACATAGCTTTAAAAGTACCCTAATTATTAATAGTTAGACTGGGAAAATTTTACAAAGATAGCTTAATAAAAACCTTTAAAAAAATGGGTTTCATAACATGGTCGAACTACCCGCAAAACTTTATGCTCTAATTTTACCGAAACATCTTAGAAAAGCGTTTAGTATTAAAATTTAACATATTTAAACGTGTTCGTGTTCCTTCGGTACATGTGTTTAATTTTTAATTCTTTTTTTTTTACTTTCGCAGTTGACCTTCGTAGGCCTTCACAACTTGTGTTGTCATTATCAAAAGCCATCATAGCCCATAATCTGCCTATAGGCATTGGGCATGGGCTCGTATCTACACTATCAAGACATCTTCCAGCTATTGAACTCGCTACGTCAAAAATTTTGTTCACAGGGTCGAAACATCCAAATGAAAGTAAAAAGTTTCTTGAAAATTGTTAATTTTCTGAACTGTTGAGAATATCCTAACTTTTAAATTTTTAAACAATAGGTGGCCACCTCCACTTTACCACATTTGCCTTTGGATCATTACGTTTGAGACAACCTGTATACAGGTTGGATTTTTGAGATGGGGCAATAAGGGCAACTACCATAACCGTTGTTGCTACAGGAAAACGGTCTTAGAAGACTGTCCTTAACTTTTTAAGACATTTTGATCTGCATTCACAGATTTCGAAAAAAAAATATTAGTCAGCAAGAAAATGGGCAGTTTTCACAAAAACTTTTTTTGATGCCAATCGAACCTGTTTCTTTTATGGAACAAAAAACTTAAGTGGCCAACTCAGAACCAAGTCAGAAATCGCAAAAAACTTTTCCCATACGTTTTGTGTGTGGGAATGTCACTCTGTAAACAATAAATATTTTTGCTGATAATTAAATATTTTGTATTATTTGTCTACTCCATAGTTTGCAAAATTTCATAGATCGAGATAAATTATTGTTACTTAGCACGCGCTTTTTTCTTAGATATGTTTCTGTCTTTATCATGCACTTTTAGTATGACAGTTGTGCGACAGTGACAAGAATAATGCTTAGCCAAAGCCCATGCTAAGTAACTAACGTTTTCAAATTCCGGTCAGTTATTTCGTTAGTTCCACTTTTTGCTACTGGTTCAGATACGTTTGTGGCAGCGCGACGATGTGGCGGCCAACCATCGAATATAGAACCGCCACTCCCCGCGTGCGGGGGCAATAAGCCACGCCCACCAAACTACTATTTATTTTCAATATAGGCCCTTAAGTTGAAAGAGTATTAACAACTCTATATATTTACAAGTCCGTTCTGCACCAAGTGCAAAGGGCAACTGATAGAAATCTGATAACTGACGAAACACGAAGTTTGCCGAGGGACATTAAGAAAATAGAAATACAGTACTTGGATCTATAGTCCAGCCGTCAATACAATGCGTTCTAAACACCTGTCATTTTCAAACTAACGAAAATTTGTTTTGCGAATTTGATCTTTATTACAACTAGAAATTGTCCAACTGACAGGTGTCAGGAATGCATTCTTTCGACAGCAGACTCGACAAACTCAAAAAAAAAGAAAACTTTCAGATTCCAATAACATTATGTATGAAATGCCTGTGGAAGAACCGTTACCTAAAAAACGATGTTTACCACATGAAAATGGTTTCCCCATGACACCAAAAGAAAAAGACCAGGATGAAACTGAAATAAGTAAGCTTTTTTATTATATTTTCTTTAGGCTTTGTTTTTGAAATAATGACTACTGCCTCGTCATCGTCGTCGTGTTTTATGATGTCCGCCTCGTTGGTCTACTAGTCGAAAGCGCTACTGCTGAGCATGATGTCCTGGGTCCGATTCCCGGATCGGGCAAAGAGTTATTGGGCTTTTCCATCTGGAATTGCTGAATAGCAGCCTGGAGCCTGGATTTGTGCCCGGTTGATGGCAATAGGCGGAAAAAATAGGTGAAATGTGGGTGAACTATATTGTACACCTCTGCTTAACCCTTCAGGAAAATAGGTGTGATGTTATGTATACAGGGTGACTGGATCTGGACCCGCCATAGCAAATTCGCATATAGAGGAGGTCATTTACTAATCATTGAACTATACTTTCCCTAACTAAAGTTTTATAATTTGGGAGATATGTAAATTTTTATACTTTTTTGAGATTTTTCCAAAATACCTCTGAACTTCCCCCTCAAACTAGGATTAAATAGTAAGATAGTAGGTACGCTTTTTTTTTTAAATACTATAAAAAAAAATTACGATCAAGGGAAAGTATGTTCTAATAATTAGCAAATTACCTCCTCTATATGCGAATTTGCTATGGCGGGTCCAGATCCAGTCACCCTGTATACTACTACAAATTAAATATCTATGCTTTAATTTTTTTTATTTTTTGTTTTAGGTGAACCAACAGAAAAAAGACCTTTACTACAGATAGCAGAAGAACAATTAGAAATAGTTAATCTACAAAGACAGTTAATTGAAGAAGAACTAGAAGAAAGAAAATTAAAAAAAGAAATACTAAGAGAAGAATTAAAACATAAAAAACTAATGTTTGCTTTAGAAAAAGAACAAATCCTACTTAAAATAGAGATATTAAAATTAGAATTAGGAAATAAAAAAACGTTATGATATTTGACTTTTTTATTCTTAAATTATCATCACGACATCAGTGCGTCCAACAGTGGTTCTGTTGGACGTAGTCCTTCACCAAACATCGCCACATCAACCGGTCCTGTATTTACCGCATACAGTGGATTCCCGCGGTGCTATTCTATAGTCCGTCCTCTACGACTCAAAAGTAACTAATTACTACAACTGGACACACATTGCCGTGGTCGCCTTGTGGAAGACTTTAAACAGACTCGGTACTGAGGTCGGCCGCAGTATCGAAAATTTCTAGGTAAATATCTAGGTTTCTCGGATGGTTCCGATCCTCAATGTACATACGGTGTCTCCCCTCAGACCATGGCCCACCTTTCATCTTGCACCGCATGCCCTGTACACGTGAGGACCTTATGTCTGCGTCAACGAATGGTGTCAGCATTGCCGAGTTCTGGGGCAAACAGGAAATTAAAATTATATTTGCCATAGACACGTTATGAAGACTATAAATATATTTTTTTACCTGGGTCAAATAAATTTATTTCCTTTTTTTTCTTTTAGTTACAAACTCAGATCACCAATGAGAATCCAGAATATCATAGCACTAGTATTTCAATGGCGGTGCGGCCGGTGCGGTCCGTACACGACGTCACAAATCACAAACTAGTTAATAATGCGTCGGTAAGTCGCGTTGTGTTCAGATCACCATTAAAATACTAGTGCTGTAAAATTCTAGCTACTCATTGGCGTTTTGAGTTTGAAACACGTTACTTATGAGAGCGTCATGGACGCTGCGCCTTAAACTTAAAAGGTTGTGTTTTCAGAACACAACAAACAATTGAAAACGGTGCTTTATAAAAACTTTCTTATCACATTTCCTTCTATAACCAATCCTCTTTGACAGTCGTTACGGGTAGTCGGTAGCCCGAAAGTCTAATATCCAGTCTTACCATGGGGTATCGTGTTACCCAGTAACTGGGTTTTTGAGGTCAGATAGGCAGTCGCTCTATGTAAAATACTGGTATTCAGCTGCATCCGGTTAGACTGGAAGCCGACCTTAACTTAGTTATAAAAAGGCCATGCAGATGATGAAAATCCAGTCCTCTTTAAAGTAGGTCTTCATCAACTTTGCCTAGTCTTAACTCATCATAAATATGCTCTTAAGGGGGAAGTGTCAGGGTAGCCCGCGAAATTCAAATTTTCTTACGTTTTTTTGCATTTTGCAGGCCAGTATCATGTTGATTAAAATATGATTTGCGGTCGTAACAAATATGGCTTTACTCAATTATAATCATTACAATCAGCAATAGTGATTAAGAAGAAGATTAAGGTGTCAAATGTCATGATTTCATGAAATCATGACATTTGACACCTTTGCTAACTTATGGAGTTGTTTTGCTGATTGTAACGATTATAATTGAGTAAAGATATATTTGTTACGACCGCGAATCATATTTTAATCAACATAAAACCTGAAACTGACCTGCAAAATGCAAAAAACGTAAGAAAATTTGAATTTCGCGGGCTACCCTGACGCTTCCCCCTTAACCAAAAATAATAGCAATCTTATGAAGAACTTTACACGCTACAATAATGTCTCGTACTGCAGGTATCTGCTTTTCCAAACTTAAATCAATCTATTGATGATAAAGTTCTCAAAATATGGAATAACATAAAACATTTTTTTATCTGACAGATAACAAGCAGACACTCGATTAGGCTAGCTATCTCTTAGATAGATAGATAATAGCATATTGATATGGCTGTTAATTTATCGGAGAGATATCTGTTAAAAGTACGATGAAACTATTAATAGTACACCATATATTACAATAGGTAGGTCAAAGTGTGGAACTCCCTGCTAGCGACTATGTTCCCTTCCACATATAAAAGCCAAATTCACAATAAAAAAATAAAACATACAGTAAATTTATACAGCTGTCTGTTTATTACAACTGTCGTATGAAATGATGTAGTACGTGAAACTGCTTATCCTAGTTAATTGATTCGGCGTAACCTTGCGAAAATCCATTATAAAATACCATAGACTTGGATATATTTAGTAACCTGTTCCGCTTAGCTATTTCTAAAGAGCCATAAAAAGCCCTGAAAGAAATCGACACGTGTTTCATCTCTCAACGAGGCATCCTCAGGATGACGATTGACTTGTCGCGCACTCGAACACGGCGTGTTGCCACACCGAGCGCTGAACGCTGAGTGCAATTAACAGGTTACTAAATATATCCACGTCTATTGTATTATTATTTTCTCTGCTTATCAGTAAATTCCCCTGACTGTACAACTCGCCAGTTCTTTCAATTTATTACACACTGACACAGTTAAATTGATCCTTGTAAATATAAGTTTTATAATGTATTCTTGAACTTGGCAGGAATGTCAGAACTTCGTGAAGTGGAACTTGGAGTGGGTGTGGTCTGACAATGACCTCAGCGAGCTCGAGGGAGAGACGCTGGTACAGCTGCTGCAACAGAGTGACCTAGTGCTGCACAACGAGATGAGTGTGTACAGGTACAGCTTTCCAAAGAAAAGTATGCGCTTCGGGGATCATCGTCTTACGTCGGAACGTTTAATTAGATTTAATTTAGGTATATATTTTTTTATGTTGTACTAGTTTAGGAGTTTATACGGTAATAATTGCTGGTTGATCTTCTAATTCTAATTATGCTTTATTAGGAGGTTTACGAGCAGTAGCTCAGACTATTTCTTATGAGGTAAGATTACGTACGTACGAACGCGCGACAACGCGCGTACAGGCATGCGACCACGGCTTTACCTTGACCATTTTTGTACCTATGTCTTGATTTCTGTCTAAAATATTTTCGTTTTCATACTTTTTAGAGCGTGATTTTTAAGAAGTCGGGTTTTAGTTTTTGAACTTACTTTTTATTTATATTATTTTTGGGTTATAATTTCGTGATAAAGTATTTGCAGAGCAACTTGGTTATTTTTTTGTTTGGGTTTTATTATACAGGGTTATTTGTTAAAACACCAACAACCTCTTAAGGGGTCAATGTTCTCATCATTATGAACAACTTTTACTATGGGACCAAACCTGAAATCGCGAAAAAAACAACAGCTGTTCCCTACATTTTGACGAGATAAGCGAACATAAATGTAGGGAACAGCTGATATTTTTTTCGCGATTTCAGGGTTGGTCTCATAGTAAAAGTTGTTCATATAATAGGTATTAATTTTACAGCTGCGCCGTACGTGGCACAGTCTCACTTTTGCTTGTTTTTTTAACAATTTAAACATATTTATTTACTCACACAATATGATACATTTACATATTTGTAATGTGCTCGTCAAGCTCTTTCATTTGATACCCGATATGGCAAAACTTTTTTTTTTTAGTCCATGACTATGTCCTCTAGAGGGCGCCATATTGTATTTAATGTGACGTCACAAAGCCTATAACTAGCGGACGTTCAAGACGCTTCCAATGATACCTCATTTGTCAAATTATGATGGTTAGTTTAGACGTTATGAGGTAACAGATGAACATACATACATACCGGTAAAAATCATAACCCTCCTTTTTGCTTCGCCGTAGTCCGGTAAAAAAAATGTTAAGCAGATTGACTCAATACTTCAACCCTATCAATACGTGCTATAATTGCATTCCAGTTTCCACCCTGTAAATTTCTGAACCATACATATAGTTACTTTTTCCCCAGGTTCGTAGTACGGTGGCTTAACAAACAACGGGAGCGATTGACCGCGAGTGACCTCACGGAGGCTGAGTTTAAAGTGCACTGGGAGTCTCTTGTCGCCGCTGTCTTCTCGCATGTCAGGTCAATATTATTATTATTATCCTTACATATTATAAAACAAAGTCCCCCGCCGCGTCTGTCTGTCTGTCTGAACGCGATAAACTTAAAAACTACCGAACGGATTTTCAAACGGTTTTCACCAATGGACGGAGTGATTCATGCGGTAGGTTTTATGTAAATTGGCTGAAATTTGACGATTATTGTTGAAGATGTCGGAAAAAATCATGCTGACTGGGGACTTTACTGGCGTGCGCCGCGGAAATCGTAAAAGTTACATAAAATGTATGTTCTACAGTATTGTTCATCTTAAAAAGTTCAACAAAAAATTCCGCGATGGCATTTTCTAAGGATGACCCACAATAACTATTTTTATCTTTCAGAATTTGATAAAAATTTCATTGTTAAGGATTAAGGATTAATATAATACCGGTCAAAATAGCTTCGGAAATAAGCTATTTTGATCGGTATTATATTAATCCTTATCCAATAAACTATGTTACTTAAATTGAGCATTTAATTTAGATTAAAATATGCCCTGACCTAATACTCGGGAGTAGCCCGTGGCTAAGTAATAACAGCCGCACGGGTCGATCGATCAGGTTATGCTACGCTTGCGGCGGTCGGTCCGTGGATGGGTGGCCATCTTTAAATATCGATAACCCTCTGTACCTCGGAAAGCACGTTAAGTTGTTGGTCCCGGCTGTCATTCTTGAATCTTTGACAGTCGTCGACGCCAACGGCTCGGTTTTTAAATACACACTCGTGTTTTAATACCCTTCATTATGCAACAGTTTCATAAACTTCTATTTTAGTTCTAAAATAAAACTTAACTTAGCTATACTTACAATTTTATTGTGTTTTATTTACAGATTTCCGATGATGTGTCCAAACCAGCTGGCGAAGCTCCTCCTGTGTCCACTCACACAGGAACATAAAGACTTCTTCATGGAGAGGATGGCCATCGCCATGAGCTATCAATCAGGTAACTTTAATCAACTTATTTCATATAAGACTTGGATGTTTGTCTATTCTAGGAAACGATAGAAATAACAAATGAACTATAGTATAGATAGAAAACTAAGGCTGGTTTCACTCGTGGAGGCGATCGGCGGCGGTGATCTCTCGCGTCCGGCCCTGGTTCAGGCCATGGTACGGAGCGAGAGGAAATGGCAGGCCGTCACCTCCTTTTGCGAAGCGGTAATGCTCGCGAAGGAGGAGGCGGAACGCGTGATGGAGAGGCAAATTTCGCGCCCTCACGCCCTTAACCGCCGCAGGAGGAGACGCCCGGGGCGGGAATCCCGAGCCGATTTCCGGCCACCGTAGGCGCGGACTTGCGGTCGGTGAGCAAAGGGTAGCTCGCCGTCCGATAAGGACCAAGCCCGGGTCGACGGCGCGTTGTGTTCCACGCGCGCCTCAAAGAGATGTCAGCAGAATTGACGGGGTCCGCTAGGGCCGATGCCTGCCGGGGGTTCGAAGAAAACCGATAGGGAAATCGTTGCCCCCGGCAACAGGGCAACTGAAGGAACACGGGTGGGTTTTAGTCAGTAAGAGTCTGACACGCCCTCCCGCTCCGCCCAGAGCGGGAGAAGTTATTTGAAAATTTCCCACCCAAAAAAAAAACGGGAGACCCGTGCGGGTAGCGCCCGCAGTGCTTTGAAAAAGGGAGTTAGTACTATACGGTTGCTAGCGTTGTACGGGCTCTATCTGGAGCGGGTCGCGTACGGACCAATCTGCGTCGCTGTGAAACAATTTTCTAGCGCCTCATGTGTGTCTTCGTTCCGGAAGCTGTGAAACCAGCTTTAATTATAATTGTCACGTCTGTATTTCTCAGCGTGCTAGTAGTACAGTCCTTTGTAATAGTGAGCGACTCTATTGCTACTAATCATGCACAAATTCAGACTCTAGGCTGCAAATTTCTGATGGAAAAACCCAATAACACTTTGGATATTCTACAAATCAAACCTTAAGCTCCACGTTCAACCGTATGTTGAGCCTTAATGTGTCTAAACTCCTCATTATAAGGCTTGAGGTAAGCCAAGCATAAGTGACGATTTGCACAGATAAATAAAAAAATAATGTATGTGTGTATGATCATTACGAAAAAGAAGACGGATGAAAAAGATTGCATGTAGCGGAGATGAGAATGTTGAGACGGATGTGTGGAGTGACGAAAATGGATAAAGTAAGAAATGAGTATATAAGGGGAAGTTTAAAAGTGGCGCCAGTGACAGAAAAGTTGAAAAGAAATCGTTTGGCCTGGTATGGGCACGTGATGAGGAGAGAGGAAAAGCATGTGACTAAAAGAGTGATGAATATAAATGTCCTTTGTCTTGGTATTGTTCGTCGAATCGTTGAGCTCCTTAAATTCTGAGTTGAGCTGCACGATAACTGACAAATGCGTGCACTGACTGGACTGGCCCTCTCAATCTGTGTGTTGCTTTCCTCTAAAGACCACTTCAGACACCAATCCACATGGCCTTCACATGATCTGATCAAGATTATGTCTGGACTTTAAAAGAGACTGTGACCTCTTGAGTTTGTTTCGGCCTTTCTTCTCAGAGTAGTCAGATAGGAAACGCCGAACTCATCTAGTTTTTAAAATATTGACGTGTAAAAGTGTTTGTACAAACCTACTTACAGAAATAAAATCATTTATCATTTAATGCTGATTGATGGAGTGGGAGAGGAAGACCAAAGAAAAGATGGAAGGATTGTGTGAGGAATGATATGAAAGAGAAGGGAGTGAATGATAGTGTGACGGTTGACAGGGGAGAGTGGAAGAAGAAAACGTGTTGCGCCGACCCCACGTAACATGGGACAAGGGCAGGAAAATGAGATGATGTGTATGATCATTTCTCAGTATCGGAGTCTGGATTTGTGCCCGGTTGATGGCAATAGGCTCGCCCCATATTATATGGCACTTAGACATAACTGGCGAAATGTGGGTGTACTGTAGGTACACCTCTGTCTAACCTGACACGGGACACAACCGCAGGCTAATTAGGCTGCAGCCTAGGGCGCGAGGATCCGGGGTGCGTGCTGAAATCGTGTCTTCCCATGCACTAATCTAGCATCATTGCATCTACCCTACATATTTCAACTAGACTGAGACAAAACACTAAAACTAAATGCACCCTAAGGTTGAATGTCATGCAGATTTAAGAACAACGTTAGTTTCGCTTGCAGATCGATCTGAATACTTTTATAGGTAGTATGAACCATGTTAAAAAATTTACACTACTACTCTACTCACTTACCTACTACTTTTTAGGCCGTCCGTACCTAACACACCTGGCGGGGGCGCGTCCTCATAATTAGCCTAGGGCGGTCAGAACTCTTGATCAGTCGCTGCACAACCGGAATATAAGCGTGATGTTATCTATACTTAATATTATAAAGCGGTAAAATTTGTTTGTATGTAGGGGATATCTCCGGAACTATCAGTCAGATTTAATAAAATATTTTTGCATTGGATAGCAACGCTTTCAGGATGCTGTTGCGGTTGCCGCGGCGTTGTAGTGCGTCTGGAATGTTTGCTGCAGCGCACACGGATGGTTTTCACGCCATCATGCGCAAGAAAGCGGCTTCCTTACTACAACGCTTGCGTAACACTCGTAACAGTATCCTGAAAATGATTGCTAGCAGACCGGACTGTCCCATCCAAAGACACTGGGTAAAAATAGCATTAGGTTTGTGCTAACTAATTAATTATATTGCTAACAACACTAACATAGTATGTAAGCACAATCTGTTACTAACCACTAACAACTTATGGACTAATTTCGGTCTGAAATAAAGATATTTTATTTTATTTATTTTTATAGCCAAATTCTTGAGGAAGGAAGCTAGTGTAACATAAAGCACAGTTTACAGAAATGCGTCCTCCCCAGGTCAATACGAACGCGTTTCCGAAGTCCAGCAAACGGAAGCAGGGCGCATGCTGTTCACTCCTCGCCTCTACACGGAAGACACTTGGGGCTCAGTCCTGGCCGTGGACAACTTCCACTCGCTGCCCTGCTACCACACCAGAACCTTCATCTTCTCCACCAGACCTTCAATAGCTGACGTGGCTCCTCAGGACAAACTGACGGAGTGGACTGTGGACTTGTATCCTAAAGGCGTCTGGTTCAGGAAGAGTTTGCTGATAGTTTGGGCTGGGACTTATGATGTGAGTATAAATGTTTGATGTAGTAGTTGGCAGCTTTTTATGGCATCTCGCGCATTGGACTGCCACGACTTCGGTCAGTCGTGGTCCGTGGCCTAGTCTGCGGCTAGTTGGCCGGTTGGCCGTTGCGACCAAGTGTTTCTATAGTTTACCTGGACGCTGCGACCACAGATCGTGGTCGTCGGCCGTCTAAAGCGTGAGATCTGTTAAAGTGGAATTCTTTGAGCTGATGCTCGTTTTTCGTGCACCTTTCGTCCTTCCATTTTTCTATCTTGTGGGCTAACTCCTTGACTTTTTATACGTGGCGAGCGATCTTTGATTGAATGTGTAATGATTTAAAAAAATGCCCGTTGAATTTCTTGCCCGTTCTACTCCATAGGTACCTACTACGCTTTGGAATGGGCAACTAGCTTCATCTTTTTACTGAACGACCGCTTGACAATTCAAAAGTGTCTGTAATTGGTTTTCTCTCGCTAATTTTTACATCGTTCTTTACACTTTTTATTTGATTTTCATTTTATTTATTTTTTATTTTATCTGCTGTTAATTATATTGTGTGCTTTTTTTTGGTCTGTGCTAAATAAATGTATTTTCTTTCTTTCTTTCTTTCTATTGAAATAAATGCTTTGAGTTTGAGTTTGTACGTGATGTTACTCTGTCACGTCTGACAAACACCTCCTTCTCTTTTATCGTTTGTTTGACATATTGCTCTAAACTTTTAGATTGATTTTGAGTGTTGAAATCGTAGTTCAATTTATGGAAATATTTTCCTTTATTTTTAGGTGTTGTGTTGTTTGTTTTATTTTGTCTTCTACTTGCAATTAAAACGGACCTAAGAGCCCGATCACACGTACCAGAACCACACCACATCACAGCGACGAACTGTGGGCAAACAGTGGTTACGTGTAAATAGTGTCGTTGTAGCTTCATGTAGTTGCGTTGCAGTAACTGGAAATTCAAATCAAATGGTCGACGCAACTTTGTGTTTTCGAACTTCTAGTGCGCGGTCTCGCTGGTGGTTGCCTTGTGGCTGCGATACGGTCGGTATCGCCCACACAGTTGATTTTGGCGGCCAAATGTGATCCGTGTGAATAAACTATTCATTTTCATACAAATTAGTGCCCGCCAAAGTGTTGTCGTTGTGATGTGGTTGTGGTACACACTGCTACACATTAAGCTGTTCATTTCCAGTATAAGCTGGCCTCGCATTGTACGGAAATCCTACACAATGCGAGATCAGCATAAACTGGAAATGTATAGCTTGATGTGTAGCCGTGTGTACGTATCATCGGGCCCTAAATGTTGGATAAAACGCAAACCAAACGCTTGCTCTTTATTTATTTTGCATTATGATTTAGCTTAACTTGTAATAAAAAATAGGAGTGTACCAAACGATTATTCTTCAGTGTAAAGGTAAATTTGTTCGCATTGAAAGAATCCTTCTTATACGAGATAAATTATACTAGAGTATGTGTAAATTAACCGGTTATTTCGTTTTCTTGCCCTAGCCTTTTTTCCCCCGAACGCGTCGAGGCTCAGGGCGGGTACGTACGGTCATCACAAGTAATTGTTGAGCCACCATTTTAGAATACACACCCGCGAATGACACTTGCCGCTTGCCGTACGAATTTTATTCATCGAAATTACTAGTCGCGTCTTCAAAATCTTGCTAGTATAAAGGGCCCTATTTAAAAAAAAATGCTTTGTCCTGTTCTACTTCTTTATTGATGCGAAATTGTAAAAGTTCATACGTACAGTCAATAACATAAATATAGTATTATGGACAGCTCTGCAAAAATATATGATTTGATTGATGATTCATCCATTAATATTTGTCGTCAAGTGAGAGCAAAAATAGTGACATTGAAGGAACACCAAAACTTATCTGACGAGCTAAGTAACGCCAAAGTATAGGAATGTGATACCTCGTTGTGATCAAAAATATCTGACATCACTTTGGCAGCATAAAAACCTGACAGTATAATGTTTCAAGTTTTCTTCTATATTGCAATCAGTGCCGCTCGTATTGCAAAAAAATATGACATCCCACTGGCAGCATAAATATCTGATGGTAATGTTTGACAGTAGAAATGTCAAACATTACTATTACCATTGTCAAGCGTTAACTGAGCCGATGTCGGTTATTCTGCCAGTCATCATTTCAGCCGAAAGACGTCCACTGCTGGACATAGGCCAAGCACCACCACTTCGACCGGTTCCCTACTACTTGCATCCAGCGAATTCCTGCGGCCTTCACCAGGTCATCATTTCTATTCTGCCAGTATCTAGTATGAAATTGATACTTACCTAATTTAAGATAGGTAATTGATACTGGCAGAATAGTCGAAATCGGCTCGGTTTTCAGTATTCTAAGAGGTGACACATATTTCTGAAGCCGATGCAGCATCCTATATTTTGGCATCGCTTGTCTCGTCAGATATTTTTGGTGTTCCTTCAATGTCATATATTTGTGCTGTCACTTGTATATTTGTGGAAGATCACATATATTTGCCGTCATCTTGACGACAGATATTAATGTATGAATCATGAAATCAGATATTATTGCTAAGCTGTTCATAGTAATATATTTATATTCGTGATTGTACATTAAATTCATACATTATTTAGAAATCGTTCATTGTTTTGGCATTTTACATTGGATATTGATATATACCTATGGTGAGTCGAGGCTAGGCGAAACGCGAATGAACTTTGTGTCGCGTCAAAAGGAGAAATTTTTCTTTTTGAAAAATTTGGCTGTGCGTATGGTACTTTCTCCGAAAAAAACAAATTAACAAACTGAATTACTAGAGGAGGATACCCGTGGAGCGGTCCTTGATTAATTAATTTGTGTTAGTCAGTAGAATTAAGAACTATTTTTTGGAACTACGTCAAAATTAAGCCTTTTCTTATTTATTTGATTTTAGAATATAGCCTCACATGAAAGAAGTAAAGTCGTATTTAACATCGGCACATTTTAGAAGAATGAATGTTGGCTCAACGATTATTTGGTTCGATTGTATGTGAGGTTTTTTAATTTATAGGGACAATTCACTTTTCATTTAAAGGGGTCAGCTAATTTGGGCCACCGACCAAGGCGATATTATTGATATCATAAATAAACCATCAATAAATTAGTTTAGTACTGAAGTACCGACATAAGACGCATCTTCTAGAAATATTAAAATTCATTCATTTACTGGACAGGCAACGCTCAGCCTAAACCGCTGGGTTTAGAAGTATGATATTTTGCACAAGAGTTCCTTATACAGGGTCAATTTAAATTAGCTAGTGAAACTGATAAAACAAAAAGAAATTAAGTTGCGAGGATCTCAAATATGATAATTAATGTTATAAATTTTAAAATACATTTAAGAAAATTGACCATTCCCCTTATCTCCGAAACTATTGAGCCTAAAATTACAAAAAAAAAAATACAGATTACAGGTTCTTTACTCATAGATTACAGGAAAACTTATAAGAAGTTTATGGTTTTAAAATAACATGGTAAATCTCTCAATATTGTGCGTACAAACTTACATTTGCAGTTGGAATGTATGGTAGAACATGTTTTTCAACTACAATGTTGAGTTTGTATTTGGTATAAATTCATCCCAACTACGGAATCCTTCATTGTGATAGCCATCAGGTCTGCGTAGTTCCGCTAGCTAATTTATTTTGACCCTGTATAACGAAAGTGAGCACTAAGAATTTTTTTAATTCACCATCTAAAGGGGTCCCTGGGGAAACCCAATAGGGGATGACAATTTGTATGGAAGTTCGTCATTTTTGCCGATTGGAAATCTAGTAAAAGAAATGTCGTCCCAAAGAAAACACGATGCGAGTCCGCGCCACCACTGAAAGTATTGTAAAAGCCAATTATTTTTAATAGAGTAACTGTGGAGTTTCTTGCTGGCTCTTCTCCATAGGAAACGACCAGTTGGAACCGTGCACCTAGCTTCTGACGTTTCATAAGTGCCCATGTAGGTTTATGTGAAATAAAATATTTTAAATTTGAATTTAATTTGAACTAAAATCCGGTGGAAAATTGTGGAACGACATTTTTTTAAATGAAAGAAAGAAAGAAAATCCATTTATTTAGCACAGACCAAAAAGCACACAATATAATTAACAGCAGATAAAAAAATTAAAATTAAAATCTAATAAAAAGTTTAAAGTGCGATGTAAGAAAAGCAGGGAAGTGTGCCTCACGGTTTCGCCAAAATTGCTCCAAATGCAATTTGATGCAATGATATAGACACTAGCGCCACGTCTATCGGACTTGAGTGGTGGCGCGAACTCTAGATAAAGTTTACCCATTAGCGAAAAACCTTTAGAAGTGAAAAATAAAACAAAATGCTTTCAGTCGGGGGATAATACCTCCAACTGGGTTGATATCTGGGTTAAATTAGGCATTGCAAAAAAAAATTGCCTAAATAGAATTTAACAAAATCGAGTGTGAAAGCGAAATAAAGAGATGGAATAAAAGATAACATTTTTCTTTTGTTTTTAGCCTTTTTAGATGTCTATAGATTTTCACAATTTTCGGTATTCTCGATCGTCAAAATGGCGAAAATCTATAGGCACAACACACCAACAATCACGATTGACTACTCCATACCTTGTAGGTTCCCGAGGTGGTGTTGAGAACGGTTCGCATCTCAATCACGTGTCAGAACTGTCCCGAGTATACCATCAACCAGTACGGGGAGACGGAGCAGCTGGAGCCTGACGTCAGGGTCAAGGTGAGAAGTCTTTTAAGTTAAATTAAGGCACTTGTCAAAATCGAGAGAAATCAATGAGAAAATCGTTAGTGGTAAAAGATATACATAATTAATACCCTCCCTCCGTGTCTAATGCGAACACACGTATTTTCAATTACCTCAGTGTTTAAAACTGTGCAAAGTTTGGTATAAAACTATTCATTACTAACAATTACCTGGGAAATGACAATTGTGTGAAAAATTTAAGTGAAAAGATAACTCTAATACTAAATGGGAACAGTTTTAAAATCTGAACGAATTAAAAATGTATAAAAAGTGCAAACATTTTGGACTTTGACCGCACGATTGCTACAGCTCTACGCAGTTAACTACTTACCAATTTCGCGTGTTCCACGTAGTGTCGCCATAGCGCGCCGAGAGCCGAAATTTTGCAGTTTTAGTCTTATTTTATTTTGCAATTTTGGCAATGTAATTATGTCAATTTCTTGTTGCTCCAAAATAATAAAAAAAACGAGCGAACCTTACATTAGTAGCATAATGATGTGTGACTTCTGACATTTTGGTTGACAGTACCATCTGACGGCCAATTCTAGCACCGCACGCGCTCATTGGTCAAATCAAGTAGCGCGCGCTTCCCCGGCTTCCTGTTACACACTTCCGTCCCTTTTCACGAAATCACTCCCACAGATTGCAGGAAAGCGATAGAAAAAATGTTTCACGTAACAAACTTTTACTTTTTATTAATAGTTGATTTTTGACTGTTCACATCGCCGGCGAGTACTCGTTTGACGCAGCGACAAAAGCTATCAAAGAGAGTCCTCGGTCTGCGACGCTCGCTTGGCGGGCAAAAACTCGCCGAGAGAACTCGCTTGGGACATACGCATATTAGCGATTAATCGCTCGTCACCGACGCGCACACAGTATTTTTTAAACCATGCTAACTTGAAAAATAACTCCTTAAAAAAATCTGGGAAAAGTTTATAAAATGAAATTAATATACGGGGTGGCAGGGACATCGACGCGAAAACTGAAACCATGGATTCAGTACATGATTCTGAACTCCCCTGCGTTGAAATTTTTCGTGGGTTATTTAAAAAAAAATCTGCTTTTCTATACATTTTGACCGCGTAGGTATTGTACTTTTCTGTGACACAGCTGATTTATTTTTTAATAACCGACGAAAAATTTCAACGCAGGGGGGTTTAGAATCATGTACTGAATCCATGGTTTTCGCGTCGATGTCCCTGACACCCTGTATTATTATGTTTTTTTAGATCGGTATCCTGGTGTGGGGGGTGCAGAAGGGAGTTGAACACGTGTCCTCAGTTGTGGAGCGAGTGCATCGCTTTTCACCACAAAACAGGTCAGTTCTGCACTCAGCGCTTGGTGTGGCAACACGCCGTGTTCGAGTTCGCAACAAGTCCATCGTCATCCTGAGGATGCCTCGTTGAGAGGTGAAACACGTGTCGATTTATTTCAGGAGTTTTTTTTTATGGCTCTTTAGAAATAGATAAGCGGAACAGGTTACTAAATATATCCACGTCTATTGTATTTTTTAGGTCAGTTCTTATTTATTTATGTACACACAGTAAAATAGATAGAGATGGTGATCCTTCGTCTGAGGATTTTTAGGCCGATTTAAACATCTATGACACATAACACAACACCTTTATTATTGATGTTGATTTAATAAATAAACAAAATTATAAACGCGCCCCACTCTGCTCCTCTTAGTACTAAAGTACAGCTTACAGTTTTTTTTTTATAGGTAGGGCATCTCGTAGTTGACCTCTGAGGTCTTAACCGGGCTTTCCTGTGGGTGCCTTAAGCTGCTACACTTAAAACCTCCACCCAGGGGTTATTCAACTAAGCTAATTAGAACTAGGTGAACGCTCGCTAAGGGCATCCCCTGTGGGGTACGAACCTCTTAGCTTAGGGCGTTTACCGGAGGGAGGACATCAAGGATGGGACGGGCTGGATCAAAGTTTTCATCGTGATTATTAGTCGGGGAATTTAAAGCTATCTGCTCAGCTGCAACAACTGCTGGCATCTCGTTATCGAGCAAGGGTCGGGGGGGAGTATCATTTACTCGGGGACACGGTCGCGATCGCAAAGGACCTCGGCGGCGAGGTCGGAATGACGGGAGGCGTCTGATTTTGTACACTGTGCTGGTTTCCCTACTGCTCTCCTGGAGGAGGGTAATGGGGTCGTCAGGGTCGGTAAGGATTCGCTTAGGGCGGCGAGTTCGATTGATACTAGAGGGAGTGTAACTAGCGGTCTCGACAACCAGAGGGTTGCGATGTTTGCCGGCAGTATCGAAGTAAGCAGCTTACATTACAGTAATCGCGGAGTGGGACGCGTCTTCGTGGATGGCACTATCTGTAGGGTTTTAAATTATAATATGTTTGTAATCATCCTCCCGCCTTTGTACAACTTCATTGTTTGATGTTTTGTCTTTTTCGTCAATCTATCTTAGCAGCCGTCATTTCCGCTTCTGATGCATCAAATACTGCAGTTCAACCTCTAAAATCCGGATTCGTTATAACTACCGGAATTCGTGTCAGGAGCGAAGAATTTCGACGAGCATTTTGTTCTGTTCGTTAACTCTTGAGGAAATCCCCAGGGTGTTGAACATAGACGGCGCCCTAGACTTCGACGAGCTGAACACTCCGCTGTACTCGCCCGCGCCGCCCGCCAGCGCCTACACGCGCGACGTGTCGCCGCAGCCCAGCGGGAAGTACGCGCACGGGAACAGGTACGGCCACACTACTTACTACACTGGCAGACGACACGAGGTCATAAAATGTGCGAGAACAAAAATTAAATACATTGAGAATATCAATGAATGTCTAAATGTTTTTTGAAGTGAAACTTCTTTAGGTGCGTTAGGCATTTTAGAGATGGGGAAAAAACAATTGAACTCGCGACACCGTTACCGACACCTCATTTTTGTAAACGCGATTGTGCTCTTTATTTAGATAAAGTTACGGACCAATGTTCTATACAAGTATTTTTCTTCCACCAAGGCGATCTTGTTCAAGTTTTCACGACACTCCCGGAGTGCCACTGTTTTTTTAATAATACGTTTTTATAAAATAACTACTTAATAATAAGTCTCGCCTCGTTGGTCAAGCATGAGTTCCTGAGTTCGATTCCCGAGTCGTGCAAAGTATTATTGGGTTTTCCATCTGGTATTTCTCAATAACAGCCCGGAGTATGAATTTGTGCCCGGTTGATGGCAATAGGATCGCCACCTATTACATGGGACTTAACATAACTGGCGAAAAATGGGTGAACTATATGTACAACTCTGCCCAACCCTTTGGGGAACACGAACGTGATGTTATATTAAATAATACGTAGTTGATATATAAACTGAATTGTCAAATAGAAGCCCTCTTCCTCTCTCTTTGCTGTACCCGATAGGGTCCACAATGATCATGTCTTTGTAAACCTACATAAGCTCACTTATTCTGGGGTCGCACCTGCGGCTATCGCGACAAAGCAATGCGTGCGGAAGCTTCGTATGTTATGCTCACTAAAAAGTTATCGCGCTAATGCGTTGGTCACATACGACTTTATAATTTTAACGAATTATCGTGCAATAATTCAAGATGGCTCTCCATTATTTCGGCAGAGTGTCTACGAAGACCTGATACAACAGTCGAAATGACTTTCTGTCCGAACACGCGCCACGCTAATTACCGCGCCAAAACCCTTTGATGTACCTCCACCGGCGATAAGTGCTACGCAGCCCGAATTATCGCGACGATAGGCGATAATGGTTGGTCAGATCTGCGTGTATTGTATCACTGTAACAATGCAATAAATATTTAGGATTGAGTGGGACAGTGAATCTCGTCCTCTCGATCCCATGTTTTACGACCGCGACTGCTACTAACATAGCGAATACAGTTTGTGCAATCCACGAAGACGCGCCCCACTCTGCGATTACTGTACTGTAAGCTGAACTCCAGTACGGCGCGGAGCGAAGTGGGGCGCGTCTTCGTGGATTGCACTATCTATACTCAGGGCTTGGAACCGGTACCAAAAAGTACAAGTTCTGTATCGGTATTAGCGGTTCTTGCCATTTCAGTACTTGGGTACCATTTTCAGACGGGCATCGGTACTCCCCCTAACAAGTACCGGTACCAAAATTCAGGTACCCGGCGCGTACCACAAATCTCATATTTGTTTTAAGAACCTCGTACGGTTGGCAACTTTTGAAGTTATTTTTCTAATGCCTATTAACTTCCTTTTTACTACATCTGTTTTCCCACTCTAACTTACAGAAATATTTGTTTGGTACCGGTACGGTACCGATTAGAAATACCAAGAAGTACCGGTTCCCAAAAATACCGGTATTTCAAGACCTGCGTATATTATTCCTCCATCTAAGCTGTTATTAACCAAGTGTTTAGTTCTATTTCCAGCAAATGTTGTGCGAAGTGCTCAGAGACGTGCGAGATTCCCGAGCCGAGACATTTGTTGGGACCAAACAAGGATCAATTGAGGGTAAGCTCATTTACTACAAGCTTACTAAATACATTGCTACAATACGGCCGCTTAATTCAAACTCAAAGCATTTATTTCAATTAAACCATTTACAGGCACTTTTGAATTGTCAAAGAGTCGGTCAGTTAGTCAGAAAGTTGAAGCTAGTTGCCTATTCCAAAACGTAGATCTCTGGTTTTAAAATAACAAGGCAAATCTATTGCAGTTGGTATGTATGGGAGAACATTAAATTAAATTAATTTGATAAGCCTAATACATACGGAGAGAAAAGCGTTAACAATGAATTTCTTAAGTAACTTAGATCCTTATAGTAATTAGACTAAGTAAATGCACGAATTTGTGAAACTCCTGACACCCAAACTAGGACATGTCCTGTATCTCAGGTGTCAGCGTTCCTTCCTGCCAGACACATTGTGGAGCGTAACTTTTGTATAAAAATGTTATATTAGGAAAAACAACAGAATAAATAAATACTTAACTATTATGTATTACCTACCTATTTAATATATGTGTGTGGAAAGGGGAATTTAGTGTAAGGATGAGTGTAGTGTAAGAGTGAGTGTAGTGTTAGAGTGTTTAAGTGTGTGTGTGTGAGTTGATAGATTGTGGATACGTGTGTTTTCAGATGCGTGCGATATATTGTAGATCAGGCAGTGATGCCAGCCAGCAAATTTTCAGTTTCCTGATAGTCTAGAGAAGTGAGCCAATCCCTAACCTTCATCTTACAGTTAATTCTATTTAGATGAAAGAAATCTAATTGAATGTTTGTCTTGTTAAACAATCTTTTTTTAGAACATGTTTTTCAACTACAAATATTAAGTTTTAGTTATTTTGTTCTCGGGATAAATTCATCCCATTTACGGAACCCTTCGTTGTGCGTGGTCCGATACGCACTGGGGCGGTTTTGTTTTATAATGTTAAGATGATACCATCACATCTGCGGAGTTCCCTTACTAATTTATTTTGACCCTGTAATTTCTAATAGAATATTTCCTTTTCCAGATACAAGTAGTGATCGTCCCCCTGACTGACTACTGCCACGTGGGCGCTGGCGACAACGCACAGGGATGACCTCGATATGTCGCGCGTCTCTTTCACACTCAGCCCGAAACGGCTGCGTGAAAGAGACGCCTATACTTCTCTCTGCATATGCTGCGTTGATGCACGCTCGAGTAAAAGGCTCCAAGAGTTTCTTTGGTTGATCTAAAAGGGTGATACACGATTTGTGAATATGGCTTGAAATTTATTCTTGGCTTATTTGGGACCTAGGCACTACCGTAACTTAATGTCGATATTAAATTGGTGTTTAAAACTTGTTTTTGGTCATCTTAGTGAAATAGCGCACTAACGGCCAGCGAGATAGATACATTATACATTAGTATAAAATCGCACGTGGCCGTGTGCGACCGACAACGATATCGACATGGCCGCTAGTGCGCTATTGTCCTTAGGTGCACTGCCGTGCGCCCAAAATTGTATTAGCCTATTTATATGCTAGAATGATTTTATTAGCAGGAGAATTTAGCAAAATATATGTTACTTGATGAGGCTAAGATAGACCTATGTTTGACGTGATACAACCTATAGCTCTATTGTAGATTTGAAGTCGAACTGAAGAATTAAAGAATAATGTTTATAACTATGCATAATTATAGTAAAAAAGGGAGGATTTGGACTCAATAAACAATATTATTACTGTACTTACAATATAATATTGTGTAAAGCTACCATTTCATAATAGTTTTGACTGTGTATGTAAATAATCTTAAAATACAAAACTGCCAGATAAATGTTGAGTTAATAAACTGCCGTTGTTATCATTTGAAGTCCTGTTAATGATAAGAAGCGTTAAGTTTTCCAGCCGTCATTATTTTATTACCAATTTAGGTAGCTAATAGTAATAATCTACATTTGTTGTCAGGATTTAAGATATTGTAGGCTTTCGTGATGGTATAAATATATTAACTTGCATATGGCCGGACCACACCGCGTACATATGATGCGTTGTCTACCGCGGAATATGGTACGCGCGCGAGTGCGATAATAACACGTAGATATACGCTGCGGCACCGTACTGTAACTTATTTTGGACCGTTGATCTACGTTTCACATGACAGCTAGGTTATAAATATTCTGGTGTTGGTGAAACTTCACTTTAGAATCTGGTCATTTGATAAAAATTTGCGAAATATTTGTAGACTAGCTTATGCCAGCGGCTTCGCCAGCGTGATATCTTAACAAATTATAGCCTACTAGCGACCCGCCCCGGCTTCGTACGGGTATAAACCGGGTTATTATACATATAAACCTTCCTCTTCAATCACTCTATCTATTAAAAAAACCGCACCGAAATCCGTTGCGTAGTTTTAAAGATTTAAGCATACATAGGGACAGAGAAAGCGACTTTGTTTTATACTATGTAGTGATGTTGTTACTCAGTGATAATATAGCATTCTACCGCTGAAAGAATTTTTGAAACTAGTCCAGTAGTTTTTGAGTAATTTCATTACAAAAAAAACTTTTTTTTTTCTCTATAGCATATTAGTGTAGAAAAAGAGCCTACAGTCATTTGAGAACATAATGAGATAGCAATTTGGATACGATTTTATAATAAGTACAGTCACGAAATGAATAGGTAATTGCACCTTAAGGTATATTTTTGCGTGCACGGTTGACGAAATACAATATAACGCATTAATTCCTTCCACTCTGAGAGTGTACCAAGTGGATATCGGTATATTTTGTAACAATGTTATTTAATTTTTATCTATGCATCTTCTAAATATTTACCTTTCTCATTTTTGTGTAAATTCCTGTATTGTTAACAATAAAATGGTTGTTGTAATTTTTTCGCATGATTTCAGACTTTCATACCAATCGAATTTCATTTCTGAAACGCCTTCGCACAGCTGCTAAAGTTGTTACAGTTATGGCAATATTATACGGTTCAACTAAATTAAGTCAATTTGGCGCATAAACATTGTATGATGCACCTTGATCACTTTCGTAAATTTTCAATGAACCCAACGCACGCTGCAAGGCGGCCCGCATCGCACTTTTTGAAGTGAAAACTTCTTTAAGCGCGTTGGGCATTTTTGACATGGGAAAAAAATTGAACTCGCGACTCAGACACCTCATTTTTGTAAACGCGATAGTGCTCTTTATTTAGATAAGGTTACGGACCAATGTTCTTACAAGATTTCCTGCACAGTAAAATTGTTCAAGTTTTCACTTCTGTCGGTACTCCCGGAGTGCCACTGTTTTTTTTTTTTTTCTATGAAAATGCATTGCGCTGCGGCCCGTTGCGCAATGCAGACTAGCCATGATTTATCGGCCGTACTGTAGGTGAACCGTGTAATTTTGCCATTACATACAAAAGCTCAGTTTACTTCAATCGCTATTGATATAAGAAAGGATAACGTGCAGTATTTTTATTTTCTTAATGTCCCTCGGGTATCATCGGATTTCAGAATACAAACGAATGCTAATTTCAATGATGGACATTGAAATTAGCATTCGTTTGTTCAATTATTAGATTTATCGTGTATAATAATTTAAATTCAGAACCAAGTACTTTATTGTTGTTTTGTTTTGATTTCCGTGTGAACTATATAGAGCAGTAAAACTATTTTCCTATCTGTCGTGCCTGCGACTTTAGCGGCTTTCCTCCCATTTTTTAAATAAATTACATTAAGTTAAAAGTATTAACAACTCTACATACTTCCAAGTCGATTGACAGCGTCCGGTCTGCACCAAGTGCAAAGGGCAACTGATAGAAATCCGACGGCTGAAGAAACACGAGGTTCGCCGAGGGACATTAAGAACATATTTGCACTGTAGCTGTAGTTGAAAACGCCATAAGTTATGATTATAATAAAATGTGATACCAAACAGAACCAATCACACAGGTTGTATTTGCTATAAGTCTTTCTCATTTGTCTTATAAATATTTTCTTATTATGCTTAGAGCATTTAAACTGGAAATTCGCACAAAATATAACATGATTTTGCCAATTATTTGTTTTTATGTTACTTACCCTTTTCGTCAAAATGTATTTATATGAAGACTTGCTGCGCCGACCCTAAATGAATTAGAATTCTTGTATCCTGAGTATTGTCATGCGAACATTATCAATTAACCGTTACAAGGATCTTTTGGCGCTTGAATTACGTTGCCAGAGGGATGCTGTTGGTAAACATTTGTGCAATTGTTTTGCGAAGTGTATTGAAAAAACAAGATGGCAGAGTTAGTTCGGATTTTGGCCACGCGCCAATAGATCCTTGTACTGCTATACTAGTGATAACTACGTCTTAAATTAACTAATTAACAGGGATTACAATTCTGATAAGACACAAAAAAATGTCGCTAATTTGTCGGTCACTGGTTCAAAAATTATAAGGTAAGGTTATCTCCCCAGCTTGGCCCAATTGAATCTCAAAAGCTAGAGCACCTAGCAATGATCTGTTGTCTCCTAAATTTTGTCGCTAATTAGTTGCGATGAGTTTATTAAATTCATCGATCTAGCTCTTGGACTAAACATAAAAAGCTATTACTATAGTTAGATTACTGTTATTCTTTTATCTAAAACATACTGAAGACAGTATTTTTCAAACTCATAACAGCGCAGGGAATGGCCCTACAGATTTGGTCCCATAGTGAAAAGTGAAGAGAATAACATGTTCTAACGGAATATAAATTTTTTTTTTGTTTGGCCGGCTCTTTTACATTTAGCCCAAAAATGTATAGACGGTGAATGTTCTCCTTTGTGACTTGGCGAAAAATTGCGACTAATTACCGACAAAATTTAGGAGAAAATAGATCTTCGCTAGGTGCCCTAGCTTTTGAGATCAATTGGGCCAAGCTGGGGAGATGCTGCCCAGTTCGGCCACCTATAAACCCTTATAACTTTTGAACCAGTGACCGACAAATTCTGATATTTGGCGACAAATTTCTACTAATTAGGGACAATTTTTTGTGTTATTAAAATTAAAATCTCTGATGGTGGCCATGCCAGTGTCAGTCACACGCTATTAACATCGATGCCGCAAAAGTCGAGTATCAACCTCAACCAAACAAAAAATATAAACATTATGACGATAAAGCTGATTTTAGAATGACAAACTGTTAAAATCTAAGGGAACTCGTGCAGTGGACGGCCAGTCGTGGCCGTCTAGTGGTAATGGTGCCGATTCCCTTGTTCACAAACTAAATTTAAGTTCAGTGCATCTTTTTCTTTCTATTTCATTAAGAAAAGGACAGAAGATAAATTTTATTTTAGTCCTGTTAAATTAATCAGCGCCTGTCACCACTCCATACAAGTTTAGACGTGGTTAAAAACTTGCCTACTAAAATTACGTCAATTTACGTCAAGCGCTGATTAATTTATTATATTTATAACTAAAATTATCCTTGCCTACTAAAAATATATTATTTTCTGTCCTTTTCTTAATGAAAAAGATGCACTGAATTTAAATTTCGTATAGTTTGTGAGCAAGGGATTGGCACCATTGTATGGTGTGCAGCTAGTTGGCCGTTGTGACCAAGTGCGCTATTCGTATCGGTTTCAAGTTTACCTAATCGCTGCCACCACTGGTCGTGGCCGCCTGCTTTGTGTGCGAGATCCCTAACTGCTAGTTGCAATGTAATTTGAACTATGTGTTACAGAGTGAAGAGTTATTTTACAAAATTTCATATTTTAAGTGGCTGATGTTTATTATATCTTTAAGGCCCTGCGCAGACGGCACACTTTTTGTACGATCGAGTCTGCGGCGCACAAAAAGTCTGCATGGCGCGCAAAAAGTCGGTCGCGGATATTTCACAGACTCAACGCACACGACGTACATCTTCGATCATTTTGTCGGCAGAGCTGTAGGGACGTAGACGCTATGGAAATCGTGCAGAGATCGCGAAGTATTATTTTGTACATGAAGTACAGAAAAAGAAGAAGAAATAGAGAATTTTGGGTACATCCTATTACTTTCGGAAAGATTACTGAAGGGACAGTTCCATACTAAACATTCATGATATTCTGCCTATCATGATATTCTGCCTTAGAAGTATCATAAATTGCTGGTCTGTTTTGTATTTCTTGAATTAACATAGTTACATCGACCTCTGGCGCCATGATAATAGATCGCGTGCGTTACGTCCACCCCTAGCAAATGCAGATTGCCGACTAAAGTGTGCGCCGTCTGCGTTAGCGCGCGTTGAAGCAAACGTTCAATTTTTTTCACACACTTTTTGTGCGGAGCGGCGCGCCGCGGCGCGGTGCGGTCTGCCCGAATTACACGGATTTTTTGTGCGCCGGACTTTTTGCGCGTCGTGTGCGTTACTGCATATAATTGCATAGGTTCTATTTTCACAGACTAAAAAGTGCGTCACGGATAGTCTGTCGTCTGCGCAGGGCCTAACAAGCACTTTCCCCAGTTTGAATGCTCTGTTTGCAAGTTTATACGGTATATGTGCAATATTTGTCTTTTGTGTACTGTTCGCTGCAGTATTATTTGTGTATTTGTTCATAAGTTGTTGTAAAGTTTGGACTTGAATATAATAAGTTGAAATATTTTGTGTATATTTTTTCTTTACTCAGAAGATAGTGGGTGAAAATAAAAATTGTTTTTATTTATACGTATAAAGTATTTATTACACAATTGACGATACATGTAAAACGTAAAATAATACAAAGCTCTTCATAATTTTACATTCTGTACGTTGACAGAAAAAAAAATGCTAAGCAATAGGAATACACAATTTTCGTCTCAATAAAATGTAACTTTAGTAATTAAAATATAACCATTTAACATTTATTGACAAGCATGGATTACATTCATGACACCCATAGGTTAAAAAATACTCAAAATTACTTACAGCAACTTGACTATAACATGACTAAGGGTTAGTTCAGACGAGCGGTTGGCACGCGTACTGTTCGTGCGACTTTTCAGGCGTTTAAGAAACACGGTGGCGTCTTTCCATTCTATACAAGCAACCGACTTCCAAAAAACCACTACAAAGTGAAAAATAACTTAATTTCGGAAGTCGGTGGCAAATAACGAAAATACAAAACCAAAGACACCGACTTCCGAAATTTAATTTATTTTTCACTTTGTAGTGGTTTTTTGGAAGTCGGTTGTTTTTTTTTTTAAAGTTTTTTTTGTAGACTATATCTTTAAAACTCTTATCAGGCGTAAGTGATGTAGTATATATAGTTTGGAACCAGGACGCGCTCGTCCGCTTTACAAACTATACACCAGCAATACATAAAATTTGTGTATACATTGTAATCACAGATTTAAAAAATAGCATTACAATGTATACGCGAGCAGTTTCCTATGGCTGCGTTCTGGCCTTGTATAGATTGGAAATACGCGGTGTACAATACGGCCGGTCTGAACTTGGCTTTCCGCAATTTCCCGCAACTTCTGTCACTCACACTCGCCTCATGTATTGGTTCCAAAAAAATGTTATTGCGCAATCTTAGGACCGGCCGTATTGTAGATAAGTCGACGAAGTAAAACATGCGGCAAGCCCTTCTGAACATAACCCAAATACAAAGAGAATTATTACAATTTTTTATTTCAGATTTCAAAATCAAAGGCCAACAGCAAACTTATACAATTTAAGCACTAAAACGTTGACTTTTTCTTACACTAGGCTTATCTAACGCAATGTACATAGAAACCTTGTTTCGGGGCTGAAGCACATTTAAAAGCGGGTAGACGAATATGTAATTGCAACTCTGTGCCCTCATAGGGTGGGTAGTTATGAATCCTGACTACCTCGCATGAGTTTCAACCTTTTTAATATCGTTTAGACCAGTTACGTTACTGTATACAGTTGTATTTTATACTTATTTTTGCATTTTTATGTGCCCAGTTATTAAGTTCTACTTTTGAAGCGGTCTGTTATTATATTTTGTTTATTAGAACTTCTATTAATTCCAGTGTAAGATATCATGGAAAAGAGACTTATCATACCAATTAGGCCGAATATTTTTTTCGTTGAAACTTAAATATAGTTTGGCCTCGACTTGTAGAAGACAGAGGTACGCTCGTTATTAAGATCTTTAAGACTTTATTATAATAAATTCCTTAATTAAAGGTAACGCCTAAACTTCTTATAAGATAGAGTATCAAACAAATATCCGTAAAATTATCATAAGAGAGTACAAAGAATATACTTTAAAACTAAATACTTTTGCACCATCATTGAATAAAAAGGAATACTTTTAAGTACTACGCTAAGTTGAGCCATTACTCGTAATACGTTAGATACTATAAGATATAAAAACTATTTCAATTCACCTTGGATGGAATTAAATGCAGAATTTCGAAGTACGATTTTTTTAAGAAAAGCAAAAATTGTTGACTTGCTTTTTGGTATCCACAGTCTTCGATTCCTTACTAAATAGACTATGGTAAGACTTCAAATGTCATTTAAAAATTTATTGTCACAATTTCTATAAAAAATACTTTCGGGAAGTTTTATTTTGATCTCAAAACGTCTCACTTTTATCACAGTGTTGCATTAAAAATATAATGAATCAATAGGAAGTTAGGTAAAACAGAGATTATTTGCTACAAATAATGATAGAATGATTTGGAAAGCGATAAGCACGTACATGGTCGGCCACATGGGATCTATTAACATCGATACACTGAACACTATTATTTAAATACTACACACTGGGTCTGACTTGCAGGTTTGAAGACTAAAAAAGCAATCGCCTTTTTGGGAACGAAGTTCTTTAACGCGGCTTGCGGTAGGAGTTAACAGGTAGAAATCGTCACGTAAGGAAAAAGCGTTATTCCATGCGACTTTCTCTGTCTCTTTCTGTTATATACGAGTGTGTGTGTGTGCAAGTATCGCTTAAGGAACTTCGTTCCTGACGGGGATCCCCCGACCGCACACTTTTTTTTTCATCTGGAAAACACATCTTGGTGTTACTGACTATTCTAATAACATTGTTGAAGTTCTATTACACTCTTCTACATTTTACGTTATATTTGAGAAATACTTGTGACCGAATATCGCTAAAACAATCGTCGATGCAAGCGGAAACGTAATATAATGTGCAATTTTTTTTCTCCATAATTTTCGGTTTTGGATATAAAATGGCTGTTCATATAAAAATAGGTTAGTTGTTAGGTCATAGGAGCAGCTCCTTGGGGAAGAGGTTCATGGAAGCGTAGTCTTCCAGTACCTGGAAGGAAAACAAATATATTTTTGAGTTACTCGTAACGTTTATAACGTAATATTTAATTGGGCATATTTCCTTCAGGCTCAATTTTTCAACAGTCAGATTACTTTTATCTGAGGAATAAATATTGCTGTTTGTCATATTTTCTATACAAGCTGCATAAGGTGAGAAAGTTTCAATCTTATTCCTCAGATTCATTTAAAAAGTATTCATTTAAAAATCAGCTTAGTTAGCATTAGTTTAAAACTTATGGACAAAGAGTTGCTAAAAAAAATCACGTGAGTAATGGACGACTCCCAAATTGTTTGCGTTTTTTTTTTAACTTCGTTTATCTCGTAGTTGACCTCTGAGATTATGACTACTTAACCGGGCTTTTCTATGGCTGCCTTTAAGCTTCTACACTCAAAGCCTCCAGCCAGGGCCATGCAAACTAAACTTATATACTAGGCCAGCGCTCGCTAAGGGCACCCCCTGTGGGGTACGAACCTCAGCTTAGGGCGTCGCTGGGGGAGGACATCGAAGATGAACGGACTGGGTTGCATAATATGGCGATTATGGGAGTTTGTGGTTTAGAAAGAGAACAGATGATACAACATTTGTCAACTAGATTACTTTAGTTTAGTGACCACTCTGACACAGTTGCTCGCCGTAGTTAGTCAACAGATGGACAAATAATCATTTTTCACACACCATAACCCTTATATAACTCGGAGAGCACGTCAAAACCTTCGGTCCCGACTATAGATATAAGGCCGGTTTAAAACCAATTAAACCAATCCAATTAAAATGAAAAAAACCGGTTAAAACCGAAATAAACCAATTTTTTTAGATTTAAAACGGTTGGTGTTAATGACTATGTTTTTCTTAATTATAACTACATTATTTTCTTGATTTTACCAAGGTAGGGAAATAACGGAGTACCTAAAAACTCTGTATTGGTAAATATTTTTTTTTTTTCATTGTTTTCAAACGATATAAATAATCAATTTAATTCGGTTTAAAACCAAACTCACTCTCGTTGACGTCGTCACTCGTGATTCAACGCAACGTTGCCAGCTCGCCTACCTTACACACACATGCACCTACATAAACTGCTGTCGCGCCGCGCACGCACGTGCTTTTATTTTTATAGGCGAGTTTTCAACCGTTTAAAACGATTTATTCGGGGTTTAAAACGGCAACATTTTATTTAAAACGTTTTAAATCGGTTGTTTTATATCTTATAGTCCCGACTCTTGGATAGTCGGAAGCTTAGAATATTGGTAACTCACCTCCCGCAACTTATCGACAGTAGGCTGTGGAACATCAAGCTGCATGACCGCCCTCATCTTGCTGCCGTCCAGACACAGCTGTTTGTTGAGCAGTAGTTCGGCTCCGGCTGATGGTTCCAAAGGAGTGTGGTCCAGAGAGTACTTGCGGCACATCTCCGCCCAGGCCGTGAGGTGCTTGTCGTTCGCTTCTTCGGCTACTGAGGCTATGTCGGTCTGAAAGTAATAAGTTTTTAATTGAAGTAATTTTTCCAAATTATATATTAGTACACGCGACCACACATCAAGTCAAGTTCAAGTCCTCAAAATCAAAAAATCAAAATCAAAATCATTTATTTGCATAAATAAGGTACAGAAAGTTCTTATGGAAATATATTGATCTCTTATTATGCCTTTAATTTCGGCGTGCAAATTTTACATAATCAGATATTATTATAAGAATTTAATTAATTACTTGAATAATGCATGCGATTAGTAAATTACATTAAATAAATTCAAATTTGGTACCTACTTAACAATTAATTCATAGATGACATTATACTTATACACTACAAAAATTCACAACTTATAATCTAAAAACTCAAGTACACTATAAAAGCATTTATCAGTGAGTAGTTTTGTTAAATTACGCTTAAATTTTAAAAAAGGAAGTGTCTTTATTGTACTCGGAATTTTATTATACAATTTGATGCACATGATATAGCTGTTGTTGGATGTTAGTGTGAGATTCGTCTTGGGTTGATACAACTTATTAGTATTATGAGATCGAGGGGCATAGTAGCTTGTCGCTTGCTGAAAAAGAATCTTATGCTTGTAAACAAATATACATGATTCCAAGATATAGATGCACGGTAAAGTAAGTATCTTATATTTTCTAAAGAAAGGGCGACAAGACTCTATTTGTTTCAGCCCAAATATAGCCCTTAAACACTTTTTTTGCATCACGAATGCTTGATCAATTTCCACACAGCGACCCCAAAGAACGATACCATATCGCAAAATGGAGGAAATATAGCCGTGGTATGCAGTAATTGCGGCATTTCGAGATATCTCGCAGCTGATACGCCTCAGAGGGTAGACAAAACTATTTATTCTACTGCAAATGTCATTTACATGGTTTTTCCAAGAACAAAATTTATCTAAAGATATCCCAAGAAATTTTACTGAGTCAGTTTCTGTCAGGGCGACCCCTTTATATGCCACATTTAAGTTCAGTGGTTTTGTTCGGTATGTATGAAACTGCATAAATTTTGTTTTACTAATATTGACCTTTAAATTGTTAGCTTCAAGCCACTCTATAGACGTTTGGAGGGCCGTGTTTATTTCCTGCTCGTAGGTATTTTTATTGTTGCCTTTTAATATAATAGTAGTATCGTCCGCAAATAGTACACATTCCTCTAGTTATGTCAATAAAAATATATAACAAATTACCTGAATCAATCAGAAAAGAAAAAGAAAAGTCCATCTATTTACGAATAAATTAAAAAATCTATTATTAAGTAAATGTTATTACAGTGTAAAAGAATATTTAAATGATAAATCTCTAAAACTCAAATAAAATAAACAATAAATTTTTTTTTTAGAATAAATTAGATTATAAGATAAACAATAAGTCCTCATCTCTACTATATTTCTTTTGCTGTGCCCAACAGAGTCCACGATTGTTTCTTTTCAAATGTTTACCACCTAAGCACATACATTGTGGAATGCAATAAAGTATTGAGTATTAAGCTATACTTTTCCAGTTTATGCTGATCTCGCATTGTATAGGATTTCCGTACAATGCGAGGTCAGCTTATATTGGCTTGATGTGTAGCCGTGTTGTACCTTTCTGAAAGGCTATTGAATTTAATTTGACGCCATATCGTATAAAACTGCTTTTATTACTGTGCAGCCAACTACAATAGCTAACACTAAGTTTGGCAGCGGATTTACCAATCAGGCTTCCAAAAACATGGGGGGGAATGGAAAACATCTCACAAGATGTAATGTGTGTGTGATGTTATGTTTCATATATAACTAGATGCTATAATAACTGAGAAATAATACGTTTAACCATCCCTTAATGACTACTATTATTAAAAGGCTATATTTCTGTCAATACCTTCTAAAAAAAAACCGGCCAAGTGCGTGTCGGACCACGCACAATGAAGGGTTCCGTAGTTGGGATGAATTTATCCCAAAAACAAACTTAACTTTGTAGTTGAAAAATATGTTCTCCAATACGGAATGTATGGGAAAACATGTTTTTGCAACTGCAAAGTTAAGTTGGTCAATTATTACTCGTTAACCTGTAGAGCCTACTTAGCTGTGATAGTTTTCCTTTTAATTTCGTTATATCTTCTACTGTTGTGATTTTTTTCACACACCCAAAACCAACCATTTAGCCGGCAGGGGGGGGGGACACTTGACTCTAACAAAAATTAGCACTTTAAAGCTTAATATTTCGCAAACGAATCCCTGAATCCAAAAATTGTTTTCACAAACTCGCAATATTTTTGAAGGACCTTTCCAATGATACCCCTCACCATGGGGTAAAAAAATAAACATTACCACTTTACGTGTATGAGAGGTAAAAAAAAAAATGTTTTTCATAATTTTGTTTTACCACTTTGTCGGCGTAATTAATATGTATACCTATGCCAAATTACAACTTTCTAGTACTAAGGGTCTTGGAGCTAGACCGCGGACGGACAGACAGACAGACAGACGGACATGACGAAACTATAAGGGTTCCTTGTTTACTACGGAACCCTAAAAAAACATGAACATTTACCTTAGCCAGCGTAGAAATAGCAGTCCCATAATAGTCATGATTAATCTTGAAGATATCAGCCACTAACTCAGCCAGGGCACCCTGGGTACTATTAGCCTCATCCACCACATTGTACGTCTGTTTGTTAGCTTCCGGTTTCCGGCCCAGCGTCCATATTGCCCGGCACACGTCCCGGACGTGAACCGTGTTCATCTTGAGGTCGGCTGTCCAGAGGAGCTTCATAGTCTCGTTGAGGTGTTTGTAGATACCGCCGTAGAGGAGGCGGGGCGCTGTGGGGGAATGTGTGGTTAGTAACTGTTGTATATAGGTAACAACATACTTCGTAGTTTATAAGTTGTGTATTTATTAGGTTCTAAGTCTACCCTCCATCTAGCGCTGTTATTGATACGGCAATTGCCGTATTATACAGAACCCTACGATTTATTTTTCAAAAAATATGGCCTTTGGCCTCTCATTGCCGTATCACAAAATACGGCAATTGACTAAAGGTTAAACGAAACGTTTTTCACTAGCTTAGTGAATGAAACGAAAATGAAACTCAAATATCTGTAACAGAGAGTTGGCGATAACAACACTGCCTCCATCATATTATTGTTCCTACCCTACACAAATTAAGATATTTGGTGTTTTATTAAAGACATAATAGTAACACATCTACTTATAAGAAAACTTAATTTCACTGGCAGAAACTACAGAACGCCACCTGCTACGATCCTTACATAGTCCTTTTGCCTCGTTTACGTTCATACATCTGGTCGTACACGCACGCCATGGGAAGAAGGCGTGAGTTTATGTAAGTGTATATGTTAATTTCACTGACAAACAACGCACATACTAAACAGCTGGGTGTATTGAATAAGCATGAAATTTTGTACAAAAACTCCTTGCGGTATACAAGGAGTTAACAAGCTAAACGAAAGAAGGATTTTTGAAAATTCATCCGCTAAAAGGGTTAAATAGGGGACGAAATTTTGTCGGGAAGTTCATCGTTTTTCCATCATCCTATCTGGCACACGGCCTTGTCGCTGATAAAAAGGGAACCAGCATCAGTTTAGTTTTTAAAACGATAATCTGTCCTGTACGTGCATCCTGCCAAGGTTGCTACTGGTCTGAATAAGAAAAAAGTAGCATTCGCCAATGCTCTCGAAACGGTGAAGGGAAGCCGACATGTCTAAGAACCAAAATTCGAAGACTTGTATCATCCACCAACGCGCACTGGGCTCGCGTGGTGGATTATGGCCCACTCCCTCTCACAGAGAGGAGGCTTTGACCCATCAGTAGAAATATCGTATTCTTAGTTGCTCAAAGAAAAAAAAAAAAAACAGCTATCCTTTTGAGGAAAAGCCTTTTATTAAATAATCCATTTTTGGGCTACATTATTTAATAACGTACCATCAATACTATTAGGGGCTTGTGGCTTGCCGCGGTTGGTCTGTGGATGGGTGACCATCTTTACATACCAAGACCCCTCCGTGCCTCGGAAAGCACGTTAAGCCGTTGGTCTCGGCTATCATTTGTAGATCTTTGACAGTCGTTACGGGTGAAACCCAAAAAGTCTGACAACCAGTCTTACCAAGGGGTATCGTGTTACCCAGGTACTGAGTTGTGGAGGTCAGATAGGCAGTCGCTCCATGTGAAATACTGGTATTCAGCTGCATCCGGTTAGACTGGAAGCCGACCCCAACATAGTTGGGAAAAGGCTAGGCAGATGATGAATACTATTAGAAGAAGCAACGTTTCGTATGGCAAAAACAAAAAATTACACGCAAAAAAAGCATTTGTAGTGTTAATAATAATCTCGACAAGCGCCAAGAACTGTAAATCTATGTATAAGTATGTACGGTACAAAAGTGGATTACGGTGAATGTTAAATTGTCCGTGATAATCCACTTTCCTTCACACCGGACGGATTAGAATATTAATTACATTACATTCATTATGAACGATAAAAATCTATCGAAGTAGTATTTCAAATTCTTTATTGCGAACTAAATGTACAACATTTTGAAGATGTTAACAATAGGTAGGTTCTTAGAACTTAGTTGCACGTTAAGGCATTGTATAAAAATTTAATTTAAAAAAAAATATATATTTATAAAATCCTTATATCCTTAATATTATTAATGCGAAAGTAAGTTTGTTACGCCTTCACGCTAAAACGGCTGAACGGATTTGGATGAAATTTGGCACATATATAGATGATGCCCTAGAAAAGAACGTAGGATACTTTTTTTTTTCCACGGGATCGAGACTTATGCGGGTGAAACCGCGGGGCGCAGCTAGTATTGTATAAATAAAGAATCTAGCCGAAAAAACAAATAAAGAAAGTCAATATAGTCTAATAAATATTATTTTGAATAAAATATTACAAAGGAAGCGAGACTTGTGATTTATTTGATTTTTATTTGTCGACCTTACTTATAAAGTAGCTCGCTTATACGTGCGTGACAACGCCTATCATAATATTATTATCCATGAAGAATTAGCTGATAATATCTAACATTTTCAACAAAACTTGGAAACCTACATTTCGGACCACCGTCTACGTTCAGAGTATCAAACGAGTGTAATAATTCAAATTTGTATTTAAAAAAAGTAATAAAAGCAAGGTATAAAGGTTTACAACCAAAGCTTTCAAGGATGTCAAAGACTTCTAGGATAATACTAGCTAGAAACTGTACCTTGACATTATACATAACATAACATCACGCCTTGTTTCCCCAAAGGGTTGGGCAGAGATGTCCCTGTAGCAGGTACACCCACATTTCGCTAGCTATGTTTAAGTCCCATGTAATAGGGGGCGAGCCTATTGTCATCAACCGGGCACAAATCCAGACACCGAGCTGCTACTGAGAATTTTCAGATAGAAAAACCCAATAACACTTTGCCCGACCCGGGAATCGAACCCAGGACCTCATGCTCAGCAGTAGCGCTTGCGACCACTAGACCAACGAGGCACACATCACATCTAGATAATATTACAGTAAATGTTATCCAGCCGTCGCGTCATAAGAAAACGTCACACAAGTGTATGGCCGAAGAGAAGATGTTCTTCAAAGTCAAACGTTCTTGTTAAGTTTGATGTGCCACATTAAGGTGGATCCGTAGTACTAGCCCGCGAAATTTAAATTTTCTTACTTTTTGCAACAAATCTCTTATGGAACAAATCTAACTTAAAGAGATTCTAATGATTATAATCCTGTAAATACTTTGATACTGTCGCGAATCATATTTTTTGTAAAAAAACGTAAGAATATTTAAATGTTGCGGGTTATCTTTGCGGATCCTCCTTATCAGCCGGGTACTAAATATGATTCAAAGAAGACTTCTATAAATGAAATGATGTTGACTTCTGTAAGATCTCCTAAGACACTTTTACATGTAATTTTTTGGTTAATATTTTAAAACTACATGGCGCCGGAGTTCCTAGCAGGCTGATCCTTGAAACGAAATACCGAAACGAACTCTGAGGTCATGGTCTCCTTTAAAGTCCAAACATTATATTATTAAGATAGTACCTAGTTGACTGAGTTCTGCTCTGGTGAAAATAGAGAATGCTCATTTAATAGTATAGGATAGTTCATACTAATTCCATGCTGCCATGATAGTAGGTACTTACTAATTCCATGCTGCCATGATAGTAGGTACTTACTAATTCCATGCTGCCATGTCATTATTCTAAGGTAGCCATCTTGTTCTAAACTTTGGGCGGCCGAGCTCTGCTCGGGTGAAAATATGGATAAAACGAATTTTCCCAGATATGAGACCTAGCTAGATCGATTTTTTGCCCCCGTAAACCCCTATATTGCAACTTTCATCAAAATAGTTACAGCCGTTTTCCAGAACGTGATTACAAATATGTCATATGAAATATTATTAGGATTATGTGAGTAACAATGCAGAGCTATGTCTGGAAAGGCCTATAAGAACTACTTACTCAAACTCCGTCGGTCCCCGACGCCGTACACGATGGCCGGCCTGATGATGGTGTAGTTCAGCTCGGCCGCCATACTCTTTAGCTCCTTCTCCACTTTGCTCTTCATCTTAGCCTCCGTGGTCCACGGCTCTACTGCGCAGTCTTCTTTTTGTGGCTAGGAAAATAATTAAAATTTGTGTATAAAAATATTGATAAACTATTTCGATAAATTGTTTTTCTTTAAATCTCTCTGAAAAACCATTACCCACTAAAAAATGGTCGCCCTTTTATGAAATATACCAAACAAATTGAAGTATTTTCAAAGAACTAGGCGCCATAGGCGACCATAAACTTGGGAGATGTTGAAGTAAGATATGGAAATCTTAAAATGCGAATAATACGAAACTATTCTTAGTTTGTCTTCTTTCACAAGTTAAAAGGTCTATGACGTCACATAAAGTGAGCTGATCGATGACGTCACCAGCCGACAAGTTTTACGAGCCCGACCGGATCCTTGTGGTAATTATCACTCCCTGATAAGTACTGAATTGATTAACCATTTCGTCGCAGCCAGAGTACGCTTTTATTAATATCGTTAACGAAAATTAATATTGGTTTCGTCATAAATTGAGAGTGTATTGAGTAGTTCATCTACTTTAAAAGCCCGTTAATTAGATTATGTATGTAATTTAATGAATAGGGGTATTTTAATACCATGTTATTCAAAACAAACCATACATTGAGCGTCCAGTGGTGAGGGTGCAGTGTCAGATCCGCTGTTAAGAGCAATGTTTAATTTAAAGATGACAGCAGCTCTCTATAGTCTACGAGCGTAAATAACGCTCGAAGAGCATTCACCTTTATTTTTTTCAATATGGGACCTTATCACGCTCGTTGTCTGCACAGACAACCTTTTCCCATACTAAGCATTAATTAGTATGTGCTTAAAATAAAATTATTTGATCAGTAATGTAGGGTTCCTACGAGTCCAGGTACCAGAATAAATCATTCTGGTACCAGGGCTCCCGGCGCACGGATGGGGCCAAAATCGACGCTAGTGGACATAATGATTTTTAACCGACTTCCAAAAAGGAGGAGGTTATATGTTCGTCGCGTATATGTATGTCCACCGATTTCTCCGTCAATTGTGGACCGATTTTGAAAATTCTTTTTTTGTTTGAAAGGGTGTGTTCTCGAATTGGTCCCATATAAATTTTATTAACTTTGCTTAGTTTTTGAGTTAGCTACAAAATACGTATTTTTTTCCCACTTAGTATGTAGATGATATGATAAGTTTCTGTCACTGGTAGCAGATAGTGGTATTCGAATGTGTTTGGGGTAGGTACCACAACTAAAAAGTGAAAAATAAAAACTTTTTACAAAAAAAAACAACCGACCTCCAAAAAAAAAACACTACAAAGTGAAAAATAACTTTAATTTCGGAAGTCAGTGGCAAAAAACGAAAATACAAAACCCAAGACACCGACTTCCGAAATTAAAGTTATTTTTCACTTTATAGTGTTTTTTTTTTGGAGGTCGGTTGTTTTTTTTTGTAAAATCAACTGCAGTTTAGTTCATGTTTATCTATCAGATCTTTTTCTACCTTTCATAAAACAGTTTCAACTCCGTAGTCCTGATGTATGAAAATGGACTTTTCGGAGGCTACAGTACCAACCTAACAGCTAAACAATAAAATAAGTACCAACCTTATCACTACTGTGCATTTGCCCACTCGAAATCTCAACCAGCCTGTCGACCTTCAGCTTGGCACACTGGCGGGCCACGTTGGTGCTGAGCGTGAAGAGTCCCTCGGAGTACACTGCCTCCGTCTGCCCGACCCTGGTCTCGCCGGAGCAGTTGACGACTAAGCCCCATGGGGCACCGTCGCCAGGGTCCAGGGCTGATGCGCATGATGCTGGAAAGGAGAAAGACTGATGGAGAAGATGGTAAGTGTTAGCACATCTTAGGGATAGCTGAAAGGTTTTTAAATGTTGGACACTACTGGGCAGTTAGGACATGAGCCCTAATTTGTTCGAAGTATCCAGAATTAGTCACAGTTTGGCGGAGTATTTTTGAAGTGAAAACTTCTTTAACATCGTTGTGATGAAACGAAAAAGCGACAGTAAAAAGAGACGGACACAAATCATAAGATTTAACGTGGGAGAAAATGAGATAGGAAGCATTATACAGTGTTTCTTATGTTCGTGGTTCTCTGAAGCTGAAGAGGTTGTTTGTTTGCTTGAACGCGCTAATCTCAGGAACTACTGGTCCGATTAAATTTAGATAGCCCATTTATTGAGGAAGGCTATAGGCTATATATCATCACGCTAAGACCAATAGGAGCGGAGCACCAATGTATAATGTTTCAAAATCGGGGGGTTTTATTTTTCCTTTTGAGAGCTTCCGCTGCGTGCGCTGCGTAAACGGTTAAAGTTTCGCAAAAATTATGTACTACAGAATTGTTCCCCTTTAAAAGTTCAAAAAAAAAGTCCGCGACAGCATATGTTTATCTTTTAAGGTTGGCTCACTATAACCTTTTTTATGCTAACCAAATTTGTTCTAAAATAATGCATTATCTGCGAAGGTGTTTTTATAAACACGATATTAATCCTTATCCAAATAAATACATTATTCATCACAAGTATTTAATTTGAAACAAAATTGCCCTTTACATCATTCGATTTCAATGAATATCTTAGGAGATATCGCAGTTTTAAAATAACATCGCAGCAAAATAATGATCAAGTACTGCGCGCACATTCAAGGCTAGGTAAGTTATGAGGGGGAATAAGATAATAAGACCCAGTACTTTTACCTAACGTTTTAAAGTCCCACTTTTACTGATAAAAGCGTGATGTATGCTGTTGCGGACTTTTTTTTAGAACTTTTAAAGAGAAACAATTCTGTCATACATGATTTTTTTTTTCATTTTCTTGAAGCCAAAATTTTTGAAGGTTTTACTCCTACCATGTGTGAATTGCACACATGTTTTTTGTTTTTTTTAAGAATCTGGCTATAACCCTTGTTTTGGACACTCAAACAAACGGTATGCGCCGTTTGCGAGTTAAAACGGCGAAGAACCTCGCATCAAGATTTTACAGTACACAACCCTAGACATAGTCAGTTTGGATCGAAGTTATGGAAACTGAAAAGTTTGCAGTTTGTGCTTTCCCTGAAAAGTTGTGAGATTTTTAATTTACTTTGGCGACTCTATGTTGCCCAGGAATTCGGTGACTGTATGCCGAAAATTAAAGTTAAGGACTTTCGATTGGATTGTGGCTAGCGACGCTAACGTGAGTCATTTTGTCATTACGCACTAGCTATACTGTGAGTACAAACAATGGTCAAGCATTGCATCAATACTAATGATAATTTTTCTCTCATCATCAATAATAAAATAAAAAAGAAACCCTTCAATATTAACGAATACTCTCCCACGCTTACATGATAAATTCAATTAACATTCCTATTGGCCTAGCATCGATGAACTATGAAGCAATCGTTGAATAAGTGATATTAATAACAATACAAGTGTGTAATGTTTATTATAATTCATAACTAGGTACCTGGTAGACGCAGGCGCATTGTATGCACAAATATGAAGACATATCGAATATTGTCGGAGCCACGACGACGTACGTTTAATGTTACATTTGTGCATGTAATAAAATGCCTATGGAAATGACGGCGTTGATGTCGGCAGATTTGGAATTACAGAAAAAATGGGCTTGATATAAAATTCAGACTACCCAATCAGTCTTACCAAGAAGTATCCAGTATCAGGGTTGTGGAGGTCAGATTGGTAGTCTCTCCGAGTACTGGTATAAAGCTGCATCCGTTTAGAACCCAACATATTTGGGAAAAAGCTAGGCAGATTGAGATGATACAATCTAAGTAAACTGCATCTTGGACAAATAAATAACGCTTCGAATACGCGGAACTCGCGTTCAAAATCGCGTAATACCGCACAGTTTTTGTACGTACTATGATAGGTACGCTAAGTTTCGATTCTATGCGCGGTTCAGGTTGGATTGGTTGGAAATGGCTGAATCCTTCGATATTGATCGAAGGCTGAATCAATCAAAACAGCAACTTGATCAAATCTTTGGACGTTACATGACAGACCAGAAGAACTAAACCTAAGACAAACTGATCCCACGTACGCAACGTATGCAACGCATTATCACAAATCTAGACTCTTGATTTTATAGGAATAAGTATGCAATAGAAATACACTTATCGTATGCAACGCAATCACACGTCTCACACGCAACGTCGACCTGCGATGTCCGAACGGCATGGGAGGGTGGAGGGGATGTTCCTACGCTATCCCACGCGTGTGACTAGTGTTTTTCTAGCAACGCTTTTACGCTTGCACGTCATAAACAAATAGACCTTTGGTGGACGCGTTTTGTTGTCAAAATAGTCAAAATGGGAGATAAACAGCTGATGCCATTATATTGATGATGAGATTACAACAGCGTCAGATGCCAAATTACGTTGCATACACGGGACAAGTGTGCACACCAATTCTCCCACGTTGCATCACATACTTTGCGTACGTGGGACCAGTTTGTCTCTCGCTTGATTTTTTTGCACAATTTAGGGCCAATGTACGAGTACATGCAGATAATAGGACGAAGCCTTAAATTCCCTTTGTTTGCAGTAATTTTTACCTTTACCTACGAACAAAAAATAAATGAGTAATACTATGTAATCTGCGTTCGCAATATGTTTGCCAAACATGTAATCAAACACGAGTTTTTTTTAAAACAACTGTAATGCTTACACATAAGATTCAGTTTGCGCTACAACTTCATATTTTTAGATATTTTCAACAGTACTAGTCAGTCTAAAATGGACCTTAGGTATTAACAATAAACTAGTAACTTTTATGGACTTTATTGTTTTCCTAGGCTAATCAGGAAACGTATTGTATTTATTTTTAATCTCTCAATGACATTTAGCCATTTACAGTACCTAGAAACACTATAACTTTATTTTCCTGTGTTCCTTCCTGCCTAAATATCCTCATTGGTCTAGGCAATCATAACAATTGGACTTTATCATTATTATTCAGTGCATGCGCTCGAGTCATTTTGAATATTAACACGCCAAGTCAACATCCTACGAATAAATGCCATTATAAATTAGACTTATTTATCTTGTGGGAGATTTCCCTTATGGGATCGATGAGTAGAATTTTAATCGGCGCAAGCGCACGTATGGTATCATAATTATTGTCTATGTTTATTCTAAGGAACCGTACTCTACAACGATGCCACAGATTACGATACTTAGTCGGGAACCCGGGAATCTCGATTTTAACCCCTTACCGCATACGAAGCCATTCATGGCTTCTAAAGTTTGTTATTTTTTTACAGTATAACTTATCATTAAACTATCGTAAAATAAATTGTACCATAAGAAGTGTTTCTTCGTAAAACGAAATGTATTTTTTTTGTCTGTGATAAGTCATCTGTGCCAAAACTATTTGAGTTTATTTCATAACGCGGCCGGCGAGTGAAGTGTAACATTTTAGTGAAACTTTTATCAGTTAGTTAGTTATTTGAGATTAATAACTGACCATTGTTTAAGAAGTCTATCTTGCTGAGGTCGCGAGTATCAACTGGTAATAGATACGGCGAACTTCCACATTGTCACTACAATTATTTAAAAAAATCTTCCCGCCGCGTCTGTCTGTCCGTCTGAACGCGATAAACTCAAAAACTATCGAACGGATTTTCATACGGTTTTCACCAATGGACGGAGTGATTCATGAGGCAGGTTTAGGTGTATAATTCAAAGATTTTGTGTAAATTGGCTGAAATGTGACGATGATTGTTGGAAATGTCGGAAAAACATCTTGCCGACTGGGATCTTTACTGGCGTTTGTCGCGTAAACCAGAGTTAATTAGATGAAAACAACGTATTAAGTACGTCATTATAGATATTATACTGTAGCAACGGTATTTGTCTATAAGCATTTTTTATTTCTTTCTGGACCCAATTCTGAAGACCACGCAGACGAAGTCGCGGGCAGAAGCTGGTTTATTATATTTCGAAGTTCTTTGACAGAAATTATAAATCCATTCACCGTTAACCCGTGTCGGATTAAGGAAATAAGAACAATAACATGCACTTTTTAGAGTAATTAATTTTCCGGGAATTAATATTAGTCGGATAATTTATGACTACTTTTAGCTAGGCATAACTCATTATCGCAGGAGAACCAAGGTAACCGCCATAGCTCGAAGAATTGCTAAATGTAAGTGGCAATGGGCAGGGCACATTGCTCGCAGAACATATGGCCGGTGGAACCGAAAGGTTCTGAAGTGGCGACCACGTACCGCAAGACGTAACCTTGACCCACAAGGTAGACCGATGAACTTATGAAGGCCGCAGAAATCCGCAGGATGTGGCGGTGCTTGGGGGAGGCCTATGTCCAGCAGTGGACGTCTTTCGGCTGAAATGATGAGCCATAACTAAGGAATTCTACAGGGACTTCTCGACAGATTTGAGTGCCAATAAATTACAATAATACTCGTAGGTAATTTTTGCAACATCCTCCCATAATGTTATCTTAACGCTATAACTTGCCATTTGATACCTTCAGTAAACTTTAGTTGTTATGTTGTTATTGAGGAAAAACTTCATTTTTCCCTATGATAAGACTTGACAATACGACAAAGACATTGTGTTAATATTATTTGTGCTGGATTCACTGTGAACTCGAAGGTATGCAGTGACAATGGAGTTGGTAGTAGCTACACTAATTTTGTACGTATTACTAACTCAAAAATGTAATGATTCACACTACCTAATGCACGTGGATCCATTTTAAGAACGATTGTGGCAAAAAAGCTATAGTTATTAGGTAATTATTCAAGTCTACAAAAATTCCAGAAAACGAAATCATCATAATTCTTGAAGATGACAATGAATGAAGGTTTCTGCTTACAGGGAAGACTTGCTCTTAGAGTTGAAAGAGACGTCTTTCTCATAGATCTTGATGAGCCATGGCTGCGAGTACTGCTGAACCATTTTATAGTTCTGTTCATTTTAGGAGGGTTCCATATTATGGTATGTATGTTTAGAAAAGAGGCGGCGGGCGTACAGTTGATTTATTGGAATTAAATACGATGAATAAGTACCTATTCGATTTATAATAACAGACGAGTGCATCGAAGGTGTCGGAGTCAGACAAGGAAAGCGGGTCTTTGACCAGGACCCCAATTGCGTAACACACATAATCATTATCACAGTCCGAAGGATTTTGAAGGGAAATTGCTAATCCATTGCTTAAAAATTCGTTAGCTCCACAATGTAAACAACGTAATGAATGTTGTAGAATTGTCGATTGACAGGAATTGCAATTTTGATGTGATAACGTCTTATAAATCGATGAACGCCGGCTGCACGCACGAAAAAGTGTCACGTTCCGCCTGAGCCGAGCGTGCAAGCGAGAGCGCGGAACAAGCGATAGAGAGGCACGATTGGCCTAAGCGTTCGGCTTGTAGTGACGTTATCACGTAAAATTATCGTCCGTAAACCGACAATTTTTTTGTTACGATATTACCCCGCTGGGCAGAAGAAACGCTAGGAGGAAATCATCTCAGTTGTCTACAAAACTAAGACTTTCTATCCGAAATATTTGACCCACTCTCCACATTACAGCTACAAGTTAGCCGATGTACGTCATTCATGGTCTAGTGCACACATTTACATAATTCTTTTTGCATTATTTGTAACAGCAGGTTAAAGCGACGATAACGGATACACAAATAACTTGGTATAATCTGGGAGTGGATTGACACAGAGTGTCGAATGGAGGGCATGCCAGGGCTGTGGCACATTTTAGGCCACAGAATTGTACCTAAAAAGAAATATTTTCTCGTTACAGCAGATATTGACGCTGTCCATAGTCTTTGTTTGGCCCCGACTATCAGATGCGGCTTTACCTATGGTGCAGGGCGTGCAGCGCAAACGGGCGCAGGGTCTTAGGGGGCGCCGAGGGTCCCTCGCGACTAATTTTTAATCAAATCCCATAAATCATAATCAGTAAAAGGCAGTTTGTAGTTGGGAGCCTGCGCTAAATATAAATGTAGGGTGCTAAAATTTCGAGCTCACTTCGCTCGCTCTTGCAACCTCAACATTCTCTTTTTTCTTAGAATTCTCTGCGTAAATCGACAATTTAATTCCTATTTATTTATGAATGGTCAAAAGAAAGACTGACTTATCCGGGGCAGGGTGTTAAATCATTTTCATTTCCATGAGGCATTTAGTTTTGCCGCCCCGGGCCCCCGACAGGCTTAGTTCGCCACTGCTAGAGGGCGCCAGGGTATTGATTGCACACGGGCGCTATATGGGCTAGAGCCGCCTCTGCCGACTATATAATATGTCCGCAATAATGAGCTGAACCTCTGACTTTCGTCGCGAAAACGTATTGTAACATGACCAAAATGAACCAGTTTTTATATAACAGCCCAAGGAAATGTGTGGATATGAAAGATTCTACGTTATTCACCTTCCGAGATTGTATCAGATACATGAATGCGGCTTATTAGCCATTATGAAGGTAAGACGGCAACGCAGTTGTATGGTTTTGCATGTCTCTGGTTACAAAATCGAAGCAACACAGTTATCGAGGAAACGCATATGTGAACACCGTAAGGACTATTTTTGCTTGCAGTGCTCAGCCATAGTACAGGGTGGTAGGGACATGGACGCGAAAACGTTTACCATGGATTCAGTAGGCACATGATTCTGAACCCCACTGCGATGAAGATTTTCGGCGGTTATTAAAAAAAAACTGCTGTTTCATAGAAAAGTGCAATACCTACGCGGTCAAAATGTATGGAACAGCAGTTTTGGTTTTGAATAACCGACGAAAAGTTTCCCGCTGTATTAACGATTACCTACGAAAAAAAGGGTCGTGTGTACGGGATTTTGTTTTTAAATTGGTTAGATAAGCGTTACTGCGATGGTACATGCCTACCCCTTTCACCTTGGTTAATTGAGTTCGCTAGTCCGCAGAATACCTATCAAATATCAACCGTCAAAGTTCAGAGGGGTGAAATTTTAAAAGCCTTTGCCATTCACCCGAAAATACACCATGAGGTAAATGTCGAGCTTAAGGCGCAACTAGCCGATACTTTATCCATATAAATTTCGGGGGGGTTTTACTCCACTGTTACACATTGTACAGACTCCAGCACATCAAGCTACTACAATCTGTCAAATTTATTTAATAGATTTTCAACTTTATCGCTGATGTCTAAGGTTCAAAGTTGATTGGGAAAATTTGACAGTTTCGGGTAGCTTGATGTGCTGGCGTCTGTACATCCAAAGTAAAACATGAAATCGTTTTGTCTTATTATTAATTTTGTCTGTACAGAAGCAGAATAGTAAAAAAAAGCAATTAAAAAGTTATTAACCAACAAAGATTCGTTTTCCCTGCTAATTTTAACGCAACATTGGGAGTAAATAAGTAATAAAAGAAGTATAAAATTTCCAAAACAAAGCTCGTTCCGACAAAGCTCAATTGTTGAAGATTATAATAAAATAAACTTTATTCGTAATTGATTCATGCAGTAGTTTTTTCATAAAACTCCACCTTCCAAAGGACTTTTCGTAATTTTTACGCGCTCGTTTTACTAAAATCGTTCTGAACGGTGTTCGTGTGCGTGCGAACTAGAGTTTGTGCATGTAGACCAGCGTCTAACTGCTCATCACTGATACTATCTCTGTCGGACACGATGCCAGGTGAGATAGCGTGCTTTTTGACCAAGCCCACCAATGAGTTCGAGCCCACGACTAGTTCAACCTTAAGGTCAGCTCAGCAGTAAGCTGTTACAAGCTTTCAATAAGTAAGTACTTATATAGGTACTTCAGTTTACTTAACACCGGATTATGGTTTTAGCTACTAAGTACTGAGCTGTTGTCGTTGTGAGCGATAAGACCGCCCATTGTAAAATTTCTAAATTGATGTCTGTAATTTTTATGGTGTACATAATAAAGAATATTCTATCTATCTATCTATCTGTTGCCCGATATTTAGTCAGCGGGTATTTTATAAAAATAAATATACACGTATTCAGGATGAAAGTAACTTATGTCCTTCTCCAGAGTCTGCTACTTTTATAAATTCGTCATTCCAACACGATCCCATTGTCATTTTGCTAAAAGTTCGTAATCTGCTAAATTCATAATGGTCGATCATTGGTCGGTCAATGGTCTCGTAACAGAATTGTGTTATAATGGCACTGTCGTACAATACGACCAATGATACCGCCTAAGTGTCATTATGTACGAGATTACCAATAAGTGCCATTTCTTTCAATGGAGTGTCAGTGGCTGACCATTGGAAAGTCATAATGACGCCATTATATTAGTAGATTACCAAACTTGTCAAAATCAACAATTATGAAATCAATGATACACCATTCTGACACTATTGTATAATAGCAGACTTGAGGCCTAGGCTGTCTAATTTAATTTCATTCATTTTCATTTCATTCATCATTTCATTCATTTTCATTTCATTTTCTAATTTCATTGTCTAGGTTCAGTGGTATAGCTACGGCGTGAAAACGTAACAGGCAGGCAGACAGAGTTACTTTCGCATTTATAATATAAGTTTGGATGGATTTGTATAAAAATAAATAGATAATCACCGCAAAATGTCCCCCCGACCCTTGCTCGAAAACGAGGTGTCAGCAGTTGTTGCAGCTGAGCACGTAGCTTTAAATACCCCGCCTAATAAATCATGATAAAAATCTAACTTTGATCCAGCCTGTCCCTTCTTGCTGTCCTTCCCCCAGCGACACCCTAAGGCGAGGTTCGTACCCCACAGGGGGTGCCCTTAGCGAGCACTCGCTTAATTTTAATTTAGAATAGTTTTGCCCCTGGCTGGAGGCTTAAGTGTAGTAGCTTAAGGCACCCACAGGAAAGTTCGGTTAAGCAGCCAAGACTCTGGGAGTGCCGATAGAAGTGAAAATTTTAATAAGATCGCCTTGGTGGAAGAAAAATACTTGTATAGAACATTGGTCCGTAACCTTATCTAAATAAAGAGCACAATCGCGTTTACAAAATCTTTAAAGTAAAATACTTGCATAGAACATTGATCCGTGACGCAATATAAATAAAGAGCACAATTGCGTTTACAAAAATGAGGTATCGTCATGGTGTCGCGAAATCAATGGTTTAGTCCTATCTCAAAAAATGCACAACGCGCCTAAAGAAGTTTTCACTTCAAAAAAACGCAAAATGTGAGCTAGGTTTTAGACCAAAATCTAGACTCCGGGATTTAAGACAAACCTATCATCACCGTTTTCGTCTTGTTTAGGGCGGTCTTCATTATTCGGAACTCAAAAGGCAACACAAATCGCTAAATACATTTACCGCTTAACGTATTTAAAAACATCGCTCAGTTCCTGTCAATCGTTTGAAGATGACAGAGACAGAATGATGTTTTGAATACATACCTACATAAACTCACGCCTTCTTGCCATGGGAGTAAGCAGAAACTACAGAACGCCACCTGCTACGATACAAGATACTCCTTTTGCTTCGTTTACGTTCATACATCTGGTCATACACGCACGCCGGTTGCGAGTATTACGCACCTGGCCTTTCTGAAGAACATCACCAATTAGGTTACTATTTTTATGTCCTCCTAGGAGTCCTAGGGCGTCCCCTCCCGGAATTCCACTCACATCTGCCTTGTACTTTTGTTAGTCGCCTTTCATTCATCCTCTCATCATGAGCAAACCAACAGCATGTTTTGAATATGTTTTGCACTAAACGTATCTCGTGATTTGTGGAGCAAACGGGCCGACTTAGGCCGCGTTTTACCTATTATAGTGGCAACATACAGTATCCTACGATAAAGTGCACAAACGAAAAAGGTGAAACTAAACCATCAATCATCTACAAAAAAATAATCGTAATGCTGCCTTATTAAATTCCCCTGTATTGAAAACATAATAAATTTTTATTGAGTCAATTTCGTTAAAATAAAAACAATAATGATGGCTGATAATTGATGCTGCATGACAAATACAAAGAAACCCTTTAAAAACAGTTATCAAGTAAAAAAACACGTTTATCTACTCTCATAACGTAATATTCGAACTACTTCAAAACGAGTTTATATTGACATACTTTATAAAACACAACCAAAATTTAAAAATAGAATCATATTATGACTTTTTCTCTAACAAAATAATGCTATAAAACAATTTTTTTTCTATTACGATACAGGGCTAATCCAAGAAGTTAATATCACCAAGGAGTTTCCATCAACTTTTGTAATGGAACGTTTAAGCGGCGGACAGCAGCACCCGCTGTAGCGCATGTGCGGTGATGTGCTGGTGCAGGCGACATTCATTTGTTTTGTTGTACTGAATTTAGTGGAATTTTTAAATTAATTCTTGATCTTTAACTTTGATCTTTTATTTAGTATTAGGTTCAATCCCAATGTATGAGAGTAGATAAAGTAGTGTATGAAACTGCACATATCTCTATCTATATTAAAACATTCGTGTGATACTATTAAAAACCGAGCCCACACTCATGTTTTAATACCCCTCATTATGCAACAGTTTCATAAAATATATATTCTTTGATTGTTTTTTTTTTATAGGTTTATCCAGGGACACACAGTATCTGTATAGATAGAAAATGTGTGGGCGTCTTGTACGTGTTGTTGCGACATCAATAGGCAATTAGGGAACTTAAACCATAACCATGACAAATATTATTCGAACATTACATAATAGGTACTAATATTATGCATGCATGCGAACACGCAATAGCAGCATGCATGTAAGAATAGTAAGTAATTAGCTGTGGACTAATTAAGCTACTATTACGAAATGTACGCGTCTTGTGTTTTTAACCGACTTCAAAAAAAGGAGGAGGTTCTCAATATGTTTGTTACCTCAGAACTTTCGACTGGGTGAGCCGATTTTGATGATTCTTTTTTTATTTGAAAACTGGTGCTTCCCGTGTGGTCCCATATAAATTTGATTTACTTTGCTTGGATGGTTTTTGAGTTGGGTTCAATAATACGTATTTTTTTCCCACTTAGTGTATCGATGATATTTTAAGTTCCTGTCACTGTTATTTACATTTGTGTATATGTATTATATTTGAATTTGTGTGGGGTAGGTACGACAAGTAAAAACTGAAAAATAAAAACTTTTACAAAAAAAAATCAACCGACTTCTAAAAAAAACGACTGCGAAAAATAACTTTAATTTCGGAAGTCGGTTTTTTTTGTAATTTTTTTTTATTTTCAGTGTGTTCTGTAATCAAGATAATCAAGAGGGTGTTCATTTTTGGTAGAATCACATAGGTAAATATTAGCTATACTCCATGGCTCTCACGGGGACTGAGATAAAAGATATTGTATATATAGAGATTTATTCCAGAAGCTTTATGCATAATGAAATATCGATTTTTTACCAAGTCGTAAAAACCGTGCAAAGCAGCTGCGGGTCATTAGTTCAATAAATTGTTACAAAGAAACTGTCAGTGATATATGTGACAAAATACAACAGAATGGAGATGAATCATGTAAGTACATTGATAACATAATCAGAGGCTACTGCACAAGTTAATTGCATTACACAAATAAATTTAAGGACACTGGACAGTAACTATTAATTGTGTGGACTTTAATTTGTCGGTCACAAAGTACTGTGATTGTTTTATGCATGATCATGATTCATCAGTACATCTATTTATACTTAATATGAAAAAGCTGACTTTTGTTTTTTGTTTGAATGCGCTAATCTCTGAAACTACAAAGATTTAAAAAAAAAACTTTTTGCATTTGATAGCCTATTGTAGCCAAATCTATTTAACACCACGCTACGGACCTTAGGTAGGAGCCAAGCAACAAGAAAAATTAATTCACGCAGAGGAAATCGTGGGCAAAGCTAATCCATAGTTCTTTTCAGAATGTTTCTATTCTATAATTATTGTGATACCGTAGAAAACTCAAACTCAAAGCATTTATTTCAATTACAACCATTTACAGGCACTTTTGAATTGTTAAGGAATCAGTCAGTCAGAAATATGAAGCTAGTTGCCCATTCCAAAGCGTAGTAGGTAGGTGCCTATGGAGAAGACTGGGCAAAAATCTCCACGGACACTCTTTTAAATAAAAAATTGTTACAAAATATTGGTTACATCATTTAAAATTACAGCTATTTTAATTTGTCTACAGTATTACGTTACATTTTAAACAGCATGAATTATAATTTCTAGTTGAGATTGTTTTGATTTGTGCGAGGCTGAAAAGAGTTTTTATCTTATCTGTAGTTGTTTTACAGATAGTGAGAAAGTTGGAATTGATGTGTTGACTCTGTCCTTGAATTGTACGCAAAACAAAAGTGATAATTTAATATTGCAACATCCCAATGCAGTAACGTAAGTGCTTGGAATTTTGGTGGATAGGCAGTCATAAACAGTTGAGCAATCCTGAATATAAATTTAATAACACAGAGTTCAATTACTTTAGATAAAATAATAATTCCAATTAGAATACTTATTTCCACATAGCGGATGTGAAATAATGAAGAGCATATGAGATTAAATAAAAATTAGTTTTTATACTTACTGGGATTAATAAGATTTGCGCTCTTGTATTCTATATGAGAGTCTTCAAAAATTTTGCTATGTGTTGGATTCAAGAAGGCAAGTTGCGGCGGCGTTTTGTCCACGACGCGCAGACCGCTCACCAGGTCATTTGCTATCAAGTACTCCACCAGGTTCCGCCCGATGAAACCGCACCCTGAATCAAAATCACACCGTCAAACCAACCACCTCCCACAGAGTACTTTTCCACCACGAAAAAGAATCCTCGCAAGCCGGATGACTAACACTTGAGAGACCGTTACAAGAATTAAAAAAAAAAACCACATCAATTCCCAGCAGTAAATGCAATTTCAATGCTGTCGAATTCTTTGTAGGTTCTAGCATATTTATTCCGGGTAAAAGAAATTAATTACCTCCTAAAACCACAACTCGTGGTTTTGAATTATCACCGGCAGAATCAGACATTTCGCTAGCCGTTTCACAAAAATGAATGACAGTTCAAGTTTTGACAGATCCGTCCGACAGCCACAAAATGGAAATGTTACCAGACCAAACATAATTTTCTACCTAATTTAGTAGTTTTTACGGGATGGTTGAAGTTCCGCTGTATCTTGCGATGAGCTAGTGATGTGCTTGTGCAGATCCACTAACGTAGGATATCGACAACAATGTCGATTGCCGTATGAATTTATATTACTTTGATAGTTTATTCTTCAATTTGTCAACAGTTATAGTCTGATTGGAAGATCGATGTGAAATCTTATTTTATACTAATTTAGATTTTCTCGTAATGTTGAAAATAATTGATTTACTTAGTTTTTTTTGTGTCGTTTTCTTAAATGTAAATCGTTTATTATTTATCATTTTTTCAGGAACTCCCAAAATTTTTAATACTATAATTAATGCGAGAATCGATAAGTTTCTGATTTAGTAAATCACTAGAGTATTGTAAAATAATTGGGGTTTGCACAGCAAAACGATGTTTTCGTGTGAGTGAATTGTACAGTGCATTGTAAATGCACGCTGTGTTCGATATATTTTCAACTACCTCATATCTCTTTCTTTCTTATATCTATGGTTTTAGTAAATTCTATAAAGTTAGGTAACCCGTTGTTCTTTTTAGAAGTAAAACAATAATTTGAATGCTTTTATTGAAAAATACAGTGAAAAGTAAATAGTAATAATACCTATCGACACTCTCTTCACAATAATTAAATTACTAACTATAAATTATTGAATTCTATTATAATTATCTTAAACTTTGGTGCTATGGATCCACTTTTTCATTTCGTTCAATTTGATTCGTCTCTTCTTTTGATTTCCGATCTGGTGGTAAGAGAAATGCAACAGCTAGTCCAGCTGAAACAATAAGATTAAAAATATGTTAATTGCAGATGGAAACTAGTCCCGTTGTCAATGTTATAATTTCTGAAGCACTCCTATTACCATGTTTTCTTTTGTAAATATTTAATTTACATGCTTTTTCAACCTACATATTGCTTTAATTAAAAAACTATTATATTATATTTCTATAAGTAGCCTTAGTCATGGAAAGGCGCAATAAATTGTGGCTTCTTTCATTACTAGTACTTTTACTTACAGATGACTAGGGCGACGTATCCGCCTAACAAAGGCGTGCAGTAGTCTCCTATCAGGCTGGCGATGATTTGCACGCTGAAGAAACCAGAGCCTCGGGCTACCACCACCGATAAGCACGTCGTCATACCTCTGTAATAATAATCAAAGTTAATTAAATATTTTTATGTTTACAACTCCGGATTTTTTCGTAAACTTTGCACTCTGCATTTAATTTCAGGAAAGCGGTCGTATCATTGGGTAATTTATTAAGTCCGTAATTTGTAATCTTTCAACAAGGACACGCGACTTTAAAAAAATAACGAGAAAATAAGACAAAAGAGCAAAAAAATAAAAATCTTAAGTGTGTAGGGTTCAACTCGACTAAATAAGTATTAACGTTCCTCAAGATCAATATAACGTAGAGGAACAAGAAAAACAACGCAATGCTCAGCATTGGGACTCTGATGAAGAGCAGCATGACACCGCCGAGAGACGAAATAGTGAACACTAAGAGTGTTATCGTTTTTTTGCCAAGCGCCACAATGAATGACAAGAGGATTAATAGGACTCCCGCGGATCCGGAGTAAATCATAGTTGCATACAGCGCCTTCGGGTCGATACTGCCGGTGCAGTGTGCGGATTCCTGTGAAATAAAGATTTTAAATTAATACTTTTCCTACTTGATTCCATTGGTTTCTATTATCATAGGTAATCCATAAATGTAAATTAGGTTCAATGTGTTGGCAGCACAGAATAAGGTTGGTCTCTTTGGTTTATTTAGTGTTACTAGGTTTATTTTGTGGTCAGTATTTGCTTTTTAAACTGAGTACAATGAGAAAATAATACATAATTTTCAATCGGTTTGTTAGAGAACCGTTTATGCAACTTACAGTGCTATTAAAACGAGTCTGTATGCTCTGACTTGCAACTTCGCAGAATGTATGACCGTGGTGGTTCTCCGCGCCGGTAAAATATGCGTTTGTTATAGTTGGCACCCACATTGTATAGCCCGTTGAACTGGAAGAAAAGTAAAAAAAAAAAAATGGTGACGATTCTCGGCCACGAATGCGGTTTATGGAAATTTTTGGAAATTTCTAGTTCGAAATTCCCACAAAATTGCCAACTCTATGTAATAACTCAATAAGAAAGGGAAGAAGAGGTCGCATAATTATTTAACGATGTATTAACTGAAGTTGTTAGAACATAAACATACATACATAAACTCACTCACGCTTTCTTCATAAGGGATTGGGCAGAAACTACAGAACGCCACTTGCTACGATCCTTACCTATATACTCAATTTGCTTCGTTTACGTTCATACATCTGGTCATACACTCATGCTAGTAGCAAGTGCGACGCACCTGAAGAATATCACAAACAAGGTCACTATGTCCTTCGAGGGCATCTCCTCCAGGCGTAAAACAAAAGCGTATTGTTAGAAATAAGCCGAAAATTTTGAATGATTTTACACGCAAGCAGTAAAACTTACGTCATGTATGCAGTTAGCGATAAGTAGTAGAGTATGGCAGAGTTCTTCAATAGAGGAGGTTTGAACAGAGGGGCTGTTTGGTTCCACATCTTCTTCAGCACTGAAGTTTCAGAACTATCTACTGGGGGCTCCTCGAGACAGACTTGCCTTACCTGTAAAAAGAAGATTTTTATTTCCTTCACTCAATATCGCTCATACTATTCTTGGTATTTACTTGCTCGAATCATTACTCTGTTTTTTGTATTGAACTAGGATTGTATGATCTAGAATAGTCTATCATGCGAGTTAAGACAGGAACTTCAGACGGTTATTCAGTACCTACGTACCCTTGAAAAATTCAGATACTCACAGAATAGCTTCCTTTCGTAAAACCGGTGTTGCTCTTGAATATTGACTTAAAAACCTCTAAGGCCTCTTCGTTCTTGTTCTTACTAAGCAAAAACTTTGGGCTTTCTTTTAGGAATATGATAGACAAGATACCGAGTGCGCTTGGTATGCAGATGACTTGCAACAGCAGCCGCCACGGTCTGTACACAACGCCGAGCCAGGATATCTCGTAACCGAAGGTCAGCTTAAATATTGGTAGAGCGAAAGCTGGGGAACAAATAAGTGTACTTAGTAAATATAAAAACAACCGGCCAAGTGTGTGTCGGACCACGCACAATGAAGGGTTCCGTAGTTGGGATGAATTTATCCTAAAACAAAGGAGATTTCCACTTTTTGTAGGGAACAAAGAGATGTTCTCAAAATTGGAGGTCTTTAAAAATGTATGATATAGTTAGAACCACTAGTTTTTGGGGTGTCTATCCAAATATATTTAACTTATCCTGGTTACAATTATTGAATAATAAAAAACCATTTTAGGACATGTCCTTTACTTTGTAGTTGAAAAACATGTTCTCCCACATGTTGGAATGTATGGGAAAACATGTTTCTGCAACTGCAAATATAAGTTGGTCAATTATTATATTACTCGTTAACTTGTAAAGCCTAGTTAGCTTTGATAGTTTTCCTTTTAATTTCGTTATATAAACTACTGCTGTGATTTTTTTCACACATCCAAAACCAACCATTTAGCTGGCAGGGGGCACGGACACTTGACTCGAACAAAAATTAGCACTTTAAAGCTTATATTTCGCAAACTGATCCCTGAATCCAAAAATGGTTTCCACATACTCACAATGTTTTAGAAGGACCTTTCCAATGATACCCCACACCATAGGATAGAAAAAAAAATATCACCACTTTACGTGGAGGGGAGCCTTTTTTTCATAATTTTGTTTTACCACTTTGTCCGCGGCGTAATTAATATGTATACCCATGCCAAATTACAGCTTTCTAGTACTAAGAGTCTCGGAGCTAGACCGCGGACAGATAGACAAACAGACAGATGAACATGGCGAAACTATAAGGGTTCCTTGTTGACTACGGAACCCTAAAAATGGTGGCGTAATTGTTGTAAGCTGAAATATTTCACAATGACCACAAAAAGTTGCGGTCATTCTGTGGGTATACATATAGGTATCCAATTTTCCAAACGTGTGTGAACAAATAATGGCCTTACAGCTAGTGGCGAATTATGTGACCTGACTGGCGCCTGCCATCAGAAACATGAACCTGCTGCGATGTCTGCTGGGCACACTCTCCGCTAGCAAGACGAAGCCAGCGGCGTTCGCTGATGTAGAACTGAAACAGTCAATTAATAAAAAAAATACTGTATTTACAGACGCCAGCACATCAGGCTACTACTACAATCTGTCAAATTTATTTAATAGATTTTCAACTTTGTCGCTGAAGCATAAGGTTCAAAGTTGATTGAGAAAGACAGTTTCGGGTAGCTTGGATGTGCTGGCGTCTGTACTAACGTTCGTATGTTGTAATTTTTTTCGAGGATGGTGGTGTATCAGTGTAATGTGAAGGTACTTACTAAGTAAAATAGTTTTAACAATAGAAACTTACAATGAAGCAGAAAGAAACTTTAGAACGGTCAGCGAAACGAAATTGGGTGCCACGGTTGATGCTAAGCTGAGGGTGAGGCCGACTGGCATAGCGACTAGTAATGTTTTCCGGCGACCTTTGGTGTCAGCACACAGACCCCAAGGGTAAGACGATAGTAGCACACCTGCAGAAGCAGAATATAGATCATTCATTTAAATAACAGGTAAAGGTGGTTGTTGAGTCCAAAATGGCAATGGGAGAGATAACTGCCAAGACAAACGAGCAGGCAACACTTCTTACCTACGAGAGGTATCGCAGACAGCAGCCCTTGTTGCGAAGTGCTAAGCGACATATCACAGGCTATCGCTGGCAGAACCACGGAGAAGCCAAAGATATCCACGTTCATTGCAAAGATCAGCAAGCAGCAGGTTATCAGCATACACACATTGTATTTGCCGAAACCTGGTAGAAAAGTAAGAAAAATGTTTGCAATACTTAAAAACTTGGAAAATTTGGAACGCATTTGTCAAGATGACGATTTGCCGCTAAGTTCTATGGTTGCCGTACTTTAGTAGTGTTATTATTCATAATTTTCAAAAGGCAAAGTGTGATTTTCGACATGCTTAAAGAATAATGAAGAAATTAGCTTGGGTACTATAGGTATAGTTTAAATAGTTGTTCCTACCTAAAAAAAATATGTTTTTTTTTTTTTTTTTTTCATCAATGGATCTTTAATCTTTAATCTTTATTGGAACAAAACACATTTTACAAATTTATTGCGTACGTAAATAGCTACATTAGTTATAAACTGTGTCGCAGCTATTAACGCCCACCTCCAAGAAGGAGACGACAGCATTCCAGATTCCAGAGATGAAAACACAGTAAAGGTTAATTAAAAAAGAACAATAGTAAAATAAAAATAAAATAGTAAAAAATCAAAATAGTAAAAATAAAATTTGTAAAAATAAAATTGTAAAAATTAAAAATGTAAAAAATTAAATCGGCAAGTGCTTATTGTTTTGCATTTGGGAGTGTTGTATGTGTGTGTAGTGTGTGTGTGTGTGTAGTGTGTGTGTGTGTAGTGTGTGTGTGTGTAGTGTGTGTGTGTATGTAGTGTGTGTAGTGTGTGTGTGTGTGTAGTGTGTGTGTGTGTGTAGTGTGTGTGTGTAGTGTGTGTGTGTAGTGTGTGTGTAGTGTGTGTGTGTGTGTAGTGTGTGTGTGTAGTGTGTGTGTGTGTAGTGTGTGTGTGTAGTGTGTGTGTAGTGTGTGTGTAGTGTGTGTAGTGTGTGTGTAGTGTGTGTGTGTAGTGTGTGTGTGTGTAGTGTGTGTGTGTGTGTGTGTGTAGTGTGTGTGTGTAGTGTGTGTGTAGTGTGTGTGTAGTGTGTGTGTGTAGTGTGTGTGTAGTGTGTGTAGTGTGTGTGTAGTGTGTGTGTAGTGTGTGTGTGTGTGTAGTGTGTGTGTGTGTAGTGTGTGTGTGTAGTGTGTGTGTGTGTAGTGTGTGTGTGTGTAGTGTGTGTGTGTGTGTAGTGTGTGTGATGTCTATCTTCTAAGGATGACCCACAGTAACAATAATGGTTACTGTGGGTCATCCTTAGAAGATAGACATATGCCATCGCAGATTTTTTTGTTGAACTTTTTAAGATGAACAACTACTGTACTGTATACATAAATTTTATGTAACTTTTACGATTTCCGCAGCGCACGCCAATAAAGCTCCCAAGTCGGCATGATTTTTTCCGACATCTTCAATAATCGTCTAATTTCAGCCAATTTACACAAAACTTTAATGAATTATACACTAAAACCTTCCGCATGAATCACTCCGTCCATTGATGAAAACCGTTTGAAAATACATTCGATAGTTTTTGAGTTTATCGCGTCCAGACATACACAAAGACAGACGCGGCGGGGGACTTTGTTTTATAATATGTACGGATATATTTATAGTTAAAAATTAAAACAGTACAACACCAGTTACATTAATTAACATAGAAACTTAAAAGATTAATATTGACAATTTTGTTGTGTATAATTTAAGACGACAATAAGTGACAGCGACCTCGAGCGAGTGGGCGGAGCCACGCGTCACCTCCCCGCGACCCCGCAACTGCACGCACGTAATTTCGTAGGGTAACCATACGTTTCAGATAGTGAGGACTATCCTGTCTGATTTTAGATCACCAACCAATTTTTTTTTTTCAATATAATGTTAATAAGTAAGCTAATATTCTGATAATAATTTAAGATTGTTATCATATTATTTTAATAGTTTGCATTGAATAAGTTGGTTTATTATATTTACGTAAATAATAAATGTGTCCATACATGAATAGGACATACCTACTTAAAATAATAACAGAAGATGACAAAAATATAAAACAAAGATGTGTGGTTTGTCTGCGTGTATGACCAGCACCCTAATTCCATAGTAGACGATCAATCACAATCTGAATCATTTAAACAGATTGCCAATCCATTGCTTCATAAGTTCGAAAAAAAAACCTGCTCAACAACGTAAATAACGCAATTAATGTTGTTGAACTGCAAAATGAGACAGAATAGTCTTAATCATTTACGAAAAGGTTAGATAGCAGATAATATGAACGTAAACGAAGTAAATAGAATAGGTAACTATATGTATAAAGATCGTAGCAGTTGGCGTCCATGGGAAACGAATGGAGCATGGAATGGAGAATGGATTTGTTTATCTACAAAGATTTAACATGATCAAATAAAACATGTGAATTATATATATATTTATAAGGTGTTCTAAACTGTATGGGACAGCTGTTTTTTTAATGCGATTTCAAAGTTGCTGCTATAGCAAGTTATTCAGTTCAATGGTCTAAAGCACCTCTTACAAGTTTGTAAAGTAAATTTTTAGGGTTCCGTACCGGAAGAGTGCCAAACGGAACCCTATTACTAAGCCTCCAATGTCCGTCTGTCTGTCAGCGAGCTGAAAACAGACAGTTGAAAATTTCTCGAAATTATTATTTTCATGTATTTTCATGAAACTCACCATCTAGAAGACAATTTAACTATACAAATTTTATTAAACGGCTTTTATTTGTATTGTGTTTGATAAATCAAGGTGGGTTGTTTTTCAAATAAACTTGGTGCGCGTTGAAGCTGGGCCTCTTGTGGGCACGAGCGGCAGTGCATCGCTAATACTCGGAGCAATTGTATTCGCTTTTAAGTTTTGTGCTAAAAATTGGTGGTAAATCGAAATCATTGAAAAAGAAACGCCTAGCAAAAAATAGATTACAAAGTAACGTACCTATTTTAATCGAACTAATATTATCAATAGTGGTGCCGATTCTCTTGTACACCGAACTAAACTATCACTAAAATTCCTTACTTTTGACTATGAGAATCTCAAAACTATTCTGCAAAATGAATTCTCTAAATTAAAAAATAATTTTGTCACATCTTAATCGAATTTGACAATCGCGACTCCACACGTGATACCTAACCATGTGAATCTTTTTAGAGCCGGAGGCACGCAGGGGGGCAGACTCGACGTGTTTTATATGGAATTTTCCACTTTTTGTATGGAAAATAAAAAAAATATTACCTACATGTAGAGTGTTATGGGTTTAAGAGTTTTATAAAGGGGGTCGATTTTTTTTTTTATTTTTGCGATTGGACACAACGTTTTCGAGATACAAGCAAAAGAAAAATAAAATCAGTACTGTTTTTGCATCTGAAGTCGAGGTGTTGGTGTTAATTTAAAGTTCATGACTACCAATTTTATTCCCCACGTTTTTAGTCGCGATTAAAAATAGTCAGATTTAGTTAGAAAATCTAAATTTTAGATGAATAACGTCAAATTCAGAATAGCAAAATTGCCATTTTCACTAAATTAATATCTCAGTACCATCTTAGTGCTGTCAAACTAAAATATAGTTAAATGTGTCACTTTAGTCTATTTCAGAATGGGAAATCGTCGTTTGACAGGAATAAACTAAATTTTGGTGATTTTTAGTCCAGTTTAGAGGCATTTGTGACAAGAGAATCGGCACCAATATCCATCGAAAGGTTACTTAAATTATTTTTCACTAGTTTCCGCCAGCGGCTTCGCCCGCGTGATATATATATATAAATTATAGCCTTACTAGCTTTAGCCCGCGGCTTCGCCCGCGTGGATGTCGAAAAATATCCCACGGGATCGTACTACTAAGATTATATATCTAATAGCCGAGGAAAGGTCATTGACTAATACCGCTGCGCCCGCGTTGCCGTCAACCTTATTTATGTAGTAACGCGTAATTTTGAATCTGTGACATCTTTTAAACCATTCATTTAAATGATATGATGTCAGGCGTATTTTAATCTAAATTAAATGCCCAATTTAAATAACATATTTTATTAGGTATGGATTAATATAATATTGGTCAAAAAAGTTTAATGGTTTCATAATTTACAATATATTAACGTAATAATAATAAGTTAATCATTTGTTGTTGTTGTGTTGTTTGTTGTTATTGCAACAGATAATGTAGGTACAAATTCACTCCTAGGTTGTTTCGTTTTATTTATCAGTGTAATTATTTTTATATTTCCAAATTTATGCACACACATACAAACAGACAAGAAGAGAGGAAAAGAAAAAATACGTACAAAGGAGTGCCTTTGTACGTATTTTTTCTTTTCCTTTAAAAAGCAGTGGCTTTTTCTAAAGAAATCTCTTCCAGCATACCTGCGACAGAAAAGTATATAAAAAGAGATGTAGACAACCTGTGTAACCATAGAAAAGAGAACAAAAAAAAAATCAAAGAAGAAAAAAAAAGCAATTCATCATCTGCCTAGCCTTTTCTCAACTATGTTGGGGTCGGCTTCCAGTCTAACCGGATACAGCTGAATACCAGTATTTTACATGGAGCGACTGCCTATCTGACCTCCACAACCTAGTGACTAGGTAACACGATACCCCTTGGTAAGACTGGTTGTCAGACTTTTTGGGCTTCTAACTACCCGTAACGACTGTCAAAGATCTACAAATGACAGCCGGGACCAACGGCTTAACGTGCTTTCCGAGGCACGGAGGGGACTTGGTATGTAAAGATGGTCACCCATCCACGGACCAACCGCGGCAAGCGTAGCTTAACCTGATCGATCGACCCGTGCAGCTGTTATTACTTAGCCACAAGCCCCTCCAAAAAAAAAGCAATTCACAAATTTCAATTATTTTTCATTTCTGAAGTGATTGAAACAACATTTACTGAAGAGGAATCCTTTTGTTGTAAATTATGGAACTATCAAACTTTTTTCTTCCAAACTAGGCGGTATCACTCTGCGACATGTATCTAAATATAGGCACTGGCATGAAAGTAAAGGCATGGGCGAAAGTAGGAAAATAGTTGTGCACAATGTACTTAAGCCGACGTTCGCACGGACGTAATAAAATAGCGGCGCTTTTTTTTCGTGCACGTGCCCACACGAGAGTACGGCCCAGCGCGTTGGATTGTCAACGCTCGGCTTAACATCGAGAGTTGAAAATCTAGTGCGCGATAAAATCCCGCCGTGATTTTACTACGTCCGTGTGAACGTCGGCTAAGTTCACAAAACGGACACAAAAAAAATAAAATAAAAAAAAAACAAAAATCCCGAATGCAAAAACTCATAACTGAAAAGAGAAAAACAAGCATTATAAATATTATAATCTATAGGATTTTGGTATTGCAGGCGCAAACCAAAAACCAACCTGAAATTTTGGTGAAACTTTTGTTTGTCCAAATGCCTGCGATACCAAAATCCTATAGATTATAATGCTTGTTTTTCTCTTTTCAGTTATGAGTTTTTGCAGTCCGGTTTTTTGTTTTTTTTTTATAATTTGTTTTATTTCAAACTTTTTAGTTTTATTTTACTGGCGAAATGTGGGTGTCCTATAGGTACACCTCTGCCTAACCCTTCGGGGATTACAGGCGTGATGTTATGTTTTATGTTATGTGTTAGTTTTATTAATATGGATATATGTATATTTGGAATTGACTCATAACTAACTTATATTTGTTGTTATTTTTTTAAACCTACCCCTCTTTTTTTTGTATTTGCAGATGCAATATATAAATATTAAATAGCCTATGTCACTTCCATTATTAAGACGAACCTAACGACACCTCATATATTAAAATCCATCAAGCTGTTTAGGCTACAGAGCGTGCCAAAGAAATAGACATAAGTACATACATACAAACATACATACATACATACATACTCTCGAAAAACATTACCCTCCTTCTGGGACAGTCTAGTAACTACATCTCCGCAGTCAAGGTCATACTACTTACGAACCAAGAACACCCCCACAACTTGTATGTCAATAATAGCATTCAAATATTTTTTGAAACTCTAATCCGGACTGTCCCTACAACGATGTAGTATGGTTACAAAAAAATTACAAAAAAACCTCGTCTCTGAATTTACGACTAGAGAATTTTTATTTGGTGTTGTCCTAAAACAAAAATAACACAATTATTTAAATTAAATAAAAGTGTGGTTACTACAATTTAAAATAATTCAAACTTTCGATAGAGATTAATGATAATTTTATTTCGATTAAAATAGGTACGTTACTTACTTCAGTAATCTATTTTTTGCCAGTGTAAGGCATTTCTTTTTCAATAATTTGGATTTACCAGACATTTATAGCATGAAATTTAAAAGCGAATAAAATTGCTCCGAGCGTTAGCGTCTACCCGTGACAGTGGTCAGCGATGCACTGCCGCCCGTCGCCCGCAAGAGCCTCGGTTTTAATGCGCACCAAGTTTATTCGAAAAACAACCCACATTGATTTATCAAACACAATACAAATAAAAGCTGTATACTAAAATTTGTGTAATTAAATTGCCTTTTAAATGGTGAAAGTTTCATGAAAATACACCTGATAGCTTTTGCGTTATTATCGTGTTTTTGTCTGCGTTAGACATTACTTTACAAATTAATTACACTATGTTATAAAAATATAATTTGAATTATTCGTATATCAAATTACGAAAAAAATGTCTAGTACAACATATATTTTTTTCAAAGAAGTAAGACTAGTCGTTTAGATGTGGTGTCCAATTTAAAATCATTAGAGTCGTATATCTGCGCCTTAATTAAAACTAACATAGAACAGTGGACTTCCTTGCATACTTTTTCTCACAGAACACCAGACATATACACATTACACACATGTAACATGTCACATCACATTCAGGGTTGGCAGTCAGAAGGGCGTTGAGCATCTTTATAGTACGTACGACACACTGGGGATTCAGCTCTGGCGACAGTTTTGGATGACGGTTGCGCAAACAAATTGTGCCGGCGACTCGGGCGGTGTCCGGTGTACTTGTCGGAAACAATTGCACAAATAGTCGGCAGAAAAGGCCATGGAGGTCTGGGCAGTCCCCGTAAGATTTTACAAGCTACCGTGAGCCGATCAAGGCCTCTTCTCGCCTCCAATGAATTAAAACGCAACATCCATAAAAGATAGTTGGTAGGGTACATTATAGGGAAAGAATTGGTATAGCCTCTGGAAAAGGCATCTTAAGAACGTTTTCTGTACCTTTTCAATCGTCAGTATTTGGGTTACGGTATAGGGGTGCCAAATACAGGCACTGGACTCCAGTTTGCTTCGAACCAGAGTGTGTAAACAACCGGTGTACAACAACCTAATAATGTCTGTATTGCGAAAGTCACAAGAATTTCGCAAAACAAATCCCAGGCAATATTTAAGGATAAATACCTAAATAAAAGCATGTGTGTAGGTACTTGTTACTAAAGATTCATAGTGAGCCTACACCTTCGTTCGACAAGAATGGATCATACATACATAATTAAAGAACTTAATACTTATTTTTCACTCCTCTTGCTCAAAAAGGCCGTCATTGTAGAGTACCAGAGCGGGGAAAAAATAGCATTTCTTGCTCTAGGGGAAAAAGTAATTTCTTTTTAATTTTTATCTGTTTCAACCAATGACATATAAAGTTTCAACGAGCCTTGAAAAACGAAAAAGTCTTCATACTTATGTAGAATAATCATGATTATGGACTCGACTTATTACTGGTTCACAAAAAAAAGAAAAACATTTTATTTTTGTAAATGGAACTAAATGCGGCTATCTCTTCGGTAGGATGTGTGCATTGCATGTTTGTGTGTCATTTGGATGTGTGCATCAGTCATCTTCAGGTTTATTACAAGCACACTCATCACAGTTAGCATCTGCCAACATTGCGAATAATTTCTTTGTTAATGTTGGTAAATGTTTGGCTGAAAAAGTTCAGGGGCAGTCACATTACCTAACAAGCACACCATTTACATGTAGCACTATTCCATCATCCTTTGTGTTACTAGACACTGACGAGACTGAGGTAGAAACGATAATTATGAGTTTGAAGGACGACTGTGCAGTTGGCTGGGATAACATATCAAATAAAATTATTAAACAGTTCAGGCACATTTTGGGACCGCCACTAACTTATATTTTCCAAAAATGTTTAACTACAGGTCTTTTTCCCGAGTGCCTCAAAAAAGCTGTTGTTGTCCCTGTTTACAAATCAGGCAGTAAAGATCAAGTGACAAATTATAGACCTATTTCTTTGCTGCCTAGTATATCTAAAATATTAGAAAAAATTATGAATAAAAGGCTCTACAAATACTTGGAGGATAAAGCAATTTTATCTAAACGGCAGTTTGGGTTTAGGCCTAAAATGTCAACAGACGATGCCGTGCACCATCTGACTGACTATGTAGCACAAGAACTTGATAATGGTAACCACACAGTAGGAATCTTCCTGGACCTCGCCAAAGCTTTTGATACGGTGTCTATTCCTATTCTGTTGCACAAGCTTGAAGCCTTAGGTATCCGAGGCACCCAGCTGAAATTATTTAAGAGCTATCTAGAAGATCGTACTCAATGTGTAAGGATTGATAATTTTCTCAGCGATACTAAAAAAAATACGTCCTTCGGAGTTCCCCAAGGAAGTATTTTAGGGCCTACACTATTTTTGATATATATTAACGATCTCTGTAACCTAAATCTAGATCACGGCCAAATTGTTTCTTATGCTGACGACACTGCCCTTCTATTTTCGGCTGACTCAGAAAAAAATGTCTACAAGCATGCGCAACATGGATTCAATATTGTTAATAAATGGCTTCAACATAATTCACTAACACTAAATGCAGACAAGACAAATTACATTAAGTTTTCGATGCGCAAGCAAACATCAACAACAAGCACTACCTCGACATTACATGCTCATTATTGCACAATTCCTCCAAATAACCAATGTGTTTGTCCCAACATTAAAATGACAAATACAACAAAATACCTTGGTGTTATAATAGATGAAACACTTTCGTTCAAACAACATATACAAGCTTTAAATAATAGGATTCGCAAGTTAATATTTGTTTTTAAAAAGTTACGCTATATTGCTGACCCAAAAATCGTTAGACAAGTTTACTTTGCTCTATGTCAATCAATATTAACTTACTGTATTATCACATGGGGTGGAGCGGGTAAAACAATGTTACTAACCATCGAGAGAGCTCAAAGGGCGATTCTCAAAGTGTCTACTTTCCGCCCTTTCCTTTTTCCTACTAACCTCCTATACAAATCTTGTGAAGTATTAACAGTTCGGCAGCTATTTATAATGGGTATTGTATTAAAACAACACACAGCTCTACCTTACAGCACTGCGTATACCAATAAAAGGCGTAAAGATATAGTGTGTCCACAAAATACATCAAAACATGCTTTTGTATCTAAATTTTACCTGTACCTCGGTCCTCTTCTCTATAATAGACTAAATTCGAAAGCAAACATTTATTCCCTGAACTACATAAATTGTAAGAGTATTCTCAAGGATGCTCTCCAAAGTATGTCTTACGAAGATACAGAGAATTTACTAACTGTGTTAAAGTGAATAAGTATGTACTAATTTCACTTACGTTAAGTATTTATCAAATTTAGAAACTAAGATTTAAGCTACTCAACATATAATTAGTGATCTATTGTCAACCTGCAGATAATTTATTTATTTATAAGTCTATTTTAGCTCTTCTCGCCTGAAACACAGGATTACCTAGTTCAGGCACGTAAGTCTTAGGAATATAATTTACATTTAAGCAAATCTGTAATAATTTTCATGCCTTGTAATAATTTTTTGAATAAATATTATTATTATTATTTTTAGTTTTTAACTATTCTCGGGACCATGGATCCCGGTCCTTTGGAAGGCGTACGAGGGGCCGAAGCCAACTCGTAGAGGCCCGTTAGACGCTATTAAAGAAATGAGGCACCAACCGACGATTATCCCTGTATGCACTATACAAGTGCACCAAAGGACAACCCCCGGTTGGTGTAGGACTATTGCAGTACATGGAAACAAAACATTGGATTATGGGTTTGGGTAGCTAAAGTGGACTGGTTACCTGGAACTATGGTAAGACTATAGCCCCTGCCTGATCAATGTTTTATATTTACACGGATAAAATGGCAGGGGGTGACTCGCACACTCAATAATGGGCCCCCAGAAACGGTCGCTAGCACATAGTGACGTAGCAACAAGGAGGCAACATGTCCAGAGGTGCTTGAGGAGTGGAGAGGTATTCCACGGCTTTCAGAACAATCCCAGAGCCCGGAAGATGGTCAAGATCCCTACGAGCACTTACTGAAATACTTCCTTCCTCCGAGCACGTTTGCTCTTGCGAATCTCCACTCAAGCCGGCCAATTAAGGCAAGAATGAGGCGGGAGCGCCGTTCCTCGTCAGTGTTCACTCCAGCCGGCCAATAAAGGCAAGCCAGAGGTGAGGAACAAGACTTCTCCCGGGAGATAGGGTCCGTGGGGTCGCTACTGCCCAACAGCTCGCCACATGCTGCCCTGCGGGTTTTCGTATCTCTTTTGGTCTGGCTCCTCATCCTAGACCTGTTCCGGCAAAGTAAACTGTACCGGCACAGGCCTAGAGTTCGGAGCGCGCAAGCCCCACCACGACGTCAACGTAGAGATACGGCGGTGGGGTTATTATTATTATTATTATTTTTACGTCTTTGACATTTCTCGGGACCTTAGAGTCCCGGACCTTTGGAAGGCGTACGAGGGGCCGAAGCCAACTCGCAGAGGCCCCTTAGACGTTTTTAATGAAATGAGGTACCAACCGACGATTATCCCTGTTCGTACTATGCAAGTGCAGCCAAGGACAACCCCCGGTTGGTGTAGGACTATTGTAGTTAAGGAAACAAAGATATTGGACTATGGGTTTGGGTGGCTAAAGTGGACTGGTCACCTGAAACTATGGAAGGACTATGGCCCCTGCCTGATCAATGTTTTATATACACACGGATAAAATGGCAGGGGGTGACTTGCACACTCATTAATGGGCCCCCGAAAACGGTCGCTAGCACAGTGTCGTAGCAACAAGGGGGCAACATGTCTTGAGGTGCTTGAGGAGTGGAGAGGTATTCCACGGCTTTCAGAACAATCCCAGAGCCCGGAAGATGGTCAAGATCCCTACGAGCACTTACTGAAATACTTCCTTCCTCCGAGCACGTTTGCTCTTGCGAATCTCCACTCAAGCCGGCCAATAAAGGCGAGAATGAGGTGGGGGCTCTGTTCCTCGTCAGTGCTCACTCCAACCGGCCAATTAAGGCAAGCCAGAGGTGAGGAACAAGATTTCTCCGGGGAGATAGGGTTCGTGGGGTCGCTACTGCCCAACAGCTCGCCACATGCTGCCCTGCGGGTTTTTGTATCTCTCTTGGTCTGGCTCCTCATCCTAGACCTGTTCCGGTAAAATAAACTACCGGCACAGACCCAGAATTCGGAGCGCGCAAGCCCCACCACGACGTCAACGTAGAGATACGGCGGTGGGGTTATTATTATTATTATTATTGCGTTGCGGCTACAGAAGAAATAAAAAGGCATTGGCGCGAAATCTTCAGAATTTTTCTATAATTACGAATTGAATTGGTGACCGTAATATAATTTACAACAGTGAAAATGCCATTTTCTAGTGAGAACATCTTCACAGAGGACTGAAATTAAGTTGCCGGAAAAAACGTCTCGTTAAATATCCAGAATTGTACAAATTTTACGTTTAAATAAAATAAACTATTTAATATTGTATTGGATTATTTTATTTTCTCGCAATCGTAGTGAAAAGTAGAGTGTAACACACGGCGCTAAAACCCATTATAACTCGGTTTCTATTTACTCCCTCGCTAAAGCTCGGGAGTAAAAACTACCTCGTTACAATGGGTTATTTTAGCCCCTCGTATAACAATCTACTATTTCACTCCTCTTGCTCAAAAAGGCTGTCATTGTAGAGTACCAGACCGGGGAAAATATAGCATTTCTTGCTCTAGGGGATAAAGTAATTTCTTTTTTATTTTTGTTTGTTCCAACGAGTCTTGAAATACTAAAAAGTAATTTGGGTTGGGGAGTGTAACACACGGCGCTAAAACCCATTATAACTCGGTTTCTATTTACTCCCTCGCTAAAGCTCGGGAGTAAAAACTACCTCGTTACAATGGGTTATTTTAGCCCCTCGTATAACCAATCTACTACCTATTATGAATTTATGAGTCAAGTTGAATTACATAGACTGACGTATTTTTCGAGTTATTGGGAAAAATGTGGGTTTGAGTTGTTTTTGCTAAATTGGTTTTAACATTACGAAGTGTTTCTTTTAATTTGTCAAAAAGGATCCAAGAATCAAAATATTGTGAACAACTTTTTTTTTTGTAGGTCCGGTCGTTTCTGCTAAACTACGTCCATCACATTGGTACTTGCTAGCCATCAAAGTGTTAACTGAAACGATTCACATTGTTTGGGTCATTTTAGCCGAATGCAAAATCGATTTGCTTCTTCGTTAATTAATTTATCAGAAACGATCCTTAAAGTTTAAGTAGTTTTAGTTGAATAAAAAAATATACTAGTTTCTATGAAGGTAATTTAACTGAAACGACTCAAAATGTTTTGAGATAATACTGCTTTATTAAATATAAAACTTCTTCTTTCAAGTTGGATTGATTAAAAACGACTCAAGCAGTCTGGGTTATTTTACATTGGTTTGTAAAAAATACACAAGTGGGTTGGTTGGTTCCCATCCGATTATCAAAAAATCCACCTTATCTTTGTAGGATCAGGGATCTTTTTTGTTGAGTGAAAGAACCAACCTTTGCATAATTGACCTCTTTGCATAACAAATTTTTGACCATAGTGTGGGTGTGGTGTGTGCGTTGAGTCCTTATTACAATCTTGTAAAAAGCACTTACCAGTAAGGTCCAAAGCTTCCTCAAACCTGCTCTCCTTCGAATCGTGGTCAGTTTTGACGAACGCCATTTTTTTATTATTTCACAGCAATTCAATTTTTATTTATTACATTAGAAACATTGATGCGTGGTTTTCCCACCAGATTTTATTAAAATATTTTATAAAAAAGGTATGTATAATTCTTCATTTTCAATTTTTAAATGACTATCTCAACATTACTTTTGCTTTTTTGGTAGTAACGGTGGTGATAGTTAAATGGCCAATATTTGACCATTAATAATTATAGACAAGGTACAATTTAATTGGCCTTGTATTAATGATAGAGTGATGCGAATACAGTGACTGTTTGGAAGCGGTGCGCGCCTAAATACAACTACAAACACTGATAGGCATATCACGCGAAGATTGTATTTGAGATGAGTGATATAATTTACGTTAAGTTTTACCTTAAGTTTTCACAGTGAAGGGCTTGCTACACGGCTGCCAACCACGTCCCAACAGAGGTGACCTTGGTGGTTTACAATCGTGTAGTTGGTGGTTTACGACCAAATTTCAAACAGCTCTGCCTGTCGCCAACCAAGGTCACCTCTGTCGGGGACGCGGTTGGCAGCCGTGTAGCAAGCACTTAACTCTGGTTCACTATCAAATAAACACGAACAAATGACCTCAGTTTCTTCAATCGCACTGTAATTTTCAACTTTATAAATATAATGTGTACATAAACATAAACCTATTTACATGTAAATATGAAAGTAAAGTCGTGTCAGACTCAAGGGCTTGCTACACGGCTGTCAACCACGTCCCGGACAGGGATGACCTTGGTGGTTTACAATCGTGTAGTTGGCTGCCTGTCGCCAACCAAGGTCACCTCTGTCGGGGACCGGTTGGCAGCCATGTAGCAAGCCCTTGAGGTTTTTACAGAATACTTCAGCAGGGGGCGGAGCCTAACATCGCGCCACCGTGACGCATAATCACGTGAGCGGTTGGGATGGGTAAGTGAAAAAAATATGTCGATATTTATCGTATCGATATTTTTAAACAGTATCGATAATTATCGAGTGTAAAATATCGATAAATCGATATATCGTCAGTTTTTGCATGATTATTCATACATAAATTCTCAAAGCATTCAAACTTCGTAAAAAAGAATAGACGAAAATAGAAGAAAATTGTATTTTTTATTAATGCTCGAGCCTAAACAATTATACACAATTTAATCAAACCAGTAGTCATCAGATATGGACATTAGGAGCACCCTCTGTTTGATGTGCTCGCATGTCAAACGGCTTCTATGTATTGTCGGATACTGTTAGATTCACGGCTGAAGCAACCCTTTCGGATGACACCGAGGAAGCCTGACAAATTAGGTATTTAAGAGCAACTTCTGAAAGAACTGGCGTGAAATGCTGGCAATTTATCTAAAATTTTAATGGATCAGCTTTTCTCTCAAGGAGAAGTTCATCGAGGACTCACACTGATGGTTTAATAGCATTCGTATTTTCGTGCACGCAGCCAATAGTCTTACTGTTGTATTGCATTTCATAAAGATTGTGGCGGATTTTTTTAAAGTTAACGATACGCGGACAGCATGCAAGGAGTATCGAATAAACTAAACTATGCAAATTAGTACGCAAATACCCAGAATCTTACAACACGGGAAGACATACAAACAAAATATTCCTTGCGCCATAAAAACAGATTAAATTTGCCACCCTCCCGCCTTAAACTGCACTCTTCTAGTCCATATGCGATGTCAATAAAAATATACAAAAAATTACCGGAAATCATAAAATAAGAAAACAAAACCAATATATTTTTAAATAAATTAAAGCAATTCCTAATTAATAAAAGTTACTACACAATAGACGAATATCTAACGGATAAATTAAATGACAAAAAGATATAACTGATTACCAGATAAGCAAAACAATAAGTGTGTTTAAAATAAATGAAGATTATAGGTATTTATTTAAATATATAACTATATCAAGTGTACTAATAACAATATAAAATATTCAAGCTAATAAGTAAATAATCAATAATAATATATAATTTAATATAAAAATAAATAAATAGATTGACCTATACATATTATATTCAGAGAATAAATAAATGAATAATAACATAAATAAATATAATAACTACTACTGCGGCAAAAAAAAAACAAAATAATAATAGACCAAATTTGACCATTTTATGTATTTATGTTTTAATGTAATATTCATATGTCTACAAATTTATGACAATCTAATATATCTTGTTTTTAATTTCTATTGATTATTGATTGTTCATTATGTTTCATGTAATTTTTAACTTAATTTTAATTTCTAATGTTGTAATTTAACAATGCATGCCTTTGTAGGGTAGATTTTTGAGCACTATAAAATATTTTTAAGACCCTGTTGTATCACCAAAAATCGCATTAATAAAAACTTTGAACTTTGAACAAATAGGACATAATTTAAATATTAATAATAAGCTTCCTCTCTCCTACTTATTTAAAATTTTGCTGTGCCCGACAGGGTCCATAATTGTTTCAATTTATTTTTTCCTACCACCTGTTTGTGTACATTATGGATTGCAATAAAGATAAAGATTAAAAAAGATAAATAACATAAAACACGAAACCAAAGTTGCGTTAAAAAAAAAAACGAAATTGATACGAATTCGGTACTCTAAAATAAATATCGTATATCGATATATCGCGATTAAAAATATCGACGAAATATATCGATAATTGTATGGAAAAATATCGATATTTTTATATATCGATATTTTTTGCCCATGCCTACGGTGGGGCGAGCGATGCGTCAGCAGCCGGTGGCAACAACGGACGGCGCGCGGCGCGGCATTCCCTTTTCTTGTGTGGGTGGCACTCGGACGTGGCATTAACTCGGATCATAGTCAACATAAAACATACCGATAGCTGCTGTAAACCCATTTTTCTTAAAACATAAAATACTCACTTTACCATCTATCTATATCCTAGAAACACAAATTTTCTAGAAAACACATGAACTTTTTCACAACCCGCGGCGATAAACATAAAGAACGATCTGTTACATATAAAAATATGTTGATGTATACCCTCTTCGCGCATGAAACTACATTCCAATAGCCCCTACGTAATGTCCATAAAAATATTAAATAATCTACCAGATGCAATTAAAGATGAAACTAGCGATACGACATTTATAAATAAGATCAAGCAAATATTAATTAAAAAAGCATACTACACAATAAACGAATACATAGATGACAATTTTTTTTTTAACACAAGCAGACACCATACACAGTTTAGTCATATATGTAAATACATTCATACATACATGAATAAATATTATAATATGGTATTATATTTAATTGGACTTATCTAATAATAATTATTATGTACCACAACCTTTAACTAATCTCAATGAATGTTAAAAATATAATTATTTAAAAATTGTTTCATCGTTACTTAATAAATTTTTATTTTAGGAAATAATTTTATACTTTTTGCTGTGCCCTACAGGGTCCGTAATTGTACCTTAGCTTAAGGCCATTGGATCACCTATATACCTACGTTATGGAATGCAAATTATAAAGATATATGAAATTGTTAATCACAATAGCCACAACTAATAATATTTCCTTAGAATGAAATCGAATGTTATTAATATTTCTTGGTTTCAAAAATTAACTCCACTTCTGATTTAGAATATCAGAAGTGGGATGAAACACGACGCCTTACTCGCTTCGTGTTTCGTGGTGAATTATTTAAAAAGTCAAAGTCAAAGACAAAGATTTGTTTGCAGATAATTATAGTTACAAAAGTTTTTACAATGGTAGTATGATAGTAGCTTAACATCTTTAATCATAACATAATGACATACAAATTTTTGGTACACAATTACATCATTTTAATTTAAACTGAAGGAATTATTTTATAGTATAGAAGGAATTCTCAATAAACCAACTGCGTAAAGCCCTTCTGAAGCGGACCATTCTTTAATTTGGTTAGGAATCTTGTTATGAATCTGAATACACATAGGATAGCAACTTCTCCCTTATAGTTCCGTTTTCATTCTAGGAATAATTAATCTGTTTGGATTTCTAGTTTTGAACTTACATTTATCTTCCGGTTTTTCAAACATTTCAGGGTGATATTTGGTAAATTTACATACTTCCTCAATATAAATACCAGTTAATGTAAGTATTCTAAGTTTACTAAACAGTGGTTTACAGGATGTAAGTGGGTCTACATTACAAATCGCACGTACACACCTCTTTTGTGCGATAAAAGCTCTTCCGAGATGCACCGAGTTTCCCCATACCAGTGTACCACAACGCAGTATTGAACCAAGATAATTATGCATGATAAGCCTGTAATGTGGCTTGTCTACTTGTTAGGTTAGATAAACGCCATTGAACATAAGGAAACTTACTGAGTTTTCTACATATCTTATCAATATGATTAACCCAGGAACACCTCTCATCTAGATCTATCCCAAGAAAAGTCATACTATCTGATTGTTGTATTTGTTTATCTTTATAAGTGATGTTTAAATCCATTTTACTTCAGTTTCTGTTACGAAATTGTACATATTTTTGTTTTATCTATGTTAGGTTTAAGGTTATTCTTTTCCATCCACGTTATTACTTTGCTTACGGTACTATTTATTTCCTCATTATAGTTTTATTTTTATTTTTAGGGATAATTACGGCCACATCGTCTGCAAAGAGTATGCAAGGATGATCAGTTACTTCTGTCAGGTCAATGATTTACATCAGAAAAAGTGGGGGGCCTAAAATACTACCCTGTGGAACGCCTGTGCAATTGTAACCTAATTTGGAATTAAATGACAGTTCACCGTTTTGATTTAATTTATCCACAGTAATTTCTACAAATTGTGATCTGTTTGTAAGGTAGCTTTTTAACCATGTATTTGCTTTACCGCGTATTCCATATTTATCACATTTTTTAGTAGTAGCTCATGCGACAAAGTCAAATGCTTTTGACATGTCAAAAAATACAACAGCTGTCGGGATTTTCTGGTCAACATTTTTAGTAACTATTTTAATTTAATTTAATGCCGCTGTAGTTGTCGATTTCCTTTTTTGGAATTCAAGATGTTCATGTTTCAAAATTTGGAACTTATCGATAAAATTTATTAATCGTGCATGCATGGCCTTTTCGTAAATTTTCACTAAAATAGGAAAGAGGCTATCGGTCTGTAATTATTACTTAATTATTTATTCAGACAAAGTCCATAATTGTTAGTCACATGAAATATCTTACATGCTATGTTAGTACAGACATAAATTACAAAAAGGTAGGTACATAAAAGGTGCTTTCATGAAACCTCTCGCTAGAGTTCAGGATAGATTGCCACGCTATCTGACCAGAATCCGAACGAAAGCCCCTAGATACTGATAGTGCTGCCCCGCACTCTGCTTAGTAGGGAGCCGGTTCGCTTGCGCATTTAAAGCATGGAAGCCATCAACCCGAGCCTCCACAAACATACCCGAAGCGCTACAAAAACGGGGCAGCCCCAGCAGCATCCTGAATCCATTATTATACTGGACACGCAAGGCATTGATCGACCTTTGAGTACAGCCGACCCACAGGCTACTCGTGTAAAAAGTTTGGCAATAAACTATAAAAAGTGTAACCTTTACCTGTTTATTGCAGCGAGCGAACCTGGGTGCCAGCATATTACTTTTAACCGCCAATGTTTTGCGCTCCCTTTCAATGTCAACTTGGTCATCAAGATCCTCAGTGACATAGTGTTCTTTTTTATGACGGGCACACTAGGCGGACACTTGCCAGAGGCCCTGAAGACCATGAACTCACTTTTTCTACTATTATACAACAGACCATGTTTATGGGCATACTTTTCACAGACCAGCACTCGTAGCATGACCCCGTAGAAACGAGTTTTGTCGACGGAAGAATAGACAAAATGACAGATTGTGATTGTTTATCTGTCATTTTGTCTATTCTTCCGTCGACAAAACCCGTTTCTACGGTGGTCATGCTACGCGTGCTGTAAGAGCTGCCTTATTGCACTGACAGCTGGACTCAGCAGCACCATGTCATCTGCGTAGCTAATATTATTCATGCAAACATTATCAATTGAGCAACTGACCTGAGTGCTGCTGAGCTCAGCTAGCAGGTCGTTAATGTACAGGTTAAAGAGTATAGGGGAGGTCAAACCACCTTGCTTCGTCCCGCACTCCAACCCGTACACTTCGGAGAGGCTGTCTGCCCATCTGACATTATTGGTCTGGTTGGCATACCAGTAGTGGAAGATTCGTTGCACCTGTGCATGCACGTCCGTTTTTTTAAGCTTAAACCACAGCAAGTCATATGACACTAGGTCAAAAGCCTTTGAAAGGTCGAGGAAACATGCATACACAGGTGTACGCCTCTCCGTGTAGTATTGCACGGTGTGCTTGAGGCTCAGAATGGCGCTGTCAGTAGAAAATCCGGGGCGGAACCCAAACTGCGCATCATGAATGCGGAGATGCTTCTTAAGTTCCGAGTCAAGCACAGCGTTCAGCACCTTGGCTACTACTGTCGCCAATGAAATTGGCTTGTAATTTTCTTTATCGGATAAAACACTTTCCACCGTATCACCATATATATTTTTCTGTTATTTTTTCATACCTATGAATGACTCATGCATAGTGTGTAGAACATTGCAGAACGCGCGGCAAATGAACGCCTGCATGTTTTAGATACTCAATGCTGAGCCCGTCGTGACCGGGTGACTTACCTCCTGACATCTTCATAATTATACCCGACACTTCTTCGGCTGTTAGATTAAATAAGTCACCGGTCACGACTGATTCAGCATCAGGCATCACCTTTGAAGGACCAAGCGGGGAACTTTAAAGGAAAAATCTTGAATAATCTCGTTATATTGTACTACTTCTAATAATTTAAATATAGATACTCACAGAATAGCTATCCTTCTTAAAAACCGGTGTTGCTCTTGAATATTGACTTGAAAACCTCCAAGGCCTCCTCCTGTCTGTCCTTACCCGAATAGGTTCTCTCTGTCCAAAAATGGAAGCTGATTTACGACTCCGATGAGGACAATCTCGCTTGCTCCAGACAACTTTACTGCCATAACTATGGCCCCAAAGTGTTTCATAAGAGCCTCGTCTACCGTGACACGGTATCATTTCTCTTGTTTGACCGAGTAAAGAAAAATTGAGGCCTTTGTCTTTACTCGGTCTCCTAAGCGGTGCGCAAGCTTCTCCTTGAGATCTTTGGCAGCTTCGGTCGTCGTGGTGGCTACGACGCACGGTAGGCTGATTTCGGGCCGCAATGGACTTAGGGATTCATAAAAATCAACATCCTATTATTTAAAAAACGATTACATATTTGGGTACTACTATTAAAAAAAAAAAAAAAAAACTTACCCTGCATAAGGTCAAGCAGAATCTTAAGTCATGGCTACTGTCCCTCAATTATGAAGAAACAGAGCAAATTCTAGTAACTCTTTCGTAATACGAAGTCTACGCTATGAGTGGCACTCAACTTCACCATTACGCGCGATCCCAATCAATCTTTCCTAAACATTCAAATCAATTTACAGACACACTCAAACACACACACACATACACACAAACACGCACGCATGCACACTACACGCATACATACAATCACCATTACAGGCTATTTCTAACCATTTATTATTGTTTTGTATTATTTTAGTCTTTTTATTTATTTTTCTCCTTTGTTAATCTTATTGCATAAGTTTTCAATTGTATTTCCTCCCGGGAGAGGGCACTGGCTCTTGTAACACAGGTTAACCACCTAGTACAAGTGTCAGGGACTTCACACATTTTGTAACCATTTCGTATGTAATAAAGATTATTATTATTATTATTATTAAATACAAGACATTTTTACTTATTTGCATTTTTTACTATACTTAATATTTTCAAAAATATACAGCATTTATTTATTTAATGTATGAAAAAAACTATATTTCTATAAATAACTTCTGATTCTCAAGGGTTCTCAAAATACGGTTCGGAGCATTGAATTATGTGATTTTTTGCTTAATTATCAGCTTTATGTCGTGCTTCGATTTTCTTCGATTTCGGAGATATTTTTATTCTCTTTTGTGTTAATGTAAGAGGGTCTGAGTGGACTAGGCTATTTGGTAAATAAAATACATTTCAAACTAATCATCATCATCAGTCTCTGATTCTGTTCCTGTGCTTTTTACATTTACAAATTCAATATTTTCACGCTCATCAAAAAATGAAATCAAATCAGTTTATTGTATTCATCACCGTCGTCGTCAAAATTACCAGGTAATATCAACAAAGCTTTTGCATCTTCCGAAAGTGCTTTGTGTTTACGAATCATATTGTGTCTCTTGGTTGAAATGTGAGGGTCAAAACGAATTAACAAGTTATTCAGAATGTCTTGATTACTAGCCGTCCTGCTGAATTTACGCGAATGGTGTCAAACGTTTTCGTCAAACATTTTCACGAAATTGAATACACTATATAACAAACACACGTAAACTTTGCTGCGCGCCGATTGGCCGACGCGTTAATGGATATCATCGCGCTTATGAGTTTTGTCGTAAACAAGTGAATAAATAATCAGTTCATATGGTTTACCCATATTTCACACCACCCCTATGACGTCAAAACACAACAACAAAACTCATTTTTTTACCTATGGTTAAAAAATGAGTTTTGTCGTAAACAAGTGACGTCATAGGGGTGGTGTGGAATATGGGTAAACCATATGAACTGATTATTTCGTCTAATGTATTAAAATGTATTTAATTAAACATACAATTTTTTTTTTTCATACATTTTTTAGGATCTCCAAAATTACTAGAAATATCAGAAAATGTTACATAACATAAAATGTTTGTATTGATGCCTAGATGTCAGTAAGATATATTAGAATCATTAAGTCCCTTCTTCACGATTCCAGCCCACTGTGCGACGTCCTTCTCCCCATCGAAGTGCTTCACCACCCAGGTTGTCTTGCCCCAACCCAGGACTCCGTTGACCCACCTGATATTGAGTACCGCCTAATTTTCCTGTGATGCTGGGGTGTCTGAAGTCCCCAAAATGGACTGTACCGTTTCGAGGATCTTACCGTCCAGCATGATCTTGGTACATTTGGCGGTAACCACTATCGGGTCGTCGTTTAGTGTTTTAAATTTCAGTTTGCCTGAGCGCTGTTTCCTCCTCGTCCAGGGCTACAAAACCGCTCTTCGCGCTGTAGGCTGTCATGTACGACCCCGTCATTTCCCCTTTGATGACTTGAGATGTGACGTTGTCGTACACTGCTGCCTCTGCTTCCTCGAGTAGTACCCTTAGCAGTCCTTCTGTGTCTCTCTGGAAGGTCTGCAGTATCTTCCTGTATGTTATGAGATTGACCTCTCTGGTCGCTCTCACGACTGCTACGTACTCGAGGAAAGCGCTCTTCACGTGGTCCGTGGTGTCCGAATTCACTGCGAGGGTCGGCGGACTGACTCGTCCTTTTTAACCGACTTCCAAAAAGGAGGAGGTTATATGTTCGTCGTCGCGTATGTTTTTTTTTTTTTTTTTTATGTATGTCCACCGATTTCTCCGTCAATTGTGGACCGATTTTGAAAATTCTTTTTTTGTTTGAAAGGGTGTACTCTCGAATTGGTCCCATATAAATTTTATTAACTTTGCTTGTATAGTTTTTGAGTTAGCTACAAAAAACGTATTTTTTTCCCACTTAGTATGTAGATGATATGATAAGTTTCTGTCACTGGTAGCAGGTAGTGATATTCGAATGTGTGTGGGGTAGGTACCATAACTAAAAACTGAAAAATAAAAACTTTTTACAAAAAAAAAACAACCGACCTCCAAAAAAAAACACTACAAAGTGAAAAATAACTTTAATTTCGGAAGTCGGTGGCAAAAAATTAAAATACAAAACCCAAGACACCGACTTCCGAAATTAAAGTTATTTTTCACTTTGTAGTGTTTTTTTTGGAGGTCGGTTGTTTTTTTTTTGTAAAAAGTTTTTTTATAGCTCTTATTGGCGTAGGCTTCTGCATTGCAGGTTCTTAGCTTCTTTTTGAAGAACCTCTCCACTGGGTGGTCGAGCTAGTTGCGGGGCTCGTCGCGTTGGCTGTTGGTTGTCGAGGGGCTTTGAGGAAACTCAGAGTTTCCCCTCTGTCCTCAGCCGGCCAATAAAGGCAAGAATGAGGTGGGAGCTCCGTTCCTCTTCAGTGTTCGCTCCAGTCGGCCAATATTATTATTTATTGGCTATTGCTTCTTTTTACTATATTAATATAGATTTGACGTAAAGAAAAACGTGACTGGCGTGAATCAATCGAAACGATAAAGTTTTTCTTTCTTTATTTCCCTATTGTAGACAAAGAAAGAAAATATTGGCTTTCACAAATTCATTAGAGGCAGATGATCTTTATGAAAGGCTCTGCCTTGGAGAGAAGAAGTGATTGAAGCACACTAGACACGCCAAAGAAGTCTATACAGGGTGGGAGAAATCTATGCAGGGACATCGACGCGAAAACTTACCTTTAGGGTGACCAGATCTTCGTGGCCCCCGACAACAGGGCAACCGAAGGAACACGGGTGGGTTTTAGTCAGTAAGAGTCTGACACGCCCACCCGCTCCGCCCAGAGCGGGAGAAGTTATTTGATAACTTCGCACCCAAAAAAAAAAAGGGTGACCAGATCTGATTTCCGGTTTTACGGGACAACTGCATTGAAAATACGGTATTCGAGATTAAAATACGGGACAGGCCGTTTTTTTATTAAAAATCTACATTCATTTATTTTTACAAAAATTTTGGCACAATCAATTAAATAACCTATAAAATTGCTAAATTACTAATGAAAGACTTTAAAAAACAATGTTTAAATTTTTAAAACACAACAATTTTTATATTATCTGGAAAGGAAAATGTGAAATAATGAACTAAATAACCTTTACTTTTATTATTTGTGGGAATCCCCGAATATGCGTTTCGTTTTCAAACATAGACAATGTGTGAGTTGCCATATGTGTAAAAAAGTAAATGATTACTGCTGACGTAATCACCGTCTAGACCCCCCACCCCCATGTCATCAAAAATAAGCAAAGCATAGACCCCCCCTATAGTGCTTACGTAATACTTGAACGGTCCCTAATGTTGAAATTAATTGATTTACTTAATAATTTTTTTTGTGTCGTTTTCTTTATTTATATCATCTTATTATATATAAATCGTTATTTAATTATTATTTTTTCAGGAACTCCCAACATTTTTAATACAATAATAATGCGAGAATCGATAAGTTTCCGATTTAGTCAATCACTAGCGTATTGTAAAATAAATGGGTTTTGCACAGCACAACGATGTTTTTGTGTGAGTGAGTTCTACGGTGCATTGTAAATGCACGCTGTGTCTGATAGCATAAGGTTTATAATTTTTTAGAAGTAAAACAATCACTTCAATGTTATAATGAAAAATATAGTGAAAAAGTAACTATCGACAGTCTCTTAACATTAATTAAATTACTAACTATAAATTACTGAATTCTATTATAATTATCTTAAACTTTGGTGCTATGGATCCACTTTTTCATTTCGTTCAATTTGATTCGTCTCTTCTTTTGATTTCCGATCTGGTGGTAAGAGAAATGCAACAGCTAGTCCAGCTGAAACAATAAGATTAAAAATATGTTAATTGCGGGAAACTACTCCCGTTGTCAATGTTATAATTTCTGAAGCACTCCTATTACCATGTTTTTTTTGTAAATATTTAACTTTTAATTAAATAACTATTATATTATATTTCTATAAGCTTGGGGCTAAGTAATAACAACCGCACGGGTAGATCGATCAGGTTAAGCTACGCTTGCCGCGGTTGGTCTATGGATGGGTGATCATCTTTACATACCAAGACCCCTCCGTGCCTCGGAAAGCACGTTAAGCCGTTAGTCCCGGCTGTCTTTTGTAGATCTTTGATAGTCGTTACGGGTAGTTAGAAGCCCAAAAAGTCTGACAACCAGTCTCACTAAGGGGTATCGTGTTACCTAGTAACTAGGTTGTGGAGGTCAGATAGGCAGTCGCTCCATGTAAAATACTGGTATTCAGGCTGCATCCGGTTAGACTGGAAGCCGACCCCAAAATAGTTGCGAAAAGGCTAGGCAGATGATTATATTTCTATAAGCAGACTTAGTCATCGAAAGGAGCATTAAGTTGTGGCTTCTTTCATTACTAGTGCTTTTAGGCTTCAGTTCTTATTATTTTTAATTCTACTTACAGATAACTAGGGCGACGTATCCGCCTAACAAAGGCGTGCAGTAGTCTCCTAGCAGGCTGGCGATGATTTGCACGCTGAAGAAACCAGAGCCTCGACCTACCACCAGCGATAAGCACGTCGTCATACCTCTGTAATAACAATCACGGTTAATTAAATATTTTTATGTTCACAACTCCGGATATTTTCGTAGTCTTTGCACTCTGCATTTAAATTCAGGAAAGCGGTCGTATCATCGGGTAATTTATTAAGTCAATATAACAAGGACGCGCGACTTAAAAAAAAAAGAGAAAATAAGACGAAAGTACAAAAAAATAAAAACCTTAAGTGCGTAGGGTTCAACTCGACTAAATAAGTATTAACGTTCCCCAAGATCAATGTAACGTAGAGGAACATGAAAAACAACGCAATGCTCAGCATTGGGACTCTGACGAAGAACAGCATGACACCGCAAAGAGACGAAATAGTGAACACTAAGAGTGTTAATGTTTTTTTGCCAAGCGCCACAATGAATGATAAGAGGATTAATAGGGTTGCCGCGGATCCGGAGTAAATCATAGTTGCGTACAGCGCCTTCGGCTCGATACTGCCGGTGCAGTCTGCGGATTCCTGTGAAATAATGAATTTAAATTAATACTTTTCCTAGCTGATTCCGTTGGTTTCTATTATCATAGGTAATCCATAAATGTAAATTTTTAGGTTCAATGTGTTGGCAGCACAGAATAAGGTTGGTCTCTTTGGTTTATTTAGTGTTACTAGGTTTATTTTGTGGACTAGTATTTGATTTTTAAACTGAGTACAATGAGAAAATAATACATAATATTCAATCGGTTTGTTAGAGAACCGTTTATGCAACTTACAGTGCTATTAGAACGAGTCTGTATACTCTGACTCGCAACTTCGCAGAACGTGTGACCGTGGTGGTTCTCCGCGCCGGTAAAATATGCGTTTGTTATAGTTGGCACCCACATTGTATAGCCCGTTGCACTGGAAGAAAAGCAATAAAAAAAATGTTGACGATTCTCGGCCATGAATGCAGTTTATCGAAATTTTTGGAAATTTCTAGTTCGAAATTCCCACAAAGTTGCCGACTCTATGTAATAACTCAAAAAGAAAGGTAAAAAGAGGTCGCACAATTATTTAACGATGTATTAACAACTGAAGTTGTTAGAACATAAACAGACATACATAAACTCACGCCTTCTTCATAAGAGATTAGGCAGTGTAGCGGTTACATTGTCACATACGAACTACGCATCAAAGACATGACGTTACACAAATCCTGCATCGCGCAGTTAGAGTTTACCAAGCGATCGACATAGATACAAGATTTCAACTTCAAACCGATGCACAATGAGCAGTTGCCCGCCAGACACAACACCCGTCTGGTCGGAGGATCCTCCCTTTTCTATGGTGGATGAGTGAACTTTACACCCTGTTCCTCATGCCCCTAAAGCAGAAATTACAGAACGCCACTTGCTACGATCCTTGTCTACATACTCAATTTGCGTCGCTTACGTTCATACATCTGGTCATACACTCATGCTAGTAGCGAGTGCGACGCACCTGAAGAACATTACAAACAAGGTCACTATGTCCTTCGAGGGCAACATACCTATGACTACCTTTGCCAACATACCTATAATTACGACTCGCTCCTTAAATTCGTCTCCGTCTAAAGCTGAAAACCTTTTGCATAGTAGTGTGCCTAAATGTAGTAGCTTATTTAGCTTCGAGCATGTAACACCTCGTGATGTAGTTAATGTTTTTAACACACTCAAGTTTAAAAACACTGGTGATTATTGGAGCATCTCCATTACACTTTTAAGTAATGTAATAGACATCGTAGCCCCCTACCTAGCTGTTACTTTTAATAAATGTGTTGATTTAGGAACTTTTCCTGACCTCATGAAGAGTAGTAAAGTCATACCATTATTTAAATCAGGTTATAAAAATGACGCTGGCAATTTCAGGCCTATTTCTACCTTACCTGCATTTAGCAATATATTTGAAAAGTTAATACAAGCAGTTGCTAAGACATTTTAATTTAAATAGCCTCCTTCATAATGATCAATATGGCTTTACAAAAGGTCGTTCGACTACAGATGCGGGTGTTACTCTGCTAAAACACATATTTAATGCATGGGAGAATTCGCAAAATGCTATTGGAGTTTTCTGTGATCTCTCCAAAGCCTTTGATTGCATGCACCATGATACGCTTTTGCGTAAACTACGTCATTACGGTGTGCAAAACGAAGCTCTAAACGTTATAAATTCTTATTTACATATTAGGTTCCAATGTGTAGATGTTAATGGTGTAAAATCTTCCGGGCTACCAGTTCAGTTAGGTGTACCTCGAGGCTCAATACTGAGTCCATTCTTGTTCTTAGTGTATATTAATGAGTTACCATTCTATTTAAAGGGTATCTGTGAAGTTGTACTGTTTGCAGATGATACCTCTCTTATTTTTAAAGTAAACCGGAACAGACAAGATTTTGACGATGTAAACAGTGCACTCTCAATGGTTACGGATTGGTTTGTGATAGATAACCTTGTTCTCAAAGCCAAGAAAACGAAATGTGTAAAGTTCACCCTACTAAATGTTAGAAATCTAGGACCCAACATCGTCTTAGATAAAGAGGTGCTCGAAACTGTGAACTCGGTAGTTTTTATGGGCATAACAGTAGATGCCAAACTTCAGTGGGGCCCACATATATCGAGCCTAGCGGGAAGGCTCAGTTCGGCCGCCTACGCTGTCAGGAAAGTAAGACAATACACTGACGTTGATACAGCTCGGTTAGTCTATTTTAATTATTTTCATAGCGTTATGTCTTACGGTATTCTGCTGTGGGGCAAAGCTGCTGATATTAAAAATATATTGGTCCTTCAAAAACGAGCTGTTCGAGCAATTTACCAGCTAGGTGCCAGAGTTTCACTGAGAGATTTTTTCAAAGATATTGGTAACCTTACAGTGGCATCGCAATTCATCTTCGCCAACATTTTATATATTAGGGAAAAATATACACTTATACACTAAAAATAGTGATATACACAATGTTAACACTATAAATAAGGACAAACTACGAGCTCCCTTTCACCGGATTCATAAGGTTCATAACTCATTTGTTGGGCTCGGTATAGACTTTTATAACAAGCTACCCTCTTCTTTGCTACATTTGCCTTTTAATGCGTTTAAAACTAAAGTAAAATCCAACCTTTGTTCAAAGGCATACTATTGTATCAACGACTACATAAATGATAAGAATAGTTGGTCGCTGTGATTAACTCAAGACAATACTTATGTTCTTTCTCCAGAATTAGTTTACCTACTGACAGTTGTATGATTGTTTATTTATTTGAATTTATAAGTCAATTTATTTTTTTATTTTTTACTAGTCAATTTATTTTTATTTTATTTTATTGTTGACATAATCTACTCATTACAATGTTTTGTTATGAGTTGTATTGCAATTTGTGGTTAGCTAGCGACCTCGACAATTGATCACATTATTTTTTTTTGCCTGAGCAACCGGCAGCAAGTTTGTCATGCTCCCTTAGATGTCACTGCTTTCGGTAGCGTCGGGGGTTGGGTTGCCTCCTTCCCTCAAATATGGCGAGGGGGGTAATGGCTGATTTTTGCGTTATGCTCGTGAACGGGTGCTGCTTGTAGTGACTGCATGGTCGTCTTGCTGGTCATGGTTTTGTTATCGTAACTAGTAATCAACTGTTTATTTATTTTTTACCTCGATGGTCCTAGTTTATCATTTATAACTTCCAATTACAGCTTTAAATATCTTTATGTAAGCGGGCACGCCCTTTATGCCTGGAGGCTTTTATTTAGTTCTGTTTACGTTTAGTTTTTATTTTTTATTTCTGCTTGATGTTTTTGGTTGGTATATTGGCGTGTGCTAGCTGATATATGGCCAATAATTTATCATTTAAATTATGTTTTGTGTTGCGTAATGTAAATTATTTTGCATACTATTGTATAGAATCATTTTTTTTCTAACTTGAACAGACAGCTGTGCTGTTGGGGACTTTGTGTAGTGGTGAAGGGCGGGCGTTTTGGGGGACTGTCTTATGTAATTTTGACGTTCGAAAAGTGCTGATTCTCAGCCTAGTTTGAATAAATGACTTTTGAATTTTAATTTTGAATTTGAATTTGGCATCTCCTCCAGGCGTAAAACAAAAGCGTATTGTTAAAAATAAGCCGAAAATTATGAATGATGTTACACGCAAGCAGTAAAACTTACGTCATGTATGCAGTTAGCGATAAGTAGTAGAGTATGGCAGAGTTCTTCAATAGAGGAGGTTTGAACAGAGGGGCTGTTTGGTTCCACATCTTCTTCAGCACTGAAGTTTCAGAACTATCTACTGGGGGCTCCTCGAGACAGACTTGCTTTACCTGTAAAAAGAAGATTTTTATTTCCTTCACACAATATCGCTCATACTATTCTTGGTATTTACTTGCTCGAATCATTACTCTGTTTTTTGTATTGAACTAGGATTGCATGGTCTAAAATAGTCTATCATGCGAGCTAAGACAGGAACTTCAGACGGTTATTCAGTACCTACGTACCCTTGAAAAATTCAGATACTCACAGAATAGCTTCCTTTCGTAAAACCGGTGTTGCTCTTGAATATTGACTTAAAAACCTCTAAGGCCTCTTCGTTCTTGTTCTTACTAAGCAAAAACTTTGGGCTTTCTTTTAGGAATATGATAGACAAGATACCGAGTGCGCTTGGTATGCAGATGACTTGCAACAGCAGCCGCCACGGTCTGTACACAACGCCGAGCCAGGATATCTCGTAACCGAAGGTCTGCTTAAGTATTGGTAGTGCGAAAGCTGGGGAACAAATAAGTGTACTCAGTAAATTAAAAATAACCGCCCAAGTGCGTGTCGGACCACGCACAATGAAGGGTTTCGTAGTTGGGATGAATTTATCCTAAAAACAAACTTAACTTTGTAGTTGAAAAACATGTTCTCCCATATGGAATGTATGGGAAAACATGTTTTTGCAACTGTAAAGTTAAGTTGGTCGATTATTACTCGTTAACTTGTAGAGCCTACTTAGCTGTGTTTTCCTTTTAATTTCGTTATATAAACTACTGCTGTCATTTTTTTTTTCACACATCCAAAACCAACCATTTAGCTGGCAGGGTGGCACAATTGCGGCGATAAGACCCCTCTTTGAGGAGTGGCTTGAGAGACGCCACGGCGTCCTCACCTTCCGCCTGACGCAGGTCCTCACCGGACACGGCTGCTTCGGGAGGTTCCTGTTCAGGATAAGGCGGGAGGAAACACCCGGGTGTCACCATTGTGTGGATCGGCCTGAGGTCACGGTGGAGCATACGGTGGAGGTCTGCCCGGCTTGGGCGGAGCAACGCCGTGTCCTCGTAGAGGCGATCGGCGGCGGTGATCTCTCGCGTCCGGCCCTGGTTCAGGCCATAGTACGGAGCGAGAGGAAATGGCAGGCCGTCACCTCCTTCTGCGAAGCAGTAATGCTCGCGAAGGAGGAGGCGGAACGCGTGAGAGAGAGGCAAATTTCGCGCCCTCACGCCCCTAACCGCCGCAATAGAAGGAGACTCCCGGGGCGGGAATCGCGAGCCGATTTCCGGCCACCGTAGTCGCGGGCTTGCGGACGGTGAGCAATGGGTAGCTCGACGATAAGGACCAAGCCCGGGTCGATGGCGCGTTGTTTTCCACGCGCGCCTCAAAGAGATGTCAGTAGAATTGACGGGGTCCGCTAGGGCCAATGCCTGCCGGGGGTTCGAGGGTTTTAGCCAGTAAGAGTCTGACACGCCAAGTTATTTGATAATTTTCAACCCAAAAAAAAAACCTGAATCCAAAAATGGTTTCCACATACTCAAAATGTTTTAGAAGTACCTTTCCAATGATACCCCACACCATAGGACAGAAAAAAAACGAAAAATTTTTTTTTTTAGAGTACCTTTTTTTTGCATAATTTTGTTTTACCGCTTAATATATATATCCATGCCAAATTACAGCTTTCTAGTACTAAGAGTCCTGGCGCTAGACCGCGGACAGATAGACAGACAGACAGACAACCCTAAAAATGGTGGCCTAGGTGTTGTAAGCTGAAATATTTCACAACTACCATAAAAAGTTGCGGTCATACTGTAGGTATATATAGGTATCCAATTTTCCAAACGTGTGTAAACAAATAATGGCCTTACAGGTAGTGGTGAGTTGCGTGACCTGAGTGGCGCTGGCCATCAGAAACATGAACCTGCTGCGATGTCTGCTGGGCACACTCTCCGCCAGCAAGACGAAGCCAGCGGCGTTCGCTGCTGTAGAACTGAAACCGTCAAATAAAATAATAAAAAATAACTGTATGTACTAACATTCGTATGTGGTAATTTTTTTCGAGGATGGCGGTATCTCAGTTTAATGTGGAGGTACTTATACTTACTAAGTAAAATAGTTTTAACAATAGAAACTTACAATGAAGCAGAAAGAAACTTGAGAACGGTCAGCGATTCGAAGTTGGGTGCCATGGTTGATGCTAGGCTGAGGGCTAGACCGATTGGCATCGCGACTAGTAATGTTTTCCGGCGACCTTTGGTGTCAGCACACAGACCCCAAGGGTAAGACAATAGTATCACACCTGCAGAAGCAGAATATAGATCATTCATTTAAATAACAGGTAAAGGTGGTTGTTGAGTGCAAAATGGCAATGGGAGAGATAACTGCCAAGACAAACGAGCAGACAACACTTCTTACCTACGAGAGGTATCGCAGACAGCAGCCCTTGTTGTGAAGTGGTAAGCAACATATCACAGGCTATCGCCGGCAGAACCACGGATAAGCCAAAGATATCCACGTACATTGCAAGGATCAGCAAGCAGCAGGTTACCAGCATATGCACATTGTATTTGCCGAAACCTGGTAGAAAAGTAAGAAAAATGTTTGCAATACTTAAAAACTTTTGGGATTTTTGGAACGTATCTGTCAAGATGATATTTAATTTTTCTATAATTAAAAAATAAAGCAAATAAAGCATTCTCGCCACGGGTTGTTCTTGGGTAGCACGTGTGTTTAGGATTTTAGCTGTTTTTAAGTGATTTTTGATACTTTTGTGACTTGTTATTGTTTATGTGTGGTGTTCTTGTGTTTGTAACCAGTACCCTAATTGCGTAATACAACACAATCACAATTTGTTTCGATTTGAAACAGATTTCTAATACATTGCTTCATAAGTTGGAAAAAAAAATCTGTTCAACAACGAAAATAACGCAATGAATGTTGTTGAACTGTCAAAATGAAACAAATTTGGCAAAATTGTTTTCAAAAATAAGTTACGCAATTAAGGTACAGGTTTGTATTGTGATTGTCTAGTTTTAAATCTCGTTTTATCCAAGATGGATGAGAATAAACTCTCGGACCCTGACCCTCCAGATAATCCAAGTTCTTTAACCCCTTTTTCCCCGAATCCTCTTGCTCAATTTGCAGATGTTGTCTGTAGCATTAGACATGGAGGTAACACATTAACACCCACCCTTCCAAGCAAGCAACCAAAAAGTCAAATTGGTCGTATTAAGTACTCCGTAATGGATAAGTTACGTTGTCCACGTTTCCCGTATAGAGATTCAAACAAATGTTGGCACCACCTTACATCCCGTAAATTTTGGTTAGTTCCTTATGAACAACAACATTGCGAACATTATTCGTGGTGGTGTTAACAGAGTTGGTAGAAACCGTGTGTCTTTAGAGTTTACTTCCCCTCAGGACGGTAACTCTTTCTTGGTCAATAGTTTGTTGTCCAAATATAGTTATACTGCAACCATCCCTACATTTAACATCACAAGGATGGATTTTGTTATTGGTGTTCCCTCAGAAATTACAGAAGAAGAAGCCATAACCTATCTGTCTGTGCCCTCAGGGTGCGGACAAATACTAAAAGTCCACCGTATTAACAGGAAAACTCAAAGAGACGGGGTTGATGAGTGGAAACCCACTGAAATATGTGTTCTTACTACATTCGATGGACAAGTATTACCAAATAGGATTTACTGCTGTTACACATCCTTCCCTGTTGAGCAGTACATATACCCGACAATTCAATGCCGCAAGTGTTGCAGATTTTTGGACATGTGTCGAATCTTTGCAGGTCTAAACCACGCTGCAGTAAATGTGGCCACGATCACCCTGGTGATGGTTGCACCATTTCTGAGGGTGAGGCCTTCTGTGTGCTTTGTTCGGGTAATCATCATCATCATTTCAGCCGAAAGACGTCCACTGCTGGATATAGGCCTCCCCCAAACACCGCCACTTCGACGATTCTGTGCTGGTGCTTTTCATTTTTGGGGCGGGGGGGTATGCTATAATCGCCACGCTTGGCAGGCGGGTTGGCGATCGCAGTATGGTGTTAAAAATGCATAGAGAACGCTGCTGCCCATTCTCTAGTAAGTCCCTTAGTCGCCTTTTACGACACCCATGGGAAGAAATAGGGTAGTGCTATTCTTTAAGCCCGGCACCACACGGACTCGGTTCGGGTAATGATTTCGCTAATAGCAAGTCATGCCCCGAGCATGGTAGACAGAAAGCCATTAAGACTGTTATGGTTGAAAAATGCATTCCTTATGCTGAGGCTAACAAAATTATCCCTACAGCTTCCCGCAATTATGCCAATATCACGAAGACCCCAATGACTCAGTCATATCGCAAAACTGTGACACCTAAACCCAGGTCCCATGCCCCCCTCTCCCCATCTTATGACAAAGCTTCTGATTAGTAGATAGTTAACTCTCCACAACCTTCACAGCCTAATGGCTGCGCTCTTAATTATAATAATGTTTCTCCAAATAATACCATTTCTGTTATTGAACTCCTTATAAAACTTCTACCCTCTGTTATTTCTTCTTTTTATTCCAATTCCCAAACACCGTCCAACGTTGCCGATCAACTTATTTCTCTTCTTCAACAAATAAAAAATGGCGTCTCGCCAAGTATTCCTTCTAAAGATGTCACAGATTTTTGCAATTTTGTTATAAACGAAACTGAGCATAAATTCTTGCATACGTTGGGCAAAAGCGGTTTTTACTACAGTAAGTGGACATTTGAAGATTCGTTGTTTGAGTAGATGATGATATTCTGTAGATCCTAGGCTGGTACCTATTCTCAAAGTTTTTATTGATTAATGTTTACTATGTTAACATATAATATACACAAACATATTTACAACTAACTACTATATATATTATGTACAAGTATGTAAAGGAAAAAGTTAAAAATAAAGACATTGACATAGAGCTCATTGGGCGTCAAAAAATTCGTCCGCATCACTGTCAGCGGGTAAAGTGCCCAAAAGGCTGGCAGCATTGCCACGTTGGATGGCAATGCTGATTCTTTGGCCTAAGAATTGGCCAGCCCTCTGGTCACGTAAAGAGTCGACTAACCGCTTGGCGATGTCCCGGAATACTCGGTGAGCACTCGGACCCCGTGGCCCTAGTGTTTCAACCCCAAACGGCTCAAAAATATAGCTACCAGTAAGCTTGCTATATTTGCGCTGTTTGAGGTTTTCTGCACCTGCAGCACTACAGCCCGCAGTGCTAGGAAGATGAGATGGCGCAAGGGTGTCGAGACAGGTTACATCTGTTATCATTGATCATTAGTTAACATTCTGTAGATTGGATTGTTATTTTGTGTTGTTTTAGTACCATTTTAAGGATGTATAACTGTCGGACATTAAGTACTGATGTTTTTTTTACAGATGATCTGTAAGATAGCAAAAGTGTTTTCTATTAACTTTTAGCACTGATCTTTGGGCTCTTTCCAATTGTATCATTGAGGTAATGCCGACTTCACCCCATACTGTAATGTAGTAGCAGAGAACTGACTCACATTATGCCACACATACACCAAGTGCAAGATCTTTTTGTTGGCCGAGTTACGTAACAGTTTCATTACGTACGTGAATCAGTTTTCTGATTCGCTTTGCTACTAAGTTTATATGGGGTCTGAATGAAAGATGTTGATCTAGCAGAACCCCTAAGTATTTTTTTATTTCCTCACAGGTGCAAGGGACTGTGCAGCAAGTAGAAGAGTGGATTATAGGATGTAAAGGAAGTTTAGGTGCTGATGAAAGTTTTGTATGGAAACAGATGTAGTTAGTTTTTTTATATTTAGAGACAGAAGGTTAAGATCGAGCCATTTTTTTACTAATTAAGCCATTTTGGGCTTCTTCGCGGACTGTCTCCCTAGATTTACTGTGAAAAATAAAAGCCGCAGCATAGCAGATGACTTCTGCATTTTGGGTAATGGCGTGATGAGTATAATTAATATAGATGATAAATAGTGTTGGGCCCAGGACACTACCTTAAGGCATTCTTAATTCTACGCTGCTTTGACAACTGGTGGTATCCCCAATTTTCACACATTGTTTTCTGTTAGTAAGGTAGGTCTCAAACTATTTAAGTGGCAGTCCTCTAATACCAATCGACTCGAGCTTTTTTAGGAGTATGGGAATGGCAACGGTGTCGAAACCTTTTGCGAGGTCTAAGAATATTCCTATGCATTTTTCATTTTCATCTAAATAAGACGTTATAAGGTTGGCTAAAAGACTTACTGCATCTTCTGTGGATTTTCCCTGTCTGAAGCGAAACTGCTTGTTGGATGATAAATTGTTGGAATCTAGATATGAAGTGAGTCGTTTGTTAACAATTTTTTCTAGAATTTCGGAGAATATTGTTAACAGAAAAATGGGTCTGTAATTAGTTGGGTTTTGTTTTGAACCGCTCTTATGAACAGGAGTGACCTGTGTTTCTTTCCATACGTAAGGGAATGTGCCTGAGTCTAAGCTAAGGTTTATAATGTGGGTTAGTGGAATTATGATTTCGGATTTAATTTCTTTGATAAGAGTTGATTTAAAATTATCCGAGCCTGGGGCACTGTAATTTCTCAGATTTGTGAATATTTTGTCTATCCCAAAAACATCAGTAGGTTGCATAAAGAAATTTGTGTTTAGAGGTTCTCCTAGCTGTATTTTGTTAATAACTGATTCCTGGATTTCATTAATGTCTGCGAGAATTTTACTGGCTAGGTTTTTGCCAACAGAGGAGAAGTAATCATTGCAGTTGTTCATTTAAATTTGAGCCGATGATTCGCTTTTACGTAGTTCATTAGGGTTACTTCTATTGTTCGTCTGTTCACTAATATTTCTGATAGCCTTCCATAAACCTTTAAAATTGTTTTTGTTATCTTCTAATTTTTTACTGTCGTGTTCGCGTTTAAGCCTGTGTACAATATTTGTAAAGAAGTTCCTGTAATGATTGTAAATTAGTTTTTTCGTTTGGTCATTAGGGTGTTTATTTGATTCACGATGAAGTTTGTCCCTGTGATTCCTACATCTGATAAGTCCGGGAGTAATCCAGGATTTTCTAATGTATTTAGATCGGCTACATGTCTTTTCTACCGAATGTTTTTGTACTGTACTAATTAACATGTTGTGGAATTCATTGGTTGCGTTATTTATGTCTATTTAAGACACCACTTCAGACCAGTCTACTTCTTTAAGTTCCTCTACCAATGCAGGGATTTTTTTTAAATTTAAACTGCGTTGTTGATATTTTCAACCGGTAGGCATGAGCAAGTTGTAACCCATCATTACCATACGATGATCGGTGATATCAATATCACAAATTAAACCTATAACAGTTTGATATCTTGATTTAAGGAATATGTGATCTAAGCATGAGTTAAGCTAAGACGAGGTGGTTTTGAAATAACTTGCTGCAGTCCGTGTTCAGACATTAAAAATAAATAATCCGACTTTGAAACGTCTGTCGCCGATAAAAGATTGACATTAATATCTCCGGTCTCAACAATTGTTTGATGTTTGCTTATTGAGGTGAGTACTTCACCCAGCGAGGTAATAAAGTTATCCGGTTTGCGTGATGGAGATCGGTAGATAGCAATTACAGAAATGCTGTTAAACAGTACAACTAAAAGAGATTCAGCGTCTTGAAGCGGAGGTTCTGAAACTGTCGCGTTCCAGCAATCTCAAATATAGGTTACAATTCCTCCCCTCTGGTTAAGGTTATTTACTGTGTAGTATGAGGTTTAACCTTCAATCTGTCCAATTAAAGAGCCATCTGATAACCAGCATTCCGTAAGAACAATAACGTCATACATGATATTAAGCCGTGGTTGCCGTGTTGCCGTAATTGCCGTACTATTTTTCAGTAGCGTCATTATTCATCATTTTCAAAAGACAATGTAGACTCTCTTACAATATACCTACGCTACCTACGTAAAACTTATCTGCGAAAGTTTTATTACCATCCAAAGTGAGAATAATTATATAAATATCACGAGTGCGTTAATTAACATTAGAAGAACAATTTAATTATATAGTTATTATTATTAATTAAATAAAAGCTTTAAATTAAATTACATTTTTTAAATTAAATTACATAATCACTAATATAACAGTATATAACTAAAAGAAGTACAGTTTAAATTATAATATTATAAAGGTTATTGATATAATATGATATTATATCATGTCTTTATTGTGATATTTTTTTACTGTAAATCTAATTTTTTCTTACATAATTATATTTTTATTATTTCCGAGTGACTTTTTTATTTTTGAAAAAATAAAAATGTTATAGTGATTATGTAGAGTTAATTTAAAATTATTATGTTGATTATATTTTTAAGAAAATTACCTACGCAAAACCAAAGATTTTTTCATTTTTAGACAATTTTTCCAAATCTCCACTCATCTTAAAAAGTGCCCCTTTTGCGAAGTGCACCAATTGAGAAGTGCACCAGTTGCGAAGTGTGCCATATGAGAAGTGCACCAGTTGCTAAGTTCACCATTTGAGGTGTACAAGTTGAGATGTGCACCAAATGCGTCAAACCCGTTAGGTCGTTTCTGCTAAACTACGTCCATCACATTGGTACTTGCTCAATAGCTCATGCCTTGTGGATAAGATTCTAGCTAGTCATCAAAGTGTTAACTGAAACGATTTACATTGTTTGGATCATTTTAGCCGAATGCAAATTCGGTTTGCTTTTTAACCGACTTCCAAAAAGGAGGAGGTTATATGTTCGTCGCGTATGTTTGTTTTTTTTTTTTTTTATGTATGTCCACCGATTTCTCCGTCAATTGTGGACCGATTTTGAAAATTCTTTTTTTGTTTGAAAGGGTGTGCTCTCGAATTGGTCCCATATAAATTTTATTAACTTTGCTTAGATAGTTTTTGAGTTAGATACAAAATACGTATTTTTTTCCCACTTAGTATGTAGATGATATGATAAGTTTCTGTCACTGGTAGCAGGTAGTGGTATTCGAATGTGTTTGGGGTAAGTACCACTTGACAACAAAAAAGTGAAAAATAAAAACTTTTTACAAAAAAAAACAACCGACCTCCAAAAAAAAACACTACAAAGTGAATCGGAAGTCGGTGGCAAAAAACGAAAATACAAAACCCAAGACACCGACTTCCGAAATTAAAGTTATTTTTCACTTTGTAGTGTTTTTTTTTGGAGGTCGGTTGTTTTTTTTTGTAAAAAGTTTTTATTTCGTAAATTAATTTATCAGAAACGATGCATACAATTTAAGTAGTTTTAGTTGCATAAAAAAAATATACTTGTTTCTGTGTAATTTAACTGAAACGATTCAAAGTGTTTTGAGATAACTCTGCTTTATTAAATTTATACCTTCTTTTTTCAAGTTGGTTTTATTAAAAACGACTCAAGCAGTCTGGGTTATTACAGTGGTTTGTAAAAAAATACACAAGTGGATTGGTTCCCATCCCATCATCAAAAAATCCACCTTATCTTTGTAGTATCAGGGTTCTTTTTTGCTGAGTGAAAGAACCAAACTTTAGGACCTCTTTGGCATGTTTATGTAAAACTCATTTTTGACCATAGTGTAGGTGTGGGTGTGCGGGTTGAGTCCATATTAAGAGGGCTTATACTAAAAGTTGGCAACGTCGCAAATAGCTGTCAAATATTTACCTGTTTTGATTAATTTGGCAATATTACTGTATGGAAACATGAAATGTGGCTAACTAGTGAACTAAAATATTGATTATGAAATGCAATAATTAATATCGTAACACCGAATATTTCGTTTTAGATGTAAAAAAAGCATTTGGAAACATTCCAAGTGCCTTTTTTACACCTAAAACGGTTACAACATCAAATTCAGTGTTATAATTGCAATTCATTATTAATATTCTAGTTCGCTAGTTAGCCACATTTCATGTTTCCATACAGTAATATTTCCAAATTAATCAAAACAGGTAAATATTTGACAGCTATTTGCGACGTTGCCAACTTTTAGTATAAGCCCTTTTAATACAATCTTGTAAAAAGCACTTACCAGTAAGGTCCAAAGCTTCCTCAAACCTGCTCTCCTTCGAATCGTTGTCAGTTTTGACGAACGCCATTTTTTTATAATTTTACAGCAGTTCAATTTTTATTTCTTACATTAGAAACATTGATGCGTGGTTTTTCCACCAGATTTTATTAAAATATTGTATAAAAAAGGTATGTACAATTATGATTTCATTTTCAATTTTTAAATGACTATCCCAACATTACTTTTACTTTTTTGGTAGTAACTACAAATAAGGTATAAGCTATAATTTTAATTTAAATGGCCTTGTATCAATGATAGACTGATGCGAATACAGTAAGTGTTTGGAACCGGTGCGCGCCTAAATATAACTACAAATACTGATAGGAATATCACGCGGAGATTGTATTTGAGATGGGTGATAGAACGATGTTCTTGTGAGATAATTTATTGTGACTTGCAATAACTAATGTTAGAGGAATCAAATATCACCGTGAAAGCATAGGTGAAGTGAGCTTGATGTGAGCTGTCATTTCACCAGACTGACATTATTGACAGCTCATTTCACCTAAACGCGGTTAGCAGCCGTGTAGCTAACCCTTAAGTTTTCACGGTGAAGGGCTTGCTACACGGCTGACAACCGCGTCCCAACAGAGGTGACCTTGGTGGTTTACAACCGTGTAGTTGGTGGTACGACCAAATTTCAAACAGCTCTGCCTGTCGCCAACCAAGGTCACCTCTGTCGGGGATGCGGTTGGCAGCCGTGTAGCAAGCCCTTGAGATTTTCAAAGAATACTTCAGCAGGGGCGGAGCCTAACATCGCACCACCGTGACGCATAATCACGTGAGCGGTGGGACGAGAGATCCGCCAGCAGCCGGTGGCAACAACGAATGGCGCGTGGCGCGGCATTCACTTTTCTTGTGTGGCACTCGGACGTGATGGACGTATTAGTTGTGGCTATTGTGATTAGGTTGCTTTAGAATTTAAATCGAACGTCATATATTTCTTTGTTTAAAAATAAACTCCATTTCTGATTTAGAATATCAGAAGTGGGATGAAACATGACGCCTTACTTGCTGTCGCTTCCTTCGTCAAAGATTTATTTGCAGATAAATATGGTAACAAAAGTTCTTACAATGGTAGATGACAGTAGCCTAACATCTTTAATCATAACATTATGACATGCAAATTTTTGGTTTACAATTACATCATTTTAATTTAAACTAAAGGAATTCTTTTATAGTATAGAAGAAATTTTCAATTAACCAACTACTTACGTAAAGCCCTTCTGAAGCTGACTATTGAGAGTTCTTTAATTTGATTAGGAATCTTGTTATGAATATGAATACACATAGGATAGCAACTTCTCCCTTATAGTTCTGTTTTCATTCTAGGAATAATTAATCTGTTAGGATATCTAGTTTTGAACTTATATTTATCTTTCAGTTTTTCAAACATTTCAGGGTGAGATTTGGTAAATTGACATACTTCCTCAACATAAATACCAGTTAGTGTAAGTATTCTAAGTGGGTCTACATTACAAATCGCACACATATACCTCTTTTGTGCGATGAAAGCTCTTCTGAGATGCACCGAGTTTCCTCATACCAGTATACCATAACGCAGTATTGAACCAAAATAATTATGCATGATAAGCCTGTAATGTGGCTTGTCTACTTGTTAGGTTAGATAAACGCCATAGAACATAAGGAAACTTACTGAGTTTTCTACATATCTTATCAATATGATTAATCTAGGAACACCTCGCATCTAGATCTATCCCAAAAAAAGTCATACTATCTGATTGTTGTATTTGTTTATCTTTATAAGTGATGTTTAAATCCATTTTATTTCAGTTTCTGTTACGAAATTGTATATATTTTTGTTTTATCTATGTTAGGTTTAAGGATATTATTTTCCATCCACGTTATTACTTTGCTTATGGCACTATTTATTTCCTCATTATAGTTTTCTTTATTTTTAGGGATAATTACGGCAACGTCGTCTGCAAAGAGTATGCAAGGATGATCAGTTACTTCTGTCAGGTCATTGATATACATCAGAAAAAGTGGGGGGCCTAAAATACTGCCGTGTGGAACGCTTGTGCAATTTTTACCTAATTTGGATTTAAATGACAGTTCACCGTTTTGATTCGGTTTATCCACAGTAATTTCTATAAATTATGGTCTGTTTGTACGGTAACTTTTTACCCATGTTTTTGCTTCACCGCATATTCCATATTTATTACATTTTTAGTAGTAGCTCATGCGATATAAAGTCAAAGGCTTTTGACATGTCAAAAAATACAACAGCTGTCGGGATTTTCTGGTTAATATTTTTAGTAACTATGTTAATTTTATTAAATGCCGCTGTAGTTGTCGATTTCCTTTTTTGGAATCCATGCTGTTCATGTTTCAAAATTTGGAACTTATTGATAAAATTTATTAATGGTGCATGCATGGCCTTTTCGTAAACTTTCGCTAAAATAGGCAAGAGAGCTATCGGCCTTTTTATATATTGGTTGGAACCTCCTGACAATGCTGCGCATTCTGAATCAAGCCTTTGATCCAGCTGCCCAACGAGAGCCTCCTTAGGGCTATTACGCACTGTCGACTAGTCGCCGGCGACTCAGTTGTCGACGACTGTAATATTGTATAGTTTAAATAGGTGTTTACGCACTAGTCACCGGTTGCCCGGGCGACTCGGCGACTCGCCGCGCAGTGGCGACGCACAGGCAACTGCCGGTCGCCGGCGACCAATAGGAGCACGGTTTCAAATGAAAGCATTCTCACTGCGAGCAACTGTCGTAACGACCGGACGGCCGCGCACAATGAGTTTTGACACGGATAAATTTATATCGGAAATACAATCCCGAAAAGCTATTTGGGATTTACAAAGTGAGGAATATGCTAATCGGGATTTGAAGAAAAAACAGTGGGAAGAAATAGTGGAGTTATTTGGAGGTGAAGAATTATCAGACGAAGAAAAAAAAAACTCAGGTAAGTAAGAAATGCCATTTATTTTTTATTAATTAATACTGCTCATCTGCCAAGATAATTGACCCTCAGTTGTAAAGTAATCAGCAAATACATCTCTGTATGATGCACCACGTCGCGTAGCTCTTTGGAAACCGTTTGGGACTTCTTCAAAGCCAGGAATGCTCAGGGTATCTTCAAATTTATATCCGTCTCTTTCTCGGACATAGTTGTGAAGAGCGCAACATGTTTTGATGATGCATGATACTAGATCTAAATTCACGTTGATAGGTCTGTGAAAAATCTGCCACTTGTTTGCTAATATGCCGAATGAACATTCAATATGGCGTCGTGCACGAGAAAGCCTATAATTAAATATTTTTTTCTTTGTTGTTAAATTTGATCCACCGAACGGTCGCATAATTTTGTCAGTTTGTCCAAATGCTTCGTCACCCACAATAACAAACGGTACTGGTATAGGGTTTGTCGATGAAATGGGCTTAGGTTCGGGTATTTGCAAATCATTGTTCATTAGCTTTTGATAAAACGTTGAATTTGTAAATATAGTTGAATCGCAATCCTTTCCATAGGAACCAACGTCTATGTATATGAACTTATAGTCAGAGTCACAAATGGCAAGCAAAATTACAGAAAAGAAGTGTTTGTAATTATAACACAATGATCCACTGTTGTATGGTTTTATAATTCTTACATGCTTACCATCTACGGCACCTATGCAATTTGGAAAATTGGCCCGTAAATGAAAATCTTTTGCGATTTTTAACCAATTTTCTTTTGTCGGTTGCGGTAAACACGTCTTTTAGTACAACCCATATAAAATGACAAACTTCTCTTATTATTTCAGCTATAGTTGAAATCCCAAGTCTGTATGAGTAATGTAAATCTACAAATTTACAACCGCTTCCAAGATATCTGGAATTAAAAAATAATTTAAATATATACATTATTTACAGGTCATTCACTTCAAAAGAAATGGAAAAATATAAGAAGCTGCTTTTCGCGAGAAGTACGAAGATTAAAAAATACTAAAAGCGGATCTGCTGCTTCCCATAAAACTCCCTATATTTATTATAATCAGCTGTTATTTTTGAAGAATACCGTTGGTAATTTGAACACAGAGAGTAACATTGCTGAACAAGAACATTTGACAAATGATCAAGAACCTTTAGAACCTTACTCGAGAGAAAATATAGTCGGAAGAAAAAAGAAAAAAACGTCAGATGATGGCACAAGCGAACTGTTAACCACATTAAACAAGTGTATTGAAACTCGCAAAAATAAGGAGGATATTTTGGAACAAGATGAGGACAGAATGTTCCTGATGTCCCTATTATCATCATTTAGGGCAATTCCGGAGCACAAAAAGTCAGCTGCGAAAATTCAATTAATCAGTGTAATCGAATCATTCCGATCCTCTACTCAAAATAATATATATCCAAACACAATGTGGCGAAATTTTAATGAGTACGAGTATGAGCTTGGTTACTTCACACCGTAGGCCGGGCGTTCAACAGCACCAAGTCAACAATCACGCCCTGAAGCACAACATTATTATACGCTACCAACTTCAACTCCTTCAGAACGTGAACGCCCAGAGTCGCGATTTTCTACTGTCACTTCAAATACCTCGCAAGATTCTGACATTTTGGATCTATTTTGAATATTTCCTTTTGTTGTGCGTTCGTTTATAATATTGATTTCATTAAGTACTTTAAAAAAATACATGTTTTATAATTGAATCGTTAATGTTAATGTTTTTTAATTGTCATCGAAGAGTAGAATTACAGATAGTGTCATCCACGAAGACGCGCCCCACTCTTTGTTCAAATGCATGTGTGCTATCTTCCGCATGTGTTAAACATCTGTCGATACACGCTAATTATCGATGAATGCAAACGCACACTAATAGAAATTGACTAATCAGGAAAGAGTATTATGAACAGCACGAAAGATGCTCTATTTAAATTTAATCGCGCGTCTTCGTGGATGGCATTATCTGTAACTCTAAACACACTCCCGGACACATCTATCGGCCCACCTTGAGTTTTAAGTTTTGACTGGAGACCAGCTAAAAATAAATGTTAGGAGGAGCAATAAGTTTTTGCAGGTGTGAAGCTGATTTACTGGCCATCGTTTTCGTAAAAAACTGCATAAAAACTTATTGCACCACTTAACATTTATTTTTAGCTAGGGATTGTCAACACTTTAAACACTAGGTTTGGCCGATAGATGTGTCCGGGAATGTAATGTAAATTGTGTTAAAATCCCGTAAAAAATAAATGTTAGGAATGAATTTTATTTGAATTGTCACTTACCTTAGTGTTATAAAAAGTTTTTCTTCCGGAGAAATACATGGTCGCATATTTGTATCTATGCCAGTTATATGTGGTTTTAGAAGACACAATAAGTCATCAAACGAACTCACAGACATTCTTGTATAATTAAAAAATTTACGAGGATATTTTCTAACGTCTTCATAAAATATTTTAAACATTCCCTTTGACCTCCGTTCTTCTAACAAAGGATGCACCCAATACTCTTTTGATTTTTTTTTATTTTTCTTTCTTTTTATAATTAGTAGCGCCGCTACTATTGCAAGTTCTTCAACGTCCATTCTGCACGAATGTACTTGGAATACTGTCGCTCGGCTCGGTCTCCGGCCCTGTTTCCCATGTTTCGGTCGCCGAGGGACTGAGTCGCCGGCGACTAGTCGACAGTGCGTAATAGCCCTTAGGTGTTGGTCGACGCTCTTGCCGATTAAGCTATTGACTGTCACGACTATTGGCACAATTATCGCTGAGTCCACATCCCACATGTTAACAACCTCGCGAGCCAAGTCAAGATATTCAATTTGTTTATCTTTCTCGGCTTTCACGAGGTTCTCGTCATGCGGTACCGTTATGTCAATAATCAATTATTATTTCTATTTAAATATCTCGGGGCCTTAGAGTCCCGGTCTTTTGAAAGGCGTACGTGGGGCCGAAGCCAATTTGCAGAGACCCCTTAGACAATTTCATATGGAATGAGGCACCAACCGAAGATTATCCCTGTATGAACTATGCAAGTGCACCCAAGGACAACCCCCGGGGTTGGTGCAGGACTATTGCAGAACATGAAAACAAAACATATTGGGTTATGGGTTTGGGTGGCTATAGTGGATTTGCTACCTTGAACTATGGAATAACTATATCCCTGCCTGATCAATGTTATGTACTATATAAGGATAAAATGGCAGGGGGTGACTTGCACACTCAATAATGGGCCCCCAAAAACTGTCGCTAGCACATAGTGACATAGCGACAAGGGGGCAACATGTCCTGAGGTGCTTGAGGAGTGGAGAGGTATTCCACGGCTTTCAGAACAATCCCAAAGCCCGGAAGATGGTCAAGATCCCTACGAGCACTTACTGGAATACTTCCTTCCTTCGAACACGTTTGCTCTTGTGAATCTCCACTCAAGCCGGCCAATTAAGGCAAGAATGAGGTGAGAGCTCCGTTCCTCGTCAGTGTGCACTCCAGCCGGCCAATAAAGGCAAGCTAGAGGTGAGGAACAGGACTTCTCCCGGGAGATAGGGTCCGTGGGATCGCTACTGCCCAACAGCTCGCCACATGCTACCCTGTGGGTTTTTGTATATCTCTTGGTCTGGCTCTCCATCCTAGACCTGTTCTGGCAAAGTCATCTCTACCGGCACAGACCTAGAGTTCGGAGCGCGCAAGCCCCACCACGACGTAATCGTAGAGATACGGCGGTGGGGATATTATTATTAGTTGTGGCTATTGTACATAATTAGGTTTCTTTAGAATTAAAATCGATTGTTTTTAATATTTCTTTGTTTCAAAAAATTTACTCTACTTCTGATTTAGAATACTAATTTACATGGCTATTTAGACTGTACATACACTGACTATTTTGACTCCTTACTCCTATTAATATTTTCCACATTTTGGTTTTCATCAGAATATTATGAAGAGGTATAAGTGATGTATGCAATCAAAACGGAATCAATCCAAAATTGTTTTTGTAATGTAGATTTTTCTAATGGCCTAACCTACAATGTATTTTTTTTGGAAATAAAACAACAAATAAATTTAACATTCGAGCTTATATTTATAATTAAAATACAATGAGAAAGTACTTAGTACCTATAAATTAATGTATCGACAGTCTCTTCACAATAAAATTAAACTAACGGTAATTATAATAAACTATTAAATTTTAAACTTTGGGACTATCAGGCTCATCTTTTTCATTCTGGTCTCCTTTTGATTTTGGATCAGCTGGTAAGAAAGCTGCAGCAATTAAACCAGCTGAAACAAAAATGGTAAGAAATTAGATTTTTCAGTTGGCAACCAGTCCTTTTAATAAATACTACAGCTCAACAAAAATGAACACTTTGTAGGTATATCTTATTATACTTACACATGACTAAAGCGACATAACCACCCAACATGGGGGTGCAGTAGTCTCCTAGCAGGCTGGCGATGATTTGCACGCTAAAGAAGCCAGATCCTCGGGCTACCACCACCGACAAACACGTCGCCATGCCTCTGCAATAATAGGTAATTGAAGTTAGTAACGGGTTTACCTGGTGTTTTTCTATGGTTGCATTCAGAATTTGGCGTTTTTCGTACTCCAGATTAATGTATAATTTCATATACACATTTGAATTAATGTATAATTTCATATACACATTTCATCAGGGAATGTTGATCTTAAAAAGCCAAGAGCCTTTAATCGTGGTTGCTTAGGGGTCAAAAGAAACACATAAAAATAAAAAAAGTTACAAACCTTAAATGCGTAGGGTTCAGTTCGACCAAATACGTATTAACGTTGCCCAAAATCTGTGCAACGTACAGGAACATGAAGAATAGCGCTATGCTCAGCATTGGGACTCTGATGAAGATCAATAAGACTCCACAGCATGAAGATACAACGAACACTATGATAGTTATGGTTTTCTTGCCAAGTAGTCCCACGACGAAAGACAGAAAGATCATTAGTAGAGTTGATACGCCGGAGTAAACCATGGTGGCGTACAATGCCCTCGGCTCGATACTGCCCGTGCAGTCTGCTGATTCCTATAAGAAAAACATAGAAATATTAATTTTGTTAATTATTTATTTGGGTTTCATAAATAAATTAGAAATGGTAGTTTTTTAGGTCAATGCTTTGGCAATACTGGATTTAATGTTACCAGTTTTTTTTCCTCACAATGTTTTCCGGCAACCCGCGGCGCGGCGTGGCACTCGGCGGCCGGTTAGCCGGACTGAGAGATGTTTCTCGACGGCATGTGAAGTCAAGTCAGAGGCCTTTGGGCGGCTTTAAAACTCTGACACCAGTACGCTAATTGCATAATACACAATCAATCACAATTTGTTTCGATTTGAAACAGATTGCTAAACCATTGCTTCATAAGGTGGAAAAAAATCTGTTCAACAACGTAAATAACGCAATGAATGTTGTTGAACTGTCAAAATAAAACAAATTAGTCATAACCGTTTACGAAAATAAGTTACGAAATTAGGGTACTGGTTTGTCACTAACCACACGAAAAGAAGTTTTTTTTGTGAACATTTTATTGTATTTTTGATAAACTGAGAACATACGATTATAGAGCATGACGAACTTGCTGCTGGTTGCCTGAGCAACCAGCAGCAAGTTCGTCATGCTCCCTTAGATGTCACTGCTTGCGGTAGCGTCGGGGGTCGGGTTGCCTCCATCCCTCAAATATAGCGAGGGGGGTAATGGCTGATCATTGAGTTATGCTCGTGAACGGGTGCTGCTTGTGGTGACTGGTCGTCTTGCTGATCATTGTTTTGTTATTGTTACTAGTAATTAACTGTTCATTTATTTTACCCCGATGGTCCTAGTTTATCATTTATAACTGCCAATTACAGCTTTATGTAAGCGGGCACGCCCTTTATGTCTGGAGGCTTTTATTTAGATATTTAGTTCTTTTTACGTTTAGTATTTTTTATATTTTAAATATTGCTTTAGTATAGTTCTCGATGTTTTTGGTTGGTATATTGGCGTGTGCTAACTGGCATATGACCTATAATTTATCATTTGAATTATGTTTTGTGTTGCATAATGTAAGTTATTTTGCATACTATTGTATAGAATCATTTTTCTAACTTGAACAGACAGCTGTGCTGCTGGGAAGTTTGTTGCGCCACTTCTTCTTCCCAGCTAAAGGCACTAGGAAGTGGTGAAGGGTGGGCGTTTTTGGGGGACTGTCTTATGTAATTTTGACATTCGAAAAGTGCTGATTCTCAGCCTAGTTTGAATAAATGACTTTTGAATTTTGAATAGACAGGCAGTGATTTCGAGTAGTGAGAACTTTATCTTTAACTAGCTGCACCCCACGGTTTCACCCGCATAAGTCTCGATCCTGTGGGAAAAAAAAAAGTATCCTATGTTCTTTTCCAGGGCATCGTCTATATACATGTGCCAAATTACATCCAAATCCGTTCAGCCGTTTTAGCGTGAAGGCGTAACAAACAAACTTACTTTCGCATTTATAATATTAAGGATGGTATTTTCAACTTACAGTGCCATTAGAACGGGTGCTTGTACTCTGACTCGCAACTTCACAGAACGTGCGACCATGGTGGCTCTCCCCGCCAGTAAAATAAGCGTTTGTCATGGTCGGCACCCACATTGTGAAACCTGTTGATCTGGAAATAAATTTATTTAAAATATAACGTATTCTCTTAATAACTAGTAAGTATGGTGCACCACGTTTTACGGGACAGTCCCGTTAGCAAAGTTGCCAACTCATTATATTACTTAGTATAAAAATAGGTTAATTATTTTACACAATATGCCTTTGGTGTGGGATGTAACGTGTGTCGACACCCTTGCGCCATATGTTTGAGCCATTTGGGGTTGAAACACTAGGGCAGAGGTTCCTAACCTTTTCAATATTGTTACCCCTGTGATCTATTAGGAAAACTGATTTTACCCCGACCTTAAAATGGTATCAATACAAGCAATACAAGCTTTTTCTTACTTTATTTATATTTAAATATAAACAATAAATTAAATAAAAATAGTTAGTGTGATGGTTGATATTGTTTTGCATTCAAAAGTTTTTTATGTAAGGTTTAGTTTCGCTTAAAGCGCATCTTAAGTCATATTCCAAATTGAAACGGTGCCGGCCTTTGTTTTCAGTGTAACCAAAGGTGAAAAACCACTCTCACATGTATAGGTGGTGGCAAAGTTTACTTATAAGCATTTTTAAAGCTCTGTTAGCTATAAACAGGATATTCGGCACCAGCTTTGGTCCCACCAGATTAGGTTCTTTGTTACCCCCACAGAATAGCTGATTTACCTCCGCGGGGGTAATTACCCTCAGGTTCGGAACCCAGGCACTAGGGCCATGGGATCCGAGTGCTCACTTAGTTTTTCAAAACATCGCCAAGCGGCTGGTCGACTCTTCACGTGACTAGAGGGCTGGCCTATTCTTTGGCCAAAGAATTAGCATTGCCATACAACGTGGCAATTTTTAAAAGGTGACGAATTTTTTTATGCTCTATTATTATTTTAAGTCCTTTAGATCACCTAAATACGTGTGTGTAAATAAAGTAAAGAACATTAAATTATATTTCATTATCATGAATGGAAGATAAAACTGAAAATAACTGAACTAACTGTTTTGAACTAACTTTTAACTTCAATTTTAATTAGGCTTTAAATGTATTATTTCTGCATGTGATAATTTTATAATATGTAATGTTCAACACAATGTTAATTGGTAATGAATAAATAAATGAATGAATGAATTAATTAAATTAAAGCTTACGTCATGTATGCGCATAGCAATAAGTAGTAGAGTATGGTTGAGTTCTTCAATAGAGGAGGCTTGAACAGAGGTGCTGTTTGGTTCCAGATCTTCTTCATCACTGAAATCTGGGAACTGTCCTGTAGTGGTTCCTCGAGGTACACTTGCACAACCTGAAAAAAAAATTGTCGAAAATGAAATTCATATTTCGTTCGGTCTCATCCGGGACGAGTTTAGAGGATTGGTTGGATAATTACACCATCGTATCTTCTTAGGATCTATCAAAACTTAAGATAAATCTGTAATTTTCAATCACAGGCAAAACAGTAAAATCGGTTGTCTCAATAATAACTTTGACAATCACGTTGTTCATTAACATGTCAATTATCATTAAAAGGACCATTATTATGTAAAGAATTCATTCACAATTTATTATACCTACCCATAAAAATATAATGCAATACAAGAGAACTTTGTCCTACGGAGAAGTAGGTACAATAACTGTATTGTCCTGTAAGCATCTTGAGAATGCAGCTCTATTTCCGCATTTAATGTTAAAGGGAAAATCTTGAACAATCTCGTTATATTGCATTACTTTTAATAATTTAAATATACTCACAGAATAGCTATCCTTCTTAAAACCGGTGTTGCTCTTGAATATTGACTTGAAAACCTCCAAGGCCTCCTCCTGCCTGTCCTTACTCAGTAAAAACTTGGGGCTTTCCTGCAGGAATATGGTGAACAGGATCCCGAGCGCACACGGCAATGTGATGACCTGCATCAGTAACCGCCAGGGTCTGTAGACTACTCCGAGCCAGGATATCTCGTAACTGAAGTCGAGTGTGAATATTGGTAGGGCGAAGGCTGTAAAATAAATAAGTGCAAATTTTAATTAAAAGCTTCTTCAGACAGTTTTCTTTTAAAGGATGTTCATTTAGAGGTCATTGCAGACCATGGGCACCAATATATTTCAGGAATAAGGTATATTCAATACAGTAGGACAATGCTTTCATGGTCAAAGTTTTGTTTGTCTGATCAACAGGTGTTTTGGGCCTCAAAGTTTAAGTTAGATAGCAGAATACAAAGATCCTTACAGCAAATGATGAGCTGCACGACCATGGTAGCGCTGGCCATCAGAAACATGAGCCTGCTGCGATGTCTGCTAGGCACGCTCTCCGCCAACAGCACAAAGGCTGCTGCATTTGCTGCAGAAGAACTGAAAACCGCCAAAATATTAAATACTAGCTGCACCCCGTCCTATAGAGCTCCCTACAGGAACCATGCATTTTTTGGGCATAAAAAGTATCGTTTATGACTCGGGAATAGTGTAGTAGGTCGCTCTTTATATGTGGAAGAATTTTGTAATCGAATAAAGAATTTCCAGAGATTTCTTTTTGCATACAAACACAAACAACTAAATACCTCGTTGTAATGTGTTCATACGAGATAACAGTTTATAAAAACAATAAAGATATTTTGGTTTAGAGGTGAATAAACTAAAATACTTCTGACATCATTTCGTTTAATATTTTTGTTTATTTATCTCTAGGTCGGTATATATTCTTAAAAAAGACTAAAGAGCTATGTTGAATTAACGTATCAAACAAAATGATCTCGATCAAAAACAGGAAAATTGACCTCTTTGAATTTTGCAACTCTTGATACTCTTCGACCTTGGCTCTGAATCAGCTGAATGACGAACTTATTTTAAGTGTTGCCATACTCTATAAACCTACGAGTGGTAGTTTTTTTTCAAGGACGGTGTTTTTTATAACAAATTAATGCTGTGTACTTAGTGAAATAGTTTTAACGGTATCAACTTACAATGAGACGGAAATAAACTTGAGAACGGCCAGCGATTCGAAGTTGGGTGCCATGGTTGCTGCCAGACTGAGGGTGAAGCCAACTGGCATGGCGATCAGTAGTGTTTTCCGACGACCTTTGGTGTCGGCACACAAACCCCAACCATAGGACGATATGATTACACCTGGGAAATATAGTGGTAAATTTATTTCAAACAAAATAGCTTTAAATTGACAGTTGCCAATAGAGGAGATCTGTACCCTAATTGCGTAATACAACATAACCACAATCTGTTTCGATTTGAAACAGATTGCTAATCCATTGCTTCATAAGTTGGAAAAAAAATCTACTCAACAACGTAAATAACGCAATGAATGTTGTTGAATTGTCAAAATGAAACAAATTAGGCAAAATTGTTTACGGAAATAAGTTACGCAATTAGGGTACCGGTCAACTGCCCTAACTTTGCCTTGCGTCCTATGTTTGCCTATAATGAAAACGATGAAATATCTTTTTCATTTTAATTGTATGGCAATCGAAATTTTATTATTCTAAAAATGTATTAAAGCTTCGATTGCCATACAATTAAAATGAAAAAGATATTTCATCGTTTTCATTATAGGCAAACATAGGACGTGAGGCAAAGTTAGGGCAGTTGACGGTACAAGTCTTAGAACATTCTTAGAAGCGTCATTTTGGGCTTACATATCTATAGACTAAAATTAGGTTTTTACTAAAAATCATCATCGTTCTCTAGTCCATATCCCAATTTATTTCGGTTATTACTGAAAATGCTACAGAATAAATCTACAACACGCCAGTTGCTTGACATGAGAATCAAATCCATGAACTCGCCACGTATAATAACAGTTAAGCTTAGTTGTCTTATGCGTGGCTGCTCAACTCTCTTGGTCATTGGATCAAGAGAGTTGAGTGTACACATTAGTATATATCAGCACAGACCCAAAGCAACTAAATTAATTTACTTTATTTTTAGCCTATTTTGTCCCACTGCCGGGAAAAGACCTCCCGTTCTCCTTTCCACTCCTCTCTGTCACGAGCTAGAACTATACATATAGACCAGTACCCTAATTGCGTAACTTATTTTCGTAATTTTTTTTGCCTAATTTGATTCATTTTGACAGTTCAACAACATTCATTGCGTTATTTACGTTCATCATCATCAGCCTATAATGTTCCCACTGCTGGGACACAGGCCTCTTCTCTGTGAGAGGGAGTGGGCCGTAATCCACCAGGCAGGCCCAGTGCGGGTTGGTAGATGTCACATGTCTTCGAATTTTCGGTTCTAGGACATGCCGGTTTCCTCACGATGTTTTCCTTCACCGTTTTGAGAGCAGTGGTGATGAAATAATTTACACAAAGTAAAGCGCCTGTTTGGGTTCGAACCTATGACGTACAACTCGTAAGTCGCGGCCGTTACCACTGGGCCACCACTGCTCTATTTACGTTGTTGAGCAGATTTTTTTTTCAACTTTGAAGCAATTAATTAGCAATCTGTTTCAAGTCGAAATAGATTGTGATAGTGTTGTATTACGCAATTAGGGTACTGAAAAAAAAAAATCCTAACGGGAAACAAACTCCCCGAACCCGTAGCTCAGTTGCCAATAGTTTGTAAGTCACTCACCTATAAGTGGTATAGCAGACAGCAGGCCCTGCTGCGAGGTGTTGAGTGACATATCACACGCCATCGCTGGCAGAACCACGGAGAAGCCGAAGATGTCCAGGTACATCGCCAGGATGAGTAGACAACATGTTATCAGCATACCCACATTGTATTTGCCGAATCCTGGCAGAAGAATATAAGTTCTATATAGGTCAAAGTTTATGTAAAGGACTTGCGAATTGGCAGTTGCCCACCAGACGGGTGTCGTGTCTGGTGGGCAACTGCTCAACGATTGATATCGGGAGGTCGTATAAATACTCGTCGAGCAGTAAACTCTGCTTCCGCGATGCAGGATTTGTGTGACGTCAGGTCTTTGATGCGTAGTTCGTATGTGGCGATGTAGATGGCGCCACATTTACAACGAATGGGTCGTTGCACTATTGTCCCACTGCTAAGAGAAGCAGCGTATTGGGTGCAAGTGTCATGCTAATACTATACCTAGACTAGATGCCGATGCATTCCACCGGCTTTTATGACAAATCTTTTAAGGTTCAAGCAGTACGGTTATGAAATGCCTTGCCTGTGTCGATAAGGCGTGCTCAATCTTTGTCCACTTTTAAAATTCTGGTAAAAAAACACTTTCTCTCTTATTAAACATCGTCATTACATATAGTTCCTTGCTTTTGTTTCATGTTTATAATTTTATGTATATCTATCTAATATATATATATTTATATAGGTAATTATATGCTTTATGTATCTGTGTATTCTGTTGTATATGTAAATGGTACACCACTGACTACCTGCAGTATTGTCTCTCCTTTTCCATTTAAATCCATCCAAAGGTTGTATGTAAAAGATCGCTTTTAGCGATAAGACCGCCCATTGTGTCACCCAATTTAAAATTTCTATATTAATGTCTGTAATTTTTATGGTGTACATAATAAAGAATATTCTATCTATCTATCTATACCTATATTACTTAAGTAGGTACTTAATTAAAGAGAAATACAATAAGCACTTGTAGACCCGTATTTAAAAACTATATTTAGTCATGACCTGATTTTCTGTTAAAAACTTGATTCGAGATATAATTATATTCGTGAGCTCTATAAAGTTATATGGATATTCAGTATCTACTGAGCATCGTTCATCTAATACGATTTTTCATGACTTGATTCTCTGTTAAAAACTTGATTCGAGATATGTATTCATAAGCTCTATGAATTTGTTATACACCGTGAAATTTGAATCACAGTTTTACTAGAACAAACGTTATTTATACTCTAAGTCTGAATAACGTTTGTTCTAGTCTTAGAGTATATATCACTGGAGAAGCCTTACGAACACTTCTCCCTCTGTAAAAGTACAAGAGCAAATGCTCTAACACGTTCATAAAAACTACTTTCAAATCGATTCGAACGCACAACGTTAATCGTTTTCGAGTCGCGGAGTTCTCATCTGTGCTCCGTGAAAATGCCTAGTTGTGCTGTTAAAACAAGTAAAAAGCGTTCAAATACGTCAAACTTAAATAAAGACGGAATAACCTTCCATATTTAAGTATTTTTTTAAATATATAGTCATGTTTTCAGTGATTTTCAAAATACATTTTGACTTTTCATTCGATTCAACCATGATTCAACATAAAACAAGGTATGAATCGAGTATTTTTCTCGCATTGCTTTCGTGACGTCACCATGTCTCGCTACACTTCGTTTTTATGTTCATAAGGTTCAAAAAATTTTTTTATGTCTTCTAGTAAAAATGATAACGAGACTACCGTAGGGTTGGGGTCATGTGTGAAACCAAAATTGACATGTCGATAATTTCTTAGGGCGAATTAGTATTTTTCGTTGTTTAAGAAAATTGTTTTTGAGCGAAGTTTTCTAACGCGGCTTGCGGTAGGAGTAAGTTGGCAGAAAAGTCACGTGAAAAAGCGTTTATACTTCCAACCAGCCCCGGATCTAATTTTGCAATAAATGAGACACGCAGCACATTTATAATCTATTAATTTTTTTTTTCTTTTTTATAACAGTTTTGGCGCCCCTGTTGAATTGGCGCATTATCGATCGATACAATTTGAATATGTTGCTGCAAAAATTTTCATTTTGTGAAAATTTTAATATCGCATAAAAGATTGGTGGGGGGCGGGGCGGCAGACAGCAGTTTTTGCCCCGCCTCAAAAAAAATTTAGATCCGGGGCTGCTTCTAACTATTTTCTTCTCGATTCTTCGATCGAGAGAGAGAGAAAAAAAAAAATCTAAATCCATTTCTTTATGTCAGCAATGTGAGAAGTTAATAAGGCTTGGATTGGATGACCGCAAAAAATTAAGTATTATAATATACCACCACCTTTGTGGTAAGTTCGTAACACGGGCTCTGCGGAATCTTGCTGGGAAAACATTGTTCTCACAAAATTATGATACCGGTCTTAACTAGTCATGAGGTAGAACTAGCTAAAGCCATAATGACCAAATATATAGATACAAGAATTGCGTACATTACAAAAAAAAGGGATCAAACTCAAACTCAAACTCAAACTCAAAGCATTTATTTCAAATAAACCAATTACAGGTACTTTTGAATTGTCAAGGGGTCGGTCAGTCAGAAAAATGAAGCTAGTTGCCCATTCCAAAGCGTAGTAGGTACCTATGGAGAAGAACAGGCAAGAAACTCCACGGACACTCTTTTAAATCAAAATATTGTTACAAAATATTGGTTACATCATTCGTGTTGAATTTATACATGTGAGAACAATGTAGAAAGACGTGCACGTTAAAAGCGTCCGTAATAAAAATATAATAACAATTCAAAAATTTAAATAAATTAAAATAAAATAAACCGTGGCAGCTAAGAGATGACCAGTCCCTACTGACGGCGCCCGTTCACGAACATGACGCATGGATCAGCACCATTTAGCTCAACCATTTTGAAGGGAACTTAATGATCCAACACACACGCCACCATCAGCGAGACATTTGAGTGAGCATGACATACTCTCAGCTGCCAGAGCACATTCAAGTCAATGAAAGACGTACCCAGTAAATGGTAGCTTTATGGAATGTACAACATGGTCACAGTGCTCACACATGTGATATGCAATTATACAATACAAAGAGATTGAATTTATACAAGGAAAAGATAGTTTTACAATCTTCAGCAGCTGCAACAATATTTTCGAATGCTAATCAATTAGTTTATGCGCCCTTGTGGAGCTGGACCAGCGCTGAGCCAAGCATTTTTATCAGCGATGTAATCCCCCAACTTATAATATGCTTGGCAGCATAGTGTGCGTTTTATACATGATTTAAATTTCGTTTCGTTCAGTTGGAGTATGTGGGAAGGTATTTTATTATAACATTTTAAACAGCACCCCATGAAGGATGAGTCTACTTTAGCCAATCTGAAACCCGGTTGAACTAATTGGTCCCTATTTCTAGTCCTATAATTGTGTCTATCACCTCTTTTACTGAAAAGACTTAGATTTTTCCTTACGTACATGATGTTTTCATAGATATATTGACAAGGTACCGTCATGATGTTAATATCTTTAAACAAATCCCTTAGAGAATCGCGTCTGCGGAGACGATATATTGCTCTGATGGCTCTCTTCTGCAGAATAAAAATAGACTCGATATCTGCAGCCCGTCCCCATAGTAAAATACCGTAAGACATGATACTATGAAAGTAACTGAAATAGACTAGCCTCGCGGTATCTACGTCAGTAAATTGACGGATTTTTCTCACAGCATATGCTGCTGAACTTAGCCGTCCTGCTAGAGATGTTAAATGAGGACCCCATTGCAGCCTTGAATCGAGCGTGATCCCCAAGAAAACAGTTTTATCGACAAATTCTAGTTTCTCCTTATTCAATACTATGTCACAATCACTACTTTTAACATTTGGTAAAGCAAATCTTATGCATTTAGTTTTTTTCCCATTTAATACTAAATTATTAGCAGTGAACCAATTTTGAACCTGCAGTAGGGCGTTATTTACGTCGTCAAGATTTGATGCACGTCTATTTATCTTAAAAATTAAGGAAGTGTCGTCAGCAAATAACACCATTTGTGGTTGGTTTTTTAATAAATGGGGTAGATCATTAATATATACTAAAAAGAGGAAAGGACCCAATATCGAGCCTTGTGGAACGCCCATTTTTACTTTTAAACCGATTGAATGGACACCATTTACTTGAACCTGCTGCTGTCTATCATTTAAATAAGATTTTACTAAACTGAGCGCAAGTTTACCTAGTCCGTAATGCTCAAGTTTCAAGAGCAAGGTTTCATGACTCACGCAGTCAAATGCCTTGGAGAGGTCACAAAAGATTCCTATGGCATCTTGGGCCTCCTCCCACGCTGTAAATATGTGTTTTAATAAGGTGACACCAGCGTCAGTTGTACAACGTCCTTTGGTGAAACCATATTGCTGATCGTGCAAGATTTGGTTGGCGTTAAAATGATTAAGCATTTGATTGAGCATTACCTTTTCGAAAACCTTGCTGAATACCGGCAGCACAGATACTGGTCTATAATTGTTAGTGTCTTTACTGTCCCCAGATTTAAAAAGTGGTATAACTTTACTGTATTTCATTAAATCCGGGAAGACTCCTTGATCCACACACAAATTAAATATTAAAGCTAAGTACGGTGCTATAGTCTCGATTATGGATGTACAAACTTTGATAGATAATCCCCATAGATCTTCGGTCAATTTGATTTTAATTTGCCGAAAAGCTTTTATAACTATCATAGGGTTTATATGTTTAAATTGAAATTCAACCGGGCATCCTGGAACGTTCGCTCTTAATAAATTAATTGAGACATCGGGTGAGGAATTTAAAGCTTCTGTCGTTTTAGATGGTATATTAGTAAAGAAATGTACAAATTCTTGCGCTACTTCTAAGTTAGAGCTAATGGCACCACGTGAAGTCTCCAATTTGTACTCAGTGTTTCGTACTTTGTTCCTATTAGTTTCATTATTTATAACTTTCCAAACTGTTTTTATTTTATTTTCTGCTGATTTAATCTTGTTGCTAATATACAGAGCTTTAGCTATCTTGCAAGTATTTCTAAAAATTTTGGAATATGTAGCAACATACTTGTTGAAAGTTTCAGTATTAATGTAAGGCTTAAGGCCATACAGCTCGAACAGTCTTTCCCTACTTATCCTAATACCTCTCGAAAATGTATTCGTCTAGATCCTCAAAAATGTATTCGTCTTAATTATATACTCCAAATTAATTCATTTTAAAAATCAGTAGTTGTTGTGAATCTACTGATTTTTTAAGTATGTATTATTTGTTGGTACTATAACATTATTTTTTTACTTTTAATTAATAGTTATTATTTTTAAAATTTAACTTTTCTATGCAGCTGTTTTATTTCTGGGTTCAAGCAAAATTCCGAATGATATTATCGATATCGATAAAAAAAAACGATGGTACGGATTTCTCTTTCCGGGCTCGAAAACAACCATAGCTATTGTTCTTTTTCGTAGAAACTACCTCGCGTCCCCCGCCAAAAGTGACAGAATTTTTTGTTCGAAATATTGCGCTTATGGCTTCTCCAGTGATATATACTCTAAGTATTCAGACCATGATCTACTACCATTCTACAGCATCCAATAAAAAAAAAAACATAATTGGTTTTTGAAAAAACAGAAAAAAGACCAAGTTTAAAATGTCAAGATTATCTACTGCTTGCTAAATTTCGTTTATGGAGGTACATTTCCCTTTAGACAATGCTGTGTCCCATGCGTGGTGTCTGTGTTGTAGGGAGTAACGATAATCTTGACATTTTAAACTTTGTCTTTTTTGTGTTTTTTTAAAAACCAATTATGTTTTTTTTTTATTGGATGCTGTAGAATGGTAGTAGACCATGGTCTGAACAACGTTTGTTCTAGCAAAACTGTGATTCAAATTTCACGGTGTATAGATATTCAGTGTCTATTGAGCATCGTTCATCTAATACGAGCCGTATGGTGCTTAACTTTTTCGTTTCGCGATCGTACTTTTCCATCGTGAGTGACCATTTGATAAGACTTAATTGTCATTCATTGTAGGCAGCAATTGGCGCCAATTCCCTCTTGTTCACTATCAAATTAACAACACAAATGTCAAGTCATCCTATTGTGATTTTCCACCATGGATATATCTGTGTGGAAGTTAGTTAAGTGAAAGCAGTTGCGTATTTAATAGGATACAACGGATGACGCGCAAGATTAGCGAACTTTGGCAATATTGTTGGGTCAAAACTAAAGTGATGTGATGTGAGATTCAACTTTGGACCAAGCTAGCTTCAAGTTTAAATAGCCAGTGTCCAACTACCCCCACACACATTGACTCCATTTCAACCGTTTCGACTTCATATTCGTTTAAACTTCATTTTAGAAAAAAAATTTGGAACAAAAAAGATGTAGGAGTCTAGATTCACTAGATTCACTGTATATATCCGAATAACAACATAATATGGTAGAAATATGCCCAAATTGCAAACGATTTAAGTATTACGTTTGTATAGACAATTCATGCGTTGCCGTGTTCTTAATTTTCGTGCCTCATTTTTCATTTAAAATAACGTAATAATGTTATTCAAACAAAATTGGTTGGAAAAAGTGGTGAGGCATAGATATAGTAGTTCAAACTTTCGGAAGAATGTGTTACTAAATCAAATCTAATTGATTGCGTAAGAACCTGAAAAGGGTCAACTTCCTGACAGTCGTGCTTGTGAACACATGCACTTGTCGTGTTGATAGTGACCGGTAACAAACACTCGTGTTTATGAGTGCCTTTACATTAAATGCTAATTTTCTTCGAGAATGCTCATTGTTGAGTGAGAGTGAGAGTTGAGTGTAGATCACGATGAAGTATCGAGGCTATTGTCGCTCGCCATTGTTATATTATTATTATATTTTTCAAATGCCTTTGACACATCTCGGGACTCTGGGGACCCGGACCTTTGAAGACGTAGGTACGAGGGGCCAAAGCCAACTCGCAGAGGCCCCTTAGGCAATATTAAATGGAATGAGGCACCAACCGACCATTATCCCTGTATGTACTATGCAAGTGCACCCAAGGACAACCCCCGGTTGGTGTAGGACTATTGCAGGATTTAGAAACAAAGATATTGGATTATGAGTTGGGTGGCTGAAGTGAACTGGTTATCTTATTATTATTATTTATTGGCTATTGTTTATTTTTACTTATTATATGAATAAAGATTTGATGTAAAGAAAAACGTGACTGGCGTAAATCAATCGAAACGATGAAGCTTTTCTTTCTTTATTTCACTATTGTAGACAAAGAAAGAAAATATTGGCTTTCACAATTTCATTAGAGGCAGATGATCTTTATGAAAGACAGACGCAGAGAAGGAAGTGATTGAAGCACACTAGACAAGGGACATCGACGCGAAAACTGTTACCATGGATTCAGTACATGATTCTGAAGCCCCTGCGTTGAAATTTTTTGACGGTTACCTATTTAAAGAAATATCTGCTGTTTCATTTTAAAGTGTCCTACGCGGTCAAAATGTATGGATAACCATGGTAACAGTTTTCGCGTCGATGTCCCTGCCACCCTGTAGATAGTATACAGGGTCAAATTAATTTATCTAACAAAACTCCGCAGATGTGATGGGTATCGATATGATAAAATGAAAAGAAGTTAATTTGATAAGGTTTATTTGGGGTCGTTAACCGCAGGTAGAGTAGTCACTTGAAATATCAGTTTAAAAAAACAGTTTTTTTGGTTAAACTTCACAGACGTGATGGGTATCCTATACTATTAAACGAGCAATAATTGTATATATGTTTGTTTGTATATATTTGTACTCACGTTCTCGAAATCGGCCCCCCCGACCCTTGCTCGAAAACGAGGTGCCAGCAGTTGTTGCAGCTGTGCACGTAGCTTTAAATTCCCCGACTAATAATCATGATCAAAACTTTGATTCAGCCTGTCCCATCCTTGATGCCCTAAGTCGAGGTTTGTACCATACAGGGGGTGCCCTTAGCGAGCGTTCACCTAGTTTTAATTAGCTTAGTTGAATAACCCCTGGTTGGAGGTTTTAAGCTTAAGGCACCCACAGGATTGACCGGTTAAAAATAGTCATCGCCTCAGAGGTCAGCTATGAGATGGCCTACAGAAAAAAATAAAACAAAATCGAAATCGGCTCTAACGATTTCGATGAAAGTTGCAATATAGAGGTTTACGGGGGCGAAAAATCGATCTAGCTAGGTCTCATAATCTGAGAAAATTAGTTTACTCCGTATTTTCCTCCGAGCGCCTTGTCTGTGACACTGCACGCACACACATGTAGCTGTGCGTGTACTAGTGTTCCCGCGCAAGGCGTTTACTAGTATGAAGCTTATAGTCTGCTCCTTTTTCAAGAAACAACACTAACAGCGCTCATTGACCCCAAAAATAAAAACATCATGTCTTTTATTTTTTTATTTTGTCGTGTTTAGTTATGGATACTCATCGAGAGACTCCTCAGCTATACTGGATGATTGTTTTACCGTCTCGAAATTTTTACAGGGTGTTCTACCCATTAATGTAAACAACTTTCACTATGTGAGCAACGCTGAGATCACGAAAAAAAAATCAGCTGTTTCATACATTTTGGTCAAATAGGTATTGAACTTTTGTATAAATAGCTGATTTTTTTTCGTGATTTCAGAGTTGCTCCCATAATGAAAGTTGTTTATATTCATGGGTAGAACATCCTGTAAAAATTTCAAGACGGTAAAAAAAATCATCCGGTATAATTACGTAACTCATTTTCGTAAATGATTATGCCTAATTTGTTTCATTTTGACAGTTCAACAACATTCATTGCGTTATTTACATTGTTGAGCAGATTTTTTTTCCAACTTATGAAGCTTGGTCCAACAAACAAGTACGACATTGGAGACTGTAACGCTATCCTGGCTTTTCCTTTATTGAAACAAGCTAGGACAATGTAAAAATTGGCATTTTAGTAAGTATGTAGTTATATCAGTAATGTTAGAATTAAAAAGTGTTTTTAGGTTTAGTTATTTTGCTGATGTTACAGGGCGACGTTATCGCTCAGCGATAACGTCGCTAAAATAAAGATTAAAAAAAATACTTATGAAGCAATGGATTAGCAATTTCTTTCAAAATGATTCAGATTGTGATTGATCGTGTATTTGAAGCAGTAAAATCGAGGAATACAGACAGCCGGCAGTACTGTTCGGTCATTATCATTTTATTAGGCGATTGACCTTCCCACGATGATTAAAGTGGTTGTAGTACTTAGCTGTTGATAATATTTTAGGATTCAACTGTCTTTAGATGCGATAACATTTAACAGTCAGACTTATGAGATGGATTATGGATCCTGTTTACCTTGCGTTGAGGTAGTATTTTTAATATAATTAAATATTATTCAATTCACCTATACTCCGTTTGAAATAAGATTAGACATTTAACTAAACCTTTTTTACAGTCCGTTCAACCGATTTTGACTTCTATTGCGTTGGCGGCATGACAAATGGCAGCTGCAGTAAACAGTTGGTTTGTAACCACTTTTTTTGCTTTTAATGCCATCCTTATGCCTACGGTATAGAAGTCAAAATCGATGGAACAGACTGTAAAAAAGGTTTGTTTAAATGTCTAATCTTATTTCAAACGGAGTATAGGTACTTCTTATTACACTGAATATTGAACTCAAAGAGTGCCAGTTATGAATTAGGGCAACTTTTGGATCAAAATCGGATTGCTGTGTGCAAACACACGGCTACACATCAAGCTATAATTTACCAGTTTATACAGATCTCGCATTGTATAGGATTTCCGTACAATGCGAGGTCAGCTTATACTGGAAATATACTGGATGATTTTTTTACCGTCTCCAAATTTTTACAGGGTGTTTTACCCATGAATGTAAACAACTTACACTATGGGAGCAAATAAGAAATCACGAAAAAAACCTACTTGACCAAAATGTATGAAACAGCTGATTTTTTTTTCGTGATCTAGAGTTGCTCCCATAGTGAAAGTTGTTTATATTCATGGGTAAAACACCCTGTAAAAATTTAGAGACGGTAAAAAAAATCAGCCGGTATAGCTTGATGTGTAGCCGTGGGTACGAAAAGAAATATAATTGGGTCGGGAAACTTGACCTTGACGGACCGATTTAGAAGAAGTTTACTTTCGTGTATTAAAGTCGGTAACCCTAACTAGAGGGGTCTAAGTGCAAATCCGCCAATGGTGCCGATTCCCTTGTTCGAAAACTAAACTAAATTTAAGTTCAGTGCATCTTTCTCTTTCTTTTTCATTAAGAAAAGGACAGAAGATAAATTTTAGTTTAGTCCTGTCAAATTAATCAGCGCCTGTCATTCTCCATATAAGTTTAGACGTGATTAAAAACTTGCCGACTAAAATTACGTCAATTTACGTCAAGCGCTGATTAATTTGACAGGACTAATCTAAAATTTATCTTCTGTCCTTTTCTTAATGAAATAGAAAGAAAAAGATGCACTGAACTTAAATTTAGTTTAGTTTGTGAACAAGGGAATCGGCACCATTGTCCATTAAAAAAAAAAGTGTTTTTTTGCGTCTGGTGACACTTAATAACATTATCTATGGTTCTGTAAATTCAGTTACAGTCAAAACCGCCTCTATCACATACAAAAAGACAGAAAAAGTAACAAGTGAGATTCAAAACCTACACTATCCAGTTTTGAATTGGAAGATTTATTAAGCCACGGAACGTTTTTAACTGCTGTGAACATTTTTAGAAACTGGATAGAGGCGGATTTGCACTTAGACCCCTTAACTAAAGCTTTTTTTTATAGTGAAGGTTGTAAGCTTATACATAGCAAGACTCCTTGAAAATTCAAAAGTGCCTGTAAATGGTTTCATTGAAATAAATGGTTTGAGTTTGAGTTTGAATGAATCACTTCGATCAGAATAGAGTTGAGCAGTGTAGATTCTTATCTATGCTACTGCGTAAAAATTATCTTTAAAAGTTTAATCACCATCCAAGGTGAGGATAGTTCAATAAATATAAATCATGAATGCATTATCAATCATTAGAGAAGACACAGTACTTAAGATTTAGAGACGATAATTTGAAAAAACAGGAAGAAGAAAACTCGGAAAATTTATAGTTATACTCCATAGGTTTAGGTAGTTAAATAAAGGTAAACAAAAAAAACCACGTGACGAGACAGCTGTCAAATAACCGACTAAATGTAATACCTGTCACTTCAGTTATCATGCTACGTCACAGTTGTACTCTTCAATTTAGCAACGTTATACTTCGTTGACGTTTAGAAATTGGGTTCTTTACAATAGACAGATTACAAAATCTTATAAATCAGACAAAAAAAAAATGTGCTCAAGCAGTTACATCTACGAAAAGTAGTTGAAGAATAAACGATAAAGTTTAACATACATTAATAAAAGAGGAAACTATGGTAAAACACTAAAATAAATTTAATTTGGTTTTATTGTTTTTTTCGGGAAAGTGTCATCTATAAAAACCCTTTTTACGATTTGTTTACCTTTTTTTAACTACCTAAACCTATGGAGTATAGGTATATTAATTTTCCGAGCTTTACGAGTTTTCTTCATAATTAATGTTTCTAAACATTAATTCGTCAATAAATAACAGGCAAAAAAAAAAATTACGGGTATTGATATTTTATTTTATTCTTTGACATTTATCTTCATTATATTATATTAGAAATTGACATAGACTGTTGAAGTAATTTGTTTAATCTTAATTAATTCTTTTGATTATTATCATTGCATGTTATAAGTATTTATTGAAATAACAAATTATTTGTATACCAACTGCATTAGTAGAACATTTAGATCACGCTAAAATGTATATTTTTAAGACCTTTCTGTACCCCTATGTTCACAATTAAGTTTAATTTGATTTGATTTGCAAGTTAAATCTGGTATTAAAAAGTACACCTAAAATTCACAAATAATTTGAAATTAATAAAAAATCTCTCACCTGTAAGGTCCAAAGCTTCTTCGAAGCTACTTTTCTTTGTAACGTTATCAGTTATAGCGAACGCCATTTTGTTTTTAAATGAACTTTTTTCACAAAATTAATTTTTAATTTAAGTAGATTTTATTATTAAATATTAGTGTTTTTATTCATAGGTCAATATTTGCCGAATGTTTTATTGTTTACACAGTAATAGATGGCAAATATTTGACCAAGCTATATTGGCCATGTGTCGGGGAGAGACTGATATGAATGCAGTGAGTGTTCGAAACCGGTGCGCGCTTAAATATAGTTTGTTGTTAATCATACAAATACTGATAGGAAAACCACGCGGAGATTGTTTAGGATGGTGTCCCGAGTTCTACGATAATTTTCAAGAGATAATTATGACTTGCAGTTAATTGTGAAGCCACCTGTCTGTTTGTTGTGAATTTTATTTTTTGGTCGTGATTTAGGGAAGACGTAACTTGGCTTGTTTGGTTAAAGATTTTTATTTTGTTTTCTCTAATAAATTCTTCTAAAAATAGTGAACGCTGCATAAAATACCTGTCCAATTGTATAATTGAGCATAATATGGTGAGTAGGTATAGTTTTCGATTCCGTGCTACAAATAAATAAATAAAACTAGGCTTTGAAGGATTTCTTAAAAAATTAATAAAATGATGATATGGTCTTACATAATTTGGTACAAAAGGACTGAAAGCTTAAAACTACCCATACCTAATAGTAATAACTATTACGAACTATATTAACAACGACAATAACAACTACAACAATAACAACAACATTTTTTTTTATTATCAACAATGTAAACTGATTATCTAGTATTTCTATCAATTAAAAGAAGATACACCTATTAATAATAGGTACACACATTTCTGGCTAAGCATGTTTGGTACGTTTTCATGTTTCAAACTAAATACACAAAGTATATCTATTAATGATAAATTAACGTCGGAATCAATTCTCAATGCAGAGGCATCACATGTGCACCTCAGACACAAAGCTAAAATGAAATGAATTAAAATATTTAATTTCTCGATATAAATTCACGTAACACCTAAAATTAAAAAAAAAAATACAAAAATCTTTCATGTGCCTGTAATTACCCCGTGGCCCTTCAAACCGAAAACAACGCTGTTTTATGGCAGAAATATGTACCTATGTATTTCTTCCCAAGACGCATTCTTCTTCAAAGAGCTTTTACACAAGTAAAACTAAGTATAGCTTTCAAATCAAAACCATCGACACAATCAATTGCAGTTCACTGCTGGACTTGATCTGTCTCAAGTTCCACCACAACATGGCCGCAACACATGGTAACTTCGTCTGGCCCAACAGCCGGTTTTTATCCGACTGCACGACAGGAGAGACAGGGTTTTGTTTTTGAGGTGGCTGGTCCACCGAGCTGGAGACATCCCACTTCACTTGTCGATTCCAATTCACATATATCACAAGTAGGTACATTACCTATTTATGCACGCACGGCGATGCCTGACGATAAATTTTTATGTTATTTAATAATATTTATTCTTATAATTCGTTGTATAGTTGTTTTATAATTCTAAACATTGTTTGTTTTATTTTGTTTTGTTACCTATTTATTATTTACAAATTGCTGAACCTGACTTGATTTCCGTCCGTCATTTTCGGGTGACCACTGAAAATCAGCGCTGTGCTGTGGGTCCCCCATAGCACTGCATCATGCTGAGTGAAAGCCTTCTTGTCACGGTCATGACGTGCAGCTGACGACTATTCCTGTTTTATACTCATGTTTGCATATTATGTACTAAGTTATCTTACCTACTCTTGTCTTTATATGCACGTGTATCTGAGACAAATAAATCTATTTTTCTTTCTTTCTTTCTATTCCCAGTCAGCGCCGGCCCGAGAATTCCTGGCGCCCTAGGCGAGAAAGGCTGGAACGGCGCCCTTTTAAGAAAATTCGTGACAAAATAAAACTATGTTCTTTCTTTTTCGTGTGGTTAGTGACTAACCTGGTGTCAGTTTTAAAGCCGCCCATGGGCCTCTGACTTGGCTTCACATGCCGTCGAGAAATATCTCTCAGGCGCGATCGGTACAACGATCGCGGTCAAACTATAATAGTCAAATCAATTTTGAACAAAACACTATAACATACAATAAGAGAAGCAATAAATTTGAAATCGCGGTTTTTTAGCAATGGAGCGAGTTGAGGCTATCAACTAAACTCGCTTTTGATTTCCGTACCAATGGTTTCGTAAATGTCCATGAGCGTATTTTGGTAGAAATATAGGTAAAAGATTGGGAGTATTTTCAAGTTGTAGGTAAATAAAAATTAATGTACAGTATTATTTTTTATGTTCGATGCCGCCGATTGCTGCCCCCCTAATACGAGCGCCCTAGGCCGTCGCCTAGTTCGCCTATATGAACGGGCCGGCCCTGTTCCCAGTCTACACCTCCACCCAAGAATCGTTTGCTACGTCACCGGTCCTAGCACAGACATGACCATCCAACTTCTTCATCAGCTGATGCCAACTGTTCTATAACTCTACAAAACAATTACTATTTATTCCGTATCATTAAAATATCCGTCATTTGTGCCCGGTTGATGGCAATAGGCTCGCCCCCTATTATATGGGACTTAAACATAACTGGCAAAATGTGGGTGTACTTATAGGTAGACCTTTGCCTAACCCTTTGGGGAATAAACGCGTGATGTTATGTTATGTTAAAATGGTTTATCTATCATCATCTCATCTTCCTACCCTTCTCCCATGTTACGTGGGGTTGGCGCACACGTTTTCTTTTTCCACTCTCCCTTGTCAACCGTCACACTATCATTCACTCCCTTCTCTTTCATATCATTCCTCACACAATCCTTCCATCTTTTCTTTGGTCTTCCTCTCCCACTCCATCCATCAACATTTATGTTCATCACTCTTTTAGTCTCATGCGTTTCTTCTCTCCTCATAATTATAGACCACTGGATTTCGATATTTGGCGCACAAACTGTACCAATTACCTATCTATTGCATGAGTTTCGGATTCTTCAAGAAGCTAAACAATCGCTATCAGTGAGATGAAGATTATAAATTGTCTTCCGCTTGTTTTACCTAACTTTACAACTTTATGCAATTCATTACACACAAATATTATGTAAAATCATTATCGTTTTTAGGGTTCCATCTTCAAAACGTGACAACGGCGCCCTTGTACTAAGCGTACGTCTTCTGTCTGTCCGTTTGTCTCTCATAGTATTGTATTTTGAGAAGCATATTATTAAATACTACCATTGTATATGAATGATCTACCTATGAAAATCTGTAATGTTTTAAATGCGAAGAACTGCTCAAAAGTATTAAAAAGATATTTTCTAGATTGCAGTGAGATAAAAAAAAATGTATATCATATCTATGTACACACGGATACACATCAAGCTATAGATTTCCAGTTGACTCGACAAAAGAGAAGCATGATAAGAATATTTTATTGTATCATCAAAATATTAATCGCTTCTCTGGCAAAATCCTAGACGTGGAATTGTTAATAGATAAATATCATATGGATATCTTATGCTTTTGTGAAACCTGGTTAAAACCAGATAGGATGCTGTTTAATGTAAATAATTTTTCAGTTGCCAGTGCGTACAACAGGTCCTCAATAGGGGGTGGTACCTTGATATTATGTAATAGTTGTTTCAGACATAAGGAAAGAAAGGATATCACTGCTTGCTCTGTTGATCGCTTATGTGAGGTAGCATGTGCGGAGGTTGAAGGCCATACTTTCTTATGTGTTTATAGACCACCAGCTTCAAACTTGTCATCATTTTTAATCATTATGGAAGAAATACTAAGTAAACTTTTTAAAGATAATAAATTAGTTTTTGTTTGTGGTGACCTAAATATTGATTTATTAGTTAACTCACCTGATAAATATAAGCTTATATCATTGTTTAATTCATTCAATTTAAAATGTATATTTAATGAAGCGACTAGAATAACAGCAACCTCAGCTTCATGCATTGACAATATATTTACTAATTGTAAAATACAAGACTCATCCTTAATTAGTGGCGTTAGGTCTGACCATACTGGTCAACTTGTATCATTTGAATCAGATAAAAAGTTACGTTTAGATAAAACTATTCAGTTAAGACCTCTTACTAAAAATAAATTGAAAATGTTTAATAATAATGTTCTTAGCAATCTTTCAACAGCTAGTTTTGATTCACAAGACCCCAACATAAACTATGGTACATTATTTTCTACAGTATGCCAAGAATTCCATAAAGCATGTCCTGTAAAAACAGTAACAATCAATACCAAACCAAAATTTAATGAATGGGCCACTCCTGGCATTAGAAAAAGCAGAGATATTTTATATAATTAATATAACGAAAAATCATTGACTTCTGATCAAGTAATTCATAATTATGTAAGAAAATATTCTAAGATATTTAAAAGAGTCTGCGTCCAAGCTAAATCTAAATTAATAAGTAACAAAATTAATAATTCTAACAATAAAATAAAAGCTGTGTGGCAGGTAATTAACAAAGAAACTGGAAACACAAAACAGCGAGATCAGAATGAATTGTCATTAAACATTGATAATGTAACCATTTCAGATAAGTTAAAAGTTGCTGAGACACTAGAAAACTTCTTTACCAACATCCCAATAGAGGTTACGAAATCTCTCCCCTCATCATCTATACTAGCTGAATCTCTTTTAAAAGAACACTTCAGTAGAGACATTCCAAGTTTTGAATTCAAGCCCATTTCTATTGACACAATTAAAAAAATCATTTAAAAGTCTTAACATAAAAAACACTGAAGACTTATGGGGGATTTCCGTTAAGGTTCTTGAAGATATCATTGACACAATTGCCCCTGTCCTAACAGGCATATTTAATCAATGTTTAGATAGCGGTACGTTTCCTGATTTAATGAAACATAGTAAAGTAGTACCAATTTTCAAATCGGGTAGTAAGAGTGATCCCTCTAATTATAGACCAATATCTGTGCTACCAGCATTGAGTAAAATATATGAAAAAATCATGCTAGACCAGATGTTGTCACATTTTAATTCTAATGGGATTTTACATAGTCACCAGTTTGGTTTCACGAAAGGTAGGTCGACGACTGACGCAGGAGTAAAACACATCAGTCACATTTTGGAATCCTGGGAGAAGTCCCAAGATGCAATTGGCATTTTCTGTGACCTCTCAAAAGCGTTTGACTGCGTTGACCACAATACACTGATCTGTAAATTACACCACTACGGAATTCGTGGACAAGCTGCTGATCTTGTTCTTTCCTATCTATCAAACAGGCAGCAAAAAGTAAATGTTAATGGGGCGACGTCTTCGGGGTCTCTAGTTAAAATGGGCGTGCCTCAAGGCTCAATTCTCGGCCCTTTCTTATTTCTAGTTTATATAAATGATCTTCCTTACATGATGACTAACTTATCAGATATAATTCTATTTGCTGACGACACTTCTCTTATTTTTAAAATAGACAGGAAAGATACAGATGTATTACATGTTAACGATAGTCTGGCTGTACTTTCAAAATGGTTCGCAGCTAATAATCTTTTACTTAATGCGAACAAAACGAAATGTATTAGGTTCTCATTACCAAATGTACCTCAAGTAGGTCTAAATCTAAAACTTGATGGCAAAAACCTAGATGCAATAACGGAAACTATATTCTTAGGAATTACTTTAGATTCAAAATTACAATGGGGCGCTCATATTAGAACTCTTTCAGGTAGATTAAGTTCAGCTGCATATGCAGTAAGAAAAATAAGGCAGTTGACTGATATAGCCACAGCTAGGTTAGTATACTTTGCTTATTTCCACAGTATTATGTCTTATGGTGTCTTGCTGTGGGGATCGGCAGCTGACGTAGATTCAATTTTCATTTTACAAAAGAGGGCAATCCGCGCGATCTATAAAATGGGCCCTCGCGAGTCCCTTAGAGACAAATTTAAAGAAATTGATATACTGACTTTGCCTTCACTTTATATCTTAGAAAGTATTATGTATGTTCGCAAAAACTTAAGACTTTTCAAAATAAGAAGCGATTTCCATAATATAAATACACGTAGTCGACATGAAATTGTGATACCCAAATTTAGATTAACTAAAACAAGCAAGTCATTTCTTATAAACAGTATCCGCTTTTATAACAAGTTGCCAAAGTCTGTGACAGAACTTAGCGATGGGAAGTTCAAAACCCACATCAAACGTGTCTTTATCAAGAAAGCATATTATAAAATTAAAGACTATGTTGAAGATAAGGAAGTTTGGCAATAATTCCTTCTGCACATGTGGCTTCCCTGGTACCTCATTAACGGCATAAATAAGTAAGAGTCTATTAACTGCTCCCAAATTACCATGTTTATTTAAATCTTTTTTTTTTTTTTGTTTTTACATTCGTCCTTGACATATTTATTATTCTATTATTTGACATTATATACCTACGATTTAATTTCAACTTTTTTTTAGTGACTTTTGTGGACATGATAATTACTCAGATTGATTACAGTTGTAACAGCAATCATATAATTGCGTTTTATTAAAATAGGTTTTTTTTACTTATATTAATTTATTTATTTTTTGTATAGATTCTTTTCTACATATTTGTGAATGTGAGAACGCTGTAGGCTTAGAGGATTGTAGACCTGTTGACCATTTTCTATTTTGTTAAGTACTTGGTACTTATTGAAAGACCTACACTGTCCTCCCATACCTAGAAACTTGTTATATGAAAGTATTGTAAAAGCCAATTATTTTTAAAAGAGTAACCGTGGAGTTTCTTGCCGGCTCTTCTCCATAGGAAACGACCAATTGGAACCGTGCACCTAGCTTCTGACGTTTCATAAGTGCCCATGTAGGTTTATGTGAAATAAAATATTTTGATTTTTGATTTTTGAGTTTATGCTGATCTCGCATTGTGTAGGATTTCCGTACAATGCGAGGCCAGCTTATACTGGAAATGTATAGCTTGATGTATAGCCGTGTGTACCTACCTAATTGTTAATTAATTAATATGTAGTGGCACCGAGTTGCCGTATCTAGCCATACCACTGTTAAACCCGCGCTGGTTTGTGTGCAATGGTATGTTTAAATTGTATCAAATGCATGTAAACTTTTGTTTTTGAATAGTAAACGACAAAAAAAGCACGTAATTGTAAAAACTTTCATAGAATGCGTGTTACTATGATTCTATGATCTATTTCGTGGTAATACAAAGCCCTAGAACGCCTTTTAGGCTCTTCAAATATTTGAAACCTAAAAAAAATCATCATCATAATTGGCAGCTTCTGAGTATCGTCCTCCATTATAAATAACATGCTAAAAAAATGCATTGGTCTAACGTTTATTTTCCTATTCTATCGGTACCGAATCATTAGGGGGCAAATCCAACTCGCACTTGGCCAGTTTTTAAATTATGATAATCATTTATGTAAACTTTATGATATATAATGTCGCAGGGATATTGTTAAACCAGTGATATTATAATTTCACTAGTGAAATTATAATTGCACGAAACTTTGTCAACCGCATCCACATCTCACAACTTCACGGGCTCATTTCAGTGACACTATAATTCCACTGGACCCAGGATCACAGGATGCAGCGGAATACCAGTATTTGTGGCGTTTTGTTGTGACCAAAAGGTACTAAACGACTTATCCTGAACAAGCACATACTTTAAGGATATTATAGAAGAGTCATTCTCCATTTATTACTCACCTACTTAATCATGAAAAAGTAAAAAAAAAAAGGAAATGTCGTCTCATTTTTAAGCGACTTCCAAAACTTTTTTTGTTTAAAAGGGTGTGCTTTCGAATTGGGCCCATATAAATTTTATTAACTTTGCTTGGATAGTTTTTGAGTTAGCTACAAAATACGTCTTTTTTTCCCACTTAGTATGTAGATGATATGATAAGTTTCTGTCACTGGTAGCAGGTAGTGGTATTCGAATGTGTGTGGGGTAGGTACCACAACTAAAAAGTGAAAAATAAAAACTTTTTACAAAAAAAAAAAAAAAACAACCGACCTCCAAAAAAAAACACTACAAAGTGAAAAATAACTTTAATTTCGGAAGTCGGTGGCAAAAAACGAAAATACAAAACCCAAGACACCGACTTCCGAAATTAAAGTTATTTTTCACTTTGTAGTGTTTTTTTTGGAGGTCGGTTGTTTTTTTTTTTGTAAAAAGTTTTTTTCGTAATAACATGTGTAACGATCACACGAAATCCATCCAGCTGGTCACGTTTGATGAAGACACGTATGAGCATGTCCCGTGAGTTACTACATAATGTAATGCACTGAGCAATTATAATCGGAACACTGAATCAGTCGTGCGTCGGATATCCGTACCTACGTGGTCGCCTTTGTTGCTGCAGTCGCCGGCGTCAACGTCCACGACATTGTTGTTATCTAACAAAGACGTGTGGACTGGAGTTTGTATTCTATAGAAATTAATGAAGAGGTGAACTGCTGCTGTAGTTTAAGAAAGAATATCTTTGAAAAAAACGGAACGTCAATCGTAAAACTCATCGGTAAATAAACCAATGTAAGTGAAAAGATGGCAAAGATAATTTTTTTGAAGTGAAAACTTCTTTAGGCGCGTTGGGCATTTTTGAGATGAGAAAAAACAATTGAACTCGCGACACCGTTACCGACACCTCATTTTTGTAAATGCGATTGTACTCTTTATTTATATTACGTTACGGATCAATGTTCTATGCAAGTATTTTTACTTTAAGGGTTTTGAAAGTACCTATTTGTTTTTTGTAAACGCGATTGTGCTCTTTATTTAGATAAGGTTACGCTTACGGACCAATGTTCTCTACAAGTATTTTTATTTTCAAGTTTCCACGAAGTTTCCAGCGATCTTGTTTAAGTTTTCACTTCTGTCGGCACTCCTGGAGTGCCATTATTTTTTTCCAGGAGATGTTTAGGACCTCTATTTGAGAAATAGACGGTCAACCTCTATTTCTTGATTTCAGAAGTAGTAGAAGCCATAATACAGTCCTTTCACAGTAATTATTTTATGTCTGATTTTGCATTACTATCAAAATCACAGATCTAGGTATATATTTTCGTTGCAGTGAGTTTGAGGTTGTGAGCAGTGTTGGTTAGTCCAGAGGTAACATCCCCGACTTACTAGTTGTAGGTCGTAGGTTCGAACCAAGACAAGAGCTTTATTTCGCGTAAATAATTTCATCACCACTGCTCTCAAAACGGCGAAGGAAAATATTGTGAGGAAAGTGTATGTAGAACCAAAAATTCGAAGACATGTGACATCTAGCAACCCGCACTGGGCCCGCGTGGTGGATTACGGCCCACTCCCTCTCACAGAGAGGAGGCCTGTGTCCCAGCAGTGGGAACATTATAGGCTGATTATGAACTAACACGCCGATCAATTGAAAAGCTACCAGAAGTTAAAACACATATACAAACACATACATCATGAGTTCATGACAGATTTACCGACAATCTTGTTAAATATTATAACATTATTTTTTTTTTTTTACATTCTGTGATTACTCACACACTGACTAATTAGTATCACTTGTAATTTTTTTAGGAATATTGTATAGGTACCTACTTTTACAAGGCTTGTAAATATGTGAACACCATGTATCCATTACATAATTATAATTTTTTCTGTCATTGCTTCATTTTTAATTATTTTTACCTATTGTGGTATAGTCATAGAAATATAAAAAACAGGAGAAGTGGCATGGGGGCGTGTCTGTGTCCGCGAGCCATGATCAAAATGCTCATGGTATAGACAAATGGCCGTATCCGCGAACTAGTGCGCTTTCGACCGCGATCGTGACAACATTTAAGAATACCGTATTGTTCAGTGGTTTCTTGTAAAAATCGAAGCCAAACTAAAATCTTTATAAATCATGGAACCATTTATCATTTAACAGGACAAGTATTTTACTATATTTGTCTTGAAAATCATGAAAAACAACAAATCGTAAAATATTTCTTGCCTTTACTACGTTATTTTTGTTTTCATATATCACAGAGACTGTACTATTTTTGCAGCAAATACATTGCTTCTTAACCACTACTTAAGTATGTCACTTACTGACTCGACAAGCGATGTAAAAATCACAAAACGATACTTTAGTTACGCGGTTGCATCGCGTAGTACGGCCGCTGTATCTTGCGTCGAGCTAGTGATGTGCTTGTGCAGATCCACTAACGTAGGATATCGACAACAATGTCGATTGTCGTACGAATTTATATTACTTTGAAAGTTTATTCTTCAATTTGTCACCAGTTATAGCCTGGTTGGAAGACTGATGTGAAATCTTGTTTTATACTCATTTAGATTTTCTCATAATGTTGAAATTAATTGATTTACTTTTTTTTTTGTAGTTTACTCCTTAAGAAACGATTTGATATTTAGCCCGCGGTATGAAAATTTTATGAGGAGTAAAATCGAGCATTAACTAAAAGTCAGGCGTTACGTTCCTTTGCGCACCTTTCACTTCCAAATTATGTATGTGTGTATAAATAAAGTATACTCAGCTTACTAAAATGCATATAAAACACAAATATAAGGTATTTACTTAAGTAATTACACCTTTTTAAAACAAACATTTACAAATTATTAACTAAACAAAATTTCCACATATAAAATGACCGTATCTTTTTGTTCCGCGGGCCGATTTTCATAAACTAAACGTGACAAATGGTTTTAAGTTTAGACCTTTCATTTAAGACCAAAATTAAAGAAATATCTTTACAAACAAAAAAGTGAGTTTTCAAGATACGTAATTATGACAATTTCAATTTGTTAAAATTTCCTTCTAAATTAACTTTTAACACTGTTATTGGATCAAAATAAATATTTTAACATGAACCTAATAAGAATCTAATATGTATCTACCTAGATCACAACATAATAACAATTTCTTACTGAAATCCAGTCGTGCGTCGGAGCTGCCACGCACACTTTTTGTGCCGTTTCCTTTATTCAGTTTATTCATATCATCTTATTACATTTAAATAGTTTTTATTTATAATTTTTTCAGGAACTTCCAAAATGTTAATACAATAATTATAATTAATGGGAGAATCGATAAGTTTCCGATTTAGTCAATCACTAGCGTATATGTAAAATAAATTGCTTGTGCATAGCACAACGATAACTTTCGTGTGAGTGAGTTGTACGGTGCATTGTAAATGCACGCTGTGTTTGAGTTCATAAGGTTTATAATTGATTGTGTAGTACGTTCTGATTTATGAATTGCAAGTGTGAGCGCGACTTCGTATCTATTAGGTTTACTGATTGCGTGTGTAGTTGTGGCGACGTGGTGGGGAGAAATTGGAGACATTGGGTTTCGATACATTTTCAACTACCGGGCATATCTCCTTCTTTCTTATATCTATGGGTATAGTAATATTATTCCAGGTGCATCGTCTTCACATATAATTATATAATTAATGTATACAAAATATTGTAAAACATTTTAAAAGAGTAACGGTGGAGTTTCTTGCCCATTCTTCTCCATACGAAAACTACCTTTTGGAAGGGGCGACTAGAATCAATTCTATTTTTTGTTTTTGACGTTCAAAAGTGCCTTTTTGTGCCTAATTGAAATAAATTATTTGACTTTGACTTTGAACAGTTTTTGTAATGTATCGAGTTTTTGTAACGCGTTACAGTAGCCAGTGCAGCGAGCCGAGCTGCACGATGCGAGCGCCGGATCCTCCACTCGACTGTCGGCTGTTTCTTTAATTCCTTTTGAAATGGAAATATGAGAAACGAAAGTTTCATGGTGGTCAAAGCGAGCGTTCGCCGCGTCTTGTGAATCGCTGTATTGTAACCAACCTCACCTCGAATGATACATTGCAAACAAACATTACAAATCAGTCTTTGCCTTTAAAATAAAGTTTTAGTTATACTCCATAGGTTTATGTAGTTAAATAAAGGTAAACAAAAAAAAAAACCACGTGACGAGACAGCTGTCAAGTAACCGACTAAATGTAATACCTGTCACTTCAGTTATCAATGTTATCATGCTACACGTCACTGTTGTACTCTTCAATTTAGCAACGTTATATTTCGTTGACGTTTAGAAATTGGGCTCTTTACAATAGACAGATTACAAAATATTGTAAATCAGACAAAAAACATTGTGCTCAAGCAGATACATCTACGAAAAGTAGTTTAAGAATAAACGATATGTTTAACATACATTAATAAAAGAGGAAACTGTAGTAAAACACTAAAATAAATTTAATTTGGTTTTATCGTTTTTTAAACAAGAAAGTGTCATCTATAAAAACCCTTTTTACGATTTATTTACCTTTTTGTAACTACCTAAACCTATGGAGTATAGGAATCTAGTTTTTTAGTGTTAGTTTTAGTTAAACGCTGACGTGACGTCCGTCGTTTACTGTCTGCTTACAACCATGATTGTGCGTTTTCTTTGCACTCGGCACTCACACTAACCTACTCGCACGGTTAGTGTAAACATAGTGGAAAAGCGGTGCCACTCGCCAGTGCTGACAGTAGTTACGACACACTGTAAACATCTGCTTTCCCCTAAGATAACATTCAACTGTCAGATTAAACGAACTCAAAGAATAAATTGATATAATTAAAGTGCATAATATTCTTGAATAAATGTTTCAGTTGGTTTATTAAATTGTAAAATTAATCTTACACAGAAGTCAAGAACTCGAGACGAAATTTTAATGTCGTTTTATGTTATTAAAAGATGCGAAAAAGCTGGATTTTTGTTGTGGCTCAGAGGATAAGGGATCCGTTTTTCGAGTAAGGGGTTGCAAGTTCGATTGTGGCATCCTGAAAACCTGTAGGTACCCTAATTGCGAAAGTTATTTTCGTAAACAATTATGACTAATTTGTTTCATTTTGATAGTTCAACAACATTCCTTGCGTTATTTAAGTTGCTGAGCAGATTTTTAAAGTGAAAATTTTATTACATCGTCTCAAACTTTTTCGTCTGTGTGTTGCATGTCGCGTGACGGTCAGCCGCGGAGTAGGGATAAAGTGAAAGGCGCTCGTCAGAGCAGCCAAGGCCAATATGGCGGCGCCTATAGAAGTTTCACTTTTACCGTGGTCTGATAAAACCACACAATCCTTTTTTTTTCCAACTTATGAAGCAACGGATTAGCAATCTGTTTCAAATCTAAACAGATTGTGATTGTATTGTATTACGCAAATAGGATACTGGTTTACAAATCAACAAACTGTACTGAGCAAGCGTAGTGATCAATGCCCGTTCCTTCGCTGTTTGTAACTACCCTTGCCCTGCATTCGGTATAATACCTACATATTTAAGAATTCGATTTACATACATAACATAACATAACATCACGCCTTGTTTCCCCGAAGGGTTGGGCAGAGGTGTCCCTGTGGTAGGTACCCCACATTTCGCCAGTTATGTTTAAGTCCCATGTACAGATGTTCTATGTCACGAAGTCCGTTTGGCTATGAATGTTGTCAAGCGTGCACATGCACATTGTTTTTGTGTGCGTAACCTCGAGAGCGCTCAGTGTCGATCGGGACACGGTCCGGATCAGTAGTGGTTTTTAGTTCGCGCCAAATTGTTTCACGGAGTAAGGTCAGCATGGCAACAAAACGAAGAAGAGTTGTCCATAGTGAGGTAATATTTATTTATACGTTTTCAATTAAAATGTTATACAAAGATACTTAATATAGCAATAGAAGTATTTATAAAATGAATGTTTTTTTGTGTTATAAAATGTTTATATTACTTAATTATTTTGATTACATTTTGTTTTAGGGTCGAAACATGATAGCTAGTGTTTATCATTTTCTGCGAGAAGAATATGAATTTACAAAATCATTAATGGAACTCAACTGTGATTTGTCTCATTTACGAGACATTACACGCCGTACAGCTGAAGCTACGGGTGTGAGCCAAAAAACAGTTCAAAGAATATTAAAAGAAGAGAAGGAATTGCCATCCACTTTATCAAAATTCACTTCACCTATGAAGAAAAGGAGAAAGCGAGATAATAAAGTGGATATAGATAATTTTACAGCCGATGTGGTTCGCAGTACTGTACAAGATTTCCATATTGTCTATAAAGAAATTCCAACATTAGCTAAGTTAAGAACAGCATTGAATGAAAAAATCGGATTCGAAGGTTGTTTAGAAACTGTTCGCAAGTTACTGTTGAAATTAGGTTACAAGTGGCACAAAACAGAGAACAACCGTAAAGTCTTGACGGAGCGTCATGATATACAAATGTGGCGTTTAAAATATTAAAAAAAAATAACAGAGTACCGCTCTCAAAGTCGGCCCATTGTCTACACCGATGAGAGCTACGTCCTTTCGACACACGTGCGAAACAACACCTGGGCAAAAAAAAGGAAAGAACTCCGTTTTAAAAAAAAAATAGCACAGGCACTCGCTTTATTTTAGTGCACGCGGGAACCAAGGATGGTTTTATTGAAAATGCTTCCTTGGTTTATAAGGCCAACTCAACAGCTGGTGATTATCATTCAAATATGAGCTATGATAACTATGTAAAATGGCTAAATGAAAAGTTGCTACCCAATTTACTTCCGCGCTCTGTCATTGTCTTAGACAATGCATCTTATCACAACACACGGGCTAAACGACTACCGACGCAATCTACAAAGAAAGCCGATATGCAGCAATGGCTCAGGGATAAGGGTAGCATTTGATGAATCTCTTCTTAAATTGGAATTGTACGATACAATAAAGAAGTACAAAGACCAACACGTAATCTACAAGATTGACGATTTTATAAAAAGCAAGGGTTTTGATGTCTTACGTCTTCCCCCTTATCACCCAGAATTAAATGCGATTGAAAATATTTGGGGGATCGTTAAAAATTATGTCGCATCTAAAAATATCGAGCAAAACATGACGAATACGGAAAGACTGATCAATGAAAGTTTGGGCCAAGTTAGCAGTGAAACGTGGCAAAAAACTTGTGCTCATGTTGAAAAAATTGAAAAAGACTACTTGAAATATTTTGATCTCGATTTTGAATTTATAATCAATGTACAAGATGATTCTGACGACAGCAAAACGGAATCGGAAATCGAAAATTTATCTGATAGTGATTGAAAATACTGAATAGTCCTACTTGTTTCGTTTCCATTCTGTAACACCAATGCTTAATTAAATGCCTACATATTCTTAATATTTTTCTATTTATTGCAACCTAATCTAATTTATTTACAAAATGTATATACTTTTAAAACCAAAATTTTATTTAGATTATTAAATCTCGACTTGAATATATATCAGATTTTTTTGCTAACGTTACCTACTTTTACACACACAAGCGCGCTTGTCGGGATACGTCACTACTACAATCAAAGCCGAACGGACTTCGTGAAATAGAATATCTGTAATAGGGGGCGAGCCTATTGCCATCAACCGGGTACAAATCCAGACTCCGAGCTGCTATTGAGAAATTTCTGATAGAAAAACCCAATAACATTTTGCCCGACCCGGGAATCGAACCCAAGACCTCATGCTCAGCAGTAGCACTTGCGACCACTAGACCAACGAGGCAGTCAGGAATTCGATTTATTTATTGCATAATATATGTGTGATGGCAGAGATTAACATTGTATATCCTCGTTTTATAAATATTTGGTGCATAATATATGTGTGATGGCAGAGATTTCGGCCGATAAGGAAGAGTTAAAGATAAGGAGAGTGGATAGAATGCTGTTTGAGAGATAATTACTCTTCATTAGTGTGTTACGTGACCATTAACGCCACTCATAGTAAGCGAAAATCTCACGAGGATTGAGTAAATGCGCTTGAAATCAATGGTAGGTACTAATACTAAGTACTAATACGGCTTAGATTGGTCTTTGGATTGGTGTCTTTAAATCCATTTATCTGTACTAATTCCATATTATTAAATCTATACTAAAGCTGAAGAGTTTGTTTGTTTGTTTGCTTGAACGCGCTAATCTCAGGAACTACTGAAGTCCGATTTGAAAAATGTTTTCAGTGTTAGATAGCCCATTTATCGAGGAAAGCTATAGGCTACATATCATCACGCTAAGACGAATAGGAGCAGAGCAACAATGAAGAATGTTTCAAAATCGGGGGTTTTTTTTTCTTTTGAGAGCTTCGCTGCGTGCGCTGCGTAAACGGTTAAAGTTTCGCAAAAATCATGTAAGTATTACAGAATTATTTCCCTTTAAAAGTTCAAAAAAAAGTCTGCGACAGCATATGTCTATCTTTTAAGGTTGGCTCACTATAACCTTTTTTATGCTAACCAAATTTGTTCTAAAATAATGCACTATTTGCGAAGGTGTTTTTATAAACATGATATTAATCCTTATCCAAATAAATACGCCCAAAGTAACAACATATTCCACGCGGACGTAGTCGTAGGCAGAAGCTAGTTAGCAATATTTGTATACTATGTCTTCCATTGGCATGAGACCGCCCGATTTTTTCTAAATATTCATGAAAAATGACCGAAAAATAACTGTCTTTAATATTTTTCATGTTATTCAATGTTTTATGTTTTGATTAGCGTTTGCCTTATCTCCGATGTTATTGGCTCGATTTGATTCTATTTATTATTTCTAAAAGCTTATGAGTTATTTTATCGGATTAAATAACATTTTTATTAAAATTTGTCAACTATGCAAAAAAAAATAAAGTTTAATAAAAAACTGTAACCCGACTACGGGAAAATAAAAATGTTCTAAAAAGTACGAAACAAGCAAATATTTCAGACAGAAATCAAGACATAGGTACAAAAATGGTCCAGGTAAAGCCGTGGTCGCATGCCTGTATACCATGTTGGTGCCAGGAACACCTACAAAATTATAATGGCATGCGACGACGGCTTTGCCTTGACCATTTTTGTACCTATGTCTTGATTTCTGTCTGAAATATTTGCTTGTTTCGTACTTTTTAGAACATTTTTATTTTCCCGTAGTCGGGTTACAGTTTTTTATTAAACTTTATTTTTTTATTTTATACTTTTCCGTTTTCACACTTGATAAACGTAAAAAAGAGTAATACAATAGTTCAGTAATTAACCTATTTTAAATTCCAATAGCAGTGCAGTACTTTGGACGAAACCATAGAGCGATTTATTCCAACGCCAACACCATATATATCGATATCGAGCTTCGAAGAAATCCAAAATATAAATATTTCGTTGTACTTGTTTTTCTTCATAAGAGTGGAATTACAAATCGTTACTATTTATTAAGATTTGATTAACTGCACGTTGGTAACATCTTGCGATACCTACTACGTAGCGCAGTCTCACTTTTGCTTGTTTTTAACTATTAAAACATATTTATTTACTTTGAAAATATAATATTATATACATATTTGTAATGTGCTCGTCAAGACCTTTCTTTTGGTACCAAACATGTCATGATCATCCCATTTTAATTTTTTTCGAGGTTAGAAATTTACGTGCAAAGTCCACCAAATTAAATTTAGGGAAAAATTATATAGCCTATGTCACCCGGACCATTATTACGAATCTATTGATACCTCATTCACTAAAATCGGTTCAGTAGTTTAGGCGCTACGGTGGAACACACGTAAAAACAAACATACATACATACAAACATACATACATAGACTGCTAAAATCATAACCTTCCTTTTGGCTTTGCCGTAGTCGGGTAAAAAATGGTGGTGAAAACATGTTAAAAAACATTCATGAAAATGCGGGCGCCCGCACATGCCGATGGGCGACATTGTATATATACATATAGGTATTATACTAGCGACCCGTCCATGCTTCGCACGGGTGCAATCTACATTCCGCGTAATTTTTCCAATTTTTTTTTCTTTCATAGCAACCTTTTCCTGACAATACCAAACACAAAAAAAATATAATTTGCGAAATCGATCCAGCCGTTCACGCGTGATGCCGCATGCCGTGACCAAGGGAAATAGGGATTCATTTTTATATTATATTTGTAATCACGTTCTCGAAAACGGCTCTAACGATTTCGATGAAAGTTACAATATCGGTATATAGGGGTTTACGGGGGCGAAAAATCGATGTAGCTTGGTCTCATATCTGGGAAAATTTAATAAATAATTTTATTAAAAGAGGTAAAAATTTTGAATTTGTTTATGTAGGTTACCCCCTCCATATGTACAGGGTGAAATTGAATTCATAGGCATTCTCTTAAGGGCTCGTTATACTCACCATTATGGACAATTTTTACTGTAGGACCAACCCTGAAATCGCGAAAAAAAGAATTTGTTGTTCCCTACATTTATGTTTGCATAGCTCGTCAAAATGTAAAGAGCATATTTTTTTTCGCGATTTCAGGGTAAAAGTTGTTCATAATGGTGAGAACAAATGACCCCTTAAAAAAACCGGTCAAGAGCGAGTCGGACTCGCACACCGAGGGTTCCGTACCTACCCATTATACCGCCTTAATAAAATTGGTATCATTTTTATTGGTTTAAAGATATGGGCAAATTATATTTTCGCGAAAACTTGTAAGTACCAAAAGTACCTTAATTTTTTATTTTTCCATACCATACCACCATATAGGTTTTCGACCCAAAACCTATAGGGTACTTTCGGTTGACCTAGAATTGTCAATTTTGGTTAAAAGCAAGGTCTTACAGCACAAGTAAAGGGAAAATTCCAAAAAATAAAAGTAGAAAGGTACATTTTTGTACTTACAAGTTATGGCGAAAATCTAAATTTGCCCATATCTTTTTATCGTGTTGACTCAGGACCTTGACCACCTAATAGGGACTATAATCCTCAATATCTGGTAAAAATTTCAACTTGCTAGGTCCACCCGTTCCTGAGAAAATCGGTGGTGACACACGGACAGACGGACAAGAGAGTGATCTTATAAGGGTTCCGTTTTTTACCTTTTGAGGTACGGAACCCTACAAATGAGGCAGGAATATAAGCACGTTTGTTTAAGAGTGTTTTAGCACTGTGCAATTCTCCAGGGTGTAACCGTAGACGTTGCTCTAACGTCACATAGATGTGGCGTAGCAATCCGTAGACGTCTCGTAGAAGCGTAGCGTCTCGTAGAGGGTTTGAAGACGCTACGCGAATGTTGTAAGAGTTAAGTTACAATCGTTGACTGCCTCGTTGGTCTAGTGGTCGCAAGCGCTACTGCTGAGTATGAGGTCCTGGGTTCGATTCCCGGGTCGGGCAAACTGTTATTGGGTTTTTCTATCTGAAATTTCTCAGTAGCAGCTCGGAGTCTGGTTTTGTGCCCGGTTGATGGCAATAGGCTCGCCCCCTATTACATGGGACTTAAACATAACTGGCGAAATGTAGGCGTACCTGTTACAGGGACACCTCTGCCCAACCCTTCGGGGAAGCAAGTCGTGATGTTATGTAGTTACAATCGTTACTTATCGGATACGAATGGATTCTGACGATGAAAGAGTTTATTTCGGCTTTATTGCAAGAAATAAAGAAGAAAACTACTTCAGTTTGCATTTTTTTTTTTAATTTTAATTTTTATTAATTAATTTATCGTATGTATAGATTCTTTTCTATTTAGTGAATGTGAGAACGCCGCTAGTGGACTATAGATTTGATGACCATTTTCTATTTTGTTAAGAACCTAGTACTTGTTGAAATACCTACACTGTCCTCCCATACCTATTAACACTGTTATTTGAAAATATTGTAGAAGCAATTATTTATAAAAGAGTAACCGTGGAGTTTCTTGCCGGCTCTTCTCCATAGGAAATGGCTAATTTGAACCGTGCACCTAGCTTCTGACGTTTCATAAGTGCCCATGTAGGTTTATGTGAAATAAAATATTTTGAATTTGACTGAATTCACAGTTGAATATGTACTGTCAGCTGTTTGCTCTGTTAATCTTATTTGGTCTCTTCGTAAACAATACAGTACACGGTCTTGAATGAAATCAGCTGAGATATCTCAAGAGGGGTTGGGGTGACTTGGGGGCGTCAATATAAGTCTGTCTCTTTCTTGCGCTAGGGAAAACTGGACCGTGGGTGGTCCCTTTCTCGCGCGTCGTGGAAAATCGATAACCTCCTTGTAGAATCTGTACTCCTGGTAAATATGACAAAAATGGCGGATCCCACTACGTTTTGGACTCGTAGTGAGCCTTGGTCGTCACTTTGTTATGAGGCCAAGGCCCCAAAAGAGGCCTCAAGTACAGATGACTGCTTGAAACGGTATGTGGATTTTTCTCTTTGAGATCGTACATAATTTCCATAAGGACTATTTAATAAGTTCGGATGATAAAAAACGGAAAGTGAAAATAAAACCAGTGGATTATCATCCTAAAATCTTAATTTTTCTCGATAAAATTAAGCGGTCCTTCCGCTTGGAAAACCGCCTGATATCTTTTCAACGAACTTTCCACGACATCTGACTTACTAGGCGCACAGGGGACCGAGGGGTTAGGGAAATTCCTTTCTCGGCAGTAGGGAGTTGGCTAGACACATACATTTGGTTGTAGTACGAAACGACTCTGAGCTACGAAAATCACCTGTTGATTTATAGATTATTTTTTCCATGACAGGAAAACCAAAAATAAAAAGTTTCATATACCGATTGTGGAGGACTAAATAATATTTTTCTTGACGACATAAAATAAAGATCCCTAGAGTAAATAATTATAATATCATGAGCCTCTACAAGCATGTGATAAAGAGAACTGACAACACCTGCGGTTTGCTTCTGAATTAAGACTGAGATCATTATTATGCAAATAAATGAACTAAAATATAATTTTGTCATATCATGTAACATAGCTACTTATTCTGTTTTGTTTTGTATCTCAGTGTGGCAGTGTTGGCGGCTACGGCGGGAAGGGCGGAAGAAAATCGATACTATAGACATTCCACGCATGCGTACTCTTCGTCTTCGCTCCGTCGCAACCCCATCTCCTAACGTATCTGGTAGCCTAGTACCGCCGCCCACAATTCTGAAATTTCCCTGCCCTCGTCGCCAGGTTTCCCGGAAGTAGGAACCTTCGACTTCCGCAGTGTAGGGCGGCACAACGTTTTCAGTTCTGAAAGCTCCATGAAAGCTTCCGCGATGGTTTTCCTGAAATATTTCCGCCGGTGGGCGCTGTTTGAGGTTATGTTACTGCGCATCTGTTCTGCGCAGCTCAACAAGTTGGAGCTAGGTTGAATGAGTGCTACTTTGCAATGTGAATGGGACTTTCATTCATTTGTATTTAATGAATAGGGTAGTTTATTATGTAGTTTTTGAATCGTATAAAATATAATTAGCAAATACTTGACGATATATTGTATCTATAACCATATAAAACGCAATATCTCTCTATTTGTCTGTGCATTTAGTAACACTTAGTTTATGTTTAGTTTCACATAGATGAAGCTGGGTTCAGCTAATTGAATTAATAGGTATGTTTCCATATATTATTTATTAATAGGAGAACCAACAGCTATAACAAATGGATAACAGTTGTTGATGAAATATAGAGCTAATAACAAGTTCTCACGTGTAAAAACACAAAAAAGTAGTAGAAATCTTAGGATCACTAACAATCAATCTGCCTAGCCTTTTCCCAACTATATTGGAGTCGGCTTCCAGTCTAACCGGATGCAGCTGAATACCAGTATTTTACAATACATGGAGCGACTGCCTATCTGACCTCCATAACGCAGTAACTGGATAATACGATACCCCTTGGTAAGACTGGTTGTCAGACTTTCGGGCTTCTGACGACCCGTAACGACTGTCAAAGATCCACGAATGACAACCGGGACCAACGGCTTAACGTGCTTCCCGAGGCACGGAGGAGTCTCGGTATGTAGAAATGGTCACCCATCCACGGACCAACCCCGGTAAGCGTAGCTTAACCTGACAGATCGACCCGAGCGGCTGCTAGTACTTAGCCACAAGCTCCTCAGGATCACTAACAAGCACGATAAAAAGATAAGTATACATATTAAGCTATTGCATAGCTTTTATCGCGGGCTTTGAGCGCGGCGACCGAATCAAGAAATTCCGTAACGTAACGAAAATAAAACCTAACACCCCCCACTCCGCCTACCATGTAATGACGGTTCCCATGACAACGTAATGTTGTCATGGGAACGTAATTTTTGTTTTATGTCATCACGTCATCATCCCAAGTATAGCGTTGACAAATAGGAGGTATGGAGGTTACAAATGCTATGCAATAGCTTTACCGCGGCAGTCACCGAGTGCCACACGTTTTTTTTATTATATAGGTGTAAGGTGCAATAAGCATTATGCACTTTTAAAACAGTCAGCGTTCAGCCGAGCGCTTCAGAATAGGTTTTGGTGGTAAATAGGTCAAATAAGAACTCTTTACAAAGATTATTAAAGTCCTTACTCGCTCGCACCATGTAAAAGTTTTGCTTGTAGTTAGAAGAGGTAAAAGGAATGGAGATGGCGGATTAAATCTAACTGATCTCTGAGGAACATTGAAAAGTAGTTTATGTAGGAGATCAGGGCAGTCAATCTCATTAGATATGATTTTTTAAAGAAAAGTGCAATCTGCTAGTCGACGACGATTTATGAGTGGCATTATGTTATAGATATATTTATGTATACATAAACTCACGCTTTTATCCCATGGGGGTAGACAGAAACTAAAGCATATTATGTTATGTGAGATAATAAAAGGACCTAGAGGAATTCAAAGGTAAAGTTAAATATTTTGCGGTTAACAACGTAGCAAAGAGTCGATCATCATCATCATCAGCCTATAATGTTCCCACAGCTGGGACACAGGCCTCCTCTCTGTGAGAGGGAGTGGGCCGTAATCCACCACGCGGGCCCAGTGCGGGTTGGTAGATGTCACATGTCTTCGAATTTTCGGTTCTAGGACATGCCGGTTTCCTCACGATGTTTTCCTTCACCGTTGTGAGAGCAGTGGAGATGAAATAATTTACACAATGTAAAGCGTTTGTCTGGGTTCGAACCTACGACCTACTCGTAAGTCGCGGCAAAGGACCAATAACTCAAAACTATTCAGATAGTTACCAGACTTTTTAAACTAGGATAAGGAGGATTAGGAACTTATGTGTTAAGTAATATAAACTGCCCCGCTGGTTCTGGGTTCGATTCCCGGAATTTCTTAGTAACAGCACAGATTACTAAATAGTTACGTAACAGATAGTTCACTCAGTAGAAAATATCCAATACCTACTGCTATAATAGCCTACTCCGTCGCGTCAGCAACCGCTGCATGCTAAAATGTGCCTAAATGCTCAAGCGTACAGTTGTAAAATTGAACAACGTGCGTGCGCTTCGCTTGCGAAAACCGCACTGAATAAGGTCCGCAAACGGCCCGAGATCGCTCGGCCGGGCGGTAGGTAATTAAAGCGCGCAAGTACATAGGGTGACGGAGGCCTGGTAACAGCCCGGGGTTTGGAAGTTGGCGGTGTGATACCCCCGTGTCTCGGCGTTGGATCTGTGCCTGATCTCTCTCCGGTCGTGTCGGATTGCCGTCTATGAGAGTGAGGGTAGAGAGAGTGCACCTGTGTCTCCGCACACACTTGTGCACTATTATCTCTGACGGCTGGTCTCCATTGAGATTGGTCGCCATGGCCCAAATTCGGTCTGGGGGACTATTAGTAATATAAAAATGCAGTAAAATTCTATTTAACAATCTTTGTATTATATAATTGCATAGCACAGATGTGAGCACTATGTACTAAAGAGTTACCATTTAAATAAGTCTTGCTTTGACTTGAATGTGCCCTGGCGGCTGTGAGTATGTCATGCTCACTCAAATTTTTCGATGATGGTGGCGCGTGTGTTGGATCATTTAGCTCCCTTCAAAATGGTTGAGCTGAATGTTGCTAATCCATGCGTCACGTTCGTGAACGGGCGCCGTCAGTTGAGACTGATCATCTCTTTGCTGCCATGGCTTATTTTTAATTTATTTTAATTGTTCTTTGTTTTATCTTTTTATTACGGACGCTTCTAACGTGCACGTCTTTCTACATTTTGTTACAATTTTTTATTTAAAAGAGTTTCCGTGGAGTTTCTTGCCCGTTCTTCTCCATAGGTACCTACTACGCTTTGGAATGGGCAACTAACTTCATATTTCAGACTGACCGATTCCTTGACGATTCAAAAGTGCCTGTAAATGATTTAATTGAAATAAATGCTTTGAGTTTTGAGTTTTTTAATTGTTCTCTTACAAATAATTAACAAAAACGTAATGGCAGTGTGTCTGTAATTGTAGTTACAGAACTTGAGAAATTCTAATTATATTTACCTATTATCCTATAATATAGTAGTTAGCTATAGTGAATTGTTGTCATTGGTCACTATTGTTTATACTTTTAAAACTTCATAGAGGGTAGTTCGATTATTCAAGAGCAGTATTTGCTACTAAAGTATCGAGCTTAGCAATCGATCGAGAGTTTTTTACTGCCCTCTTTTTAAAATCTATAAAATTGTATTCGATCGAATTTTTTTTTGTGTTCACTGAAACATTTTCACTATAATTATCAACTCTATTTTCGCAGGTAATACATTATATGACTCTTGTTCTTCTTTTTGTTTTCGTGTGGTTAGTGACTAACCTGGTGTCAAAGTTTTAAAGCCGCCCATGGGCTTGACTTGGCTTCACATGCCACCATATACTACTTAAAAATCTACAATTATTTTAATATTTACTAATAATATTTGGTCGATTTTATTGGTAAGTTTACACAGTCAACTAAATAGTTTGGTGTCCACACTACAAACTGTATTCAGTCAGCTATTTCCCTAGTTATTAATCTTCTTCGCCGACTGTACGTAAAACAAACCAAAATAATCATTCATTCATTTAAAACAATTACGTACTTCATTCAATACAGTTAAAAACTTCATTCATATCTCAATTATATTGCCTGAGCAATATAGCGTGTTAGGCTTTTTTATTGGCAATGGATTCAACCCGAGTTCCATTTTTATCTCTCTCTACATAATTATAAAACGTCTCTCTTTCTGTCTGTACATTAGTGCGTTCATAACTCGAGAACCACTAATCTAATTTTAGTGATTTTTGTTGTACCTATAGATAATATCCTGTGGCTAGGTTTTAGAATTATCTCGAATATAATAATAGAATTCAGTGCCAATAAATAAGTTCTAAGACTTGTTCAGAGTATTTTTTTTAAACATTCTTCGGTTTTCTTCGCAAACAGAATTAACTAGTTCTGTCCAGTTGTTTCTGGTTTTGAACCAGTTCATACTGGTTCGTGGGTCTCGTTTTGGGTTGATTCTACTACGATCTTCTTGTGGGGGATCCTCTTCTTGTTCGGTAGAGTGAGGCAGAACAGTGAATTTACTGAAAAAAGAAAATGGAAAAATATAGCATTTGCGAAAACAATTAGAGTATATACCTCTTCAGATACCTATACTTCTTCTTTTCGTGTGGTTAATGACTAACCTGGAGTCAGAGTTTTAAAGCCGCCCATGGGCCTCTGACTTGTATTCACAAGTCGTCGAGAAATATATCTCTCAGGCGGTTTCCTCACGATGTTTCTCTTCACTGTTTTTGAAGCAAGTGACAATTATACAATACGCACATGAATCCGGAAAGTCAGAGGTGCGTGCCTTGGGTTTGAACTCGAGACCTATGACTTGGCAGTCTGACGTTCACACCACTAGGATATCACTGCTTTTTTATACCTATACTGAACAGTGGACTCTGGTTAAGTTATTCATTACTGATTATCAAGTTTTTTAGACACTTTTGTCAGACAAAACTATCAAGACAACAGTTCCATTTGAAAGTGGAGTTAGTCTTATTCCTTTTTCTCTTTATACTCATCCCTATCTATTATTTATATATCCATACCTACGTCTGCGGAAAATCTAAGAGAATATAGTCCAGCGCCATCTCCTTTGAGGCCTGTCACGCAGTCGCTGTTGATAGAAATTGTAATGAATGAATACAGAGTTAGAAAAGTGTACTTACTTATAATAATGGATCCAAATAAGTAGAATCCTGCGCCGCAGTTGACTTCAAGGAACAGACCGATGAGGTTGGAGCCCACCATGGAACCCACTCGACCCATCATCATGGACAGGCAGATTGCCATGGCTCTGTTAGGCATGAAAAAAATATAAGATGAATTACCCCATGTATAAGACCCCATAAGAAGTAAATTCTGACACCAAGACCGTCTTAACCATATTGGGCGCCAGGGTGCGAAAATCAGCCTGCGCCCCCTCGCTAACGAAAAAAACAAACTAAATTTTTCTGGCTTTTAAGTTGACAAACTGACTGACAGTCTGTTTTGAAATCTACGTTCGATTTCAAAACAAATCGATCGACTCGATCGCCTTGCGCCCCGTAAGACCTTGCGCCCGGGTGCTACGCACCCCTTGCACCCCCGGGTAAAGACGGTCCTGTCTGACACCATGTTTTGATCGTAACCAAGAACCATTATAATTATGACACAGCTGTTCATTCGTACCTAAGGACCACGTATTGCTACATTACTGATTGTCGTGATTACTCGTGAGAATTTAGTTCGATATCCAGGCCGGGCATAATTTTATAATTGGAGTTGGTAATTGTGTGAAACACAAGGAAAATGCCTGTGATTATCATTATCTGCCTACTCTTTTTGGAAACCAACTTCGTGAACACTCCGCTGCCACGCCATGATGATACTTAACGACTATTACTTATCTTTTCAACACGAAATTAGCTCGTCCCTCAAAGAAGTGGAATAAGTCATAATGGCTGCAAGTGCAAAAAAAAAAAAAAACAAAGCTCACCTATACTTAGTAGGGAACAACTCAACAGCAACAGCATTCATCAAGCCAATACACGCGCCAGACATCTGGAAGACGGCGAATAGCACCACAGCCAACTGCTGGTTATAGGCGAGGTGGGCGCAGATCCCGCTGATGCCGGTGAAGCCCAGGATCACCACGAGGATCGGCTTCTTGCCCACATAGTCGACGAGGAAGCCTACAATAATATACATGGAGGAGAAGACCAGCCCGATGTAGATGGAGCGCTCGAAGGTTGACGTGTGGATCGTGTCGTCGCAGATCTGTGGAGTAAGGAGTTTATTATTAGAAATTGAATTTCAGAACGAGCCGGATTTAATAGTATCCGAAAATGTAAACATTCAAAAACAATAGTCTTTAGGTAGTTCGATATGGAAACAGTGTTTAAAAACCACTTGGATACAATGTTTTTGGTTATATTTCAAATTTTCTAAAAATCTAATAAACTTTTCAAATGTTATCAAGTGATAGATTGGGTCTACGGATTTTATATAATAACTAGCTGACCCCGGCAAACGTTGTTTTGCCAGTTATTTGTTTGGGGTGGACAAGCCTTATCACTTAGGGGTATGAAAAATAGATAGTAGCCAATTCTCAGACCTACTGAATATGCATATAAAATTTGGTAAAAATCAGTAAAGCCGTTTCGGAGGAGCCGTGACACGAAAATTTTATATATAAGAAGATTTGCAAACTTCGAGCCGATCGATTCGATCCATCAGGTTAAGCTTCGCTTGCCGGGGTTGGTCCGTGGGCGGGTGATCATCTTTACATACCGAGACTCCTCCGTGCCTCGGAAAGCACGTTAAGCCGTTGGTCCCGGCTGTCATTCGTGGATCTTTGACAGTCGTTACGGGTCGTCAGAAACCCGAAAGTCGGACAATCAGTCTTAGCAAGGGGTATTACCCAATTACTGTGTTGTGGAGGTCAGATAGGCAGTCGCTCCATGTAAAATACTGGTATTCAGCTGCATCCGGTTAGACTGGAAGCCGACCCCGACAAAGTTGGGATAAGGTTAGGCAGATTGATTGAATTATTTACAAACTTGTCTAAACCCTTACAATTTTTTTTCAGTCCCTGCTGTTTTAGTTTGAGTAATTTTAGGTATTGTTAGACATCGGTGATTTGGGTCGTTTTATATTTTTTCGAACTTACCATAGTGCCATTATAGGCTGCATCTCTGCCTGCATCGAGTACATCACAGATCTTAGTCTCTCCTCCCTCGTGATTGGCAAGGGAGTTGAGGATGGACGGGAACCACACGTAGAAGCCATTTGTTCTGAAAACGCAACACAAATAGATAACCTTGGTGCAAAATAACTTGAAAAGCAAAACCTTTTAACTCAAAAAAATACAACGCACGAACGTTTAAATCCATATTCCACGATTTCAGCCAAAATAAATTGAAAAAAACTTAGAAATTTATTTAAAATGTTCGCTACACTGTCCTCTCATACCTATTAACACTGTATTTTAAAAACATTGTAAAAACCATTTATTTTTATAAGAGTAACCGTGGAGTTTCTTGCCGGCTCTTCTCCATAGGAAGCGACCAATTGGAACCGTGCACCTAGCTTCTGACGTTTCATAAGTGCCCTTGTAGGTTTATGTGAAATAAAATGTTTTGCTTTTTTTTGCTACTTTTTAACTTGGGTTTTGTTCAAGCTACAGCAGTGCTATTCTGTAAAAATCTCACCGTGAACGCTTAGGTGAAGTGACCTTGAAAGTGAGCTGTCAACAATGTCAATCCCTAGTATATGGTGGAATGACAGCTAACTTCAAGTTCACTTCACCTTAGCGTTCACGGTGAGATTGTTACAAAATAGCACTGCTGTAGTTGTGCAAAAACCTAACCATGCTAACAGAACTTTGTGCTTTTTGCCAATGTCATAATTCCAATTTATCCTAGCGAAAAGTAGCTCCCAGGGCCTGGAAAAATCTGTACCAATACCTACTTATTATAAATTAAAGTCACTTTTCGTGTCTGTTTGTGTGACCGCGATTGTTCTTCTAAACTTCGCAATAGATTTTGATACGGTTTTTACCATTGTTTAGAGAGTTTATTCCGGCAAGTTTATGTGTACCATCGCGGAAAGCCATAACTAATCACCGTAAGGACTATTCTTGCTTGCAGCGCTTGGCCGCTATAGAACCGGGGCGGTAACAGATGTGGCCATCGTATGCACGGGATTTTGTTTTCAAAGTGGTTATATAAAAAACTTACTTATTATAAAGAAATCTGGATGTTTTGTCAAGTTGTAAAAACCGAGCGAAGCGGTTGCTAGTTAAACATAAATAGTAATAAAACTTACGTGGCAAAGATCCCGAACTGCACGAAGCAGGTGAGAGCAGTCCAGGGCAGCAGCGGTTTCTTAAACAGAGGAACCGTCTGCTCCTTCATGGACGCCCAGATGGCAGCCGCGCCCTTCACGTTGGTGTTCTTCGTCATCTGGTTCTCTACTATTAGGGACTTGATCTAGAATGATATGAAAATTATGAGACTCATCATCAGCCTGTAATGTTCCCACTGCTGGGACACAGGCCTCCTCTCTGTGAGAGGCAGTGGGCTGTAATCCACCACGCGGGCCCAGTGCGGGTTGATAGATGTCTTCGAATTTTCGGTTCTAGGACATGCCGGTTTCCTCACGATGTTTTCCTTCACCGTTTTGAGAGCAGTGGTGATGAAATAATTTACACAAAGTAAAGCGCCTGTCTGGGTTCGAACCTACGACCTACAACTCGTAAGTCTTTTTTTTTTTTTTTTTTTTTTTAAAACGTTGCCCCACACTAGGAATTTCTCCTGTATCGTGGGTGCGATTACAAACATTTAAACTCACATACACAAACAGCCAGACCCGGAACAACTACTGGTAGGTCATACAAATATTTGTTCCGTTCGGGAATCGAACCCGCGACACGCAGCGCAGCAGTCAGCCGCTTAACCACTGCGCCAACCGTGCCGTCAAAGTCGCGGCTGTTACCACCAGCCCAGTTAAAGAATACTAGCAAAGATATAGAAACGAATATAAAACACTTAAACCCAAAAATAATACTACAAATACTTACAGGAAAAGTGTCCTCAGCCATCTTAGTATTTCTGAAGTAAATCCTCTTGACAACATTCAAGGCTGTATCATACTGGCCAGTAGCGAACAAGAACTTGGGGCTCTCTGGTGCAAACATCAGAAGTACGGTTCCTAACGCGAAGGGTATCGCACAGGCCACCACCAGGAGCCGCCAGGGACGGTACTCGATACCCAGGAACGGTATCGGATACGCGAATTCGAGAGGCAGAATGAGCCAGGAGACACCTGAAATTGATTTGGGAATATATTATCTACATTAATATTATAAAGAGAAGAGATTAGGGAGATTAGATTAGTTAGTAATAAGCTATGAATAAGTTTTTATATCCTACTTTCAAGCCTAAATTTTGTGTATTTTTTTAATGGTTCTTACTAAAGTCCAGTTATTATAAGTAGTTATAAGTAGCGGACGCCTATTCAATACAGCTTGTGATAATATGAAATTGTGTAACAATCTTAGTTGCCATAAAAGCCGCAGGCGCTTCGCAAGTAACAGTTAAGAAAATATCAGTTGAACAATTTCTAGCAGTAATAAGGATCAAATTCCCAAAACATATTCGTTATATTCAAGGCAATGGCACGTAAAATTTTATCGGAGAGGCAACCAGATGGCGAATGGTAATCTGGGTCTTGAAGTGATACTGAACCCCCTCGTACCGTCCGAATGGACCCCGAATGGACGGGGACGGAGATATGGGGGATGGCGGCAAAACATTTTTTTTTTTGACATGACATTCAAAATTTAAGCTTTAATAAGTGCAAGGAATTTGTGTATCAATGCCATCTGGTTTTGATAAAATTCACCCTCATTTTCGGTGATAAATCATCGGTAAGCAGTTTCCAGAATTGTATACATTATTTCAATTAAGTATAACGATGTCAGGATGTGGCAACCCGGGATTGATACAAACAAATTTCATGCACTTATTAAAGCTTAAATTTTAAATGCCGAGTCAAAAAAAAATGTTTTGCCCCCATCCCCCATATCTCCTCCCCCGTCCATTTGGGATCCATTCGGACGGTACGGCGGGGTTCGGTATCACTTCAAGACCCAGATTACCACTCGCCATCCGGTTGCCTCTCCGATAAAATTTTACGTGCCATTGCTTTAATTATTAGTAAGAAACTGACAGGTGTTAAGAATGCATTCTTTCGATGGCTGGACTATACTTGGCTAAGGAGGTATATTATAGCTCTTTTATGTATTACATGAATGAAAGTATTATTTTTAAAGCAGATTCTTAAAGCATAATGAGACTTACATGGCAGGATGACGGTGCCGATTCCGACAAAAGAGGATCCGAAGGCAACCATCTTGTCTCGGTGCCGTAGATTGTTGAACTCGCCGAGGTACGTGTACACCACGGCTGATGAGCCAGACATGCTGCAAATTGAAACAGAAACAATTTAAAGTAAATTTGAAGATCTGAAACACCTGTTGTGGAACTCCAAAGCCCAGCGAGACTATAACATATATAGGAATGACGTCTTAGCAAAAGTTGTTTAGTCTGATGGGCATTTCCTGTTGACTTACAAAAATGAAAGATCTGGAACGTCTCGAATCGTCTCGCGCATCCCGTTGTTTTTCCGTCCCCGGGCTCTTAGAATTCGACATCAGACGTTTCAGATCTTCGATTTTAACGACCCCGTTGTTGCTGGCATAAGCAACAGGATCCGCGTACGAAGTCGCGGGCAGAAGCTAGTTTTAAAATAAATCTTCTACATAGTACTAGAACTCCAATCGGCGCTACGTAAGAGACTCAGAGCATGCGTGTCTAAAAGAAAGTATTAGAAGCAAGACCCAACGAGGGTATTAATCTTAGTTTTCAAGCCATTATAATAAATAAATATCATTTATTTCAGATTCATCTTACGATTACATCCAAAGTCAAAGTTAAATAATTTATTTCAATTAGGCATATAATTAATGTATACAAAATATTGTAAAACATTTTAAAAGAGTAACGGTGGAGTTTCTTGCCCATTCTTCTCCACACTAAAACTACCTTTTGAAAGGGGCGACTAGAATCAATTCTATTATTTTGTAAATTTTGACATTCAAAATTGCCATACAAGGGCCTATTTGAAATGAATGATTTGACTTTGAGCTGATGCTAGGTCCTTTCTTCGAAATATGCATATAGAGTTGAAAGTTAAAATCGAGCACTTACAATATGGCGGACATAAAGACCAGCACGCCGAAGGAGATGACGTCGGGCGCGAAACTGGCGAATGCTGAGAAGATGGCGGAGATCAACATGGAGAACAACATGACTGGTCTTCTGCCCTGTGTGTCCGCCAGCCAGCCCCAGAAGTATGACGTCAGGATTATAGCTGGAAATATAAATTTATTTTTTAACCGATTGGAAAAGTTTCTTCTGTATGTATATTTTTAGGTTTTGAGTTTGATCCCAAGGTACGCACCTCTGACTTTTGTCAACTCAACGCAATAAAAAAATTAGACCATTTAAGCGACATATTTTGGTGCTCGCAAATAAATAAAAACCTACAGGGTACTTCCCGTTGACCTAGAATCATGAAATTTGGCACGAAGCAAGGTCTCATAGCACAAGTACCTAAAGGAAAAAGTCCATAAAACGTAAATTGTATGTTTTATCACATTTTTTTTTGGAGAATTCATCTTGACGTTTATCGATGTATGGGAGAACCATATTTTCCAACTACAAAGTACATTTTTGGGATAAATTCATCCCAAATACGGAACCATTTATGGTGCGTGGTCTGACACGCAATTGGCCAGTTTTTTTAAAGCATGACGTGTAAAAGTGATTTCGATATCCTATTGACAGAATAATGCGCCGTTCAGACCGAAACAGTACGTGGCGAGCGCGGATTTATGTACGGTGGGCTGCACTGCATCAATTGGGTACCCCAGTTGTATTAAAATTTTAATACAACTGGGGTACCAATTGATGCAGTCCACTGTACATAAGACAGTTTATTAGATTATTATCAGAGACAATGCAATGTACCTACGTCTGACATAATTTCTCTGAACTGAGACCAGGCACTTCAAAGGCAATTTCCACGCAAACTCCGCCCCAATACCGCACCCCAACACTCCACTATGTGCTAAACGCTAACACATCAGTAATAAAGTTGAATATCGCGTGCGCTCTTTGATCGTGTTCGAGCACGGAACTAAATGTCGTAAGTCTCAATTCTTATTTCGTTTATAACTAAAGTAATAATTGATCTAGAGAAAAAATATCTAATATTTGGATAATAAACTATATTTCCTTACTGTCAATAATTGTGTTAGACATAAAAGCCGAGTAATCTTGTTTTTGTTTCAAATAATCTTATAAAAAGACATGATTTTCGAATAAAAAATGGATCGAGCCAAAATGTTCCAATTACGTAACTGTCTTATATTTAAAAAGAAAAAGATCCAGTAAATCATAAACTAAAGTTCCATTTTGATTGTATGCGTGACTTTTTTAGAATATTAATGCAAATTAACATACAATTTAGGGAGCCTCCTCTTAATAATTTTATTCAAAACCTGCCGGGAGTTTATTGCACCACTTCTTTTTCCCAGCTAAAGCACTGGGAAGTGGTGAAGGATGGGCGTTTTGGGGGACTGTCTCTTGTAATTTTGATGTTCTTAAAGTGCTGATTCTCAGCCTAGTTTGGATAAATGAATTTTGATTTTGATTTTATGGATCGAGTATAAAAATTCACGATGAACGCAAAAGCAGTCCTCACCTAAGAAGGGTATTGCAGAAAGCCAGCCCCGTTGCTGCAGCGTCAGGTCCAAGTCACACTGTGCAGCTGGCAGGATGTACCCGAGCGCTAAACTCTGCATGATCATGCCCAGCAGAATGACCCCGGACATCAGCATGTGACAGATGTTGTACATGCCGAAACCTGAAACAGTGGATACATTATATGTTATCTGAGCAATGGAGGAGGGTTGACAAATCGGCTTTTTAGAAAAACAGACGTCCTGCACGCGTAGCATGACTACCGTAGAAACGAGTTTTGTCGACGGAAGAGTAGACAAAATGACTGATAAACAATCACAATCTCTAATTTTGTCTATTCTTCCGTCGACAAAACTGTTTGATGAATTTGTTTTTATCGAATTTGTTTTTATCGACTTTGTTTTTATCGACTTTGTTTTTATCGACTTTGTTTTTATCGAATTTGTTTTTATCGAATTTGTTTTTACCGACTTTGTTTTTATCGACTTTAAAAACAAAGTCGATAAAAACAAAGCCGATTTTCGAAATTCGTCAAACAGTTTTGTCGACGGAAGAATAGACAAAATTAGAGATTGTGATTGTTTATCAGTCATTTTGTCTACTCTTCCGTCGACAAAACTCGTTTCTACGGTGGTCATGCTACGCATGCTGTTAGATCGTAGTAGACTTATACATGATAGCCATCGGGGGTAGTTCAAAGAGTTAGAATAAGTATAGAAGGGGGCAGTTCTTGGTGTTGGATGTCAAAGTCCTCTTTTTGTCAGTCTTCTTCTTTTCGTGTCGATGGTACTCTTCTTTATAATTATATTATGTTATATTATATGAGCCCAGTAGGTGGCCACGTTGATTGCGGCATCAGTGGCATTCTTTAGGTCGTCCGAGGTGCAGGTGACCGGGCACCTAGGACACTCCAGCAAGTGGGGCATGGTCTGATCAGAAGCACCGCACTCGCACTGGGTGTTGGATGGTTTAGTGATCTCCCACTTCGACAAATTGTGTCTGCAGCGGCCTACTTGGGTACGCAATCGATTGAGGGCTTTCCATATAGGCCATTGCAGATCACGCCTTTCTGTCAGTAATCTAACGACAAAGCGTAATTTAAAAAAAAATGGTAAAATCATGGAGATATTTCGGAAGTCGGTGTCTTTGGTTTGAATTTTTGTTTTTTGCCACCGACTTCCGAAATTCAAGTTATTTTTCACTTTGTAGTGTTTTTTTTTTTGGAAGCCGGTTGTTTTTTTTTTTTGTAAAAAGTTTGTTTTTTTCACTTTTTAGCTGTCGTATTTACCCCCACACAAATTCGAATACCTAACTGCTATGTAAATAACAGTGAGATGAACTTATCATATCATCCACATACTAAGTGGGAAAAAAATACGTATTATTGAAGCTAACTCAAAAACCATCCAAGCAAAGTTAATAAAATTTATATGGGACCACATGTAAAGCACCAGCTTGCAAATAAAATAAGAATCATTAAAATGGGTTCACCCAGTACAAAGTTCTGAGGTAATAAACAAAAACAGTCGAATTGAGAACCTCCTCCTTTTTTTGAAGTCGGTTAAAAAATGGTAAGATCATGGAGATATTTTATGCAATAGCTAATATTTAAACCCTGTTATTTTATCTCGTAGAAAACTTATAATTCTGTTCCAAGCTCTCATATTTTACTCTAACGATTAAATTATTTGTTCTATTCTAGAAAAATACAGCATCATTATCTTATTAAAGAACAAACAATAATGATGTAAGTAAGTAGTACAAACAATCTGTTATCATTGTGATGAACATCACCAAGTGGGGTTTCCCTAATTACGGTGTTTGTCTAACGACATAAGACAACATTTTCTATTAGTTTAAAATAGTTTACCACGTTGCTTTTCTCAAATATTTGCTCTATAAAACACCTGATAATACTCCTACTACGTATTTTGGACGGCTTTGCGGGATGGCAGTGGAATGTTCAAATAATCTTTATTTTAATTGAAGTTAAAAGATAAATTAATCATGTGTCTGAATGTGACACGATAGAGAATTTGACTTTTATAAGACATTTCGTTTTATTATTTTGTATATTAGCTATCTTTTCGTTTTCGTTACTTATATTCTTAATTCCGATTTATTGTCGTTCGTTTTGTCCCTTTATCCGTTCACTTACGTGTCTTCACAATCTTTCTTCATTCAAAAGTACACAGACATCTAGATAGAGCCAATAATTGACACTGCACTCAAACCTCTGATAACGGTACAATTACCTATCTTTAATTCACATACATAGGTTATACTCAAAGGGGAAAATATAAAAACGAGATTCAGAACTTTTTTTACAATTATCGTGGCGGGATTTTTTTGTGAATTGGATTTTCAACGCTCTGCTTAGCGCCAAGAGTTGAAATTCTACAGTGTTTTTTCGACGCGCTGGGATGCACTCTGTTGAATTCTCAACGCTCAGCTCAACATCGAGTATTGAAAATCTAGTGCGCGATAAAATCCCGCCGTGATATTTTTACGTCCGTGCGAACGTGGCTTACGAGTGTTTACTATTTCTGGATTCTGAAGAGAATGAGGATTAATTCATCTGACCAGTGAGTCAGATGAATTAATCCTCACTCTCTCATGGTCTTTCGAGCCGAAATCATGTGGAATCTTTCAGAATTATTATCCCTGCATATTCTAATAGTAACAAAGATCTACGTACAGAAATACGACTGTCCCAGATAATAGTTGAGTAATTTATATTAATTACTCATTGCTTTGTCTTTATTATGTCAGTGGGTCAGTGGTTATCGATACTTAGACTAATAATATATTCGGGATATAGCAAATATCCCGAATATTTGTTATTTCTAGGAAATATATTAGGCTTATAAATAAAATGGCCAATTTAGATCTATACTTAGTCTGTTTTCAGCAGATTACAAACACTATCTTTGAAAATACAAGGATGTCTCAACATAGGACAAACAACCTGCCTAGCTTTTTCCCAACTACATTGGGGTTAGCTTCCAGTCTAACTGGATGCAGCTGAATATCAGTATTTTACATGGAGTGACTGCCTATCTGACCTCAACGATCTGGGTAATACGATACGCCTTGGTAGGACTGGTTATCAGATTTTTGGGCTTCTGACGACCCGTCACGACTGCCATAGATCCATGAATGACAGCCGAGACCAACGGCTCGGAAGGGTCTCGAAATGTTATGATGTCTCAAATCTCAATATAGGACAAACAAATACCTATATTTTTAGTCAACCAAGTATCAAAATTGAATGTATGATTCATCATATTAAACTGAGTGTGAGAACGAATTTCGCAGTCAATTGACAACGATGCGAAATGATAAAATTCATCAAAAAAAACAATTAAACGAGTTTATAAACTTTGTAACTTTTATAAGCCAATGAGCTTGTCGTAATAAACTTAAATTAATATGATCTTTAAATGAATGAACTTTGAACATCGTCTGACCGGTCTTTGTCTTAACTGAACCGATTGAGACTCATTTAGATAGCAAATAATATTTCGCTGATCTTGCCGTTGTGCAATAAGTAGGTAAGTACTTTGATATTTTATTTCTACTGCAAGAGCTTATCTTGATAAGAATAATATAGTTTATTCTTACTATGATACTCTATGAATTTTTAGCAAGATTTTAAAAGTGTCTTTGAATTGTGAAATATCCCATTTTGTCAAGTTTTTTTCCTAAAGGTGAACGCACACTTGTCCGAACCGAACGAAACGAATTTTAGAATTCTTTATATGAAATTATATGAAACCTCACACACATGCCCGCGTCGAATCGTCCGAATCTGGAAGACTGTCCTAGCGTTCTCGTTGACTTCGATTCGTTCGGCTCGAATAAGTATGCGATCACGTAAAATATCTGTTCAGAAAATCTTCCGTTTCTGACCCAAATACAGTAAAATAAAAATATTCATACGATTTGAGTACATTTCGTAATTATTTATCATCTTTCCTCATGCTAGTTAAAACAATAATATAATATTATGTTGACGTCACTTACCCGATAACAACATGGCGTCATCGAGAGACGCAGCTGTTTTGTCAACTTTCTCGCCACTCTTGTCTATTGAGCTGTTCATCGCCATCTCTGCCTCTAGAACCTGAAAGAAATTACCATTGAATATTAAGATTATAAATAGTACAGCACCCTAATTGCGTAACACACTCTCAATTACAATCCGAAGTATTTTGAAGGAAATTCATAATCCATAGCTTCATATGTTTAAAAAATTCGTCTGCTTACAACGTAAATAACGCAATGAATATTCTTGAACTGTCAAAATAAATGGAATTGTGAGTGTGTTTCGCAATCCGCATGTAGAAAATCACAGATACTTCAATTATAATATGTCTCTAATGTATTTGAAACCATATGGACCAATTCACCCGTATTTACCAATACATACAGAAAATACTGACTAGCATATTTGGCATGAACTTGTGAAGAAAGTAATGAGAATCCCACGTCGTCGCTAATTCACTTTAAAAACTAACTTTGGGGTTTTTTGGACACTACACGATAAAAAGCTTTAAAAATATTTGGTCTTTATATCCCTTAAAAGACTCAACAATCACGAAAAACACTGAGTGATTTTGACAAAAACTCGAAGCAGTGACACAAAAATTTATAGCTAAAAGCGTGTTTTGTGTATTTTAAGCAGTTTTTCACAAAATGCAGTCGTTTCCAGGCATCAGAATTACCTCCACGTCGGGTACTATGTCATATTCATATGTTCTTTCTGCTGCCATAATAAACGGCCTTCAGTCTACTCGAAACCTAGAAATTTGAAGGTGATAATGTTTTGTTTTACTGCATTATGCTGGTCACAGGTTAAAATGGATTATGTGGCGATCTATGTTTTTGATATCTATCATTTATCAGTTCAAAGAGAAGCAGCACCCATTATTGTTTCTCTTTTAATTTTTCGAAGAGTATGAACGTCAGAATTTCGCTTTTCGTGTAAAATTGTATCCTTTTTGTGTCATGGATAAAAAGAAGGGACATCATCTCATCCGCAGGATCTACTTTGCATTACCATTAAGAGGGTTTATCCTAAAAGTTGGCAACGTCGTAAATAGCTGTCAAATATTTACCTGTTTTGATTAATTAAGCAATATTACTGTATGGAATTAAGAAATGTGGTTAACTAGGGAACTAAAATATTGATTATGAAATGCAATAATGAATATCGTAATATAAATACCGAAAATTTGGTTATAGAAGTAAAAAAAAGTATTTGGAAACTTTCCAAATGCCTTTTTTAAACCTAAAATTGTTACAACATCAAATTCAGTGTTATAATTGCAATTTATTATTAATATTCTAGGGAACTAGTTAGCCACATTTCTTATTTCCATACAGCAATATTGCCAAATTAATCAAAACAGCGGAATATTTGACATCTATTTGCGACGTTGCCCACTTTCAGAATAAACGCTCTTAACATTTGTAATGCCATTAATGCTGAAATTAACGTTTTTGATGCAGCCGTGAGGCATACACTATTAAATGATCGCGAAGGAGGAGGCGGAACGCGTGAGGGAGAGGCAAATTTCGCGCCCTCACGCCCCTAACCGCCGCAGGAGGAGACGCCCGGGGCGGGAATCGCGAGCCGATTTCCCGCCACCGCAGGCGCGGGCTTGCGGACGGTGAGCAATAGGTAGCTCGCCGTCCGATAAGGACCAGGCCCGGGTCGACGGCGCGTTGTGTTCCACGCGCGCCTCAAAGAGATGTCAGCAGAATTGACGGGGTCCACTAGGGCCAATGCCTGCCGGGGGTTCGAAGAAAACCGATAGGGACATCGTGGCCCCCGGGCAACCGAAGGAACACGGGTGGGTTTTAGTCAGTAAGAGTCTGACTCGCCCTCCCGCTCCGCCCAGAGACGGAGAAGTTATTTGATAATTTCCCACCCAAAAAAATAAAAGGCACACACTATTATTGTAAAAAAAAAACACTTTTTTACTTTGTATATCCAAATAAAAAATATTCTTTTTTTATTTTACTTTATCAACGAGTTGTGGACAACGTCATGATGAAGAAGTTTCTTCTTTATTTTATAGGTTCATTTTATATTGGCATTTGGATATTACTAATCATTTTTATTTCAACTTTAATGTCTGTTCTTTGGTTCCAAAGGGGTGCTTACACACGTGTTCGGGTCGGCATGATACGGCATAGGCCGGGCGACAAAATCGAATGTATATTTTGCCGAATCGTTCCGAATTATGCTAACCCGAACAACGAACTTCCTACACACCCGAAATGAGGGGTCACTCTAGTAGCCCTAAATAAGTAGAAAATTTGCACCGTGTTATCTTCAAATAGTTGTCTAAAAAGGATTAGAACTCTGTTTTTCCCGTTATCTTGTTTTGATGAAAGTCTTAGTTCCATGCGTTCTCATTATGTTATTGTTTCGCGAAATATTCCATTGACTTCAGTGATTAAAGAATCTTATCAAAATGTGTTTGCTAACTGGTATATAATAAGTTTTGTTATGTACTTACCTAATATTATTCTACAGTGATAATAAGTTTTTAAATAAAATTTTGATTGTATTAATTGGTATTCATCCTTTGCGGACTTTTAGGCGTTCGAGGAAAATGTAAAATCGTAGACTGACATTAGGTACTATTTAATTATAAGTATTTAGATATTCTTTTAACGTTAATTTTGTTGTCAAATTATGAACTACTTGAAATGCGTAAGAATAAAATACAATAGAATATTCTTTATTAAGTACAGTCAGCTGCAGAGAAATCTCACCCCCTGGCCATAGTATAAAGAGAGGAAGTAAGTTATCTTCATAGAAACGCACCGCGCGCGGCTTGTATGTGTGCGTGGCTTGTATCTATGCGTCGCCGCACGCACACTTAACAAAATCTCGGCTGTTTTAGAGTGCGCCAGTCGGGGCTAACGCCGCACAAGGTTTGCACGTCGCGGCTTTTTGGCACTGCTAAATGTATGAAAAATGAATGATAATCGCAGGAGAAATTATTGCTGTGCGTTTGGGTGTCTAAATAATTCATCGATTCCAAAGTTGTCTCTGTTCAGATTACCTACTGAACAGAAAAGGTAACCAAGTCGCATATAATTTTTACTTGATGATGAGATACCTTCTTATTTTTTGTTGTGTTAGTTATCTATCAGACAGACGAAGTAGGCAGGCCTACTTTCTCACTAAAATGTATTAGGTACCTACTTTTGATCTGTCAATTGATATGCCGCTAATGCTTTCTCTTGATATGCCCGATTTCTCAGTATTGTAGGTATAGTAAAGTAACTAAGTACTTACAGTTATAAAATCATAATTTCAAATATTTGACGAATTGTGAATCAATCAGCCATTTTCTAGGCACTGAATTAAAATTTAAGTAGTTAAAAGTGACAACCCTGAGACAGGCAAGTATGGTAGGTAATTATATCGCGGATTGGGCCTGAGATAGCCTACTTGAACTCTTTATACTATGCCCTGGCAATGTAAAAATGTGTCGCTAGGGGGTGAGATTTCTCTGCAGCTGACTGTACCTATTATACAACGCAGAATAATTCAGCAAACTTAACCGATTTTTTTTAAGTGAAATCTTTAGGCGCGTTGGGCATTTTTGAGATGGGACTAAACTATTGATTTCGCAACCTGTTACCGACACCGTGGAGTAAAAGACATCAACGCGTTGATTACCGCGGTGCCGATTTTTTTTCAAGTTTTCATTTCTGTCTGTACTCCCGGAGAGCCAATTTTTTTTTTCCTTTGATATGTATGTACAAATTACAGGCGTTTTATAATAATACGTAACATAAGGACTGGCCATTGTTATTTTTTTATTGCTGATTGGACCTGCTCTTGACCCAGTCAGCAATAAAATAAAAAAATGAGTTTTATGTCTTGTCTTTGAGTCCTGATGGAAAGCGATGGATGAGGTCTATGATGGAACGACCGGGCCAGAAGATGCCTGTTGGGATATCTAAAAAATTAAAATTCGTTGGAGACTTTGATGAAGTCAGCCAGCTATTATGCAACTTTTTTTATAATATTCAAATTATGATAGAAAAAGGCCATTGAGCATCAGGTAGACAGGTAACCAGATCGAGTAATAAATCCTATATTATTAAATGAACAATATTTGTATTTTATTTATATTGTAATAATCACGTTCTCGAAAACGGCTCTAACGATTTCGATGAAAGTTGCAATATAGAGGTTTACGGGGATGAAAAATCGATCTAGCTATACTCCGTTTGAAATAAGATTAGACATTTAAACAAACCTTTTTTACAGTCCGTTCAACCGATTTTGACTTCTATACCGTAGGCATAAGGATGGCAAAAAAAGTGGTTACAAACCAACTGTTTACTGCAGCTGCCATTTGTCATGCCACCAACGCAATAGAAGTCAAAATCGGTTGAACGGACTGTAACAAAGATTTAGTTAAATGTCTAATCTTATTTCAAATGCAGTATAGGTCTCTGGGAAAATTCGTTTTCTCAATTTTCACAGCCTCGGGAATGTGATACAACGTTGGTATCCGAGTAGAGTTCAGTTGACCAGGTACTATAATATAATATGGATTACCTACTATTTTGAACATTGCAAGGACTTTGCATTATGTACCGATAATGACCGTAAGAACGCCAAATGACGTTTTAGAATATAATGACAGTAATAAAATCAAAGAAGTTGCAATAGCTTATGCTACAGCTAAAAATAATACTAATTGATAATTAAAGATTACAATTAATAAAAGTCACAAGCTAGATGAGTAATGAAGGTATTAATTAATATCAATATGCCTTGTCTGCGATACGATATCTGTATTGTACGAATTATTTATTGCGGTCACAAACGGATTATTGACTTACCAGGGGATCTACAGGGTACTATGGTAGTTGCTGACGAACGAATTGATTTATCAAAGGTATTAATAATACCAGCCTATTATTGTCCCTGCTGGGGATTTGTAAATGCCTCTTCTCATACAGAAAAGGCACGAGCATGTATCACCACCATAGTATAAAGAGAGGTAGTAAGCTATCTTCATAGAAACGCACCACGCGCGGCTTGTATGTGTGGGGCCATAGTATCTATGCGAGATTTTGTTAAGTGTGCGTGCGGCGACGCATAGATACCATGGCCCCACACGTACAAGCCGCGCGCGGTGCGTTTCTATGAAGATAGCTTACTACCTTTCTTTATACTATGTCACCACGCTTGCTTAAGACGGGTTGGCGATTACAGACGTATATTGATTATAAGGCATTGTTATTGCTCAAATACGCAATAGTCGATGAACTCAATGTTATTGAAGAACTAGAGCTGATATCAGTGAACTCAATAATTATTTTTGTCAACGTAAATATTAACAAATGTTTGAAAAGAAACCATTCTGGGGAGTTATGAAATTTTCATAATAAGCCAAACAGTGTGTATACAGTAGGGGTAAAATGGGTTGAAGAAGAATGTAAACGGATCTTCTGACAATTGCTAAATATTGTACTTTATAGAAAGAACGCCAAAGATTTTCTTTGACAGAAGGAGCAAAGGACCGGCACCCTTATTGCGGAACATACTTTCAACCATAATCCGAGAGTTTTGAAGGATATTGCTAATCCATTGCTTTATTTGTTCGAAAACTTCGTCTGCTCAACAACGTAAATAACGCAATGAACGTGGGTGAAAACTGTCAAAATGAAACCCATTGCGATCAATTGTCATTTTATGAATTATCCCGCGCACATTTGGGAGTGGCGCGAGGAGACGAAACGCCGGGGCTTAACTCCGCTGCCGCAACAAATCACGGCATAGCGGACAGAGCTCCGGCGGGATCTCATGGCGGCCTGGAGAGTGCGATTGTCGCAACCCAGCGCTGGGCACGCCACAATTGCGGCGATAAATCCCTTTTTGAGGAGTGGCTAGAGAGGCGCCACGGCGTCCTCACCTTCCGCCTGACGTAGGTCCTCACCGGACACGGTTGCTTCGGGAGGTTCCTGTTCAGGATAAGGCGGGAGGAAACGCCCGGGTGTCACCATTGTGTGGATCAACCGAAGGATACGGCAGAGCATACGGTGGAGGTCTGCCCGGCTTAGGCAGAGCATCGCCGTGTCCTCGTGGAGGCGATTGGCATCGGTGATCTCTCGCGTCCGGCCTTGGTCCAGGCCATGGTACGGAGCGACAGGGCATGGGAAGCCATCACATCCTTCTGCGAAGTAGTAATGCTCGAAGGAGGAGGCGAAATGCGTGAGGGAGAGGCAAATTTCGCGCTCTCACGCCCCTAACGCCGCAGGAGATGCCCTGGGCATCGGGAATCGTAGGCCGATTCCCGGCCACCGTAGGCACGGGCTTGCGGACGGAGAGCTCGCCGTTCGATAAGGACCAGGCCCAGGTCGACGGCGCGTTGTGTTCCACGCACGCCTCAAAGAGATGTTATCAGAACTGACGGGATCCGCTAGGGCCGATGCCTGCCGGGGTTGCGGAAAAGTCCGAAAGGGATACCGTGGCCCCCGGCAACATGGCAACTGAAGGAACACGGGTAGGTTTTAGTCAGTAAGAGTCTAACATGCCAAACCGCACCGCCCCGAAAAAAAAAAGGGGGTGGTAAATTAAATTAAAGAATGGTACTTACTACATTGTGAAATATTTTTTGATTCTTTGTTTAAACAAAGATATAAAGATATACTACACACTTTTAATACATATCTTAAGATGTCCCTTCATTTATGAACCCTCATACGATCTTAATGGCTTTTTTTATAGGTACTTACCTACCCACGTGCCGAACATTTGTCGTCAATGTCCAAACCGTTGCGTAGTTACATAATTTTAGAGCCTTTTTGTATATTCATGGGGCAATGAACGTCATACTGATGCCGTAAGCTTTTGTATTACCATAGTACTTTAGGCGGGACGTAATGTGTGCTCTTAATAGGCATATTAGGCTAAGCTGGTATTTTGGAACCATAATTTTGGCCTGTATAGGTGTAGGTGAGTTCATAGAAAAATCTGACACATGGGTTCTGAAAATCTAATAACTGAAAGACTGTAAAACTAAGGTTAAATCGTTGTGTTTGTCAGTCTGACAGTGAATTGTGTTGCCTTTTAATAACAAGATGTTCTTATAGCAAATGGTTTTCTAATGCTGGGTTCCTATAAATAAAAACGAATCGCGTTACTTACCAACGGTAATTTTTGTTATTGCCAAACTGGGTATAAAAATAGATTCATAAGCTAGTTTTACCTGTGATAGCTACTTTCTTAAGGGAAGATCTACTATGCAAAGCTATGAGGTATTTTCCTCATTATTGGTAAAGAAGAGTCTCGAGAGGAGGAGCTCGTGGCTAAATACTAACAGCCGCTCGGGTCGATCTGTCAGGTTAAGCTACGCTTGCCGGGGTCGGTCCGTGGATGGGTGACCATTTCTACATACCGAGACTCCTCCGTGCCTCGGAAAGCACGTTAAGCCGTTGGTCCCGGCTGTCATTCGTGGATCTTTGACAGTCGTTACGGGTCGTAAGAAGCCCGAAAGTCTAACAACCAGTCTTGCCAAGGGGTATCGTATTACCCAGTTACTGGGTTGTAGAGGTCAGATAGGCAGTCGCTCCATGTAAAATACTGGTATTCAGCTGCATCCGGTTAGACTGGAAGCCGACCCCAATATAGTTGAGAAAAGGCTAGGCAGATTGATTTGGTAAAGAAGAGTCTCAATTTTAACGAATAACGGTCCGTATATTATAGGAATCGTCCATTAGCTGCCCAGGCGGTATAACTCTAATTCCCGTTTTTATTAACACTAAGCGACAACTACAGCGCACTGTTGGATTTTCAACTCTGCCGAGGCTTGAAATCCAACAGTGCGCTTCTATTAGGCAAAACATTTAGGTATCGCGAAGTGTCAGTGAAAAAAGGGCATAAGTAAACTCAAGTCTATGATAGCGATGTTTATAATTTGCATCACTTTTGACAAAGGGTCAGAGTAGGTAAACAGAATGTTATCGTAAACTTAAACTCAGTCAGGACGCGATAGGTTATTAATTAATCAAGTTCACGTAACGGTTAATGCACTTTTGTTCCGAATATCAGTAGGTTTTATCGCATTTTAATTGGGGTTTATTTATTAAATCAGGATTTTCTGTTTTTTTTTTTTATATTACAACTAAACATTCGTTTTAGTGAGTGTGGAAATTGTAGAATATTAATTTATGTTCAGGTTCGCGTCTCGAAAGACCAAAACATTAGATTGCTTTTTACGGCAGTCACATCAATTCAAGAAACGAAAATCTGTGCGCTTTTTTATAAGTATTAAATGGTTTTCGTTAATATTTCCATAAGTTGTACATATTTGTTAAAAAAAAAATATTCATATTATTATTTTAAGTCTGTCAGTTTTTAATTTTGCATTTATTAAAAAAAAAAAAACAATTCAGAAAATTTTAATTTTCACACTTCAGTTTTGACGGTAGTTTTTTGACTGTGTTTGGTAAATGCTAGAAAAATCTGTGACATAATTCGATTGTAACATTAATAACAAATCCTGTAAATACGCCCAGTTGGGTTTAACGTAAATATTTTTGTGTTTAACTATCAATAAAGTGTTTCATCATAGTTAACTAGATAAGAAATGCGTAATTAATTAATTAAATACGCATTAATTAGTTGTGATTTAATAATTAATTACAAAATGCACAAGCTGAGCTTAAAACAAATTAAATTTCAATATGAAAAAAAAAAATGTACGTAAATAACAACTTAAACCTATTTAAAGGAAATCTCGAAACGGCTGGTTGACACTTCTCGTGATCCAAGTGCTGCTTTTTACCTTGACCAGATGCCATACAACGTGGCAATGCCGCCAGTCTTTTGGATAAATTTAACACGTCCAGTACGGAGCCCTCGCGGAGGGCTTATTTTAAATTTAGGTTTTTCTTAGCGAATACAGCATTATAAACCGTGAAAATACATAAAATCTGATGTATATTTTAACAGATTTATTAGTACATCCGTTGATTTAAAATTTTTTGTTCACGGTTACAAATATTAAAAAAAAAAAAGGTTCGAAACTACGTATAGCGACAAGACCCCCTGAAAACACAATTTTACTTCGTTTTAGTATTTTATAAAACGGTTTCAAACCTGATGCCGTTGGCCATCCGCAATAGTTAACTTTAGTGCTTAGTACAAACAAACGTAATGCTGGTAACCCTCCCGGAGGGTTCACTTCTAATATGTATGGTGGCATGGTGGGCGTATGAGTTTTATAAAAAGTGGGTGGAATCAAAAGTGTTAAGACGCAGATATATGACAGTGACCTTGAGTGGTTAGCTTGCGTGTTCTGTACTGAGCTCACGCAACGCGTCATACGTCCAGCCAGTAATAGGACTCGCCCATCAAGGAGCGCTGTCCCAAATTAGACGCATTTTTAATTTATTATACGTAAAACAAAAGGTATTTTAATAAAACACGTATACTAAAAGATTAATAATTAAATTATCTTTAAAATAGTGAAGGTTTCAGAAAAATATGCTTGATAGATTTGCGTCATTCTCAGTTTTTTATCCGCGTTAGACATAACTTTACAAATTTATTTCACTATGTAATATAAACATAGTCCAAAATATGGCTATATTAAAATATTTAAAAAATGCTCTAATTTAACAAATATTTTTTCCAAATCACTAACACTACTCGTTTAGACGTCATCTTCAGTACAAAATCATTAAAAGTCGGTTATCGTCCCCTTAACTTTTACTGATATTTTCAGCCTTTAAAAAACCGGATATTATTTTAGCTAGCGTAGTGTAATTCCTATTAATTATATCTGTTCGATTTTATCTTGGTTTGTCTAGCTGGCTCTTAATAATATATTATTATATTAGCTTATTATTGTTTATTAAACAATCTTGATGAGGTAATCCAAGCCACACATTGCGGGAAGGTTACCTTGTTCCTATTTATCACTTGTATGGTACAGAACTATAATAATATATTGAATATAGTTAATATTATCAATCCTATTAGGCCTACTGGCCCAGTTTCTACAACTTATCTACTTTCTCATATTAGTTGTTGATGAAGATGAACTAATTAATTATTTATGTAAATCAAAGTACATAGATCAGTATACATATAATAAAACAGTTGAATCCGGTGTCTGTCTGTTTGTTCGCGCAGATCTCCGAAACTACTGAACGGATTTTCATAGATAGAGATTAATTTGGAGCAGAATATAGGCTTTGTTTTATTAAAATCGGATGTTGAATAAAAAGTTATCGTCATACAAGACGGTATTCTGTTCACGACACGTTTTGCACAATTTCTGAGAGTAACCTAACAATAAGTACTAGGCTTGCATGAATTCAAGATAGTATTACAATCATTAGTATTATCCCACTAATAGGATTTGGATGAAATTTGGTCCACAAATCTAGAAGTAAAAATCTGATTTATTTTTGTTGTATTCGTAATTGTCTTGACAAGGTTTGCATGGACGAAAATTTTGGAAAATCCACGGGAAAAGTCGGAATTACACCCGGGCGACGCCGGGCACGAACAGCTAGTAATTTATAAATAAGTAAATAGTTTGTGAGTTTGTATGTAGGGTGTAATCGTCGGAACTACTGATCCGTTTCCGAAAATTCTTTCACTAATAGAAACTACAGTATTGTCGAGTATCATAGGATTTATATTTTGTATCACAACAATTAATTTCATGCAGACTAAGTCACGGTCTGAAATAGTTTTTTAAGTATGTTGTAAATGTTATAGGTACGTCTAAGTTCACAGCACAACCCATTAAAACATTCGACTTTATTTAAAAAAGTCAGATTAAAAAAGCCTGACTATAATTTAAAAATTAGCTGTCACTTTGACAATTTTTTTTTTTTTTTTTTTTTTTTTCATCCTTCTTGCTTGACATTTTAATAACATTGTTTATAAAAAAGAATTACGTGTACTCACTTATCGTCAAGTTTTAAGTAGAAGCGCGCGCGGTGCGGTGCATGCTAAGCCACTGAACAAAACACTGATTACTTTTGACTGTCTCGCGTCTGTTTTATTTCGGTTAGTATCGTCAACATCGGGACAACAGATAAGAGTTTGCGAACCGTTTCGCTTGAACTTTGGGCGCTGTGGACAATATGAGGTTATCGGCAACGGAATATTTAAAAAAAAATCAAGATTAAAATGTGTATTGAAATAACCTAACTCCGAGCCATGTTGAAAGGAATGAGCGCCAGAAAAAAATAGTAATTGTATATTATAGTGGATAGTCATTATAGACCTAGATCGGATAATCACACTATATATATATATATATATCACACTAACATTATAAAGGCGAAAGTTTGTGAGTGTGTGTGTGTGTATGTTTGTCTCTTCTTCACGCTCAAAATACTGGACCAATTTGGATGAGATGAAATTTGGCACACAGATAGTTTATAACCAGGATTAACACATAGGATACTTTAGATCCCGATATTCCCACAGGATCGAGACTTACGCGGGTGAAACCGCGGGGCGCAGCTAGTAAATAATATTGTTAACTAATATAATCTTTCCTGATATTATTTTAATCGTTATGACGTCAGGATGATGTTGATATTGTTTCATTAAAATGGGCGGGGGTCACTCATCTGGATTGTGCGCTTTTATGATTTCTGACGTGACGATATCGATATCGTCGACCATGGTCATAAATGTATGGAAATACGTGCACGATATAACGTTATCGTGGACGGTTTAAAAGCTTCATGTATTTCCATACGTCCCTGTGTTACCATGATGCCATGTAGTATTTAAGCGTACATAGGGTCTAAAATTGCTGCTTACAGAATTGAGTTCGTCCGGCAAGAGGTTGCCTTTAAGCCGTGATCTTGTTTCAGAATCTAGCAATCCTGCGAACTCAAGACACTATTTTTTTTAAAGAAAATTGGTATATATTATTTATTAGCTGCTGCCTGCGGTATTGCCTGCGTGGAACCTAATTATTTTTCTAAAATAAAAGTTGCTTCTTATAACATCAGCTATCTGCCAGTGAAGGTTCCGTCAAAATCGGTCCTGCTGTTTCGGAGATTAGTCGGTACAAACAGACAAACATTTAAAAATTGTTTTTTTGGTATAAGAACCATATATACTTTCGCATTTAGTAAAAAACTGTTACTTTAGCATTACAAACAGACATTTCAATTTTATTTATTTGTATGTAGGTATGTATAGAGTATAGATTGCTGATGAATGTGACACAATGGAAATGTCCTATCCTCATTATATTGATTTTCTTTGAAAAAAATAACAGTAGAGAAACTTTAAGATTACATGATTAAGTGTGCTTCAATACCTACTGAAAGTATTATCATTAACTAAGTAGGTAGTTCCGTCTGGACCAAAACTGGAATGTACTGAAATTTGGAAGCACTAAACCTTCCTTCGGGACTGTTCCACCAAAGATTGAATACCAAAAACTACTGAAATTATTTAAAAAAAATACCGGAATAAACTGGAACTTTGCGGCATCACACTTTTCACTAAGTTATTTTTCAGGAGTTAACTCACCTCCTCTGCATTTATGATATCTACTCACTTTTAATAATTCCGAACTGACCATAAAAAGTTTTTGTCTGCTACTCATGACACACTCAGATATGTTGTAAAACTGATTAATTTTGTCCGAGCGATATTTAATAGCTGAACATTTGGCTTGAGATAAATTACCGCGGGAGGGCTGTATCTAGCCGCTTGAACTTGAGGTCGCTATCAATGGCTGTCTGCGGATACTTACATAAGTTTTTAGCTAAATTGAGCTCAGTGGTATACAGTGTGTCTTTATAATGTGCCCATATAGAAATGTGGGAATCTATGCCTAATTTTATCGACGGAAAAAATTGAAAAAAGAAAAACATATTTTTTTACCAATTTTTGCTAAGAAAAACATGTTTATTTTCAATTTAGGGTAGTTTTTTTCCACAATTTTCATCTTATGAGGACGCCTATTTACTTCCAATCATTATAGAGCTTGTTTCATCACGATAGATAATTTAGTTTAAAAGTTACACCGCTTTAAATCCCACGTTTTTTTTCTATAATATTAAGCATAGATTCCCTCATTTCTGATTCGATCACGTAGGGAAACTCCAAGCATAGCCCTCTCCATTGCCCTTTGGGTGACTTTTAGCCTTCTGATAAGGCCCATTGTGAGCGACCACGTTTCAGTACCATAGGTCATCACTGGCAACACGCACTGGTCAAAGACTTTCGTCTTGAGACACTGTGGTATGTAGAAATGAAGAGATCCGCAGGAGAACCAAGGTAACCGACATAGCCCGAAGAATTGCCAAACTTAAGTGGCAATGGGCAGGGCACATTGCTCGCAGAACGGATGGCCGATGGGGTCGAAAGGTTCTGGAGTGGCGACCACGTACCGGAAGACGTAGCGTTGGAAGGCCTCCCACAAGATGGACCGATGACCTTGTGAAGGCCACAGGAATCCGCTGGATGCGGAAAGCACAGAATCGGTCGAAGTGGCGGTGCTTGGGGGAGGCCTATGTCCAGCAGTGGACGTCTTTCGGCTGAAATGATGATGATGATTCCCTCATTTCGATATGTGCACATTACAAAGACTCTCACTGAATAATAATATTCGCTTTTAACATGAGATGATTCTTCTTTCCTGCTTTTGTATCATCATATTATTATACTACAAGGATTGGTACAGCACGACATTTTCCTTTTCTTTGTAAATATCTCATATTTTTGTATAACCCAGTTAGCATGGTTGCAGCGGGGTTTATTGCTCAGTGAGCACCGAACGTGGTCTAAATTTAAATATCGCCACAACCATTTTATATTTATGGGATGATACTAATTTAAGTAAGTTAACATAACATAACATCACGCCTGTAATCCCCGAAGGGTAAGGCAGAGGTGTACCAAAGTACATCCACATTTCGCCAGTTATGTTTAAGTCCCATGTAATAGGAGGCGAGCCTATTGCCATCAACCGGGTACAAATTCAGACTCCGGGCTGCTACTGAGAAATTCCAGATGGAAAAACCCCAACAACACTTTGCCCGACCCGGGAATCGAACCCAGGACCTCATACTACATACATAATACATAATTATATTCAGTTAATGTAGTTATGCATGTTTGATAAAAAAAAAACTATGTCTAGTATCACTCTAGTATGTCATTGTGCCCTCATGTCTGACAACGCTAAGAGTTGTCACATTGGTTCCAAGAACGTACATAAATTGTAATATTTATGATAATTAGCAATAAATTAAAGACTATTTTTGTCCGTGGCTTTGAGTAGACTAACCTGGATTTCCGCATTAAACTGAGTACCAGAGGCCTAGTTCTTGGGTTCGATCCATTTTAGACCATATATTCACAGTAGTAGAACCTTGTTCCGATAAACAAAACTGTATCAAATAGGAATCTTCTAAGGAACAAATTTATTTCTCACATAATTCAGTATTTTCATTGAGTAATACTAATTTAATTTAATAACTTATGAGTTGTAGGTCGTAGGTTCGAATCCAGACAGGCGCTTTACTTTGTGTAAATTATTTCATCACCACTGCTCTCAAAACGGTGAAGAAAAACATCGTGAGGAAACCGGCATGTCCTAGAACCGAAAATTCGAAGACATGTGACACCCGCACTGGGCCCGCGTGGTGGATTACGGCCCACTCCCTCTCACTGAGAGGAGGCCTGTGACCCAGCAGTGGGAACATTTATAGGCTGATGATGATGATGAATTTAATAAATTTATGGTCCTTAGGTAAGTTCTTTTCTAGAAGCTATAAGTCATGCCACATGTGTTTAAAATAGCACTGAAGTCGGAAGACCCGCATCAGATGACCCGAGCAAGTGACGCATTTTGTCGCTTCCCTGGCTAATTAGCATAATATTATAGTAGCTTCAAAACGGGGATCTTAGGGATCGCGTCCGGCCCTGATTCGGGCCATGGTAAGGAGCGAGAGGAAATGGGAGGCCGTCACCTCCTTCTGCGAAGCAGTAATGCTCGCAAAGGAGGAGGCAGAATGCGTGAGGGAGAGGCAAATTTCGCGCCCTCCCGCCCCTAACCGCCGCAGGAGGAGACGCCCTGGGCGTCTGGAATCACAGGCAGATTTTCGGCCACCGTAGGGGCGGGCTTGTGGATGGTGAGCAATGGGTAGCTCGCCGTCCGATAAGGACCAAGCCCGGGTCGACGGCGCGTTGTGTTCCACGCGCGCCTCAAAGAGATGTCAGCAGAATTGACGGGGTCCGCTAGGGCCAATGCCTGCCGAGGTTGCGAATAAGGGCCGAAAGGGAAATCGTGGCACCGGCAACATGGCAACTGAAGGAACACGGGTGGGTTTTAATCAGTAAGAGTCTGACACGCCCTCCCGCTTCACCCAGAGCGGGAGCAGTTATTTGATAATTTCCCAACCAAAAAAAAAAAGGCGTAGGCAAAAAGGCTGCCTAGCTAAAATAGGATTGGGCGGCTCATGTCAGCCACATGCATTGTGACTGTTGGGCAACAGTCCCCACACGGTGGGTGCCTGAGGATGGACGGCGCACCGAGGTCGGCCCAAAAGAAATGGCGAGACGACCTAGACGCGTACCGCAAGGGTTGGATGGAGGCGGCCCTGGAAAAGGATACATGGAAGGATTTGGGGGAGGCCTTTGCTCAGCAGTGTAGGCTAATTAAAAAAAAAACTTGTGGCACTCGGGGACTGCCGCGGTAAAGCTATTGCATAGCATTTGTAACCTCGGACATGTTTCCCATGACAACATCACGTTTTCATGGGAACCGTCATTACATGGTAGGCGGAGTGGTTTTATTTTCGTAACGTTACGGAATTTCTTGATTCGGTCGCCGCGCTCAAAGCCCGCGATAAAAGCTATGCAATAGCTTACAAAAGTAAGAACAATCAGGTTATTTGTAAAAACTTCATATTAGTGATTGATTTATTAATTAATCTTAACCGATTACTGTTGGAGACATAAAAGTCAAGCAGTTAATAGTCGAAGGCGTATCTTCTCCGCATTGGAAATAAGTTTAGCAGTACTTCAAATTGTATAAATTTGGTAACTTTTACAGTTGTTCTCACATGTATAATTTCAACACAAATGATGTAACCAATATTTTGTAACAATATTTTGATTTAAAAGAGTGTCTGTGGAGTTTCTTGCCCGTTCTTCTCCATAGGTAGGTACCTACTACGCTATGGAATGGGCAACTAGCTTCATCTTACTGACTGACCGACCCCTTGACAATTTAAAAGTACCTGTAATTGGTTTATTTGAAATAAATGCTTTGAGTTTGAGTTGAATACTGTAGAAAAATGACATAATTCGCCTAATTCACACATGGTACCTATTTTATAACGAACACTCTCTTAGTCCTTCAATCCAGTATGTCACAAACACGCAGTCAAATAACACGTTAATTACATTCGTAACAAACAAGCGATCGTTAACACACACTACAATATTATTACATTAATATCTAGAACATCAAACTCAACACTCTGGGTTTCTGAAAACCGTTCGTAAATTCGTAAGCCCTAATCATTATTAATTTTATAGCGGGGAAAAAATTATGATGTTTTAAAAAAAACTTAGTAGATTGGAAAAGACACATCCTATAGATATTTCTAAATGATGTAATTGTAATAATGATCTTACTAGGTCGGGTTTAAGTCATCAGATAAATGAGGTATCTTAGTTTTCTATCACACTCATAATATTATGTATTTGATTATGATTCATGCATATTGGTGCCGATTCTCTTGTACACCGAACTAAACTAACTAAACTATCACTAAAATTCCTTACTTTTGACTATGAAAATCTCAAAGCTATTCTGCAAAATAAATTCTCTAAATTTAAAAATAATTTTGACACATCTAAATTGAATTTGACAATCGCGACTCCACACGTGATACCTAACCACGTGATCTTTTTAGAGCCGGAGGCGCGCAGGGGGGGGCAGCCTCGACGTGTTTTATATGGATTTTTCACTTTTTGTATGGAAAATAAGAAAAAATATTACCTACATGTAGAGTGTTAGGGGTTTAAGGGTTTTATAAAGGGTTTCGAAATTTTCATTATTTTTGCGATTGGACACACCGTTTTCGAGATACAAGCAAAAGAAAAAAAAAATTTAGTACTGTTTTTTCATCTGAAGTCGAGGTGTTGGTGTGAATTTTAGTTCATGACAACCAATTTTATTCCACATGTTTTTAGTCGCGATTAAAAATAGTCATATTTAGTTAGAAAATCTAAATTTTAGGTTAAAAACGTCAAATTCAGAATAGCAAAATTGCCATTTTCACTAAACTAATATCTCAGTGCCATCTTAGTGCTGTCAAACTAAAATTTAGTTAAGTTGTGTCGCTTTAGTCTATTTCAGAATGGGAAATCGTCGTTTGACAGGAATAAACTAAATTTTAGTGATTTTTAGTTTAGTTTAGAGGCATTTGTGACAAGAGAATCGGCACCATTATAGGATAAATGCATGAATCACGTCTACAGCTCATGGCCAAAAAAAGGAAAAGCTTAAACGTAAGTGACATCTTAGGACTTTGGCTGCAAGGTCTTGTGTACGCTTATTTTAGGAATATCGTATAGGTAGTAGTAGGTACCTACTTTTACAAAACTTGTAAATATGTGAACACCATGTATCCATTACATAATTATTTTTTCTGTCATTGCTTCATTTTTAATTATTTTTACCTATTGTGGTATAGTAATCTTATTCCAGGTGCATCGTCTTCACATATAATTAATGTATACAAAATATTGTAAAACATTTTAAAAGAGTAACGGTGGAGTTTCTTGCCCATTTTTCTCCATACGAAAACTACCTTTTGGAAGGGGCGACTAGAATCAATTCTATTTTTTGTTTTTGGCGTTCAAAAGTGCCTTTTTGTGCCTAATTGAAATAAATTATTTGAGTTTGACTTTGACTTTATCAACTTGTCATCTCTCGGCATTTCAACTATAGTTTTGTATAATTTAGAAGCAATGTTTTCAATTTTTGTAAATGTGGGTACCATGGAATCGTTTATTATGTTGTTAAGATGTATGTTGACTTGAAAGAGCATGACAGTTGAGAATGCTCACTTAAATGTCTCGCTGAAGGTGGCGAGTGTGTTGGATCATTCGGTTCCATACAAAATAGTTGAGCTGGATGGTGCTGATCCACGCGTCATGTTCGTGATCGGGCGCCGTCAGTTGAGACTGGTCATCTCTTATCTGCCAGGGCTTATTTTTAATCTTATATTTTCAATTGCTTTGATTATTTTTCGTACATTGTTCTCACATACAGAAGCAACAAGAATAATGTACCCAGGATTTTGTATTATCTTTATTTAAAAGAGTGTCCTTAGAGTTTCTTGCCCGTTCTTCTCCATAGAGATCTACGTTTTGGAATGGCTTCAACTTTCTGACTAACTGACCGATTCTTTGACGATTCAATTGAAATAAATGCTTTGAGTTTGAGTTTGAAAATTTCTACCAACACAAGTTTCATAAAATCCATACGTTAACCATGATATTACAAAACCAATAAACTAATTATCTCAACATGACACAACCTTTTGTATACCTTCTCCTTTGCATTTTACGTTTTTCTAGTGCAGTGACATCTACGCAGCGTAGCAATGGTGACGTAGGAGCCGTGGCGTAGCGCACTGTGTAGACTGTAGCGGCGTAGGTGTAGCAGCGTCTACGCGGCGTAGCGAGAGTGGCGTAGCAGCCGCGGCGTAGCCGTCTACGCGGTGTAGACGGTAGCGGTGCGGGGCGGTGCAAGGTGGCGTAACAGCGACTACGTGGCATAGCAACAGTGGCGTAGCGAGTCTACGCGGTGTAGACTGTAGCGGCGGTGGCGTAGCAGCGGCTACACGGTCATGTCATGACTTATAGACATCTCTATATTTTCACCGCTCGTTTTTGGCAATCATCTATTATACATTGCTTCCGCCATCGTACTGTGTATCTAAATTTAATAAATCTTCCTAATCAGCCAGACGATGATCCGGTAGATAAGCAGATAGTGTTACCACCTGATTCCATGTGCAAACTGTGACGTCACTAACTAGTTGTGGTAATTACAAGTGACCATGACATGCGTAATGAGTGTGTAAGTAAGGAGCTATTACCTTATTTATACTATCTTTAGGTGTCACGTTTAATGGAGTAGTAATTAGGTATGGCAATTGTGAGATTGCCTTAATCTAGATGGTTTACTGACCTGGTCTTCCTACACCGCTATTGGTATAAGAAGACCTTACGTACGATGGGATGATGACATCAGAAAATAGCTGGACCAAATTAGCAATTTTTGGGGGCCTTCCAAAGATTGGCATTTGTCTTGTTATACAATAACAATTATAAATTTACCATCTATTTCAAACTTTTTTATTAAACTAAATTATTTTTAATCTTGTTTAGACACACTTTAAAAATAGGAAATAAGCGGCTTTTTTATTTACTTTAATTATTGGTTTAAAATAGCCAAAAAAAACCTAGAAATACCTAGTATCAATTGTAGTTTTCACAGCTAAAGACAGCATAATCTTCTAGCCTAAAAAAAGCTTTTATTTACATACTTTTCTCCAGAATATTTTCAAAAAACCAATTAAGCTTTTCATAAAATAACGGACGGTAAAATAACTGATCCGTTGTTATTTTATAGGAACCCGGCCGATTACATTTCGTTGGTAAGTCAATGTTTATCAGTGGTCATTTTCGCGTTGAAGAATCTCAGATATAAATCTTGCCACATCTTACATTGTCAAGGCATAATCTCTTACAATGTGACAGCATAATTCTTATCAGTCTATTCATATTTTCACCTTATCTAATTTATTAAACAACATTATAAAAACCTTAAAGTCATCCTTATGGGCATTATGTCATGCTGATGTGATCTTGTGGATATTGGTAGTGATATATTACAGTTTGCTAAAGAATACCGTCGTTCAAAAAAAGGATTTCCATAGCTTACTCTAATACCGTTATATTTATTATAGACCGTAATCTTAGAACGGAACGAAAATAATTAGCATTTGTTTTTTTTTAAGTCCCTTGGATAGTTATTTCTATATATAGTATAGAATCAGTTTTTTTTCTAACTTGAACAGACAGCTGTGCTGCTGGGGAGTTTATTGCGCCACTTCTTCTTCCCAGCTAAAGGCACTAGGAAATGTTGAAGGGTGGGCGTTTTTGGGGGACTGTCTCATGTTGATGTTCGAAAAGTGCAGATTCTCAGCCTAGTTTGAATAAATGACTTTTGAATTTTGAATTATTAAGGATAGCAACTGTACACAGAGAGTAGGACTCTGACCACCGAAAATTAAATGAAATGAAAGCAGTCGACTGCCTCGGACACCATGGCCTTTCTTGCAGCTAGAGCGCTGGTCAGTTCAAACATTAAAAACAGTATCCGTCGGGCTTTTGTCACCGCCGAGGTGCCAGTTATTTTAGAACCCAATGGCTTGGTACGCGACGATGGGAAGAGGCCAGATGGAATGACCATAATGCCTTGGAAGTTGGGTAGGCCTTTGGTGTGGGACGCAAACCTGTGTCGACATCCTCGTGCCATCCCATCTTCCTAGCACGGCGGGCTGTGCTGGGGCGGCTGCTACAGGTGCAGAAAACCTCAAACGACGCAAATATAACAACCTCACTGGTAACTACATTTTTGAGCCGTGTGCGGTTGAAACAGGCCATGGTACGGAGCGAGAGGAAATGGGAGGCCTCTACCTCCTTCTGCGAAGCGGTAATGCTCGTGAAGGAGGAGGTGGAACGCGTGAAGGAAAGGCAAATTTCGCGCCCTCACGCCTCTAACCGCCGCACAAGACGCCCTGGGCGTCGGGAATCGCAGGCCGATTTCCGACCACCGTAGGCGCGGGCTTGCGGACGGTGAGCAATGGGTTGCTCGCCGTCCGATAAGGACCAGGCCCGGGGCGACGGCGCAACGTGTTCCACGCGCGCTTCAAAGAGATGTCAGCAGAATTGACGGGGTCCGCTAGGGCCAATGCCTGCCGGGGGTTCGAAGAAAACCGATAGGGAAATCGTGGCCCCCCTGGCAACACGGCAACTGAAGGAACACGGGTGGGTTTTAGTCAGTAAGAGTCTGAGACGCCCTCCCGCTCCGCCCAGAGCGGGAGAAGTTATTTGATAATTTTTTCTCACCCAAAAAAAAATGGTGTTGGAACACTAAGTCCGAGTATTTCGGAACATCGCCAAGCGGTTGGTCGACTCTTAACGTGACCAGCAGGCCTAACATGACTCACGCGATATATATCCACTCTCGCACGACAAATTTTTGTCTATTTCTGTAGTTTTATCGTTTTCTGACAGCTATGCCATACAAAATACTCGACTCGTTCTGTCAAACTTCATGTTTTGTCGACAAACCCTAACATGACACGTTATTTATCTCGATTTTTGACAGTTCAACACGATATAATCAGTCATTTTGTCGTATTTAGTCGTCGTCGATTTTGACGACGATAGAGAGTAGACAAAAAGACAAAAATATGATACATAAAAAAACTCGAAAAAAAGGTGGCAGATTCATAGTCGTACTTATTGTAGACAATTTATTTTTTTATTTTTTATATAAATTAACAAAATCTCTGTTACAATAATAAACTTCGATTTGTCAAATTAATTTCAGCATGCCAAAGAAATCATTTAATTTTATCAAAAAGTCGGTTAAATAGAAAACTAATCATAAATAATTAAATAAATAAATAATAAAAAACTAATCATAAATAATTAAATAAATAAATAATAAAAAACTAATCATAAATAATTAAATAAATAAAAACTAATCATAAATAATTAAATAAATAAATAATAAAAAAACTAATCATAAATAATTCAACAAATAAATAATAAAAAACTAATCATAAATAATTAAATAAATAAATAATAAAAAACTAATCATAAATAATTAAATAATAATAATTAAGAGAATAATTAAGAGAGAGAGACGTTTATTCAATAAAGTACATAATTCCATGCATAAAATGGAATGAATGAAACAGAACTTCAAGCCGATGTTGCTATCATAAAAATAATTTGTTTTTAATCATTTGCAACATCGGTTTATCGTCGCGCGATAAAAGAATGTCAAAGTGCCTTTTTCTAGTTTACTCGTCGTTTGCGGTCATGTTAGGGATTAGAATGACGTCAGAATCGTAGACAAATTACGATAAAACGAGAAAAAGAGCTCTCTCGCGCTTGTCATGTTAGCCCTGCAGAAGGTTGGCCAATTTTAAGATCAAAGAATCAGCATGATTGCCATACAACGTGGCAATGCTGCCAGCCTTTTGAGCACTTTTCCCACTGATAGCGATGCAGATAAATTTTTTGATGCCCAATGAGCTGTTCCTATATTTTATTTTTTTCTTCTGTATAAATGAAATTGTTTATTGTGTAAATAGGATATCGGAATCACCTTTACAGGTAACACATAAAAAGAAGCTAGATAGAGTCGACATTTCCTATCTCTTTTATAGTCCAGACATAATTTTGGTCAGATCGTATGATGGCCATATAAAGTGAGGAAAGAACCACACAGATTTGAGTGGACCTGTCCAGTCAGAGCAAGCATTTGTCAGTAATCGTGTAGCTCAACTTAGAACTTAAGAAGCTCAATGACTCGACGACCATACCAAAGAAAAGACATTTGAGTGGACCGCATAAAGTACTACACGCGGCCCGACCGTCATTAAAACTAACAGAAAGAGAAAAATATGCAGTAAGTTCTAATCTAAGAACATATTTTGAAAAAAGACAATCTTCTTCACCTATTGTACTTTATTCGTTGTAGTAATTATGACTGATAATGTTATCTGATTAGAGATTACAATATTATTTATAACATATCCGGCAAAGACAATGGTAGTTTGAAAAGTGCTTGCCTCATAATAAATATAAAAATATAAAATATAAAAAGCTTTATTAATTCCTTACAACTACATCAATGAGGTTTTTACAATTAGAGTATAAGACACTATTATAATTATAAGTATGTTAGTGTGTTAGTAGTGAAATAAAATCTTTATATACGTATTTGTTAGTATTGTGTGTTAGTATCTCCAATGTTTGTATCCTCTATGTAAGGACCGCCTGAGGCGGTAAAAGCCTCCTCCAAATGTTTCCATTCGTCCCGTAGTCTGGCTGTTCTTGCCCAAAATTTGCCAGATATGCTTTCAATACTGTCCACCCACCTTTTGAAAGGTCTGCCTCTCTTTCTTTTCTTGTTTCTGGGGATCCAGTTTGTCACGACTTGGGCCCATCTTTGTGGTTCCAGCCTCTGAATGTGGCCTGCCCATTTCCATTTTAGTTTAAGTACCTGCTTAATCACATCCTTCGATTTTGTTGCTTTCCTAATCAAAGTAGTTTTCACTCTGTCTTTTAGTTTTACGTTCATAAAACTACGTTCAAGTCCTCTTTGACACGTTCTTATCTTGTTTTGTTGAATTTTTGTTAGTGACCAAGTTTGGCACGCGTAAGTGAGGCATGGTATTAAGCAGATACTCATCGCTTTTGATTTCAGACTAGGCGGAAACGAACTTTTAAAAATTTCCTTCATGGCCCAGTATTTGTTCCATGTGTTCTTTATTCTCGTGTTTATCTCCTTTTCACTACAAGTCTTAAATGATATGACGTGGCCGAGGTAGGTGTAGTCATCCACATATTGTAGCGGTAATGAGTTGACAGTTATAGGAACTCTCTCTTTATTAGTCATTACTTTGGTTTTTTCTTGATTGACTTCGAGCCCAATACTCTTGCTATGTGTGTTGAGCGATTCTAACATAGTTTGTAGTTCCTCTGGTTGTTCTGACAGTATAACAATGTCATCCGCAAATCTAAGGTGCGTTAGGTATTTCCCATCAATCTTAATTCCCATATTTGTCCAGTTTAGTTTTCTGAAGACATATTCCAGAACCGTGATAAAGAGTTTTGGGGAGAGTGGGTCTCCCTGTTTAACACCTCGTTCAATCTTAAATAGTGGGCCCGCTACTTCTATTTTCACACGTGCTGTGCTATTCTTATATATTTCTTTAATGAGCTCTATATATTCCGTGTTGATCCCTTGCTCTGTTAGTGACTGCCATATAGAGTAGTGTGATATAGAGTCGAATGCCTTTGAGTAGTCTATGAAGGCAATATATAGACGCTTATCGTACTCTATGTATTTTTCTATAATTTGCTTCAGAGTGTGGATATGATCGACGGTCGAATAGTTTCTACGGAACCCGGCCTGTTCAACTGGTTGGTTTTCGTCTATCACCTTCGTTATTCTTCGAAGCAAGGTCGATGTGAAAACTTTGTATAAACAAGACATTAAGCTTATAGGTCTGTAGTTCGATATCAGTTTTGGGTCTCCTTTTTTGTACAAAAGGACTATTTCTGAACACTGCCACTGTTCGGGTATTTTTTTTTTAAGTAAGATCAAGTTGAATAGTTTGTTGAGTGGAGTAATTAGTTTTTCTATTCCTGCTAAGATCATCTCATTAGTCACCCCGTCTGGTCCGGGACTTTTTTCGATCTTTAACTTTCTGATTGATAATTCCACCTCGCTTTCTAAGAAAGGTGGAACCGGGTCGTTATTCCTTGTCCATGTAATTGTATTTGTCTGATTGTCTTGTTTATAAGTTTCTCTGTAGATTTCCCTATAAAATTTCGTAGCTATTTCCATTATGTCATTCCTATTTGTTACCGTTGTACCTGCCTCATTACATAAATGCGTCAGCATATTTTTAGTGGTGTTTAATTTTTTGTACGCTTTCTTGATGCCTCCTGATTTTTTCAGGAAGGAATAGAGTATTTCACTCCTGTAGTTTTTTAAATTAGTTTTAATAAGATTATTAACTTCTCTATACAGTCTACTGAGTCTTAATTTCTCTTGTTTTGTTTTATTTTCTTTGTTTTTCAGCTCTTGTCTTTGGTTTTGTAGATTTTTCACTTCCTGTGTAATTATTGATTCCAATTTCGTGTGTTTTTTTGACGTATTTGGGTATATCGAACATTTATTTAAAGTCGTTTCTAATTTGTCGTAAAATGTTTGTACCGTTTCATCTTTAGGTTCATCGTGCTTTGATATTTCATTTTCGAATTTTTTGTAGTCTATAGAGCTTCGTGCACCTTCTCTGTATTGTGATCGTGGTTTCTTTCTGTTTTGTAAGGTAAACGTTATCCTAATCAATCTATGATCGCTAGAATGTGAAAATCTGCTCAGCACTTCAGCGTTCTCTACATTTTTAATTTGGTTTGTTGCTATAAAATCAATTTCATTTTTAGTTTTCCCATCTGGCGAAAGCCATGTCCATCTTAATTTTTCGGACTTTTTAAATAAGGTGTTAGTTATTTTGAGTTTGTGCTGGTGGCAAAAGTTTATAAACATTTGTCCTCTATTGTTTCTCTTTCCATAGCCATAGCTTCCCATTGTCAGGTGCTCACCAGGTTCCTGTTCACCTATTTTGGCATTCATATCACCCAAAAATATAATTGATTTTGTACATTTCGCTATGGCTGAGTCTAGGTCTAAGTAGAATTTTTGGATTTCAGATTCGTTCGCTCTTTTTGTAGGTGCGTAGGCTTGTACTATTGAGTATATCTTATTTTCAATTTCCACTTGAAGAGTAACCACTCTTTCCGATGTAGGGATAAAATCTTGAACTTGAATATTTTTCTGTTTTTTTACCAGGAAGCCCACACCATTCGCTCCTTTCGTTTGTCCAAAATAGTATAGAACGTAGCTGCCTCTGTCTTCTATTGCAAGTCCGTCCCTTCTCACTTCAGAGATTCCTATGATATCCCACTTTATAAGAGATATTGCGTATTCCAGCTCTATAATTCTTGTTTCGCTTGCTAAAGATCGAACGTTGTAACTACATAAAAAGTATTTTTTTTTTTCTGTAGGTTGATCGTTAAAAGTTTTTTCACTGTACTTTGGAGGGTTTTGGTCTACTACCCCCGCGGTGACCGGCCGTTCTGGGGGAGGTTTATTGAGAGTATTTTTTTTAATTTCTGTTGATTTCGGTAGTTTTATGTATGTAGTACATTTGGGGGGCGTTACTTGTTGCTATTCTGATTCATCTGAAGAAGGAGCTGTAGTGTATCTCTGTGAGTCTTGACTCTGCTCGTTTTGTAAGAAGGATGTCATTGAACTTTGAATTGACTTTTGCTTGCCTCATACATTCATTAAAGAAAAGTATTTAGTACTAGCTACCTAAAAAAGATAGTACAAGGTCGAAAAGGGCATAGTCGCGACAACTAATACCCTCATATAACAATAAAGAATCAAGCATCAAGCGATAAATATAGCTCTCGATAAACACTGCAAGTGTGACCTCTTACACGTTTATTGTCAATGAATGCACGCTATGGGAGATAATTAATTTAATTCAATTAAAATGGTGAATGTTTTTCTATGATTATCACATGTTTTCAGCCCCGGATCTAGGGGGGACAAGCCGGCGCCAACTTCAGGGGGCGACAAATTCAAGCGTAACAAAGTGCACCACTCAGCACACAGCAACTTTGCAATAAATGAGACGCGCAGCACATTTATAATCTTTCTATTTTTTTTCTTCTTTATAACAGTTTTGGCGCCCCTGTTGAATTGGCGCATTATCGATCGATACCTACAATTTGATTAATATGTTGCTGCCAGTTTTAATTTAGACAAAATTTTAATTTCGCGTGGGCTAACTTAGCGCATCAAAAAAGAATCCTATGAAATTGTAAATCAGTGAATATGGTATATATTGGAATAAGACACTGTAAATAAATATCAAACAGATTTATTATCAATCAACAAAATTCAAAAAAATTACCTCCTAAAAAAAAAAAAAAAAAAAAAAAAAAAAAAAAAAAAAAAAAAAAAAAAAAAAAAAATAATAATAACCAAAATATCCTCTTATCATTTCACTGTATTCACACCATTATCCATTAATAGTATCTTCATAAACAAGTGAATAAGAAAGTAGAGAGATTACGTATTCTAGTAAATATAGGCGGCCACGAACACTAGCACTGGTCATGTCAGGCGAGAAACAGAGCCCTAACAAGGGATAACTATTTAGAACTGATGAATAAAAATAAGTCAACCAGTCATTGTGCCGCTGTTGACGGCATAACGAGTCGGAGCTACTGTTACTCGTTGGGACATCTTTTACATTTATTTCCAACGTGTCACAGTGTGACAGGTTAAGTGTGACTCGTTGGGAACTAATGAAAAAATCATCCCAACGAGTAACAGTGTAACAGTAACTGTGACTCGTTGGGAATTATTATCCAAAACATTCCCAACGAGTCACACTGTTACCCGTTGAGGTGTGACTCGTTGGGAACAAGCGGTCAAAACGACCGCGACTTACGATTTGTAAGGTCGTATTAAAAATTATTTCATCACCACTGCTCTCAAAACGGTGAAGGAAAACATCGTAAGGAAACAGGCATGCTCTCGAACCAAAAAATACATCTACCAACACGCTCTGGGCCCACGTATGGTAGATTACGGCCCACTCCCTCGCACAGAGAGGTGGCCTGTGTCCCAGCAGTGGGGACATTATAGGTTGATTATGCTAAGGGAGCGGCTCGTATGTACCTACTATGTGACAAACACGATGTTTACGAAAAGAGCATGGCAACTTGTGGTTAATTACCTTTCCCACTTTTATCACACGATTGCATCGTCTACGGCTCATTAATTCGTCTATAATTAAACGATAATAATACTGTAGGTTGCAGGAAGTTTGTAAATACCGATACTGTACCTTTTTTTGTTTTGAGTGGGGTAATTATCAAATAACTTCTCCCGCTCTGGGCGGAACGGGAGGGCGTGTCAGACTCTTACTGACTAAAACCCACCTGTGTTCCTTCAGTTGCCTATCCTCGGTAACTCTTTCGGACAAAAACCGCAACCCCGGCAGGACCGATACTGTACCTACGATTGAAATATAAGACAATAACCTACTACCTAAAATAGAATTTCCAGAGTGGTTGTCCTGCGAATAATACGCAATCGTCGGGTTCATAAATGTCACTTTTTGTTTGGAAAACCGGAACGTGCCCTCTGTAAGTCTGTAGGAGCGTTCCGGTTATGGGACGCGGGGTAAGAGAGTACCCTACGGCTCCTTATGGAATGACTTGTATGCACAATAAAGGTACACTACGTGTTACCAAGTCAACAATGAAGAATATGGGTCTTCTTAGGTGGTACTAGAATGTAGGTAGATTGGGACTGAGCTTAACGATGTACAAATGTAATGTTTGAATATTAATTGGTAAAAGTGAATCCGTAGCCGTCGAAGATCTGCATTTTAAACCGACTTCGAAAAAGGAGGAGGTTATATGTTCGTAGCGTATGTTTGTTTTCTTATTTTTTAAGCTATTGCATAGCTTTTATCGCGGTCTTTGAGCGCAGCGACCGAATCAAGAAATTCCGTAACGTAACGAAAATAAAACCTAACACCCCCCACTCCGCCTACCACGTAATGACGGTTCCCATGATAACGTGATGTTGTCATGGGAACGTAATTTTTGTTTTATGTCATCACGTCATCATCCCAAATGTAGCGTTGACAAATACGAAGTATGGAGGTTACAAATGCTATGCAATAGCTTTACCGCGGCAGTCCCCGAGTGCCACATGTTTTTTTTTTTATGTTTGTCCACCGATTTCTCCGTCATTTGTGGACCGATTTTGAATTCTTTCCTTTGAAAGGGTATGCCCTCAAATTGGTCCCATATAAATTGTATTAACTTTGCTTGGGTAGTTTTTGAGTAAGCTACAAAATACGTATTTTTTCCCACTTAGTATGTAGATGATATGATAAGTTCCTGTCACTGGTAGCAGGTAGTGGTATTCGAATGTGTGTGGGGTAGGCAACTAAAAAGTGAAAGATAAAAACTTTTTACCAAAAAAAAAACAACCGACTTCGGTTGTTTTTTTTTTTTTTTAAAGTTTTTTCAGTCGGTTTGGTCAGGTTTTGATCACACTTATGGGATTATTTTGATTACGAACAAGTTGCTACCCGCGGCTTTTAAAATAAAAGTAGTCGAAGTTACTCCTTATAACATCAGCTATCTGCCAGTGAAAGTCCCGTCAAAAATCGATCCAGCCGTTTCGGCGACAAACAGACAGAGAGACAGACCAATATTTTAAAGATTGCTTTTTTGTTATAAATACCGTGTACCTATACTTTCTTCGGCATTTAGTAAAAAGCTGTTATTTTGACATTACAAACAGTACTTTTAACTTCAATTTTATTTATTTGTAGTATGTATATAGATGTATATGTCGGATCCGGTCATTAGTACGGACACGAAACGAATCGCAAGCGCGCCACTGGCGACATCAAGAGTGATCCACCTACACCAAAAAAGGCGCGCTTCTACAGAGTCGTGATATTTTAAGGCCACGGCGAGGAGGGCATTCACAGCCTCTGGTCGCATTGGAGTCAAGACGTCGCGGAACTATTCTCGATTCGTGGTGCTCAGTTATTGTGTTAGTTGTAATTTGTGATCATTTTGTTAATTGGTGATTTTAATAAACGCCGTCGCACCCGTTGTGTGTATAATTTAGCTAGTGTGATTCATTTGATAGTAAATTATAATGTGATCTGAACTACAAACTGTTTTTCTATTGCGCATTAACCAACACAACATTATGTTGAACCCAGAATAGTTATACGTCGAGAGGCACGCGTTTACCCGCTTTTTGCCACGACACCTTGTCGTACTAACGCGGGTGAATGAGCTCCTCTCTATAGACTAGCCAAAATTTATAACAAACATTTTGTGCATTTGGATATATTCGCTTTAGATCGCCAAAAATTTAGGAAATGTTTAGTGAATAGTCTGCGTTTGCGTGATGTGTAGCCTCTTTTTTATTTTTTTTGTTATAATTGTTTGATTTCGTAATAATTATAATCAAATAATATTTGTTTTTAACCGACTTCAAAAAAAGGAGGAGGTTCTCAATTCGTCGGAATATTTTTTTTTTAATTTATGTACCCCGATTACTCGAAGACGGCTGGACCGATTTGAAAAATTCTTTTTTTGTTTGAAAGGGTATACTTTCAAGTTGGTCCCATTGTCCTTTGGTCACGATCTGATGATGGGATCTTGGAGAAATCGAGGGAACTCTTCAAATATTAAAGGCACATCTATAGCGATTTGGGTATTTTTGATGAGCAGTTGACATAAGGCTATTGTAACTTAGATAAATTACAAGCCAACCCACTAAAAAGTGAAAAAAAAAACTTTTTTACAAAAAACATAACCGACTTCCAAACTACAAAGTGAAAAATAACTATAATTTCGGAAGTCGGTGTCAAAAAACTAAAATACTGATCTAATCCAAAAACACCGACTTCCGAAATTAAAGTTATTTTTCACTTTGTAGTTTGGAAGTCGGTTATGTTTTTTGTAAAAAAGTTTTTTTTTAGTTTAAGGGAAGTGCATCCTCCTTTTTTCTTCTTGTCTTCTTCTTTGTGTTTTTGTAACTTTGTGTCTTCACTGTATCCTTAATCTTGGTAATCTGTGGAAACGTCGTGGATTGTACATTTACCCACTTCCAATTGTTTGTAATTTTAGATTTAATCTACATTGTACAATTGTTTGTTTTCCCTAACAAAATAAATAAATAAACAACCCACACTATGCCCACAATAGTTAAAATATCGCTGATAATAACGAAAGTCACATACCCGTCTCCGACATATAGATAAGCACCGCCCTTCGACTATATAAGCTTAGGACGCAGATAATTATCTAATCTCTAATTAGTATATGACAAGTAGGTATCGTAAGAGACCTTATCGACAAGAAAGTAAACGTCATCACGAATATGTTATCGTCGTGAACGCTCTATCAGTTAATGATATTAGGAACGAAAACACCTGATCGCAGTGGTTGTTGACTGATGATTAATCTATACAAATAATAAAGCTGAAGAGTTTTTTTTTTGTTTGAACGCGCTTATCTCTGGAACAGTCGGATCAGTAAGAATAAAAAAAAGTCAGACAGAACGCTAAGCGAAAACAAAGTAAGCCGACGTACGCACGGACGTAATAAAATCGCGGCGGGATTTTATCGCGCAGTAGATTTTCAACTCTCGGTGTTAAGCCGAGCGTTGAGAATCCAACGTGCTGGGACGCCCTCTCGTCCCAGCGCGTTGAAACAACACACTGTTAGATTTTCAACCTTCGGCGCTGAGCAGAGTGTTAAAAATCAAATGCACGAAAAAAATCGCCACGATTTTATTACGTCTGTGCGAACGTCGTCGACTAATAGTGACAATAGCGTGGGTCGCCAATGCGATCCCACGGGGTGGGACGGGGAACACAAAATTTCACACGACGAAGTCGCGAGCAGAAGCTAGTAGTTTTAGCTAGAGATAAAGGAGTATGTGAGTATCGGAGCAGGTGGGGTTCTGTAGTCTGCCTACCCCATTTGAAAAAGGCGTGAGTTTACGTATGTATCCGTATCTGAAAGTGAACTGACCAAAAATATTATCTCGAGGCTAGAGGGCTTTAGACAACAATCGCTTGCTTCGTATTTCTACAATGACTTTCAGGTTTGACAGAAGCTTTTGGGTAGCTTAGGTCAATGCGAAACAATTTAGACCTATCCATCATCGTTATCATTAAAAGAATGTCACTTTGTTTTTTTTTGGGTGGGAAATTATCAAATAACTTCTCCCGCTCTGGGCGGAGCGGGAGGGCGTGTCAGACTTACTGACTAAAACCCACCCGTGTTCCTTCGGTTGCCCTGTTGCCGGGGGCCACGATTTCCCGATCGGTTTTCTTCGAACCCCCGGCAGGCATTGGCCCTAGCGGACCCCGTAAATTCTACAGACATCTCTTTGAGGCGCTTTGTCTACGCCCTCAGATCCGAATCCACGAAATGACGTTCTGAACAAAACGTCACCAAATCTTCAAAATTCGGACGGACGGAGTTCGGATCTAGTGCGCAACTCGTCATACAAATAGTAGGTACTACGACCTACGTACACTATCTGATAAATATGCTTCGTACCGTCATTTTTCGGATGTGGGGGTCTACCCTGTAAGTCCGTCAACGAAGATACGGACTGAAAATTGTTCGTCCGTCAAAACAGTGTCAAATAAAAATTTTCGGACGGGGATAAACACGTCGTGAGTAGGGACAAGTGTCAAATCGTGTTGCAATTCATTCTTAGTTCAGTCTCCGAACTAAACTTATATCTTAGTTAGGCACGTAGCTTCGGCTGAAACTACGGTCTTCTTGCTTAGGTTGTTATAGACTCCCTGGTGCGGTGCACAAGAAGTATCTTAGTCCAAAGAAATTACGGAATTATATTCCTATTCAAACAAGAACACCGGTTGATGTTAGCTAGTCTAGTGTTGGGAGAATAAGAATGCATTTGATACATTTCCATATTATTTCATACTTACCTACCTATTCATCACATCTATAAGTAGGTAGGTATACATTTAGTAATGAAGGGAAATGTCATTTGTATAATATTTTTTGGGCCTTTTATTCAAGTGTTAATACGCTCGTTTCGAGTCATACTGGGTTTTTATCACGTACTAAAACTGCGCGTATATTTTCTCATATTGTATGGAAATCTATTTCCTTTAGTAGGTCAGATAGTACAGGATATTTCCCTCTAAATAAGATTATTTTTTTAAATATAGAGACATATTTTTAACACAGCAGTACCTCATCGATATATAGAATCGTATAATGCTCTAGAGAGTAATGGAATGAAGAGGTAGTTTTTAGGATACAATATGGGTGCTTAAAAAAAGTCTATTTAATAATTATGCAAATGAATGTATTTTCTTCTAGTCGAATTTTTAGTTCAGTTCATTGTCATATTTTTTTTACATCATCACATATTTTATAAACCTATTTATAATAGGCACCTGTTTCACATTCTGTTTGTCGCATACCTAAAATATTCTTAATTTTAAATGATTACTCCCTTATTAATAAAACATGTCCATGTCCTATAACCATCAAAGAAGTAATAAAGATGAGCTAAATCACATTATATCGCCATTTTAGTACCAATTTATGAATAAGGGGGTTCAAATATAAAAATATAAAATCTTGGACAAGTAGTTGTCAATATATGAGTAAAAAATATCAGCTGTCCCTGTCCAGTTCTTGTGACTTTTTCTCTTGCTCTGCAGCAGGCAGAAGGAAACTGAGGCCCGCACATACTGTGGACAAAGAAAATGATTTAAAATGAGGTGGATAATAATCTATAAAAATTCCGTGTATGTCAGGAAACTCACAACGTGAGAATAGACACATGAAACTTGGAAGATAATGTTCCTTTATGAGCAAAGAGGTGCCAACTGTCAGAAAGGATTGTCTGGAACTCCACTCCTGAATGGATCAGATACGGTGCCGCAGAAGTTAAAAAGACCCATTTTTCAAGGCCCTGGATTAAAATTCTGTTCTACAGTATGTACAGACGGCTGGGTTTATTGGGTACCCCGCATGCATTAGAAAAACCGGGGAGTAATGCATGCAAAATTGTTAGAAGTTGTTGCAAAATTGATAGCGAATTTTATTGCGTAGGGGTTGAAGTTGAGGTTAGTGCTACCTACAAAAACTTGCGGTGACTTGCACCCAGTTTTATTAACAAGATCCGTATTTTGCATTCATTGTTCGCACAATTTGGGTTCATAATGATATAAAATAAAATTCAATCCAGATACTTTATTGCCGTCTCATTATCGTTCTTCCGATAATACTAGGTAAGTATATCTGTCATAAACTTTACAACTGAGAAAGGTGATGTAGCGGTTACACCGCCACATACGAACTACGCATCATAGACATGACGTCACACAAATCCTGCATCGCGCAGTTAGAGTTTATCGAGCGATCGACATACATACAAGATTTCAACTTCAAACCGATGGGCAGTTGCCCGTCAGACACAACACCCGTCTGGTCGGAGGATCCTCCCTTTTTTATGGTGGATGAGTGAACTTTACACCCTGTTTCTCATACCACTAAAGGTGACATTTCGATTAATTCAACAAAAAGGCAGCATTGTAATGCACTTTGTTAATAGTTTCTTGATGTTTTCGACAAATTATTATTATAGAATAAAACAATGACTGAAAATGAAAAAAGTGATAACCGGCTGGATAGATTACAGTCCTTTGGCCCTTCTAATTACTAGTTACTATCTATCTACTAGATTGCCATCGACACGCCAAAGAGAACATATTCAAATAAAAATGATGTCGTCGTGGTATGAAACAGGAGACAAAAGAAATGGATAAATAAAATAAGATTTTAATCAAACAATGCAATTAAGTCGGAAACGATAAAACAGTCGAATAAACAAAATCAGTTTGATCTTCTACTAGATATCATCAGTTGATTTTGCATTGTTTGTGCATTTTCGGGCTTTATTTTACGTATCGTACGTAAGCAAGCACATTTGCTAAGTACTTTCATATTGTGGACGTCAGTTCCTTCCATACTCTACACTCTACTTTTCGGGAAATGGAAAAACAACAACAGAGTATGTCCCATCTCCAACAACAGCAAACGACAACGTCTCAGCGGCCAGCGGCCCAGGAAGAGATGGCGGGAAAAACTCCGCCCCTTTCTCAAAGGTAGCCACCGGCGCCACGTGTTGATTTTCCCTCTTGTCCAGTTCCTGCTGGATCCAATTAATGTAGCACTTCCTATACAAGTACACTGATAGGACTATCAACGCGATTGCAAAACACGCCGCTATGAATATTAATGCTGAATTGATTGCTAATAGTTGTTGTTGGGTCACTGTTGTGCTGTTGGATCGATCCGAAGCCGTTTGAGCCATGTTGTCTTCCTCTTTAGATGTGATGCTCTTGGCCAGGTACTACGCTCTCCAGTTGGTAGCCAGGGTCGCCATGTGACGGTGCCAAGTAATCAATTGTGACAAACAAACTTGGCGCATGAATACTGTACAGCAACTAGAACTTGTAAATCCGAGCTTGTATATATTATAATAAGTGAAATAACGGCTTATATATCAATTGGTACGTGTGTTATTCTTATAATAAGATGTGACGTATCTATCTTTACTCTCAGCGAGTAGTCCGAATATTCTAATCTACCTAAATGCCATCCTTTTTTTTTTTGGGTGGGATGTTTTCAAATAACTTCTCCCGCTCTGGGCGGAGCGGGAGGGCGTGTCAGACTCTTACTGACTAAAACCCACCCGTGTTCCTTCGGTTGCCCTGTTGCCGGGGGCCACGATGTCCCTATCGGTTTTCTTCGAACCCCCGGACACTAGTGTACTTCCTCTTCCCTTACTCTCATAGTCCGGTGGGACGGCAATCCGACTCAATCGGAAAGGGGTCAGTCACAGGACCAACAGCTTATCGTGCTTTTCGAAGCACGGGGTATCACACCGCCAACTTTCAAACTCCATGCTGTTAATGAGATCTTCGTCTTTTCATGTCGATGGTACTCTTCTTTATAATTATACTATTTCATATTATATTATATGAGCCTAGTGGAGTGGCGACTGCGTACCGGAAGACGTAGCGTTGGAAGGCCTCCCACAAGATGGACCGATGACTTTGTGAAGGCCGCAGGAATCCGCTGGATGTGGAAAGCACAGAATCGGTCGAAGTGGCGGTGCTTGGGGGAGGCCTATGTCCAGCAGTGGACGTCTTTCGGCTGAAATGATGATGATGGTATGAGCCCAGTAGGTGGCCACGTTGATTGCGGCATCAGTGGCATTCTTTAGGTCATCCGAGGTGCAGGTGAACGGGCACCTAGGACACTACAGCAAGTGGGGCATGGTCTGGTCACAAGCACCGCACTCGCACTGGGTGTTGGATGGTTTAGTGATCCCCCACTTCAACAAATTGTGTCTGCAGCGGCCTACTTACGTACGCAATCGATTGAGAGCTTTCCATATAGGCCACTGCAGATTACGCCCGGGAGGCAATTGCTCCTGGGGTTTATCGAAGTGGTGGATGCTTCTCTTCCCATAATTTGCTTCTCTCTTACAAATTACAAATTAGAGGATTATATCCAAGATAAGAGTGCTTGGAAACATGCTGGTCCTGCTCCATAGGACAATTTAGAATCAAGACAAAATCAAACTGGTTGCTAATTTAATTGTAAAATTTATTACTTTGTGTTTTAAGTATGACATTGATTTTACATTCTGTGATTACTTCCTTACACACTGACTTATTAATTGTAACATTTTAGGAAAATCGTCTACTTTTACAATGTTTGTAAATATGTGAGAACCATGTATCTATCACAAATTAAATTATCTATCGTTGCTTCATTTTTAATTTTTTACCTATTGTGGTATAGTAATTTTATTGTAGGTGCATCGTCTTCACATACAGGGTTACTGGTAACTCGACGTATTCCTTGCAGGACGTCATAGTAGGGTTAAAATGCAACAAATTAAGCCACCAAATGTTCTACCGAAATTCAGTAGTTTTTGAATTAGTTAAGAGTTTTAGTTTTTTTATGAAAAATCCCAGATTAAATCATTTGAAACCAATTTAAAAATGATTTACGGCGCGACTGTACTGAAATTTAAGTTATTATCATAGTTGACGCCGTAGCAGACCTTTGTTAATAATTAAAAGTTCAATAATGCCTAAAACTTTGGCAAATATCACTAACCAAACATTTAATTTTTTGTAATTTTTGCTATTACTTCATAAAAAATGTAGTCTAGTGCAAAAAAAAAATACTACACCTGGTGTACAAATTACTAGGGAAATATCCTTGTCTTATCAGTTATTCAGAAAGGTATGATTGTCAATACTTTTGCATGTGTGCCAGGGAAGAGAAGAGTTTTATGGGGGGCAGGTAAAATTGCGAGACGGTCAACCTATTGTTTCGTATTCGTATTATTCGTAGTTTTTACCTGCGCTTGAACTCCAAACACTCGGGGAGCTTTGTGATTGGTCGCTATTGTTCTCTCGGCATGACAGGGGGTGCGATTTTGCAAAATTTGGTCGTCAGCGTTAGTTAGATTCAACTCTACGTCGCGCAAGCTCGTGTTTTGTTACTGGCTATTTCCTTAACTGTTGCTGCGGTTCTTGCTCTTGTGCTGTGCTGTGCCTTCATAAGCGCTGACTATGGCTGCATATTCTAATCCTGAATACGCTGACATAATGTGTTACGGACTTTGTGACGGTAACGCTGCTGAGGCGCGGCGAGAATATCAACTTCGCTTTCCCAACCGCCGACTCCCCCACGTTAGTGTCTTCGGATCGACTTATCGGCGAATATCTGAAACTGGCAGCGTCCAAAGAAGCAGGCAAGTTGACACTGGTCGTTCCCGGAGATACACGGCTGAGGACGAGGAGCTTATTCTTCAACGTTTTATTGACGATCCTAACACATCGACAAACATCGTAGCGCGTGAGCTTGGTATGTCATAGTGGAAAGTCTGGTCTGTAGTTCACTTGTCAGGCCGACATCCATACCATTACCAACCAGTCCAGTCATTAGAAGAAGGAGATCCGCCGAGACGGCTTGAATTTTGTCGTTTTATGCTAAGTGCCGACGCCGACAGCGAAAACTTTTTAAAAAACATTCTGTGGACCGATGAGTCATGTTTTGATCGTGATGGTATCACAAATTACCACAACTTACATTACTGGGCACCGAAAGCAGAAGCAAACCCTAAAAAACTGAAACCAACCGCATCCCAGCGAAGGTTCTCGCTTAATGTTTGGATGGGTATTATTGACGACAAATTAATTGGCCCACATTTTTTATCCCGAACACTAAATGGGGAACTTTATGAAGATTTAATCAGAAATTATTTATCAGCACTGCTCACGGATGTACCGGAAGAAAGAAGAGCAAACATGATTTACCAACATAACGGATGTCCAGCCCACTTCCGAATCACAATTCGACAATTGCTGGATGAAAACTATCCAAACCGATGGATAGGGCGCGGTGGGCCGATTCCGTGGCCTGCACGGAGCCCTGATCTGACGCCGCTAGACTTTTACGTCTGGGGTCATATGAAAGATCTAGTTTATGTGACCCCAGTAAATTCAATTGAAGAACTAAGGGAGAGAATTACAAATGCGGCGGACCAGATGAGGGCAACAATCACATTAAGAATAACAAAAACCGAAGTAAGGAAGCGAATAAGAACATGTATTCGAAACCGAGGGCAGCACATCGAACGAGACGTGTCAAATGTGTGTAATTAAAGTTTTTAATATTGATTAAAAAGAATAATAATGTTCACGATTTTGTTTTTGATTTTTCGAATAATCACCTTTTTGTGAAACGCACGCCTGTACTAAATCAAAAACGATTTTCATAATGTAGTCAATGATTTTGTATTAACTTTCATACCTTTTTGGATAGCTGATAAGACAAGGATATTTTCTTAGTAATTTGTACACCAGGTGTAGCATTTTTTTTTTTGCACTAGACTACATTTTTTATGAAGTAATAGCAAAAATTACAAAAAATTAAATGTTTGGTTAGTGATATTTGCCAAAGTTTTAGGCATTATTGAACTTTTAATTATTAACAAAGGTCTGCTACGGCGTCAACTATGATAATAACTTAAATTTCAGTACAGTCGCGCCGTAAATCATTTTTAAATTGGTTTCAAATGATTTAATCTGGGATTTTTCATAAAAAAACTAAAACTCTTAACTAATTCAAAAACTACTGAATTTCGGTAGAACATTTGGTGGCTTAATTTGTTGCATTTTAACCCTACTATGACGTCCTGCAAGGAATACGTCGAGTTACCAGTAACCCTGTATAATAATTATTTAACAAATGTACGTACATATACAAATAATATTGTAAAACATTTTAAAAGAGTAACGGTGGAGTTTCTTGCCCATTCTTCTCCATACGAAAACTACCTTTTGGAAGGGGCGACTAGAATCAATTTTATTATTTTGTAATTTTTGACGTTCAAAAGTGCCATACATGGGCCTATTTGAAATAAATGATTTGACTTTGACTTTGACTTTGACTCGGTAGGTGGTTTGTTCTGGATGGCCTGCGTAGAGCGTAAAAAGCTCTTACGACTTTTAAGTCTACCCAGGGTCGTTGTGTAATCGTGGTCGTGTTAATGAGATATTCCTAATGGAAAAACCCAATAACACTTGGCTCGACCTGGGAATCAAACCCAGGACATCACGCTCAGCAGCCGCACTTGCGACCACGAGACAATCTGCAAAATAATGGATGAGACTGATGTAAATAATTGGCCACTGACTGTACTAAGTCATCGCTTGGCATGCGGAAATGAGTGAGTTATTTAATAGCATACGGTGCCAGTGGTGGCCCAGTGGTAACGGCCGCGACTCACGAGTTGTAGGTCGTAGGTTCGAACCCAGACAGGCGCTTTACTTTGTGTTAATTATTTCATCACCATGAATGCCAGTAATATTTGCATGGATACCCTACTTAATGATATGGCCAAACATCGACTGACATATATCATTAAACGTTGACGTTTGAACGATAAGATCAATTTTAGCTGGCCATTTCATGAAACACAACCATTTCATGAAATGATCAATTCTAAGATCTGGCCACGACATAGATACACTTTGGATACCACAACATATGGGTCAAATGAAATTCCCACGACATTAAAACTTCACTAAGGTTGAAAATATCTAACTGTCACATAAACAAATGAATGTCACATAGCAGTGTTGGCCCAGTGGTAGCGTGGTTCGAACCCTGACAGGCGCTTCACTTTGTGTAAATTATATCATTACTACTGCTCTCAAAACGGTGAAGGAAAACATCGTAAGGAAACCGGCATGTCCTAGAACCGAAAATTCGAAGACATGTGACATCTACCAACCCGCACTGGGCCCGCGTGGTGGATTACGGCCCACTCCCTCTCACAGAGAGGAGGTCCCAGCAGTGGGAACATTTATAGGCTGACGATGATGATGATGATGATGATACGGTGCAAATGGATTATGCTTTTCTTGATATCTTTTTGATATTGATATATGTATACCTTCACCACACGGCTCTATATTATGGATAGAGCCGTGTGGTTTTTACCTAACTCGCTTATTGGTGATAGTGCGAAGGAATACATATATCTACAAAAACACGTGTAGGTAAATTCGACTTCTCAACTATTTGAACACGTGGCGTGATAACCAACTGAAGAATTTATCTTTATTTTCCAAAATTTTCCTTCCACTTCCTAATCACTGTAGAAATATATTTAACACCAACCAAAATATACAACCAGCAGTAAAAATATATTTGATAAGTTTTATAAGCTTAGGTACTTTATATCAAAGATCAGCATGGAAACAGTATAATAATGATAACTTTAAACTGCAGGAGTCCGTTATCTGCCATCTGGATTAAGATAACATTCTAATACACATACCGACGTCCTATAAAGACACTGAAATTGTTCACATAAAGTGTGTATTAATATCGTTGATAAGGCATAAATAAATTATCATTTGAGCACGAAATCACGTCAACATGACGATTATCGATAAATTGTCAATTACGGATAAAAGTCGATTGGTGAACTCACGTTTCTTTCTCCAAACATCGATAAAGATTTGAATCAAAATAACCTACTATGCTCTATTTATGTAACAAACAGGATATATCATAAAGGTGTGTCCAAATATTGAGAGGCAAGAGCGCGGCAGCAACACGCGGCGTTTGCCGCGTACATTTCTGCCACGCTCTATACTCCATAGGTTTAGGTAGTTAAAAAAAGGTAAACAAAAAAAACCACGTGACGAGACAGCTGTCAAGTAACCGACTAAACGTAATACCTGTTACTTCAGTTGTTATGCTACGTCACAGTTGAACTCTTCAATTTAGCAACGTTATATTTCGTTGACGTTTAGAAATTGGGCTCTTTACAATAGACAGATTACAAAATATTATAAATCAGACAAAAAAAATTGTGCTCAAGCAGTTACATCTACGAAAAGTAGTGAAGAATAAACGATAAAGTTTAACATACTTAATAAAAGAGGAAACTATAGATAAACTCTAAAATAAATTTAATTTGGTTTTATTGTTTTTTTTAACAAGAAAGTGTCATCTATAAAAACCCTTTTTACGATTTGTTTACCTTTTTTAACTACCTAAACCTATGGAGTATAGTTAGGACTAAACCGACGAATGTTTGCGCGGCAGTACTGCGCGGCACATCCGAGACACGCCGCGCACTTCCGTTGGCAATATCAATCTGCCTAGCCTTTAATACGTCCAGACACAATTAGTGACGAATGTTTCCTAAAAATGTTTGTAGGTGGCAGGAAGACAGAAGCGTTCGCGCGCGGCACTCATCCAAACACAGCGCGGCAGGCCGCGCGCGGCAGCCGCGCACGATTGCCGCTCAATGTTTGGACACACCTGAATAATTTTTAACATAATGAATTATACATATTAAGCAACTTGAGCTGTATGTAAACGAATGTGGTAAGAAGGTATGTAAACTTAGCTGTTATACTGTGAAGTGACTGTAGTACCTCATTATAAAGGCAAACTTAAGTTGAGGACATGATGATATTTTTAAATATAAATTTTAATTTGTATCCTCAGTTAGTTTTGCACACCATATTTGTACGCCTCCTGGCATAACATAGCGCTCTGTTCACCAAACATAAGATCTGTATTTCTTTATACCTATGTTAACAAATAAATAAATAAATAAAGGACCAAGTGAGTAGTAATTTTTAGTTATTGAATAACCGCAAATAATCATTAGCCTAATGTATTCCTTTTCATAGTACGCTACCAAGGTCAGTCGGGACAGAATATGACCCGAGCAGTATAACCGTGTAAGAGGAAACTGCAGCTGACCATCTTGAGCTCATTTTATAAGTCGTAATCACCTCACAACATATGTAGAGAGGGCGTGGCCCTTTCCTAAGCGTTGATAAAGCTGTGAGATTCTGACTTCGTCGAAAATAGCAGCAGTACGGATTAGATAGATTACGATACAAATTACTTGATAAAAATATGTCAATATGGCATGTCGCGTAAAATAATGACGACGCTAATATAAAATTTATCTATGATTATTTATTACTCATTTTATTATCTGTCAGGTTAAGCTACACTTGCCGGGGTTGGTCCGTGGATGGGTGACCGTTTCCACATACCGAGACTCCTCCGTGCCCCGGAAAGCACGTTAAGCCGTTGGTCTCGGCTGTCATTCGTGGATCTTTGACAGTCGTTACGGGTCGTCAGAAGCCCGAAAGTCTGACAACCAGTCTTACCAAGGGGTATCGTATTACTGGGTTGTGGAGGTCAGATAGGCAGTCGCTCCATGTAAAATACTGGTATTTAGCTGCATCCGGTTAGACTAGAAGCCGACATTTATTATCTTCGAACGTGAAGGTTGGTATTGATTTCTGTTTGAATATCGTAAGTAATCCGTGTGTAAGGTCTGCGCTCCATCAACGGTATCTGAATGGTCATTTAGGTTATCTGTCAGTTGACGGACGGAACCCCGATCTTCTGGGCCACGGACACAAAAACCTAGCTTGGTATTTCGTAAAGCGGAATGTTGATATTTCTCTATAGTAATGACGTAGTTTTTTGTTTTGTGGTGTGATGGAAAAAAATGTTTGAGAAGGGACTCGTGGTTAAATAATAACACCGCACAGATCGATTGAATCGATCTTGGATGGGTGACCATCCATTAGGTACATATTGCCCTCTGTGCCTCGAGTCGGAAGGCACGTTAAGCCGTTGTTCCCGGTTGTCGTTCGTAGATCTTTGACAGGTAGCCAGAAGCCTAAAGTACAGATAGTCAGAATCCCCAATTTCTGACAACCAGTCTTACCAAGAGGTACTTGGGTATCGTGTTACCCAGTAACTGGGTTGTGGAGGTCAGAAAGGCAGTCGCTTACTCAGTTGCATCTGGTTAGACTTGAAGCCGACCCCAACTTAATCGATTTTGATGGAAAAAAATTGTTTGAGGAAGGTTCATCCTATTAAATCTTCACGATGAATGTCAACAGCACGTTGCTCCGGAATTTCCAAGAAAATGTACCTGTTCCCAGATATGTGAAGAAACAGCCTTAGCTAAAGTTATTCTGTATAAGATGTGGGGCCCAAGTCAGCTATTTTTATAAATTCGTCATTCCAACACGATCCCATTGTCATTTTGCTAATAGTTCGTAATCTGCTAAATTCATAATGGTCCATCACTGGTCGGTCAATAGTCTCGTATAGAATTGTGTTATAATGGCACTGTCGTACAATACGACCAATGATACCGCCTAAGTCAGTCATTCATTTGTCATTATGTACGAGATTACCAATAAGTGCCATTTCTTTCAATGGAGTGTCAGTGGCTGACCATTGGAAAGTCATAATGACGCTATTATATTAGTAGATTACCAGACAACCAGTCTTACCAAGGGGTATCGTATTACTGGGTTGTGGAGGTCAGATAGGCAGTCGCTCCATGTAAAATACTGGTATTTAGCTGCATCCGGTTAGACTAGAAGCCGACATTTATTATCTTCGAACGTGAAGGTTGGTATTGATTTCTGTTTGAATATCGTAAGTAATCCGTGTGTAAGGTCTGCGCTCCATCAACGGTATCTGAATGGTCATTTAGGTTATCTGTCAGTTGACGGACGGAACCCCGATCTTCTGGGCCACGGACACAAAAACCTAGCTTGGTATTTCGTAAAGCGGAATGTTGATATTTCTCTATAGTAATGACGTAGTTTTTTGTTTTGTGGTGTGATGGAAAAAAATGTTTGAGAAGGGACTCGTGGTTACATAATAACACCGCACAGATCGATTGAATCGATCTTGGATGGGTGACCATCCATTAGGTACATATTGCCCTCTGTGCCTCGAGTCGGAAGGCACGTTAAGCCGTTGTTCCCGGTTGTCGTTCGTAGATCTTTGACAGGTAGCCAGAAGCCTAAAGTACAGATAGTCAGAATCCCCAATTTCTGACAACCAGTCTTACCAAGAGGTACTTGGGTATCGTGTTACCCAGTAACTGGGTTGTGGAGGTCAGAAAGGCAGTCGCTTACTCAGTTGCATCTGGTTAGACTTGAAGCCGACCCCAACTTAATCGATTTTGATGGAAAAAAATTGTTTGAGGAAGGTTCATCCTATTAAATCTTCACGATGAATGTCAACAGCACGTTGCTCCGGAATTTCCAAGAAAATGTACCTGTTCCCAGATATGTGAAGAAACAGCCTTAGCTAAAGTTATTCTGTATAAGATGTGGGGCCCAAGTCAGCTATTTTTATAAATTCGTCATTCCAACACGATCCCATTGTCATTTTGCTAATAGTTCGTAATCTGCTAAATTCATAATGGTCCATCACTGGTCGGTCAATAGTCTCGTATAGAATTGTGTTATAATGGCACTGTCGTACAATACGACCAATGATACCGCCTAAGTCAGTCATTCATTTGTCATTATGTACGAGATTACCAATAAGTGCCATTTCTTTCAATGGAGTGTCAGTGGCTGACCATTGGAAAGTCATAATGACGCTATTATATTAGTAGATTACCAAACTTGTCAATATCAACAATTATGAAACCAACGATAGACCATTCTGACACTATTGTAATAGCAGACTTGAGGCCCAGGGTTACAGAGGTCCTGATTTAGATGTTGTTACGTCATAACCATCCTGGCTTTTTTACGGGATGATCGTAGCGCCAGATTCACAGTAACTAAATCAGATTAAAATGTGATCAGATTTTGGGGTTACTTACAAAAGACTAGAAATGCGAAGGCGTAGAACGTGACCATGCAGGAGGCGCTGAGTGACACCCCGGCTGCGTTGGCGCCGACGACGGAGCCTATCCTGCCGAACATCAGCACTGCACCCACAGCTGTGCCCCTGGGGACGTAAGATTGAATAAGACTACTGTCGTTGAAGACTACATGATTTGCTCACATAATCATCTTTTTGGCGCAGCCGTGAGGCACACGCTATTGTTGTTAAAACATTGTTTTTACTTTTAAAACACATACATACAAATGTATTTTTATTGAGGATATTTTTATTTTACAGTTTTTAACACATCAAACTATTTACATTAGGTACTAAATTAAAAGACTAACTAACTATCTGTATAAATAATAATAATAAAAACAAAACGACACTTAGGCGTCGAAGTATTCGTCCGCATCGCTGTCATCCGGAAACGTGCCCAGAAAACTGGCAGCATTGCCACGTTGAATGGCAATGCTAATTCTTTGGCCAAAGAATGAGCCAGCCCTCTGGTCACGTGAAGTGTCGACCAGTCGATGAGAAGGAGACGCGCACTTGGGCCCCATGATCCGAGCGTTTCGACCCCAAACGGCTCAAAACTGTAGTTACCCATAAGGTTACAGTATTTGCGCCGCTTGAGGGTCTCAGCAGCCGCAGCAGCGGCGCCAGCACAGCCCGCCGTGCTAGGAACATGAGATGGTGCAAGGGTGTCGACACAGGTTGCGTCCCACACCAGAGGCCTACCCATCTTCCAAGGCAACAACGTCATCCCGTCTGGTCTCTTCCCATCGTCACGTATCAAGCCATTTGGTTCTAATACCGCTGGTACGCCGGCGGTGACAAGGGCTCGACGAATAATGTCGTTGATGCTTGCGTGCCGTGCTATGCGACCTGCGCTCCTGCAGCAGGACAGGCCATGGTGCCCGAGACTGTCGACAGCTTCACCGCAATGACACCGATGCGGAGCAACAAGGTGCACCCAAGCGGAGACACGTAGCGAGCCGAAACATTTTTATTTTGTTACTTACATTTTGTGTTTCACGAACTGTGTCCAAATAAATGTTTTTCTTTCTTTAAATATTGCTACCGTGACGTCTGTGACGAATTTTATATTTATAATTTATTTAAAGCGTTGTTCTCATGTAAGGGACTTGGTGTCTTTTTTAGGGTTCCGTAGTAAACAAGGAACCCTTATAGTTTCGTCATGTCCGTCTGTCTGTCTGTCTGTCCGCGGTCTAGCTCTGAGACCCTTAGTACTAGAAAACTGTAATTTGGCATAGGTATACCTACATATTAATTACGCCGACAAAGTGGTAAAACAAAATTATGAAAAACATTTTTTTTAGGGTACCTCTCATACACGTAAAGTGGTGATGTTTTTTTTTTTCTTTTTAACCCATGGTAAGTGGTATCATTAGAAAGGTCCTTTAAAAATATTGTAAGTTTGTGAATACCATTTTTGGATTCAGGGATCCGTTTGCGAAATATTAAGCTTTAAAGTGCTAATTTTTGTTAGAGTCAAGGCCCCCCCCTTGCCGGCTAAATGGTTGGTTTTGGGTGCGTGAAAAAATCACAACAGTAGTTTATATAACGAAATTAAAAGAAAAACTATCACAACTAAGTAGGCTTTACAAGTTAACGAGTAATAATCGACCAACTTAACTTTGCAGTTGCAAAAACATGTTTTCCCATACATTCCGTATGGGAGAACATATTTTTCAACTACAAAGTTAAGTTTGTTTTTGGGATAAATTCATCCCAACTACGGAACCCTTCATTGTGCGTGTTCCGACACGCACTTGGCCGGTTTTTTAATGTATGAATGTAGACAATTTTATTTCTAAATATGGTTTAAAATTCGCGCTCGTTGTAATGCCGGACACCGAACATGAACCGCGCCTAGGGTTACCATCTATGTAAGGGAGGATGCCTGTCTAGGATGTACAAAATGCCAGATTTTTCAGAAAAATGCCTGTCTATTGTAAAAAAAACTGTACGTCTTAAAATAGATAATTCGTAACAGATAGTTTTAAAGACTGACATTTATTCTAAATCAATAGTTTGAACAATTTACGACCACTAAACTAAATTAGAAAAAACGAACTTACTACTGAGTGATATGTTTCCGAAGACATACATATTTTCAAAAGTTCTTTTTTTTCTAAAATCTTCACACGTAACGTTTTTAAAAATTTTTTTTGGTTTACTAATAACACTTTTACCAACTCTATTGTCAGATGATTCCTTTCTTTATTCAATTATGCATCTATTAGGAAAATTCAAAAATGCCTGTCTTATCTTAGCGCCGACCGCACGCCTGTCTTAACCGGAAAATGCCTGTCAAATGCGGCAAATGCCTATCAGATGGTAACCCTAACCGCGCCAATAAAATTCGCAGTGCGGGCTAGTATTGCGATTTATGTTGCAATAACATTTGTTTTTGAGGACGAGAATGATTTAGCAATAATTATAAATCCAACATAGATTTTGACAAATAATGTTGTTTGTATTCCACATATAATTTAGCTTGGGAAGTCCCAAACATTAACAAAGATTACCAATAGATTTATCTATGACAAAAATATTTATAGCATAATCTTTGTCGCATAGTTAGTTGTTATTTGGTACTCCTCCTATCTTTATGGCTACTTATATTATATAGGATTATATTATAAAGCAGTTGAGTAGAGCAAAATATTTGCTTTTGTATATAACAGTAAGTAGCTTTATGTTGTAAATTGTTATAGCATCGCGAGAAGTGGAAACCCCAAGGGCGTCTGAGAAATCTGTGAAAACAATGGTAAGTAGAGTAGCCGCATTCGTCTCTCGGTTTCCAGCAGCTTATAAGTACACTCTACGCATACCCTGCACACGCTGTTTCAATATCCATAAACGTAAGTACCTACTTTGATTCTTTATTTTTAACCGACTTCAAAAAAAGGAGGAGGTTCTCAATTCGTCGGGATACTTTTTTTTTTTTTTAAATATGTTCGACCCGCTTAGGTATTTTTTTAATTCACACTGGCTGTTTATACAATGACAAGACTGCAGCATTTTTTTTTTTAATCAGTATTTTTCTATAAGGGTGGTATTACACCATCATATCTACGATCACAGATCCATGATCAAAGACATAACTAAATTGTAAAATAGACATAACATGTGTAATTTGTGAGCTTCGTAGATAGGTATAGGTATATATAAAAAGGAGGAGGTTCTCAATTCGTCGGGATATTTTTTATTTTTGTATGTTCCCCGATTACTCGAAGACGGCTGGACCGATTTGAAAAATTCTTTTTTTGTTTGAAAGGGTATACTTTCAAATTAGTCCCATTGTCATTTGGTCACGATCTGATGATGGGATCTTGGAGAAATAGAGGGAACTCTTCAAATATTATAGGCACATCTATAGCGATTTGGGTATTTTTGATGAGCAGTTGACATAAGGCTATTGTTACTTAGATAAATTACAAACAAACCCACTAAAAAGTGAAAAAAAAATCTTTTTTACAAAAAACACAACCGACATTCAAACTACAAAGTGAAAAATAACTTTAATTTCGGAAGTCGGTGTCAAAAAACTAAAATACTGATCTGATCCAAAGACACCGATTTCCGAAATTAAAGTTATTTTTCACTTTGTAGTTTGGAAGTCGGTTGTGTTTTTTGTAAAAAAGATTTTTCCTTTGTTACCATATAAATTAAAACTTCTAACGATCCATAAAACTGGCTAATTTAGTAAATACAGTCGAACCTGGATAAGCGAGAGTTCAAGGGACCGCTATCTCTTTTTCGCTTATGGAGGTTTCTCAGTAACTCGAGTTTCTAGCTTATAGAGGTACAGCAGCGGCCTTTCTCACTTATAGAGGTTGAGGCTGGTTAGGAAAGGTAGAGAGGAAAAAAACAATGTTATTTCCACGAAATTCAAGAATAAGTCATAAATAGCAGATGTTAAATTACAGTCGACTGTCGCTTATAGAGGTACAGGAATAACCTGTTTCACTTATAGAGGTTGAGTCTGGTTGGGATAAGTAGAGAGGAAAAAAACAATGTTGTTTCCACGAAATACACAGGCAGGCAAGTAGCAGTCTCAACTATAGAGGTCCATGAGTGTAACACGATTTTCTCTTATAGAGGTTTCTGTTTCTTACTTATAGAGTTTTTAGACAGTTATAATGACGGGACCTGGCAATTACTCTCATTTGTAGAATTTTCTCGCTTACCCAGTTCTCACTTACCCAGGTCCTCGATTCTAGTCCTATCTAAAGGTAAGATCAGCTTCTAATTTAACAAGATGTGGCAAAACTCAGTAAGTAGGTAATTATGTATTTTATTTTTGAAGATCAACTGCCTCTTCTATTTAATTGTTGCTTATGACCGACCAAATGCAGACTGCGATAAGCCGGATAAGTAATAGTAGATTGTTATTATATACAAGGGTCGAAAGGAATTGATGACTTTCACCCGTGTTAAACACTCTACTTTTCATTTCGAATATAAGGAAAGTAAAAACTAGTAGTTTTTCTAAAATATTAATTGATAATATTAACATGAGTATTCTGTGTACCTGTTAGTCTTTTTTAATTTTAAATATGTAACACGCTACGTCACCACCGCGGGTCGACCCGCTTAGGTATTTTTTAATTCACACTGGCTGTTTATACAATGATAAGACTGCAGTATTTTTTTTTTTAATCAGTATTTTTCTATAAGGGGGGTATTAAACCATCATATCTACGATCACAGATTCATGATCAAAGACATAACTAAATTGTAAAATAGACATAACATGTGTAATTTGTGAGCTTCGTAGACAGGTATATGATATAATATGATAGTGTAATATCCCCCAAGGGGGATATACCCATAATAAATGTCTATTTTACAATTCCATTATATCTTCGATCACAGATCCATGACCACAGACTCGACAGTGTAATACCCCCGTAGTAAAATTTTTCGTAGCCGACAACCTAACCAAATTTCGTTCTATTTTTAAAATTCATTCCCGCCCTAGAGAGGGAAGCAATTATTACTATGAGTCTTTCCCGCCCAAGGGTGGGGATAAATAATGTTGTTTGTATTCCACATATAATTGGCTTGGGAAGTCCCAAACATTAACAAAGATTACCAATAGATTTATCTATGACAAAAATATTTATAGCATAATCTTTGTCGCATAGTTAGTTGTTATTTGGTACTCCTCCTATCTTTATGGCTACTTATATTATATAGGATTATATTATAAAGCGGTTGAGTAGAGCAAAATATTTGCTTTTGTATATAACAGTAAGTAGCTTTATGTTGTAAATTGTTATAGCATCGCGAGAAGTGGAAACCCCAAGGGCGTCTGAGAAATCTGTGAAAACAATGGTAAGTAGAGTAGCCGCATTCGTCTCTCGGTTTCCAGCAGCTTATAAGTACACTCTACGCATACCCTGCACACGCTGTTTCGTTCTATTTTTAAAATTCATTCCCGCCCTAGAGAGGGAAGCAATTATTACTATGAGTCTTTCCCGCCCAAGGGTGGGGATCAGCGTCTTCCACCCGCTACTTGGATCAAACAAACACTACTTTCCGAGTATGAGAAATGAAAAATATTTACCTCAAAGACGTGGGGAACAGATGCACGACGTATGCTGTGAGAGGGCCGATGCCCAGTGCTGTAAGCTGGAGGGAGGACATCGCTACTCCTGCGAAGATCCTGTAAACAAAGGTATTATAAATGATCGTGCTTATTTTTAACCGACTTCCAAAAGGAGGAGGTTCTCAATTTGACTGTATGTTTTTTTTTTGTATGTTTGTTGAGGGCTTACTCCGCCAATTATGAATTGATTTTGATGATTCTTTTTTGTTTGGTAGGTCTTCTTTTCTTTGTTCTTTTTTAGGGTTTTCAGTTTGTAGTGTTTTTTTTTTTAAATCGGTTGTTTTTTTTGTTATTACTCAGCACTGAAAGCCCACACATTAATTATATGTAGAATTATGTTTACTTCATGTACAAAACGTGGTCATGTCTCAAAAAAGTGCTCTTGTCTTAAAATTTCATTCTCTCTCGATTCTCGTTCTTTGCCTACATAATTAGTTTGCTTCCAAGACTATTGAGCAGCAAGAACTTTGGACTTCTTATCAATCTAAAAAATTGATCCCGCCCGGCGTAATAAAGCAGTAAAATATGAAACATTTCATACTTTTTAGAGCGTGATTTTTAAGTAGTCGGGTTTTAATTTTTGAACTTACTTTTTATTAAAATTATTTTGGGGTTATAATTTCGTGATAAAGCATTTGCAGAGCAGCTTTAAATTTTGTTTGTTTGGGTTTTATTGTATAATTGGTATTCATTTTACAGCCGCGCCGTACGTAGGTATCAGTCTCAATTTTGCTTGTTTTTAACAATTTAAACATATTTATTTACTTACACAATGGGTGAAAGTATAAGTCGGAATCTTTATTGCACAGAACCAGTTACATTAATTAACATATAAAGATAAAAAAAATTAATCTAACTATTTACATTAAGTACTAAATTAAAAGACTAACTAACTATCTGTATAAATAAAAATAATAAAAACAAAACGACACTTAGGCGTCGAAGTATTCGTCCGCATCGCTGTCATCCGGAATACAATATGATATATATACATATTTGTAATATGTTCGTCATGCCCTTTCATTCGAAATCCAACATGGCACAATTAAAAAAAAACTTTTTAGTTCATGACTTTTTTCCTCCAGAGGGCGCCATCTTGCATTTAATGTGACGTCACATAGCCTATACCCAGCGGACAATCAAGACGCTTCCAAAGATATCTCATTTGTCAAATTATGATCGGTAGTTTAGAAGTTATGAGGTAACAGATGAACATACATACTATGGACATACCGGTCAAAATCATAACCCTCCTTTTTGCTTCGCCGTAGTCGGGTAAAAAAAACACTATCAGGCACATAAAGATAGCGTTTTCAGATCTTTGAGATACCTATATTTCTGCTATGAGACACGAACTTTAAGCCCACTAATATTTTTTTATTACAGTAATTTCTTTACTAGTTACTTATCCGCAGTACCTAATGTCACATCACAAGATGTGAAATGGCCTTCAAATTCATATTTTTTTTAAAACACTTATCTGTAAGTTACCCGAACAGAATAAAATAAAATATGTACCTGTTAGTAGATAGTCCAGCAACAAGACAGCCGATTCCAACGACGATGAACATGGAGACCAGCAGTGTCTTCTTGGAGAGCGGGCTCATGCTGCCAGCCGTGACCAGCACACCGTACACAATGGTCGTCACCACCATTATGTAGAACGTGTGGTAGGAGATCGAGTCTAGGCATTCGCCTGTTGACGTCTGGAAGAGAGGAGATTGGTGGAAAGGATTTCCATATAGTTAAAGCAATGGCACGTAAAATTTAATCGGAGAGGCAACCGGATGGCGAATAGTAATCTGGCTCTTGAAGTGATATCGAACCCCGCCGTACCGTCTGAATGAACCCCAAATGGACGGGGGCGGCGATATGGGAAATAGGGGCAATTTTTTTTTTTTTGTAACATGTCATTCAAAATTTAAACTCTAATAAGTGCATGGAATTAGAGTGTATCAATACCGTCCGGTTGCCAGCACCCAACATCGTTATAATTGAAATAATGTATACAATTCTTGAAACTCTTTACCGATGATTTATCATCGAAAATGAGGGTGAATTTTATCTAAACCAGATGGCATTGATCCACACAAATTCCTTGCACTTATTAGAGCTTAAATTTTGAATGCCATGTCAAAGAAAAAAATGTTTGGCCCCATCCCCCATATCTCCGCCCCCGTCTATTTGGGGTTCATTCGGACGGTACGAGGGGGTTCGGTATCACTTCAAGACCCAGATTAGGTACCATTTGCCACCCGGTTACCTCTCAGATTAAATTTAAGTGCCATTGCCTTGAGTAATAGACTTTGATTTTGGTTCTTAACAAATGGTATGAAAACGTGTTTTACAAAGGAAAGGCTTGCATTTACAGGGTTTAAGATTCCACTAGTCGACGGCTCGAACTCGTTGGTGGCGTGGCTAATACGCATTTTATTTATTAAAGTTATTTCTTTATTTAGTTTTATTTAAACATAACATCACGCCTTGTTTCCCCGAAGGGTTGGACAGAGGTGTCCTTGTAGCAGGTACACCCACATTTCGCCAGTTATGTTTAGTCCCATGTAACAGGGGGCGAGCCTATAGATATGGCGAGCCTATATTTTATTTATTAATATTTATTTATGTAGGATGAGTGTTTTTAGTGTTTATCTATGAGGAATGGAACGGAACGCGTGTGAAAGAGAAAGAACGACAGTGAGAGAAGGAGAGGAAAGAATGAAGGGAGGAAGGAGGGTAATGTCAGTTAGTTCTCGGTCGGAGTTTATGACGTGAACATGAGCAAAATTATATAAGAGGTTTTTTCACATTGTAACGGTTCCGGTATTTAAATTAAAATAAACCACTTGTAAATGTTTTAATAGCATTTTACTTGCCCCACAATCCCACATTCTATATTTTGGGGGCTCGTCCGGGATTGCGGGTTTGTGGTTTGAAGAAAAAACCGGAAAAAAAAAGAAGATCGTGAAAAAAAGTGAACGCTATTTTAAGACGGAAGACGCTATTTAAAGACGAAAGACGCTATTTGAAGACGGAATACGCTATCTAAAGACGGAAGACGCTATTTGATGACGAAAGACGCTATTTGCAGACGAAAGACGATATTTGAAAACTTTTAGTAAAATTCCCCAAACTCTAACGACGATGACGGATAGCAAAGATTCATGTTTTAACATGTTTGAAGTGACTCCGTTCAGTGGTGAAGACCATACCTATGCATCCACGAAATGGGCTCAAGATCTCGATGACAACGCGGAGATATTTGGATGGTCTGCGCAGCAACGGCTTATCATTGCTCGTAGGTCATTGACAGGAACAGCAGGACTATGGTTGAAGACTGAAAGAGTGCACAAAACTTACGAAGAACTTAAGGCAGCCGTGCTGAAGGAATTCCCGGATGCCGCGAACACCAAAGAAATGCACGAGATGATGGCGGCACGTAAGAAGCGCAAAGACGAATCCTACTATCAGTACATGCTAATAATGAAAGAAATGGGTAAGCGCGCCAAATTCCCCGATTATGTTGCCATCCAGTATATTATAGACGGAATTGCAGACCTGGAAACCAATAAGGCTATACTATATGGCGCGAATACGTACCCGGCATTGAAAGAAAAGTTATCAGTGTATGAAAACATAAAGAAAAAAGTTGCTAGGCAGAACGCCGAACGACCTGCAAAACAAGTTTTTGCATCAGGAACTGGCCAGCCGTGCTACAGCTGTGGGGAAAAAAATCATAAAGCAAGCGGATGCCGAAACGGGTTAAAATGTTTCAAGTGCAACCAATTCGGCCATATTAGTCCTCAATGCATAGGTCAGAGCGCAGCAGGAAGCAGCGGAAGTTCGGTCGGGACATCAATGTCGGTAAAACAGCCAAGAGCGGCCTTACCGACCAATCAGCAGTCATCGCAGGTGCGCTCGTCGGTAAAGCAGTTCGACGCCTCCGGTACGAAGAAACACTCGGCCGCATGTTCGGCTATGTTCGGGATGACGACGGCACCCGAAGACGGATCGGGCGGCCATGAAGACGGTTGCAAGATGGCAGATGACGTAGATGTCATGCAGATTGTAAACAAACCGAATGACCGGCTTAATAAGGCGATGAAATTCGTAAAAATAAGTGATAAAACCATAAGTGCGTTGGTAGATACGGGCAGTGACGTTAATCTAATATGTGAGGACCTGTGGAATGAGTTAAATATGCCGTGTAGAAACGATAATACGATGTTATCCGGACTTGGGCTGTCGAAAGTAAGATCGTACGGAAAGATTATGCTATGTTTACAAATAGACAACAAGAGTTATTCAGATGTAATATTTCATTTAGTACCTAAAGGGTCCATGCCCTACAAACTTATTATTGGGCAGGAATTTTTGCAAAATATTGTGATGGTAGTTCGTGAGGGTGCTGTGTTGTTTTTGTCACAAGATGACGAATGGTTGTCAAGGGTGAATTGTTGTGTGAGAGATGTGGATGTTACAGGTCATATCTCCAATTTCAGCATAAAGACGGAAGTTGAGCGGCTGATTAAAGATTACAAGCCTGTTCAGACGAGAGAAGCTCCTATCGAGATGAAGATAGTATTGAAAGACGATGTGCCAATAGCCCAGCGACCACGAAGGATATCCCACATGGAGCAAAAGGTAGTAGAGAAACAAATAGATGAATGGTTGCAAAATGGAATAATACAGGTGAGTTTTTCCGAGTATTCTAGTCCTTTGGTACTTGTGAAAAAGAAAGATGGGTCTACCAGAATTTGTGTGGATTACCGCTTACTAAATAAGAAGATTGTAAAAGATGAATTCCCGTTGCCAATCATTGATGATTTGATTGATAATTTGAGAGATGCAAAAACATTTAGCGTCTTGGACCTTAAAAACACATTTTTCCATCTTAGGCTAAGCAAGGAGCACCCGGTGCATTACATGAGTCATAAGACGTCTGATGCTGAAAGTAAATACTCGAGCTACGAGCTGGAAGCACTTGCTGTTGTGGAAGCTGTCAGGAAGTTTAGACATTATTTATATGGAATTCCTTTTAAAATCGTTACAGATTGTAAGGCTTTTGAACAGACGTTAAAGAAGAAGGATTTGACAGCAAAAGTGGCTAGATGGGCATTCATGCTAGATGAATATGACTACGTGATGGAACACCGAGCTGGCAGTAAGATGCAACATGCAGATGCTCTCAGCAGAAACCCATTTGTTGCGGTTGTGAGCCTGCAAGAAGAGATAAGACTAAGACAGGAAACAGATGAAGAACTCAATGCTATAAGACAGCTGATTTTGAAAGAAGGTCAATATCATGACTTCTGGATTGATAATGGTGTTTTGTACAAAGGCGAAGAGAAACGATTAGTAGTTCCGAAGATTATGGAGAAAGAAATAATAAAGAGAGTACACCTAAACGGTCACTTTTCAATAAGAAAGATGAAAGAAGCTATAGGAAAAGATTACTACATAAGAAACATGGATAAGAGAATAGAAGAAGTAGTTTTAAGTTGCATACCTTGTTTATTAGCGACAAGAAAAGAAGGAAAACAGGAGGGCTATCTGAATCCTTTAGATAAAGAAGGAATACCGCTGCATACATTGCATTTAGATCATGTAGGACCATTTACTGAAACAAGAAAACAGTATAACTATATACTTACCATGATTGATGCGTTTACGAAGTTTACATGGCTTTTTCCTACCAAGTCCACAACAAGTGCAGAAGTGTTAAATAAATTAAGATTTCATCAGCAGGTTTTTGGTAACCCTACTAGGATGATAACAGACAGAGGCACAGCTTTCACCAGTGGCGAATTTGAAGAGTATTGTAAAGAAGAAGATATCCAGCATGTCAAGATTACTACTGGAGTGCCTCGAGGGAATGGACAGGTAGAGAGAGTTCATCGTATATTAGTACCTATGTTAACCAAGCTGTGTATAGAGGATAAATCTCTGTGGTACAAGCATGTGAGTCGTGTACAGAGAGCCCTTAATAGTACCTACCAGAGATCTATAGACACCTCTCCATTCCAATTACTGATTGGAACAAAAATGAGATGTAAAGAGGATATTGATGTAGTTACCCTATTACAACAAGAAGTAATCAGCAATTATGATGAAAATAGAGAGAACTTGAGGCTGAAAGCCAAGCAACAAATTCAAAAAGTACAAGATGAGAATAAGAAGACTTATAATGAGAAGAGAAAACCTAGTTCACCATATGAGTTAGATGATTTGGTTGCAATCAAGAGAACTCAGTTCGACCCAGGTCTAAAAGTGAAACCTAAATTCCTTGGACCCTATAAGATTACTAAGGTCAAGCGAAATGACAGATACGATGTTGAGAAATTGTATGATACCACGGAAGGGCCAAAGAGAACATCTAGTTCAGCAGATAACATGAAAAAATGGCCAGGTAAGGACGAATGAAAGGAGTGTTGTATGTTGGTTGTTTTTATTTTTTTGAGGTGTTTTTGTGTGTTTTTGTTGTCTTTATCCAAAAAGCACTGCTCAGTATCCTTACGAATACCAGGTTATGTGTTAACACTATGTGATAAATTAAGTTTGGATAGTACAAGGTTGTTTTTGTAATTAATTAAAAATAGAAACTGTTGTTATTTTATTCTGTTGTGATTTTGTAAGCTGATACAATAGTGACGAGAATTTAGACTATAAAATATGGTAACATGTTCTAATCTAGAAGCTCTGTGTAAAGTTTAAAATTTAAAGGGTTTGGTAGTAACTGGATTCTTTTAAGTTAAGGTGAATTTGGAAAGTTGTCAGTTGCAGTGAGGGTGTGGAAAGTATGCATATCTGGGGACAGATATGAGAGCAGGATGACCGAATGTAGGATGAGTGTTTTTAGTGTTTATCTATGAGGAATGGAACGGAACGCGTGTGAAAGAGAAAGAACGACAGTGAGAGAAGGAGAGGAAAGAATGAAGGGAGGAAGGAGGGTAATGTCAGTTAGTTCTCGGTCGGAGTTTATGACGTGAAGATGAGCAAAATTATATAAGAGGTTTTTTCACATTGTAACGGTTCCGGTATTTAAATTAAAATAAACCACTTGTAAATGTTTTAATAGCATTTTACTTGCCCCACAATCCCACATTCTATATTTATATATTCATTTAGTGAAATAGACAATAATTTATAATGAAAACGAGCGCGTAAAATTTCATGAACAGACCTTTGGGCGTAAAGATATTATGAAAAACTACTTCAAAATAAAATTACTGAATGATGTTTTCAATAAATTATCTATCCCTGTACGGTTTCTATTTTGCCATTTTTATACTACATAAGTTATTTATTTACTACCAAAGATGAGTTAAAATTAGTGTTAAAATATGGAAGTTTCGACGCTCATAATTTCCAAACCAATACTTTTTCCCAATTCTGCTTCCATACAGGGCTAGATAATGACAAGGCAAATTGATAATATTTTTAGTTTTGAACGTACACCGTCAAACAGACGAGTAATCACCATACTACGTTTGTATGGAAGAATGACCGACTAGTGTACCCTTAGAGACATCGCAGCGCAAACTGTTACATGCTCATACAAAAGTGCAGTAGGTACCAACATGGTCAAAATGTATGGAATAGCTGATTTGTTAATTTGGGGGAGCAAAGAGGGTTTTGGAGCAAGCATATGCAGGACGTAAAGTTGATAGCTGAGTCAGTGGCGAACTAAGCCCGTCAGAGGCCCGGGGCGGCAAAGCTGAATGAGGCCCCCCAGCTTTAAAAAAAAAATAGTTTTACAAGCTTTTATTCATTTCACATTTGTATTAGTGATGCAACGAATACTAGTTTTACGAATACGAATACGAATATCAAACCTACTATTCGGCGAATACGAATACGAATACGAATATCTCGCCATGGTAATAAAAGACTAATAGTCTAGTACTACATAGACGCAGCTATTACTAACGTTCGTCTAAGTTACTTAGGACTTACTATCCTACCTTTTGTTCATACAAAAGAAATACAGACCATATAACTACTTATTTGGTAATTTATCGAAGTGTTTCCATGTGTCACTTTGATCTCGTTTACGAGAAGACATTTTCTATTCAACTTCAACTCAGAAAATAAATAAAACAATACTCTCTTGCTTGACTTGTGCTTTCGACTGACAAATGAAATGAAAGGAATGAATGAATCAATCAGTCCATGGTTCGTAATGATAGGAAAACTCCCGGGCCGCGGCACTGTATAAACTATGGCCGGGGAGTCCCCCGTCGCGTCGTCGTTGCGGTTAAGGCCCTTGCACACGTCGTATTTTTACGTGCCGACGACGCGCGTTTTCCAAGTCTGCCAGTAATTAGATTTGCGTACAAACATATTAATTTTTAAATATTCGTATTAGTATTCGTATTAGTATTCGCCGAATACGAATATTCGGTAAATGTCTAATATTCGGCGAATACGAATATTCGTATTCGTTGCATCACTAATTTGTATGTATAAATAAGTGTTTATGTTTATTTCGTTAAAATCAGGCAAGTGAAATTTAAATTCGAATTAAATTATTTAGGCTAAGTAAACAAACATACATACCTACAATATGGAATGGATATGGGTGAGGAAAATAAAATACGAATCGATCGACAAAAAAAAAAAAAGATAAAATAAATCAAAGATATTTTTTATTTTTTGTAGCATGTTATATTTATGTGTTTCCGTGCCTTCAATTTACTGAACTCCTCAATAACTTCTGTGAAATCGATTTCTTTGGATTTTTTTCTTTCTATTGAAAGCACGGCTAGATTAACCAGTCGCTCTTGATACGTCGTAGATCGAAGATAATTTTTAATTATTTTAAAACTCCTCTCGCATGATGCAACCGAGATGCAAATGGTCAAGAACAAAGACGGGAATTCCCGCAGCGCGCGTATTGGACGCGTTCAACAAAGTTAAAAGAATATTAGTACCGCGTAAAAAATATAGATGGCTGTAGTGTTTTGATCTTGATGAAATTATGTAGGTACTAAGCACATTTTTTTAAATCTTGTTTAGTATTTGATCAGGGGAACGCTGAGGCATTTGGGGGCCCCCCAAGCAAGACCGGAGGCCCGGGGCGGGCCGCCCCTTCCGCCCCCCTGTTAGTCCGCCACTGAGCTGAGTAGGTGCAGCATGATGAAAACACCGAAAATATTTTTGAAAAGTTTCAGATAGGAGCCCGTGGTCAGGAATCTACTTTCATAATAATATGACACTGGCTGCGATAGCAAACTTCCTAAAGTTATAAATGCGTAGTTTGTTCGTCTATAAAAAAAAACAACTAGGTAACGTGTTGATTACCTGAGGTTCGATTGCCAGGTCGGACGAAATGTTATTAGGTTTTGTCCAGGATTTCTCAGTAGTGCTAGAGTAGAGGTATATCTTTGCCTGAACCTTCGGGGGTTTTCCTTTGTATGATTTTCGTGTAGGTACCTCCTTAATGTATTTTCTTCAAAATAAATAAAATCCTTTTCAAACTTATTGTACCTAGATTATAAGTGAACGATGTAGTTTCCTATAATTGGAAGCGCACACTGATATTTGTTCTGATTCTTGTAAACTTGTATGTACCTAATTGTGTAGTCTCTGTTGGAGATCCAATAAATAATAATGATAAACCAAGCGTGATGTAATTGTATGATTTTTCAATAGCAGCATTGAAGATTGTTTGTATACATACATACATAAACTCACGCCTTCTTCCCATGGGGGTAGGCAGAAACTACAGAACGCCACCTGCTACGATCCTGACATACTCCTTTTGCCTCGTTTACGTTCATACATCTGGTCAAACACGCACGCCGGTTGCGAGTACTACGCACCTGACCTTTCTGAAGAACATCACCAATAAGGTCAGTATATGTCCTCCTAGGGCGTCCCCGCCCGGCCTTTCCCTTTACATCAGCCTTGTAAATACATTTTGTTAGTCGCCTTTCATTCATTCTCTCAACATGCCCAAACCATCTCAGCATACCCCACACATACCGTATACATACATACATATGTAAAGAAAAAGTATTTCTTATTGTAGTTTGTATAGTAGCACTAAAGAGTTTATGACAGTGACAGTACGGATGTCAATGTAGAAAAAGTAAGAGATGTCAAGATAGCATGAAAAAACCTAATTATCTTTTAGTTGTTAAATATTTTATTATTTGAATATTATAATAGTGTGTAATAAAAGACATTAAATGTCGTTTCTTCGATTTTAGCAACACATTTGGTTTTTATTATTACGCCTATCAAACCATTAAGAAATATCTTATAAAACGACATTTTTGTTTAAAATTACTTCAAAATGACGAAACTTCGTTTTGAATTTATACTATTGCCTGGAAGTGATGGAAAATCCAATGTTTTGTCTGTAAGTACAGTAGCCACAATTGATAATAAACTATACGCAATACCTGAAGAGCTACAACCAGCTTCTATACACGGTGAAATAATAAAAACGGATGCGTATCGTAAAGTAAAAAATAGTTTAAAGAAAAGCTACCAGGTAAGAAGAGTGTGGATAGCAATAACAGAACAACTTAGAAGTATTTACATGGATGAAGATGATAATATACAATTTGAGGATCAGTTTCTGGAAGAGATAAATCAAGAACAATTTGCTGATGCACATCAAACTGAAACTGGTACATTGGAGAAATTATTAGAGAAATTAGTTGAAAATTCACAGGAACATAATTTTATTTATTTATTTGTATTAATTAATTTTATTTTTATTTAATTTACTCTTATTCATTATTACTCATAATAAATAATATAATTCGATAGCTACAGTAACAATAAACAATAATAATTCTATTCTATTGATTTGAAACATGTTTTGTAATGTAATGAAATGTAATTTATAATTTTATTTTGTTCTGCAGTGCCCTTACAGGGTGCATGCTTGAAACTAATAATCTTATTCTAACCTCTGTACAACATGTTTGCAAGAAACTGATTTGATTTGATTTTGCTTTGACAATCTCTCGCTAGCCAGTCCACGCTGGGATATTATCAATTCTATAAGATGTTAGGTATTTTAATAGTTGAACTTACAGAGTTATCTGATTGGCTCATAAGTTCGCAGACAGTGCCGCTGGTCTCTTCACTGCTCATCACCTTGTTGATCGTGTCTGGAGCGAAGAGGAACAGGCCGTTCAAGCTGAAAAAAATATTTTGTTAGATACGGCTGATGATGATGATGATTATTTGAAAATATTAATATTTATAAGTTATAACACATCACGAACACACATGCACTGTATCAAGTTAAACATCAATGGAAATATAAATACATAGAACACATAAAATGAAACCAAACAAAATTAAGTTACAACAACAATCAACTTATTCATTCCTACATTCTCTACCTACCAAAAGCTACCTAGCTACCTCTAGTAACCTATACATATAATGTCACCCATCGGCATGTGACCGCCCGCATTTTTCGGAATGTTCATGTAAAATTATAGAAAAATAACTTTAAAAGCGGGTCTATCTTATTTTATTTCTTTCAATTTTTTTTTTTTCAAGATCCCTCCCTATTATTTTATGAACTTACGTTTGTGTTTTTTTGTTTAAACACGATTTTTTTTTAGAAAAAAAATGTTATCACCCCTGTTTTTTTCATAGTTGATAAAAAAATTATAAAAATGTTAGTTAATCCAATAAAATAACTCATAAGCTTTTAGAAATAATAAACAGAATCCAAATCGAGCCCATAACATCGGAGATATGGCAAACGCTACTCAAAACATAAAAAATTGTATAACATGAAAAATATTAAAGATGCCCCTTTGAAAGTTATTTTTCGATCATTTTTCATGAATATTCTGAAAAATTCGGGCGGGCACATGCCGATGGGCGACATTGTATATACAGTACCTGGACGACCGAGCTCTGCTCTGGTGAAAATAGAGAATGCTCATTTTAATATAGGATAGTTCATACTAGAGATGGGCCGAATGTGGTTTGAATCGAATCCGAACTTCGGCCGAACATTCGGTTAAAATGAAAAGTTCGGCCGAACTTCGGTTCAATTTCGCGCGCTTTCTCGAGAGCGACACGTCGCACAGTGGGTCGAAACTATGATTTTAGTGACTTAGGGCTCAACTTTGCTTTTTTACTTTTTTCTTCATGTGGATGGATAGAGCTCATTAACCTCAACAATAATTGTTCTGATGTATTTTTTCCTAAACTTTATACTTCGGGTAGAAAAATGTGTTTTGTTATTTTTTTGTATGGAGCGGATCAAATAACCTTAAATTCCTGCTAAGTAGCGTGTGATCCCGCGTTGAAACTTTATTTTTCATATACCTTGTCTAGTCTATTATCATTTGATGCTATTAACGTGTGCATAAAGTTGCAACTCTGCCAAATAAATGGATCGAAAAAAAAGAAAAAATATATCGAATAAAAAGCTACATTTTTTACTTTCGTAAGTTCTTTTAAGTTAAATTTGATATGGAATAGTAAGTAAAAGCACGTAATAATACACATAGTTACTTAACAACTAACAACAATACATTTAAAAGGTCCCTAATTAGCTTAAATTTACTAATATATGTAGTATTAGTAAATTTGTAAATTTAAGCTAATCACACTAATCATAATACATTTAAAAGGTCCCTAATTAGCTCAAATTTACTAATATATGTAGTATTAGTAAATTTAAAGCTAATCACACTAATCATAATACATTTAAAAGGTCCCTAATTAGCTTAAATTTACTAATATATGTAGTAGTAGTAAATTTAAGCTAATTAGGGATCTATGAATTTCAATTTCTTTGTTTTAATGACTTTAACATGTTTATGAAATGTTATTTTAAGTTAGATTTAATACTGAATAGTAAGTAAAGATAGGTACATAATAATACAAATTAGTAAAGGTAAACTAACATTACTACAACTAACACAAGCAAACTAAAAACTAACTATAAACAACATCAAACATTACTATTTCCTTTCAATTATGAGTTTGACATTTATAAACTAATAAAAAAAACAAGAAACTTACAAACTACCAAAAAATCTTATTCACTATCGCTATGACTATCTTGTAAATTATCTACATCAATAAAATCTATATCGGATTCTGTGGGAAAAATCAGCAGAAGCTCTTTGACTTTTGGAGAGAGAACCATTATATTTTGTTTCACCATTCGAGGTCTTAGACTTGTGATCTTTGGATCAGAAGACAAAAGAAGATTGTGTATAATATCCTCATTTGTCGCCGTTCTACTTACCTTTCTAGAATGACTCTCTCTATATTTCCGGAAATCTTTATTACGAGCTTCCGCTGCCTCTTCCGACAGTTTACCTATAGGTATGGCACCAAAGTGCTTAATTATATCACTCCCATGTACTAACAATTTATGTATACTGGAAGGCATATAATACCAGGGATATAAGTGAACGTACAATTGTGCAGTATCTCTACAAAATTCGGAAAACTTAGAAAGATCCACGCTCTCTCCAGATGCAACCGTCTGAAGAATCACATGAAACCTTTCTATTAAATCTTTATCTATTCCTGTTATGCGAGCTGTTGTTTCTGCATCCCTAAAAAATCTTCTGGCAGTATTGCCATCATTGGTTGTGCCTACTCCTTGCTTGACTACGTCAATAAGTAAACCGCATTCTTTCTTAAACGCTTGCTGTATAGCGCTCTTTCTGAGTGACATTTTTTCTTTGTCATCGCCCCTGCAACTCCATTTTTTGAAGTCCAAACGATAAGCTGCAAACAAAAAGAAATATCACTTAAATAAAAATCTCACAAGTAACTATATAACGTGAAAAAAATTATGAACTAATAAAATTATATTTACCGATATGAAGTAAGCACTCCATGCTTCTTATCCAGGCATGTAAAGATGACATTCCATACTGGAACACTTCTTCGTTGTTCTCTTTTTGAGCAAGTGACTCTAAATTGTTCATCTCTGACGGTTTTGCTTTGCAGATATCACAGACAGCTGAAGATGTGTCTGACAAATATGACGATATTTTGCCGTCTATCATCGTCAAGTGCAATTGATGCTTAACTTCAACTTGATTGAACTTGATTGGCTGAAGTCTTTCTATTTCTTCGGTTATGCTAGCTTTTATAGTTACCACTGTTGACTGCGTTTCTTTGGTAAATTTGAACATTATCGGACGGCAATAGAAAGTTGATGAGGGTCGATCGTTTTCCCAAACAATTGTTCCATCACATTGTTGAAGCCTTATAGGAACTAGACTGGCCATGAAGATAGTTGAGTCATCAAACTCTGCTTCAGTCTTTTGTTTATAATTACTTTGACCTGAGGCTCCATCAAAACCCCATTTGCTTATTAGCAGTAACTCAGTTGGCGAATCCAAATCTAAAGTAATCACTTCTAAAAGCCTAGATACCGTCAAGTTGAGTAAAGCTTGCAGTTTAATAGCAGCTCCTTCTTCAGTTATAATTATGTCTTCTTTCCCTGGATAACATTTTGCCTTCGCTTGTTTTATTTTATAATAAGAAGGGTATAAATCAGACCTATTTTCACTTGCTGCTTCTCTTAGGCTTATATACTGCCACTTACTTAATTTAAGTGAAACTAATAAAGACAGTGCCTTATCGGGTGAATATGTACTACTTTTCGGTTTACTTGTACTTAAACACTCTTTAACTTTTTCTAGATCTTCGGGGTGATTTAGTAAATGGTTCATAATTTTTCCTACATCCTCATTTCCGGTGTTTCTTAAACTAGCAATTGTAGTAGCTTTAAGTTCATCCGGGGATAACGAAAGCGATTGGTTAATTTGATCAACGCGTCTTCGTTTTTGCCTGGAGCCCAATTCCTCGAAAGGTTTTCGAGGTGTAAATGTAGATGTCGAAGCTTCTGTAGTAGATGGTGGTAGATTTTCGACATCTTCAGTATTACAAATCTCGAGCCTTTCCTGTTCAGTGTTCACAGCTTCAGGTATCATTCCTTCGGGCCAGTTTATTGCACGTTCCAACCAATCACCATTTTTTCTTACAAACTGTGCTAACGTGCGACTACTTCGTTCCCATCTTGCACTTATATTTGAACAAAAGCGCGTACAGAATTTTTGGAGCTCAACACTGTTCTCTTCGGTCACGTTTATTTTATGTTGTAGGAATTGAAAGAATTTTTGACTATCCGACAGTGACTTGACCTGCTCTCTTAAAATCATAAATAAATATAAATTGTTAACTAAATTATCCATTATAACGAAAAAGGGACGATCAGAATCACGAGATGTTAGTAGTAGTACGAATAAACGAACACTAGTTAGTATATAATAAATTATGGTCATTTTATACTTCCAGAATCCAGTGACAAACAATGTTTACTAATTTTTCTACTACCCTCATTAACTAATTATCCTAATTAATATTACAGTAATGACTAAAAGTGAAAAACATTGTTTTTTTATAAGGTAAAAGGTTAAGCTAATTACAGTAATTAAACACACAAATAGAAATTAATTGATTTCATATCCACATTTTTAAATAAAGGTCCCTAATTAGCTTAAATTTACTAATATATGTAGTATTAGTAAATTTAAGCTAATTAGGGACCTTTTAAATGTATTGTTGTTAGTTGCTAAGTAATTATGTGTATTATTACGTGCTTTTACTTACTATTCCATATCAAATTTAACTTAAAATAACTTACGAAAGTAAAAAATGAAGCTTTTTATTCTATGTATTTTTTCATTTTTTTCGATCCATTTATTTGGCAGAGTTGCAACTTTATGCATTTGTTTATAGCATCAAATGATAATAGACCAGACAAGGTATATGAAAAATAAAGTTTCAACGCGGGATCACACGCTACTTAGCAGGAATTTAAGTTTATTTGAGCCGCTCCATACAAAAAAATAACAAAACACATTTTTCTACCCAAAGTATAAAGTTTAGGAAAAAATACATCAGAACAATTATTATTGAGGTTAATGAGCTCTACCCATCCGCATAAAAAAAAAGTGAAAAAGCAAAGTTGAGCCCTAAGTCACTAAAATCATAGTTTCGACCCACTGTGCGTCGTGACTTGTTTACGCATTTACTTCAATTATTGCTAGATGTACCCCGCCCGCACACCGCGTGGCCTAATAAGAAGAACAGATTTTCAAGACTAATAAGAAGAACTGATTTAATTAAAGTTACATTTACAATATTCCTAACTAAAATAAATAACCATGAGTGAGTAAAAGACATAATTTTATTTTATAGTAATGCTATTCTAATTCTATTAAATTTCAGTCAAAATAGTGCAAGTAGGTATTATTTTTCTTGTGTCGAATGTTCGGCATCTAAACCGAATTTCGGCCGAATGCCGAACTTCGGTTCAAGCTGCCGAAATTCGGTTGAACCGAATGTGAACCGAATTTCGGCCCATCCCTAGTTCATACTAATTCCATGCTGCCATGATAGTAGGTACTTACTAATTCCATTCTGCCATGTCATTATTTTAAGCTAGCCATCTTGTTCTAAACTTTGGGCGACCGAGCTCTGTCCGAGTGAAAATACGGAGAAAACGAATTTTCCCAAATATGAGACCTAGCTAGATCGATTTTTCGCCCCGTAAACCTCTATATTGCAAATCGAAGTCGTTAGAGCCGTTTTCCAGAAAGTGATTACAAATATAGATATATTTATATACAAATATTGCCCGTTTAATAGTGTAGGATATACGCCACCCAAAACCCAAAGGTGAACTGAGTCATAGTATAAAGAGAGGTAGTAAGCTATCTTCATAGAAACGCACCGCGCGCGGCTTGTATGTGTGGGGCCATAGTATCTATGCGTCGCCGCACGCACACTTAACAAAATCTCGACCGGTTTCTAACGAGAAACGGGTACCTAAAGATAACTTACTACCTCTCTTTATACTATGACCTCTGTCATAGTATAAAGAGAGGTAGTAAGCTATGCTAGGCATGAAAAAAAATGCTGAGTCCTCGCATACCTATCCTACAATCTAATTTAATGATCTTTCTGGATACTTTCCTGTGTATAAAAATGGAATTTACCTGTGCGGTGTGGGAAATAAAAAAAAAACTTGAGAGGTGTCAAGGGACACCCGGATGGAACGAAGTTCCTTTCGATTAATTAGTGAAGAAATTGTAATAAAATTTTATTTTTTAAGTTATAATAATATTTTTTTATTATTCACTGTTCAATGCGAAATAAAAAGACGAAACGAAAATAACTGGCTTGCTTTCTATGAGAGAGAGAGAGAGAGACAGACAAACACGCGCACGCCGCACGGCTTACAACTATAGCAAAAAGTGTCGTTACAACTTTTGGTCTTAATTTTTTCCGTCTAGCCCGGGGTTTCGCAACGCGCGATAAGGAACTTCGTTCCAAAAATAAAAACAAAAATATCTTACAAAGAGAACAGTCCAAACATGAGGAAGCCTGTGAGCGCGAACCACTTGAGGTGCGGCGGCCGCAGCAGCGCAAACGCCGACTCGGACTTGGACTTCGGCGCCAGCGCAACGCCCGAGCCGCGCTGTTCGGAGTCGTTGATGTCGCATGGTGTCTTTAGAGATTTTACCTGGAACATGATTGTTGGAAGTTTATAGAACTGCTGTGGTTTTGCTTTAGATGTGTGGTTAAAAATGATTCGAAGTTCCGATGAAATTCTTTTGTTTTGGGTAGCAAACAAGCATAAACCCGGTTGCAGACCAAGACCTAAGCTGAGTCAGTTAGGCTTACCTCGCATAGCTGAGGTAATTTGTCATACTTGTTTCTGTGCAGACCACAAACTATGAACAGAAGTATGAAAAATTACTTAATCAGCTACATAAGCGAGCTAAGTTAAACTGACTTGGTTTAGCTCTTGCTCTGCAAATGACTGTAATCATACTTCATGATAATTGTGGTCAATGCTATCAGCTTTATCTTCTTCTGAATCACTATTGCTGATTGTAACGATTATAATTGAGTAAAGCCATATTTGCAGCGCCGGCCCGAGAATTCCTGGCGCCCTTTTTTTTTTTTTTTTTTTTTTTTTTTTTTGGGTGGGAAATTATCAAATAACTTCTCCCGCTCTGGGCGGAGCGGGAGGGCGTGTCAGACTCTTACTGACTAAAACCCACCCGTGTTCCTTCGGTTGCCCTGTTGCCGGGGGCCACGATTTCCCGATCGGTTTTCTTCGAACCCCCGGCAGGCATTGGCCCTAGTGGACCCCTTCAATTCTGCTGACATCTCTTTGAGGCGCGCGTGGAACACAACGCGCCGTCGACCCGGGCTTGGTCCTTATCGGACAGCGAGCTACCCATTGCTCACCGTCCGCAAGCCCGCGCCTACGGTGGCCGGAAATCGGCTCGCGATTCCCGCCCCGGGCGTCTCCTCCTGCGGCGGTTAGGGGCGTGAGGGCGCGAAATTTGCCTCTCCCTCACGCGTTCCGCCTCCTCCTTCGCGAGCATTACCGCTTCGCAGAAGGAGGTGACGGCCTGCCATTTCCTCTCGCTCCGTACCATGGCCTGAACCAGGGCCGGACGCGAGAGATCACCGCCGCCGATCGCCTCTACGAGAACACGGCGTTGCTCCGCCCAAGCCGGGCAGACCTCCACCGTATGCTCCACCGTGTCCTCAGGCCGATCCACACAATGGTGACACCCGGGTGTTTCCTCCCGCCTTATCCTGAACAGGAACCTCCCGAAGCAGCCGTGTCCGGTGAGGACCTGCGTCAGGCGGAAGGTGAGAACGCCGTGGCGTCTCTCCAGCCACTCCTCAAAGACGGGTCTTATCGCCGCGATTGTGGCGTGCCCAGCGCGGGGTTGCGACAATCGCACCCTCCATGACGCCATGAGATCCCGCCGGAGCTCTGTCCGCTGTGCCGCAATTTCTTGCGGCATCGGGGTTAAGCCCCGGCGTTTCGCCTCCTCGCGCCACTCCCAGACGTGCGCGAGGACCTTTGCCTCCAGATCCCATGGCGGTAATCCGGCAAGGAGGCTCGCCGCCTCGCAGGAGACCGTGCGGTATCCTCGGGCCAGCCGGATGGCCATGACCCTCTGGGACGCGTTCAACCGGCGGGCTGGCCGCAGCCTCAATGAACGCGCCCACACCGGTGCCCCGTAAAGGGCCATGGACCGCACGATCCCCGCATAGAGCCTCCGGCAGGAGGCGTTTGGATCCCCTAGATTGGGCAGGAGCCGCTTCAATGCAGCCCCGGCCCGCTCGAGTCTGGGAGCCAAACGTCGGAAATGTTCTACGAAGTTCCACCGGCTGTCGAGGACGAGTCCCGGATACTTCATCGTCGACTCGACACCGATGTGAACCCCTCCCGCCATTACCTGGGAACCCGACGGTGGCGCATTCCGAGGACCATGAAAACCCATGGCCTCAGACTTGTGCAGGGCCACCTCGAGTCCCAGCTGCCGGATCCTATCGACGATTGTCGCAACCCCACGTGTCGCTAAGTCGGCCGCCGCCTGGTACGACCCCCCCTGCGCCAGGACAAGCGTGTCGTCAGCGTAACAAACGACGCTGACGCCGCTAGGGAGGTCGGCGCGCAGCACCCAGTCGTATCCGATGTCCCACAGATGCGGCCCCAGGACCGAACCCTGTGGGACACCGCACGACATCTCTTGCCGGTTCCACTCTCCTTGGTGACCGGGGTAGATGACGGCCCTGTCCGTCAGATAGGCCTCGACCACACGACAGAGGTAGGTCGGCATCCGGTGATACCGGAGTGCCTCCCTTATGCAACTCCAGGGCAGGGTGTTGAAGGCATTGGCGATGTCTAGAGACACCGCCAAGACGACCCCACCCCGGGCCACAGCATCCCCCGTCGTGAGGGCCCGCACGCGCATGATGGCGTCCACCGTAGAGCGCCCCCTGCGGAAACCGAACTGGCTCTCCGCCAGATCCGGCCCCACTCGCACCAGCTGCCCGACGAGGCGGTCTGCAATGACTCTTTCAAAGAGCTTGCCCACCTCGTCGAGCAGCACAATGGGCCGATAAGCGGACGGAGAGTCCGCTGGGCGCCCCGGCTTCTTGATGAGGACCAATTTCCCCGTCTTCCAACGAAGTGGGAACTGGCCCCTCTCCATGCATGCGCTTAGGAGCCCCCTCAGTCGAGGCCCGAGAGCCCCCATGGCCAGGACCCAGGCTTTTCCGGGTATGCCGTCGGGTCCTGGGGCGGTATTCTTCGCACTCATCTTGCGTACCGCCACTCTCATTTCTACCTCAGTCACCTCAGGAGAATCGTCGTCTTCGGTGTGGTCCGCATCGGGCATCGCAGAGGCGAAAGGCTGGAACGGCGCCCTTTTAAGAAAATTCGTGACAAAATAAAACTATGTTCTTTCTTTTTCGTGTGGTTAGTGACTAACCTGGTGTTAGAGTTTTAAAGCCGCTCATGGGCCTCTGACTTGGCTTCACATGCCGTCGAGAAATATCTCTCAGGCGCGGTCGGTAAAACGATCGCGGTCAAACTATAATAGTCAAATCAATTTTGAACAAAACATTATAACATACAATAAGAGAAGCAATAAATGTGAAATCGCAATTTTTTTTAGCAATGGAGCGAGTTGAGGCTATCAACTTAACTCGTTTTTATTTATTTATTAGACCAGAAATAGTAAACATGTAACACAATTTGTTTTAGCTACTTAAAATTATTATGCTTAAATTAATTTAGTAACAATTGTGTCCAATTATTAGCATCTGCTGCCGAACTAGGTTTATAGCCTGTGATTCAGCATGCAGCGCCTCAAGCCCTTGAACTGGATATGCAAGTATGATCTTACGAACAAAAGGAAACAGTTTATTTTAAAATATGAACTTAATTTACAATAAAAAGAGAAAAATGAAAGGGTTGCTGTCCTCTGAGTGTGTAAGGTGAAGGTGAGTGTGTGTTTTGATTTCCGTACCGATGGTTTCGTAAATGTCCCTGAGCGCATTTTGGTAGAAAAATTCGTAAAGGATTGGGAGTATTTTCAAGTTGTAGGTAAATAAAAATTAATGTACAGTATTATTTTTTAATTTCGATGCCGCCGATTGCCGCCCCCCTAATACGAGCGCCCTAGGCCGTCGCCTAGTTCGCCTATATGAACGGGCCGACCCTGCATATTTGTTACGGCCGCGAATCACATTTAGATCAACATACAACATGATACTGACCTGCAAATTACAAAAAAACGTAAGAAAATTTGATTTTCGCGGGTTACCCTGACGCTTTCGCCTTAACTGGGCCTAGCCTAAAGAATGTTTAAGTATGCAGCATAAAACGACTGTACTACTGAACTTCGATGTTTAAAATACCGATGTACTGTATTCATAAAGTTTAGAAGTACGATTAACGTGAGTTAGAATGTACGCTATGATGAATTTCTTAATTGAGAATGTTTATATCGTGATGTACGGAACTTCGAAAGTTTGCTATGACGAATTACTAAAATATACCAAAATGTTTACCATCGAGATTTTGAGTGAGTATTTCGCTTGTATCTGTATAAGACATAAGGTTAACTTAATAAAAATTTGGGAGATGTTAAGTTCAGTTCAAGTTAATTTTTTGTAACTAGCTAGGTACCAACTTGTTAACGTGTGAAAGGACCATGGGCAAATTTTTATGGGATCATTACCCTAATTGCGTAATACAACATAATCACAATCTGTTTCGATTTGAAACAGACTGCTAATCCATTGCTTCATAAGTTGGAAAAAAAATCTGCTCTTCAACGTAAATAACGCAATGAATGTTGTTGAATTATCAAAATGAAACAAATTAGGCAAAATTATTTACGAAAATAAGTTACGCAATTAGGGTACTGGTTTGAAAGTTGCACCGTCTAAACTGTGCTTAGATGATGCAAGTCATTAATAGCTTTAATATTATGATATTATACGTGTACCTAAATGTTATTAGGTATATACTTACGCAGAAACTATCTTCATGCAACCCACTATTAACTGCATAGATCTTCCTCACGATCGCCAGAGCCTCCTTATCCTTGCCTCTCGTCATGAGGAATTTAGGGCTCTCGTCAGCGGATATCAAAGCCAACGCAGCCAGTATTAGTGGCAGGGCATACACGGCGGTCAGCAGTCGCCAGGGTCGTAGGTCTATGGCTCCGAACTGGTACTGCCAGTCGAAGGAGAGGATCAGCCAGGCGAGACCTGGAAATTAACAAGGATATAATGAAGTCAGTATTTTGATAACTCTTCCTTAGAGCCACTAGTTTTATTATTTTTATTGGTAGCACTATTGTTATCTATAAGATAATTTAGTACCTGGTCGACCAAGCTCTGCTCGGGTGAAAATAAAAGTAAACATATCGTCCGGGTATACCAACGTTGTATCACATTTTGAGGCTGTGAAAATAGAGAAAACTAATTTTCCCAGATATGAGAACTAGCTAGATCGATTTTTCGCCCCCGTAAACCCCTAAATTGCAACTTTCATCGAAATCGTTAGAGCCGATTTCGAGAACGTGAGTACAATTAATATATATACAAACAAATATACAAACATTACTCGTTTAATAGTATAGGATATACAGAACTTTTTAACTTTTTCCTGTACATACTTGTACATAATATATATAGTAGTTAGTTGTAAATATGTTTGTGTATATTATATGTTAACATAGTAACAATAATAATAATCAATCAAATTAAATATAAAAAAAGGATATACCGAAGCAGTTGGTGGTGAACACCATGTATCCATTACATAAATATTTTTTCTGTCATTGCTACATTTTTAATAATTTTTACATATTGTGGTATAGTAATCTTATTCCAGGTGCATCGTCTTCACGTATAATTATATAATTAATACTAGCGGACCCGACAGACGTTGTCCTGTCAAAACATTGTCCAGCGGACAAAATTGTGAATCTAAACCATTCCCAGATCCCCTTGAACACACACAAAAAATTTCATCAAAATCGGTCCAGTCGTTTGAGAGAAGTTCAGTGACATACACACTCACAGAAGAATTATATATATAAAGATATACAAAATATTGTAAAACATTTTAAAAGAGTAACGGTGGAGTTTCTTACCCATTCTTCTCCATACGAAAACTATCTTTTGGAAGGGACAACTAGAATCAATTATATTTTTTGTAAATTTTGGCGTTCAAAAGTGCCTTTAATGTGCCTAATTGAAAAATTCGACTTTGACTTTGTACCTTTATAAAAATAGAAAAGAAAAACAACTGGGAAAAGAAGTGTTTTGGAATTAGATACTAAGTTAGCTACTAGATATTCGTAGCTACCTACATACGTAAATACCTACATATTATAAATAAGGTGCAGAAGAAGTGTATGTTTAAGAAGAAAATTGGAACATGGCTAGAGAAAATACAGCTCAGGCGTGCACAGTTGAACCATGTGGATGTATGCGATGGTCGTGCGCTAGCAACGTGAGTAACATTTACTCTGAATAGTTTACACATACAAAAGTCTGTTAAATAGATACAGTCAGCAAGGAAAGTCGATTAACATACTTACTTTTATACAGGGTGGCATCGACACGAAAACTGTTACCATGGATTCAGTACATGATTCTGAAACCCCTGCGTTGAAATTTTTCATCGGTTATTTAAAAAAATAACAGCTGTTCCACACATTTTGACCGCGTGAGTATTGCACTTTTCTATGAAACAGCAGATAACCAACGAAAAATTTCAATGCAAGGTTCAGAATCATGTACGTACTTACTGAATCCATGGTAACAGCTTTCGCGTCGATGTACCTGCCAACCTGAAGGTATATATCTTCTAAATTGACACAAAATGATTCGATGCATTGCTTTTGAGCATTAATTTCATGCTAAGATTGAATACTCTTTATATCAGATCGGATTTCTTATGATTGTTTTACTCATTTTTTTTATTTTTTATGTTAGCCTTCACTGTACCACTGCTTTGCCACGCTAATTAGAAGAGCAGTAAGGAGGTTATTCGTAGTTTCGAGTAAATGGCGCCTAAAGATTTTTGCTCTTTACGAGGATTGTGAATCTATAAATAACTCAATTTTACAAAAATCCTTCCTTACTGCGTTTCTAATTAGCACGGTAGTGCTTAGCAAAAGCCTCCCCCAAATTCTTCCAAGCATCTCAATAAATAAGATTTTTAAAACTTAAGTGTAATCGACTTTTGTTGCTGACTGAAACGATCGATGTTAGTGTTTCTCATAACTTACCAGGACTTAAGAAAGTAAGTAGATTGATGAGCCCGTTGGTGATGAGCACTGCGAAGTCGCGTCGTCTGCGCGGGAGCATCTCTGATACGTACGCGTAGCCTAGAGATGACGGGCTCGATAAACTGTAATGAGAGTGAAAGAGGGTTCAATAAATGATCAGCAGAGGATCACAATTAACCCGTTCAGTACCGGGAGCCCTCCTGGAGGGTTCATTTAGTCGCATATGGGATGCCGGGAGCCCTCGTGGAGGGCTCATTTTAAATGTAGGTTTTTCTTAGCGAATATAGCATTTTAAATGTTGGTTTTTCTTAGCGAATATAGCATTTTAAACCGTGAAAATAAAATCTGATGTATATTATTTTAACAAGATTTATTAGCATATGCGTTGGATATAAAATCCAAGCAGTTTTTTTTTTTTTGGTCACGGTTACAAATATTCAGAGAAAAATTAAAAGGGTGGAAAATACTTGTACTTGCGACAAGACCCCCTGAAAACACAATTTTTCGTCCTAATGCCGTTGACCGTTCGCAATGGTTAACTTTAGCGTAAACGTAATGCCGGTAACCCTCCCGGAGGGTTCACTTCCAATTTCTATGGCGTCATGGCGTATGAGTTCTATGAAAATTGGGTGGAGTCGAAAGTGTTAAATGAGTCTTGTTAAATAACTTGACAATAATAAGAAATATAAGGTAAACCCCGATTAATAAAACGGGTTGTTTTATTAAACTTTGTATTGCATTTGTACTATGCATTTAATAAAAGCATTATCCTGCGATAATGTTTAGAGCAAACATCCATTTTTTGAAACTATCTTCATTAATAAGGTACCAATTCACGCTTAGTTGCTACTAAAACCATTGAAATATCAACCTTCAATGATTGAGCAACTTTAGGATGTGTGTTTCTTAACAGTTAAGACGCAGATATATGCCAGTGACCTTGAGTGGTTAGCTTGCGTGTTCTGTACCTACTGAGCTCACGCAACGCGTCGTACGTCCAGCCAGTAATAAGACTCGCCCATCAAAGAGCGCAGTCCCAAATTAGACGCATTATTAATTTATTATACATAAAACAAAAGGTATTTTAATAAAACACGTATACTAAAAGATCAATAAATAAATTATCTTTAAAATGGTGAAGGTTTCAGAAAAATACGCTTGAAAGATTTTGCGTGATTATCAGTTTTTTATCCGCGTTAGACATTCCTGTATTAGGTTATTAAGAAAATGCTCTAATTTAAAATATATTTTTTCCAAATCATTAAACACTACTCGTTTAGTCACGATCTTCAGTATAAAATCATTAAAAATCGGTTTTCGTCGCCTTAATCAGTATTTAATAGAACTGTATTTGTAATAATACTAGCTTCTGCCCACTATTTCGTCCGCGTGAAATTTTGTGTTGCCCGTCTCACCGCATCGCATCGCATCGCCCGCCCGCGCTATTAGTTCGATTTTGCTTAGCGTTCTTTTCTCTTTTAACTCGGTTTCTAAGGGTCGTAGCATAGTCTTAAATAGCTATTAAAATTTCTCAAGAATTGGGCCATCAAATGCAAAAAGAATTATTCAAGTCCGACTGGTAGTTTCAGAGATTTGCGAGTTCAAACAAAAAACAAAAAAAAAAAACGAAAAAAATCGTTTATTTTTTTTCAATGGGGAATTTTACCGGGATATTAACCTACTTATTTAAGCACCATTGTTACTAACACTAATATACTAACAAAATTATAGACCTTAGTCTGAAATAAAGTTTTATTTAATTTAATTTTAATTACAAAGGGCGCGGGCGGCCGTCCTTTAGCGGGTGTCTACAAGTCATATCTTATGACAAGTGATCGGATAATCGGATGCATATTTACCTAAAGTTCATTTTTGGTTAGGAAATTATGGAAGCGGCTTCTTAACCCATTGAATGCCGAAGCTAGCCGTCAAATCGAAATCGGTGGCCACCATACAAATGGCCTTCTACGTAATATTTCGTAGTTGACATCACGGATACCAATTTATAGAAGGGTACGTAATATTGCGTATACGTAATAATGCGATGGTAGGCACCACTAATATTTATGTTATTTAGAATGCTTACCTACGCAATATTGCGTATACGCAAAATTACGTACCCTTGGCACCGCAATCAAACATAGCTTGTTAGCTATCCTGCTCACTGCTGTAAATTCAATAATCGCGTATTCCCGCCATTGCCCCTTTCGCCAATGATACAGTTATTACGTAACTTTTGTATCGCGACGCGCGCGCAATTGCATTGGCGTTTGATAAGGGTAGTTTTTGCGATGCAGCGCGGACGCCGATCCAGTTGTCGTATTTTACGCAGTCGTCGATCCACGCAATCGCTACAACGACCATTGAATCAAAATGAAGTGGCTGGAGTTCTCTAGGAGAAGACTCGTCAGGGTCAGAACCCTGAAGAGAAAATCCCCATCGTCTGACTTCGAATACTGTCGAATTACTTCCCGGAGCGTGATGAAAATTAACAGTCCAGATCGGAGAGTAATGGAGATTTGACCAACTGTACAACTTGCCACTTTTTAGAAAAGAGCTGAGCAGAAACCACTCTCAATTATCGCTACGTAATTTTCATTTTTCCGATTGCCACAGTTACATCAAAATTGCTCAAAATCCAACCAATATGTAATCGGGTCGAAGTACTTGTTTTTCTTTTTTTGTAAGAAAAATTACTGTTTTCGTTGAAAATAGTTAATAAGAAGTATATTGATCGCAATAGTATATACTTTAATTTTAAACTAAAAAGTGGCATTGAAAATTCGTGATTTTAGATATTTAGAAATAATAAAGTTACTATTTTTTGTGCCGTGTTTTATTTGAAATGCCAAAGAGTATAAAAATGTCCATTCGAGGAGGCCAAATAACACAGATTACTGTGTATTCAATAAGGAAGACCTAGTCGGCTTCTGCCATTATTACTAGCTACGTAATATTGCGTAGTCGGCATTCAATGGGTTAAAACATATATTTTTAAATATAAATCCTGGGATTCCAGAAAATTCGGGAATAATAAACTAGTCTGTAACATGGTGAGGAAACGTCGTCTTTAGCATGTGGTATTTATTTTAAAAAAAAACGGGATTACATAATTATTAATATGTATTTACTTGAAGTTAATTTTAAGCTCCCCATCAATTTATGACTATGTTGAGTGTAAGAGGAATAGTAGGTAGTAGGTACCTACACACGATTTAACTCTATAATAAAAACAGTAAATTTGATGATTCCGAAATCACGGGATTTTTTCGATACAAAAGTGCATTCCATAATATTAGCCAACACCTTAAACTAAGTAAATATTCCTACACCCGATTTGATTCTACAGTAAAAAAAATTAAATTTGTCGATTCCGAATTCCCGGGATTTTTTGGATACAAAAGTGCATTCCATAATAGCCAACACCTACACTTTAGGTAAATATGCATCCGATTATCCGATCACTACTTATGACCCCTATTAAAATTTTGCAAATTTTTAATGAATTTGGGATAATTTTGGTACTCGAAATGTGATTTTTAAATAGCAATAACTTTTTTATTTTCAAAAATAATTAAATTTTTTATTACTTTTAGGTAATTTTATTGCAGTACTTATGAGCCCCTTTTGGATTGGACACGGTTTTTTTTACATATTGTAAATATATTAGAGAAGATAGACAGCCTGGACAAATAGTACAAAAAAAATACGGGCTATTCCAATAAATAATAATCATTGGGCTACTTACAACAGCGAGCAAGCGAACTTGAAAATCGCGAAGGTGACCAACGAAGGCATGAAGGCAGCCGTCAAGGCCATCACGCCTGATGCTGCCAGGGAGCCGAGCAGCACTGGCTTCCTCCCCAGGGAGTCTGATGCACGGCCCCAGAATGGAGCTGTTAGTATTATACCTGATAAAATAGTCAAAGGCATTTATTTCCTTTGCGGTAAGTAGTAAAAAAGGTGGTAAAAAATATGTTATACATATATATACAGGGTGCCAGGGCCATCGACGCGAAAACTGTTACCATGGATTCAGAACATGATTCTGAACGCCCTGCGTTAAAATTTAAGTCGGTTATTTAAAAAAAGCTGTTCCATACATTTTGACCGCGTAGGTATTACACTTTTCTATGAAACAGCTGATTAAAAAAAAAATAACCAACGAAAAATTTCAACGCAGGGGGTTCAGAATCATGTACTGAATCCATGGTAGTAGGTAATAGTTATTGCGTCGAGTGCAACCTGTATATACACATATTACAAGGGTTTTTTAAGGTGGCAAATGAAGGTGTACAATTTTGCGAGTTGTAATAAGAATCTAGAATTGGCACATGCCTACTAATATTCCCGCTGTGTAAAGTATATAATAATGTGTGCCGTAAGATTTTCTAATAGCAAAGAGTCTTCAGGTGAAACGTTGCTTTGATAAAAGTGAGTAATCTGTATTGGTGCCGATTCCCTTGTTCACAAACTAAACTAAATTTAAGTTTAGTGCATCTTTTTCTTTCTATTTCATTAAGAAAAGGACAGAATATACATTTCAGTTTAGTCCTATCAAATTAATCAGCGTCTGTCACTACTCCATACAAGTTTAGACGTGATTAAAAACTTGCCTACTAAAATTACATCAATTTACGTCAAGCGCTGATTACCTAATTTGACAGGACTAAACTAAAATTTATCTTCTGTCCTTTTCTTAATGAAACAGAAAGAAAAAGATGCACTGAACTTAAATGTAGTTTAGGTTGTGAACAAGGGAATCGGCACCAGTATAGAATTTAACACCATCTTGCTGTTGACAATATTTATTATTCTAGGCTTCCAATTTGAAAAAAAAGGTTTTATAAAAGTGATAGGAACTTAATAGAGATTTACTTAATATACATAGACTAAGTGCGAAAAATAAGTATCTATTATTGAAGTTAACTTAAAAATTACCCAAGCAAAGTTAATAAAAATTTATATGAGACCACCGCGCAAGCTTCCTCTACCAAATAGTAAAGAATTATCAAAATCAATCCACAATTGACGAAAATATCGATGGACATACATAAATAAATAAATAAACATATAGACGAACATAGAACCTCCTCCTTTTTGGAAGTCGGTTAAAAAAGTATTGTGCAAATAAGGGTTGTAGGTTGTATTTACACTTAAGTTATTCCAATTAAACGACATAGTTTAACCTTGTAGCTATTTACAATTTTTTAGGAGGATGAGAATCTTCCACATTCATAAAACACGATAAACTCACCGATATTCGGCAAGGAAGTGATAATCCCCTTTAAGTTATCAGGTATATCCAGGTCGCAGGCGGCGGCAGGCAGTATGAACGCGATACCGATCATTTCCAAGATGGCTGCCAGCAGTGCGGCCAGCATCAGGAGATTGTGCAAGACCTGGTACTTGCCGGTGCCTGCAAGAGTTGTAGAGCAATGTAGCGAGATATGTCGACAAGGTAAACTGCGAATTTTACTATTACAGAAATGTTATTCTTCAATCTATATCTATGTCGTAGCCAAATCTTAGAATTGATCATTTCATGAAATGATCGACCATTTCATGAAATGGTTGCATTTCGTGAAATAGAACATGGACTGCTAGCCACATCATTTATTTATTTAAATCACAATTATAACACCTTTACAGACTCATCCAAAGCGATGTTATTATAAGTCACCAGATCATCATCAGTCTGGCCAGATCATTGAATACTCAATGTTTGACGATATGCACAGTTAAATGCACGACTACTTCATGATGTGGCCAAACATTAGTGATCACATCGTAAAATAGATTATCCACCGGTAGAGGCGTTGATGTCGTTTTGTTTCTGTTGTGCATCTTACATGGGACATCTTAGGGCTCCCGATCCCAGGGTACCAAATATTTAGCAATACTTTTTAATAAAATCCCAAATAAGGCCAAAATATTGTAGCGTTGTGTGAGGTCTCAACCGTAATTAATCACAATTAGTAAGTTACTAACCACACATCACTAGAAACGTGGCACAACACTAATTTCCTAAGGACGCTCTGCCATTTCGACTTCCGCTGGCTTACATAAAGGAAGGTATTCCTTGATTATCAGGATTACTTGTGCCCCGACCTAGGGTGAGTTCCACATTACTTTGGTATTTATACTAGACCCTCTGCACCGGATAACCTATATTGATTTGATCACCTATGTAGTTTCTGATTTCTCGTGTGTCAATGTCGGACACGCGGCTGGGGTTATCCAGTGCACAGGAGATGGTAATATGTATGTATTGCTACTGCATCAAGGCTGTGTAGGGCCTCACTGTGTGTTACAAGCGATCAGCGAGCCATCTGCTAATATCATTATTGCATTGTGTTTTATGCTCGCGTGTTCGCCATACTTAACCTCATTTCACATCTGTACATGTGCTATGCTATGTTTGCAAACTCTATGCCTGTAAGCCGCTGCGATGTATTGAGCTTCACCTACCATGCTTCCCACACCGTTCCTTGGCTTAGAAAGGGGAAGAAGCTAGCACATCGCATGCGGCTTGCTGATATTTGCACCGCATCTAACATGCGCTCCCTATGGCGCTTCCAGGGCTCTTTGTACGGGTTGAAGACACCTCTTACCCAATTCTGCACGTTGCTCGCATGTGTGGCTAACTGCACGCTACTGAGGTCCGACGTCCGGCCTGCCTGCCTGCAGCCTACCGCTGGGAGCCTGAGCTGTCAGGCGACCTCCACGGCTACTGACTACGTGCTACCACGTGCCAGGGCCGTCCGGCCTGCTACGGAGCCTGTGCTGACCAGGCGCCCGAATCTACCACGTGCTACCAAGGACGGTACCCTTCCCCTTTTACTGTGTTAGTGCTCAGAACAAATCAGTGTGACCTTACCGCGACCTAGCCGTGTACATTCTAGTGTTAAAAATATATGTATTAACTTGTCTAGCTGTTTTACTAACTACTACCTAAACCGTTAACGGCCTGCGCAGCCTACCCTGCGCAGCCCTAGCCGTTACAGTGGCGCCCAACTCTTACTACCTAACACTGATCTGACTGAGCCCTAGCACACCCTTCCTGCTACACATCGTAGTGGCATAGTTTTAAGATTTTCCAAACTATTGTGTGAACCTAATGTGACAACTATATGTGTCATCTATTACTGTATCTAATACTATCTGTGTACATAATGGGAACTCACTACTAGTATAACTAAATCGAAATTTTAAAACTTTATTTCCGTGCTGCCAGTGGTGAAATGCAAATTTTCTAAACAATAACTTGTGTCTTCTACACTAACAATGGATAGCTGTCAAATCATAATTTACTATCCTAAAACTGTTAACAACAACTACATTGTGATAATATCAAGTTTAACTACTACAAACATAATAATCCAACCAAACTTAAAACTCAACTCAAACTTGATGTACCTACATACAAATCAAAACAAACAATATCTAATACTAATAATCTACATTCAAATTCTATCAGCTAAACCTGTGTTATTAGAAAAACAGCTGACTACCACTAAACTAACCTAACCTACCCTACCCACACTAACCAAACCAGTCCTACCCTATAAACTACAATTAATTGCACTCACTTACCTACTGTACTATAACTACCTACAATACTACAACTGCCTACTGTGTCTACATAATTATAACCAACAATTATCATAATATCTACACTTCTACTATTTGGTAAATCCAAACAGTTTTATAGGATGATGGCCCTACCCCATGCATCTTATACTCCTACCTCCTATAACTATTGGTCCTACAGCCATAGTTAAAACTGATGATGGCCCTACCCCATTCATCACCTACCTTCTATAACTATCGGCCCCTACAGCTATAGTTCAAATTGATGATGGCCCTACCCCATTCATCACCTACCTTCTATAATGATCTGATGGTCTACCCCATTGATCAGTGGTTTTGCTTTATCAATTGGCCCTACACCATTGGTAACCTAAGCAACCACCTCTATTTATAATATACTATCTATCTATTCTCCTCTAAAGAGCGGTGCAACTCTATAAAAAAGCCTTTGCAGCAGCGGATGGTTACTGCCTAAATAAGCCCAAACCAAAATATCTATCTATTTACATAATGTATATTCTAAGCAGCGGACGGTTACTGCCTAAATAAGCCTAAACCAAACTATCTATCTATTACTTATGTATATTCTACGGAGCGAATGGTTACTCCCTAAATAAGTCTAAACCAACACTATCTATTTATGAAATTGTTGGTATTCCTATGCAGTTTAGGGAATGATGTACTAAAAAAAAAACCACCTATATACTACCACTACTATATATACTATGGACTAGACCCTAATTTCTAGTCTTGTGGGTGCATTATACTATTAGGACTTGGGTTAAAACTACAACAGTAATCTACTTATTACTGAAATCTGATCTGTTGCTTGCTAGCATAACTACTAAACTATTATCTGTGATATTAACTAATGATATTATGGGAATTCTAATGACTATTAATTCTACCTAATAATAAAATATAAAAATATTACTAAAACAATTATAAAACTTAAAATAAATTATAACTAACTATCCTTAACATATGCTGCGCTGGCGCTATTTTAGGGAATGCTGTTGATCCCAAGGGATGTCTATTTTTTATTGCATAGCAGGTCACTATTATAACTACCCTTAGCTTTTGTGTTGTCTATCTGTTACCTAAATGCCCAAAGTTCTTACTAAAATAAAATTCAACAATGACTTTGGCATTCTAACCACATGTGTATACATATCTACCAACTACACCTACAAGTACACACTGAACTCACCTACCTATACTTACCTATAGCCAGTTAAATATCTACTACACCTCATGTCTACTCACATGTAGGAATACTACTACACACTGGTACTACCTGCTAATAGAACACTACTGACACTACTAGATACACTTGCTCTTACACTTGTGTATTTCTTTGCTTGCTGTCTGTAAATCTTGAGTGACCTATGACTAAATAGTTCACTCATGGCTGCTGAGTATGGTTCCAGTCTTTGCTGTTACTGGACTGGATACAGACTTGTGCTAAGGATTAGACAGCAAGTGGGAAGTGGTAGTTCTAGCGGATTTTGTATAGGTAAAATCCTCTCTCTGCAGCCGGGGTACTGTAGCGTTGTGTGAGGTCTCAACCGTAATTAATCACAATTAGTAAGTTACTAACCACACATCACTAGAAACGTGGCACAACACTAATTTCCTAAGGACGCTCTGCCATTTCGACTTCCGCTGGCTTACATAAAGGAAGGTATTCCTTGATTATCAGGATTACTTGTGCCCCGACCTAGGGTGAGTTCCACATTACTTTGGTATTTATACTAGACCCTCTGCACCGGATAACCTATATTGATTTGATCACCTATGTAGTTTCTGATTTCTCGTGTGTCAATGTCGGACACGCGGCTGGGGTTATCCAGTGCACAGGAGATGGTAATATGTATGTATTGCTACTGCATCAAGGCTGTGTAGGGCCTCACTGTGTGTTACAAGCGATCAGCGAGCCATCTGCTAATATCATTATTGCATTGTGTTTTATGCTCGCGTGTTCGCCATACTTAACCTCATTTCACATCTGTACATGTGCTATGCTATGTTTGCAAACTCTATGCCTGTAAGCCGCTGCGATGTATTGAGCTTCACCTACCATGCTTCCCACACCGTTCCTTGGCTTAGAAAGGGGAAGAAGCTAGCACATCGTATGCGGCTTGCTGATATTTGCACCGCATCTAACATGCGCTCCCTATGGCGCTTCCAGGGCTCTTTGTACGGGTTGAAGACACCTCTTACCCAATTCTGCACGTTGCTCGCATGTGTGGCTAACTGCACGCTACTGAGGTCCGACGTCCGGCCTGCCTGCCTGCAGCCTACCGCTGGGAGCCTGAGCTGTCAGGCGACCTCCACGGCTACTGACTACGTGCTACCACGTGCCAGGGCCGTCCGGCCTGCTACGGAGCCTGTGCTGACCAGGCGCCCGAATCTACCACGTGCTACCAAGGACGGTACCCTTCCCCTTTTACTGTGTTAGTGCTCAGAACAAATCAGTGTGACCTTACCGCGACCTAGCCGTGTACATTCTAGTGTTAAAAATATATGTATTAACTTGTCTAGCTGTTTTACTAACTACTACCTAAACCGTTAACGGCCTGCGCAGCCTACCCTGCGCAGCCCTAGCCGTTACAATATGTTCAATAAGTAAAAGGCAGTTTTGTTGAGGCCCCCTACGTATGCTTAATATAAATGTAATGTGGTGCAAAAAATTTCGAGCTCCTCTCGCTCCAGTATCCTACATTCTTTCTAACTTAGACTTTTCTGTAATAGTCGACAATGTAACTCCTATTTGTGTATGAATAGTCAAAATAAAACCTTACCTATTCGGGGCGGGGTGCAAAAATTTTGAAGCTCACTTCGCTCGCTCTTGCATCCCAAACTATTCTGAATAGGCCGACAAATTCCTATTTCTATATAAATTGTCAAACGAGAATTTAACCTATCCAGAGTGCAAAAACTTTTGAGGTCGATTCGCTCGCTCTTATATTCGACGCGTTCCTCTAGTTCTCTAACTTTTCTGCATACCAGGGGGCCTACCACCAGCTCATAGAGCAGTATTATTTTAATATTACTTCAGTGGGAGAAAGAGATGGAGCTATACGTCCTGTAGAGCTTCATCTCTTTCCCACCTGTAGCCTGGCTGGGCGAGGGGCCCCCATTTATATGCCGCCCCGAGCTGCCAATATATGTATTAGTCTTCCACTGCCTCTAATTACTCAATAAACATTGAAAAATACCGATGAGGAAATAACCAATTCGATTGAATGTTTCCTTGAAAACATTATCTAGATATATAGTCAACTAAATGCGTCATAAGACTTTGTCCAACAGAAAGATAGCGCCTATCGGTGGACTCTGGGCAACACACATTAAACTAATGTTTATTATGACAATTGTTATAATAAGTGTATGTAAATATGTGGTGAAAGGTGAGTGATTAGGACGTTATCACCACTTTCTCTTGGGTGACGCAAAAGGCAAAGGCTGGAAACTACTGGAGGTGCCTACTAAATATTTGTTACAGAACAAGCGCCTGCCATTCGGAATGTAGCTATATTTCTATTAATTATAAGTAATGAGAACTAAAAAAATATAATAACAGGAATCTTACGCAAATCTGAGATAGCAGATGGCGCCACCTAGACGCCAGGTAAACAAAGGACGGAGAAAGGACCACTACGATACAAATACACCAAGATTAAAAAAAACGTTCTCTATTTAAAAAAGAAATGCAGAACAATGATTGACTAGCTAGAAACTAGGTACAGACGCCAGCACATCAAGCTACCCGAAACTGTCAAATTTTCCCAATCAACTTTAAACCTTAGACACCAGCGATAAAGTTGAAAATCTAATAAATAAATTTGACAGATTGTAGTAGCTTGATGTGCTGGCGTCTGTACCATCGCGGAAAGCCATAACTATCCACCACCGTAAGGACTATTCTTGCTTGCAGTGCTCGGCCGCTATAGAACCGGGGCGGTAACAGATGTGGCCATCGTGTGCACGGGATTTTGTTTTCAAAGTGGTTATAAAAAAAAAACATACTTGGGTTTTTACATTTACATTAGGCCTTATGGACCGAAAAAAACGAGGACTAAATAAAATCTTGCAGATGAATTATCGATTTTCAGGAGCCGAGTGTCCTTTGTGACACTTACCTATAAACGTAATTTGTAAACTTGTCTACAAATAAAAACAATGAAGGGAAGTGGCTTATTTTTAATTTATTTTAATTTTTTGAATTGTTCCTTTTTTAGGGTTCCGTAGTAAACAAGGAACCCTTATAGTTTCGTCATGTCCGTCTGTCTGTCTGTCTGTCTGTCCGCGGTCTAGCTCCGAGACCCTTAGTACTAGAAAACTGTAATTTGGCATAGGTATACATATTAATTACGCCGACAAAGTGGTAAAACAAAATTATGAAAAACATTTTTTTTAGGGTACCTCCCATACACGTAAAGTGATGATGTTTTTTTTTATTTTTTTATCCCATCATGTGTGGTATCATTGAAAAGGTCTTTCAAAAACATTGTAAGTGTGTTAAAACCATTTTTGAATTCAGAGATCCGTTTGCGAAATATTAAGCTTTAAGGTAAAAAAAATTGTTAGAGTCAAGTGTCCCCCCCCCCCCCTGCCAGCTAAATGGTTGGTTTCACATATGTGAAAAAATTCACGACAGTAGCTTATATAACGAATTTAAAAGGAAAACTATCACAGCTGAGTAGGCTTTACAAGTTAACGAGTAATAATCGACCAACTTAGATTTGCGGTTGTAAAACATGTTCTCCCCATACATTCTGTATGAAAGATTTTTTTTTTCAACTACAAAGTTAAGTTTGTTCTAGGGATAAATTCATCCCAACTACGGAACCCTACATTGTGCGTAGTCCGACATGCACTTGGCCGGTTTTATCTTTTTATTACGGACGCTTCTCACGTGCACGTCTTTCTACATTGTTCTCACATGTATAATTTCAACATGAATTATAACAACTTTTTATTTAAAAGAGTGTCCGTGGAGTTTCTTGCCCGTTCTTCTCCATAGGTACCTACTACGCTTTGGAATGGGCAACTAGCTTCATACCTATTTCTGACTGACCGATTCCTTGACAATTCAAAAACGCCTGTAAATGGTTTAATTGAAATAAATGCTTTGAGTTTGAGTTTAGTAGTTGGGATTAATTTATAACAAGAACAAACTTAACATTGTAGTTGAAAAGCATGTTCTAATTATGTCCCATACATTCCAACTGCAAATGTAAATTTGTACGCACAATATTGAGAGATTTACCCTGTTATTGAGACATGACGATAGACTTTTTATAAGTTTCCTATAATCTATGAGTAAAGAACCATTCACTTTATTTTTTTCAAAATGTTAGGCACAGTAGTTTCGGAGATAACGAGGGAATGGTAAATTTTCATAAATTTTCTAAAATATCTTTAAAAGTAGGTATTTATTTTAAAATTATAAATAAAAATCCCTTTCATTTGATGTCACACGGTAACAGTCAGCAAACTTTTTTAAATTTTCTAATTTTCCCCCCAAAAGTGACACCCATATTAATTTTTTTTTTAATTTACTTTGCGCGTCCGTTTTTGGGTCACAGAAATACCCACATAATTATTGTCCCCGTGTTTGGTACACAATGTGTACCTTTCAACTTAATCGGTCCATTAGATTCAGAGCAAATTGGCTGTGACAGATGGACAGACAGACACGAGTGATCCTATAAGGATTTCGTTTTTTCCTGTTGAGGTACGGAACCCTAAAAATGTACTTCTACTTTCTTCACAGACTATAATGTTACAAAGTTACTATACAGGGTTAGGTAATGGTTATACGTCGGCAATACGTTAAGGAGATGTAGGAGAGGTCATTTACAACCAAATGACGCCTTTTGACTCCTATGCAAATGTCAAAAAAGTCATTTGTCCGTGCGTACGTGGGCTTAAGTGCTTGCTACACGGCTACCAACCGCGTCCCTGACAGAGGTGACCTTGGTTGGCGACAAGCAGAGCTGTTTGAAATTTGATCGTAAACTACCATCTAAACGGTTGTAAACCACCAAGGTCGCCTCTGTCGGGACGCGGTTGGCGACCGTGTAGCAGGCACTTTAGTCCCAACGGCCTTCTCAAGGTCAAAGGTACGGACATTTCTTCCCTTCTACCAAAATAAATTAACTAACTTATCTATCATACAAAGTTTTTAATCTATGCGTGTGTGCATGCACTATCTTATTTAAATACAATTACTTGCAAGGATTAACAGATAAATGCATTCCATCGTTTATTACCTGTAATAGTGCAAGTTTGTTGAGCATTATTTTTAATTTAATTTAGTAATACTATTTGTTTTTAATTACAAATTATTTAACATCAACTTATTTTTTTTTATGTCTGTCTATTTGTAAGGTGGGTGACCCATGTAAGGCCCTGCTCTTTGTAAGACCGATTTAGAAAAATCGCATTTACTGTTCAAAATTCAAAAATTCAAAAGTCATTTATTCAAACTAGGCTGAGAATCAGTACTTTTCGAACGTCAAAATTACATAAGACAGTCCCCCAAAAACGCCCACCCTTCACCACTTCCTAGTGCCTTTAGCTGGGAACAAGAAGTGGCGCAACAAGCTCCCCAGCGTATATCCCCAGTTGATTTCGATTTCGCTCTACTCACAAAAAGATTCATTCAACACAAGGACATATACGCGACGCTGTGTCGCTAGCGCCGCCATTAATTTGTGCGGTGCAGTCCTTCGGTATGTTAAAGTCGGTTATGGTCGCTGAAATTCTAATTCCCGCCCACAGCAAAACATACGTTTTCAAGTTAAAATATTAGTATTTTCGTGTAGATTTTTATTCTGCACTGATATTATAATGATTTTGCTTTACTATTGAAGAAGGAATTTGTTACTTATGTTTAAATAATTAGAAAGCACTTACTGCTAGAAGGCCAGTGGTTCCTTATAAGCCACATCATTGAATTAATAGTTGGCCTTGCTAGGGCAAAATAGGTCTTACTAGGAACATCGTCCGAGAATAATCTATTTGTACATACAAATTAATAAAATTGAAGTGCCTGTTTGTAATGTCAAAATAACAGCTTTTTACTAAATGCATATGAAAGTATATACGGTACACACAACGATAACACAAAAAAAAATAATTGTCTGTCTGTTTGTTCCGGCTAATCTCCAAAACGAATGGTCCGATTTTAACGGGACTTTCACTGAAGATAGCTGACGTTATAAGGAGCAACTGAGGCTATTTTTATTTTGGAAAAATTATTAGTGTTCACGCGGGCGAAGCCACGGGCAGCAGTTAGAAAATAATAATGTGAAGGAACAGAATAGTCAATGTGTACATTCGTGTCGGGAAAGGTAAAACTATGCGTAAGCAATATAGTAATCATCCTTTTAATAATTTTAGGAATATTTTGGCCTTGCAAGGAACGAGCCCCTAGGAAGGCCGATTTGGTGTTATTTTTTAAGTTTATTAGTTGGTTTCGTTAAAATACTCAGCAAAACATTTTTTTTAACATTTGACATGACTACATCCTTAGTTTTGCTATCGCGTTCTAGGTGATGTTCAGAGAATATTTTTTAGGTGAAAATATTAACAAACGTGTGTATTATTTTGTATCGATAGTTATGTGATACTTTATATCCCGGTAGTACATTCTCAAGGGATATATTTTTTTAAATGAAAGCTGCAGGCAAAAGCTAGAATAATTGTAAAACCGTAATATAATACTAACCAGCAAACTCCAGCGCCTCTTCAAGCTCTACCTCCATCATGGGTGTGTGGATGTTGTCTGCAGCCATGCTTGCCATCACCACATGACGCACATTCACGTCCCTGCACAACACGAGAAAACAATTAACATTAAATTAATTAATAATAATACATGATGAAAGGGACATAGACAATTAAACTGTTAGCATGAAGTCAGCACATGACTCCAGTGGAGAAAATTTACAAAGGGTTATTTAAAAAAAAATGCTGTTCCATACATATTATAATTGTAATTAATTTTATAATTATAAATTTATTTATTTCTTACTACAAATTACAGAGAATGACGGTGACGGTTATTGACGGTGTATTACAGTTTTGTATGAAACAGCAGTTTTTTTTTTAATAACCCTGGACTATATTTTTTCTCCATTGCGAAAAAGTACCAACTGAATTCATGGTAACAGTTTTCACTTCGATGTTTTTCACCCTGTACATTAAGTTCAAAAGCCTTGCCTCTTCCCAAACATCTTCTGATAGCCTCCCATCGTAACGAGAATATTTTCAGTTTTTACACGAAGCGACTGCCGCTTGAACTCGACTATACTTATGTCCCGTGAAAATATTCATATAATAACTACAATGTATTGCCTATTATGATTAATGACCGTGAAGATAGGTAGTAAATCATAGAAAAATTATCTTCGGAACTAGGGCAAACGTTGCACAATCGTAGATATTACGTTACAACATCTTGATTACAATATTTTAGTAAGTATTTATTTATCGTATCAGTTGTATGATGGTCACTGTTAAGTACAGGTATTTCGGATAATGGTCTTTAACATTGGGTAGATAATACTGGTCCTTCAGTCCGCGAAGGACCAGGTGTCTGGAGGCTAAAAGGATCCTACCTACTTTGATGTTGGCGAAATTTTGAAAAAGTAAAGGATCAGTAGGTCGTACGTCAGAGGTAATAAAACCAGTATAAATTCGCCTATATTAAAACTCCTTAGTACGATAGACCAGCTCAGGCTAAAAGAGTCACCACCAACTTTACCTAAGGTAAGGAATCGGGCATAACTCATACTACTTAATGGCCATGAGAATAAACTCAAACTCAAACTGCGTAGCGACGCTGTGAAACAGTGCGCAATGAGCGGTGCGAGGATGTGTGGCGGGTTCTTTTCAAATGCGATTTCTCGCTCGCGTCCATCCCTACCACACATCCCAGCACACATCCCTCGCACACATCTCTCGCACACATCTCTCGCACATATCTCTCACACACATTTCTCACACACATCCCTCGCATCCATCCCTCGCTTGTTTTTGTAAGTACAAAAATCTCGCTTTGCTGAGCCATTTCCACATGACCTGCGCTGAGCGAAGCTAGATAAATGAAACGATTCTATTGGTTCTTAACAAACACATCCCTCGCTACGCATCCCCGCATATCTCTGGTGGATACGCAGCCTTAGTCAAGTATAAGGTATTTAGAAAAACTCCCACCGTTTCTCCGTACTAACGCTCTGAGAGAGAGTATCAAACTGTGTAAAAAAATAAAATCCGAACTTTGATAGGATGATTTCCTGCTGCAATCACTATAAATAGTGCAATCCACGACGACGCGCCCCACTCCGCGATTACTGTACTGTAAGCTGAACTCTAGTACGGCGCGGAGCGGAATGGGGCGCGTCTTCGTGGATTGCGCTATCTATACAGAGTAAATTGTAGTACAATCATTAGCGAGCTGGTGCCGTCTATCCCAAAAGATTATTACGGTCCTAAGGTCCACATTATATAAATATTAGCGTATAAGTCAAAGTCAAAGTCAAATCATTTATTTCAAATAGGCCGATGTATGGCACTTTTGAACGTCAAAAATTACAAAATAATAAAATTGATTCTAGTCGCCCCTTCCAAAAGGTAGCTTTCGTATGGAGAAGAATGGGCAAGAAACTCCACCGTTACTCTTTTAAAATGTTTTACAATTGTTTGTATATGTACGTACATTTGTTAAATAATTATTATATGTGAAGACGATGCACCTAGAATAAAATTACTATACCACAATAGGTAAAAAGAATTAAAAATGAAGCAACGATAGATAATTTAATATGTGATAGATACATGGTGCTCACATAACATTGTAAAAGTAGACGGTTTTCCTAAAATTTTACAATTAATAAGTCAGTGTGTGAGGAAGTAATCACAGAATGTAAAATCAATGTCATAAAACACAAAGTAATAAATTTTACAATTAAATTAGCAACCAGTTTGATTTTGTCTTGATTCTAAATTGTCCTATGGAGCAGGACCAGCATGTTTCCAAGCACTCTTATCTTGGATATACCTAATCCTCTAATTTGTAATATGCTTGTTTACAAAGTGTACTTTTTATATGAGTTTTAAATTTTCTTTCATTTAATTGCAATATGTCACAAGGTATTTTGTTGTAACATTTAACACAGTACCCCATAAAAGATGTATGTACTTTAGATAACCTGAAAAATGGTTGATCTAGTTTATCTTTATTTCTAGTATTAAAATTATGTCTATCACTTATTTTATTAAGGAGATGTGGATTTTTCCTTACATACATAATATTTTTATAAATGAATTGGCAAGGTACCGTCATAATATTAATCCTTTTAAAAAGTTCCCTGAGAGATTCACGGCGACATAGATTATAAATGGCTCTGACAGCTCTCTTTTGCAAAATAAAGATGGATTCAATGTCAGCAGCCCGACCCCACAGTAAAATGCCATATGACATAATGCTGTGGAAGTAGCTAAAATAGACCAAACGCGCGGTTTCTACATCTGTTAACTGTCCTATCTTTCTAACAGCATAAGCGGCTGAGCTTAACCGCCCCGCAAGAGATGTTATATGAGGTCCCCATTGTAATTTCTCGTCTAGCGTGATTCCCAGGAAAACCGTTTGATTAATAAATTCCAGTTTTTCTCCATTCAATATGATGTCACATTCGCTACTTTTAACATTAGGTAATTTAAATCTAATGCATTTGGTCAAAGTCAAAGTCAAAGTCTAATAATTTATTTCAATTAGGCACAAAAAGGCACTTTTGAACGTCAAAAACAAAAAATAGAATTGATTCTAGTTGCCCCTTCCAAAAGGTGGGCAAGAAACTCCACCGTTACTCTTTTAAAATGTTTTACAATATTTTGTATACATTAATTATATAATTATATGTGAAGACGATGCACCTGGAATAAGATTACTATACCACAATAGGTAAAAATAATTAAAAATGAAGCAATGACAGAAAAAATAATTATGTAATGGATACATGGTGTTCACAGTAGTTATAAGTTATTAGCTTATTGACACACCCATTAAGATCACAGAAAAGGTATTGAAAGACAGCAAGGATCACAGTTGCATTTGTATATACATCGAATATTATATCAAAATTGAAACAGTCACAGTCAACATTTAGTCGATAAAGAAAAACATCAAAAACAATGACATGAGAACAAAGAATAACAAGGAAACACAAGGAACACAACAAAACACCACATCACAAATATCGTACTCACCACGTTCTGTTCAAATTAGAGTATAATTTTCACTACTTATATTATGAGAAACTCTTACCAGTCACCACTCCCATATTTACAAAAGTATGTGAAAGTACTCATAATACAAACACAACAACTACTTACCTAAGTTTTCACACAAACCTTCAATAGTGAACAAAGCATGAAATTAATTCGTGGAAAACATTATCTCTTTCATCTCGGAAAATTACCAGCCTTGGCGACTGACTAATCTTGTGTACTTAACACATAACGAGATGATTGACATGAGTTCTCATATCCGGTGATGAGTCAATACAAAATTATTTCAGAATACAGAACGTTATACATCCATCTTTCAGTTTTTATCAAGCATTCATCATTAGCTTTTTCTGTTACATATATTTTAGTAGCAGTCAGGTGTCTAGACTGTGCCCGTTCAATAGCAATATGCTTTTTGACACTCTTTACTCACAAGGAGGCAAAATATTAACATGTAAGGCCCCGGCATGCTACAGCATCCTACGGTATGCTCAAGGTTCCAACAGACGATATCAACTAAATGTGAGTGCTAAAGGTATTAATAAGATTCAATATAATTTCCTCTTACGAAAATCCCTTGCAAAATTTAGGTGTAACATAAATGAATAAGATTTATTGTAGGTACTCCAAAATTACATTTTATTCACACCTCTGTCTATCCTTTCTAGAAATAAAGGCACGATGTTAAGTTTTGACAGCTAGTAAACAAACCTTTTCATCATGTTCGCATGTAGAAAACTTATGCTTTTTCTTCCGTAATACATGTTCCTTAATAATCACTTTTTATTCACACAGACTCACTAGGTATAAGTCAGATCTTTAATTTCCCAAGTCACAACAAATAAATAAGTCTAGTCTTGCAAGACAATAGACTGCAGTATCCTCCGACAAACAACTGATCTATCTGTTTGTCACATTATTCTTATTAATTTGCAACAACAGAAATAATTACATTTACAAAAGATAATATTATTATAGTAGTTGTCGTGGGGTAAAGTTCCTGCAATTACTAATACTTATCTCATTCTTTTAAAGCGGTCGATGCTGGGTTCCCAAGGATTAGATTAATTTATCTAGTCATCGCTAGATGTCATAGTTAGGATGTAAAGGTACGTATGAATTACATGAAACAGTGCACAAGCACAAGCGCTTGCCTAGCATAAATGCTTGTAAATACATCATTTTAAATAAAACATTAAAATCCCGAATAATAAAGCAAATTCCTCAAAAGTCAAGCTGGGTAATGATACAGGTTGTTATAAGTCAACAATTCTTCAGGCCTCTAAGAATAAAATTGAATGACCCTAATGCATTAAATTTTCGTTCGCTTTACACGTAATATGTCGCCTGTATTCAACGAAGGGGTAGGCAGAGTGTACCTATAGACCCTCACATTTCGTTATTTTTAAGTCAGCATGAGCCTGTTGCCCCACCAACCGGACAAACACGTGCGAGCGTGGGCCCTACGTAATTTTAATAAGGCCTTCGAGTTGTTTGATCATAGAGGTAAGAGGAACAGGGTGTAAAGTTCACTCATCCTCTATAGAGAAGGGAGGATCCTCCGATCAGACGGGTGTCGTGTCTGGCGGACAACTGCCCAACGATTGATGCCCATGAAATGATCGATTATTTCATGAAATGGTTGCATTTCATGAAATAGACCCTGACACACAATAGACATCGACCCTGGCCACATCATGCTGTGGTTTGGCCAGATCATTGAATACTCAACGTTTGACAATATGAACAGTTAAACGCACGACTACTTCATGATGTGGCCAAACATTAGTGATCATATCGTAAAATAGTTAGATTATCCACCGGAAGAGGCGTTGATGTTGCTGTGTTTTTATTGTACATCATGGCGGCGGACGATAATTCGATTGGAAAAGCAATTATAAATATGCAATTGGAAGATGAAAGTGCAGTGAAGAGTGAAGTATCTTTATTATACCAAACTACGTGACTTTTATGAAATTCACTCGAAAAACGAGCGCAACCTTAAATAACCATGGAGTTTGGAACGTATTTCACAGGTTAGTATCTAACTATTCAAATCTTAATTATTATTTTTCTTTTGGAGTTAAAGCTATTTAAAATGTTTTATTTATCCACTGACCCAGATTACTAAAAGTTAATGAATGCCAGTAATATTTGCATGGATACCCTACTTAATGATATGGCCAAACGTCGACTGACATATCATTAAACGTTGACGTTTGAACGATAAGATCAATTTTTAGCTGGCCATTTCATGAAACACAACCATTTCATGAAATGGTCGAACATTTCATGAAATGATCAATTCTAAGATCTGGCCACGACATAGATACACTTTGGTTACCACAACATATGGGTCAAATGAAATTCCCACTACATTTAAACTTCACTAAGGTTAAAAATATCTAACTGTCACATAAACAAATGAATGTCACATAGCAGTGTTGGCCCAGTCGTAGCGTGGTTCGAACCCTGACAGGCGCTTCACTTTGTGTAAATTATTTCATCACCACTGCTCTCAAAACGGTGAAGGAAAACATCGTGTGGAAACCGGCATATCCTAAACCAAGAATTCGAAGACATGTGACATCTACCAGCCCGCACTGGGCCCGCGTGATGAATAGAGAGAGTGCACCGTAGTCCACTTCTTACAGAAAGGAGACCGAAGTCCCAGCAGTGGGAACATTATAGGCTGATTATGCTTGTAAACAGACAAATAGGTGTTGTTGTTTTATGACGTTCAAGTGATATTCAGGGTGAGAAAGCAATTACGAAGTCAACTATCAATTGTTGAGTCAGCCATAAGACATTTACGAAAATGTTGTGTTACAGCTTGGAAGAACGATTGTTATTAGGAAACTACAATTTATTTGAAACTAGCACTGACAGGCCAAATAGCCGAACACGGCATAAAGATAGACTTCGGCTGCCTCCAATGAAACTAAAATTATTTAAGAAAAATTTATACTGCATGTCGATTATTGTTTACAATCATTTACCAAATAGTTTCAAGACTTACCGCTGACAATGTTTAAAAAAATGCTTTTCAAACTACTACTATTTAAAAGATATTATGCCATTAAGGACTATTTAGAAGACAAATCAATAGAATCTGTAATTTGTAAGTTAGATTCATTGACATCGCTGATTGTGAATACATTTGCACGCCATGTTATGGTCGCATATGCTGAAACAAATTTACTGTAACACCTTATGTACCATATTCTAGCAAACAAATATTTTTGATTTGATTTGATTTGAAAACCAACTATAAAAATGATGAAAACTGACAATGAATTCCACAACAAAATCATCTTTAGTGACGAGGCTCATTTCCACCTCAACGGCTTCATTAACAAGTAGAATTCACGGATGATGGTTCCACATGCCTTTCCAGAACTTTCGTTATATCCTCAAAAAAGACAGTTTGTGCCATAGGGCAGGATAATCGGATCGTACATTTGAAAATAATGAAAAATATACTGCAAAATTTCGTCAATGGGTGCATTCTTGCCAACAAAGCAACAGTGGACATTAAATTTAACAGATATTTTGTTTTATTTGTAAATGTCATCACTAGCTCTGTACATTTTAAGAAAAAGAAAACATTCAACTATTTTATAAATTAAGTTTTTAAAATTCAAGTTCTTACTAAAATCACCTTCCAAAATTTCTGGCAGGAATGGACTACGAAAGCACAGAGAAGTTCCTTAACTCATGAGCACAACACACACATTCATCACACTAATACATAAAGGTCGACTTGGACCATACGAGCGTAAGCTTTTTCTGTACCCACTTTTCTGGTGTCCCTTTGTCTAAACGAAGTGGGAGTATTCTTTCGTTGGTCTATCCATACCTGCAGAAATGTTGGGGATGTCAGGAAAGGATTTGCTCTTACCTTGTCTTATCTTCGTTTGGTCCAAACCCACCTTAACTCACTCATTCATCACACATCCACACCACACACGTATACAATACACCAAACACGTTTAAATATAATGCATGTAACTTTATTACAATATTTTAAGGTGAATTTATTGTACTAGAATAACACTCGATTATTGTCACTTCATAAATCTTACCGACTGATGTTACTTAAGTGCCTACATATAGTACCTACTATGTATAAGAGTTGTAAGACGAAAGAGACTAGTCTCCACGACACAGGGAATCCTAGTGTGGAGGCTAGTGCTATTTGAATTTGTACTGTTTACTTGAACAATAAAGTTTTTATATTTATATTTTTATATTTATTTACTGAGACGCCCATTATAAGTGTTTTGTTATTTTAATTTTCCGTTTAGTTCCGTATAATGTAAAATATTAAATGATAAATTATTTTATTTCTGTACCTAACTAGGTTTGTACACGTTAATATTGGTTTTATTCCTAAGATATGATATAATTTAAGGGTAGTTGGGTTGGGACCATATTAAATTAGTTTTCAATTCAATTCAATTCAAATCATTTATTGTGGATCATAGGTTCATAAGATGTTTTGTTAGTAGTTACAGGTAAGCCTGCTATGTCCCGCCATTGAGGCATACAAAATTCATATGGTCTGTTCCAAACATAGTTATATAAATTACAATACATCAAATTGTCATGCAATACATTAAGATTAAGTTAGTATTTATGTCAAATTACAACTACTCATGTTACTAAATGGTTTACAAAACAATTGCACAGTGCGTACTTCACAGTTTATAGTGTTCATGTTTAGCTTGATAGCATCTTACCTTTAGTTGATTGTGGTTTAAGCTTGTAAACTGCAATTTACTTTTGTTTGTTATAGTTTTTAATGAATTTGAATTTAATTAACAAGATTTTTCTGTCAACTTTGCAAAAATTTGTTATTGCTGAGCTAACAACATATCCATGCGTATGTTTAGCAACTTGGCAAATACGCGCGGAGAACGTGCTTCATCGTTCGTCACAGGCAGCAGGTAAGCAATGCAATGCTTATAAAAATACTGATAACAACAGAAAATTCCTTAGAATTCTCAAGATCAATACCTATCATATCATTTCAATTATATCTTGATTAAAGATTTTTTATTTTTTCAAAATTAATGCAGTGTGAGTCTTTATAATGTACATATATCGAAATGAGGGAAATCAATGCTTAATTTTACCGACGGATTTTTTTTTAAAAAAAAAAACGGTGGCACTCCGGGAGTGCCGACAAAAGTGAAAACTTGAACAAGATCGCCTTGGTGGAAGAAAAATACTTATATAGAACATTGGTCCGTAACCTTATTTTAATGAAGAGCACAATCGCGTTCACAAAAATGAGGTGTCGGTAACGGTGTCGCGAGTTCAATTGTTTTTAGGGTTCCGTACCTCAAAAGGAAAAAACAGAATCCTTATAGGATCACTCGTGTCTGTCTGTCCGTCTGTCACAGCCAATTTGCTCCGAATCTAATGGACCGATTAAGTTGAAAGGTACACATTGTGTACCAAACACGGGGTCAATAATTATGTGGGTATTTCTGTGACCCAAAAACCCAAGACCCAAAGACCCTTATAGGATCACTCGTGTGTCTGTCTGTCTGTCCGTCTGTCACAGCCAATTTACTTCGAATCTAATGGACCGATTAAGTTGAAATTTGGTACACATATGTATTTTTGTGACCCAAACATGAATATGTAACGTAGATAAATGAATTTTGAAAATAGGGGTTACTTTTGGGGGGCAAACAAGAAAGTTTAAAAAAAAGTTATGCTAACAGTACCGTGTGACATATCAAATGAAAGGACTTATTGCAAGAATCTTAAATGTATTTTTTATATAATTTTAAAATAAATACTTTTAAAGATATTAAGGAAATTCAATGAAAATTGACCATTCCCCCCCCTTATCTCCGAAACTACTGGACCAAAATTTTTGAAAAAAATACATAGTATGGCTCTTTACTCATAAATTACAGGAAAACCTATAAGAAGTCTATGGTCTTAAAATAACATGGTAAATCTCTCAATATTGTGCATACAAACTTACATTTCATCGCTCGGCATCCAATAGGCCCATCTCTCTAGCTACTATAATATCAAAATATCAAAAGTGTTTGACAGTCTGCTTAATACACAAATAAATAAAACTGTAAATGTTCATGACAACCAATTCGGGTTTCGGCGTGGTTTATCAACAGAAAGTGCAGTGTTGTGTCTTAAGCATACTGTCACATACTATACACAGCGTGGGACGCCGATTTATGCTAGCTTCCTCGACTTATTCAAGACTTTCGATCTGGTTGCTTATGACGTATTGTGGAAAAAGATGGAGCAGGATAGGTTTCCAACGGAGCTTAAAAACATTTTTAAATATTGGTACCTATGGTAACCAGATCGATAGTGTACGATGGGCTGGAATTTTTTCCAGGTCATACAGGTTGGAATGCGGGGTGAGGCATGATTGGTGAGCTCAGCAGCACCAGAGTGGGTTGCTATATAGATGGTATTTGTGTAAATAATATTAGCTATGCAGACGATATGGTGCTTCTGAGCGCGTCAACCTGTGGTCTCAGAAAGTTGGTCGCCAAATGTGAGCAGTAGGTATGCCAAAACACATGGTTTGATGTATAACCCTAAAAGTCGGAGATCATGATCATGATCAGGCTGGGGGTAGACCGGGTTATGTATCACCTGTATTACTCAATGGGACTCCACTACAAATAGTATTTACGTTTAAATATCTTGGTCATATATTGACCTCTGACCTCAATGACGGACTCGATATTGAGCGGGAGCGAAGGGCGTTATCAGTAAGGGCGAACATGCTGGCTCGCAGGTTTGCACGCTGCTCACTTCAAAAGTCAAAATTACTCTATTTCGAGTTTATTGTACAACGTTTTATACGTGCAGCTTGTAGGCTAGATATACCCAAAGGTCGTACAACGCCCTTCGTATCCAATACAACAACGCTTTCTGGAAATTGGTGGGGTTGCCCCGTTTTTGTAGCGCATCGGGAATGTTCGCGGACACACATATTAATTGCTTTTACGCAACGATGCGAATGAGGTGTGCATAGAGTACGGGCCAGCTCCAACAACATCCAAAAAATTATCGCTAGCAGGCTGGATTGCAAGTAAATCAATCACTGCAGTGCCATCTCCCATGGGGTGAAATAAATTTAAACTAGATTACGTGGGGCACTCAAAAAGTTTTGCGATACTAGAAAAAAATATACTTACCACAGGTTATAATTTTTTGATTATATCTTTTCAAAGAACTCTCCATTGGCGTCTATACACAGTTTCATACGTCTAAACCAATTTTCATAACACATTTTCCAGTCCGCATCAGACACCTCTCCAATCAATCTCCTTCTCAAATGCAGCCAGTGCATCTTCAGGTGATTAAAACTGTTTTCCTTTAAGTTGATTTTTTATTTTGAGGAACAAGAAAAAGTCGCACGGAGCCAAATCGGGACTGTAAGGAGGATGACCTATAAATTTGACTGGTGTGCTGTCCAGAAATTCCCTTGTTTTGAACGCCGAGTGAGCCAGCGCGTTATCGTGGTAAAGCAGTAGCCCACGGAGGCCAGTGTTCGGTCGCTTGCTGCTTGCAGTAGTAAAAACTTCTGGCAAACATTTGGTAACATACCATTCAGCATTGATGCTCCTTTGATCTCGTCAGGGTACTGACACCAGATAATCCGTCAAAGAAAAAAAACTTGCGATCAAAATTTTGCCTGCACTTTTGGCTCGTTTCACTTTGGTAGGCGTTGGTTCATTTTGAAACGGTCGACTGACGCTTCGTTTCTGGATCATACTGATAAATCCAAGATTAATCACCCATAATGATATCTTAAACGTACCGAGACGAGCCGGCTTCAAATTTTGCTATCATGTCTCGGCACCATTCTACCTGAACCTCCTTCTGAGCCTGCATTAGATTTTGCGGTACCAGCGTGAAACTTTCTTCCTTACCCGAAGATGCCCGTGTAGAATTTCATGCACACTTCCCGATCCAACCTCTTCATATGTAATTCGCCTATTCTCTTGAATTAAATTTTTCACAGTCAGCACGTTTTGTTATGTAACAGCCGTCATAAGGCGGCCACTTCTTTCTTCGTCCGCCAAAATTACTCGACCATGCATAAATTCGTTGAACCAGCGGAAAACAGTCACTTTAGAAGGGCTTTTTTCTATGAACACCATTCGAAGTCTTTCAAACGATTCTTCTGGTTTTAGTCGACATTTGAAATCGTACAAAATCATCGCGCAAAAATGTTCTCGTTGTAAATCCGTTTTTCAGTAAGATAGAGTACTTTGAGTTTACTCGTAAAAAAATGTGGAGGGAATTTCGAATTTGGAATGTTATGTTTTTTTGTAATAAATAGTCATAGTTATAATTGACATCAAAACCAGCCAGTAATCCATAGACAAAAAATGTTAGTCGCAAAACTTTCTGAGTGACCTGGTAAAATAAGCTAAAGTTCATAAATTTACTAACACAATGAGTCCTTGTTACTTGAATAAAGAAAAATATCTGGATGACCATTTTTTTTTTGAACGACGTTTCTAAAAATGAAACCTAGCTAGATCGATTTATCGCTCCCGAAACGGCTACAAGAATTTTTATGAAATTTAGTACGCAGGGGCATTTTGAGGAGTGGCTGGTTTGAGGAGTGGCTGGAGAGACGCCACGGCGTTCTCACCTTCCGCCTGACGCAGGTCCTCACCGGACACGGCTGCTTCGGGAGGTTCCTGTTCAGGATAAGGCGGGAGGAAACACCCGGGTGTCACCATTGTGTGGATCGGCCTGAGGACACGGTGGAGCATACGGTGGAGGTCTGCCCGGCTTGGGCGGAGCAACGCCGTGTTCTCGTAGAGGCGATCGGCGGCGGTGATCTCTCGCGTCCGGCCCTGGTTCAGGCCATGGTACGGAGCGAGAGGAAATGGCAGGCCGTCACCTCCTTCTGCGAAGCGGTAATGCTCGCGAAGGAGGAGGCGGAACGTGTGAGGGAGAGGCAAATTTCGCGCCCTCACGCCCCTAACCGCCGCAGGAGGAGACGCCCGGGGCGGGAATCGCGAGCCGATTTCCGGCCACCGTAGGCGCGGGCTTGCGGACGGTGAGCAATGGGCAGCTCGCTGTCCGATAAGGACCAAGCCCGGGTCGACGGCGCGTTGTGTTCCACGCGCGCCTCAAAGAGATGTCAGCAGAATTGAAGGGGTCCACTAGGGCCAATGCCTGCCGGGGGTTCGAAGAAAACCGATCGGGAAATCGTGGCCCCCGGCAACAGGGCAACCGAAGGAACACGGGTGGGTTTTAGTCAGTAAGAGTCTGACACGCCCTCCCGCTCCGCCCAGAGCGGGAGAAGTTATTTGATAATTTCCCACCCAAAAAAAAAAAAAGAAAAAAAAAAGGGGCATACTAAATTTCATAAAAATTCTTGTAGCCGTTTCCGAGATTCAGATTATATATAGATATATACAAGAATTGTTCGTTTAAAGGTATTAGATTTATATATATAGAAATTTTTACCGAAAATCAGATTTTTGTTTTATTTCATTCTACACGTTCAAATAAGTGATCCTGCCATTAAAAAAAACGTAAAAATATTGCATTCGCGGTATTGGACGCCGAGTGACGATTTGCAGTTGGAATGTATGGGAGAACCTCAACTACGGACCCTTCATTGTGCGTAGTCCGGCACGCACTTGGCCGGTTTTTTATCTCAAAAATGCCCAACGCGCCTAAAGAAGTTTTCACTTCAAAAAAATCTCACACTGTATAGTAAATAACATGAACTCTCAAAACGATGCATTATCAGCGACCCCAACTGAAGTACGTATTAACTAAAAATAATTCCTAAAAACTAACCTGATGTTGTTAAGTTTACTTCCAGCCTCCCAAGTAAATAACTGAATCCGGAATATTATTGTTTACACTTTTTATTTAAATAATAAGATTAGAGCTCACTATTTCACACAACTGTTTACACTTACTTATCGCAAAAACGTAGCGAATGAATTATTTATCTGTCTCTTGCACTGCATTGTCCGTCTTGCCCTGTAGTATTGTACATATTATTATATGTGATAGTTCAAACGCCAGACTTCGTTCAGCAGACTTTTACACACATGTGATTAATTTCCTTATTACTTTCGCGATAAATTCTTTCGCTCTACTGAACGTCGAACCGGTACCGAGTAATCTTAAAAAATATTCTTTATAGCTGGAAACTATGACGGCTTCATTGATCTAGTGGTGTCAAGTACGACTACTTACTTGCGTGTGTCTTTTCTTGGGTTAAGGAAAAGTGTTATTGGTTTTTCCATCAGGAAATTCTCTTTTATTTAGTTGATGGGCTCACCTCTTATTACATGAGACGTGACTGGCTACACCGCAGCCTACGTCTTCGAAGAATACAATGGTGTTATCATGTATGTTAGAATGTGTGAATACTGGATTTTGTTAGGGTTGCGTAGTAAACAAGGAACCCTTATAGTTTCGTTATGTCCGTCTGTCTGTCTGTCCGTCTGTCTGTCTGCGGTCTAGCTCCGAGACCCTTAGTACTAGAAAGCTGTAATTTGGCATAGGTATACATATTAATTACACCGACAAAGTGGTAAAACAAAACTATGAAAATTTTTTTTTTTTTAGAGTATCTCCTACACGTAAAGTGGTGATGTTTATTTTTTTATCCCATGGTGTGGGGTATCATTGGAAAAGTCCTGTAAAAACATTGCGAGTTTGGGTAAATCATTTTTGGATTCAGGGATCCATTTGCGAAATATTAAGCTTTAAAGTGCTAATTTTTGTTAGAGTCAAGTGTCCCCCCCCTGCCAGCTAAATAGTTGGTTTTGGGTGTGTGAAAAAAATCACAGCAGTAGTTTATATAACGAAATTAAAAGGAAAACTATCACAGCTAAGTAGGCTCTACAAGTTATCGAGTAATAATCGACCAACTTAACTTTGCAGTTGCAAAAACATGTTTTCCCTTACATTCCGTATGGGAGAACATGTTTATCAACTACAAAGTTAAGTTTGTTTTTGGGATAACTTCATCTTCTTCATTACTTTTGCGTGGTCTGACACGCACTTGGCCGATTTTGTCTCAGTTTATTTTTGTCATGGAAATCGACAGTTTTTTAGCAATTTCGAATATGTAATCTACCACGCTCACGTCACGCAAAATCCTGCATTGCGCAAGCAAAGTTTACCGCGCGACTAGCATATATACAACATCCTGACATCAATCGCCGGGCAGTAGCCCACCAGACACAACACCCGTCTAGACGGAGGATCTTCCCTTTTCTATGGAGGATGAGGAACTTTACACCCTGTGCCTCATACCTCTATTATTAGCAGTTTCATTTATTTAGTTTAAATGCATTCCTTGCAAAGCATGTGTGGTCTGACTATGAATGATAGGCTGAGGAATGATGTGATAAGACAGCGGTGTGATTTAAAAGAAGATGTAGTTACAAAAATTGAAAAGAGTATGCTGAGATAGTTTGGGCATGTTGAGAGGATGAATGAAAGGCGACTAACAGAATGTATTTACAAGGCTGATGTAAAGGGAAAGGCCGGTCGGGGACGCCTTAGGAGGACATATACTGACCTTATTGGTGATGTTCTTCAGAAAAGCCAGGTGCGTAGTACTCGCAACCGGCGTGCGTGTATGACCAGATGTATGAACGTAAACGAGGCAAAAGGAGTATGTAAGGATCGTAGCAGGTGGCGTTCTGTAGTTTCTGCTTACCCCCATGGGAAGAAGGCGTGAGTGTATGTATGTCATATCATTATTTTGTCCATTCATATCGAAAGAGGACCAGCTGTGTCGACTTATACAAAGAATCTTAAGAATTAAGATAGAGTAGGATGGAAGAGAAAGAAAGAAAGAAAGAAAATAAATTTATTTGACACAGGTTAAGGCACACAGTTTTCAAAAACAAAAAAACAGGAAAAAGCAAAGAAAGCTTAAAACAGTATTGTGTGCCTCACGGCTGCGACAAATAGGCCCAGTTCAGCATAAATGCCAGACAACTAGAGCCTGACGCTGGTTTTCAACTGAACCTTATGTTACGAGTACGTCTTACGGATGTAAATCAGTTTTATAGTGTGTGTAAATATTTAAATAAAGAATAAATAAATATGTGTAGCAAATAATAATAAAATCGATATGATACAATTAAGATAAAAGATAATTAAAGATTTAAACAGTGGTATTTAACAAAATAATTATGATGGCATGGTTGCACAATAAACAAAGGACTAAAGGGACTGTACGTCAATAAATAATAGATAACTTTATCATAATACAATTTATATCAATGAAACATTAAGGTTGATCATGTCTAGCTTCCGTTGCGAATCCATGAGATACTGCCGTAAGCGTCTTCTAAATGTGTCGATCGTTTCTATCGCTCGAAGAGGTGGTGGCAGGTTATTCCACACTTTTGAAGCCGCATAACGGAAACTACCTCTAAAAGCTGCTGTACTATGAGACTGGGTCGAGAGTTGCTGCGAGCATTGCCTTCTCCCACATTCTCGTCTACTCGCTATCCAACTCAACTTGTCGTACAGGTAGTCCGGTTTCTGGTATTTAACAACACCGAACAAAAGGCAAGCCAAGTGCAGTTTGCGCCTGGATTTCGAAGCCAGCTCGATAATGTTAGCACCCACCGAAAGCCGATTAGATTTTCGGAAATAGGAGTTCGGTAGGTACTTTATCGACTTAGGTATGCACAGAAGCTTTAGAATTCAAAGATGCAGAATACGAAAATTTTAGAATCTCGCCTCGAATAGATTAAGTTCTCTATTATTGTGTTAGGCGTTTTCAGATATTTCTGTAGTTCTGAATGTTTTTACACCTATATTTTATTTGAAGCCAGGGAGGTGCAAGTGCACCCTCTTGCACCTCCTCCTGGCGCCCATTCCTGAATAACACGGATAGCCTACGCTCAAATACTCTATTATATCTGCACTCAGATAGCCAGTGGACCTAAAGCAAACAAACAAGTCTCTGGCAAGTTATCGAGTACGTACAGACGGACAATTATCACTTCAATTAATTAGTATAACAATTACTATCAGTGTTTACAAATAATCTTAATTGCAGTAATATCTGCCAAGTGCCAGTGGCAATGTGTGATTCAAGTGGATTATTACCGATCATTTCCCTACGAAGAACCACCTTATCTCTGTGACTGAGAAATCAAACAAACAGTGAAAAACAATCGGTCCTTCGTCATCACGATAAAAATGGACAATGGTGCCGATTCCCTTGTTCACGAACTAAACTAAATTTAAGTTCTGTTCGAAGTTATGTGAAGTAAATAAAAATTCGGTACTTGTACTATATCAGTAGGCAATATATATTCTTGAAATCATATAAATAAAAGGAAAATTGTATAAAACTTAAAACATCTTTTTCTTCTCTGACATTTTTTCATTCAACAAACTTAATTACCATGGCAACCGCCTAGTAAACTTCTTACAGGTCTAAACAAAAAATTATGTATATATTCAATTAAACAAGTTCAGTGCATCTTTTTCTTTCTGTTTCATTAAGAAAAGGACAGAAGATAAATTTTAGTTTAGTCCTTTCAAATTAATCAGCGCTTAACGTAGTAAATTGACGTAATTTTAGTAGGCAAGTTTTTAATCACGTCTAAACTTGTATGGAGTAGTGACAGGCGCTGATTAAATTGACAGGACTAAACTAAAATTTATCTTCTGTCCTTTTCTTAATGAAATAGAAAGAAAAAGATGCATTAAACTTAAATTTAGTTTAGTTTGTGAACAAGGGAATCGGCACCAATGAATGTTTCTTAAGTATCAAAGTATTTAAATTGCGGCCCTATTTATCTGAGGGTGGAATAAATACCTACATAAAATCAATGTAAATGTTAAACCCCTTATTATTTACCAAAATAGTGGTAAAATAGTATTTATTATGTTATTGGTAAAAAAATATATTCTCCTTCAAGATTCAATCAAGTCAAGCATGTTCTGTTGGGAATTTCAGCACCAATTACCGGATCAAAAACCTGAATGAAGTGTGATGTTACATTGGGAAATAATAACAATGCAAACAAATACTCACAATAATGTTATGACCGCAAATACCACCAATTGTCACAGTAGGCGTTAATTGTGTGACGATAAGGGGATACCCACGTTCGAAGTCAACACGTAGACCCAGGTCGGTACCTACTGCTTATCCCACAAATACCACAGTATTACAGTGTCAGTTCACACTAGAGGACCGACGTTAGGACTGTCAGTGTCCTGGCCGTTGCACACAAATATCACACACGAGAGCATTAAGACTTGGAACGAATAGGTCTCACAATTGGAACTCCTGACTCGGGAATGGCAATGACGTTGGACACTTATGGTCTGCAATAACATTGCTTTAACTTGTTTAATTTTGGAATAGAAGCTGCAATGTCTGGATTAAACTGTGTAGTTCTCCAAAAAAGTCACTTTATCTCTATCTGTCCACTCTCCTAGCGCGGTAATTCCGGTCACTCCATTCAAATTAAATCGTAACTCCTGAACGGAAGTCACGATTTTCTCTTCGTCTTCATCAAAAGCTCAAGTATAATAATGTCAATAAAACCCCAATCAATATCTGTATTATCCACATCACCACATCTCTGCAAAGACTGACAGTTTTATACTGCCCTAGTACAACTATTCTCGGCAAAACACTTCCAAGATTTGTCTGTTTGGCTCCAATACGACTAATAATAGGCAGATATTTTCTGTCGATGACACGTTGGAAGGTGCTAATTGTAAAGCAGTGGTTATGGCACAGAGGTGAGAGTTTCAAGTATAAGACGATACTTGGGCTGTCCCCAAACCTGTCGATATGATGCTAATCAGCTAGTATTACGTAGTGAACTTTGCGGTTTGAATTGTAGTGATGTAGAACTGTCTGGTTATGAGTGTGACGCATCTTGGGAGAGACATATGTGTCCTGTAGTAGACTACGATAACCTCAGTAGAATGCGGAAGCGAACCGTTAGATAATATAGTTCAGTCAGGTCATCTGCGGGTCTGAAACGGCCACATTAAGCAATTCCTCTAAAAGCAATTCATTTTCTGAATTCTCAGCAATTTCTCTATTTTGACACATATTTTAGCTGAATAAATCAATAATTCAATTCATATCAAAATCATATTTGGTGTAAATAATGTCGCATAAAAATTTAAGACCGTAATTTTACCGGATAATTTTTCTTTACAGTTTTTATTAACCAAATGAGATTTTTATTTTTTATTTAAATGTTATTTCATTATAATACGAAACTGTCAAACAGATGAATTGCGTAATATGAATTGAACGCAGATAATATTATGAACTGTTAATTTGTGACAGTTTGTGTGATTCATATTATTATCATATTATGATTCTGCCAAAGCGGCCGTTTTAGGCCCCTTAGTCCTCATAAACAATAACAGAACATCAGCCAGCTTTCTCAAATGCTATCTTTTGAGACGAGACAGAAATAAGCACACACACACATCACAACACACACATCTCAAACATTAACGCTGGAAAAGGTATAGAAAGAAAACTTTCCTGAGATTTCTGTATAAAAAGACGTTTCACTTCTTTCCTTACATGTACCCTACTAATTACCTCCTAGGAGTTTTGGGCTTCAACTCATTGGAGGTTCGACGAGGCTTTCTACAGCTCACAGTAGCCTGCAAAACTCATGGAGGTCGCATTGACAGTCCCGAATTCCATGTTCTTTTCTGTCGGCTATTTGTTCCCGACAAATACATCGGGCATCTGTTGGCGCCGCCGTTATCTAAAACTGTCGCCCGAGCTGAGTCCCCTGTGTGTCGTACTTTAAGGATGCTAAACGCCCTCCTGACCACTAACCCGGAATGTGATTTGTTTGCTGATGAATGAAGCAGAATTATGCGTGTATGTCTGATGTTTTGCGAGAGTAAGTATGCTAGGTTGTCCTCTATTATATGACAATATTTGAAATATTTTTGTTTACTGTACCTGTTTCAATTTCTATGTTAATTAATGTAATTGGTGTTACCGTTTTAATTAACAATAAATAAATAAGGATGTTTGTTCAACCTACAGTCCTTGATTACTTCGGCTATTCTTCTGCGAGCGACCTGTGCTATACAGGGTCAAAATGAATTATCTAGTGAAACTATACAGACGTAATCTCGTCTATCGCCTATAACCTTCCTCAAGAATTGGGTTATGCCAATGCAAAAAGAATTTTTCAAATCCAACTTGTAGTTCCGAAGATTATCCCCTACATTCAAACAAACAAGAAATTATCAAATAACTTCTCCCGCTCTGGGCGGAGCGAGACGGCCGGCGGCGGCGGCGCGCGGCGTGTCAGACTCTTACTGACTAAAACCCACCCGTTTTCCTTTAGTTGCCATGTTTCCTGGGGCCACGATATCCCTTTCGGACTTTCCCGCAACCCGGCAGGCATCAGCTCTAGCGGACCACGCCAGTTCTGCTGACATCTCTCCCAGTTCTGTCGACCCGGGCCAGGGTCCTTATCGGACGACGAGGTACCCATTGCTCACCGTCCGCAAGCCCGCGCCTACGGTACCTAGGTACAACGCCCTATCAATGTAATACAGGCGCCAACATGGTAGGTCTACCATCATGCATCATGTAAAATCATGTTCTACTTACTGTCCCATAAATCTGACAGTTGCACTACTAGGTCAGTTTTTAATTCAACCAGGTAAAATTTCGTTTTTTGTTCCTCCGGAGACTTGCCAAACCAAGGTGCACTTTTGAATAGTGAATCTTAAGGTCATCAATCATTATAACAGCACCACTCCAGCGCAGTAACGGCCCGGCTGCACCGTCTCGAAAAAATCCACCCGGTTGTCGCCTTTAAGCTACTTGGTTTGTAGCGTTCATCGTGTGATTACATCGGTCAATACCTTGCTCAGACAGAGGGCAACTATAATTCCATAAGTAGTAGATAACATAACAATGATGAAAATTTTAAAAATATTGGATTGACTTATGCTACCGAAAAAGCTTATGTATATGCTATTGAAAAACGTTGTGGAAGCACGAAACTCTTCGAAAGCGATTTCCACTTGTCTAGGCCCCTATGTACCTATAAATAAAAAAGCCTTTATTCTACCATAAATACATTGAATAATTTGAGCATATCATTTTGTATTAATACATAATGGTTTATTACATTTTGACATTTCATTATCATTAATATTATTGTTTATTATTTGAGTTAAAATCATATTTATAATTGTATTTATTATTCATAGGTGTTTGTAAGCAAATTAAAGTTTAAAAAAATGTATATAAGTATTAAAATATTATTATGTTGGCATGCACGTGAAATTATTTATTTATGGAAGTCGCCTCTGCGGCGTAGGCCTCCCCCAACTTTCTCCATTTTTCCCTATCTCTAGCTTGTCTCCTCCAGTCTGGTCCACATCTTTCTTTAAAGAAAGATGTACCTATATGTAAACAATAAATAGTATTCTACAAAATGGACTGTTGGAAGAAAAATCCCCGGCCTAGCACCTCTTCTTCAAATAAAGGTGTGTCGTGCGTATGCGCATATGAAACATTTAAATTTAAAAAACCTGTCTAATTTTAAGACTAAATTTAGAACAAACATGAAGTCTGTAAACGAAGTGAAAGCAGTTCAAACAATACAACGTGATACGTATATAAATACCTACACATTTCTTATATAATGTACATATCTATGAGACACATACACGGGTTTCTGACGTTGATACACGAGTTTATTTATTTAGCTATGAAAGTACGGGTTTCCCCACTTACGTTTCATCTCTGTTTGAAAATAGGACAATGCTTTGTACAGGTGTCGGAAAAACACATCCAGACTAGTAACTAGTAAGATTATAATTATATAGAACAAATATGTACCAGTATACATACTTAGGTATAAACGTAAAAGGATCAAATGCCGTATTGCAAGCTGTCGAAATACTTTTGGTCCTTTTTCAGCTCCTAGGTACCCCTAAGAGCAGATTTTTTAATAGTCAGATAACTATTAACTGAAGAATAAATATGACAGTTTCTGCGAAGCAGTAATGCTCGCGAAGGAGAAAGCGGAACGCGTGAGGGTGAGGCAAAGTTTGCGCCCTCACGTCCCTAATCGCCGCATTAGACGCCCTGAGCGTCGGGAGTCGCAGGCCGATTCCCGGCCACCGTGGGCGCGGGCTTGCGGACGGTGAGCAATAGGTAGCTCGCCGTCCGATAAGGACCAAGCCCGGGTCGACGGCGCGTTGTGTTCCACGCGCGCCTCAAAGAGATGTGAGGAGAATGGGCCGATGCCTGCCGGGGTTGCGAAGAAGTCCGAAAGGAATATCGTGGCCCCCGGCAACAGGGCAACTGAAGGAACACGGGTGGGTTTTAATCAGAGTCTGACACGCGCTCCCGCTCCGCCCAGAGCGGGAAAAGTAATATGATAATTGCCCACACAAAAAATGGGTGCTGTCTGAAATCGAAAATTAACTTAGCGTTCAGAGATGTAATTTCAGAAAGCTTCAAAACTATAAGATTTTTCTCCACGCTTGGATTTTTAAATTTTAGCAATATTACACGGTTCTACAGAATAAATGCATTTTTTTTAAAGGAGCTAATTATAGTTTTGGCCGACAAGTCAACTTTTTGCGCCCCGCTGTTTCACCCGCATAAGTTTCGATCCCGTGGGAATATCGGGATAAAAAGTATCCAATGTCCTAATTCAGGTCATGGTATACCCATGGGTATACCATGACCTGAATTACCAAATTTTATCCAAAACTGTCTAGCCGTTTTAGCGTGAAAGCGTAACAAATAAGCAAACAAACTCACTTTCGCATTTATAATTAATATTAGTTAGGATTTCACTCAATCCGAAAGTTAAATAAAATGCTTCGCGCTCGCTCCGCCTACTAAAAACTTCACAGCCTTAGTTGTCCAAGCCAGTCAATGGCGTACTTTGTAAACAGTGTATTTACACGTTTACAACGAAACAAGCAGTAAATTCACACTCTGCTCTCGATACACACGGTCCTACACCAGGATAGCGATGTGACGTCGGATTATTTTGGACTCGAGTTACTCGAGTTGTTATCGCTACTGACTCGAGTCGCAACTCGAGCTGAATCGACTCGTTGCCTGTAGAGAGCGTATACAGATGTGCGAGTCGACTCGTAATGACGTAATGTATTGTATTGTAGTGTAGAGCTCGAGTCAGACGATTCGCAACTCGAGTTGACTTGTTGTTTTTCTTTCTTACAATACAAGTCAAAATAAACATTTACCGCGGTTTTTTACTCGCAATTCCGATCCTGACCGAGCCCCCCGAACGAGTAACGCAACTTACGATGCAGCGCGTATGCTATTGTTATTTCACTCAACTCACATCGAGTAGAGCGAGATGTGAATCATGCAATGCAATAGGCATCATCACGGCGCGCGGCGGGCGAGCGCTCGGGTTGCGCGGGCTCGGGCGTATCGATTGACCGAGTTGACTCGAGTTGGTAAAAACTGAACTCGAGTTGACTCGTTTACAATTTGAATCGAGTTACTCGAGTTAAATAGGTAACTCGACTCGCCCATCACTACACCAGGATGTTTGGTTAATCCTTTATACACTAATTGAGATAAACCATATTATTGATTGACTCTATCCGGTATCTTCTTGATAAAAACCCAAAATACACACATAACATCACGCCTTGTTTCCCCGAAGTGTTGGGCAGAGGTGACCCTGTAGCAGGTACACCCACATTTCGCCAGTTATGTTTAAGTCCTATGTAATAGGGGGCGAGCCTATTGCCATCAACCGGGCACAAATCCAGACTCCGAGCTGCTACTGAGAAATTTCAGATAGAAAAACCCAATAACACTTTGTCCGACCCGGGAATCGAACCCAGGACCTCATGCTCAGCAGTTAATTCACTGGTAGACAAACTGCTGGGTCTAGAAGCTTTAAATTTTGCACAAGAGTTCGTTAGAATATAACAAAGGTGAGTATTGAGGACGGATTTTTGAGGTTCATCCCCCAGCATAATCAGCCTATAATATTCCCACTGCTGGGACACAGGCCTCTTTTCGGTGAGAGGGAGTGGGCCGTAATCCACCACGCGGGCCCAGTGTGGGTTGGTAGATGTCACATGTCTTCGAATGTTTGGTTCTAGGACATGCCGGTTTCCTCACGATATTTTCCTTCACCGTTTTGTGGGCAGTGGTGATGAAATAATTTACCACTGCTCTCATCCCCCAAAGAGGTTAAATAAGAGGAGAAAGTTTGTTATGGAAGTTCGTAATTTTTTCTGATGAGAAATCCTATCATCCACACGAAATGTCCTCACATAGTTAGTTCAATTTCTACTATGAGGGAGAAATTAAATAATTTTACGGTGAATATCATTCATCTATTTGATCCAGTAAAAGCTCAAATCTATTGGGTCCTGTAAAACGATCCTGAAACATTGCTGAAAATAGTCAATCTGCCTAGCCTTTTCCCAACTATGTCAATCAATACTCACCGTATGTACAGACGGCTACACATCAAGCTATACATTTCCAGTTTATGCTGATCTCGCATCGTATAGGATTTCCGTACAATGCGAGGTCAGCTTATACTGGAAATGTATAGCTTCATGTGTAGCCGTTTGTACTCGATAGATCGAACGACAATAATTATGTTTATCACTTAAGACATTTTGTTCAGTTTTTCATATTTAAGTGAACGTATGTACGTTCTTTTGAGAAATAAATTTCTTTAAACCGCTGTTGGGGTCGACTTCCAGTCTAACCGGATGTAACTGAATACCAGTATTTTACATAAAGCGACTGCCTATCTGACCTCCACTACCCAGTAACTGGGTAACACGATACAAGGGGTAAGACTGCAAATAGTTAACTACATTGCTGAAAAAGTATTCTTCCTTTTCAGCTCAATCTATTTATTAAATAACAGCTTATGACGTAGTAAAAAAGTATGAGTTTGGTAGCAGCGCTTACTACCGAGGGCAACACTTGCACTACGAAAATAAGCCTTACAGCTACTACATATAGGCGCTGTCAATGTTAATGTCAAATTGTTACCACTGATCTGTGGTTAACTGTAACCATCGTCACTCGCGAAACACTTCAGTACAACTCAATGGTGATACCTACGCCGTACGCGTTTCTAACGTCCGTACTATAACATTTCTCCAGTTAGGCTGGTTTCACAGCTGTCCGGGAGACCCGTGCGGGCCGCCCGTACGGAAACACACGTGAGGCGCTAGAACATTGTTTCACAGCGACGCGAATTGGTCCGCACGCGACCCGCTCCGGGTAGAACCCGTACACACGACTACACATCAAGCTATACATTTCTAGTTTATGATGATCTCGCATTGTATAGGATTTCCGTACAATACAAGGTCAGCTTATACTAAAAACGTATAGCTTGATGTGTAGCCGTGTGGACAACGCTAGCAGCCGTATCGTACTAACTCCCTCGTTTCAGAGCACTGCGGGCGCTACCCGTACGGGTCTCCCGTGTGCGGCCGGCCCGTACGGGTCTCCCGTGTGCGGCCGGCCCGTACGGGTCTCCCGTGTGCGGCCGGCCCGTGCGGGTCTCCCGGACAGCTGTGAAACCAGCCTTAGACAAATACCTAACATAAAACAATAGAGCATTTCATCAACACGTTCAATGTTTTCATCAAATCAAGCAAATAGACCTAGAACTAAAAACAAAAACACATCGTTAACTTATAGTACTTATACATTAGTTTATTAACTGCGCACCATTTTCCCGTCCTTCCTAAGTTCAGTGACACAAACAACAGTTTTGTGTGTCGTCCTACGTGAGATAAATGTAGTGTGATGCGATGCGAAAATATCAGATGCTATGCTATTCCTACTAGACCTGCTTATTGAGAGTTTCATGAAAAATTCACGTTACAATTTGGCGCCACTTTTACAAGAAGTCTTCTATTTCGACAATGAATAAAAAATACAGTGTGATTCTTTTTAATGTGCACATATCGAAATGATCCCGGAATCAGTGCTTAATTTTATCAACAGATTTTTTTTTTGTTTTTTAAAATTTTGTTTTTTTTCTCTTTAGCATCTTATTGATAAATTTTACAATAATTGTAAAAATTTATAAAAAAAAAATACAGATTTTTGCAAAAAAAAACATGTTTGTTTTCAATTGAGGGTAGTTTTTTTTTCTTATTTTATGAGGACGCTTAATTACTTCCAATCATTATGGAGTTTGTTTCATAGCAATAGATGATTTAGTTTAAAAGTTACACCGTTTTGTTAAAAAAAAAATATTAATTCCATAAAAAGTATAAAAAATATTTCGATTTTTTATAAATTTTTTCTGTCATTAAAATTAAGCATAGATTCATTTCGATATGTGCACATTATGAAGAATTACAGTGTTTATGATGATGTTCATCATTCGTTTAATTCATTCGGTCATCATTAGCTGGACCTGACGTTTCAGTACTGCCACCGAGTGAACGTCATTGTAGAAAACCCTCAATCAGTGGGTAGGTACGCGGCAGGATCAAAACAAAAAAGCAAGAAGAATGAAAGGGTGAAAGTTCAAAACAAGATCACTTTCCAAGCTAGTTAAAGCAATGGCACGTCAAATTTGCACATGGCATTCAAAATTTAAGCTCTAATAAGTGCATGGAATTTGTGTGGATCAATACCATCCGGTTGCCACCCCCAAAATCGTTATAATTGAAATAATGTATACAATTTTTGAAACTCCTTACCGATGATTTATCACCGAAAATAATGGTGAATTTTATCAAAACCAGATGGCATTGACAAATTCCATGCACGTATTAGAAAATGTTGAATGCAATGTCAAAAAAAATGTTTTGCCGCCATCCCCCATATCTCCGCCGCCCCCGTCCATTTGCGGTCCATTCGGACGATACGAGGGGGTGCGGTATTACTTCAAGACCCCGATTACCACTCGCCATCCGGTTGCCTCTCCGATTAAATTTTACGTGCCATTGCCTTGAATAAGCAGTCTGATGCAGTTGGTGCTTGTTTTGTACTGTAGCTGGGTTTTCAAATTTTTTATTTTATTTTACGCAAATTGATCACGGCAAGGCATTTACAACGTTTGTAAATTCATGAAACCATGTACACACGGCTACACATCAAGCTATACATTTCCAGAATTAGCGGACCTCGCATTGTACGGAAATCCTATACAATGCGAGATCAGCATAAACTAAAAATGTATAGCTTGATGTGTAGCCGTGTGTACCAGCTTTTTGCAAAACGTTATTGATTGCAAAAGCAGTAGAACGAGATCGATTTACGAATAAAGTAGTGCAGTACTTAGATTTAACCAATTAAAAAGCAATAGTTTTATGTTTTAGAAAAACGATAAGCGTTGTTACGATCCGTCGCATCGCAACTATAGCTCACATAGGACAGTGCCTTAATTTACGCACATCAATAGAGAATCTACTGTTTACTCACAGATTTTCACCAGACCCCCCCGAACGTGATGCCTGAGCAAATTTACCTAACAAACATGTGAGCCACATAACGACGCGCTATCTACGTCGTAAATATTACTGCAGTATTAAATGGACATGTTTGACAGTATCTGTGTTAACAAGACAGGTGGCCTAAAAGAAAATGTGGCACGAAATTTTTGGTTACAGAATTTTCCATTGAGGTCGTGAGATGGAATCTTTGTCAATGTCTTTAGCGATTTTTTTTTTCTTTTCTCGATAGATCTATCAGATGCAAGTACTTAAAATTCAGTAACCGATCCAGTTGGAAAGAAGAGTAGATATAGGTGCTGCTCCTTGATGAAAACTTTTCAATATCTTCGTCTCTAAGGGCAGCAACGCATTTTTGGATTGGCGGATTCATCATCAGCCGAAAGACGTCCACTGCTGAACATAGGTTTCCCCCAAGCACCTCCACTTCGACCGATTCTGTGCTTTCCGCATCCAGCGGATTCCTGCGGCCTTCACAAGTTGGCGGATTGCCGATTGAGAACTTGGTCTGTTTGCACACTATATAACTCTTGTTGCACCGGTTCATTTTTGCCTAAAACATTATTTATGAGTACTTTCCTAAGATACTCTCTTAAAAGTAAATATAATAAAAAGGTATTTAAAGTTAATTTAAAGAGAAAATGATTTAGTCGTTCATGGTATAAGAAACCTTTACGAAAAGAAGGACCAAAAAACAGAAGAGCATTATAATATTATGATCCTTTGAGTATTTATTTAATAATGCACACAAATATACAGAAGCGAATTTTCTGCCTTTGGGTGATGCAGAGACAGTGGTAGGTGCAACAGCGAGAATTGACTTTGGGTACTTTAAGTTTACCATTATTCAGATTATCCAAAGTACAAACATCTTTTATGGGGTACTGTGTTAAATGTTACAACAAAATACCTTGTGATATATTACAGTTAACTGAAAGAAAATTTAAAACTCACATTAAAAGTACTCTTTGTAAACAAGCATATTACAAATTAGAGGATTATATTCTAGATAAGAATGCTTGGAAGCATGCTGGTCTAGCTCCATAGGACAATTTAGAGTCTAGACAAAATCAAACTGGTTGCTAATTTAATTGTGTAATTAAATATTATAACATTATTATTATTCTTTTTTACATTCTGTGATTACTCACACACTGACTAATTAGTATCACTTGTAATTTTTTTAGGAATATCGTATAGGTACCTACTTTTACAATGCTTGTAAATATGTGAACACCATGTATCCATTACATAATTATTATTTTTTCTGTCATTGCTTCATTTTAATTATTTTTACCTATTGTGGTATAGTAATATTATTCCAGGTGCATCGTCTTCACATATAATTATATAATTAATGTATACAAAATATTGTAAAACATTTTAAAAGAGTAACGGTGGAGTTTCTTGCCCATTCTTCTCCATACGAAAACTACCTTTTGGAAGGGGCGACTAGAATCAATTCTATTTTTTTTTTTGACGTTCAAAAGTGCCTTTTTGTGCCTAATTGAAATAAATTATTTGACTTTGACTTTGACCTACTAATACATCAATTCAATCTTTAAACCAGTCAGCTTCCAACCTGGTTTTCTTTTCTGAAAGTTAATGATATAATCTGAATTCTCCCAAGAGTCCGAAAGCCCAATTTTTCCATTCAGTAAAATAGAAAGAACGCAAAAAAAAATCCTAGAAGCTGTCACCTGTCCCCGAGGATCAAAAGACCAAATATACATTCACACGGTATTTACCTACGCCTACACTTAGCTATTCCGCAAACAGCCTAGAACACACGTAAACCTAAGTACACCTCCCAACGATTGTAACGATCCGTAACGATGACTACAGAGTAAGAAATGAGATAAATCGTGACGTATATAGCACAATATATAAGGACGGGAGATGTAGAGCAACAGTTATTAGGAGATACCGTAGTACCTACAGCAGACTACCCGAGTGCGCGCAGCAGACAGATACCTGTCCACCTGAACCTGATAAACATTTTAATTAATTACAATTAATATTGGATATTTTTTGGTAAGGTTGCACATGTTAAATGAGATTTAATTTAAATAAAACATAATATATTGAAATAAAACAATTCAGAAAATTCTTATTCATTTTGTACAGAATTATGGAAATATATTGTCTGTCTGTGTGGTAAAAAAGAATTTATAAGACAACCCGTGTTTCATGCGATGCGATATGATGCCTATTGGTTTAGATCCAGCAGTGGTACGAGTAGGTCAGTGAGCACAGTTAGCGCTTTCGAGACATTAGTTTCGATTCCCAGAAACACCTTTCCCTCATTGGTGTTCATATCTTGTTAAGCTATGTTTAAAGTTCCACTTTATAAATTATCTTGAAGCATTTGTCCACTCCAATGCACTAGAGGACCTTCGAAAACGTTTAGTCCAATTATTACCCACACCACACTCGGATCTCTTATGCCTCTAAAAACCCAAAAAATCTTAAATTCCTGGTCGTGCCAAAATCGAATCCTTGTAGTGCAGATGCCAACACGCAACCACTGCGCTACTCGAGCCAAAAATAGAAACCGCCGTTCATTTTAATGAAAAATCTCAATTCAAACAAATGTTTTGTGAGAGTGATATCACAATTTAATTTTGTCTAAAAATACACAAAATCCCAATGCAAATATTTAAACTCTCTTATTTCGCTTGGTCTTTTTTTTGCGAACTAATTTCTTTCCAACGTAGGTACGTAGACCTACTACATTACCTTCTACCTACACTTTACTTAAAATCGTATGCAGTTCTGGGTTATTCTATTTTACTAATATTCGAAATTAATGAGAAAATAATGACAAATTATTAATTTAGAAGTTTTCCATCCAATATACCCAATTAGAATAATTAGTTTATCTAACAACAACAGACTGACGTTGATGGATGAAATTGCGTAATTCAAACAATTTACCTGTAGATAGTTTATTGACCTCCGTTGACAGGTTTACAAATTGCAATAATATCAATTGTCACTTCCCTGATATCGTTTACAGAAGATAATTTATAATTGGAATCAAGGTAGTTAACTACTGTTTGCAAGATCCTTATCAGCTGACGCGGACACTATAAGCCATTGCATTAAAACCCAAGATGCAGGTGACAACAGAGCTGTCTGGGACTATAATTGGTTACGTATTTTGTTTGCAGACACAACAATGTGTAAGACTACTACAAAAGAAGTCGCGGTAGTCGAGACAGGGAAGAAGAAGTTGTACTCAGCTTCTGTCGAAGAGGCTCTATCTATGACTGGTGAGTAACTACCTATTTGGTCAGAGGAATAATCAATCAATCATTTATTAATATGCGAATATGGGTACAAAAGAAAAGGTCTTATACAAACAATAGTGTCCATTACCATAAGGTATGCAGTCTTACCATAAGGTATGCAAATTTACAAATACACAGGTATCTATGAAACTGGAATTTAACAATAAAAATACATTATTTAAAATATCGTGTGCAGTAATGATGGGTCAGTAGACATCATGAGTCCCCAAGTTTTGATTAGAGTGCAATGCGTTCGTTATGAAGCATCCAAATTTTTTCGGCAATCTGTGGGAGTGATTTCGTGAAAAGCGACGGCAGTGTGTAACACGAAGCCGGGAAACGAGCGCTATTTGATTTGACCAATGAGCGCGCGCGCGGCTAGAGTAGGCCGTCAGAAATGACCTTGACGAGGCACCGCCTCTTTAATGTTGCTTATTAGAGAGAGAGAGAGGAGAGAGAGAGGAGAGAGGAGAGAGAGTGGTGTGGGGAGTGGTGAGATGTCATTTGTTACACTTCGTAGGCGACTACTGCTAGGCTCGCTTTTTTCTAAGCCTACTATCATAAGCTAAGCTTAGCTATAACCGTACAGTTTCTTGTTAAACAATTCCTATCATTTCCCTATGATCAAGATGAACTGCATCTGCAAACTTTTCTACCTCATGTATCTTGTCTCCAATTGTTCCCTAGTAAAGATCATACATTACTTCTTAGGATTCGGCAAGTACAACTTCGGTCTGCTGGTAGTATGCAGCTGGACCCTGCAGGCGATGGGCATGGACATGTTCGGCACCAGCTTCGTGGTGGCGGCAGCCGTCTGTGACCTAGAACTGACGCTGCAGCAAAGAGCATTGCTTACTGCTATGCCACTTCTTGGTAAGCTACCCAGCAGTTTTATTCAAAGACTTCCAATCTGCAATGTAGTATAATAACTAGGGGCTACTCTTCTTTATTTATTTATATACTTTATTGTACACCACAAAAATACATAACAAAAAATAAATCAAACACTACAAACTATACAATGGGCGGCAATTTTATGGGGATGACCTTGGTCCTTCGAGTCGGATAGTTTTTAGGACGTATGCAAGGTCATCTTATGGTTACATCCTGATGATTTATGTATTTATTACTACTTGGTTTCTCCTTCTATCATCCTGAAAATAAATTAAGCTTTATTGTAGCCATTAAGTCAAGTTAAGCCTCTAAGCCATTGAAGTAACAAATCACACTCTTACCATGATCCATCTTCCTTCCAGGTGTAGTAGCAGGAGCTCAGCTATGGGGCTACGTCTCCGACACGAAGGGCAGAAGACTGACCCTGGTACTATCCATGTCAATAGGTTTCGTGTTCGCGGCGCTTAGCAGTCTATCTCCAAACTGGCAGACCATGGCGGTTCTCAAACTGATCTCATCCACTTTGTAAGTTGATTGGTTTATTTATATTTTGTCAAAGAAATAACGAGACCTATAAAAAAAATCCAGCGATGGGTATCTGAAAATGAAATGGACTCCTTCTATTTTTCTGGTGCATTTAATCTTCTCACAAGCAAAATTAATCAGATCCAAATTGGGTTTAGAAGGCCAAATGCATAGTTTAGGACATAAATCGAGCCCTCTGCGTTAGACTCTTCTTACAATATAAATTGAGATAATTATGACAGACAAGAGTGACGGGAACTACATAAATAGAACCTGAAACTAGCTTCATAAATATTTTTCACAAAGCTCCGCGTTTTTTCCCACGTTATCTCATATTTCGTGTTCTACAACGTGTGGAAAACGCATGTCACCACCGTATTAATAGGTCAACATAGTTACAAGATAACATTATAAAAATAGCGCCATTAAAACCTTTAAATAACATTACTGTAAGTAACGGAAATGTACCAATCTTTCTTATTTTAATGTTTGGGACTGACATTTAGAGGCATCACACGATAGAGGCATTTAGTTGCGTTTATTTGGTCCTTAGGGGCGAATAAATGGTCATCATGTTTCTTGATGATGCTTCTACAACACATTGTATTTACTATAAAGTACTTTTGAAGCATTTGATGGTAACTAAGTAAGATTTCGTAAGAAGCCGAAGGAGCTAGTAAAGGTAGATTATAAGATGTGTCTAAGAAAGCACTTTATGTCTCGAAGTTATTGAGTCTGAGCTTAATTTTTGTCAAAAAAATCAACGGCAAAGAAAAGTTAAGGAGGAACCTTTTTCTTAGGAAAATTCTAATAGATACAGCTACACGTGTTTCTAAGCCAACCCAAAAAAAACGCAGACAGCTCGTACAAAAATAGAAATACTATGTGAAGCTGATATTAAGCAAATAACCGTGACGTCAGGCGTCTCGCAGTAGTGAAAATTAACGTCATGGAAGTGGCGATAATATTATCGTATCTATTATGCAAACTTTACTGAGTAAGTATTTAGATTGAGATAACAAAACCCCCTGGCGAGACAAAGACAAGATAACCGCTGAATACACACAGTCCTATAATAAGAATGTCAATAATACGTTAGAAGTAACTTGTAAACAGGTGGTGAATTTTATATTTGTTTTGTTGCTTTTCATGCAAACAGAGAACTGACCTACCGAAACAGAGGTGGATGTTTAACGTATTGTTGTATGTGCTGCTAATTAGCATAATATGCAATGTTTCCTTTCCTTTAAATGTTTTTGAAGTGAAAACTTCTTTAGCATCGTTGTGATTTGAAAGTCTATGAAACGAAAAAGCGACAGTAAAAAGAGACAGACACATAAATTCATAAGATTTAACGTGCGAGAAAATGAGATAGGAAGAATTTTACAGTGTTTCTTATGTTCGTGGTTCTCTTTGTGCTCTGCTTCGTACCCCCTCCACTCGTGTTTACCAAGGCATATTGGGAGTTTGCTTTGGCCTCAGCGTTGTACGTGTTTTAATACGTGTTTGTGCGCGTACAAATGTGCCGAAAACGAATGCAGAATATTGTCGCGAATGATCATTACTAAAACCTACAATTATCCTCTTCCCGAAATTTTACATTCGTCTCATTAACTTGAAGCCAAAATTTTTGAAGGTTTCACTTCTACCACGTGTGAATTGCACACATGTGTTTTTTTACGATTATTAATAAGTACAACTTACTATAGGATATCTATATAAGTATATATCTTCTGCGGTAATATAACAAGCAATTGTAGGCACTGTAGAGAGCAGTCGAAATGCAGCACTTTTTAAGAGTTTGAGGAGGAGGAGATTGATTTGCATCAGACTCATTCGTTTAGTCACGCATATTTTCTGTCCTAACTTTTCTGTCACTATGAAGTTATAATACTGGTCCTCTGTCCCCAGCACTTCAGCCAGCAACTCAGGAGCCTACACGTTGCTTGGCGAGAGCTGTTCTGAACGCGCTCGTGGCCGTGCCATGTTACTGTGCACGTGCGCGCTCATGTGCTCACAAGCTACTGTTGCAGGTATTTATCATTTACTTTAGAATTAGCACTGCATACGCCCAAATAAGATGGCTGCTTACCTACCGTCTGTATCAAGTTTGATGATAAAATATTTTACTTTAAACATGTGATTTTATCAGTTAGCAATTTGGAAAATTAACTTCACCTCTTCACTCAATCCACTTAAGACTTGATTTAATGCATAACAACGATCACTGATTTTCAAAAACAGTTCATCACCATCATCATCATCATCAGCCGACAGAAGTCTATTGTTAGACAAAGGCCTCCCCAAAGCGTCGCCAATCGACCAGTAAATCAAAGCTGATAATCCTAACGTAAAATAAATCTTCTTCCAGTGTTCGCCTACCCGATACTCCCGATGCAGTTTGCCTATCACATCGACTTCCTGGGCATCACGTACAGACCCTGGCGTCTCCTAGCATTCGTCATGTCCCTGCCGTGCGCCATCACTGCATGCCTGCTGCAATTCTTCCAAGAGAGTCCCAAGTTCCTCGCCTCGCATGGAAGGTTGGATGAAGCTCTGCAAGTCCTGAAGAATATCTATGTTGCTAATACTGGCAATAAGGCTGATAGTTTTCCTGTAAGTATTAAACATTACGTCCTTGTAAGCCATTTTTGTTTTTAATGGATTGAGTAAATGTAAATTCCCACGCCACGAAGATTTGTATAGGTTGCAAATAAAAGTCGCGATCTTTTTTCCTTAAATATTTGACGACAAAGAATGCAGTTTTAAACTTCGCATTGTCACAAAAAATCCAGACAATGAACTCACACTAAAGGGCATCGAGGTTACCTAATCGGATAACAAACAAACGACTGACACATTGCAATTATTAAACTTTGTAATATCAAATCAACATAGAGATCGACTAGAAAAATCTCTTTTTGGAATTTCTATCCGCGACTTTTTGTATTTATAACCTTTAGGTTAATTATTTATTCAATAGTGATTCTAAGTAACACCTTTCTCTTTCTAGGTTCACAAACTCCTGGCAGACAATGACGACCAGTCTTCTGAAACGAAGGTTACTTTCTTGAAATCAGTTTGGCAGCAGACAGTGCCTCTCTTCAGAGCTCCGTTATTGAAGGAGACTCTGAGGCTGTTCTATCTGGTTGCTGTTATTTACATGACGTGAGTGTTTCCAAAAATCATACTGAAGAATATCTCCAGCCCTCATGTTTTTTTTTTTTTAAGAATAAAGTAACACCTATAAAACTGTCAATTTTCATAATTGAATCCACAAATAGAGCTTTAAATTCCTTGACTTGAAAGTATTGAAAGTCATCTTCTGCCTCATTTTATTTTAATCCTGTGTAATCAACAGTTCTGTAACAATTGTGTCCATTCTAGTGGCAGTGGCTTCATCCTCTGGTTGCCTTACATCATGAACAACCTGTTCTTCGTCCTGGAGGCTGGAGGTGGTGACGGCATGAACCTCTGCGCTGTCATCAAGTACCCTTCCGTCGCCGGGTTCGCCACTGGAAATATGACTGTAAGTGTTTCGTTTATGTCTGCAATTTATTGTAATTTTTAACTTCTAATTAAAATAAGTATTTAACATCACCATCACTAATGGTTCTAGCAGAACTGACTGTATAAATTATTAAAGAAGCCCCAAAGTATTTTTGAGCAAGCGAGGTGTTCAATGTTCATGCCTTCTTTGAATGAGAAGAGGCATTTGCTTTGCAGTGGGACAATCATTAGTTGGCATAGTTATTGCAGAAGTCTTCATACGCAAAAGTCTTGAGTTTCAATTCTGATCTTATATTATCATGTTTCAAATTATTTCAAATCTATTTTTAGGACATAGAAATCTGCGACGACACAATCCAAGACACGACCCTCTTCTCCGCGATGACATATGGCGCCATGGCGAGCTGTTCCAACGTGGTCCTGTCCCTCACCTGTGGTAGTCACAAGCGCATGGCTATGATTTGCATCATGGCCATGTCGGCCATCGCCGCCATCTTGTTGAACGTTGTGGCCGTACCACTGGCAGGAGGAATATTCTTCTTCTTCTTCCTCATGTGCGCACTGTCCATGGGGATCTTGAGCGTGTATTTTGTGGAGCTTTATCCTACTTCTTTAAGGTAAGCGATCACTCTGAATTTTTTCCAAGTGTTTTCCACAACTCCCAAGGTTAATAAAAAACACTTCTTATCTTACTAGAAATCAATTTAGAAGGGAACATCTAAAAGAGAGAAGGCCATTTATGTAAGAACCTCTCTTCTATAAATTCATTTCCACACTAACAATCTTAATAAATTGTATGAGCAACGTATTTATTACAATGAAGCTGCGGTCGTACCTCTGCAGGCACTTAAAATGTACGCCATAAATAAACTAATTAATTACTGCTCGCGATGCGATCGGGACATGAATCGAGAAAACACCGGTGATTAAATTGCATGTTTTTTTAAATAAACAACACCACCAAAGCTATTAATCCTAGAATAATGGTATGAAAAGGACCAGTCTCTAGTTCCGTAATCGTCAATATCATCTCACCCAAAAGACGATGATTCTGGTTGCATTCGATCAATCAAGCTAATTTAGGATCTGTTTCTAAATTGTAAACACGCGTTGGTTTTAAAACATTATTGCATTTGGTGCTAAAATTCTGTATTGCTTATAATGCGACAACGCCATATGCCTTCCGATACCAGGGCTCATAATGAGCTCTAGATAACCTACACTTTCCTAGTCCTATCAATTTCATTGTTATGTTTTTTTGCAGAGGGATGGTATCCTGTTTATCAGTGATGCTTGGAAGACTCAGCGCATTCCTGGGGGTGAACGCGATAGGAGCCCTGATTTCAACCAGCTGCGAAGCCACCTTCTATGGCTGGTCCTTGTTGTTGCTAAGTAAGTTTACCTTTAACTTTTAAAGTGAAACTTTTATTACATCGTCTCAAACTTTTTCGTCTGTGTGTTGCATGTCGCGTGACGGTCGGCTGCGGAGTAGGGATAAACTGAAAGGCACTCGTCAGAGTAGCCAAGGCCAATATGGCGGCGCCTATAGTTCGCTTAAAAGTTTCACTTTTACCGTGGTTTTATAAAACCACACAATCCTTTTTTTATTATTTTAGCCTTTCTAAGTTTTTTGCTTGTAGTATTGACTACAGCTAACGCTAGCTGACCTTCATAATATCCATTCAAATTTGTGTTAACCATTTTTTGTTATTAGATATTCAGTTAACCTAAGCCCTAAAGGCCTCCAGACACTATCAGTAATAATGACATAACATTTAAGTAATGTCATTACTACTGACAGTGTGGTGGTTGGAATGATGATGTGATCTGAATATTTTCATAGTTTTACGTCAATATTGGAAAGAATGACAGTAATATTAATGTTGGGTTAGGTTATTATAATGTCATTATAACTGATAGTATCTAAACCCTTCAAATTATTTTCAAAATTTTTACTGATGCATTATTTTGTGCCTCGTTAGTCAACGCTACTGCTGATCATGAGGGCCTGGGTTCGATTCCCGCGTCGGCCAAAGTGTTATTGGGTTTTTCCATCTGCTTTTGAATATGGGCCCAGTTGATGGCAAAAGACTCACGCCCTATTGGGGACTTCAAACGTAACTAGCGAAATGTAGGTGTACTAATAGGTGCACCTCTGCCTAACCCTTATTTTACTATTTTGATTCTTTTTTTTCTTTTTCTTACAAAACATTTTGGTCCTTTTCAGGTGCAATAGCAGTAGCATGGTTCCTGCCAAAAGACAAAGCTCCTAAGAAGTAAAGATTCACCTAGAATATGACTGGTTCTACTGAAGACTGAACATTCAATAATCTTAGTTGTACATAATGTATGAATGAGTTCGAGTGTTGTGTTATGTAAATGCTACTGACTGACTGATAATTTTATTGTATGCATTTGTTTAGTTTTTATTTTGTAAGAAAAATAATATGTTGCTACTGTTAGTGCCATAAAGTATATCGTATAATGAAAGAGGATCACCTACTAATCAAAGTGCTGTTACTAGTTTTTCCCACAATTTTTTCAAACGAATAGGATAATAGGTACAGGGTGAAAATTTAGACACACCTACACATTTTTTTTCTTGAACTTTTTTTGCTTATGTATCATCATGTAAATAACACCATTTCTAAATCAAAATGTACCTGATAAAGCCAATGTTTAAATAATATTAATTTTAAAAATTGTCTTCATAAAATATTTAAAAAGTAATTAGGTTATACATATTTAGATATACATAATAAGAATATTGTAATAAATGTACATAATTATTATTAAAATACTGTTTTCTTTGTTTTCCAAAAAAATAAAATGAAATGACGGGTTGGGTTTAGATCCTTTGAAGGTGGCTTCGCAGCTGGTTGAAATCAGGGCTCCTATTGCGTTCACCCCCAGAAATGCGCTGAATCTTCCCAGCATCACTGATAAACAGGATACCATCCCTCTGCAACAGAATATTACAATGAAATTGATAGAACCATCAAAGTGTAGGTTATGTAGAGCTCATGTGAGCCCTAGTTCCGGAAGGCATACATCAGAATAAGCAATGCCTGGAAAAGGTATTTTTATTTATTTACCTACAATTACGAAAAAATTTAATTGTACTTCAAGCAAAAATGTTTACAGTGGTTTTTTTGCATTTAATAACCTAATTAAATATCGAAATTAAATATATTGTATTAGCGCAAGATATTATTAAAAGTTTTTTTTTTTGCAATAGCGGTTCAAGCAAAAATGTAACAGAATTAAATTTAGTTTAACTTTTATTTATCGGCTCTATCTCATTTAATTACAAGAAAATTAAACACGTTGAAACATTTATTATTATTTTTATTTATACCACTTTGCTTTAATCTGTTTAATTTTCTTGTAATTAGGTCAGATAAGCCTATAAATAAAAGTTAAACTAAATTTAACTGTGTTACATTTAAGCCTAAAATTCGGCGTAAATTTCCCGGACTATCATGAAATTGGTCCTACGGTTCGAATTTTTACATCAAAAGTGCCTTATAGGTAAGAGCCTATTTGAATTAAATTATTTGACTTTGACTTTAATAATTATCTAATTAGCATACTAATTAAGTTGAAAAACTTATCCAGAGTAAACCAAACGCAAATATTTTTAGATCTGGGTTGTCCACGGAAATTGCTGTTCTGGCGCTCAAGCACACGGTTAGGTATTATACCGACAGGAGGACTCCGGTGTATGCTGCTTTTCTGGACCTCTCCAAGGCGTTTGATCTGGTTGACTACAGGATCCTGTGGTCAAAATTGCGGGAGAGAGCCGTACCACATGAGCTAGTTAACCTCCTCAAGTATTGGTATGACCACCAGTTAAACCAGGTTAGATGGTCGGGTGCATTATCTGTTGAGTATGGACTGGAATGTGGTGTGAGGCAGGGAGGTTTGACTTCCCCGGCACTCTTCAGTTTATACATCAATCAGCTGGTTGAGAAGCTTGGTAGCACTGGTGTCGGATGCTCTATTGATGGTAAGACTATCAATAGCATAAGCTATGCTGATGACATGGTGCTGCTGAGTCCCTCGATTGATGCGCTCAGACAGTTACTTGAAGTGTGTGAACGATACGCCACGGCTCATGGTCTCCTGTATAATGTCAGGAAAAGTGAGGTTATGGTGTTTCGTGAGGGTTCCAGAAAGCTGACGACAGTTCCTCCTGTTTACTTGTATGGGCCGCTTAAGAGAGTGTCTCGTTTTAAATACCTTGGGCACATGTTGACTGAGAAGCTTTTTGATGACGAGGATATAGAGAGAGAGCGAAGGGCGTTGTCGGTTCGATGTAACATGCTGGCCCGCAGGTTTGCTAGGTGTACTAAAGACGTGAAAATAACGCTGTTTAAAGCATACTGCCAGACGTTTTACACCTGCAGCCTGTGGGTCAGGTATACGCAGAGAGCCTACAACGCCCTCCGGGTTCAGTACAATAATGCTTTTCGGGTGTTGCTGGGGCTTCCGCGGTTCTGTAGTGCGTCGGGCATGTTTGCCGAGGCTGGTATAGATGGTTTTGAGGCTATCATGCGCAAAAGAACGGCATCCCTAATGCGTAGGATACGTGGAAGTTCCAATAGCATCCTGAAGGTTATTGTGGAGAGGCCAGACTGCCCTTTTCTGATGCACTGGTCCCGTAGACATAGCTGCGGGCCCGGTGCTGAGGAAAGATATTTGAATTGATTTTGATATAGAAGATAAGTTATGTACATGTTTCAGTTTTAATTTAATTTTGACATAATTTTGATATACTTACTTTAATTTGATTTAATTTTAGTTCAATGTTATTTAAACTTTGATTTGATGTTGTTTTAATTTTGTTTTGACTGTATTAATGTTATTTTAATTCTAATTTGATTTAATTTTGATTATAATTTAATTTAATTATTATTTTAATTGTAATTTTGATCTGAATTTATTTATTTTTTGGTTTTTATTGTAATGTTGTTTTTCGAGTTTAATTCTACTAACATATTTTTGTAAGTTCTTATACTAACACATTATGGATATTTTTTTCCGAAATAAATTATTTGAATTTGAATTTAATAATTATCTAATTAGCATACTAATTAAGTTGAAAAACTTATCCAGAGTAAACCAAACGCAAATATTTTTAAAAGCTTTTATTTAATTTTTATTTCATGACAGTAAAATGAATCATTAGCACATACATTTTTTTTATACACACAAACACAGAGCCTGTCCATGGACATCCTTTAAAATAATTTTAGAATTTTGCTTATTTACATAGGGAAGACGTGCAGATCAAATGGGATTTTACATACAGTTTGGTTTCACGAAAGATAGGTCGACGACTGACGCGGGAGTAAAACTCATCAGTCACATTTTGGAATCCTGGGAGAAGTCCCAGGATGCAATTGGCATCTTCTGTGACCTCGCAAAAGTGTTTGACTGCGTTGACCACAATACACTGATCTGTAAATTACACCACTACGGAATTCGTGGACAAGCTACTGATCTTGTTCTTTTTTATCTATCAAACAGGCAGCAAAAAGTAAACGTTAAAGGGGCGACGTCCTCGGAGTCTCTAATAAAAATGGGCGTACCTCAAGGTTCAATTCTCGGCCCTTTCTTATTTCTAGTTCATATAAATGACCTTCCTTACATGATGGCTAACTTATCGGATATAATTTTATTCGCTGATGCCACTTCTCTTATATTTTAAATATATAGAAAAGATCGGATGTCTTACTCATGTCAATGATAGTATGGCTATTCTTTCGAAATGGTTCGCAGCTAATAATCTTTTACTTAATGTGAACAAAACTAAATTTATTAGGTTCTCATTACCAAATGTACCGCAAGACTTGATGACAAAAACTAGATGCAATTACGAAAACTATATTTTTAGGAATTACTTTAGATTCAAAATTGCAATGGGGCGCCGCGAAACAGATTGCTAATCCATTGCTTCAGAAATTGGAAAAAAAATCTGCTCAACAACGTAAATAACGCAATGAATGTTGTTGAACTGTCAAAATAAAACAAATTAGGCATAATTGTTTACGAAAATAAGTTATGCAATTAGGGTACAGGTTTGTGTTAACCATTTTTGTTGCTTGATATTCAGTTAACCTGCTACAAATCAAACTCAAAGCATTCATTTGAAATAAACCAATTACTTTTGAATTGTCAAGGGTTTGGTCAGAAAGATCAAGCTAGTAGCCCACTCCAAGGCGAAACTCCACGAACACACAATAATTATCGTAGGTTATAAACCAACCAAGTTTGTTTAAAACTATTCTTCTGTCTACTGAGTTTGTGTGAATAACAATTTCATCAACCTTCAATGTGACAAGGTGGCAATAAATATAACGTTTTCTCCTCTGATTAGGAAGCCATATAAATAAAAAACAAATTACATAATTGATTACACCTATTAATATTTATTTTCTTCTATCTTATCGTCGATTAAAAATATATCATGCAATAAACCCCCTGTATCTTAAAAGTGTGCTACAATATAGTATAAGGAGAGTAATGGCAACCTAGCAGCCATAAAAACTTTTAAAGTTTGCTAAAACATTCCATTACAACAAATTGAAATGTAAATCCAAAAGCTTCGCTGATCGTTTTAAAATGAATATAAGTATGTCGGATCCAAAACGAATCGCAAGCGCGCCGCTCGCTGGGGACAGAACGTGATCTACACCTAAAGAGCGCGCTTCTAAAGAGTCGTGATGTTTTAAGGCCACGGCGAGGAGGGGATTCAACCTCTGATCGCATCGGAGCCAAGACGTCCCGGAACTGTTCTCGATTCGTGGTGCTCAGTAATTGTGTTAGTTATAATTTGTAATCATTGTGTTAATTGGTGATTTTAATAAACGCCGTCGTACCCACTGTGTGTATAATTTAGCTAGTGTGATTAATTTGATAGTAAATTATAATGTGATCTGAACTGCAAACAGTTTTTCTATTGCGCATTAACCAACACTACCCACACTACACCCACAGTAGTTAAAATATCGCTGATAATAACGAGAGTCACATACCCGTCTCCGACAAGTATTACAAATTAATTACCAAAAAAATTGGTTCATTGTTGCTTTGCTAGAATATTTTGGTTCTTATACTAAAATGATTATTGACATGAAACAATAAAAATTATAGATTACAGTCCGGTCGCCGAGAGAATGCGTTCTTGACACCTGTCATTTTCGGCTTCGTCAATACTCATCCCCAGTTTGAACTCTCCCGGTTGGTATATATCTAAAGTCCCCGTCACGAGAAGCTATAATTTTTGTAAATAAAGAACTTCTACCAAGTTACGTAGCGACAATTTTATTCAACAACGAATAATCCCAAATTCAATGAAGTCAAAGTAACGTACGTGTTATACGAAACTAATGAGCAATTTCACTTGATCGGGTTATATTTTAGCGATATAAAGCGCTGTCGTCTAAGGTTTTGTGGTACTGGAACGCATCTGATTCATGGAACGTAAACATTTGAGCCACGATTTTGAAGTAAGTTCACGCTGACGTTGTCTCTGCTGTCTTTCGAGTTTCGAATGCGTCTGTTTGTTTGTGGTGTTTTCGCGGATTAGGTTATATTGTTTGTTTGTAATTAGATGTGTGTGTTAATATAATTATATCCCTGTAAAAAAATAGTACAAAACTGTTTTTATTTTAAGTACCCAAAGATTGCAAACCCCTGAATGTGTGTTTACAAAATTTATAGCTTCTCGTGACCTACATGTACAGCTAGAAGGTGCAAAAGTACTGATGGTAAGAAAAGTGCTAGTATGCTTTTTATTTCTTTTTATTCAGTCATAATACGCGGTATAAAATTAACAGTAGGTAGGTAGGTACTATTAGTGCTTTTTCAACATCTATGAAATAGAATCAACATTGATAAACAGCATAGGTATAATACGCTCGTTTAAAAGAATCATTCGTTTATCTAATCTCTTTAATAGTTCCTAAGTAAAATAATTAAAACTTTGATTATATATTAAAATTAAAACTAATCTATTAAAAAATGTACTATAATTAAAGCTCTCTGCACAAAAATCACAGTATGTATATTTAGATGAAGAGTATTTATTTTCTACACCGTAGCACTTTTCTGACAAACTGTACCCTTGCAGCTGATAGGCATTTAAAAAAGCGGGCGAGTTCGAACTAGGGATGAGTATGGACGAAGCCTCATTGTCATACTAACGAATATGTGTTATGCAAATTTGATCTTTATTACTACAAGAAATTGTTCAACTGACAGGTGTCAGGAACGCATCCTGTCGACTAGCTTAAAATAATAATCATCGTAATAAAAACAAAAAATACAGTTCAGTAAATTGTCATTTTTTTGTATTATTTTTAATAAGATTTAAAACATTACGAAAGCAGTGTGAACCTACTCTAATGTATAAATATTTAATCATTAGATTATAATTAATTAGGCTTATGACAAACAAAACAAGTCAGTCAAATTAAAACATGACATTATACAGATTGACTATCAATAAGATAAACATAATTGCCAATTCATCATTTCATTGCAATTTCCGCATTCGAATGGAATGTTGAATTCAGGGCCTTGCTATGTCTGCCGGGGGTGCGAAGAAAACCGATAGGAAAATCGTGGCGCCCGGCAACAGCGCAACCGAAGGAACACGGGTGGGTTTTAGTCAGTAAGAGTCTGACACGCCCTCCCGATCCGCCCAGAGCGGGAGACGTTATTTGATAATTTCCCACACAAAAAAAGGGCCTTCCCGGGAAATATGAAACAACACAATATTATTCAATCATATTTCATATGGTTCCATTTAGAAGCTCATTTCCCTATAGACGTACCTAATTGTTAACTTTAAGGGCCAATGCAAAAGGCGAATTACACGCACGTTCTTTATAAAGCGTTTTTTACCTTGAAAAAGCAGAGCCGACGCTAGTAGCGTCTGCAACGCATAAAAAGCGCGTCGACGACGCATAAAAAAACGCCGTGTATTCAGGCCCTAAGATATTTTCACAATTTTACTATTATTTTCTATAGGGGTCCAGAAACTATAATAATATACTACACCAATATACTATACTATAGTAATGTCATTACTACCTACTGACTGTGGTGATTGGAATGATGATGTGATCTTATTATTTCCAGAGTTAACGTCAATATTGGAAAGAATAACAGAGTAATTAGAAATTAGAATAGAATAGTAATTAGAATAGACATTTAATATTACTGTCACTCCTTCCAATATTGACGTAAAACTATTAAAATTTTTAGATCACGTCATCATTAGTAGTAATGACATTACTTAAATGTAATGTCATTATTACTGATAGTGTCTGGAGGATAGTGTCTGGATAAAACTGCCTCGTTGGTCTAGTGGTCGCAAGCGCTACTGCTTATCATGAGGTCCTGGGTTCGATTCCCGGGTCGGCCAAAGTGTTATTGGGTTTGTCTATCTGCAATTTCTCAGTACCAGCCCGAATTCTGGATATGTACCCGGTTGATGGCAATAGGCGCATCCCTATTACATGGGATATAAACTTAAGTGGCGAAATTAAAAAGAAACAAAATTCAAAAGTCATTTATTCAAACTAGGCTGAGAATCAGCACTTTTCGAACGTCAAAATTACATAAGACAGTCCCCCAAAACGCCCACCCTTCACCACTTCCTAGTGCCGCTGTTAGTTTCGCTGTTTTCTCTGCTAGTTTCGCTGGGAAGAAGTGGCGCAACAAACTCCCCAGCAGCACATCTGTCTGTTCAAGTTAGAAAAAAATGATTCTATATAATAGTATGCAAAATAATTTACATTACGCAACACAAACATAATTTAAATGATAAATTATTGGCCATAATTATGTCAGCTAGCACACGCCAATATACCAACCAAAAACATCGAGAACTATACTCGAGCAGAACATAAAAACTAAACGTGAACATAACTAAATCTTTATATATATAATTCTTCTGTGAGTGTGTATGTCACTGAACTTCTCTCAAACGACTGGACCGATTTTGATGAATTTTTTTGTGTGTGTTCAAGGGGATCTGGGAATGGTTTAGATTCACAATTTTGTCCGCTGGACAATGTTTTGACAGGACAACGTCTGTCGGGTCCGCTAGTATCTAAATAAAAGCCTCCAGGCATAAAGGGCGTGCCCGCGAAATGTGGGTGTTCTATAGGTGCACCTCTACCTAACCCTTCGGGCAATACAGGCGTGATGTTATGTTATTTGTATTCTTGTTTGTTTTTCTAACAAAACATTTTGGTGCTTTTCAGGTGCAATAGCAGTGCATGGAACAAAGACAAAGCTTCTAAGAAGTGAAGATTCATCTAGAATATGACTGGATCCACTGAAGACTGAACATACAATCATCTAAGTTGTACATAATGTATGAATACGAACTAGCTTCATATTTCTGACTGACCGATTCCTTGACAATTCAAAAGTGCCTGTAAATGGTTAAATTGAAATAAATGCTTTGAGTTTCAGTTTTTAAATACAGGGTGTTTGGCAGAACGTTGAACATACGAAAATGGTGGATAGGTGGGGTCATCTGCTACTTACTCAGCCCTAATTTATTTGGCCCTGGCTCCCTGGATATTTTTTTTAATGCAAGTTGAAATTAAGATTTAAGTATTTTTTACATCTTTCTGTAAGTTTGAGGACCCATAACTTTTTTCTAGCTAACATCTGAATAAATATATTGCCTGTTTTACCCATTTTTTATAAAAATTACACTTTAAAGTTAAGAAAGTGGTGAAACTAGAAGAAAGCAAAAAAAAATTTTAAAAAAATATCCAGGTGTCCAGGGTCAAATAAATTAGGGCTGAGTAAGTAGCAGATGACCCCACCTATCCACCATTTTCGTATGTTCAACGTTCTGCCAAACACCCTGTATATTAGATAAATGGGTACGTTTTGCCCTAAGTATCGTGGTAAAAGAAATAGGTTTTGGGAATCCACCACAACATACATAACTACCTTTAACCCGCTCTTGAACTGAACAATGGCCATTAATGGATAAGATTAAATAATTACTTTTTAATGGCAGATAAGTTTGTACTGATAGCAAATATTTTTATCGACAGATAGGTACAAAAATGTCACAAACAACGTGCAAATGGCTCCATATAATTTCTGGCAAACAAACATTTTAGCAACTAAATATATTACTATAGTACTGGATTGGTCAACGCAGTGATAGCCTGGTGGCGTGACCGTTAAACTGCCAAGTTATTAGTCTCGAGTTCGAACCCAAGACCTCTGACTTTTCGGATTCATGTGCGTATTGTATAATTATCACTTGCTTCAAAAACGGTGAAGGAAAACATCGTGAGGAAACCGGCATGCCTGAGGGATATTTCTCGACAGCATGTGAAGCCAAGTCATAGGCCCATGGGCGCCTTTGATACTCTGACACCAGGTTAGTAACCACAAGACAAGTAGAAGATTGGATTGGTCCACACTAGATCGATACAGAGAGACATGAGAGAGTGGAAAGGAGAAAGGGAGGTCTTTGCCTAGCAGTGGGACAACATAGGCTAATAATAATAGTAGATTGTTATATGAGGGGCTAAAATAACCCATTGTAACGAGGTAGTTTTACTCCCGACTTCAGCGAGGGAGTAAATACAAACCGAGTTATAATGGGTTTTAGCGCCGTGTGTTACACTCTACTTTTCACTACGATTGCGAGAAAATAAAATAATCCATTAAATAGTTCATTTTATTTAAATGTATAATTTGTACCATTCTGGATATTTAACGAGATGTTTTTTTCCGGCAACTTAATTTCAGTCCTCTGTGAAGATGTTCTCACTAGACGATGACATTTTCACTATGTAAATTATATTAAAGTCATCGATTCAATTCGTAATTAGAGAAAAATTCTAAAGATTTCGCCAATGCCTTTTTTATTTCTTCTGTAGCCGCAATGCAATGCACGCATTCTACCGAAGAGATAGCCGCATTTAGTTCCATTTTCAAAAATAAAATGTTCTTCTTTTTTGTGAACCAGTAATAAGTCGAGTCCATAATCATGATTATTCTACATAAGAATGAAGACTTTTTCGTTTTTCAAGGCTTGTTGGAACAGACAAAAATTAAAAAGAAATTACTTTATCCCCTAGAGCATGAAATGCTATTTTTTCCCTGCTCTGGTAATCTATAATGACGGCCTTTTTGAGCAAGAGGAGTGAAAAATAAATTATTATAGTAACTATAGCTATTGAACACTCAATTATTTTTCACTCAGTAAATAATTGAGAGGCCTAGGAGCGCAAAGCTACAATACAAAAAGAAGTCGATACCAGCTCTAAGGACCAAAAATGGAATATGTAGTAACGAATTTTATACCATAACAACCAACGTCCAAAAAACACTACAAAGTGAAAAATAACTTTAACTTCGGAAAGCGGTGGCAAAAAACGAAAATTCAAAACCAAAAACATCCGACTTCCGAAATTAAAGTTATTTTTTTGGAAGTCGTCTTTTTTTCGTCGTTGGTCTGGCTAGTGGTCGCAGACTGCCTCGTTGTTCTAGTGGTCGCAATCGCTACTGCTGAGCATGAGGTCCTGGGTTCGATTCCCGAGTCGGGCATAGTGTTATTGGGTTTTTCCATCTGAAATTTTTCAGTAGCAGCTCAGAGTCTGGATTTGTACCCGGTTGATGGCAATAGGCTCGCCCCCTATTACATGGGACTTAAACATAACTGGCGAAATGTGGGTGTACCTGCTACAGGGACACTTCTGCCCAACCCTTCGGGGAAACAAAGCGTGATGTTATGTTATGTTTTTATTTTTCACTTTTTAGTTGTGGTACCTACCCTACACAAATTCGAATACTACTACCTGCTATGCAAATAACAGTGACAGGGAACTTATTATAACATCATCCATATAAAAAAAGTGGGAGAAATACGTTATATTGAAGCTAACTCAAAATCTACACAAGTAAAGTTAGTAAAATTTATATGAGACCACCCCCGACCTACCAAACAAAAAACGAATCATCAAAATCAATTCATAATTGGCGGAGTAATCGCGTAACAAACATACAACAAAAAAAAAAACATACTGTCGAATTGAGAACCTCCTCCTTTTTGAAGTCGGTAAAAAATTGACCTACTTGACATTTTTCGTAAAAAGTACCTAAACTTAAGTAGTTTTTGCATTATACACACGGCTACACATCAAGCTATACATTTCCAGTTTATGCTGATTTCACATTATATAGGATTTCCGTTCAATGCAAGGTCAGCTTATACTGGAAATGTATAGCACCTACTTACCTACCTATCTGTATTTTCACCTAGTTCACAAAAAGAATTACGCAAAAACATTAATTGAACAAGAAATCGATGTTTTATCGAAACGTCGACGTTCGTGCTGATCGAAGGCCTTGAATTTAATTCAGGCTTTCTGTGTGAAGTATTTAAATAGGTGTGGATAATTTTTTGTGTATGTGCATGAACTCGTAACTATAAGTAGTCTGTGATAAGCCATTACTGTCCCTTTTTTTTGGTTGGGAAATTATCAAATAACTGCTCCCGCTCTGGGCGGAGCGGGAGGGCATGTCAGACTCTTACTGACTAAAACCCACCCGTGTTCCTTCAGTTGCCATGTTGCCGGGGGCCACGGTCCCCCTTTCGAACTTCCCGCAACCCCAGCAGGCATCGGCCCTAGCGGACCACGTCAGTTCCCTGGCTTTCTAATCCATTATGCTAGCGGTCTTCCGCTAGCACAGCGGTTTAGCAGGCCATCAGCCACATTCGAAACAGAATTTAACACGCAGTTTTAACGAGGAGAACCTAAGGACCACGAAATCTTAAAGGTATTTCAAGGAGCCATTTTTGTAGCTTTTTTCTTTTAAATGACTATAACTATAAAGGGTCAAATATTTTAGACTTCATAATAGCTTTATGGAAATTGTAATGGAAAAGATAGTAGGCAGTTTTATATCTCTAAAAAACTCAATTAAGTAATAATTTGTCGATAATTTGCAAATTAGTAATATCGTATCGGAACAATGCGATTATCTTCATATTTAGCACTATCAATATTACGTACGATTTTTAATCTTAGTATGACTCTCCTTGCTTTAACACGTGAGGAATTGAGGTCTAAGAATATTATATTTATTTAATTATATTTAGTAATAAATGGTTATAAATATTGTGATACTAATCGAATATTATTTTGTATTTTTTAACTCATTTCTTTATAGTTAATAAGTGAAAATTTAAGATGGCGGACAAAAGCAATGATTCCTCTGAAAAGCTGCCTTTCGAGGCAGCGATTGATCAAGCAGGTAAGTTAAGTTTTTTAAATAACATTACATATAACATAACATCACGCCTGTATTCCCCGAAGGGTTAAGCAGAGGTGCACTTGTAGTACACCCACATTTCGCCAGTTATGTTTAAGTCCCATGTAACCAATAGGGGCGAGCCTGTTGCAATCAACCGGGCACTGCTATTCGTGTGTACAATCAGTTATCACCAGCTATTAAGCAATTAAATGGAAATATGCTTGAACTAAATTTAAAACTCTTAATCGATAATGGTGCCGATTCCCTTGTTCACAAACAAAGCTAAATTTAAGTTCAGTGCATCTTTTTCTTTCTATTTCATTAAGAAAAGTACAGAAGATACATTTTAGTTTAGTCCTGTCAAATTAATCAGCGATTGACGTAAATTGACGTAATTATAGTCGGCAAGTTTTTAATCACATCTAAACTTGTATGGAGTATGACAGGCGCTGATTAATTTGACAGTACTAAACTAAAATTTATCTTCTGTCCTTTTTTTAATGAAATAGAAAGAAAAAGATGCACTGAACTTAAATTTAGTTTAGTTTGGTTTGTGAACAAGGGAATCGGCACCAATGTACATTTTATAATTTGCACGGGTTTTTTGGGAAACAATCATTTATTTGCGATTTCTTTTAATACTATTGCATATCCGACATGGGTAGACTGTTGAGCCTAAAATGTTATGTTTATAATAAGAATGCACAGTTATGCAATAAGTAAATATATCTTTATCTTTAAAGATCGAAGTAGTCCACTTAGAGCACCCGTCCGAATAGCACCTGCGACTCAGCAGTCTACTTACTACTGGGATGTATTTGTTTTACAGGACGTTATTAAATGAAAGATATCGATAAAACAAATTTCGTATGTACGTAAATATGTGTAATTAACTAATTAATAAACATTCTAGTGATTTATATCGATATCTTTCATTTAATAACGACCTGTAAAACAAATACATCCCAGCAGTAGGCTGCTGAGTCGCAGGTGCTATTCGGACGGGTGCTCTAAGTGGACTACTTCTAAATATCGACCTTTTTGGGCATCTCTCATTAAAACCTCTTCTATAAATACCTGGAAATAGTCGTAACTAATTTGTTTTTTTTGTGTTCTTTAAGCCTTTTTTCTCTTTAATTTGTAACTCAATATATTTTTGACTTTATTATTATTTAGGTTTTGGACTATACAGCTACATAATGACCAGCTTGACCGGTGTGGCCATCATCTCCTTCGTCTGCATCGTGTATGCCAGCACCATCATAGTGCCCACCAGTGCCTGTGAGCTGGAGACCACGGGCAGCCAACAGGGGCTGTTGGCCGCTGGACCCGTCGTAGGTAAGTTAATCGAAAAAACTAGAGTGAATGCTGAGTTTCCGAATCTTAGGACCAGGCGCCCTATAGAGTCGGAAACTGGTGTAGGTACTTATCTACTTTAGGTAAGCAGCAGCAACAGATGTACTATATCTAAGTTGTAGGAATGTGTGTTTGTAGGTCAGAATAATAATGTCAAAAAAATTATTGCAAAGTTTTTTTTGGCGTTTCGCACGAAATTAATTTATATCGATTTTTGGAGTTGTCGATTCGCCTAATAGGGAGGTAGGTAAGTGGTACTGAATTCCAATGTTTTATTTTAGCGCCCGATACGAATGCACTTAAATTTCTTATTTCATCATCATAATCTTTGGTAGCCTTGTTCCATCCGCTGCTGAATACAGGCCTCCTCCCTATTGTGGGTACCATGTTTCCCTGATCATTACTCACTCAGAGGAGAGACTCATTCAGGTCTTTTCCCCGCGATCTTCTGTTTGAAATTGCTTTGTAGAAGTATGTGGGAGCAAGGTGTAAAGTTCACGCATCATAGAAAAGTGAGGATCCTCCGTCCAGATGGGTGTTGTGTCTGGTGGAATACTGTCCAATGATTGATCTGTGGGTATTCGCTACGTCCCTGTCAGCGGGCGCGGCAGACGGGGTATGGGCATGGCCCTTAAAGTCCCGCGGTTTAATACAGTGCCCGTCAATATGGGAACGTTCGTTGGAGGGCCATGTGCGGCTGTAACGCAACTTGCCTATGTGTGTGGATGTATTGGTTTTCAGCAGGAGTGCCAATTTTTTTCTTTTTTTTAGTTATGGCATCTCGTAGTTGACCTCTGAGATCATGACTACCTACTTAATTGGGCTTTCCTGTGGGTGCCTTAAGCTACTACACTTAAAACCTCCAGCCAGGGGTTATTCAACTATCCTAATTAAAACTAGGTGAACGTTCGCTAAGGGCACCCCCTGTGGGGTACGAACCTCGGCTTAGGGCGTCAACCGGAGGGAGGACATCAAGGATAGGACGGGCTGGAGGAGCGCCAACGGCACTGTTTTACATTACCGCTTTCTTCACGCCACCCCGGGCGGTTTGTCTCCGCCTGGTGACACCTCCGGTTCCCCGGAGGAGGCCCGGTGGGAGACGACCAGCGACAGAGGTGGACCAACGATTGAAGTCGGAACGGTGTACCTTTACAAGGTGGCAGGGACATCGACGCGAAAATCTTTATCATGGATTCAGTACACGACTCTGAACCCCGCTGCGTTGAAGTTTTTCGTCGGTTATTTAAAAAAAAAAAAACTGCTGTTCCATACATTATGACCGCGTAGGTATTGCACTTTTCTATGAAACAACAGATTTTCTTTTTTGTAACAGTTTTTGCGTCGTGTCCCTGCCACCCTGTATATGCTAGTCACGCGGTAAACAATGCTTGCGCGATGCAGGATTTTGCGCGACGTTAGTGTGAGGCGTAGTTTGAATGTGGCGTTGCAGATGCCGCCACAGCTTACTTACTAAATACTAACTTCTAGTGGAGACTACCAAGTACCACCTATGTTTATAACTGGGAAATCATAAAGCTTCTGAAAAACAAATTAACTTCCGAAAATCTACGGTTGACTGTAATTACTACATTTCCAAAAAAAATACGAACCTTCCGAAAAAAAATACAAAGTTTCCGAAAAGTCAATATGTTGTGCTACATAAGTTAGTGACAGAAACGAATCGCAGCAAAACCGACTCCACGTAGTTTTGTCTCCCTTAGAGTGTAATTAAAGCCCGCGTAGGCGCGGAGGGGCTAGGCGGCCCGAAGCTGGCCAGCGTTACAGTGGTGAGCCTTAAAACCATCTGCGACGATAAGCTCGCATGGGACCGCGAGAGCCTCGCAGCGCTGCAGCCGTGACAGAAACCATGCCTGCTGCATATTACATGCTCGCTTGCATGCTGCATGCATGTTATATGCTTGTTTGCATGTTTGAAAAATATTACGTCAGCAAATGATGTATTGATTTTTCGGAATTTTCAGTATTTTATACGGTTGTTTCTTTATTTGTATTCGCATATAAGTTGTCGGAAAATTAGTATTTGTAGCAGTAAATTTCATATTTGAGTATGCTCATATTTTAATTTTTTTTCGGATCTTTTATTACTACCTTTTATAAATTGTTCTTCCCCAGGATCAATGCTGGGCGGTATCCTATGGGGCTACATGGCTGACACGCGCGGCAGACGCAAGATGTTGCTGGTCTCCCTCATAGGGGGCATCATATTCAACCTGGTGGCCAGCATCTCAGTCAACTGGGTCATGCTTATGATCTTCCAGTTTATCGCTTCCCTTTTGTAAGTTTTTTTTAAATTATTTGGTGTACTGGAGCCCTGGAGGTATTTAATGTATTTATCTATTTTTATTTACTTATATAAACTTTATAGTAAACCTGAAAAAAATAATTGTACTAAAATTACATACTACCCTATCGCTTTATGCGATTTTGATCTCTTCTAGGCAACCTTGGAATAAACAGTAATTGTCTGGGCCTAAAATGGGGTTTTCATTGGTATAAATAAAACCGACCAAGTGCGTGTCGGACCACGCACAATGAAGGGTTCCGTAGTTGGGATGAATTTATCCAAAACACGCTCTTAATAAACAAAACGCTTGCAAAACATGTCCTCCCATACATTCCAACTGCAAATGTAAGTTTGTACACACAATATTGAGAGATTTACCATGTTATTTTAAGACCATAGACTTCTTATTGATTTTCCTGTAATATATGAGTAAAGAAGCATTCTATGTATTTTTTTTTTAAATGTAAGTAGGCTTAGTAGTTTCGGAGATTTTTTCGGTAATTTCCATCGATTTTCTTTAATATCTTTAAAAGTGTTTATTTTAAAATTAAGTATATAAAAATTTGTTTGAGATTCTCGCAACGAGCCCTTTCATTTGATATGTCACACAGTACAGTTTGCAAAACTTTTTTTTTTTTAATTTTCTTGTTTTCACCGCAATAGTGACCCCATATTCAAAATTAATTTATTTACGTTACACGTTCGTGTTTGGGTCACAGAAATACATATGGTCAACTCAATCGGTCCATTAGATTCGGAGCAAATTGGGTGTGACAGACGGACAGACAGACAGACACACGAGTGGTCCTATAAGGGTTTCGTTTTTCTGTTTGAGGTACGAAACCCTAAAAAGGCTAGAATTAATGTGTACATTTTTAAAGAGGACGTACTTATTTCTGCTAAAATCAGGCAATGATAATAATAATAGAGTAAGTAAATTGAAAAGCCGTCTACGTAATCCTGATAATTACTCACAATTTTCTTTCATAATTCTATTAAACCACTCTAAAAAGATAATGCCTACAAGGTAAAAGATTAATTATAAATAAAATCTTCGTCAAAATATTGCTGTAGGTACACCTAATATACCTTCCAACAATGAGTAACAATAAACACACGATTAGTAATAGAAATAGGAAATTATTCATACAAGACTTAATCTTTTTTAACAATGAATGATTTTATCAACAAACACACGTGTAGGTAGTACCCACTAGGTACTTATGAATTAATGATAAAACTCGGAACTGTTAATTTATAACTAGGTATCTGTACATCCACCCTTAACAAACGTCACGTAAGGCCGCAATACTGTCAAGGGTGTGATAATACATGAAAATATATGATAAGTTAAAGGAAGTTGCTAAGACCTACAAGCCTAACAGTCCCTACGACTCTAAGCCCTATAAGCTCTACAGCCCTAACCTATCATACCTAGTGTGATAGATAAAAATATAAATAAGTTCAGGATGTCTGCACCATGCGACCTAAGGTTACAGACGGATGGTAGACAGGATTTCCAGGTTCGGGAAGGGTACACTCACTGCCAATCCCGCAGACTCACGAGACTGATCAGAGATGGCTAAAGGTGTCTTGGCCACAGTGAGGGGTAATGAGACAAGAATATAAAATTCAAATCTGATTTATTTACAATAATTTACAGCTGCAAATTGGATATATACTACAATTACTTAACACACACTATTACATAAATTCTTAGTGTTCTATGCGTGTGAAATGCAACCAAATCAATAATTTAACTGGGCCGCGCGTGAGCCGGGCCGAGTGCTGAGTCAATGTCCAAAGGTAACATTGAACACTATCAAAAAAATATTGAGTTCAAAATACGAGTAGGTAGGTACCTCAATGAGTAATTCTTTATCTGTTTTCAATACGTCTTGATTAAACTGAATGACTTACCTACTTAAGTGAGCATTACATTATCCAATTTGCAGAGCGCTAGGTGAGTTAAAATTGAATGGTGTAAAAGCAGTTAGGCAATTAGTGATCCAATCTAGTGCGATCGTAAGAGCTCTGCCACGCTTGCTCATCTAGTGCACTAGCCAGCGCACCAGTTCAGCGCTATGCAAATTGGATAATGTAATGCCCGCTTTAGTGTATTAATTTTTTGGATTGAATTGATAACTGCCGAGTTGACGCAACTGGCTAATCCGCAAAACAGACCAGTCAGCGAAACTGACTTCTTACCGAAACTGGCGAATGAAATAAACTGACTGCTGATGAGTGAGGGACACTGACCTGACATCTTAAATGCCTGGGAAGAAGCACAAGATGCCATTGGAATCTTTTGCGACCTCTCGAAGGCGTTTGATTGTGTAAACCATGAGACACTTCTGCTGAAATTAGAGCACTATGGGATTAGGAATACAGCTCTTAATTTACTTAGATCATACCTAAAAGATAGAAAGGTTAAAGTTCAGGTAAACGGCATATATACTCATTAGGGTCTGAAATGTCAATGGACGTTCTTCAAGGTTCAATATTGAGTCCATTCCTCTTTTTAGTTTACATTAATGATTTACCCCAATTACTTCAAAATCAACCGAAGATGGTGTTATTTGCAGATGACACATCATTGATCTTTAAAATAAACCGACGGTCACAATATCTTGACGACGTGAATAGCTCTATTCTTCAAGTTCAAGATTGGTTTACGGTAAATAATATTATACTAAATAAAATAAAAAAACAAATGCATTAGATTTAAGTTACCTAATGTTAGAAGTAGCGAATGTGACACCAAATTGAGTGGATAAAAACTGGAATTTATGAATCAAACAGTTTTCCTAGGAATCACGCTAGACGAGAAATTACAATGGGGACCTTATATAACATCACTTGCGCGGCGGCTAAGCTCGGCCGCTTATGCTGTTGGAAAGATAAGACAGAAACCGCGCGTTTGGTCTATTTTAGCTACTTCCAAAGCATTATTTCATATGGCATTTAACTGTGGGGTTGGGCTGCTGACATCAAATTCATCTTTATTTTACAAAAAAGAGCTGTCAGAGCCATTTATAATCTACGTCGCCGCGAATCTTTCAGGGAACTATTATGACGGTACCTTGCCAATTAATTTATGAAAACATTATATATATGTAAGAAAAAAATCTACATCTTTTTAATAAAATAAGTGATAGACATAATTTTAATACAAGAAATAAAGATAAACTAGATCAACCATTTTTCAGATTATCTAAAGTACATACATCTTTTATGGGGTACTGTGTTAAATGTTATAACAAAATACCTTGTGATATGTTGCAATTAAATGAAAGAAAATTTAAAACTCATGTTAAAAGTACACTTTGTAAACAAGCACATTACAAATTAGAGGATTATATCTAAGATAAGAATGCTTGGAAACATGCTAGTCCTGGTCTATACGATAATCTAGAATCTAGACAAAATCAAACTGGTTGCTAATTTAATTGTACAATTTATAATTTTTTGTTATATGACATTGATTTTACATTCTATGATTACTTCCTCACACATTAACTTATTAACTGTAAAATTTTAGGAAAATCGTCTACTTTTAGTATGTTTGTAAATATGTGACCACCATGTATCATCTATCACATAATTAATTTATCTGTCGTTGCTTCTATTTAATTTTTAATTATTTTTACCTATTGTGGTATAGTAATTTTATTCAAGGTTCATCGTGTTCTAGGTGTATCGTCATATATTTATTATTTTTGTAAATTTTGACGTTCAAAAGTGCCTATAAGGGCCTATTTGAAATAAATTTATTTGACTTTGACTTTGACCAGTGACTCGGATGGATTGTAGATATTGTTCTTTTCGCGTAACCAAGCCCTTTGTTATAAGGAACACGATAGCACTCAATTCATTTAAAAATCCTCCGTCACTCATCAGTACCTATTGTACCTAAGGTTATATCTTCAATTTTTCAGCGCATCAGGCTTGTACTCGATGTCAATGTCCCTGCTGAGTGAAAGTGTTCCGATGGCCAAGAGGAACCTCGTCGTGCTACTGGTGTCCAGTATCTTCCTGCTCTCACAGGGTATCATGGCAGGTGAGGGAATGAAACACTCTGGTGAAAACTCTTGATATGCAGGAAACGGAATAGAAGTAGATTTAGGTTGGGATCTATATACTTTACTTAATACGAACGTAGGCCAACTTAGGCAAGACAGTGAAAATCAAAAGTCATTTATTCAAACTAGGCTAAGAATCATCATTTTGAATCAGCTTTTTGAACGTCAATTACATGAGACAGTCCCCTAAATGCCCACCCATCTCCTAGTGCTTTATTTAGCTGGGATGATGAAGTGGCGCAACAAACTCCCCGAAAGAAAGAGTGTAGATAGGACATGTTAAAGCACAGAATAGATAATAGTATTGGTTAAAGTATGGGGTATGTAACGTTTATAGATGTCGGCGTTAGAGTTTAGTGAGCAAAACTCAGGAAGGGTGTGAGTCAGAATATATCTCACAAAATTTACTTCACACATTTCTGTTGTGTCTTGTTACGTTGTTACTTACTATGTTAGCTGGGAGTCCTTCAAGGTGTGACTGTTTACTTTCTAAATTCCAGTATTGGCGATACCCATCATTCCCCTAAGCTTCTCCTACGACCTTCCCGCTCTGGGGATCAAGTGGAACTCTTGGCGCACCTTGCTAGTGGTGTACTCCGTCCCCAGCATCATCACCACCATCTGGTTGTTCTTCATGAAGGAGAGCCCCAAGTTCGTCTTCGTTAAGGGAGATGAAGACCGAGCCATGGATATATTGAGGACCATCCACAGGATCAATCATGTCAGATCCAAGGAGGAATTACAGGTAAAAGACATTGAGGATCTTGCCTACTACATATTAGTTACCTTATTGAAGGAAGCACCCTAACCCTAGAGACTAATCATCGCCTGAGAGGCCGCCTGCAGTTGGTGTTTTTGGTTCATTTGAAACAGGAGGGACGCATCGGGTTGTCCGTTCTTACCAACTCAGGAAAACCCGCAACGCGTTATAGGGTGATCCCGCGTCTAGCTAGGAAACACCGTTACCAAAATATTGACTATACGATCGCCTGGGAGGCGATCATTAGTAATATAGGGAAAAAATTTTTGACTGACCATACGTTTTTAGGGTTCCGTAGTAAACAAGGAACCCTTATAGTTTCGTCATGTCCTTCTGTCTGTCTGTCTGTCCGCGGTCTAGCTCCGAGACCCTTAGTACTAGAAAGCTGTAATTTGACATAGGTATACATATTAATTACGCCGGCAAAGTGGTAAAACAAAATTATTAAAAACATTTTTTTTAGGGTACCTCCCATACACGTAAAGTGGTGATGTTTTATTTTTTATTTTTTTATCCCATAGTGTGGGGTATCATTGGAAAGATCTTACAAAAACATTATGAGTTTGTGAAAACCATTTTTGGATGCAGGGATTCGTTTGCAAAATATTAAGCTTTAAAGTGCTAATTTTTGTTAGAGTCAAGTGTCCCCCCCCCTGCCAGCTAAATGGTTGGTTTTGGGTATGTGAAAAAAATCACAGCAGTAGTTTATATAACGAAATTAAAAGGAAAACTATCACAGCTAAGTAGGCTTTACTAGTTATCGAGTAATAATCGACCAACTTAACTTTGCAGTTGCAAAAACATGTTTTCCCATACATTCCGTATGGGAGAACATGTTTATCAACTACAAAGTTAAGTTTGTTTTTGGGACAAATTCATCCCAACTACGGAACCCTTCATTGTGCGTGGTCCGACACGCACTTGGATGGTTTTTTTTTTTTGAGCTAGAATAGCTATTTGCTATCATGTATTCTCTATAAAAATCAGTACTCTCAGGGCTTGTAGTTATTTAAAGTGATATACAGTGTGGCAGGAACATCGACACGCAACCTGTATACTATGGATTCAGTACATGATTCTGAACCCCCGTGCGTTGAAAGTTATCGTAGGTTATTAAAAAAAAAATCGCTGTTCTATCCATTCATTTGACCGCGTGGGTATTGCACTTTTATACAGCGTGTCAAAAACTGCTGTTTCATAGAAAAGTGCACATACGCGGTCAAAATGTATGGAACAGCTGATTTTTTTTTTAAATAACCGACGAAAAATTTCAACGCAGGGGGGTGCAGAATCATGTACTGAATCCATGGTTTCAGTTTTTGCGTCGATGTCCCTGCGACCCTGTATACAATATAAATATTATGTGTTTATAAGATTAATTTATGCACTAATTAGAGTTTCTCTAAAAAAGTTTCATGAAAGGTAGAAAGAATGCTTGCCTTTTATTTTATGTACAGATTCTTAAATTTCAGTAAAAGTTTTAAATCGACAATTTATTTATAAAATAGCCTCGCAGGAGATCATTCAATTAGTATTAAGCGGTGATCAATTAAGATTAGTATTATAGGGTTAAAGCGACCGTCCACCGCCAGCTAAACTAAGTTAGTTTATGGTTACTTTAGCTGGCGGTGGACGGCTTGCTTAAAAGTCTTCATGAACTATTCACCGTCTATATACTTGTACACACTTATACACCGTCTATACACCGTGTATATACCTACTTATGTATATTGAACGCAACAGCATAAACTGCGTAAACGCATCGCATGCCCTGTATCCTGTATTGTACAGTCGCCGTTGTCATCGACACTTCGTCATCTGTTGGCTGTAGCCCAAATTCAAAAGGTATCAAATCTTCTCCCAGCAAAACCAGGGATTTGACAAAATGCAAAAAGTGGAAACATTATATACTCTAAGATAGTCACGATAAATTACAGACTAGATACTGATGCCATGGGCGCTGGCAGGTTATGTTCAGGGGGTGCATCTTCAGCTCCACGGAGCGTTACCGATAATTTTTGCAGTTCACCTCGTATAGGTTATCGTTTGTCCATTCATACAAGGAGTAACTTTATCGATTTATGCAGAAAAGCTTAAAAATAAGAGACTTTTTTTTCTCTCTCTTATTTGAGGCGGGGCAAAAACTGCCGTCTGTCGCCCCCTGCCAATTTTTATGGGGATGCGCGCAGTTAGCCTGCGAAATTAAAATTTTGGCAACAACATATTAATCAAATTTTATCGATCGGTAATGCGCCAATCCAACTGGGTCGCCAAAAATGTAAAAAAGAAAAAAATTCAATGATTATATGTACTCCGCGTATCATTTATTGCAAAGTTGCGGTGTGTTGGGTGGTGCACTTATCTGCTACGCTTGAATTTGTCGCCCCTTGAAGTTGGCGCCCGGGGCACGGGACCCGGTCTGCCCCCCCCCCCCCCCCCGTCGGATCCGGGGCTGCATCTCGCCTCAAATGGGATAGGTTTTACTTTGTCCATTAATACAGAAAGAGGGCTTACTGTGTCGAATTATCCAAAGAAGCATATAAGAATTAAGATAGAGTAGGATGCGAGAGCGAGCGAAGCCAGCTCGATAATGTTAGCAGCCCGCCGAGGGCCGATTCGATTTTCAGAAATAGGAGTTCGATACTTTGTCGAGAAGCTTTAGAATTCAGAGATTGCAAAACGCACAAGCGAGCGAAGCGTGCTCGAAAATTTTAGGATCTTGCCTCGAATAGGATATGTCTCTATTATTGTGTTAGGCGTTTTCAGATATTTCTTAACTTCTGAATGTTCTTACACCTGTATTTTATTTTGAAGCCAGGCTGGTGCAAGTGCACCCTTCTGCTCCCGGTAACTTATTTTCAATTTTTCATGCCTGATGCTAAACGTTTCTTTTTTGTTAGGTCAAAGGATTATTACAAGAAGGTAACGCACAAGGTGCATCAGGTGGATCTCCTAAAGACCAAATTGTGCCGCTGTTCAAGCACCCACTGCTGAAGCTCACTATCATCATGATCACACTCTTCGTGTTCCAACAGTGAGTATACATTTTATTCATCATTTGCACGCCTTTTCCCAACTCTATTGGAGTCGGCTTGCAGTCTAGCCGAATGCAACTGAATACCAATATTTTATATGAAGCGAGTGCCTATCTAACCTCCACAACCCAGTTACATATTGGGTAATACGATACGACACCCTTTTGGTAAGACTGGTTGTCAGACTATCGGGCTTCTGACGACCCATAACGACTGTCAAAGATCCACGAATGACAGCCGGGACCAACGGTTTAACTTGCTTTCCGAGGCACGGAGGAGTCTTGGTATGTAAAGATGGTCACCCATCCACGGAAAAACCGCGGCAAGCGTAGCTTAACCTGATCGATTGACTCGTGCTGCTGTTATTACTTAGCCATAAGCATTAGTGAGTATATTTTACACCTTCTGTCAGGTCATCAACTTCTGTCAGTCATCGATCGAATTTTTTTTTTTTTTTTTTTTTTGTTATATTTGAATCTGGTCTTGCATCGTTGTACCAAAAGCACAGCAAAAGGTACAATTTTCGTTAAATTTAAATGCGTCGAATCAAAACTTTGGGCGACTGTAAACGCTGTGTGTAGGTCCCTACGACTCAGGAAGAGTTCACGAAATAAACCTCGGTCTCTTGATTAAAAGCAATTTCTGTGTCGCCGACGAATTCCATTGTTTTTGTGTGATGTAAGTAGTTGTAGTAGCCGTTGAAGATCCCGCGATCTTCAACGGCTCAACTAGTCTCTTCCAAGTCTTCCCCGCGAAAGACTAGGATGAGAGTCGCACAGGTAACCATGGTACATAAAGGAGGGGGCCTATTCTGAGTAGTGGGAGGAACAAGGCTGCCAGTGATGATAATGATTATGAAGTAGATAAACCCATAATTACGCATTTGTTAAACCGTCAACATCGTGTTCCAGGGTGGGGGCCTTCCTAGTGTGGCTGCCGACCATCGCAGACCAGTTCGTGCGCATCCTGGAGACTGGCGAGAACTCAGACCTCACCATGTGCGGCATCATCACCATGGATAGCCCTCCTAATGTTAGTACTTGTATGACCTTTACGGTTTTCATGACTTGGTACTTTTTCATTCAGGGAAGCAAAACCAATGGCTCAACGAAGAAGTAACGGTTACTTGTCTGAGGTTATGGTCTCGTTAAAACGAAATGTGCTCGGTGTTTCTTAACTGAATACTCTGAGAAGAAAGACCGAAACAGCCTCAGGGACTTAAACATAACTGATAAAATGTGAGTGTAGTAGAGGTACACCTCTGCCTCTGCCCTTCAGGATTTCAGGCGTGATGTTATGTTATATGTATGTTACATTTTTAAGGATTTGATGGGATAATAGACAAAGTTTATAGACAAAGTCAAATCATTTATTTCAAAGGCCCATGTATGGCACTTATGAACGTCAAAATTTACAAAATAATAGAATTGATTCTAGTCGCCCCTTCCAAAAGGTAGTTTTCGTGTGGAGAGGAATGGGCTAGAAACTCCACCGTTACTCTTTCAAAATGTTTTACAATGCAAAACATTTTCAATGTTTGCATCAGTTAATAATTATAAATGTGAAGACGATGCACCAAGAATAAAATTACTATCAGTACCACAATAGGTAAAAATAATTAAAAATAAAGCAACGACAGATAATTTAATCATATGATAGATACATGGTGCTCACATATTTACAAACATTGTAAAAGAAGACGATTTTCCAAAAAAAAATTAATTAACAAGTCAGTGTGTGAGAAAGTAATAACCGAATGTAAAATCAATGTCATATAATGGTCATATAACAAAAAATAATAAATTTTACAATTAAATTAGCAAACAGTTTGATTTTGCCTTGATTCTAAATTGTCCTATTGAGCAGGACCAGCATGTTTCCAAGCACTCTTATCTTGGATATAAAGCTACGAGATTGGCACACTGTTTTCTCTTCTTTCAGTGTGCCTTATTCTTAAACCAGTAATTTCTCTTCAGAGTAATGCGGTGCCTTGTGCCCTGAACGAAACGTCCCTGCTGATAGTACTGGGTGTGGCAGCGATGCAGTCTGTGGTCAACATCATCATCAGTTTTGTAAGTGTATCTTCATTTAATTTTACCTTATACCCCGTTTCAAATAAGATTTTAAACAAACCTTTTTTACAGTCCGTTCAACCGATTTTGACATCTTATTGCGTAGGCATAAGGATGGCATTAAAAGCAAAAAAAGTGGTTACAAACCAACTGTTTACTGCAGCTGCCATTTGTCGTGCCACCAACGCAATAGAAGTTAAATCGGTTGAACGGACTGTAAAAAAGGTTTAGTTAAATGTCTAATCTTATTTCAAATGGAGTATAGGTAGGTATAGTTCTCATTTTGACTGTTGAAGCGCGATGAGTGATCACAAGTGGCGAATTAGCGACTTTCTTCTTGAGTCTGTCTTGAACGTCACTATGAGCTAGAACCGTATGAGCTATTAGTATGTCTGCTCTCGTGTGCTTTAATTTTCAACTTTCAATTCATCTTGATGCAAGCACATCCTCACTTAAAACGTCAGCTTTTGTAAGCCGAGAACATGCCGAAATAAAGAAAAATGTCTACGCGCTTGAAAGATCGTAGTAAAGACGCCTCAACATTAACACCACGTTTTTAGGGTTCCGTAGTAAACAAGGAACCCTTATAGTTTCGTCATGTCCGTCTATCTGTCTGTCTGTCCGTCTGTCTGTCTGTTTGTCCGCGGTCTAGCTCCGAGACCCTTAGTACTAGAAAGCTGTAATTTGGCATATGTATACATATTAATTACGTCGACAAAGTGGTAAAACAAAATAATGAAAATCATTTTTTTAGGGTATACCTCTCCTACACGTAAAGTGGAGACTTTTTTTTTTAACCCTTGGTGTGGGGTATCATTGGAAAGGTCCATTAAAAACATTGTGAGTCTGTAAAACCATTTTTGGATTCAAGGATCCGTTTGCGAAATATTAAGCTTTAAAGTGCTAATTTTTGTTAGAGTCAAGTGTCCTCCCCCCTTGCCAGCTAAATAGTTGGTTTTGGATGTGTGAAAAGTCACAGCAGTAGTTTATATAACGAAATTAAAAGGAAAACTGTCACAGCTAAGTAGGCTCTACAAGTTAACGAGTAATAATCGACCAACTTAACTTTGCAGTTGCAAAAACATGTTTTCCCATATATTCCGTATGGGAGAACATATTTTTCAACTACAAAGTTAAGTTTGTTTTTGGGATAAATTCATCCCAACTACGGAACCCTTCATTGTGCGTGGTCCGACACGCACTTGGCCGGTTTTTTAGGGTTCCGTTGCCAAATGGCAAAAAACGGAACCCTTATAGATTCGTCATGTCTGTCTGTCTGTCTGTCTGTCTGTCTGTCTGTCTGTCCGTCCGTATGTCACAGCCACTTTTTTCCGAAACTATAAGAGCTACGCTGTTGAAACTTGGTAAGTAGATGTATTCTGTGAACCGCATTAAGATTTTCACATAAAAATAGAAAAAAAACAAATAATTTTGGAGTTCCCCATACTTAGAACTGAAACTCAAAAAAAAAATTTTCATCAATCCCATACGTGTGGGGTATCTATGGATAGGTCTTCAAAAATGATATTGAGGTTTCTAATATCATTTTTTTCTAAACTGAATAGTTTGCGCGAGAGACACTTCCAAAGTGGTAAAATGTGTGTCCCCCCCCTGTAACTTCTAAAATAAGAGAATGATAAAACTAAAAAAAATATATGATGTACATTACCATGTAAACTTCCACCGGAAATTGGTTTGAACGAGATCTAGCAAGTAGTTTTTTTTTAATACGTCATAAATCGTAAACCGCAATTTACCTTTCATTCAATGTTACTTGCTGCTACGGAACCCTTCATGGGCGAGTCCGACACGCACTTGGCCGGTTTTTTATTGGTATGTTTAGGAACCATTTCCATGTTGAAAACGAAATGAAGGAAACCCGTACCTACCAGTATTAGGTTTCTCCACATACCTACCTATAGACCTAAAAATAAGTACTAGGTACTTACCAGTGTATGTGAGTTCCTACTAAAATACTATCTGCAAAAAGAACGTGACAGACGATGAACTTCTCTTCTTTTACCTCCAGTTGTTGGGCGTAACCGGTCGTCGTAACATGGTGCTGGTGGTGACAGCGCTGTGCGGCGTGAGCGGTATCCTGGTGAACCTGGTGCCCAACGCCATCGGCAGTGCCATACTCTTCGTGGTGCTGGTCATGGGCGTCGTCGTCGTTGGCTTGTACACGGCCATCTGTGTGGCGCTGTTCCCTACGCATTTGAGGTAAGAGAAGTACGAGTTTTTTAGAAAGTGCATGACAGACTCATAATCTATAGTTACAGCTAAAGACAATTTTGGCGCGTGGCCAAAATCGGAACTAATGCCGCAATCTTGTTTTCTCATTACAATTTCTGTGACAATTTCACAAATGTTTACCAACAACGCCCCCCTGTCAATGTCATTTAGGTGCCAAAAGAACCTCTAGAGCACTCTTGGTCCAGGATTTCAATAAGCATTCCTTATACTTGTCCGAGTTTTTTTTTTTCTGAGAAACACGAACTTGGTCATCCGCATTTTTATTTTGGTTTTTACAACGTAGATATTACTTATTTTTCAGGGCTTTAGCTATCGCACTTCCCATGACGGGCGGACGTATCGGCACCTTCGCTTCCATCCAGATCCTCAACCTGATGTTGGCGAACAGCTGCGAGGCCGGATTCTACCTCTTTTCGTCTCTCTTTGCAGGTACTTACCTAATAAAAGTTCACTTTTTCAAAGTTTCATTCAGTATTTGCAAAAGGACCAATCCATGCTAATATAATACTTATACAGGTTTATTGGTTATATGTCGGCAATCCATTAAGGGGATGTAAGAGAGGTCATTTACAGCCAAATTACGCCTTTTGAGTCCTTTATAAATGTCAAAAAAAATCGAATCATATGAAATTTTATATTTTTATTTCATACAGCATAAAATACAGGGACATCGACGCGAAAACCATGGATTCAGTGCATAATTCTGAACCTCCCTGCGTTAACATTTTTCGTCAGTTATTTTAAAAAAATATTCTGTTCCATACATTTTGACAGCGTAGGTATTGCATTTTTCTATGAAACAGATTTTTTTTTATTCAATAACCGGCGAAATATTTCAACGCAGGCCTTTCAGAATCATGTACTTCAATCCATGGTAACTGTTTTCGCGTCGATGTCCCTGACACCCTGTTTAAAATGTCAAATTATTCGAAAATGGTTGACATAGGGATTTTCAGGGGTAATTTGGTTGCAAATGACCTGTCCTACACAAAAACCAGTAACCCTGTATAATGCGAAACCATTCTATCGTCTGTTACTTTTGACGCATTTAACGGCCGAAAATATTCGGATGAACATTTCCCACACGGATAGACTAGCTAGTTTTTATTTCGGTAGTACGTTCCCGTAGGATAATTTCCAACCTGTACGCGGGAGTATCCTTGGGAAAAACATAATTAACTACAAACAATTTTAAAATATTTCAGCATCGGCGATTGTTGCATCGTTCCTACCCGACGACCGTCGCCTACAAAAAGCAGCTCCACCAGCAATTACAGAAGAAGAAGATATTCAAAAGAATCAGTGAAAAATTTTTTTGATACATGCAAATACTTGTTTGTAATGTAGGTAAAAAATCCAAGATGTAAATATTATAAATAGTTACTTAGGTTTAGAATTATGAATTATTATGTTAAGTCATTAACTACTTGACACAGTCCTGTAGAATATAATTTATTATAAAACAATTAAAAACTTTTTGTAAATATTTAGACCAATTTATTTGCTTTCAAATCCTAGCAGTTCCTCTCCAGGTAAATAGTTTACGAAGATAGTTAAACGCACCGAATGACAAAACATTTCTAACATATTCACAGCTGTTTTCATAAACGCGCTTACAGTGCTTGTCACACTCGGTTATCAAAAAGTCACCGTGATAAAGATTTCGATCAGTTGAAAGTGAATTATACTCTAAATTAAAAACATCGATCGCGGGCGGCGGCTGTACCCCGCAGAGCAACGTCCAAGGACACTCAGCTGTTTACAAAGGTGACAATAACTTGCTACTAGACTCGTCCTTGTAACATCGACGCGACGCGGTGGGCTATCGCATTGATTTTTCTATAAACCGAGCTAGTAAATATTGGTTAACGCTCGTTAATCAGTATAAGATGTCTTAGAGGTTAACGGTGTCGGCCGTATAAACATTCGGTCGTGTGCGGCGGAGGTACTTAAAAGTGTTCAGCTAATCTCCTTCACCGTGTGAAGAAACCGAAAGTATCAGCCGTACGAAACATTATCAAGACTTTTAAAAATAAATCGTGATAATTAGAGGTAAGCAGATAATCAAACTAATTACAGATTATGAAGATATGGGTCAGGAAACAGGCATAAAAATATACTTAATTTGATACATCATAATTAAAGTATAAAGGTAGCTCTTTTTATTGGTGCTTAAAGATCTATCAAATGTAACAGATTTGTACAAAGTGACCTTTAATTGTTTTGATAAAAATGATTTGATAAGATAACACTATACGCATCAGTTTTTATTTTGCACAGTAAGTAATTAACCCTTAGCAAGTCGCGCGTCCCCCCGCGGAACTTAAGAAAAAATGCTACTATCTATTTTTACAAGTAAAACAGCTCCCAAGGAACCCGGGAAGGTATAATACATGCCGTGTTAATGGCTCTTTATTGACGAATTCTCCGTTTTTCCGAAGGCCTACCCAAAAATCAAAAGTACTTGAGATTAGATTGACATAATAAGTGTTTTAGGTAAACTTTGGCTGGCGTTCAAAAGGTTAAGACATATCTTTTAATTTAGTTAGTATTATTTCAATAGACTTGGTTTTCTTGAATCTAAATGAAGTCAGGACCATGTCACATAAAATAGGTTATGCCTGCCTGTAATAGGAAACCTAATTATAAAATATGAGAATTTATTTTACTCTAAACTAGTTTTATTTTTACTTCTCTAGCTATTTATTTATTTAGCACAAAAGTTGCAATAATTTTAATTAATAACAAATGAATACTTTTTCTTGTTAAGATGTTTTGTTTCCGCACTTAGTCCTTCAGGTGGACCATTGTGCGTGGGCCATGGCAGCCGTTGGTGGTTATTCCAACCAGCCCACCTCCCTCTAGAAGTTGATTAGGTCTCCTGGTCTGTTCTGAATATCTGTGAAACATCTGGGGGACACGAAGGTTTCTGTTCTGATCTGGGTAAAGTCTGTGCATTCAAAGAGCACATGAGCAACGCTTTCCTCAGTGTCTATGCATGTGCTGCACAGAGGATTGTCCATTATGCCTAATGTGTGGAAGTGTTTATTTAGAAATTACTTAATAATACTTACTTGTAAAATTTGTTCTCAAATAGACAGACCATAGACTGATTCAGATGCCACTTTGAGCTGTAAAACTGTATTCAGATTGACATAATAATTAAACTAACTTATGAAATTATTTTTTTATGTATAATATTATCATCTGTATGTAAATTCCCAGCAACATTTACATACTAAACTAAATAAACAGAGGAACACAAAATCAATTGTTTGTCTAACATGAAATCCCACAAGAGCTAAGCTTAATCAGCGTATATCAAGTGACCGTTGATCCATTTTAAATTTAGGTAATCCTGTTACCATACTACTCATGCAGTATGGCTCTATTACAGAGTTTAGATGCATTTGTTCCTTCTTAGTGTGTGACATAATTATAATATTGGTGGTTTTATGGTAAAGGAATTGTGTAATGGTATACATACAAGAGAAGAAATAACTGATCGTGAATTATTTTGTGTCCGTCTGCTTATTGCCAATCAAGACTTGGTAATTTGTTAGTAAGAGAGGAGTAATTATTTATTTTTATTTTATTTACCATAAAGTTCATAATTGACTATTATAAATTCTCAGCATAAACCATGGAAAGTAGTACTTTTGATGGCACAACCATATTAATTGATTTTTTTTGCGTCTACAATGTACTCTTAAACAGTATATAAAATATTAAAAAGTTAGAAAACATCCTTTCAGTTTTAATATTATTTTAAACCTGTAATAATGCTAAGATATTAATAATTATGTTCATTATTTTTATAACAAACAAAAACGTCATTAACTGTTATTCTGTACAATAAATATAGAACATATTTCATTTTCCCACAGCTTTACATAACGGCACAAGTTATTACTTCAAGATGGCGAGTAGTACATGGGAGGAATTCTTTGCGGTCCACCTTCCACCCCCAGACTTTGAAGACAACCGGTCATTGCTGAAGGAGTTCTGTGAGAGGCATGACCAGTATGGGAACAAAATTGTACTTGTCACGGTGAGTACTATTTTTTAACCAAAAAAGGAGGAGGTTCTCAATTCAACTTTTTTTTTTTTTTAATTTTTGTTACCTCAGAACTTTCGACTGGGTGAACCGATTTCAATGATTCTTTTTTTATTTGAAAGCTGGTGCTTCTCGTGTGGTCCCATAATTTTTTTATTAACTTTGTTTTAATGGTTTTTGAGTTGGGTTCAATAATACGTATTTTTTTTCCCAGTTAATATATGGTTGATATCTTAAGTTATTTACATAGCAGGTAGTGGTATTCGAATTTGTGTGGGGTAGGTACCACAACTAAAAAGTGAAAAATAAAAACTTTTACAAAAAAAAAACAACCGACTTCCAAAAAAAAACTTTAATAAAAAAAAATAACTTTAATTTCGGAAGTCGGTGTCTTTGGTTTTGAATTTTCGTTTTTTGCCACCGACTTGCGAAATTAAAGTTATTTTTCGCTTTGTAGTGTTTTTTTTGGAAGTCGGTTGATTTTTTTTTTGTAAAAAGTTATTATAAATACTTTTGGAACAGACGTATTTATTATCTTTCTTATTTAAACTGTTTTAAACCCACTATTTGTAGATACATTTCTATACCCTACAACGACATTCTACCGACCACTTATCATAATGGTGTGATCTCACAAAAGTAGGTTAATCATATTAATGCGCTAGTTCACTCAGTTTATACAACTTCTCGCTATAATTCAGCACAATATTGTTAAAAGCAGCTGAAAATGACATTAACAATATTATGACATGTTTATTTTTGTATGATAGTTTAAAGATTCAGGTACAGTCAACAAAATAGACAAAGGCACAGACCTTGCAAATATAATTAATCCATGTTGTACCTGTGCTGAGTATTCAAGACATCCTCTTTCGTGTGTGTCGTTAAAAAGTAAAAGTACTGCGCACAAAATAACAATTGATACAGATAAGTAAGTAATGCCATCCACCAAGGCTCGGGACCGGTTTAATAAATACAGGTTAAAACCAGTTTAATTGGGTTTTACTCTGAACTTTTCTTAAGAACGTGAACGTTTTAAGAACTTTATTTTAACCTAAATTAACCGGTTTATTCGACGAGCGGCATGTCGGTAAACGTGTTTACTTGTGAGGATACCCCGCTGAATAAAAAATAATAAAAAAACCGGTTAATATTGCTCTAAACCGTTTAATCCGAAAAAAACCTGTTTATAAAAACCGGTTTATACGAACGAAACCGAATTTAAAGGTTTTTGCGGCAAGTACATAATAACGGTTTGAAAATTTAACCGGTATCCGAGCCTCGCCATCCACGAAAACGCGCCCCACTCCGCGATTACTGTAGGTACTGTAAGCTGAACTTTGGAACGGAGTGGGCGCGTCTTCATGGATGACACTATCTATAAACAGCGTTGTGTTACTTTACTATTTGCCTATATTCTTAATTCTTTTGTTGACCTAATTTACGTAATAATACCTAAATATGCTACTCTGACGCACATCCTACAAAACTGAAATATCCAAAGGTAATTTTCTTTTTAAATATCTTCCGGCCGTGAAGTACGGCAGAGGCAATTAAGTAATTACGTAAGGTGGTTGATATCAGCCTTGAACTATACCTTAACGACGTTAGCACGAGATTCTGCCGATAAACATCAGGAAATTGCTCGCGAAATGGCCAAAATATGTCACGGTTGGCGGTCTAGACTATGTACTTTAGTAATGAGTTAACATTTGACTGGTGTGACCTAATATCCCCTAGAAAAATTGTATAACAAAACAGCAAAACCTATTAATAAAACATTACTCTCCGGGTAAAAATAATTCATACCTATACCACAGAATAGTAGGTACAGAAAAGGCGCACTCCTTATTTTAGGTATGAAGCTACAAGTACGCGGCGGGCCCGTCTTGTCGGGCCAATTCAGTGAGCGTAACGTAGTCAAAAGATATAATAATTATAGAGTTACGTGATAGAAAAAGAGGCAACTTCTAGGTGAATAATGGTAATTAGCGCTCTGTGCAACATGAATTGCACTTTATTGTGTCGAAGAAAAAATGATGTTGCGGAATGAACCATCTGTCCAATGAACCATCCATGCCTAATATAGTTTTTTTAGAAGCAGTTTTGTCGGACCCCAAAAATATCTCTTATCAACGTAGGAAGCCAGCGAACTAAACAATAAATGATACAATTACAGCCGCGTATCAGAGCGTGTGCGTGTAACCCGCACGTCCCATAGGACTTATTTGCCATTCAGGTGATAGCGCGGCTGACCTGCGTGTTCAGACATAGTTAATAAGGTGTCCCTTGAGACGTAAGCGCTAACTGTAGTGGGACTAATATGCTGAATAAAGCGGCGACGAGCTACAAGCTATTAATACCGTGCTGCACGGATTTATTTATTAGGTAGGCTTACTTATGGTGTAGTGTCTAAACTAGGGTTGCAAAATTACGTAATTTTACGGAAAACGCTTGTAAAATACAGGTCTGCCTGCCTAGCCTTTTCCCAACTATGTTGGGGTCGGCTTCCAGTCTAACCGGATGCAGCTGAATACCAGTAATTTACATGGAGCGACTGCCTATCTGACCTCCACAACCCAGTAACTAGGTAATACGATACCCCTTGGTAAGACAGGTTGTCAGACTTTCGGGCTTCTGACGACCCGTAACGACTGTCAAAGATCCACGAATGGAAGCCGGGACTAACGGCTTAACGTGCTTTCCGAAGAACGGAGGAGTCTCGGTATGTAAAGATGGTCACCCATCCACTAACCAACCCCGGCAAGCGTAGCTTAACCTGATGGATCGACCGTGTAACGTAAATAAATGAATTTTAAATATAGGGGTCACGTTTGGGGGACAAGAAGAAAAAAAAATTGCTAACAGTACCTACCGTGCGACATATCAAATGAAAGGGCTTGTTGCGAGGATCTTAATTTTTTTTTAAATATAATTTTAAAATAAATGGCCATTCTCCCCTTATCTCCGAAACTGGACTGGTAAAGTACAGGTATTTTACGGTAATTTAGATAAATTACGGTAAAATTGCCGGCGACTTATGAAGTTTTAGATTTTTATTTGTGCTATCCTCTGCTCTGCCTCTGCACATAGATGATAATTATTATAATCCATGACATGGTGTGATTCATATCTTAATTCTTGACTTGATATTTCAGTTTTAGGGATTTTTAGTACATATGTCGCACAAGCCCAGTTTTCTGTATTTTTTTAAGTTCCAATACTGCTTGTTTCTCCGGCAAATTTCATTCAAATCCATTTATCCGTATTTGTAGTGTTTTAATGGGTATGACTGTATGAGTACGTTTAATACGTTTTTTACCGACAATTATCATATTTTACCGTAAAATACCGTAAATTACGTAAAATAACATTTTTATGGTTCCGTACCTCAAAAGGAAATAACGAAACCCTTACAGGATCACTCGTGTGTCTGTCTGTCTGTCCGTCTGTCACAGCCAATTTGCTCCGAATCTAATGGACCGATTAAGTTGAAATTTGATACACGTATGTATTTCTGTGACCCTAACACGAACGTATAACGTAAATAAATGTATTTTTGAATATAGGGGTCACTTTTGGGGGGCAAACAAGGAAATTAAAAAAAAAGTTTTGCATTTGCAAAAATTCATCCCAACTACGGAACCCTTCATTGTGCGTAGACCGACACGCACTTGGCCGGTTTTTTTACCGTATTATACCAGGGTAATTTTACCGTTTTACATCCCTAGTCTAAACTCTAAGGTCTGATAATACAATTCCAATCAGAAACTTCTTCTTAAAATGGCAGTTTAATAAATAAGGCTGGAAGATCTTTACTTTCCAATGACGGAACATCTTGTTCTTTCTCCAAAACTAGTGTCTATAATTTTTGGACTTACCTTACGGAGACTTTTGACTGACTTTACGTGTCTTGAAGTAGGTAGGTATGGTAAAATATATTTTTCCTACGCCGTTAATAACCCATAGAGTATTTACTATAAAGATTTCTCCACATCTTTCCCCTTACAGTCTGGCGGCACGACAGTCCCGCTAGAGCACAACACAGTCCGTTTCGTGGACAACTTCAGCGCGGGCACGCGCGGCGCGTCCTCCGCCGAGTACTTCCTGGAGCAGGGCTACGCGGTCATCTTCATGCACCGCCAGAAGTCACTCGAGCCCTTCACCAGACACTTCACTGGACAGAAGCTCTTGGACATGCTTGAGATCCAGGATCGAGGACCTAATACTTCTATTTCGGGTGAGTAGATTCTTTGATGGCTTAACAATAAAGTAATCGACGATTTATTTATTTGCAGTCGGCACTGCTTTTAGGTTGATCAATTCAGACATCTATGTGCCTTATTTGTGTCCCTAAATCATATAAAAGCTACTTGTGTTATTAGGTTAACCGAAAAACATAAACATCTTTTCGACGATGTCTTAAAAAAGTAATACCATTCACATACCCAGATGTTCCTATATTAAATTTATTTGATGCTTTTCTTCAAAAAGTACTAGAAGCAGTGAAGCCTTCACGCAACGTACATAAGGCTTTAGTGGTATGAGGAACAGGGTGTAAAGTTCACTCATCCACCATAGAAAAGGGAGGATCCTCCAACCAGACGGGTGTTGTGTCTGGCGGGCAACTGCCCATTGGTTTGAAATTGAAATCTTGTACATATGTCGATCGCTCGGTAAACCTTAATTGCGCGATGCAGAATTTGTTGGACGTCATGTCTATGATGCGTAGTTTGTATGTGGCGGTGTAACCGCTACAAGGCAGTCAAAGCGAGTCACAGCTGCAATATTAACCTTAGCAGTGCAAAATCGAAGGTACGATTATATTACGTTATTAATCCTTTTAAATTCCTCAGTGAAACCCGACAGCGTGGACGTGCTAGCGCCCGTGCTGCTCCGCTACAAGGCTGCGCACGCGGCGGGCGCCATCTTGCACGTGTCCTTCACGACGGTGTCCGAATACTTCTGGCTACTGCGCGCCGCTTGTGAGTGTCTCGCGAACTTGGGAGCGAGGGCCATGCTGTATCTAGCTGCTGCGGTGTCCGACTTCTATATACCTAAGGATCGAGTGGTGAGTACTCATCTATAGTGGTATCCTCTTGGTTTGGTGGCCAAAGCCATCTAATATTGTGCTGTTGACTCGTAAGCGAGAGTTCAATGTCTGCCCGTTACCGTGAAACACCGGTGAAATTGTCGGCACTGGGAGTACAGTACAAGGCATGAGTCGTGAGCACAAACCAGTGTTGCCAACTCCAAAAGTTCAAATTATCGAGATCCCACGACGAAATTATCGTTTTTTGGGCAAAATTATCGTACAAAAGAAAAATCCAAATAAAAAAAAAACGTAAGTCGGCTATCAAAAGACAATGAATAATTTTATACTAGAGTCAAAGGGAAGTATATGCCAAGTTTCACCACTAATGGCGCTAGGAGCACAAACCGTAAACATGTTTTGTCATCGTTTTTAGTTGATATTTTTGTGTTTTCAAAGTAAAATTAAATAAAAAACTAGAGAGGGAAAGAGAGAGATACTTGTTGATGTTGACATAATTGATATTGACATTTTTTTGTTTCTTTTATGCTTTTAATTTTGTCTGACAAATACGTTTTGTTAATGGAACTTGCTTTTTCAGCAAATCGCAAAATTATCGTACATTAGACATATACTATCGTACATAGTACCATATGCCAAATTATCGTATGCCCCCATAATTATCATACGGGTTGGCAACACTGGCACAAACTGACACTGCGCTAGCTACAGTAGTAAATTTTTCGGTCTGTTTGGCGGAATGAAGAAACCGGAGGGCGCCAAGCTGTACGCGATTGGTTCGTCAGTCAATGCTCGTCGCCTATTGGGCCTCTCGCGTGTCATTCGACTACTCCCAGCCAGCACAAACCTTCTGAGTAAGTTTTGTTTAACAGCAGTCATAGAAACTAATCGCTGAATAAGACTACCGTAATTAGCTGATTAAGCGCTTACTCAGAAGAATTTGGGCACAAAATTATATTGCTAATAGCTGTGTAATAGCAACGTAACAGCTGAATAAGTTTTGAATAATTGTACGACAAGCTGAGTATCTTCTGCATAAAAGCATTTTGTACTTTAATACAAGTATTATAGCTCTGTTAGCCAGATTATGAATGAACTAATGGTTAAGTCCTTCAAAGCTCAGATATTCAGACGATACACAGCGTTTAGCTCATTTCAGTATTTTTATCAAGAAGTTAATCAAATTAAATCGAAATTGACAAATCCGAACAGCGTGACTGCGACATTGAAAATATAATAACCTATCGTAAATAAATTTGACCGTTATTTATGTTTAGAGGAAGAAATTGTTGGTGCGCATGCAACTTTACCGTGTATTTATATATACATTTCGTGTAAAATTTTCACGCGCTACCTGATAAGCCGGGTTTTGGAGAAATAAACAACATTTCGTCTATTGATATGTTTTTACGTGTGAAATATTTTTTTATATTTTATGCAGTTTAAGGGTTCAAAAATAACCTTGTAATACTTTTATAAGAATATTATACCGATTTCGTTATTAAACTTGAGTATTTGAGTATAAAATTCCACATCATTATAATAGGTTATGTTATTCGATATGGCGACGCTCATTCTGAATAAAATCTGATTGCACAGTGGCTTATCAGCTTATGTCTGTATAACAGACCTTATGTGTCCACTTATTAAGTTGTGCTCTGGTTAAAAGTGGTCTGCACTCAACATTTTTCGATAACTGTTCTATAATCACACACATTCGTACCGTAAATCAAACAGGATTCAGTCATAATTATAGTAATGAAAACCCACAGTATAGGTATATTATTTGTTCTTTTTAGCTCTTATCAAAGCAAGGACTTTCTTCGTATGCCTCCTGGGGGCCCACCACCAGCTCATAAAGCAATATTATTTTAATATTACTTCAGTGTGGGAAAGAGATGAAGCTCTACAGGACGTATAGCTCCATCTCTTTCTCCCACTGAAGTAATATTAAAATAATACTGCTTTTGAGCTGGTGGTAGGCCCCCTGTTTTTTTTTTCTATTTTTCCATGAATGTGGAGTATTTAAAAAAAAAATTGTGATGGGGGCATTTTCACACAACCACTACAAAACAAAGCGCAGTTAGCCGCTTAAATGCTGACTAACATTCCAGAACAGTTCTTCTAGCTTAAAAAATGTCTACTTTTCGTGATTACCCAGCAAACTTCTGCATAAGAATCTGTTACTATTGCTACAGTTAGCTGCAAAAGACGGTAATTTCGTACTTAAAGCGGCATAAAGTAGTTATAACAGCTATCTTAATTTCTGTTAAGTCACTATATGCTTCATAACAGAAATAACGCCTATTTTATACAGCAGCTGAATAACTGTCAAGATGTGGTGTGTAATACAGAGAACAGAATATAACTTATCCAGCATCATGCTTGATAATGGAATTTTAAACCCATATTATACAAAAGGTTACACAAACTCTTGAGTAACAGGTCTTTTTATGATGATTATTCAGTTTTAAGAAATTAAATCCGCAAATTACAAAACTAACTCAGCTAATAGCATTATTATAGCAAAAAAAAAAACTTTAATACAGAACTTCGTAATACACACAGCTTCTATACATATATAATTAAGCTTAACTCTTCATAAGGTTAAATTGTTGGCAAGTTATCTGACTTGTGTGCTGCCTGGGCTGTCATTGGCCGAAATTGTGATTTACGCGAGCTGTGATCACAACTTGTGCCCCGACCTGTAACAAATTAATTCCGCAAATACAAGGATATCATACTAGAAACTTTGGACTTTGATCTTTTTGGGTTATTTGATCAGTGGCGTGCACGTTTAAATGTAATTATTTATCTATAATTTTGTGGGAAGTTTTCGCTAGAAGATTCTCGGTGTCTTTATTACTTGATATGATAAGGCACCGACCTATATTTTTTTTTTTTAGTTATTGCATCTCATAGTTGACCTCTGAGATCATGACTACTTACCCGGGCTTTCCTGTGGGTGCTTTAAGCTACTACACTTAAAACCTCCAGCCAGGGGTTTATTCAACTATGCTAATTATAACTAGGTGAACGCTAAGGGGTACGAACCTCGGCTTAGAGCGTCAACCGGAGAGAGGACATCAAGAATGGGACGGGCTGGATCAAAGTTTTGATCATGATTATGAGTCGGGGAATTTAAAGTTACGTGCTCAGCTGCAACAACTGCTGGCACCTCGTTATCGAGCAGCACCAACCAACAGTACCCAGTTATTGCCGATAGTTTAGCTCAGATAAATCATAAGTTTATTGAGAAAATATTATCATGACTGAAGTTTTTATTCTCTTCAGCCTACCCACAAGTTGCAGTCCGCCTGCGGAGCGCCCATCATCCAACTGCACCTGGTGCCCAAGATGTTAGCCCCTCTAGTGAGCCTGTGGGTCCCGGAGGCCTACGTCGTGTCCTTCAAGCTGGAGACAGATGAGAACCTACTTATTCCCAAAGCGAGGTCCGCGCTTGAGAAGTATAAGCATAAGGTAAGCCATCCAACCCCTTCTGTCTTGTGGGAAAAGTTGAATATCATCAATGGCAATCACTTTGTGAATACACAACATGGTTACTTCGCTGTCGGCTTCGTTCGCTGGAATCTGACCATTTATAACATAATCATGCAGGTCAAGGCACAATTCGGTGTGGAAAAAAATAGACAGCTCTTGAAAATATATAATCCTACACAATGTTCCGAAAAGTTATTGTAAATGAAACACTTCGTGTAATTTTTAAAGTTTATTATTTTCGAAAAAAGTCTTATAAATATGGTAATGAAAAACATGACTTATGTTGTGTATAATTGGAGTCACCAATTTGATATAGTGTTTAATTCTGCCGTTCTTACGAAAATTGCAAAAACTAGGTTAAACCTGATTTCGAGAAAAACGCGGGTAAAGATTTTATTTTGTTTGTAGGTAATTTCCAACATTATACATGGTATACAAGGCAAATTCGTCGTAGATACGTAAAAAGTGTCTGAAAAAAATATTTAGATCTCGTTCTGAAAATTCCGAATATGTACTTATCTCAATTCGGCGCAAAACTCGAGTTATTGCACTTTTCGTAAGGACGGCAGAATTGTAAATGTAATTGGTGGTAGTTAGTATTAATTTTTTCATCCCCAATGGTATGTACACACGGCTACACATCAAGCTATACTTCTCCAGTTTATGCTGATCTCGTATTGCATAGGATTTCCGTACAATGCGAGGTCAGCTTATACTGGAAATGTATAGCTTGATGTGTAGCCGTGTGTACCTGAAACAAACATTATTTAGTAATAAATAAAGAACTCATCTGTTTATCCACATTTTATGCAAATAACCCTTTTTTATTCTATTCCAAAATAATGTTTCCTTTTTTCATTTTTATGTACCTTTCTCAGATTAAAACATAACTTCGTTAACAATATAGTACTATATTACATTACTGTCGCGGCCTGCAACAAGGGCATTGATAGACGATCTTGAAAATGTGGGCCGAGGCGAAGCCGAGGCAGACATACTTAAGTCCATCAATGCCTGGTTGCGGCCAAGGCTTGTATAGTACTTTTCTCAAATAATGCGGGAAAATTCAAATAAAGTAAATTAATTATAAATTCCAGAATCAATGACGAACAACGATAATTTTTCACGCGTCACTATGTTTATTTATTTCTTCTTTACAATTTACTTTTTTTACTTTAAATAAAATCTTTTATAAGATACCTCCTTGGTTGTCATGTGTTGAAGTAAAAAGTTCGTTCCTTTAAATAACACGACAGATATGAGTTTTCATAGTAATTTATTTGACCGCTAAACACGACAGATATGGTATTTCTTGGTACAGCAATTTAGATTTATCTCGAAGGTCAAAATAATGCTCGAATTTCCAAGGATGTTTGAGAAAATATAATTAATTGTCAGATGGTGGTCGCGAACCTGCTCCAGACGCGTCACCACCGCGTGATCCTGGTGTCACCCGACATCTCGCAGGAGATCGTGCTCTCCAGGGAAGAAGTGCACGCGGGTGAGAAACATGTTCTTTTTATTTTGCAGGAATTTATCTGTCTTGTCGATGAAATTACACTGCTACAATGGTCTTTTTGCGCTCGATTGACTTTAACGGGGGTGCATGTCTCCTGTTCCAACTATTATTTACATTCGTAATGTTGTCAATTGTTAGAAGGATTTTTTAAAGTTATTTCCGCATTGTGCACCGAAATATTCACCTCAAAATCGCGTTATGAAACGGTCGTGGCTAATGTTGAGTTGAAAACCAGCGTTAGGCACAGTTGTGTGGCATTTATGTTGAACTGGAATAGCCGCTAGACACAACTAAAAATGTGCCTGTACGCTAGAACAAATGAAAACATGCATTTAAAAGCAGTGGTGGCCCAGTGGTAACGGCCGCGACTTACGAGTTGTAGGTCGTAGGTTCGAACCCAGACAGGCGCTTTACTTTGTGTAAATTATTTCATCACCACTGCTCTCAAAACGGTGAAGGAAAACATCGTGAGGAAACCGGCATGTCCTAGAACCGAAAATTCGAAGACATGTGACATCTACCAACCCGCACTGGGCCCGCGTGGTGGATTACGGCCCACTCCCTCTCACAGTGAGGAGGCCTGTGTCCCAGCAGTGGGAACATTATAGGCTGATGATGATTATTTAAAAAACCACCTTAGTCAAATTAGTTAGTTTTACAGTAGAGTAAAAAAAATCTTCACAACTGAATTCCTCTACAAGATGGCGTATTTCATGAAATTTTTGACAAAGGTTGTTTTTGAAATAAAGTCTTCAAATGTTTCTATATTTAGTAATATGCGTTCACAGTTTAGTTTAAACATGTAAACAAATACGTTTTTGGAAAAAATTACTTTAACAACACACATTAAGTTCAGTTTGCGTTACAACTTCAACATTTCTATAACGTTCAATAGTATTAATTAATCATTATAAAGTCAACTTAACCTTCACCAGAATAAAGTTTATATTTATTTAAGGCAAAAGTCCTAGGGTAGCCCGAAATTCATTTTTTTCTGGTGATCAGAATATTCGCATCTGTAACGGTGTATTTATACAATTTTAAATTTCGCGGGCTATCTTAGTACATCCCCCTAGTGGAAATAACAACAACTGGAAACAAGAATTTTAATAAACTTTATACAGGTTGTAGGGATTATAATATTTGTTAATAACATTGTGCAGGCGTAGACATCGAATCGTCGATAGTTCAGGAGATAGTCCGCGTGCACGCGCTGCACATGCGCCTGGCGGGCGAGGCCGTGACGCCGCCGCGCTCGCCGCGCTGATGTGCGCGCGCGCGGCGCCGCCTCTACCTCACCAACGAGTAGGGAGCTACCGCCGCACACACTGCATATCGTGTCTCGAGTGTGTTTAAGTGCTGTTCAGACTATCTTGTTTACTCTGCACATGTTTTAAAAGTGTTTTTGTGCGATAACAACTTCTATGAACGTGTTCTTTGCAAGCGAGCAGTCGCGCGTTTTTTGATCACGAGCGATAGGTGTGTGTTCGGTAACGTAAAGATGGCGCCGCCACGCATGACGACTACTGACTTTAAGTGTTTATGTTAAATTAAATACTTACCGTTGTATGTGTTTTCAATGTTTATGTGACAAAATAATCAAGTCTGTCACATCTAAATAAGCACGTTTTAAAAACTGCTCTTTTTACGTGGTTTCCACGCCATCTCTCGCTATGACATTACGCGATATGTTATCAAGATTTATTATACTGAGGGGCGCGGAAAGCAGAAGTGTAGTGCCAAAAAGCGCTAAAATGTTCGCGAGCAAACGCGCGTGTAACAGCCCCAAAATGCGAATTGTCGCACGTTCGGCACTCAAACACAAAATCAATGTGAACACCTTTTATTCTGATTTTTTAACCGTCTACATAAGTATACACTAAACTGTATTTTAATGTCGACTGCGAAATCATGTCGTTTTATGTCTATAATAAAATCTATATTAACTCCTGGGCTCTCAAGGTGAATATCAAATGTCTCTGAAGTAGCTATGTGTAACTGTATATCGATGATATTGTTATCATTTTTCTAGTGTTGTAACTATGAATACTACATAGAGGTGTCGTCATCGATGTAATATTTTATCGATATTGACTTTTTAGGTGCGACTGTGCAGTTTCGAACTACTAATACCAAGGGTATTTTGTATTTATGCAAATTTTTACAATTAAATGTGTAAAACCGTTCTAGTTGGAATACGTCTAATTTTGGACAGAAATACAACACAATTTGCATCGATATTAATCTTGCGCACTAATCTTGGTTATTCTAATATAAACACATGAATTTCAATGATTATTTATTAGTACTTAACCGACTTAGGTATAATATAATATTGACATGTGTATAAAACACTACAAGAAGTCGTTTTCAAAGAATCAAATCAAAGGTTCGTTGACCGCTCACATTATTATATCGTTTGTGGGTCATTTCATTTGATACGATAGCCCTTGGACAATTTAAGGTCATCGACGTATGTATTCCCGTACCCCTATCGGTTCTGTAAAACAAAGGCTTCGGCTGATGAAACAGTATGAAACAGATTACAAATGCTGATACAAGCAATGTTACCAGACCATAAAATTTACATTAGAGTATTGCCAGCCTAAAAAATATAAAAGTTATTAAATACTGACATACTTTTTGCTATAAGAAATATCATGTGTTTATATGAGAAGATAAAATATTTAGATACTACCTCTCTATGTGCCCCAGTATCTTCTATGACTAGATTTTATATGTCTATAACATTGAGTACTAAATACGTGTAACTATGAATTTATATCTAAGAGTAATATAGTGTAGACTGTACATACGAATAATATTCAAAATATATCTATCATGAACTTCCAATAGGATTTTAAATGTTTATTCTATAATAAATTATAAAAATATATCATAACTGTAATATTTATTATTGTATTTTGTCATAGGCAACACTGTTAACAACAAAAATGAATGAAAGATCACAATTTAATTTTAAAAAATACGTTAAAACTTTTCACCTTCATAAAATGGAACGTAAGAACTTAGTTCGAGAAAATTCCGCAAGATGTCGTCGTAATTATAAAAAAGTCAGTAAATAGAATAAATCCATTTCTGCTGTTAACAGAAATGTTTTAGTTGTTAGTAAATGGTTTGATGTGTAGACTAATCTCAGATATTAGTGTAAAACAGGTTATATTAAGTGTTAAGTTCGATAGGGCCATAAGTGCAGGTGGGCCTAAATGTGAACCACAATTAGATGCCCCAAATATGTGGAAAGAATTTTACATAATCTGCATTAATTTTAGTAGCATAGCACGATGAGGATTTGGAACTCAATCATTTTAAAATCACTATTTGATCGAAATTTGTGTTGACCTGAGATTCACCTGCACCTGTGTCTAACATCAACATATTTGGTATTACAAAAGTAAACTGATTAATTGTAGTTTGTTTCGCATTTTATTTGCAAGCATTTTAAATAAATGATTTAATTTTTAAATCTCTAAACTTATAAAATGCGAAATAATCTATGTTAGTTTATTTTTAACTACAACTAATTAAGATTTTAATTATAATATTTATTTACGTAACAATATTTTAATAAAGGTGTTATATTTCTCAAATAAATGTTGTGTCGAGTATACATAGTTAATAGTTAAGGCTTCCGTTTCTATTTCGAACTAAATGTATTCTTCTGGACCAGGACTTTTAAGATGCAAAATGTAAGATATCAAGACACGACTTCACAATTTATCGATTAATCGCAAAATCGCGAATTAAAGCCTTATTTTCAAATGCCTTATTTCGGAACTCATTAGTGTATAGTTTATAAAGCATTTCTTCTAGATTGTCAGATAAAAAAAAATAACGTTTTGTTGTTGAAATTTAATATTTTATGGTAATAGATATTTATTTGAAAGTTGGTACATATGGAAGAGTTTAACATATCAGAAGCACTGAATAGGTCGCTGCACGTGAACCGTTTGAAATGATTGTTTATTTAATTGTTCAAGCGTTCAGTTATAATTCCGTGCGTTAGTCATTCTACTCATAATTTTAACACAATTTATTTTGCTGATAAACTAAAAAGATAACCAAGGACCGGTTTGATCTAGTTACACCCGTAATCTCTTATTGTTCTTATTTGGTTTTATTATGTAAATAGTTCGCTGTCAGGAGCCCATACTTATACATAATGTAATACCAACTAACAATGTTCTGGGACTTTCTTGTTTAGAATTTCCTGACTTGACAATATGGGCCCTGGCGCGATGACTGTATATATTTTAATGCGATATTATTTCGCCTTAAAAGTACCGAAAATAATAAAATAAATTTGCTAAAATCATTTGTAGAATGCGTGAGATTTTTCGTATCCGGTGCTCCATCGATCATCACTGTATTTTTTATTAGAAATATTAATTATATCGGTGAATGGTTTTTTATAAAATCATAGTTGATTATTCGATGGTTTTAATCAATTTATTGTATCATGTTTATTAAATATAATATTTTAAATAAAGTTTAGGTATAATGACTTCTATACAGAATGGTTTATAGTATATTTTTGGGAAAATTTGGCATGATTACTATTAAATTTATTTTTTTGGTGGAAGTTCTTATTACTAGAATCAATATGCCAATTGTGTTTAAGAATCATGAGATAGTTTCACACTCCAAAGCAAGGTGAGCAGGGAAACATCAAAGTGTTGGATATTGTCAAATTATTTATGTGGGTGTTCTATAGGTACACCTCTGCCAAACCCTTCGAGGAAATAGAGCGTGATGTTATGCTATTTTTATTAAATTATTATTTATTCGGTAGTGGAAACGGTGGTAAATGTATTGATCGATTATGTATGAGCCTAAATGTAAAATAACGGCTTCTATGTATCTCACGATTTTGCGGCCAATGTAGAGACTGTATAAGTAAAATTAAATGTAGCGAATAAATAGAGAAACTCGGACTATAGCTTTTTTGTGATCACACAGCAATCGGAATCAGATAATTTTAATAGAAACTAGCTGACCTGAGAGACGTTGTCCTGTAAAAATTCCAATATGGATTAAAAAAACACTCAGTTTTTCCCCTAATTTTCTGGGTAATTTTTTCCATTTTTTCTTTCCATAAAAATATAATTCGGACTATTACGAACATTTCGCCGAATCAGTACAGCCGTTCTCAAGTGACGCGCTTGCCAGCGAACCGAATTTCATTTTAATTTATATGTATAGATTGCTGAACAATAATTTCGTCCTGTCGCTGCAGTTTCTTATAAGTAGCTGAACGCACCGACATATTGTCCCATCAAATGAGCGCGAATTCGTGATCAAATTAGACACTTAAGACGTCATTGGCAATTGTATTCACAAAGAATATTCGGTTTTGATTTAAAACTTTTTTTTGATATTAGGGAATTATTTATACTTCAAATTATTTTTGTTATATTTGAACTTATTTATTTTTTGACTTGGTTCTATAAATTGTTTGAAAAATGTATTAAATGCTGTGTTTAAATAATAAGTAAATGTGGTGTATTTGGATATAAAGGGTATTTATCGTATAGATGTTGTGCCGGAGTGGTGTTTATATCAGACTTATAGAACGTTCTATGTAGATACATTATATTATACCTGTTTGTGTGTTTGCATGTGTAGGTGGGGGTTTTGTCAGTCTCAAGTAATATTTTGTACATCAAACACTTTCACGATCACAAATAATCAGTTGAAGTTGTCTGAGACACTTATTACATACATACATAAACTCACGCCTTCTTCCCATGCGGGTAAGCAGAAATTACAGAACGCCACCTGCTACGGTCCTTACATACTCCTTTTGCCTCGTTTACGTTCATATATCTGGTCATACACGCACGCCGGTTGCGCGTACGCACCTTTCTGACAAACAGGCACTTACAAGTAATTTACAAATTACACTTCCCAGACAAAACTGCTTCGTTGGTAGCCGCAAGCGCGACTGCTGACTGTTGTGCTAGGATTGAAACCCAGCTAGTGCGGTGTTATTGGGTTTTTTTAAATATTTATGCCCGGTTGATGGCAATGGGCTCGCCCCCTTCCATGGGAGTTAAACATAACTGGCGAAATGTGACTATAGGTAAGGTACTATGAAATAGGCCTGTTACCAAATTTTTTTTGTCCGTCTTGTAGGTTATTAAAAAATATTGGACACGTATTTTTTCTTTTTTGACGTAATCAAAAGATTACGGCGATACATTGAGTTAAAATGTGGCATAACGTCACGCCTTGCTAGATTTAATACTGCGTTGTAACGTAGCGAGCCCCCACTCCCCAACTTTAATGCGTGTTTTCTAAGTTATTTTTGAGAGAGGGCTTGTGGCTAAGTAATAACAGCTGCACGGGTCGATCGATCAGGTTAAGCTACGCTTGCCGCGGTTGGTCCGTGGATGGGTGACCATCTTTACATACCAAGTCCCCTTCGTGCCTCGGAAAGCACGTTAAGCCGTTGGTCCCGGCTGTCATTTGTAGATCTTTGACAGTCGTTACGGGTAGTTAGAAGCCCAAAAAGTCTGACAACCAGTCTTACCAAGGGGTATCGTGTTACCTAGTCACTAGGTTGTGGAGGTCAGATAGGCAGTCGCTCCATGTAAAATACTGGTATTCAGCTGCATTCGGTTAGACTGGAAGCCGACCCCAACATAGTTGGGAAAAGGCTAGGCAGATGATGATGATAAAGCAAAAAATACGTGTCTAATATTTTTTTATTATCTGAAAGACGGACTAAATAGTTTTTTTTTTTTGCCTATCCAACTACTCTAATATAGATACATACACATCTGCTTACCCTCAGGAAATACAAGCGTGATGTTTGTAATTTAATCAATAAAATTAAAAGAAAAAAACCTGTAGCAACACATGCAAACGTTGATTGTATAAGTGTATTAAATATCATGTTTTATAACTATTATATTATCATATTTTATGGAACGTTGATGTGTGGCAAGCGGTTCCCGTGTTCTTCGAGTATTCAATCAAAATATTCTAAGTATCTAGTTGTACTATCTGTATGTTCTTATGTCATCTTTATGTACTTGACAATAAGGTACAATTTTACAAATCAACTACTTCGCTGTTTGTGAAAAAGTCGTATCTGCATAATGCGAGCTCGTCTTTGTGTGTCATCATCGTACGCGCTTGATGATAATTATTATAATTTTATAAGATTGCGTTGCAGATCTATCTATTTATAACCAGTGATTAGTAAAAACTAGAGATATGCCGAACTTCGGTTCAATTTCGCGCGCTTTCTCGAGAGCGACACGTCGTGACTTGTTTACGCATTTACTTCAATTATTGCTAGATGTACCCCGCCCGCACACCGCGTGGCCTAATAAGAAGAACAGATTTTCAAGACTAATAAAAAGAACTGATTTAATTTAAGGGGACGATAGCTGACTTTTAATGATTTTATACTGAAGATGACGTCTAAACGAGTAGTGTTAGTGATTTGGAAAAAATATATGTTAAATTAGAGCATTTTATAAATATTTTAATATAGGCATATTTTTGATTATGTTTATGTTACATTTAATTTGCAAAGTTATGTCTAACGCGGATAAAAAACTGAGAATGACGCAAAATCCATCAAGCATATTTTTCTGAAACTTCACCATTTTAAAGATAATTAAATTACTGATCTTTTAGTACACGTGTTTTATTAAAATACTTTTTGTTTTACGTGTAATAAATTAATAATGCGTCTAATTTGGGACAGCGCTCCTTGATGGCTGAGTCCTATTACTGGCTGGATGTACGACACGTTGCGTGAGACAGAACACGCAAGCTAACCATTCAAGGTCACTGTCATATATCTGCGTCTTAAGGTTTACATTTACAATGTTCCCAACTAAAATAAATGACCATGAGTGAAAAAGACAATTTTATTTTACAGTAATGCTATTCTAATACTATTAAATGTCAGTCAAAATAGTGAAAGTAGGTATTATTTTTCTTGTGCCGAATGTTCGGCATCTGAACCGAATTTCGGCCGAATGCCGAAGTTCGGTTCAAGCTGCCGAAATTCGGTTGAACCGAATTTCGGCCCATCCCTGGTAAAAACTGAAAATCGTCAAAAACTCACGACTGTTTCGTAATAAAATGTTATGAATCTCATGAAAAGCCAAATGTAGTAAGACTAACCCTTGATTGTCCATTCAATAGATTATGCAGTTGCGGACTTTTTCACAATGGCAGTGTTTTCAGCACAATATGTGGCGAGACTTGTAGACATGTCTGGAGCGTGGGTCACGATAATCTATTTAAAAGGGAGACAGAACTAACTTCAAACTTAAGAACACTGTTATTTATCTAGATGTTGTTTTAAAAACATAAGAAATAAAAAAAAAACATTATGTAGATAAACCTAGTGTGGACGGGGGGCCTACCACAAGCTCATAAAGCAGTATTATTTTAATATTACTTCAGTGTGAAAAGAGATGAAGCTCTACAGGACGTATAGCTCCATCTCTTTCTCCCACTGAAGTAAGATTAAAATAATACTGCTTTTGAGCTAGTGGTAGGCCCCCAGGTATAGTTTCTCGGATACATCGTGTTCTCACGCTACAAAAACATTTGTAAGAGAAATAATGCTTTCGTCCGTTAATGTATGTAACAACTTAATCTGTATTCAAAATTGAAGAGTAGATGTCTGCCGCATCCTAACCGAACGTGAATACGAGAAAATCGCTCTCTTTTATATGAATATTACTCGCGCGATTAATCAAGTCGCGTTTGTATCTATACGTCATTATTCATACAAACAATCGCGTCCTCGCGCGTCGATCTTTCAGTTAGGACACGGGGTCAGGCTGTGACCCTGTAGGTATTTAACTGCTATCTTTTTGATCAATTTCTCCTTAGGTCTTGACGAAAGCACTATTCTCTCCGTTCAACCACACCTAAGTATTGTGCCTACAGTTTCATAATCTACTGTTCATCTAACATGGGTATCTGTCGTTGTGATATTGTACTGTGTCTATGCTACTCATGGACTACACGTGGATTAAATACTTTGGCATATTTTAATGTAAAATTTGTTTTATTTTACTTTACATTCCAACCGGTTCAATGTATTTAATAGATTGATGTTGCATAACACGGTCATAAATAAGGCACATGTGACAACCCCTTCCTAGAATTCGATGTGTCATACGCCCGAGAACAAAGTAGGGGAAGCAGGGGTTCAAAGTATCGGGGGTAAGTTGTTCCGTTGCGAATTCGGCAGCCATTTCTGTGACGCTGTGAAGACGTGTTAGGTACTCATTTGTAACATATTCGACGGTACGCAATGGAATGGAAAAATACACATGATCCTCAAAGCGCTCTTCCTACTTTGCTGTGCCCGACATGGTCCACTATGATAGTATCTTTTTAAACCTATCACCTAAGTTCACTTTGTGGAATGCATTAAATATATTGACATGATCGCATTGATGTTCATGGCCTTCCATCACCCATCGGCTACCTATTCGGTGCCCATCGGTGATTTTGAAGAAATGAGTGCATGATGTTGTAGGTCTTGTCACCGCTTCACATTATCAAACTATAGAAAACCGCAGTTTTCGAAAATAAAACAAAACATGAGGTGACAGTTTCTCAGTTCAAAGTTGTCATGGCCTGTCAGAATTGCACTGAAATATTTGTAAATACATAAGAGTACTCGTTTATGTGGTTACATTAGTGGCGGATGTTGTAGTTTATATTATTTTTGTTCTAAATTGATCAAATATGGTAAGTCACTCAAGTATTATTAGTAGGCCGAGATTCACGTTTCCTTATTGAAGTCAGCAAGTAGGAATAGAGTCGCAATTTTCTCAGATAAAGCTGAGCTGCGATGACCAGAATTATAAAAAAAGAAGCCTATTATTCTGTTCCTGCGATAGTAATAAGGTACTTATTAGTAGATTTTAGACTCATCAACACATGAATGATTTCACATCAATGTTAGGTAGGTACCGTGTGCACAATGTTTAAATTATACAAAATAAGGTCTAAAATAGTAAACTGATTCAACAATCTCCCAGCTGTACCAATTGTTTCAGGATGATGAAATAGAAGACATCGTAGGCGATGTGAAGCTCACAGAGTCACAAAAAAGTGTAACTGTTTCGAATGTATACTCAATGGACTTCACGGACAGTGGCTCCGAGAAACACAACTCCTCAGGAATGGATACATACGTGATAGAGTGGGACAGCGAAGAGGACAGTGAATCCTCAGCTCTCCGAGGTAGCACAAGCATCGTCAGCATGAAAGACAAACCTGCCAAACCGGTTCTAATCAACAGACATGCGCAATGTGAAGTTGTGAAGAAAATCAACAGGACTTCTTCCTCCATCATCAACGAATGTACCATATTTTCGCAAGAAATTTTCACCCAGACCAGCAAAACTATCATAGAGTTAGCTGAAATAGACGGCGCAGTCAGAAAACCTGTCGACAGCAACACATTAGAGACGCAAACCTCCCTCATATCAATAACAGAAAACAAAACTGTAGAGTATAGAATAGAAGTATCAGGATCTACACAAAACTTTACTACAAATGAAATGATAGGCGATTGTACAGAAAACACCAATGAAATTTCTTGTCATAAAATATTTCCTACTTCTATCGACGACGGTTCTTCTAAATTCGTGATATCTGACACAGAAAATGATAAATCCGACTGCACCAGTGACAATAGTTCATCCACCAACCCCAAAAAAGAAACTTGGTCTTGCAAGAGAAGCTTGGTAAATCCCGATTCTAACGATAATATATTATTGTGTGAAGATCAAAACGAGTATGAGAACACAAGCGATTTCGATCAATCAGCAGACATCACTGATATAGAAGAAGACTCACTTATGGAACCTAAGCGTACATTTAACAAAAGTGAAAACCAAAGTGATGGTAGAAATACGCCCGTATCTGTTGATGACGACGTAGCCGAACTGTACACTAAGTTGTCTGAAAGCATGGAGTTCCGCACGCACTCGCCTTCTGAACATGAAAGAAAACGTTTCGGATACTTAACTCCTTTGACTGAAGAGTCGGTTGCAAGAAAAGACAGTACAGGCGACGTAACAGCTGGTGCGCCTGCTAACGTTGCGAGTCAAAACGAGGAAGCTGACAAGGATGTGTTATTTACGAATAATGCTGGAATAAAAGTCAAGTTGTTCCCAAATGTAGACAGTAGTAATGAATCTGAGATCTTTAAATTGCCTCCAATACAGAGTAACGCCAATTGTTCAAACAACTTAAATTTTTTATTTAACTTTTCTGACAATAAATTGGTGACCAGGACTGGCACCTTGCCGTGCCTTTATGAAGAACGGAAGGAGAGGAGTTTGGATAGGTGGGAGTTGAGAGGAAACAATCTAGCAGCAGGAGAAAGTGCTCTTATCAGTGGAAGAAGTGGTAAGTTTAAAGTTGGCTATAACTTAGTATTTAAGAAATCGGTCCATTATGAAGAAAAGTTATAAATACACTTATTAGGCAAACGATTTAACATATGGCAATATCAAGGTATCCTGATAACTTACTACCCAGAGCCTGAGAGGGCATCGTACGCGAACGTCCAGCTGCCTCCTATCCATGCGGAGGGATGCGTCACCAGCAACTCCAGCAGAACCGACCACCACGGGTCCATCGTGAACAAGACGGAGAACTCGTCGGAGTCGCCTTGCGCCATCAGCATCAAGGATAAGATCAGAGAACTGAAGTTGAGTCACAAGCCAAGAAAGTCTTGGATCCAATCTAAGAAGTAAGTATCGTAGAACTAATTCATGGATTTAGTCAAAAGATACCTTCACACGTGTGTCACTGCTCTGAAGATTTGGTATTTGACGGAACTCCTTATATCATAGATCGTAGTCTAAAAATATACGATAGCAGTGCGTATTGAACCTGTATGACTCCTACTATGAACTTCCTTTTAAAAAGAGTTTGAACGACACGACCAGCTTTTACGTCTACCAGCAGTTTCTTCCTTTTAGACTCTTTCCTTGTCCCGTAATCTTATAATAATGATTCATGGCAAAATGCCGATTGTTTTGCAATTTTCCGTAAGCTGAAAGAAAACAAAACTTCCCTGTTTCTTTTCCTGTTAAGTAAAGTCAATATGAGTGCATCAATGTTCGCACATTGTACTATCCAGTGTGAAAAGTGAGCAGAGGGTTAATAATTACCTTGTTTTACTAAAGGAGCATATCAGAAAGCAGAAGTGTGTCCCCCAGTTCGGGGTCTCCAGATAGACTGACAGAAGCCACGGAGCGAGGATGTGAACTCCTCTGCGTCGAGCTGCTCAAGAGACTGCGCTCGCATTCGTGGTTAGTGCAAAGAATAATAACAAAGAAACGACAATCACAACCCCTGGCAATTTATCGCCCCTCTCCGACAGCAGTCGGGCTGAACGGCCTTGCCGTGGCATTAGCTCAGCCTAGACTATGATTACCCGTACTTTCAAAACGTGTGCAGGTGTGTTAGTTCGGTTTTGCACACACCAAAAGTGACGGTCAAAATGTTATACTGTTTTCGGTATAAGGGTCAACTTACACCGAAAGAGCGGCGAAGGGCAGCGAAGCGCAGCGACCCGCTCGGTAGAGAAGGCGCCCGTTTATGGAATTCGCTGGAATTCCCGCGGCGCCGCGGCCATTCGCGCGACTCGTTCGAGTTTCTCATGCGATAATAAGTATTATAGTAATGAAAATAAAGTTAAAATTCATATGACACTGAAACTGCGCTCCGCTTCACTGCCCGCTTCGCCGCTCTTTCGGTGTGAGTTGACCCTAACTCTCATTCGCCAAGTGTGCCTCTATAAAGGTGGATTTAGTTAGACCAAACGAGCGAATGCTCATTTCATCCCCACTCCATCAAATTCTTTTGGTGTATGTAAACAGACACAGAGCATTCTTTCGTTGTTCTATATTATTTACTAGCGACCCGCCCCGGCTTCGCACGGGTATAAACCGGGTTATTATACATATAAACCTTCCTCTTCAATCACTCTATCTATTAAAAAAAACGCATCAAAATCCGTTGCGTAGTTTTAAAGATTTAAGCATACATAGGGATATAGGGACAGAGAAAGCGACTTTGTTTTATACTATGTAGTGATAATGCTCGCTCGCTTGATGTAAACGGCGCACGAGCACAGAATAAATATGTAGCAGTGTTATATCTCGGAAGTGACGCTGAAATTTTGAATACGGTCGCTCAGTAGATAAACCTTCCGCGTCTGTGCATAACTGCCGCGCACTCGATACTTTTGCGTACATACACTGTGATTTTGAAACCCGTCGTCGGCCGTTTTCTATGAAGATAGAATACTGTAGTTATTTATACTGTGACACGAGCATGCGAACAGTTGGTCAGTTGCCTAGAGCGTTCTTTCGTGTTTGGACGTGCTCGCTCCTCGAAGCGGTCTCTTCAAAGCGTTCTTGTGTTCTAGCGACTTGACCGATAAATATCTTATTAAATTATCTATTATATAGTCTACTTACGATAGACTACATTATCCAGTCTCTTTTTAATTAAATTCGTCACCCACCAACGTCTCTTCCTTCTCTTTTTAGTAATTGAGATAGAATGATAAATGCAGAACTTGCAATTACAATATCAGTCATGTCAGATATAGTGTACCTAGCTCAAGTAAGTCGACCGAATCTGCTCTTCATCTAGTAGTCAGTCAGATAGAGGACGCGATTCATCAAAAAGGCACCTGCCTGGGCATTTTCATAGATATCGAAGGAGCCTTCGACAAACCAACTTCTCCAGCATCAGCAGCGCCCTCTCCAGACATGGAGTAGAACAGACACTTACAGACTGGATTACAAACATGTTAAGCAAACGAGTGGTTCGCCTTGAGGGTGAGCGGCAGTTGGCCATGATAGCCAGAGGCTGCCCCCAGGGAGGGGTTCTGTCCCCCCTTCTATGGAATCTGGTAATTAATGACCTCATTACCAAACTCAATGCCAACCGCTATTACACAATAGAGTATGCAGATGACCTCGCAATCCTTGTATCGGGGAAGGTGACGGGTACGATCTGTAACCTCATTCAGCAAGCACTACGTATCGTAGAAAGTTGGTGCAGGGAATTTGAACTGTCAGTGAACCCCATTAAAACTGAACTAGTCATGTTTACCCAAAAACGAGCATTAGGCCCTTTCTGCCTACCCAAACTGTTCGATACAGAACTTCAGTTGGCCAACGAGGTCAAGTACCTCGGGGTCATTCTAGACAGTAAGTTAAACTGGAGTAGTCATGTAGACAATAAGCTAAATAGGGCCTACATTACCTTCTGGCAGTGCAGGAGAATGATAGGTAAGAAGTGGGGCTATCCCCCCAAAATCATACTGTGACCTGTACACAGCAGTGATCCGCCCCATGATCGCGTACGGGGCCGTGGTTTGGTGGCCCCGCACTCAGCTGGTTACAGCAACAAATTACAACGCATGCAAAGACTAGCCTGCGTGGCGACCACAGGCTGCATGAGGACTACTCCGACTGCAGCAATCGAAACCATGCTGGGACTGCCCCACTCCACCTACACCACCTGCATACAGCAGGAAGCGACAATGGCGGCGGTGCGTCTTATGCAATTGATCTCTGGGCTAAGAGAGTCACACAACACACCGCGCTGCTTGAGGGACTCAATAATGAGTTCCCTATTACGAAAGCCGTAAATGACCGGGTACCCAAACTATTTATTTTCGATAAAAAATACAGAATCCAACTCCACGAGGACCGCAGATGCGAGGGTTTGCGCCCCGCAGAGCTGCGAATCTTCACCGACGGATCCAAAACAGGTAGTGGCACAGGTGCTGGAATCTTCTCGGAGGACCTCAACATACACATAGCCACACCATTGGGTGTCCATAACACAGTGTTCCAGGCCGAATGCATGGGTATATCTCTTGCCGCTTCAGCCATCATGGCCAGGGAAGTTAAGGACCACTCGATACGAATACTCTCAGACAGCATGGCTGTTCTGCAAGCGCTGGGTCAAAGGACACAGCGGTTCGCGGGGCAATGACGCAGCCGACGAACTTGCCAGAAGAGGGTCGAGCATGGCACCAGTGGGGCTTGAACCCATCACGCCACTCCCCTTCGGGTACCTACGCACGCTGGTAAGGAAACGAACCAGGGAACAACATCACAAACTATGGGTGGACCACGGTGAGTGCAGGCAGGCCAAGGAGGCTCGCAATCAACGGCCGCCTCACGAAATAGGTTCTCCGATTAACAAATCAGCAGCTGCGCACAGTTACAGCTACCTTAACTGGCCATGGGTAAACACCTCTTTGTCATAGGAGTCACAGACAGTCCGCTGTGCAGAGCCTGCATGGAGGACGGCGAGACAGCAGCTCATGTGCCGTTAAACTGCCCCGTGGTCACCCTACATGAGATTGTCAATGACACCAAGGCGTTGCTGGCCTTCTTTGAGGAGCTGGGGTGGATCGAATAACAGATTTTCCCACCCGTACGCAAAATACGCGCTTTGACGTGGAGTTGCGGATACCAGCCCGTATTACCTATTACCTAGTGTACCTAGTCTACAACCGTCCACAGACACTTGACGAATGAGCAATGAGCACTTGTTCGCCTGATCGAACAACTCTAAAGCATGGGCAGGTTGTCCTCTATTATATGGCAGTACTTGAAATATTTTTGTTTACTGTACCTGTTTCAATCTCTATGTTAATTAATATAATTGGTATTACCGTTTTAATTAACAATAAACAATGTGCAAGAAGATGAAAATGATTAATGAACTATCGTCTACACCAAGACCAACAAACAACGACGCTCTGTACTCTTGTTCTAGCTCTGTAGCTCGATATTCTTTTGATCTAAATCCACCTTTACGTGCGATAACGAACTTCGTTCAAAAACATTTTTAAAGAAGTAAAGTAACACTATGACTAAACAGAGAACAGAGTTCAGTGGTGGCCCAGTGGTTACGGCCGACTACTAGTTATAGGTGCTTTACTTTTGAGTAAATAATTGCATAACCACTGCTCTTAAAAACGGTGAAGAAAAACATCGTGAGGAAACCGGCATGTCCTAGAACCAAAAATTCGAAGACATGTGACATCTACCAACCCGCACTGGGCCCGCGTGGTAGACTACAGCCCACTCCCTCTCGAAGAGAGGAGGCCTGTGTCGGCAGTGGGAACATTATAGGCTGATTATAAATGACTAAACTGCTATTTGTCCACAGGTTTGAAATAGCAGACGCGTTGGACGATCTCCCTCGTGTTTTGGACAAGTTTTGGGGCGTTATAGCGGAACATAGAATTGCAGACCTTATAAGACAAGTAGACATTGTTTCTCGTATTCTCTTTTGTTTATACACAGGTCAAGAGTTTTGCAAATCTACAGATGTTAATAGATGAATCATGAAGTCAGATATTATTGCCGAGCTGTCCATAGCCATAATATTTAAGCTCGTGACTGTACAGTCAAACGCAAGTCACTGGGAAGTGAACTGTGAAAACCGCTCTTACTACTACGATATAGAGGCGCTGTTGACATCAAATTGTTGCGATGGATGTGAGGTTAACTGTATCAAGTATTTCTCGGAAACTGATATATTAGGCAAACAATCGATTTGCACATAAATCACAAGTTAGTGAGCACTTGCGCGATCACCACAGTCTCGGCCAGTTTCCTTAGATGACTTTCTGTCTTTACTGTCAATTCAAACACGAGAATATGCATTATTTTATATCGTAAAGCTTTCGTAAGACCGCTTTCACATTAAGGCGACTTTAGCAGCGCGACAGTCACGCGGCAGACACGGGACTGTCGCGCAGTCAGAATTTCATATGATAAACAGAAGCGTGGCGGTAGCGCGCGTCCGGCGCGGCCGCCGCTTTCGCTCAATCACCGATGAGCCAGTGTTGCAAGTGTCGGAATACAAACTCAATTTGATTTGATTATCATTTTTGGTTAATTAATTTAAACATGTCTGTTCTTTTTCCCTTCGTCAATAAATAATTTGTTTAGAGTTTGAAAATTGACCATTGTAATGTTAATTAGATTTAATTCGGGGCGAGAGCCTGGTGATCCGCAACACAGGATTTCCTAGTATGGACGCCAGCCTCTCGCAAAGGATCATGTTTTAAGCATTTTTGTCACAACGCTATATTTCTTATCTCTATGTTTATAACTATATGAACCTTTGTGAACAGAGAAACAAAGATTATTACTATTAATTGTAGAAAAAAAAAAATGTTGAAATATAATTATAGCTATACAAGTAAACCAAGTTATTATTATTACCTGCCCCAACAGCAAGCGCACGTGATTAGGTATAGTCCATTTTTGAAATGAAGTGCGCCACAATGATTTAAACTGTGGCGCGGCAGCCGCGCTGCTAACGCGCGGCTGTTCTTATAATGTGAAGGCATTTGCTTCTGCCGCGCTACTGTCGCGCTGCTAACGTCCTAATGTGAAAGCGGCCTACAGCTGTGTGTCCAGAGAAAGCGGTGCGTCCGTAAAGAAAGTGTTTTTTAACACTGTCATGTCGAACACCCACCGTCATTTTGCGACCGCTATATTGCGTAACAGCTTTTTCAGGAAACAAAACCTTAATCGTTGGTTTTTTTATGAAGGTGACCGGACACGTAGAGTCTCCGAGAACACAAGTGGCGCGAGCCGCATGCAACACTCTCGCTATGATACTCAAGAATACCAACTACACAAAAAAACCGGTAGGTGTTGTTTTAATCTATAGTTTTATTTAAAACCGGTCAATATTAGCTATGTACAGTCGAACAAGCTATTTGGTTTACAGGCAAATTTATTCATCTTTTCACAACTATGCCAATTTCCAGTTTTATTGTGTGCATAATAAAATGAAATTAAATTAAATCTTTTATTGCCAGATATAAAATCCACACACAAGTTACAATAAATACTCACATAGATAACGTAATAAATATTAATTAACATAAATATTACACATCCACATTACACACACACACATTGGTCTAAGTAATCGGCGTGTGGTAAGACTGCCACCTTTTATGTAAGGAGATTTGGTTTCATTCTCGTACCGCGGTCACCAAACAATTGGCCGATCGATGTATGGCGGTGCGTGCGGCGGTCGACCGGCTCCTTAGCAGCGCCTGCCAGCAGAGCGCGGCCCGCACAGAACATGACGCTCGCGCTGCACCACCGAAGTAGTCGAAACATAGCTCACCACGCGTCGTTGTACTGCACTCGCATGTCGCTCAGTGCCGCCTTGGTGTAATTTGTCCACAATAATAAACTAATAACTTTTTAAGCTGAGTGATGTACAAAAACTGACTACTCAGCATACTCACAGAATTGTTTTTAAAAAGTAGTTGCAAGGCAGCTGCCTGTAAACTTAATAACTTGTTTGACTGTACTTGTAGTTACATGTAACGCCTGAAACCAATTAAATAATGAATGCCAGTAAAAGTGGAGAGAAGACGTCGTGGCGGCATCTACAAATAGACGTCACGCGATATCCTTAAAAAAAAATTGCGTAAAAATTACGGAAATACCGGAGTAAGCTTCTTTTACTTTTGAAAGTATTTACTTTATGAAGTCGACGCCATAAAATTTCTAGGAATTATTATTGACTCTAAATTGAACTGGAAGGCCCACATCGAATACCTAAGTAAACGGCTGAGCTCCTCTGCGTACGCCTTATATAAACTGGCCCCAGAGCTAAACACAGACGCATTAGTAACAGCTTATCATAGTCTATACTCCGTTTGAAATAAGATTAGACATTTAACTAAACCTTTTTTACAGTCCGTTCAACCGATTTTGACTTCCATTGCGTTGGTGGCATGACTAATGGCAGCTGCAGTAAACAGTTGGTTTGTAACCACTTTTTTTGCTTTTAATGCCATCCTTATGCCTACGGTATAGAAGTCAAAATCGGTTGAACAGACTGTAAAAAAGGTTTGTTTAAATGTCTAATCTTATTTCAAACGGAGTATAGTAGCATCGTTATTGCGCTACGGTATTATATTTTGGGGGAATTCCACAGACAAAGAAATTGCATTTAAGGCCCAAAAGAGATGCATTCGTGTTATGTTTAATTTGAAATCGACCGACACCTGTATGCCATTATTTAAAAAACACAAATTACTAACCCTACCATCTTTGTATATTTTTGAAATTGCGACATTTTTTAGGGTAAATCAATCTCTATTTCCACGACTAGCTGACGCATCCCCCGTAACAGACGTGACAAAAATCAACTGTTTGCGCATACATCAAAGATGGCATTAATGGGAAAAGCATGTTCTGTATGGCTCCAAAAATGTATAATAAAATACCACAGTCATATAAAGCATTGCCGGTGAATTTGTTTAAAAAAAGATTTGAGATTTATTAACGGACAAGTGTTATTATAATATAAGTGACTTTTTTAATGACACTACCATACTTGGATTAAAGTGCCTTTAGAATTTAGTTTTATTTTGTAATTTAGTTTTTTTATGTTATTTATTTTTTGTAAATTTTATAAATTTGTATGCCATACGGGTGAAACATGTACGGACGAAATATTAATATTGTGACATCCTACATGCTTAATTTGCATGTATACGCATGTTTAGACAAATAAAATTATCTTTATCTTTATCCACTCCACAATCACACCGGTGTTTATTAGGACTTCTACGAAGCCGTGACGATCCTGTTGATCAAGACTGGTAGCTTCAGTCGCCCGGTCAGACGAGCCGCCAACGTGGCATTAGATGACATCGTCTGCAACGTAGACTTAAGCCACTCAGTCACTGCCCTATGTATCCACGGCTCTTGGTGAGTTAACTAATCATGGACGAAAATACACAAAAAAGAGAAAGTTTAGTTCTCGTTGCATGTAGTCGGTAGCGTGTAGCCCGTAGCGTATAGCCCGTAGCGTGTAACCCGTAGCGTGTAGTCCGTAGCGTGTAGCCAGTAGTGTGTAACGTGTTGCCAGTAGCGTATAGCCCGTAAAGTGTAGCCCGTAGCTCGTAGCGCTTTGCCCGTAGAGTGTAACCTGTAGCATGTAGCCAGTAGTGTGTATCCCTTAGTGTATAGCGTGTTGCCAGTAGCATGTAGCCCGTAGAGTATAGCCAGTAGAGTGTAACCTGTAGCCTGTAGCCCGAAGCGTGTAGCCCGTTTCGTGTAGCCTGTAACGGGTAGACAGTAGCGTGTAGCCCGTAGCGTGTAAATCGTAGCGTGCAGTTCGTAAGCCTTAGCACCGTAGCTTTCCATGAGGTTACTAAAATAGCCATATTATTCCAGACAAAGGAAAAACAACATAAAAAAAGGAAGTTTAAGTTTCGTAGACTCTCGTAGCGCCTAGCTCGTAACTCTTCTATGGGGTGACTAAAATAGCTATAACTTTACAAAAAAGCCACAAAATAGAATTATGATATTTGATTTTAGTAGCATGTAGCGCGTAGCACGTAACCCGTAGCCCGTAGCTCTTCTATGAGATGACTAAAATAGCTATGATTTTTCAAAAGTGGACAAAACCGTCACAATAAGAAAAGGATTAGTTCTCATAGACTTTCGTAGCATGTAGTGCATAGCACATAACTCGTAGCCCGTGGCTCTTTTATGAGGTGACAAAAATAGCCTTGATTTTACTGGTCTGAAACAGGTATTACAAAAACTTTACAAAAAAATAAAGTTTCGCTCTCGTAGACTCTTGTAGCATGTAGCACGTAACTCGTAGCCCGTGGCTCTTTTATGTGGTAACTAAAATAACCTTGATTTTACTGGTCTGCAAAAGGTATTAATATAAAACGTGCCCAAAAAAGAAAGTTAGTTCTCGTAGACTCTCGTAGCATGTAGCTCGTAGTGCGTAGCCCGTAGCCCTTCTACGAGGTGACTAAAATAGCCATGATTTTTGAGACAAAGGTGGATGAAAACGTCACAAAAAAAAAAGTCCGATGCTCGTAGACCGTAACCCGTAGCCCGTAGCCCTTCTATGAAGTTATTATTCCTGACAGTATATTATCATTTTGTTTCATAATGGGCTGAACTGTCGCTTGGACTTTACGTTCACAGTATTAGTGCACAGTCGATGTATTTTTCTGTAATGCGTGCTTTGTTTATGTATTTTAGACATCAGTCTTCTTCTTCCTTCTACTTCTTTATTAGTTGTTATCTCGGGAGTCTCCTTTCTAGCAATATCATCGTTAATACAGTCTCTATCGTTTCCTTGATCTTCCACATCTCTTTAGACAGGGACCGCGGAAGTACTCCATGACGGGGGAGCAAACTTCTTTGGTCACCCCTTCCAAAAACGAAGTACCTACTCCATGACGGGGGGGGGCAAACTTTTTTGGTCACCCCCTTCCAAAAACGAAGTACCTACTCTACTCCATGACGGGGGAGCAAGGCAAACTTCTTTGGTCACCCCCTTCCAAAAACGATTTCATAATACTTTAAATTCCGTCAAAACAATCGCCACGCGGACCGTCGCGTCGGCCGACGTGACCGGGAGCGAGACAGAAGATGTATGTTATATCTCTCTCTCCATTTGCAAGCCGTGCGCCAGCGCCGCCACACTGTCTTGATTGTGTCTGCTTACGCCGCATAAAGAATATTCTTATGCTCTACTCTCTCCGACAATTTTTCTTACGTACCACACGGCTACACATCAAACTATATTATATTTTTCCAGTTTATGCTGATCTCGCATTGCATAGGATTTCCGTACAATGCAAGGTCAGCTTATGCTGGAAATTTATAGCTTGATGTGTAGCCGTGTGTATATGCGTTTTTTCAATAAAAAAAAACAAAACTCTGTGAAGGATAGCACAAGTAGTAAAATTGGAGGGGGCACGGCCCCCCCTCCGTTTGATTTTACGTGGAGCAGTTATGGCCCTCTCTGCCACACCCATTCATACTCAAATTTTTCCTCACAGCTAGATAATTATTTCATGAAAAATTCGTTTTTTTTTTCTCTCTAACCTCATTATTTTTCCGTCCCGCCAGTCACAAGAGCCCGCTAGTGAGGTGCGCGTCAGCTCGCCTGCTAGTGGTGTGCTGCGCGCTGGGGAGCGGGGGGCGGGAACTGCTGCGCGCGCGCCCGCCCACCGCCGCGTGCGCACGCAAGCACGCACTGCGCTCACTAGCCGCGCTGCTCGACGATAAGAGCACCGACGCCAGGTATGGTGAGGAATTAAGACTGAAGCATAACAACACTTAACGTTTTAACGTCACAGCGAAGCAGTGGGCTGCTTCGCTGTGTCCGACAATCAACATGTTCTCAAATAATTTTAAGTACCACTTAAGTATTATCACATTATGGAAAGCAATATACGATTGAGTATTATAACGCCTGCATTCCCCGAAATTATAGGCAGAAGTAAGTAAGTACAGCATTTCAGCAGTTATTTTTAAGTGCCATGTAATTGGTCGCGGGCCTGGCTCAAATCCAGACTCCTGGCTGGTAGAAATGCCTGATGGAAAAACCCAAAAACACTTTGACTGACCTGGGAAATACGCACATAGTGATGTTTATTTCTAAAGAAATCACTTCCAGCATACCTGCGATAGGAGAATAGATAGAAAGAGATGAAAATAAAATCGCGGCGGGATGTTATCGTGCACTAAATTTTCAACTCTCGGTGATAAGCCGAGCGTTGCAAATCCAACGCCCTGCGACGCACTCTCATCCCAGCGCGTTGAAAAACACACTGTTGGATTTTCAACTCTTGGCGCTAGACAGAGCGTTGAAAATCAAGTGCACGAAAAAAAATCGTCGCGATTTTATTACGTCCGTGCGAATGTGGGCTAAGAGTAAAGAGAAAATAAAATCTTTATATATATAATTCTTCTGTGAGTGTGTATGTCACTGAACTCCTCCTAAACGGCTGAACCGATTTTGATGAAATTTTTGGTGTGTGTTCAAGGGGATCTGGGAATGGTTTAGATTCACAATTGGACCCGGTAGGTGGCGCTGTTCGGACAGGACAACGTCTGTCGGGGCCGCTAGTATATACATAAAACCAAAAAGATATTCACTTATTTAAGTACTTCATACAATACTTTTAGACATCATCCAGACGGGTGGTATGTTTGTATGTAAAACATACAAACCATCAGCATGATGCCTAAAAAGTCTTCAGCAACAGTTTTCTTCGTAGAAAGTACGCTGAACGTTTATACTCGATGCTGCGTCCACTGTCAAACTTCGAGGCGTATTACCTGACGGACGTAGACCTGGACCTGGCATCCCGACAGATGAAGAAGTACGACCAGCTGCTGCTGTGCGGCCCGCCGTCCAGCAGATGACGTCATGCGACAGTGACGATGTAACGTTGAGAAGTACGCTCGGGTCACTTCGCCTGTGACGAGTCGGGATCGGTACCTACCAGTGGTGTTCAACCAACATTCTATCTTCGATATTTATAGTTAAATTTGATATCCCCACATTTTTCAGCTTTCTTAAATGCTGTTTTTCTTAACATTACCAAATTAATTTGCGAGTAATTTAATCAAGGAAAGTATATTTTAATTTTGATTGAAAGAGGATAATGTATTCCGAATCTTTTAGTGCTTTTCTGATTTTCAAAAATATTAATACTAATAATTCATAAAAAAATACTACAGGAAAATACTTCAAAAAATAAATATGAATGTTTATTTAAAACACTGCAAACTGATGTTATTTGTGCACTGCGAGACGGATTGGTATTCAGTAAAGATATCATGGTTGCTTTCATCTGATTTAGCGGCCATCACACTCTCGGAGCAGTTTTGAGAACCCTCGGAATTTAAAAACAGATATTTATTTGGATTGATTCCTCTCCTACTTTATCATCAGCAGTTTCTCATTTTATTGCTTTCGAAAATCTGTATCGGTGATCTTGGGTTTTATCAGAGCACCTTATTTATTTTGAATCTGTAAACCGGTAAACAGGTAAACCGTAAAGACAGACCATTATTTTTCCTGAGTACCAGCCAGCCCGTCTCAGCCAGACAACTTCAATTGATAACTTACTAAAACTGTAGTTCTATAGAAACTAAAACAAAATTTGTTTTCGTTGTGAAAGTGTCGATGTCAATACCCATAGTTTTGTAAATATATTGTATTTACATTATATGTCGTGCCTGTTTTTGTAAACATTTTAATCTGTGTCGGTTGTTAATTAGTTTATCATTGTGAATTTGTACACTGTGACTGTGATCTTAAAATAAGTATGACATTCAGATTTATAGTAAAGCGTGTAGATTATGTGCAGAGTTTTATTTTAGAGACGAGTTTTTCCCCCCCTTGCAACAAAAAATGCCAAAAGTTCGTTTCTTAAATAAAAGTCGGTTCTGGTTTAACTAAACACCAGGGTTGTAACAGATATCGTATAACGGATGAGGATGCGGATGAAGATATCGAGATAATCGGGTTTGAGAATGCGGATGAGGATATGGATATTGGAAAATTCCGTATTGAGGATGCGGATGAGGGTGCGGATGCAGATGTCGTATGAAAAATAGCCCTTTTTTTGACACCTGACACCACATCATGCCACCACTGTCACGTGCGGCCGATCGTCTGTCATAGGACCGGGGACACTGCGAATTCAGGCAATAGGAACGCGTCACTCAAACTCCGGCCCGCACATTTAGCTCGGAGCGAGTTTAAAATAATTCACTATTTGAGCGAACAACGTAGGTAGGGTCACATCCCCATAGAAATTATGAGGATGCGGAGCTTTTAAAATCAAAACTTGATGAGGAAGCGGATGTTTTGCGGATATTAAAATTTATGTGGATGCTCCGCAGTTGCGGGTGCGGATACGGATATCCGTTACATCCCTGCTAAACACATGGAAATCATAATGTGTAAAAAAACCAGGCAGCGGCGGATTTTCCCTAAGGCCAAAGAGGCCCGGGCCTAGGGCGGCCAGATATAAGAGCCGGCCAACCTGCGCCTGCGGCTGGCAATATCTCAGCTCAGTAAAAAAATCATAACCCTTCTTTTTGCTTCGCCGTAGTCGGGTAATAATAGAACTATGACGATTAAGGGCAGGCGCGCACGTGCCTTGTAGCCAATAGCCAACAAATAATGTAACATTTTCAAGCTCGCTTCGGTCGCTCTTGTATTCTAGTTTAATTCATCATCATCATCATCAGCCTATAAATGTTCCCACTGCTGGGACACAGGCCTCTCTGTGAGAGGGAGTGGGCCGTAATCCACCACGCGGGCCCAGTGCGGGTTGGTAGATGTCACATGTCTTCGAATTTTCGGTTCTAGGACATGCCGGTTTCCTCACGATGTTTTCCTTCACCGTTTTGAGAGCAGTGGTGATGAAATAATTTACACAAAGTAAAGCGCCTGTCTGGGTTCGAACCTACGACCTACAACTCGTAAGTCGCGGCCGTTACCACTGGGCCACCACTGCTAGTTTAATTAGATTAGGTTATTAGCTTGTCTGCATAAGTTATTTCTTGTATGAATGTTTGAATGAACAAACGAAAACCTAACATATACCTACGAGGTGAAGTACAAAACTTATCGAGCTCAATTCGTGGAGCTGAAGATGTATCCCCCCGAAAATTGTATCTGTTTATTTATTACTATAACACTTTAAATCTATCTTTACAGGTTGATAAATTTCTATACTTACTGGTCACTAAATTAAAGAAAAACTACAAAACTATTACATTCTTAACTAAATTCACAATAAACTAAACAAACATAACACCTTAATTATAACATAACACCCTAGAGGTCGCCAAAGTAAAGTCGTTCAGAGAACAAGAAAACAAGTCAATTTTATCAGCTACCTTGTTGAGCGTGCACAGCGCGCGCGTCAGCGGTGCGCGCTGAAGCAGATTGGTGCGCGCGGTCGGCACTATAGGGCAATCTAAGATAAGTTTTTAACCAGTGCGCAAACTTTAACACATGACTTTTACTATGGGACCAAACTAGAAATCACGAAAAAAAAATGAACAGCTGATTATTTTTTTTTCGTGATTACAGGTTTGGTCCTGTAGTAAGCGTAGTTTGCGCACTGGTTTTTTTTTTTCTGAATAGGTATAAACCACTAACGTCTAGGTAGTACTAAACGGCCTAGGGCAGCCGAGACTGCAAGTCCGCCTCTGAAAATAACTGACACATCATTTTATAATCGAACGCATCATTTAAGTTTCCAGAACGCTACGTGCGTCCATAATTTATTATAATAAAAGAGGGCACGTGTAATGTACCGGCGTACCTACTCGTACGTCCCTAGCTACTCGGTCGGACGTTACACAATATACACCCCGCGCATTACCGAGCAAGCGAGTACACAACGTACGACACACGGCTTGGACGTCCACGACCTCTGTGTGCGTGCTGTGTACTAGCACACACGATCAGGGCTGGCCAGAACAGGCCTGTGTCCAAAAATATTTATCTTGTCCGTCTTCTAGACTATTAAAAAATATTAAAACACGTATTTTTTCTTTTTTGACGTAATCAAAATATTACGGCGATACATTGAGTTAAAATGTGGCATGACGTCACGCCTTGCTAGATTTAATACTGCGTTGTGACGTAGCGAGCCCCCACTCCCCAACTTTAATGCGTGTTTTTAAGTTATTTTTGATTAATATGATAAAGCAAAAAATACGTGTCTAATATGTTTTTTATTATCTGAAAGACGAATTAAATAGAATTTCTTTTTTTTTACTTAGGCAACTACCGTATTGAAGTTGAAATTGTATTTCAACATAATTATGTATAGCCAGCCCTCCTTATCGATTTCAATAACGGGAACTTTTTGTACTTATAATTCCTAGCTTATTGCCTAGCTAGACTCTTTAAAATGCCCAAATTTAAAGTTTATTCCAGAAATTCCCACCGACAGATCCCTACCAGTGGGGATTGTTATTTTTATCCAGAAAAAGGTTAGGTTAGATTAAAACTGTGACCCCCTACCCACGAGTCGAGCGAGCGAAGCGAGCGGTGCCGCAGCAGCGGCCGGCGACTGTCAAAAACGACTAGAATATTAGAAAAAAAGGCTGAGTTTATTTAACTAGTGGGGATTTCTGGAAAAAGAAATAACAATCCCCACTGGTGGGGATTTGTAGGTGGGGATTTCTGAAATAAACCAAATTTTGTTTTAAATACCCGGTCACAACGAATACAATAGCGTTGGCCGGCAGAGTTAAGAGGTCACAAGAATAAATTTAGTCTTGTGCTTAGGTGTCTCCTAAAGTATTTAAAAAATTTGTAGACAGTAGAGCGCCAAGATGACCTATGTGAAGCGAGCTTCTCCCAACCTGTTGGGTATGTATTATGTACCTAGTAATGTGGAGTCTAATTTACCACTCTTTTGTGTCCTCTTTATGAGTAGGTAGCCTCTATGTAGGTAAGCAGAGTGTGGAACTGGACTGGTCTACTGTGCTATATTTTCTATACAGAGTGGTATTTTCTATACATCGCGTTGAAATTGTTCATCGGTAAAAAAAACAGTGTCACTCCGGGAGTGCCGACAGAAATGAAATCTTGAAAAAAAATTGGAACCGCGGTAATCAACGCGTTGATGTCTTTTTAATGGTCAAAACCTGGTGTCGTCACAGTGTCGCGAAATCAATAGTTTAGTCCCATCTCAAAAATGCCCAACGCGCCTAAAGAAGTTTTCACTTAAAAAAATCTGCTGTTTCATTGAAAATTGCAATACCTACGTGGTCAAAATGTATGGAACAGCTGATTTAGGGGGTTCAGAATGATGTACTAAATCTATGGTAAGAGTTTTCGCGTCGATGTCCCTGCCACCCTGTATCTTAATTAAATAAATGAGGTATTTTTATTTTCAATGTGCTTTATAAAAGTATTTTGCCCAGCCCTGGCAACAACAGTTGTGTGTGTACAGACCCCGCCAGTGCAGGCGCACTGGCCCGGTACACCCGCACCACAACCAAGGCTTAACTGAGTAATGTATAATATTATGTTCTATTGATAACTTTCTACGTGTTTACAGATTACGGTTGTAGAATTAAAATTAAACAAAGCGGCTTATCTTATAATGTGATCTGACCTGGTGATCTTGACGTAAGTGCGCCAAGATATGCGTCCACAACATCTGTTAATAGCATAGTGGAGAACATGCCACAATTGAACAGGTCATTTGGATTATAAGTGACTAATTAATGTTATTTTGCTTGCTTTTTAACCGACTTCAAAAAAAGGAGGAGGCACTCAGATCGTCGATTTTTTTTTTTTGTGTTTTCCCCTTTTACTCGAAGACGGCTGGACCGGTTTGAAAAAATCTTTTTTGTTTATCTGATGATGGGATCTTCAGTAATCGAGGAACTCTTAAAATATTATAGGCACATCTATAGTGATTTGGGTATTTTTGATGAGCAGTTGACATAAGGCTATTGTAACTTAGATAAATTACAAACCAACCCAATATTTTTTTTTTTTTTTTTTAATAAAAAATACATCTGTCTTTCAAACTACAAAGTGCAAAATAACTTTAATTTCGGCAGTCGGTGTCTTCGGATCAATATTTTAGTTTTTTGACACCGACTTTCGTTTTATTTTTACTAAATTATTGGGTCAAATACCCGATGGACATTAGGGGCAACAACTTGTTTTCTTACCTTAGGAGCCTCATTGACTCAATGCATTGCCTAGTGGTCTCTCTGTGTAGTGACTCTCCTAGCATTTTTGTTTCCAATGACAGTGCTACATCAAACTTCCAAACAGTGGAGAACACCAAGACACCTGTGGCACAAGAATAAAAAACGAGCAGAAGGCAAGCTTCCTAACAGAGTTCAAAATTCTTACCTACTTTCATAGGGCTGTCACTCGGTTATTACAGATTAAAAAACCGGGTAAGTGCGAGTCGAGATTCGGCGATGAGCACAGACGGACCGACGGATGGATGGACGGATGGACAGCTGGACAGACGGACAGACGAACGGACACGCACTGTGACTGAGGTGATCCCGTGAGTTTTCCGTTTTCCAATTACGGTACCGAACCGGTAATTATTTTAACAGTTTGTTTAAAATTAAGTAATACCTATTTAATTAAATCATACTGTGAAATAATTATACACACAATGCGTGCATCGTTGTTGAACTGAGACCCTCCCATTTTTGAAGTCGGGTAATAAAATGAGCAGTGGTGGCCCAGTGGTAACGGTCACGACTTACGAGTCTAGGGTTCGAACCCAAGCAGGCACTTTATATAAATTATTTCATTACCACTGCTCTCAAAACGGTAAAGAAAAACATCGTGAGGAAACCGGCATGTCCTAGAACCAATAATTCGAAAACATATGACATCCACCAACCCGCACTGAGCCCGCTTGGTGGATTACGGCCCACTCGCTCTCACAGAAAGAGGAGGGCTATTTCCCAACAGTAGGAACATTATACCTAGGCTGATTAAGCTTATATGCTAATAAAACACGATAGTAAAGTATGTAAGTAATTATTTATACTGTCAAATAGTTATACATACATAGATGCATACGTTGCTTGCTTTTTTTGAAGTTGGTTACTTATTAAAATACCGTGACTTATAGACGGACGGACAGACGGACATGGCGAAACTATAAAGTTTCCTTTCTGGTTTTACTATTTCACGAACGTAAGTGGTACCTACAAACCTACTAAAACAAAAATACGAAACAAATAGGAGACAAACAATAACTCGCTAATATAGGCGGTAAACCATAAGATTAATAAATAATAATTCATATGGGAAAACTTTATGGCCATCTTTATTTAGGATACTACCTATCTCGTAACTACATAATTCTGCAATAAGCATTAAAAATGAGTAGGTATGGGTAGATATAGATAATAACCTGACAAAATCCTTTGGATAAAAAAAAAACCTTGCTTTTCCTACTATTATTGATACACACAGTACTTACAACAATTTGCCATTTTTATTAACCTAAATGTCCGCGTCACTCGTACCGCTCTGGCACACGGCGCGCGGCGTACCCCTGAACGTTGGCTTCCGAATGAGCCGGCTCAAACCAGTTTGCCTCTAGCGGGCGCCGGTGCACCCCCCGCGCGCCTTGTCTGTGACACTGCACGCACACAAAGCTGTGCGTGTAGTAGTGATCTCGCGCAAAGCGTTAGTATGAAGCTTGCAGTCTGTTCCTTTTTTAGTCTTGTGCCTGTGGTCTATATACTATTATTGTGTCACAACACAAACTCCTTGTAATCAAGTCTCATCCCCTTTTTTAAGTGAAAACTTCTTTAGGCGCGTTGGGTATTTTTGAGATGGGACTAAACCATTGATTTCGCGACACTGTCACGCAATTTACCGACACCGTGGAGTAAAAGACATCAACGCGTTGATTACCGCGATGCCGATTTTTTTCCAAGTTTTCACTTCTGTCGGCACTCTCAGAGTGTCACTGTTTTTTTTTTTCAACCTGTTTTGTCCCATGGCTGGGCAAAGATCTCCCCACAGCTTTCTACAGCCAATCTCATATTAACGTTTTGATCAAAGTAATATGATTGAGAAACTATGTACGTAAGTATGATAAACTAGCTGCACCCCGCGGTTTCACTCGCATAAGTCTCGATACCGTAAGAATATCTGGATAAAAAGTATCCTATGTCTTAACCCAGGTCATGGTCTACCCATGTGCCAAATTTTATCCAAATCCGTTCATCTGTTTTAGCGTGAAGCGAAACAAACCAACAAACTCACTTTCATATTTATAATTAAGTTAGAAAGTTAGGATTGCTGAATCTACACATGGGTTGTGACATAATTATTATTATGATCATCTCAATTTATCTCATAGAGTTGAGGCTTTATTACGTACTAGCTTCTGCCCGCGACTTCGTTCGCGTAGAAGTCGTAAGACGTAAAACAACAATAACAGCCACATTTTTTATAAAACTTCCCTGTATACTACGTTTGTAGTTTTTTTTCTCAGCAGCTAAAATATACAGAGTCAGGACTGGTGATTTGGGAGCAAGCGACGTACAGTTGTCCGTGTGAGAAGCAGCTTGTCCTGAGGTCGACACCCGCAGCCTTCAGCCTTCAGTGTCGGCCCCTGTGACTTGTTGGGATAATCATCGCAAAGCATACGCTCACAGGGAACTAACGGGCACGCGCTTTAACTGGTAACTGTGGGGAATTAGTGGTATACGCACTATAAACACTGTCTCGCCAACGTCACAACCTGTTAGAATGATGACGTTTCTCTAAAAAGACACGACTTTGATTCGGGTTCCTTTACACAGCTTCGGCGGAGTTAAGTTCCGAAGGAGCATAATCTTTATTACGTACTAGCATCCGCCAGCGGCTTCGACCGCGTGATATCTGTATAAATTATAGGCTATGTTACTCAGTGATAATATAGCATTCTATTAGTGAAAGAATTTTTAAATCGGTCCAGTAGTTTTTGAGTTTATTCATTACAAAAAAAAATACAAATCTTTTATCTTTATAATATTAGTGTAGATGTAGAATTTCTGCACCTTTCCTGAGCTTTTTTTTCAAAAGTTTTGCTCGGCAAAAGGATCTAATACCGATTACAGATTGGTGAACGTAACATGAAACATGTAACAATGAAATGTAACACCACAACTATGAACTAGGCGAGTTTGTTTCAACCTGTGTTACATTTCCATGTTACGTTTCAGCAGTATGTAGCGCCTACAGCATCAGTGATTGCAGGTACTTAGTTGCGAAAGCAATGAGTGAATTTAACTTACCTTGGTTATTGTGGAGTTACGGACAATGGAACCCTATTCCTACCCTTATCAAATAACTTCTCTCGCTCTGGGCGGAGCGGGAGGGCGTGTCAAACTCTTACTGACTAAAACCCACCCGTATTCCTTCAGTTGCCTGTATGTTGCCAGGGGCCACGGTAACCCTTTCGAACAAACCCGCAACCCCGGCAGGTATCGGCCCTAGCGGACCCCTCTAGTTGTGCTGACATCTCTTTGAGGTGCGCGTGTAACACAACGCGCCGTCGACCCGGGCGTAGTCCTTATCAGACGGCGAGCTACCCATTGCTCACCGTCCGCAAGCCCGCGCCTACGGTGCCTGGGAATCGGCCTGCGACTCCCGACGCCCAGGGTGTACCACGCGTTTCGCGCCTTCGCGAGCAATACTGCTTCGCAGAAAGAGGTGACGGCCTCCCATCCCCTTTCGCTCCGTACCATGGCCTGAACCAGAGCCGGACGCAAGAAATCACCGCCGCCGATCGCCTCCACGAGGACACGGCGCTGCTCCGCCCTAACCGGGCTAACCTCCACCGTATGCTCCACCGTGTCCTCCAGGCAATCCACACAGTGGTGACACCCGGACGTTTCCTCCCAGCTTATCCTGAAACAGGAAACTCCCGAAACAACCGTGTCCGGTGAGGACCTACGTCAGGCGGGAGGTGAGGACGCGGTAGCGCCTCTCTAGCCAGTCCTCGAAGAGGCCCAATTGTGGCGTGCCCAGGACAATGGAACCTCCTTGCAGAAATATGCCGTGCCGTGTCCATATTCCCATTCATATATCTCAACTGACTCATACAACTTACTCTAGTTAAAAAGTTATTGATAAACTTGTTTTCTTTCTTTATGATAAGTATAGAACAACGTAAAACATTGTTTTATAAGTATATAACACATTTCCACTATCTATTTATCTGTCTGTCCCACCCACGTCGCGTATCTTTACGACTCTGACAAGCACTGCAGGTCAGTAAGGTCGCCTTAAAACAATCATTCCGACTACCGTAAATTGATACTACTCTTAACTCTTATAACTTGGGAATAGAGTGTATATTCGCATAGTATGAGGACCTATTGCTATTTGTGTATATCGCACCATTCTATACGTACTTGCATCTCGTCAAGTGATAGGTTAGTTTCTACTTCATTTGTAAAGGAAAGCTATTATAATAAAACTAGATTAAGCCCGTGGCTTTACTGTGATGGATTGCTGGATAACTTGTTCGAGGCCTGACAAAGGATACTATTCATAATTTAGTTTTGAGAGAATACATAATTTCTGCGTCAAAGCTTTTGACCAAAAACTTTTCTTTTTGTCAGACTTTCCCGTTTTGGCAATTTTGGTCAGGTTTTTACAAAGAGTTTCTTTTGTCTCCCTTAGGCCACCATTCCAACAAAAACCCACTCCATCTAGATAGGTCTCGCTGTGTAATTATCTAAAATTAATAAGATCATGCTAAGCAACATTCAGATTCAGAGCGACTACAACTTTAAGCTCCAAAAAGTTCCTTTATGTGTTTTTATTGTCTGTTGTTTGTTGTGTTTTGTTTTGTGTCTGTCTTCTTTACTCTCCTGCAAAATCTTCGTCGATCTTTTTAAGCTCCACAAAAATTGAAAAGCTCCCTAAAGTTACGAATTTCAGAGACGAACGTTAACTGTAGCAAGTAGCTTACCTACAAGCTTTTGTCCTAAGCGACCTTCTGATATTATGAAATAAAAAGTCAGAAGGCAATCAATCAAAGATAAATCAATAATATTTTGAGTTACATACAATAACATAACATCTCATAAATCATTGCTTACGCTTTCTTAGCAAAAAGGGACGCACACGATTATGTTAATACTAGATTTTGCCCGCGGCTCCGCCCGCGAGTAGTTCGGAAATTATCCCACGGGACTGTCCCCGGTAATACTGTCACTACCGGAATATAAAGTATCCTACGTCCTGACCCATGTGCCAAATTTCATCCAAATCTGTTCAGTCGTTTTAGTGTGAAAGCGTAACAAACAAATAAACTCACTTTCGCATAATATTAGTAGGATAGTTAGGGTTATACCTATAGTTAGGATTGTAATATTATGGTTGACAAATAGAAGCTATTCTAAGAGATAACTCTGCAGTTTAACGTCACATATACGTGTGTAGATCAAGTGTGCGAGTTAATGTGCTCTTGATTAACGCCATCTGACCACGTACACATTATTATGGAGAAAGTTATGTTCTACGCCTTTTAAATGACATTATAGGTAAGTAAAGCGAAACTTAAGTGTGTAAATATATGTTGCTCATTTTTCATACATAAACTCCCCATGAAGGAAAGGAAGAAACTACAGAACACCACCTGCTCATTATTTTAATATTACTTCAGTGGGAGAAAGAGATGGAGCTATACGTCCTGCACGCGTAGCATGACCACCGTAGAAACGAGTTTTGTCGACGGAAGAATAGACAAAATGACAGATAAACAATCACAATCTGTCATTTTGTCTATTCTTCCGTCGACAAAACTCGTTTCTACGGTGGTCATGCTACGCGTGCTGTACAGCTTCATCTCTTTCCCACACTGAAGTAATATTAAAATAATACTGCTTTATGAGCTGGTGTTAGGCCCCCAGATCCTTACATATATATACTCGCACGCCGGCTGCGAGTTCTACGTACCCGCCCTGTCTGAAGAACATCACCAAAAAGCTAAATATATGTCCTTCTAGGGCGTTGGGATCCCGGTGTTTCCATCATCACATTTTGTAAGTAGCTCATGACTTTATAAAAATGCAGCTCTCTTAGACTCTAGTTAGTTTCAATAGCTTTATGAATACAAAACTCAGTGCTCAATAATAAAAGTGCCAATGACTAATTAAAAATATGTCCCAAATAATTAAAAACGGCACGCTTTGGACACGATAACATGAAACATCTATGTCCGAATTATTACCTATTCGTTAAAGCATGTTATCAGTTACCTACTGTTCACAAATTAATCATGCAATTAGTTTAAACAGTGTGACATCTATAATAATTAGTGGGTATAGGTATATGTTCTATTTTTAGAGATGTTGGTAGGTATTTATTTTGTGCCAATGACTTTAATCAAATCATGAGTGATGTAATAGGAGAGACAATGACGTGTGTTAATCTGCCAGTATATATCTACGCATCAATTTGGGCAGATTTTTTTCAAAGCATTAATTTGTATAAAGTTTATCACATTTAAACTTCATGACTCTTTTAACGAGGGTGAGGACATGATACAATAACGAGACATATTTAATAAGAAACCAATTTATTTTATCACCTACGAAATCATTATCTTAAACTAAACAATAAATATTTAATTTACTGAACAATTACCAAAACAATACTAGAGTTACATAAGTCTACGATATCAGGAACATTCTAAAAATTACTGATTGTTTACTAACACTATTTTGACTTGAAGCCCTAAGCGTAATTTAAAATACTACATTTTCATTATTATGTACAGAATACTTCTGTTAGGCGGCAGCCTAATATAGGCTAAGTTAATCGAGGCGGATCCTCTCGGAAAATAATAACGTTGGCTATTAATTTTCTGGTAAATTAATAGAACACTCGTCCTGCGTCTTGATTTCACGACACATTGCTTATCCTCTTCACTTGGATAACCTTCTTTTCCTCACAGTTTCATCGTAGATAATTCTACGTTATGGACAGGTTCCAGTCGAGTTAATTGTCCATGGTTATTCTTTGCTGGAAACTGTGTGATCAGTCTGTGATCGGCGATTCGCCGGTAGCGTGGCGCGCTGGCGGCCCGTGCGGCTCGACGTGCACTAGCGCAGGTTCTCCACCTCCACTTTCTGCGCCATGTAGCTCGGAATGAAGCTGCAGAGTTTCAGCATGCAGAACGACGCCCTTTTCTGTTTGTGGTGCCTCTGGTGCGGACGAGCCTCCCCAACCGACGCAAGCAGCAGCACGCTCAGGATGATAACAATGAAGTGCAGGAAACGCATCTTGATTGGATTTGATTATTTGTTTTCACTCAAAAATGTACTCGTAAAAGCTTGTATATAATTTCCAAAAGCACAGTGGATTGCTAGAGCTGTTTGGTGTTTATCGTAGGATGCTTGGTTGTGTACTGATGATTGTGTTAAGATGCGCGAGTTATATAGGCGACGCGGGTTATCTCGCGCGTGGCTGATAACCCGCCGAAATTAAATAGCCGATAGCGGCGAGGTTCGATGACTGCGCGTCAATGTCACTCGCAAGATAGGTATTGTAGTAAAATTATCATAACTAGGTAAACTGCCACGTGCCAGAACTTGCCTAGACCTAATTTAAAATAACTGACTGGAGCTGACGTGACAATTTTTTCGAACTGATGACAGGAGTCTTCTGATAAATGTTGACCTTATTGATCTAAATAATATTATTATACAATACAACAATGTATTTAGCTAGGTACTTGTTTATAACGGAGTGTTGCAACTTTTAAAGACTACCTCGTTGGTCTAATGGTCGCAAGCGATACTGCTGAGCATGAGTTTCTGGGTTCGATTCCCGGGTCGGGCAAAGTGTTATTGGGTTTTTCTATCTGAAATTTCTCAGTAGCAGCTCGGAGTCTGGATTTGTGCCCGGTTGATGGCAATAGGCTTGCCCCCTATTACATGGGACTTAAACATAACTGGAGAAATGTTGGTGTACCTGCTACAGGGACACCTCTGCCCAACCCTTCGGGGAAACAAGGCGTGATGTTATGTTTGTTTCTAACGGAGTGTTGCAACTTTTAAAAACTTGATCAGTATTTAGCCTTTTATGCGAAATTAAATTATAAACATCAATAAATTAGTTATGGTGGCAGTTATAAAATAACCCTAATACATTGTTTAGCTACGCCTACACGTCTTATTAACCCCTTTCTTCAACTGCCACGACAAAGCTTCATTACCTACATTAAATTACCAAAGATACCGAAATCTGTCAAACATAAACATACAAGATAATAATAATGAAGTTTGAACTGATATCGATCCAGTTAATGAAGCGGTTATGAAGCACTATTGTGAATCATAGTGATAATTACAACCTACCTCAACCGCTTTCGAGAGCTTATCTTTGATACATAACATCTCGTAGGTAACCATGAGATAGATCTAGTTAGGTTATTTACCTACACGTTAAGTACCTAAGTCTTTTCTTTGGCTTTTAATAAAAAATGTCGTAGACAAAAACGAGAAAAAGACCGTTCTCGCGCTTGTCACGTTAGCCCTGCAGGTGTTTATCAATTATTTTTAGCCTTTTGGTAGGCTTGTGGCTAAGTAACAACAGCTGCACGGGTCGATCGATCAGGTTAAGCTACGCTTGCCGCGGTTGGTCTGTGGATGGGTGACCATCTTTACATACCAAGACCCCTCCGTGCCTCGGAAAGCACGTTAAGCCGTTGGTCCCGGCTGTCAATTGTAGATCTTTGACAGTCGTTACGGGTAGTTATAAGCCCAAAAAGACTGACAACCAGTCTTACCAAGGGGTATCGTGTTACCTAGTAACTAGGTTGTGGAGGTCAGGTAGGCAGTCGCTCCATGTAAAATACTGGTATTCAGCTGCATCCGGTTAGATTGGAAGCCGACCCCAACATAGTTGGGAAAAGGCTAGGCATATGATGATGGTAGGTCCAAATCCTTTAGACAGTTGGTAGTTTCATGATTATCAACTTGCTTATTAAAATCGTATGATTTTTTTAAATTAGATAAATTAGTTTTTAATTATAAGAAAAAAAATGAACTATGGAGGTAGGTAAGTATAACCCCACCACATACATACATTGTATGATGAAACAGGAAATTGGGGAATTATCGATGCCAATTTTTTTTATTTCCGAAATCCTGAAATACCAACCTTTGCGTGGTTGGTTCAACATGTTATTGAGATTGCATCACCACTGATAACAGATTTTTAATGTATCTTTTAATATTTATAGCAATTCATATTGGGTACATCTTTCATCATTGTATAAAGGTCTTTCAACTCCAACTTTGAAAGTAGGTAAGTAAATATAAAAATAATAGGTAATATGAAAAAATAGGTAGGTCTTCATACGTTTATAAAATAGTTACCAAAAATCTAAACCATAAAAAATCTGTTAAGTTAAAAAACCAAGTGTGTGTCGGACAAAATACAAACTTAACATACAAAATACAAACTTAACATTGTAGTTGAAAATCATGTTCTCGCATACATTCCCACTGCAAAGGTAAGTTAGTACACACAATATTGAGAGCTTTAATCTATGAGTAAAGAACTATTCTGTGTATTTTTTTCAAAATTTTAGGCTCAGTAGTTTCGGAAAGGTAAATTTTCATTTATTTTCTTAAATATCTTTTAATGTTTTTATTTTAATGGGAAGCATTGAATTTTTTTTTAAAGATATTTCATCATTATTTTATTAACATCAAAAATGAGATTCTCGCAAAAACAGCCCTTTCCTTTCATTTGATGTCACACGGTACAGTTTACAAAACTTATTTTTTAAATTTTTCCTCCCCATTTGCCCCCCTAAAGAGACCCCATATTCAAAATTCATTTATTTACGTTACACGTTCGTATTAGGGTCACAGAAATACATATGTGTACCAAATTTCAACTTAATCGGTCCATTAGATTCGGAGCAAATTGGCTGTAACAGACGGACAGACAGACAGACACACGAGTAATCCTATAAGGATTCCGTTTATTCCTTTTGAGATACAGAACCCTAAAAAAACAAAGCAAACACGAGATGGTAGTCATTAATTAGTCTTCTTCGCACCAAATTAGGGCGTCGCCATTTTCTTATTACTTCACGATACGTTATCTGTGGCAGCTCATTTACACATTAAATCCGATTTAAAAAAATGTTCCATGCCTGGCTCGCGTCATGCTTGACCCGTGCCATTCATTGTTTTTGATACATTGAATAAAATATGTAGACAAAATTTTCCGTTTGTTTTCGTGAATTATTCAATACCCATTTTTTTTTTTCTTAAAAATGCAAAACAAAATTGCAACATATAATAAAATTGAGTAAGTTTACACGATACGGTAGCACAAGCTCCTGTTATCTTTGGCACGGAACACTGAAAAAAATATTAGGTAAGAACATTGAAGTGGGAAATAATAACTTCGGTACCTAATTAAAATCTACAAAATGAATTATCATGTGTGGTAAAATCCGGATGAAACCAGATTGTATACTAGGTAACGTTTTTTTACCGGTTCCGGACAGATACGAACGAAAATAATGAGGTCAGAAGTTCAGATTACTGTAGTTTCATGAACAGATCACCCTTCAAATGATAGTTAAACACGTCTCTGTTGCGTGACGAGAAAGAAGAAGGTACCCGAAAGAATGTTGTACCTAAGTATTCCAGTTTAGCGCCTAACCGCGACAGGCCTCGACAGGCCGTGGGACCACGGCTTTACACGCACATAGGACAAAATGCCGAGATTTCCATACAATTCCAAATTGTCCGCGGACAAATTGTCCATCGTCTGCTCAACGCCAAGTTCATGCCGTGATGATAACAATAGCCCGTAAGCATCAGCAAGTTGGTGGTGCAACTAACTGGACACGGGGCAACTAACTGGACACGGGGCAACTAACTGGACACGGTGCAACTAACTGGACACAGTGAACACGGTGCAATTAACTGGACACGGAGCAACTAATTGGACACGGTGCAACTAACTGGACACGGTTCAACTAACTGGACACGATGCAACTAACTGGACACGGGGCAACTAACTGGACACGGGGCAACTAACTGGACACGGGGCAACTAACTGGACACGGTGCAACTAACTGGACACAGTGAACACGGTGCAATTAACTGGACACGGAGCAACTAATTGGACACGGTGCAACTAACTGGACACGGTTCAACTAACTGGACACGGTGCAACTAACTGGACACGGGGCAACTAACTGGACACGGGGCAACTAACTGGACACGGTACAAGTCGATCATTTGCTCATCGACACTGTTACTATAAGTACATCTGTATCGCATTTACGATTATCATAATGAGACACAATTAGCTATTTATTAGGACAACATCTGTAAACAAGGAAAGTTCATGGAGGTATAATGAAACCGTCGCGTCGTGGCTGTCTTACGAACACACGCGATCTCTTAAGGCGACGATAACCGACTTTAAATTATTTTATACTGAAGATCACGTCTAAACGAGTAGTGTTAATAATTTGGCAAAAATATATGTTAAATTAAAGTATTTTTTTTTAATAACTTAATACAGTTTTGTTAAAATACCTTTTGTTTTATGTATAATAAATTAATAATGCGTCTAATTTGGGACAGCGCTCCTTGATGGGTGAGTCTTATTACTGGCTGGACGTACGACGCGTTGCGTGTACAGTACACGCAAGCTAACCACTCAAGGCCACTGGCATTTAGTGGCGTCTTAATGTACCTCGCCGAGCTAATTAGGTCAATGAGATTTGAAAACCTTGGTTCATTTTACAGTAAATAACGTGAACATTTAGACCCCTGTATCTGTTTATCTATCTGGGTTAACAACGGTGCGGCCGATCATAATAAACTCGAGACTATCAGGGTCTCAGTTTATGATCCGTTTTCCGGATAGTAACAGATGATTCAAGCTACGTTTTAGATAATCATGAGACGGGCTTTCGAGAGACGAAAAATGTGCTCTTTTTACCCGACTGCCTCAGAAGGAGGGTAATGTTTTTCGAGACTAGGTATGTATGTATGTCTATTTATTTGGTACGCTCTGTAGCCTAAACGGCGTGACGGATTTTAACATAAGAGGTGTCAATAGATTCGTCTTGTGAGAGAGACATAGGATATATTCATATAGGTATTCTATCTGCAGATACAAAATAAAGGGAGGGGAAGATTTTTTTTTAAATATATTGTAACAATATTATTTCAAACCAGGCTTATAGCCCATTCACTTAGATATCGGTTACTTTACCGTGATTCATACAATACTTCCATGCGTATACACACCTAAATGGAGAATGTAGTCCACTTTCAGTAATTTTCCTGAAACTTGAACCAAACTAATACCTAACCTTATTCTTTTACTCCGGATGACCGATGCGATATCAAATTGGGCATTTTCCGCAGCGATAATGACTACGTACGATAGAAAATTTAAGAATAGTTTACGCTACAATTAAAGTTTTTGAAGTGAAAACTTCTTTAGGCGCGTTGGGCATTTTTGAGATGGGAAAAAACAATTGAACTCGCGACACCGTTACCGAGACCTAATTTTTGTAAACGCGATTGTGCTCTTTATTTATATTACGTTACGGATCAATGTTCTATGCAAGTATTTTTACTTTAAAGGTTTTGGAAGTATATTTTTTTGTAAACGCTATTGTGCTCTTTATTTAGGTTACGGACCAATTTTCTATACAGGTATTTTTCTTCCTGCACAGTAAAATTGTTCAAGTTTTTACTTCTGTCGGCACTCCCAGAGTGCCACTGCTTTTTTTAAATAAAATCCTCATATAAAATCATGTCAATTTTATAATTCTACGAGAGAAAACAAAGTCAGTAGTGCTAATTCCGTTTTTGATTGAATTCAAATTTGAGACATTAAAAAAATATGTAAGTACTTATTCACATAGTTATGTAATGACATTACAATATAGGTAGGTACATAAATTTTATTGTGATTAATAATTTTGTAAGTAGGTACTAATTATCTTATGTTAAGTACACAGGGCTACACATCAAGCTATACATTTTCAGTTTATGCTGATCTCGCATCGTATATGATTTCCGTACAATGCGAGGTCAGCTTACACTGGAATTGTATAGTTTAATGTGTAGCCGTGTGTACCTAATTACTTTTTATTTTGACTTTCACCCTGATTTATATAAACTGATAAAATATACATGACTTTGTACAAATAAGATATAGGTAATCTTGGTCAATCCATTATTTTGATATACTTAACTTATTTATAAGTCGGAAAATCCTTAGCTCAAGCAGGTGCATACTCGTATACTTAGGTTCGATTTTCTAATTCCGTCTTTTCTTTACATTTCAGGAATTGACATCCGTAAAGTAAGTAAAGACACATCAGAGGTATAATTTACTCTAAATATAGAAAAGTTGTTTCTGCACGTGAATTCGTCCGCGATCCTATAACCTTCCTTAAGAATTGGGCTATCCAATGCAAAAAGAATTTTTCAAATCCGACAGGTAGTTCCAGAGATTACCCTCTACATACAAACAAACAAATTTTACCTCTTTATAATATAATTATATTATATTACATAAGTAATAAGTCTAGTAGTCTAAACTAAGCTAGTGCTTTTGCCCGTGGTTTCACCCGCATGGATGTCAAAAAATGTCCAAGCCATTTCCATAAAAAGTATCCTATGTTAATCCTGCTTATAAACTATATGTGTGCCAAATATCATCCAAATCCGTTCAGCCGTTTTTGCGTGATTGAATAACGAACACCCAAACTTTCACATTTATTAAGTATATTACACTAGAGATAGAGCAGTGGTGGCCCAATGGTAACGGCCGCGACTTACGAGTTGTAGGTCGTAGGTTCGAACCCAGACAGGCGATTTACATTGTGTAAATTATTTCATCACCACTGCTCTCAAAACGGTGAAAGAAAACATCGTGAGGAAATCGGCATGTCCTAGAACCGAAAATTCGAAGACATGTGACATCTACCAACCCGCACTGGGCCCGCGTGGTGGATTACGGCCCACTCCCTCTCACAGAGAGGAGGCCTGTGTCCCAGCAGTGGAAACATTTATAGGCTGATGATGATGATATTACACTAGTTTCGCCCCGCGGTTTTACCCGCATACCTAAGTCTCGATCCCGTGGGAATATCGGGATAAAAATTCCTATGTCCTAACCCAGGTCATGGTCTACCTATATGCCAATTTCATCCAAATACGATCAGGCGCGTTTTTGCGTGAAAGCGTAACAAACAAACATACAAAAAATTAAATAATTTCTCTTTATTATAATATTAGTTGAGATAGTAGGATATTTTAGGATGTAGGTCTGTACCTAGATACTTTTATTCAAAACATGGGTAGCGTAAAAATGGCGCAAAGGCTTGGGCAAAATATTGTATGCTGAAAACATCGCCAATCAATGATTGTGCCTAACCAGTCGCTGGCTAGGCAGGTGTCTGGTCTGTGCACTTCTTGTCCCCGACACTAAAAGATATATTAGTTAAAAGTAAGTCAAAAGACCCCAACCTTTTACAAATTGGAGTAACGAACCTCTTATCCAACCAATCAAAATACAAGCATCAGACAACAATCTATATACTTAAATAATAATTATCCCCAGATTAAGATAAATTATCAATATTATCGAAGTATTTATTTAATAACGACGGTGATTCAGACGCCAGCCGTTAATCTAAGAGGAAATAATAATTTTAACAATTCGCCAAATTTTTTACTACGCAGTTAACACTGGTTTAAAAAAAACCGGTGTTCATAAATTCATGACGAAATCTGATAAAGGTTTTCGACTTGTATGATGCAATATCGAGGTTTATTGAGTGTTGCTGAAAAATTTCGGTTTGGCACGGCGTCACGTGCTCACAATTAAAATAACTGTGACATCCCGTGGTAGTCTGCTGATTGGCTTTACACCTAAAGGTTATCAATTCTTGGTATGCAAATTAGCTACTTAGGTGTTTGACTTTGTAGCGAATAGCAATGTTAATTATTTCAAAGATAAACTTCAATTATAACCAATAATTAACAATACTTCAATCAAAAGAAAGTTACTGGGGTGCTTGAAAGGAGCCTCCCCGAGCGACGTACCCTCCGGACGGTCCGAGTCGTACGGAGAGTACGTCGCTGGGGGAGGCTAACTCAAGTCGGCGTCGCTAACTCAAGTAGGTATGCAGCGTCTCTCCGCAGCCAATGGCTCACCTTCCATCTTGCGGTACATGCCCTTTTTTTGTGGGAAATTATCAAATAACTTCAGCAGGAGAGCGTGTCAGACTCTTACTGACTAAACCCATCCGTGTTTCTTCAGTTGGCTGTATTGCCAGGGGCCACGGTATCCCTTTCGGACTTTCCCGCGACCTCGGCAGGCATCAGCCCTAGCGAACCCCGTCAATTCTGCTGACATCTCTTCGAGGCGCGCGTGGATGACAACGCGCCGTCGACCCGAGCCTGGTTGCGGCGTCATCTGTGCACTTAAGGAGCATCTTATGACTGCGTCAGCGAACGGAATTCAGGTGGCTGAATTTTGGGCTAAACATAATATTTGAATTTAATTTGCCATCGACACAAACCTGCCATGCCTGCCTGAGAGATATTTCTCGACGGCATGTAAAGCCAAGACTCTGACACCAGGTTACGAAAAAAAGAAGAGATACGCCAAGAAGAAGAAAATTTTACTGAATGATTCAAATATACTTTTACACTTTCAAAGTTTCAAAATAAGCTTACGCTTTGGTGCTTGTTACACTCTTGCTACGAGGCGACGGTATATTTGTAGCCTAAAAAGCCTCTCTGTGAGAGGGAGTGGGCCATATCCACCACGCGGGTCCAGTGCTGGTTGGTGGATGAATCATGTCTTCGAAGTTTTGGTTCTAGGACAAGCCGGTTTCCTCATAAATATGTAGTAGGCGAAGAGTTTTCTAAAATACTTTACCTTTACCGTACCCATCCGTGCCATAACATGGTCGTGGCTTTTTGGTCACATTTGCTGAAACCAAAACCAGTGCGTACACTGATGTTTGTGAACGACTGCAGTTATACAATCTTAGTTTTTGTTTAAGTACATTAAACCTCTTAAGGGATCATTGTACTCATCATTATGAACAACTTTCATTATGGGACCAAAGCTGAAATCGCGAAAAAAAATCAGCTGTTCCCTACATTTTGACGAGATATACGAACATAAATGAAGGTATCATAACGATCGGTTCAGTGGTTTAGGCGTGAAAAGTTAACAGACAGACGGACAGGGTTACTTTCGCATTAATAATATTAAAGTATAGGTGGAGTACGGATACCTAAATGATTTGCTTCACCGACATTTTTTTGAGAACACGACCGGTACCCTAATTGCGTAATACAACACAACCACAATCTGTTTCGATTTGAAACAGATTGCTAATCCATTGCTTCATAAGTTGGAAAAAACAATATGCTCAACAACGTAAATAACGCAATGAATGTTGTTGAACTGTCAAAATGAAACAAATTAGGCAAAATTGTTTACGAAAATAAGTTACGCAATTAGGGTACCGTTCTCTTCTGAACTTATGCTCAAAGAATTAGTTTGGTTTTAACGTTTACAACTACGGTCTTCTTCTTTTCCAGTCGATGGTAAATTGTTATTTAAATGAGTTGAGCCTCCAGACCGCAACAACTAAGCAAGTTAAAAATTATAAACTTCAGTATATATATCATGTAGGTACACTACACTGTATTTAATCAACAAGTATTAAAAGGCGATTTTCTGCAACTGAAAAAAATAACTTTGTAATTCATATATCATTATGAAGTACAAATTTATCATTGCAATTTTTTAAATTTAAAATATTATTTGTGTTAAATCTTGTACGATATGGTACGGAAACCTTCGTGTGCGAGACCGCCACGCCCTTGACCGGTTTTTAAAAATAAACCAGATATTTTCATAAAAAATACCTACACGATCAAAATGTATGAAACACCAGATTTTTTTTTCTAACCGGGCGGAAAAATTCTGCTCTGGGGTCTAGAATCATGTGCTAGATTCATGGTAACAGTTTACGTTGCTGTCCCGTGTTCACACCCTGTTGATTGTTCTAAACATGAACCAATCCATTTTAGGTTTTTCCAAAGTACTCGTAGGTATGTACTACCTATAAAGTCTTATATTTTAGCCAGCACACGTACGACGTAGATAATAAAATTATTTGGAACACAAAACACTCATGTTATTTAATTAAATGACTTTATTGTATTATGCCGATAATGGTATTAAGTTAAGGCTCAATAATTCGACCGTAGCAATTAACAATGTTGGATCTACATTTTTGCGATCTTTAATAAATTATGCAAAGACCTTTTGAAATAAAATAAAAATCGCAAAATGTAGATCCGACAATGTTAATTGCTACGGTCGAATTCTACTTAGTCATTCGTAATGTGTAAAGATTTGATAAAACCTTGCCCTTATCACTAGATCTAGTGAATGAAATTCTAGTTTTAATCTATTTTCATTGACAAAACAACATTTTTCAATCACTGCGATTTCACCAGTCTTCTTGTTGTTGTTCTCTCGGCCAACAAGACAATTCAACAATCACTCGGTAATTTAAGCCGCAGTAAAAGGCAAAAAAAAGAAAGTCAGTAAATTAGCGTTAGCAGAGAAGCATGGCCAAGCTTTTAGGCTACGGACACGAAGATAGCGGGCGCGGGGCGGCGGCGCACAGTGGGAAAAAAATTTTTTTTTTTGTTCAAAAATCTGTCTACACCACAATTTTTAACGTAACGCTGCCAATTTTTAGGATTCCGTAGTAAACAAGGAACCCTTATAGTTTCGTCATGTCCGTCTGTCTGTCTGTCTGTCTATCTGTCTGTCTGTCTGTCTGTCCGCAGTCTAGCTCCGAGACCCTTAGTACTAGAAAGCTGTAATTTGGCATAGGTATACATATTAATTACGTCGACAAAGTGGTAACACAAAATTATGAAAAACATTTTTTTTAGGGTACCTCTCATACACGTAAAGTGGTGATGTTTATTTTTTTATTTTTTTACCCCATGGTGAGGGGTAACATTGGAAAGGTCCTTCAAAAATATTGTGAGTTTGTCAAAACCATTTTTAGATTCAGGGATTCGTTTGCGAAATATTAAGCTTTAAAGTGCTAATTTTTGTTAGAGTCAAGTGTCCCCCCCCCTGCCGGCTAAATGGTTGGTTTTGGTTGTGTGAAAAAAATCACAACAGTAGTTTATATAACGAAATTAAAAGGAAAACTATCACAGCTAAGTAGGCTTTACAGGTTAACGAGTAATAATCGACCAACTTAACTTTGCAGTTGCAAAAACATGTTTTCCCATACATTCCGTATGGGAGAACATATTTTTCAACTACAAAGTTAAGTTTATTTTTGGGATAAATTCATCCCAACTACGGAACCCTTCATTGTGCGTGGTACGACACGCACTTGGCCGGTTTTTTTATACACTCCTGAGATACACTTTGGCGTGTCATTGCCACTTTTCCTTAAAATTCAATACTATAACCTCAAAAAATTGGGAATTGAAGCAAAAAAAAAAATTCAAAAAAATATATTTTAACAAAAATCAATTTTCAGGGGTTTTTCAGGCCCTGGTCATGAATTTATTGTCTGTTTATAAAAAATCAAAATGGCGGATACAAAAACGCGGCCCAGAAAACAAAAATTTGATTCATTTCCCGATTTTTAAAAGAATATAAAAAAAAAGAAATTTTGATTTTGGAAAAGTGGCAGTGACACACCAAAATGTGTTATATCAGGAGTGTATAAAAAAAAGGCAGCGATACGTTAAAAATTGTGGTGTAGGCAGATTTTTTAACAAAAATAGTCTTTTTTTCCCACTGTGCGGCGGGCGGAGGCGCGGAGAGCGGCGCGTTTCAATGCATAGATTTATAATGGAACTAGCCTCGAAGGCAGCGGCGCGAGGAGCGAGCGGTTCCATTGGGTTGCCGCACTTGCCGCGCCGCCCGCCGCCCAGCTGCCCGCTGACTTCGAGACTGAGGCCTCAAAGTTAACGCCCAAGTTGAGCGACGATCTTCGCAGGGTGGCTGGTAGCAGCTGGATGAGGGTAACTGTTCCCAAGGATAGAGCTAAATGACGTGCAACTGGGGAAGCCTATGTCCAGTACCTAGTGGACCGCTATAGGCTGATGATGAAGGTTGCTAACGGCACTGACCGCCCTTTGTCTGGATGTATAATTACAACTACAATTTTCTATATTTTTAATCAAATTAGATTTGTTACAGCTGTAGCAATCATGTCATTTGGTTTAAATAGGTCCTTATTTTTATTAATTTATTTATCTTTTATATACATAGATTATTTTCTTTTAGATTTTGTGAATGTGAGAACGTTGAAGACTGTTTAGACTCGTGGACCATTTTCTATTTTGCTAAGTACCTGGTACTTGTTGATAGGCCTACACTGTCCTCTCATACCTATTAACACTGTAATTTGGAAACATTGTAAAAACCATTTATTTTTAAAAGAGTAACCGTGGAGTTTCCTGTCGGCTCTTCTCTATAGGATCGACCAACTGGAACCGTGCACCTAGCTTCTGACGTTTTATAAGTGCCCATGTAGGTTTATGTGAAATAAAATATTTTGAATTTTTATCAGAAAGGTTCGGGCGTAGTACAGACTATCAAACTTTCTGTATTTATGTCATTGTTAACTTTTTTTATCATTTTGTGACTTTGAAGTCTGTTTTAAAAACATACCAATTAAAAAAAATACTTTTTCATCATTTTGGACATTTACATTAATTTCTTATAAGTATTTCTGTGTTACTAACAACTATATGGATGTATTTGAAAATCCGAAATAAATGAATATAATTAATAATAATTTCTCCATCATCATCATTTCTTCATCATTCGGTATTGTTTATGTTTGACGAAACATGGCGCGATGCTCACGCGGCCAGCCACAGACACCTCATTCACAGACGAGTAGAATATCAAGAAAATTATCATCAAACACGCCAAAAATATACACACAAAATAAATAAAGATAAGCTTACGACACGACGCACCAAGTTTACTAAGCAGGGGTCTATTTTTGGTACAGTTTCATCAGCGGCTTTTTACCGTTGAGACGTATGTAGACCGCAGACGAACCCAAATAATCACGTGACCCGTGGGTTTTTTTATTAATCTGATAACAGAATATCGCACGTCGCGTGTCCACCGCTGCCGCCGGGGGCGTGTTCTGATGTAATATATAAATAAATAATGGTACGGATCAAGTGTCCTCTGAGGTAGATAAGCGCGTGCCATAGGTTTTGGCGCTTCTCGAGTCTAATTAATTGAGTTGTTTACTACTAACGAACATCTGTTTTATAATCATTGTAGTAGTTAGTAAGATATGGGATGACTAAGAATTAAATCTTATACAACTAAATGAACAATATTTGTATATATATCATATCCTATCCTAAGCTATACTATTAAACGAGCAATATTTAAATATTATATATTTGTAATCACGTGCTCGAAAACGGCTCTAACGATTTCGATGAAAGTTGCAGTAACCCCTTTATTCATACGGGGGCAAAAAATCGTCTCATATCTGGGAAAATTCGTTTTCTCCGTATTTTCACCCGAACAGAGCCCGGTCGCCCAAAATGTAGAACAAGATGGCTACCTTAGAATAATGACATGGCAGCATGGAATTAGTAAGTATATCCTATACATGGAATTAATATGAACTGTTCCATACTATTAAATTAACATTCTAGTCGCCCCTCCCTTGCGATCGCGACCGCGTCCCCGAGTAAATGATACTCCCCCCCGACCCTTACTCGATAAAGGCTCGTGCAGACCAGCGCGACCGGCGACGCGACACAAAGACACCGCTCGTCGCGCGACGAGCGGTGCCTTTGCGAGCGGTGTCGCGCTGGTCTGCACGAGCCTTAACGAGGTGCCAGCAGTTGTTGCAGCTGAGCACGTAGCTTTAAGGGCCTTAGTCCCGTTTAGTACCGTAAAACGGTCACTTTAAAAAGGAATCTTCTCATAAACGGCTTGGTTAAAAGATTTGAAAAAAATATATGTTTGCTATAGATTCATGAACAACATTTTTGAAACTGGATTTTTTCGTACGGCTAATACTTTAGCCTTAAGAAAATATTTACCAAAATGCTATTTTTAGCTAATATTCCCTACTACTTCTAAACGGCTTTGATGTTTGTAAATATTTTTACACTGAAAAATTGGTGATTAAAGGTACTACAAATTTGAAACTGGAAATGTAAATCAATCAATATTTGCAAAGAAAATGTCCCCAATTAGAGATAGAGGGTCAGAGGCGCTCTGCGCGGGACGCGGGCGGCAGTCGTGCGTTAGCACTGAGACGGGGTGGCTGTGTCGCTCGCTGCTCGGCTCCGGCTATCGTCGACTATGCGCATACGTATGTGTTAGTGCGAATGTTTACGAACTTATTGTATTAATGTGCGTTTATAGACTAGCTCGCGCTGCAGAGGGTCAATTCGATTGTGCGCGTAGGCGCTTTATTGTTGAGTATTTTTTTATGTGTTTTTGTCGTAGTTGGGTTTTAGTTTGTGTAATTTTTATTTTTATTGAATTTTTTTTGGGGTTGGTTTTTTTATACGTATTTTTAATAGTGCTAATAACCCTTTCATTTTAGGTGTATATTGTGATTGACTTCCGTAAAAAAATGAATCCTTATCATCAAAATGAAAGTCTTACCGGTTGGAGTGTAGCCTTTTAACCTACGGAGCGAGGATTTTTATTATTCGGGAAATAATAAAATTATGAAATACCCAATTTTATTGCAGTATCGTAAGCTTGACCATGGCAACCATGTAGGTTCTGAGAAATATGGCCCTATGATGCACCTTTTCCAGTTAGGAGCTTTAGATTTTTTTTTAAATAAAAATCTCTATATTTCCAAAGTGGTGGCTCGGATGAAAATCTTTTCTGGAAATAAATTGTTGTTCTAGTCGAAAACCATGAGATGGTGTAAAAAAAACCAGAGATTTTTGGTTTTACATGTTGAGAAAAAAAAATAAAAATTTTTTTCCTTAAATTCATGTTGGGATGCTGCTTGCACGGGGTTACATAGGGGGGTAAAATTTCGGTTATTTTTTGCCTAGGACGCACCGTTTTCGAGATATTAGAATTTTGTTTTTTTTTTTTTGTTGTTTGCCTATTTCTATTAAAAATAATATCCGTAAATTTAATAAGTCCTCTGCCCCTAACGATACGCAAGCTGAAAGATCGACCGTCACTTAGCCGACGTTCGCACGGACGTAATAAAATCGCGGCGGGATTTTATCGCGCACTAGATTTTGAACTCTTGGTGTTAAGCCGAGCGTTGAGAATCCAACGCGCTGGAACGCACTCTCGTCCCAGCGCGTTGACAAATCAAGTACATGAAAAAAAATAGCCGCGATTTTATTACGTCCGTGCGTACTTGGGCTTACTATTTTTGTTTTTTTTTTTTAATTATTTTCCTATCAAGAATAAAATATTTAAGGCTCCGTGCACAAAATTCACTCGACAGAGTTTAGGTAAACTCTTGCGATGCAATGTTTGTGTGCACCGATCGCACACACACGCCTAAACATTGAGCGTAGTGATCGCTTAAACAGTTTTGATCCTATAGATGGTATTTTGTTAAGTTACGTAGGTACGCATAAGAAATAAGTCTGGAATGTTTGTGTATATTCGTTTATGTTTATATTTATAACAATAAACATAAAAAGCTATAAAAAAAAACATGTATTTCAGACAAAAAGTCCATAGCCAAAGCAATTTGAGGTTGTTAGTAACGAAATCGTGGCCCCCGGCAACAGGGCAACCGAAGGAACACGGGTGGGTTTTAGTCAGTAAGAGTCTGACACGCCCTCCCGCTCCGCTCAGAGCGGGAGAAGTTATTTGATAATTTCCCAAAAAAAAAAAAAAAAAGTTTGTTAGTAACAATAATTTCGCTTATGGCTAATGTAGTAACTAAAAGTAAAAAGAAGAAACTAGATACACCGTCTACCGTCCGTCCGTCTTCGTTTTTTACTTTTTGTATAGAAAACATGAAAAATGATTACCTACATGTTGAGTTTTATGGGTTTCATAAAGGGGATCGAAATTTTCATTATTTTAGCGATAGGACACACCATTTTCGAGATATAAGCAAAAGAACTGAAAAAAGATACAATACTGTTTTTGCACCTGAATGAGTTTTAATTTAGTGAAAATGGCAATTTCGCTATTCCGAATTTGACTTTTCACCCAAAGTTTTGATTGGTGCCGATTCTCTTGTACACCGAACTAACTAAACTATCACTAAAATTCCTTAATTTTGCCTATGAGAATCTAAAAGCAATTCTGTAAAATAAAACCTCTAAATTTAAAAATAATTTTGACACGTGTAAATCGAATTTGATAATTGCGACTCCACACGTGATACCTAACCACGTGAATCTTTTTAGAGCCGGAGGCCCGCAGGAGGGCAGCCTCAACGTGTTTTATATGGAATTTTTCACTTTTTGTATGGAAAATAAGAAAAAAATATTACCTACATGTAGAGTGTAAGACTACTCCATACAAGTTTAGATGTGATTAAAAACTTGCCTACTAAAATTACGTCAATTTACGTCAAGTGCTGATTAATTTGACAGGACTTAACTAAAATTTATCTTCTGTCCTTTTCTTAATGAAATAGAAAGAAAAAGATGCACTGAACTTAAATTTAGTTTAGTTTGTGAACAAGGGAATCAGGAGGGCAGCCTCAACGTGTTTTATATGGATTTTTTCACTTTTTGTATGGAAAATAAGAAAAAATATTACCTACATGTAGAGTGTTAGGAGTTTAAGCGTTTTATAAAGGGTGTCGAAATTTTCATTATTTTTGCGATTGGGCACACCGTTTTCGAGATATAAGCAAAAGAAAAAAAATATTCAGTACTGTTTTTGCATCTGAAGTCGAGGTGTTGGTGTGAATTTAAAGTTTCAACCAATTTTATTCCACACGTTTTTAGTCGCGATTAAAAATAGTCAGATTTAGTTAGAAAATCAAAATTTTAGGTAAAAAACGTCAACTTCAGAATAGCAAAATTGCCATTTTCACTAAACTAATATCTCAGTACCATCTTAGCGCTGTCAAACTAAAATATAGTTGAATTGTGTCATTTTAGTCTATTTCAGAATGGGAAATCATCGTTTGATAGGAATAAACTAAATTTTGGTGATTTTTAGTCTAGTTCAGAGGCATTTGTGACAAGAGAATCGACACCAGTGTCTAACTAAATCTGATTATTTTAATCGCGACTAAAAACGTGTGGAATAAAATTGGTTGTCATGAACTTTAAATTCACACCAACAGCTCGACTTCAGATTCAAAAACAGTACTGAATCTTTTTGTTTTTCTTTTGCTTATATCTCGAAAACGGTGTGTCCAATCGTAAAAATAATGAAAATTTCGACCCCCTTAATAAAACCTTTAAACCCATAACACTAGTTATGTAGGTAATAATTTTTCTTATTTTCCATACAAAAAGTGAAAAAATCCATATTAAACACGTCGAGGCTGCCCCCCCCTGCGCGCCTCCGGCTCTAAAAAGATTCACGTGGTTAGGTATCACGTGTGGTGTCGCAATTGTCAAATTCGATTTAGATGTGTCAAAATTATTTTTAAATTTAGAGAATTTATTTTGCAGAATAGCTTTGAGATATTCATAGTCAAAAGCAAGGAATCTTAGTGATAGTTTAGTTAGTTTAGTTCAGTGTACAAGAGAATTGGCACCAATGGTGCCCTGTGCGCCTCCAGCTCTAAAAAAATGCACGGGGTAGGGCAAACAAGTACCACGTGGATTCGCGATTGTCAAATACAATTTTAGTATGTCAAAATATATTTAAAAGAGAATTTTTGTTGCAGAATAGCTTAAGATTGAAATTGATGGCGTGATGTTATGAAGAAATGTGTAAATTTTCGCAGCCGCCATCTTAGATTTACGTTTTGACATCAAAATCTGCTTTAGAATCCTCGAAAACTTTGAAAAAGACACCCAAAACGAAAAATTTGAAAATTGTCACAGCCGCCATCTTGGATTTATATTTTGACCTCACTATCAGCTTTAGCATCCTCGAAAACTATGAAAACGACACCCATAACGAAACATTTTTAAATGTTCGCAGCCGCCATCTTGGATCTTTATTTTGACTTAAAGTAGTCTTCAGTAGCTTTAAAGAACTTCGTTCCAAAAATACTTCACTTATTGCTACTACAGCAAATCGGCGCGGGCATGTCGGTGACGCGAACCCATAACTTTATCCCACCCGGCAGGCAGACGTTGTTCTGCGACAACAGCGCCACGCTGGTCTAACTATAGCTATAAACCATCCCAGTGACACAAAAACAATTTAAAAAACATCTAAATCAGTCAAGCCGTTTAGGATAAGAAGAATTACGAACACACGTACACCATTATTTTATTTATTGCCAGGCGTGCAAAATTTGAATGTTCTTCAAAAACAAGCAAAGTACTTTAAAATAAAATGCGGATCAAAATATGGTAGTCGATGTACAATTTCTGGAATATGTTAACATCAGACACGTGCGTGCGTGTGTGCATGCTGCGACGCAGTGATACGTCCTCATGCTGGGAAGGCCCATTCGCTACTGACACTTGACAGAATGGGTTTTCCGCGATCGTTTATATAGTTCACTTTGCTATATATTTACGAAATGAAGTAATTGTTTATTTATAAAATAAAACTTAGATTCTATTAAATGGTTAACTTCAGAGTAATAAGTAATTTTTAAAATTTCTTAAAAGTGTTTCTAAGTATAAGAAAAAAAAAATTGTTTGTCTTGAAGTTTTCAGAAAGTTACGTTATTTCAATTTTTTTTTCTTCTGCTATATTTTGTATAAAAGTTGAAAAAAGTGGTTACTCTATGTACAAGTAGACCATAATTATAATGATGTTGATGAAATTTTCTTCTAACGAAATGATCAAACGTCAGTCTCGCGTCATTTTTTGGAAAACTTGTTGCGAATTTTAGTGATTTTCCACGAATCCTTAATCTTTTTGAAAAATCCCTTTCCCCTATGTACAGACGCCAGCACATCAAGCTACCCGAAACTGACAAATTTTCCCAATCAACTTTGAACCTTAGACCTCAGCGATAAAGTTGAAAATCTATTAAATAAATTTGACAGATTGTAGTAGCTTGATGTGCTGGCGTCTGTACAAGACAAAGAATTGGACTTTTCAAATAAAAAAATGTTGTTTAAATTCTGGTCCCCTTTCTCACAACTAATGATCAAAATTGACCAAAATCAGTGATTTCGTGCGGTGCGGCGGCACGGAGCCTTAAATGTTTTTTTGTCTTTTCGATAAAATCGAAGATAGAATATATTTTATCCTCCTTCGTTTTTCACATGATAGATGTTATTATAAGTTTACGTTATTATTATTATTTAGGGCCGACTTTTCAAGCCTCAGTTAAGTCGTTGAATAGTTATCTAGCGTATGCAATTATTTGGGTGTTTATCAGGCGAATAAAAATTTTCAATTTTTCTATCGTATAATAGCTGAAGAATAGTTTATCTGTGGTCTTTGTTAACCATCAACTTCACACTATCATGTGCAAGTGAGATGCACAGATACAGTATTCAACGTGTTAGACAAGAATAGAAACAAAACTTATGTTTGACATTTTGACATAATCATAACATAAAGACATAATCATCAGACACTGACTATCTGACTATTGAAAAATCCAGAATCATGCTACCTATGGAATAAACGCTTTACGATTCTTTATCTGAGGATTGAAAATCAGCCCTTAATAAAACACGAAATAAATAGCGACCGCATGACACTTGTATGAAAAATTCGTACCCAATTCTCTCTGCGGCGAACGACGAAAGAAAAAAAAAACATAAATGAATAAGCGCGAGAGAATGTGACAACTGGCGACGGCGGGCGTGTCTGAACAAAACCGGTTTATTCAGGTTAGCACGAGTTTTAAAATTATATTCTCTGTAATAACCAGTAACCAAAATTAATTAGATTTAGTCGAAACCGTTTTTGTAATTAACCGGTTAATCAATGAACGGTATTATAACGGTTTTAAGAACAATATAAACCGGTTTGAAGCCCTGATCTATCTATAAAAAATATCAACCTTGCATCCACCATTCCCTTCTGGAATCGTAGGCAAAAACAGCGACCCACGTGTGCGTGTCTGCGCCCCTGCATATTCTTTGGCCGTCGTTTTAGTGTAGCGCGCCACCACGCGCTTCCAAGGGTGGGGGTTTAGCTCCGCCCACATACGCAAGGTCAGTGAGCCTACTAATCACCTTAAATTCCCCGACTAATAATCATGATCAAAACTCTGATCCAGCCCGTCCCATCTTTGCTGTCCTCCCTCCGGTTGACGCCCTAAACCGAGGTTCGTACCCCACAGGGGGTGCCCTTAGCGAGCGTTCACCTAGTTTTAATTAGCATAGTTGAATAACCCTTGGTTGGAGGTTTTAAGTGTAGTAGCTTAAGGCACCCACTGGAAAGCCCGGTTAAGTAGCACCTAAAAAAAAAAAAACTAGTCGCCCCGGGCTACTAAGCTATAACAGGCAATTTGTTATTTATGTGGCATGTAAGTACTGTGGCCCATCACCGTGACATAAGCCAGAGATATTAAAAACATGCTATCTATTCCAGTACCTAGTGCGAAAGCGAATTTTTCTTTAGGTCTTGAAATTTTGTAGGTAGGCAACCTGTACCCTAATTGCTTAATACACGATCAATCACAATCTGTTTCGATTTGAAACAGATTGTTAATCCATTGCTTCAGAAGTTGGAAAAAAAATCTGCTCAACAACGTAAATAACGCAATGAATGTTGTTAAACTGTCAAAATGAAACAAATTAGGCAAAATTGTTTACGAAAATAAGTTACGCAATTAGAGTACAGTTTCCTTTGTTAATACTTATCGTTGAAATCAATTGTCTTTACTGATATTAGATAGAATTATAAAAACAGTTGTGTGATACGACTAACGTTTAACACACCTGTTTTTAAGACAGGCCACCTGTGGTGCTTACCTACGATTAATATCATAATCTTAACTAATCCGGTGAATCAGAAGTAAATACCTAATATGCAATTTAGTACCTTTACGAAGAATATCTCTCGATGTGTCATCTTTTGTTGGAGATCCTTTTTTTTGGGTGGGAAGTTGTCAAATAACTTCCGTTCTGGGCAGAGCGGGAGGGCGTGTCAGACTCTTACTGACTAAAACCCACCCGTGTTCTTTTAGTTGCCTGTATGTTGCCAGGCGCCACAGTAACCCTTTCGGACTTCTCCGCAACCCCGGCAGCGGACCCCTTTCAGTTTTGCTGACATCTCTTTGAGGCGCGCGTGGAACACAATGCGCCGTTGACCCAATTTGTCTCTCCCTCACGCGTTCCGCCTACTCCTTCGCGAGCATTACTGCTTCGCAGAAGGAGGTGACGGCCTCCCATGCTCTCTCGCTCCGTACCATGGCTTAGACCAGGGCCGGACGTGAGAGATCACCGCTGCCGATCGCCTCCACGAGGACACGGCGATGCTCCACCCAAGCCGGGCAGACCTTCACCGTATGCTCCACCGTGTCCTCCGGGCGATCCACACAATGCTGACACCCGGGCGTTTCCTCCCGCCTTATCCTGAACAGGAACCTCCCTCCCGAAACAACCGTGTTTGGTGAGGACCTGCGTCAGGCGGAAGGTGAGAACGCTGTGGAGCCTCTCCACCTCCACCTCCACTTATCGCCGCAATTGTGGCGTGCCCAGCGCTGGGTTGCGACAATCGCACTCTCCATGACGCCATTAGATCCCGCCGGAGCTGTCTATTGTGCCGTGATTTCTCGCGGTAGCGGAGTTAAGCCCCGGCGTTTCGCCTCCTCGTGCCACTCCCAAATGTGCCGAGGACTTTTGCCTCCAGATCCCATGGCGGTTTGTTGGAGATCCTTACAGACTAAAGCTCAAATCTTATGGATACTCATTTTCTTTGGTTTATTATTTTTGTATGTTTTAGCTATTGGTGTATAAAACAAATAATAGTTTAGTAGGTATCGTCTGGATATTTCTCAGATATATTTTGGAGCAGCACACTCTACATCTACTACTTTTTTTTCATGATCAAGCTCAACGAAACCAACGAAGCAAAGTTGCCAATGAAAAAACAAGATTTTCTTTTCGTGTCGATGGTACTCTTCTTTACAAGTAAGTAATTATATTATTTTATATGAGCCCAGTAGGTGGCCACGTTGATTGCGGCATCAGGGGCATTCTTTAGGTCGTCCGAGGTGCAGGTGAACGGGCACCTAGGACACTCCAGCAAGTGGGGCATGGTCTGATCAGAAGCACCGCACTCGCACTGGGTGTTGGATGGTTTAGTGATCCCCCACTTCGACAAATTATCGTCATCAATTATCGACAGCAAGATTATCGTCATCACATTCAATGGCCCATATAATTCAATCAATCATGAGTAGGTATTATAAACATCAAAGGCCCGACTTGGTAGATTTATAGATAACAGCGATACCGCAGCCGGTCATGACACCATCATCCTATGCCGATTAGAATAGCAGGTGAAGCGATCGATCAAAGAGATTTAATCGAATAAAATAGATGTGCTCTACTGATACTAACCTACGTAGATGTCACGTCAATCTGTAAGTCTACCCATCACGCTTACTCGGTAGGCCTTATTTACCGCATTGAGTTTTCGCTGATTATGTACTAATTACTATGCCTTTGCAGAGCAGTGGTGGCCCAGTGGTAACGGCCGCGACTTACGAGTTGTAGGTCGTAGGTTCGAACCCAGACAGGCGCCTTACTTTGTGTAAATTATTTCATCACCACTGCTCTCAAAACGGTGAAGGAAAACATCGTGAGGAAACCGGCATGTCCTAGAACCGAAAATTCGAAGACATGTGACATCTACCAATCCGCACTGGGCCCGCGTGGTGGATAACGGCTCACTCCCTCTCACAGAGAGGAGGCCTGTGTCCCAGCAGTGGGAACATTTATAGGCTGACGATGATGATGATGATGATGCCTTTGCACGACAAAGACGTTACATCTTCTCAAGACTGTCGATAGTCACCTGATCGCCGGTTTCAAAAATAAACAACTTCTAGAAACAAATAGGTACCTAGTCTTCCAATTTAAAAACCAAGACAGCGCTGCAAACAATACAGTGAAGCATGCCAAAACTACACCTGCGCTCTGTGCATACACGCTCACACGCACACATTTACAATGAAACTACACCTCACTAAGTTCACACATGTTTACGAAACCGGCCTCACGTCACTGTTGACAGCGCTATGTCTTGATATTTTATTTGGTCTGAGCCTAAGAAGTGTTAGGATCTCATGTGAAGATTCCAAACTCCTTACGGCAAAGCGGCGTGTGTCTTATATACGCTCTTACGTAACCTAATCTTGCGATGATCCTGTACCCTAATTGCGTAATGCACGATCAATTATAATTTGTTTCGATTTGAAACAAATTGCTAATCCTTTGCTTCATAAGTTGGAAAAAAAAATCTACTCAAAAACGTAAATAACGCAATGAATGTCGTTGAACTGTCAAAATGAAAAATTAGGCAAAATCGTTTATGAAAATAAGTAACGCAATTAGGGTACAGATTGCTAATCCATTGCTTCATAAGTTGGAAATAAAAATTTACTCAACAAAGTAAATAACGCAATGAATGTCGTTGAACTGTCAAAATGAAACAAATTAGGCATAATTGTTTACGAAAAAAAGTTACGCAATTAGGGTACAGATTGCTAATCCATTGCTTCATAAGTTGGAAAAAAAAATCGGTAATTGGTATATACATATATATATAAGAGCCCATACCTGTTAACTTTAATATTTAATGTAGGTACAATATATCTGCTGTTGGCGTACCTATTTTAAATAAATAAACTGTCAAAATGAAACAAATTTGTCATAATCGTTTACGAAAGTAAGTTAGGTACGCAATTAGGGTACAGTTTTTATAACTTCTCACATCCAAGGAGTGAGCATTCAATTTCAATTGATTCAATTATCACCACGCTCCCCGTGTTACTTACCCTATGTAATACTCGGTGTTTCCTTCGTTTTCAATAAAGATATTTACCTACCTATTGATATTTTCGTAATAACAGTCATAAAAATCGTACGACACATGTAATAGATACATAACATTATCTTACGAGAGAGGATGTCTTTTTACAACAATAATTAATATAATTATCATCGATGCAGGCAGCAATACCGTGTTATTTTTTCAGTAGATAATTATAGAACATTCGCGATTATTTGACTTATTAACATGACGTAAGGTTCAGTATCAAACGAATGGAAATCACGAGCGCAGGCAGTGGAGGCTTTACGAAAGTGTTATCGCGTTGTGTAACGAGTTAACGACTCTAACGGCGCGTTTAACAGATAAACGAATTTTTCAACGAGTTTCAACATGTCGTTATTTGTAAGGTAGGTTTCCACGCAGGGGCGTAGCTACCGCCGTATCTGTCATATCAAAAATACAGGGCCCCCTGGCCGCGGGGGCTCCCGACGTGCGTAAGCAAAAATTAATAAAAACTTCCCAAATTCATCATCAGCTATAAATGATTTAATAAATCAATTTGCCGAAAAAAGGCAAGGAGAGTGTATATTTAATTTGAATTGTTTGTAAAAATTTTGGAAAAAGTGACAGATAGATAATTATGATGAATAAATATTTCTTTTAATTTTACGCAAACATTTTTTTTCTTTTGTGAGATATCTTTACCCTTCATAAGGGCTCCCAAATATTTTTTATACAGGGCCCCGCCAAGGCACGCTATGCCACTGTTTCCACGTAAAACTAACGTTGCTAAAACTTAGCGAAAAAAGGAAAATACAGAATATCAACCAAATATTTTTTTTCTAATTCGGCTATCCTTGACGGAGGCCTTTGTCCAAAAAACGTCTTTTGACTGAAATGATTATGATGAAAAAGAAATCTAAAATTAAAATAAAATAAATAATTTTAATCGTAATTGCACCTACCACTGTTTGTCTCTGCATCACCCAAAAGTTGACTGGTAGAAAATGCCTCAGGCACTAAGTCCGCCTCTGTACATTTCTGTGCTTTAAGTATTATTAATTCATTTACTTTGCCAATCAATGATCATATTCTATGTCATAATTTTTTTTGTGATTTTTGATTAAGCTATAAATAAACTTAAATTAGGGAGATAAGAAATACGTGCCTTCATCATCTGCCTAGCCTTTTCCCAACTATGTTGGGGTCGGCTTCCAGTCTAACCGGATGCAGCTGAATACCAGTATTTTACATGGAGCGACTGCCTATCTGACCTCCACAACCTAGTGACTAGGTAACACGATACCCCTTGGTAAGACTGGTTGTCAGACTTTTTGGGCTTCTAACTACCCGTAACGACTGTCAAAGATCTACAAATGACAGCCGGGACCAACGGCTTAACGTGCTTTCCGAGGCACGGAGGGGACTTGGTATATAAAGATGGTCACCCATCCACGGACCAACCGCGGCAAGCGTAGCTTAACCTGATCGATCGACCCGTGCAGCTGTTATTACTTAGCCACAAGCCCCTCATAAGAAATACGTGCCTTGATACACTTATTTATTATATACGAATAATTGGTCTAGACACTGACATAATAGGTAATACGGGCCGCTGAAAATAAACGCTGCCATGGTGTCCGCAATTCCACGTCAATGCGCGTCAATTTGCGTACTTGTGGGAAAATCGATTATTCGATCCACCCCAGTTCCTCAAGGAAGGTCAGCAACGCCTTAGTGTGAGCCGACGTTCGCACGGACGTAATAAAATTTTGCGGCGATTTTTTTTCGTGCACTTCATTTCCAACGCTCTACTTAACGCAGAGTTGAAAATCTAACAGTGTTTTTTCAACGCGCTGGAACGAGAGTGCGTCCCAACGCGTTGGATTCTCAACGCTCGGCAAATCCAGAGAGCGAGAAAATCCAGCTGCGATTTTATTACGTCTGTGCGAACGTCGGCTTACTGTTAGCTATCTAGCTGTAGCACTTAGAAATAGTTGTATTTCCCAAGTCCCTACATAGGTACCTATCTAGGTTTTAAAATGTTGATGTCGTTTACAATGTGAGGTAGGTACTCGGTACTCATATATTATATCTACTGCCAGATCCTATGGGGTTTATAGACTCTCTGGTCAGCGTGGAAGTATATTTTACCTACTTACAAATCTCTATCACTGATATGGAAAACGCCCACGATAAAAAGTAAGTTCAAAACCGGCCAAGTGCGTGTCGGACCACACGCAATGTAGGGTTCTATAGTTGGGATGAATTTATCCCAAGCTCAAACTTAACTTTGTATTTGAAAAACATGTTCTCCCATACGGAATGTATGGAAGAACATGTTTTTCCAACCGCAAATGTAAGTTGGTCGATTATAACTCGTTACCTTGTAAAGCTTACTTAGTTGTGATAGTTTTCCTTTTAAATTCGTTATATAAACTATTGCCGTGAATTTTTTCACATATCCAAAACCAGAGTGGGTCCCGCTTAATGGCAAACGACATCGCGGCAGGCCCAGACGGAGATGGCGGGATGAGCTGGACTCCTTTAAGAAAGATTGGTCCTTGGAAGCTCTGGACAGAGAGAGGTGGAAAGAGGGTAGGGAGGCCTTTGCCCAGCAGTGGGGCAATAACGGATAAGAAAAAAAAAAAACCAAAACCAACCATTTAGCTGGCAAGACACTTGACTCAACAAAAATTAGCACTTTAAAGCTTAATATTTCGCAAACGGATCTCTGAATCCAAAATTAGTTTTAACACACTCACAATGTTTTTAAAAGACCTTTCCAACGATACCCCACAATAAGGGATGAAAAGAAAATCAAAAACTTCCCCACTTTACGTGTAGGGGAGGTACCCTAAAATAATATATTTTTCTTTGTCGGCATGATTAATATGTATATCCATGCCAAATTACTACTTTCTAGTACTAAGTCTCGGAGCTAGACCGCGGACAGACAGAGAGACAAACAGACGGACATGGCGAAACTATAAGGCTATTGACTACGGAACCCTAAAAACTAAAACCCGACTAGCCGTGGTCGCATGCCTGTACTACACCTACAAAATTATAATAGCATGCGACCACGGCTTTACCTTGACTATTTTTGTACCTATGTCTTGATTTCTGTCTGAAATATTTTCTTGTTTCATACTTTTTAGAGCGTGATTTTTCAGTAGTCGGGGTTTAGTTTTTGAACATAGTTTTTATTTTAATTATTTTGGGGTTATTGTTTCATGATAAAGTATTTGCAGAGCAGCTTTAAATGTTTTTTGTTTGGGTTTTATTTTATAATAGGTACCTACATAATTTTACAGCCGCGCCGTACGTAGCTGTTTATTGTTCGTGACTTCAACCTATAAGACTATAATAACCAGCGGACGATCAAGACTCTTCTAATGATTCCTCATTTGTCAAATTATGATCGGTAGTTTAGAAGTTATGAGGTAACAGATGAACATACACACATAAATACATACCTCCTTTTAGCTTCGCCGTAGTCGGCTAAAAATAGGTATACTACCACATTCCGCTTCAGAAAAATGTTCCCTAATGTTTTTCTAGTGAGGACAAATAAACAACAAAAATATTAGTGTTATAGTTATTTTAGTAAATTTTCCGCACATAGCAAGTTTCCCATTGGTTTTTTTATGCAATTTTGTTTATTTTTTTCCTAAAATTATTCTTTAATGGACGTAGGATTTTGTTGAAAGCGCATTTAACCGGTTTAATTAAAGTGTACATTATTACAGATTTTTTCCTATGACGTCTGCAGCTGTGTGCTTACACAACGCCAATGACCTCGAATGGTCACACCGCCGTACGAGTTTATACAAAAGATTAATATTATGAAAACAACGATTTTTTTTCAGTAGATGCCTACTCTGGTACGCAGTTAAAGTTTTTCGGTAAAACCTTTTCCAATCGTATAAAGAAAAAACCGGCCAAGTGCATGGCGGACCACGCACAATGTAGGGTTCCGTAGTTGGGATGAATTTATCCCAAGAACAAATTTAACTTTGTAGTTGAAAAAAAAATCTTTCATACGGAATGTATGGGAGAACATGTTTTTACAACCGCAAATCTAAGTTGGTCGATTATTACTCGTTAACTTGTAAAGCCTACTCAGCTGTGATAGTTTTCCTTTTAAATTCGTTATATAAGCTACTGCCGTGAATTTTTTACCATACCTAAAACCAACCATTTAGCTGGCAGAGGGGGGACACACTTGACTCTAACAAAAATTTGCACTTTATAGCTTAATATTTCGCAAACGGATCTTTGAATTCAAAAATGATTTTAACACACTCACAATGTTTTTGAAAGACCGTTCCAACGATACCCCACAACAAGGGATAGAAGAAAAAAAACATCCCCACTTTACGTGTAGGGGAGGTAGCCTAAAAAAATTTTTTTTTTTCATAATTATATTTTACCACTTTGCCGGCATGATTAATATGTATACCCATGCCAAATTACAACTTTCTAGTACTAACAGTCTTGGAGCTAGACCGCGGACAGACAGACAGACAGACGAACATGGCGAAACTATAAGGGTTCCTTGTTGACTACGAAACCCTAAAATACTAGTAAGCGCTGTGTAAGGCCCGGAGATGAGAGGAGAAGAGATGTGTTTTAAACAATCAATAGAATTTCGTTATTCACACATCTCGTCTGCACTCAACTTCAGTTGAGACCACTGAGCAGAGATGTATCATATTTGTATGACGCGCTCGAATCGGAGATGTGAGTTGTGCCTCGCCGAGATTCACCTGTACTCTAATTACATGACTTTCGTAAACAATTATGACCAATTTGTTTCATTTTGACAGTTCAACAACATTCTTTGAGGTATTTACTTTGTTGAGCAGTTTTTTTTTATCCAACTTATGAAGCAATGGATTAGCAATCTGTTTCAAATCGAAACAGATTGTGATTGATCGTGTATTATGTACCTAATTAGGGTACTGGGCGGCGGTACAAAGCGGAGATACGAACTGCGTCTCGCAAGCTGGCGACAGCGCGCTGCGGAGACGAGAAGAGATGTGAGCGGGCCGGTCAACATCCAACGCTCGCCGCACGCAGCTCAGTTCCGCTGTAGCCAGCACACATTTCCACTCTGGCCAGCACATATCTCCGCTCTAGCCAGCACACATCTCTGCTCCAGTCTAGCCAGTACACATCTCCGCACAGCTTCGATGGATACACCCTAGCATCTCTTCTCGTCTCTTCTTTGGTGGAGTTCGGGTCTAAGTAAATACCAATTTGTCTGTAAAATGAAAACATTAGAATGTCGTTATTTCGTTCCAGCAGACAGCCAAAAAGGCGCTCTTTCGGATTGAGCAATTAACATAGGTAGGTACTCAATTATGGCGCACTGATCAAAATGATCAAAATCGCATTCTGTTCGCATTTGCCTTGATTTTCTAATTTTACCTTTAAATCTATCTTAAACATTGTTTTTTTTTAACAAACGTTGCCACACACAAAAAAAACCGTTATCCGTTATCCGATGTCCGTTCGTTATCGTTATCCGTTGTCCGTTATGTATATAATAAAACCGGCAAGTGCCTGTCGGACCACGCACAATTCAATTTTCAATTTGCTTTATTTCTTTTATAATAAATATAAATAAATAAATAAGGTGAGTGGGGGCAAGATGAAAAACGGGGTAACACAAAAAGTCGTCCATAGCGCCAGATTCTGTGCAGTTTTAGCAGATGGCAACATTGTTAAGACCGCTATTTTGTTACGTCGCACACCTCAGTCACACACACACAACTTAGTGACTGGTTTGTGTGAAAAATGCAAATGTCTGCACATCGACTTTTACGCAAGTTAATCGAGTTTTTTAATCTTACCCCGTGTCCTGTAACTTTAATTACGTGGTAGGTATGAGTGTTTTATTGGAATATCTAATTATTATTTGTAATTCTTAGTTATGTTATAACATCTAAATATGGCTATTTTTCTTATTTTAGGATTTATTTCAATTTTCCGTCTTTACCCATCAATATTTGACGGGGTAAGATGAACATTTAAAAGACAAAGATGAAAGAAAGATGCGAAATTTTGTTTTGTATCTTCATAGTAGGATAAAGTAAAGGGTAAAGGATTTATTTGACTGATACTGATGTTTTATTGTCAGTATAAGCTTATCCAATTAAAGTGGAAAGTTTGAGAACCTCTACTTTCAATGTTCCCCCGGTGGGGTAAGATAGATATATAGTTTTTTTTTTAAATCGTTTTATCTTTGTTAACTAAAGGTATTCGGACACTACAGACAGTTGAGAGTTTTAAGGGCACTTCAAACTTTAGACTAATGAACACCAACAACGTCTGATAATCATTTGAACGATTTTAGAAACTATTTCGATCTTTCCCCATCACCCTTTCATCTTCCCCCTGTTCCAGTTTCATGATAAAAACATTTTTTTTTTCTGCTTTCTAACAGATTTAACAGAATGTTATCAATGTGATGGAAAAATACACTTTTTGCTCTTTACTCACTACAAAGATTTTTTTTGAATATACTAATATGTACTATTCTACAAGACTTCAAATACAACACTGCTCATCTCATCAAAAAATCGTTCGATCTTGCCCCCACTCACCTTAATAATATTTATTGAATAAAAACGTTTACAAAAAGTGTACATTTATTCAACAGTAAGATTTCCCAAAGAATGAAAGGGTCCTTAACATTGTAGTTGAAAAACATGTTCTCCCATACGGAATGTATGGGAGAACATGTTTTTGCAACTGCAAATGTAAGTTAGTCGATTATTACTTGTTAACTTAACAAAAAAAACTTAAAATTAATTATACATACTTAAAACATGCACTCTAATACATAAAATCATAACACAAGGGACACATTCACAATTAAACTTTAAAAAGTAAACTTACACATACAACGCAAGACGACGAGACAAACTAGAATTGAGACCACCCAGATCTAACTATGGAAGAAAAAATATACTGTACGAGGGAGCAAAACTGTACAATGAACTACCTGATGATGTAACCAATAGTGACACCATATATACATCTAAAAAACCCTAGAAGAGCACGTCAGAAAACAACAATAGCAATACCGATTGTCACCTTTTATCTCTTAATTTTCTTATTGTGAACACAGAGAATCGCACTTACCTTTATTCTTTTACCTTACTTTTCTCAATATGTAAAGTGAACTGTAATGTTCTTTTTTTTTTGAGAAATAAATGTCTTTAAACCGAACTTGTAGAGCCTACTTAGCTGTGATAGTTTTTCTTTTAATTTCGTTCTTACTATTGGCGGGAGTTTTTCATATATCCAAAACCAACCATTTAGCTGGCTCTAACAAAAAGTTGCACTTTAAAGCGATATTCGATAACGGATCCCTGAATGGTTTTCACACACTCACAATATTTTTACGTTACGTATATACCCTGAAAAAAAATTGTTTTTAACACTTTGTCGGCGTGATTAATATGTCCATGCCAAATTACAGCTTTCTAGTACTAAGTGTCTCTGAGTAAGCCCTGGACAGACGGACAGACGGACATGGCGAAACTATAAGGGTTCCTTATTGACTACGGAACCCTAAAAAATGAAATGCTGTTCGTTGGTAAGCGCACTGCGCAATACGTCAGAACAGTTGGACTATTTGGTAAATTTTTGTTTAAAAAAAATATCGAATCAAGTTCTTGCGGAAAGAAAAATTGGTAAAGTTTCCTGAAAAATTGGAAAATTCGGGAAAACTGAAAATGCTTTTTCTATGGGAATTTTGTATGAATTATTGACAGGACAGGAGTTGTCCTGTCCTGTCAATAATTCATACAAAATTCCCACTAGCTGACCCGACAGGCGTTGGCCTGTCGGGTCAGCTAGTTATAATTAAAAATGTGGTGGTCCTCTTGTATTTCAAGACCCTGTAACCTTAGCATACCTTGTAAATTATGACATTTTCAGTCCATAGCAACTAGCTCCAATTATCTAGGTAACTGCTTTTATACTTTGTAACAATAACCTACTAACATTCTAGAACCTTCTTGCTCAATACAACTGTAGTTCACGTAGAGTCATTGGTCGAAAGGCTTGTAATGTCGGGTAGATAAGTTATCGCGACAGCAGCACATCGTTCGATTGTTGTAACAAAAAGACAATGACAGTCGACCCTTCAGTTACTCATGCAAATCGCCTCGTGTAGCTATTTGATGCATTTGCCCTGTTTCTGCAAGCTAATTGTTTCTGAGAGTAAGCTTGGTTTTCTTGGGATTTAAAAAAAATAATAGATTAATACCATCTCTTTCAGATAGCTATATCGAAGACAGGTCTTTCTATTGATCGCTCCGTAGGTCTTCTGAAAGAAGACTTTGGGTTATAAAAATACAATGGGCAGCACTATTCTGGTATGCTAAAAACAATAGTATGTTGTAGCGGTCTCCGTTTAGAGCTTGAGAATATGATCATCATCATCATCCCTATAAATGTTCCCACTGCTGGGACACAGACCTCCTCTCTGTGAGAGGGAATGGGCCGTAGTCCACCACGCGGGCCCAGTGCGGGTTGATAGATGTCACATGTCTTCGAATTTTCGGTTCTAGGACATGCCGGTTTCCTCACGATGTTTTCCTTCACCGTTTTGAGAGCAGTGGTAATGAAATAATTTACACAAAGTAAAGCGAGAATATGATATGAAGTAATTATTTGTAAGTAGACAACTGTGTAGCTCGTCAAGATCACGACAATGTCTCCTGTATCAATAATCCTTTTTTTTGTGTGTTATCTGTACAAATGAATAGGACTGGACGTGGACTTTGTCTGAACGTGGACGAAGCAAAAGGAGTAATCACAGTCAACGACAGAACTTGACTAACACTTCTGGTTTATTTTGTCTTTAAGGTGCTCCCTCACCGCGAGCATTCACCTTTTAATGTGACAGTTCAGATTTGAGAATTACATCAGTGAGGGAAGCGAACTGAGCATTACAGTGCGCAATAATGTTTGAAATTGAATCTGAAATGTTACATTACAAGTGAATGCTCCCGCGGTGCCCTCAGCAAACAGAAATATCGAAATAAAACACCATTCACGGGGAAAAACACGCGTGTAAGTCATACGGCGTCGGTGACTCCTAAAAAACATCGCTTTTAGATAATTCTCCGCTGTTTCTAGTCCACAATCATTTATCAACGCCATTATCAGTCCTATTCCTATCAGCAATAATCATATGCCGTCATGTAAACACGCTCCACGTGTTGGGGTGTGTCTCGCTGACCCATGCAGCGCTTTTTATAAACACCACAGCGATGACAATTGCTTGACGTAAGCGCATGATAACGTAACATAGCTCTAGTAGATCAACTTGTTACAATGCGTAAAAACTAGCTGACTCACGTAAATATAAGAGAATAAAGGATGAAAGCGGTGATGGAAAACATCGTGAGGAAACTGGCATGCCCCAGAATCAAAAATATGATGACGTGTGACATCTATCAAACCGCCCGCACTGGGCTCGCGTAGTGGATTACGGCCCGCTCCCTCTCATCGAGAGGAGGCCTATGTCCCAGTAGTGGGAACATTATAAGCTAATTATGAGGTAAGAGAGATAAGTATCTGCGTTGACAATTAATGGAAAACTAGTCACCGATTTAAAATACCTTTGAATAGGGAATTTAAATCGGTGAGGACCGATAATTGCGAGAGCACTGCATGGTTCTAGTGTGACCAACCCGCAAATCCTTTGAGACTGCGAATTTTGTTCCTTACAATGCGACACCTATACAGGGGACATGGCAGAGACATCGACGCAGAACCTGTTACCATGAATTCAGTATCTACATGATTCTGGTCTAAATTTTTAGTCAGTTATAAAAAAAATCTGCTGTTTCCTACAAAAGTGCAGTCCACGTGGTCAAAATATATGGAACATAAGTATTTTTTTTAATAACCGACGAATTTCAACGCAGAGGAGTCCAGAATCGAAGGAGGAAGCGGAACGCGTGAGGGAGAGGCCCTCACGCCCCTAACCGCCGCAGGAGACGCCCCGCGCCTCGGAAATCGCAGGCCGTTTCCCGGCCACCGTAGGCGCGGGCTTGCGGACGGTAAGCAATGGGTAGCTCGGCATCCAATAAGGACGGCCCAGGTCGACGGCGCGTTGTGTTCCACGCGCGCCTCAAAGAGATGTCAGCACAACTGAAGGGGTCGGCTAGGCGATGCCTGCCGGGGTTGCGGGTTTGTCCGAAAAGGTTACCGTGGCCTCTGGCAACATACAGGCAACTAAAGGACCAGGGTGGGTTTTAGTCAGTAAGAGTCTGACACGCCCTCCCGCTCCGCCCAGAACGGGAGAAGTTATTTGATAATTTCCCACCAAAAAAGAAAAAAAAAGGGGAGTCCAGAATCTTGTAGGTACTGGATCTATGGTACTAAAGGTTGCACATCGATATCCCTGCCACCCTGTATACATATACAGCAGTTGTAGACTTCAGAATAGCAGAGTCGTGTGTGCAATCTGCAACGCAAAATACGTATAACCACTATAATCCATAGATCCACTACGTTCGTGGCAACGCAGCATTCGCCATTTCCATAGTACCGGTAAAATAATAGCTATTACCCAACAAGGTAGCGGGAAGACTGCCCTCAGTCCGCCACACATTTTTTCCAAAAAACGTGGGCTTGATTTCAAAGCAGTCAAGACTTTGCTTTGAGCGTCCTTCTTTTTTTTTAGGTTGGTCATCTCGTAGTTGACCTCTGAGATCATGACTACTTAACCGGGCTTTCCTGTGGGTGCCTTAAGCTACTACACTTAAAACCTCCAGCCAGGGGTTATTCAACTATGCTAATTAAAACTAGGTGAACGCTCGCTAAGGGCACCCCCTGTGGGGTACGAACCTCCGGCTTAGGGCGTCAACCGGAGGGAGGACATCAAGGATGGGACGGGCTGGATCAAAGTTTTGATCATGATTATTAGTCGGGGAATTTAAAGCTACGTGCTCAGCTGCAACAACTGCTGGCACCTCGTTATCGAACAAGGGTCGGGGGGGAGAGCGTTCTTTAGAAGTGGACCTTCTGTATTGCCATCTTATGTGGCATCTTTTGCCAATAGATAACGCAGTGCGTAGGTACATTGTCGCGTTAGCGTCAGATAAGCAGTTTGGGAATTTTCTCATAAAACAATAAGTATGCGGTTTACGTTCATGTAATGTTGTTATTTTGTTTTATCATCGTTTTATCTCGGTTTTGTTTTGCTTACAATATACAATACGCAGTTACCTACGCACTTACTCACCTCATCAGATTAAACCTGTATGGTATCAGCAATTTGGTCAGGTATAGTTTTTAGAAGAGATTTATGAATGAAAATTACTTTTTATTAGACAAACAAATAATGAAAATATTATAAAAAACTAGCTGACCCGGCAAACGTTGTTTACTACGGAAAATCCTTGTTTACTACGGAACCCTAAAAAGAGGTAGGGTAGAGGCAGGCCCAGAACGTCCCCGATGCGGCAAAAAATAAAGCTTTTACACCTCTTGTTGGCGCTCACTTTGGGTTAGAGTGCTTTAGTTATTATTCTGAGGGTTAGAATAATCTCTTATCTTTGAAGACTAGTAATAAGTTGTAACTTATATATATAAAACAGTAATTAGGTTTTACGGTACTTTAAGGTATAGTCCTATGACATTGAATTATTAAAGTTCTGTTTATTAGAATTTTGTCGCTGATTGCCTCCTCCCGAGTAGGTAACAGTTTCTCAATTTGCATACATTCGCTGCTGCATACCCAGCTGGCTGAGAGAAGGAACATTAGGACAACAACAAAAAATTCGTAGAGGCTATTACGTCGTAGCCGTAGACGTAGCTCGTAGGTTTCATATGCCTACGCCGTAGCAAAATGATTTTCTTTCTTACATGAAGACAACCTCTATGGATGTGGGTATGAATAATTGAAGGGCTAAGTGGACAAAGGTGTTATCTGACAAAATCAAAAAATCCGACTTTTTTGCATGAAATAAGGTTTTAACTGATGATAAATCGATTCATGAACTTAAAACACGCCAATTCTAATTCGTTACATAGTTATAGACGCTAGCAAAGGTGTTAACTGTCAATCAAGTATCATTTTCAGATTTTCAAATGTGTTAACAGCAGAAATATTTTCATAGAATCATTATAATTGCTACTTTTGGAATAATATAAGGTGATAATCAATCAATAAATCTTCTGCATCTTCGCAAGAATAACATGTTTTAGTGTTAAAAAAATAAACAAAGGTGTTATAAGCTATAGGTTACGTTTGCTAATGTAAAATAGAATCTTCATTTTTCAAATCCTCTTTTACATTGGTTGTAATATCTGTAATCACCAGTGTTATAACCAAGAAGCTTATAGATAAAAGTGGAGGCAACACTCTAAATACCTAAGTGAAGCCGACTGTGGTCGGACGCTCTCTTTCTAAATACACACATAAGAACGAGTGATATGTGTTTTCTTTATCTTATGTATGTATTCAGAAAGAGAGCGTCCGACCACAGTCGGTTTCACTTAGGTATTTAGAGTGTTGCCTCCACTTTTATCTATAAGCTTCTTGGTTATAATGTGTTTTAAACGAAGTATTGGCGACAGAGATTTCGGCCGCATAGAAAAACTTTTAAGAAGAAATGAAAGAATATTGACACCTAATAATTACAGAAATATAATTAGAATGGCATCAAAAAATAATTCGGTTATTGAAGATATGAATCACCACTTTTACGATTTTAACAAATTAAAAGACGATTTGGGGATAGTAATACCTAACACAAACACATTAAAACAAAAAATCAACTTTAAAATTAATGTCAAGTGGATTCACATTGAAGACTTTGGCAGATATTTTTATAAGACAAACTATGACCCCTACACACCATTTCTGGAAGTCTCTCTTGTAACAAAATCTGATGTTATCCCAACAGTGTCCATTAGATGTAACATGAATCACAAGGGCAAAATTTCAAAAGAAAAAACTGGTGATATAAAAACACAACTTCAGTATATTGAGCAGGAGTCTCAGTGGTTTTACATAAATATTATAAATTCTCAATAATTAATAAATTAATAGTATGTAAGTACATGTGGCATACCTATTTTTTAATAATAAAACTATAGTAAATAATTTCATTTAAATAATGATAGAGCAGTGGTGGCCCAGTGGTAACGGCCGCGACTTACGAGTTGTAGGTCGTAGGTTCAAATCCAGACAGGCGCTTTACTTTGTGTAAATTAATTCATCACCACTGCTCTCAAAACGGTGAAGGAAAACATCGTGAGGAAACCGGCATGTCCTAGAACCAAAAATTCGAAGACATGTGACATCTACCTACCCGCACTGGGTCCGCGTGGTGGATTACGGCCCACTCCCTCTCACAGAGAGGAGGCCTGTGTCCCAGCAGTGGGAACATATAGGCTGATGATGATATAAATAATGCTGTTTTATTTTTTTACCACATAGAGCCTTTGTAAGTTTTTCTTAACTAAACTTAATATGGATCATAGTAAACAAAGGTGTTATGTTCATATTTTAACTGTTTTTTTAAATAAATTTGCATAGAATAAGTATTTTTTTTATTTTACATAAAATAATCAATCTTGTCTAAGTATTGCTACTTCTATTGTATTTTAAAACTATAAGCTTTAATTGCTAAGATCCTTTGATTATTTATTATGTTTAAACGCTCATTACTCGTTTAAAACTATTTGCTAGTTAACACCTTTGTCCACTTAACCCTTCAATTGATCAGCGGTATCGCCGGCGAATTTTTATCCCGCACTGGATTTTCAACGCTCTGCTTAGCACTGAGAGTTGAAAATCCATCATTGTATATTTTTGACGCGCTGGGATGCACTCTATTGGATTATTAATGCTCGTCTCAACACCGAGAGTTGAAAATCCAATGTGCAATAAAAATCGTCCGTGCAAACCTAGAGCTCCGAAGTCTCTAGCCCTAGAAGTCACTTCTCATATAGATTTATTGTGTTTAGGTGGCTTACAGCCAATACAGAAGTCATGGTGAAGTAATTTACGACAAGCCATTTACAAGCATCTCAAGATCTTACTTTAGTGTGGGATAGAGATGACGCTATACAGCACGCGTAGCATGACCACCGTAGAAACGAGTTTTGTCGACGGAAGAATAGACAAAATGACAGATTGTGATTGTTTATCTGTCATTTTGTCTATTCTTCCGTCGTGCTGGACGTATAAGTGCATCTCTCCAGGTGGTGCTAAACCCTCTGAACTGATATTTGTGATCATCTATATCGGAGACCTTTGCCAATGTCCAACATGAAGCTTTTTCTTCTGATAATAATATGATGTGGTGTGGATAAAAAACGATATCAACTGCAGAAGATACCTACATGTCCTAGGCATGAATTACTGAACGGTATCTCACTGATAATATTAATGCTACCTACAACATTAAAATAAAGCGTAAAAAAGTATTGAAAGACCCAACCTCGTGCTCGTTAAATTACTATCAAAGTATCGAATTATCATGAGTTACTCACTACCAGGCGATAATTATAAAAAAGATGGTTAAATTAAGATAATTGAAACGCAAAACTCGTCTGTAAAGGTTATCTGTTTATATTGACGTTACTTTAAAAACGTTTGTTCTTATTCAGAGGTCAGTTACCCGATAGGAGATATGATTTATTTTATTGCGGCAATTATTACCATTTTTATAACATTCGATTGTTTTAATTACGTTAATCAGGTCGTGGCCCCACTGTACGCGAGGCGGAGCGTTAAGTATACGTGTCAATAGTGTGGGGTGTACTACTTAGTTGTGAATAGGTACGGCAGAAATGAAGGGTTTATCATTCAGGTTTAGCAGGAAATCCTCGTTCGATTCGATTAAATTCGACGAGATTCTGGAGTAGTTATCTGTAGACTGTGTGCACTGTTCTAGAGTATAGGTATCTAAGTATTCTTTTGACCGTGAGCGCTCATATACCTACACGAGCGACATGTTGTCAACGGCAGGGGCAACCGTCGACACTAGTCGGCGTTAAGCCGGGTCCTGCGCGAGTTTTTACAAAAAAACATCGCAACAAAGAGGCGTGGCCATTCACATTTATCTGAGCATTACGATGATTTGTATGAAAATAAATGTTTATGTGAAAGCTATTTTGTGTAATGTTTCGAAAAAACACGCGCAGGAGACCCGGCTTTAGCGGTAGACGCGTCGAGCGGCTGTCGTCGACGCGTCGGCGGCTACCTTCGATCAACAAATTGTTGATCGAAGGCAGCTACCTTCAACAACGTGATCGCTCGTGTATTTGAGTACGTGCTCAAGTATATATATAGTCCTCTTCACCGTATCCGGTGACAGCGACCCAGACTAATTTTCTTTTTTCCTTTTGTGAGCTCTCTGATGACTAGCAAAACCAAATTTGGTCTTGAAAACCCGGTCACACCGTGTACAGAAGAGCTGATCAGCATCGTTGTATGTGTACGCATATGAAGGCTTTGGGCGACTTTTGCATATTTGGCGCTTCTTGTCTAAGTCTTCAAGACGACTTGCTTCAAAGCAATCAGTTGCTTAGTGGATTGAGGTGCGCCACCTTTCTCGGTTGCGAGCAAGCTCCTGCCAGCGATCAACAGGTATGCCGCAGGTCGTAAGGTGACGTTTAAGGACGTCTTTGTAGCGCAGGTATTGCCCGCCCCGTGCACGTTTTCCTTGGGCGAGCTCTGAGTAGAACGTGGTTTTTGGTAGTCTACTCATATCCATGCGCTGTACATGACCACACCATCTCAGTTGGATCTTTATCAAAATCGCCTCCATGCCCATCATTCTGTCTGTGCCGTCAGTGGCTGCAGTTACCTCTGCCATTGGCAACGTGCCGCACGTGTTTATGAGGACTTAGACGTTTATTATTTGAACAAACAAGATGGAATCAAATATAGTGAGCGTCGATAAAGTAGGTACGTCCCTTTATAATGATGATAGCTTGTTTTGCTAGCCTGAACTAGGAATCGAACCGATGGTACGAATCACAAAAACATCCTGTCATGTTATGGCATAAATGAATCAACAGTGTCAATCAATGATGGTACCTACAGTCAAATGGAAAATTGAACTAGCCTACCCCAAAAAAGTACATAAAATAGGTATAAAACTGACATATGTAGATATAAATTACATTAAACTGTATTTACTAAGCTAACAACAGTGTTTTATAGGCCGCTCGGTTACGTTTATAGTAGATAGTGTTATTATTCGTACCTACTATAATAACAAAACCCTTTGTATCTTGTGTTTATTTTTACAGACTTTCATAGACATAGAAATTCGTCTGAAAATCGGAAATATATAACGCCGCTATCTCTTGTTTTTAGGGTTCCGAACCCCAAAAGGAAAAAACGGAACCGTTATAGGATCACTTCGTTGTCCGTCTGTCTGTCAGTCTGTCAAGACCCTTTTTCTCAGGAACGCGTGGAGGTATCAAGTTGATTTATTTATATCAACTAAGTAGGTCTACGGTCCCTTGGAACAAAAAAAATCAAGCTTCTAAGTCAAAACAATAAAAAATACGGCCATTTATGAGATATATTTTGATACTTGCAAATAAATCAAAACTTATAGGGTAATTCCCGTTGACCTAGAATCATGAAATTTGGCACAAGTAAAGGAAAACGTTCGAAAATCGTTAATTTGTAATTTTCACATTAAAATAAAGAAAAATTGCGATTACTAACTTCCATTTGCAGTTGGAGAATTGACCGTGACGTATATCGATGTATGGGAGAACATTTTTTCAACTACAAAACACGAGCTAAGTAACTTTTATAGGTAGATCTCTACCTCGGACCTGCTACCAACCTAGTAGTCTAGCTAATCTTTTCACCACAGCAATAAGATCTAGTCCTAAAGCCTCAAGCCTTCACAAACACAAAGAAACATGTCTTCTTTAATATTTTAGGTATTCCACAATTTCCGTCCGCTCCCCGCTCGCAACCGCACCGCGTTACATCTTTGTTCATTGACGCAAACCCCACTATTGTTGCATGACAAGCTAAATATAAAACTCTTAACGGAAAATAACTATAAGTAATATTTATGTTTATATATCAGCAGCAATGATCCGATATAATAATATCAGGGACGACCTCTAGAGAATTATTGATAACGTTGTGAAAATCCATGAATTGTATTCCCAGAAGATGGAAAATGTGTTTGTTAGGACCAGCGCACATCGGCGGACAGCACTGCAGAGGATATACATATTATATGTATAAGTGCAATGTGTGTCTGGCCACACTAAGTCTGCAATGGAATAAATAGGCAACCCCAAAAAGTTTTATGGTATATATACTTTTACATCAGTCAGTTTTGTCAGTTTCGGGGTCTTATGTAGATCTAATGATTTTGATATTTTGTCTTTTGTCTTTTGATTTTTGCATAATAGATTATATGTAATAGACTATGTCTGACTGTGTCTGTGTGTGTAATACACTGCATCGTGCTAAAGTGACTATTCTTTACCAGGAATAAATCAGAATATAAACAAAATAATCTATCAAAAACAAACAAAAAAACAAAGTATCAATTTTCTTTTTTCGTAGGACATGATGGTGTTGCCGTCTATAGATTTTCAAATTCCACCGAATTTTTACTTATGCAGACTTAAGCGTGGCCAGACTCTACTTATCCTTTTTACATTGTCAATGCTCAGAGAATGACCTTGGAGCATCCAGAAGCATGTGTTGCTTTGCAACAGATTTCTTTCAAGCATTGAAATATGAACTTTATTTCGATTAGATAAGTGTTAAAATACATTGACAAGTTTTAATCCTCTGCTTTGCCGATCCCCAGTGGGTACTAGCCTTTAATTTAAATACAAAACAATAATATGGTACTGATGACGACCAGCATTGTCCGCCTCTCACAAGTTGTGACATGCGAGAGCCGTGCGTATGTAGTCAACTATTGTTTAGAATCCCATATCACTTGGAGTCTTGTAAAGACGCATTAGGAAAAGGGAAACAGCAATCCATTGGTTACTGATTATGAGACAATAAATCAGATGTTATGTCAATAGACTGCCTGCTTATCGTGGCTTGTCAAACAAATGGCTTCACTACAATAATATTTGCCAGAGAGCGAATTTTCTAGCAAACTGGAGTTTCAATCGGATAGATGGACTCAGTCATTCGTAGATTTTGGGACCATATTTTAAAATAAAAACGACTCAATGTATAAGTTCTTAATGTATTTATTGCAGACACAAACTGTTCAGTCCAGTGACCCCGCCGAACTGAATTTGGTGTACCACCCACATTTTACGATCAATTACAAAATTACCTAACATTATGTACAAGTAAACTAAGAACTTATTCGAATAAAATAAATAACCAATTTCTTCTAATAACTGAGTTACGAGCAAGATTACAGCTATTTACGTCGTTTTTACACAGACTATGCACGGTATGCTACTTTCTTGCACACTTCCAGCGGAATTGCACACTTCCAGCGGAATTGCAAACTTCAACCTTATTTGTAAAGCGTTTAGAATGAACTAGGAACATAAGTTATACTGCCAATTTATGATTATGGCCCCAACATGAGATAACAATTAAATTCCTCTTCACTCTAACTTGGATTGATTTATGTAAGATCATTGTGATCAAATCTTTCAAAAACCAGTTACATAATTGATTATATTTACTATAGGCACAGTTCATTGAATTGGGAATATAGAAAAAGGCTGTTTACTTAAATATCACGATGTCCATAATGCAAAAAAGTCGAATACCCTGCATGTTGGGTTAGCGCAAGTCAGCACATTCAAAACGAAAACTTCGTTTTTTTTTTTTAATGATAATCTTATGGCAGTTTTACATTTCCACAATATTTTCATCTGTAGTGAACTTGATAACTCAAATGGGTTGTGTTAAATTAAAGCTATATAGCATTTTCTATTAACAATACTGTGGGATGATTGCGGGCCGACCAACTTGCGCTAAATAAACGATTTAAATACAACATAAACAAAAAAAACAACAATTTGTTTTACATTGTGTTTATAAAATACGAGATCATTGTTTTATGTGTAAAATATATACCATACATCGTTTTTAACTCGGAGCTTAGCTAGACTCGACGACTTAATACGACGCACCCCTTATATCTTATCAAATATTACTATAACTCTTCCATAACTAAAGATATCGTCGTCTCGCTCCGTTGAATATAAAATGAAAACGACAAATAATCTTAACAAACTCAATGAATCAGGTTTTCAAGCACGTGTGCAAGCATGCATACATACTTGTACGCTGACATAAAAATGTGCAAATATAAATTCAGAAATACGTAAGTACGTTTAAAACTGAGAAAGACTTGCTTATTGCAGCGCCAGTTTGGCTCTATCTACGATAACTAGCTTCGTTATTGCGACGGGTCAAACCCGAAATATGTGCTTGAGTAAAACCGTAAAAAGTTATATTAGAAAAAATTGCACTATGTTTTTTTTTTTTTAAACTAGCATCGGTAAGTACCTCAATAAAAGCGCTTCGAAATTAAGTCGTCGACCCTCACCCTTTATTATCACTCAAGAGTCTTTTATGAACACAGCTGGTGTGATTCATGACAGAATTTATATCAACATATAGAAAAATATACCTACACTACATTTGCAAACCAATTGTTATATAACATTACGAAAAGACAAGACTATCAGAGGTTTTGACCTCATTAATGTAATGTAATTTCGACATTTCCAATGTAATGCGCACTGACCATGTGTAATCATTATCGTCAAAGAGAACTCTTTCGATAAAAATAAATAATTATAATTGATATTGATCATATTATTGCTTAGTATCTTTGGAAACAATGTTGATTACACACGGTCGTCGCAGGTGACTTTCACATTTTTCCTCATCAAATGATAAATAACAAGAAGTTAACAACAAATGCGATTGCACTACTCGTCTAAATATTTTAGGAAAATACCAAACAAACATAATAATATAGAAATAATATTTGTGAAACGAAAAGACCATTAAAATAAAGTTCACCAATAAAATGTGACAAACGCGTGAGAAACGCAAAATTTTGGTAACACGTGCCTTCTAAATACCGACTGATTTCAATTGGATGCTGTCAAAAATTTCATGATTAGAGAATTCATTAAATCCTGAGCGATTCCGTGTTCTCAACACACTTTCTAATTGAAACCAGCTCGAGATGTTTAGCAATCGCAGTTCGAGTAAGGCCCTTTGTAAATGGCACGGTTTCTTTACGGTAAACCGCGCCGTAGAAAAAACGTGTCTGTCAACAAGTTTGCACAGTGATCCATACATCACTGACACGCAGCAAATAAACCGTAGTTTTTCACAGCAAAAAAACGTGTGTGTACAAAGGGCCTTAGACAAAGAGACAGAGCTCTATATTTATAAGTATATCTCTTTCGCTCCGCGAATTGAGATATTATTAACCGAGCAGTGCTTAGAGCACACACTATCACCTCATACCTTACGTAAAAAAAACGGAATAATACGTAGTAACAATACAAAAGTGTAATAATAATAAATTAAATGTAATTAAAGTGATATTTACATAAAGTAATCTAAATAACGTAAGTGTTAAAATACTTTTATAATGAGTTATTAGTAAGTCCCTGGGGGATGTCAATTTGACTAAAGGTTTCACGTTATAGATCGCGGCTGACGGGTGTGGCTACGCTGCATCATCTATTCATTCCTAAATTCCTTACTAAAAAATATAACAGGAATCTATTATGACTATGCTATTCATTTTTTCTCTTATATCAGATAAACAATCAATGAAAATCTTGCAAGCAGTTTAGTTGTTGTTTAATTGAGACAATAATAAATCTTTACAAAAATGATATGTTGCCTTGACCGAATACGTAGCCACATCCTCAGGCTGAGCTTATAAAATGGAAGCATAGTGAAATTATAATAAGTAGAAAATAATATAAAGTGTAGCGGGGTACCTATACCGAAATGCCCTTATTAATTTGACTATTTTATATCGGATTATGACGCACCACAGATTATACACAGCGCACTAAATGTATTTCACAACCAGAGCCCTGCGTCACAGGGAGAAAGCTACGACATACAACACATGACAAGTTAAATGATACATCTCTAGGTCCGTGTTACTATTACAAGCAGTCATTTAATCCATAATTCCATTATTTCCTCAAATTAGTGGAAATTGCAAGATTCTCTCTGTTCAATCTATAAGGCACAAAAACAAACTCGTCGACGCACTTTTATCATTTCGTAGTTTTCCGCAATTAAAGCTTGTTTCGACATTAACAAATTGTATAATACACGAATGAAGTTCTCGCATACAACGTGTGGTGCGCCATACTGCTGACCTCGAAATGCTCTTCACCACACAACTCCATCCCAAAATTTACACGCTTGGTCCTGTATTTACAACAATTATAATAAATTCAAATTTAACTAGATATTTACATGGCGCCCGGCGCGCGGCGTTGCTGCGAACTTTTGTAACAAAATCAAGAAAATAATGTTGCTTACTAAGAAATTTTTCGGTTTATCGGTTAACTATTGAAAGTGTGAACTCAGTTGGAACAAGAACGTAAGTTAACCGCTCGGGTAGGTCGCGTGCGTCGGCGCAGCAACGCGCGTCGCCTTACGCCTCGGTGGCGACGGGCTCGCGCGCGTGGTGGATCTTCACGTGCTTGTTGTGGTTGGACTTGTTGCTGGACGTCTTGCCGCAGATGTTGCAGGCGAAGGGCCGCGCCCCGCTGTGCACCTTCATGTGCTCCGACAGGTAGTAGCTGCGGTGGAACGACTTGCCGCACTCGGCCACCTTGCACACGTACTTCTTGGCCATCTCGTGCTCGCGCACGTGGCGCTGGCAGTTGTACTTGCGGATGAACTGGCAGCCGCAGTAGTTGCAGGTGTAGGGCCGCACGGACTTGTGCGCGTTCATGTGCGAGATGTACTCGGTGTGGCGGATGAAGGCGCCCTTGCACAGGCTGCACTTGTAGGGCTTGGCCGAGCGCGACGCGTGCGTCCAGCGGTGCAGCTTGAGGTTCCACTTGGTGGTGAACGACTTGTTGCAGATGATGCACATGTAGGGCCGCTGCCCGCTGTGTGTCTGCAAGTGCGTGCGCAGGTTCGAGCGTAGGTACACCTGTAACACGTGGGCGACTGTTACTGGAACTGCTGCTACAAGTTCATCTAATTGAAGTTAGAATTTATTGCAAGAGTAATAAATAAACTGTTGTGAATTATTTAAAACAAGACTTGGCCTGCTCTAGCAAGTATTAGTATTTTATTAAAAATCAAGAAATCAACAAAAATAGATACAATAAAAAAATTGTATATGAACTCAAATTATGTTAAGTTGCTAAAAATGAACATTTTGGGTACAAAAACAACATCCGTTGTAGAAAGTGGAGTGACCTGCTTGCAGACGGGACACTGCACGTTCTCCTGCTTGCCCTTGTAGCGCTCGGCCAGGAAGTACTCGTTGTGCGAGCGCCGCACGTGGCGCGTGAGCGAGGCGGCGTGCACGAACTTGTCGCTGCAGTACAGGCAGGCGCGCGGCCGCTCCGCGTGCGTCTCCTGGTGCCACTGCAGCTTGGCGCGCGAGTGGAACACCAGGCCGCACTGGCACACGAAGTCGCGCACCTTGGCGCGCTTGGACAGGTGGTGGCGGTCCCTGCACATGCAGTACACGCATATCTTTATTTGCTTTTAAATAAACTTATTTATTGTGACTGTATCTAGGCCGTCCGCTGCGTTCGGCGGACGTCCGTGACGGACGATCCGCGAGTGAGTTTCTGGAACACAGCATCGCTACGCGGCGCGGGCCGTCCGCCGTAAAGCTATAGAATGCCCCGTCCGCGCCGCGAGCGGACGAAAGCGAGACAACCTTATATCCTTATTAGGTTTGCTTCAAAACCATCTTATTTATACTGCATCTTTATAAGATTACACAATAATTGTATAAATCATCCCATTAGAAAATTACGTTCTAAGACATACGAGACATACGAGACATACTCACAGCATGATTATTTATAAAAAAATTGTAAAATCGACCTAAAATTATACGTTCTCTAAACTAAAATATACACACAATAAGAATAAAAGATCTGTACTTAAAAAAATATAGGTAACACAATTATTTGTAAACAAGTCAAACAACAAACTGTCTAATGTAATATTTTGACATATTTCTTTTTTCTATCCTTCATGAATATATCACATAAAAAGTTTGCGTCCTTTCGAAGGAGTGTACATATTGCAAAACGCGAGTATTTCGAGTTCGTGAACTCGCAGTCTCTGCTTGAACCGCGCCTTTTTTTAGAGTTCCGTAGTAAACAAAGAACCCTTATAGTTTCGTCATGTCTGTCTGTCTGTAGTAGTAAGTCTCAAGTAAGCTACAGACCGTTCATATTATGACTAAAAGAGTGTCCGTGGAGTTTCTTGCCCGTTCTTCTCCATAGGAACCAACTACGCTTTGAAATGTGCAACTAGCTTCATCTTTCTGCCTGACCAACCCCTTGTACAATTCAAAAGTGCCTGTAAATGGTATAATTGAAATAAATGCTCCGAGTTTGAGTTCACTATAACTTGTCCCTTGCCGCTTTGTGTTGGCACCATTGTTTGTCAAGCTTTAGTTTTAGCTGGCGTTCGCACGGACGTAAAAATATCGCGGCGAGATTTTTGCGCACACTGGATTTTCAACGCTCTGCTTAGCACCGAGAGTTGAAAATCCAACAATGCACGCTGGAATGCACTCTGTTGAACTCTCAACGCTCGCTGTCTTAAATTAATGTATGAATCATGAAATCAGATATTATTGCCGAGCTGTTCAAAGTAATATATTTATGCTCGTGACTGGACAGCTATACGCGCGTTGCCGACCTACAATACATTCCATGCACGTTTTCTTGCGTGCTCTGCATCTATACTCCAGACTATAGATGTAAAACAACCGATTTAAAACGTTTTAAATAAAATGTTGCTGTTTTAAACCCCAAATAAATCGTTTTAAACGGTTGAAAACTCGCCTACTAAAAATACGTAAAAAGTGCGCGGCGCGGCGGCAGTTCATGTAGGCGTATGTGTAGGGTAGACGAGCTGGCAACGCTGCGTCGAATCACGAGTGACGAAGTCAACGAGAGTGCGAGAGTGTGAGTATGGTTTTAAACCGAATCAAATTGATTATTTATATCATTTGAAAACAATAAAAAAATAAAAAAAATTACCAACACAGAGTTTTTAGGTACTCCGTTATATCCCTACCTCGGAAAAATCAAGAAAATGTAGTTATAATTAAGAAAAACATAGTCATCAACACCAACTGTTTTAAATCGAAAAAAAGGTTTATTTCGAAATGTCGAGATGTTCGAGATGTGTTTTTGAAATGTCGCGTGATACCCCATAGGTGCATAATAAAAAATGCTCCAAATGTCAAATGCACCTATGCGGTGCGGCACATAAGGATCCTACTTGCCATTGGACGATAATATTTGACATTTATTTGCACTTGCAACACGATCTGACTCTATCATTCGACTAATCGATTAATACTTGACCGGTTTTAGTAACAATTTACTGGGAACACCACAAAATGAACGAAAAAAAAACAAACAAAATGTATCTGTGGTTTGTGTGACGCGACGCCGCCATACTGTCAAAACTCAGTGAAGTGTGTGTGTTGTTTACATTTGTTCGCAATGTTTTTATGAAGAAAACGGTGAGTAATCTTATTAGAATTTTATACAGAATTACTGAGAAATAAGACGTATAGATTTCATATCGAGTGTTAGTTTATCGAAAAGTGATAAATATTTCTGTGAAAAGATAACGAAAGTTTTGTAATGCACAAATTTTGAAGCTGTCGCCGCCGAGTTTAGTAAAGTTTTTATGATAAATATTCTTGTATACTGTTTGAAATACTTATAAGTACCTAGTTTATTTATCTACGAACATAATTTGGCTTATAGCTACTGATACTATTGCGTATTCTTATCGTAATCGTATTTCCAAAAGTAAAATTCGGCGTAATTCCCGCGTACCATGACACTGCGCTCATAGTAGGCGGGAAATGTACAGACTGCAAAAAACTCCAAATAGAACAAACATATTTTTGTTCTAACTGCAATTTTGTCATATTGAATTTTTATTATTTCACGAAGTTTTCTTATTTGACATGTGTAAGAAAAATAAATGTCGCGATGATTGTTTTTTTTTACCGTCTTCAAAAAAAGTGGATGTCTTCAAATATAATTAATGTTTTTTTTTTTAGGATTATGATATTTACAGGTAGACTATTACTTTAGTGATTGTTTTCTGATATTTTTAGCATGACGAGGCTGTCCTCAAGGTCGCGGAGAGCTCCGCCCAGACAGAACGCCGCCCGTTGCGCTATCATCATGGGGTTCCTTGACTCTGGCACGCGTCCATATCCTGAACTGCCCCAAGGCTCCATCACGCACACCATGGTAAATATTTTCTGAATAGCGTATTAGTACCTATATTTATTTAGTTTCAGTGGAGCAATTAGTATTTTTTATCTTTTTAGCCGCCTCCATGCTATCCCGGTTCTAACGACGCGTCGATACGATATGTCATCGTGTGTACCTACTACGCTTTGGAATGGACAACTAGCTTCATCTTTCTAACCCGATGACAATTCAAAAGTGCCTGTAATTGGTTTATTTGAAATAAATGCTTTGAGTTTGAATATTGTGTTTTTTTAAATATATTTCTTGAAAACAATTTTTTATTTCACACTTTTCCTAGCTTCTTCCTTCATGGAATTAGGATAACTATCCATAAGTATATGGGGTCATGTACAGCAACGCAGGAGGATTGAAGGCGGTAACAGTTTCCACTTGAATGGTATAAACCATACAAAAAGTAATCTATGTACCTATCATTTTGGACCGTGATTTTTCCACCTTCTGTCTATGGGAGAGAATGGGTGGGTTGACAGATGGATTTAGGTACCAATAAGGAAAGATAGATAGAATAATAATGTATGTAATCTAGACACGCGGCCGCGTGTCGAGCCAAGTTCTAGGCAAGACACGGCTGCAGTGTGTTATATTACACGAACCATTTGGAGCCACTTTTGACCCCTTAATAACTCAAAATCTATGTAACATAGACACATGAAATTTGGTTTATTTATTAAAACCCCTTAGATTAACTAGAACTCCAAATTTCATAAATAAAACTCAAACGGTTATTGAGATATTAACGTCTAAAAATCGGCATTTTTATCAACGACTTGTCACTAGACATGAAAAACATTTAACCCATTTCCGGATGACCTAGAAAGTTGAAAAGAGATTTCCCAAAAGCAGGCCCACGGTATGATACCGTGTCAAAGCTTATTTATCAAAAATTATGTCGCATTTTTTTCAAGTCGTTTTATCAAAATTTATTTCTTCTAGCATTAGAGAACCTAATAAATATTTATTTTGTTGATACTTAAAGAACTACATCCGCCATTCAATCCTAACCTGAATGTTGCCAGATGACAGACTATTCCAATAAAATAATTTGTAATCGATTGAAAATATCGATACTAACCCACATGGAGTACGTGGAGTATCCATTACACGAGTATGTTTCAAATGCTATTTATTATACTCAAATACTGTAAAATTATGCTTTTACAATAAATAAAATATTATATGGTCTGAATATACTTACTCAAAAACTTAAAAGTTTTTCGAGGCAGTAATGTTATTTTATAAACTACCAGTGATCAGAATAGGTAGATTGATTTGAGGTCAATGAACTGGCACGTATATTAGTATGGATACGCCTCCGGGATTCCGGAATTTTGAAATTATTAAGATTTTTTAAGGAATTTCAAATGTTGTAATGTGTAGAATAAAGAATACATCAATATGAATAAGAAATGTTGAACCCTTTTGCTGTCTGTTTAATAGTATATAGGTGATCGGACTCCAAGAAATGGATAGGTATACTATAAAACAATATAATATATATTTTAAATATTATCTATCGCATTCTATAAATTTCTAATGTAGTAGTTTAAAAATCCTTACTTTAACAATATTTGATTCAATCCCGTAAGTACCAAAATGAAATCCCAGAAAAAAGGCTTATTTATCCATGTTATGATTTCTATGACTATTCATGATGCGAGTACGTAAAATACCTACCTACTCGGATCACTGATAATCACCCAATCGATTTCGTCAATCGATTACCAAAATAATTAAACCTGGTAACACTGACACCACGCATAATGTCAAACTGTCAAAAAAAATCTGTCAGATCAATGGCATTGTTGGCTGTTTTTTTTACGTAGATTTGAATTTATTCTTCCGTATTTACTTTATACTTACGTTACGATTTAATGCTGTTAATTTAAATTGAAGCCAGACGAACTATTGCTTATCTTTCCATGGCCCTGGGTAAGTTTATTATGTTCTTTAAATATTTATAAACATCGTCGTATTGTATAACCTCATTGATTTTAGCAGCCTATTAGTAGAAGGCCTATGTTCAGTCAGGGGTACGTCGCGCGTCGTCAGCTGTAAATGTCTATAGTATGGTGTAATTATATAACATAAGTAAATACACTGATTTTTTTTACCTTTTTCAGGTATGACGATGACATGTGTTATTGACTTGACATTATTGATTATATTATCTACAACTCTATCCCAAGTATTACTTGCTCAGGAAAATCTAAGCATATTATGTTATGTATGTGGCATGTCAATTGCAAGTCACAGAAGTCATCAGGTTAGTGTTTTTAAAATGGCAGAAGTACTATGAGTGATATAATTATTATACAAAAGTAAATAAACAACAATAAGAGTATTTTCTTACTTTCTAGGTTAGGTATACATTTGGATAAAGTTTGTCATGCTTACTGAGAGAGGCTGCTACCAGAGATGTTTATAGGCAAGCAAGTGATGATAAAAACAGAGCCACCCTAGAGTGTAAAAGATTTACCCATAATAGATCAAAACAATAATCTGGTTAGGGCCAGAATCAAATCGTGACATGTGAGACTTAGTGTACATAATTATTGATAAGTGAGCAAAATAGGACAAATCGTTTAAGAGATCATCATTGCTTATTACTGTTTTGTGGGAAAGCGTACGCTGCTACGCTGCTTTCATACCATGACTACGTTATGAGAATGAAGCTGAAGCCGTTTTAAATTCTATGAGAAATAAAATGTTTTTAGTATTTAGGTATTGTTGTGTTATTTGTTAAAGTAAACCTTCCCATAGAAGCACTGAAAATGCTGCTGCCAATGAGATTATTCATCTTTAATTAAGAGAGTTGGCTAAAATAATGTTTATGCCATTAAATCTTTCATATTTAGCGCGCAAGATTATTAATTTACCTTTATAAAATTCAAGTCTGTAAATGCGATAATCGCCATTTTGATGACAGTCGAGGTCGAAGTTAAAAAACATAAAAATTGGGGATTGCGAACATCCAAACTCCACCATAAGGACAGTGACTATTACAACATTTAATTATTTGACGAATTCATCCATTTTTCAAGTTAAATAAGTAGTAGTAATGAAGTTTTTGATATCAAAAGTCGAAGATTCGCGCCAATCGTGCGTGTTTACATTTTAACTTTTCACAATTAACACACATACACATATCTGATACGACTTTAAATGTGACAAATGTGATTAAAAATATTATAAGTAACTAGAAAATTCCCAGATCTTTACTTATTATACGAACACATGTTCAATAACACGTAATATTCATTACTACTACTCAATTTGTGTTAAAAATCGTCGATCATTGTTTTTTCTTTATTGTAATGATGTGCGAAAACGATTATGCCAAACGTTTTTTTTTTTTTTCAATTTTGATTGTCTCGATTAATTTATAATTATGTCGAATGTCTGAAATCTATACTTGAAAATAAAAATAAAATTGTTTTAAGCATTAAATACAATAAACATTGTTTAAAATAATTATTTATACTTTTCTAGTGTTTAATCGTTTTTAGGACATTCAATATAAAACGAGTCAACACATAGAACGAGGATAGATACTTACCTCATTTATTGAATTTCGCGCCGAATTGTTTCTATTTATTTGAATTTAAATTCGGAACGTTGTTCAAAATTATTTTTAATTTATTGGACAATTATTTACTGTGGATTTTATTTTTGATACTTTCTGATATAGAATGCCTAGTATACATTTTTTAGGTAGGCTTAAGAAAATTTTGTTTGGGAATGATGTTAAATTAATTATATAAATTAGGTAGGTATTCCGTAAACACTTTTAAATGACTTCTATATTTTTAAAGTGAAACTTTTATTACATCGTCTCAAACTTTTTCGTCTGTGTGTTGCATGTCGCGTGACGGTCGGCCGCGGAGTAGGGATAAAGTGAAAGGCGATCGTCAGAGCAGCCAAGGCCAATATGGCGGCGCCTATAGTTCGCAGCAGCTGACCGTGTAAAGTTTCACTTTTACCGTGGTTTCATAAAACCAACAATCATTTTTTTTAGTTGTATCAGTTTGATAGTATTTGTTTTTAATAGGATAATCTTACTCGAGTAATAATAGAAATTGTTTACTTTTGAGGTAGTTTCAAAACGAAATTTAAAAAAAACTGCCCAAGTGTATGTCGGACTACGCACAGTGAAGGGTTCCGTAATTGGGATGAATATTTACGCATAAACATTGCATAGTATCAATTTTATCGACTGCAAAAATAAGTTTGTATTTCTCGAAAAAACTATAACAAACAAAGTTAATTCTGCGGTTGTAACCGAAAATAAACTGTATCTCAAAAATTATTGACTTCAAAAGCAAAGTCACTTAGAAACATCTTAACATTTTAATTATGAGATCCAACAATACACGCTTTATATGCATAGATTTTTTTCATCTCTCGGTTATATGTAAGTATGGAGAATGCCACCCCCACTATTATGTTTATCGTAATTTCACTACACCATTGTTTAACGGTGCAAAAATACACCTTTTTCAAAATTTTCATCGATAGAGTGTAAATAGTCTCCATGTTAAATGACTGTATGACATCCGGACGCACGGACAGACGAACTTGACGAAATTAAGAGGTCCGTTTTTTTACGGATTTTGATTATCAAGTTTACAATTGGCATGAAATTAATGTCTATGACAATTGATCTACAATATTATTATTATTTGGAATAGCCGCCATCTTAAATTCCAAAATGTCCATCTAATTCGATATCAGCACTATCTCCCGAAAACCATGAAAATGACAGTCATGGCGACAAATTTTCGAATGGGGTTAAAAACTGCCACTTGCTCACTTCAGATGACGCTGATCTCCAGCGTCTTATAATTTGACAGCTAACTATACATTTTTGATTCGAATGCCAAAAGTTGATGTAAATTCCTGAATTTCATGACTGAATTCAAAACACCCCGTCGAGTCAACTGATGTGTCACGTGTCAAAATCTTGGTCCCTAATGTTAGGCGGCAGTGAATTCATTTCATTCATTCTCTGATCTCGAAAAACGTTGTTACAAACGTCAGGTTGGTATGTTCAAGGTAGTTGGTAGGTTGGTACTATGCTTGAGACGTTTTTGAATTGATAGATCGTATGACTATTGTTTTAGGGACTATTGTCGTTTAATTTTTTATATAAACTTACGAATAGTTAAGTCCATAGTGAGGTCAAAATGTAAATCCAAGGGGCGGCTGCAACGGCGGCGGTGATCTCTCGCGTCCGGCCCTGGTTCAGGCCATGGTACGGAGCGAGAGGAAATGGTAGGCCGTCACCTCCTTCTGCGAAGCGGTAATGCTCGCGAAGGAGGAGGCGGAACGCGTGAGGTAGAGGCAAAGTTCGCGCCCTCACGCCCCTAACCGCTGCAGGAGGAGACGCCCGGGGCGGGAATCGCGAGCCGATTTCCGGCCACCGTAGGCGCGTGCTTGCGAACGGTGAGCAATGGGTAGCTCGCCGTCCGATAAGGACCAAGCCCGGGTCGACGGCGCGTTGTGTTCCACGCGCGCCTCAAAGAGATGTCAGCAGAAATGACGGGATCCGCTAGGGCCAATGCCTGCCGGGGTTCGCAGAAAACCGATAGGGACATCGTGGCCCCCGGCAACAGGGCAACCGAAGGAACACGGGTGGGTTTTAGTCAGTAAGAGTCTGACACGCCCTCCCACTCCGCGCAGAGCGGAAGAAGATACTTAAAAAAAAAAGGGGCGGCTGCAAAAATTAAATAATTAAATCATACGTGAGAAGGAACTTTGTTCCTGACGGGGTCAAAGTCAAAGTCAAATCATTAATTTCAAATATGCCCATGTATGGCACTTTTGAACGTCAAAAATTACAAAATAATAAAATTGATTCTATTCGCCCCTTCCAAAAGGTAGTTTTCGTATGGAGAAGAATGGGCAAGAAACTCCACCGTTACTCTTTTAAAATGTTTTACAATTGTTTGTATATGTACGTACATTTGTTAAATAATAATTATATGTGAAGACGGTGCACCTAGAATAAAATTACTATACCACAATAGGTAAAAAGAATTAAAAATTAAACAACGACAGATAATTTAATATGTGATAGATACATGGTGCTCACATATTTACAAACATTGTAAAAGTAGACGATTTTCCTAAAATTTTACAATTAATAAGTCAGTGTGTGAGGAAGTAATCACAGAATGTAAAATCAATGTCATAAAACACAAAGTAATAAATTTTACAATTAAATTAGCAAACAGTTTGATTTTGTCTTGATTCTAAATTGTCCTATGGAGCAGGACCAGCATGTTTCCAAGCACTCTTATCTTAGATATAATCCTCTAATTTGTAATATGCTTGTTTACAAAGTGTATTTTTAATATGAGTTTTAAATTTTCTTTCATTTAATTGCAAAATGTCACAAGGTATTTTGTTGTAACATTTAACACAGTACCCCATAAAAGATGTATGTACTTAAGATAATCTAAAAAATGGTTGATCTAGTTTATCTTTATTTCTAGTATTAAAATTATGTCTATCACTTATTTTATTAAAGAGATGTGGATTTTTCCTTACATACATAATATTTTCATAAATGAATTGGCAAGGTACCGTCATAATATTAATCCTTTTAAAAAGTTTCCTGAGAGATTCGCGGCGACGTAGATTATAAATGGCTCTGATAGCTCTCTTTTGCAAAATAAAGATGGATTCAATGTCAGCAGCCCGACCCCACAGTAAAATGCCATACGACATAAGGCTCCCCGACTGTACACGTTTTTTTTAATAATAATACTTGCCGCGCCGGCTCAGCGATCTGACATCATTGCGGAAAATTGTAACAATTTCTACGAAAGAAATACCTACATTCTTACACAATATTGCTACGCATATTTACAAAAAGAATTTAATAGATCACGTTTGATTGACGAATAATAATAATTTCTTTACAAAAAGTAATGATATCCCATCAAAAACATAAATGTGAAAATGGGAGCCAAATTCCATAAATATGGTTGTCGACTTCGCCGACAAAAGAATTGAAATCTAAATGGGTGCCAAGTTCTGTAGATAATCCTGAAATTTATTTATAAGAACATGCAACTTTCTAAAATAAAATTAAAACACAAATTCTTGTTTTTTCTGCTATAACAATGTTTGCTATTTAAAAATATAACTTCTTAAATTTGAACAGTCGAATTATTTACACAAAGCACTTAGGATAAATTGAAGCTCAAGATTTGACTTGGCTAGTTTTTACCAGCAAGCTGAAATTTTAGAGAAAGAAGATATTTTGACCTTACAGTTACAATAAGAAACAGTAACTTGCGCATAACATAAAGAACAAATATATAAATACGCCTAGGTAGACAGTCAAAGCTGTAAACAGTTACAATAAGAAACAGTAACTTGCGCATAACATAAAGAACAAAGATATGAATATTTTACTTTATTTATTTGGCTCACCAACAATTGAGTACACCGATACAAAGATATGAGATACATCCAATAAACTTATAGACTAGTGTACCAATTTCTTACAGGTAAGCACATCATGAATTACTTATTTGATGTTGAGTGCCTACTTAAAATTAAATAATAATAAATAAATATGCCTAGGTAGACAGTCAAAGCTGTAAACTCGATAAAAAAATAGCGTCCAACTGTTAGCCGCTTAATGCACGCACACTAAAAAAGTAAAATTACAGCACAATGACGCGGCGTGAGTGTAAGACGTAGCTGTAATGCACACCAGCATAAAAAAGTGACCCTGTTTGTTTTAGTTCTTTTGCACCGCGACACTGTAGACAAATATAAAGATGATAAATTGATTAGCCAAATATAAGATAACTTGTATGTAAAAACTAGCCAAGTCAAATCTTGAGCTTCAATTTATCCTAAGTGCTTTGTGTAAATAATTCGACTGTTCAAATTTAAGAAGTTATATTTTTAAATAGCAAACATTGTTATAGCAGAAAAAACAAGAATTTGTGTTTTAATTTTATTTTAGAAAGTTGCATGTTCTTATAAATAAATTTCAGGATTATCTACAGAACTTGGCACCCATTTAGATTTCAATTCTTTTGTCGGCGAAGTCGACAACCATATTTATGGAATTTGGCTCCCATTTTCACATTTATGTTTTTGATGGGATGTATTTTACACCATAATTGTTACACAAACACACCATCGTTACACACCATAATTGTTGTAAATAAGTGTACAAATAATGATGACTCATTATTTTCAAAGAAATTGAAATAATAATAATTGGGATATCTCAAAACAACATTTTTATCTCCGATATTTATATTGAACAGGTCATTACTATTTTACTAGAACACAAACAGTGAGATAACAAAGAGTAATAATAATATAATATATTATTATCTAAAATAAAGTAACATAATAAAATAACAATAATTATTTATAATGAAATTACAACAAAAACCGTACTTGGATATTATAACATAAAAATATTTCACTCGCAGTGTTTTTTGCTCTGACGGTACACGAAACTAGTAATAACCAGTTTTACGACCGGTCCGCGCGCGGGTCGACCGCCAAATTTTTATCGTTGTGTAAACAAAAAGTTTTTATGGTTTAGATAAGGTTTCAAGTGCTATGGGTTTCTGTTATTGTGTTTATGGTGTGGCCTACACATTGTATTGTCGTAATCAAGTGTTTGTGTGGTGAATGAGTTTGTGAATTCGATATATTGTGATAAAGTTTCAAGGTTATGTGAGTGAAAATTATCAAAATGAAAAGATATCACATCATTGCAAAATCAGGTGAGTATAATTCTCTATAAAAATATTTATTTAGTTAGGTTAACTCATAACGAAGCCAGAAAGGTATAATATATGCCATGTTAATGACTGTATATTGACGAATTCTTCGTTTTTCCGAAGGCCTACCCAAAAATCAAAGCACTTGAGATTAGGGTCGACAAGATGTGAGTTTTTAGGTAAACCTAGGCTGACAGTCAAAAGGTTAAACCGACCTTACATCTATAAGTTTGATATCAATTTCAGCACGCGACTTCCAGGGACCAGGATTTTGCTTTAATCAACTTGCACTTAACGTTTTGCTACGTCCCTCGCACTCTCTCCGCGCTCAACGCTCTCTTGGACGCTAAACCTCACTGTCATGTGTTCACGAATGAACGGGAAACAATCATGTCAAAATGTCAGGAGTTCTGTGAGCTAATTTTGCCTTTAGCTAATATAATTGGCAGATCGCGGTTTCATAAAAAATAAACAAAGGGTATTAAAGTCTCAGCGAACACGAGTCGGGCCAGTCGTCGGCACCCACCTGTGCTGCACCATGTTGGAGTACCGGCGGAAGGTGTCGTCGCACACGGTGCACTTGACGGGCGCGCGGCCCGTGTGCACGTTGTGATGCTCCGACAGCTTCTGCCGCGTCACGAAACGCTTCTCGCACACCTCGCATCTGGAATAACAAGGGAATTTGGTTAGAAATGTGGGTTTTTTCTTAAGTAAAAACTTCTTTAACATCATTGTGATTTGAAAGTCAATAAAACGAAAAGCGACAATAAAAAGAGACAGACACATAAATTCATAAGATTTAACGTGGGAGAAAATGAGATAGGAAGCATTATACAGTGTTTATTATGTTCGTGGTTCTCTTTGTGCTCTGCTTCGTACCCCCTCCACTGTGTCCGTGTTTACCAAGGCATAGTGGGAGTTTGCTTGGGCCTCAGCGTTGTACGTGTGTTAATGCGTGGTCATCATCATTTCAGCCGAAAGACGTCCACTGCTGAACATAGGCCTCCCCCAAGCACCGCCACTTCGACCGATTCTGTGCTTCCCGCATCCAGCGGATTCCTGCGGCCTTCACAAGGTCATCGATCCATCTTGTGGGAGGCCTTCCAACGCTACGTCTTCCGGTACGCGGTCGCCACTCCAGAACCTTTCGGCCCCATCGGCCATAAGTTCTGCGAGCAATGTGCCCTGCCCATTGCCACTTAAATTTGGCAATTCTTCAATGCAATGCGTGGTTGTGCATATACAATTATATATTTTTTTTATTTTTGAAGGTTTCATTTCTACCACGTGTGAATTGCACACAAGTTTATTTTTTTGTGTGTGTGGAAGTGTTAATGTGGATTTTCAGTCACTTATTCTTGCCATCATTGTGATCATTTTTGTACTGGACCATGGCTGGGTCACCACCTGCACAATCCAACGAGGCTAATGACAGAGTCTTAGTAGTTTCTTACTGGTCGGACAACGTATGAGTAAACGAAAAATTATAATTACACAACAAATATTGAAAGAGCTTCAATTACACTTACTTATAATTCTTTATTCCTAGATGTGTCTTTATATGTAAGGACAGGTTGGCTCTTCTGAAGAAGCACTTGCCACACGTGAGGCACTCCAGGGGATGTATCTTCAGATGAGCGTGGAACTGCGCATCGGTACCCTGGTCTACCTTACACGTCGGGCACACGTAGTCCTTCCGTCTGCGCTTTACCTCCTGCTTGATCAGCCGGTCTACCTCGATCTTCGGCTTGGCTTCCTCAACTTGAATGCTCTCGTAAACTTGGAGGATCGTCGACGATATCACGTCTTTGGAGTCTAATGGTTGTAGTAGGTCTGGAATGGGGAAAGGTAGATTAAGTCAACTTGGTAAAAGAAAAGGTGATCACAGAGATACCAACAGCGAAAATTAAAGAAAGCAGCGTCTCCGTTCTTTACGCCGATTGCTTAGTGGACTACCACAAGGGCAGGGTTTGACCATGTTTTTAATTATTATTATCTAGTAAATGAAAACATTCGACTTTATGATGGCATTGATATGAGGATGTTGATTGTGTGGGGAATGATTTAAATGAAAACTGAGTGAATGATAACGCGAAGGGCGTCAGAAGAAATGGAAGAGGAAAATATTTACTTCGACCCTGGGTAGAGAAACATTGTTTGAGTAGTTCACTATGTAGCATGTTCGAAAATTTTGATTGTGGAAGGCGCTGGTGTCTGTGATACATTGATTTTTTCATTAGTACAGGCATGATACACTTTTTGTATTATTATTTATTGTAAGGACAGTCCAAACAACACAAATCAAATGAAACCTACTTGTATCAGGTTTTTCTTCCTTCTTGATGGCTCGCGCTGTCACAAGCCTGCTGTAGGACGTCTTGCTGACCGAGCACGTGGGCAGCGCGTGCACCAGCGCCTTGTGCGCGCGCAGCTCCTTCAGCGACGTGCACGTGGCGCCGCACGCCGCGCACGTGTGCACGCGCGGCCGGCTGAACACTGGCGCCAGTTGTGGAGCCAGTGGCAACTGTAAGTCTTCTTCGCTGCAAGTCAGATATTTCACATGTTAATAATAATATTATGGGCATCGTTTCCCGAGAGTTATTTAGGATGACAAGTCTTCCTCATCGCCACGGCCTTTTCAATGTTACTATCCGAAAAATCTACAAAAATGGAAACCATTTTGTTTTTTATTCATACATGTTAGAAGAAGAAGAAGACTGATAAGTTTTTAAAGCTTCCTCTCCCCTACTATTTTGCTGTGCCTAACAGGGTACCAAATAAAATACAAATAAAATCCGCGGTTGGAGGCCCTGTTAATGAATGCGCCAGACTGTCATGTAACAGAACCAGATGGAGGGAGATCGTGAGGCGGGCAACGGCTACACCTGCGATTGGACACAGTTCATTGTGACCACGACCACTCTGTCAAGAGCGAAACGAAGAGCAGAACAGAGTACCTATTGAACTCATTAAATTTTAAGCTACCACCAAGTACACATTGTGGAATGCAATAAATTATTGAGTATTGAGATGTTCATGATGTAAATGATCGTTAGTAATGTGAATGACGCGTGCTCAAAGATTTTGATTGCATGGAGTGTCATCAAGTTTGCGCATTCAAATCTACCTATTTTAATAACCACAAGAATTCGAATAGCCTTTTGAAATTGTTCATTTCGTACTACAAATTATCGAGCAATTGACTAAAGTATAACTTAATATTTATCATGTTTTTCCTCATAGAAGTGAATAATTGTATTATTTTTGAGTGAAGTAAAACATCTTAAAACCATAAGTTTTACTTTAGGCGCGACAAATTTGGGAAACAATATTATTTTTCAATCAATGTCGTACAATCACCGAAAATTAAATAAATATGTGGACAACCTTCAATCGAGTATATCAACGATAAACACGTACCATACAGTACTCGGTCGTCAATACAGCACATCGAGTTCAACAAAAAGATTAGCATTGTCAAGGAAAATAGCACCTTAAAAGCGCGACACAGTTTCAAACGAAGGATATTGCTAATCCATTGATTTATATGTTTGAAAAATTTGTCTACTCAACAACGTAAATAACGCAATGGACGTGGGTGTACTGTCAAAATGAAACCCATTACGATCAATTGTCATTCTATGTGTTAAGCAATTACCCCGCTGGACTTATGATAAAGTCTGATATCGTAAACCCGTCTTAAGCAAGTGTGGTGATTAATGCTCGTGCGTTTTTAGTACGAGAAGAGACAATTGCCCTGCAGTGGGCCAATACTAGGCTGGTATTATTATTATTGTAGATCTTCGCTCCTGTCACCCATACATGCTTGACATACTCTTTTTAAACCAAGGGTACTACTAAAAGGGCTACATTACTAACATGGGCTCCCGCTTCTCGCTCGCGTCTACTTCTGACCCGTCCGACACCCAGCTCTCCCGGGCGATCAGATCGTAGGGCTCCGCAGGGGTCACCTCTGTGTACATCTGCGGAAATCACCACACAACTAAATAACACGTCATCTTAGCTCCCTTAACATTTACTATAGAATAAAAAATAAAAAGGAATCCAACTACAAAATAAAAGATATCAATAGAAATGTTCTTTTACGTATAAAATCCATCACCAAGTTTATTTTTTATATCCCTATATTTCGTGCCACAACCATTTTTCGTTCCATTATCAAACTGTTCTGTCATCTTACTGTTTTTATTAAATATGTAATAATATACAGTATAACATGTAAAAGATTTGTAAAAAGACCAACTTACAGAAATAATTCATTCATTCATATTATGTATGCATGAAAGAAAATGATTGATTTGATGTTGGTTGGTTTATAAAATAAATAAAAAAATATTATTAGAAATTATAAATAGGAACTTTTCATGATGAGGGTGTGAGATATAACATTTTGAATAAACAATAAGAACAAGACAAGGATTGGTTTGAAATTGACTGTCATTATTTGAACATAACAAAAGATGCATGTTGGATAAAGTGTGGTGCAATGTCTTACCCCACTCCAGGGCGACTCCATGTCTCCGTTGCTCTCCTGTCCGCTGAGCTCGCCGCGCGGCGGCATGCGCTCGTCGGCGCAGATGTTCATGGGCGCGTCACCTTCGCTGCGGCCCTCGCTCAGCACGTCCGCCTTGCTATCTCGCTCGCACCCGTCCACCTCCACATCCACCTGCACTTCTCTAACACCTAGCTCAGAATAATCTATCCCATTACTCTCGGCTATTTTGTAACTCTCGTGTATAAAGTTAGGCAGCACAAAGTCGTTGTCCTTCTGTGAAGGCTCACCCCAGAGGTACATACCGTCTTTAGCGCCCTCCTTGAACCCTGCCGCCTCGCGCTCGGCGTCGAACGCTTCCACGCGGTCAGGAGTAAAGTAATCTGCGTAAATATTGTCGCCGAAATAGTTCTCGTTCATCATGGTGACAAACTGTTTGTTCTTAGACGCCGCTTCGAGGTCCAGTAACTCCCTGTCGTTGGACTCCTCGTTAAAATCCTCATTGGACAAATTACCGTAGCTAATAACATTAATAGGTCGCAACGTTTCTAGAGGAGTCAGCATGCGGTCCGTCGTCACTGGCTCGTTACTAAAACCTCCTTCATTGCTTGAGTTTATTTCCTCCTTCACCTGAATCATATCAATATTGGCAGCAAACTCAGGCTGATTCAAATCTGCAGGTGCTAGTGGTTCAATGTCCATAGACTGTTCTGATGTGTCAGCATCAAAATCATTATTTTCATCATTCTCCTTGATCTCCTCCACAGATATGGTTTGCAAGAGATTGCTCTTCTCCTTACAATCTGTCTTATCGGCTTGGTGCAGTTTGTTCATGGTAAAATTTTCCGGCGATCTGCAAGTAGATGATGTCGGAATGGTGTCTCTTTGTTCAGTTTTCTTTGTAATGCTCACAGGAAATGCCTTGACATTCTTAATCTGCAAAACTTTCTTGTGCTTCTTCACAAAAATATTGTTCAGTCTTAGTGTGTTGTGCCTGTAAGGCTTCTGTGAAAGCTGAATTTTCTTTTCTGGAAGTCCTAGGTTACTATGGCTAACTTGATTACTATCAGGTTTGGGAGACATTGAGGTATGATCGGTTGAATTGTCGCCATTTTCTGACAACTCACTACAAGGTGATATAGAAGGCTTCTCATTACATATTAAATCTGGCACAGGACAGCTATCTGAAAAGTCTGTGTCCAATTTATTGTCAGAACTTTTGCTTGGATTACCAACATTCTTTATCACAGAAAATGTATGGGAGACCATGCTGTCAGCACTGGACATTGATGAAGGCTGAGTGTCATCAGATGACAGTGGGTTGTTATCTTCTAGATCAGGCAGGATCTTGTCAGGTGATTCTAGACGTTCTACAGGATAGTCCGTCTCATTAGTCCCAGTAAGATCCATGACAGTGTTAACCATGTTCTTGTGATGTTGCACAGGAACTTCAACCTTAATGTTGCTCAGAATTTTTAAACCTTTAGTACTGCCTGGCATTTCATATTTTGGGTCTACTGTCTCAATGGGTATGTCAGTATGTCCAACTGGACTGCTTGTGACTGGCAGTGGCACAGTGGACCTTGGATCTTCACAAATATTTTCATGACTTGAACCTATGAGTGGACCAACCTCAATAATAAGTGTTTTCGGATCAGTGATATTTTGTACAGATTTATCAATGTGTGCACTAGGCATGAGAGTACCAGACTCATTGTAAATGGATGTGGGACATGCTTTGTTCATCATTTGTTGAGGTGTTGTATACATACATGAAGTATTTCCAAACTGATCTACAACCATAACATTTTGATACATGGAGCTAGCTTGAGCTAAGTTAGAGACATTGTCGTGAGCACCAAGAACTGTGGGCATGGTAGTTATAAAGGGCTTACCATCTATGCTGTGCACCATTTCTCTGTAAATAATTTGGGAGTTTTGGGTAACAACAGTTGTTCCTGGAGTGAATGCACCAGAAGTCATTTGGTTCAGTTGGTTGCTAGCTAGAGGGGGTGAAGTGGTTTTGGTATCAATATGCATATGTGGGTTTGGTACACTCCCTGTCATGATCATGTTGTTTTGCACATTCTTCTGCATGAAAGTAGGTGCAGATGGCACCATAACATGCATGGGCTTGACTCCTGGACCTATGTATTGCACACCACTCATATTAGTCTTAAGGAGTATGTTATTTGGTTTTGGGAGAACTTTAACAAGGTCATTCACTTTTCTAGGCACCCCTGGTAACAGTTTCACACCTGGCCCTGTCATAGGTGGCACATTGTAAGAAAACATATGGTTATCCATGGCATTATTGTACTCAGCACTCCGGGAATACTTAATCTCTCTGTCCTCTTGTTGCTCTGGATAATAAACATACTGTGAATCATACTCTGGAACTGGAGGACACTGAAAGGTCTGCTGAAGCTTATCAGCTTTTAAATTAAATGGATTGTTTACATGCTGTCCTGTACCACCACCAGCAATGCCATGGTTCTCAAAGTTAACATCAAGCATTCTAATATCAGGTGTACCATTTCTAGATGTATTTGATACTGGTGTTGATTTGGAGGCTCTACTAGGTGTTCTACGCCAGTAGCGCTCATGTTCATTACTTCGTGATCCAGTCCACTTGGCACTGTCATCAGTGGCAGGTGTCCGTGACCTGCTCCTGTATGACCGCTCAGAATGTACCGGTGTGGAAGTCCTGCTGGCATAATTAGAGCCCTTGTTTGCTATATTACACAAAGCTTTTATAACCTGGTCTTTGGGATGGGTATCCAAGTGGGACTCCAGGGTTATCCCATTGTGCAAGAATAGTGTGCACACGGGGCACTGCACCACGAGTTGCTCCATGTTGACGTCACGGGGTGTTCACTCAGTGACAAAAGCAGCGGCCGCAGCCCCGCACCTCAACGTAGCGATCGTATCAATATAATGTCGTCACAGAACGCGCACTCAGTCCGCAGAAGCAGGCCGCACAATGTCCGTGACGCGCATATCTACTATTCACACGTAAGGTTCTCGCTCGATCCACAACAATACATATCTTCGTTGCACGTCGTCTCCTTATCGATCTGTCAGACAAAATACTCTGTATAAATATACGACACAAGTCCACAACATCACATTCTACAAACTTGTTCAACGTGCAAACAGAGGACAAAAGAAAACAAAACCCCGAGATAAAGGCCATTGAGACATAAAAAAGTCGAGCATTATGTACAATGAAGAATGAGCTGGATAACGATTTTGCACCAGAAACACACGGTCAGGACTCACCTATTATATTTTTTGTCATGTATAGTCCATGACATCGATTACTCTAAATAGATCCGTTAATTATTTACGACTAAGCTAAATCTAAAAATATTTCCAAATAGTCAGACATATTGCAGACGTCTTGTTCACGTTCACACACAAACTTTTATATTCCGATACACGAACCCGAACATCGATATGCGCTCGTGGCGATGTGTTATAATCGAATTTCTTATAGGTTTTTCGTAAACTGAGCAAATAACGCTAATCATATATGCGTGAAACGGAATCAAGTCATAGTCAAATCATAGAGAATACTTAATATTTTGTTCTTTTGCATAATTCCTATAACAATGAATAATTATGTCGTGCTATGTACTATTTATGGAACAAGTAGTAGTACGTAGTTAGTATAAAATATTATTTTACAAAGGAAACAAAAGATCTCCTTTTCATAAAATCGAAGATAGCCGAGTGCTGGAACGCGCTAAATAGGTCAATGACATTAGAGCTGTCCATCAATCTTTTAAATGTATCGAATAACCATATAATATTTGTAAATCGATACAGTATATCAATATTGATTCACAGGTTTTCGTGGGTTCTCGTCCTATATTTTGATAAAACTATGGAAAAGGCGTTTAAAGGCCACTAGGCTGCACATATTAGTTTTGCAAGAACTGAATCAAAATCAAACATAATATTTACAAAATAAAATTCCTAGCATCGTAGACCTGAATTAAAATCGATATTGCCTTTTGATAATCCAATGACACTTGACTCGCTGACTTTGACATTTTTTTGACAATTTTCTGAAACGACAGCCCGACAGACTGCAACTGGGAAAATTTAATTTATTTCAATTAAAAAATTTAAAGAAACAAGTAAAGCGTAGCGCGACTAACAAAGCTGGTTTAACCATTTATTAGGAAATAAACAGTATAATCAAAAATGTCTTACAACTTTGAAGAGCTAACTTGTAATGGTACTTGTAATTCCAAAATGATCCAAATTGTGTTGTGTTTTGTTCATTGCTTTTAAAGAAACCTCTCCTTGAAATACCTGGACGATGACTAAACTCATTTAGAAAAAAATACTACGTTCTGACCAAAAATATCTTAATAACAACAAATTGCTTCAGCAAATATTTGAAACTGAAATTATAACCTATTCTAATTTTATTAAATTTCAGAAGCAAAGGACATGCTCCGACAGTGGAGAGAAAGCAATGAGAGAAGGAGTGAAGATGTCATGGAGTTGTGGACAACAGTATTCAGTGAAGACTTGGCTAAACTTGGCAATGAAAGTAGGTACCAGTCATTTTATCATTTTTTGTAAGAAAAACAAAGTTTTTCAATTTAAATTTACATTTAACATTGGGCAACTAATGTGCTCAATAATCACAAATCACATAATTTTATAAGATTAATAAGTTTTAAGAATAGAAAAAGCTGGAAGAAAGGGGTGAATTGTTTTGTGGATAGTGTTAGATGCTCATCTCATTACTGATGCAACACTTTCTCTCTCCTTAAACATGGTCATTACATATAGTTCGTTGCTCTTGTTTCATGTTTATAATTTTATGTATCTAATATATATATTTATATGCTTTATGTATCTGTGTATTCTGTTGTATATGTAAATGGTACACCATAAAAGTTTACAGCAGTCTTTTACCTGTAACTATGCCCCACCTGCCCTCACCACCTGCACCTGCCTGCTTGTGCTATGTTCCATAAATCTCCATCATCAATCATCTTAATAGTCACTACCTATCTTCTATATTGTTTCTATCATCTCCATCTAGCCATATCTCCTTCCATTAACAAGATTTCCACAAAGGGGTTGTGCATTAATCACGTGATATTTTTAGCGACTTTTTAACACCCCCCCCCCCTCCCCCTCCCTGGTAATACGTGGTGAATTTTTATACTGACCACCAAGTTAGCAAGTTATCTTAAAAAAATTACAGGTTATTTTATCTTTAAACAGAAAGAAAGAAAAGAAAATATTTTATTTGGGGAGCCGCTTTTTGGTTTAGAAATGTGATTTAAATGAAAAAATAATTCACATGATATCTCACTACACCCACACACCAAGGGGGACCTTGTGATATTTCGTGATTTTTCCGAAAGGGGTTTCAAAAACCTCACGTGATTTATGGATGACCCCAAATTAACAATATATTTATAAATTCCAGAGCATTTAGTGTTGGAGCAAGTAATTTACGCAGCCCTGGACTGCCACACATATGGCGTGGCGACCATGTGCATCTACCTGCTGTCCAACGAGTTTCCAGGCAGCATGCGTGTCATGAGATACAAGGCCGCTTTGTTGGAGGCTGAGGAAAAGTAAGATATTTGTGTTTATGTATCAAAGAAAGGGTTGAGAGTATCTGAGGGAGAGAAGGATAATATTAGTAAAAGTAGATTAAAATATCTGTGACGCCCCGGTGCTAGTATGGTACTGATAGCATGCTGGCTGCCACGGTAGACTGCATGCTATTAATTGTGCTATAATATAATTATACTAGCTTCTACCCGCGACTTCGTCCGCGTGGAATAGTTACTTTGGGCTAACTTTAACCTGCGTATTTATTTGGATAAGGATTAATATCATGTTTATAAAAACACCTTCGCAAATAATGCATTATTTTAGATCAAATTTGGTTACCATAAAAAAGGTTTTAGTGAGCCAACCTTAAAAGATAGACATATGCTATCGTGGACTTTTTTTTAGAACTTTTAAAGGGGAACAATTCCGTCATACATGACTTTTGGAAACTAACCGTTTACGCAGCACACGCAGCGGAAGCTCTCAAAAGGAAAAAAAACCCCGATTTTGAAACATTCTTCATTGGTGCTCCGCTCCTAATGATCTTAGCGTGATGATATATAGCCTATAGCCTTCCTCGATAAATGGGCTATCTAACACTGAAAGAATTTTTCAAATCGGACCAGCAGTTCCTGAGATTAGCGCATTCAAGCAAAGAAACAAACAAACTCTTCAGCTTTATATATTAGTATATATAGATTATCCTATATGGCTGGCGTACTCACAAAGACTGTTTTTGACATTCAGTGCAGTCTTTTACTACCTACCTTTAATAAAATTGAAATTCTGTGCTCTGACTACTTTCTTGGTCAAGTCACTAAGTGGTTATAATCAGTATGGGGTCCTGACTTTGTTTGCAGTCCAGGCACTGTTGTTTGGGTTTTTTACTGTCCCTGTTTTTTGTCCTCATTGTAATATTTTGCTACAGTGAGTTTTCAAATGAAATAAACGTGGTATGACACTGATACAATAATATGAACAATTTTCTCAGATACGAAGAGGCTTTAGAAGTGTTGGACACGATAATAAAAGCGGATGAAACCAACTCGGCGGCGAGGAAGCGCCGCGTCGCCATATTGAAGGCGCAAGGACTGATCTCTGAAGCCATCAAGGAACTTGTAGACTATCTGAAGAAGTAAGTATTTTTTTATGGTGAAATCAATTCAATGATAAGCCAACCAGATCGCAAGAGTATTACAACTTCCTGAAACTATGTATGAAAGAAAGTAATGAGAGAATAGGAGGGAGGAGAGATAATAATAGGTATCACACTATAATATTATAAAGGCGAAAGTTTGTGAGTGTGTGTGTATGTTTGTCTCTTCTTCACGCTCAAACGGCTGAACGGATTTGAATGAAATTTGGCACACATATAGTTTATAACCTGGAATAACTCATAGGATACTTTTTATCTCGATATTCCCACGGGATCGAGACTTATGCGGGTGAAACGGCGGGGCGCAGCTAGTTATGAAAATAAATGTGAGTGGGTGCTAGTATAGTGGACTTGGTAGCATGCTGGCTGCCACTGCCGACCGGCTCCATGCTAATAATTCTGCTTTTTTTTATGTGTAACATCTTCCCTCTTGCTTTCCCGCAATCAAAATTTTAAAAAATCCAAATAATCAAATCTGTGGGAGTGATTTCGTGAAAAGGGACGGAAGTGTGTCTCACCGGAGAAGCGCGCGCTATTTAATTTGACCAATGAGCGCGCGTGGTGCTAGAGTTGGCCGTCAGAAACGACCTTAACGAGGCCCCGCCCCTTTAATGTTGCTTATTACCAAGGTGAGATGTCAGATATTGTTATGCGGCTAGTGTAAGGCTCGCTCATTTTTTTTTTTTTACTGTCTTAGTAATTATCTACGGTAGTAGGTTTAAAAAGTTTATATTGCCTATAAATCTGTGCCTCCTGTGATGAGTGATCTAAGTCGAGTTGTACCCTTTTTGTGATTTTAAAACAGATATGATCAGAAAAAAATTGCGGTTTTTTTGGTCTAACTCACGTTCTTCTATCTGCTATAGTTTCGGAGATAGTTAGGTGCAAAGTGATATAACTGCCAGGTTTTTGGCAAAAAAATCGTGAATTTAGATACATGTCAAGTTGTTACCCCTTTAAGTAATTGCTCCACACATTATTTTTCGTGCTTCGTGGTATAAGAGCGATTATATTAATTTTCACATTTTATTTTTCAGTATATTTATCGTGAATTTTGATATATCTAAAGTTATATCACATTGAACCGATTTTTCTCAATAATGATTAGGGTACAATTCAACATGTACCTACAAATCCAAATCTAAATTTATGCCTAATTTGTGTTATCTAATACATCTCGACTTAAATCATTCTACACATATCAATTTTAATGTGTAATCGAATATAAAATAAATTGTATCTAAAACTCAAACCAAATCAATATTTTTTTTATGAAGAACACGATGTGCTAAATGATACAAGTGCGAACATGATGCGGGTGGCGGGGGTACCCTAGGCGGCACAGGAGTGAAATTGACCCCGCGTCAAATTTGTCCTTCAAAAAGCCATTAGTAGATACTTGTTTAAAATCGGACCGCATTAATATGAAACTTAAGTACGCATCCGAGGCACAGGCAAATTTGACGAAGACACTCCAAGAGCACCAAGAAGCATTTAAGGCTGCTTACGAAGAAAAGAAAAAAGAGAAATAACTGTCGCAGTCATGCGAAGATGTAATAGTCATAACATCAAAATAAAAAAATCAAAATCAAATCATCATCGTCATTAAATTATTATTAAATTATTATTTTAGTTGTTTTACATTTCTCGGGAACCTGGAGTCCCGGACTTTTGGAAGGCGTACGAGGGGCCGAAGCCAATTCGCAGAGGCCCCTTAGACAATTTTATATGGAATGAGTTACCAACCGACGATTATCCCTGTATGCACTATGCAAGTGCACCCAAGGACAACCCCCGGTTGGTATAGGACTATTACAGAATATGGAAACAAATATATTGGACTATGGGTTTGGGTGGCTTAAGTTGACTGGTGACCTGGAACTATGGAAAGACTATGGCCCCTGCCTAATCAATGTTTTAAATATACACGGATAAAATGGCAGGGGGTGACTTGCACACTCAATAATGGGCCCCCGAAAACGGTCGCTAGCACAAAGTGTCGTAGCGACAAGGGGGCAACATGTCCTGAGGTGCTTGAGGAGTGGAGAGGTATTCCACGGCTTTCAGAACAATCCCAGAGCCCGGAAGATGGTCAAGATCCCTACGAGCACTTACTGAAATACTTCCTTCCTCCGAGCACGTTTGCTCTTGCGAATCTCCACTCAAGCCGGCCAATTAAGGCAAGAATGAGGCGGGAGCTCTATTCCTCGTCAGTGTTCACTCCAGCCGGCCAATAAAGGCAAGCCAGAGGTGAGGAACAAGACTTCTCCCGGGAGATAGGGTCCGTGGGGTCGCTACTGCCCAACAGCTCGCCACATGCTGCCCTGCGGGTTTTTGTATCTCTCTTGGTCTGGCTCCTAATCCCAGACCCGTTCCGGCAAAGTAAACTACCGGCACAGGCCCAGAATTCGGAGCGCGCAAGCCCCACCACGACGTCAACGTGAAGATACGGCGGTGGGGTTAAATTATTATTATGTCAATTATTATTAATTATTACTAACACTAGTTTGTAAGCTCGTAATTGTACTAACAAATATGGAGTATCGAATCTGAATTAAATGATTTTTTTTTTTTTTTTTTTTTATAACATTTGATTTGCAATGTTTGTCCACCCCGCTCTTGCAAACGAATGTAGCATTTTACAAGAGACAGCTTTAGACATTCAATTTGACCATACCTACATGATTTAAAAACAAAGCTTTCTGTTACATGTGGCCGGAGTGTGAAGGGAATAGAGGGGCAAACGACATAGCTTCATGTCTATACGATTTTGTTATAAATTAGCTACTGCATTTAAACCCAAACAACTCAACAAACAAATCATGTACTCTGATAGTTGCCCGGGTTAAAACAAGAATTCGATTATTATAACAATGTTGATGCTGGTTGCTAAACTATCCCCACAATTACAATCTATTGAACATAAATATCTCGTACCCGGTCATACTCACATGGAGGCTGACACCGACCATGCGCCGATTGAGCGTAAGAAGCACACGAGTATGGATATTTACTTGCCAAGAGATTGGTACCAGCTAGTACGTACAGCTTCAAACAAAACAGCAAAGTTTACTGTTATTGAGATGACTCGTGATATGTTTTATGATTTTAACATTTTTTCAAACCAATTTGTTACTATTAGAAAAACCAATACCGCCAATGAAAAGTTTCTGTGGTGCGACGTTCGATCTGTTTTGTATACCAAAGAAAACGTATCCCGTTTTTCTTACAGAATAGAATTCAAGAATGTTGAGTACATGACCGTGGATTGGTCTAAACGGGGTAAAGCTTACGATGTGATTATAATAAATACGGTACCAAAAGCCTACCACTCCAAGATTACTATTTCAACCGAAAAGAAGAAGGATCTGTTAGATTTGCTGTGCTTTATTCATGAGAGCGCTCATGAGTTTTACAGAAGTCTGAGCTGCAAGAATAATGTTAAAGACACTCCTCCAGATAATGATGATGATTCTGATGATGAGTAATTTCTAATTCATCTAACTCCTAAGACTTATTAGGTTTTTTTAAAAATGTTTTGTTGATTTATGTATCTACCTATGTACTTTTTTATTCTCTTTATTCATTTACTACGAACTGTCCATCTCAAAGAGTGGAATTACTGCATATAGGATAGGTTGACAGCTTTTAAGCTGTTAACTGTGCTGTGTAAGTTTTAACGTGTTGGCAACTTTTGTTATGTTTATTATTTTTCTTATTACTGAGTAGGTTCACATGGCTTATTTTGATACCTGCGTAAGATTGATCTGTGCCATTTCTTAGTATTTAAGTTTAAAACTATTTGCCTTTGAAAAGATTTCAATTTACCTCTCTTAAGAATTTTGATAAAACTGTGCCTTATTTGTAAGTGAATTAATGGTTTTGAAGAAGATTAATAAACGTTAATTCTTTTTATAAGACTTGTATTTATTTACACAATAATTATGTATTTTCTTTAGGGGTATAACTTGAATTGTATCATTTAACACATATTTTAAAAACTAGAATTTTAGCAAACTGATACAATTCAGGTAAATTATGAAAATACCCATAATATAAGTAAAACAGTGTAATCTTTGGGGTAGTATTTTTGTCATTTGTTTGAGCAACATTGTGTTAGGAACATTTTCTAATGACTTATTAGATTTTTTTACTTCTTGTATATCAGTTTACACAAAGACAACTTATAGGTGAAACATAATTTAACTGTACTTGTATCATTTATGACGTAATTTTAGCACATATTGGAAATAAAAAAGGTACAACTTACAGGTTTTTCCTGAATTACTTTAAAACTATAATATATAACCTAAAAATAAAAATGTACAGTGAAAGTGAATGTTTTTATCTACAAAATAAGGTAGTTATGTGTAACCTAGCCCACCTAGTTAACGAACTAGAATTTTTTCAATCTTGTTTTTATTCTCCTGTAAAGTGTTGATTTTTTACTTGTATCACTTGTCACAGGAGGCACAGAAATATAGTAAACCTGCCAGTCTTTTTATAATTGACTGCTTTAAAGCTATCCAATTCATATAGCATTTCTCCTACTCCTTATCTTTTTCAGACTGAATATAAGTAAGTTTTTTTAAACAACGATAGTGTCTTCATGCTATAATACAGTGAGATTCTGTACAGTATTTATTTAAGGATATTTTACAGTAATTAAAACTTAGTTATCATTATCCTGTAATGCAAACTCAATTACAGGTAACCACAGCGTACATAGTAATAAATATTCATATGTCTTCAAATGCTGTAACATATGTATTAGAAACTATCCTTCTTGTGGTCCCCAGGTTCATGTCAGACGTGGAAGCATGGCAGGAGCTGTGCTCGCTGTACCTGCAGGTGCAGGAGTACGCGCGCGCAGCCTTCTGCGCCGAGGAGCTGATCCTGCATCAGCCACACAACCATCTGATGCACCAGCGTCTAGCTGACATTCGGTACACTATGGTATGTATAGGTTCATGTCTCGAAGACCCAGAACAGAAATGGTGAAGAATGACGAGGAAAGCTGACTCTAAATAAACTGAGATGGAACCTATTCAATGACTTATTTTGGGTTCGAACTATGATAGTATTATTCAGTACCAAGAAAAGTACTTAGGTAATTAGATAAGCTTTTACCATATTAGGTTTTATGATTTAAAAAAACCGGCCAAGTGCATGTCGGACCACGCACAATGAAGGGTTCTTTAGTTCGAATGAAAAACGTAGGAACTCTCCCATACATTCCAACTGCAAATGTAAGTTTGTACGCACAATATTTAGAGATTTACCATGTAATTTTAAAACCATAGACTTCTTATAGGTTTTCCTTTAATTTATAAGTACAGAACAATTTTCTCTATTTTTTCTAAATTTTTCTTCGTGGGTGTCATTTTCATAGTTTTCGAGGGTGCTAAAGCCAATAGTGAGGTCAAAATTAAAAGTCAATAAGGCGGCTGCCACAATTTTAAAATTTTTCGTCATTGGTGTCATTTTCATAGTTTTCGAGGGTGCTAAAGTCGATAGTGAGGTCAAAATGTAAATCCAAGATGGCGGCTGCAAAAATTTTGTTTTTTTTGTAAATCATACGTGAAAAGGAACTTCGTTCCTGACGGGGGGTCCCCCGACCGCACACGTTTTTTTTTAATTTTCTTATTTACCTCCTAAAAGTCCCCCATATTCAAAATATTTTACTTATTTACGTTACACGTTCGTGTTTGGGTCACATAAATTCATGTCTACCAAATTTTAACTTAATCGGTTCACTAGATTTGGAGTAATTTGGCTGTGACAGACGGACAAACAGACACACGAGTAATCCTATAAGGGTCCCGTTTTTTCATTCGGACGTACGGAACCCTAAAAGTAACTTGCAATGGTTGTGCCGCTAATAATTTTTCTGATATAATTATATTTAAGAAGCCGGCGACACGGCTCGCAACCACAAATCGAGATGTTTGCAAAATTCAATTCCAAGCACGTTGCGCTAGTGAGTGCCTGTCGGAGCGATATACACCTACAGTGAGCAATACTACCACGCACACATTGACAATTATTGCTTGACGCGATAGTACTACTAGCTTTTCAAAATTTATGATAAATTTGGATGTGTTCTGTAATACAAAAAATTATTAATGAAAACTTAATGTATTTTCATATTGTTTTCGATAATTTGTAATTTGATAACATAAACTATGCTTCTGCGGAAACAATATTACAAATATTGATGTTTATAATACAGAAAAAACAATATGAAAACATGTCGTTTACGCTGTAAAAATGTACGAAATGCAATTCGCTTACACTTCATTTAAAGGTAAGTTTTTGGAAATAAAAAAACGTAGGAGCCTAGATAAATACTGTCTCAATCCGAATATCAACATAATATGGTGTAAATATGCTCAAATTGCAAATGATTTATGTACTACGTTTGTATGGACAATTTATGCGTCGCCGCATTCTTATGGTGCTATTTCTTACCTTATTCATTACTAGCTGCGCCCCGCGGTTACACCCGCATAAGTCTCGATCCCGTGGAAATATCGGGATAAAAAGTCACCTATGTCCTAATCCAGGTCATGGTCTATCCATGTGCCAAATTTTATCCAAATCCGTTCAGCCGTTTGTCTATCAGGTTGATAATATATAGTAATGCTATTGTTGCAGGGTGGTGTTGAGAACATGGAGCTGGCCAAGACTTATTACTGCCAAGCACTCAAGCTGAACCCAGAAAACATGCGGGCTATGCTCGGACTGTTCTTGGTAAGTTGAACACTGAAAGCAATCTTCCTCTCTTCTACTTTGCTGTGCCCAAACCTAAGTTCCCGTGGAAAGATTTTATTAAATTTGTAGTTGTTTTGACATTGTAGTTTTTAATTAATTGTCAGGTTACTTGTATTATGTTGATTTAGCCAACACTTTAGCTCATTCTATAATTTTTATTTGATATTGTGAAGTGAATAATGAAATAATTAAAATTTATACCTACTAACATTTGTACGCCCAATGGCAAAGCATAGAGAACTTACAAAAAATGTAACATCTCACACACCTGTATATCTGTTACCTATGTTTACAAATAAATAATCTGAATCTGAAAGCAATAAATACATTAAAACCATTGTTGTAGGCTTCTCAAAAATGCAATGATCACAAATCAGTGTTTACACTCTGGAAATCTTTGTCTAGTATTTAGAGTCTAGTAATTTAAATATCAGTATTTTTTGGCAATACTGTCCATGTTAATTTTAATGAATTACTGTGCAATTTACGCGTACCTACTTTTACCAGATACTTAATTTCTTAATCCATTGGCCAAAATGTATCTTGCCCTGCGATCTAGGTCGATGACTGCTGACTTGCGAAGAAGACATAATTATCGTTAGTAAACTGTAGACTTCATCTATTGCTGGGCATAAACCTTTCTTTGTTTGTTTCAAACTGTACCCGTTTTATGCAGATTCTATCCGCGATGGTTACAATAATCCTTTCATCATCATGTAGCCGAAAGATAACCATCACTAGGTCGTCTTTCGCAAGCACAAGCACATTGTCACACAGTTCTTATTCGTTTCTTGCAGGTAACAAACAACCTCCTAAACCACTACAAGTCGGCCGGCAACAGCTCGAAGCGCGCGGAGGTGTGGAAGCTGTGCCAGTGGGCGCAGTCCTCGGCCGCGCGCCGCCAGCGGGCCGCGCGGGCTCTGCCGCCCACGCCGGACCTCACATCCATGATGCTTTCGTTAGCTATCACTGAATAATACTGACAGAACACAACTATATTACTTTTATAGCCTGTTTCAACACCTCCCAGATAATAAAAAATATATTGTAATTTCGAATTTATCTGGTGGATAGTGCCTATAAGGACACTGAAACAGGCCCTTGGATAATGTTTAACATCAATGAAAATGTAACAGACATGGGTATCTGTCAGTTTGGTCGCCGATTAATCGGAATATAGCGTGCGAAATTTACCAGCATTTAGCTGGATAAATACAAAAGGGCCACAAATCAAATATTGATGTTAGAAAGCCCGGTCTGTTTCCATTATTATTGTAGGTAACAAAAATGTATAGGAATTTAGGAAAACTATATTAAATATAATAATTATTATAATATGAACTTAGGTTATACGAATATGTTATTTTTTATCAAAAGCACGGGTGCATTTATGGTGTATGGAATGTTTTTGGTTGTGTGTAAACTTTAAGTTAGTTTTATTTACTGGACTGTTCCTGTGAGTATAAATTATTTAAATTAAATTAAAATTTATGTTATGTTACCACCAACTTCTTGTTTTATTCATGGTCTCCGATTGAAAGACACCAACACAGCTGAAATAGGTGGTAGACGTGGTAGTAACCACTTCCCCTTCCTGTTTTTATAAGTTAGGTCGTAAACTACCCCACAGGAAAGTACCCGTACTACCGGGAAAAAGTACCCAACGTCCTAACTCAGGTCATGGTTTGTCGCGGTGACACCTCCACATACGAACTACGCATCAAAGACATGACGTCACACAAATCCTGCATCGCGCAGTTAGAGTTTACCGAGCGATCGACATAGATACAAGATTTCAACTTCAAACCGATGGGCAGTTGCCCGCCAGACACGACACCGGTCTGGTCGGAGGATCCTCCCTTTTCTATGGTGGATGAGTGAACTTTACACCCTGTTCCTCATGGCACTAAAGTCTACCTTTGTGCCTTTCATCGAAATCTGTTCAGCCGTTAAGACGTGAAAAGGTTATAGACATACAAGAGTTACTTTAACATTTTTAATACTAGTATGGAGATCTCTTGTACCTAGAACTATGTTGGGGTCGGCTTCCAGTCTAACCAGATGCAGCGGAAAACCAGTATTTTACATGGAGCGTCTGCCTATCTGACCTCCACAATCCAGTTACTGGGTAACACGATACCCCCAAGATACCCCTTGGTAAGGCTGGTAATAATATTAGTATGAAGATATGGAAAAATTAAAAATCATATCAATTTAAACTTAACCTTTATTTTAAAATATATCTCTTTAGTGATCTACGTGTCAAGTGACGTCAGTTCTCGTGGCCGCCATCTTGCTCGCGAGGTAGGCGGCTACTTCTCCCGCGCGTTTCTCTTTCCTCTCCCGCCGCGTCGTCTCACCCATTGTGAAGTACTTCTCCCTGAAAACAAGCAGTCGTATTTTCGATAGGGTGTGCTGAGAGAGTATTTTTTTACTGTCAATTTCAGCTTTATGCTACTTGGTTAAAGTTCATTTTCTATTGATTCTATTGATATGAAATTAGTTACATTGAATCGTCAGAAGTAGCTTGATCTTTGATGTACTTTAAGAACAGGGGCCTTATCATAAAGTATCAAAGCCATCATTGTTACAATGCAAAAAAGAAATGGTGCTACCGCTATCCGTCCTGTATAGCTCTATCTCTCTCTCAGACACTGGAACAAGAATGTTTCTCAAAACGGCCACAGTATAAAAAGTCACCGAAATTTTTGAAAATTCAGTCGTTTTGAAAGGTATTTTTTTGCACTTGACCTTTTTTTTTTTCTTTGGGTGGGAAATGATCAAATAACTTCTCCCGCTCCACCCAGAGCGCGTCAGACTTACTGACTAAAACCCACTAGTGTTCCTTCAGTTGCCATGTTGTCGGGGGGCCACGATTTCCCTTTCGGCCCTTATTCGCAGCCCCGGCAGGCATCGGCCCTAGCGGACCCCGTCAATTCTGCTGACATCTCTTTGAGGCGCGCGTGGAACACAACGCGCCATCGACCCGGGCCTGGTCCTTATCGGACGGCGAGCTACCCATTGCTCACCGTCCGCAAGCCCGCGCCTACGGTGGCAAGAAATCTGCCTGTGATTCCCGACGCTTTGCAGTTGACCTAATATGCATGTTTAAATACGTACCTAAAGTTATGCACCCCAGCATTAGGATCGACCGGCATGTTAGGCACATCATTTGTGATCTTCTCATAGGTGAGCAGTCTTCGCGCCGCCAGCTTCGATATCACCTGTTCCGAATTGCCCACCAGCTTCATGCAAGGGTGGGAAGGCAGCTGGTCTTCTTGGTACTCTTCTCTGGAGACGAGTTGAGAGGAGGATGCAGTTAGCAAGAGACTGTTGCTGTTGGGACTTGGGAGGTTGGGAGGAAAGGAGTTGTGGTTGAGGAAATCCCGACTCAGGGCTCTCATTGATTAAAATGTTATCATGACTAGGAGATATGTGGGCTTTTTACGTTTTGCGTACTTATTTTTTTAGACACTTGAAAAGGGAAGTAGAGCCCGAATGCATTATGGTCCCTCACCACAGTTGAACAACATTCCAACATTTTTTGTTGCCTTTAAATTTTGCTTATTAGGGACCGTTTTAAGTATTACGTAAGCACTATAGGGGGCGGGGGGGTCTATGCTTTGCTTATTTTTGATGACATGGGGGTGGGGGGTGTAGATGGTGATTACGTCAGCAGTAATTATTTACCTTTTTACATATGGCAACCCACACATTGTCTATGCTTGAAAACGAAACTCATATTCGGGGATTCCCACAAATAATGAATACGTTTAGGTACTCGCTTAGAACCGAGTAGGGGAATTACCGTGTGCTATTCACTTGTCTAAATTTACACTTGATAGAATTATAACTGCTGCTCATGAATCAATAAAAAAACAGAATACTTACATTAAAAGAAAAATGCATATACCAATGTTTACGTAAGCATGGGAGGGGGGTAAGAGCTTTGTGTACTTTTGCTGACAAGGGGGAGGCGGGGGTAAATAATTGTAACAAATCTGCTTACGTAAAACTTGAACGGCCACTTAAATGCCGTCAGATATGGAAAAGTAGCGATTAAAGTTACTGGTAAGCCCATTCAAAACTTTCTTACCTCACAAGCGGGAACCAGCAGACCAGTCGCCGTCCCATCTCAAGATGTGTAGCAGCAAAGTTGAGTAGATCACTGTAAATATGTGACAATCCGTACTCCACTTTCGAAGGCACGTGGTTAGGCAGGTGGTGGTCAGGTAGTGTGTAGTTCTCCTTCTCTATTCCGATCTTTTCTGTGGGCTCTCGAACACCATATGGCGCTGAAACATAAGTACATAATTAAATGCTGCTATAGAGGTATGAAGAACAGGGTGGACTTCCTCATCCTCCGTTGAAAAGGGAGGATTCTCCGAACAGACGGGTGTTGTGTCTGGTGGGCTATTGCCCGATGGTTACTGTCGGGGACTCTGGGTTTTGCATAAATAATCGTGCGGATAACTTTGATTGCGCGATGCAGGATTTGTGTGGCGTCGGGTGTAATACGGTCGCTTTTATATGACTAATCCTTCTTAATATAATAATGTGAAAGTTTAGATGTTTGTGTTCCAATCACGCATAAACTGCGGCGCAGATTTGGATAAAATTTGCCCTAGGAACCTAGGATATGAGTGAAACCGCGAGCAAGAGCTGTGACTAAATGATAAATAAAAACTAAAACCCAACTACGAAAAAAAGTCAGCTAAAAAGGTATAAACAAGGCATCACAGACAGAAAAATAAAAAATCCAGAGTCACACAATGTTAGGGCATAAATCGAACTAGGCAATAGGGAATAGGGCAATTTTTATTTTTAATGATGCCGTATGTACTAATATTTATCGTATTACACACGGAATCATTAAAAAAAAATTAAGTAGTTCATGATTTTGTGTCCTCTAGAGCAACGATTCCTAAAGTGGATTCCGCGGAACCCAAGGGTTCCGAAGAAAAGTCACAAGGGTTCCGCGAATCCAAAATTTAAAATAATCAATTCTAATATAATAATGCTGAAGAGTTTGTTTGTTTGAACGCGCTAGTCTCTGGAATTACCAATCTGATTTTAAAAATTCTTTTTGCATTTGATAGCACAATTCTTGAGCAAGGTTATAGGCTTTTTTCAAAATTCAAAAGTCATTTATTCAAATTAGGCTGAGAACCAGCACTTTTCGAACGTCAAAATTACATAAGACAGTCCCCCAAAAACGCCCACCCTTCACCACTTCCTAGTGCCTTTAGCTGGGAAGAAGAAGTGGCGCAACAAACTCCCCAGCAGCACAGCTGTCTGTTCAAGTTAGAAAAAAATAAAAATGACTCTATACAATAGTATGCAAAATTATTATGCAACACAAAACATTATTTTAATTAAGTATAAATTATTGGCCATATGTTAGCTAGCACACGCCGATATACCAACCAAAAAACATCGAGAACTTATACTCAAGCAGAATTAAAAAAATAAAAACTAAACGTAAAAAGAACTAAATATCTAAATAAAAGCCTCCAGGCATAAAGGGCGTGCCCGCTTACATAAAGCTGTAAATTGGAAGTTATAAATGATAAACTAGGACCATCGAGGTAAAATAAATGTACAGTTAATTACTAGTAACAATAACAAAACCATGATCAGCAAGACGACCAGTCACCACAAGCAGCACCCGTTCATGAGCATAACGCAAAGATCAGCCATTACCCCCCTCGCCATATTTGAGGGAAGGAGGCAACCCGACTCCCGACGCTACCGCAAGCATTGACATCTAAGGGAGCATGACGAACTTGCTGCCGGTTGCTCAGGTAAAAAATAATATAATCAATTGTCGAGGTCACTAGCCAACCACAAATTGCAATACAAACTCATAACAAACACATTGTAATGAGTAGATTATGTCATCAATAAAATAAAAATAAATAGACTCGTAAAAAAATAATTAAAAAATTGACTCATAAAGTCAAATAAAATAAAAAAATTATATAAACTTATATAAACTGTCAGTAGGTAAGTTAAATCTGGAGAAAGAACATAAACATTGTCTAATTCAAACCTAATATTTTGCATGCCGTAAGGTAAAATGTATCGGGACACTTAATAAATATTCCAACTTATATGTATACCTACATTATCAGCAAATAAATGATTTCTTTCTTTCTTTCTTTCTTTCTTGAGTTAATCACAGCGACCAACTATTCTTATCAATTAAGTAGTCGTTGATACAATAGTATGCCTTTGAACAAAGGTTGGATTTTACTTTATTTTTAAACGCATTAAAAGGCAAATCTAGCATAGAAGAGGGTAGCTTGTTATAAAAGGTTATACCAAGCCCAACAAATGAGTTATGAACCTTATGAAGCCGGTGAAAGGGAGCTCGTAGTTTGTCCTTATTTCTAGTGTTAACATTGTGAATATCACTGTTTTTAGTGTATAAGTGTATATTTTGCCTAATATATAAGATGTTGGCGAAAATGAATTGTGATGCCACCGTGAGAATACCAACATCTTTAAAAAAATCTCTTAGAGAAACTCTGGCACGTAGCTGGTAAATTGCTCGAACAGCTCGTTTTTGAAGAACAAATATATTTTGAATGTCAGCGGCTTTGCCCCACAGCAGAATACCATAGGACATAACGCTATGGAAATAACTAAAATAGACTAACCGAGCTGTATCAATGTCAGTGTATTGTCTTACTTTCCTGACAGCGTAGGCGGCCGAACTGAGCCTTCCCGCTAGGCTTGATATATGTGGGCCCCACTGAAGTTTGGCATCTACTGTTATGCCCAGAAAAACTGCCGAGTTCACAGTTTCAAGCACCTCTTTATCTAAGACGATGTTGGGTCCTAGATTTCTAACATTTGGTAGAGCGAACTTTACACATTTCGTTTTCTTGGCATTGAGAACTAGGTTATTTGTCGTAAACCAATCCGTAACCATTGAGAGTGCACTGTTTACGTCGTCAAAATCTTGTCTATTCCTGTCTACTTTAAAAATAAGAGAGGTATCATCTGCAAACAGTACAACGTTACAGATATCCTTTAAATAAAAAGGTAAGTCATTTATATCCACTAAGAATAAGAATGGACCCAGTATTGAGCCTTGAGGTACACCTAACTGAACTGGACACTTTTACATCACGCTACGCCCCTAAAGAGCCGAGCAAAAATAACGCTAAGCGTAAACGAAGTAATAGCGCAGGTGGAAAATGTGGCAGTTATTTTAGTATATTGTGGTGTCTTAAGACTTCCACGCGAACAAAGTTGCGGGCAGAAACTTTTTAATAAAACAGTGAAAAATTTTAATTCTTTAGCAAAAAAGACATTTTCTACGAAAAAATCCAATTGAAAAATTCTCATCAGGATTCTAGGATCTATATTTGGTTATTACAAATACTGTGTGAAAAGTCCCTTGAGATAAAAAGAGCAAAAAAAAACTGCTGTGAAACATCTTATAAAGAATTAGTTTTATGTCAATATAAGTAGTACAAGTTTATTCCACGACAAGTTTATTCCTTATTATTTGTTATCGGGCAATGTAGGGTTCCATAAAATGAAAGGGATTTGTGTAGCGTTCCCTATCCTTAAAAGTTTAGGAACCTCTGCTCTAGAGCAGGGGTTCCTTAACTTTTAAGGCAACGGAACACTCACCAAATACCTTTTGTTTGATGGAACCCCATATCAAATGATAACAACATGCATCGATCATCATTACTAATTGACCAAGTTTTCCTTTGCTCTTTATAAACTCAGCAAAATAGTAAATCAGGCGGCTGTCGTAACCGCGTATTATGGCTACGTAGATTCCGTATTACGTTATGGAGTCATTTTCTGGGCAAATTCTTGTGAAAAACTTGAAATTTTTAAAGCACAAAAGAGGTGCATTAGGTCCATATGCAATCTTTAATCAACCGAAAGTTGCAAACCGCATTTTATTTCCTTAAAAATATTAACGTTACCTTGTCTTTACATATACGAGACCGCTTTGTCGGTAAAGAAAAACGGTGATTTATTTAAAAAAGCTTCAGAACAAAGCTATCGATCCATAAGACCAACATATCGCCATGAATTATGCCTAAGAAGTTCTAAAACCGTCCTTATGCACAAGAGCATACTTTGCATGGCTCCAATTTTTTTTAATAAGCTACCAAATGACATAAAAGATTTAAACTTGATACAATTTAAACGTAAACTAAATAATTTTTTAATAGATAAATGCTACTATACCATTGACGAATTCCTAGTTGATAAAATTTGACCATTTTATGTATTTATGTTATGTCTACAAATTTTTTTTTTTTAATTTGTCTTGTTTTGAATTTCTATTGATTATTGATTTTATTGATTGTTCATTATGTTTCATGTAATTTATAACTTAATTTTAATTTCTAATATTGTAATTTAACAATGCATGCCTTTATAGGGTAGATTTTTGAGCACTATAAAATATTTTTAAGACCCTGTTGTATCACCAAAAATCGCATTAATAAAAACTTTAACTTTGACTTTGACTTTAACAAATCGAAGATTTAATTTAAATAAGAACAAAAACTTTTACTAGAAATATTTTAAAAGTTGAACCCTTTCCTTCTTTACTTTAACTTTTGATGTGAAGAATGAAATTATTTCACTGTTTTATCTAAATTGCTTTATAGTTCGGTATTATGTCCGACAGTTGTTTGCGCATACCTGGGGTAACATCCAATCTCGACCTGAATTTGTTTTTGGTATAAGTGTAAGCTGAAAAACCTGTTTCACAACGATACGTTGTGACAAATGGGAGCACAGTTAAGATAGTCTTTTTGGCGACTTCAGAGTATTCACTCCTAACACCAACACAAAACTCATTCAGGGAGATAGACTCAAACGTGTGTTTTTAATGTGGATGAACTTTCAAGATCTACGAATGCTTCATAATCCAGGACGGTCAGCATCGCATCAAAATAATATTTGTACTTAAGAATGTGGCGACGCATGAATTGTCCATACAAACGTAGTACATAAATCATTTGCAATTTGAGCATATTTCCACCATATTATGTTGATATTCGGATTGAGACAGTATTTATCTAGGCTCCTATGTCTTTTTATTTCCAAAAACTTACCTTTAAATGAAGTGTAAGCAAATTGCATTTCGTACATTTTTACAGCGTAAATGACATGTTTTCATATTGTTTTTTCTGTATTATAAACAACAATATTTGTAATATTGTTTCCGCAGAAGCATAGTTTATGTTATCAAGTTACAAATTATCGAAAAAAAAATGGAAATACATTAAGTTTTCATTCATAATTTTTTTATTACGGAACACATCCAAATTTATCATAAATTTCGAAAGCTAGTAGTACTATCGCGTCAAGCAATAATTGTCATGTGTAGTATTGCTCACTGTAGGTGTATATCGCTCCGACAGGCACTCACACTAGCGCAACGTGCTTGGAATTGAATTTTGCAAACATCTCGATTTGTAGTTGCGAGCCGTGTCGCCGGCCTCTTAACTGTAGTATTATTTAACATTTTTATTTGAATAATTTCGCGAACACTGGTGACTTTTATACGGAACCCACTTTAGGAATCGCTACACTAGAGGACGCCATATTCCATTTAATGTGACGTCACATAGCCTGTAACGAGTCGGGTAAAAAAGCGAGCAAGCCTTATATATGCGACTACTGTATAGTCGCATATGATGTGTAACATCTGATATCTTGGCTGACGTATATATGATATAAACAATATTCATCATCATAATTATCATCCTGTTCACAACCTCTCGGAAATGGGTGGGTACCATCTGACGGCCAACTCAAGCACCGCGCGCGCTTGTCAAAAAAAATAGCGCGCGCTTCCCGACTTCCTGTTACACACTTCCGTCGCGATTTTTTAGATTTTGATTGCAGGAGAACGAGAGGAACAAAAATACTTACGATCAGTTATAATAGCGTCGAATTTCAAGCTTGCTTTCCAGTTATGCAATGAGAAGTCGCTCACGACTACATCTAGGTACCGGGACTCTGTTCCGTACTGTCTCATGTTGCCGCGTATACTTTCGTCTTTGGTTCGTATCTGAAAGTTATAATAATTTCGATATAATGATGAACATTTGCACAATATAAAATAATATTGCCCACAAAAATTAATAATTTTTATTATAAGTAAATATTTTTTATGAAGATTAGAAACCAATGGCCGCATACCGTTTTGGAAATAACTAAAATAATGAAGGAAGGAGCTAGTAAACGAGAAGTCCACTCCTGAAAAAGCTAAAAATGTGATGTAATTACATATTAGGAGCATTATATTTAAAGCTGGCTCCTCGGTAACCTAGGTTGTGGAGGTCTGATGGGCACTCGCCCTATGTAATGGCGGCTGTACACTCCTGTCCGGCTGCTCTCGCGAAAAAGTCTCGAGCGAGTGGCTTCAACCCGAATGCGGCCATGTACACTCTCGCCTAATTCAGTTGAAGTTGAACCCCGAGAAAAGGGACGCAGACATTGAACTAGCTGCTGCCACTGCTCTTAGAGTCACGAGTGTACGGCAACGCACGCTGCCGACAAATTGCTTTGCAGTTTGGCAGATGTTATGTAAAACTAAAACTGTAATATTATGAAATAAATAAATAAAAAAATAAAAAAAACTTGCAACTGCTGCAAGATCCTTTGACTCGGGCACAAAAAACCGACACGAGACGGAAAACAACCGAGGAACGCCGAGACACACCGAGGCGGGCCGAGCGCTCTCATCTACATTCTCGCACTCGGCCTGTCTCGGTGTGCCTCATAAAATACTGGTATTCAGCTGCATCCGGTTAGACTGGAAATCGACCCCCACATATTGTGTGGGAAAAGACGAAGCTGGCTCCCATGGTGATATTTGACTAATACATTCAATGGGTTATTATTAACAAGCACCTTAACCATTGCAATACATACTTTGTTACCTTTTGACCGACGCGGGTGGGCCGCGTCCGCGCGTGCAGCATCAGGTAGTCGATGTCTGAACCCCACACATATGCTGGGGAATTTAAATTTAATTTAATTTATTTTTATTTGTCTGTTCTACGTAATATCGTCTTTAAATGGCAAATCTTTTAAACGATAGTAGAATTCTGTGTATAGCTGGAAACACCACGAAAGAGGACGAAGAAGGTATACTTTAAGAACTTCATACACCAGTCGCTATGTAATTTTTTCGTGCCACGTTTCTATGTGAATAGATACCATAATCAAGGAGACGATAGCAAATTATGGAAGGGCGTTTGATCGTCACTCCCCACATTATAACAAATAAAACACTACCCAACCGTGTCTTGGAACTCGTAAATCTAAATTTTTATTTTATTTTCAGTTTGTGTTGTCTCACTGCAGGGCAAAGGCCTCCCTTTCTCCTTTCCACTCCTCTCTGTCTTGAGAGCTAGTGTGGACCAATCTTGTTTGTAGGCGTCAAACTCGTCTCGCCATCTTTTCCTGGGTCTGCCTCGATGTCGACGAACGTTTTCTGGGACCCACATGGTGGTAGATTTGACCCATGACTCATTCGACATCTAAAGAAGACAATATTCACCTCCAAAATGTGCAGCAGCTACCAGCAAAGACCCCGAGCCGACGAAGGGGTCGAGGACCATGTCTCCTAACTTGACTTGTGCCTGGTTGGCCATGATGATGGCCAGCTGAGCGTCCATGCTAGTGTTGCCGATGAACTGCCGTTTCTTCAGAGAGTGCACCTGGATGAGGTCGCGCTGGCCGTCTGCTATCTGGAAACGGCAGTTCTTTACATAAACACATGCAGGTCGACATAAAAGAGTCTGTGTGAAATGAGGGCACCACTATTGCACTAAGTAAAAGAATTTAAACAAATTGTTAGAACCGCTGCTTGTGGGTGACTCAAAACCTAGTACCTACTAGCACTTGTCGGCAAAGTAGTGCCATCATCATAGGTCTGCATAAAGCCGGGTCTCCTGCGCGTGTTTTTACACAAAAACATCGCAACAAAGAGACGTGGTCATACACATTTGTCTATGCTTTGTATGAAAATAAATGTTTATTTATGTGTAAGCTTTTTTGTGTAATGTTTCGAAAAAAAATGCTTAGGAGACCCGGCTTTACTTAGTTAAAATATATAGTTCCAAATGTCACCACGTCTGACTCTTTTATGTTGACCTTTACATTATATAAACTGAAGCCTTTTTCCCATGGGGGTAAGCAGAAAGTCAGAAACTACAGAATGGTTTAAACAATTTTTTATATTTATAATAAATAAACTTAAGATGCTTTTAAGATTCTGGGGTTTACACATTATTGGTGTTCTTGTTAATCCCTCTAACTACATTAAATGCGCAGGTAAAGGGTTCACATAAACCTATCCAGTCTAAAATGAAATAATTATTATCTATTGTTAGTGGCTCTCTTGGCAGTTGGCTGTTCTCAAAAGTTGCAAGTGCAATAAGTGGACTTTGAACTCACATTGTGTCCATTGATATCCCTAGATTTAGTGACATCAGTTGGCAGTGTCAAAGTCAAAGTCAAAGTCAAAGTCAAATCATTTATTTCAAATAGGCACATGTATGGCACTTTTGAACGTCAAAAATTACAAAATAATAAAATTGATTCTAGTCGCCCCTTCCAAAAGGTAGTTTTCGTATGGAGAAGAATGGGCAAGAAACTCCACCGTTACTCTTTTAAAATGTTTTACAATATTGTTTGTATATGTACGTACATTTGTTAAATAATTATTATATGTGAAGACGATGCACCTAGAATAAAATTACTATACCACAATAGGTAAAAAAATTAAAAATGAAGCAACGATAGATAATTTAATTTGTGACAGATACATGGTTCTCACATATTTACAAACATTGTAAAAGTAGACGATTTTCCTAAAATGTTACAATTAATAAGTCAGTGTGTAAGGAAGTAATCACAGAATGTAAAATCAATGTCATACTTAAAACACAAAGTAATAAATTTTACAATTAAATTAGCAACCAGTTTGATTTTGTCTTGATTCTAAATTGTCCTATGGAGCAGGACCAGCATGTTTCCAAGCACTCTTATCTTGGATATAATCCTCTAATTTGTAATATGCTTGTTTACAAAGTGTACTTTTTATATGAGTTTTAAATTTTCTTTCATTTAATTGCAATATGTCACAAGGTATTTTGTTGTAACATTTAACACAGTACCCCATAAAAGATGTATGTACTTTAGATAACCTGAAAAATGGTTGATCTAGTTTATCTTTATTTCTAGTATTAAAATTATGTCTATCACTTATTTTATTAAAGAGAGCCAGGAGGCATGGCTTTCAGTATAATATTTGCCTAGTATTAGTTCTCATTACAATGATTCAGACTTGGTAACTATTTAGGGACCTGATGCATGGCAAGAGATAGATATCAGTGATTTGCCAAGTGTGAGTCGGACTCGCACACAAAGGGTTCCGTACGACCATACAATATTTAACACAACATTTAAAAACAAACACGTTTCTTGTATGTTGTTATAGCGGCAATATAAATACTCAATCTGTGAAAATTTCAACTGTCTACCTATTAGGGTTCATGAGATGCAGCCCACTGGCAGAAAGACAGACAGACAGCGGACACTTAGTAATAGTGTTCCATTTGGCACCCTTTGGATACGTTACCCTAAAAACTAAAATATGTTCCCTCATTTTATTACATAATGATAAAAAAGTTGTTTCTTACCCATTTCCCAAAGAAGACATCATATGGATTCTCAGGCACATCATTGGGGTCTACGCCATAGAACTCCAAGTAAGCGAGGGTCACATCAGGGTTCTTAAGTTTTACAGGGCTGCCTCCCATTGGTAAGAAACTGAATTTCTGAAAGAATAAAGTACATACTTAATGTAATATGAATAAAATGTCAGAAAGTGAAATAACGTTACTGCATTGCCAATTTTTTATATATTTCTCTTTATTACCTCATCACATCACATAAGAATAACTGGGTGAATTTCAATAAATCATTGACTGTGTTTGTCATCATATTGTTCTTAAAATCAGAGAAAATGCTGTAAGTATGGAAGGATGGACTTACCTCAATCTTTTCAACCTTTTCCTTCATGGTAAAATGTTTGCAGAATGTCTCAACATCAACTTTAAAGGACTTTTTCGGGGAAAAACTCGATTCTATTAACTCCTTTGGGCATAAACACGTTTCACTGACACCATCCTTATTTTCTCCTAGAACCCAACTTCCTGTCGAATTTTTCAGTGAATTCTTTAAGTTCTCGTGTAATTGTGCCTCAGTTTTCGCTCTAGACCACAACTCTATACAGTTTTTCATCAGAACAGACCTAGAAGCTATTTTTCTAACACAATCTTCTGAAGGCAATTCAACTATCCAATACGGCTTCTGAACGCATGGCTTTTCTACAAACTTGACCGGTATATTCAGTAGTGATATTATACTATACATTTCCTGAAAAATAACAAAGTTGTTTATCTCAAATCTTAGTTAAGATCTAGTCAAATGAAAATGCGTATTTTATACTTACTGCATGACGAAAATCAATGTGTTCATGGGCGAACCACATCAAATACCTTCGCCACATTTTGTGCTCGTCTTGCATTGCGTTTTATTTTGTAAATGTTGTGTTAATTTTTTGATTTATTTCCATTACTTATCAACAACATAACCTCAAATTGGCAACTAATGTTGGCATTCCAGTATGCGATTATTATGACATTACTGAGCAGTGTTGCTAGATCCGAGCAAGTTCAAATAAAAAATCATTCTGTGAGTCACAGAGTGCATTTTCTATAATATTGGTGTGGTCTTCGCCCCACAGAGTACATTGAATATATGCTTCGCCCTTTAGAGTTTCGACACTTATAATCCCTAACAAATGGATAGTAATTGATAACGATTTTTTTGTCATTGCCCTCTCTTAGTAAAAATGTACACATTTGTTTAGAAGCCAGCCTCATTTTGTCTAGTTATCATTTCATCATCTGCCTAGCCTTTTCTCAGCATGTTGAGGTCGGCTTGCAGTCTAACCGGATGCAGCTGAATATTAGTATTTATAGCATTATCCAGGTCGGGTCGGACAGTGATATTGAGCTTTTCGATTAGGAATTTCTCTGTACCAGCCTGGATTCTGGATTTGTGCCCGGTTGTTGGCTTTAGGCTAGCCCCCTATTACATGGGTCTTAACACAAACATAACTGGCGAAATGTGTGTGTTCCTCTATGGATACACCTGTGCCTAACCCTTCGTTCGGGACAACAAGGCGAGATGTTATTTTATGAGTGATAAAGCAATGTCAATAACAAAACGAGAAAATTAAAAAAAAAACAATAATCTATTACTGGCAAAAGGTAGGGAGAAGATAAAGTATAAACAATCATCATTTATCCAGTTTATTTCTAAAAATACGTAGCTATGTATGTACAACAAGAATAAAAATTAGCTTATCGAACATTTTTGTTCAGAACTATTCATTAATAATTTTAAATATTTTATTAGTAGGTACACGCACACAAGTCGCATAACTACTTGGAATAAAGAATCTATATCTACACTACCGGACCCGACACACGTTGTTCTGTCCGAACAGCGCCACCTACCGGGTCCAATTGTATTTTCAAACCATCCAGGGACCCACTCAAATATACACACAAAATTTCATCGAAATCGGTCCAGCCGTTTAGGAGGAGTTAGGTGACAAACACATTTATAGAAGAATTATATTATTATACTAGCGACCCGCCCCGGCTTCGCACGGGTATAAACCGGGTTATTATACATATAAACCTTCCTCTTCAATCACTCTATCTATTAAAAAAAACCGCATCAAAATCCGTTGCGTAGTTTTAAAGATTTAAGCATACATAGGGATATAGGGACAGAGAAAGCGACTTTGTTTTATACTATGTAGTGATATAAAAATAATCTCTGAAACTACCAGTCGGAATTATATATTTTTTTTTTTTGCATTTTATAGCACAATTCTTGAGGAAGGATATTTATTAAGGATGGCTATTTAACATCACGCTACGACACTTAGGAGCCGAGCAAAAATAAAAAAGTCAAAAAAATGCTGACCGAAAACGAAGTAACGGGGCACAGTCACAACAAAGGATATATTTCATATTAAAACAAGAAATTTCATGCGGACGAACTCGCGAGCAGAAGCTAGTTTAATCCTAACTAATATTATAAATGCAAAAGTGAATTCGTTTGTTACGCTTTCACACTAAAACGGCTAAACAGATTTGGATGAAATTTGGTATACAGGTAGACCATGACCTGAGTTAGGACATAGGATACTTTTTATCCCGATATTCCCACGGGATCGAGACTTATGCGAGTGAAACCGCGGGGCGCAGCTAGTAATAATATAAATAATGGTCGACTAAGGTTCAACTGAAACATATTCTCTCTTCCTTATGCTTACAAAATAGACTTCAGTTTTATTACGAAGTAAGTGCCGGCGCCGCCAGATACCACGGCGATTAAGTCGTTAGATGGTATCCAAGCGCCAATATGGGTTATGTTTGGCCATAAGCTTGGTCAACAATGGGTGGGGCCCCAGGGCCTTATGCTATGACTTTTCCTGCTCTTCTGGATGGTTGGCTTCAAGCATTTCTTGGTATCTGTCGCTGAGGAAGTCTTGGTAAGCGTCCTTGATGGCGCCGGAACATGCGACGTAGTGGCCGCCGGAATGTTCTGCCACTACCGGCTTTATGAACAGGTTGATAAGGGATTCACTCATCTCTGCAATGAAAGTAATAGATAGGAAATTAGGAATTAAAGTGTGTTATGTGGTGGTTGTCATGAATTTATTGACTCTAGCTACATTTTAGGAAGCTCATTATTACTGTGCCACTTGATAGAAGGGCTTGGAAAGCTAGCTTCATACCTATTTCTGACTGACCGATTTCTTGACAATTCAAAAGTGCCTGTAAATGGTTTAATTGAAATAAATGATTTGAGTTTGAGTTTGAAAGATTATTTATTTATTAAAAGTTAATAAAGAAAGTTTTTAAAGCGCAACTAGCCGATACTTTTTCCATACAAATTTCGGGGGGGTTTTACTCCAATGTTACACATTGTACATCCAAAGTAAAACATTAAATCGTTTTGTCTTATTATTAATTTTTTCTGTACAGAAGCAAAATAGTAAAAAAAAAGCAATTAAAAAGTTATGAGCTAACAAAGATTCGTTTTTCCTGCTAATTTTAACGCAACTTTGGGAGTAAATAAGTAATAAAAGAAGTATAAAATCTCCAAAACAAAGCTCGTTTCGACAAAGCTCAATTGTCGAAGATTATAATAAACTTTATTCGTAATTGATTTATGCAGTAGTTTTTTCATAAAACTCCACCTTCCAAACGACTTTTCGTAATTTTTTACGCGCTCGTTTTACTAAAATCGTTCTGAACGGTGTTTGTGTGCGTGCGAACTAGAGTTTGTGTATGTAGACCAACGTCTAACTGCTCATCACTGATACTATCTCTGTCGGACACGATGCCAGGTGAGATAGCGTGCTTTTTGACCAAGCCCACCAATGAGTTCGAGCCGGCGACTAGTTCAACCTTAATCATTGTAATTGTACTAATGTTTTAAAGATTGTAACTCAATCTTTTAATTAAACAGTAGGTGATCATGATATTATTATTAATTACTAAGATTAACAGAATTAGATAAACTTACCTTTGGGTATAATGGAATCACTCTCTCCATAGACATGTAGTGATGGCAGAGTGATCTCCTCATCATAGAAACCTTTGTGAACTAGGCTGCCTGATCTGAACCCAGATGTGAATATTGCAAACTTGAAGGTGTATGGTAAATCTGAAACAAAATTTTATAACATTTACCTTTGTTTTGTATTTATTAAAGCCAGGGTTGGTCTGTGGATGGGTGACCATCTTTACATACTGAGACTCCTCCGTGCCTCGGAAAACACGTTAAGCCGTTGGTCCCGGCTGTCATTCATGGATCTTTGACAGTCATTACGGGTCATCAGAAGCCTGAAAGTCTGACAACCAGTCTAACCATGGGGTACCGTATTACCCAGTTACTGGGTTGTGGAGGTCAGATAGGCAGTAGCTCCATGTAAAATACTGGTATTTAGCTGTATCCGGTTAGACTGGACGCCAACCTCAAGATAGTTGGGAAAAGGCTAGGCAGATTTTTTCACTTGATAGAAGGGCTTGGAAAGCTAGCTTCATACCTATTTCTGACTGACCGATTTCTTGACAATTCAAAAGTGCCTGTAAATGGTTTAATTGAAATAAATGATTTGAGTTTGAGTTTGAAAGATTATTTAAAATACTGGTATTTAGCTGTATCCGGTTAGACTGGACGCCAACCTCAAGATAGTTGGGAAAAGGCTAGGCAGATTTTTTTTGTATTTATTAAGACAGGTAGAGTGTCCACACACAAGTGGTGTGTGTTTGTGCCTACTCATTGTTTAATTAGTATTAGTAAAAGTCAAATAATTTATTTCGAATAGGCACATAATAGCAGGGCCGGCCCGTTCATATAGGCGAACTAGGCGACGGCCTAGGGCGCTCGTATTAGGGGGGGCGGCAATCGGCGGCATCGAAATTAAAAAATAATACTGTACATTAATTTTTATTTACCTACAACTTGAAAATACTCCCAATCTTTTACTAATTTTTCTACCAAAATGCGCTCATGGACATTTACGAAACCATCGGTACGGAAATCAAAAGCGAGTTTAGTTGATAGCCTCAACTCGCTCCATTGCTAAAAAAATCGTGATTTCAATTTTATTGCTTCTCTTGTTGTATGTTATAATGTTTTGTTCAAAATTGATTTGACTATTATAGTTTGACCGCGATCGTTGTACCGATTGCGCCTGAGAGATATTTCTCGACGGCATGTGAAGCCAAGTCAGAGACCCATGGGCGGCTTTAAAACTCTGACACCAGGTTAGTCACTAACCACACGAAAAAGAAAAAACATAGTTTTATTTGTCACGAATTTTCTTAAAAGGGCGCCGTTTCAGCCTTTCGCCTAGGGCGCCAGGAATTCTCGGGCCGGCGCTGCATAATAGGCACTTTCAAACATCAAAATTTACAAGAAAATAGTACTGATTCTAGTTGCCCTTCCAAAAGTTAGTTTCGTATGGATTAGAATGGGCAAAAAACTCCATTGTAACTCTTTTTTCCCAATATTTTGCATACATTAAATAATTATATGTGAAGACACTGTACCTACCTAGAATTAAATTACTATATCACAATAGACCTAATAACTCGGATTATATAAAGTAGGCACTCAACAAGGATAGTGTCTTTTACAGTTGAGACTATTTTAATTATAGCAGAAATCATCTATAAGGGCTATCATATTCCTTTAAAACTATGAGAGAAAAAAAACAGTGGCACTCCAGGAGAGCCGACAGAAGTGAAAATTTGAACAAGATCACCTTGGTGGAAGAAAAATACTTGTAGAACATTGGTCCGTAACCATATCTAAATAAAGAGCACAATCGCATTTACAAAAATAATACTTCCAAAACCTTTAAAGTAAAAATACTTGCATAGAACATTGATCCATAACAAAAAACGTAATATAAATAAAGAGCACGATCGCATTTACAAAAATGAGGTGTTGGTAATGGTGTCGCGAGTTCAATTGTTTTTCCCCATCTCAAAAATGCCCAACGCGCCTAAAGAAGTTTTCACTTCAATAACATAAATGACCACTTACATTCTTTCTGTTGCATAGCAGCCAACAGCCCCACAAGACAGGCACCCTGTGAGAAGCCCATAAACCCATCAAATGGACCATACTCCTCCACTACATTCTTTATCACTTCTAGGGTGTCTTCAAACCCAAGTGCTGGTCCTCCGAGGCACTTTCCACTGAATGTGTTGTCTTCAGCATTGAACCACCATGATCGGGAATCTAGAAATCAGAAGTTTATGATGAAACATAAGTTTAGTGTTGTAGAAACTTATTGAACCATCTATTGTGGAAACATATTGAACCATCTATTAGAGGATACTGTTGATTAGAGTAGTAATCACAATGTTAAATAATACTGACACAGAACGTGAGAAAACGCTGGAGTAATGGGACTGGCTGTAGTTGTTGATTGAAAGAGAATAATTTTTAATAATAAGTCTAACTCCATGTCTAATAGCAGCGTAATTAGATAACTAAATAAATCAATATTGTTCTGAGGAAGTGAGTTACCTTCGTCGCCGCCACCGTCTTCATTCACAACTTTGTGTGGAGCTGAAACAAACACAAGCTGTGCGTACTTCGCAACAGCTTTGCGGAACGACCCGATCTTAGCTCTGAATACTGCCCCATTTTGTCTGTAGCCATGTAGAGCCAGGATCTTCAGCTTGGGTCGATCGGCGACCTTCTCCTTCTCCTTTTCTTTGTTTTGTGGCGGCGATGATAAAGAGTGGTTAGAACTAGAATTTGGTTCAGACATTGTGCTAGTAAACTCTCGCTTAATAAAGCTCTTCGGCAAATAATAATTTATCCCATGAAATCTATACACTAATCTAATTAGATACGAATGTTTATTTATTTTGGGAGGTTAGTTTTTCGCTTCAGAAAACGACGTCCGTCACCGGTCACGTTTCGATTCACGTTTGTTTTTTTTTTTTCTTATGAGAGAATGAAGGTTGGTAAAAGAAAAACTCTACGGGTAAAAACGGGAAACAAGAGAAAACTCTGGTAGAATATGCTGAAAATGTTTAAAAACAAATTCGTGCTCTGGAACACGATTACGTCCTGTACCCTAATTGCGTAACTTATTTTCATAAACAATTTTGTCTAATTTGTTTCATTTTGACAGTTCAACAACATTCATTGCGTTATTTACGTTGTTGAGCAAATTTTTTTTTCCAATTTATGAAGCAATGGATTAGCAATCAGTTTCAAATCGAAACAGATTGTGTTGTATTACGCAATTAGGGTACTGGTCCTGTGTGGTGCCAGCCCAGCTACCGTAACGCCAGAGCAAGTAAAAAAAATCGACTAAATTCTAAATTAGTATGTAAGTAATACAAGGCTAGCTCTAGTGAAATTTGGCGCCAAAAGCCAATTGCCAAGCAACTGTCAATTGTCAAGTTGTGTGGTGAAGTGCATTGTTTAGTTTGTTTCATTTGATAATTTGTAGATTATTGTACTCATAAAATGGAAGACGGTGATTTCGATCAACGTTTGAGAGATTTACAAAGAGAGTATTTGGAATTCCTGGATGATGAGGTAACTTTTGAACTAACCTTAATGTTTTTCTACCGGTCACCGTTTTCCACGGGTACAGTAACGTTTTACTTGGTAAACTTTCAGGAAGATCAAGGAATTTACATGGAAAAAGTTAAGCAGATGATAGCGGATAAATCACAGCGATTAGTTGTGAGCGTAAATGATCTGAGACGTAAGAATCCGGAACGTGCTCGTACGCTTCTCGACAACGCTTTTGAGGAACAGATAGCGTTTCAAAAGGCTCTAAAAGAGTATGTATCGTCCATCGATCCCACGTACGCGAAGGAACAGGAGGAGTTCTTCGTTGCATTCAATGGCAGTTTCGGAAATAAACATGTTACACCAAGAAGTTTGACCTCTAGGTAAGTTTGTGTGCAGACCTAATCAATTTCTGATTTCTGTGGCTTAGGGAGGTAAACAATATTACATCATTGCATCATCTGCTTTTGCAGAATCAATCCCATGCAAGCAAATCCCATCTAAGTTAGCACATAGTCATTTCAACCATAGTTTTAATGTGCAGAAGCAAGGTAACCAAAACTATTCCATAAGATTTCTATACAAACAATAAAACTTATATTTCAGGTACTTAGGCAACCTAATATGTGTGGAAGGCATAGTGACGAGGGTATCTCTAGTGCGGCCGAAGGTTGTCCGTAGTGTGCACTACTGCCCTGCTACTAAGAAGGTGATGGAGAGAAAGTATACAGACCTGACGTCTTTTGAAGCATTCCCAACTTCTGCTGTGTACCCCACTAAGGTGACTAACTGCTCCATATGAATGACTAGCTTCTGCTAGCATCTAAAATAAAATATATCCTATGATACTTGACAACACAGCACCCCATTTGTGGAAGACTTTTCAGAATCAGATCAGCAGATTACCCCAAAGATTACCCCCCTACATACAAACTTAAAAATTTACCTCTTCATAATTTTAGTAGGTACAGATCTATTTACCTAGAAATGTCTTAGTGGATTTAGTATAAACAATTATTCCTACTAGTTTTCAGTGATTTTGTGAGTCATTAATAATCCTTTAGAGGTAAGCAGAACATTAATTTCACTCATACACTATAGAAAAGAGAGGATCATTTGACCAGATGGGTGTCATTTCTGGCGGGCAACTGCCCAATAATTAATGTCGGATTGTCATATATAATTAGCGCAGTAAACTCGCGAGATCTGAGGAGCTTTGTGCATGCACCACTAAAAACATCCTCTGGTTGATGCTTGTATTATTATTATATTATTCTTTGGATAGATTTTTTAATTTGTCATCATTTTCATTTGTCAACTAATGTGAATATTACAGTTACTCAAAATAATAAAATTGGTATAGTAGAAGCAATGAAATGTATAGAAAAACCGTACAACTAGATGCCAAAGTTTAATTATACCTTCACCTAACAATTTTCTGTCTACCCAATTCCAGGACGACGAAGGTAATCCCCTAGAGACAGAATACGGTCTCTCCCGCTACAAAGACCACCAGACCCTCACAGTCCAGGAGATGCCGGAGCGTGCCCCCGCAGGCCAGCTGCCCAGGAGTGTGGATATCATCTGTGATGATGACCTGGTGGACAAGTGCAAGCCTGGAGACAGGGTGCAGATAGTGGGGAATTATAGGTGTCTACCTAATAAACAGGGTAGCTTCACTGCTGGTACTTTTAGGTGAGTTTATTATTATTTATATTAATTAGCAAAAAAGGAAAGACTCATTGAGACTACCCATGCTACCCTTGCTGGTAACTCAAGAAGTATGAAATAAAATACCAAATGTATCCAACAGGAAATCCTGAACTAAATCATTAATTTCATGCTGTTTAAATAAAAAATATGTTGTGTAAAATTGTATTGGATCAGTGAAATGCTTATTTAAACCTATCATCAATATTCTGTTGCCCTTATCCCTATTTAATATTTGTTTTTAGGGTTCCGTAGTAAACAAGGAACCCTTATAGTTTCGTCATGTCCATCTGTCTGTCTGTCTGTCCGCGGTCTAGCTCCGAGACCCTTAGTACTAGAAAACTGTAATTTGGCATAGGTATATATTTTAATTACGCCAACAAAGTGGTAAAATAAAATTATGAAAAACATTTTTTTAGGGTACCTCTCATACACGTAGTGGTGATTTTAACCCATAGTGAGGGGTATCATTGGAAAGGTCCTTTAAAAACATTGTGAGTTTGTGGAAACCATTTTTGGATTCAGGGATCCGTTTGCGAAATATTAAGCTTTAAAGTGCTAATTTTTGTTAGAGTCAAGTGTGTGTCCTCCCCTCTGTAGGCTAAATGGTTGGTTTTGGGTGTGTGAAAAAAATCACAACAGTAGTTTATACATACATACATAAACTCACGCCTTCTTCCCATGGGGGTAGGCAGAAACTACAGAACGCCACCTGCTACGATCCTTACATAGTCCTTTTGCCTCGTTTACGTTCATACATCTGGTCATACACGCACGCCGGTTGCGAGTACTACGCACCTGGCCTTTCTGAAGAACATCACCAATAAGGTCAGTATATGTCCTCCTAGGGCGTCCCCGCCCGGCCTTTCCCTTTACATCAGCCTTGTAAATACATTTTGTTAGTCGCCTTTCATTCATTCTCTCAACATGCCCAAACCATCTCAGCATACCCTTTTCAATTTTTGTCACTACATCTTCTTTTAAATCACACCGCTGTCTTATCACATCATTCCTCAGCCTATCATTCATAGTCAGGCCACACATGCTTCGCACAGTAGTTTATATAACGAAATTAAAAGGAAAACTACCACAGCTAAGTAGACTCTACAAGTTAACGAGTAATAATCGACCAACTTAACTTTGTAGTTGCAAAAACATGTTTTCGCATACATTCCGTATGGGAGAACATATTTTTCAACTACAAAGTTAAGTTTGTTTTGGGATTAATTCATCCCAACTACGGAACCCTTCATTGTGCGTGGTCCGACACGCACTTGGCCGGTTTTTTTATTTATAGTGTTTTTTCAGTTATAGTTGTAATTTAAAAAACTTTTAATCTTAGTTTTGCGACTCTGTATGCCCTTTGGCAAAAGCCTCTTCCAACCCCTTCCAATTCTCTGTTTCTTGCCTGTTCAAACCTTTCTCGCCATTTTCACCAAAATCATCCTGCCATCTTTTCAAGGGTTCCCTTTCTTTCTCTTCCCCTTCCTAGTAAATAAGAGTTAATTTTCATCTATTTACTTAAATAACTTTAAAATTATATTTTTTTAAATACTTGAGACTAGTGATGCAACGAATACGAATACGAATATTCGTATTCGCCGAATAGTAGACATTTACCGAATATTCGTATTCGGCGAATACTAATACGAATATTTAAAAATTAATATGTTTGTACGCAAATCTAATTACTGACAGACTTGGAAAACGCGCGTCGTCGGCACGTAAAAATACGACGTGTGCAAGGGCCTTAACCGCAACGACGACGCGACGGGGGACTCCCCGGCCATAGTTTATACAGTGCCGCGGCCTGGGAGTTTTCCTATCATTACGAACCATGGACTGATTGATTCATTCATTCCTTTCATTTCATTTGTCACTCGAAAGCACAAGTCAAGCAAGAGAGTATTGTTTTATTTATTTTCTGAGGTTGCTGCGAAGTGAAAGGAGTTGAAGTTGAATAGAAAATGTCTTCTCGTAAACGAGATCAAAGTGACATATGGAAACACTTCGATAAATTACCAAATAAGTAGTTATATGGTCTGTATTTCTTTTGTATGAACAAAAGGTAGGATAGTAAGTCCTAAGTAACTTAGACGAACGTTAGTAATAGCTGCGTCTATGTAGTACTAGACTATTAGTCTTTTATTACCATGGCGAGATATTCGTATTCGTATTCGCTGAATAGTAGGTTTGATATTCGTATTCGTAAAAGTAGTATTCGTTGCATCACTACTTGAGACCCTCACAGAAACCCTTTCATTTGATATGTCACACGGTACAGTGTGCAAAAATATTTCCTTTTTATCCCAATATTGAGGACCTCCTCCTTTTTTTAAGTCCGTTAAAAAGTGTTCAAAATACATGTATTTATGTAACATGTCTACGGATCACAGAAATTGATAATGTTTACCAAATAACAACCAGGGATGTAACGGATATCCGTATCCGCATCCGCAACTGCGGAGCATCCGCATAAATTTTGATATCCGCAAAACATCCGCATCCTCAACTTTTGATTTTAAAAGCTCCGCATCCTCATCCGCATCCTCATAATTTCTATGAGGATGTGACCCTACCTTGTTCGCACAAATAGTGGCTTTTTTAAAAATCGCGCCTAGCTAAATGAGCGCGCCGATAAGTGAGTTACGTGTTCCTGTTGGCTAAATTCGCAAAGTCCTTGTCCTATGACAAACGATCGGCCGCACGTGGCAGTGGTGGCACGACTGTGGTGTCACATGTCACAATTTGAGTTAGCCGACGTTCACACAGACGTAATATAATCGCGGCGGGATTTTATCGCTCATTGGATTTTCAACTCTCAGTGTTAAGCCGAACGTTGAGAATCCAACGCGCTGGGACGCACTCTCGTCCCAGCGCGTTGAAAAAACACACTGTTGGATTTTTAACTCTCGGCGCTAAGCAGAGCGTTGAAAATCCAGTGCACGAAAAAAAATCGCCGCGATTATATTACGTCTCTGTGAACGTTGGCTTACTGGGTATAAAATCATTCGATTTTTTTTATCACCGCCACTGGCAAGTATCCCGAGCGAACAATTATTTTGTGGAGCAGGCCCTTGTCTATGATGAACTTAGAAACCGCTTAGAAGGCGAAAAAGCCTGCAAGTTACTTTTTATCAAATATAATTAACCTTTACTTAACTTTTAATGTTAAAGTTGTGCATTTGACTCCACAATTTGAAATTTCAGTTCACAACTTTAATATTCAATTTTTTTACCTACCAAATAATGACCTACAACCTATACTAATATAAATACTATAAAAAACAAGGGCTACTTTTTGTACGACATCCGCATCCGCACCCTCATCCGCATCCTCAATAAGGAATTTTCCAATATCCGTATCCTCATCCGCATCCTCAAACCCGATTATCTCGACATCCTCATCCGTTATATGACATCCGTTACAACCCTGATAACAACTAACATTCAGACATACAAAACCTAAAAGTAAGGGTTTATTATGACTATAACCCCAGAATCTTAAAATCTTATTTTACCTCCACAGGACAATCCTAATAGCCAACAATGTAACCCAAATCAACAAAGACATGAATATGAACATAACGCTTGAAGACGTGAAACTGTGCAAGAGGCTAGCGAAGCGTGGTACTACAGACTTGTTCGAACTGCTCAGCAAATCGTTGGCACCGTCTATACATGGACATGAATATATCAAGAAGGCTATACTTTGCTTGCTGTTGGGCGGTATGGAGAAGGTCTTGCCTAATGGCACAAGACTCAGAGGGTGAGTTTTTTTAAATTATTTTGTCAGTTAGATTCATATACTTAATTGTAAGTCGACTTAGTTGTAAGAACAATTCTGAAAATATTAACTTATTTGAATCTTCTACTGGAGTAAATAATAATTGCTTTATTTTCAGGCAATGAAAAAGTTGCCAGACAAGTGAAATATGATTTTAATTAAGAGTGTGATAGTAGATAATTTTGTTTTTCTTCATTTTTGAATTTAATCTAATACTAAGTGAAAAGTTCGCTGTTTTTATTTCATGCAACCAATCACACCAACTTCAGTACCTAATCAGAGTCTGGGGGCAAGATTCATAGACCACTTTGACTTTGAGTAAATGATTCATGCGAATATGAACCTTATGGGAATGGAAATAAGAGAAAAAAAATCGTACAAGTGTTTGTGAGAAAACATTATACACAAATATGGACATTAAGATTATGTAAAATAAAGTTCATATTCGTATAAAATCAGTCTTTCGGAAACAAGTACTAACATATCAACCAATCCTTCCTCCCAGTGACATCAACATACTTCTAATCGGCGACCCGTCAGTGGCGAAGTCCCAGCTACTACGATACGTATTACAGACAGCCCCGCGCGCGATCACCACGACAGGACGAGGCTCCTCCGGCGTCGGGCTCACGGCCGCTGTCACTACTGACCCGGAGACTGGAGACCGCAGGTTTGTATTTACAAAGGATCTCAGAAATTTTAAACAGGCACTTCTCTTTGCTGAAAAATTGGTATGAGGCATGGTTAAATAAAGATTCTTTGCATCAAAGAGGAGGCTCATAAATTGTATGTTAATTTGCATTAATATTCTGAAACAGTCACATATACAGTCAAAATGGAACTATAGTATATAATTTATTGGATCCTTTTTCTTTCCATGTACAAGATAGTTACGTAATTGTAACATTTTCGCTCTATTAATTTTTTATTCGAAAATCATGTTTTTTTTTAAAGATTATTTAAATAAAATCAAGATTATTCGGATTTTATGTCTAAAATAAGTATTCACAGAAAGAAAATATAGTTTATTTATTACCCAGTCACAAAATATTTCTTCTCTAAATAGATTATTTATTACTTTAGTTATCAACGAAATAAGAATTGAGACTTACGCCATTTAGTTCCGTGCTCGAACACGATCAAAGAGCGCACACGATATTTAACTTTATTAACAATGTGTTAACGCACATAGTGGAGTGGCGGGGATGCATGGGGGCGGAGCTTGCGTGGAAATTGTCTTTAGAGTGACCTGTACCCTAATTGCGTAATACAACACAATCACAATTTGTTTCGATTTGAAACATTTCTAATCCATTGCTTCATAAGTTGGAAAAAAAAATCTGTTCAACAACGTAAATAACGCAATGAATGTTGTTGAAATGTCAAATGAAACAAATTTCGCGATATTGTTTACGAAAATAAGTTACGCAATTAGGGTACTGGTCTTAACCTGTTGACCGCTTGGTTTTGACAGAATATTCTAGAATTGACTTAGTGGCTATTTAATATAAAAAAAAAACATAATGTCACAATACATGGGCTCAGGAATATGCTCCTTTCACTCTTTTGTGTCTGAGTCGTCGTAATAATAACGTGGAACTGTACGACGCATTCTGTGCTCAGTTTTCAGTTTACAGTGCCCTCTTGAGCCTTATGGCCCTTGCTCAACATATTCTGTGTTCTACCAGACTGGAAGCAGGCGCCATGGTGTTAGCCGACCGCGGCGTGGTCTGCATCGACGAGTTCGACAAGATGTCAGACATCGACCGCACGGCGATACACGAGGTCATGGAACAAGGCCGCGTCACCATCGCCAAGGCGGGAGTACACGCCACGCTCAACGCGCGATGCTCTGTGCTCGCTGCGGCCAACCCGGTGTATGGACGAGTGAGTTTATTATAAATACTAAGAAACGTACAAAAACCGGCGCGGACGTGGCGAAGCTCAATGCAGTTTGCCAAAGAAATGTCATCAACATTACATAATTTATGTTTAGTTGGGGGGTTTGTGTACTTCCATAATCCCTCCCTCTTGTTATAAAATGGAAAATCAATCAAATTAAAACTGAGCCAGCCAGACGGACACCGCACGCCTTCCAGAGACAATATCTCTATTTTAGAGACTACTAGCTTTTGCCCGCGGGCGACATGGATGTCGGAAAATATCCCACGAGAACGTACTACCGGGATTTCATACCTAATAGCGGCGGAAAAGGTCATTGACTCCTACCGCTGCGCCCGCGTTGCAGTCAACCAAAATTATGACGCGTAATTTTGAATCTGTGTTATCTTTTAAAGTATTCATTTAAATGATAAGATGTCAAGGATTATCTTAATCTAAATTAAATGCCCAATTTAAATAACATATTTTATCGGATAAGGATTGATATAATACCGGTAAAAACAGCTTCAGAAATAACAATGTTGTTTTATTTATTTATATATTTTACTAATAACAATGTTGGAGTTTATCGCGTTCAGACAGACAGACGCGGCGGGGGACTTTGTTTTATAATATATAAGGATTACTAAAATTGAATCTAATTTCCTCATCAATGTCCTGCCCACAGTACGACCAATACAAGACGCCAATGGAGAACATAGGCTTGCAAGACTCCCTGCTGTCACGTTTCGACCTGCTGTTCGTGATGCTGGACATCGCAGACGCAGATCACGACAATATGATCTCTGAACATGTGCTCAGGATGCATCGATACAGGTGATTATAAAAGTATTTGTGGAGTGATGTCATACCCACTTGCTAGTTTCCTAAGTGCCCATTCATTTGCACCTTAGATGACCTAAAGAATGCCATTGATGCTACAATCAATGTGGCTACCCATTTAAACAATACGCTTCTGTTTGCGAGTTCGTCCGCGTGATATCTTTATAAATTGTAGCCTATGTTACTCAGTGATAATATAGCATTCTACTGGTAAAAGAATTTTTTAAATTGTTCCAGTAGTTTTTGAGTTTATTCATTACAAACAAAAATATAAATATTTTCTCTTTAAAATATTTGTATAGCTAAAGTAGAATTGAAAGTACCATCAACATGAAAAATAAAGAAAGATCCGCTATGTCATTAACATAAGGTTCAAATTTTTAAATTATAGTCTTATATATTAATACCAACGTTTCTTATTGAATCGATTTATTGTTAATTATTTTAGAAATCCCAAAGAACAAGATGGCGAAATCTTACCAATGGGATCTACAGTGGAGATGCTGTCAACAGAGAATCCAGACAATGATGAAGCTGAGGTAATACTAATGATTTGTAAAAAAAAACTAGCATATGTCAAATTTATCAATCATGGTCTTCCTTTCGCTATAATTATATAAAACAAGAAACCTTCTGAATTGAACAGTACTGCGTACTTATCTCGAGATGTACTTACATTATGCTGCCCTCTGGTTTCCAGGAAACAAACACATCAATATACGAGAAGTACGACCCCCTCCTCCACGGCAACACTCGCAGCAAGAAAGAGCAATACCTCAACACCAAGTTCATGCGCAAGTTCATCCACATAGCGCGCCTCATGAAGCCCAAACTGACGCAGGAGGCCTCCGACTCCATCGCTGACGAGTACGCCAGGCTGCGCAACCAGGACATGATGGACAGCGACGTGGCTAGGGTGAGTACACACGGCTACACATCAAGCTATACATTTCCAGTATAAGTTGACCTCGCATTGTACTAAAATCCTTTACAATGCGAGATCAGTATAAACTGGAAATTTATAGCTTGATGTGTAGCCGTTTGTACCAGTACAGTCCATACACACCGTGCGACGTCGTTTGATGATCGATACTTTGGGGATAGCCGTACTTCTTACGAAACTTGATCTGACTCTCTACCAGTGGTTATCTTATATTTAGAAACAATCTTATTAGTGGAATTTCCCTTGCTTCATGAGTTTTTATGTATTGCTCCAAACAGAACGTAATGCTTTTGAGTGCAATTTCCACGTGCGTATGCAGCTTTTAGAGTGGCCTTAAACATTGGAAATGGACTTATTCATTTGTATTTATTATCTTCTCCACAGACGCAACCAGTGACAGTCCGTACGCTCGAGACCCTGATCCGTCTGTCCACAGCGCACGCGAAGTGTCGGCTGAGCTTCAAGATAACGCAGGACGACGCGCTCGCCGCCATCGAACTGGTGCAGTTCGCGTACTTCAAGAAGGTAACGTGCTTGTAGGACTATCGGGAATGGGCAATGTTCTATTATAGTTTGACCGAGAACGCTTTACCGCGTCTTTGGAATGCGGGGGGCAGCGTTGACGACTGAGCGGCGGGACGCCATGCGCGTTGAATATCAATGAAACATTAAGGTTGATCATGACTAGCTTCCGTTGCGCATCCATGAGATACTGCCGTAGGCGTCTCCTAAATGTGTCGATTGTTTCTATTGCTCGATGAGGTGGCTATAGCCACGTGTCCACCGCACACCACCACCGGAACGTCACGTTCGGTGCGGATAATCTCGTTTCTCGTTGACGTTGTGCGGTGGACAAACAGTACAACAGGTTGTAATTCGCTGTCTAATAGGTTATTATTCAGGTTATCAGGTTTAAGTATCTCGGTCATATACTGACTCCTAACCTCAACGACGATGATGACATTGAACGGGAGCGAAGGGCGTTGTCGGTTAGAGCGAACACTTCCTATTAAAATTACGCTCTTTCGAGCCTACTGTATTACTACTTTTTACACGTGCCTGTGGGCTAGATATACGGAAATATCGTACAGCGGTCTCCATGTTCAATATAACAATGCGTTTAGGATACTGGTGGGGCTGCCCTGTTTCTATAGTGTGTCCGCAGATGCGCATGTAGATTGCTTTTACGCAACAATGCGTAAAAGGTGCACTTCCCTGGTGCGCAGGGTGTGAAGTGGTTACGAGTCGCCTGGACTGTGTATACGTGGGTCACTGTTGTGCCGTCTCTCATGGGATATCGCAACCGTGACCAACCGTTATTTCTTTGTATTGTTTTCCTTGTTTTTATTTAGTGTCTGAAATTCCGGCGCCCCAGGCGTGATTTCTGTGGCGCTCTTTACTACTCTTGGAGAATAGAGCGGCGAAAATTTTAGCTTTTGTTCCAGTTTGAGGAATAGGAAAATGCAAGATGCTAAAGCGAGCGAAGCGAGCTCAAAAATTTCAGCACCCCGCCACAGAAAACTTAGGATTTCTGTTATGCAGAAAAGTTTGAGAATTCAGACTTCAGAGAACGCAGGGTGCAAGAGCGAGCTCAACATTTTTTGCATCCCGCTGCGTCTTTTATTTGACCCATTCATATAAAAAAGTACCTAAACTTTGTCGACTTGTACAGAAAAGTTAGAGAAAAACATAACTCTGTCTTTGCTGTCCTACAACGCTCACGGCGCGCCGTGAGCGTTAAACTATTTATTTATTTAGGATCTCCAACAAAAGATGTACACAATACATGACACATAATTAAAGGGCAACATCGGGTATTAAATAGGTGTATTCCTTCACTTATAGGAGACCACAGCATGCACAATAAAGTTAAAAACTAAGCTAACAAAGTTAAAACATTAATAAAAGGTAAAATTGTGAAAATAAAATAAAATAAAATGAATTTTTGAAGAACTTAAAAAAAGAAAACATAACATTTGGAGAAACTATTAAATTAAGTCTAATAAACACTTATTATATTTGGACAGAGACTCGCAGATGTCTAAGTTCAATGTTTACTATCGGAAATAGGTAGTGGTAGTCGAAATAGGTTGCATCTTGGCAAGCGTTTACCATCCAGTGACATAGTGGTCAAACGCGACCAAATTGTATGTAATGGTGGGTACACATAAGTGAAACGTAACATGAAATGTAACATACCTACCTTAACAAAAATATATTCTTAGTAGAAATGACGAAATAGTTCAGTAGTTCCTGGCTACCTCCATGACAAAAATGACATCAGATGATGCTTGCTTCGGATACAATTAAAGCACCGAAATATTTTCTACTGTTTTTTTATTTTATAAGAATAAAATGTCCCACTGTTGATATTATTCCGCTTTATCATTTTTCAGGTGTTAACCAAAGAGAAGCGCCGCAAGCGACGCGCGTCTTCCGACGAAGACGTCGCCGCGGGCGAAGGAGACCAACCCGCTCCGCCGCGCGCCAAGAAGTCCAAGAGAACGGTAAATATGGAACATTTACCACTATACATCTTGTTTTTGGTTTTTTCGTTTATAAAGAACCATTGGTGATACTTTATTCTCATTACAATGTAGCCTATTAGCTAATACATACACATAACATCACGCCTTGTTTCCCCGAAGGGTTGGGCAGAGGTGTCCTTGTAGCAGGTACACCTACGTTTCGCCAGTTATGTTTTAAGTCCCATGTAATAGGGGGCGAGCCTATTGCCATCAACCAGGCACAAATCCAGACTCCGGGCTGCTACTGAGAAATTCCAGATAGAAAAACCGAATAACATTTTGCCCGACCTGGGAATAGAACCCAGGACCTCATGCTCAGCAGTAGCGCTTGAGTAATTTAAATATTGCTTGAAACTGCAAGTAGCAACTAAAAAAAAAACAACCGACCTCCAAAAAAAAACACTACAAAGTGAAAAATAACTTTAATTTCGGAAGTCGGTGTCTTGGGTTTTGTATTTTCGTTTTTTGCCACCGACTTCCGAATTAAAGTTATTTTTCACTTTGTAGTGTTTTTTTTTGGAGGTCGGTTGTTTTTTTTTGTAAAAAGTTTTTATTAAGCTTGACTGTACCTTTCTCTAAGCCACAAATTGAGATAGCGTATCCGGTTCCGGTACGGTGAAGCGCTATAAGCCCCGCAGCGTCATATCCGCCCCAATCCGGCAGGTAGTGGGGATACGTTTGCGCAGCGCGCGACGATATCCATGAACCTCATTGGCGTTCGGAATCCGAACGGTGTAGTCGCGTTTAAAAGTAACTCGTTACTTTTAAAAAGGTTGTCCTACTTTTTAGTGTTAAATAAAATTAATTTGTGTTAAAAATGAACTCTTTGTTCGAAAATATTAATAATGTTAGTATGGACAATGCCCCACGTGCTCGGTCGCAATCTAGTGGTTCGAGCAGTAGCAGCAATTCTTCTTCCACGACGCGGAAAAGCAGACATCATAGGCGAAAGGAGCGACGCCGCCGTACAAAGCTAAGTACATTAGAGGATGCTTTTGAAAAACTTACCGAAAAAGTATCCTCTTTGCAAGATCTTATTATTAATAATAGTACTCAGTCGTGCATGTCTGACAGTGAGTATATTCTGTAAATTCCGAGCTCTACTGAATTGGATAATGAATTAAATAAAGAAAAAGAGATTTATTTTAAAATACAAACTACCCTCAAGTCGCAGACATTACAGATCGAATTGCTTTACAAATTGCAACATTTTAACTCGCCCGACTGGGCTTATTCTGAAGTACAAAAACTTTATAATTCTACCCCAGGTTTTGTAGAACTCGAATGTAATGATGTTTTGAAAAATTTTGAATGTAATCGTTCGTTAGCGGTCGTTGAAAATTCTTTAGCTGCTATGTCACATGCTGTTATTTTACAAAACGAAGCATTTTTAAAAGGTTTAAGCCAATTCATTTCATGGGTATCCGAATTAAAAAACCCAACGACCACTGAAGAGATTACTTCGAAAATCAATGAAATTTTTGCCGCCGGGGAATACCAAAAAATACAATCGGATTTATTACAAATGATATGTGGCAAACGGGCTGATATCATACAACAACGTCGTGACAGTATTTTAATTTCAGTAAAGGAAAGTTGTTTTAAGGAATCGTTAAGGAAAATACCCCCGTCCGCGCATCATTTATTTGACGATTCAAAGTTTACAGTTTACAGTTTTGTAGGAAAACAAGGGGGCGTCTTAAAATTTTTTCAAGCCGCGCCCTTTACATTATCCTCGCAGGGTAGATCGTATAAACCTTCTGTCCAAAGAAGGGACACACAACGAGGTAGCAAATATATATTGCCTGTGCGCAACAGTGCAAATTATCGCCCTTCCACTAATAGTGGCTTTAATCCTGCGCAAGGACGAAAGAGAAGGGCAGAAGAGTTTTTTCGTCACACCGAAGATACACGATACAGTAAGAAACGTAGTACCCTGGGATGGCGTGATAAACGAATCGATTGACTATCATCAACGTTTTCAAGCCGAGGGAATCAAACATCGGGTAAGTGTCTGGAGGAAGTTGGGGGGGGCACCTTTATATATACTAAGGATAATATTAGGTTATCGGATCCCGTTTTATGCAAACCACCGCTTGTTCATCCCTTGAGGATTTCCAAAAGATTTCACACAATAAATTCAAAAGAAATCTTAATGCAATTAAAGAAGTGATCAAGAGGTGTTAGAAAAAGCTTCATTAACTCCGAGCTTTGTCTCAATAATTTTTCTTGTACAAAAAGAAGCGACGTCTTCGTTTCGCCCGGTCTTCAATTTAAAATGGCTAAACAACTATGTCAAAATAGACAAATTTCGATTGGTGAACATGAACAAAGTCCCCGACTTCCTCCAACCACAGGATTGGTTAGTGAAAGTATGCCTGAAAAATGCATATTTTCACCTGCCAATCGCGCCAGGACACAGACGTTTCCTCAGATTTATAGTATCGGACCAACTTTGGCAAATTACCTGCCACCCCTTCGGTTTGGCAACAGCTCCGAAGGTTTTTGCCAGCCTGACGAATTGGATCGCGCAGATCCTAATAGACCAAGGAGAACAGCTCCGAAGGTTTTTGCCAGCCTGACGAATTGGATCGCGCAGATCCTAAGAGACCAAGGAGAACAGCTACGAAGGTTTTTGCCAGCCTCACGAATTGGATCGCGCAGATCCTAAGAGACCAAGGAGTTCGATTGCTGGTATATCTCGATTTTCTCCTGGCGAATCAGAATCGAGAAACTGCTAAGTCACGCGAACTTAACGGTAAGACTATTGCAGTCCCTTGGCTTTGTAATAAAATTTTAGAAATCTGTATTGACTGCTCAGCAGTCAATCAAGTATCTGGGGATATTGTGGGATCCTTGGCAAAATGTCAAAATACTACCACCAGCAAAGGTTCGCTTATTGCAATCGTGAACATCGAAAATGGCAAAAGCCACCAAGGTAAGTAAGAGTATATTAGGACTTTGTAATTTTGCCAGCTTCGTAGTCTTGCGAGGGCGCTTAATTCTCATGCAATGCTGACCTTCAGCAATTTCCTATTGCGAAAAGGTCGAACACAGCTGTTCGTAAAGGTTATTCTGAACCTGCAGTGATGGATACAGAATCATACATGTGTCAGTATATCTCCTTCCCGGTCGATACAGTCACGAGCACTAATAGGTATGCGGTTATCAACTTTTTTGAGTTATTTTCTCTTACTGTATTGATTGTTATCCTTTCAACTGTCATTAACGAGACACAATAGAATTTTAATTGTTATCCACCTTAATGAGGCGTCGTAACAGATGATGGGTTATTGTATGTTCTAGGAATATAGTATTTTGGAACCCACAGTCCCACACTACATAGGACTTATGTCAAATTGCAATCGTTATTCTCACGAGAGAATCATTTTGAATTTTGATGAGTGTATGCATGTTTTTGCTCGTGACTGGACAACTACGTAGCAGAGGCTTTCAAGGAAATTTGCCCCGACAGAACGGCATTTACTTCCCTGTCCTACCGGAATTTTATTTTTTCAGCATATTGGAGTTCCCGAAATAGATCTTTTTACATCACGAACTGCTCATGTAGTACCCAGGTATGTGAGTCTGGATTTAGATCAGGCGGCTGTTTTTCACAATGCCTGCGGTCGCCCTTGGCACTACAGGTTAGCATGGGTATTCCCACCACCGTGTCTAATACCCAGAGTATTATCGCACCTGAACCAGGCAACCGGCATGCACCTGGTGATAGCACCCGATTGGGAGGTCTTTTGCAGAGCAGATCTGGTGGTTCGCTCCATGCGCCTTCCCTACCAGGTGAGGAATTTGGACCAAGTCTTGATACACAACAACCAATCGACCGCCTCCACAAGTTCGTCAATTGAATTTAAAGGTGTGATTAATACAGGGGTGGTCATCGCTATTAGATTCTTGGCAGAAAAATCAGATAGAAATATTAGAAGGTAGCTGGAGGAAATCGACCTTAAATACTTATAAGCCGGCATGGTCACGATGGTGTAAATGGTCACGTGGCAATAATGTGTAATCCATCCCCTGAAGATGTGTCTCGATTTTTAACTGATTTGCATCTTTAACTTTAATTTGCCTATAATACAATTGCAGTCCATAACTCTGTGGTATGTACCTTTTGTCGTCCACCTAGTGGCTTCTCACTAAGTTCTCACATCATTATAAAGCAAGTATTAAAGGGTATAGCATTAAAACAGCCACCCAAAGCTAAAACTCGGCCAGACTCTCCTATTTGGGACATTAATGTTTTAATTCGATTTTAAGTTGACAAAATTCTCTCCAAAATGTAATTGTTCAAAATTTCTAAAAGAACTGCAATTCTTCTTTTATTGTGTTCCGGGCGCAGAGTCCATGACCTTACATTATTGAGTATAAATAAAGAAAACTTTGTAAGGAGTGATAATTCTATGTATAGTATTTTGGCCGATTTTTGGGCCCAAAACTGATAAAGATAATATAACTTATTTATAAGCAATCCGGTTGCTGTATACTTAAAAGCGAGTCGAACTCTAACATTGACTCAATTTATTGTATCTACAAATTGCTAGAGTACTCTAATGATCGAAGGGTAATATTGAGAGCTTATTTATTGGCACACGTGGTGAACCCAAACCAGCTACCTGCACCATCATAGGGGGCTGGATTAAGTCATTGTTAAAACAAGCTGGAATAAACATTAGTCCAGGTAGTGTGCGATCGGCAGTAACCTCGGCTAGTTGGTCAGATAATATTCCCATTGATCATATTTTGGAGAAAAATATTGGCGCTCTGCTTTGACATTTCACAAATTTTTTGAAAAGAAATCAAGGACAGGTCTATAAATAAATCAAGTCCTTCAAATCAGATCAGTAATCTGTTTCAAACGAGAAGATGATTTACCTAATCGTAATATCGATGTAGTGTTACAGGAACGAATTCTGTTGATTTAAAATGTCAACTTTGTTGATCACATTGGCGTTCTAATTTAGTCCCAATCCAGCAGTCGATAACAAACACTTCTCAATTTGTGGCTTAGAGAAAGGTACAGTCAAGCTTAATAGAACAATTTTACCTAAAAATAAAATTGATATTAAGCATACTTACCTTTCTCTAAGCCAATTTATATTTCTGTCTGCTGATTCTTAATTATAAATGTATGTGATTGACATCCTTATCAATCACGGTAAATTGAGCCGCAATGAGGTTCATGGATATCGTCGCGCGCTGCGCAAACGTATCCCCACTACCTGCCGGATTGGGGCGGATATGACGCTGCGGGGCTTATAGCGCTTCACCGTACCGGAACCGGATACGCTATCTCAATTTGTGGCTTAGAGAAAGGTAAGTATGCTTAATATCAATTTTATTTTTAGGTAAAATTGTTCTATTTTTCACTTTTTAGTTGTGGTACCTACCCCACACACATTCGAATACCACTACCTGCTACCAGTGACAGAAACTTATCATATCATCTACATAATAAGTGGAAAAAAAAAAACGTATTTTGTAGCTAACTCAAAAACTATCCAAGCAAAGTTAATAAAATTTATATGGGACCAATTCCAGAGCACACTCTTTCAAACAAAAAAAGAATTTTCAAAATCGGTCCACAATTGACGGAGAAATCGGCGGACATACATAAAAAAAAAAAAAAAACATACGCGACGAACATTATAACCTCCTCCTTTTTGGAAGTCGGTTAAAAATGAATCCGTCGCCCCTTTAGTTATTCTAGAACAAGCCGTGTGTCCGATGTGATTTTCCGTCAAACAAAATTACGACTTTCCATACAAACTTACATCCCCTATAGGCCCTATACAATCCCTTTAGGGGATGAATTTCGCTACCACTTATTTTGCCCACAGGATGCTGCACGTGGCGAGGACCCGTACGCGTTCTCCTCGGACGAGGAGGCCGAGCCCGTGCTGCGGGCAGCGCACTCCTCGCAGCCCGAGCCCACGCAGCGCACCACGAGGGCTTCGCAGAAGACTATAGATACCAACAGGTAAGCCAAAATGTTAGGACAAATCGACCATAATTCCAGTATTTGTAATAGTGATGTGCCGGATATCCGTATCCGCGGATATCCGAGGGAGAAAAAAGATCTGTATCCGTTACTTTTTGGCGGATCTTGAACGGTTCTTTTATATTTATAATTTTTTATTTTTATATTTTTAATCCGGCACATCACTAATTTGTAATTATGGGAGCACCGTGTATCTATGAACATAATCAATTTATTTGTCATTGCTTAGCTTTTTATACTTTGTACCTATTAAGGTATCGTAATTTTATTCCAGGTACATCTACCTGGAATAAAATTACGATAAAAATATTTAATAGACTACCCGAAAAAATTACAATGTTAAATCTGGACAAATTCAAAAAAGCACTATTTAGAATTTTGACTAATAAATGCTATTACTCAATAAAGGACTATTTCGACGACAATTCTATAATTACTGCCTTAGAACACCCTACCTGACCTGTTTTAATGACCTTGATTTTTTTTTCGACACTATCATTAACTTAATATTAACTTAATTATGACATGAAACTTAACCATTTGACATCTATTTGGAAATTGATTGTAAATATTTTTTTTTTTTTGTTATGCTATGCCTATTTATACTTTTTATAAGTGACGTGAAAGTTGACATAATTTCACCAATTTGTTATTTTTAAAACTTAAACAATTATATTTGTACGCCTCTGGGCAAAACATGGAGGATCTACCTATTTATAACACCTCACACTATGTGTAACTTGACCTATGTTCACAAAAATAAAGATTTCTGATTCTGATACCTTAATAGGTACAAAGAATAAAAAGTAGTAGTAGTATTATCTATATATTAATTATAATTATGTCTGAAGACGATGGTCTTCAGACATAATTATAATTAATATATAGATAATATTGTATAATTTAAAAATATATTTTCTTGCCCATTCTTCTTCTTCTTAAAGTAGATACTAGCTTTTGGAAGGGGCATCTAGAATCAATTCTATTTTCTTGTAAATTTTGACATTCAAAAGTGCCTTTTAAAGGCCTGCTTAAAATAAAAGATTTGACTGCAGTAGGTGGAAGTGTAGAGATAGGGTTCCAAACAGCAGTAAACAACTTCGCGGCAGGCTCAGGAGATGGAGCTATGACCGCATTTCAAAGTAAAGAAGCCTCAGATGGCAGTAGACAGTGACGTGGAAGTAAGAATGGCCTTAGCCCTGCAATAACTGGTTTTCTATGTCTGCTAAGCATAGGATTCCTGGTTCGATCCAATCCAAGCTGTCTAGCCTTTTCCCAACCATGTTGGGGTCGGCTTTCAGTTTAACCGGATGCATCTAAATACCAGTATTTTACATGGAGCGACTGCCTATCTGAACCCAGTAACTGGGTAATACGATACTTCTTGGTAAGACTAGCTGTCAGACTTTCGAACTTCTGACGACCCGTAACATCTGTCAAAGATCCACGAATGACAGCCGGGACCAACGGCTTAACGTGCTTTCCGAGGCACGGAGGAGTCTCGGTATATAAAGAGGTCACTCATCCTCGGACCAACCCCGGTAAGCGTAGCTTAACCTGAAGGATCGACCCGTGCGGCTGTTATTACGTAGCCACGAGCTCCTCCGCCATGATTCCTGGTTCGATCCCCAGGTCGAAAATTGTTAATTGGTTTTTCTCTGTAGCAGCCTGGAGTCTGGATTTGTGGCTGGTTTTCTCACAAAACTGGGTGAAACATCTCAGCCGTGCCCTTCGGGGTAATACAGGCGTTATGTTGTAAGGAACTAACTTTCTCAACGCAATTAAAAAAAAAATATTTGACGCTTTCAGGCTAACACAATTCAAGACAGCGCTCCACCAGCTGTTCCGCGAAGAACGCGCCAACTCTCTCCCTCTATCCCGTGTGACGTCATACGTCAACGACAAGTACTCGCACGAGATCTTCGATGAGGGAGAGATACACGCAGCGCTGGATAAGATGACTCAAGACAACCAAGTCATGATGGCGGATGATATTGTGTTCTTGATTTAGAAACCTTTTAATAATAGGTAAACGTTAGATCTGTAAGTCTGCCATGTTATGGGTTATTTTGAATTTGTAACAAAATCTGTGAAACATTGCGATGATAGCCTCCTGGATGTGATTTGGGATTGTTATTGCATGGATTGTAAAAATAAAATATAGGATAGGACTTGTTTGTTAGTATATCCTCTTCATGAAGTTTCAATGTATTGTGGCTTGCCTATAGATGTAAGGCCGGTTTAAAACCAATCCATTTAAAATGAAAAAAAAAAACGTTTAAAACAGAAATAAACAATTTTTTTTTTTATTCAACACGGTTGGTGTTGGTGGCTATGTTTTTCTTAATTATAACTACATTTTCTCTTGATTTTACCGAGGTAGGGATATAACGGAGTACCTAAAAACTCTGTATTGGCAAATATATTTTTTTTTCATTGTTTTCAAATGATATAAATAATCAATTTGATTCGGTTTAAAACCTAACTCACACTCGCACTATTGTTGACGTCGTCACTCGTGACTCGACGCAACGTTGTCAGCTCGCCTACCCTACACACACATGCACCTACATAAACGCACGCACGTACTTTTATTTTTGAAGGCGAGTTTTCAACCGTTTAAAACGATTTTAAGTTAAAACGTTTTAAACGGTTGTTTTACATCTATAGGCTTGCCATATTGTTATTGATGTTCTTACTGCAACACTTCAATTGCCATGCGGGTCGAGGTAATAAGTTGTTGTCTAAGTAATAATGTTTTATTGATAATGTTCTAAGAGTGTGTTTATAAGGCTCCGTATCAAAACGTCCTAAAACCAAATCGTCCTATTAGCAAATCGACCCATAATCAAAACGACACTTTAGCAAAATGTCCTATTAGCAAATCGTCCTATGAGCAAATGGTCCTAAAAACAAAAGAATGGAAATGGTACAGTCATACCACACATTAATATGATATTTTTAAAGGAATAATATTATCTATCGTCTTCTCGAGACAACAAACTTTAAAATAAAATAAACTTTAAAAACTAAAACTTACTTTAAATAAATTAATTAATTTATCTGTCTGCCAATATTAAGTCGGTATCGGGTCGGTATTGTTATAGGTTAATGTGAAAATGCGAAATTAAATGGAAACCTAGAAACACTGTTATATGAAAGTATTGTAAAAGCCAATTATTTTTAAAAGAGTAACCGCGGAGTTTCTTGCCGGCTCTTCTCCACAGGAAGCGACCAAATGGAATCGTGCACCTAGCTTCTGATGTTCCATAAGTGCCCATGTAGGTTTATGTGAAATAAATGATTTTGATTTTGTCAATAAAAGGCAAGTTGGAACAATCAACTTATTAATCAAACAGAGACAGTAGTTCACAGAAATGTTCGTGTAGAAGCAACAATATTATAAGTAGTAAATATAAATGAGAAAAACATGAAATAAAACAAAGTACTCTTTCAAACAAAAACAAAATAAATTGAATCAGTGTAAAAAGTAAAATGTATAATGTGTGTAGTAAAAATCACAAATACGGTTCCTACACCTATGTACAGGCGAAATGAAAATAAGAGTGAGGCGTATTTGTTGTAACAGATAACAATAATAACAACAATAACAGATATTTAAAAATAACAAATAACAATTGTTCTTAACAATATTATTTATCTGTTACTTAATAACAGACCCTAAAATACTGTTACCGCGGCTGTTACTCACATACACTTTGACACAAAAGTATATTGCAAGGTTATCAATTTCTCTCTCTTCCTCATTAAAGAATGACACTTGCTAAAAAGAGAAACACCCTCCTTTTTGGGGTTCACCTAAGTTGGGTAAAAACCGATAGTGATTTTTCAGTGCTACTGTACTTTACAAGTAGGACGTTTTGTTAATAGGGCCATTTGCTCATAGGACGATTTGCTAATAGGACATTTAGCTAAAGTGTCGTTTTGATTATGGGTCGTTTTGCTAATAGGACGATTTGCTTTTAGGACGTTTTGATACGGAGCCGTTTATAACAGATCCAAAATACCTACGAAAATCATCACTAATTTGTAATTCCCGCCTATAATTAAGACAATTATTTTGTATTTTCATATCCTTTGTTCTTGTTACAATTTTTTTTACAGAATTAAGTACAATATCAATAAGAAAAGTGCCTTTATAATTATGTAATTCATAAATCAAGGTAAATAATGATTGACAAGAAAATAAAGCATCTGATTTTGATAAACAAATTTTTTAATATTTAAATACGTCCACAATCCTTAATAACTAGTTACTTGTAAGTTATTTTCTGCCTTTCTTTCCTTTGCCTTTGCTATGTCCTTCCCTGCCTTTTCCTTTACCAGATTTGTTTATTTTGCCTCCAAACACTTTCTTTTGTTTATTAAAAGGTTTCTGTCCTCCGTCGTTTCCATCTCTCTGGAACTTTCTACCGCCTTTGTTATCATTTTGGAACTTTCTGCCACCTCTCTGATCATTCTGGAACTTTCTGCCACCTTTCTGATCACTCTGGAACTTTCTGCCACCTTTCTGATCACTCTGGAACTTTCTGCCACCATCCTGGTTCCCCTTGAAAGGCCTCTTTCCATCTTGTCTGTTTTGTTTGCTAGGGTCCTGTTTTCCTTGGAACTTCTTCATGATTTTTTTGTCTAGTCGCATCTTCTTGAAGCCTCGTGGACCGTCTTCGTCGCCTTTCCGTTTATTCGGGTTTCGTGAGAACAGATCTAGAAAATAAATAATTTATGACAGGTTAGTATTCTCTAAAAGCAACTGATTTGATTTGAATTATGTTGAAATATTTGATGCTTCTCAAATCTAAGCCATTATAAATGTTTATCTATCTTATTGATGTTCGTTAGCCCTCCGGGGCCACAAAACAAGATATTAATCAAGAATCATTTATCAAGGCTTCATAGGATAAAGGAAATCGACACCGGCATTTCAAATGGGAAAAATATACCTTTCTCGGGTTCTTCGCCCACCTCCTGTCGATAGTACTCCGCGTCATCATCCTCATTGTCCTGATCCATGTCAGCATGTTGCGACTCTGCGTTGGCTAACTCCATCAACCTGCACAAATTACAAGTCAATTAGCTCAAAGGATATCCATTTTGATAATTGAAATGAAGAAAAATTTGGATACTGAGTTGGTGGTATTCATCGAGATGTCTTTATAATTTATAAGTTTAATTTATGTATTAAAAACAAACCTTCCCGAACAAATACTGTAAATGAGAGTAAAAACCGCATCAAAGGCCATTGTGTAGTAGTAAGAAGATCTATGCGGTCACGCAGATAAACACGAAAAACTAATTTGTTTTATACTATGTATAGACTGTGTATTCCTTCGACTTACCTCTGGCTCTCAGTAACGCCTTTCTTCTTCTGCATACCCTCAATAGATTTCTGTTTGTGGTCTTCTTTCTCCTTCTGTTTCCGTTTGACGTTCTCGTCTTGTTGTGCTTTACGTTTCTCTTTCAGTCGTCTGAAATAGTAAAATATTGTGTTTTTTAGTAGAGCTTTAACGTTTGTGTACGGACTAGCCCTTAAGCGCAGCGACGGGAGACGACACCCCCGCCAACGGACAGTGGACGAAAGAACTCGAAAGCGTACGTAACGACTCGCGAAACGCTGGTGTTAATTTTAGTTTCCTTACAGTTTTTTGTTAAAACTTCAAAACATATATAGATACTATTATGGAGTCATTGGTAGTGAATAGGATGCGACTAGAAGCCCCTATTGCCCAAGTTATGGTGCGCTAGAAGATATAAGAACATAAAAAAATAAGCACCAAAGACAATAAATTATCTATGTTAAGATGTTTCCCTTACCTCTTTTGTTCTCTCTTCTTTTTGATCAATGCTTTCTCTTCCTCGGTTTTCTCGACTAGTTCGTGGAACAGCACTTCTCCATCCATTAACCCATCTTCAACCTAGAAATAAATATTTGTGAAACCCAATAATTTATATTACAGCAATATGCTCGCCTCTTATTACATAGGACCAGCACTCAGCATTTTAGGTATGAAGCTACAAGTACGCGGCGGTCTCGACTTGTCGGGCCAATTCAGGGAGCGTAATGTAGTCAGAAGATATAAGAGTTACGTAAGATGAAAGATAATGATGGAAGATGAAAGATGTAAGAGAAGCAACTTCTAGGTGAATATAACTGTAGGTAATTAGGGCTGTCACGTCTGACCCACCCAGAGCGGGAGAAATTATTTGATAATTTCCCACCCAAAAAAAAAAAGTTAATTAGGGCTGTGCGACCTGAATTGCACTTTATTGTATGGTAGCAAGAGTTGCAATTCAAATAAATTAGATGAATACAGTGTGATGTTATATTATGTTCTTTTTGTTATAATAATTATGTCCATGAAGAACAAACTAATAAGTAATGTATACCTTGATAAGTTGGAAAGATATCCTAGGTCCTAGCTCAAACAGTCTGAGGGCTGACTTAGATTCTGCGGCGGCGCCTCTCGACGCTAGGTTTTGTGGTAGGATAACTTGTGCGTTAGGGTCGTCTTCAAATTCACTTTCTGATAACATTCCAGCTCTGAAGTGAAGAAAGTGATAAAAATATATAAGTTTTTTGGCCAACAGATTTATCCTACTTATTTTGTTTTTTATTAGAAAGAAATTGCGATGCAGTACTTACTTATCGAAAAATTCTGACATGTCTTTACAACGATTTAAGTTGGGAATTTTGCCTTGCACCATCTGTAAGCAAAACAGAAACATATTTTTTTTAAGAAAACACTAGTGATGTGATCGTTCAAAAATGTGATCCGCGGATACGGATAAGGGTCTAGATTCGCGAATACGGATCTCAACTTTCTTCAGGTTCAGCAGGTATTATTAATGACCCTCATCGTAACTGACTTTTGGGGGACAAAGCTGCCAAGTTACTCTTTTTGAAATACAATTTACCATTACTCAATATTAATTATGACATATACTTTTTTAAGTTCTTGAAAACAATATAGTTTTAATTGATGTGTTAACTCACATAATTATTTCAATTAGCTTAGCACAAATATTAGAGGTTTGATCTCACTACAAAGATAGTTTAATTACTACCTTATAACTTAATTTACTGGTACTTACTCTACTTGAATTATAATAAATATTTTTTTTTACTAATTTGGTTTGAAGTTAACAGTATTTCATTGCTACGTGTCTTTAAAATTTCATATACTTACTTCATGAAATGTATTAATATAAAAGATCCGTTCAAGATCCGCCAAAAAGATACGGATACAGATCTTTATTCTCCCTCGGATATTCACGGATATCTGGCACATCACTAGAAAACACACATGATTTGCGAACGTACGACAATACTACCTAGTCAGTGGCAAGTCCTAACAAAATGTTTATTAGAATCAGTTTGACTTTTAATTCATTCATTATTGTACCTTTTTGGTTCCTTTATTGAGTCCGACTGGTGTCGCTCTGATGGCGTAGTGTCGCATGTCCACGAGCTTTGTGGCAGGGTTGTAGTTCATCAGCACGCAGCGACGGATATTCTTTAGTTTGACCTGAAATAAGGAGTTGATTTTTCGAGTTATCTCAAATTCAAAACTTTTTGGATAATCCATTCCAAAGCATGTTTCCTATGAAGTATGGGAAATAAACTCCATGGACACACTTTGAAATCAAAATTATGAATGAACTATCGATTTCGCGATAAAATACTAATTAATTTAAAACTATTGTATGCAAACTTGTATTATAAAAATAATTATAATTAAATTATATTCCAGGGTCCATAGGGATATGCAACATCTATTTAAATTGTCTTGTAATTGATCAGAAATATAATATCAGTGTTTTAGTAATTTTCAATAGCTAAATACTCACAGTAGTAATATTAATAGTAGGGAACATATTCTGGAACATAGTGGCCATAAGCTTCATGTGCATGCCCTCGCCGGAGAAGCTATTCAGTACGATGAGTGGTGCATTTTGGAACGCGCGCATCATCACGTACTGCTTGCGGAGAGATGATATCACGTCACGGGATAAGGTGTACTGTGGACAGAGGGATGAACTGATAGATATAAAAAATGTTTTTTTAGAGGTTAGATATTAGGCTCACTTGCAATTGCAACTTAAATCACTAAATGGATTAAACGCTATAGTAGTGAGGTGTAACAGTAGCAGGTCACGCCGTGTGTCCTGCGCCTGATCTCTCTCTGGTCGTGTCGGATTGCCGTCCCATCGGACTATGAGAGTGAGAGAGGAAAAAGTGCACCTGTGTCAGCACATACACTTGTGCACTATAATATTATCTCCCGTGCTGAAGGCTCGTGTCCGCTGAGATTGGTCACCATGGGTGAAATTCGGTCTGGAGGACTATTACTAAAGTCCCCGTCACGAGAAGCTATAATTTTTGTAAATAAAGAACTTCTACCAAGTTACGTAGCGACAATTTAATCAACAACAAATAATCCCAAATTGAATGAAGTCAAAGTAACGTACGTGTTATACGAAACTAATGAGCAATTTCACTTGATCGGGTTATATTTTAGCGATATAAAGCGCTGTCGTCTAAGGTTTTGTGGTACTGGTTCGCATCTGATTCATGGAACGTAAACATTTGGGCCACGATTTTGAAGTAAGTTCACGCTGACGTTGTCTCTGCTGTCTTTCGAGTTTCGAATGCGTCTGTTTGTTTGTGGTGTTTTCGCGGATTAGGTTATATTGTTTTTTTGTTTGTAATTAGATGTGTGTGTTAATATAATTATATACCTGTAAAAAAATAGTACAAAACTGTTTTTATTTTATTTTACCCAAAGATTGCAAACCCCTGAATGTGTGTTTACAAAATTTATAGCTTCTCGTGACGGGGACTTTAGTATCATGTGACAATCTTTTTTGTTTTTATTTTAGTGTTGATAAGCAGAAACTTGTCCTTTGTGGACTTTAATTTTATAATTTTTAAGAACATTGTATATAAGTATAATTCAGTCTCTATGATCTTCCAACAAATTGACAGAAATATTTTAAATTGGTTTAATGCTAATTGCATTTGTGCAACTTGCAATTAATTAATGTAGACCAGATATTAAGTCAGGCATTAAGTTTGCCTTTGTACCTTATTATGTGAGAGAGAAGTTTCTAATAATAAACAATTGTTATAAAAACATGTTTAAAAAAATACAATAACAACAACATCGTTAAGGCTTACTATGACATAATGATAGACACCATAAACAGACTGGATAAAAAAAAACTTTTGAGTTTGTGTGGGACTTTGGGAGAAATGATTCTTTAAGCAAGAAAGTAATGACTGGCAATTTTCTCCATACTTACACTGTGTATGCGGAATGTGAGTGTAGGTCCACGAGGTAACCTTGCCATCCGCATGTAGGAGCCAAGCTCTGTCTCCGTGAACATCATCAGGTGAGAGACGTGGAGGTAGCCAGAGATTGATACAAAGTCCTTTATTGTGTTCTTTTTTCTTTCCTGAAATTCAAATTGTGTGGTTGGAACTTCCTTTTTTAGTTGCTAAAGCCATCACTAAGTTTGCTAAACTAAGTTTAAGTTGCCAAAAACAATCAAATTAGGCACTACAATAAAAGAAGCTAAAAATAAATATTTTTATTTGTAACACTATGATAAATTTAATATTGATAGAGAAAAATAGGAATTGATTCTTTCATATTGAAGAATCCTTAATTGAAATATACAAGCATGAAACTAGACAACAAGGTCTTGTAAAATCATTACACAATTTAAACTGCATGTTTATATATTTCATAACTATTTAAGAAAACCAATAAATAATATGTGAACTAGTGGGAAGAAATAAATAAGACGACTAACGCCCATTTGTATTGTATTACTGCTACCGAAACTAACAAAAACAATACAAAACTAACCTTCAATTGTGACGCAGTAAAAGGTTCCATGATCTTCCTGAAGTCCTTCATGAGATCGATGAGGTCCTTGCTGCACTGTCCGCGGTGGATCACGAAGGAGTGAGGAGCCTTCACTATATTCTCCGGCTCCAAAGATTCCTTAGAAGCCGGATTCTTCTTCACACATTTGCCTTTGCGTTTACCCATTATAAAACACAATTAAATCAACGCTTATTACTAAATTTTTGTGTTTAAAAGTTCAGTTTACTTTATTCAGTAAATATCTACTCATAATAAATGTTCAGAACATAATTTATCATAAAAATCCACGAGTTATTACTTATTTTGAGGTTATAACATGCACTAAGCATGAAAATAATTTTGACACTGACAGTAGTCTGTGGGTGGCAGGCAACCGCAAATGACAGTTTCGGTTCGGAAACAAAATTTTTTAATGCCCAATGTCCTCTTCCCTTTTTATTATACAGTTGCTGCTGTTTTATGCAGTTAGTTTATTATAAAATCTGTCAACATTATATTGCAAACCTAAGTTGTCATAACTATGCGTTCGCACTGGCGAAACATCACAACAAAACATGTTGAAATCTCTAGTACCTGTCAAACTTTGTATGGAAAATTGACAGGTACTAGAGATTCCAACATGTTTCGTTGCGAATGTTTCGCCAGTGCGAACGCACAGTAACACAATTTTTGTTCTTGTGGCAACGCTGTCAGCCTTTTGGGCACTTTTCCCACTGACAGCGATGCAGCCAAATTTTTGGATGCCCAATGAGCTATTTCCTTTACATACTAGGTATATATATTTTAGTGTTACATTGTATATATTAAGATTTGCCAACAAACGTTGCATGTTAACACGATAAATAAAAATTGTCTTATTATATTAAAATAAAAACAAAATCTTTTTTTTTTCATTTCCAAACGAACACAGTACAGTCGCGAACAGAATGTTAACGTATTTTAAAGACTTAAAAAAAAGAGAGGTTCCATGTTTTATCAATAATTCTTTTTATACAGAAATGAGGCTTATTTTTGTAAATAGTTTATGTTGACCTCGAAAATAGCTAAGTTTGGCTGTCTCATGGAGAAAAAAAACTAGTAATAAGAGATGATACTCATTTATTTCATAACATCAGCCACTAATTAGTTAAAATGACTCTTCTCAATATGAATCCTAGTTGGTATTGGGTTAAAATTAAAGTATGATTAAATAAAACTCATCAAAACAAATCAAAACAGCTTTATTTCCTGCTGGCTCATCTGTGGATTTTTGAAACTACACTAGGTATTCTTTGTCTAAGTCTCATTATGTATTTTAAGCGGTTTTGTTCAATTTGTTTAATTATTAATTGGTATACAAAACCTCCGATGTGAGACCTTAGATTACAATAGCTTAAATGTTAAAACGAATAAATACATATTTCAATAATGTTGGTGCCGAGTACTTCCATCACAGTAGGATTTGCACCAGCATTGTAACACAAAAGTTGAGTAATATGAGAAATAACCGCTACCCACTCTAGAGTTTCATACATCTTGAACTCGACTAGTTCGGGAGCTTCATGCCACTACCACGGCTTACCCGGACACTAGAAATTCGATAGAGAGAAAGCATATGGTACAAAAACATTGACTTATCACGACACGTAAATACTGATGGTAAACTCATGGTAGTGGTTTTCGAATCACAAAAGAATGGTTTTTCGATTCTCTATCTTACTTTAAGTGCAATAAGGTGCAATATAGTTACCCAACTATCCTACTATTTTTGGATTTGAATTTAAAAGAAAATGTATTTGGTAGCAAGTCTGACTCACAGAGATTTTCGTTTGTTATTATCTAGCTATGCACCGTAAGCGGCTTGTCTGCCGGGGGGTGTGGCCAGACTGAGGCATCAGGACGCCGCGGTAACGTGCCGCCGCCGACATGCACCGGAACCGTATATAATGGATGAACCCCAACCAAAATATACAAAACATCTTACATCAATAAAGGTGCAATTGAAAAATTACATAAAAATATAGAAAAAATTGTTTCGTTAAGAGAAACATTATTCAAATTCATTTGTGATACAATGTTTTTTTTAGTAATAAATCACAATTCAGAATGTTACAGAGAAACGAAGTTTATTTTTGTAGTTATGAAATATAAAAAGCCCCTATTTTACCCCTATTAAATTAGCTACTATCTATAGTCCATTCTATACTATCTCAGTTAAATATCGTATCATTAATTTTATTTAAAATCATATTTATAATTACACATGAATGTAAGTTAAAGTAACACTGATAAACATTTCATCAGCGCGCATTTGCTCAGTACTCAGAGTGCCCCGGAGCCGGAGGGGCAGGAATACTTGAAGTGTTCACACATTGTTCAGAACATTGGCAATACATCACAATGATCATAACACTGACTTCGTATTGTTCTACCTACATTAATCGAAACCTAGCGGAAATAAATATAGCCATAAGAACTTGTTTTATTGTGTGAAACAGAAAAAAAAACATACAAAATGAGTTGTTACGAGATCAGTCTGACTCGAGCCTTGATTAGTTTCTCAGTATTACTTTATGCTTCTAACAAATCTGAATATTACAATTATTGAATCTGTTCATTTGTAGCATAACGTGTAATATTGTAAGTTTCGAAGATGGTATGTACTGGAAATCTACCAACAATTTCGCAACCTATTTTGAGACCTAAAATATGGTTATGTTCATTACGCTAGAAATGATCAAATGTTCACACCGACTACGCATATAATGTTAACGTGGAGATGAGTTAAGTTTAATAATAAGGGTACCATCGTATATGACAAAACGGTACAAGTTTAAGCGTCAAGCTATTAAATCAAATAGTGTCGCGGAGTTAGTAACGTAGATTGTTTAAATATTTATTAACTAGTTAAGTGCGAAAAATTATAGGCACAAACTTTTTAACATTCAGTTTAATAATTGAGATACCATTTACTTTTAATATTTTAGTTATAATTTCAAATGGTGTGATGTCATGGCCTAGGAAGGCTAATAAAGCCACAATAGATGATGAATGATTAATATCAATTGTGCCAATAAGTAGTATGTCCGCACCGCGTACTTGGCGACGTCTCGACGTCTACTGCGCCAGAGATGTACCGGCTGCCATATCTTCAACCAACTATTAAAGTTAAAATAAATACTATTAGCACTAAAACCTAAGTTTTCCATTGAGCTAACTTAATCGATGCAACTCATTCGTAAACCTGTAATATTCCATGCGGTTCTTTAAGTTTATTAAAATTGAATCTATTGTAGACTAGTTGACTAATACTCGACTACCGATACATCCCTGAATCACTCTGATCCTAGCACGCTACAGCCCGTGTCTCAACACGTCGCGCGTCCTACAGTGCACCGCCCGCGTGCGCTACGCGGCGCAGGAGTCACCTCAACATCTATGTAACAAAACCAGTATCAATCACTTACAAATGTGCAACCACAGAGTAATCGTGGTTGAAATTTTCGCAATAAACTACAAAAAGCTACACTCCCTTTTCGTACAAAGCATCACAAAAATACTACAAAGAAACGTGTAGACGTAACAGAATATGTTAAAATCGAGCAAAATGATCGATAAATTAATAACAAAATATGTTATATGCAAAAAAATATAATTAAGGTGTCGCTCGCGGACCGATGGTGGAGGCCTTCGAGCGAGTTAGTTCATTTGTATGAACTAGGTATATTACAAAATCATTGCGATGCAAAGTTGGTGCCTGCATCAGTATCGTCCAAACCACAGCCGAGTCGTTTAGTGTTGATCCATCTGGAAATCAATTATGACAACATTAGAATACCATAATTAAATTACTAAGCTGATTGTTGGCCTGAGTCCGAATCCGAAGGTCCTAGAAAAATCAAGAATTAAAAATATAAACTCCACAACTAATAAACCCTTTAACAGGCTCACCTTCGAAAGAAAAAAATATCTATGAGAACCTTCACTTCACTTACTTAGGTCAAATCCTAAAATTACTTATTGTTACCCAAAAAGTTAATTTAGTAGCTAATCAAATTAAAAGAAACTTACTTGTTCCTGTCCATTGGTCTCCTGTGACTTCATCACATCTGGCAAGTCCGGTGGCGAAGAGTACGGAGTCAGATCCAAGGCTTCAAACTCGCCATTTTCCTTCCTGTTTGTAAAAAAAAAATCTTTAGATTATTGTCTTTTAATGAACACGACATTATTTTATTTGAATTAAGTAACTTCGGAATGGCCGACCCAAGGTTTTGCGACTATATTATGAAAAAAAAAAAAAAACTCCTAATAAAAAATCCAAAACATCAGGCATCAGAATAAATCATATTTCTCCACTCTTGTTCTCAACTGTACATGCCTACTCTTCTATAATAATTTGCTACATTATAATTAAGAGCAGTGGTGGCCCAGTGGTAACGGCCGCGACTTACGAGTTGTACGTTGTAGGTTCGAACCCAGGCAGGCGCTTTACTTTGTGTAAATTATTTTCATCACCACTGCTCTCAAAACGGTGAAGGAAAACATCGTGAGGAAACCGGCATGTCCTAGAACCGAAAATTCGAAGACATGTGACATCTACCAACCCGCACTGGGCCCGCGTGGTGGATTACGGCCCACTCCCTCTCACAGAGAGGAGGCCTGTTTCCCAGCAGTGGGAACATTTATAGGCTGATGATGATGATGATGACATTATAATTTGAAAATCTACAGTTACTTAGAAATGAGGTTTAATTCAAAACTTTTATAATATAAATGTGCTATAAATGAATAATTAGTGTATGAAATTATATTTAAAAAATGTTACAGTTTACATTAGGCGAGGAGATTACATTACACGACGCCAATAATTGAACTGGCGTACAGTTTGTGTACTGACGCATCGATTGTTCATCTGCAAATTGCTTAATTCGGGAATACCAGCGCGACGAAATGGGCGCAGAAATCATGACAGAATTTTTCATCCCTAGGTACTTCTATACAAGTCGTGAGAGATTTCATTCCTGATACTTGCTCATAGAATTTATGCGCCAATATACTGTGGCTTTAGTAGACTAGCCTCGGCAGCCACTGCTAGAGGCGGCATTGCCAACCCTTTCCATACAAACCAAGCGAGTCACCATTTACTCGCCTGCCGACAGAAGTGAAAACTTAAAACTGGTATTAGCGCCATCTATATTCTACAGTAAAGTACTACGGCGCATCGGTGATGCGAATCCATAAGTTAACCCTCTATCAAAAATCGCTTAAGGCGCCTAAATAAATTTTCACTTCAAAACCTACAGAATGCATAGCCCCTTTTTCCCCCTTTTTTGTAGTCGGTTAAAAAAGGCACACATCAAAATTCTAGTACTTCGATATTTCTAGGTCATGATGGCGTGTGCAGGTCCATATTAAAAAATACAAACATTGATGCATCGGTTGGAAATCGATATTATGTCAAGGCAATAAAACCAATGTCGCTCTTAATTATTTAGTCATTGCAGTCGATATAAACTCGAACCTACCTAGTTTTCAGATTGTTTGCAACTTTATACTGCAAGTAATTCATTAAGTAGGTAGACAATATGATTTGGCCATGATCACATTATTTGTAAAGGCATGCTAGGAATTTTATAATGTTGTCCAATACATGTGAATGCAGTATGGTGCTGTATAGAAAACTGAGCACAAGTTCGTCATATAATTCTATAAAGATATGCAATTCAGCGGCGCAAGTGCCCTATTTTTTGTTTTGCAATATTTTCTTATCAGCAAAAAATTACTTCATGCTTATTGTTAGATGTGATTCATTTATGGATGAATGGATTAATATATTATTATGACGAAAGCTAAGTTGACTGAATTGCAGGTTGAACAGACACAACCGCCTAATTATTATTTAAAATCAATCATTTTTAGGAACTATATTGTGACAGGAACAATGGTGGCCCAGTGGTAACCGCCGCGACTTACGAGTTGTAGGTCGTAAGTTTGAACCAAGACAGAAGCTTTGCTTTGTGTAAATTATTTCATCACCACTCCATTCAAAACGGTGAAGAAAAACATTGTGAGGAAACCGGCATGTCCTAGAACCAAAAATTCGAAGACATTCTACCAATCCGCACTGGGCCCGCGTGGTGATTCACGGTCCACTCTCTCTCTACCGAGAGGCATGTATCCCAGCAGTGGGAAAATTATAGGCTTATTATGCTTAATGGTGACGTGAGGCGAGTGTGAGTGAGATAACATGCGTAAAAGTTCTGAAAGCCTATGTTCAGAGCGGCCATATTGTACCAAAGATTAGATTGTCCTTCCTCTCCACCTACTATTACATATTTGTTGTCAAACAAATAAATTTGTGTTCTCCTTGAGAGTGGTTCAGACACCCTCACTCTTGTAAACTGGTAATACAATCCAGACTTTGATGGCTATATGACCATATGGTTTTAAAAGTATATCTGTCTGTACCTTAGAGCCAATCCAATAGGTGCGGGACACTGGGCCTTGGCAGTGGCGGATGTGAGGCCATACTCAGCCAGGGTCTTCTCATCCTCCATCAGCTGGCTGTCCTTGTTGAACAGCATCTGACTTGGTGGTGCCACTTTCAAGATACCTGGTCAATCAAATAGTGAATATTGATTTACTAAGCTACTCATATGCAATAAGGGATTATTTCAAGCAAAAGAATGGGCTAACTAATAAAATTGTGTTTGTGACAATTTCCTCTCATTGCTATTCTGCCCTGCTAAGCACAAAGGCGGTATCTCAACCGGAGTAAGTTTTGAGAAAATTGACTTTTTGTAAATTGTAATGTATGGAAAAATGGAGATATAAAAACTTCTTAGTGGTTTTTTTAAATGTTTTAAGTTATATAGCGCTATTTCGCTTATACCATTAGATAGGAAATTGTTAAAGCTATTGAATGGTACAAAAAAAACGAAAAGGGCGTATCTCAGAGATACCGCCTTTGGGCTTAGCAGGGCAGTATTATAAATGTCAAAAAAAGGGTGCGAGGGAGCCCATAGTAATAATAAATCAAAATAATTAGCCCATATTGTCCCATTGCAGGGCAAAGCCCTCCTTTTCCCATTGTGCCCATTGTTAATGTAGAGCTAGTTTAGTTTCCCACAGCTAATGACATTATGGAGTGCATAAAACTAAAAGATTTTAGGACACATGTGCAATAGTAGCCGTTCCATCAAAATGTGGAATGCTGCTAAAACCACAATGTTTAATTTGTATTCTCCTCTACTGCAATGCAGTTATAATTTTGAAAGGAAAAAGCTATAAATTATATTGTTGAAATATACAGGATCATAAAAGTGTATTCAGTTACTAGCGTGTTCCCATGTCACAAATTTAATTATTATCACAAGGATAACAGAAGCCACAAAAATTATTAACTATCTCTTGTCAACAAACAATATTTATTTTTATCACTCAAACATTTCAGTTCCATTATTTACTAATAAGTAAATGTGCTCTTTGATCTTCTAGTTTTATCTCATAAATACCTAGGTGTCCTTGTAGTGTTTCTTTATAAATAAATAAATAGCGTATATTTGTAATTTTTATATCTGTTGTAAATGAGAGTGTGGCTTACTTATCTTGGTTTACATTGATTATATTGACGCTGTAATCATAGTCCAAAGTCTAAACACACAAATAAAGTGCAAATCCTACAGTACTGCATATACTTCCTCTAGTTTTTAAGATTTTGTGGTACAATAAATGCTATCAACATTTTTTTCTCTTATGAACACAAACATACCCATAAAGCTTCGTTTTGCAACACACCTGGGAAATGAAATGAGTCATATTTTCTCCATCGGAAAATATCGTATTAGAGTACATTTCCAGCACATTAAAAACTCACGAACAATGAAGAATAATACAAGGCTTAACAACAAAACCTACGCTGCGCGCCCGACATTGTATCCCGACTATAAATAGAATTTTCTCATATCGCGATAATCGCACCCACCTTCGATCATTTTCTTCAATTCTAGCACAGTTGTCGTATCCTTCGCATCAGTGAAGACGGTAAATTTTTTTCGCCTAATCATTAGAAAGACATCCTGAAAACAAATTCCATTTTTGAGGTTACGTCTTTCAAGCTAAAATCGCACGTCAACAGAGCACTGATTACACAATTCATTGGTCACAGTTATAGCCAAATGCATACTTCTGGAGACTTACCATGTTGAGTTTATATTTATTAAATATTATCTATTTATTTTCAGGAAAAAACTCTCCAAGGCGTACCTACGAAATGAAATTATAACGAAATGACAACTGCAAGAATCCACAGATTATTAATTTTACGCTGCGTAGCGTATGAAAATCGATGTTACGGCATTTTTTTATTACTCTTTCAATCGATTCTAGAAACATACTAAATTTGTACGCGATACTTGTTATTTTTTTTTGAAGAGCAGTGGTGGCCCAGTAGTAACGGCCGCGACTTACAAGTTGTACGTCGTAGGTTCGTACCCAGACAGGCGCTTTACTTTGTGTAAATCATATAATTACCACTGCTCTCAAAACGGTGAAGGAAAACATCGTGAGGAAACCGGTATGTCCTAGAACCGAAAATTTCGAAGACATGTGACATCTACCAACCCGCACTGGGCCCGCGTGGTGGATTACGTCCCACTCCCTCTCACAGAGAGGAGGCCTGTGTCCCAGCAGTGGGAACAATAGGCTGATGATGATGACTTGTTATTTTTTTTAAATATCATTTCACCAAGCGATTAATTTAATGATTCCAAACACTGTGATGGCGTAGCTACTAAGGTACAAAGTGGTGATGGGCACCAGGGCCCAAAGTGTTTGGGAGCCCCTTTACTGTCCGAGCCGGGAGGTACACTAAGTCAATGAGGCCCCAGCCTAAGGCCTCAATCGGGGAAAGGATTTTAGAATAATGTATTAGCTAACTATGCGTTCGCACTGGCGAAACATTCACAACGAAACATTTGGAATCTCTATTTTCTGACAATTTTCCATACAAAGTTTGACAGGATTTCAACATGTTTTGTTGTGATGTTTCGCCAGTGCGAACGCATAGTAAGAAGGAAGAGACCACTGTGATCCAATAAGGCATGGGTTTCCAATTTATACTATGAATGGTCAAAAGAAAATCTAACCAATCCGAGTCAGGTTGCAAAAAAATTTTCGCTCGCTACGCTAGCTCTTGCACCCTAGGTTGCCTTAATTCTTAAACTGTTCTGCATAAAGCGAGAAAGTAACTCCTATTTGTGTATGAATGGTCGAAAGAAATTCGAGCTGAGTTGCAATTTTCGCACGGCATTAGAGTTACGCGATTATCATTCGATGATCTCCATTGAATTATAAATATTATTCGAAGAAAACAACAAAGCAGAGTTTGTAAAAAAAAATACTAGGGAGATGGGAGACAGGGGCCCAACTTACAATTTGCACCAGGGCCTCCTGATCTGAAGTTACACCATTGCCCACCAGTGTGATAAAAGGCCCACAGGACCACAGGATGTGATCCCTGTATTAAACTAGGGAAGGGGTCAGCATTTGTGTGCGCTCAAGTACTATTTACATACAGTTACAGTGCATGCTGCTATTTTGAGAGATATTAATTTGGAGAAGGATTTTTTCCTTTCATTTGTTCAAAGGGGAACCCATAGATAAAAAAACTGATAGGATATCACACATCACATCACAGATTCTTATTAGAAACTAGCTTCTGCCCGCGACTTCATCTGCATGAAATGTTAATGGAGTACGTGCCACCACTAAAGTCCGATAGACGCGGCGCTAGTGTCTATGTCATTGTATCAAAAAACTTTTTACCACACGGGAAGCACCGGCTTTCAAATAAAAAAGAATCATCAAAATCGGTTCACCCAGTCCAAAGTTATGAGGTAACAAACATAAAAATAAAAAAAACAGTCGAATTGAGAACCTCCTCCTTTTTTTGAAGTCGGTTAAAAAGTGTAGTTCTACAATTTTCCGCCGTACTTCAGCGGTGGCGTGGATTCCATGTTTGTTTTCGTTTCCCGTGGACATGATCTATGGTTTGGCATAAGCGTCAGTTTTCGATACGTTCTGAACTCATGATTACAAATTATTTCAATAATTTCTAAAATATTTTGAATCGAAATTTCTTTTAGACTAAGGATTAATAAACGCCATTCAGCGTTTAATATGATCAAATGAAGTTGTTTTTGTTATGTATATTAAGGTAAAATATAATAAAATTGATACTAGCACAAGTGAAGGTTTTATGAATTGAACGTCAAAGATGTGTCTCTTCGTTTGTTTGACATTGGAACGCATTCGCATTTTATTTAGCATCGCATTTCGCGAAAATGTGAAAATAATGTTTTGTGTGTTTTTGTGATTTTTAATACTGCAATGACATTTATATATGTAGTAAATAAAACATTTTCTGTCATCCTTGTAATGTAAATATTTAGAAAAAGTAGTGTACATTTAATATTCATATAACCTCTGTTTAATTTTGCCAATATGAATCCGCAAGTTTGTTCGAATTGTCGTAACGAGAAGCCCGTGAATACGACTGATAATCGGCTGGTAACGGAGAGCTGTGGTCATGTGAAATGTATGGACTGTTTACTGCACGAGAAGACTGGTTGCCAAGCTTGCCTTAGTGAGAAGTCAAAGCCGACGATTGAGGAGGCTTTGAACGAAAGTTTAGAGAAAGAGCTGGCGGACGACTGTCCACCGGCAGAGACTGATGACAAGTCGTGTGACGACGAACTCGTTATGGAAATACAGTGTGACATTTATGATGATTTTTATAAGAAAAAGAAACTTGAAACATCACATATTAAAGTAGAAACAGGTAAGATTCATTGCGTTGTAATTTCGAATAGTAATCGTATTAGAGTCAATGTGTTTGCCTGTTTGCAAAATTAAACAAAATAGAGAAGCTTGTTTGTAAACAATGCAAATATAATTATGTTGCAATGTGTACTGGCTGGAAGCTGTCAGGAGTGTATTGGAAGGAAGGTTTGCTTTTTCAAGAGGATTGTTTTATCAATTGTTATTGTGGTGAGGAAAATATCTGAACATAGATCTATCCTATATGTAGGTGAGAGTCATGCAGTGGTAACACTTAGTATGTATGATTCTTAACCATTATCCTCCTACTGCATTACTTATTAATTTAGATGAAGTGACCAACATTTATCAGTGTCATTGATATTTTTCAGATGCAAATGGTAAAATGTTTGTGTGCACTGTGTGCAAGAAGAAGTTCCATGCTCGGAGCCAGGTGGCATACCATGCTTACTGCAATGGACAGAGGAAACCATATCAATGTCCTGAATGCAACAAGGTAACAATATTATAAATTTTATTAGCAAAAGTGTACTATGCATCATCCTCTGACTTCTCTTGATCTTTGGGGATACCATATGTGATGTTATGTTATGACTTTTCTCTATGCCGTGTACCTAGTTAATTAGATATTACTCATGGTGATATAAAGAATGGCTGAAGAGCTTCAATACTCTCTTTTATTACTAAAACTACTATGATAATCCATTTGTTTATCAGGAGGTGGTGATATTTTCCCTATGCTGTTAATTGAAACTAAACTTTTAATATAATTGAATAATTTTGGGCTCAAATAAAATTGAGTTTGATTGAAAGTGAATTGATTGGCAAATGAGGAGTCTATTTTTATACACCTGTATTTCTTGGCTCACGCTGCAGTGATAATCATTATTAGTTTCACGGGCTAAGTTTTGGATTATCATTCCACGAGTTGGAAGTCCATATTTTTTTTACAGAAAGATCATGTTATTAGAAGCCTCCACGTAATTTTTTTAGCTGCGTAGATAAATAGTTTACGAGAAAAAAATAAAACAAAATCTTAAAAATTTAGTAATATTTTGTCACTGACATTTTGCTTTGACTCTTGACGTTTAGGTTGGAATAACCACCAAACGGCCGCCATGGCCCACGCACAATGGTCCACCTTACGGACTAATTGCGGAAACCAAACCCTTTAACATAGAACATAGACATTTAGTTTTACGTAAGGTCAACGCACTAAAATGTTTTACTTCATATTAATTGTGAATTAAATACGTATATTTGATAATTTAGATACTTTTCATGCATAATTCATTTTATGACATATATTTTGCCGATTTAAATTAGCGCTATTAAATTAACAGTTATAATAATTTACCGAATATTGCCGATAAGTGAAACCAAACGTAAAATGACGCCATTTTCTTGACACTTCACATAGTCTGTCAGTCATCGTTTGTGTAGGGACACAAACGATGACTGGGACTTTCGTGGGTAGTGGTGAAGGCTTAACAAGTGCTTTTGTCTGTGTTACGAATTTTTTCGATTTTAGTGGTTTTTAATACTGTGAACTTCAATCGAGATTATTCCCTGTGTTTGTGTTGTAGCGTAAGGTTTGTTTTAATATAAATTTACTTTATTTTTAAAGATTTTACCCGGTATCCACGATGGATATCAAAAAACCCCCTGACCCGCATGTCCCGTTTGATCTCACTCCGGTCTTAACTGTTACTCTCCCCGACGACAATGAGCAAACAGAGACTATGGACTCCGAATCCGCAAACAGGAAAAGATCGGCCGTTTTCCCCCCGGCTACTTTAATCAACCCTCCTAAGTTAGCCAAAAATTCAATTGGAAGACAAATATATACGACGAAAGACTACCCCCCGTTTATAGTACACGCATCCTTAAAAGACGGTCAGACCTCAGGTACTGTTCTGCACCCCGTGAAATTTGGTATGTTCTTGACTCAAAATAATTTTAGTAACATACTCCTAGGCAGTGTGAAGCGCTTAGGAAGAAACAAGGTTTCAATTGAGTTCATGTCTCACCAAGATGCTAACAGTTTTTTGATCAGTCCCATTCTAGAAAAAAATAATTTCGTTGCCTCCATCCCCCAATTTAACATCACTCGCTTAGGTCTTGTCAGAGACGTTCCCATTGAATGGACTGAGGAAGAAGTCATAGAGAACATCAAGGTTCCCACTGGATGCGGCCCTGTAATCAAGGCTAGGAGAATGAGCCGTAAGGTGACTTCTCTGGGTGTGTCCGAATGGAAACCCACTCAAACGGTTGTTCTAACCTTTGACGGTCAAGTTCTACCTAAACGTGTTTTTTGCTTTTACTCTGCTCTTTCGGTCGAGAGATACTTGTACCCAACTATCCAATGCTTCAATTGTTGTCGGTATGGTCACACACGCACAGTATGTCGCTCGAAACCTCGCTGTTTTAAATGTGGTCAAGACCACCCAGGAGATGGATGCCAAGTTTCTTTTGATGGTGCGTTTTGTATTTCTTGTTCTGGCAATCATTATGCTAATGATAAGGCTTGTCCTGAATTGGGTCGACAGAAGGGCATTAAAGCTCTTATGGCAGAGAAGTCGGTCTCATATGCGGAGGCAAGTCAGGTCCTTCCTCCGGTTTCAAGATCATATGCTGAAGTGTCGAGACTATCTCAAAATACTAAACCAGTAGCTAGCCCATCTCATTCCCCCAGTCCACTTCCTCAAAATCAAAAATCTTACCGCAAAACGTTTGTCCTTAAACCAAAATCCCATGCCCCACTTTCACCTGGCTATGATAAGCAGGCTCATCATGCCCTCACTCAGAACTACTCCTTCTCTCCTTCCCAAAACGGTTGCGCTTATCCTAGGGAAGGTGCAACAAGTCCTGACAATACAGAAAATATTCTGAACATTATTTCCAGTATGGTAATGACTGTATTAGCAAATCCAAAACAATCTCTACCTGACCACGTTGCCAACAAACTGACATCCATTGTTAATTACATTCACAATGTTCCATCCCCTGACATTCCTTCAATGGAACGTGAGGAGTGTTACTCCCAGGAAACCTGACCTACTCTTCCTAATTAATAAGTTTAAACCTCTGATCTGCGGCATCGCTGAGACGTGGCTTCGTTCTGAAAGTAATTTCAGGATTCCATGTTTCAGTAGTGTTCGCCATGACAGATCAGATGGATATGGAGGATGTGCTTTGTTTATTAATAACAAAGTGTCATTCTCCCAGATTCCTCTACCCTTTGTTAGTGATAACATCAATGTTGTTGCTGTTAAGGCTGAGGATATAAATATATTTAGTTTTTATATTGCACACCCACAAATTGAAGATCTTACTACAATAAAAAGTTTGCTGAGTAATGTACAAGGTCCATTACTAATTATGGGTGATTTTAATGGCCATCATTATAGATGGGGATCTGAAACTTGTGACAGCTTCGGTATAGGTTTAGTGGATATATTAGATGAACTTAACCTATGTGTAATTAATGATGGCTGTTCCACACGTAGGTCTGCGCCAGGACAGAATAGCAGCTGTGTTGATTTAACATTCTGTTCGTCTAGTATAGCCAGCCTTTTTAATTGGAGTCGCTTGAATATGACTTACGGGAGTGATCACTATCCCATCATGGTTGAAATCCCATCCAAGACTATCCCTGACAAAATTTCTCCTCCATTGTTAAAATACCAGCTGAACTCAGTGGATTGGGACCTCTACTCCAAAATTATAGACTTACGGGTCTCTTCCCTTCCATCCATTAGTCCTGAGTCTGCTCAGGAATGTTTTTCCTTATTTTCCAACACAATATCCTCTACAGCAGATGATTGCTTCCCTCCAAAAAAACCGCCAACGGGCAAAATTCCATCCCCGCCATGGTGGGATAGGGACTGCTCTGCCGTGATCAGGGCCAGGAATGAGGCCGAAATGAATTTCAACTCCGACATGAACCTGGATAACATCATTGCTTTTCAACATATTTTGGCTAAGTCCAAGAAATTACTCAAAAATAAGAAGAGAGAAGGTTGGCGGAAGTATTGTGGCTCACTGAGTCCATCCACTCCAGCGTCGGCTGTGTGGCGTAAATTGAAATCTTTCAGAAGTAGTTTGAGGCCTCCCTCCGGCAGCATACTGTCTGCGGATCTGGGTAACCAGTTTTTTTCTAAGCTCGCTCCAGTGTATGTTCCCGGTATGGAGGAGTGTGCCGCTTCGGACTCTCAGCTGATTTCAGATGATCCTCTGGATGGGCCGTTTACTCTTGGTGAACTGAAATCGGTCCTCGCCCATGTAAAGGATTCTGCTCCAGGAGTGGATGGATTCCCTTACTCCTTCATTACTAAAGCGGGTGATAAGACGCATCAGTATTATCTGGACTTAGTCAACTATTGTTTTTCTTCCGGTTATATTCCTCCTGATTGGAAGGTTCAAGTCGTCATCCCTATATTAAAACCTGGTAAAGATCCTAATGATCATTGTTCTTACAGGCCAATTGCTCTATCGTCCATACTTATTAAGCTTTTAGAACATTTGATTAAAAACCGTCTAGAATGGTTTGTAGAAAGCAGGAAACTGCTCCCAACGACTCAGTTCGGCTTCAGGAAAGGTCTGGGTACAGCTGATAGTGTGGGTACCCTCACATCTGTGATCCGACTGGCCCTTAGCAGGAATGAGTCTGTGGCAGCCGTTTTCTTAGACATTTCAGCTGCTTATGATTCTGTCCTCCTCCCACTTCTCAGGCAGAAGATGCAAAAGCTGAGAATCCCGGCTAGGATTTGTCAAATCATAGGCAGCATTTTTTCAGACCGTAGTGTTAAACTCAGGATTCCCGGGGAAAACTCTGAGCCGAGGTCGGTTTGGAGAGGTCTACCTCAGGGATCCGTGCTTAGTCCCCCTTTATATAATATCTATACCTGTGATCTTCCCTCTTGTTTAAATATTAACTGTAATATACTTCAGTATGCTGACGATATTGCACTATTGGTCTGTGGCAGTTCCATCGAAGATGCCGCTCAATCCATTAATATCTCTTTGTCCTCATTAAACCAATGGCTCTTAGATCACGGGTTATCTTTAAGTGCTCCAAAGAGTACCGCCGTTATCTTCACTCGTAGACGCCTTATCCCGCAGGTTGAAATTAATATTGACGGTCAAGCCATCCCCATTAAGGAGAAGGCCAGGTTTCTTGGGGTTACCCTGGATTACAAATTGTCGGGAGTGGATCACATAGATAATACAGTAAAAAAATGTGAGCGCTCGGTTTCGGTCCTCAAGGCTTTGGCAGGTGTCTGGTGGGGAGCTCACCCATACACCTTAAAGCTGATATATAATGCGCTGGTCAGAAGCGTGTTGGATTACTGCTGTTACCTAATTGAGCCATGTAACAAGGAAGCTCTGCGTAGACTAGATTCTGTCCAGTCCAAATGCCTGAGGATCGTTATTGGTGCCATGAAATCCTCCCCCATAAATGCTCTCCAGGTTGAATGTGCAGAACCTCCTCTTAACCTTCGAAGACAATATTTAGCAGATCGTTTCTTGTCAAAAGTTTTCTCTCTTTCGTCCCATCCTTTACTCCCCATTTTGGAACAAATCTACCTCTCTCTTAGCGCGTCATCCTACTGGAATAATAAATCTATTCCATTGATGAATAGGTACAGAGAGCTTAAACACCTCTCCTCACCTGTTTGTCAATACCCCTCTCTTCCTGTCTTTTCTTCCGCATATGAGGTGATCCATTTCAGGCCAAAGGTCGTTTTGGGACTTGGTATCTCAAAAAACTCCCAGGACGTAAAAGGTGACTTCGACCGGACCATTACGAGATACTGGGAGGGTTGGAATTTATTTTATACGGACGCATCCAAATTATCGTCAACAGGATGTACAGGTGTTTCAACATATTTCCAGAACTCTAGAATTGCCCTTTTATTCCAATGCCCACCGGAGGCTTCAGTATTTACAGGCGAATGCATCGGTATCCTAGAAGCCATTAATTTCATTTTAACCCACAATATTCAAAATTCGGTCATTTTTACAGACTCTCGCAGTAGTATTCAAGCCTTAAGCCAATGTCAACTAAAATCCAAAATTCACAGTAAAATCATTTTCGACATTCTAAATTTACTATTCACTTGTTCGAAAAACGGTTTAAGCATTGAAATAGCTTGGGTTCCCAGCCACTCGGGAATAGGTGGCAACGAGTGCGCCGACTCACTGGCTAAATTTGCTACATCTAACCCAGTGGATCGGAAGCATTACATGGTACAAAGTTACGACTTACGAACTGACACCAAACGCAAGTTGTACAACTCGTGGTCAGACGTGTGGCAGGTAAGTTCGAAACTTAAGGGGGCGTATTACGCCAATGTTCAACCTGACATCCAGCGGAAACCTTGGTTTTTTAAATGCCCCAAACTGTCTAAAAGAACTGTTACATCCTTGTGCAGACTGAGACTTGGTCACTGCTGCAGTCCAGTATTCCTGAACAAGATCCGGGTTCGTGACAGTTCCCTGTGCGAATGCGGTCTCGATGATGGTACTTTGGATCATATCTTCTTCTCATGTCCATTGAATTCTCAATCCTTTGACTTGTATCATAAGCTTTCCAAAATGAAAATTCCTCTTCCTACTAACTTCCATTCCCTCTTGACTAACTTTTCCCCTAAGCTAATCCAAGTCCTATCAAATTTTTTAAATGTAAATGATATCAAAATGTAGTCTGGTGTGTAGTAATAATAACTTTTGGTAAATATATATTATGTCGAATTGTAGTGTTTTGAATATATATATTTATTTTATTTATTTAGCTAGATTTACTAACAAAAATTGTCCTGTCGTTACAGCTACTAACATAACTACCACAAAGTGCAAAGTTCGACGGCTCACCTTGCTTCATTGCCGTCACCACATGACGCTGGCAGAATAGTCGACATCGGCTCAGTTGCCAAAGAAGAAAAAAAAAAAAAAAAAAAAAAAAAACGATGACTGACAGACTATGTGAAGTTTTCAGGAGTACGAAAATGCTCTCAACTGCTAGGGAGCAGTTGAGAGCATTTTCGTACTCCTGAAAACTGAGGATGCAAGAGCGAGCGAAGCGAGCTCGGGACTTGGGGCACCCCGACTCGGACAGGTTAGGTTAGCAGTTCGTGGCTATTTTTTTAATAAACCACCCAGAAATAGGAGCCCCGCGTAGCGGATGTGGGGGTGATCTCCTACCCCCCCCTTCACAAATATACATACATATGTACCCTTACATAAAAGTCCTTCCAAAAATTCGAAAGTTAGGTTAGAATATTAAAAAAATCATATCTCGAAAAGGGGGGGGCGTCGCATGTTTTCCTTCACAGGGGGGTAGTAGACCTCCCCCACCCCCTCCCCCCCACTCCCACCTCTTAAATCGTGGGATGATATACCAAAGTCCTACCGTTTCACGTCATGTTATACATACATAAATGGCCAATACAATAAAATTATAGCCAAATTATAGGCATTTCAAAACCAAGGGTTAATGGACCGCTATTATTGCCAATCAGGTTTTAATTTACATGTTTCTGTATTCAGTGGCTTAGGCTGTGTTTTTGACTTGTTGTCTGTCAGGCATAAAACTTCAATATTTAAAGATAGTTTAAAAAATGGATAATATTTCAGACCTTTGCCACAATGTCGCATTACAAGTACCACATGCGTGTGCACCGTAACGAGCGCACGTACCCGTGTGACGTATGCGGCGAAGGCTTCTTCCAGATGTCGAAGTTGCAGAGACACAAATTGAAGCATACTAGTGAGTACTAAGTTCCATATTATTAAAGCTTGAAGTTAAAGAGATTATTAAGAAAAAAAGTGGGCTTACAATTGGACCTTGCGGTATACCCATTAGAAACATAGATGCTGCGATTGTTATCTTTATTTATAACCACTTTAATTGTCTTTTAGACCATGTACTCTTCAACAATATCATAAAAGATTTTCCATGTATTTCATACTGGTTTTAAATGTGAGTGGATATTGTGATCAACATTATGAAAAGCTTGATTGCAAGACAAACATACCAAATAATTATAGAATAAGAATTCTTAGTTTTTAAGCATTTTGCAATGGTATGTAGCCATTTCCAGATTTGTGATAAACTCTGTCTCTTTGCAGAGGAAAAGAAGTTTGCTTGCAGCGAATGCAACAAGGCGTTCAACAACTTGGCGTCTCTACGCAAACACGGGCTCACGCATACAGACGAGCGCCCTTTCTCGTGTCCTACCTGCGGGAGCAGATTCCGAGACAGTTCCAACTTGAGGAAACACGTCCGCAAACACGGTGAGATGAATGCTTCATTGTTTTGAAAATAAATTGTGACACATTTTAAAATTCTTTCTATATAAATTAAACAGATTATAAGAAATAGATTGATTCTATTGGTTACTGATATGCCATTTATTTGTTAGAAGAAATGTAGTTTATGTGATTAGAAGATTTTAGAGAATTTATTACACATTACTAGTCCTGTTTCTTAATTTTTTTAACAATCAATTCAAACTATGGTTGCCTTGTTCGTATTAATGCATGCTAGTATGTCGTAGAAAGGAAGTGCGCTTGCGGCGGGTGGGGCGGGTGCGTGCGAGGCTGCGGCGCGGGCCGCGTGGCCGTGCGGCGGCCGCACCAGTGTCCGCGCTGCCCGCAAGCCTTCCACTCCAGCAAAGATATGCGCAGGCACGCCGCCGTCCACACCGGTACGATGAACTCACTTTATATCTTTGCCTATTTATTCATTTAATTGATATATTCTTTTTTTTTAACAGTTCCAGTCCCCTCTCATATTGTGCAAGGTTCAATCCAGTCACAATGTTTATTTGTTTTTTGCAGATTCCAAGCCCTTCGGCTGCAAAGTGTGCAGCCGTCGCTTCAGAAGAAAAGACAACCTCGAGCGACACATACGTAACACACATCCAGACTATGTGCCTGCAACCGCGGTTGATTGCGACGAGGCCGTCCTCAAGCAGATCCGGGCCAACGGACATGCCTCTAAACTTGACGAAAAAGACGAGAAAAACAAACTAGAGATACTCAACCCTCTTCCACCTTTACCACAAGAAGTAATACAGAAACATTTGCACGAGAACGGCAAGAAACAAGATAATGCCGAACCAGACAAAACTATTGATAAGTCTACAATTTTAGTCGCTAACAATGCGCGTCAAAGCGTCATCGTTGGTAACAAAACAGCTAACGTCGAAGCGAAAGCCGCCACGAGTCCTCAGGAGTGTGAATATGTACATAAAATTAGAAAAGCGTCGATTATACCCTTACCGCCTATAGATTTGCGGAAAATGATAGAGTTAGAGGAACAAACTAATTTAAATAATTTGGATTTGGGTGCTCCACAGAAAGATAAGAAGACTTTGTATGAGAAGATTTTGTATGGAGATAGAGACAGGGACAGAGATAGGAGAGAAAATGAGGAGTCTAATAGTGACTCGGGTCCTGGAATACATTGGAGGAGAAAGTTGAAGCAGTCTGTTTCTATAGGTAAGTCTCAACAATTGATTTTTTAAGAATCCATTTTTCTTAAATCGATTCAGTACTTAAGTGGGACTGCATAATGTGGGATTGGACCGCACATGTCTGCCGCATGTCAGATAATAAATGGGCTAAGAGGATCACCGATTGGATCCCATTAAACGCATGACGCCATCGCGGCAGGCCGAGATAAAGATGGCGGGACGAGTTTGACACCTACCAAAAGGTCTGGCACTGGCAAAAGACAGAATTGTCTTCTTTTCGTGTCTATGGTACCTGCTCTTCTTCATTACATTTTTTTTTATGAGCCCAGTAGGTGGCCACGTTGATTGCGGCATCAGTGGCATTCTTCATACACTTAAACGGATCTCTTCAGAGCCATGACAAACGGCCTTTGTCAGGGCCAAATAACAAGGAAGCAAGGCAAGGCTGTTTAAGGCAGTTTTTAAATTATACAACTCCATGGTTAGACAACTGTTATCCTCAACAGAGTCCTTAAATTCTCCACTAGTATCTGAAACTTCCTCCTCTTTGCTTTCACCCGAACATAGATGCACTATTGTACTATAAGTAATCGAAAATCTGAGGATATGTTAGTAACTAATTCTGCGTCAACGGATGATAACTTTCCTTGTGTGATATCGACAGTTAACTCAATTATAACTAATATATATTTTATCCTTAGCCTTCTTTTAACTTCTGAATTATAATATTCCCTTGGTTCCTCTTAGGTCCAATTTTAAACAAATTTTCTCTGACAGTAGAGCAGTGGTAGCTCAGTAACGGCCGCGACTTACGAGTTATAGGTCGTAGGTTCAAACCCTGAAAGGTGCTTTACTTTGTGTAAATAATTTCATCACCACTGCTCTCAAAACGGTGAAGGAAAACATTGTGAGGAAACCGGCATGTCCTTAGAACCAACAATTCGAGGACATGTGACATCTATCAACCCGCACTGGGCCTGTGTGGTGGATTACGGCCCACTCCCTGTCACAGAGAGGAGGCTTGTGTCCCAGCATTGGGAACATTATAGGCTGATTATGATTCTCTGACAGTATTAAACTCTGATCTTTTAAAATTGTGCTCATAACTGACCAGGGACGATATCCATCCGAAAATAGTTGTATGTGCAAAACAGTTACCGGGCGGTTACTGTTTTGCACATACAACCTTTTTCACTACTTTTTTCTCTATTCAATTGTTTGTTTTTTTATTTTTTTTTTATTGAAATCATGCACTTTTTTTTACAATATTTTATTGTATGTCCAGTACAATGTTCTTAAAGTCCAATTATATTCTGGTCCAATAATTATTTTGCAAGCAATGCGAGTATGTTAACTGTTAACGTATGGTATTTCCGCAGTTTGTTTTTTATTTATTTAAGATTTTTATTTTTTTCTATTTGATATTTCCTTTTTTTTGTATTATGTAGGTACTCGTTTATTTTCCGCACTTTTCCCGCACTATTACTTATTTTCACTGAACAGCATTTATTTAAATACTAGCTGTTCGTGCCCGGCGTCGCCCGGGTGTATTTCCGACTTTTACGGTGGATTTTCCAAAATTTTCTTTCATGCAAACCTTGTCTAGTTAATTACGAATAAAACAAAAAAAATATCTGCCAAATCGGTCGAGCCATTCTCTAGTGATGGTCTTTCATACATGCGGCAATAGATTTTTATTTATAGACTAGTTTATTTATAGATAGCATTTTTTATGTACTCAAAATAAACTAAACGTGAATTCATGCAAGTCTAGTACTTTTTAGGGTTCCGTAGTTCCGTAGTAACAAGGAACCCTTATAGTTTCGTCATGTCCGTCTGTCTGTCTGTCCGCGGCTTAGCTCAGAGACGCTTAGTACTAAAAAGCTGTAATTTGGCATGGGTATACATATTAATCACGCCGACAAAGTGGTAAAATAAAATCATGAAAAATATTTACTATACAATCATAATAATAATACATAATTTAAATCTATACAGTCAAAATTGCCATTAACAATGTTACACAATGTCATTGCTTCTAATTGTTTACGTCTAGAGCTAAGTGTCTAAAAGCTTGTATTTACTGAGCAACTGGTTATACTGTAGATAAGTTTTGTGACACCTGTAGTGCATTGCACGAAGAAATCTACGTTGGACGTTTTCTATCATGTCAATGTATTTGCCATAGTACGGGTTCCAGATGGATACGGCATATTCGAGCTGGGAACGGACTAGGGTTTTATATAGGCAAAGGTACGAAGAGGTACCTTTAAAGTCATGAGTGGATCTCATTATAAATCCATACATCTTATATGCTATATTTACAATTTGTTCGATATGTAAATCCAAGCAGAGTTTTGAGTCAAGCAATATGCCAAGATCACGAACCGAATTTACTTTATTTAATAAACCATTACATAATGAGTAAGAAAACCTTATGATGTTTTTGTTTTTGGTAAAATTTAGATAGTTGCACTTGGGAATGCTCAGATGGAGCTTACTACTGTAACAATAATCCGTCAGTCGATCCAAGTCCTCTTGGAGAAGATAGCAATCCTGAATGCTATGAATAGGTCTGTATACTTTAAGGTCATCAGCATATAACGAAAATTTTGAATGATGAAAACATATACCTATATTATTTATAAAGAAAATTAATAAAAGAGGACCGAGAATGGAGCCTTGTGGGACACCAGTTGTAACCCGAGTAGCAAGAGAGTTGTATCCGTTAATAACAACCCGCTGACAACGGTTAGTGATATATGAAATGAACAATCGCAACAAGTTACCACGAATACCATTGAAAGCTATTCGGTTCAGCAACAATTCATGATCCACCTTGTCAAAAGCTTTCTGAAAGTCCGTGTACACTGCATCAACCTGTATACGATTTTCGATGTTATCAAATAGGTCACTAGCAAATACCAATAAATTAGTTGTCGTGGATCGTTTTTTCACAAAACCGTGTTGTTGCTGTATAATAGTGTTATGTAGGACAGGGTACACTTCATTATGTACCAGTCTTTCAAAATGCTTCGACAAGGTAGATAAAATAGAAATAGGTCGGTTTTGCTCAACACTACGCTCAGATCCACTCTTGTGCACAGGTGTGATATTAGCCTGCTTCCACATCGTTGGCATAACACCTGTGATACATTTGTTGTAGATTATAGCCAGTGGTCTACAGATACAGGCAGCAGCATTTTTAAGGAAAAACGCAGACAGTCCATCAGGACCTGGTCCCTTAGATGGATCAAGGGATTTCAGTTCAGCCAAAACTGATTCTTCCTTAAAGTGTAGGTCAGAAACAACAATGTCGTTAGACACTGTTTCAGGAGGTAACTCCCATTGAGGGAGTGCAGACGAAGCAGGTTCATACACAGAAGAAAAGAAATCAGAAAACATGTTACAAATCGATTGAGGGTCGTTGGACACATTGTTTTTATATTGAACTTTTGCCGGTATACCGGGTTTGTCTTTGCGGTTGGAAATGTATGTCCAGAAATCCTTAATGTTTGTATGTATACTATCCTCAATCGACTGAATGTATTTAGAGAAGCATTTATTACAATTTTCCTTAAAAAAGGCTCTATGCTGCGAAAATTTTTCGTAGTCTGCAATGTTGCCGTATTTCTTCCATTTAACCCATGCCTTTTGTTTTTTATTGAGTGTGCTAATCAATGTTTTAGAAAACCAGACCGAATAACCAGCGGTCTTAGATGCTGATAGTGGTGTGTGCTGTTTAATTATATCATCAATCTTATTGTAGAATGTGCTAAGTGCCTCTTCGGATCCCAAAGGGACAAGTAGGTCCGTCCAGTCAATATCCTGAATTTTGCGGTTAATGTGCTCGTAATCAGATTTGTAGAAGTTGTATTTTCGTAGCGGTCGCTTTCTCATGGGTTGAACATTTACATTTAGACTTATGTCACAGATTAAAAAATATGGTATATAAGGTGTCTATAATGACAAAGATTATAATTATGTAGGGGGACCTTACAATAACGATATCTCCACGGCACCTACGCCCGCCCTTATTGTCACCTCAATGAATATTGACAGAATTGTGTTAAAAAAGGGAGAGGGAGGGCTTTGTCTTGCAGTAGGACAATACAGGCTAATTAGATAGATTCTGTACAATGTTTCTCTTGAATCGCGGATATAAAGTGAAAAGTTGACCCCTTGGTTTTATATCAACTACCTTGCTCCAGCGCCAGAAGGCTAGGCAGATTTATTGAAATATCTACGACGAATGGGGTCGTAGATATTTATTAAGTAGGTATGTCCTTAAGTATTTTAAGTTCCCTTCAAAATGGTTGAGCTAAATGGTGCTGATCCATGCGTCATGTTCATGAACGGGCGCCGTCATTTCAGTAGGCACTGGTCATCTCTTAGCTGCAACGGTTTTTTTTTAAATTGTTTTTGTTTTTATATTTTTGTATAATTTCAACATGAATGCCAATATTTTGTAACAATTACTATCAATATTTTGATTTAAAAGAGTGTCCGTGGAGTTTCTTGCCCGTTCTTCTCCCTATGAACCTACTACGCTTTAGAATGGGCAACTAACTTCATCTTTCTGACTGACCAACTCCTTGACAATTCAAAAGTACCTGTAATTGGTTTATTTGAAATAAATGGTTTGAATTTGACTGTGTGTACATCGTCGTATTAATCCGACTGGGGCGGTCAATAGGTTAATCTAAGCAAAAGATACATATTTGCCGTTTTTCTTTTGCAGATTTGAAATGACACGAAGGCTGAGTCGAAGCAGGGTGGGCAGGAAAGGTAGTAGTTTGTTTAGTATACAATCAATTTTATATGTATTTAATGCATATTACGATTAAGATAATGAAATGTTCTATGTATACAAACCGCGGCGATTACGTTGCTCTATACTTTATTGAGTGTATTCTTCCAACGTACTTCCTTAGCAACATGTGATGTTACTGGTAACTGTGTTAAGGATGGAGAACTCACAGCCTTGGTAATACAGTTACTGTCTTTTTAATCCCTAGCACGAACATAATGATCCTAGCAATTCTCATTTATCAAAGTATTCGTTGAGCTCACTTTGCACCGTTTATTTTTAATGTTATCTTGCCAGTCCACCTAGAAGGTTGTTGGCTGCATAACCGAACTTTCCTGTGGATGCCTCAGTAAATTAAAGCCTCCAGAAACTAACTAAGCGACTACACGCTAAGTGTAGTACACCCCCCTGTGGCGTACGGACCTCGGCTTAGGGCGTCGCTGGGGGAGGACAGTAAGGGACAGGCTGAATCGGATTAATATTAATGGACATTGCGCTGTTCTTACTGCTGAACTTATATACATTTTTTAGGTGACAATACAGAGCAAATTAAATTAGCTATCGAAACTGCAGACGTGATGGGTATCGATATTAAAACTTGATAAAACAGAAAATAAATTAATTTGAGTTTTTTTTTTGATGTCATCAACCGCCGCCGCGGCGTAAGTGTAGTCACTTGAAATATCTGTTTAATTTTTTTTTTTTTGTTTCTGTTAACTTCACAGACGCAATGGGTCGATATGTGAATACGATAATACAAAAAAAAAAAAACAGATTTTCTCAACTCATCTACCAGCCCTAAAAATAAATCATCAAATCGTTTTATTTAGTCGTGTTTTGCTACCTAATTTAATTTGACCTTGTATATTGGAGACAATACAATTTTGCATGATGTTCGTGCTAGAGGTTCTGTACAGGTTGATATACAAAACTTAACCAGTCAATGTTACTAACACCACAGTTTAATACACATGGGACACTCCGCAGTTTAGGTATGAAGCTACAAGTACGCGGGCCCGTCTTGTCGGGCCAATTCAGTGAGTGTAACGTAGTCAGAAGATGTAAGTCACGAGAGGCAACTTCTATACTCCGTTTGAAATAAGATTAGACATTTAAACAAACCTTTTTTACAGTCCGTTCAACCGATTTTGACTTCTATACCGTAGGCATAAGGATGGCATTAAAACCAAAAAAAGTGGTTACAAACCAACTGTTTACTGCAGCTGTCATTTGTCATGCCACCAACGCAATAGAATTCCAAATCGGTTGAACGGACTGTAAAAAGGTTTAGTTAAATGTCTAATCTTATTTCAAACGGGATATAAGTGTATAGCACTTTATTGTGTTATTTAAATGATTTTGCGGAGTGTCCCATTCGTAATGTGCTAACACTAGTTCGTAAGTGCGTCCAAGACGCGTTAAATATAAGACGTTACATATTATTAGCTATCAGTTATTACATTATCCATGTATTTTAAATGTATCAGATTTTAACATGTTATACAAAAAGTTTTAAATTCAATTTATTTACATTGGACGTTTCTGGCAGAGAACCAATTGTTGTTTTTATGTTTTGATCTCGAAAAGGGTTTTTATTAACGAATTAATTTGTTTTTAATTGAAATTGTTCGGACTGAGATGTTGGGGTTTGAGACTGATTGAAATGGGGGTATGTAATGGTATCTAGTAGGAGTATGTTTCGATTTATATAAATAAAAATGTCCTTTTGCATAATTAAATGAATTTATAAATAATGCTTTTTACAGTAACATTAGAAATGATTGCTGGAATGAAAAATAGGCGACTCTTTTTTAATATTATCACAATAAATGCTCATATCGTTAGATTGGTCTGCCAAAAGAATCTAAGAATGTGATAAAGCGGTTATTTGAATCTGGAATTTTGTGAAAAAATATATAAGTAAATAAAATATGTAATATTAGTTTTTTATAATATCGACTGAAGATCATGATCTCTGACGTAAGTTGATCTCACGTATTTTAAGTTGATGTTTAACATTATTGCGCGGTACACTGTTGCAAGATCTCGTTCACTTCGCCTAATTCTGATTCAAATAAAAAGTAAGCAAATTACCCATTTCAATAAATAAATAATGACTATAATAATAGCGAGTCCGTTCGAGTTAATTTTAGTATATTACTTCTGATGGACGTATAAAATAACTTAGCTTGTGATTTGTATGTGTAGCCACATTCATTTCTTTCCTAGAAATAATAATATAATCAAAATCAAATAATATAAGTGCAGATATTATTTTATATTCCATTATATAAAAAGCAGGAGCAGCGGGTTTTGTTTTAGAATTTGTTTACCAGCACGTTTGTGATGTGATGTATCAATGAGGCAATAGGCTGTGGTGTACTATAGTACACACAGTCCCACAGTAGGTACCCGATTACTAGAATGGTTCCGTAAATAGAATATTGTAATATAACCGATATTTGTAAAAATAATAAGTAACCATTTGTTTAATTAGGTAGACCTCCATACTTGTAGAGTTTTCACTTTAACGAGACAGTAATACAAGTACTATGAAGTAAACTAAATAATAACGAGCCTTTTTAGTCATCCGTTTATAATATCACCATTATTTTAACTGTTAACACAATGATGAAATGCGTATTTTTTACTATTGGTATTTGTATTTTGCTAATATTTTATAACTAAACGTTTGTAACTACTGAACTTAGATACAAATAAATGAATTGAAACGACTCCTCATTTGTTTTATTATTATTAATGACCAGTGAGTGTCTGATCACTACCGGTATCTATTGCCAGTTCAAAACAATATTCTCTTGGGTTGCAGCCAATTTTTTCTTGTAGTTGTTGGGGAAATGTACAGAGACGAACTAACTGTATACTTCTTATAAAATATTGGCAGCACACGTGGCTGATCAACGATTTCACTTTGTCATAGTATAAAATTCGATGAATCGAATGAGTCGCGAATAAAAGAACATGCAGTGAAATCCATCTCCTTTTTACCCGACTACGGCAAAGTCAAAAGGAAGGGTTATGATTTTAGCAGTCTATGCATGTATGTTTATGTGTTTGCTTTTAGGTGTTCCACCGTAGCGCCTAAACTACTGAACCGATTTTGATGAATGAGGTATCAATAGATTCGTAATAATGGTCCGGGTGACATAGGCTATATAAATTTTCCATTAAATTTAATATGGTGGACTTTACACGTAAATTTCCCACCTCGAAAAAAAATTAAAACAAAATAAAAATTAGATCATGACATGTTTGGTGTCAAAAGAAAGGTCTTGACGAGCTAATTACAAATATGTATATAATATCATATTTTCAAAGTAAATATGTTTAAATTGTTAAAAACAAGCAAAAGTGAGACTGCGCTACACCGTGTAGTATCGCAAGATGATACCAACGTGCAGTTAATCAAATCTTAAAAAATGTAGGTAACAATTTGTAATTCCTTTCTAAGTACAACGAAATATTTATTATTTCTTCGAAGCTCGATATCGATATACGGTGTTGGCGTCGCAATAAATCGCGCTATGGTTTTCTCCAAAGCGCCATTATAATTTTGTAGGTATTCCTGGCACCAACATGGTATACAGGCATGCGACCACGGCTTTACCTTGACCATTTTTGTACCTATGTCTTGATTTCTGTCCTGAAATACTTATTTGCTTGTTTCGTACTTTTTAGATCATTTTTATTTTTCCGTAGCCGGGTTTTTTATTAAACTTTATTTTTTTGTTTTACTATATGATTTTATTACAAATTACACTAGCCAATTTAATCCCACCTCTAAGTTGCTGTGATCTCGACTGCGACTCTTTGATTGATGAAATTGGCCAAGCAAGCATTCCATAATCAGTTGATAAAAAGGCTTACTCACAACCAAAATAACAAATTCAACACAAAAATATATCTCAGACGAACTAAATCCATCTCTGGCGGCTAGTTCAAAGATAAATCACTGAAAGGGTATTATGTAAGCGCAGGCTATTGGCTAGCTCTAGTTCACAGTCAATGTTACTATGAACGTCCGCATTCTACCGGCGATGGACATCGTTGCGAATATCACCGATCTGTTCAAAAACAGTGACTGGAAGGAAATAGTCCACCGATACCATGACCATCCTGAGAGGAACAAGTTGCTGTGGGTATACCCCAGTGAAGAGAACTTCAGTTTCGTTAAGAAGTGCTTGGCCGAACTGCAGTGTGACCGGATTGTGAGCATCGGCTGCGGGAGCGGCCTGCTCGAGTGGATGATCACCGAAGCTACCGGTAAATTCTATTGTATTTTGCGCTTCCGGTATCTAATTAACTGAAAAAACGTGTGTCGAAATGAGGGCTTATTCCAAAAATCCCCACCGACAAATCCCTACCAGTGGGGATAGTTTTTTTTTTTTTTTTCAGAAATCCCCACTAGTTAAAAGGTTAGGTTAGGTTAGAACTGTGACCCCCTACGCACGAGCCGAGCGAGCGAAGCGAGCTGTGCCGCGGTAGTGGCCGGCGAGTGCCAAAAACGACAAAAATATTAGAAAAATGGCCGAGTTTATTTAACAAGAAGGGATTTCTGGAAAAAAATAAAAAAAAAACAATTCCCACTGGTGGGGATTTCTGGAATAAATCGAAATGAGCATACCTACTCTTGAACACGGTTATAAATGATGCCAGATCTATTAAAACGTCGTTACGGACTTTCTGGAGTTCGTAAAATGTTCTAAGTAATAATAACTTAAACTAGGATAAATACAACGAACTTTTGTTGTGAATGAAAATAAGTCAGATTTTTATTATGATTTGTTAGAACTGATGGTATGTTATTCTTTAAATAAAAACGTAATGTCTGTTTAATATTCTAGGTGTGCCGGTGTCCGGTATCGAGGTAGACGGAGCGTGGTGGCGCTGCAAGTACGCCCCGCCCACTTTTATACCTCTCCACTTCACTCCAGCGGAAATAGACAAGGACACAATCACTTTACTGCAGAGAAATAAAAACACTGCTCTACTGTTCTGTTATTTCAACAATCGGAAGGCATTTGATGACTATCTCCAGTATTATATCGGGAATGTGTTGATTATCATCGGTCCACATCAGAAAGGGGTTCACACTGACCCCCAACCATTTAATGACGTCACAGATGACTGGCTCCTCTACAAGTCGCAAGAAATTAGAAGCAGTGGAGATTTCATAGTGGTGTACACAAAACTAAACATAGAAACACATTCCATTTAATAAATAATAATAATAAATATGTACAATGATTTAATGATTAACAGTCTTTTTATAAAATTTCGTCTTGAGCACACATTATATCAACTTTTTGACGAAGTGTGGTCGAGGCTTTAAACGCAGTTATACAACAACAATATTATTTTGTTAAGCAACATTCACTTCCAGCAGTTATCTACAGTTTACTATTTATGTTACATTTTACTTATTTTATAAGTGCTTACATAACTTTAAAACTACATTGTATCAGAATTGGAAACACTTGATGTCTTTAATGAAAATAAAATAAATACTTAGCTAGAAAATGTTGCTTAACAAATAACTGGAGGTAATAACAACATCACAGAAGGGAGTTTTTAGCTACAATAGGAATAAGAGATTCATAATCAGTTTTTCATGAGTTCAATGTTTTTAACATTGATTTTGTTAGTGGTCGGTCTCACGGCAGTGTTCATCATAGGATCCATCACACTTTGAGTGCAGGTCGGCGAGTCGTTCCCGGCGCCTTCACTAGCCGAGTCCAACAAGTCCTTTTGGTTGATCGTCGGCACTTCACTGACCATCCTGTTGATGTCATCTTGCTGAAAGCCGGTGTCGCTGTCTAGGAAGTGGAAGTCGCTGTGCGGATATAACCCCTCCAGATTATAGTACATGTCTAACCGCGGCAGCAGCTTGTTGTCGTCCGAGTTGTCATCGATCTCTATGACGTCGTTCTGCTCCTCCGATATCGGCTGTAGGGTAACCCCAGACAGATCCATTAGTCCCCCCGTATAATTTTCCCCCACCAAGTTGTCTAAAAAGAATTTGTCCATTGTTATGGCAGGTGTGTTCGCTGGTTCGTTGTTAATTTGTAAACTGTAGAAGGAGTCTGATTTAACTTCGTTTTTAATTTCGCTCATATTTTTATGTATTTCTTCGAGCGGCGGCGACGCTTTATATTCACGCGCTAGTGCCGAATTGTTGAGAAGATTAGCGTTACACATTCTTTCCAAGCTCGGAGACTGCGTGTTTTGTTTGATTGTACTCTCGAGTTTGATGTAGCTGGGGTCGGTACTTTGTATCTTTTGCGGCGGAGGGAGCATCGTCATGGCGTTGACGTTGATTTGCTGGTTGAACGAGAATATTTGTGGGTTGTTGTTCATTTCGTTGTCGACAGGCGTAGTCGCCGCGTCCGTCAACATCGGCTCTTGAGGGTACTCCATTATATTGCTAGGAGACTCGCTCAGCGACGGCTCCGGTTGTAGCTGCATGAACTGCGTTGTGATCAAATTGTTGAAGGTCACGGGACCGCCTAGTCCAAACCTCTCATTGTCCTCCAGTCTTCTGAACGCCATCTTCTGCTGAGAGTGGAACATGTTCTCTTGATCAGGGCCCTTCAGTATTAGATTGCTCTTCACTGATATTTTAGGTTTTTTCCTGGGAACTCCTTCAGGTTCCATCGATATGTTTACGGGAGAGTTACTGGAAGACAGTACGGGGAATATCTGCGTTGGTTTTATTATTGGACCCGATACTTTAGTGCTTGAAAATGATATCTTGTCGGCAGGTTTAAACGTTATATTGTTGCGTAGGGATATTTGTGGCGCGGGAGGCAACCGGATCGGGAAGTTAGCCATGATGTTGTTAGATATACTGCTCGGTATCGAACAGTGATTGACAGTTAGAGGATTGACGTTATTATTTTGTAAGAGATTTTGTTCCATCGCCACAGTAGTGTTGAGGAATCCGTGCAGATTAGAGGGAGTGCCGTCGTAAAGGGTGAGCATCGGGTTTTGCGCCTGGTACTGGTGCCTCTCCATCATCGTGTCGTTGGAGCTCTCAGAGATGAGGCAGTCTGAGTTGTTGTCCTCTTTGCCCAGGTCAGTGAGCATTATTTGAGTGTTGTAGTCTGTCTGCTGGGCGTTGGTACTTGTGGTGGTGCAGTAGCTCTTCACATAGTTCTGCGGCAAGTTCTCTGAATAGCTATCACAGTCGTACACTTCGATAGGTATTTCGTTGACAGTCTTTGGGGAAGCTTCTGTACTTGGCTCGGTATTTATGTTAGTATCTTCGTTGTTTTTCTTTGCTTCGCTGGGTATCGTCCACGCGGGCTTATTAGCTTTGCCATTGTTCATTTTTATGAGTGCCTGTATACTTTCTTCTTCTGTGTGTGTGGTGAGATGTTGGAAGTGCTTCTCTTTGCTGACACATTTGAAGGGGCAGTACGGACATCGATGTACGTCGCTGGTGACGTTGGGATGTACGGTGATCATGTGTTTGGTGAACATCGTCGACTGGATGGCCGTATATGGACAATGTTTACATTTGTACACATTTTCTTTTGAATGCTGTTTTTTATGTCGCCGCAACGCGTTGTGATCGCCCGTCCTGTAGTCGCATTGATCGCATTCAAAAGGTTTGTCACCTGGAAAGAAGAATATTTTCTACATGTAATTGCATGTAAGTATATGAATTGCAACCATTTCATGCTTCAGTAGGAGTTAAAGACAGCGCTCACCGACGTCATCTCAAAGGAGAGAAATTAATGAGTCGCAATGATCGACAATACTTGGACTTCAGAAATATATTATATCGACGGTAAAAAGGAAGTAGGGCGACATTTTGGTAAAAAATTAGTTATATATGCCATCCTACGTAAAATTTTCCGCTCTTTCGAATGCGCTTACTCCCATGGCTCTATGATGACTTTTTTGGGCTTTTATGCCAGTTTATGTCAGTAAAAATACGTCAGTTTTTCAAAAATTTAAAACTTTGAATGGCTCTCCTGAACATTTCAGTTTTTGTCGCTTATACCCTATTTCCTTTTAACCGTCGATATACTTTATTTCGAGCAGGTTGTTGGTAGTGCGCCTAACTTCATCCCAGGATGCCCCAATAAGATAAGTATTAACATACAATGGTGCCGATTCCCTTGTTCACAAACTAAACTAAATTTAAGTTCAGTGCATCTTTTTCTTTCTATTTCATTAAGAAAAGGACAGAAGATAAATTTTAGTTTAGTCCTGTCAAATTAATCAGCGCTTGACGTAAATTGACGTAATTTTAGTCGGCAAGTTTTTAATCACGTTTAAACTTGTATGGAGAGTGACAGGCACTGATTAATTTGACAGGACTAAACTAAAATTTATCTTCTGTCCTTTTCTTAATGAAATAGAAAGAAAAAGATGCACTGAACTTAAATTTAGTTTAGTTTGTGAACAAGGGAATCAGCACCATTGATTGGAAAAACCTCTGCCTACTGTCTGCCTTTAAAGTAAATAATGTCGTATCAAACTGCAATAAACATACCAGTATGCGCCCTTAAATGCAGTTTGAGCTCTTGCTTCCTAGACGAGGAGTAGTCACAGTGGGAGCACTTGAAAGGCTTGAGCTTTTCGTGGACTTCAGCAATATGCATCCGAAGTCTCCCTTTGTTAATGAATTCTCGCGGACAGAGGGTACAGCGCTGGTGGGTGGTTACTTCCTTGTGAATCAGCTTGTGCTTTGACAGCTGGTTTGAGTTCTTGAAAGCCTTTGAGCATATGGAACCTGTAGAGGGTTCTATGATTAGCATAATGTGAATTTGGGCAAGCACCTCACGAAGCAATATCAAGAATAATTACAACAAGTAATAAAATATGTTTTGTATGTAGAATTTTTACTTTAACTTGGTGATTTTTTATAGCTTAAGTTATAGGATTACCTTTACATAAGGTATATGAAAAACACAAAATTAATTGCACTTTTTTGCAACAACTAAGCAAAAAAGTGCATCTCACAATATTTGTGAGAGCCTTAAGATTCATCTTCTTCACTGTATCAATGTGCAATTAGCCTGAACTGAGATATGTAGCTAAATACTTACATATACAAAGTTTTATCTTCTTATGACATTTCATGTGGACGTTGTGTAGTCTGTATCTACTGTATGTTTTAAAGCCGCAATCTTCACAGGTGGGCATCTCCATGTCAACCTCATGCACCTTCCACAGGTGTGTGTGCAGTGTGTCCACTGCTCCAAACACTTTAGAACACTCTGGACACACTAGCTTCCCATTCTTGTGGCATTGCCTGTGATATGCAAGCATCTGATCCTCTTTCATACAAATTCGGCATCCATTTACTAAACACATTTTACCTTTTTCCACCTCTATACTACTTGGTTTCACCTCTTCAGTCAACTGATCAGCCTTCAGTAGCAGTGGAATGTGTGATAAATCTTTTGTATGTGTTGGAGACAGTGTGGCTTCCATGGAGGGTTCCATGAAGCATGGCTGTATTGATGCTATCAAGTCTGGAGGGACGTTGCCCACTTGGATCATGTTACACGATGGATTGACTGAGCCTGCATCAGACACACTCACGTATTGTGAGATTTCATTTGTATACACAATATTAATACTAGCTTCCTGTATTATCTCTTTTGGATCAACTTTTTCAAAGTTTGGCGTGCTCATTTTGTGTAATTCATCTACAGATATAAATGCCACCCCTTTAGGCAAGTCGTTATTGATATTCACTGCATCTGGAACTATTTCTATAACTTGTGGTATTTTTATATCAGGCATATTTTGTGGGATTGTCCCAGTTTGGGCTGCACGCGGTGGTTCAACAATGGGACTCTCTTTTTTTAACTTAGCGTTTTTAAGAGCAATTTGAACTAGACTTTTAATCATTTTCTTAATATCTTTGATGCCCATTTTATGATGGTTACGGAGATGTGTCCTGAGAGTTTCCTCAGCATCAAACACACTGGTGCAGCCTGGACAAGGGATCTGAACGTTATCTGATAGACCATTGCTCTTGGCCAAGTCTGGATGAATAGTGAACAGATGAAATTTTATGTCGTCCTCGGCCAGCGCCATGTAGGGACAGGCTTCACACTTGAAAAATGAAGTGGATCCCACCGACTTTTCTTCGTAAGACATGACCTTCTCCTTCACTGCAGGCTTTGTTTCGGTTGGTGTTTGATTCGCCATTTTATTTAAATTTAATACGTAGCATTGAGTAGTCATATTTCGCGGCACAAAAGGCACTTTATTTATTTTATCATTTTATATTCACAAGTTCTAAACCACAGGACACTAATAACCTAATAATCAATGTATTTCAAAACAGCTGTAAACATCATTACAGTACAGTAGCCATTTTCGACCGAAGAAAAAAGGAGACAATATTCTGTTTATTGGGAAAGAATGACAAAGAGAAGAAATATTAAAGCTAAAGATGCTAATTATGCTAGAGGGCGCAACAACCGATCATTTTGACAAATCAAGACAGATGTCACAGTAAATTTTCTAGAGACAGGTCCTGACAGGAATGTCAGGAATTTTAGTCGATTTACGCAGTTCTTCTCTAAAATGGTCTACGATTTACTGACGTTTCGTTTATTGTAACTTCTCTATGGCCGGCAAATTGTCTGACGACGTATCTCACTGATGTCAGTGTTTAGCATCGTGTAATATTTCTTATCAAAAGTAAAGCAAAAACTACTAAAATGAGCGTGAGTACACCGATATTATAATGTACCTTTGATTTTTAAGTCGTGTACAAACTCATATTGCAATTTTACATTGTTATTTCAGCTGGAAATTGAATCGATGATACGCTACACGTCGCCGATCAACCCGGCAGTTTTCCCACACCTTACACTACTTCTCCTCGGCATCGGCATCTTTTTCACTGCATGGTTCTTCGTCTACGAAGTTACTAGCACTAAAGTATCGAGAGATCTGTTCAAAGAGTTATTGTTATCACTGGTCGCCTCCCTATTTTCTGGCTTTGGTATTCTCTTCTTATTGTTGTGGGTTGGCATCTTCGTGTGATAACTCAGAATATATTAGTTTGTAAGCTATGTATAGTATAGCATTCCGAGTGTGGTTGGCACGAAGATTGGTTCTGTTAGACCAAAATGTTTGTTTGTATTCATAAATTTTATATTTAAGAAAACAGTTTTTTTTATTTCACTTGCAAAACTTTATTACCATTTTTATTGTTAATGCAATTGTTCTGATATAAACATATACTTCAAAAGTATGTTCTACACTGAGCACTTAATGTAAAATCTTGAACATTCAACCATCAAGCAAGCAAAAGATTACCTACCCCCGGAGTTCCTAGTATATAATCTATGTAGAGTTCTACCACTCAGAGAAAGCAATTATAACAAAAGTTAACTTTAAAATGTACATTAGCTTAATTATGAACTTAATTAATTAAAACTTACTCTCCTAATTTGTGCCCGGTTGATGGCAGTGATACCTACTTACATGGGATATTTCTTGGGATTTAAACACAACTGGGGAAATGTGGGTGTACCTACTGTAGGTCACCTCTGCCTAACCCTTCAGGGAAAACAGGCGTGATGGTATATTATGCTCCTAAAATCAATTTTCTCTACATTGTTATTTTGAGTTGATTTAAATTTCCAATAAGAAAGCTATTCCTTGATCAGGCAGAGCTAGAGAAAACAAGCACTATTCACTTCAAATATTCCTTTGTAAGGCGATTGGCACACTGCACCGCATCACGCAGCGTAGCGCGGGGCAGCAGATTTAACATAGTACCAGTTTGTATAGAAAACATAAACTGCGCGCGCGACGCGCTCCCCGCACGCAGATTGTTTTCTATGGCCGTCCCGCACCACGCTGCGTGATGCGGTGCAGTGTGCGAATCGCCTTAGATAGTATTATTTTAAGAAAAAAAACCGGTCAAGAGCGACTCGGACTCGCGCACTGAGGGTTCCGTACCTACCCATTATACCGCCATAATAAAATTGGTATCATTTTTATTAGTAAATGATATGAACAAATTTAAATTTTCTTAAAAACTTGTACTTAAGTACCATTTACCTTAATTTTCAACTTTTTTATATTTTTCGCAATTTTTCCTTTATCTGTGCTATAAAACGTTGCTTCGAACCAAATTTCAAGATTCTGAGTTCACGGGAAAGTACTCTGTAGGTTTTGATTCCCTTGCGAATGTCGAAAATTTTTTTTCACAGCTCCAAGGGACAGTAGACCTGAGTATTTGATATGAATTTCAGCTTGATACCTTCACGCGTTCCTGAGAAAAAGGGTCTTTGACAGACAGACGGACAACAAAGTGATCCTATAAGGGTTCCGATTTTTTCCTTTTGAGGTACGGAACCCTAAAAAGAAGAAATTGTTGTGATAAGACGATAATATTGTAATGTGCTAAGGTAGACCCACCAGAGTTCACCAGACCCATCTAGTATTTTTTGTTGTTGTCTTGCTTTACATTTGAGGAAGAAGAAGTCTCTTTGTATCATATTGACAACTAGTAGTAAGTACGGCAATGGATGGGGATAAAAACTGCCACTTGCTCACTTCAGATGTCGTTACTATCCATACATTTTGGCGGCTGTACACTCCTGTCCGAGTGCTCTCGCTAGGTCTCGCGAAAAAGTTCTCGCTAGGTCTCACGAAAAAGTCTCGAGCGAGTGGCTTCAGCCCGAGTGCGGCCATGTACACTCTCGCCTAGTTCAGTTGAAGTTGCGAACCCCGAAAGGGACGCAGATATTGAACTAGCTGTTGCCGTTGCTCTATGTACGCCACTGGAGACACGAGTGTACAGCGACGCACACGCAACTGCCGCGAGATCCTTTTGACTCGGGCACAAAAAACCGACACGGGACGGAGAATGAGCGAGGAACGCTGAGACACGTCGAGCCGTGTACGTTACCCCAGCAAGAAAGTATCTCCTAGAGTTATATGAGTAGAACGTATAGTTGGTGCCTTATCTGCTATAAATGTGCCCCCACATAAAAAATGTGTGCCCCTGTCGTTTTGGAAAAAAAACGGAAAAACGATTCTTGCTGGGGTAACGATCGGGGGAATGATCGGAGAGAGAAAAATTGTGCGTGGCCAGAGAGCTTATATGTGTGCCAAAATGTGCCCCCAAAAATAAAATCTGTGCCCCTTCAGATTTTCGAGATATTGCATTTCCTGCTGGAGTAACGTTTTGATGAATCGTATATCTCTAAAACCATTGCATGTGCCCCTGTAGAATAAACGTACACGAGTAGCTCTTTATGTGTGCCCCTTAGTGCCCCAATTAGATTTAAGAAAATATTTATAGTTTTCAAGTTATCGCGGTTTTATGAAAACCCGAAAAAACATCGCAACGCCTAAATGAGACAAGGCGTGAAGTTCGTGAAGTTCGCTGAAAACTGTATTCGGTCCTTCTTGACGCTAATAATAACCATACAAAGTTTCAAAACTGTTCATGCATGCGTTTTTGAATAATCTTGCTAAAAGTCAAAACGATGGTGTCATAACTTTGACGGCAAAATACAAGGAACTGGCTCAATCCCAGATGTGTAGGTGTAAACCAAAATCTTGTGCCTTTAGTCAAAAATATATGGTGAAAATATTCAGCTTGAAATGTTTCGCATTAAGTAAATATAAACAAAAACCAAAATATGTAAACAACGGCTGGTTATCCGACCAAATTTGAATGACTACTAAAAAGCGACGGATTAATACATATCGATGAACTTCATAAGTAAGTAACCGAAAATATTGAGAATGCAGGATGCAAGAGCGAACGTAGAGCGAACGTAGCGAGCTCCAAAATTTTTACACCCCGCACAGTCTTTTGGAAATGCTTGGGTGCGGACATTTTCAGCTGATACCGTACGTCGATGTAAGTGATACTAAATCAAATTGTAGACGAAACCCTATGTCAATTATTTGTAGTTTTCGAGAAAAAATTTGTTAAATTAGCCAATTCGGAGGGTGTCGTATATAAGATTTTTTTATTTTTCTTGAGATAGTTAGAATTAAAAGCAACAATTGATAACCGCATTATAAAACATAAAATTATACGTCATTCAAGCTTTACAACGGGTAAGAATTATAAGTGGGTACAAAAATATTAGCAAAAACGCTAATTTCAGTTATCATTTTTTTTATTTTTTTTGGCACGGTTTCCGCGCAAAGTTTTTTTCAAATGGGATGCTTGACCTTTTGTTCTATCTGTATAAAAAAAATCAGCGTCCTATTTCACTGCATCATGAAATTATTCACAACTGAAAAAATTCTCATCGCCGCGCCTGTATTGTTACAAAGAGCAAACGTATTGGGGGATAATTTGCTTTAAAAATCATGTTGCGACTGTAACTTGTTAAGGTGATATATTGAAAAAAATGGGCTTTTTCTTTATCGTGTAACTTTTAAAGTATTTGAAATAAGGATTTAACATTTTGGTGTATGATTTTTGACTATATGATCTAGTATCCTGAAAAAGGAATACACGATACAATGAAATTTTCTCGATACAAAAAAATTGCAAAGGTTCTATCTATTTTTATCTTTTTTGAGTATCATGGCGCAACGCTTATGAGTTATTCAATGGGATTTACTTTAAAACATAGAGAGTAAGAGTTTCGAGTTTTAAGAAAAGCAGTTTTTTTTTAATAATACTTTTCATTTACAAAAGACGGTATTTCGTTTTGGCACATGGGCATTTTCACTTTTAAGTGTACCCGCCATTTTGACGCTGTCCCACTTATTCAAAATTTTATAGCAAGATAAATAGTGGACATATTGTCTAATTTTTGGAATAAAACGGTAAAATATATATTCAATTGACGAATCCATCTGCAATCCTGGTAAAATACGTTTGAATTATTAATTTATGAGTATTTTAAATAATCAGGGTAACTGTTTCTGGCATGTCTCACCCCTTACCAACATTGAATTGGCCAAAATTACTAAAATGGTACTACGAATACATTTAAAAGTTTTGGTGCAACCATAGTGTATGTTTCTCTCGTCACAAAAATTAAATTTGTACAATTTAAACTCCAATAACACAGGCGGAAATTACATTTTCAAAAAACGTTCTAAACTTAAACCGGTTGGACATTTCAGTTTAGTGACGGTTCCAGTTGTTCAAAATAATTACTAAGAAACTGATAGTGCCTAAAATGGCAACATTTTGTGAAAAAGATCACGGCCGGCACAATTAAAACGTCAGTTTTGATACAGTGTCTCGAGTGAAGGGTGGTTTTGTTTGTGTCGGCGGCTGTCTCCACTTTTTTGTCAGGTTAGTGATATTATTTCCTTATTAAGACAGGAGGTTTTATATCCTTCAACTGTTTTAAACGAATAAGATATCACTTGCAAATATTTTCAGATACTTTATTCTTATGAAATATTTAACTGTGATTAGAAAACTTTTCTCTTTTAATCTTGCCCGTGAATGTGACGTCAGTTTGGTGTCATTTTTATTCCGTCACATATAGGACTGACTACAAATGTCACAAAACTGACACATAAGGCTGGGATCACAACATCCACAATTTGCAATATTTATTTTCAGGTAGTTTTTTTTTAATACGAGTATAGTTCACTATGCCATTAAGTGGCGCGGAAAGGACGAGACGTTACAGAGAAAAATTAAAATTAGAAAACCCTCAGAAACATGAAAACCAAAGAAAGAAAAATTTGGAAAAAATTAAATCAAAGAAGAAAAAAATTTCAGAACTGACGCCAGAAGAAGCCGAAAAAAGAAGGGAAGAGTGGAGAAAGAATAAAAGGACTAGCCGGCAGAAACAAAAGAGAAACAAAGTTCTGGCTATTTCGCAAGATGAAAACATTATACCTGTCTCTAGTAGAGATACACAAGAAAATAACTTTAATGATATTTTAATTCGGAATCTGCGAAAAAAAAATAAAGTTCTTGTAAATAAATGTAAACGGTACACGAGATACAATGACACAATTAAAAGGAACCTGGAAAGTTATCGAAAGCGGTTCCAAAGGTTCAAACAAAAAACGGCAAAAGAGATTGAAGTCCTGAATTTAAAGATTGTTAAAATGAAAGCTAGAGAGGAAATTTTAGAAAGCACACTAAAAACAACATATCAAAGTTGCTCGGATAGGAAAGAAAAGAAAACCTTACGAAAATTGGTAACGAATTCCGGAAACAAGTCGGTTATCTCTAAAATGTTGGGACTGAAGGGTAAAGGAAGAGAAAAGAAAAAGAAATTAAGACGCAGTGGCATCGCAGAAATTACAAAATTCTACACAAGAGACGACATTAGTCGTAATACCGCCGGTAAAAAGGAAGTTCGAACAAAAAATAAAGAAAAAGTCCAAATTCGATATTTATTAGACACATTGCTAGATACTTTCAAAAAATACAAAGCTGAAGGTGGGCGTTATGGTTTCACCACATTTTATTTACACAAACCATTTTTTGTTTTGTCACCTGGCTTATCTTCAAGATCTACGTGCTTGTGCGTGAAGCACAGCAACTTTGTATTTCTTCATACCGCTATGGTCAAAAATGGTTTAGTCATTGGCAGTATACGAGATACTTTAAATCAAGTATCATGTGACATAAATTACTATGATTGCATGTGGAATAAATGTCTGAAATGTAAGGACAAACAAGTGCATTATCAACAAATCAGTGCCGAGAAATTAAAGCAAAATGTGGAATGGTCACGTTGGGATAGACAAGATCATACGTATCAGAAAATGGAAGACCAAGAGATGAAGGAAATAACAACTAAGAAAACAGTAAGAATGACAAAAAAAGGAACTCTGAGTGACTTGAAAAAAGATTTTGAAAATGACTTATTAATGTTCAAAAAACATTTCTTTAACATGATACATCAACAAAACCTATATAAAAAGGCAGTGAATGAGCTAAAAGAAAAAGAAGCCGTGATAGTATGCGATTTCTCTGAAAACTACCAAGCCAAACTTGCTGAGGAGATTCAGTCTATGCATTACGGGGCATCAAACCTTCAAATATGCCTCCATACTGGGATGGTATTTTGGAAAGATCGCACTCAATCTTTCTGCACTTTGTCAGACAATACAAGTCATCAACCAGCAGCGATCTGGGCACACCTGACTCCTATTATTGAGATGATAAAGCGGGAAACCCCTGAAACGGCGATAATACACTTCTTCTCGGATGGACCCTCATCACAATATCGCCAGAAAAAAAACTTTTATTTGCTGGTTCACTATACAAAAAAGTATCTGCTGCAATATACCACTTGGTCATTTTATGAGGCAGGCCACGGCAAAAACGTGGCCGATGGAATAGGAGGGAGCATCAAACGCACTCTTGATAGAAAAGTGTGTACTGGTAACGATATTGTTGACGCAAAAGATGCTTATAACTTATTAATACGATGTTTGAAAGTGACCAAAGTATTCCTGATTGACAGTTGCGCAATTGAAAATGTGTCAAAAGTTTTACCGGATAAAATACCGGTATTAAAGGGGACCATGCAATTACACCAAATTACTACCAGCCAAAGTGACGAATCGTTTATTATAAAATATAGAGATGTCGGCTGCTTTTGCGGTGACCTAAGAGGTCAGTGTGCGTGTTTTTCACCAAAGTCACATTCTGTTGTAATCAGTTCAGGTGGCAAAAATAAGTCATCCGATATTTGCCCCTCAACTTCAGAAATTTCAAGGCCATGTGTTGAAGAAATACCCCAACACGTTAAAGAGAACAACGAAGTAGAAACTGAGCAAAGTCTGGATGATGGACCCAAACAAGTGACAAACAACCCCAAAATGGAAACTGCCCATGAATCTTCTTTAAATTTCTCATCGGATTTATTCGAGGGACTGAATAATATCGATGAACCTTTTGACTTGAATACTATCGATATTGATAATTTAACATTCACTTTTGACGACAAACTTTCTAAGCTAGACACCGAGGACTCATGGCAGCATGAAAATGAACAAGTGACCACTTCATCGCATACTGAGAAAGGTTTACTTGGAAGTAATGGTGCAGGTTTGATTGCAACTTCATCCCAGCTTTCTGATGTTAAAAATATGTCTTTAAATTTACCAAAAGGAAAGCGTCCTACAGATGGAAGTCACTGCTTTGTTGATCCCAAAAACGTAATTTTTATTAAAACACCACAAGTCAAGAGACAACCTGAAAAACGATTAACCAGAACTAAAGGAGTACGAATGTTAATTAAAGATACCAAAATGTCTGCTTCTACTTTAGCAAAAAAACAGTTCTCTGAGAAAATTGGTGCAGTAAAAGACCAAGGCAAAACAATCTGCAAAAAACCAAAAATTGTATCAAACATTAATTTTCTGGAATGCCATAAATGCTTTTCTTCTGTTCTTAACCAAAAAGGAAAATGTATTTCTTGCAAAAACTGGTTTTGTTATGAGTGCATGGCAGAACCTGACTGCTCTAATTATGTTTGCGAGTCATGTTTGTTATTGGAAGGTACTGTATTTTCTAGTAGAACTTTATAAGATTAATTCAACCAAAGTTTTTTTTTTCTATAAATATTTTTATTTTTGTTTCAGATTGATTGACCGGTTACACTTGAGTACATCTGATGCAATTAGGTATATCGCAAAATATGGTGATTTTCCATGACGTGGATAAGGTACTCACAAGGCATGATTTGGAGCAGTTTTATATTGATGACGCTACCTGGCCCTGGCCCATGACTCATTTTATTTTAAGTGATAAGTGTTTTGGATGTCAACAAAAGATAAACAATTCAACAAGACTACAACATTTCACTTTGAAAATGACTAAAACGGATATTTGGAATTTGTTGCAATGTTCAAACTTCTGGTGTTTTTCTTGTAATTATGTTGTTTACGACCATTTTACTCCAGATGAATGTGATGTTTGCAATTTATACGCTTAATTTTGTATTAAGTTTTGAGAACATAATATATTTTATATTTTTTTATATTTAATAAGATACCAAAGAAATATGTTCGGGTATTATATATCGTTGATATAACATTCCTAGGTTGATTAATAACAATTGAGACTTTTAATCATAATAATAAAGTAAGTTCTACTATAAGACTGATTAGATAAATAAATAAAGTGCCAAGATTAGTTTTCTTAAGAAGAAGAACAGTTAGTTACTATTTAAATTATAATCTACATAGTGATATCAAAGACTATTTAACTTGAGACTGATTAAATTCCTTTTAACGGTAATTAAAAAACCTACTGTAGGTACTTTCGTAGTTATATTATAATAATATCTTTTGGGGAGGTTGTCCCTTTTGCATATTGATTAATATTCAAATTATGTTCCTTGGTTGTCGATAGATAACACATAAGATTAAATTTAATAATGTAAGTTCAAATACTTTTAATAAAAAATGTGAAACAATAAAGACTTTTAATTACCAAAGCTATGTTTTATTTTATATCATGTAACCCCAGCTTAAGGTTTTTCAATGTGTCAGTTTGGTGACTGTCCCAATTTGCATGTGGACAAAATATTTTTTTATAACTTTAGTTTCGTTGTTTTACTAAATAACTGTTTGGATATTGTTTTAGCCAGATAAAATATTAAAAACTGAAAAATATATTCATAAACTAACCACACTATCAAAGGAATATAATAAAAAAATCAATCTTCGTAGCGTCACTTGTCACAAAACCGAAGTTGAAACCTCATTTTAGAAAAATATGATTTCAATTCAAGATAATTATTTGTTTTTTTCGATGGATTGTAATATTCAGTAGCGAAGGAAATTAAAACATAAGTCAAATTACTTAAAACATAAAAACAGGACGATTTTTAAATCGTCACCAAACTGACCACTATTTCACTACAATGTCCATTCATTTTCCATTTTTAATAAGGAAAATATGCTATTTATTTAAAATAAAATACAATTTTCAGACCTTCAGACTATTTAGTACAGCCTAGGACCTTTAAATATCTTAAAAACATAACTTTAAAAAAATACTCGTATTTTTATCAGGGTACACTTAAAAGTGAAAATGCCCACATACGTTGTTTTATTCCGAGCGGACACACATTATCGTCATCTCTTCTTTCGCCTATCAAAAGTATTGTCATCACTCTCGTTCATTCATAGATCAGTCGCCCGATGGGGCTCATCGACGAAGAATCTATGTCATTTTTTTGCAAATCGGTGCGATCAAATTTACGTGATCTAAAGAATTTTGTTTACAGAAAAAGTTAGTACTTCAGCAAGTTAAAGTAATTATTGAATGCAATTAGTGTTGAATAGGTATTTAGACTGTGTGTGTGTATTCTTGTGAGTCATGTGAACAATATAACATTATTTTTCTGATATGATTTCGTGGTGACATTTAAATAATTTATAAATACAGGAAGAAATATAAAACCAAAACTGAACATTACCTGCAAGGTTTGGAGTGCACAGAGCTATCAATGAACTCATTTTATAGGAATTCAATAGCAATAAGATGATGATAATAGTGAGTCGAATTCTCCACCTTCACTAAAGCATAACCAACACAATCTATTCCCGCCTTGTAAAGTATTATTATGTAAGTATTTTATTTTCTAAGAACATCTGTTTTTATACCTACAACTTATAATAATCTTTTGTCTAAAGAAATAGGCTAAATTATATGATTCGTTTTTAGGTTTGAAATACGTCAACAGTACATCAATATGTCAAGTACTGTCACTACGAATGATAGATCACAAAAAAGATATGGAGTCACATTTGAGTTGTGAAAAAAGGAGTTTTTACCCGACTACGGCAAAACCAGAGGAGGGTTATGATTTTAACATGCTATGTATGTATGTATGTAACAGACTTTCAAATGCAAAATCAAATTCAAATCTGACTGATAGTTCCAGAGATTAACGCGTTCAAACAAACTCTTCAGCTTTATTATTAGTACTAGCTTTCCCTTCATAATATTAAGTTTATATTAATTATTAATACATAATTATCAACTAATACTATAAATGAAAAGAAAGAAAGAAAGAAAGAAAAACATTTATTTGGACACAGTTCGTGAAACACAAAACATAAATAACACAGTGAAAATAAAAAGAAAAATGTTTTAAAAACAATAGTATGTGCCTCACGGCTGCGCCAAAAAGGTTCATTTCAGCATTAATGCCAAACAGATACTGTCTGACGCTGGTTTTCTAATGAACCCTTAAGGACAAGTGACGGAGAGTACAAACAGTTTCAACATACCTAATACATAATTTGTATACTTAAAAAACTAAATAAATAAATAAGCACGTAATCAAATATTAGATAAAAACAAAAAACATACTAATACAACAAAAACAGTCCCAGCAAAAATCTGTTCTTAGCGAAAAAGTGAGAAAGTGAAAGTGAGTTTATTTCTTTGTTACGCTTTCACGCTAAAACGGCTGAACAGATTTAGATGAAATTTGGCACATGGGTAGACCTACGAAAAAAAGGGTCATTTGCACAGGATTCTGTTTTCAAATTGCTTAGATATGCATTACCCCGATGGTACGTGCACATAGCTTTAAAAAGTACCTTAATTATTAATAGTTAGACTAGGAAAATTTCACAAAGATAGCTTAATGAGAAAAAACGTTGTGCTCTAATTTTACCAAAACATCTCTGAAATGCGTTTAGTATTTAAATTGTACACATTGAGACGTGACCTTCGGTACATGTGTTTTATTTTTAATTCTTTTTTTTTACTTTCGCTGTTGACATGCGTAGGCCTTCACAACTTGTATTGTCATTACCAAAAGCCATCATAATCTGCCTATAGGCATGGGGCATGGGATATAGTCTTGTATCTACAGTATCAAGACATCTTTCAGTCATTGATCGCTACGTCAAAAATGTTGTTCACAGGGTCTAAAAATCCAAGTGAAAGTTTCTTGAAATGCGAAATTTTCTAAACTGTTGAGAATATCTTAACTTTAAAAATTTTAAATTTTATGTGACCTGCACCTCCACTTTACCCCATTTGCCTTTGGATCACTACGTTTTAGACAATCTATCTACAAAGTGGATTTTTGAGATGGGGCAATAAGGGCCTTAACTGTTGTTGCTACAGGAAAACGGTCTTAGAAGACTGTCTTTAACTTTTGAGACATTTTGATCTGCATTCACAGATTTTGAAAAAATAGTACAGTCAGCAAGAAAATGGGCAGTTTTCACAAAAACTTTTTTTGATGCTAATCGATCCTGTTTCTTTTATGGAACAAAAAACTTTAGTGGACCAACTGAGGTTTGAGTACCTACTAGAAAAGTCAGAAATTGCAAAAAACTTTTCCCATACATTTTGTGTATCATTGTGTGAATGTCACCCTGTAAACAATAAATATTTTTGCTGATAATTAAATATTTTGTATTATTTGTCTACTCCATAGTTCGCTATATGCAAAATTTCATAGATCGAGATAAATTATCGTTACTTAACACGCACTTTTTTCTTAGATATGTTTCCGTCTTTATCATGCACTTTTAGTATGACAGTTGTGCGACAGTGACAAGAATAATGCTTAGCCAAAGCCCATGCTAAGTAACTAACGTTTTCAAATTCCGGTCAGTTGTTTCGTTAGTTCCACTTTTTGCTGCTGGTTCAGATACGTTTGTGGCAGCGCGACGATGTGGCAGCCAACCATCGAATATAGAACCGCCACTCCCCGCGTGCGGGGGCGATAAGCCACGCCCATCAAACTACTCTTTAGTTTCAAAATAGGCCCTTAACATTTAAACTATAGAAAAAAGAGTTATTTTTTTAGCTATGCAGAAAAGTTTGAAAACTAAGAAAATGTACGATTGAAGAGCGAGCGAAGCGAGCTCGAAAATCGAGCCTCCAACTACAAACTGTCTCTTTGTTACTGAAAATATTTTGGCCTCAGCCTAATTGCGTAACATATTTTATTTTTGATTGCGATTCTGAATCGAAAGCAAGTCCAATCTTAATCGCATGCCATAATTGGAATTGCGATGTACATTTTTTACCATACGACTGAAATTGTATAGGGATGTTCAAACCAATTGTCTATAATTGTTAAATTTATATGTTTAGTTACAGCATCTATGAATGGTTAATAGGTATTCAAATCATTGTGCTATAATGTAATTTTGTTTTAATTACAACTGATGATCTACTAGTGCTTATAAATAAAAATGTACAATGATTGCCGAAAAATGAAAAACCAATTTTTAAAATACTTTCTACCAAAAACTACCATAATTGAACTACGTAATAAAACGTTTTTCTTTTCACGTTTTTGCTATCTGTGGCCTATGACAAAATCGTAGAAAAGCAGTGTTGTCAACTTAGAGGGATTTCCACTAAACCTGGGAGTTTTTATCCCAAAAACAAACAACTTTGTAGTTGAAAAACATCTCCCTATATTGATATATGTCACGGTCAATTCTCCGACTGCAAATGTAAGTTTGTAATGGTTTTTTCTTTTTGTATGTGATAAAACTAAAAATTTACAATTTTGTCATTTTCCTTTACTTGTGCAATGAGACGGGCTTTGTGCCAAATTTTATGAGACTAGGTCAACGGGAAGTACCCTGTAGTTTTTGATTTATTTGCGAGTACCAAAATATGTCGCTTAAATAGCCGTAATTTTTTATTGTGTTGACTTAGAAGCTTGTTTTTTTAGAGCTCTAAGGGACCACAGACGTATTTGATATTAATTTCAACTTGATACCTCCGTACGTTCCTGAGAAAAAGGGTCTTGACAGACTGATAACGAAGTGATCCTGTAAGGGTTCCGTTTTTCCTTTTGAGGTACAGAACCCTAAAAATACTATGATTACATAAGTTATGTTTTATTTTCATACTCAAATCTTCAAATGGACTCCCAAAACAGCGACCGAATGTCGGTAACAGAAAACCGATTTCAGGAGAGGCTCCGGCTCGCAGTTTCGATCGTCTCTAGTAATATTATTCGGTTGTAAGTGCATCGATCAAAACTAATCAAATATAAACAAAAATTTGTCTAGTTCGGATTATCGATACGATGCCGTTTCTGATTGAAATCGGATTTTTGATTCGTTTCGATGTATCTAGACGCAAGTCTATAGTGGACTTAGGCGAAAAAAATTGCAACACAGAGTAAAAGTTGAATGATCTGCCCTCATTGCGTTATGCGTTGACGATTTAATGCAAACTACTGCCTGTCTAAAGTATACCTTTGCTGCTCTAACTTTATCAGAGTGTAGGGAAAAGAAAAGGAAAGGCATATGACATCACATGTTAAACCTTTGACAATAATTTGGGCTGGAATGAATATTCTTTGAAGTCTGTGGAGAATACGATATCAATCATGGCGACGCATCTGTTTACATTTTATTTTTGTTGATTTCGGTAAAGTTTTTGTTTTAAATTAATAGTTGTTTTATATTTTTCAACATACAAAATTATATTTACTATTCACGTACAGAAACATGGGCCTGTAATAAGCAGTTTTGGAACATTATTCTTGTGGCTTGTGGAAGTCGGAAGAACTTTGGAAAATTCTCTCGTTCGAGACACCGCCTTCGTTTTGTACTAGCTTCACCAAGATCACAGACTACAATTAAGTACATGGACTAAGACTTAGGCTGTTTTGCTCAATAGCGAAAAGTATCTAAGTCGATATTATCACTACAAGTAAGTAAACCAATATAAATAGGAATAACGTGTGTGAGAGTACCTTCGTATCTCATTAGATTATTGTAGCTGTAGGTACATTATTGGTGAGTCTACGTATACGGACAATCATTCTTTTGTTGCGTAGACACAGGCATCTTATGCGAGGTTAACTATTTATTGTGGTTAAAATAATAGTTACGTACTATGTCTCACATTCTAACTAAAATTGTTAATTGATATTTTTGTACATAAGTAGATGCTGAAATAAACTATAATATCTACTACCTAACCAAATAACAGATAACTATAAAACATATTCATAATATTTTCACAGACGTGCTGAAAATACAAGAATGGAACACTACCAAATATCAATATTGTTGACTTCCTAACAAAGAAGTTGGTGGCAAGGTGGCAAACATGGATTGGATTAAGAATCTTATGTATTAATCGTTGAAGGTAAGCTTTTTGACACATCATTAAGAATTAAGCATAGCAACTCAATTATGAATATATTTCCTTGGCTGAACTTTTGACAGACATATCATAATATATATTTTATGTTTATCCAATTACCATTATAATTTAGTATTATAAAATATCTGGAGACTGAAAAGTCAGCCCTAAATAAAGAAGAAATTATACAACCAGCATGACGATGATGATGACAGATGGCTTTCATCTAGCCATGGGCCTAGTTGATATGCCTACTTTGCCACATGAGTACTTTATTTGAGCAGAAAATAATATGACTTTGTTTTAAAATGTAGAGTTCCTGGGGAATTTCACCTACGAAGACATGAACGCAGCATGAATGATACTGCCCCTGCTGTGCTGCACTGCTGCTCTGCTACTTCAGATTTCAAGCTTCTTAAGTACAAAAGTAGAAACTGAAGATCCTTCATGAAATATTTTTTTTAGAAAACTTGATTATAGTCTTGTACAACAGTGATATAAACTATTGTGTTAATTGATAACAGTGTAAACTTTAATAAAGTGTTTTAATTATGAACTATAGAGGAACAAATAAAAATAACTTTATACAAACACAGACAATTTATAATTATAATGATACTATTTAAAGGTGTTTACCTAAATTAACTGTCATTAATTAGATTTAAAGGAAATAGAGAGAAATAAATTATGGTAAACAAATAAAACTGTTTTATTAAATTGTTACAACCTTAACTCAACACTGGACAAGAGAATCGGTACCATTACCATCTATTCACATTAATATGAAATATTTGGACATAGAGCAAAAAGGGAATTGGAACAAACATACTGTAAGGATTAGTGGAATTTGGAATCTAATGTCTTCCTGTGGAAATCATCATGGATTATGTATGTACTGCTTGTTGTAAGTGTATGAGAGACAGTTAAAAAAATCTTGAATAATGTAGTTGAGCCTGACACCTGAAAAAAAAAGAATAGTAAATCTTCAATATAACCTAACCTTATTTATAATTTTATTTGTTCTGTTCCCACAGACAAACCGTGAAAACGGTTTTGCGGGGCATTGTTTTTAAGTTAAGATTTTTTATAAACTTTGTTTGATAAATAAAATAAATAATAATAAATCCATTACATCCATCCACAGTCACTTTATAGAATAGCAATATTCTGCTATAAACAACAATTGGGTCAATTATAAGCAACAATTGACTTAAATATTCTTACCTACTAATAATATTAATAGGCTAAGTACTAACAGCCGCACGGGGCAATCCATCAGGTTAAGCTACGCTTGCCGGGGTTGGTCCGTGGATGGGTGACTATTTCTACATACCGAAACTCCTTCATGCCTCGGAAAGCATGTTAAACCGTTGGTCCCGGATGTCATTTGTGGATCTTTGACAGTCGTTATGGGTCATCAGAAGCCCGAAAGTGACAATTAGTCTTACCAAGGGGTATCGTATTACCTAGTTATTGGGTTGTGGAGGTTAGATAGGCAGTCACTCCATGTAAAATACTTGTATTCAGCTGCATCCGGTTAGACTGAAAGCCGACCCCAACATAGTTGGGAAAAGGCTGGGCAGATCGATTTTTTTAATAATATTAACAATAAGTGAAAAACATTAAAGATAGGTACTTAGATATATTTTCAGTTGCCTACCTACTTTCTTTACTTTGTTGTTATAATTGCTAAGTAAATATTCATATGAGTAGTAGGTTAGGCAACTGAAAATATATGTATGGTATTTAAATGTATGGTAAGTTTACGTTTGATGGTGCATTTCGTATTCACCAATAAACAATATGGGGTTTTTTTATAAACGTTGCATAAAGTTATGTAATGATTAGCAACTGTTTAATCATACATTTTTGAGGTTTTAACGTCACTTAACTATAAGCAATGTTTATAAATACATCCCTATGTGTGTAACATTGTTGCTGTACTTAACACACATTCAATGTTCAACACTTAGAAAAAAAATAATAAGTAAGTACATACCTTAAACAGACAATGATGTGGCAATAGTGGTATGTTCATCAATGTCCTTACATAATCCATTAATATAAAATGTTTCAAACTGCTTTTTTTTGTTCTTCCTCAATTATAAGTTTTTGCTTTTCCAATGTATTACAAGCTCGACTGGGTTGCTAAGCTTGTGGCTCAAGTTTGGTACGGTATGAGGTACGAATTTGTCTTTCGTTAAAATGCCACCAAAATACCTCGTTTCTGGAATATCATAATATTTGTTTTTAGTTTAGGTTGTAGGCACTAAACTCACAAGAAAACTTTCACAAATATTATTAAAAATCGACCTCGCTGCTTTGATATTTAACATACCAATAAAATTGATTTATCATTGAGGTTTTACATAAAAACACATTCACAATTTATCAGGAAGACTATTACTTAATTTTTTTCTTAATAATTATGGAGATTTCATGAGTTAATCCCAAAAAGATTGCTAAGTAAAATCTATTGCGACCACTACAGTGCCTTCTGTTTCATATGACAGACAAAACAAATTACTCTATAGTTTGAAACAAACTTACAACTGTCAAAATGGTTACGCAATTCGATTAATAGCCTTTTTAGACGCATTTCGTTCACTCAATGGAGTATCAAACAGACCGCAGTTTGTTTAAAAAATATTGGAGTTTTGCAATTCCAAAGTCTTAAAATAAAAGCAATTCGATTCAAATTGAAATAAATTCTACTTGAATGGTAATCAAAATACGTTGCGCAATTAGGTAGCTGGTTTGGGATTTGATTAAAACTTAGTAGGTACTTCCTGACATTTGGCCCCCAGGACCAGTACCCTAATTGCGTAATACAACACAATCACAATTTGTTTCGATTTGAAACAGATTTCTAATCCATTGCTTCATAAGTTGGAAAAAAAAATCTGTTCAACAACGTAAATAACGCAATTAATGTTGTTGAAATGTCAGAATGAATATCGCGAAATTGTTTACGAAAATAAGTTACGCAATTAGGGTAGGTACAGGGGCCGGGGGGGGAAATAAATACGAATAACTAAACTTTTAATAAGTTTTAAAACTTTTTTGCAAGGCCTCAGCAGGAGCGAGATCGTCGGCAGCCGCCGACGTCGCAGACGTTAACGCTGCCACTGTTTTTAACAACAAAGTTAAATTTGTTCTTGGCATTTTATACATCCCAACTAAACTATAGATCCCTTCGTTGTGCGAGGTCTGACACGCACTTGCTCGGCTTGTTAACAAAAAAACCGGCCAAGTGTATGTCGGACCACGCACAATGAAGGGTTCCGTGGTTGGGATAAATTTATCCCAAGATCAAACCTAACATTGTACTTGAAAAACATGTTCTCCCATACATTTCAACTGCAAATGTAGTTTGTACGCACAATATTGAGAGATTTACCATGTTATTTTAACTTCTTATACGTTTTCCAGTAATCTATGAGTAAAGAACCATTTTCTGTAATTTTTTTTCAAATATCTTTAAAAGTATTTATTTTAAAATTATAGAATACAAAATATTTGATATCCTCGCGACAAGCCATTTCTTGATATGTTACTTACACGGTGCATTTTGCAAAACTTTTTTTTTAATTTTCTTATTTGCCCCTAAAAGTATATAAAATAAATATTCAAAATTCATTTATTTACGTTACACGTCCATGTTTGGGTCACAGAAATACATGTGTATAACAAATTTCAACTTAATCGGTTCATTAGATTCGGAGCAAATTGACTGTGACAGACGGACAGACACACGAGTGATCCTATAAGGGTTCCGTTTTTACCTTTTGTGGTACGGAACCCTAAAACCCTTTTTTGTAAACGACGAAAGCGACTTCTTTTACGCATAATTAATTAATCTGCCCCATTGCGCAGCTGTTGACTGCAAATATACGGGAACCATGTATTTTCCAAAGATGTTAAAAAGACGAACACTGTGGGAGTAAGATCTCCGAAAAAAAATTAAACGGAAACCCGATATTTCGTCGAGACTTTTGTGCTATTCTTTTTAAACCTTAATACTTTTAGTAGGGGAGAAATTCGTTATCTAATACAGTACCCTAATTGCGTAACTTATTTTCGTAAACAAATATGCCTACCCAATTTGTTTCATTTTGACAGTTCAACAACATTCATTGCGTTATTTACGTTGTTGAGCAGATTTTTTTTCCACCTTATGAAGCAATGGATTAGCAATCTGTTTCAAATCGAAACAGATTGTGATTGTGTTGTATTACGCAATTAGGGTACAGGTAAAGCTCCCAAGATACCTAAGTCTGTTTTCATTACCAACGGGCACTCGTTGTGTGATAATAAGTAAATTATACCTACTTAGTAAAGGGTGGTAAAATTATCATGTGTGTGTTTAAATTATCATATTAGATAAGTATTAGAATTAACGTCTCTGAAGTTTTTCAGTCAGGAAGATCAACGTTGAGTTGGTTTTCAAGTCCGATCACGTTATTCATGTCGTACGCCTCCAGTGTCAACCAAAAAAAAATAAGTTCGTATTTTTTTTGTTTACGACGTTCCATTTATCCGATTGCGATAAAACTTTGTCAACTTACTGTAAGCACTTGCGCGAAGGCACAAAAAAAAACGCGGGCGAAGTCGCAGGCAGAAGTTAGTTTACATAGCAGGTAGTGTAGTATTCGAAAGTGAAAGTTTTTACTTTGTATTGTTTTTGGAAGTCGGTTGTTTTTTTTTGTGCAGTTTTTAATTTTTCACGTTTTTGTTGTAGTACAGACGCCAGCACATCAAGCTACTACAATCTGCCAATTTTATTTAATAGATTTTCACCTTTATCGCTGAAGTATAAGGTTCAAAGTTGATTGGGAAAATTTGACAGTTTCGGGTAGCTTGATGTGCTGGCGTCTGTACCTACCTACCTACCCCACGCAAATTCGAATATGGCTATGGAGGCTAGAGGCTCGATTATGTTATCAAAACTGGTTATTGAGTGGGAAACAAAAAAGCGGGCCTATTTACGATAGCATGTGCCAAACAAGGCGATTTTTTAAACCTCGGGTAAAATTTTGTCAAGATAATGAAAAACAAATCAAGTTAGATATAATTGCACAGCATCACTGGAATAAACAATTTGGTAAATTCTGGAAAAAGACAAATTGAACCCGAAATCGAGTCTACCTGTGAGTGTTGCGGGCGTGCATGTGCCTAGTGATATAGCCAACCTGTTTCAGCGTCATTTTTGGGTGGAATCTCCTCCTGTAGGCTCGACTGACCTGTCACGTGGTGCTGAGATCGTGACAGGGGACGTTACTGTGTTCGATTTTGTGCCGGGGAAGTTGCCTCCGTAATTCATAAAATGGTGCGAGGTAAGTCGCCTGGTCATGATGGTCTCAGTATTGAGCATTTGAAATATGCTGGTTTCCATTTGTCTCGAGTACTTGCTATGTTTTTCAGCTTATGTATGAGTCATTGTTACCTTCCGGATGAACTTATACATACCGTGGTTGTTCCAGTTATAAAAAAAAACAACCGACCTCCAAAAAAAACACTACAAAGTGAAAAATAACTTTAATTTCGGAAGTCGGTGTCTTGGGTTTTGTATTTTCGTTTTTTGCCACCGACTTCCGAAATTAAAGTTATTTTTCACTTTGTAGTGTTTTTTTTGGAGGTCGGTTGTTTTTTTTTGTAAAAAGTTTTTATTTTTCACTTTTTAGTTGTGGTACCTACACCACACATATTCGAATACCACTACCTGCTACCAGTGACAGAAACTTATCATATCATCTACATACTAAGTGGGAAAAAAATACATATTTTGTAGCTAACTCAAAAACTATCCAAGCAAAGTTAATAAAATTTATATGGGACCAATTCCAGAGCACACCCTTTCAAACAAAAAAAGAATTTTCAAAATCGGTCCACAATTGACGGAGAAATCGGTGGACATACATAAAAAAAAAAAAAAAAAACAAACATACGCGACGAACATATAACCTCCTCCTTTTTGGAAGTCGGTTAAAAACAAGACCGGGGATGTCTCAGACTTGGCAAACTACAAACCCATCTCGCTGGCAACTGTGATAGCAAAAGTGCTGGACAGTCTGCTTGACAAACACCTGGATAGGCACATGGAACTTCATGATGCTCAATTTGGATTTCGACCTGGCCTTTTGACCGAGAGTGCCATCCTGTGCCTCAAGCAGACTGTGCAGTATTATACAGCCAGGAAAACGCCGGTCTATGCCTGTTACCTAGACTTATCCAGGGCATTCGATTTGGTATCATATGATGTATTGTGGCAAAAGATGACAAGTGAAACAGATGTGCCACGTGATGTTGTTGCAATGTTGAAATATTGGTACTCGAATCAAAGGAATGTGGTGCGGTGGGCAGGCTCACACTCGGACGTGTGTGGGTTGGAGTGCGGGGTGAGGCAGGGGGGTTAACCTCTCCTCGTCTCTTTAACATGTACATGAACGAGTTGATCGGCGAGCTCAGCAGAACAAGCATAGGGTGCCATATAGATGGACAATGTGTCAATAATATCAGCTACGCGGACGACATGGTGCTGCTGAGCCCGTCGATCAGTGCCATGCGCAGATTGCTGGATATTTGTGAAAAGTATGCACGAACCCATGGACTCAGATATAATGTGAAGAAGAGTGAAGTGATGTTGTTTAAGGCTGGTAATAAATCCCTCGCTAATGTGCCTCCTTTGTATCTTTGCGGTACCAGCTTAAACAGAGTGTCTAATTTCAGGTATTTGGGTCACTGGGTCTCGGAGGATCTTTGTGACAACATTGATTTGGAGAGGGAGCGCAGGGCGCTATCTGTGCGCTGTAACATGCTGGCCCGCAGGTTTGCACGGTGCACTGAGCAGGTCAAAGTGACATTATTTAAGGCCTTCTGTCAATCTTTTTACACCTGCAGCCTGTGGACTAAGTACACGCAGCGTACATACAGTGCTCTGCGTGTGCAATACAATAACGCGTTCAGGGTACTGTTCAGGCTGCCGCGCCACTGCAGCGCTTCAGCAATGTTTGCGGTTAAAACCGTGGATGGTTTTCATGCCATCATGCGGAAGCGTTGTGCGTCTATTATGAGGCGCATGCGGGCCGGTTCGAACAGCCTCCTGAGCGTGTTCGTGGGTCGCTGGGACTCGCCGATGTGGCAGCACTAGATGCGACTACACACTGTGGGTGGACGCGTCCAGGGCTTGGCATAAACTGGCACTCCTGTGCGGTGTCATTTCGTGGTTTTATATTTTTTTTTGTTTTAATTTTTATTTCTTCATGTGGCTTTGTTTTCGTTTATACTAACAATAGCTTCATAAGGTTTTTTTTTGTATTACTAACAGTATATGGACTACGTCTGAAATAAATGTTTTGAATTTGAATTTGAATATGGCAGTTTGTAGACGGACAACAGTGCTGCCTCTATTTAACTATGACAAGCTTTCAGTTTTTAACCCCATTCCCGAATATATGAGATGCAGTACTAAAGTAGGTACCTACTGCTGTTTGTTACAGGTGAGGAAATAACATAAACGTTATACCTACTTAGTAGTCACCGGCCGCATATAGCGACTTGCCGTACCGGGAGTCAAGGAGCTTGCTTTGAGAATGTACGGAAGCAATACCTACAGCTTAAAAATACTCTGTGTACACTACTACAAGGATCTTTTGGCGCTCGACTGAAGTTGACAGGGGGCGCTGTTGGTAAACAAAACCAAGATGGCGCCGTTAGCTCCGATTTGGGCCACGCGCCTAAAGATCCGTGTACAGGCTATCGATATAGGGTTACAAGAAGTGCTTAAAAGTATCGATATAATATCGTATCAATATTAAAAAAAATATCAATATCGATTTCGATATTTTTTGGCACTTCTTGCATTCCTACCTTAAAATCACCTTGAAAATGGAAAATGAAAAAATAAATTACGGCTCTGATTCCCATCTGTTTTAGTCAGTGGCGACAACGATGTTGTTATTGAAAATATATCGAATTTGACATATTTTCGATACTCGACATAATAAATACCTATCACCAAAAAATATCGATATTTCGAACAAAAAATATCGATATTTTTTCTGCAAGCCTATATCGATATAAAGTTAGCGATGATGCTGTCATCAGTAGCGTTTTTCAGGAAACTCTCGCCTTTTTTTCTGTGGGGAATTCTATGCTGTTGCTGAGCTTGCTGCGGATTCGGAGTCGGGTAAGGACTGTCTGTGGAGTGAGTTTTGCTCTCCTCGGTCGCGGCGGAACTTATCGTCCAGCAATACCGTCTCGTGTATGCGACGCGACGCCAAGTCTTCGATGCGCTTGTACAGCGTCGAGTGGGAAAGCACAAAACGGCTGGAAAACGATAACAACATTACAATGTAGAGTCGGGAAAATGGATTGTTTAGCTAATTGACTGTCAACTAGGACTGGCTATGCATCAGCACTTTTTGAATGTCCCAAAACGCCCACCCTACTAGCTAAAAAGAAGAAAGGGTACAGCAAATTTCCCACTAATCCACACAGTAACGCACTTGAAGTCGAGTGCTTCGAGTCTGTAGAGCTGAGTGTTCTCTACGGCGACCACGGTGGCTACGCGCTTGCTGTCCTTCATGAGCAGCGCCACCTCGCCGAAGTGGTTACCGTCCTCCAAATGACACACCTGCAATAAATAAGCAGAGACGTTCACTATTACAAAGTTCATAGGCCTCCTGCATGCACAACCACCGGTCCCATCAAGTCCATCAGCGATTTTAAACTCGGACCGAGCACGAAATAATGACTACTATCAAAAAGGTATCCATACCTCTATCCCTTTTAACGAATACACAGCCACAGTTCCAGTCGCGATGAAGTACATGCAGTCGCCGATGTCCCCGGCTCTCACCACCAAGTCGTTGGACAGGTAGACCTCGGGGCGCAGGCAGCCCAGCACGGTGCCCACCACGCTCGCAGGCACATCTTCGAACAGCTTCACTTTGTGGACCAAACTGCGACATGTGTGCAGATTGATTTCGTCGCAAAGCTCCTCTGGATCAGACAGTTCCGTAATCAATTGTTCTGCATCATTCAGCCGAAAGACGTCCACGTGGACACTGGGACAGATCTTTCCCACTAAGCATTACCACAACGACTGGTCCAACCTGATCCCGGTTTTCTCAGTTTTACAAATGATAATAGATTCAAAAACAATAAGAAAGGATATTAGGTAGTAGGTAGGTAAGGTGGTAGGTCTTTAATTGACTAAAAGAACCACAATTCTGTGACCACTAATCGGATTTCCGAGACGACTATTGTAGACACCAGATATACCTATAAATAAGTTTCAATTTAAACTGAATTCTGTGCGGGCTGTAAATTCTGTATCTCCATTATTTAAATATAAAGATTTCACCTGAGAGGCAGTTGAGGTCGGCCTCCTCTTTAAAGTATCGCTCCTGGTACTTGTACTGGTAGAACGCTCGGACTCGCTTCTTTAGAGCAAGAGGGAACTGCCTGTATTTCATGTACTCCTGGTGGGTGAAATATTTAACTAACTGACATAATAAGACCACAAATGGAAAAAAATAACAAGTTTTCGATGGCAAGTTTTTCATGGCAATATTCAAAGCATTCTGAACTCTAAATAACCTAATTCCAGAATTGAATTTGTAGGTGAACTAAATAAGCTCACCTCTACTTGATTCATCAGTCCCTGGTACCGCATCGTGGAGGCATGGATCGTGAGGTAACTCCTTATCAGGAAAACTACGCATAACAAAATAACAAGCATTCAATTTATCTAGAAGCATTTCCTAAGAAAAATAAAAATTGTTTATAGGTTTGCTGTGTTCGAGATAAGATTAAACAAACGGACAGGGGGCTTTAATATGTTGTAGGTACCAACAGATTTATAAAAAGGTTACCTAGCGTAAATACTATGAAAACTGCAGCGTACACAATGACAACAGAATGAATGAAAATCTCATCTGTCTCAGTAGAACGAAACATTGTGAAGCCAGTACCTGAAAATAACAAGAGATTGATGGTAATGGTGTACATCGCATTCCCAAATTATAAATTCGAAAATGAGTTTGTTCCATTGCTTTTACGCTTTCACGCCAAATCGGCTGACTGGATTTAGATAAAATTTGGCTCACGGGTAGACATGACCTGGATTGGGATATAGGATACTTTTTATACCGGTACGATACGTTCCCGGGGGATAATTTCCGACATGCACGCGGGCGAGGCCGCTGGCAAAAGCTAGTTCTTTATAATGTTAATGGTACTTCAATAAGGTTTAAATTCTCACCGAAAAACGCGGAGATAGACATGATTATCGCTTTATTGTATCGAGTCTGTAAGTCGCTAACCATCAAGTTCTCATTTTCCTGGACGCGCATGTGATAATTGTATTTAGTCGGCATTTCACCTGTCCCTATAGGATGAAAGACATGGTATATGAACAGACAGATCAACAACTACCTGTAAATATATTTGTTCGGGGGGCCTACCACCAGCTCATAAAGCAGTATTATTTTAATATTACTTCAGTGTGTGAAAGAGATGAAGCTCTACAGGACGTGTAGCTCCATCTCTTTCTCCCACTAGGCCCCCAGAGCGTAATTGTACACTACCTACACGGTCGTAAAGAGTTAGCATACTAACAGTAATAGGTAAAGATGGCCGGCAGATATATGAGGCAGGTGCACATGTGCACGGAGATGACGAACACAACCGCTATCCGTACCAGCCCGTGTACGATGTACGACTCCGTGAAAACCTGCACACATCATATTATTTTAGACTCACAACCATAAAATTGTTACAGAAGGTAGTTAGTAGAACCAACAAACCAAAAAGTAATTTGTATACCGCATACCATATTCCCCCTTCGTCTTTTGTGTGTGCTTTTCGCACACGATCTCAATAATTCTAGTTACATACCTGTTATCAATAGTAAATTATATCGTATTTTATTCGCTAATTGAATATGTTAATGTTTTGACTAATGTAGTACCGACTGTGTTCGTAGATGGCACGACTAACCAATCACAGCGCATTGCCAGTCAATGGCGGGAATCATAATGGTCGGAGAACGCCACTATGGTTGTCGTGCCAGTGCTGCGAGCTCAGTCGTGCATAATAAAGTTACATGCTCTGTGGCGGCGGTGACGTAGTGTGTTCCATATTTAAAACTAGCTTCTGCCCGCGACTTCGTACGCGGATCCTGTTGCTTATGCCAGCGACAACGGGGTCGTTAAAATCGAAGTTCTGAAACGTCTGATGTCGAATTCTAAGAGCCCGGGGACGGGAAAACAACGGGATGCGCGAGACGATTCGAGACGTTCCAGATCTTTCATTTTTGTAAGTCAACAGGAAATGACCATCAGACTAAACAACTTTTGCTAAGACATCATTCCTATATATGTTATAGTGTCGCTGGGCTTTGGAGTTCCACAATAGGTGTTCCAGATCTTCAAATTAATCCTCACAGCAGAAAATGCTCTTCACGTGGAATAATTTTTGCTATGGCACCATTTTTATCTCTAATACTTTAGCTGGTCTGTTGCGGTTCTGCATCAGGTGTTCCATTTTCCAAAATAAATTATAGCTTATATGTTGCCCAGACTTAATACCTATACAACAAAAAAAACTTTTCTTCCCGTAATTCCGCCGCGGATCCCAAGGGTACACTGAATTAACAATAATATTGAAAATAACTTTTAAAAAATTTCTTTATAAACTATATTTGGTAGTCACAGGGAACTATGTGCGCTTAAATTGAAAGGGGAAATTATTGGGGATGAGTGGTATGCGCGGTATGAACACAGTCTCACCAGTACCACACCCAGTGAGGATTGTAGCAATTGAAGCAGTGAAATCAGACTATTGTTCAATTGCGGAAAGTTTTGGTTTCTTATATTTGCCTGATCTTGATAATTGGATACAAAATATATTTGGAGAAACTTGGGGTCATTTTCAAGCAATAATGAACAAATAAGGTGGTAAACTTGGCCTTGCACTTTGAATGTTGACATAAATGGGCCTTCTGAAATCTGTTTCGCACCAAAAGATGTCATTTGAAAGGCTTTATTGTACGAACGGATGTTGTCCAAGAAATGTTTTGACTGTGGATGGTCACCGATTAGCAGTGATCTTAATATTTCTGGAGGATTTTGTAATATTTCAATATATACTTTTCCACCTGAGCAACACATACCGTTTGTTTCTTTTTGCCATTTAACAGCTTCACAAACAGTACAATTTTGAACCATACCTCCGATGGCGGAATATGTGGCGTAGTCAATCATAGGAGTATACGTAAATGAACTTCGTTCTTTATCAACCCAAGGAAGGTCGCCATGCCCAACGGCTATATCTTGAGACACATCCGTTTCTTCAGATGATATGGACATTCTGTTCAGAGAATGTCGAAGTCGATCAGAATTCAAACGTTCGTTGCGCTCTTCTTCTGTCTCTTCATGCCGTACTCCAGCAATTCTTTCTCTCTCACTTTCTAACTGATTATGAATATTTTGTTGTGTGCGTGTTCGGGACAATGTATGATAATCTCGATCAGCAGTTAGTTGCGCATCACGTTCATCACTCGTTTCAAGAGACCTGTTAGTAGATGTGCGAATACGCTGAGAGCTCAAGCGTGATTCTGTATCGGTAAACGTTTCCGATTCGCGAGACAATACATGTTGCTCACGATCAGCGGACAGTCGCGCATCACGTTCCGCACTTGTCTCTAGAGACATAGAAGCAGATGCGTAGATACGCTGAGAACTCAAGCGCAATTCTCTATCCGTGAACGTGTCCGGCTCGCGAAACAATGCGTGACGTTCACGGTCAGCGGTCAGTCGCGCATCACGTTCTCCACTTGTCTCTAGAGACCTCGAAGTCGATGTGTATATACGCTGAGAACTCAAGCGTAATTCTCTTTTCGTGAATGTCTCCGAGTCGCGAGACAATGCATGACGTTCACGATCAGCGGTCAGTCGCGCATCATATTCTTCACTGGTCTCTAGAGACCTGGATGTAGATGCGTAAATACGCTGAGAACGCTGGCGTGCTTCGCGATCCGAAGAGGTTTCCACGGAGCAAGTTGCAGCTTGATGTTCTCGAACAGCATCAAGTCTCTCCTGACGCTCTTCGGTAGATTCTTGTGATCTTATGATCCTCAATCATTTAGCTCCTTTGGAACATTGGGAAAGATTTGACCTCCTTCTAGGCATGGTTTTAGTTTTATTGTAAAGATACCTGATCAATTAAAATCTAAGTTACTGCTCCCCTGCGTTACCGGGTAGGCTACCATGTCACGAAGATAAATGGAAAAGGAAATTAAACACTCAAATAACATAAGCCAGAAGGCATATTTATTCAACAAAATAAAATAAAAAATAAATAGGAGTTTTGGCCAGTAGAGTCAAATTTTATTTTCAATGATGGAGGTATACAGTAAAATTAGTGATAGCTTTGATTTCCACATCAGATGTTTCTGATCTTCGATTTTTATAAGTCAACTGGAAATGCCCATCAGATTGAACAACTTTTGCTAAAACGTCATTCCTATATATGTTATAGTGTAGCTGGGCGCTTGGAATTCCACAACAGGTGTTCCAGATCTTCAATTTTTGTACGTCAACAGAGAGTGCTCATCAGGTTGAACAACTCTTGCTAAGACGTCATTCTTATATAAGTTATAGTGTAGCTGGGCTCTTGGAGTTCCACATCAGGTGTTCCAGATCTTCAAATTTATTCTCTTAGCAGAAAATGCTCATCACGTGGACCAATTTTTGCTATCGTACCATTTTTGTATCTCTTATAGTTTAGACGGTCTGTTGCGGTTCTGCATCAGTTGTTCAAGTTTCCAAGATAAATTATAGCCTATATGTTGCCCAGATTTAATACCTATACAACAAAAAAACATTCAAATCCGTCCGGTAGTTCCGAAGATTAGCGTGTACAAACAAACAGACAAACAGACAGTTTTTTTTGTTTTGGACTATTACTATTTCTAAACGCCCCTCAATTTTTTTTAAAAATATATTCAATATACAGACACAGTTTTTTTACTGTTTTATTATATGTATAGATTAAAAAAAGACAGGTAGGTACTAGAATACTCATGTTAATATTATCAATTAATATTTTAGAAAAACTACAACTTTTTACTTTTCTTAAATTCGAAATGAAAAGTAGAGTGTTTAACACGGGTGAAAGTCATCAATTCCTACTCGGACTATAGCCGCCCTCATTGCGCTCGGGCGTCTAAATACCTCGTATGGACGTAGTTGTATGCAAACTAGAACCAACCCATAAAAAGATATTTTCGAGATTATTAGGTTTTTGTTAAAAAGGTGTGTAGAAACAAATGGGTAAGTTATTTGTGATAAATAACTTGACAACGTTATGTAGGTACTTTATTACTCTCTCTTTAATTTACTTGGCAAAAGCCTCCCATACATGTATATTTGTACGCCAAATGGCAAAACATAGAGAACCTATAATTTAATAATTGTAACATCTTGCACACTGTTGTCACCTATGTTTACAAATAAAGAATATTGATTGATTGATTGATTGATTGATTGATTGACGAAGACATAGGAAAACTAGATTTTTTTTTTGTTACTGTTTAGTATTTGTTTATGATCAAAAACCTGATGGTTCCTTATTGCAAAACTACTGTTTTGTGGGTTGGTCCTTTTTAGCAAAATGTTTTAGTTTTACAGGTAGATAGAAAATTTAATAACTTTAAGATACTTATCTTTATATATATAATTCTTCTGTGAGTGTGTATGTCACTGAACTTCTCTCAAACGACTGGACCGATTTTGATGAAATTTTTTGTGTGTGTTCAAGGGGATCTGGGAATGGTTTAGATTCACAATTTTGTCCGCTGGACAATGTTTTGACAGGACACCGTCTGTCGGGTCCGCTAGTATTTTAATAATATTTTTATTGTGACTTGAACAACAACTTGAAGAATACTACAAAACGAAGGATACAAACACAAAAAATAGCGGGAAATTCAAGTGTTGAAGTAATGAACAAGTGTGTAAGTACACACGCAAATCATTGTTCATCATCATAAAAAAGAAGTAGAAGTTGAAGATGGTGATTAGGTATTACCTAATCACCATCTTCAACGTTTACTTCAAAATAAACTGCACCAGAAAACACGTCTATGTCATCTTCAACTGTTGAATCTCCCGTTAATTTTTTGAATAAGTCTTGGGCATCGTTCGGTATGAGATGCATCAAACTTTTCAAATATAGCTTTGGTTCAGGAATGGGTTTTCCGTTAGACCAAAGCATTCATCAGTTCTTTAGTTAATGGAACCTGTATTTCCCTGTAAATTTTCTTAAAATTTAATTCGACATATTCATCATCTAGGTTTGAGCGCATAAAAATCGAAAACTCATTATCTTTTATTATCATTATCTCTTTTGTAAGCAGCCATGACACTTTCGATCCATCAGTAGCTTTCAACAGAAAGTTGGTTATTTTTTTTTCTAGGTTAGCACTGGACAAATATTCTTCTGTTTTCATTCTGTGAACTTGCGAAAAAAAAACTGAACGGGTCAACAGAAACCCGAAAACCGAATGACAACCAGTCGTACCAAGGGGTATCGTATTACTCAGTTACTGGGTTGTGGAGGTCAGATAGGCAGTCGCTATATGTAAAATACTGGTATTCGGCTGCGGTTAGACTGGAAGCCGATCCCACCATAGTTGGGAAAAGACTAGGCAGATTGATTGATACAGGCGTGATGCAAGAAACAAAGAAGCGAACAATTTATCTTTGTAAGGACGTACTTTCATGAAGATCCTCGAGTCAACGACGACAGTGTAGATCCTGGCGGTCCTGAACGTGGACAGCACGTGCGCGACGAGAATGTACTGCGCGCTAACCTTCAGGTGCAGCAGCACGTATGCCACGGGCAAGCAAGACGCCAGGTCCACGATAAACCAGCGGCTGAGGTAGCGCCTGGAATCACTCATCTCATCATCATTTCAGCCGAAAGACGTCCACTGCTGGACATAGGCCTCCCCCAAGCACCGCCACTTCGACCGATTCTGTGCTTTCTGCATCCAGCGGATTCCTGCAGCCTTCACAAGGTCATCGGTTCATCTTGTGGGAGGCCTTCCAACGCTATGTCTTCATCGCAATCCTCATCTATTTTAATACATATAAATGTGTAACATGGCAGTTTTTTTTCAAACCTCATGTTTCCCGTGGTTCAAATCTTGGAGGAACTTAGTAAAGGTTTTAGCAGGACCGGAGATGTCTATGACGTTGACGATATCGACTACATAGCCATCGTCGCTAACTTGTGGTCTGCGGCAGGGATGTTACGAAGCATCGGTTCCGGTTCCGAAAGGTCGGAACTTCGGATTAATTTTACACCTCCGATTCCGACTTCGGTTCCGATAATTTTGAATCGGAGCTATACCGAAGTTCGAAACGCAGCGATGCACGTGACTAGAGCGCGGATAAACAAGTTTTAACTCGTCGCCAGTGTAATTTTAGTTTATTTTATACACGCTCGCGCTCGAAGTCTCAGTTTATTGTTTTGTTTGCGGATGTTATCGCTAATATTTGACTGATTAAAGAGACTGAAATATTTCAATTGTTTCATAGCACATCTTTCTTCTACTTCCACCTTGGACTCCGGTTCCGATTCTAATCAATCAAATTTAAAACCTTCGATTCCGGTTCCGGTAAAACGACTTCCGTGACATCCCTGGGGCCCAAGTCTGCTATTTTTATAAATTCGTCATTCCTACACTATCCCATTGTCATTTTGCTAAAAGTTCGTAATCTGCTAAATTCATAATGGTAGTTTTTTTTTTTTTTTTTTTTTTTTTTTATTTATACACAGTCTTGATACAGGTTCATGTTTGTTTTGTACCATTAAACCAGAAATGGTTTGTATTGGTACTCACATTCGCCATAATAACACTCCTTAATTACTTAAATGTAACTTGTATTCACTTATTCTATGTTATTCATGTATATTATCCATGCACCCACATTATTTGCTTCTATTATATAAATAAGCAAACAATGTAGGTACATGAACAATAATTTGCACGTAACTTTTTAACCCGTAAACATCCATCAGCAAATACGTGAATCACACACATGTAATGTTTTGAATCTTAGCTGCTTGCTATTGGGCCGCTCATTAGAACACTGGTTCTAGTCAACGCAAAGAAATTCTTATACATGTTGCTTCGCTTTTATTTACATATTTTAGTTAGTGTTTTAATTAAATTTGAAAACTATTTTATTAAACTAGGTTAAATAAGTAGTTATAATAGTATTTTTTGTATTTTTGCTTATAGTTTTTAGGGTTTATTTCGTTTTTAATAGATTTTGGTATTTCATTGTATATTGTGGGTATTAAAAATTTTACCGTTCGCCTGCCATAATAATTTCTAACCTGAGGCTTATTTCTGCTTATTTCTGGTGATACTTCTGGTGATTATTTTATGTGATATAGGTATTTGAATGCTTTTGTTATTAAATTGCTCAATCAAGAGGGCCATGTTAAGTCTAGTCTGAAATGGCAAAATTTTACAATATTTAAATAGTTCAATGACGTTATCTTTATATTGGTGTTTAATTTTTCTGGGTACAATAAGTTTTAAAAGTCTAACTTGTAGTTTGGAAATCCTTTCAGTATATGATTTAAATGTTCGCCCATAACTTGTGATTCCGTATGCTATAATTGATTCCGCCAAAGCTATGTACATGTTGAGCAAGATTTTGAACGGAACTTTAGGTTTCAAAATGTAAAACTTTGCCAGTATAGCTCGCAGCCTGTCACAGACTGAGTCCACGTGAAAAGTCCAGCTAAAACGATTGTCTACGACTAATCCTAGGTAAGTGTGGTGTGTTACTTGATCAATTGCCTCACACCGACATGTACCCGATATAGTGGAGTGAAGACAACTGTGGCTGTGTGCGATTATATTAAAAGAAGTAGTTTGTCTTAGATGGCTAGAGTGGACATGAATGATTTTGGTCTTACTTGCGTTAAGAACCAGTCCAGCATCGTGTGCCCATTTGGAAATTTGAGTAAAATCTTCCTGTAACCATTGAGCTGCTACTTTTACGTCTCTGTGGGTAGCTACGAGGCATGTGTCATCTGCATATTGATAGACGGAACAGTGATTAACCACATGTTCCATGTCGTTGACATATGTCAGATAGTGTAAGGGTCCAAGTACTGATCCTTGGGCTGTTCCTTCAGTGACTTCAATGGCGTCACTGGTTTCATTACAGATCTTTACATTGTATTTACGGTTATTAAGGTAGTCCTCACACCATTTGAGTATTGGTCCTCGAACTCCAGAGTTATCTAATTTTGTCAGCAATGTGTCGTGTCTAAGCGTATCGAACGCCTTGCTGAAGTCAATAAATAATAAGATTACATTATTTTTATCATTAAGAGATTCGTTGACCTCATCCGTGAAATTAGATAACAGTTGCGAGGTGGACTTATTGGGTTGAAAACCATATTGTGTGCTGGACAACACGTCATTTTTTACATAAAAGTCTTGTATCTGATTACAAACATATTTTTCTACTATTTTGTCGATAACAGGTAGAATAGTGATCGGTCTGTAATTTCCATAGTCCGCAAAACTGCCTTTTTTATGTATTGGGCGTACTACACCAGTTTTTAGCACTTCCGGGTAATTTCCTTGCTTGACACTAGAATTGATCAACTTAACAATAACGCCTGTCATCTTGTCACAAATAGATTTTATGTCAATACACCTAATGTTATCTACTCCTGGAGCTTTATTTGTATTAAGGTTTCTAATTAGTTTACTAACACTGTCATTTGTAGCTTTCCTGAAGTACATTGATGTGTTATGGGGAAACATATATTCTGATTCGTTCAGTAGACGACGGTTACATTTGGGCAAGATCTTCTTAACACTATTTCTGAATTCTGTGGCAAAGTTGTCAGCTATTGTTTTTATTTCTACATTATTATTTTTTTTGAAGGCTCTCAAGATGGCTTCATCAACCGACTTTTTGCTGCGACCAGACAACTTATTTAGTATTTGCCATAGCTTTCTCGGATTCATTTTATTATTATTTATTTCTTCCAAATAATGTTTATTTCTAGATTTTTCGATGATTTTATGAGTTCTGTTTCTTATTTTATTATATTCTAATCGCAGTATTTTATTCGTTGAATCATTTTTCCATTTTATAAATAATAGGTCCTTTTTTTTGCACATGTTATTAATTTTATTATTTATCCATGGTTGTTTATTTCTTTTACTGTTATTATTAATTTTTCGGATATATTTTGATTCCTCGTAACATTTATGAAATTGATTTTTTATGTAATCGTAAATTGTGTTTGGACACTCTATATCATCTATTTCGCTCCATTTTATGTTGTTAAGTAAAGATTTAATTTTAATATTATCAATTTGTTGTATTGTTTTTGTATCAACCTGTATTCGCGTTGGGTCAAGGCCTACGCACGACAGTATTAGCATGCGGTGATCAGCCATTACAGTACCGAGTGCGGCCGAGTACAGATCTAACGAGCGCGTTCTTATAAAAATGTGATCTATACAGCTACGTGTAGTGTTATTTCCGCGTGTTTCAATTCTTGTGTAGTCAGATATCGCGCTCGTTAGACCACACTCGGACATGCTACTTACGTAGTATTCTCGAATATTGTCGTATGTCTTTAGGTCTATGTTTACGTCTCCTACCAAATAAGTGTCGTATGATTTAATAGAAGAATTGGATAAGATACTGCTTATTTCCTTTACGAATAGATGTTTACTCTCGCTCGGTGGTCTATAAATTGCACAGATATATGCGTGGTAGTTGTGAGGTGTAGTGATTTGACCAAAAATACATTCACAGTGTATTAACGTGTGATTCATTGGTGTGAATACGTAGCCATCTCTGGCATAAATTATTATTCCACCGCCTTTTCTGTTTTTACGCAACTTACTGTGCATTTCATAGCCATCGATGTTATACATATGAACAGTGTTTTCATTTATATTAACTTCTGTTAAAATTAAGACATCTATAGTTACGTTGGATGAGCTGATTAATTGTGTTACACTACTAAAATTTTTAATTATGGATCTAATATTTGTGTGAACAATATTCAGATTAATTTTACAAATGGAAGGTATAAGCTTACTAAAATCATTAATGTTTGCACAGTCTAATATTTCTTGGTGATCGGGCGAGAGATCCGGGATAACTTATTTTAAAACTATTACCGATACAGACAGACAGATCATTGGTCGGTCCATGGTCTCGTAATAGAATTGTGTTATAATGGCATTGTAGTAGGTACAATACGACCAATGATATCGCCTAAGCCAGTCATTCATTTGTCATTATGTACGAGATTAGCAATAAGCGCCATTTCTTTCAATGGAGTGTCAGTGGCTGACCATTGGAAAGTCATAGGTAATGACGCCATTATATTAGTAGATTACCAAACTTGTCAAAATCAACAATTATGAAATCAATGATAGACCATTCTGACACTATTGTAATAGCAGTCTTGAGGCCCAGGTCTGTAGTCATTAGCCTAGATAAATTTTGCAAAAGTCTTACCAGAAGATAGATTTCCTGCTCATAACAACATAAGAATGCTTTATTACAACGTATCCCGTATTGAATTTGATGCCGACGTCGACCAGGCAGATTGCGTAGAGACCCAACAACACGCGGTCCAACGCGTGGATTTTCAGATTGTCCATCGGCTGGATGATGAAGAACAGGCGGAAAGTCGACAGGCACATGTGACAGATATTCACTATTACCATGATAGACGTCCAGATCAGACTGCAAAAATACGAATAGGCACAGATTACTAAATAGTTACTACGTAACAGATACTTCACTCAGTAGAAAATTTCCAATACCTACTGCTATAATAGCCTACTCCGTCGCGTCAGCAACCGCTGCATGCTAAAATGTGCCTAAATGCTCAAGCGTACAGTTGTGATTGCTTCGCACCGCGCGATCCCACAGCAATCGCAGGGCTGCCTCTTCGATAAAATTAAATTAACATAACTATTTGTGTCTATTTGATTGAGAACTGTGAATATGTTCGGTAGTTTAAAATTGTATCGTATAAAGGTAAAATATGTTTTTAATAAATTGGTGCTGACTGTGCAAATACATCTAAAACATAATTATAGAGGTCAGTGTGTAGGTAAAATAAAAAAAATCTTTAAAAGCTACATGTGTTTTATTTTTATATAATTTTTATAAATTTCTTACCCTTTCTAAATTCTCGGTTATTAAATTTTAATGTAGAAAAAATCCTGAATCTAATAAAAAGTTTTATTAAATATTGTTTTGGGAAACAAGGGCAGGGAGAATCAAAATGTATGTCATTTAAAATTTCATAAAGAGTACTGCCCGGCCTTTGTTTCATATTTTTTTCAAAATTATTAATAAATATAGTCTCGAGTTCTCTTACATAATTATGAAACGCATCTGTTGACACTTTTAACTTTCCGTAAAAAGACGATGTTTTATTGAATGCTTTAAAATGGATAAACAGTCTATTCGTAGATTAGATTCGTAGATAGTCTAACGATTAAAATTGAACAACATGCGTGCGCTTCGCTTGCGAAAACCGCACGGAATAAGGTCCGCAAACGGCCCGAGACCGCTCGGCCGGGCGGTAGGTAATTATAGCGCGCAAGTACATGGAGTGACGGAGGCCTGGACTAAGTATAATTGAGTAATTTATAATTTCTATAATTTTCTTTATTTACACTTAAAAGTAACAAATATCTGTGTAGCCCTGGCTTTTGTATTAGGAGTTCCCGTATCACAAGAGCCACAGGGCTACACAGATACTAAATTCTCCATTTTTTTGGCCCAGAATAAGGAATGCAGAGATTTACGTCAAATAGACCCTTGGATGCGGGCAGCGCGTATTTAGTACGTCGCGACGTACTAAATACGCGCTGCCCGCATCCAAAGGTCTATTTGACGTCGGGATGAAGGAGACATATATAGCAGTGGCTTAATACGAACTGACAAAGACAATGATGCTATCGAGCATAATAATCCTACAAAGATCGACTGAAAGAAGAAAGCAAGAAAATACGTTTATTTGCGGTAAACATGACGCAAAGAAAGAAAAAATACACGAAAATAACAAGTTGAGGAAAATGCGTCACATCCACGCGCTCAGCATAATGCTGCGAGTGCCACCCCATGCGAGACAGAGCCCCAGCACTGGTTTTCAGCGACAGCCGGCGCTGACGTGATGACGTCGACTGCAGCCACTGCTGCTGGGTATAGACCGATTGGCCTCTCTTCGTTGTGCTAATCCCCATGCTCTTGTGTCACTCCCATCCAGGTTCCACCCGCTATAGCAACATTACACGACCACGGCTGCGGTATTTGTTTTTTAAATATCACTGCTGTATGCTGTGGCCACATCATGCGAACTATGCTGGACTATGCATCAAAGACTTGACGTCACACAAATCTTGCATCGCGCAAGCATAGTTATAGCAGAGTATATATACGACCTCCCGACATCAATTTAATTGTCGGGTGTAGCACGATAAAATAGTCACGACCCAGAGGTCAACTACGAGATGCCATTCATATAAAAATCAATCGTCGGGTAGTTGCCCACCAGACATGACGCCCGTCTGGTAGGATGATCCTCCCTTATCCTCCCTTTTCTTTTTTCCCAGTTTAGAGGTATGAGGAACAGGGTGTAAAATTCACTCATCTTCTATAGAAAAGGGGGGATCCTCCGACCAGACCGGTGTCGTGTCTGGTGGGCAACTGCCCAACGATTGATGTCGGAAAGTTTTATGTATGCTGATCGCGCGGTAAAGTCTGTTTGCACGATGCATGCAAACCACGTGATCTTTTTTATTGTTTTTTTATATATTTCCTGTGCGTGTTCCAAAAAAAAAATCTTTTCCTTTTGAAGTAAAATCTTCTTTAGGCGCATTGGGCATTTCTGAGCTGGGACTAAACAATTGATTTCGCGACACTGTTACGACACCAGCTTTTGACCATTAAAAAGACACCAACGCGCGATACATTATTTCCTGCACAGTAAAATTATTCAAGTTTTCACTTCTGTCAGCAGTCCCGGAGTGCCACTGTTTTTTTTTTATTTATCTAGGGAGACCTAGGAGGGTTGTGACAGTTTTTACTTTTGGGGCCATATTTCGCTCAAGAAACATTCCAGTTATGACCCATGTGATTAATTTAGCGGCATTCCTTCTGTTTTCAAAACAATCACCAAAATTAAGTATTATGGTTTCTGAGAAAATCGACAAAATTAAAGACCCCTGTCACAACTCTCCTACTACTGAGGTAAGTTGTAACCGGTACCTACTTTCTTCCTGTTTTTTAGGGTTCCGTAGTAAACAAGGAACCCTTATAGTTTCGTCATGTCCGTCTGTCTGTCTGTCTGTCCGCGGTCTAGCTCCGAGACCCTTAGTACTAGAAAACTGTAATTTGACATAGGTATACATATTAATTACCCCGACAAAGTGGTAAAACAAAATTATGAAAAACATTTTTTTTTAGGGTACCTCTCATACACGTAAAGTGGTGATGTTTATTTTTTTATTTTTTTACCCCATAGTGAGGGGTATCATTAGAAAGGTCCTTTAAAAATATTGCGAATTTGTGAAAACCATTTTTGGATTCAGGGATTCGTTTGCGAAATATTAAGCTTTAAAGTGCTAATTTTTGTTAGAGTCAAGTGTCCCCCCCCCTGCCGGCTAAATGGTTAGTTTTGGGTGTGTGAAAAAAATCACAACAGTAGTTTATATAACGAAATTAAAAGGAAAACTATCACAGCTAAGTAGGCTCTACAGGTTAACGAGTAATAATCGACCAACTTAACTTTGCAGTTGCAAAAACATGTTTCCGTATGGGAGAACATATTTTTCAACTACAAAGTTAAGTTTGTTTTTGGGATAAATTCATCCCAACTACGGAACCCTTCATTGTGCGTGGTCCGACACGCACTTGGCCGGTTTTTAGGGTTCCGTTAAAAAACGGAACCCTTATAGATTCGTCATGTCTGTCTGTCTGTCTGTCTGTCTGTCCGTCCGTATGTCACAGCCACTTTTTTCCGAAACTATAAGAGCTATGCTGTTGAAATTTGGTAAGTAGATGTATTCTGTAAACCGCATTAAGATTTTCACACAAAAATAGAAAAAAAAACAAATAATTTTGGAGTTCCCCATACTTAGAACTGAAACTCAAAATTTTTTTTTTCATCAATCCCATACGTGTGGGGTATCTATGGATAGGTCTTCAAAAATGATATTGAGGTTTCTAACATCATTTTTTTCTAAACTGAATATTTTGTGCGAGAGACACTTCCAAAGTGGTAAAATGTGTGTCCCCCCCTGTAACTTCTAAAATAAGAGAATGATAAAACTAAAAAAAATATATAATGTACATTACTATGTAAACTTCCACCGAAAATTGGTTTGAACGAGATCTAGCAAGTAGTTTTTTTTTAATACGTCATAAATCGTAAACTTATCGTTACTTGCTGCTACGGAACCCTTCATGGGCGAGTACGACTCGCACTTGGCCGCTTTTTCTTTACTATACCTGAACAAGCTAAGTGGGTGTAAGACATTCCCTCCATCGTCGAGCAGCTGTCTCTGTCGCTCGGCGACCACGGCGGAGTAGCTGCGGTAGTGCTTATAGGTCTCCGGGTGATACTTGGTGAGCTGACCTAACTTGCGCAGGTTACGACAGCGTCGCCCGAGGGCAGACGTCGATATGGGCAACATACTGTCAGAACCTTCAAAATTTAATGATTAGTCAAATTAAAGCCCTCTTCTCCTCTCCGTCTTTGCTGTGCTCGACAAGATCCACAATGATCATGTCTTATAAAACCTACCACCTAAGTTCACATTGTAGAATGCAATAAATATATTGAGTACTGATGAGCCGGATTTGCAGACGTGTTTGGATGATTCACGGGCTGCGGAAAAAGCTGTAAAACAATTTTCTTTTTCGAATGACCAATCACAGCCTCGATCACAATTTGATTATTTGCAAGATGCTTTAAGACATTCAATTGGCCCCTTGATAAAGTAAGCAAAATCAGAAGAATCAGCAGATTGCCTGACAAACTAGCTAACATTGGTAACAGAGCCAGCGGTATTTCGTCAACGTGCCCAAAAGCATACGGGCCCGGGAAATGTTCCTACTCAATAAATACTAGTGGTGAACTGGGAAGCCTCGGATAGCAGAATATTGTAAAAAAAAATAATAACAAATAGAAAAAAAGGATAATACCGAGGTCTAGATCACAAGGGTGTTTCTTGCGCTGCATTTTGAAGTTCTGATCTAGAACATTAAAAATGTATTTGTGGCTGAAGAGTAGAGATCCAGGTAATCAAATAAAACTAGTTTTAAGGAACACTTATTATGAGCAAAAATAATTACTATTTCCCTTAAACATTATTGACTGGCCCTTTGACCCATTACAACTAAAATGACATTCGTTGTCAATTTCATCTTGTTACCAGACTACGGCAAAGCCAAAAGGAAGGTTTATGATTTTAGCAGTCTATGTATTTATGTTTGTTTATATGTATGTTTGTATTTACGTGTGTTCCACCGTAGCACCTAAACTACTGAATCGATTTTGATGAATGAGGTATCAATAGATTCGTATTAGTGGTCCGGGTAAATCATGACATGTTTGGTATCAAAAGAAAGGCCTTGACGAGCACATTACAAATATGTATACGTTTATAATATCATATTTTTAAAGTAAATAAATATGTTTAAACTGTTAAATCTAAGCAAAAGTGATCCTCCGCTACGTACGGCGGGCGCGAGATGATACCAACGCGCAGTTAATCAAATCTTAATATTTTTAATTCCACTAGAAAAACAAGTAGGTACAACGAAATATTTATATTTTGGATTTCTTCGAAGCTCGATATATGGTATTGGCGTCGAAATAAATCGCGCTATGGTTTCGTTCAAAGCACTGTGCACTGCTATTGGAATTTAAAATAATTTAATTACTGACCTATTGTGTTTCTCTTGTTGACGTAACGTTTATCAAGCGTAAACGTGAAAAAATATTAAAAAAAGAATATTGTTTAATAAAAAACTGTATCCCGACTACGCGAAAATAAAAATGATCTAAAAACAACGAAACAAGAATATATTTCAGACATAAATTAAGACATAGGTACAAAAATTGTCAAGGTAAAGCCGTCGTCACATGCCATTATAATTTTGAAGGTGTTCTTGGCACCCACATAGGCATGTGACCACGGCGTTACCTTGACAATTTATATGAATAAAACGCAGAAAACGAATGCAGTATTTTATCAGATTTTTGTAAAACATTAATAATTGCACTTACTGACTTACATAATACGAGTATCTCAACATTTGTATTGTATTGATTTGTAAACATAATATATACATTATTTTATTACATTGTTTTATTACATCATTTATACAATAACTAAGTTATTATCTTTTATCTCCGGAACTGTGTGTTTGCGAACTCTGGACTGAAAGGAGTGGTGTTGAATCCAAAGTTGTTCTCATGATTCGCTATAGGATTCCTGGCACTGGCCTGAAATAAATTAACCATATTATTATGACTCAGTAAGGTCCAGTAGAGCAGTGGTGGCCCAGTGGTAACGGCCGCGACTCACGAGTTTGTAGGTCGTAGGTTCGAACCCCGACAGGCGCTTTACTTTGTGTAAATTATTTCATCACCACTGCTCTCAAAACGGTGAAGGAAAACATCGTGAGGAAACCGGCATGTCCTAGAACCGAAAATTCGAAGACATGTGACATCTACCAACCCGCACTGGGCCCGCGTGGTGGATTACGGCCCACTCCCTCTCACAGAGAGGAGGCCGCAGTCCCAGCAGTGGGAACATTATAGGCTGATGATGATGATGATGATGAAGGTCCAGTTAATGTCAATACGGTCGCCTCTCGATTAAAGCAATGTGTGTAGCAATATCCCGTAATAAATTATACTTTTGGCTGCCTCTTAAGGTAACGAAATCGTGGATCTAAGGTAAATTAATATTTAAGGTATAAAGGGTCCCCGAAACGATCAATCAATTGTCAATGTTTTGTGTGTTTATTGGCAATCGCTTTAATTAATTGCATTTTTGTAGACGATCTTTTTGCGCATCAATGTGTATAAATCACGTAAACATTGACAATTGCAATTAATCGTTTCGGGGGTCCCCTCGGAAGAATGCCCAGGGATCGTTATACGTGTGTACGTTTGAAGAAATTGAGGAGATTTAATAAAAAAAAGTAGGTGTTATGAATGCTTACCACTCCAGGGTTTTCAATATCCATGGACCCCCTTATGGACCCCCTCATGGACCTGTCATGTTCAGACGGGAAGTAGTCGTTCCTGAACTGCGGCAGGTCTTCGATGCCAATCAGGTCCGAATCATTTGAAATCTCGCTGCAACGGGAAAATAAAAGGTGAAGCAAATTCTCCATGAAATGCCACCAAGTCACAGTGCGTAAGGTGATAAGGTCTCACCTGACAGCATCAAAGTCGGGAGCTTTAATGGTTTCGTTCCAGATGGGGTTGGAGCCCTCCACGGCGTGCTTGTTGGTGCCGGGCGCCGCCAGCCCCACGCGGTTGAGGCCCGAGTCCACCGAGCTGTACTTTGTCATCGATAGGGCTGCGATACGGCGGTTGAGCCTGTGGATAGCAAGCATTTGAAGTTTACTTCAGAGGTGAAAATGATTATCCTAAACGAGCAATATTTGTATATTTGTTTGTATACAGGATAAGTTTTTATGCAGTGCGCAAACTTTAACACGTGACTTTACTTATCATTATGAACAACTTTTCTACGGGACCAAACCTGAAATCGCGAAAAAAAAAATTGCTGTTCCCTACGTTTTGACGAGTTATGCGAACGTACCTAAATGTAGGGAATAGCTGATTTTTTTTTCGCGATTTCAGGTTATATATATAGAGGGTGTTTGGCAGAACGTTGAACATACGAAAATGGTGGATAGGTGGGGTCATCTGCTACTTACTCAGCCCGAATTTATTTGGCCCTGGTCCCCTGCATATTTTTTTTTTAATGCAAGTTGAAAATAAGATTTAAGTATTTTTTACATCTTTCTGTAAGTTTGAGGACTCATAACTTTTTTCTAGCTAACATCTGAATAAAGCAATAATTTTATAAGAATCTGCCAACATTAAAGATTTATAAAAAAACAATAATAGGCAATATTATTGTTTTTTTTTAATTCTTAAATGTGTTTTACCCATTTTTAATAAAAAATACACTTAAAAGTTAAGAAAGTGGTGAAACTAGAAGAAAAAAAAAATCAGGGGGCCAGGGCCAAATAAATTAGAGCTGAGTAAGTAGCAGACGACCCCACCTATCCACCATTTATGTATGTTCAACGTTCTACCAACACCCTTTATGTGTATGGAGACGGGTATGTAACTCTCGTTATTATCAGCGATATTTTAACTACTGTGGGCGTAGTGGGTAGGTTAATGCGCAATAGAAAAACCGTTTGCAGTTCAGATCATTTTATAATTTACTATCAAATGAATCACACTAGCTAAATTATACACACACTGGTGCCGATTCCCTTGTTCACAAACTAAACTAAATTTAAGTTCAGTGCATCTTTTTCTTTCTATTTCATTAAGAGCCTATACAACCTCAGCTCAAATTCACTTTTTATCTCGCTCGCACCATACTGCTCGCGGACTGAGTGAGAACGAGACGGAGTGGGGTGCTAGCGGCTCCGAGGCGCCAATAATTTAGGTAATTGCTTTTTACGGCGAAAATAAAGGTAATTTAAAAAAAATAAAAAACATAGTCGCTGCTTTATAGTTAGTTCAGTTATTATGCAAAGTTTCATGATCTAATTTGAAGTATTTTTTGAATACCAGCGGTTTATTGTTCGGTTTGGAGGTAACTTTGGAATTTTTTTCTATCGAGAAAATTTTATGGAATCGTGTTTTCGTCTAACATAGTACTTAACATTAATCCTTAACTTTAACATATATTTATTTCAAAATTAATGCTGCAGTATTTTCGATATAACGGAGGATCATGTTAAGCCATTTGAGGTAGTATAGGCCCTTAAGAAAAGGACAGAAGATAAATTTTAGTTTAATCCTGTCAAATTAATCAGCGCCTGTCACTCTCCATACAAGTTTAGACGTGATTAAAAACTTGCCGACTAAAATTACGTCAATTTACGTCAAGCGCTGATTAATTTGACAGGACTAAACTAAAATTTATCTTCTGTCCTTTTCTTAATGAAATAGAAAGAAAAAGATGCACTGAACTTAAATTTAGTTTAGTTTGTGCACAAGAGAATCGGCACCACTGGGTGCGACGGCGTTTATTAAAATCACCAATTAACAAAATGATCACAAATTACAACTAACACAATAACTGAGCACCACGAATCGAGAACAGTTCCGCGACGTCTAAACTCCGATGCAATCAGAGGCTCAAATCGCCCCTCGCCGTGGCCTAAAACATCACGACTCTGTAGAAGTGCGCTTAGTGTGGGTAGATCATGTAATATCGTCAGTGCGGTGGCGCGCTTGCAATTCGTTTCGTGTCCATACTAATGAACGGATCCGACAAATACATATATACTACAGGATAAAACTTATCCTGTATATATTTGTACTCACGTTCTCGAAATCGGCTCTGACGATTTCGATAAAAGTTGCAGTACAGGGGTTTACGGGGGCGAAAAATCGATCTAGCTAAATCTTATATCTGGGAAAATACGTTTTCTCTATTTTCACAGCCTCAGGAATGTGATACAACGTTGGTATACCTGGACGATATATGTTTATTTCTATTTTCACCCGAGCAGAGCTCGGTCGACCAGGTACTGAGATATAAATGAAAGCTGAATTTTAACTAAAATTTTCGTCTAAGAATTATTAAGGTTCAGTGTAATGAATATGATAGTAGTTTTTTAAATTTCTAGCAATAGATTGCGATTTCAATTCAAGGTCAAGAAGGCAGTGGAGTTGATGATGGTGATCGGGTACAAATCAAAATCCAAGATGGCGGTTATTTATTCGTCATTTGCACGGTGTTTTAGTGCGTAGCCGAAATTGAGACTAACGCCGCCATCTTAGTTTTTTAACACATTTCAAATACCTCATCATCAGCCTATAAATGTTCCCACTGCTGGGACACAGGCCTCCTCTCTGTGAGAGGGAGTGGGCCGTAATCCACCACGCGGGCCCAGTGCGGGTTGGTAGATGTCACATGTCTTCGAATTTTCGGTTCTAGGACATGCCGGTTTCCTCACGATGTTTTCCTTCACCGTTTTGAGAGCAGTGGTGATGAAATAATTTACACAAAGTAAAGCGCCTGCCTGGGTTCGAACCTACGACCTACAACTCGTAAGTCGCGGTCGTTACCACTGGGCCAACACTGCTGTGCTTTCAAATACCTATCACTGCACAAAACAAATAAACTAACGTTTACTAACAACGCCCCCTATTAACGTCATTCGAGCGCCAAAAGCTCCTTGCAGCAGTGGAGGTACTCACGCGCGGTTCCTGATGATGAAGGTGATGACGAGCACGAGGCACAGCAGCGCGAGCAGGCCGGCCAGCCCCGCCAGGATGTACACCGCCAGCGCGTGCTCGCCGCCGGCCAGCACGGGCGCGGCGCCCGCCTGCACGTCGCTGAGCTCCAGCAGCTCCAGCAGGAGGGTCGACTGGATCATGCGCAGCCGCTGCGTGTCGTCGCGCAGTCTGAACACACCACGCGGTTAGTTAAGGGGGATGCTGTAAGGTGGCCCGAACTGCTTCGCGACCGTAACAAATATAATCAGCAACACAACGACCACAAATGTCATGTTTTTATGAAATTGTCATTCGGTATGGTAAATTGAAAGTTGTATTGATGAGTTTAATTATAGTAGGTACGGTCGCGAATCCTATTTTGATCAGCATATAACCTAATACTGACCTGCAAATTGCAAAAACGTAAGAAAATTTTGTATTTTGCAGTTAGATTTGAACATAATAGAAGACGAAGAGCTGCCCTAAGCAAAGCAGAAAAATGTTGGCTATATGCGGCGACGGACAACGTAACAAAAGAAAAAAAAAAGAAAAAAAATCGACACCGTGGTAATCAATGCGTTGATGTCTTTTACTTCAAGGTGTCGGTAAATTGCGTTACATTGGTGCCGATTCCCTTGTTCACAAACTAAACTAAATTTAAGTTCAGTGCATCTTTTTCTTTCTATTTCATTAAGAAAAGGACAGACTATAAATTTTAGTTTAGTCCTGTCAAATTAATCGGCGTTTGACGTAAATTGACGTAATTTTAGTAGGCAAGTTTTTAATCACGTCTAAACTTGTATGGAGAGTGACAGGCGATGATTAATTTGACAGGACTAAACTAAAATTTATCTTCTGTCCTTTTCTTAATGAAATAGAAAGAAAAAGATACACTGAACTTAAATTTAGTTTAGTTTGTGAACAAGGGAATCGGCACCAGTGTCGCGAAATCAATGGTTTAGCTCAAAAATGCCCAACCCACCTAAAGAAGTTTTCATTTCAATTAAAATTCTAGAATTCCAATTTTCTTTTAATTGTTTGTTTCGTGTGCCAATATTGATATTTATTAGTGTAACGAGGGTGTGTGTGTGAGTGGAAGTGTGTGTGGGTGGAAAGTTGTGTGTGTGGGAGGTTGTGTGTGAGAAGTTATGATGTGCGACTCACTCGGTGATATCTTCAGCGGGGACGGGCAAGTCGTCTCGTATGAAGTGCGCCCTGATTTCCGTCGTAGTTTCGCTGGCGATGCCGTTGGAGTCGGTGGCGGGCAGAACCTGGTCTATGTTGCAGGTCATTTCGAACCCATTAGAGAACGTTTGGGCTATCTGGGGAACAGTACAGGACATTTTATTATCAATGATATTCTAATTAGACTAGTTTATGTATCTTGATGACATTAACTGCTTGTAAATTAACATGTCCTATCTAAAAGAGCCGGGTGATCTGTAACACAGGACCTTCCTACCTCAGACACCTTTCTCTATTTAAGATTGTGCATCTTATAAACCAGTGTCTGAAATTTGCAGTTGAGATAGATAAAGATGTATGATTATGATTAAAATTAGTTTAGGGTAGGTACAAAGTTCGCGTTTCTAAATAAAGATCGAGCGTTGCATACATCATAGTTACGTAAAAGCATATATTTTTTTATACACATCACTTCGCTAATTAAAAAAACGTTACAATTATTGGCATACTCACAAAGTCCCTGTGAGTGTTGACTAAGTCCAGTTCGTTGAAGAACAAGAAGTACACTCTGTTGCGTGACGAGATCACGTACACCTTCACTGCAGAGCGGCCCGTCGCTCCATCTGCATTAGACCATACTTTTACTACAGCGCTACAAGGTTATTTTAGCGCGTGGCCATAATTTGAACAAATCGCCGCCATCTTGTTTTTGAGTACAGACGCCAGCACATCAAGCTACTACAATCTGTCAAATTTATTGAATAGATTTTCAACTTTATCGCCGATGTCTAAGGTTCAAAGTTGATTGGGAAAATTTGACAGTTTCGGGTAGCTTGATGTGCTTTTTTTTTTTTTTTTGGGGTGGGAAATTATCAAATAACTTCTCCCGCTCTGGGCGGAGCGGGAGGGCGTGTCAGACTCTTACTGACTAAAACCCACCCGTGTTCCTTCGGTTGCCCTGTTGCCGGGGGCCACGATTTCCCGATCGGTTTTCTTCGAACCCCCGGCAAGCATCGGCCCTAGCGGACCCCGTCAATTCTGCTGACATATCTTTGAGGCGCGCGTGGAACACAACGCGCCGTCGACCCGGGCCTGGTCCTTATCGGACGGCGAGCTACCCATTGCTCACCGCCCGCAAGCCCGCGCCTACGGTGGCCGGAAATCGGCTCGCGATTCCCGCCCCGGGCGTCTCCTCCTGCGGCGGTTAGGGGCGTGAGGGCGTGAAATTTGCCTCTCCCTAGCTTGATGTGCTGGCGTCTGTACATTTCAAGTGACATTTCACAAAACACAATGACAATCAACTAAGCCAATCCAATAAGCCAGTAAAATTAAAAGGCAAAATGGTTTGAGGACATCCAGTGGACTGTCTCTATTTAAACGAGGCTATTTATTGGATTAGCTTAGTTGATTGTTTCGGGGACTGGCCTCGTCTAAATGGTCCATTAGACTGATTGAATTATAAGAACGAGATACTAAGGTTGTTCACTATAACTTGTCCCTTGCCGTCATGTTGGCACCATTGCTTGTCAAGCTTAATTTCAACACTAATAGAGTTCAAAATGGCGACTTGCAGGGCAGTGTTCTCGGGGATTGGCCCCGTCTAAGTGGTCCAATAAGGACCATTTAGACGGGGCCAATCCCCGAGACAATCTACTAAGCCAATCCATTAATTTGCTTCATCAATGGCTTGGAGACAATCCAATGAAGTGGACTGTCTCTAATATTTACACGATGCTATTACTGGATTGGCCCCGTCTAAATGGTCCATAAAGTCAGTCTTCATTCGAAAGTGACCAAAGAGAGTATTATGTGCATGAAAAGAGACTTCATGTTCAGGCTAATTCTTTACTACGGCATCAGCTCTTCGGATCTTCCCAAAAAAGGAGTGAAATATTTGTGCTGTGACTTACTTTCGGAGATTTTACCACCTAACTTTCTTACCCAACTAACTATTACTAGACCTGGGGGCCTACCACCAGTTCATAAAGCAGTAATATTTTAATATTACTTCAGTGTGGGAAAGAGATGAAGCTCTACAGGACGCTCCAGCTCCATCTCTTTCTCCCACTGAAGTAATATTAAAATACTGCTTATGAGCTGGTGGTAGGCCCCCTGTCCTCTTATAATAATATGTTATCTCACTTGTATCAGTAGCCACGACATCAAACTCGAACATGCCATGCATAGAGGCAGTAGGCTGGATTCTCAGCGTCAGCAGTCCGGTCTGCGGGTGTAGCTCGAAGGCGTTCTCCTGGACGTTTTCTAGCGACGGGTCCACGATCATGGACTCCTGGTCTATCGAGTAGGTGACAGTTAGGCCTTCCGTGTGCGATGCCTGTAAATGTCGATATAATTTTATCGGGTGTCTCCCGGCGTAGGAGAAAGGATGGCATTTCAATCAGATGACTATCCGATCGCAATGTCATACTTTCTTTCATTGTCATCTTTTCGTTCAGTAAGGCCGCATTCCGAGTTACGATAAAAGTGATAATATCGCGAACCCGATCAAATTTAATAGTCACAAAATATGTGTTAATGAGTAATAATTGTGACTTTGGTCGGATTCGCGATATTTTCACTTTTGGCGTAACTCGGAATGCGGCCTACAATAACGCGTTTAGGATGCTGGTGGGGCTGCCCCGCTTCTGTCTTCCGTCGGGGATGTTCGCGGATGCGCATGTAGATTGTTTCTACACAACCACGCGCAAAAGGTGCGGTGCCATGGTGCGCAGGATGTGGAGGAGCTCCAACAGTATCCTAAGCATGACCTCAAGTCGTCTAGACTGTGTTTTCGTGGGTCGCTGTTGTGTCATCTCACATGGGCTAGTCGGAATGCGGCCATAGTAGTGTATCATCGCTGTGACAGCGGTGATACACTACTATGGCCGCATTCCGACTTACGCCAAAAGTGATAATATCGCGAATCCGACCAAAGTCCAAAGTCACATTTAATACTCGATAACCCTTAAATTTTGTGACTATAAAATTTGGTTGGATTCGCGATATTATCACTTTTAGCGTAACTCGGAATGCGGCCTATTTGTGTCAGAATATAGTTTTAAGTGTTGTTGTTTAGTTGTGCGTGTGTTGTTTATGTCATTTGTGAGTCATGATACTTGAATAAAGATAATATATATTCTATTCAAATTAAGGAATATAACTACTCTCTTAAACTCAAAGGATTCATTTCAATTAAACCATTTTTAGACAGTTTTGAATTATCAAGGAGTCAGTCATAAAGGTGCAGTCAGTTGCCATTACAAAGCGTAGTAGGTTCCTATGGAGCAGAACGTGCAAGAAAATTAAAAATATTGTTACAAAATATGCATCATCCATGTTGAAATTATACAAGTAAACCGTTGTATCCTTTTTTCTTTCTGCGGTGAAACTCAATTTTTAACCGACTTCCAAAAAGGAGGAGGTTATAAGTTCGTAGCGTATGTTTGTTTTTTTTTTTTTGTCCGCCGATTTCTCCGTCATTTGTGGACCGATTTTGAAAATTCTTTTTTTGTTCGAAAAAATGTTCTCAAATTGGTCCCATATAAATTTTATTAACTTTGCTTAGGTAGTTTTTGATTTAGCTACAAAATACGTATTTTTTCTCACTTAGTATGTTGATGATATGATAAATTCCTGTCACTGGGAGCAGGTAGTGGTATTCGAATGTGCGTGGGGTAGGTACCACAACTAAAAAGTGAAAAATAAAAACTTTTTACAAAAAAAAAAACAACCGACTTCCAAAAAAAAACACTATAAAGTGAAAAATAACTTTAATTTCGGAAGTCGGTGGCAAAAAACGAAAATACAAAACCCAAGACACCGACTTCTGAAATTAAAGTTATTTTTCACTTTGTAGTGTTTTTTTTTTTGCAAGTCAGTTGTTTTTTTTTTTGTAAAAGTTTTTTGCTTAGATAGGTAATTGCAATCACAAATTTGTCCGCCAAGTTTGGAAATTTCAGCATAATCTCTTAGGTCCTTCTAGTGGTATAGGAGCAAGTAGGTTACGTTTACCGGCTGATGTGATACAAACCTGCACAGTGATCAGTTGCCTGTCCACGTCGTCTGCGGTGGATATCCCGGCTGTGTACAGCGGCCTATCGAAGTGCGGCCGCGGATTCGCCTCTCGCACCTAGAACGGGAAGTTAATATTTCCAATTAAGTGTTTTCTCACGTCAATACCATACAACTTTATGATTGGTCGCCATTGGTGCAGCCTCGGAGACGGTGGCATGACTAACAGTGAATAAAAATAATAGTGATCAATACTCGTGTATTATGAGCAGAAGCCTGTGCCCTGCAGTGGCCCACTAAAGGCGCTGCTCCACGGCAGCCCACAAAGTCAAATCATTTATTTCAAATAGGCACTTTTGAACGTCAAAATTTACAAAATAATAAAATTGATTCTAGTCGCCCCTTCCAAAAGGTAGTTTTCGTATGGAGAAGAATGGGCAAGAAACTCTACCGTTACTCTTTTAAAATGTTTTACAATAGTTTGTAATGTACGTACATTAGTTAAATAATTATACAGGGTGGCAGGGACATCAACGCGAAAACTGTTACCATGGATTCAGTACATGATTCTGAACCCCACATGTATGGAACAGCCGATTTAAAAAAAAATAACTGGCGAAAAATTTCAACACAAGGGGGTTCAGAGTCATGTACTCAATCCATGGTAAGAGTTTTCGCGTCGATGTCCCTGCCACCCTGTGGGTGAAGACGATGCACCTAGAATAAAATTACTATACCACGGCTTAGCTTCGCACATGTACAAGATAGCTTCGGTATGTATAAAAATGTAGGCGGGATCGTCTACTGTGACCCACGGCCACGTTAAGTGTGCCTGGCGAACAAATGAACCGCGCAACTAACGTGGGTAACCGGGTAACCTCACCGTGTACAGACGCCAGCACATCAAGCTACCCGAAACTGTCAAATTTTCCCAATCAATTTTGAACCTTATACTTAATAACGATAAAGTTGAAAATCTATTAAATAAATTTGACAGATTGTGGTAGCTTGATGTGCTGGCGTCTGTGCATTCTATGTAGCCTTGAACGGTCGATTTAATAAGTTGGTAAAATACAGCACTACAACAATCTTTTGGCCCTCGAACGACGATGAAACGGCTAGACATTTGTGAATTTGTTTTGCTAAATGTATTGAAAAAACCAGCCAAGTGCAACTCGCACATGAAGGGTTCCGTAAGACCGAACAAAAAACGCCGAATAAAGATATTATAATAGAAGTATTTCCACAATCTGTAAAAAATTCAACTGTCTACCTATTATGGTTCATGAGATACAGCCCGCTGACAGACAGACGGACGGATGGACAGCAGCGGCTTAGAAAAGTTCCTTGTACAGCTAAAGTTACTCACAGTGACGGTGACGGTGAGTATGGAGGCGGGCGGCGCGGAGGTGACGGCGGGCGTGTTGCTGGCCGCCACGAGCAGCGTGTGCGTGTCGGCCACGTCGCGGTTCAGCTCACGCAGCAGGTACAGGACGTTGCCGTCCAGGGCGAAGTGGCCGTCCGCGTTGCCGTCTGTGAAGTTACGAGGTTTATAATTTTATCTGCACCCACGCTATAAAACCTCTATAAAAGTTTCTGGAACAGTTAGCTTATTGGCAACATTATAACAACCAGTGTAATAGTAACCATTACCTCATCCAAACGAGTGTTACAATGTTGTACTAAATTTCATTACGCAACTCGTTTTATCGTTCAAGCGGGGGACAGCAGCACCCGCTGCACGCATGTGTGTGTGATGTGCTGCTGCAGGCGACGTGCATACGTGCAGTTGTACTGAATTTCGTGAGAATTTCTTTATTCATGATCTTGAATTACAAACACCCAATGGTTTCAGAAACTTTTATAGAGGATTCATATGATGGGTGTAGATAAAGTCTTGTATGCAACTGTTATAATTAGGTATTAAAACACTCATATGATACTATTATTGTTCGTGTTTTAATACCCCTTATTATACAACAGTTGCATAAATAACTAATATCCTTCTTATAAGCTATACTTATTTGCTTCTGGATCTAACTTACAGCGAAACTGAATCTTCTCACTAACTTTAGTCGAAAAGCCAATGTGCCATCACACATCGTACTTACCACAGTATAAATATGGACAGTACTGCAACTATACATAGTAAACGTTAGAAACGGCGCACACATACAGACGCGCTCATTGACTATCCTAAGCGATTGTCGCAGTGCTGACAGTTGCGAGTGCCGTGTCGAGACGAGCTGGTGATGGCCGCGATATTTTTTTAAATGAAGCTTATGTAATTATTTCAACAAATAGGCATAGTTTATATTTTTTTCTATTTATTTTGTGGTTCTACTCTTACGCTGTCGCACACCCCTACAAAGACAGAATACATATCTAGATTTTTGTAAACCGATACTTACCTACCTACTTTTTGCTCAATCGCACTCCAACCCCCAAGATAAAAGCCCCGCTTTTTCTTTTTAGCGTGTTGATAAGAAGAAGAATTAGAAGAATAAGAAGCCCTCCTTAGTTTAGGGGTCGACGGTCTAACCAAAACATTGCGATGTACAAACTTAATTGTTTTAAATGTAAGCTTCCTGTCTGCACCTTTGATTTTTTACCACTAAAATTATTTTTTTGTAGTTTTTTTGTTTTTTAATTTAGGACTATTTATACGCTCAGTAGACAGCTATGAGACCTTGTTAAATAAGTATTATTGATTCTGAACACCCTACGTAGAAATTTTTCGTCGGTTATTAAAAAAAAATCTGTTGTTCCATACAGTTTGACCGCGTAGGGAAATAGCCGATTTTTTTTTAATAGCTGACGAAATATTTCAACGCAGGGGCGGGCAGAATCATATACTGAATCCATGGTAACAGTTTTCGCGTGTCTCTGCCACCCTGTATTGGTTGTACGTGTAACGAAATTATTTCAGCTCATTTTATTATGGTTGGTGAAGTGAAAAATAACTGGAGGGCTGGCGAATAATATTTATTTTATAACTCCTTTTCTCCAGATTTTTCTTACTGTTTCTTTTTGTTTTTTTTTTTTTAAGAATCATTTATTTGCAGAAAATACAGGTGTTACCAGATGTAAAAGTTGGTGGTTTAGTACAGTCCATATTTTGCCTGTTTAGGGCATGCAAATTAATTTTACATTAAATACTTAATAAGTACCTATTTATTTTACATTTAACATAAAATTTACCTCGTAGTCTTGTAAATATACAATGTTAAGATGTTTCATACCAAAACTGGACTATAGTTTGGAGAAAGTAGGAAAATAATCTTTATTTCCAAAAAAGGGCATTTAGCAAAGAAATGTACTTACCAATGATGCTGTAGAAGATGTCGTAGCAATCTTTATCACACAAGATGTTCTTTGGGTCTGTTGCGACTACCAGATCATGTCGCTCCGACAAACCTGCTTCTAACTCTGCAAAGATCGAGGGAATTGTCAATGAAAAGTAATCTTAGAAGGGTGAAGTTTTCGGAAAGTGATCGCGGTCAGAAGATGGCGATTGCATCAGGTAACTAACAAGAGGATTTCCCTTTACTAGTTCGTCGGTGTAGGTGGAGAACTAAATAACTGCGACTTTGGTCAAATTGACTTTTCACCATTTTCGTAACACCCAAATCATGCCGCATAAATAAATCGCAATTTTCTCTAAACAAGATTTTTTTTGTTATTTAGTTCTCCACCAGCGCCAGCGAGTTGAACTTATACTGTCACAGGTAAATAGTGGTTTATTCATAGATCAGCAAGGTTTTTAACCAACTTCAAAAAAGGAGGAGGTTCGAACTCTAACTCGAATCACAGTACCCTAATTGCATAACTTATTTTCGTAAACAATTTTGCCTAATTTGTTTCATTTTGACAGTTCAACAACATTCATTGCGTTATTTACGTTGCTGAGCAGATTTTTTTCCGTCTTATGAAGCAATGGATCAGCAATCTGTTTCAAATCGAAACAGATTGTGATTTTGTTGTATTACGCAATTAGGGTACTTTAGTGCTATTCTGTTAAAATCTCACCGTGAATGCTAAGGTGAAGTGAGCTTGAAGTGTCATTCCACCATATGCTAGGGATTGACACTGTTGACAGCTCACTTTCAAGCTCACTTCACCTAAGCGTTCACGATGAGATTTTTACAGAATAGCACTGCAGGTCTCCTATCCCTTCAGAGAATACTAAAGTGACGTATTAAGTGTGTTTATTTTGGTCTTACCAACAATAAAAACTTCATGGGTGCTGGGCGAAAACACGGGGTCTCCTAGTGGCACGAACACCACAGTGACGGTGGTGTCGGTACTCCTGGGGCCGGGCTCGTCGCCGCCGTCCATCGCGCGGATCGTCAACTGTACAACCGATACGTTGTTACTATTTTTAACCGACTTCAAAAAAAAGGAGGAGGTTCTCAATTCATCGGGTTATTTTTTATTTTTTTATGTATGTTCCCCGATTACTCGAAGACGGCTGGACCGATTTGAAAAATTCTTTTTTTGTTCGAAAGGGTATACTTTCAAGTTGGTCCCATTGTCATTTGGTTACGATCTGATGATGGGATCTTGGAGAAATCGAGGGAACTCTTCAAATATTAAAGGCACATCTAGGGTGATTTGGGTATTTTTGATGAGCAGTTGACATAAGGCTATTGTAACTTAGATAAATTACAAACCAACCTACTAAAAAGTGAAAAAAAAAACTTTTTTACCAAAAACACTACCGACTTCCAAACTACAAAGTGAAAAATAACTTTAATTTCGGAAGTCGGTGTCAAAAAACTAAAATACTGATCTGATCCAAAGACACCGACTTCCGAAATTAAAGTTATTTTTCACTTTGTAGTTTGGAAGTCGGTAGTGTTTTTTGTAAAAAAGTTTTTTTTTTATATAACATTCGGCTCGTTACTTATTTCATGGGAATTAAATATAGGCTCTGGTAAAATGTGATTTTACTATAAATACAAGACCTTGAAATTACCTAGCGAAATAAATAAATAAATCTCAATCTGCCTAGCCTTTTCCCAACTATATTGGGGTCAGCTTCCAGTCTAACCGGATGCAGCTGAATACCAGAATTTTACATGGAGCGATTGCCTATCTGACCTCCATAACCCAGTAACTGGATAATCCCTTGGTAAGACTGGTTGTCAGACTTTCGGGCTTCTGACGACCCGTAATGACTGTCAAAGATCCATGAATGCCAGCCGGGACCAACGGCTTAACGTGCTTTCCGAGGCACGAAGAGTCTCAGTTTGGAAAGATGGTCACCCATCCACAGACCAACCCCGGCAAGCGTAGCTTAACCTGATGAATCGAACCGTGCGGCTGTTATTACTTAGCCACGAGCTCCTCTTATAATAAATAAATAAATCAAAAAAAGGAAAAAAAAAAATTGGCGTCAATGACCTTTGGTACTGTAGTTACTTTTTATTTTTTGTAATTTTTAACATATAATATACACAAACATATTTACAACCAATGAGCTCTTGTCTTTATTTTTAAATTTTTCCTGTACATACTTGTACATAATATATGTAGTTACTTGAAATTGATTAGATTTGCGGAGATTCGCTAACTAATTTAATGTGGGCCTTCTGAGAATGAATACAAGGATAATGTTATTTTATTTTCATAGAAGAGGCAACACAAACTAGTTATAACCACTTCTACTAGTACAGTGCTACGACGTAGCTGTATGGAGACACCGCTACGCGAGCTACGGTTTCGTAGCCATGCCGTAGCGGACAATCCGCTACGCCTGAACACACTACGCCCGTAACACTAAAAAGTTCAACTTTTTTTTTTTTTTTTTTTTCAGAAAGCTTACATTCTAATATCTATGAAGGTGAATAATGTAAAATAGCGCTTATAATTGCCATTAAAAAAATTCCATAAATCAAAAATTATGTACCTATAAAAGAGAAAAGAAAAAAAAAAATAATCCTTAACAAATTCTTCTTGAAACAAAACAAAATAAATTCTTCTTTAAAACAAAACATAAAAGGATCTTGGAATTTATAAAAAGTAATTAGTATCTAATAAGTAATCATAACCATCAATCGTACATAACACAGTTTATTTATTGAGCTAAAATAGTAAAAAAACAAAGTGAGCGTTACATGTACTTTAATTATGAACTGCGGTCTTTAATAATTTGTTACTACAAATACAATTTGTTGTTCTTTATTTGTATTTCGTCTTAAGGGGGATGCGCTAAGATAGCCCGCGAAATTGACATTTAAATGATTATTATCCTACTAATATTATAAATGTGAAAGTGTGTGAGGATGGATGGATGTATCTCTTTCACGCAAAAACTGCTAAACCGATTTGGATGAAATTTAGCACACAGATAGTTTATAACTTGGATTAACTGATATATATGAAGCCAGCGCGCGCGACACCTGCGCCGCACGCGGCTACTATCAGTAATAAACTAGTGTTCAAACAAGACGGTTGTTTCCTTTCTCTTCCCGATCTGCATACATATCATTGGCGACGAGGTGTACGAACGAGTACCTACGCGCAGATAAAATGAACGCGTTTCTCGGAAATCTGCCTTCATTTGACCATAAAACCAGCGAATGGCAAATTTTTAAAGGCAAATTGACGCAGTTTTTGAAGATTAACGGCGTTAAGGACGATGTGAAGAGTGGAGTATTACTATGCCATCTCACGGAGGAGACGTATCGTTTGATACTTAACTTAGCCTTCCCAAAGGATTTGGAAACGCTGAGCTTTACAGAACTAGTTGGATTACTCGACAGCCATTTCAAGCCAAAAAAGTGCTCATTTGTGGACAAGGCGAAATTTTTTGGTGCCAGCAGAACAACAGGCGAAACCGTTGGAGAATGGGCGGCGCGATTAAGAGGTTTGGCAACTTATTGCGACTTCGGCACCGCTCTAGAAACGAATCTGAGAGATCGTTTCGTCCTCGGCCTGAGTGCAGGTCCAGAACGCGACAAGTTGTTCGAGCAGAACCCGGCGACGCTCACGTTGTCGCGGGCTATTGAAATGGCGGAGCAGGCAGCGTGTGCCAAGGAGGCCAAGGCCTTGTTACGCGGTAGTTCGGAGGCCATTGCTATCAAGGAGGAACCAGTATACCGCGCGAAGTTCCAGGGTCAAGCTAGCCGTGGACGTGGCGCAGGTGGTGCAGATGCAGCAACCCGCCGCGATACTGATCGTTGCGAGGTTTGCGGCATGAAAAATCATAGTGGTGAAAAGTGTCGTTATAAGGGTTACACGTGTCAAAAGTGCGGTGTAAAGGGCCATTTAAAAAAAGTGTGCGGCAATTCAAAAAACACGCGTGTTTATCATGTCGACTCAAACGAAGGAAGCAGTGGTAACCAGCCCCAGGACAAGGGTTGTGAAGAGTGCCAGAACTTTAACATAAGGTATGCGGCTGATAAGCCTATTGAAATAGAATTAGTTTTAGGTGATCAATTTATTAAAATGGAACTTGATTCAGGATCGGGCAGCACTGTTATTTCGGATAATTTATATTTCAAAATGTTTTCGCGAAATCAGCTACAAAATTGTTATATAAAAATGTGCTTGTACAATGGACATAAAATCTCTCCACTAGGATTTTTCTATACTAGAGCAAAATTTAATAATTTACAAAGAAACATTAAAGTTTTCGTAGTTAAGAATGGAGGTCCTCCATTGTTAGGTAGGGATTTCATGTCCGCCTTTAATTTAATAATTACAACTAACATTAACTCAATAATAAGTAGCGATAATGATGTACTGGAATTGCTTGGAAAATATCCAGATCTATGGCGAGATGAGTTGGGTTCATTTAATAAATTCAAAGTTACCCTACAGTTAAAAGAAAACTCTGTCCCAAAGTTTTTTAAGCCACGAACTGTACCCTTTGCCCTACGAGATAAGGTCGAACAAGAATTAGAGCGGTTAGTAGGTTTAGGTATTTTGGTGTCGATAAACCATGCGAAATACGCCACTCCGATAGTGCCGGTGTTAAAGGAAAACGGTCAAGTCAGAATCGCGGGAGATTATTCGGTAACACTTAATAAAGACCTTGTAATTGAGAAATACCCCTTACCCAGGATTGAAGAGGTTTTTGCTAAGATTGGAGGGGGCGAGTTGTACAGTAAAATTGATCTTAAAAATGCATACAATCAATTTATATTCGAAGAGTCATCACAGAAACTAACAGCAATAAATACTCATAAGGGTTTATACAAATATACCCGTTTAGTTTACGGACTAGCTAACGCGCCCGCTATTTTCCAAAAGTCCATGGAAACACTATTAGCTGGAATTGACGGGGTCAGTGTCTGGCTCGATGACATATGTATTACGGGTCCCGATAGATACGCACACATTAAAAGGCTAACGGAAGTTTTAGGTAGATTAAGCGATGCCGGTCTACGTCTTCAAAAAGACAAGTGCCAATTTTTCAGACAAAGCGTGCTTTACTTAGGCTACGTTATTAGTAAAGAGGGACTAATGACTAGTCCTGAAAAAGTAAAGGCAATATTAAGCGCCCCCGAGCCGACCAACGTTACCGAAGTTAAAAGATTCTTAGGCGTTGTTAATTATTACAGGAATTTTATTCCAAACGCTTCGTCAGTACTCAGTCCTCTCCACGAACTACTACGGAAAGATGTGCCGTGGGAGTGGGGAGATAGGCAGCGGCAAGCTATGGTGGCAGTGCGCCGTGAATTAGCCTCGGAGCGCGTACTGGCGCACTTCGAGCCGACGGCGCAGCTCGTGCTCACCGTGGACGCGGGCCCAAGCGGGCTCGGCGCCGTGCTCTCGCAGCGCGGGCACGATGACGCTCATGAGCGACCGCTCGCGTATGCATCTCGCTCGCTTACCGCTAGCGAGCGAAACTATAGTCAGATACAGAAGGAGGCGACCGCTATCATATTTGGTGTGAAAAAGTTCCATCAGTATCTGTACGGTCGCAGTGAGCCTTTCATTTTAAAAACCGATCATAGGCCTTTAGTTTCTATTTTTAATAACAAGACGGGTATACCGGTAACGACAGCACTAAGACTGCAGAGATATGCTATTACATTATCGGCTTATAATTATGTAGTACATTATGTACCCGGTGATAATAATTTAGTAGCAGATTATTTTTCCCGCGCACCTTTAAAATGCACAAACAAGTCGGAAGAGACAGATAATAGTGTAGATGTAGATACCTATTACGCGCTCAAGTTTTTGGATGAAGCGTCGCCCGCTATTACAACACGCCACATAACGCAGGCAATTGAGAGCGATGCCGTGATCCAAACTGTCATTAGGTACATGCAAAAAGGATGGCCTCGAAAAATTATTTGTAAATCTGTTTTCCCTTATTTTCAGTGCAAGTCCGATTTGCAGTACGAAAAAGGTTGCCTTTTTCGGGGTCATAGAATAGTCATTCCGTCTATACTAAGAGATAAAATGCTACGTGAATTGCACGATACTCATTTAGGCATAATCAAAACGAAAAGTAATGCACGAAGTAGGATGTGGTGGCCCGGCATCGACGGCGACATTGAGCGGTGGATAGGGTCCTGTGGCACGTGCGCGAGCGTGCGACCCGCGCCCCCGCGCGACCCCCCCGCGCCTTGGCCCGCTGCCGCCGCCGCCTGGCAGCGCGTGCACATTGATTATATGACGGTAGGGCAGAGGGTATATCTCGTGGTTATAGATTCTTTCAGTAAATGGGTAGAATGTCTACATATGCATAATGGTACATCGACTAAGGCTCTGATAACTAAACTCAAGGGGATATTTTCAACTTTTGGTATACCAAATTTGTTGGTATCAGATAATGACGTCAAGATAAATTCAGACGAGTTCAAGAAGTTTTGTTTTGCTAATGGTATTAAATATATGACGACGCCCATTTATCATCCGCCCAGTAATGGTCAAGCCGAAAATTCGGTAAGAACCTGTAAAAAAATGCTAAAATGTATCTTAAAAGATAATTTACCGCTGTATCAAATCGATGAATTGTTGTTAGGCTATTTGTTTAATTATAGAAATACCGTGCATTGTACCACTGGGGAAACGCCTGCAAAGCTAATGTTTGGTAGAAATCTACGATCGCGTCTCGATTTAGTTGTACCTTCAAGCGAAGCAACGCACGTCGATACTTTGGCGGCGCCCGGGAAAAGACAATTTATGACTGGCGATGTGGTTTGGACCCGATGGTACAGCGCACGAAAAGAAACATGGCAGTTAGGCATAGTAAAAAACAGAATAGGTAATAAAATGTATAAAATTTATATTAATGACTTAGATCATCATTGTATAAGGCATGTAGATCAGTTACTGAAGTATACAGGTAGTAATCAGCCCACAGAGATAAGAGATAATAAGGTGCCAAATCAGCAACAGTCACCCGAAATTTTCGGTACCACCAGTTCAAGTCAAAGTATGGCATCACCAACAGTATTTAGCGAGCAACTGGCTATGAGTTCACCCGTGGCGACTGAAACTAATATCGCATCTGCAGCGCCAAATGCGGAATGTGTCGCAAATGATGGTGATGGAGAGGAATGGGGCGATTGTGAGGCGATTGAGAGTGACGGAGAAGTCGCTGATAATTTAGCATCGTCGCCGTCACCGGCAGTACAGCCCGAGGTACTTGTGCCCGAGGGCAATCAGTCGCAGAGTACGGGGGATGTGAACGTACCGCGCGCATCATCACCCACACTCTCGCGCCAAAAGCGCAATAGAAAGGTGGTAGATTATAAGAAATACTTTTAACGGTTTTGTTATGTCTTCTAATCAATTTTGGTCTTATAATAAGTTTTAAAGAATACATATATTGTCACCAGGTTTCAAAATCTAAGTGTGAAGGAGTGATATATATGAAGCCAGCGCGCGCGACACCTGCGCCGCACGCGGCTACTATCAGTAATAAACTAGTGTTCAAACAAGACGGTTGTTTCCTTTTTCTTCCCGATCTGCATACATATCATTAACACATAAAATATTTCTTATCCCGATATTCCCACGGGATCGAGACTTCTGCGGGTGAAACCGCGGGGCGCTGCTAGTAATTCTATAAATAAATGATTGATACGGCCGCGGATCATATTTAGACTAACATGCAACCTGATACTGACTTGCAAATTGCAAAAAAGTTTAGAAAAACCGCGGGGCGCTGCTAGTAATTCTATAAATAAATGATTGATACGGCCGCGGATCATATTTAGACTAACATGCAACCTGATACTGACTTGCAAATTGCAAAAAAGTTTAGAAAAACCGCGGGGCGCTGCTAGTAATTCTATAAATAAATGATTGATACGGCCGCGGATCATATTTAGACTAACATGCAACCTGATACTGACTTGCAAATTGCAAAAAAGTTTAGAAAAACCGCGGGGCGCTGCTAGTAATTCTATAAATAAATGATTGATACGGCCGCGGATCATATTTAGACTAACATGCAACCTGATACTGACTTGCAAATTGCAAAAAAGTTTAGAAAATTTGCTTTTCGAGGGCTACCCTGACACTTTCGCCTTATGTGCTGGGATCAACTGACTGATCAACATCTAAGTGAGAGGGAAGAATAATGAAACTAGCTGCGCTGCGTGAGAAGAAGGTATACGATCGTTAGTTTGTTGACATGAGTGAAATGTTTAAGTATACTAGCTGTTGCCCGCGTCTTCGTCTGCGATCTAGAATGAAAAGTAGCCTATGGCCTTCTCCAGGTCATGGTCTACCCATGTGCCAAATTTTATCCGAATCCGTTAAACCGTTTCAGCGTGAAAGCGGATCAAACTAACAAATAAATAAACTCATTTTAGCATTCATAATATTACTAGCGGACGTCACGCGGTTTCACCCGCGTAGTTCCCGTTCCCGTGGGAGTACGGGGATAAAATATAGCCTATGTTACTCGCTGATAATGTAGCTATCCATTGCTGGAAGAATTTTTCAAATCGGTCCAGCAGTTTTTAAGTTTATTCGTTACATACAAACATACAAATCTTTCCTCTTTATAATATTAGTATAGATATAGATTAGATAGAATTGTTTTCTTTCTTCTTCTTCTTTGCGTGTGGTTAGTCACTAATCTGGTGTCAGAGTTTCAAAGCCGCCCATGAGCGTCTGACTTGGCCTCACATGCCGTCGAGAAATATCTCTCGGGCATGCCGGTTTCCTTTCCGTTTTCCATTATGTTGTACTAATATAAATAGTATCATTAACAAAATGAGTGTTGATGAATGTTTGCAAACGTAAATAAAATGTTAATGTTTGCAAAATTTTGTATTTATAGAAACCAGGGATATTACGGAGCCTCGGTTCCGGTTCCAAAAGGTCGAAACTTCCGATTAATTTTACACCTCCGATTCCGATTTCGGTTCCGATAATTTTGAATCGGAGTTATACCGAAGTTCGAAACGCAGCGATGCACGTGACTAGAGTTCGTACAAACAAGTTTTAACTCGTCGCCAGTGTAATTTTAGTTTATTTTATACACGCTCGAGCTCGAATTTTCAGTTTATTGTTTTGTTTGTGGATGTTATCGCTAATATTTGACTGATTAAAGAGACTGAATTGTGCCCAGGTGATGGCAATAGACTGGCCGCCTATTACATGGGACTTAAACATAACTGGTGAAATGTGGGTGTACCTGCTACATGTACACCTCTGCCCAACCCTTCGGGGAAACAAGGCGTGATGTTATGTTATAAAGAGACTGAATTATATTTAAATTGTTTCATTAAGCCTTCCTAAACACATCTTTCTTCGACTTCCACCTTCGACACCTGTTCCGGTTCCAACACCTGTTCCGATTCCGGTTCCTATCAAAAGATTTTAAAACTTACGAATCCGATTCCAGTAAAACGACTTCGGTAACATGCCTGGTAGAAACAGTTAATAGCTATTCAACTGACCTCAAACTGTTGCGTGCCTTCAGGTAAGGCTTGCTTCAGGACGAGTGTGCCGGAGTTCTCTCCGTTGTTCCACACGTCGAAGTAATCCGCCGCCTCACCTGAAGATAAAAAGTTTTTACGTAAATAAACAATTTATGTTATTACTGCGGAAGAAGGCTTCGACCAATTATAAAAACTTGTGTGTAAGTGTTATAGGATTATATATCTATACAAATACAAACATACATACATACAAATAAATAAAATTGAATGGCTGTTTGTAATGTCAAAATAACAGCTTTTTACTAAATGTACGAAAGTATACAGGGTTATTGGTTATACGTCGGCAATCCGTTAAGGGGATGTAGGAGAGGTCATTTGCAACCAAATGACCCATGCTCATGCCAATGTCAACAATTTTCGAGTAATTTGACATTTTATATTTTAAAATGAGTGAAATAAAAATATCAAATGACACGAAAATTTTAAACATTTGTATAGGACGGAGTAATTTGGTTGTAAATGACCTCTCCTACATCCCCTTAACGGATTGCCGACGTATAACCAATAACCCCCGTGTTGAAATTTTTCGTTGGTTATTTAAAAAAAAAAACAGCTGTTCCATACATTTTGACCGCACAGGTATTGCACTTTTCTATGAAACAGCTGTTTTTTTTTTAATAACCGACCAATAATTTCAACGCAGTGGGTTCAGAATCATGTACTGAATCCATGGTAACAGTTTTCGCGTCGATGTCCCTGCCACCCTGTATACGGTACTTAAAAAAAGCGGTTGTTCCGGCTAATCTCCGAAACGGCTGGACCGATTTTGACGAAACTTGTACTGGCAGAAAGCTGATGTTATACGGAGCCTCGGACTACTTTTATATTTTAGAAAAGAATTAGATTCTACGCGGGCGAAGCCTCCGGCAGTAGTTAGTCTAGTGAGTAATGTAAGCGAGAGGTCTATCTCTTTAGCCGAACCCCAATGGCAGACCTTACACGACGCAACCGATCACAAACAGTTCATTATAAAGCATAAGTACGAGTGCTGCAGGCTCATTTGTGATTTGAACTTGTAATACGTTACTTTTGAGTAGCATCCTGTACAAGGGGCCTTTTAAAATTGTACGTCAAAAACTTTTTACAAAAAAAAAAAACAACCGACTTAAAAAAAAACATTATTTTTCACTTTTTAGTTGTGGTACCTACCCCACACACATTCGAATACCACTACCTGCTACCAGTGACAGGAACTTATCATATCATCTACATACAAAGTGGGAAAAAAAATACGTACCTAGGTATTTTGTAGCTAACTCAAAAACTACCCAAGCAAAATTAATAAAATATATATGGGACCAATTTGAGAGCATACCATTTCAAACAAAAAAAGAATTTTCAAAATCGGTCCACAAATGACGGAGAAATCGAAAAAAAAACATACGCTACGAACATATAACCTCCTCCTTTTTGGAAGTCGGTTAATAAAACAATAAAGACCATTAATTTTCAATTGTAGTTAAACCTTAGGAATTTTTGTTTAAAATTTAAAACTAATAGACCACTTTCTTACCGTACCGTACCGTATTGTTATCCTCGGAAATAAAATAAGTACCTAGTAAGTAAGAAATATGGATTGATCGCATGTAATGGCTTACCGTCTCCTGCTACTATAGAGAAAGTGACAGTTCCGGCGTGTAAGCCGTCCTCATCGGTGGCAGAGATGGGCTCCAGAGACGCGCCTTCCGCGCCTACTACTGTTAGGACGCCGCTGACCACTGCCCGCTCCTGAGGGCACAATCATTTATTTATCTACACCCATGCTATAAAACCTCTATAAAAGTTTCAGAAGCGGTTAGCTTATTGCCGTCATTAAAACAGCCAGTGTCATAGTAACCATTACCTCATCCCAATGAGTGTTACAATTTTGCACTAAATTCCATTACGCAACTCGTTTCAACGTTCAAGCGGGGGACAGCAGCACCCGCTGCACGCATGTGTGTGTGATGTGCTGCTGCAGGCGACGTGCATACGTGCAGTTGTACTGTATTTCGTGGGAATTTCTTTATTCTTGATCTTGAATTACAAACACCCAATGGTTTCAGAAACTTTTATAGAGGATTCATATCATGGGTGTAGATAAAGTATTGTATGCAACTATTATAATTAGGTATTAAAACACTCATATGATACTATTATCACACTCTTTTAATACCCCTTATTATACAACAGTTGCATAAATAACTATTACACACCAGCACGATGTCAAATTACATGTCATGCAAACCTAACATAAAGAAGACCCAGGCTCTAGCCGGGCAATAATATTGTATTGAATTTTATTATGACTCGCTGGTCAACTAAATAATTGGTATGAAAACTTTTACCATCTGTGATGAATAATTTTCAAAAATTATTCCTTTTGGTAGAGGATCCTAGTGGATTTTTGAGCAAGTATATGCAGGGCGACACGTTGAATACCTGAGTATGTGTGGCATGATGAGAGAACACCAAAAATATAGGTATTTGAAAAATTTCAGATACGAGCCTCGTGGTCAGAGATCTGTAGTGGTATGAGGAACAGGGTGTAAAGTTCACTCATCCACCATAGAAAAGGGAGGATCCTCCGACCAGACCGGAGGTCGATAGTGGGCTGAATCTTGCGATGCTTCACACAGTGCCAGCTGTGGTTCCAGTGCGTCGGAACCGGGTGCCACATAGTTCGCGGTGAGTCGGAACTGTCTGTGGTGATTCCCCAGTGAGTCGGGGTGATTGAGGTGATTCCCCAGTGAGTCGGCGTGATGAGGCTGAGGGTGATGACCAGGAATGCGCGTTCGCTGCATGCTGGCGGTCAGGATACCCGTTGAAGCCGTGGATGCTAGCCGGCTGTGTGAGTCGCCTCACGAAAGCTTGCGGGAGTGATGATAATGATGACGTCATGCCGAAATATTTGCACAAAGGCTGCGTTGACATTCATATTCGGGGTCACCAATTTAGTGGTATGAGGAACAGGGTGTAAAGTTCACTCATCCACCATAGAAAAGGGAGGATCCTCCGGCCAGACGGGTGTCGCAACTGCCCATCGGTTTGAAGTTGAAATCTTGTATCTATGTCGATCGCTCGGTAAACTCTAACTGCGCGATGCATGATTTGTGTGACGTCATGTCTTTGATGTGTAGTTCGTATGTGGCGGTGTAACCGCTACAGATCAACCTTCAGATTTCCAAAATGGACCAAAAATAAAGTGATCTTTAGAGCTTTTGATTTCGTATGATCGTGTGCGGCCTGAACCAGAATAGACAAATCTGATAGAGAAATTGTGGGCTTTCCCTAAATCTGACGACTTTTAAAACTCAGATTTGGACAATTTTTAAAAGAATTTGATGTAAACTAAAACTGCATCAAAACTTTTCAAATATATTTTCGGTGTTCTCTCATCATGCCGCACCTACTCAGCTATCAACTTTTCGCTCTGCATATGCTTGCTTAGAAACCCTCTGGGCTGTACCATTAGCTCACCTTCGTTATACAAGGCACTCGAAATTGTTATGTAATTCAAGTTTTAAAATGTTATACTGCTACAACATTGAATTTCTTACGAATAATCTAAAGAATACTTCAAAAAGAGTTCATTGTTTCGACTTGGATTCGAACCATCGCATCACCGAACGTCGTCATACTCATATCGGCAGTTTGACGAACTAGCCAGCGAGTCCATGTGCATTGCGATGACATTGTTACAAAATCATTGTTCATTCAGTCTTGTCACGGTGACGTATGTGGCCAGCTACCCTCATTCTTATGGCATACCCTTTTAGCGCTTTTACAGGAAATACTTTAAGGCACTTACCCTAGATAGTCTGATGACGGATCCAGGTTTCGGGAACACGAACTCAGGGTCGTGGTAATTGAACGGTCTGACCACTATCTGGTACTTTTCATCTGATCTTAGCTGTGGGTCACCATGGTCGAATGCCTAGAATGAAAGGGTGATGGTGGTAGATCATGATTATTAGGATAAGGATGTTATTATTTTCTAAACAGACTAGCAAAGTCAAAGTCGAATAGTTTATTTCAATTAGGCACAAAAAGGCACTTTTGAACGTCAACATTTACAAAAAATATATTGATTCTAGTCGCCCCTTCCAAAAGGTAGTTTTCGTATGGAGAAGAAGAGGCAAGAAACTCCACCGTTACTCTTTTAAAATGTTTTACAATTTTTTGTATACATAAATTATATAATTATATGTGAAGACGATGCACCTGGAATAAGATTACTATACCACAACAGGTAAAAATAATTAAAAATGAAGCAATGACAGAAAAAATAATTATGTAAGTAATGGATACATGGTGTTCACATATTTATAAGCATTGTAAAAGTAGGTACCTATACGATATTCCTAAAAAAATCACAAGTAATACTAATAAGTCAGTGTGTCATCATCAGCCTATAACGTTCCCACTGCTGGGACACAGGCCTCCTCTCTGTGAGAGGGAGTGGGTCGTAATCCACCACGCGGGCCCAGTGCGGGTTGGTAGATGTCACATGTCATCAAATTTTCGGTTCTAGGACATGCCGGTTTCCTCACGATGTTTTCCTTCACCGTTTTGAGAGCAGTGGTGATGAAATAATTTACACAAAGTAAAGCGCCTGTCTGGGTTCGAACCCACGACCTACAACTCGTAAGTCGCGGCCGTTACCACTGGGCCACCACTGCTCTCAGTGTCAGTGTGTGAGTTCAAGTAATTACAGAATGTAAAATAAATGTTATAATAGTACACAATTAAATTAGCATTGTTGAAAAACAGATGGATGGACTGTGTGGAAGATGATATGGCTGGAAAGGGGGTGATTACCGACATGACGACTGATCGGGAAGTACTTATGGAAGGAAAAAAAAAGTGGTGGCACTCCGGGAGTGCCGACAGAAGTGAAAAGTTGAACAAGATCGCCTTGGTGGAAGAAAAATACTTGTAGAACAGTGGTCCATAACCTTATCTAAATAAATGCACAATCGCGTTTCATCATCATCATTTCAGCCGAAAGACGTCCACTGCTGGACATAGGCCTCCCCCAAGCACCTCCACTTCGACCGATTCTGTGGTTTCCGCATCCAGCGGATTCCTGCAGCCTTCACAAGGTCATCGGTTTATCTTGTGGGAGGCCTTCCAACGCTACGTCTTCCGGTACGCGGTCGCCACTCCAGAACCTTTCGGCCCCATCGACCATCCGTTCTGCGAGCAATGTGCCCTGCCCATTGCCACTTAAGTTTTTATTTTATTTTTTATTTTATTTGTTCGGGAAAATAAACAGCTATACATTAAAATCCCATACCAAGTTATATAAATATACAAAAGTTACAAATGTATAACCTACGACATTTTCCACAACATATCAAAAGCTATATCTAAAAGTGCGCTATTCTAAGCTGGAGAAGTTTGGCAATTCTTCGGGCTATGTCGCGATCGCGCAAAAAAAAAAAACTTCCATAACCTTTAAAGTAAAAATACTTGCATAGAACATTGATCCGTAACATAATATAAATAAAGAGCACAATCGCGTTTACAAAAATGAGGTGTCGGTAACAGTGTCGCGAGTTCAATTGTTTTTTCCCATCTCAAAAATGCCCAACGCGCCTAAAGAAGTTTTCACTTCAAAAACATGTTTCGCTGATCTCAAATAAATTGGGAAAAAAGAAGAAGTCGGTTGTTTTTTTTTTGTAAAAAGTTTTTATTTTTCACTTTTTAGTTGTGATACCTACCCCACACAAATTCGAATACCACTACCTGCTATGTAAATAACAGTGACAGGAAGTTATCATAATATCATCCACATACTAAGTGAGGAAAAAATACGTATTATTGAAGCTAACTCAAAAACTACGCAAGCAAAGTTAATAAAATTTATATGGGACCACCTCTGAAGTATGATCTACCAAAAAAAAAAGAACCATCAAAATCAATTCATAATTCCTGCCGCCAAGCAGCATATGGAATGCTAAGAAGTCATCATCTGCCTAGCCTTTTATCAACTATGTTGGGGTCGGCTTCCAGTCTAACCGGATGCAGCTGAATACCAGTATTTTACATGGAGCGACTAGCATATGGAATGCTAAGAAGTACTAATAAAAAATCCGGAGTCACACGTAATCTATTTGATTTATACCCTAACACGTGTGATTCCGGATTTTTAATTTATTTGTCTGTGATGTATTGTTGAATGAAACCTTTTTAGTTGACTTTTTTGTCGTAGTTGGGTTTCTTTTTTTATTTAAATTATTTTGGGCTTAGAATATATATTTGAAATGTGCTCGTCAAACCCTTTCATTTGATATCCAACGTGACATAGTTAAAATCTTTTTTTTTTAGTTCATAACTTTATGTCCGCTAGCGGGCGCCATATTGATTTGCTGTGACGTCACATAGCCTATAACTAGCGGATGATCAAGACGCTTCCAGCGATACCACATTTGTCAAATTATGACAGGAGTTTAGAAGTTATGAGGTGACATACAAACATACATACATACCGGTCAAAATCATAACACTCCTTTTTGCTTCGCCGTAGTTGGGTAAAAAGCAAAGTAAAAGCTATTTCTCACCTCTATATGAATTTCATAGGTCCCCCAATATCCTTTTAAGTCCATAGTAGTTTTAAGTTCTCCAGTCTGGTCTATGCCAAATTCTTTCTCTATGGTTATGATTTCGAACAGTTTCGGTAGTTCGATGTCTCTCTCTGTGGTGAGGCCAAGGACTGCGTATGCGACCAGAGAGTTTGGTGTGCCTGGCTCGTCCCGATCCGGTGCGAAGATTTCAGGTTCTAAAGGGGTGCCCTGAAAGGATTATGTTTTTTATATCTTATTCTTATTAAATAGTATTTTTTCAAGATTACCTACTCAACAGGATGGCGTACTGGTGTTTGCGTAAAAAACCGGCCAAGTGCGTGTCAGACCACGCAAAATGAAGGGTTCCCTAATTGAGATGAATTTATTTATCCCAATAACAAACTTATCATTGTAGTTGAAAAACGTGTTCACCCATACATTCCAACTGCAAACGTAAGGTAGTACGCACAATATTGAGAGATTTACCATGTTATTTTAAGACCATAGACTTCTTATAGGTTTTCCCGTAATCTATGAGTAAAGACCCATACTATGTATTTTTTCAACATTTTAGTTTCAGTAGTTTCGGAGGTTAAGGAGGGAATGGTCAATTATCATCAAATTTCTTAAATATCTTTAAAAGCATTTGTTTTAAAATTATATAAAAAATATTTTTAAGATCCTCGCAATAAGCTCTTTCATTTGATATGTCATACGGTACTGTTAGCAGTTTTTTTTTAGTTTTTTTTGTTTGCCCCCCAAAAGTGACCTCTATATTCAAAATTAATTAATTTACGTTACACGTTCGTGTTTGGGTCACAGAAATACATATGTGTACCAAATTTCAACTTAATCGGTCCATTAGATTCGGAGCAAATTGGCTGTGACAGACGGACAGACAGACAGACACACGAGTGATTCTATAAGGGTTCCGTTTTTTCCTTTTGAGGTACGGAACCCTAAAAATGCACAAACCTAGTCTTGCGCCTTGAGGTATTCCATTTTAAATTTGGTTTTCGTAATTAACATTCCTAGCGTATTCAAAGGGACAGGCTTTATTTCGTCAATGTAAAAAAAGTTCTACTTTAGCGAAAAAACAAAAATACTTTTTACATAAACACGCAGATCTCGCGGGATATTCATTGTAATGAAATTATGGATATCTGATTTAATAAATAAATAGTTTTTATAATAAATATTAAACGATAAGATAAGATTTACCTTTGGTAGATTTTCAGAGATGGACCAGGGGGGGAGGTCAGTCGGCAGCTCGGGAGCGTTGTCATTCACGTCCAGCAAAATTACTAGAACTTGTCCTTCGTCCTGGTTTCGGTTGCCGTCTAAAGAAATCAATAAGAAAGAAAAGATAACAATATACATATACCTAACATGTATTTTACAATAGTTCATGAAACAATATGAATTCATAGGAAGCGACCAATTGGAACCGTGCACCTAGCTCCTCCAGGAGAGCAGTAGGGAAACCAGCACAGTGTACAAAAACAGACGCCTCCCGTCATTCCGATTTCGCCGCCGAGGTCCTTTGCGATCGCGACCGTGTCCCCGAGTAAATAATAGTCTCCCCGACCCTTGCTTGATAACGAGGTGCCAGCAGTTGTTGCAGCTGAGCACGTAGCTTTAAATTCCCCGACTAATAATCATGATCAAAAGTTGGATCCAGCCCGTCCCATACTTGATGTCCTCCCTCCGGTTAACGCCCTAAGCCGAGGTTCGTACCCCACAGGGGGTGCCCTTAGCGAGCGTTCACCTAGTTTTAATTAGCATAGTTGAATAACTCCTGACTGGAGGTTTTAAGTGTAGTAGCTTAAGGCACCCACAGGAAAACCCGGTTAAGTAGTCATGATCTCAGAGGTCAACTACGAGATGCCCTACAAAAAAAAAAAACACGAGCAGTTACTAACTGCGTCCCGCGTCATCTCGCGTCATATTATATTTACCTACTCTTATTAATGTTTATGAACCGTGTCTAGTTATAGTAACTTCGTCATTAAATTCAGTGTGTTATACTAAATGAACATTTAGAACTCCAGTATGTGCTCTATACACCGACATGACGAAAGCGTTTGACTATGTGAGTCATAAAATTTTGCTAAAAAAACTGTATGGCTATGGAATACGAGGAAATATTTTGAAACTTTTGGAGTCATACCTGGATAGCAGAACCCAGTGCACAGAAATATCACAACTCTGTCCAAAAAGCAATTTACTAACCATTTACACATCTGAACCAAGAGTTATAAAATACGGGGTACCTCAAGGTAGCGTGCTAGGGCCACTACTTTTTTTAATTTATATCAATGATCTCCCAAAAGTCATATCTCAAAATATGGTACTGTTTGCCGATGACAGTACAGCTGTTGTAAAGTGTACTAATCCTGTCTGTTACGAGAGTGATATTAATGATTGCCTAAGTAAAATTATTAACCGGCTTACTAGCAATAACCTAGTCATTAATTTAAACAAAACAAGAGTAATGTACTTTCATCAAAGGTATGAAAAACCTCCAGTTCACATTGCATATGATAAGTGCAAAATAGAAGATACAAACGAAGCTAAATTTTTAGGTATAAAGATTGATAGTAAACTAACATGGAAACCACATATCGAAGAAATTTGTCTAAAATTAAATAAATCTGCATATGCACTATTTCAGTTGTCAAAAAAGTTAATACACAAACACTTTTAATAGCGTATCACGGATTGGTTGCATCAGTTCTGAGATTTGGTGTTATTTTTTGGGGGCAACCTACTGAAAGAGATACTGTTTTTAAAGCGCAAAAACGATGTATTCGATCCTTGTGTGGCTTAAAAACTACCGCATCTTGTGCACCCCATTTTAAATCTTTAAAATTACTTACTTTGCCAGCTATGTACGTACATCTACGAGACGATTTTGTTTGTTAAAATGAATTTACACCTTTTTACAAAAATTTCCGATGTAAAAAAAACTCCAATGCGTTCTCAATATCAATTGAGCGACATAAAATGTAGAACCACTTTGATGAAAAAGTGCTTTTCTGGAATGGCTTCGAAAATTTATAATAAAATACCCGATAGTATAAAAAATATGCCCCTATCAAAATTTAAGAAAGTCCTCACCTCTCTATTAATAGAAAAATGTTATTATACAGTTCAAGATTTTATGAATGATAATTTTTAATGTTTTTTTAAAATGTATTTTCGGTTTTTTATCATTATTTGTTTTATTTAGTTTTTTAAGTATTTTTAGTTTTGTTTTTTTAATTATTTAATTAAAATTTGTACGCCTTCGCGGCAAAACATAGCGCTCAAATATGTTAACCTAAAATCAATAAGTAAATTATTAAATACCTATGTTTTACAAATAAAGACTGATTCTGATACTGATTAATTTTGTTTACTTATAGAACCTATAACACACCCTAACAAAAGTTCTATAAAGGTAAGCTTGTCCATGGACTATTGATGGTGGACTAAGTCAGTTTTATAACAATTCTGGTGGTATTTATCAGACTACAGTACTAGAGCGATGGAGGTACCGCAGATAAGTAAAACAAGGAATTCGCGCTTAATGAAGAAACGCGTAATTTAGTCAAATTAAGGTAATATCTATTTAGATGTTACCTTATTAAAGTAGGTTTTATTCTCGTATTTTTTAAAAGTAATAACTTCTTTAGGCTTTTATTTTTGAGATGGGAAAAAACAAATGAACTCGCGACACTGTTACCGACACCTCATTTTTATAAACGCGATTGTGCTCTTTATTTATATTACATTACGGATCAATGTATTACGCAAGTATTTTTATTTTAAAGGTTTTGGAAGTTTTTTTTTTGTAAACGCGATTGTGCTCTTTATTTAGATAAGGTTACGGAACAATGTTCTATTTTTCTTTGTTCTACAAGTAACTTATTTTCGTAAACGATTATGACTTTGTTTCATTTTGACAGTTCAACAACATTCATTGCGTTATTTACGCTATTGAGCAGATTTTTTTTTTAACTTATGAAGCAATGGATTAGTAATCTGTTTCAAATCGAAACAAATTGTGATTGATCGTGCATCACGCAATTAGGGTACTGAGAAGTGTAGGTACCTAAGTTTGGACGCAAAAAATATTATGATTTTAGCGAGTTTCCCTTCATTTTATGACGCCTTCCAAATGCTTATCTGAAAATTTAAAACACCGTACCTCCTTCGCCTAAGAAGTTATCGATGATGTTGAAGAAGATCTGGTGGCGCGGCTCCGGGCCGTCCCGGTCCAGCACGTCGGCGCCGGTGTACTCCACGCGCAGCACGCCGGTCACGAGGTCCACTGCGAAGAAGTCGAGTAGGCGCGTGTTGACGGCGTAGTTGATCTGGTAGCTCACGTTGTTGTTCGGCACTGAAAACGTATTAAAAAGAAAAAAAAACTTATTTAGTACAGATTAAAAGGCACACAACATATTCTGCCATCGTTCAACAATTGAAGTCCACTTATTTATATTTTTTTATTGAATTCCGTGGAAAAGATGTTTTTTCCGTTTACCTGACTAAATATATTTTCAAACTCAGGAGATATACTGCGATTTACGTCATGGATGTCCATTTCAAATCGCAGCATTTACGATTTAACGACGAGATACTTTCAGAGGGCCTACCACCAGCTCATAAAGCAGTATTATTTTAATATTACTTGAGTGTGGGAAAGAGATGAAGCTCTACAGGACGTATAGCTCCATCTCTTTCTCCCGGGTATGATTAAGGTCATGCTCGTGAGTAGGCAGATATAACTTTTATATTTGAGCGTTTTTTTAACTGGAACAATAGGAATAAATGCGAATCCAAAAGAGATTCAAGGAAACAGTCTTTGGAGCCATTAGAGTGTTTTTTATGAAAACAATTTGGCATAGGTACACACGGCTACACATCAAGCTATAAATTTCCAGTTTATGCTGATCTCGCATTATATAAGATTTCCATACAATGCGAGGTCAGCTTATACTGGAAATGAACAGCTTGATGTCTAGCCGTGTGTACCAAATTTTTTGGTCAAGTGCGAGTTGTCTTTAAAAATGACTATTTACCGATTTTCTTCAATGCCGTTAGTCATTTTTACTACAATCGCAGTAAAAAAAACGTCTGTATATACAGGGTGGCAGGGACATCATGGGTCATGTAGTGAATCCATGGTAACAGTTTTCGCGTCGATGTCCCTGCCACCCTGTATAGTGGTATAGGTGACTTACGATCTCGGTCGAGGTCGCTGGCAATGAGCTGGACGACCTCGTCGCCAGTGACTGCGTTCTCGTAGATAGACACGTTGAACATGTACTGCTCCGGCGCCAGACGAGGCACCTTGTTGTTCGTGTCGATTATCTGAATCTCTATCTGTCAACACAAATACACTGTTTTAACGATCATCTTTATTTTTGGATACTTCTCCAGTATATGCTGAATATATTTGTTTAGGGAAATTTGGCAGCAACATATGCTTACTTAAGACCAACCACAGAATACTTTAAACTCCTGGGGGCCTACCACTAGCTCATAAAGCAGTATTAACAATATTACTTCGGTGGGAGAAAGAGATGGAGCTATACGTCCTATAGAGCTTCATCTCTTTCCCACATTTCTGTTTGACGTAGGTACAAAACGTAAAGCTCTAGACAGACGGAATGCATTTCAACTGCTATGCACTGCCTCCAGAAAGACCACATGAATATTTAGGTAGTATAAAATACTTATGGTCAATTAAGTGATAGGGTTTCAAAACTTTGTTTCGAAATGCATTAAGGGTAGTTTTTAAAACAATCGATTCATTAAGGGGGAAACGTCAGGGTAGCCCGCGAAATTCCAATTTTTTAAGTTTTTTGCATTTTGCAGATCAATCATGATTACACGAAATCATGACATTTGACACTTTTATTTTCTTCTTAATCACTATTGCTGATTGTAATGATTATAATTGAGTAAAGCCATATTTGTTACAACCGCGAATCTTATTTTAATCAACATAAAACCTGACACTGACCTGCAAACTGCAAAAAACTTAAGAAAATTTGAATTTCGCGGGCTACCCTGACGCTTCCCCCTTAAGACAGATTTTTAACAGAGAAAACCATAAAAAATCAGGTGTTTACAAGTTACATTGCGATGATTTCAATGGTATTTACATAGGTCAAACTGGTCGTAATTTCCTGCTACAGGGACACCTCTGCCCAACCCTTCGGGGAAACAAGGCGTGATGTTATGTTATGTTATAAAAGGAATATATTGCAGTTGTCCAGTAAAATCCCATTTTAACTAGCAATAAGCTCTTTTCCACCGTCGAGGTCGAACAAACAAGATGAACTAAGTTCTCCAGCAACAGATTCAAGACTTACATCGCCCTTAGTGTCATGGTAGGTGGGATCAGGCGGGCACTGCGTCAGGTCTTCCATGGAACATTTGTCGCTGGCTATGACGGTGTAGTACAAGCGGTATCTTGGCGGTTCATCCGCGTCTATGGCCTGGTTCTCCTGCACTGTGATCTGGCCGGTATTGAAGTTAATAGCCACCAGATTTTCTGGAGTGCCTTCTTTTGGTCTAAAAAATATAACAACAGCGTTGATCAATACTAAATACACTAAAAATAATAATATTATATTAAGTATCTTGACCTGGCTCGCGAGGTTATCGACATGTGGGATGTGGATACAGCAATCATTGTGCCGATAGTCGTGACGGCCAATGGCATAATAGCCAAGAGCCTCGACCAACACCTGAGGAGGCTCTCGTTGGGCAGCTGAATCAAGGGCTTGATGCAGAAAGCGATACTTCTGGACACGGCGCGTATTATCAGGAGGTTCCTCTCTCTGGAGCCCTGACCGCCGGTAGCTTGGACCCTGTTCCCGACACCGATGGGCTACTATTTTTCATATTTTTTTGTTGTTTTATAAGAATATTTAAAATGTAAGTAATATGTTTAAAAATGAAATAAAGGAAATAATATTAAATAGAGGTAAAATTTGTTTGTTTGTTTGTATGTAGGGGGTAATCTCCGGAAATACCAGTCGGATTTGAAAAAATCTTTTTGCATTACATAGCCCAATTCTTGAGGAAGGTTTATGGCTATGTAACATAACGCTACGACCGTTAGGAACTGAGCAAAAATTCTGAAAGAATGCTTAGCGAAAACAAAGTAATAGCGCGGGCGATGGGATGCGACGCAGTGAATTGGGGGTGGTGTGACTACGAGTCGGGAGTGGAAATTTCACGCGGACGAAATCGGTGGCAGAAGTTAGTGAGGTATATTAAGCAACTTCTCTAGGTATATCCATAACTTCGAAGTTACTAAGCTCAGATAATTTGACCTAGAATTATCGCTTCTGCGCTGCGCCTACGGGTCAAAGCTTAGAAGCTGTTGGTTTAAGTAACATCTGCCGCATGTCAAACGATCAATGGGCCAAATTGACGACCCAGTGGGTCCCACTTAAAATGGCAGACGTCATCGCGACAGGCCCAGACGGAGATGGCGAGATGAGCTGGACTCCTTTAACAAAGGTACTTGGAAGCTCTGGACAGAGAGAGGTGGAAAGAGAGTAGGGAGGCCTTTGCCCAGCAGTGGGACAATAACGGCCAAGAAAAAAAAATGCTGTTGTCAAACCAGCCGCAGGATTCTTACATGACACATAAATTTGCTGTTTGATTCCAGGTATGATGTTTCTCATTCATCATTCATCATCATCATCATCATTTCCGCCGAAAGACGTCCACTGCTGGACATAGGCCTCCCCCAAGCACCTCCACTTCGACCGATTCTGTGGTTTCCGCATCCAGCGGATTCCTGCGGCCTTCACAAGGTCATCGGTCCATCTTGTGGGAGGCCTTCCAACGCTACGTCTTCCGGTACGTGGTCGCCACTCTAGAACCTTTCGACCCCATCGGCCATCCGTTCTGCCAGCAATGTGCCCTGCCCATTGCCACTTAAGTTTGGCAATTCTTCGGGTTTATGTTTCTCATTGGATACCATAAAATAAACATAGGGTACTCACGTTATAGTATACCGCACTTGGTTGTACAGGGGGCCGTCGATGTCGGTGGCGTACAGAGAGCCTATGACCACTCCGCTGGCAGACATCTCTCGGACGCGGAACTCCTGCGCCAGCTGCCCCTCCCCCCACACCGGCGCGTTGTCGTTCATGTCTATGATCGTGATCGTGAATGTTGCTGGGACAGAGAACATTTAATGATAAAAGGCTTGATTGGCTTACTGCGCTTTTGGGCGATTTACAACAGGACCTTATCAAATGTTTGTAAATGTTGTCAATGTTTTTAATTTTTAATTTGAGTTTTAATTTTGATTGTTTTTAATTTTAATTTTTATTAAATTTTACATTATTTTATTTCAATTCTATTTTAATTTTATTTGTAAATGTGTATGCATGCCTATTCTAATAATAATATGAGTCTATGTTACTCGAAATAAATGATTTGAATTTGAATTTGAAAAATACACATTTTAATGGCTTTAAATATCACGATTAATGGACCTTTGAGTCTTGCTTCTAATACACCTAGTATAGATAGTACAATCCACGACGACTCGCCCCACTCCGCGACTAATGTACTGTAAGCTGAACTCTAGTAAGGCGCGGAGCGGAGTGGGGCGCATCTTCGTGGATTGCACTTTCTATACACACAATAGGCCATAATTAATGTAGGCTCGGGGCGGTGTAGAACAGCCCTGCTCCTGACCACTGTCTAACTATGTAGACACGAACTCCTCATGATGATATTAATATTTTTTTTCGGCTTTCGAGGAGTAATCCTTATTAGGAGTTCAACTGTCGCTATCGAGACACAAAAGAATTTTTATTTATATCGCCTTCTAAAGGCAAATCGAAGCAATATTTGTATATATATACTAGCTGACTCGGCAAATGTTGTTTTGCCATATAAATGTTTGGGGTGGACCACCCTTATCACTTAGGGGTATGAAAAATAGATTACGACCGATTCTCAGACTTACTAAATATGCATATAAAATTTAATAAAAATCAATCAAGCCGTTTCGCAGGAGTATGGCAACTAACATTGTGATACGAGAGTTTTATATGTAAAAGATTTTTTATATTTGTTATCACATTCTCGAAAACAGCTCTAACTATTTCGATAAAAGTTGCAATATAGGGGTTTATGGGAGCAAAAAATCGATCTAGCTAGGTCTCATATCTGTAAAACTTCGTTTTCTCCGTATTTTCACGTGAGCAGAGCTCGGTCGCCTAAATTTTAGAACAAGATGGCTAGCTTAAAATAATGACATGGCGGCATGGAATTAGTAAGTACTTTCCTATACTATTAAATGAGCATTCTCTATTTTTATCCGAGCTGGGCCTCAAGTCTGCTATTACAATAGTGTCAGAATGGTCTATCATTGATCTCATAATTGTTGATTTTGACAAGTTTGGTAATCTACTAATATAATGGCGTCATTATGACTTTCCAATGGTCAGCCACTGACACTCCATTGAAAGAAATGGCACTTATTGGTAATCTCGTACATAATGACAAATGAATGACTGACTTAGGCGGTATCATTGGTCGTATTGTACGACAATGCCATTATAACACAATTCTATACGAGACCATTGACCGACCAGTGATAGACCATTATGAATTTAGCAGACTACGAACTTTTAGTAAAATGACAATGGAATCGTGTTGGAATGACGAATTTATAAAAATAGCAGACTTGGGCCCCAGAGCTCGGTCGCCCAGGTACTAATACCTAAGTGAGAATGTGTCTGATGTTGAATTTGAATTGGTAATGAAGAAAAACAGGTTGTTTCTCGTTATTGGAATCGAGTCTTTCCAGAAAGCTAGTGCGAAGGTTTCGGCTGTCTTTTTTTTAAATAATAAAATAAAAATAGTACTTCTTTACTGACTTTACTGGTACTTACATTCATCATAGTCGTCGCCGATGACAGTGTTGATGTCCCGGACCCTGACGGTAAGGTATAGTACCTCAAACTCCTCATAGTCGATGGTAACTCCCTCCCTGATCTCACGCACCTCCACGCGCCCATAGGCGACGCCGCGTTTATTGTCATCTGGGTAGCGCGTCTTAATTTCTACGCAGCTGGAAATTTTATAATTGTAAATTAATAGATAATAAGAGAATTTTTAAGGAGCAGTATTGGGAAACCAATGCACAAAATAAAAGTGACGCGTTCTTAAACAAAAAAATAATGAATATGATGGTACAGTAAAATATGTTCTTAATGTCCCTCGGCAAACTTCGTGTTTCGTCAGTCGTCGGATTTCTTGATAGAAATCCGACGACTGACGAAACACGAAGACGACGATGACGACGATGATGCCCTTTGCACTTGGTGCAAACCGGACGCTCTCAATCGATTTGAAAGTATATAGAGTTGTTAATACTCTTTTAACTTAATGTAATTTATTTTTAAAAGTAGCAAAGCTGCTAAACTCGCAGGCACGACAGATAGGAAAATAGTTTTACAGCTCTATATAATTTACACAAAAATCAAAACAAAACAACAATAAAGTACTTAGTTCTGAATGCAAAATTATACACGATAAATCTAATAATTGATGGACATAGAAATTAGCATTCGTTTGTATTCGAAAATGCGATGATTCCCGAGGGACATTAAGAAAATAGAAATACTGTACTTGTTTAGTTTAACATTTTTTGCTTTTGTTTTCCTATATAAAGTACCAATTTTCGTAAATTCATATCAAGTAGAGAAGTTCTAAAAACTAAGACACTTACGTAATAAGTTAATAAAAAAAATGTAAAAAAAAGTGGCTTTGAAGTTTTTAGCGGTTACCATCTGTACGTCGCTAATTAACTACAATGATAGTCCAGTTGTGTGATCTAGACTCGACATAAAATAATTACACATAACATAACATCACACCTTGTTTCCCCGAAGGGTTGGGCAGAGGTGTACCTGTAGTAGGTACCATTTCGCCAGTTATATTTAAGTCCCATGTAATAGGGGGCGAGCCTATTGCCATCAACCGGGCACAAATCCAGACTCCTCGGTTAAATAATTATAATTATGATAATAGTGTTCCAGAACGAATTTCGTCCATGGCGACCAATCTCAGCAGAGACCATGTCTTCGGCACGGGAGATATTATAGTGCACAAGTGCGTGCGACACAGCTGCACTATACAGGGTGTGAAAAGACCCGTCACGAAGCCGTCATTAACGCATTCTGTACAATATGTACATTAAACTTTGTAGGAAAATATATTTCTGGGACACAAAATTTATAACATTTAAAACTAGTTTACGTAAAAAAAAAACGTAAAAAGAGTTGGTCAAAGTCAAATAATTTATTTCTATAAACTGCACTTTTGAACTTCAAAATAAAACTTTAAAACTTTGACCTCCAATACCTCTGTAACCAGAAGGTTCCCAGGTATGGTCCAGTACAAAAATAATACATAACATATACAGGGTGTCAGGGACATCGACGCGAAAACTGAAACCATGGATTCAGTACATGATTCTGAACCCCATGCGTTGAAGTTTTTCGTCGGTTATTAAAAAAAATCAGCTGATTCATAGAAAAGTGCAATACCTACGCGGTCAAAATGTATGGAACAGCTGATTTTTTCATTAAATAACCGACGAAAAATTTTAACGCAGGAGGGTTCAGAATCATGTACTGAATCCATGGTTTCAGTTTTCGCGTCGATGTCCCTGCCACCCTGTATTAATGATTAAATTAAGTGACTCTCGGCTTCGTTTAGAGTATTTTTAAACCCGTTGTAGGTAAAAGTATGATTTACATACTTGTGGAACTCAATGGCGGGTGCCTCCCGCCCCTGCTTGGTGGCGTAGGAGGTTTCCCAGATGATCTCGAAGCGCAGCTCAGCCGTGGTGTCCGGGTCCGTGGCGGTCACCTCCTCGGTGATCAAGTAACCGTCCGGCACATTCTCCTCTACATGCGGACTGCCGCGAGGCTGGAGGTACAAATTAATTCAGAAGAGTCTATCACTGTGACGTTAAACCATTAGTAAGTCATTGCAAAGTAACTCTTATCACATTTTAATAAAATATGAATTAGAGTGATTGCTGTGAGCTTGATATAACTTTTAGCAATCATTCAAATTTATACCTTCCTTTACCGAGATAAGAGTTTCATTGCAATGACGTTCTAATGGTTTTATGTCGATCGTGAATGTCCTTAATCTAAGGTCTATAACTTCATTCACACGACCACAGTCTCAGACCAAATTTCTCGTGCACTGCTATATAAACCAATACGTTGCATTTCTGCGACAAAATAATAGCGCGATAAAAAGTCGTAGTGCGCGCTCGCCCTAAAGGCGCTCCCCCGCCGGGAGCATTCGCTTGTAATGTAACGTTGAGATTCGAGCATTACAGTGCGCAACCTGTATTGATACAATTTGTAACTTTCAGGCATAGTTTCTGTCACGGCTCCGGCGCTGCGGATCTCCGGCGGTCCCACGCGAGCTTATGCTCGCCTCGCCCCTCCGCGCCTACGCGGGTTTAAATTACACTCTAGGGGTAGGGCAGACAAGACTACGTGGAGTCGGATTTGTAGCGATTCGTTTCTGTCATAAAATTTTGTAGCACAACATATTGACTTTTTAAGACTATATTTTAATTTTTTATTTGAGGTTAAAAATGTTATTTTAAAGAAATGGCAATATGCCTAATAAAATTATTCCAAATGAAATTCTGCCATCTTCATAGTATGCCAAGTGAAATTGTACCAAATAATTGTCGCTCTAAATAAACGTTATGCTAAACGAAATTATGCGGAATTTTAACTTTGCCAAAAGTAATTAATTACGCCAAATAAAATTCTGCCATCTGAAAAGTATGCCATTGTAAATTCGGACTTATAAAAATTCGGTCAAACAATAATTATATTAAATGATTTTTATGCCTTTAAAATATTCGTTTAAAGAAGATTATGCCAAATGTGTTATGCCAAATGAATTTCGAATATTCTGCCAGATAGAGGGAACCCCAATTTGTAACATGAATGCGAATCTTATCGAATCTTGGATTGTTAAATTACAGGCGAATGCTCCGGTGAGGGATGCAAAAATATTTAGATCACAAAGTGACAGTGCGTGTGTTTTCTAGTCCCATACTCCTTACTTACCAGTCTAAGGGTAGGAGGTGTATTGTTGACGTCTTCCAACTGTATCACCAGCTGAGAAGTAGCGGTGTTGTAAGGGCCATCGCCGAGCGTGTCATCGGCCCGTATCTACAATTAGAATACGAAAAGAATGTAATTATGATTCAGGTTTAATTCAAATACTTGAAGAGTGAAAAGAGTATATTGTATTTTGATAAAACTCAAACTCAAAGCATTTATTTCAATTAAACCATTTACAGGCACGAAGCGGTTAGTTAGTCAGAAAGTTGAAGCTAGTTGTCCATTCCAAAACGTAGATCTCTATGGAGAAGAACGGGCAAGAAACTCCAAGGACACTCTTTTAAATATATTACAAAATCCTGGGTACATTATTCTTGTTGCTTCTATGTATATGTGAGAACAATGTACAGAAAATAATCAAAGCAATTTAAAATATAAGATTAAAAATAAGCCCTGGCAGATAAGAGATGACCAGTCTCAACTGACGGCGCCCGTTCACGAACATGACGCGTGGATCAGCACCATCCAGCTCAACCATTTTGTAAGGAACCGAAAGATCCAACAAGAAACCTTAGGCATACCAGCACAATCATTCCATAATGTAAAAACTTAAAGAAGATTTTGAAGAAGAACTTAAAGTCGTAGATAATGCTTAAACTACAAAATGAAAGATAACAAAGTTGTGGCAAGTCCGGTCTATGAAAAAAATTTAATTTAATATCTACCTGAACAAACAGCTCATTCTGCCTGTGATAATTGAAAGCATCGTCAACAGTGACGAAGATCTCGCCGGTGTATTTATCAATCCTCAGAAAATCAACAGCGTTGCCCATTAGCGAATGCCTAAAAAACAAATTAAGTTTTATTAATTATAAACATTACATTAATGAGAATGAGAGTCTAGTGAGACTTCCTTATAATCTTGAGCGAGAGGTATTGAAAAGAACCGAATTTGTGATCGTAGTATTAGGCAATCAGAACCAGTAGACAGTCAGATAATGACACTGATACCCTTATTCACTGTGTGGATATTTAAAAAGTGGTCATGTCGCTGGCTGAATACATTAGTGGCACAAGTCGAAATTGTGGCAATTTGAGTTAGTAATGAATTCTTGTTCTAAATTAGGTACTTTATTTTATGCATTAAAGACCTGACTCGTTAGTTCATAAACTACCCGATTGGAGGCATAAGTGTCATTAGTGAATAAACGATAACGTTGCGTCTCTTTCATGCAACACCGGCTCATCGTTAATCGGCCGCATGCGCTCGCGGCTATCGCCCGTTTAATGTTATGCAATAATGTCACTTTTGAGTTGTGGCAGTTTTGCACAAATATCGCGGAGTTTTCTAAGTTGTGCTGATAAGTATTCCACGGTAAGTAGTCATTTATTTTGTTTTAAATAAAAATAATCACCATTAATATACAATAACTGTTTTTTACAGACCTCAAGAACAAACCTGATCCTGTACCCTAATTGCGTAACTTATTTTCGTAAACAATTTTGCCTAATTTATTTAATTTTGACAGTTCAACAGCATTCATTGCATTATTTACGTTGTTGAGCAGATTTTCTTTTCCAACTTATGAAGCAATGGATTAGCAATCTGTTTCAAATCGAAACATATTGTGATTGTGTTGTATTACGCAATTAGGGTACAAGTGTAAAAAAATTGTGGTGCTAGAAACACAATTAATAAAAACAAATGTTTCTCCGGACTTAATTATGATTAAATGAAGGCAAGAAGACAATTTTTGTGTCTCAATTGTAGCTCAGATTTTATGTGACTCACTATTGACTGCATCAGATTTTGAGTATTCGCAATATCAACCTGAAAGCTTGGACAAACAATCTAAAAGTGTAATTTCTTTGCAAAACGATAGACCAAGGTTCTTAACCGAGCCATAGAGAGACATATTGCGCTTACCCATCACACCAATAGAAACAAGAAGTTCTGTGATCCTACTATACAGCTCATGGAGGAGAGGCGCGAGATAATCCTACAGTCTTCAGACGATGAACTCAAGTACTGGCAGCTCAATAGACGGATCTCTAAGTTCTTGAAAAGCGACCTAAACCGCTTTGGTGCAGACCGCATTAAGGACGCGATACAGCGGAATAAAGGCTATAAGATCTTTGTAAGAGATATGTCTATTGGGCAGAGCCAGCTTGCGAAACTGAAGACCAAACCTGAGCTAATTTGGTAAACGACCCAAGAGCTGGATTGACCCGACACTGAAGACATCCTGGACGTCAGCTTGTAAAAGATTAAGATGGCTTAGAAGCACCTCAAAAACAATAAGACGCCGGGAGATGATGGAATTACAGCCAAACTCCTAAAGGTCGGCCGGAAAACCCGCTCTGAAACAAACTCCAGAAGCTGTTTGATTTTGTAATACTCAAGGGAAAAACGCCACAGGCATGGAACAGAGGTGATACTTTTCTTAAGAAGGGCGACAGTGCCCTCCTTAAAATTTATAGGCACATCTCACTTCTGAGCCATGTCTACAAGCTGTTTTCAAGAGTCATCACGAACCGTTTAGCGCGCAGGTTTAACGAATTCCAGCCTCCCGAACAAGCCGGATTCCGTAAGGCTTTAGTACCGTAGACCACATACATAAGCTGCCGCGGGTTATACAGAAGACCGAATAGTATAACCTGCCTCTCTGCTTAGCGTTTGTGGACTGCGAGAAATCCTTCGATTCGATCAAGTTATGGGCTGTAATGCAGTCTCTTCAACGGTGCCAGTTCAACTACCGGTACATCGAGGTGCTGAAATGTCTGTAAGAAAACGCCACTATGTCAGTCCGACTCTAGGACCAGAGCTCGAAATCTATCCTTCTGCAGCGAGGTGTGAGACAGGGAGACGTTATCTCTGCGAAACTGTTCACTGGAGGATGTCTTCAAGGTTCTGGATTGGAAAGGGCTAGGCAATCTAGGCATCAACATCAATGGCGAGTACATCACTAACTTTCGCTTTGCCGACAGCAAAGTTGTCATGGCTAAGACTGTGGGGAAGCTTAGTACAATGCTTGATGACTTCAGTAGAGCTTCCGAAAGAGTGGGTCTTAAAATAAACATGGACAAGACAAAGCTCATGTCAAATGCCCATGTAGGTAATACTGATTCTCATGAAGATCGGAGATATACGTCTTCACTCGAAGTGGTGGACAAGTATGTTTACCTAGGACAAACTGTGCAGTTAGGAAGGTCCAACTTCGAGAAAGAGGTCAATCGTCGAATCCAACTCAGCTAGAAAATAGCGAGAAAATATTATAAGAAGTCTCAAGACGGAAAGTCTTTGACCAGTGCGTGTTGCCAGTGATGACCTATGGCACTAAAATGTAGTCGCTCACAATGGGCCTTATTAAAAGACTAAAAGTCACCCAAAGAGCAATGAAGAGGGCTGTGCTTGAAGTTTCTCTACGTGATCGAATCAGAAATGAAGAGATCCGCGGGAGAACCAAGGTAACTGACATAGCCCGAAGAATTGCCAAACTTAAATGGCATTGCTCGCAGAACAGATGGCTGATGGGGCCAAAAAGTTCTGGAGTGGCGACCGCGTACCGGAAGACGTAGCGTCGGAAGGCCTCGCACATGGTGGACTGATGACCTGGTGAAGGCCGCAGGAATCCGCTGGGTGTGGGAAGCACAGAACCGATGAAGTGGCGGTGCTTAGGGGAAGCCTATGTCCAGCAGTGGACGTCTTTCGGCTGAAATGATGATGATGATTCTTAATACGTTTTCTAGGAAATCACAGACTCAAAAGTATGCTAATAAATATTAAGTTACTTAACATTTATGGTAGTTTTATTATGATTTAACAATTCCATTGATGAGCACTTCCAGTTTTTTTTAATACCTATTCTCTTTAGCTAGTTTTACGTGAAAATGTATTGTTATTTTCTTACTTTTATATAATAATTTCTGGCATTAATAAAAAAAGTGAAAAAAAAACAATGCAGTACTGGCACAACTCGGAGTCGCCATCTTCTGAGCCTCATATTAATCAAAATAACAAAAACTAATTCAAAATTATTATAGCCGGCAACTGAAACTATAACGTAGATGTATAAAAACAAAACATGAACTATATATTCCATAAAGTACAGTCAGTAAGAGCTAATTTGTGCGCGCGCACTTGCCTTCGATTACTTATTTATGCGTTTTCTCAAATTGTTGAATTTTGTCTTGTGCCACTATTGAATTCAGCCAGCGATGTGTTGATTATATTGGATACTAACTTCAATACAAAAAAACCGGCCAAGTGCGTGTCGGACCACGCACAATGAAGGGTTCCGTAGTTGGGTTGAATTAATCCCAAAAACAAACTTAACTTTGTAGTTGAAAAATATGTTCTCCCATACGGAATGTATGGGAAAACATGTTTCTTGGTCGATTATTACTCGTTAACCTGTAAAGCCTACTTAGCTGTGATAGTTTTTCTTTTAATTTCGTTATATAAACTACTGTTGTGATTTTTTTCACACACCCAAAACCAACCATTTAGCCGGCAGGGGGGGGGACACTTGACTCTAACAAAAATTAGCACTTTAAAGCTTAATATTTCGCAAACGAATCCCTGAATCCAAAAATAGTTTTCACAAACTCACAATATTTTTGAAGGACCTTTCCAATGATATCCCTCACCATGGGGTAAAAAAATAAAAAAATAAACATCACCACTTTACGTGTATGAGAGGTACCCTAAAAAAAAATGTTTTTCATAATTTTGTTTTACCACTTTGTCAACGTAATTAATATGTATACCTATGCCAAATTACAGCTTTCTAGTACTAAGGGTCTCGGAGCTAGACCGCGGACAAACAGACAGACAGACGGACATGACGAAACTATAAGGGTTCCTTGTTTACTACGGAACCCTAAAAAGATGAGACAGATGTTGACTAACGTATCCTTTTGTCACAAGTAAAGGAAAGATAAACTCCAGCAGAAAAAGATGTAGCGTCCAAACTATATTAACTTACTCGACTTTATCGTCTATGTCCCGGTCTTCAGCCAGGACTGTCGTAACGGAGTAGCCGGCACCCTTGGTCTCGGCGAACGAGACCGTCTGTACGGCATGCTCGAAGATCGGCAGCTCGTCGTTCCAGTTGATCAGGTTTATATTTATCGTTGCGACTCCAAACAATCTATTGTCATCCATATCTATTGCTACCGCCTGCAGAATTTATGCAAAATTATGATTAGATTACTGTCTCGTCTCGAACTGTCCTCGTTGTAGGCAATATTATTCTTCTTCATCGTGCTGCCCTTACATCATATTACTTGGGGTTAGCGCAAAATGTTATGATGGTAATTCTAAATTACTTATATTAAAGAGTAAAGCCTCGTGCAGACTGGCGCGACGCGACAGCACGACACGATTCTAACAAAACAATTTCTACGAAAATGTCACGGTAGGATAATTATTGGTCGCGCTGGTCTGCACGAGCCTTAACGAAGGCATCTACAAGAATAAAAAAAAACCGGCCAAGTGCGTGTCGGACCACGCACAATGAAGGGTTCCGTAGTTGGGATGAATTTGTCCCAAAAACAAACTTAACTTTGTGGTTGAATGGAAATGGAATGTATGGGAAAACATGTTTTTGCGACTGCAAAGTTAAGTTGGTCGATTATTACTCGTTAACTTGTAGAGTCTACTTAGCTGTGATAGTTTTCCTTTTAATTTCGTTAAATAAACTACTGCTGTAATTTTTTTTACACATCCGAAACCAATCATTTAGCTGGCAGGGGGACACTTGACTCTAACAAAAATTAACACTTTAAAGCTTAATATTTCGCAAACGAATCCTTGAAACCAAAAATGGTTTTACAAACTCATAATGTTTTTAAAGGACCTTTCCAATGATACCCCACACAATGGGTTAAAAAAAAAAACATCACCACTTTACGTGTAGGAGAGGTACCCTAAAAAAAAATGTTTTTCATAATTTTGTTTTACCACTTTGTCGGCGTAATTAATATGTATACCTATGCCAAATTACAGCTTTCTAGTACTAAGGGTCTCGGAGCTAGACCGCGGACAGACAGAAAGACAGACGGACATGACGAAACTATAAGGGTTCCTTGTTTACTACGGAACCCTAAAAACATCAAATACATTATTATATTGCAGAAGAACATTTGATGAAATAATCAACATACCCTTAGTTGAATTTTTTGAAACGCAGGTACTTCATAATCCAGCATATGATGGTTCAGAGTGCCCATAATGAAGTACTGGCTCTGGTATCCAACTTCTGGGGCGATGTAGAAGGCCTCATGGGCTCCCTCCGGATATACACTCTCCAAGTGCACTGTGTATTGTGCGTTTGGACCCTAGCGTACAACAAATAAAGTAAGCAATCCAATAATTCAATAGAAACCAGTAGGTAATAACGCAACTTGATTTTTTTTTCTTATGTAAATATTAACATTTTGTTGAAAATGATCGTGAATAAGGTTGTTGTACACTCGTTCTTTTTATTCAACAAAATAGTCTGTTACATCTCTTCTCACTTCTGTTAATTGTGAATTAGTAGGTACAGTAATAATTTAGAAACTTACTAGATCCCGATCGTGAAAACCGAAGTTTTCTAAATTTAGGGTCATCGCAGTCTCCTCCATAATGCTAGTAGTATAAATACCATCTTCGTTTAGAGGCAGTGGTGCCTGGTCATTGACATCGTTGATTATAATGACGATATCGGCTGGTGTCTCGAACGATGAGCTGCCTTCTACATCGTTGTCACCGTACTTGTATGCTATTATGGACAGGTAGAAAACTTCTCTTTGGAGTTCATCTCTGTCTATTGGCCCGACATGAAGCCAAGCACCTTCGTGACCCCCTTCTATAGTTTCAATTTCGAATAAACCCTCGTCTGAAATGCGAAGGACATTATTTTATAAGTAACTTCCACAAAAAAAAGTTTTACCACAAGCGTGTTTTGTTCGCTCGCTCCATATCATATACATACACATACATATGCGAGCAGCGAACTTTGTTGTGCTAATGAAAATAATGTTCTTGATTTCTTACCTCGATCTTCAGTTCGTAGTCGATAGTGTATAGGTTTATTGATCCCCGTGTCACCATCTATAGCCCGTACTCTGAATGATTTTCTGAGCTTCTCATCGAACTGTTGCACGGCAAAGATCTCCACCCAGCGCGGCGGCCTGTGTTCCACGTTCTCTACTTCAACCATCATGGTTACTTCGTGCCTATTTGGAAGGGAGTCCTGAGGATTTTTAAATGTTTTTAATTCCAATTATATTTGCATTAATAAAGACCTTTGTTTTATATTGTATATGGTGTACAATAAATCAAGATATAATTCGATAGATACAAAATCAAATAAGTAAATCAGCAAACAAATCAAACTTTTAAAAATACTCACCCAAGCCGTAACTCTGAATATATGAAGCGGGTTGTCCTCATAATTGAGAGGTTGTTTGACAACCATCACCATTTTCACCTTCATCCATTCGTATGGGATATTCTCTCTGATCAATTCGAAGACTTGTTCGTCTCCTCGATCGCTGTCAATGGTGAAGTACATGACACTTGTACTGATTTCTCCATCAGCGTCGGAGACTTCGTAACTGCAAGTTGTGACGCCAGTCTCGCCAAGTTCCTGGGAGAATACATTTCGGTCAACTTTTACCGCTGTATCATTCGGTTGAGAACTCATATTTGGTTGTTTTATATAGTCTTCAAGTTGAATTGTTTAATTACGAAACAATTCCAATAGGTACATTGTATTATTATGATATTATCATTCATTTTCAATACTTATTATTTACATTTTTTAATATTTTTTATAAAAAATCCAAAAAAGCATTTCAAAATATAAAAATAGTAGCCCATCGGCATCAGGAACAGGGTCCAAGCTGCCGGTGGTCAGGACTCTAGAGAGAGGAACCTCCTCACTATGCGTGCCGTGTCCAGGAGTATCTACTGCTTTCTGAATGAAACCCTTGACTTAGCCGCGCAATGAGGGCCTCCTAAGGTGTTGGTCGAGACTCTGCGCTATTAGGTCACTAACCGTACCAATTATCGGTACATGATTGCAGAGTCCACGTCACACATGTCGAGAACCTTATGTGCTAACTGCTAAGTCAAGATACTTGATTTTCTTATCTTTCTCAGCTTTCAAGAGATTCTCGTCATGAGGGACAGCGATATCAACAATCATTGGACGGCACTCTCGTCAATCTATCACCACAATATCAGGCTTATTAGCTACAGTCCTGTCAGTGATAATAGATCGATCAATGTGGCGTGACCATTCGCGAGAACTGGGTCGGCTATACCTGTAGTATGTATGGTACTTTGGACTCCACAAGGTTGTACTGCGAGGCAAGTTGCTGGCGGATATTCCTAGCCACTAGATTGTGTCTGTGCAAGTACTCGCCGTTAGTAAGACGAGAACAACCGGAAACAATATGTCGGATTGATTCACCGGGACGGTGTCATGCCCGACAGATGTCCACCGAACCGTCCTTGACAATGTATTTTCGATAATTATTCGTCATGATAACTTAATTCATAATCGCACAGACAAAACCTTCGTTTTCGCCGAAGAAATTGCCGAAACGCAGCCAGGATACAGACGCCACATAGTCTACATCAGGGGGGCCCGGAAAAAGCGTCCGTGAAGCTCTTTGCCTTGTCATACTTCCTTACGATCGCTAGTATCAAGTATTGCAGGTTTGCACCAGTTCTCTTTCGCCAAGGAGAGCGGAATGAGGCCCTTGTCTACTGCGACCACATCTCAGTTTTTCAAAACCAAGTTTTTTTAAAAAAACCTTGTCAGTAATGTATTTTTTCCTATTATTTAGCAAACCATATCAAGATTTAAAAATCAGACATTGACTTTCAGCTATCCTTGAGATAAAATCAAATTTTTATTTTATGATTGTACTACATCTTCATTACCTAAGTAAATCAAAGACGAAATATACCATATTTTCGAGAGTGCAAAAGTGATGCAACTATTAACAGGTGCTGTGACTGACGCGAATGGTTTAGCACCATGAAAACTGCACTTTTATAGTCAGATAAACTTAATCTTATAATATTTCAAGCTTTCTCAGAATTAGATAAATAATTGGCAAAAGAGGGTTTTTTTCGTACACGGACCCCCCATATGTGCGTTCCAAAATCTTATATATAAAATTCCTCCGAAACGGCTTTACTGATTTTTACCAAATTTTATATGCATACTAGTGGACCCGACAGACGTTGTCCTGTCAAAACATTGTCCAGCGGACAAAATTGTGAATCTAAACCATTCCCAGATCCCCTTGAACACACACAAAAAATTTCATCAAAATCGGTCCGGTCGTTTGAGAGAAGTTCAGTGACATACACACTCACAGAAGAATTATATATATAAAGATTCAGTAGGTCTGAGAATCGACTATAAGGGTTGTCCACCCCAAACAAATAATTGGCAAAACAACGTTTGCCGGGGTCAGCTAGTAAAGTACTAATAATACTCTCTGATCTCTCTTTATTGTATGCGTCTGTTCCGCGCCGTAAAATTGCTTTTAAATTATGGTTGTAATCTGAACCGCGCCTACCATTCTCGCTGATCCGTACGGTTCAGTAGCGTTGAGGCCGCGTCCTATTTAGAAGAAATAGTCGCTCGAATACGCGATCGGCGATCGGTCACATGGATTTCACTTTTTGTTTTGAAAATCGGAAAGCGCCCTCTGCTGGCGCGCCGCGTTTTAGTTCACTGAACGAATAATTCAAACGACCGTGTATTCGCGCGATGATAGGACGTGGGGTCAGTCTACAATCAGCCTGTGTTAAAGCGCTAAATAGTTATTTTGGCACGTGGTCAAAATCGGAACTATTAACACCGCCATCTTGTTTTTTGAATACATTTCAAGTGACACAACACCTGTCGTAAATGTTGACCAGCAGCGCCCCCCTGTCAATTTCATTTGAGCGCCAAAAGATACTTTTAGCAATGTATCAGATGCTGGCTTGAAGTCGAAGGTGTATTAAAGTTCAAACACTCACAGCTATTTCACAAGGCGCAAACATCTGGATGATGGGCGCGTTGTCATCGATGTTGACGATCTGAAGCGACACCATGGCTACCATTGGCTCGCCTTCTACCCTCACGTTGAAAATGTAATGCTGCATTCCAGGAGTCTCGAAGTCCTGCCTTAAAAATACACCATATTTACAAGTTTAATCGACTTCAGTTTATCTAAATTTCTTATATTAGCATAAGCATATTATCAGTTTACATTGTTACCACTGCTGGGACACAGCACAGGCCTCCTTTCTGTGAGAGGGAGTGGGACATAATCCACCACGCGGGCCCAGTGCGGGTTGGTGAATGTCACATTGTCTTTGACTTTTAGGTTCTAGGACATGCCGGTTTCCTCATGATGTTTCCCTTTACCGTTTTAAGAGCAGTGGTGAATAAATTAAATACACAAAGTAGCCTGCCTGGGTTCAAACTCACGACTTTCAACTCATAAGTCGGAGCCACTAGGCCACCAATGTTCCTTGTTAGATTATTCTTAAACAAATAGTTGGTATGACCCTTCTGCCCTTGCAGCGTATTTCCAATCTATACAAGGTCAGAACGCAGCCATAGGAAACTGCTCGCGTATACATTGTAATGCTATTTTTAAATCTGTGATTACAATCTATACACGAATTTTGCGTACTGCTGGTGTATAGTTTGTAACGTGGACGAGCGCGTCCAGGTTCCAAACTATACTACATCACTTACGCCTGATAAGAATTTTAAAAATATAGTCTATAAAAAAATAAAAGAACAAAAGTGTGAACTAGGTGAAATGGCTTAGGTTATGTTAGGTTAGAACTGTGACCAACCGCGCGCGAGCCGGGCGAGTGAAGCGAGCGGTGCCGCGGTAGCGGCCGGCGAGCGCTACTTTCAAGTTGCTCGCAGCCAGGCAGGCTATTTAATATTAGCGCAAGGTGCATTACCTCGCAAACAAGTTGGTTACCTGTTCACAATTTCTCGCAATCTAAACTCGATTAGTCCGTATGCGTACTGGCACTGTATACTATGGAATGAGGTAGTTAATTTAGTCACTACGAAGTATACGCGAGTATTTGCGTACTACTCTTGTATAGATTGGAAGACCTTAGTAAAAAGAGATTTCCAATCTATACGCGAGCAGTTTCTTATGGCTGCGTTTTAGCCTTGTATAGAATGGAAAGACGCGCCCTTGCAATTATGTCAAGGAAAAGTGATGAGAATGAGATAGACCGACCCTATTTACGTAACTCACGATCAATCTCAATCTGTTTCATTTTGACAGTTCAACAACATTCATTGCGTTATTTAAGTTGTTGAGCAGACAAATTTTTCGAACATATGAAGCAATGGATTAGCTATATCCTTCAAAATGGTTCAGATTGTGATTGATCGTGTGTTACGCATTATTGCGTAACACACGATCAATCAAATTTTTGAATTTATCTGCAACCTTATGGTTGCAGATAAATTCAAAAATTTAAACAAACATGTGAAAGTGGCGAGTGAGACTGGCTATGTTAGTGTGAGACAAAATCTTTCTTCTTGAAAATCTTATCTCACACTAATATAGCCAGTAACTTGAAATAACCGGCCAAGTGCGTGTCAGATCACGCATAATGAAGGGTTCCGTAGTTGAAATGAATTTATCCCAAGAACAAACTAAACATTGTAGTTGAAAAACATGTTCTTCCATACATTCCAACTGCAAATGTAAGTTTGTACTCACAATATTGAGAGATTTTCCATGTTATTTTAAGACTTCTTGTAGGTTTTCCTGTAATCTATGAGTAAAGAACCATTATCTGTTTTTTTTTTATTTTAGCCTCGGTAGTTTCGGAGGAAAGGGTATGGTCAATTTTCGTCTATTTTCTTAAATATCTATAAACGTTACAAAATAATAAAAAATGAAATCCTCGCAACAAGCCCTTTCATTAGATATGTGACACAGTACAGGTTGCATAACTTTCTTTTTTGTTTTTCTTATTTGCCCCCTAAAAATTAACCCCATATTCAAAATTAATTTATTTACACGTCCGTGTTTGGGTCACAAAAATATAAATATGTACCTTTCAACTTAATCGGTTCATTAGATTCGGAACAAAGTGGCTTTGACAGACGGACAGACAGACACACAAGTGATCCTATACTACTAGGTAGGGTAGGGTTACTTTTATCTTACCTATTTGTAATAACAAGATGCCAGTCTTCACCAATCTTGCGTATGACGGGAGCAAGCATGCTGAATGAACCCGTCATAAAGGGAGACTGCACGTAAGGAGTTGCACTGCCTGTAACAAACAAGATAGTCACAAATGGTCCGCAAGCTTTTCATTAAAGTACTTGTTCAGGAACTCTCAGGTTGAGATAACACTAATGAGAACCGCCGGTATAAAGTTAAACATGACCTTCATCGGAAACCTTGGCCACCTTGTTAGAGACTACTTCTTTGATGACTGGCTGATGTGACAAGAATTAGCAATTTTGTCATCACTAACCTTGGTAGTTTAGCTTGGCAATGGGCACGTCTCCTTCGATCTCCTCCTCCATGAAGATGATCTGCATGCCCATGTTGGGCGCGTGCTGCTCCACGTGGAAGATGTCCATGCACACATCCAGCCTGTCCTCAGCAGGTATCAGCGGCCTCTGGTTCCATGTCATTCCTGACGATTATACATTTATGTTATACTACATTATAAGCATATTAAAATTTCTTGAATGTGGTGCTTACTTGTAAAAAAAATAACACTAGACAAGAGTTATTTTATATTTTTATTATATTGTATTTAAAATTGTCGGTGAACCCATTAAATAAATAAATAAGCCATCTTTTCCTCAATACAACCACCATTGATGTAGAGAAATAAGTAATCTTACCATCAAAATTTTCATCCTCTAATTCAGGCCTTTCTGGCCTTGGTATTTGGATCATATACCCACATCGTTCTCCAACAACTATAAGTAAAAGAAACATTATTTAAGAGGCCTGCGAACACGGCTCGCAACTACAAATCGAGATGTTTGCAAAATTCAATTCCATGCACGTTGCGCTAGTGTGAGTGCCTGTCGGAGCGATATACACCTATAGTGAGCAATACTACCACGCACACATTGACAAGTATTGCTTACGCGATAGCACTACTAGCTTTCGAAAATTTATGATAAATTTGGATGTGTTCCGTAATACCTACCAAAAATGATGAATTAAAACTTAATATTTTTCCATTTTTATTTTCGATATTTTGTAACTTGAGAATATAAGCTATGCTTCTGCAGAAACAATGTGATAAATATTGTTGTTATATACAGAAAAAACAATATGAATACATGTCATTTACGCTGTAAAAATGTGCGAAATTAAATTCGTTTAAACTTCATTTTAGAAAAGTTTTTTGGAAAAAAAATGTAGGGGCCTAGATAAACACTGTCTAAATCCGAATAACAGCATAAAATGGTGAAAATATGCCCAAATTGCAAATGATTTAGGTATTACGTTCGTATGGACAATTCATGCGTCGTCGCCGCGTTCTTAAGTAAAATAATTAGTAAAACCTTTCATCTGAATATTGGACCTTTTCCGTTTTATTCTCCTTCGTCTTAGTTTTAATAATAGAATTACCTCGGAATGAGGAAAATGTCGGGCCAAGTTTGGACTATGAATGTGGATATAAGAGTAGGGGAAGACCAAGGAAACGCTAGAATGGGGGTGACTTCTGAGATTACAACTAATAGAGAGGTATGGATTATGAAGATATGCTGCTCCGACCGACCTTAGATAAATTAAGATTAGGGCAAGAAAATGATGATGACCTTGTGCGGAGGTTGTTGTAGCAGCGAGGACCACCAGCGCTGCCGTCAGTAGCCGGACGTCGACAGCCATCTCATGTTCTTAATTCGTTCTGATGGCTAGCACACCTCTGTATGAATTGTGACTCTGTGGAAAATACAAATTGGTGTTGGTTTTTTATAAGAATGCTTTAGGTAGGTACCTAAAAAACATTGAATCGCCATTTATCATACAGTACTTGGGCGACCGAGCTCTACTCTGGTGAAAATAGAGAATGCTCATTTTATAGGAAAGTTCATACTAATTCCATGCTGCCATGATAGTAGGTACTTGTTAATTCCATGCTGCCATGTCATTATTCTAAGGTCTTGTTCTAAACTATGGGCGACCGAGCTCTGCTCACGTAAAAATACGGAGAAAACGAATTTTCCCAGATATGAGACCTAGCTAGTTCGATTTTTAGCCCCCGTCATCATCATCATCATTGCAGCCAAAAGACGTCTACTGCTGGACATAGGCCTCCCCCAAGTACCGCCACTTCGACCGATTCTGTGCTTTCTGCATCCAGCGGATTCCTGCGGCCTTCACAAAGCCCCCGTAAACCCCTATATTGCAACTTTCATCGAAATCGTTAGAGCCGATTTCGAGAACGTTTCGTGAACGTGCAATGTTTGTTTTTTTATATTTGTAATATATGTGCTCGTTTAGTAGTATAGGATTTGTTGTGAAATACACTAAAAATGTAATCACGTCACGGAGCTAGACAATCAGTGCTGAAAACGGATAAAAGATTCAAATACTACACGTCAATGTTGATCATCATCTCATGAGATGTTGATGGAGGCTCCTATCAGATCATTGCTCGTTCTGATACTATAGTAGGTAGATAATTAGCATAATCATACATTCTAATCACGGAGAACATTTTATTTTGTAAGGAAAAATATTAAAAATAAACAAATAACCTAACTTTACTACCCACAACTTTTTGCACAGATTACAACTTAAATATTTACAAACTGATGTCAAACGAAACTGTAGCTTTTAATAGTTACCTATACAATAGTAGATTGTTATACGAGGGGCTAAAATAACCCATTGTAACGAGGTAGTAAATAGAAACCGAGTTATAATGGGTTTTAGCGCCGTGTGTTACACTCTACTTTTCACTACGATTGCGAGAAAATAAAATAATCCAATACAATATTAAATAGTTCATTTTACAATTCTGGATATTTATGAGATGTTTTTTTCCGGGAACTTAATTTCAGTCCTCTGTGAAGATGTTCTCACTAGATTATGAAATTTTCACTGTTGTAAATTATATTACGGTCACCAATTCAATTCATAATTATAGAAAAATTCTAAACATTTCGCGCCAATGCCTTTTTTATTTCTTCTGTAGCCGCAACGCAATGCACGCATTCTACCGAAGAGATAGCCGCATTTAGTTCCATTTTCAAAAATAAAACGTTCTTCTTTTTTTTTGTGAACCAGTAATAAGTCGAGTCATGATTATTCTACATAAGAATAAAGACTTTTTTGTTTTTCAAGGCTCGTTGGAACAGATTAAAATTAAAAAGAAATTACTTTTTCCCCTAGAGCAAGAAATGCTATTTTTTCCCCGCTCTCTACAATGACGGCCTTTTTGAGCAAGAGGAGTGAAAAAGCTATTATATTACCTAACACGAACTAACATTAGAAGGGTTAGTTTTCACCATTATTTTGCTAGTTATTTTTAAATCTCATGTTATGGGGGCGAGCCTATTGCCACACTGGGCTTTTGTTTTACATTTAGACAGCAACCTTTTTTTTTCGATATTCCGATGTTCATAAAAGGTACTTGAATAAAGTTTTGACCTATCTATTAAAAACAATACAAAAAAAAAGAGGGAAAAGAATCATAGGGTATTAAAAAATTCGTCCGCATCCTTGTCAACAGGAAAAGTATCCAACAGGCTGGCAGCATTACCACGTTGTACGGTAATGCTGATTCTTTGTCGATTATTTTTCTTAAAAACATAAATAAACAACAAAATGAATAAATAAATTACAAAATATATAATTAATTTGTGCAATCAAGACTATCAAGGATTTAGGTGAGCGCATATAGGTAGCCCTGATAATGCTAATAATACAATTGGAATTTGGGGCAGAATATAATTTTATCATCAAAATATGAAAGAATAAAAACAGTTCTTTCTACTACTTCTTAGCAGGAAACAAAAGGAAGAATGATAAAGAAAAAGAAAATGAAAAAAAAAAAGTGTTAATTCACAGAAATAATATTTAAACAAGATATATACCTCTGCCAAACTGTAAAGCAGTTTGTTGGCAGACGTAGCTCCTTAATCAGCTATGTGTATGTATGATCATGAACCTACATAAATGCTTTCCAGTTTAAATTGATAACATTTAACTTTCTCACCAAATTAAACCAAATAGGTCAGATGAATCACATGTATCTTCCATATATCCTTACATATTATAAAACAAAGTCCCCCGCCGCATCTGTCTGTCTGAACGCGATAAACTCAAAAACTACCAAACGGATTTTGAAACAATTTTTACCAATAGACGGAGTGATTCATGCGGAAGGTTTTAGTATATTATTCATTACGGTTTTGTGTAAATTGGCTGAAATTTGACGATTATTGTTGAAGAAGTCGGAAAAAATCATGTCGACAGGGGAGCTTTATTGGCGTGCGCTGCCTAAACCGAAAAAGATACATCAAATTTATGTTCTACGGTATAATTTATCTTAAAAAGTTCAACAAAAAAGTCCGCGATGGCATATGTCTATCTTCTAAGGATGACGCACAATAACCATTTTTATCTTTCAGAATTTGATAAAAATTTAATTGTTATTTCCGAAGCTTTTTTGACCGGTATAGTATTAATCCCTATCCAATAAAATATGTTATTTAAATTGGGCATTCAATTTAGATTAAAATATGCCTAACATCATGTAATTTAAATGAACAGTTTAAAAGATATCACAGTTTCAAAATTACGCGGAGCAACACTGTCATTGGACATTGTCCTCGGTTATTAGTTTATTACTTATTAATTAGGTATGAAATCTCGGTAGTATGTTCCCGTGGGATATTTTCCGAGATACACGCGGGCGAAGCCGCGGGCAAAAGCTAGTATAAACATAATATATACCTACTCCCAAACAGTTTTTGCTTTATTCAATAGTCCTTCAGACGGAATTTCTACCATGTCAGCCAATCTCAGCGGAGACGAGCCATCTCGCGAGAGATATTATAGTGCAGGCGTATGTGTGCAGACACAGGTGCATTCTCTCTTCCCTCACTCTCATAGTCCGATGGGACGGCAATCCGACACGACCGGAGAGAGATCAGGCGCAGGACACACGGTGGCGGCTTTATTTACATCTGTTACCAAAGGATTCTCGGTTACCTTTGTCACATTGCCCGTCCGGAATAATATATCGGGGATAACCTTGAAAAGGCAGTTGCTCCATGTAAAATACTGGTATTCAGCTGCATCTGGTTAGACTGGAAGCCGACCCCAACATAGTTGGGAAAAGGCTATGCAGGCAGAACCTTGAAAAGTTGGTGGTGATGTGAAAGGTAGAAGGGGCGGGTACCTTAACCGTTGGTCAGACCAAGTAACCGCCGTCACTGGACTCTTTGTTAGAACCACCCTGAGTGAAGCCGAGAACCAGACGAGGAGGAAGAACATCATACAAAAAGCCATGAAGATCTTTCATGGACACAACCTTCAGTAATGAAGTACCTACACCACCAAGAACAAGAGACATCTATATCTATACCAAGAATAAAATAATATCGAAGTCAAAACTGTACAATGTATATTATTTTGTAATGTCTGATGTCGAAAATATCGTTTTTTTCGACTATCGGCTGAACAGATTTGGATGAAATTTGGCACAAAGATAGTTTATAACTGGATTAACACAGATCCCAGTAGTACGTTCCCGTGGGATATATATTCCGACATGAAAGCGGGCGAAGCCACGGACTAAAGCTAGTCTATAAATAAAGCAAGCCCTGTTTGGGAAAAATCTAATATCTAGTTAACTGAATGCAAAACACAATATCTACACATCAATGTGTTTACAAGTATTGTGGGGGCCGGGCTACGAGAATACCACGCTATTTTCCTACTCAGTATTGCAGAATTGATTAAAAAATAAACCATTATTAGTTCGCAAATAAAATAGTAGGCAGGTGAAATCACGGTATTTATCGAAACCGGATGATCGATTTGATTATCATTTGTTGTGTCCGTATCCTTTTCTGCTTCTTAAATAAAAAGATAATAAATCTCACCGTTTATTTGTTTACTCGATTTTTTATTGTAACTTAGCGAAGTTTACTAAGTTCTGTAACACAATATTATACACTTAACACCAAAATCACTTATTAAAAGCTAAAAACTTAATATTCTTTTAAATAAACACAAGCCGATCAGTTTGTATCTCTTGATTGAGTGCGACAATGTGTTATTTTTTGACTAAATCGTCATAACTGATAAGATTGGGAGATAATTACTTATTTTACATATCGATTAAGGCGGGCGATAGAGTCTACGATAACATTGCGATTGTATTTTTTTTTGTGTCCGGAAAATATCAGGAATATCTTTGTTTCTTTCAAATATGGAGTTGTTAAGATTTTATCGATATATATGCTTAGGAACGATAGCTACCTCTCTGATAGCCATATATCTCTACTTTTTATTTCTTGGAACCTAATGGAAACTACGACGCCACTTCATACCATCAATGTTTTTTGAAACAGTGACTCATTTATTTAGCGTTAAGTCTCTATAAGAACATCTAAGACTTTTTTTTTTCAGATCATTGTCTTTCTAACTTGACGATATAAATTCTCAGCAATTTGGATTGCATCGATGCGCTAAAAAGAAACCCTAACAGATATATTAAGACGCAGATATATGACAGTGACCTTGAATGGTTAGCTTGCGTGTTCTGTACTGAGCTCAAGCAACGCGCCGTACGTACAGCCAGTAATAGGACTCGCCCATCAAGGAGCACAATCCCAAATTAGACGCATTATAAATTTATCACACGTAAAACAAAAAGTATTTTAATAAAACAAGTATACTAAAAGATCAATAATTTAATTATCTTTAAAATGGTGAAATTTCCAGAAAAATACGCTTGATAGATTTTGCGTCATTCTCAGTTTTTTATCCGCGTTAGACATAACTTTACAAATTAATTTCACTATGTAATATAAACATAATCAAAAATATGCCTATATTAAAATATTAGGGAAATGCTCTAATTTAACATATATTTTTTCCAAATCACTAACACTACTCGTTTAGACGTCATCTTCAGTATAAAATCATTAAAAGTCGATTATCGTCCCCTTAATGCCTGAAGAAGAAAGTACGGTAGAGCTCTTCTAGTCTGCGCTCTGCATTTCATTTGCAGAAGAAAATAATAACAAAATTCACTCGATATGTTTTTTTTTTAATCCACAGCGCTTAGGTCTTCATCTCACCTGATGGTAAGTGATGATCAGGCCGAACGTGGAAGCGAGCTTCACCCAAAATCCTCAACCACACAGGAACTGGCTATCTACCTATAACTGCCGGAACACAGCAATGCTGTTTTAACATTGTTGTTTTGGCGACAGACTTAGATAAGATGGTGGTAGCTAGCCAGGCGGACTTAGAACAAGCCCTAACCCCAACAAAACCGAGCAAAAAAAAAATTTTTTTGGTAATCGAACCCGGAACCTCTGGGTCTGAGACAAGTGGTCTTATCATTAGACCACAGATGCGGTTAAAAAGGTTAGAGGTTTATCGTTAAAAGAGTGTATGCCATTGAATAGAAACTCAAGGTGAAGACTGACGCTTTGCTGAATCTTATCAAAACCGTCACGTTTAGCAATTTCTAACACTATCACCGGTTGACGAAAGATGAAGATACCACGCACGCACAAACATGATCTCTGACCTCTTCACGCTTCTAAACCATAGATACTACACCACTGACGTATTAACCCCCTGATGAAGGATTAGCAAGATTCAAGATGGCTGACTGTTTGATTCAAGATGGTTTACAGCTGATAAGTTTATTTAGTACCTGCATTTGTTTAACTTAAGTTTTTTTTTTACGAATTTGTGTCACAATACTGGTAGCCAGAACCCAAAAGTCTTATCAAGGGTATCTTGTTACTCAGAATTTCAGAAATGGTTTGTGGAAGTTAGATATAAGCTCCATAATACCGGTATTCAGCTGCATCCGGTTAGGGGTCATCCATAAATTACGTCACACGAATTTCATGATTTTTTGCCCTTCCCCCCGTCCTTGTCACAACTGGTCACATTTGTGAGATATTTTGCAAATTTACATTTAAAAATTATTGAATAAAAACAGCGGTTCCGAAATCAGTTTTATTTCCATTTAAATAATTTTTTAAATAAAATTAACATCAAATCAAACAATTAACAAAACAAAAACGATTAATTATATTAATTTAAGAAATTAACAAAACAAAAAAAATTAACTATGTTAATTAAAGAAATTAACAAAACAAAAAACGATTAACTATGTTAATTAAAGAAATTAACAAAACAAAAAAATATTAATAGTATTATATTAATTAAAGATACAAACTTAATAATCTTGAGTCCATGGACTTTGAACCCACTCCTTTAAATTATTTAATAGTTTAAAGTTCGTGTTTTAACACTTAGATATAATAGATTTTGAAATGTGACGTCACGAAACTTAGGACCCCTCCCACCCCCTTGTCACACAATGTCACACTTCGTCGACCCCCTCCCTCCCCTTAACGTGTGACGTAATTTATGGATGGCTGGCCTTAGGCTGAAAGCCGGCCCCAACATATTTGATATTTACATGATATTTTAAAGAAAAGTACTAGGTACACTTCTTCTTCTTGCCTTGTCGGTGGCTGGGCCGAGTCCATTTAACTCGGCCCAGAATTCGGCTACGTGTTTGTGTCATCACTAGGAACACATTGTTTACAAGCTGTACTCATCCGTAACACATCGTGTTTTAATAGTGTTTACATAATTTTTCTAACTGAACAGACAGCTTTGTTGCTGGGGAGTTTGTTGCGCCACTTCTACCCAGCACTAGGAAGTGGTGAAGTGCTTATGTAATTTTGACGTTCGAGTGCTGATTCTCAGCCTAGTTTGAATAAATGACTTTCGATTTTGATTTAGAAAAAGTTCGAATTTTTAGAGCATGCGACAAGTCTGTAGAGTTCGATGCGTCATACATAGTATACACGCTTCGATACTGAAGTTAGTTAGTTGTCCAGTGGATGAAATTAGTACTTAGTTATGAAATAGTTTAGCAATTTTCAGTAGCCGGACGCAGAGAATTTTAAGATATTGCTGTTCTAACATGTACTTACTGACATACCGACTCTGGCAAGCAATGTGTGAATTGTGGGCTTTGAAACGGCTTTCCTGTCCATCCAAGGAAGAAAGTTACGAGTAGGTTCGTATGAATCATGCTGGAGTGGACTTTCAAAGCTTTTCATGGTAAGTTATGACTCCATCTTCCTACACACTGACCTGTTCTCACTTCCTATACACCAATCTGTTCTGACCAGTCAGGATGAGATCCAGAAAATTCTTTGCATAATTTGTTCACCTTATTGCTTCTGTATCGACGATAGCCGCGGATTAGATACGGGACCAAAATATTTTTATAATTTGCGCACACGACTGGCGACGATTAAATAGCTACGATAACGGGCCATCCCGCCATTTTGTATAACTCTAACTGTTCGGAGTTCCTCCAATAGTATGTAAGCTTGTGAGCACTTATTGGGAATCTTCAGAACAGAGGATATTTACGACAAAAAGTGACTGGAAACCCAAACTAAAACTGATATACGAAAGTAAGAGGTACCTACTGTAAGTCAGGTAGATCTCTTCTACTGCACTCTGCATGTCAGTAGCAAAAACACTCCTATTAGGCGATTGAGCAGTGGACAGCAGTGATCTAGTATTTTATTCTGTTGGTTAGGAATTCATTGACGATAAAATCTCTTTACCAATGCGTAGTAGAGTCTTTGTGTAAGGCTTCTGTTGATGGCGTTAGCTAATTTAATTTCTGCGATGATAGTGTGGTGATATTTGTATGATGCTGGTTCTGTCGAAGCAAATCTTTGACAGCCCCGGATTTAGAATTTTTTTGAGGCGGGGCAAAAACTGCCGTCTGCCGGCCTTCGCCAATCTTTTATGAGGATGCACGAAATTAAAATTTTGGCAGCAACATATTAATCAAATTGTATGCGCCAATTCAACAGAGGCGCCAAAACTGTTGTAAAAAGAAAAAGAAATAGAAAGATTATATTATGTGCTGCGCGTCTCATTTATTGTAAAGTTGCTGGGTGGTGCACTTGTCTGTTATGCTTGAATTTGTCGCCCCCAGAAGTTGGCGCACGGGGCACGGGCCCCGGCTTGCCCCCCCCTAGATCCGGGGCTGATCTTTGATCAAAGACAACCTCATCATCACCTGGTTAGCCTTTTCCCAAATATTTCGGGGCCTGCTTCCACAAAATCAAAGACAGTCTGTGTGAACCTGTTAAGGAGCAGGTTCGCAAACATTTAGCTCATCTCAGGTCTATGAAGTTATACGCAACTTCATTGAAAAATTAATTATAACGGTAAATGTAAACAGAAATAGTTTTTATCTCTTTTTCTTATCGTCATTATTCTTTTACTCGCTCGGAGTCCGGACGCTGCGCGTGATTGTACACAGCAGTAAACTGGACCTTTCCAACTCGCCTTTTTTCTAGTTTTACTATCTTTAGAGGTACTATTTTTAATCTAATCTATGAATAAAAACAAAAGAAAAACGATAAGGAGTGGCAGCTTTTGTGTTATGATGCCAAACCCAACTCCTTTTTTTTTTTGGGTTGGATATTATCAAATAACTTCTCCCGCTCTGGGTGGAGCGGGAGGGCGTGTCAGACTCTTACTGACTAAAACCCACCCGTGTCCCTTCGGTTGCCCTGTTGCCGGGGGCCACGATTTCCCTTTCGGCCCATATTCGCAGCCCCGGCAGGCATTGGTCCTAGCGGACCGACATAATTCATTACAAAATTCTTTTACATTAATTATGGAATTTTGTAACAAAAAAAGGTACCTATAATACATCTATCTAATAAACTAATATTATAAAGAGAAAAGATTTGATTTTTTTTATGTATGTTTGTTTGTAATGAATAAACTCAAAAACTACTAGACCGATTTAAAAAATTCTTTCACCAGTAGAATGCTATATTATCACTGAGTAACACAGCCTATAATTTATAAAGATATGACGCGGGCGAAGCCGCTGGCGGAACCTAATGTAAGATAAGTACTCGTAGATAATCTAACGTAAATAACTTGAATTACTTTCAATAATAAAACAGTCTTTTAGTTATGCAGCAAGAAGTGTTAAGATTTAACTAACGAGTAACGACATCATTTGTGTCTGTTGTAAACAAATCAATGATCGTCTAATAACAAATGTTGACCCGCGATAAGGTCCGCTTTGCTCGCCTGTGGGCGGGCCTGGATTGTGCGCCGACGCAGAACCCATCTCAGTCGAGAGCAGCTCGTTCGAGAATCAACGCACCCTTATCAATACACAAGTGAGTTTTACTTTTAACTTTTATATTATTGCCGGTTTTATGATTGATTTTAATTGGTTTAGTTTTCCACATAATAGCACGATAATTCAGTTTTAGATAACTACATTTATTTTTAAATCGATTTGTGTGTCAACCTCTGCCTCTGCTATTAGCTTCTGCACGCGACTTCGCCCGCGTGAATTTTTTTGGTCCCCAACCCACCCCGTCGCATCGCGATATTTCTGTTTTTTTTCTTTTATGCTCGGCTCCTAAGGACCCTAGCGTGATGTTAAATAGTCTATAGCCTTCCTCAAGAATTGGGCTATCAAATGCAAAAATAATTTTGCAAATCTTCTTAGCAGTTCCAGAGATTAGCGCATTCAAACAAACAAATAAAAACACCCGACTTCCAAAAAAATACTACGAAGTGAAAAATAACTTTAATTTCGGAAGCGAATGTTTTGAATTTTCGTTTTTTGCCGAATCTGGTTGTTTTTTTTTTGTAATAAGTTTTTAATTTTTCACTTTTTAGTAGTGGTACCCACCCCACACAAATTCTAATACCACTACTGCTATGTAAAAAACAGTGACAGGAACTTATCATTATCATCCACATACTAAGTGGGAAAAAATACGTATTATTGAAGCTAACTACCTCTGAAGTATGACCTACCAAACAAAAAAAGAATCATCAAAATCAATTCATAATTGACGGAGTAATCGCGTAACAAACATACAGTCGAATTGAGAACCTCCTCCTTTTGGAAGTCGGTTAAAAAAAAGAAACTCTTCAGCTTTATTATTAATATAGATATAGGTTTCTCTAGAAAACCATCTTTTAATACTATTTATTTCAATTGAAAGTTGTTAAACTTTAGTTCTTTAAGTGAAGAAGGCTCATTGTAAAAGTAAAATCTATCTAAACTAATATACACCGTGAAATTTGAACCACAGTTTTGCTAGAACAAACGTTGTTCAGACCATGGTCTACTACCATTCTACAGCATCCAATAAAAAAAAAAAAATGATTTTTGAAAAAACACAAAAAATACAAAGTTTAAAATGTCAAGATTAGCGTTACTCCCTACAACACAGGCACCACGCACGGGACACAGCATTGTCCACAAGGAAATGTACCTCCATAAAATAAATTTAGTAAGCAGTAGATAATCTTGACATATTAAAGATTTGATTTTTTGTATATTTGTTTGTTACGCTTTCACGTTAAAACGGCTGAACGAATTTGGAAGAAATTTGGCACATGGGTAGACCATGTGCCAAATTTCTGGGTAAGGACATCGAATACTTTTTATCGCGGTATTCCCACAAGAACGAGACTTATGCGGGTGAAACCGTAGGGTGCAGCTAGTTGGAATTAAAGTAACGCGATGGATGCCTGTTGTAATGAACGATACAATAACAATTGATTAACTACGTTGTTTATTAAGATTTATGAAGATTTTAATTGAATAAATTAAAACAATAAGTTTCTCTTTGCCTGCTTGCATTGCATAGGTACCTAGGTACTTTACCAAGGGGTATTGTGTTACCCAGTAACTGGGTTGTGGAGGTCAGATAGGCAGTTGCTCCATGTAAAATACTGGTATTCATCTGCATCCGGTTAGACTGGAAGCCGACCCCAAAATAGTTAGGAAAAGGCAGTTTGTTGTGTAGATAGCCTACTTAGCAACTTTTTATTGTTTCACATTACATAACATAACATCACGCCTTGTTTCCCCGAAGGGTTGGGCAGAGGTGTCCCTGTGGCAGGTACACCCACATTTCGCCAGTTATGTTTAAGTCCCAAGTAATAGGGTGTTATTGTTTCATGATATGATTAAACGTACCAATGTTGAAAAATTTATACAAATTTAAATACTAGCCCAGCGTAGTATTTAATTCACAAAAAGAGGTGTCAATTGCCGAAATATGGTCCAATGGCCCCGTGGCACAGTGTGAAAAAAATGACGTTTTTAGTTCAAAAGTCTGCCTACACCACACTTTAGTGTGTCACTGCCACTTTTTCAAAATTAAAATGTCTTTAAAAAAAAATCTTTTAAAATTCAAAATTCAAAAGTCATTTATTCAAATTAGGCTGAGAACCAGCACTTTTCGAACGTCAGAATTACATAAGACAGTCCCCCAAAAACGCCCACCCTTCACCACTTCCTAGTGCCTTTAGCTGGGAAGAAGAAGTGGCGCAACAAACTCCCCAGCAGCACAGCTGTCTGTTCAAGTTAGGAAAAAATAAAAATGACTCTATACAATAGTATGCAAAATTATTTTGCAACACAAAACATTATTTTAATTAAGTATAAATTATTGGCCATATGTCAGCTAGCACACGCCAATATACCAACCAAAAACATCGAGAACTATACTCAAGCAGAATTAAAAAATAAAAACTAAACGTAAAAAGAACTAAATATCTAAATAAAAGCCTCCAGGCATAAAGGGCGTGCCCGCTTACATAAAGCTGTAAATTGGAAGTTATAAATGATAAACTAGGACCATTGAGGTAAAATAAATGTACAGTCAACCACAAACCAACCACAAACTGCAATACAAACTCATAACAAAAACATTGTAATGAGTAGATTATGTCAACAATAAAATAAAAATAAATAGACTCGTAAAATAATAATAAAAAAATTGACTCATAAAGTCAAATAAAAAAATAAAAAAAAAATTATATAAACTGTCAGTAGGTAAGTTAAATCTGGAGAAAGAACATAAACATTGTCTTGAGTTAATCACAGCGACCAACTATTCTTATCATTTAAGTAGTCGTTGATACAATAGTATGCCTTTGAACAAAGGTTGGATTTTACTTCATTTTTAAACGCATTAAAAGGCAAATCTAGCATAGAAGAGGGTAGCTTGTTATAAAAGGTTATACCAAGCCCAACAAATGAGTTATGAACCTTATGAAGCCGGTGAAAGGGAGCTCGTAGTTTGTCCTTATTTCTAGTGTTAACATTGTGAATATCACTGTTTTTAGTGTATAAGTGTATATTTTGCCTAATATATAAGATGTTGGCAAAAATGAATTGTGATGCCACCGTGAGAATACCAACATCTTTAAAAAAATCTCTTAGAGAAACTCTGGCACGTAGCTGGTAAATTGCTCGAACAGCTCGTTTTTGAAGAACAAATATATTTTGAATGTCAGCGGCTTTGCCCCACAGCAGAATACCATAGGACATAACGCTATGGAAATAACTAAAATAGACTAACCGAGCTGTATCAATGTCAGTGTATTGTCTTACTTTCCTGACAGCGTAGGCGGCCGAACTGAGCCTTCCCGCTAGGCTTGATATATGTGGGCCCCACTGAAGTTTGGCATCTACTGTTATGCCCAGAAAAACTGCCGAGTTCACAGTTTCAAGCACCTCTTTATCTAAGACGATGTTGGGTCCTAGATTTCTAACATTTGGTAGAGCGAACTTTACACATTTCGTTTTCTTGGCATTGAGAACTAGGTTATTTGTCGTAAACCAATCCGTAACCATTGAGAGTGCACTGTTTACGTCGTCAAAATCTTGTCTATTACTGTCTACTTTAAAAATAAGAGAGGTATCATCTGCAAACAGTACAACGTTACAGATATCCTTTAAATAAAAAGGTAAGTCATTTATATACACTAAGAATAAGAATGGACCCAGTATTGAGCCTTGAGGTACACCTAACTGAACTGGTAGCCCGGAAGATTTCACACCATTAACATCTACACATTGGACCCTATTATGCAAATAAGAATTTATTACTTTAAGAGCTTCGTTTTGGACACCGTAATGACGTAGTTTACGCAAAAGTGTGTCATGGTGCACGCAATCAAAGGCTTTGGAAAGATCACAGAAAACTCCAATAGCATTTTTCGAGTTCTCCCATGCGTTAAATATGTGTTTCATCAGAGCAACACCTGCATCTGTAGTCGAACGACCTTTTGTGAAACCATATTGTTCATCATGAAGAAGTCTGTTTAAATTAAAATGTCTTAGCAACTGCTTGAGTATTAACTTTTCAAATATTTTACTGAATGCAGGTAAGATAGAAATAGGCCTGAAATTGCCAACGTCATTTTTGTTACCCGATTTAAATAATGCTATGACTTTACTACTCTTCATGAGGTCAGGAAAAGTTCCTAAATCAACACATTTATTAAAAGTTACAGCTAAATATGGAGCTACTATGTCTATTATTTATTACTTAATAGTTTAATGGAGATACCCCAGTAATCACCAGTGTTTTTAGACTTAAGTGTGTTAAAAACATTAACTACATCACGAGGTGTTACATGCTCGAAGCTAAATAAGCTACTACATTTAGGCACACTGCTATGCAAAAGGTTTTCAGCTTTAGACGGGGACGAATTTAAGGAGCGAGTCGTAGTTATAGGTATGTTGGCAAAAAATTCATTAAATGCCTCAGCTACGTCGGCTGCTATATTAACTAATTTATTGTTGACCATAATCTCGAGTTGTTTTTCTTGTTTAACCGACTTACCCGTTTCATTGTTAATAATTTTCCAAGTGGTTTTTACTTTATTATTTGAATTTTTAATTGTTTCGCCTAAAAATTTTGATTTTGCAAAAACACAAATATTTTTAAATAATTTTGAATAATTTTTGACATACTCTAAGAAAGGAGTATCAAACCTATATTTTTTCAAACCATATAACTCGTATAGTGTCGCTCTACTTTTATAAATACCTGGAGTAGCCCATTGGTTAAAGCCAACAGAGGTGCTATTAATGTTAATAGTTTTGGTCTTGAAAGTAGATTGGTACTCTTTTTGCACAACATCAAAAAGGGCTCCATAGATTTCATTGGGATTTTCGTGTTCTACTATAGATGGTGTAATTCTATGAGCTATATTATTTTTAAACTTGCTGCAACGACTAGCTGTATAAGGCCTGCATTCTTTTTTATGTGGTTTTTTTTGTAATTGCATAGGGAAGCTAGCTAGTAAACCACAGTGGTCAGATGTTAAGTCACTTAAAACTAATTTATTTTTGGCATCACAATCACTAAATATATTATCGAGACAAGTCGACGTAGATGCCGTGATCCTAGTAGGTTCAAAAAACAAGTTAATTAAATTATAAGATTTGAACAAATTGAGAAGTCTAATACTTAATGGAGTATCATCTAAAATATTAATATTGAAATCTCCACATAAAATTATACTTTTATTACTAGATTTTAACCTATTGAGTGAATCCTCCATTACCGATTCGAAACGAATAAAATCCCCAGACGGGGGTCGATAAACACAAATTATAACATATCGCTCTAGTTCAACACAAGACAACTCAATAGTGCGCTCAATGGAAAGATTAACTAAATCTAAACGTTGTTTACATTTCAACTTGTTTGAAACAAGAACTAAAGACCCACCGCGGATAGCACTTTTTCTTACAAATGCGCTTTGTACAGTAAAAAAATCATCATTGATAAAAACTACTTCATGTTCATTCAACCAGTGTTCAGTCAAACATAACACCTGAACATCATAGTTCTCCATAAATAAACTTAACTCTAGCTCTTTGCCAGACAGACCCTGCATATTTTGATGTACAACATTCAACATATGCGGCTTATCTGTTGTCGCTCCTAATAGTTTAAACTACAAGGGGTATCAAAAGTAGTGTTAGTACCACTACTAACAGTAATCAAAGGTACACTACATGTACCAGTGTCGCTGTGTATATTGTATGCTAAAAGATTAGCAATTTGTCTCCTACAACTAGGTGGCAAATACATTGTATAATTTGTCAGTTTGTAATCAGTAATAAATTGATTACAATCAAAATATAAAATAGCGTCACTGTGACGACATGTCCTATTATAAATTAACATATTTAAATTATAAATGTGCCTATTTTGCTCATCAGACAAATATTTTGAATAAGGCAAAAATATAATAAAATATATAATAATAAAGAATAATAATAAAAATCGGGAAATTAATCCATTTTTTTTTTTGGGCCGTGTTTTTGTATCCGCCATTTTGAATTTTTATAAACAGACAATAAATTCATGACCAGGGACCCGGAAACCCCTGGAAACCGATTTTTGTTAAAATATCCTTTTTTAGAAATTGTTTTTGCTTCATTTCCAGATTTTTTGAGGTTATGGTTTTGACTTTTAAGGAAAAGTGGCAGTAGCACACCAAAGTGTGTTGTTATCATAGGAGTGTATAAAAATAATGGCAACGATACGTCAAAAATTGTGGTGTAGGCAGATTTTTTAGTTAAAAAAGTAATTTTTTTCCCACTGTGCGTGGGTTCAAACCCAGGAAGGCGCTTTGCTTTGTGTAAATTATTTCATCACCACTGCCACTGCTCTTAAAACGGTGAAGGAAAATATCGTGAGGAAACCGGCATGTGTCCTAGAACCAAAAATTCGAAGACTGGGCCCGCGTGGTAGATTACTAGCTCACCTCCCTGACCTGTGTCCCAGCAGTGGGAACATTATAGGTTGATTATGCTGTGGATACCACTATATCTGCATAACCCTTCGGGAAAAAAAGCATGATTTTATGTTATTTTAGGAGTTGATTATTTTCATATTGTTTCTCGTGTTCAAAGCTATTGTGGTCAAACAGTCTAAACTACCTCCCTTATTTTGATTACTTAGTTTTTGATGATTTATAAATAACTAGCCTCGCATCGCGTTTTCACCCGTATAAGTCTCGATCCCGTGAGAATATCGGGATAAAAAGTATTCTATGTCCTAATCCAGGTCATGGTCTACCCATGTGCCAAATTTCATCCAAATCCGTTCAGCCGTTTTAGCGTGAAAGCGTAACAAACAAACTAACTTACTTTCACATTTATAATATTAGTTAGGATAGACTATTTAGTGGTGCCGATTCTCTTGTACACCGAACTAAACTATCACTAAAATTCCTTGCTTTTGGCTATGAGAATCTTAAAGCTTAATTCTGCAAAAATATTTCTCTAAATTTAAATATTATTTTGACACAACTAAAATCGAATTTGACGATCATGACTCCACGTGGTACTTGTTTGCCCTACCCTACACCGTGAATTTTTTTTAGAGCCGGAGGCGCGCAGCCTCTTCGTGTTTTATAAGGAATTTTTCACTTTTTTTTCGGAAAAATAAAATATTACCTACATGTTGAGTTTTAGGGATTTAAGGGTTCCATAAAGGGGGTCGAAATTTTCATTATTTTTACATACCATTTTCGAGATAAAAGTACTGTTTTTGCACCTGATGTAGAAGTGTAGGTGTGAATTTTAGTGTGGTGAATTAGGTGTGGAGCCCGTACGCACACGGGTCTCCCGGACAGCTGTGAAACTAGCCTTAATAACCGAAAGCACGAGTTTCCTATGATAACTATTGTTACGTGCAATGTACAAAGAGGACTCTCCAGAGGGCTTAGACAAAGTGACATTCTAATGGAAAGTCAAGAATGTATTACATTGACATACGCATCGAAAAGCATAAGCTTTTCATTGACATAAATCAATCCTATTGAAAGTCGTTGTAGAAATACGAAATGTTTTTACAGGGATTTTTATTAAGCTATTGCATAGCTTTTATCGCGGGCTTTGAGCGCGGCGACCGAATCAAGAAATTCCGTAACGAAAATAAAACCTAACACCCCCCACTCCGCCTACCATGCAATGACGGTTCCCATGACAACGTGATGTAGTCATGGGAACGTAATTTTTGTTTTATGTCATCACGTCATCATCCCAAGTGTAGCGTTGACAAATAGGAAGTATGGAGGTTACAAATGCTATGCAACAGCTTTACCGCCGCAGTCCCCGAGTGCCACACGTTTTTTGTCTAGGCCTTGGTATATGTTCAATTTTTTAGGGTTCCGTAACCGAAGGGTGACAAACGGAACCCTATTACTAAGCCAGCGGGCAGTCTGTCAGCGGGCCTTATCTCATGAACCGTACTAAGTAGACAGTTAAAAACTACAATAGACGATGATATATTTAGTAACCAGTTCTGCTTAACTATTTCTAAAGAGCCATAAAAACCCTGTAAGAACAAGTCAATTATGATCCTGAGGATGCCTCGTTGAGAGGTGTAACACGTGTCGATTTCTTACAGAGCTTTTATGGCTCTTTATGAATAGTTAAGTGGAACTGGTTACTAAATATATATCAATGTCTAATGTATTATTTAATGGATTTCCGCAAGGTCACGCCTGAATCAATTAACTATCTTAAGCAGACAGTTGAAATTTTTCACAGATTGTGTATTTCTATTGCTGTTATACCAAAAAAATATAAAAATTAAATAAATTTAATAATAATTAAAGGGCGTCCCAAGTTCCCATACAAGATACGTGTTTTTTTCTGGATTTTTTTGCTCGATCTTAATACGGTATGGCACACGGCACCTTTCGTGTGAGATTTCGACTCGCACTTGACCGATTTTATTTACGTAAAATAATGCTTTTGGTATATAGTATAACCTACTCTTCTTTCAAACCTTGGAGGAATGCCATTTACCTAGAAGTAGGTATCAGGGCCGACTCTTAATTTATCTATATAGGCTCCAGATATTTTTAATTTTAACTAAATTTTTCTTAACCTTCGTAAACTCCAGCTCAAAATCTTAAAAATCTAGCTTGTTTATCGTACAAGGCAAAGTAGGTTTAAAAAATATCTAACGCAACGTTATCAATAAAACTCAAAGTTAAAACAAATCCATTGATGTTTGACCCGCGTTAGATAGTTCCGCCGACTTGCGTTCGCGCATGCACTCGTGATCGTGACCATGTGAGCATGCAGGACAAAGTTCAAGCATGCTTCGAGCAAACAGAGATGGGCACACAGCGATCATCGTTTACCCCTGGCTGGTGATAAGCAAGGGTTGGGTCGCATGGCTCTTCGCGTCCATACAAAATCAAACAAAATAATTATGAGACTACCTACGAGTTCATACTGGTCAGATGTTATTAGATTATGAGGCATAGCGACATAACGTTAAAGTTCGAAAGGGGTAAATGTACGTATATGTACGATTCAAGTTTATCATGGAATCATTCAGTACAGTAACCAACGCAAAACACATAGAATCACAATGACATTTGAGAATATTTCACTGCATTTATTTATTTATTTAAGGAAAAACAAATAATGGTGCCGATTCCCTTGTTCACAAACTAAACTAAATTTAAGTTCAGTGCATCTTTTTCTTTCTATTTAATTAAGAAAAGGACAGAAGATAAATTTTAGTTTAGTCCTGTCAAATTAATCAGCGCTTGACGTAAATTGACGTAATTTTAGTCGGCAAGTTTTTAATCACGTCTAAACTTGTATGGAGAGTGACAGGCGCTGATTAATTTGACAGGACTAAACTAAAATTTATCCTCTGTCCTTTTCTTAATGAAATAGAAAGAAAAAGATGCACCGAACTTAAATTTAGTTTAGTTTGTGAACAAGGGAATCGGCACCAGTAGCACAATAAAAAACAGTCACAATATCTTAAATATAACATTTTGAACAATTATGCTACCCACTACGTTTTCCACAGATTACAATAGAAAGTATTTGCATTGCTAATTTATTGTAGTCATATTTTCATCCTCCAAGAATTTTTTGGTGTTAGATGAACCTGCGTTTGTTCGACGTTGTCGATGTAGACTGTAGAGCCTAATGTACTCAGATAGTTCAGGTACAATGCTTACCTTGGTATTTACAATACACAGTATTGCACACTTCTACACTGTGATGCGGAAGCGGTGCGCATCCCTGGTTAGAAGGGTACGGGGCAGCACCAACAGCATCCTGTCTATGGTAGCAAGCAGGCTAGATTGTGCGTTTGTGAACCACTGCTGCAAGGTATCGGCGGGGCCTGTCACCTTGCAGCAGTGATGTCACAAATTGTTTCTGTGTTTTAATTGTTTCTGTCTGTTACTAACTCTATGAGTCTTGTTACTTGATTTATTTAATAAAAATTAATTAATTGCATACTTCTAATTGAAATAATCCTTAATTGATAGCAAATTCATATTTCCTCTGAATCGTAATAATAAAGTAAGAAGTATTTATTTACCTACGCCCTGTAAATAAATAACCAATCAATAATAAACAATCATTATACGAAATTCCAAGTTCAGAATTTCGTAAGGAATGAGTCACAAGTTCACAACACACATTCGTATACCTATTCACATGTACTCTGTATAATGAAACTACTATGTAATAACTACTTGACGGTACAAAGTTTACAGATAACAGCGATTCCGGGAGAGAACACAGTTTCGACATATTAATGAGGAGATATTGTGAATGTTAAATATTGGTAATATAGCAGGGGTACGTTATAGTATGTTAGTACAGGGTGGCAGGGACATCGACGCGAAAACTGTTTCCATGGATTCAGTACATGATTCTGAATCCCCTACTTAATCCATGGTAACAGTTTTCCCGTCGATGTCCTTGCCACCCTATATAGCAGTTAAGCAGTTTCTTCTAAGTTTTGATGTATTGGACTAAACAAAGTTGTATGAAAAGACGATTTTTATAGAACTGCAGGGTAATTATATAACGCACTTTCATTTTGATAGTTCAACAACATTTGTCGAGCAGACGAATTTTTTAAACATGATTCAATGAATTAGCAATTTCCTTCAAAATCCTTCGGATTGTGATTGTTACGCCATTAGGTGGCTGGTCCTCCTTGTTCCTGCTGTCAGTTAGCATCACCATTTGCCTTTGTTGGTTCGAGGAGTCACAGACAATCATGAGGCTTTGCACGGCCTGTTAACTGTCAGGCATTGCTACGCCTGTCAAGGCCTGTCGCGGCTCGTGCCGAGCATTCCCGCGGCATGTGTCGGCCTGATGCGGCCTATTGGCCGCTATTCCAACATGTCAAGTGACACGGAGCGCATGGCTGCGTCTGCAGCCGGTGTGGTTTTATTCAGTGGTCAACATTTGATAAGCAAAGCAGAAATCTAGTAGAAGAAACGCGCCCGAACAGGTCTCGACAGCTGCGCTCGTGCCGCGCCACGCCACGCCTTTGTACTTACCGACTGACGGACGGATCGGACGGGTTCCGACAGCCACACGCAGGCCTCATCGGATGCGATGGTTCCCACGGGCTGTCGGCCTGGCCTGGCGTGATCTGGCCTATGAGAAAGCGGGCCGTAGGACCGCAGCATTTGCCGTCGGCCACGCACCAGCTTCCTCTTGAAGTTGCAAAGTTCACCTGTGTGCTTCCCTCTCATGTTCAAGTATTAGGTACCTATAACTTGGATCTTGTTTTTAAACCTGATCAACAAGCAAATAGTCAGTAAGTCACAAGCGAAGTTTAGATTAGCAACAAAACTTACAGAAGTTACCTTCCGCGAGCAATTCATTTAACCTGCCTAGCCTTTTCCCAACTATGTTGGGGTCAGCTTCCAGTGTAGGTAACCGGATGCAGCTGAATAACAGTATTTTACATGGAGCGACTGCCTATCTGACCTCCACAAGCCAATAACTGGGTAATACGATACCCCTTGGTAAGACTGGTTGTCAGGCTTCTGACGACCCGTAACGACTGTCAAAGATCCACGAATGACAGCCGGGACCAACGGCTTAACGTGCTTTCCGAGGCACGGACGAGTCGCGGTATGTAAATATGGTCACCCATCCACGGACCAATCCGCAAGCAATTCTTACCGTGTAAATAATCGCGGCTCACTACCGCCGGTTTTCTTAGTAAGAATTGCTTGCGGAAGGTAACTTATAAAAAACTTTTTTACAAAAAATACAACCGACTTCCAAACTACAAAGTGAAAAATAACTATAATTTCGGAAGTCCTTGTTTTGTATCAGTATTTAAGTTTTTTGACACCGACTTCCGAAATTAAAGTTATTTTTCACTTTGTAGTTTGGAAGTTGGTTGTATTTTTTGTAAAAAAGTTTTTTTTTTCACTTTTTAGTAGGTTGATTTGTAATTTATTTAAGTTACAATAGCCTTATGTCAACTGCTCATCAAAAATGCCCAAATCTCTATAGATGTGCCTTTATATTTGAAGAGTTCCCTCGATTTCTCCAAGATTCCATCATCAGATCGTGACCAAATGACAATGGGACCAACTTGAAAGTATACCCTTTCAAAAAAAAAAAAATTTTCAAATCGGTCCAGCCGTCTTCGAGTAATCGGGGAACATACAAAAAAAAAATATCCCGACGAATTGAGAACCTCCTCCTTTTTTTTGAAGTCGGTTAAAAAGCTTTGTTGCTAAAACTTTGCCTAGGTATTCGTAGGTCTGTTACAAATAATAAAATAACGTCAAAATATATACTTACAAACAATAAAAATATAAAACTGATTTCGTATAAAGGTGCATAATTGCGTAGGTACACACAGCTACACATCAAGCTATACATTTCCAGTATATGCTGACCTCGCATTGTACGGTAATCCTATGCAATGCGAGATCAGCATAAACTGGAAATGTATAGCATGATGTATAGCCGTGTGTACCTACTACAAAATAACACGTGATTTATCAACTCACGAGTCTTATACCGGGTTCACAAGGTTCGATTTTAGTTGAACAAAAACTAGTTGTTCAATACTTTGAATTTGTAATTCAATTTGATTGAAAGTCTGTTCAAACGGTTCAAATCGCTTTCGACTTGTAGTTGGATCAACTAAAATCGAACCGTGTGAACCCGTACCCTAATTACGTAATGCAACACAATCAGAATCTATTTCGATTTGAAACAGATTGCTAATCCATTGCTTCATAAGTTGGAAAAAAAATCTGCTCAACAACGTAAATAACGCAATGAATGTTGTTGAACTGTCAAAATGTAACAAATTAGGCAAAATTGTTTACGAAAATAAGTTACGCAATTAGGGTACCGGTATTAGATCACGCACGACTTTGAATTAGACAGCGATAAACATATTTACATGTTTACTATGGATGTTTATTAGAACTTCCATAGTTGGAACTTGTCTAGATGAATTTTCTTTTCCTTGTAATGTTACTATCGTGGCTGGCATCGAGATGAAACTGGGCATAATGCATATTTGTAATGATGCAGTAGATACTTGAGGATTAGTTAACACAGATTTAATCATTTCCATGAATAGCGATGACCTAATTCCATAGCCAGTAGGTATTTGTTACTTCTTATTACCAATAGATTGGAATTATTTTAAAACTCACCGATAACCTTTGCAATAAAATAAACATTGTCAGTATTCATGTACAGTAGTAATAAACGGCAGTCGATCTCGTGAAAAATTACAATCAACATCTTTTATAACATAGTGCACTTAAACAAATATTTGAAAAAGTTTTCATTTTAAATTCCGAATGTCATACGATTATAGCGCGAAAATAACAGTGACCAAGATGGCGGGAAATGGTGACGTGTATAAAAAAAGTTTTAATGGCACATGCACTTTGGGCGTGAACAAGAGGACCTCGGGTTCTATTGCTAAAAAAGCTGAAGCCTATTTAAAAGCAGTTAAAGAGAGTGTAGGAACACCGCCAGGTCTGTAATTTTTTTTTTCTTAATTAAGAGGGTTTATTCTAAAAGTTGGCAACGTCGTAAATAGCTGTCAAATGTTTACCTGTTTTGATTAATTTAGTAATATTACTGAATGGAATTAAGAAATGTGGAATGAAAATATTGATTATGAAATGCAATAATTAATATCGTAATAACGAAAATTTAGTTTTAGACGTAAAAAAAGTGTTTGGAAACTTTCCAAATGCCTTTTTACACCTAAAATTGTTACAACATCAAATTCAGTGTTATAATTGCAATTCATTATTAATATTCTAGTTCGCTAGTTAGCCACATTTCTTATTTCCACACAATAATATTGACATTTTGCGACGTTGCCCACTTTCAGATTAACGCTCTCAATTACATTCCGGAACACATTTGAAAAGACGACGTGATTTTCAGTATAGTTAATTTACTTAATTATTTGTTTGTTAAGTAATAATTATATTTTTATCTATAAAGTAACCAAGACAAGTAATTAAAAAAAATATTTATATAAAAACAAAAAACCCGACTGCAAAAACACATAACAGTGTAGGTAAGATTGTTATAAATAAATAAATAACTGAAAAGAGTTTTTTGTTTTTTTTTTTTTTAATTCAAGCCTTTTAGTTTTATTAAAATAATATATTCTATATTGACTCATTACTAGCTTTTATTTGATACCAATAATGTAGTTATTTTTGTAAACTTAACCCTTTGTTTTGTATTTGCAGATGCAATATATAAATAATATACATATAGCCTATGACACTCCCACAATTAAGACAAATCTAACGACACCTCACATGTTAAAATCCATCAAGCCGTTTAGGCTGCAGAGCGTGCCAAAGAAAAAGACATACATACATACTCTCGAAAAACATTACCCTCCTTCTGGGGAAGTCGAGTGAAAACAACTTACAATCTGAGCCATTTTTATGATCCAAACGAAACAAGAGATCAAGTACTCTCATCTTGCACGTTTTAATGCACTGCATCATAAAATGTTGTCAAAACAAAGATAAGACTACTGTGGCGTACATCAAGTTGCATGTTGTTATTAAATAATAATATGTACGTAGGTATTTTATAAATAAATGCTATGGAAAAGAACATAAAATTAGAAAATACATCAATATACCTCTACGCAGGATCGTAGAGAAAAGCCTACGAACTAGGCTACGCCGCGCTACGGGCTACGAACCGTAGACCATCGTCTACGAAAGTCTACACTTTGCGTAGTGCTTAGAACAAGGCTTCTAGCGTTTTATGTAACTGGATACTTATCGAGCAAATCGAATTATTTACATTAATTATTATTTATTTAAGCTGAATTCTATAGAATTAGAGTAAATTAATGAATAAACTGTAATCACTAATCAGCAACGTCACCTAGCATTTGAATACAAGTACTTATTAATAAAAGTAATATTTTGTTAACAGTGGAAAAGGTTCAAGCACAAAGGCCGACGAGTATCCCGAAGCTGGAGGTGGTGCAGAGAGTGGCCGCTATACCCATCGTGGGGTCCGGCATCGAAGTCACTGAGAAGATGTACCACAGGATCAGGGTAAATATTGGTTTTAATTTATTTAACCATTTATACAGGGTGTTTCGCAGAACGTTGAACATACGAAAATGGTGGATAGGTGGGTTCATCTGCTACTTACTCAGCCCTAATTTATTTGGCCCTGGCCCCCTGTTTTTTTTTTTTAATGCAAGTTGAAATTATTTTTTACATCTTTCTGTAAGTTTGAAGACTCATAACTTTTTTTCTAGCTAACATCTGAATAAAGCAATAATTTTATAAGAATCTGCCAACATTAAAGATTAAAAAAAAAAACAAAAATATTGCCTGTTTTACCCATTTTTAATAAAAATTACACTTTAAAGTTAAGAAAGTGGTGAAACTAGAAGAAAGCAAATTTTTTTTTTACGATCCAGTGGGCCAGGGCCAAATAAATAAGGGCTGAGTAAGTAGCAGATGACCCCACTTATCCACCATTTTCGTATGTTCAACGTTCTGCCAAACACCCTGTATACACACACATAATACACAGACAAGACAAAAGGAACAGAAAAATACGTACAAAGGTGATGCTTATTTCTAATGAAATCTCTTCCAGCATACCTGCGATAGGACAGAGGATAAAAAGAGATGTAATAATAATGTTTCTTGTATCTATCGCACACAATAATCTCTCTTTAATTAAAACATACATTTCCATTGCTTGTCAAACTCCTTGCACACATGCCTTGCCCTTTCCAAGCCAATCTGTCATGAACGCTACCGAGTCATTACGACAGGCATTTAAATTTTTAAGTCTACGGTTGATAAAAACTTCAGCCACATGCCTTGTCCCAGCAAGTGTGGTCGGATACTTTCGTGGTTTACCCTACACTCACCACATTAACTCAACGTCAAAATACATCCCAAATCAAATGTCCTGTACTGTATATTTTAATTTTTATCTAATTTTTTGTTTTTATTGTTAATTATCTAAATCTAATTTAACTTAATTACCTTTTTGCATGGAACATCATTCCATTCTGTATCTGGAGAAAGGCGTTGTTAGCTGCGCTACAGTTTATACTTTTACAGCTATCATTGTTTTACTTGTAAAGTCTTGTGTTATTGTTCCAAAATAAACTTTTTATTATTATTATATTATTTTAGAAACATAACTGTCAAATTTCTTACTAAATCCGGACCGAATCCGTCCGGTTCGACGCCGGCCGTCGCTGAAAACCAGTGCTGAGACTCTGTCTCGCATATGGTCGCAGCATTATGCTGAGCGATGGCCGTTTTGCGTGGATGTGACGCATATTTTTCCCCAACGAATTCTTTCTTTGCGTCATGTTTATCGCAAATAAAAGTGTTTTTTTTTCTTTCTAAATAACTTTATCCTCCAACAGGAGTCAAACCCATTGATCCGCTGGTACTTGTCCCTCGGGGAGAAATCCTTAGCCACTGGTGTACAACTGGCCTTGCCAGCAGTGCTGCTGTTCGAGACTCCCATCCACCAGCTCGACAAGTTCCTCTGCATGTCGCTGGATGTCGTGGAGAAGACCGTGCCGTCCATCAATCTGCCGCCGCAAGCAGTAAGTATTTGAAAAAGACAAACAATTGGGATGCGATTTCGGAATAACCAAATGTATCGGTGGTTTCGGTACATCGTTAGAGTAGTTAGAGTAAGTTTTATAAGCTTAAGCGTTCTGTCTTAACACCGAGCATTGCTCGGTCTTTTTTTAACTATGTTTTCTAAAAATTAAACCTAGCTAGATCGATTTATCGCCCCCGAAACGCCCTGCATACTAAATTTCATAAAAATCGTTGGAGCCGTTTCCGAGATTCAGATTATATATATACAAGAATTGCTCGTTTAAAGGTATTATATAACGAAAAAACCGGCCAAGTGCGTGTCGGACCACGCACAATGAAGGGTTCCGTAGTTAGGATGAATTTATCCCAAAAACAAACTTAACTTTGTAGTTGATAAACATGTTCTCCCATACGGAATGTATGGGAAAACATGTTTTTGCAACTGCAAAGTTAATTTGGTCGATTATTACTCCATAACTAGTAAAGCCTACTTAGCTATGATAGTTTTCCTTTTAATTTCGTTATATAAACTACTGCTGTGATTTTTTTCACACATCCAAAATCAACCATTTAGCTGGTAGGGGGGGGGGGGGCACTTGACTCTAACAAAAATTAGCACTTTAAAGCTTAATATTTTGCAAATGGATCCCTGAATCCAAAAATGGTTTTCACAAATTCTTAATGTTTTTGTAAGACCTTTCCAATAATAGCCCACACTATGGGATAAAAAATAAAACATCACCACTTTACGTGTATGGAAGGTACCCTAAAAAAAAATGTTTTTCATAATTTTGTTTTACCACTTTGTCGGCGTAATTAATATGTATACCTATGTCAAATTACAGTTTTCTAGTACTAAGGGTCTCGGAGCTAGACCGCGGACAGACAGACAGACAGACAGACGGACATGACGAAACTATAAGGGTTCCTTGTTTACTACGGAACCCTAAAAAGGAAAGGATTATTCATAGAAAACTGTATCACCGACACCTACTTCCAAAAAGAATACCATAAAAGCCTTTATGATAAGATTTGGTTTGGAAGTACTTATATCTGACGACACCTACTATTAGCTACATAAAGAGGTGGCAGTGGCAATTTCAACGCATTACGAAAGTCTTATCACTGCTAAGTACTAAACCCTAATTACTACAAAGGAAGTACCTGTACTTCCCCAGAGGACCTACCTGCTACGTAAAATTTTTTTTTTTATCATGTTGATACAATTGTGAATTAGATGTGAGTCACAACAACTCCCAACACAACAATGCATAGATTCACTTTTATCTTTAATTAGGATGCTGTGAGAATTGATGTCCGGTTACAAATATTGCATTCGTTAATTATTACAACATTTATATTAAAAGTTATCGCCGCCAGTTTTGGTCATCTAAGTTCATGGTATTATAAACTTTAACGTCCGGGTAAAAAATATTTACTTAGTTATGACTTACAATTCGATGTGTTCCTTTTAGGATGTGATAGTGTGACCCCTTTGCAACAATTAAGCACTTGGATTTTCTCGAAACCCATACGTTTTCACCTAGGCTGGGGTGCTTAAGACGCAGATATATGCCAGTGACCTTGAGTGGTTAGCTTGCGTGTTCTGTACTGAGCTCACGCAACGCGTCGTACGTTCAGCCAGTAATAGGACTCGCCCATCAAAGAGCGCGACCGCGAGCGCTGTCCCAAATTAGACGCATTATTAATTTATTCTACGTAAAGCAAAAGGTATTTTAGTAAAATACGTATACTAAAAGATTAATAATTAAATTATCTTTCAAATGGTGAAGGTTTCAGAAAAATACGCTTGATAGATTTTGCGTCATTCTCAGTTTTTTATCCGCGTTAGACATAACTTTACAAATTAATTTCACTATGTAATATAAACATAATCCAAAATATGCCCATATTAAAATATTTAAAAAAGATGCTCTAATTTGACATATATTTTTTCCAAATCTTGTTTAGACGTCATCTTCAGTATAAAATCATTAAAAATCGGTTTTCGTCGCCTTAATTGTTCACACTATCACGTCCAACACCCTAAATTGCGTAACACACTTTCAGTCACAATCCGAGAGTTTTGAAGGATATTGCTAAACCATTATTTCATAAGTCTGAAAAATTCGTCTGCTCAACAACGTAAACAACGCAGTGAACGTAGGTGAACTGTCAAAATAAAACCCATTGCGATCAATTGTCATTATATGTGAGTTACGCAATTATCCCGCTGGAAAGAATACGTGGAATTACAATTCACCCCTGTGTTTATATTTATAAGTAATACCTATAGATAGCGTTAAAGCGATACTTATAAAAAATTGGTTGTCTATAATGTCGGTTTACGGACGATAATTTCACGTGATTAAACGTCACAAGCTGAACGCTTAGGCCAATCGTGCCTCTCTATCGCTTGTTCCGCGCTCTCGCTTGCACGCTCGGCTCAGGCGGAACGTGACACGTTTTCGTGCGTGCAGCCGGCGTTCATCGATTTATAAGACGTTATCACGTCAAATGTTTCAATATGATCTTAATTTAAGAATGTACCTAATTAGCTATTTATAGTCAGAAGTGATCTAGTACCAAAGTCTGGATTTTGAATAGACCATGCCCGGTTATCAAAAAGCATGTACTTTAGTTCGAAGACCACCATTGATATTTTTCATTGTCAAAACATAGTCACAACACTGGTTTTTTCGTGCTTTAAGGGTACACTAGTCGATCATTCTTCAAACGTAGTAAGGTTTGACGGTGTACGTTCAAAACTAAGAATTATATCAATTTGTCTTGTCATTATCTAGCCCTGTATGGAAGCAGAATTGGGACAAAGTATTGGTTTGGAAGTTATGAGCGTCGAAAATTCCATATTTCATCACTCATTTTTGAACGTAAATAAATAACTTATGTAGTATGAAAATGGCAAAATAGAAACCGTACAGGGATAGATAATTTATTGAAAAGTCAATTTTTTTTTTAGGTTTAAAACATTTAGTAGTTTTCCATAATATCTATACGCCCAAAGGTCTGAGGGCCTACCACCAGCTCAAAAGCAGTATTATTTTAATATTACTTCAGTGGGAGAAAGAGATGGAACTATACGTCCAGCACGCATAGCATGACCACCGTAGAAACGAGTTTTGTCGACGGAAGAATAGACAAAATGACAGATAAACAATCACAATCTGTCATTTTGTCTATTCTTCCGTCGACAAAACTCGTTTCTACGGTGGTCATGCTACGCGTGCTGTAGAGCTTCATCTCTTTCCCACACTGAAGTAATATTAAAATAATACTGCTTTATGAGCTGATGGTAGGCCCCCTGTTCATGAAATTTTACGTTCTCGTTTTCGTTAAATCATCATCTATTTCACTAAATAAATAAAAACTAGATAAATAGATACAAAATTTAATTAATAAATAAATAACTTGACTAAATAGCATGCATATTTAGCTACGCTACCAACGAGTTTGAGCCGTCGACTAGTGGCACCTTAAGTACCGACAATGTTTCCCATCATACATCATCAGGTACTATTACGCCATATTATTTGCAAACAGATGTACTCCGAGACCCGCCGGTTCGTTCTGCGCCGCGCCAGCTCGGTGAACCAACTGGCCACAGCTGTGCTGGACTCTCGCGTCACGGCCGTCACTGCCACGGCGCTGGAACGCGCCCTGACCACAGCTGATAAGTACGTGGACAAGTACCTGCCCCCCGATCAGCAGGATGTTTCTGACGGTAAGTGTTACTGGCAGGCAATGAGACGTAGTGGAACAGTAGGTAAGTACGGTAGTGGTTGTAGCGAAGAGGTTTTTGTGAAATAGTTTGATGGAAACTGTAGAGCCACCATACCTGTTTGTGCTGTCCAGCACTAATAGGTAAAATTGACGCGGTTGTAAAAACCACTTTCCATCAGATAAGCTGTCTATTTAGTCAGTGTTGATATTCCACAAAATATCTGGACAGGCTGTTTTTGTTCGTTCTAGAAAGTTGTCTTCTTACCGAACTCTCAAATCAAAATGTAGGTAGGTAGGTACTGGCGAACATTAACTTGGTAGTAGACATCGTCGTTATCACTAGCATGCAGATTGCAGTGCATAATCCTCACAAACAGGTAAATTCCGTAAGTTGCCAAAATAGACGTTATTCATTGTTGTTATATTCATAAGTCCTCGTTATCGTAATATGGCCACTTATTTGTGATTAGATTAATAACTTTGATACAGGAATCGAGATTGGGCCGATAGCCTCGAAACAAAGTTTTGATTAAATAAGTAGTTGAATGATCTCATAATTTCCTTTGTTTAATCTTTGAGGATAAAAAATACCTGTCAAAAGTTCAGTGTCTTCCTTTAAAAAAAAACCTTATGTTTAAATTTAAGGAAGTCCTAACTCTTAGATACTTAAAGAAACCAGTGATTGGCATTGGGTGCAACAAGGGCGTTGCACAAAAAAGCGAGTAATGAGATAATTGAAGTTAAAGAAGAAGAACCTGGATTGAAGATAAACCTCTAGCACTTTTAAAATTTAAGGGTATTATGAGTCAGTTATCAGATTCTAGTATTATTATTATTTTAAGGTAGTTAAAAACTTCAAAATAATATTTTTTTTTAATACATGTTATCCGCCCTTGTTGCATCCAATCCGTAAATTAATTGGGCGTTCATAATTTAAAAGGTTTTTAAGGCATAAATAATAGCTTTGGGTGCTTAAAATAATATTTTTTATATAAAAGTAAATCACACAGCTGATATGTGTACTCTTCATCCAAAGTTCTCTTAGCCTTGCGCACATTTTTTTCCACAACTGTATATTCTTCAACTTCTTTTTTTCTCCATTTTTGGGGAAACATAATCAGTCTGATCATCATCTGCTCTAAAATCACTGATTTCACTGACTTCAGACATGTTTTTACATTTAAATAAACTTTCGCAAGCTGCAGGTCGTAACGTGTTTGAAATTCAAACGCTTGCAATGCAACAACGGCGTAGCGAAATCCTCTCAATAAATACCTATCACGTCATCTAGAATCAATGAATCAAAATGAGTTTTTGACATATGAAACTAGACGGCCCAATGCTTAATGTAATGCAATAATATCAAAACGGACCTTGGGTGCCAAATGCCCTTGTTGCTCTCAATGCTTCGATTGAACTTCATCGCATTCGTAATAGTACCAACCATCTACTAAAACCGGTTGCAGTTGAACTTAACCATATAATTATAATTAGAACATTACTCAGAAATCATATACCTACAACATTTATCAGGCATAGACAAAAGTAATGACAAGTACCGGTTCCAATTGAGTGCATTCACGGCAGTATCCAGACAGCTCTAAACTATCGGTCACAAGGTTACTTGATAACTTCAGTCTGAACCCAGTCTGGGCACCTAATTAACGGAAGCACTTATATCACCTATTGTCCTTCTATAATTAGTCCATATTCCAAAGTAATAAGACTATATTATCAGTCCAGCTCCTAATTAATGAACAAATAATAACTGTTACTTTGACTGTTATCTGTCTGGAGCCGGTGACAAATTAGATGTGATATCACCGCACTGGACTCTGCGCCCATTCATGTGCAGTTAATGATTAATAAGAATAATGTAGGATCTGTTTTAGGAGGTCAATTAGTTACTGTCTCTGTGTAGATATGTAGATAAATAATAAGTAGGTAATTAATATGGCCCTTTTTACACTACCTAAGCATGACTAGCAACCGTTCCAATGGTGAATCAACTCGAGGTTGTTTATAAGCTCCGTTAAATTCGGTATTCTAGTTTCCATAAAAGACCGATGGCAAAATTAAACAGCCAGTCTATTTTCAAATCGAAATTAAATTTAGGCACCTTAAAACTTCAATTTATCTACTAAACTCCCCAAAGCCATGGGTGTCGGCGTTGGGGCATACAGTGCTTCAAGGATATTTTAGCGCTTGAACGACATTCACAAGGGGGCGTTGATAAATACACATGAAATTATTTTTTGAAATTTTATATTATGTCCATGTTCTACATATAACGACAATAGATTAAAAACAAGATGGCGGCGGCGGCGTTAGTTCCGATTTGGCCACGCGCCAAAAGAGTCTTGTATCGCTATAACGTCGTGTCCTTACCATAGTGGTGATCATAGTGACGAGCGCGGACGCGGTGGACGGCGGCGACAGCGGGCGCGCGCGCGCCGAGCGGGCCGTGCAGCACGGCGCGCGCCTGCGCAGGAAGCTCACGCGCCGCCTCACGCGCCAGGCGCTGGCGGAGGCCAAGGCTATCAAGGAACAGATCCACGTGCTGGCTTATGTTGCGGAATTGGTGAGTTTTGTTTATGCAAATAGCTCTAGGAGTATTATTTATTCTTTTGAATATCTTCAAAACCCAGGTGAATTTGTTGTCTGAAAAGCTTGGAATTTGGCTTGACCTCCAAAGATTGAATAACTTTTTATCATCACCTACCTAACTCAGGTCTCTGGTCGGGTCTTTTAGGGTGTTTTCGTTTGGTTTTTCGTCAAGATAGGGTTTCAAAATAGCTGATTGATATGTTATGATCTACTGTTAAAATTCTAGGAATCGTACTACCTATACAAAATACTTTAAGGAAAAATAAACTTCATTTCTAAATTCTAACACAGGTTGCGACAGACCCCGCCCTCGCTTGGAAGAAAGCTAAGGAGCTATTCGCGACCCTGAGCGCTGCGGAACCAGAGAACCAGGCCCGGCCTGCCACACTAGAGGAGCTGTTGGTGCTACTGACCAGGGAGACAGCCAGGAAGATGGTCCACCTCATCCACTACTCACAAAACGATCTGCCCAAGTAAGTGTCATGGCTAACGAGCTGTTCTTGAGCAGGTACCAAAGAAAAAGTCCCGACTTGCCACCCTGGAGGAGCTGGTGGTATTGCTGACCAGGGGACAGCCGGGAAAATGGTCCACCTCATCCACTGCACGCAAAACGATCTGCCCAAGTAAGTGTTCATGGCTATAATAAGGAGCTATTCTTGAACTGGAGCCAGCAAACTAGGCCCGACCTGCCACCCTCGGGAACTGATGATGTTGCTGACCAGAGAGACAGCCAGGAAGATGATCCACCTCATTCACTACACGCAAAACGAGCTACCCAAGTAAGTTTTCATGACTAAGGAGCTGTTCTTGAATCGGAGCCAGAAAATAAGTCCCAACCTGCCACCCTGGAGGAGCTGGTGTTGCTGCTGACCAGGTAATCTGCCAAGAAGATGGTCCTCCTCATCAAATACACGCAAAACGAGGTGCCCAAGTAAGTTTTCATAGCTTGGGAGCTGTTCTTGAACCGGAGCCAGAGAACAAAAAGAAGTCAAGACTACCGGTCTTGACTTGTGCCACGCACCATTGTGCGTGTAGAAGATGAGGTGGACCATCTGCCCAAGTACGTGTGCTGCTGCCACAAATGGCGATTCTTCAATATACAATGGCGGTGTAGTCAGTAGGTGAAAGTGGGACAACCTTGCTGACTGGATTATCTTTTTATTACGGCATAGCTCGAAAGAGAAGGATCTAGAATACTTCCTTCTGAAATATAAATTGCTTAATAAATTTAATAATATGTTTACTTTGTCCTAGCAACGTTCGTCAAGCGATGGCACTTATCACAAAAACCCTAAATACTGCAACCGAAGCTCTGATGAAGGTAAGATAAATTAAAACAATATATTCCCCAGAATGATACCATACCTTAGTAACCTATTAAATCTGAATTGTTAGTTTTGGGGTTGTAATTGCGATTACTGAGCCTGAAGGCCCTGGGTTCGTCCCCGGGTCTGGTAAACTATCATTAGGTTTTTGGATTAGGAAATTCTCAGTAGGTTGTAGCGGTTACACCGCCACATACGAACTACGCATCAAAGACATGACGTCACACAAATCCTGCATCGCGCAGTTAGAGTTTACCGAGCGATCGACATAGATACAAGATTTCAACTTCAAACCGATGGGCAGTTGCCCGCCAGACACAACACCCGTCTGGTCGGAGGATCCTCCCTTTTCTATGGTGGATGAGTGTACTTTACACCCTGTTCCTCATACCAACCACTAAAGGTAACAACTTGAAGACTGGATTTTTGCCCGGCTAAAAAGCATTAAGGTTGAACTAGTCGCTTGACCAAAAATCACGCTGTCTCGCCTGGCATCGTGTCCGACAGAGACAGCATCAGTGATGAGCAGTTAGACGATAGTCTACATGCACAACGTTTAGTTCGCACGCACACTAACACCGTTCCGAACTATTTATGTGAAACGAGTGCGTAAAAAAATAACGAAAAATCCTTTTGAAAATCGAGTTTTACGAAAAAACCACTGCACACATCAATTACAAATAAAGTTTATTGAACTCTTCGATAAATTGAGCTTTGTCGGTGCTGACTTTGTTTTAGAGATTTTACACTTTTATTACTTATTTACGCCCAAAGTTGCGTTAAAATTAGCAAGAAAAAGGAATCTTTAATGGCTCCCAACTTTTTAATGGCTTTTTTTTTGCTATTCTGTTTCCGCACAGACAAAATTAATAATGAGAAAATACTTTAGATGTACAACGTCAAACAGTAGAGTAATACCCCCCGAAATTTGTACCTATGGAAAAAAATTCGACGAGTGCAACCTTAAACTCGCCCCTTATGGAGCGATCTTACGTTTTTTAAATAAACAACTTTAAAATATTCAGTTTGAGCTACAATTCATCATCTGCCTAGCCTTTTCCCAACTATGTTGGGGTCGGCTTCCAGTCTAACCGGATGCAGCTGAATACCAATATTTTACATGGAGCGACTGCCTATCTGACCTCCACAACCCAGTGACTAGGTAACACGATACCCCTTGGTAAGACTGGTTATCAGACTTTTTGGGCTTCTAACTACCCGTAACGACTGTCAAAGATCTACAAATGACAGCCGGGACCAACGGCTTAACGTGCTTTTCGAGGCACGGAGGGGACTTGGGATGTAAAGATGGTCACCCATCCACGGACCAACCGCGGCAAGCGTAGCTTAACCTGATCGATCGACCCGTGCAGCTGTTATTACTTGAAAATATGAATTTTTCAATAGTATTAGTCTTTCTGAAATCAACTGAATTTACACTGCTGTAAAGTAGAAATTCGTTTAAGTGGAAATAACATCAAATTGGCAACAAGGATGTGAATAGACTATAATTTGTTCTGGTGTCATTCGCAGACTGTGCCCGTTGAGATTGCGTTGTCCGAGGTGAAGGAGTGGCGCAGCAAGTTGGAGAATCTGCTGCAACACCTGCAAACGGCTTCCAAAACATACTTGGTAAGATCTTGGTAGCTATGTCTGATTGAACAATTTACCACTGACCTCAATAATTAACGGATTTTTGTTTTGACGTGATGGGTCACTAATGGAGGTATTATTGTAAATTGAGTATTATTGGTATTATTGAATTGTCGTAAATTGAGTAAAATACTAGTTTCTCTGACGGTTGGTTGCTGTTTAGAGAGATAGAAAGAAAGGCATGGGCATTCTTAAAGGAATCAATAATGTCTTGAATGGATACAATTTTATTTTAGAGTTCGTCCCAGTTTGCAGATGTCGTTCATAGATGGCGCTGCAAAACTTCAAGCCACGTTTAAATCAAGTTTTTTAATAGATGGCGCTATTCAAAATATAATTATATCTAACCTCTTTTTCAGGAACATTTGGCCATCTTCCTGGCGGGAAATGAAGAACGTGAAAAGATCGCGCCGCGGTCCACGTACAAACAACGAGATGACTCAGCTATCAATGGACTCAACTAATATTTTATTAAATTAGAATTAGTAATTAATTATATTGATAATCCGTGTCTAATACTCTGCTAGATCTGTTTTTGCTATCGTCAGTCTAGTGGAACTAAAAGTAAGGTTCATACCTGCTCATGGCATTTCTATGGCAGTGACAGAAGATACCTAATAATTATCGCGCTGCCTTAAATATTGCATATCAAATAACACTCAAATTTTATATATATTTACAAATATTTAGACGTACCTAACTTGAATTTAGGTTGTTTAGTGAAGACAGAAAATAGTTCAAGTAATAATTTAGGTAACTACCTACATGTATATCGCTGTTCTTGGGCTGTTTACTTTCAGTTAACAAGTGGTAGCCAAAACGACTGGTGATCGAACCATGTTGTTATTACTAGCTGACCCGAAAGACGTTGTCCTGTCTGAATTTCAATAGTTTGTACAAAAAATCTGTAGAAAAAACCATTTTCCAGCCGTCTTCAAGCGATGTGCTTACCAACGAACAGCATTTCATTTTTATTTTTATATTTATGTACGTATAGGGAGCATGAGGTACCAGTTTTAGCTTTCCCTGAAACTTTATAATCCTTGCTTATGCAACAGTTGATGCAGATCTATCACATATTTTTAATTCCCTCTATCACTCATAAACTGGGATTTATTTGATTTTTTGGACTGAAGATGATAACAAAAAAATAAAATACACGTATTTCTGGATTTTTAATTGTTTTAATTATTAGGAAACAAAATTACAAAAATAGGGAGTGTTGCTTTTAGGCAACACTGAGGTAAGTAGTCAAAATCTATGTAGTACGGCAGCACAATGACATGTTACGAAAGATGAAAGTTTATGAAGCAATTCTTGGTTTTCGTATAGCATAAGTCTACCCCGAATTTTGTTGCCGTACCCAGTCGTTGAAATTCAAAGTTTGATGATTTTTTTCAAATTTGTTCAACGTCATGGTTTCCTGTACTAGAAGTGTTCCAAGTATGGGACTCCAGTAGTTGATAACTCTAGTTAATTGGACGAGACATTAGATATGCCACACCTATAAATTGCCTGACATCCTCCTCAGACATCCGAAAAGCGCTAATATTAGGATCTTTCTGCACTTGATAGAAATTTGTCGCTTCAGACTTCTCTTCTAGGCCATCTTTACTATCTGCATCATCATTTAGCGCAAAACTAATGTATTTGTCACCAAGGGACCGCTTACGAGACATCCTGGAACATAAAAAAAATTAGTAAGTGTTAAACAAAATTTTACACTTTTCGCCTGATGTAGCCTACGGGCAACAATCATAATTTACCAACAAAAACCAAATAAAACGAGAAGAGTATTCAAAAATAACATTACACAATAAAGTTCAAACACTTACCTCTTCAATTCATCAAGATAATACACAAGAAACAAGCAGAACAATTTTTATTCTTTTTTTTATCACAGTTTACCGCCACTTTTCGTAAATGTCGAAACACAAATCTCAATTTGTAACTAGTAGCGCTTTCTAGTTGTAATTTTTGGTACTAATTCGTTAGTTCGGAGTGTAGACTACGAGCTACAGTGCGGCATAACGTTAAGAAATCAATTCTATAAATTTTCAGGCGTTTGTACGGTATGTTACCTACAGTCTACACAATGCTATAGAGGGTTAAGTGTGTACTGATTATGTAAAATAACTGACATAAATTGTTTTTGACGATATTTTCATGGGCTCATGAATGCGTAAAATTTTGTTAAAATATATTTTATACCTCTTCACATCTTTTTATTTCTTGACCCTAAAGTCGTTCCGACCCTGTAAGCAGGAGTTGTAGTCAACCCAAGAAACGCGCCCTGCGACCTTATTGAATGTACCTATTTTGCCGAAGCCTACCATTCTCTAAAGCCCAGTACACGTACACGGCGAGCCATTGGCCGAGCGCGCTCGATCAACGGGCTCGCCCAACGTGTACGGCTAATACGGCTTTACATGTTAAGGTTGAACTAGTCGCGGGCTCGAACTCATTGGTGGGCTTGGTCAAAAAGCACGCTGTCTCACCTGGCATCGTGTCCGACAGAGACGTATCAGTGATGAGCAGTTAGACGCTGGTCTACATGCACAAACTCTAGTTCGCACGCACACAAACAAATAATTTGTATGGAAAAAGCTTTTTCCATACAAATTTCGGGGGGGGTTTTACTTACTCCACTGTTACACATTGGTGCCGATTCTCTTGTCACAAATGCCTCTAAACTAAACTAAAAATCACCAAAATTTAGTTTATTCCTGTCAAACGACGATTTCCCATTCTGAAATAGACTAAAATGACACAACTTAACTATATTTTAGTTTGACAGCACTAATATGGCACTAAGATATTAGTTTAGTGAAAATGGCAATTTTGCTATTCTGAATTTGACGTTTTTAACCTAAAATTTAGATTTTCTAACTAAATATGACTATTTTTAATCGCGACTAAAAACATGTGGAATAAAATTGGTTGTCATGAACTAAAATTCACACCAACACCTCGACTTCAGAGGAAAAAACAGTACTGATTTTTTTTTTTTTCTTTTGCTTATATCTCGAAAACGGTGTGTCCAATCGCAAAAATAATGAAAATTACGACACCCTTTATAAGACCCCTAACACTCTACATGTAGGTAATATTTTTTCTTATTTTCCATACAAAAAGTGAAAAATCCATATAAAACACGTCGAGGCGGCCCCCCTGTGCGCCTCCGGCTCTAAAAAGATTCACGTAGTTAGGTATCACGTGTGGAGTCGCGATTGTCAAATTCGATTTAGATGTGTCAAAATAATTTTTAAATTTAGAGAATTTATTTTGCAGAATAGCTTTGAGATTCTCATAGTCAAAAGTAAGGAATTTTAGTGATAGTTTAGTTAGTTTAGTTCGGTGTACAAGAGAATCGGCACCAATGTACATCCAAAGTAAAACATGAAATCGTTTTGTCTTATTATTAATTTTGTCTGTACAGAAGCAGTATAGTAAAAAAAAAGCAATTAAAAAGTTATGTGCCAACAAAATTATCAAATAACTTTGGAGGGCGTGTCAGACTCTACCCACCGCCACCCGTGTTCCTTCGGTTGCCCTGTTGCCGGGGGCCACGATTTCCCTATCGGTTTTCTTCGAACCCCCGGCAGGCATTGGCCCTAGCGGACCCCGTCAATTCTGCTGACATCTCTTTGAGGCGCGCGTGGAACACAACGCGCCGTCGACCCGGGCTTGGTCCTTGTCGGACGGCGAGCTACCCATTGCTCACCGTCCGCAAACCCACGCCTACGGTGGCCGGAAATCGGCTCGCGATTCCCGCCCCGGGCGTCTCCTTCTATTGCGGCGGTTAGGGGCGTGAGGGCGCGAAATTTGCCTCTCCCTCACGCGTTCCGCCTCCTCCTTCGCGAGCATTACCGCTTCGCAGAAGAAGGTGACGGCCTGCCATTTCCTCTCGCTCCGTACCATGGCCTGAACCAGGGCCAGACGCGAGAGATCACCGCCGCTGATCGCCTCTACGAGGACACGGCGTTGCTCCGCCCAAGCCGGGCAGACCTCCACCGTATGCTCCACCGTGTCCTCAGGCCGATCCACACAATGGTGACACCCGGGTGTTTCCTCCCGCCTTATCCTGTGCAGGAACCTCCCGAAGCAGCCGTGTCCGATGAGGACCAGCGTCAGGCGGAAGGTGAGGACGCCGTGGCGTCTCTCCAGCCACTCCTCAAAGAGGGGTCTTATCGCCGCAATTGTGGCGTACCCAGACTAGTTCAACCTTAAGGCCAATAAAGGCAAAGTTGCGTAAGTTTGATACATCGGAATATCGGATGCGTGCAAATAGAACATGAATTTTATGGACTATTTGTAATTGTTTGCTTCAAATAGGTCGCTCTGATAGCCGATTGTGCAGTCCATGATAAACACACTGAGTCGGACGGTACGGATTAATAATGTTGAAATAATTGACCATGTCTGGTGGTAGCCTATAAAAGGTAAAGAACAGACAGTGATCCTTTTTGGATACAAATAAAATGCTGGCTTCCTAAACTTCTGTGACGTTTCTGTCTTGTCATTTCAACGAGCACTCATCTTTCTTCATTCCAACCACAGATTAATAGTGTATATTCCAGCATCATTCTACTTTTGGAAGCAATTTTAGAACAATGAAATGATAATTCTTGGAAAATATTTTAATAATTCATAGTTGCTGCTGTTTCCAAATCGGCAAATCAAGTCAGTCAATTAAAATGAATCTCAATGAGCTTCTGAAAGACATCCCGCAACATCCATACCACGTAAGTTTCAGTTCTTTACGCGTTTATGTCATACGCAGAGATTGCAACGGTGGAGATTATATAATCCAAAATGGAATTTTATCCACATGATTGTAAGTAATCCTTTTCCTGAACTAAATTCAGCATGGCCCACAAGGTGTACGGGCCATTTGTTTATTCTATTCTCAAGTATGTACCTAGCTAGTCTACTCACTAAATATGTCCCAAAATAATGTTTGAGTAATTTCAGCCTAATAACGAATGTTGCGAAGAGCTAGGTCTGCTAGAATATGAGGATAGTGAGGTTCGAGGTTCGAGATCAGAAAGGACTACCCAAAACACTTTATGGTTGCTAGCGTTCACTCTACTGCTGTGGTTAATCGCGTTTCTCATGATGATAGCGATAACTACGTGCTTCGACATCGCAACAGAGCGCGTTGTGACTTTCACCGACTTGATTTACTGGTCTAATGGAACGTCTGTGTTGACTAGTGATGAATGTGATGATTGAACCACCAGATACATAATATCATAAAATTGTGATGTATTATTGATGATTTATTAAAAATGTTATTCTCGTATTAATTTGTTGTATTTATTCATGCCTTTTGATTGTCATATTTAAATTTCTTTTGAGCCTTTTGGGCCGACATTGGGCCACCCGAGCCAACGGCATTTTGGATCATAGTTTTAGATAACCAAGCCAGATTTTAGAATGATTGAAATGGTGGGTGCAGTCTGTGTGGCAGACGTCTGTGCTTTTCTGTCCAGTGTTGTTATTGATACGGCGATTGCCGTATTAATTAAACGGTATTCCATGATTTTTCATCAGAAAATACGGGATACGGCAGGCCTCTCATTGCTGTATCACAAAATACGCAAATTGACTATACTTAGGTGAAATTAAACTTTTTTTCAGTAATTTATTGAACGAAATTCAAACTGTCACCTGAAAAGGCTGTACGCCACAATCACAGAGTACAGACGCCAGCACATCAAGCTACTACAATCTGTCAAATTTATTTAATAGATTTTCAACTTTATCGCTGATGTCTAAGGTTCAAAGTTGATTGGGAAAATTTGACAGTTTTGGGTAGCTTGATGTGCTGGCGTCTGTACATTTTTATATAGCCACAATACCATTTTTTTGTCAATGTTGCCACTAACCTAGAGTTTTTACTCTGAGCTAGAAACTACCACGTCAAAGTTGAAAATGACCTATCGATGACAATTGATTCAAAATCAAGGATACTGTCCCAAGTTTAAAGGTTCGTGCAGACCAGCGCGATATCGCGGGCGCGACAGGCAGCGCGACCAATGTCGCGCCCGCGATATCGCGCTGTTCTGTACGAGCCTTAAAGTGTAGCGCGACGTGTGCGACAAAATGAGAAACAAGGACAAGACAAGTACACATACGATTAACATGAATCCAAAGTAATAGAAAGGATAAGAAACCTTTATGGGGAAGAAACAAATGAGGAATAAACATTTTTTAAATTTTTCCCCTAAAATATGGCAAACCATGTTGTGCAGCTCAGATTTTTACGATAACAACACTGCTCCTGTCATTCGTCTGGCAGTTGTCACTGTCACTTCCGTTCGTTGCGTCCGGTTGCCTCTGCGTCACTATTCCCGTGTTTAGAATGATAATATTTTGTTCAAACTAAAGCTGAGTGTTAAAATAATAGCAGAGTAGAGTTTATAAGGCAAAAATGCCTTCTATCGACGTGTTGCCTCCACCGGGGATGACTATGGAGCCGCCGTTGGAAGAGCCCCAAGCTCCCCCTGCACCAGTCATTGGCATCATTTATCCTCCGCCAGAAGTGAGGAGTATCCTTTGACATTAAACTATGTCTACAAATTTAATTGCCGTTATGATTAGTAGGAATTTATTGTAATATTTGTATTGGGTATGGTTAACTCAGATTTTGCATCATAACCTTAAAATCGAATGGATACATATTTGTTTGGTTTTCTTGTAAACCAACTCATTTGAATTTCAGTTGTCGCTAATTATCTTGTTCCTAAGACGTAATTTACCTAAGTTTTAAAAAGCATGTTTTCATTAGGTTCTTGAAATGTTATGATCAAACATGATATTGAGTGTAAAACATATTTATTTAACACCTATCTTTTTCAGCAGCATTCTACAATCTGAAGAATAAACCTTGGAGTTTTGACTGCCACACATAGTTATGATTTCATCCTTGATAAATAGGTAACCTACCATTCTTTTATCTATGAAATTCATTTTCAGGCTTTAAAATCAGAATTTCCTTAACATCGTTCTGTAGATATTGTGGACAAGACTGCAAGTTTCGTAGCTCGTAATGGGCCTGAGTTTGAAGCTCGAATCCGACAAAATGAACTTGGCAACCCAAAGTTCAACTTCCTCAACTCTGGGGATCCATACCATGCTTACTATCAGCATAAGGTCAAGGAGATCAGAGAGGGGAAAGGTAAGCTTGTAATTTTACTTATTTTTGTTAAAGAATTAAAGATTCATTCTAATGGTTGGTGGGTAACTCCCATAGATATAAGAAAGAAGGAGATAGTAAAAAAAAGGGGGGGGGGGTAGTTACAAATGTATTGAAACCCAATGTCTCCAATTTGTCCCTACCATGTCGCCACAACTGCACATGCAGATCAGTAAACCTAATAGATACGAAGTCACGCTCACACTTGCAATTCATAAATCAACATACTACACAATCAATTATAAACCTTATGCCATCAAACACAGCGTGCGTTTACAATGCACCATACAACATTGTTGTGCTGTGCAAAAACCATTTATTTTACATGTACCCTAGTGATTCCCTAAAGTGAAAACTTATCGATTCTCCCATTAATTATTGTATTAAAAATTTTGGGAGTTCCTGAAAAAATTGTAAATAAAAAACGATTCACATATAATAAGATGATATAAATAAAGAAAAGGGACACAAAAAAAAGTAAATCAATTAATTTCAACATTATGAAGATTACACATCGGTCTTCCAACCAGGATATAACTGTTGACAAATTGAAGAATAAACTTTCAAAGTAATATAAATTCATAAGACAATCGCCATTGTTGTCGATATCCTATGTTAGCTTGTCGCAAGATACAGCAGCCGTACTATGCGATGCAACCGTATACCTAAAGTATTGTTTTGTGAGTTTTACATTGCTTGACGAGCGACATACTTAGGTAGTGGTTAAGCAGCAATGTATTTACTGCAAAAATAGAACAGTCGCTGTGATATATGAAAAAAAAAATGTAGTAAAGGCAAACAATATAGTAAGATACTTGTCCTGTTAAATGGTTCCATGATTTATAAAGATTTTAGTTTGGCTTCGATTTTTACAAGAAACCACTGAACAACACGGTATTCTTAAATGTTGTCGCGATCGCGGTTGAAAGCGCACTAGTTCGCGGAGACGGCCATTTGCCTATACCATGAGCATTTTAATCACGGCGCGCGGACACAGATACGCCCCCATGCCACTTCTCCTGTTTTTTATATTTCTATGGTAACTCCCCAATCGATGGGTTTCACAACATGATACAATCTATCATCCATATATGGTCATGAGCACCATTACTGTTGACTGTTAATTGATTGACTAACTAATCATTGAGAATCCCATACTATTTAAAAAAAGCCTACACTGATATATTTTGGGCAAATCAAAAATTAAAAAAAAACCTCATTTCAGCATAGAACCGTTTTGGAATTTTATAATGATTTACTGCACCCTTATCAGCAGATCTTAAGAGTGTTTATTCTGAAAGTGGGTAACGTCGCAAATAGATGTCAAATCATTTCGCTGTTTTGACGTGACAACGTCTTATAAATTGGTTTGCCGGGTGACACTTCAAGAAACTGCGTTACGCTCCGCTCACGTTATGCGCTCACAATGAGAGCGAGTGAGAGGCACGCGTCCCTTCCACTCGGGCATGGTTAGCCCGCCTAAGAGCGAGAGAGACGGACATAAAAAGTGAAAGGCACGCGTCCCTTCGTCGTTGTCACGTAAAACTTTCGCCCGTATACCGACTTTACAGGCAACCAATTTTTATTAATTTGGCAATATCACTGCCTGGAAATAAGAAATGTGGCCAACTAGCGAACTAGAATATTAATTATGAATTGCAATTATAACACTGAATTTGATGTTGTAACCGTTTTAGGTGTAAAAAAAGGCATTTAGAAAGTTTCCAAAACTAAATATTCGGTGTTACAATATTAATTATTGCATTTCATAAACAATATTTTAGTTTCCTAGTTAGCCACATTTCTTAATTTCAAACAGTAATATTACCAAATTAATCAACACAGGTAAATATTTGACAGCTATTTACGATGTTGCCAACTTTTAGGATAAACCCTCTTGATTACAAATAAATTACTCTCTTGGGACATTTTTACTTGATACTCCACCCAAGTCCTCAATTAAACAAAGTCTGATATAGCTTGTTAAACCAGTAGCTAAAGGTCAATTTATTCTATAAATAGGTCCAGATCCAGGTGCACCAGCCTTAATAGGGCTCCCAGCAATCCAGCGACCTGGTCTTGCGCCAGCCACCGCCCTTCGTCAACAGGAACTATTGAAAGCCGCAGCTCCCGCCGAGCCGCCCCCGCCCCGCGACCCCCCGCCAGAGTTCGAGTTCATTGCAGACCCACCATCTATCTCGGCACTCGAGCTCGACATCGTCAAACTCACTGCTCAATTTGTTGCCCGAAACGGACGACAGTTCCTTACAGACTTGATGAAGAAAGAGGAGAGAAACCACCAGTTTGACTTCCTTCGCCCGCAGCACTCGCTGTTCCAATATTTCACGCGACTTTTAGAACAGTACACGAAAGTACTCTTGCCCCCAAAGGAATTAGTTTCGAAGCTTGCTGCCGAAGTTCGCAGCGGTGTGTTAGAGCAAGCTCGCAGTAGAGCCGCCTGGCATTCGCACCAGGCACGGCGTAAGGCGGCTGATGAAGCGAAGATCGAGAAGGAACGTCTAGCATACGCATCTATAGACTGGCATGACTTCGTCGTCGTCGAAACTGTAGATTACCCAGCTGGGGAGCCCGGAGATTTCCCACCTCCCACTACACCTCTCGAAGTTGGAGCGCGAGTGTTAGCACAAGAGAGAGGAGAGGATATCACACATGGAAACGATGATGACGACACAGAGATGCAGTTGGAATCCGAGTCGGAATCTGAGACAGATGACGATCTAGCAGAGATGGAGGATCGCACCCAGCAACAACAGCGGCCAGACGACAACCGCGTGCAGGATATGGAAGAGGACAGCTCATCATCAGACGACGACGGTCCTTCAGATTCCGGACCGCGAGCACCGGGCGATGAGGCGCCATTACCGCCGCGTCTAGACCGCGTGGTTGTCAAGAAATACGATCCGAAGCGCCAGAGACCACAACCTGCTCCCGCGTCAGAAGAATGGCTGGTGTCGCCTATCACTGGAGAGAAGATACCTGCCAACAAGGTGGCGGACCACGTGCGCATCGGTCTGTTGGACCCACGCTGGCTGGAGCAACGAGACCGCGCCGCCGCTGAGCGCACGGACAGGGATGAAGCTCTCGCACCAGGAGCTGCAATTGAGGCTTCACTTAAACAGGTACTTATATCTTTCATCATTATACAGCTAATAAAAGCAGTTCACAAAAAATGCCATACAGAGACTAACATATTTATTTGTTTTTAATCCGATGTTAGCAACCCTGTGCAAAGCATGGGCTGCTTTGCACAGGTGCAATCTACTGATGTGGCAACATATCAAAGCATCGAGATTTCTGTGCTATAACATAAACCTTCCGAAATAAATTCTCTCTCAGAATAAAATCCATCGTGTAGTTTAGAAGAACTAAGTGGTCACACGAAAATCAACTTTATTTTATACTATTTATAGATTAAAGGTACGTTTTCAAAAATCAAATCTCATACTGGGTTTTATTTAAAAATGTCGTCCAGTGTTTGTTTCACGTCGTTATTACAATGGAAACCGTAAGCCATCTACTTACAACTGATAATATTTATTTCGTAGCTCGCCGAACGTCGTACGGATATCTTCGGTGTGGGCGACGAGGAGACGGCCATCGGTAAGAAGATCGGCGAGGAAGAGAGACGGCGCGACGATCGCGTCACGTGGGACGGACACACGTCCAGTGTGGAAGCCGCCACGAGAGCCGCGCGCGCGCACATCACGCTGGAGGACCAAATACAGCAGATACACAAGGTAATGTAATCTTCTTAGTGTGTCGATGGCCATCTAAATAGAGTCTCCCCAGAATTGGATTACGAGTTTAACACCTTCAGTGGTGTCCATCAGTTCCTGTTACGTGCAGTCAACAGTTCCGCAGGACACGATGTTAAGTGCCCCATTGTTTGTGCAACAGCACCACATTTACACTCCGGGTTGGATATTTTTTTGTAACTGTTCCTGTTAACGTAACTTCTTGACAAGCATGCATGATCAGCATGTGCAAATAAATATATTTAGTACTACACGCATTTAGTGATTTGTGTGTGGTGCAAACACTCTTAATGAATTCCAGTTATACTTACCAGAAAACACGATTCCAGGAAATTGTTAAAGCTATTTTTCATTTCCAAGTTTTTATTTGTGTTTCATCTTAAGGGGCCGTGCACGAAATCGACTGATTTTGATAAATTTTGTTCATTAGTTGTGAGAAAGGGAAACAGAATTTAAATAAAATTATTTGTGATCTGGAAAGTCGAATTCTTTGTCTTGTACATTGCGGAAAGGGATTTTTCAAATAAATTAAAGATTCGTAGAAAATCACTAAAATTCGCAACAAGTTTTCCTAAAATTGACGCAAGACTGACGTTTGATCGTTTCGTTAGAAGAAACTAATGTCGATTTTGAAAATTAAAAAATATCATCAACATCATTATATCGTGTATTTGTACATAGGGGAACCAGTTTTTCAACTTCCATACAAAATATAGCTGAAAAAATAAACAATGTTGAAAAAAACATTTTTTTTAAACCCTGTCAGTAATGTAGTTTTTTTCTATTATTTAGAAAACCATATCAAATAATTTAAAAATCACACATTAGTCTTCAACTACCCTTGAGATAAAATCAAAATTTTATTTTATGATTATACAATATCTTCAATAAGTAAATCAAAGGCGAAATAAACCATATTTTCGAGAACGCAAAAGTGATGCAACTATCAATAGGTGCTGTTACTGACACGAATGGTTTAGCACCACTAAAACTGTACTTTTATAGTTACACAGACTTAATGTTTCGATTACTTCAAGCTTTCTTATAATTAGATAAGTTATTGACGAAAAAGGATTTTTTCGTGCACGGAGCCTTAAATAAGCAATTCATTAACAGGTCAAAGGTCTACTTCCCGACGAAGAAAAAGAGAAGATCGGGCCGAAGCCCGTGGGCGCGCCGGGCGCCGCGCGCGCGCCCCAGGGCCGCGTGGCGCCGGCGCCGCCCCCGCGCCCCCCGGCCGCGCCGCCCGCGCCCCCGGCGCCGCAGCCCGTGCTGCTGCAGCCGCTGCCGTCGCTGATGGTGTTGCCGCCGATGGCGCCACGCCCGCCGCTGATACCGACGCCAGTTGGAGCTGTGACTGCGGTCGGTGGTGTCGGTCTGTATTCGTTTTATATTCGTAACAAAGCAAGAGAGAAGTGGAAGGAGAGGCCTTTGTACAGAAGTGGGACAAAACAAATTAAAACAAACACAATATTTTTAAACGACTTTTCTAACGACACCCCAAACGAATGGACAGACGAAAAAAAAAAATATTGCCACTTCACTCATAGAGGTGGTACCCGAAAAAAAAATCATACATGATTTTATTTTATCACTTGTCGGCGTGATTAATATGTATACTTATGCCAAATTACAACTTTCTAGTACTAAGCTTCTGAGCTAAGCCGCGGACAGACAGACAGACAGACGGACATGGCGAAACTATAAGGGTTCCTTGTTGACTAGAGTACCCTAAAAAACAGACTGATAAGTTTGATATTGAATGCAGTGTATCATTTGATCCCGATCTGAAACATTTTATGATTTTTTAATTTAATGTCCTTGTGTGTTACTTGTGAACTCCACGATAGAAATATCAATTTCTTATTGACGCCTTTATTTATATTACTAGCGGACGTCACGCGGTTTCCACCCGCGTAGTTCCCGTTCCCGTGGGAATACGGGGATAAAATATAGCCTATGTTACTCGCTGATAATGTAGCTATCCATTGCTGAAAGAATATTTCAAATCGGTCCAGTAGTTTGTAAGTTTATTCGTTACATACAAAAATGCAAATCTTTCCTCTTTATAATATTAGTATAGATATAGTTTATAGAAAGAAATTTTATTAATTTGTACATAATACTACTACTACTAATACTTTATTACAATATCTTCTTGTATGACATTATCACATTACTTATGGCTTGTGAACTGCAACATAAAAATGTCTTTTATATGCTTATATTGACTAATAGATTAACTAATTAACACTTTTTTACTCTACAAGTATCGCCTATTCGAAATCCATTCTTCCCTGTACGGTTTGGTGTACCTACATATAAAAAAACCCGTTACCCGCTTCGCACGGTTCTTACGGTTTTTAAAACATCGCGATTTTTTAAAGGTGGAACTAGTTGATATTTTTTCCATACAAAATTCGGGGGGTTTACTGTACTGTTGGACATTGTACATCCAAAGTTAAACAATATATCGTTTTGTCTCATTGTTAATTTTGTCTGTACGGAAACAGAATAGTAAAATAAACAGCCATTAATAAGTTATGAGACCACAAAGATTCGTTTTTCTTGCTAATTGTAAATAAGTAATAAAAGAAGTGTAAAATTTCTAAACAAAGTCGACACCGACTAAGCTTAATTATCGAAGAGTTCAATAAACTTTATTTGTAATTGATTTATGCAGTGGTTTTTTCATAAAAGTCGATTTTCCAAAGGACTTTTCCGTATTTTTTTACGCGTTCGTTTTATTAAAATAGTTACGGTGTTGAATGTGCGTGCGAACTAGAGTTTGTGCATGTAGACCAGCGTCTAACTGCTCATCACTGATACGTCTCTGTCGGACACGATGCCAGGTGACACAGCGTGCTTTTTGACCATGCCCACCAGTGAGTTCGAGCTCGCGACTAGTTCAACCTTAAGTCATAAACCTTCCGGTATAAATTCTCCAAATTATGGTAAAAACCGCATCAAAATCCGTTGCGCAGTTTAGAATAACAATGCGGTCACACAGACAGACACGTAAAGCAACTTTAGTTTGTAATATGCATAGATTAAAATTAAATAAACAACAACAACAACAATTGTTGTATTCAATAACAATATAATTCATTTCAGGTGCAGTGACTGCAGCCGGGTTCCCATTCGGCGCTGTGGCAGTAGAAGAGGACGACGGTCCCGCCGCCAAGCGCGCGCGCACAGAGGATGCGCTTGAACCGGAACACTCCTGGATAGCCAGGCATCCTGGACTCGCACCGCTACAGGTAAGCTACACCTTACACCCTTTATTTGTCAAAAAAAATTAAAATTGACATACTTTCATGACAGATCCTGTGACTGTTCGCACGGCTACATATCAAGCGATACATTTCCAGTATAAGCTGACCTCTCATTGTACGCAAATCCTATACAATGCGTGATCATCTTATATTGGAAATTTATAACTTTATATATTGCTGTGTACCACCGCCCTGTTAAAGCCTATAAAAAATCTTGTAAAGTTGAAAAATTGTCGCCTGTCATCTATTCAAAAAACCATAAGTCTTTTCAGATTGAACAGTTGCTAAAATAATATTTTGAAACCTAACACATTGCATAGGAAAGCCCAATCAAACTTGTGAATTGCGAAGGAGTTTCAGTTTCATTTTAAAAGTTCTGAATTCTTGAACAGTTAAACAAATACATAATATCACGAATGGATACACAAACAAACATTCACATGGATTCTAACCATTACTGTTTTTTTTATTTTTTTGTTAGCCTATATTGTGTTCCACTTTTGGGCAAAGGCCTCCTCTTTTTCCTTCCAAACCTCTCTGCTTTCACGCGATTTCATGCCATTTCAGACCATTACTGTGCTCATTTATAAACATTGCTTAAAGTTAGGAGACATTTAAATGTCAAAAAATGTATAGTTACGCAGGCGGTAATCAGTACTTAGCTTTAAGCAACGTTTATGAGTAAGGGGGAATATTTGTAGCCATATCCTTTCCACTGTCATTAACGAGACACAATAGAATTTTAATTGTTATCCACCTTGATGAGGCATCGTTACAGATGATGAGATAATTAACTATGCAGTCAACATCAGTTTTGTAATAAACCAATGCACCTTTTACATACTACAACCATACGTTAAATGTATCGGCACTGTTTATAACTCTCCCGTGGCCGCCCCGCAGGTGGCCCTGCCGGCGCTGCCGGAGCGCGCGGAGTGGCGCCTGGACGGGCGCGCGCTGGCGCTGAGCGTGGCGCTGAGCACGACGGTGGCCGAGCTCAAGAACATGCTGCAGCGCTCCACCAACATGCCCACTGCCAAGCAGAAGCTGCATTACGAGGTAAGCGTGCAGTGCAGTAGCTAGTACCTGTAGTCCACCGACTTATTGCTTTTTCACTTATGACAAAAACTCTCAGTAAATTGAAACACTATGGTGGAAGCTATCTAACGGTCAGACTCACATTGGTCTTAAAGAACTAAATAGACCAATCAATCTGTCTAGCCTTTTCCCAACTATGTTGGGCTTGGCTTCCTGACTAACTGAATGCAACTGAATACCAGTGTCGACGGAAAAATAGACAAAATGACAGATAAACAATCACAATCTGTCATTTTGTCTATTCTTCCGTCGACAAAACTCGTTTCTACGGTGGTCATGCTACGCGTGCAGTATTTATATATGGAGCGACTGCCTATCTGACCTCCACAACCCAGTAACTAGGTAAATACGATGTCTCTTGGTAAAACTGGTTGTCAGACTTTCGGGCTTCTGACGACCCGTAACGACTGTCAAAGAACCATGTATGATAGCCGGGACCAACGGCTTTCCAAGGCACGAAGGAGTTTCAGTATGTACAGATGGTCACCCATCTGTAGACAAACCTGACAACTTAACCTGATCAATCGACCCATGCAGCTGTACTTAGCCACAACTGTCACACTCATATTGATCTAAAAGAAAAAATAGACCATTACCTTTTACGTGCAAATGACATTCAACTTTAGGGTGACAAAGCAATTACAAGGTCGACTATACTATATGCAAATCGGCCAATGGGAAATGTTTACCACCAGGCACATGCAACAACATTGGCATTGCCAGCAGGTTTTAATATCACAGGTGCTAGTAATTTAATTGGATGGCAGCAATGTTGTCCATTGGCGTCGTCAAAAATAGCTATGGCTATTGTGAAACCTGCCTCCTTGCCTGCCTGCTTCCTTGTTTTGAAGGGTCAGAAGGGATGTCTTTGTTTGATTTGAAAGTAATAAGGGTGCCTGTCGGTGATCTGGACAACTTGCTAAATCATCTCATCACTTAATTTTTGCGAGATGCCTCCCTTTACCTACTCACAAAATCTATAAACCATGCTTTGTGTAATTGAGGCTGCCTAAACTAACGCACTGATTATATGTTCCAGGGCCTATTCTTCAAGGATACGAACACTTTGGCGTACTATAACGTGCCGCCCGGCGCCGTGTTACATCTACAAGTCAAGGAGCGCGGTGGTCGCAAGAAGTAGATGCATTCCTTCTAGAAATACTCCCATATTTTTGGTTTTAATAGTGTTTTGTTTGTCTTAAAATACACCATGTTGAAGGCTCATTGTTTTGATGATGATAATCAATGTAGGAGTGTAAGTCTTGCAAGTATTCAAATTTATGCAAATTAATTAAATAAATATCTATGACAAATAGTGCAGTCTTCTTATTGCTAAGTCATAGGTCTCGAGTTCGAACCCAAGGTACGCACCTCTGACTTTTCGGATTCATGTGCGTATTGTATAGTTATCACTTGCTTCAAAAACGGTGAAGGAAGCCGGCATGCCTGAGAGAAATTTTTCGATGGCATGTGAAGCCAAGTCAGAGACCCATGGGCGGCTTTAAAACTCTGACACCAGGTTAGTCACTAACCAGGAGGATCACAGACAGATTTCCGGCCACCGTAGGCGCGGGCTTGCGGACGGTGAGTAACGGGTAGCTCGCCGTCCGATAAGGACCAAGCCCGGGTCGACGGCGCGTTGTGTTCCACGCGCGCCTCAAAGATATGTCAGCAGAATTGACGGGGTCCGCTAGGGCCAGTGCCTGCCGGGGGTTCGAAGAAGTCCGAAAAGGAGATCGTGGCCCCCGGCAACAGGGCAACCGAAGGAACACGGGTGGGTTTTAGTCAGTAAGTCTGACACGCCCTCCCGCTCCGCCCAGAGCGGGAGAAGTTATTTGACAACGAAAAACCACAACAAATAAAACAAGTACATTTCTAGCAAACATTTATTATAAAAATGTATAAAAAATAACAAAAAGTACACTATATAATAACAAAAAGCTCTCCAACCATCTTTTTTAAACAGTTAATTGCAATGATTTTATTTTAAGCAGATCATTTAGGTAATAATTATTACACACCCCATTTATAAAACAAATGTTTTATATGATTTTGTTTAAAATCTGCCTCTAAAACATTATTATGTTTATAAATAAAAATAACCATTGATGGAATGTATAAATCTGGATAATGTCCAGCAAAGCACCATGAGATTGTCAAGTAAAAATGTAAATAAATGTCTTTAAAATACATCACTTAAAACTATGATCACATGACATCAGATTCTGAATGATTCAATAACAAAATTCAACAATAAACTCAAGTAACAAGTAATAAATGCTGTATATGAATAAAATGGAATGTACTACTTACTTTAAAGTGTGAGAATTAAGCATAACGTGCTCGAATTAAGCTCAAAAGCAAACTTGACACCACTACCACAATCAGAAGTTAAAGCTAATTTATGGAGTGTTAATATCAATAAAAAAATTAAGTCATTGTAAAAAGTTGAGTACGGGAGGTGTCCATACTATATCCCTTCTAAATAAGCTCGGTTACCACAACGGTAGATATAATTATGATCAACATCTGTCTTGCCTGAAGGTGGTTTTATACCGGCGAGGCGAGACGTGGATTGAAATCTTACCCTTTTACACCGAAAGATGTCCATCGCTATGCCGCGTCGCGATGCTCAGTGCTGCCTCGGGCCGGCTCGCGATGTCACACGCCGGCTCGCGCTATCACGCGCCGCCCGGCCAGCCGTGTCTTGCGCGCCGGCCAGCCGAGAATATAGTATGCAGAGATGTCTCGCGATGGTCGGAGTGAGCCGGCGCATGCCAGCGCGAGACATCACGAGACATCGCGAGTCAGCGCCTGACGGAGAGAGACCGTGCGGGTCCTCGACGGCCGGTGTGAGATTTGTATATCCGTTTTTATAAAGTAAATAAATACTCTAGTCATACAGCAATAAAGTTCAATATTGTACAGACAAATATTTCAATTCTCGCCTCGCACATCCTCGCGCATCTAGACCATTTACACCAAAATATAAATTTTGCCATACAAATTTCAACTCTCGCCCACCCGCCGCCGCCGCCGCCGCCGCCGCCGCCTCGCCGGTGTAAAACCACTTTTATGCAAATTAAGATTCGCCGAATAACAATAAATTATACAGAGCGAATTTTCTTTTTCTTTTGGAAATAATGAGACCGGTTCCCAGTCTTAAGCTAGTAAGTAAGTACTTCAGTTGACAATTGCTGACATTGATTTCCCTGTGTATGTTTTTTTATCACGTTTCCAAAATTTAACATCAGTAAAAATTTGCCTTGAGGTATGAAAGTGTCGTTATGAGAAAACGATTACCTTTCCAAAAATATGACTGACTAAATGCAAATAGATCTCCATAGCTGCTATTTAGCTATAAGCCCAAAAAGGCAGGATAAAGACACTGGCACTAATTAGCACCAACAGTTAATTGCATACGTATAGTCCATACAATCCACGAAGACGCGCCCCACTCCGCGATTACTGTACTGTAAGCTGAACTCTAGTACGGCGCGGAGCGAAGTGGGGCGCGTCTTCGTGGATTGCGCGGACTATATCAAATGTGATATGTCGTTACTATTTAAGTTAAGTGAGTTAGCGCATTAGCCGAGTTTGGGAATGGTTTCAATCATCTGTCTGTAGCGAGCCAGCATCGGCGTGTAGATCTTGTCGTGGTCGGGGTACGGAGTTGCTACTGGGGAAACCTTTAGTTCTGACCCTGGAAAATGAAAAATTGCTTTTAAATGTAGTAGAAAGAATTTTGTTTATTATGACGATTAAACAAAAAAAAAACAACCGACTTCCAAAAAAACACTACAAAGTGAAAAATTACTTTAATTTCGAAAGTCCGTCTTTGGTTTAAAATTTTCGTTTTTTGCCAAAAGTTTTTATTTTTCACTTTTTAATTGTGGTACTTACCCCACACAAATTCGAATAACACTACCTGCTATGTAAACAACAGTGACAAGAACTTATCATATCATCCACATACTAAGTGGGAAAAAATACGTATTATTGAAGCTAACTCAAAAACTACCCAAGCAAAGTTAAAACAATTTATATGGGACCACCTCTGAAGTATGATCTATCAAACAAAAAAGAATCATCAAAATCAATTTATAATTGGCGGAATAATCGCGTAACAAACATACAAAAAAAAAAACGAATTGAGAACCTCCTCCTTTTGGAAGTCGGTTAAAAAAAAACTAGAACAATTTGAGTTGCCCTGTATTTTTTAGTAAATAAATTATTCTTACAACATGATGTTCTAAAAAAGTTGTGATCATGTGTGAGTTGTAGGCACCTTGATACCGGCAGGCTCAAGCTAACTGACGCAATTTTCAACTAACCTGGAAGTGTGGTACCAGTTTCAGCACTCCAAACTTCAGCGGCGCGGATCGCTGCTCCTAGTAACGCAGCATTGGCGTGTTGATCCTGTAAACAATATAAATTATAATATAGAGGTATGAGGAACAGGGTGTAAAGTTCACTCATCCCTATAGAAAGGGGAGGCTCCTCCGACCAGACAGGTGTCGTGTCTGGTGGGCAACTGCCCGACGATTGTTTGAATGTCATCTCTCCGATCAACCTAAGACAGTGGTCGGCGAGCCGCATGCAACTCTTTGACGTATAGAGGGCTCTTTGGCTCTATACAAATGTCGATGAGTGCGAGCGTAGATACGCACTCGGGTCGGGGTTTCGATCAAACAAGATAACAAGTTTTATTAAAAAATTCAAACTATATTTCAAAGATTTATTTCCGAAGTATTTTAACCAAAAATTAACAGGACAACGAAAATTAATAAAGTTTTCCAAGGTTTATAAACTTGTTAATAAGTAAGATGCCTTCATCATATTATTATCAGCCGATATGATGATGATGAAGGCATCCTACTTCTTAGCAAGTCAATTTTAGGAAACGTGGAGGGAAAGTGGATGGAAGTTTTGACGATTAAGAAAAGTGTATTGATCTAGTTTAGACACACAGAAAGGATTGGCTCGCATAAGACTGGCTGCCTCAATAAATTAAGCCAGCATAAAGCGAACCGTCCACCGCGAGCTAAATTAAGTTAGTTTGCAATTAGTTGGACGGCTCGCGTTTAAGTTAGAAACTAAGCGACCACACGTTAAGGGCCCCCCTGTGGGGTACGGACCTCTGCTCAGGGCGGCGCGGGGGGAGGACAGGCTAGATCGGATTAATGTTATTTTAGAGGAATTTAAAGCTACAGGCTCAGGCGCGGACAAGGGTCGGGGCGAGGCCGCGATTGATGGCGGGACTTTGTATCTATACCCGTTACGCGGTAACCTGTTTGCGCAATGCAGGATTTTTGTGACGATGTTATTCAGCAACGATGACTACTGAGAATAACTATATTAATTTAAATTTACAATCTGAGATATTAAACTTTTGTGTTTTTTTGGCCATTCTCCTTTGGTATGTGAATATATTTATCATTTTGTGACGAGTACAATTTTTCGTCTCGTTCACGGCTTTTAAGTAATACACCCTCATAAACCTTCGAGGTGCGAGGCCCCTCGGGCCGCGAGCCCGCAGGCGATGGCCCACGTCGCCCACGCCTTACGCCGCACCTGCCCATAGCTCAGCATCATGCTGAGTGCCTTCTTGCCACAGTCATGACGTGCAGCTGCCGACTATTTCATTTTTTTTTCTCGTGATTTTTGTGTTTACTCTTGTCTTTTGTATGTACGTGTTTCTGTGACAAATAAACCTATTTTTCTCTTTCTTTATTTCTGATGTCAGGTCTTTGACGGGCAGTTCGCATGTGGCGTCACAATCATTTATGTATTCAGTCAACCACAATATCGTGTACTAATGAATTTCATGACAGTGAGTTTAAATGATGGATGCTGTGAGACAGCTAAAGGAGTGTGTGTATAGAAACGGTTTACCTGGACGTATACCGGTGTGTCGAAAACATCAGCAAATATCTGCAGCAGCTCCTTGTTCACTGAAGCACCGCCCGTCGCTATCAGACGGGACGACTTGTCTGAAACGTGAAAATACTGTTATCTATATATATAAAAATCAATTGCTGTTCGTTAGTCTCGCTAAAACTCGAGAACGGCTGGGCCGATTTAGCTGATTTTGGTTTTGAAATGTTTGTCGTAGTCCAGAGAAGGTTTAAATGGTGAGAAAATATGGTGAAACCCACGAAAAAAAATATTATGAAGAAAATTCACGTTCTCATACATTTTGTGTGGATCGGCTTTTTTGATATCTATACTCCATTTTAAATAAGACATTTAAATAAACCTTTTTTACAGTCCGTTCAACCGATTTTGACTTCTATTGCGTTGGTGGCATGACAAATGGCAGCTGCAGTAAACAGTTGGTATTGTAACCATTTTTTTGCTTTTAATGCCATGCTTATGCCTACGGTATAGAAGTCAAAATCGGTTGAACGGACTGTAAAAAAGGGTTGTTTAAATGTCTAATCTTATTTCAAATGGAGTATAGGTAGGGTAGAAATTTTAAAATCCTAAACATGCACATTCATTGCCTGTTAGGCGGAACGAAGTTTGCTGGGTCAGCTAGTATTTAAAATAATTGGGAAAGTACAATAGCATCAGATACTCAACATTCCATTTGCCTTCTTAATCTGGGCTAATAATATTCTAAGATTCTTCCTTGTAAAAGATATCGAATCAGATAGTTAAAAGCTTTCAAACGAATTTTTGATTGAGGTCCCAAATTCAAATCGCATTATTGACCAGTGGGTTATAATGAAGTTCAGTACAATATTATTGCCCGGCTGGCCCTAATGCTAGCTCTAGGGTTTTAATGACGTATTTTAGGTTAAGGTTGCATGACATATAATTTGCCAGGAGCAAGGGTGTGAAAAGCTAGTCAAGTGACCCTACCAAGTGTGAAGCCCATATCCTCGGCGTGCGCGCGCCTGGCCAGCGCCTGCCCCTCCAGCAGCGCGCGCGCCTCGTACTGCGGCGCGGGCCCGGCCGCGCGCCCGCCCGCGTCCTGCAGCCAGCGACCCGCTGCCGCGCGCGGCACTATCTCTGCCGTGTCGTAGTAGATGCCTGGGGGTGGTGGAGCTTATTCAGTCTACAACGGTTTTGTGGCTAAATGAAGAAATGGCTAGGACAGTCTTGTTGACAACAAAATATTAACCTATATTCTTTATTTACTTATATTTAAAAGACTCGTGAAGGAACATAACTTGTCGTTGTGATCTTGTTCTCGTAACTGTAATTATCTATAATCTTCATTTATTTTTGTTGCTTATATATTTAGTAAATATGTATGTATCTATTATTTAGGATATGTATACAGGATGAAATTGAAAACATGCGACAAATTGAAATGGGAGAGTCAGTAACTGTTACCTAATCATTATAAATTGTTTTTTCCGAAATATAAATTGTAAAAAAAAAATCGCGCGCGATAGCGGTGCCTTTGTGTCGCATCGCGTGTCACGCTGGTCTGTACGAGCCTTAAATTGATACTTGAATTTTTTGTTTGTTTTAAATTTATTTAATTTTACTGGAACGCCATAAAATCGTGTCTACGTGAAGACAATAATTTAGTTTGCACTATCTAAGACAATAATTACACGATTTTTTCACAATTTATATTTCGGAAATAATAATTTATAATGATTAGGTAACAGTTACTGAATCTCCCATTTCAATTTGTCGCATGTTTTCAATTTCACCTGTATATCTGTGTATCTATTCTAGTATATTGTATACTTATTATTGCACCAACGACAGCCCCATTTTATGCCCAGACAAATCACTGTCCATTCCAAGGTTGCCTGGAAGAGATCGCGGAAAGCGATAAGGCCGCCCATTGTATATTTTGTAGTGTTTGATTTATTTTTGTTATGTATTTTTGTGGTGTAAACGATATATAAATAAATATTTAGGAAATTACATCAAAAGCAACCAACGCGATCGGTCGGCGAACCCAAGTGGGTTGCCACGCCGACACTTATTTGACAACAAATAAGTGACATAAATGAACGACATACGACGATCGCGTAGTCGCGCGTCCGATCGCTTTGGTTAGGACACGGGTAACAAAATTAACGCGGCGATAATTTTGGTTACGACACGCCCTAAGTCTTGAAAGAAACCAAAATTTTTGTTACTTTTTTTTTATTGGAAGTCTCGTATATTTTCATATAACTCACCCATATAGCCCATGTTCCCTCTAACAGTGGCTGTGAGCAGATCATTGAAGGCGTCCCAACTCTTCGCCGCTAATCTATCGCGGTGGTTCTGTCTTGTGAGGGAGCCGTTGGCGAAGCACAGGAGCGCCATATAGGGCGCGTCGGGCGTGGGGCCCACGAGCACGTGGCCCGCCGGCGGGGCCGCGGGGCCCTGCAGGCCGAGGAGGAGCGTGTCGCTGGTGCCCAGGGACAGGCCCACCCAGCCGGAGCGGAGGCGGAGACCTGTGATTTTGTCATTGTCATCAGTTTGAAGCCAAGCGCACATTACAGCCGCAACGGGTCGCAGCGCAGCGCATTTTCATACAACAAAATGCGGTGCGGCCCGCCTGTAGTGTGCCTGTGTTCATAGAAAGTGATGAAAGAGAATTTTGATTTTTAAGTGGTTCATAACCAGAGGTCGGAATTAGGTAGAGTTATTTATGTACTTGCATCGAAATGTTGATAGTAATATGGATCTTCCCGGGATTTCTAATAGACAATCCCATGTGACCAACAATATTACAAATAAATAATAATAAAAACCTCAGAGATAGATAAGACAAATAAAACAAAGATAATTAACTTACATTTTATATTAGTATTAAATTGACAATACACACGTGTGCTCATTGGAATTTTGCAACGTCGTACATCCGATGTCGTTGATGTAAATTTGGCATCGTCGCGCGTGCAGTGGTTTAAATTGTGTAAAAGTAAATAACTTTTTATTTAATAGATCACGGGATTTTTCTGCTCTTCAAAATTAATCCCGGGATTTGGGGCATATCCACTTTATTCTTTCGTTGTATGAAATCAGTGTAAGTACATAAATAACTACCTAATTCCGACCTCTGTTCATAACTAAACATGAAACCATCTGTGATAGAGACGCAATTTGTTGCATCGTATACTACTATACGACGCAACAAATTGCGTCTCTGCGGCATGAAGATGAAACGCAGTTCTACGTTCTCCTTAGATGTTCTATAGAATAATATTTAAGTACTATACTTCGAGTCCAACTGATCTCAGTGCAATACACGAATTTCAACTCATCATGGCTGATGCTTCATTGACAAATAACTTGAAATAACTTTTTAACATAATTTGTGTTTGAGGGGCTCGTGGCTAAGTAATAACAGCCGCACGGGTCGCTCCACCACGTTAAGCTACGCTTGCCGGGGTTAGTCCGTGGATGGGTGACCATCTTTACATACAGAGACTCCTCCGTGCCTCGGAAAGCACGTTACGCCGTTGGTCCCGGCTGTCATTCATGGATCTTTGACAGTCGTTACGGGTCGTCAGAAGCCCGAAACTCTGACAACCAGTCTTACCAAGGGGTATCGTATTACCCAGTTACTGGGTTGTAGAGGTCAGATAGGCAGTCGCTCCATGTAAAATTCTGGTATTCAGCTGCATCCGGTTAGACTGGAAGCCGACCCCAACATAGTTGAGAAAAGGCTAGGTAGATGATTGTGTGTTTAATTAAACAATCTTGTACGTGGTTGGCCATGGCCATATTCAAGGTTATTTGAACACATAATCTTAAGTTGTGTAAAGTGAAAGAGCAGTCAAGATAAGATATCTAACAAGTAGGATAAACTACACATTAAATCGTAGTTATAGATAAGAGCGTCTTATCATTATCACTCAGCTGAGAGTAAGTGCTGATAACAACGCCTTTGATGTGTTATCGCGTGTTATTTTACATTACGATATTGTTAACACTCTTGTTTGTTAGTGGTTGTGTATTTTAGAGATTTTCCATTGAGTGGTTGTGTGGAAATAATATTTATCTTGTATTTTGATCTTTTATATTATGTATTTAGTGTTTATAAATATGTCATCCTCCTGCTTGTTCATAACAACAAGGAATATAGAAGTGTAACTGTGGCTATATTATACTGGAATGGGTAGTAATGTAGATTTGTTTTTTGAAGTGAAAACTTCTTTAGCATCGTTGTGATTTGAAAGTCGATGAAACGAAAAAGCGACAGCAAAAAGAGACAGACACATAAATTGATAAGATTTAACGTGGGAGAAAATGAGATAGGAAAATTTGTGAAGGTTTCACTTCTACCACGTGTGAATTGCACACATGTTTTTCTTTTTACTAGTTTTTTTTAAGTGAGATCTTTAGGCGCGTTGGGCATTTTTGAGATGACAAAAAACAATTGAACTCGCGACACTGTTACCGTTACCGACACCTCATTAAAAGTATTTCCTGCACAATGAGTGTCATTATCACCTCCCGGAATGCCACTGTTTTTTTTTTTAAACTTTGCCCCGCACTAAGAATTTCTCCTATATTGTGGGTGCGCTTACAAACATATAAACTCACATACACAAACAGCCAAACCAGAGTTACATTTTCCTATGCTGGGCAAAGGCCCCACCAAATATCTTCTACAATTCCCCCAAAAACGTAGTTGCCAATCAAAATTGGCGACACACAAATAAATTTTTGTTTTCCTTGAAATATTTAAAAGTAACTGCCTACCTGCAAGTGCTGAGCAGTTATCTCCAGTAAAGGCGATAACTCGGCACTCGGGCTTGAACCCGTACCTTCCCACGAAGTAGGAGCAGATGGGGCCCACCACTGTGGCACTAGGGACTGGGGTGCCCAGCTTAGTGGACAGAGACTCGTCGCCACATGCCTGCAAAATAACAGACAAATATTTAAATTATGAAAACGTGTGAAAGTTTGCCTTACAAAATTTCTTAACCTGCCAAATTACAACAGGTAACAGAAAAAAAAAATGCAGATTCATGTGATACAAATTCTGGGTAGGTATCCAACGAAGGACCATCATCAAAGGTTTTTCAAACAGTAAAAACAAAATCTATTGGCAAGAACAGCAGTGGCGAAAGCACCATAGAACACGATTCCTACCGGCTTCCCTTCGAAAGTTCGCAAGTCTACCGCTATTGAAAAATGGCCTATTCAATAGTGTCTACTATTGACAAAAAATATAGTTACACTATGGATATTTCATTCACCATAACATTAAAACAACAAAAACGCCTATTTCTAGCTTTGAATTACAAAAACAAAAAAAAAACCTAAAATAAAACTCGGCGCAAAAACGTCATAATCGGGAACTAAAAATTCATACATTAGCGAGCCCGTCATGACGTCACTTTAGGCCACGTTGCACCGCTTGTTTTGGACGCGAGCAAGCCGGATTACAACGGGTTATGATAGAGGCAGATATAGAAAAAATGCGTCAGCGAGACTGCGAGACCGAGATGGAGGAATACTGCACATTTTATTTAGTTTTCACCTATTCAAGTGTATTTTATTCGATTCTTTAGATTACTTCAATAATCTTAGAATGATAGTACCTAATATAGTCGAGTTTATTTCTGTAAAAAATTTAAAGTTATTTTTGTGTTGTGAAACCCTATTTTTGATTATACTACTTGGCGATAGATGGTGTTAAATTCAGTTAAGGAAAGACTTTTAAGTTATTAAATAACATTAATGTTTATTCATTAGTAAGTAAGTTAAGACCGGCTCCGATTCGGCTTCCCTCTCATAAAAATTTACACCTCGCCGATGAAAAACAGCATTTAAACTTATCCCAACCAACTAAGCTCACCTGCAAGCACGTGTCGTCCCACTGCATAGTCCTGATATCCAGCAGGTTCATGCCGGAGCCATCAGACAGGTCTATGGGAGCTATCTTGCCGAGCAGCAGTGAACAAGCGAAGGAAGACACCAGCGATATCCTGCTGGCCGCCTGGTACACGCGCGGTCGGGAACGGAACATCTTGCGGATTTGGGGACCCGTGAAGCGCTCGTATGCGCGGGAGCCTGTGATCTTTGACAGTTCCTTGAAGAAAAGAAAAATGTTAAATAGTTTGCTACCTTTATTCAGATCTTATTATTATAATATGACATCATTTTACATTCTGCTAGCTAAACAACCATGAATCAACTGATCGTGACTGTACAGACTGAAATCTTATGGACTAGTCGGAATCGCGCACGAAGGGTTCCATACCATTATCTATAAAAAACGCCAAAAATATTATGTCTGTTCTATGGGAGCCCCCATAAATATTTATTTTATTCTGTTTTTTAGTATTTGTTGTTATAGCGGCAACAGAAATACATCATCTGTGAAAATTTCGACTGTTCATGAGATACAGCCTGGTGACAGATGGACAGACGGACAGACAGCGGAGTCTTAGTAATAGGGTCGTTTTACCCTTTGGGTACGGAACCCTAAAAAGGTGGTATTTCCCGATGATACATTTAATTAGTATTCTACAGACTTAAATGCTTTTTTTTGCCAAATTTTAGCTTTATATTTAGGCTTTAGATTTGCTTAGGTTCGATTGGTAGTATAGCGCTTTTACACCTTTTTTTTAAATATTAACGACAACTTGATATTTGAAATGCTAAATCGCATACAGTTCACAAAAACTAGAAGAAGATTCTCTTCTCTGGACTTACCTCAGCTCCCACAGCTTCTTCAAGTGCCTTACAATCTACCGTGGTGCTGGAGTCCATCCACACAGGAGAATCAGACACGAACGCCGTCGCCAGCTGCGTGTGTAGGAACTCGTCTGGTGACAACTTGCCGAGCTTCGACTCCGCGTCCTTCGACCACCAAACGGAGCCATGTTGCTGCAAGAAAAAGTTTACTTTGGAAACTGGAGTCAAATATTTGATTACTATAAAATTATAACAAAAAATAGGATTTTAAGATTACTCCTTCAGCTACAACATTATGATAATTCTGATGATTGATTGATGATAATTAAATTGATGTTTTTTCCTTACTATATTAAAACAATTTTTACTACTCCATTTCTTAATACAAAATCTCAGCAATATTACAGATGTTTGGACAACTATATGATTTCGTTAAGGGGTCTTTTTACAACTGTTTTTGGGATATGGATCAAAATTACAAAAATCACCTGTCCAGCCCCTGAAACTGCCTCAATGATAGAGAAGTCAACTCCTGCCACTACGAGGCGGTCCATCACCATGTCAAGTGCCTTCACCCATAGCAGTGGTGGTGCTATCACCTCACCACGGTCCACACCACGCACCACCCCGCCCGCGGTCCTAGGAACAAAAATATTTATTTATTACTAGCTTCTGCCCGCGACTTCGTCCGTGAACCTATAACCTTTCTCAAGAATTGGCCTATCCAATGCAAAAAAGAATTTTTCAATTCCGACTGGTAGTTCCGGAGATTACCCCCTACATACAAACTTACAAACGAACAAATTATTCCTCTATAGAATATTATATAAGTATAGATGGCACTCCAATAACTATGTAGTTCACAAAACATCTACAGAAAGCTTAATCTTATTCATATCTTTATTTATATATTTACTGCTTATAGGTACAGACGCCAGCACTTCAAGCTACTACAATCTGTCAAATTTATTTAATAGATTTTCAACTCTATCGCTGAACTATAAGGTTCAAAGTTGATTGAGAAAATTTGAGTTTTGGGTAGCTTGATGTGCTGGCATCTGTATCCATCGCGGACAAACAACGTGACACGTAATTTAAATATATTAAGATGTTTAGGGTGACTGGTAATTAGTGACCGCTATTTAAACACGTGACTTTACTCATCATTATGAACAACTTTTACTATGGGACCAAAACTGAAATCGCAAAAAAAAAAAAAAATATTTTTGAGTCACGTTATCTATGACACACTTGGGGGAAATCTTAGAGACTACCAAAATACTTAGTAGGCTTGTAAACGAGGTATTATATTTTTAATTTAAAAATATCAAGGTGAATTGTACATTTAGCAAAATACAGCCAAGGGACGATCAGGCTCTGCTGAACACACACCTCTTTTCCATAAATTACCACAACACTATCTGTCAACCGATTCATTCGCATTCAATAGTTACTTGAAACCTTTTATCTTTATAAGTTCATGAATCAATTATGGAAAATATGTAATCATAACTGGAAAATTTAAGGAATTATTATTACATATTACTTAAGTAACCTAAGTTACCTTGACCTTTAAAACAATTATCAATGCATGTCAAAATTGATGTACGTAAGTAATACTTTTTGTAGATGATTCAAGCGGTTTAGTTGGCTGATTAACTATTTGTTGTTTCAATTATTTTAGATATTCCACTGTTGATATTAGAAAGTTTTCTTGGATATGGTTAAATTAAAAATGATCAGGAATTGCAGACCCAAATGCCTATCTGGACTAGACTAATAGAAGCTATCTTGCTGTTCTTAGTTCAAGAAGTACCATACTCATTGTAATTTATCTAATAATCAAGAGCAAGCAAATAAAATACAAAAATAAGTACCTGAATTCTGGCAGGTCAACATCAAACTCAACCTCAGCCTCGTGCAGCACACTGAAGTCTTCACCAATTACGATGGCTTTTAACTGAAACAAAGCATGTTATTATGTTAATACATTTATGAAGGTTAGGTATCTGTCAAAGTTTACTTGTTTATAAAACAAAGCATGTTAATTGAAAATTTAAAATTAATTAATTTATTTATTTATTTATTTCTTTTGGAAGACTTACAGCTAAACAAAACAGACTAATAGCTTGAAAATATGACTGACAGCCAATTACAAGTCTTCACATATAATTAACAGAATAATAATAAAAGAAATCTGTGAACACCACAGTACTGCCAACGAAAACAATAAACCGCCAAAGCTATACAAAACTATACATAAGAATACTAATATAATACAATACTACAATAAATGTGGTAAAATTAGGCTACTGACGCTAACATAATCTGAGCAATATCACGCATCAGGTGAAAAAGTTAAGGCTCAAGCTCTTTCTGGCCACAGATACACCTGTTGTAAACGGATTGCCAATGCTTGTAGTTATTATTTTATATTTAAATTAAAAAGGTTCTGAAGTTAAAAAAATAAATAACAAACAGCTCTGGATCACTAGCAGACCGAAAAAAGAGCGAAGTATTTTTTAATTCATAATTTAATTTAATTAAAAACAAGTTTACATTTTCAATGCAGATATTATTACTTATACAAATGTAATCTTTTCCGTCCAACCAAATCCATCAATCAATAGCTACGAGTATAATATGTAACGAAATGTGACTAGTTAAAACCTTATCACCTTGTTTATCAATTTTACTGAATTAATTAGATATGCGAATCTCCATAAAATTACGTACAAGGTAAAGAAATGCCCGATAAAGATCAGTAAAATTTTAGAAAGTAATATGCACTAGTCGTCAAAGATAAAAGTATTTTTTACTTACCCTTTGAGTGCTGAAATCAAATCCCAAAAAAGTTTTTCTCGATTCCCCAGTCATTTTTATATTTTGACAGCACGGGCGGGCAATGACACAACTCTGAGGTGCGTTCAGGAACGCGTTATCGACTTTGCTTTCGTGACTGAATGCCGTTTTGTAAAATTCCAACGCGATTTCACGATATCATTATAGTATTTTATTAGTCTCAGCACACAAATTAATCGCTTTAGTCGGATGTTTGGCACAATTCGATAAAGAAGCCCCAGCAAGGTTGCTATTATCTCATTGAAAATAATTACGCAATCGACAATCTGTCTATTATACCTATTCCTTTACCACACCTAATAATAATGATTTACTATTTTCATTACATTATAATTCACCTATGCATTTTTAGAGAATAACGTGAATTAAGATTTTACTATTCTGAAATAGGTAGGTTACTTATTTCATGTCTCATCATCACAGAGAAGGTACCTATGTTACTTCCTGGAGTACTTACCTACGAAGACTGTTCATTTGTGTAAGTATGAAATACTCTCAGATAGCATTAGGCTGTAAAATAACTACTTAATTTCAAGTCTCATAGCTAGTCTCGCTCAAAATGATTCGCCAACCGCTGTTAAATAACCACTAGAAAATCAGCCAAGCAGATAGACACACAATAAAACAGTTATGCTGTATTGTTAGCCTGTAACTTGCTTATATGAATCAATGCGTGGAGGCTTACCTCACAGGTAGGTAGAACGGGTTCAGTGACCTATATAGCATCACAGTAATGACCGCCGCGGGTACACATGCTTAATTGAACAAAGCGCCTCATATTAGGTTATTTATATTTTTTAAGTTACCTGGTCAGCTAGTATTTATTTACCTATATTGCATGTAAGTTAGTATTTTCTAAATTGCTAATTGTGTTAACGTAATTTCAACGTTTGATTGGAATTCGGGTGGACTTCTCGTTGTGTTTCAACGATTTACTTATTTACTACAACTTTTTTACTAAGGGAAAACCGGGGTTAAAGATAAAATAAATAATAAATTGCCCGTGATTCGCAGCTAATTCCATCAGCGCCTGATGATTTATTTCTGCGTTTAGTTAAGAATTTTTGCTATAATAATTTTAGTAGGCGATCAGTAGGTGGCGCTATGTGTATGCCGCTATATCGCATCAAATCGTTTACAATGATAAAAGACATAAACTGCATAATTTTTATAAGTGAAAACTTGGCATGTCCTGTCGTTATTTCGATCAACCACGATTGCTTCGACCTACAAAAGGTATTTGCTGCTACCTCAGTGTAACCACAACTCAGACAGAGGACTTTCATCTCATCGCTCGTACATTGTTATACATAGGAAACTAAATAATATAGTTAGTTTACTACATACAGGTAGGTAACACTAGCTAAACATGTTTGTGCCATATAAATTTGTATTTAACACCATTGTATAAGTACCATGTTTTACGCAATTTTTATTTATTATTATTAACTACATTTTGCTTTTGCTAGTTGAGCGGAATCCATTACCGCATGACCCTTGCACCCGAGAACAAGGAATCTTTACCTACCTATGATAAAATAATTTTGGCAAAGATACTCAGGTAAGTATCAGTACTTAAAACTCTTTAATAAAAAAAATAAATGCACGCCTTCTTCCAACGGGGGTAGGCTGAATTCAGAAACTACAGAACGCCACCTGCTACGATCCTTACATACTCTTTTTGCCTTGTTTACGTTCATACCATTTATACATCTGTATCCTAATTGCGTAATACAACACAATCACAATTTGTTTCGATTTGAAACAGATTGCTAGTCCATTGCTTCATAGGTTGGAAAAAAAAAATCTGCACAACAACGTAAATAACGCAATAAATGTTGTTGAACTGTCAAAATAAAACAAATTACGCAAAAATTTTTACGAAAATAAGGTAAGTACGCAATTAGGGTACTGCTGATACTCGCACGCTGGTCATCATCATCATCATCATCAGCCTATAAATGTTCCCACTACTGGGACACAGGCCTCCTCTCTGTGAGAGGGAGTGGGCCGTAATCCACCACGCGGGCCCAGTGCGGGTTGGTAGATGTCACATGTCTTCGAATTTTCGGTTCTAGGACATGCCGGTTTCCTCACGATGTTTTCCTTCACCGTTTTGAGAGCAGTGGTGATGAAATAATTTACACAAAGTAAAGCGTCTGTCTGGGTTCGAACCTACGACCTACAACTCGTAAGTCGCGGCCGTTACCACTGGGCCACCACTGCTCTCACGCTGGTACATTATACAAAACATACAAAAAAAAATGTAATTCCAGTTGTTTTCTATCCAAAACTCAGCATTTCAGCATTCTGATCAAGTACGAGTAGGTAGTCTAGTTACAGTAGGTACTTTTTACTTACTAAGCCTGGCATGACTGCTATGAAACAGTCAATATGCTGTCTTAACGGGTAAGTACAGGACAGAAAATAAAAGCACCACATAGTTACGTAGGTACCTACACACTCAATAAAGATGAGGATGAGGAATGAGAATTGGACTCCATAGGTCAAATTCCACCACAGCACCTAACTACCTAATCGGGACCTAAAATAAATAAACATTCTTATTTAAAAAAAAACCGGCCAAGTGCGTGTCGGACCACATACAATTAAGGGTTCCGTAGTTAGGATGAATTTATCCCAAAAACAAACTTAACTTTGTAGTTGAAAAAGATGTTCACCCATACGGAATGTATGGGAAAACATGTTTTTGCAACTGTAAAGTTAAGTTGGTCGATTATTACTAGTTAACTTGTAGAGCCTACTTAGGTGTGATAGTTTTCCTTTTAATTTCGTTATTTAAACTCCTGCTGTGATTTTTTTCACAGATCCAAAATCAACCATTTAGCCGGCAGGGGGGGGACACTTGACTCTAACAAAAATTAACACTTTAAAGCTTAATATTTCGCAAACGGATCCCTGAATCCAAAACTGGTTGGTGGCTGGTGGTTTTTAAAGGACCTTTCCAATGATACCCCACACAATGGGATAGAAAAAAAAAACATCACCACTTTACGTGTAGGGGAGGTACAGATGCCAGCACATCAGGCTACTACAATCTGTCAAATTTATTTAATAGATTTTCAACTTTATCGCTGAAAGATAAGGTTCAAAGTTGATTGGGAAAATTTGACAGTTTCGGGTAGCTTGATGTGCTGGCGTCTGTACCTTAAAAATTTATTTTTCTTAATTTTATTTTACTATTTTGTCGGTCTAATTAATATATATACCCATGCCAAATTACAGCTTTCTAGTACTAAGGGTCTCGGAGCTAGACCGCGGACAGACAGACAGACAGACGGACATGACGAAACTATACCTAAGACCTAAGGGTTCCTTGTTTACTACGGAACCCTAAAAAAGTAACAAAATTGTTAGGTACAGACATTACATTTACAACATACATTAATGTTAGTATACTAAAACTATTCTTTTTCTATCTGAAATTTCTCAGTAGCAGCTCGGAGTCTGGATTTGTGCCCGGTTGATGGCAATAGGCTCGCCCCCTATTACATGGGACTACTACTACTACTTAAACATAACTGGCGAAATGTGGGTGTACCTGCTATACAGGGACACTTCTGCCCAACCCTTCGGGAAAACAAGGCGTGATGTTATGTTATGTATATGTTATTGACTATTGTGTACATTTCTTTTTCATTTCTCCTTTCGCAGGTCTGCTGGAAGAAATTTCTTAAGAAATAAACAGTACCTACCTTTGTACTCTTATTATAATTATGTTGTATCTATATGTATTTTTTTACTGTGTGTACATAAATAATAAAATAAAATTTGAGATACATTGGTGCCGATTCTCTTGTTCACAAACTAAACTAAATTTAAGTTCAGTGCATCTTTTTCTTTCTATTTAATTAAGAAAAGGACAGAAGATAAATTTTAATTTAGTCCTGTCAAATTAATCAGCGCTTGACGTAAATTGACGTAATTTTAGTCGGCAAGTTTTTAATCACGTCTAAACTTGTATGGAGAGTGACAGGCGATGATTAATTTGACAGGACTAAACTAAAATTTATCTTCTGTCCTTTTCTTAATGAAATAGAAAGAAAAAGATGCACTGAACTTAAATTTAGTTTAGTTTGTGAACAAGGGAATCGGCACCATTAGGTAGGTACCCCCAGTTAAGCGACAGGCTAATGATGGAGAGTTCGCGAGTTCAAATCTCTCGTCCCCGTTGGGCTCTAGCAGTAAACCTATTCCTAACACAAGTAATTAATGCCCATGTAGGTACCTAAGCTACTTGTGTTATATACCCATCAGTATGAAATCTTGCAGTGAAACGTCCCCCTGTCACCTCTCACACATATCGATGTAGGTACTTTATGTAAGTACGTACCTACCGGCTGAATGAGTACCTATTGTGAAATGTTTCATTCATTCCGCCTGCAGTTTGTATCTTATCTCTGATAAAAAACACTACTTTTACCTAAATCACTCATAAAGTTTCATCAGTTTCTTCATATTCCTTATATTCTTCACCCTACATTTTGTCATACGTATCTATATTCCATTTGAAATAAGATTAGACATTTAAACAAACCTTTTTTACAGTCCGTTCAACCGATTTTGACTTCTATACCGTAGAGATAAGGATGGCATTAAAAGTAGTGATGCAACGAATACGAATATTCGTATTCGCCGAATAGTAGACATTTACCGAATATTCGTATTCGGCGAATACTAATACGAATACTAATACTTAAAAATTAATATGTTTGTATGCAAATCTAATTACTGGCAGACTTGGGAAACGCGCGCCGTCGGCACGTAAATATACGACGTGTGCAAGGGCCTTAACCGCAACGACGACGCGACGGAGGACTCCCCGGCCATAGTTTATACAGTGCCGCGGCCCGGGAGTTTTCCTATCATTACGAACCAAGGACTGATTGATTAATTCATTCCTTTCATTTCATTTGTCAGTCGAAAGCACAAGTCAAGCAAGAGAGTATTGTTTTATTTATTTTCTGAGGTTGCTGCGAAGTGAAAGGAGTTGAAGTTGAATAGAAAATGTCATCTCGTAAACGAGATCAAAGTGACATATGGAAACACTTCGATAAATTACCAAATAAGTAGTTATATGGTCTGTATTTCTTTCGTATGAACAAAAGGTAGGATAGTAAGTCCTAAGTAACTTAGACGAACGTTAGTAATAGCTGCGTCTATGTAGTACTAGACTATTAGTCTTTTATTACCATGGCGAGATATTCGTATTCGTATTCGCCGAATAGTAGGTTTGATATTCGTATTCGTATTCGTAAAATTAGTATTCGTTGCATCACTAATGAAAAGCAAAAAAAGTGGTTACAATACCAATGTTTACTGCAGCTGCCATTTGTCATGCCACCAACGCAATAGAAGTCAAAATCGGTTGAACGAACTGTAAAACAGGTTTAGTTAAATATCTAATCTTATTTTAAACGGAGTATAGCTGACCAAAAAGGTTCCACTCACACAGACACGTACAAACACACACAAGCTTCCGTGTGCGCTTACAAGGGTGGCATGTAACGAAACTAATCGAATGGAAAACCTACACGGGTGGCGAGGCGCGCTTTCGACGGCTATATTTATCTGTGCCACCCCACTGGGGGCTGATGGACGCGCTGGGACGAACGCTTACGCCTCTAAACTTCAAATACGTGTCACTTGCGAGCGTTTGATCAAGATATTAGTGGAACGCAGCCTTTCGGTGGCCTTCTTTTTTTAAACCGCTGTCAAAATCAAGCGGGCTTTCTGTTGTGGCGCTAAAAGTATGTAAGCAAATCAGTTGAGGAAGTCTTTTGAGAGACTTAACTTCAGTCTAAGAAATATAAATAAAAATGGTCTAATTTAGTTAGTTATAATTTGTTGTTAGTTTTGGTTACCAACTTATCAGGCGAAATGTGGATGCTAAAGTAGGTACACCTCTGCCTAGCCCATATTTGCACAGAAATAAATTACTTATGAACACACGTGTGACATAACATAAAATCACGCTTGTTTCCCCGAAGGGTTGGGCAGAGGTGTCCCTGTATCAGGTACACCCACATTTCGCCATTTATGTTTAAGTCCCATGTAATAGGGGGCGAGCCTATTGCCATCAACCGGGCACAAATCCAGACTCCGAGCTGCTACTGAGAAATTTCAGATAGAAAAACCCAATAACACTTTGCCCGATCCGGGAATCGAACCCAGGACCTCATGCTCAGCAGTAGCGCTTGCGACCATTAGACCAACGAGGCAGAAAGGTACACACGTGTGATATTAAGCAGTTTTAAATTTTATAATTCAGTATGTAGAACTATTGTATCAATCGTAGCAAGCAACGTCTGTACCTAAGTACTATCGCGGGCACGATTATCTGAACACCGTAAGGACTATTCCTGCTTGCAGCGCTCGGTCGCTAAGTATAGTAAACGCTTAGGTACCTACCTACAAAAAGTGCACGGGATTTTGTTTTCAAAGTGGTTAGATATGATGCGTGACCACGATGGTATTACTTAGCTGCTCATCACCTTTTACGGTTACTTTCACAACGTACAGACGGGTAGGTTGGAACACTAGGTATAATTGGTAGGTATTTATAATTACTTATTTGTGTGTATCACTATTCTGAGTCTGCCATGTTCTCGAATGGGGCTCAAATAGTAGCCTACTAGCTGCGCCCCGCGGTTTCACCCGCATAAGTCTCGATCCCGTAGGAATGTCGCGATAAAAAATATCCTATGTCCCAATCCAGGACATGATCTACCCTTGTGTAAAATTTCATCAAAATCCGTTCAGCCGTTTTAGCGTGAATGGGTCAAGATACAAACAAGTAAACAAACTCACTATCGCATTTATATTAATTACTATCTTTTGACCGCGGCTTCGCCCGCGTGGATGTCGGAAAATATACCACGGGTACGTACTACGGGGCAGTACCAGGATTATATAACTAATAGTCCAGGAAAAGGTTATTGACTCCTACCGCTGCGCTCCAACCATCATTATTTTCTTACGCGTAATCTTGAATCTGTGATATCTTTTAAACCATTCATTTAAATTCCCCGAGTCCCGACAGAAGCGAAAACTTGAAAAAAATCGACACCGCAGAAATTAATGCGTTGATGTCTTTTACTCAACGGTATCGGTAACAGGTCACGAAATCAATGGTTTAGTCCCATCTCAAAAATGCCTAACGCGCCTAATGAAGTTTTCACTTTAAAAATGATTTGAAATCATTTTTCGTAACGAAGAATAATTATTTTTAATTAAAATTGTATTTTATTTAAATTAACACGAAGAGTAATGCAATTTTTTATTGAAGGCAGTTAGGTATTTTCGCTCAATTTGGGGGAGAGCGGAGACAATAGACTTATGATATAAAATATGAGACATATACTCGTACTTGTGATTTCAAAGTATTTAAAAACCGTAAAAAAAATAAGTCTTATTAAATAAGGATCAATAGGAAATATTATACCTACAGATTACGAAACAGTTACAGTTATCAGTTTTATATAGGGTTCATTGTAAAACAGCGAGAAATCGGGGTTTAAACGCAAGTGGTCCGAAAAGGGGCGGGGCCTCGTCAAGGTCGTTTCTGACGGCTAACTCTAGCACCGCGCGCGCTCATTGGTCAAATCAAATAGCGCGCGCTTCCCCGGCTTCCTGTTACACACTTCCGTTCCTTTCCACGAAATCACTCCCACAGCTTTCCCACTCCACAGATAGCAGAAAAGCGAGAGATGTTATACATCAAAAATCAAATCTTTTCTCTTTATAATATTAGTTTAGATTAATAATATTATCACACGAGTGTTTTAATACCTAGTTATGTGCAGTTTCATACACTACTTTATCTACTCTCATACATTGAGATTGAACCTACTAAATAAAAGATCAAAGATAAAATTCAAAGATCCCACGAAATTCAGTAAGCGTGCACGTGTGAGTGTCGCCTGCACCCGCACATCACCGCGCATGCTCTACAGCTGCTACAGCGGCGCTGCTGTCCCCGCTAACGTTTACAAAAGTTGATGGAAACTCCTTGGTAATATTAACTTCTTGGATTTGGCCTGTATCGAAATAGTTTTTTTTTTTTTTTTGTTTTATTGCGTTATTTTATTAGAGAAAAAGTGTAGATTCTATTTTTAAATTTCGGAATTGTGTTGTCAATATAAACTCGTTTTGAAGTTTATAATTCGAATATTACGCTATAAGAGTAGATAAAATAATTTACGAAAAATACTTTTTCGTCAATAATTTTTGATTTCATATTTTTGTATGTTCTAAACACCGCTGCCTACACCATCGCTGAATACAAGAGTGAAGTAAAGGGAAAACAATCATACCTACAGACCCTGCCTGCGTAGACTGCAGCGCTTGTAGCTATTTCATAGCACGGACGTCAAGGTACTTATTGTCCTTCCGTCTTTTTCTTTCTCCTTTTCTTTTTGCTCGGAAGAATGTGCTTGAAGGACCTACTTAATTCCATTTATTTATTGAGGACCTCCTAAAGATGCACCCAAAAAATCACAATTTATACAGATACTAGCTTATGCCCGCGGCTTAGCCCGCGTTTTTTCGATCTCCACGCGGTCGGAAAATATCCCACGGGAGGATTAATTCCGTAAAACATTGTTTTCATATTATAACTCTATTGATTTACGCGACGCACGCCAGTAAAGCTTCCAGTCGACATGATTTTATCCGACATCTTCAAAAATCATCGTCATACTTCAGCCAATCTACACAAAACTTTAAAGAATTATACAATAAACCTTCCTCATAAATCACTCCGTTCATTAGTGAAAACCGTATGAAAATTCGTTCGGTAGTTTTTGAGTTTATCGCGTTCAGACAGACAGACGCGGCGGGGGGACTTTGTTTTACAATAAGAGTGATTAAATTGTTGTCGAGTGGACTCCTTCAATTACAGGAGGCCACAGAATGCTTTATTACAATTTCTACTAAAACTGCAGTTAACAATTAATGTAAGTATTCTTAAAAATGTTAGCCTTTCCAACTATCTATTGCCCAGAGTCACTTGAAACTACCTGGTAGAAAATGGCAGCAACAATTCAATACGTAAAGGTTTTTTTAGTACTTTTATTTAGTATTTAATTTAGTACTTAGTGTAAATAGTTAGTCGTGTTATATATTGTTTCTAAGCATTTTATTAATTAAGTAAATACGTATCTTCCAATAGATTTTTTTGTTGTACATAATGTAAAAAAGAAAAACGTGTGGCACTCGGGGACTGCCGCGGTAAAGCTATTGCATAGCATTTGTAACCTCCATACTTCTTATTTGTCAACGCTACACTTGGGATGATGACGTGATGACATAAAACAAAAATTACGTTCCCATGACAACATCACGTTGTCATGGGAACCGTTATTATGGGTAGGCGGAGTGGGGGGTGTTAGGTTTTTTTCGTTACGGAATATCTTGATTCGGTCGCCGCGCTCAAAGCCCGCGATAAAAGCTATGCAATAGCTTAAAAAAAGATTGTAATTTTATAAAATATCTAACACTTTCTTCACAAAATGTATTTGCCATACAAACAAATAAAAAGCCATTTATAAAAGCCATAAAAACATACAAACAAACAAATAAAAATCACCAGCCTACTTAGCTTTATTTATTCTTTGTTGAGACCAGCTTCCAACATATATAACCAACATATTAATCCAACATATTTAAAATATGTAACCAAAAAACGAAAAATAAAAGAAGATTATTCAGTATGCTGAGCATTTGGCAGCCACTCAGTGGTTCCACGCCGCGCCGCTAGTTCGTGCCAAATGCAACAGGTGGCGTTACCTGAGCGCATCGCTTTATTTCTCAGCTTTTCATTTGTTGTTTTTTAATTAACAAATCCTTAGTTCTGTGTATGCAGCCACCACGTAGTTTGTAGTTCTTAACCGACGAAAAAATGTTGGAGGTTCTCATGTCGACGTATGTATATATTTTTTTAATGTATGGCAATGCGCTGTATAGTGCGATTTTGACGATTCTTTTTCGTCAAACTTAGTAAGATACAACAACTTTATAGTTGTGACTGGTAAATGGCAATTATCTTCCTCCTATTTTACTTGAGACCTGTAGTAATCAGCGGAAAGTCGGTGTAGTATAGTATCACATAGTTACATATAGGATTACTGGTAATTCGAGGTATATCCGGCAGGAGCTAATAGGGAGGCTTAAAAGCAACAAATTTAACTCCCCTTATGGATGGCCGAAGTTCAGCAGTTTTCGAGATATTGAAATTTAAAGTTTTTTTGCTATTTTACCAGAATTTGACATTTAATTCCAAATTTATAAAAAAAGTACTGATAGTATGGGCTCCATTCAAATTTAATTTTGTACCTGATACTTTAACTAACCTAATACAATCATTAAAAGTACAAAATTAATTCAAAAATTCAAATTTAGAGCCATTAAAAAAATAATTCTTATCAACATTTTCTGTTTAGGCTACAAAAACTGTTGACTGGCTTAAAAAAATAATATGGCACTAATCATAAAATAATATCATCACACACCACTTCGACCACCACTCCAATCCACTCCACTTCTTCGTCATCATCACTGAGGAACACAGTTGAAATATAAAATACAAGCTGAATTTGAACTCTTAGCTTTCTTCTAGGGGAAATTGAACATGTTGCTCGTAAATATGAACAACCGTTCATATTTACGAGAATGTATATTATGTATGTTGTATTAGACCAATCCCAATTTTAAAAAATTATATTTCTATCATTATAATTTGTAATCCAGTATGAAACTGCAGTTTTTTTCATAATATCTAAGGAGTTTCCATGTAATTGCGTAAACACTTTTCTACGATCTCGTAGACTTCCCTCTACGATCACGTAGCCTCGCTGCTACAAGTTCGTAGGCTCCTTTCTCCGATTTCATAGCCTCCGCTGTGACGACTTCGTAGCCTCCCTATGAGTTCGTAGGCTCCTTTTTACGACTTCGTAGCCGGGATGCTACGAGTTCGTAGGCTTCTTTCTACGACTTCGTAGCTTCCCTGCTACGAGTTCGTAGGGTCCTTTCTACGACTTCATAACCCACTTACTACGATTATGTAGTAGAGTCTTTTCGAATATTTAATAGAATATTTTCTACTTCGTTTACACTATTATCAAGGAATAATGTGAAACTATTAATGTGACTCGAACATCAACCAGAACTAAAAGAGCATACTTAGTATAGCGGGTTCGATGGCCGTACGGAACAATATATTTGTATGGCTTTCATATAGTTTTGCTGGAAGTTACAAAAGTGACGATCATGGCAAAACGTCAAATCTATGCTTGGAAAGTTTCATGCATACAATATCATTCATCATCATCATTTCAGCCGAAAGACGTCCACTGCTGGACATAGGCCTCCCCCAAGCACCGCCACTTCGACCGATTCTGTGCTTTCCGCATCCAGCGGATTCCTGCGGCCTTCACAAGGTCATCGGTCCATCTTGTGGGAGGCCTTCCAACGCTACGTCTTCCGGTACGTGGTCGCCACTCCAGAACCTTTCCGTGAACCGTTCTGCGAGCAATGTGCCCTGCCCATTGCCACTTAAGTTTGGCAATTCTTCGGGCTATGTCGGTTACCTTGGTTCTCCTGCGGATCTCTTCATTTCTGATTCGATAACGTAGGGAAACTCCAAGCATAGCCCTCTCCATTGCCCTTTGGGTGACTTTTAGCCTTCTGATAAGGCCCATTGTGAGCGACCACGTTTCAGTACCATAGGTCATCACTGGCAATACGCACTGGTCAAAGACTTTCGTCTTGAGACACTGTGGTATGTGGGACGAAAAGATATTGCGTAGCTTCCCGAACGCTGCAATAATAACGATAAAACTAAATTAAACGCAGCTTTGCATCCTACACAACTGATACTAGAACTGAAATTGCATACATTACTCATTACACACTCCTTTCAAAAGCCTCTTGCTTACAAAGCTAGCAATGCACATCACGTCGGTAGTTTTCCAAACGTTGGACGGCCATGGTGTACACGACGAAGTGGGTTACTTTCAAACTCAAACTCAAAGCATTTATTTCAAATAAACCAATTACAGGTACTTTTGAATTGTCAAGGGGTCGGTCAGTCAGAAAAATGAAGCTAGTTGCCCATTCCAAAGCGTAGTACCTAGGTACCTATGGAGAAGAACGAGCGAACTCCACGGACACTCTTTTAAATCAAAATATTGTTACAAAATATTGGTTACATCATTCGTGTTGAACTTATACATGTGAGAACAATGTAGAAAGACGTGCACGTTAAAAGCGTCCGTAATAAAAATATAATAACAATTCAAAAATTTAAATAAATTAAAATAAACCGTGGCAGCTAAGAGATGACCAGTCCCTACTGACGGCGGCCGTTCACGAACATGACGCACTTTACAATTACAATGGCGTTCGTGGGCGATGTTTTGTAACAAGTAGCTGTAGAGGCCTACGAAATGTCGTAGTGCTTCTACGGCGATGGCCAACTGCTACATAAGCTTTTGTAGTTACAGTACTATATCCTGATTTGAATAGATTCAGTTCTGCTTAAAAAATGCGCCTAATTTTATGCATAATTCTAATCTGCGAATTAAACTAGTAACTAAGCTTTCGTAGCGTAAGCTTATCGTTATTTTCTAATGATGATAAATAACTTAAGAATTATCCGGCTGTTATCCTTCTGGCAGAATGCTTACAGCATGGCTGTCGTGACTTAGAGCAATAAATAAAAAAGGTTTATTTTTATTCTATTTTCTATTCAACTGCAGCCTTTAAAAAGATGAAATTGTTGAGTGATTGCATTAAAAAAATCGTCTAATCGAATTAATTGTTGTAGATGTATTATAATAGTTTGGTTCTAATGAGTAAGTGTTGATGTGGTACGTCGGTGTGGTACGCGCGAGTGGCGTCTGGGTGTCGGGCCGCGCCGCGAGGATGCTGCGCCTCTTAAAATTGTAAACAAGAGCTTTTTCGATTGGTGGGCGGCAACGCGCAGGCGTCGCACGACGTGAACTTGTAGCGACGTCGGCTTTATAATATTTTCTCAGGATTTAGATTATTTGTGGATTTTCGATAAAAAATTCTGGTGATTAATTTTTTACTTACTTAATTTAAAACATGAATTAAGCAGGTTTTCGGAAACTGTCTTTTGTTTTTGGCCCGATGTCCGCTCAGAACTCTCGCAGCCCTAGCAAATATTTCCATTCAACTCTTATATTGTCAAAAACAAAAAGCCTTTCATACCATTAAGATTTAAGTCAAACTGGTCATCGTCATAGAGAAATCACTGAATAGCTCTCACTAGTCTAAGTAGCCTAACATCCTGTTTGAGGAATGAACCACCATTCTAGGACACATGGAGAAGTAGTTTGTTCGCATGTTTTCATTTCAGACAGTGCAGTTATCGGCACAAAGCGGTACATGATATTCGCTGAGAGATGAAAAGCCTCAATGTAGGCTATTGTAAGTAAGTGTCATAAGTTGAGGAACGTTTCCAGAGATAAGAGTGGAAATCGATTGTGGTGTGGTTCGTCCTGCCGCCGGCACGAGGTCGAGGCTGCGTGCGGCGCTGCGCGTGGCGCGCGGAGGGTCGCGGGGGCGGGGCGGGGCGCGTGCGCGGGCCGGCCGGGGCGCGGGCGGCAGACGCGCCGCGATGGTGGGCCGCGACAGCCGCTCGGAGAGCGCGGCGCGCCCCTGGGCGCCGCGGCATGAGTAGCGCGCCAGCCCGGCCCGGCCCGCGCGCCCGCCATGGCGCAGGCCGCGCCCGCGCCCCATCGCACCCACTCCTTCGCGAAGAAGACCTTCCACAAGCCGACGTACTGCCACCACTGCTCGGATCTGCTGTGGGGCCTCATCGGGCAGGGCTACGGCTGCGAAGGTACGCGTCGCGCATGCGCCCCGCGCGCGTCGATACCGGCTCGGCGCGCGCCCGCCGCCGGCACGACCAGCGCGTTATGCAACCCGGAGCCCGCGCGGCCCCGGGCGTGTCCGCCCCGGCCCGCCCCGATCGATACGCCCCGGAGAAGCCGCGCGCCCGACCCTCGCCCCGGACCAGCGTCGCTCGTGTTCACGTGCACGCGTCGCGTGCTCGCCCTGTATCGCCTTGCACTTGAAATTTCAAGGACGTAGAAGCCGCGCCGCATGTGGCTCCTCGCAGTAGCTGGTCGTGGTGCACGGGAGGCGGCTCACGCAGGGCTCCGCTGGTGTAAGTCCGTGGGGGGATGTGATTAAGAGAAGTAGATCAGCTGAAAGTTGAGGGTGTCGGTGGCAAGCGAGTGAGCATTCGGGAGCATATCGATCGATCTGTTTTGTAAGAGGTTTTTTCGTAGCGGAGGCGCGGGGCGGGGCGCGGCGCTGCATCCCCCGCTCGTGTATCCCTAGCTCTAAGCGTCGTGTGAACGTGTCCCCGTGCTGTACGCGGTGGTAAGTGACCATTAGCCGCAGGGTGCCCGCTGTATCCTCCATTGACAATCACTTGTTAATTAGCTCCGAGATGAGAAGACATCTTGTTTTTGCGCATTTTGTTGTGCTCCCTTGGAGTTGCTTTACTAAAATGTAGGTAACGACAAACCGAAAATCGATATCTGCTTTCTTCTTGATTCTTACGTTTACGAAGCTTACACGTCAATGCTGTTATCGTTAACTGTACTTTACATATAATGTGAACATGTAAGCGACTCTTAAGATAGAGCTTGCACTTGAGAGCGGCTGTTTGTCCTCGGTGTTCGTGGCTTACGTTCATTCATTTGATATTGATTATGAAACTTATACCGATGTATTACTACTTGTAAAACCGCAAAATATTCGTTAATTAGTATCACAGTTTCACGTACGTTCATTCCATAGTTACCATAACTGTACCTACATCACAAATATTCCTGTTAGTTTTTTTTCCTCCTAATATCGAGCCCTACGTCACGTCATCGCATTGTTAATGAACAAAATAACTACAATGACTAACAGTAGTTAAAATTTAGAACTCTAGATAACATATTTAAATGCGGAAAATTAAAGGTACTAGGTACTCATTTAAAATGTGGGACAATCTAGGATTTTTATTCCTGTTCAATGATGTCAAATGTTTGTATGGGTAGGTTAGATAAAATTGTAACAATTTAGCATCTCTGGCCGACTTGCGTAGCTGACTCGTGTAGCGTATCGATCTTCACGCCGGTCCCGACGGGATTGGGCAAAGAGAAGCGACGGCTACACTCTGCGTTCACTACGCCCAACTCTATGTAATCATTATTGTTTATACTTATTAGTTCTGAATTCTGGCCAGTAATAATTTCAAATCAAAACACAACAACTGGCCAGTAGTGTTTTAGAGATGAGCTAAAGACAAATAGTCGATTATATAATTCGATTGTTACCTTTAAAATTAAACTTAAAACATTAGTAATTCTTGAAATAGGTAAATTAAATGTAATCAAACCAGAACGAACTACGGGAACTGGAAAATTAATAACCTTAACGTGAAAGCTCTATGCAACCAAACCAAGTAACTGTATGAAAGGCATTGACTTTTAAGAAATGCAATCGTTAAGCCATTTAGGTCATCAACATTTAGGCCCACTTCCACCACATATCACTAAATACGTTTAATGATAAATATATTTAAACCATCATTGTCTGTGATCTTCAAACGATTAATAGAAACAGAACGATGTTTTAGACACGTTCAACGCTAAACGTATTTAATGATTTGTGGTGCAAGCGGGCCTTAAAATCAACCGATACAGGTACTAAACAACTCCATATTTAAAATTTTGTTGAACTTGGTATTTTTCCGCCAGTTTAACCTTCAAAATCCTCGCCATAGGTACTTAACTACTTACAACGGTCATTGGTATAACCATGATATTAATATTAGTCACAATGCCTATCAAAATTTACGTATACCTACTTCTCTTTAACATTTTCCGGGATAAATAAACGTAGAGTTCTATAACTAAATTGTACGTAAAACTAACCGTTATTAAGTTACATGCGTTCATCTAAAACCTAAATATACTATTTTAATCATTTCATGATACCTAAAGATGATTGGCAATTAGCTTTTCTCAATTTCTCAGACGTTCAGTCTCAGCCCGAGATCTATAAATTAAGCACGTACTTTGACTAAACGTTATTCCTGTCACTGTCGCACAACTGTCAAACTACAAGTTTAAGATAGAGACGGAACATGTCTAAGTAAAAGCGCGTGCTAAATAACGTTTATAGATATCTCGGCCTTACACAAATATGGTTTCACTTGTTTTTTCGTTAGACTCTTATAAAAATAAAACTCGCAGAACTCTTGTTATGTTATTTTTGTATAGCATATGCATAATCAGCTTATAATGTTCCCACTGCTGGGACACAAGCCTCCTCTCTGTGAGAGGGAGTGGGCCGTAATCCACCACACGGGCCCAGTGCGGGTTGGTAGATGCCACATGTCTTGGAATTTTCGGTTCTAGGACATGCCGGTTTCCTCACGATGTTTTCCTTCACCGTTTTAAGAGCAATGGTGATGAAATAATTTACACAAAGTAAAGCGCGTATCTGGGTTCGAACCTACGACCCACAACTCGTAAGTCGCTGCCGATACCACTGGGCCACTACTGCTCTATTTTTGTATGAGTAAGTTAATTTTGTTTTTTTCCTGCAATATTACAATGTTCGGTTAATAACTATTTTTTACATCGACTTCCTTTTGTTCTCGCAGCCTGTTGCTAGGGTCTACAAGTCCTATTGTCAACGTTGTTCCCACTTCCATCTTCGTTAACTTTACGTTATGTATTTTAGGGTTTTTGCTCACGATTTAAATATACGGATATAATTTTAAGAAAGAGTACATCTGTAACTTTTAAAACACGCGGGAGTACGTTACTTCTAGGCAATTGCCCCTTAGCATCAGATGAGATTATGGACCTGCAGCATCAAAAAGATCACCTTAGCAACAATTATTCCTTGTTGCTAAGATGATGCAGTTGCCCAAAGGTGCCAAACGGAACCCTATTACCAAGCTTCCGCTGTCCATCCGTCCGTCCCGCCGTCTGTCTGTCAGCAGGCTGTATCTCGAACCGTAATAGGATGGTTGAAATTTTCACAGATTTTTATATTTCTATTGTCGCTATAACAACAAATAATAAAAAAAATATAAAGTTAATAATCCTCCAAAAAAGTTCCCATACAAGTAACGCCTTTTTTTCGGCGTTTTTTGCTCGATCTTATTACGGTATGGAACCCTTCATGTGCGAGTCAGACTCGCACTTGGCCGGTTTTTTTAATGAAGATTAGCAATCTCTTCGTCTTTTCTATTTTGTGTTCTTCTAACTCAGCCTCTTGCGGGAGCAATCAATCTACCTAGTGCTAATTGTAGACCTTGCCTTTTAGGTGCACTACATAACCTAGCATTTAGCATTCTGTACAGTTACAAAAAGTCATGTCAATTGTTCAGTGTTCTCCTCTCTCGAACCATTTTGGTAAAACTTTATTATTCAAAATTAACACTTACTTCTCATAGTTAGTAAAATAATAAACAATTCAAAAATATTTTAGATAGTTAATTAGGAATACAGGATGGCAGCAGTTTTAGAAGTTTATAAAAAATAAAAATTGTTGTTCCATACATTTCGTTTTTGATAACCGACGAAAAATTTCTACGCTGGGGGTCTAGAATCATGTGTTGAATTCATGAGTTACAGGTTGCGCGTCGTTGTCCCTGCCACCCTGTATATTATACATCGAACTTAACTTCCGACTCAGCATCTCACAGTCAACCAAGTAATAACCAGTAGGACACTCCTGAGATTTGCTACAAGTTCCTAGATTTCCACCTTCTAGTCAGTTGCCTTTTCAGGTTTATCTTTCCATTTTTGTAAATGACTTACCCACCGATTCTGGTTCTTAGATAAAACCGTCCTGTATTGCTTTTTGTGTATCGTACTTTTTTTTTTAAATAACAATAAATTGTACTTTTATTCTTGGGATTTTTTTTTACGCACTCATGTGTCGAGAATTTATTTTGTTTTATTAATTAAAATATGCTTAAATTTATTACAAGTGAAGGGTAATTCCATAAACGTTTTAAATTCTGTAGAATTAATTTTCCACCATTTCTTTTACACCATTTTTTGTATTTTGACAATTTAATTGTATTTAACTATATACAGAGGAAAAAATAAAATAAAATATAGTAACAAATCATTGGGCATCAAAAAATTCATCCGAATCGCTGTCGGTGGGAAAAGTGCCGAAAAGGCTGGCAGCATTGTCACGTTGTATGGCAATGCTAATTCTTTGGCCTAAAAATTGGCCAACCCTTTGGTCACGTGAAGAGTCGACCAACCGCTTGGCGATGTCCCGGAATAATCGATGAGCACTCGGACCCCATGGCCCTAGTGTTTCAACCCCAAACGGTTCAAAAATATAGCTACCGGTAAGGTTGTTATATTTGCGTTGTGTCTTATTAATGTCAAAAGGCGTGCCTTCAGTAATAGGTAAAGTTACAATTCCGATGTTATTAAGTAAATATGGTAAAAGGCGTACCCTCAGTACTTAATAGGTAAAGTTACAATTCCAATGTTATACGGTAACTAGATACATCGGCCGTGTAACTTGTTTCGAAATGAGAGTGTAATAGTTATCTCTGCCGGACCGGCAGAGTTGATCTAGATCTACAGACACCAATCTACATGGTCCACATATGGCCTGACCAAGATTATGTCTGGACTTTAAAAGAGACTGCGACCTCCGAGTTTGTTTCGGCCTTTCTTCTCAGAGTAGTCAGATAGCAGAACTCACAAACTGACAATTCATATTATTATCTGCGTTCAATTCATATTACGCAATTCATCTGTTTGACAAGTTTTGAATTATGATGAAATAACATTTAAACTGTAGAAAAGAAAAATAAAATGATTAATTAAATCTGTAAAGAAAAATTATTCGGTATAATTATTTGTCTTCATTTTTTCATGCGGCATTATTTACACCAAATATGATTCTGATATGAATTAAATTGAATATGATTCAGCTAAAATATGTGTGTGTGTGTTACCATAGAGGAATTGCTGGGCATTCAAAAAGTGAACTGCTTTTTATAGGAGTTGCTTAATGTGGCTGTTCATTTGAAACTTGATCACTCCCACGTTATATGTACCTTCTTACTTGCACGCACAATTTAAGTGTTACCAAAGTTTTATGCATTTTGGTGGAATATCCATAAAATTGCCGTGTTATATTATTTAGTTACTATTTATTAATTCTTTCTCAGCACGGTTCATTTTATTTATTTATTATTAGGCTCTTCAACAATGAGTACACAATTACTTTACAATTATTACATTGCAAACTTAAGTCTAAGCGCCTCATAACTTAAAGAAAAGCGCAGCATGCACTACATTATGCGCAGATAAAACATTTTAGCGATTTTGTACGATCTATGTTCAGTACTCGGCAGCAACAAGTAATTATCCTAAACATAGTAAATATTACGTAGAAGACGAGATCGAAGTACGAAAGTCATCAAACAAAAAGGTTATACATATACGTAAATTTCGAAGCATGCTGTGCTATATACGCTAAAATGGAAAGGTACAAGCGTAATTTATTATAAAATTTCGTAATAATTGCATTTCGACGTAGGTAAATTTAAAAAAAAATTGGTCTTGTAACCCATTTTCTCAGCTTTCAAAGTCTTCACGAACAATAATAATAATATTATACAAAAAGTCTAACCTTATCAGTAAAAACAGAATATGTGAAAAAAAACTATATTACACATAATTATCATCGTAGCTGACTATCAATGTTTTGCACCGTAGCATATCGTAGCAGGGTCCGCGTAGCGCCATAGAAAGTAGCCGTAGCGAATTGTAGACATTCTCCGTAGCGGCCTACGGCGTAGTATTAGGTCTACAATGCACAAAACGATTGTTAAATTTTTATAATATTTATAGTTTGGTATATTTATTGGTGCTCAGTAATTTATGTGAAGCGTTTACTACGGCGTCGCACGTCACTGCTGCAAGGTCCTCGTAAGAATAACTTTAGATTTTCGCATTTGAGGTCATAGTAAATTATACAAATAACGTTCGTTTCTATATTTATAGCGTGTTATTACTGGAATTAGTTTCGAATAATGTCGGCGTTAGATGTGCTGTGCTTTGAGTTCCGTTTTCTTCTTGCCGTGTTTGTTGTGACCTATACTAATGCAATATTCCACTCTGCAAGTATGTTTATTATTTTCCGTTACAATCTCTGAATAAACGCATAAATACATAATGTGGGACATTACACAGAAACGGTAACACGTTGAAACAGGTATCAGCCATCATATCTCGTCTGTAAACGTATTTTTCCACAATAGCACATTGTCCAACACTATAAGAGCTAAACGGGCTCCACAAAGACGCCTAGAACATCACACGTCTAAACAATAGCGCGGAGGGCCTGCAGAACAACTGTCAGTGCAACATGCAAGACATTTCTTAACAAAACGACGGACGAACAAAACAACAATAACGTTCATTATGTCGCGTTGACGCGCACTATCTCGACACACGTCGCGCGACAAAGCGCGTCCGCCGCCGCCACGCCCGCGCGCCGCGCCATTGTGCGCCGAGATAAGGGATGCGACGTGTGGAAATGGACAGCTTATTGTCGCAGCGTGCGGATACAGCCTTAGGACATCTGTTCTGAATAAGGGCGTGACGTCATAGAGGCGCGCGTATTGTGCGCTTATCACTTATCAGATGATTATGACGAGCCGGTGTTCGGTTACAGTGGCGTTATATCTTTCGCTCAATAGAATAGAATTGAATTAACTTTATTTCGAGTAGGTACAAGTTTCATACAAGATAAGTTTCAATATACTTAGGTAATTGAAATCAATTATTATAATATATTGTTGCTGAATTATAATTTTGGAAAGAGTTTTAATTACACATGCTTACACAACATATTAACATATATTATATTTTAAACTCGAAAATTGATAAATCATTGCAACTACAGTGTAGAACCAATAAGCTAAATAAAGCCTATAGATATCTTATCTTCTACTTTAAAAAAAAAAAATTCTCGTGTCACAATGTTAGTTGACTCCTCCGAAACGGCTTGATCGATTTTTATGAAATTTTATATGTATATTCGGTAGGTCTGAGAATCGGTTGTAATCTATTTTTCAAACCCCTAAGTGATAAGGATGGTCCACCCCAAACATATATATATGGCAAAACAACAACGTTTGCCGGGTCAGTTAGTTTTTTTAATAATAAAGCAAAAGAGTTTGTTTTTTGTTTGTTTCAACGCGCTAATCTCTGGAACTAACAGGCGGATTTGAAAAATTATTTTTGCATTTGATAGATGGGGCTATCAAATGCTGAAGCTATCTTAAGGAAGGCTATTTAATATCACGCTGGGACCCTTAGGAGCCGAGTAAATAAAAAAAGTCAGAAAGAACGCCAAGCGAAACCGAAGTAACAGCGCGGGCGATGCGATGCGATGTGGTGAGGAAAACACGAAATTTCACGCGGACGCAGTCGCGGACCGAAGCTACTAGATCTGTAAAACTGTCAAAATTCAGTAGGACGGAACTAATTTTCTTTTATATGACACAAACTCAACCTGCACCCTCCAGTTTCCTGAAATTATAAAGCGTACACCAAGCAACAGCTTCACACAAATGCCAAAGTGCATTGCCGGCAAACTTATGCATGCAAGACTTGAACTATACAACAAACCTAGTTATAAAACCATACAAGTTCAGAAGCTAAATATTAATTACCATAACTACCTACGTACTATTTGCAAGCAATGGTTCCCTTACAATTTTCGCGGAACTCGTCTTAATGAAACCATATTTACCTAGCAAAAGAATATAAACCGTAGTTCTTGCTCCCTAAGTTCAAGTTAAAGAAACTTGATTTGTTATTTGTAAACTCCTAGGCATTCAGGAAACACCTCAGTATTTACAATTTTTTTGAATAATGGCGCCATGACATATCTATTTCTGGATTTAATAGTATTTACATGTAATTATTGTAGAATTTTTGAAATAGACAGACTTTTAATCGAAGAGAACTTTTTGGAAATAGAATAGCGTACAAATAGTTTCTTAATGATTTCAATACACGTCACCAACAGTACTGGTTAATTACCTGGTATTGTTGAATTAAAATAACCACAATGACTATGAGAGCACTCAACTGCCAATAAGGTAGGGTAGTAACATATAAAACAACCCTCCTTCACTCTAAAACCATAAAAGAAGCACAATCCATTCTAAATTCTGCAACAGAACTGTGAAACTTTTCGTTATGAAAGTAAACCGAAAACCCTTCAAGTGCAAAAATAAAATTACATGTTTATTTTCGAATCCACAAAAGCCTATTGACGTTCTAAATATAGAACTCCTTGGTCTTGCAAGCGGAGTTAAAAAAAAAGTTGAATTCGTACAAGCTGGCTGTTGGGTCGGTACCGGGGCTACGCCCGCCGTATGTAGGCCAGCCCTGACGTCACACGGTGATGACCCAGTTCCATTGCCATTGAGAGACGCGCGTCAATGGTGCCCCCCCCAGGCCTCAGGCCCCGGGCCCCCGGCCCCTGCACCCAGCAGTGCAGCACCCTCTTCGATAAGAGGGCGTGCCAATAAAATATACAAAATTCGGCAAAATTACTGTTAAAATATTTTTGTTTTTATTCTTTCAAAGTACTTGTTTAACAGACATTTAAAGAAGGCAAGAAGTAGCTTCAAAAGTATTACAAAAATTAGACTGACGACATTATTAAAAATCTATATTTCAGGAGCGACGTAACAACAATAATTCATCAAACTAGGTTACTGAACGGCGAGGCAAAAGCACGCTTTCATTCAGCCGCTGCACAGTGCGCCGCATTTAAAATGTATAGTCAAAGGGAGCGTAGATTTGCGACACCGAGCACAGGCGAGCACTCGCCGCTTTGTGCTCGATGTAAATGTCGCGGATTCACCGCGGCTCTAATTTGTTCTTTGTGGTGCACTGTGTTGTTACTTTAAGCTTAGGATTCACTAGCTCGTCCTCATTACGGGCTTACTTCTTATATTGTGCCAGTTCTGAAATGAGGCTATATTTGCACTGTTTACTTCAAGTTTCTTTATGCTTTTCCTTGACCTCCACATTTTGAATTGGAATAGAATTTTCTATACAATTCTAAGTTATAGTTTTCTCTACATTGTAGGTACATTAGACGATTTAACTATATATGGGCTTACTTCTTTGAATAGTATTATAAGATTTTTAACGTTTTATTAAAACCTAAAAAACTGTGTTTGGCCACGTTTATTAGAAAAGTACTAAAGTTCTAGTGAGTTTAACGGGCGATAAGGCTCACTCTGCGTTCAGCGCTCGGTGTGACAACACGCCGTGTTCGGGTCCACGACAAGGCAATCGTCATCCTGAGGATGCCTCGTTGAGAGGTGAAACACGTGTCGATTTCTTTCAGGAGTTTTTGATGGCTCTTTAGAAATAGCTAAGCGTAACAGGTTACTAAATATATCCATGGATTTCCGCAAGGTCATGCCGAATCAAGTAACTGTTGATAAGTTCTAATATTCTCAGAGTAACGTTCTTTTAAACGTTAGCATAAACATAATGTCTAATCACCTATGCTCACATAGAACAATGGCCACAAAGTATAACCAGGCACAAAATTCACGATATGACTGCACAGAAACAAAAGAGCGTGCACAATGGGCACAAACTTTGTCCTCGCTTTTCACGCCGTAACACTGGGCGACCTATTATTTAAATCAAACGAGAAAGCATTGTATCTCTGTAAGTTTGCACTATTCAATTATTAATGCAGTACTGTTGCATTCGCCTTTTGTGTCGAGTCTTGTCGACTTAATGATATGAACATAGACGCTTGCGCAACGGATCCACGAATGGCTGGATTCATTAGTGCAAGCACGGGGAAGTGTGTATGCCTGAATAAGCGACTGCTCCTCATTAAAATATAGGAGCACTTGAGTTCTTCAGCTGCCTCTAATAAGGTAGTTTCCTAGGTAACAAAATTAAAATTCTATTTAGTCCGTTTTTCAGATAATAAAAAAATATTAGACACGTATTTTTTGCTTTATCATATTAATCAAAAATAACTTAGAAAACACGCATTAAAGTTGGGGAGTGGGGGCTCGCTACGTCACAACGTCGTATAAAATCTAGCAAGGCGTGACGTCATGCCACATTTTAACTCAATGTATTACCGTGATCTTTTGATTACGTCAAAAAATAAAAAATACGTGTCCAATTTTTTTTTTTTTCTGAAAGACGGACTAAAAATAAAAAAATTGGATACAGGCCTATTAGCGGTATTTATATTTTTGTAACATTTTGCAGCTTTTGAATATTTGAAAACAATTTAGGCTATCATTATAACAGGTTATTCTCCTCATATTATTTCACTATAGAGGCAGTACTGTATTATACTTGTTCATTAGGCACATAAAGCCTATCCCTATTCGTTAGTCTCTATAAATCAGTAAAAATTACGTAAGTTTTATTTACTCAATATCAGTACATGCCAATTTAATACACGTTGAAAATAGGGTTTTAAAGCATCGATTAAAAGTCCAATAAGGTTTTATAAACTTGAATGTTTAATGTCAGATATTAATTATATTTTCATCTGAACAGACAGAAGTTTCCAAAACACTTACAAACTTGAAACTAAATAAAAAGCTCTTGTGGAAACGCATTGTTAACCTTTTAAACAGACTGGCTTTTTACACCAGATTGAAACATAAACACAAAAACACAACTATACTAAAACCTTGCCAGCTGAAAAAAAAAAAACGATGTCAACGAAATAAATCTGCAATTACTCTTCCTAAATTTTGAGCTATTAAAATTTGGCAATGGTGCGAATGTGGGTCATTCTTCGCACTCACAAGTCTCACAATAGTTCTATTTATATCAAAGTAAAACTAAAATACACCAGTATTCCTGTACGCACGGACGGAAATAAACCGGCTGTATGTGTAGAATAGGAGTTAACATTGCAAGGCGTCCTACTTGACTTTAACGGTCGCGCGTCAAACGGAACGTTCCGAATAAAAATGTTCAAAATTGCGGAATACGGATTACGGTGGTGCGTACGTAGCTGTGACGTCATAGCTCTGTAAAGTGGGGTTTTAGCACATTTGTAACACGTTTAATTAAAATCCTAGTTTTGAATTTAAAATACGGAAACGATACATTAACAGTTGGTAATTACACTATTTACATCTCTCCAAGACATCTTTAATTAAATCCACATACCTATTTATGTTATAAAATAACAGCCAAAACACAGCAACAATAATCTACGGCCTTTATTATAATTGAATTCAATTAATAAGAAGAAAATACACCTGCATTATAAATGTATAAATATCTAGGTGGTGCAAATAGTGACGTCAATAAAAAAAAAATGAGATTCCTCAAACCTAGGGGTATCCGAAAATACTCCCATGTATGTTCCGCGATTGTTGATAATTTTCGAGTTATAATTATTTTATTATACAACAAGTAAAAAAAACCCTGTCCAATTGATGAGGGTGTTGTTAGGTATCGTACTGAGAGTATATTTATGAGGTAATTTACAGGAAAAAACAAAAAAAAATACGTCACATATTTTTTTTATGGGGAATTTTACCATAACTTTTTAAGTCATAACTTATGACCCCTGTTGAAAATTTGCTAATTTTTAATGGATTTAGGGTAATTTTGGTACTAAAAATATGATATTTAAATAACAACTTTTTTATTTTTCAAATAAGATTTTTTATTACTTTTAGTGTTATTGCAGTACCTATGTACCCCTTTCGGATCAGACAAGTTTTTTTTTAAATATTGTATAAAACAATTTTTTTTATGACGTCACTGCACTAACCTCTATATTTGTGCTAACTTCTCCTACACTCCTCATCTTCATAATATCAACTGGTTTTTAAAGTAACAATTTATCATCATCTTCTTCCGCCCAGGCTTTTCCCAACTATGTTGGGGTCAGCTTCCAGTCTAACCGTATGCGTCTTCTCATACATTGATCACCAAGCTTGCTCAAGATGGGTTGGCGATGTTAGACTTATACCTATCCATACTAATATTATAAAGAGGAAAGATTTGTATTTTTGTATGTAACGAATAAACTTACAAACTACTGGACCGATTTGAATAATTCTTTCAGCAATGGATAGCTACATTATCAGCGAGTAACATAGGCTATATTTTATCCCCGTACTCCCACGGGAACGGGAACTACGCGGGTGAAACCGCGTGACGTCCGCTAGTTAGCTATAAAGTCCAGGTTTCCCCTCGATGTTTTTCCTTTATCGATCATCATCATCTGCCTAGCTTTTTCCCAACTATGTCAGGGTCAGCTTCCAGTCTAACCGGATGCAACTGAATACCAGTATTTTACATGGAGCGACTGCCTATCTGACGTCCACAACCTAGATACTGGGTAATATGATACCCCTTGGTAAGACTGGTTGTCAGACTATTGGGCTTCTAACTACCCGTAATGACTGTCAAAGATCTACAAATGACAGCCGGGACCAACGGCTTAACGTGCTTTCCGAGGCACGGAGGGGTCTCGGTATGTAAAGATGGTCACCCATCCACGGACCAACTGCGGCAAGCGTAGCTTAACCTGATCGATCGATCCGTGCGGCTGTTATTAGGGTATATCTCCAAAACGGGCGTATTCGTGTGATCGCTCTGGTGCTTTTCAGATATTGATATTTAATGGTAATTATGTATCTCATTAAAAATAATGATATTCAAATGGTACATTTTTACTATTGGCCTTCAATTTACACAAACAGTTATGGAAATATTCAAGTTCAAAAAATTTCGCGACCAGAGCAATCATAATTGGTGCCAGAGCGATCATAAATGGTGAAATCAGTGAAACAAATAAGTAAATATTAATAAAATATTATTTATTTCGCCGTTTTCAGTCATATTCAGTGTACGTGAAACAAGATTATATGTAAGAGAAATTTATTATTTTAGAAAAAGGTCAAGGCATATTATCAGTCATACATATCAAAAATACGGAATGATAAGTTACCAGCAGCTCATCAGTTGCTGGTAACTTATCCACTTTTTCTTTAAATAATATCGTCCAGAACTCTGCCTACTTTTCTTCCCTCGAACCTTTTGCTGGCTTGGAGTCAAATCACTCATTGGTAGTACTGTGTTCCGAGCTTTTTTCCTTTGGTAACTCTCTCTTGACTTAATAAGCCATTGTGCGTATAGACCTGGATCATTTTTTATCTTGGCCATTCTACGACGCTCAGCCAATTTCTTCCTAAGACGTTTTTCTTCAATAGATAATTTATTTCGAGGCTGATTTCAATCTGCAACAATAGTTGCCATTAAATTTTAGAGAAGAAAGGGTTACATTTGTGGTAGCTAAATGCCAATATAATAATATTATCAAGGTAAAATACATCAAAATCTGTTTATGGGTTTAGGTTGTCCGAAGAAACCCAGGAAAGGTTATAAATTAAAGGTTATATGCATAGTTCATCGTTTGTCATTATAACAGTCCGGTACTACTACTTGAAATAGATTTATAACGTATAATTAATGCAAAATATCATTGCTCTGGTCTTTTTGGACAGAGCAATCAGAGCCATAGCGATCAGAAAAAGTCACAAAATCATAAATATGGCCGAATTTAAAAGCAGTAGAAAGTTGTGATTACGTCTCATAAAAAACATCATAACGATCACTTAATTTACATAACAAACATATTCACAAGCTTACTATTGAATTTAAATAACGTGCCATAGCAATCATAAAATTCGAGAACCAAATCCAGGGCAATCATAAGCTTACCTTCGTAATGTTGGAATGCGGGAACGTGCTACATAGGTATCCTCCTCGGCGGTTAGACCACTACTGGCGTTACTAGCGTAGAGGGGAATAGAGTGTTTATAACGCGTAACTAGGGATGAGCGCGATGTTTTACCTCAGCGCAGAGCGATGAGATAAAATGCCCGGTCACGCTTTTAAATTCAAATTGTGGCAAAAGTATTGTTAATATCACTAAAAATATTTTATTACTATGAAGATTAACTATTTGTTATGTAATCTAAATAAGTTGTTTCATATGATCCTTCTCATTAAAAAGTTAAAGAATATTTTTTTCATTCAATCGGGAGTTGGGTCAACCCAGAGCGATCAGGATTTTAGAGTTTAAGATTTTTTTTTTAATATTTAAAATAAACTTATTCATAATATTAGCCTTGTACCACGTAGATTAGACACCGAACTGTATGTAAAAAAATATTTTGAAAACGTTTTTCGTTTTTAAAATGGGTTTATCCAGCCCGACACGAAAAAAAATGCCTCTGGAGATCGACCCATTACTGAGCCACAAGCCCCTCGATGTCGATGTCGATGTTTTTCCTTTATCGACGATGTCCAAAATAAAATCAGAAAGTACATATTATGCATGACTCATGCACAACCTCGTGCATGAGAGGCGAGGCCTTAACCAGTAAAAATGTTACCTCTTTAAAATATTGGTATCGATAGAAATAAAATATATTATTATGAATTTACGATAATTATTGGAACAGTCGTCGAGCCCCCCCGACCCCTCCGCCGGTAATGAGGCTGTGGTACCGCGTGACGTCAGCACTATACGACCTAATTCGCGCCGATCTCGCCGCACTACATGCACGGCTGTAATGACGTGAATGGTGAACTTTATTTCAATAATTTCGAGTTTGAAGTTTTCCATACGGTACTGTAAAAAAACAACCTTCTCGATTTTTAAGTCAGTTATGATTATGAAAAAGGAAACGCATTTTCTGAAAATTATAAGAATAAATTAAAGTTTTAACTTTTTTAGGGTTCTGTAGTCAACAAGGAACCCTTATAGTTTCGTCATGTCCGTCTGTTTGTTTGTCTGTCTGTCCGCGGTCTAGCTCCGAGATTGTTAGTACTAGAAAGTTGCAATTTGGCATGGGTATACGTATTAATCATGCCGACAAAGTGGTAAAACAAATTATAAAAAATATTTTTTTTTAGAGTACCTCCCCTACACGTAAAGTGGAGATGTTTTTTTTTTCTATCCCTTGTTGTGGGGTATCGTAAAATTTTGAGTATATTAAAACCACTTTTGAATTCAGAGATCCGTTTGCGAAATATTAAGCTTTACAGTGCAAATTTTTGTTATTTTGTTAGAGTCAAGTGTGCCCCCCCCCTGCCAGCTAAATGGTTGGTTTTAGATATGTGAAAAAATTTCACGGCAGTAGCTTATATAACGAATTTAAAAGGAAAACTATCACAGCTGAGTAGGCTTTACAAGTTAACGAGTAATAATTGACCAACTTAGATTTGCGGTTGTAAAACATGTTCTCCCCATACATTCCGTATGAAAGATTTTTTTTTTAACTACAAAGTTAAGTTTGTTCTTGGGATAAATTCATCCCAACTACGGAACCCCACATTATGCGTGGTCTGACATGCACTTGGCCGGTTTTTTTTATTGTTTGTCCACAGAAACTATCTCTGCAAGATTCACCCACAGTGCAATTTAAAGATTTTATTTTATTTTGTAACATCATTGCCCGGAATATAAATACTACACAAAAGAAATCCTAAAAACTAGCAGCCATATCTCGTTATATTACGATGTAAGATATTAAAATAATCATCCCGCTACGAGGTTGCGCTGTAGCGCTTCGTAGCAAGGTCCGCGTAGCAACGGTGGTGGCGTAGCGCGTAGCTATTTTTAGACTGCTAGGTACGTACTTTGTCGAATTGCTCGGTTCAAAACTTTTATACAAATGAAATATTATATACCTAAGTATCTTCACGCATATATTTAGATGCTAGGTAAGCAGATAAAACCTTTTTTTATGTACTCGTATTATTTTTCTTCTCATACCTGAGATAAATTAAGATTTTTTGTTTAATTTTCACTTCTTTTGTCTCTTTTAGAGAAAGTGCATGGAATTAAACAACGTCTAAAAGATAAAGATAAGATTTCTGATAAATATGTCTAAAACTTTCTTTTTATCGTTATAAAATGTTTCTATTCTTTTGAGCTAATTTCTAAGTGTTTAGTTCTATCGTAATAGCCTCTGGAGCTTCTCTGACGTCACGCTGCACTGACCTAATAATCTACAGCAATTGCTTCGCGGATAATCTTATGAGGAGGAAATTATAGAACCTGAACAGCCGCATAGGATAAAAAGAGAAAAGTTTTAAGTATCTTAAAAATGCATAATTTATTAAGATTTTATTTCCGATCAGGTAGATGCTTCGTGCAATTTTTGTTTTCAATGTTATGTACCATCACACTAATATTATAAAAGCGAAAGTTTGTGTGTGTATGTTTGTCTCTTCTTCACGCAAAAACTACTGAACGGATTTGGATGAAATTTGGCACACAGATAGTTTATAACCTGGATTAACACATAGGATACTTTTTATCCCGATATTCCCACGGGATCGAGACTTTTGCGGGTGAAAGCGAGGGGTGCAGCTAGTAAATAAATAAATGTACCGATAAATATGTTACTATGCGAACTATGTTTGCACTATGCAAGCAACAGCCATTATCATTGAAGCTACATGGAATTCGTTTTATGCACTTACTAAAGTACACTCACACGAACAAAGACAAACATATCCACATAGCAGACGCACAGCTCTGTCAATTCATTTTATTTGGTCAAATTCAAAATATTTCATTTCACATAAACCTACAAGGGCACTTATGAAACGTCAGAAGCTAGGTGCACGGTTCCAATTGGTCGCTTCCTATGGAGTCGAGCCGGCAAGAAACTCCACGATTACTCTTTTAAAAATGTACAATATTTTCAAATTAGTGTAAATAGGAATGGGAGGACAGTGTAGGCCTGTAAACAAGTACCACATACTTAGCAAAAAAACAAATTTACAATCTACAAAGCCTACAACGTCTCATATTCACAAAATATAAAAGATAAATATAATAAAAAAAATTGAACTTAATTTAATAATATTTTATATATTTAATTATTATTAAAAAAATATATATTATAATATATATATATATTTTTTATGATTTGTTACAGTTGTAATCATCTATAACAAATCTGAATTAATATCCTGTCCACAAAATCCACAAATAAAGAGTTTTTTTAATATATTTTTTTTATATATTCATTCAATAGTACACTTACATCCTTATACATAATAAGTTGGTGCAGATAAACTCCTTAGGATCCAAAAACAAACGAGGATAATAAGCGAAATATTTATCTATTACTAACGAGCGAACACCGGTGACCAATCTACTGACCGTCCTTAAAACAAGAAGTAGTGGAGGAATGTGATTTAGATTGATTCAGGTTGTTCCAAAAAAGCGGCCAAGTGCGAGTTGGACTCGCCCATGAAGGGTTCCGTAGCAGCAAGTAACATTGAATGAAAGGTAATCTGCGGTTTACGATTTATGACGTATTAAAAAAAACTACTTGCTAGATCTCGTTCAACCAATTTTCGGTGGAAGTTTACATGGTAATGTACATCATATATTTCTTTTAGTTTTATCATTCTCTTATTTTAGAAGTTACAGGGGGGGACACACATTTTACCAGTTTGGAAGTGTCTCTCGCGAAAACTATTCAGTTTAGGAAAAAATTATATTAGTAACCTCAATATCATTTTTAAAGACCTATCCATAAATACCATGGCCATACACACGCATGGGTTTGATGAAAAAATTTTTTTTGAGTTTCAGTTCTAAGTAAAAAGAAAAAAAAGAAATAATTTTGGGGGTTCCCCACCCCCAAAATTATTTCTTTTTTTTCTTTTTTTGTGTGAAAATCTTAATGCGGTTCACAGAATAAAAAATCAAAAATCAAAAAATCAAAAGTCATTTATTCAAATTAGGCTGAGAACCAGCACTTTTCGAACGTCAAAATTACATAAGACAGTCCCCCAAAAACGCCCACCCTTCACCACTTCCTAGTGCCTTTAGCTGGGAAGAAGAAGTGGCGCAACAAACTCCCCAGCAGCACAGCTGTCTGTTCAAGTTAGAAAAAAAATAAAAATGACTCTATACAATAGTATGCAAAATTATTATGCAACACAAAACATTATTTTAATTAAGTATAAATTATTGGCCATATGTTAGCTAGCACACGCCGATATACCAACCAAAAAACATCGAGAACTATACTCAAGCAGAATTAAAAAAATAAAAACTAAACGTAAAAAGAACTAAATATCTAAATAAAAGCCTCCAGGCATAAAGGGCGTGCCCGCTTACATAAAGCTGTAAATTGGAAGTTATAAATGATAAACTAGGACCATCGAGGTAAAATAAATGTACAGTTAATTACTAGTAACAATAACAAAACCATGATCAGCAAGACGACCAGTAACCACAAGCAGCACCCGTTCACGAGCATAACGCAAAGATCAGCCATTACCCCCCTCGCCATATTTGAGGGAAGGAGGCAACCCGACTCCCGACGCTACCGCAAGCATTGACATCTAAGGGAGCATGACGAACTTGCTGCCGGTTGCTCAGGTAAAAAATAATATAATCAATTGTCGAGGTCACTAGCCAACCACAAATTGCAATACAAACTCATAACAAACACATTGTAATGAGTAGATTATGTCATCAATAAAATAAAAATAAATAGACTCGTAAAAAAATAATTAAAAAATTGACTCATAAAGTCAAATAAAATAAAAAAATTATATAAACTTATATAAACTGTCAGTAGGTAAGTTAAATCTGGAGAAAGAACATAAACATTGTCTTGAGTTAATCACAGCGACCAACTATTCTTATCATTTAAGTAGTCGTTGATACAATAGTATGCCTTTGAACAAAGGTTGGATTTTACTTTATTTTTAAACGCATTAAAAGGCAAATCTAGCATAGAAGAGGGTAGCTTGTTATAAAAGGTTATACCAAGCCCAACAAATGAGTTATGAACCTTATGAAGCCGGTGAAAGGGAGCTCGTAGTTTGTCCTTATTTCTAGTGTTAACATTGTGAATATCACTGTTTTTAGTGTATAAGTGTATATTTTGCCTAATATATAAGATGTTGGCGAAAATGAATTGTGATGCCACCGTGAGAATACCGACATCTTTAAAAAAATCTCTTAGAGAAACTCTGGCACGTAGCTGGTAAATTGCTCGAACAGCTCGTTTTTGAAGAACAAATATATTTTGAATGTCAGCGGCTTTGCCCCACAGCAGAATACCATAGGACATAACGATATGGAAATAACTAAAATAGACTAACCGAGCTGTATCAATGTCAGTGTATTGTCTTACTTTCCTGACAGCGTAGGCGGCCGAACTGAGCCTTCCCGCTAGGCTTGATATATGTGGGCCCCACTGAAGTTTGGCATCTACTGTTATGCCCAGAAAAACTGCCGAGTTCACAGTTTCAAGCACCTCTTTATCTAAGACGATGTTGGGTCCTAGATTTCTAACATTTGGTAGAGCGAACTTTACACATTTCGTTTTCTTGGCATTGAGAACTAGGTTATTTGTCGTAAACCAATCCGTAACCATTGAGAGTGCACTGTTTACGTCGTCAAAATCTTGTCTATTCCTGTCTACTTTAAAAATAAGAGAGGTATCATCTGCAAACAGTACAACGTTACAGATATCCTTTAAATAAAAAGGTAAGTCATTTATATACACTAAGAATAAGAATGGACCCAGTATTGAGCCTTGAGGTACACCTAACTGAACTGGTAGCCCGGAAGATTTCACACCATTAACATCTACACATTGGACCCTATTATGCAAATAAGAATTTATTACTTTAAGAGCTTCGTTTTGGACACCGTAATGACGTAGTTTACGCAAAAGTGTGTCATGGTGCACGCAATCAAAGGCTTTGGAGAGATCACAGAAAACTCCAATAGCATTTTGCGAGTTCTCCCATGCGTTAAATATGTGTTTCATCAGAGCAACACCTGCATCTGTAGTCGAACGACCTTTTGTGAAACCATATTGTTCATCATGAAGAAGTCTGTTTAAATTAAAATGTCTTAGCAACTGCTTGAGTATTAACTTTTCAAATATTTTACTGAATGCAGGTAAGATAGAAATAGGCCTGAAATTGCCAACGTCATTTTTGTTACCCGATTTAAATAATGGAATGACTTTACTACTCTTCATGAGGTCAGGAAAAGTTCCTAAATCAACACATTTATTAAAAGTTACAGCTAAATATGGAGCTACTATGTCTATTATATTACTTAATAGTTTAATGGAGATACCCCAGTAATCACCAGTGTTTTTAGACTTAAGTGTGTTAAAAACATTAACTACATCACGAGGTGTTACATGCTCGAAGCTAAATAAGCTACTACATTTAGGCACACTGCTATGCAAAAGGTTTTCAGCTTTAGACGGGGACGAATTTAAGGAGCGAGTCGTAGTTATAGGTATGTTGGCAAAAAATTCATTAAATGCCTCAGCTACGTCGCTATATTAACTAATTTATTGTCGACCATAATCTCGAGTTGTTTTTCTTGTTTAACCGACTTACCGGTTTCATTGTTAATAATTTTCCAAGTGGTTTTTACTTTATTATTTGAATTTTTAATTGTATCGCCTAAAAATTTTGATTTTGCAAAAACACAAATATTTTTAAATAATTTTGAATAATTTTTGACATACTCTAAGAAAGGAGTATCAAACCTATATTTTTTCAAACCATATAACTCGTATAGTGTCGCTCTACTTTTATAAATACCTGGAGTAGCCCATTGGTTAAAGCCAACAGAGGTGCTATTAATGTTAATAGTTTTGGTCTTGAAAGTAGATTGGTACTCTTTTTGCACAACATCAAAAAGGGCTCCATAGATTTCATTGGGATTTTCGTGTTCTACTATAGATGGTGTAATTCTATGAGCTATATTATTTTTAAACTTGCTGCAACGACTAGCTGTATAAGGCCTGCATTCTATTTTATGTGGTTTTTTTTGTAATTGCATAGGGAAGCTAGCTAGTAAACCACAGTGGTCAGATGTTAAGTCACTTAAAACTAATTTATTTTTGGCATCACAATCACTAAATATATTATCGAGACAAGTCGACGTAGATGCCGTGATCCTAGTAGGTTCAAAAAACAAGTTAATTAAATTATAAGATTTGAACAAATTGAGAAGTCTAATACTTAATGGAGTATCATCTAAAATATTAATATTGAAATCTCCACATAAAATTATACTTTTATTACTAGATTTTAACCTATTGAGTGAATCCTCCATTACCGATTCGAAACGAATAAAATCCCCAGAGGGGGGTCGATAAACACAAATTATAACATATCGCTCTAGTTCAACACAAGACAACTCAATAGTGCGCTCAATGGAAAGATTAACTAAATCTAAACGTTGTTTACATTTCAACTTGTTTGAAACAAGAACTAAAGACCCACCGCGGATAGCACTTTTTCTTACAAATGCGCTTTGTACAGTAAAAAAATCAATACATCTACTTACCAAGTTTCAACAACATAACTCTTACAGTTTCGGAAAAAAATGGCTGTGACATACGGACGGACAGACAGACAGACATGACGAATCCATAAGGGTTCCGTTTTTTGCCATTTGGCTACGGAATACTAAAAAGTATTTTATTGTATTGGTAGTATGTAATTAATTTTCCTAGTTGAAATTTGAATTGTCAATGGGCTGACCTAGTTACAATGTACTTGCATACATATCTGTTCCATCTCCCGTATTTCCACGAAATCCCAATACTAGGTACTAGCATCACTACTTTATCGATTTCCTCTCAGCTAGGGAGTAAGGAAGCATGGCATTGATTGCTCTTTCACAGAACAAACGCTAATAAACTCATGTAATTAACAACTCCATCATGTATTTATGACGTTTTACGTCTATTTTGAGATAAAAGTTTATCTCCTATCCACGGATCACGGCCCCGTTCAGATTTCTCATGGGCTAGTGAAGTTAGTCTCAAATTGATTCAGGATTAATGGAAGGAAATTAGTACGAGGCTAGGTAGTTAGTTGGCTGCCGCTTCTAGGTACCGTCAGTTTAAAAAACTTGGCTAATTTTGAAACTTATTTGATGATTTTTATTTGTATAGGGTATTTAATTTGGCTTGTTTAGAGTTAGGCCAATCGTGTGTACTTAATGAAATATTCCTTAATTTTTTTAGAACTATAGTCATAAAGTCAGATAACTAGGCTTAAATATTTATCTACAGCTCTGAAAAAATTCGAAAACCTTTGGAAGCGCTACGAATACGACAAATTCATGTAAACCCGGCCAGCTTCGATCCAGATACAGTGATCTTACAAACGTGAAAGTTTACATATTACAGTTTTAAACAGTGTATATTTAGTTAAAATGTGTGTGATGATAGGGCGGTTCTCATCTCGATCGGCACGAAACCGGGTCGGTTGCTCCGCTAGCTCGGCGCGAACTGTGTCAGTCGTGACGTCAGAGCGCACCGCCCGCTTCCCAGCGCCCGACCACCGCCGGCCAGCGCCGACCAGCTCCCGACCACTGCCGACCACCAGCTCGGAATATTATGAATTATTATGAGTGATTAGTTATGTAGACACAACTCTTAAATGGGTCAACGAACCGGTGTGTGAGTTTTTTTTTTCTACAAAACACTGTATCGTGCCAATTTCTGTTTGAGTTTTATGGTTAATTTCTTCATACGTGGGTTTTGTCAATGTTTGAAAAGTTGTTGTTGTAGATGAACTTTTTGAAGTCATCGTCTAAAATGTCTTTCTTTTCATTAGGGCATCAGAATATTTTAATCAGTTTTTTGTTACGGAAATAATTGCATTTTAACTTGCAACACTATATTCATTATTTCTCATTTGCTTATTCCAAACATTTCAAGGAACGATCGCTTGTTCCCCTTTGTTGAGTACTTAGGTAATTACCCGACCAAGGCACAGCAAAAGGAGGGTTAACGTATTCACATTTCCAAGAGTATACAATAAATTGTAATACGTCCATTGTACTCTCAAAACGGTGAAGGAAAACATCGTGAGGAAACCAGCATGTCCTCGAACCGAAAATTCGAAAACATGTGACATCTACCGACCCGCACTGGGCCCGCGTGGTGGATTACGGCCCACTCCCTCTCACAGAGAGGAGGCCTGTGTCCCAGCAGTGGGAACATTTATAGGCTGATGATGATGATGATGACGTACATTGTAACACAGTAGTTATTGTCCATCAATAGTAGTTCGGTTCTATTCCCGACTGTTGTCTAAATAATTGCGAAAGTCCTACTTTACGTAGCACATAAGTGCGTACGTCACTGGCGGTAACTGACGGTTATTTTTAACTGTGTTTACTGTCGTAACAGTGTCTATTTCAGAAATGTGGATTATGTGTCGATTGGAAGGAGTTTCGTTAAGTTTTCAAAACAAAAGCTTCGAAGATTTTATGATGCTTGGTCAAGCCTCGTTACTTAAGTTGTTTTCGATAATGACAAGTATAGGTACGGTTAGTTTGACTCTTTAACATGTTTCGATTGTCACCGATGAAGATCTTCCTTATCACACGGCAGAGCAAACTATAATCATGATATTGATCTTCCTGGAGCGTAATTTTTAAGTAAATATATATTTTAGTCAGCCGTGAAGAAGAAAAAAACAATTAACGTCAGGATGTCAAAAATTGTGAAAATTACGATCAATGCTTTCTTAAACTTGTATTACACCTGCATTAAAAAGGTGTTAAGCGGGTCTAAAACGACCACATTAAGCAATTCCTCTATGGTGACACATATTTTACCTGAATCATATTCAATACATATCAGAATCATATTTGATGTAAATACTGCCGCATGAAAAAATTAAGACCGTAATTTTACCGAATAATTTTTCTTTACAGTTTTTATTAATCAAATGAGATTTTATTTTTTATTTCTACAGTAAAAATGTTTTAAAATTTCATTATAATACAAAACTGTCAAACAGATAAATTGCGTAATATGAATTGAACGCAAATAATATTATGAATTGTCAGTTTGTGACAGTTTGTGTGATTCATAATATTTTCATAATATGATTCTGCCAAAGCGGCCGTTTTAGGCCCCGAGGTTTCCCGTAACTTTTCACTTTTCACAGCTTTCGCAACGACCATTATTAATGTTTATTTAAACAGCAATCCATAGGGCCTCACTGCTCACTAATAGCATTCACTCCCGGGTAAGTAACAACTCTGTTGCAACATTTACGGCCACTGCTGATCTATTGGTTGTTAGAAAGATTTACCGTCCCCACCGGCCTGGGTGACGTCATCGCTTGTATTTATCTCAAGGCTCGCACTCCTAGGGCCTACTTCTGTTAAATTATGATCCAACTGGCCAGTACGACGTTATTTATTGTAGGAGCTTTTTATTTGAGATGTTGATGAGAAGAGAAGTATTGCGTTGTTGATTTTCGAAGCTGTCGAAAGAATCTCGAGAAAAGTACGTTATTGGCATAGGCAAAGGTAGTTTTTAATGATGTAGTACAAAAAGATCGCTAAGCTTTAACAAATTTCCGTTAGTAATATTATCTACAATTGTATCCTCTCTCCTAATTTTGCTGTGCCCGACAGGGTCCATATTGATCTTTTACTTTTTATACCATCTATGTAATACATTTGGAATGCAATAAAGAATTGAGTATTGTATATTTACACAATAGTTTAAGGCCGTCTACTTTGTTTGTGTCTATGGTGGTGTATCTACGCCTTTTTTGAAATTATACGAAAAATGGCAAGGAATGAAGAAAAGCTCAAATTCATAAGTACTTGCACAACTTCCACGCGAACAAAGGGAACACTCCCATCCACTTAAGATCCTTTTTAATCAAGGTCCATAGACTGATTAGATTTGATATATCTGTCATATACCTAGTGCTTAACTTCGTAAGCGTGTGATGATAGTGTGTACTCTATATTTTCCCATATCCGGGTACAAGCCAGGTCTTTGTCCGCGTGTTGGCAACTACCAGTAATTGTTTACTGGCGTCAGAGCAGGTGTCGTGTAGTTCTTCAAGAACAGCACCGTTTGATCTCACCCACGCTGTCATAAACTATTTCAGTACCTTTATGGTCATCTATAATTGTCTATTGTATGTCTGTTCATTGATTAAAGAGAAGTCTAGTTGTTTAAAGCATATCTCTAGTCCAATATTTTTTAGTTCATCGTGTCTTTGGCCACATAAATTTCAATCTCCTATTTCTTTGCCTTTAGGCTTTGCTAGAATCACCTCGCTAAGAATTAATTAATAATTATTAATTTCAAAATATATCCTCATAACTTTTCGGAACTTGAGTAGGCACGTATTTTTCTCTTATTATTATCATTTCCCGAGAAATACAAATACTATCGCTACCATGAGTATTATCGGTGTTAGTCTAATTTAAAACGAAGATTTGCAATACCTAGGTATTTATTGGGACATGCAGAGTAACTGTAGAGGAGTGTTTCTATACGTAGAGTGATCACGAGAATTACAGGTAACTAGGATTTGTCGTAAATTTGACAACAATGACGACAGGAACATGTCTGCATGAGCACTATGACTGTGAGGTTATCGAACGCAACTAACTAAACTTTAACTAGCAAACAAGATGCAAAGGCATCGAAATTATACAGCCAAAGCTCCCAATGGGGATAGAGCTAAGCCACCCGCGGCTAAGTCAAATTCGAACAGCGAGGTGGAGCGCGATTGGCTTGCGCGTGTGACGTCAATGCCGACCTCCCGCCGCGCCCCGCCCGCCCCGCGACCCCCCCGCCGAAGGCCGCGCCACTCGCTTCTGAAAAATAATCACGATTTTCGGACGGAACGATTTTTTTCTTTTCTTCACCACGTATACTGAGACTTCATTGTTTTAATGTTTGTAGGTGAAGGTGTTATCCAATTATTTCTGCGGTGATTTGAAATGTGGCTCGCACGTGGCGGCCGAGTATACGCAAGTAGGCGCCTACCTACTCCGTACCTATAAGTACTTGTTCGTATATTTGGTGCTCAGTTACGTAGATCACGTAAGCACGAATGATTAATTCGTAGAATATTGAACGTACTTTAATTGTCAGATGAAATTAATTGAAAGCTAGAAAAGTTCCGTTTTCTTTTGTTTTTTCTTAAGTAGCGTTATAAAATCACTACGCAATTTGGTATTTTCAAATAAAGCTTTAATAAAAAATAATTATCGAATTAATCAACTCAGTACATTGCAGTCCACACCTGAACATAGTCCAATTTCAAGTTGAAGCAAAATGCACATAATTGCGTTTATCTCTGATCGAAGAATCAGTAGACTTCAACCTCCTTGCTTTACGTACGATCGATTCTCTCATCTCCAAGTTCTACAACGGCCTTTGGAACGTGTATATGACACCTCTATTTTTGTCTATGCACAAATTTTGATGTTATTGGCTTACCTATGGCCTAATCTCGAGCACAAATTCAATCTAAGAAATCTCCAAAACTTCAACTCGATTCTTAAAAAAAATATCGATCAAAATCGATTTAAAACGATTATTTCGTTCCGTAAAGTCAATACGCCTTGTGAAACAAGTAGCGAGTGCACATGGAGCCATGGAGACCTATCGAGCAGAACACGCGACATCAACAGGTGGCTTGAATTTTTACGATACATAATTAACTACCGCTGTACGCTGTGCTAAGGACATGCGATGGTACAGCCATAATAACTGGGTAGCAAGAAATGTCACCGTAATAGCTGGTAGAAGTGTTAAGCTATTATACTTATTGAAGTTTTAATGGTAACTGTTGATTTCATTGGTTTCAATATTGTGCTTTATATGGTTAAAAAGGATTTAGATATTGAAGAGCTTGTAGATGCTTCAACAGTCTTTATCTAAGTTTTTTGGCATATGCTTGTATGTGGGAAGCTGAATGTCATTGAAAGCTTGCCCAGCACTTGCCACTGAGACTACCTTTTTAGTGCAAAACTTTATCCTAACCTATGATTATCAAAGGACATACAAAAGATAATAGGAGAACTCCATTTAAAAAAAGTAAATCAAGGTTAAGTTTTGTTACCAACCTACAAAGTTCCACATTCAATTCGAATGAGGAACAATATTCAATCATTTCCATAATACATATAATAAAGAGCCCAATAAGGCGCCAGAATTGCTAACGTCGCCCGCGTGCGTGCACGCATGTTTACAAGCGCCGCGCTATATATAGCAGTGGCGGCTATTTGTGGTGACTCTGATTCATTGCGTTAATTAGCCTTATTCCCGACAACGAGAGGTTACGCTGAATTGTTTAAATTTAACTCGCGGATATCGCTTTTAGCTTAAAACTCTGTAGCTGCTCTTTTTTTGTGAGTGTTTCTGTTTTGAAGCGGTTCGTACCTAATGGTTGAACTCACTATTTAGCTGTTATATATTCATAGCTTGACTTATCAATCTACAGGTTACGCCATAACTATACCTTTAGCTAACTGCAGTTGCTTTAAAAAAAAACGCTGTTATAAAACCCACTTTCCCTACGTAAGTACCTTATCCAATATTTGTCAAAGATATAAACACTGATCTTCATGATGATGATCACGCTGTAGTTTATTGCCCTCAAGCTATTTCAGTTCTTGTCTAGTGAGTGTTTGCTTTGGCATTACGACTTACAACCTACACACGAAAGTGCTTTAAAAAGTTCTATAATTGTCTGGATTTTCAAGATTTCCATATTTGGAATTGATGCTTAAAATCGTGTTTTAAGACGGAAACTGCGATTTACCATTCTTCGTTCTAAGATTTCGTGTTATATCCATCGTTCTTATCAGTCTATTTCCGTTGAGAAGTTTCTATTTGACTATAATTATCTTTGGCAGAACTTCGGCAAATAGGTAATTATGACGTATTAATGAAAATCTATAAAGACAAATAAAATAAAAATACAATCTCGACGCTGTCCCATCCACTCACAGTCAATCATTTTAAATTGGCGATGACGAGACAAAAAAGAATTCCATTTTCGTAATTTGACAGCTAAACTTTTTAACGCTTAGACTACTAGGTAATTCATAATGTCACCTTAGTGCGGGAGGTGGTGCCGCGCGGGCTCCAACCGCTTCTATTCCAGCCAGTCCGTTTCTATTGCAGCCGGCCCCGCCCGAGGTTATTTAAATATACCGTGACGTATGAACGTCAGAACTACACCACTAATATGTTTCCTTGATCCCCATCCGGCTGTGCCCTTCCGCGTATAAAAACCCGCTGTAGTTTATTGACAAGCGTACACTATAAATAACTTACTTTTGTTTTATGTTTCGCGTACGTTTCGGGGTAAAGGTTATGCAGTTTTTAATTTTGTAGTTTCCTATTTATATTTTTGGAATGTGAAACTAAATCTGTAACAATTACCTACCCTTTTTTAATTAAATATTAATATCAGTTACTTTTTATGTTCGTCAGAAATGTGTATAAAGATGCATAGAAACAACCCATTTGGTTCATTACCTAAAGCGCATGATGTAATGAAAATTATGATTTCTTAAGGGAACAGTTTACCCATTTCAACGGTTACTACGCTCGCCCACGCGCGCGTTTATTTTCCTAGATAATTATATCTTCTATTTTTCGTATTTATGTTTTACAAATTTTATTGCAAATTGATGTAATTTGTTGTTACTCTCGACTAGACTATTGTAATCATATTTTAGGTTAATAACAACTAAACAAATTAAGCGTTACCTAGTAACTGCAAAACCACAAAATTACTTGGAGATTAAATTAAAAATTGATTGCGACCAGTGCTACGGCGTAGCACTTCGTAGACCCTGACAAATATTTCTTTTGTTACTATAAAACTCAAGTTTAATTAATGAAATGTGTTTCAAATGCTTACATTATGAAAAATCGTTACGAATCCCATACCACCCACGCCAGACCAGACCAGTTACTGCATGATATCTGAGAAAATCGATTACCAAATGGAAATCTATACCAACGTAATAACTATAATTAGAAAGATCAGTCTATACAAACATGTATGCGTAAACCTTGAGTAGTAGGCGTTTACTCTTAACTCGACATTTCCAGTTAGTGTGTACCACCTACCTACTCAATATCAAAACATATAATCCTAGACGAACTCTCCTCGGTAAGAGGTTACCGAACAGCCGGCCTACTACAGCTACCGGGGACAATATAATTTGGCAACATCAGTGTCTCCAGTGGGATGGCGGCGAGATGCGAGCATGCGCGGCCCCTATCGATCCATGCTTCGAGATGACTTCACGAGAGGCCGAGAGGCCCGCTCGAGCGCCCCAGTCGTACATGTCCCGACATTACCGACTAAGTATTTTGTCTATGAACGGCGCCACTGGCGGCTTATAAAACTCCTTTTAGTTTTGGTGTTCGATTTTTAAAATGATGAGTACCATATAGGTTTTATGCAAAAAGATTAAAACCTATTTTTTTCGTATTTATATCATATTAGACACCGACTATTTACATTTTCTTGTATTTTTGGCGTAGTTGGTATATCGTTTTCCTACCAATAATATTCCGCAGCACTCAATATTGTTTTATTCATAAATTATACCGAAGAGCCAACGATTAGAAAGCCATACATTAGTGATATCTTGGCAGCCACTTCAAACTTCTTACATTCGTTACTAGCTACTCGTGTATCGTAGTTACATGGTAATCACAATACACTGCGAAGATTAAGTAGCATTTGACCTAATTCAATTAGTATTCGAGATTGAAATCAACGATATAATACCTATTTCACTAAATACTCCTTGATAAGTTTGCTGTTAATTTAGAATATGCCAACTTCTAGGGAAGTTATTTATGCATTATCGGAAAATTAATGTTATTCTAGGTACCTCTGTTATGTATTTATTTATAATGACGATGTTCTGTTTGATGAATATTTATTTTACTTGAAGCACACGCGAGTTAAATGATGGCTACGTAGATTAACCTAAGTTACATTTTGGCTCTTTTTTTGTTTTGTGATTAATAGTTTTCCCATGCTCTAGTTTAGCGTTTCGTAAATGATTACCAATAGGACGTTCCCAAGAAAGAAAACGATTGAAAATGCATTTAATTGAACAAAAGATAAAAAATCTGATTACCTACCTATCTGGTAAATAATTCCATACAAATTCTGACAATTTATTTTTCAGTCCTCTTGCTCAAAAAGGCCGTCATTGTAGAGTACCAGAGCGGGGAAAAAATATAATTTCTTGCTCAAGGGGAAAAAGTTTTTTTTTTGTCTGTTCCAACGAGTCTTGAAAAACGAAAAAGGCTTTATTCTTATGTAGAATAATCATGATTATGGACTCGACTTATTACTGGTTCACAAAAAAAAGAAGAACATTTTATTTTTGAAAATGGAACTACATGCGGCTATCTCTTCGGTAGAATGCGTGCATTGCGTTGTGGCTACAGAAGAAATAATAAAAAAGGCATTGGTGCGAAATCTTTAGATATTTTTTTCTAATTACGAATTGAATTGGTGACCGTAATATAATTTACATAGTGAAAATGTCATCATCTAGTGAGAACAGAGGACCCCTTCCCTTCACAGAGGACTGAAATTAAGTTCCCGGAAAAAACATCTCGTTAAATATCCAGAATTGTAAAATTGTATATTTAAATAAAATAAACTATTTAATATTGTATTGGATTATTTTATTTTCTCGCAATCGTAGTGAAAAGTAGAGTGTAACTCGGTTTCTATTTACTCGTACTTAGTAAAACTACCTCGTTATAATGGGTTATTTTAGCCCCTCGTATAACAACTATCTACTATTATCTGATGATGCGGTCATAAAATATGTATGCCAAAAGGGCCTTGCTAACATAGGTATACATATGATCCACGACCGTGCGTGGCCCATGTCCCAAGCGTGTGGCATGTCTGAACTTGGTCAGGGCGGTGCATCGCGTGCCGGCTAATGTAATGCGTTGAACCACTTCATTACTCCTGTACTATTAGCTTATTGAATATTTTCATGTAGGAAACAGATATGTTGTTCCATTACTGGATAGTAATCTAGCGATCAATAAGAGAATGTTGAGTGTGAATTAGATCATGAGTTTATTTTTCTATTATGGGTATGATGTTATAATTTATGTGGTTAAGCATTATCAGCCTATAATGTTCCCATTGCTAGGACACGGGCCTCTTCTCTTCTAGAGGGAATGTGAAATGACCCTGACTTACAAGTTGTAGGTTGTGGGTTCGAACCTAGCCAAAGGCTAGGCTTATTTCTGCTTGAGTATAGTTCTCGATGTTTTTGGTTGGTATATTGGCGTGTGCTAGCTGACATATGGCGAATAATTTATCATTTAAATTATGTTTTGTGTTGCATAATGTAAGTTATTTTGCATACTATTGTATAGAATCATTTTTCTAACTTGAACAGACAGCTGTGCTGCTGGGGAGTTTGTTGCGCCACATCTTCTTCCCAGCTAAAGGCACTAGGAAGTGGTGAAGGGTGGGCGTTTTGGGGGACTGTCTTATGTAATTTTGACGTTCGAAAAGTGCTGATTCTCAGCCTAGATTGAATAAATGACTTTTGAATTTTGAATTTTGGCTTTATTTTGTGTAAATAATTTCATCACCATTGCACTCAAAACGGTAAAGGAATCGTGAAGAACTCGGCATGTCCTAGAACCAAAAATTCGAAGACATGTGACATCTACCGACTCGCACTGGGCCCGCGTGCTAATTATAGCCCATCTCCCTCTCGAAGTGAGGAGACCTGAGTCCCAGCAGTGGGAACATTATAAGCTGATTATGCTATGCTAATATGAAAAGTAGGTTAGGTGAGAAACCAGATGGCTTTTTATAATGATCGATTTAAAACATTTCAGGGTCTAACCCTTCATGTTCTAAAATGCAGTTGATTCGTAGATTGATCGATACGTGCTACATTAATCGTTTTAGTTATCTACGTAACTTATTGCCTTATTGTCACTTATATTAGAGCATGGCACTGCAAGCGCTAAGTTCAACATCACCAAATACTTGTTCGCAATTTACTTCTGTAATATAGTTTTTCCGGAAATCAGTCGAAAGTTTCTCCACACAGTAACACCGAAGTCGCTAATGGTCACCCATCCAATTTATTACAGCACTAATAGTAATTTACGACGCGGAACCAGCGCGGGGACATTATCACCTTACGCTCCCTAACTTATGACGTCACTTGACAGTAATACCTTTTTGTTACAGTCTGCAACTTCATAGTACACGAGCGATGCGTGGGTCAAGTGGTGACGCCGTGCTGTGGGGTAGCGCCGAGCCTCATCAAGGTAAACTACCCTTTAACACCTTCATAATAGAACACATAACACGATAACAGAAGTCCTGATAGTCAACAGTTGAAACATTAAGTAGCTATCAAGTTATTTATGCGTAGGGCAATGGTAAAAGAATCATCTATTATTACTGACAGATGCTTGCACTTAAGATCTGTTCCGTTTGATTGCGAGAAATTGTCAAATTTGTAACTAAAATGCGTTCATGGAACTTTCAGGCAGTAATCGATAATATAGAGAATTTAAAACTGCTTGAAACCATCTTACAAGTGCGTAAAATGTGACTGCCTAACATGGTTTTACATTTTACCACTAGACGAAGCAACATTTTCCAACTCTTTTCTGAAGCATATCGTTCTTCTCTTACCTCTCACATTCTACTGCACTTAATTGTCATGACTACAGCCCATTATTTTTTCCTTCTGTCCAGAACCCAGTGGCTCACTGCTGGTCAGAGCCCACACACCACAAACGCAAGTTCTGTACGGTGTGCCGGAAGCGGCTCGATGAGTTACCAGCCTTACATTGCATGAGTGAGTACTACACCTTATTTTAAACAAATCTTATGGCACATCTAGATTAGAAAGAGACAGTCACGGGGTGATAGAGACAACGCTCAACAAAGCCGATCTTTTCCAGAAACTTGTACATAACATATAACATCAGGCCTTGTTTCCCCGAAGGGTTGGGGAGATGTGTACCTATACTACACTCACATTTCGCCAGTTATATTTAAGTCCCGTGTAATAGGGGGCGAGCCTATTGCCATCCACCAGACACAAATCCAGACTCCGGGCTGCTACTGAGAAATTCCTGAAAGAAAAACCTAACAACACTTTTCCCGTTTGTAACCACTAGAGTCTAGTGGTTTGCTATACCAACGAAGCAATTCCAAAACTCGATGGGTCATATTAACAACTGCGTACTGTTTTTGAGTGATATTTAACGTTTTTCTCTTATGATAGGTGACACGGAGAGGTGCTGGTGTTACGAGTAAATATTATGACTTTTTGATTTGTAGAAAAGCTACTTGTGATGATGTTATTTGTAACAAACGTACGCGTATGCTACGTACGAGTACTCGTATTTGTTTGGCTAGTAAGCATCACATGTTTTAAAGAGGAAAATAGGCTCAAACTTTGCTCAAATAAAAACAGTTTGACAAAAAAGGGTTTTTTAAAAGCTAAATGTCTTACAGCTATGACATGCTTCAGTTTTAAAGTCTGTAAGTTAACTAACGTGTCGTATTTCGTTCAGTATGCGAGTACTACGTGCATGGCGAATGCGTAGACTTCGCAGCGGCCGACTGCAAGGAGAACGCGACATACTGCGCGGGCAGCGAGCCGCGCCACGTGCACCACTGGCGCGAGGGCAACCTGCCCGCCAACAGCAAGTGCTCCGCCTGTCGTCGCGCCTGCTGGTCCGCCGAGTGCCTGACCGGCTACCGCTGCGAGTGGTGCGGCAGCACTGTACGTACTGTTCAGCTTATAAGTTCTAGGAGAAAGAATAAAGTAGCTGAAGATTGTCCAGTGAATACTACATTTGCTACAAGGCAATTTATTAAACAATCCCCCCGTATATATAACGCTCTCAATGAACAATGTGCCATCTACTCTATGACATACCACGACTGCAAAAAAACACTAACTGAATGGCTCAAGAGCAAAAATTACGAAGAAATCGAAGATATCCTACACAAGATCACATAACTAAGAAACACATATAATTTGTACACATATACACACCACACACCCCCACGGTACACAAACCACATATATCTTACACACATCCCACTACATCCCCACACCCACACAAGCACACACACACACACAAACGAACCCACACACAAACTCACAAACATATCCTACACCCAGTGCCCTTACTAATATAATAATGGGTTGTAAAATGTTAATTAGTTTAAATGAATCTTTTGGCTTATTTCTCACACGTTTGTAGAATTATTGTAAACTGGAGGAGCGGAACCACCTAATACAAGCAAATCTATGCTTAAAAGGTGACTCCAAACCTAACATAGTTTTTTACTTAAGTGAAGAAATAAACATTTTTATTTTTTATTTTATTTTTTATTATTATAAGTGCACTGCCCAACACAAAGTCAGTCCTAACAAGTCATCGAGTGCTCCTGCACTGATGAGCTCTTGTTCTGCCAAGTTGAAAGCTTATCCCGTATCATAAGCTTATCCGCAAGTCAATCTGGAGGCGTTAGAGCGGACTTTGTTATTACATTATTATCTACCGTTTATATTTCGTTTCTTCATTACTTCCACCATATAACGAAAGCGCGTTCATCCACAGTGCCACGCAGGATGTCGCGCCCTCATACAGGACGATTGCAACTTTGGGATGCTGCAGCCGATCTTCTTACCACCGTCGGCGGTGTCGATCCCGCGCACGGAGGTGCCGATGGAAGCCATCATCGGCGTGCACGTGCGGCCCCCGCCCTCGCAGCGCGACTTCGGCTGCCGTAAGTGTCCCACAAACAGTGGCCCCGGCAACCACCGCTTCCCGCCACGTACATGTGCCACGCAATTCGCAGCGAGCTTACTTAGTCTAGGCCTCGCTTGTAAAGTAGTCCGACGGTTCGCGCTCTGAGCTGGTCACAGGCACACACGGTCAGGGATCTGCTGCTCGAAGACGTAGAGGATCACCACAGGAACTTTTTGCCAACTTATTTTTCTTATCGAACGCTTTGCTAATGAATTCTTTATCTTACATTGGGTTTGGATCATAGCAGTTACCTTTCCGAGTTACACTTCTTTTGGCTTAACTCCCTCAGTACACTCTTATCTTGGTCTGTCGACCGTGCACCGTCCCGGACGCGAGTCTCGGGCGTCCTGATCGTGCGTGGCTGCCGGCGATGGCATAGTCGCGGTAGGCGGTGTAGGTCGGGCGCTCCGGCGCTCCGGCGCTCGTCTCGGCGAATCGCTTGGCACATGCGTGGAGCGGCGTGGCGTGAGCGTGTGTGTTGGGGCAGCGCGCGGCGGCGGCTGGGCGCCGGCGCGGCTGGTGACGCTGGCGCGGCGCCTGCTGCCCGCCGCCTGCAGCCCGCACGGCGGCGCCTCGCCCCCCTACTCCCGAGGTAACGCCCGCCAGCCCCGCGGCCACGGCCCACGCCCCGCGTCTAGCGCACCCGCACCGGCTCCGTACGGATGAACCGACCAGGGCTCTTATCATCAGCTCCATAGTATTCAAAGAGCGTTAAAACTTCCGACCTAATCTTCAAAATTCTGTGGTATATATTCATCTTGAACACACCTTAAGTGGGAACCACATTTTATCAGTAGTCATAAGTAAGTGATTCTTCAAATGGACGCCCTGGTCGATACATCTCATGCATGCTACTTGGCTGAACTTTTAATTATGGTTTAGTCAAGTGGAACGTTAAAAGCTTTCGCTGTAAGCTTACACCTTCCTTCTAGACGCTGTACATCTTTGGTAATCAATTCACCATGTCTACTTTAAAAAAAATGAGGATGTATATGGAAAATATCTGGTAATCAGCCGAACCTGATTGAAATGTGACCTTAGGGTCGAACCAAAATGGTGATGAAATCAGTTAAAATTAAAATCTAAGAAAAAGAATAATATAGAAAATACCAAACAATAGTTCCTTACTACTAAATTGTTGGTATTCCAAAACCGTATACATTCTTCTGCTAACTAATACTTGAAGCTACCTCTACTTCCTACGTTTCTCTGGGTTTCTATGTGTGCATGAGGCAGCTACATGCTTTATAACAAGTAAAATACACTGCACAACCGGCACCTCTACACCTCACTCGATGCCGTCACTCGACACTCTCAAGACTTCCCCTTTCATGAAACTACAAGACCTCAAAATTAATAAAGCTACAGTTTGATTGGCAGTAGGTGTTCTGTAAACTAAATATGTGAATCACTCGAAGTTGGCAAACGAACTGTCGGGCTTCAATATTTTTTTTTTTTACTTTTAAAGAGTAGTTAACAGAAAGATTTCATTTTTTCAAGTTTCGAATTTGAAAAGAAATGCCAATATTATCCTGAAAATGAACTAAGACTGAATGCTCCCTTACCTAATTTTGCAAATATTTTCATTAAATTTTTATTTACACAGCTTTCATTTCAACCAATCTCTTTGAATCTTAGCTGTACTGTCCCGGCACTAGAATTGTAGTAGAGTGAAGCCCTGGATACATTCCGTGCCCTCCTGGAACGCTCAGGCCGGTCAGTCCAAGAATACTCATGATGCAGTATTCCAACGGCACGAAGGTAACAGACGGAAACGCGGGATTAACGACATACATTGTGTATATTTATGTATGCTTAAGTGTCCAACGTCGCTTCGTGTAACATATTGTCATTATACAAACACATTTTTGACGAGCAATGGATTCGATAATGTTAATTTATTAGTAAAAAGTCGCTTGTAAATAAGTTGACTGTTGAATTAGCAAAAAAAAGATGTATAAATAAAAATAAATGTGTTTGATAATGACATCCTAAAATCAATGTGTGTTATAAGTTGTATGATCGTCGATCGAAGCCATGTGCGGTTAGAAATTAAGAATATTTTCAGTTTATAGTTTCTAATCACAATAATATATCACATTATCAACCGAATTGTAGCTAAAATAACTTGTACCTCTCAGACAGTCATGCAACTTAATGTTAGTAGATAAAGAGAATAATCCTACCTATTATAACAATCATTCCATACATCGAGATACGATTTATAATAGTTTAAATTTTGAAGCAATCGACAATTTCTGATTTTCTATTCTTTGAAATCTTGGTGTATGGAAAATTTAAATAAATAATTAACAAATTAATAAACGAATTACTTACCTAAAATAATGATTTAAATTAACATAGGTATTTACCTTTTTGCCTGCGTTGTTCGCTTACTTAGGAGAGCTATGTCCTGAAATAAAAACAATCTTGAAAACCGCTTTAATAATATGTCCCACAGATAAAACGAAGCTTAGTGCAATACTTAATAAAATGATTTTAAACAAAACACGACTAAACTCTATAGGAAGAGAAAATCAACAATTGATTTTGCCTCTCCTAAAGAACTGAGACTGGAAAGTCTTCTTTCTATAAAACATCTGCATTATGTGTGATCTTTTGTGTGATAATCCTGTAGCTTCTTGTGAACCACAAGAAACTGCAAATTTCTTCCCAAAGCAGGACGGAATAAAACATACATTTTGGCTATTCCATGGCGACGCGTTCCGTGGTCGCGAGGTCGCGAGGTCGCGTGGTCGCAGGCGATCGGGGGTGTGTATGTGAGCGATATGGGTGTTGCAGCGCGCAGCGTCAGCGAGGAGTTCAGTTCGGGCTGCGAGGGCCGTTCGGGCTCCGGCGGCGGCTCCACGGGCGCTCCCGCCGACCAGGACCACCGCCCGGACCACAAACAGCATCGGGACCGGACCCCGGATGATCGGGATGAAGGTACTGTCTCCTCACTGAATTATGTTTTGCTCTAGAAGTCTTGAATTACGATTAAACCACACCGAACCGAACTTATAGCAAAAGAAAGCTCAGAGATTGTCTCTTTTCCATAGTAAAACAGAACGCTACATCTACATGCATATTTTTTATCATAATGTCTTTAACATTCAGACGACTGCACCACGAACCTATTTATACCGTGTAACAGAAGTGGTGAAGGTGTACGACGGCGAGGCGGCGTGGACCCGGCGGCTGTACCGGCCCGTAGTGGTTGGCCGCAACTGGAACGAAAGGGAGCTGGTTGCGGCCGCACTGCGGGCCTTCCACGTGGCCCGCGACCCCGAGCTGTTCGAGCTCACGGACGCGCTGGCCGGCGACGAGCCGCCGCTCAAGGACCCCACGCCGCTCGCGCATGTCACGCGCCTTCCCAACAAGAGACCGGCACTCTTCTTACGATTCAAGTGAGTGCTCCACCAGCCTCATCAAACACATAGCATTATTTCAATTAAACCGTTTACATACACTTTTGAGTTGTCAGTGAGAAAAATGAAGTAAGTTCCTCCTCCAAAAGCAATCTCCTTACCAGTTGTGAGGAAAGTACGCAGGGTAGCCATGACTACCCTGAGTAAGATCTTCGGCTTTCGAAACTTCATAAAATTAGGTACTTCCTTAGTATCAATCAAAACATGAAATGTGATCTGAATAAGATGCTACTAATCATTCTCGCAGGAACTGAAATGCCAATGAATTTGTAATATTACTCGCTTACAAACATTTCCTGGAATCTAGCAGCAACACTTCTTAAAAATACCTTACCCCACATGTTTCCAGTTATTTCTCAACACGTGTTTTAGGAACCATCTGCAATCCTGTTGAGTCATACAATTTCCTCAATGGGACGTCTGTTGTACACAGAGAGCCCGAGAGTGGTGGTGGTGAGGTACGAGTGTACCCGGGGCGAGTAGCGGGCGCCGGCGAGACGTTCGTGACTGTCGGCTGCTCCGGCGATGATGCCGTGGCCGACCTGATGGCCGCCGCGCTCGAACGGTTTGGGCTCGACCCCGCGAGGGCCGTGCATGATTATCGCTGTTCAGAGATTTTGTTGGACCGAGGAGGTAAGAACCTAATAAATGTGACACAGGGTCTTTGTACCTATAAATAGAGGTCTTGATATTGACATCATCATCTCGGAAAATTTTAATTGAAAAATAAAAAGATTTTCTTGATGATCTCCTCCACATTCTTTGACGGAAAAAGCTAAGCAGATGATGATGAATCAGTTTCTAATCAGATTTTGATCTATCTTACATTCCACGACGTCCTTAGCAACCATACAGTGTTGCATCAGATACTCACGCGCAGCTTGCAACTGTAGGCCCAGTGTCGGAGCGCGTGCTGGAGGAGGACGAGCGTCCGTGGCGCATCGTGGTGCGGCTGGCGCGCGAGTCGGTGCGGCGCATGGAGCTGGCGCGCTTCTACCTGCAGCCGCGCCGCGACCCGCACGGGCCCACGCTGGCGCTGTTCGTGGCCTCGCTGCCGCCCGGCCTCTCCGAGAGGAACTACGAGAACATCCTGGTCGAGTTCCTGGGTGCCGGTCAGTATGCCACGGCACTTATCAACTTTAGATAACAGTACTGTAAAAGCGGTTGTCTCCCAAGTCACCCACAGGCTTTTTTGTCAGGCGAAATCCCATGTTCTTATTGAAAGCTATGAAACTGCTAACAGCCTTCAAAATCCCCTCGTGAGCTTTTTAGCAAGAACAGTGGTGGTGAACTAAAGTAAACGATCGGAAAAGTCGTAGTTGCCAGAAATACCCCAACCATTTTTGCTAACCCGAACAGCAACTCTTAAATGGACCATACATAACCTGTTGGTTTCTATAACCCATCACTTCGAAAACGAAGGAGGTCATGTTTTTGAAGACATTTTTTTTGTACAGACAACAAGTTCACGTCGATCGGTCCCATCTACTACGAGTACGGGTCGATGGTGATCACTTATGAGGACGCGAGCAAAGCGGTGCGCGCGCTGTATGCGCTCCGAGAGGCCAAATATGAAGATAAGCATTTACTGGGTGAGTCACACGGTGTACGATGTGTATGAGTCAAGTTATTGTTCTTAGATTCAAGATGTAGTCTTGTTGGATGTAGCTTTTAACTCCAAGGCCCTTTGTACACTGCACAGTTAAAACAGTGTCACTCCGGGAGTGCCGACAGAAGTGAAAACTTGAACAATTTTATTGTGCAGGAAATATTTTTAATGAGGTGTTCGTAACGGAAACGGTAACAGTGTCGCGAGTTCAATTGTTTAAAAAAAGCAGATTTAGCCGACGTTCGCGTGGACGTAATAAAATCGCGGCGGGATTTTATCGCACACTGGATTTTCAACTCTCGGTGTTAAGCCGAGCGTTGACAATCCAACGCGCTGGGACGCACTCTCGTCTCAGCGTCGTCAAAAAACACACTGTTGAATTTTCAACCCTCGGCGCTAAGCAGAGCGTTGAAAATCCAGTGCACAAAATAATGAGGTGTCGGTAACAGTGTCGCGAGTTCAATTGTTTTTTCTCATCTCAAAAATGCCCAACGTGCCTAAACAAGTTTTTATTTTTTTTAAATCCGTCTACAAGCTTCCATGGTGATCCATACAACACTGACGACCTGTACCCTAATTGCGTAATACAACACAATCACAATTTGTTTCGATTTGAAACAGATTGCTAATCCATTGCTTCATAAGTTGGAAAAAAATCTGCTCAACAACGTAAATAACGCAATGAATGTTGTTGAACTGTCAAAATGAAACAAATTAGGCAAAATTGTTTTCGAAAATAAGTTACGCAATAAGGGTAGGGTAGGGAGGGGGAATGTCGTTCACTTAAGGAAAACATGGTGTATTTTTTAAATTATTTATTATAAATCAAAATTAAGAAAAATAACAAAGTCTTTACTTATCGAGTAATCAACAATTTAACAACAAAAGCATAAATCTTTAACCTACTAGTAGTAGGGAAACATTATAAAAAGAACATGTTTGAGCGGCATTGCCCCTGACTTTGGGTAATGCCGCTCAGGGTACGGGGTAGTGACGCTCAAACATGTTTTTTGGAATATAACAAGTAAGATACATTTTAATTAAAGAAATATTAATGAGATCAACCTTATGCAATAAAAGTAAAGTCTACAATCACAAATTAGCATCAATTATCCCCATTTGTACGTAAGATAAGCCTTTTTCAATTTAACAAATATATTAAAGTCTTCGATGTCAAATCAACATCAATTATTATAATATAATATAAAATAATTATTATTATTAGGGTAGGATAAATTAGAAATAGTAATATTTTATTTTAGGACACATAAATCACAGAAGTATCCATCTGGCTTTTGATATTGTTGAGCTCAGCATATTTATAAATAAGTTTACGCAAATCAGCGACATTGAGTCCATAATATAGCGAACCCAGCAACTTGACTTGCTCAGCAATTTCAGTTTCTTGCTGTTGGTTGAAAACGGGCTTGCAACCTAGTCTTGGGCTGCTCATGTTTTCTTTTTTTAGTCGATCTCTCAAAGTAGTAAATGGCATGTTATATTGTTTTGCGGCTTTTCTTTTGGACAAACCTCCTTCAATCGCAGTTTTAGCAGATTGAAGGTCTTCTACGGTCCAAGCCGCTTTAGCGGTGGTCTTTTGACGATTTCTTGGCATATCTACAACAATAAAAAAATAAGTCACTAAGGGGTAATGGCGCTCAGATGAGCGGTATAACCCCAAACGGTCGTTTTGTAATTAATATGAAATTTAAAAAAAAATCATACACAACTGTTGAAAATTGATTACATTGTCACAAAATAGAATATTTTTACTGTCAGAAAAGTAAAATTAATAATTAAATAAGCATTAAAGTTTTGGACTTACCGACAAAAAACTCCTAACCAAAAACTAGATCAGCGCGGCCGCAAACGAAGAAACACACTTCACGGTCACATGACGCGAGCTGACTGTCCGTTTGCATCGCTGTCTGTTAGAGGCCCCTCCCCTCGCGCTTCACGCGATGTCGTGTATTACTACGTTTCATTTTGACAGAGTTACAGAGGTGAGCGCCATTACCCAGTGAGCGCCATTCCCCCTGCTTACCCTACAGGCCTACACACGTGTGTCTACAAAGGGCCTTAAGATACGTCTATTATCTTCGATCAACAATATGCAATCGAAGTCTATGATACATCTTCAAACTCTTAACTTTTATAAGTTTAGTGCGTGCGTTTCTAGTAATGAATCAAGAGGCATGTAAAACAAGATGTGTTTTGTAATTGAAAGCAGAAGGAGCCTGTAAGGATCGCAGCAGGTGGCGTTCTGTAGTTTCTGCCTACTGGTAAAAGGCGTGAGTTTATGTATGTTTGTGTTTATTATTTGTTATTTCAACTTATAAAAGAACCGATATATTCTACAGTGATGTTGTTGCCGAGCATCGAACCTTCGATGGTGCCGGCGGGCGTGAAGCCTCTGCTGGTGTTCGTTAACGTTAAGTCTGGAGGCTGTCAAGGCCTCGAGCTCATTTCTTCCTTCCGCAAACTCCTTAACCCTTACCAGGTGTTTGACCTTGAAAATGGAGGTCCGCTGCCTGGGTAAGTAACATTTTACATTATTTTATTATTGAATAAAAAAAATACAGCGATCCTTTGACATTTCCAAACCACATGACACATTTTTGCAATCTGTCGAGAATTTACAAAAAATTTGCTCCTTATCATGTAAATACACTTGGATTGGTGTATTTGAAAAGCTTTGAACTTACTCCGACGCCGGGTCCGGCTACTCTTGACGTGTTTTCAGCTTACTCCAAATGGCCATATGATTGTTAAGACATACTTTCTTGCACATTTCCTTTATCATTTTCTTCCAAAATATGTTGCCGAGCAGTGAAAACCTCGTCTCGCAATCGTTCATTTGCAGGGAAAGTTAAAAACTGTCTGAAAATTAGCAGTCATTGACGATCTGCGAGGTTCTCATTATCATCAATAGAAGATATTAGAAGTATCTTAGAGCTGTGCACTTTTGTTCTAAATACGAGGTTATCTACAGAACAAATTAATGGGGAGAAAAACGTAGTTTTCACTGCACGGCGACGATATGCACCTTCAACAATAGTTTCCGTTCCTGCGCAGGCTGTACGTGTTTCGTCACATTCCGAACTACAAGATCCTGGTGTGCGGCGGCGACGGCACGATCGGCTGGGTGCTGCAGTGCCTCGACAACGTCGGGCAGGACTCGCAGTGTTCCAACCCGCCCTGCGCCATCGTGCCGCTCGGCACTGGTGAGAATTCCTCTAATAATCATCACTCCAGCAATTACTGTCCCGTTGTAGAGCTAAGCCCTCGTCTCATACAAAAAATTCAGGAGCATTGATATTCAAACAAAGCAATTCAAAAGCAGCAAAAGCGTTCTCATCTACAAGATTCAAACTTGGCGTATGTAAGTTCAACAGACGATTCAGATTTTTTTAAATTTCAAATATTGTAGGCTGAGAATCAGAAATCTTTCTCAATATGTGTAACAGATCGTGTACAATTCGTATTACCGTCTGCTATAACCGCGGTTTATGACTCATAAATTCATAACCTTCCCGAATACTGTCACACATGAAGCTCATGCATTCTTCAGGCAACGACCTGGCCCGCACTCTTCGCTGGGGCTCGGGCTACACCGGCTGCGAGGACCCGCTGTCGCTGCTGCGTGACGTCATCGATGCCGAAGAGATTCGCTTGGACCGCTGGACTGTCGTCTTCCACCCCGAGGATAAGCAGGACGAGCCTAAAGAGCTCTCCAAGCAACTACCTGGTTAGTGGAACGAGAAGCAGCTTGCAATGCCAAAGTTATCGTTGACAATCAATGATATAATAAATGATCAATGGTCAATGTAGGATAGGTGTAGCCAGATTAGCCGAATATGCGAAAATATTATACATTTTGAAGGAAGCTTGTAATGCATCTGGCCACGCCTACAATGCTTATCATTTTAGAAAAAATCATTGGCTTTGTGGTCCAAACATTCTTGACGATATCATTTCATACAACCGACATACTTAGGGACTATAGTCCTAGTAAGGACTAATTTTGGACCACACAAAATTTTAACCTTTTAGAACAAATTATTGACTGAAGAGAGTTAAAAAAAGATAACAACTTTTTGGTCTTTCTTTTGAAGAAGACAAAAAATTCGATAGTCTTCTTCAGCTCGCATCGTTTTGATCAAAGTAAAGCCACCGCGCCATTCCATCATACCGTAGTGGTGACTACATTTGTGTGATTCCGCAGCGTCTGTGACCACAGGATCACAAAGCGAGGACAACTCTCAGATCCTCGTGATGAACAACTACTTCGGCATCGGGATCGACGCGGACCTCTGCTTAGATTTCCACAACGCTCGTGAAGAGAACCCTAATAAATTTAATAGCAGGTACGTGAAAGCCTCGGATTTGTGATGTTTTTTGATGAAAGGAACTGACAGGTTTAGTTGTCATTGGTCAATTTTAAGCTCTTCTACCTGAGCTAGCCTGGGAGAACAACGCCATAAAATCATTCTTGGAAAGCCTAATAGGTATCCAATCTGCTGCTTATTGGCATCTGGTTTCGTGAGGAAATCGACATGCCTGAGAGATATTTCTCGTGGGCATGTGAAGCCAAGTCAGAGGCCTTTAGGCGGCTTTATAACTCTGACACCAGTTAGTCACTAACCACACAAAAAGAAGAAAGAAGATTAGATACACGAGAAAACATTTTAATACTTTGTCATCACTCTTGACATATAGATATACTAAGAATTAGAATTTTAAGTTATCATGTTGGCTCTTTTGCAAACTTAATAACACAGTAACTTTAAACGCGGTGTAAAAACCCCTTCTGCTAATGCATAATACCTATTCAAAAACCCGTACGCAAAATACGCGCTTTGACGTGGACTTGCGGATACCAGCCCGTATTACCTATTACCTACCTATTCAAAATTTTCAAAACTGCTCCATATCTGCCACAGTGCCACAAAAATAATCCTTGGAACAGATCTACGTGTGCCCAGTAACCATCGTCCTCACACTAATATTTTTGCTCTAGGCTCCGTAATAAAGGTGTGTACGTGAAGATGGGACTCCGCAAGATGGTGGGGCGCAAGATGTGCAAGGATCTGCACAAAGCCATCCGCCTGGAGGTGGATGGCAAGCTCGTGGAACTGCCCCAGCTAGAGGGGATCATCATTTTAAATATACTCAGGTAAAACATTCAATCTCTTGTTAAAAGCACGAAGCGATATGACGCAAATCTGGGCAGGTTTCCGTAAGGCGATGTTAGCAATGTCAATACAGGTTTAACAGTTCCATCCAAAAACTATTGAGACCTTAGATTTCATTTGGCCAAAGACATCTTTGTTAAGGAACTCGTTAAAGCACTGCTTCTCATACGCAAACCAATGTTAAGAAGTCTCCATTGAGTATAAAGCTGCCTCGATCACTTTAAGACCAATATTTTTGACCGTCTTAAAATTCTGTCTAGCTGTTTTACCATAGACACTAACCTGATCACTCCCACAGCTGGGGTTCGGGCGCTAACCCTTGGGGCCCGGAGAAGGACGACCAGTTCAGTAAGCCCAACCACTGGGACGGCATGCTGGAGATCGTGGGCGTCACCGGCGTCGTGCATCTGGGGCAGATCCAGTCCGGCTTGCGAGGCGCAATGCGGATAGCACAGGTACGTTTTATTGTAAACTAGCGACCCGCCCCGGCTTCGCACGGGTATAAACCGCGTTATTATACATATAAACCTTCCTCTTCTTCTCTTTTATCTATTAAAAAAAACCGCATCAAAATCCGTTGCGTAGTTTTAAAGATTTAAGCATACATAGGGACAGAAAAAGCGACTTTGTTTTATATTATGTAGTGAAGAAAAAATTATCACAGCCACAAAGACTTTAAAACACAATACCTAAGGGGGAAAAATACACCCGTGAAGTCTTGCTTACGACAATAACTGATGTACAGAGCTAGTCATGAGTTTAATCCGGTGATCAATATCAAAATTCATTTATTCAAACTTGGCTGAGAATTAGCACTTTTCGAACGTCAAAATTACATAAGACAGTCTCCCAAGAAGAGGCGCAACAAACTCCCCAGCAGACTTCTTACTGCATGTATCCACTACTGCTGCTCTACTCAGCCCCGGATCTAGGATTTTTTTGAGGCTGGGCAAAAACTGCCGTCTGCCGCCCCCCGCCAATCTTTTATGGGGATGCACGAAATAAAAAATTTCTCAAAATTAAAATTTTGGCAGCAACAATTAATCAAATTGTATCGATCGATAATGCACCAATTCAACAGGGGCGCCAAAACTGTTGTAAAAAAAAAATATATAAAGATTATAAATGTGCTGCGCGTCTCATTTATTGCAAAGTTGCTGTGTGCTGGGTGGTGCACTTGTCTGCTACGCTTGAATTTGTCGCCCCCTGAAGTTGGCGCCCGGGGCACGGGCCCCGGATTGCCCCCCCCCCTAGATCCGGGGCTGGCTCTACTGCTTTCTGAAGTGTACACACAGTTAGCCACACGTTAGTAACTACAAAATTCGCCCTTATTGCTACAACATAAGGTCAATGTCAATGTCTAATTGTTACTATGGACGTGCGAGGTTAACTGTTTATGAGCGAACAAGTAAAGCGAAGATCAACATTTGACCTTAATTTTAAAATCCATATTACTATCCTATAAGACAAAAGCATGCAGCTTTCGTATCCCCAACTGAAACCTGTCCCCTTCGACACAGGGTGGCCACATCAAGATCAACCTGAAGAGCGAGATCCCGGTGCAGGTGGACGGCGAGCCCTGGGTGGCGGCGCCCTCCGAGGTGGTGGTGCTCAAGTCTGCGCTCAAGGTAACTACACTCCATCACACTTACATACTCGAACTAACTACCACGCAACGAGGGTTGAGCTTTACACCTTGAGCATTTAACTGGGCAATAGGGGCTGGTTTATTTTTTTATAACTTAATGACCCGACAGACCTTGTTCTGTAAAAATTTCAACAAAGTTTTGAATTTTTTAAATTCCATAAAATCCAAATTCGAACTGTTACGAACATTCTAAAACAGAAATTGACAAAGCGGTCCAGCCGTTGTCAAGTGTTGCGCTTACCAATGAACAGCATTAATTTTTACAGTAATTTTTATTTACATAGATAGAAGATAATTAGAAAGTAGAAAAAAAAAGGAAGATTAAAAAAATTGCATTTTAATAACCATACAAATAACAGGTATGCATAACAGCCGCACGGGGCGATCCATCAGGTTAAGCTACGCTTGCCGGGGTTGGTCTGTGGATGGGTGACCATCTTTACATACCGAGACTCCTCCGTGCCTCGGAAAGCACGTTAAGCCGTTGGTTCCGGCTGTCATTCGTGGATCTTTGACAGTCGTTACGGGTCATCAGAAGCCCGAAAATCTGACAACCAGTCTTACCAAGGGGTATCCTATTACCCAGTTATTTGGTTGTGGAGGTCAGATAGGCAGTCGCTCCATGTAAATTACTGGTATTCAGCTGCATCCGGTTAGACTGGAAGCCGACACCAACATAGTTGGGAAAAGGCTAAGCAGGCAGGCAGAGACAAAAAAAAAACAAAAGTTTGTCTACAAAACAACTTGAATCAAACTAACTAATGCTAATACATAGAGAAAACCTTGCTTCAACTTTCAGACTGACCGACTCCTTGACAATTCAAAAGTGACGTAATCGGTTTAATTGAAATAGGTTTTAATTTGAGAGAGAAAATCAGTTTTTGGCGACACCAAGTAACATGGGCCACGGACAGGCAGAAATGGTAATTAGTTAAGATTAATAGAAATTGTTGATTGCGATAAGATCGCCTGTTATAAATACAGCCATTCTTGAGTACTACAAAATAATCGTCTAAGTATTTACTGTTATTTTTGTGTCCACATTTCGAGGATGCCCGAACTATTTTCAGTCAAAAACAATAAAATGGTTCGGGAAAATGCCTCGAGATACTGAAAATATAAAAAACTTAGGTATATTGATGCTACTGAAAATTTAGTGTCGAATTGGAAGCAATGGCTATGCTATTTCTTACTATTTTTAATGAAGATCAACAAAGCAATTCGTTTTCCAACACTCCTCACTTCTTGTCAGTCACATAGTTAGTGCCACGCTCAAATGCTCAGCTCTCGTTGGTCGTAATCTCCAGTCAATGTTTGCATGTGCTCGCTTGCCTGTGCCCAAACAGGGCTCAATTTAAAAGCTTATTTAAAATTTAATTAAAGATATTGAACTTATTCAAACAACAAGTTTTGCTTGCTCACATTGAATCTTGGACAAAATAAATTAAATTAACTGCATTTAAGATAGAATGTATAAAAAATACTGCTTTTCTAAAATGAGAAGCAAAAGGTGCATTACTTTCATTTAATTAATATTTATTGAATTGGAAAAGATTGGTCTATACTTTAGTGGATCTTGCAATTAGACTTTTAGAATCAATCATAGACACATCCAAGCACAATGATGAAGCGGCACTTTGTATTTTAAAATATACCGTCCCGAGTCACGTATCGCCCGAGCACTCAAACTCCACTCAGCACCGATGTTCCACTAGTTATAGCAAGCCGCGGTGTCGCACGCGCGGGCACTCCCGCGCACGCGCGACACCGCGGCTTCACAGCCCGAATCCGCCACCGGTCGGATCTCCACCTACGTACACCTGACATTATCGCAGCGACGCAACATCGGCACGCGCGGGTAACGCTACCGGTCCAGTCGATCGCACACTACTTTTGGGCACATCTACGCTTTGGCCGAACTTTGGAACTTTCGCTTTGTACATATTTAGTCTGCCACAGTCGTAGTAGCACGTCTCGGCCTCGGCCTCGGTCGCGGTAGGTCGTCAGGTGTACGTAGTCTCGGGCGGCGGGGCGGTGCGGGGTGCGGGCGGCGCGTGACGTGCGTGTGCTGCAGGCGACGATGCTGAAGAAAACCAAGCGCGGGTCCGCGGGCGCGTCGTCGGCGGCGGGCACCTGACCGCTCGCGCCCCGCCCCGCCGCTGCCAGTCGCGCCCCGTCCGCAGGCCACCATGCTGAAGAAGCGCGGCAAGGTGCGGCGCCGCAACACGGAGCCCAGCATGCCGCGCTCGCCGGAGCGGCCCGAGCGGCCCGAGCGGCCCGAGCGCCCGGAGCGGGCCGACCGCGATCGCGCCGAGCTGCGCGAGCGGCCCGAGCGGCCCGCCGACTCCTGAATCTGGCTGAGCGAGCGCCTCATCTAACGCGCGCGCCCGCCCCGGGCTCAGGGCGGGCGCGCGCGGGCGCTCGCTGGGCATTCCGCCGCACCTCTCGTGTACATAATACTTTCAAACAAATATATAAACATAACTATAAAAAAAAATAAAAACTTAGTTAATAGACCTAAAGTTGTTTTATTTAGAAAAAATTCAAATATATTACTTAAACAAAATGTAAAATAAACTATATGTGAAAAATATTAACATTAAAGTGTTTTTCTTCTGTATCCCGTGGAGTGGACCCTGGCTCCTCAGTCGATCTCCATCGCTACCGACCACGCTATGCGTCACAAACTTGCTTCCATATCTGGTACAGTCCTTAGTAATCTTATACCAAGGAAGTTGTAATACGCGGCTCAGTAAGATGATGTTATAACATATTGAATCCTGCAACAGTATCCAGCTTGCACCTATGCTACGTAAGGGTGGCAATAGTTAGCAGTAAGCCTATATAAGAGTGAGAGAGGAGAGGCCATGTCCATCTGTGGCCTGCTACATGAGGATGTTTGTGTGGCCAAGCACCGCCAAATTGCACCAAAACTTCGCCGACTTTTGGACTGAGCAAGTCGGACAATGATGAGCAGTGGTAGCCCAATCGAAAAGCCGCGACTTCGGAGTGGTCGTTGGTTCGAACCCAAGCAGGCACTTTACTTTGTGTACATTATTTTATCACCACTACTCTGAAAACGGTGAAGGAAAACATCGTGAGTAAACCGGGAACCAAAAATACGAAGACATGTAAGTCGGACAAACGTAAATTATTGACTTCACATCATGGCTTCGATTGCCAGATTCTATGTTAAGGGAAGTTTGAAAAGTTATTATATAAACTACCTGAAAACCATTAATATTAATAAAAACGAATTAAACCGTAACCTCTGGTTTCTGAAAGGCTTCCGTATCAAGTTTCTGATGTACAAATCTGAGGGAATCTATTGAGCGAACTTACACTTTACTCAAGCTAAGTCCAGTAGCATTTCAGACGATAGTGAACCTTATGTGCTGTGTATCTCTGAATGATAGATTAAAGTATGTCGAGACAAGGCACAGTTGTAGTTAAAAAGAAGATGGAATCTCCGGGAGGACATATAAAATGACACCAATGACATTTACGTACAGCCAGCCTCAAAAAGATGTATATGTCGCAGGGATATTGTTAAATCAGTGATATTATAATTTCACTAGTGAAATTATAATTACACGAAACTTTGTCAACCGCCTCCATTTCTCACAATTTAACGGGCTCATTTCAGTGTTATTGTAATTTCACGGGAACGTTGTAGCGATTTTATAAAACCCTAGGTACATTATGAGCAGTGATCGGAGTAGGTAGATTGATTTTACGTACTCGCATCATGAATAGTCATAGAAATCATAACATGGATAAGCCTTTTTTCCGGGATTTAATTTTGGTACTTACGGGATTGAATCAAATATTGTTAAAGTACGGATGTTTAAACTACTACATTAGAAATCTCAACAACCGTGCGTCAGCACGATAGTGGAGAGGTAAGTCCCATCTTTCGTCACACGCACCACAGTAACTATTATTAATAGAATCCCACTTTACGTTTGCTACTTTTTACTCAAGTTTAGCCATACCATAGTTTTGTGGATGGTGCCATAGGATGGTGTTTCTAACGTGGTCCGTTCGTTTGACACCTATTATGCTGCGCTCCATTGCCCGCTGGCAAATCTTGAGTTTGGACTTCTGTTGTTCAGTAAGTGACCAACTTTGTGCACCATAGGTTAAGACGAGCAGAATGCACATGTCGATGAGTTTTCTTTTCAATATTATAGGGATTTCTTTAAGGGCCTAGTAGGTCTTCCAAGCACTACCCTTCTGGGCCCTACTGGGCCCTTAAAGACCACGTGAAAGAAAATCTCCCTATTACATTGTTACAATATATCAATTTTTTTTAAATGAATTTTTAGTAATCATTGGATACATGAAATGGGCTGCTTTTGTAAGACGACAAAAATGTCACGGTGTATATGTCGCAGGGATATTGTCAAACCAGTGATATTATAATTTCACGAAACTTTGTCAACCGCCTCCATTTCTCACAATTTAACGGACTTTTTTTTTGTGTTTTTGTAATTTTACGGGAACGCTGTAGTGATTTTATATCAACCCTAGGTGTATTATGAAACAAGTTTGTAGTGGGAACTTTATGCGTTTTGATTGGTCAACTCTTCTTCATCCGCCAATTGCATAAAAACTGTTGTAAACACAAAAACCAATCATTGACCGTCTCACAATTTAACACGCTTGCCCAAACAGTGAAATTGTCAAAATATTACTCCCTTGCAATATCACTGCATGGGTCCAGTAGAATTATAACGTCACTGATTTGAGCCCGTTAAATTTTGAAAAATGGAGGCGGTTGACAAAGTTTAGTGTAATTATAATTTCACTAGTGAAATTATAATATCACTGGTTTGACAATATTCCTGCGACATATACATAATTTTGAGGCTGACGGTACCACTCCCAACTGACACGTGTGTGTATCAAGATGTTTGTAGTTTTGAACTTGGACGAAGTAAAGCAACAATTTTAGCACGCGGTGTTCTGTGATCCTGCCTAAGGCTTCCTATACATGACGCCGGAGCCGCACCGGCGCCGGACCGCATGTTTGTATACGAACAAATATCGCCCATATTTTACACTCATTCTAAGACATTCTGACATTTTTTCTTCCGGTCCGGCGCCGGTGAATCTCCAGCGTCATGTACAGAGGCTCTTCTACTGGCCCTTCACTGGCCTTCACTGGTGTAGGGCCAATCGGAGCGCCGAATGCGGTCGCTGCGTAAAGTCGAGATGGTTAAAAGAAACTCGCACTAGAGCCTCTGGAAGCCTAACTCTTTAGGAAAATGGCGTAAGTGGCATGGTGTATGTGTGTCTTCAGATAAAAATCGGAAAAAATGATGTCATAAAAAAAAAACAAAGAAACTGCAATCAATAATTTTATTATCTCATCCCGAGACTTAAAACTAGTACAAAGCACTACATTTCTTATTAGATACCGTTATTATGACTGTCTTTAGACTTCAACGTCATTATCAAAGGAATTTAGTCTTTTAGACTGTGTACTTTAAGCTTAAATTATATTAGCAAGCGATAAATTAGATATAGCTCAACAACTCAACTTGAGTCTATCCGAAAATCAAGCAGGATAGAAAGAAAACAATTACAAGGATTTATTTACAGTAGGAAAGGTGCTCTACAAGCGCTTTAAAGTCGAATATTATAAAAGATACGTTTTTGTACTTCATCAGTTACATGAAGATGCCATGTATTGTGTTGTCAAGTAGTACTTATTTACATACGAATAGGGGTTTACTCCTGACGCTAATTTAAAGTTAAGATAACAACTTTTTACGAATTCCGTTTAAATTGACCCTTTAACTAAGCTCAAATGCTTTAAATAGAGTGGCTTCGCAGCAATAGTACAACAGATGAATTTTAAATTGTCAATAGACACTAGGATAAGTCTCTTTAAAAATGTAATTATAGAAACATTAATTTTGATCACTTGAGAATTCACAAACCAATAGAGTCCTAAGCTAAATTTTATAAAAATACAGAATAATTTTGAATTAACGTCAAGAGTATGAACATTCTCAGTTGAGACAATGCAGAACACTGGGTACTTACAATACTTAGCCTAAGGCAATAGAAATCACAACATTCGTGCTCAACAGCTTATAGGACAAGGGTCCATTGAAAAACACACTCAGAGCCGAAGACAATAAAACCTATTTTGATTAATCAAATTCGGGTATCAGTCCAAATATTTTAAATCGACTCTAAATTTCATTGAACATCCACTTACAATAACGTCATTATATAAATACATTGAAAATGTGATCCAAAACTAATGATCAATTTTTTGTCTTTTTAAATTGACAATTTAGAGCTAAGAAAATTAATCCATAAATAAATTTAATTGGAATTTAACGTAAACGAACATAACTATAGAACATTTAAAAATAAAAAATTGGACACTGAAATAAGTGCAATATGAACGGACCCCCGATTCAGAATCCTTTTATATCAAAATAATCGTACGATACGTCAGCTTTGATTAAACAGAAACATCCAATAAAATTACAAGCTATCATTGTCAAGGTACCTATTTATCGGCGCAAGCGCAGCGTATACGTGGCGTCACCGCGACGACAGCTACTAACGCCAGATGCAAAGGCAGCGAATCGAACGAGAAATTAATTATCGTGAGGATCTGAATAGTGGGACCATTGAGAAATTTAAATAAATAACGCACATAAACCAACCGTCAAAATTTCGACAAAAGTCGACTCACACTCCACTTTTTTTTTATTTCAAGTATTGAGCTAAATATTAAATACAATCGGTAATAAATTGAATATTATAAGAAATGCTGAAAGTACAACGTTTCGAATAGTTTTGTGTCAATTTAGATTATGTGCAAAAGTAGCAGTGTTAATCGACTTTTGTCGCTGACCGTACAAGTCAAGTAAATGAACCGATATTAATTCGGAATTTCTTTTAACCACTACATCTTATTTATAAGTGTCTTGCATAGACCATTATTTTATGACAACCTTTTGATAGAAGTCGCCTTATATTATAAAAGCTCAAACGATCCTTTGATAGGGTGGGTACATTTAGATTATCAACGTCGTGTGCAGTTCTGTGAAACTCCGAACAACTTATTTTTGTAAGGAATTTGTAACCTTCTTTAGCCAACATTCAGAAACACACGTCAGAATGACATGATGACCAACATTAAATTACGAAGTGCTCACAATCATGTCTGCCTTCACGAGAGTATTATTGTTTGTGTTGTGATTTTTCTGTTTGTTTTTCCTTTTTCTGTAAGATTTCGGAATATAACATCCTTAAACAAATATAACATCCTTTCTTCGAGCGTAAATAGTCTTTTTTCTGTTTTTGTTGTGTATAGTTATTGTCAATTTTTTTTTTGTTGTGTTCATATAATTTAGGTTTAAACTACATGTGGAAACTTGTAATTGGCCATATTTTGTTCATATTTTGTACTTATTGTGTCTGTTTAGCTGTAAGTTTTCCAAAAAATAAAATAAATAAATTAATAATCCTTAATATTATAAATGCGAAAGTAAGTTTGTTTGTTACGCCTTCACGCTAAAACGGCTGAACGGATTTGGATGAAATTTGGCACATATATAGATGATGCCCTGGAAAAGAACATAGGATACTTTTTTTTTTCCCACGGGATCGAGACTTATGCGGGTGAAACCGCGGGGCGCAGCTAGTATCAGAATAATTGACAGTGACTCTTTAAGTTTGTGAACCATCATTGGTAAGGGTCACAGAAGATGTGAAGTTTGTGTTGTGGTATCAAGGAGGCCTGGCATACCGTAAATAAGTTGCAATTTTCCAAGTTTCCACTGGATCCAAACCGGTGAGTACCGGTATTTATTGCTAATGTGATCTTGTGCTCACCTAGCACTATGCTATTAATACAATTAGGAAATTAATAACATCATTCAAATTCTGTAATGCAACTCTCGAGCCATCAATCAAGATTAGTTGAAACTCTAGAAGAAATGGTTTAAAACATTGTGCCTACAGTAATATTTATCTAATTTAGTCTAACTAGGTTGCCTGCTAAATATATGGGTCAGAGAGTCGAAGATTATATTATCTGCCTTGGCACCATTATGTAATTAATAATTATGTAAATACCGGGATAATGAAATAATTCTAAGTATAGTAATCTATTCCATTTAGTTACGCTGATAGTATAAATTGGATGTTTTCTTTACTTTAAATCACACTAAATAAATTCACAGACAAACAGTCAGTTATACCTTTTATATTTTGTATTTTCCAGCTGTCGAGAGTGGCTAAAAGCAGTTGGTAATTAAGAACTGGTGCATCTACCAATAGAAAAACTGCATGAGCAGCGAAATGTATGTGCTAACCACTTTGGAAAAAAGGATTTCAACAAAAAGGGAAATCGTCTGAAAAGACATGCAATCCCAACTTTGAATTTGGTGGCCTTACCTATCACTCACGGACAATTGGCAGAATTTCGACAACATATGTAATGTATCGGCATTCAGAGTCAAAAGGTAACTATAATAAACACCATCATCATCATCATCAGCCTATAAATGTTCCCACTGCTGGGACACAGGCCTCCTCTCTGTGAAACAATAAACACCATAATTGATCTCTATTATACATAATAATATACAGTAGAGTCCTCTTATGTCATCCATAAAATTATAAAAAAAATGATGCAACCTCTTGTTTAGGTAGTTTCATTATAATTCATTTAGCTTTTCTCATGTGATGATGTTACAAGCAAACAGACAGACAGATAAAGAAATTCTCAGAATTCATTGAGTTAATTTGTGCTCTATCGCTCATTTCAAATAGAAAAGATCCCTGCGTTTTATATGCAAGGAAATGTTTACAAGTCAATTACATAGCGCTACTATATCAAGGTCGCTGATGTTGCATCCTTATTAATTTCTATAATCGCTGATGCACCTATGACGTCAATCGATTCCGGAAGTTAATTACATAGCGCTACTACGAGATGAAGGTCGCTGATGTTGCATTCGCGCTGACCTTATTAGTTTCTATAATCGCTGATGCACCTATGACGACAATCGATTCCGCAAGTTATGGTTGTTCAATAAATTGTAAGGATGATCATTCTAATTTCCCACTTCGAACTAGAATCATCATTCATAGGTTTAAGTTTGTAAATATTAGTTTAGGAATTAAATTTAGTTAAATCATTTTTGGTTTTTTTAATCCTCCGATTGCAGCTAACGTAATTGGCGCAGTCGGTAGGATATTCGCGGGCCGGTTCGCGAGCTATAGGGATTTCTAATATCGATATCCGCGTACGCGAATCGCCTGGGTGGCTATCGAGCCCCGGTGCCGAATATCCGAATCTACGGTCCAGCTGCAGTTCCGGAAGGAGAATCCAGACATCGATTCACGAGAGAACCAAAACTGAAAAAAATTGTGAGTACACTTGAATCGTTCTTGTGTTGCTTCCCTTTAGTCCTAGTACAACCCAACTTCCAAGATTTTTCATCCGAAAAATTCCAATTCCCGGGAGCCTGCATCTCGTACGGCTTGCTGGAGTACCATAGATATTAGTAGAGATTTAAATAGTGATAGTGAAGTTAGAAGTATAGATAACGTAAATATGACCCATGACCCGGATACAATTTTCAAGACCCTTCGTATGGTCCTGGAGCTCGATAGAAATTCAAATATATTAAATAGGTTTATTCAAATATGCGATCAAATAGTAAGTCAGTATGTTAGTAATACCCCAGGTAGCGAGTTAAACAACTTATGCCTATTAAATGGTATTTTAAATAAAATAAAAGGCTCTGCCGCTTGTACCATCAATTCCAACGGCATACCTGATAGTTGGCTAGAAATCATACTCAACCAACTACCACCACCTCAATCATTTAAGTTTAACCCTAACTTTATTAATCAGGAGCCCCAATATCGCATGCCTTCCCGTACACAGAAAATATTCCGTGCGGCACCTCAGACCCAAAACGCTCAAAGTAACAAATTCAAATTCAAAGTATTTTTTTCCAATTGGTCGTTTCTTATGGAGAAGAGCCGGCAAGAAACTCCACGGTTACTCTTTTAAAAATAATTGGCTTTTACAATACTTTAAAATAACAGTGTTACTAGGTATGGGAGGACAGTGTAGGTCTTTCAATAAGTACCAAGTACTTAACAAAATAGAAAATGGTCTACAGGTCTACATCCACTAAGCCTACAGCGTTCTCACATTCACAAAATAGAAAAGAATCTATACAAAAGATAAATAAATTAATAAAATTAAAAACCTATTTTAATAAAACGCAATTATATGATTGCTATTACAACTGTAATCAATCTGAATAATTATCATGTCCACAAAAGTCACTTAAAGAGTTGAAATTAAATCGTAGGTATATAATGTCAAATAATAGAATAAATATGTCAAGGACGAATGTAAAAAATAAAAAAATAAAAATGACTATACTGATTATAACAACAGTGACATTGACCCGAGTCTAACCGCTGACTCGACTTATTACAATGTGTCAACGGACGCCCAGGTATTTGATGAATCGCAAACGAGTATAATTGATAGAATTAAACCTTACACAGAGGTAACTTCCCTATATACAAATTAGAGACCCACTTTTAAAAAACCCTTTAATAGATCACGAGGATGCGGTAAAGTACAATCAGGAAATTCAAATCTTAGTACGTAATCAAAAGAAATTAGTGACCGAATTCAATGATCATATTAGTATAAGTAAAGACTGGATGTCTAAATATAATAGCCTAATTACACAGATAGCACAAAACTAAAAATAGTTACGATTTTTATAGACTTTCCGTGGTACATAATAAGCACGCACAAGCTCTTATTCCACCCTTTCCTTTCCTTGCAACTAACGAGATGTTACATGCGTACATAGAGGCTGAATGCCCGAAGTTGAAAGACTGGTACCTCTGCGAGAAAGATATTACTCACCAGACTCGCACCAAAGCTGACTGTGTCCAGGAGTTAATCACCAACCAAGTTCTACAGGACTCCTGCAAGTTTACTACAGTCACCTTGATTAGAGAAGCCATGGAGAAGCTCGATGACCAACATTACGTCCTATCCTTTCCTCAAGAAACGAAGGTACAATTAACCTGTAACCAGAAAGACTATCTTGCTACGATTCCTATTGGGTGTTATCTGAAAACCGAAGAGTTCACCATTGCAAACGTTTACGACGAAATTAATGGCCAACCCTTGAAGTTAATGAAAATACCATACGACGCCGAGAGACAGGCCACCACAGCCACCCACGTCAATCTGAACTCTATTGATCTACAAGGACTACACAGCACCTAGGACCAAATTATGATCCAGGATCCTGTTCAACTGGAGAACGTGCAGACCGACGCACTTTATCACACTACAATCCCATTCTATGGAGTACTATTGAGTGTAAGCGTACTCGTTATCATCGCAATGACTCGGCGCTACCTAAGCAGATGTACTAACACTGTGGAAAAGGGGCAGCAACCATCAGCCGCAACCCTGGAAAGGAAGGAAACTCCTGACGAACTTCCGGCAACATTTTCACTCAACGTGCTAAAATAGTCGCCGTTCTAAGAGGGGAGGAATTACATAGCGCTACTATATCAAGGTCGCTGATGTTGCATCCTTATTAATTTCTATAATCGCTGATGCACCTATGACGTCAATCGATTCCGGAAGTTAATTACATAGCGCTACTACGAGATGAAGGTCGCTGATGTTGCATTCGCGCTGACCTTATTAGTTTCTATAATCGCTGATGCACCTATGACGACAATCGATTCCGCAAGTTATGGTTGTTCAATAAATTGTAAGGATGATCATTCTAATTTCCCACTTCGAACTAGAATCATCATTCATAGGTTTAAGTTTGTAAATATTAGTTTAGGAATTAAATTTAGTTAAATCATTTTTGGTTTTTTTAATCCTCCGATTGCAGCTAACGTAATTAGTCTCATCGAAAATTTTGCTTAAATTTAATTATCTTTACAGATTTAACACCAAGGGAAAATCAGTTGATGGAACAATTCCAAAAAACTAAATGCAGCCTGGCATCACTAAGCCGCAGTGCCAATCTGTTGGAAAAATTTGAGTTAGGCGTGCTAAAGGAAATTGTGAAGCAGACGCAAAAAAAAAACAGTGGCACTCCGGGAGTGCCGACAGAAGTGAAAACTTGAACAATTTAAAAAATACTTCCAAAACCTCTTGCATTGAACATTGATCCGTAACTTAATATAAATAAAGATCACAATCGCATTTACGAAAATGAGGTGCAGGTAACGGTGTCGCGAGTTCAATTGTTTTTTCCCATATCAAAAATGCCAAAATGTTAATATTTTTCTTTCAAAAACATTTTGGTCTGACACTGATGTTGCTTGCTCATTTATGTACATTAAATACTGGAATCATATAAATCTGTGTTTTATTAAACCGATTTTTCAAACCAAATAAGTTTTGGAGCCTCACTATTATCTGCATAGAATGCATTTCATCGATATCGATAAATTTATTGATTTCTATACGTTGCGCATCCCTATCCGTTCAAGGTCATGATTGTCATTGTCAATGCTACAATTTTCATGTTGGTAGTTGTGTTTTTTTTTATGTGGTTGGCTAAAGAAGGTTACAAATTCTCAAAAACTGAATGTTCTAAGTTCCACCTCTTTAAGTTACATGCTCTGTGGTCGTATGAAACCAAGTCAGAACCCCTTGGGCGGCATGAAAAACTCTGATACCAGGTTAGTGACTAACCACACGAAAAAGGAGATCATCGTCACCCTTATCCCAACTACATTGAGACCAATTTTCTACATAAGGAAATGAGATTGTAAGCCGGTATTTGACACAATCTCATTTTTGAAAACATCAAAGCTCGCTTATTGTGTACACGATGAAGTATTTGGACACAGTAGGAGAGTTACAGCTGGTATTAGCTTAGAAAACTTGGCTTTTGAACACATTTTTATAAATGTATAGTCATTAAATGTAACACTTCTACATTATATTAACTGTTTCTCCTTTTATATCCATGTCAATTATATCGACACCGGAAATTTCAATTGTCGTAAAGGACAGGGAATACAATGTCCTTTATGACAATTGAAATTTCCGGTATCGATATATGAGTACATTGAACGTATTCTAGCCAAAATCCAACAAATAATGGGGTTAAAAACTGAAAGCTCGTCATAGGTGGCAGCACTGTTCACCGTCTACAAGCCGCCATTGTTTTGTTTATGGTTACTTTTGTGTCGATCACAAATTAAACGAAAACTAGATAAATATGTATGCGACTTGTAGTGTAGCAGTGTTAAAAGACGAGCTAAGGATAAGGGAAGCGTCTACCACTGGTAAAAAAGCAGCTTTAGTGGAAGAGTAAATAAAATTAAACATTTCATCATTTAAAGGTTATTGTATGTTTGTTGACTTTCTGTATAAGTCTGTGTAAGTTCTTTTTTGTTGAAGACTGGAGGCGTACGACAGGAATTACCTGATCGGAGTTCAAAAACAACTCAAGAATGATCTTTCTGACTGAAAAACTTCAGAGATGTTAAATCTGTTATTGATCGAATATAATAATATAAACACACACACACCTTTACTATACATAATATCACACCACAAGTGCCTGTAGGTAATGAAAACAGACTTAGTTCTCTTGGGAGCAACACCTGTTTACGAATTTCTCCCAAAAAAGTCCTCAGGTTTAAAAGGACAGCACATAGTCCAATTTTTTTCCGAGAGCTTTTCCCACAGTTTTCGTCTTTTAACACCTTTGACAAATACGTTCCCGAATTTTTGCCGTGAACAGCTGCGCAACGAGCATATTAATTAATTATGCGTAAAAGAAGTCACTTGTTTACGTAAAATATATGGATAATGACAGCTAGCTGTCAAATGCTTAAACGCTGGATAGTAGCGACATCTGAAGTGAGCAAGTGGCAGTTTTTAACCCCATTGTTATACATTTTCAAAAGACCTAGTAATATCCACTGTGAATACTGATATTATGAACTGATGTAATTCAGTACAAGCAAAAAGCGCTTTTTTGCTGCATTTCCTTGCGGCTACTAACATACTACTTTCACACACGCGTAGGAAGCCCTCAAAAACACGGTTAGTAAATTTCTCACAGTTATCTAGTTCCTTTTACCCTATCCATTAAACTAACATTATTGCATGCCAACAGCTCAGCCGCCAGTTGTACAACGGGTGTACAAAGAAGAAGCCAAGACTTGCTTTTCGTCATTGTGATATTTTTGTACTATACCGTAAAAGTCGTATCCCAGCAATTATTTTTGTGCAATATTACTTATTTTGATGTACAGGATGCGTAGTTGTCGGCTGTGATGGGTCTTTTTTACACCCTGTATATCAGGCAAACAAACTGACTTGGCAGTAGTAGAAGTAAGCTGTGAGCATCACTCGCTGTGGACCGGCGACGCGGCGGCGGCGGCATCCTGCAGTCTGTCATCGTTTAATTCTGGAAAAAAAGAAAAGTGTGATAGTATGGCAGTATACGAACTCCTTCGTCCTCACAGACCTCTTTGGCGGGCCTTCACTAACGTGGCAGCCTATCAAGAGGTCTGTCAGATCGACACATATGACAAGAGCTTGTCAAGAGACCCCGACATGGGCACGTTATGTTAAGCGTGTTGTAAGCACTCAGTGTGTGACCTTCGCATAGAACTTTGCTGGCGCGATGCAGGATTTAGTGAAATCAGTGCGGAATAGTGGCGCCATCTTTGTTGTCGATTGGGAATTTGCCGAGCGTGAGCCGAACCGTTAAGCCCAGCGCACATATGGGCGAGCCGCACCTAAATCACTATTGTACATTTTGTGTAAACCATCGTACACTACAGGTGAGCAGCAACGCGCTTTTTTGTTGTATTGAAATGCGACGCGCTTCGGCTCGGTACGGCTGTAATGTACGCTAGCCTTTATCTAACAGTAGAGTAGTCTACTCTAGTAGCATTATGTGTTTCCATACCTAGCTAGGCGTACGCGTGCGTGCTCACGAGCGGCGCGGGCGCGTCGGCGGTGTAGCTGCGCACGCGGCTGAAGGCGAAGGGCGGGTACTTGCCGGGCGTGAGCTCGAACTGCGTCCACTGCTCGCGCCGCGCGCACACCGAGTAGCGGCGCCACACCAGCTGCACGTTGCGGTGAGAGCGCACGCTGCGGAGCTCCAACTCCTGGGAAAAAACACCGAATTAGTGACAGAGCTTCCACTGCATATCCCGGACATATAGCTGTTTATTGCAACACATTGTTTTCACGGACACGACGTATATCCACAGAGAGACACTGAATCGAATTATTGTACCACTTTTCAATTCTCACACATTCGAATCACTCGTGAGAATGTTTCCGCCTTTTTTTTGTGTGGAAAATTAGCAAATAACTTCTCCCGCTCTGGGTGGAGCGGGAGGGCGTGTCAGACTCTTACCGACTACAACCCACCCGTGTTCCTTCAGTTGCCTGTATGTTGCCAGGGGCCACAGTAACCCTTTCGGACAAACCCGCAACCCCGGCAGGCATCGGCCCTTCAGCCAACCAACTTTCCTTGCAGACCGTTCGAAACAAAGCTTGGTCCTTATGGACCTAATATAGCACATCTAAAATAGAAAAACAAAAGTATATTGGACTCACCATGTGAAAGGTCTGTTCGTGTTGTTCGATCTCCTTGCGCCGCGAGCGGAACCGCGTGTTGGATGCCTGCACAGTCTTTTTCTCCTGGTTCGTTTTCTTTATCACTATCACTACCTGCAGGAATCACTTAGCAGGTGAGCACTATCAGTGGGATACATTGTGTGTAAAAAGAGATACTTAAACATATTCTGATAAATACTTCGTCGTTTTCTCTATTCATTTAATCTTACTTCAGTGCGGGAAAGAGATAGAGCAATACGTCCTGTAGAACTTCATCTCTGTCCCACACTGAAGTAATATTAAAATAATACTCCTATTAGAGCTGGTGGTAGGCCCCCTGATAAGCTTTAAATATGGTATTCTATGGGGTGAAAAGTAACCGAGCCATATGCTCAGTTTTTTAAATACATTCGGCCCGATTACTCGGTAAATCTGTATTTCTTTAACTTCCCATCTTGCATACAGTCAATCTCTTGACCGTAGTCTATCATAAGCCCTATTTCGCGCGGTATTTGATCACTTGCAACACGCACGACACTGACTCCTCAGTGCCAGAGCTTGCCTCATACAACAAATGTCTATTCCAAAAAAAACCCGTTTAGCTTCGATCAACAATAGTACTAGATTTCCGATGAGCGCATCAAAAACGGCAGGAAAAATTAGACCAAAAATGTTGTGGTCTTATTTTACAACATAGTTTTTTCAACCGTACTGCTTAGAAATTATGTTTTATTTTTCCATCAATCTGCCTAGCCTTTTCCCAACTATATTGGGGTCGGCTTCCAGTCTAACCGGATGTAGCTGAATACCAGTATTTTACATGGAGCGACTGCCTATCTGACCTCCACAACCCAGTAACTGGGTAATACGATACCCCTTGGTAAGACTGGTTGTCAGACTTTCGGGCTTCTGACGACCCGTAACGACTGTCAAAGATCCACGAATGACAGCCGGGACCAACGGCTTAACGTGCTTTCCGAGGCACGGAGGAGTCTCGGTATGTAGAAATGGTCACCCATCTACGGACTAACCCCGGCAAGCGTAGCTTAACCTGACAGATCGAGCCGAGCGGCTGTTAGTATTTAGCCACGAGCTCCTAATGTTTTATTTTTCCATGAATACTTATATTCTAATTTTGAAAATACGTTTACTTTTCAATCGAAGTAATAAATATATTGCAATAATAAACTTTATGTTTGAGCGTTAAGGTTTATAATCAAGTTGTATGCAATCGCGGCCTCTTGAGCTATGTGTTTTTGTTCCTGTTCTTAATCTAGTGCTATTGTTGTTAAGCTTAAATTCTTACGTAGTGTCTCCCTAAGGGGAATTAGTAACATATTCATCGTAGGTATCCTAGTTTTTTTTTTCTTTTTTTTTAACCATTTTTTGGGTTGATTTAATATTAGAATTCCGGATTATTTGAATACTTACAGTTCGTTTTTTTAATCCCAGACTAATTTGACAGGTGCAAATGTCAAACTCCGAATTGAGAAAACAAACAACAATAACTTGAAATGTCAAATTAGTCTCTGGGATTAAGAAAACGAACTTTAAAGTGTTCAAATAATCAAATAGTAATTAATTTGTAAGTGCCACTACAAATTGGCATCTACAGGTACATTTTCTGACTTATTTGTTTGCATTTTCATCAGATCGTTTTTGAAACGACTATATTTGGTAGTTTGGTACCTTGTTCCCGATGAGCCGGTAGTGGCCGGCCATGATGCCGAGGCCGGGCTTGGCGTGGCGGTACTTGAGCTGCATCACGCACGACACCGGCTCCTCCGCAGTCGTATACATCAGGACGAGGCCCTCGGAGAAGAACCTGCGGCATATAACAAATTTACTAACTTGTAAAAAGACCTTTGCGCTATGGGCCCATTTTGCTATGCCCCAAAAATTACAACTTTATAAGGAATGCTATAAGAAAAAACGCTCGAATTTAATGATTATAGTGTCCGACCAAAACTGGTTTTTACGACCGAAACCGAAACCGAATTTCGGCAACAATCTCAGTTTCGGCCGAAACCGGAACTTCCTTACAAGGATCGTGTTTTGAGGGAAAAATAAAGAAAACGTTATTATAATCAGTCTTTATTTTTTTTAAACAAATCACTAAAATCACACGAAAACTCACAAAAAACAAAACGAAATGCAAACACAAGCCAGTCACGACATGATTAGGCACGTGGACGCGGCAAAATGTTTTCGTCGCTTACTCGCTTGGGTGGAATTTAACGCACCGAACATGACCGATCACAGCGCGAGAACTCCTGAATGCAGTTTCGGTTTTGGTCGTAGTTTCGGCAAATTTGCCGCCGAAACCGAAACTAAACCGATATTCGTTTTTTTTGCCGAAACTCGACCGAAACCGAAATTTCGGTCGGACACTTAAATGATTATAATGAATCTTGATCCCGACCTTTGTCTGTGACCAATCAACAGAATAATTTGCCAATCTGAGTCATTGAGAGGGCGAATCACAAACAGCCGATATGCAGATAGCAGCATTTGAATACCACGGATCAAGATTGGGATTGAAATACATGATTAATTTCAGGCGTAAGACGAGATGGTGCCAGAAAATTTGATGCCGCTGATTCGAATCATTCATAACCTTTATCAGACTTAAGGCTCCGTGCTGCCGCACCGCACGAAATCACTGATTTTGATCAATTTTGTTTATTCGTTGTGAGAAAGGGGACGAGAATTTAAACAAAATTATTTGTGATTTGAAAAGTCTAATTCTTCGTCTTGTACATAGGGGAAAGGGATTTTTTAAATAAATTAAGGATTCGTGGGAAATCACTAAAATTCGCAACAAGTTTTCCAAAAAATGACGCGAGACTGACGTTTGATCGTTTCGTTAGAAGAAACTGCTTTTGATGTTGAAAATTAAAAAATATCATCAACATCATTATATGGTCTACTTGCACATAGGGAACCACTTTTTTCAACTTTCATACAAAATATAGCAGAAAAAAAATGTTGAAATAACGTAACTTTCTCAAAACTTCAAATCAAATCAAATCATTTATTTGCATAACACAGGTTCAGAGGATGTTACAGAATGGTTCTTAAGGCTCACTGTATTATAACCATGTCAGGTGTGCAAATACATTAGGAACATTATGACATAATAAAATTATTCTTATTCAGTTTTCTTATTAAATTACATTGTCATTAAAAATATACATAGAAAGTCAATTTCATTTCACATTATATTATAACTGAACTAAGAAATTATAACAGTAATGTCAAGCAAATTAATGTCATAGTAATTGTAATTATTATTATATTAAATTGAACAAATATTTGCTATAGGTAATCAAAATGCAATATCTTTATCTTCTAAGTAGTCTTTTACATTATAATAACACTTTTTAATTAGGAATGTGTATAACTTCTTCTTAAATAGATGAGTAGGTAACTTCTTAATGTCATCGGGTAATTTATTATAAATCAGTGATGCCATACAAATAATACTTTTATTGAGTAATGCCGTTTTCCCATACGGTATTTCTACTTCTAACCTTTTTTTGTCACGTAATTGTCTATAATAGCTTTTAGAAGCAGTCTTATAATAGCTTGGATTTGATTTTACAAAAAGATTTAATTCGTATATGTACAAGGAAGGTAATGTTAGAATTTTTAAATTTGTAAAATAATGTTGGCAACTTGTAGTACTATCCAGGTGGCACATTGCTCGGATGCATTTCTTTTGGGCTTTGAATACATATTCCTTGTTTACCGAGTTGCCCCAGAATATTATACCATCTCTTAATATAGGTGCAACGAGTCCGTGATATGCCGTTAAAACGGCTTCTTTGTTGACAATTTTGGACAATTTGTAGAGGGCGAATGAGGATTTATTAATTCTTTTACAGAGACCATCTACATGTGTTTTCTGTACCGATATTGCGGGTATGATATTTGTATGGTGGTGGGTATATTGATAACTTGCTCAATAAATTAGTGTGTTGCTAACCCTCGCCTTTCATTGACGCTGCATTGGCGACGAGTACGGGATTTTTAAAAATATATATTGTGTTTTCATTAGGCGTGTAGTATCTACATTACTGTTATAAAGATGCCAATCGGAAAGTTAGAACCTTTTAATTTAAGTTCAAAGCAATGGCCTGCTTATATACGCCGGGTTAATCAGTACATTTTACTAAACGACGTAAAAGATAACCTAAAAGTGCCGATGTTAATAACGATCGTGGGCGAAGCCACCTATTCATTGATGTGTGATCTGTGTTCCCCTGACTTTCCCGAGGACAAATCTTACGAGGCATTGGTGAAGCTAGTTACCGACCATTTGGAACCGCAGCGATCTGAGATCGCCGAGCGCCACGTGTATCGGCTGCGGCGACAACGGACCGGCGAACCCTTGACGGAATATTTACAGGCACTAAAACACCTCGCAACAACTTGTAATTTTGGCAAATGTAAGAAGTGTTCTACGCTCGAGGAAAATCTAAGAGATCAGTTTGTTTCGGGTTTGACAAATGACGCAATGCGTTCAAGAATATTTGCTGAAAGGAAAATAGAATACAAGGAGGCCGTGGAGTTAGCATTAGCACTGGAGGCTGCAGAGAAGCACGCGGAGGTGAGCGGCAGCATGGTGCCGACAACGACCTCAGGTGCCGGCGGCGAGGCAGGTGAAGACCTGCACTACACACGCGGGGGGCGAGGACGCTCCCGCGGCTCGCGCAATTCAGCTGGCGCGGGCGGTGCGGCTGGCCCAGCCGGCGCAGCAGGCGCGGCGGGCACGGAGCGCATGGCGGCCACACCGCTGAGCGGCGCGGCGGCTGCGCCAGCATGCTGGCGTTGCGGCAAGATGCATCGCGCGGACAGGTGCCGTTACGCGAATTATAATTGTGATGAATGTAAACGAAGAGGTCATTTAAGAGTGATGTGCAAATCAGTGAAAAGTAGTGACAACCCGGCAGACAATCGGCAAAATTATATGAGTGGTGAGGACGATTCAGACGAAATGTTTAAGATTGTTGTTGGAGGTAAGGCTAATAAACCGTACTTTATAAACGTCATCATAGATAACTTTGAGACCAAGTGTGAAATCGACACCGGTAGTCGTATTTCGGCAATCAATGAGGACATGTATACCCGCAAATTTTCGCATAAGACAATTAAAACTGATAATTTGATGTTACGTAGTTATGCCGGTTCATGCATCGAATCGCTTGGTTTTATAGAAGTCCGAGTTAGGTTACGAGATGAAGAAGTAAAATCCTTGCCACTTTACATAATTAAAAACGGAGCGTGCCCATTACTGGGACGAGATTGGTTGCGTGCTCTGAAAGTAACACAAATAAATCTGTATAAGATAACCGACGATGGATTCGTGAACCGTTTATGTGCTGAATATCCGGAAGTGTTTACGGATAAGTTAGGTACTTGTAAGCGAGCCATTCGACTACAGCTGACTAACGATGAACCTGTGTACGTGCGGGCGCGGCTTGTGCCGCTAGCGTTGCGCGCGCGCGTGGAGCGTGAGCTGACGCGACTTGAGTCCGACGGCTCCATCTACCGCGTCGACTATTCTGACTACGGAACGCCCATTGTGCCGGTTGTTAAAAAAAATGGGGACATACGCATTTGTGGGGATTACAAAATTACAATTAATCCAAAACTCAAGCGTGATTATTACCCGTTGCCCCGCATTGATGAGTTGTTCGCGAACTTAAGCGGAGGAGAAAAATTTACGAAAATAGATCTCACTCACGCTTATGAACAGTGTTTATTAACAGAGGAGTCGCAACCCTACACAGCAATTACTACTCATCTCGGGACATATGCCTACCGTCGTACGCCGTACGGACTAGCGTGCATACCCGAGAAATTCCAGAAATTAATGGAGGAAACCCTACGTGGTATTCCGGGTTGTGTTGTTTTTTTGGATGACATTTGCACAACGGGGGCTAATGATAAAGAACACATTGGTAATTTACGAGCTGTACTCGAAAGGTTGCGCGAGGCGGGTTTAACAGTTAAGTTAAGTAAGTGTAGTTTTTTACAAGATAGTGTAAAATACTTAGGTTTTGTTATTGACAAAATGGGTTTACGGCCAGACACCGCTAAATTGGATGCAATTTCCAGCGCACCCCGACCAGAGAATATAACTCAACTAAAAAGTTTTTTGGGAATGTTAAATTATTACGGCAAATTCATTAGTAATTTGAGTACATTGTTGTATCCTTTACATAATTTACTAAAAAAAGATGTTTGCTGGAAATGGGATGCTAGTTGTGAGCAGGCGTTTAAAGAAGCTAAGCGAGTTCTCCTGGGCGAGCGAGTGTTAGCACATTACGAGGAGGGGCGGCCGCTCGTGCTCGCGGTAGACAGTAGTGCGTATGGGCTAGGCGCAGTGTTGGCTCACCGCTATTCCGATGGCAGCGAGCGCCCGGTTAGTTGTGTGTCCCGCACACTTAACGCGGCCGAGCGGAATTACAGTCAACTCGACAAGGAGGCACTCGCGATATTGTTTGGTATAACAAAACACCATCAATACTTGTTCGGTAGGAGTTTTAGATTACGCACGGACCATCAGCCGTTGACGCACATTTTTGGTGCTAAGGGTGGCATTCCACAGACCGCTGCCAGCCGGCTACAGCGGTGGGCGGCGCGCTTGGCCGCATACGACTTTAGTGTAGAATTTGTTCGCTCGGCTGACAATGGGCCGGCCGATGCTTTATCAAGGCTACCGCTGCCTCAGGAGGGTCGCTTAGTAGACGCAGTCACTTACATAAATTTAATAGAGGAATCAATTCCAATTAGCTTTAAGGATATTGCTAAGGAGACGGAGAATGATACATTGTTAAGCAAGGTTAAAGGTTATGTCACATTTGGTTGGCCGTTGACAGTGTCGGATACTGAAAAGCCGTATTTTGCAAGGAAACAGGATTTAGCTATAGAATTGGGTTGCCTCATCTATAAATACAGGATCGTTATACCGAACACATTACAAAAACAAATTTTAGATGAAATTCACGATGGGCACTTAGGAATTAATAAAATGAAGAATATGTCAAGGAATTATGTGTATTGGCCTAGTCTAGATAGGGACATAGAGGAGGTATGTCGCGCGTGTCCGGCGTGCCGCGCCGTACGCGACGCGCCGCCACACGCGCCACTGCATCCTTGGGAGTTCCCTCTGCATCCGTGGCAGCGAGTACATGCAGACTTCGGGGATTGTGGGGGAAAACGGTATTTAATTATGGTGGATGCAAACTCGAAATGGATAGAAGCTATTGCTATGAGTAGGACGGACGCGCAGGCGACTATCACAGCCATGCGAACCATTTTTGCCCGCTTTGGCTTACCGTCATTACTCGTCACTGACAACGGCCCACCATTTTTCTCACAGGAATTTAAAACGTTTTGTAAGAAAAACTGCATAAAACACATGACCACAGCTCCTTACAGACCGCAGGGAAACGGTGCAGCAGAAAATGCGGTAAAAACCGTTAAAAAAGCGATCAAACGAGCTTTGTACGAGGGCGAGGACGTCGCCACAGCACTTTGTAAGTTTTTATTCCAGTATCGCAACTGTCAACATACAACCACTGGTGTCTCCCCTGCGGTGGCTTTGCAAGGGCGTAGGCTCCGCGGGCGCCTCGATGCACTTCGGCCCGACGTGTCTGCGGTAGTGCGTGCAGCGCAGGAGCGGCAAGTGGCCGCTGCGGGCGGCACGGCGCGCAGTCTAGCGCCGGGCGATGCGGTGCTGGCCCGCGACTACACCGCAAGGGGGGACAAGTGGTTGTCGGGTACAATAGTCGACCAGACTGGACCGGTCTCGTACAAAGTAGACGTTGGACGTGGAACCGGTTGGCGTAGACATGTCGATCAAATTATGCCCGTACATAGCAAGGATCGCCACTCGTTATCTCGGACTAGCATAGTTTCCGAGAGTAAAGGTTTATCCCCCGAACGACGGGTTCCTTCGGTCCGTGAGGAGGCGGAGGACACATTTGAGGACGCGTCTGACGGTATTGGTGAGAAGTCACAGACCATAGGTTCTGAAGTGGCATCCGGGCCGGAGACACCACCACCACCGTCAGGTGCGTCTGCTCGTGCTTTACGGGCTTATAATCGGGCTCGACCAGGAGTCACTAAATAACATGTTTTGTTAAATGTTTATTTTATATTTTTCTTTAGATTATGCTTTAGCTTAAAGGGGAGAAATGTACCGATATTGCGGGTATGATATTTGTATGGTGGTGGGTATATTGATAACTTGCTCAATAAATTAGTGTGTTGCTAACCCTCGCCTTTCATTGACGCTGCATTTTCCATGACAAATTGCAATCTATATCAATTCCCAGAAATTTGGTATTTGTTACAGAATGTACTATCTGTCCATCGTTATTAACATTCATATTTTTAGGTTGAGTTCTTTGACAAAAGTGCATTATTTTTGTTTTGTCCATATTTATTTTAAGATTATTGTTTATTAACCATTGAATTATTGTATTTAATATTTGATTGATTTCATCTTCATAATCATCTGGTTTGTCACATTTTATTATTACTGTGCTATCGTCGGCAAACAGTACCATTGGTTGTTTGACGTGTCTAGGGAGATCATTAATATATGTTAGGAAGAATAAGGGACCCAAAACAGTACCTTGTGGAACTCCAAATTCTATAGTTCTAGCGTGGGATCTATATTTGATCTCATTTCGTGTTCTCTGGCATATTCGTGTAATTTCTGTTACTTGTTTTCTGTTGGAAATATATGATGAAATGAGATCGAGCGCTTTACCTCTTATGCCGTACATGTTTAATTTTTGGAGCAATACTTTGTGGTCAACACAGTCAAATGCTTTGCTCATGTCCATGAAGATAGCACATATTGGATTTTTTTTGTCCATATCAGTCAAAACAATTTTAATTAAGTTATAAATAGCAATGTTAATAGATTTGCCCTTGCGAAATCCTTTTTGTTCGTTGACCAAAATATTATATTTTTCTAAAAAGTTGTATAGTCGACGATATATAATTTTTTCAAATAATTTTGAGAAGATGGGGATCAAAGCTATTGGCCTATAATTTCCCATATTTTGTTTGTCATCTTTTTTGTAGAGTGGAATAACAACAGATGTTTTAAGTTTTTCTGGGTAAATTCCAGTGGAAATGCATAGATTTATTATGTGGCTTAGATGAGTAGCAAGAGATTGTGACACATGCTTTATAACTTTGGTACAAATACCGTCATAACCCACGCTCTGGGTATTTTTTAATTGCTTTATTTCTCTATCAATCTCCATTGGAGTTGTAGGGTTAAAAAAAATTGAATTTACGTTAGAGTTAATGTTGTGATTCGAGGGTGCTTTATTATTTTTAGAATTAGTTGCATTTCTTGTTTTTGATACTTGGTCGATAAAGTAGTCATTAAAACTATTCGCAATTGATGTAGGATCTCTAATTTTGATATTATCTCTTAATATTTCCGTAATAGGTTCTTTGGGGAAGTTAAATTTAGAATTATTTATAATTGACCATGTGGCTTTTGATTTGTTTTGCGTAGTATTTATGTGATGGTTATTTTGTGACTTCTGTGTTAGGTTTATATTTTTTTTAAACTTAGCAGCGTATTGTTTAAAAATATGTTTGTTTGTTTTCGTTGGAAGGGCCCTATACTGCCATAGTAATTTTCTTTTTATTTTGCTACATATTTTGATTCCTTTTGAAATCCATTTAGATTTTTTATTTAAAGTTTTCGTTATTGTTTTGTAAGGAAAACATAAATTATAGAAACATAAGAACAGTTCTAAAAACCGATCATAAGCTTCGTTAGGGTCATTTGTCAGATAAATGTCAGCAAAGGTCAAATTGTTCATACAGTTATAAAACTTTATGAGGTTTTCCTTACTATAATCACGTCTTCTAATACGCCACGATTTTATCACGCAGGTTTTTTTAACCGGGAAATGTAATAATTGGGCTGTATGATCCGATAATCCAAATTCAATTATATCACTTTTGCATCTATGAGCATTGTGAGCAAAATTGTCAATGCAAGTGTTACTGATAAGTCTAGTGGGATTTTTAATTTCTAGTTTCAAGTTATGGCTTTCCAGAACATTTTCGAAGTCTAGAGTTTGTCGGTTCCTTTTTAATATATTGATATTAAAATCTCCGCATAGCACAATTTTCTTATGAGTGTTATCGCAAATTTGGCATAATAACTTTTCTAAATTATTATAAAATACAGTAATACATGAGTTTGGCACTCTATAAATACAAACTATTATCAGATTATGTTCCGTTAGTTCTATAGCACTATATTCTATGATACCTTTAATCGAATGTTTATTATTTATTACTGTATATTGATGTCCAATTCTAGTTAATATACAGGCACCTCCCCTGTTAGCATCTCTTGAAAAACTAGCTGCCAAGCGAAAGTTGGGTAAATTAATTGTAGCCTCCTGTCCTGGCGTCATAAAATGTTCAGTAATACATATTGCGTCAAGCCAAATAAATATTTTTTTCTAATACTTAGAAACACTTTTAAGAAATTTAAAAAATTATATATTAATTTTAAGTTAATTGTTTAACAGAATCTAAATTTTATTTTATAAATAAACAATTACTTCATTACGTAAATAAATGGCAAAGTGAACTATATAAACGATCGCAGAAAATCTATTCCGTCAGTAGCAAACGGGCCTTCCCAGCGTGAGGACGTATCACTTTGCGTCGCAGCACACACACACGCACGTACGTGTCCGATGTTAACATATTCCAGAAATTGTACGTCGACTACCACATTTTGATCCGCATTTTATTTTAAAGTACTTTGCTTGTTTTTGAAGAACATTAAAATTTTGCATGCCTGGCAATAAATAAAATACCGGTGTACGTGTGTTCGTAATTCTTCTTATCCTAAACGGCTTGACTGATTTAGATGTCTTTTTTTAAATTCTTTTTGTGTAACTTGGATGGTTCATAACTATAGTTGGACTCGCGTGGCGCTGTTGTCGCAGGACAACATCTGCCTGCTGGGTTCACTAGTTATATTTTGACTTTAGATTTCATAGTTTTGAGTGATTTTTGGTAGGGGAAAAAGTTATGGGTTCGCGTCACCGATATGCCCGCGCCTATATGCTGTTGTAGCAATAAGTGAAGTATTTTTGGAACGAAGTTTCTTTAACGCTACTGAAGACTACTTTAAGTCAAAATAAAGATCCAAGATGGCGGCTGCGAACATTTAAAAATATTTCGTCATGGGTATCGTTTTCATAGTTTTCGAGGATACTAAAGCTGATAGTGAGGTCAAAATATAAATCCAAGATGGCGGCTGTGACAATATTCAGATTTTTCGTCATGGGTGTCTTTTTCATAGTTTTTGATGATTCTAAAGCAGATTTTGATGTCAAAACGTAAATATAAGATGGCGGCTGCGAAAATTTTCACATTTCTTCATAATATCACGCCATCAATTTCAAAGTGTTGGGCCCTTTGAAATTGATGGCGTGATGTTATGAAGAAATCTCATTTCCGCAACTTTTTCGCGCAAGTGTCTCAGATCCCTTTATGGATACTGGTGCCAATTCTCTTGTCACAAATTTAATGCCTCAAAACTAGACTAAAAATCACCAAAGTTTCGTTCATTCCTGTCAAACGATGATTTCCCATCGTGAAATAATTATAGAATATATTTTATTTTGACAGCACTAAGATGGCAATATGGTGCCGATTCTCTTGTATACCGAACTAAACTTACTAAACTATCACTAAAATTCCTTACTTTTGGCTATGAAAATCTTGAAGCTATTCTGCAACAAAATTTTTCTAAATTTAAATATATTTTGACACACTAAAATTATATTTGACAATCGCGAGTCCACGTGGTACTTGTTTGCCCTACCCCGTGAATTTTTTTTAGAGCTGGAGGCGCACAGGGGGCAGCCTTGACGTTTTATATAGAATTTTTACTTTTTGTAAGGAAAATAAGAAAAAATATTACCTACATGTAGAGTGTCAGGGGTTAAGGGTTTTATAAAGGGGATTGAAATTCTCATTATTTTTGCGATTGGACGCACCATTTTAGAGATATATGAAAAAGAAAAAAAAAAGATACAGTACTGTTTTTTGCACCTGAAGCGAGGTGTTGGTGTGAATTTTAGTTCAAGATAACTAATTTTATTCCGCACCTTTTTAATCGCGATTAAAAATAGTCAGATTTAGTTAGACATGGTGCCGATTCTCTTGTCACAAATGCCTCTAAACTAGACTAAAAATCACCAAAATGTTGTTTTATTCCTGTCAAACGACGATTTCCCATTCTGAAATAGACTAAAGTGACACAACTTAACTAGATTTTAGTTTGACAGCACTAAGATGGAACTGAGATTTCCATTTAGTGAAAATAGCAATTTTACTATTCTGAATTTGACGTTTTTCACTTAAAATTTAGATTTTCTAACCGAATCTGACTATTTTTCGCGATTAAAAACGTGTGGAATAAAATTGATTGTCATGAACTTTAAATTCACACCAACACCTCGATTTCACATGCAAAAACAGTACTGAATCTTTTTTTTTTCTTTTGCTTATATCTCGAAAACGGTGTGTCCAATCGCAAAAATAATGAAAATTTCGACTCCCTTTATTAAATCCTTAAACCCCTTATACTCTACATGTAGGTAATATTTTTTCTTATTTTCCATACAAAAAGTGAAAAGTTCCGTATAAAACACGTAAGAGCGTGCGCGCCTCCGGCTCTAAAATGATTCACATGGTTAGGTATCACGTGTGGAATCGCGATTGTCAAATTTGATTTAGATGTGTCAAAAATTTTCTTAAACTTAGAGAATTTATTTTGCATAATTGTGCCGATTCCCTTGTTCACAAACTAAACTAAATTTAAGTGCATCTTTTTCTTTCTATTTCGTTAAGAAAAGGACAGAAGATAAATTTTAGTTTAGTTCTGTCAAATTAATTAGCGCTTGACGTTAATTGACGTAATTTTAGTCGGCAAGTTTTTAATCACGTCTAAACTTGTATGGAGAGTGATAGGCGGTGATTAATTTGACAGGACTAAACTAAAATTTATCTTCTGTCCTTTTCTTAATGAAATTGTAAAAAAAAGATGCACTGAACTTAAATTTAGTTTAGTTTGTGCTCAAGGGAATCGGCACCAATAGCTTTGAGATTCTCATAGTCAAAAGTAAGAAATTTTAGTGATAGTTTAGTTAGTTTAGTTCGGTGTATAAGATAATCGGCACCAATCAAAATTTTAGGTGAAAAAAGTCAAATTCAGAATAGCGAATTTTTCATTTTCACTAAATTAATAACTCATTCAGTTGCAAAAACTGTACTTTATCTTTTTTCTGTTCTTTTGCTTATATCTCGAAAATTGTGTCTTATCGCAAAAATAATGAAAATTTCGACCCCCTTTATGAAACCCATAAAACTCAACATGTAGGTAATAATTTTTCATGTTTTCCATACAAAAAGTATAAAATTCCATATAAAACAGAATTGTTATAAATATACTAAACGAATATACACAAACATTCCAGCCTTATTTCATAAGCGTACCTACGTAACTTAACAAAATACCGTCTATAGGATCAAAACTGTTTAAGCGATCACTACGCTCGATGTTTAGGCGTGTGTGCGTGAACGGTGCACACAAACATAGCATCGCAAGAATTTACCTAAACTCTGTCGAGTGAATTTACAGCCAGGAGCCTAAATTTATAGACACGATGCTTAAAATTAGGGGTAGATGAATCACCAATACTGAGCCTGCACTGTTATGCCAAATGCATTATAGCTTGTCCACTCTGGAATGACGCGCTCTTTTTTTTTTTAGGTAGGGCATCTTGTAGTTGACCTCTGGGATCATGACTACTTAACCGGGCTTCCCTGTGGGTGCCTTAAGCTACTACACTTAAAACCTCCAGCCAGGGGTTATTCAACTATGCTAATTAAAACTAGGTGATCGCTCGCTAAGGGCACCCCCTGTGGGGTACGAACCTCGGCTTAGGGCGTCAACCGGAGGGAGGACATCAAGGATGGGACGGGCTGGATTAAAGTTTTGATCATGATTTTTTGTCGGGGAATTTAAAGCTACGTGCTCAGCTGCAACAACTGCTGGCACCTCGTTATGGAGCAAGGGTCGGGGGGGAATATCATTTACTCGGGGGGTGCGGTCGCAAAGGACTTCCGTGGCGAGGTCGGAATGACGGGAGGCGTCTGTTTTAATGACGCGCCCCACTACCGCATTTACACACACGGTAATGCGCATTTCTATAGGTAATGCGGTAGTATGGTGCGTCATTTCAGAGTGGACAAACTATACATACAGTCAGACTATTTTCTTAATGTTTCTCGGGAATCATCGCATTTAAGAATACAAACGAATGCTACTTTCCATGTCCATCAATAAGTATAATATCATAAGTACTTTATTGTTGTTTTGATTTCCGTATGAACTATATAGAGCTGTAAAACTATTTTCCTATCTGCGACTTTAGCAGCCTTCTTCTTATCTTTAAAATAAATTACTTTAAGTTAAAAAAGTATTAACAACTCCATATACTTCCAAGTCGATTGAGAGCGTCTGGTCTGCACCAAGTGCAAAGGACAACTGATAGAAATCCGACGACTGACGAAACACGAAGTTTGCCGAAGGACATTATGAAAATAGTTATACTGTACATTTTTTTTGACTGGTTCAAGAATTTTATCTTACAGAACTTTAACTACCATTTTCTTACAAATTCGAGTCGCACGATTCTAATTCATAAAAAAATGGTGAATGATGAAATGAATGAAAAATAGGAATACGAGAAAAAGAAAACAACGACAAGTATTTTCAACTAACCTGAGATACCTATAATAGTCTATCAGATACCAGGGCTTGTAGAACTGGTCCTGGAAGGAGTTCTCTCCGTGGCGGATGTAGGTCGTCTTACTGATGTAGACCCCATGGAGCTGGACACGTGGGCGGGACACAAACATCTGCCGCCAGGAGCTGAAGCCACTGGCCCGAGGAGTGCCGCACTCTATGCCCCAGGTCCTGGGCATAACACACACATTAGTATATTTTAACGGCATGTATTTAATCGAACCCCAAATATATCCCATTGTGATTGCCTAAAAATGATAATGGACACGCTAGTATAATAAATGTGCCTCTTTTGGTGAGCCTCAAATAATTCCCATTTTGGAGACCCAACATTTCCCAACTTAGAGAAAATGACAGAAAATTAAAAAGAGCCTAAGTTTTTTTATTGGACATTATTATAAGGCCAATAAGTTATTAGAGGATCAATTAAATATTTCCCTTCATATTCTTAGATAAACATTTAAATTGCTCATCTACTTTATGGCTCATTTTCATTAGTAGATAACTCGGTCGATATACAGCATGCGGGGACCCGCATGCTGTATATCGCACGTGCGTTGCGGGTGGCCGCAGGCGGGGTAGTGACTAATGAAAGTCATAGGTCGATAACGCGGTCGATGCACTTGTCTACGGGGAATCCCCGTAGCGGACGTAGCGATCAATGAAATTCAACGGTCGGCAAAAAGCGTGCGGAGACTCACACTGAATGAAAATGAGCCTTCAAAGCAACTGCCAAACTAGTGATGCAGGTTCTCCACCGTAATCGTCCCCTATCAACTAATGAAAACGGTTCCACTTGCGGGCCCGATCAAGAAATGATGAAAACGGTTCACTGCATGCGGGCCCTATGTCATGCGTTACAGAAATGTCCCGCACCCCGCATACGAGCCCTATCGACCAATGAAAATGAGCCTTTAGTGAAAAAATTACTTTTCAGTAATCGTTTGTTGTAAAATGGTCCTAAATGGTATCTGAACATTGTCCTGTTCATACATAACAATATTGTGATTGTTTTTGTGTCTTAGATCAACAATCACAATGTCTGAGATCGGGAATTGAAGTTTAGGCCTTGGGCTAGGTGGAAGGACGAACTTTGAAGGGTGGCTCGGAGCAACTGAATGAGTGGCCGGGGATCGTTCTAAATGGCGTGCAGTTGGGGAGGCTTACATGTATAGCAGTACTAGACTGCTGTATAGATAACGATGAGGTTCATAACAGTATTTTTTCGTAAAAAATATGCTACAGCAGTATTAAAAAAACCTTTCAAAGATAATATAATGACTCACTTGACACACAGAGAGCGCCATATGTCCGGCTCCCTGGCGGCGACGTACAGTCCGCGGCACACACACGACACGCGCTCCAGAGACGCCGCGTCCAGCTCCGAGCTCACCACCCAGCGCAGGATCACCAGGATCACCTCGTACGGCAGCCAGGATAAGTGCGCGCCCTGGACAAAAAATAACTATATAAATATTTACGACGAATAGGAAATCAATAAAAAACGAACATTGGTTCTTAGTCGTATAAATACGACTGAGGCAGCACGGGAACGAAAACATTTGGTGTATTAATCCGATTAGGGCGGTCAATAGGTTAAAGACGAAAAACTGAAGGAATAGACTGCAACAAGGTTTACTGATGCAGAAGAAAATAATTCAGAATTTTATGTTTATAAGATGTTAGCCAACGTTCGCACGGAGGTAATAAAATCGTGGCGATTTTTTATCGTGCACTTGATTTTCAACGCTTTGCTTAGCGCCGAGAGTTGAAAATCCAACTGTGTTTTTTCAACGCGCTGGGACGAGTGTGCGTCCCAGCGCGTTGGATTTTCAACGCTCGGCTTAACACCGAGAGTTGAAAATCCAGTGCGCGATAAAATCCCGCCGCGTTAGTGTGTTATAGTTTGACCGAAACCGCTGTTCCGCGCGTTAGGATTGCGCGGCGAGGCAACATTGACGAACAAGCGGCCTGCACTCCCCCGTCTCGCCGCACACATACCTAAGGCGCGGACCAGCGCGGTCCCGGTAACACTATAGTAACAAATTATACCTATTAAAACATAAGTTATGTCAATCTGAGATTGTACATACACCTAACCGATGCCTATGGCTGTCCTTATTCACTGGTTATGGAATTTTCAAAACGACCAAGAACAGCACGTAGGATTTCTAATACTACTGAGAAGATTTCAACAATTTTTGACACTGGCAGGCATTTTTTTTACCTAAGTTCCCCAGTTTCAATAAACGCTCACCTTAGCCTTTTTTTTTTTTTTTTTTTTTGGGTGGGAAATCATCAAATGACTTCTCCCGCTCTGGGCGGAGCGGGAGGGCGTGTCAGACTCTTACTGACTAAAACCCACCCGTGTTCCTTCAGTTGCCGTGTTGCCAGGGGGCCACGATTTCCCTATCGGTTTTCTTCGAACCCCCGGCAGGCATTGGCCCTAGCGGACCCCGTCAATTCTGCTGACATCTCTTTGAGGCGCGCGTGGAACACAACGCGCCGTCGACCCGGGCTTGGTCCTTATCGGACGGCGAGCTACCCATTGCTCACCGTCCGCAAGCCCGCGCCTACGGCGGCCGGAAATCCTCTCGTGACTCCCGACGCCCAGGGCGTCTCCTGCTGCGGCGGTTAGGGGCGCGAGGGCGCGAAATTTGCCTTTCCCTCACGCGCTCCGTCTCCTCCTTCGCGAGCATTACTGCTTCGCAGAACGAGGTGACGGCCTGCCATTTCCTCTCGCTCCGTAGCATGGCCCGAATCAGGGCCGGACGCGAGAGATCACCGCCGCCGATCGCTTCCACGAGGACACGGCGATGCTCTGCCCAAGCCGGGCAGACCTCCACCGTATGCTCCACCGTGTCCTCCGGGCGATCCACACAGTGATGACACCCGGGCGTTTCCTCCCGCTTTATCCTGAACAGGTACCTCCCGAAACAGCCATGTCCGGTGAGCACCTGTGTCAGGCGGAAGGTGAGGACGCCGTGGCGTCTCTCTAGCCACTCCTCAAAGAGGGGTCTTATCGCCGCAATTGCGGCGTGCCCAGCGCTGGGTTGCGACAATCGCACTCTCCATTCCGCCATGAGATCCCGCCGGAGCTCTGTCCGCTGTGCCGCAACTTCTTGCGGCATCGGAGTTAGGCCCCGGCGTTTCGCCTCCTCGCGCCACTCCCAAATGTGCGCGAGGACCTTTGCCTCCAGATCCCATGGCGGTACTCCGGCAAGGAGGCTCGCCGCCTCGCAGGAGACCGTGCGGTATCCTCGGGCCAGCCGGATGGCCATGACCCTTTGGGACGCGTTAAGCCGGCGGGCTGGCTGCCGCCTCAATGAAGGCGCCCACACCGGCGCCCCGTAAAGGGCCATGGACCGCACGACCCCCGCGTAGAGCCTCCGGCAGGAGGCGTTTGGACCTCCCAGATTGGGCAGGAGCCGCTTCAAGGCAGCCCCGGCCCGGTCCAGTCTGGGAGCCAAACGTCGGAAATGCTCCACGAAGTTCCACCGGCTGTCGAGGACGAGTCCCAGATACTTCATCGTCGACTCGACGCCGATGTGAACCCCTCCCGCCATTACCTGGGAACCCGGCGGTGGCGCACTACGAGGACCATAGAAACCCATGGCCTCGGACTTGTGCAGGGCCACCTCGAGTCCCAGCTGCCGGATTCTGTCGACGATTGTCGCAACCCCGCGTGTCGCTAAGTCGGCCGCCGCCTGGTACGACCTCCCCTGCGCCAGGACCAGCGTGTCGTCAGCGTAACAGACGACGCTGACGCCAGTAGGGAGATCGGCGCGCAGCACCCAGTCGTATCCGATGTCCCACAGATGCGGCCCCAGGACCGATCCCTGTGGGACACCGCACGACATCTCTCGCCGGTTCCACTCTCCTTGGTGACCGGGGTAGATGACAGCCCTATCTGTCAAATAGGCCTCGACCACACGACAGAGGTAGGTCGGCATCCGGTGATACCGAAGTGCCTCCCTGATGCAACTCCAGGGCAGGGTGTTGAAGGCATTGGCGATGTCTAGAGACACCGCCAAGACGACCCCACCCCGGGCCACAGCATCCCCCGTCGTGAGGGCTCGCACGCGCATGATGGCGTCCACCGTAGAGCGCCCCCTGCGGAAACCGAATTGGCTCTCCGCCAGATCCGGCCCCACTCGCACCAGCTGCCCGACGAGGCGGTCTGCAATGACTCTTTCAAAGAGCTTGCCCACCTCGTCGAGCAGCACAATGGGCCGATAGGCGGACGGAGAGTCCGCCGGGCGCCCCGGTTTCCTAATGAGGACCAGTTTCCCAGTCTTCCAACAAAGTGGGAACTGGCCCCTCTCCATGCATGCGCATAGGAGCCCCCTTAGTCGAGGCCCGAGAGTCCCCATGGCCAGGACCCAGGCTTTCCCGGGAATGCCGTCGGGTCCTGGGGCGGTATTCTTCGCACTCATCTTGCGTACCGCCACTCTCATCTCTACCTCGGTCACCTCCGGAGCATCGTCGTCGTCGTCGGCGGTGTGGTCCGCATCGGGCACCGCAATAGGCGGAGCCATGGGCGGGGGCGTATGTTCCCCCCTTGAAGGGAACAGAGCGCTCACCACGTCCTCCACAAGCTCACCTTAGCCTGATGTTCAAGTTCGCACAGCACCCCCTTCCGTGCCAGGATCCTCTGCAGCCTCATCAGCAGGTCCTCACCTTCCACCGCGTCTTCGTCATCGCTGGGGTGATCGACGTTGTCAGGGCGGACCACTTCTTCAGTCTCCGATTCTTCTTCTGTGTAAGATTGGAAGATATGTATTATGAGAACTTTCTACTACACCCAGTGGTTTAGGCTACGCTTTGTCTGCCAGTGAATTCAAGATTTTTATTAAGTAGAAAGATTTTTATGAAGTAGAAAGATTTTTATGAAGTAGAAAGATTTTTATTAATTAGAAAGATTTTTATTAAGTAGAAAGATTATTATTAAGTAGAAAGATTTTTATGAAGTAGAAAGATTTTTATTAATTAGAAAGATTTTTATTAATTAGAAAGATTTTTATTAAGTAGAAAACTATTAATTAAGTAGATTGGTATGATGAGTAGATTGAACAAGTACACAGGCATCAAAAATAATGCCACTTATTTTAATTACTAGCTTCTACCCGCGACTTCGTTCGCGTGGAAGTCGTAAGATACCACAAATAGCCAAAATGTACGAGTACTAAAATAACAGTCAATTTTGAGTGTTTAAATAAACGATATACTTTACTTTTCATTTTTACAAAACTTCCCTGTATACTATGTTTGTAGTTTTGGTCTCAGTAGCCAAAATATACGCGGTGACGCGGGAGCAAGCGACGTACGAGTTGTCCGAGTGAGAAGCAGCTCGGCCTTTAGTCGACATCCTCAGCCTTCAGTAGCAATTTCCCATTGCTTGCGAAGTTTTTCGATTCTAGTAAATTAATGAATCCTATGGCACCACACTGATACAATGACTGATGCATTCTTACAGATTATTCTTACAGGCTATCACTAAAATATTATGACGGCAGATTTAGATTGTAAACACGGGATGTCTCATTAACAATCACCTAACCATAGATTTTACTTTTTATTATAATCAAGAAGAGATCACGTTTTTAATTTAATATCTTTATTTCAGATGTACAGTACAGTCCATATTTTCTACATAGATAGTTTTTCTGTGTATGTTCAACGAACTATCATGTAATACATAGTTCTTATATCCAATTGTAAGAACAAGAACAGTTGGAAATCGAACTTAAAATGACTAAAATAGCCGATCTTATTTATACATATTTCGGCATTAGAATCGTTCCCAGACCTCGTAGCAATCACTTTTTTCAAAAATATTCAATGTACAGTTTTCACCTCGCTACGATTGTATTATATGCATAGATAGTGTCGATCTATTTTACTTGACTATCACGCAACAAAAGGATACATTCAATATTAGTCTTTTTCGTAACCAAAATTTGGACTTTGTAGAATAATCGTTGGCATTCACGACGAATACTGCTGAGGACTAAATAATATATTTAGATTGACATAATATCGTTGTCGAGGTGTTAGAACTACTAGCTAAGAAAAGCACTGGCCCACGATGGTAAAAAATTGCAAAAGACATAAATACTCGTAAGTGGAATGCGCTAGAGGGGGCCTCTATCTAAGGACATACAAAGAGAACTGCTGTGCAGTAGTGAATTAATTCTATTTTTAACTTTTATTTTGTACTTTTTAGTGAACAAAAACTTTGTATTTGAGAAATGAAATGAAATGAAATTGTTTATTCTGTAAATAGGATATCGGAATCACTTTTACACGTCATATAAAAAAATATTAAAAATAAGCTAGATGAGTTCGGCTTTTCCTATCTGACTACTCTGAGAAGAAAGGCCGAAACAAACTCAGAGGTCGCAGTCTCTTTTAAAGTCCAGACATAATCTTGGTCAGGACATATGAGGACCATGTAGATTAGTGTCTGAAAAGGTCTTTTGAGGAAAGAACCACACAGATTTGAGTGGACCTGTCCAGTCAGTGCAAGCATTTGTCAGTAATCGTGGAGCTTGAATATTGCTGTCTTGGTGAAATCGGACGTCATTTATAACAGGAGACTATCGCTTTTTCGTCATAGACGTAATACGGTAGTTACTTAGGTTAAAAAAGGAATTCTATTTAGTTCGTCTTTCAGATAATAATAAAATATTAGACACGTATTTTTTGCTTTATCATATTCATCAAAAATAACTTAGAAAACACGCATTAAAGTTGGGAAGTGGGAGCTCGCTACGTCACAACGCAGTATTCAATCTAGCAAGGCGTGACGTGATGCCACATTTTAACTCAATGTATCGCCTTAATCTTTTGATAACGTCAAAAAAAAAAAGACGTGTTCAATATTTTTTAATAATCTACAAGGAAAAAAGTTTTTGGACACAGGCCTATTACCTTCGGGAGACTCGGCGCGTAGTTCATCGTAGAGGCGCGTCTCGACGTCCGGCAATATCTGCATGGCTCGCTTGTAGTGCTGGATGGCCTCGTAAAGCTTGCCGCCGCGCTCCAGCTCGACAGCGTTCAGAAACAGCTGTTTCGCCTGACAGATGAAGTAGGTTACTATTACTATGAGACTGAATTGCGAAATAACTGCCAGCCAAACACATACTAAGGAATTTGTATATTTAAAACGACACACGTGCGCAGGGCACTCGCCGTCCGGTGCAAAATGTTGACCCCTAGATTTGCTCGATGTACGGACCTAGTAAAAATCACTATTTTCAAGGCTTATTGCCAGAGTCTGTAGCAATCTATGAGTCAATTATACCAAAAGGTCGCTGGATGTCCTGCGCGTCCAGTACAACAACGATTTCAGGATGTTGTTGGGACTTCCTCGCTACTGCAGCGCGTCGGAAATGTTTGCGCAAGCCCGTACTGACGGTTTCCATGCGATTGTTCGCAAAAAAAACTGCTTCACTACTGAGAAGAGTGAGAGACAGTCACAACAGCATCCTGAGAACTGTAGCGGAGAGCTTTAGCTCTCCAATTATAAAGCAGTTTGTGCAGAGGGTGATTGGTACTAAAGTTATTTTTATATTATGTTACTAACACACTATGGACTCAGTTCCGAAATAAAAATCAATATTATTATTATATTATATTAAAACAGGTCATTGATGAGGTAGCCGTCCGTAAACAAAACGACAACTTCCTAAAGCAATATCTCTAATCAAGTCAAGCTTTGACAAATGGGCACGCCGCAATTGCGGCGATAAGACCCCTCTTTGAGGAGTGGCTAGAGAGGCGCCACGGCGTCCTCACCTTCCGCCTGACACAGGTGCTCACCGGACACGGCTGTTTCGGGAGGTACCTGTTCAGGATAAAGCGGGAGGAAACGCCCGGGTGTCATCACTGTGTGGATCGCCCGGAGGACACGGTGGAGCATACGGTGGAGGTCTGCCCGGCTTGGGCAGAGCATCGCCGTGTCCTCGTGGAAGCGATCGGCGGCGGTGATCTCTCGCGTCCGGCCCTGATTCGGGCCATGCTACGGAGCGAGAGGAAATGGCAGGCCGTCACCTCGTTCTGCGAAGCAGTAATGCTCGCGAAGGAGGAGACGGAGCGCGTGAGGGAGAGGCAAATTTCGCGCCCTCGCGCCCCTAACCGCCGCAGCAGGAGACGCCCTGGGCGTCGGGAGTCACGAGAGGATTTCCGGCCACCGTAGGCGCGGGCTTGCGGACGGTGAGCAATGGGTAGCTCGCCGTCCGATAAGGACCAAGCCCGGGTCGACGGCGCGTTGTGTTCCACGCGCGCCTCAAAGAGATGTCAGCAGAATTGACGGGGTCCGCTAGGGCCAATGCCTGCCGGGGGTTCGAAGAAAACCGATAGGGAAATCGTGGCCCCCTGGCAACACGGCAACTGAAGGAACACGGGTGGGTTTTAGTCAGTAAGAGTCTGACACGCCCTCCCGCTCCGCCCAGAGCGGGAGAAGTTATTTGATGATTTCCCACCCAAAAAAAAAAAAAAAAAGCTTTGACAAAAGACGATTTTCATAGAATCATCAACTGTTCTATGAAAATATACTAATTTCGTAGTAGTTTTTTGAACATCAACAGAGCATCACAAAACACCTTTTTATTACATTTGCTTCTCAGGACCATAGATCGAATATTTTATACAGATTTATACTGTACTTATCCTAATAAAATAAATAATCCTGTACCCTGATTGCGTAATACAACACAATCACAATCTGTTTCGATTTGAAACAGATTGCTAATCCATTGATTCATAAGTTGGAAAAAAAAAATCTGCTCAACAACGTAAATAACGCAATGAATGTTATTGAACTATCAAAATGAAACAAATTAGGCAAAATTGTTAACAAAAATAAGTTACGCAATTAGGGTACTAGTTTAGAAAAGTTTGTGTGCTTGTATAAAAATTAAATTTTTGCCAAGACCCTATATTTTTTCCTCGCTTTCCTACCTTATCCTCATCAGTGACAGGTTCGGCCAGCTGCTTCTGTTTCGGCGACGGTTCCTTCCGTGGGGTGGAAGGTGCCTCCAGCTCCCGCTGTGGCGTGGAAGTGGCCTCCAACTCCCGCTGCCATTGCTGGCGGAAAGCCGACAGCTCATCATCGCCACTGTTCTGAACATAGACAATTATCATTCATTACAGTTTAACCATTAACAAACTAAACATTTATCGGCGCATTTTTAATTATTTATTTATCAGGTGCGGAGCAGCATAAAATAAAGTTGCAATAACTTCCATCTAAAGGTTACGCTAGTCGGTCATTTTTCCATACAATCGTAGTAAGGTGATTACTCGTCTGTTTGACGGTGTACGTTCAAAACTAAGAATTATATCAATTTGTCTTGTCATTATCTAGCCCTGTATAGAAGCAGAATTGGGAAAAATATTGGTTTGGAAGGTATAAGCGTTGAAACCAGGCTCCTCTTTCCCAATGGGCACTCTGGGCACGTGCCCAAAGCCCCTAGTTTCTGCCAGATCACGAAATCATAACCGATATTTATTACCAAAAAACATACATTTATTTCTAAAAAATCAAACGATAATGACTGACTAGAATACCTACTTGCTTAGTAGCTTTTTCATGCGCGAAGCTACTCTACTCTCGCCCGAAAATCAGGCTTTCCGATTTCACCATGTTTAGATAAATTTAAATATATAAAAAAACATGTGTGCAATTCACACGTGGTAGAAGTGAAACCTTCAAAAATTTTGGCTTCAAGAAAATGAAAAAAAAAATCATGTATGATAGAATTGTTTTTCTTTAAAAGTTCAAAAAAAAAAGTCCGCAACAGCATACATCACGCTTTTATCAGTAAAAGTGGAACTTTAAAACGTTAGGTAAAAAGTACTGGGTCTTATAATCTTATTCCCCCTCATAACTTACCTAGCCTTGCACATCATAAATGCGCGCGCTGTACTTGATCATTATTTTGCTGCGATGTTATTTTAAAACTGCGATATCTCCTAAGATATTCATTGAAATCGAATGATGCCAAGGGCAATTTTGTTTTAAATTAAATACTTGTGATGAATAATGTATTTATTAGGATAAGGATTAATATCATGTTTATAAAAACACCTTCACAAATAATGCATTATTTTAGAACAAATTTGGTTAGCATAAAAAAGGTTATAGTGAGCCAACCTTAAAAGATAAACATATGCTGTCGCGGACTTTTTTTTAGAACTTTTAAAGTGGAACAATTCTGTCATACATGATTTTTACGAAACTTTAACCGTTTACGCAGCGCACGCAGCGGAAGCTCTCAAAAAGAAAAATAAAACCCCCCGATTTTGAAACATTCTTCATTGGTGCTCCGCTCCTATTAGTCTTAGCGTAATGATATAGCATATAGCCTTCCTCAATAAATGGGCTATCTAACACTGAAAGAACTTTTTAAATCGGACCATTAGTTCCTGAGATTAGCGCGTTCAAGCAAACAAATTCTTCATCTTCAGAGAACCACGAACATAAGAAACACTGTATAATGCTTCCTATCTCATTTTCTCCCACGTTAAATCTTATGAATTTATGTCTGTCTCTTTTTACTGTCGCTTTTTCGTTTCATCGACTTTCAAATCACAACGATACTAAAGAAGTTTTCACTTCAATAAAAATACAACTTAATGGTATTCTAAGTACACTGCTCTAAAGAAAATCATCAGTGAACTAGTTTTTCATTAAAAAAATATCAAGAGTAAGGGCGCGTTCCCACTATGTCGTAACGATTAATTTATCGTTGAACGACTATCGTCTCTAGCTGTTCCCATAATATAGACTGTTTATAGTCACTGTGACGTCGAAATATTTTATCGTTAAACGACTGTTGTATCTTGCTCTTCCCATTGAATCGTGACGACATTTCGCAACAAGAGTCCGACTAGTAGTGTCACGCACGTTTTTTTATCGTTTTACGACTGTCGTGCTAGCCGGTCCCATTAACTTGAAAATCTGTCGACACTGCAAAAAAAAATCGTGGACGACAGTTAATCGTGTCGTCCATTGGGTGGCAAGGACATTGCACCCTGCCGTCTTTTCAAAGGTTTCCCTTTCTTTCTCTTCCCCTCCCTAGAATACCATAAGGTCAGTTTTGTTCCATTTCTCTTCTCCCCCCAGTGCAATATTAATACACTTTTCTAAATGCATACAACATAACAGCATGCCTGTTTTCCCTGAAGGGCTAGGCAGAGGTATATAGATTAGTAATGTGCCGGATATTCGTGATTCGCGGATCTCCGAGGGAGAAAAAGATTTGTATCCGTTACTTTTTGGCGGATCTTGAACGGATCTTTTATATTAATACATTTCATTACATATACGTAATTAAATGGATACAGATCTTTTTTCTCCCTCGGAGATCCGCGAATCACGAATATCCGGCAGTTCCGGCACATCACTAGTATAGATATCCACATTTTGCCTGTAATATTCATGTTATGTTTGTTGATAAAATGGTAATTAAAGTATTCTCTCCTTTTCCTTTCTCCATCCGAAGATTGTCTGTAAAAGATCGCTTTTAGCGATAAGACCGTTCCATTGCGTCACCCTATGTAAAATTTCTAAGTTTATATCTCTAATTTTTATGGTGTATGTAAGTAATAAAGAGTATTCTATCTATCTAAAGTCAATGCCAAGCAGTTTACTGTGTTCTGCCGTGTGTAGTTGTAAATAATGTGAGAGCCAAAGGAGTATAGACGATATTTAGGTAACTTGCATCTTAAACCCTGTCTGCTGGCTATCAGAAGCAACAAGGGTCAGACAAGACCACATTGAAGAATAAAAAATGCTTCATATTTCTCGACTTGACATGGACCTAAAACTCGGAGCGTTTATTTCAATTAAACCATTTACAGGTACTTTTGGATTATCAAAGGAGTCTAGTTGTTCAATAAACAATAAGAAAATTATAAGTTAGGGGTATTTACGGTCTCAAAACAAAAGGTGCATACACATTTCAGCCAGAGCTGGAAAACCTCAAAGTGTTCCACTAAGTATTTAGTTTTGGACAAGGTTTCTGCACTTTAACAATTGGCCCCACTTATACTAATCTCTGAATAACCGTAACCTTAACCAGTACCCTAATTGCGTAACTTATTTTCGTAAACAATTTCGCGAAATTTGTTTCATTTTGACATTTCAACAACATTCATTGCGTTATTTACGTTGTTAAACAGATTTTTTTCCAACTTATGAAGCAATGGATTAGAAATCTGTTTCAAATCGAAACAAATTGTGATTGTGTTGTATTACGCAATTAGGGTACTGATCTTAAACAAGTGGATTTTATTGAATTTAATACAATTTGATTCTAAACTGATAACAGTTACAGCAATTTACTCCTTTTCTGATAAGAAATAGGAAAATATTTCAGATAATATAATGTTATGAGAATGTTCCATCAAAAAACCATAACCTTTAATTTTAAAGATTTCTGAAATAAGTAGATAAAGCTGGAATACACACACAAGTTTTAATGTCAACGTACAGTCAACACATGTCAACGGTTACAGATTGACCTGTAAAGTATGCTTATTTCATAGCAGCAGGACAGGACAGGGCAGGCAGGTTTTCGGTTTTTAGGGTCCCGTACCCAAAGGGTGCCAAACCCTATTAATATGCCTCCGCTGTCCATCCGTCTGTCTGTCAGCGGGCTGTATCTCATGAACCGTAATAGGTAGGTAGTTGAAGTTTTCAAAGATTGTGTATTTCTATTGCCGGTATAATAAAAATGAATGGGACCATAAAACTAACATTTGATTTCAAAAACAAAATTTGTTTCCCTGTGATGTCTGGAACTCATTCAGTAGAGAATTTTTTGATTTTCTTCAAAAATAAAGAAATAGGGGCCTGTAAAAATTGTCAATCTAAGACCAGTTTTGTAGAGCTCTAAACAAGTTAGGAATTTGAAACTTCTGTATATCTTGCATTTAATCAACAAATCGACTGTAGCAATTAACATTGTATGTACATTTTTGCGATTTTCTTTTTTGCTTCAAATCTTTACTGGAACATTTTTATAATTTATTCTAAGACCTTTATTGCAATAAATTTAAAAATCGCAAAACTGTAGATCCGACAATGTTAATTGCTACAGTCGAAATATTAAAAACGCCGATTCATAAGGTATTTTTATTTAAAAATGGGCGATTTTCGTCAACTGCCAAAAATTATTTTGTAATTCACAGTATCATTATGAAATACAAAATATTTGCGATTTATTAAATTTAAGATGAATAATATTCTTCAAAGTCAAAGTCAAACAATTAATTTCAATTAGGCACATAAAGGGCACTTTTGAACGTCAAAATTAGGGATATTCGATATACATCGATGCATCGAAAACATCGATGTTTACAATGATCGAATCGATCCGATCTTTTGAAATGATTTCGATATACTCGATGTATCGATGTTTTTTCAGTTTTAAGTAGAGAAACATCGAATCGATTATAACCAATTCATTTCATAAAAACTCAAGTTTGACCACAAAAATTTTAGGAATTTGACCACTGAACACCAATGGTGTTTTTTTTTAAATCCAGCACTTAAAGATCTCGAGCCAATGAACAAGTGGCAACTTTCAAATAATGGTAACTTTACTATTGCCCTAGATATCCCTAGCTAAACTAATTTTTTGTCGGATGTCTGCTACTTTCAGGGTCATTAAAGTTTTAGGTAAAATCTTTTTTCCTATTTGTTTATTTAAAAAATAAAAGTTTATTATTCAATAGTGGACTGACAATATAATGCCGTTGCGGCCAAAGTATACTAAAAAACTATGCTGGCAGCACTGCGCACGAGTCACTGACTGACAATTAAAAAAAAAACTGTTTATGTCGTGTCGGCCAGTGAGCTTCTATGTTTCTTTTATGAAAATTTCAAATGCCTAAATATCACGGTTCATGAGATACAGCCTGGTGACAAACGGACAGCGAAGTCTTAGTAATAGGGTTCCGTTTTTACCCTTTGGGTTTGGGTACGAAACCCTAAAAAAGTACTCGATGCGTACAAAACATCGATGTTTTCACTCGATACATCGAAAGACATCGATGTACAGTTCTGATTTATCGAATCGAAAAAAACATCGATGTTTTTTCAAAGTGGACACCCCTAGTCAAAATTTACAAAAAAAACGGCCAAGTGCGAGTCGTACTCGCCCATGAAGGATTCCGTAGCAGCAAGTAACATTGAATGAAAGGTAAATTGCGGTTTACGATTTATGACGTATTAAAAAAAACTACTTGCTAGATCTCGTTCAAACCAATTTTCGGTGGAAGTTTACATGGTAATGTACATCATATATATTTTTTAGTTTTATCATTCTCTTATTTTAGAAGTAACAGGGGGGGACACACGTTTTACCACTTTGGAAGTGTCTCTCGCGCAAACTATTCAGTTTAGAAAAAAATTATATTAGAAACCTCAATATCATTTTTGAAGACCTATCCATAGATACCCCACACGTATGGGATTGATGAAAAAATTTTTTTTGAGTTTCAGTTCTAAGTATGGGGAACTCCAAAATTATTTGTTTTTTTTTTTATATTTTTGTATGAAAATCTTAATGCGGTTCACAGAATACATCTACTTACCAAGTTTTAACAGCATAGCTCTTATAGTTTCGGAAAAAAGTGGCTGTGACATACGGACGGACAGACAGACATGACGAATCTATAAGGCGATTGGCACACTGCCACGCACCACGCTGCATGTTGCGTGACTGCGTTGCTTGTAAGTATATCCGTTTGTATAGAAAACACGCACAGTCCAACACACAGAAAATGCATCCACGCGCGTTCATTTTGCTATGGCCGCCCCGCACCACGCTGCGTGATGCGGGGCAGTGTGCGAATCGCCTATGGGTTCCGTTTTTTGCCATTTGGCAACGGAACCCTAAAAATAGTATTGATTCTAGTCGCCCCTTCCAAAAGGTAGTTTTCGTATGAAGAAGAATGGGCAAGAAACTCCACCGTTACCCTTTTTAAATGTTTTACAATATTTTGTATACATTAATTATATATTTATCCCGCGGTTTCACCCGCGTAAGTCTCGATCCTGTGGGAATATTGGGATAAAAAGTATTATCTGTGTTAATCCAGGTTATAAACTATCTGTGTGCCAAATTTCATTCAAATTGGTCCAGCCATTTGAGCGTGAAGAAGAGACAAACATACACTCACAAACTTTCGCCTTTATAATATTATATAGTGTGATGTAAAGACGATGCACCTGGAATAAGATTACTATACCACAATAGGTAAAAATAATTAAAAATGAAGCAATAACAGAAAAATAATTATGTAATGGATATATGGTGTTCACATATTTACAAGTATTGTAAAAGTAGGTACCTATACAAAATTCCTAAAAAATTTAGAAGTAATACTAATAAGTCAGTGTATGAGTTCAAGTAATCACAGAATGTAAAATAAATGTTATGATAATTAATTATACAATTAAATTAGCAACAAATTTGATTTTTTTTAGACTCTAAATCGTCCTATGGTGCTAGACCAGCATGCTTCCAAGCATTCTTATCTAGGATATAATCCTCTAATTTGTAATATGCTTGTTTACAAAGAGTACTTTTAATATGAGTTTTAAATTTTCTTTCAGTTAATTGTAACATATCATAAGGTATTTTGTTGTAACATTAAACACAGTACCCCATAAAAGATGTATGTACTTTAGATAATCTGAAAAATAGTTGATCTATTTTATCTTTATTTCTAGTATATCATTATGTCTATCACTTATTGTATTAAAAAGATGTAGATTCATTCTTCATTTAGTATTTTCATATTTGCTAAATATTGTACAGTGGTATGGAACCCTTCATGTGCAAGTCCGACTGGCACTTGTCCAGTTTTGTTTACTATTGATGATTGATGACTGTATGATAAGCAAAATCATTTACCTGTGAATAATCTTGCACTGTTAAGTTTTCAAGTGCATTACCAACTTCTAGCACTTCACTAAGAGACGATGAAGAGGGGTCTTCCTGTTCCTCCCCCTCACAGTCTCCGCCAGTTCCACCTGCCGAAGAACCTGCTCCAGATGGTGCCGCCTACAACAAATGATTATATTTTACAGGCTCTTTTTATATTATCCTACTTCTCTTCTCTTATTAAGAATATTGGTCAGTCAGCACAGTGGCAGAAGCAGTAGTATTGATTGACAGCCCTGGGTGCACCAGATGATAAAACAGAAATGATGTTAAAAAATAATTATTTAGGCGCCCTAGTTAAAAAAGTGTCAAGGTCACCGAACCAAAAGATATAACGAAATAATGCACTCCCGATTTTCTCTATTAAAATCTACATACACAACAAGATTCTTATGGAAGAAATTATGGTGTTATTACCAGTATCAGCAGCGATAATATTCCATAATATTATTGAAAATGTTGAAAAGATAAAACAGATGCACGGAAGGAAAGCGAATACAATTTTAATTTTTGTTTCGAGTATGCCGTTGTAATTGTAAATATTTTAAAGAAATTCTTACCATTTTTTGTTAATGATTATCCTGATCGATTGCTAATATGTACTGTAATTATTACTGTGTGTTAGATATTTGTTTTTATTATTATCATCCGTCGATAACAAAAATAGCGCAGTCCCCATCCAGTCTCCTCAACAAATATTGAAATGAAATCAATTCAGCGTTCCAGGTTCCAGTGCGCTTATCCCCTATGTATTGCATAGGTTATTTGAAAGAAAATAGGATAGCACATGCATTTGTCGAGCATCTAGCTTAGAGTAAAAGTAAAAGGGGAATGATTTCAGAATTTTCAGAACGCTTAAAATATGACTTTTTTTACAACAGGAATACACAATCCTGAGCAATCAGCAAATGTCATATGTCAATGTCATTACCAAATCAAAACAGTCAAAAAGTTTAAGTGCCTGCTACACGATCGCCAACGGCGCGGCGCGCGGCGTCCCGACAGAGGTGACCTTGGTGATTTACAACCGTATAGATGGTGGTTTACGACCAAATTTCAAACAGCTCTGCCTGTCACCAACCAAAGTCACCTCTGTCGGGGATGCGGTTGACAGCCGTGTAGCAGGTACTTTACTCTATTTTTGATGCCGGCTCCCATGGTCTTAAAAATCCATGCCGGCTCCACACTATCGTCCAACAGTTCAACTATTCGTCCAACGTTCATTCCACGTGTAGAGAGATAGTTCGTACAGACGCCAGCACATCAAGCTACTACAATCTGTCAAATTTATTGAATAGATTTTCAACTTTATCGCTGAAGTATAAGGTTCAAAATTGATTGGTAAAATTTGACAGTTTCGGGTAGCTTGATGTGCTGGCGTCTGTACATGTCTGACGATATTTATTTATTTATTTTATTTTTTGGAAAACTTACAGCTAAACAGACACAACAAGTTATAGTTGTGAACAAAATATGGCCAATTACAAGTTTTCACATGTAGTTTAAACCTAAATTATATGAACACGACAAAAAAAAAATTGACAATAAGACTATACACAACAAAAACAGAAATAAGACTATTTACGCTCGAAGAAGCCATTAGATAAAATTTTCTTTTTAGCAACACTAGTATTGAATATGTCGATATCAGCTTCCTGGCAGGTTGCGTTGTACAGACGCCAGCACATCAAGCTACTACAATCTGTCAAATTTATTTACTAGATTTTCAACTTTATCGCTGATGTCTAAGGTTCAAAGTTGATTAGGAAAATTTGACAGTTTCGGGTAGCTTGATGTGCTGGCGTCTGTACATGCGACTGGCTCTCATCATGTACGAGTTCCGTCTGCACGTAGTGGCTACCACTGGGGTGTGCAATAAATGAGGTCTACGCAAGAACACAGACGGCACTCGCAGCTCGATTTTGTGTAACAACTCTGTAACACCAGTTGTTCCATTGGCAATCTTGAAAAGAAACACAAGATTTGAAATTTTTCGCCTTTCGTAAAGTGGAAGGATATGAAATTTTATGCAACGGTAGGTATAATTCGTTGAAAACGTTTTAGACCGATACTGAATGTGCCTTAAAAACCTTTTCTGTATGCTCTCAATACGATTTATTTAAACATTATAATTGGGGTTCCAAACCTGAGAGGCATACTCCAAGTGACTACGAACAAAGGAACAGTACAATATTTTAACAGTCTTTATATTTTTGAACTCAGAGGACACCCGGAGAATGAAACCTAATGCCTTTGATGCTTTCTTAACTACATTATCTATGTGCGCATCAAAGAGAAGCTTAGTGTCAAAGGTAACTCCCAGATCCCTGATAGTGTTGACCCTATTAAGTGCTGTATCCAAAAGCGTGTAGTTATGGACGATCTGGATAGGTTTCCGTGTAAAGGAGCAAACATAACACTTGGAGACATTCAAATCCAACTTATTATTAATACAATAGCCTTGAAAACTATTAAGGTCTGCCTGTAATAGAAGAGCATCTGCCACGGTATTTATTTGCCTCATTATCTTCATGTCATCAGCATATAGTAATAATTTTGAATACCGGAATGAAGAAGAGATGTCGTTAATAAATATATTAAATAACAGTGGCCCTAGCAAGGATCCTTGAGGAAACCCTGAAGGGACATTCATAGGCTTAGAGCAGTAACCATTCAGAACTACAATCTGACATCTGTTCTCCACATAGGACTTGAACCACCGTTAAAGATCGCCTCTGATGCCCACCGATAAAAGTTTATGCAACAGAATCACATGATCTATCCGATCGAAACATTTACTGTAGTCGGTATATATAACATCGACTTGGGATCTATGTGACATACACTCGGAGAGGTAGTCGCTACAGACAATGAGATTAGTCGAGGTCGACCGACCCCTTACGAAGCCGTGCTGGCTTTCACTTAAAATGTGCTTGAGTGCCGAAGAAACTTGCGCATGCACAATTTTCTCCAGCATTTTAGCAAACACACACAGCTTCGAAATAGGTCGATAATTCTCGACCAATGTCCTTGACCCTTTTTATGTATCGGTGTTACATATGCCGACTTCCATATCTTAGGCACCACGCCAGTAGCAAGTGATTTTTTAAATAGGATGGCAAGAGGCACAGAAAGTTCCTTGGCGCAGTTGACAATGAATATAGGCGAGATGTCATCTGGACCCGCAGATTTGGTTAAATCCACCTGTTTTAGCAGCCTATAAACTTCACTTAGCCTTATTTCAACTTGACTTAAGTCCTGCATGTTGTCATTGGGTCCCACAACTGTCGAATAAGCTGAAGATTGACTGTTGGCATTACTAGTATCAGCAAGAAAGTTAGAGAAAAAACAATCACTGAACATATCACAAATTACGTCACCGTCACTGGACGTTACTTGACCAAATTGCATCACTGATTGAACATTGTTTTCATCGAACGTGAGTCGGCCCAAGACTGAAGTCATGTTGGAGTGTTGGACTGTTGGACGATAGTGTGGAGTCGGCATGAGACGTACACACAATAGTATAAAATCACCTAATTAGGTACACACTCAGCTGGCGACAGTGATTCGCTGACGATTCCAAAATCGTCCAGAACCACACTCAGATTTTGACATTGCAAGCGACCAATCAATAGTCAAATCCAAAAATTAGTATTATTTTGTAGCTTCTTTTTTTTACTCCGTGTTTTGTAGGCATTATAAAATGTTCCTTCTGTTACCAGTGATTCGGCTACAAATACAAGTTTTATACACTCATATGCTCTCCCAATCTCTTTCAGGCAACCGGACGTCTCACTCACCTGCGAAGGTTGACCGTAGAGTCCACACATGGTCGTGAATATAGCGGCATTGTACAGTCAGCTGCAGATAAATCTCACCCCCTAAAGTCTCCGTCACGAGAAGCTATAAATTTTGTAAACACACATTTAGGGGTTTGCAATCTTTGGGTAAAATAAAATAAAAACGGTTTTGTACTATTTTTTTACAGGGATATAATTATATTAACACACACATCTAATTACAAACAAACAATATAACCTAATCTGCGAAAACACCACAAACAAACAGATGCATTCGAAACTCGAAAGACAGCAGAGACAACGTCAGCGTGAACTTACTTCAAAATCGTGGCCCAAATGTTTACGTTCCATGAATCAGATGCGTTCCAGTACCACAAAACCTTAGACGACAGCGCTATACAGGGTTACTGGTAACTCGACGTATTCCTTGCAGGACGTCATAGTAGGGTTAAAATGCAACAAATTAAGCCACCAAATGTTCTACCGAAATTCAGTAGTTTTTGAATTAGTTAAGAGTTTTAGTTTTTTTTATGAAAAATCCCAGATTAAATCATTTGAAACCAATTTAAAAATGATTTACGGCGCGACTGTACTGTAATTTAAGTTATTATCATAGTTGACGCTGTAGCAAACCTTTGTTAATAATTAAAAGTTCAATAATGCCTAAAACTTTGGCAAATATCACTAACCAAACATTTAATTTTTTTGTAATTTTTGCTATTACTTCATAAAAAATGTAGTCTAGTGCAAAAAAAAAATGCTACACCTGGTGTACAAATTACTAAGAAAATATCCTTGTCTTATCAGCTATCCAAAAAGGTATGAAAGTTAATATAAAATCATGGACTACATTATGAAAATCGTTTTTGATTTAGTACAGGCGTGCGTTTCACAAAAAGGTGATTATTCGAAAAATCTAAAACAAAATCGTGAACATTATTATTCTTTTTAATCAATATTAAAAACTTTAATTAAACACCGACCGACCGTCCTTACCGACCATCATTAGCGTTCGATTTTCGCTTAGAGCAGTTGTGTTACATGTGACCGCGCGCGTACCACAGTGTAAAAGTGCTTACGCATCAAAATAACGCCGTCCAGTCGGATGCACCGCAATGACCTAGTTACTGCGTAATACTGACGGCTGTCAGCGAATATCATAGTTAAGGCGAAGTTAATACTCGCTTAACTTCTATAATGGGTTCGAAAAAGCCAACATTAAACACTATTAGCCTCATCTGCCTAGCCTTTTCTCAACTATGTTGGGGTCGGCTTCCAGTCTAACCGGATGCAGCTGAATACCAGTATTTTACATGGAGCGACTGCCTATCTGACCTCCACAACCTAGTGACTAGGTAACACGATACCCTTTAGTAAGACTGGTTGTCAGACTTTTTGGGCTTCTAACTACCCGTAACGACTGTCAAAGATCTACAAATGACAGCCGGGACCAACGGCTTAACGTGCTTTCCGAGGCACGGAGGGGACTTGGTATGTAAAGATGGTCACCCATCCACGGACCAACCGCGGCAAGCGTAGCTTAACCTGATCGATCGACCCGTGCAGCTGTTATTACTTAGCCACAAGCACACACTATTAGCATAAACTTAAAAACAGAAACCGAACAACTGTTGTATAAGCACTTTTGTGAAGAACGAAAAGAGCGTGAAGAGCTGCAAAAACACCTAAATGACCTAAAAAGTCAAATAGAAAATCTCCAGCAACAGCTGAAGGTTCAAGCGGAAAACCCACCGAAATCAGCTACTAAAACTGCTACAACCGCCAATGAGATTTCTCCCCCGCGTGTTGAATATACCACGGACGAAGAAGAACTAGCTCGAGAAACAGGATGGATACGGCAAAAAAGCAGGAAGAAAAGAAAATTGAACACCTCGCCAGCCCAAACCGAACCCACTCTGCATGAACACGGAAGTGAAGAGAATAAAGGTAAGGAAAAAACAATTAAAACTCCTTTGCCACCACCTATTGTAGTCGATGGTATCAAGGACTACCAGAAATTCTTTGATTTTCTATCTAAGGGCCAATCAGCTGAAGCGTTCAGCATCAAAATGATGAACGGTGATACAGTCAAAGTAAATGCCAAAAACGAAGATTCGTACAGAGCAATTACAAAGGCTCTCTCACTAAACAATTGCCTTTGGCACTCCTATGAGAAAAAGCAAGAGAGACCAATTAGAGTTATTGCAAAAAAATTGCATTTCACATGCATTCCGGAGAGAATTGTTGAAGACTTGCGTGGCAAAGGCTACAAAATTCTAGAAGCAGTCAACAAATTGAGTTGGAAAACCAAAGAGCCACTCAACATGTTCATGCTGACATTCTCAAATGATGAAGAAACCAGCAAAATATTTGACATCAAAACTGTATTGGGATGTAATGTGGAAATACAAACGCTAAAATCCACAAAACTACCTCAGTGCAAACGATGCCAGGCTTATGGCCATACGCAAAAGTACTGCTCCAAAGAACCGAGGTGCGTAAAGTGCACAGGCAAACATCTGACGATGGATTGCAAAAAATCTAAAGAAGAGAAACCAAAGTGCGTCCACTGTGGAGCTCCACATCCAGCTAACTACAGGGGATGTATCGTAGCCAAAGAAATACAGCAGATTCGAAACAAAAAATCAAAGGGCAATGCTACTGCCCCTCAACAAAATACACCTACTGGAAGAGTCGAAGGCCCGAGCCAGTACAAACGAAGTCAATGCACTTTTAAAACTACAACCAAAAATGTGTCTTTTGCCCAAGTAGCTACAAGAGGCATAGCCAAGGCGCCTTCGGTTGAAATGAACAGTGACAAAAAATTGGATGAAATCTTAAAGTTAATGTCATCATTTGACGAGAGATTGAAAAAAATTGAAAATAGCAACAAAACTGCTACTTCTAAGCCACAAAAATGAATACTACACTAAAACTTATGGCGTGGAACTCAAATGGGTTACAAAAACATCAAAACGAGTTACAAGTAGTATTAGACATAGAAAAAATTGATGTGTGCCTGATATCTGAGACTCACTTCACAAAGCAATCTCACATTAAGTTTAAAGGGTACAAAGTATACCATGCTCTTCACCCAGACAATGGGGATTGTCCAAAACTTTTAACCATTATATTTTATTTTATTTTTTGAAAATTTAGAGCATTTTGAGAAACCAATTTGAATATTTTGATGATTGGTTCAATAGTTATTTTTTTTAAATATAATTATTTTTATTTTATTTAATTATTTATTTAATTATTTATTTAATTATTTATTTAATTATTTATTTAATTATTTATTTTATTTAATTATTTTTTTTTAATATAATAGTTATTTTTTTTATTTAAATATTTAAGGTAGGTGACGTCATCAGTGGCACAAAAGACTGTGCCGTTGCCTCACTAGTACCTAATAAAAAAAATAATCTGTCAACACAAAGTCGTCCATCTCAATCTGTCAATGTCACATAATCGAATCTAATTTGTTTATGAATACAAACTTATTCCTCGAAAATTCCTACGGAAACAATAGCAAGTAGACGGAAAGTGGTTTTTGAAGGTTTATCTATACGTTAACAATCGACGCGGTGACATTATTGTCCGTTTTCCTGAAGCACGATGAGCGATACTTTTGTTAAAGCTGACTCGCGAAACCTGCCTAAAGTTGAGACTATTATGATATTGGAGTATATTTCTACTAGCAGCCATCATAGCGTAGCTGAAATAAGGGGAGCAAAAATTCTAATGTAAGTAATGCATACCACATAAAGTATCTTCCGAGTACAACGTGTTTTTTTGTTCATATCAAATCAGTGTATTTTTTCATTGTTTCAGGTCATCTCGAGATTCGTACATAGATACTGCAGTGGGGTACGTTAAAGTTAGTAGAACGGGAAGTGAGTGCATAGTTAAAGCTAAAATTGTGCCAGAACACAGAATAAGCAAGAAACTATACAATGTTACATGTAACATTGATGAGTATAATGATGTTATTGTTGATTCGGTATGTGAAGACTGTGCAGCATCTGCAGGTAATTTCTTTTAAAAACGAATTATAAAATATTGTTTGCGATGGATTAAAACTATGTTGATCAAATACCTTATTTCTTCTAATACCTTATTTCTTTTTTATAGGTGGTTGCAAACACTCATTACTACTTCTTTTCTGGCTGGCAAAAAAAAGTTCAGAACCATCATCTACAGCAGTTGCATGCTACTGGAATAAGCCTACACTATCAAATGCAAGCGCAGAACAAGTTACTAGCAAAGAAATATTTACAAAAGCAAAAATTCCTAAGCTGACCCCTAAAGATAACACTATCTTAACTGAATTTGAAGAAGAGTGCAAACGAAGGAATATTGGAAACTCACTGATCTTAAAATTTTGTAAAGGAAATAAATCAGATTCAAAAAATATTTTTGATATCTTGTTACAATTTATTGATGAAGAAACTATACACACCTATTCCAACTTTAGAGATTATTTGAAGAAAGTCATAAATGATGAGATTATCTTAGAAATTAATGCAAAATCTCTAGGGCAGTCTGAAAGCAAGTACTGGTATAGTATACGCCAAGGAAGATTGACAGCTTCTAAATTATATGAAGCTGCACATTGTAAGACAGATGGAACATTAGTGGAGCATATATTGGGAGGTTACAAAGTGCCAGAAACAAAATCTATACTAAGAGGAAGGAGATTAGAAAACAAAGTACTGCAAGTTATTCAAGAGAAACTAAATATTAAAATAGAAAAATCAGGCTTTATGCTTATTAATGGTATATTGGGAGCATCTCCAGATGGAGTTGGTGAGGATTTTGTAGTGGAAATAAAATGTCCAGCCTCAGAGAAAGCTGTCCAATCATACATTAAAAATGATATTCTTAATAACAAATATAAAACACAAATATTATGTCAAATGCTAGCTTGTAAGAAATCTAAAGGATTATTCTGTGTTGCAGATCCTTTATTTGAGACTACTAAAAATATTCATGTAGTCTGGGTTGATTTTGACCAAGTATATATTAATGCAATTATCAACAAAGCAGAACTTTTTTGGAGTCTTTATATATTTCCAAAATTACTTAAAAGTGTCAAAAAATAATAAATCAGTTTAAATTCTTAATAACTTTTTATTATTTCTCCCTGTAAATTAATTAGGCCACAAGCTATGACAACAAGCTCATCTAAACATGAAACATATTTATAATTTACAACAGAGTGTGGTTTGAGCATGGAAAATTCTCTTACACGCCTGATAACTCTTTCAACATGGACTCTTAAGCTTGCTATTACTTTGCTTTGTATAACTTCGGTAGCAGTTTGTTTGGTACCTGAGTAGACACTTGGTGGCCTCAAGAGTTTAATTCCATGTGAACTTAATACAGATTCAATTTCTTTGAACCCTCTATCAGCTAAAACAACAGCATTTGGTTGCAAAACATTTAATAGGTTACTTTTATCAACTATGGCTTTGTCAGATATTCTTCCTCCATAGCCTTTTGAAATGAAGCTTACGAAACCATTAGGGGTACAGCCTATTAAATACTTTACAGTATTGCAACTTTTGTATTGAGACCATGTCTGTGCTTGCTTTACTGGATTTGATGGTTTTGCAATCTGTATTTCAAAACAATCTATTATCATGGTTACATCAGAATACCTTATTTTAAAAACTAAAGGTAGGTTCTGTTTGATTTGTTTTGGCTGTGGACAATAAATAAAATTTTGAAAAAAGTTACCTAGGACTTCAATCCCTGTTAATATCACAGATGACAATTTAGTTCTTGATATTTGAAACTGGTTACTTATTCTTTCTATGGAATCATTTTGCTTAATTTTGAGTAAAGTTATAACAAGATTAATAGAGTCAATTTTTATTAAGCTTTTTTGTACAATGTAATCTATAAGCCATAGGTACTGTTTTGGCAATCCTAAATACATTTTTGTTTATCTGATATGATCTCTAACATATTTTTTCTATGCTGTAACTCTTTTTTATTTGGTTCAAGCACAGATGATTCTTCTGTTTCTGACGTACATCCAAATAGAGATGGAGTTGCAGCAGAAGAGGTTTCTTGTGAAGATGGCACTTCCAGTGTAACAACACTAGTAGCTTTTCTTACTTTATAGTTAGTGCTCTTGTCTACCATCTTTACTTCACACTGGGTTGAGACATCAACCTAAAAGTAAAAAGTATGGGTAATTATTTTTTTTTTTTCAGTAACCTACACAACATAGAGCAAACCTTGTAACTGGTTGTTGGGTATGTGACGCCTAATACAATTATAGGTTTTTGTCACTATACACACTATCTTCTTATTACATAGTTTATATTCAGGATTTAGAGAAATGATTGATTTCTAACTTGTTTATAATGTACAGTTGATCTTGCAGGATGATGCTAGTTATGTTAATCAACTGCAAATCAGATAGTTATGAGAAGAATAAAAATAGTGGACAGTGATAAAAACACTTAACATAATATCACGCCTTGTTTCCCTGAAGGGTTAGGCAGAGGTGTACGTATAGTAGGTACACCCACATTTCGCATGATTTTTTATTTGGTATAATTTAACTATATTTCGCCTATTCATCAACCAGTTTCAAGGTTTGCTCATTGTTGTGTTACGTAGGGTATTTATATAAGTGATCTTTTTTATTACTATTATGGCTAAGTTAATTATAAACCTACCTTCACTGGCATTGTGGAATATGAAGATGTACAGGGCATTATAGTATCCTCATATTTCCTTTTTACTGGTTTGCAGGTGGGAGCATGTTGCAATAACAGCTTAGTTAATTCTGTTGAGTCTTCACTTTTACTAGGTGCAATATAGCAGAGAGAAGCTGTAGGTTTAAGGTGTGGCTCTTGATTCATTAACTTATGTTGATAATAATTTTTCAAATCCTTTTGAGGCTGTAATAAAAAACAAAACGTGGTAAGGTGGCATTAAGATACAGACCATACAAAGAAATCGAATGCTCCTGAAATACTTACATTAAAGTGATCTTCGCAACAATACATTGTATAAACCTTGAAATATTCCACGCCTACATCACGACACCACTTTTCTCGCAAATCTTCTCTAATACGAACAAAAATTTTGTTTGGGCTATTATTACTATCATTGCTGCAAGTTGGAACAAAGCACTTCCTGTATTCCATAACTCTTCCAATATATTAAATATTGTCGAGTGTTGAGATACTATAATCAGATATATACGAGATTATGAGGCAACTCGCAGGAACAACAATTGTAAAAACTGCGTATTTGTTTATAATTTTGACATTTTAGTATGATTTGACACTTGACAGATTGTAGACAAAACTTGCCACTTACTTTTTATTTTCTGAGGCAACGATACAAAACTGTTAAACCAACGCTGAAGGACAAAGAAGGTCAATCGTATTTTATCAAAAATATCAATAAAATATGAATATTTTTCAAAATTAATTAGTCCGGAATGATCAGTAACGCTATTCCTCGAAATGGTTTTTCAATTACAACATACAAAAAAATATGAACAATGCCCATTCAGCAAGAGGAGGTAGTGCTATTATTGTAAAAGAAAACCTGCAGCACTATGAAGACTTTAAATATGAAGAGAAAGACATCCAAGCAGTGGCGATTTGCCTACAAACAAAAAAATATCCTGTAACAGTATCTGCCATCTACTGTCCACCTCGGTATATGATAAAAAAAGACCACTACATGAGCTTTCTAACTCGCCTTGGAAGTAGATTCATCTTAGGAGGTGACTTCAATGCTAAAAATACGTATTGGGGCTCCAGACTACTAAAGGCAAAGAACTACTGAATGCTATAAAAGAGCTGAAATGCGATGTCATATCAACTGGAAAGCCCACCTATTGGCCAACAGATCCAAACAAAATTCCGGACTTAATAGATTTTTTTGTAACCAAGGATCTATCAACCAGTTATATAAAATCGGAACAAAGCTATGACATGAACTCAGATCACTCGGCAATCTATCTAGAAATTATCGAGAAAATTTTATATAAAGAAACCAGACCCACTCTTGTTAATAAGTGTACAGACTGGGAGAGCTTCAAGACCAGATTAAATGATAAAATAGACCTTAAAATACCATTAAAAACACCCGAACATCTAAACATCGAATTAGAAAAGTTCATAATGCACATCCAGCAAGCAGCGTGGGAAAATACACCCGAATTCAACAAGAGGACGAAGGGAAATACATACCCGATCAAAATCAAGCAGCTCATTATGGAGAAAAGAAGGCAGAGAAAAACGTGGCATCAATCTAGGTGCCCTGATGACAAACGAAAACTACATAATCTAACAAAAAAAGTAAAAAGACTAATCCAAGACTTTAAAGACGACTCAACCGAAACCTATCTTCAGAGCCTAAGTAACGACCAAAGGACAGATTACTCCCTTTGGAAGGCTACTAAGCACCTAAAAAGGCCGATTACCCAAATCCCACCTATCAAATGTGGAAATGGGCAATGGGCAGTTACAAACGAGCAAAAAGCAAAGAGGTTTGCAGAGCACCTAGAAAATATCTTTCAACCAAATGATGGGGAAATCATTGAAGATCTCACTTTAGCTAATATGGAGACATCAGAAAATGAAGTTACTTTAAAACTAGTAACACCGAAAGAAGTCGAGTGAGAAATAAAACCTAATATAAGTACACGAAAATCACCAGGTTATGATTTAATAACAGGAGAAGTACTTCATAACCTCCCAAGAAAGGGTCTGGTTAAGTTAACGACCCTTATCAATGCTGCACTAAGGCTTAAATATGTACCAGACTTATGGAAGGTGGCCGAAGTAATAATGATAGCTAAGCCAGGGAAACCGGCTCACGAAACATCATCTTATAGGCCTATTTCCTTGCTACCAATCATGTCCAAGCTATTTGAAAAGCTGTTACTCAAACAGCTTAAACCAATAATAGATAGCAGAAACATAATACCAGAGCACCAATTTGGCTTTCGAGAAAAACACTCTACCATCGATCAAGTGCATAGGATCACAAACGTAATAGAAAATGCCCTTGAAGACAAGAAAGTATGTTCTACTGTATTCCTAGACGTAGCGCAAGCATTTGACAAAGTATGGCATGAAGGCCTTATACATAAACTGAAGAGCCTCCAACCAAAGCAGTTTGCAGATATATTAGAATCCTACATTCTGAACAGAGTCTTTAGAATAAGACAAGAAGACACTTACTCAGAACTGAAAGAAATCAAAGCTGGCGTACCGCAAGGAAGTGTGTTAGGACCGGTCCTGTACCTACTATACACCTGCGATATTCCTGAATTAGAGCAAAACACAATTGGGACCTTTGCTGATGATATAGCCATAATGGCTGTAGGAAACAGCCACGAAGAAGCAGTAGAAGAGGTTCAAATGGCTGTAAATCAAGTTTATGACTGGACCAAAAAATGGAGGATTAAACTTAATGAATCCAAATCTGTTCACATAGATTTTACCAACAAAAAACAACAGTATTCCCCAGTTTACATAAATAACAAACAAGTCCCATACGAGAATACAGCCAAGTATCTCGGCATGACCCTTGACGCAAAGCTACGCTGGAAAGCCAACGTCAAGAAGAAAAAAGATGAACTCGACCTCCGATTCAAAAGAATGCATTGGCTGCTTGGTAGAAACTCCACGCTGTCCGTGCAAAACAAATTGTTGCTATACAAACAAGTCCTGATGCCAGTTTGGACTTATGGTATTCAGCTATGGGGCTGCACCAAACAGACGAATATATTAATAATACAACGATTCCAGAACAAAGTGCTAAGGGAAATTGTAAATGCACCTTGGTACAGACGCCAGCACTTCAAGCTACCACAATCTGTCAAAATTATTTAATAGATTTTCAACTTTATCGCTGAAGCGTAAGGTTCAAAGTTGATTGGGAAAATTTGACAGTTTCGGGTAGCTTGATGTGCTGGCGTCTGTACATACGAAATGATGACCACCACCGGGACCTAAAAGTTGAGTTCATCGAAAAAGTGATCCAGAAACTTGCAGAAGCTCACGAAAAGAGACTTCATCAGCATGTGAACGTCGAGGCAATCCAGCTTCTCGACCACACAAACATAGTTAAAAGACTAAAAAGAACAAAACCGTTCGAGCTAGTGTTTAGTGTTAGTGAATAGTGTAAAGTACAAAAGTGCCAAACAAACACAAGAACGAAGTGTATTCGCCTTAATAGAGACAATAAGAAAAGTGCTATTGGACACATTCTTAGTAAAGACAATTTAGTAGTTTAGGTTATAATTAAATTACTTATTAGTCTATTTATAATGCTAGATTGTAATAAGATTAGGGTTCATCCTATTGTTGAACCTTAGGACAAGGGGAAAAAAAAAAAAAAAAAAAAAGCTGACCGTACAAACAGTGCCTGGCGCTCCTGATGAAAACAAATATCAATCACACTATTCACACCAGTGCCGGATCTTGAATTTTTTCGAGGCGGGGCAAAAACTGAAAAATGCCGCCCCCGCCCACCAATATTTTTTTACAGTTAGGTTAGGTTAGTATCATCATTATCATTACCGCCATAAGACGCCCAATGATAGACACAGGCAAAAAACGCCCCAACGGCTGGTTTAGCGCTTCTTTTTCTCTGTTAAGCCTATTATTTTATTTGATTCGGTTGCTGAGTTCTTTCATTAGTGTCCTGAATGTTTCCATAGTTTTATTAAATATGGAAACTTTTTCTTCCGTGGTTTGTTTTCTGCGTGGCTGAGGTGGTTCGATTTCATTATTCGTTGCCCGTGCGTACGATGTGCCCTTTTGAATCATGGATCTGCGTACTGGAGATCTCGATCAGAAGATCGAGATCTATTTGTTCTATTTGTTTCTTGTTGTGGTGTTAGTTTAGTTGCAGATGGGACATTTATGTGTTCCTTTTCTACTCGCTCAGCCTTTTTCTTTTGTCTCTCTATTGCCTTTTTGAACAGTGGGCACTTTCTCTGTGTTGCGCTGTGTTGCTCTGGCTGTACCTACATCCTTACAGTTTAGGCAGACTCTCATCGATTCATTCTGATTGTTTTTGATCGATATGATGGGTTCTCTTTTTGGTGCATAGCATGCACTCGTTGCATGGTTGAATTTAAAACAGTTTTTGCATTGTAGCACTCTATCCGAGCCTGCTTTGTATTTTTCACACGCTAACCGCCGTCAAATGTGAGTGCGTTTCATTTGCACACTGCTACGCCACGGCATCGACCTGCCTAGCCGGGCGAGCTCCGGGCGAACGCGATTATTGTCCTATCTATGCACACGCGCCCCGCGAAGAAATACTTATAAAATAAACTACTATACTGCACGTTCAGTCATCGCAAAGTTGCGATAATGCTGAGTTGTGTATTGATCTGCTAAACTTGAATTTGCCGCCCGGGGCACGGGCCCCGGCTCGCCCCCCCCTAGATCTGATTCACACTACAGACAAGTTGCCTAGGCGCTTGCCAATGAGGGTGAATTTCACTAATAAAACTGAACGTGATCAACACATATAAACTGCGTTCTATTTCTACTGCTAAGGAATATTGGCACTGATAGCTTTTGAATACGGTTCAGATGTCGCGTGCAGTTTCATTGGTGAAATTCGCCTTAAGGGGGAAGCGTCAGATAACCCGCGAAATTCAAATTTTCTTACGTTTTTTGCATTTTGCAGGTCAGTGTCAGGTTTTATGTTGATTAAAATATGATTCGCGGTCGTAACAAATATGGCTTTACTCAATTATAATCATTACAATCAGCAATAGTGATTAAGAAGAAGATAAAGGTGTCGAATGTATGATTTCATGAAATCATGACATTTGACACCTTTGCTAGCTTATGGAGTTATGGAGTTGCAGTTGGAGTATACATTTAGCATCTAAAAGTATACGCACCGCTTTGGTGCACGATTTTTCGATGCTTATTAGGTACACCTCCGTACCTTTAAAGTAAAATAGTGAGATTCGTTTTCATTCATATATTTGATATATTTCAACTTTACTAAATAAAAATAGTCTTTTAAATATTAGGTACAGACGCCAGCACATCAAGCTACTACAATCTGTCAAATTTATTTAATAGATTTTCAACTTTATCGCTGAAGTCTAAGGTTCAAAGTTGATTGGGAAAATTTGACAGTTTCGGGTAGCTTGATGTGCTGGCGTCTGTACACACTATGAGATCGTCTCCAAAGATTTAAATCGGTCGGCTTGCATGATATTATCTGAAATTCGCACTTGAGGCTTTATATAATTGTTATGTTAATAAAAACTACATTTGACACTTCCTTTACAAAATACAATTGACTATTAATTACAATCCAAAAGTAGAATAAAATTATTGTATAAATAGCAGCTAATGTAATAAAAGCCGAGCCAAAGTTAACGTGACCTGATTTGATTGCTTCTGCAGATATGATCATAGCTAATCCAAAGCTTCCGGCCATATATGCAAACAAATTCCACAAATATAAGACAATCAATTGTCGTATGCGTAATGCAATAGCCACGCCTAAAATTATATGCGAGGCAAACACGAAAACACCCAGAATACCATAAATCCACTTAATTCCTGGACAATACCACCTAGGTAGACCATATTCATGCACTTTCTCCATTGCGAGTGGCGTAGCCAGGAGCATACATGCTATTGTGGGCAATATTCCAAGTGCTGCTATGATATATGAACCGATTCTTAAAGGGATGTAAAAGCAACAAGCTTCCACAACGGGGCATGGATATCCCGTTAAACTCTTTGCGCTGGTGTCCTTAGTAACGTAGGCAGGGTATGGTGCTTTCAGTGGTGATCTCTTAATTTTTTGACCCATATGTAAACAATTTCTAAATGCTCCTTTTGGTCTTGATACATCGATTCTTTCGAATATTGTATTTCTTTATTTTAATTTCTCTAATTCACTGTCAAGCATCCGAGTGCAATAGTCGAAAAAATCCTCAGGAAATCACGTTTGATTCACGTTATTTTTTATGATTCTAACCGACATTTTTTGACTAACGCTATCGTCATAGATAATACGCTGATTACGCTGCTATCGTGGATATTGGTGGTGTATAATTGGTTGTGGTCATAGACTTACTATGCGTTCGCACTGGCGAAACGTCAGCATCACAACAAAACATGTTGAAATCTCTAGTGCCTGTCAAACTTTGTATGGAAAATTGACAGGCACTAGAGATTCCAACATGTTTCGTTGTGAATGTTTCGCCAGTGCGAACGCACAGAAATGGTTTTGTCAAACTATGTATCATGGAGATTTGACATTATTTTTGTCTCTGTTTTGTTGATACTTGGGGCTAAGATCTTGTATCATCCGACCAATTAAATGGAAGCTTTACTATTTCAGGGCTAGCCTCTACACACCTCGCACCTAAATAGTATGTCTCGCCAACTATAAAAAACTCACTTTAGGTTCGTATTACAGAACGTTTCTCCAGTCTAATCTTCAATTCGTTGTTCTTGACACTTCTTGAGCATAGCACATCACATGTGTGAGTACTTTTTACCTACTATAAAGCTAGATACCATTTACTGGTTCAGTCTAATCTTCAATTAGTTGTTCTTGAGCATAGCACATCACATGTGTGAGGACTTTTTACCTACTATAAAGCTAGATGCCATTTACTGGTTTGCGGCTGAGAGTGTGTCATGCTCACTCTAATGTGGCTGGCTGATTTAATTCCCTCCAAAATGGTTGGCCATGGGGCTCATGACCCCTGGGCTACGTTTAGGTCAACCACTGGTATTTTTTCTAATCTCATTGATAAATTTAATCAAATAAATACTTTGTGTGATGTTGCCACGTAGGATGTTTGCCATTGCCACACATGTGAACGACATGCAAAATAAGACTATGTGCTGTTATTATAATTATGATGATTGACCGTGGAGTTTTCTGCCGGCTCTTTTCCATAGAAAACGACCAAGTGAAGCGATTCCTAGCTTCTGACGTTTCATCGGATTTCCTAGCTTCTGATAAGTGTCCATGTAGGTTTATCTGAAGCTAGCAACTAGACGTAGAAATTAAATACCCCAGAATAGTGTCAAGACAAACCGCCCCGGCCCCGGTCCTGGCGGCCCCCTAAATCTTAAGAAGTACTTTTTAATGATATCCCAAGCACGGTCAACATAAATATTCAGTAAGAAGCAGTTTAGAGTTGGAGGATGAGGATGAAAATTTTTCGAGCTCGCTCCGCTCGCTACAATCTACATTCTCAAACTTTCTGCATAAGTCGACAAAGGAACTCGAAAAAAAACTTTATCTCCTATACAAGCCGGTGTGCTAAAATTTTCGAGCTCGCTACCTCGCTACCTTCTATGTTTTTCTAACTCAAACTTTTCTGCATAAGTCGACAAAGCAACTCCTATTTCCGTAAGAATGTTTAATAGAAACCTAACCGAGAATTCCGAGACGAGGTGCAAAAAAATTCGAGCTCGCCTTGCTCGCGCTCCCCTACATTTTTGTTTTCGTATCCTATTGATGAAGAGACGAAAATGCAAAAATGCGAACGTGTCCTGACTGACCCCGACTATGTGACCCCCCCCTGACTCGAAGGCTGGATCCGCCCTTGGTTGAATGGTGCTAATCCATGCGTCAGGTTCGTGAACGGGGGCCGCCGCGTCATCAGTAGGGACTGGTCATCTCTTAGCTACCACGGCTTACTTTTTGAATTGTTTTTCAAATCTTTTTATTAAATACGGACGCTTTTAACGTTCTGTATCGTTCTCATATGTACACACGGCTACACATCAAGCTATACGTTTACAGTATAAACTAACCTCGCATTGCACGGAAATCCTATATAATGCAAGATCAACATAAACTGGTTTTGTATTGCTTGATGTGTAGCCGTGTTTACAATTTCAACATGAACGATGTAACCAATACTTTGTAACCATAATTTTGATTTAGAGTGCCCGTGTTGTTTCTTGCCCGTACTTCTCCATAGGTACCTAGATGGTTTGGAATAGGCAACTAGCTTCATCTTATTTGAAATAAATGTTTTGAGTTTGGGTATGAGTTTTGAGTTGAGTTTGTTCTTATTAGGTAAATAATAAATAATAATCTAAACTCAGCTGAATTGAGACTCAAATCGAGCATCAATGTGGTTGCCCAGCCCTCGACTTAGGCATGAATGGAAATCTCCGTTATGTCCTAATTATAAGTCATTATAATTCATTCATCATAGAAGAATTAAATATTTCACCCACAGCTAAATCTGTGATTTCACCATATCTTGTGAAAACTTGTACCTCTTTTTAAAGTTTTCCTGTGTTCTTATCTCCCTCTTTGTGTCTCTCTAATTGTGAACCTAAAGTTAAATTTCTATCTATTTGAACCATAGTTGCATAAATTATTGTAATAATCTACTCCCCTTAAAGGTTTTTTTTATATACCTACAATATTTTAAAAACCGGGCATGTGATCCAGAGCAAAAAACACGTGTCTTTAATCATTAGCTTTACTACATTTTTATTATTTGTAGTGGCAATAGAAATACACAATCTGTAAAAATTTCAACTGTCTACCTATATTACGGTTCATGACAGCGCACTGACAGACAGACGCATAGAAGGGGCTTAGTAATAGGGTTCCGTTTGGTACCCTTCGGTACGGAACCCTAAAAACACGAAAACGCATATAAACTTGAAAAGAACAATTGATTACAGATCCAATCACTGTTGAGATCGATTCACGAACTGAGTAACGATCTAGATTAAAGCCAAACTCAGCTAAACTGAAATCAATAAATCTACATATAGTGCTACTGGGTATAAGGATATAATCAAGGAACTTTTGGCACCTGTACCCTTGCGTAACTTATTTTTGTAAACGAATATGACAAATTTGTTTCATTTTGACAGTTCAACAACATTCATTGCGTTAATTACGTTGTTCAGCTGACAGTTTTCTTCCAACTTATGAAGCAATGGATTAGCAATCAGTTTCAAATCGAAACAAATTGTGGTTGATTGTATATTACGTAATTAGGGTACTGAATGAAATTGACACCGGGCGTTTTTGATAACTTGTAGCAGCGATAATGTCAATAATCAACGAGTAAAATGGACGGACAGGCTAGTAGTGGTTTAAGGGTCAGGTGGACAAGATGAGATTAAATAAAAACTAGATTCTGCCCGCGACTTCGCGCGATTCGTGTCTATATACTTTGGAATTTATAGCCTATAGCACTCAGGAATAATGTATTTTTTCACCTGTGTTTTTTTTTTTTTTTAATTAGATTATTAGTTCCGCAGATTACCCCACATACAAACCTACAAACAAACAAACACCTCTTTATAATGGTGCCATAGTCGATTAATTCTTGCTACGCCAATACACATCACTATTTCGAACTGACACTTCCATGACATGAAAATCCGTGACGTCATATTATTGATCATGGCGTTGTGTCGTCACGTCAGCCACTATATGTTTTAGCTTATTTTATATATTATTATTCCAGGCACAATATGTATTGAAGTTATAATTAAGCGAAAAAGTATTAAACATTCCTTTTACGTATATTCTGTGACTTAGATATAAGATTCAGCGATGGTAAGTAACCTCTTACGACGAAAGTTTTCCTCTCTTTATATTTTAGAAATTAATCCAATCTTTAAAGGCGTGCCCACCTAAAAGCAGTGTAATGTTATTTATTTTCATTATGTGATGTAGAAGTACGTTCATTTTCCTTTATCTCCTAAAAGTATTGGGATTCAAAATCGTCTTTTTTTTCAGATGCAATTTATGTTATTATTCAGCCGGCAAGGCAAACTGAGACTGCAGAAATGGTACGTGGCTCATCCGGATAAGCTGAAGAAGAAGATTACTCGAGAGCTGATCACTACAGTGCTAGCCAGGAAGCCCAAGATGTGTTCATTCTTAGAATGGAAAGATGTCAAAATTGTATACAAAAGGTTGGTGATCCCTGATCCAAAAATATTATTCTATTATTGTTGTATGCACAAGGTACACACTAAAACACAAGCACACAAAAGGGACAAGTATTAAATAGTCCATTTACTTTTTAAATTTCTAAAGTTACATTTCAAAATGTATTCATTTTTTTTAGAATTTCTAAGTCATATTAGTCATGGTCATGTCTGATAAATATGTTGGTGAATTAGCACTGTTCACCAATATGTGTTTACATTGTTCCCATCGTGATCCTGTGTTCTGATCATTTAGTATTAGTACAACAGGACCAGTACCCTAATTGCGTAATACAACACTACCACAATCTGTTTCAAATCGAAACAGATTGCTAATCCATTGCTTCATTAGTTGAAAAAAAAAATGCCCAACAACGTAAATCACGCAATTAATGTTGTTGAACTGTCAAAATGAAACAAATTAGGCAAAATTATTTACGAAAATAAGTTACACAATTAGGGTACAGGTTTATTTAATTATTAAGAAACTATGAATGATGTCTTATAATTATTGTGAATGTGAAGACTATGTGGGTCATTGTTTCTTTTTTTTTCTAAGTTAGTTTTAATCATGGTCTGGCAGTTTGAGTGATTTATGCAGCCAACCCAAATATCCTTTCTTTTTCTTTTGTTTATCGAATCATTGAGCTCCTTAAGTTCTGAGTGGAGCTGCATGATTACTGACAAATGCATGCACTGACTGGACAGGTCCACTCAAATTGTGTGGTTCTTTTCTCAAAAGACCATTTCAGACACCAATCTACATGGTCTTCACATGATCTGACCAAGATTATGTTTGGACTTTAAAAGAGACTGTGATGTCTGAGTTTGTTTCTACCTTTCTTCTCAGACTAGTCAGATAGGAAACGCTGACCTCATCTAGTTTTTAAAATATTATTGACGTGTAAAAGTGTTTGTACAAACCTACTTACAGAAAAATAGTCATTTCATCATTTAAATCAAAACAAAAGCTCTATTTAGAACCAATAAAAACTTATTTTTAAAGATAGATTACAACTGTGCAAGTTACAAGCATAATAAGCATATATAAGAAACACAAAATATAAATAATTTATATTTTAAAACTGGACTGCTAGCTGGGAAATGACAAACTTCCAGACCAACTTTTATCCCCTATGTAGCCCTTTATATTTCGATAATATCAAATATTTTATTTCACATAAATCTACATGGGCACTTATGAAATGTCAGAAGCTGGGTACACAGTTCCAATTGGTTGTTTTCTATGGAGAAGAGCCGGCAAGAAACTCCACGGTTACTCTTTTAAATATAATTGGCTTTTACAATGTTTTCAAATTAGTGTTAATAGGTATGGGAAGATAGTGTAGGCTTTTCAACATGTATCAGATACTTAATAAAATAGAGAATGATCAACGAATCGTCCAGTCTACAAGGCCTACAACATTCTCACATTCACAAAAAATTTAAGAGAAAAATAAAAACCAAAGGACACCAAATGTCATGATTGCCATTACAACTGTAACAAAATTGATAAATATATTTACAAAATTCTTGAGGAAAATTTCGTGCTTCTAGTAGACCCAGATGTTCAGGCTGTGCATTGTCTACATTCACTATGAATTTAATATTTAAGTGGATAAATAATAAAAGTCAAATTACCCCTCTGTCAACAGATATGCCTCACTATATTTCTGTTGTGCAATGGAGCAGGAGGACAATGAACTGCTGACCCTGGAGTTGATCCATCGCTATGTGGAATTGCTTGACAAATACTTTGGCAGTGTAAGTATTTATTTGCGTTATCCTGTAAATGTATTTGTTAATGCCCGAAAGTCTGACCACCAGTCTTACCAAAGGCTATTGTGTTACCCAGTAACTGGGTTGTGGAGGTCAGATTGGCAGTAGCTACATGTAAAATACTGGTATTTCAGCTGCATTCAGTTAGACTGGAAGCCGACCCTAAAACCCTCAAAATGTGCCTCTTGATTGCATGTTTTGTTGGAAGAGATTTTTTAGAAATAAGCAATAATTTAATTTTTTTCTTCAGATAAATACATACTCTTATCAAATCATTAAATAAATTAACTGTATCTGTTTTCAGGTATGTGAGCTGGATATCATTTTTAACTTCGAGAAGGCGTACTTTATCCTCGACGAGTTGGTGCTCGGTGGTGAGCTGCAAGAGACCAGCAAGAAGAACGTCCTGAAGGCCATCGCTGCACAGGACTTGCTCCAAGAGGTCAGTAGCCAAGATAACGAGCTTGTCTAATTAACTAGGTGATGCAGATAATAATAATAATAATACACAATGAGTTTTCAGTGGCTTTACTAACTGTGCTTACTTTTACGAGATTGTGATATCAAATAAAACAATTTCTGGCACAGTTAAATTGTTGTTCGAACATCGAAAATAAATCGAATCTAGATTCTATTCTATTTATAGTGATCAGTAACGATAAGTTTTGCACAATTGGTGAATCACAATAAACGTAGTAATTTTAGAAAGAGGTCTTAATAGGCAGGGCCGTATTCAGGACGACATGTAGGTGCAAAAATAGCAAGTGCTATAGTTGTGTTATTTTATCTTAGGAGGTTGTTAAGTTATCCAATCATTTTTAGAATTATGCCTTTATAAAAGTGTGTTGTGGTCAAGTTGAGCCTTTACTCTGATTCCTCTATTCTTTATTCAATAAGTAACAGTAATTAATATGTAGTTCCTAAAACATCCAACAATGTTTTTGCATAGTGGATATCAGCAATCAGTGATTCATTTTGTTCCTTTAAGATTGTTAATGTATTGTTATTATCAGGGAAAATGTGGATAGTTTATTTATTATAATGGGTATATTAAGGTACTATTATTTAGCTTCTCCTAACACACGAATCATAGACAAATATTTCATTTTTACTCATAAAAGATAACTGCCATAAAACAATGAATCATATCTAGTCACAACTCATCTAGTAGTTTTTATAGATATAAATATTGAATAAAAATATATTAATAAAATATAGGTACTTATATAAAGTGGACCAGTTAATAGGACAGTGGCCTCAGTAGTGCCTTTTGATTATGTATTAGATATTATTACACTAATGTACGCGAGTAGGAGCACTGCCTTTTAGATTAACTTCAAAGAAACACTAATGTCTAACACATATCAATTTCTTCAACGACAGTGTAGTAACACAATTATATTTAACTGGAAACATATTTATTTCATGTTGCATGAGACAGAAAATTATTTGATTAGAAATAATGCAGATACTTGGCACTTCTGGAGAAGATTGTTTATGTTATATCTATCAATGAACATGAGACAAATCCGTTTTCAGATTTTACTCTACATATCACAAAATGATATTATAATCTACTTGTAAATGTACAGTAAAAACAAAAACAAATTAATACGCTATAAGGGACTAAATCAATAACTATTATTATAAAAAGCTATATTAGTGCCTAAATATGCAAATATATTATAATAAAAATTTAATGTCAATTTAAATTGTATTTAAATGTTTACTAACATAGTTACCGTAAATGATATTATACAAAAAAATACTTACTCTTTATTTAACTAATAACAGCTAGAAAATAAAAATGCACTTGTACATACACAAACAGTGATTAACCACATTCATAAAATACCGCGTTATTTAGCTAATGGATTAGTAAAAACTGTGGAGTAGTCGGCGATTGAAGACAAACTTTGCTCAATTATTAAATCAAAACAGAATTTACTATTACTTCCTGTGTATAAATCACTGTGTTGTATCAGTCTAATAGTTAGTGCTCGTATACACGAGCGGCACGTTGCCGACGGCAGAGGCAACTGCAGCCGTCAACACTAGTCGACGTCAGCTGTACATGCGTCAGCGTCAGCTGTAGAAGCGTCGACGGCTGCCGTCGACAGAGGCAACTGTAGTTGCCTGTGCCGTTGGCAACGTGCCGCTCCTGGATATGAGCACTTAGCTAACGCAATTTCACCGACGTGAGGGATATCGGTGTCTATAGACGACACTGAGAACCAATCATTTATGCACCCAATTTCCTAAATACTTTTAGCACTGAACGAATATCGTTCTATTTTTGTTATTTTCAGTTTGAAATAGGCAGAACAATGTTTTAAATAAACATCTTTAACGCTAAATGTATTTAGTGACTTATGGTGCAACTGGGCCTATAGAGGATAAAGAAATTCATATTTAATTTTAAATATTTCTTGCTCAATTTTATTAGATACTAGCTGCGCCCCGCGGTTTCACCCGCTTAAGTCTCGATCCCGTGGGAATATAGGGATAAAAAGTATCCTATGTCCTAATTCAGGTCATGGTCTACCCATGTGCCAAATTTCATCCAAATCTGTTCAGCCGTTTTAGCGTGAAAGCGTAACAAACAAACTCACTTTCGCATTTATAATATTTGTTAGGATTACATACTAAGTAGTCTACTAACTCTTCATACGCCGGCTGTGTCCTCACTCTCTGCTTATACAGTCTCCTTTATCTTCCACTGCACTCTGCTAATTTTCTCCTTTGTTTTGGTGTGATATGCATGCATTGGTGGCGGTCAGGACCTGAACGACGGATTGTTACACTGATATGTAGCACAACCTTGGACAATCACGAATTAAATAAGCTATTCAACTATCTGTGTGTTTAGTGCTTTTATTGCATGCGCTTCTCTTTGTTCTATATTTATCCAAGCATATTTTATTTGATCAGTACAGTATGTAGTCAACATTTACTTGAAGTAATTCTTTCTTTGCTACTCTCGCATGGCTAGTAAGCCGACGTAGCTCCATTTTTACTAGCTATCACACACTCAGTATATAATACATACAGAAAATCTCAGAAGAATCATAAATAAATCTCGAATTTAGATCTTTCATGCGTTATTAAGTACTTTTTGTTATTAGGTAAACAAGGCGTCATTATAGTTAGTTATAAATAGTTTATCTGTATATCGTTGCTTCATATATGTGTAGTTAAATTTTACGATTATTACATTGTATCGGGACACTGCTTTACTGTGCTTTTTATAAACATGGTATGTTTGTCAAGATGGAATATTCAACATGATGAGAGTAAACGAATCTATTGCTCAAACACTTCATTTAGAAGTCATTCATTATTGTAGTCATTAGCAACATTATAAAATCAGGGTAATCCTATAGTATTCTATATGATTGTATACTTCACTATGTAAAACAGTGTCCTTTTTGGTTATGGTCTGGCTGTTCATGCATTTAATGTAATGGGTTGTCGAAATACATTATATAAACAAATTAATCTGTTTTCTTGCATGTACCAAGTTCCTGTCCCAAGCATCCGTTGCACGAGTTAAATATTCATTCGTTCTCCAAATACTCTCTATAAGTACAAAAGTTATAAAGTTTCAATCGGGCTAAACAATAAAGGAAGTTGGTACCAAGAATTATGAAGGTCCAATTTTTTTTATGTTATTTCTCGTGACAACCTAATAATGTCTTCTTTGTATATTTTTAATAACTCGTCCGGCGGATCTCCCGTGTGTCCGGTGTGGTGTCGTGAAGGTGCAATTAAACAATTTTTCTAACGCTTTTCCTTGGCGTGAACTAGTGTTATAACAAGAATATTAACAGCATGCTAACTTTCTCGTTTTTAATATAATATTTTTTTTTATTCATTTTTTTACATATTTAATACATTTTTAAATATTTTTATAAAAATCATTAAAAAAAACATTTAAAAATAATATTTTTTTATTATTAACATTCGTATAACAATTCAATTTGATGAGATAATAAATAAAGACCATTTTCCGTGATAACAAAATAATATTTTGCAAACGATACAATACGAAAAATCTTAGCAAATAAAATGCACCACAATAAAGCAAAGTCCGTCCCTGTACACTACATTCTACTCTACTTACAACTCTTGAATTACATTGATGGAAAAAATATTAGGTAGATGAAGTGTAGTAGGTATTCTAATTCTAACAAAAACCTACTCTCAATTGATTTTTAGCTCGAACAATAAAAAGACAAAGAAATAAATATCAGAATGATTGCATGGTAAGGTTGAACACCAAGTAATTAATGAAGCGTCTAGCTTAGCTGCATGCTCACGGCGTGAATTGTGTTAGGACGAGACCGTGGACGCGGCGCTACGGGAAGTGGGGCTTCTCTAGCGGACTCCGGACTCCGGGAGCGGCCTGCACTGCACGCCCACTACTTGCGATACAAGAACAGTGCACCGCGGTTCACAAGGGACGTTCTTTAACTATTCAATCGCCCACTCCTAGACGATGTCTTGATTCAACAACTTTGCCATATATTTTTAATATCATATTTCTACATAATCATTTTAGAATTTGTATAGACTGTCATTAAATTATTATCAGTCATTTTTTAATATAGAAATTAAAAACATTGATGTAGATTTTTTACTAAAAACATTGGCGACTGATACTAGAGATTGGTTTTATATTATCATACAATTTGCATTCTAAAATATGTAGGTAAGTATTTTGTATAAGGAATTGTTTCTCCAGGCCAAAGCGGACCAAGAAAAAATAATTATTGTTTTAAACTCTTGATCGAATGTATTTTAAATGAGTGAAACTACCAATTTGGAAGGTTCCCATAATTATTTAATTACCTAATTAATTGTTCATTAGAATTTATTTGTCTTTAGTTTACACTTTGAAGTTTGTCTATTTTATTTGTTTGTTCTGTTAAACTATTATAATTTTATGTGATTTGTTGAAAACGAATTTATATTTAAATTAGATTGAATTTATTATTTGCATAAGTTATTTTAAAAGAATTTATTAATTATAGTATGTTGACATGACCTAACAAATATGGCTATTTAGGTATTATGAGGCAAAACTTAAAACGCTATAACAGTGACGTGGCGGTTATAGTTTTATAAGTTTTCCTATTCTAAACAAAGTAGACGATAGTTATGACTGCACAAACTTGAGTTATAAATAAAAATTAGATTATGAAATTACTGCCAATCCTTCGAAATTGTTATATAAATTATTAACTCGTCTACAGTTATTTCTACATTTCTTGTATTTGGTTCAGTTCATATAATTTTGTTTCCTTATGGAAATTATTTTTCTTATACTATCGGACATTTATCTTAGATTAAAATTTTTGTGACGCAGACTTTAATAACATAATCAAGGAGTTTTGTGCAATAAAGTGTAATAATCTCTTAAGATAATCTATTTCCTTTCATGATACATATTATGTCTATGTGATAAAATAACATATTTAAAATAAAATATATTTTACATGTTATGAAACTTTTACTTTTATTAATGAGGTACCTTTTCTATAAAAGTATTTAACTATTTTTCAACAATTTGGTCTTAGTAATAACAGCAATTCAACATGAAACAATTCAAATAATCGTAAAGATCTAAATCAAAGTGTAGTAGATATCCGAAAAGCGATTGCTCGGTCTAACGCGGCCACGAGCGACTCTGGCTCAGTGATACCCCTTGTTGCAGGAGGAGACACCGCAAGGCTTCTTCGAGGACCACGGCCTCGGCTAACTAGCTGCGCCCGCGCACCGCACCGCCGCACCGCAACAACATACGTAGCGACAACGTAGAACATTGTAACGTCATGTTTGATATTAGAACACTTTAAACCCGTTTGGATATAGTCGATATCTAAAGTTGCGTTGCATATGAATATAAATATGTAAAATATAATTACAGATTTTTATCCAAAGGCTAAAAGTATACCCACGTGTTGTTTATTAAAAATTAAATACCTATTGTACTCAGTCGAGTCATGCAGATTCATTACAATTAATTGTTCTGTGGTTTTAATTTTGCATATTATATTCATTTTAGAGCTTATTCTTAATAAGTAGGCATTTAATTACAAAGCATTTCTGCACCTGGAGGTTGTTTATGCATAATTAACTTGTAACCGTGGCAACTACATAAATGTACTTAATTTAATTTTAGTTATATTATTACGAGGCACCGCTTTTAGTTATCATGTACATATGATGGTACATAACGTTAGTATTATGAATCTAGTTTTGCCACTGAATGTATGTAATAGTGGTGGAACAATTTAATAATAGTTTGTGCCAAAAGAAGCAAACATACTTATATTTTCATACATTTTCGCATATGATTGTTATTCATAATCATAATATAAGAGTAGATCAAAGTATGTAAACCTCTATGATCAATATCACAGTATACCCAATATTTTTCGCAATACTGGCCGCCCTCCAGTTTATAAAGTTGTTGTTGTAATACTATTGCATAGGCTACTGTTTTAAGGATTTTTAAAACAAAACCATGTATTTTTTAAGTATCTTTGGAGCTACTTATCAGGATTTATGCAATTGGGCAACGGTACCTATCAAATTTTATGAACTCCTTTTAATATCTTGGTGTTGATAGTATTACCGATTGCGGTGTTCAGAAGACTGTTCGAATCCACATCACTTGTATACATTTCTACATTTTGTAAACTTTACAGTATTTATTGCGCTATGTAAAAGATAAATATTTGTGTAAATTCCGTAGTCTTACGTCAGACTCTAATCTCATATCACACTTTTCATATCTTCAAATATCAAGAGGCCTAAGAATCAAACAAGTAACATTCTCTTTGGAATATATTGCCGTATTAAAGTTATATTTAGGAATCAAACTTCGTTTTATTTTAATATAAAATCTTTTATTATAATACGATTTAAAACTCGCTACACGATACAAAATATTTCCATTACAATATGCCGTATAAAAGCGATAAATAATTCAAAATTGAAGACATACTGACAGTCTTGATAAATAGAAATTCATTAAATGATTTCACTTAATAATTAAATGCGCCATAACAATGTGAGTACAGCTTGTATACCGTCATGTGGCTCGATAGCTTACTCTAAGGACAGACACGGTGATATTATTAGCGCGGCCGTGCGATACCGGCACATACGTCTTGGCTGTTTCACGACCTCATTTCATATCGCAAATTGAGGACATTGCGATATTGCACGCCGCTGAAATATGCAACGGACGCTAATAATAACACCCCGTCTGCAACTTACACGTACGAAATATAATATTATTAAAAATAGGTATATGAAGATTTAATTGTCAGACTCAGTTTCTGTCGACTTTGACTCTGGTGTCGCCTTGACCTGATTGGCGGTGGTAGGCGCGGAGTCCTGGGTGTTCTTGGGGGGTGCGGGGGCGGGGGGCGCAGGCTCCGCTGTTTGGGGCTTCTCTTTCTCCTGCTGCTCCATCTCCCTCTGTTGTTGCTGACTGGTGACGTTGGCGAGGTGCAGCGCGGCCAGCAACGCCGTGAGGTAGCGACGCACGTCCAGTTCCACACCTGCAATATAATAATAATTTGAGGTAGTCTGTTACGATAACGCAGGTAGTTTGCCACCGGTGACGCAGGTAATAAGATTGACGTGCAATATAATATTATACGAGTCGCAAACTCAAGGTCGAGGAAGGTTAACGTTTGAAAGTAATATTGATTTACGTTTAAATAAAAGGTTACTTGTTATCGAATAACGTAAATGTCAGTATTAGAATCTTTATCTAATGTATTGTTAAATAGAATCCAATGGGTTTTGATAACTGCCTACGCATACGAATATAGTTTTATGTTTCACTGATTAATAACAACAGTATTGAAGCGATTATAAAAATGCTAGGCCTCATTCGTTTCTAACAGGATAATTTAATATTATTTTATTCCTAGGGAACAGGAAAACTATCATTGCTGAAGCCATCCAATCCAATGCTGGACACTGGATGAATGGAGATAGGCCATTCGCACCACAATTTAAAGTCCTCTTTTCCAATTGGACCCTGTTAAGCAGAATAGATCCAACTAACAAATTGTTAGTTTTGAGTAAATGCGATTTGAAGTTTAGAAGTGTAAACAAAAATATCAGGCCAAGTTATAATCACCTGGTAGTTTTTGTTAGGGCAATGTCATCAGACCGCTAGGATCTTTTGTGCAAATATAAAACTCGATGTGTAGATTCTCGTCGTGTACGTAACTCAATTTCATAAAAAATGTTGGTTGGATCTATTCTGCTTAACAGGGTCCAATTCAAACAAATAATTTCATCAAAAAATAATGGTCATTCACATGGAAATATTACCCCCTGATGACTCCATTGTTGGGATAAAATTGGTAATGGAATCCCACATTCCTAATTTCAATTTTATAAGAAGAAAGTTTTTCTGAAGAAATATTTTGAAATACGACTACAACGCTACAAGGTTCTTGTGGCGCGTGGTCATAAACGGAACTAACGCTGCCATCTTATTTTTAACCGACTTCAAAAAAAAGGAGGAGGTTCTCAATTCGTCGGGATATTTTTTTTTTTAATGTATGTTCCCCGATTACTCGAAGTAGGCTGGACCGATTTGAAAAATTCTTTTTTTGTTTGAAAGGGTATACTTTCAAGTTGGTCCCATTGTCATTTGGTCACGATCTGATGATGGGATCTTGGAGAAATCGAGGGAACTCTTCAAATATTAAAAGCACATCTATAGCGATTTGGGTATTTTTGATGAACAGTTGACATAAGGCTATTGTAACTTAGATAAATTACAAACCAAGCCACTAAAAAGTGAAAAAAAAAAACTTTTTTACAAAAAACACAACAGACTTCCAAACTACAAAGTGAAAAATAACTTAATTTCAGAAGTCGGTGTCTTTGGATCAGATCATTATTTTTGTTTTTTGACACCGACTTCCGAAATTAAGTTATTTTTCACTTTGTAGTTTGGAAGTCTGTTGTGTTTTTTGTAAAAAAGTTTTTTTTATTACAATTTATGATGCACAAATGTTTACCAACAGCGCACTCCTGTCAATGTCATTCAAGCGCCAGAAGATTCTTGTAGCACTATGAGGATAGATGATAATTACCTGAGTTTCTAAGCTCATTCACTTTGTAGGCGAGATTGGCCCACACGCGACGCGCGGCCACGGCGCTCAGGCGGCCCACAGTCTGCACCGTGTGCATCGCAGGGTCGTTGGACACCGCTTCAATTTCCTCTACAATTAACAAACCATTACATTCGTACAAATTGTCAACTTTCAGCTAACTACAAGTTGACATGCACTTAGAGCTAGGTTAGTTTTGGTGTTAGGCTGCCCTAGAATGGAGTTCCAGAATGTAAGGCAAGAGTGCCATTCTTGAAAGCGTCATTTCTAAATAACGTGCGATTTTATTTGGTTATTCTCATAATTTATACTGCTATAATTTATCGGCGTATTTTCACTGTATCGATGTGTGCTTAAATAATTATAAAGCAGAAGCCTGCTTAAAAAATTCATGTCAATCAAGCAAAGAAATGTGCACTGGACGTTCATAATCTCTGCCTACCCCCATACATTAGCATACCGATATTTCGAGATATTAATTAAGCTAAGTACAATGTCCACAAAATATACTTAACTTCTTTATCCTGTTACTTATCTCTAGATTAGAATAAGATTATCTTTAAAAGCATTGTACAATAATCTTCAAGTACAATCATTCTAGAGTTTTATAATATATATAGTGTGGTCACTGAATCTTTACTGCTTAGGATATGACTCATTCATGAGATTATTTTTGCAACATGAAACATGTATGTTGTCAGAAATCAGAGAAATATATTTTACGTCAGATTTGTCACCAGCAGTTCTTACGTTTGTAAATTTGGGTGAAATTACCAGTTTCTCTATTTAATAAAAAAATTATACTAAGGTTAATAGTCATCAGCGTAATGTAGTATGTAATGACGTAATGTTAGTTAAATATACTAGTTTCTTAGTAATAGTCTAATGCGCTGATTCACAAAAACCTGTCGCAAATCTTGTAAACACTACCATTGTTTTCATGCAAAATGAAGACTAATTTTAAATATTAAGAAGAAACTCACTCCTTGGTTCCTCCTGAACGCCAACGGCGGGTAGGTAGTGGTCAAGCAGCTGCATCGCGTACATGGAACCGATATCGACGCTGTTGACCGCCTTCTTGCCGTATGCTGTCGAGAGCAACGCGTTGGCCTTGGCCCAGGAGAGTTCCTTGAGAGAGCTGACGCGCTGTTCTGCAGCTACTCGCGCTGTGTAGACCTGGGGATGAAGTAAGAACTTGTTATATGGAACAAGAAAAAGAGGCTTTTAGAGCTTTGGACATCCATGGCTGCCAATGGTTGGCCAAATACCAATGTAAACTAATCATAGGCTTTTAATTTTGTTACTCGCTATACGTAAGGGGGTGATTTTACCGGTCCGTACCATTCGAGACACGAGAAAATCCAGAAAAGATTGCAGATGACGCAATCATTAGCCTTAATAAGCTCTAATTGCTCGTTATTTGGACAACCGCATGCATTATTGGCTGCATCTCAACGCTCATTGATAGACGGGGCCTTTGTTTAAGTTTGAATAAGGTCATTGATTTTATAAGCGTTATTTTTATAAAAGAACGCAATTTACAAAGCTATATTTAGACTCTGGCCCCACATATTACGCATTACTTGCTGTTCTCAGATGTCACGTTCATAGTAACTACACATTATTAAATTGATATCATTATTAAAAACAGTCGGATTAAGATTATGTCGAATGTAATTATTTTGATAATTGCATGCAGCTGATGCATTAACGTTTTAAATTGATTACATCAATCACGCAATGATTGGCTAAAGTCTAATTAAATAAATAGTGAACTATCTAAATCCCAATTCTTGTACCTAATACGGACTTTAGCAGGTACCCCAGTTAACCTTGAATAACTATTAACATTGAGTGTGACCTATACAAGTCATGTTATCCGTAAATAAGGCATCTATCTACAGCGTATAGCTATAGATTAACGACGCTGATAGTTATATAAACATGAATAAAGCTACTTCACGTAAATATTATGAATTTTCATGACGCTTTTGTGAAAATAACAGCGTATTTATAGCGACTGCTGATATAAATGTTGACTCAGAAGAATGGTCAAGAAAAGGTGCAGCAGCTACTTTCTAATTAATTAATACCATCTTATGCTGTACCTACGAGAATAGTGCTGGTATGTAGGTATGTGGAACACAGCATGCTTAAAGCCTCGTGCAGACTGGCGCGGCGCGACACCGGTAATATTCTACCGTGAAGTCTTCGATCAACAATACTTGGTATTGTTGATCGAAGCGTAAAGTTATCTTAGATTTTTTTTGTTAAAGTCAGGTCGCGTCAGTCTGCACGAGGCTTCAATCCACAACTACGGTGGTCCAAGACTGTCTTGTCTAGTCTTGCTTATTGCTCACTGTTACAAAAGTAGGGTTTTGTTTATTATGCTTGGTAACCAGGCCACATACTGACGCCAGCTAAACGTAGCAAGGTCCTTCCATTCCGGTTCATTGTCCACCGCATGATTGTCTTGTTACAGCGGCTTATCTTATCTGTGCAATGCGGCTCTTATCGCGGTAGCCATAAAAATAATACCGGTCCGGCTGGTCACTACCAATTGTATGTAAACGCGTTTTTATTTTACTTATAGGTGGTAAACTGGACAGGTGCCGAGAGTATGACAATGACTTTAAGGCTGTAAGATCTTCCCTTGTAAACCGTGTATTTTCTTGCAAATAAACAATTTGAATTTGAATTTATGATGTTATGTACATTTTATTGCAATTTTTTAGCTACACTGAGCGTGGGATCTTGTAGTCCTTTTTTGGGTTGACCATTGACCCCGGTTCCTATTCTCAAATCATAGAGGTGACCTTCCCTTAGAAGTTTTCATTCGAGATTTAGGCATATTCAAGTAGAAACAGAGAAGGTGAAAAGGTTCCAATTCTTACGAAGATTACTGTCAAGATCAGCCTTCCAATCGTAAACCTAAGACGTTGTTATCTCTGGTCACACGGCGTCGAACTCACAACAACGTGATGAGGTTAGAGTAGATAGCGCCAGTGCGTTACACAGGAATGTAGGTACTGGAGTTACATCACTAACCGCAGTACTAATAACTAACGGTGCACCTGTCGTGTCTAGAAAAAACTGACGTTTTAAGTTCAATGATCAATCCGGGGATTTGTAAATTTCCAGACATTGTGGCGATGCTTGTTAGAGGACCAAGTCCAGTAGTGAACGAGTTACGGCTAAGTTGTTTAAGCTTAGCTGTTTAATAATAATGTTCTTAGCAATCTCTCAACTGCTAGTTTTGATTCACAAGACCCCAATATAAGTTACGGTACATTATTTTCTATAGTATGTCATGAATTCAATAAAGTGTGTCCTGTAAAAAAAGTAACAATCAATACTAAACCAAAATTTAGCTAATGGGTCACTGATGGCATAAGAAAAAGCAGAGATATTTTGTACAATTTGTACAACGAGAAGTCATTGACCTCTGATCAAGCCCTTCATAATTACGTTAGAAACTATTCTAAGATATTTAAACGAGTCTGCGCCCAAGCTAAATCAAAATTAATAAGTAACAAAATTAGTATTTCTAACAATAAACAAATTCAAAAATTTCTTGGCAAGAATAACAATTTGTAATGTTATTGTGGGTATGCAGTTTCGAAGCAGAAACCCGTGATGAATCTTTGAAGCCGATAATAACATCATATTTATGAAACAACGTTAACGAGGCAAAAGGAGTATGTAAGGATCGTAGCAGGTGGCGTTCTGTAGTTTCTGCCTTCCCTCAAGGGAAGAAGGCGTGAGGTTATATGTGAAACAACCGCAATCGATCGATACAAAAACTACCGGTTGCATGATTGAGTACCTATATGACCACATACGGCGTAGTTAAAGTCGGGTCCCGAACCGGTCCGAGCGCTTCTGACCAACGGAAATGGCACTGCATACTCTGATGCACCATGTTTTATAAACACAAACAGCTCACCAGTGACGATCCGTTATGAAATGTAATAACATTGCATTGTGTGCGACATGATGGTGGACAGACAGTGATAGTGCCACATCCTGCCAGTAACAAGCCTGCACTTTGAACTGCATGCTTATTGGACCACTTCCTGAAGTTTGATATAGCGAGAATATCCATGTCCGGGATGTTCTTTTATAAGTTTCAACTTTGAACACCAATTGTAAATTATCCTTTCAACTGTCATTAACGAGACACAATAGAATTTTAATTATTATCCGCCTCAATAAAGCATCTTAACAGATATGAGTTATTTAAGAAAGTGTTCTTTCTTAACAAAATATACATATATTCTTAACAAAATATAATCAAAAATAGTTTGATGACGAAACATACCTACAAAACAAAGTAAATTATGTTTTTCTTTTTGTTTAGTGCTGAAATTAATGCTCATGCTTACTCATTCTCGAATTTATTGCAAAATGAGTTAAGTCATGCATGATGTGACGCTAATTTTAAGATAAAAAGTTAGATAATCCAAAATGAGGGTAGGGTGGTTGTCAGTTGAATATTTAAAATCCTTGTTCCTCAATAAATACATAAAAAAACCGGCCAAGTGCGAGTCGTACTCGCCCATAAAGGGTTCCGTAGCAGCAAGTAACATTGAATGAAAGGTAAATTGCGGTTTACGATTTATGACGTATTAAAAAAAAACTAGTTGTTCGATCTCGTTCAAACCAATTTTCGGTGGAAGTTTACATGGTAATGTACATCATATATTTTTTTTAGTTTTATCATTCTCTTATTTTAGAAGTTACAGGGGGGGGGACACACATTTTACCACTTTGGAAGTGTCTCTCGCGCAAACTATTCAGTTTAGAAAAAAATGATATTAGAAACCTCAATATCATTTTTGAAGACCTATCCATAGATACCCCACACGTATGGGATTGATGAAAAAAAATTTTTTGAGTTTCAGTTCTAAGTATGGGGAACTCTAAAATTATTTGTTTTTTTTCTATTTTTATGTAAAAATCTTAATGCGGTTCACAGAATACATCTACTTACCAAGTTTCAACAGCGTAGCTCTTATAGTTTCGGAAAAAAGTGGCTGTGACATACGGACGGACAGACAGACAGACAGACAGACAGACAGACAGACAGACAGACAGACAGACAGACAGACAGACAGACAGATAGACAGACAGACAGACATGACGAATCTATAAGGGTTCCGTTTTTTGCCATTTGGCAACGGAACCCTAAAAAGAACCTACTTCTACCGCACGTCTATCTACCGTAACTCTTCGAAAACATTACCCTTTTTCTTGGATAGTCGGATTAAAACTTAAAATAGGCACTGCGACCTAAAACAAAAACATAATGAAGAGAAAAAACAATTCTTACCTTATTGACATGTGGTGAGATTCTGGATATGACTGCCTGTCTGGTAGTCTCTACGATGACCTTGGGGGATTCTGTGACGAGAGGCACGCGGCGCTGCAACTCATCTAGGGCTGCGGCCATCTTGGCGTCGCCGGCAACCAGGGGCGCAGCTACGTAGGGCGCCGCTGTGTTTGCAGCGAGGTATACGCCCGCTTCGGCAGTCGATAGTGCCCATTCTAGTAAGGAGTGGGCTCCTGTAGGAAATGTTTGAGTTAATCTATGGCCTATCTTATATTGGCATGACAATAGTTCATGCCATGATGAGTGAATGTGCAAACAAGCAATTCATTTGGTTGTTAAGGGTCCCTGAAACGATCAATTGTAATTGATCCATTGCAATCAATTGCAATTGTAATAATATCAATTGCATTTAGTTGACAATAAATTTGCACATCAATGTGTAGCAACCACGTTAAAATTGACATTTGCAATTGATCGTTTCGGGGACACTTTACTTCAAATATTGAATGAGTTCACTAACAAAGGATGAAAAAGTCCTTTCATCACTTTTGAGGGTAGATTGAAACTTTTAAATACAGTAAAATCTCGGTAATACGGCACTTCAATACACCGGCACCGGCACGTCCAGTCCGTAACCGGAACCGGCAGTAATCCGGAACAATATTAGTTCGCATTTTTTGTATTGCTAGGTCCATTTCCTTGTGGGCAATAAAGCTGGTGCGCGCCAAAACCGTAAACACGAGATTGATTTTCGCCGACTATTCGGTTTCATACGCTTAATTTTCGCTTTGGCTTCTACTAGTACAAATTATAATAAGAGAAAACATAAGACTTTGACCTTTGGTGAGAAGATGGAAAGTTTTAAACAAGGGCTAGTGGGCAATTATTTCAAGAAACACTAATCCGAATTTTCCACGAATTTGGCACCCTTGTATCTGAATTAGTACCAGATTAGTGAGATTGTACTGTCTTGTAATCATTTCAGATTCGAGTATAATATATTTTATTTTATAAATACCCACCAAATATTTCATAGGCTGATAGGTTGTTATGAAAGAATGAATATTACACATTCATGTACTTTCAAATTTTATCTGAATGTGATTAGCAGAAACATGTAAAATACAAAGAAAGTATTCAAACTTATTTCTTTCCATTTACACAGTTTAAATTTTCTTCATTATTAGAAACATTTTCAATTTTTTTCACTGTATGACAAATATTTATATACCCACATTTAAAAATAAATCCAATTTTATTTGACTATATTTTAATCAAAGTCCTTGTAAAAAAAACCAGACCGGTCCAAAACAGAGACTTATTTTTGGGTACCTATACAAATACTGGTTACAAAGAAAGTTTATATCACACCTACCTTTAACTTTGGTGTAAAAGGCTCCAACTTGTCCAACGGCAGCGCCTACTGTGGGCAGTGCCATGGCCTTCTGTACTGACTGCAGCTGTGGCATCGACGGGGCACTCACTTCTGTAGCCATCTGTATCAAAGGAAAAAATACATTTTTTTTTTTTTTATTGTAGCAGGTAGACTTGGTATTCTTCAAGGAATGTTCTAGCTTCTTTATAAAAATAAAGCAAGTATAATATTTTTTTTAATCAATACAGAGGAGTTTGTAGGAAACACTTATTTTCATTACCCTATAGTTATTAGCAAAGTTAGCAAACCGGTATTAGCAAAATTAACAATCGCGTTAAGAAAATTACAACGTAAGGTAAAAAGGTACAAATAAGCAAAATGGAACAATAACAAATTTCATAATCCACACTTTCTTGAGCTAAATATAGATCGGCAAAAGTTTTAAACCTACCTTATAAATTCACGAAACTTTTGTTAAGTTGAAAAATACTTTCTAAAATCCGAACAATACGAAAATCTCAGCTAATAGTTACTTGTTCAATGCGATTCAAGCGACTGACTGAAGTAAACTGATCATAAATTAGAAAATATATACGTGATATGATGCTTGAACGAGTGACGAATATGACCACAATATGACGATGAATAATTTATTATTCTCGATTCAAGCAACGCTTTGTTTGGACTTTGATCGGCTAAAGTTAGGGTTGCGCACTTTAAAACTCACTAAAAAGCATTGCATGTGAATAAAAACTTTTAGTAAATTAGTCGATTTATTCAAAACCAACAAAAAATAAATAAAAACACTTGTGATATTTAAATAGAACACATTTTATAAAATACTAACTTTGCACGTGGATTCGCCTGCTGGTGATCAGTCAAACGGTCTCGAAGTCTCAACATTTGCCTAGCCGTTTTCCGACTATGTTGAGGGGGGGGGGGGGGGGTCGTTACGGGTCACCTTCCAGCACAGACATATTATAAAAAGTCTACTTTAGTTATTACTCTGAGATCTAACCGGATCCCGCTGAATACCATTATTTTACATAGAGCGATTGCCTATATATATATCAGACCTCCACAACCCAGTAACTGGATAATACGATAGCTCTTGGTAATACTGGTTGTCAGACTTTCGGGCTTCTGACGACACGTAACGACTGTCAAAGATCCATGAATGACAGCCGGGACCAACGTGGTTTCCCAGGCATGGAGGGGTCTTGCTAAGATGGTTTGGTTTTAACAGATCCGAGGACAAACCGCAGCAAGCGTAGCTTAACCAGATCGATCGACACGTGCGGCTGTTATTATTTAGCCATAAGCCGGTCAACGGTCTCGAAGTCTTTTATTCTCAATTATATATACCAACATTCATTTTTATAATGTATATTATAACTGAAACTCATCTAAGCTAGTTACTATTTAACGATGGATAGTAGTAGATTAATCGATTCAACTTGTTACATTCTGTACAACACCACGGAAAATGGAAGTTCCCTAATGAAAGAGACAGTATATCATTCAAGAGCTAGCTGGAAAGAGATGGGAAATATTTTTATTCTTTATTTACGCAACTATATTTTTATTTCTAGATCTAGACTAATTTTCTACTTTTTTTTAACAAGAAATCGTATTTCAAATTTCTCTATTTATTTTATCATTATTTAGTAGTGGCTAGTTTCTATAAATTACATCATAACTTCGTCAAAAGTTACTGGTTGGTCGCCAAATGCCAATGACGAACATTGATCGCAAAATTTGTGGAACGAGGCCAGCACACGTGTACTCATTCACAAACATTGGACGAGCGATGTGTTCTGATTGGCTGTCAGGAGATCTCAGTGGTTCTTGTTTTGGTTGAAGACTGATGTCAATTTGTTTAACAAAAAAATTGGAAATGTCGTGGACTAGCGATACTGTGCTGGAATTCTTGGAACTCTACAGAAGAGAGCAACACCTATGGGATCCAAAACATCCACTGCATAGAAATAGAAGCGAAGTTTCAGAATCCTGGCTCAGAATACAGGGATCTTTAAGTATACATTGTTCAATTACTGATCTAAAAAAAAAAAAGGAATCCTTAATGACGTCCTTCAGGATGCACCTCGGCAAAAAGAAAGTTCAACCGGGATATCGCACAACTTGGTTCGCCTATTCACTTATGGAGAGCTTTCTTGGCGGCAAATACGAATGTGATAGCACAAACCAATTGGAAAATGAGGTAATCAGTCATTTTACATATATTTAGTAGTAAATCGGCTTTATACAACTAGTTAGATAAATTATAAACATCATTTTCAAGTTTGTATTTTCAAACACTTCCGCACTTTGGTATAATATTGGACCAAATTGGACCCAATTGCGTAATGCCATAACCATTTTGTTTGTGGGTTTGGCAACCAAACTTTGGTACACATAACGCAGGCGTTTATTTTAGTTGGAAATACAATTGAAATATTTTTTTTATTGTCAAAATACAATATTGGTGCACCGTGCACTGTGCAGAAAAGTAACTTACGATTGTATGACTTATCATTCAGGTATACACTACATCTTTATGACTATAGCACAGTTTTAGCTGGTCAGGCCAGGTGCGAGTCGGCCCATGCGCCGGTAAGGGTTCCGTATAAAAAATTACAAGCTAAACCGTATAGAAAATATTGTAAATTTATTGCCAGCTGCTTTTTATTAAGCATAAATAGCGAGTGCCAGGTACTTAATGGTTTTAAGTAAGATGCTGATCATCTGTATCTAGATGAATCTGAATTCATCCTGCAATATTGATGCTCAGAGTCAAGAATAGAAGTGGATTCAGAATTAGGCATATGGGGTGGATGTGTACCTATACCTAAATGAATGATAACATTAGGTACGTAAATGTACGTGCTAACGTAATTTCGTTGTTTCAGTACTTCACAAATACGGGTAATTACTCCACTCAACCAGGTATACCGGATCAAACGAATAATATTAACAAAAACTTTAACATTACGGATAAACATACCACAATGGTCAGACAAAGTAAGCCAGCATCCCCGTGTCAAAGAAACTCCGCAAATAAGAATAGTTCTGACTTAAATTATGCAAAGAAACGAATGGATGAAGCCGTAACGTACCTGAAGAACGCAGGCGGCGTGAAGAGTGAAATGGACGAGTATGAGCTGTACGGGCGGTTGTTGGCGAAGAAATTAAAAAAGTTAGACGAACACCAACGCGATTTGGCCATGCACGAAATCGATAATGTCATGTTTCGCGCCAAAATGCAGAGCGCTCCGCCACAAGTACAACAGAGAAGTTACTCTACTTCACCGACCCCTGTTCCACGAAAGTTAAAGTCTCCCATTTTTATTGTAACGCAACAAAATCCAACAAATATTCAGTATGAAGATGAAAATATATCGTATCAGGAACAGCCTCCGTCTTAGAAGCTCCTTGAGGAGCATTGAGGACTTTGGATTGAAGCTTGATTGATGGCTGAGGGCATTTGGGAATCCGGCCGGAATTTGATTTCTGTCGGGTCGAGGAAGCAGCGATAATAGATACGAGAATATTATTTTATTTTTGATGTGTAACATCTTTTTTATTGAACTTACTGTGTTTACTGAGTTTGTTAGAATTATTATGTACACAAAGTGTAACGCATAATTACATACTTATTATATAGGTACCTAAAATGTTTAACAAAGTTAAAATTTAAACAAGATTCCTCATTTGGGATTCGTTAATCGTCTTATGATGTGATATTTATTTTAGCCGACGCACAAACTATTTGTTTAGCAATTAAAACCTTATTAGTTCTTTTATAATACCAACAAATAAAGGTACATACTAGATACTACGTTGGTAAATATGTAATTTATTTTCCCTATTTTCATGCTGACAAATATAAGGTCCCATTAAAATAGATGGACAAATTTTAACACAGCGTCCAGTACGTCTAATTAAAGATATCCATGCAAATAAAACACTGATTAAAGTGATTTTATTTTGACCTAAAATAATTAACCAACATTTTTAGAGTAGGTATTATCGTTAGCTGATTTGTTGTCTTGTAATTATCTAATACGTTTTTCTTATATATTTTTTTACCATTGTCCTTATTTTGGTGGTCTTAATGATTTCTAAAAGTTTGTTCATCTATTTTAATGGGACCTTATATAATCATTTCACTGAAATGCTAGTAAGAATGAATGATTTTAAAAGAAAACAAAAAAATTCGTCATCTGTCCTCGGTTTTTCAGGAGACTGTAGACGAGACGACCCCTTAAGTGGAGACCACGAATCGAAGGGCAAGTTTAGCAAAGGCGCATTCTTTCTTTCTTTCTTTTTATTGGCTTCTTTCTTTCATTCTAGATGGACTTGACGACTGAAAAATAAGATGCGGAATGCGGAGTATTGGGTGAAATGGAGCAAACTTGGGGTAGCAGTAGACTATACTTGGGGTAGGATATTGTGAGCCTCTCTGTTGAGCGAGTTATTGAAATAGCTTGCATTGAGCTTGAGCGGTTCATTGTAATGAGCGTGTACAGGCCCCCATGTGCTTCATATGATATTTTTGAGAAATGTATGGAAGAAATATTATTAAAGACTTGTAACAGTAATAAAACAGTTTTAGTCTGTGGAGATTTCAACATTAATTTACTGGAAAAATCTGCTGTAGTAAATAAAGGAGATGTCCGCTTTTTGTAGGGACGTTGGTTTTTTATTCCGAGAAAAATCTAACCAACATCAAACTACATCTAAATAAAAACGACAAAATATGGACCTAGGAACCACTGAAATAATATTTTTAGACCCCTCCATTTATGAGAAAAATCATAAACTATTTAAAGTAAAAATATTTTATTTGTTGATGGCAACTATTACAAATAAGATTCAAATTGACACACGGTACTGTCATTACTGTCAATCGATTGACAGTGATGACAGTAACATGTGTCAATTTTGACAAGTTTACATAAATTGATACATAGTACTGTCATAACTGTCAATGAATTGACAGTAATAACAGTAACATGTGTCAATTTTGACAAGTTTACTATTTTATGGGGTGTGTTCACTAACACACCCCATAAAATAGTAAACTTGTCAAAATTGACACATGTTACTGTTAAAATACAATATGTATGTATGTGTGTATTGTAATAATTACAATATGTTATTATTGTAATTTACTCCTAAAACGAACAAACCTTTCTAATTATCTAGGTTAGATGTAGTGACATTTATCCTAGATAATTAGAAAGGTTTGTTCGTTTTAGGAGTAAATTTTTAATAAAATAAAAAAGATTTTTCTCAAAATTGGAGGTCTTTAAAAATGTATGATATAGTTAGAACCACTAGTTTTTGGGGTGTCTATCCAAATATATTTAACTTATCCTGGTTAGAATTATTGAATAATAAAAAACCATTTTAGGACATGTCCTTTATAACTTTATTAAAGTCATATAATTTGTACAATACATTCTTTGAGCCGACTAGAATAACTGCCACTAGTGCTACCTGTATTGACAACATTTTTACAAACTTAAGACCTTCCAGCCATTTAATTATAAATGAGTTGGACTCTGATCACTGTGGCCAGTTAGTCACTTTCCCTCTGAAGACAGTCAGAGCTCAAAGAAAACTTGTAAGTTTTATTCCTGTAAATAAAAGTCGCTTGGGACAATTTAAAAATAATTTAATGGAAAAATTACCGGGTTTGCCTTTTCATGATAACCCGGATCAAGCTTACACTTTACCTACTATTTAACCTCATCAATTGTGAGTTTAAGATTTTCACCTCAAAAACATTGCCTGTTTGTGACCGTGTTCTATTTAGTGATTGGGCAACACCAGGTATTTACAAAAGTAGGCAGAGGTTATTTGAATTGTATCATGAAAAAACATATAACCATGATGAAACTTTTAAAGAATTTGTTAGGAAATATTCAAAATCTTTTAAAAGAGCCTGTTCTTCAGCAAAAGCCATAAACATTAAAAATAAAATAAAATCTTCTGGAAATAGAATTAAAACAACTTGGAATATAATTAATTCAGAAACGGGAAGAACGACAGTACGGAATCGTGACTTCCATCTAAAAATTAATGATGTAGATATTAAGGCAGACGTGGAGGTGGCAACTGAGTTTGAAAATTTCTTCACTAATATTCCCATTCTAACAACCAAAACTCTGTCGTCCTCCACTTCTGCTTACTCAATACTTAAAGAATGTGTACCAGAATGTGACAAACTTTTAAAATTCACAATTATTACTGCTAAAGACATTATAGAATCTTTTAAAAATCTTGATGTAAAAAAAACTGCTGACCTTTGGGTATTATCAGTACATACCGTGTCCTCAATAATTGATGTTATTTCACCCTTTTTAGCAATCGTTTTTAACTCTTGTATTGCATCTGGTGTATTTCCTGATCTGATGAAACTTAGCAAAGTGATTCCACTGTTCAAATCTGGCAGCACAACTGATCCTACAAATTTTCGGCCTATTTCGATATTACCCACATTGAGCAAAATCTTTGAAAAATTAATTTTAAAACAAATGTTGGGACATTTCAATGCACATAATTTACTTCATCTGAAACAGTTTGGTTTTACAAAGGGTCGTTCAACTACAGATGCGGGTGTGAAATTACTAAAGAACATATTCGAGGCCTGGGAGGAGTCGCAAGATGCTCTTGGCATTTTCTGCGACTTGTCCAAGGCCTTCGATTGCGTACATCATGATACACTCATCAGGAAACTCTACCACTATGGTATGAGGGACAAGGCTCTTGACCTTCTGAATGCTTATCTGAACAACAGAATTCAGAGGGTCGATGTTAATGGCAAAAGATCTGCAGGATCTGCGGTCACCATGGGCGTTCCGCAGGGTTCAATTCTTGGTCCTTTTTTATTTCTAATTTATATAAATGACTTGCCCTATCACATAAGGGATAATCACAAGATCATATTATTTGCAGATGATACTTCCCTCATTTTTTAAATCAAACGTCAGTTAGTCAACTTTGAACAAGTTAATGATGCACTCTCTAAAGTTGTGCATTGGTTTAATGTAAACAATCTTCTCCTGAACGAAAAAAAACTAAACTCATTAAATTTTCAATGCCAAATGTCAGGCAGCTATTTACTAATGTTCAGGTTTTAGTGGTATGAGGAACAGGGTGTAAAGTTCACTCATCCACCATAGAAAAGGGAGGATCCTCCGACCAGACGGGTGTTGTGTCTGGCGGGCAACTGCCCATCAGTTTGAAGTTGAAATCTTGTATGTATGTCGATCGCTCGGTAAACTCTAACTGCGCGATGCAGGATTTGTGTGACGTCATGTCTTTGATGCGTAGTTCGTATGTGGCGATGTAACCGCTACATCACTCCCCTCCGGAGACCGGAGGTCGATAGTGGGCTGAATCTTGCGATGCTTCACGGTGCCAGCTGTGGTTCCAGTGAGTCGGAACCGGGTGCCACATAGTTCGCGGTGAGTCGGAACTGTCTGTGGTGATGGTGGTGATTGCGGTGATTCCCCAGTGAGTCGGGGTGATTGAGGGTGATTCCCCAGTGAGTCGGGGTGATTGCGTTGATTCCCCAGTGAGTCGGGGTGATGAGGCTGATTGCGTTGATTGCCCAGTGAGTCGGGGTGATGAGGCTGAGGGTGATGACCAGGAATGCGCGTTCGCTGCATGCTGGTGGTCAAGATACCCGTTGAAGCCGTGGGTGCTGGCCGGCTGTGTGAGTCGCCTCACGAAAACTTGCGGGAGTGATGATGATGATGACGTCACGCCGAAGTTATTGCTCGAAGGCTGCGCTGACGTTCATACTCGGGGTCACCAATTTAGGAGTATGAGGAACAGGGTGTAAAGTTCACTCATCCACCTTAGAAAAGGGAGGATCCTCCGACCAGACGGGTGTTGTGTCTGGCGGGCAACTGCCCTTCGGTTTGAAGTTGAAATCTTGTATGTATGTCGATCGCTCGGTAAACTCTAACTGCGCGATGCAGGATTTGTGTGACGTCATGTCTTTGATGCGTAGTTCGTATGTGGAGGTGTAACCGCTACAGGTTAATGGAACAGAGTTGGACCCTGTTGAGTCAACAGTTTTTCTTGGAATCACTACTGACGGTAAATTACAATTGGGCCCACACATCGAAAAATTGTCAGGAAGGCTAAGTCCGGCCGCCAATGCTGTTAAAAAAATTTGACAAATAACTGACGTAGATACAGCCAGAATTGTTTATTTTAGTTATTTTCATAGTCTTATGTCATATGGGATTCTTCTCTGGGGAACCTGTGCGGATATTAATACTATCTTTGTTCTACAGAAAAGGGCTGTTCGAGCCATTTACAACCTAGGTCCAAGAGATTCCCTTAGAGAAGAATTCAAAGAAATAAATATTCTGACTGTAGCCTCATAATATATTTTTGAAAACCTATTGTATGTACACAAAAATATATCAAATTTTAAGAAAATGTCCGATATTCATAGTTTAAATACCAGGAATAAACACAACCTTGCTGTACATCGCACACGTCTCCACAAAGTAGGCAACTCATTCATGGGTCAGTGTATACGCTTTTACAACAAACTCCCCATTGATATTCGAAACTTACCCATTAAACGATTTAAAATCTGTATTAAAACCAAACTTTGTAAAAAAGGGTACTATACAATTTCAGATTATTTAGAAGAAAAAAACGCTTGGGATTGAACTGCTCGCTCTGCTAAGCCTTGTGATAAAACCATAAAACTAGACATTTTAAATAATATGTAAAATCAACATATACCAGTTTTATAAACACTTTGACATTGTTGAAAATTATATTCAAAATGACATGATTACTTTGTAAAGTATTATATTATTTTAACTATTGTGAATGTGAGGACTATGTGGATATTATTTTTATTTCTCTTCTAGTTTTAGTGATAGTCTAGCAGTTTGAGTAGTTTTTGCGGCCTACCCAAATGTCCTTTCTTTGGTATTGCTCGTCGAGTTGAGCTCCTTAAGTTCTAAGTTGAGCTCCACGATTACTGACAAATGCTTGCACTGACTGGACAGGTCCACTCAAATCTGTGTGGTTCTTTCCTCAAAAGACCTTGTCAGACACTAATCTACATGGTCCTCATATGGCCTGACCAAGATTATGTCTGGACTTTAAAAGAGACTGCGACCTCTGAGTTTGTTTCGGCCTTTCTTCTCAGAGTAGTCAGATAGGAAACGCCGAACTCATCTAGCTTATTTTTAATATTTTTTTTATATGACGTGAAAAGTGATTCCGATATCCTATTTACAGAATAAACAATTTCATTTCATTTCACTGAATAAGCTAAGTTGATTGATTCATTTCTAAAGGGCCCGGCAGGCAAAGCACTCGTGTGGTCAAGAGCATACGACCTACATTACATTCAGCATTCTCATTTAGAGCTAACCTACTATAGATCTCTTTGAATCAAAATACCTGTAATACACTGCGACTGTTGTCTTTGTCATCACGCACTAGTATCTTGTTAACTTTCCTAGTACATGATTAAGTAGGTATACCCACCTATAATAATTTGGGGATGACATAAATCTAGACCCTGAGTAGGTATGAGTACCTACGTCGGTTTCTTGTTTCCCACTAATAATGATTTATTTAAGTATCTATCATCTTACTAAGAGCAGTGGTGGCCCAGTGAAAAACGGCTGCGACTTACGAGTTGTAGGTCGTAGGTTCGAACCCAGACAGGCGCTTTACTTTGTGTAAATTATTTCATCACCATTGCTCTCAAAACGGTGAAGGAAAACATCGTGAGGAAACCGACATGTCCTAGAACCGAAAATTCGAAGACATGTGACATCTACCAACCCGCACTGGGCCTGCGTGGTGGATTACGGCCCACTCCCTCTCACAGAGAGGAGGCCTGTATCCCAGTAGTGGGAACATCTATATGCTGATGATGATGATGATGAAGTATCTATCCTTAGTCTACTCTTCGGTATCTATCTCATCAGAATGACGAGGTTTATCATATAATATTTTTGTTCTTATTCCGAAATGACGTGTATCTAAGTACACTGTACAGTATCTATCATGCATAATGATAACCGATAAAATGATGTCACATAGCACCGTTTACAAGGTTCAAGTCCAACATCTTTGACGCTTAGTAGTGATTTCACTGTTTACTGTACTTTGAACACAAGAGGACATATTTTGGACATTGTATTCAGTAAAACTCAACATGATTCTTAGAAGTGACGTGGCTATAGAAAAATAAATTAATATTGTGCAAGCCGATGACGAAATATTTTTATCATTAGTACGGTACCTGGTGACCCGTGGTGGCCCATTTAATAAGAATGCACCATGGATATAGGTTTATATTTCTATGGAATGCACCTATGTACGCGTATCAAACACTTATGACGTCATAAGTATAGCTACTTAGATATTTTTCTAATGGTTTTTTTTACTATCCCAAGTGTAAGTATCACAAATCTTTAAACGATCGGAACTTCGAGCGCATCGGTATGTGACTGAAAGCATGGTGATATGTGTTATTAGCGTGTTTGGGTCAAAGATCACAAGCAGTGTCAAGTAAATAATAATATTTGCCGTATCTCTAAGTTTAAAAATTCCATCATGCGTGTACTTGCGTGTATCTATCAGCATTGACACACCTGTGTAACTTGCCGTATGGTTGAGGATGACTTGCCGGAGGTGATGATGAATGTGCGAGGAAAAATTATCTTATTACTCCCCCGTCTATTAGGACAGGACTTTCAAGCGTAAAAAAAACACAATTAGGTTAGGTTTGGTAAAAAATGCCTGTAGCATTAAGTCCGCCTCTGTACATTTCTGTGCTTGAAGTATTAAATAAATAAATAAGTACACACGGACGTAATAAAATCGCGACGGAATTTGTTCACACACTGGATTTTCAATGCTCTGCTTAGCGCCGAGAGTTGAAAATCTAACGACGAATCTTTTTCGTCGCGCTGGGATGCACTGTTGAATTCTCAACACTCGAATCCAGTGGGCGATAAAATCCTTCCGCGATATTTTTACGTCCGTGTGGACGTGGGCTTAGTAAGAGCCTTAAGCCTCGTGCAGACTGGTGCGACGCGACTAGAAAACTTCACGGTGCACAGTGGGCTGAAAATCAATCTTCATAGACTTAGAGATCAACTTAGTAATTTTTTTCTTTTATCGGCAGAAATGGGTTTAGGTATCGTATATTGATCAATTTAATGCTATTTCAGTTTTTCAATAAACGTTTTTCTTTACTTTATAACACTTGGTTGAAAAAAATGTATGGAGAAATATGTAAAAAAGGATATATTTCGACTTTGGTACAAGTGCGACTAATTTCCTTTGGCACGATTATACCCCTTATTTTTCTGCATTTTTTGACATATAGCACAATGCGCGGACGCGCTAGATTTTAGGAGAAAAAAAATAAAATGTGTTTTAGAATATAAAAAAGGTTTTAATCTATTTATAATTGACATTAGGTATTTAAATGGTTATTAATAAATTATATGAACAGAAATTTAGTGGTAACTGGTTAAACATAACAAATTTTATGGAAATTAATTAATATTTTTTGTAATTTAAAAACGAGGATGGTTAAATAATGAGATTTTATAATCCATTGGCCATTATCTATCATAATGAAATCTAATATCCTATTACTGAGGTATTTCTGTCATTTGTTGTCTCTGAAGCCCTAACTCCATTTGAAATCTCTCTTGTATCTGTTTCTTCCTCTGCTGCATCACGGATTTATTGTGTTCTCCTTTAACAGACCAAGTTTTAACAACTTGTTTGTATGCTATGTGCAAAAGACACTCCATGCTATTTGAGCATGCAAAGGTGACAAGCCAAACTTGATCATATCAGATGACACTTCTTTACGCAATACTGCATCGAGATCGTTCATCTGAGATCGTTTCGCCAAACACAAGTAACACACAGGACTGGAGTGAGCTTCTGATAGATACGTGCATATTTTTCCATCAATCATCGTCAGGACGAGATTGTGTTCAACTTCAATTCCATCAACACATTTGGATGGGCTTCAATTTTTTATTTCTGCTTCCATTTTAGTCATTTCATCTTTCACTACCAACTCACTTTCTTTGACGAATATAAATTGGACAGGTCGACAGTATAGTGTAGAGCACGGCTTAGGATTTTCCCATATAATTACTTCCTTTCCAACTGCAGCAGTTAGTTTTAAAGGACCTAAAGTCGTCGTAAAAATGGCTTCATCAGTCTTTCCATCTTCCATTTTTTGTTTATATCTACTTTGGCTTGATAACCCATCGAAACCCCATTTTGACAATAAATTTAAAGACTGATGAGGCGGATTATCTGGTAGACTTTTGAGTATACGTTGCACAGTTATGTCAAGAAGAGTTTGAAGAGATACTTTGGCCATTGTATCTGTTAAACTAAATGCCTCATTTGAGGGTAACATACTAATTTAGCCTGCTGCACTTTATAATACGATGGATAAATATCAGATGCACCCTCGCGGATTGTAGATTCTCGCAATGTAATATATTGCTACTTCGACAGTTTAAGTGATAGCAGCAATCCAAGCGCTTTCTCCGGAGTAAAAGTACATTTTTTGTGCTTCTGAATTTTAATTAGTTGCAAAAATGTTGGTACCTCTTATGCATTTTTCTAAATAATCAATGACTTCAGTCAAATTTTCTTTGCCATCTTTCTTTAACTTGCTCACTGTAGCGTAAGCTAGTTTGTCACTGTCTTGTTGATTCTGTTCTTCAATCCTCCGTTTTTAGGGTTCTGTAGTAAACAAGGAACCCTTATAGTTTCGTCATGTCCGTCTGTCTGTCTGTCTGTCTGTCCGCGGTCTAGCTCCGAGACCCTTAGTACTAGAAAGCTGTTATTTGGCATAGATATACATATTAATTACGTCGACAAAGTGGTAAAACAAAATAATGAAAAACATTTTTTTTTAGGGTACCTCTCATACACGTAAAGTGGTGATGTTTATTTTTTTATTTTTTTACCCCATGGTGAGGGGTATCATTGGAAAGTTCCTTCAAAAATATTGCGAGTTTGTGCAAACCATTTTTGGATTCAGGGATTCGTTAGCTATAAAGTACTAATTTTTGTTAGAGTCAAGTGTCCCCCCCCCCTGCCGGCTAAATGGTTGGTTTTGGGTGTGTGAAAAAAATCACAACAGTAGTTTATATAACGAAATTAAAAGGAAAACTATCACAGCTAAGTAGACTCTACAGGTTATTGAGTAATAATCGACCAACTTAACTTTGCAGTTGCAAAAACATGTTTTCCCATACATTCCGTATGGGAGAACATTTTTTCAACTACAAAGTTAAGTTTGTTTTTGGGATAAATTCATCCCAACTACGGAACCCTTCATTGTGCGTGGTCCGACACGCACTTGGCCGGTTTTTTCTGTTAAGTACACAATTCTACGAATGGTTTACGAGGAATTAAACGCTTAGTTAGTGTTCCAACAGATACAGATTGGCTGGTTGAAGGTGTTTGATACTCTGTAATGGCATCTTCTGCAGCTTGTTGCGGAACAACACAAGATGGCCAATCCACTGTAAGCGCCAACCAGTCTCCGTATTGTTTCTTAAATGTTTCAGAGTTTCCTTTGGCGGTCTTCCATCTTTTTATGACAGCCTGGCTGAATCTTCGACAAAATTCCTTTAAAGTATCGCTGTCTTCTTCCGAAAGACTTAAATTGAACTGAGACACAAAAGTTTGCAGCAATGCAAGGTAGTTGCCCAGCTTGCCAGACTGCTTTGAAGCAATGCTTGAAAACAACATACAAGTCAAGGTTATGAACTAAATTCACTTGTTCCATTTTAGAAAAATAGGTTCACTCTTTGTAAAAATAAAGTCAATTGAAAATAGTAATTAAATGCACGCGATTTATACGTAAGGTTTGAAAAACTATGTAGGAAGTGGGGTAGTTAGTTAATGAGATCTAATTATCTTAGTAATAGGATATTAGATTTCATTATGATAGATAATGGCCAATGGATCATAAGATCTCATTATTTAACCATCCTCGTTATTTTATATATATGTCGGATCCGGTCATTAGTACGGACACGAAACGAATCGCAAGTGCGCTACTGGCGACATCAAGAGTGATTTACCGACACTAAAAAAGGCGCGCTTCTACAGAGTCGTGATGTTTGATGGCCAAGGCGAGGAGGACAGTCAACCTTTGGTCGCATTGGAGTCAAGACGTCGCGAAACTGTTCTCGATTCGTGGTGCTCAGTTATTGTGATAGTTGTAATTTGTGATCATTGTGTTAATTGGTGATTTTGATAAACGCCGTCGCACCCAGTGTGTGCATAATTTAGCTAGTGTGATCTGAACTGCAAACTGTTTTTCTATTGCGCATTAACCAACACTACCCACACTACGCCCACAGTAGTTAAAATATCGCTGATAATAATGAAAGTCACATACCGGTCTCCGACATATATATTATTACAAAAAATATTAATTAATTTCCATAAAATTTGTTATGATTAACCGGTAACTACTAAATTTCTGTTCATATAATTTATTAATAACCATTTAAATACCTAATGTCAATTATAATATATTAAAACCTTTTTTTATATTCTAAAACACATTTTATTTTTTTCTCCCAAAATCTAGCGCGTCCTCGCATTGTGGGATATGTCAAAAAATGCAGAAAAATAAGGGGTATAATCGTGCCAAAGGAAATTAGTCGCACTTGTACCAAAGTCGAAATATATCCTTTTTTACATATTTCTCCATTCATTTTTTTCAACCAAGTGTTATGAAGTAAAGAAAAACATTTATTGAAATATAGCAAAAAACATTCATTGATCAAAAAACATTCATTGATCAATATACGATACCTAAACCCAATTCTGCCGAAAAAAGATGTCGCTAGCGCTAGTTTGCACGAGCCTTTAACCAAAGTAGAGCGTTAAAGTGAATCTACAGAAAAGGATTCTGAATAGGCATTCGTATTGGCAAATATTGGTGCCGATTTCCTTGTTCACAAACTAAACTAAATTTAAGTTTAGTGCATCTTTTTCTTTCTATTTCATTAAGAAAAGGACAGAAGATAAATTTTAGTTTAGTCCTGTCAAATTAATCAGCGCGTCATCTATAAAATAATTCCCTTTATCATCATGCCGTTTAATCAGGGGGCCTACCATCAGCTCTAAAACAATATTATTTTAATATTACTTCAGTGGGAGAAAGAGATGGAGCTATACATCCTGTAGAGCTTCATCTCTTTCCCACACTGAAGTAATATTAAAATAATACTGCTTTAGAGCTGGTGGTAGGCCCTACATGGTCACATGGCCCTACAGGTCCTACATAATACAGTACCTGCAGGTACCTCAAAAAGAAAAACGGAACCCTTAAAGGATCACTCATGTGTCTGTCTGTCTGTCTATCACAGTCAATTTGCTACGAATGTATTTCTGTGACCCAAACACGGAAGTGCAGTAAATAAATGAATTTTGAAAATGTGGTTTAGTTTTAGGGGCTAATAAGAAAATTAAAAATAAAGTTTTGCAAACTGTACCGTGTGACATATCAAATGAAAGCCTATAAAGACATTTCAGAAAATTTATGAAAATTTACCAATTTACCCCTCCCCTTATTTACGAAACTACTGAACCTACAATTTTGAAAAAAATACAGGAATGGTTCTTTATACATAGATTACAGGAAAACCTCTAAGAAGTTTATGGTCTTAAAATAACATGGTAAATCTCTCAATACTGTGCGTACAAACTTACATTTACAGTTGGAATGTATTGGAGAACATGTTTTTCAACTCCAATGTTTGTATTTGGAATAAATTCGTTCCAACTACGCAACCCTCACAGACTAATTACTCTTCATTGTGCGTGATCCGACACGCACTTTGCCGGTTTTTTTTTTATCAATGAGTTTTTATTTCAAAACAAAGAAAGATAATATTCACAGAGTAATATTTACACATTTTATTAAAATTCACAGAGGCATAGAAGTAAACACCTTTGCCTTGGTAAAGTTTCGAAAAAACGTCGTTGTGTTGTCGTCGTCGTCATTGTAACTATGCGTTCGCACTGGCGAAACATCACAACAAACATGTTGAAATCTCTAGTGCCTGTCAAACTTTCCATAGAAAGTTTGACGTTCGCACTGGCGAAACATTTCAACAAAACATGTTGAAATCTCTAGTGCCTGTCAAACCTGTCTGCCTGTCAAATCTGTAGTGTTTTGTTGAAATGTTTCGCCAGTGCGAACGTCAAACTTTCTATGGAAAGTTTGACAGGCACTAGAGATTTCAACATGTTTTGTTGTGATGTTTCGCCAGTGCGAACGCATAGTTACTATGCGTTCGCACCAGAAAACGTTCAACATTTAGATGTTTCGAAACTTGTCACATGAAGCAAATCTCATTACTTGTTTTGTTGAACTTGCGTTCGCACTTCACGAAACATGAGTAAGTCATAAGACAGATGTTAAGATTTGTTGTTATCTGCGTTCGCACTGTCTAGAAACATACATAACAGACATGTTTTGTATAGAGATTTGTCACGTTTGCGTTCGAACTGTTGTTTGTTTAGGTCAAATTATGTCACGCAACTTCTCTATTGCTTGATGTTTTATGTTATCCGAGTATGGTGGTAAACATCTCGTTTTATATCGAAACATGGATTGGTCTAAAGTCCAAAGTAGACATGGTGAAGTTTTTTTAGAAAGTCGCGCATCCAGTATCTAGGTTTCTTCCTAGGTTTTTGCCGTTCCAGGTACTGGCAGCTACAAACAATAAATCATCTTCATCGCTTGAATCATTTTATTAGGCTACCCTACTTTTGATATTGGTGCCGATTCTTTTGTACACCAAATTAAACTAACTAAACTATCACTCAAATTCCTTACTTTTTTGGCTGTGATTCTGCAAAATAAATTCTTTATATTTAAAAATAATTTTGACACAACTAAATCGAATTTGACGATCGCGACTCCACGTGGTAGGTACTTGTTTGCCGTACCCCGTGAATTTTTTTTAGAGCCGGAGGCGCGCAGGGGGCAGCCTCGACGTGTTTTTTTAAGGAATTTTTCACGTTTTGTATGGAAAATATGAAAAATTATTACCTACATGTTGAGTTCTAGGGGTTTATGGGTTTTATAAAGGGGGTTGGGGGGGTTTCGAGATATAAGCAAAAGAAAAAAAGATACAGTACTGTTTTTGCACCTGAAGTCGAGGTGTTGATGTTTTATTCCACACATTTTTAATCACGATTAGAAATAGTCAGATTTAGTTAGACAATCAAAATTTTAGGTGAAAAACGTCAAATTCAGAATAGCGAAATTGCTATTTTCACTAAATTAATCTCTCAGTGCCATCTTAGTGCTCTCAAACTAAAATATAGTCAAGTTGTGTCACTTTAGTCTATTTCAGAATGGGAAATCGTCGTTTGACTGTAATAAACGATATTTTGGTGATTTTTAAGTCTAGTTAGAGGCATTTGTGACAAGAGAATCGGCACCATTACCCAGTTAATAAACGTTGCAATATTTTTGACTTTGTTTAGTATACTTATAAGTAATTTTGTCTTCGCTACGATTTGGCCACAAATAAATCACTGTTAACATCATTAGGATTCACTGTGCGTTCGCACTGGCGAAACATTCACATAAAAACATGTTGAAATCTCTGTTTTCTGTCAATGTATCGACTCGCGTTCGCATTGTCACTCAACTTGTTGACGCGAAACATGTTTGACGTTTCTTATCATTTGACATGTTTCGCCACACGTTTTTACAAACCAGTTTCGTATCAAAATGTATCTGTATGAATCTAGCAACATGTTGTAAGATTTGTTTTGACATTTCATGCCGACTATGGCCGCATTCCGAGTTACGCTAAAAGTGATAATATCGCGAATCCAATCAAATTTAATAGTCACAAAATATAAGGGTTATTGAGTATTAATTGTGACTTTGGGCTTTGGTCGGATTCGCGATATAATCACTTTTGGCGTAAGTCGGAATGCGGCCTTTTATGTTCTGTGAATCCTAATGATGTTAACAGTGATTTACTTGTGGCCAAATCGTAGCGAAGGCAAAATTACTTATAAATATACTTACTAAACAAGGTCAAAAATATTGCAATGTTTATTAACTGGGTAATGGTGTCGATTCTCTTGTCACAAATGCCTCTAACTAGACTAAAAATCACCAAAATATCGTTTATTCCAGTCAAACGACGATTTCCCATTCTGAAATAGACTAAGTGATACAACTGGACTATATTTTAGTTTGAGAGCACTAAGATGGCACTGGTGCCGATTCCCTTGTTCACAAACTAAACTAAATTTAAGTTCAGTGCATCTTTTTCTTTCTATTTCATTAAGAAAAGGACAGAAGATAAATTTTAGTTTAGTCCTGTCAAATTAATCAGCGCCTGTCACTCTCCATACAAGTTTAGACGTGATTAAAAACTTGCCGACTAAAATTACGTCAATTTACGTCAAGCGCTGATTAATTTGACAGGACTAAACTAAAATTTATCTTCTGTCCTTTTCTTAATGAAATAGAAAGAAAAAGATGCACTGAACTTAAATTTAGTTTAGTTTGTGCACAAGAGAATCGGTACCATTGAGAGATTAATTTAGTGAAAATGTCAATATCGCTATTCTGAATTTGACGTTTTTCACCTAAAATTTTGATTGTCTAACTAAATCTAACTATTTCTAATCGCGATTAAAAACGTGTGGAATAAAACACCAACACCTCGACTTCAGGTGCAAAAACAGTACTGTATCTTTTTTTTTCTTTTGCTTATATCTCGAAAATGGTTTGTCCTATCGCAAAAATAATGAAAATTTCAACCCCCTTTATAAAACACATAAACCCCTAGAACTCAACATGTAGGTAATCATTTTTCATATTTTCCATACAAAAAGTGAAAAATTCCTTAAAAAAACACGTCGAGGCTGCCCCCTGCGCGTCTCCGGCTCTAAAAAAAATTCACGGGGTACGGCAAACAAGTACCTACCACGCAGAGTCGCGATCGTCAAATTCGATTTAGTTGTGTCAAAATTATTTTATATAAAGAATTTATTTTGCAGTATAGCTTTAAGATTCTCACAGCCAAAAAAGTAAGGAATTTTAGTGATAGTTTAGTTAGTTTAATTCGGTGTACAAAAGAATCGGCACCAATATCAAAAGTAGGGTCCTAATAAAATGATTCAAGCGATGAAGACGATTTATTGTTTGTAGCTGCCAGTATTGCATACCTGGAACAGCAAAAACCTAGGAAGAAACCTAGATACTGGATGCGCAACTTTCTAAAAAAACTTCACCATGTCTACTTTGGACTTTGGACCAATCCATGTTTCGATATAAACACGAGATGTTTACCACCATACTCGGATAACACAAAACATCAAGCAATAGACAAGTTGCGAGACATAATTTGACCTAAACAAACAACAGTGCGAACGCAAACGTGACAAATCTCTATACAAAACATGTCTGTTGTGTATGTTTCTAGACAGTGCGAACGCAGATAACAACAAATCTTAACATCTGTCTTATGACTTACTCATGTTTCGTGCAGTGCGAACGCAAGTTCAACAAAACAAGTAATGAGATTTGCTTCATGTGACAAGTTTCGAAACATCTACATGTTAAATGTTTTCTGGTGCGAACGCATAGTCACAGAACATAAAAGTCGGCATGAAATGTCAAAACAAATCTTACAACATGTTGCTAGATTCAATACATTTTGATACGAAACTGGTTTGTAACTATGCGTTCGCACTGGCGAAACATCACAACAAAACATGTTGAAATCTATAGTGCCTGTCAAACTTTGTATGGAAAATTGACAGAAAATAGAGATTCCGACATGTTTCGTTGTAAATGTTTCGCCAGTGCGAACGCATAGTAAAAACGTGTGGCGAAACATGTCAAATGATAAGAAACGTCAAACATGTTTCGCGTCAACAAGTTGAGTGACAATGCAAACGCGAGTCGATACATTAACAGAAAACAGAGATTTCAACATGTTTTTATGTGAATGTTTTGCCAGTGCGAACGCACAGTAAAGTAGTGATTCGATATAAAAAAATCGACTAAAATACACTTTTTTAATCTTGTCACTAGTTCACAGCTGATCGTAGCGTTTCATTTAGTAGAAATATGGCATTAACAAGCATAGAACTACTGCATCTCTGTTTCTCTTTGGCTCGATTAGTTATTATGTCGTCTTGCTGTCAGACGTCTGTGGATTTATGATTGCACATCAGTTTGTTTTGGTTGTGGGGAAAAACATGATCGTAAATAAAAACGTCCAGAGAAGAAAAAACATTAGTGTTTGATTCTTTACATACCCAAGATCCGTTAGAATATACATCCGGCAGACATGGCTACTATGGTAAAGGAGAAACGCAGAGAAGTAAGTTAGATTTGTGTTCAAAACAAAATCCTTTGTCTTTCCATTTGCGCAGCAAAACATTCCGATTGCTAGGAATGTGATACATACCATATTATTTGTTATCTGCGTGGCCGTAGTTCTATAATATAATATACATGTTACCACTAAAGACGGGTGTGGAAATAAACTTAATATTAGCCGGCTAAACTCGAGTTTTTTTTTAAGGAGAGACTAATGTTAATTTCTTTCATCTTTAGCCCTGGAACCCTTTGGCTAAAAATGAAGTAACAAATGAATATATAGCTTTCGTGTACGAACATTAGAGCAATCACAGTTGCTCATCATTGTGTGCAACAGCTCAAGAAGTTTTCTGACATAATAATGCCTCTTATTTTGACTGTGGTATTTTTTATTTATAAGCAGCTGATCAGAGCAACCTTTAATTTTCATATACCTCTTTATATCCTACTAATATAAAACAAATTGGGATGCCTCGGTTTTTAGAAGCTATAAATCTGGAAATCTGTTGTAATTAGATGACACATTTGTTGATATTTTGTTCAACCAGTCTTAACAGCAGATCGGAGATTTGATTACTGATGATCCAAGCCTTGATTAGGCTTAGAAGAAATTGGGTTTGTAATATATAGTGTAGGAACTACAGTAGCAATAATGCACACGAGGCAAATTGCAATGAGCCCCGCGCGAACGGTCGAGCGCCAGTCGCCCGCGCCGCGCCCTAGTGCTAACTTATGTCTTAAATGTATTGTAACATCATTGATTGTAACCAACCCCACTGTAACGTATTCCTGAATTATCAATACACTTAATATTGGATTCCAGACTTTCATTTACATACTCCACCAACCAAAACCTTGAGATCACGTCGGGGTCACCAATGTTGGAACCTTTAGTTTGGTTGGTGGAGTATGTAAATGAAAGTCTGGAGTCCAATATTAAGTGTATTGATAATTCAGGAATACGTTACAGTGGGGTTGGTTACAATACATAGTTAAGACACAAGTTAACACTAGGGCGCGCCGCGGGCGACTGGCGCTCGACCGTTCGCGCGGGGCTCATTGCAATTTGCCTCGTGTGCATTATTGCAACTGTAGTTCTTACATATAGCTTAATTTAAATGGAAAATGAAGTTTCCCATTACAGTTTAAATTAATATTCACTAAAGGGTGTTTAACCCATGGTTCTGTACTGAACTATTAACTAGACTGGGTGTCCTCATATTTTGGGAACAACAATGAAACAGACAAAACATATCATACCTATAAAACATTTATTACTTTCCAGAAAAAGAAATCAAAAGAAAGAAGCAGTGCTGCAAGCGAACTATCACCAGTAGCCATAGAACCTCCAATTCTTGAGGAATTGGTTCTCATCACTGAAAGCTCCTGTGGGATTGAAACCTCAAAGGCTGATGTAATAGGATCAGATACTCAAGCAGCTATAGTGAATGAAGAAGCTGAAACCAGTAATATAAGTATAGAAATAATAGGAGATACTGAAGAGCCTTATAGTGTTATAAAAACTAATTTAGGTAATCATGAGAGTATAGCACAATCTGACTCTGGGATGGAACAAACTGTACATATCAAGGAAGCACAACAGACAAGAGAGGTTCCATTATCGAGTATTGAAAGCAGTTACAAAGAGTTGAGTAAGCAACTAGAAAGGATAGCAATACCGCATGAAGTTACAGAAATTGCAGAAGAAAGAGAATACAAACTTGTACATCCTGATGCTTATTTGAACACTGAGCAGCAGTTACAAGAAACTCCTTTTGAATATGTGGGAGAAGACATAATGCCATCAGCACCGTGCTTTGGTGAGGTACCGCAAACTGTACAGTATAAAGAAGTAGAGAGAGTAATCGAGAGTAAGCCTAAAGTAAAATGCATGTCTCTAGAAGATGCAATCAAACTGTGTGGAGGGAAGGAGATGGAAGAAGTCAGGGCCATGAGTGAAAGAGAAGAAGAGATAGTTGAAGCAGGACCTTTGAGCGGACCAGAGCATCCACTTGTTGATTTGTTATCAACATTCAGGTATGTGAAATGATATTAAAAAAAAAATCGAGCTGTTTGTATGAACAAATAAAATTTATTAAATTACTTGACCGTCACTGGAAGCTTTAATATTGAGAGAGCATATCCGTTTCCGTCGATTTCTTAGCAATTTTAGTACTTGTTTAACCTACTCAGTGGCGCCACCTGGTGTTTGCTTGCCATTTTAGTTTCGTAAAATGTAACGAGCTACTTTTTCTTCATTGGCGTTTCGTTCTCCGTCGAAGCAACTTGTGCGCATCGGTTCACGACCGATGCCAAAAACTGCACTATATTTTTTCTAAAATTCGAAACTTAATTCAAAATTTTATTTATAGAAAAGTACGTGATCATACTTTTAACGGTTTTTTCCGTTCGGATCACTATCTAGTAAATTACCAGTTAGTAAATTGAATAAGTATTTCATTTTAAAATTAAAAAATATAGTGTTATTTGATGGTGAGTTATTTTTGAAGTTAACTTGTAAGTACCTACCCTACTTTAAAAAAGTAAGTGATCATTATTTTGAACGGTTTTCCGATCAGATCACTACTTAGATTTATTAATTCCCAGGTATTTTTTTTTTGTGTGCTTAGTATTTTATTGTGAGTCAAGAAGGCCTATAATTGTTGATACGGTTTACATAACATAACTTTTACTGGGATAATGGATGACCACGTAATTATTTCGGCTGCCGAGCCGCAAGCTGTGGCCGGCCCGAGTGGAATGACCCGGAAAAGGAACGTTAGCTGCTCTAGTAGCAGCACGACGAGCAGCAGCTCTTCAAGCTCGTCTTCTCCAAAACGTAGCAAGCGGTCGCGCCGCGCACGCCGCAAGAAAAATAAGCGCGCCCAACAGTCTAACCCGACATTGGACAAGCTTATAAAGGAAGTCAGTGAGCTACGCCAACAAGTTTTTGCAAATAATATGCATACTGCTGGCTATGATGGGGTATCAGTTTGTTCTGGGGTCAGTGGGGAACTATATGACCAACATAATATTGACGAACAGTGCCCTGATGTTGAAGGTCAAAAATCTTTAGACTTCACTTTTGATATCGAGACAAAGCTTAAGGAACCATCAGTTCCGAAAACTCCTGATAGTTTCTTAAAAATGCTACTCGATGTCCAACGCTTAGGTAGCACATCTTGGTCCGAGGTACGGTATTCTGATACTCAAAAGCTTTATAATCACACACCGGGTTTCATAGACTTAGACACAAACGAAGAGGTAAAAATGTATGATACCTTACGTCACTTGGCACATGCTGATAAATCATATGCAGCAATTACTTTTTGCATCCTAAAACAAAAAGAATCGTTACAAGAGGCTATTCGTAATTTACTTTTGTGGGCTAAAAATACTGAAGTCAATTTTGATAATTTAAGCGGGAAGGTTGAAGAATTATTTCAAAAAGGTGATTTACATAAAATCTCTTCAGACCTGTTACAATTAGCTTGTGGTCATCGAGCCGAAAGTATAGAAATGCGCCGAGAGACAATTACTAGTCAAATTCGAGATCCATTAGTTAAAGCATCTTTGAACAGAATTCCGCCATCATCTACCTACTTATTTAGTTCCGAATCTTTCACGACAGCATTAGAAAAGGCCGGCGGTGTACGCAAAGCCTTTTGGCCTCCAAAAACTGAGTCACATACTAGATCTAATCGATCTAACCGCCGCCCCTCGCGGGGGCATGGCGTACATAAACCAGTAGTTCCATCGCGTGAAACTCAATATTTTTGCCAAGAACCAGGCAAAGCAATGCACACGCATGCCTATGACAACTCACCCTCGCGGGGTGGATATTTTCGCACCAATTATACAAACAAAAGTCAAGATCTACCATCCTTTCAATCCGATAAATATACCAATGGTAGAGGTTCATTTCGCAACCGAGGCTCGCGGCTCGATCGTGGAAGTAACCGAAGTCGAGGATGTTCAAACCCTTCAAAAAGCTCTCGACCGAACCAAAAACGGTATAAACAATGACTCGAATCGTTTTCGAGCAGGTCAGTTAGCGCACTACCACTCGAAATGGAAGGAAATGGGAGCACCAGAAATTATACTAAAATTAATTCAAGGGTACCGCATACCATTTATCCACAAACCTCCTCTGATATACCCAAATGTAACCAACGGTCCCTTTCAAACTCTTGTCACAGAAGAAATGTCTGTAATAATAAACAAAATGAAAGCTCAGGGCATTCTAAAAGTTGTTCAACTCTCACCGAGTTTCATTTCCCCTCTATTTTTGATACCAAAACCCGACGGATCAGCCCGTCCCATATTCAACCTAAAAGCATTGAACGAATTTGTAAATACTCAACCATTTCACTTAATAAACATGTATCGCATCCCGGACTTTCTGCAACCACAAGACTGGATGTGCAAAATAGACCTATTACAGGCATATTTCCACCTAAAAATTACAAAGTCACACAGGCGCTTCCTTCGCCTTGTATACAACCAAGAACTGTTAGAGATGACCTGCCTGCCGTTCGGTTTGAGCACTGCTCCCAAAACCTTTTCAATACTAACGAATTGGGTTGCCCAAATATTACGAGAACGCTGGAACATTCGAATCATAGTGTATCTCGACGACTATATAATAGTACGTGAACGTACGTGACGTAGAAGAACGTGTACATCAAAATGTACACGTTCTTCGAGATCATGTCGAGCTCACATTAGACACCTTACAAAATCTTGGTTGGCAAGTAAATTTCGGGAAATCTGTTCTTTGTCCTCAAAAGAATATTACATATTTAGGAATATTGTGGAATCCCTGGGACAATTTAAAATCCCTGCCAAAAGAAAAGATTTTCTCATTGGTCAAAAAAGTGAGTCAAATTCTCGAGCGAGGAATAATAACTCTAAAGGAATTGCAGAGAATAATAGGACTCTTGAACTTTGCCAGTTATGTTGTTCCGCGAGGCCGGCTCAATCACCGGCAATTATTAATATTCATGAACTCGCTACCCGACCTTTTATCGAAATCCTACCCACTACCACAAAATGTTCGAAAGGAACTGGAATGGTGGACTCTGAATTGTCAGTCATCAACACCTCTACATTACCCTCCGCCAGTAAACTTCCTGACAACAGATGCATCAAACCAGGGTTGGGGAGCACAACTAAACAATCTGGCTATATCAGGCAGTTGGTCGCAAGAGGAACAGGCACTGCACTGCAATCAAAAAGAAATGTTAGCCATATATCGCGCCCTTCAAAACAACGCTCAACTGCTCTGCAACAGCTCGATCCTGATACAATGCGACAACAGGACTGCTGTCAGTTATTTAAGGAACGAAGGAGGTACGAAATCGTTACCACTAATAGAACTAACCTATCAAATTCTGAATTTATTGGACCAATTTCAAATACACTTCAGCATACACCATCTCCCAGGCAAGTACAACAATCATGCCGATCACCTGTCACGCTTTCGCCAACCTCCGGAGTGGCACCTAATGCCAGCCTGTACGGAAATAGTGTTTGCAAAGTGGGGAACCCCAATAATAGATTTGTTTGCCTCGGCGACAGCTCACGTAGTTTACAATTATGTATCTCGAGACCTAAGAGACCGACAAGCACTATTTCACGATGCATTCAGTGTCCCATGGAACTATCCACTCGCATGGGTGTTCCCACCTCCGTTCTTAATCCCAAAAGTTCTAACACACCTCAATCAATCAACAGGAATATTTTTAATAGTAGTACCTCGTTGAGAAAAGGTATTTTGGCGGGCAGACCTCAAAGTCCGAGCGCTAGCACCACGTCTAACTCTGAAAAACTTGCAGATGCACCTGGTCTGTCGACCAGGTGCATCTGCAAGTTTTTCAGAGTCATCAACAGGACTTCCACCACCACAAGTGGACGAAATCATCCTCGAAGTCTGGAAATGTGGGGGTGGTCCGAGGCAATAGAAACATGGACCGCTGAACAACAGTTATTGCTCAAAAATTCCTGGCGTAAGTCTACTTTGAAAACATATGAGGTGGCTTGGAAACGTTGGACTTCCTGGTCTATTTCTAAAAACATTGACACGAATAATCCTACAGGTCCGCAATTAGCTCAATTTTTATCTGATTTACATCTAATTAATAAATTATCGTATAATACAATTCTTTTACATAAATCTGTAGTTTCCACTTTGTGTAATGTTGAAAGATCAAGTCAATTAAGTTCACATGTACTTGTAAAACATATTTTAAAATCAATTGCTCTGGAAAAACCTAATTCTTCTAAGCCACCAATTTGGGATGTTAGTAAATTAATTACCTTTCTAAGCAATTACTCTATAGATATGGATAGCAATTTTCAAATATCACGCCATACTGCAACTATATTACTGCTTTGCTCAGGTAGGCGCATACATGACTTAACGCTGCTTAGAGTTGATCCTGATCATTACATCAGATCAGATGATAGTGTTATATTATGGCCTGAATTTGGTTCGAAAACAGATTGCAATAATCACAGACAGTCCGGCTGGAAACTTCTCGTAAATCCCAACAATTGTAACCTAAATCCTATATTCTGGATAGAAAGAACTAAACAATTATTAAATGAAAGACGTAATGCTGCAAAATCATTTAATTTGTTTATTACAGTTAGAGGTGTGCCGAAGCCCGCTTCACGCACCGTCATCGCAAGCTGGGTAAAAACCCTATTCAATGAAGCTGGTATTACAGCAACTCCAGGAAGTACACGATCTGCAGTAGCCTCTAAAAGTTGGTTAGAAAATCATCCCCTTGACGAAATTTTATCTCGAGGAAATTGGCAATCGGCTAATACATTCCAGAATTTCTACAGAAGAGAAGTTAAAGAAGTGTTGATTCAAATCTAAATGTCACACAATTGTTTAATCCGATTAATTAACTCTTAATAGTAACTGTTATTATTTTGTTATTATATTTTTTGCAATAAGGTAACTGATTTTATTTCAATAAATGTGTACCCATAAGTACTTCTGCACATGTACCTATGTAAAATAATAAATGTACTTTCTGATGACTTATTTTATGTTTTAATAAACTAAATTTCCCTATCACATTGGCGTTATCATTACTTGTCATATTAGTGGCGACACCAGGCGATAACAAACAGGTCTCAATATTAAAGCTTCCAGTGACGGTCAAGTAATTTAATAGAAGCGTTTTACCAGAAATAAAACGCATATTAAAATACTTACCTCACTGGAAGCTTTAAGTTTACTTCTGCCTGGTTTTATTGAGCCAATGAAGAAAAAGTAGCTCGTTACATTTTACGAAACTAAAATGGCAAGCAAACACCAGGTGGCGCCACTGAGTAGGTTAAACAAGTACTAAAATTGCTAAGAAATCGACGGAAACGGATATGCTCTCTCAATATTAAAGCTTCCAGTGAGGTAAGTATTTTAATATGCGTTTTATTTCTGGTAAAACGCTTCTATTACAATGTTACTAAATAAATCAATTTAAACAATTTATAAAACAACAAGTATAATTCTTAAATTCAATTCTGTATTAATAAAACAGTATAACTTACTACTTAACTAATAATAACATTTATCACATTAAAAAGAGCAGTGGTGGCCCAGTGGTAATGTCCGCGACTTACAAGTTGTAGGTTGTAGGTTCGAACCCAGACAGGCGCTTTACTTTGTGTAAATAATTTCATCACCACTGCTCTCAAAACGGTGAAGGAAAACATCGTGAGGAAACCGGCATGTCCTAGAACCGAAAATTCGAAGACATGTGACATCTACCAACCCGCACTGGGCCCGCGTGGTAGATTACGGCTCTCACAGAGAGGAGGCCTGTGTCCCAGCAGTGGGAACATTTATAGGCTGATGATGATCACATTAAACACCCAGTACTCTTCCTTCTCTCTCCTACTTGATCTATGCTGTGCCTGACAGGGTCCATAATTGTGACTAATATAATTATTTCCCTACAAACTAAATACAATATGGTACGCAATAAAGAATTGAGAATCAAATATTCTTAGTAAGTCCACTACCTTGGAATGGTTCCTAGTTAGACAACTGTGTGAACAGTATTGCTACACCTCGCATCAGTCTCGCCCAAAACATGATGGTTACAATAAATCCTTTTTTTCCTGATCCAGATCATCACTAATAGCAGTAGAACGCGAACGAATACAGCTCGCATGCGGGTTTGCAGACGAAGAGAAAAGAAGAGCCACTCTATGGAAGATAGAGAAACGTCATGTGAACTTATCAGAGAAGTGCCCGTGTGGGCTCGATGTACACTTGAGAGCAAGCTATGAGCATGCAGAGTTGGTTAAAGAGAGGTTACCTGTTGCTAAGTTGAGGTTGGAGAGTCTACTGAGGGATGTGCAGGATTCGTATTGCCATCATCAGCATGCGGCTCTGTTGGCGCACTGTCAGGTAATCATTTAATTATCAAAAATCTAAATAAATTCTTTAAGACCCTAAACTATTGAAATGTTTCTTAAATATGTAAAACATGTTGAAATCTCTAGTTCCTGTCAAAAACTGTATGAAACATTGAGAGAGAGTGTGAGTGTGATTGTTGTGAGTGTTTCGCCTGTGCAAACGCACAGTTAGCCCCATTCTATACAGGGTGGATTTTTGAGACGGGGCAGTAAGGGTAGGTATCTTATTCATTGTAGCTACAGGAAAACGATCTTAGGAGACTGCCCTTAACTTTTTGAGACATTTTGAACTGCATTAACAGATTTTGAAAAAAAAGTAGGTACTGTCGGCAAGAAAATTGGCAGTTTTCACAAAAAAAAAAATGTTGGCAATCGATCCTGTTTCTTATAAGGATCAAAAAACTCTATGGGACCAACTGAGGTTTGAGTACTAAAAAAGTCATTAATTACAAAAAACTTTTCCCATACATTTCGGAGGAAATGTGACTCGCAACTTACTTTTATTTATTTATTTAATACTTTAAGCATACAAATGTACAGAGGCGGACTTAATGCCGTAGGCACTTTTAGTGATGGACGGACTAGCAGAAAATAAACAAAAAATCGAATTGTCTCAAAAAGTTGAGGACAGTCTCCTAAGACCGTTTTCTTGTAGCGACAATGGTTAATGTACCTTTCCTTATTGCCCCATCTGAAACATCCACTCTGTATAACTAAGATTTTTCCTGTTCAAACTATATCAATAACATAAATAGATCAGTCTCAGCCTCCAAGGACAAAATGAAACTGGTTGCTAATTTAATTGTAAAATTTATTACTTTGTGTTTTATGACATTGATTTTACATTCTGTGACTTCCTCACACACTTATTAATTGTAAAATTTTAGGAAAATCGTCTACTTTTACAATGTTTGTAAATATGTGAGCACAATGTATCTATCACATATTAAATTATCTATCGTTGCTTCATTTTTAATTCTTTTTACCTATTGTGGTATAGTAATTTTATTCTAGGTGCATCGTCTTCACATATAATAATTATTTAACAAATGTATGTACATATACAAACAATTGTAAAACATTTTTAAAAGAGTAACGGTGGAGTTTCTTGCCCATTCTTCTCCATACGAAAACTACCTTTTGGAAGGGGCGACTAGAATCAATTTTATTATTTTGTAATTTTTGACGTTCAAAAGTGCCATACATGGGCCTATTTGAAATAAATGATTTGACTTTGACTTTGACTTTTGACTTTGAATGGTTTTTTAAATACATGTCAAAATATACAATTTCTAAGCCATTTTTTACTTTTTTTTTTTACATTTGTCCAGATAGAAGAGCTAATATCAGAAACAATACAAAGCAACAAGAGCGTGATTCGCGAAGCTTTATCGCTTATACTACAAGCGCTGCGACTAAGTGACAATGCGCCTGAAGCGCTCGCCAGCGCACTGCAGCGCTGGGCCACAGCGCTGTCAGCCGCGCTACTCGACAACCGCGACCTAAGGCAGCTGCTGTTTCTTATGCATCATCTGTTTAAGTAAGTAACTAAAACCCATGCGAATTAATTAGGCACCTCGCCACAGTTTAGTACAGATCACTCCGCCAAATCATTTAAATAAAAAGTGACTCTGGTTGTGAAACAATAAAGTGCAATGCAGGTCGCACAGCGCTAATTACCCACAAGTTGCCTCTCTTTCTATCGCGTAACTCTTATATCTTCTGACTACGTTACGTCCACTGAATTCGACAAGTCGAGCCTACCGCGTACCTCTTGTAGCTTCATACCTAAAATGCGGAGTGACCCATCTATATTCATCTGTGACCTCGCTGGAATGCGGCCCCTAGCCTTTTTTTTCCGCACTTCCTCCTCCTGGTGGACCATTGTGCCCTCTCTCGCTTCCCCGCGTTCGCCTTGTGCGTTCAGTAGCGCCAGCATCTTTGTGAAGTGACGTCACAGCGCTAGGTGCCCAGTTAACTCACACGGGTTTTACCTGTATAATTAATGTTACTGAATTTGGATCGAAAACCTATTGGTTTTGGGTCGAAAACCTATATGGTAGTTCCCGGTGACCTAGAATCACGAAATTTGGCAAAAAGCAGCGCTCGGTAGCGATACTGGTCCAAAGTGATTAATTAGAAGGCAAACCGGTATCGCTACCGAGCGCGACAGCGATATCGCTTAATCTGATTAACGTTAAATACTATGCTTGCCGCGTATTCTATGCTGAATGAGAGAAAGGTGCTGGTGCAGCGAGGATGTGTATCCGCAGGTGGTATCCACAGACGTAGACTTTTCTAGACAACGTTATGATGCCATATCTCAATATTTTAGTACTGACTACTGCATCAAATATGTTATTATTTAGATTTGGACGGTGATCATAATTCTACCTGTGTTTGAATTTCCAGGCAGTCCCGCTCGGTCCAGTGGGCTTCACTAGTGGTGCACGCTAACGTGGACGCCGCGTCCCCCTCGCGCATACTGGCCCTGCTCTCCCTGCTGCTCGCCCGGCCCCGCACTGACACCGCGCTCGAGTGCACTGAGGGTAAGACTTGTAGCAAGTAGTGAACAAGTAGTTATTAATTACAGATAGAGAGGTGTTTAAATCAGGTATGTTATTTATTTATTTATAAAGGTACACCAACAGCTTCTGTATATAATATATCATAAATACTATAGCTAACAATAGCCTCGGACTTATACAGTCGCCAATTACAGGATAACCAACAATCACAGAAATAGGTCACATAACACTTAATAAAACAAAGGCTTTAGAATTAAGTATTATGGTAAAATACTTAAACATTAGAAAAATAACATAAGGAAAAATAAAATTACAAGACGAACAATATTGCTTTTTTGCCCACTTACTTAAGACTAAGACATAAACAATATAAACTGAAATAAATATGAGATCTTAAAGGAAAGTATAAAATAAATTATAAAAAGGATGACGAGTTACAAAAATAAACTAACATAACACGTTATCAGATTGCGTTTTACGGGACTTCAGCATTTTGGCTTTAAAGACTTTTATGGAATCATGGTATAGGTCGACATCTGGTACAAATTTTATCAAAGAATTCATCTCTCTACAGAGTCTGTTAAGTGGTGAGTTTGATATTGGTCTTGGATGCTTGAGTGTGGAATACATTCGTAACGGGATATCTGGGTATATTGTAGGGAACTTTTAGTCCAATACACAAGTAAATTGTCACAGTCTAATTTATTACTGACCAATTTGTATAAGAACATTAGATCCTGTGTCAGTCGACGGTCGCGTAGAGAATCCATATTATAGCATCGAACACGTTGTTCATATGGACACCGGGGAGATATTTTACCGAAGGTATACGCTAGGTGTTTCGTGAAGGCCCTCTGAATGCTTTCGATTCTTTGTGAGTGCACAGCATAGTGCGGGTTCCACACTACGCTAGCAAATTCAAGGTGGCTCCGAACGAAGGCATTATATAATACAATTTTAGTTCTGGAAAATAAAAATTAAATTAAATTAATTTTAAATTTCGGATCTGGATACGGATACGGATATTGAAATGATATTATACCGGTTTCGGATACGGTTACGGATATGAGATTATTTCGGATTATCCGTTAGTTTCGGTTACGGATAATTAGATTTTTAATAAATTGTAATGTATTAATATTATCCTGCAATGACTGACTAGTAATGACTAAATAATAGCAATAATAAACAAACATGCAAGTGACGCGCGCGGCTATTGTATCGGCTCGGCCGGGCAAAAAAACCTGTCTCATTTAGACCGCCCCAATCCGAAATTTTCCGTAACGTTTATAGCGGATTCGGTTACGGATAGATTTTCATTTCGGATATCTGATAGTTTCGGTTACGCTACGGAGCTCCTTAACATCCCTGGTTTAAATAAAATAATCAAATCGTTTATTTTAGTACTGAATTACTGAAATTGAAGATTTTGTAGCGGAAAATAAAAAGCTGAGTTTGCTACCCTAAAAACACTATCAACGAATTACGGGCTCTACTGACTAACTAAGTGCGTTTAGCCGTTCTCTCGTAATGAAGTAATGAACGGAACAGAAGGGCAGAGCTGTGATTGGTTGACTAAATTATTAACAGCCAATCGAATCACTTGACAAGAGTTTAATTTTGACACTTCTTTGATTTTCGCTTCATAAACCAAGTGATAGTGTCACAAAGTAAAATACCATTAAGGAGCTTGCTTGAGGAGGCGACAACGGCAAACAATCTCATAGGTGCACTGCGAGATCACATACAAAAAACCGGCCAAGTGCGACTCGGACTCGCACACAAAGGGTTCCGTACCGTATTAAGACCGAGCAAAAAACGTCGAAAAAAACACGATTCCTGTATTTACCCCTTTAATAATTAACTTTATAATTTTTTATTATTTGTTGAAATAGCGGCAATAGAAATACACAATCTCGAGTTTCGACTGTCTACCTATTACGGTTCATGAGATACAGCCCGCTGACAGACAGACGGACGGACGGACAGCGGAGGCTTAGTAATAGGATTCCGTTTAGCACCCTTCGGGTACGGATCCCTAAAAAAAGTGAACACTTGAAAAAAAATCGGCACTGCGGTAATCAACGCGTTGATGTCTTTTTAATGATCAAAAGCTGGTGTCGTCACAGTGTCGCGAAATCAATGGTTTAGTCCCATCTCAAAAATGCCCAACGCGCCTAAAGAAGTTTTCACTTCAAAAATGTGTAATGCGCAGAGCACGGACACGCCTCGGCGGCCACCGTTAGAGATTATCGCTAAACGTAAATCGCGCAGCACGATTATTATTAGTACTGTCGACTCTTGAAAATCTGATGAAAATGTTAACAAATCTATCAGAAATTCAGAACACGTACCTGTAGACGCCAATTTGTATTGCTACTTACAAATGGAGTGCTTTGATTTGTTTATTTGGCTAGGTACTGACACTCGAAATTGTAATTTTAAATTCTAATTATTTTAGATTAAGGTTAATTTTATAACCTCAAGTTTCGTCGAAGATTTTTCAATTACATTTTAATAATTTTATTTAAACAATACAAGCTTCCTAACTAGCTTGACTTGTGGCTAAGTAATGACAGCCGCACGGGTCGATCTATCAGGTTAAGCTACGCTTGCCGCGGTTGGTCCGTGGATGGGTGACCATCTTTACATACCAAGACCCCTTAAAACCTCCTCGACTCCCCGTACCTCGGAAAGCACGTTAAGCCGTTGGTCCCGGCTGTCATTTGTAGATCTTTGACAGTTGTTACGGGTCGTCAGAAGCCCGAAAGTCTGACAACCAGTCTTACCAAGGGGTATCGTATTACCCAGTAACTGGGTTGTGGAGGTCCGGTAGGCAGTCGTTCCATGTAAAATATTGGTATTCAGCTGCATCCGGTTAGACTGGAAGCCGACCCCAACATAGTTGGGAAAAGGCTAGGCAGATGATGAATGTTATTCAAACAATAACAGTGGTAAGATTATGTGTCGAATTGGGTGGATTTTTAGGCAATGATATGACCAAGTTAAGTGTCCGAGTACCGCGTAAACTACTCCAACGACTTAGTAATAGTCCAATTAGGAAGCGTTCGAGTATTACGTAACGCAATTTTTGGAGGTTTTGACCCCCCTCCCCCCCATGTAACGCGCCGTATCGTTTTTCTTTAACGCCACCAACGAGTTCAAGCCGTCGACTAGTGCCCTACTACCGAACTACACTAAATTCCCTTCAGTGAGTGATTGCTGAACAGGGTTTGTTTACTTTCGGTACAGACTACTTATAATTTAATTGATTCCTATGCAGAGGCCGAGGAGGCGTGGGAGGAGGTGGACAAGCACGGCGGCGGCGGCGCAGTGAGCGAGGGCACTCTGCGCGAGCGCGACCTACTGGCTCTGCTGTACGCCTTCCCTCTTAGAGACCTGGTGGCTCGCCTCGTGCTGTTCACACATTCTGTAAGTTTCAACTGCATAGGTACTTTAAAATTTTGAGGCCCGAGCCCGTATAACACAAGGATGCAGGTGCTCTGAAAAAGAGAGACCACGGCGGGAAGACTCGCATGTCTATTGTCGTCCTTACGAATTTTTATTTTATTGAAGTGAAAACTTCTTTAGCATCGTTGTGATTTGAAAGTCTATGAAACGAAAAAGCGACATAAAAAGAGACAGACACATAAATTCATAAGATTTAACGTGTGAGAAAATGAGATAGGAAGCATTTTACAGTGTTTCTTATGTTCGTGGTTCTCTTTGTGCTCTGCTTCGTACCCCCTCCACTCGTGTTTACCAAGGCATAGTGGGAGTTTGCTTGGGCCTCAGCGTTGTACGTGTGTTAATACGTGTTTGTGCGCGTACAAATGTGCCGAAAACGAATGCAGAATATTGTCGCGAATGATCATTACTAAAACCTACAATTATTCTCTTCCCGAAATTTTACATTCGTCTCATTATCTTGAAGCCAAAATTTTTGAAGGTTTCACTTCTACCACGTGTGAATTGCACACATGTTTTTTTTATTTACTATTACCAGTTACATGAAGAATTGACACCAATTGGCATGAAGTAACACAGAACCGGAACCGATGGACAATATTCCTCCTCTTAAAACATCGAATTAAATCGGGCTATCGATGACCTGATGAAGACCGCAGGAATTCGCTGGATGCGAGAAGTACAGAACCGGTCGAAGTGGCTGTGCTTGGGGGAGGCCTATGTCCAGCAGTGGACGTCTTTCGGCTGAGATGATGATCGCAGTCAAATACGAACCTTTAGACCACTGCCAGGTTGCGCCAGCATGCTAAGCATGACCACAATAGAAACGGGTTTTCTCGACGGAAGAATAGACAAAATGGCAGATAATTATAATCAATCACAATCTGTCATTTTGTCTATGCTTCCGTCACACCGTTCCGACAAAACCCGTAGAAAACCCGTTTTTATGGTTGTCATGCTACGCATGCTGCTGGTTCTCCGCCTCTCACACTCAGAGCGAATCACTTTCTTGCAGCCTTTATAAGGTCATCGGTTTTCTAGCTGAGAGGCCATCCCACGACGCGATTCGCAAAAACATAGGCGGTTAAATTATCAAAGTTCTTATTTGTTAAAAACAGGTGTTGTAAATAAAATAGGTACAGAGATCTCTATGTTTTGCCGTTTAAAGGGCGTACAAATATCAAGCAACCAAGGACACTAAACTTGTAACTTTAACTCACATTTCTCAGGACATCCGTCACGCTCGTCCTCACGAATGGGGCGACACAATAGGAGGTCGGGGTGTCGTGAAGGCGTGCTGTGGCGTGCGCGTGCTGCTGCACGTGTTGCAGCGCAGCACGCGCGCGCAGCCTGGTTACGTGAGGTTGCATCACACGATACGAGAGCTAGCGGCGCGGGCGCTGCACGCGCTTGCTTGCTTGCATCTTACTTCCAGGTAAATAACCATAATTATAGTGGGTACACAATGCACATCGTAACGTGCAATGCAACACATGTTGAAACGAATTCGCATAGTTGTTGTGTTATTAGTTTCATGTTACGTTTCACATAATGTGGAACAATAGATATTGGATTTGCATTTCCATTTATTTAAGGTCAACCCTTGTCAAACGTTAGCACATTATAGATAGTGCAATCCACGAAGACGCGCCCCACTCCGCTCCGCGCTGTACCAGACTTCAGCTTACAGTACCGTAATCGCGGAGTGGGGCGCGTCGTCGTGGATTGTACTATCTATACAGCTACTGTTTGGTCAAGGCTATAGCCATAGCAATATCTTATTATTTTGAAAAATATATAGAAGTGGGTACGACATGGAGTAAGGTGGGTGATTTCCAGGTTGAGGGACCTCAGGAAGATTCCGATAGAAGTTTCTACTGGAAGCGAACAATTAGGAAGCGTTCGAGTGTTACGTAACGCAATTTTTGGAGGTTTTGACCCCCCTCCCCCCCATGTAACGCGCCGTAACGTTTTTCTTTTTCGAGTTTTAAAGCCGCCCATGGGCGTCTGACTTGGCTTCACAAGCCGTCGAGAAATATCTCTCAGGCATGCTGGTTTCCTCACGATGTTTTTCTTCACCGTTTTTGAAGCAAATGATAATTATACAATATGCACATGAATCCGAAAAGTCAGAGGTGCGTGCCTTAGGTTCGAACTCGAGACCTATGACTTGGCAGGTTGATATGCATTTAATGTATTTCTTTCAAATTCTAGATCGTTCTACGCTCGTGAGTTAGAAGAGAAGATATCGGCTGAACTGGAAGCGGCTTTCTCCGCCGGGTTCAATCTGTTTGAAGCACAGGAATTAGATAAACTGCCAGCGACGCTGCTCGCTGACAACACTGCTAAGGACTACTGCATATCTATCATCATCGGACTGCATGGTATGTGATATTATATAACATAACATCATGGCTGTAATCCCTGAAGGGTTAGGCAGCGGTGTACCTGTAGTACACCCATCCCCACCAAAAAAAAAAATTCGCCAGTTATGTTTAAGATCTATAATACCTCAAATAATGTTTAGCATAATCCTCCGTTATATCAAAAATACTGCAGTATTAATAGGGATGAAGACAAAAGTTTTTTTTTGCCCGTCAAATAGATTATTGAAAAATATTGGACACGTATTTTTTATTTGTTATGTAATCAAAAGATTACGGCAATACAGTTCAAAATCAAAAATCAAATTCAAATAATTATATTTCACATAAACCTTCAAGGGCACTTATGAAACGTCAGAAGCTAGGTGCACGGTTCCAATTGGCCGTTTCCTATGGAGAAGAGCCGGCAAGAAACTCCACGGTTACTCTTTTAAAAATAATTGGCTTTTACAATACTTTCATATAATAGTGTTTCTAGGTATGGGAGGACAGTGTAGGTCTTTCAATAAGTACCAAGTACTTAACAAAATAGAAAATGGTCAACAGGTCTACAATCCACTAAGCCTACAGCGTTCTCACATTCACAAAATATGTAGAAAAGAATCTATACAAAAAATAAATTAATTAATAAAAGTGAAAAACCTATTTTAATAAAACGCAATTATATGATTGCTGTTACAACTGTAATCAATTTGAATAATTATCATGTCCACAAAAGTCACTAAAAAAAAGTTGAAATTAAATCGTAGGTATATAATGTCAAATAATAGAATAGTAAATATGTCAAGGACGAATGTAAAAATAAAGATTGAGTTAAAATGTGGCATGACGTCACTGTTCGGTAGATTTTATACATACTTGTGACGTAGCTAGCCCCACTCCTCAACTTTAATGCGTTTTATCTAAGTAATTTTTTTATTAATATGACAAAGCAAAAAATACGTGTCTAATATTTTTTTAAATATTAAAATAAAAATACCCAGGCATCATTCCTATTGTACGAACCGTATACGCATGAGTTCACAAACATCCATACAATTACTAGGATGGTCAAACCGGATAAGAAACGAACACGAATCGAATACGAACCGGATATGGATAAGTGGGCAAACGCCCTTTCATAGCTGGCAAACACACTAATGACGCATAGAAACTTATAGCTTTCAATGGGTCTGTGACAAAATTGATATTAAATAAATAAAATTGAAGTGTCTGTTTGTAATGTCAAAATAACAGCTTTTTACTAAATGCATAAGAAAGTATATACGGTACTTAAAACAAAAAACATTTCTTTTAAATTTTGTCTGTTTCTTTGTTCCGGCTAATCTCCGAAACGGCTGGACCGATTTTGATGGGACTTTTACTGGCAGATAGTTTGTGTTATAAGGAGTAACTTAGGCTACTTTTTATTTTAGAAAAAAGAATTAGTAGCAGCTAGTTCTAAATTAAAACAAATATCCTGCTTGGCGGCATTATTAATTATGGTCGTTTGAATACTTCCGAGGCCAAGTCCCTGCAATTTGTTAATGTTCAGTCTTCTCCCAACAGATCAAACTCCAAAACAACTAGAGCTGCTCTCAATACAGCTGCCGGTGCTACCGTGCGATGTGCGCATACGCATAATATCGCAGGCCGCCATCGATCGAGAGCAGGACCACGAACTAACCAGGATTGTACTAGAATTCTTGCTACAGGTAAGAGCTGAATTCTATGTTCAAATAGGCAATTTTTTTTTTTGTCTTACTGTGAGGGTCTCAAACATTTTTTTTATCATTTAAAATAAATACTTTTAAAGATATTTAAAAAAAAATATGAAAATTTACCATTCCCCCCCTTATCGTCGAAACTAAAGAGCCTAAAATTTTGAATAAAATACAGGGAATGGTTCTTTGCTCATAGATTACAGGAAAACCTATAAGAAGTCTATGGTCTTAAAATAACATGGTAAATCTGAAAAATCCAACAACAATATACGTTGAAAAACATGCTCTCTCACACGGGAGAGTATGTTTTTAAACTACAATGTTAAGTTTCTTCTTGGGATAAATTCATCCCAACTATGGAACCCTTCATTGTGCGTGGTTCGACACGCACTTGAACGGTTTTCTTAGATACAATTGACTCTGAAATAAACTCCTGTGCAGGTAGACTATTAATTTTTGTGTTACATTGGGCAAAAACTTTTGAATGTTTACACCAACTTCAGACCATGTCTGAAAATAAGGAAGAGAGAAAGATAAGATATATTTATTTGCCCAAACATGTGTACAAATACAAGAATAGAAACGTGCATGCAGAATAACATAAAAAAAATAAGTTTCAGACATGTTTGCGACATACTGTGGCCGTATAACGTGCAAATATAAGAAGGGAAGCGAATAAAATAAAATAAATCGTAAATTATTCGAAAATAAATCGCATCCGTAGCGTTAGAAGGCCTCCCACAAGATGGACCGATGACCTTGTGAAGGCCGCAGGATTCCGTTGGATGCGGAAAGCACAGAACCGGTCGAAGTGGAGGTGCTTGGGGGAGGCTTATTTCCAGCAGTGGACGTCTTTCGGCTGAAATGATGATGATGAAATTGCATCCATGGCCTGTTTGTTTTACAGACTGGACTGAAACGAAAATCACTACCTTGCAAAGGATTGTGTGACGCGGCTGCGCGGGAGTGTGTGGGACGAGTGCTTGCCGCACACGTCTACTTGCACTCTACGGCACTGCATATACTAGCTGACTTGAATATAGGTAAGTGTAACTTAGGTTGAACGTTATGCCAAAATAATATACTATATGTATCTACGAAAACATCTGGTGAAAAAATCACTAGGAATCGAAAAATAGTAGACCTGAGTCATCAAAATTACACATAGGCCGCGCTTTGTGACGTGCGGGGTTGTCTCCCTGGCCCCCCAACTATGTTGGGATCGGCTTCCAGTCTAACCGGATGCAGCTGGATACCAGTATTTTACGTGAGGCCACTGCCTATCTGACCTCCACAACCCAGTTACTGGGTAATTCGATTCCCCTTGGTAAGACTGGTTATCAGACTTTCGGGCTTCTGACGACCCGTAAGGACTGTTAACTTGTTTTCCGAGGCACGGAGGTTGAATGCGAGGTTGAATCACTGAAATAAATAGCAGCAGCTAAGCTCGAATCTTCTAAATATACAGATGAAACAAAAGGAACCTATAAATTACTCTACTCTACTTTAAATTCCGCTGCTTTTTATCTTGGGTCCTTGACTTATCCTAGCGTTTGCCTATCCTTACTTATGCCCGACTAAATATTATTTCAAGTTTTTATACCATAAAACAATTTATTACAGTGGAAACCCTAGACCCATCTTGTGTGAAGACCCTAAACGTTCACAAATGGCGACCGAACTGCATGGAGATACACGCACTGTTAGAGGACTGGGCGCGGCGCTGTCCACAGTTACTGCAGCATCTGTTACTGGAGATGGATTATACGCCTTATGTGTAAGTTCAAGTTGATGACCGTATGGTTTTCAGTAGCAGTACCATTTCGATTTATTCTTCTTAGATAGAATATTTTTTATTGCACATAGTATTAAGATGAATAACAGACAAAAATTGAGTAATACACACACAGAGGGCACCTTGGTAAGACATTAGGATTTGAGGACCTTGGTTTCAGGAATTTATTTATTTAATAAAAACTAGTTGCGCCCCGCGGTTTCACCCGCATAAGTCTCGCTCCCGTGGAAATATCGGGATAAAAAGTATCCTATGTCCCAGGTCTACCAATGTGCCAAATTTCATCCAAATCTGTTCGGCCGTTTTAGCGAGAAAGCGTAACAAACAAACAAACTCACTTTCGCATTTATAATATTAGTTAGGATATATAAATATATATAATAGTTACTGGCTGTGTGTGAGTCGTACGCGGAGTCTCATGGGTTGACATACAACATCAAAAAGACAGAGTATATCGTCTTCAGGTCTGGTGCCAGATGTCCATCTACGGTCCCTCCTCTGTTACTTAAAGGTCACCCAATAAACAGGGTGTATAAATTTAAATACTTGGGCCATCTGGTAACAGATTCTCTGAAAGACGATTCAGATTTGGAGATCCCGAGTGCAGAGCGTTGTCAGTCCGGGCGAACATGCTGGCCCACAGGTTCTCTCGATGTACAGTCGCAGTTAAAATTGCCCTTTTTAAGGCGTATTGTACAACACTGTACTTGGGTGCCCTGTGGTTCAGATATACCCAAAGGGCTTGCAATGCTCTGCGTACCCAATATAATAATGCGTTCAGGATGTTGTTGCGACTGCCACGCTTCTGCAGGGCGTCGGCGATGTTTACCGATGCGCGCACTGACTGCTTTGACGCAGTATGGCACAAAAATCTGCCTCGTTACTTCGCAGGTTGCGTGACAGTCCCAACATCATTCTGCACTCGATAGCCGCCCGGGCAGATAGTCCGCTTGTTTGGGCGTTAGCCGATCGCACAAGATCTGTTTTAGTTATTAAGTACTAACTAACACAGGCTAAGTAAGATTTTTACTAACAAAATGGACCTCATTTGTAGTCTGAATATATAAACTAAATAAATAAAATAGATTTATTGATTTAGTCAATCTATAACACCCTTTTGCCTCCCCAGCGGTTTACCTTTAGACGTGCAGCTAACCATCGGCAGCTGGCTGTGCGCGTGGGTGCTGGCCCTGCCCAGCGCGCCCGAGTGGTGCTGGGGCGTGCTGCGGCGCCTGCGCGTGCACCGCACGTGCTGGAACGTGCCTGCGGACGCGCCCGCGCCGGACTGTGAGCCTACCGACTTGTTTGGCACGGCGTATGCGATGTTAGCGACGTCGTATGGACATTGTATGCCGGTGGTGAGTTTTAATTAACTTTTATGGTGCATTTTGTACTTCCGATTGTTTGCTTATGGTATGTGATATAAGGCTGATTTCAATGTAAATAAGTTTGATAGGTAGGCACACAGAATTTGTTAGAAAAATATTTCACTTAAAATACTTCACTTTTTGGAAGTGGAAGTGGTAGAAATTATCACATTAAGAAAAACCGTTATGCGTTCTCCATGCGACTTTCTCTTTGGCTCTGTCTCTTTCTATTATATACGAGTGAGTGTGAGCGAGTATCGCGTGAGGAATTTTGTTCCTGACGGGGTCCCCCGACAGTACACGTTTTTATAACTAATTTCTTATCACATCTATTCAAAAAAAGCTAGTTTACTCTTCGTAAACAGGGACTAAAATAGATTTGAATTTAGAATGTGTATATTGTTAGTAAAAGTACCAATCACCAAAGAGATCAAACACGAACATTGTATGAACAAGTAACAGGCTGGCAAGAGAGAGAAAGTATGAATTTGGTTAAAATGACGGCTACGAAACATGAACAAGATGTTGTTCAGTGTTGTTTTCATAGTTTGCAAGATGGCGGCTGCGGAAATTTTAAATTTTTTCGAATGGGTGTCATTTTCATAGTTTTCAAGGGTGCTAAAGCTGATAGTGAGGTCAAAATGTAAATCCAAGATGGCGGCTCTGAAAATTTTCATATTTTTCATCATGGGTATCGTTTTTATGGTTTTCAAGGGTGCTAAAGCCGATAGTGAGGTCAAAATGTAAATCCAAGATAGCGAATGCGAAAATTTAAAAAAAAATCATCATGGGTGTCGTTTTCATGGTTTTCGAGGGTGCTAAAGCCGATAGTGAGGTCAAAATGTAAATCCAAGATGGCGGCTGCGAAAATTTTCAAATTTTTCGTCATGAATGTCGTTTTCATAGTTTTCGAGGGTGCTAAAGCCGATGGGTCCACCCTTTATAGCAGAACTTTTAATGTCATAATATTATTTTGCATAACATGCAGCAAGCTTGCAGCATGCAAACAAGCATACACCATGCATGCAACAAGCATGCAGCATGCAAACAAGCATACACCATGCGGGAAGCAAGCATGCAAGCAAGCATGCAGCATGCAAGCAATCATGCAACATGCAGCAGGCATAGTTTCTGTCACGACCCCGGCGCTGCGGAGCTCCTTCGGTCCCACGCGAGCTTATCGTCGCAGATGTAGTATTAAATGAGAAGAAAACTAAATGCATAAGATTCGCGTTACCGAATGTTAGAAGTAGTGAATGTCACGTTGTATTGAATAAGGAGACACTAGAATTCGTCGAAAAGACAGTTTTCCTGGGGATAACGCTTGACTCCAAAATACAGTGGGGTCCTCACTTAACATCACTTGCAGGGCGGCTAAGTTCAGCCGCTTACGCTGTTTGGAAAATCCGCCAACTAACAGACGTGGATACCGCGAGACTGGTCTATTTTAGTTATTTTAATAGCATCATGTCTTACGGTATTTTGCTGTGGGGACGGGCTGCAGATATTGATTCTATCTTTATTCTGCAAAAGAGGGCCGTCAGAGCCATCTACAACCTCCGCAGACGCGAATCTCTAAGGGAATTGTTCAAGAAAATTAACATCATGACGGTACCTTGTCAGTATATATATGAAAACATTATGTATGTTCGAAAAAATCTACACCTTTTTTGTAAGATAAGTGACAGGCATAATTTTAACACTAGAAATAGGAATAAATTAGATCAACCACGTTTTAGATTGTCTAAAGTCTTTTATGGGGTACTGTGTAAAATGTTATAATAAAATACCACTCGATATTCTTCAACTAAATGAGAAGAAATTTAAAACATGCATTAAACGCACACTATGTAGACAAGCATATTATAAGTTGGATGATTATATCGTAGATAAAAATGCTTGGCTTAATGCTGGTCCTGCTCCACAGCCACTTGGGCTCACTAGTTAAAATTTTAATATTTGGAAGAGTTGCTTTCCCCTTTTTTTTTTTTAATTTTGTTTTTGACATTACGAACTTAAATGTTTATTTTTTTATCTTTCCAAGTAAATAAAAATGCTTGGCTCAATGCTGGTCCTGCTCCACAACCACAACTAATTGATAACATTTGCAAATACTGTTGGAGCTGCTGAAGATTGTAAGACCATCTTTGCATTGTATAAACTCAATCTCTTTTGTATTATATAATTGCATAGCACACTATGTACTAAAGAGTTACTATTTACCGGGTAATATGTCTTGCATTGACTTGAATGTGCCCTGGCGGCTGTGAGTATGTCATGCTCACTCAAATGTTTCGCTGATGGTGGCGCGTGTGTTGGATCATTTAGCTCCCTTCAAAATGGTTGAGCTGAATGGTGCTAATCCATGCGTCATGTTCGTGAACGGGCGCCGTCAGTTGGGACTGGTTATCTCTTAGCTGCCAGGGCTTATTTTTAATTTTTTTGAATTGTTCTATTTTATCTTTTTATTACGGACGCTTCTCATGTGCACGTCTTTCTACATTGTTCTCACATGTATAATTTCAACATGAATGATGTAACCAATATTTTGTAACAATTTTTTATTTAAAAGAGTGTCCGTGGAGTTTCTTGCCCGTTCTTCTCCATAGGTACCTACTACGCTTTGGAATGGGCAACTAGCTTCATACCTATTTCTGACTGACCGATTCCTTGACAATTCAAAAGTGCCTGTAAATGGTTTAATTGAAATAAATGATTTGAGTTTGAGTTTGAGTTTGATGGTTTTAGCGCTCACCACCGCAGCTTCGGCTTGCTGGCCGGCTGCGCCGGTCAGCCTCAGCCGCGGAGGCGGGCGTTAAAACCATCTGCTCCTCAGCTCGAGGGCCGCCTCGCCTACGTGGGTTTAAATTACACTCTAGGGGTAGGGCAGACAAAACTACGTGGAGTCAGTTTTGTAGCGATTCGTTTCTGTCACTAAATTTTGTAGCACAACATATTGACTTTTTAAGACAATATTTTAATTTTTTATTTAAGGTTAAAAATGCTATTTTATAGAAATGGCAATATGTCTAATAAAATGATTCCAAATGAAATTCTGCCATCTTCATAGTATGACAAGTGAAATTGTACCAAATAATTGTCGCTCTAAATAAACGTTATGCTAAACGAAATTATGCGGAATTTTAACTTTGCCAAAGGTAGTTATGCCAAATACTTACCTTTGGCAAAGTTAAAATTTAATTCGGACATATAAAAATTCGGTCAAACAATAATTGTATTAAATAATTTTTAGGCCTTTGAAATATTCGTTTAAACAAGATTATGCTAAGTGTGTTATGCCAAATGAATTTCGGAGCATTAAGATTCTGCCAGATAGAGGGAACCCAAAGCCGATAGTGAGGTCAAAATGTAAGTCCAAGATGGTAGCGATTTTTGTTTTAAATCATGCATGAGAAGCATCTTCGTTCCTGACGGGGGTTGGACCGCACAAGTTTTTTTTCTCATAGAGGGTGAAAAAAAGTAGAGTGTTCACCTCGGGAGCAACACTATTTTAAGCTCGAGTGAAGTACTTTGTATCTATCGCTCCGCTCTGGATTTAAAGAAACACTCTCGCCTTAAAAATAGTTGTTTGCTTCCTTGGTAAACAATCTACTATTTTTTCTTATTTACAGTATTGTTTGAGAAATTTTGGAACTTGAAAGTAGTTATTTTCCTTCTTATACATTGTTTTTTTTTCTGTCTGTACTTGTAAGCGCAACTAATTGAATCAAAAGGCGTCCTTCTGTGTTCCAAAAGTCCTAGTCCAAAGGCACTCCTAGTTGTTTCTCTTTTTAAGGCGCAACTAGCCGATACTTTTTCCATACAAATTTCGGGGGGGTTTTACTCCACTGTTACACATTGTACATCCAAAGTAAAACATGAAATCGTTTTGTCTTATTATTAATTTTGTCTGTACAGAAGCAGAATAGTAAAAAAAAGCAATTACAAAGTTATGAGCCAACAAAGATTCGTTTTTCCTGCTAATTTTAACGCAACTTTGGGAGTAAATAAGTAATAAAAGAAGTATAAAATCTCCAAAACGAAGCTCGTTCCGACAAAGCTTAATTGTCGAAGATTATAATAAACTTTATTCGTAATTGATTTATGCAGTAGTTTTTTCATAAAACTCCACCTTCCAAAGGACTTTTCGTAATTTTTTACGCGCTCGTTTTACTAAAATCGTTCTGAACGGTGTTTGTGTGCGTGCGAACTAGAGTTTGTTCATGTAGACCAGCGTCTAACTGCTCATCACTGATACTATCTCTGTCGGACACGATGCCAGGTGAGATAGCGTGCTTTTTGACCAAGCCCACCAATGAGTTCGAGTCCGCGACTAGTTCAACCTTAAGTATCTTTATTGTTTTGTTTGTCCCCACAGATTTGTTCGGAAGGAGTATTAGCACTATGCAAGCTGGCGGCCACGCGGCCGCGGGACGCAGTCCAGTGCCTCGCCGGTGTCATGCTAGTCATGGCACATTCACCTGAGTCTGTGGCGTATACTCCTAAGTAAGTGGCATTACACAACAACAACAACAAGTGGCATTATATAACAACGCCTTTAGGATTCTGGTGCGACTTCCTCGATTTTGCAGTGCCTCGGGCATGTCTGCCGACGCGAAGGTGGATGACTTTTACGCTATAATGCGCAAAGTCAGCCTCACTAATTCGTCGAATTCGAGGGAGTGGCAACGGAATCCTAAAGATGATTGCAGACCAACCAGTATCGCCAGCTGTGGGAAGGCTCATCAGGCTGCATGTTGCCTAATGATTTTTTGTATTTTATTTTGAATTATTTAATTTTACCGTAATTTAATTTAAATTATTTCATTTAATTTTTAATTTATTTTCAATGATTTATTTTAATTTACTTTCAGTCATAACTAACTTAGTTTTAAGAGAATGTAAAAGGTACTAACAAAATATGGACAAAAATTGGCTGAATTAAATGTTTTTATTTTTATTACTTAGCTGGTCACAAGATAGATCTTATAGTCCATTCACGTTAAGAAAATAGTGAGTCATCGTTGTCCGCCGGCCTAGCCCCTTCCCTCGACCAATTTATTTATTTAATACTTTAAGCACATAAATGTACAGAGGCGGACTTAATGCCAAGTTAAGTTCACAGTGACCATTGACGACAGATTCTCGCACGAAACGCTTGTGTCTTTTGCCATCCGATTGGTCGAGGGGTAGACCGGCGGACAACGATGACTCACTATTTTCATAACGCGAATGGACCAAAAGGCCAAAAGGCTTGGCAAATTTTAATGTTGTGACTCCTAAATGTTTGAAAAAGTGTCTTTATAGAAATCCAAACCCTTAGATATTCTGTCAAAAAAAGGGTTATGTAGAGATGATCCAGGAAGCCAAATCCTGGGATATTCTTTCAAAAAAGGGGTTATGTAGGTGGTCCAGAAAACCAAATCCTGGGATATTCTGTCAAAATAGGGATTATTTGGAGGTGGTCTGGGATTTGTTTGTGTATAGCATGGATGACGGGTAAAAGACTGGCTTTTTTATGCCATCTTTTAAGTCGTTTCCATGAGTTTTATTGCAGTTTTTTCGTTCTTCTGTCTTTTCTAAATCTTCGGCATGTTTTCTACATGCATAACCTTTTTAACCGCTTCTGTGGTCTAGTGGTTAGACCTCCTGTCCCAGACCCAGAGGTTCCGGGTTCGATTCTCAGCGGAGGCAAAATTTTCTGCTCGGTTTGGTTGGTGGTAGAGCTTGTTCTAAGTCCGCCTGGCTAGCTACCACCGTCTTATCTAAGTCTATGTTTCGGCAGTTAGAGGTAAGATAGCCAGTTCCTCTATGGTTGAGAATTCCGGGTGAAGCTATCCTCCACTTTCAGCCTGAGCCTGGTGAAATGCAGGACAAGAGTTTCTCCATAGAGGTAAAAAAAAAACAAAAAAACAGTGGCACTCCGGGAGTGCCGACGAAGAGAAAACTTAAAAAAATCGGCACGAGAAGTGAAAACTTAAAAAAAATCGGCACCGCGGTAATCAACGCGTTGATGTCTTTTACTTCACGGTGTCGGTAAATTGCGTTACAGTGTCGCGAAATCAATGGTTTAGTCCCATCTCAAAAATGCCCAACGCGCCTAAAGAAGTTTTCACTTAAAAAAAATGCGTTGTTTAATAGAACCTTTCCTTTTTACAGATTCACGGAGCTATTCACAACGTTGCTCAACTCAGGTCCATCTCTGATGCAGCGTGCACTAGGTCGCGGCGGCGCGGCTGGCTCAGAGTTACTGCTACGACTGATATTGTCACAGTTATCTGACGGGTGAGTACCACTGAACGACGCTGTCGTTCACACGGAATTAAAAAAATAATGTTTTATACAGACTTAATGTCATTAAAATGCGTAATCCGAACTAATATTATAAAGATTTGTATTTTTGTTTCATCATCATCAGCCTATAAATGTTCCCACTGCTGGGACACAGGCCTCCTCTCTGTGAGAGGGAGTGGGCCGTAATCCACCACGCGGGCCCAGTGCGGGTTGGTAGATGTCACATGTCTTCGAATTTTCGGTTCTAGGACATGCCGGTTTCCTAGCGACGTTTTCCTTCACCGTTCTATTATTACCATTAATATTTTTGTTTGTAATGAATAAACTCAAAAACGATTGGACTGATTTAAAAAATTATTTCTTCTGTAGAATGCTATATTATCACTTAGTAATATAATAGGCTGCTCTCAAAACGGTGAAGGAAAACATCGTGAGGAAACCGACATGTCCTAGAACCGAAAATTCGAAGACATGTGACATCTACCAACCCGCACTGGGCCCGCGTGGTGGATTACGGCCCACTCCCTCTCACAGAGAGGAGGCCTGTGTCCCAGCAGTGGGAACATTTATAGGCTGATGATGATGAATATAATAGGCTATAATTTATAAAGATATCTCGCGGACGAAGCCGCTGCCCGATGCTAGTACAGTATTATTACAGAGTGGTATTACAGACCTAATGTTTAGTGGTGTACGGTCAACCGCATACTCGAACTATAGAAACCCTTATTGCTACGATGTAAAAGCACTGTCAATTAATATAAACGTGTGGTACGGATTGCAGAAGCATGAATCCGTAATCATCGGTGACTTAACTTTCGCCTTATATTGATAATGATTTTAATTCTGTAAATATATATTTGTATTAGAGAGTAGTATCTACGACTCGTAAGTCGGGGCACAGGCGCTTTACTTTGTGTATTTAATTTCATCACTACTGCTTTCAAAACGATGAAGGAAAACATTGTGAGAAACCGGCATGTCCTAGAATCAAAAAAATCGAAGATATGTGTCATCTAAAAAAAAAAAAAAAACTACCAACCTGCACTGGGCTCGCGTGGTGGATTACTGCCCACTCCCTCTCACAGAGAAGAGGCACGTGTCCCAGCAGTGGGAACATTTTAAGCTGACTATTATGATATTTGTTCGTATCATATTTTTGTCAACATACAACTTGACACTGACCTGCAAATTAGGAAAAAATTTAAGAAAATTTGAATTTCGCAGGCTACTTTAGTACCTTATCGTGAATCCAGGATGACTTGCGGCGAGCCTGTGGTTCTCCATCTAATATCTAGTTTGTACCACAACAGTAGCGGCGCCGGCGCAGACGTGCTGCGCGCGTGGCTGCACGCGTGCTGGCGCCCGCAGCCGGCGCCCGCCGCGGCCGGCCTAGTGGACGCGGCCGCGTGCGCCACCCGGCTGTGGCCGCATCTCGACGCCTACGCCGACTCCTTGCTGCAGGTACAGCTTTCCAAACAAAATTATGCGCTTCGGGAATTATCATCTATCTTCGGAAACACGAATTCGCGATGATGAGATCTACTATAGAGCTGTTACAACCATGGAAGTACTTGCAGTGAAGTAATCATATATTAACAACTCTATGCAATTCCAAAAAACTTTTCGATACTTTTAAGTGTGAAATGACGATCTGAGACTGGAGTAAGTAACCCGGCAGAGAGAAAACTTCATACTAACGCGCAATGATGGTGCACTACCACAATGCGCCGTGCAAAACTAGAAGCATTACACTGTGGCGCGACGTTCGTGCTAATTCGGAAACACGAAGATTACCGAAGCGCTTACCATTTAACGTTTATCTAAATATATTTTGAAAGGGTGACACACGTTATCTGAAAATATATTGCTCTACTTTTAAATGTCGATTATTTTTGATTATACGGTACTTGAAACTATACTCCATTTGAAATATGATTAGACATTTAAACAAACCTTTTGTACAGTCCGTTCAACCGGTTTTAACTTCTAAGCCGTAGGTGTAAGGATGGCATTAAAAGCAAAAAAGTGGTTACAATACAAACTGTTTACTGCAGCTGCCATTTGTCATGCCACCAACGCAATAGAAGTCAAAATCGGTTGAACGGACTGCAAAAAGGGTTTAGTTAAATGTCTAATCTTATTTCAAACGGAGTATAAGCATATTTATTTTTTTACTCTTTAAACATACAAAAAGGATAAATGTCACCAAAAACAAACTGACCCAACCATTCTATTTGTGCCAATTTTGACGTGATAACGTCTTATAAATCGATGAACGCCGGGTGCACGCACGAAAAAGTGTCACGTTCCGCCTGAACCGAGCGTGCAAGCGAGAGCGCGGAACAAGCGAGAGAGAGGCATGATCGACCTAAGCGTTCGGCTTGTGACGTTATCACGTAAAATTATCGTCCGTAAAATGACTTTACACTTTTACAGACTTTTTTTTTTTGAAGTACCGTGTAAATTGAACGAAACTTTTTAAACAATGCGTTTATCCCACTACACACAGGAAGAAAACGCAAAAGAGCATATTTCCTACGCGGTCCGCAACGCTTCCACCGCGCCCTTGCTATGTGAGTGCTTGCTGCGAGCATGCCACTCCGCGCACGAGGCGAGCACGCACCTGTACGCGCGACTGTTGAGCGTGTTACATCAACAGCGCGTCGCTCAGAAGAAGATACACGTTGATAACGCGCTGCAGGTAACAGATTATGACGTTTTAATCTGAAACTAGCTGCGCCCCGCGGTTTCACCCGCATAAGTTTCGATCCCGCGGGACAAAAAGTATTCTACGTCCTAACCAAGGTCATGGTCTACCCATGTGCCAAATTTCATCCAAATCCGTTCAGCCTTTTTAGCGTGACAACATACCAAACAAATGTACAAAAAATCAAATCTTTTCTTTAATATTAGTTTAGATGTAATGAGCTAAGCCGAATGAGTTTATGAAAAGCTGGCAAACTAAACTAACTTAGTTTAGCTTGCGGTGGACGGCTCGCGTTAATATCGTAACCAGGGTTCGCCGATATCAGCGGGATATATATCAATTAGTTGTCATCTTGATATATACCAATTGATTTTTTCCTGTCTTCTGAACTAAAAATTTTGGAGATATGTTTACCCTGGCAACACGTAGCGAAAAACTACAATTCAGAATAATTTAGATTGTTTCCCAAAATGGCAACCTCATTTAAAGTTGGGGAAATCCCCTTTACTAGCTTTTCATTGAAATTCAAACCTTAACTTCATATCATATAAGGTTTATTTTACGAGGTAATAAAAAATGGAGATTCCCTGGTGCTCCTAGCGTTAATAATTTTCACTTTTTAGGGAATCCCCGCAAGCGTGACAATCGAAAGATTTGACAAACGTTGACTCATTATTGTTTTTCACTTCGTTCTATTCAGACGTAATATTTTAGTGCTTACGATTTCTTTCATATTTTTAAGTGTTTAATCCCCTTACAGAATGAAATTCGCTTCTTTTTCTTAGCCTGGATATATATCCGATATATATCGGACATATAAAAAAATCGGTTTTTTGATATTTATTATAAAAATCGGATTTTTTTTAAACCCTGATCGTAACACTGTATATTCTTCTTCCTAGTCCAACAATCACAGATTTTGAAATAAAATGTAGTCAGCAAGAAAATGGGCAATTAAAAATCTATGTGTATAATATTTGTCGATTTTAACTATCGATTATACAGATATCAGACATGATCAAGAGTGAGTGATCCATATTCTTCACAATGAAATTATTTGCAGAAAATAGGCGCCAACATAACTGCAGAAGAACTTGTGATATACCGTGCAGCCACTGCAGCGCTGGCAGCGCCTGTGAACCATCCCTCGCACTTAACACTGTGGAGATTGTTCATGCATCTGTATCTACAGACGCCACCTGATTTTGGGTATGTCTTGTACAAACTACATCTTTTTTGAGCCGCGTAGCTCTTGGTAAATCGTCATAGTACATTTTTAATGCCATAAGCCCATTGATTTCAAACGAGATTAAATAGATATGTAAGTGCATCATTCTTCAATGGACCGATGTCGACAAACTTTATTTTTTTCCTTTACGGGGTCGCACTTAGGCTGCATCTCACCTGATGGTCAGTAATGATCAGGCTGAAGGTGGAAGCGCGCTTCACCCGGAATCTGCAACCACAGAGGAACTGGCTATCTTACCTCGTAACTGCCAAAACACAATAATGCTGTTAACATTGTTGTTATGGCGACAGACTTAGGTAAGATGGTGGTAGCTCGCCAGGCGGACTTAGAACAAGCACCAACCAAACCGAGCAGAAAATTTGTCTCCTACTGGGAATCGAACCCAGGGGACCTCTGGGTCTGAGACAGGTAGTCTAACCAATAGACTTATGCTTAAATCCACTCCCTTAAAGTTTATTTAAGCAGACTAAAGTTAAAAAAAGTGTATGATATTTTTTTCTTTAAGTTTATCGAAAGAACGTTTCTTGATTCCCAGATTTTGTATCAATGTTATTACAGCGTGAATAAGCGTCTACAATTTTGTCATTTTAGGTCAGTTCCAGCAGTGGGCCCTCTCTTCTTCAGCGGTCTAATAAAATCGCGCACACTAGCTCAAATCAAACGAAGACTCTTAGAAACGATCACATACCACCACAACGAAGGCGAAACACTCAAAACGGAACACAAATCTATCGATACTAGTGAAATACAATCGACTAACCGAGTAGAGAGAGTTACTCCAGTTAGGACTGACGATAGTCTGTTACCAGCTTTATCGATAATCGATTTGACGGGAGAATCGAGTGAGTCGAGCGATAACGAAGATAATGCCGATGATAGCCGAAGTGAGAAGGAATCGAGTCCGAGTAGTGAGGCGGTTGAAACGAGGAGGAATATATTTAATTTGATAGCTTATCATGCTGCTGCTGAGAAGTAAGTCCCGACTTATTTATTATTTTTAAGTTTTTTTTCTAAATTGAAAATTACCAGATTCTGATAATCTCAAACTTCTGTTCTATTTTGGACTTTATATGACTGATTGTGTATATCTAAGAGCACTGGTGGCCCAGTGGTAACGGCCGCGACTTCCGAGTTGTAGGTCGTAGGTTCGAACCCAGACAGGCGCTTTACTTTGTGTAAATTATTTCATCAGCACTGCTCTCAAAACGGTGAAGGAAAACATCGTGAGGAAACCGGCATGTCCTAGAACCGAAAATTTCGAAGACATGTGACATCTACCAACCCGCACTGGGCCCGCGTGGTGGATTACGGCCCACTCCCTCTCACAGAGAGGAGGCCTGTGTCCCAGCAGTGGGAACATTATAGGCTGTTGATGATGATGATGTGTATATCTGGGGACTGAAACGGGCAAAATTAATGTTTTCAGATTGCTCAACGAATATTTAAGCTGGCTGGAACAAGGAGAAAAAGTGCGCGTACCACCTCATTTTGCAGATATAGCTAGATACATCCCGGAGCATGTAAGTTAACTTGTATTATTTTATAGAAACCTATTTCAAACTTTGAAAGATTTTTTACTTTCAATTTTTAATTTATACAACAAGTAAAAAAAAACTGTCTGATCTGTGAGGATGTTGTTAGGTATCGTACTGAGAGTCCATTAAAATGATTATTTTCGAGAAAAAGAACAAAAATTCGTCACCTTTTTTTCAATGGAGAATTTTACTGGGTTATTACATGGGGCGTGGGCGGCCGTCGTTTGGCGAGTGTCTACAAGTCATAACTCATAACTTAAGACCCCTGTTGAAAATTTGCTAATTTTTATGGATTTAGGGTTAATTTTGGTACTAAAAATGTGATTTGTAAATAGATTATAAGATTTTTAGGTAATGTTATTGCAGTTCCTATGTGCCCCTTTCGGATTTGCTAAATGATATGAAAGACATGATAATCATGTTTTTGTTCTCAAAACATTTTATAGTCGTTTTACCACGTCTCTCACTGCTACTTGTAAGTTTTCAGAAAAGTGACAAAACGTTTGGCTATACTTGGTTATCCTACAGAAAACTACTAACTAAAATCTGATTGAAATATCACGCAGGCTCTCGAAGCAGCATGGAAACGGGCAGTGTCTCGGCCCTTACCGTCCGTAGAACTGGATAGTTTTCCCTCCGTGACTGTACAACCGCCGCCTGACAATACTCCACCGCAGACGCCCTTCCACATCGCTGTTGACACCATATTGAAGATTAAGGATCGGTCTAAAAGACGGTATGTATGTACGATTCGGCATAATTTTAACGTTGTATTTTTTTTTAATACACTACTAGCCCGCGACTTTGTCTGCGATCCAGGATGGAAGAGTAGCCTATGTCCTTCTCCAGGTCATGGTCTACCCATGTGCCAAATTTCATCCAAATCCGTTAAGCCCTTTTAGCGTCAAAACGTAACAAACTCACTTTCGCATTTATAATATTAGTTAGAATATTCTGACAAATAAATGGACTATTACCATTACAGCCTATGAAAAAACTTCTACTGGACATACTGGACGTGTTTCTTCTAAGTTTTAATTATTCATAATAAATAATAATTGGAGTATGGTAGTTAATTGATTCAGGCGTGACCTTACGGAAATCCATGATAAAATACAATAGATGTAGATATATTTAGTAACCTATTCCGCTTAACTATTCCTAAAGAGCGATAAAAAACCCTGTAAGACATCGACACGTGTTTCACCTCTCAACGAGGCATCCTCAGGATGACGATTGACTTGCCGCGAACCCAAACACGGTGTGTTGCGACGTCGAGTACAGCGCTTGGTGTGGCAACACGCCGAGAGGTGAAACACGTGTCGATTTCTTACAGGGTTATTTATAGCTCTTTATGAATAGTTAAGTGGAACTGGTTACTAAATATATCAACGTCTATTGTATTTTTTTTGGAGTATGGTAGTCTACTGCTGAATATAGGACTCAATACTCAATATCTTTATTGCTTTACCATAATTTGTACTTAGGTGGTAATTATATAATTTGGATCATTATGGACCCTGTAGGGCACAGCAAAAAGGGTAGGAGAGAGGAAGCCCTGTTTTAGGAGATCATTGTTTTAGTGGGAACAAGTTTTAACTTACATATAATCAAAGTCAGGAGATCGCGAATAAGATACCTACTAACATTTCGCTTAATTATTATTATTTATGTTTTAGCTGTAAAAAGTACTTAAATATTTTAGATTATTTTTATATACCTTTTATTTTTATATATTATAATTCTGTTTAATCATCTAAATAAATTGTTTTCTTTTGAATAATTATTATTGCTATATTAAACTTGCGCCATAACGCTTAATAGTTAGTCTTCCATAACCAAGTTACACCAGTAACCTTACACAGTTTGTCTTTTTAGCTAGCTAATCGCAATACGCTCGGTATATTAAGCTTGACTGTACCTTTCTCTAAGCCACAAATTGAGATAGCGTATCCGGTTCCGGTACGGTGAAGCGCTATAAGCCCCGCAGCGTCATATCCGCCCCAATCCGGCAGGTAGTGGGGATACGTTTGCGCAGCGCGCGACGATATCCATGAACCTCATTGGCGTTCGGAATCCGAACGGTGTAGTCGCGTTTAAAAGTAACTCGTTACTTTTAAAAAGGGTGTCCTACTTTTTAGTGTTAAATAAAATTAATTCGTGTTAAAAATGAACTCTTTGTTCGAAAATATTAATAATGTTAGTATGGACAATGCCCCACGTGCTCGGTCGCAATCTAGTGGTTCGAGCAGTAGCAGCAATTCTTCTTCCACGACGCGGAAAAGGAGACATCATAGGCGAAAGGAGCGACGCCGCCGTACAAAGCTAAGTACATTAGAGGATGCTTTTGAAAAACTTACCGAAAAAGTATCCTCTTTGCAAGATCTTATTATTAATAATAGTACTCAGTCGTGCTTGTCTGACAGTGAGTATATTCTGTATATTCCGAGCTCTACTGAATTGGATAATGAATTAAATAAAGAAAAAGAGATTGATTTTAAAATACAAACTACCCTCAAGTCGCAGACATTACAGATCGAATTGCTTTACAAATTGCAACATTTTAATCGCCCGACTGGGCTTATTCTGAAGTACAAAAACTTTATAATTCTACCCCAGGTTTTGTAGAACTCGAATGTAATGATGTTTTGAAAAATTTTGAATGTAATCGTTCATTAGCGGTCGTTGAAAATTCTTTAGCTGCTATGTCACATGCTGTTATTTTACAAAACGAAGCATTTTTAACCCTTACACGTTTCTAACTATTCCAAGACAGTAAAAATGATTTTGTTTATTTAAATCTATTTATTTTGGTCTAATTTAACATAAAAGTAATGTATAAGACAGAACTTGTATATATTTTAGTGTTTTTGAGTACGGGACATATATGTCCCTATATGCGATAAGGTATTTTTTTTTTTGATGTGTCGCAAAAAAATACTTAAACGTTTTTATTGCAAAATAAACACAAACTTTTTGTATAAAGTAAAAATTATTTAATGTAGAAACTTATTTAATACAAAATATAATATTTAATGATATTCAACAAAACAATTACGTTCTGAAGTATAACAGAAATGAATTTTACAAATAGGTGAGTATGTGTTATTTGAGCGATTCTCAACACGACTTTGTGTACACTGTACCCATCTTTTTCTATTACTTACTTTTACCATTACATGCATACAACGCGGAACACTAAAGGTGTTCCGCGTTTTTGTGTGAGATAGATTCACTTTTTCGTAATAAGAACTGACGACAAAATTCTTTGTCGAGACGAAAAACTACCAATGATCACTCATTGGTAGTTTTTCGTCTCGACGAGCCACTACCTGGCGAAATTCTAGGCTTGAAAGCAAAGTTGCTTCAGCACGTTTTGCTTCATGCAGCTAGCAATAAATGACATTAGAATTATTCATCGCGAAGTCGAAAAATTATTCAGATAATATTTTATTTTTGCCTAAAAATCCACTTCGTAACAAACTTTTTTTTGGTCCATGAAATCGACCCCTCCCATATTTTTATTTTACTTTACAATTCAGGCCAAGTTACATTCATCTTGTCACCACTACCTTGTACATGCCTCTTGATTGTCGTTGTCGGTATGAATGACAAGAAATTTGTCAATAAAAAAATAGCTTTGTTATCCATCCATTTTATGAAAGAAATTCGCGAAAATGTCTTCACGAGTCATATTTTTATCAGTTGGCATATTTTTTGGTACATTTTTCTTATTTGAGCGTACTGTTCCACAAGCCTTTATATTCATATTCGCCAGTGTATACTGAAGATTAGGGGAATTAAAAAAATATCAAAGTATACTTCACAACCTATAATACCCTGTAAATCTTCAGACAATTGTAACACAACCGATTCACCCAATCAATCAGTTTCAGTACCACCTTTTTTCGTGGTGTATAAATCAAACTGAAATAGATAGCCAGTAGAAAATATATGAAAATAAGAATGTGAAACTGAAAATAATAGCAAGGTAAACGATATCATTACTTTGAAGCAAAAGTCTCCTTTGATGCATATAGGGACACCCGTGTCCCTTTACATTTTTTTACAAAATAAGCATTATTTTTAATAAGAAAATCGAAAATAATGTAGTAAAACGACAATTATACTTAGCAGCTAATATAACTCAGAACAAAAACGGTCGTGGAAAGTCGCTGTATAACAATAAAATATTTTTTAATGTTGACGATCTAGCGAAAATATTTTTCACTTTTCGCGCCGGTAACTTTTTGACGGTAAATGGTTTTTCTAATGCTGCCAGCGCGCAAACTTAAAAAGATACTAAAACAATTAAAAATATAAATCTAAAATATGTTTTACTTCGCTAGTATTATTGTAAATCGTAAAATTTTAGTGGGGACAAATGTGTCCCTTATGCGTGAAAGGGTTAAAAGGTTTAAGCCAATTCATTTCATGGGTATCCGAATTAAAAAACCCAACGACCACTGAAGAGATTACTTCGAAAATCAATGAAATTTTTGCCGCCGGGGAATACCAAAAAATACAATCGTATTTATTACAAATGATATGTGGCAAACGGGCTGATATCATACAACAACGTCGTGACAGTATTTTAATTTCAGTAAAGGAAAGTTGTTTTAAGGAATCGTTAAGGAAAATACCCCCGTCCGCGCATCATTTATTTGACGATTCAAAGTTTACAGTTTACAGTTTTGTAGGAAAACAAGGGGGCGTCTTAAAAATTTTTCAAGCCGCGCCCTTTACATTATCCTCGCAGGGTAGATCGTATAAACCTTCTGTCCAAAGAAGGGACACACAACGAGGTAGCAAATATATATTGCCTGTGCGCAACAGTGCAAATTATCGCCCTTCCACTAATAGTGGCTTTAATCCTGCGCAAGGACGAAAGAGAAGGGCAGAAGAGTTTTTTCGTCACACCGAAGATACACGATACAGTAAGAAACGTAGTACCCTGGGATGGCGTGATAAACGAATCGATTGACTATCATCAACGTTTTCAAGCCGAGGGAATCAAACATCGGGTAAGTGTCTGGAGGAAGTTGGGGGGCACCTTTATATATACTAAGGATAATATTAGGTTATCGGATCCCCTTTTATGCAAACCACCGCTTGTTCATCCCTTGAGGATTTCCAAAAGATTTCATACAATAAATTCAAAAGAAATCTTAATGCAATTAAAGAAGTGATCAAGAGGTGTTAGAAAAAGCTTCATTAACTCCGAGCTTTGTCTCAATAATTTTTCTTGTACAAAAAGAAGCGACGTCTTCGTTTCGCCCGGTCTTCAATTTAAAATGGCTAAACAACTATGTCAAAATAGACAAATTTCGATTGGTGAACATGTACAAAGTCCCCGACTTCCTCCAACCACAGGATTGGTTAGTGAAAGTATGCCTGAAAAATGCATATTTTCACCTGCCAATCGCGCCAGGACACAGACGTTTCCTCAGATTTATAGTATCGGACCAACTTTGGCAAATTACCTGCCGCCCCTCGGTTTGGCAACAGCTCCGAAGGTTTTTGCCAGCCTGACGAATTGGATCGCGCAGATCCTTAGAGACCAAGGAGAACAGCTCCGAAGGTTTTTGCCAGCCTGACGAATTGGATCGCGCAGATCCTAAGAGACCAAGGAGAACAGCTACGAAGGTTTTTGCCAGCCTCACGAATTGGATCGCACAGATCCTAAGAGACCAAGGAGTTCGATTGCTGGTATATCTCGATTTTCTCCTGGCGAATCAGAATCGAGAAACTGCTAAGTATCGCGAACTTAACGGTAAGACTATTGCAGTCCCTTGGCTTTGTAATAAAATTTTAGAAATCTGTATTGACTGCTCAACAGTCAATCAAGTATCTGGGGATATTGTGGGATCCTTGGCAAAATGTCAAAATACTACCACCAGCAAAGGTTCGCTTATTGCAATCGAGAACATCGAAAATGGCAAAAGCCACCAAGGTAAGTAAGAGTATATTAGGACTTTTTAATTTTGCCAGCTTCGTAGTCTGGCGAGGGCGCTTAATTCTCATGCAATGCTGACCTTCAGCAATTTCCTATTGCGAAAAGGTCGAACACAGCTGTTCGTAAAGGTTATTCTGAAACTGCAGTGGTGGATACATAATCATACATGTGTCAGTATATCTCCTTCCCGGTCGATACAGTCACGAGCACTAATAGGTATGCGGTTATCAACTTTTTTGAGTTATTTTCTCTTACTGTATTGATTGTTATCCTTTCAACTGTCATTAACGAGACACAATAGAATTTTAATTGTTATCCACCTTAATGAGGCGTCGTAACAGATGATGGGTTATTGTATGTTCTAGGAATATAGTATTTTGGAACCCACAGTTCCACACTACATAGGACTTATGTCAAATTGCAATCGTTATTCTCACGAGAGAATCATTTTGAATTTTGATGAGTGTATGCATGTTTTTGCTCGTGACTATCTGCCCCGACAGAACGGCATTTACTTCCCTGTCCTACCGGAATTTTATTTTTTCAGCATATCGGAGTTCCCGAAATAGATCTTTTTACATCACGAACTGCTCATGTAGTACCCAGGTATGTGAGTCTGGATTTAGATCAGGCGGCTGTTTTTCACAATGCCTGCGGTCGCCCTTGGCACTACAGGTTAGCATGGGTATTCCCACCACCGTGTCTAATACCCAGAGTATTATCGCACCTGAACCAGGCAACCGGCATGCACCTGGTGATAGCACCCGATTGGGAGGTCTTTTGCAGAGCAGATCTGGTGGTTCGCTCCATGCGCCTTCCCTATCAGGTGAGGAATTTGGACCAAGTCTTGATACACAACAACCAATCGACCGCCTCCACAAGTTCGTCAATTGAATTTAAAGGTGTGATTAATACAGGGTGGTCATCGCTATTAGATTCTTGGCAGAAAAATCAGATAGAAATTTTAGAAGGTAGCTGGAGGAAATCGACCTTAAATACTTATAAGCCGGCATGGTCACGATGGTGTAAATGGTCACGTGGCAATAATGTGTAATCCATCTCCTGAAGATGTGTCTCGATTTTTAACTGATTTGCATCTTTAACTTTAATTTGCCTATAATACAATTGCAGTCCATAACTCTGTGGTATGTACCTTTTGTCGTCCACCTAGTGGCTTCTCACTAAGTTCTCACATCATTATAAAGCAAGTATTAAAGGGTATAGCATTAAAACAGCCACCCAATGCTAAAACTCGGCCAGACTCTCCTATTTGGGACATTAATGTTTTAATTCGATTTTAAGTTGACAAAATTCTCTCCAAAATGTAATTGTTCAAAATTTCCAAAAGAACTGCAATTCTTCTTTTATTGTGTTCCGGGCGCAGAGTCCATGACCTTACATTATTGAGTATAAATAAAGAAAACTTTGTAAGGAGTGATAATTCTATGTATAGTATTTTGGCCGATTTTTGGGCCCAAAACTGATAAAGATAATATAACTTATATATAAGCAATCCGGTTGCTGTATACTTAAAAGCGAGTCGAACTCTAACATTGACTCAATTTATTGTATCGACAAATTGCTAGAGTACTCTAATGATCGAAGGGTAATATTGAGAGCTTATTTATTGGCACACGTGGTGAACCCAAACCAGCTACCTGCACCATCATAGGGGGCTGGATTAAGTCATTGTTAAAACAAGCTGGAATAAACATTAGTCCAGGTAGTGTGCGATCGGCAGTAACCTCGGCTAGTTGGTCAGATAATATTCCCATTGATCATATTTTGGAGAAAAATATTGGCGCTCTACTTTGACATTTCACAAATTTTTTGAAAAGAAATCAAGGACAGGTCTATAAATAAATCAAGTCCTTCAAATCAGATCAGTAATCTGTTTCAAACGAGAAGATGATTTACCTAATCGTAATATCGATGTAGTGTTACAGGAACGAATTCTGTTGATTTAAAATGTCAACTTTGTTGATCACATTGGCGTTCTAATTTAGTCCCAATCCAGCAGTCGATAACAAACACTTCTCAATTTGTGGCTTAGAGAAAGGTACAGTCAAGCTTAATAGAACAATTTTACCTAAAAATAAAATTGATATTAAGCATACTTACCTTTCTCTAAGCCAATTTATATTTCTGTCTGCTGATTCTTAATTATAAATGTATGTGATTGACATCCTTATCAATCACGGTAAATTGAGCCGCAATGAGGTTCATGGATATCGTCGCGCGCTGCGCAAACGTATCCCCACTACCTGCCGGATTGGGGCGGATATGACGCTGCGGGGCTTATAGCGCTTCACCGTACCGGAACCGGATACGCTATCTCAATTTGTGGCTTAGAGAAAGGTAAGTATGCTTAATATCAATTTTATTTTTAGGTAAAATTGTTCTATTATTGTTAACTGAAAATTATGACCCAAATATGCGAAAGACATGATAGAGGACATTGAAAGCAGCTGAAATTAACTGATTGCAAAACTTAGCGCTTGCGAGAGGCCTATTTCCAGCAGTCTTATGTCCGGAGTCCGGCCTGCAATAGGTAGAGTTCTTGATGATGTTGAAAAGCTACATGCTTTATGTTTGTTGTTAGACGAAGGCGGACATTGATCAAGTCACCTGTAGAAGATGTGGACTTCAGAGACGCGCGCACCCTTATTTCGTTGGTCGACAAACATTTGAATGACATCGACAGGCTTGCACAGTAAGTTTCTTTAATAATTACTTATAGCAGCAGTATACCAGTCCTGGTACTTATTGCCTAAAATAAGAAAAAAAAAACATGTGTGCAATTCACACGTGGTAGAAGTGAAACCTTAAAAAATTGTACGCGCACAAACACGCATTAAACACAAGTACAACGCCGAGGCTCAAGCAAACTCCCACTATGCCTTAGTAAACACGAGTGGAGGGGGTACGAAGCAGAGCACAAAGAGAACCACGAATATAAGAAACACTGTATAATGCTTCCTATCTCATTTTCTCCCACGTTAAATCTTATGAATTGATGTGTCTCTTTTTACTGTCGCTTTTTCGTTTCATAGACTTTCAAATCACAACGATGCTAAAGAAGTTTTCGCTTCAAAAATATTAATTACTAGCTTCCGCCAGCGGTTTCGTCCGCGTGATATCTTTATAAATTATAGCCTATGTTACTCAGTGATAATATAGCATTCTACTGGTGAAAGACCTTACCGACCCTGACGACCCTATTACCCTCCTCCAGGAGAGCAGTAGGGAAACCAGCACAGTGTACAAAAACAGACGCCTCCCGTCATTCCGACCTCGCCGCCGAGGTCCTTTGCGATCGCGACCGCGTCCTCGAGTAAATAATACTCCCCCCGACCCTTGCTCGATAACGAGGTGCCAGCAGTTGTTGCAGCTGAGCACGTAGCTTTAAATTCCCCGACTAATAATTATGATCAAAACTTTGATCCAGCCCGTCCCATCCTTGATGTCCTCCCTCCAGTTGACGCCCTAAGCCGAGGTTCGTACCCCACAGGGGGTGCCTTTAGCGAGCGTTCACCTAGTTTTAATTAGCATAGTTGAATAACCCCTGACTGGATGTTTTAAGTGTGTAGCTTAAGGCACCCACAGGAAAGCCCGGTTAAGTAGTCATGATCTCAGAGGTAACTACGAGATGCCCTACCAAAAAAAAAAAACTGGTGAAAGAATTTTTAAAATCGGTCCAGTAGTTTTTGAGTTTATTCATTGCAAACAAAAATAAAAAAGAATCTCTTTATAATATTTGAGTAGATTATTACAAACTCGCTATTCTTAAAATAAACGTCGGGCACACCCTTAGTAGTTAGCGCGTCTACCACTTTTCTAACTCGCCGATATTTCTAATACGGTATGCTCTTCTATTTACGGTCTCAAAAAGTTCGTCCGATACGATAGAAATCGATAACTTATTAAGAACTTTTAATGTTTTGTTTTAAGAGCGTTTATCTGAAAGTGGGCAACGTCGCAAATAGATGTCAAATATTTCGCTGTTTTGATTAGTTTGGCAATATTATTGTATGGAAATAAGAAAACCGGCCAAGTGCGTGTCGGACCACGCACAATGAAGGGTTCCGTAGTTGGGATGAATTAATCCCAAAAACAAACTTAACTTTGTAGTTGAAAAATATGTTCTCCCATACGGAATGTATGGGAAAACATGTTTTTGCAACTGCGAAGTTAAGTTGGTCGATTATTACTCGTTAATTTGTAGAGCCTACTTACCTGTGATAGTTTTTCTTTTAATTTCGTTATATAAACTACTGTTATGATTTTTTTCACACACCCAAAACCAACCATTTAGCCGGCAGGGGGGACGACGACACTTGACTCTAACAAAAATTAGCACTTTAAAGCTTAATATTTCGCAAACGGATCCCTGAATCCAAAAATGATTTTCACAAACTCACAATGTTTTTAAAGGACCTTTCCAACGATACCCCTCATTACGGGTTAAAAAAAGAAAAAAAATAACATCACCACTTTACGTGTATGAGAGGTACCCTAAAAAAAAATGTTTTTCATAATTTTATTTCACCACTTTGTCGGCGTAATTAAAATATATACCTATGCCAAATTACAGTTTTCTAGTACTAAGGGTCTCGGAGCTAGACCGCGGACAGACAGACAGACAGACGGACATGACGAAACTATAAGGGTTCCTTGTTTACTACGGAACCCTAAAAATAGCTAACTAGCGAACTAGAATATTCATAATGAATTGCAATTATAACACAGAATTTGATGTTGTAATCGTTTTAGGTTTTAGGTGTAAAAAAGGCATATAGAAAGTTTCCAAATACTTTTTAAAAATAAAAAAAATATTTATTTGATAAAACATGGTATAAAATGGTGTTAAAATATAATTATAATGGCACAAACATGTTTAGCTAGAATAAAACATAGCATGCAAAATTAGAGGGTATTTGAAAAATGCAAATCATCAAAACACAAAAACAAAAAATCATCTTCATCTAAAACTAAATATTCGGTGTTACGATATTAATTATTGCCTTTCATAATAAATATTTTAGTTCCCTAGTTAGCCACATTTCTTAATTCTATACAGTAATATTGCCAAATTAATCAAAATAGATAAATATTTGACGGCTATTTATAACGTTGCCAACTTTTAGGATAAACCCTCTAAGTATCACTTAGTGAAGATGAAAACGGGCATAAACGTCTTACAGAGAATGGTGTACGGAAGTGGCCCGCGTGTCTTCCTTAGACAGTAGACTATGGGAGCTAGTCAGCGTACTGCGCGTGCGACGTGGGTTACCGCCTGTACGCAGAAGCTGCGCGAAACATTGCAAGCCCGTCACTATCTACATACCGGTACGTATATATCTAAGTATTTTAATTCTATTTTCAAATACAGGGTGGCAGGGACATCGACGCACAACCTGTTACCATGGATTCAGTACATGATTCTGTTTTTTTTTAACTAGGGCTTCTTGCAGTTGACCTATGACCTGGGTTCCGAACCTGGGGGTAATTACCCCCGTGGTGGTAAATCAGCTATTCTATGGGGGTAACCACGAACCTAATAATTAAGACCTAATTTGGTGGGAACAAAGCTGGTGCCGTCCTGTTAAGGCTCCTGGCCGTGACTTCACTCGACAGAGTTTAGGTAAATTCTTGCGATGCTATGTTTGTGTGCACCGTTCACGCACACACGCCTAAACCTTCGAGCGTAGTGATCGCTTAAACAGTTTTGATCCTATAGACGGTATTTTGTTAAGTTACGTAGGTACGCTTATGAAATAAGTCTGGAATGTTTGTGTATATTCGTTTAGTATATTTATAACAATTCTGTTTTATATGGAATTTTATACTTTTTGTATGGAAAACATGAAAAATTATTACCTACATGTTGAGTTTTATGGGTTTATGGGTTTCATAAAGGGGGTCGAAATTTTCATTATTTTTGCGATAAGACACAATTTTCGAGATATAAGCAAAAGAACAGAAAAAAGATAAAGTACAGTTTTTGCAACTGAATGAGTTATTAATTTAGTGAAAATGAAAAATTCGCTATTGGTGCAGATTCTCTTGTATACCGAACTAAACTTACTAAACTATCACTAAAATTCCTTAATTTTGACTATGAGAATCTCAAAGCTATTCTGCAAAATAAATTCTCTAAATTTAAAAATAATTTTGACACATCTAAATCGAATTTGACAACCGCGACTCCACACGTGATACCTAACCACGTGAATCTTTTTAGAGCCGGAGGCGCGCAGGGGGGGCAGCCTCGACGTGTTTTATATGGATTTTTCACTTTTTGTGTGGAAAATAAGAAAAAATATTACCTACATGTAGAGTGTTAGAGGTTTAAGGGTTTCATAAAGGGTGTCGAAATTTTCATTATTTTTGCGATTGGACACACCGTTTTCGAGATATAAGCAAAAGAAAAAAAAAAATCGGTACTGTTTTTTCATCTGAAGTCGAGGTGTTTGTGTGAATTTTAGTTCATGACAACCAATTTTATTCCACATGTTTTTAGTCACGATAAAAAAATAGTCATATTTAGTTAGAAAATCTAAATTTTAGGTTAAAAACGTCAAATTCAGAATAGCAAAATTGCCATTTTCACTAAACTAATATCTCAGTGCCATCTTAGTGCTGTCAAACTAAAACATTGTTAAGTTGTGTCACTTTAGTCTATTTCAGAATGGGAAATCGTCGTTTGACAGGAATAAACTAAATTTTGGTGATTTTTAGTTTAGTTTAGAGGCATTTGTGACAAGAGAATCGGCACCAATCTGAATTTGACTTTTCTCACCTAAAATTTTGATTAGTGCCGATTCTCTTATACACCGAACTAAACTAACTAAACTATCACTAAAATTTCTTACTTTTGACTATGAGAATCTCAAAGCTATTGGTGCCGATTCCCTTGTTCACAAACTAAACTAAATTTAAGTTCAGTGCATCTTTTTCTTACAATTTCATTAAGAAAAGGACAGAAGATAAATTTTAGTTTAGTCCTGTCAAATTAATCACCACCCATACAAGTTTAGATGTGATTAAAAACTTGCCGACTAAAATTACGTCAATTAACGTCAAGCGCTGATTAATTTGACAGGACTAAACTAAAATTTATCTTCTGTCCTTTTCTTAATGAAATAGAAAGAAAAAGATGCACTTAAATTTAGTTTAGTTTGTGAACAAGGGAATCGGCACAATTATGCAAAATAAATTCTCTAAATTTAAGAAAATTTTTGACACATCTAAATCAAATTTGACAATCGCGACTCCACACGTGATACCTAACCATGTGAATCTTTTTAGAGCCGGAGGCGCGCACGCTCGACGTGTTTTATATGGAACTTTTCACTTTTTGTATGGAAAATAAGAAAAAATATTACCTACATGTAGAGTATAAGGGGTTTAAGGGTTTTATAAAGGGAGTCGAAATTTTCATTATTTTTTGCGATTGGACACACCGTTTTCGAGATATAAGCAAAAGAAAAAAAAAGATTCAGTACTGTTTTTGCATGTGAAATCGAGGTGTTGGTGTGAATTTAAAGTTCATGACAATCAATTTTATTCCACACGTTTTTAATCGCGAAAAATAGTCAGATTCGGTTAGGAAATCTAAATTTTAAGTGAAAAACGTCAAATTCAGAATAGTAAAGTTGCTTTTTTCACTAAATGAAAATCTCAGTTCCATCTTAGTGCTGTCAAATTAAAATCTAGTTAAGTTGTGTCACTTTAGTCTATTTCAGAATGGGAAATCGATTGCCCATTCTGAAATAGATTAAAGTGACACAACTTAACTATATTTTAGTTTGACAGCACTAAGATGGCACTGAGATATTAGTTTAGTGAAAATGGCAATTTTGCTATTCTGAATTTGACGTTTTTAACCTAAAATTTAGATTTTCTAACTAAATATGACTATTTTTAATCGCGACTAAAAACATGTGGAATAAAATTCGTTGTCATGAACTAAAATTCACACCAACACCTCGACTTCAGATGAAAAAACAGTACTGAATTTTTTTTTTCTTTTGCTTATATCTCGAAAACGGTGTGTCCAATCGCAAAAATAATGAAAATTTCGACACCCTTTATAAAACCCTTAAACCCCTAACACTCTACAAGTAGGTAATATTTTTTCTTATTTTCCACACAAAAAGTGAAAAATCCATATAAAACACGTCGAGGCTGCCCCCCCTGCGCGCCTCCGTCTCTAAAAAGATTCACGTGGTTAGGTATCACGTGTGGAGTCGCGGTTGTCAAATTCGATTTAGATGTGTCAAAATTATTTTTAAATTTAGAGAATTTATTTTGCAGAATAGCTTTGAGATTCTCATAGTCAAAAATAAGGAATTTTAGTGATAGTTTAGTTAGTTTAGTTCGGTGTACAAGAGAATCGGCACCCATGTCTAACTAAATATGACTTTTTTTAATCGCGATTAAAAAGGTGCGGAATAAAATTAGTTATCTTGAACTAAAATTCACACCAACACCTCGCTTCAGGTGCAAAAAACAGTACTGTATCTTTTTTTTTTCTTGTGCATATATCTCGAAAACGGTGTGTCCAATCGCAAAAATAATGAGAATTTCGATCCCCTTTATAAAACCCTTAAACCCCTGACACTCTACATGTAGGTAATATTTTTTCTTATTTTCCTTACAAAAAGTAAAAATTCTATATAAAACGTCAAGGCTGCCCCCTGTGCGCCTCCAGCTCTAAAAAAAATTCACGGGGTAGGGCAAATAAGTACCACGTGGACTCGCGATTGTCAAATATAATTTTAGTGTGTCAAAATATATTTAAATTTAATTTAGAAAATTTTTGTTGCAGAATAGCTTCAAGATTTTCATACCCAAAAGTAAGGAATTTTAGTGATAGTTTAGTAAGTTTAGTTCGGTATACAAGAGAATCGGCACCATATTGCCATCTTAGTGCTGTCAAAATAAAATATATTCTAAAATTATTTCACGATAGGAAATCATCGTTTGACAGGAATGAACGAAACTTTGGTGATTTTTAGTCTAGTTTTGAGGCATTAATTTGTGACAAGAGAATTGGCACCAGTATCCATAAAGGGATCTGAGACACTTGCGCGAAAGACATTTTCGCGAAAGACACTTGCGCGAACCCACTTGCGCGAAAAAGTTGCGGAAATGAGATTTCTTCATAACATCACGCCATCAATTTCAAAGGGCCCAACACTTTGAAATTGATAGCGTGATGTTATGAAGAAATGTGAAAATTTTCGCAGCCGCCATCTTAGATTTACGTTTTGACATCAAAATCTGCTTTAGAATCCTCAAAAACTATGAAAAAGACACCTATGACGAAAAATCTGAATATTGTCACAGCCGCCATCTTGGATTTATATTTTGACCTCACTATCAGCTTTAGCATCCTCGAAAACTATGAAAACGATACCCATGACGAAATATTTTTAAATGTTCGCAGCCGTCATCTTGGATCTTTATTTTGACTTAAAGTAGTCTTCAGTAGCGTTAAAGAACTTCGTTCCAAAAATACTTCACTTATTGCTACAACAGCATATCGGCGCGGGCATATCGGTGACGCGAACCCATAACTTTTTCCCCTACCAAAAATCATTCAAAACTATGAAATCTAAAGTCAAAATATAACTAGTGAACCCAGCAGGCAGATGTTGTCCTGCGACAACAGCGCCACGCGAGTCCAACTATAGTTATGAACCATCCAAGTTACACAAAAAGAATTAAAAAAAAAAACATCTAAATCAGTCAAGCCGTTTAGGATAAGAAGAATTACGAACACACGTACACCGGTATTTTATTTATTGCCAGGCATGCAAAATTTTAATGTTCTTCAAAAACAAGCAAAGTACTTTAAAATAAAATGCGGATCAAAATGTGGTAGTCGACGTACAATTTCTGGAATATGTTAACATCGGACACGTACGTGCGTGTGTGCGTGCTGCGACGCAAAGTGATACGTCCTCACGCTGGGAAGGCCCGTTCGCTACTGACGGAATAGATTTTCCGCGATCGTTTATATAGTTCACTTTGCCATTTATTTACGTAATGAAGTAATTGTTTATTTATAAAATAAAATTTAGATTCTATTAAACAATTAACTTAAAATTAATATATAATTTTTAAAATTTCTTAAAAGTGTTTCTAAGTATTAGAAAAAAATATTTATTTGGCTTGAAGTTTTGAGAAAGTTACGTTATTTCAACATTTTTTTTCTGCTATATTTTGTATGAAAGTTGAAAAAAGTGGTTCCCCTATGTACAAGTAGACCATATAATGATGTTGATGATATTTTTTAATTTTCAACATCAAAAGCAGTTTCTTCTAACGAAACGATCAAACGTCAGTCTCGCGTCATTTTTTGGAAAACTTGTTGCGAATTTTAGTGATTTCCCACGAATCCTTAATTTATTTCAAAAATCCCTTTCCCCTATGTACAAGACGAAGAATTGGACTTTTCAAATCACAAATAATTTTGTTTAAATTCTCGTCCCCTTTCTCACAACGAATAAACAAAATTGATCAAAATCAGTGATTTCGTGCGGTGCGGCAGCACGGAGCCTTAAGCATTTTTAAAGCTCTGTTATAGCTAACAGAGCTTTAACTTTTTGACCGCTTGTGTCGCATTTATGCGACAAATATTTCCGTGCCCCTACCGCGCGTGTCGTATTTCTGCGACAGAAAACAAGTATGATTTTTTCGTTCAATTTTCATCCTATTAACTGTGTGGTACAACTAAAACCATTACTAAATAGATATATTTTATAAAACAATTACTTAAAATTATGTCTCGTCGCTCTAAGTTTTGAAAAAGCTTAAACAAAAATACGTAAATACAGCTTGGACTTTTCTTCGGTGTGTAACGCGCGTGTCGCATATATACGACCATAGGGATGGGATACAATGCAATGCGCATTTTAAAAACTAAATAACAAATAGTTAAATAATCAGGTATAATGCATCGATTTCAGCATAAAATAAACAGTGTCATACGAAATAAAGTTTATTTAACATATTGCCTTGTGTTATGAATTCTTTTCCTTGTTTTTCATAAGAAAAATATCCCTCAGGATCTTTGTGATTATGATAACATTTCACGTTAGTTCCCATCCCTAGACGCTTATGTTTGCAACAAATTTCTCTAGTTAGTCTAGCGCGGCTGTCGCATTAATGCGACCACTGCCTACGTCACAAGCGGATCAAACGAATGGACAATGTTGTTCGTGGGTACACACATTATCGATAAAATAGTCACTTTTCAACAATGACTACTGAGGAGATTTTTTATGTGTGTTCGCGGATAACTTCGTCGTTTATGAACCGATTTTGATGATTCTTTTTTTATTGGAAAGGAGATATCCCAAGGGTAGTACCATGATAAGGAAACTAGGATCTGTAGATGGCATCCCAGATAAATTGAGGGAACTCTTCAAATATTATAGGCAAACCTATAGTGATTTGGGTATTTTTTTATAGTAACTCGTGCAGTTGCTCTTGGAAAGCACCATTTGGTTAAGTGGAACTGATGATGAAGACCACAAATAGCCACCGGAACTACTCAATAATAAGTATTTCACGGGTTGCGATTCGATTACTTTAATATGGTTGCAATGCAATTTATGCTCGTCACAATGTATATGGAGAAGTGGAGCTGATGGTGAAGTACCAAGAGAATTCCTCAATGATGAACGTCCCTGCATCGGGAAAAGCAATATTTTGTAAAAGGTGATGAGCTGTTGGCATTAGGCTAATGAAACTTAGACAAATTACAAATTGACCCACTAAAAAGCGAGAAATAAAAACTTTTTTACAAAAAAACAAAAACAACCGACTTCCAAAAAACTACTAAGTACAGAGTAAAAAATAAATTTCGGAAGTGGGTGGAAAATAACGAAAATACAAAACCAAAGACCGACTTCCAAAATGTAAGTTATTTTTTACTTTGTAGTAGTTTTTTGGAAGTCAGTTGTTTTTTTTTTTTGTAAAAACGTTTTTATTTAAATATTGTGATGTAATTCTGTTATTTACTATATTACTTATCTACATATCCTATTGATTGTTCAAATTTGGAACCGTGTTGAATGTTGTCCTTACCATTAAAAAGGTATTGTGACAGTACCTACAAGTCGGACAGGCACTCGCACTCGAGTTCCTTATGGTGTTGTCTCTTACTGTGCTCCGGCGATAACACTCAGCGCGGCACGTTTGAGTTATGACGACGCCACGCACCGGGCACGGTTAGATAAATCGAAGTCTGTCGGAGACTGGCGTAGGCACGTTTTTATAAAACTTATTTAATTGATGGGTGATAAGTTCCGTGTGGTGCCGGACGTAAAATAATAGCACCATCCCATTTCTTGCCGCGGGTGTCGTAGGCGACTAAAGAACTAACTAGAGAATGGGCAGCAGCGTTCTCATACTGCTACCGCCAACCCGCCTACCAAGCTTGGCGATTATGGCAAAACCCCCCTCTTGGGGAGGCTTATGTCCAGCAGTGGACGTCTTTTGGCTGAAATGATGATGATGAATGGGTGATAAGTTCTTTGATGTGCATTTAAAAATATCCCGTTTATACCTACCTGCTTTAAAATCCGTAGGTATGGACTTTAACGACTCTGTCTGTCTTTCTGTTGATTAGGGAGGTTAAATTAAGGCTGATTTAAAATAAAAACATAAAAAACTTTTTGACTATTTTTTTATCGATACAACGATTGCTCCTCCTTATTTATTGTAGGTATTATTTTGTCGATTTTTAGCCGCGCGCTAGGGGCACGCCAATTGATATTTAGCCAAGCGCTTAAAAGGTTAAAAATGCTTAAAAGTACCTTTTGCCACCACCTATAGTTGTAAGAGTGGTTTTTCAACTTTGGTTACACTGAAAACAAAGGCCAGAATCCATTTCAGTGTGGAACATGACTTAAGATGCGCTTTAAGCAAAACTAAACCTAACATAAAAAAACTTGTGAATGCAAAACAATATCAACCATCACACTAACTCATCATTTTTCAGCCGAAAGACGTCCACTGCTGGACATAGGCCTCCCCCAAGCACCGCCACTTCGACTGATTCTGTGCTTTCCGCATCCAGCGGATTCCTGCGGCCTTCACAAGATCATCGGTCCATCTTGTGGGAGGCCTTCCAACGCTACGTCTTCCGGTACGTGGTCGCCACTCCAGAACCTTTCGACCCCATCGGCCATCCGTTCTGCGAGCAATGTGCCCTGCCCATTGCCACTTAAGTTTGGCAATTCTTCGGGCTATGTCGGTTACCTTGGTTCTCCTGCGGATTTCTTCATTTCTGATTCGATCACGTAGGGAAACTCCAAGCATAGCCCTCTCCATTGCCCTTTGGGTGACTTTTAGCCTTCTGATAAGGCCCATTGTGAGCGACCACGTTTCAGTACCATAGGTCATCCACACTAACTATTTTTACTTAATTCATTGTTTATAATATAAAATACGTAAGAATTGTAAGCTTGTATTGTTTGTATTGATAACATTTTAAGGTCGGGGTAAAATCAGTTTTTCTAATAGGTCACAGGGGTAATAATTTTGAAAAGTTTAGGAACTACTGACCTATGAAGTCATGGCTGCTTAACCGGGCTTTCCTGTGGCTGCCTTAAGCTTCTACAGTCAAAGCCCCCAGCCAGGGGCAAAAACTATTCTAAATTAAAACTAGGCGAACGCTCGCTAAGGGCACCCCCTGTGTGGTACGAACCTCGGCTTAGGGCGTAGCTGGGGGACAGTAAGAAGGGACAGGCTGGATCAAACTTAGATTTTCATCTTGATTATTATGCGAGGTATTTAAAGCTAAGTGCTCAGCTGCAACAACTGCTGGCACCTCGTTATCGAGCAAGGGTCGGGGGGGAGTATCATTTACTTGGGGACGCGGTCGCGGTCGCGAAGGACCTCGGCGGCGAGGAATGATGGGAGGCGTCTGTGTTTGTGCACTGTACTGGTGGCCTTATTCTTCTCCTGGAAAAGTGTTATGGGGATTTAGAGGCATGAGGAACAGGGTGTAAAGTTCGCTCATCCACCATAGAAAAGGGAGGATCCTCCGACCAGACGGGTGTTGTGTCTGGCGGGCAACTGCCCATCGGTTTGAAGTTGAAATCTTGTATCTATGTCGATCGCTCGGTAAACTCTAACTGCGCGATGCAGGATTTGTGTGACGTCATATCTTTGATGCGTAGTTCGTATGTAGCGGTGTAACCGCTACAGGGTATCTGGATCGGAGAGTAAATTTTACGTTCAGCCACCCTGTATAGGTATAGTTTTAAGTATAACTATGCTACAATGCAATGAGACCGTGCTTATTTATGGTATAATAAATCATTCCAATGTGTTTAGGAACAAGAGTGGTGTATATCAGTGGACGCAGAGCGCGGCATCAGAGAGAACCGCAGCAGCGCGCGCGCGACTCTGCGGCGCCTGGCGCGCGCGCGCCCGCATGCGGCGCGCACTGCGGCTGCCTTACAAACTATTGCAAGGTAAGCTTTAAGGTTGAACTAGTCGCGGGCTCGAACTCACTAGTGGGCGCGGTCAAAAAGCATGCTGTCTCACCTGGCATCGTGTCCGACAGAGACAGTATCAGTGATGAGCAGTTAGACGCTAGTCTACATGCACAACGTCTAGTTTGCACGCACACTAACACCGTTCCGAACTATTTTAGTAAAATGAGCGCATAAAAAATTAAGAAAAGTCCTTTGGAAAATCGAGTTCTATGAAAAAAATCATTGCATAAATCAATTGCAAATAAGGTTTTTTGAACTCTCCGATAATTAATTAAACTTTGTCGGTGCCAACTTTGTTTTGGAGATTTTACACTTATTTTATTACTAAAAGGAATCTTTGTGGGCTCATAACTTTTTATTATTCTTTTTCCGTACAGAAAAAACTATATCATGTTTAACTTTGGATGTACAATGTCCAAAAATGGAGTAAAACCCCCCGAAATTTGCATGGAAAAAATATCAACAAATTTCATCTTAATGGCTTCCTAACAGTTTTTTTTACTAAAGAAATATGCATGAATTGACAAGCCTAATTTAGTACCAGTTTCATCAATGAAACTGAACGCGATCAGCACATCTAAACTGCGAGCTGGTCAGTCTGTCAGTGTCATCATTGTTGTGGCATATGGACACTGACAGCTCTTGACGTGGCTTAGACGAGCTGATCGTAGTTAGTTTCATAAATGTGCACTGCTGGTCAAACAGATCTCTCACGTACAATCTCTTCTGTAGTCACCTTATTTGTCGCAAAGCTAGGCCATTACTTTTCTAAGATAATATAAATGTTAGAAAGTTAGCAAATTAGCCAGTCATTCAAGATTAATAAAAAAATCCACCAGGCCGAATTTCGGCCATGGCGACCAATCTCAGCCAACCTTTGGCGCTGGAAATATTATAGTTCTCAAGTGCGTGCACAGACAGGTGCACTTCGGTTACTGTTTCCTCACTCTCTACGTCCTCAGTGACGGCGCCCAACACTCACTCTCACTCTATCAGGCCCAAGCCGGGAATCGAACCAGGACCCAACGCTCAACAGTCGCGCTTGCGACCATGAGACCAGTCAAGAGCCCATCATAACAATGTACAATATAGTAGATTGTTACACGAGGGGCTAAAATAACCCATTGTAACGAGGTAGTTTTACTCCCGAGCTTTAGCGAGGGAGTAAATAGAAACCGAGTTATAATGGGTTTTAGCGCCGTGTGTTACACACTCTACTTTTCACTACGATTGCGAGAAAATAAAATAATCCAACACAATATTAAATAGTTTATTTTATTTACTCGTAAATGTACAATTTGTACAATTCTGGGTATTTAACGAGATGTTTTTTTCCGGTAACTTAATTTCAGTCCTCTGTGAAGGTGTTCACACCAGATGATGACATTTTCACTGTTGTAAATTATATTACGGTCACCAATTCAATTTGTAATTAGAGAAATATTCTAAAGATTTCGCTCCAATGCCTTTTTTATTTCTTCTGTAGTCGCAACGCAATGTACGCATTCTACCGAAGAGATAGCCGCATTTAGTTCCATTTTCAAAAATATTTTTTATTGTGAACCAGTAATAAGTCGAGTCCATAACGAGTCCACACAAGAATAAAGACTTTTTCGTTTTCCAAGGCTCGTTGGAACAGACGAAAATTAAAAAGAAATTACTTTTTCCCCTAGAGCAAGAAATACTATTTTTTCCCCGCTCTGGTACTCTACAATGACGGCCTTTTTGAGCAAGAGGAGTGAAAATGCCTTTAGAGTTCTTGATCCCGATCTCGCCTGGTGGCTAGCGAGGAATGAGGTCAGTAATGGATCGAGCGTACCTGGAAGATAGTTGATTTTGAGATTTTCGCAATGACTTGCAATAGTAAAATGGGTCAAAACCAAAATTATTAACCATTTCGTAACAATTTCATGTCTTCCGACTTTTCCTTATTCCTAAAAATAAATTGTAATATCGATGTTATTAAAATAGCGGGTGTCATAACGGAATACTACGTTTTTTTTTGGGTGGGAAATTGTTAAATAACTTATCCCGCTCTGGGCGGAGCGGGAGGGCGTCAGACTCTTACTGACTGAAACCCACCCGTGTTCCTTCAGTTGCCTGTATGTTGTCAGGCGCCACGGTAATCCTTTCGGACAAATCCGCAACCCCGGCAGGCATTGGCCCTATCGGACCCCTTCAATTGAGTTGACATCTCTTTGAGGCGGCGCGGCGGTTACCTTAGATTTAATATTAAATTTATTTGCTGGTTCTACTTGACTGTTTTTCTCTTACATCATGAACACAGCCCGTATTTTCCTATATCTTCCTTTTATGTAATATGTTTTCCCGTATTTTCCTTTTATGTAACTGTGACATAAATGAAAATGTCCAAGATGTTGGTTTTGACCCAAATAGTAATAAAGTTGTATTGTCCCCCAGACGTACGCGCAGCAGCGAGGCGGGCGTGCGCGTGGTGGAGCGCGCGTGGCGCTGCGCCGGCGCCCCGGCCTGCGCGGCCTGCGCGCCCGCTAGCTGTGTGCTGACTGCACTAGTCGCCGACCTCGCTGAGGTAATTGTCCCCAGACGTACGCGCAGCAGCGAGGCGGGCGTGCGCGTGGTGGAGCGCGCGTGGCGCTGCGCCGGCGCCCCGGCCTGCGCGGCCTGCGCGCCCGCTAGCTGTGTGCTGACTGCACTAGTCGCCGACCTCGCTGAGGTAATTGTCCCCAGACGTACGCGCAGCAGCGAGGCGGGCGTGCGCGTGGTGGAGCGCGCGTGGCGCTGCGCCGGCGCCCCGGCCTGCGCGGCCTGCGCGCCCGCTAGCTGTGTGCTGACTGCACTAGTCGCCGACCTCGCTGAGGTAATTGTCCCCAGACGTACGCGCAGCAGCGAGGCGGGCGTGCGCGTGGTGGAGCGCGCGTGGCGCTGCGCCGGCGCCCCGGCCTGCGCGGCCTGCGCGCCCGCTAGCTGTGTGCTGACTGCACTAGTCGCCGACCTCGCTGAGGTAATTGTCCCCAGACGTACGCGCAGCAGCGAGGCGGGCGTGCGCGTGGTGGAGCGCGCGTGGCGCTGCGCCGGCGCCCCGGCCTGCGCGGCCTGCGCGCCCGCTAGCTGTGTGCTGACTGCACTAGTCGCCGACCTCGCTGAGGTAATTGTCCCCACGCGTGGTGGAGCGCGCGTGGCGCTGCGCCGGCGCCCCGGCCTGCGCGGCCTGCGCGCCCGCTAGCTGTGTGCTGACTGCACTAGTCGCCGACCTCGCTGAGGTAATTGTCCCCAGACGTACGCGCAGCAGCGAGGCGGGCGTGCGCGTGGTGGAGCGCGCGTGGCGCTGCGCCGGCGCCCCGGCCTGCGCGGCCTGCGCGCCCGCTAGCTGTGTGCTGACTGCACTAGTCGCCGACCTCGCTGAGGTAATTGTCCCCACGCGTGGTGGAGCGCGCGTGGCGCTGCGCCGGCGCCCCGGCCTGCGCGGCCTGCGCGCCCGCTAGCTGTGTGCTGACTGCACTAGTCGCCGACCTCGCTGAGGTAATTGTCCCCAGACGTACGCGCAGCAGCGAGGCGGGCGTGCGCGTGGTGGAGCGCGCGTGGCGCTGCGCCGGCGCCCCGGCCTGCGCGGCCTGCGCGCCCGCTAGCTGTGTGCTGACTGCACTAGTCGCCGACCTCGCTGAGGTAATTGTCCCCAGACGTACGCGCAGCAGCGAGGCGGGCGTGCGCGTGGTGGAGCGCGCGTGGCGCTGCGCCGGCGCCCCGGCCTGCGCGGCCTGCGCGCCCGCTAGCTGTGTGCTGACTGCACTAGTCGCCGACCTCGCTGAGGTAATTGTCCCCACGCGTGGTGGAGCGCGCGTGGCGCTGCGCCGGCGCCCCGGCCTGCGCGGCCTGCGCGCCCGCTAGCTGTGTGCTGACTGCACTAGTCGCCGACCTCGCTGAGGTAATTGTCCCCAGACGTACGCGCAGCAGCGAGGCGGGCGTGCGCGTGGTGGAGCGCGCGTGGCGCTGCGCCGGCGCCCCGGCCTGCGCGGCCTGCGCGCCCGCTAGCTGTGTGCTGACTGCACTAGTCGCCGACCTCGCTGAGGTAATTGTCCCCAGACGTACGCGCAGCAGCGAGGCGGGCGTGCGCGTGGTGGAGCGCGCGTGGCGCTGCGCCGGCGCCCCGGCCTGCGCGGCCTGCGCGCCCGCTAGCTGTGTGCTGACTGCACTAGTCGCCGACCTCGCTGAGGTAATTGTCCCCAGACGTACGCGCAGCAGCGAGGCGGGCGTGCGCGTGGTGGAGCGCGCGTGGCGCTGCGCCGGCGCCCCGGCCTGCGCGGCCTGCGCGCCCGCTAGCTGTGTGCTGACTGCACTAGTCGCCGACCTCGCTGAGGTAATTGTCCCCAGACGTACGCGCAGCAGCGAGGCGGGCGTGCGCGTGGTGGAGCGCGCGTGGCGCTGCGCCGGCGCCCCGGCCTGCGCGGCCTGCGCGCCCGCTAGCTGTGTGCTGACTGCACTAGTCGCCGACCTCGCTGAGGTAATTGTCCCCAGACGTACGCGCAGCAGCGAGGCGGGCGTGCGCGTGGTGGAGCGCGCGTGGCGCTGCGCCGGCGCCCCGGCCTGCGCGGCCTGCGCGCCCGCTAGCTGTGTGCTGACTGCACTAGTCGCCGACCTCGCTGAGGTAATTGAACATATTGCGTAACATACATTCAATAACAAAATCACGATTCGAAGAATTTTGAAGGAAATAGCAAATCCATTGCAAATTGTGTGTTACGCAATCGCCCCGCTTGTTTTTCTTGACTTTTTAATAATAATGTTTTAATATTTCTGTCTTTGAACTTGTTTCTACGAAACTACAGCAGCATCTTCGAGAATGTACTAGTTTGAAACATGACCAATTTCCTAGTCTGATTCCAACTATTGAAGTGCTTTTTTAGCTATGTTGATTATACCACAGAAGCACGTGAAGGGTTCGTCATGTCGGACCAATTCAGTGAGTGTAACGTAATCAGAAGATATAAGAGTTACGCGATAGAAAGAGGCACATTCTAGGTAATTATAACCGTAGGTAACTAGCGCTGTGCGACCTGAATTGCACTTTAGTGTGTCGAGCAAGAGTCGCTTTTTATTTCAATGATTTTGCGTAGTGAATCTTCTGTACTAGTCTGTGATTATACAAATTAACTCTTAGCAAAGAACTAAGCCCACGTTCGCACGGACGTAAAAATATCGCGGTGGGATATTTACGCACAATGGATTTTCAACGCTCTGCTTAGCACCGAGAGTTGAAAATCTAGTGCGCGATATTTTTACGTCCGAGCTTACGGTACCCGGTGATTGATATCGTACGGCTTTGAAAAGCGTCTTCTCTTCCACTCATATATTATGTGTAACATTCTGTATTAAAAAATCCAGGTGCTTTATCAATAGCCGCGTACAACACGCGCCCTGAAAGATGAAACTTGACCGCGCCTCCCGTCTCTTTCTGCCGCCCCGGCGCAGACCTCATACCGCTAAAGAGACCCATGAATCGTCTACTGTGCAAGTCAAATACGTGGTGTGTCAAGTCTCATCTTTAGTGGCACGAACTGTACTGTACTTGATTTTGTTTCAATAGATTTTGTTTCCTCTTACCTTGTCAACAGGTCCCAAGCAGTAGTACTAAATAATTATATATATAGCTGGGTCCCTGTTCCTAGTGGAGTCCCGCAGGGTTCATTGCTTGGTCCATTGCTATTTATTATCTTTATTAACGACATCGACTCTTGCTTGAATTCATCTAATCTTTTGTGTTTTGCTGATGATATGAAAATTTTTGCCACAATATCATCGCAGATGGACGTAACGGCACTTCAAAATGATCTGCGTCGCCTAGAAGACTACTGCCAAAGAAACAAGCTGGATCTTAATCCCGCTAAATGCTCGGTTATTACGTATTATCGAAAACGCGAAATCATTGCTACATCGTATATCCTAGGTAATCAAGCTCTACCTAGATCAAACTCCACCCGTGATCCGGGGGTTCACCACGATTCCAAGCTCAGTTTCGAAATACACGTTGATGCAATAGTCGCTAAGGCCTCAAAATCACTGGGTTTCATAATGCGGTTATCCAAGTGCTTCACTCAAGCCAAAACTCTAAAAATTCTATACTGCACTTTTGTCAGAAGCCACTTGGAATACGCGTCGGAAATATGGAACCCATGTTACCACAAATATATTAACCGCATTGAGAGCATCCAGAAAAGGTTCATAAGGTATCTATGTTATCATCAAAAAGTACCGTACCATTCGGAAAACTACCACAAGCTATGTAAAAAATTTCATATATTACCTTTACTCAACCGCCGTGAGATTACTGACTGTGTGTGTTTGTTGAAAATTTTTAACAATACTATAAACTGTTCCGATATTTTGACAAAATTTTATTTCAGCATTCCTATGGAATCCAAGCGATACAATCCACCTTTGCGCGTGCCATTTGCTTCAACCAATTATAGGCAAAATTCGTTCATTGTGCGTGCAAGCAGAAATTTAAACAGGCTTTGTAAACAGTACAATATAGATCCGTTTATAACTAGTGTGTCGTCAGCCAGGAAGTGCTTAAGTCGTAACTTTTTCATATCGTTAATTTTGTTATGATGGTTGCTATGCAGTGCGAGCAACATAGTAATTATGCTGTAGTATATAGTAACTTGTTGTGAATGTCCTTTGAATTTACTTTTTTTTCTGTATTTTATAAGTGGAGACCTGTAATTGGCTTTCAGACTAATGTACTGTCCTTGATCTGTTTGTTTTAGCTGTAAGTCTCCCATGTTATTTAAATAAATAAATAAATAAGAATCTAATGGAATTCATCATCATCAGTCTTTAAATGTTCCCACTGCTGGGACACAGGTCTGCTCTCTGTGAGAGGGAGTGGGCCGTAATCCACCACGCGGGCCCAGTGCGGGTTGGTAGATGTCACATGTCTTTGAATTTTCGGTTCTAGGACATGCCGTTTCCTCACGATGTTTTCCTTCACCGTTTTGAGAGCAGTGGTGATGAAATAATGTACACAAAGTAAAGCGCCTGTCTGAGTTTTGAACCTACGACCTACAACTCGTAAGTCGCGGCCGTTACCACTGGGCCACCACTGCTCTGCAATTCATCATGGAATAGCTTAAAAATGGGATAATTTTCTGTCTCACATTCCAGCGCTGGATATGCCACGACGGGCGCATATCGGCTGAATTGCTCTCCGCGTGGGGCAAGCGCTCCACCGGCATGTTGCAGCAGACGCTCTGCGGAGCCCTACTCGCGCCCAGACGTCTACCGGCCGCCGACTGGCCTAAGGTGTATAGTGCTTTGTTGGATTCGCAGCTGCCGTCGCATACTGTGTTCAGTTATTTGTCTAAGGTGAGTCCCATGTAATGCTGCTATTTCTTATTTTTTTCGAATGGATGTTACAGTATTCGTCTATTTCACAAATAAGCTCTTTCTAACTGCGCGCCGCGGTTTCACCCGCATAAGTCTCGATCCCGTGAGAATGTCGGGATAAAAATAATCCTATGTCGAAATCCAGATCATGGTCTACCCACGTAATGAATGACAAATTTCATCCAAAACTGTTTAGTCGTTTTAGCGTAAAAGCATAACAAACAAATAAACAAACAAACTCACTTTCGTATTTGTAATATTAGTTAGGATTTCCAGTACGCGGCCGTTTAAATGGCAAATCGAGTTTAGAAGACAGTTAAGCTTTGTAGCGAGTCGTCTTTGATACTCAAATAAATATTTAGCATTATACAATTATTATTCTTACATATTTGCTAGCGAATAAATTAGCGTTCTACATCCTAGTAAAACTTCACACTATTTGGAATGTTAATCCTAGGCTCAAAGGATTTGAAAACGCCAGTGACTGTAATTCCAAAAATAAATAGTAATCATAGACACTGCAGCTATCGACTGATCTTAAGGTAGTCAGCTAAAAAAGAATTCTCTTTCAGTTCGAAATGTCTCGCTGGTCAGAATCAGCAGAGCCGACCCAACGCCGGGACATGCTCGAAGCCCTAATCCGCGCCGTGCAGCGCTGGGGCCCGGCCCCGGCCCCGCAGCACCACATGCTGCTCGAGCTGCTGGGGGTGCATAGCGCCGCGCTGCTGGACGCGAGGGAACTTTGTGCTCATGTACTGAGATGTGCCACAGCAGCTGTGAACAATACGCTCCCGCCCGCACATTGGACGCATGTTGTTAGAGCCGTGGATGCTAAGGCCGCTGCGGTTCCGTTCGATCAGGTAAGGAGTACTAGGAGCATGAAATTTTCTCAAATCTCAAATTCTTTATTGCGTACCATAATGTATATAGTTGGTAGGGAAATAATTATATTAGTCACAATTAGGGACCCTGTCGGGCACAGCATAGATCAATTAGGAGAGAGGAGGAAGAGCACTGGTCGTTTAATGTGACAATAAAATTGTATTATTAGTTAAGTAGTTAGTAAGTTATATATTTATTAATACAGAATTCAATTTACGAATTAATATTCATATTATTATTTTATAAAATATATACGTTTATTTATTAGTAACATTATAATAACCATTTATTTTTTAAATTATTCACTATTGTTTGTTTACTTATTATTGTTTATTACGTAATTAATATTTATTATCCCTAAGTTAAGTTATTTATTGATTTTGCACTAGAGATCCTTGTATAACGAAAGTGAGCACTAAGAAAAAATGTTTGAAGATTATTTTCCTAAAAGGGGTTAAATAAGGAATTAAAGCTTATGGGGAAGTGTCATTTTCGCCGATGGGAAACCCAATCGAGCACACGCTTGTCAATTTTCATTAACAGATAACGCACAGCCTAAATCGCAGCATCTAGAAGCATGAAATTTTGCACGGAGTTTTAAAAATTCATCCCCTAAAGGGATTACAATCCTGTGGGATACTTTCTAACCTCCACGCAAGCAAAATCTAGTTTTGTATAAAAATACACTTCTGCCATTGTTGATCCCAAAATTAATTTATTGTTACTACACAGAACATTAGCCAATAACGACACCGACCCGATACCGACATGATATCGGCGAATAGGGGCCTACCACAAGCTCATAAAGCAATATTATATTAATGTTACTTCAGTGTGGGAAAGAGATGAAGCTCTACAGGACGTATAGCTCCATCTCTTTCTCCCACTGAAGTAATATTAAAATAATATTGCTTTTGAGCTGGTGGTAGGCCCCCTAGTAATAACATACATTTAGGATTAGTAGGTCCTAAATGTATGTTATTACTAGGGGGTACTACGCTTTCACACAGTATTATGAGGGTTTATTCTAAAAGTTGGCAGCGTCGTAAATAGCTGTCAAATATTAACTAGTTTTGATTAATTTTGCAATATTACTGTATGGAAATAAGAAATGTGGCTAACTAGCGAACTAGAATATAAATAATGAAATGCAATAATTAATATCGTAACACCGAATATTTATTTTTAGATCTAAAAAAAGTGCTTAGAAACTTTCCAAATGCCTTTTTTACACCTAAAATTGTTATAACATCAAAATTCAGTGTTATAATTGCCGTTAATTTTTAATATTCTAGTTCGCTAGTTAGCCATATTTCTTATTTCCATACAGTAATATTGCCAAATTAATCAAAACAGCGAAATATTTGACATCTTTTTACATATGATGAAACGGAGGCACTTTTAGAGCACATAACATACACTCTCTCATACACTCTCTCATACACTCTCTCATTCACTCTCACAGACACTACGCACTGGTATTCACACTTGAACCACACACTCACTAACATACTTGTTTTTATTTGATGTTTTAAGTACCTCCGGTTTGTTTTAATAGATTAAGATTATGCTGTACTATGGAAGAGCGGAGTCTCCTAACACAGGCATTGTTTGCTTAAAATGAGGCTCCAAACATGAAACCCTTTTTTGTAAATTGAAGCATAAATAAAAACATTTTAATTTATTTATATTATCGCGGGCTTTGAGCGCGGCGACCGAATCAAGAAATTCCGTAACGTAACGAAAATAAAACCTAACACCCCCACTCCGCCTACCATGTAATGACGGTTTCCATGACAACGTGATGTTGTCATGGGAACGTAATTTTTGTTTTATGTCATCACGTCATCATCCCAAGTGTAGCGTTGACAAATAGGAAGTATGGAGGTTACAAATGCTATGCAATAGCTTTACCGCGGCAGTCCCCGAGTGCCACACGATTTTTTTTTTTAATTTGCGACGTAGCTCACTTTCAGAATAAACGCTCTTAACAATCCAATTCTAAAATTCGTTCACCCTCAGCTAGGCCACCTGCTCCGCGAGCTGGGCGTGGCGTGGTGGGCCGCGCGCACGGGCGCGTCGGGCGCGCGCCTCACGCCGCACGCCGCGCACGCGCCGCACGTCGCCGCACTGCTGCACGCTCTGCAGAGAGCCTTCGTCGGAGCGGCTACTAGGCTCAGCTATGAGCCGGAGAGAGGTGGGTTTAGAATACGTTTAAGGCTCCTGGCTGTGACTTCACTCGACAGAGTTTAGGTAAATTCTTGCGATGCTATGTTTGTGTGCACCGTTCACGCACACACGCCTAAACATCGAGCGTAGTGATCGCTTAAACAGTTTTGATCCTATAGACGGTATTTTGTTAAGTTACGTAGGTACGCTTATGAAATAAGTCTGGAATGTTTGTGTATATTCGTTTAGTATATTTATAACAATTCTGTTTTATATGGAATTTTATACTTTTTGTATGGAAAACATGAAAAATTATTAACTACATGTTGAGTTTTATGGGTTTATGGGTTTCATAAAGGGGGTCGAAATTTTCATTATTTTTGCGATAAGACACAATTTTCGAGATATAAGCAAAAGAACAGAAAAAAGATAAAGTACAGTTTTTGCAACTGAATGAGTTATTAATTTAGTGAAAATGAAAAATTCGCTATTGGTGCCGATTCTCTTGTATACCGAACTAAACTTACTAAACTATCACTAAAATTCCTTAATTTTGACTATGAGAATCTCAAAGCTATTCTGCAAAATAAATTCTCTAAATTTAAAAATAATTTTGACACATCTAAATCGAATTTGACAACCGCGACTCCACACGTGATACCTAACCACGTGAATCTTTTTAGAGCCGGAGGCGCGCAGGGGGGGCAGCCTCGACGTGTTTTATATGGATTTTTCACTTTTTGTGTGGAAAATAAGAAAAAATATTACCTACATGTAGAGTGTTAGAGGTTTAAGAGTTTTATAAAGGGTGTCGAAATTTTCATTATTTTTGCGATTGGACACACCGTTTTCGAGATATAAGCAAAAGAAAAAAAAAATATTCGGTACTGTTTTTTCATCTGAAGTCGAGGTGTTGGTGTGAATTTTAGTTCATGACAACCAATTTTATTCCACATGTTTTTAGTCACGATTAAAAATAGTCATATTTAGTTAGAAAATCTAAATTTTAGGTTAAAAACGTCAAATTCAGAATAGCAAAATTGCCATTTTCACTAAACTAATATCTCAGTGCCATCTTAGTGCTGTCAAACTAAAATATAGTTAAGTTGTGTCACTTTAGTCTATTTCAGAATGGGAAATCGTCGTTTGACAGGAATAAACTAAATTTTGGTGATTTTTAGTTTAGTTTAGAGGCATTTGTGACAAGAGAATCGGCACCAATCTGAATTTGACTTTTCTCACCTAAAATTTTGATTAGTGCCGATTCTCTTATACACCGAACTAAACTAACTAAACTATCACTAAAATTTCTTACTTTTGACTATGAGAATCTCAAAGCTATTGGTGCCGATTCCCTTGTTCACAAACTAAACTAAATTTAAGTTCAGTGCATCTTTTTCTTACAATTTCATTAAGAAAAGGACAGAAGATAAATTTTAGTTTAGTCCTGTCAAATTAATCACCACCCATACAAGTTTAGATGTGATTAAAAACTTGCCGACTAAAATTACGTCAATTAACGTCAAGCGCTGATTAATTTGACAGGACTAAACTAAAATTTATCTTCTGTCCTTTTCTTAATGAAATAGAAAGAAAAAGATGCACTTAAATTTAGTTTAGTTTGTGAACAAGGGAATCGGCACAATTATGCAAAATAAATTCTCTAAATTTAAGAAAATTTTTGACACATCTAAATCAAATTTGACAATCGCGACTCCACACGTGATACCTAACCATGTGAATCTTTTTAGAGCTGGAGGCGCGCACGCTCGACGTGTTTTATATGGAACTTTTCACTTTTTGTATGGAAAATAAGAAAAAATATTACCTACATGTAGAGTATAAGGGGTTTAAGGGTTTTATAAAGGGAGTCGAAATTTTCATTACTTTTTGCAATTGGACACACCGTTTTCGAGATATAAGCAAAAGAAAAAAAAAAGATTCAGTACTGTTTTTGCATGTGAAATCGAGGTGTTGGTGTGAATTTAAAGTTCATGACAATCAATTTTATTCCACACGTTTTTAATCGCGAAAAATAGTCAGATTCGGTTAGAAAATCTAAATTTTAAGTGAAAAACGTCAAATTCAGAATAGTAAAGTTGCTTTTTTCACTAAATTAAAATCTCAGTTCCATCTTAGTGCTGTCAAACTAAAATATAGTTAAGTTGTGTCACTTTAGTCTATTTCAGAATGGGCAATCGTCGTTTGACAGGAATAAAACAAAATTTTGGTGATTTTTAGTCTAGTTTAGAGGCATTTGTGACAAGAGAATCTCTTGTCACAAATGCCTCTAAACTAGACTAAAAATCACCAAAATTTTAGAGAGAAATAATAAAAGAGAATCTCTTGTCACAAATGCCTCTAAACTAGACTAAAAATCACCAAAATTTTGTTTTATTCCTGTCAAACGACGATTGCCCATTCTGAAATAGACTAAAGTGACACAACTTAACTAGATTTTAATTTGACAGCACTAAGATGGCACTGAGATATTAGTTTAGTGAAAATGGCAATTTTGTTATTCTGAATTTGACGTTTTTAACCTAAAATTTAGATTTTCTAACTAAATATGACTATTTTTAATCGTGACTAAAAACATGTGGAATAAAATTGGTTGTCATGAACTAAAATTCACACCAACACCTCGACTTCAGATGAAAAAACAGTACTGATTTTTTTTTTTTTCTTTTGCTTATATCTCGAAAACGGTGTGTCCAATCGCAAAAATAATTAAAATTTTGACACCCTTTATAGAACCCTTAAACCCCTAACACTCTACATGTAGGTAATATTTTTTCTTATTTTCCACACAAAAAGTGAAAAATCCATATAAAACACGTCGAGGCTGCCCCCTGCGCGCCTCCGTCTCTAAAAAGATTCACGTGGTTAGGTATCACGTGTGGAGTCGCGGTTGTCAAATTCGATATAGATGTGTCAAAATTATTTTTAAATTTAGAGAATTTATTTTGCAGAATAGCTTTGAGATTCTCATAGTCAAAAATAAGGAATTTTAGTGATAGTTTAGTTAGTTTAGTTCGGTGTACAAGAGAATCGGCACCCATGTCTAACTAAATCTGACTATTTTTAATCGCGATTAAAAAGGTGCGGAATAAAATTAGTTATCTTGAACTAAAATTCACACCAACACCTCGCTTCAGGTGCAAAAAACAGTACTGTATCTTTTTTTTTTCTTTTGCATATATCTCGAAAATGGTGCGTCCAATCGCAAAAATAATGAGAATTTCGATCCCCTTTATAAAACCTTTAAACCCCTGACACTCTACATGTAGGTAATATTTTTTCTTATTTTCCTTACAAAAAGTAAAAATTCTATATAAAACGTCAAGGCTGCCCCCTGTGCGCCTCCAACTCTAAAAAAAAATCACGGGGTAGGGCAAACAAGTACCACGTGGACTCGCGAATGTCAAATATAATTTTAGTGTGTCAAAATATGTTTAAATTTAATTTAGAAAATTTTTGTTGCAGAATAGCTTCAAGATTTTCATAGCCAAAAGTAAGGAATTTTAGTGATAGTTTAGTAAGTTTAGTTCGGTATACAAGAGAATCGGCACCATATTGCCATCTTAGTGCTGTCAAAATAAAATATATTCTATAATTATTTCACGATGGGAAATCATCGTTTGACAGGAATGAACGAAACTTTGGTGATTTTTAGTCTAGTTTTGAGGCATTAATTTGTGACAAGAGAATTGGCACCAGTATCCATAAAGGGATCTGAGACACTTGCGCGAAAGACATTTTCGCGAAAGACACTTGCGCGAACCCACTTGCGCGAAAAAGTTGCGGAAATGAGATTTCTTCATAACATCACGCCATCAATTTCAAAGGGCCCAACACTTTGAAATTGATGGCGTGATGTTATGAAGAAATGTGAAAATTTTCGCAGCCGCCATCTTAGATTTACGTTTTGACATCAAAATCTGCTTTAGAATCCTCAAAAACTATGAAAAAGACACCTATGACGAAAAATCTGAATATTGTCACAGCCGCCATCTTGGATTTATATTTTGACCTCACTATCAGCTTTAGCATCCTTGAAAACTATGAAAACGATACCCATGACGAAATATTTTTAAATGTTCGCAGCCGTCATCTTGGATCTTTATTTTGACTTAAAGTAGTCTTCAGTAGCGTTAAAGAACTTCGTTCCAAAAATACTTCACTTATTGCTACAACAGCATATCGGCGCGGGCATATCGGTGACGCGAACCCATAACTTTTTCCCCTACCAAAAATCATTCAAAACTATGAAATCTAAAGTCAAAATATAACTAGTGAACCCAGCAGGCAGATGTTGTCCTGCGACAACAGCGCCACGCGAGTCCAACTATAGTTATGAACCATCCAAGTTACACAAAAAGAATTAAAAAAAAAAACATCTAAATCAGTCAAGCCGTTTAGGATAAGAAGAATTACGAACACACGTACACCGGTATTTTATTTATTGCCAGGCATGCAAAATTTTAATGTTCTTCAAAAACAAGCAAAGTACTTTAAAATAAAATGCGGATCAAAATGTGGTAGTCGACGTACAATTTCTGGAATATGTTAACATCGGACACGTACGTGCGTGTGTGCGTGCTGCGACGCAAAGTGATACGTCCTCACGCTGGGAAGGCCCGTTCGCTACTGACGGAATAGATTTTCCGCGATCGTTTATATAGTTCACTTTGCCATTTATTTACGTAATGAAGTAATTATTTATTTATAAAATAAAATTTAGATTCTATTAAACAATTAACTTAAAATTAATATATAATTTTTTAAATTTCTTAAAAGTGTTTCTAAGTATTAGAAAAAAATATTTATTTGGCTTGAAGTTTTGAGAAAGTTACGTTATTTCAACATTTTTTTTCTGCTATATTTTGTATGAAAGTTGAAAAAAGTGGTTCCCCTATGTACAAGTAGACCATATAATGATGTTGATGATATTTTTTAATTTTCAACATCAAAAGCAGTTTCTTCTAACGAAACGATCAAACGTCAGTCTCGCGTCATTTTTTGGAAAACTTGTTGCGAATTTTAGTGATTTCCCACGAATCCTTAATTTATTTCAAAAATCCCTTTCCCCTATGTACAAGACGAAGAATTGGACTTTTCAAATCACAAATAATTTTGTTTAAATTCTCGTCCCCTTTCTCACAACGAATAAACAAAATTGATCAAAATCAGTGATTTCGTGCGGTGCGGCGGCACGGAGCCTTAACTACTGAAGGGTATATAATACAATGTTGTACAAATGTATAGTACTCTAGCGTAAATATGATGTATCCACTGATATCCAGCTTTAAGAATTACCACACAGATATGATGTGATATGACACAGACGACGCTTTACTAAGCCGATCTTATTAGGGTTCCGTACCAATATGGTAAAAAGCAGTGGCGTGCACACAGTTTTAAGACAGGGTAGGCAGAAAATTTTACTCACCAAAAATACTGCACGTTGGTTTTGGTTCGTCGCGTCGTCTTGTCGATTGATGATTAAACGCGTCTCTATACGATTTTTTCCAAAGGTGTGATATTTAAGGGAAGCTTCTAAGTGTTTTTCAGATTGTTCATGTTTTCTCGCGGCGGTAGGAAAATTATGAATATCAGCGTAACCGGTGTCGTTCCAGACGGTTTTATTATTTGAAAATAGTAGACAAACGAAACAAAATAACCGATTAGGTACTGTGTATGCAACCTGTCAGCCAATGATATGAATCATATTGTTTTTTATTGAATTTACGATTGACTTTACCTTTAATTTGTATTAATTGCAAATCCGGTGTACCACGACCTATCTCGATAACTTGTTTTTTTTTCACCGAAATATAGTTTTGAAAACGCATCATGTTTTATTTTCTCAATACACACACCATCTGAACAACTTTCACAGACAATATTATCCATTTTACACTAATAACAACAATCAAATTCTAATTACCTGATAGCGTATTCACAAACACAACGCACGTCAAACAATATGGCAACTATAGTAAAACGGGCAATAAAGGGTAAAAAAGGTTATACGACAAAAAATTATGGTCATCTAAATGTATAAAATTCAATGAAACAACGTTATTTCCTAAAATATTTGCATTGCATAGCTAACTTTCCTTCGGTAATGTTCGGTACGAGTCGTAATTTTTCGTCTTAGCTGTATAGAATAACTACAAATAGACACTGGCTTTTCTTGCAGTTGTGTGCGTGATTTTTGTCATTGTGTGTCAGCAAAGCCCGCGTAGCTATAGGAACGCACACACATTAAATACGACTTACCACGAGAGCACACATAAAAACATTCAGAGACGAATAGTTTGTGTCTTTACCGTGGCAGAGGCGAGGCGGCGCTAGTGCAGCGCGAATCGAGATGATGCGAAATTCGAATGATGATACCACCGGCACTCGATAGGTGGAGCTGATTTATGATTTGTTTTGTTTATTGATAAAATAATATTAGATCTATTATCAGAACTAGGGTAGGCAGTGTCTTTCTGTCTTTATGAAACGCACGCCACTGGTAAAAAGGAACCCTTATGGTGCAACTGAGTCTGTCTGTCCGTCTGTCTGTCACAGCTGGATATCGAATATCGAATGATGAATAAAAATCGATGACGAAAAATGTTTAAAAAAACCGTCCCCCCCTCTTATCTCCGAAGTTTGCATAGAGAAAAATCTGAAATGATTCTTAGTGATAGAAGATTAAATAAAGATAGACAGGAAAAATAAAATGATGTCTAAATAGCACACTTTTTCAGAAATCATCAACTTAAATTACATTAATTCCACTATCGGTCAAGAGATGGCGCTGACCTAAAACTGCAATATTCTACACGGTAGTGTGCAGTGTTAAAATTCTCTGACGAATAAAGGCCTCACCGATGAGAATTTAAAATGGTACGGAACCCTCGGTGCGTGAGTCCGACTCGCTCTTGACCGGTTTTTATTAACTATACTCCATTTGAAATAAGATTAGACATTTATACAAACCTTTTTTACAGTCCGTCCAACCAATTTTGACTTCTATATCGTTGGCATAAGGATGGTATTAAAAGTAAAAAGTGTTTACAATACCAACTGTTTACTGCAGCTGCCATTTGCATGCCACCAACGCAACAGAAGTCAAAATCGGTTGAACGGACTGTAAAAAAGGTTTATTTAAATGCCTAATCTTATTTCAAATTGAGTATAGTTGTGCCAATTGCATTTTATTTTATTAACTAGTTGTGCCCAACTGTATTTTAAGTAACCAGCTATTATTTTATTGTAGAAATATATTATGCTACTCTTACGATTTGTTCCTGTAGTTTGTATTACAACTTATATACGTTTAAAGAAACTAAAAATTACGTAGTAAACTTTTAATCAATGACTGCTTATTGACTAACAGGAAAATTACACCGGGAGGTATAATTTCAACCCCGCTCATTAAAAGATTTGCAGATTTTTATAAAAAGTTTCTCATATGTATTATTTCAACATGAATGGTGTAAATAATATTTTGATTCAAAATGAGTGTCCATGGAGTTTCCTGACCGTTCTTCTCAATAGGAACCTACTACGCTTTTGAATTGGCAACTTCATCTTTTTGACTGACCGACTCCTTGACAATTCAAAAGTGCCTGTAATTGGTTTAATTTAAATAAATGCTTGGAGTGAGTGTTTGTCCCCAGTGGCGTGGTTCGCGTGGAGCGCGCTACAGGAGTCGTGGGGCGCCTGGGTGTGTCCGCAGCCGGCCGCGCCGCCGCTGCTGCCGTGCGCGGCCGAGGGCGAGGCCTACACGCCCATGCTGAAGCACTTCATCGGTAATGTGCGGCAGATCATGCTTGACTGTCCTGGTAAGTTTTACTCATTGACATTCTACCCAGTTTAAGGAAAATTGCAGATCCTCGCTACTTCCTGCCCCTAGTTTCTGATAACCCATTTAATTTCGGGAAAAATTTCGTTATAGTTGGACCGAGATCGCTGTTCCGCGCCTTAGGAATCCACAGCGAAGCGGGAGCGTTGACGAATGAGTGGCGGGATGCCGTGAGTGTTGATAAATGAGCGGCCTGCACTGCTCCCCCGTCTCGCCACGCACATACCTAAGGCGCGGTACGGTGGTCCCGGTCAAACTATAGTTATGTTATCGCGACAGGTAATATCAAGATTATGTTATCGCGACAGGTAATATCAAGATTATGTTATCGCGACAGGTAATATCAAGATTTGAGATCGATTTTAATTTGATTATAAGTATTTGGACAGGGGTGTAGACAAAGTCTTCGTAAGTCACTACCAAAATAAGATAATAGTCAAAGTGTATACAAACTCGTTTCGTGACTGTTAGCCAGTGCTAGACAAGTTTAACCAAATTGAAACATCTTAATTATCTTTTCACAGGTTCAGAAGTCCACCTCCTCCAACAGATATTCGAATGGTCCGTTCAGACATACATCAACGTGCAGGGTTCAAACGCACCCAGTGCCCCGGGTGCAAGTTCACAGGAGAGTCGAGTGCAGGCTTCCGCGTTACTCGCAGAACTAGCTAAGTTACCGTGGACGGAACACCAGTGGTTCTATGGGAAGTGTTTACAGCTGGCTTTACAGGTTAGTAGATAATGTATATTATCAGTTTTAGAGCATGATTTAGATTTTTCTCTCTCTCTCTCTCTCCTCTACTTCCTCCTTCCGCGACCCCGCCTTACTGTCATTTAGAATGCGAGGTTAAAAACGAACTGACCCTTATAACTTTTTAGTTTAGCCTGTCTGGATTTGTTTTTACATTTTTGCCGTTAACAGTAAAACTGACGGTATTGATGTCCACGTATTCAAGTACTACAAACTGACTTTTCGGGCGCTCGAGACGGACTGCAATGGTCTCGATCGTCCTCGACATTTTCCAGTGCTCTGGATGACTGCGTCCTTACTTGACTATGGCTAAACGATGTATCGAAATCACTGATTGTTGCAAATCTAACAAGACGGCATTTTATACTAAAAGCATTTTCAGTATGGCACCGCGTATATACAATCACTTACCAAAGGCTATACTAGAAACTCCATCCATCAATGAATTTAAAAAGAAATTGAAAAGATTCTTGCTATTTAAATGTTATTATAGTATTCAGGATTATTTAATAGAGGACGTAAGGAAATATTGTTCTCAGAAAATATTGTTATTGATGTGACATGTGGTTAATGCACTAATTATTTATCTATGTGTTTACATATCTCGGGACCATTGGGTCCCGGTTCTTTGAAAGGCGTACGAGGGGCCAAAGCCAACTCGCAGATCGCAATTTTAAATGTAATGAGGCACCACCCGACGATTATTCCTGTATGCACTATGCAAATGCACACAAAGACAACCCCCGGTTGGTGTAGGACTATTGCAGGATATGGAAACAAATTTATTGGACTATGGGTTTGGGTGGCTCAAGTTGACTGGTAACCTGGAACTATGGAAGGACTATGGCCCCTGCCTAATCAATGTTTTATACGTACACGGATAATATGGCAGGGGGTGACTTGCACATTCAATAATGGGTCCCCGAAAACGGTCACTAGCACAAAGTGTCGTAGCGACAAGGGGGCAACATGTCCTGAGGTGCTTGTGAGGAGTGAAGAGGTATTTCACGGCTATCAGGACAATCTCGGAAGTACGGTCAAGATCCCTACCAGCATCTTACTGGAATACTTCCTTCCTCCGAGCACGTTTGCTCTAGCGAATCTCCACTCAAGCCGGCCAATTAAGGCAAGAATGAGGCAGGAGCTCTGTTCCTCGTCAGTGTTCACTCCAGCCGGCCAATAAAGGCAAGCCAGAGGTGAGGAACAAGACTTCTCCCGGGAGATAGGGTCCGTGGGGTCGCTACTGCCCAACAGCTCGCCCCATGCTGCCCTGCGGGTTTTTGTATCTCTCTTGGTCTGGCTCCTCATCCCAGACCCGTTCCGGCAAAGTAAACTCTACCGGCACAGTTCTAGAGTTTGGAGCGCGCAAGCCCCACCACGACGTCAACGTAGAGATACGACGGTGGGGATTTATGTATTATTATTACTTTAACATTTATTTACAAATATATCTTGACATTGGTGCCGATTCCCTTGTTCACAAACTAAGCTAAATTTAAGTTCAGTGCATCTTTTTCTTTCTATTTCATTAAGAAAAGGACAGAATATAAATTTTAGTTTAGTCCTGTCAGATTAATCAGCGCTTGACGTAAATTGACGTAATTTTAGTCGGCAAGTTTTTAATCACGTCTAAACTTGTATGGAGAGTGACAGGCGCTGATTAATTTGACAGGACTAAACTAAAATTTATCTTCTGTCCTTTTCTTAATGAAATAGAAAGAAAAAGATGCATTGAACTTAAATTTAGTTTAGTTTGTGAACAAGGGAATCGGCACCATTCTCATTTAATAATACATTCATGACATTTAATTTTTAATTATTGTAGTGACATTATTATTTGCTGTTTCATAATTTTTTTGATACTGTGACATTACCCAAAATGGTGTTATTAATTGTAAATATTAATTATAAATTATTGTTGCAAGTAATTGTTTAATAATGTTGTGATACAGTTAAAGCTTCAGATTTGCATGCCTCAAAGCGAAATATGGTTGAACTTATGCTCTATTTTTTTTAACAACTTTATCTAAGTATTACCCATATTAGCAAATAAATGATTTTGAATTTGATTCTGGACTGAGGGACAGCTTGAGAATGTTTTTTTTTCTGTTTTCCGTGTAGATGTCGGCCAGCACTGACCGAGAGTTAACCTCGTGGTGTTGTTCCACATGGCGCAGCACGCTGTCAGTGACGCTGCTGCGGGACTGTGACGCGGCACAGCTGGCGCCGCGCCTCGCCTCGCTGCTGTACCTGTTCACAGGCACACACCTGCCGCACTCACACCTGGTGATTAACAAAAGCCTAGGAAACGATAGCCATGACGAAAAATAAACTAATTTGGTGTCCGCCATCTTGGATTTTGAATTTGAAATCAAATTTTCACCATCAGCATCTCTAAAGATGTAGAAAATGACACCCATGTTGAAAAATACTATTTTGATACTAACCGTCGTTAATACAACCGAAAAAGCTCGCGAAGATCAACTGCAAGGAGAAACTTGGCTTTCTTTTCGGTTTTCATTTAAGTTTCTCTATTTTCAGATACTAGACGAGGCCTGCAAGTTACCGTGGTATCGCCTTCCGGAGGTCGCGTTGGATGAAGCTCTGGATCGATTCTTCATGCTGCACCACAACTCTGCTCTTCCTTACCACGACCTGCCGCAGTTCAGGTATATACATTTGTTTTGCAGTGCTGTTTGTTGTACAGACTTCTGTTGTAATTTGCTATAAAGTGCGCAATTTTACCCTTAACGCATTTTGAAATGATTATGTAGATGAAATCATGCTATTTTTTTTATCTTTCATTCTGAATCTCTCACTTTCGATAAAACTTTAAAGGCCTACACAGACCGGTACCCTAATTGCGTAATACAACACAATCTATTTCGATTTGAAACAGATTGCTAATCCATTGCTTCATAAGCTGAAAGAAAAAAATCTGCTCAACAACGTAAATAGCGCAATGAATGTTGTTGAATTGTCAAAATGAAACAAATTAGGCAAAATTGTTTACGAAAATAAGTTACGCAATTAGGGTACTGGATATGGCAAGGGATTTAAATTTTTACCAATGGATATTCGAACGTATCGATATAGAAATACGACATAAATTGCTATGCTTTAAAATGATGCCGTGGCATCGAAAGGGAAAGAAAAATCCCTTTCGATGCCACGGCAAACCGTCCCGGTCTGCGTAGGCCTTATGCCGTAATGTGTACTTAAAGCGGCGTATAGATATAGTATCGGTCGCAAAGGAATTTGAAGTTAGTTTTGTATCGTATTGAGTTTGATTTCCCAAAACTTGATAATTATCTGATATTCTGAATTCAAATGTACATAATCTTTTTGCTCCATAGGCTTATCCTCATAGCATGCGGGCTATCCGTCGTCGACGCTACAACAGTCAAGACGGGCGGCGCGCACTCTGCACGTGCGCGCGGCGTGTCGCAGTGGGTGCGCGGTGCGTGCGCGCCCGCGCTGGCTGCGCACGTGCCCGCGCACACCACGCACGTGCTGACTACTGTCACCGAGTTAGGTGTGTTATATGTGTGACAGGACAACAGTATGTGAGGGCATCCCCTTCGAATCTAAACTATCCGTATCTAAGTCACCAAATTCCCGACATATTACGTCTTCCGTTCACGATTGTCACTACACAACTTTAGTTATTATGCGAATCAAGAGTATATCATATCCAACTAGATTGTGTTAGAAGTACAAAAATATTTTTTCACCAGTAACGAACCATATTCATGAACCTTTTTTATTGTTTCTAGCGCCATATTTGGAAGAGACAGGGGGTGAAATAGAAGAATTACTCAGTCGTGCTGTTGTTATAATGTGTATGGAGCCGGCTGGTTCTGCGGCGTTACCGGTAAGCACTATACTTCTCCTCACTTATAAACTAAATCCGTTCTTATACTAGCTATCGAAAATAATATATGTTGTCGCTTGTAACGTTTCTATCCATTGATCAAATTGAAATGCACTACTACCTATTCTATTCTATTTTGAACTTAGTCTAGGGAACAAGGGTGTTCATAATAATTATTTTAATTTTAACACTGCTATTGTGACATATTTTATAACAATAGAAGCGTAATTTAATAACGATTTTAATTGTTTTATTAAATAAAAGGGTTGTTAGTGAACAAATAAAAAGGTTTTATTGAAATATAAACAATTTTTTTTTTGTAGATTCAAAAAAACGAATGCCCAAATAATATTGAATAAAAAAAAAGCATTCCCAGCAACATTTAAGACAACGGTTCTACATCAGCGTAACATGCTGAGTATCAGGTTATCTATTGCCTCCTGTGGAATATCGCTCTATACTCTGGATAGATGAGCAAAAAACTCTTCTTCCATGTTCAAATTTTGGGGACTTGGTCGCTAAGATATACCTCTCCGTCATGTGAACGTATAAAATGAACGCTCTAAACATTCTAACGACAAGGAATGTGTTGAGTGCAATTAATAAATGCCATTCATAATATGCAATATGTAGTCGACATCATGCAAATGCATCAATGTTTTCGTTGTTAATTTGCCTTACATAATAATGTTCAAAACCATTTCTTCTGTCAGGTGTGGGTCACCTGGGTGACCAACAGTTCACCACGGTTGATTCGTGCATGCGTGTCTGCAGTGGCGACACTAACTGCATTCGAGTACTTCGCTACGCTTGCTGACGCGGCTGTGCGGGCGCTATTGCTATGCAACGGTGAGTTAATACATAAGCATACAAGGTGAGTTTTTAAACCGGGCTCCCTGTAGCAGTGGGTCTGTTGTCTAAAAGACAAAAAAATAGCGAACCTTACAGTAGTCGTATGTGATATTTAACATTTGACATCTCACCTTGGACACAGATAATATAATACTACGTACAGATACCCAATCCCATACAACGAAATGAACCTCCCTAAATCTGGCTATTGAACTGGCTGTTTTTTTTTCCTCCATTTTATTAACAGATGGCAGCATAAGCGACTTTTACAACGCCATCTAGGAGTCAACGTAGATACTTAAGATTCTCAACATCGCACATCGCACGATGCGACGGTTCAAGGACAAGTGTAATAACGTAATAACAATACAACAACAAAAAAATATCTCGAGTTGGCGGAATAGTTTCATTTGTGTGAGTGAGCTAGCAATTTTCAAACTGCAGCGAATGTCTGTGTATTTTAGCATTTCAATGCTTAAATCTAGATTTTCTTCTCCTCGTTACTAAAGCTAGTATTGCTAAAACCCTAAAACTGATATCATGCCTTCTTCGTCCGAACTCATTTTGACAGTAAGCCGACGTACGCACGGACGTAATAAAATAGCGGCGATATTTTATCGCGCACTGGAATTTCAACGCTCTTCTTAGCGCCGAGAGTTGAAAATCCAACAGTGTGTTTTTTCAACGCGCTAGGACGAGATTTCGTCTCAACGCGTTGGATTCTCAACGCTCGGCTTAACACCGAGAGTTGAAAATCCAGTGCGCAATAAAATCTCGCCGCGGGTTTATTACGTCCGTGCGAACGTCGGCTAAATGTTTTTAGAAACATCAAATAAAAACCGGCCAAGTGCGTGTCGAACCACGCACAATGAAGGGTTCCGTAGTTGGGATGAATTTATCCCAAGAACAAACTTAACTTTGCAGTTGAAAAACATGTTCTCTCCTACGGAATGTATGCGAGAACACGTTTTTGCAACCGCAAATTTAAGTTGGTTGATTATTACTCGTTAACTTATAGAGCCTACTTAGCTGTGATAGTTTTCCTTTTAATTTCATTATAAATACTACTGCTAGGATTTTTTTTTCAAATAAACCAACCGTTTAGGTGGCAGGGGACAATACAAAGGTGCAGGTTAGCAAACACCTTTGCTAACTTATGAAGTTGTATTGCTGATTGTAACGATTATAATTGAGTAAAGCCATATTTGTTACGGCCGCGAATCATTTTTTAATCAACATAGAACCTAACACTGACCTGTAAAATACAAAAAAACGTAAGAAAATTTGAATTTCGCGGACAAACAAGAGAATCGGCACCATTAAGGGGGAAGCGTCAGGTACGCTTCCCCCTTCCCACACCAACACCTCGACTTCAGATGCAAAAACAGTGTTGATTTTTTTTTCTTTTGCTTATATCTCGAAAACGGTGTGTCCAATCGCAAAAATAATGAAAATTTCGACACCCTTTATAAAAGCCTTAAACCCCTAACACTCTACATGTAGGTAATATTTTTTTCTTATTTTCCATACAAAAAGTGAAAAAATCCATATAAAACACGTCGAGGCTGTCCCCTTGCATGCCTCCGGCTCTAAAATGATTCACGTGGTTAGGTATCACGTGTGGAGTCGCGATTGTCAAATTCGATTTAGATTTGTCAAAATTATTTTAAAATTTAGAGAATTTATTTTGCAGAATGGTGCCGATTCCCTTGTTCACAAACTAAACTAAATTTAAGTTCAGTGCATCTTTTTCTTTCTATTTCATTAAGAAAAGGACAGAATATAAATTTTAGTTTAGTCCTGTCAAATTAATCAGCGCTTGACGTAAATTGACGTAATTTTAGTCGGCAAGTTTTTAATCACGTCTAAACTTGTATGGAGAGTGACAGACGATGATTAATTTGACTGGACTAAACTAAAATTTATCTTCTGTCCTTTTCTTAATAAAATAGAAAGAAAAAGATGCACTGAACTTAAATTTAGTTTAGTTTGTGAACAAGGGAATCGGCACCATTAGCTTTGAGATTCTCATAGTCAAAAGTAGGAATTTTAGTGATAGTTTAGTTAGTTTAGTTCGGTGTACAAAAGAATCGGCACCATTAGCTACCTATCTACTTTTAAAACGTTTCGTGCAATCCTTTTTAGGTTTCCGTACCCAAAGGGTAAAACGGGACCATATTACTTAGACTCCGCTGTCCGTCCGTCTGTCTGTCTGTCTGTCTGTCCGTCTGTCACCAGGCTGTATCTAATGAACCGTGATAGTTAGACGGTTAAAATTTTCACAGATAATGTATTTCTGTTGCAGCTATAACAACAAATACTAAAAAAACAATAAAATAAATATTTAAGGGGCTATACAACAAACGTAATTTTTTGCCATTTTTATAGAACGGTACGGAACCCTTCGTGCGCGAGTCCGACTCGCACTTGGCCGGTTTTTATAGAAAGTTTTAGAAAGGTATCAGTAAAATGAAAAAAAATATAATTAAATAGGTAGATACTTGCCAAAAACATGTTAAGTAATAGATTTATTTGAGTTATTATATTTCTACTATGTAAAGTAGGTAAGAGATTATAAAAAAAAACAGTGGCACTCCGGGAAGGCCGACAGAAGTGAAAACTTGAAAAAGATCTTGGTGGAATAAAAATACTTGTATAGAACATTGGTCCGTAATCCAATCTAGATAAAGATAACAATCGCGTTTAAAAAAAAAAACTTCCAAACTTCCAAGTAAAAATACTTGCATAGAACTTTGATCCGTAACGCAATATAAATAAAGAGCAGAATCGCGTTTACAAAAATGAGAGGTAACGGTGTCGCGAGTTCAATTGTTTTTCCCATCTCAAATATGCCCAACGCTCCTAAAGAAGTTTTCACTTCAAAAATTGTTTGATTTTCATTTTCCTACTACACGTATATTAATAACGACAGATCATGTGATGACAAATTGAGTAAAACGCCATCTATTGCACAGAGCTCTGAACAAAATGATCAACTTTATCATTCTATGAGTTCGAATTGAAGTAAAAGGTTTAATTTACCTTTTTTGTTGAAAATACACGATTTATGAGTTTAATTTTATAAATCAGCATTAAACAAGGAAGTTTTGATTTTTGCTAATCTTGCTTATGCCAAAATCTGCCGTATATCGCTTTTTAGTGATTGTTAATTTCATCATTGTTACCTATGCTGCCATCTATGATTTTTTTTACAAAATTAATTATAATTTGTTCGAGTTGAGACCTTGGATAAGCAACATTAAAGGGGCGGGGTCCCGGCTTCCTGTTACACACTTCCGTCCCTTTTCACGAAATCACTCCCACAGATTGGAGGTCAGGGTATACATAATATGTATACCCTGACCTCCAATCTGTGATTTCAACATTTTGATTTCAATTCTGGTACCGATTACAACTTTAACCCTGATTTCCTCTTGTCTCGCTTCCACCCACAGAGCCACACGGCTGGCGTGAGATCACACGCCACTGGTCAGCGTGCCCGTGGCGCGAGGCGCACTCTCTAGCACAGCGCGCACGCTTGCACGCGGCGTACGCGTGCGCGCTAACACACGCGCATGCAACGACAGCAACGCGCGCCACTCTATCAGCGATGCTATCCGCCTATATACATTTGTAAGTGGATTGGACTGGTTTATATAAATAAGTGATGAAGAATAATAAATATATGCGGGTGAAAAGAGTCTGATAACTCTACAAGGTCAAGTAAAATTACCTCTTCCATATCTATCCACGATATCTATCTATATGTCACCGTATAATTATGAACTTCGTTAGTTTATAATCTATCGGTATTATTTCCGTTAAATTATAAACTGTCGAAAATTTGTGAACTGCAACGAACCATTTACAATTTAACGCATTATTTTTAGCTAGTTTATAATCTTTCCATAGGAAACCGACAAATTGTGAACTGGTATCAAACTTGCTTGCGATGTAACGCACCTTGCGCTAATATTAAATAGCCTGCCTAGCTGCGAGCAACTTGGAAGTAGCGCTCGCCGGCCGCTACCGCGGCACCGCTCACTACGCTCGCTCGGCTCACGCGCTATTGGTCACAGTTCTAACCTAACCTAACACATTTCACCCAGTTCACAATTTTTCGACAGTTTATAATCTAACGGAAATAATTCCGACAGATTATAAACTAACAATTCTCACAATCTTACGGTGACATATACACGATAAAGCTCAACACACACACAAAGCGGGTGCGTGTCGGGCGCGGGTCGGGACGGGAGTACGGCGGGTTTGTATATTGCGTTGAAAAGCGTGCGCTGCTCCCGCTCCCGCGCACGCGTTTCGTGTGCTGACATCCATATAATACAAGGAATTATAATACATATATACAAGCCCGCCGTACTGCCGTCCCGACCCGCGCCCGACACGCACCCTCCTTGTGTGTGCGTTGAGCTTAAAACATAACAAAAAGATTTGATCTTCTTTTTTTCTTGTTCTTTTTTGGGGTCAACGACCGCTGGTAATTTAGTTACTTGTAGTATTAGTTAAGAAAATCAGTTTTTTTTTCTTTTATCGTGTTTAGATATTGACACGGCACATCTGCAGAGTTTCGAATTCTGTGATGCTTATGTATTTATTCAAACGAGGCTGAGAATTTTGGCTGGTTTTTTGAACGTCAAAATTACATGAGACAGTCCCCCAAATTTGATTACACATTTATTTTATTGAAAAAAAATATAATGCAGTAGGTGGATAACCGAATGTCTTACTTACCGTCTGGAAAAAATAAGATACAGTAGGTGAACGGAGTAGAAGCTTTTGACGTAGAATTAAGTTTGTTTTTAGGGTTCCTTACCTCAAAAGGAAAAAACGAACCCTTATACATTGATGTAAATCAAGGATTCGCCCTCACCATACTTACATCGCGTGAAAACTGTCACTCCCTAAATTGTGCGACGTGGCTCACTTGCGAATCATTTCCTCATTCGTCACAGTTCGTAACACATAGGAGCAACTTTCTCGTTTTTAATACACATAGCTGTACAAAGATGCCTTCTTGTGCCTTCAGGAAATGTACCAACAACTCCAAAAAATCATATAAAGCTGAAGGTATTACTTTCCATGCGTAATTTTTTTTTTTTCAAATTTATTACGATTTCTAAAATAAATATTATGACGGAAGATGACAAGTAATAAAAATTACGTTCCCATGACAACGAACGATAGGGTAGTGTAACGTTGACAAAAAAAGTTTGAAATGTGAATTAGGAAGTATGGAGGTTACATGCCATTATGATTTAAAATATTTTAACTGCCGGATTTTTTAATGTCTTTCTTTTTTTAGATTAACTTTTCTTTGAAACTATAAACAATTATTATAAAACGCGACTTGCTTCGAAAGCACAGCGTGGGCCCTTCGCCTGATCTCTCTCCGCTTGTGGTGGGTTGCCATCCCGTCAGACTATGAGTGTGAGGAAATGGAGATTCCACCTATTCAAGCACGTCGAAAGAATCCAGGGAAAGTAGCGTGAATAAAGGCGCAGCACAAAATTTTGTCTTTCAACTTTAAGGCGTGAAAAGGTAACAGATGGACAGTTACTTTCGGATTTAAAATATTAAATAGATAATAATAATATAAAGAACACTCCCAAAAATAATAATATTTATTGAATATAAAAACCTTTACAAAAAGTGTACATTTAGTCAATAGTAAGACTTCCCAAACAATTATAATGCTTAAAAATAAACTAAAACTAAAATATATTAATTACAAGTGCAAGTAATGATGGTTCGGAATTACAATGTTAGGTAGCGACCCGCCCGATCTAGGTTAATTCAAACCTGTGTTTCAGGCCATCACTTTACATTTGAATTAAATTGGAGCTCAAATTTTAAGTTAAACTGATATAAAATAATTTATTAACAACTATGAGAAAAAGCATATTGGTATATTTATATCTAAAACTAAACCTATGTAAATATACAAAAGTAAATACTTACGAGGGATAAATTATAATCATCATGACAAAATTTCTAGAAGTTTTTCTGTGTCTGTGTAATTGAGTATCGCTAAATGTTCTGATAACATTTACTGTAGATGTACATTTAGATGTACTGATGATGAATCACTATTTGTATTTAACTATTAAGTTCCCACAAGAAACATGTGTTAAAGAAAAATCGATTCAAATAATCCAAGAAGAACAAAGAGAAGATGAATGGTTGCCAACCAAATACAGCCGCATTTGTTCACCGCATTTGATCAGACGTCCGTGGATTCGAACCACGCTCTGCTACCATTTTAAGATGGTAACAAAATAATGTATCTGTGGAACCAGCAGAGCAATCTTGTATTAACTATGTGAACTAATGTTGAAATAAACTTAGTCTATGCGAAACAGCCATTGTTTTAATAATTTGAATGATGATATGTTCTACTAGACACAACATTATAAAAACAAATATTTTATTTTGTCAAAAGCACCTCCTTTTAAAATTAAGTATTTGTTTCAAAAGGAGTATGCTGACCGTACAGCGACAATTCTCTACGTCATTGTGTGACAGATGACAACTCATGCACAAATGTGGTCATCTTTTGACGCGGTAAGGATACGCCATCCTTCGATGTAAATCGATGCCCTTATAGCACTCGTGTGTCTGTCTCTCCGTCTGTCACAGCCAATTTGTTCCGTATCTAATGGACCGATTAAGTTAAAATTTGGTACACATATGTATTTCTGTGACCCAAACACGGACGTGTAACGTAAATAAATGGATTTTGAATAAGGGGGCAAATAAAAAAATAGTTTTGCAAATTGTACCGTGTGATATCAAATGAAAGGGCTTGTTGCGAGGATCTCATTTTATTATAATTTTAAAGATATTTAAGAAAATAGATGACACTTTTTTTTTGTGTTTGAAATTATCAAATAACTTTCCGCTCTGGGTGGAGCGGGAGGGCGTGTCAGACTCTTACTGACTAAAACCCACCCGTATTCCTTCAGTTGCCATGTTGCCGGGGGGCCACGATTTCCCTTTCAGCCCGTATTCACAGCCCCGGCAGGCATTGGCCCTAGCGGACCCCGTCAATTTTGCTGACATCTCTTTGAGGCGCGCGTGGAACACAATGCGCCGTCGACCCGGGCTTGGTCCTTATCGGACGGCGAGCTACCCATTGCTCACCGTCCGCAAGTCCGCGCCTACGGTGGCCGGACATCTGCCTGTGATTCCCGACGCCCCAGGGCGTCTCCTCCTGCGGCGGTTAGAGGCGCGAAGGCGCGAAATTTGCCTCTCCTTCACGCGTTCCGCCTCCTCCTTCGCGAGCATTATTGCTTCGCAGAAGGAGGTGACGGCCTCCTATTTCCTCTCGCTCCGTAGCATGACCCGAATCAGGGCCGGACGCGAGAGATCACCGCCGCCAATCGCCTCCCCGAGGACATGGCGGTGCCCCGCCCAAGCCGGGCAGACCTCCACCGTATGCTCCACCGTGTCCTCCGGGCGATCCACACAGTGACGACACCCGGGCGTTTCCTCCCGCTTTATTCTGAACAGGTACCTTCCGAAACAGCCGTGTCCGGTGAGGACCTGCGTCAGGCGGAAGGTGAGGACGCCGTGGCGCCTCTCTAGCCACTCCTCAAAGAGGGGTCTTATCGCCGCAATTGTGGCGTGCCCAGCGCTGGGTTGCGATAATCGCACTCTCCATTCCGCCATGAGATCCCGCCGGAGCTCTGTCCGCTGTGCCGCGATTTCTTGCGGCATCGGAGTTAAGCCCTGGCGTTTCGCCTCCTCGCGCCACTCCCAAATGTGCGCGAGGACCTTTGCCTCTAGATCCCATGGCGGTAATTCGGCAACGAGGCTCGCCGCCTCGCAGGAGACCGTGCTGTATCCTCGGGCCAGACGGATGGCCATGACCCTCTGGGACGGGCGGGCTGGCTGCCACCTCAATGAAGGCGCCCACACCGGCGCCCCGTAAAGGGCCATGAACCGCACAACCTCCGTGTAGAGCCTCCGGCAGGAGGCGTTTGTTCCTCCGAGATTGGGCAGGAGCCGCTTCAATGCAGCCCCGGCCCGGTCCAGTCTGGGAGCCAAACGTCGGAAATGCTCCACGAAGTTCCACCGGCTGTCGAGGACGAGTCACAGATACTTCACCGTTGACTCGACGCCAATGTGAACCCCTCCCGCCATTACCTGGGAACCCGACGGTGGCGCACTCCGAGGACCATAAAAACCCATGGCCTCGGACTTGTGCAGGGCCACCTCGAGTCCCAACTGCCGGATTCTGTCGACGATTGTCGCAACCCCGCGTGTCGCTAAGTCGGCCGCCGCCTGGTACGACCTCCCCTGCGCCAGGACCAGCGTGTCGTCAGCGTAACAAACGCTGAGGAGGTCGGCGCGCAGCACCCAGTCGTATCCGATGTCCCACAGATGCGGCCGCAGGACCGATCCCTGTGGGACGCCGCACGATATATCTCGCCGGTTCCACTCTCCTTGGTGACCGGGGTAAATGACAGCCCTATCCGTCAAATAGGCCTCGACCGCACGACAGAGGTAGGTTGGCATCCTGTGATACCGAAGTGCCTCCCTGATACAACTCCAGGGCAGGGTGTTGAAGGCATTGGCGATGTGTAGAGACACCGCCAAGACGACCCCACCTCGGGTCACAGCATCCCCCGTCGTGAGGGCCCGCACGCGCATGATGGCGTCCACCGTAGAGCGCCCCCTGCGGAAACCGAATTGGCTCTCCGCTAGATCCGGCCCCACCCGCACCAGCTGCCCAACGAGGCGGTCTGCAATGAAAATAGATGACACTGAACACCAGATCTTAAAATTAATATTAGAGTCCGCGCCACCACTCAAGTCCGATAGACGTGGCGCTAGTGAGTGTCTATGTCATAGGCTATTTGACTAATTTTGGAAAACCTTTTTAAATTATTCCTTATTACTTAATAAGCACATCAAATTGATATTTCGGAAAAAATATATGTATTTCATAAAAAAAACAATGATAAAGTTTAAATTGTCAAAACCGCGCGAGAAACACTGTTGCTCTAATGGCGTTGGTCACGTGATCCGGGTGACGTCACACGCTAGTAAACATTTTGTAATAACCATAATAGAGCAGTGAACCCAAAGTAAAATTCGTCATTTTTCTTCAGTTTTAGTGTTTAAAATGGTGTATAAATGGTGTGTAGTGCCACAGTGTACAAATACGTCTTTAAATAACCCACAAAAATTGTTTGTTTCTGTTCCAACAAATCCCAAAAGACGAAAAATTTGGCTAAAGTTAGTTCGAAGAAACCCAAACATTGTTTCATCTCATTCAAATGTGTTTATGTGTGAAGATCACTTTGATGTAAGTAAGTAATATTTTACTTTAGTGAGAATTATGGTATCCTGAGATATACAGGTGATCCATCTGTTCTGTAACCTTCAAAATATTGTACATAGGATGTTGTAGGTACGATTCATTGTTGATGAATCAGACCTGTGTAACAAAACCAAACACCATGAGTACCGTGACAAAGAGAATTTACATGAACATTTCAAACATTTAATAACCTAACCTAAAATAAATATTTTATGATGATCACACATAAAGGTTTGTAAATAAATAAGTCTTACTTACATTGCTATTTTTACATTTTTAAGTTCTGCAGCACAGTAATCAGCGTTGTTCTTAAAGAAAAGTGCAACCATAAATGCGTCTATTTGAGGCAAGCTGCTGCTATCAGCACGTATCTACATAATTTGTCTCCATTTTCAGATTAGAAACAAATATTATGAAAATAGTTATAACATTAATCAAAATTTATCAGAAAAAATCTTCAAAAATAGCCCAAAGAACGATTAAAACACCTAATGAACGAAACGCGCGTACTATATTCAGTGATCGAAGCCGTGTTTACTTGCGTGTGACGTCACCAGGGTTGTATCCAATCACAAGGCGTTCTCGTTACAGATAAAAGTTCAAAAATTATTACATGTATATCGGTGAAATTTTCAAAAAATATACGTATTTTAGTTTAAATTATAGTTTAATATGTTTTTTTATGCTATTATCTGATAGGATGACCACAATTTGTAGTACCATATTTTCAATGTTGTCAAATAGCCGATTGCAACAAATTAGTGCAAGTTTTACATAAAAATAAAACTTGTATTATTAAGCAGAGACGATGCACAGCATCTGTGAGAGGGCGTTGTATACTTCCCGTTAGTTGTCAGCCAATCACAGCTCTCGTGACGTCACATCCTTGACCAATCAGGACCGAGTTCCGGTAGTCACGTGGTCTCAGGTGGCGTGTTCGCTAATGGCGGACTTTTACCTCATAGAAGTCTCTCACCAGGAGACCTTGAATGATGCTGTGCATCGTCTCTGCTTAATAAGACAAGTTTTATTTTTATGTAAAACTTGCACTATTATTCGGCATGTGACGATGCACAGCATCTGTGAGAGACGTGTTTATAACTCCTGGTGACCACGATGACGCTATGTGAGGATATGATAATATTTACTGAAAAAATTAAACCATATAAACCAACATGTATTCATTATGCAAATTAGGATATGATAATATCATACCTCTGGCTATACTATTCAATGTAGGTACCTACAAATATTAATATTGTATATCATTTAAAATTACGTAACATAATAATCTGGAAAATAAGAGTAATCAGATTAACAACAATCAAGAGACCATCGATTGTATCTTATACCGGTTTTAAATTCTTCGAGAGATTACTACCTATAATAGACACGTTTACAATAATATTTGGCAAAACTATTCACCGCGAGAGAGGATACCTTCGATTGGAAAATTTCGTACCAATTCAAAGATGCTACAGCTGAGCGCGCACTACCAGGAGATGCAGAGATGCCTGCATCTTTCAGTAAACTTTTACCTATCACACAGTCCGTGATGCACAATGCGTGGGACCTCGAATTGACAAAAACAATGAGAACATCATACAGATTACTTTCGACTATATGTCATGGTCATCCTAATTCAAATACTTTCCTTAATTAATTAACTGGACGTATATTTTCGTTAGCATGACACGATAGTGTCCAGCCTGATGGGCTGTGCACAGTACAGGTTTGGTACAGTGATCACCCCGATCGATGTAGTTATTTGCCGAGACCCTGAGTAGAATAAGGTCATGGACTCATGTTCCTGATGCTAGCAACAAAAGAGAAACCATCGACGTGACGCTTTGAACAAAGTAAGTTATTGGGAGGATTCGTCTGCATTCCGGCAATAAGATGACTCGGGTTCCCAATAGGAGACTTCTCTGAGATCTCTAAGAGATTGGAGGGAGATAGCTTTAAGAATATGTTTTACTAAGAAGTCTGAATTCAAATGATCGTTACAGGACGGTCGTCCAAAGGTTATAAGGTTAGAATTACAGATTTATGCAACAATATAATATTGTAAGCTAGTCTCTTTTCAATGAATAGGAACAAAAAAAAAAAAATCTTGCCAAACCAATATTATGGGACAACTGAAGTTAAAATTGTTATCTTTACACCATTTGACCCACAGAGACCGACTATGTTCTTAGTGTGCCAACTAGATCCGAGCAGGGATCTTTCAGCTTCTGACCAATAACTAGTTATCTCGCCCCACCCGCTATCTTCCAAACGCAGAGCTCCATGTTTTGAACTCGAGTAGGTGGAAGGCCCGTGCTCTGATCTACTAGAACTTGAGCTAGGTTGGCGATTCTCAAGGATCAACCGAGTGGTCGACGTCGAAGATCCGGTGAAGGAAGAAGAACTCGAGGGATGAGGCTTGGTGCCGAGAACATCCACGCCATCTTAAATAGCCAGTGACTAGGCGTGGAACTCCCAATATAATCTAGTTCAGACACATGTTCAAAATCTGTTCATAGAAACAAGTGTCATATAGTGTATCACCATAATAATTAAACTGATGTATATTTTTGAAAAATAAATTATACTTATACATAATATGCGAAAAACATTCCTTAGAGGTGGTCTTAGTAGGTGCCACACTGCCGCCCCTTTTCCGCTGGACAACCTGTCTGCGAGATCGTTGAATCTCCCTGGAATACATTCAACAGCTATGGAAATACTCTCTTTGTCTAGAAGACTCAAGAGTTGGTAAGTCATGTGAAGTAAGACCGCGACTGACCGTATTCCGCCTTCTTTTCGAACGCAGGAAACAATTGTGCAATTGTTCGATTGCAGACACACATTGCGACCTAGAAGGCGAGATCGGAAAAGTTGACTGCTGCTATAATGGTAAACATTTCCTTTTGATTGCAGTGCCAGCAACACTGGTTTGGTTTTCACTTTCCTGACACCGAAAGATCATCGAACTGTGCTCCCCACCCGTAACCTGCCACATCCGTAGTCATGAAATGGTGAATCAACTCCGGGTGCAAACTGCTCCGAATTTGACTTTAAATTCTAAAGTTGTGAACCACCATTTTAAATTCTTTGAGACCGATTGTGATGTGCCTACCGGTTTGCGAGGAGACCGCTTCAAAGGCCGAGAAAGAATTTGAAGTTGGTGTCAAGGAAGACGATCTATTGGATCGACAAAGTTGGAAAGGTTGAGATTGCCTAAAATAATAATCTGCGCCTTTTTCAAATAAATATTTCCTTTGCGAATAACTCTCTTCGCGAGAGCGATAGAATTGACTGGGTCTTTTTTGGAGGTAATAAATCAGTTATTAAAACCATTGGTGGTTTTGGAGGTAAATGGCAGACGCATTCCCGTGATCATCAAGAGAAGGGCCTTCGGAGCCCACAGCGTTTGCCACTGTCTCCGATACGCTCGGAGACAGCCTCCGTAGAACTGGTGTGGCTGCAAGTCATCAAGTTTTCTTTGGTGTTCCAAATGAACCCGAGGAATTCTATCACTTGAGAAGGTTCGGTGATCAATTTCTTGTAATTTACTGTCCACCCTAATGTCTCTAGAACGTATAAGGACAAATCCGCCTGAGAGCGTAGAAGACTTCTCGATACGCATGCTATCAAACAATCTTTTAAGTAGACCTCACCCGCATTCCTTTTGATCGTAGATGTTGGGTCACTCAGTTGGTCAACGCTGCGAAATCATTCAGTGCGCGTGATAGACCGAACGGCAGGCAGGTCACCTGCTGTTCTACCTGTATCACCATCTCTGGCGATTGCGCGATCTTAAATCGGCTCAGGGTTTCTACTGATAGATGAATCAGTTGTGGTTTGGAGGGAAATGGCAGACGCATTCTCGTGATTATTCCGAGAAGGGCCTCCGGAGCCCGCAGCGCCTGCCACTGTCTACGATACGCTCGGAGACAGCCTCCTGGCTGTTATTTCGCCCCACCCAGTCATTATCATAATATTTCTTGCTTGGCTGTCCATTCTGAACTTCCAATCGTGATCCTTTTGACGAAAGCCCGCACATCATCATAAGATTACTCACAAAATTTAATTTTTTAATTGTATATTTTGAAGTAAGTACGCAAATGATTTTCATCAATTATGCAATTAGAACTCGAGAGATCTTACGCAGACCGTCACGAAGGTTCAATTAGCAATTCGCTCAGGATACGCTCCCGGCGATTCTCAATGTATTCAGCTTTCCGCAAACTAGCTGCATGACTTCCTCATAAATTTTGTGGATTTTGATGAGGGTAGATTATAATTTCCGAAATTTTATCGAACGGCAAATAAGCAATTAGACCTCGCAGGGATCTTACGCAGACCCTCACGAAGGTTCTTATTAGCAGTTTCGCGCAGGATGCACTCCCGGCGATTTAAAATGTATCTAGCTAGCTTTCCGCAAGCTAGCTCCATGATTTACTAATTTCGTGGAATTTTGAGGAGGGTGGAAATGATTCCAAAATTTTATCGAAAAGACTAGAGCCAGAAAGTATAGCATCAGAAGAAGCTGTCCAATCAATGAAATTCTCTGTTTGTTATAGGGCTATATAGGGCTGCTATCAATTCGGAATTCGCCGCATAATCGTTACTCATATCAAACTGTCGAAGTTAATCGTTATTATCAAGCTCGACAAAGCCAGGTGCAGCGTTATGAATCTTCAATGCGTCCGCGTAACGATCACCCTTCCACAACAAATCAACGAACTTTTGTAACGCTTTAAGTCGCTTCAACTGATTTGGATTAGAGCGAGGCACCTTGAGGTCCAATCCCACTCGATTTATCTCATCATCTGTTACGACGCCTCATTGAGGTGGATAACAATTAAAATTCTATTGTGTCTCGTTAATGACAGTTGAAAGGATATTATTGGTAGCCGCCGGCGGGCGCTTCAAATTAAAGTCTAAAGGTATCGCGGAGCTAGTTCCAGGAACTAATTCAGGCATATGTGCTGCTGTAGGTTATTCGGTGTCGAACCGTATATACCCACATTAAAAAGTTAATGAGCCACATGATTAACAAGATTTAAAAATATCTGGTGACTCACCTGCATTTCCGCCATTTTACCTTAGTATCCAAAGAAACGGATTGCGAAGAGTTCGAATCGCTTCGTGGTAGCTGGCATTTACGGCTCGATGTAAACACCAAGTTGGTGCCTACCTGCACTTCTTGATCCGAATTACAATAATTCACAATTGAACTATTTAATTTATTTTCAACATAATATTAGATATTAATTTAATATCACTTTGAACTATAATAAGATTCAAAATATTAAAAAAATAGCTGCAAACTCTAAATTAGATGTCACTTGCTCGGGAAGCAACGACGCTATGAGGTAAAAGTCCGCCATTAGCGAACACGCCACCTGAGACCACGTGACTACCGGAACTCGGTCCTGATTGGTCAAGGATGTGACGTCACGAGAGCTGTGATTGGCTGACAACTAACGGGAAGTATACAACGCCCTCTCACAGATGCTGTGCATCGTCACATGCCGAATAATGATTTTTTTTAAATGTAGTTCCACAATTTTTCCGCCTGACTTCAGTGGTGGCGCGGACTCTATATCACTAAACAATAGACAATTTGGAGCGGCCATTGTTGTTTACATCTTTGGCAAATTTGTAAACCTGCACCGTGGGAACAGTCGGCATGTTTTCGCGAAATGTTCTACAATAGTAAACGTGATCATGAAAATAGTGTTTTCACTCCTCTTGCTCAAAAAGGCCGTCATTGTAGAGTACCAGAGCTGGGAGAAAATTGCATTTCTTGCTCTAGGGGAAAAAGAAATTTCTTTTTAATTTTTGTCTGTTACAACGAGCCTTGAAAAACGAAAAAGTCTTTATTCTTGTGTAGAATAATCATGATTATGGACTCGACTTATTACTGGTTCACAAAAAAAGAACATTTTATTTTTGAAAATGGAACTAAATGCGGCTATCTCTTCGGTAGAATGCGTGCATTGCGTTGCGGCTACAAAAGAAATAAAAAAGGCATTGGCGCGAAATCTTTAGAATTTTTCTCTAATTACGAATTAAATTGGTGACCGTAATATAATTTACAACAGTGAAAATGTCATCATCTAGTGAGAACATCTTCACAGAGGACTGAAATTAAGTTGCCGGAAAAAAACATCTCGTTAAATATCCAGAATTGTACAAATTGTACATTTAAGGCTCCGTGCCGCCGCACCGCACGAAATCACTGATTTTGATCAATTTTGTTTATTCGTTGTGAGACCTGGGACGAGAATTTAAACAAAATTATTTATGATTTGAAAAGTCCAATTCTTCGTCTTGTACATAGGGGAAAGGGATTTTTGAAATAAATTAAGGATTCGTGGGAAATCACTAAAATTCGCAACAAGTTTTCCAAAAAATGACGCGAGACTGACGTTTGATCGTTTCGTTAGAAGAAACTGCTTTTGATGTTGAAAATTAAAAAATATCATCAACATCATTATATGGTCTACTTGTACATAGGGGAACCACTTTTTTCAACTTTCATACAAAATATAGCAGAAAAAAAATGTTGAAATAACGTAACTTTCTCAAAACTTCAAGCCAAATAAATATTTTTTTCTAATACTTAGAAACACTTTTAAGAAATTTAAAAAATTCTATATTAATTTTAAGTTAATTGTTTAATAGAATCTAAATTTTATTTTATAAATAAACAATTACTTAATTACGTAAATAAATGGCAAAGTGAACTATATAAACGATCGCGGAAAATCTATTCCGTCAGTAGCGAACGGGCCTTCCCAGCGTGAGGACGTATCACTTTGCGTCGCAGCACGCACACACGCACGTACGTGTCCGATGTTAACATATTCCAGAAATTTTACGTCGACTACCACATTTTGATCCGCATTTTATTTTAAAGTACTTTGCTTGTTTTTGAAGAACATTAAAATTTTGCATGCCTGGCAATAAATAAAATACCGGTGTACGTGTGTTCGTAATTCTTCTTATCCTAAACGGCTTGACTGATTTAGATGTTTTTTTTTTAAATTCTTTTTGTGTAACTTGGATGGTTCATAACTATAGTTGGACTCGCGTGGCGCTGTTGTCGCAGGACAACATCTGCCTGCTGAGTTCACTAGTTATATTTTGACTTTAGATTTCATAGTTTTGGGTGATTTTTGGTAGGGGAAAAAGTTATGGGTTCGCGTCACCGATATGCCCGCGCCTATATGCTGTTGTAGCAATAAGTGAAGTATTTTTGGAACGAAGTTTCTTTAACGCTACTGAAGACTACTTTAAGTCAAAATAAAGATCCAAGATGGCGGCTGCGAACATTAAAAAATATTTCGTCATGGGTATCGTTTTCATAGTTTTCGAGGATGCTAAAGCTGATAGTGAGGTCAAAATATAAATCCAAGATGGCGGCTGTGACAATATTCAGATTTTTCGTCATGGGTGTCTTTTTCATAGTTTTTGAAGATTCTAAAGCAGATTTTGATGTCAAAACGTAAATATAAGATGGCGGCTGCGAAAATTTTCACATTTCTTCATAACATCACGCCATCAATTTCAAAGGGCCCAACACTTTCTAAATCTCATTTAAATTTAAAATTCAAATTTAAATCTCATTTCCGCAACTTTTTCGCGCAAGTGGGTTCGCGCAAGTGTCTTTCGCGAAAATGTATTTCGCGCAAGTGTCTCAGATCCCTTTATGGATACTGGTGCCAATTCTCTTGTCACAAATTAATGCCTCAAAACTAGACTAAAAATCACCAAAATTTCGTTCATTCCTGTCAAACGATGATTTCCCATCGTGAAATAATTATAGAATATATTTTATTTTGACAGCACTAAGATGGCAATATGGTGCCGATTCTCTTGTATACCGAACTAAACTTACTAAACTATCACTAAAATTCCTTACTTTTGGCTATGAAAATCTTGAAGCTATTCTGCAACAAAAAATTTCTAAATTTAAATATATTTTGACACACTAAAATTATATTTGACAATCGCGAGTCCACGTGGTACTTGTTTGCCCTACCCCGTGAATTTTTTTTAGAGCTGGAGGCGCACAGGGGGCAGCCTTGACGTTTTATATAGAATTTTTACATTTTGTAAGGAAAATAAGAAAAAATATTACCTACATGTAGAGTGTCAGGGGTTTAAGGGTTTTATAAAGGGGATCGAAATTCTCATTATTTTTGCGATTGGACGCACCATTTGCGAGATATATGCAAAAGAAAAAAAAAAGATACAGTACTGTTTTTTGCACCTGAAGCGAGGTGTTGGTGTGAATTTTAGTTCAAGTAACTAATTTTATTCCGCACCTTTTTAATCGCGATTAAAAATAGTCAGATTTAGTTAGACATGGTACCGATTCTCTTGTCACAAATGCCTCTAAACTAGACTAAAAATCACCAAAATTTTGTTTTATTCCTGTCAAACGACGATTTCCCATTCTGAAATAGACTAATGTGACACAACTTAACTAGATTTTAGTTTGACAGCACTAAGATGGAACTGAGATTTTCATTTAGTGAAAATAGCAATTTTACTATTCTGAATTTGACGTTTTTCACTTAAAATTTAGATTTTCTAACCGAATCTGACTATTTTTCGCGATTAAAAACGTGTGGAATAAAATTGATTGTCATGAACTTTAAATTTACACCAACACCTCGATTTCACATGCAAAAACAGTACTGAATCTTTTTTTTTCTTTTGCTTATATCTCGAAAACGGTGTGTCCAATCGCAAAAATAATGAAAATTTCGTCTCCCTTTATAAAACTCTTAAACCCCTTATACTCTACATGTAGGTAACATTTTTTCTTATTTTCCATACAAAAAGTGAAAAGTTCCATATAAAACACGTCGAGCGTGCGCGCCTCCGGCTCTAAAAATATTCACATGGTTAGGTATCACGTGTGGAGTCGCGATTGTCAAATTTGATTTAGATGTGTCACAAATTTTCTTAAATTTAGAGAATTTATTTTGCATAATTGTGCCGATTCCCTTGTTCACAAACTAAACTAAATTTAAGTGCATCTTTTTCTTTCTATTTCATTAAAAAAAGGACAGAAAATAAATTTTAGTTTAGTCCTGTCAAATTAATCAGCGCTAGACGTTAATTGACGTAATTTTAATCGGCAAGTTTTTAATCACGTCTAAACTTGTATGGAAAGTGATAGGCGGTGATTAATTTGACAGGACTAAACTAAAATTTATCTTCTGTTCTTTTCTTAATGAAATTGTAAGAAAAAGATGCACTGAACTTAAATTTAGTTTAGTTTGTGAACAAGGGAATCGGCACCAATAGCTTTGAGATTCTCATAATCAAAAGTAAGAAATTTTAGTGATAGTTTAGTTAGTTTAGTTCGGTGTATAAGAGAATCGGCACCAATCAAAATTTTAGGTGAAAAAAGTCAAATTCAGAATAGCGAATTTTTCATTTTCACTAAATTAATAACTCATTCAGTTGCAAAAACTGTACTTTATCTTTTTTCTGTTCTTTTGCTTATATCTCGAAAATTGTGTCTTATCGCAAAAATAATGAAAATTTCGACCCCCTTTATGAAACCCATAAAACTCAACATGTAGGTAATAATTTTTCATGTTTTCCATACAAAAAGTATAAAATTCCATATAAAACAGAATTGTCATAAATATACTAAACGAATATACACAAACATTCCAGACTTATTTCATAAGCGTACCTACGTAACTTAACAAAATACCGTCTATAGGATCAAAACTGTTTAAGCGATCACTACGCTCGATGTTTAGGCGTGTGTGCGTGAACGGTGCACACAAACATAGCATCGCAAGAATTTACCTAAACTCTGTCGAGTGAATTCACAGCCAGGAGCCTTAAATAAAACAAACTATTTAATATTGGATTATTTTATTTTCTCGCAATCGTAGTGAAAAGTAGAGTGTAACACACGGCGCTAAAACCCATCATAACTCGGTTTCTATGTACTCCATCGCTGGAGCTCGGGAGTAAAACTACCTCGTTACAATGGGTTATTTTAGCCCCTCGTATAACAATCTACTATTATCTTTTCTAGCGTCGACAACGAACCAATCATAGCAGTGTGGATATGCTATGCCTGTCGCATGGCGGCTTCGCACGGCGAGCAATCGGACGCGGCGCGCGAGTGCGGCGCGGCGGCGCGCGCGCTGCTGGCGCGCTGGGCGGAGCAGCCGCGACGCTCTATATTGAAGGTCGTTACCATGCACGCGGATACTGATAAGCCTACTGCACTGTGAGTATATTTTATTACTTGTGTTACTTAGATGAAAATACTGGTAATCAGCTGAATCCGGTTAGACTGGAAGCCGACCCCAACATAGCAGATGATGATGATGATGATGATGATTACTTAGATTAAGAGTATTTGTAGTTGATCTGAAGATGCAGCGGGGCGGACACAAACTGAAAGGTAAGTTACTAATTTCTGGAGTTCCTGAGCCAATTATAGTTAAACTAGCCTCGCCCCACGGTTTCACCCGCATAAGTCTCGATCCTGTGTGAATATTGGGAAAAAAGTATGTCCTAACTTCTAACCCAGGTCATGGTCTACCCATGTGACAAATTTCATCCAAATCCGTTCATTCGTTTTAGCATGAAAACGTAACAAATAAACAAACTCACTTTCGCATTTATAATACATATTATAAGTTAGGATTGCCTCGTTTGCTACTAGTAACTGTGCCACCATATTTTTTTTTTTTACTTTTGCAACGTGTTTATTTTAATTTATTTGAGATCTTTTCCTGTTAAATTTTTACTATTGGCCAACCCTACGTCTTATTTATTTTTGGATGATAGTACAATATCCGTACATCCAGTTTCTGGAACGAAAGTAAACACAAAAATTTGCTAAAGAATTGTCAAACGTAATTATCAACATCCAATAGTATCACTTGACTTGCGTTTAATTTTGCTATGTCCATAATTTTCTGACTGATTTGAAAATAGTTTTTAAAGATCTGGTTTCTTTCGTGATCTTTTTTGACACCACTCGATAACAGCAATGAAAACCTTATCCTTTTAACTGTCATTAACGAGACACAATAGAATTGTAATTGTTATCCACCTCAATGAGGCGTCGTAACAGATGATGAGTTATACAATGAATTCACTTGTAAACTTTCTTCCTTCCAGTCACCGCCTCCTGTGCCGGTACGCTCAATGCGTCCTGTCCCCCGACGACAACAAACGTCGCGCGTACGAGACCGCCTGCAGCAGCACGTTGGGCGCCAACAATGACGTCAGCAGCTGGGCAATGAGCCCACAGCTGGACAAACTTGTCCGACTAGCTATCAGACTGTGGCCAAAGCATGAGAAGTACTTCCAGTATGAGATGGAGGTAGCGCCTGGCGTTAATGTTGTGAGTGTTTGATATTTTTTAAGAAAGTAGATAAGAATATTCAATTTTAATATTAGTTACATAATGCCGGTTTTAGTCTGCATTCTCGAACTGAAGTTATATCATTAGTCTCTCCTCATAGTCTTGAAAAAACGCCAATCTAAACTCAAAAAGAAAATTGAAAGCTAGAAGTTAAAGAGCAATCAAATTCGTTTTTTTCCTGTGAATTATTCGTGTAGAAATATAATATATAAGTATTATTTCGCTGTTATAGGACTTGCCAAATTATTTAGAATTAAATATTTTTATAACTATGTAGATTGATATTTTTAAGCGCAGTTTTAGCCCATATTACAAGCGTCTGACTGACAACTACTTATTAATCTTTTTTAACATTCATTTGTTTATTATTTGCGTAGGAGACTGTTATTAAAAACGTTAGTCATTTAGAATCTTAGTAATTATAATGGTAACCATTCCTAATTAAATTTGTGATTGAATAGCTTAGTAATGGCAATTATACACGATTTAACTAAAAAAAATATTCAGTTTGAAAGACGCTGAAATAGGCATGTTCAATATAGAATGGTAGGTACAACTTTTACCGCACGATTGAATTTGGTTACCTCATCCAAGTTGAAAGACATCAGTGAGCCGTGCAATATTGCCAAAAAAACGCGAATTCGATTGTCAGTTAGTTACCCAGATATGGAATGAAATGAAGATTTTGTATTCAATTGAATTTTAGTATTAGGTTTTCAACGTAATTAATTGTACAGAACTTTTAAATCGTACGAACCTAAAGCCCCATTTACACGATGCAAGTTTCTTGCTTGTGGCATACAACAAAATTAAAGCAATAAATTACTTGCAACGTCTAAAGACTGTTTAGATGGGGCGACTTTTATTGTTGCTTTAACTTATGGTATGCCAAATAAAAAGCTGCGAACAATGTAGTGAAGCATGCCAAAACTACGTCTCCGCTCTGTGCATACACGCTCAACACACACATTTACAATCAAACTACAGCTCACTAAGTGCACACATGTTTAAGAAACCGGCCTCACGTCACTGTTGATAGCGCTATGTCTGGGTTTTTTATTTGGTCTGAGGCCACAAGCAATTAAATCGCAACGTGTAAATCAGGCTTAAGTCTTTTATATATTACGAGGTGTATCCTATTATGTTATGTCTTAACTAGTCAATAATTATGACAAAATTATGTTTAGACACCAAAAATAAATGTATTCGATTAGTTATTTTTGTACCTTTTTATATTAAAATTCGTGAAATTGGAATGGAATTGTATTATTAGGGCAGCAAGCTGTAGTGAAGTATGCTTTGCAGCTGGCCAGAAACGTAACGATCTCTTACTTCCTTGACTAATTTTGACTCTTACTAAATTGTAACTTCCCTACGGTTGAAACTGTCACATTGGTCTTAAAGCAAAATTAGACATTGACGTATCATGATTTATTTATTATATTTTTAATGATATAAATTAAATTTTATAAAATTCTAAAACTATAAATTTAATTTAAATATTGAATTTTTTCGTACCAAAATATTTACATTTTTAATAGATAGAAACTAACCTGGCTTAAATTACACCGGTTTGAACTCTGCAAGTGACACTCAATCGAAGGGTGATAAAAAAATTAAGGCTGTGACATGTATATATTTTGTCGAATCTCGAACGAATGATCATTCATTTATTTTCATCTAAGACACGAAGGGATCCGATACATATTGATTATACATGCCTTGTCACGGTATTGCAATGTATGTTAGAATTAATTCGCAGTGCAGTTTGCTGTGAAAAAAATGATTTATGTATGGTGCTGGTAGGAAATATAAACATATCATACACACAAGTTTTTAGGGGCCAGTTCCAAAACGTTTCGGTTAACAAAAGAATACATATACTTACCTATAAGACAAAGGTCGATCATATTGAACACGCGTCCCTGTACAAAAATGTCTATACAAACGCATAGAAATGTTTGTGGAGAGGCGTGCAGTTTTAAATGAGGACGATCTCTACCAACTATTGATAATTCTAAAAAGTATCAGTAATTGGAGAAACTGCCCCTAAGTTTTCGTATTTCATATAAAATTGAAAATAAATATTGTTACCGAATAAACATGTTATTAGATATAATAATAATTTTGGCACCTACAGCTTACGAAGAATTTGTTGCTCCAATAAAACCATGTTACAATACCTTAAAAATAAATATAATTTCAATGAAATAGTTGTTTTACTCTACCTAAAATTATCAGTAGTTTGAATTAAATTTACTTTAACATACTTACATTCTATTTTAAACAATAAATAGCTCCGTCCATATATTTACAATAAATAATTATAATAGTTGTACAAATACCTAATTAGTTCTAATTCTAAAGACTAGCGAGGTTAAAACATTTTCGCAAAACGTGTATGAATAATATTTTGTGTATAAGATCAATATCCATCCGCTGTCAGCTCTTATCAGCTGTTGACATTGATAAGTAGATTATTTCGCGAGGTTTACTGAGGTACTAACAGGTATGGTGAATTCATATAATATGAATTCGATATTTCGTCATCTCTACGAGACCTGATTAAATAACTCATTAATAATTAAAATACTGTTTTTAGGTTTCTGGAACTACCGTAAGGTAATTGGAAAAAACACAGTAAATAAATTATTTAAAATAGCAATCGAAAGGTTATTACAAGGCTAATTAAAGCTTGAAATCAGTTTGTTTTAAAGTAATTAAGAATCTATGAATAGCATTCTAATGCAAGTTTTCCATCTCAATTCACCAAACACGATCATCACCAACTCTTTACTATGGATAGATCTCATAATGAAGGGAAACCAATGTTTTATATAGTGGCATCTCTAAATAGTATGAAAACAAATTCATGTATTCGCTTACATCTAAATTACTTAATGCATTCTGTAGCGGATTCCACCATCATTCAGAGAATTTCTTTAGGAATGTCTAGTGGTTTAAAACTTCAAATTATTCCCGTTCAAAACCGGGTCGGGTCCCATCTTATTGTGGTCATAATATCACCACACTAAGTTTTAGGATTACTAAAACCTCTTCCCATGATAATGTATGACAAGTCCGAGAACAGCCGACGCAGTGGCGATCCCACTAGCTTGTGGGACACTGAGCTTGCTCCCCCACAGCCAGCCAGGCGGTAGCCAGCTGACCGCATGGAGCGTGTCCAGCAGGAACTTGGTGGTGGTCAGCGAAGCCTGGGTGAAGCGGGCTGAGGCGCATTTCGTGCGCTCGGGAGATTTGAGGGCTTCAGAGGTAGTGTTGAGGGCGCGGATTGATCTGGTGGTGGTACAGAAGAGGTGTAATGGTAAATATAGTGGAACGTATTTTTTGCTGATTAAGTCGCTGGCACAACTAATAAGAAAAGAACAACGTCAACTATTTAAAAACGATAATTCATTCACCGACAGAAAAAGCACAGCCTAAACCACTAGAAGCATAAAATTTTGCACAATAGTCCCGGGATTATATAACAAAAGTGAGCACTAAGTTTATGAAAAATGCATCCCGTAAAGGGCTTAAATAGGGGATGAAAGTTTCTCTGTCATTTTCGCCGAGGGAATCCCATCAGGCCCACGGCTTGTAAAGCTAATAAAAAGATCACAACACGAGGTATTGTTTTAGTTTAAATCCTGATGCTTGTTAATTAGGATTCGCAACACCTACTTATCTCTGTCTGTCGAGTGTGGTTATAACTAGATATTGTACTACTTATCTGATATTCGTGTATTTAAGAGGCTGTATACGAAATTTTGCCGATTTCGCTGATTTACGTGATTTTACAGTTATAACCCTCCTTTTTTGGCTTCGCTGCAGTCTTAATGCACAACATGAAAGATGATTTAAATTATGATTTAATTAATGATAGCTGTTTCATACATTTTGACCGCGTAAGTATTGCACTTTTCTATGAAACAGCAGATTTTTTAAAAATAATTTACGAATTTCAACGCAGGGGCGTGCAGAATCATGTACTGAATCCATGGTAACAGTTTTCGCGTCGATGTCCCTGCCACCCATACAGGGTACAAGCTATGTTAGAAATAAGGACAAAAACACGAAGGAGAAAACAGTCAATAATACAAGCATTCGATAGCAGCGAAATACTTTATTTAGGTATAGTAATAAGTAAGTACTCAGAAAAAGAAAGTAAATACATAACCAAAACCATAGCATAGAGTGCCAATTTTTCTTCAATACAACACTTAAATGTGGGTGTACTAATTACACCTCTGTCCAACTCTCCGGGGAAACAAGGCGTTAAATGTTAAGTACAATACTTAATTTATGATTCTCATGATAAAGGGCTTATATAAATAAATTAATGACAATTTCGCTTGCCTACAATAAAAACATAGTTCGCTTTTTAACGATGATTAGCGATTGTGCTTATCGCACATACTTGGTAAAAAAAATCTAGCTAACGAACTTACTTATTACTAGACAAAATCGAACTATAAAACTACCAATAATTACACAAGGTAATAATAATCCTAATACCCGTTATACCCACTGCAGGAAGCAAGGGCGGATCCAGCCTTCGAGTCAGGGGGGGGTCACATAATCGGGGTCAGTCAGGACAGGTTCCAATCAGTGGCGGAATAAGCCTATCGGGGGCCCAGGGGAGCAAAACAAAATAAGGCCGGCAGCGGCGGTCTTTTCAGTTTATGTAGGTATTTCTAGTAACACTTCGCAAAAACATTATAATGACAGCAAAAAAAAAACAAGTATAACGTGTCTAATTATAATCTAACTACACCATGGACCTCGCAACAGGCAGGAGATTTTTTTTCAGGGAGGTGCATTTTCGTCTCCTCATCAATAGGATACGAAAAGCAAAAATGTAGGTGAGCGTGAGCAAGGCGAGCTCGAATTTTTTGCACATCGTCTCGGAATTCTCGGTTAGGTTACTATTAAACATCCTTACGGAAATAGGAGTTGCTTTGTCGACTTATGCAGAAAAGTTTGATAGTTAGAAAAATATAGAATTCAAGAGCGAGCGAAGCGAGCTCGAAAATTTTAGCACACCGCCTTGTGTAGGAGATAAGGTTTTTTAAGTCATACATTAATAGGAGTTCCTTTGTCGACTTATGCAGAAAGTTTTAGAATGTAGATTGTAGCGAACGGAGCGAGCTCGAAAATTTTCATCCTCAGCTTCCAACTCTAAACTGCTTCTTACTGAATATTTATGTTGACCGTGTTTGGGATATCATTAAAAAGTACTTCTTACGATTTAGGGGGCCGCCAGGACCGGGACTGGGGCGGTTTGTCTTGACACTATTCTGGGGTATTTAATTTCTACGTCTAGTTGCTAGCTTCAGATAAACCTACATGGACACTTATGAAACGTCAGAAGCTAGGAATCGTTTCACTTGGTCGTTTTCTATGGAAAAGAGCCGGCAGAAAACTCCACGGTCAATCATCATAATTATAATAACAGCACATAGTCTTATTTTGCATGTCGTTCGCATGTGTGGCATTGGCAAACATCCTACGTGGCAACATCATAAAAAGTATTTGTTTGATTAAATTTATCAATGAGATTAGAAAAAATATCAGTGGTCGACCTAAACGCAGCCCAGGGGGGGGTCATGACCCCCATGACCCCCCCCCCCCTGGATCCGCCCTTGGCAGGAAGTATTATAAACAAGAAAAAATCACCAAACTGACCCATAGAGTATTACATTCAGAAGCCTAATTGCCAAATTCAGACTATAAGGCCTCTGCCTCGAATCTTGCAGTCAGCGGGGCGGCGGCGGCGGAGGCGCGGGAGCGGCAGGATCTAATGCGTAAAATCAAATAGACCGGCCCTCGAAAATAGCGGTGCGGGAGCGGGCAACGAGCGGTGCACTCCAGTCAAGCGGTGACCGTCCGCGTGTCTGCATTGTAGTGTTGTGCAATTTATTTTTGTGACGTGTCGAATAAATTTGAATCAAAAAGATGTTGTCGCCGTTGTTCAGACATTTCGTTCGCGAATAAAAACAAATATCTCGACGACACAACCACGAACACAACACTACGCCGCTATAGTGCCGCGCGATCTGCCCGCTGGTTTCGAGAACGGGTCTGCGTTGCCTGTGCCGCTCCCGCGCCGCTGCCGCCACCGCCCCGCTGCCCGCACGATTCGAGGCAGAGGTCTTACATCCAGAAGCCTAATTGCGTAACACACGATCAATCACAATCTGTTTCATTTTGACAGTTCAACAAAATTCATCGATATTACGTTGTTGAGCAGATACATTTTCGGATATGAAGCAATGGATTAGCAATATTCTTCAAAATGATTCAGATTATGATTAATCGTGTGTTACGTAATTAGAGTGCAGATTACCCCTCAATTAATACCTTCACCGTAAAATCCAACATTAACTTAAAAACAAAAGAAGGAACATAGTAGTCTAAGGGCCCATTCACAAGTACCACAACCACACCACATCGCACCGACAAAATGTGGTCAAGCTGTGGTTACATGTGAATTTAAATTTAAATTTTATACAAATTAGCGCCCAACTACGTGTTGTGGAACGTGTGAAACAAGCCTTATACTCGTGAGTATTAGGTAATCTGGCAGACTATGTTACTTCTTTTGCAACATCACTCTCGCTCTAACAAACCTGATGAAGCCGACAAATGCTGACAGTGACCAGAACAGCTTGTGCGCCGTTCTGATTTTGAACTCGGTCTCTTTAGATACTTGTAGCAAGCCAGTGTCGATGAGCCACGACAGCTTCTCAGCTTGAAGGTAGGCGAGGGTGAATGTACTGCCAGCCACTCCCAGTGAACCCCAAAATGGGCCATCCTGGAAGACGAGTAATTTTTTTAAAAATAAAATGCATGATTCCAACACACCCGTATACTTAGGCTTCGTACACACATGCGCGATTTTTGTCGGCGCGCGCGCGTCGCGTACGAGTCGCTCCCTCCTCAGAAACTTTGGAATTTAATAGTTAGTCCCTTGTCTTAACGTACATTTTTTATCAATGTAAAGTACACGCGCACGCTCAGCGCCCGAATAGCTATTGCGAAGTACACGCGTCTCAATCGCACAGCGTCCGCGCCTCCTTCACCCTCCCGGGACGTCGATAAATGCAATTTGAGATCTATTGACGTGTCATAAGACTCAAATTATATACAACAAATTTCAAAGCGAGTTAGACGCGGGTGCTGACGCGTGTGGCGTGCGTTTAGCGGGCGCGTGTCGTCTGAACAGGGCCTTAGGCTAATTGCATTGATATGACATAACACATAACTTCACTCCTGTATTCCCCGAGGTTAGACAGAGGTGTACCTATGGTAGGTACACCCACGATACCACGACGTGCATTGCAATATCTTGGCTTAAACCAAATTATTACCTACTGTTGGAGTACCTAATAAGAGTGTAAGATTTATATAATCCTCTTAAATAACTAAAATATTTCGAGAATAAGTGCACTTAAAAACTCATATCGCATAGGTACCTATAGAAACATTTACATTCTATATCGATTTAAAAAAAGATAGGCACAGACACTCAGTAACATTGATCTTCAAAGCTCAGTTGAGAATGCTGCAACTATGTTTTTCTTACCGCTAGATATCAGTATTAGATATATAGGTCGGTTGTCTATTGTTTACCCGAAGATTATATAAGTACTATAATCATCATATTCCCGAATTTCATTTGCCCGAATGTTTTGTTTGCCCTAAAAGACATATGACATACTTTTAATTGTTCGAAACTTAGATACCATAAGATACGAGTGCCATACGTATTGTTTTCATATTTTTAAGTGCCAAAATAATTATTAAACATAATATTTAAAGGCCATAATGATTATTAGACATAATATTTAAATGCCATAATAATTATTAGACATATAAACCTCAAAATATTCTATGCATGGTTGATGGTGGGCTTGGTCGACGGAGCCCCGCTTGGAGGGGCTCCTACTTCTGCGTGGTTTATAAAAAAATAACCACGAAGGGGATGGCGGGGTCTATACGCTCGCTTCGCTCGCTCACACGACCCCGCCATCCCCTTCTAACCTAACCTATCCGAGTCGGGGTGCCCTAAAGTCCCGATTGCATCCAGTTTCTCCTGATATAACAACCGTTACACACCCAATGTCGATGGCAAATGATGTTATGGCATATGATAATTAGGGCATGTGATAATTAGAGCTTACAATGATTATGACAAATGATGTTATGGTAAGTGACTTTATGGGAAACAAAGCTTCTAGCACGTGACTAACATAGCAAATAAGAGTAGGGCAAATGAATATTACGTCATATAATATTATGGCTGTTGACTATAATGACAAATGATATTAGGGCAATTAAAAATTCGGGCAAAAGGCGGTATACCATATAGGTCAGATTAAATTCAACCGGCATCTGTTAAGACTGGGTGACAATTCCAACATAAGGCACAAAGGGTTCCTCAGTATCCAGATAGGTATTCTCTATCTATCAGACAAATGAAAAAATGAAACAGAATTTGTATGAAAGTATCAACCAGATAAGTAAAACGAGTCTTATGTAAAGGTCACAAGAACAGGCCATAAGCTAAGAAAAAGATAAACCAACTCACTTGTTTTCCGAGTCCGTATGCTAGCGCAGTCTTCAGCGCCACAGCATCATCGAGAAGGCGTAAGGAAGCGCGCGCGGCGGCGAGGCGAGCGCTCGCGGTTAGCAGGTCCTTGCGCTGCGTCGTGGAGCCCCATAGCTTGAGCGCGTAGCATGCCAGGTTCATCACCTGGTTTATAATCATATATTTATTTCTATAAGTAGGTTTGTACAAACACTTTTACAGGTAAAATTATTTAGTTAGAAATCTGGCTACCTACTCTGAGGAGACACACCGATACAAACTCGGAGGTCACAGTCTCTTAAAGTTCCGACAAAATCTTGGTCAGATCATGTGAGGGCCATGCAGATTAGCGTCTGACATGGCATGATCGTTGGTGGAAAGAGCTACACAGATTCTTCAAAACTTTCAATTGTTACTACAGCTACTTATACCTACAGTGATTTTAATAATCAGCATTAATATCTCACTTATATATTCTATAAGAGGACAAAAAATATCTCAAACAAATACATGCTTGCTTTTTATGGAGTTGATGACAAACTCGATATTATAAACATACACTACCTATCAATTTATTATTTAATAACTAAACAGATAAGATCAATCATCTGAGGTGCGTTTATCAACTAATTGATTGTCAACTATTTACAAACTACATTAAATATTAAGATCTATTGTAGAATCATAGTTCTACGTTTAATTCTCTGAAAATCTAGGCAGATTGATTCACAAAGGAATTTAAGTAGAAGAAAACTCTATACAGGCTGTAGATTTAGTCACCTGCTACATATAGGGGGTGATCCTACCAGTCATACTGAACAACTTTTCATGTAAAGCCTAAAACCGAGTCGGGAAAAAAAGGTTGTGGTGAGAATGACACCACTAATTAACAACCTATATTGTAAGAAGCTTTTGAATGCGCCTTCGCCCGCATGGCGGTCAGAAATTATACCACAGGAAAGTACTACCGGGATAATAAAAAAACTTTTTACAAAAAAAAAACAACCGACTTCAAAAAAACCACTACAAAGTAAAAAATAACTTTAATTTCGGAAGTCGGTGTCTTTGGTTTTGAATTTTCGTTCTTTGTCACCGACTTCCGAAATTAAAGTTATTTTTCACTTTGTAGTGGTTTTTTTGAAGTCGGTTGTTTTTTTTTTTGTAAAAAGTTTTTATTTTTCACTTTTTAGTTGTGATACCTACCCCACACAAATTCGAATACCACTACCTGCTATGTAAATAACAGTGACAGGAAGTTATCATAATATCATCCACATACTAAGCGAGGTAAAAATACGTATTATTGAAGCTAACTCAAAAACTACCCAAGTAAAGTTAATAAAAATTTATATGGGACCACCTCTGAAGTATGATCTACCAAACAAAAAAAGAATCATCAAAATCAATTCATAATTGACGGAGTAATCGCGTAACAAACATACAAAAAGAAAAACAACATACAGTCGAAGTGAGAACCTCCTCCTTTTGGAAGTCGGTTAAAAAGGTGACACATGGATAGACCATGACTTGGGTTAGGACTCCTAACCCAGATCCGTGTCAAATTTCATCCAAATCTGTTCAGCCGTTAAGGCGTGTAAAGTTAAGACAAACAGATAGACAGAGTAACTTTCGCATTTATAATATTAGCAAAGATTGTAAAAAATATAAACTTACCTTATCCCTATTAGCGTGTGCCTGCAGCAGATCACAGAGCTCGTTCACAGCCGCCATGATGCGTCCGTGTTTACGTCCACAATGGTCCGTGCCTACGTCCGCGGGACGTAGCGCCGATTACCGTCGATAAGATACTAACACAACGCCGATACTCTCAATCTTTTAGCACATTACTACCGAATGTTATGTAATCAATTTGATAGTAACAATCCCATCTTATCAGTACCATGTGAAGTTGACATTTGTAATCTTTATGAATTAGACAGATCTCGCGGTTTGTACTGAACTGAGTAGTCAGCAGGTATCTCCGATTTTTGAATTATACATAGGTATAATTTGTGTTTGATTACTAAGGTTATAGAATTAAAGAACAATAAAATACTAAAAATTAATAAAAAGTGGTGGCACTCCGGGAGTGCCGACAGAAACGAAAACTTGAAAAGGATCGCCTTGGTGGAAGAAAAATACTTGTATAGAACATTGATCCGTAATGTAATATTAATAAAGAGCACAATTGCGTTTACAAAAAATAATACTTCCGAAACCTTTAAAGTAAAAATGCTTGCATAGAACATTGATCCGTAATGTAATATAAATAAAGAGCACAATCGCGTTTACAAAACATTTAAAGTGAAAATACTTGCATAGAACATTGATCGGTAACGTAATATAAATAAAGAGCACAATCGCGTTCATAAAACCTTTAAAGTAAAAATACTTGCATAGAACATTGATCCGTAACGTAATATAAATAAAAAACACAATCGCGTTTACAAAAATGAGGTGTCGTCATGGTGTCGCGATTTTAAATAGTTTAGTCCCATTTCAAAAATGCCCAGCGCGCCTAAAGAAGTTTTCACTTCAAAAACATGGTTTTGTTATTTCTTCATTTATCTGTTTTATGTCAATAAACGTATATTTTATTTACATAACATAACATCACAAACCTTTTTTTTTGGTGGTGAATTCTGGTGGTCTCAAATAACTGCTCCCGCTCTGGGCGGAGGGCGTGTCAGACTCTTACTGACTAAAACCCACCCGTGTTCCTTCAGTTGCCTGTATGTTGCCAGGGGCCACGGTATCCCTTTCGGACTTTCCCGCGAAATTGGAAGGACCAGGCATCGGCCCTAGCGAACCACGTCAGTTGTGCTGACATCTCTTTGAGGCGCGCGTGGAACACAACGCGCCGTCGACCCGGGCCTGGTCCTTATTGGACGGCGAGCTACCCATTGCTCACCGTCCGCAAACCCGCGCCTACGGTGGCCGGGAATCGGCAACACTGCACGACCTGCACCCTAATTGCGTGACACACTTTGAATCACAATCTGAATGATTTTGAAGGATATTACTAATCCATTGCTTCATTATGTATTCGAAAAATTTGTCTGCTCAGCAACGTAAATAATGCAATGAATGTTGTTGAACTGCCAAAATGAAAGCCAGTGCTACTGTAAGTCGACGTTCGCATGGACGTAATAAAATTGCAGCGGGATTTTATCGTGCACGCGATTTTCAACTCTCGGTGTTAAACCGAGCGTTGAGAATCCAACGCCCTGGGACGCACTCTCGTCCCAGCGCGTTGAAAAAACACACTGTTGGATTTTCAACTCTCAGTGCTGAGCAGAGCGTTGAAAATCAAGCGCACGAAAAATAATCGCCGCAATTTTATTACGTCCGTGCGAACGTCGGCTAGGTGTGTTTCGCAATTACCCTGCTGGTAATTAAACCCAGGACCTCATGTTAGCAGTAGTGCTGGCGACCACTAGACCGACAAGGCAGTAGGTATAGATATTTTATTTATTGTTTGAAATACCATTAATCCCTGTAGTTAAACCAACCTGTAATCGTATATGTTTCAGGAACAAGATCTAATCATAATTCAAATTCATTGTCAAAACGGCTTATCATACATTCTTCAAATGTCATAGATATTATAAGATACGCAATCATTACTTATAGATATGCGAATAGAAACTAATATACAGGGTGGCAGAGACATCGACGCGAAAACTGTTACCATGGATTCAGTACATGATTCTGAAAAAATAATCTGCTGTTCCATACATTTTGACCGAGTAGGTATTGCACTTTTCTTTGAAACAGCAGATTTTTTTTAAAATAACCGACGAAAATTTTTAACGCATAGGTTCAGCACTATGTATTCATATTCATTTATTTGCGTTCCACAAGGTAAAAACAAGATGTTAACAAAAGCTAAACCAAACCAGTTACTAAATCCATGGTAACCATTTTCGCGTCGATGTCCCTGCCACCCTGTATATATATAAGTTCCTAGTTACCTATCGATACAAAATATACTGTAGGGAAATTAAATAACAGTAAGTAATGATTTAAAAAATTATAATTACTTTTTTTATAATATTTTAAACTATACAATAAATTGTACATTATATAGTAACTTATTAGTTTTCTCAATTCACTGTCAAATACTTATGTAACTATAACTATTAGGCCTCGGTCTCGAAGTCAGCGGGTAGCGGGGCGGCGGCGGCAGCGGCGGCGCGTTATATGGAACCGCTTGCACCCCGCGCCGCCGCCCCCGCCGTCCCGCGCCCGCTGACTTTGTGTACGTAGCCTTATAGGTATTATATAATACAATAACAGGTACATATGAATATAAAGCATGCCTAATGACTATGTTGTGCAACAAACGCTGTTGGTAACATAACATCACGTCCGTATTCCTCGACGGGTTAGGCAGAGGTTTACTTATAGTACACCCACATTTCGCCAGTTATGTTTAAGTCCCATGTAGTAGAGGGCGAGCCTATTGCCATCAACCGGGCACAAATCTAGACTTCGGGCTGTTACTGAGAAATTCCAGATGAAAAAACCTAACAACACTTTGTTCAACCCGGGAATCGAACCCAGGGCCTCATGCTCAGCAGTAGCGCTTGCGACCATTAAATTAGACCAAGGAGGCAGTCATTTTTATTTTATAAAAATATCTTTGACTTTGCCATACAGACAACAGTGGGACAAAAAAGTTCCCGCAAAAATTTTTGGTACTTTTTGTAGCATCTTGTGTTGTCTTAAGAACTCATTATGTAACAGTGCCTGAAATCTGAATAAATAAGTATTTCGTTTTTATTTTGGCACTAATTGGAATCGTTACATCTGGCAACGATCATGGTATGTAGCAATTGTTCTAAAAAGTTAATCAGAGGCACAGCAATGTCTGAGAGTATGTCTATTTATTACATTCAAGTAGGTACATTTAAGTTTCCAGAAAAGGTTAATTAAGTAGGTAATCCTACATTATCGGAAATGTGTTCTATGATTTCTAGAAAATTCAAGAAATAATTACAAACAATTAACTAAACTGTAAAAGAATAATACATATTTACAGAAATAATATACCGGCATCCAGTATTTTAAAAGTCCATACAAAACAATCTCCACCTTAGAATTGCAAGAATTACTCAAAATGCAAGATAATAAAATTCTACCTAATCACAAAGAGGTTTGAACCTGCCAACCTTAGGTCTACCAATACTCTAGACCTCACCACATACCTTGTTATCAAAATCTATGAACCGTTATAACCATTTCATTTCAACAACCGTTTCTTTGCAAAATACATGGCTATACCTATAACTGACGATGTGGTGGCAATAGTTGCTACTTTCGTTGACCCTATCTTCTCGCCCCACAGCCATCCTTGGGGCAGGCAACTGATGGCATGTGTGATGTCCAGGCATAGTTTCCCAGCGACTATAGACTCTAGCATGAGTCTGACGTCCAGATGTTTTCTGGCTTCAGCACCGTCTTCCGATGCTTTTTGTAAGCATTCTCTACTCCACCAAAGTTTTCTTATTGAGCTTGATGTTCTGGAAGAAAGGTTGGATGTTAGTGGCTATATGACCTCAGAGGACTGGATGCCATGGTGCCATCATCGGCGAAATATGGCGGTTAGCTCTATACCTGGCCAACCATAAGGCTGCGTTTCCATCAGAGATGTGCGAGGATGCGTAGAGAGGGATGTATTTGTTAAGAACCAATAGAATCGCTTCATTTACCTAGCCTCGCTCAGCGCAGCACCGGTGGAAACGGCTTAGCGGTGCGAGGTTTTTGTACGTAGAAAACAAGAGAGGGATATGTGCGAGAGATGTGTGTTGGGGATGGATGCGAGTGAGAAATTGTATCTGAAAAGAGCTCGCTACACATCCTCGTAGCGCTCATCTGCGCACCGCTTAGTGGCCTAGCACATCTCTGATGGAAACATCTTCACATCGTTTCACAGCTTCGTTACGCATCCTCGCACCGCTCAGCAACCTCGCACATCTCTGGTGGAAACGCAGCCTAATGGGATTATGTTTACGAACAGAGTTTGAAAACAATTCCAAATTCTGCAAGTACAAAAGTGATATCACGACATTGCATCAGTCTGCAATTCTTGTCTTTTATCTTTCGGAGAATAATACTCGGTCGTAAATGTTACTGCATAGATTTTTTTACAGTTAATTCAATAACAGCGTCAACTTCACTGTCTACAAGTATCAAAGAAGTATGACAAGTATTGCAAGATTAATCAATGAGTGAAGGTTATTAGACAGGAAGTGTATATGTATATAGTCCGTGCAATCCACGACGACGCGCCCCACTTCGCGATTGTAAGCTGAAATCTAGTACGGCGCGGAGCGGAGTGGGGCGCGTCTTCGTGGATTGCACGGACTATAGCGTGGGCGACGAAACGCGGCGAGAACATACTCGTAAGCAAGGAAGTACAATGACTGGTATAAAGCGCAGACCACACTGAGAACGAAGCGAAACTAAGTTCGTTTAGCTTTGCTCACTAAGCTACCGCGCCTTATTATACTTCGGTTCACAATGCGAACTATGAACCCCCTCTTTCCCCCGTTCCTCTTTTTTCCTAAGAAGGGTACCGAAAATCATTGTATTTGTCATCGATTACGTTCAATATCATATGGCGGTATGGCGCCAAGCTGGTGATATTCAGAAGGGTTCGGAGTATATGAGGAGAAGGGGACTGAATCTTCAGAAAGCAGTTAAATTACTTTAGTTTTTAGACCTCCTTTCTAGGATATGCCTAAGTATATCTGAATGCTGGCATTCAACTAACAATAGCTTGATGAGAACGACACAAATTTGCACATTTGAAATCAGGACATAATTACGTTCGCGGAAGCCCGTGTTGACGATTTTCATGGTATTATGAGGAAGAGAACAGCGTCAATAATGGGTAGGTTGCGCGGAAGCTCCAACAGCATCCTAAAAACATTATTAGACAAAATGGACAGTCCCTTTATAAGGCACTGGGTACGGAGGCACGTGCCAACGTGTGTCGGGCCATTTCAGTTTTAGTTGTTTTAGTTTGTAAAAGTTTACTAACATAGTTTTTATGTCATTGTTACTAACACTATATGGATTGTGTGTACTGTATGTGTAGTCCGAAATAAAGAATATATTATATTATTATAATAAATCGATTTTAAGGATGAGTATCTAAAGTTTTTATAGGCATTTCAACAAACTGGGATAGTGGTTTTCACTTTGTGTTTTCGAGCCATATAGCTAGCTATATGAAATAAAATAATAGTAAGTAAAACTTATTCTTATTACTTACTGTATAAGAGATATAATCAGACTAGCAGCCCAAAGCGTTGTGCTGAATGTCTCTAGCTTGTAGGCTGTTTTATCGCTCAGCTTCAGTACGCCCACCTCGTACAACCAACAGGCCTTCTCCACCGGCAAGAATGCTTGGTCTACCATGTTTGCTATGACGCCGAGTGCTGCTGCTGTTGATGTTGCTTCCTGTGAAGATATAAAGATGTAAGTTATCAGGCGTTATGTCGGTAGTGAATAAATTTAGCAATAGTGTAATCTTGTATTCCTTAGGGGACGAATTTCCTGCGACCGCGATACGTGTCACTAGCAGCCCCGGATCTAGATTTTTTTTGAGGTGGGGCAATGCCGTCTGCCGCTAAGTTAGCGCTAAGTTAGCCCCCGCGAAAATTTTGGCATCAACATATTAATCAAATTGTATCGATCGATAATGCGCCAATTCAACAGGAGCGCCAAAACTATTGTAAAAAAGAAAAAAAATGAAAGATTATAAATGTGCTGCGTGTCTCATTTATTACAAAGTTTCTGTGTGCTGGGTGGTGCACTTGTCTGCTACGCTTGAATTTGTCGCCCCCTGAAGTTGGCGCCCGGGGCACGGGCCCCGGCTTGCCCCCCCTTGATTGATCCGGAGCAGGTCGCTAGAGATGCCAGGCGAAGTCGCCCAACGTCGGCCGATGTCAACTAACGTCGCCTACTTGTCGACTAACGCCGCAACATCTCACGACCTTCTAATAATACGAGGCTTAAAATCATCATGAGTGGCAGACATAAAGGTGTTTGCCTATTAAGAGACAAACAATTATTTTAAAAAAGTACAGTGATTATAATTATGTTCTATTGATGCATACTCTATCTGATGTACTACCAGATAATCATCAAAACTATTTAGTTTAAAAGGACATGACATGTGCAGAATGCTTAAAAACCAGGTAAACTTACATGTCTTCCCAACCCATAGTTGAATGTGTGCCGGATCATGGGAATATCATCAAAGAGTCGCAGCATCATCCTGGCGGTGGACAGCCGAGACCCGGCCACCTGCCATGGCTTTTCATCTTGGACACATCCATACAGTTTGCATGCATAGCAAGCTAGACGGACCACCTGTGTAAATATTATGTTGAAGAAAATGTATTGTATCAATAAAAAATAATATCATTACAGTAGAAAATTAATTAATTTATAGTATTCATTGAAAGATAAATTTTATTTAGTAGTTCTCCTAGAATCTAGAATAAAGTAGAATAGAATATTATTCATTGTTGCTACAAGTAGTTTACATATAAAGCCGGTCAAAATTAGTTATAATTAGTAATGAATTTATGAAAATTTAAGATAAACCTTTTTAATAAATTACTTAGGTTACTTTTAAATGGCCTGTAAAACATTCAAGATAACATGATGAATGGATATTATTTATATCGAACTTTTTACGACATCTTAAATAACTAATTAGGAAGATAATAAGAGTAAAAGGTCAGCAGTTGTCACCTTTACTAGGTTGACTTAACAAAGGTAATAATGAGCGCCGGGTTCAGATTATTGCCTGGTGTGACCGGTGTAAGTGGTGTAAATACCAAGGCCGTCAAGCTTCCGCATACTGTACCTTGTCTCTCCCATTGTAGCTATCCAAAAGATCACAAATATCGTCTACTACTGAAGACATTTCGCTGTAGCTGCACTGTTTTCACTAACGTAAGAATATATTCAACTGATAAGTTATCTGTGCGAACTAGTAAGTCCGCGTCTTTCGCGGAAGCGTGCGCTGTTGTAGATTTGCGCTTGATAACTATTACATTTCTCCAATCTATTAGATTATTAGCGTTTCGCAACCTTGAGTTCGTTTTCGAAAGCTGTTTACTCGACTTACTGTTAAACTGTCAACTACAGCTGATGGTGACGTTGCGGATGACACGAGGCTTTGACAGATGACATTATTTTTAGTGATGTGCTGCTTAATCCATCTTGATTCAAACGCTGGTTCAAAGATCGTCAGTCTCACAAAAGAAGGCCCACCGCAATAAGTGGAACTTTTATAATAGCCAGCAACATTCCTACTGTTGTACCATGAAGGTTATAATGCACTATGTTCTAGGAGTAGAGTTTTCTTTAGTTGTTGCCTAGCAACTGTTATGTTCTGTTCTGTCATCCTTGTGTTTTTTCAGATGAAGTTATATTTTATATTTAATAAAATGTAAATGACTTTATTAAACCACTGTGCTATACAATGATATTTTATTTTCATTGAAAGCAAGCTCAGCCAACAGGTTATGGGCCCAGCCGTGATCTGGTGTGATATCTGAGCGGAGAGAAGTATCTGATCTCAATTTCAAATATGGAACAAGCTGTTACAAAAAGTATTGAGAGATTGGCAGGCCAAGCTAATTATGGTACGTGGGCTTTTGCTATGGAAATGTTCCTAATCGACCTCGATCTGTGGGAGTGTGTGAGCGAGAAGTTCGTGGCAGACTCGGCGGAGGCTAAAAGGAAGGATGCCAAAGCTAGAAGTAAGATCTGCCTTATGTGTATGGAAAATATTTATCCTATGATCATGAATCTCAAGACAGCGAGAGATACTTGGCAAGCGTTGCAAAAATCATATGCTGATGGTGGATTACTGCGACGGCTTTATCTGTTGCGAAAGTTATTCAACGTCAAATTGACAATGTTTTCATCAATGGAGGAATATCTCAATGACATCCAGTCAACCAGTCAGTCATTACTTAACATAAAGGCAGGTCTAGATGATGAATTTATTGGGATTATTATGTTGGCCGGTTTAACCGATGTGTACAATCCTCTGGTGATGACATTGGAACATTCAGGTATGAAGATTACGACAGAGTCTGTGCAGGCAGCGTTGCTCAAAGAAAGCTTGAGGAAAAGCAGCACATCGAACACAATTGAAGATGACGCTGCAACGGCACTGATGTCAAAGTCCAAGAAGGTTGTTATATGCCATTTGTGTAAAAAGAAAGGGCATTATAAGAGGCAGTGTCAACGTCGTAAGGCGGGAGACAAGTTTGAAGACAACAAAGACACATCTTTATATAAGAAGAAAGGCAGTAAGGAGACCTCGGGTCTAATGGCCGCTCTATCTATGTCGGTTGGTGAGGGCCATTGGGTCGTAGATTCCGGAGCTACATCACACATGACGTCTGACGTGCACATTCTTGAAGATAGACAGTACATTAGTTCTAAGCTAGTTACGACTGCGAACAATGATAAAATTGTGTCTAGTGAACAAGGGGATGTGTATGTCATGGGGCGCTCTGTGAGGTTTGAGGATGTACTTATGCTTCCAGGTTTGACGACAAACTTGCTGTCGGTAAGTAAAATGTGTACTAAGGGTTGCACTGTTGTTTTCGATGAGACTTCTTGTAAGGTTTACCAAAAGGATTACAAAGTAAAAGTAATTGGAAAACCAGTATTAACAGCACCACTGAAACAGGGGTTATATGTTTTAGATAAAGAAGCAGCGATGGTTCTGACGTGTCCTCCAGAAGATTCTTCTCGCGCCTCTTTTGATTTGTGGCACAGAAGACTAGGTCACCTGAGTGGAGCTCTGATGGTGAAGCTAAAAAGTTTGGCAGATGGTCTGACTTTTAAAGAGGTGAGCACGGAACCATGTGAAGGGTGCTGTAAAGGGAAGGAGTGCGTCAAAATGTTTCCAAAAGGTAAAAGCAAGAGAGCAAAAGACTTTCTTGAACTCGTGCATTCGGATTTAGCGGGCCCTATGGAGGTAGAATCTTGGGGTGGTAATAGGTACTACCTGATTTTTGTGGATGATTTCAGCCGAAAAACATTTGGCTATTTGTTAAAATCCAAGACCGAAGTTTTCGCTAAATTCATGGAATTCAAGGCACTAGTTGAAAATCAAACGGGAAAGAAAATAAAGAAATTTCGTAGCGATAATGGCACTGAGTATACCAACAAAGAATTTCAAGGTTTTCTGAAGAAACATGGGATCCAACACCAGAGATCAGTACCTTATACTCCTCAACAGAATGGAGTGGCGGAACGAACAATACGCACAATAACTGAGAAGGCTAGATGTATGGTGCATGAGGCTGGTTTGGACAAGAGATTCTGGGGAGAAGCTGTTGGTTGTGCCGTGTACCTGAAGAACCGATCTCCAACAATGGCCCTCAAGGATAAAGTTCCAGAGGAGGTTTTTACAGGAGAGAGAGTCGATCTATCGAATCTGAGAATATTCGGATGTAGAGCTCAGGTTCTGGTAAAGGATCATAGTCGCAAGAAGTTTGATCCGAAGACGGTTCAAATGATAATGACTGGGTATTCGACTAATTCGAAGGCGTACCGATTTATCAATTTGGAGGATGATCCAACGAGGATTATCATCGCTCGAGATGCTGCATTTATGGAAAATGTTTCCGTGACTTCTAAAGAGAAACAAACAGCCGCTGTTCCTGTTTCTAAGAAGGATGCTGTGGGCATAGATCTACAGTATGACATTCCGGGAGTTAGTCGTTCCACTACTCAACCAGAGGTTCCAAGGATTGCTGATCCTGTTGCAGTGGGGGTTCCGGTGGCTAGTTCGAATGTGAATGAAGAAGAATCTGGAAGTGTATCTAGTACAACGAGGGCTAGTTCACTGACGAGATCGGATTCTGGAGAGAATTTTTACGACTCTGTCGACGTAGAGAATCCTACGACAGAGGATTTGCAAAGTTCAGCTTCTGTTGACTTAGAGCGTCCTGTGGCAGAAGATTTGCAAAGTTCGAGACGTTACCCTGCTCGAAATAGGGTTCCGAAGCGGGAGAAAGACATGGTATACAATTTCCATGTGTCAGATGATCCTGATCCTATTTCAGTTAAAGATGCCATGGAGCGTTCTGATAAGAAGTTTTGGGTAGAAGCGATGAAGGATGAGTTCAATTCCTTGAAGGTGAATGGAACCTGGGAATTGGTTAATCGACCATTAGACGCTAATGTTATCAAAACGAAATGGGTTTTCAAGTTGAAGATTGGAGCTGATGGCAGCACCCAGCGCTATAAGGCCAGGCTGGTTGCTAAGGGTTATTCGCAAAAACCTGGCGAAGACTATTTTGAAACGTTTGCACCGGTAGTCAAGATATCGTCGATTCGTCTTCTACTAGCTCTGGCAGTTGAGAAAAACTTGAGCGTTCATCATATTGATGTAACCACCGCTTTTCTCAATGGAGATCTGCATGAAGAGATTTATATGGAACAGCCGCAATCTTTTGTTCAAGAGGGGAGTGAAGGCAAGGTTTGCAAATTGAAGAAAGCCATATATGGCCTTAAGCAAGCTGCCAGGTGTTGGAACCAAAAGATTCATGAGCATATAATAAAGATGGGATTTTCTCGGTCCAAATATGTCCAGTGTGTCTACACAAAGAATACTAAAGAAATTTTCACTGTCATAGCTCTGTACGTGGATGATTTTTATATATTCACAAATAAAGCTGGTGAAGCCAGGACGGTGATACATCAGATTGGAAGATCCTTCAAAATAAAGGATTTGGGTGAGGCCAGAGAATGCCTTGGAGTCCGGATTGAGAGGAAGAGTGAAAGTGAAATCCACTTGTCTCAAAAGAAATACATTTCAAAAATCTTGGAGAAATATGGAATGTTGGACTGCAAGCCAGTTAGTACACCGGTTGAAGTGAATCTTCGCCTGAAATCTGGTGAAAAGAATGACAACACGCGGTATCAGGAAATTATCGGGTCACTAATGTACCTGGCATGTTGTACAAGACCTGATATATCGTATGCAGTTACGATGTTAAGTCAATTTAATAACTGCAATGATTCCACTCACATGGCGGCACTGAAACGAGTGCTTAGGTATCTAAAGGGGACAGCGGAACTGTCACTGTGTTACAAAAAATGTAATAAGCCTTTGGTTGCCTATGCAGATGCAGATTGGGGAAATGGGCCTGATGGGAAATCTTTCTCTGGTTATACCCTAGTTTTCGGTGGTGCTGCGGTGTCTTGGCAGTCTATAAAACAGCGTTGTGTTGCGTTAAGTACTGCTGAAGCTGAGTACATCGCAATCTGTGAGGTCGCTAAGGAAGTGATATCAGTAAACGGTTTATATTCTGAACTGACTGGCCGGCGTAACACTGCTGTTACTATTTTTAGTGATAGTCAAAGTGCCAGTAAGCTAGTTTATACTCCTGCGATTGGAAAACGTTCCAAACATATAAATATAAGATATCATTTCGTTAGGGAGTTAGCAGAGCAAAGGATTATTTGTGTTGAATATTGTGAGACTGCCCTTATGCCTGCTGATATGATGACTAAGGGAGTTGGTAAGCAGAAACATGTGTTCTGCACACAGCATAGTGGATTAAGTGGGGGTGTTGTACCATGAAGGTTATAATGCACTATGTTCTAGGAGTAGAGTTTTCTTTAGTTGTTGCCTAGCAACTGTTATGTTCTGTTCTGTCATCCTTGTGTTTTTTCAGATGAAGTTATATTTTATATTTAATAAAATGTAAATGACTTTATTAAACCACTGTGCTATACAATGATATTTTATTTTCATTGAAAGCAAGCTCAGCCAACACCTACAACAACCCTCCTACAGCAGGTTTCTGAGCACAGAACATATACCTATACGTGCCTATACTTTTCTGAGACACCTTTCTTTGGCCGCATTCCGACTTACGCCAAAAGTGATAATATCGCGAATCCGACCAAAGTCCAAAGTCACAATCAATACTCAATAACCCTTATATTTTGTGACTATTAAATTTGGTTGGATTCGCGATATTATCACTTTTATCGTAACTCGGAATGCGGCCTTTATTGGTGCTTTTTATACAAAGATTTATATTTCCGTTGCATGCCTGTGGTGCCGCGTCTCCGAAATTTTTTGTGAGAGTCCATCTCACGAAAAATGTACGCTAATTTTTTTAAAGTTTTGTGCATAATTCTAGAATTCTATCACAATGTTTCTCGATTACCAAGGAACTTCTCTTACGTTTTCGTTTGCAGAGCTAGCTTTAGCGAGTTCTTAAAAACGAATCGTAATAGTAATTTATTGTTCTTATTTTATTAATGTGTGTTGAAATAGTCACAGAAAGTATTCGAATTTTACATTAGCGGTTAGCAGTCTTCGGTATTTCGTTTGTTTATTATTTACAATAGACTGGAGAAACTGCCCAAAAAGAAAACTTATCACAATCGAGTTTCATGAAACATAATACGACATACGTCAACAACGTCAAAACATTAAAAATATTTTCGTAAACATTGCAAAAGCGTTTTCATAGGATTGTTAATTGTGATGAGACTAGCAAAATGAACGTATTTTCAATAACCGACATCCCTGAATTCTCGAAGAAGGAACGTATTGTGGTGGTGGGTGTAATAGGCAAGTCGCCATATCGGTACCCAAACAAAACAACCCCACTTCTGCCTACTGTACAATCTAAAGAGGTAAGTTTGGCCTATTTTAAGAAATTTCAAGATATCAGCAGCATCAATAGTAGCGAACAAACGTCCACTGCTAAACTTGAATCTGTTTCTAAACGTACAAGTACAAATATTTCCCACAGTAGGTACGCGCATAGGCTCGCAATAATTTGTATTGTTGTTATTTGTTGGCTGAAAATGATTGTAATTTAGATATATTGTAATATAGTTTAAGAAACATAAACAACACTACATACTATAACTCTTAGCTTATACCTACTCCATTAAACAAATTTTTCTTACAGAATGGCATAGAGTGTCACTGGGACGAGCGGCGGTCTATCCTCTACCTCCACGCTATAACATACCTCGACACAAAACAATTGACAGCTCTTGCTGCTACTCTTGACGATGACGCCGCAAGTACGGACAAGGATGCGGATGCAGCTAACTGGCTGGTCGCCTCAGGGAATCTGGCTGAGGAGTCCTGTAAAGCTATAGCTCTGCTGTTCCACTTGTGTCATATTGTGGTGCTATCTTCTCCAACACCGGTGTTTGATCTTGGATACTTGCAACTTTTTAAGGCTATTGATGCTTATAGGTAAGTTGAAAAATGTTTGTCATGAAAAATAGCTGAGAATATTAAATATGGTAGTCTGTTGCTGCCATTATCATCTCCGCCCGTGTAGTTCATGAATTATATTTCAATCTTGCTAGGTAAAACTATTATAAAGTTTTGCCTTTTTATCATTTATGTGTTACTAGCACAGTAGTGTCCCCCAGCGGCTTCGCCCGTGTGATATCTTTATAAATTATAGCCTATTTTAGTAAGTGATAATATAGCATTCTACTGGTGAAAGAATTTTTAAAATCGTCCAGTCGTTTATGAGTATATTAATTACAAACAAAAATACAAATCTTTTCTCTTAATAATATTAGTGTAGATGTATTGAAACTCCATATTGTTTTGCATAAATTCACAAAAAAACATGAAAGCTAATACAGGACCCAAACAGCTTCCAATCCAACTTTAAAAATGAAATCCCATCACTTTCAGAACAGAACAAATAGGGCATAGTACACAAGCTCTCGCGAACATCAAGGCTACTGGCGCATGGGAGTCTCACGGGCGCTCTTGCTGCCCCCGGTTGCTGTTCCACTTCCGCCGCGCTCCCAACCCTGTGCGGAAGGTTCCCGCTGCGTTGAAGAGATTGGAACATGCGGTTGAAGACCAGCTGTACTTTATTCTGAGGAAGGCTAGAATTATTACCAATGTTTGGTGAGATACTTATACCTAATTAGGTTGGTTTGGTCTGTTCACTGACATCACTGTTAAGTGGCATCTGTCTGCTGATTCATTATTTGCAGTTAAAATTACATAGTTGTAACTATCTTTGACTTTATTTCAATATGCGGCACATCTAATTATTTTCAGTATGCAGTTTTAAATTATTATCTTGTAAGCTCTATTCATCATCATCATCATCATCAGCCTATAGCAGTCCACTGCTGGACATAGGCCTCTCCAATTGCACGCCATTCAGCTCGATTCTCGGCAACTCTCATCCAGCTGCTACCAGCCACCCTTCGAAGATCGTCACTCCACCTAGCCTGAGGGCGTCCTACCTTACGTTTGCCAATTCGCGGTCTCCACTCAAGAACACGTATACCCCAACGGTCATCGGTTCTACGGCTGATATGGCCGGCCCACTGCCACTTCAGCTTGCTAATTCTGTGAGCTATGTCGATAACTTTGGTTCTCTGCCGGATCACTTCGTTCCGGATTCGATCCCTCAGAGAGACTCCAAGCATAGCCCGCTCCATGGCTCGCTGAGCAACCTTAAATTTATGGACCAGCCGTACCGTGAGTGTCCACGTTTCAGCTCCGTAAGTCATAACAGGCAGGACGCACTGATTGAAGACCTTCGTCTTTAGGCTCTGTGGAATACGCGACGAGAAGACTCGACGAAGTTTGCCAAACGCTGCCCAGCCCAGCTGAATTCTTCTGTTAGCCTCCCTCTCAAAGTTGTTGTTACCAAACTGCAGAGTTTGCCCGAGGTAAACGTATTCTCGAACAACCTCGAGAGCACCGCCATTGACAGCAATCGGCCCCGGAGTGATGTGTTCGTTGAACATAACCTGGGTTTTGTCCAAGTTCATCCGGAGACCAATGCGCACAGAAGAATTAACTAGGCCGTCCAGCATCTGCTGCAAGTCATGCAGCGATTCGGCCAGTATGACGATGTCATCTGCAAATCTCAAGTGTGAGATGTATTCGCCGTTGATGTTAATGCCACGCCCTTCCCAGTTCAGCGTCTTAAACACATCCTCCAATGCGTTAGAGAACAATTTTGGGGATATGACATCCCCTTGTCTCACCCCTCGACGCAGGGGGATATGTTCAGTACGCTGATCCTGAATTTGGACGGTCATTGTCGCGTTTTCATACAGACATCTCAGCACTTGGATGTATCGCCAGTCGACTTGGCATCGCTGCAGAGACTCCAAAACAGACCAGGTCTCGACAGAGTCAAAAGCCTTCTCATAGTCCACAAACGCAAGACACAGTGGCCGATTATACTCATCGGACTTCTGTATAATTTGCCGCACTGTGTGAATGTGGTCTATGGTGCTGTATCCTCCTCGAAACCCAGCCTGCTCCGGTGGCTGAAACTCGTCGAGTCTTCTCGCTAGACGATTCGTAACGACTCTTGAAAACAACTTATATACGTGGCTAAGGAGCGAAATGGGTCTGTAATTCTTTAAAAGAGTCTTGTCACCTTTCTTAAAGAAGAGAACGACCACACTCTCTCGCCACGCTTCTGGAGTTCTCCCAGAGAACAGGACAGAGTTGAAGAGCTCCCGAAGCTCTTTCAGTACAGGACTTCCTCCAGCTTTCAGGAGCTCGGTCGTTATCCCGTCCTCACCAGGGGCTTTTCCATTTTTAAGCTGTTTAAGAGCCGCCTCGATTTCGTCTTGGCTGACTTCTGGCCGGTCTTCCGTGAAATGGCGGGTTAAAGTGGCTCTGGAATCCTCATTTTCGGGATCAGGTCGAGATGCGTGCGATGCGTACAACTGGCCGTAGAAGTTTTCTACTTCCAAAAGGATCTCCGGCTTCGAAACGACGATATCCCCACTGGGTTTGGTCAACTTCGTCAGGTGGTTCCTCCCTAGTGACTGGACGAACACCTTCGACCCCCGATTTTGCTCAATCGCTTTCTCTATAGAGCGCGTATTGGAGCGTCGGAGGTCGCGTCGTATCAGTGTTCTTATGTTGTTGTTGAGTGCCCGTTGTTCTGACGAAGTGATAGGTGGGTTTTCACGTCGTTCCGTCATAAGCTCTAGAGTCTCCTTTGAAAGTTTTGACTTCTTGCCCGTACGCCGCATTTTACAAAAACGCGTGCCTTCCTCCCTGAGGATTTCCGCCACTTGGTCGAGTGCCTGGTCAACGTCATTTGTGGTTTCCACGGCAGCAAATCGGTTCTCCAAGTTTGATTGGAACGCTTCAGATCCCAGCATGGTTTGGAGTATGTTTGGACGGAGCCTAGACCTCATCAAACGAGTTCGCTCGAGCTTAAAGTTGATATTCAGAGAGCCTCGGACAAGTCTGTGATCACTGCCGGTGTTGAACCTGTTGATCACCGAGACGTCCCTGAATATATGCTTCTTATCCGCTATGATGAAGTCTATCTCATTTTTCGTCATAGTATCGGGGCTTCGCCACGTCCACTTCCTTTGGAGCTGTTTCTTAAAGAAGGAGTTCATCATGAAAAGCCCCTCCTTCTCTAGGAAGTTGACAAGCATTTGCCCCCTATGATTTCTGCTGCCAAACCCATAAGATCCTACTACCGATTCGCTGCAATTCTGTACTCCCACTTTAGCATTAAAATCCCCCATGAGAACATTGTAGTGGGCCTTAGTGGTGGAATGCAAGGCCTTGGAGATATCCTCAAACATTTCCTCCACTTCGTCATCCGAGTGTGCCGAGGTCGGTGCGTAAACCTGAATAACCTTGAGGCTATACCTCTTGGTTAACTTCACTACAAGGTACGAGTACGCTACCCTGTTCGAGACACTGGAGACTTCTACAACGTTGTCACAAAGGGATTTGTTTACCAGGAACCCGACTCCGCCTTGGGATAGTTGGTCTCCCTCTCGAAAATACAAAAGGTGGCCCGATTCAAGGGTTATTGTGTCCTCTCCCTCTCTTCGGACTTCACTTAAGCCAAGAATATGCCACTTTATTTTTCCGAGCTCTTCTTCTAGCTGCACTAGGTGTTCGTCGAGCCGTAACGTGCGTCCGTTGTACGTTGCCAAGGTCAGTTGGGTTTGGCGGCCATTCGTAACCCGGGGATTCTTCGCACCCCCTACCTTACCGTTACCGTGATTGCCGCCAAAATCAGGAATAGCAAGGCGGCCGGGAACTGGAGGCCGTGGTTGAATTTGCCTTGCCATTTGGAGGGTTTGCCCATAATCGCCACGCTGGGCATGCGGGTTGGCGATCGCAGATCGCAGCTTCTCGCACTAGTGACGCTGCTGCCCGTCACTAGTCTGCACCATTTAGCTCACCATTAAGCTCTATTGCAGCTTATTAAAGTAGAATATAAGCAATTGTGAAAAAAAATTACAGAGAGACACCAGTCAGAAGGGTGGTAGTGCATTTAAGTATTGATATTCTTGGAGGAAATTTTTCTGGACCTTTCACACCAACAAACTGACACCTATTTACTCTTCAGCGCAAAATCCCTCTTCGCGATACCAAAAAACGAAGAGTTCGTATACATAAGTGGTGAGGAAGAAAGCTCAGGTGCACGAGAAGTTAGCGCGTTAGTGCGTGGTCTAGCAGCGCGCTGCACGGCTGTGCCTGACGTCACAACGCAGCGGCAATCCTTCCGGTAGGTTATTTTCTTATAAAGGCTGACCAACTAAATACATACATTGCATTAACCCACAATCTTTAACATAATCTAGCAAATAAAGAGGTAATTCATTCATTTGTGAAGTTTTTTCAGTTGATTTTAAAATACCCAGTATCAAACTACTAAACAAATTCCACCGCCGCGTCTGTCTGTCTGATCCCGATAAACTCAAAAACTACCGAATAGATTTTCAAAGGATTTTCAGCAATGGATGGAGTGATTTATGAGGAAGGTTAAGGTGTATAATTAATTAGGATTTATGTAAATTGGCTGATGATATAACGATTATTGTTGAAGATATCGGAAAAATCATGCCGGCTAGGAGCTTTACTGGCGTGCGCCGCGTAAACCGTAAGAGATACATAAAATTAATGTTCTACAGGATTGTACATCTTAAAAAGTTCAACAAAAAAGTTCGCGGTAAATTTCATTGTTATTCCCGAAGTTATTTGGGCCAGTATTCTATTAATACTTATCCAATAAAATATATTTTTTAAATTGGGCATTTCATTTAGATTAAAATATGCCTGACATCATATTATTTAAATGAATACTTTAAAACATATCACAGATTGAAAATTACGCGTAACAAAATAATTATGGTTGACAGCGCAGCGGTTGGACAAGCACAAGAGTTTATGACCTTTTCCTCGGCTATTAGGTATGCAATCATGGCTTCGCTTCCTTTTAATCCCGGTCTCTCGGAAAATAGCCCACGGGATCGTACCCCATGGGCTATTTTCCGACATCCACGCAGGCGAAGCCGCAGGCAAAAGCTAGTAGATTAATAAAATTGTGATACTGCTCGCTAAAATTTTGGTGTACTATAAAGCCCCATTTACACGATGCAAGTTTCTTGTCTGTGGCATACAATAAAATTGAAGTAACAAATAACTTGCAACGTCTAAACACTGTTTAGGTGGGGCAACTTTTATTGTTACTTCAATTTGTGGTATGCTACAGGCAATTAAATTGCTCTGTGGAAATCAGGCTTTAAATAAATTCTATGTATCTATTTTAGGCAGTTCCTGCAGACGCATGTGGACATGGCCTTCGGAGAAGGCTTCGATGATAACGTCGGGAAGTATGCTATGAGTACGTCGTTCTTTGAGGTGAGTGTAGCTTTATAGTTTTCGTAACACTTTAAGCCTTTGTGAGTTAGACTTAGTTTTTAAAACCCTGATTTGAGCATCAAACATATTAAGTTAAATAGGCTTTCATAAATCTAGTTCTCTGATCAATTCACAAGCCGTTCCAATCGGCCGTGTACAGTCGAACAAGCTATTTGGTATACAGGCAAAAATATTCACCTTTCCACTACACTACAAACTACTACTATTTAACTATGCATTCAGAAAATAGAGTGCTACAAGAATCTTTTGGCGCTTGAATGACATCGACAGGAGGGCGTTATTGGTAACAGGGTTGCCATTAAAAAAAAATTACTGCCGTGTTTTGGATGTCGAATTGCCGTGTTTTGAGGCAAAATTTGAGAAATTGCCGAGTCTCATTCATACATTTTCTTTAAATCATATACTTAGCTCTACTGTCCTTAATTCAAGGATTAAAGAAACAAAAATAAATACAAATTGTTTTATTCATTAGAATTAGAACCATCATAATATAAATATCTAATGTCACTTATATTTATTTCTTCTTCTTCCTTTAATTTGTATTTTGAACGGTCTTTCATGTAGTTTAGCATTTCTTTATTTGGCTTATTTGTGCAATTTTCTTTAGACTGAATGTATTGTTTGGCGAGCAATATATTGTTTATAGTGGATGTGATCATTTTGTTACGAGATTTCGTTTTTATAATATTTACGCTACTTAAAATTCTCTTGCAATCAGCATTGGCATGGGGCAGAGACAAGACATTTAGTACAAATTTGGCCAGGTTTTCATAAGTTTCATTCAGCTGCAGCTGGGTCAATATTTGTGACCAAAAGACATCGACTTTTATTACATCCGAATCTTTTAAATTCAATTGCCCAATCATAGTCGGAAGCATTCGCCATTATTACAGATTATTTTAAATTAATTAATTATGGGCATCAGAGATTGCCGTGTCTTATGATACGGCAGTGAATGTTCTGCCGTGTACCGTGTTTTTTTTTTGCCAAGCAGCCCCAATTGCCGTATAATACGGCAATTGCCGTAGCACTGGCATCACTGATTGGTAAACATTTAATTGCATTGACAAAACAAGATGGCGGAAATAGTTCCGATTTTGAGCACGCGCCAAAGTAACTTTGTAGCGTTATAATATACTTGAAGTGAAAACTTCTTTAGGCGCGTTGGGCATTTTTGAGATGGGAAAAAATAATTGAACTCGCGACACCGTTACCGACACCTCATTTATAGAAACGCGATTGTGCTCTTTATTCATATTACGTTACGGATCAATGTTCTATGCAAGTATTTTTACTTTAAAGGTTTTGGAAGTTTTTTTTTTGTAAACGCGATTGTGCTCTTTATTTAGATAAGGTTACGGACCAATCTTCTGCAAGTATTTTTCTTCCACCAAGGCGATCTTGTTCAAGTTTTGACTTCTGTCGGCAATCCCGGACTGCCACTGTTTTTTGCTCTAGCAATTTTAACCTTAACATGTTTATATCCTCAGTTACCAAGCGCGTCATCCTGGCGCTCAGCGGCGCAGGCTTTGGCTCCCGTGTATTTAGAGCCTCAATCCCGCGCAGACGACGACTCGCCCTCCGGAGCCCTATACGATGCGCTTGCTACCGACGTGCGCTTCTCACAGGCGAGATGCGCTAAGGTAAGTACACCGAAAATTATATAAAACGGGTAAATGACCCGGCCAAATAAAACCTCATTCTTTCTAAATTTAGGTCAAATCAGCCAGGCGATTTATCACAAATAAAAATAAAAACTGCACTTAGATGGTACTGTGAGGACTTATTGGAATTCAACCTCACACATTATGCAGGCTGGCAAGAACGCTATGGTAGCCGAACATTCGAACGTTATATATTTAAATTAGGATTTTTATATGGTGAGCATTTGTCAATGGAAGAAAAATTAGTTGAGCCCATGGCGTCGGTCGCGTAATATCATCCTTTGCTTTGTATTATTGATTTAAATATAATTTTTTGTTCTCAAAAGTCCTTTAATTATTACACAATACACGATCCCGAGTGCCGCAGCCAAGCGAGTTGCTCACAATAGCCCTTGCAAGGTGTGTCTAGTTGACACAATTGGTTCAACTTATGACTGAGGTCTCACAGTTTAGTCTGGACTTACTGACATTCGATAAAGAGTGAATCTTGTGAGGATAATATGAGGTTTTGAGATGTTCCCTCTGGAGTATGGTCGTGAGGTTTTAATGTTGTTGAGCGCTTACTTCTTGATCCTTCGTTCCCTCTGGCTCAATTATGTCCGATGGAGTTAAGGCTTAGGATGTTAGAGTTCATTTTCATAAACCCCCTCTGGGTAGATGTGAACTGTCACATCTGTTTGTTTGTTGTCAGAGGCTTGCTGTATCTTTTGCGGTGGTTTTGGTACAGTGAGGTTTAAACAGAAGTATGTTAATTATTTGTGCACTGTTAGCACATATTGTCATTTAACTTGGCTGATACCTAACCTGGTATCAGGACTTTGCGATTCGTACGTTCTGACTTAAGCCTTCTCCTGCAAGAGAAAGACCTCACCTTGTATTTTAATTGCCATCGTTAGGTAACGTTTCTGTTAGGTATAGGCAGGAAGGGTACGATTGTTCGGATACTTTGAATAAAGGTCTCTACCTGATCCCTTTATTCAAGTGGGGCGTAGCTCATGTGAGGACTTATTGGAATTCAACCTCACACATTATGCAGGCTGGCAAGAACGCTATGGTAGCCGAACATTCGAACGTTATATATTTAAATTAGGATTTTTATATGGTGTGCATTTGTCAATGTAAGAAAAATAAGTTGAGCCCATGGCGTCGGTCGCGTAATATTGTCTTTTGCTTTGTATTATTGATTTAAATATAATCTTGTGTTTTCTAAAGTCCTTTAATTATTACACAATACACGATCCCGAGTATCGCAGCCAAGCGAGTTGCTCACAGTACTTATGTGGTTTTTAAGTAGTTGTAAACGCATGAGTGTTATAAATCGCCTGGCAATTCTCGAATACGAGTCTCACATGGACATTTTCACCTATCGACGAAACACTCTTCGTGTTGTAATGTTGGGGGTTCATGTTGGGGGTCCTAAAGGTCATTAGAGTGAGACAACCAATTCGATTGAATGTGGTTTATTCACTAATTAATTAAAATATATTAAACAATGCGCATTAATATAAACTAATTGCTTAGTATGAAACAATACATATTGTATTAATTAGTGTACCTACGTCGTAATGCGTGCACTGACTGGACAGGCCCTCTCAATCTGTGTGGTACTTTCCTTAAAAGACCACTTCAGACACCAATCCACATGGCCTTCACATGATCTGACCAAGATTACGTCTGGACTTTAAAAGAGACTGCGACCTCTGAGTTTGTTTCGGCCTTTCTTCTCAGAGTAGTCAGATAGGAAACGCCGACCTTATCTAGTTTTTAAAATATGACTGATGTGTAAAAGTGTTTGTACAAACCTACTTCACACTAAATAATATTATAAAGGCGAAAGTTTGTGAGTGTGTGTGTATGTTTGTCTCTTCTTCATGCTCAAACGGCTGAACGGATTTGGATGAAATTTGGTACACAGATAGTTTATAACCTGGATTAAAACATAGGATACTTTTTATCCCGATATTCCCACGGGATCGAGACTTCTGCGGGTGAAACTGTGGGGCGCAGCTAGTACAAAAATAAAATCATTTATCATGGTTAAGGAGCATACATATACTTCAGTGTAAGCGATACTTTTTGCGCAACCCTCTCCAGAGATAAGTCCAGGCTTTTAGCTATAAGAATATTACCTATGTAATAATTTTCCTTTCAGGTACTGCCTATAGCGCAGGCATCGTACGCGGAGGGCTTGCCCGCACATTATTCGAGCCAACATCATGCACATAAGGTCAGTTGTTAATTATCTATTTCGTAAAATTATAGTTTTTATGAAATAAAATTTTGTTCTACATATAATATATGTTCTGTTCAAATCTGGCTTCACATTAGACAAAAAAAGATCAAAAATTTTGATCATAATATTTATGTCATCAGTTCTACTTTTAAGTAAGTATGTATATGCTTGTGGTGGGCATTTCTTGTTTCTTTTATATTCAATTCGTGTTACCGGTTCGTATCATTTTTAACCGACTTCCAAAAGGAGGAGGTTCTCAATTCGACTGCATGTTTTTTTTATGAATTGTGAATTGATTTTGATGATTCTTTTTTTGTTTGATAGATCATACTTCAGAGGTGGTCCCATATAAATTTTATTAACTTTACTTGGGTAGTTTTTGAGTTAGCTTCAATAATACGTATTTTTTCCCACTTAGTATGTGGATGATATGATAACTTCCTGTCACTGTTATTTACATAGCAGGTAGTGGTATTCGAATTTGTGTGGTGGGTACCACAGCTAAAAAGTGAAAAAAAAAATAAATAATAATCTGTGGCCCGACTGTCAAGCCAACTGACATGAATTTTTGTTCTCCGTATTATATTTATAATATTTTTACCAATTCCTTTGATTTTCACCAATTAAATATGACACAAAGCTGTGAAATGTGCCCCCAAAGTAACCAAAATGGACAACAATCTCAAGCAAAAACGTTTTTGATGTAAGAAGAAAAAGTATAGACGGAGACAGTGCAATGCTGACGCGAAGTCAGGCACGATTGATACAAAACACACACCTAACATCTTCGGGTTCGTCGCTCAGCTCCGCCTCGCAGTTGCCGGAACCTGCTCCAGACGTGAGCCCAGTGATACCGGCCGCTGCAGTTGCGTCGAGCTCGAGCGACGAATACTTCTCGCCGCCGACGACACCCCCACCAGCACGTCGGCGCGGAAGAGGCCGATCAACGGCCAGCTTGGGACTCCGAGGCCCACCGGCTTCTGATAGGGTCCCCGCTTCCGGTGGAAGTATGCAGCGCATGAGGTGGACACAAACTGTCAATGAAAATGTCATGCGCGCATACTTTGGAGCTACAGAGGGGGGAAGTAACCTGACTGCGTACCGTGGTCGGATGCTCTCTCTGTTTCAGGTGCTTGAACCAGCTGTCAACGTGTCAGCGCAATGACTGTCGGATCAGGTGCGGGTCATCCAGCGTAACCATTTTCTGGATGACGCCGTACTTGATCGACTACGCCTCGAATCACGGAATAACCATGTTACACCTGCTTCGCCACTGGTCGCGGTGCAATTGCAAAATTTACCCAGTTCTTCACCGCGACCCGACCGCGCTGATGACGAGGATGATGACGGGGTTATATCCGTGAGTTCCCAATGCAATGCACGATTGAGGAGCGCTTTGGAGGATGCTTTTCGGGAGTACCGTTCTATTCCGCCTGGACTCAGACCACAATTACCTCGTTTGCCCATGCACAAGAAAAACAAGGCGCTGGTGTGTACTCTAGACTCGCTTCTGTCAAACTGTTTTGACAGCAGTAAAGACCTCGCGGATACCCACTCGATCTTGTACTGTGCAGCTGTGGCGGCATGTCGTGTAGCTCAAGTTAAATTTGCCAACAGTGACAGAGCTCCACGACCAAAACCAGCTGTACCAGCTTGGCAGTGCAGGATTGAGCGTCGTATCAGTGAGGCTAGAGTACTCATCGGCAAGCTAATCTGCTTCAGGGAGGGCAATACTCGCCCTAGAGTGATGCGCTTTGTGAAGCGGGCGTTCTCGGGAACTGAAATAAGTTCTCAAGATTATTTGACCCGCGTCACAAAGCGTATCGACTTCCTGAAGCAGAAGATCTGTGCATGGGCGAATCGCATTCGACGGTACAGGCGGAGAGTGGAGCGGTACACTCAGAATCGCACATTCCAGAGCGATGAAAGGTGGGTTTACAGGGCTTGGGAGCGACCGGACAAAGGTGTGATTGACACGCGCCTACCGGATGATGACGCCATGTGCTCGTTCTGGCGAAGCATCTGGTCGGCGCCTGTCAATCATACCGAAGGTGACTGGACTAGGAAGATCGAACGAGCGTGCGAGCAAATACCAGAAATGGGGGCACTCACCATCAGCCCCCAAGATGTAGCTCGTGCAGTCCGTCCGTTACCTAACTGGAAATCACCAGGGCCGGACGGGCTGCACAACTTTTGGATAAAATGGCTCCAAAGGTCGCACGCCCGTTTGGCATCCCAGTTCCAGTCAGCTCTAGAGTCAGGGTCGCTACCCCAGTTTCTTACAACAAGAATAACCCACCTGCTCCATAAATCAGGTAGTACTGCGGAACCCAAAAATTATAGACCGATCACTTGTCTACCGACGGTCTATAAAGTTTTTAATTCCTTTTTGAGAGCTAAAATTAACAAACATATAGACACCAACTCCATCATGTCTGCCTCTCAAAATGGATGTAGGAACGGGTCCCGCGGTACTAAGGAGCTACTCCTCATCGATATGGCCATTAGCCAGCAGGTTCGTCGTTCCCGAAAGGATCTGTCGACATGCTGGATAGATTATAAGAAGGCCTATGACTCGGTGCCACATACATGGCCCATGAGGGTGCTGGAGTTGTATAAAGTAGATGCAACCCTACGCACCTTCCTGATGTCATGTATGGGGCAATGGAGGACGGTGCTTCGCTATCCAGGATGTCGACATACCCTGAGGAATACCGAACCGATAAGGATCGAGCGAGGTATATTCCAGGGTGACAGTTTGAGTCCACTTTGGTTCTGCCTAGCCTTGAATCCTCTAAGCACACTGCTGGAGGATTCAGGGCTGGGCTATCGATTGAGAAGAGGTGGTCAGGTTATATCTCACCTCCTTTACATGGATGACCTGAAACTCTTTGCCCCCAACAATTTGCAACTGCTGGAGCTACTGAAGGTAACCGAAACTTTCAGTAGTGCCATCAGGATGGAATTTGGTGTGGACAAATGTGCGGTCATGCATGTAAAACGAGGGGAGATTGTGGAATCCGTGGAAACCCACCTCTCGGATTCCATACATCTAAGATCCCTCTCCTCAATCGAAACCTACAAGTATTTGGGTATGTCGGAAGCGTTGGGTATCAACGCTGCTGACATGAAGCAATCGCTGAAGGAGCGCATCTTTAGCCGCCTGAATAAAGTATTAAATAGTCTTTTATCAGGCGGAAACAAGGTGCGCGTTTTCAACGGTTGGGTCATGCCGGTTTTGATGTACTCTTTCGGCATATTCAAATGGACTCAGACGGAACTTGACGCCCTGGATAGGAGGGTCCGCACACTGCTGACCGCAAATCGGATGCATCACCCACGTTCATCGGTGATGAGACTGTATATCCCGCGGAAGTGCGGAGGCCGAGGCTTCTTAAATGCTAAGACCCTGCACAACCGTGAGGTATGCAGTCTCAGGGAATACTTCCTAGAAACCGACGTGGGGATGCACCGAGATGTGGTCTCAGTGGACAAGGGCCTCACCCCGCTATCCTTGGCTAACGAGAACTGGCGCAAACCTATAGTATTAGATACTAATGACCGCAGGGAGGTATGGCAGAGCAAAGAGCTTCACGGGCGCTTTTACCGGGCCTTACATGGGCCCGATGTAGACCTTTTAGCGTCCGTATCCTGGTTGCGATTCGGTGACCTCTTTGGGGAAACCGAAGGTTTTGTCTTTGCGATTATGGACGAAGTTATGATGACGAACAACTACCGGTAATATATTGTGAAGGACGGCACGGTTGACATCTGTCGGGCATGCCACCGTCCCGGAGAATCAATCAGACACATTATTTCTGGCTGTTCTCGTCTGGCTAACGGAGACTACTTGCATAGGCACAACCTTGTAGCCAGGATTATCCACCAGCAACTTGCTCTAAAATACAGTCTTGTGGAATCAGAAGTACCGTACTATAGATATGTGCCCGACCCAGTCCTCGAATATGGCAATATCACGTTGTATTGGGATCGATCTATCATCACTGACAGGACTATTGTTGCCAATAAGCCAGACATAGTGGTGATAGATCGATTAGAGCGCCGCACAATGATCATTGATATAGCGGTCCCGCATGACGAGAACCTCGTGTAAGCTGAAAAAGATAAACAGATTAAGTATCTTGATCTAGCTCACGAGGTTGTCGACTTGTGGGATGTGGATACAGCAATCATTGTGCCGATGTCGTTACGGCCAATGGCATAATAGCTAAGAGCCTCGATCTACACCTGAGGAGGCTCTCGTTAGGCAGCTGGATCAAGGGCTTGATCCAGAAAGCAGTACTCCTGGACACGGCACGTATTGTTAGGAGGTTCCTCTCTCAGGAGCCCTGACCACCGGTGGCTTGGACCCTGTTCCCGACACCGGTTGGCTACTATTTTTTATATTTTTAAATGTTTATTTAATTATTTTGTATTAAAATATTTAAAAATGTAAAAAGTATGTTTATGAATGAAATAAAAGAACATAATAATAAATGTCTTTGATTTTGAATTTTCGTTCTTTGTCACCGATTTCCGAAATTAAAGTTATTTTTCACTTTGTTGTGTTTTTTTTTTTTAAGTCGGTTGTTTTTTTTTTTTGTAAAAAGTTTTTCGATTAAAAAATGTTGAAACTCGAATTCATAATCTCGAATTCTTAGCTGAAATTGAAATAAACTTTGACACATCGTGATTAGGGATGTAAAACGGTAAAATTACCCTGGTATGATACGATAAAAAAAATATTTTACGTAATTTACGGTAAAATATGGTAATTTTCGGTAAAAAACGTTTTAAATGTACTCATACAGTCATACCCACTAAAACACTACAAATACGGAAGTATGTTTGTGTATATCATAATGTCTAGTTTGAAAAAATGACTTTTGAATTGAATTTGAAAAGAATAGATTCGGCCATTCAAAATATCTCGACTTGCTTATTTTCGAAAAAAAGTTGGGCCCAACTTGATTTTCACTCGAGAGAAGTTAGAATTTGTAATTCTCATATTCTTTTTTCTATAAACATTTTTGGACGTATAAGTGCTTATCTGATCCTTCCAGGTGAGCCTAGCCTTAGGCGTGCTGGAGAGCATGGCGCGCGGGCCGTTGGCGCGCGGGGCGCGGGCGCGCCTGCGTGCTGCGTGCGTCGCGCTGTGGCGCTCGCGCAGTCTGTGCGAGGCGCTCTCGCTCACCGGCCACGTGTGCATCGAGCCCGACCAGTCAGTACACTAGCTTGCTGTGGAGAGAACACTCTCTCAGCAAAAAATAAATAAATCCGAATCGTTTCACAATTTATTGACGAAGATATCGCAACATACACACTAAAATTTCAAAATTTATTGAATGCGCTCTGCGAATCATTTTTAGAGTTTGTAAAAAATTACGTACTACCGCAAACTTGCTTGATGAGAAAACGAAACGTTTTTCGCCTTCAATGCCACTTAACCACGATTCGTACTTACAGTGACAACACCAAGGAACACTCGTCAGGCGTGCGCTACATCTCCGCCTGCAACTGCGGGCGCTGCAAGTGTTCCCGCGAGGACCCCTACACTCTGCGCAGAGCCAACTGCACGTTCTACGCGCAGGCGGCCGAGGAGTGCGGCGTGTGCCCCACCCTGCAGACTGTAGACTTTCCCGTGTTCCAGCCCTCCACACCCACATACAAGTAATATATCTTCATCATCAGCATTATTTTAGCCGAAAGACTTCCACTGAACGAAGCCCTCCCCCAAGTGTCGCCTCATGGTGTCACACAGGTCAACCTTGGAGCTTGCCGGCTGCTTAACTGGGCTATCCTGTAAAAGGAATAAAACTTATAAACGAAGCGACTACGTTCAGGGCTTGGGCATCGCTGGGGGGAGAGCAGCCAGAGACAGGCTAGATCGCATCAAGATTAAGACCACACCGACCGATCCTGTGTTTCTTATATCCAACGAAATCCCGTGACCTTCACCAGGTCTTCGGTTCGCCCTGTGGGCCTTACAAACTTCCAACGCTGCGCCTTCCGGTACGTTGGCTATGTTGGTTATCTTAGTTCTCCAGTTCTCCTGCGAATGTATTCATTCCTTTTGATCAGGCTGGAAAAGCCTTTCGCAAGCTACTGCTAAACATAGGTGTCTTCCCAAAAAGGATTTACGTGAGAAAATCTTCTGTCAAAAATCTGATGGTGATTTGAGCTGAGCCACAAGTTTGATGGTGATCCTTCATCGTCAGTCAGGGGCCCGATATGGTGTACTAATTGCAAGTCATTTACTAAATTAAACTGCCATTTGCTTCTTTAGTAACTTGTAAAATAACTCTGTCACGATTATTATTTGTGTTTCCCCAGAGCTGCAGCCCTGAAAGCTTCCGTAGAAGAAGCCCTGTCGAGCTGCGTAGCGCGCGGCTCGCCGGCGGGGTCGGTCGGCTCGCCGTCGTCCGACAACCACTGGTCGGCGCCCGACGCGCTGTCGCCGGGCTCGGCGCGGGACGACGACGACGACGACGACAAGTCGCATGCCAGCGATAGGGGATATGTCGTGCCCGTCAGGGGGGAGACTGTTTCGGGTGAGTTTTACTATGATCACACTAATATTATAAAGGCGAAAGTTTGTCTCTTCTTCACGCTCAAACGGCTGAATGGATTTGGATGAAATTTGGCACACTTATAGTGTATAACCTGGAATAGCTTATAGGATACTGTTTATCTCGATATTCCCACGGGATCGAGACTTATGCGGGTGAAACCGCGGGGCACAGCTAGTAGTAAAAAAAATTAAATAAAACAGCCTTATATTTCATTCAGAGAGCAGGAGAGCAGTGGTGGCCCAGTGGTAACGGCCGCGACTTACGAGTTGTAGGTCGTAGGTTCGAACCCAGACAGGCGCTTTACTTTGTGTAAATTATTTCATCACCACTGCTCTCAAAACGGTGAATGAAAACATCGTGAGGAAACCGGCATGTCCTAGAACCGAAAATTCGAAGACATGTGACATCTACCAACCCGCACTGGGCCCGCGTGGTGGATTACGGCCCACTCCCTCTCACAGAGAGGAGGCCTGTGGCCCAGCAGTGGGAACATTATAGGCTGATGATGATGATGATATTTCATTCAAAAAAAATATACATACTTATTTCTAAATTAACTACAATTTCTTAAATTCTATAAAGTAAAACTTTTTAAATTTCTGCGCTGGTAAGAATCCCTAATTTAATTGAAGGTAAAAAAAGCCTCTAGAGATTTCAATTCCTCCCTTTCATTCGCTGTATTCATCCACTGTTCGCCAGCCACTTATATTGTGTCGTCTGCCCACTGGGCAGTTGGTCGGCCACTTTTCCTGGTGCCTGATGGCCCGTTCCAAGATGTTAGTCTGTGAGTCCATCGATTATCTGTCAACCTAGCTTCATGACCAGCGCCGCTTTAGTTTTTACAATGGCACAGAGCATCAGTAACCTTTGTCTTATTTCTAACTAGGTTTTGCACGCGGCTTTGCTCGCGAGATACACATGTAGGTGACTCACATTATATTTACTATATGTACATAATATATTTATACGCCCAATACTAATTCCCAGTGCCTAAAACCGCGAGGCAACTGAGAAGATTTCTGGGCATGATTAACTTTTACCGGCGGTTTCTACCGCGGGCTGCCCAGACCCAAGCGCCTTTACATGCCCTACTGACCAGTAACGTGAAAGCCTCACACCCTGTCGACGTAACCGGAACCTCGTTACAGGCCTTCGAGGAGTGACGGCCTTTGTAGTGCGGCTTTGTTAGCACATCCTGACTCAAATGCCAAACTGGGCCTAGTCACGGATGCGTCTGATTTTGCCATCGGAGGAGTCTTGCAGCAGTACAAAGACGGTAATTGGCAACCATTAGCATTTTTCACCCGCAAGCTGAGCTCATCGCAACAAAAATACTCACCGTACGATAGAGAGCTCCTTGCTATCTACGCAAATATTAAGTACTTTCAACATTGGTTAGCCGCTACCACCTTTACCATCTATACTGACCATAAGCCGCTATGTTACGCTTTCCATCAGCGGAAAAGTAACTGCTCGCCACGTCAGTATAGACATTTAGATTATATTTCACAATTCTCGACCGACATTCAACACATCGCCGGAAAAGATAACGTCGTAGCCGACATACTTTCCCGTATCGAAGAATTGCAAAGCCCAGTAGACTTAGAAGTAATAGCCAAAGAACAAGACGCCGACTTAGAACTTGCACAATTACTCACAGGAGATTCTTCCCTGCACATAAAGAAAATGATAATTCCTGGAAGTTGTATTGAATTGTACTGCGATGTCAGCACAGCAACTCCTAGACCTATCATTCCTAAACCATTGCGCAAACAAATTTTTGACACGTTGCACTCGCTAAGCCATCCAGGCGCAAACGCAAGTGCTAAACTTGTAGCACAGCGCTACGTTTGGCCACAGATGCGGAAAGACTGTCGCGATTGGTCTAAGGCATGTTTGGCATGCCAGCGCACGAAGGTGAATCGACACGTTTTCACCCCTTTGGGTACCCTCGATCTGCCTTCAGCGCGATTCAAATATGTCCACCTAGACCTCATCGGACCATTACCGCCATCCAATGAATATCGGTATTGTCTGACACTCGTCGATCGCTTTACGCGATGGGCTGAAGTCGTCCCTATTACCGATATTACAGCGGAAACCGTGGCCAAGGCGTTTCTGTCTGGATGGGTAGCACGATTTGGTTGCCCAACCGATATTGTCACTGATCGTGGTAGACAGTTTGAGTCAGGTATTTTCCAACACCTCGCAAAGACCATTGGGTTTAGGCATCGCAAAACCACTGCATACCACCCTCAGTGCAACGGTTTGGTCGAAAGATTCCACCGGCAGCTTAAAGCAGCAATCAAGTGTCATGCCGATAGCAGCTGGACCGAATCCTTACCATTTGTACTGCTCGGCATAAGAAGTTCCTTCAAAGAAGACCTTCAATCATCTTCCGCCGAGTTAGTATACGGCGAACCTTTAAGGCTGCCGGGTGAATTCTTTGGCCATAAGGTTGACAAATGTACGACTGATATAACGGACTTCACAGCTCGTATCAGATCATTTGCCAACAAACCACAGCCAGTTCCCACGTCGCATCACTCAAAAAACGGAAAAGTCTTTGTCCACAAAGATCTCTCATCTTGTTCTCATGTCTTTCTTCGGGACGATGCGTTGAGGGGTGCACTTCAGCCAGCATACACTGGTCCCTATGAGGTGATAGAAAGAGGTCCCAAAGTTTTAAAAATTAAATATAAGGGTAAATCCGTCACAGTATCGGTAGACCGTTTAAAACCAGCCTACATACTGTCCGACACCAATGACACCCCTATCCCAAATAAACCTGTTCCCGAGCCACCACCTTCCATGCCAGCAGTTAAAACCACTCGTTCCGGCAGAAGAGTCCACTTTCCCGACTACTATCGCCCGTAGCACGGTCTCTGGAGGGGACTGATGTAGGTGACTCACATTATATTTACTATATGTACATAATATATTTATACGCCGTACTAACGAACACAAACACACAATATACATTATACTAATTTATAAACAAAACACTAATATTACCTACTTAAATATCACGTTTACCGTACCGTACGTCCGTCATTAATATAATAGTACACTGGACACACGCGTCGCCTGCTGAGTCCCTTGGTCCGCGGCGCGCGAAGATACATGCGCGCGCGCATACCTACCTTGGCCGCGCATTTGGTATTTGCGGGTCGCCAGTCCCGATCTAGTCGTGTCATCTGACGCACGCTCGCTTACGCTATTTCTGCGACTACCATATACCCGCGCTAATAACCGCTGTTGAACTTTTTGTGCTTACTGGCTTGTCGTACCACTTGCTATTTACTGTGCCTTCAGATCTTTTGTAGTGCCTTGTGTTCGTGTATGACATTAAAGTGTTGGATCAAAATATATAACCATCTTTTCTTCAGACCCAGGAAGTCTACCCTACACACAACATAATATAACTAAACACACTAACATATTTCATTCCTGCATTTCCAGAGAAAGTGATGAGTCGTCAGCCATCAACAACAGAGTACCTCCCAGGCATGCTGCACACGGGCAGCCCAGTAGGCCTCCTGCCAGCCTTCAGCAGCTGGTCCGTGGTGTGCCTCGGCGCCTCGTCGCTCTACTCGCACTCACTGGGCCTGCCCGAACACCTGCAGCCTGGCTTCCTGCCTCACACCAACTATCTGCTGCCTTGGGACTGCGCAGTGCGGTTAGTAACTTATCCAGCTTCCCCGTAGTGTGCCTTAGCGCCTCGCTCTACTCTAACAAAACTAAACAAATAAACTGTAAGCTAGCAAAGTGCAACCAACATTGATAGTATTTAAAAAAATATATTAATAGGATATTTAACCGCAATTAATTAAATGAAATGTATATTTATTTATTTCTGTAAAGGATGATTTCCACCAAACGGCTCGCATCGCATGGGATCGGAACGGATTTTACAATCTTTAAATGATATTAAATCGTGTACACAGTACTTAAAGTCTATATTACCAAGCAGCGCACAGCAGCTTGAACGCGGGCGTCTTCCGCTACACGCGATCGTAGCCGAAAGTATGCTGCGACGCGCGATCGACTTCGTTCGCCTGTCGTCGTATCGGATCGGATCCTTTTGGCTTTCGGTTCTTGCCATAAATCATCAATCCAAATTTATTTCCTCTTCTGTGTTTTATGATTATTTTCTTTTTCTTCTTCTAATGCAATAGCCAACAGTACTACGACAACTGCAAACATTTTCAAAAATTAGAACACGTCAACACGGTAGAAATTAAACTATTTGACTAGGCGCAGAAACGGATACGTTCGCAAGCGACGGTACGGAGCCGATCGTATGCGTCGACATCCTGCCGGACGCGATCGGCTGTCGCCGCATCCGTTCGTATCCTTTCCGATCCGATGCGGTCCGTTTGGTGGAAATCATCCTTTAGTAGATCCTCTAAAGACACTTTTACACATAATTCTTTGGATCAATATTTTACAACTAGATGGCGCCGGGCGCCTGCTTATGTTAGCTGAGTGGTCCCTGATAAGATATGCCGGAGGTCTGTTTTATAACGCTGTGTTCATATACAATGTTTCAGCCTGGAGTCGATGAGCGGCTGGCGCGTGTCGGGCCCGGCGCGCGGGCGCGGCAAGATCACGCCGCACCACCACCTCACCGTCAAGATCTTCATCGGCTTCGAGTACGAGTGCCCGCGGGGACACAGGTCAGTTACTGTTTCTAAACACACTAACATCACACACGAAAAAAACAATAGACGTAGATATATTTAGTAATCTATTCCGCTTAACTATTCCTAAAGAGTCATAAACCCTGTAAGAAATCGACACGTTTTTCACCTCTCAACGAGGCATCCTCAGAATGACGATTGATTTGTCGCGAACCTAAACATGGCGTGCTGCCACACCGAGCGCCAGACGCAGAGTTACCCTACTTAATAAAAATCTTAAATTCATTCATTTAGTGACAGACAACACAGCCTGAACCGCTGGGTCTAGAAGAGAGTTTTTTATTTATACTTGTATACGAAACTTGTGCAATTTTGATCCTTATAAGAAACAGGAGGTTAGAGGTTGGTGTCAGAAAAAGTTTTTGTGATAATTGCCCATTTTCTTGCTGATTGTACAATATTTTCAAAATTTGTGAATGCTGATCAAAATATTTCAAAAAGTTAAGGATCGTGTCGTAGGACCATTTTCCTGTAGCTACAATGGTTAAGGTACCAGCCCGTACTGCCCCATCTTAAAAATCCTTGTATTACGTAGGTGAGCACTGAGGAGGGATTATTGAAAACTATGGACTTAAATGGGTTAAATAAGGGATATAAATTTGTATGGAAGTTCGTCATTTTTGCCGAATGGAAATCCCTGGGCTTGATATGCACATAAGACATAATTTGCAGAAACATAATTTTTAAGAATGTAATTCTCAAACTCTTTGAGTAATTGCTATTACTCAAAAAGTTAACGACATTCTCCTAAGTAGGTTTTCCTGCAGTTACAACGGTTAAGGTACCTGCTCTTAGCCCACGTTCGCACGGACGTAATAAAATCGCGGCGATTTTTTTTCGTGCACTTGATTTTCAACGCTCTGCTTAGCGCTAAGAGTTGAAAATCCAACAGTGTGTTTTTTCAACGCGCTGGAACGAAAGTGCGTCGCAGCGCGTTGGATTCTCAACGATGGGCTTAACACCGAGAGTTGAAAATCCAGTGCGCGATAAAATCCCGCCGCGATTTTATTACGTCCGTGAGAACGTCGGCTTACTGTCAAGTGTCCTGTCTCAAAAATCCACTTTGTATAAGTGATACACTTGAAGCAATTGCTCGGGTCGGTGTAGACGCGCGTTACGTTTTCTGATACTTGACGCGTACGAACGCACTAGGTCTGCGATCAGTCTCAACCCGGCTATTTATTATGTGTATATTTATGTCTCCTTCCAACTCGCCAGCTCGATTTGATAACATATTCATAGTGCTGTTCCTTTTTCGATAAATTAACAGTCTATTGAACTTATATTGGAACGAAGTTCTTTAACGCGGCTTGTAAACTTTTAGAAATCGTCACGCTAAAAAGTGTTAATACTTGCGACTGTCTTCTTCTAATTCAAAGAGAAAGAAAGAGAGAGAGAAAGCAGGCAGAAAAAACAAAAGAAAAGTGTAAAGTGATTACAGTGTCGTGGTATAAAATTGTACACATCGGCCCGAGTACACTATATGCCGTAGAGAGAGAGAGATAAAGTGTGAATTTAGTCAAAATGAACATCCAAGATGGGTTTCTGAAAAAAAAAAATCGTCATGGGTATCGTTTTCATGGTTTTCAAGAGTGCAAAAGCCGATAGTGAGGTTAAAATGTAAATCCAAAATGGTGGCTCTGAAAATTTTAAAATTTTGCATTATGCGTATCGTTTTCATGGTTTTCGAGGTTGTTAAAGTCGATAGTGGGGACGAAATGTAAATCCAAGATGAAGACTGCGAAAATGTTCAAATTTTTCCTCATGGGTGATATTTTCATACTTTTCGAGGGTGCTAAAGCCGACAGTGGGATCAAAATGTAAATCCGAGATGGCAGCTGCGATAATTTTAAAATTTTTCGTCATGGGTGTCGTTTTTATAGTTTTCGAGGGTGCTAAAGCCAATATGAGGTTTAAATCCAAGAATTTTTGTTTGATTTTTTTTTTGTTTGTTCGAAAATTTTGTTTTTGTTTTAAATCATACGTGAAAAAGAACTTCGTTCCTGACGGGGGTTCCGCGACCGCACACGTTTTTTTATATTAACGTAATTTCCGCATTCCATTTCCAGATTCATGATGTCGTCCCCGGACACAGTAGTGAACGGCGGAGGAGGAGGCTGCGGTCGCGAGGCCGGCGCCCTCGGGGGCCGCCTGGCCGCCAGCGACATGCCGCTGTACTGCGCCTGCCTGTGCCGCGCGCAGCCCGCGCCGCGCGCCGCGCAGCTCATGCGCGTGCACGTCGTCACGCCCAAGGCGCCCGTGCACGTCACCATGGACCCTAAGGTACACTGATCTCATAATAATACCAGCCTATTTTTGTCCCACTGCAGAACAAAGGCCTCTTCTCATACAGAGAAGGCACGAGCATTGATCACCACGCTTGCTCAAGACTCGGCGTTGAGAATCCCACAGAGCGCAACACTTTTTACTTATTTTTCATTTGCATTTTGTGATCATGAACTGTTGCCAAATAAATGTTATTCTTTCGGTCTAGGTACAACCAATACCAGGGGGGCCGATCTTCATCCCGCAACCAGTAGGCTCGCCGCCCATCAAGCTGTCGGCGTCGGCGTACTGGGTGCTGCGCCTGCCCTACATGTACAGCGACGAGCGCGGCCCGCTGCCCCGGCCGCGCGCCGGCCTGCCGCACTCGCCGGGCACGCTGCAGGCGCCGCTGTTCGGCCTGCAGGACTAACGTCGGCGTACTGGGTGCTGCGCCTGCCCTACATGTACAGCGACGAGCGCGGCCCGCTGCCCCGGCCGCGCGCCGGCCTGCCGCACTCGCCGGGCACGCTGCAGGCGCCGCTGTTCGGCCTGCAGGACTAACGTCGGCGTACTGGGTGCTGCGCCTGCCCTACATGTACAGCGACGAGCGCGGCCCGCTGCCCCGGCCGCGCGCCGGCCTGCCGCACTCGCCGGGCACGCTGCAGGCGCCGCTGTTCGGCCTGCAGGACTAACGTCGGCGTACTGGGTGCTGCGCCTGCCCTACATGTACAGCGACGAGCGCGGCCCGCTGCCCCGGCCGCGCGCCGGCCTGCCGCACTCGCCGGGCACGCTGCAGGCGCCGCTGTTCGGCCTGCAGGACTAACGTCGGCGTACTGGGTGCTGCGCCTGCCCTACATGTACAGCGACGAGCGCGGCCCGCTGCCCCGGCCGCGCGCCGGCCTGCCGCACTCGCCGGGCACGCTGCAGGCGCCGCTGTTCGGCCTGCAGGACTAACGTCGGCGTACTGGGTGCTGCGCCTGCCCTACATGTACAGCGACGAGCGCGGCCCGCTGCCCCGGCCGCGCGCCGGCCTGCCGCACTCGCCGGGCACGCTGCAGGCGCCGCTGTTCGGCCTGCAGGACTAACGTCGGCGTACTGGGTGCTGCGCCTGCCCTACATGTACAGCGACGAGCGCGGCCCGCTGCCCCGGCCGCGCGCCGGCCTGCCGCACTCGCCGGGCACGCTGCAGGCGCCGCTGTTCGGCCTGCAGGACTAACGTCGGCGTACTGGGTTGCTATGTTCAAATGTGGCCTCCAAATCTAATAGGGTTTGACGCATTTGGTGCACATCTCAACTTGTACACCATGCTCAAATGGTGAAATTAGCAACTGGTGCACTTCTCATATGGCACACTTCGCAACTGGTGCACTTCGCAAAAGGAGCACTTTTAAGATGACTGGAGATTTGGAAAAATTGTCTAAAATGAAAGAATCTTTGGTTTTGTGTAGGTAATTTTCTTAAAAATACAATCAACAAAATAATTTTAAATTAACTCTACATAATCACTATAACATTTTTAATTTTTCAAAAATAAAAAAAGTCACTCGGAAATAATAAAAATATAATATCATATTATACGAATAACCTTTATAATATTATAATTTAAACTGTACTTCTTTTAGTTATAGTTATTATTATTAATTAAATAAAAGCTTTAAATTAAATTACATAATAATAATAATAATTGGAGAAACATGATCTTTTCTTTTTTTTTTCTTTTTTATAGCTTTTACTTAATTAATAGTAACAATTACTAAGTAAGAAACAAAGGTTTATCTATATTATTTATAACCCGTTTTTGAGAAACAGGTTATGATTTAATTTAAAGCTTTTATTTAATTAATAACTATAACTAATGATTATGTAGAGTTAATTTAAAATTATTTTGTTAATTGTATTTTTAAGAAAATTACCTACGCAAAACCAAAGATTCTTTCATTATTAGACAATTTTTCCAAATCTCCACTCATCTTAAAAAGTGCTCCTTTTGCGAAGTGCACCAATTGAGAAGTGCAACAGTTGCGAAGTGTGCCATATGAGAAGTGCACCAGTTGCTAAGTTCACCATTTGAGCATGGTGTACAAGTTGAGATGTGCACCAAATGCGTCAAACCCATCTAATAAGCGAAGGGTGCAGAGGATGAAGCAGTTGAATCAACAGCAGAAGGGTTGAGGAGAATTTCTTAACCGTTGATTGAGATAGCAAGATATTGATTGATTCATTCACACATTATGTTTTTATTGGACATTAAAATATAGACTTTTCTGGTGTATAGTGGCATTTATTTCGCAATATATGTGCATTTGGATAGTACATGACTGCCGTAACATGATTACGTTACTCAATGGTATGTATAATGAATGTCGCGCACACAATGCATCCTTTATTTATATTGTTTGTAACTGTTTAGAAACCAGGAAAGTGGAGCCGATTCCCTTGTTCACAAACTAAACTAAATTTAAGTTCAGTGCATCTTTTTCTTTCTATTTAATTAAGAAAAGGACAGAAGATAAATTTTAGTTTAGTCCTGTCAAATTAATCAGCGCCTGTCACTACTCCATACAAGTTTAGACGTGATTAAAAACTTGTCTACTAAAATTACGTCAATTTACGTCAAGCGCTGATTAATTTGACAGGACTAAACTAAAATTTACCTTCTGTCCTTTTCTTAATGAAATAGAAAGAAAAAGATGCACTGAACTTAAATTTAGTTTAGTTTGTGAACAAGGGAATCGGCACCAGTGTCGTTCATTGTCAACAACACTACCGGCAGTGCGGGACTGGTAGTAGTTTTCTTTTTACAAGCGCGCGTCTATTATTGCAATTTAAATTTTATGTAAATGACTTAAAAGTTACAAGAGGTACGCTCGTGATTTGTAATGACTATCAAATGTGAACCCATGTTTAGCGAGTAAATTAACTGTCTACGTAATCTGATATTATTTAAGAATTTGCTTACGTGATGTTTCGAGATTATTCAACTAGTTTCGGATCCAAATGGCGTTTTTACCAGCACGCGTAGCATGACCACTGTAGAAACGAGTTTTGTCGACGGAAGAATAGACAAAATGACAGATAAACAATCACAATCTGTTATTTTGTCTATTCTTCCGTCGACAACACTCGTTTCTACGGTAGTCATGCTACGCGTGCTGGAGTGAAGACTCGATTCGAGTCCGAAAGTAGTCGGGCAGACAAGAAACATGTACCATCGCGGAAGCCCATAACTAATCATTTTGAAAACAAAATCCCGTGCACACGATGACCCGGTTCTATAGCGGCCGAGCGCTGCAAGCAAGAATAGTCCTTACGATGGTTAGTTATGGGTTTCCGCGATGGTACAACCGCGGACAATCACGGTCGACCACTTTTCACCCTTATGCTCTTAGTAATAAGATGGAAAAGTTGTTCACCGCTAGTGTCCGCGATGATACGTGAGAAATATCGTAAGCAATGTTTTCTGCATTTATTGCCTACATTCCGAGGCATAGTAACGAGTAAACTGAAAATATTTTAACAGGTTCACTGTCCCATATGCAGACACAATAGTTAAAACAATTGAACAGATGGTTCATTGAACTGTGAACCGGTTAATGTGTCCATGCCTACATGGTGGCAGGGACGTCGACGCGAAAACTGTTACCATGGTTCAGTACATGATTCTGAAACCCCGCGTTGAAATTTATCGTCGGTTATTTAAAAAAAAAACTGCTGTTTCATAGAAAAGTGCAATACCTACGCGGTCAAAATGTATGGAACAGCGGATTTTTTTTTTAATAACCGATGAAAAATTTACTGAATCCATGGTTTCGGTTTTCGCGTCGATGTCCCTGTCACTCTGTATTTAACCAATACTATGATTTCACATTAAAAAAAGGGTGAATGTAATTTCAAACTCACTCACTTTCAATTTATTTTGTAATTGTTAAACTCGATGTAAATCGATGTGTTAAACAATAACAAACATTAACAAAAAAATATGCTTCTTATTTGAAGAACATACTGCGATCATCAAGCTGTTTGCCAAGAGTGCTTTTAGCAATATTCCCTTGCGCCTTCATTACAGCATATTTGGAGAGGTTCATGTTGAAAAGACATCTTGATTCGCTCGTTCCATCAAAGACCTTGGTCACCTCATCCATCGCTTTCCATCAGGCGAGGTCTAGAGCGGTTCCAAAGAAAAAAGCGGAAGTGTACATTGTGTACACAGTACAAGCTTATGCTGGGTACAGATTTGTGCACGTAACGCGAAATGTAACACGACAACTCTGTGAATTTGTTTGTTGCGTGTTACATTTCATGTAAAGTTTCACCAATCTGTATACGGCATTATAAGATGATAGTTTTGAAATTTATAAATGTATGTAACGCAAAGTATTTGTAAAAAGCGTCAGGGTTGCCCGCGAAATAAAAATTTTCTTACGTTTTTTTTGCAATTTGCAGATCAGTATCAGGTTGTATGTTGATCTAAATATGATTCGCTGCCGTATCAAATATTTATTTATAGAATCATACTCATAAAAATCATCAATACAACTCTCGTAAGTTCATATAATCCTATTGAATTACTATTTAATGAAATCATGACTTTTTAGGATATTCTCTAACATAAGGAGTTGTATTGCTGATTCTAATGATTATAATTTTGTAAAGCCGTATTTGTTATGCTCGGGCCACACCAACGGGAAACGCCGTAATTTATTGCGATGATAGACGTTAACCCGTTGGAATAAAGTCCATCATCGCGATAATCAACGGCGTTTCCCGTTGGTGTGGCCCCGGCATTACGGTCGCGAGTCATATTTTAATCAAGATACAACCTGACACTGACCTGCACATTGCAAAAAACGTAAGAAAAATTGGCGCGTTTTTATCGTTTCAACGCTGCGTTTTACAAAATGTATTGAAAATAAGCCCTAGTGTGAGTTTCTTTTAACCATTTCGACTTTACGCATAGACCTCGTTCGGCGCTCCGATTGGCCCTTCACTGGCCTTCACTGGTGAAGGGCCAATCGTAGCGCCGAACGCAGTCGATGCGTCGAGATGTTTAAAAGAAACTCACACTAGAGCCTCTGATATCGCAATAACGCTTGCGTTATTATCGCGCGATAAAAACGCGCCTGTGGGGGAGAGGCTGTATGGTATAAAAATAAATGCTCCGCCGATACCAAATAAATTGAGATAAGCGCAGGACGTTGATCAATTGTAGAACGCTAAGTACATTTTGGTATATCTCAAAGAATATGGTTACTTTTCCCAATTAGGTTGTTGTAAAATAAAAGAAAGTTAAATATACATGGTGTTTTATTGATTGGATTTCGTTTTTATAATTGGCAACATTTATTTTTTAATTTCCTTAATATGTTCGCACCCAGTGCTTTTCCTTTTTATTTAATTCTATCGAAATCTCCTGATTTTGCCCAAAAAAGTTTTTTTTTTTTTAACGTTATTTTGATGTAATAAAATTACGAATTCATTAAATGAAAACAAACCCAAATCGTTCTAGTCATCATATCAATAGAATAAACTAACCAATTTTTTTTTCGTTTTGTTTTAAAAATAAACTCCAATAAATAATTAATTGAAAATACAGTTGATTTCACTAGCATGCGCATGACGACGCAAACCACGTGCGTACCGACGCCATCTTGCGCGCGCAAAAGCATTCTGAATTCAAAACGTAAAAACATGATTTACAAATATAATTTCAGATGTTTATGCAAAGGAAAATAAGAACTATAATTTGTAATGTAATTTTTAATTAAATTTACACTTTTTTTTGCATCGAAATAAGTAAAAAGTTGTTAATGTGGGCGTAGTTTGTGTCGTAGAGTGGGTGGTAGGGGCAGAGGTGGGATGGGTGCGGCTTCGTTCTTCGAAACGCGCGCTGTACAGGGTAGTCGTGAGTGCGCCGCCGCCGCGCAAGGACACTAGCTCGGAACTCTGTTCGACGCGCTCTAGACTACTTCGGAACTTGGAAAACTTTTTAGCGGCACTTATGCCGCTTTTACATCAGGTGAGAACCATGTTTTTCTTTGTACCTTTGTGTAGGTGAAATTTATTTCATTTTGTTACAAGACTAATTTAGAATATTGAACGTTTCTAAAAATATTTGACCTGTAGAGTACCGCTTTACTTTGCGTTTTGTTTAGCCAGGTTGTCTAGTTTAACATAATTTTCTGATCATGTTTTCTCAACCAGCAATACTTCTCGTAGTATACACGCTAAGCTAGTCTAAATAAAGTTCGGTATTTTTGAAATTACGACCTACTCGCGCGAAGAAAATTCCCTTCAAGATTTGAAAATGTGCGTATGTTAAACTACCCTTTTTCTCAATTCGTTTACTTTGGCTCTAACTGACAATGTACGTGGCTATTATCGCGTCTACGCGGTATTTTTTTGCAAGTTTTTTTAATCCCTGGGATATAAAAATTTAGCGATACTAAGCATCCCATTTCTTTTTATTTCTTGGGAGTTTTACTAGTCTTAATTTGAGCGATACATACTGTAAGCATCTGATCTTAATTTTGTTGCCGCTTCTACCGTCCCACATCTTTCAAAACCCACGTGCTATCTATAATCCTAAATATTTTGTACTGGTCCAGGACAACAGCCCCGGTGGCTCGGGAGAGAACCGGCGCTCTCTGGCAGACTTCCTGGGACTCGATACCACACACCTCTCTGAACCAGCCGCCGCGCCCGTCACGAATCTTCGGAATGTAAGTACCTACCTTCTTTTAGATCTGATTTTGATGAACTGATTGCGTTGTGTAGAAAATTTATTATAACTAGGTCAAATATTTTTGTTGGTCCTATGGGCGTAGTTTTCACTCGACTGCCCATAGTCGAGTCTGATAAAAAACTATTGCAAAAGGGTTTTACATGTATGCTGTGGGAATGTGATTAACATTTCTTATTGGGTCATAATTTTTACAAATATTCTTGATTTTATTTTAAAATGATTGCAGTGATGTTTTTTTGACAACTTTGGTCCTTGCAGACTTTAATATGTACATTTTCCGTTATTTTATGGAATTAAAAAAAAAAAAAAAAGCGGGGAATTTGTCATTTGCCTAAACTACTTTCTTACCTACCCTAAAGCAATGTCTTTACTTGCACCAGATACGGAGCGCTTTCTTCGATTATTACAATGTAAGTACGCAATAGGTACTTAATGCCTTTGAATTAATATTTATCGCGTAATTAGTTGTAAGCTTGTAGCTTATAAATGCTGGTAACTGTTGCACTCATTACTTATTTTTCAAACTACAGTAAATCTGGTTTCAAATATACCCACCTTTTTATTTTTGGCCTCTGTCCTTGTTAACTCGTTGGCAAACTTTTTAAGTGAAACTTTGCAAACTAGGTACCTTATTTTTAAATGCCCGGAGGAAAACTTCTGAAAAAAAAAACTGGTTTTATTCAAAATAAGTTGCTGTAAAATTGTCGTACTACCCTCATAACTGCAAGTTTGCATTCGTAATTTTATGTACTCTTAAGTCGTGCTGATTTAAAGCTTAACGTCTTTAAATGTGTACAACTGCCAATTCTTAAGAATTAAACAAGTACAGAGCGGCCCCATGTTGGGCGCCAACATGGTTTTTATCCCAGTAGTATCGTAACATACATCACATCCTTATATTCATATAGCGCCAAGAGCTTAAATCAAATTTTAAGCACAAAGCACTCCGTAGGTTTTATTGTCCGTTCATAATGTATCGTACGACATCCGGTTTGATGCCAGTTAATGTTAGCCGAGATTGGTGCCAACAGTGGCCCGTATTAATGGGCCGGCCGTGCCAAATAATGCGAGCCGGATCGCTTCGGTTACTGCACTTGCATTAGCCGGCATCGTTGTCCCGTATCACCCCCGTCTATGAGATGCGTACATTTTATGGTTGACTTAATCGCTTGTATGAACTGTATACAATTTAGAGCTTAGATTTACAGCCCCATTTATTTCAGTAGGTCTGCATGCATTTCTTATTTCATCTCTACACTTTCACAGATTTATATTTAAACGATTCCCAACCACCATTCTATTCGCGGTTATATCAATATGTAGAAGTCTCCACTAACGTGACGGCTATCGATTTCTCTATGAATATTTCATTACCTACTTGGAGCTAAATTTTGAGAAGTTTAAAACTATTTTCACTACCCGTTATTTATTGAATGCGACGTGAAGATGTTGAATCTTCTGAATTTAGTAATGTGCCATTCAGACTCGGGACGAGTATGACAACGGGTTTCAGTGTAGAATATTTTCCAGTGAATTATCTTATATCGATTCTGGTGAAACGTATTACCATGATTAGAAAGGATTTATGTATTCGGGGGGACTATTTACGTCCCTCTGGAATTTTATCTAGTATGTACAGGGTGTTAGGTGAGGGGGAGTTGCAGTTGGCCAAGCTTAATCGAATGCATGATTATCAATATTCGTTTTGCCTAATTTAGCAATATTAAGATTCTCAATTCGCTTTAACGTTTTAATTGCCAAATCAGGCTCAAATTAAGCGGCGTCTTAAAAGTAATACGCGTATTTTCTGCCAAGAGGTTCGCGTCACAACATACCCTCCAATATGGCGGAGCAAGTTAGTAATCGCGCACTTGGCAGGCGTCTGGCGGCGTATCGCCGACTATTGGCATGCATCTGGCAATATAATATTATTTGTGTAGGCTCATGCCAAGGCCCCCGCGTTTAATCGGCTCGCGCCCGCGACCCGGAAAACTATCTTGGATACAGATACCCAGCTTTTCATGCTTGCTTGCTTTGGGCACTCGCTGCGTTTGACTGCCTTCGATTGCTCTACAATTTTATCTAATATTAGTTTAAAACTTTTTGATTGCCTAATGCCACTTACGCTACAATTCAATTTAGATCTTTTAACTTCAACTTTCGCGAAGTTCAATTTTTAAGGCTCCGTGCTGCCGCACCGCACGAAATCACTGATTTTGATCAATTTTGTTTATTCGTTGTGAGAAAGGGGACGAGAATTTAAACAAAATTATTTGTGATTTGAAAAGTCCAATTCTTCGTCTTGTACATAGGGGAAAGGGATTTTTGAAATAAATTAAGGATTCGTGGAAAATCACTAAAATTCGCAACAAGTTTTCCAAAAAATGACGCGAGACTGACGTTTGATCGTTTCGTTAGAAGAAACTGCTTTTGATGTTGAAAATTAAAAAATATCATCGTCATTATATGGTCTACTTGTACATAGGGGAACCACTTTTTTCAACTTTCATACAAAATATAGCAGAAAAAAAATGTTGAAATAACGTAACTTTCTCAAAACTTCAAGCCAAATAAATATTTTTTTCTAATATTAGGTGTGTGAATATGACTCCGCCCCTTTTTGTCAAAATAAAACACATTTGTTCGCTTACAAAATTAAAAATCGCTTCAAACGCATTAGTTGTCGTCGGTAAACTTCTCCATTAATAGTTTCAGAGGGTTTGAGCATCTTCAAATTTTTTTGGTGGTTTTCCATGTTCTTTATCCTCAGTACTAAAATCGTTATTTTGAAATCGTCGAAACCATTCCTTGCAAGTTGTATTAGACGGAGCATGCTCACCATAAATCTCCACAAGCAAACGATAAGTTTCCGCTGCAGTTTTCTTCGCAATAAAATAATGTAATAACACTTCCCGCAAATGACGTTTATTTGGAATAAAAACCGACATTTTCGAAAAGGTGAAAACAATTGTTGCTTACACTTCAACCAAATATCATAAAATGCGTTAGATAGCTGACATTCAGTACTATCGAATACAAGTATGGTCATTTATTAGTACACGTAAACAATACTAAAAACGACATCTGTTGAGAAAGGGCGGAGTCATATTCACACACCTAATACTTAGAAACACTTTTAAGAAATTTAAAAAATTATATATTAATTTTAAGTTAATTGTTTAATAGAATCTAAATTTTATTTTATAAATAAACAATTACTTCATTACGTAAATAAATGGCAAAGTGAACTATATAAACGATCGCGGAAAATCTATTCCGTCAGTAGCGAACGGGCCTTCCCAGCGTGAGGACGTATCACTTTGCGTCGCAGCACGCACACACGCACGTACGTGTCCGATGTTAACATATTCCAGAAATTGTACGTCGACTACCACATTTTGATCCGCATTTTATTTTAAAGTACTTTGCTTGTTTTTGAAGAACATTAAAATTTTGCATGCCTGGCAATAAATAAAATACCGGTGTATGTGTGTTCGTAATTCTTCTTATCCTAAACGGCTTGACTGATTTAGATGTTTTTTTTTTAATTCTTTTTGTGTAACTTGGATGGTTCATAACTATAGTTGGACACGCGTGGCGCTGTTGTCGCAGGACAACATCTGCCTGCTGGGTTCACTAGTTATATTTTGACTTTAGATTTCATAGTTTTGAGTGATTTTTGGTAGGGGAAAAAGTTATGGGTTCGCGTCACCGATATGCCCGCGCCTATATGCTGTTGTAGCAATAAGTGAAGTATTTTTGGAACGAAGTTTCTTTAACGCTACTGAAGACTACTTTAAGTCAAAATAAAGATCCAAGATGGCGGCTGCGAACATTTAAAAATATTTCGTCATGGGTATCGTTTTCATAGTTTTCGAGGATGCTAAAGCTGATAGTGAGGTCAAAATATAAATCCAAGATGGCGGCTGTGACAATATTCAGATTTTTCGTCATGGGTGTCTTTTTCATAGTTTTTGAGGATTCTAAAGCAGATTTTGATGTCAAAACGTAAATATAAGATGGCGGCTGCGAAAATTTTCACATTTCTTCATAACATCACGCCATCAATTTCAAAGTGTTGGGCCCTTTGAAATTGATGGCGTGATGTTATGAAGAAATCTCATTTCCGCAACTTTTTCGCGCAAGTGGGTTCGCGCAAGTGTCTTTCGCGAAAATGTCTTTCGCGCAAGTGTTTCAGATCCCTTTATGGATACTGGTGCCAATTCTCTTGTCACAAATTAATGCCTCAAAACTAGACTAAAAATCACCAAAGTTTCGTTCATTCCTGTCAAACGATGATTTCCCATCGTGAAATAATTATAGAATATATTTTATTTTGACAGCACTAAGATGGCAATATGGTGCCAATTCTCTTGTATACCGAACTAAACTTACTAAACTATCACTAAAATTCCTTACTTTTAGCTATGAAAATCTTGAAGCTATTCTGCAACAAAATTTTTCTAAATTTAAATATATTTTGACACACTAAAATTATATTTGACAATCGTGAGTCCACGTGGTACTTGTTTGCCCTACCCCGTGAATTTTTTTTAGAGCTGGAGGCGCACTGGGGGCAGCCTTGACGTTTTATATAGAATTTTTACTTTTTGTAAGGAAAATAAGAAAAAATATTAGCTACATGTACTGTCAGGGGTTTAAGGATTTTATAAAGGGGATCGAAATTCTCATTATTTTTGCGATTGGACGCACCATTTTCGAGATATATGCAAAAGAAAAAAAAAAGATACAGTACTGTTTTTTGCACCTGAAGCTAGGTGTTGGTGTGAATTTTAGTTCAAGATAACTAATTTTATTCCGCACCTTTTTAATCGCGATTAAAAATAGTCAGATTTAGTTAGACATGGTGCCGATTCTCTTGTCACAAATGCCTCTAAACTAGACTAAAAATCACCAAAACTTTGTTTTATTCCTGTCAAACGACGATTTCCCATTCTGAAATAGACTAAAGTGACACAACTTAACTAGATTTTAGTTTGACAGCACTAAGATGGAACTGAGATTTCCATTTAGTGAAAATAGCAATTTTACTATTCTGAATTTGACGTTTTTCACTTAAAATTTAGATTTTCTAACCGAATCTGACTATTTTTCGCGATTAAAAACGTGTGGAATAAAATTGATTGTCATGAACTTTAAATTCACACCAACACCTCGATTTCACATGCAAAAACAGTACTGAATCTTTTTTTTTCTTTTGCTTATATCTCGAAAACGGTGTGTCCAATCGCAAAAATAATGAAAATTTCGACTCCCTTGATAAAACCCTTAAACCCCTTATACTCTACATGTAAGTAATATTTTTTCTTATTTTCCATACAAAAAGTGAAAAGTTCCATATAAAACACGTCGAGCGTGCGCGCCTCCGGCTCTAAAAAGATTCACATGGTTAGGTATCACGTGTGGAATCGCGATTGTCAAATTTGATTTAGATGTGTCAAAAATTTTCTTAAACTTACGAGAATTTATTTTGCATAATTGTGCCGATTCCCTTGTTCACAAACTAAACTAAATTGAAGTGCATCTTTTTCTTTCTATTTCATTAAGAAAAGGACGGGCTTGACGTTAATTGACGTAATTTTAGTCGGCAAGTTTTTAATCACGTCTAAACTTGTATGGAGAGTGATAGGCGGTGATTAATTTGACAGGACTAAACTAAAATTTATCTTCTGTCCTTTTCTTAATGAAATTGTAAGAAAAAGATGCACTGAACTTAAATTTAGTTTAGTTTGTGATCAAGGGAATCGGCACCAATAGCTTTGAGATTCTCATAGTCAAAAGTAAGAAATTTTAGTGATAGTTTAGTTAGTTTAGTTCGGTGTATAAGAGAATCGGCACCAATCAAAATTTTAGGTGAAAAAAGTCAAATTCAGAATAGCGAATTTTTCATTTTCACTAAATTAATAACTCATTCAGTTGCAAAAACTGTACTTTATCTTTTTTCTGTTCTTTTGCTTATATCTCGAAAATTGTGTTTTATCGCAAAAATAATGTTCGACCCCCCTTTATGAAACCCATAAACCCATAAAACTCAACATGTAGGTAATCATTTTTCATGTTTTCCATACAAAAAGTATAAAATTCCATATAAAACAGAATTTTTATAAATATACTAAACGAATATACACAAACATTCCAGACTTATTTCATAAGCGTACCTACGTAACTTAACAAAATACCGTCTATAGGATCAAAACTGTTTAAGCGATCACTACGCTCGATGTTTAGGCGTGTGTGCGTGAACGGTGCACACAAACATAGCATCGCAAGAATTTACCTAAACTCTGTCGAGTGAATTCACAGCCAGGAGCCTTAATAAACTGCTGTTTGCATTTGTGTTTTAAAACCTTCGATTTTTAAATAAGTAGCGCATAAAGAACTTGGTAGTAAAGCAGCGAAAGTTGTTGGAAATACATTGTGAAACAAATCTTATTTAATGGGATTTCCGGAGCTGCGGACCTCGTGTATTATACGGTTACGGGGCATTAGGTGTTTCGGGAATTGTATGTAATAATTTATATCGTAACTGCATCGCTCATAAATGTTCGTAGCTATTTTACTGGCAGTTCGGGAAGCTTTCGTATAAACCTTCCGATTTGAGTGATTCTGACGTCTCCAAGGGTTTCGTGATTTCAAGTGGCTTGAAAGGACTCTAGAATTAGGCCGAATAAACAGATTAGTCCGTATTTGGCTGTCAGTAAAGTTAAGGCTCAGAAAATCTGTGGGAGTCGTCCATTTTCCGAACAAATTGAAGGCGACTTGTTATTCTAGTAGTTTCAAAAACTAGGCTGGTAGACTATTACATAAGGTTTGGTTTTTCCACAAAACTATAGATCAGTGGGCCTTTTCAGTTCTCAATGAATGTATATCCGCAGGAGTTTGGTGGGGAGAGCGACTGGCGCTGGAGCGACGAACCGGGCAGTCCCGAGGCTGCGCAGACGCCGCGCGGGCTCGTGCCGTCCGCCTGCTTCCCGCCACGGCATCCTACCGCCTTCGCCAGTTACAGGTACGATACTACTCTCTAAAATAAATTGCAATCATTTTTTTTAATACCAATGCAGTTTTTCACGATAATTTCTCTATTTTTCTTAGTCGTCGATTAGACGTGTAAAAAAAATAATAATAATTTGACTTCTCAATTAGTTTTTATTGCATTTTAAGAAATCTGAAAAATGGCTTCAACCACTTCGTACAAGCACGAGGTAGGTCAGTGGTTAGAGCAATAGCTCGGTTCGCTAGACGTAATATTTGAACCCCGCTCGTGTCGATTCATAAATTAAAAGTATATTTATTTACATCTAGCTGTTGTCCGCGGCTACGCCCGTGTGGACCCTAATTCTTTTTCAAAAATAAAAGTAGCCCAAGTTACTCAAAATCGGTCCAGCCGTTTCGGAGATTAGCCAGAACAGACACAAAAAAAACTTTTTTTAGTTTAAGTTACTAGTTTTTTTACTTTCATATGAATATAGTAAAAAGCTGTTATTTTGACATTACAAACACACTTATTTTTTTTTTTGTATAGATAAGTATATATTAAACCTTTAATAAAGTTTCCATTTACCAAAACAAACTTCATAATAATTAACGCAAACAAAATGACCTGAAACATTTCCACAACCCCTTAAAAGCACAATTTTTCTTGGCAACTTCGGCCGCGTCCATTTTGCCCTCCATTAATACTAATTAAAAACTTGCGTACCTTAATGCGTCGCGTGGGTAAACGTTTTAAGTAGCGTTAGTGTACTTTAATGTAGCAATTATCACTAAGTACGCTTGTTGCAGCGAGAGTGCCCAGCCTGGCGCGCAATGGCCCGAAGAATCCACCTCCGGACGAGGCATTACCGACCTTGTGGCTTCGTTGGTAAGTACCTTTTTTGTTTGAATCTTTATTAGTAGTTAGGATCTTAGGTTCCGTTGCTAGGAAAGGGTTTCTTGAATAGTTTTTGGGAGCAAACTTTTGAGCAATTTTCGATGTTAGGATATTTTGAGTTTAAATATTTTATTTCGAACGTAAAATTTTTGTTCACCTTCCGTTTTAACCTACTGAACTAATTTATTACGAAATGTTCGAATGAAAACCTGAAATAGCTTGATCGTAACTTTTTTTAGCTTTGTCTATACTAATATTATCTATATATATATAATTCTCGTGTCACAATGTTAGTTACTCCTCCGAAACGGCTTGATCGATTTTTATGAAATTTTATATGTAAATTCGGTAGGTCTGAGAATCGGTCATAATCAATTTTTCATACCCCTAAGTGATAAGGGTGGTCCACCCCATTTATATGGCAAAACGTTTACCGGGTCAGCTAGTAAAGAGGTAAAATTTGTTTGTATTTGGGGGGTAACCTCTGGAACTACCAGTCGATTTGCAAAATTATTTTTGCATTGGATGCCCAATTCTTAAGGTATAGGATCGCGGACGAAATCGCGGGCAGAAGCTAGTTGATTATATACAGGTTGGCGATTTAGTCACCTGCATCGGATAAGATGATTCTACCCGTCATACTAAACAATACGCTAAAAAACTCTTATCCGACTCTGGGAAAAAATAACAAATTCCTATAGGTACAACAGTAGACAGACTATTTCACTGAATCCAGTATTTAGGGTTCCGTACCTCAAAAGGAAAAAACGGAACCCTAATAGGATCACTCGTGCCTGTCTGTCCGTCCGTCTGTCACAGCCAATTAGCTCCGAATCTAATGGAATGTCACATTTAGGGGCAAACAAGAAAGTAAAAAATTGCCAATAGTACCGTGTGACATATCAAATGAAAGGGCTTGTTAAGAGGATCTTAAACATAAGATATTTAAGAAATTCGATGAAAATTGACCATTGACCCTCCCCCCTTATCTCCGAAACTACTGGACCTAATATTTTGTAAAAAAGTACATAGTATGGCTCTTTACTCATAGATTACAGGAAAACCTAGACGTCTATGATCTTAAAATGACATGGTAAATCTCTCAATATTGTACGTACAAACTTACATTTGCAGTTGAAATGTATGGGAGAACAATCTTTTTCAACTACAGTGTTAAGTTTGTCCTTGGGATAAATCAATTCATCTCAACTACGGAACCCTTCATTGAGCGTAGTCCGACATGCACGCGGCCGGTTTTTTTTTACGAATTCCTTATGAGCTCAACTGTTATGAATGAGACACAATATAATTTTAATTGTTGTCGATCTCCAGGAGAGCTCGTGACAGTCAAGGCGAATGAAGTTTTGTGTTTCATAGCGAAAGTAGCTCTGTATAACGGGTAGAATCGTCTCCTTGACGGATGCAGGCGATTTGGAAATATCTCAACCTACAATACTCAATTCTTTATTGCATTCCATATGTATTACATAGATGGTAAAACAAAGAAAAAGATCAATATGGACCCTGTCGGGCACAGCAAAATTAGGAGAGGAAGAGGGCTAAGTAGCAATTCAATATTATTATAAATTATTAGATGTTTAATTGGGTGTATAATTATGTATATATTGTATATTATTAGGTTTGTCTATTAAGGTATAGTATATTAGTTATTTTAATTATTAGACGTATTTTCATATTTATATTTGATTTCCTATATTTCTTAATAGATAACCTAATTGACACCTATATTTAAATACAAAACAATGCCGATATTGAATAATTCATTTTTGACATCATTTAAATTGGACGGCGTCATTGTCGCGATAAAGCGAAGATTTACTTTATTGCGATACGTCTGAACAAGCAATTCGTCACATCGCGAAACGTTCAGGCGAACTCGAATGCCCAAACTGCGAAGTGTGGCCAATATAATGTCGTAGTTCGAAGACGAAGTTTTATCGCGACAACGTAACATGAATCTTTGCGCGACAATGTTGCCGTAGCATAAGTGAACCGTGTAACATTATCCTTATATTTGCCGCATAAAAAGATGAGAATTTTCCCAGTCGTACAATAAGTGCATGTTTCAGAAGGCTCTGACGATGCCCTCTACGTCGGTGTCACTGCCGCCGTCGTTGCTCGACTGCGAGCAACTCGAGCGCTGCGATGGACTACAGCGATTCGAGCAAAAGGAGCGGTGCGACCGAAAAGAGCGGTGCGAGCTAGACGAGCCATGGTCCAAGCGGAACAACTCTAAGGACTATCGCAACGCTATGCTGCCTAGACGTGCTTCTTTCTGTAAGTACCTTTACTTACGTTTTTCTAATAATGATGGATCGGATGGTCTTAGTTGCTGTAACAACTTTTTTTTACGTTGTTGTAAATAATACAAGATCATTATAAGTGTCTTCCAGCAGACCTTGCCAGGTTCATGGGTCTAATTCGCATTTCTAGTTTGACATTTAGTCTCAATTCATTCAACAATCTTCAGTTCTGTCTCGTGTCGTGTTTTGTTTTCAGAAATTTACTTTTAAAGAAGTTTTGTGCCAGTTGCATAAGCTTAGCAAACGGCTGCTTATTTAAACCCAACACCTGTTTGTTTGCAGGTGGCGTGGTGTCGTGCGGACGCAACGGGGGCGAAGTCCTGCGCTGGGGGGGCGAGCTGCCACCGCGCTGCCCGGACCCCAGCGGGGGCTTCAGCGCCAAGGTGTTCCTGGGGGGCCTGCCCTGGGACATCTCCGAGGAAACGCTCCTCCTCACGCTGAAGCATTTCCAGCCAATAGGGTAACTGGTTTATTGAATTCCTGTGTTATTTCAGTTCTTACTGTGGCCTACATTTATTATTTGATGCACTGCTTCTCTGCAGTGGATCTAATAGTAAAGTTTGTAGTTGATTTTAAATAAACATAGAATTTCTGATAATCTTCAGAAACGTTGGCGTAGATATTGCCTTGAGCAATTCCCCTTTTCCATTATTTTCCTTTTTTCGTTCCAGGATTGAGTGGCCAGGCCGTGAAGGCCCGGGCGCAGGACCGAACGCGGGCACGAACGCACCTCGCGGCTACGCGTACGTGACGTTCGAGAGTGAGCGACGCGTGCGCGCCTTGCTAGCAGCCAGCCGACGCGACGGGTACGACTGGTACTACCGCATCGGGACCCGCAAGATGAGGAGCAAGGAGGTATGTTTGATCAGTGTTTAAATATTTTCAGCTTTAACCCATCACAATGGCCCTTGAAATAAGAACTTTGGATAAAAATGCGCCTGAGGTAGTTGGGTGTAGGAAGATAGTGAACCGGATATATCTTGTGGCGCAACTCGGGAGAGGTCTTCATCAAACAGTGGACTGCATGGGCAGCTTCGAATGTACGACTTTTTGGCACTAAGTTGCGGCGTTGGTCGTTCACTGTGGTGAAATTTGCCAAAATTTTGTATATTTAATCTTTGCCATTCCCCAGGTACAAGTGATCCCGTGGGCCCTATCGGACTCCAACTGGGTGGAAGGCGGGTCCGTCCGCCTAGAGCCGAGCCGCACAGTGTTCGTGGGCGCGCTGCACGGCATGCTCAGCGCATTTGCACTGGCCACCATCATGAACGACTTGTTCCATGGGGTTGTTTATGCAGGTTAATACAATTTTTGGGTCAATACTAGGACGTGATAAAGGACTGTTTGTGACTATTCTAATTTTTTTGGTCCCCGGTGACACAGCAGCTGAGCGATCGTCTGCTGCACTAGTGTTTGTAATATTTGTCAAAAAAAGGCATAAAATAACTTTTAAAAGTGATTATCAGATCGCGCATCATAGACAAACAAGACTAGTTGGCTAGAATGCGAGAGCGTGTCCCTCGAACCCCATGTTGTTTTTATAATATACCTAGTTCATATTTGCGGCTAATGTTGTGACTGACAAGTTTTCTATTTAAACTTAGTCGACTTGTAACTTCCTTCAGTCATTCCTAAACAGGCTTAAGTTTTATTTCCAGGTATCGACACGGACAAGTATAAGTACCCGATCGGCTCCGGGCGCGTGACGTTCAACAACGTGCACTCGTACGTGCGCGCCATCTCCGCCGCCTACGTGCAGATACACACCGAGAAGTTCACTAAGAAGGTATGTTTCTTACTAATATTTTTTGCTCGCGCTAATCTCTGCTTGTCGAAAAATGGTTATTGTGGGTCATCCTTGGAAGAAACTTTAAGTTGAACAATATTGTGGAACATAAATTGTATGTAACTTTAACGATTTTCGCGGCGCACGCCAATAAAGTTCCCAGTCGGCCTTTTTTTTCGACATCTTCAACAATAATCTTAAAATTTCAGCTAATTTACACAAAACATTCAAGAAATCAGTACTCATAAAATGATCTACACTCACCCATACACACACACACACACACACACACACACACACACACACACACACACACACACACACACACACACACAAAGAGCATTTGTCCATCTTATAACTGTTGTAATTTTGTCTTTTATTGTATTGTTTTTATTGCTTTTTTCCCTTTTCTCTTTTACTTTTGCTTATTGTACATTGTTATGAAATTAACCATAAATGGGCGAAGACACTGGCTCCTGTAACACAGGTTGCTACCTAGCTCAGGAGCCAGGGCTTCAAACAAAGTTTGTAAAAGCTGTATTTGTGTCAATAAAAATTATTTTATTATTTATTAATTAAACACTAAAACCTTCCGCATGAATCACTCCGTCTATGGTGAAAACCGTTTGAAAATCCGTTCGATAGTTTTCGAGTTCATCGCGACAGCGTTCAGACAGATGCGGCGGGGGACTTTGTTTTATAACGTGTAAGGATATTTAGTGCAGGTTCTTGTTTAGGTAGATTTATCTTCACAAGAACCAACACTATAACGTGAAGTGACGAAAGGATCCCCTCAATCTTAACTGTGTTCACTATTTGTGATTTCTGAATAATAACATTAATGCATAAGCATAGTTCAGTTTCCACTGCGTCGCGTATCCTCGGTTGCGTAAAGCTAACAAAGTTACGCCCGAATATCAATTTACTGTAAACAAGAATTTAAATAGACGGTTGTCGCTACCGCATTTTGATAAGCTCCCATTTCTATTTTTCAGGTGCAAGTGAACCCGTACCTAGAGGACTCGATGTGTTCGATGTGTAACCTCCAGCAGGGACCCTACTTCTGTCGCGAGCCCACGTGCTTCGGGTAAGTTCGTATTTTACCTCGTTACTTCAACTACGTAACTTGTGCGTCACCTTAGTTTATATCGTAGCATCTGAAATTGGAATTTTGGCCTTTTTTGACCATGTTTTGTGTGCTCAGTAGTCAAATGTTTGCATTGTTCATCTTAATTGAGTGTTGAAGTTAATGAATGTTGTCCGTTTGCAGCTACTTCTGCCGCTCGTGCTGGTCGTGGCAGCACTCGACGGACGCGCACAAGCCGCTCACGCGCAACTCCAAGAGCGCGGCCCCCGGCCCCGCGCCCCCCGGCCCCGCGCCCCCCGGCCCCGCGCCCCCCGGCCCCGCGCCCCCCGGCCGCGCGCACGCGCCGCCCACGCACGCGCTGCACGCGGGCGCGCGCTCGCTCCCGCCGCACTCTCCGCATTCGCACAGCGACCAGCAGGTTGCGCTGTTCAACGGAATGTTTGCTATTGAGGGTGAGTTACTGTTTTTTTTTTTTTGGATCTGTGTTATAAATGGTACTTTTTTTTTAGGTTATCTATGACCGAAGTTTTAATTTCGGCAATCAAAGCTCTCGAGCTTCTGAAATCCAAGCAATTGACGTTCCTGCTGTAGAACTTTACAAAGACTTTAATGGTGCCGATTCTCTTGTACACCGCACTAAACTAACTAAACTATCACTAAAATTCCTTACTTTTGACTATGAGAATCTCAAAGCTATTCTGCAAAATAAATTCTCTAAAAATAATTTTGACACATCTAAATCGAATTTGACAATCGCGACTCTACACGTGATACCTAACCACGGGAATCTTTTTAGAGCCGGAGACGCGCAGGGGGGGCAGCCTCGACGTGTTTTATATGGATTTTTCACTTTTTGTATGGAAAATAAGAAAAAATATTACCTACATGTAGTGTTAGGGGTTTAAGGATTTTATAAAGGGTGTCGAAATTTTCATTATTTTTGCTATTGGACACACCGTTTTCGAGATATAAGCAAAAGAAAAAAAAATATTCAGTACTGTTTTTTCATCTGAAGTCGAGGTGTTGGTGTGAATTTTAGTTCATGACAACCAATTTTATTCCACATGTTTTTAGTCGCGATTAAAAATAGTCATATTTAGTTAGAAAATCTAAATTTTAGGTTAAAAACGTCAAATTCAGAATAGCAAAATTGCCATTTTCACTAAACTAATATCTCAGTGCCATCTTAGTGCTGACAAACTAAAATATAGTTAAGTTCTGCCACTTTAGTCTATTTCAGAATGGGAAATCGTCGTTTGACAGGAATAAACTAAATTTTGGTGATTTTTAGTTTAGTTTAGAGGCATTTGTGACAAGAGAATCGGCACCAATAGCTCCACCATAAAGCCGAAGATTATTTTAGTTTTACTCTTTTAACTCTGCACTTTATTTTATCGTAGTATCTTTGGGAAATAAATGAACACCGGGTTAGTACATCCTGGTACAGACATACAAGCATATTTCGAGAAAATTTTTAGGTTACAAAATTTATGGAATTGACGGCTTTCAATGGCCATGTCGACGATGCGCCACCTATCATGAAAAAAAAACTTTTTAGAAAAAAAAAACAACCGACTTCCAAAAAACACTACAAAGTGAAAAATAACTTTAATTTCGGAAGTCGGTGTCTTAGGTTTTTTATTTTCGTTTTTTGCCACCGACTTCCGAAATTAAAGTTATTTTTCACTTTGTAGTGTTTTTTGGAAGTCGGTTGTTTTTTTTTTGTAAAGTTTTTATTTTTCATTTTTTAGTTATGGTACATACCCCACACAAATTCGAAAACCACTACCTGCAATGTAAATAACAGTGACACGAACTTATCATATCATCCACATACTAAGTGGGAAAAAGTACGTATTATTGAAGCTAACTCAAAAACTATCGAACCAAAGTTAATAAAATTTATATGGGACCACCTCGAGAGCATACCCTTTCAAACAAAAAAAGAATTTTCAAAATCGGTTCACAATTGACGGAGAAATCGATGGACATACATAAAAAAAAGAAAAAAAAACAAACATACGCGACGAACATATAACCTCCTCCTTTTTGGAAGTCTGTTAAAAAATGGCAGTTTAAATCCTCATTGAACCTTTTTATTTCTCAGGCACGCCATCTCCGGCGACGAGCGGTACAAGCGGTACGAGCGAAGAAGCGAACGGAGGCGGGTCAGACCCGGGGGACGCGGGCGGGTCGGACCCGGGGGGCGCGGAGGGGGGCGCCTGGCCGCGGTAGGCGCGCGCCACCTGTTGTCGACCCGCTATTAAGTTCGGCGCTTCGCCAACATTTTGCTTGTAAGGTTGATTTTCAAAAGACAAGGCACTCGAATGTTGCTAGATTTAGACTTTTGGACTTTTCTTCTAATGGGTTGTTAATGTTGTCTGCGTTAGCGCGTAGGACTTCATTTTGTTACCCAAATCTCTTGGAAAACGTGATAAAATGGGACTGCAAGAAATGTAAACGGGTATAAACTCTTATAACTCTTATGCAATCCATAATTATTTTTAAAAACCTTGAAATAATCTTTATTGCGGAATTGAAGCCATTTTCCATATGTAATAATTCTTCTATAATAAGGCATCATTTGTAAACTACTTCTGTTTTAAAATTCCATACATTTTTACCCTAATTTTGGACGTTACCGCACATTCGAGTACTCTCTTCGACGGCTCAATTATTGATCTCTTTTGTAATTAATTCGTTGATTTGTTATTAATTTTTTTAATTATTAATTTGTTATAATTCTTTTTAGTTTTTATTTTAATTTAATTTATATTGTTAACTTTGCCAAATTGTTAATTTTTACTGGAGTAAAATGAAATTTTAATGTAATAAAAATATTTTCTAGTTATGCCATTTGACAAACATTTTTTTGTATAAACTCTGTATATCGTTAACTAAATCATACATTTTACTAAGTACTTGATATTATAATACGCCATCAGCGTAGAGATGTTCCTTAGACAATTTTACGTCGTGCCTATTAGACTTAGGTGATTTTAATCGATTCTAATGTGCCTCCTAGTACTAGCCCCATAGGCCTGTGCGCTATCATTTTAAACATTTTAAATGAGCTTTTAAAATGTATAATCATTGTGATTTTAATATTTTAGGAATGTTCATATTCTGAAATGTTACGAAAAGTTGATTTTATCTCTAATCGCTTGTTTGATTTTAAACTATACAAATATACTGTTATTGCAAATATTTGGTATTATTGCTTCTTATACCCTGCAACTACACATCGCACACATACATTTTGGAGTAAAACCGAACATAATATAGAAATACTTTGTAAAATAATGAATCTAGACTATTGTTTTTCTGTAGCATACTCGCACCATGGTTTTCCACGAACATAACATTACGCTGCTTCCACATTAAAGTTACTAACAAAGTTATTTAGTAAACTTACTAAAAGTTGTAGAAACTTATGTTATTAGAAACTTCGATGGTAGATACACCTTTACATTGCATATATGAATGGGGGCGATAAGAGGTTGCATTAGGAAAGTTGAAAACTAAACTAAAATTTATCTTTTGTCCTTTTCTTAATGAAATAGAAAGAAAAAGATGCATTGAACTTAAATTTAGTTTAGTTTGTGAACAAGGGAATCGGCACCAATAGCCGCCAAATCCTATTAATATGAATTGCAATAATTAATATCATTACTTATACATGCATCGTTGAGTATAGTTCGCATAGTTTAATTTTGATGTCGTGCTCCCTGGCGGAACTACCTTTGCTTTAGTAAGATGTCCGTGACTACCGCAGGACCACCAACGTCAATCGCTTCTATATTTAGTAAATAATTAGTACCCATTTGGTACTAATTAGTGTTCGAACGACAATATTGGTACCTTAGTAGTTTTCGAGAAACTCGACTTCCGAAAAAGGGGGCATGCTGCAGCTATTCTGTACCCTTAAATGTGATTCATTGCGTAAAAAAAACGGAACTGAAACATTTATATTTACCGAGAAATCAACGATGATAACTTTAGCGCACTCGTTCAGCAGGACCACGACTTTGAATGTTGATTCCAAATTTGAGGAGCTTGTTGCTTTCCTCAAACCTACATAGGAAATTAGTACCCTGCAAGATAAAATTAATGCCCAAAATTCAAAATTAGTTCTTCAGTAGTTTACGAGATATACCATGCCATTGGGTGGGGTGGCGGTAGTCAGTGTAAAATTTTAATTTTAAAATTTCCCTATTAAAAACTCTGTGATTTCTTCCCAAATGTATACAAAAGTTAGTGTTCCTAAAAGTTATAGTGACCAAAAATTCAGATTCCTAAGTGTTCTATTTTAAAAGAAATTAGCTTTCATTACTTTTCCATACTAAATCTCCACGTATAGCCCGACCAAATTAAGTTGTCAATGGTATTGAGCAGTATATCGATTCTATTCTGTAAAAATCTCACTGTGAAAACTTAGGTGAAGTGAGGTGACAATAGTACCAATCCCACATCAAATGGAGTGCACTACGAACGATCTTTTATAATTTAATTTAGTAATATTGCCAAATTAATCGAAACCGAAATATTTGACAACTATTTTCGACGTTGGCAACTTTTTGAATGCGTAAGCTTAGGTGCACACACACTTGCCATACTTGCACTGCCAGAGCTTTTGTGTTCGCGCTAAAAACCGACAGCCGACGGATCAGCGCGAGCAGCACAAGCGTTACATGTAATGCTCGTAGTGCCGTCCACATGCAGTATTCGCGATACATTACATTACACACGTCTGGACCCGGCTTAATACGACACATATAGCTCAGGAAGAGACACTAATTTAGGTAAGAGTGAGCGAGACAAAGTTATACAAAAGCGAACTATTTCTAAAACAACTTTTTTTTTAGTTAGGTCATCTCGTAGTTGACCTCTGGGATCATGACTACTTAACCGGGCTTTCCTGTGAGTGCCTTAAGCTACTACACTTAAAACCTCCAGCCAGGGGTTATTCAACTATGCTAATTAAAACTAGGTGAACGCTCACTAAGGATGTCCGTGACTACCGCAGGACCACCAACGCCAATCGCTTCCATATTTAGTAAATAATTAGTACCTAATTGGTACTAATTAGTGCTCGAACGACAAAATTGGTACCTTAGTAGTTTTCGAGAAACTCGACTTAGAAGGTGGTCCGGCCGTAGTCACGCTCCCTTCAGCAGGACCACCATGAGCGCCGTAAAAGGGGGCATGCTGCAGCTATTCTAAGTATACAAATAATTAGTACCTTTAAATGTGATTCATTGCCTAAAAAAAAACAGAACTGAAACATTTGCATTTACCGAGAAATCAATGATGATAACATTCGCGCGCTCGTTCAGCAGGACCACGACTTTGAATGTTGATTCCAAGTTTGACGAGCTTGTCGCTTTCCTCAATGATGGTATAGCTACAAAAGTAGTCAAATTCGTGTCGAATAATATTGCCTCACATTTAAGTCATATTATAAATTTATGCATTAGCTCTGGAGTATTCCCGAATGGTCTAAAAACAGTTATCGTAAAACCGCTTTTCAAAAAACTCGATAAAGAAAGTTTATTAAATTATAGACCCATTGCCCTAATTCCTATATTTTCTAAGGTCATCGAAAAGATTATGTATGAATCAATTAATAAGTTTTTATGTAAATATAATATTTTATGTGATGAACAGAAAGGATTTAGGAAGAACAAAGGTATAAATGCTGCTATTTACGACTTGCTTAGTATAATAATGGGAAATGTTGATAAAAAATTACCAATTTGCGCAATCCTTACAGATATGACAAAAGCGTTCGATTGTGTCCATCACGCAACCCTGATTGAAAAGCTTAACATGTATGGGATAAGAGGAAACGTACTTAATCTTATTAAATCATATTTAAGTGACCGTAAACAATACACGGAAATATCTAAAATATGCATAAACACTAAACGTGAGAAGAAATACATATCCGAAGCAAGAGTAATCAGACATGGCGTACCTCAGGGTGGAGTTCTTAGCTCACTTTTGTTCTTGCTATATATAAATGACTTACCACGCAACATTGAACACCCAATGGTTTTATTCGCTGACGACAGCACCGCACTAATTAAATGTACAGACATCAATAAATACGAACAGGACATTAATCATACTCTTAAAGACATTGTAAATTGGCTCGACGAAAATAATTTAGTAATTAACCTCCAAAAAACGAATGTAATGCATTTTTATCAACGCACATCGGTACCAAATGTAAATATAGAATGTAATAACAGTAATATAGACCAAGTACAAGTAGCAAAATTTTTAGGTATACTTATAGACAGTCAGTTGACTTGGAAACCCCAAGCAGAAGAGGTTTGTAAAAAATTGAGCGTATCCGCGTATGTTTTATATAATTTGGCGAAAAAGGTCAACATCTCAACAACAGTAGTTGCATACCATGGTCTGGTCGCGTCTACTTTAAGATACGGAATAATATTTTGGGGAAACTGTACTTTACGAGAACAGGTGTTCAAGGCCCAGAAACGTTGCTTAAGGGCAATACTTAATATGAAAGTGACAGATAGTTGCGTTCCTGTGTTTAAGTCCCTCAAACTATTAACTTTCCCGGCTATGTACATTTTAGAAGTCGCAATTTTCGTTAAATGTAACATAAACATGTTCACTGCAGTGTCAAAAGATAGAAAGAGACCTATAAGAAGTCAGTATAAATACCTACTTCATGTTGAGAGCTGTAATACCGCATTGCAAAAAAAAAGTATTATTAGTATGGGCCCAATAATATACAATAAAATATCTAATATAATTAAAAATGACACAATTCAAAACTTTAAAAACAAACTGACATCATTATTAATTGTAAAATGTTATTATTCTGTGAACGACTTTCTTAATGATAATGACTTATGTAATGAATAGTTTAATGTTTTTTTTTTTTTTTTGACATACTTACCTAATTATGACATTGTTTCAATTTATTTAAGTTTATTCCTATTGTGTTTATTTAAAATTCCTATTGTGTTTATTGTATTACAAATAGTTATGTAAATTAAAGTTTTATTAAATGAATGTAGGTACCTGGTGCCGACTATTGTTCATGTGTAATGCTACCTTAAAACAGTTTATCTATATCATAATTGCTATTCATTTTATATTAATTCACTTGTGTTATATAATGTTGCATGCCTAATATAAGGTAGATTGTACAAGGATCACCCATATTTTAACTGTAACATCTTATTTACTGTACCTGTAATCTATGCAAATAAATTTTTACTTTACTTTACTTTACTTTACTCAAACCTATATAGAAAATTAGTACCTTGCAAGATAAAATTAGTGCCCAAAACTCAAAATTGGTTCTTCAGTAGTTTACGAGATATACCATGCCATTGGGTGGGGTGGCCGTAGTCACGGTGTAAAATTTTCATTTCAAGATTTCTCTATTAAAAACTCTGTGATTTCTTCCCAAATTTATACAAAAATTAGTGTTCCTAAAGAAGTTATAGCGACCAAAAATTCAGATTCCTAAGTGTTGTATTTTAAGAGTAATTAGCTTTCATTACTTTTCCATACGAAATCTCAGCGTATAACCCGACCAAATTAAGTTGTCAATAGTATTGAGCTGTTTAGGAGATGTACACTCGTGCACATAAATTTATGGATGTTGGAATAACCTATCGTTACCCATGGCCTGTGTGATACCATTGTTTATGATGTGGGTAGGTAGGTAATCGAGTAACATTTTTTCTGTATTGTAAGTAAGTACCTTTCTTCTGTATTGTTACGTGAATATCATTAAAACGATAGGTATTTCTTATTTGTTTTCTACTAATTATACCTAAGTATTAAAAACCTAATTTACTGCAGTAACAATATCTTGCTAATAACGTAAGTATATAAGGATTACATAGGTAATAGTTATGTATTTTTTTCAGTACCTACCTGAAGTCGATTTTATCAGTTCTTCTGACATGTTTGTAGGACCTTGGGTGTATTTTTTACCCGACTGCCCCAGAAGGAGGGTAATGTTTTTCGAGAGTATGTATGTATGTATGTCTATTTCTTTGGCACGCTCTGTAGCCTAAACGGCTTGATGGATTTTAACATGTGAAGTGTCGTTAGACTCGTCTAATTGTGGGAGTGTCATAGGCTATATAATTATTTATAAATTGCATCTGCGGACGCTCGGTGCCATCACTGCACCCACTGTCGGGAGGACACGGTGCAGCATACACTAGCAGAGTGTACCGCATGGGAGGAGCCGCGCCGTGCCCTCGTATCTGAAGTCGGAACCGACCTGGCGCTGCCGGCTGTCGCTCGTTCGATGGTCGGGAGCGCCGAGTCGTGGGATGCGGTGATCTCCTTCTGTGAAACCGTAGTTTCGCAGAAGGAGGCTGCGGAAAGGGAGAGGGAGATTGAGACCACTCTCCTGATCCGTAGCAGGCGGACTGGGCGTCGGCGGAGGGCGGACAACGCCCTCTTCCAGCCCCCGTAAACGGATCCGGAGGGACGGCGGACTCGGGGACGTCCGCCGCCCCCCATCCAGCAGGACCCGAGGTGGCGGCGCGTAGTGTTCCACGCGCGCCCCTATTTGACGTCGTGGGGGGAGTCTCACCTCACTCCCCCCGCGGGCATGAAGTGGCCCGCAAAAGCGGGCCGGCACCAGTCGGGGATCATGGAAGGCGCACTAGATCTCATGATCCCCGGTCCAAGTGTGGGAAGGGAACACCGGGGTGGTTTTTAGTCAGTAGGAGTCTGACAGACCCCTTCGTCTGCCCCAGGGCGGAGGACATCCATGAGGATTTTCCACCTCGGAACAAAAAAAAAAAAAAAAAAAAAGGGCGTCAACCGGAGGGAGGATATCAAGGATGGGACGGGCTGGATCAAAGTTTTGATCATGATTATTAGTCGGGGAATTTAAAGCTACGTGCTCAGCTGCAACAACTGCTGGCACCTCGTTATCGAGCAAGGGTCGGGGGGGAGTAGATTTATAATAACGGCCACGTTCTTGTACATAGTTACATTTTATTGCCACTTCGCTATCTGCTGTAACATTATATTACTGCATTTGAAATAAGATTAGACATTTAAATAAACCTTTTTTACAGTCCATTCAACCAATTTTGACTTCTATACCATAGGCATAAGGATGAAATTAAAAGCAAAAAAGTGGTTACAATACCAACTGTTTACTGCAGCTTCCATTTGTTATACCACCAACGCAGAAGTCAAAATCGGTTGAACGGACTGTAAAAACGGATGTCTAATCTTATTTCAAATGGAGTTTAGTCTAAGTTCATTTTGAGTCACGACGTAATAAAGACGTTTTAATTTACAAATACATGTTAGTTACAATGGAATTTGAACTTTGTCGTGTATGCCATATAGTTTGTTCTTCCAAAACTTCGTAATGATGTAAGATTCTGAACTCAAGTTTAGTAGACTCATTTTGAGCATTATGTCGGTACGCATATTGCTGCTAGTCGAAGCTCATGCTCATGTCGGACGTGTTGGTCGCGTCGGCTGTCGATGTCGGTGGTGCGATGGCCGGCACCGATATGTTCACAGTCGGGAACGGGAACTGAGGGATCTCTTCCTCTGAAACAAAAAAAAAAAAAACATTCAAATTATTTTATTTCACATAAAACTGCATGGACAAATGGGCCATTTGACATGGACTGCATGGACATGGGACAAATGGGGCAGTTTTAGTGTCGTTTCCTATGGAGAAGAGTCGACAAGAAACTCCACGGTTACTCTTATAAAAATAATTGCTTTTTACAATGTTTTCAAATTATATTGAATATAGATATGGGAGGACAGTGTAGACCTGTCAAAAATAATATAGTAAATAGTAAGAACGTGCTGACACTACACAGGATTATGACAAAAGAAAATACTTACTTACAAATACATAATAACTAGAAACCGGATTTTGCATTTTTTTTAGGTTATTGCATAGTTTATCTCAAATCTACTGATCTTGCATATATAGGCATATTTTCTGTAATTTTCAATGTATCTAAGTAAAAAAACCGGCCAAGTGCGTGTCGGACCACATACACTGAAGGGTTCCGTAGTTGGGATGAATTTATCCCAATTACAAACTTAACATAGTAGTTGCAAAACATATTCTCCTATACGGAATGTATGGGAGAACATGTTTTTGCAACTGCAAGCAAACGGATCCCTGAACCAAAAATAGTTTTCACAAACTCAATATTTTTGAATGACCTTTCCAACGACACCCCACACCATGGGAGAGAAAAGAAAAAAACATCCCCACTTTACGTGTAGGGGAGGTACCCTAAAAAAAATATGTTTCATGATTTTATTTTTATGTCTACTCATGCCAAATTACAGCTTTCTAGTACTAGTCTCTGAGCTAATTAAGCCACGGACAGACGGACATGGCGAAACTACAAAGGTTCGTTGACTACGGAAGCCTAAAAATAACAAAAAATATACCATGTAAATCATTATTATAAAAGAAATCATTTTAAACTGCTGGCAAATATGTAGTCAAATTCTGTGTTGGCCATTCATGTTTATAAAGGCTGGCGCGTACGTTAGAGTCGCATCGGGTCGCCGCGCCATACTTAAAAGGCCTACAGTGTGCGATGGTTCATACAAAACGTACGGAAGTAACGTGGGAGAAGGATTTTTGAAATAACAACAGCTAAACAAATTACTTATCCTGGCCTTTCAGAAACCTGGAGTAAATCCGTCACTGAGTATAAAAACTGACCTGTAAGTTGCGTATCAAGTCTATCCACGATAGCATCAAGCAGTGCCAGTGCCACTACATCATCAGGGTCCTTCGCCAGGGCGGCATGCAGGACGTCAGCGGCGTCTCTCTCCCTTCCCAGGAGCGCGAGGCAGAGCCCTAAAATAATAATAAAGTATTCCAGTAAGATGCTGGTAGGGATGTTGACCGTACTTCCGGGATTATCCTGATAGCCGTGGAATACCTCTCCACTCCTCAAGTACGTCAGGACAAGTTGCCCCCTTGTCGCTACGTCACTATGTGCTAGCGACCATAGATATAGATAGACCTAGATAACGCAAGTATCACGATCTGTATGAAAACCAAGCGTGCCATTTTTTGACTACCTACTATGACGTCACAAGCACTAGGAAACGTTTCTTTTATTTTTTCTCCTCGTGTTTGCACAGTTTTTACAATTTATAACAGCGTAATTAACCATTTTCAATTTTTTAACTAACTTCCGACAAGCGTGGCACCGATGCAGACTGAGCGCGAAAGTGGCAGCTTACGATTATTGTACGTAAGCTGGGCACGAAAATGGCACGCGAAGTAGTTGCTCTTGCGTTATCTAGGTATATCTATATCTGTGCTAGCGACAGTTTCCGGGGCCCATTATTGACACCCCCTGCCGTTCAGACATGGCCCATAGTCCCACTACTATAGTGGGTATCTAGGTAACCAGTTCACTTTAGCCACCCAAACCATATCCATACCAACCATATCTTTGTTCCCATATCCTGCAATAGTCCACACCACCTGAGGGTAATCCTTGGGTACACTTGCACAGTGCAAACAGAGATAATCGTCGGTTGGTGCCTCCTTTAATCAAAAACGTCTAAGGCTGCCTGTCCTCTGGAGCGGAGCGAGACAGCAGAGCAGAGAAATGTGCCAGTGGTGCCTATTCCCTTGTTCACAAACAAAACTAAATTTAAGTTCAGTGCATCTTTTTCTTTCTATTTTATTAAGAAAAGGACAGAAGATAAATTTTAGTTTAGTCCTGTCTAATTAATCAGCGCTTGACGTAAATTGAAGTAATTTTAGTAAGCAAGTTTTTAATCACGTCTAAACTTGTATTGAGTAGTGACAGGCGCTGATTAATTTGACAGGACTAAACTAAAATTTATCTTTTGTCCTTTTCTTTATGAAATAGAAAGAAAAAGATGCACTGAACTTAAATTTGGTTTAGTTTGTGAACAAGGGAATCGGCACCAATATTAATCAATAGAACCTAAACTCCGCTGCCTCGATCCGCTCAAGTGGACAGGCATCCTTAGGATCCTCTACGAGTTAGCTTCGACCCCTCGTCCAATGGTCCGGGACTCCCGGGTCCCGAGAAATGTCAATGATGTAATAATAAAACTTTAATTTCAGATAAACTCCATAGGGTTAGTAACAGTTTTACTTAAGACAAAAGCGTTATGGCAGCGTGCGAAATCCTTTTCTTATGTTTTTTTGCAATTAGCAGGTCAGTATATATGTTGATTTAAATTTGATTCGCGACTGTAACTATGCTTTTACCGAATTCTAACCATTAAAATCATCAATACAACTCTCTAAGTTCAAATTATCATATTGAATAAGTATTTTTCATAATTACGATTTATATACTACATGTGGAAACTTGTAATTGACCATATTTTGTATAAACTATTACTTACTATAAGTTTAGTTGTGAGTTTTTCTGAAAATAAAATAAATAAATAAATCTATATATATAAAATTCTTGTGTCAGTGTTAGTTGCCATACTCCTCTGAAACGGTTTGATCGATTTTTATGAAATTTTATATGTATATTCGGTAGGTCTGAGAATCGGTTGTGATCTATTTTTCATACCCCTAAGTGATAAGAGTGGTCCACCCCAAACATAAACATAATCATTTATATGGCAAAACAACGTTTCGGGTCAGCTAGTATTTCATAAAATCCTGACATTTTAAGTTAATGCAACATTACAGAGTTGTATTGATGATTTCAATCATTTGTACGTTTCTCAAGTGAAATCGTTGATAGCTAGTCGCTTCATCGTCGGTGGTGGAACAGATGCGTTAATTAACATCTAATGTAAGTGTGTATAGCTGCGAAGGTGGACCGACCTATGGCGGCGAGGGTGGCGGAGCGCGCGGGGCGGAGCGCCAGGGCTCGCTCGTGCCACTGCAGCGCGTCGGCGATGGAACAGCTGCGAGGGTGGACATACCTATGGCGGCGAGGGTGGCGGAGCGCGCGGGGCGGAGCGCCAGGGCTCGCTCGTGCCACTGCAGCGCGTCGGCGATGGAACAGCTGCGAGGGTGGACATACCTATGGCGGCGAGGGTGGCGGAGCGCGCGGGGCGGAGCGCCAGGGCTCGCTCGTGCCACTGCAGCGCGTCGGCCGGCCGGCCTAGCGCGCGCGACACGTGGCCCAGGGCGTCCAGGGTCGCTGCCCAGCGTGGACTCACCTGCAATTACATTATTATAACAATATTCATTTACATATCAACATAACATCACCCGATAACGATACCGTACCCGTCGAGAGCCCAGTCCGTCCCATCCTTGATGTCCTCCCTCCGGTTGACGCCCTAAGCCGAGGTTCGTACCCCACAGGGGGTGCCCTTAGCGAGCGTTCACCTAGTTTTAGTTCCTGGGTTCCGAACCTGGAGGTAATTACCCCCGCGGGGGTAAATCAGCTATTCTGTGGGGGTAACAAAGAACCTAATCTGGTGGGACCAAAGCTGGTGCCGAAAATACTGTTAATAGCTAACAGAACTTTAAAAATGCTATTAAGTGCCCTTTGCTTTGATTGTGGTTTTTCAACTTCGGTTACACTGTAAACAAAGGCCAGAAACTGTTTCAATGTGGAACAGACTTAAGGTGCGCTTTAAACGAAACTAAACCTAACAAAAAAAAACTTGTGAATGCAAAACAATACCAACCATCACACTAACTATTTTTACTTAATGCATTACTTAATTTAAATATAAAATACGTAAGAATTATAAGCTTGTCTTGTTTGTATTGATAACATTTTAAGGTCGGGGTAAAAACAGTTTTCCTAATAGGTTACAGGGGTAACAATATTGAAAAGGTTAAGAACCACTGGCATAGTTGAATAACCCCTGGCTGGAGGTTTTAAGTGTGTAGCTTAAGGCACTCACAGGAAAGCCCGGTTAAGTAGTCATGATCCCAGAGGTCAACTACGAGATGACCTAATAAAATAAAAAAATACCCGTCGAGAGCAAGCGTGGTAATCAATATTCGTGCCTTCTCTGTATGAAAAGAAGCCATTGTCTTGGGATAATAACAGGCAGATTTTTTATATTCGACTTTTGCATAAATATTGCGAAGATTCTTCGCAAAAGCGCACAATTACCATACTATTGTCAACTGTTGTCGTGTTCAATTTATACAAAAATTGTGTGTAATTTCTGTAGTTATATTTTTTCCATGATATAATATTGTTATTGCATGCTGTTTATCGCTTAATATTGTGCACTTGACTTGTATGTTGGCTTGTGTCGATTGGTTGAACAGTGTAACGATTTAAAATTGACCAATAAATAAGTAAATAAAACCTGCGTCGGTACACTTACCTCCTGCTTGTCAGGCGGCGTGGCAGCCTCTAGAGCCAGTAGCCACAGACTCCTGGCCTCGAACCAGTCTCCGTCGGCGAAGGCCGCTGCGCCTGCCTCGTGGGCCACGTGCGGGTCGCGGACTAGGGATAGCACGCGGATCCACTTCACCTTCTCATTACATTCCGATTCTTCAATAATCTGGAGATAAACAATTAAACTGGAATTTTCATTTTGCCACCGTAATCTTTATTTTATATATATTATAAATTAAAATCGCTTTTCGTGTTTGTCTGTGTGACCGCAACGGTTTTCACTATAATAATAGAATTTATTCTGGAAGGTTTGTGTATATTTATAATATTAATAAACTTACACCGTATCAACACAACATCTCGTTTGCGTAATTTTAATAACTATAATATTGTGACGCATTTTTACAAGAATTTTCCCATTTATACTAAACTTGAAACCAGAAAACCATAAAAAATCCAATCTTATTTTACCAAAATGTAACAGAATTCTATCAAAAACTGCCGAATCGGAGGTGACATCTGTCATGTCACCTCCGATTTGGCAGCAGACAACAATAATGAACAGAAAATAAGAAAATGAAGATGAAATGTTGAGAAGATCAGCCGCACGTCTAGCACGCCCACCGCCTTCGGACTTTTCGCTCAGCTCCGCCTCGCCGCCGCCGGTACACAGCCCCACTGTGAGCGCTGTGGCGACACCGGCCGCGGCAGTTGCGTCGAGCTCGAGCCACGAGTAGTTCTCCCCGCCCGCGACGGACGGCCACCGGCCTCTGATAGGGTCTCAACTCCCGGCGGAAGTATGCAGCGAATGAGATGGACACGATCCATTAACGAAAACGTCATGCGCTCATACTATGGGGCTACAGAGGGAGGAAACAATCTGACCGCGTACCGTGTTCGCATGCTCTCTCTTTTTCAGGTGCTTGAGTCCGCTGTCAACGTTTCGGCACAACGACTATCGGATCAGGTGCGGGTCATCCAGCGTAATCCTATGTTGGATGACACTGTACTTGATCGCCTGCGATGTGAAATGCAAAGTAGCCATGTCATCGCCTCTCCGTCGTAGAGTGTTATAGCACCATCACAGGTCACTACAAGTCAAGCTGACGAAAGGATTGATGACAGGGCTACAAACGTAAGTACCCAGTGCTATGAGGAATTGAGGAGTGCTTTGGAGGATGCGATTCAAAATATCGGTTCGTGTCGCCCGAACTGAGACCACGTTTACCTCGTTTGCCCATGCATAACAAAAATAGGGCGCTGGTGGTGGTTCTGGATTCACAGTTGTCGAATTATTTTGATGACTGTGAAGACGTCACTGACACACATTCAATTCTGTACTGCGCGGCTGTAGCAGCATGTCGTGTAGCTCACGTCAAATTTGCTAATGACTCTAGAGCTACACGACTGAAACCAGCCGTACCAGCTTCATCATCATCAGCCTATAAATATTCCCACTGCTGGGACACAGGCCTCCTCTCTGTGAGAGGGAGTGGGCTGTAATCCACTACGCGGGCCCAGTGCGGGTTGGTAGATGTCACATGTCTTCGAATTTTCGGTTCTAGGACATGCCGGTTTCCTCACGATGTTTTCCTTCACCGTTTTGAGAGCAGTGGCGATGAAATAATTTACACAAAGTAAAGCGCCTGTCTGGGTTTGAACCTACGACCTACAACTCGTAAGTCGCGGCTGGTACCACTGGGCCACCACTGCTCTTGCTACCAGCTTGGCAGTACAGAATTAAGCGTCGTATTGGCGTCAGAGCGCTCATCGGCAAACTAATCTGCTTCAGGTGGGCAATACTCGCCCTAGAGTGATGCGCTTTGTGAGGCAGACGTTCTTAGGGCCTGATATCCGCCCTCAGGACTATATGGCCCGTGTCACAGAGCGCATCGACTTCCTGAAGCAGAAAGTGTATGCATAGGCGAACCGTACTCGTAGGTATAAGCGGCGAGTAGAGCGATACACTTAGAATCGCACCTTCCAAAGCGATGAAAGGTGGGTTTATAGGGCTTGGGAGTGACCGGACTAAGGTGTGGCTGACACGTATCTGCCGGGTGATGATGCCATGTGCTCTTTTTGGCGCAGCATCTAGTTGGTGCCTGTCAGTCACACCGAAGGTGATTGGACTCGGGAAGTCGAGCGAGCCTGCGGTCCAATACCAGAAATGGGGGCTATAACCATCTGCCCCCAAGATGTAGCTCGAGCAGTCCGTCCGTTGCCTAACTGGAAGTCTCCAGGGCCGGATGGGCTGCACAATTTCTGGATCAAATGGTTTGTAAGATCGCACGTTCGCTTGGCGGCTCAGTACCAGACTGCTTTGGAGTCTGGTTCGCTACCCCAGTTCCTAACGACAGGAGTTACCCACCAGCTCCATAAATCTGGTAGCACCGCGGACCCCAAAAATTATAGGCCGATCACGTGTTTACCGACGGTCTATAAGGTTCTTACATCTATTTTGAGAGCTAAAATTAACAAACAAATAGACACCAACTCCATCATGTCTACCTCTCAAAATGGATGTAGAAACGGGTCCCGCGGCACTAAGGAGCTACTCCTCATTGATATGGCCATTAGGCAACAGGTTTTCCGTTCCCTAAAGGATCTGTCGACATGCTGGATAGATTTCAAGAAGGCCTATGACTCGGTGCCACATACATGGGTCATGAGGGTGCTGGAGTTGTATAAAGTAGATACAACTCTGCGCAACTTCCTGATGTCGTGTATGGGGCAATGGAGGACGGTACTTCGCTACCCAGGATGTCGAAATATCCAGAGGAATAGCAAGCCGATAAGGATTGAGCGAGGTATATTTCAGGGCGACAGTTTGAGTCCGCTCTGGTTCTGCTTAGCCCTGAATCATCTAAGCACTGCTGGAGGATTCAAGTCTTGGCTATCGGCTGAGGAGAGGTGGTCTGGTTATATCTAACCTCCTCTACATGGATGACCTAAAACTCTTTGCCCCCAACAATTTACAACTGATGGAGCTGCTGAAAGTAACTGAAACTTTCAGTAGCGCCATCAGGATGGAATTTGGTGTGGATAAATGTGCGGTCATGCATGTAAAGCGAGGGAAGATTGTGGAATCCGTGGGAACCCAACTCTCGGATTCCATAAACCTTAGAGCCCTCCCCTCATCCGAAACCTATAAGTATTTGGGTATGTCAGAAACGTTGGGCATCAATGTTACTTACTGACATGAAGAAATCGTTGAAGGAGCGTTTCTTTGGCCGTCTGAAGAAAGTATTTAATAGTCTTCCATTAGGCGGAAACAAGGTGCGCGTCTTCGACGGTTGGGTCATGCCAGCTTTGATGTACTCTTTCGGCATACTCAAATGGATTCAGACCGAACTCAACGCTCTGGATAGGAGGGTCCGTCCGCTGCTGACTGCATATTGAATTCATCACCCAGGGTCATCGGTAATGAGACTGTATATCCCGCGAAAGTGTGGAGGTCGAGGCTTTTTAAACGCTAAGACCCTTCACAATCGCGAGATATGCAGCCTCAGGGAATATTTCCTAGAAACCGACGTGGGGATGCATCGAGATGTGGTTGCGGTGGACAAGGGCCTTACCCCGCTCTCCTTAGCTAAAGAGAATTGGCGCAAGCCTGTAGTGCTTGACACTAACGATCGATGAGATATGGCAGAGTAAGGAACTTCACGGGCGCTACTTCTGGGCCCTGCATGGGCCCAATGTAGATCTACTAGCGTCCGTACCCTGGCTGCGTTTTGGTGACGTCTTTGGGGAAACCGAAGATTTTGTCTGTGCAATTATGGACGAAGTTATGATGACAAACAATTACCGGAGATTCATTGTGAAGGATGGCACGGTTGACATCTATCGGGCATGTTACCGTCCGGGAGAATCAATCCGACATATTATCTCCGGGTGTTCTCGTCTAGCTAACGAAGAGTACTTGCATAGACACAACCTTGTAGCCAGGATTATCCATCAGCAATTTGCTATGAAATACAGCCTTGTGGAATTGGAAGTGTCCGACCCAGTTCTCGAAAATGGAAATATCACATTGTACTGAGATCGATCCATCATCACTGACAGAACAATTGTTACCAATAAGCCTGATATAGTGGTGGTGGATCGAGAAGAGCGGCGCGCAATGATTATTGACATAAAGGTCCCGCATGACGGGAACCTCGTGAAAGCCGAGAAAGATAAACAAATCAAATATCTTGACTTAGCTCGCGAGGTTGATGACATATGTGGACTCAGCAATCATTGTGCCGATAGTCGTATCAGCCAATGGCTTAATTGCTAAGAGCCTCGACCAAAACCTAAGGAGGCTCTCGTTGGGCAGCTGGATTAAGGGCTTGATTCAGAAAGCGGTACTCCTGGACGAGTCCAGGAATACGCTCCAGAGAGAGGAACCAGAGGAGGAGGCTCCAGAGGGTCGTCTCGCATTGTTAGGAGGTTCCTCTCTCTGGAGCCCTGACCGCCGGTTGCTTGGACCCTGTTCCCGATACCAGTGGGCTACTATTTTTTATAGATTTGTCGGAGATGGTTTTTAATTACAATTGTGGGTAGTCAACAGAGTTTGGTATGATTTGTTTTTCTTATTATTCATTTATGTGATTTTTACTATCAATTATTGTCTAACAAATCGGACATAATTTATTAAGTACTCGGTGTACTCACTAATTGATTTTGGCAATTTATTTCGATTATTGTAACCAATGGTTTTGTTCAAAACAATTAATGACATATTACTTTAATTTTTAAATGATTAGTTCTAATATGATTTTTAATATTAGAACTAACTAACGCTGACGACCAAATTTTGCAAAATCGCACCCCCTGTCATGCCGAGAGAACAATAGCGACCAATCACAAAGCTCCCCGAGTGTTTGGAGTTCAAGCGCAGGTAAAAACTACGAATAATACGAATACGAAACAATAGGTTGACCGTCTCGCAATTTTACCTGCCCCCCATAAAACTCTTCTCTTCCCTGGCACACATGCAAAAGTATTGACAATCATACTTTTCTGAATAACTGATAAGACAAGGATATTTTCTTAGTAATTTGTACACCAGGTGTAGCATATTTTTTTTGCACTAGACTACATTTTTTATGAAGTAATAGCAAAAATTACAAAAAATTAAATGTTTGGTTAGTGATATTTGCCAAAGTTTTAGGCATTATTGAACTTTTAATTATTAACAAAGGTCTGCTACGGCGTCAACTATGATAATAACTTAAATTTCAGTACAGTCGCGCCGTAAATCATTTTTAAATTGGTTTCAAATGATTTAATCTGGGATTTTTCATAAAAAAACTAAAACTCTTAACTAATTCAAAAACTACTGAATTTCGGTAGAACATTTGGTGGCTTAATTTGTTGCATTTTAACCCTACTATGACGTCCTGCAAGGAATACGTCGAGTTACCAGTAACCCTGTATAGTGTAACTAGTACTTACTATAATAAATACCCTGTAATTGTTTATACAGTCTTGTTTATCCCAATAAAATGGGAACTCCAAACCCTGACGAAATACCTCTCGGCACTCCTGATCCTACATATTTAAATGATTTTATATTATTTTATTCTAATACTTAAAAATATAATTTTAAATAATGAAATAAAGGATAAATAAAAACTTACATATCGGTTATAAAAATACCCTAACGAAAGTCACATATTATTCTACCCATGATTGGGATTTTTGAACTGAAAACTTCTTTAGGCGCGTTGAGCATTTTTCAGATGGGACTAAACCATTGATTTTGCGACACTTACCGACACCGTGGAGTAAAAGACATCAACACGTTGATTAGCGCGGTGCTGATTTTTTTTTCAAAGTTTTCACTTCTCCGATTTTTTTCAAGTTTTTCCGGAATGCCACTGTTTTTTTTAGGGTTCCGTACGTCTATTGTAGATGAGATGATGACAAATAGAGAAGCATGGAAGAAAAAGACCGATTGCGCCGACCACAAATAAATTTTCGACATGTCGTTCCATTTCAATAAAATAATACCACAAATTGGATAGGTTCCGTCAAAATTCGAAGAAGGACGCGCGGGCTCGCGAAATATGGAAAGAGTGGCCTTTGCCCAGGAGTGGGACAGAGAAGACTAGTAAAAAAAAAATACAACAAGCTACTTATGGTATTATTTTATTTTATCATAAAACTAACCTTAGCTTTAGCATCGTTATTCAGTGCGGCGGCGCGGGTGAGGAACTTTTCACACATGGTGAAGTTGTTCAACAGCGAGCACTCCACGCCCACGTAAAGCGGCGGCAGATGACAGCCCGCCATCAGCTGACTAGCCTGCGAGTGTTAACATACCTTGTAATTATATACTTACAGTTAAACCAGAAAAAGCATGCGCTTCGTTAATCTTCGGTTTTCCGAATTAGCACGAACGTCGCGCCACAGAATAACTCCCAACAGAAGCAAATCTTCTAAGGTCTATTCAAATCCTTGTTTCAAATTGATGTTATTTCCACTTAAACAAACATCTACTTTTTGCAATTGTAAATAAAGTTGATTTTAGACTAACTAACTGTTGAAAAAGTCTTAAAAATTATGAAGTTGTAGCACAACCTGAACCTTATGTGTAGGCAACTAAATCGCGAACGCAGATTAAGTTTTATACAGTCACACTTTGTAGTAGTGCACTTATCATTGCGCGTTTGTATGTTTATTATGTAAGTTTTCTCTCTGCCGGGTTATCTACTCTGGTCGCAGATCGTTATCGGTCACTAAAAGATTTGAAATGTTTTTTTGGAATTACATTGAGTTGTTAAGCTATAATTTTCTAACGATAGTAACAAAATAGGCAAGTACTTCTATGGTAGTAGTAACTCTATATTAGATCTTTCCATCGCGCGTTTATAGTTCCGAAAATAGACGATGATTCCCGAAGTGCACAGTTTTTTTGGGATATCTGTATTTTGTGTTCATGGGTGGTTATCTAAAATTTGGTTAACTTCTGACGTAATTTTGATGTTGGTGTTTTTATTTAAAAATCAGAACAGTTTATATTCTATGCTGTGGGTATAACATCTACTTTGCTGCATCTAAAAGGGCCAGTCACTTTACTTGATATTTTTAGAGAAATTTATGATTTTTAGGGTTCCGTACCTCAAAAGGAAAAAACGGAAACCTTATAGGATCACTCGTGTGTCTGTCTGTCTGTCTGTCTGTCTGTCCGTCTGTCACAGCCAATTTACTCTGAATCTAATGGACCGATTAAGTTGAAATTTGGTACACATATGTATTTTTGTGACCCAAACACGAATGTGTAACGTAAATAAAAAAAAATTGTATATAGGGGTCACTTTTGGGGGGCAAACAAGAAAATTTAAAAAAAAAGTTATGCTAACAGTACCATGTGACATATCAAATGAAAGGACTTATTGCGAGGATTTTAAATATATTTTTTATATAATTTTAAAATAAACATTTTTAAAGATATTTAAGAAATTAATTGAAAATTGACCATTCCCCCCCCTTATCTCCGAAACTACTGGACCAAAAATTTTCAAAAAAATACATTGTATGGCTCTTTACTCATAGATTACAGGAAAACCTAAAAGAAGTCTATGGTCTTAAAATAACATGGTAAATCTCTCAATATTGTGCGTACAAACTTACATTTCGTCGCTCGGCATCCAATAGGCCCATCTCTCTAGCTACTATACCTAATATCAATATCATAAGTGTTTGACAGTCTGCTTAATACACAAATAAATAAAACTGTAAATGTTCATGACAACTAATTCGGGTTTCGGCGTGGTTTCTCAACAGAAAGTGCAGTGTTGTGTCTTAAGCATACTGTCACATACACTTATACACAGCGTGGGACGCCGATTTATGCTAGCTTCCTCGACTTATTCAAGACTTGATCTGGTTGCTTATGACGTATTGTGGAGAAAGATGGAGAAGGATAGGTTGCCAATGGAGCTTAAAAACATTTTTAAATAATGGTACCTATGGTAACCAGATCAATAGTGTACGATGGGCTGGAACTTTTTCCAGGCCATACAGGTTGGAATGCGGGGTGAGGCAGGATTGGCGAGCTCAGCAGCACCAGAGTGGGTTGCTATACAGTGTGATTCTTCATAATGTGCACATATCGAAATGAGGGAATCTATGCTTAATTTTAACGACAGAAAAAATATTTTAAAAATCAATTTTTTTTTAAATACTTTTATGGAATTATTAAAAAAAATAACAAAACTTTTGTGTGTAACTTTTAAACTGAATCAGCTATCGTGATGAAACAAACTCCATAATGATTAGAAGTAAGTAGACGTCCACATAAAATTAAAATTGAGAAAAAACTACCCTCAATTGAAAATAAACATGTTTTTTTAGTAAAAATCTGTATTTTTTCATCAATTTTTACAATAATTGTAAAATTTATGAATAAGATGACCAAGAGAATAAAAATAAAAAAAAATTGACCATTTTTCCGTCGGTAAAATTAAGCATAGATTCCCTCATTTCGATATGTGCACATTATGAAGACTCACACTGTATAGATGGTATTTGTGTAAATAATATTAGCTTTGCAGACGATATGGTGCTTCTGAGCGCCAGCCAGTATCCCATAGACAAAAACTGTTAGTCGCAAAACTTTCTGAGTGACCTGGTAAAATAAGCTAAAGTTCATAAGTTTACTAACACAATGAGTCGTTGTTACTTGAATAAAGAAAAATATATGGATGACTATTTTTTTTTGAACGACGTTTTCTAAAAATTAAATCTAGCTAGATCGATTTATCGCTCCCGAAACCCCCTGCATACTAAATTTCATAAAAATTCTTCGAGCCGTTTCAGAGATTCAGGTTATATAATATATATGTTACGGCTAAAACCCGAAGTGCGGCTACACCTAGTTTTAGCCGGCTACAACTAAGTACGGCCGGTAGTAGTTTTTTAAACTTGCCTAAATGGACCCTGGCACTCGCCGGCCGCTACCGCGGCACCGCTCGCTTCGCTCGCTCGGCTGTGGTCACAGTTCTAACCTAACCTACCTTTCAGCCATTTTCATTTGCTACAACTAAATTTAACCAACTGCTACCAGCCGCACCTAGTTGTAGCCGGCTAAAACTAGGTGTAGCCGCACTTCGGGTTTTAGCCGTGACATATACATATATACAAGAATTGCTCGTTTAAAGGTGTTAGATTTTTATTTTTTCTACACGTTCAAATAAGTGATCCTGCAATGAAAAAAAACGTAAAAAATTACACATTCGCGGTATTGGATGCCGAGCGACGATTTGCAGTTGAAATAAATGTTAAGTTTGTTCTTGGGATAAATAAATTCATCTCAACTACGGAACCCTTCATTGTGCGTAGTCCGACACGCACTTGGCCGGTTTTTTTTAAATCAGTGTTCTAGGGACTGACGAGACGTGATAGGGACTGACGCCAAACACGGTTATTATGTCAAATCACCTGAACCACGCCATTTTTATTGCAAAATTAACTGAAACAACAAATTATCTCTTAAGTTCACAAATTCTATGAACTATAATCACGGGATTTATTTTATTAATTATGCACATGAAAATAATGTATCAATATTTCTTAACAATCAAATTGTACTTTGAGTTTAATACTTTCAAACTAATATTTTAAATAATCAGCCTTCTAAAGTTCTAAGTAACCAAACTATAATTTGAACACAATATTCAGACTCATTAATTATTAAAGATCACAAATATTACAAACTTTTTGTTTCACTTCTCGAAAATTTGTAAAATACTGTATTTCTCTTGACGATTAGATTAGGAACTAGCAGTTTCTCTATAACATCTTCGTAAGGCACGTCGGCGATATCATTATCATTTATTTTAAATTCTGTGCCATCTTCATTGCAAACTTTAAGGAATGTAACTGTCAGCTCTCCATCTTCATCATCATATTTTGAGCAAATTGTGGCGTATCGGTATTCTTTTAGATAGAACATTCTTTATTATGTACACCATAAAAATTACAGACATTAATATAGAAATTTTACATTGGGTGACACAATGATTTCATCATCATTCTATCTGGTGCCCCTTTCCCATGTCCCGCCTCATGGAAATTCCACGTGTATTTCATAGCCAGTGGATAGAAATCCTCGATTCTGCAACCCAAAATATAAAACATTGTTTTATTTCAATATTAGGTTACAGGACCGTCACTCAAAAAATCAAAAAATGCAGGTTTTCTACAGAGGATGGCAATCCTATGAGGACAGACTGTAAATGTGCCCAAATGGCTCCAGCGTTGTGAGATAAATTTTTCGACATAGTGCAATGAGATGTTACTTTATCCTTTGTGTAAACCACCACTGTATGCTAAGAAATTTTGAGTCCTGGAGCCGCCAAAATGATACGACTGAATTTCTTGGTTGCATTTAGTTGTGTAGTCATTTTTAATTTTTTCCAATCGCCTCTTGCCCTGTTCAGACTTTTTTTTTGCAATTTCCACTTTAGACAATGTTTTTTTCTTTCTAGGCGCCATATTCTACAACAAATACATTGGTATTATGTTTAAAACCATGCATCACACAGTATGACCATCAGTCCCTAGATGTGGCGTCAGGCCCTAGTCACTGTTACGACTAGGGCCTGACGGTCTAGGGACTGAAGAAACGAAACAAAATCAAATGAAATCTATTATTTATAATCAACATCAAAACCAACAGGCGGTCAAAATAACAAGGCAGACCAAACTCATATTTACAATAAGTAATGAGATCAATTAGTAATTAACTATCTTTAAAACGACTTACCTAGGGCCTGAGAGTTTGACTGGCACAGCACGTATTTCCGCAGCAAAGTCGGCGACCGCGCTAATAACAAAATAGCTGCCGCGGCTTGGGGTGTGTTTGCAACTAACTCCACACCGATGCTATCATATTGAATGAGTTATGAAAAAGCCATATGTTTGGATGCCGCGTATTTTTGAATTTCGTTAATGACTAGGGCCTGATATTTTTTATCGCTTACACTTTTTGACTTGAAATAATGTGATGAAACATATTGTTATTATAAATTAAATCGTTATGACAATGTTAGTAATGTAATAAATAGTAAACGAATTTAAATAGAGTTTGATCAAATTATTCCGATAGAATTATAATTACAGTGAAATGAATACTAAATACCGGGCTAGGGCCTGATATTTGGAGTAAGAAATATACATTTTTGGAAATAAAGAATATTATGATATATATCAAAATGAGTGACCGAACTAAATGGACTTTATAACATCGCTTAGTAGTATCAAATATTGGATTTTTTAAAATAATATTGTGAAAATTGATGCTAACACCAAGTTAACCAAATTTCAGATAACCACCCTCATGGCGCTTATACATAATTTCGAATGCCCTGTGAAGGGACGAAAAAGGTGTCGGTTTGGGTTGGATGTTGCAATATCGCACCTTCTGCATGAATTTATTTGCGGCTTTGCGGTTCCGACCCGCAAATACATATGTTCATGCAGAAGATGCTATATACTGCATCCAAGTTTGATGAACTAGTTTGGCCAAATTAACACTTAATTTACATATTTTGATCATCATGAATTTACGAAAAGTAACTTAATGAACACCAGAGGAGGCTTTTGTCGGATCAAATGATTGATTCAGAAAACGACTCTTTTTTTTGGGTGGCAAATTATCAAATAACTTCTCCCGCTCTGGGCGGAGCGGGAGAAGTGTGTCAGACTCTTACTGACTAAAACCCACCCGTGTTCCTTCAGTTGCCATGTTGCCGAGGGCCACGATCTCCCTTTCGGATTTCTTCGCAACCTCGGCAGGAGAAAACGACTCCTGAACATCGCTCCTCTGGAGTCCTAACTTGGACGCTGTTCCTGATACTGGTGGGGTTTTACTTCTTTATGTCTGTTCAAAATGTATCTGATGCTAGTGTACACAAAACCTGTTCAGTTAAATTCTTAGAGCGTTATCACACTGACGATTTACCAGCGTGTTTCTAGCGAGGCAATCTATGAACGTGCTCTCCGCGGGTGCGAAGCGAGCTAACCACGACTATGTGACGTGTTCTCCGCGTTTCCACAATACTGTACACTCGCTTGTCTCGCTCTCTCTTGGTACACTCACGTCAATCGCTCTCGGTACGCAAACGCGGCGAAAACGCTGCGCACACGTGACGTTGAACAATCGCCTCGCTGATAACTCGCTCGTAAATCGCCAGTGTGATAAGTCCATAACGCAATCGCTCACTAAAGGGAACACATTCATCTGTATTTAGAAGGTTTCAACTTTATTTTATTCCTATCCACTTTTTCCCAACTATTATTGTTTGAATAACATTATTAAATGGTAAATAAAAATGATCGACGAAAATTGAGGTTATAAAATTCGGAAATAATAAAGCTTCCGAAAAAAAAATCTGTGGTTAATATTAAATTTCCAAAAAAAAAGAAAAAAAAACTAAACCTCTGAAAAAAAATACCAAGTTTCCGAAAAGTCAATATGTTGTGCTACAAAAGTTAGTGACAGAAACGAATCGCTACAAAACCGACTCCACGTAGTCTTGTCTGCCCTACCCCTAGAGTGTAATTTAAGCCCGCGTAGGCGCGAGGCGGCCTGCGGAGCAGGTGGTTCTATGATGGGTGATGAGCGTTAAAACCATCTGCGACGATAAGCTCGCGTGGGACCGCCATATTGCATGCTCGCTTGCATGCTGCATGCATGGTGTATGATTGCATGTTTGAAAAATATTACGTCAGCAAATTTTGTATTGATTTTTCAGAATTTTCTGTATTTTATTCGGTCGTTTCAGTATTTTATTCGATCGTTTCTTTTTTTGTATTCGCATATAAGTTGTCGGAAAATTAGTATTAATTAATTAGTATTTTCACACCGCTAGGTGGCGCTGGCAAGTAAACATAACATTCGTTTGTGCTCCTGTTATTATAATTGAAAGAAATAGTTAAATTTATGTACGGACTGTGTAATGCTCATCAGAGTGAGACTGGATATATAAACGAACTGTGGCAGTGTTATCAATGGTTGGAGTGTGCTAACAACTAATATGATAGTGAAAATAGTTTACCCCAGTGACTTTCACATTTACGAAACTGGACGATCGTTCGTAAGTTTGTTTGCGTACTAATACTTTGACAGATTATGACATTCTGACTCAATAGTTCGGACAGAGACCATAATAACAGTCTGCACATATTCAGATATAGGCGGTTTTCTAAATTTGACGAAAAAGAAATCGTTTTTTATTTGAAACTGCATGACGACAACGCAACGCCATCTTAAGTCACATTTAAGAACCAAGATAATTGTTACCAACCTCTAAACAAATGTTGTCAGAGCAAATTAATAGTAATTACTAAATTAAAATTGTGTTTAGAGACATCTATCGACCATAAAGAAAAAATACTCACATGAAACAAGTGCCACTGTCACAATACGATCATCAATTTCAACTATATTTCTACGTTCCGTCTGACCTGGAGGCATAACTGCCTGCCCGTAAATGTAATTGCTGAGACGCAAGTTCAAATCTCACTAGCTACAAATTATTTTTGAATTGGGTTGTAGTTCATAATTACGTTAAAAATGAATTTCTTGGAAAACATTACATTCCGGACCCGCACACGATCTGAGCCTAATGATAATGAAAGCGACATTATATCTCGTAGTTTACCTGACATTTCCGAAGACGAAGACGTTCCACAATTAAAAATATAAATGATGAGATCGCCAGACTAACATCTCAGCTAACAAGTGCGCATAAAGAAATTGAAATATTATCACTAGAAAACAGTAAATTGAAGAAATTAAATGGAGAAAGGACTGAAATGAATAAAAGAAATGACATGTGTAAAAAAAATGTTAATAGTCCAGAAAAAATTAAAGCTAAGACAATATTAATGACGCCTACAAAAAATATGAAGACAAAACAAACACAGACTATTCAGACCATTGAAAAAGACCACTCGTCACCTACGAACGCAAATATAACTAAAAGCACTAGCAGCAACGTACGCTCATCTAACTATGCGTTCGCACCAGAAAACATTTAACATGTAGATGTTTCGAAACTTGTGACATGAAGCAAATCTCATTAGGTACTTGTTTTGTTGAACTTGCGTTCGCACTGCACGAAACATGAGTAAGTCATAAGACAGATGTTAAGATTTGTTGTTATCTGCGTTCGCACTGTCTAGAAACATACACCACAGACATGTTTTGTATAGAGATTTGTCACGTTTGCGTTCGCACTGTTGTTTGTTTAGGTCAAATTATGTCTCGCAACTTGTCTATTGCTTGATGTTTTGTGTTATCCGAGTATGGTGGTAAACATCTCGTGTTTATATCGAAACATGGATTGGTCCAAAGTCCAAAGTAGACACGGTGAAGTTTTTTTAGAAAGTCGCGCATCCAGTATCTAGGTTTCTTCCTAGGTTTTTGCCGTTCCAGGTATGCAATACTGGCAGCTACAAACAATAAATCGTCTTCATCGCTTGAATCATTTTATTAGGACCCTACTTTTGATATTGGTGCCGATTCTTTTGTACACCGAATTAAACTAACTAAACTATCACTAAAATTCCTTACTTTTTTGGCTGTGAGAATCTTAAGGCTCCGTGCCGCCGCACCGCACGAAATCACTGATTTTGATCAATTTTGTTTATTCGTTGTGAGAAAGGGGACGAGAATTTAAACAAAATTATTTGTGATTTGAAAAGTCCAATTCTTCGTCTTGTACATAGGGGAAAGGGATTTTTGAAATAAATTAAGGATTCGTGGGAAATCACTAAAATTCGCAACAAGTTTTCCAAAAAATGACGCGAGACTGACGTTTGATCGTTTCGTTAGAAGAAACTGCTTTTGATGTTGAAAATTAAAAAATATCATCAACATCATTATATGGTCTACTTGTACATAGGGGAACCACTTTTTTCAACTTTCATACAAAATATAGCAGAAAAAAAATGTTGAAATAACGTAACTTTCTCAAAACTTCAAGCCAAATAAATATTTTTTTCTAATACTTAGAAACACTTTTAAGACATTTTAAAAATTATATATTAATTTTAAGTTAATTGTTTAATAGAATCTAAATTTTATTTTATAAATAAACAATTACTTCATTACGTAAATAAATGGCAAAGTGAACTATATAAACGATCGCGGAAAATCTATTCCGTCAGTAGCGAACGGGCCTTCCCAGCGTGAGGACGTATCACTTTGCGTCGCAGCACGCACACACGCACGTACGTGTCCGATGTTAACATATTCCAGAAATTGTACGTCGACTACCACATTTTGATCCGCATTTTATTTTAAAGTACTTTGCTTGTTTTTGAAGAACATTAAAATTTTGCATGCCTGGCAATAAATAAAATACCGGTGTACGTGTGTTCGTAATTCTTCTTATCCTAAACGGCTTGACTGATTTAGATGTTTTTTTTTTTAATTATTTTTGTGTAACTTGGATGGTTCATAACTATAGTTGGACTCGCGTGGCGCTGTTGTCGCAGGATAACATCTGCCTGCTGGGTTCACTAGTTATATTTTGACTTTAGATTTCATAGTTTTGAATGATTTTTGGTAGGGGAAAAAGTTATGGGTTCGCGTCACCGATATGCCCGCGCCGATATGCTGTTGTAGCAATAAGTGAAGTATTTTTGGAACGAAGTTCTTTAACGCTACTGAAGACTACTTTAAGTCAAAATAAAGATCCAAGATGACGGCTGCGAACATTTAAAAATATTTCGTCATGGGTATCGTTTTCATAGTTTTCGAGGATGCTAAAGCTGATAGTGAGGTCAAAATATAAATCCAAGATGGCGGCTGTGACAATATTCAGATTTTTCGTCATAGGTGTCTTTTTCATAGTTTTTGAGGATTCTAAAGCAGATTTTGATGTCAAAACGTAAATCTAAGATGGCGGCTGCGAAAATTTTCACATTTCTTCATAACATCACGCCATCAATTTCAAAGTGTTGGGCCCTTTGAAATTGATGGCGTGATGTTATGAAGAAATCTCATTTCCGCAACTTTTTCGCGCAAGTGGGTTCGCGCAAGTGTCTTTCGCGAAAATGTCTTTCGCGCAAGTGTCTCAGATCCCTTTATGGATACTGGTGCCAATTCTCTTGTCACAAATTAATGCCTCAAAACTAGACTAAAAATCACCAAAGTTTCGTTAATTCTTGTCAAACGATGATTTCCCATCGTGAAATAATTATAGAATATATTTTATTTTGACAGCACTAAGATGGCAATATGGTGCCGATTCTCTTGTATACCGAACTAAACTTACTAAACTATCACTAAAATTCCTTACTTTTGGCTATGAAAATCTTGAAGCTATTCTGCAACAAAAATTTTCTAAATTAAATTTAAATATATTTTGACACACTAAAATTATATTTGACAATCGCGAGTGCACGTGGTACTTGTTTGCCCTACCCCGTGAATTTTTTTTAGAGCTGGAGGCGCACAGGGGGCAGCCTTGACGTTTTATATAGAATTTTTACTTTTTGTAAGGAAAATAAGAAAAAATATTACCTACATGTAGAGTGTCAGGGGTTTAAGGGTTTTATAAAGGGGATCGAAATTCTCATTATTTTTGCGATTGGACGCACCATTTTCGAGATATATGCAAAAGAAAAAAAAAAATCAGTACTGTTTTTTCATCTGAAGTCGAGGTGTTGGTGTGAATTTTAGTTCATGACAACCAATTTTATTCCACATGTTTTTAGTCGCGATTAAAAATAGTCATATTTAGTTAGAAAATCTAAATTTTAGGTTAAAAACGTCAAATTTAGAATAGCAAAATTGCCATTTTCACTAAACTAATATCTCAGTGCCATCTTAGTGCTGTCAAACTAAAATATAGTTAAGTTGTGTCACTTTAATCTATTTCAGAATGGGCAATCGTCGTTTGACAGGAATAAAACAAAATTTTGGTGATTTTTAGTCTAGTTTAGAGGCATTTGTGACAAGAGATTCTCTTATTAATAAAACAAAATTTTGGTGATTTTTAGTCTAGTTTAGAGGCATTTGTGACAAGAGATTCTCTTGTCACAAATGCCTCTAAACTAAACTAAAAATCACCAAAATTTAGTTTATTCCTGTCAAACGACGATTTCCCATTCTGATATAGACTAAAGTGACACAACTTAACTATATTTTAGTTTGACAGCACTAAGATGGCACTGAGATATTAGTTTAGTGAAAATGGCAATTTTGCTATTCTGAATTTGACGTTTTTAACCTAAAATTTAGATTTTCTAACTAAATATGACTATTTTTAATCGCGACTAAAAATATGTGGAATAAAATTGGTTGTCATGAACTAAAATTCACACCAACACCTCGACTTCAGATGAAAAAACAGTACCGAATATTTTTTTTTTCTTTTGCTTATATCTCGAAAACGGTGTGTCCAATCGCAAAAATAATGAAAATTTCGACACCCTTTATAAAACCCTTAAACCTCTAACACTCTACATGTAGGTAATATTTTTTCTTATTTTCCACACAAAAAGTGAAAAATCCATATAAAACACGTCGAGGCTGCCCCCCCTGCGCGCCTCCGGCTCTAAAAAGATTCACGTGGTTAGGTATCACGTGTGGAGTCGCGGTTGTCAAATTCGATTTAGATGTGTCAAAATTATTTTTAAATTTAGAGAATTTATTTTGCAGAATAGCTTTGAGATTCTCATAGTCAAAATTAAGGAATTTTAGTGATAGTTTAGTAAGTTTAGTTCGGTATACAAGAGAATCGGCACCAATAGCGAATTTTTCATTTTCACTAAATTAATAACTCATTCAGTTGCAAAAACTGTACTTTATCTTTTTTCTGTTCTTTTGCTTATATCTCGAAAATTGTGTCTTATCGCAAAAATAATGAAAATTTCGACCCCCTTTATGAAACCCATAAAACTCAACATGTAGGTAATAATTTTTCATGTTTTCCATACAAAAAGTATAAAATTCCATATAAAACAGAATTGTTATAAATATACTAAACGAATATGCACAAACATTCCAGACTTATTTCATAAGCGTACCTACGTAACTTAACAAAATACCGTCTATAGGATCAAAACTGTTTAAGCGATCACTACGCTCGATGTTTAGGCGTGTGTGCGTGAACGGTGCACACAAACATAGCATCGCAAGAATTTACCTAAACTCTGTCGAGTGAAGTCACAGCCAGGAGCCTTAAAGCTATACTGCAAAATAAATTCTTTATATAAAATAATTTTGACACAACTAAATCGAATTTGACGATCGCGACTCCACGTGGTAGGTACTTGTTTGCCGTACCCCGTGAATTTTTTTTAGAGCCGGAGACGCGCAGGGGGCAGCCTCGACGTGTTTTTTTAAGGAATTTGTCTCTTTTTGTATGGAAAATATGAAAAATGATTACCTACATGTTGAGTTCTAGGGGTTTATGTGTTTTATAAAAGGGGTTGAAATTTTCATTATTTTTGCGATAGGACAGACCATTTTCGAGATATAAGCAAAAGAAAAAAAAAGATACAGTACTGTTTTTACACCTGAAGTCGAGGTGTTGGTGTTTTATTCCACACGTTTTTAATCGCGATTAGAAATAGTTAGATTTAGTTAGACAATCAAAATTTTAGGTGAAAAACGTCAAATTCAGAATAGCGAAATTGACATTTTCACTAAATTAATCTCTCAATGGTACCGATTCTCTTGTGCACAAACTAAACTAAATTTAAGTTCAGTGCATCTTTTTCTTTCTATTTCATTAAGAAAAGGACAGAAGATAAATTTTAGTTTAGTCCTGTCAAATTAATCAGCGCTTGACGTAAATTTACGTAATTTTAGTCGGCAAGTTTTTAATCACGTCTAAACTTGTATGGAGAGTGACAGGCGCTGATTAATTTGACAGGACTAAACTAAAATGTATCTTCTGTCCTTTTCTTAATGAAATAGAAAGAAAAAGATGCACTGAACTTAAATTTAGTTTAGTTTGTGAACAAGGGAATCGGCACCAGTGCCATCTTAGTGCTCTCAAACTAAAATATAGTCCAGTTGTATCACTTTAGTCTATTTCAGAATGGGAAATCGTCGTTTGACTGGAATAAACGATATTTTGGTGATTTTTAGTCTAGTTAGAGGCATTTGTGACAAGAGAATCGACACCATTACCCAGTTAATAAACGTTGCAATATTTTTGACTTTGTTTAGTAAGTATATTTATAAGTAATTTTGCCTTCGCTACGATTTGGCCACAAGTAAATCACTGTTAACATCATTAGGATTCACAGAACATAAAAGGCCGCATTCCGACTTACGCCAAAAGTGATTATATCGCGAATCCGACCAAAGCCCAAAGTCACAATTAATACTCAATAACCCTTATATTTTGTGACTATTAAATTTGATTGGATTCGCGATATTATCACTTTTAGCGTAACTCGGAATGCGGCCATAGTCGGCATGAAATGTCAAAACAAATCTTACAACATGTTGCTAGATTCATACAGATACATTTTGATACGAAACTGGTTTGTAAAAACGTGTGGCGAAACATGTCAAATGATAAGAAACGTCAAACATGTTTCGCGTCAACAAGTTGAGTGACAATGCGAACGCGAGTCGATACATTGACAGAAAACAGAGATTTCAACATGTTTTTATGTGAATGTTTCGCCAGTGCGAACGCACAGTAACTCAACACTAAACATACAAGCCGCAACAACTGTAGAACAACCTTCCATAAAACACAAAATATGCCTGATAAGCAGCGAAACATCTAACAGGTTATATACAATTGCCAAAAGAACTAATTTACGTAACTATGAAATCTGTCATTATAGAAAACCCACGTGCGGATTGCGGCAAATTCTTTACAAAATTGAAGGAAAAGTGCAAAACTTTACGCACTCAGACTATTGTGTTATTTACATTGGAGAGGAAGACTTTCGGAAAACACACAACTATTTGGAATTAGTCATATTTGTTAGAGAAAAGTTAATAGAATTGAGCCACACTAATTTTATAATTTGTTTACCTTTGTTTAAATATATGATAGATGCTAACATAATGTATAACAGCCGCGTAGAAACATTCAATAACCTAATTTACTTGGACATAAACACATGTAACTATGCATATTTACTTGACTCAAATCTGAACCTATCTTATGACTATGATACTTACAGCAAACGCTATGGAACCTTAAATAACAGTGGTTTAAACAGATATCAGATTTACAAGACCTGATTCTTAGCCTATGCGGCCTGAATGCTACGCACTTAGAAGTGAACTGCCACCCTAAAATTAACCATAGTCAACACGATTTTTCCAATAATTCACAACCGTCAGGTTCTCAGTTTTTTCGTGAACTACCTTAACATCTTACATCAAAACATAGCTGGTCTAATTAATAAATCTGATGCACTAACAGTAAAATTAGTAGAATTAATTAAGAAGGGAACGATAATAGATGTTATTTGTGTTACAGAACATTTCATACAAAAAGGTTATGAGAATTTATTGCACATTCCGAATTTTTGTCCGGCTGCTTTCTTTTCTAGAAATACTAAGAGAGGAGGAACAGGTATTTTCGTAAGAGTGGGATTGCAGTTTGCAGAAATATCGGAAATAGCAAAACAATCAGTTTCAGGCATTTTTGAATGCTGCGCTGTAGAAATAATAGCTCATAAAATTGTTATTATTTGTATTTATAGAATCCCAAAATATAACTACGATATATTTTATGATAAATTGGATTATATTTTAAATAAAACCTGTCTGTCTTCAAATAAGAAAATCGTTTTGTGTGGAGATTATAATATTGATGTTTTGAAAAGAAACAAAATTACTCTAGAGCTTGAATACTTTCTTATGAAGTACAATTTAAAACTAGCGCTTTGGACTCCCACTAGGTTAAAAAGTCAAACCTGTATTGACAATTTTGCTCATAACTATCGGAAAGAATGTAAAGCTGAAGTTATAGATCTGATCCTTTCAGATCATACATCTCAAATACTTAAAGTACCAATAAACAAGACTTGCAATTTAAAATATTGGAAAACAATAAAGCAGGATACATGTACGGAAAACTTAATTACTTTTAAAAGACATCTCAGCTCTCTATCTTTTATGCAAGTATATGACTCTAAGGACACGAATGAAGCTTTTGACAATTTTATGGATGATTTCATACTTCTATATAGATTATGTTTTCCGGAGAAAATTATAACCATTAAAACTAGCAAGAAAACAAAATGGATATCTCGTGGAATAAAAACATGTAGTAACAAGCAAAGGCAGTTACTTTGGGCATATCGATTAAATTCAAATTCAAAAAATAAATTAGTCCTTAAAAACTATACCAAAATTTATAGGAAAATTATCAACTTAACACAAAAAGCACAAAATAATCATTTCATAAATACTGCAATTAATAAATCAAAAGCTACATGGCAAATTATAAATAAATCCAAATTTTGTGTGCCATTGGAGCCCATATTGAGCGTGAAAAGAGATAATTTGACATTTACAGACCCCATGGACATTGCTAATGAATTTAACGATTACTTTATTGACACAATTGAGAATAATATTAAAGCTGACATCACATTCAATAATATAAACAATCAAACTTTAAATTCACTATTCATGCAACCTGTAACAATTGACGATATAATACAAATAATTTGCAGCCTGAAAAACACAAACACTGTTGGATACGATGGAGTTTCCACAAAAGTATTGAAGTTTACCAAAGAACTAGTAGCACCTCCATTAGTTCATATAATTACTTGTGCATAGTTGATGGCATTTTCCCGACCAAACTAAAAAAAGTAATAATAAAACCCCTGTATAAAAAAGATGATAAAACAGATTTTAAAAATTATAGACCTATTGCGAAACTTCCAATTATTTCAAAAAAATTCGAAAAAGTAATCTATAACTCTTTATATGCCTATTTCGAAAAGTATACATTATTTTGCACAGACCAGAAGGGTTTCCGTAAGAATACTACTATTAATATGGCGCTATTTGACTTACTAGCTAATATCATGCCATCTGTCGATAAAAGGAATCCAGTCTGTGCAATTTACACTGACATGACCAAGGCTTTTGACTATGTAGACCATAAGATTCTGTTGCAAAAGCTAAATAGTTATGGTATAAGAGGGAACATCTTAAAGTTAATAAAATCATACCTGAGTAATAGGCAGCAATGCACGGAAATTTCTAGGATATGTCCCAAAACTAAATTAGAAACCATATATGTATCAAAACCAAGACATGTAAAATATGGCGTCCCACAAGGTAGTGTATTGGGTCCGCCACTTTTTTTGATATATATAAATGATCTCCCGAAAGCAACAACCAACAAAATGGTTCTTTTTGCTGATGACAGTACGGCTATAATAAAATGTACTAATCCAAATAATTATCAGAATGACATTAATACATGCTTAAGTGACATTATAAATTGGTTAGTTAATAATAATTTGGTAATAAACCTGAGTAAAACAAAAGTCATGCATTTTTATCAACGCCGTGAAAACCTAAACGTTAGCATTTCCCACAAGGGCTGTGATATTGAAGAAGCTAATAAGACTAAGTTCTTAGGCATTATAATTGACAGCCAACTTACATGGAAACCTCATGTTGAAGAACTATGTAAAAAACTTAGCAAATCCGCATATGCTCTTATTCAACTCTCAAAGAAAGTTAACAGTCAGGCTCTTTTAACGGCGTACCATGGACTGGTTGCCTCTGTTTTGCGGTATGGCATTATTTTCTGGGGGCAGTCTACTGATAGGGAGCTGGTATTTAGGTTGCAGAAGCGATGCATCAGGTCAATGTACGGTCTTAAGACAACTGATAGCTGTATTCCCTATTTTAAATCGTTAAATATTTTAACTTTGCCCTGTTTATATATAATGGAAACGACTTTGTTTGTGAAATGTAACCCACATCTATTTAAAAAATTATCAGAGGTCAGAAAAAATCCAATACGAACACAATACATCAATCAATTATGTCAAGTTAAATGTAAAACCGCGTTATTGCAAAAAAGTTTTTTTGGTATTGCCCCACTCATATATAATAAAGTACCTAATATTATAAAAAATATGACAACATTAAAATTTAAAAGGGCGCTAAACGAATTTTTAATTATGAAAACTTATTATACGATTGACGATTTTCTTAATGATGATTCACTAACTAATTGACATACTATTACCCTGATTGACATAATTATTGGTTCGCTTACTTAGTCTTATTTTATATTTTTTATTGCTATGACTACACTGACATTTTTATTAAATTTTTTGTAATTCCAATGATCTGCATATTTCTATTTTTTATTTGGAATTGTAAACCTTTGCATACCCACGTGACGGTAAAATATGGAGAACTTTATTATAAAAACACCTATGTACTATACCCATTTTTGCAAAGAAATAAATGATTTGATTTGAGTATTTATAGCAGTAAATTTTATATTTTGAATATGCACATTTTTTTTTCGGAGCTTTTATTACTACCCTATAAAATTTACCTCAATTGTCAAATGAAAAACATCTTTAAGGCGATTTAGAATTACAGGAGTAGGAGGTTATTGGGCATTCTACCCCACCTTTCGTTCCAACGGCTCACTCCGTTCGCCTCGTCACTATCGGTGGAGTAGATGCCCAATAACCTAAATGAAAATACTGGTTCGGGGCCTATTCCACCAAATAGAGTGTGAATTCCTACAAGTGCAGTAAGGTGGAGAATAGCGTAGTTAAAATACTGGTTCGGGGCCTATTCCACTATTTAGATCTAAAACCTGATCTAACCTTGTTATCTTATTTTACCTTGATACCTTGTTACCTTATTTTACCTTGATACCTTGTTACCTTATTTTACCTTGATACCTACCTTGTTACCTTATTTTACCTTGATACCTTGTTACCATATTAACTTGTTACCGAATTACCTTGTTACCTTATAACCTTATTACATCAAATTACTAAGTTGAAAGCATCAGTCAGCCTAGACACTGTGTGACCGTGTCTAGCTGCTTCCAGGGTGCGCCACGAGGAGGCTCCTTTCATGCACCCCGCTATCCTAAAATTCAGGACAGTTTGTCTCATATCTCTCCACAAATTTGAGATAGCGCATATGCACATCACTCCGTTTTTTGTGACCAGATTGGCTCGAGGACATCTGAACGTTAAGATATCGTTAACAATAAACTAAAATTCTGGACAGTTGGTTTCATGTCTCTTCATAAAACAAGAAATAGTATGCACCTACAGGCACACGCAAATTCTTTTTCTATGATCCCAGGTTGGATTCCAAGGACATCTGAACTTTAGAATACCGTAAATATTAAACTAAAATTTGGAACAGTTAGTCTAATATCTCTTCATAGAGCAAGAAATAACATGCACTTAATGACACACGCTCATTCTATTTCTATGGTCCCAGATTGGACACCAAGGACATCCAAATTTTAATTTAATTTATTCATACACTACCTTACACGTTAACAAACAAGGCGGTCGCTGTTTAAACCGCTAGCCTAAAATTCAGGACAGAGTGTCTCATAACCTTCATAGAGCAAGAAATAGCCTGCACCTACAGACACACGCACATTCTATTTCTATGGCCCCAGATTGGGCCCCAAAGACATCTGAACTTTAGGATACCGTAAACAATAAACTAAAATTTGGGACAGATTATGTCACATCTCTTCATAGAGCAAGAAATAGCTTGCACCTACTGGCACACTCACATTCTATTTCTATGACCCTAGATTGGGCACCAAGGAAATCCAAATTTTAATTTAATTAATTAAACAGACAACACAACCTTACACGTTAACGTCAAGTAATGTATTGAGTAGTCCTCTCACGCTCTGCGGTCCAAGCATTCTGTTGGTTTCGCATGCTTATACACTTGCCATCGTTCCGTTTAGTCCGCCCGTATAGTCACCGTCAAAACGGAGCATGCGCCGTTCAACGGTTAGCCGCTGTACCGTACTCATTCGTAAACCGCCTGAATAAGCATCGGGAAACGTATCCGGTAGCCGCCGTGTATGTATAAATGGTTATTTACAATATCAAAGACAGCAAAATTGCATTATGCATGAATTTGCTTATTCGAAATTTATTGTACTGTAAGACGATCGCTGTACAATGTTGTAGTCCGTAATTAAAATTGGAGTTTTGAGAGATTTTCCTATAATCAACTTCATCTAACTGGGGGGTGTTCCTTAAATAAGATAGATACCAATTCCGTTAACTTATTATAAATGAGTGATTCTTTCTTTGACATGACTTTAATTTTTTGTATTAAGCTGGTTTTAGTCTAGGAATTCTTTGAAAGGTGATCCCTTGATATCAGAGAGGAATTTAGAAACTGACTTCCTTTGCATGAAATGTTTTATTTAAAGTTTGTAGTTTTAGTAGTTTGATGATTTTACACCAGCTTTGAGTTTAACTGCGACATAAAATTAACTAAGTTTTTATCGTGAATTTGTTCATGTGGATTGTTCTGTACACAACAAATTTTGTAAGGATTTTATATATTTTAGTTACATCCTGATTTCTCAAAAATGCAATTATACTTATTTCACGAGTGTGATGTCATTCAAAGTTTTAATATCAAGACGTATTAAACAAACACACATACCTACTTTAAATAAAATATGTATTGCAGTAATTCTAAACGACAGCAGGTGTCGGTGCTTCATCTTTGTCGGCGAGCGCTAGTTTCATATTTCTTACGATAAAAATGCAATTTTTCAGTAACGGTATGCAATCAATACGCTAGTTTCAAATATCATTTCTTAAGAGTAAAAATGCAATTTTGCAGTAACGGTATGGAATCAACACGTGCGTTGACAAGCATGTACTTGTTTAGTTAAATTGTACCTTATTGTCATTTCATCACATCATTGATTCCAATGCGTTTTGCCGCTTACGTATTGATAGGGTTGTGTTGCGAGTTTCCTATCGATTAACCTCAAAATGGTTAAAAACGGCTAAAAACATTTTATCAACCGAGAACGATTTAAATAACGTTCTGTTCGATCGTAACCGAAAATATACCGTTAACCGTGCCCTGCTTTTATATAGAGGTTAAAGAGCGAAGTTGTCTATACTCCTATAGAGGATCGGTGGAAAAAGGTATCAGTTGCACTTAATGTGCGACTCCGCAGTGGGACAGGTTAAAAATATTTATGAGACGGAGTCATGAGTTGTTTGATCATTCTAACTATGCGTTCGCACTGGCGAAACATTCACAACGAAACATGTTGGAATCTCTATTTTCTGTCAATTTTCCATACAAAGTTTGACAGGCACTAGAGATTTCAACATGTTTTGTTGTGATGTTTCGCCAGTGCGAACGCATAGTAACCCCGTCGATAGATAGGATAAACCGATTTATTTCGCAGGGCGCAGCCGCGCACCGGGCGTGCGCTGACAAGCATGAACTTGTTTAGTTAAATTATACCTTACCTATCCTCATTTCATTACATTATTGATTCCAATACGTTTGCCACTAACATATTGATTAGGGTTGTGTAGTGAATTTCCTATCGAGCAACCCAAAAATTGAAAAACGATTAAAAACGTTTTATAAACTGAGAACTATTTAAAGGAGAACATTCACCGTTCATGCATGTTTGGGCTAAATGTGAAAGTGCCTGCCAAACAAAAAAAATGTTATATTCCGTTAGAACATGTTATTCTCGTCACTTTCACTATGGGACCAAATCTGTAGAGCCATTTTCTGCGCTGTTATACGAGTTTGAAAAATATTGTTTTTAGTATGTTTTAGTTGAAAGAATAACAGTAATCTAATTATAGCAATAGCTTTATGTCAGTAAATATTACAGTTATTATCTTTTACTGTGAATTATACTTTTTTATTTTAAGAATTTTACTTTTACGGCACTTTATATAAATTTTCCCCAAAATTAATAATCTCCTTTTGTTCTTCTTCAAAAACGTTTTATAACATTCCGTTCGAGCGTAACCGAAACAAATAGTTTCTTAGGTTTTTAAGGGGTCGTGCACGAAATCGACTGATTTTGATCAATTTTGTTCTTTAGTTGTGAGAAAGGGAAACAGAATTTAAACAAAATTATTTGTGATTTGAAAGTCGAATTTTGTCTTGTACATAGCGGAAAGGGATTTTTGAAATAAATTAAGAATTCGTGGAAAATCACTAAAGTTCCCAACAAGTTTTCAAAAATTAACGCGAGACTGATATTGGATCGTTTTGTTAGAAAAAACTACTTTTGATTTTGAAAAGTAAAAAATATCATCAACATCATTATATGTTCTACTGTACATAGGGAACCACTTTTTTCAACTTCCAAACAAAATATAACAGAAAAACATGTTGAAATATCCATTTTTAAATCCTGTCAGTGTTGTATTTTTTTCTATTATTTTATAAACAAACCATATCAAGAAAATTAAAAATCATACATTAGTCTTCAGCTATCCTTGAAATAAAATCAAAAATTATTTTATGATTAAACTCAAACTCAAACTCAAACTCAAAGCATTTATTTCAAATAAACCAATTACAGGTACTTTTGAATTGTCAAGGGGTCGGTCAGTCAGAAAAATGAAGCTAGTTGCCCATTCCAAAGCGTAGTAGGTACCTATGGAGAAGAACGGGCAAGAAACTCCACGGACACTCTTTTAAATCAAAATATTGTTACAAAATATTGGTTACATCATTCGTGTTGAATTTATACATGTGAGAACAATGTAGAAAGACGTGCACGTTAAAAGCGTCCGTAATAAAAATATAATAACAATTCAAAAATTTAAATAAATTAAAATAAAATAAACCGTGGCAGCTAAGAGATGACCAGTCCCTACTGACGGCGCCCGTTCACGAACATGACGCATGGATCAGCACCATTTAGCTCAACCATTTTGAAGGGAACTTAATGATCCAACACACACGCCACCATCAGCGAGACATTTGAGTGAGCATGACATACTCTCAGCTGCCAGAGCACATTCAAGTCAATGAAAGACGTACCCAGTAAATGGTAGCTTTATGGAATGTACAACATGGTCACAGTGCTCACACATGTGATATGCAATTATACAATACAAAGAGATTGAATTTATACAAGGAAAAGATAGTTTTACAATCTTCAGCAGCTGCAACAATATTTTCGAATGCTAATCAATTAGTTTATGCGCCCTTGTGGAGCTGGACCAGCGCTGAGCCAAGCATTTTTATCAGCGATGTAATCCCCCAACTTATAATATGCTTGGCAGCATAGTGTGCGTTTTATACATGATTTAAATTTCGTTTCGTTCAGTTGGAGTATGTGGGAAGGTATTTTATTATAACATTTTAAACAGCACCCCATGAAGGATGAGTCTACTTTAGCCAATCTGAAACCCGGTTGAACTAATTGGTCCCTATTTCTAGTCCTATAATTGTGTCTATCACCTCTTTTACTGAAAAGACTTAGATTTTTCCTTACGTACATGATGTTTTCATAGATATATTGACAAGGTACCGTCATGATGTTAATATCTTTAAACAGATCCCTTAGAGAATCGCGTCTGCGGAGACGATATATTGCTCTGATGGCTCTCTTCTGCAGAATAAAAATAGACTCGATATCTGCAGCCCGTCCCCATAGTAAAATACCGTAAGACATGATACTATGAAAGTAACTGAAATAGACTAGCCTCGCGGTATCTACGTCAGTAAATTGACGGATTTTTCTCACAGCGTATGCTGCTGAACTTAGCCGTCCTGCTAGAGATGTTAAATGAGGACCCCATTGCAGCCTTGAATCGAGCGTGATCCCCAAGAAAACAGTTTTATCGACAAATTCTAGTTTCTCCTTATTCAATACTATGTCACAATCACTACTTTTAACATTTGGTAAAGCAAATCTTATGCATTTAGTTTTTTTCCCATTTAATACTAAATTATTAGCAGTGAACCAATTTTGGACCTGCAGTAGGGCGTTATTTACGTCGTCAAGATTTGATGCACGTCTATTTATCTTAAAAATTAAGGAAGTGTCGTCAGCAAATAACACCATTTGTGGTTGGTTTTTTAATAAATGGGGTAGATCATTAATATATACTAAAAAGAGGAAAGGACCCAATATCGAGCCTTGTGGAACGCCCATTTTTACTTTTAAACCGATTGAATGGACACCATTTACTTGAACCTGCTGCTGTCTATCATTTAAATAAGATTTTACTAAACTGAGCGCAAGTTTACCTAGTCCGTAATGCTCAAGTTTCAAGAGCAAGGTTTCATGACTCACGCAGTCAAATGCCTTGGAGAGGTCACAAAAGATTCCTATGGCATCTTGGGCCTCCTCCCACGCTGTAAATATGTGTTTTAATAAGGTGACACCAGCGTCAGTTGTACAACGTCCTTTGGTGAAACCATATTGCTGATCGTGCAAGATTTGGTTGGCGTTAAAATGATTAAGCATTTGATTGAGCATTACCTTTTCGAAAACCTTGCTGAATACCGGCAGCACAGATACTGGTCTATAATTGTTAGTGTCTTTACTGTCCCCAGATTTAAAAAGTGGTATAACTTTACTGTATTTCATTAAATCCGGGAAGACTCCTTGATCCACACACAAATTAAATATTAAAGCTAAGTACGGTGCTATAGTCTCGATTATGGATGTACAAACTTTGATAGATAATCCCCATAGATCTTCGGTCAATTTGATTTTAATTTGCCGAAAAGCTTTTATAACTATCATAGGGTTTATATGTTTAAATTGACATTCAACCGGGCAGCCTGGAACGTTCGCTCTTAATAAATTAATTGAGACATCGGGTGAGGAATTTAAAGCTTCTGTCGTTTTAGATGGTATATTAGTGAAGAAATGTACAAATTCTTGCGCTACTTCTAAGTTAGAGCTAATGGCACCACGTGAAGTCTCCAATTTGTACTCAGTGTTTCGTACTTTGTTCCTATTAGTTTCATTATTTATAACTTTCCAAACTGTTTTTATTTTATTTTCTGCTGATTTAATCTTGTTGCTAATATACAGAGCTTTAGCTATCTTGCAAGTATTTCTAAAAATTTTGGAATATGTAGCAACATACTTGTTGAAAGTTTCAGTATTAATGTAAGGCTTAAGGCCATACAGCTCGAACAGTCTTTCCCTACTTATCCTAATACCTCTAGTTGCCCAGTCACTAAAAATAAAATTAGGGCAAATATTTTTTGTTCTCTTTTCAAAAGTTTTGTTGAATTCAGTATGCACTACTGAAAAGAAATCCTCATACAATTTATTTGCATCGTCCATATTAGGGCCCAGAGCATTTAACTTATTATTTAGGGTACTATTGAATCTATTTAATTTGCCAGTTGTTATTGGTCTAATTTGTATTTGCACTTTTTGAATAGGTGTTCTAAATTTAAAAGTTACCGTTTGTCCACTATGATCAGATGGTAAATAATTTACGATGGCTTTATCTAAATAATCACAACCGCAGAAGACATTATCGATACAAGTAGCAGAAGTTGAAGTTACTCTAGTTGGTTCTGTAAAAACATTTGATAAATTGAACGATTTAAAAAGGCTTAATATTCTACTGCTATTTGAATTATTTTCCAGAATATTTATATTAAAATCACCACAAATAATTGCGGCTTTGTTACTGGATGCAAGTTTCGCTAGGACATCTTCCATTATTGACTCAAATAAAGAAAAGTTCTGATAATTAGGGGGTCTGTATACGCACACTACAACATGCTTATCCAGCTCAACACAGGACAGTTCGATGCAATGTTCAACTGATAAACCAACTATGTCATTACGTTGCTTAGATTTTAAACAATTTTTTATCAAGATTAGAGAACCTCCACGCAGCATAGATTTACGGTTAAAACAACTGCCCACATTATAGTTCTCATAATTAATTAGCATTTGGTAATCCTTTAACCAATGTTCAGTAAAACAAACAATGTCAAACTTTGTTTTTTCTAAAAACATTTCGATTTCTAATAATTTGGAAGAAATACCTTGAATATTTTGATGAAATAATTTCAAGGCATTCTGCTGATCTCCTTTTTGATAGTTATTAATTTTGGAGCAAGAAGACACCTTGTTGTTGTTAGGTATAAGAATATTCTTACTGGTGCCTTCTGTTGTCTTACAAACTAGTTTAAATGACTATCCGGAGTTAACCCCAAGATTTCAGTGTCATCACCAGGCAGTGAGCTCATAGTGAGTGAGGGAGATGGAACCTCCTTCGTACAATTTGTAAAAATATTTATAGCATTTGAGCTACATTTATTCAAGTTCACCACCTTATTATTAGTATTATTACTAACCACTGTGGTGTTAATAATACAAGACTGCGACATACTACTTATGTCTGAGTTTATAAAAAAAGCTAATAGCTGTGCTATTATGTGTCTAAAACTAACAGGCAGATACACAGTATCCCTAGTCGATTTTAAAGTTTCCACAAAACTGTTGGTGTCAAAAAATACAAACTTGTCACTATAATGACTAACTAAGAATTGCATATGCTTATTAAGCATATGAATATAATTGTTTTGTCTATTCGTCAATTTTTCAAAATATGGGAAAGCACACAATATTATTTTACTACAATTTAACTTTAACAATTCAGTTACACAGTCAGTGATTTCGTCTTTTTTAACCTTAGAACTATTACCTACAAATACAGTAATGTTGGTTTTAGGATTGTAAACATTTCCTGTTACTGATGCCATTATTCTTTTGTAGGTAGACCCTGGCATACAATAATTTTGAATAGAATAACACAGGTTGTTACTAATTAATTTACCTAAACCCCTTCCTATACTATCTGAGAACATAACTGAATGATAACAATCATGACTACTAAAAGATGGACAACTACCAATCTCAGGCTGTATCACTTGTGATAGATCTTGTACTACATCAGAAATATCTTGGTTGAGAATAAAACCTTGATTCAAACTCTCAGTCTGGGACGGGTCCTCCGTTGCCTCAGGCTGGACAGCAACAGGGTTTGAAACCTGACAAGTACACTGACACATAACTAACTCATTTGCAGCAAGAATATGTTCTTTAATTTGGTTCTGAGAACCCACATATTTAATGTAAAGGGAACTAAGTCTTCCCTCGAGTAACTGTATGTCAGACTGTAAGCGCTGTGTATCAATTTCATAGATTTTTTTGCTGTCTTCTAATTTAATTTGATAATTGTTTAATTTATTGAGTAATTCAACACGTTCTTTCCTCAGTGGAATATTTTTGGAAAAGTGTTTTTGTTGTTTTTTAATTTGATTACATTTTTTTATTATTCTATTCAGTTTTGCATATTTTTTAATTTTATTATGACTAACTTTATAACTATAATTCTGTTTCAGCAAGGAATCTTCAGTAAGGTCAATAGTTGTTAAGGAATGAGGGTTACAATTAGTATTTATTAATTCATTGTATAAGTGGCTAGTTTCTTTAACCCGAGTACATTCTTTTTCTTTCTCTAACCGGATAATATGACTATTGGCATGAATTAATTCATCTTCAAGGTCCCTAACTTTGCTTAAAGCCTCCTCATACAAATTACTACAGTTGTTGAAACCATCCGTGACCACCCTCAGTTGATCGCGTTCATCAACAACATTTTCATATTGCTGATGTAGGTCTACTAGCTCCCGTTTAAGGCTTGAGTTTTTGTTGATTATCTTCTGAACTTCCTCCTCACTTTCGTCATTCTCTTGTAACAATTGTTTACATTGGGCTTGAGATGCTTCAAGATTTTGGAGGGCCGTTCTCAATTTAAGTTCCATATCCTGAGCAGTAGCCTTACGGGTCATCACAGGCATGGTTTCAGGATTTGTTACTGGAATTAGAATAAAGAAACGGTGAGAACAAGTAGACAGACAAATAAAGTAAAGGTAGAAATGAAAGGGAAAATGGGAGAATTTAGCGTTATTAGTGGAGAAATGAGGTAGGCTACTGAATTGGCTTAAAGAGCTATTATCAAAGCTATATTATTAAATTGAATGTAAACTTTTGATGCTTTTATTGCCTTTTATGATTTTACTTTTCTGTAAGTGGGTAGCTTGTAAAGTTAATATGTATTTGATATTAAAGTATAGCGATCATACAAAAATAACGATCATGAACGTTTATATTATTGTATATTTTATTAAAGATCAGATTAAGATTAACAGAATCTTGGCTAAGTTACGTTTTCTACTATGTAAACAATGCGACAAAAACCGAATGCAGAGTGCTAAATCAGCGAACTATTTATGTTAAAACTTAACTAGGACGTGTAACATAGGTAAAGCGACGATTGTGTGCTATTATAAAGTAAAAAGTAAAGCAATACTCCCCGTTTAAATCCGTAGTTCGATAGTCAGCTGTTGATATTTTTAGGTTACCGGTGTGTAACCAAACACTGTGTTTACTTCATATATTTACAGGAAAACAATAATCCTGAGTATTTATGCAATTATATTACGTTTACACATATAATTACACCATAATATTACTTAATTATTAATTCAAGTAAGGTAAGTTCATTAAGTAAATCAAAGACGAAATACACCATATTTTCGAGAGCGCAAAGTGATGCAACTATTAACAAGTACTGGGACTGACACGAATGATTTAACACCACGAAAACTGTACTTAAAATACTTAGATAAACAGATTTAATGTTTCAATTATTTCAAGCTTTCTTACAATTAGATAAGTTAGTAACGAAAAAGGATTTTTTGTACACGGAGCCTTAAGAGCAAACCGTATCTAAAATATATCGTTATCTGAGCCCTGGTACTAATCATAAAAACAAAAATATCTCTTATTATGGGAAGGTGTTGAAATAATACATTCTGCATTTCGTAATCGTATAGCTTCCTATAGAATTGTTCAGGAGCATGACAGTGGATGGACGTTATTGAGCAGTTCTGATTTGGAAATAAATGTTAAGAATTATCAACCTTTGCGCGTTTAAAAAAGATTTTTAAGAAGTTTAAAGATTCTCGTCCTACCCTGATTTTCGAAACGTGTCAAATGTATATAAAGACATATTTCCATTAAATTTCTCAAATATTGCGTGGTTCGAAGTTAATAACCCTGAACTTTGTATTCACATTTTTGATTAAAAAAAAAAAAAAAACTGTTATAGGACCGCTTTACAAATATAAAGCCTCGAACAGAAAGGTGATTCATTTGCTTTATTTAGAAAGTGATGAAATGAAATGAGTTAAATAACAAAGTACCACAGTAAATAGTACTTTTTGGACGTTGTTTAATGTTTTTAAATACATGCAACGATCTTAGTTCGCAACTCAACGACCTCCAAAAGGTTCTTTCATAAAGTTTGAAATTATAATAGAAAGCAAATTGCACCATTTGATGTATACGCACATTTGAAACAATGCTAGAACAGTACGAATCTTGTGAACCTAATCAAACTAGAGCAACATGTGCCTTTAGCTTTGCTTATCATATTACGTGTACACTAGGCGTAAGCTATAATCGTTACGTTTCATACCGCGGTTCGGATTGTGTTTCAATATTTTGTGAAGTATATCTATAAAGATGCCCGAAAATTTACGATTTTGATAACGCGACTTCATAACGGTACCCTAATTGCATAATACAACACAATCACAATTTGTTTCATTTTGAAACAGATCGCTAATCCATTGCTCCATAAGTTTAAAAAATTCTCAACAACGTAAATAACGCAATTAATGTTGATGAACTGTTAAAATTAAAAAAATGAGACAAAATTGTTTTCTAAAATAAGTTACGCAATTAGGGTACCTACATACCTATTATCTGTGAGCACTTCTTGTTCGGCGATAGGGTTCGCGATTATTGTAATTTGAATGGTAAATATCGCAGCGCAGCTTGTTGTTATTGTAATATGCAATATAAGCTAACATAATTTTGTCAGTATTTTTTCATAACTTGTCTGGTTATTATTGAAAGTGATACATATAACAAAAGAAATCTACATTTATTTAACAAAGTTTATTTCGATTTCCACCGAGGCAAGCATGCAGATTCGGTTTGTAGATTATTTCTAAGTTTTTAGGAACAAGCTTAGAAAGTTGGTTAGTACAATGAAAAAACAAGAGTTTAAACAATTAAAATCCTATTTTCCTGAAAAAAAAATTACACCTACTTAACCGTAAAGGACATCCGTACGATTATAATTATGTCTCAATGGAAACATTACGAAGATACGTGTTTACCGTACGTGCTTACCGTCCATTTTTTAAAATATCTAACTATTGAGTCAATTGATGATGAAGACTATGAACACGCTCAGTCCGTTTGATCAGTATTTTATATTCGTAATATGTTACGGCTAAAACCCGAAGTGCGGCTACACCTAGATTTAGCCGGCTAAAACTAGGTGCGGTCGGTAGCAGTTAGTTAAACTTGCCTAAATGGACCCTGGCACTCGCCGGCCGCTGCCGCGGCACCGCTCGCTTCGCTCGCTCGGCTCGTGCGGTGTGTTATGTGGTCACAGTTCTAACCTAACCTACTCTTCAACCATTTTCATTTGCTACAACTAAATTTAAAACTAGGTGTAGCCGCACTTCGGGTTTTAGCCGTGACATATACAGATTTACATCACAAAACAGGCGTTCTGTTGTTAACAGATGTATTTGGAAATTTTAGAAAAACTTGTAAACGTTATTACAATCTCGATCCGCGTTCAATCTTACAGCACCAAGCCTATATTTTGATGTAGTGCTTTAAAACAGGAATTCAATTAGAATTGATTAGTGATTAACGTACGGTAGAACGTCCTCAGGCTAGGTGGAGCGACGATCTTTGTAAGGTGGCTGGTAGCAGCTGGATGAGAGTTGTCGAGAATCGAGCTGAATGGCGTGCAATTGGTGAGGCCTATATCCAGCAGGGGACTGCTATAAGTGCTGCTTAGGCTGATGATGATGAGAACGATGATGCGAACAAAACTAAATGTGTTAGGTTCTCATTACTGGCAAAAAACTAGATGCAATAACGGAAACTATACTCTTAGGAATTACTTAGATTCAAAATTACAATGGGCGTCCACATTAGAACTCTTTCAGGTAGATTAAGTTCAGCTGCATATGCAGTAAGAAAAGTAAGGCAGTTGACTGATATAACCACAGCCAGGTTAGTATACTTTGCTTATTTTCACAGTATTATGTATTATGGCGTCCTGCTGTAGGGATCGGCAGCTGACGTAGATTCAATTTTCATTTACAAAGAGGGCAATCCGCGCGATCTATAAAATGGGTCCTCGCGAGTCCCTTAGAGACAGATTTAAAGAAATTGATATACTGACTTTGCCTTCTCTTTATATCTTGGAAAGTATTATGTATGCTCGCATAAACTTTAGGACTTTCAAAATAAGAAGCGATTTCTATAATATAATAAATACACGTAGTAGACATGAAGTTGTGATACCTGTAGATTAACAAAAACAAGTAAGTAATTTCTTATAAACAGTATCCGCTTGCACATGTAGCTTCCCTGGTACCTCATTAATGACATAATTATCTAAGAGTCTATTAACTGTTCCCAAATTCCTATGTTTATTTTAATATTTTTATTTTTACATTCGTCCTTGTCATATTTATCCTATTATTTAACATTATATAAATAACTACGATTTAATTTCAACTCTTTATTAGTGACTTTTGCGGACATGATAATTTTTCAGATTTATTACAGTTGTAATAGCAATCATGTAATTGTGTTTTATTCAATTAGGTTTTCACTTGTATTAATTTATTAATATTTTGTATACCTAGATTCTTTTCTATTTTGTGAATATGAGAACGCTGTAGGCTTAGTGGATTGTAAACCTATTAACCATTTTCTATTTTGTTAAGTACCTGGTACTTATTGAAAGACCTACCCTGTCATCCCATACCTGGTAACACTGTTATTTGAAAGTATTGTAAAGCCAATTATTTTAAAAAGAGTAACCGTGCAGTTTCTTGGCGGCTCTTTTCTATAGGAAACGACCAATTAGAATCGTCAGGGTCAGGATGACTGGGCCAAGAGCGATTTTTAAAGTTTGAGCAATACCAAGTTTTAGTACCTATTTGGTACTATTTGGTACCAGACATCAAATAATTGGTACCTCGCTAAAGAGGGAAAACTATTACGAGGAAAGTGGCCAGCCATTCTGACTTCAGAATGGCTGGACCAAGTCGACTTCACCTAGTTGTAGGTGATATAACTAGTTCATCTTTTCGTTAAAATTTAGTACCTCATTGGTACCTCAACATATGTTTTTCTTAAATTTTTTCGATAAGCCAAAAATAAGTTACACCTACAAGAAGTTTTGCATGTAATCTGGAGCACGTTGATTTCACCTAGTTGTAGGCGTTATAATTAGTTCATCTTTTCATTAAAATTTAGTACCTCATTGGAACCTCCACATATGTTTTTCTTAGATTTTCTCGATAAGCCAAAAATAAGTTACACCTACAAGAAGTTTTGCAAATATGTTTATTTTTGTACTAAGAAAATTACCGAAAATAAATCATAACACATAAATATTACGTATAACATATTTATTCATTGATTGACACATTCATATTTTTTTGCATATAAATAACAGTGTGCATACATTTTGTTTTTACTAATTGTGATTCTACTTGACATGTCGTCGTAACATTGCCATTTGGACCCTTTGCGGCAATGTGATTTGTAATGTCCCACGCCTTTCGGAGTCGGAGGTGGTACAAATTCTATAACAGACAAAAGGTGGTACTCTATTCCTTTTAATGTTATATTTTTAGGTTAATCATTAATGCAAATTTCGACGTCAGACATGGGCTCAAAAGTAGCAATATCTTTCAAATTATAATCTAAGCACCTTATGCCTTGACAACCAGAAATTCTAAAACTCGACATATTTCTGTCACTGTTTAGCATTGAATTTGCAGACTCACTTAAGCACATTTGTACAGGATTCTTTTATCTCTGTACTGTATATTTTTTCTAACAATATTTTTTCAAATGTATATGCAACATTGCATTCACAGTTCACGTAAACTTTATCACTATCTTTCGACATTTGACGAAGTAGGGACTGATATTTCCGAATCAAAAGTTCTTTTCATTATATTTGACCATAGAGGGAGCTGTCCCACAAGCTGTTCTCTTCACATCACAATTAGTAAAAACAAAATGTATACACACTGTTACTTATATGTAAAAAAATATTAATGTGTCAATCAATGAATAAATATATACGTAATATTTATGTGTTATGATTTATTTTCGGTAATTTTCTTAGTACAAAAATAAACATTATTATATATGCAAAACTTCTTGTAGGTGTAACTTAATTTTGGCTTATCGAAAAAATTTAAGAAAAACATATGTTGAGGTACCAATGAGGTACTAAATTTTAACGAAAAGATGAACTAGTTATAGCACCTACAACTAGGTGAAGTCGACTTGGTCCAGCCATTCTGAAGTCAGAATGGCTGGCCACTTTCCTCGTAATAGTTTTCCCTCTTTAACGAGGTACCAATTATTTGATGTCTGGTACCAAATAGTACCAAATAGGTACTAAAACTTGGTATTGCTCAAACTTCAAAAATCGCTCTTGGTCCAGTCATCCTGACCCTGACATTAGAATCGAGCACCTAGCTTTTGACGTTTCATAAGTAGGTACCCACATAGGTTTATGTGAAATAAAATATTTTGAATTTTAACCTTTTTTATGAATTTTGATCCAAAAATATATTCGAGGAGATGCTTGTGTGTGTGTTTCACAAGACATGTCAAAGCCAATCATAAATATTTAGATACTTACGATCCATCATGTTCAAATTCATTTATTTAGACTGTAACAATTTATACGGACTGCACTACTGAACTTCGAAGTTTAAAATATCGATGTACTGTATACATAAAGACAGAATGTACGCAATGCCGAATTACTTTATGGGGAATGTTCATAATCGCGATGTACAGATGCCAGCACATCAAGCTACTACAATCTGTCAAATTTATTTAATAGATTTTCAACTTTATCGCTGAAGTATAAGGATTCAAAGTTGATTGGGAAAATTTGATAGTTTCGGGTAGCTTGATGTGCTAGCGTCTGTACGTAACTTAGAAAGTTTACTAAAACGAATTACTTAATTGAGAATGTTCATCAGCGCTATGACGAATTACTTAATTCTGAATGTGTCTGCGGGCAATATGCCAGACTGCATGGTCTGGCATGGTCCTAGTCTTTGGGGACCAAGGGTAAGTACCCAGAAGCTGTACCGTCAGTGAAGTTAAGCGGTATGTCTCTTGTGAGGGTGGACCAATTTAAATATCTGGGTCACTTATTGACCACTACTCAAAGATGATGAGGATATTGACAGGGAGCGGAGGGCGCTGTGTGTGTGAGAGCTAACATGATTGCTCGCAGATTCAGGCGTGTCTTAAAGGAGGTCAGGCGCACTATATTTAGTGCTTACTGCACGTCTTTTAACTCTTGCAGTCTGTGGGCTCATTATACTCAGAAATCATACGGCGCCCTTTGCGTTCAATACAATAACGTATTCAGGGTGCTGATGGGTTGCCTCGATGTTTGCTGAAGCATGCGTTGACTGCTTCTACACTATGATGCGAAAGCGGTGCGCATCTTTGGTTAGTAGGGTGCGGGGCAGCACCAACAGTATCCTATCTATGATAGCAAGCAGGCTAGATTGTGCGTTTGTGAGCCACTGCTGCAAGGTATCGGCTGGGCCTATCACCTTTCTGCAGTGATGTCACAAATTGTTACTGAGTTTTAATTGTTTCTGTCTTAATGTTTTGTTACAAATTGTTTCTGTGTTAATGTTTTACTAACGTATTTTGTAAGTTACTAACACAATGAGTCTTGTTACTTCATTTATTGAATAAAAATTAAATTAAATTAACCATTGAAATTCTGGGCGAGTATTTCGGTTTTGTGTGTATGGTTAAGTATAAGGATCCTTACATCTTATATTTATACATACTCGTTCAGAATGTCGATGGTAAACATTTGGAATTTGGTTATTCGTCATAGCGCTGATGAACTTTACCCCACAGACGATTGATGTGTATTTATTTAACAGACCAATTATTACCCTTTTTATCAGGAATAAAACACGAATATTGAGATATAAGTAATTATTATTTGCAACAAAAATCTTTAAAGACATTAAAGATTTTTCCTATTATAACGTAATTACTAATTGGCTTTTCCCACGGCTTCGCCAGCGTGGATGTATGGAAATATCCCACGCGAACGTACTACCCATACCGGGATTACACAAAGGATGAAAGTCCAGGGAAATTAAACAATTTGTCACGATATCATGCACAATATTTATTAACTACAAAATCACTTCAACTGTTCGACAATTTCATAGAGATGCACATCACAAAAACTACAATAGTAGCCTTCTCGGAAAGTGTCCCGATAACACGATACATTATCACTATAGTTAAATGTCTTATAGGTACACAAAAACGTCCTACAGCAACTCGCACATAGATGGTAAATAGACCCGTGACTGGAGTAAAACCGCACCCGAATCTTCACCCAATATGATGACGTGTGCCGTATGCGGTTGTAAAAATCGGTGACCAGCATTATGTTCCTATCGATCTCATGTTGATCGTCACCGACATCGTACATATTATGATCGGGTATCTGTAACGGTGACAACTCCGTCGTTGGCGAGTATGTAGGGTTTGGAGACGAATACGGTGCAGCAAGGGTGTAGGACGGTGGCGGAGAATAAGGCGGAGAGGCAGCAACAAATCCCATATTTTCGAGCGCCACAGCAACCGATGGCGGACTGACTACTGTATCAACCGATACAGAGGAGACATCTTCTTCATATACAATGTTTTTGATGAATGAACACATGACGATTTTTTTAAGTTATAGGTAATAATATATTTTGTAATTAAAACTGCAACAAAGTTACTGCTCGGTGATCGAAACAAGTACACGAACTACTTTTTACTGAAAGTGGTGGACTTTATAAGATAGCGACATTGAACTTATTTACAAGAATAGATATTGGAGCGAATGTAATTTTTTAATCAACATTGAACCTTAACTATATGTCCTCACAGGTGTATGACTAATTTATTTTACTTACGTCTAATTAAACAGGAGTGATTAAAAAGCAATTTTATCAAATTACAATTTTAACATGACAAATGAAATACAAAACCAGCTTTTACCTTAGCCGACAAAGGTGAAGCCGATACTACTACTACTGCAGACTTATAAATCTTATAATTATTAAAATAAGTATTATGATAAAGTATATGTTTGTTAATAAACCTTGATATAAACACTGCATGAAAACATGTGAAATTAAAAAAGCTTTTTTATTTTTTCAAAAGTGTAAGTCAAGATGAGCCGAAAGTAAAATATCCTGAATTTTTTTATTGTGCAGAACAATCCGCGTAAACGAAGCCGTAGTAAGATAGTTCATACACATGTTGCAGTCAAACTTTAAATTGCTATAAAATCATCCAACGACTAGAGCTAACTTTTTATAATCATTTCATGCAAATATTCAGTACTGATATTAAGAATCATATTTCAAACAATCTTAGATTGATAGAACTAACATCATCACGGAAGACGAGAGAGAAATAAGAAATCCTGTAAAAGACCAATTTTAATCAATGACTGCAACATGCATGGCGATCGTCTTACAATATAATTGATGAATATGGAAATTACTCATACATACACCTCATGTAACAACGTTAAAGTTAAAATACAGCAAATTTTACATAATACAATTTTGCAGTCTTTGAGATTTTAAAGACTCACTTACACCTGTACTGTACAATCGTTTCCGACACCGCGCCGCCGTGTCGTCAGACGGTTCACGAATGTGTACGACACAGCGGTTATTCGTTGAACGGCGCATGCTCCGTTTTGACGGTGATTATACGGGCGGACTAAACGGAACGATGGCAAGTGTGTAAGCATGCGAAACCAACAGAATGCTTGGACCGCAGAGCGTGAGAGGACTACTCAATACATTACTTGACGTTAACGTGTAAGGTTGTGTTGTCTGTTTAATTAATTAAATTAAAATTTGGATTTCCTTGGTGCCCAATCTAAGGTCATAGAAATAGAATGTGAGTGTGCCAGTAGGTGCAAGCTATTTCTTGCTCTATGAAGAGATGTGACATAATCTGTCCCAAATTTTAGTTTATTGTTTACGGTATCCTAAAGTTCAGATGTCTTTGGGGCCCAATCTGGGGCCATAGAAATAGAATGTGCGTGTGTCTGTAGGTGCAGGCTATTTCTTGCTCTATGAAGGATATGAGACACTCTGTCCTGAATTTTAGGCTAGCGGTTTAAACAGCGACCGCCTTGTTTGTTAACGTGTAAGGTAGTGTATGAATAAATTAAATTAAAATTTGGATGTCCTTGGTGTCCAATCTGGGACCATAGAAATAGAATGAGCGTGTGTCATTAAGTGCATGTTATTTCTTGCTCTATGAAGAGATATTAGACTAACTGTCCCAAATTTTAGTTTAATATTTACGGTATTCTAAAGTTCAGATATCCTTGGAATCCAACCTGGGATCATAGAAAAAGAATTTGCGTGTGCCTGTAGGTGCATACTATTTCTTGTTTTATGAAGAGACATGAGACCAACTGTCCTGAATTTTAGTTTACTGTTAACGATATCTTAACGTTCAGATGTCCTCGAGCCAATCTGGTCACAAAAAACGGAGTGATGTGCATATGCGCTATCTCAAATTTGTGGAGAGATATGAGACAAACTGTCCTGAATTTTAGGATAGCGGGGTGCATGAAAGGAGCCTCCTCGTGGCGCACCCTGGAAGCAGCTAGACACGGTCACACAGTGTCTAGGCTGACTGATGCCTTCAACTTAGTAATTTGATGTAATAAGGTTATAAGGTAACAAGGTAGGTATCAAGGTAAAATAAGGTAACAAGGTATCAAGGTAAAATAAGGTAACAAGGTATCAAGGTAAAATAAGATAACAAGGTTATACTGAGTTTTAGATCTAAATAGTGGAATAGGCCCCGAACCAGTATTTTAACTACGCTATTCTCCACCTTACTGCACTTGTAGGAATTCACACTCTATTTGGTGGAATAGGCCCCGAACCAGTATTTTCATTTAGGTTATTGGGCATCTACTCCACCGATAGTGACGAGGCGAACGGAGTGAGCCGTTGGAACGAAAGGTGGGGTAGAATGCCCAATAACCTCCTACTTACAGGTGTAATTAAATCAAAGCACACCGTTTACAAAACGGCGTATTTTGATCAATTTGTTTATATTTCATGAGATACTTTTAGAACAAATCATACATTTGTTTTTATATTGTTAGAGTATACCTTGAAGTAAGCCGCCATGGCCTGGTCGTGCTCGTTGTCGGCCGCGAAGCTGTGCCCATACGCGAGCCACACGCAGCCCGCGCTTGGCTCCAAGCTCTTAGCCTTACTTAAGTAACGACGAGCCAACTCGCTTTTACCTGGATATAGGGTATTTGACTACTATTAAAAATACACATACTTAAAATGTCGCCTGCGAGCCTGAGAAATTTCAGATGGAAATCAATTCAAAATATTTTATTGCACATAAACCTACATGAGCACATAATTATGAAACGTCAGAAACTAGGTGCACGGTTCTAATCGTATCCTATGGAGAAGAGCCGGCAAGAAACTCCCGGTTACTCTTTTAAAAATATTTTTAAATAACAGTGTTAATAGGTATGGGAGGACAGTGTAGGCTGAAAACCCAATAACACTTTACCCGACCTGGGAATTGAACCCGGGATTTCATGCTCAGCAGTAGTACTTGCGACCACTGGACCAACGAGCAAATATAATATGATAAAAACAAAAACTCACCAATAAGATAGTAATAACACCCCACGGCGTACCAAGAGGTCCACGCATTAGGGTAGGCGTCCACCAAGGAGTGCGCGAAGGCGAACAGTTCCGAGCTCCTCTTCAGCTCCACCAGGCAGGCGGCGCGCACGTCCACGCAGCACCAGGGGTCCACGCCGTCCAGCGCGCGCAGCGCCTCGCGCCAGCGGCACGACGCCGCCAGGCGCCGCGCGCGGCTCTGGCCGGCCTCCATCATGCGGGCGCCTACGAGCTCGGCTTCTGCTGTTATCTGTGGTAGTCTCACTTATATTTGAGAGGGTGAAAATACATCAAAGGGAATTTTTAGGCGCACTTGCACCACAAATCGTTAAGGTTACACTAGTCAGTCGTCAGTCACTAACGTCGTATGGAGTTTACTCCACTGTTTGACAGTGTAAATTCAAAATTATATCTACTTGTCTCGTCATTGTCAAGCCCTGTACGGAAACAGAAATTAAAAAATATTTATTGGTTTCAAAGTTATGAACATTGCAACTTCCATATTTCAACGCTAATTTTAACGTATCTTTGGGCGTAAATAAATAAGTCCCGGAGTATGAAAATGGCAAAATTGTTTGAACTTTATTTTTAATAAATACATCCAGTAGTTTTTAATATTTCATAATATCTATACGTCCAAAGGTCTGTTGAGAATTAAATTTTACACGCTCGTTTTTGTTAAAAATCATGGTCTATTTCACTTTCTCATACGAGGTTAAGTGAAATAGCATGCGTATTAGCCACGCCCATCAACAAATTCGAGCCGTTGACTAGCGTAACCTTTTTTTTGGTTGGGAAATTATCAAATAACTTCTCCCGCTCTGAGCGGAGCGGGAGGGCGTGTCAAAACCCACCCGTGTTCCTTCAGTTGCCATATTGCCTGGGCCACGATCTCCCTTTCGGATTTCTTCGCAACCCCAGCAGGCATCAGCCCTAGCGAACCCCGTCAGTTCTGCTGACATCTCTTTGAGGCGCGCGTGGAACACAACGCGCCGTCGACCCGGGCCTGGTCCTTATCGGTCGGCAAGCTACCCATTGCTCACCGATCGCAAGCCTGCGCCTACTGTGGCCGGAAATCGGCCTGCGATTCCCGACGCCCTGGGCGTCTCCTCCTACGGCGGTTAGGGGCGTGAGGGCGCGAAATTTGCCTCTACCTTACGCGTTCCGCCTCCTCCTTCGCGAGCATTACTGCTTCGCAGAAGGAGGTGACGGCCTCCCATGCCCTCTCGCTCCGTACCATGACCTGGACCAGGGCCGGACGCGAGAGATCACCGCCGCCGATCGCCTCCACGGGACACGGCGATGCTCCGCCCAAGATGGGCAGACCTCCACCGTATGCTCCACCGTGTCGTCCGGGCGATCTACACAATGGTGACACCCGGGCGTTTCCTACCGCCTTATCCTGAACAGGAACCTCCCGAAACCATAGTATAGAGAGAGGTAGTAGGCTATCTTCATAGAAACGCACCGCGCGCGGCTTGTATGTGTGCGCGGCTTGTATCTATGCGTCGCCGCACCCAAACTTAACAAAATCTCGGCTGTTTTGGAGTGCGCCAGTCGCGGCTCACGCCGCACAAGGTTTGCGCGTCGCGGCTTTTCGGCACTGCTAAATGTATGTAAAATGAGTGATAATCGCAGGAGAAATTATTGCTGTGCGTTTGGGTGTCTAAATAATTAATCGATTCCAGAGTTATCTCTGTTCAGATTACCTACTGAACAGAAAAGGTAACCAAGTCACTTATTCTAGCATATAATTTTTACTTGATGATGAGATACCTACTTATTTTTTGTTGTATTAGTTATCTATCAGACAGACGAAGTAGGCAGGCCTACTTTCCCACTAAAATGTATTAGGTACCTACTTTTGATCTGTCAATTGATATGCCGCTAATGCTTTGTTTACATTTAGTCATGCCGATTTCTCAGTATTGTAGGTGTACGGTGAAACCATACACTATATAGATATCCTATACGGCTTGAATGCTTAGTTGTCAATAGTGTATGGTTTCACCGTACATGCTCCCGGGCCAAAAAGTTACACATCTTCTAATCTAAAGCGACATGTTTTAGACATAGGTGACGTAGATACGTCTCGTTTAGGGTTAGTGCCCTCACTAATTATATTCACTTCACTGGGCTGACGGTCAGCCGTACTCTGCTTTCGCGAGAACACAACACTATTTGCCACACTTTGTGATAGAAGTTCCACGGAAGAAACTGCACGGCACCTTCTCCATAGGAAGTATGGCGCCAATAAGACGGCTACGCCCAGCAAGCCGTAGCAAATTATATATTGATGAATGTCATGTGTAGACAGAGAGTACACTGGTAAGTTAGTATTGGCAGATTTCAGTTGTTCTATTCGCCCAGATCCACTAATGTGCTGTTCAGTGGATCTTTGTATGCGATGTAGTGAGATAATGATATATTAACCATATGGTTTAATTCTGCTATCTGAGGGGTCGGAATTTCAGAGTTTGATTTAATTGTGTTGGCTGATAGGGCATGAGAATATAAAGTAAAATCTTTACTTTTTATTACGCATTTCGGACCTAACCGACTCCAGTCACCTGTTTAAAGGAAACTTGATCTTGACATATAATCCTCACTGAGTAGGTATTGCAGCAAAAATACATATACCTCGACGGATCATTTAGTTCGAGCCAGTGTTGGCATTAATCAATTAATTTTTAATCAATTAATTAATTTGATTAATTTTAATCAGATTACATTAATCATGATTAGAATAATCATGATTAAAAAAGTAATCTTAATCATGATTATTGACGTTAATCATTAATCACTAATCATTAATTGATTAACTTGATTAAAAACTAATACATCCATAAATTTTATTAATTCTATTTAGAAGAAATTATAGAAAATTATGACACACATTTCTTAAAATATTTTTATTAATTATTCAAAGAACAAACAAATAATTTTTAACGTTCAAATACACTGAATTCTAATTTTAAAGAATATTTTCAATTAACTAAATAACCTCCGATCTTTACATTTCTGAGTTCTTGATGTTCAAGTTACATTTCATAACTACTTTTTTTTTCAAATAAGGCGTCAGATAATTTGTGTGACCTAGGTTTATTTAGCATAGTTGCAAAAGAAAACATTCTTTCTACCGAGTCAGAGGATGGCATTGGTGTATTGTTTTTAAACGCTTTGCCTATAACAGGATAACTTTGTAGCTCTCGTTCTTGGCTACACTTGGCAAAAAAAAAAAATGAAATGATCATATCCGCTCTCTTTTTAGCATCAACTGATACCGCTTCGAAAAAATTATCGCCAACCGAGACCATGTAGTCACGCTCTCTCTATAGTAGTTTATAGACAGTGCAATCCACGAAGACGCGCCCCACTCCGCGATTACTGTACTGTAAGCTGAACTCTAGTATGGCGCGGAGCGGAGTGGGGCGCGTCGTCGTGGATTGCACTATCTATAGTGCTATAAAAGGCGAGAGAGAGAGAGAGAAGCTAAGCTAACGCGAAGTACCTCAGCCCCACCCCCTCCCCGGTGTTTACGCAGTAAATAGGCCATAAAAGTGTAGTCTGTGAAATTAGAATAAAAAATGTTTACATTTTGAATGGTGCCGATTCTCTTGTACACCGAACTACTAAACTATCACTAAAATTCCTTACTTTTGACTATGAGAATCTCAAAGCTATTCTGCAAAATTAATTCTCTAAATTTAAAAATAATTTTGACACATCTAAATCGAATTTGACAATCGCAACTCCACACGTGGTACCTAAACCACGTGAAACTTTTTAGAGCCGGAGGCGCGCAGGGGGGTCAGCCTCAACGTGTTTTATATGAAATTTTTCACTTTTTGTATGGAAAGAAGGAAAAAATATTACCTACATGTAGAGTATTAGGGTTTTAAGGGTTTTATATAGGGTGTCGAAATTTTCATTATTTTTGCGATTGGACACATCGTTTTCGAGATACAAACAAAAGAAAAAAAAAATATTCAGTACTGTTTTTGCATCTGAAGTCGAGGTGTTGGTGTGAATTTAAAGTTCATGACAACCAATTTTATTCCACACGTTTTTAGTCGCAATTAAAAATAGTTAGATTTAGTTAGAAAATCTAAATTTTAGGTTAAAAACGTCAAATTCAGAATAGTAAAATTTCCATTTTCACTAAACTAATATCTCAGTACCATCTTAGTGCTGTCAAACTAAAATATAGTTAAGTTGTGTCATTTTAGTCTATTTCATAATGGGAAATCGTCGTTTGACAGGATTAAACTAAATATTGGTGATTTTTAGTCTAGTTTAGAGGCATTTGTGACAAGAGAATCGACACCATTATACAGAATTCCATTTTGGTTTATTTACTACTGCTTTTGAAGTAGCATATTTATGTATTGTATAAGCGTTGGTGTTGCTCTTCCAATAAATTAAATAAATAAATAAGTAGTTAATCAAATAATCAAAGTCACGATTAAAGATTATGATTAATAATCTTAATCATTTTAAATTTGATTATGATTAAATTAATCTTAATCAAATTTTTGATTATGATTTTTAATCATTAATTTTTAATCATTAATCAGATTAACTTTGGGCCAACACTGGTTCGAGCCAGGTGTCTTGGCAAGGGGATTTAATTACAACGCATTGCTTTAATTTGTTATCCCGTTTGCAGAATTTTTCATCGATGCTTAAGTGATTAATTGGTTTGTTAGCTTGGCATAAATATGACTGATCATTATGCAGGCATGATTGGAGTTCCATAAATGACATTGTGAAGAAAGCATCTTTTTTCAAACTAATAGCCACGAACTCCGCAGCTGGTAGTACGCTAATCATATCATTTTGAACCTGCTGAGGAACTGGTATGATTTTATAAATCTTGTAGCTGTCTCTACTGGTCAATGGAAAAGTAATCTCAAATATAAAGTATTCTTCCGTCATTCTCGCTTTTACCTTCAGCATACTGTAAACATGTTTTAAGTCAGATTGTAGGTTGTCCACGGGCAAGGTTGTATCCTTTGTTAGTTGTCCAGAAATGAACTGTAACTCACGCTGTAACTGATCTGGAGTTAACAGGTGAGGGTTGAATTTCCCGTGGTAAATATCCGTGATGATATCTAACAGAGTATCCTGGATCCTTTTGAGGTTTTGAAGCAAGTTGATAGTTGTGACTGCCGACAGAGCAAAGTCTTGCGTTTTAGCTAAACCTTCAACCTCTTGCTTAATAGCAAAGGCAGCATTATCCAATTGATTCAAATGTTTGTTTATTGTTTTATGCTGTAATTGGATAGTGTGCTCGGTTCTTTTTAAAACGTTGTATTCAGCCTCAATTATAGAGGTCTGATTTCTTAACAAGTTATTAAGATGCCCCTGGTTTTGTTTTACAAGCTGTATATCTTTTTTGTACTGTTCGGCGAATCGTTCGTCTAATACTCCGAACAAGCTATTAGCCACGTAACCGATACCGTTAACGAGTCCGCGACGCTGTCTGGTGCGCACATCAAAGTGCTGATTTTTCATAAGTTGATTATAGTGCTGTATTTCTTTGAAGTCGTGATTTAATTGAAGCGTTATCATATTACAGTGACTCTTATCGTTTAGGGATGCACAGAGCCTTTGTAAATAGTCCAAGAATTTCGTGGCGGCAGTATTTCCTTCCCAATAAGGGATCATATCATAATAAACAATTAGATTCCATTTGTCTCGAATAACTTGCATGTTGTCTACTGACTCGAAATACAGCGAATTGTTGCTTGGCAATGCTGATATGTTAAAAGCTGCTTGTTACGATGTTATCAATGAAATAACAAAGATTAACGACATTCCTAACGCTAAAAAGTTAGATTTGGATTTGCTGCTTCTAATCCGCGCGTCCGGCTCTTTCGAGGTGACGTTATTTGCTTGACTAACATTTTTGTCTTCCGTGTTACTTGAAGCAGGCGGTATCGGCAAGATTGACAGTTTCACAACCGGCCGTTTTATTATTCCGCTTTTTGTTTTTAGGGTTACTACCCTAACTAGTTCATCTTGACCGGGATGAGTTTCTATTACTCTGCCCATCATCCATTTTCCAGGTGGCAGATTGTCGTCCTGGATGGTCACTAAATCATTGATGGTAATATTCCGCTCAATGCTTCGCCATTTGCTTCAATAGCTGAGTTAGATACTCCGCTCTCCATTTCTTCCATATGTCGTTTACTATTTTAGCTGATAAATACCATCTAGTTCGAGCATCTGTTTCAGTTTCAATTATGGCAGTTCCGCTCCTTCCGGTCATTGAAGTGAGCCGGAGTCAGAACATTTAAGTCTTCGATATCTTCGGATAAGGCACATAAAGGCCTAGAGTTCAAACAAGCCTCCACCTGTGCTAAAATAGTACTGAACTCTTCGAAGGTTAACTTTTGTTCTCCTATTACTCGCTTGAGGTGATGCTTTAAGCTTCTAATGGCTCGCTCCCATAGACCCCCGCCACTAGGCCAAGATGGGGCATTGAAGTGCCATTCTATATTTAAATCTGATAGCTCCGCGAAAAAGTTACGATCACACTCGTTTTCGAAATCGTGATAGCTTTCCTGTAGCATTCTATTAGCGCCCACAAAATTCGTCCCGTTATCACTGTAAAGATGGCGAGGCGCTCCTCTTCTGGCTGCCATTCGTCGTAATGTTGCTAAGAACCCAGAACTACTTAAGTCGGATACAAGCTCTAAATGGACAGCTTTGGTCGCTAGACAAATAAACAGTGCAATATATCCTTTAGTGGTCTTAATTCCACGTCCCTTGTTACTTTTAACATCTACATAACCTGTGTAATCCACTCTAGTGTGATAGAATGGTGGGGCGGGGTTGCTTCTGGCTGCGGGTAACTCTCCCATCAATTGATGCTGTATTTTGGGCTCATGTTTTCTACAGGTAACACAGTTTCTCACTTCTTTCCTTACAGCTTTATTTCCAGCGATAATCCAGTATCTCTGTCTAAGGTTAAATAAAGTTAATCGCGGTCCACCATGAAAGGTGAGCTGATGAGCTTGTTGAATTACTAGAGTAGTAAGCCGACTGTTATGAGGTAATATCGCAGGATGCTTCATTTCCATACTCATATTTGCTTTGCTCAACCGGCCTTTAACTCGTAGAATTCCTTCGTGATCAATAAAAGGATTAAGCTTTAATAGATTACTTCTGCTACTTAATTTGTTGTGTTTCCGTAATGACATTATTTCCGCTGCAAATTCTGTCCGTTGTAAGTATTTTATAATGAGCAATTTTGATTTTCTCAATTCATACAAGGTAAGAAATTCGGGTACGCTACTATGCTTGCTTGACATGGCTGCATTCTTGCTAAATTGTATTGTTTTGATTGCTCGTAAAAGCCATGCTACTATTTTAGTAACTTTATTGAGTGAGCTGTACTTAAGTAACAGTTGTAATATGATGTGGTCCTTGCTATCATTTTGGACAGCATTTACTTTGCTTGCTGCTGATTTTCCTTTGATTTCTTGATCAGTGCTAAAAATGCTTTGCTTGGCTTCAAATTTTTCGTCAAACGATTTCAAGACCTGCGGTCCTTCCCACCAAAGCGTTTGATTAATTAATTGTGAGGCTGAGATGCCTCTACTGGCTGCATCTGCTGGATTGTCCTCAGACTTAACATATCGCCAGCAGCTTGGTTTCATTATTGTTGTTATAATTTTAGTCCTATTCGCAACAAAGGGTTTCCATCGTCTTGATTCTCCTTGCAGCCACCCTAGAACCACCATGGAATCCGTCCATCCATTAATCCTAATATTTAACTCACTATAACAACTAATAACTTTGTCCATTAACTTCGCTAGTAAATAGGCACCGCTTAATTCTTATCTCGGCAAAGATATCCGGCTCGAATTCTGCATATATCGTAAAGTATTCTGCATAAGATATAGTAAAGTACCTAAGTACTTATAGATACAAAATCGTAATTTCAAATATTTGACGAATTGTGAATCAGAACAAGTAAGAGAGTAAAAATCGAATAAAAATACATGCTGTAGATGTCAAAAAACACTTTCAACTAAAATTGGTTTGAAGGAGATATAGTTAGCAGTTTTTGAGATATAGCACTTTTTCAAAAACCGCAAATATAATTTTGTCATTCATACAAACACTATGGATATCATCGTTTAGGTAAAACCGACCTCACAAACCCTGAACCCAGGCAACACATAAGTAAAAAATAGAACTTCCCGGCCCTTGCTAATTTCTAGGCACTGAATTAAAATTTAGCAAAAGTGACAATCCTGAGACAGGCAAGTATGGTAGGCAATTATATCGCGGATTGGGTCGGAGATAGCCTACTAGAACTCTTTATACTATGCCAAAACAGTCGTGTCCGGTGAGGACTTGCGTCAGGCGGAAAGTGAGGACGCCGTGGCGCCTCTCTAGCCACTCCTTAAAGAGAGGTCTCTCCATGACGCCATGAGATCCCGCCGGAGCTCTGTCCGCTGTGCCGTGATTTCTCGCGACAGCGGAGTTAAGCCCCGGCGTTTCGCCTCCTCGCACCACTCCTAGATGTGCGCGAGGACCTTTGCCTCCAGATCCCATGGCGGTAATCCGGCAAGGAGGCTCGCCGCCTCGCAGGAGACCGTGCTGTATCCTCGGGCCAGCCGGATGGCCATGACCCTCTGGGACGCGTTCAGCCGGCGGGCCGCAGCCTCAATGAACGCGCCCATTCCGGTGCCCCGTAAAGGGCCATGGACCGCATGATCCCCGCGTAGAGCAGGCGTTTGAACCCCCTAGACTAGGGCAACCTTACATTCATTTAACGCTAAATGTATTTAAAAATATCGTTCCTTTTATGTCAATCGTTTGAAGTTGGCAGAGACGGAATGATGTTTTAAATACGTTTAGTTTTTTAAGTATCTTGTGGATTTACCGATTTAATAGTGGCCGGAATGTATTGCCCACATAATGCACATTATATTTTCATATTATGTTTGTGATGTGTAGATGTTCCTTGTTATAGGAATAATTGTTCAGGCGGCGTTATTTCGCGTAGGAATCCTGTATTGAAGTGAAAACTTCTTTAGGCGCATTGGGCATTTTTGAGATGGGACTAAAACATTGATTTCGCTACATTGTAACGCAATTTACCGACACCGTGGAGTAAAAGACATCAACGCGTTGATTATTGCGGTGCCGATTTTTTCAAGTTTTCACTCCTGTCGGCACTCCTGGAGTGCCAGTTTTTTTTTTCTGGACTTCTTTGAATTTCTGGATATGATATGACTGATATTCTTTGTCAGCTCGATTACCCTAGTAAGAAATCTCTGGTTTTTAAAACTACTTTTTATTTTGGTGATGCACAACAGCCATTTGAAAGAGTTAAACCCATTAACTTTACGTGAAACTTAAAAAAGCTTGCGTTAGGCAAATACGAAAGGCAAACAGTACTTACAGGACATTCAGCATCCGGCGGAGGTAATTTGACGGGCGCGGGCGAGTACCGGTTGAGTCGCTCGCGGTACGCCGCACGCAACAACGCGCCCTCCGCCGCGCTCAGCTGACTGTTTATAGGCAGAGATTCTATCAGCTCACTCTCTGCAACATATTGTTAACTATAAAGTCAAAAGCTTTTAAAGACAGAACTTCTAGGTAATATGTATGTAAAGTGTCTTCGCATTGAACGGTATAACCTGAGTATAATAGCCGTTGACGCAGCGTAAATGCATACACTGCGCTAGAATCACATTAACGTGAATAACAATAATAATACGAACAAAATTCTGATATAGTGGTGATAGATCGATTAGCGCGCCGCGCAATGATAGTCGATGTTACCATTCCACATGACGAGAACCTCGTGAAAGCTGACAAAGAGAAACAAATAAAATATCTCGACTTAGCACACGAGGTTGTTGACATATGAAATGTGAGCTGGACTATCATCGTGCCGATTGTCGTAACGGCTAATGGCCTGATTATAAATAAATGTACTTGTGATTGAGATAGGTAGGTCCTTCTATTTTTCCAAAAATACTTATTATAAAATGCCATTAAGCATAAGCAGTGTTTTTTTGACAGCCTCGCTCCGAATCTGCCAGATCGTGTTTTTTTGGCATTTTAAGTATTGCCAACCCCCAAAAACAATATTTTTATAATATTAATTTCGGAGCATTAGTCCTTTAGCTTACAGTTCGGCCATCCTACTTAAAGTGAGTCCTCTCACTTACTTAATAACGAAAATTATACAATGGTCAATTAAAACTGAGTAATATTATCAATCAACTTTTAGGGCTACCTTTAACATAACAACATAACTTTATAATTGAATTATAACCAAATGATGTCTCATACTTATGACAAAATAACACACATTTTAATACTTTTAATCATATCACTAATCGGTCTCAATGATTCCCATTAGTCTCAGATATTATAGTTACAATCTGACAACAAGGTACATTTAAAACTTCTGAAATGAAATGAAATGAAATTTTTTATTCTGTAAATAGGATATCGGAATCACTTTTATACGTCATATAAAAAAATATTAAAAATAAGCTAGATGAGTTCGGCTTTTCCTATCTGACTACTCTGAGAAGAAAGGCCGAAACAAACTCAGAGGTCGCAGTCTCTTTTAAAGTCCAGACATAATCTTGGTCAGGCCATATGATTAAGGCTCAGATATTATAGTTACAATCTGACAACAAGGTACATTTAACACTTCTAATCATATTAGTCTCAATAATTCACATCAGCCTCAGATATTAAAGTTACAATCTGACAACAAGGTACATTTAACACTTCTAATCATATTAGTCTCAATAATTCACATCAGTCTCAGATATTATAGTTACAATCTGACAACAAGGTACATTTAACACTTCTAATCATATTAGTCTCAATAATTCACATCAGTCTCAGATATTATAGTTACAATCTGACAACAAGGTACATTTAACACTTCTAATCATATTAGTCTCAATAATTCACATCAGCCTCAGATATTAAAGTTACAATCTGACAACAAGGTACATTTAACACTTCTAATCATATTAGTCTCAATAATTCACATCAGTCTCAGATATTATAGTTACAATCTGACAACAAGGTACATTTAACACTTCTAATCATATTAGTCTCAATAATTCACATCAGTCTCAGATATTATAGTTACAATCTGACAACAAGGTACATTTAACACTTCTAATCATATTAGTCTCAATAATTCACATCAGCCTCAGATATTAAAGTTACAATCTGACAACAAGGTACATTTAACACTTCTAATCATATTAGTCTCAATAATTCACATCAGTCTCAGATATTATAGTTACAATCTGACAACAAGGTACATTTAACACTTCTAATCATATTAGTCTCAATAATTCACATCAGTCTCAGATATTATAGTTACAATCTGACAACAAGGTACATTTAACACTTCTAATCATATTAGTCTCAATAATTCACATCAGCCTCAGATATTAAAGTTACAATCTGACAACAAGGTACATTTAACACTTCTAATCATATTAGTCTCAATAATTCACATCAGTCTCAGATATTAAAGTTACAATCTGACAACAAGGTACATTTAACACTTCTAAACATATTAGTCTCAATAATTCACATCAGTCTCAGATATTGTAGTTACAATCTGACAACAAGGTACATTTAACACTTCTAATCATATTAGTCTCAATAATTCACATCAGTCTCAGATATTAAAGTTACAATCTGGCAACAAAGTACCAACTATCACATGTTTTGCCCATAATATGTCACATGTTACATCACAAAAACCAATCTAAATTCAGTTTTCTCAAATTAATTATTACTCAACCAGCATGAACATTGGTCTACTCGAGGTGATAGTGGCAAAGTACATAATTAGAAAAATATAATAATTATAATAGCTACTTAAAATCATGTTTGTTGTACTTGTACTTGTCAAATCATAAAAATACAAAATTCTGTTTCTGAAATATATAAATCATAAAGTTAGCAATAATCAAGTTGCAGATGAAACTATTGCAAACTATGATGTGCATCTTTATTAGCGGCTAATAATACTTATAGTCAGAATGATTAGTTTTGTTTCAAGAGAAATATTATGAGTTTTAACATTATTAATATTAACAAGAATTGACAGAGTGAAGTTATACAGTAATGAGATCAATTACTATAGCATAAAATTAACAATTCCAGTCCTGAAAAGTTTTCATCATAGCATTGCAAAATTAATGCATAAGTACTACATAATAATTACCTATTCACTAAATTACCAAACATATTGGTGCCGATTCCCTTGTTCACAAAACAAACTAAATTTAAGTTCAGTGCATCTTTTTCTTTCTATTTCATTAAGAAAAGGACAGGAGATAAATTTTAGTTTAGTCCTGTCAAATTAATCAGCACTTGACGTAAAAGGACGTAATTTTAGTCGGCAAGTTTTTAATCATGTCTAAACTTGTATGGAGAGTGACAAGCGCTGATTAATTTGACAGGACTAAACTAAAATTTATCTTCTGTCCTTTACTTAATGAAATAGAAAGAAAAAGATGCACTGAACTTAAATTTAGTTTAGTTTGTGAACAAGGGAATCGGCACCAGTGTGTACTATTCAATAATTAATTATTATAAAGGTACAAGCTACTGACTGCTCGACCATCCTGCTATAAGGGAGTCCTCTCACTTTATAATGTATTTACATAAATGTTGTACTTTTACAGTTATTCAACACTTTCCTGCATAAGAATAAAAGAAGTACCTACTTAATTAATTATTTTTGATCATTATTACTGCATATATATGATCCCATGGCCCCTCTGATCACTCTTTCATATTATGTTCACTTATAGAATTCTACATAGATATTGACACTGGAAATTTCAACCGTCGTAAAGGACATTGTATTACCTATCCCTTACGACACTTGAAACCTCCAGTGTCGATATAATCCAGCAATAACCCTCCGGTCACTATGCTATGACTTTTATTTAATTATGCTTAAATATGACCCAGCAATCCTCCTGGTCACTCCGTCATTTCCTATGCTCACTTATATTAATTCTGCATAGATATGATCAAGCAACCCTCCGGTCACTCCTTCACATCCTATGCTCACTTATATTTAATTCAGCATAGATATGATCCAGCAACCCTCCTGGTCACTCTTCATATCCTATGCCCACTTATATTTAATTCAGCATAGATATGATCCAGCAACCCTCCTGGTCACTCCTTCATATCCTATGCCCACTTATATTTAATTCAGCATAGATATGATCCAGCAACCCTCCTGGTCACTCTTCATATCCTATGCCCACTTATATTTAATTCAGCATAGATATGATCCAGCAACCCTCCTGGTCACTCCTTCATATCCTATGCCCACTTATATTTAATTCAGCATAGATATGATCCAGCAACCCTCCTGGTCACTCTTCATATCCTATGCCCACTTATATTTAATTCAGTATAGATATGATCCAGCAACCCTCCTGGTCACTCCTACATATCCTATGCCAACTTATATTTAATTCAGCATAGATATGATCCAGCAACCCTCCTGGTCACTCTTCATATCCTATGCCCACTTATATTTAATTCAGCATAGATATGATCCAGCAACCCTCCTGGTCACTCCTTCACATCCTATGCCCACTTATATTTAATTCTGCATAGATATGATTTAGCAACCCTCCTGGTCACTCCTTCATATCCTATGCACACATTATACATATATGATTAGCACAAGTTTTACAAGTAAACTTCTGTCATCAATCAGTATCTACAGACTATTACTTTACTGTTACTTATTTAAGTGCATCAATCAAATTGTTTGGTTAAAACATTAGGAATAATAAAACACAGCCATACCTACTGTCTCTAGAATTTATTTATTTTTTGTGCTCATTACAATATAATTATTTAACCGTTTGTGTCAGTGTCATTGGTCTCATTTTCATCTATATCACTTCCACTGCTGTATCCATTGAAATTCAGCCCGGGAAATATTTTATCAATAGCAACCACATTTTCATATTTCCTGTTACCTTTTCTAGTAATAGGAGTATCTTCGACAAGGAATCGGTCATTAGGAAGCACTTTAATTATTTTATAAGGTCCTTGGAATTTAGAAACTAGTTTCTTGGGTTTACCTGAGAGTTGTTTGTCAATAACTGTTTGTTTAATCCTAACGAGATCACCTACCTTATAAGTAGTAGCTTTTTTTTCTGTGCTTATGAAATCCCTTTTTAAAAATCTCCTGCTGTTTATAAATTTTCTTACCAGCATCACAAACCATGTTTTCCCATACATTCCGTATGGGAGAACATATTTTTCAACTACAAAGTTTGTTTTTGGGATTAATTCATCCCAACTACGGAACCCTTCATTGTGCGTGGTCCGACACGCACTTGGCCGGTTTTTGTTTATTCTGTTTATTTAAAAAAAATATTTAAAATGTAAATTAATAAGAAATTAGATGAATAAATGAAATAACAATACGAACAATAATAGCAAATAGATTAGTATAGGACAAGGATCGTTGGCTATAGCAGCCGAGAGTCTAGATTTGTGCTCGGTTGATGGCAGTCTGCTGCACACCATACCATACTGTAGACCTACAATTTTGAGGAATAATGGCATGCAACTTTATGTATGTTTATACTAATGGAAACTTTTAACTGGCCATATTCTACATTATCTTACTGCATACTCAAATGTAACTATTGTCTATTTAAATCCTTGTTTCCAATTGATGTTATTTCCATTTACACAAATATCGACTTTATGCAAGTATAAATAAAGTTAATTTTAGACTGACTAGTACTGTAAAAAAAAGTAAAAAAAAAAAAAGAAGTTGTAGCGCAAACTAAACTTTATGTGTAGGGATTACAGTTGTTTTTCCTAAAACTCGTGTTTGTTTAAATGTTTGGCAAATTGCGAACGCAGATTAGCTGTAAGTTTTGTTAAACTTAATAAAAATAATATAAAAATGATTTTATATTATGTATCGAAAAATGTGTCAATTGTGCAGCGTCTACGCTACGTTTGTCTAGTACTTTGCATCAACGTCCGACCTACATACCTTGATGAGGCGTGAGTGCGTGCTGCTCAAGCAAAAGGTCGAGGGCTTCGTAGTGCGCACAGTCAGCTCTTAGGGCTGCGGACAGCGCCTCAGCCGCTGCCTCGCGACGCTCCAGCGAACTTAGTGCGCGCGCCTGCCATACTAGAACGCCTGCCAGAGCACGCTGGAAACAGAATCTTGGAGTTAGACCCTGATCATCCTGATCTTGTACTAGTGTCTGCTCATGTAACCGTTGGACGGCACGGGCATATGGACCCAGGGAAGTACCTCATCTTACCTTTTTTTGTTACTTAGTCTGGTAGCCGAAATTTCTCGGTCAGTGGCGCTCAACTTTAATTAATCAAGTCTTATTTCACAAGATATGCTTGTGAAATAAGATTTTGTACTAGGTATACTATGACCTACGTCAGTGGTCGGCAAACTCATTTAGTCAATAGAGCCAAATATCTTTACTAAAACGACTAAGATTTCTTACGAGAGCCAATCTTTTATGTGTGTCCAAACTGCCTCAATACACTTCTTAATCCTTAATTGGGGAGTTCCCCCATCCCCTTTCCTTCCACAATGTTTTCTAAAATTAACTTGCTAAGAAGTAGGATACCTTCATCATCATCATATCGACTGATAATATTATAATGAAGGCATCTTACGTATCAAGTTAACCTTGCCAAACTTTGAAAGGTACAGTAACTGATTAATTTTCGATGTCCTGTTAATGTTTGGAGAAAATACTTCGGAAATAAATCTTTGAAAAATATAGTTTGTTTTTTGAATAAAACTAAGTACAGTGCATCTTTTTCTTTCTATTTCATTAAGAAAAGGGCAGAAGATAAATTTTAGTTTAGTCCTCTCAAATTAATCAGCGCCTGTCACTACTCCATACAAGTTTAGACGTGATTAAAAACTTGCCTACTAAAATTACAACAATTTACGTCAAGCACTTATTAATTTGACAGGACTAAACTAAAATTTATCTTCTGTCCTTTTCTTAATGAAATAGAAAGAAAAAGATGCACTGAACTTAAATTTACATTAGTTTGTGAACAAGGGCACCAATATGGCACTAGAATAACAATAACATACAGTAGAATAGAAGACTCACGTTATGTGTTTGGTCAGTGTTCCTGGGTTCTAGTAGCATGGGGTCACACTCATCCATCAAGTTAAGTGCCGTGGTCGGCTCGCGCGCCGCTAGGTATGCGCGCATCGCCACGCCCAGGCATAGTAGGTGACGCCTGTAATAATAAATAAACATCGTGTGGAAACCTGGACTTGTAATCTAATCTAAACCTTTAAATGAGCAATTCTTGTATATATATAATCTGAATCTCGAAAACGGCTCCAAGAATTTTTATGAAATTTAGTATGCAGGGGGTTTCGAAAAAGAGATGTCAGCAGAATTGACGGGGTCCGCTAGGGCCAATGCCTGCCGGGGCTGCGAATATGGGCCGAAAGGGAAATCGTGGCCCCCCGGCAACAGGGCAACCGAAGGAACACGGGTGGGTTTTAGTCAGTAAGAGTCTGACACGCCCTCCCGCTCCACCCAGAGTGGGAAATGTTATTTGATAATTTGCCACACAAAAAAAAAGTGTGGTTTCGGGGGGGCGATAAATCGATCTAGCTAGGTTTAATTTTTAGAAAACATCGTTCATAAAAAAAAAAACATCACGTATTAAATCACAATATTTAATTTTATAAGACTGAAATCGCCGATCCGCCTTGAGCAAGCGTGGTGATTAATGCTCGTGCTTTCTCTGTATGAGATGTGGCCTTTCCCTGCAGCGGGACAGTAACAAGCTGGTGATGATTAACTAATGATGAAATAAGAGTTTACTACTGCTTGGGGATCAAAATTTTGCTGCTGCATACAAGTTTGTTTGGTGAACTTTGGTGTAAGCTGAAGTTCAAATAAGTATTATTTGTAAAAATAAATGAACATTTACATGGCTGGCTCAGTGAATTTACCAAATTCTATATTCAAAAATAAATAAAACTATCTATTGGTTTACCCTGTTTTAACAACTTACAAGTAAGAGTTGAAAAAAAAAAAAAGGAAAACGAAGCAAAACGAGTATGCAAGAATCTTATCAGCATTCTTTAGTGTCTGCCCATAGGAGGAGCTTGTGACTAAGTAATAACAGCCGGGGTTGGTACGTGGATGGGTGACCATCTTTACATACAGACTCTTCCGGGCCTCAGAAAACACGTTAAGCCATTGGTCCTGGCTGTCATAAGTGGATCTTCGACAGTCGTTATGGGTCATCAAAAGCCCGAAAGTGTGACAACCAGTCTTACCAAGGTCAGATAGGTAGTCGCTCCATGTAAAATACTGGTATTCAGCTGCATCCGGTTAGACTGGAAGCCGACCCCAACATAGTTCAAAAAGGCTAGTCAGTTTGATTGATTCTTCAGTGTCTGCCAACCCCCATGGGTAAAAGGCGTAAGTTATTTCTGTGAATGCTTCAATTTACTTTTAAGAAGACAGTATTACAAATGGAACTGTATATCACCTATGAAGTCCTCTAGAGGAGACTGCATGTGCAGCTCTATGCAGCTCTCCTCTGGCCAGCATGGCACTAGCCAGGAGCCACACATCATCTCCGCTGGCCGAGTCCAGGCCACCACCGGCTGCAGCCGCTGCAGCGTCTGCCCAGAACAAGGCACTGGTCCATTGACCCTTGAATAGATTGATTTAGAAGTTGTATTAGTGTGTATCTTGAGGAATTTTAACTTAGATTGGTTGAAAATATCACTATCAAAATTCAATATAACTCTGATTTCCACTATTCTTTTAAATGGGTGAATAAAAAACATAAAGTTATTAATATAATAGGGAAAACAGAGCTGTGTGTGTATTTCTGTAAGGAAAACAACGAATAGAGAAGTATGGAAGATGATCATGCTGTGCTGACCCCAAGTAAATTTAAATAAGGACAAGAATGATGATGATTCTTTAAAGAAGATTAATAATAGTCTGTACACAATTACCAATAATTGGTCTTCCTAAATAATATTGATAATACGGAGAACAAGGTAATGGTTTATATGATTTTAAAGGGATCTTAAGAGACACCACAATTTAGGTTTTCTGTAGCATATTTGTTCATTGTTCCTTAGATTCATGCCCTTGTATTCCTAGAATATTGTTAAAATGTGTTGTTGTAAGCTAATACTTCAGTCATCTTTGTTTAAGAGCAAAATAACTTACTCCAATATATTGCCATTAACTGTGACACAGAAAACATAATATTTACCAGTTCAGAGTATTGCTTGACGAGAGACCGCATCAAATCGATGTTCATGCACCCTTCTATACTACTTCTATCGATAGGTTCTGATTTATCCATCACGCTATGTATAAAACTAACAATTTATGAAGTGCACTTCCGCAATAAGTTATCAAGTTGAATGCTTGAATGAGGCAACGAAACTGGACAAAACTAGCACTAATGACTTTAGTAATTTAGCAAAAGCAGAGTTTTAAGTAAAATAAAGCTTTTTATGCTATAAATTTAATAATATAATCACTGTTTTGGTTTGTCCCGCCGCCAATTTGACGTTTTATTAACTTTTTTAAAGACATTGATTGACAGTTTGACTTTGGCCGCATTCCGTGTTACGCCAAAAGTGATAATATCGCGAATCCGACCAAAGTCCAAAGTCACAATTATTACTTAATAACCCTTGTGTTTTGTGACTATTAAATTTGGTCGGATTCGAGATATTATCACTTTTATCGTAACTCGGAATGCGGCCTGAGTTTGGCATCATTGGTTCAATACTGTATTCATCCCATTCAGCCACAATGAATAGTGAAAAAAAAAACATTTTTGGGCTTTAGTTGAATTTTCAAGTACTTTAAAGTAAACTAAAATGATGAATTTTCAAAAAAGTCAAGTTGAGTATTTGGTAGAAAAATAATAAATGCATCGTTTCAAATTGATGAAATGGGATAGGAACGCAGATTATTTTAGCTTCGTACTAAATAATACGTCCAAATTCAGAAGAAGCGTTTTATTTTTTTTCTCATTTGCTCTTTAGTAAATTTGATATCTCTTTGTCTTTCTTATTTTAGAAACAAATACAACTCAATTTGGACGAATGTACCCATGCTGTCAATTGACAGATTTGAATTTTGATGACGGAAAGAAAAAGGTTATACACAGTAAAAGAGGGAATAGGCTGATTAAGTTTTATTTATTAACCGTCACTAAATATTATTTAGGCGTTCCTAGTTTTTTAATTGTGTGGTGTAATTATAGAATCAGTTTGAGTATTGTATACATTCTGGTAGTTCAAATAAAGCAACGTGTCCTAGGTTAGGCCGTTAGTGAAACATGTTAGTATCTTTGAAATAACATGACAGAGAGGAAAATGTGCAAGTTTTACAATTTAAACGTGCCTGAACGTCGATCTGGGGAGGGTGGGCAAGTAGGTGGCGCTGCGCAGAATCACGGCAATAATGATGAGGATGACAGGAATTCAGATGAGGCGACGCCGCCGCCCGTGCCGGCGCACGAGCACAAGCTCGAGTACTCCTACTGGATGTGGTTCTCGCGCCGCCCACCGGCGCGCGAGCTCTCCGCGTCCACCACTGGTTATGTACAGGTGTGTTGATGTCCTTGCTAGAACTGCCATGCTGTCAAGGAGGTGCATTTCAAAAAGATCCACATCACAGAAAAATGCACTGCAATTAAAGTCATGTGATTTGTTTTGTGTCCAGAACAGTAGTGTACTACAAACTTAGTACATACTTATAGAAATATTGTAGTAATATGCAAATTATTATTAATTTGCATATGTTTATCAATATGGCACAGTTTTGTTTAACATTTGACTTAGTTTTAAGTTACAACAGGATAGATTTATGAAACAAATTTTCTTCTTACTCTTAATTATGTTCTCTGACTGAAAGCCTCCTAAAGTAGATTGATTGGTTTCAAGAGGACCAAGTTTTGAATGCCAAATGAACTTTCTAAATTCTATTGCTACACTATTGTGTTATCTATAATTGAAACCTGCTGGTTTGAGCTAGTAACACATAATTTTAACCCAAGGTGAAAGAAGCAGAGTTTATTTTAAGTATAAAACTTTCATTTGATGATATTATTTATAAGATGCCTCCCTATTTCATTCTCTTTCAAACTATCAGAGTCAGATCCAGAGGTCCTTCACACTGGACATGACAACGCCATGCACCTACAGTGACCTGCTCGCGTAGCATGACCACCGTAGAAACGAGTTTTGTCGACGGAAGAATAGACAAAATGACAGTTAAACAATCTCAATCTGTCATTTTGTCTATTCTTCCGTCGACAAAACTCGTTTCTACGGTGGTCATGCTACGCGTGCTGTCTCATTTTTGTTGGCAGGAGGCAAAAGTTATCACATCCAACCAACACCTATTTCTGCCTACAGGCTACAGCAAAAAAAAACCTGATCTCAGAATGTAGAACAGATATTTGTGTGAATTGCCATGCTACCCATTAATTTAATAATAAATTGTATAAATATTTCAAAGCATTTAATTACTCCAACATTTATTGTACTTTTATCATATTGCCCCAGAGCACAGAAATAGATTCTTTTTGAGCAAGGTTGCAATGTATATTAAATATTTAAGACAACCTTAGCTGTATTGATTTGCATTTATTTTAGTAGATTATTTCCCTATCTACGTATTTCATGACGTGAAAAAAAATAACAAAAAAATAATTTTAATAAACAGCATTTTTGGTATAAGCATCAAACCATACCATTTCCTAAAAATGCATAAATTATTTCTGCAATCTGCACCAAATACATGTACACAATGGAATGCACTCAAGTGGCTTAACTATTGTCATCCAATTCAATTATCTTCTATGTGTGCCAATGTCACATTTCTCTGTTGCTACTTTTAGTGCCACCTACATGAATGCATTTAGTTTTAGTGAAATTCTAAAATCTTTAATACTGGAATCATATTTAAATGAAAATTACAGGTAAAAGTGTCAAGACAACCAGCTTTTAGTAATATGATAAGTATTATACTGCAATAAAAATTATATTAATACATTGTAGATATTTGCAAAGTCAACAAAATATTGTAAAACACATTTGTTTGTGAAGTTGCTATAATAAAGGTATTCTATTTCGAACTGCATTTCTTAGTTCATAAAGTATAAAATATATTGCCATCAATTTTTTTTTCTTTATAAGGTAACAAATAATCACAGGCAGAACTTGAGACTAGCTGGTAGAGCAACTACGTATAGAATTTTTATCTATATTACTTCTTTGTGACAAGTTGCAAAGAAACAGTTGAGCTGCATGATTACTGACAAATGCGTGTACTGACTAGACAGGTCCACTGAATCTGTATGGTTCTTTCCTCAAAAGACCATTTCAGACACCAATCTAAATGGTCTTCACTTGAACTGACCAATATTATGTCTGGACTTTAAAAGACACTGACTTCAGAGTTAATTTTAACCTTTCTTCTCAGAGTACTCAGATGGGAAATGCCAAAATTCAAAATTCAAGTCATTTATTCAAACTAGGCTGAGAATCAGCACTTTTCGAACGTCAAAATTACATAAGACAGTCCCCCAAAACGCCCACCCTTCACCACTTCCTAGTGCCTTTAGCTGGGAAGAAGAAGTGGCGCAACAAACTCCCCAGCAGAACCAACCTCATCTAGTTAATAAAAAATATGATTGAAGTGTAAAAGTGTTTGTACAAACATACTTACAGTAATAAAATCGTTTATCATTATCATTTCACAATAATTAAGTCTGGATTTTTGGGGAGCGGCTGTTTCTTTATTTTGGCTGAAATGATGAGGATAGTGAAATCAAATTTGCTCACCTTTAACCAGTTACCACCACCACTGGTTTATAACCAGTTTTAAACATCACGGCTTCGTTCCTCCAGGGTTAGGCAGAGGTATACCTATAGTATAACACCCACATTTTGCCAGTTATGTTTAAGTCCCATGTAATAGGGGAAGCCTTTTGCTACAGTGAAATTCCAAATGAAAAAAACCAAATAACACTTTGCCTGACCCGGGAATCGAACCCAGGACATCATCTTCAGCAGTAGCGACAATTAGACAAACAAGGCAGTCAACCCGTAAAATCATTATATTTTCTGCATAAATTCCAGGCGTTACGTCTGGTGGGTCGGGTGGCGAGCGTGGAGCAATGGTGGGGTCTGTACACGCACTTGGCGCGGCCGTCCGAGCTTCCACCACTCTCCGACCTGCACCTCTTCAAACTGGGCATCAAGCCCATGTGGGAGGACCCCGCCAATGTCAATGGAGGGAAATGGGTAAGTATCTTTCATGGGGTGTTGATTTATCACAAGCGCGCGACTTGCGACTTTCGTGTTGTTGACCTAAGGTTTTAATTGCATTGATTGACTCGCGCATACTAAAAGTTTTTGCAAAACTTGTCATGAAGACGTTTGTTATGCCCCACCAAAGCGGAGATGTGTGGAGATGTCCGAAGCGGTGACGAGAAGAGATGTTTTTCAGCTAGGGTGTATCCACTGAAGCTGTGCGAAGATGCGTACTGGCTAGACTGGTGTGCTGGCTAGAGCGGAGATGTGTGCAGGCTAGAGCGGAGATGTGTGCTGACCAGAAAGAAACTGTTACGGAGCCGCTCACAGCACGCCGCTCACATCTCTTCTCGTTTCCGCTGCGCGCCGTCGTCAGCTTGCGAGGCACAACTCACATCTCCGCTTCGATCGCGCCATACAAATATGATATATCTCTGCTCAGTGGTATCCACTGAAGCTGAGTGTTGACGAGATGTGTGGATAACAAAATTCTATTGGTTGTTTAAAACACATCTCCTCTCGTCTCCGCTTTGGTGGAGTCCTGGCCTTAAAAGGTGTTCTGAAAATGCTTCCATAGATAGCAGGGTTGGAAAAAATCATGAGTATTTAAAAACCGAATAAATCACGTTTTTTTTTTTTCTTTTTATCGTACTGTAACTATATTTCTGCGTACAATGGAATGCGCCCTTGGGTGTCGGAAAAGGGGAATCCGCGCGCAGTGTTTTGTAAACTTGCATGCAATAACTATTGTCAATTAAGAAACCGACTAGGAATTGAAAAGGCTGGAAAACTAGTATAATATTGTTTGTGATATTGATTTTTTTGATGTAAAAGACCTAGTCTTTGACATATAATTTCTAAATCTGTTTTTATGTTGATTTCTGTGAAAGGATTTAATCACATTTGATGAAATCATTGAATTTTATTTAAAAAATCATTTGATTGAAATTAAAATGATTTAATCGTGCCAACCCTGGTAGATAACCATACCCTGGTAGATACCAGCTCTATGCGAATTTTGGCTAAGTTATGACTTATTTTTGTCTATTTTGACTGGACTATTGGGCGATATTTCCCGCTGCGATCGCCTTTGGAACCTCCAAGAACCTTGATATTCTTGTTGCTGTTTTAGCGACATACGATCCAGACGTACACCAACCACAACCTACTGTATTCTGCTCTATTCTCAGGTTGTACGACTACGTAAAACACAGACGGGTCGCGCGTGGGAGGACCTGTGCATGGCAATGCTTGGTGAGCAGTTCATGGTCGGACAGGAGCTCTGCGGGGTCGTGCTCTCCGTACGGTTCCAGGTAAGGACATCTTTTTTTCTTTTCTGCAGATTGCCTGCAGTATTGTCTCTACTTCTCCCTCAATCTATCCAAAGGTTTTCTTTAAAAGATTGCTTTTAGCGATAAAACCGCCCATTGTATCATACTATGTAAAATTTATTACGATGTGTCGTTACAGGACGACCACCTAGCGGTATGGCACCGCACGGCGTCGGACACGCTGGCAGCGGCGCGCGTGCGAGACGCGCTGCGCCGCATCCTGCAGCTGCCGGCCACCGTGCCCATCGAGTACAAGGCGCACGGCGACTGCCTGCGCGCGACTGCGGGCCGCGTCGCGCCCGACGAGCCGCCCGCGCCCGCCAGCCCTACCACCCCGCCGCCCTCCTAGCCGCACCCCTCCACCTTCCCCTAGCTCCAGCGGCGCCGTCGTGTGAGCCCAAGTGACCACGGACGATATTTTATCGCGCCCTGGATTTTCAACGCACTGCTTAGTGCCGAGATTGAAACCCAACAGTGTTTTATTAACGCATTGCACTCTCTTGGATTCTCAATCCCCGGCTCAACACCGAGAGTTGAAAATCACAGTGCGCGACAAAAAGTCTCCCGTGCGTACCTGGGCTGATACAATATCGAGTGAAGGATCTATGTTCTCTCTGACTTTCCGACCTGTTCGTATCGTAGCCGTGATAGTGGTGCACCGTGCGGCTCGTTCGACCGCCGCGGATATACTTTTGCTTGCTCCGCCGCGCTGACAATGTATAAACGAGACTTGTGACCGTTTATCCCTTTGTTGACTCAATACCAACCTTAAAAATACCTTTGTTATAGGCTAACCTTCATCAGTACTATACTAGCATGCTGAGTATATTACACGATATTGTATTATTAACTGTGAATCTGAGTGAAAAGTCGACTGCTGCCCTCAATAGTTGCGCCGACGCCTCACGGCCGGCCCGCGCTGCCGATGTACATATAGTGAAATTCGAAGATAATTAAACAAATTTGTAAAAGCGGCGTCGAGCCGTGAGACCGAGCGCCCCACACGTTACATGTTGTACAGTGAAAAGACCTGGATTTAAATAAAAATAAAGAATCAGAATTTGTATACTTTAAATGTTTGTTTCCTTCTCTTAACACGGTGTTTATATGCATCTCAATCATATTTCTATATGAATACTATTTAATTATTTTAATTACATTCTGTCAGACGTGGTCTTAAAACGTCGAGGTCAATGGATTGTGAATAAAATGTTATGTTTGTCTAGAAAATATATTTTAATACATCAAATTTCAACAGACATTCACGTTTGTTAATTTAAAATAAAAAATAATCGATAAACATGGCCATTAAGACATTAGTTATTCGACTAAACACGAGACGACGTATCGACATCAAACATAATGTCTAATAGTGTCTACACACTACCCAATCTAAACACTACTTTTACAATAGTTATATTACACTAGAGCTGTGAACACACCTTGGAAAATTTACAGTGGAATTAGGCCTTTTCTAACATCATTGAACTGTAGAAAAAGTTTTTTTACAATGGTGAATGTTAAAAGAGAAAACTGTGCGATTTACAGAAGCTATCGACAACGTCTTTTAATATTTCCACTTGTATGAAAAATCATCTACAGATCCTATAAAATTCATTTCGTATCTATTTTTCTCTGGGAAAGTGTGTCCACAGCTTAAAACTCTGACATTCAGACGAAAATATCCTATACTAGACTTACATCTACATTATTTACATTTGGCAACTTTACTTAGTCTATGTGTGGTGATATGCACACGGCATAGGTAAATCAAATTCGTTATGATTTCCCATTATGATATTTCAATTATGTTCTAAAATCACAATATTTTCAATGATATTTTTTTTCAGGGGTCTGTTGTCTTGCGTCACTTTGTAAAATATCCTTAGATGTCAAGATATACTTGCTGAAATTACAAAGTGGCATAAGAAAACAAAATCACAGTTTTCTTTACAAATAAAGTGCGTTCAATATTATTTTTAATTCTAGTTTTTGAGGGAGAGACATCTTTCTAAGTTGATCTTGGACTCTCCTTCGAAAATCGACTAAGTGCGGTTAGCATAACCAGTCCGGTGTATGGCACAACATGTACTGTTCACTTACATCGCAACGACATTACGACTAGCGTCTATTACGGCTTAATACTCACACGATCTCTTGATGAATCCATATTTTTTACATTCAAATGCAATTATTGTCAGTGTTTTAAAAACACTGTTTTAGGGCTTGTAGCACCTTTTTATTTATCGTCTACCTCGGCGATACCCAATAAAGTTGATCATGTGTATCGCACATGATACAATTAACTATTTCCTCAAACCGTTTTACGTTGAGAAGGCGTGTGAGTGTTAAGCACTAACAGATGCATGATCTAAGACTGATGAGCGCTAAATAACATTAAAATTAACTTAGCAAATGACATCCACTTACGCAAATACTAACACCTAATTTCATTGCTTCAATTTCCCATTAATTTAGCACTTTAGAACGCCTCACAAATGAAGAGCCAATAAACTAAGTAAATAAAGCCAATTATAAAAATAATACCAGTCTTACTAAGTAAGAGGTCCCCGTTTATGAGAATCAGGCAAGATTAGTTCTGTCATATCAATTCCATTTATACCACAGATTATTATAGATGGTTCATTTCGCATTTTAGGTATGAAGCTACAAGTACGCGGCGGGCTCGACTTGTGCCAATTCAGTGAGTGTAAGGTAGTCAGAAAATCTCGCGATAGAACGAGAGGCAACTTCTAGGTGAATATAATTGTAGGTAATTAGCGCTGTGCGACCTGAATTGCACTTTATTGTGTCGTAGCAAGTCGCTTTTTATTTAAATTATTTTGTAGAGAGAACCTCTGTGTTAATCTGTGTTTATACTATCAAGCTAGGGATTCCATTTATTCTGGCAGTGGAGTAATGGCCAATAAAACCAGAAATACCCATTTACAAGAATCAATATAATTGCATATGAACCAATATCTTAGTTAAGTTTACATCAAATTGCTTCTTGTAAATGAGCCTTAATGTAAACATATTTTATTAAGTGCATACTACAATAATTATACTACAAAAGGGACCCCGTAATATTAAAAAAAACATCTAAAAATAAAACACGGATATGACAATGTTACTAAAAATAAACAATAACACGAGTATTAAATAAAATGGCATAGTCTGATTAAGCTGCCTTTAAATAATATTAATTTTGTTAGTACTTAGACCAAAGCTACATAGAGTAAAAATAATAATAAAAACATCGACTTTATGACCAAATAAATAAGGTCGAGAATCGGGAGTCGAAACCGAAAAAATATTTTAATTCGCAACTACAAACAGTAAAAGAAATCTCTAAATAAATATTAAATATATATTTATCAAAAGTTATTATAAGCAACAGTGTCTATGATTAACCCAGTTTTAGGATATTTTTATAAAAAGGAAATATGTACTGATTGATAATAATTTGATATAATGCTGTTATCTATCATGGACACCGTAGTACAGCTAGCTGCGACACATTGACGGCGCAAAAGGAAGCGGCGACGGTTCAGGAAAGGGAGCGCGAACGACGACAATTACCATACATTAGATAGTTGTAGGATGTTTATAAAGGATGCTCATAAATAGCTCGGTAAGTTGTTTATGAGCCTATCAATTTAACGTCTAGTCTGGGTCTGGGCTATAATAGGCTGAATCGGTGTAGAAATAGAACCGTAATCTAAGAGATTTCGACCGAAAACAAATCCATTGTTTTTAGGGTTCCGTAGTCAACAAGGAACCCTTATAGTTTCGCCATGTCTGTCTGTCCGCGGTCTAGCTCCGAGACCGTTAGAGTACTAACGGTCTCGGAGCTAGACCGCGAACAATAAAAATATTTTTCGTTATTTTATTTTACCACTTTGTCGGCATGATTAATATGTATACCTATGCCAAATTACAACTACTACTTTCGCAAAAGGATCTCTGAATTCAAAAATGGTTTTAACACACTCACAATGTTTTTGAAAGACCTTTCCAACGATACCCCACACCAAGGGATAGAAAAAAAAACATCCCCACTTTACGTGTAGGGGGACGTACCCTAAAAAAATATTTTTCGTTATTTTATTTTACCACTTTGTCGGCATGATTAATATGTATACCTATGCCAAATTACAATTTTCTTACTAGAAAATTGTAATTTGGCATAGGTCGCCATCGTTGGAAAGGTCTTTCAAAAACATTGTGAGTGTGTTAAAACCATTTTTGAATTCAGAGATCCTTTTGCGAAATATTAAGCTTTAAAGTGCAAATTTTTGTTATAGTCAAGTGTCCTCCCTTTGCCAGCTAAATGGTTAGTGTTAGATATGTGAAAAAATCCACGGCAGTAGCTTATATAACGAATTTAAAAGGAAAATTATCACAGCTGAGTAGACTTTACAAGTTAACGGGTAATAATCGACCAACTTAAATTTGCGGTTGTAAAACATGTTCTCCCTAACATTCCGTATGAAAGAAAATGTTTTTCAACTACAAAGCCAAGTTTGTTTTTGGGATAAATTCATCCTAACTACGGAACCCTTCATTGTGCGTGGTCCGACATGCACTTGGCCGGTTTTTCTTCTAAACTTCGACATATACAGCGTTTTGTGTATGGAAGACATCCATAATTGAATTCGCATAAACAAGGATGTATTTGCCCTTTTTAAATATTTAACGTCAAAGCTACCCTTAATTAGTCAAGTCGGAATCTCATAGATCATTAAAAAGGGCGCGTTCTAATTAAGGATTGACCCGATCGCTACGAGAATAGAATGCCGAGATAAGTTATTACAGCTGCCTCATTTATACCGATATGAAAAAACTGCTTGACTGCTTTTTTCAGGGATTGGTGTTGCCATATAATTATTTTGTCCGTCGTTCGGTCGTGAATACTAAGGAAACTAGACTTCAAAGCCTAGATTTTCTGCACGACAAGGCGGAAAAGGGTTTTTGGATACAGTTAACTAAACTAGTAGTGAATTTCCATTCCTATTATTTTGTGCCCATTATTAAATCATTATGCAAAGTTATTTATTGGACTGTGTATTTTATTAGTATTTCAATGATTAATGTGCAATAAAATGTGCGCTTTGTAGGTAGGTAATCATTGATCCATAAGAACAATATTTTATAAAAAAAAGAAAAATATACTGCCTTCTAGATTCATAAACCCCTGCGGTCTAAATTTTATCATAATTATAATAATTCATAACGGTGTTCAAACATTAAACTCATTATTTAAATCAGTTGATTAATTAATTTACAATGTTCTCTTATTTTTAAGAAATCATGATGAAACTACACTACACATACGTGAGTGTGAAAGAGAAAGAATGATCATTTTTATAAAATGTAAATGATTGGAAGTTTGATAAAATACTTACAATAAATAGATCGTGCGTATAGTGTAGTTTCAGAATATGCTGTAAAAATAGGGCTATTTTAAAACTACTCATTCAAATTTCGTTCATATTTTACGACATTTCATTTTTCAATAGAAAAGTCACAGTCTTCGATGTATTTCATAAATGTAAAATAACCCCGGAGATTTAAAATAGCCCGATTTTCCATGTCACTATGTTACCACCTTACGGTGGCACATAATTTTCCATGTCACTATGTTACCACCTTACGGTGGCACATAATTTTCCATGTCACTATGTTACCACCTTACGGTGGCACATAATTTTCCATGTCACTATGTTACCACCTTACGGTGGCACATAATTTTCCATGTCACTATGTTACCACCTTACGGTGGCACATAATTTTCCATGTCACTATGTTACCACCTTACGGTGGCACATAATTCGAATAAAATTCTTACTAATTTTACAGGACCCTTACAAACGCGAGAATCCTTAAACTAAAGAATCCGCCTCGAAACACCACATCAGATTCAATAATACAGATTGTATTTTGATTGTCCAATTCATAACATACTTTGTACTTTACCTTTGACAATTAATGGCTGCCACTGTACACTGAATAAGGATACTAGATAGGTACAGAGAAGATTCGAGTTTGTTATCCTAGATCTGTAGTACAAGCATAGCATGAGTCAGTTATTCTTTCATGTCCCATGTTCCTTGAGGTCGAAAAATGTTTAACATTTCTATTCTCCCCTGTTAGCTGTCAAGTTATAACATTTACTCTGTCCATCCATGCGTCTCATCTCTCACGCAATCCATCCATCAACTTGTATATTCACTGCTTTCTCATTCATCGTCAAACACTCCAAAGTTAAAAAAATCTTTTCGCAATCATAAACGTATTTTACTATACTTCCTCTCCCTCTGAAATTAAACTACATTAACCTACGCCCACTCTAACCCAACCCTGTACCTACTTTTGTTCACCTGTTCAGAACTGTATGAGCGGCAGCTCAACGTAGTGACGTCAGCAAGGCTGCTGGTCTGCTAACTCATGAATCAGCAGGGGGGTGGTGTCGGGGGTGAGGGGGGGCACCCCGGTCGCGGGCTGCTGCGCACACACACGCTCGAGTACGCACGATGCGGAGAGACGGGCTTCCGCGTCGTGGTCCCAGCACTCTTCCATCGTGTCGCACAGGACTGTCATACCCTGGGGAGGAATTCGCTTTTAGAACTAAACTTTAAAAAATTATAAATGAGTCTGCTCTTGACTTGAAGATCACGCCGGGTGGAGAGTTCTGCAAAAAATTAAGCTGCCTTCCAACAGTCACTACTCAGAGAAAGGAAAAATTAAGTACATTTTTCTTTTATTCCTATCTAGATTTTGTCCGCGGCTTCGCCCACGTGGATGTCGGAAAATATCCCACGGGAACGTACTTCTGGGATGAAAAGTACCCTATGTGTTAATTCAGATTATAAACTGTGTGTCAAATTTCATCCAAATCCGTTCAGCCGTTTTGCGCAAATCCGGAACATACATCCAAACTCGCCGTAGCAATTAGTTTTTTCAAGAATATTCAATGTTCAGTATTGACTTCTTTACTATTTTATAATATGTATAAATTCTACGGAATATATCTAAGCCCTATGCACTATCTAGTTGACAACAGTTGCATTTATTTAAACACCCACATTATAATGCAAGTTATTAATATCCATCGAGTAAATAAACCGATACCGTAGAAAGGAAGGAAGGAAAACTAGAGCTAATTATTAATTTATTGTGTTAACCTACATTATTAAAATAATAATAACACTAAAATCAGTGGTTAAACTCAATTTGGTATGTTAAGAACTTTCCTGTAATCCCCACATCGTACAAATTCATGATTTATACATATTATTCTTATCTCAAACAGACTTGCATAGAGGAAGGATGTTGCTGTAACTGTCGACTGGCTATGCCGATTATCTCTCATTGCAGTAATTGCGTACTGTAGCGAAACAATATATATTTTTATAACTATGGAATCTCGCAGTTGACCATTAAGGTCATGGCTGCTTAACTGGACTTTCCTGTGGCTGCCTTAAGCTTGAACGCTAAAAGCCTCCAGCTAGGGTTGCGAAACAATGTGAATTCGCCACATTTATTGTGATGGTGATTGGCGGTGGTTGAAGGGCGACGAGGAATCGAACCCCGTACGCCGCAAGATAAAAAATGAAACCAAAATATCACAATATATTTACGTATAATTTCGCGTAATAAACTCGTGTATCTGCAATCGCTTTATTTTTTTATATTATTTTACTGACAGAGACTTTTCAGATCTCACCTAATTTGTCATAAAAAGGCATCGACCCTGCCTTCTAAGTATCTCCGCAAGTGTTGATACCTAGAGTACATATTACGCCCTGCAGGCAGCTGAACATCTCGGACAGTTACTACCTACCTTTTACCTTGCTAACTTACAAATTTTTAGCTGGCGTTCAAAGAAGTCTATAACTTTTCGCTGCTAGGCAAAAGCACCCTACTGTTAAGCAAAAGCCTTACTTTTTCTTGATATTCATTGAGGAAGAGTAGATAGAAACAAAATACAAACATGACATGTTCTACTTACGGGATGGTTCCGCCAGTGCGGCGGTATATGCGGCCTGAGTTTCCTCTGCACCACAGCCTCCTGCATCTCTTCAAGACTTGGATGGGAGCCTACCTCCTCCTCAAGAGGCAGACGATATTGTCCTGGTAGTTCTGGAGCAGCGTCACTGCATCTACAATGTTCAATATAAGGCTTAGAGATGGACTGGCGTTCTTGTGTCTAGGATTGGAGACAAAATAGTAAGAGACCAATTATAAAACACAAGCTCTGCTACAGGTAACCAACACCTCTTGAGGAAATTCAGAAATTTAAATTATATTTCCCTGATCGTCTGTCAAAGCTTGCAGTGGAGATGGGTAGCGAAAAGCCATACATTCCAGATTACTGAGAATATTGCACCAAGTTTAAGCTGTCGCGTTTTGACCGATCCCGATGGAGGAATTACTTCGATGAAAAGTCTCAAGTGAAAGGAATTTAGAACAAAGTAATTCAGAATGGGCCTTCTCGCGTGCCCTGGTTTGAGGATACAAGTTTGAGCAGAAGTTATATTAAATTAGCACTAACGCTGCGTTCTGGGCATTATCCATCGGCAAAATTTGCTTTCCTAATGCGAAAGGTCGCATCACCTAATTGTGAAATATGCAACAAAATTGAAGATGTGCAACATTTGTTGATGGAGTGTGTCAAGAGCAAGAATGAAAGGGAATCGTTGATCAAAGAATTTAAATTGAACATTTTGGACGTGGGGCTAATTCAAAACATTTTAGCAAACCGATAGATCAGCGATTTCAAAGAGGTTATGTGGTCTGGTGAAAATACTGCCTCTTCTAGTCATTGAATGATTATTCTGTTACAGTTTATAGTTATTGTGTTATATTTTAATTAAAGTATAGTTGATAAGGTACGATGGGGTTGGCATATAAGTATGGACAAAAGTCCCTGTTATTAATAAAGAATAAAAAATATTTCCCGTTGCTATTATGATCTGTAGGTAGGTTGTTACCGGTTATTCACCATACGTAATAAATATCTCGGTCACATCATTTGTAAATAGTGCTAATATTTATTAAATAAACGTCAATGATAAATAGCTCTATGCCGCAGATCAGCGCACGCGCAAGATTACGAATGGAAACACAGACGCCAAAGTAGAAGTGGTATTCCAGCACCGCAGTATAGCGTGCCTATTACCTATGTACTGATTTATCTAACCGATTTCCTATCACGTTGATCGGCCCTTAGGGAGATGTCCAGCCAAGAGGTTAGCCAATGTGTTTCCAAGTTTAGAGCCATCAGGCAATGGTGTAGAGAGCAGGGACCGAAACCGGTATGATCAATACAGGTATTTTTTCAGTAAAAAGAAAGGTATTTTTTAAAGGTTACCTTAAATTGAATACAACGAGATTTAGTACCGGTTACCGAAATAAAATTTACTTCTATCTTACACGTGCCGTCGGCATTAATCAAAGGGCGCGCATCGCCTGTGTATGTGTAACCGGTATTAAAATGGTAACCTAAATAGAGGTAATGTTTCTTCTTCTTGGTTACCCAGATAGCGGTAACCTTAGTCGTAGAAGTAACCAAAATTCTTCGATACCTGTATCGTAATTTATTAAGGTATTCGGTCCCTGATGTAGAGAGGCATCACTCATATGTGTGCCTGTAATTTCTCAGACACCCAGTGGCGGACTAACAGGGGAGCGGAAGGGGCGGCCCGCCCCGGGCCTCCGGTCTTGGGGGGCCCCCAAATGCCTCCGCGTTCCCCTGATCAAATCCTAAACAAGACTTTAAAAATGTGCTTAGTACCTAAATAATTTCATGAAGATCAAAACACTACAGCCATCTAGACTTTTTACGCGGTACTATTATAATATTCTTTTAACTTTGCTGAACGCGTCCAATACGCTGGGGGAATTCCCGTCTTTGTAGCGGGTACAGATATTCTATTTCACGAAGTCCGTTCGGCTTTGATTGTAGTAGTGACGTATCCCGACAAGCGCGCTTGTGTGTGTAAAAGTAGGTAACGTTAGCAAAAAAATATGATATATATTCAAGTCGAGATTTAATAATCTAAATAAAATTTTGGTTTTAAAAGTATATACATTTTGTAAATAAATTAGATTAGGTTGCAATAAATACAAAAATATTAAGAATATGTAGGCATTTAATTAAGCATTGGTGTTACAGAATGGAAACGAAACAAGTAGGACAATTCAGTATTTTCAATCACTATCAGATAAATTTTCGATTTCCGATTCCGTTTTGCTGTCGTCAGAATCATCTTGTACATTGATTATAAATTCAAAATCGAGATCAAAATATTTCAAGTAGTCTTTTTCAATTTTTTCAACATGAGCACAAGTTTTTTGCCACGTTTCACTGCTAACTTGGCCCAAACTTTCATTGATCAGTCTTTCCGTATTCGTCATATTTTGCTCGATATTTTTAGATGCGACATAATTTTTAACGATCCCCCAAATATTTTCAATCGCATTTAATTCTGGGTGATAAGGGGGAAGCCGTAAGACATCAAAACCCTTACTTTTTATAAAATCGTCAATCTTGTAGATTACGTGTTGGTCTTTGTACTTCTTTATTGTATCGTACAATTCCAATTTAAGAAGAGATTCATCAAATGCTATACCCTTATCCCTGAGCCATTGCTGCATATCGGCTTTCTTTGTAGATTGCGTCGGTAGTCGTTCAGCCCGTGTGTTGTGATAAGATGCATTGTCTAAGACAATGACAGAGCGCGGAAGTAAATTGGGTAGCAACTTTTCATTTAGCCATTTTACATAGTTATCATAGCTCATATTTGAATGATAATCACCAGCTGTTGAGTTGGCCTTATAAACCAAGGAAGCATTTTCAATAAAACCATCCTTGGTTCCCGCGTGCACTAAAATAAAGCGAGTGCCTGTGCTAATTTTGTTGGCTCACACCCGTAGCTTCAGCTGTACGGCGTGTAATGTCTCGTAAATGAGACAAATCACAGTTGAGTTCCATTAATGATTTTGTAAATTCATATTCTTCTCGCAGAAAATGATAAACACTAGCTATCATGTTTCGACCCTAAAACAAAATGTAATCAAAATAATTAAGTAATATAAACATTTTATAACACAAAAAAACATTCATTTTATAAATACTTCTATTGCTATATTAAGTATCTTTGTATAACATTTTAATTGAAAACGTATAAATAAATATTACCTCACTATGGACAACTCTTCTTCGTTTTGTTGCCATGCTGACCTTAATCCGTGAAACAATTTGGCGCGAACTAAAAACCACTACTGATCCGGACCGTGTCCCGATCGACACTGAGCGCTCTCGAGGTTACGCACACAAAAACAATGTGCATGTGCACGCTTGACAGCCAAACGGACTTCGTGACATAGAACATCTGTACTTCCCCAGGAATCCCTGAATGAATGAAGTGCAAATAATTCACTCTTGTACGCCTTGTAGGTATGTATGTTTATTTAGCCTAAATAATTTAATTCGAATTTAAATTTCACTTGCCAGATTTTAACGAAATAAACATAAACACTTATTTAAACATACAAATTAATGTGAACTGAATAAAAAGCTTGTAAAAGTTTTTTTTTTAAAGCTGGGTTGCCTCATTCAGCTTTGTCGCCCCGGGCCTCTGACGGGCTTAGTCCGCCACTGCAGACACTTAATCCATAATCTGTTATCGCTATTTTCATTCATATAATTAATAAGTTATACTACAAACACATTCGCTTCTCGCAAAAGCATTTGCTTTCCAAAATACTTTCGCTGAATCAATCATTCAAAAGCTCAGTTCAGAAGTGATGAATTTGACCTAAAAACATAGATGGAAAACTTCTAAACTTAGTTCTGTATTCGACGAGTGCACTAGAAAGTTCTCGCGATACTAAATGCAACGGTTATAGGTTTCACTAATAAGTTTCTAATTGATTGATGATCGATATAGACCAACTCTCGCTATCGAAACCCCAAATCGGTTTCGTTCAAGGACTTAAAAAGGTTATTTCAGGCTAATGTGTAGTGATAAAACATGAGTACCTACGATATGGCGAGTAGTTAAAATACTGCCCGTTTTGTAGACGAAATATGACTATAGACACAGACGGCAACACGTCGCTTGTTAAAAAGACGTTTGTGATTAGACGGGACAAGGCTTAATATTAACATACAAATCTATCCGTTTGGCTATTTTTAACATTGCATTAACATGACACTATGCAACTCAAATGACAAAACCAACTCACCTTGAAGCGATCTCCCATAGCACAAGAGCGCAGGCATACATGTCTATCCTAAGGAAAGCATCTTTCGTGAAGTTAATGGCTCCATCCAGTACTTCAGGGGCCATGTACCGTCTAGTCCCGACCTGACCATGGGCATCACCACATCCTCTCCCTGCCACAAAGATCAAGGCGAGGCCGAAGTCCGCAATACAAGCGCTCAGGTCAGCTTTTAAGAGGACGTTCTTTGATTTGAAGTCTCTATGTGCGAGGGCTGGTTTTCCGCCGCCCTCTTCATGGAGGTGAGCAAGACCTCGCGCCACGCAAGCTGCTATACGCCAGGCCTCTACCCAAGTTAGCGTGTGACCTTTCAGATAGTCGCATAGGGAACCCTGGTGAAAAAAACAGATAGCTAGATTTCTTACTCCAAGATATAAACAAAACACAGTAATGACTACAAAACGTCGCTTAATACGTGTCACATAGTGGCCGTAGGTATTACTAATTCATCATCTATATATAGTCATGTTAACTTGTAGAACCTGTCGGAAAATTCTTTCTTGCTTCGAACATATCGATCTATCAAGATGCAAGCGGGTATTTTTAACTTGCTCGTATTGTATTGTGTCGTTCTACGGTCAAGACTTATGTAATATTTTACATAATGGAAAGATCGTGTATACTGGATAACTTTGCTTGCTTTGCAAAACATTCTTTGTTGATTTTTCGACGAGATTTATAAGCCGATATATATTACTACTTAGGTACTTTTGCAAAAAAACTCACCTTCTCATGATAAGCTGTGACCAGCCAATATTCAGCCTGGAGGTTGTCGCCTTTCTTGTCCACGCCAATATAATGAAGGATATCTGGATGGTCCATCCTCGCGAGTCTGAAGATCTCTTGCTCAGCTAGCCACGACTGTTTGTCTTGCAACGGGAACACTTTCACGGCCACATCTCGCTGGCCGAGCTTAGCCCTCCACACTGCTCCAAATCGCCCTCTTGCTCTGACCTCACACAATGTCACCTGTCCCACAAGACCGATGGCCTCGTTCTCCATGCCGGCGCCAGCAGACGGAGGTCGCGACAACGACGCCTCACCGTTAGCCAGTTCAGCGAACGACGTTCCTTTACGCTTTCTATACAGAAGGTAACAACCAACAAGAATCGCGAACAGCACAAACAGGGGGGTTAACGTATAAGCGATGACTGCCTTCGTGTCATCGTCAGCGCTAGGGACTGCAGAAGCGGGCACTCTCTCTGGAGGGATTTCAGTCTGTGACGATATTCCAGCTTCTATACCAGGGAACACTACGTTCTGATTGCACATATCTCCTTCACAGCAGCAGTGGAGGAGCGGCAGCTTGGAGTTGTGCAATCTGCAGTTGGACGTCCTGTCCGTGCATGATACAGTGTCCACGAAACATCCTTTAACCTTGGGATATGCCGTATTTGTGACGTTGTCGAACTGCCACAGTACAAAGCAATGGTTACTTTTGTCTGCTTCGACAGGTTGACACTCTTCTTTGATAACGTTTGGGACGCATGTTGAGTTTTTGGCGGTATCGCATGTGGACGTTTGAGAACCATTGAAGAACTCACATTGCCTGGTGGTGACTCGGCCTTCTTTCGGCCGAGGCGGGAAATTCTCGTCAGAAGGCGGGGCTGCTGTTAGTGACGTCACTTGAGTACCTTTAACAAACGGGTTTTCTCATTACACACATATTTACGGCTAGATTTTATGTGAACAAGAGTAGTAAGCAGAAACCCTCGATACCTGATTCATACAATCAGCGAGCTGAGCTTAACACTGCTTTTATTTGCAATTACCATACAGAGTTGACATTTAAACTTTTAATCGTATTTTATAGTTTACCTACTATGCATTTTTCGGTGTCACAAGTTATATAGATTAAGATTATCAATGACACATAAAACAAAGCTGATTTCCATTGTTTTACATTCAATATAATTATAATGATGATTCAATTGACCAGGAATGAGTGATCTCTGCCTCTATCTGTAATTACTCACTGGCCTAAATAAGCATAAAATGATATTCTGTGAGTATTTAGCTGCAGTGTACCTGTATGAGACACATTATAGGATAAATGTTAGCTTTGAACTTACATATATTTATTTAGATTTACATTCTAAGGCCCTTTGTGCAGGGCATGGTTTCCTTATGGCATGGCGTATAAACCGTGCCATAGAAAAACGTTTGTCCACAAGCTCTCATAGTGATCCATACAACACTGACGACCGTGCCTACACACGATAAATAAACTGTAGTTTTTCACAGCAAGAAAAACATGTGTGTACAAACAAAGGGCTTAATGCATTAATTAGGTTCCCATCTATACTATAATATTTTAAAGAAGTGAAATTTGTCTGTTTCTTTGTAAGTTTGTATGTAGGGGGTAATCTCTGGAACTACCAATCGGATTTGAAAAATTGTTTTTGCATTGGATAGCCCAATTCTTGACGAAGGTTTGCGGACTTAGACGCGGGCAGAACCTAGTCTAGCATAAAAATGACTTAGAAGATGAGGTATGTTTTCTTAATGCTTAATTATATTATCTGAATGGAGTAACCAACAAACCTACAGAATTACAGACCCATCACAGAAGTAGTTTTTTTATGTAAATGCAGAAAGTACTGTCAAACAAAAAAAGTTTTAAAATAATTATAACATAAAAAATTAAGTCAGATTAAAATTGCTTATTAGTCTTATAGGCTAGATTGTAATTGATTATTTAAGAATTTGGTTCTATTTAAAATAGGATGAATTAAAAAAAAAAACATACATTCAGCTAACTTACAAACTACCTACTTATAAACAATGTAGAAGTCAAATTTTTTACATGATTCTTATAAGTGTGTTGTAAATGTAAAAAGTTATTATTCACACAATAAATACAACAACACTGTTTTGTGTGGTATAAATATACATTTTGGCAGTCTTGATGATGAATATTTTTAACTGTATACCAAACTCTTTTGTTAACTGTACCTACATAAAACAGGTATTGGGTTTTTATACAGCACTGATAGTTAAAAAAGATTAGATTTTACTGTTGAATTTATTTAATTTGACTGTCATTCATATTCTTTGACAGTTGTTACGGGACAAAAGGCTGAAAGTTTGCATGGGTTAAAATATTTCAATGTTTGTTTAATGTAAACAAGTCATACCAAAATATTATAATAAGCCAAACCAATATTTGAAGTGTATATGTCCAATCATAGTTTTATGGATAGTAAATAATCTAATATTGTTGTGCAGAGAAACTAATTTAAAATATATACTTATATCTTTCCTAAGTAATTATTATATTAAAATAAACAAATGTTTATCAAAGGTCACACATGTAATTGGTAGTCATAATACATTTTGTTGCAGATTTAAATATGGCCATTACATAAACACATTAATATTATTCAATTGTTTTAATTTGCCACATTTCTCGAATCCCAAGGGTTATTTTAATATGCAATGAACTTCTTAATAAACAAAACACTATTATTATTTGTCATCCGAGATTTATCATAATTTTAAAGAAATTAACAAACAATCTCATAACTTTTGTTAGTAGAACAAAACTGTAGTGTAAATAAATTATTTGTCAACAGAAATGAGACAATGGAACATTAAAATACAAACAAGTTTAACTGCAACACCCTATTTTTTTTTGCGCCAAATACGTATTTAAATCACAAAAAATATCTTGTCAGAGTGCAAACATTAGCCTTGTGAAGGCAAAGCTAATGTTTGCACTGTTTCATAGTTTGTTAGATAGACACTAGGCTTACCTAACATTAGCACCGCGGTGAAGTACAATATCCTCGGAGCCATCATCAGAACCATGGCGCAGGCGGGTACAGTCCTCCGGACCCGACGCGACAATCCAATGTTATTTTTATACGCGGCCCCGACATCAAACGTCTAGTCTATTTAGGAAATTCCGACATAAGTACATGTCAGATAAACAACGCACATCCCAATACAGGCAATTCAAACACATTCACAACATACAACTACACAAGGAACAATGCAATGTGCACGTTGATCAATTTAAATTAATCCAATATTCTCAATTGCATTGATTTCAATTAGTATTTCCGAAAATAAAGAGCATCATACAAATCGCAGTACGACAAGGCTTCACTTTTTTGACGTTTATAGTGACTGGACAGTAGACATTTGTTGTGTATGGCAACCATAAAGTTGCATCATAGACACCAAATAGTTAGCTGTCAGTTCACAATAAATGTTTGATGGAAGCCCGCCTCTTATTTGAACATTGGCGACGAGAAAAAATTGAAAATCTTGTTTAGTGCAGTTATTTGTTTATATAAATTATGTCTATCGGTAAAATAGGCGAGTATAATGTACAAGCTGGCAACTGGTTGGCGTATGTTGAACGCATTGAAATGTATTTTTTAGCTAACAAAATCGGTGACGATGTGAAGCTACCCACGCTTATTTCGCTAATGGGGGAAGAGACATATGAGCTATTATCTAGTTTAGCAAGTCCTGCTAAGCCTTCTTCTTTAAAATACGAACAAGTCGTTAAATTGCTGCAAGAGCATTTACAACCCAGACCTGCGGAAATGGCGGAACGTTTCAGATTTCGTCAACGGAGACAGTTAGCCAGTGAGTCTGTTGCCGATTACATAGCCGAGCTTAAAAAGCTTTCCAGATTCTGCAATTTCAATACAGTTTTAGAAGAGAATTTAAGAGATCAATTTGTCTGTGGCTTAAAAAGCGAATTCACTAGGCAGCGGTTATTTGCGGAGGAGGATCTTAGTTATTCAAAAGCGGTGACTTTGGCCACAACTCTTGAGGCGGCAGAAAGAGATGCTTGCGCAGTAGAACAAAATATCGGAAGCGAGGTGAAGATCGCAGCAGAATTAAGTGGAGGTATAAACAAATTGCTAGTGAACTCATGTACAGCTTGCGGAAGTACAAACCATGGAAAATGGGATTGCAAGTACAAAAATTTTGAATGTAGTTTGTGCCACAAAATTGGGCACTTGAGGCGTATGTGTTTAATACGGTCACAAACTGCCGCTGAACGACCGAAAAAGTCAACAGAAGACTCAAAAACAGAAGACGATCATCGGAATAAGACGTCACGCGGAGGGCGTGGCCGTCGTGGTGGTCGAGGTGCTCGCGGTGGTGCAGCGCGCAGACGCGCGGCTGGACAGCAACCCAGTACATACTGGGTACAAGAAGCAGATGACAACTGCTCAATAATAACTTCTAGTGACGATGATGTCAGCGAAGAAGACTTGAATGAACCTTTGTATCAAATGTCTTTATCTAAGTATACCCCGGTGCGTATTTCACTATTAGTTAATAATTGTTTATTAGAAATGGAAGCAGATACTGGATCGCCTTTATCTTGTATTAGTAAAAATACTTACAGTAAATATTTTAAAGACCTTGTTATAAAACCATGTCGCATAAATTTAAGTTTTTATGATGGGTCTAAAATTAAGCCACTTGGTTATGTAGAAACAGAAGTTCGTTACAAAGATATGAGTAAAATTTTAGATATGTACATTTTTGATAATGGAACTACTAATTTATTAGGTCGCCAGTGGCTAGCTGAATTATGTATCGATATTCCAAAACTCAGTATGCATTGTTTTAATAAAAATGAGAGATGTAACAAAAATGAAATGATAGAAACTATTATTTCCAGGCATAAATCTCTTTTTGATGGCACGTTGGGTCGGTACACCGGTGGCTCAGTTAAACTGAGTGTACGTCCGGATACGCAGCCCGTATTCTGTCGTGCTCGTCCATTACCGTATGCGTTGCGTGGCAAAGTTGATGCAGAGCTGGACGCTATGCTGCGCGCGGATGTCATCGAGCCTGTTGACCACTCTGACTGGGCCACTCCTTTAGTAATAGCCCGTAAGGCGGATGGTGGCATAAGAATATGTGCCGATTTTAAGGTAACACTTAATCGCGCTTTGTTGATCGACAGGTACCCGGTTCCAAAGATCGACGACTTGTTTAGTGACATTTGTGGAAATGTTTGGTTTACAAAATTAGACTTATCTCAGGCTTATAATCAATTAGAACTTTGTGAAGAGTCTAGAAACTTTACAATAATTAATACTCATCGTGGTTTATTTAAATATAAACGTCTAGTGTTTGGGTTGGCTTCAAGTCCCGGTATTTTTCAAAGATTCATGATAAATCTTTTTAAAAATGTGCCAAATGTAGTCATATTTTACGACGATATTTTAATCAAAAATAAAGATTTAAAAACCCATTTACAAACAATAGACAAAGTGTTCGACATTTTGAAGCCGAACGGGTTAAAAATTAGGCGGGCTTCCATCAAACATTTATTGTGAACTGACAGCTAACTATTTGGTGTCTATGATGCAACTTTATGGTTGCCATACACAACACCTTCACCCTTAATAAAAACTAATTATGACAAACACCTAACATAATAATAATAAACAAAATAAAACTTAATAGATAACAACATATAAATCATTCATTCAAACTAATAAACCTATCTTCTTAAGCTAGTACAATAGCAACAATTTAATTAAACAAATTATAGTTAACTCGTTAACTTAATCAAACTCTAAACAATATCTTTTAGGAAGCGTTTTAATTCTTACTGGTCTTTGATGTACCACCGGTACCTCAGCTGAGACTGGCACATCACTGTCGCAAGGAATATTGGATGTCGTTGCCTCCAGACCGTCTACAGTCGTGGCCGCCGTACTTGACTCGCGCGTTGCTTGCATCATCGGACCACTACTGACTGTCCCACTCGACTTCTCTTCTTTCATTTCAGGAAAAATAAGTGAGCTTCGTGACTTCCTAGTCATCTTATTACTAGGTGGATGGCAAGGCGTCTCCGGTAACACAGAACGTCGCCGCAACTGATCGATATGTCGATGGGTCTCGGTTCCAAAATCAGATCGAATATTATAATCAGTCCTACCTAATTGCTCTAAGACTTGTCCCGGTACCCATTTGTCTGGACCACGATAGTCCCTATACCACACATTATCTCCCTCCGCGACCTGACGATGTGTACCTTCCAGTGTTTTTTGTCGCGATTGTATACGCGCCTCTCGATCGGGTTTTAAAGCGTCCAATCTAGTGCGTAAATTTCTTCCTTGCAAAACTTTTGCCGGACTTTCCCCTAACGTGTGATGTTCAGTATTCCTGTAAATTAAAAGGAACCTGCACAATGCCGTTTCTGGGTCTAATTGTTGCTTAAGTGCTTTTTTAATTACCCGCTTACATATTTTGACCGCACTCTCTGCTGCGCCATTAGAGGCAGGATGGTAAGGCGCAGAGAACACTTGTTCAATACCATTTTTTACTAAAAAATGTTTTTCGTAATCCAACCAAAGTCCAAAGTCACAATTATTACTCAATAACCCTTTTATTTTGTGACTATTAAATTTGGTCGGATACGCGATATAATCACTTTTAGCGTAACTCGGAATGCGGCCTAAATAGAGTGCAGCTGCACTTGCACATTTAGGGTGCGTTCCGACTTACGCCATAATCGATTTGAGCGTGCTAACACCCGTACCGTGTTAGCGTTATCGCGATAACGATGTCCCGTGAATCGTCATAGATGACGTCATGACATGCGCCATCTTGCGATAACACTGACCATGCCCTAAATTAATATCACCGTGAGCGCTGTCAAAAATGACAGTTGTGCTGTTTTGTTTTGAGTTGCATCTTATTTATAAACTAACGTGGCAAATTCGAAATTGTGCTTCTGGCTACAGTTGCCATCTAACCAAAGAAGAAGAAGAAATTTGTGGTGTATACTCAAAGAAATACTGTAATCCAACCATCTTGTTCAAATTTTGGGGTTATGTTATAAGTTTTGACAATGAGCGACCACTGTGAGCAGTGTGAGCACGTTTACGAGCGTTCCGAGTTGTTGATAGCTCTGAGCTGTCATAATCGTGATATGTAACTAGGAACACGAAGTATCGATGTGAGCGCTGTGAGCGATTAAGGCCTAACTCGGAATGCGGCCTTAGTATTTCGGTACTAGGTCTATGATTAAAAAAAAAAAATTACCAAGATTCTATTGAGTAATCTACAAATACAATACTTATCAGGGGAATTTAAAGTAGTGATGCAACGAATACTACTTTTACGAATACGAATACGAATACGAATATCAAACCTACTATTCGGCGAATACGAATACGAATATCTCGCCATGGTAATAAAAGACTAACAGTCTTACCACAAAAAACATAGACACGTCTTAGACACGTGTTTAGTAGTTGTTTAGCAAAAGTGATACCGCAAAACCATGTTTAGCTGTTGTTTAGGGTTAGACATGCTTTAGACGTTGTTTAAATTTAAACAGCAACAACCCCCTGTTTAACACGCGTTTAACCCACGCCGGTCGTCATATTGTTTTCTCTCAGTACATAAATTGCAATGAACATCTTCGATTATACTGATTTTAATGATTTTAAAGACATAGAATTTATGGATGACTATCGTGATCAAGTGTACCGAATGCGAGTGAATCTTGGCGAACATTAAAATGAATTTATCTTTAGAAAACGATACAGGTTCAGCAAAGCTTTTGGAAAAAAAATTGTTGATCTAGTAAAAAATAATATTCCACATTATTTTCGTAGTATTAGGTGGTTAGATTCTCAAATTCAAGTTCAATCAAGCCTGTTGCTTACGGAACTGGGCCTGCCACCAGGTAAGCGCCCTTTTGTTATTGTCTTTAGTTTTTGTGGTCATTACCGGTTGTCATTGAACAGCTGGGTGGCTTTTGCATTTTCGGTTTCGTTCCGTTCCGTTATTAATGCACAGAAATATTTTTACATTTATGCCTACACCAGACGCATGGGCAACCAGTGGCGGACTTATTTAATTAATTAGTACTTATTTTAAATTTTCCAACTTAGTTATTCCGTATTAACAACTGAAACAAATAAATTTCGATAGGAAAGAGAAAGGCTCAACAAATGAAATCTGCTTCAAACGAAACGTTTCTTAGGGTTGCCAAGTTAAAACAAGGATACGTCAATTTAGGCAGCGTTTTGCTAAATACATGTTTAAACATGTATTTGTGGTAAGAAATTTTAAACACTTGTTTAGGCAGTGTTTATCCCGTAGACATTGTTTGAGTAAACACGTGTTTAAACGTTGTTTTATTTATTTTTTGTGGTAAGACTGTAATAGTTTAGTACTACATAGACGCAGCTATTACTAACGTTCGTCTAAGTTACGTTACCTATGGCCGGGGAGTCCCCCGTCGCGTCGTCGTTGCGGTTAAGGCCCTTGCACACGTCGTATTTTTACGTGCCGACAACGCGCGTTTTCCAAGTCTGCCAGTAATTAGATTTGCGTACATACATATTAATTTTTAAATATTCGTATTAGTATTCGTATTAGTATTCGCCGAATACGAATATTCGGTAAATGTCTACTATTCGGCGAATACGAATATTCGTATTCGTATTCGTTGCATCACTAATTTAAAGCTATAGGTTCAGCTTTGACGCGGGCTGGCGCACAGCGCATCGTCGAGCAAGGGTCGGGAGGGAGCTTCTGATAGTTTTTTTTTTTTTTTCTGTATGGCATCTCATAGCTGGCCTCTGAGGCCATGACTATTTAACCGGGCAAACCTGCGAGTGCTTTAAACTGCTACACTCAAAACCTCCAGCCAGGGACTTACAAACTAAACTAAAACTTATAAACTAGATGAACGCTCGCTAAGGGCACCCCCTGTGGGATACGAACCTCGACTTATGGCGTTTACCGGAGGGAGAACATCAAAGATGTGACGGGCTGGTTCTGATAATGCAATTTTCCAGAATTTATGGTGAAATGATTGATAGCATTCAGTCGTACTCGACTAAAAACTCATATGAGAGAGAAAGGTGCAGCACTAGTAATTTTTTGCAAGTAACTGTGCGTTCGCACTGGCGAAACATTCACATAAAAACATGTTGAAATCTCTGTTTTCTGTAAATGTATCGACTCGCGTTCGCATTGTCACTCAACTTGTTGACGCGAAACATGTTTGACGTTTCTTATCATTTGACATGTTCCGCCACACGTTTTTACAAACCATTTTCGTATCAAAATGTATCTGTATGAATCTAGCAACATGTTGTAAGATTTGTTTTGACATTTCATGCCGACTATGGCCGCATTCCGAGTTACGCTAAAAGTGATAATATCGCGAATCCAACCAAATTTAATAGTCACAAAATAAAAGGGTTATTGAGTATTAATTGTGACTTTGGACTTTGGTCGGATTCGCGATATTATCACTTTTGGCGTAAGTCGGAATGCGGCCTTTTATGTTCTGTGAATCCTAATAATGTTAACAGTGATTTATTTGTGGCCAAATCGTAGCGAAGGCAAAATTACTTATAAATATACTTACTAAACAAAGTCAAAAATATTGCAACGTTTATTAACTGGGTAATGGTGCCGATTCTCTTGTCACAAATGCCTCTAACTAGACTAAAAATCACCAAAATATCGTTTATTCCAGTCAAACGACGATTTCCCATTCTGAAATAGACTTAAGTGTACAACTTGACTATATTTTAGTTTGAGAGCACTAAGATGGCACTGAGAGATTAATTTAGTGAAAATGTCAATTTCGCTATTCTGAATTTGACGTTTTTCACCTAAAATTTTGATTGCCTAACTAAATCTAACTATTTCTAATCGCGATTAAAAACGTGTGGAATAAAACACCAACACCTCGACTTCACTGTGCGTTCGCACTGGCGAAACATTCACATAAAAACATGTTGAAATCTCTGTTTTCTGTCAATGTATCGACTCGCGTTCGCATTGTCACTCAACTTGTTGACGCGAAACATGTTTGACGTTTCTTATCATTTGACATGTTTCGCCACACGTTTTTACAAACCAGTTTCGTATCAAAATGTATCTGTATGAATCTAGCAACATGTTGTAAGATTTGTTTTGACATTTCATGCCGACTATGGCCGCATTCCGAGTTACACTAAAAGTGATAATATCGCGAATCCAACCAAATTTAATAGTCACAAAATATAAGGGTTATTGAGTATTAATTGTGACTTTGAACTTTGGTCGGATTCGCGATATTATCACTTTTGGCGTAAGTCGGAATGCGGCCTTTTATGTTCTGTGAATCCTAACTGTGCGTTCGCACTGGCGAAACATTCACATAAAAACATGTTGAAATCTCTGTTTTCTGTCAATGTATCGACTCGCGTTCGCATTGTCACTCAACTTGTTGACGCGAAACATGTTTGACGTTTCTTATCATTTGACATGTTTCGCCACACGTTTTTACAAACCAGTTTCGTATCAAAATGTATCTGTATGAATCTAGCAACATGTTGTAAGATTTGTTTTGACATTTCATGCCGACTATGGCCGCATTCCGAGTTACACTAAAAGTGATAATATCGCGAATCCAACCAAATTTAATAGTCACAAAATATAAGGGTTATTGAGTATTAATTGTGACTTTGAACTTTGGTCGGATTCGCGATATTATCACTTTTGGCGTAAGTCGGAATGCGGCCTTTTATGTTCTGTGAATCCTAATGATGTTAATAGTGATTAACTTGTGGCCAAATCGTAGCGAAGGCAAAATTACTTATAAATATACTTACTAAACAAAGTCAAAAATATTGCAACGTTTATTAACTGGGTAATGGTGTCGATTCGCTTGTCACAAATGCCTCTAACTAGACTAAAAATCACCAAAATATCGTTTATTCCAGTCAAACGACGATTTCCCATTCTGAAATAGACTAAAGTGATACAACTTGAGTATATTTTAGTTTGAGAGCACTAAGATGGCACTGGTGCCGATTCCCTTGTTCACAAACTAAACTAAATTTAAGTTCAGTGCATCTTTTTCTTTCTATTTCATTAAGAAAAGGACAGAAGATAAATTTTAGTTTAGTCCTGTCAAATTAATCAGCGCCTGTCACTCTCCATACAAGTTTAGACGTGATTAAAAACTTGCCGACTAAAATTACGTCAATTTACGTCAAGCGCTGATTAATTTGACAGTACTAAACTAAAATTTATCTTCTGTCCTTTTCTTAATGAAATAGAAAGAAAAAGATGCACTGAACTTAAATTTAGTTTAGTTTGTGCACAAGAGAATCGGTACCATTGAGAGATTAATTTAGTGAAAATGTCAATTTCGCTATTCTGAATTTGACGTTTTTCACCTAAAATTTTGATTGTCTAACTAAATCTAACTATTTCTAATCGCGATTAAAAACGTGTGGAATAAAACACCAACACCTCGACTTCAGGTGCAAAAACAGTACTGTATCTTTTTTTTTCTTTTGCTTATATCTCGAAAATGGTCTGTCCTATCGCAAAAATAATGAAAATTTCAACCCCCTTTATAAAACACATAGGCCCGGATTCCTCTGTCGCTGACGTCGGTCGCGTACCGTCAGTCGCGTAGCGCGCTGACCATCAGCGCCAATGAAAACATCCGTAGTGCGATACTGACCGCTCCACGGTACAGGCGTCTCCAAGTGGATTTGTTGTGGATTTGTGAAGCGGAGTTTGAATTTGGGATATTATTATGAACCCATTTATAAATTGTTTAGTTGCTGCAGCATACTTACGCAAGCGGAGACGGCGTCAATATAGAAAAAAAAGATATCACATTCACCCAATTGTTGCTGATAGGGTGACATATGGTGAATTTTCTACTTTATTTGAAAAGCTACGTCAGGACGAGGAAAAGTTTTTTAATTATTTTAGAATGAAAGTAAAAACTTTTGATGAACTGTTATCAAAGTTAGAAAATCACCTCGGCAATCACACGTTCGATATCAATGTTCATGGTGGCGGGCGACTGTACGCGCGCGTGCCGACGGTCGGGAACAGAGTGAGGACGCTCATAGCGTTCTATAGCGCGTCAGTCGACCGACGAACGCGGCGCTGACGAGCGAGACCGACGCGCGTCATCAGCGGCGCGTAGCAACTCGCGCGCCGCTGATGTCAGCTTTACAGTGTGGTGCTTCATAGAACACAACGTATATTCGTACGCGCGACCGACATCAGCGACAGAGGAATTCGGGCCATAAACCCCTAGAACTCAACATGTAGGTAATCATTTTTCATATTTTCCATACAAAAAGTGAAAAATTCCTTAAAAAAACACGTCGAGGCTGCCCCCTGCGCGTCTCCGGCTCTAAAAAAAATTCACGGGGTACGGCAAACAAGTACCTACCACGTGGAGTCGCGATCGTCAAATTCGATTTAGTTGTGTCAAAATTATTTTATATAAAGAATTTATTTTGCAGTATAGCTTTAAGATTCTCACAGCCAAAAAAGTAAGGAATTTTAGTGATAGTTTAGTTAGTTTAATTCGGTGTACAAAAGAATCGGCACCAATATCAAAAGTAGGGTCCTAATAAAATGATTCAAGCGATGAAGACGATTTATTGTTTGTAGCTGCCAGTATTGCATACCTGGAACGGCAAAAACCTAGGAAGAAACCTAGATACTGGATGCGCGACTTTCTAAAAAAACTTCACCGTGTCTACTTTGGACTTTGGACCAATCCATGTTTCGATATAAACACGAGATGTTTACCACCATACTCGGATAACACAAAACATCAAGCAATAGACAAGTTGCGAGACATAATTTGACCTAAACAAACAACAGTGCGAACGCAAACGTGACAAATCTCTATACAAAACATGTCTGTTGTGTATGTTTCTAGACAGTGCGAACGCAGATAACAACAAATCTTAACATCTGTCTTATGACTTACTCATGTTTCGTGCAGTGCGAACGCAAGTTCAACATAACAAGTAATGAGATTTGCTTCATGTGACAAGTTTCGAAACATCTACATGTTAAATGTTTTCTGGTGCGAACGCATAGTCAGGTGCAAAAACAGTACTGTATCTTTTTTTTTTCTTTGCTTATATCTCAAAAATGCAGCAGCATTATGCTGAGATAGGAGCCTTTTGGCCTCGTACAGGACCTTCTGCTTTTATTTTAATTTTACTTTGTTTTTTTATTGTTTTTTTTATTATTTTTATTAATGTTCTTATTGAAGGTGTTTAGTTATTAATTTGTGATTTCCTGTGCGAGTCTCAATAAATACTTTTTCTTTCTTCTTCTTTCTTTCTTTCTAAAAATGGTGTGTCTCAAAAATAATGAAAATTTCAACCCCCTTTATAAAATCCATAAACCCCTAGAACTCAACATGTAGGTAACAATCATTTTTCATATTTTCCATACAAAAAGTGAAAAATTCCTTAAAAAAACACGTCGAGGCTGCCCCCTGCGCGTCTCCGGCTCTAAAAAAAATTCACGGGGTACGGCAAACAAGTACCTACCACGTGGAGTCGCGATCATCAAATTCGATTTAGTTGTGTCATAATTATTTTTAAATGTAAAGAATTTATTTTGCAGAATAGCTTTAAGATTCTCACAGCCAAAAAAGTAAGGAATTTTAGTGATAGTTTAGTTAGTTTAATTCGGTGTACAAAAGAATCGGCACCAATATCAAAAGTAGGGTCCTAATAAAATGATTCAAGCGATGAAGACGATTTATTGTTTGTAGCTGCCAGTACCTGGAACGGCAAAAACCTAGGAAAAAACCTAAATACTGGATGCGCGACTTTCTAAAAAATCTTCACCGTGTCTACTTTGGACTTTGGACCACTCCATGTTTCGATATAAACACGAGATGTTTACCACCATACTCGGATAACACAAAACATCAAGCAATAGACAAGTTGCGAGACATAATTTGACCTAAACAAACAACAGTGCGAACGCAAACGTGACAAATCTCTATACAAAACATGTCTGTTGTGTATGTTTCTAGACAGTGCGAACGCAGATAACAACAAATCTTAACATCTGTCTTATGACTTACTCATGTTTCGTGCAGTGCGAACGCAAGTTCAACAAAACAAGTAATGAGATTTGCTTCATGTGACAAGTTTCGAAACATCTACATGTTGAATGTTTTCTGGTGCGAACGCATAGTAAGACAATGACGGAGGCGGCGTTCCGAATAACGTTGTAATCGATTTGAGCGTGCTAACACCCGTACCGAATACGCGTGATCGCGATAACACCGAACATGACCTACCTAAATTAAATATCACCGTGAGCGCTGTGAAAAATGACAGTTGTGGTGTTTTGTTTTGAGTTGCATCATCAAATTGGCATTTTTGAAATTGTGCTTCTGGCTACAGTCACCACCTAACCAAAGAAGAAGAAGAAGAAATTTGTGGTTTATATTCAAAGAAATACTGTAATCCAAACATCTTGTGTAAGTTTTGGGGTTATGTTATAAGGTTTGACGTTGAGTGACCGCTGTGAGCACTGTGAGCGCGTTCACGAACGTTCTACACGCGTAGCATGACCACCGTAGAACGAGTCTTGTCGACGGAAGAATAGACAAAATTACAGATTGTGATTGTTTATCTGTCATTTTGTCTACTCTTCCGTCGACAAAACTCGTTTCTACGGTGGTCATGCTACGCGTGCTGAATGAGGTTAAAAACTGAAAGCTCAGAACAGATGGCACACAGTTGTATGTCTTTAAACCGCCATTGTTGTGTTTATGTTTAGTTTTGTGTCGATCACAAATTATACGAAAACTAGATAAATATGTATGAAACTTGGAGTGTAGCACTATTAAAAGACGAGCTAAGGACAGGAGAAGCGTCTACCACTGGTAAAAAAGCAGCTTTAGTGGAAAAGTCAATAAATTATGAACTGTTGTAACACGAGAAAACTCTAACAAACTAAATAAATTAAATAAAGTTGTTCCAAAAGCCTTACCACGGCTTAGAAGAGTACGGCTCTCTATCTCGCTCGCTCCTATTGTTAAACCTACTTACGGGATCGCTCGCTAGCTTAGAAAATCGCCTATTGGTCCGTTGATCGGGTGGGGGATGTTGGACATCACGTCGTCAGGCTACAACACCAAAAGGATTGCGCTACTAGGAGTACCTACATTTCTAAAAGCACACCATCGTCGCGGAAAAAAGATTGAAGTTCCGATCACCGACGGGAAAGGACGTACCTATGTCCTACACAGTACAGACATCCTCCGCGACACTCGCGATGTTATATAAGTTTGTCGTGTAATTAGTTTGTTAAGTATAATAAACGCAATTTAATGTTCCCGCATTAAACTGTTTATATTTTATAAGTTATTTTGTGTTTGTTGACTTTAAAGTTCGGTTTTTGTTAAAGATCAGAGGTGTACGATAGAAATAACCAGATCAGAGTTGAAAACCAACTCGGACATGATCTTCCTGACTGAAAAACCTCAGAAATAGCACTTCTAGCACTGATCTAATATGATAATATAAATACACACATACTTTACTATAATTTACACAATATCACATCACAAGTGCCTATATATAATGAAAACAGACTTATGTAGTTCTCTTGGGAGCATCACTTGTAAACCACTTTCTCCCATAAAAGGCTTAAAGGATAGCACATCGTCTAGACGAAATATCGTATTCCAATTTTTTTCGGAGAGCTTTCTCCCACGGTTTTCTTCTTTTAACATCTTTGGTAAATACATGGGTCCCCGTACTTTTGCAGTAAACAGCTGCGCAACTGGGCTCAATAATTAATAAGTGTTTTGTAAAAGAAGTCGCTTGTTTACAAAAAAATATGGGTAGCTGTCAAATTATAAGAGGCTGGAGATCAGCGCCATCTGAAGTGAACAAGTGGCAGTTTTTATCCTCATTGTTGACAGCTGAGCTGTCATAATCGTGATATCTAAATAGGAACGCGAAGTACGAGGTAGCGCTATGGGCGATCAAGGCGTACCTCGGAATGCGGCCAGAGATGGCAACTTATTCCCTGCATTCCGAAATGCGATAAAAGTGATAATCAGTGATAGTGCCTATTTACCTAAACTTCGAAGAACAGAGACGAGACTTCCTTAGGACTAAATTTTTTCCGGGACATTTGTCCCGAAATTCGGGACAACACTTTTAAATACATTGAAAAAATATAACACATAACATCACGCCTTGTTTCCCCGAAGGGTTGGGCAGAGGTGTACCTGTAGTAGGTACCATTTACCCACATTTCGCCAGTTATGTTTAAGTCCCATGTAATAGGGGGCAAGCCTATTGCCATCAACCGGGCACAAATGCAGACTCCGGGCTGCTACTGAGAAATTCTAGATAGAAAAACTCAATAACACTTTGCCCGACCCGGGAATCGAACCCAGGACCTCATGCTCAGCAGTTGCGCTTGCGACCACTAGCCCAAAGAAGCAGTCAAAAAAAAAATGTCAGTAAAAAAATATATTATTTCGAATAAGTAATTCGTCTATATTTACCTACAGTTTGCGACTAGACATAACATTTATAATTTATAACTCCATAATAATAACTTATCCTCTATGGGCTCTAAAGGAAAAATAAAACACAGAATATTGTTGTAAAAAATATATTTATAAATATTATTTTTTAAATATGACGTAATTGGAAGGCATGAAACAAAATGTACAGACGGAAAAAACTTAAGTTACAAATTTCTGTTTATCTATCTATGTCATATTTATTTTACTGACGTTGAGTGATGCAATTTTAACTCAAATCAAAGTACAAATAAACCTTTGAAGTATAACATTTAGGACAATCAGTTAACTACTAACTGTTCGGTTTTGATACAGATCTTGACGCATTAAAAATTGCTAAGAATTTGAAAATCTTTATTTGTGTTACAAATACCATAAAAAATAAAGAACTATTTTATTTTAATCATCTTGATTCGATTCGTCAAGTTCAGTATCAGAACCGAAATTTTCTTTGTCAGATGAGTCATAATTTTTTCTATATTTTCAACTGTCAGGCGATTTCGTTTTATGTTAAGAATCCATTTATAAGTTGAAAACGACCTTTCAACATCGACTGAGGTTAAAGGCGCGTACATATAGTATGATCGCTCATCCCTTCCTGCTGTTATCGCGTCACATATGTCTCTAATTTTATCTAGATCGGGATTTCTGTCCATGACATTTACGAGTTTTTTTTTTATAGGCTCAGACGAACACCAGCTAAGCACAGTTCTCACGTGATCAAATATTTCAATGGATTCCGTTAGAGTTAAATTTGATTTTTGTAATTTCTTTAACCCAATTTGAATATCTTTAAAATATTCCTCAATATAGTCCAAGTCCGATTTCAAGTTTTCCTTTTGAAGAACATTTTTGGCACACCTAATAGAGAGCGCGTCGGAACTTCTTAAAAGATTTACAATTGTTTTAATTTGATCGTAATATTTTGCATAATATGACACTGCCTCCAACCAAGTACCCCATCTTGTAATAACGGGTTTTGGAGGAAGCGGCATGTGGGGAAAGTTGTTTTTTAACAAGCGCACTCTAATAGGTGACTTTAAAAAAGAAAATTTTACGTTTGAAATTAATTCATCTACATTTGAGTATTCGTATCGTATTTTTTCTGCCACGAGATTCAAATTTCGGGACAGATGTCCCGGAAAAAATGTTGTCCTAAGGAAGTTTCCGTTTCTTGTCTCTGTCCTTCGAAGTTTAGGCAAATAGGCACTACCTATTCCTATCACTGGTGATAATATCGCGAATCTGACCTCACTAGCCCTTATTTTGTAACTACTTTTGGCGCATTTCGGAACGCAGGTATTTTACTGTGGTGATAGGCATTGATTGGGATTGACTTGACAGTTGTTGACAATGACAGAGAGACCATGGCCGCATTCCGAGTTACGATAAAAGTGATAATATCGCGAACCCGACCAAAAGAGATGTTTCATTTTCGGCCATAAAGTGTACGTTAAAAAAAGGGAAAAATTCCACGAATTGAGGAAAAATATTCTTTCCTGTTTATTCCCCTGATTACTTCGGCACAAAAAATACTAGTTTAACAAATTATTGCCTTATTCTATTCATCATGGCGTCGTTTTACTTGCATACTGCTTTCGTCTAGAAATCATGTTACATTTTAACATAATAATATCACGTAGACGTCATTTAAATAAATATGAAAGGCATGTATTTCTGTACTTAAGATAGCTATCTTATACAACTTTTTTGATTAATTAGAAAGTGTGATTCATCATAAAAATAAAAAACTGCTTTTGTGGATTGTAGATTTGTAGGTACTTCTGGACGAAAATGGCTAGCTGTCGATGGTCGTATTTCTCCTGACAATCGTCAAACATTTTCGGTTTTTATTTTGTGCCCAAAAAGTATTAGATATTATTAAAAAAACAGTCTTCATTGTATTTAGGGGTTCGTTTCCCAGGTTTTCTGAAGGGTACATGCTATGGCCGGAGTCCCATACAAAAATGAAACGTCTACTTTAATAGTCATGAAATATAAGGGCTGTTGAGTAACAATGAGGTTAAAAACTGAAAGCTCATAGCAGATGGCAGCACAGTTGTACGTCTTTATAAACCGCCATTGTTGTGTTTGTTTACTTTTGTGTCGATCACAAATTATACGAAAACTAGATAAATATGTATGAAACTTGGAGTATACTCGTAGCACTATTATTAGACGAAGTAAGGATAGGGGTAGCGTCTACCACTAGTAAAAAAGTAACTTTAGTGGAAAAGTCAATAAATTATGAACGTTTTATAATTTATAGGTTATTTTGTGTTTGTTGACTTTAAATTCGTTTTTGTTAAAGACTGGAGGCTTACGATAGAACTAACCTGATCAGAGTTGAAAACCAACTTGGCCTTGATCTTCCTGACTGAAAAACCTCAGAGATAGCACTTCTAGCACTGATTCAATATGATAATATAAACACACACAAACTTTACTATAATTTACATAATATCACATCACAAGTGCCTGTATGTAATGAAAACAGACTTAGTTTACTTGGGAGCATCACTTGTAAACCACTTTCTCCCATAAAAGGCTTAAAGGATAGCACATCGTCTCGACGAAATATTGGATTCCAATTTTTTTCGGAGAGCTTTCTCCCAGTTTTCTTCTTATAACATCTTTTGCAAATACATGGGGCCCCGTATTTTTGCAGTAAACAGCTGCGCAACTGGGCTCAATAATTAATTATGCGTAAAAGAAGTCGCTTGTTTACAAAAAATGTATGGCTAGATGTCAAATCATAAGACGCTGGAGATCAGCGCCATCTAAAGTGAGCAAGTGGCAGTTTTTAACCCCATTGTGACTATAAAATTTTGTCGATTCGTGATATTATAACTTTTAGCGTAACTCGGAATGCAGGGCATCTGTCGACCAGTGTTGCCAACCCGTACGATAAGTTGGCCTATGGTACGATGTACGATAGTAGATGTCTAACGTACGATAATTTTGGGATTGGTTAAAAAAAAATCAGTTCCATTATCAAAACGTATTTGTTAAATACGCAAAAATGTCGATGTCTATTGTCAAGTGTGTCAGTAACAACAAGTACTTAAGTATCTCTCTCGTTTTCCCTCTTTAGTTTTTTATTTTATTTTACAGTGAAAACACAAAAATTTCAACTAAAAACTATGAATACGTATGTTTAAGGTTTGTGCTGAGCTAGCACCACTACTGGTGAAACTTGGCATATGCTTCTCCTTTGGCTCTAGTATAAAATTATCCATCTTTTGATAGCAATTTGCTATTTAATTTGAATTTAGAGTTTTTATTTTTTCTTTTGTACGATAATTTTGACATGGGAACTCGATAATTTGAACTTTTGGAGTTGGCAACACTGCTGTCGACTGTCAGTTCTATCATTCTAAGGGCGCATTCCGACTTACGCTAAAAGTGATTATATCGCGAATCCAACCAAATTTAATAGTCACAAAATATAAGGGTTATTGAGTAATAATTGTGACTTTGGACTTTGGTCGGATTCGCGATATTATCACTTTTGGCGTAACTCGGAATGCGGTCTAAGTAAACAATAATCAATCTACGTCATTTAATGATTTTAATTTAATTTGCTGTTTATTGAAGCTAAAATGTTATGGGATGTGACAATTTAAAGACACAATGTCATTCTTCTATTTAACCCCAGTTAAAGGTGATTTGCCTGCACATTTATTAGAAGTTATTCTTGTTAATAGGTTAGGGCATTTAAAATCAATTTTTAGTGAAGAGCCCCCTACATACAACGAATATGTTATAGAAGGAAGTATATACGATAACGTTGGACATTTTACACTATGCATAATATCGATTTTAAGCGAAAACAAGGAGTTTTCTGAATATATTTTGAAGACTGAATTGGAGCTATTTAAACGTCGACTAACATCTCTAACTGCCTATGAAATGAGATCGTTCGCAAAAAAACTACTCAGAAGCATTAAAAAGCATGGCAATGTACCTACACTTATTGAATCGCTGCAAGTATTATGTCAACATTTGACGTTAAAGGATGTGGCTCAGCATATTTGTTCAACACATAGCAATACCTGCTCTGTGCACAGTATTAGTTTGAACTTTAAACAATGCCTTAGTCTTGTAGCTAGAAGACAAGTTGAAATAAAAAATGGTATGGCTGTCATACCATGTGGAAGATGGAAACAATATTTTATATCCCTATTTAGAGAAAACTTGGTTAACCGAATAAACAAAACTGATGTAGCGCCTCTCAAGAGTGACTCGAGGATAATGGAGCTTCTACATAAGATAAAAAATGAATTTGCGTTTTCTAAAGATATGACTAATGTATTATTGAGTAAACATGTTGACTCTGAATCTATGTTTTTCCCGCCTTGTATGCTAAACCTGCATCAAAACCTGAGGAGAAGGCATAGACTGTCTCATACACAGAGGTTTCACTACAGCTTATTTTTAAAAGATATTGGCATGCCCATAGAGGAAGCTGTGGACTTTTGGAGAGCAGAGTACAGATTGCATCCAAATGGCAATCACAGTTGTTGCCATAACTGGGAGAAGGATGAAAAGAAGTACTTGTATGGTATAAGACACATGTATGGCTTGGAAGGATGTAGGAAAAACTATGCTTCAGTAAACTGCCATAGAATACAGAGCATAGACAACTCATGCTCTGAGGGAGGATGTCCATTTAAATCTTTTGATAATAGCAAAATGGTTCCACTTTTAAAAAACTGTACAGAACCTGTTTTATCACAAATTGATGAATTAAAAAGTAAAGGATTATATACAAGTGCTTGCATGCTATTTATGCAAAATGGTTGTACTAAGTCAGATAATTATGATAGTTGTAGCTTTAATTTTACTCCTGTTAAATATTATATGACAGCTTCCAAAAGAAAGGAAGCTAAAATATGAAAAAAAATCTTTAAAATAATGAATATTTAAAGTAACTTTTATCTTTATAAAGTATCCAAAGTTGTAGTTTTGTTTCAACTTGGCATACAATGAATTAAACAGCCAATGACTTTGTATTTAACATTGCTTTTATTACTTTTAATATTTTACATACCTACATAAATTTTAATATATTATCTGTCTAACTTGCGATATGTGTAATAATACATAATGTGTAATAAGACTGATAAATGAAGACATTGTGTTCAAGCATAATCTGTCATCTAACAAATTGCTTTGCTCACCTTTCATGAAATACTTTTATTAAATAAAAATTATTTTGTAAGAAACATTTTATTGTATGTATTACTAAACAATATAGGTATGTTTAATTTCAATGCCAAGAACCTCCACTGCCTTACCTCCTCTTTTACTCGATGCTTGTCACAAATTTATGTGACGCCCGTTGATATACAAAAAGTTGTCAAAATCACTTCCGTTACCGAGATTGAGAGACCAGCGAAAAGTGTTTTTTCAAGCTGGCTTGACACGTTTTCGATCGATTATCTAAGATTCTGTAGCGTCACAAATTCTGAAATAAGGGTGTTTAACCGTCACATAAAATAAATTATGGAAGTTGAAATATTATACTTTTTATTTGGAATTTATAAGTAATGATTGGGAAATAAAAATGGTTGGTAGATTAGTGCCCTATTGACCTAGTTAAATGCGAGCTATTTTGAAGATTTTTCTAGCTAGCCTAAGTTACATTGGGCACGCCACAATTGCGGCGATAAGACCCCTCTTTGAGGAGTGGCTTGAGAGGTGCCACGGCGTCCTCATCTTCCGCCTGACGCAGGTCCTAACTAGACACGGCTGCTTCGGGAGGTTCCTGTTCAGGATAAGGCGGGAGGAAACGCCCGGGTGTCATCATTGTGTGGATCGCCCGGAGGACACGGTGGAGGTCTGCCCGGCTTGGGTGGAGCATCGCCGTGTCCTCGTGGAGGCGATCGGTGGCAGTGATCTCTCGCGTCCGGCCCTGGTTTAGGCCATGGTACGGAGCGAGAGGAAATGGCAGGCCGTCACCTCCTTCTGCGAAGCGGTAATGCTCGCGAAGGAGGAGGCGGAACGCGTGAGGGAGAGGTAAATTTCGCGCCCTTACACCCCTAACCGCCGCAGGAGGAGACGCCCAGCGCGTCGGGAATCGCGAGCCGATTTCCGGCCACCGTAGGCGCGGGCTTGGGTGAGCAATGGGTAGCTCGCCGTCCAGGGCCGGCCCGTTCATATAGGCCCAGCGGTACTCTAAGTGTGTTCCGCGGAACCCTAGGATTCCGCGATACCCCTGTAGGGGTTCCGCAAGAATTTAGAAAAAAAATCAAAACACTTCTCTCTGGTCACTGGTCGAACGTTTTGACTCCGCACGCCGCGCGTATACTTGTGAGCGCGCAGTCCCTTTGATAAAAGCCGCCTCTGAATTAGACGCTATAGTTGTGAACAAGCGACTTTCGGCTCTATCTTCAAAATCATAAAGTCGAGATTGTTTACAATGCATTTTTTTGTATTTCTATTTTTATTTCCGCTTTTTGTTTATCAAAGGCGCCGACTCGAGTATTTTTGAGAATGTTCGAGTTCGAGTCTAGGACTAAGTATAAAAGAGGCGATCGCGCGTCGCGCCTCGTCTCCCCCAACCCTTGCTCGAAAACGAGGTGCCAGCAGTTGTTGCAGCTGAGCACGTAGCTTTAAATACCCCGAATAATAATCATGATGATAATATAAATTTGATCCAGCCTGTCCCCTCTTGCTGTCCTCCCGTCAGCGATGCCCTAAGCCGAGGTCCATACCCCACAGGGGGTGCCCTTAGCGAGCATTCGCTTAATTTTAATTTAGAATAGTTTAAAAAGCTCCTGGCTGGAGGCTCTAAGTGTAGAAGCTTATGGGACCCACAGGAAAATCCGGTTAAGCAGCCACGACCTTAGTGGTCAAAACTGCGAGAAGCCAATTAAAAAAAAATAAAAAAATCGCGCCTCGTCAGTCAGTTGACGATTAGCGTTCGGAGCGATAAGTTCGTACCTACCTACTTACAAGCTGGCTAGCCTGCTGCCTGCTGTATTCTGATTGTATCAGTTTTGTACATTTCTTCTTTGGACTAAACTTTGTCTCATAAACGCAGTAACGATTGTGCATTATTTTGACCCCACCATCCTGACGTGTAACATTATTTAATAAAGAAGAATGGAACGTTGGCTTAAAGGTGTTAAACGTGTTGCAACAACATCTTCTAATGACGCTGAATGTTCAAAAGCAGTACGCGCGGAGAATACAGCAATTACCGATCCAGACGATGATGCCACGACGTCAAGCTCCACGGTTTCAAAGACGAAAAAAAAGGAAGTATGATGAATCATATATCAGTTTCGGATTTGTTGATTCCAACGGCTCACCTCTCTGCATGTTATGTAGTAAACTGCTTCCTAATAGTTCCATGGCACCTGCCAAATTGCGCAGACATTTAGGCCGCATTCCGACTTACGCCAAAAGTGATAATATCGCGAATCCGACCAAAGTCCAAAGTCACAATCAATACTCAATAACCCTTATATTTTGTGACTATTAAATTTGGTTGGATTCGCGATATTATCACTTTTAGCGTAAGTCGGAATGCGCCCTTAGAATGATAGAACTGACAGTCGACAGCAGTGTTGCCAACTCCAAAAGTTCAAATTATCGAGTTCCCATGTCAAAATTATTTACAGACGCCAGCACATCAAGCTACCCGAAACTGTCAAATTTTCCCAATCAACTTTGAACCTTAAAGTTCAGCGATAAAGTTGAAAATCTATTAAATAAATTTGACAGATTGTAGTAGCTTGATGTGCTGGCGTCTGTACAAAAGAAAAAATAAAAACTCTAAATTCAAATTAAATAGCAAATTGCTATCAAAAGATGGATAATTTTATACTAGACTCAAAGGAGAAGCATATGCCAAGTTTCACCAGTAGTGGTGCTAGCTCAGCACAAACCTTAAACATACGTATTCATAGTTTTTAGTTGAAATTTTTGTGTTTTCACTGTAAAATAAAATAAAAAACTAAAGAGAGATACTTAAGTACTTGTTGTTACTGACACACTTGACAATAGACAATAGGCCTTTGAAACTGTACACCCCGAGTCTAAAGACAAGAATAAAGAATTTTTTGTTCGTAAAAAAGAACAGTTACTGGAAAGTCAAAAAAATATGATGCATGTAACACAAACTATCAATGAAAAGGCCACGGAGGCATCATATTTAGTTAGCTATCGCATTGCACAAGCAGGTGAAGTGCACACTATCGCTGAGAATTTAATAAAGCCATGTGTGTTAGACATAACAAAATGTATGCTCGATGAAAAATCTGCAAAGCATCTTTCTACTGTACCGCTATCAAACGATACTGTTTCACGGCGAATCCATGATTTGGCAAGCTACGTCAAACAAGACGCACGTCTACAAAAAACACGATTCGCCTTGCAAATGGATGAGTCAACTGATGTCACTGGTCTGGCTATCTTGCTGGTTATCGTGAGATATCCATATGAACGTTCTTTTGAAGAAGACATGCTTATGTGTTCACCGCTGCCCACAAACACTACCGGGGAAGAAATTTTTAATAAAATAAACATATTTTTTAAAGAAAATAATCTTAGTTGGAACGATTGCATTGACATTTGTACAGATGGGGCCAAGGCGATGACAGGTAAAACAGCAGGAGCAGTATCACGAATAAAAAGTAAAGCGCCTAATTTTAGTTCCAGCCATTGTATTCTGCATAGACAAGCACTTGCGATGAAGCAAATGCCGTCAAATCTAAAATTAGTTATGGATGAAGCGGTAAAAATAATTAATTTTATCAAATCACGACCACTACAATCCCGATTGTTCTCATTATTGTGTGAAGATTATGGCAGCAAACATAAAACACTGCTGCTCCATACAGAAGTGCGATGGCTGTCTCGGGGTAAAACTTTAACAAGGCTATTTGAACTTATAGCCGAGTTACAAATGTTCTTTCAGCAGATACAGTTTCTTTTAATTTGAAAGACCGTTTGTATGATAAAACTTGGTTGTTCCGATTGTCTTTTATGGCGGATATCTTTCAAAAACTGAACGAATTGAATTTATCATTGCAAGGTAAACAGACAACAGTGTTCCAGGCCTATAACAAAATAGCTGCCTTCAAAAGAAAATTAGATTTTTGGATTATTTGCGTTGGTAAGAGAGAAATAGAAAGCTTTACGTCACTCAGTGAGTTTGTTAGCGATAACGACTCAGAAATGTTTCAAGATGATGTGTTTGAAGAATTGGTCCAATATCTCACTTCGATGCGCGCATCTTTTGAAAAGTATTTTCCCGAAGAACAGAATACAAAAATGAAGCTGAATTCATGGATTCATAATTCTTTTTCACTCAACTTGCAAAAGCCCGAAAGTATATCAAACGAGATATATGAATCTCTTTTAGTAATGTCATCAGACACAAGTATGGAGTCACTGTTCAAAACGACGCCTCTCAACGATTTTTGGTGCAGAATTCGTGATGAATATCCAATACTTGGCAGAATGGCTCTGAATATTCTTCTCCCGTTCCCAACAACATATTTGTGTGAAACAGGATTCTCAACCTATGCAGCCACGAAAACAAAATATCGCAATAGACTGGACGCCGAACCTGATATGAGACTTCAAATGTCTTCTATCAAACCTGATATCAACCAATTGATGAAAACTAAAAAACAGTTTCATACCTCCCATTAGTTAAGATTTTTTCATTTTTAATATCTTTTATTATTGTACTTGCCACGTGGTAAAGTAAGTAATAATTAGTAACTGTTACATTGTACTTTTATTATGCTTATATAATAAAGAATACACTTTTAAAAACTATTGTTTTATTGTAGGGTTCCGTCAAGTATTTTGCTTGTCAAAAGGGTTCCGTGACCAAAAAAGTTTGAGAACCGCTGATATAGGCGAACTAGGCGACGGCCTAGTGCGCTCGTATTAGGCGGGTGGCAATCGGCGGCATCGAAATTAAAAAATAAAACTGTACATTATTTTTATTTACCTACAACTTGAAAATACTCCTAATCTTTTACCAATTTTTCTACCAAAATGCGCTCATGGACATTTACCAAACCATCGGTACGGTTTATCTGGAAATCAAAAACGAGTTAAGTTGATAGCCTCAACTTGCTCCATAGCTAAAAAAATCGCGATTTCAAATTTATTGCTTCTCTTGTTGTATGTTATAATGTTTTGTTCAAAATTGATTTAATTATTATAGTTTGACCGCGATCGTTGTACCGATCGCGCCTGAGAGATATTTCTCGACGGCATGTGAAGCCAAGTCAGAGGCCCATGGGCGGACTTAAAACTCTGACACCAGTACCCTAATTGCGTAATACAACACAATCACAATTTGTTTCGATTTGAAACAGATTGCTAATCCATTGCTTCATAAGTTAGAAAAAAAATCTGCTCAACAACGTAAATAACGCAATGAATGTTGTTGAACTGTCAAAATGAAACAAATTAGGCAAAATTGTTTTCGAAAATAAGTTACGCAATTAGGGTACAGGTTAGTCACTAACCACACGAAAAAGAAAGAACATAGTTTAATTTTCTTGAAAGGGCGCCGTTCCATCCTTTCGCCTAGGGCGCCAGGAATTCTCGGGCCGGCGCTGTCGCCGTCCGATAAGGACCAGGCCCGGGTCGACGGCGCGTTGTGTTTCACGCGCGCCTCAAAGAGATGTCAGCAGAATTGACGGGGTCCGCTAGGGCCAATGCCTGCCGGGGGTTCGAAGAAAACCGATAGGGAAATCGTGGCCCCGGCAACAGGGAAACCGAAGGAACACGGGTCAGTAAGAGTCTGACACGCCCTCCCGCTCCGCCCAGAGCGGGAGAAGTTATTTGATAATTTCCCAAACCAAAAAAAAAGCCTGAGTCACATCAAAATTATATGCACACTAACACTGTTTACCTTTCTTTTTATTTATAATTCTTTTTATTTCATTTATAAACCATACTTTTTACATTTTTAAATATTCTTATAAAAAAGAATTAAATAAACATTTAAAAATATAAAAAATAGTAGCCCACCGGTGTCGGGAACAGGGTCCAAGCCACCGGTGGTCAGGGCTCCTGAGAGAGGAACCTCCTAACAATACGTGCCGGGTCCAGGAGTACTGCTTTCTGGATCAAGCCCTTGATCCAGCTGCCTAACGAGAGCCTCCTCAGGTGTAGGTCGAGGCTCTTAGCTATTATGCCATTGGCCGTAACGACTATCGGCACAATGATTGCTGTATCCACATCCCATAAGTCGACAACCTCGTGAGCTAGATCAAGATACTTAATATGTTTATCTTTTTCAGCTTTCACGAGGTTCTCGTCATGCGGGACCGCTATATCAATAATCATTGTGCGGCGCTCTAATCGATCTATCACCACTATGTCTGGCTTATTGGCAACAATAGTCCTGTCAGTGATGATAGATCGATCCCAATACAACGTGATATTGCCATTTTCGAGGACTGGGTCGGGCACATTTCTATAGTACGGTATTTCTGATTGCACAAGACTGTATTTCAGAGCAAGTTGCTGGTGGATAATCCTGGCTACAAGGTTGTGCCTATGCAAGTAGTCTCCGTTAGCCAGACGAGAACAGCCAGAAATAATGTGTCTGATTGATTCTCCGGGACGGTGGCATGCCCGACAGATGTCAACCGTGCCGTCCTTCACAATATATTTTCGGTAGTTGTTCGTCATCATAACTTCGTCCATAATCGCAAAGACAAACCCTTCGGTTTCCCCAAAAAGGTCACCGAATCGCAACCAGGATGCGGACGCTAAAAGGTCTACATCGGGCCCATGTAAGGCCCGGTAAAAGCGCCCGTGAAGCTCTTTGCTCTGCCATACCTCCCTGCGGTCATTAGTATCTAATACTATAGGTTTGCGCCAGTTCTCGTTAGCCAAGGATAGCGGGGTGAGGCCCTTGTCCACTGAGACCACATCTCGGTGCATCCCCACGTCGGTTTCTAGGAAGTATTCCCTGAGACTGCATACCTCACGGTTGTTCAGGGTCTTAGCATTTAAGAAGCCTCGGCCTCCGCACTTCCGCGGGATATACAGTCTCATCACCGATGAACGTGGGTGATGCATCCGATTTGCGGTCAGCAGTGTGCGGACCCTCCTATCCAGGGCGTCAAGTTCCGTCTGAGTCCATTTGAGTATGCCGAAAGAGAACATCAAAACCGGCATGACCCAACCGTTGAAGGCGCGCACCTTGTTTCCGCCCGATAAAAGACTATTTAATACTTTATTCAGGCGGCTAAAGAAGCGCTCCTTCAGCGATTGCTTCATGTCAGCAGCGTTGATACCCAACGCTTCCGACATACCCAAATACTTGTAGGTTTCGATTGAGGAGAGGGATCTTAGATGTATGGAATCCGAGAGGTGGGTTTCCACGGATTCCACAATCTCCCCTCGTTTTACATGCATGACCGCACATTTGCCTACACCAAATTCCATCCTGATGGCACTACTGAAAGTTTCGGTTACCTTCAGTAGCTCCAGCAGTTGCAAATTGTTGGGGGCAAAGAGTTTCAAGTCATCCATGTAAAGGAGGTGAGATATAACCTGACCACCTCTTCTCAATCGATAGCCCAGCCCTGAATCCTCCAGCAGTGTGCTTAGAGGATTCAAGGCTAGGCAGAACCAAAGTGGACTCAAACTGTCACCCTGGAATATACCTCGCTCGATCCTTATCGGTTCGCTATTCCTCAGAGTATGTCGACATCCTGGATAGCGAAGCACCGTCCTCCATTGCCCCATACATGACATCAGGAAGGTGCGTAGGGTTGCATCTACTTTATACAACTCCAGCACCCTCATGAGCCATGTATGTGGCATCGAGTCATAGGCCTTCTTATAATCTATCCAGCATGTCGACAGATCCTTTCGGGAACCACGAACCTGCTGGCTAATGGTCATATCGATGAGGAGTAGCTCCATAGTACCGCGGGACCCGTTCCTACATCCATTTTGAGAGGCAGACATGATGGAGTTGGTGTCTATATGTTTGTTAATTTTAGCTCTCAAAATGGATGTAAAAACTTTATAGACCGTCGGTAGACAAGTGATCGGTCTATAATTTTTGGGTTCCGCAGTACTACCTGATTTATGGAGCAGGTGGGTTATTCCTGTTGTAAGAAACTGGGGCAGCGACCCTGACTCTAGAGCTGACTGGAACTGGAATGCCAAACGGGCGTGCGACCTTTGGAGCCATTTTATCCAAAAGTTGTGCAGCCCGTCCGGCCCTGGTGATTTCCAGTTAGGTAACGGACGGACTGCACGAGCTACATCTTGGGGGCTAATGGTGAGTGCCCCCATTTCTGGTATTTGCTCGCACGCTCGTTCGATCTTCCTAGTCCAGTCACCTTCGGTATGATTGACAGGCGCCGACCAGATGCTTCGCCAGAACGAGCACATGGCGTCATCATCCGGTAGGCGCGTGTCAATCACACCTTTGTCCGGTCGCTCCCAAGCCCTGTAAACCCACCTTTCATCGCTCTGGAATGTGCGATTCTGAGTGTACCGCTCCACTCTCCGCCTGTACCGTCGAATGCGATTTGCCCATGCACAGATCTTCTGCTTCAGGAAGTCGATACGCTCTGTGACGCGGGTCAAATAATCTTGAGAACTTATTTCAGTTCCCGAGAACGCCCGCTTCACAAAGCGCATCACTCTAGGGCGAGTATTGCCCTCCCTGAAGCAGATTAGCTTGCCGATGAGTACTCTAGCCTCACTGATACGACGCTCAATCCTGCACTGCCAAGCTGGTACAGCTGGTTTTGGTCGTGGAGCTCTGTCACTGTTAGCAAATTTTACTTGAGCTACACGACATGCCGCCACAGCTGCACAGTACAAGATCGAGTGGGTATCGGCGAGGTCTTTGCTGCTGTCAAAACAGTTTGACAGAAGCGAGTCTAGAGTACACACCAGCGCCTTGTTTTTCTTGTGCATGGGCAAACGAGGTAATTGTGGTCTGAGTCCAGGCGGAATAGAACGGTACTCCCGAAAAGCATCCTCCAAAGCGCTCCTCAATCGTGCATTGCATTGGGAACTCACGGATATAACCCCGTCATCATCCTCGTCACCAGCGCGGTCGCGTCGCGGTGAAGAACTGGGTAAATTTTGCAATTGCACCGCGACCAGTGGCGAAGCAGGTGTAACATGGTTATTCCGTGATTCGAGGCGTAGTCGATCAAGTACGGCGTCATCCAGAAAATGGTTACGCTGGATGACCCGCACCTGATCCGACAGTCGTTGCGCTGACACGTTGACAGCTGGTTCAAGCACTTGAAACAGAGAGAGCATCCGACCACGGTACGCAGTCAGGTTACTTCCCCCCTCTGTAGCCCCAAAGTATGCACGCATGACATTTTCATTGACAGTTTGTGTTCACCTCATGCGCTGCACACTTCCACCAGAAGCGGGGACCCTATCAGAAGCCGGTTATTTATAATATTATTACTCTTTCGACACCCCAATCAACATATTATATCGTATCGAATCGATCAATAATGTCCCCACGATAACTTACGATTGTTATAAATTGTCATTGGCAAACGAACGACGAACAGCAATTGCTCCGTTACCGAATTTATGACTCAGCTACATTATACCTACTGCCTGAAACCCACCCCTTAGGACCTCGTAGTTAAAGAGGCAGGAATCAAGATGGTGGCAAAACAGCCCCGGATCTAGAGGGGGGCAAGCCGGGGCCCGTGCCCCGGGCGCCCACTTCAGGGGGCGACAAATTCAAGCGTAGCAGACAAGTGCACCACCAAGCACACAGCAACTTTGCAATAAATGAGACGCGCAGCATATGTATAATCTTTCTATTTTTTTTCTTTTTAACAACAGTTTTGGCGCCCCTGTTGAATTGGCGCATTATCGATCGATATGTTGCTGCCAAAATTTTCATTTTGAGAAAATTTTCATTTCGCGGGGGCTAACTTAGCGCATCCCTTAAAAGATTGGCGGGGGGCGGCAGACTTCAGTTTTTGCCCCGCCTCAAAAATAAAATCTAGGTCCGGGGCTGTGGCAAAAGGATCTTCATCTTATCGAATTGATGACATCGAGGATTTGCTCTCACCGTACTTAGCCGCGCGAGAAGTGTCAATCTCCATTTATTTCCAGTGGTGCAAGTTTCATGCATTCGTCTAGTTAACTAGATTACTTCGGCCCTTTAGGTGGTTAACGTTGATCGCGGCTTCAGTAGCGTTCTTTAGGTATGGCTTCAAATGTGCAGGATTTGGGACATTTTGGACACTCGCAACAAGTGGGCCATGGTCAGGACGATGTGTCCCAGAATTCGCAGTTCCTATGAGATGAGCATTTGCTCTTTAACATACATTCTGTAAATACCAATTAGTTTGCTGAACGTGGTGACTATAACCGCGTTCCTCCTTTAGAGACGACGAGAAAACTTCCCTGAGCAGTCTAAACGAACTTAACGAACTCTATAAATCAGTACCTAGTCTTTGTCTTGTCTGCTGTGTCTGACAACAGATACAGCGCGGTCATTGTTGGACTGCATAGAAAAGAAAGAGAAGCGCGAAGACACGATGCTTCCATTTATCAAAATATTGGCAGACCCAGTAATCCCGAATGCATATAGTGGAAGACATGAATCATTGATGCTATAGGGCCAAGGTCGAGACGCCCTGTGACCTGTCTGCCACATGCTTGCAACCGGCACTCCGGTGCAATCAAACCAATCAATTATTTACAGAGAAATAACTATGAGTACTCGAACCAACTTGAATTTGTGAAGATTTTGACTCGAACAGGTCTAGTCACTTGAGGATTTCCTGAAAGGTTCTATGTTCTATGTTATGGGGTTTGGTTTCCGCACTTAGTCCGTCAGGTGGACCATTGTGCGTGGGCCATGGTGGCCGTTTGGTGGTTATTCCAACCAGCCCACCTCCCTCCAGAAGTTAATCAAAGCTCCTGGTTTGTTCAGAACATCTGTAAAAGATCTGGGTGACCCGAGGGTTTCTGTTCTAATCTGGGTGACGCCTGTGCATTCGAAGAGCACGTGCGCGACGGTTTCCTCAGCCTCCATGCATGCCCTGCACAGAGGGCTGTCCGTTATGCCTATTGTGTGGAAGTGCTTGTTTAGCGAGCAGTGTCCCGTGATGGTTCCCGTCACCAGGCGCAGGCCGTTCCTGTCCAGGCGTAATAAACGCCTGGTTAGCCTGCTATCCAGGGATGGCATAGCTTCCTTGGACTGCCTGCAGCCCGGTGTCGAGGTCCACCAGTACTCCGCTTGTGTGAGGGTGAACTCCTGTAGCCACTTGCGTATTTGGTTGAAAGGGATTGGTACGATAGGTTCGGGTCCACAGACCGCCGTGCCAGAACCTCTTCTAGCAAGTTCGTCAGCTGCGTCGTTACCTAGCGAACCGCTGTGTCCTTTTATCCATTGTAGCGTCACCGTGTTGCGACTAGATACCGTTACTTGTTCTAGTGCATTGTGACATTCTAGTATTAACTTCGAGGTAATATATTTTTTCTTCAAGGATTGGAGAACTGAGGTGCTGTCAGAGAGTATACGTATGTGAGTGTCCATAACTCTCCTGGCTTCAATGGCGTGGACCGCTTGTATGATGCCCACACACTCCGCCTGATAGACGGTGTTGAACATTCCTAGCGGTCGGGATATCTTAATGTTGAGGTCGTATGAGAAGACTCCGACCCCGGTACTGGAGTCGGTCTTCGATCCGTCAGTGTAAACCCTCAGCTCTTCCGAGCCTGAGTAGTCACACTGTTCTTCTGTAAGTATTATGTTATAGTGCCTTTGAAAATGGTGTGATTTCGGGGCTTTGTCGCAGGGTGATGTCATCATTGGCCGACGTTTGATAACATCTTCCTTTATGCGTGTGTGCTTAATTCTAGAATCTCTGCTTAGAGTTCCTGATACATGCAGCCTAAAGGCGGCCAGAGCCGCCTCTTCCCGCACAATGAGGTGCAGAGGCGGCAGTCCAAGCATTGCTTGTAGGGCGGCTGTGGGTGTAGTTCTCATACTGCTAGTGATTGCAACACAAGCAAATCGCTGCAGTTTTTCGAGATCTCTTTGGGCTGTACTCAGGTCTGTCCTGGGCCACCAGACCAGTGAGCCGTATGTGATAAGCGGTCGAATGACTGTGATGTATAACCAGTGGGTGACCTTGGGGCTAATCCCCCAATTCCTACCAAGCAGTCGCTTACACTGCCACAGGGATATGATGGCTTTAGTTGTGTGTTCGTGTGTTTTGCCCAGTTCAGTTGTTTGTCCAAAAAGATGCCCAAGTATTTGGTTTCAGTTGAGAGGCTTAGGGTTGTTCCAAAGAATCGTGGTAGCTGTAGTGTCATCAATTTTCTCTTTTTTGTGAAGAGAATCAGTTCGGTTTTTGTAGGGTTCACTGAGAGTTGGTGCATGCTGCACCATTCCTCTACTATTTTCAGAGCTTGATGCATGAGATTGCATAGGGTGTTTTCGTGTGTCCCGTTTATTATTATGGTTATGTCGTCGGCGTAGCCTACGGTGAAATGATAAATGATAAATGATAAATGATAAATGATTTTATTTCTGTAAGTAGGTTTGTACAAACACTTTTACACGTCAATCATATTTTAAAAACTAGATGAGGTCGGCGTTTCCTATCTGACTACTCTGAGAAGAAAGGCCGAAACAAACTCAGAGGTCACAGTCTCTTTTAAAGTCCAGACATAATCTTGGTCAGATCATGTGAAGGCCATGTGGATTGGTGTCTGAAGTGGTCTTTAGAGGAAAGCATCACACAGATTGAGAGGGTCTGTCCAGTCAGTGCACGCATTTGTCATTTATCGTGTAGCTCAACTCAGAATTTAAGGAGCTCAACGATTTGACGAACAATACCAAAAAAAGGACATTTGTGTAGGCCACATAAATTACTCAAACTGTCAGACCATGATTAAAACTAACTGAGAAAAAATTAAAAACAAAACAAAAAGGAATGACCCATATAGTCTTCACATTCACAATAATTAAAATAATATAATACTTTAAAAGTAAATATTCATGTCATTGTATATATAAAAATCATTAATGTCAATGTGTATATAATAAAATAAAAAACCCAGAAATAATCTTGGTCAGAGCATTTCATATGAGGACCATGTAGATTTGTGTCTGAAATGATCTTTTGAGGAAAGAACCATACAGATTTGAGTGGACCTGTCCAGTCAGTGCACGCATTTGTCAGTAATTGTGCAGCTCAACTCAGAACTTAAAAGGAGCTCAACGATTCGACGAACAATACCATAGAAAGGACATTTGGGTAGGCCGCATAAAGTACTCAAAACTGCCAGATTATCATTAGTAGTAACTGAGAAAATTAAATAAATATATATACATGAGCTACATAGTCCTCACATTCACATTAATTAAAATAATAATAATGTTATACTTAACAAAGTAAATATTCATGTCATTGTGTATATAATTTTGAAGTTTGCAAAATAAACAAAGTTCCAAAAGTAAAAAATAAAAATAATAATTGGAGCAGCTTAATCCCAAGCCTTTTTGTCCTCAATGTAATCTTTAACGGTATAAAAAGTTTTCTGGCACAACTTACGTTTAATGAATGATTTAAATTTATTAAGGCTTAGATCTTGTACGTGGCTTGGAAGTTTATTATAAAAGCGTATACATTGACATCTGAACGAGCCACCTATTTTCTTGAGCCTTGTTGTAGGTACAACAAATTTGTGTTTGTTTCTAGTATTTATGTTATGGATATCACTGTATTTTTTAAACAATTTTATATTTTTATGGGCATATAAAAGATTATCAAAAATATACTGAGAAGGCACAGTCATTACATTAATCTCCTTAAATTTATCTCTGAGAGACTGTCTCGGACTTAATTTATAAATTGATCGAACAGCTCTTTTCTGCAAAACAAAGATAGTCTGAATGTCAGCGGCATTTCCCCACAACAGAATACCGTACGACATTACACTATGAAAATAGCTAAAGTACACTAAACGGGCTGTCTCTATGTCAGTCAAATTACGAATTTTTCTAACAGCATATGCTGCGGAGCTTAGCTTTTTTGACAATTTATCTATATGTGGGCCCCACTGAAGCTTAGCATCCAAAGTTAAGCCCAAGAAAACTGTGCTATCTTCAGGATTCAATTCTTCGCCCTTTATTAACACATTAGTTTTCACCTGCCTAACATGAGGTAGGGTAAACTTAATGCATTTGGTTTTTTTTTGATTAAGAAGTAAATTATTAACATTGAACCAGTGAACTACTTTTGAGATCGCGCTATTTACATCGTCAGTAACCAGCTGCTGACGTTTAAGTTTAAACAAAAGTGAAGTGTCATCCGCAAACAACACTATATCATGGTTATCCTTTATGAGGTAAGGCAAGTCATTAATATAGATAAGAAACAAGAAAGGACCAAGAATTGAGCCCTGAGGGACTCCCATTGTTACTATAGATCCGGGAGATCTTTTTCCATTAACGTCAACACTCTGAATCCTATTACTCAAGTATGAAATAAGAAGATTCAGAGCGCTGTTCCGGATCCCATAGTGGCGGAGTTTCCTGATTAACGTTTCATGAAGAACGCAATCAAACGCCTTGGACAAATCACAAAAGATACCCAAGGCATCGCATTTATCTTCCCATGCATTATAAATATGACCTAAAAGTTCAACACCGGCATCAGTAGTTGAACGACCCCTTGTAAAACCGAACTGTTTGCTATGTAATAATTTATGTCTATTAAAAAATCTTTGCAATTGCTCTAAAATTAATTTCTCAAAAATTTTACTAAAGGTAGGTAGTACTGAAATAGGTCTATAATTAGTGGGGTCTGATGTACTACCTGATTTAAACAAAGGTATTATTTTACTATTTTTCATCAGGTCAGGAAACTCCCCACAGTCGATACAATTATTAAAGATAAGAGCTAAAGTAGGTGCTACAATGTCAATAATAGACTTAGCAACTTCTACAGAATTACCCCACAGATCTGCAGTCTTTTTTACATTTAAAGTGTGAAAGGTTTTAATTATGTCTCTACAGGTAATATGTTCAAAAAGAAAGTCCGAATCGCAAACATTAACATTTTCCTTTAGCAAAGACTCAGCAACAGAAGGTGATGAGTTTAGGGATTTAGTAGTTGAAACAGGAATATCTGAAAAGAAATTTTCAAAGGCCGCGGCGACTTGTGAGTCTGATTTTATTATGTTGTCATTAATAGACAGGCTGTAGTCAGTATTTCGGTTATTAGACCTTCCCGTTTCACTATTAATAATATTCCAAGTCGTTTTAATTACATTACTACTATTTTTAATCTTCGAACTCAAATAACGCGACTTGGCCATACAACAAACTTTTTTAAATAATTTTGAATAATTTCTAACATATAAATTAAATTCAGCTGTGTTTACATAAGTCCTTTCATTGTACAGCTCATAAAGCCGTGTTCTACTTTTATGAATACCAATGGTAGCCCAATCACTAAAAGATGCGTTACTATTAACCGAAATAGTCTTGGGAATAAAGGTGGAATTAAATTGCTTACAGTATATATTAAAGAAATCATCATATAGATTATTAGGATCAGCATGAATAGACAAAACTGGTAAATTATTAATAAGTTTAACTTTAAAAGTCTCCAAGCGACTTCCAGTTTTGGGGTTAACCGTGATATCCTTTTTAGCCACTTTGTTGTTTTGGTTTGGGATAGTAATCCTCTGCCCGCAATGATCAGAATCTAGTAAATTTATAATTTCTTTGTGGCTTGGTATAACATCTGTATAAATATTATCTAAGCATGTGGCACTAGTAGGGGTTATTCTTGTGGGCTCCAAAAATAGGTTTACAAGATTGTAGGACTGAAACAGACTTACTATTTTACTACAAGAACCTGAGTTTTCTAATAAGTTAACATTAAAATCACCACTAATGATAATGGACTTATTCGAGTTACAAATCTTGTGCAACACTTCATCCATTACCTTTTCGAAACAGTCATACAATCCTGAAGGGGGTCTGTACACACTTAATACAATAAACTGCTCCAATTCTATACAGGCTATTTCAACTGTCCGCTCAACAGATAGGCTCACAATATCCTTACGGTCTTTAAATTTAAGCTGGTTACTTACTAAAATTAATGAGCCACCATGTATAGCGTTAACTCTGCTGAATGAACTACCTACCTGGTGATTATTAAAGTTGAACAAGAACTGGTGGCTTTTAAGCCAATGTTCTGTTATACAAAGAATATCAATACTATTAAAATTCAAAAATAATTCTACTTCTAAATCTTTGTTCATAAATCCTTGAATATTTTGATGCACCAGGTTAATACTATTTACAGATTTTAAACTTTTATTTGATTTTATAATACTATTTACAGATTTTAAACTTTTATTTGATTTTATTTTGCAATTCTGTACACTGTTGCTAGAGGTTGCCTCTATTGTCTTAATTTCTAATTTAAATTATTATCAATGTCAATTTTTGATACTGAATTATTTAACATGTCATAGCATTGCTCAATAGAAGCAATTTGTTTAGCCAAATTCTTGGCTGTAATAAAAAAGTAATATGATAGCGACACAGCTATCTGTCTTTTACAATACTTTGAAAGATAGTACCTATCCATACAAAATCTATCTTTTGTCAAATAAAAGTTGTTACCAACATAATTGTTAGTGTCAATTAAGTGGAATAAATTATTATTACAAGTCAAATTATATAATGTCATATTAATATCAGATCTTAAATTATTTTCTTCCTGTGGCAAACTTTGGCTGTATGGGAAAGTGAACATCACAATTTTTCTTAAACTTAGGTTGCACAATGATCTATAATATTGGAGTAACTCTCCTTTGTTCACATTACCCCTATTACCAACAAATATTAATAATGTACTATCCCGGTTAAAATTGCATTTCATAACTTTTTTCATTATGTCAAATAATGAACAACCAGGCATACAGTAGTTCATTATTGAGTGTCCTGGATATTTATTTGTCAACAACTGGCCTAGATCCTTTCCAATTTCATCACAAAATAATATTATTTCTTTATTTACACTCTGTTTAGACAAACAATTAATAATTGATAATGGCAAACTGGCACTAGACTGCGGTATGGTGGTGTCACAAATTGTCAATGAATGGTCCGGAGTGGGTTCAACAGATGGTGGTTGACAATGTTCACATTTGTTAGTTTGTGAACTTACCAGCTCATTCATTGCCAATACATATTCCCTCATTTGGTTTTCAGAGGCTGTATATTTGATGGTCATACAAGTAAGTTTTTCCTGTAGTTGGTCAAGTTCATACTGCAAGTCTTCTGTGTCAAATAACCTTTGTCATTGAGTGTTTTGATGAGGCTGTCTACTACCAGGTTCCATAGCAGCGGCGAGAGGACGCCCCCTTGTGGGCAGCCCTTCACAACGATGGCTCTCGTAGTGTCATTTACTGTGACTTGTACAGCTCTCAATTTGAGCATGTTGGTGATCCAGCCACTCAGGGTCGAGTCTATGCCGTGCCGGTCGAGGGCTGTGTTTATACTGTTAAACATGGTTTTGTCAAAGGCGCCCTCGATGTCAATGAAGGCAGCCAGTGCTGAGCATTTGTGGTCCACTGCGCATTCAATTTTACCAACCACGCTGTGCAGCGCTGATTCTGTTGATTTGCCTGTGGAGTACGCATACTGTTGTTTATGAAGTGGTATTACCCGGAGAGGTCCGTCTCGGATGTGCCGGTCACAGAGTCTCTCAAGGGTCTTCAGTAAGAAAGATGTAAGGCTTATAGGCCTATAAGCTTTGGGTTGTGTATAATCGGTTTTGCCAGGTTTGGGTATGGAAATGACTTTCACCTCGCGCCATGCGAGAGGTGTGTGTCTAAGTGCTATGCAGGCTCGATAGATCTCCACCAGCCATGGTGTCAAATAATCTACCCCCCACTGCAGCAGGGCTGGGAAGATGCCATCCAGCCCTGCCGACTTGTATGGCTGAAAGGTGTTGATAGCCCACTTTACTCGCTCTTCTGTCACTATGTTGCGGGCTCTTGACCAGTCTTGATCCGTTGGGGTCCATTCTGGTTCAGCCTCCCACGACCTGGAAGTGAGTTTCGAGAAGGACCTTACTGGTTTCATGGTCAGTTAGTGTGTATGAGTTATCGGGTTTTTTAAGTGCGCCGAGGGTTCGGTCCTGATCGGTTGATAGGATCTTCCTTACCCTAGCGGCTTCGTTATTTGTCTCGATAGACTCACAGAATTTACGCCATGCTGTCCTCCTGGCAGTTCTGATTTGCTTTTTGTATATATATTGGGTCTCTTTGTATATCTCCCGGTCGTCCGGGAGTCTGGTGCTTTTAGCTCTGTTAAATTGTTTACGTAGCGCATCTCTGAGTTTACTGAGTTCAGCGTTCCACCATGAGCTTCTGTCGTTTCTGGTTTTTGGCGCTCTTAGTATACAACATGCGTGGTATGCTTCAGTTAGGTATTCTGATAGTTTTGTTACGGTGTATTCTAACTGTGCTTGGTCTCTTATGGTTACCTGTGTTAGATGTCTAGCTAATAGGGAGGCCAGGAGACGTTTGTACCCGGGAACATTAGTTCGCCTCGGGTTTCGCCTCGATTCTGGTTTCCTAGTATTGGTAGTTAGGGTAAAGCGAATCCTTCTGTGATCTGAGCAGGAAGGCTCGTCCGATACGTGCCAGTTTGTAATAAGGTTTGTCGCGTTTTCTGTAGCAAGTGTTAGATCTATAATCGTTTGTCCTCGGGCTGTGACCCAAGTGGGTTCTGAGCCACGGTTTACAATATTAAGGTTAGTAGAAAATAAATAGGTGGATAGCACCTCTCCTCTGGAGTTTGGTGCATCGCTGCCCCAGAGCGGCTTTTGGATCAGTGCGATCGTTCGGAGCTTTACCTCCAGTGCCCTGCGCAAGCTAGCCGTGGCAGTCTGGCTGTGCTGGAGGTTGGTCTGGATGATGTTGAGGGGTGGTGACGACGGTGGAGAGGAGTTAGTCGGAGATGGATCCATCGGACTGTCTCTCCCCCAACTCCTCACTATAATTGTCGTCGTGTTGTTCCACCGGCGACGAGGCGAGTAGGCGCTCGTTCCAGCCAGGTGATTCGGGCGGAATGGTGTCGACGACGTCAGCCATAGCCGCTCGGGCCATGACCTCCTCCAGTTGGTCTATGTCTGGGTCGTTCGTCTGTGCCAACGTCGGTTGTGTAGTCTTGGTGTCGCTGTCGGTCTGGTCGTCAGAGGGTTGGGTCGTGGGCCAGAAGCGTACGTATATCGACCCGAGTAGGTAGGATATACGTCGCTCCCGGGCCCGGACTTTTACGGCTTCCTCCGGTGGGATACCTAGGGTCAAATAAGTCCCTTAGTTATCGCCACCGACGGTAGTCGCCCTGTACAGTGACCACCTGGCAATGTCAAACCAAGTATTCTGACGGATCAGAATACCATGGAGTCTGGCTACGTCACCTCTGTACCGAGGGACAAAAAGCGAGACTCGGACACGGGTGGGCACGTCTGATTGTCTCAGTACCGTGAGCGTCAGGTCAGTGTTCGGAAGTCTTATTAGGGGTACATTTTGGGTCACCCAGGTCAGTGCATGGTCGTCTTCACACTACATCTGCACGGTGCCATCCGCTACCCGTGGGTACCCGCGGAAGGCAGGGAGTGGTGCTGTCGAGTCTGTGTCCATAACACGGTTCTCTAAGTCAGTTTTGATAAACTCGGCCTCACCCTTAGTCAGGTCTCTTGAGGGGGGGGGAAGGCAGATTGCTACGGCTCGTGGCTCGCGCGTAGGTCCTCTGCTCCCCTTGAGCGGAGTGGACCCTCACCCGTTTGGCGTCCCCCTGTACCATGCTCGGCGAAGCCGTGTCGTCAGGGCGCCCCCTCTTCACCGGCCCTGTACCGCTCGGTCCAGGCTGCGGCTTAGAGGTGCCTGGTTGTGTCGCCGGGTGTCGGGTACCACCTCGCTTACCCCTGCTGTGCTTAGAACGAGGTCAGTCGTGGGATCCGTTAGTGTCGTTGGGTCGGCTGTCGGTCCCGGCGGACTCAGTCGCGTGCGGAGGCTTTTCGCGCTGGGTTGCCCCTTCGCAAACTTGCTCCCGCACGCGCGGTTCCGCGTCCGGCCACTTTGCGCGCTGAGTTTCCCCTTCGCGCTCTCGCGGCCGGTCGCGTGCGTCCGGCCCCTTTTCGCGCTGGGTTTCCCCTTCGCGGACTTGTGGCCGGTCGCGCACCTCCCCTTTGGCGTCCGATCGCGCTCCGCGCTGGCTAGTGCCTTCGCGGATATTGCGCTTACGGTCGCCAATTCTCTTCTTCCGGGCCAGGATTTTTTCGCGCTTTGTCAGCGGGCGTACTTCATCACTGGCAACCGGAAGAGTGTTAGAGTTGCCAGGTCCGTCATCTTTCCCCGTCTCAGTAAGTTTGTGTTGGTCTTTGTCTTTGTCCGGGTTCGTTATGCTGTTCCGCACGATGCTCTGTTGCCAGAGGCTCGTGGGAGGCATAGTCCGTGTCGTGAGTGTTGGCGCGTTGGTCGCAGCCGTTGTGGTAGTTAGAGGCGCGTTGGTCGTAGCCGAAGTTGGGAATATGGGCGCGTTAGTCGCAGCCTGAGTTATGGGCGCTAGGTCAGCAGCCGGCCGCGCTAAAAAGCGCGGCATCAATGTTTCCATTGTGCAGGCTGAGGCCCCCCCATAATACGATGGGGGCTAACCGCCGAAGCGGTGTGGGATTCCCCGGCTTGGCCGGGACCCACCTGGGTAGATAATTCACAATTCTGCATGTTCATGGTTTTTGGGGGGTGGGCGTTTTTGAAATAGAGGTTACCCTTCCTCTGGGACCGACGGGATAAAGGGATAGGAGGGAAGGCATTTGGTGGGTGGAGCGTGTGGGTTCGTTGGGGGTCACCCTAGACCTGGGAGTTGGCCTAGGGATTTAGGATCGACGGGATATGTATGGATAGGAAAGGTAGGCTTGGTTTTGTGATGGTAACATAGGAAGGGGTATAAGGGTTACCCTAAGCCTGGGATTTGGCTTTCGGGAACTTCTCTTGTCCGGGATCTCTTTAGAAGATGCTCCAAGTGCAGGATCGCCCACTAACGGTTAATGTAACCGTTAGTGGTCGGTCCCGCAGCCGGAGTTGGGCTATCCGCAACCTGCCCACCCGCTCGGTTGCAAGAGAAGAAGTGCCTGGCAGTCTGGGTCGCCCCACCACGGATGTACGTATACATTCGTGTTGTAGCGATCCAGCCTCCCCCGAGCTTGAAAGGTTTATATTGTAATGTTTCATCTTCTTTAGCAGTAATCATTGTTTGTTCTCTTGAACACCCTTCGGATAAGTAGGTAACTCCTAGCTTCTCTTTTCGAATTCTTGAGTCTATGGTTCTACCAGAGGCACAAGTCTCGTGCTCACTCGACTTGATATAAAATGAAACATGGTAACGAAGTTACAGCTAGTCAAAGTTTGGAAAAAAAATGTCCATCTTTGACTAGTCTGTTGTATCTTTGCTTCACAAAAATATGGAACGAAGTTGCCTAAAAACGCGTCCTTAAGGTACTATAGAAATTCGCAGTTTTTCGCTGCACCATGGGAGTAGTAAAAGGTTTTCAGGGTTGCAAACTTGGGTATAAACTACTTTCAGGGAACCTAACAACATACAGGGTGGCAGGGACATCGACGCGAAAACTGTTACTATGGATTCAGGTATATGATTCTGAACCAAAAAATTAAAATTCAGGGCATTGAAAATTTTCGATGGATATTAAAAAAAAATCTGCTGTTTCATAGAAAAGTGCAATACCTACGCGATCAAAATGTATGGAACAACTGATTTTTTTTAAAATAACCGACGAAATATTTCAACGCAGGGAGTTCAGAATTACATGTACTGAATCCGTGGTAACAGTTTACGCGTCGATGTCCCTGCCACCCAGTATTAAAAAAAAAACTGGCCAAGTGCGAGTCGGACTCGCGCAAAAGGGTTCCGTACCATTGACTAGGTAAACAACAGTAGGTACACAAATTTCTTATTGTAACCTTTTTTTAGTTTGAGCCTACCCGTTGCCATTATTGATATCGAGCAAAAAAGGGCAAAAAAAATCGCGTTTGTTGTATGGGAGCCCCCCTTAAATATTTATTTTATTTTGTTTTTAGTATTTGTTGTTATAGCGGCAACAGAAATACATAATTTGTGAATATTTCAACTGTCTAGCTATTGGGGTTCTTGAGATACAGCCTGGTGACAGACAGACGGACGGACAGACAGCGAAGTCTTAGTAATAGGGTCCCGATTTTACCCTTTGGGTACGGAAACCTAAAAATGCTACGTTACATACGCGATTGATGCTGTTACTGACGGCTATTGGGAATCTAGGCCCATCAATAAACTGCTTCCATTTGAGAGTAATCTGTTAAGAAGTAAACGTTATCAGAATTCCATACATCTGTTAAGTAAAATGATCTTTCTTTTTTTAATTGGCACCAAACTTATAAGTGCGTCACTTAAGTGGGAGTCCTCAAATGAGGGTGATTTATCAACAGGGCCCTTAAGTTGACTGTTTATCAGTGCGTGAACGTCTGTTGATCCTGATTTTCTAAGGATCCCTACTTGGCTTGTTAATTTTAACACACTTTAACATTCTTCAAGTATAGTGTAATTTATTGTAAAACGCGCTCATTTTACGCTTCGCATCTCGCTCCTCGGTCTACAAAACTGCTCAATACTGAGAGATCACTTTGTGTCAGCTGATCAAGCATCATTAGAGTTGACATTGCTGTTTATTCCAAGCTCAGTCGCTGTTACTTTATTAATTTAAATCAGCGGATATTTAATAGTATCAATAAAGTTAGATTACTTGTCTTCTCATTGAGCAGTAGTGCACGGGAGAGCAACCGATTAGATGAAGTCAATTGTTCTAAAAGCGGGTACGAGTCTGCAGTTTAAGACGCAGATATATGACAGCGACCTTGAATGGTTAGCTTGCGTGTTCTGTACCTAGCTCACGCAATGCGTCGTACATCCAGCCAGTAATAGGACTCGCCCATCAAGGAGCGCTGTCCCAAATTAGACGCATTATTAATTTATTACACGTAAAACAAAACGTATTTTAATAAAACACGTATACTAAAAGATCCGTAATTTAATTATCTTCAAAATGGTGAAGTTTTCAGAAAAATACGCTTGATGAATTTTGCGTCATTCTCAGTTTTTTATCCGCGTTAGACATAAATTTACAAATTAATTTCACTATGTAATATAAACATAATCAAAAATATGCCTATATTAAAATATTAAGAAAATGCTCTAATTTAACATATATTTTTTTCAAATCACTAACACTACTCGTTTAGACGTCATCTTCAGTATAAAATCAATAAAAGGCAGCTATCGTCCCCATCGTATCGTGTAGGTATACTTCACAGCTTCCGCTGAAAAAAGATGAACAAAGCCTAGGATTCTTTGGAGTATTAGTGCAGTAGGTAGTACGCTGTGTTTTTTCTTTGTATAAGTAGGTACCTACTAGATAGAGCCTCTACAGTGTTTCCATCGAAAGTATGGCTTATTGGTGCCTCGCCCGAACCGGGCGAATCGACCATTTGAATAAATATTAGTTTTTCTTGAGGCGATTCGCACGAATTCAATTTATTTGTGGACGAATCGACAACTCCAGTAATACGTAGTAGTAAAGTACACTGACGCACAGAAGTGATTAGGGTAAAATATTTTCAAATAAAATGAAACACGTAAATTAATCAAATTTATCTTTATTAAAATATAATTTTAAGATAACAATGCGTAAATTGTACATCTCGCTCAGAGAGTTATAGATTAGAAAGTATTGTAGAACTAAGTGTTGGCAACACCGAGTGAAGCTACTTTGGGAGTTGGCAATGGAGTGGGAGGAAAGGAGGGACTTCCCCGGCATTACCTATTGCTCTCAAGTAGCATTGCCGGAGAGTGATATTCCTATCGATCACTAATAAATATTCCGAAGTATTTCCGTCGGGCGGCGTCGTGTTATTCGCGTAGCATTCGGAAGTAGGTATTGAGTAATTTTCAGAATTATTCGCCAAGAGTTCGATTGTTCACCGCTAGATGGCGATACAATTACTATTACAAATTACAGTCATAAATGTTGCGTGTTGGTTTGTGTATTCATTACCCACGAATCTTCCACCATTCTTAAGTTATTTCTTGCTGCGGTAGTATTCGTTGCAATCGAAGTATACTTCTGAATATTTCCGAATTATTGCGAATATTACCGAAGTATTACTCAAGCCGTGAGACGCGTTGGATTGTAAAAAAACTTTATTTCAGACCTTGATCCATAATATATGATGTTAGTAATATCTACATAGGTACTACTTATAAGCTATGTTGCTGTGTTGCTATGTGTGTTGTTGGTATGTGTGTGTGTTCGTTGTGATTTGTTTTAAGTTTCTATACTAAACCTCCTTATAGAAATAGTAAATATAAGTAAGTAGGTACTTGAAGGTAGGTAAAAGCCGATAAAAACGGTAAGCGCTTAGGTAAGCGCTTACCGTTTTTATCGGCTTTTCCTGAATTGCAAGGGTGCGGCAGGAATCTCAGGTGCAGGGTTAGTTAGAGTTTCGCTTTGAAGAAAGTAGGTACCTACCTACAAGCCTAAGTTTTCTATATCGAGCACTGAAACTATACCACACTAAGTACTTTACAATAGTATACTTATAGGAGTATCTATATGAAATCTTGTCATAATCACCCCTCGTTTAGACGTGAAAAATAAATCGACTCTTGAACTTGGAACGTTTAGTTTTTTTCTGTGGTTTTTACAACCCTTGTACTTACGCAATTTTTTATTCGCTACATTTTTTATGAGCACCTAATTAGGTAGGTATATATACGTTGTTTCTCTTCGCTAACAAAAAATCGTGACTGCCTTCACCTCGAAAAGCGCGCACTTCAGTTAGATACTTGAGGAGAGTGTTGTCAAGAGCGAAAGCGAATGTGTCCTTCATGAAAGATCTGTGAACAAGCGCTGCTTGTTGGCACTCCCTGCCAAGTGCCATATTCAAACGCCGACTGTGAACGCATTTTTAGTCTTAGTACTGACATAAAGACGAAGAAAAGTTATCAATAGGCCTGTGTCCAAAAATTTATTTTTTTGTCCATCTTGTTATTACTACAAAATATTGAACACGTATTTTTTCTTTTTTGACGTAATCATAAGATTACGGCGATACATTGAGTTAAAATGTGGCATGACGTCACGCCTTGCTAGATTTTATACGACGTTGTGACGTAGCGAGCCCCCACTCCCCAACTTTAATGCGTGTTTTCTAAGTTATTTTTGATTAATATGATGATAAAGCAAAAAACACGTGTCTAATATTTTTGTATTATCTGAAAGACGGACTAAATAGAATTTCTTTTTTTTTACCCAGGCAACTACCCAATTGTCCAATTGTAAACAATTTTGCCTGTTTCATTTTGACAGTACAACGACGTTCATTGCATTATTTACGTTGTTGAGCAGATTTTTTTTCCAACTTATGAAGCAATGGATTAGCAATATGTTTCAAATCGAAACAAATTGTGATTGATCGTATATTTTGCAGTTAGGGTACTGTTCAATGTTCATGCAACAGGTTATTATGATTATGAGATATGGCAAAAACTGTGTTGATTTCCATCGCACCTAAAACATGATAAAAAAATAAAATTATGTATCGACGTTTTAAAAAACGGATCAGTAGGTATTTAACTTGATTTATGTGAGATAATTAATTGTACAAAAATAATATACAAAAAATTCGGTTTTCTTAAACAATTTAATTAATTGAAGGTTACCGAATCTTTACCGTATTTTTACGTTTTGTTAAAGAAGTTGGAGACACTGTGTCAAGCACACAAGCAGTCACGTCCCGACCACAGAGTACTTTTTTTATATGTATATTGGAAGTCCCGACCACAAACGAATGCGTAGCTCTCCCAAAGTTACAACTTATAGCTGCAAAATATTCCCACTCTCCGGGAAATTAGGCGTGCCACTAATTCCTACCTCGCATTTGCAGTCGGCAAGGTAGCAAGTTAGCAAGGCGCGTCCGTGAATCAGTTTGCACGCACCAGTGGTAGGCGCGCTGAAACATCTGTTCATATCACACGGGACCCCGCAACTGATAAAGTGTTTTAGTCGCTTCAAGTAGCTCGCCCGCGGCTGCCGCCACAACAGCTCCGCCATGGACGACGTACACAAACCCCGCGAACGATTCCCGGTCCAATTCAACGGTGATCATTATGACTTAAACAAATTTATGCGCGACCACCCCGGCGGTGTGGACACGCTGAAAAATTATAAGGGCAAGTCTATACTGCATGCGATGCAGAAGTTCGGACATAGTAACAGTGCGTACCACATGATGAGCGACTTGAAAGTGGATGGTGATCAGTTGAAGGATGTGAACCTGACCGGTGAAGTGAGTGCGAACGGGAGGATCATCACTAATGAAGAGAACACCAGGAATGTGGACAAGATCAAGTTTCTGGAGGAACTTGAGGTTTGTTTATGTTTTTTTTTTTTATATTGTAGGTATACCTAAGCATAGAATTAAAAGCTTTGGTATCTTAAAAACAAAAAACGAGCGAGCCTTATATAATGTGTAACATTTGATATCTTAAGTACCTTGGTAATAAATATCGTGAAAAAAAAAATACTGGTTAAGTATATTATTTGAAATGATTTTTCGTGACGAAGAATAATTCGTTTTAATGAAAATTGTATTTTATTTTGTTAAAATTAGGAGTAGGTACTTAAAGCAATTTTTATTGAAGATAGTTATTTTTGTTCGATTTGAGGGAGCGGAGATAATAACTTGTGATAACTAAAATATGAGACATATTTATACCCATATTTTTATATAAAACCGTTGAAAAAATGAGTGAAAATAACAAAACTTATTTTTATTGTAAATATGCATATTTTATTGTAAACAAAAAAATCTTATGATTCTTAAAAGAACCAATAGGAAATATTAGTATATAAATTACGAAACAGTTACAGTTATCAGTTTTATATAGGGTTCATTGTAAAACAGCGAGAAATCGGGGTTTAAACGCAAGTGGTCCGAAAAGGGGCGGGGCCTCGTCAAGGTCGTTTCTGACGGCTAACTCTAGCACCGCGCGCGCTCATTGGTCAAATCAAATAGCGCGCGCTTCCCCGGCTTCCTGTTACATACTTCCGTCCCTTTTCACGAAATCACTCACACAGATTGCAGGAAAGCGAGAGGAAAGATGTTACACATAAAAAAAATAACTAGATTACTTACTGCACATTGGTGCCGATTCCCTTGTTCACAAACTAAACTTAATTTAAGTACAGTGCATCTTTTTCTTTCTATTTCATTAAGAAAACGACAGAAGATAAATTTTAGTTTAGTCCTGTCAAATTAATCAGCGCCTGTCACTACTCCATAAAATTTTAGACGTGATTAAAAACTTGCCTACTAAAATTACGTCAATTTATGTCAAACGCTGATTAATATGACAGGACTAAACTAAAATTTATCTTCTGTCCTTTTTTTTAATGAAATAGAAAAAAAAGACGCACTGAATTTAAATTTAGTTTACCTAGTTTGTGAACAAGGGAATTGGCACCATTGTTAACATATTTAGTTAGGTACCGGTCACCAAAAATAATAATCTATAAAACTAATAACTTATCATGAAACTGTCCATTAGCTGTTGAATAATGAATGGACAATAAAGAAAGTAAGTTACGTGTCTAGATCATGAGATGGTATCAGCGAATGGTGTCAAGGTGCCAATAAAGCTATGTTTTGCTTTATTACATAATTTCGATAGTGGCCGGGAATTCAAAGAGAAATTATGAAGCGGAAACATCGTTTATTTTGGCAGAAGTGGTCTATGGAAAACTTGTTGTCTTGTATGATTTTTATAGTATAGTAAAGACCTTATTTCACAGATACAAAATAGCTATCATAGGACACAGCTATTTCAAAGTCTAATCATTTGAATAGGGTGATGCCTAGGTAAAAAAAAGAAGTTCTATTTAGTCCGTCAGTCAGATAATTAAAAAAAATTTACAAAAAATTAAATTTAAAAAATTACTTAGATAAAATGCATTAAAGATGGGGAGTGAGGGTCGCTACACTCGCTACGTCACAAGTATAAAATCTACATACTTGTGACGTCATGGCACATACGTGTCCAATATTTTTGAATAATCTTCCTGACGGACAACATTTTTTTCACACAAAATTTTTTTGGCACATAAAAATACACTTGAACCAGGGGCGTAGCTACCTCCGAATCTGCCGTATCAATTATACGGGGCCTCCGGGCCATGGGGGCCTCCGACGTGCGTAAGCAAAAATTAATGAAAACTTCCCAAATTCATCATCAGCTATAAATGATATAATAAATCAGTTTGCCGAAAAAAGGCAAGGAGAGTGTATATTTAATTTGAATTGTTCGTAAAAATTTTGGAAAAAGTGACAGATAGAAAATTATGATGAATAAATATTTCTTTTAATTTTATGCAAACAATTTTTTTTATTTTGTGAGAAATCTTTACCCTTAATAAGGGCCCCCAAACAAATTTTTATACGGGGCCCCGCCAAGGCACGCTACGCCACTGTTTTGAACGTCAAAAACAAGAAAATAGAATTGATTCTAGTTGCCTCTTCCAGAAGGTAGTTTCGTATGAAGAAGAATGGACAAGTAACTCCATAGGTAGTTCTCTTTTGAACATGTTTTACAATATTTTGTATGGGTACACTAATTATATATAGTTATGTAAATTATATGTGTGAAGACGATGTATGATGTATGTAAAACCTTAAAAAGACGCCTGGGCTTTGGGGACAAGACCGGGAAGTATGGGATTTTTACCTCTTAAAACCACCTTGGTGCCTCGGTGGTCACCATCTGTACATGGAAGGGGGGCACCGTTACCTTTTAAAATAATGATCCGTGACCCCCTCTGTGCAACGCCAGCACACGTAACATGACTACCGTAGAAATGAGTTTTGTCGATGGAAGAATAGACAAAAATGACGTTCCGAGTAGACAGGACGGCAGGAAAGTAGAAAGACTCAACTACACTTTTTACGAAATTCACTCTTTTCATAATTCGACTCAGAACTTTTAGGGTTCCGTAGCCAAATGGCAAAAAAGGAACCCTTATGGATTCGTCATGTCTGTCTGTCTGTCCGTCCGTCTGTATGTCACAGCCACTTTTTTCCGAAACTATAAGAACTATGCTGTTGAAACTTGGTAAGTAGATGTATTCTGTGAACTGCATTAAGATTTTCACACAAAAATAGAAAAAAAAACAATAAATTTTGAGGGTTCCCCATACTTAGAACTGAAAAGGGGGTCGAAATTTTCATTATTTTTTCGATTGGACTCGCCATTTTCGAGATATAAGCAAAAGAAAAAAGATACAGTACTGGTTTGCACCCGAATTCGGGTGCTGGTGTGAATTTTAGTTCATATTTTATTTTACACCTTTTTAATCGCGATTAGAAATAGTCAGATTTAGTTAGTAAAATCTCTCTCCTGTAAAATCATGATTTTGCAGATAACCGTGTATACTTTGTGGCCGTCGAGTAAAAATTTTTCCACTGTCTTTAGCATGGCGATTACAAAATCAAATTGTCTTCACTACCTTAGTAATTTTGACAGTTTGGGATAGAAAAGTTTCTTCTGAAATAGTCAAAGATAGTTAAAAACAAAAGACAAAATGACAGATTGTAGAATGATTTCTACGGTGCGTTGTCAAAAATGGAGAAACAAAATGTCACTTTGTATAGAAAGAGCTGTCTATTCTTCGTAGCGATAGAAAGCGTCATGCTACGCGTGCTGTTAGGGCACATCACTGGGGAGACTGTAAAGAAGCTATCTGGATTTCCTATCTACCTTTTGCTAACCACATCATCCTATCTAGGTATCCATGATGTTAAATTCCCATAAGAACAATTTGGTCATTGATTTTATACAGTAGGTAGGTATCTACCTAATGTTCAAAAACCGGCCAAGTGCGTGTCGGACCATGCACAATGAAGGGTTCCGTAGTTGGGATGAATTTATCCCACCATGTTGGGATGAATCGACCAACTTAACTTTGTAGTTGAAAAAAATGTTCTCCCATACGGAATGTATGGGAAAACATGTTTTTACAACTGCAAAGTTAAGTTGGTCGATTATTATTCGTTAACTTGTAGAGCCTCCTTAGTTGTGACAGTTTTCCTTTTAATTTCGTTATATAAAATACTGCTGAGATTTTCACACATCCAAAACTAACCATTTAGCTGGCAGACACACACACTTGACTCTAACAAAAATTAGCACTTTAAAGCTTAATATTTCGCAAACGAATCCTTGAATCCAAAAATGGTTTCTACAAACTCACAATGTTTTTAAAGGACCTTTCCAATGATATCCCACAACATGGGTTAGAAAAAAAAAACGTAACCACTTTACGTGTAGGAGAGGTACCCTAAAAAAATGTTTTTCATAATTTTGTTTCACCACTTTGTCGGCGTAATTAGGTTATGTATACCTATGCCAAATTACAGCTTTCTGGTACTAAGGGTCTCGGAGCTAGACCGCGGACAGACAGACAGACAGACGGATAGACAGATAGACAGACGGACATGACGAAACTATAAGGGTTCCTTGTTTACTACGGAATCCTAAAAATGGAATATAAAGTAGGACCAAGTAAAATGGAAGGTTAACTTTCTTTCTCCCTTTTCAATAGAGAAAAGGAAGTTTTAAATAATTATTTCATAATCTTGCAAAAGCACCGCTTGCCTCAGTGAAGTTCAGCTTTCTTTCAAGTTCAATGGTCGCAGGTTCGATCTTATAGAATACTAGCTTCTGTCCGCGACTTCGTCCGGAACCCGATAACCTTCCTCAAGAATTGGGCTATTCAATGCAAAAAGAATTTTTCAAATCTGACTGGTAGTTCCGGAGATTACCCCCTACATACAAACAAACAAATAAACAACCAAACAAACAAATTTTAGCTCTTTATAATATTATTATTAATATACAGGATGTTTGGCAGAACGTTGAACATACGAAAATGGTGGATAGGTGGGGTCATCTGCTACTTACTCAGCCCTAATTTATTTGGCCCTGGCGTCCTGGATATTAATGAGAAAAATATATAAAATTGAGGCTCGCACGGATGACTACTTCGCAATCCTGCGCAAGAGAGCTGCCTCCCTGATGAACCAATCTATATGTGATAGTTATTAGTTATATTTGATTCGGTTTAGTTTTGTCACAAAATGTACCGAAAAACAGCATAACTTTGTCCGATTTGCAAACGCGCTCTTAAGAGCTGCGCTATGATTACTGCTCCACTCTCAAAGCTGTTGAAGAAGGGCTGTCTGGGAATGGGGTAAGGTTCATTTCAATAGTTGAAGAACAAATTACTTAATTAACGTCTGAAAGCGTTCTATTCATTTTTGACCCGACTAAAAATAACTTATTATTTAAGGATGATAGTAAGTAGAGATGGTGTTGCTGGTATACCTACTTATGCAAATCACCGTCGAAGGTGAAGAACCAGTCCATTATTATAGTAGACAATCTACGGAAAATGAGAAAAAGTACTGCTCGCGCAAGTTTTAATAATAAGTTTTTTTTATAATAGTCCGAACGCAGTTTTGAGCTATATTCCTTCCTTCCCAATTCCCATACAACGGAACGAAACGGACGCTCATCGCACGCACCAATCAGAGGCTGCTGCCGCTGTGGCGGGAGCCAATCGCATCTCCTGTGATTTTGAGGTTACTTCTCAAATTTTGAACACTTGTCAGTGACCGCTCACCGCTAAAGCCCACGCGCCGCGCAGCGCGCGTACCGCGCCGCGCGCACACCGCGCCATCTTATATCCATCTTATATCAAAATTCACGAGCTCTCTATTTGTAAGGCCGATACAATTGTGACATTTAAACCAAATAAGTGCACCACAGTGAGTTGAATCAGTGAACACCAGGATAGCCAGAGCTGTCCTTGAGTAACGTATTTCGTCCAGAAGATTCCCAAGTAAGTCCATCCATTCCTATTCCTTATTCATACCTGTGTGTAGCTCAATTCTGTGTCGGCTAATATTCCACACCACGTAAATTATTTTCCCGCGTATGGTCCTTCGAAGTCGCGTCAACTTATACACTACCACTCGTTTGAACTTGGCTTATTGGCGATTGTTAGTTCGCTTCAACAATTCCGATTATACCTAATAGAATCATCTTTCAAACTAGTGACCGATTGCAACGCCGTACGATACGCGTTAACAAAAAAGAGATTATTCTTCGGATTGCGTGTTGGGTTTTGTTCACACAAGATTCTCGTTTGATATCGTTCACCGAGAAGCTACGCGAATGCAACACGGATGCCTTGAGTCGTTACAATGCAGTCCGGAGAAAAATTGGAAACTGAGATTATAATGTCAATAACGGAAGCGGATTGGTTGCTTTCGGTACAACTACAAGATGCTGAATTACAACGTATTCGAGCAATTATAGAATCAGGAGAGGCCGAAGAAAATAAAGATGTTTTAACATAAATGTTGTATTCAGTGGTAAAGTTTACAGAAGAGCAACCCAAGGGGGTGGTCCCAAAGAAATGCATTTTGTAAATAATTAAATGTAACTTTGACGACCTCGGGCATTTCTTTGTTAATAAAACAGTAGAACGAGTAAGCAATCAATATTGGTTTCCCGCCCAACTAGCAAAAAGTGGTTTTTAAACTGTCCTAGAACCATCATTTATCGAGGACCATATGAGACTTATATCCGCATATAAACCTCGAAAAGGGCCCACTTTATAAGTCTACTTTTACTCATAACGTATTTATATTAGACCGCTGAAATGCCATATACGCCTATATTGCTCCTGTAATTGAGTTACGTCAATGCAATTACTCCTGTAAATCTCAATATAAGTAAGTTATAGTCAAAAATGAGATTAATACGCACCTAAAAATGCTTCTATAATATATTGTGAACTGTCAAAGTGTCGCTGTTGTGCTCTGTAAAAAATATTTTAATATCTTGAGGATAAGTATTTCTAACAATCAGAATTTATTAATGTCAACCTTAGTAGAAAAACAAAATCTTATTGTTGTTAAATTGTTAGTTTTATAGCTTATTCGTAGGGGAATGTGAATTTTCAGTGAAATCTATCATGGTTTTGATCAGAATTTTAAAGCGCCTCTTGAAATTTGCTTATTTACATTCTAAAATGTAAATAAGCAAATTTCAAGAGGCGCTATTTAATATTAATTAATACTAATATTAATTAATATTAAATAAATATTATGAAGGCAGCTGCCATTTTCTTAGTGAGCATTTCCAAGTATGACTTAGTGCTAAAATAAGTATTTTTAGCATTTCCAAGTGTGATATAGTACCAATATAAGTATATTGGGTTATCTCAAAAACGAGAAAGATTCGCCATTATTACCGATTAGAGTTCCGCAATGCCCAGATGAAAATCGATTGATATTTATAGATAAGTAAGTTAAAGGAATATTTTAAAGGTTTGTTCTACGTGCTAGGTTAAACATCAGTTTAAACATTGTTTTTATTTGACTTAATTATATAACAAGTTGCCGACGATTTAAACAAGACCATGCCGATGTTCCTGGATATCGATCGATTTTTAACTAAAAAAAAAAGACGCATCTAAAAAAATTTCCAGATTTGAGTTATATACATTGCTGGAATCAGAAAAAAGGTGCATCTGCCTGATATATAATTCAAATCTGGGAAAAAATGTAAGATGCGTCTTTTTTTCTATCGGGGGCAGTATACCAAGATTGATTTTGGTGTGAGAATTGTTCTACTTACACAATTTATTATCACTTCCCAAGAGACGAATGCGAAATTTGTAACTAGTACCTAACTGTATATGTACTACGTAACACAATATTTATTATTACCTACTTCTATGTGAGTAAAAGTGAAAATCCCTATACTTACCTATATTTAAATTAACTTACAAAGATATCAGTTGAAAAGATTTAAGTATCTGATGTCTGGGCAATATTACACAAATGTTTATGGATCTCCTACAATAACACAATAGGTACGGACACAGCCTTCTCTATTTTCTTACAAGCCATGCTGTTAAATCTGGCAACGTCGTCAGTGAACCGATCGGGCAAACCTGCGAGTATTATGCTGTCGATTTAAGATGGTCAAAAAAGTACCATGAACTCCTAGTAAACGGCTTCTTTTTAATTTGTGGTAGTTGCTACCATAGACGTATAGCAACTACGAAAAATGCAAATTGAATTTAAAAAGAAGCCGTTGAAAAGCTGGTAATCTATCAACATTTATGTTTAGAGAAATCTCATCTGGTAAACAAGAAACATTGTTATAATTTTTTTCAAACATTTGATCAAACCGTTGTGCCTATAGTGTCCTGGGGCTGAAATACTGATGTATAGGTTTTCCCTATTGGTATCTAGTAATGTTTTTAGGCAAAACATTGATTATTATCTTATTTAAAATTTCAAGTAAGAGTTTAATGCAGCATGTGAAATATTGAAGTCCAGTTTTTAATAGAATAAAGCAGTTCTACATTTTTGTTATAATCCGAAAGTTCTTCCTGATTATCACTTTCAATATCGCTCAAAGATTTGGTACTTTCATAGCCCGAACCTCTTCCATATAAAGTAGTACTACAATTATCTTGTCCGGAACCCTCACTAGAATTCGCGATGCGGTCTTCACCAGTTAAATTTAAAAAATCGTTGCTCACTGCGGTTAACATTTCTTTGAATGTTTTTTTAACTTTTCTTTTATAAAATCCACTTTTTTAAACTGCTTCCAGTTATTTAAATCCATTTTCAATATTTGTAGACAAAAACAGTTGTAATCAAAATGGCTGATGTTAAATCCTACAATAGAATTTGCAAAAAAATATGAAGCGTGTTTTCGCCTGTACTGGTCGTTACAAGCAAAAGTGGCTTTTTAATAGTTTTAACCAGGATTGTTTGAGATTACTTAGCCAATAACACTACTGTGGAATGCCTATATAAATATGTCTAGGTTTAAAACGGCATACGACAAATCGATATAGAAAACATTTATCCTACCGAGTGCTGTTATAATCTTGGTGATTAATTATTTTTAAAACGTGGATATGAAATTCATTTAACACTTACTTAGTTTATGTAAAACCAAAGCAGATACATAAATGATTTACAGTAATTTAACTTTAATTTACTTAAATTGGTCATAAAATATTAGCTTAAATGAAGTTATAAGTAAAAATAACAAGAGTAATTGCTCCTCAGTGCATATCTTCCTGGTACATGCTTATACAGGAGTATTAAGATTTAAATGGTCCGCAGATGTTATCTTATAGGCGCATATAAGTCTTGAGTTACCGGAGTAATTACTCCTGAGTGCAATTACTCTTGTTTCATGCATTTATAGGAGTCTTGATCCTATATTTGTCAGGAAATATGATCCTATATACTGATATAAGTACAAATTATGGTATTAAACGTACTTGAGTAAAAACAGCATGTATTTATGCTGTTAAAAGCGCAGTAGCAGCCACCAAAACTATCATCGGAGTTTTATAAGTCCATGTAGAATTACAAAATCGCACTCCAGGATTATTTTGCTTGTTGGGCGGAATGTGACATCATAAGGAAATATATTAAAAATTGCATATATTTTAAGAATAGAGGCGTTTCAAAGGAAGGCGAGTTATACCCGTTACCAAAGTACGCACAGCCTTTTTACATAGGTCATTTAGGACCTTTTGTTACAACTAAAGCTATAAAAAAAAATAAAGCTATAAATATACTTTGGTCAATGTAGATCCTTTTACAAAATTTGTGTTCATTTTGGCGGTTCATGCGATCAGTACATAAAAGCCCAACAAGGTATAAACAGTAGGTACAGTTCACAAGACAACAAAAACTATTCTTAGTGAAGTTTTTCTCGGATATAGATTATGCACTGATAGTGATAATTTGGCTCCGGAGATTGGCAACGGGCATAGTTTGGATGTAACCGAATTGTGTGAGAGGACAGAGACAAATATTAAGTCCAATGCGGAATCACATATACAGCGATTTGATAGAAACCGTAAAGAAGCACGAGTTTATGTCGAAGGAGATTTATTTTTTAGGTACTCATTAAAGTACAAAGTCAGACAAATACAGGCAAAGTCGGAAAGTTGTTACCTGTTTACAAAGGCCCCTGTCAAGTGTAGAAGGTATTGGGGAGTAATAGAAATGAAGTAAAAGGCATGTAGGTATGTAAAAGGTAGTGAAAAGAGCACTTCTTAAGAAGTATACAGGCGTAACCGCTGCTGAGAACATGAAACTATGGATATATATCGATGATTGGGAGACGAATTAAACATACGTTCTAACTTAAACCATTTTTACCATGTTGGCGATGAAGGTGAAATGTGTCGTAGGCGTATGTGCGAGTCAAGATAAAATGCTTTATGTAATTATAAATGTTGCATTTCGTAAATAATACATTAAAGGCCAACTGGTAGGCTCAAATGGAGAACGAACTTGGAACGCTCAAGTGTGGAAAGACCCATTGAGTGCAAGTGGTTCTGGACCGAACTTGGTACGCTTAAGTGTGGCTAAAGGCCCTTTGAGTGCAAGTGGTTCTGGAACGAACTTGGTACGTTCAAGTGTGGTTAAAGGCCCTTTAAGTGCACATGATTTATTATTATTGATTGAGATGCGTGCGCTGCTGTATCCCGAGCTGGACGTAAACATGGATAAGATAGGGTCCAAATTCAGCATGGGAACATTAACAAGAGCAGAGTTGTGACCATTGTTATATTAAGACTATATGAGTGAACTTGTTCTTAGACCTTTGTTAGAGGCAGTCGTTTTCATGTGTTAAATACATCCTGGTGGTTTGACGTTGAATATATTGTAATATAATATAAAGTTGTTTTAGTTCATAGTTTGGGATCTATGCACTTGTAAAGCTATCACATGCAAACAAGCATACACCATGCATGCAGCATGCAAGCGAGCATGCAATATGCAGCAGGCATGGTTTCTGTCACGGCTCCGGCGCGGCGGCGGCGGCGGCGGTCCCACGCGGGCTTAAATTACACTCTAGGGGTAGGGAAGACTGGGCTCGCCACAATTGCGGCGATAAGACCCCTCTTTGAGGAGTGGCTTGAGTGACGCCACGGCGTCCTCACCTTCCGCCTGACGCAGGTCCTCACCGGACACGGCTTCTTCGGGAGGTTCCTGTTCAGGATAAGGCGGGAGGAAACACCCGGGTGTCACCATTGTGTGGATCAGCCTGAGCATACGGTGGAGGTCTGCCCGGCTTGGGCAGAGCAGCGCCGTGTCCTCGTAGAGGCGATCGGCGGCGGTGATCTCTCGCGTCCGGCCCTGGTTCAGGCCATGGTACGGAGCGAGAGGAAATGGCAAGCTGTCACCTCCTTCTGCGAAGCGGTAATGCTCGCGAAGGAGGAGGCGGAACGCGTGAGGGAGAAGCAAAGCTCGCGTCCTCACGCCCCTAACCGCCGCAGGAGGAGACGCCTAGGGCGGGAATCGCGAGCCGATTTCCGGCCACCGTAGGCGCGGGCTTGCGGACGGTGAGCAATGGGTAGCTCGCCGTCCGATAAGGACCAAGCCCGGGTCGACAGCGCGTTATGTTCCACGCGCGCCTCAAAGAGATGTCAGCAGAATTGACGGGGTCCGCTAGGGCCAATGCCTGCCGGGGGTTCGAAGAAAACCGATAGGGACATCGTGGCCCCCGGCAACAGGGCAACCGAAGGAACACGGGTGGGTTTTAGTCAGTAAGAGTCTGACACGCCCTCCCGCTCCGCCCAGAGCGGGAGAAGTTATTTGATAATTTCCCACCCAAAAAAAAAGAAAAAAAAAAGAGGGTAGGGAAAACAAGACTACGTGGAATCGGTTTTGCAGCGATTCGTTTCTGTCACTAACTTTTGTAGCACAACATATTGACTTTTCGAAAACTTAGTATTTTTTTTTCGGAAAATTCGTTTTTTTTTTTTAAATTTTATTTTTACAGACAACCACAGATTATCGGAAGTTAATTTTTTTTTTTCGGAAGCTTTATTTTTACCCATTAAGTAACACATTTACGTAAACGAAAGACTAATCTGTTTCATTTTGACAGTTCAACAACATTCATTGCGTTATACGTTGTGGAGCAGATTTTTTTTCCAACTTATGAATCAATGGATTTGCAATCTGTTTCAAAACACACAGCAATCTGTTACAGAACTACATCTATGATCTATTCCGTTTTTTTCAATATCTGTACGGGAAAAAAAAGAGTTAGAACGTTTGAAATAATACAATATATAATCTTGTTTGTCGAAAAATGATGTGCCTACAACTAAATACGGCTATCGGATGAGTTATCACGTCTAGCTTCGTTTTACTAAGTTTGTTATCATATCACCTATATGTTATCGATCTACCACGAAATGTACCCTAATTTACGAGGCCCGATAGCGCAGTGTGGGTGTAGGAAAACCATGAAAATAACACTTATTTTTTCATTTATTTCTTGTTACATAACATAATTATTTTATAGGGGGCGGTGGGGGGTACAGAGGCTTGTGGCTAAGTAATAACAGCCACACGGGTCGATCGATCAGGTTAAACTACGCTTGCCGCGGTTGGTCCGTGGATGAGTAGATTATCTTTACTTACGTATCGCCGTTGCTTGGTCCCAGCTATCATTTGTAGATCATTGACAGTCGTTACGGGTCCTCAGAAGCCCGAAAGTCTGACAACCAGTTTTACCAAGGGGTATCGTACTACCCAGTTACTGGGTTGTGGAGGTCAGATAGGCAGTCGCTCCATGTAAAATAAACTTAGACGGTTAGACTGGAAGTCGACCCCAACATAGTTGGGAAAAGGCTAGGCAGATGATGACATAGATATAATTATTTTATATTCAATTATTTATTGGATTTATTTGGTATTCTTGTCGACTTTCGAAAAAGTCAAAAAATTTATAAGGCATTTATAAAAAGTAATTCTGTTATTTTTTTCTTCCTCAAATACCTGCTTGCCATTAGTTCTAGGATGAGTAGGCATGCTAGGACATAGCTTCGTTTAAATAAAAAATAAATTAAAAGATGGCTAGTTAAGAAAATTTAAAGAAATACTGATAATTGGAGATTTGAGACTTAAGCTCAGTAGATATCAGTGTTAGCCAATGTTCTGCGTTTGTATTTTGTGAAAAATAGGTAGAACTATGTAGCAGTATTTACGAAAAGTGCAATAACTAGATTAATTCAGTACCCTAATTGCGTAACTTATTTTCGTAAACAATTTTGCCTAATTTGTTTCATTTTGATAGTTCGACAACATTCATTGCGTTATTTACGTTGTTGAGCAGATTTTTTTTTCTAATTTATAAAGCAACGGTGAAAGAAAGTCGTAATCGTAAGGAAACCGGCATGTCCTAGAACCGAAAAATTCGAAGACATGTGACATCTACCAACCCGCACTGGGCCCGCGTGGTGTCTTACGGTTCGCTCCCTCTCACAGAGAGGAGGCCTGTGTCCCAGCAGTGGGAACATTTATAGGCTGATGATGATGATTATGAAGCAATGGATTAGCAATCTGTTTCAAATCGAAACAAATTGTGATTGTGTTGTATTACGCAATTAGGGTACTGATTTCGAGAAAAACGCGGGTATAGATTTTATTGTTGTTTTGTTTGTATCTCCAACACTATACATGGTATACAAGGTAAACCGGCTTCGTCATAGATACGTAACAAGTGTTGAATATCTACTTATCTCAATTCGGCGTAAAACTCGAGTTACTGCACTTTTCGTAAGGACGGACACATAAGTACTCTCTTATGTGTACTTGCAAAAAAAAAATACTAAGTCGATAATATAATAAGTGTTTCCTCTAAAAACAATTTTCCAATAGCTCTACAAATTGTGCGTTTGCGCCTAAAAGCTCTTTCAGAAAATAGCTTTCCATCATAAAGAAAACACTTGTTACCGGAAAATACCAACCATGTTGATATAATTAATTCATAGACAAAGAAAATAAATACATACACGGAGATAAACTGACCGAAACTTAATGAGCTCGTCCGTCCATAATGCCTCAATGTGTACATTCGTAAGTGTGCAAATAAATAAAACGGGGCTAGCTAAATACGGTGATATATTTTCACGTGCTACAATACAGCTGTACACACAGATAAAGTATCGTAAATGGCTAATCTTTGAGATCTAGATAAAAAGAGCAATTTAATGTTAAATTGTTCCTAATTACCTGCTTACAGTCCGGCCGTCGAGAGAATGTGTTCTTGACACCTGTCAGTTTTTAACCGAATTCCAAAAAGGTCCAGGTTATACTATGTTCGTAGCGTATTTTTGTTTATGTATGTCCACCGATTTCTCCGTCAATTGTGGACGGATTTTGAAAACTATTTTTTTGTTTGAAAGGGTATGCTTTTAAGGTGGTCTCATATAAATTTTATTAAATTTGCTTGGGTAGTCTGAGTTAGCTTCAATAATTTTTTCCCAATTAGCATGTGGATTATATGATAAGTTCCTACTGTGACTGTTATTTACATAGCAGGTAGTGGTATTCGAATTTGTATTATTGGTAGGTACTTACCACAACTAAAAAGCGAAAAATAAAAAAAATTTACTTACAAAAAAAAAAAACAACAGACTTCCAAAAAAACACTGCAAAGTGAAAAATAACGAAAATTCAAAACCAAAACAGACTTCTGAAATTAAGTTATTTTTCACTTTGTAGTGTTTTTTTGGAAGTCGGTTGTTTTTTTGCAAAAAGTTTTTATAATAACGAATATGTGTTTTGCGAATTTGATTCTTATTACCTACTACTTAGAAATGCCAGGTGTCAGGAACGCATTCTCTCAACGGCTGGACTGTAGTACCTGCTAAAGCTCTCAAGACTTTTATTATATATGGTTTCACCCAGAATACGCGTCCGATTGATGGCTGAGAGAAGTGACTTCGATCCCCGCTTTGTTGCACGAATAACGTGAAACATTGAAACACAACAACAGCGAAGACAGCAGGATTTTGAAAGAATCTCGTCTTTTCTTTCTTGGAACTTTATTTAATGGATAAAATAAAGTAAAATTTGCAAAGACGGTAGGTATACCTAATAAAAATGGTTGATCCTTATACAATCTACCTTATCTATATTAACATTGAGTGAATTAATATAAAATGGGTTAGGTACTTAATTATGACAAAATTAAATTATTTTTGAGGTTAGTAAATAAAATATTAACAATTAAAACAATAGTCAGCATGGTACACACGCCTACACATCAAGCTTATACATTTCCAGTATAAAGGCTCTTACAAATAGGCGCGACACGCGATGCGACACAAAGGATTAGCAATCTGTTTCAAATTGAAACAGATTGTGATTGATCGTGTATTAGGGTACAGTTCTGTACCCTAATTGCGTAATTTATTTTCATAAACAATTTTGCCTAATTTGTTTCATTTTGACAGTTCAACAACATTCATTGCGTTATTTACGTTGGTGAACAGATTTTTTTCCAACTCATGAAGCAATGGATTAGAAATCTGTTTCAAATCGAAACAAATTGTGATTGTGTTGTATTACGCAATTAGGGTGCTGGTTCGGCTTTGACCAAGCATCGCCACAACGACAGGACCTGTTTCCCGTCTTTATGGGATTCCCTTTATCAAGTCTTGGGATCACCTTTTGGTGGGCCTACTTACTATATGCCTTTTGGTTCGCGGTCACCACTCCAGATTCTGGAGTGGTGACCGCGAACCAAAACTATGGGCTGAAAGTTCTGGAGTCCAGAATTTTCAGCCCATAGTGGCCATATGCTCTGCGAGCATTGAGCTCTTTAGCATAAGCATAATCAGCCTATAAAGTTCCCAGTGTCAGGAGTAGGACACAGGTCTCCTCTCTTTGAGAAGGAGTGGGCCATAATCGATGGTTCTTCGATTTTTTGGTTCTAGGACATCTATAAAATAATAATAAATAAAAATCGTTTATTTTCAGGCGTCGACGGCCCATAGCGTGTAAGTAATCAGTACAAACTTAAAAACTATGTTAGTAGTAACACTTAAACACACATGAGTAGAAAAATAAAAACACAAATCTATACATATAATAAAATTGTAGAAAAGTGGTGTCTGTACAATGGAAATATATAAAAAAAATCGCAGAGGTTGTTATTATATCGATGCCGAACCCGAAATTGTAATTAATTTTTTTTTGTCTGTCTGTTTGTCTGTGTGTTTGTGCACGCTAATATCAGAAACAGCTTATACGATTTAGATGCGGTTTTCACTAGTATATTGTAGTAAGCTTCACTTAACATTTAGTGTTTATTTCATGTCAATCGGTTCATAAATAAAAAAGTTATGTCAATTTAAAGAATCACGGCGAACATTTGTTAAGGTATCAGAGTACGTACACGCCTCGCGCCTGCGCGTCCGTGGCTATATAAAGCGCACTGAGAGCCGCGCTGACCGGTTAAATAGTCATGGCCTCAGAGGTCAGCTATGAGATGTCCAACAAAAAAAAAATCGCGCCGCTGCCATAAGGATTCAGTTATTCGTAGCGAACGCACGTATCCAGCACGCGTAGCATGACCACCGTAGAAACGAGTTTTGTCGACGGAAGAATAGACAAAATGACAGATAAACAATCACAATCTGTCATTTTGTCTATTCTTCCGTCGACAAAACTCGTTTCTACGGTGGTCATGCTACGCGTGCTGGAGAGTAGGTATAGGCGAATAGTTGCATTCGATTATTGCGATTCACTTGAATACTGACTGTTTGTATATTTCATTTATTTATATTTTAGGGTTTGTAGGTTAGGTTATTTTTGTTAATTTTCTTTAAAATTTTGTAAATAAATATTGTAAGTATTTGGTATAGGTTAGGCGGTTCTTTCCTTGATTTTTGGGTATTTACTTATCTTAATTTTTATTTAGGGTTTGTCAATAAATATTGTAAGCATTTGTTATAGGTTAGGCATTTCTTTCCTTGATTTTTGGGTATTTACTTATCTTAATTTGTATTTAGGGTTTGTATATAAATATTATAAGTATTTGGTATAGGTTAGGCATTTCTTTTCTTGATTTTCTTTATAAGTTCATTAGCTCAGGTTAGTAATTAATTTTTCTAGCAATTCTTTTGTTTTATAAAGTTAGTACGTTTGGTTTACACGTCTTAACACTTATTACTGTCATACGAACCGACCGGTCATACGATTATCCTTATCCTTACATATTATAAAACAAAGTTCCCTGCCGCGTCTGTCTGTCTGTCTGTCTGTCTGAACGCGATAAACTCAAAAACTACCGAACGGATTTTCAAACAGTTTTCACCAATGGACGGATTGATTCTTGCGGAAGGTTTTAGTGTATAATTCATTGAGGTTTTTTTTGTAAATTGGCTGAAATATGACGGTTATTGTTGAAGATGTCGGAAAAAAACTTGCCGACTGGGAGTTTTATTGGCGTGCGCGGCGTAAACCGTTACAGATACATCAAATTTATGTTTTACAACATTGAAGATCTTAAAAAGTTCAACAAAAAGTCTGCGATGGCATATGTCTATCTTCTAAGGATGACCCACAGTAACCATTTTTATCTTTCAGAATTTGATAAAAATTCCATTGTGTAACAGAGCCTTAACGTTTGAGTTTATGACTAGCCCTTAAGCGCAGCGACGGGAGACAATACTCCCGCCAACACCCTCGCGCCCCGCCTTCGGACAGTGGACGAAAGAATTCGAAAGCGTACGTCACGACTCGCGAAACGCTCGTGTTAGTTTTAGTTTAAAGATTGTTTTACCCGTTTGTGCTTTTTATATTGTGTTTTCTATTATATACCTTTCACTGTTAACGTGCGTCGAACTCATTTAAAGACCCAACATACACCCTGAGAAGAACAACTTCCCTACAAGTGACGCCCAACTCGCGGCCGTTTTCAGTGAAAATACGTAAACAAAAAACATAACAGAGACAACGAGTGCTAATTCCTATCGTGCTAACACATATTGTGATTATTGTGAACTTTCCGATAGTGCAAATATCTCCAAACAAATTTCGGGCGAGTCCACTCTTCCCGCCAAAATTATAACCGACGCGCGCGCAGGCGATTCTACCGCGTAGCGTATCGGCAGCGGCGCGAGAAAACAATCAACACGTGCAACAAATTTCGGGCGAGTCCACTCTTCCCGCCCGAAATTGTAACCGACGCGCGCGCGCGAGTTTACCGCGTAGCGTATTGGCGCGAGAATACAATCAACACGTGCAACGAACCACCCTTATAACCATCACCCGTGTTGTTCGAGCGAGTAACAGTAGAGGTAGTGCCCTGTTACCATGCCGCCGAAGCCAACAAAAAAACGTACCGGAAGAGATGGTGGGTCGGAATCCGACACGGATGCGGAGCAGAATAGGACGGTGGTCGCATCATCAATGCCATCACCGAACATCGCCATGTCTGAGGAGATGCTTCAGACAATTGTGTGTAATATTACAAGGAGCCAAGCGGAAACAAACCGTATTCTCCTTGAAAGCATATTGGCGAACAAGGATGAAACGTGCCCGTCATCACCAAGGATACCCGACACGCATGATACCGCGCGGTGGTCGGGCAACTTTGCAAAATGTACGGCTCGTTTTGACGGTTCATCAAAGAACGCGGAAGAGCTCGAGGCATTCATCGATGCTATTGAAGTGTAGCGCGACTGCACCAACGTTAGCGACGAGCACGCGCTGCGGGGGCTGCCTATGCTGCTAGTCGGCGAGGCCGCCATCTGGTGGCAGGGCGTGAAGTCGTCGATAGCGTCATGGTCCGACGCTCTGCAACGTCTGCGAGGGATGTACGGAGTGCCGTGACCCGGTTACAAAATACTTAGAGACATTTTCGGTACCGAACAAAATAGTGAACGGGCCGACGTATTTATATGCAAAGTGCGCGCGTTAATTTCAAAGTTACCATACAATGTGCCGGAAGTGATGATGTTAGACATGGTTTATGGATTATTAGATCGTAGAATAAGAAAACGAGTGTCTCGCGACGCGGTGGACGAGCTGGAACAGCTGATAGCGAAGGCCAGGTTAGTCGAGGAGTCGTTGGCGGAGGTAAGTGCTACTAATGTAAATATTAACCCTTCCGTCGCCGCGCAGGAACGTTTGAACACAATCGTTAACCCTACGAATCCCGTTAGCGACTTACGTAAGGCGAATAATAATCAAAGGCGTGTTAGACCGAAATGTAGTTATTGTAAATTTTTCGGTCATACGGTAGACGAGTGCCGTAATAAAGATAAGAAGGACGGAAAGGTCACTGACCCTTCTAATAAGTCGAGCAACAGCACCGAGTTACGTTGTTACGGATGTGGTCAGCTGGGAGTAGTACGTTCAAAATGCAGTAACTGTAAAGGCGCGTCGACTTCAAGTAAGTCGGATTTGTGTAGCGTTCAAGTAGCCAATAGTTATGATCCACGGCCGCTGGTGGAAATCCAGGTCATGAATCGCAAGGGAGTAGCTATCTTAGACACGGGGGCCACGCATTCCATCGCGGGCACCATGCTATACGACTTACTTATTAGAGCCGGCGTTGTTTTCAGGAAAACGTTACGTACTATAGGGCTTGCCAACGGATCACAACAAGAAGGTACTATACTTGAGTGTGACACCGATATAACATTGGAAACCCACGATAACGTGGGTTTCCACCACGTTTATAGTCATACCGGACGCGCAAACTCGGACATTGCTAGGTAGAGACTTCATTATGAAAGCGAGTATCCTGTTGGACTTACCACAGAGAAGCTGGTGTTTTAATGACGAACCGGAACACTGGCACCCGTTTATCACAAGCTTTGATTTACCTACTGGCGGCCAGATGGAGCTGATGAAGGTAGAAGCATCAAACCTTGTGCTGAGAGATGATGAAGGTACCAAATTGATAGCAGATCAGAGGATCCAACTGAACGCGTTTCTGTTGAAGAGGTCCGACCGCTTCGCAAAAGGCGGGCCACCAACGGAATACGCCACGCACCGGTTGAAGATCGACCCGCATCAGGAACCCATCGCCTCACCGCCTTACCGGATGTCTCCTAGTAAGAGAGCGATACTGGAACAAGAGTTGCAGAAATTACTGGACACTGACGTGATCGAAGAATGCGATCCTTCTTGGGCCGCCAACGTGGTCCTCGTGACGAAGAAGGATGGAGGAGCCGGCCAATCGCGACAAGACTGCGTTCGTGAGCCCACTCGGCTGTTTTAGGTTTAAAAAGATGCCAATGGGTTTGAGGAATTCGGGAGCGACTTTCCAGCGGCTTATGGATCGATTCAGGTCCGGCAAGGAACTATCCGATGTTTGCATGCTAACATACTTAGACGATGTGATCGTCCTGTCGGAGTCGTTCCCCAAGCACCTTGAAGACTTGAGCGCTGTTTTCGACCGGCTTGAGATGTACAACCTGCGAGTGAACCGCGAAAAGAGTTGCTTTGCTCGCGAGTCAGTCAAGTTTTTGGGCCACGTGATCGTACCAGGTGGGGTAAAGGTAGACCCCGATAAAACAGCAGCTATCGCAAATATGTCTCCTCCTGAGAACGCGAAGCATGCGAAGACCTTTTTGCAAACGTCAAGCTGGTTCCGGCGCTTCATTCCTAATTACGCCGACGTTGTCAAACCTCTGACGGATCTTCTCAAAAAGGACAGCAAATGGACCTGGACCTCGAAGCAACAAGATGCCTTTGACTGCATTAAGGAAAAGTTAATCACCGCTCCGATACTGCGCCAAGCTGACGAATCGATGCCGTTTACATTGAGGACCGACAGCAGCGGTTATTGTCTCGGAGCAGTACTGATGCAGGGGGAGGGCCCCGAGGAAAGACCAGTAGAATACGCCAGCCGTTTGTTGAATAGTGCAGAGAGAAACTATAACACAACGGAGAGAGAAGCGCTAGCAGTCGTATGGGCGGTTACCAAGTTCCGTGCATACATCGAAGGATCAGAGGTTGTGATAAAGAACGACCTCTGCGATGGTTGATGACTGTAAAGTCACCAAGTGGCCGCTTAGCGAGGTGGGCCCTTACTCTCCAGGAGTACAATCTTCGTATAGAGTATACACCTGGCAGGTCGAACGTCATTGCTGATACTCTTTCACGACCACCTTGCGCAGAAGAAACGGATTGTGATATCCGCTACGCCGAGGTCGATTTTCCGTCAAGAAGCCCTAAGAATGTTCGTGAGAACCAATTCAAAGATCCTGACGTGCGAAAGATCGTCGAGGACCTCGAATCAATCGACGACCCATTTAGGGGGAGGGGTTGGTCCGACCGTGGCTTCGTTATGTCAGACGGTATTTTGTACAGATATGGACCCGACGAGTGTGAGGAAGAGACGGGATGTCTCGTTGTACCGGAGCACGAGCGTGATAAAGTCATGGCAGATTTTCACGACGCACCGACGGCTGGACATTGCGGAGTGGAGCGCACACTAGATCGAGTTAAGTCGAAGTATTACTGGCCTGGTATGCGGCAATACATCGTTAGGTACCTGAAGAAATGTGTAGAATGTCAGAGGTACAAAGCCGATAACAGGAAACCTGCCGGACTGCTGCAGACTCCCGCAACTAATCGCCGCTTTGAAGTCATCGCCGTGGACCTTTTCGGGCCATTGCCGGAGACCGCAGATAAGAATAAGTGGATCCTTGTTATAGAAGACACCTGCTCTCGATGGGTAGAGTTATTTGCTCTACAAGATGCTACTAGCTTAAACTGTTCCAAGATCATGATCGCAGAGGTTTTCCTAAGATATGGAGTACCTAGACGGATCTTGAGTGATAATGGTGTACAGTTCATCAGCGAAATAATGCAGCAAGCTTGTCATTCGTTTGGCATTACTCAGTCGCTGTCACTTGTATACCATCCACAAGCGAACCCGGTGGAAAGGAAGAACCGTGATCTAAAGCCACAACTTGCTATTCTGGTAGGGAAGGATCATAACACCTGGGACGCTCACTTACCCGCGATACGTTTCGCGATGAACTCTGCAGTGACCAGCAGCACCAGATTTTCACCGGCTTACCTGACGTTTGGACGAGAGATGCGTGCGCCGGCTGACGTCATCGCCGACATGCGCACCATTGTGGAGAGTGACAACGTCATGACGAGCCTTACCCCTTACCTTCAGAGGATGTCAACCATGCTATTTGAAGCTAGGGAAGTGCATGAAAAGGTTCAAGCAAATCAGAAACGTTATGCCGACGAGGGTCGCAGCCCTGCACCTGATTACTCAATCGGTGACCTAGTCCTTTTAAAGACCCAAGGAAGTAACGACACGACCCGCGGACAAACGCCGAAGTTCATACCGCGACGGGATGGACCTTACCGTATTAAGGAGCCCGCGAGCTCCACCACTTATGTGTTGGAGAAGGTAAGTAGCGGTGAACCGTTAGGAGACAATACTCCCGCCAACACCCTCGCGCCCCGCCTTCGGACAGTGGACGAAAGAATTCGAAAGCGTACGTCACGACTCGCGAAACGCTCGTGTTAGTTTTAGTTTAAAGATTGTTTTACCCGTTTGTGCTTTTTATATTGTGTTTTCTATTATATACCTTTCACTGTTAACGTGCGTCGAACTCATTTAAAGACCCAACATACACCCTGAGAAGAACAACTTCCCTACAATTGTTATTTCCGAAGTTATTTTGACTGGTATCATATTAATCCTTATCCAATAAAACATGTTATTTAAATTGGGCATTTAATTGAGATTAAAATATACCTTGACATCATATAATTTAAGCGAATGGTTTAAAAGATATCACAGATTCAAAATTACGCGTAACAAAATAATTACGGTTGGAGCGCACCGGGAAGAGTCACTAACCTTTTCCTGGACTATTAGGTATGTAATCCCGGTACTGCCCGGTAGTACGCTCCCGTGGGATATTTTCCGACATCCACGCGGGCGAAGCCGCGGGCAAAAGCTATTATACTACGACGTCACATCCTTCAGATTTATATGATTCACTTGGTAGTTCACTTTCTAATGTACTAGGCATCGCACAATTTTTAGAGCTAAAAAAATAACATAAAAGTAAGTAAATTGACCTTCCCCTACTACGTTACCTGCGCCCGCGCCGCCATAACTCTTGTCATTCGCTTTTTTTGTGCGGGCATCGCAACATCGGTAATATTTCGTGCACTACTCGCGTGTGATTTAGTGAAAACTGTGATTCCTGGTTTACTATAATGGGTAAACGAAAACACGGAGATAAGGAATCGCGCATTCGGAAGAAAATAAGACGGTTACAAAAGCAACTTAACCACTCCTCGGAAACGAGCGAAGGTGAGTCACACTTGTTTACGTTAAAACTATCCCTAATTACCTTTACTCGTGTATCTACCGATAATCATATTTGTTACCAGATGTTTAAAACAACATGCTATCACAATTTAAGTACCTGTCTACCGTCAATAAGTTACTTAATGTGATTATTTTTTCTTTTCGTGTGTGTATTCTATCCTAAGGTACCTAGTTAACGTTATTACATACGCTAACGATTGTAATATAGTTTAAAATGTATTACTATTTATTTTCTCATCCTATTCTCCGCGATGCGATCGCGGCTGATAGATTTCTACCCTACCTGCCGGTTATTCTTTGCGACGCGATCGCAACAGATAACTATGGCGGTTTATATTTTATGAGGTGACACTGTTATTCTCCATGACGTGATCATGGCTGATAACCATACAGTCTCGTGTTGTAACGTGATTATAACCAATGACTCTAAAATACACAACTGCAAAGGCAGTATACGATTGTTTCGTGTAATTTATAAACAACGTCCGCGTTGTTCTTTACAGACTCCGACCCCTGGCTATTATCACCAGACGATTCACGGCCATTGTCACCAGGCGCCTCACCGCCTTATGAACAAGCTCGGGTGGATCTCTCGGAATCGGACGATCCGGATGTGCCAACACAACTTATCAGGTCCGCGGTAGCTCCTGGTTTTTCGTTACAAAATACGAACAGGACCTCCCCCTTGGATATTGAGCATGAAACACAAATCGGTGTTCCAACGCCGACAGAACCAGGTCCCAGCACTAGTAAAGATACGGTTATTGCTACCACAACCCCGGAATCCCTACCCCAGGAGATTTTAGAAGCGCTCGGCGAATTGAAGGGAAAGGACGAAGTCTTTGGACCGCCCATTCCTGAAGAGATTGCTAAACGTTGGGGGTGTATCCTAGTCGATGGCCTGACGAGAGAACAGAAGCAGGAAGGTTTGGAAAAGTCTCTAGTACCTGAAAACTTCAAGCTTGTCAAAGCACCTCTGTTAAATCCGGAAATCATCCCGGTTCTAAGTGACACTGTAAAAAACAGAGACAAGTTACTGGAAAAGACACAAAACCATCTTGGTTATGGAATTGCAGGTTTAACTAATTTGACATGTTCCATTATTGAGGGGGATACGGACAAAATAGAACTTTTGAAGAAAATATCCGATATCAATAAAATACTACTAGATCTGCATTATGAAAATACAAAAACCAGAAGAAAACTGGTGATTACATCCCTAGATAAAAAAATCACACAGCTGATTACCGACGCAAAAAGGGACACTTACCTTTTCGGAGTCAATCTAGGAGAGAAAATAAAGGCATCAAAAACTGCCGAAAGGTCTGGACTCCAGATAAAACGTAGTGACCCTGCACCAACATCCCGGAGGTACACACAGCAGGGAAACCGGCGGGGCCCACCCAGATCTCAAGGTCAACAGGTACGCAGACAGGGTGGGCAGAGACCTCGCTTCCATGTTCAAACGAACAAACGGCCAACGTCAGCTGCACATCGCCAGACACAGTCATCGAAGTCCAACTTCAGGACAAACAAACCTTAAACGAGGTAACTATACCCCATGCGGGTAGACTAAGCTACTTTTTTAATAATTGGTGTGATATAACCGATGATCCTGCTGTTTTAAGTTACGTAAGGGGTTTCAAAATTCCCTTTACAAACCCAGTCGTTCAAACAGTTATACCCGAAAATCAAAATTTTAGTAATTCCGAAATAAAAAATATTAAAGCCGAGACATCAAAATTACAGTCTTCAGGTGCTGTCGTTAAGCGTGCTGCCGTGCCTGACCAATATTTGTCAAAAATATTTCTGGCTAACAAAAGTGATGGCTCATTTCGATTTATCCTTAATCTAAAGAACTTGAATAATTTTATTACTACACAACATTTTAAAATGGAGGACATTAGAATGGTGACAAAATTAATTACAAAAAATTGCTATATGGCTACTATAGACCTTAAAGAAGCATATTTTTTAATAAGAATAGATAAAACTAGTAAAAAGTATTTACGATTCATGTTCGAAGGGGACATTTTCGAATTTCAATGTTTACCGTTCGGTTTGTCCCTAGCACCGTGTATTTTCACTAAACTTATGAAACCGGTGGTTGCCACACTAAGAAATAGAGGCTTGATACTGGCTATTTATTTAGATGATATTATTTGTATCGGTAATAATTATGAAGAATGCCTTAAATGTGTTACCAACACAAAGGTATTATTAGAACATTTGGGATTTGTCATAAATTTTAGTAAAAGTAAATTACAACCAAAACAATCCCAAACTTTTCTTGGTTTCGAACTGCATTCGCAGGATTATTGTTTAAAATTACCGAGGGAAAAACGAGTCAAAGTTCAGAAGTGTGTCGAAAATATTTCTAAACAAACACTAATACCTATAAGAGATTTTGCTAAATTCCTTGGTATACTCTGTTCTGTATGTCCAGCAGTCTCTTACGGTTGGGTCTATACCAAACTCTTTGAACGCGAAAAGTTCTTGGCTTTGAGAAACTCTGACAATGATTATGATAAAACTATGATGTTACCCATTAGCCTAAAACCAGACTTGGTATGGTGGACAGACAATATAATGCGTACAAAAAATGTAATACGAAACGGACATTATAAATTAGAAATATTTTCGGACGCTTCTCTGACAGGCTGGGGCGTATTCTGTAACGGTGAAAGGACAAGTGGGTTCTGGAATAATACAGAAATCAATTATCACATAAATCTGTTAGAATTGAAAGCCGGCTTTAACGGGCTTAAGTGCTTCGCAAAACAACAACACAATAAAGAGATATTGCTGCGCATCGACAATACAACAGCAATATCTTATATAAATAGATATGGTGGAGTACAATATTCGGATCTAAATGAATTAGCTCGCGAAATCTGGCAATGGTGCGAAAAAAGGCAATTGCATATATTCGCGTCATACATAAAGTCTAAAGACAATGTTGAGGCAGACGAAGAATCGAGGCGAAAAAACATCGATACTAAATGGAGTCTGTCCTTATTAGCTTTTAAGAAAGTCGTTCATAAGTTTGGTTGTCCTGAAATCGACTTATTTGCTACTAGAGTAAATGCCAAGTGCGACAAGTATATCTCATGGAAACGAGACCCGGAAGCGTTTAACATTGACGCGTTCACTGTAGATTGGGGTTCATTTTTTTTCTACTCGTTCCCTCCGTTTTCATTGATTTTAAGATGTCTACGAAAAATAGTCAATGATAAAGCTACGGGAATAATTGTAGTACCACATTGGCCTAGTCAGCCTTGGTACCCGCTATTTTTGAAGTTGTCACAAAGTGACCTTGTTTACTTTAAACCTGATCCTAATCTACTACTGTCTCCTTTCAGAACCAGACATCCACTCTGGACACGACTTACCCTGGTGTCATCCCTATTATCAGGGAAGCATATACAAGACAAGACTTAACACCCGAAACTATCGAAATTATGATTGCGTCCTTGGCAAAAAATTCTTTAAAACAATACAGCTGCGCTTATAAAAACTGGTGGCATTTTTGTACCAATAATAATATAAGCTGTTATAGTGCAAATATTCCACTAATACTAAAGTTCCTAACGGTGGAACTCGAAGAGGGGGCGAGCTATTCCACCCTTAATTCTATTCGCTCAGCGCTGGCTCTAATATTAGGCAGACAGCTAAGTAACGATGACCGGGTTACCCGGTTCTTTAAGGGAGTATTTAAAAAGAACCCTATTTTCCCAAAATATCAGACAACTTGGAACCCAAATCTGGTCCTTGATTCTATCTCAAACTGGTATCCAAACGAGGACTTACCACTAGAGAAACTTACTAAAAAGCTGGTAGCTCTACTTGCGTTGTCGACTGCACAACGTGTGCAGACGCTATCATTAATTCGTTTGTGTAATATTAGAGCCAATGACTCAAACTTTGAAATAATTATAACTGATGTTATTAAAACTTCAGCACCAGGGCGAAACATGCCCCGATTAACCATACCTTTTTTCCCTTATAAAGTAGAAATTTGCCCTGGCAAGACTTTGTCCTCATATCTAGAAGTAACTCAGAAATTTAGACATTTTTCGCAGACTGATAAACTCATACTGACTATTAAAAAACCTATACACAACGCGAGTGCCTCTTCGATTAGCCGCTGGATTAAAACAGTACTTACTGAAAGCGGGGTAGATACCACTATATTTTCCGCGCATAGTACGCGCCACGCGTCTACCTCGGCGGCTAAAAGAAAAGGCATATCTGTCGACCTTATTAAGAAGTCAGCGGGTTGGTCTGGGAACTCACTAACGTTTGCAAAGTTTTATGACAGACCCCTTGTAAATAATGATGAGGAGGTTTTTGCAATGACTATTTTTAATTGATCAGCCAAACAATCTTAGTAGAAAGATAATAATTAATGTTATAGATTACTGTGAAGCTAATTGCTATAATTAATAATATTGTTGATTTGAAAACCTATCTGAGAGTTTCTATTTCAAATCCTCCGCGCTCCTCCTATATGCTTCACCTATTTCACTCCAGGTTCTAAACATCTACCAAGTGAATCATATAAATCTGAAGGATGTGACGTCGTAGTATAATTTATGGTTAGAAGAACTTACCTTAAGTGATGTTCGACCATAATTATACGAGACGTCACATCCGAAAGATTTATAACCCACCCAAACCCTATGATTCAAAGATCAATCATAAATCTCCCCAAATTATGTCGTGAAATAGGCTCTTCCTCTCTGAAAACAATGACAAGAGTTATGGCGGCGCGGGCGCAGGTAACGTAGTAGGGGAAGGTCAATTTACTTACTTTTAATTTATATTATTTTTTTATCTCTAAAAATTGTGCGATGCCTAGTACATTAGAAAGTGAACTACCAAGTGAATCATATAAATCTGAAGGATGTGACGTCTCGTATAATTATGGTCGAACATCACTTAAGGTAAGTTCGTTTAACCATCAAGTACACAGTAAAAACACAAATACACAATAAAAATACAGCCAAGATAAGAGGAGGAAGGAGGATTCATCAAGTCCCATGTCTGACATGCAGTTTGATAAATCTATCCATTGTAGGCCCTTCTAGCCTTTCTGCAAACACCTTCAGAATGCTATTGCTGCTTCCCCTCAATCTGCGTATCACTGATGCCACTTTTTTGCGCATGATCGCGAAGTAATCGTCAGTGTGCGCATCCGCGAACATCCCTGACGCACTACAGTAAGGTGGAAGCCTCAACAGCGCCCTGAAGGCGTTATTATATTGAATGCGCAGTGCGCTGTCTGCTTTTTGGGTATGTTGGTTAGCCCACAGACTGCTGGTGTAAAATATTTGACAAAACGCCTTAAAAAGTGTTATTTTAACCGGTTCTATACTTCACTACATAGTATAAAACAAAGTCGCTTTCTCTGTCCCTATGTCCCTATGTATGCTTAAATCTTTAAAACTACGCAACGGATTTTGATGCGGTTTTTTTTAATAGATAGAGTGATTGAAGAGGAAGGTTTATATGTATAATAACCCGGTTTATACCCGTGCGAAGCCGGGGCGGGTCGCTAGTAATATTATAAAGAGTTAAAGTTTGTTTGCAAGTTTGAATCTCCGGAACTACCAGGCAGATTATAAAAAAAATAATTGCATTGTATAGCCCAATTCTTGAGGAAGGTTCACGGACGAAGTCGCGGGCAGAAGCTAGTGTTTTAATAAATTTGTAATTACAAAAAGTAATGTGCCTGCCTGGATTCGAACCAACGACCTACGCCACATGAGTCGGGGCCCTTACCACGTTGCGCTGGTTGACTGGCCTAAATATGAAGTGTTTCCGCTTTTGGCAGTCTTGTTATCATTTTATAGTATCGTTTATTAGTAACTGCGTTATCTAAACGTTCGGCAGGTGATGGTATCGGCAGGCTTGCGTGACTGATAGGTCGTGCTACGATATCTAACGTTTTTTTATTGTTATTGATGTTTTTAAGTCCGCCTCAGAATACGCTCCCATCACACCTATAAGAACAAACATAAGCATAATCAGCCTATAATGTTCCCACTGCTGGGACACAGGCCTCCTCTCGGTGAGAGGTAGTGGGCCGTAATCCACCACGCGGTTTGGTAGATGTCTCGTCTTCGAATTTTTGGTTCCAGGACATGCGGGTTTCCTCCCGACGTTTTCCTTCACCGTTTTGAGAGCAGTGGTGGTGAAATAATTTACACAAAGTAAAGCACCTGTCTGGGTTCGAACCTACGACCTACAACTCGCAAGTCGCGGCCGTAACTATTGGACCACCACTGCTCTAAGAACAAGGCTTCTCCCAAAATCCGAAATCATAGTTGAACTTGAATTATTATGTACTTTTTAAAAGTTATTGTGATGGTTTTTGAAAGAATTCGTCTCTCTGGCAATTTTATTATTTCCTTTGTTTTGTTTGACACTTTTAGAGTTCTAAAATGTTTCACAAATTAATGCATTTTTAAACGACTTCAAAAAAAGGAGGATGTTCTCAGTTCGTCGGGATATTTTTTTAAGCTATTGCATAGCTTTTATTGCGGGCTTTGAGCGCGGCGATCGAATCAAGAAATTTCGTAACGAAAAAAACCTAACACCACCCACTCCGCCAACCATGTAATAATGACGGATGATGACATACAACAATAGCTTAAAAATTACGTTCCCATGACAACGTGATGTTGTCATGGGAACGTAATTTTTGTTTTATGTCATCATCCGTCATCATCCCAAGTGTAGCGTTGACAAATTAAGGAAGTATGGAGGTTACAAATGCTATGCAATAGCTTTACCGCGGCAGTCCCCGAGTGCCACACGTTTTTTTTAATGTATTTTCCCCGATTATTCGAAGACGGCTGCACCGATTTGTAAAATTCTTTTTTTGTTTGAAAGGGTATACTTCCAAGTTGGTCCCATTGTCATTTAGTCACGATCTGATGATGATCTTGGAGAAATCGAGGGAACTCTTCAAATATTGCATACCAACCCACTAAAAAGCGAAAAAAGAAACCTTTTTTTACAAAAAATACAACCGACTTCCAAACTACAAAGTGAAAAATAACTTTAATTTCAGAAGTCGGTGTCTTTAGAGTAGTATTTTAGTTTTTTGACACCGACTTCTGAAATTAAAGTTATTTTTCACTTTGTAGTTTGGAAGTCGGTTGTATTTTTTGTAAAAAAGTTTTTTTTTTCTGTTTCACAGCACTTCAAGTATTTCAGTTCTTAAACGTTAGTGAGCGACACTTGAACATAAGTGCTTACCTATAATAAGAGGCTTATGTAGGTAGATATATTGTATTACTTATTTCATTATTATATTCCTAAAACGCGCAATATATCAAGCTCACAGTCACAACAGAGGCAAATTTATTTGATTCTGCGGTGGCCTTGGCACAAATCTGTGTTTTTAATTTATTAATGGACAGGGCAAGTTGTCTGTCGAGGCGTGAGCGAAAGTAAAAGCGAAGTAGGTTTAATTAAAGAATGAAAGAAAAACACACTTAAACTGTGGTAAATCCTTTTAATTAATTGTATCCTCTACTTCGTATCTGTCATTTTGTAATACTTTGGTAATGTGTTATGGGCACATTTAAGAACAAATTTTTACTCCTACCTTTCCCCTACTTCTCTTTCTACCCTAACCAGTCGTCCTACATCAAACTGACGTGGGGAAAATCTAGTCTTATCACAGATTCGCTTTTGCTTTTCCTGTGTATGTACTATTTTGTCTAGTGCTTCGTTTCTAATACATTTTATGTTACTGATAATATCATCATTTTCCTGAACTAGTAAAGCCAGTTCTCTCTCGGTCAACCTTTTTAGTCACTACCAAAATAACAATTAAGCTGGGGTTTTACCTACTGCTTTATTGATGCTATTATTTTACTTTACCCATTTAACTTGTAGTTTACATTCATCCCATAGTCTTTAGTTTTTTCCGGAGGTCCCAGCCGTTAATGAATCTAATACCGTCCTATAATAACGCTCTACATGCCCGTTTGCGTGAGGAGTAGCGACCGCATTTCACCACCTTTTCAGGCAAAAACTCTCAAAACTTTGAGCTCGTGAAAGTAGTGCCTCTATCCGTTATTATTCGAGAAGGTACCCTTACCGACCGTGACGACCGCATTATCCTCCTCCAGGAGAGCAGTAGGGAAACTAGCACAGTGTACAAAAACAGACGCCTCTCGTCATTCCGACCTCGCCGCCGAGGTCCTTTGCGATCGCGACCGCGTCCCCGAGTAAATGATACTCCCCCCCGACCCTTGCTCGATAACAAGGTGCCAGCAGTTGTTGCAGCTGAGCACGTAGCTTTAAATTCCCCGACTAATAATCATGATCAAAACTTTGATCCAGCCCGTCCCATCCTTGATGTCCTCCCTCCGGTTGACGCCCTAAGCCGAGGTTCGTACCCCACAGAGGGTGCCCTTAGCAAGCGTTCACCTAGTTTTAATTAGTTGAATAACCCCCGGGCTGGAGGTTTTAAGTGTAGTAGCTTAAGGCACCTACAGGACAGGCCGGTTAAGTAACTACGAGAATCCCTACCTAGAAAAAAAAATAATCGTGAAGGTACTTACAGCAAACAAACTAAAATATTCATTACAAAAAGAAATAATAAATTTTGTGAACGCGTCAATAATGGCTAATATGTACTTATTCTTTCTTTTGCTATCATTGTAAGGACCTATACTCCGTTTGAAATAAGATTAGACATTTAACTAAACCTTTTTTATAGTCCGTTCAACCGATTTTGACTTCTATTACGTTGGTGGCATGACAAATGGCAGCTGCAGTAAACAGTTGGTTTGTAACCACTTTTTTTGCTTTTAATGCCATCCTTATGCCTACGATATAGAAGTCAAAATCGGTTGAACGGACTGTAAAAAAGGTTTGTTTAAAAATGTCTATCTTATTTCAAACGGAGTATAGGTGGTCCGCATGTACATATATTCGGATACGAGTCAACATCTACATCAGGGTAGAATTGTACAACATTCTTTTGAAAATAGTTTTTGGAAATTCACGGGAGATTATTAATTCATAATCTAATAACTATGAAATAATAACACTTTTGCATGTGTTTCTCGATTGTAACAATAATTAATTATATAATACGCATTTTCACATAGCAATACCACCCAAGGACTCCACGAGACAGGCTCGTCCTAGTGTGGGGTTCATAAGCAATGTACTTCCTTTGAGTCTTATTTCATTAAAGAATATAAACTTAGCTAGTGTAGACTATAAGGAAATGTAAAGCACTGTTTTCCTCACACACCTGACTTATTAATTATAGAATTTTAGGAAAATCGTTTACAATGTTTGTAAATATGTGAGCACCATGTATCTATCACATAAGTATTTAAATTATCTGTCGTTGCTTCATTTTTAATTATTTTTACCTATTGTGGTATAATAATTTTGTTCTAGGTGCATCGTCTTCACATATAATTATTTAACTAATGTACCTATACAAAATATTGTAAAAAAATTAAAAGACTGACGTTTCTTGCCCATTCTTCTCCATACAAAAACTACCTTTTGGAAGGGGCGACTAGAATCAATTCTATTATTTTGTAAATTTTGACGTTACAAGACGACGCTATACAAGGGCCTATTTGAAATAAATTATTTGATTTTGACTTTATTATTGGCAAAAATACACATGTTAATACATAGTAATCCGCTTTTATGATTTTAACCCCCGATGCTTCGGTAAATGACTGACCAACCTATGATCAGGTACTACAATAACATCTAACTCAACAATGTCGCCTTGAATTTCACCTAACGCATGAACTACCGCTCCACCAAAACCTGTCATTGCTACTGAATAAGTTCTATCCCATTTACCAAATACTTCTACAGCATCGGTGTTTCTAATGAATGACCGTACATTCGCTAGGTGAATCTAAATAACCTACTTTTTGTGACCATTGATCAAAACAGATTGTACATATTTATCATTAGTTTTAGGTTTGTTCATTGAAATTTCTAAGACCTATTTTGCGTCTTCCTTCTTACGATAACATTCATTACAATCGTGATCAACTATTGAACAATTTGTACTTTTCTTTAATGGTATAGTACCTTAGAGTATATTTTTACTTAATTAAAAGTTTAGTACACTTACTCATAATTTTGACCAATTTGTTTCATTTTGACAGTTCAACATCATTCATTGCGTTATTTACGTTGTTGAGCAGATTTTTTTTTCCAACTTATGATTGAAGCAATGGATTAGAAATGTTTCAAATCGAAACAGATTGTGATTGTGTTGTATTACGCAATTAGGGTACTGATAGTATTTGATTATTAACAGGTGGTTTATCTTTAGTCGGAAATGTTTTATTTGAAGTTTTCCGAGTATTATCATTTCAAGAAATGATAATATTCAGAGAACTTAATGAAGAAGAAGAATTATTAAGAGCTTATACGAAATGCAAAAAGCATAGGTAAAAGATTTTGCCTATGCTTTTTAAGCTTTTTGCATTTCGTAAGTACGCCAAAAGTCTGTCAGGGTTATCAAATTAAGCTGCTTCCGCTCCTATCCTAATGGCTCTATCGCCTATGATCGCTCTATCGCCAGAGAACGGAACGCGCTCAGAGACCGCTAAGTCGTGCCCTTAGTAATTCGGTTTCAAAAATATTTTAGATGTTAATACTTTTACTTTTCTTTTGCCAAACACAAGTCTAGTATAGTGTAAAGCCACAAATAACTGTTCTCGGTCCTTCACGAAGTGTAATTCAAGCTATAATAAACAGTGAAAATAGTTTAAAAGTGCCGTATCATCAGTGCCTAGCCCGCGAGTGCACAGAATCCTGACGCTTATACGAACGCTTTAAAAGTGAAAGTCCTGCGTACGCGCAATCTACACCGTGCTGTCAGTACTACCAACCTGCCGGCGGCAGTTCGCGGTGCGTTCCAGAGACGAATATAAGCGAACTTGGTGCATCTATAAATGCGACTGGTGGCGCCACCCCGACCATTAACAGTACTAATTATACTTCCTACTTTCGCGGTGCGTCTTGTTAAACCAGTAACGCCTTTGCTGGAATCAACATGAGTTGCTCTGCTTGTTTTAATGATATTGCTGATAATGAGGAACGACTCTGTTGCAAGCACGAGCATTGTAGCAGGCTTTTTCACCTGGCATGCACTGGGAAAAAGAACTTTCCTAATACGGATGAAATGTGTTCATGGATCTGCCCCGAATGTCGCTGCGCTGATAAAAGAGGTGGAGATAATAGTCTCACCCCTGTTGGCCGTAATCGGATGGATCCAAATGTAACGGTGAGAATGGCAAGGACTCAAGCGCTCGGTAGTGGTTCTTTCATTGACTGTGATATTGAAAATAACGTAAATAACGATCATACCATCGCTATGTCTGCTCTGCGTTCTGAGATAACAGCTTTGAAGGATCTGTTAACCAGAGTATTATCCTTGGTGAGTAGTCATGAATTAAAATTGGATAGATATGTTGTTCAGGCAGAGCAACTAAACATGAGACTTGAAAAATATGAAAATTCAGGAATGTATTTAAGTAGAACGACGGGAATACAGTCCGGGCCTACAAGTCGCCCACGACTGCTCCAGCCGCGCAACAGATAAAAAAAGCACAGGTTGTAAAAATTAAAGAAAACGAGCCACCTGCCATCTCTTGTCTCCAATCCAACCTAACGAACACCCGGCCTGAGACATCTAAACACCAAGCAATAGATACATCAGAAACAGCAGACCGCGAGGGTCAGGCGGTTGATAACAGTGAACTGAATAATGGTTATATAGAATTGACGGGAGCTACTGAGGTTAATAATGGGGAGTGGACTACGGTGAAGAAACGAAACAACTGGAGTAAAGCGCCGCTGTGTGGAACTGCTGATCCTACCGTCATTAGTCTGAAAGCTGTGGAGGCCCGTAAATTCATCCACCTATGGAACATGGCCTCAGGTGTAGAGGAGGTCCGCCAGTATCTGAAACAGCTATGTCCGACGGCCACGATAGAAGAAATTGTACCCCGTGGAGATTATAAGTCCTATAAAATCGGCGTCCCGGTTCATCATTACGACCAGTGTTTCTCCGTTAACGTCTGGCCAGTCAATGCTAGAATTAAACCCTGGATAAACTACAGGAAAACAGGCCGTCCTACTGGACCCACTAACAATGCAATAATAGCGCCTAGTCAACTGCAGTCCTTTCGTGGCCCCAGAGATGCAAAGCAATAAAGTTAGTCGTATCAACGCTTTCTACCAGAATGTTCGAGGACTAAAAACCAAACTATCATCGTGGCGTAACAACCTCGCCATCTCTAACTACAACCTTGTTGCTGTTTCCGAAACATTCTTGGACTCTTCCGTTCAGGATCCTGAACTTGAAAGCGGTGACTGGAGTGTTCTGCGCCGTGACAGAAACACGCCGTGTGGAGGCATCTTGCTCGCAGCGCAACCACCTATTTCACTACGCAGGAAACAGGAATACGAGACTGACTGTGGGGAGGATCTGTGGGCATCTTTTACCTGGCGTGGTCGTCCATTTCTCTTATGTGTAGTGTACATAAAGCCTAGTGCCAATGATGAAGAATATATGCGTTGGTTCTGTATGGTTGAAAGTTTTGTGCACAGTTATACAGGATCGATAATTATTATGGGTGATATTAATCTTAATAGTGCTTCAACTTGTGTTAAAAATTATTATTGCTATTTTGTATCTTTTTGTGCGCTTGTTGATAAAAATGTAATCCTTAACAGCCACGGAGGAATGTTAGATATAGTATTAGTCCGGGATGGCAACCAAGACGCGATTGTTAATAGTGTAGATGGCCTTGTTCCACCCGACGCGTATCATCCTCCGTTAAACATTGAGATAACGGTCGAGTCAGCTCATGGATCAGATCTCATTGAGTCGAGTAACATAAATCCAGCTAAGGACTGGAATTTTAACAAATGTGATGTCGAACGACTTTACCTTTCCCTATCCGAAATTTCCTGGGAAACTGTTTTACAGACAGGCGACGTTGGAGTTGCGGTAAGTACATTTTATAGTAACATCTACAAAATATTCGATGACTGCATGCCTAAAAAACATCGTGCCAAAGTCACTTGCAAACGATATCCAGTTTGGTTTACTTCTGAAATAATTAATGATATCAAACTAAAACTAAAACTGCATGCAAGCTGGAAGCGGACCAATTGCAGCGATGAGTATAAAAGTTTTGCAGACCTCAGGAACTCCTTAAAGCATCGTGCTGCAGAAGCCTACAGTTTGTATATAAGGCGCATTGAAAATAATATTAAAAGAAACCCACTTGAATTCTGGCGACACGTTAACAGCTTACGATCGAAAGGGGGTTTTGAGCCTAGCGTTAGCTATAATGGCGACTGTTTCTCAGGAGCAGCAGCCGCTGAAGCTTTTGCCAAATTTTTTGCAAGCGTATTTCTGCCTGAAATGCCACAATTAAATCCAGCATGTGTCAATAATCACGAAACCGATTCCAATAGTAATTACATAAATATTTTACAATTCACTGTCGATGATGTCCAGTACGGTATTGATAAATTAAAACCCAGAAGTTCCATAGGACCTGACAGTATTCCACCTTTTATTTTAAAACATTTAAAATAACTTTTTTCCGCTCCTCTATGTCACATTTTTAATTTGTCATTAAAGACAGGCATATATCCATACCACTGGAAAATCTCACGAGTGACGCCCATACCTAAGACGGCCAATAAATCAACTGTTGAAGATTATCGACCTATCGCTATATTGTCATCTCCAGCCAAGATATTCGAAAATGTTCTTCATAAACTTATTTACTCCCAGGTTGAAAAATTTCTGAGTAACAGCCAGCACGGTTTTAGACGCAAGAGGTCTGTTGATTCCAATCTGCAGACAATTACGGAGTACATATCAAAGCATCTTGACAAGAAGCGACAGGTGGATGTACTTTATTTTGTTTTTTGTAAAGCTTTCGACAGAGTTAATAATGACTTAGACTTAGCGCCATTGGTGTCTGTCCAAACTTACTTCGACTCTTAGCTGACTATCTCCGGGACCGCCAGCAGTTTGTAAGGCTGGGTATCTACGTATCTCGTCCCTACCATACACGCTCTGGTGTAAGTCAAGGGTCAATACTCGGGCCTCTGCTATTTCTACTCATGGTAAATGACTTACCAGCTGTTGCAAAATTTGCTGAGTGTCTCCTTTACGCAGATGACCTCAAACTTTATACTGCTGTCAACACCGTATCGGATTGCGAAGCTATGCAAAACGATATAAACGCCATACATGAATGGGGAGTTCAAAATAAAATGGAGTTCAATTCTTCCAAATGTTATGTAATGACCTTTGGTCGAATGCGACACCCGATCGATTTTGAATACAAAATGAATGGTACTAAAATAACTAGATCAACGAACATGAAGGACTTGGGTGTCACATTTGACCAGAGGCTTACTTTTCATGATCACATTTCTACAGTTGCCAAAGAATCTTTTAAAAGGCTAGGGTTTGTTCTCCGAAATGCCCGTGATTTTCACAACGAGCATGTAATAAGGCTCTTATACAGCACACTTGTCCGAACCAAGCTAGAAGCTAGTTCTTCTGTATGGAATCCGCACGAAGCAAAGTATGCACTTCTTTTAGAAAAAGTGCAAAAAGCATTCCTGCGTTTTCTTTACAGAAGAGCTCTCGGTTACTATCCCTACCTCTATCCTAGCAAGTTCCTCTTAGGGTGTCTGGGATATCATACGCTGGAGACCAGAAGGGCATGTGGCCAGGTAGGCGTTATGCTCAAGGTGTGGAAGGGTATGATGGATGCGCCTGATATCCATAATGAGCTGATTCGACTATACACACCGAATAATTATCTCCGTGGTAGAAAACATCGACTGCTTGGCGTGCCTTCGTGTCGGACAGCAGCCCGTGCTGCGTCTCCCCTACCGCGCGTGTTGACCGCACTAAATAAGCTCGTGGAAGCCAACCCGGACTGTGATCTGTTCGATGATAAATTCGACAATTTAATGGTTATGTTCCTACATTTTTGTGATAATAATTGTATTTAATTGTTGTTATTCGTTTATGTGTTATGTTTGTACTTAAATATACTTTGATTTATGTAATTGGTATCTTAAGCCGTGTAAATCAAATAAATAAATGCCAAAGATCACGCAAAGAACAATAATTTTATTAATATATTATTAATTAATTAATTGTCTGTATAGTAGGTATATGGAAAGAAAAAGATCCAATAAATCATACACTAAAGTTCCATTTTGATTGTATGCGTGACTTTTTCAGAATATTTATCAAATTAACATACAATTTAGGGGGCCTTTTCTTAAGATTGTTCTTGGAATAAATTCATCCCAACTATAGAACCCTTTAATGTGCGTGGTCCGACACGCACTTGGCCGCTTTCGCGCGACGTCACGCGCGTCTGGGTTAGGTTGTATCTTGATTAAAATGATTGGCGACTATAACAGATATGTATTTACAGAATTATAGCCAGAGGTCGGAATTAGGTAGAGTTATTTATGTACTTGCATCGAAATGTTGATATTAATATGGATCTTCCCGGGATTTCTAATAGACAAATAATGCCGTGTGACCAACAATACTTCTTACAAATAAATAATAATAATAACCTCGAGAGATAAATAAGACAAATAAAACAAAGATAATTAACATACAATTTTTATTAGTATTAAATTCACAATACAAATTATTAATAGTCTCAAGCAAATTCTCATACTTCGCTTTTTTTATAAATACGAAAATACTTTTTAAATTGCTTAATTGCTTTAAATTGTGTAAAAGTAACTTTTTATTTAATAGATTACGGGATTTTTCTGATTTTCAAAATTAATCCCGGGATTTGGTGCATATCTACTTTATTCTTTCGTTGTATGAAATCAGTGCAAGTACATAAAATTGCTTTAAATCGTGTAAAAGTAAATAACTTTTTATTTAATAGATTACAGGATTTTTCTGCTTTTCAAAATTAATCCCGGGATTTGGTGCATATCTACTTTATTCTTTCGTTGTATGAAATCAGTGCAAGTACATAAATAACTCTACCTAATTCCGACCTCTGATTGTAATCATTAGAATCATTAATACATCTCTAAAATAGATTTGTCTCAGAACAAAATCTCTTATGGAAATTAAAAGTTCATAAGGAACAAATCTAACTACAAATAGTCAAAGCTTATTTTGATCAAGAGATTCAAGATACAGCCTGCAAATTGCAAAAAACTTAAGAAAATTTTAATTTCGTGAACTACTTCTGCGGATCCACTTGCGGTGCATATCATCAACGAGGACAGGGTGAAAAGCTTCATTGATAAAATTTAAATCCAAGGTTTTTCATAAAAATACAAGCAAAAGTGGTACATAGAAGCACCCTCCATTTGAGCATAATTTTTTTAGGTCAGTATATAATTTATTGTTTCAAAGAAACTCAAAAGCCACTTGTAACACCACGATAAATAGAGCTTGTTCTTAAAACACCTTCTTCTTATAATCAGATCAGATTAGATCTTGATATGTTTGCGAATGAATGGAAGATGATACTGTCAGAATGTTTGAATTTTTGTGAGAAGAATGCATGACTGAGTTAAATAAATTATACGTTTAAGTAGTGTAACTGGCTTCGGCCGTTCTATTTAAAATAAATAAATAAATAATACTTTAGGTTTGTTTTGGTTTTACTTGTAACTTGACACTAACCCTGGAACGTGATGAATGCCTGTATTAAAACCAAACTTTGTAAAAAAGGGAACTATACAATTTCAGATTATTTAGAAGATAAAAAAGCTTGGGATTGAACTGCTCGCTCTGCTAAGCCTTGTGATAAAACCATAGAATAGAATAGAATAGAATAGGTCTTTATTTGCTTAGAATGTAGGTACATAAAAATAAGTTGTTAAATCATACATATAGAATCCATGTACATTCTGCCTTATTACAGCATGCAAATGTAATACAAAAGTAGAGGATCATAAAGATAATATATTACAAAAACTTATCATTTAAGAAATCCTGCACAGAATAATAACATTTATCTACAAGTAATTCTGTGAAACGTTTTTTAAATTTTTGCAACGGTAAGTTTTTAATTTGGTCAGGTATTTTATTAAAGATAACAGGAGCCATACAAATTACATTTTTTTTAAATAAGCTAGTTTTAAATACTCCCGTGCATAATAGATTCTGGTATTGCGATCTCATAGCTGTACTTCGTTTTCTAGTTTCTATTAAAGTTGCAAATAGACATCGATTTGTTATTACAAATATTGCTAATTCTAGGATATAAAGGCATGGGAAGGTTAATAATTTTTGAGACTTAAATATAGATACGCAACTGTCCGTCATTTTAAGACCAAATATAGCTCTCAGGCAGCGCTTTTGAGCTTTGAAAATGCTTTCTCGTTCACTACAGTTACCCCAAAATATGATACCAAATCTTAAGATGGAAATTACTAGACCATGGTAAGCAACTAATATTGTCGGCAAATTTACTTTTTTTGACAGATTATGCAACATAAAAGCGGCTGTACTTAAACGTTTACAGATATCTTCTGCTTGCAGCTTCCAAGTTAATTGGCTGTCAATTATTATTCCTAAAAATTTTGTATTGTTTACTTTTTCTATAGTTAGACCATTGTGGTTTATATCCATATCTCCTGCAGATATTCGTTGGTAAAAGTGCATGATTTTAGTTTTTTGTATATTAATAACCAAATTATTATGTTCAAGCCACTTTATTAAACTACTAATTGTATTGTTAATGTCATTTACATATGATTCTTTATTGGTACATGAAACAATCGATGTGCTATCATCCGCAAACAGTACCATAGGATGAAGTATATGAAGTGGTAAGTCATTTATATATAATAAAAATAATAAAGGTCCGAGGATGCTGCCCTGCGGGACACCATATTTTATTTCTCTAAAAGACGATCTAGATTTTAATTCCTTTTTAGATCCTAGACACAGGCTCGATATTTCCGTACATTGTCTACGACCTTTTAGGTATGTTTTTATTAAATTAAGAGCATTGCCACGAATACCGTATGCGTGAAGTTTGGTTAGAAGGATATCGTGATCCACACAGTCAAAAGCCTTTGAAATATCGGCATATATTGCGCATACAGGTATTTTATAGTCTACTTTTGGCATTATTCCATGGAGAAAGTCGAAAATAGCCATATTGATGTTTTTATTTTTTCTAAAACCCTTTTGTTCGTCACATAGTATGTGGTATTTTGTTAGAAAATTGTAGAGAGATTCATAGATAATTTTTTCTATGATCTTTGAGAAGATGGGAATTAGAGCAATTGGTCTATAGTTTGCCATTTCGTCTTTAGCATTCTTTTTATATACTGGTTTAACTATTACAGTTTTTAGACTTTCTGGAAATACTCCAGAGTATATACTTACGTTAATGATATGAGCAAAGGGCGCAGCTATACAATTAGAAACAAATTTTAGAACTGGGGTTGAAATGCCATCATAGCCAAAGCTCTTTTTATTTTTTAAGTTTTTTATAACACGCGTGACATCTTGAGGAATAACTGGGGTCATAAATATTGAATTTGGGTTGATCTTTATGTTGATTGTATCACCAGACGTATGTTTTGGTAGACCCGAAATCTGGTCAATGAAGAAATCATTGAAAGATTCGGCTATTTTATTAGGGTTTGATATTATTTCATCTCCTTTTTTATTTGAGAAATGGGTTCTTTTACAGTTTTATTATTATTAATAATTTGCCAGGCAGTTTTGGACTTATTTTTGGAGTTATTTATTAAGTAGTTATTCTGAGCTTTCTGGGTCAGTTTAATTATTTTCTTAAATCTCCTTGAGTAATTATTAAATGTCCTTTTATTTTCACAAGTTGGTTTTAGTCTCTGTTGCCACAGTAATTGTCGTTGTCTTTTGCTACATATTCGTATCCCGCGAGAAACCCATTTTAATTTTTTATCAGATCTTATAGTCACTAATTTATAAGGGAAACAGAGATCATATAAAATTTGGAACATTTCTAAGAAGTTATCATAGGCTTTGTTAGAATCTTCTGTGCTATATACATCAGAAAACGATAGGCTTTGGAGTAAGTTGTGAAATATATTGCGCATTCCACGGTCGTTTATCTTTCTATTGACTTTTGAGAACATAGTAAAATCATAAAGTAAATCCAAATTAGAGTCAAATGCAGTGGCGTAGCCATATGTTTGTAAATCAAGATGTAATAAATTGTTAAAAGTCTCTACACGCCAATTAAACATAACCGAATAATGACTTAATTTAAAGGTGGGAACACATAAAATAACATTCGTATGCTTAATCTCTTCTAATATCTTCCTTACTTTTATTATTATTTCCACATAGTTATTAGTTTTTTGGAAGTCTTCCTCTCCAACTAAAATGACACAATGATCATTCATTGTGTAATCCATAACTTTTTGACGTAGGTTACTAATAAGTTGTAATAATCCACAGTTTGATGATATGTAGTGACATATCTGACAGTTTTCAAATATGCCTTCTGCGATGGATAGAATATTATTTATTTTATTGGCACTAACAATGCATAGTTTGTTCCTAGTGGATTCTGATTTGGTAGCCTCTGTGTCTTTTCTTTGAGTTGTGTCCTTTTTTGACGTGTTTATAGAACAGTCCTTAGATGTGTTTGGTTTGTCTGTTGTGAACTGTTTATTGTTTTGCTTCTTCTGCGATTTCATTTGAGAATTTTTCTGTGAAGTTTGTGAACTTTTACTAGGAGAACCTGTTATATTTGTTTCTGTTTGTGTCTCCTTTAAGTTTGAACACCTTTTTATAGTTTTTTTTGGTGTAGCTCTTAGTTTAGCTGGGCTGTTAATCTTTTTGAGAAGCTCGTTTCTTTTAAGTAAATCATCATATGATTGCTTTAAGTTGGTATTCTCTAATGACAATAGTTCAATTTCTTTGTGCGCACCGTTTAATTGGGATGTCAGTTTTTCGATTTCATTTGTCAACTTTTTGATTTGTGAGTCATCTTCGTTCTCGGACAAGTCAGGCATGCTATTAATGGTTTCGTTTATTGATTGTGAAATAATACTGTCATCTTCTGGTTTCGAGCGTGTGCGTGTACGGAACGTAATATTTTCTAAGAAGTTCATGATTTAATTTAAATTAAATAATGTTGTATTTCAAAAATAATTCCTTATGTTGAGGTTCGAACCCGGGCCTCTATACATCAAAGTCCGACGTGTTGGCTCCCTGGCAATTTGATTAGTAATTTCAATGTCGAAATAGCGGGTCGTATTAATATAATATAATTATTCCTTGGGTAATAGATGTCGCTACTTACAGCATAAATGTGTGTTATAAATTATTATTTTGGATTTGCAACACTTTCTGACATTTGTTAACGATTAGACATGTAAGTTCACGACTTAGCTACGAGATGGCGTGGATGTTACTGTATTTCAAATAAAAAACGAATCTGTAAAGTGCAAAATTTTTAGATTTTGTAGATTCCTTATGATTGTTCAAGTTCACTTTAGACTTTTCTTTACTATACAGGATTTGGAGTCTCCACACACTTCTTTCTTTTTAAATTGGCAGTTTACACTGATTTGTTAGTCATTTGTGCACATAATTTTGATGTCACTTTTTATAGTTATTATACTACTAATGTCACTGATAACAATAAATTAGTTGCTTTTGGTGTCCTTTTCCACTTTTATGCACTATTCACTGTCTGTTGAGCACATTTAATATTTTTAGAAATTTAAATGACGGGAGCACTATCTAATTCTTTGTTTACAACGCAGCGCCACCTAGCTGACTAGACCATAAAACTAGACATTTTAATTATTATGTAAAATCAACATATACCAGTTTTATAAACACATTGACATTGTTGAAAATTATATTCAAAATTACATGATTACTTTGTAAAGTATTATATTATTTAACTATTGTGAATGTGAGGACTATGTGGATATTATTTTTATTTCTCTTCTAGTTTTAGTGATGGTCTGGCAGTTTGAGTAGTTTTTGCGGCCTACCCAAATGTCCTTTCATTGGTTTTGCTCGTCGAGTTGAGCTCCTTAAGTTCTGAGTTGAGCTCCACGATTACTGACAAATGCTTGCACTGACTGGACAGGTCCACTCAAATCTGTGTGGTTCTTTCCTCAAAAGACCTTTTCAGACACTAATCTACATGGTCTTCATATGGCCTGACCAAGATTATGTCTGGACTTTAAAAGAGACTGAGACCTCTGAGTTTGTTTCGGCCTTTCTTCTCAGAGTAGTCAGATAGGAAACGCCGAACTCATCTAGCTTATTTTTATATTTTTTTATATGACGTGTAAAAGTAATTCCGATATCCTATTTACAGAATAAACAATTTCATTTCATTTCATTTCCTCGTTGGCCTGGCTAGGGTGCTCACAAGCATAACTCCCTGAGCGTGTCTTTTCTTGGGTTGGATTCCCGGTACCCTAATTGCGTAATGCACGATCAATCACAATTTGTTTCGATTTGAAACAGATTGCTAATCCATTGCTTCATAAGTTGGACAAAAAAGGACATCGTCGTAAATGGCCCCAGGACCAACAAACATCTGACGTACATGATAATTATTAGTACATTTTATTATATTAATTGCGAATACTCGTATGAAACGGACATTTTGCGTTCTATATTGAATAATTAAAAGACCTTTAACGATTTACGACATCACAAATCAATAATGCTGCCATCTTTGACACTTAGATTTGAGATTTGACATGACAATTAGTGATGTCCAATCTTTCATTTCACATACATCGAGAGCGAGATTACTTGAGTTGACCACCTGCTCACGGATGTCATACGCATCCGTACGTACTTTCATTTTCAACCTTTTTCGCTCTAGAGTATGACGCTTCTGTAGTGACTTGTGCGACGTTTTTTTTGGTACCATACACCTCAGATGCGAAAAGAATTCAACAACAACACCGATTTTCATATCTTAATCCATTTACTACACATACAGGGCGTTTGTACACTATCTCGTATTCGATTTATACTCGTGTTTTTTTACGAACAGCATAAAACGGATCAGAAATTCGCGAATGGGCGCTGTGCACTCGATTCGTATTCGTGATTCATTTTGGGGAATTTTTCATGATCCGTTTTAAAAAACACAAATACGAATCGAATACGAGAGTCCACGTGCATCGATTCGAGATTCGAGTATTCACTAAAAGATTTCGTAAGCAGAGATCGCGTTCATAATATATACAGCATTTCGCGCTCACTCATATTCCATTCGTATTCCTGAAAAACACGAATTGCACAAAACGCCTTAAGCCGGGTCTCCAGCGCGTGATTTTTCGAAACATTGCACAAAAAACCTTACACATAAACATTTGTTTTCATACAAAACGTCGTGTTTGCATACACAAATGTGTATGGCACGCCTCTTTGTTGCGATGTTTTTGTGTAAATACGCGCAGGAGACCCAGCTTAATATTATGACGGCTACTTCGATCCGTAAAAACTGATTCGATGTGAGAAATTCACGAATATAAAAACACGAAAACGAAGCAGTGCACAAACAAGCATACATTTATTATGGAGGCTTTTTCGAATCGTATTTTCACGAATCACGTATACGAACCGAATACGACGTACGGCACACACACCCTAAATGAGATGCATTGTTATATTTCAAATAGCGCGCTAGGTCGATTCATCGCATCGATTTTGTTTAAAATATATCGATACGGATTTAATGTATGGGCATCCCTAATCCTTGTCATGTCATGTCAATCAACTAAACTGTCAAAATATTGCATTCCACTCACGTCACGCTCGCATTTCTTCGCTGCATTGTGTAATAATTTCAATTTGCTTTTATTTTCGGAATACATTCGACGACCTTGCTATTTTTACGGACTCTGATTGCTTTTAATAACGTGTTACCTGGCTGTGATATACGGACTATGTGATCTGCTCAAACGACACCTAGCATTGTTAACGGACTTAGCAACGAACTTTGCATACGAAATGGAAAGTGGATATTGTATTAATTGTGGCTCTGCTGGTGGTTCCATGGTGTTGGAAGATGACCAGATTCTTCACCGTATACAACAATTGACTGCACCTCTTTTGGTAAATACAAAACTTACCTATTACACTCTTTGGCAAACGCACAGTTCCACGCTATTAACGTACCTATAAAGCCGGGTCTCCAGCGCGTTTTTTCGAAACATTACACAAAAAACCTTACGCATAAACATTTGTATGACGCTTCTTTGTTGCGATGAGACCCGGCTTTAAACGTACGTAACGATTACATACTACAAATGTCGATATCGGATTTACGGGGCAAGCACACACTCGAAACTAGTTTGGGTCGTCATCGCCGATAACGGCTATGTTTTTTTTAATCATGTTTTTCAGCTTTTATTTTTCCTATGGAATAACATATTATGTCAAACAATATTTTTGATCAGTGATATACAAAAATCAATTTGGTATCAATATTTTTTCAGGTTCAAGCTCATGATCTTGTATGCACAACATGCTGGGCTATGGCCGAAGACATTATAAGAACCACATCTGCTAGCAATATTGGTAGAAACTGTGCACTATGCAATAAAACATTAGGACCTCGAACACGTTCACATCAAGTGATTGCACTGAGAAGTGATACTCAACTTCATATGAATATCAGAAATATAATCACGGAAAGACTTATACCATTGGAGGTACACTATTTTAAATATATAACTGCTGCGAAACCTGTTGCTGTTGATATAGTCAAATAAATGGTCATTTTTATTTTAGGTTCGTGCATCTCACCATATTTGCCATCCTTGCTAGCAAAGAGCAGATCGTGCTGCCAGGCATTATTCTGCACCATCTTCATCAAGAACCACTCAAACAGGAAGTAACCAGTTGCGATGTGCCAATTGTGGCATTAATTTGTTAAGACAGAGAAGACATATTCTTAGCGATGCTGCTATTCTTTTGCAAATACAACAACAAGTTACACCACAGGTGGTCAGTTTTTCTTTTATTTACTAGTATCTAAAATGATGCCACATACAACCTAAGTTAATATGCATTCTGCTTTACAGGTTACTGCAAATGACTATATCTGTGATGCTTGTCACACATTGATTGTTGGTAGCAGTCAAATAATAACCTCACAAGGGTCACAGGAAACCACAACCATTGGTCATCAACATGTTTGTTTGACATGTGGTATATCATTAGCACGAACTCGAAGATACTCTTTAGGAGAAGAGAATACTCATCATATTTTAGATGTGGTGCAGAATTGGATTCAACCACGAGAGGTGAGTTATAAACTTATAAGTTATAACAGTTACTTACTCTTATACAATAATTCAATGGCCATCCATTGAATTATTGTATAAGAGTAAGTAACTGTAATTATTTAAATACACTTTATTATTTACACATAAACATGAAAAGATTTTTTTTAACCTATGCCGTCCCACTGCTGGGCAAAAGTCTCTCTCATACTTCGCTATGAAAAGAATTAACAAAATTAAAATATACATAACTTAAAATACATTTTAAAAACTAACTTGTCACCTTGAGCTCATGGATGAAATTAAAATGATAAATACGAAATGACCAGATTTAAGATTTTTTACGTACCTATTAACAATAACCTGTAAAATTATTTTTCTTTTAGGTTGAACCATCGGATTCACTTTGCCATAGATGCTATCAGAGAGCGAATACAGAAGCTGCCAATGCTATATTACCTGAACCAGAAGTCGTCTCAGTTCCACAACAAGCTGAAAGAATAACCTTGCCAAATTATTCAAGAGCATCAGACACACATAGAAGATGCATATTTTCACAATGTGACAGTACTTCACATAAAGTAGTTCCATTTGTTTTAAGGGTGAGACTTTTTAGAGATCACAATTATTATATACCTCCAAATTGTCGTATATGTGAAATCCATTTAGCAAGGCAGTCATGGACGGATTTATTTGATGTTGAAAATGTCAACCGTAGTTTTTCTGCAAATCATATAGAAGACTTTTGCGAGTTATTGAAAAATGACAACCATATTTTAGATTTTGAAAATATTGAGGAAATGGAGGAAAATCTAGTGTGGTATTGGCTGGGACGCTCAAAAGAACAGTTCAGTGAACTTTTAGCTGAACTCCCTGATTTTCATAAACGGGCTACATCACTTGCAGGTTATTTAATAAAACTCAGAACAGGAGATTCTGATGACAGAATTTCTACACTATTAAATATTGCAAGAAGTACTCTTACAAAATTAATAACCAAAGCACGAGATGTGATGGTGGAACACTTTGTGCCAGCACATTTAGGACTGCAACATATAACCAGACAAGAAGTGGTATCAAGAAACCTGTACATTCCTGAGTCCTTGTTTGGAAACCCTGGAAGCAATATAGAGCAGAGAAAAGCAATAATAATAATGGATGGAACATACATTTACGTCCAGAAGAGTAGCAACTATGCATACCAGAAAAAAACATACTCCCTCCATAAATATAGGAACCTTGTTAAACCGTTCATTATAGTATGTTGCGATGGCTACATGATTGATGTCCTGGGCCCATATCCAGCCACTAAATCAGATGCTGATATTTTAAAGGATGAGTTTCATGACCCTTCAAAACCTATGAGACAATATTTTAGAAATGGTGATGTCATGATATTAGACCGGGGCTTTCGTGATAGCATTTCCTTATTACAAAGTTTAAATTACTCCGTACATTATCCATTGTCATTAGAACCGGGTGAACATCAGTTGAGTACTGTAAATGCTAATGAATCCCGCAAAGTGACTCTATGTAGATGGGTGGTAGAAGTAGTCAACGGACGGTTTAAGAGGGATTTTAAGCTGCTGCGACAAGAATATTTTAATAGAGCATCGAAACATTTGATGCAAGATTTTAGGGTTGCAGCAGCATTAATAAATAAGTTCCATCCGGTTTTAGAAGACAGAGAGGATGCAAGAGAAATAATCTCTATTGTTCAAGAAAAAATGTTTAATAATAATTCATTGGCTGATTTTGTGGAGCAAAATCATTTAAACAGGAGACGGGCCCAGTTTGAAAATATTACAGTTGATAGTGAAAATCTTCAAGAATTCCCCCAAATGGATTATAATGATTTGATTTTAATTCCTTTGGGAGTATATCAAATAAAACAAGCCCGGTCATACTATGGTGAACATGTGAGACAAGATGGATCTTATATTATTGAGGTGTGTAGGGAGGTCGACCCGGATTTGATTCACGAATTAGAATTAATTACTTCAGAAAATATATGGCTGATACGAGGCAAAATTCACAGCCGTCATATAAGTAATAAAACTTATTTTGTTTATATTTTATTAAACTCGACACAAATAGGCAGACAAGCAATAGTGCAGTATTGCTGCAATTGCATCGTTGGGCGCAGGACCATAGGTTGCTGCGCCCATATTATGACCATTATTTGGTACTTGAGTTTCGCAAGACACCAAAATAACGTCGTCCCCCCTGCACAATTTTTAGATAATATTTTAATTTCCAATGTAGAAAATGATGATCAATAATAAAATCTAAATAAGTAACGAGAAAATGTGTGTTTTTATTTTTTTAATTCAATCTTACACTGGTCTATAAAATGCTATGCGATCTATCGGTAATATGAATTCCTACCGAAGTATAAATAAACGACATCTAAAAAAAAATTAGGACAACGTCGTTAGTTAGTTAGTTAAATAAATAAGTACCTAGGTACTTAATTAGCTACCTACCTATTTTAATATAAAAACTAGAAGATTTACCAAATAAGTAAAATGCTACTTTTACTTTATTTAACAATAAACAAGATAGTTACCTAAATACATAATAAGTACTTAAATGTTTTACTGAATCTCTTATCTTAACTATTAGCCACATATAGGCAATAGAAATAACATTAGTGACAGGCATTTACTAGCATATTTGTAAGTATTGAAGGGATTGTTTCTTACTAAATATACCTAACCTAAAAATCTTTGTTTTTAAATAAATACTTTCTGCAAGTTGTCCGTCATTAAACTTTATCTTTATGGGCATATACTTGTAATTTAGAACACGCAAAGTAAATTTACTGCGCTGTTGGTTCTGGGGCGAACGATGTATGGATGCAGAACAATCTCCTTTGCTCAACAACGTAAGAGAATTTTATTCTTACATAAAATCATCATCAGCTGTATTAAAACTTTATTCTGCCAACAAATATTACTCAAAATAATTAATCTTGCTTAACTTTTTCAATTTGTAATACATAAGTAGGTACTTACCTTCGATTAATAATAGTACTAGATTAAGGATCAGGAACAAAAATACGTCGCTCAAGTGGCTACGTTTGCACACACGTAAACATCTACATTTCTTAGAAAAAAGTTTAATAATATTAACAACTTCAGTTTATTATAAACCTTAATGCTTAAACATGAAGTTTAATTACCATTGCAAAATATATTTATTTAAGTCCTTTCATCGGAGAAAGGTTTATAAGCAATTTTCGCTTGAATTTAAAAAGTCATCAGTACAAAAATATTTATTCTAAAATGAAACTTAAGTTTATAAAGTAATAAGGTTAAAAACATTTTGTTTATAATTTCGTGCTTATTCTATTGTAGAACTAGACGTAGTTCTTGGTATTACATTTCAATGCTCAGGGGGCCGACCACAATCTTTTACGAAACAATCTTATTTCAGGAGAATTGTGTTTCAAGCTTACAATAACATTACTCATATTCGTACCATGACCTTCATCATTCAAGAATTTTTTTCTTTGAAATGGAAAAAGAAATGTGTAATGTTTTGACGAAGATAGTTCGAAACAATATATTGTGGTCAGACTCAGTGATTAGTGTTTTGTTATTAATTTTGCAGTCGGGTTTCCGGGCGGCAGCTAGAGGTACTCTGAATTTTTATTTTTCTGTGTTATCCGCTTCCAAAAACTCAAATGTTTCGTATGCATTCGCCATCAAACAAGAAATTAATTACACATGTACTAAAATCTATAGATACACAATTCATTCGGCAAGTTTATGTAAATTGAATACATTTTACTAACTTTACATGACACGAAAATGTTTTTTCTTATTATAAATTGCAAAACAATAATATTGCCGTCGAGTCCGAGGAACTTTTTTAAGATTGCTAAATTTGACATTAAAACAATCCTGCTAGTTGTCAAAAGTCACGTCGTGGTACGAATTGAATGAACTTTTAGAGGTAACGTCACCAAAATCGCTAAGAAAATAAGATTGTTTCAACATTACAATAAGCTTATTTTATGGACGTCATGGTACGAAATGTCCAAATAAGATTATAATAATACTGCTATACGAGCTGGTGGTAGGCCCTCAGAACACAGTAAGTATTGAAAAACGTAGAGTTGCAGAATATATATTTTATAGGTTCGTTTTGTATGGTGGCATATATTTTCGACCGATTCAAAAAGCAGTAGATACTATTTTACTATTACCTGTAATTTGGGAACCGCTGTTTTTAGTAATCTACGCCTTTGAGTGTTTTCAGTTATGTCGAATCTGTCAAAATGAATCGAACATATTCTCGATTTTTTTACAAGGGTTGTATATTTCTTCTCCTCTTTATTTCGCGACAATAGATACCCATTCTGCACAGCGAAATGGGTCACTAGGAAATCTACAAACAAAAATAACATTATAAAGTAACAACACTACTCCATGCATTCCCTGTTCGAGAACAGTCGATGTTTGATACAATAGTTGGTGCGTTGTAGCAAACATTGGCCAAACAATTATAATATTAGCTAATTGAATTATATATACAGTCTCGCTAATCATCCCGCGCGGTGACACGTTATTGTTTTTCTCTCTGATGAAATTAATAGAAAAAGTGGTAAAAAGTGATTAAAATCTGTAGTGACATATATAATCGTAAAGCTATTGAACTGCACTGTGCAATGGTGGTTTCAGTTTTTCGGAACTCTTACATATAAGTGAATTATAAGCAAAAACTTTCTAAGAAATCCTTGCATAAACTATTGTCCATGACCTAGGGCAACCCGCAGTTCGCTCGCTTCAACGCGCCTTACCTTACATTCACGAACTCATACTTAATTCAGCATACCTACTTACTCAATAAATAATAAAACGCGAAAAACTATACTATTAACATATAATGGAGTGTCAGAAGTGCAAAAAAGTACTATCGAAAAAAGGAGCTCACTTCATGTGCCAAGGTTCCTGTCAAGGAACTTTTCATAGAAGCTGCGTTAAAGGTCTAGCTGCTGACATGAAGGCGGGAAAAAACAGGATCTTCTGTAACAACTGTGAAGACGAGGGCTCTGATGAGGAGGAAGTGGAGGAAGAGGTACAAGACTTTGAAAAAATATTAAAAGACATTCAAAAAAAGGTCAGTGCCATACCCGGACTTATGAAGAATTTAGACACAATACAACAAAGCATTAGCGTATTATCAGATAAGTACGATACACTATTGTTTGAACACGAAGAATCTAAAGGAAAAATATCGAAGCTAGAAAAAACTGTGGCCAATATTAACAACAGATGTGTGTATTTAGATAAATGTAACATTGCGCTTGAGCAAAAACTACAAGATGCTGAGCAATCATCGCTTAAACAAAACCTAGAAATTGTAGGCGTTGAATACATACCTGGGGAAAACGTAAGAGAGATTGTGACCAAAATTGGTGATGAGATGGGCGTAAAAAGCAATGAAATAGAATGGGTAAAACGGAACAGACATTCCAAAAAAGAAAATAAACCATCTTCAATAATGGTAGGCTTCAAGGCGTCAGGCATTGAATCAAGGGAGGACTGGTTAGCCAATCGTCGCAAACTGATCGAGTTAAATAGCAACATCTTTACCGGCGGATCGACTACAAATAAAATATTTATCAATGAAGATCTAACTAAGGCTACGAAGACACTGCTGTGGAACGCAAAAAGACAACTCAAAGGTGTATACAAGTATGTATGGGTTGCAAATGGAAAAGTTTTGGCGAAGAGAAAGGATGGCGACAATACAATATGGATAAGAAGCGAAAATGAACTAAGTCAGTTATCAAAATAAAATAATTAATTAGGGATCGGCTTTATGTAATGTTAAAAATTTAAATTGTTCTTAACCGTGTTTACTTATAAACAACAAAATTCGCGGACTTCAATAATTTTGATGTCATTGATGATAATACAGTAAACTATGCCTGTGCTAATGACCTGAGTAATTGGATACGTTCAATTGTATACAATGAAGGACTATGTATTCTGCATGTAAACATTCGCTCTCTAAAAAAACACTTCAGTGAACTACTTTTATCTATAAATTCCTGTCTAGATAAACTGGATGTAATAGTACTAACTGAACCTAATATTAACCACGACTTAGTGTCATTATTTCCAATAAAGGGTTTTAATGTAAATACGTATACGCGAGCGGACCGAAGCGGTGGAGGGGTATTGGTGTACACGCGCGCGAGGCTGAACGCGCGTGTGTGTGAGTTGACACAGTCCACAGGAATGCGTTCGGCGGAGTGCGTCTCCATAACACTCCAGGTTAATAATGAGAAAATACATTTAATAGCAATATACAGACCACCGCGAGTAAATAAACAGACTAAATTGAACCAATTTATAGATGAATTTCGGAACCTTATTGAAAAAATACCCTTAAATTCTAAAGTAGTTTTCTGCGGGGATATAAACATAAACCTGTTAAATAGTCATGACAAATTTGTAATATTGTACGAGAATCTTTTATCGGAACATGGATTCACAAAGTGCATAAATGATGTTACTAGAAAGGAAATTGTATCGGGAAAACTAGTCCAATCATGTCTCGATCATATTTATATTCGAACAAATAATGCTATTTTGCATTCAGCTGTAATAAAACAAAAAATATCAGATCACTATTTCGTTTCGGCCATCGTGCAATGGAGACGCGCACCGACGAGGCAGTCGTCGCAAACTCGCAATCCGCGCGATGCGCAACCGTCTTCGCCACGACACGTGACCACTAAACGCGTCCTCGACAATAACAAAGTTCGAGAGAAATTATTAAGCACTGATTTTGACCATCTTATGTCATTGGAATGTCCTATTAAATTATATAAAGCATTTAAGCAAATATTCGTGGGTATTTATTATGACTGTTACGTAAATAAACGTATTTATACCAGTAATAGGAACAACAAAAATTGGGTTGATAATAAGTTAAAGTCTAAGATAAAAGAAAAAGATAGATTATTTGAAGTATGGAGCAATGAGCCAAAGAATATGCTAAAGAGACTTAATTATACCAAATTTAGAAATAAATGCCAAAAAGCTATTATTAAAAGTAAAAATATTTATGACAAAAATAGTATATTAGAGTGTAATAAAAACATTAAAAAAATTTGGGAAAGGATAAATAATATGATGGGAAACAATAAACAATCGGTAGATGAATTAATTCTATCAAACATGAGCGGACAAGGAAGTATTATAGACATAAGTAATAAATTTGCGTCTACCTTCGATAAAGAAATTGAAGATATAAAACATAAGTGTCAAGATACTTGGTTGGACAGACAGACCTATGTAAAAGCCACGGACTTGTCCATGAGGTGGCAACCAGTAAGTTCTAAATATGTCAAAAACATAATAAAAAACATGAATTCAAATAAATCGCCGGGTAGCGATCTCGTGCGAATGTCCGACCTTAAAGTAATTATTGATAAAGTGAGCCCCGTGTTAGCTAAACTAATAAACCTAACTGTCAAGAACCACAAATTTCCTAACAAGCTTAAAGAGGCAATAGTTCGCCCAATTCACAAAAAAGGTGATCGCAAAAATGTTTCAAACTTTAGACCTATATCAATTTTATCTAGTATAGATAAAATAATAGAAAAGTGTATCGTCAACCAATTAAGTAACTATCTACAAAAAAATAACATTATTAACGAGTGTCAACACGGTTTTTTAAAAGGAAAAAGTACAAATACATTGCTAGCAAAATTCACAGACGAAATTAATAGTTACCTAGAGGATAAAAAATTCGTTATAACAATATTTTTTTACTACAAAAAAGCATTTGACACTTTGCAATTTGATACCATTCTCAATGCAATGCGGGAGTGCGGGGTGGGAGAACCACTGAACCCATGGTTCCGTGATTACCTCACCGCGCGCTCCTACCGTGTGAAGGTGGAGGACGCGCTTAGTGACAGAGTCGAGGTGCGGAGTGGGGTGGCGCAGGGCTCGGGATGTGGACCAATTTGCTATCTTATGCATGTTAACAGCTTGTGCCGAGTGGTGCAGCATTGTTCAGCGTATATGTTTGCGGATGACTTGTGCATTCTTCGCTCCGGTTCTAACATAGACGACACCTATCAGCGAGTTCAGCAAGATATAGACGCTGTTGTTAAATGGTCGCATGACAATGGCATTATATTAAACGCTGAGAAAACTAAATTAATGTTAATACATTCGCCATACTTACGACAACATGGTGCGACTCCAGCTTTATTTACCCATGATTATATGTGCCACCATAATAACTTACTGGACTGTAAATGTAGACCTATTGCAAGAGTTGACTGTGTAACTTACCTTGGCATGAAAATAGATGAGAACTTTTCTTGGTCCCAACACATAGACTATATTTGTAGTAAATTAAGAATATTATTAAGTATAATGTACCACCTAAGCTTTAAGGTTCCTATTAACGTATTAAGATGTATTTACATGTCATTAGTAGATTCTATTATGAGTTATGCTCTTGACAGCTATGGATTAACATTCAAAACTAACTTGGATAAATTAGAAGCTCTTCAAATTCGATTCTTGAAACTACTTGTTACTCAAAAAACTAAAAACAGTTGTAAAGGAGATTATAGGAAATTATTTAAAATATGTAAAATTCTACCGATTAGTTACAAACATAAGTATATTTTAGCGGTTAACCACCATAGTATCCAAGAGCATAACCTAACTCATGTAATCAACAACCATAACACACGATCTATGGCTGCTGGCAAATTCAATGTACCCAGGGTCACTAATTACTATGGTGACCGAACCCTAACAAAACGAATACCATATCTATTGAACAGTCTGCCAGCAGACATAAGGAGTGAACTGAACAAAAATCGTTTTAAAAATAAATTAAAAAAATATTATTTAGAAACATGTTAAACACGTTAGTTAACTATCTTAAACATGTTAAAGTTTATACTACCTATAAATAATAATTAGTTTTAAGTACAGACGCCAGCACATCAACCTGCTCCAGTCTGTCAGGTTTTCCCAATCAACGTTGAACCTTATTCTTTAGAGTTAAGTTGAAAATCTGTTAAAGTTTGACAGATTGTAGTGACTTGATGTGCTGACGTCTGTACAAAGTTTATTTAATGTATAGAGACTCACCGACCCCACAGTCAAACCACTACTACGGTTTTGTGGGGCTTAGCATAATAATTACATTTACCATTATGTGAATAAAGATAAATAATAATAATAATAAATACAATTTAATTCTGTTTTTATTTTATGAAAACACTTAATGATTTAAACTTTTCGAAAAAAAGATATTTCTTCCAAATCCTTGGTGTTACGTGTTAGGATTTAAGGTTGGACACTAAAAGAAAGACCGTTCTAAGGATTTTAATAATACGTTTATTATCCTTTTCTTTATAAATTGGAAGGTGTGTTTTACTACTATTATGTGAGACGTGTGATCCTGCACAAGGCTATAAGTATAGTACAGTCACTATGAGAAACTAAGGATTTCATCAAGTGGTTAAGGGCGGGCTCCGATAGTAAAAAGTAATATTTATGAGTTAGAAAGAGAAAGACTATAGTGTTGAAGTAGGATCGATTTGTTTTTGCTAAACTCCAACACGCCCCCTCAAAAATAAATCCCTTTCCTTTTAATTACGATATAATAATATCAAACATTTGTATACAATTACAAAATCACACACACCTTCCTTTCTCTGGGGATACAATCATCAAGGTCCAACATTCGTTGCGCAGGATTAGGGAAACCCAGGAAAACCTAATCAGACCATCATCATTCAATTCATCCAATATATCTGGATACTATTAATGTTACTTATCTACTTATTATAACCAAGCTCTTATAATTATCATATCCTTATCATTTATTTATCCACGTTGTATACAATTACAACGTCACCACGAGTTTCGTTCTCATCTCGGTGGAACACACTGCGGGTAATGATTTTGTCAGGATATCAGCCAGCTGGTTATCTGTAGAAACAAAAACCATTTTAATCACATTTTTCTCAACCTGTTCTCTAGAAAAATGATACAAAATATCAATGTGTTTAGATCTTTTGTGACTAGTAGGATTGTTCGCGATGCTTATGCATCCATTATTATCCTCATAAATACAAATAGAATCTGGAATCGCAATGCTAATACTTGTTACTAATAACTTTAATCACAGACTTTCTTTTACTGCTTCATATAGAGCTGTCTGCGTCAGTGGATGAAATTGCCACTGTTTGCTGCCTCTTTATTTGCCAGCATATTGTGCATTGATCAAATAATTTAAACAAATAACCCGTAGTACTTTTTCTACCTAAAATATTTATTACTACCCCAGTCAGAATCAACAAAGCCACTTAGAATATTTTTGTAATCATTTCGTGTAAAAGTTGACTTCAGATTTATGGTTCCCTTAAAATAATGCAAGACCTTTTTAAGTGTGACCATAATGAATGGTTGTTTTTGCTTGCATTTCGACTTAAGATGTTAACAGAAAAACTTAGGTCAGGTCGAGTGACCCAATATGATTTCTACAAGGGCCTCTTGTTATTTCACACGAATTTAATGCTTCAGAATCTAGTTTACTTTTAAGCGGTGTAGTGTACTAGTGATAGATTTATAGTCACTCATGTTAAACTTCTCAAGATAACGTAACTATGTTTTCAGACTTGATATTTTTTTTTTTTTTTTTCAGAAATCATTTGTTCTCTATTAAGTCTACTATCCTAAAAGTGTTCATTACATTTGTTTTAAAACTATTCATAGTATTTATATCTGCGGTTGAAATCACAAGATCGTCCACATAAAGTAAAACATAAATATTCTTTAAAACATGACCAGCGTTCAAAATGTAGATGCACCGGTTCGCCGATGAGTATTAAAAACCCCCTTTTATCAAAGTTTGCTCAAACATTTGGAACCAACAGCGTGCAGACTGTTTTAATCCATATAATGACTTATTTAATTTGCAAACCTTTCATTATAATCAATCAGATATTTCTGACTAAAACCAAGAGCCACTAATCTTGCTTTATATAATATGTACTTCAAGGGTTTTCCAAACCTTAACTGTAAATATCTACTTACAAAGTTACAATCGATAATATTTCTATTATCTGGTTTTGGTACTAGACACCAGGTAGTACCTATCATTTTCAATACAGAAATTTGTTCGGAATCGAACCCAACTCCTTGTGCGCGGTCTGCATGAGCAGGCTGCGTGATCAACGCGTCATTGACATGTTGAGGTGCGGCGCGGCGACGACACGGCTCGGCCCGATGACGACTCGCTTCCACCATTTTTAACCGACTTCCAAAAAGGAGGAGGTTATATGTTCGTCGCGTATGATTTTTTTTTTTTTTTTTATGTATGTCCACCGATTTCTCCGTCAATTGTGGACCGATTTTGAAAATTCTTTTTTGTTTGAAAGGGTGTGCTCTCGAATTGGTCCCATATAAATTTTATTAACTTTGCTTGGATAGTTTTTGAGTTAGCTACAAAATACGTATTTTTTTCCCACTTAGTATGTAGATGATATGATAAGTTTCTGTCACTGGTAGCAGGTAGTGGTATTCGAATATGTGTGGTGTAGGTACCACAACTAAAAAGTGAAAAATAAAAACTTTTTACAAAAAAAAAAACAACCGACCTCCAAAAAAAACACTACAAAGTGAAAAATAACTTTAATTTCGGAAGTCGGTGCCAAAAATCGAAAATACAAAACCCAAGACACCGACTTCCGAAATTAAAGTTATTTTTCACTTTGTAGTGTTTTTTTTGGAGGTCGGTTGTTTTTTTTTGTAAAAAGTTTTTTTATAGATGCTTATCATCCCTGGATTTAAGTTCTATATAAGATTGAGGAATTTGAAATATTATAGATTCAGCACCCATCAAGTAGTTATCATTAATACTATCTTCATAATTCTCATTATAAGAAACTATAAGCATGTTTTGAATCCTACTATTTCGTCTCAAAATGTGTGATGTTTCATTGTCTTGAGATAAAGTTAACTCATTGCCATTGTGATATGAATACCAGTTCAAGCGCTCCCCTGTATCATAATTATACAGATTTATTAGCAGGTATTATTTCCGTTAGTTTACTTATTACTTTTACAATCTGATTTATTCTTATCAGATTCCCACCTCTTTTCAAAAGGGTGTATAGTCATAGTCATAGTCAGAATTATCAACAGAATTATTACTATTTCTAGCCACTTATAATCCGTTCGGTACCACATCACTGACTCCAACTAACTGTTTCCGTTTGTTTACTTATACAATCTGATTTAATTTTATCAGATCCACACCTCTTTACAAAAGGGTGTACAACGTCCAGAGTTGTCAACAGAGTTATGCTACGTCTAGCCATAATCCGTTCAGACTCAGGTTTCACATTCACTGGCCAATACGATAAGAAATAAATCTCATCCATTACCACATCTCTGACTTCCATCTACCACAACCCACACCTTGTAACCATTTGGTTCATTACCAACGAAAATTCCCTTTGACGCTTTTTGTCAAATTTCGTTTTACTACTTTTATTAACAAAGTAAACAGTAGAACCAACAACTTTTAAATACTTCAGTTGTGGCCTAGTATTATGCCATAACTCATAAGGTGTTTTGTACAGTCACAGTGCTTTCGTGGGACTAATATTTATTAAATGAGTAGCAGTTTACACAGCCTCATCCCAGAACGATTGATCTACATGGTTTAGATTCTTGTACCATTGTACGACTTCGTTCTGTTTTTAAATAAGTAGCAGTTTACACAGCCTCATCCCAGAACGATTGATCTACATGGTTTAGATCCTTTTACCATTATACGACTCCGTTCTGTTATTGTTCATACTATACTATACCTTCGGCAATACCATTCAAAGCCGGAGTATGTTGCACTGTTACGTGGTAGCCATATACCTATCCGCGCACAGAACTCTTTAATTTCATTGGATACAAATTCCTCTCTATTATCACAACATAAGTTAACAATTCTCAGACAAAACGAAGTTCGCTTTTTGCGACATAATCCCGAAACGTAATAAAAACATCTGATTTACGAGCTATCAAGTAGGTCGCGCAATGATGAGTGGGACTTAGGACCATTACATCTGTGTGCACTTCAAATAGAGATCGTTTCAATTATTATTATTTTTTTTTAATGTGGCAAACAAGCTTGTTTTCCAAAATACAAGCTTCACACAATTTATCGCTTGGCATAATATTATCAATTTTATCAATATCAGAAAATTGTTTCTTTCTTTCTTTTTATTTCCATAAATTTTGATTTGCCAATATGGCATCTTTGATGCCACAATTCATAACTATTATTTACGACTCTATTTAATGAGCACTCGCTATTTAAAGCAGATACTTAAGCCAACAAGATTGTTCAAAAACTCACCCTTTATTACCGGCTTACCATCATTGTACACAACAACATTCCGTCATTCTCGTCTGCTGCATTTTCCTTACCTATAGTAGGTCCTACAACCTACTCCTATATCTTCTAGGATATAGGAACAGAAAGTACATCCTGAAGTATGCCAGGTACGCCCACCTCACTAGTAACCTGGAGATTACCTTACTTCATCGCTTGTATAAACTTGCCATTTTTCGCTACAGGAATGTTTATTGGCTTTTCTAGCTCAGTGAAGTTTAGAGCCAAATCTTCTCGATTTATCAAATGATCTGATGCTCCAGAATCCAAAACAAAAGTAATATCGTCTTGCCCGTCATTACTGTCAATTGTATCGCTGCTCATCACAAAGGAAATCTAGAGGTATTTCCATTACCTATGTGGTTTCGAGCTCACCATCTGAACCGTTTTGTTGTTGGTTCTTTTATTTTCAATAACTCTTTTATAAGAAAAACAATGCTTTTTCAAATGACTCTTTTGCCGTTTTCACAAAAGCTAATGTTATATTGTCTTCAGTCAATGTCTCGATTGCGGTGACGGTGTTGCTACAGCTGTTCGGTATACATGCAGCCATGAGTTCGGTGACAAGGAGCTTCATCGTTGATACCGATTACTTCCAGCTCACTTAATAGCAGGGCTTGTTAACGTTACCAAATAACAAAATAATAACCGTTATGTAACGTTAATTTCAATGTGATACCTTACTAACGTTACAAAAAAAGTAACGATACTTGATAACATTACCAGTAATATAACGTTAATTAACATTAACGTAAAAACGATAACTAACGTAAATTTTACCGTTGATTTAGCAGCGTTACCATTCTGTAGGTTAACATTGTGTGCGCTCGCTTAGCATTGGATTACTTTAGATACACTGTTGCACTTGGTTGAAAAAGATGTATGGACAAATATGTAAAAAGGATATATATTTTAACTTTGGTACAAGTGCCCCTAGTTTGCTTATTTATATCCCTTATTTTTCTGCATTTTTTGACATATCGTACAATGCGTGCACGCGTTAGATTTTGGGAGAAGAAAATAAAATGTGTTTTTAGAATATAAAAAAGGTTTTAATCTGTTTATAATTGACATTAGGTACTAAATGATTTTATAAAATTATATGAACGTAAATGGAATAGAAATCAACTATTTTTAAGGTACATGGTAATTTTCTAAAGATTTTTGTAATTTAGTGAGAGTAATTAGATAATTATAATGAGATCTAATGCCCTGAGTATCTAATATTACTCCCTGTATTGATACCCTTCCTTGCATTGTTTTATAAAACATGCATTAAACCCGACTGCAAAAACACATAACTGAAAAGAGAAAAACAAGCATTATAAATCTATAGAATTTTGGTACTTATTGCAGGCGGGACAAACCAATAACCTGAAATGATGGTGTAAATTTTTTTATTTTTTATTTCAAGCTTTTTGTTTTATTAAAATAATACATATTGACTCATTACTAGCTTTTATGAAAAAAAAAAATTGAAAATATTTAAACAAATAAAAAAACATAATTAAAGCTGCAAGATTAAATTTATTTCTTTTCAAAAATAATTGTTAACATAACTTTACAGTTTTTAACATAACTATATACACTAGGTACTGAATTATAAAAGACTAACTATCTGTATAAATAAAAAACAAAACTTAGGCTTCGAAGTATTCGTCCGCATCGCTGTCATCCGGAAACGTGCCCAGAAGACTGGCAGCATTGCCACGTTGAATGGCAATGCTAATTCTTTGGCCAAAGAACGAGCCAGCCCTCTGGTCACGTGAAATGTCGATCAATCGACGAGAAATTTCCTTAAAAAGGAGACGCGCACTCGGGCCCCATGATCAGAGTGTTTCGCCCCAAACGGCTCAAAGCTGTAGTTACCCATAAGGTTACAGTATTTGCGCCGCTTGAGGGTCTCAGCAGCCGCAGCAGTGGCGCCAGCACAGCCTGCCGTGCTAGGAATATGAGATGACGCAAGGGTGTCGACACAGGTTGTGTCCCACACCAGAGGCCTACCCACCTTCCAAGGCAACAACGTCATCCCGTCTGGTCTCTTCCCATCGTCACGTACCAAGCCATTAGGTTCTAATACCGCTAGTACGCCGGCGGTGACAAGGGCTCGACGAATGAAGTCGTTGATGCTGGCGTGCCGTGCTATGCGACCTGCGCTCCTGCAGCAGGACAAGCCATGGTGCCCGAGACTGTCGACAGCTTCACCGCAGAGACATCGATGCGGAGCAACATAAGGTGCACCCAAGCGGAGACACGTAGCGAGCCGAAACGATGAGTCATCCATCACAGTGCCTATGGTGGATGACGGGAGCGCCTGAAGCCACAAGCCTGATTTCCATTCTCCCACAGCCAGCAGACGAGCGCACTCAACAGTATTAGGTGACGTGTTTAACAGGGTGTTCCGTATAATACTGCAGAGCGGCACGTCCCATCGTCTCTGGGAAGACGGGTTGTCGGGCAGATCCGTATTGGGACAAGCCATTTTCCAAGCGTTCAACGCATTGCTAAGGTAAATTTTATCCACTGGGCGATTTTGACGTACCGTACCTCAAAACCGGCCAGTGAGGAAAATCAAATTTTCCAGGTTAATTTACTGGTACTGTGGACCGAGGAGAGGAAAGCCGGTAAACTTATACTTCAAATTTTTCGGACATCGAGACCACCCAGGCGAATGGGAAGTGTGGCTTGCTGCCACGCTCGGTCGTCCAGAGCTACATTTAGAATTGATGTTAAAGTGTTTCTAATAATGTGGTCTACTGTTTCTAAAAGTTGTGGATGCTTCCATAGATGGGAGGAACGGAAGCTATAAGTAAATTTTGGTCCAAAGCAGCAGAATCGAATTGAGTGTGAAGGCCGAATGAATATTAATTTTGAAAAGTTTTTCCGAGATACAGTTGAAATTTTGGTTTTTTCTCCTCAATGAACGTTGGAAAGGATTCATCAAAAACTGGGGACCCCGGGAGGTGAAAATAGTTTTTTTCCGTAATTTTGATATTTGATACTACAGTATAAAATTTTGCTATGATAGTCTGTCTGTCAGTCGTTTGGGGAAGATAAATTTCACATTTTGAAAGGTTAAGCTCTAGGCCAATGGAACTGATTATTTCTTTAAAAAAGTTAAATCTTTTAATATACTGTGTCTACATCATCCAAATACCATACGTTGAATTTAGAATTTAGTTACCGAATAATTGGATTTATTGCCAAACTAAAAATGACTGGCCCAAGAGAGTCACCCTGTTGAAATCCAACGGCTGATTCCAAAAGGTTGTCTTTATAAAGTAATTTGGAGGGGTGCCTGTATGTAACATTGATAGAGAAAACTGTAAATTTTGGGTATTTCTTTTTGAACTTCTGTCAACAAGGTGTCCTTATTTACGGAATTGAAGGCATTCTGTCAACCTTGAGGATGACCTCACCTTTATCGCTATTGAGGCATGTACCGCAGCCTCACAGCCCCCTTTAGACCTGAAGCCCAGCTGTAGGGGCTGAAATTTGCTGGCCAGTGTTTCATAGTAGAAAGCACAACAAATTTTGGCTGCCCGATACGGCGGTAGGTGGACTCTACGGCAATGGGACTAATGCCGCCATCCTTCTTGCGCAGAGCACATAGATTTGCCCCCAAGCTGCAAGCATCCTAAACATCTATATCAGATTCATCAGACTCTGTGTCATAATTAATTACATCTATGTCACAGAACTCAATATCTATCTGTTGCTTCGGCTCAACAATTAAAAGATCCAAGTGTCTTGCTTCATCTTAGTTTTATGTTGAGCACGATGCATTATTGGCCGTGTTGCAAAAACGTAAGGATCTAAAGTCAGAAACATTATCTTCATCATATCCTCATTCGTGCTCGTCCTATTTATTTTACGTAAATGGTGCTCTCTGTATTTGCGAAAGTTTTTGTTACGCGATTCAGATGATTTTTCAGACAGATTTCCAATCGGTACAATGGAGTTTTTCATGATATCAGCTCCGTGAATCAACAATTTATATACTGTTGCTAAAATATAGTACTAATGATAGAACTGTAGGTATCTCTCTGCGGTCGTACGGGATAAAGCTCGAAATTTTTCGATATCTATGTTTTCACCTAATGTAATTGCTTGTAAAATAATTGCAAATTTGCGCACTATTTCTTCATCCAAACCAGTAATAGCTGGCATTTTTTCAGGAAATTTGAAGAATCGTAATGCTGTATTTCCGGCATTTGTTGTCCCTGATCCCTGGTTCACGATATCTATCAGAAGCCCTAACTCCTCTCGAAATCTCTCTTGTATCTATTTCTTCCTCTGCTTCATTACGTATTTGTTGTCTTGTCTTTTGACAGACCAAGGTTTTACGTCTTGTTTTTATGCTATGTGCAAAAGACACTCCATGTTATTAATTTGAGTATGCAAAGGTGACAAACCAAACTTGATCATATCAGATGACACTTCTTTACGCAATACTGTATCGAGATCGTTCATCCGAGATGGTTTCGCCAAATACAAGTAACACACAGCACTGGAGCGAGCTTCTGATAGATACGTGCATATTTTTCCATCAATCATCGTCATAACGAGATTGTGTTCAACTTCAATGCCATCAACACATTTGGGTTGGGTTTAAATTTTTTATTTCTGCTTCCATTTTAGTCATTTCATCTTTGACTACCAACTCACTTTTTTGACGAATATGAATTGGATAGGTCAACAGTATAGTGTAGAGCACGGCTTAGGATTTTCCCATATTATTACTTCTTTTCCAACTACGGCAGTTAGTTTTAAGGGAACTAAAGTCGTTATAAAAGTGATTTCATCAGTCTTTCCTTCTTCCATTTTTTGTTTATATCTACCTTGGTTTGATGATCCATCGAAACCCCATTTTGACAATAAATTTAAGGACTGGTGAGGTGGCTTGTCTGGTAGACTTCTGAGTATACGTTGCACAGCTATGTCAAGAAGAGCTTGAAGGGATACTTTGGCCATTGTATATGTTAAACTAAATGCCTCCTTTGGAGGGTAACATTAATTTAATCCTATAATACGATATAAATTTCAGATGCACCCTCGCGGATTGTAGATTCTCGCAATGTTATATATTGCCACTTCGACAGTTTAAGTGACAGTGGCAATCCAAGCGCTTTCTCCAGATTAATAGTACATTTCTGGTGCTTCTGAGCTTTAATTAGTTGCGAAAATGTTGCTACCTCTTCAGGATTTTTCAGAAAATAATCAATGACTTCAGTCAAATTTTCTTTGCCATCTTTCTTTATCTTGCTTACTGTAGCGTAAGCTAGTTCATTACTGTCTTGTTGATTCTGTTCTTCAATCCTCCGTTTTTTCTGTTTAGTACACAATTCTACAAATAGTTTACGAGGACTAAAACGCTTAGTTAGTATTCCAACAGATACAGATTGGCTGGTTGAAGGTGCTTGATACTCTGTTATGGCATCTTCTGCAGCTTGTTGCGGAACAACACAACATAGCCAATCTTGCGAAAGAGTTAAACTGAACTGAGACACAACAGTTTGTAGCAATGCAAGGTAGATACCCAACTTGCCAGACTGCTTTAAAACAACATACAAGTCAAGGTTATAAATTAAATTCACTTGTTCCATTTTAGAAAAATAGATTTTCAATCACTTTAAAAAAAAAAAAAAAAAAAATATTGACACAAATACAGCTTTTACAAACTTTGTTTGAAGCCCTGGCTCCTGAGCTAGGTAGCAACCTGTGTTACAGGAGCCAGTGTCTTTGCCCGTTTATGGTTAATTTCATAACAACGTGCAATAAGCAAAAGTAAAAGAGAAAAGGGAACAAAAAAAAACAATAAAAACAATACAATAAAAGACAAAATTACAACAGTTATAAGATGGACACATGCTCTTTGTGTGTGTGTGTGTGCGTGTGTGTGCGTGTGTGTGTGGGGGGGTGTGTGTGCGTGTGTGAGAAAAATATACTTAAGGCTCGGAAAACTATGTAGGAAGGGTGGTGTTAGTTAATGAGATCTAATTATCTCAGTAACAGGACTAGAAGTCTAGAACTAGACTAGAATCTCATTTTTTAACCATCTTCGTCATTAAATTACAAAAAAAAGGCATAAAATTTGTTATGTTTAATAAGCGCGGCGACGCATGAATTGTCCATACAAACGTAATACCTAAATCATTTGAAATTTGGGCATATTTCCAGCATAATATGTTGTTATTCGGATTTAGACGGTGTTTATCTAGCCTCCTACATCTTTTTTTTTTTTTTTTCAATAAAACTTTTCTAAAATGAAATTTAAACGAATTAAATTTCGCACATTTTTACAGCATAAATGACATGTCTTCCTATTGTTTTTTCTATACTATAAACAACAATATTTATAATATTGTTTCTGCAGAAGCATAGCTTATATTATCAAGTTACAAATTGTCAAAAAAATAAGGGAAAAATATTAAATTTTCATTCATCAGTTTTGGTATTACGGAACACATCCAAATTTATCATAAATTTTCGAAAGCTAGTAGTGCTGTCGCGTCAAGCAATAATTGTCAATGTGTGCGTGGTAGTATTGCTCACTGTAGGTGTATATCGCTCCGACAGGCACTCACACTAACGCAACGTGCTTCGAATTGAATTTTGCAAACATCTCGACTTGTAGTTGCGAGCCATGTTCGCAGGCCTCTTAAGCGGTAGCTATTACATTTCTGTTCACAATTTATTTATAACCATTAAATACCTAATGTCAGTTATAAATAGATTAAAACCTTTTTTTATATTCTAAAAACACATTTTATTTTTTTCTCCCAAGATCGCACGCATTAGGCGTGCTCGCACGGTGCGATATGCAAAAAAATGCAGAAAAATAAGGGGCATAATCGTGCCAAAGGAAATTAGGGGCACTTGTACCAAAGTCGAAATATATCCTTTTTATAAAAAAAAATATGGATAAATATGTATTGTCCATACATTTTTTCAAAGTAACGAAATTGTATATTGAAAAACTGAAATAGCATTAAATTGATCAATAAGAAAGAAATCCGTTTAGGTATCGTGATACCTAAATCCATATCAGTCGAAAAAAGAAAAAATTACTAAGTTCATCCCTAAGTCTCTGTCTATTTTCAGCCCACTGTGCTGTGGCAGTCAGTGACTATAATCGACACGCCGCGCCGCGGCGGCGTGGTAGACTATTAAATCCTGTATGTTTAAAACAACTCTCATCTTGATATTGGATAAATATTATTATCATTTATCATTGCCACCAGCACTTCTCACGCGTAAGAATCTGGCAACGTTTTGATCGGTACGACCTCAGCGCAGCGCGCGGGGGGTGGCCCTCCGCGCGCCTCAGGCATCGCTAAATCCACAAGTTTAACCGTTTAATAATAACGTTAAAATTACCGTTAAAATAGAATTAACGTTATCATATATTTACGATAAAAAATTGCATAAATACCGTTAAATCTACTAACATTATTTTAATATTAACGGTAACTCAGGTAACGTTACGAAAATTTTACCGGTATGTAAAGCCCTGCTTAATAGATTGCGAAGTCTGAATTTCCACACACTATACTTATCTCCATCAAATTGTCTAATGTTCCTTTTAGATCTTAAATCCATTTTTAAGCACTCACACTAAAATAACTTTTTATTTATATTGGTAAATGCACAGATTTTTTTTATTATTTAGTGTCCTTTAATTTCACTTTATATTATTTATTCTCACTTTGTCTTAGCGCTCTGGGCCCATAACCTGTTAGGATTTAAGGTTGGACACTAAAAGAAAGACCGTTCTAAGGATTTTAATAATACGTTTATTATCCTTTTCTTTATACAGTGTGAGTCTTTATAATCTGCACATACTGAATCGAGGGAATCTTTGCTTAATTTTATCGACGGAAAAAATGATAAAAAAATTCTAAATATTTTATTGACATTTTTAATGGATTTTTTATTTATTTTTTCGTTTCTGTGACTCCAGTGTATACAAAGCGGTGTAACTTTTTAACTCGATGTTTTATCACGATGAAACAAACTCCATAATGATTGGAAGTAATTAGGTGTCCGCATTAAATGAAAATTGTGTAAAAGAACTGCCACCAATTAAAAATAAACACGTTTTTCCCTCAAAAATCTGATTTTTTTTCATCAATTTTTGCAATAATCGTAAAATTTCTCAATAAGATGCCCCGATTACCTTCATTTTTTATTACTTTAAATTATTCCTCATCGTATTAGCTACCTAATAATAAAAATTGTATGCTTTTAGCTCAGACAAAACACTTTCTATCAAGTGTTAAAGATGGCACTTCGAACGCGCTATTTTTGTTCTCTTAAGGATGATTTATTTGGGTTCAATGAATGAAAAAGAGTTCAATTAAAACATTTATTATTTTAAAGAAAATTTAATGCATTAGGTTCTCAAAATGTCCACCTCGTTGTTGTAGGCACAAAGCCGCGCGAACTAAAATTTGTTGTGTCGCTCTCCTTATCATTTCGGGATCATTGCGAATATCATTTGCACAGTTAATTATGCGATCACGCAAATCGACCTCACTGTTGATGGGAGTACTGTAGACGCGTTGCTTCATGGTCCCCCACAGGAAGTAATCAAGGGGCGTTAAATCGGGTGAACGCGCAGGCCACCCTACAGGTCCTAGTCGTCCAATCCATTTATCACGATAATTTTCGTTTAAAAATGATCTCACATTTGTGGCATAATGGGCAGGGCATCCGTCCATCTGCAGAAACATCCTTCGACGCAAAGACAGTGGTACATCTTCCAATAACTCAGGTAGATCGTCAGTCAACAAACTTAAAAATCTTTCACTGTTCAAAGTTCTCGGCAGTATGACTGGTCCAATCAACATGTTATCGATAAGACCAGCCCAAACATTTATTGAAAATCTTACTTGAAAAGTCGATGAACGTTTCAATTTCGGGTTTTGACCTCCAGGGCACCATCTGTGTAAATTTCTACAGTTAGTAATACCATCTCTGGTAAATGTTGATTCGTCCATCCATAGTATGGTTTTCGGAAAGTTTGGGTTTGCTCTGGTATTTCTTTGAATCCAGGTGGACATCACACACCTTGGACGCCAATCTACGTCTTCATGTAGATGTTGCACTCTTTGGTAGTGGTAAGGGTGCAATCCTTCTTTCTTTAAAATACGCCACGCTGATTTTTGTGATATTCCGTGACGAAGAGCCAGTCGTCTAGTACTTATGGATGGATCAGCAAACAAATCGCTCAGTACTGCTTGTTCCAGAACCACATCAATAATTATTTGAGGCGGCTCGCGACGATCTCTACTTGATTCAAGTCCAGTGATCGACAATCTTCTGTGAACTTCCTGGAAGTTGCGGGCAGATGGCACTGGTTGCCTGTTAGGAAACGCAGCTATGTAAGCTGCGCGCGCAGCTCTGGCACTTCCTCGTCCCATCCCATAGTAAAAATGAATGTCGGCAATGTGTGCCGGGGAGAATTCACTTAAGCGCGGCATCACGTAGCAGCGAACGAAAGTCACGAAACTCAGGTAGCAGTGAATGAAAGTAACGAAACACATGTAGCAGCGGCGAATAATTCGGAGCGACTGCCTGTCTGTCATCCCTTCTGGTCCCTTCAGCTGGCCCTACCTCCCCGCACCCCGACCCGCGCACATTCTCAACAAAAAAGGACGTCTACCTGCTAAACAATTAGTGCGTAGCCGTGCTCTAGGCCTTTCTTTGGCTGTTGATAAGAAATGATGGGATTGAGTTAAACCCTTGCAATTTTTACTATTGGATAGCTAATACGATGAAGAATAATTTAAAGTAATAAAAAATGAAGGTAATCGGGGCATCTTATTGAGAAATTTTACGATTATTGCAAAAATTGATGAAAAAAAATCAGATTTTTGCGGAAAAAACGTGTTAATTTTTAATTGGTGGCAGTTTTTTACACAATTTTCATTTAATGCGGACACCTAATTACTTCCAATCATTATGGAGTTTGTTTCATCGTGATAAAACATCGAGTTAAAAAGTTACATCGTTTTGTATACACTGGAGTCACAGAAGCGAAAAAATAAATAAAAAATCCATTAAAAATTTCAATAAAATATTTAGAACTTTTTTATCATTTTTTCCGTCGATATAATTAAGCAAAGATTCCCTCGATTCAGTATGTGCAGATTATAAAGACTCACACTGTATATTGGAAGGTGTGTTTTACTACTATTATGTGAGACGTGTGATCCTGCACAAGGCTATAAGTATAGTACAGTCACTATGAGAAACTAAGGATTTCATCAAGTGGTTAAGGGCGGGCTCCGATAGTAAAAAGTAATATTTATGAGTTAGAAAGAGAAAGACTATAGTGTTGAAGTAGGATCGATTTGTTTTTGCTAAACTCCAACATTACGGTGGTTATTTACAGAGTTTTTGAACGCGCACTGCAGCATTTTGACGTCTTAATGTTGGCTATGATTGGATCATACTAATTTGAAATAAGACCACAAAAGTATTTGTGGTCTTATTTTTCGGGCCGTTTTTGAAGCGCTCATCGGGAATCTAGTACTATTATTGATCGAAGGTACTTACTTAAATAATTTTGATATAAAAAATAAATGTGTTTTTTATTTCACTGAGAATCTAGGCTGGTACCTATTCTCAAAATTGAGTTTCCATTATGAATCGGCCCTGCTAATTATTGAGATAAATAAACCGATGCCGATGTCCCGTTTTGAGTTTTAAAAAAAACGGTCACTTCAAACTCCTTTTACAATGAATAAATGTCGAGTTTAAAACAGCCTAAACAACTGATAAACACGGTTTTGTGGTAGTAAGGTATTTGTTTTATCGAGTGAACTGTTAGTCATGTAACTGGTTTTTAGGGTTCCGTACGAAGGGTGCTAAACGGAACCCTATTACTAAGCCTCCGCTGACCGTCCGTCTGTCTGTCAGTGGGCTGTATCTCATGAACCGTAATAGGTAGATAATTGAAATTTTCACATATTATGTATAAATATAAAATAACTATATTTTATTTTTTATAGGTACAAGAAACGTGTATTTTTTAACTTAAGTATTAAAAAAATGTAGTGATAAATATTGTACGGTGGTACCAACGGAAGTACGGAACCCTTCGTGTGCGAGTCCGACTCGCACTCGAACGGTTTTTATTCATGAAAGGTACAGTCCCTAATTGTGAGTACGTTGACAATAGTTAGGCAACACAACACAAACCAAGATATAATGCTGTTTGGTTATTAAGCATACTGGGAACTTATTGAGAAGTTTGCCTGCCTGAACAATGTCATGTTTGTTCTGATTATGAATGTGTATAATAAATTATACTGTAAGAAAGGATAAGCTGAGCTGGCGATACTGTTCCTGATACCTGCGGTCTGCGGGCGGCCAGCCTCACTACGCTTTAGGGACTCGGTGCGAATCGGACGTGCGTGAACTTATCGGACTGTAAAACTGTAGAACATTCTCGAGTGCTAGTAAACGGTGTTACTTTGTTGTCTTTTGTTGGTTTCACTTCTGATCCTCTTCTCCTTAAATCAGAAGTGGGATCACGAAAGAGACTCACGGCCTTATCGCGGAGCTATTCTGATGAAAGTTTTAGTTCACCACTGCGTGGTCTGTGTGCCTTTCGTATTTAAGTGAACGTGCGGTAGATTGTGACAATTATCGTAAATCGTGAAGTTTCTGGCGATTTCGTTCTAATTGAATGTGTTTTAGTGTGTTAGCATAGCGTAGTTAGGAATATTTCGGACATTACATTGTAGTTAGAATATTGCGTAATCCTTTGTTCTTTGTCGTGTGCAAGTAAGTAGTGTTCGCTGAGAGTAAGGGCCTTGTGCGACTCGATAACGTCATGCCAAGAAACCTGAGCTCGCACCGGCAACAGTCGCGGTCGCGGGGAAGAACCCGAACGCGAAGTATTTCTCGACGCAGCAGTCTTGATCGCGAACGTACACGTCATCGGCTACACACGCCGCCTACGTCTCGTAGCGCTCGTAGACCTCGTAGCACAGACTCGGTACGTGATATGTTAGGCGCTATTCTAACTCGGTTAAATGCGTTCGAAACTAACAATGTTACGAATCTATCACTCACGCCTCAACATATCGCTCCGGGTACGCGTGGTGATACCGATGATCAAGTAGAAAAAGAAGGTGAAACACCTCCGGGCACGCCACCACCTAGCCTGATACGTCATCATCAGCATAATCGATCTAATTGCGGTAAAGTGGCTGCGTTCACGGGCGACGGGCCCTCGCCGGTGAGGCCCGTAAATGAACAACCACCGGAACAATTAATGACGGATGTGTTTGGCAATGCGTTACGTTCCCTTAATAATGCGGTACGATCTAATCAACCGTACTATATTTCAAATTTTGACCCTACTCTGCATGACATTGATGTTTGGTGTCAAGAGGTAGACCGGGCTAAGACAACTAATAATTGGAACGATAATGAATGTCTTTCTCGGATCGGTAACTGTTTGAAAGGTGATGCTCGAACATGGCTCAACGAGTGGGTCACAAATGATCGTAGTTGGAGTAATTTTAAAAAAGAATTCAAGCCATTGTGTCCAAAAAAAGTTGACGTAGCTAATATTTTGTTTGACGTAATGAAAACTAGCTCTGACCATTATCCAACGTACGCTGATTACGCACGTCGATCATTACTTCGTTTGCGTATCGTGGCAGGTTTGAGTGACGAATTAATGTCCGCAATCGTTATTCGTGGTATTACGGACCCCCAAATTCGAGCTGCTGCAACTAATGCGAATTTGATGCCGAATGATTTAGTTAAATTTCTGTCCATTTATGTTAAGCTCGGTACTAACACCCCCAAAAGCGATTCAATTCAGCATTCAATACCAAACCGGCGTGATAATTTTAAGGTCAAGCGCTCCGACCTGAATAGAAAACGATTATTTGAGGAAAAGAAATGCTTTTCTTGCGGTCAACCCGGGCACGTACTCGCTAACTGCCACAAACGACTGAAGGTCAGCGTCAGTGCTAGTGGTTCCCCTTCTTATGCCCAGACACCCAATACTCAAGCTACGTCTAATCAGATTAAAACAGATTCGTGCTCATTTTGTAAAAAACCCGGCCATAAGATCGAAACCTGTTTTGCAAAAATAAGATCAGAATCGCGAAACAAAAATAACGTGAATTTTTGTGAGGAAATGAAGAACAGAACCCCTAAAAGTGACATCGTAGTTGCGGTTGTACAGGGCGTGCCTGTAGACGTTTTGATTGATAGTGGATCGAGCATATCTCTCATTTCGTCTTCGTTAATTAAACATTTTGATAACTCTCGAAAACCGGCGTTTCGTATCTTAAAGGGTATTGGAAGCCAAGAAATCGAGTCCACTTGCTATGTTACCTTGCCTATTGAATTTGATGATGTCACTTTAGAAGTTGATCTGTTTGTGGTATCAGCGGAATATATGAATACCCCAGTCATAATAGGGACAGACGTACTGAACCGCCAAGACATTACCTACGTTCGAACTCGAGATCGACAGTATATTACTCGTAATATTGAAGAATCGGCTACTGTTTCGAAAGCGAAGTTCGATGGACGGACTTCGATAAATACAAGTCTTGTCGGTGATGACTTGAACAATTTGCTGGCTATTATTGATGAGTTTTCTGAACACTTTATAACGGGAACAGCCAGCTCGACTGTTAAAACAGGAAGTATGTCCATCAAACTTAAAAGCGATACCCCTGTTAACTACAGGCCTTACCGTCTCTCTCAATCCGAAACGTTACGCGTTCGCGAGATTGTTAAAGATTTATCGGATAAAGGCATTATACGAGAATCCGAATCTGAATTTTCCAGTCCCATACTTCTTGTTAAGAAAAAGGACGGCAAAGATCGTATGTGCGTAGACTATCGAAAGCTTAATGAAATTACGATCAAAGATCGTTTTCCTTTGCCATTAATAGATGATCATATAGATCGTTTGGGGTCCCATAAATTCTTTACGAGTCTTGACATGGCAACAGGATTCCATCAAATTCCAATGGAAAAAGAATCAATTCCGCGGACAGCATTTGTTACACCAGAAGGCCATTACGAGTACTTGAAAATGCCATACGGTTTGGCTAATGCCCTTGTGGTGTATCAGCGTATCATCTCAAATACCCTTCGCGGTCCTATTGATTCTGGTAAAGTCCTTGTTTATATCGATGATGTGCTAATTTTGAGTAATTTGATTGATGAGGGCTTCAAAATATTGCGTGAAGTACTCAAAACTTTGATCGATGCGGGATTTTCGATAAATCTGAGCAAATGTTCCTTTCTATCTACCAAAGTCGAATACTTGGGTCGCTCAATCAGTCAGGGTCTAGTACAGCCAAGCCCACTTAAAGTAAAAGCTCTAGTTGAGGCCCCTGTACCAAAGAATGTGAAACAGGTGCGTCAGTTTTTGGGATTAGCAGGATATTTTCGAAAATATATTGCTGGTTTTGCGTCAAAGATAGCTTGTATCGCACGTCTTACAAAGAAAGACGCTTTGTTTGAATGGGGTGCTGAACAGGAAGCTGCTAGGAAAGACATTATTGACCATCTGACTAGTGAACCAGTTCTTGCTATTTATGATCCGACGTTGCCCATTGAGGTCCATACAGACGCCAGCGCGATCGGTTATGGGGCAATATTACTCCAAGTACACAAATCGGGTCATAAGCGTGTAGTAGCTTATTTTAGTAAATTGACTCAGGGTGCAGAACCAAACTATCACTCATACGAGTTAGAGACCTTGGCGGTGGTCAAAGCCTTGCAAAACTTCAGACATTATCTGGTGGGTGTGCCTTTCACGGTTGTCACTGACTGTAATGCCCTTAAGTTAACAAAGAAAAAGAAAGATTTGATGCCGAGAGTGGCCAGATGGTGGATGCATTTGCAGGATTATGACTTTTCTCTTGAGTACCGCAAAGGTACTTCCATGTCACATGCCGATTATCTAAGTCGGAATCCAGTAAATGTGGTTCGTATTGAGAAGCCTCGGACTTGGGCTCAAATAGCACAAGCCGCAGACGAGGAAACTTTAACCCTCATCGAGCAGCTAAACGATGGCAAGTTAGATCCAAACCAATATGTTAAAAAGAATGATCTTCTTTATTACAAGTACTCTCCAGTAGGAGAACAGCCACGTCTTCTATGTTTCATTCCCAAAGGCCATCGACTTAGCCTACTTCGTGTATTTCATGATGAGCATGATCACCATGGAGTGGACAAAACCCTTGATCTCATACTGAGATATTTTTGGTTCCCCGGTTTAAGGTCATTTGTTAAAAAGTATATTGACCATTGCATTATATGCATGTCGCAAAAGAAATTGCCTCGTGCTCCACTCCAGCCAATTCATTCTTGGCAGAAACCAGATTCTCCCTTTGAGACCATCCACTCAGACGTCTTGGGTCCTTTGCCAGAGTCCAACGGACATCGATATGTCCTTATCATTGTCGATGCTTTCTCAAAATTTTGTCTTTTGTATCCTATGATAAGGCAGGATGCGAACGAGTTGAAGCGTCATTTTCGTAACGCTATTTCATTATTTGGTTCACCAAAGCTAATTGTCGCCGATCGAGGTCGGATGTTTCAGAGCACCGAATTTCTTAGCTGGGCGAATGAGCTTGGTAGTGACGTCCACTTAATCACGCCCGAGATGCACCAGTCCAATGGGCAGGTTGAGCGCTATTGCCGCACCCTGTTGAACATGATTCGCATTCATTCCAATTACCGGAGGGACGAATGGTCCAGCGTAATGTGGAGGTTACAGCTGGTGTTGAACATGACCAAACACAAGACGACTCAACGTTCACCCCTTAGCCTTCTCATCGGGACGAATACAGCAACACCACTGATTCGTAATCTTGTTCGTGATGTGGCAATGGATGATTCAAGTCCTAACCGAGAAGCACTGCGCGAAATGACAAAACAAAGAGCTTCAGAGCGTTTGAAGCGAAATCAAGAGCGACAAGATGCTTTAATTAACAAGAACAGACGACCACCTCGTGTCTTTGAATTGAACTCACTGGTTTTCGTAATAAAAAAGGCACAGTCCGCAGGGAAACTTGACTCTGGTATGCGCGGTCCTTACCGTGTGATGAAAGCTTTACCTCAGGGGAGGTATGAGCTGCAACTCGTAGCCAATTGCTATGGAAAAACGACCCAGGCGGCAGCAGAGTTTATGGTGCCATGGAAAGGAGAGTGGACTCCAGACACATGCATTGCTTTTTTTTGAAAGTGAGTTTCATGTCATTTTTATATGTCATTTTGCCTGTGTGAGCAGACCTCACAAGACCTGTGTGAGCAGACCTCACAAGACCCGTGTGAGCAGACCTCACAAGACCTATGTGAGCAGACCTCATGAGATTTGAGTGAGCTGACCTCACAAAAGCTGTGTGAGCAGACCTCACAAGACCTATGTGAGCAGACCTCATGAGATTTGAGTGAGCTGACCTCACAAAAGCTGTGTGAGCAGACCTCACAAGACTTATGTGAGCAGACCTCATGAGATTTGAGTGAGCTGACCTCACAAAAGCTGTGTGAGCAGACCTCACAAGACCTATGTGAGCAGACCTCATGAGATTTGAGTGAGCTGACCTCACAAAAGCTGTGTGAGCAGACCTCACAAGACTCGTGTGAGTAATCCCCTTAAGACCTGTGTGGGCAGACCCCACAAGGCTTGTATATGAGCAGACCTCACAATCTCTCTGTAAGCAGCCTTCATGCGAGCAGACCTTATAATTTTGTATGGCCTTGAAGGTATGACCATAGAAGATCGTCCTTTGTACAGACACTGATCAAGAAGGTTCCGAGTCTACTATGGTTGAACAAGGAACATCAGGAACCTCCGACGAGCTGATGTCTGATACATCGAGAGACCAGCTGATCGAGGAGTCGTCGATTGTCAACGTTTCATCAGAGAACGAGGACGTTCTTATGTCAGGAAAGGCCGTGTAAGAAAGGATAAGCTGAGCTGGCGATACTGTTCCTGATACCTGCGGTCTGCGGGCGGCCAGCCTCACTACGCTTTAGGGACTCGGTGCGAATCGGACGTGCGTGAACTTATCGGACTGTAAAACTGTAGAACATTCTCGAGTGCTAGTAAACGGTGTTACTTTGTTGTCTTTTGTTGGTTTCACTTCTGATCCTCTTCTCCTTAAAATACCTATTTGAGTCTTTGACATTAGGCCTGTGTTCAATTTTTTTTTTAGTCCGTCTTTCAGATAATAAAAAAATATTGGACATATTTTTTCTTTTTTGACGTAATCAAAAGATTACGGCGATACATTGAGTTAAAATGTGGCATGACGTCACGCCTTGCTAGATTTTATACAGCGTTGTGACGTAGCGAGCCCCCACTCAACTTTAATGCGTGTTTTTTATTTTTGATTAATAATGATGAAGCAAATAACACGTGTCTAATATTTTTTTATTATCTGAAAGACGGACTAAATAGAATTTCTTTTTTTACCTAGGAAACTACCCTTTTTTCGGGACCCTGTGGTCCCGGACTTTTGGAAGGCGTACCAGGGGCCGAAGCCAACTCGCAGAGGCCCCTTAGACAATTTTAATTGGAATGTGGCACCAGCCGAAGATTATCCCCGTATGCACTATGAAACTGCACCCAAGGACAACCCCCGGTTGGTGTAGGACTATTGCAGAACATGGAAATAAAACATATTGGGCTATGGGTTTGGGTGGCTATAGTGGATAGGTTATCTAAACCTATGGAAGGCCTACGTCCCCTGCCTGATCAATGTTATGGTATACACGGATAAATTATATTATTGTTACAGTGCGTTTATTATAACTTGTCCCGTGACGCGATTGGTAGTTCTGTGTCAGTCGCCATTTTGAACTCTATTAGTATTGACAAGCAATGGTGCCAACATGATGGCAAGGGACAAGTTATAGTGAACGGTCTGTAGGTATACCTATCTATACGTCCGGTGTCTATGAGCACAGGCGGCGTAAGGCGTGGGCGACGTGGGCCACCGCCTACGGCCTCGCGGTCTGAGGGGCCTCGCACCTCGAAGGTTTATGCATTACATAGCCGTGAAAGCGTCGAAAAAATTTTACTCGTCCTAAAACGATAAATATATTGACACGAGTCCCTCCGAGGGTTCCCGGCATTGAACGTGTTTTAAAGCATAATATTACGCAAACGGATCCCTGAATAGAAAAATGGTTTTCACAGACCCACAATATTTTTGAACGGCCTATATCCTTTAACTCGACTTATATAATACCTATCTAAAAATTTGACAACTGTTTTTTTATTTTTCGTCTTGCGCCACTAGAGCCTCGCGAAATGTATCATCGAAGAAACGCATATCTATATACCGTAAGGACTATTTCTGCTTGCAGCGCTCGGCCGATATAGTAACGCTTCCCTACGAAAAAAACCGGCCAAGTGCGTGTCGGACTACGCACAATGAAGGATTCCGTAGTTTGGATGAATTTATTCCAAATACAAACTTAACGTTGTAGTTTAAATACATGTTCTCCCATACATTCCAATATTGAAAGATTTACCATGTTATTTTAAGACCATAGACTTCTTATAGGTTTTCCTGTAATCTATGAGTAAAGAGCCATACTATGTATTTTTTTCAAAATTTCAGGTCCAGTAGTTTCGGAGATAAATTTAATGGTAAATTTTCGTCGAATTTCTGAAATATCTTTAAAATTAAATATTTTTAAAAATTATATAAAAATACGTTTAAGATCCTCGTAATAAGTTCTTTCATCAAAACAAAAGTTTTGCTAACAGTACCGTGTGACATACACGGTACTGTTAGCAAAACTTTTGTTTTTATTTTTCTTGTTTGACCCCATATGTGTATCAAATTTCAACTTAATTGGTCCATTACATTCGGAGCAAATTGGCTGTGAGTGTGACAGACGGACAGACAGACACACGAGTGATCCTATAAGGGTTCCGATTTTTTTCTTTTTGGAGTACGGAACCCTAAAAAGGGTCGTGTGCACGGGATTTTGTTTTCAAACTGCTTCCATATGCGTTTCTTCGACAGTACCTCGCCCACATCAAATGATCTTGCCCCGCCACTGTCTATGAATGAATTTCAGAGATATTTGGGTATTAATGATTGGTTTCTTTCTTTCTCAGGGTAAAACTAAAGGTAGACAGACGGGCGCGACGCGACTCTGGTGGAATAATTTCTATGAAAACTATGGAAATGGTTCTACCGATGTCGTTCGCGCCTGCAGTCTGCGGAAACCTTAAACAAGCAAACTTGCGATTGAATAGGTGACACTTGTAACTTTATATCTGATGCCAGTGTTTTTAGATAAGATGTTGACTTTAACCTAGAAGGAAGTAGATAACTGCGATAATGTAAATACTTTGGTACCATTAAGTAGGTACAGTCTACAAAAGATGGGATTAAGTATGCATCAGCAAATAAATAAACAGCTTTGCACAATGCTGCCAATATTCATTATTTTAGCCTGGGTAGGTCCCTACATAACTGCATATTAGTGGTAACACTCGCACTATGAAAATCCAAGGTTTTCATACTACTATAAAATAAAGGCGCTGTCAATGTCAAATTATTACTTACCATTGATTCACATCAGTGGTAATAATTTGACATTGACAAAACTAAAACCAAAATCTCTTAATTGTACATTAGACTGTACAATTAAGAGATTTTTAAACTTTACCAATTAGCAACTTTTTTGCTAATTGTTCCCTACGATGAAAAGTCTTCGATTAACAGCTGCTACTATTTAAGTTACAACAATATTTTGGCGCATTTCATTGACGTTTAGACGTCAGATAGAGAAAGATAACATCATAAACATATGTAGGTACTAGGTACCTACTCATTACTAACAACGAGTGCAGTAAAATAAAAGTTTTAAGAATTAATTAAAATTAGCAGCCTGCATACTTATCTCTTTTGCGGTCTGTACGTAAGTGGGTAGAATGCGTAAAATCATGACATTTCAACAATTTTCCCGGACGCAAAATACCAATGTTAATAATCATCAAATTATCAGAATGCTGATACCAACCGATAACCAAGACCAGTACCCTAATTGCGTAATGCAACACAATCACAATTTGTTTCGATTTGAAACAGATTGCTAATCCATTGCTTCATAAGTTGGAAAAAAACATCTGCTCAGCAACGTAAATAACGCAATGAATGTTGTTGAACTGTCAAAATGAAACAAATTAGGCAAAATTGTTTACGAAAATAAGTTACGCAATCAGGGTACGGGATTCCTCGTGATGTGTTTTCCTTCACCTTGTATTAGTCTCAATAAATTGTGCCATGCCTTTGGAGTGTTCACTGTAATATATTTTTAAAGGCATCTGAATTCCATTGGTTTGGAAAAATGCTATTTTGCCAGAGTTTTTCTTCTGACCTAGGGGAAAGGTAGGGTGGGAAGGGAAAAAAATAAAATTTTGAATCTTAGCACTCACATTTTGTTGATCGTTGGCGGTATACTACAACTTTCCGCAGTATAGGGACGATCCTATACTGCGGAAAGGGAAAGCTGTAGTATGCCGTCATAGAAATGTTATAATTATAATGGTCTGCCCTGCCATGCCGCGACGACGTGCCGTCTACTAAGCCCGGTCTTTATCCTCTAACTAACCGACTGATGAACTTGAAAGCTGCAAGCAGAAGATATCTGTAAACCATAGATAAATGATTGGCTCGACTAGATACCGCCGGCGTACTTGTCAAATGCGGCAACAAATACTACGCCGAAGTCGGCGTACCCGAGCCAGTCACACTGCAAGCTTTGTGTGACGTGTATGTGCCGAATGTTTTATTAAATTTTAGGCAGAATCTAAAGTAAAATGCCAGTTTGCGTAGTGAAACTGTGTAAAAATAATACTACAAGAAATAAGGAGGACACTGGGATCACATACCATCAGTAAGTATCCTATAATTTCGAAATTTTAACATAACATGAGCCCTAAACGTCATTCAGTGTTGCCGCGTATACAAGAATAAGTTCCCGTGGTTGAGATTTTTATAATGTGAATTTATTGTTTTTGTTTTTAGGGTTCCGTAGTAAACAAGGAACCCTTATAGTTTCGTCATGTCCGTCTGTCCGTCTGTCTGTCTGTCTGTCTGTCTGTCTGTCCGCGGTCTAGCTTCGAGACTGTTAGTATTAGAAAGTTGTAATTTAGTTGTAAGTTAGCTAACACTATTTCAAGGGGTGATTCTACCCATGAAACTGAACAACTTTCCCCAAGGAACATTGGTAAAATATTATTAATACAGATTTCCTGCTGATCCTGTCATTTGTGACCGTTGGACTGCTATAGTACGACTCAGTCGAGAAGAGAGTTGGTGGAAACCAGGAAAACGCAGTGGTGTATAAGTTGACGTGACTTCGAAGGACCATACGCGGGAAAATAATTTACGTGGTGTGGAATATTAGCCAACACAGAATTGAGCTACACACAGGTATGAATAAGGAATAGGGATGGATGGACTTACTTGGGAATCTTCTGGACGAAACACGTTGACTCAAGGACAGCTCTGGCTATCCTGGTGTTCACTGATTCAAGTCACTGTGGTGCACTTATTGAGTGTTAAAATGTCACAATGGTATCGGCCATTTTTTGCGGGCGGTGCAGAGCGCGCGCGGCGCGCGCGGCGCGCGCGGGAGCGAGCGGTAGCGGTGAGCGGTCACTGACAAGTGTCCAAAATTTGAGAAGCAATCTCAAATCACAGGAGATGCGATTGGCTCCCGCCACAGCGGCAGCAGCCTTTGATTGGTGCGTGCGATGAGCGTCCGTTTCGTTCCGTTGTACGGGAATTGGGAAGGAAGGAATATAGCTCAAAACTGCGTTCGGACTATTATAAAAAAAAACTTATTATTAAAACTTGCGCGAGCATCCTGCCCGGTTTTGAGGATATGTAATATTCTCAAAGGAAAGAAATTATAGTAAAAACGGACAAAGAAAAAGAAAATTATTTTTAAGCATATATTATTACTAAATTTGGGTTTTAATTACGCGGTGATGTTATTGAGAAGGTAAAGGCAATCATCTTAATGTATGAGAACCACTGTACCAATTTTAATATTATCTGCGGCATGACAATAAATGCGGCGATAATAGTTTATTAGAACATGTGTAAAATTATCATGTTTAGGTAAAAGAGCGGGATGCTGAGCTTCATAAGGAAGGTTCGCATTTGACAATCTGCCACCGATTCTAATTATATTATGCTCGTCAATGAAGAGATCGAGTTTTTTAAATTGTGAGCGAAGTTTTTTACTTTTAATTTCGTCATAAACATCTTTAAAATGAAATTGTTGAATACAATGAATTAAATAATTTTCAGCGGTAGCTAATTCACGGACAGTAATTGTCTCGTGTGACTTATCATAAGAAATAATACGTAGAAATCTTAGAATGTATACAATTATGCGCAATATTTTATTTAATGTTGCAAATTTTTGTGAAAGACTATACAACATGTCCCAAAATTCAACGATAAGCCGGCACCAGAGGATGGACCTACTAATGACTACTCGAAAAAAAAAAGGAAAAAAAAATACCTCTACTTTTTTTAAATTACTTAAAAAAATGGAAATTCTTCGAAAATGTATACCCCTTATGACACTTTTAACTACCATGACCACAATTTTTCAAATATTTCAGTTTTTTTGTTTGTATCGGCAACCTAAGTAGTACTACTATTCACCATAATCTTTGAAAATTACAGAATTTTCGTAGTTTTATACAAAAAAACAACCAAAAATAATTATTTCCCTAAAATTTTGAAAGATTTTAACGTTCAGTACACTTTAACTCATCGTAGTGTAAAAAAAAATATGGACACTACTATGGCAAGTTTTTAAAAAAATTAGCGCAACTAACCTAGATTTTATACTATAGGTAATACTTCAGGAAAACTAGCCACAAAAAAAAAAAAATGACACTTTTTCTAATCAAGAACCAATTTCATAAGTTGTTGTTAATAGTAATCACTTCTACTATGTGCCCAAAATAGATTTTTGTTTTTGGAAAATGTTGAATGAATGAAACAAATGGTGTCAATAAATGTAAATTTATTGCATTATTAATAATATTATAATAAATGTTCGAACTGTTTACCACCGGCATTAATACAGGCACGACATCGCCTTAAAAAAGATCGTTTTATTCGTCGTGCATATCTTCTACTATTGATATGATCCGCAGCCTGAGTGATTTTTTGGCGAAGGTCGTTCAGTGTTGCAATGGGTTTCGAGTAGACTCTGTCTTTGAGACAACCCCAATAGAAGAAGTCCAGGGGGTTTAGATCGGGTGAACGGGGTGGCGATAAAATAGGACCAAGTCGCCCTATCCAACGCCCTGGATACTCTTGGTTTAAGTATTCTCGCACAGGACGGGCATAGTGAGCTGGGCAACCATCATTTTGAAACCATATGTTTTGTGGATCACTAATGGGCATGTCTTCTAATAATACTGGCAAGTCATTTTGTAAAAAGTTCAAATAACTATTGCCATCCAAGTTTCCTTGTAATTCAAAAGGCCCAATCACTTTTCCGACTCTCAAAACGGTGAAGGAAAACATCGTGAGGAAACCGGCATGTCCTAGAACCGAAAATTCGATGACATGTGACATCTACCAACCCGCACTGGGCCCGCGTGGTGGATTACGGCCCACTCCCTCTCACAGAGAGGAGGCCTGTGTCCCAGCAGTGGGAACATTATAGGCTGATGATGATGATGATGAAATTTGGTTCTTGATTAGAAAAAGTGTCATTATTTTTTTTTGTGGCTAGTTTTCCTAAAGTATTATACTATTTTAAAATCTAGGTTAGTTGCGCTAATTTTTTAAAAAACTTGCCATAGTAGTTTCCATATTTTTTTTTTACACTACGATGAGTTAAAGTGTACTGAACGTTAAAATCTTTCAAAATTTTAGGGAAATAATTTTTTTTGGTTGTTTTTTTTTGTATAAAACTACGAAAATTCTGTAATTTTCAAAGATTATGGTGAATAGAAGTACTACTTAGGTTGCCGATACAAACAAAAAAACTGAAATATTTGAAAAATTGTGGTCATGGTAGTTAAAAGTGTCATAAGGGGTAATTTTCGATGAATTTCCATTTTTTTAAGTAATTTAAAAAAAAGTAGAGGTATTTTTTTTTTTTTTTTTTCTCGAGTAGTCATTAGTAGGTCCATCCTCTGGTGTCCAGCTTATCGTTGAATTTTGGGACATGTTGTATATTAAATTGAGTTCTGATACGGTAGATACCAATGTTAGAGTTTTATTATTAAATTCAGGCAATTGTTCGTTGCATGACGAAACAAAAGGAGTGATAGACCACTCAGCAGTTGGGCGCAGGAGCCACTCAGGGCCATGCCACCATAAATCGTGGTTTAGTAACTGTTCAGGTGGAAGACCTCGAGACAGACAGTCACTAGGATTTTCCTTTCCGTTAGTATGATAAAAATGCTTAGGATCAAGATTTTCTTGACATTTAGCGACGCGGTTACTAACAAAAATGTTCCATTCGTGCGGTGAAGAATGAATCCAAGAAAGCGTAATTGTAGAATCGGAAAAGGCAAATATATTATTAATAGCGGTACGAGAGCGGTAAGTGTCATAAACTAATTTAATTAATTTAGACAAAAGAACAGCGGCATTAAAGCGAAACAATATTTTTTGGTATTTTCGATGCTCATCAATAACAGCAATTCGAAGATACATTTGTTTTATATCAGCTGTAACTGCTATATCCCGAACAAGCGGAAATTTAAAAGTAATAAAAATATGTCAGCCTGTAAATTCGGCCCTGTGTGTAACAAGTCATTCAATGACAAGCCATTATGAGACTTAGCGCTTGCGTCAATAACGATGCGAACTTTAGTGGTTTGTTTATCATTCCTAATAACAGGATGATGCGGTATGTAATAATCCACAGTCTGATCAACAAAACTAGGTATAATTTCAGTTAAATAATTTTGTTCGATATACTCTTGGATTATTTCATTATAACTAGCGCGCAAAACAGGGTCGCGAAGCTTAGTTTTTTCCAAATTGATAAGACGTCGATAAGCGACAGCATAAGAATTTCCAAGTAAATCTGGATTTTTACAGAATGGAAACGCGGTACAATACCTACCACTGGAGTCACGTGACACAGTAGAAGCGTACAGCTGTTCACACTCTAGTTCAGCAGGGCTCACAAAAGGTTTTGAAGGTATTTCTTCGATGTTCCAAAATTTATGTAAAGATTCGTCTAAAGACAGAAAACAATGAGAATTATCTATATTTAGCGCGGTAGAAAAATATGAAGCAGTATTTAATTCAGCGGGATTATAATTATTATTAGATAAACTAGCGGGTACCTTACCCATAAGAATGTAACCAAACACGGTTTCAATAGCGGACGGAGCGGTAGGTGAGATAATTTTATTGTGAAGTAATAAATACGGGAACAGTTTTGCCCCTAGAAGCAATTCAACCTCACCAGGTACGTTCCACAGTGGGTCAGCGAGCGGTAAATCAAACAAATGTTGCACTGCAGAAGTGTCAACAAAGTGAGATGGTAAGTTATCCATGATACAATCGACAACAAGAGCGGTTATTTTAAAAGAATTATTAGTTTTATTTTTCGCAGTAATTGTTATCTCAACGTAACCCATGATAGGTCGCGAAGAGGTTTCGACACCCTTTATTACTGAGTTTGAAAGCGGTATAATGTTTAATTGTAGTTTTTTACAACAAGCGGAAGTAATTATGTTATTTTGCGAAGCGTTATCTATTAAACATCTCACAGAAACGTATTTTTTATATTTGGTTATTAACATAGACTTTTGCGGTCGATAAAAGTACAGGATCATGCGGTTTATTCGTACCGACGCGATAGCACGCACACAGCGCCACCTGTTGCGAATTCGCGGAGCTAGTGGCAGCGTCAGTCGAGACAGATCTAGGCGGCTGCGAACTGTGTTCTAGATGTAAAAGAGAATGATGTCTTTTGTTACACGTCCTACAATTATGTGTAGATTTACACTGTGAAGCAGTGTGCGTTACACTAAGACAGTTTACACATCCGCGTTTGTTTTTAATAAAATCCAAACGCGAACTGGCTGAAAGTGATTGAAAGGTTGGACAAGTGTAAAGTTTACAATGATCCATTTTATTGCAATACGAACAAGTTTGATTGTTATCAAAAGCAACAAAAGTATGTACTGTACTATCACGTGACTGATTACGAGAAGAATTATTTTTGTTAGGGTTGTTACTCACTAACGCGGTTCGAGATGAAAAAGTGCGATCCAATATAACTTGCGATTTTATAAATTCAACGAAATCCGTATAAGTAGGAATTTCCTCATCTCTCTTATGCATTTCGAATGAATGTACGGTTGCGGGGTCTAACTTTTTCAATGCTAAATTTATCAAAATGAAAAATCTTTAATTTGTAATTGTTCTAAAACAGAAACTGACGCGTAAAAACTTTCAATAAAACTATTTAAAGATGCGGAATTATTAATTGCGGGTTTAATATTTAATATGTTAGACATGTAATGTGAGCCTAGTGCTCGTTTATCTTGATACTTTTGAACTAAACTGTTCCAGATAGCGGTATAGTTATCACCCGAGGGAATAATTCTGGCGGTGATTTGCAATGCGTTTCCTTTTAAATTACCTATCAAATACTGCACACGTTGAGAATCTGTAAGGTTTAAATTACTATGGATATTTGACTTAAATGATTCAAAGGACGGAATTTGAATCGGTGGCAGTTTGACTGCACCTATATATTGTTTTGTGTTATCATGAGACGCGGCTGAATCATTGAATGACCTTGAGTAATTCGCGGCGATTAATGATCGGACACGTTGTATTCGAGTATATATTCCGTTGATCATAATCGATTTTATGATCAGGATTTAATTGTAAAGAATATGTATTTATTTTATCTAAATTGGTACTAAATTCTTGACGAGTGACTGAGAGTATCTCCGTGTCCGCCATGAATGTTTCCACGGAACGAAGTTCAATACTAGTCGTATTTATGTTCTTTGAAGTTCCATATAATGACGATAAACGTTCAAAGATTGCCTGATTTTTAGCTTGAAGTAATTTAACTTTTATTTTAAGATCTTCCATGATGGAATAGTTCTAGAAAATATTGCGTACAAAATATTAGGTATAGCGGGTAGACTTAGAATAATTATTTTATTCTAAGCGGTTGAATATAAGTTATAGGTAAGTTAGCCGAACTAACTCACGATAATTAGCGGTTAGAATATTTACGCTATGCTATTTCAATGCAATAGGCGTAATATTAAGTTGATACAGTAATTCTCAATGAATAATGTACCTAGCTAGCGGGATGTACGAACGCAAGGACGCGTCCAATATGGCGGTTTTACGAACTTTGTAATTTAGGTATTTAGACTTAAATGCTAGGTATGAGACCTATATATGATCGTTGATTCTTTGAATCCGACTCGATTGGACCAAAAAACTTATGGTGTATAAGTTGACGTGACTTCGAAGGACCATACGCGGGAAAATAATTTACGTGGTGTGGAATATTAGCCGACACAGAATTGAGCTACACACAGGTATGAATACGGAATAGGGATGGATGGACTTACTTGGGAATCTTCTGGACGAAACACGTTGACTCAAGGACAGCTCTGGCTATCCTGGTGTTCACTGATTCAAGTCACTGTGATGCACTTATTGAGTGTTAAAATGTCACAATGGTATCGGCCATTTTTTGCGGGTGGAGCAGAGGGCGCGCGGCGCGCGCGGGAGCGAGCGGTAGCGGTGAGCGGTCACTGACAAGTGTCCAAAATTTGAGAAGCAATCTTAAATCACAGGAGATGCGATTGGCTCCCGCCACAGCGGCAGCAGCCTCTGATTGGTGCGTGCGATGAGCGTCCGTTTCGTTCCGTTGTACGGGAATTGGGAAGGAAGGAATATAGCTCAAAACTGCGTTCGGAAAAAAACTTATTATTAAAACTTGCGCGAGCACGCAGTGTTATATGTTCCGCTCATTTCAATGAGAGTGACTTGTACTTTACAAAAGGTGGTTTTAAAAGATTGTGTAAGGGAGTTGTACCACAGAACGCGTTGTTTTTATCATCGACACTACCGGACAATATTTCTGACAAAAGTAAGGTGACTGTAGAACCAAGCACATCAGCTCCAGTTGTCAATTCTAACAGCAGTGTGCTATCTGCAGAACCTAGCACATCAGTTTCAGTTGTCGAAGGAACCATTCTAACTACTAGTAATGAAACTCCACCACTAGATGACTTTCCCGACATTAATTATATTTTTGATACACCGAGAAAGATAAAGCTTAAAAAGGAGCTTCGCAAGAAAACTATTTTACAATTAATTCATGAGAGAATAATTAAAACCTTGCGTGAAAAGACTCGTCGATTAAAAACAGCTACTGTCTCGAGGTAAAAAACAAACTGTCTCGAGGTCTTCTACCTGAACAGTTACTAAACCACGATTTATGGTGGCATGGCCCTGAGTGGCTCCTGCGCCCAACTGCTGAGTGGCCTATCACTCCTTTTGTTTCGTCATGCAACGAACAATTGCCTGAATTTAATAATAAAACTCTAACATTGGTATCTACCGTATCGGACACTTTTATTTCCGCTTTTAAAAGATTCATTTCCCGCAGAGGACCTGTCTCTTATTTATATTCCGATAACGGAACAAATTTCGTTGGAGCCAAGGCTCAACAGCAAGAACTTCTTGTTAACCGCTACCGCATAGAGTGGAAAATGATTCCACCCCGCGCTCCCCACTTTGGAGGGTTGTGGGAATCAAATATTAAATCTACTAAAACGCATTTATACCGTGTCATCGGTTCGCAACTTCTTACCTATGAGGAGCTTTCGACTGTTCTCACTGAAATTGAGGCAGTTCTAAATTCCAGACCGCTCTGTGTCCTGAATGAGGATCCGTACCCAGAACCGCTTACTCCCGCTCATTTTATAATGGCTTCTCCGTCGACGAAATCTCTGACTTGCCGCAAAAAATTGCTTGACCAGATGGTTTGTAGTTTCTGGAGGAGGTGGCGTACAGAATATTTACATAATCTTCAAGTTAGACAAAAATGGTTGAATGCCGCAGATAATATTAAGATTGGTACAGTGGTTCTCATACATCAGGATGATGTCCCGCCTTTACGTTGGCCATTGGGCGTAATCACCGAAGTTTTTCCCGGCAAGGATGGGACAATCCGCGTTGCTATTGTGAAGACATGCAGTGGCTCTTTCAAAAGACCCGTTGTCAAACTATGTCCTTTACCTTCTCAATAACATCACCGCGTAATTAAAACCCAAATTTAGCAATAATTAATATGCTTAAAATAGTTTTCTTTTTCTTTGTCCGTTTTTACTATAATTTCTTTCCTTTGAGAATATTACATATCCTCAAAACCGGGCAGGATGCTCGCGCAAGTTTTAGTAATAAGTTTTTTTATTATAATTTCCGAACGCAGTTGTGAGCTATATTCCTTCCTTCCCAATTCCCGTACAACGGAACGAGACGGACGCTCATCGCACGCACCAATCAGAGACTCCGCTGTAGCGAGAGCCAATCGCATCTCCTGTGATTTGAGAGAACTTTTCAAATTTTGGACAGTTGTTAGTGACCACTCACCGCTACCGCCCGCGCGCCGCGCGCGCACTGCACCGCCCGCCCGCGCCGCAAATGGCCGACACAATTGTGACATTTAAATACCCAATAAAAGTGCACCACAGTGAGTTGAATCAGTGAACACCAGGATAGCCTGAGCTGTCTTTGAGTAAGCGTGTTTCGTCAGTAGATTCCCAAGTAAGTCCATCCATCCATACCTGTGTGTAGCTCAATTCTGTGTCGGCTAATATTCCACCCCACGTAAATTATTTTCCCGCGTATGGTCCTTCAAAAGCCGCTTAATTTTTTCATGTTTTTTACGGATAGGGGGGTGGAGGGTTGTACTTGGGTTGGTTGATGCGGCATTTGTAGTCCTTAATGAGCTCGAAATTATGACATACATACAACTTTTTTAGTGATCATTTAAATGCCGTGGGGGTGCTAACTTAATTACTAGTTAGCACCCCCATTGAAAATTTTGAATATCTCGAAGGGGGGGTTGGTCTGAATTTTTTTTCTTGCAGTCCAAAATTGTCCTTAATTAGCACGAAATTATCACCGTTTTAGATTTTCATTTTTCGAAAGTGGGGGTGCCAACTTTATTTTCATACGTTTGACTGTTATTTTGACCGGGCGGGAATGTCATTTTCAACATTTTTTTTAAATGTTGCCCATTTATATTTTTGCTTTTAGTCGATTTATTTAACGAGAATATCTATCCGACCATAGACTAAAAAAAAATTCAGACAAAAATAACCATTACAACTAATACAAATAGAGATGTATCCCGCGTGGGAATTTTGTATCCGTACGGATACAACGGTCCCCTAACGGTATTTCAAAAGATTTTTCCAAACAACTTAGAATGTCTAACAATTGTTGTTTACATTTAGATACAATTAATCCATCATCAACATAAATTGCAAGAATTATAGACTTATCTTGATTTGTAAATACACATCTATATGATTTTGTTGGTGTCAGACTTAGTTTTAACAAAGTTTCTGTGATGTTTTGTTCCAAGTAATTGGTGCCTGTTTCAAACCATACAATGCTTTGTTAAGCTTACATATTTTATCATTTTTGTTTTCATAACCTTCAGGCATTTTCATGTATACTTCATCTTGTAATTCACCGTACAAGAAAGCAGTTCTTACATCAAAAACCATCATTTCAAAATTATTATACACAGTTGTAGCCATAATAGTTCTAAGAGTTGACTGACTTATTACTGGACTGTATATTTCATCATAATCTACCCCCCATTTTTGTTCAAACCCCCTTACTACTAACCTAGCTTTATAAACTCCATTACGTTTTACGTTAAAAACTCATTTATTAGACAAGATTTTCTTACCCTTAGCTTCCGCTTTATTGATTACTTGCCAAGTATTATTTATTGCTAGAGATTCTTTCTCTGAATTTATTGCCTTCTCCCAATTTTTTCCCTCAGGACCTGAAATAGCTTCATTATAGGTTAGTAAAGCATAGTCATTAAACCTAACAGGTGGTTTTCGCATTCTTTTGCTTTTCCTTGTTTCTTGTATTATGGTCTCATCATCAGATTGTGTTACTGTTGTATCTTTACTTTTAGTAGACACATCTTGATCATTTTCACTGTAAAATAGTTCCTCATCACTGTTATCTGATATTATCGTTTGGTTACTCGTGTTTATATCATTTTCATTTTGTGTTATTTCTTGGTTGCTTTCTGGTTGTATATTTAATGTCTCCTTTGTTATTATTTTTACTTGTTGTTCTTCCGGTTTTATTTCATTGGTTTTATAATTACTCAATATTGTTATGTCTCTTCCTACTTCTATTCTCCTTTTTTCACAGTTCCAAAGTCTATAGCCATTATTAGTGTAGCCTACTATTCTGAGCTTTTTTCCTCTTGGTTCTAGTTTTTTCAAATTTCCCAAATGTTTTGCATAAACAAATGTACCAAATTCTTGAATATTGGATATGTCTGGACGCTTGGAATACCATACTTCATATGGTGTCTTTTTCTGTATAGTATCACTGGGTAATATATTTATGAGATAGGTGGCAAACAGGACGGCTTCACCCCACATCTCATTTTCCATCTCAGCGTTAAACAACAAAGCTCTTGTTTTTTCGACTAGTGTTTTATTCATTCGTTCCGATTTTCCATTTAGTTCGGGTGTATATGGAATAGTATAGTCTAGTTGTATACCCTTTTTAGAACACCAGGTTCTAAAATCATTGCTTTTATATTCTCCTCCATTGTCACATCTTATACAAGAAACTTTTTCAGCTTTTTCACGTTCGGTTTCTTCAATATAGTTCTTAAGAATTTCAGGTACTTGACTTTTCTGTCTTATCGTATATACTTTAGTGAATTTACTGTAATTATCTATAATTGTTACAAGGTATCTTTTTCCATCATGTGTTTCCGTTTCAAACGGCCCACAAACATCTGAATGAATGATTTCTAAAATTCTATTTTAGAAATCAATGGGACAACAAAAATAAAAAATTTAGAACTTGAGAGGGCCCAAAGATCCTTGCTTAAGGTCATGTTCTTTAAACCCTATAGATTCCCTACTCGAAGCCTGTACCAATTATCTGGTCTTCTGTCTGTAAGGAAACTTTATTTGCTTCAACTCATACTAAAAAAGCACACATCCCTCCCATATGATCCCTCTAAGCCTAGAAAGAGAAGGAACTACTTAGTCGCTCCAACTGTCAAGGTTAGATCTACTTTCGCTAAAAGACAATACTCAAGGCAATCTTCTTACCTATACAACTTGCTGAATAAAGAACTACGTATATACTCCTTGAAGCTCCGCGACTGTAAAAGAGTTGTAACCGAATGGCTCAAGACTAAAACCTACGACGATGTTGAGTCTTTTGTATCTACGCTTCAATAACCAAATTACTTGCATTTGGGTTGTTGTGTACAAGGTTAGTGGAAGAAGTTGTATTTGGCTTCTTCCGATTCCAAGACATTGTCGCAGGGCTATCCTACAACCTACAACCTACATTCTGCAGTTGAGCTTGCACTTACACCTAAACTGTGTCCTTACCCAGAGAACCCAGATATTATCTACCTAATTGCCAAATCTCATCCGGATCTGTTCAGCCATTTCGGCGTGAAGTCGTAACTAGCAAACAAACAATGCAAACACACAAATTCCTAATAAACAAATACATTCTCGTATCTATTTTTATGTTGAGCAGGATATTAAACGACAGTATAACTCTAAATATTCTAACTATAATTCACGCACTACACACCCTCACACTTCACACTCTCACCCATACTCACACATAATCACTCACCCATACTCACACATAATCACACGTAACACGCGACTTGGCTCTTTTCTATGCATAACTCTCACTCATTTACCCTTTCAATTGTTTAATTTTAAGTTACCCATTTAATTTATTTTATTTTACTGCATGTTTACATTGTCTACACTGCTCAATTACATAAGATGATGATAAGTGGAAGCGCGGAGTCTCCTAACACAAGCAATTCCTTGCTTAAAAGGTGATCTCCGATCATATGTATGTAAATGCCTTTTTGTAATTGAAATAAATATAAATATTTGCCCGTTTTCTTTGAGTGTTGAAAGGTAGTCTTGACTGCTTGGCTTTTATACAAATTTCACAATTTTCTTCTATGTTTATATTTCCTTCTAATTTTACTCCATCTGCCACTTTAATAAGATTTTGTCATACTTGTTTTCCTGGATGGCCAAGTCTCTTGTGCCATTCCATGGCTGTTCCCCTTTGCTTTGCTAGTAGAGAACTTTCGTCATTGGTTTTATTCATTTTATGTAATATAAGCCATTTTCTTTATTGCCACATAGGACCAACTGGTTCTCTTTGTATATTTTCACTTCTTTTTCAGTGAATTGTACCATTCCATTTGCTTTTGTAATTGAACTGACCGATATTAGGTTCTGTGTCAAGTCTGGTACATACAGAGCATCTACCAAAACACATTTATCACTTTTTACTGACCCTTTTCCTTCCGAATACATTGAACTGCTGTTAGCAGTTGCTATTTGCGTTCGGTGGATCTGAAAATCATCTATTATGTTTTTATTGTTTATCATATGTGTTGTGCTACCAGAATCAACAATAAACTTTATATTTTCTGCTTCTGTTTTTGACAAAAATGCCGATTCCTTTTCTCTCTTCTTTCTAAAGAAACAGTTCTCTTCTTTATGGTTGGTTTTCTTACAAATTTTACACTGCTTTTCTTTCTCCTTGCATTTCTTACCCATGTGGATTTTCTTACATATAATGTGTGCAGCCATCTATCGGTCAGTAGCAACATCGCACGCAAATCAATGCCGCATTCCAACATGATGTATTTACCTCAGATGTATTATTTAGACTAATTAACTATGAGTTAACTTGTTGTTGTAAATTTAGTTATGAGCGCGACCAATAGATGGCGCTTTTTATTTGAGTCCACTGATTAGAGATATAATTAATTAATAAGGTTCAAATTTGTACATTTTATTGTGTATACCAACTAAGGTTCAGTAAACAGTGGTTTTTGGTACCCGATGTTTCATTTTTGAATTCAGCCCGAGCAAACGTAGGGAACCGTCCTGATAGTGTCATTGTGACCCTCACGAAGCCCGAGGGTTCGCGTGACTTATCACTGTTAAACCTTTATTAGCTCGCAAGGTGAGCGAGCACCACCCCCAGACCCTCACGAAGCCCGAGGGTTTAACACGGTCCTTCAAAGCCGCATAATGATGATGAGCTAGTCTCAAAGGTGGAACCAGTTCATCAAGCATCAGATGCTAAGCCTACTGTGACTAAGGATAGCATCAGCCCGAACGTGCCCAATTCAAGTGGAGTTGTTCCGGTGTCAAGGCGGTCGAGCAGCGACCGGACTCGGAGTCAACAACAACAAGGAAGCGCTGCAGACGACTATAATAGTCGTAAAGAGCTAAGTGTTACAAGTGAAAACCGTGAGTACTTTTCAAATTCATTCCTGCCAAGCAAAAGTGATCTTAATTTCAAGGTGCAAATTAACTTAGTGTTTGTGTAACGTAATCTTAGACTTAGTTAGATTTATGGCAATTTGTGTTAAGACTGGGAACCTATACCCGATTTTTATTTAAATTGTAAAGTTTCAAACACATAGGAAAATTCGTTTGTTTACATCGACTTAGAAAATTTTCTTCAAAAATATTTTGGACTTGTAAAAATTTTTGCAAAGTTTGAGACTTAGAAAAAATTGTTTGTTTACTTCGACTTAGAATATTTTCTTCAAAAATATTTTGGACTTGTAAAAATTTTTGCAAAGTTTGAGACTTAGAAAAAATTGTTTGTTAACTTCAACTTCAAAAATATTTTGAACTTGTAAAATTTTAACTAAGTTTAACACTTATAAAAATTTGGTTGTGTACATCGACTTAGAATATTTTCTTCAAAAATATTTTCGACCTACCCTATAATAATTGAGTTGTCTACATAGACTTAGAATAATTTCCTTAAGAAATATTAACAACTTGTTATTGAATTAAATTTATCTCATAAAATCAATTAGTAAAAAATGTCTCAATTACAAATGTTCGTCAAGGTACAGGATGATCTGTATGCTCGATTGTCGAGAGCTAAAAGTAACTTTAAGAAATCACCCAAAGATAGGATTACCAAACGACACGTAGAAGCCAGGTTAGAAAACGTTGAAGAGCTGTGGGCTCAATTTGGCTTGACACATACACAGATGATTAAAGATTGTGAATCTATTGAGGTAACAAAGTTGCCTTATACTATTAACGAAGTTTACTTCAACACCGAGGAATTATATTTTGATTTTAAATGCGAACTAAAAACTGTTTTAAACAAATTCAAGAGTAGTAGTGATGTATCTTCAATTGCCGGGTCGTCATCAAATTCAGAAAGTAGAAACATGCCTATCAAATTGCCTAAAATATCAATCCCAACGTTTTCTGGGAAATACACTGAATGGATCACATTCAGAGATTTATTTGTTTCTTTAGTTCACAAAAACGACAAAATAGATAAAGTGCAGAAACTTCAGTATTTAAAAGGCTACCTTACAGGTGAGGCCGAGCAACTTTTGCGGCACATTCCAATATCCGATTTAAACTATGATAAGTGCTGGGCTCAATTGGAATCGCGTTACAACAATAAAAAATATCTTTCGCATTGGATTTTGAAACGGTTATTCAGTCAAAGAAACATAACCAATGAATCAGCTAGTGGTTTAAAGGATCTAATGGATACCACATCTGATTGCTTAAATGCACTCATTAATTTAGAATTAAATGTCACAGCAATTAGAGACATATTAATCATTCATATCCTCACACTAAAGTTAGATTCGGACAGTCGCAAAGAATGGGAGTTAAAGGTGGCCTCAAACTTTGAGTCAGATAAGCTACCAACATTTGAGCAATTTAAAGACTTTTTAACCAGTAGATATAGAGCATTTAAATTTTTAGAACCTACGTCTAATAAAAATAAAAATGTAAATACAACTAAAGCAAGGGTATTTCACACAGTATCTTCGAGTTGTCCGGTGTGTAATGATGATCACAAGATAGGGACTTGCAAACAGTTCATGGGTAAAGATGTGGACGCTCGGCGTAAGTTCGTACAGGAAAACCACTTATGCTTCAATTGTCTGGGGGGTAACCACTCTGCCAGGTTTTGTAAGTGCACAGTCACTTGTCGAGTCTGTCAACGTAAACACTACACTTTATTACATTCTAAAAGTGAGCAGGAATCTGTAGGGGAGAAGAGCACTCATACGGTTGAAACAGAAAATCAAGAAATAGTTGCTTGTTTTTCCAAGGGTACAGCTAATTACCAAGTGTTATTAGCCACAGCTTTAGTGAAGGCTATATCGAAAAACGGGTCTATGTTCACGGTTAGGGCTTTGTTAGATCAAGGCTCTCAAGCATCATTTGTTACGGAAAACATTGTCCAAACCTTAGGATTAAAGAAAACATCAGCTAAGGGTTCGATAGTCGGTATAGATGTCAACCACAAATTAGAGTTGAATTCGGTTGTTAAAGTTAAAATACAGTCAAGGGTTGATCAGTCTGTGGAATTGGTAGTAAATGCATATGTTCTAAAATCACTTACATCTTTATTGCCTAGTAGGGAAACAGCACATTTGGATTGGGTACAGTTCCAAGACATACCGTTAGCGGATCCCAAATATCACAAACCAGATAAAGTTGATTTATTGTTAGGAGCAGAAATTTACGGCAAGGTTTTACAAAACGGGTTGAAGAAAGCTTCAGGTTGCAGCGCGGTGGCACAGTATACTTCTCTGGGATGGATTCTATCAGGAACGATAGCTTCTGCAGGCCATAAGTCTTCTGACTTCACAGTGATGCAGGCCCTCGTAGGTGATGATGAGATTCTGAAAAGATTCTGGGAATTAGAGAAAGCACCAGAGGAAAACAAGAAACATATACTCACCGAAGCAGAAACCAAATGTGAGGAGATATTCACTGCCACAACTACAAGAGACGATAATGGACGTTACGTTGTGAACCTGCCATTCCGAACTGAAGATCCAGGCTGTAAATATGGAAAAACAAGAGACGTAGCCATCAGGAGGTTTCATGCTCTAGAATCTAAGCTACGCCGGAATGAGGAACTGGGGGTTAAATATGCAGAGGTAATCAACGAGTATCTCGAACTGGGGCATATGAGGCCGGTAAGCAAACCGGATGATCATGCAAACGAAGCTGTATATTTACCTCATTACGCAGTAATTAGAAATGATAAAGATACAACCAAGGTGCGTGTAGTATTCGACGCATCTTGCAAGGGAAAAACCGGCATTTCGCTCAACGATGACCTGATGGTTGGGCCAAGTCTGCAACCTGACTTGCGGCACTTGTTGATGCGTTGGAGAAGACATCCTATTTGCATGGTATCAGATGTAGTCAAGATGTATCGACAAGTACGCGTAGCGGATAAACATCAGGATTTTCAACGTATCTTATGGAGAGATAACAAGGACTCTGAATTAAAGGATTACCAGCTTCAGACAGTCACCTTTGGCACTGCGGCTGCACCATTCTTGGCTGTTCGAGCTATGCAACAAGTAGCATACGATGAAGGAAAGGATTATCCTCTTGCAGCTGAAAAAACACTAAAAGATTTTTACGTAGATGATCTTATGACGGTTTGTGAAACAGTAGAAGAAGGAATAGAAATTTGTACACAAATGGAAGAGATGCTCGCCAAAGCAGGGTTTGAGTTGCAAAAATGGTCGAGTAACAGCAACGAGCTTCTGGCGAAAATTATAGATGGGAAAAATAAGGAGATGGATCGTGCGGAACAGGGAATTTGGATCAAGCAAGATGAAACATTAAAAACACTAGGACTTACCTGGAATCGAAGCTCCGACACCTTCCAGTATTCAATTCAGCTGCGTCCAGTAGAAGAACCTGTAACCAAAAGAAAAATGTTGTCTGACATTGCAAGATTATTCGACCCCTTAGGGTGGGTCGCTCCAGTCATTGTGAAAGCAAAAATGCAAATACAAGCATTATGGACTTCGGGAATAGGATGGGATGAAGAAATTCCTATTGAAATAAAAGAGGAATGGATTACTTACCGACATCAGTTGCAGAGTTTAGCAGAGTTTTCAGTACCTCGATGGTTGAAGATGAAGCACGGTGACAAACACATCGACTTGCATGGATTTTGTGATGCGTCCAAATCAGCATACGCCGCGGTTGTGTATGCTCGGGTAGTCGATGCTAATGGTGGAGTATTAGTCACTCTTGTCACTGCTAAAACTAACGTTGCATCTATAAAAACTGTCTCAATTCCTCAGTTAGAGCTGTGCGGGGCAGTACTGTTAGCAAAACTCGTATCTGAAATATCGTTGGTCATGGAAATTAATAAATCTGATTTGCACTTTTGGACAGATTCAGAAATTGTATTAGCTTGGTTAAACAGTCACCCCAACAAGTGGAAAACCTTTGTCGCTAATCGCGTATCAGAAATTTTATGCACAAGTGAACCACACCAATGGAATCATGTCACATCAAAAAACAATCCTGCTGACTGCGCATCACGGGGTATGTACGTTTCAGAATTCATACATTTCAAATTGTGGTTAGAAGGTCCCGAGTTCCTCAAAGACACGGTAATTGCAACGGGTAAACGCAAATCAGTTTCAACTGAACTGGAGGAGAAGAGGGTACATGTATCAGTGAATACTGAAAGTTTTTTCTGGGATAAATATTCATCCCTTGACAAATTATTGCGAATAGTAGCTTATGTGAGGCGGTTTCTCGAACTAAGAAAACCGAAGGCTACGAGGAAAAAGCTCAGCTATATTACAGCAGAAGAGCTCGAATTAGCGTTAGAGACATGCATCAGGGTTATCCAAGGCAAAGGATTCGAAACGGCGATCAGCAACCTGGAAAAAGGGGAAAATTGTAAAGACAAGGTCTTAAAGTCCTTAAATCCTTACCTGGATTCAAAATAGATCTTGAGGGTGGGCGGTAGATTGGAACGTTCAGATCTCGATCACAACCGTAAACATCCAATATTGATTCCCAGTAACGATCACTTTACCAATCTCTTAATATCAGATGCACATAATAGAAGTCTTTATGGAGGTCCCCTACTTATGCTCAACTATTTGAGTACGAAATACTACATCCTAGGAGCCAAGCGGTTAGTAACAGCATATGTAAGGAAATGTGTAACTTGTATCAGATATGCAGCGGCAACCAAACCTCAGTTAATGGGTCAATTGCCACCTGCGCGGGTTACACCAAGCAGGCCGTTTAAAAACAGTGGGGTAGACTACGCGGGTCCTATAAAGCTAAGGACGTCTAAGGGCCGACCCTTAGACGTCCTTAGCTTTATAGGACCCGCGTATGCGTGATGACCCCGAGGTCATCACGCATACAAGGGGTATATATGTTTATTTGTGTGTATGGCCACAAAGGCTGTCCATATCGAAGTCGTAAGCGATCTAACCACAGAGGGGTTTATTGCCGCATTTAAAAGGTTTGTGGCCAGACGAGGTCACTGTAAGGGTGTATGGAGTGACAATGGTACCAATTTTCAGGGTGCTTCTAAAGAGTTAGATGCAATGTTTTGCTCTGAAAATTCAACCTTAAATAGGGAAATTGCAGCAGCTCTAGCTGCTGAGGGAACAACATGGCATTACATTCCACCACATTCTCCGAACTTTGGCGGTTTGTGGGAAGCTGGAATAAAATCATGCAAGAGGCATTTTGCACAGGGTAATAGGCAATTCTACTTTAACTTACGAAGAAATGTCCACTCTTTTAAGTCAAGTAGAGGCATGCTTAAATTCACGGCCGCTTTGTAGGGTAACGGATTCCAACAGTTGTGATGCATTAACACCAGGGCATTTCCTTATTGGTGAACCGATTATAAACGCACCAGATAGGAATTACGAAGACACTAACATATCCAAAGCGGTGGCATTTAGTTCAACAAATGCTGCAACAGTTTTGGAGACGCTGGTCATCAGAATACCTAACCACACTGTTCCATCGGTATAAGTGGTCTACGCAAACTCCCGAACCGAACTTAGGAGACATAGTTTTAATTAAGGAGGATAACATGCCTCCTTGTCGGTGGCTACTTGGCAGGGTGGTTGAGAAACATCCGGGGCTGGATAATTTAACACGAGTAGTCACACTGTATAGCAACGGTTCAAAGTTTAAACGACCAACTTCGAAACTATGTATCTTGCCTGTCACTTAAACAAGTTGTTCAGTAAGAATTTAATATTGATAATTTGCGCATGCGTGTGAATTTTGTGTATGTAGAAAATAAGCTACTTTTAAGAAATGTCTTCAACAAAATATCTATCTTGTAACCTCACTTGTGATGTGTTTAGTGAGATTAATTCTAGTTTGTAATTATTATAACTTAATAGCTTGAAGGACATAATGTTCACAAAATGTCCTTGGTGGACGGAATGTGCAGCCATCTATCGGTCAGTAGCAACATCGCCCGCAAATCAATGCCGCATTCCAACATGATGTATTTACCTCAGATGTATTATTTAGACTAATTAACTATGAGTTAACTTGGTGTTGTAAATTTAGTTATGAGCGGGACCAATAGATGGCGCTTTTTATTTGAGTCCAAAAGCTAGATCGCGGTGTCGAGATTCTCCACTGATTAGAGATAGAATTAATTAATAAGGTTCAAATTTGTACATTTTATTGTGTATACCAACTAAGGTTCAGTAAACAGTGGTTTTTGGAACCCGATGTTTCATTTTTGAATTCAGTCCGAGCAAACGTAGGGAACCGTCCTGATAGTGTCATTGTGACCCTCACGAAGCCCGAGGGTTCGCGTAGGGATGGCGAATCTTTCCGAAAAAGATCGATTTTTAAATCGATTCGAATCGTAAGCTGATGAATCGATTCACAAAAAAACCGGCCAAGTGCGTGTCGGACCACGCACAATGAAGGGTTCCGTAGTTGGGATGAATTTATCCTAAAAACAAACTTAACTTTGTAGTTGAAAAATATGTTCTCACATGTTTTTGCAACTGCAAAGTTTAGTTGGTTGATTATTACTCGTTAACCTGTGGAGCCTACTTAGCTGTGATAGTTTTCCTTTTAATTTCGTTATATAAGCTACTGTTGTGATTTTTTTCACATACCCAAAACCAACCATTTAGCCGGCAGGGGGGGGGACACTTGACTCTAACAAAAATTAGCACTTTAAAGCTTAATATTTCGCAAACGGATCCCTGAATCCAAAAATGATTTTCAAAAACTCACAATATTTTTGAAGGACCTTTCTAATGATACCCCTCACCATGAGGTAAAAAAATAAAAAAATAAACGTCACCACTTTACGTGTATGAGAGATACCCTAAAAAAAAATGTTTTTCATAAATTTTTGTTACCACTTTGTCGACGTAATTAATATGTATACCTATGCCAAATAACAGCTTTCTAGTACTAAGGGTCTCGGAGCTAGACCGCGGACAGACAGACAGATAGACAGACAGACAGACACGGACATGACGAAACTATAAGGGTTCCTTGTTTACTACGGAACCCTAAAAAATCGAGGTCTAAAAGATCGATTTCTAAAAAATCGATTCTTTTTTCAAGTTTGCATTTATAATGTAAATAAAAACCCATTTTATGAAAAACAAAAAGATACCAGAATAAATGATCTCTTATCAGTAAAATCAGTTTTTTTTTCATTCAGGGAATTTGACAATAACAATTATTTTATTACCATATCAAAGTCAGATCAGGTATGAACGAAGACATTTATTTTCAAAATGTATTTATTACATGAAAAACTTAAAGTTCCCAATGCTTCATATATAAACTTTTCAAAAACAAGTCTGTCAATTCTACTGGGATCGAAACGGTTCCGCTCATCACTTGCGATGTAGCAATTAAAAAAAGGCGCTCACAAGCCGAAAAAATCGAATGGCGATTTTCAAGGGTGAAATATCGATTCACTGAATCGATTCAGATCGATTTAAAAAATCGATCTTTTGGGCCTGAAAAATCGATTCTTCGATTAATCAATCCCAGATCGCCATCCCTAGGTTCGCGTGACCTATCACTGTTAAACCTTTATCAGCTCGCAAGGTGAGCGAGCCAATTTTACCGCATTGAAAGCATTTTATATTGTTATTTACTTTGAATTGTGGATGACTCGCTCTAAATGCTGCTGGTTCTATTTCTTGTCCATTTTATTTATTTATTTATTTAAGGATTACCAACGAGTTACATTACAAATTATCTTTTTACAATAGTAAAACTTAGTTTTATTACATTATCCTGTAACGCACACTCAATTACAGGTAACCACAGCTTACACATTATCGAGTACTTAGTGCTCTGAATACATAATTTAAATTAAATTAAGAATAAAAAAGAAACAATATACATGCCATTCTAAAAGTTTAAACTTACACGAATACAATACAGTAAAACCAAGCATTAACTTGATTATCAATATTATGTCATAATGAATTAAAATTTAAAAAATATATAATATTATTTTAAAAATTATAAATAAAAAGTAAAAAGTAGAATTATAAATTAAATTAAATTTGATATAAATTAAATTAAATTAAAAGTATACATTATTTAATGATTGGAATGATAAGTCAAATGTCCTCTAACCGAAAGTGCTTATATAATTTCTTTTTAAAAGTGTTGAGACTGTCATGATTGATATCGATTTCAGCTTTGCGGCATAAAGCATTATACAATTTGGTAGCTCTCGTAAGGGGAGAGTTGTCACCTAAATTGGTTTTGTGAAAAGATTGTCTGAAAAGATTGTAGGTATGTGACCGTGGTAACCTGCTAGGAACATTAATACATATTTTAGATAGTAGGTCAGTATTTAGTTTAGATGTCAGTAATTTGTGTAGGAAACAAAGATCAAGTACTTTTCTACGATTGGTGAGGCTTTGAAATTTAAAGTGATGAACACGGTCTTTATAAGATTTCAATTGTTTCGCGGTTTCATTTTGTAAGGATAGATGATACAAGAACCTCCTCTGGACTCGCTCAATACGTTGCTTATGAACGTTATAACGGGGTGACCAAACCTGTGAACAGTATTCCAGATTACTGCGAACCAACGTCTCATATAGGATAATTTTGGTCTTAGAGTTCTTAAAGGGCTTTGAGGTCCTTAATACAAAACCTAGCATTTTGTTTGCGTTTGATATTATCTTATCCATATGGTCATTGTAGGTCAATTTACTATCCATCAAAATTCCCAGATCCCTGACAGTACCAACTTCATTGAGTGTATTGCCCGAAAGAGAGTATTGTGTATTAAAAACATTTTTTTTGCGACAAAATTTTATATGTAAACATTTTTGTAAATTTAAGCTCATCCTATTTTCTTTGCACCACTCAACTAATCTATCCAAGTCAGCTTGTAGCAAATGAGGATCCTCAATAGATTTAATAGGCAAGGTTAACTTGAGATCGTCTGCGAATAAATAACATTCTGCGTGATGGAAGCAATGAATAATGGTATTAATAAAAATATTGAAAAGCAAAGGTCCTAAGTGAGAGCCCTGTGGTACTCCAGACGTCACATGAAAATCCTCAGATCGGACCCCATTCAAAACAACGAACGAGAAACGATCACTAAGGTATGATTGAAACCATTGCAATAGTGCACCGTAGATTCCGCAGCTCTCGAGTCTCTGTATTAAAAGTTGGTGGTCTACTTTGTCGAACGCTTTACTAAAATCGGTGTACACTGCATCAACCTGAATCCGCTGGTCCACAAAAGCTGTGACATTTTCTGAAAAAGCTACTAGATTGGTGTGAGTTGATCGGCCCTGAAAGAAACCATGCTGATTGCCTACTATGTGATTTTTCAAGTGGCTGTACAGATACGGATACAATAACAACTCGAAAACTTTAGGGATAATAGAGATAATCGATATAGGTCTATAATTTTTTATGTCGTTTTTGCGACCTTCTTTAAAAACAGGGACTATTTTAGATTTCTTCCACGCAGATGGGAAACAACCCGTTTCAAGTGAGCGGTTAAAAAGAAGGGTTAAAGGCGTAGAGAATGACTTCGCGCACTTAGCGAAGAGAATTGGGGGAAGCTCGTCAGGACCCGGTCCTTTGCGTATATCCAGACATTTCAGTTTGCTAGCGACCATATCCTCTGTAAGCGATATGTGACTTAATACATTCAGGTTTCCACAACTCAATAATAAAGATGTATTATTTAGCTGTGTAGAGTGCTTCTGATTATACACCGATGAAAAGTTTTTTGCGTATAGTTGACAGATATCGGTACTGTTGTCAGCTACTTCATTGTTTAAGTTCATTTTTTCCGGGATTGTACTTTTATTTTTACGCTTATGTTTAATATATGTCCAGAAGTATTTAGAATTAGTTCTTATTCTAGCTTCTATTTTATTAATATAGCTAATGTAAGATGTTTTGTTTAATAACCGGCACCTTCCCTTCAGTAATGCTAAACTAATCTTATCCATAGCGTTGTTATATTTGTTAACTCTTATTCTAAGGTTGTATGTTTGTTTCAGTAATTTAGTGAGATCTTTCGTAAACCACGGTGGTTGTTTATTGTTCTTTACCTTATAAGAAAAAGGAACGTTGTTGGTAATAGCACCCTTTACCTTTTCGTAAAATATTTCAACCATTTCATCTATGGTCCCACAGTTTTGTAACGTTGTGGTCCAGTTTATAGTGTCAAGATGTTGTGCTATAGCTTGATAGTCAGCCTTGTGATAGTTACGGGTGGGTAACATACTGCAGTTCAGAGTTCTTTCAGGAATGATGTCTAAATAGATCAGTAGAGGAGGATGATGTGTGTCTACTTTAGATAGGGGATCATTGCATTCATTTACCTTAACATTCGTTATATCAGCTAAAACCAGGTCTAAGACCTTTGATTTATCATTCCTGACACTATTAAACTGTTCTAAACCATGCAACGCAACGAACTCAGTAAAAAGGTGGTTAGTCAAGCAATTAGTGGTCTCAGGGACTAGGAAGCTACTGTTATCGCTATTGACCCAATCGATGTTAGTCAGATTAAAGTCACCTGCTATAAAAGTATTGCCCTCCGTACGAATGACTTTGCCCGCATTCTCAAGGTAATGTTCCAAAACATCAATCTTAACTGGGGATGGAATATAGACCGCGCAAAAGCAAAGACTTATTGCATTGTGTTTGGTTTTAACTTGAACTTTTACCCAGAGATCTTCACACAAACTATTATAAGACGCCATTTCAATAGAATTATGTTTTTTTAAGATAGCGATCAACACCCTACCCCCAGTCTTCTTCCTACAGAGCTCGTTCAGTTTACGGTCTCTTCTATATACAGTGTAACGGTCATCGAATAATTCTGTACTGGAGATATCATCACTAAGCCAAGTTTCCGTAAGAATTACCACATCGTAATCATTAATTAATAAATTGTGATACAAATCATGCATTTTTGTCTTTAAACCTCTAGTATTTTGGTAATAAATTTGGAGTTCTGCGAATTATAAATTATTTGTTCATTAAACATTCAAAAAAAAAAAAATAAGATCGGTGAAACATGTTAAACTAATTTAACCAAAGAGTCCATATCTTTTATAAGAAGGCGTTCGGAAGTTTCGTTTTTCTTAGCAAAAATGCGACCATTTCGCACCCATACAAACTTGTAGTTCTTCTCTTTGGCCGCCATCCTCGTAGCATGGTGTAAGGATCTGTTTTGTGGGGCTAAGTGCTCAGCTACATAGACAGGCTTTTTGTCTCCTCCTATGCCCAAGTGGGAAGTGTTAAGTTTATCCGCCTTGTTAGCTTTGTTAAACTTAATCACGGCAGCTAGAATTTCATCACGTACTGCAGGAGACGTAAGTTTAACAATTATAGATCTAGGACGCGTTCCCTCTGGGTTTTGTTTAGCGATCCTAGTAGACATAACGATATCATTTTCTTTTACGGGGCATGATACTACTTTACATAACTGCAACATTGTGGTATTCAGATTTTCAGACTTGTACTCAGGCACGGATAGAATTTCTATGTTACAAGATCGAGCATGTTGTTCCATCTGAGTTAATCTAAAAGTTAGGTCTTTTATTAAAGGTTTCATGCTGTTATTCTCTTTTTGTAGATCATCTATTTGTTTTGACTTTTTTTCAAAAATTAAATGCATATCATCATATTGCTTGCTTGTAAACTCGAGAGAGTCTTTCATCTGGCTTAGTTCCGAGCTAATATCCTTTAGTTCGGCTCTCACGCTTTCCTGCACAATATTTCGGATATCGGTAGATAGGAGACTACGCAGTTCGGTGCGTATGATGTCTCGAATCAATTCTGGAGTGATAGACTCGGTTGCTTCGTCGTTGATTAATTTATCAGGCGATGGTTCATTTGAGCTGTTGTTACTAATCACTCTAGGCCGTTTATAACGCGTAGTTACGTGAGTTCCCGTAGTTAAATCCATGTTATTAGTTGGATCATTCGACTTGTCGGCTGGTGGCGGTGTACGATGCATATTTTAAATCTCTAAACTCACAAAAATAATTACAGATATTGAGATCCGAACTCGGAACACCATGCGTATCAGTCGTAACTAGTCGTAACGTGCCGTCTGGTATTATTGAAACTTGACGAAATAAGCTTTTATGTCCGTGCATCCACGATATGAATGTGAACGGTTTGTCAGATATTGTTTTTATTTTTCATCTACCTACGCCACTATTTATTGTACCAGTTTTATTTACTTTGTAGATAAAGGTAATTTAGTTTTAATATAACACTTATGGGATTCAAAATGTTCAAATTATGTTCACTGTTCAAGGTGATGAAAACTGATATCACAGGCACTATTTCGCTGCACTAGTTTCAGTTTGTGTCACCATTTCACGATTGTCACTGCTTATGTTCTGAACTTATTCACTTCGCGTTTTTAACGTTGGATAACATTTGTGCTTATGGTGTCTGTTGAAATGAAACTGATAAACGTATTATGCAGACTTAAACACAACTTTAAGATTTTAAACTTCAAATATTCGCGGAGCCAATGTTTACTCGGTGAGCGTCTACCCTTTGTCCATCTCCTTCATGTCTGTTTTCTTCAGAAAGTAATCGGTTTGTCAAATTTTCCATTGTTTTATTGTTATCGGGTGTTGATTCCCAAGCTGTTATAAAGAATTTATATTTTGCTGGTAGACAAGAAAGTATTTTTGAAATGATTAAATCATCGTTAATGGTTTGACCGAGGTTATTTAAGCGCATGGCTAGGTTTTCAATTTCATTAATCATTTCTGCAAGTTTCATATTTTTAGAGTCAAAATTAAAAAAGTTTTGCAGCAGGGTGGATTTTTTTTCTTTCCTCATCTCCTTCAAAAATGCTACAGAGCTTTTCAAACATTTCTCGTGCGCTTGTGCATCTGAGCACATGCGATTTCAGTCTTCTGTCTATTGTGTTCATTATCAACTTTTGTGCTTTAGCATCCTTCAACTGATTCCCTTCTTTTTCTAAATCAGTTTTCTTGACTGTCAATATATCAAACAATGAATTGGCTTTCATATGTATGCAAATTTCAAACTTCCATAGGTGAAAATTTTTGCTACTTATCAATTTTTCAATGCTGGATTCCTCCGCCATTTTGCAGACTTCCGCGTGCCGTATGCAGGTTGCGTGATTTTATTGTTTTTTAGTTTTACTGGTTTTTACTTTTATTTTTAATGCGTTGGTGCTGCTGGGCCCATAACCTGTGAAGGGTTAGGGCGGACAGAATCTAGCATCAAACACTTGGTTTTAAGATGTAATAGCTTTATTTTATACGGATACCATTTTACATTAAGCATTTCAAAGCTCAAAAGCGCTGCCTGAGAGCTATATTTGGTCTTAAAGTGACGGACAGTTGCGTACCTATATTTAAGTCTCATAAATTATTAACCTTCTCCATGTCTTTATATCCTAGAATTACCAATATTTGTAATAACAAATCGATGTCTATTTGCAACTTTAATAGAAACTAGAAAACGAAGTACAGCTATGAGATCGCAATACCAGAATCTCTTATGCACGGGAGTATTTAAAACTATCTTATTAAAAAAAATGTGATTTGTATGGCTCTTGTAATCTTTAATAAAATACCTGATCAAATTAAAAACTTACCGTTGCAAAAATTTAAAAAACGTTTTACAGAATTACTTGTACATAAATGTTATTATTCTATGCAGGATTTCTTAAATGATAATTTTTTGTAATATTATCTTTATTATCCTCTACTTTGTATTACATTTGCATGCTGTAATAAGGCAGAATGTACCATCGAAGAAACGCATAACTATGCACCGTAAGGACTATTTCTGCTTGCAGCGCTCGGCCGATATAGTAACGCTTACCTACGAAAAAAAAGGGTCGTGTACACGGGATTTTGATTTCAAACTTAGGTATGCGTTTCTTCGATGGTACATGGATCCAATATATATGATTTAACACTTATTTTTATGTACTTACCTACATTCTAAGCAAATAAAGACTTATTCTATTCCGACTGTTCTATTCTGATGTTTTCTTGTTCCAGGCTCGGCTGGACTGGTCAAAGCCTCTGCTTTGCCAGCTGGACGCCATCGCCCCACACTACGAGACGTGGGTGAACAGCGCAGTGTACAGGAAATGCAGGCTCTTCGCCAGTCCCCTAGTGGAGAGTCTTACATACACGCCCTGGTACCTCGTGCCAATGTTCTGGATACCCATAATAATTTATCTTGGGTTCACACAGTATATCGAGCTGGTTGCTTGTGGAGGTAGGTATTCTTTTTGGTTTTATTTATTAGGGACATAAAACACTTATATGCTACAAAATACAGACATATAATTAAACTAAGATTTAACAGACATGTAACCCACATCATTGTCCGTTTTAACAAAAGGTTAAAAGAAGCAAGGCTCGGATACCGGTTTTTTCAAACCGTTATTATGTACTTAACGCTAAAACCTTTATATTCGGCTTCGTTCGTATATACCGGTTTTCATAAAACGGTTTTGGAGGAGTTTTTATATAAAGGTTTTTTTTGGATTAAACGGTTTAGAGCAATATTAACCGGTATTTTGTTTAGTTTTTATTCAGCGTAGCATCCTCACAAGTAGGTAATCACAAGTTGCAACGCGTTTACCAACATGCCGCTCATCGATAAAACCGGTTAATTTAGGTTAAAATAAAGTTCTTAAAACGTTCACATTTTTAAGAAAAGTTTGGAGTAAAACTCAAATAAACTGGTTTTAACCGGTACTTTTTAAACCGGTTCGGAGCCTTGAAAAGAAGTGCTGAAGACAATTGATAAAAATAAAACAATAGTCGCTGCCACAATATTGCTGTGTTTGTGTTACTTAGTTTAATTTAACTTAAATTACTCGCCAAACAAAATATCCAGAGCCATTTTCTTAAATAATTGCTTAGATAATCAAAATATATCCAGTTCCATAAAATGCGTGTTGTAAGAATCAACAAGGCGACGAAGAGGTGCACGTTCCCCAGCGTTAGTTAGTCTTGCATACGAGTATGTCTGTATGGAACAGTTGAGGCACGCGCACCCCCCTTCGAATAACACTTCTGGGTACCTTGTAACACAATTTTTAGGGTTCCGTAGTAAACAAGGAACCCCTATAGTTTCGTCATGTCCGTCTGTCTGTCTGTCTGTCTGTCCGCGGCTTAGCTCAGAGACGCTTAGTACTAGAAAGCTGTAATTTGGCATGGGTATACATATTAATCACGCCGACAAAGTGGTAAAATAAAATCATGAAAAATATATGTTTTTAGGGTCCCCTACACGTAAAGTGGAAATGTTTTTGTTTTTTTCTATCCCTTAGTGTGGGGTATCGTTGGTAAGGTCTCTCAAAAACATTGTGAGTATGCTAAAACCATTTTTGAATTTAGAGATCCGTTTGCGAAATATTAAGCTTTAAAGTGAACATTTTTGTTAGAGTCAAGTGTCCCCCCCCTGCCTCGATCAATAATAGTACTAGATTAAGGATCAGGAACAAAAATACGTCGCTCAAGTGGCTACGTTTGCACACACGTAAACATCTACATTTCTTAGAAAAAAGTTTAATAATATTAACAACTTCAGTTTATTATAATCCTTAAACATAAAGTTTAATTACCATTGCAAAATATATTTATTTAGTCCTTTCATCGGCGAATGGTTTATAAGCAATTTTTGCTTGAATATAAAAAGTCATAAGTACAAAAATATTTATTCTAAAATGAAACTGTAAAAAATGCTTAAAATGTAATAAGGTTAAAAACATTTTACAAAAACATTTTTTTTTCATATTTTTGACCGATTCAAAAAGCAGTAGATACTATTTTACTATTACCTGCAATTTGGGAACCGCTATTTTTAGTAATCTACGCCTTTGAGTGTTTTCAGTTATGTCGAATCTGTCAAAATGAATCGAACATATTCTCGATTTTTTACAAGGGTTGTATATTTCTTCTCCTCTTTATTTCGCGACAATAGATACCCATTCTGCACAGCGAAATGGGTCACTATACTCCATAGGTTTAGGTAGTTAAAAAAAGGTAAACAAAAAAAACCACGTGACGAGACAGCTGTCAAGTAACCGACTAAACGTAATACCAGTCACTTCAGTTGTTATGCTACGTCACAGTTGAACTCTTCAATTTAGCAACGTCATATTTCGTTGACGTTTAGAAATTGGGCTCTTTACAATAGACAGTTACAAAATCTTATAAATCAGACCATAAAAAATTGTGCTCAAGCAGTTACATCTACGAAAAGTAGTGAAGAATAAACGATAAAGTTTAACATACATTAATAAAAGAGGAAACTATAGTAAAAAACTAAAATAAATTTAATTTGGTTTTATTGTTTTTTTAACAAGAAAGTGTCATCTATAAAAACCCTTTTTACGATTTGTTTACCTTTTTTTAACTACCTAAACTTATGGAGTATAGGAAATCTACAAACAAAAATAACATTATAAAATAATAACAACACTACTCCATGCATTCCCTGTTCGAGAACAGTCGATGTTTGATACAATAGTTGGTGCGTTGTAGCAAACATTGGCCAAACAATTATAATATTAGCTAATTGAATTATATATACAATTTAATTCTGTTTTTATTTTATGAAAACACTTAATGATTTAAACTTATCGAAAAAAAAAAAATCTTCCAAAACCTTGGTGTTACGGTGGTTATTTATAGAATTATTAAACGTGCACTGCAGCATTTTGACGTCTTAATGTTGGCTATGATTGGATCATACTAATTTGAAATAAGACCACAAAAGTATTTGTGGTCTTACTTATTTTTCGGGCCGTTTTTGAAGCGCTTATCGGGAATCTAGTATTATTATTGATCGAAGACCATCAGGCCATATCTGATCATTTAAAAACAAGTCCACCTTGTGTTTAGATACATATAGTTTGTAAGCGTTATACTTTTTATACGACTTGATGTTTAACTTTTTTAACGATACACTTTCGTTAGTCTTACTCTTTATGTAGCTACAGTTCGTTTTTTAATCCCAGAGACTAATTTGACAGGTGCAAATGTCAAACTCCAAATTGAAAAAACAAACAACAATAACTTGAAATGTCAAATTAGTCTCTGGGATTAAAAAACGAACTTTAAGTACTTGTTTTTAGTAAACATAGTGGCGTCCCCATTGCTGCCGAGATCCTAAAACATCTCTAACTTATCTGTAATTTTTTCCAGATTTTTGCCGACAGACACCTATCACAAACTTCCAGTTTATCTACCACTTAGGATTAGGAGTACTACTCTGGACAGCGTTAGAGTACAGCCTCCATCGATGGGTGTTCCACCTGAACCCTGGTTCTTCAGTCACTATGATCAAGATACACTTCCTCATACATGGGATGCATCATAAGGTAGCATACATTGCAATTTTATTAGCTGCGTTAGCAATTATAAGAATTAATGGCAGAAAATAAACAACCACTTCGGTTGTAAGACCGCCAGTCTCAGACCCAGAGGTCCGGGGTTCAATTTCCAGCGGGCGCAAAGTTTTCTGGTCGGTTTGGTTGGTGGAAGGATTTGTTCTAAGTCCGCCTGGCTAGCTACCACCATCTTATCAAGTCTGTCGCCATAACAGCATTGTTAACAGCATTGTTGTATTTCGGCAGTTAGAGGTAAGATAGCCAGATCCTCTCTGGTTGAAGATTCCGGGTGACGCTCGCTTCAACTTTAGCCTGATCATCATTTACCATCAGGTGGTTTGGGGTCAACGACCCCTGGTTGTGTTACTTGAAGTATGAGTTATTTTTATTTGTTTGATCGTGTTAAGATGTCGATCACTAGGCAATTCAATTTGACTCTCTGTATAATCTTTAATAAACTCTATTCGAAATAAGATTAGACATATAAATAAACCTTTTTTACAGTCCGTTCAACCGATTTTGACTTCTATACCGTAGGCATAAGGATGGCATTAAAAGCAAAAAAGTGGTTACAATACCAACTGTTTACTGCAGCTGCCATTTGTCATACCGGCAACGCAATAGAAGTCAAAATCGGTTGAACGGACTGTAAAAAAGGTTTATTTAAATGTCTATCTTATTTCAAATGGAGTAGGTATTCTCATTACAAAACACTTCACTTTAATAAAATTAATGATATTTAGATTACTAGCTACTGGAAACTATCTGAAATGTAGTCAGGCGCACGTCTACCAAAGCTAACCCAAATAGAATTATCACTTATCAAGTTATCAGTGTTAGATGTTGTCAAATGATAGGTACAAAAATATTTACACGTCATTTATTTTATCGAATGAATAATATTTATTGCATAGTGATTAAAAGTAGGTAGGTAGTTGTATGCCGTCAGGTACACAATATCTTGATAAAAGCAATTTTAATGAATAAGTAATGTTGTTAAGAGGCCTTTTTTTTTTTTTTTTTTTTTTTTTTTTTTTTTTTTTTTTTTTTTTTTTTTTGGGTGGGAAATTATCAAATAACTTCTCCCGCTCTGGGCGGAGCGGGAGGGCGTGTCAGACTCTTACTGACTAAAACCCACCCGTGTTCCTTCGGTTGCCCTGTTGCCGGGGGCCACGATTTCCCGATCGGTTTTCTTCGAACCCCCGGCAGGCATTGGCCCTAGTGGACCCCTTCAATTCTGCTGACATCTCTTTGAGGCGCGCGTGGAACACAACGCGCCGTCGACCCGGGCTTGGTCCTTATCGGACAGCGAGCTACCCATTGCTCACCGTCCGCAAGCCCGCGCCTACGGTGGCCGGAAATCGGCTCGCGATTCCCGCCCCGGGCGTCTCCTCCTGCGGCGGTTAGGGGCGTGAGGGCGCGAAATTTGCCTCTCCCTCACGCGTTCCGCCTCCTCCTTCGCAAGCATTACCGCTTCGCAGAAGGAGGTGACGGCCTGCCATTTCCTCTCGCTCCGTACCATGGCCTGAACCAGGGCCGGACGCGAGAGATCACCGCCGCCGATTGCCTCTACGAGAACACGGCGTTGCTCCGCCCAAGCCGGGCAGACCTCCACCGTATGCTCCACCGTGTCCTCAGGCCGATCCACACAATGGTGACACCCGGGTGTTTCCTCCCGCCTTATCCTGAACAGGAACCTCCCGAAGCAGCCGTGTCCGGTGAGGACCTGCGTCAGGCGGAAGGTGAGAACGCCGTGGCGTCTCTCCAGCCACTCCTCAAAGACGGGTCTTATCGCCGCGATTGTGGCGTGCCCATTGTTAAGAGGCCTGCGAACACGGCTCGTAACTACAAATTGTGATGTTTGCAAAATTCATTTCCAAGCCCGTTGCGCTAGTGTGAGTGCCTGTCGGAGCGATATACACCTACAGTGAGCAATACTACCACGCACACACTGACAATTATTGCTTGACGCGAGAGCACTATTAACTTTCGGAAAGGACACGTTATGAAATGGGGTTAAAATAAAATAAAAATTGAAGCGCTATGTTGTGCGGTTTTTCTGATAGGAAAAATTATCCAGGATGACCTTTCAAAAACAAAAAAAATATTAAAAGCACCGTTAATAAATAAATTAATATTTTAAAATCCGGATACTTTTTGTAACGTAATATTATTTTTGCACATTGAAACAAGGAAAAAACAGTTAAATATCATTGTTTAAAGCTAATTATTCACCTTAATGTTAATTTAAAACATTTTAATACAATATTGGCTTTAAAATAAAACTAAAGAATTATCTTCACGATTTGGATGTATGATGCATTGATTCTTTTGCCTTCTAATGGAATCTATGAAAACATTACCTGTGTCAATAAAGTTGTCACAATTGTCAGTTGTCACTGTCATGTCACTTAACTCATTGTCAAAATCGCTATTTCCGTTTGCCTTTAGATTATAGGTTATCCTCTCGCGTGTCCGGCAGACTCATTGAGTCCGCGGTGAATTTTGCCTTATGTGTCAACGGACTCAAGGTGTGTAATCCGCCAACCCGCACCAGACCACTAAACACCACCAACACCTAACCCTTCTCATTGTGAGAAGAGGCCCGTGCCGAGCAATGGGACAGTTAGGGGCTGAATTTATTTTTTATTAGAGAAGTTGTGTTAACGCAGAAACGCTATTATTTACAATAAGAATAAACGATTTATGATAAGGATAATGAATTATATACCAAAGATCCTTATTTTCTGCTACAATTTGGGACTTTATCATCATGAAGTCGATTAACTGCAGAATGACTACTGATGGTTATAATACTTACGAATCTTCCAAGGTGAGCCAGTAAACCAGACAAACTAGATTGGACCTGCCTTTTGTAAATAGTCGCTCCAGTAGGTCGAAATAGGTGAACATTTGTATTTTAGGTAGAGAAATAAAAGTAGCTAATGTATTTGTTTGTATTTATTCTACCTCTTCATTTTCAACATCTTCCCTTACAATTATATTATCAAGAAACTGTGTAGGCGGTAATATACAGTATATGTACAGTTTTTGATGTGTAAGAATATTTTTCTTTAAAAACAATGGCACATGTTTCCTTTTGTGACTCATACAGTCCGGAACAAAACAATGAGTAGTGGTGTGACTATAACCATCTAATGTAAGGCTTACAATAGGTTCTCAGACAACATTTTCAATGTCTGTGTTGGCAGAACTGGGAGGCTCCACTACAGAGCTGGATCCACTAATGAATGGATTTGGATCTTCCGGAATATCGTCATTATCAGTGCTGACAGTACTTGTTATTAATAATCCAGATCCACTTTCTGCAGGTGGTGGTGGTTGTCGATGAGCCCTTAGCCAACAAGCATTACATGCACGGGCGTTAGAAGGCATCTGCAATTGAAGGCACAATTAGTTTTAGTAATTCTAATGTAGGTGAATAATTATACAAACAGAAAAAGTAACTAGATCACTCAAGTTATGCTTGAATTGCTGCTGAATTAACTTTTGGAATAATCTATACAACAAGCAGGTACACTTACCTCAAGAGGACTGATTATATTGGCAGAATAAATCAATTCAGCATCACCATAATTTAGTGGAAGAGATCGTCTCCCAGTTCTTCTTGCAATGGATATGCCACAACATACAAAAACTGAATCATGACCAAATTAACGTTCACCTATATTGCCTTCATTCCTGTTATTTGATTCAAGAATCAATAGGCTAAAACATTCTTGACAAAGGTAGTCTTCATCAATAACCTTAAACAAGAAAAAATCTATACCAGAATTCAGTAATTTGTTATAAATATTTCATACTCTTTTTTAAGTTGATGATGATTATGACTATGCTAATATGGTAACTTAACGTTGCCATGAGCCTGAGCATAACACTATCGATTTTCTATTATCACCTTGCACAAATATGGAAAGATTAATAATAAATACAGTTTATATGTACCTAGTCTAGTTGTAATTATGGATATTCAGATTTTTTGCTACATACCTGTCTGGCAATCCATTCTTCTAATACAGAGATAACTCAATATCCATATGTGTTGCATCGTATTAATATTGTTGTGTAATTGGAATAGCACTCCAGCAATTAATGCAGCGAGGCATGATGGTGAGGATTACCTGAAAGATAAAAACATTATTGTGGGTTCAGAGCCTGTGAGTCAGTCTACGGTAAATCAATTCATTGTGTTATAACTGTGCGTTTGCACTGGCGAAACATTCACAACAAAACATGTTGAAATCTCTATTTTCTGTCAGTGTTCCATACAATGCTTGACAGGAACTAGAGATTTCAAAATGTGTTGTGATGTTTCGCCAGTGCAAACGCACGGTAAGGCAAATCTTAACGCAATACTTATAACTTATGCAAGTATTTGTTATATAGCTACAAGGCCACAAGACTATGGACTGTTCTAGGCAGTGCACCTTGACTCGATCGTTTGTTAGAATCACATCGTATAGAAAATAGGTACTAACCTTAAACAGCTACGATATAATTATAGATGTTAAAATTGCGTGCAAAATCCAAGTTCGAGTGAGAATTAATCAGGGTCGTCAGTATCGCCGGTCGTCTGGTGTTCAAATCGTGTGCAGTCCAAGAATCCAAATTGAATGCCAGTAGTGCTATTCTGTAACCATCTCACCGTGTTATCTTAGGTGAAGTGAGCGTGGAGTGAGCTGTCAGTTGCTAAGGATTGACACTATTGGCAGTTCACTTCACCTAAGATATCACGGTGAGATTTTTACAGAATAGCACAACTGGTCACATAAAGATAAACTTAAAACAAGAAACTTGAACAAAAATAACAAACAACAAAACACTCGTATCCGTTCCGTTCGCAAACGCGCATTGAATTTGACACTAAATTGACGTTTACATTTCACAATGACAATAATGACATCCAACAGAGCAGTGTTGCCAAAATTAATAATTATTGAGGGTTGCCATTTATATTTTAAATTATAATTATTAAATGAACAGTTTACTAAGGAAGTGTGCTAATAAAAAAAGAAAAAAAATACACAAGGTCTCCTTAATTTATTTGCTTTCATAAAAATATAACTTCTTTTCGTTTCATAGCAGCTTCGAATAAAAGCCCGGCCTCCATACAAAAACCTAACATGTCCTTTATGATAAATTTGGATGTGTTCCGTAATACCAAAAATGATCCACTTTTTTTTCTTTAATTTGTAACTTGATAATATAAGCTATGCTTCTGCAGAAACATGTCGTTGTTAAAATGTGCGAAATTAAATTCGTTTAAACTTCATTTTAGAAAAGTTTTTAGAAAAAAAAAAGATGTAGGAGCCTAGATAAACACTGTCTAAATTCAAATAACAACATAATACGGTGGAAATATGCCCAAATTGCAAATGATTTAGGTATTACGTTTGTATGGACAATTCATGCGTCGCCGCGTTCTTAACTTTTATGACACCGCGCTGGCACGCGTCGTGTGACAGACAAAGCATTAAAATGTTTATTTATTTATTAATAAACAGCTTATGATTATCAACAGTTTGCACCACACATAGAGCATAGGTACTTACATGCTTAAGTTATCGGTCAATAAAAGTAGGTGAACATAAAATTCTTAAAATGAGGTTAGATAATATTAAAGCACATAAAATTAGACAAAGTTAGATAGAATTAGAATATAAAACAAGCTGTGTAGGTACCCGATTGACTGTTTCAGAAAAATACGCTAGATAGATTTTGCGTGACTCTCAGTTTTTTATTCGCGTTAGACATAAATTTACAAATTAATTTCACTATGTAATATAAACATAATCTAAAATATTCCTATATTAAGTTATAAAAAAATGCTCTAATTTAACATATATTTTTCCCAAATCATTATTAACACTATTCGTTTAGGCGTGTTCTTCAGTATAAAATCATTAAAAGTCAGTTATCGTCGCCTTAAACCGCTTGATCGGAAGCATGAAATTTTGCACAATAGTTCCTTTTGTAACATAGGTGAGTAAGCAAGGAAGGATGTTCGAAAATTCATATAATAATAAAGGGCTTTAAATATGGGATGAAAGTTCTTCATTCGGGCACATGGCTTGTAAAATAATAATACATTGTTTGTCACAGGTTCCATTCGACGGTCTCCGCCAGGTTTTTCCACCTATTCCGGCGTTCGTCCTGACCGCCTGTATATACTCAATACTGCAGCTGTTCCTCTATCTTCCTGCCATGAAACTCACCGGGGGACTAATTGGTAAGAATTCTTTGAATTAAATCTTTTACTTGTGACTATCCGAGTGCAGCGAGTAGCTTGCAAACAAGCTCTTTTGACGCGTGGCCAAAATCAGAACTAACGCCAGATTTTTTACAGTAATTTCTGTGACACAATTTTACAAATGTTTACAAACAACTGTCAATTTCATTCAAGCGCCAAAAGATTCTTGAAGCAATTTACAAAATTAAAAATTCAAAAGTCATTTATTCAAATTAGGCTGAGAATCAGCACTTTTCGAACGTCAAAATTACATAAGACAGTCCCCCAAAAACGCCCACCCTTCACAATTTCCTAGTGCCTTTAGCTGGGAAGAAGAAGTGGTGCAACAAACTCCCCAGCAGCACAGCTGTCTGTTCAAGTTAGAAAAAATAATAATATTAGAAAAAATATAAGTTACACTGTTCCATCAGAATATAGCTGGGCTGTTAAACAAACAAGAAAATCTTGAGTTATGCATAGATGATTTTAATAATAAAAAGAATTACATCGATGTAATATGCCTCTCGGAAACTTTCATTAAAAGAGGCAATGAAAACAACGTAACACTAAAAGACTTTAAGTTAATTACTTCATACTCTAGAGTAAAAGAAAAAAGAGGGGGAGTTTGTATTCTTGGCCGAAATTCTATAGATTATAAAGATTTAGCTATATGTAACTCCATGTCAACGGATAAAGTGTTTGAATGTTGCGGAGTTGAATTACCTTCTCTCAACTGTATAATTATTTGCCTTTATAGAACTCCAAATAGTAACATAAACTCTTTCTTCGACAAACTTGAATTATTGCTTTATAAGATTTGTAATAAACCTAACAAAAAAATTATTCTAACAGGTGATCTTAATATAGATACAATCAAAAACAACAAAGTAAGCTCACGTTTAAAAAATACCCTCATTAATTTTGGTCTCTATCTACATATCGATCAATCAACCAGACAAAAAACCTGCATTGATTACTTTATAAGCAATATTAAAGACGCTATTGGAAATGTTCACGAATTGTTTCTCTCCGACCACAATACAGGGCAAACTTTAAATTTTCCCATTGATAAAAAGCCAGCAAGAATAAAAAGTTGGTATGTTTACAAGAGAGATTATAGTAAAGACAACTTGGATAAATTCTTAACTTGTTTAACAGCACTAAGTTGGTCTGAAGTATATGATCAAGAAAACTCAAATTCAGCTTTTAACACATTTCATGATACATTTTGCTTATTTTACAACCTCTGCTTCCCGATTAACAAAGTAAGAATTAATTCAAACTACAAGTCACCAAGGTGGATCACAACAGGAATTAGAAAATCAAATAAACACAAAAGAAAACTAAGGTATCGCCAATACATAATCAAATCTGAAGACGATACATCACACTATTTAAAATACAGTATTATTTTCAAAAAATGTATAAGTCGCTCTAGACATCTCATAAACTTTAGAATAATGTCATCGACAAAAAATAAAGGAAAAGCAGCATGGCAGATAATAAAAGATAAAACTGATCACGTAAACATAAAAACCAATATTGATTCAATTAAACACGACAATAATATTTTAACTAACCCGACAGAAATTGCTGAAATTTTCAATGAATTTTTTATTAATATTGCTAAAGGATTTCATAATAAGAATTGTACTGATGAAAACAAACACACGATCGATTTACAAAGTATGACCCAAACTATGTTTTTAAACCCATGTGAAGAAGATGAAATAAGAAATACCATCATGTCCCTTAACAACACCAAATCTGTTGGATTTGATGGTATAGCAACTCACGTTCTCAAATCTTGCGCTACCATTATATCCCCAATCATTGAACACTTAATTAACCTCTCATTCTGGCAAGGTATTTTTCCAGAAAGACTTAAGCAATCTATTGTGAAACAAATGTTTAAAAAAGGTGAAAAAAATGACTTATCCAATTACCGCCCAATAACATTAATATCTAACTTTTCAAAAAATTTGGAAAAAGTCATGCATCGTCGTCTCATAAATTATTTAGCAAAATTTCAAATAATTAAGGAGCAACAAAACGGCTTTCAAAGGGGGAAATCCACAACTCTAGCAGCTTTTACATTAATAAAAAGTGTGATCGAAAAATTAGATAAACGCATACCAGTATCAGTCATTTTCTTTGACATGAGCAAAGCATTTGACTTTGTAAACCATGAGCTACTTCTACGAAAATGCAATAGCTACGGTATTAGAGGAATAGCTATTGATTGGATCAATAGTTATTTATCGAATCGAGAACAAAAGGTAGAAATAAGCTCATTAAATAAAAACGGTGACTCCACTTCTTTTAGTCCTAAATTTAGTCCGACCAAATCAGGAGTACCGCAGGGAAGTATTCTGGGTCCTTTACTTTTTCTAATTTACATCAACGATTTACCTACGGCTCTCCATCACCAATGTATACTTTTTGCTGACGACATATCTGTTAAATAGTATCAGATGATAATAAATCAGAAATAGATCACGAACTACAAATAAACGAAACAGTAAAAAAAGTTTTATAATGGCTCGAAAATAATTATCTCTGTGCGAATTTAAGTAAAACAAAATACATCAACTTTCAAAATTATAATTCTAAACCAAAAGCATATAAAGTCGCTTGCCACGGACAACCAATTAATGAAGTTAAAGAATACAAATTTCTAGGATTAATTCTCGACCAGCATTGTAATTGGAAATTCCATATAGATCACCTGGGTAAAAAACTAAACCAATTTGTATTTGCTCTAAAACGTTTAAAACGTACCGCGAGTGAAGCAGTTGCTTTTACTGCTTATCACGGATATGTTTGTTCGTTACTCAGGTATGGTCTTCTACTCTGGGGTAACTCTACGAACATAAATGAAGCCTTTTTGGTACAGAAAAAATGCTTAAGAGCTATCTGGGGCATAAGTCCCTTAATATCCTGCAGACCTCTATTTAAAAAATTTAAACTCCTAACCTTAACAGGACTTTATATAATGCAAGCTAGTGTTTTTGTGAAAGAACACTCAAAATTTTTTACGGCATGCGATATAAATTCAAAATATACCCATAGAGACCCAACAAGATTAAGAATGCCCACACACCAAAGTACATTATGCTATAAAAATTGTTTTATCACAGCAGTAAAAATTTTTAACAATATCCCAAAAGATATTAGGGAACTCCCTCTGAAATATTTTAAGTCTAAATTACATAAATGGCTCGTAGGTAATACTTTTTATAGTGTAAAAGAGTTCTTTGATAAAAAAGTAAGTGATAAATATTGTTACTGATTTACTGATATTTAAATACTACATAGATTTAAAACTGTTACTAAACATTGTAAACATTTTAGAATTAGGTATCATTTTATACTAGTAAGTATAATGACTGTTACCTACACTGTTATTATTAACGCTAGTTGCATAATTATATGGAACTCGTTTCCTTTAAAATATTTGTATGCCAGTCCATGGCGAGACATGAAGATCACCCTATTATTAAGACCATTATTGTACCATGTTTAATGCAAATAAATATATTCTTATTCTAAAAAAAATGACTCTATACAATAGTATGCAAAATTATTATGCAACACAAAACATTATTTTAATTAAGTATAAATTATTGGCCATTATGTCAGCTAGCACACGCCAATATACCAACCAAAAACATCGAGAACTATACACAAGCAGAAATAAAAAATAAAAACTAAACGTAAAAATAACTAAATAAAAGCCTCCAGGCATAAAAGGCGTGCCCGCTTACATAAAGCTGTAATTGGAAGTTATAACTACGTTTCGATCTGTCAATCAGGGTTGTAACGGATGTCATATAACGGATGAGGATGCGGATAAGGATATCGAGATAATCGGGTTTGAGGATGCGGATGAGGATACGGATATTGGAAAATTCCTTATCGAGGATGCGGATGTCGTATGAAAAATAGCCCTTGTTTTGACACCTTTTTTTTTTGTGTGGGATATTATTAAATAACTTCTCCCGCTCTGGGCAGAGCGGAAGGGCGTGTCAGACTCTTACTGACTAAAACCCACCCGTGTTCCTTCAGTTGCTTTGTTGCCGGGGGGCCACGATGTCCCTATCGGTTTTCTTCGAACCCCCGGCAGGCATTGGCCCTAGCGGACCCCGTCAATTCTGCTGACATCTCTTTGAGGCGCGCGTGGAACACAACGCGCCGTCGACCCGGGCTTGGTCCTTATCGGACGGCAAGCTACCCATTGCTCACCGTCCGCAAGCCCGCGCCTACGGTGGCCGGAAATCTGCCTGTGATTCCCGACGCTCAGGGCGTCTCCTCCTGCGGCGGTTAGGGGCGCGAGGGCGCGAAATTTGCCTCTCCCTCACGCGCTCCGTCTCCTCCTTCGCGAGCATTACTGCTTCGCAGAAGGAGGTGACGGCCTCCCATTTCCTCTCGCTCCGTAGCATGGCCCGAAGCAGGGCCGGACGCGAGAGATCACCGCCGCCGATCGCTTCTACGGGGACACGGCGATGCCCTGCCCAAGCCGGGCAGACCTCCACCGTATGCTCCACCGTGTCCTCCGGGCGATCCACACAGTGATGACACCCGGGCGTTTCCTCCCGCTTTATCCTGAACAGGTACCTCCCGAAACAGCCATGTCCGGTGAGCACCTGTGTCAGGCGGAAGGTGAGGATGCCGTGGCGCCTCTCTAGCCACTCCTCAAAGAGGGGTCTTATCGCCGCAATTGTGGCGTGCCCAGCGCTGGGTTGCGACAATCGCACTCTCCATTCCGCCATGAGTTGTTTTGACACCTGACACCACAATCATGCCTACTGTCACGTGCGGCCGATCGTCTGTCATAGGACAGAGACACTGGGAATTCAGGCAATACGAACTTGTTACTCACACTCCGGACCGCATATTTAGCTCGGAGCGAGTTTTTAAAAATATCACTATTTGAGCGAACAACGTAGGTACGGTCACATCCCCATAGAAATTATAAGGATGCGGAGCTTTTAAAATCAAAAGTTGAGGAAGCGGATGTTTTGCGGATATCAAAATTTATGCGGATGATCCGCAGTTGCGGATCCGCAGGATATCCGTTACATCCCTGATCAAAATCATGCCAAAATGCACTGATTTTGACAGATCGAAGGGTAAGTTTAGCTAAGTTTCGACTCTGTAACTTACCCTAAGAACTTCTTAACATTCTTAGTCGTTTACACATTTCCAGATGTTACCCAACAAGCATAGGTATTTTTTCTGCTAAAATAGATGTTTATGGTTAGGTTTGGTATGGTCAGCAACGAACACATGATTTACTCTGTTACTTTTACTTTACATATTAACTTAACTACTGTCCGTCCTAGCCAAGTTTTTTTTTGTATTTAATTGATTATTTAGAGTCAGAGCTATGATTTAAAACGTAAATATTTAATCGGATTCCGCTGCTGACTATACGTGTACCAAAATATTCGGAAACCCTTCGAGACTTTGAGATACAGTCGAACCTGGATAAGCGAGAGTTCAAGGGACCGCGATCTCTTTTTCGCTTATGGAGGTTTCTCAGTATCTCGAGTTTCTTTCTAGCTTATAGAGGTTACAGCAGCGGCCTTTCACACTTATAGAGGTTGAGGCTGGTTGGGAAAGGTAGAGAGGAAAAAAAACAATGTTGTTTCTACGAAATTTAAGAAAGAGTCTTAAATAGCAGATGTTAAATTACACTCGACTGTCGCTTATAGAGGTAAAGACAAGTAGCAGTCTCAATTATAGAGGTCCACGAGTGTAAAACGCTAAGAGTATTATATACTCTAAGGTAAAACGACATTCTCTTATAGAGGTTTCTGTTTCTCACTTATAGAGGTTTTAGACGGTTAAAATGACGGGACCTGGCAATTACACTCATTTATAGTTTTCTCGCTTCCCAGTTCTTACTTACCCAGGTTTGACTGTATATGGTAATATCGATGTACCGTAGATATAGGAAAAAAGAAGACGGCCTGGGCTACTCGTGTAGAATAGGTATTTTTACAAGGTAGGTATAAGGTACCTAATAATGAATAGTTAGTCAATCAGGCAAACTTATCTTTATTGCGTTAAATATCTCACGATTTTGACATACCCACCAACACTTAGGTATTGCGAGTTGCACACATCGATAATCAATTATAGGAATGAGTAAAGAACCTATCTATACTATTTACCGATCCAACTTTGTTCGGGGTTTTTTTTCTAGATTGGTAAATGAACCTTAATATTTTTGAGAAAATCAATTGTAAAATGAAAAAAATCCTGTACCTATTACGAAAAAACAGTACCGACAGGTCCTGCGCTAACACACACACGCACACACAGCGTGTTTGTACACTTGGTTACCACAAGTAGAGCGCGCGTCGCTTCGTGAGATAAAAATAATGGACTGTGTAAATCACTTGACATGAGTTATGAGTTTCACAGTCTGTAAATTTAGTTTTTTTTTTCCAGAAACAAGGTTTTAGCTACAGGAAAACTTTATTAATTAAATTAATAACATATGGATTTGAAAGGATTCTTAGATACGATATGAGTAATATAGGGTATCTATCAGATAATAAAAATATAACTTTCTTATCGGTCTTATCAGTTGGATAAGCTATTCCCAAAACTGCCACAATAATAATTATCATGTTAATAAATACTCCTAGCATTTAATTATTCATTTATTAGGTACCTATTCTTATTATCGAATAGTCATAAAAAATATCGGGTGATGAAAGTAATGGCCAGGTTTCATGCCGCGACTTGGCAAATTTGTGCAAACGCTTGCGACATTTGAGCGGCGCGTCGCTCGCTAGCTGACTAGCTGACTCGGACACCCGAGTCAGCTAGTTTTCTTTACAAACAGCTGTCTTACAAAACAATAACAAGAGTATTATTGTGCAACGACTTGCCCATTCATTTAGCAACGTAATCATGATGAATGGTGATGAACCGTCTGGTCCAGCGGGAGTCCTACGTCATATCGTTTCATTGGCGCGTGCTACATTATACCGTCCTTAAACAATCTAGGGTTACGTCCGATATAATTCTGTGTTTTATTCGAAATTATGGATGGGTGTGTAGTCTCGGGTATTGGGCAAGTGGGCTTCTGACAAAAGGCGGAGAGGTCGGCTTTCCATAGCATTAATTCTTATTTGTATCTTATGTTAAAAGACTCTCTACCGTTTTGAAATACATACAATTATAGACTAAAGAAATACAGGGTGGCAGGGAAATCGACGCGAAAACTGTTACCATGGTTTTAAAATCTACATTTTGACCGCAGTTGCACTTTTCTATGAAACAGCAGCTTTTTTTTTTTAAATAACTGACGAAAATTTTCAACGCAGGGATTTCAGAATTTCCGGCCACCGTAGGCGCGGGCTTGCGGACGGTGAGCAATGGGCAGCTCGCCGTCCTATAAGGACCAAGCCCGGGTCAACGGCGCGTTGTGTTCCACGCGCGCCTCAAAGAGATGTCAGCAGAATTGACGGGGTCCGCTAGGGCCAATGCCTGCCGGGGGTTCGAAGAAAACCGATAGGGACATCGTGGCCCCCCGGCAACAAAGCAACTGAAGGAACACGGGTGGGTTTTAGTCAGTAAGAGTCTGACACGCCCTTCCGCTCTGCCCAGAGCGGGAGAAGTTATTTGATAATATCCCACCCAAAGAAAAAAGAAAAAAAAGGGGGTTCAGAATCATGTACTGAATTCATAGTAACAGTTTTCGCGTCGATGTCCCTGCCACCCTGTGGACTATTCGAGCCATTGTTGTCTATCAGTATCTAGACTATTCTCTAGACTAGAATTATTCTCCCTTCAACAACAGCCGATCTATTCTGTTAAAAGTTCACCGCGAAAGGTGAAGTGAGCTGTCAATAGTCCCTTAGCATGTGGAATGACAGTTCATTTCACCTACCTAACCTTTCACGGTAAGATTTTTACAACATAGTCCATATTCCTATTTCTAGTTCGTCCCTGTTGGTTTATTAGTCCGCAAACCTATAACTTTTAAGTAACGGGGATAACATAATGGTTTCCAATGAATACCATTACCTAACTTCTCTGAGAGAAAAAAAAAAAACCTTTGACAACCCTGTTATGTTCTTAGGAGAACCGATAAGAAGAATAGGATTGGAACGTTTGGAACTGTTAGAATTAGAATAGACGGAAATAGGAATGCATCGTTTGTAAGTGAATGTGTCGTAGGTATGGTAGGTATAGAACTGCTCGACTGCAGAAGAAAAAATCGTATGTTAGGTACTACTTACAGTAATAAACAATCGAATTTGATTAAATTTAAAAAAAGGCAATATATTCATCGTGACAGCTATTTTTAACAGACTTCCAAAAAGAGGAGGTTCTCAATTCATCTGTACCTATGTTTTTTTTTTTGTATGTTTTTTACGCGATTACTCCGCCAATTATGAATTGATTTTAATTATTCTTTTTTGTTTGGTAGGACATACTTCAGAGGTGGTCCCATATAATTTTTTATAACTTTGCTTGGGTAGTTTTGAGTTAGCTTCAATAATACGTATTTTTTTCTCACTTAGTATGTGGATGATATGTTAAGTTCCTGTCACTGTTATTTACATAGCAGGTAGTGGTATTCGAATTTTTGTGGGGTAAATACCACAACTAAAAAGTGAAAACTATAAACTTTTTACAAAAAAAAAAAAAAAAATATAAAAAGTTTTTCTACAGTAGACCCGACGTTAGTGGTATCACTCTGACTTTAGCACGTTCAATGCCGGGAGCGCTCGCGGAGGGCTCATTTTAAATTTAGGTTTTTCTTCGCAAAAATAAAAATATATGCGCTGGTTTTAAAATACAAGCATTTTAATTTATTGAAATTTTTTGGTCACGGTTACAAATATTCACAAAAAATTTAAAAGGTTGGAAACTACGTATAGCAAGACCCCCTGACAACACTTCGCTTTACAATGTTTTATAACACGGTTTTTTTAAACCTAATGCCGTTGACCGTCTGAAACCTGTGTTGCACAAAAGGATTTCTTTTTTTCAAACCAAATTCTAAATATGTATACTCCGTTTGAAATAAGATTAGACATTTAAACAAACCTTTTTTACAGTCCGTTCAACCGATTTTGACTTCTATTGAGTAGGCATAAGGATGGCATTAAAAGCAAAAAAAGTGGTTACAAACCAACTGTTTACTGCAGCTGCCATTTGTCATGCCACCAACGCAATAGAAGTCAAAATCGGTTGAACGGACTGTAAAAAAGGTTTTGTTAAAAGTCTAATCTTATTTCAAATGGAGTATAGGTTAGCTTAGAATAAAATACCAATCAAATAATACAAGATACAGTACCTAATAGATTCATATGGAAATATACACAGTTATTTCCCATACCCGTCACCTGGTGTTTATTTGTCTTGTCGATAAGCTTGAAAATCTTATGTTACATAAGTTCTAGCATTCTTTCACTTATCACATATGTGATAACGACAACACATTACATACATATTTGATTTAGCAACAGCTTTGTCTCATGACCCTGCCCCTATCTACGGTAGGTACCTATGCAGTACAGGTTTTAACACTACAAGCGCCCCTCTCAACTGTCCAAGTGTGGAGTGCCGCAGAAATACCGCAGTTTTTTTTAGCACCCCGCATCGGAAAGGTTACTAACTTTTTTTTTCCATTCCATGGAAATATATGGTCCATTTACACAGAAATAGGACTTACTTTGTCTACTATGCAGAAAAGTTTGAGGATTCAGAGAATGTAGGATGTAAGAGCGAGCGAAGCGAGCTCAATAATTTTAAGCAATCCGCCTTGACTAAGCTAAGCTGGGTTTTCTTTTGACCATTCATATAGAAAAGTTACTTTGTCGATTTATGTGAAAACGTTTGAAAAATAGAAGAATGTAGGATGCATGAGCCAGCAAAGCGAGCTCGAAAATTCTTAGCTCCCTTCTTTTTATGATGTGCAATTGATTCTTACGGCGCGTTTCCTATTGAGCCGCAAATACACATGCATATCTGTAACTTGTACGAAAGTAGGTATGCAAGAGTAGCTGCTGCTTGCATGCCATTGTGCGATAAGCCATAAGAACTTCTTATTAGTGGATGTCACAATAGCATGTAAGCTCTACGACACTTTAAATTTCTGTGTGTAAGCTACTTACTTGTACCTAAACTTTTGTGCAAGCTACACAAAAGCACACTTAATTGCTTTAGTGTAACTCCGTCTTACATCGACGTCCTAGGAAGGCGCCCTGAACGTTGACGACTTCTGTGTGGGAAAGTGATGGATCTCTTTTCCATACTGGTCAGTTTTTATCATGTTACGTTTGCTTGCAGGGTACCTGACATACGACATGATTCATTTCTACGTGCACCACGGATCGCCTCGAGACGGCACCTACTTATACACCATGAAGAGATACCACTCCAACCATCACTTCATCAACCATGATAAAGGTATGTAGATATTGGAATGGGACTAGATATATGTCGGTAGACTATTATTGGACTTGGGCCTTATTAGAATGCTAAAAGTCACCCAAATGGCTATGCTTATAGTTTCCCTACGTGATCGGATCAGAAATGAAGAGATCCGCAGGAGAACCAAGGTATCCGACATAGCCCGAAGAACAGGCCACATTGCTCGCAGAACAGATGGCCGATAGGTTCTGGAGTGGCGACCGCGTACCGAAAGACGTAGCGTTGGAAGGCCTCCCACAAGGTGGACCGATGTCCGAAGGCCGCAGGAAACGCTGGATGCGGGAAGCACAGAACCATTCGAAGTGGAGGTGTTTAGGGGAGGCCTATGTCCAGCAGTGGATGTCTTTCGGCTGAAATGATGATGATGATGCTAAAGTAGGTAATAGGTACAAGGGCGGATCCAGGGGGGGGTCATGGGGGTCATGACCCCCCCCTGGGCTGTCTAGGTCAACCTCTGAATTTTTTCAAATCTCACTGATAAATTTAAACTTAAATAAATACTTTGTATGATGTTGCCACGTGTTTGCCACACATGCGCGAACGACACGCATAATAAGACTATGTGCTGTTATTATAATTATATGATGAACCGTGGAATTTTCTGCGGCTCTTCACCATAGGAAACGACCAAATGGAATCGTGGTCCTAGGTTCTGACATTTCATAAGTGCCCTTGTTGGTTTATCTGAAGCTAGCAACTAAACGTAATTATTAAATACCCCAGAATAGTGTCAAAACCAACCACCCAGGGTGCGTCCTGGCGGCCCCCCAAATCTTAAGAAGTACTTTATTAACGATATCCCGAACACGGTCAAAATATATTCAGTAAGAATCAGTTTAGAAGTTTGGAAGCTGAGGATGAAAATTTTCGAGCTCGCTTCGCTCGCTACAATCTGTATCCTCAGACTTCCTGCATAAGTCGACAAAGGAACTCCTATTTATGTAATGACTTTAAAAAAAATACCGTACATAAACAAGGTGGTGCAAAAATTTTCGAGCTCGCTGCACTCGCTCTCGAGTTCTACATTCTTCTAACTTTCAAACTTATCAGCATAAGTCTACAAAGCAACTCTTATTTCCGTAAGAATATTCAATAGAAACCTAACCGGGAATTCCGAAACGAGGCGCAAAATAATTCGAGCTCGCCTTGCTCATTCCCCTACATTCTTGCTTTTCATAAATAGCCTATTGAGGAGACGAAAATCGAACTTCCTGAAAAAATATCATGCCGGTTGCGAGATCCATGGAGTAGGTAGATTATTGATTGTTTTGCTGTCATTATAATTTTTTTTTGCAAAATGTTAACCTACATAAACTTAGAAGACATTCAGTCCTCATTTTGTTTTGCCGCCCCGGGCCCCCGACAGGCTTAGTCCGCCACTGATTGGAACCTGTCCTGACTGGACCCCGACTGTGTGACCCCCCCCTGACTCGAAGGCTGGATCCGCCCTTGAATAGGTAGAGCTAGAGAAAAGTAGGTAGGTAGCTGTGTTCCGGCTAGAAGAGTACCTATCGCCATAGGTACTTTGCCAGTGTAATTACAGGTCCATTAGAGATAACGCCTCCTGCCGGAGGCTCTATGCGGGGATCGTGCGGTCCATGGCCCTTTACGGGGCACCGGTGTGGGCGCGTTCATTGAGGCTGCGGCCAGCCCGCCGGTTGAACGCGTCCCAGAGGGTCATGGCCATCCGGCTGGCCCGAGGATACCGCACGGTCTCCTGCGAGGCGGCGAGCCTCCTTGCTGGATTACCGCCATGGGATCTGGAGGCAAAGGTCCTCGCGCACGTCTGGGAGTGTCGCGAGGAGGCGAAACGCCGGGGCTTAACCCTGATGCCGCAAGAAATTGCGGCACAGCGAACAGAGCTCCGGCGGGATCTCATGGCGTCATGGAGGGTGCGATTGTCGCAACCCCGCGCTGGGCACGCCACAATCGCGGCGATAAGACCCGTCTTTGAGGAGTGGCTGGAGAGACGCCACGGCGTTCTCACCTTCCGCCTGACGCAGGTCCTCACCGGACACGGCTGCTTCGGGAGGTTCCTGTTCAGGATAAGGCGGGAGGAAACACCCGGGTGTCACCATTGTGTGGATCGGCCTGAGGACACGGTGGAGCATACGGTGGAGGTCTGCCCGGCTTGGGCGGAGCAACGCCGTGTTCTCGTAGAGGCGATCGGCGGCGGTGATCTCTCGCGTCCGGCCCTGGTTCAGGCCATGGTACGGAGCGAGAGGAAATGGCAGGCCGTCACCTCCTTCTGCGAAGCGGTAATGCTCGCGAAGGAGGAGGCGGAACGCGTGAGGGAGAGGCAAATTTCGCGCCCTCACGCCCCTAACCGCCGCAGGAGGAGACGCCCGGGGCGGGAATCGCGAGCCGATTTCCGGCCACCGTAGGCGCGGGCTTGCGGACGGTGAGCAATGGGTAGCTCACCGTCCGATAAGGACCAAGCCCGGGTCGACGGCGCGTTGTGTTCCACGCGCGCCTCAAAGAGATGTCAGCAGAATTGACGGGGCCCACTAGGGCCAATGCCTGCCGGGGGTTCGAAGAAAACCGATCGGGAAATCGTGGCCCCCGGCAACAGGGCAACCGAAGGAACACGGGTGGGTTTTAGTCAGTAAGAGTCTGACACGCCCTCCCGCTCCGCCCAGAGCGGGAGAAGTTATTTGATAATTTCCCACCCAAAAAAAAAAAAAAAAAAGGTCCATTAGAGATATTTCCAACTCTGTGATGACAAGGTACTTATACTGCGTTCACAATTTAGTTTGTGAACATTTAACAAATTTTTGTTTTTTTTGAAAACCAACTCGCCTAAGTTAAGTTTGCGCTACCATTTCAAAAATTTTTATGACTTTTTCATTTTGACATTCTTATACCTATGTAGAAAATAACGTCAATTGGAAACAAGGATTTAAATAGACTTTACACAGCTACGGTGACCATAAATTATGCGAGGGTGAACACTCAATAACATTTAAAAGACTGAGAAATACACAACCGTTGTCATGCAAAAAACTCGATTCCCTTGGCTAGTTGGCTCCCTATGTGGTGTTAGAGGTTTTTGCACTCATTAGGGTTCCGTAGTAAACAAGGAACCCTTATAGTTTCGTCATTTCCGTCTGTCTGTCTGTCTGTCCGCGGTCTAGCTCCGAGACCCTTAGTACTAGAAAGTTGTAATTTGGCATAGGTATACATATTAATTACGTCGACAAAGTGGTAAAACAAAATTATGAAAAACATTTTTTTTTAGGGTACCTCTATACACGTAAAGTGGTAATGTTTATTTTTTAGTTTTTTTACCCCATGGTGAGGGGTATCATTGGAAAGGTCCTTCAAAAATATTGTGAGTTTGTGAATACCATTTTTGGATTTAGGGATTCGTTTAAGAAATATTAAGCTTTAAAGTGCTAAATTTTGTTAGAGTCAAGTGTCCCCCCCCCCTGCCGGCTAAATGGTTGGTTTTGGGTGTGTGAAAAAAATCACAACAGTAGCTGATATAACGAAATTAAAAGGAAAACTATCACAGCTAAGTAGGCTCTACAGGTTAACGAGTAATAATCGACCAACTTAACTTTGCAGTTGCAAAAACATGTTTTCCCATACATTCCGTATGGGAGAACATATTTTTCAACTACAAAGTTAAGTTTGTTTTTGGGATAAATTCATCCCAACTACGGAACCCTTCATTGTGCGTGGTCCGACACGCACTTGGCCGGTTTTTTTGTAAAAGCTTGTTTTATGAAAACTTTCACACTTTGTAATTTTATTAGCTTTCCTTGTTAGGGTAGTAAGACGAGCAGTTAGCCTCGCTCTTTCGTTGCAAGCTTGCATTGCAAGATAAATGGTTTTGTATTCAAGGTTGTTGTTGAAATTACTAATACGGAGCAACTCTGAGATCACGAAAAAAAAAAATCAGCTCTTTCATACATTTTTTTGTATAAACAGCTGATTTATTCTTCGTGATTTCAGAGTTGCTCCCATAGTGAAAGTTGTTTACATTCATGGGTGGAACACTCTGTAAAAATTTCGAGACGATAAAAAAAATCACCCGGTATATATGTCGGCGCGAGACGATGGTGTCAGCTCACACCTCGTCTAGTTCTTATCAGCGTGAGACGATGATGTCATTCACACCTCGTCTAACTCTCAAGACTATGGTGGTCTTTGTTAGCGCTTAGAGCTTATTGATATTAAACAATGAATAATTGTTTCCGATATGAAAGGCGACCACGTAAATCTGATTGCGTCGAACGTGGCCAGGGGTCAGCTTACATTTACTCGTGGGAACGTTGTAAGACGATAAGAGTTAAGCATCAGAGGAGCCTGGATCAGGCAGTCAGTTCCATTCAGACCGCGGACTCGTTACGCCCTTCTAATTCATTTAAGAAATGCGTTGATTATAAGTTACTTTTAGATTTTTTTTTGTTAGACTGATTACTTCACGCGTTTACTTTGCCCATGAAGTAGACAAACAGTTAAATAATAAACAATTTAATTGATAATTACCCTTCTGGCGATGATTGTGAGCTCGGCACTCCAACATATATATTTTTTTTATGAGTGTTCTCCGTCATATATAGACAGATTTGCAAAATTCTTTTTTGTTTGAAAGGGTATACTTCCGAGGTGGTCCCATTGCGATCAGGTCAGGATCTGATGATGGGATCCTGGAGAAATCGAGGGAATTATTCAAATATTATAATAATAATAATAATTGGACTAGGAAGATCGAACGAGCGTGCGAACAAATACCAGAAATGGGGGCACTCACCATCAACCCCCAAGATGTAGCTCGTGCAGTCCGTCCGTTACCTAACTGGAAATCACCAGGGCCGGACGGGCTGCACAATTTTTGGATAAAATGGTTCCAAAGGTCGCATGCTCGTTTGGCATCCCAGTTCCAGTCAGCTTCAGAGTCAGGGTCGCTGCTCCAGTTCCTAACGACAGGAATAACCCACCTGCTCCATAAATCAGGTAGTACTGCGGAACCCAAAAATTATAGACCGATCACTTGTCTACCGACGGTCTATAAAGTTTTTACATCCATTTTGAGAGCTAAAATTAACAAACATATAGACACCAACTCCATCATGTCTGCCTCTCAAAATGGATGTAGTAACGGGTCCCGCGGTACTAAGGAGCTACTCCTCATCGATATGGCCATTAGCCAGCAGGTTCGTCGTTCCCGAAGGGATCTGTCGACATGTTGGATAGATTATAAGAAGGCCTACGACTCGGTGCCACATACATGGCTCATGAGAGTGCTGGAGTTGTATAAAGTAGATGCAACTCTACGCACCTTCCTGATGTCATGTATGGGGCAATGGAGCACGGTGCTTCGCTATCCAGGATGTCGACATACTCTGAGGAATAGCGAACCGATAAGGATCGAGCGAGGTATATTCCAGGGTGACAGTTTGAGTCCACTTTGGTCCTGCCTAGCCTTGAATCCTCTAAGCACACTGCTGGAGGATTCAGGGCTGGGCTATCGATTGAGAAGAGGTGGTCAGGTTATATCTCACCTCCTTTACATGGATGACTTGAAACTCTTTGCCCCCAACAATTTGCAACTGCTGGAGCTACTGAAGGTAACCGAAACTTTCAGTAGTGCCATCAGGATGGAATTTGGTGTGGACAAATGTGCGGTCATGCATGTAAAACGAGGGGAGATTGTGGAATCCGTGGAAACCCACCTCTCGGATTCCATACACCTAAGATCCCTCTCCTCAATCGAAACCTACAAGTATTTGGGTATGTCGGAAGCGTCAGGTATCAACGCTGCTGACATGAAGCAATCGCTGAAGGAGCGCTTCTTTAGCCGCCTGAATAAAGTATTAAATAGTCTTTTATCAGGCGGAAACAAGGTGCGCGCCTTCAACGGTTGGGTCATGCCGGTTTTGATGTACTCTTTCGGCATACTCAAATGGACTCAGACGGAACTTGACGCCCTGGATAGGAGGGTCCGCACACTGCTGACCGCAAATCGAATGCATCACCCACGTTCATCGGTGATGAGACTGTATATCCCGCGGAAGTGCGGAGGTCGAGGCTTCTTAAATGCTAAGACCCTGCACAACCGTGAGGTATGCAGTCTCAGGGAATACTTCCTAGAAACCGACGTGGGGATGCACCGAGATGTCGTCTCAGTGGACAAGGGCCTTACTCCGCTATCCTTGGCTAACGAGAACTGGCGCAAACCTATCGTATTAGATACTAATGACCGCAGGGAGGTATGGCAGAGCAAAGAGCTTCACGGGCGCTTTTACCGGGCCTTATATGGGCCCGATGTAGACCTGCTAGCGTCCGTATCCTGGTTGCGATTCGGTGACCTCTTTGGGGAAACCGAAGGTTTTGTCTTTGCGATTATGGACGAAGTTATGATGACAAACAACTACCGGAAATGTATTGTGAAGGACGGCACGGTTGACATCTGTCGGGCATGCCACCGTCCCGGAGAATCAATCCGACACATTATTTCTGGCTGTTCTCGTCTGGCTAACGGAGAGTACTTGCATAGGCACAACCTTGTAGCCAGGATTATCCACCAGCAACTTGCTCTGAAATACAGTCTTGTAGAATCGGAAGTACCGTACTATAGATATGTGCCCGACCCAGTCCTCGAAAACGGCAATATCACGTTGTATTGGGATCGATCTATCATCACTGACAGGATTATTGTTGCCAATAAGCCAGACATAGTGGTGAAAGATCGATTAGAGCGTCGCACAATGATTATTGATATAGCGGTCCCGCATGACGAGAACCTCGTGAAAGCTGAAAAAGATAAACAGATTAAGTATCTTGACCTGGCTCACGAGGTTGTCGACTTGTGGGATGTGGATACAGCAATCATTGTGCCGATAGTCGTGACGGCCAATGGCATAATAGCCAAGAGCCTCGACCAACAGCTGAGGAAGCTCTCGTTAGGCAGCTGGATCAAGGGCTTGATCCAGAAAGCGGTACTCCTGGACACGGCGCGTATTGTTAGGAGGTTCCTCTCTCAGGAGCCCTGACCACCGGTAGCTTGGACCTTGTTCCCAATACCGGTGGGCTACTATTTTTTATATTTTTAAATGTTTATTTATTTTTTTGTTTTCATATGAATATTTAAAAATGTAAATAATATGTTTAGAAACGAAATAAAGGAGATAATAATTTTGGTATTGGTGGGGCCAGAGCCCTCATCGGCAAACTAATCTGCTTCAGGCAGGGCAATACTCGCCCTAGAGTGATGCGCTTTGTGAGGCAGGCGTTCTCAGGGACTGATATCAGCCCTGAGGACTATATGTCCCGTGTCACAGAGCGCATCGACTTCCTGAAGCAGAAAGTGTATGCATGGGCAAACCGTATCCGTATGTATAAGCGGCGAGTAGATCGATACACTCAGAATCGCACTTTCCAGAGAGATGAAAGGTGGGTTTATAGGGCTTGGGAGCGACCGAACCAAGGTGTGGCTGACACGCATCTGCCAGATGATGATGCCATGTGCTCTTTCTGGCGCAGCATCTGGTCGGTGCCTGTCAGTCACACCGAAGGTGATTGGACTCGAGAAGTCGAGCGAACCTGCGATCCAATACCAGAAATGGGGGCCATTACCATCTGCCCCCAAGATGTGGCTCGTGCAGTCCGTCCGTTGCCTAACTGGAAGTCTCCAGGGCCGGACGGGCTGCACAATTTCTGGATTAAATGGTTTGTAAGGTCGCACGCTCGCTTGGCGGCTCAGTACCAGACTGCTTTAGAGTCTGGTTCGCTAGCCCAGTTCCTAACGATAGGAGTTACCCACCTGCTCCATAAATCTGGTAGCACCGCGGAACCCAAAAATTATAGGCCGATCACGTGTTTACCGACGGTCTATAAAGTTCTTACATCCATTTTGAGAGCTAAAATTAACAAACATATAGACACCAACTCCATCATGTCTGCCTCTCAAAATGGATGTAGGAACGGGTCCCGCGGTACTAAGGAGCAACTCCTCATTGACATGGCCATTAGCCAACAAGTTCGCCGTTCCCGAAAGGATCTGTCGACATGCTGGATAGACTATAAGAAGGCCTATGACTCGGTGCCACATACATGGCTCATGAGGGTGCTGGAGTTGTATAAAGTAGATACAACTCTGCGCACCTTCCTGATGTCGTGTATGGGGCAATGGAGGACGGTCCTTCGCTATCCAGGATGTCGAAATATCCAGAGGAATAGTGAGCCGATAAGGATTGAGCGAGGTATATTCTAGGGAGATAGTTTGAGTCCGCTCTGGTTCTGCTTAGCCCTGAATCCTCTAAGCACACTGCTGGAGGATTCAGGTCTTGGCTATCGGCTGAAGAGAGGTGGTCAGGTTATATCTCACCTCCTCTACATGGATGACCTAAAACTCTTTGCCCCCAACAATTTGCAACTGATGGAGCTACTGAAAGTAACTGAAACTTTCAGTAGCGCCATCAGGATGGAATTTGGTGTGGATAATTGTGCGGTCATGCATGTAAAGCGAGGGGAGATTGTGGAATCCGCGGGAACCCAATTCTCGGATTCCATAAACCTTAGAGCCCTCTACGCATCCGAAACCTATAAGTATTTGGGTATGTCGGAAGCGTTGGGCATCAATGTTACTGACATTAAGCAATCGTTGAAGGAGCGCTTCTTTGGCCGCCTGAAGAAAGTATTTAATAGTCTTCTATCAGGCGGAAACAAGGTGCGCGCCTTCAACGGCTGGGTCATGCCGGTTTTGATGTACTCTTTCGGCATACTCAAATGGACTCAGACCGAACTCGATGCCCTGGATAGGAGGGTCCGTACGCTGCTGACTGCATATCGAATGCATCACCCAGGGTCATCGGTAATGAGACTGTATATCCCGCGAAAGTGTGGAGGTCGAGGCTTTTTAAACGCTAAGACCCTTCACAATCGCGAGATATGCAGCCTCAGGGAATATTTCCTAGAAACCGACGTGGGGCTGCATCGAGATGTAGTTGCGGTGGACAAGGGCCTTACCCCGCTCTCCTTAGCTAAAGAGAATTGGCGCAAGCCTGTAGTGCTTGACACTAACGATCACAGGGAGGTATGGCAGAGTAAGGAGCTTCACGGACGCTTTTTCCGGGCCCTACATGGACCCGATGTAGATTTACTGGCGTCCGTGACCTGGCTACGTTTCGGTGACCTCTTCGGGGAGACCGAAGGTTTTATCTGTGCAATTATGGATGAAGTTATCATGACGAACAATTACCGGAGATTTATTGTGAAGGATGGCACGGTTGACAACTGTCGGGCATGCCACCGTCCGGGAGAATCAATCCGACACATTATCTCCGGGTGTTCTCGTCTAGCTAACGAAGAGTACTTGCATAGACACAACCTTGTAGCCAGGATTATCCATCAGCAACTTGCTCTGAAATACGGCCTTGTGGAATCGGAAGTGCCGTACTACAGGTATGTGCCCGACCCAGTTCTCGAAAATGGAAATATCACATTGTACTGGGATCGATCCATCATCACTGACAGGACTATTGTTGCCAATAAACCTGATATAGTGGTGGTGGATCGAGTAGAGCGGCGCACAATGATTATTGACATAACAGTCCCGCATAACGGGAACCTCGTGAAAGCCGAGAAAGATAAACAAATCAAGTATCTTGACTTGGCTCGCGAGGTTGTCGACATGTGGGATGTGGACTCAGCAATCATTGTGCCGATATCGTATCAGCCAATGGCTTAATTGCCAAGAGCCTCGACCAGCACCTAAGGAGGCTCTCGTTGGGCAGCTGGATTAAGGGCTTGATTCAGAAAGCGGTATTCCTGGACACGGCTCGCATCGTTAGGAGGTTCCTCTCTCTGGAGCCCTGACCGCCGGTAGCTTGGACACTATTTTTACCCGACTACGGCAAAGCCAAAAGGAAGGGTTATGATTTTAGCAGTCTATGTATGTATGTTTGTATGTATGTATGTTTGTATGTATGTATGTATGTTTGTTTTTACGTGTGTTCCACCGTAGCGCCTAAACTACTGAACCGATTTTGATGAATGAGGTATCAATAGATTTGTAATAATAGTCCGGGTGACATAGGCTATATAATTTTTCCCTAAATTTAATTTGGTGGACTTTACACGTAAATTTCTAAACTCGAAAAAAATTAAAATGGGATGATCATGACATATTTGGTATCAAAAGAAAGGTCTTGGTCTTGACAAGCACATTTCAAATATGTATATAATATTATATTTTCAAAGTAAATAAATATGTTTTAATCGTTAAAAACAAGCAAAAGTGAGACTGCGCTACGTAGTAGGTATCGCAAGATGTTACCAACGTGCAGTTAATCAAATCTTAATAAATAGTAACGATTTGTAATTCCACTCTTATGAAGAAAAACAAGTACAACGAAATATTTATATTTTGGATTTCTTCGAAGCTCGATATCGATATATGATGTTGGCGTTGAAATAAATCGCTCTATGGTTTTGTCCAAAGCACTATGCACTGCTATTGGAATTTAAACTAGGTTAATTACTGAACTATTGTTTTACTCTTATTTACGTTTATCAAGTGTAAAAACGGAAAAGTATAAAATAAAAAAATAAAGTTTAATAAAAAACTGTAACCCGACTACGGGAAAATAAAAATGATCTAAAAAGTACGAAACAAGCAAATATTTCAGACAGAAATCAAGACATAGGTACAAAAATGGTCAAGGTAAAGCCGTCGTCGCATGCCATTATAATTTTGTAGGTGTTCCTGGCACGAACATGGTATACAGGCATGCGACCACGGCTTTACCTGGACCATTTTTGTACCTATGTCTTGATTTCAGTCTGAAATATTTGCTTGTTTCGTACTTTTTAGATCATTTTTATTTTCCCGTAGTCGGGTTACAGTTTTTTATTAAACTTTATTTTTTTATTTATATTTTTAAATGTTTTTATATTATTTTATTCTAATATTTAAAAATATAATTTATATGTAAATAATGAAATAAAAGATAATAATTTTATTCAATAAATCAAGTAACAAGACTCATAGTGTTAGTAACTTACAAAATACGTTAGTAAAACATTAACACAGAAACAATTCGCGACAAAACATTAAGGGCCTATATTGAAAATAAATAGTAGTTTGGTGGGCGTGGCTTATTGCCCCCGCACGCGGGGAGTGGCGGTTCTATATTCGATGGTTGGCCGCCACATCGTCGCGCTGCCACAAACGTATCTGAACCAGTAGCAAAAAGTGGAACTAACGAAATAACTGACCGGAATTTGAAAACGTTAGTTACTTAGCATGGGCTTTGGCTAAGCATTATTCTTGTCACTGTCGCACAACTGTCATACTAAAAGTGCATGATAAAGACAGAAACATATCTAAGAAAAAAGCGCGTGCTAAGTAACAATAATTTATCTCGATCTATGAAATTTTGCGAACTATGGAGTAGCCAAATAATACAAATATTTAATTATCAGCAAAAATATTTATTATTTACATTATTTACAGAGTGACATTCCCACACACAAAACGTATGGGAAAAGTTTTTTGCGATTTCTGACTTGGTTCTGAATTGGCCACTTAAGTTTTTTGTTCCATAAAAGAAACAGGTTCGATTGGCATCAAAAAAAGTTTTTGTGAAAACTGCCCATTTTCTTGCTGACTAATATTTTTTTCGAAATCTGTGAATGCAGATCAAAATGTCTTAAAAAGTTAAGGACAGTCTTCTAAGACCGTTTTCCTGTAGCAACAACGGTTATGGTAGTTGCCCTTATTGCCCCATCTCAAAAATCCAACCTGTATACAGGTTGTCTCAAACGTAATGATCCAAAGGCAAATGGGGTAAAGTGGAGGTGGCCACCTATTGTTTAAAAATTTAAAAGTTAGGATATTCTCAACAGTTCAGAAAATTAACCATTTTCAAGAAACTTTTTACTTTCATTTGGATTTTTCGACCCTGTGAACAAAATTTTTGACGTAGCGAGTTCAATGGCTGGAAGATGTCTTGATAGTGTAGATACAAGCCCATGCCCAATGCCTATAGGCAGATTATGGACTATGATGGCTTTTGATAATGACAACACAAGTTGTGAAGGCCTACGAAGGTCAACAGCGAAAGTAAAAAAAAAGAATTAATAATTAAACACATGTACCGAAGGAACACAAACACGTTTAAATATGTTAAATTTTAATACTAAACGCTTTTCTGAGATGTTTCGGTAAAATTAGAGCATAAAGTTTTGCGGGTAGTTCGACCATGTTATGAAACCCATTTTTTTTAAAGGTTTTCATTAAGCTATCTTTGTAAAATTTTCCCAGTCTAACTATTAATAATTAAGGTACTTTTAAAGCTATGTGCTATGTGCACTTTTTTAAATCTGGGCTTAGAAAGTTTCGATAAAGTTTAATGAAAAATTAGAAAAGATAAGTAAAAATAAAATCTGAAGCGCTGCAGAGCCACACTAAACGTAAATAGGAACGTAATCTTCCAGCCTACACTATCAAAGCATCTTTAAGCCAGATTTATTTATTTATTTATTTAAGGAAAAACAAACAGTAGCACAATAAAAAATAATCACAATATCTTAAATATAACATTTTAAACAATTTTCCCACTATGTTTTCGTACTTACGATTCAAAACTCGCTACGTCGAAAATGTTGTCCACAGGGCCGAAAAATCCAAATGAAAATGTAAAGTTTCTTGTAAATGGTTAAATTAGTGAAATCTTCTGAACTATTGAGAATATCGAAACTTTAATTTTTTTAAATGATGGGTGGCCACCTCTACTTTACCCCATTTGCCTTTGGACCACTACGTTTGAGACATCCTGTATAATACTTGCTGTATGCCGCGATTTCACCCGCGTAAGTCTCGATCCATTGGGAATATCAGGATAAAAAGTATCTTATGTAGGACATACCCAGGTCATGGTCTACCCATGTGCGAAATTTTATCCAAATCCGCTCAGCCGTTTTTGCATGAAAGCGTAACAAACAAACATACAAAAAAACTGGCCACGTGCGTGTCAGACCACGCACAATGAAGGGTTCCGTAGTTGGGATGAATTTATCCCAAAAAAAACTTAACTTGGTAGTTGAGAAACATGTTCTCCCATACATCGATGATAGGTACGTCACGGTCAATTCTCCAATTTCAAATGCAAGTTTGTAATCGCAAAAAAAAAAAATTATGTGATAAATCTACAAATTATTATCAATGTTCGGACTTTTTCCTTTACCTGTGCTGTGAGACCTTGCTTCCTGCCAAAATTTCATAATTCTAGGTCAACTGGAAGTACCCTGTAGTTTTTGATTTACTTGCGATTATCAAAATATGCCACATAAAGAGCCGTATTTTTTTATTGCGTTGACTTAGAAGCTTGATTTTTTTAGAGTTCTGAGGGAATAATATTTGAAATTTGGCAAAGGGTAGACCATGGCCTGGTTAAGTCATAATCATAAGTAATTTATTTCATAACAAAATACATTGTGTTGAAAATATTACAGTGATGATAAATTGGTTTAGACTTTAGGACATAGGATACTTTTTATCCCGATATTCCACGGGATTGGGACTTATGCGGGTGAAATCGTGGAGTGCAGCTAGTCCTAATAATAAAGCTGAAGAGTTTGTTTTCTTGTTTGTTTGAACGCGTTAATTTCTGGAACTACTAGTCTGACTTGAATTTTATTTTGCATTTGATAGCCTGTTACATACATACATACATACATGTTAAAATCATAACCCTCCTTTGATTTTGCCGTAGTCGGGTAAAAACTCTCCTTTTTTACAATTCAAATGCGGCTCCATTTCTTTTTTGTGATCTATGATTCGTAGTGACAGTACTTGACATATTGATGTACTGTTGACGTATTTCAAAACCTAAAAACGAATTTTATTTAGCCTATTTCTTTAGATAAAAGATTATTAAAAGTTGTAGGTATAAAAATAGATGTTCTTAGAAAATAAAATGCTCACACAATAATACATTAAAAAGCGGGAATAGATTGTGTTGGTTGTGCTTTAGTGAAGGTGGAGCATTCGACTCACTATTATCATCATCTTATTGCTATTGAATTCCTGTAAAATGAGTTCATTGATAGCCCTGTGCACTCCAAACGTTGCAGGTACTGTTCAGTTTTGATTTTATGTTTCTTTCTATATTTATAAATAATTTAAATGTCACCACGAAATCATATTAGAAAAATAATGTTATATTGTTCGCAGGACTCACAAGAATACACACACACACAGTCTGAATACCTATTCAACACTAATTGCATTCAATAATTACTTTAACTTGCTGAAGTACTAACTTTTTCTGTAAACAAAATTCTTTAAATCACGTAAATTTGATCGCACCGATTTGCAAAATAGTGACATAGATTCTTCGTCGATGAGCCCCATCGGGCGACTGATCTATGAATGAACGAGAGTGATGACAATACTTTTGATAGGCGAAAGAAGAGATGACGATAATGTGTGTCTGCTCGGAATAAAACAACGTATGTGCCAAAACGAAATGCCGTCTTTTGTAAATGAAAAGTATTATTTAAAAAAAAACTGCTTTTCTTAAAACTCGAAACGCTTACTCTCTATGTTTTAAAGTAAATTCCATTGAATAACTCATAAGCGTTGCGCCATGATACTCAAAAAAAGATAAAAATAGATAGACCTTTGCAAATTTTTTGTATCGAGAAAATTTCATTGTATCGTGTATTCCTTTTTCCGGATACTAGATCATATAGTCAAAAATCATACACCAAAATTTGAAATCCCTATTCCAAATACTTTGAAAGTTACACGATAAAGAAAAAGCCCATTTTTTTCAATATATCACCTTAAGACAGAAACAATTAAAATACAGAAATAATTTGTGACATCACTGCTGCAAGGTGACAGGCCCAGCCGATACCTTGCAGCAGTGGTTCACAAACGCACAATCTAGCTTGCTTGCTATCATAGACAGGATGCTGTTGGTGCTGCCCCGCACCCTACTAACCAGGGATGCGCACCGCTTCCGCATCACAGTGTAGAAGCAGTCAACGCGTGCTTCAGCAAACATCCCTGATGCGCTGCAGTATCGAGGCAACCCCATCAGCACCCTGAATGCATTATTGTACTGGACGCGAAGGGCGCCGTATGATTTCTGAGTATAATGAGCCCACAGACTACAAGAGTAAAAAGACGTGCAGTAAGCGCTAAATATAGTGCGCCTGACCTCCTTAGAGGCACGCCTGAATCTGCGGGCAATCATGTTAGCTCTCACACACAGCGCCCTCCGCTCCCTGTCAATATCCTCATCATCTTTGAGGCCAGTGATGGTCAATAAGTGACCCAGATATTTAAACTGGTCTACCCTCACAAGGGGCAAACCGCTTAACTTAACTGCAGGTACAGCTTCTGGGTACTTACCCTTGGCCCCAAAGACCATGACCACACTCTTCTTAACATTATATGCCAAACCATGCAGTCTGGCATATTGCTCGCAAGTGGCCACGAGTGTCCTAAGTCCGCAGACTGACGCGCTCAGCAGCACCATGTCGTCGGCATAGCTCACGTTATTAACACACACGCCATCAATATGACATCCGACACGCATGCTGCTAAGCACTTCAATCAGATCATTCACGTATAGGTTGAATAGCGTAGGCGAGCATAACCCCACCTGCCTCACCCCGCACTCCAACCCATACGGCCTAGACAGGGCACCCGCCCACCTCACACTATTGACTTGGTTTCCATACCAGTATTTCAGAGTATTTGTCACCTCTGGCGGCAAATTTACCTTTTCCATCTTCCTCCATAAAATGTCGTAGGAAACCAAGTCAAAAGCCTTGCTCAGGTCAAGGAAACAGGTATAAACTGGAGTGTGGCGATCCGTGTAGTATTTCACAGTGTGCTTTACACTCAATATAGCGCTGTCAGTGGATAATCCTGAACGGAAACCAAATTGGTTATCGTGAATACGTATGTGACTGCTAAGTTGAGCGCTAAGCACACCGTCAAACACCTTTGACAAGACTGTGGCAAGAGATATTGGCCTGTAGTTCTTCTTATCGCCCATGTCACCAGTCTTATTTTTGACAATAGGCACCACTGTTGTTTTGATCATGTCACTCGGCATATAAGCATGACCCAGACAAAAAGTAAAAAGACTAGCCAACACTCTTGGCAAGACCAGCAAAGCGAAGATGCTCAATGCTGAGACCATCATGACCAGGAGACTTTCCGCAACGCATTGCGTTAATTCTGTTCAAGAGCATTTTAGATGTTATTTTAACTCTCAGGTTTTTCCGTGTCTCAACATTCAGCATCGACCTCGATGGCCCTAATGGTGACTGTACACTAAAGTGGTCTACAAAAAGGTCAGCTATTTGTCTAGCATCACTCACGCCATCGACGCAAACAGGGAGGCCAGGTTTGCCCTTTAACCGATTTGTATGCTTCCAAAAAGATCGAAAATCGTTTTTTGAATGCTGTGAAGCTAGAATATCCATTTTAATCTGAATCTCATTATCTTACACCACTTCAAACGAGACTTAAATATCCTTCTAGCCTCACGCATTTCATCAAAAATACGTCCCAATTTAGGCATACCGTTGTCTAGCCAGAATAAAAATTTACATCTAGCCTCCCTATGCGTGCCACTCACATGCATGTTCCAGCCCACGACTGTTCCTCGCTTTCTAGGACTTCCCCCATATGCTACCGTCTCAGTAGCCGACTCGCACAGTGCACTAACAATTTTACCATACATTGCATCTATTACATTAAAGTGGCGAGGGTCATTACAAGTCTGACCATAAGCAAACCTATTGCGATTTGGGTATTTTTATAGTAACTTGTGCAGTTGCTCTTGGAAAGCACCATTTGGTGAAGTGGAACTTATGATGAAGATCACAAATAGTCAATAATAAGTATTTCACGGGTTGCGATTCGGTGACTTTAATATGGTTGCAATGCAATTTATGCTCGTCAAAATGCATATGGAGAAGTGGAGCTGATGGTGAAGTACCAGGAGAACTCCTCAACGTTGAACGTCCCTGCATCGGGAAAAGCAATATTTTGTAAAAGGTGATGGAGCAGTTGGCATTAGGCTAATGTAACTTAGACAAATTACAAATTGACCCACCAAAAAGAACCACTACAAAGTGAAAAATAACTTAAATTTCGGAAGTCGGTGGCAAATAACGAAAATAGAAAGCCAAAGATACCAACTTCCGAAATTTAAGTTATTCCCGACTTCAAAAAAAGGAAGGTTATCAATTCGATATGTATGTATGTAATATTATTGGAACTGCAATATATTCACATATGATAATCTATTAGGGCTTCCAAACAAATATACAAATTTTTATAGGTGTATGTATGTATGTATGTATGTTAATATGTATGTATGTTTGTCCACGCATTTCTCCAAAACTTTTTATTGAATTGTGACCATTTCTTTTTTGTTGGCTTACATTTACTTCAACTTAGGGAACAGTGCAAGTTTAATCAAAATCGGTTCAGTAGTTTTCAAGATATGGACGTGGACGTGGACGTGTAAGTGAGACGGCCTTTTTTTTTTGGGTGGGAAATTATCAAATAACTTCTCCCGCTCTGGGTGGAGCGGGTGTCAGACTCTTACTGACTAAAACCCACCCGTGTTCCTTCGGTTGCCCTGTTGCCGGGGGCCCTAGCGGACCCCGTCAATTCTGCTGACATCTCTATGAGGCGCGCGTGGAACACAACGCGCCGTCGACCCGGGCTTGGTCCTAATCGGACGGCGAGCTACCCATTGCTCACCGTCCGCAAGCCCGCGCCTACGGTGGCCGGAAATCGGCTCGCAATTCCCACCCCGGGCGTCTCCTCCTGCGGCGGTTAGGGGCGTGAATGCGCGAAATTTACCTCTCCCTTACGCGTTCCACCTCCTCCTTCGCGAGTATTACCGCTTCGCAGAAGGAGGTGACGGCCTGTCATTTCCTCTCGCTCCGTATCATGGCCTGAACCAGGGCCGGACGCGAGAGATCACCGCCGCTGATCGCCTCCACGAGGACACGGCGATGCTCCGCCCAAGCCGGGCAGACCTCCACCGTATGCTTCATGCCCATGTCCTCTGGGCGATCCACACAATGGTGACACCCAGGCGTTTCCTCCCAAGGTGGGTTATAAGTCGTACTTGTATCACATATATGATTATGTACTTACGAGCAAACCTACCTAACTGTATGTAGTATTTGTACTAGAATTTTTCCTTATCAAAGTTTTAATTTTTAGTTTTGTTAATATTGCAGTTTTTTTAATATTAGCTAGGTACATTTCTTAAGTGCTGGCAACGACCTCAAAAAAAATTGTAGGCCCCTAATTTGTTTCGTACCTACTTTTGATTTGGTTTTGTTGGTTAATTTCGTGTATTATATAAAAATATTATTTCATAATTTTGAGTTAATTTCATTTTGAAGTCGATTTAATTTTTTAAATTACTTTTTATTTTTCACTTTGTAGTGGTTTTTTGGAAGTCGGTTGTTTTTTTTTGTAAAAATGTTTTACATGGAGCGGCTGCCTATCTACCCTCCACAATCCAGTTACTGGGTAACACGATAGGTACCCGTCGTAAGACTGGTTTTCAGACTTTCGTGGCTCTGACGACCCATAACGACTGCCGAGGATCCACAATTGACAGCCAGGATCAACAGCTTAACGTGCTTTCCGAGGCACGGAGGGGTCTCGGTATGTAAAGATGGTCACCCATCCACAGACCGACCGCAGCAGGTGTAGCTTAACCTGATCGATCGACCCGTGCGGCTGTTATATTACTTAGCCTTGAGCTCCTACCTATCCCTTAGTAAACCCATAGAATTTTCCTTTTATGGGTTAGTCAGCCTTGCATTTGTTTCCTTTGTTTTCTTGCAAATAAACAATTTGAATTTGAATTTGAATTTAAGTTTTTTGAAAATCGGTTGTAGGTGATTTTGTAAGTACAATCGAAGTGAAAACTGAATCCAGCTCACTTGTGCCTACATTATTGTATATTTAGGATTCATTAGATTACATATATTTTGGCGATATTTCGACTTTATCAGTGACTCCGAAAGATTAAACTCATATCGATAAGGATAGATACGTGTAGGTACGTTTAACAGCGTTAGTGACAAAGTGGAATGTTTGTTACTAATATATTTTTATAAGTGTTCGTTCAAAATAACAAATTATTATCTAAATAAATAAAAATGAAATGATGTTCGTTGGTGCGCATCATTTGAGAACGGCTGGATCGATTTGTCAAATTTTTTGTTTTAAAATGTTCGTAATAGTCGGAATTAGATTTTAATGAAAAGAAAAATGGGAAAAGTTTCCCGGAAAATTGGACGTTCTTTTTCTATTAGATTATTGTACGAACGATTGAAATCTGTAGAAGACCATCGTCTGTCGGGTGGCTCAGTGTGTACTAATAATAGCTTATAATTAATGTTTTCTTTTGTTTTGTTCCAGCCTTTGGCATCAGCAGCAATATCTGGGATCACGTTTTCAGAACGTTTGTGCACGTTAAAAAGTTAGGTTTTAGCTTACACTGGTAAAAATGACTTAGTAGGTAGGTACTGAGTTTAATTGTTGATATTCTACCAAAGTCTAATTGTTTTAATTAAAGTACCGTCATTGGTGGATCCAGGGCGTACTATTGTATTCATACCTACCTCTATTATGTATGAGGGCGTGAGGGTAAATTGTTTGTTACATATTTAAGATAAACCGTTTTAAAACACAAAATAGTTTAAAAAAACTGTTTTTTCTATTGCAGTTCAGCTTTTTCCAAGTGTCTTCTATTGTAATTGTGTGCTAATTTGACCATGCCTTATTTATTATGTTTTTTTTTTTATATACAAACGATTTGAATTTGTTTTTTTTTTTATTATTAACGATTTTCGAGACCAGTACCATAATTGCGTAACTTATTTTCGTAAACAATTTTGCCTAATTTGTTTCATTTTAACAGTTCAACAACATTCATTGCGTTATTTACGTTGCTGAGCAGATTTTTTTCAACTTATGAAGCAATGGATGAGCAATCTGTTTCAAATCGAAACAAATTGTGATTGTGTTGCATTACGCAATAGATGATGACAGATGATTGATTTACGAGCTCTTGTAAGTCGCACTAGATCTAGCTGCATTTGTGGCTAGTTTTATTTTAATTTGACATGGCTAATTGACAAAATGTTTTTGGTTCGCCGTAGATTTAACGTAACTACTATTAGTACTACTTAACATTGAAATAATAATAAGTTCACAATCACAATATAGCAAGTTAAGACTATTCTCAACTTGCTATATTGTGATTGTGAACTTATTATTATTTCAATGTTAAGATTTGTGTTGTGACGGTGCAAAAATTCTGTTGACCTCACAAACTGGGTCAGATTTCAAGGTTAAATGAGTTCAAAAGTAACAACACTAAGATATTTATACTTTCTAAAACGAAGTACAGTCTAGTTAACGTGGATAATAATAATATTGTGAATGCGCGTGCCTTGGGGTGCGTTAAGATGACGATTTATAGTACAGTCACGGACATAAATATCCAGACCGGCGACCTTCTCTCGTTTGCTATCCGACTGTAGCAAAAGCAAGGTTGTGTGTGATATTTATTTCTTGTTAAAAATATTAAATGACTTAAGTAATTAGCGGTGCGGTCCTAGCATGTGTCGAGACTCGCTCGGTTTTTTTTTTTAACCACGTTTTCTAAAAATGAAACCTAGCTAGATCGATTTATCGCCCCCAAAACCCCCTGCATACTAAATTTTATGAAAATCGTTGGAGCCGTTTCCGAGATTCAGATTATTATACATATAAACAAGAATTGCTCGTTTAAAGGTATTAGATTTTTGTTGTAGAATTATGTACGACTTTATCACCAGGGAACTGAGTGAGTTTCTCACGTAGGTACCTAACTATATTTTCTTATTATGTGGTATCACCCACAATACCACAAAGAAAGAAAAGAACTATTAACTTTACGTTTAGTATATCGGTACCTTACGTAAGAATAAAAATACATTTAGTGCACTAACTAAATTGCTGCCTTATTATGTACCTAATGTAAAGAAAGTTACTTATTTACGGATTAAATAAGAGCATTTTGTTAAATATATTGTACTTATTACAAAGACATTTTAGGCAATGTTCCTAGCACGACTATCGCTCAACGTTAATACTTGTTTATCACTTGCTATTTCCAAAAACGCTTACATGTCTCTATATTCGCGACTGGTGACACGGAAACGGTTTGCATGATGTTCGTGCTAGCACTGCCAGCGCTGAATGAGTAGGTACTACTTAGTCTGTACAGCGCTGTAAGTTAAAACTTAGTTAAGAAAAACGACCTATTTTTAGTTTGTGATGAATCGATGATAAATACGTAAAAATATAAATAAACATGTGATATGGAAATGCCCAGAGCCTTTAATGTGCCTATAAATATATAGTTTCAGTATTTGTCACAATATTTCGCGGCTTTGAAAGGTCACACAGTAATGGTATTAATTGTATAAAATTGCAATAATTTTTAAACACCACGCTAACTATTATGATAATTATGTATGTTCATAAACATAAAATATAATATAATTCGATGGCTACAGCAACAATTAACAATAATAAAATTATTCTATTCTATTGATTTGAAGCATGTTTTGTAATGTAATGAAATGTAATTTATTAATTTTATTTTGTTTTGTTCTGCAGTGCCCTTACAGGGTACACGTTTGAAACAACGTTTTTAAGCACAGGTATGCAACTACAATTTAAAAAAAAACTTAGTAAATTCGAAACACTATTTCTTAGTGTTATTTTTAATTTTTATTTATAAATGTGTTATTATTTTACTGCGCCACGCGCAGTAGCAGTCACGAGCAGTAGTCTCCTTGAAGCAGGAGAAACTGTATATATTATTATTTTTATCAAAAGAAATATTATTAATTCGTACGTTTGGATTAGGAATTTATGATAGGAAATCATAAAAAGAAAGAAAAAAAATCGTTTTACGAAAAGATGATAAGAAGCTATACTCCATTTGAAATAAGATTAGACTTTTAACTAAACCTTTTCTACAGTCCGTTCAACCGATTTTGACTTCTATTGCGTTGACAGCATGACAAATGGCAGCTGCTGTAAACAGTTGGTTTGTAACCACTTTTTTTGCTTTTAATGCCATCCTTATGCCTAGGCAATAGAAGTCAAAATCGGTTGAACGGACTGTAAAAAAGGTTTGTTTAAATGTCTAATCTTATTTCAAACGGAGTATAGTTTACTTCGACAACTTATCGTATTTCCGCTAAGCGAAGGTTAAGTACCTACTCAGTTCTTGGAACTCTGGCCGGTAGACCAGAATATCCAATGACGTCAGAAAACGCTATTATGAAATGGGAATGGAACAAATTATAGAAGAAAAACATTACGTATGCTTTAACTTAATTTATTAATTTTACTTGCTTGCCATTACTTACAAGGATGAAAACTTATTTTGTTTTTAAGTTACCTCACGACTTTACTACTTAGTATGAAACCGTGCCATTAAAAATTATGAATACCTATTTTTAATAAAAAGTTTTGTTTAAATTGGTATTTTTATTTAAATATCTATATTTTGTAAAAACCTTTCTGTGCTTGTAAAATACTTTAGAAATAGGAAAGTACAGACGCCAGCACATCAAGCTACTGCAAACTGTCAAATTTATTTAATAGATTTTCAACTATAACACCGACAAATAAGGTTCAAAGTTGATTGGGAAAATTTGACAGTTTCGGGTAGCTTGATGTGCTGGCGTCTGTACCTAACGGAAATATTGGCCACCCAACCGTTCACTTCTTCAAAACAAAAAATACTCCCGTCCAAGGGAAATAAGGACAAAGTTGTTACTGACTGTGTTAAAAAATTGTTGCTATTTTAGGTATAACACCGTTGCTAATAAAAAAACATTTCTTTTCGAATACTTAGATAAGAATCAATAACATGACATAAATTAGGTAATACGATGAATCATGCAACGAATACCTAAAGAGAATTGTGAAAACAACGTAACACTACACAATACATGCTTTATCCTTCCAAACCGTAATACATCTACTCAAAATTAATGTAATGTACGTGACATGATTAGATGGTTTTTTAAATTGTATTTTACAAATTTTATTTCCAATTTAGTTTTCACTCAAGCTTTCGACAAAAAGGACCAGAATTTTGTGCTCGACTGTACTGACATATTTGTATCCTAATTATTTAATGGTACAAGATTACCATTGCTAATCCTATTGCCATTAGGAAAAGTGCCAGTAATTATGACAATGATTAATGAATATCGAAGTGTGTTGCGTGCGTCTGTATTTCTGTGCTTATTATTAAATACCCGTGGATGTTGTTTCTCCGAGTGGGACTTGGACTTCTTGACGGATGACCTCTTTCCTGCTGTCTCACCCATCCTGGCCAATACTAAGTCTTTATTAGATTTATTTAAGATTAATAAACATTCTTTGGGTAAGTCTTTTCAGCCCATGTAAGGGTAGGATCACAGACCGCAATTTGATTTTACTTTGATGAAATGGGACTGGGCGGGTCACACCTATAGGGTGCATCAAAACAGATGGGCCAGGATCGTCACACAGTGGGTGCCTGATGACGGGCGTCGTCACCGGGGCAGGCCTAAAAAACGCTGGCGTGACTATTTGGACTCGTTCCTGACCGATTGGCCGGAGAAGGCACAACATAAGGAAGCCTGGAAAAGTATGGGGGGAGACCTTTGCCCAGCAGTGGGACAACATAGGTTAGTAAAAAAATAAAGAAAATGTAAGCGTATAGCTTACGAATGTCAACATTATTCGTATAGTATTAATTTTCAGGTTCGAATGAAACGCTTGCTCACATTCGCTGTTTGAGAGCGTTTATATCTTTATCCTTACATACTTATTATAAAACAAAATCCCCCGCCGCGTCTGTCTGTCTGAACACGGTAAACTCAAAAACTACCGAACGGATTTTCAAACGGTTTTCACTAATGGATGGAGCGATTCTTGCGGAAGGTTTTAGTGTATTAAAGTGCAGGTAAGTATTGTGTGCATTAAGGTTTTGTGTAAATTGGCTGAAATATGACGATTATTGTCAAGATGTCGGAAAAAATCATGCCGACTGGGAGCTTTACTGGCGTGCGCTGCGTATACCGTTACAGATAAATCAAATTTATGTTCTACGGGATTGAAGATCTTAAAAAGTTCAACAAAAAAGGCCGCGATGGCATATGTCTATATTCTAAGAATAACCCACAATAACCATTATTATCTTTCAGAATTTGATGAAAATTTAATTGTTATTTCCGAAGCTTTTTTGACCGGTATTATATTAACTCTTTGAGTCACACTTTTAGATAAACAATAATTTTGAAATTTTATTTTTATTCTCGTATTCATTATCATTTATGTAGCATAGAAAAATCGAAAAAAAAAAAATCTTATCCCTAAGGCTTTCGAGGAATGAGGTGGTTACTTACACTAACCACCATGGCTATTGATACAAACGAAAATTTGACAAAATGTACATTCTTTATTAGTTAAAACCAGTTATAATTAAGTCATTTACAAGATACCCGGGCGTAAAATTACTGTGTAGGGAACACTTTCAGAAAACCCAACAGGTATGTCCATTCTATGTATTTTTCTTCCATTATGGGTCTCTTGTGATTTGTCTGGTTTGAACTTGAAGTGCTTGGTTCAATACAATCAGGATTTTCACGTGCAGTAGCTAAGCTGGACAAAGGTAGATGATCACCTGAATTAAAATGATCACGATCGGCTACTTGAACTTCCCCAATAAAATCTCCAAATATAATAGGATCTCACTGGACTTCAATCTCTTGGTGGTCCTCTTCGTAACTACAGATAATCTCGCCACCTGAAGGTATATCTTCTAACAAGTACTCTGAAATTTCATTTTCACGTAACATACAGTAAAAATTACGAAATACATTATAGAATACTTACTTATTTACCTATCATCCATAAATCCACAACAGTCATGGTGGTTAGTTTACTAACCACTGTATTTTCTCTATGATATTACAATGAAAATATGAAAATAAAACTGCATTACAGTAAAAATAAATAAAATACATCTATAGGAATAAATTGAGTCAAAAAGATTTACAAAAAAGCTTTACTTACCCGGTAAACAGTTTTTTTTCGAAAGCACCTAGTAAAAGTACGCGTTGCACCGTTTTAGATTCAAGTCAAATGAACTGTCATTCATTCAAAATATCGTCGATCGGTTGTAATAGGTCAAACAAATTGCGCTTGTTTATGATACTTCAACCATTCATTACTACGAGTAGATGGCACAGGTCTTAATAAAAAAAATCTGAAAGAGGTGGTTAGTGACACTAACCACTAAACCGGAAAGAGTTAATCCTAATCCAATAAAATATGTTATTTAAATTGGGCATTTAATTAAGATTAAAATATGCTAAAATAAAAAATAAATATAATATATAATAAATATGATTTAAATGAATAGTTTAAAAGATATCACAGTTTAAAAATTACGCGTAACTACATAATTATGGTTGAGAACAACGCGGTCGCAGCGGTATTAGTCAATGACATTTCCTCGGCCATTAGGTATGTAATCCCGGTAGTACGTTCTCGTGGGATATTTTGCGACATCTACATGGGCGAAGCCGCGGGCAAAAGCTAGTAGAAAATATGTCAAACCGCAACAGATAAAAGTTACCTGACTATTGAAAAATCAACCCTTGGTAAAGAAATTAGCAAAGTGCGATCTCTGAATCTTGCCCTAACAGTCGTTTAACGTCTTAAAACGTAGAGTGCCAGGAGCCCTCCTGGAGAGTTCACTTAAGTCGCATATGGGATGCCGGGAGCCCTCGTCGTGGGCTCATTTTATTTTAAATATAGGTTTTTCTTAGCGTATTCGGCATTAAAAACTGTGGAAATAAAATCAACTGTATATTTTAACAAGATTTCAAAACTAATTCAGGTGACACTCCTCGAGGGTTAACTTTAGCGCAAACGTAACGCCGGTGACCCTTCCTGGGGGCCTACCACCAGCTCATAAAGCAGTATTATTTTAATATTACTTCAGTGTGGGAAAGAGATGAAGCTCCACAGGTCGTATAGGTCCATCTCTTTCTCCCACTGAAGTAATTATAAAATAATACTGTTTATGAGCTGGTGGTAGGCCCCCTGGAGTCAAGTTGCAATATGTATGGCGGCATGGCGTATGAGGTCTATGAAAAATGAGTGGAGTCGAAAGTGTTCAAGACAACTTTGATTGTATCTATAACTATGGCCGCATTCCGACTTACGCTAAAAGTGATAATATCGCGAATCCGACCAAATTTAATAGTCACAAAATATAAGGGTTATTAGGTAATAATTGAGACTTTAGACTTTGGTCGAATTCGCGATATTATCACTTTTGGCGTAACTCGGAATGCAGCCTGGGTGAATCCGCCGTTTTGATTCTTTCTTATTTATTTTGGATGTTTTTTTAAACTGGTCGTAAATGCGTGCTAAACACAATAAATTTTAAGGTTTTTTAATAACCTTTACAAACCTACTGAAGGCACTAAAATCCAACAAGAGAATCAGAAGTTATCGATTTTTAAAGTTATTTAATTGAAATGGTACTGACGTCTATAGCATGGTAATGACTTTTCTTTAACGGTAATGACGATAAAAATAGAGAGAAATAATAGTGCCAATGACACACACCTCCACCGTGACCTTAAAATGGAACTCGTCACCACCATCATCCAAAAATTTGCTGAAGCCCACGAACACAGACTCCACCGACATGTGAATGTCGACGCAATTCAGCTGCTAGACAACACGGACATAGTGCGTAGGCTAAAGAGAACTAAACCATATGAGTTAGTGTAGTGCGTAAATAGTGAATTAATAAATAGTAACAATGCTGTGCTATACATATAACACAAGAACAAAGTGTTTTATGAATTATCAGACCCTAAGAAAGTGCTACGAAATTGACCTTGTGTAAAAGTGCAAATTGACACTATTCTTAGATATAATATAATCTATCTCGTAATATATTAAGTTAGAATTAAATTACTTATTAGTCTATTAGGCTAGATTGTAATCAATTAATAAGAACGTCAATTCTTATTAATACAGAAAAAAAAAAAAAAAAAAATGACACACATATACCACATGAACAAAGTGTTTACATTAAAATATCAGACTCTAAGAAAATGGAACGAACTTGTGTAAAGTACAATCAACACTATTCTATTTTTTGAAATAATCATTACGTAAAAAATTAAGTTAGATTAAAATTGCTTATTAGTCTTATAGGCTAGATTGTAATTAATTATTAAGAACTAGGTTCTTTTTAAAAAAAAGGATAAAAAAATAAAAAAAAATGACGAAAAGTATAGTTAAGATATGGGAATGATAGAAAATAGTAAATAACACATGTTTTTGCTTTAAAATCACAGTATTATAATTAATCACAATTTTCAGAAAACTCTGCGTGAATAACAGCACAGTTTACAGGCGTTGAATCCTTTAATTTCTTCATGCTGATTTATATTGGTTATGGATTTTGTAAATGTGTTTAAAAATGCTGGTAAATTTGAAATCAAAACATTAATTAATTGTCTTGGCTTGGCTATTACCTCCACTTTTATCACGATTGTTATAACTATTTGGCCTTTCTTTGGAATCGTTTCTCTCGCCCGTATCCATTTATAGTAAATAATATCTTGATCATCAGAAAATTTCTTGACCTGTACTAACTTGTCTTGTTGTTTTTTATAGTTATAAGGTGTATTTTCTCTGCTGTAATGCCAATAAACGCATTTTTCTTTCTTTCTTTGTCTTTATAAGATTGATACTCTCGTCTGAGACATTTCTCTTCGTATGTAGAACAACACATACTCTTGATTAATGCATCGCTGTTTGACTCGTCTATTATAGACGATGTCTTCAGTGCTTTGGTCATGAGATCAATGTTTTCGTGAACAATGCACTTACATGTTTCTCTTTGGGCACTTTTAGGAGGCAACACCCAAAACGGTCTATGCTTACAAAAAAAGCTGTAACTACATTTTACTTGATATAGTCATGAACTTCTGATGCAATACTTTTTGTGTGCTTGTCATGTAGCGTTTTTGCTTTTGTACTTTCAATCGTGTTATACACTCTTTTTTTCTTGTTCCTACCGTGCTGTTTAAGTCATCAAGATAAAATTTGCGCACTTTTTTTACCAATTGTCGAATTCGAGTATCTTCTTTGCTCTTTTCTTTATTTATCACTCTTGTAACTTTTTCAGCTGACCTTTCTTTATTCTTGTTTTCTGTACCATACATATTAAGCTTTACTTTTAACTGATTGTTCTGCTCTTTAAGCTTCTTAATCATTTTCAATAGACACTTTCTTTTCTTCTGTTCTATATATCTAATTCTTCGGAGTTTTACCTCAGCTTGAGGCGATTCATTTAATTATAATGGATCTTCAAACTTTGCCTCTATTTCATTACTGTCATTAATAGTTGCATCAATAAGCACTGCCTCAGGAACCGATATCTTCTCTTTCTTTTTCTTTTTCCAACTCGTAGAGAACTGGATCTTCTTTGATTTCAGCGTATTTCTTTCTTCTAGCAATCTTTTGTTTTTCTAGACGCTTATTTTCCTTGGATTTCTTTTTTTTGTCCATGATTTATCTAAAAAATAAACATAATTTACATTAATATTAACTAGAAATAAATATACTTTGGAGTTTTAGCAAATAAGTGACAAAGAACATGTAGACAATTATACCACATTGTGAAAAATAGTGGAGGAGTAATAATCGTTGATAACTGGGAGAAATGGTTCATAAAGGATTAATTGATATATCGAAAATTGAATAAAAAGTAAATGTGAAGAAGTAATTAATAAAACTTCAAGAATCGTAATAATCAACATTTTTTTACTTAGATAACAACTGAAGTTTAAAATATTATTGATAATTTGGAGAAGAATGGGGTATTTGATTGACGATGTGGACGAATGGGACAGATGAGACCGACTACACAAAAATTAGAAAAGTAAGTTTAGAGACAACCTATAATTATGGATCTCAAAAAGTGATATCGAGAATAAGATATTTTGTTAAGTTGATTATTGAATAAACTTTAGTAAAAATTTAAAGGTAGTTCTAAATTACTTTATCAAAACAGAATCACATACTCATAATAACATTAAGATTGATACTTAGTGCTCATTTTTTATTACGTTGCATGCTGTTTACGTTGTGTATAAGACGGAATGTCTTATACACAACGTAAACAGCATCGATAGTAATCTATTTATGTGAGTGCCAGCATATTTTAGATGTTCCACACTGAGCCCATCATGCCCTGGTGATTTTCCCCGTTTCATACTGCCAATAGCACTACCCACCTCCTTACTGGTAATTCTTATCGGCTGTGTAACATCACTAACAGTCCCCTTCACTTCACATGTTGTCAGTGATGTGTCTACCCTAAAATGGTCTTTAAAAATGTTAGCAACATCTTTAGGTTCGATGATGCCGTTCACACAAACAGGGAGGCCCGTCCCACTATTCAGTTTTTTAGTGTTTAACCAGAATTTATTAAACTGTTTGGCAGAGTGTTGACCCGCAAGTATGTCCATTTTTATCTGTTCCTGATTTTGTTGACAGAATTTAAGCCTTGATTTAAAAATTTTGCGACTTAGACACATCTTTTCATAAATTTGACCAGTTTCAGGCTGACCATACCATACATATAGCTGGTAGTCTAGCCTAGCCTGCTTGTGTGCGTCAGCCACATGCTTATTCCAGCCCAGTATGCATTTGCTTTTTATATTTTTACTAACACCTCGGTTACAGCTGTCTATCGAGGCCTGAGATATTACCTTGACAATATCATTATATAATTTATCAAGGACAAGTCTATGACTTAAAATATCACACACCTTATCAGCACATTCGTGGCATTCAGAAGGAAAATCTAATTGTTTCAAATCTAGACACGCGGCAGCGTGTCGAGCCAAGTACTAGGCAAGACACGGCTGCAGTGTGTTATATTACACGAACCATTTGGAGCCACTTTTGACCCCTTAATAACTCAAAATCTGTGTAACATAGACTCATGAAATTTGGTTTATTTATAAAAACCCCTTAGATTAACTAGAACTCCAAATTTCATAAATAAAACTCAAACGGTTATTGAGATATTAACGTATAAAAATCGGCATTTTTATCAACGACCTGCCACTAGACATCAAAAACATTTAACCCATTTCCGGGTGACCTAGAAAGTTGAAAAGAGATTTCCCGAAAGCAGGCCCATGGTATGATACTGTGTCAAAGCTTATTTATCAAAAATTATGTCGTATTTTTTTCAAGTCGTTTTATCAAAATTTATTTCTTCTAGCATTAGAGAACCTAATAAATATTTATTTTGTTGATACTTAAAGAACTACATCCGCCATTCAATCCTAACCTGAATGTTGCCAGATGACAGACTATTACAATAAAATAATTTGTAATCGATTGAAAATATCGATACTAACCCACATGGAGTAGGTGGAGTATCCACTACACGAGTATGTTTTAAATGCTATTTATTATACTCAAATACTGTAAAATTATGATTTTACAATAAATAAAATATTATATGGTCTGAATATACTCAACAACTTAAAAGTGTTTCGAGGCAGTAATGTTATTTTATAAACTACCAGTGATCAGAGTAAGTAGATTGATTTGAGGTCAATGAACTGGCACGTATATTAGTATGGATACGCCTCCGGGATTCCGGGATTTTGAAATTATTAAGATTTTTTAAGGAATTTCAAATGTTGTAATGTGTAGAATAAATAATACATCAATATGAAAAAGACATGTTCAACCCTTTTGCTGTCTGTTTAATAGTATATAGGTGATCGGACTCCAAGAAAAGGATAGATATACTATAAAACAATATAATATATTTTAAATATTTATCTATCGCATTCTATAAATTTCTAATGTAGTAGTTTAAAAATTCTTACTTTAACAATATTTGATTCAATCCCGTAAGTACCAAAATGAAATCCCGGAAAAAAGGCTTATCCATGTTGTGATTTCTATGACTATTCATGATGCGAGTACGTAAAATCAATCTACCTACTCCGATCACTGATAATCACCCAATCGATTTCGTCAATCGATTACCAAAATAATTAAACCTGGTAACACTGACACCATGCATAATGTCAAACTGTCAAAAAAAAATCTGTCAGATCAATGGCATTGTTGGCTGTTTGTTTTACGTTGATTTGAATTTATTTTTCCGTATTTACTTTATACTTATATTACGTTACGATTTAATGCTGTCAATTTAAATTGAAGCCAGAGGAACTATTGCTTATCTTTCCATGGCCCTGGGTAAGTTTATTATGTTCTCTAAATATTTATAAACACCGTCGTATTGTATAACCTCATTGATTTTAGCAGCCTATTAGTAGAAGGCCTATGTTCAGTCAGGGGTACGTCGCGCGTCGTCAGCTGTAAATGTCTATAGTATGATGTAATTATATAGCATAAGTAAATACACTGAATTTTTTTACCTTTTTCAGGTATGACGATGACATGTGTTATTGCAAGACTTGACATTATTGATTATATTATCTACAACTCTATCCCAAGTATTACTTGCTCAGGAAAATCTAAGCATATTATGTTATGTATGTGGCATGTCAATTGCAAGTCACAGAAGTCATCAGGTTAGTGTTTTTAAAATGGCAGAATTACTATGAGTGATATAATTATTATACAAAAGTAAATAAACAACAATAAGAGTATTTTCTTACTTTCTAGGTTAGGTATACATTTGGATAAAGTTTGTCATGCTTACTGAGAGAGGCTGCTACCAGAGATGTTTATAGGCAAGCAAGTGATGATAAAAACAGAGCCACCCTAGAGTGTAAGAGATTTACCCATAATAGATCAAAACAATAATCTGGTTAGGGCCAGAATCAAATCGTGACATGTGAGCAGCAGGACTTAATGTACATAATTATTGATAAGTGAGCAAAATAGGACAAATCGTTTAAGAGATCATTATTGCTTATTACTGTTTTGTGGGAAAGCGTACACCTACCACCTACCGTACCTACCTTATGTGAATGAAGCTGAAGCCGTTTTAAATTCTATGAGAAATAAAATGTTTTTAGTATATAGGTATTGTTGTGTTATTTGTTAAAGTAAACCTTCCTATAGAAGCACTGAAAATGCTGCTGCCAATGAGATTATTCATCTTTAATTAAGAGAGTTGGCTAAAATAATGTTTATGCCATTAAATCTTTCATATTTAGCGCGCAAGATTATTAATTTACCTTTATAAAATTCAAGTCTGTAAATGCGATAATCGCCATTTTGATGACAGTCGAGGTCGAGGCTAAAAAACATAAAAATTGGGGATTTCGAACATCCAAACTCCACCATAAGGACAGTGACTATTACAACATTTAATTATTTGACGAATTCATCCATTTTTCAAGTTAAATAAGTAGTAGTAATGAAGTTTTTGATATCAAAAGTCGAAGATTCGCGCCAATCGTGCGTGTTTACATTTTAACTTTTCACAATTAACACACATACACATATCTGATACGACTTTAAATGTGACAAATGTGATTAAAAATATTATAAGTAACTAGAAAATGCCCAGATCTTAACTTATTATACGAACACACGTTCAATAACACATAATATTCATTACTATTACTCAATTTGTGTTAAAAATCGTCGATCATTGTTTTTTTTTTTATTGTAATGATGTGCGAAAACGATTATGCCAAACGTTTTTTTTTTTTCAATTTTGATTGTCTCGATTAATTTATAATTATGTCGAATGTCTGAAATCTATACTTGAAAATTAAAATAAAATTGTTTTAAGCATTAAATACAATAAACATTGTTTAAAATAATTATTTATACTTTTCTAGTGTTATTTTAATCGTTTTTAGGACATTCAATATAAAACGAGTCAACACACAGAACGAGGATAGATACTTACCTCATTTATTGAATTTCGCGCCGAATTGTTTCTATTTATTTGAATTTAAATTCGGAACGTTGTTCAAAATTATTTTTAATTTATTGGACAATTATTTACTGTGGATTTTATTTTTGATACTTTCTGATATAGAATGCCTAGTATACATTTTTTAGGTAGGCTTAAGAAAATTATGTTTGGGAATGATGTTAAATTAATCTATAAATTAGGTAGGTATTCCGCAAACACTTTTAAATGACGTCTATATTTTTAAAGTGAAACTTTTATTACATCGTCTCAAACTTTTTCGTCTGTGTGTTGCATGTCGCATGACGGTCGGCCGCGGAGTAGGGATAAAGTGAAAGGCGCTCGTCAGAGCAGCTAAGGCCAATATGGCGGCGTCTATAGTTCGCAGCAGCTGACCGGGTAAAGTTTCACTTTTACCGTGGTTTCATAAAACCACACAATCATTTTTTGTTAGTTGTGAGTTTGGTAGTATTTGTTTTTTATAGGATAATCTTACTCGAGTAATAGTTTTTTTTTTTTTGAGGTAGTTTCAAAACGAAATTTAAAAAACTGCCCAAGTGTATGTCGGACTACACACAGTCACATATAATATAATACTACGTACAGATACCCAATCCCATACAAAGAAATGACACCTCCCTAAAACTGGGTAATGAACTGGCTGTTTTTTTTCTTCCATTTTTATTAACAGATGGCAGCATAAGCGACTTTTACAACGCCATCTAGGAGTCGAGTTAGATACTTTAGATTCTCTACATCGCACATCGCACGGTGCGTTCAAGGACAAGTGTAATAATAATACAACAAAAAATATCTCGAGTTGGCGGAATAGTTTCTAAAGACTAAAATGACACAACTTAACTATATTTTGAAGATGGAACTGAGATATTACTTTAGTGAAAATGGCAATTTTGCTATTCTGAATTTGACGTTTTTCGACTAAAAACATGTGGAATAAAATTGGTTGTGATGAACTTTAAATTCACACCAACACCCCGACTTCAGATACAAAAACAGTAGTGAACCTTTATTTTTCTTTTGCTTATATCTCGAAAACGGTGTGTCCAATCGCAAAAATAATGAAAATTTCGACCCCCTTTATGAGACCCTTAAACCCCTAACACTACATGTAGGTAATTTTATTATTTTTTTCCTACGAAAAGTGAAAAATTTCATATAAAACACATCGAGGTTGCCCCCTGCGCGCCTCCGGCTCTAAAAAGATTCAGGTGGTTAGGTATCACGTGTGGAGTCGCGATTGGGAAATTCGATTTAGATTTGTCAAAATTATTTTAAAAAGAGAATTTATTTTGCAGAATAGCTTTGAGATTCTCATAGTAAAAAGTAAGGAATTTTAGTGGTAGTTAGTTTAGTTCGGTGTACAAGAGAATCGGCACCATTAGCCGAATAACCTGTCTACTTTTAAAACGTTTCGTGAAATCCTTTTTAGGGTTCCGTACTTAAAGGGTAAATCGGGACTCTATTACTAAGACTCCGCTGTCCGTCTGTCTGTCACCAGGCTGTGTCTCTATTAAGACAGTTGTTTTCACAGATGATGTATTTCTGTTGCCGCTATAAACTCAAACTCAAAGCATTTATTTCAAATAAACCAATTACAGGTACTTTTGAATTGTCAAGGGGTCGGTCAGTCAGAAAGATGAAGCTAGTTGCCCATTCCTAATCGTAGTAGGTACCTATGGAGAAGAACGGGCAAGAAACTCCATGGTCACTCGTTTAAATAAAAATATTGTTACAAAATATTCGTTACATCATTCATGTTGAAATTATACATGTGAGAACAATGTAGAAAGACGTGCACGTTAAAAGCGTCCGTAATAAAAATATAAAACAAAAACAATTCAGAAATTAAAATAAACCGTGGCAGCTAAGAGATGACCAGTCCCTACTGACGGCGCCCGTTCACGAACATGATGCATGGATCAGCACCATTTAGCTCAACCATTTTGAAGGGAACTTAATGATGCAACACACACGCCACCATCAGCGAGACATTTGAGTGAGCATGACATACTCTCAGCCGCCAGGGCATATTCAAGTCGATGAAAGACGTACCCAGTATTTGGTAGCGTTATGGAATGTACATGTTCACAGTGCACACGTGATATGCAATTACATACAGTAAAAAGAGATTGAATTTAAACAAAGCAAAGATAGTTTTTACAATCTTTTCAACAAATACTAAAAAACAGAATAAAATAAATATTTAAGTGGGCTCCCCTACAACAAGCTTGATTTTTTTGCCGTTTGTATAGATAATGGTGCGGAACCCTTCGTGCGTGAGTCCGACTCGCACTTGGCCGATTTTTTATAGAAAGGTATCAGTAAAATGAAAAAATATAAGTAGGTAGGTACTTGCCAAAAACATGTATAGATTTCTTTCAGATATTATATTTCTACGTAAAGTAGGTGGTAGTGGTGGTGGTGGTGGTGGTGGTGGTGGTGGTGGTAGGTGGTACGTAAAAAAAAAAAACAGTGGCGCTCCGGGAGTGCCGACAGAAGCGAAAACTTGAACAAGATCTTGGTGGAAGAAAAATACTTGTATTGAACATTGGTCCGTAACCTTATCTAAATAAAGATCACAACAGAGTTTACAAAAAAAAAAAAATACTTCCAAAAACTTTGTACAAATACTTGCATAGAACATTGATCCGTAACATAATAACAATAAAGAGCACAATCGCGGTTACTAAAATGAGATGTCGGTAACGGTGTCGCGAGTTCAATTGTTTTTCCCATCTCAAAAATGCCCAACGCGCCTAAAGATGTTTTCACTTCAAAAATTGTTTGATTTAATACTAAACGTAAAATAATAGCGACAGATGTGACGACAAATTGAATAATACGCCATCTATTTATTGCAAAGAGCTCTGAACAAAATGTTTCATTTATCATTTTTGTTGAAAATAGATGATTTATGAGTTTATATAGATAAATCAGCATTAAACAAGAAGTTTTGATTTTTACTAATCATACTTACGCCAAAATCAGCCGTTTATCGCTTTTTAGTGATTGTTAATTTCATATTTGTTACCGATGCTGCCATCTATGTTTTTTTTTCAGAACTAATTATAATTTGAGTTGAGACCCCATGGCACAGTGAAGGGTTTCGTAATTGGGATGAATATTTACGCATAAACATTGAATAGTATCAATTTTATCGACTGCAAAAATAAGTTTGTATTTCTCGAAAAAACTATAAAAACAAAGTTAATTCTGCGGTTGTAACCGAAAATAAACTGTATCTCAAAAACTATTGACTTCAAAAGCAAAGTTACTTAGAAACATCTTTAACATTTTAATTATGAGATCCAACAATACACGCTTTATATGCATAGATTTTTTCATCTCTCCGTTATATGTAGGTATGGAGAATGCCACCCCCACTATTATGTTTATCGTAATTTCACTAGGTACACCATTGTTTAACGGTGCAAAAAATACACCTTTTTCAAAATTTTCATCGATAGAGTGTAAATAGTCTCCATGTTAAATAGCTGTATGACATCCGGACGCACGGACAGACGAACTTAACGAAATTAAGAGGTCCGTTTTTTTACGGATTTTGATTATCAAGTTTACAATCGGCATGAAATTGATGTCTATGAGAATTGATCTACAATATTATTATTATTTGGAATAGCCGCCATCTTAAAATCCAGAATGTCCATCTAATTCGATATCAGCACTATCTCCCGAAAACCATGAAAATGACAGTCATAATGACAAATTTTCAAATGGGGTTAAAAACTGCCACTTGCTCACTTCAGATGGCGCTGATCTCCAGCGTCTTATAATTTGACAGCTAACTGTACATTTTTGATTCGAATGCTAAAAGTTGATGTAATTTCTTAATTTCATGACTGAATTCAAAACACCCCGTCGAGTCAACTGATGTGTCACGTGTCAAAATCTTGGTCCCTAATGTTAGGCGGCAGTGAATTCATTTCATTCATTCTCTGATCTCGAAAAACGTTGTTACAAACGTCAGGTTGGTATGTTCAAGGTAGTTGGTAGGTTGGTACTATGCTTGAGACGTTTTTGAATTGATAGATCGTATGACTATTGTTTTAGGGACTATTGTCGTTTAATATAGTAAATAGTTAAAAGTAACTATTTTTGATATAAACTTACGAAAAGTTAAGTCCATAGTGAGGTCAAAATGTAAATCCAAGGGGCGGCTGCGAAAATTAAATAATTAAATCATACGTGAGAAGGAACTTTGTTCCTGACGGGGCTCCTCGACTGCACACGTTTTTTTTATAATAATACTTGCCGCGCCGGCTCAGCCATCTGACATCATTGCGGACAATTGTAACAATTGTTACGAAAGAAATACCTACATTCTTACACAATATTGCTACGCATATTTGCAAAAAGAATTTTATAGATCACGTTTGATTGACGAATAATAATAATTTCTTTACAAAAAGTAATGATATCCCATCAAAAACATAAATGTGAAAATGGGAGCCAAGTTCCATAAATATTGTTGTCGACTTCGCCGACAAAAGAATTGAAATCTAAATGGGTGCCAAGTTCTGTAGATAATCCTGAAATTTATTTATAAGAACATGCAACTTTCTAAAATAAAATTAAAACACTAATTCTTGTTTTTTCTGCTATAACAATGTTTGCTATTTAAAAATATAACTTCTTAAATTTGAACAGTCGAATTATTTACACAAAGCACTTAGGATAAATTGAAGCTCAAGATTTGACTTGGCTAGTTTTTACATACAAGTTATCTTATATTTGGCTAATCAATTTATCATCTTTATATTTGTCTACAGTGTCGCGGTGCAAAAGAACTAAAGTCGACAACAATATTTATGGAACTTGGCTCCCATTTTCACATTTATGTTTTTGATGGGATTACTATTACAACATTCAATATATTTATCTATTTCATCTTTATTCCTTATACCCCAAATAACATTATTTTTGCAATGATTTCTATCCAATTTAATCTTAGAGTTTATGAGGCCTAGGTTACATTCAATCAGCAATGGGAAGTGGTCAGACCAGTATGTGTTATATAGGACTTGAACATCTGATATAGTACACCAGGCAGATTTACTCACCAAACAATGATCAAGCCATCTTTTACAGTCATGTACCTCACTCACAAATGTATGTGTGTCAGAAGACTCACCAAGTGTGTTTACATCTGCGCACACCCACTGTCTTTCACTACAAAAGTTAAGCAATTCAACATAAAAAGGGGCTGACGGGTGAGCATTGTAATCACCCAACATAAACACTGTTTCAATGTCACTGTCTTCTATAATTGCATTTAGTTCCCCCATGCATTGGTTAAACGCTGGTAAGTGATCAGGCTGATCCGTCGGCATATACACGGACATTATTAAAATATCGCGTAAGTCAATGGTTACCACTTTTATTGCAACGATTCGCTCACTAGTGCACTTAATTATAGACACTTCACGAAACACATTTTTTCGCCACAGCAGCGCCACTCCGCCGTGTGGTCTGCCGCGAAGCACACCGGCCGTTAGATCCACCGCTGACTTCCCTGTGTAGCTGAACTCCTGATCAATCTCTGCCAGAAAAGTCAAATCGTGTGGCAGGAGCCAGGTTTCTTGCAGCGCCACAATATCCGCCATCTTACACAATGACCTGACACAATTTATGCTTCGCTTGACATTTTTACAATTGAAACTGATTAAATTACTGGGTTTATTTTGTTCCATCATTCGTTGTATGTGCTCTGCTGGATTCTGATCGCGTATCCACTACTGGAGGTATCAGTAATGGTGATCGCATCCTAAAATGTACAAAACGCCTGAATTTGATTCCATCCGGCCATAGCTCATCATTTAGATATTCGTCTAGCTTGTTCTTGGACACAAATATTTTGAAAGCATTATATGGCCGATCCTTTTTCATAGTAATCTGTTCCATGGTAATTATCTCCTTTGTTTTACCTTGTATGTAGTCGCATATGTCTGTCTCAGACGTGTTCTTGTTTACATTTGATATAAACAGAGGAACCTTGATATCGGCCGCTGTGACTCTACTTTGAGATTCCGTGACAGCTGTACCTGTTTTACCGATGAAACGATTTCTTAACTTTTTCCGTTGATACAATTGCCATTCTTCACTTGGCGAACTATTTTGTTTCCATTCCCCTTCTGTTCTTACAATGTTCGCAAAACTTGCTCGTTGTGAATCCATTATCGTTGTTTGTCGCGTCGTCGATGCCATTGTCTTATGAGTAGGAGCGAGACAGATAGCATGAGTGACAGGTACTTGGTTGCCACTATCACCCAAGCGCGAGAAGGTTAACGCACGCTCCCTCTCACTCGCACCTCCACCGTTATCGTCTCGGCTGTCTCCGTTACAATTTGAAACAGCTGATATGCAGTTACCCTCCATGTTCTTTAAATTTAAATTTATTGAGGGTGATAATCCGATTGGACCACTATCCAGTAAATAAGCACCTCTTTTCCGATTATTTACGTTATCATTATTCACACTATGTACTAATGTATTATCGGTCCATTTCTTTTGCATTTCTTGTACTTGAGCAACAGTTGCATAGTTTTCTTTAATGTCAGAAACCTCATTTCTCAACTTTATCAGATCTTTTAATAACGTAACTACATCAATATGGTCAATCGACACGGGGGGCAACTTCTGTAGATCGCGAGCAACAAAAACAGGAATTGTATCCGGATCTACTTCTTTAAAAATATTGATAATATCTTCAACATTTCTTTTCGTTTTGCCATCTTTTCGCCTTACTACCTTCTTTTGTTTCGTTGGTAAGGATTCGAATAAAAGTAACTTAGCTTCTTCAATCTCTTTTTCGGAGAACGCTGATTCACATATTTTAACAAGGCTCTCATTGTCCATTACATCGTTTTTGTATTGTATGTACGACAATACCTCACATATCACTATATTACACCCGTTACATTTTATCGTATTTAACGCCATCAACACATCAACGCATCCGACCGTTAGCGCTGTGTGAGCGAGACTAAGCAGCCATTTTTATGGTATTGTAGATAAAACACAGATGCGTGGATAGTTTAAAAAGATCTAGTATTGGTGCTTACCTGATTTTGTCTGTTAATGGGGATGATGTAAATATTTGACAAACTGTTCACAAGCTAACGTAAGTCGATAAATTTGCGACACCTACGTGGATAAAATTGACGTGCACTCCACTCCGCTTCGTAAGAGAGACTGATGAAAGGCGGGATGGGTTCGCAATTGATGTGGGTAGTTAGAACATTCGAGAAATACAAGTTTGACGTTGCCGCGACGGTGTTGACGAATTTCCGTGACAAAATTTCTTTTATTTATTATTATATGTTATCAAATTACTTCATAATTTATTATGTTGTAGCGCTTGGTAGGTATTATAAGTAAAACTCCAGATGGTAGTAAATTGTATGTATTGTCATAATTATTGTGTGCAGACTTAAAGCTAAAATTCTTAACTGTTAGTGTACGTTGCGCATATTACTTTTATAAACGAACCAATAGGAGATCAGTATGAAATATTATAGTTTAGTAAAATTAGTTCCTATTCAATCTGTATGGTGTCGCTTGGACTCAGCGGTCACGCAATGTGGCATTTGTATAAATATCCCGCAGCGCCATGCGGAATTCTCAAGGATTAGCTTGTCGGTCGCCCGGACTGGTTATTCCACACACACTAGTTCGATACCGCGCGGATCGCTCATTTTAATTCGACTCTCTCTGTGTGTGCGCAGGGAATCACAGTACCTGTGCAGGCACAGGGGGAGCCGCCCCGGAACTCTCGGCGTGGAAACGCCGCCGCGGTCGCGGAGGTCACACCCTCAACGTGATGTCAAACCCCGGCAAGCGCGGCTCGTTAGGCCGCGATGCCGGGGTCCAGGAGGAAGCCCGTCCGACGTTGGACCAGGCGACGTCTCTGCCTAACATAGGCGATGCGTCGTCCGGTGCGCCGCCGGCCGGACTAAGAAGTAAGAAAAAGGAAAAGAAAAGGAGAAGAAGGGTGGAAGGAAGAAAGAGGAAGGCGGAACGGGAACAGTCGGAGCTTCCGGCCCACCGACGACATCGGCGCCTGCGCGCGTTGCGCCTACGCCGTCGTCGAGCCGGCCGCACGCTGTACCCGTCCGTCCCGCCGCATTCCGCCCGGTGCCCATCCAGGCCCCGGGGCCTGCCCCAAGTGCCAGCCGCGCACCGCATGCGCGCGCACAAAATCCCACAGCGCGTCCGCCCGCGCCCGGTCACCCGCGTCCAGGCGCGCCGCGTGCCGATTATCCCGCGCTACCTGTGCCGCGTACGCCAGTGCCGTCGGCACGTGCCCGCGCCCCCCCGACCCGGACCGCTGCTCCGCCGCCGCGATTTGTGTCGCCGCCGCTACCGAGACCCAGCAGCCAGCCAAGTAAGTCCGAACAATTACTCTCACTTACTCCGCGCACCGCTCCCCCCGGCCTCCGCCTCTCGATGGCGGGGCCGGCGAGGGTTGAGCAGGAGCGGCCAGCCAGTGCCGGGCCGACTACTCGGCCGGCACCAAAAACCAAGGCGCCCGAATCACCGGCGCCTCCACGAGTCTCTGCTTACGACTCGCCCGCCATGCTGTCGGCATGCTCCTCCCGTGTGGGGTCGAGCATGTCGCTGGCGTCAGTGGGCTCGGCCGGGTCCGGTCGCGAGGACGTGTCGCTAGATACGACCCCGCGATCCGGTCCGCGGCCCATCGTGGGACGAGAAGCTGCCGGGGCGACAATGATGTCGCCGGCCTCACCATCGCCACCAACATCGCTGGGGTTCGGCTTCGATTTCGAGCTCGAGGCCCCCAGACCCCAGCGAAGACGCAGAAGCTCTGACGAGACCGCGTCGGAGGAGGCGAAGCGTTACTGTCTCGACTCGCCGCGGCCACAGCGCGAACGCGCGCCGCGGAGTCGGGGCGCACCGTCGTCGCCCACCTTCTCCGATGCGGTCCGTCGATCGCCACCAAGGTCGCCGACACCACCGAGAGCGGCCGGGGCGGGCCTGTTGCACACCCCCCCCCCGGCCCCAAGTACATCCGCCGCCGCCCCCCCCCCTACCGCTGCGGTCGACGCCGCTACAACTGCAACGACGTCGACTAAACAACAGAAGGGGAAGAAGAAGCTGAGATACCCTCCGCTGGTAGTGGAGAAACTCCCGAACTGGGCCATGCACTTCCGGGCCATCAGGGAGAAACTGGGCCGGCCTCCTAACGCGCGTCCTTACGGGACCGGGGTGAGGTTCACCCCGGAGACCGAGGACGAGTACAGGCTGGTCCAGAGATACCTGACGGGCCTGGAGAAGGACAGCGGCGTGTCATGGTTCGCCTACTCCCTGCCAGCGGACAAGAACTTGAAAATCGCCATTCGGGGCCTGCCGGCGGACACGGACCCGAAGGAGATAGAAGAGGAGCTCCGGACGTTGGGTTACCAGCCGGAGTATGTGCGCCACATAAAAGGCGCACAAGGACGACCCGGCTGTGTATTCCACGCCATCCTTAAGAAGACCCCTGATGTCCGGGAGATCTATAACACCACCACATTTATGTGTATGCGGGGTGTTAGGATCGAGGCTTGGAAGGGGAAACGCGGGCCCGCACAGTGTCACCGGTGCCAGCGATTTAGGCACAGCTCGCACCAGTGTCACCGCCCGCTCGCTTGTGTGCGATGCGGGAGCGAGCACGCGGCTCGAGACTGCCCGCGCCCGCGGGATGAGCCGGCCACCTGCGCGAACTGCGGGGGGCCGCATCCCGCGAGTAACATCAAATGCCCCGTTTTTGAGCGCGAAGTTAAAAACAAGCGGGCGGGGACCGTCGCCATCACGGCCACACGCCGCGGCCAACCGACCAGGCCGCCCACACAAGAAACCGCAGAGAAGGAACCAACAGGCACGACGTTGATGGCGCCGGCCAATGGGCCCTTTACCCAAGCCTCCTCCTCCGGGCGGAGGAAGAAAAAACGCGGGGGGAAGGGAAAGAGACGGAAGAATCTCCCCCCGGTCAACACAGAAGACCCCCCTTCGGCCGCCCCTGCCTCAACTATCGCACAGGTTGTCGCGAAGGAAGGCAATAACACCGGCTTTATCGGCGATAACTTCGCCAATAATCAAGCGGGCGAACCCACAAGTAGCGACATTCCAGCGCAGCGACGAGTCGCTGGAACTAAAAGGTTCGCCCAAAAGCCGCTTGGCGCCGCCACTGCCGCGGTCAACGCCCACAAGGCACAGCGGCCAATCATAGAACAGGGAAGGTTCCCTACAACGACTAGTGGCGGCGCTGCCGTCGCAGTACCGGCAAATATATCGGCGAAGAAATCGTCGAACATTGAATCAAAACACAGCAAAGAGTTCACAACCTGTGCGATTAAGCTTCTGATGGATCTCATCAGAGCTATCAGGCAGGGCCGAGAGATAGAGACGGTTATCCTTGATGGCCTGGCCACACTTCTCGCACTCTGCGATGGCTAGGTCATTGAGGATTATACATTGGAACGCCCGCGGCCTTAGGGACAAGGTCGCCCCCCTCCGCCATCTCCTTCGTGAACAGAAAATCGACGTGGCGCTAATTAGTGAAACGCACCTGGGAGCCGAAGATAGGGTTAGGTTCCCGGGTTACCACGTTTACAGAAAGGATGAAAGGTCGGCACTCAGCAACATCAAGTACCGTGGTCTGGCGGTGCTGGTGAGGCGAAGAGTCGTCCATCAGGAGCTCCCCTTGCCGTCGCTCAGCTCATTTTACGCGCTGGGTGTGCAATTGCACGTCGCCGGCGAGGACGTCAACGTGTTTGCGTGCTACAAGTCGCCCGCGGCCCCACTAGTTGTGGCCGAGCTGCGGGCGCTAATCGGCGTGCAAGGCGACCACGCAACCATCCTTGCCGGCGACCTTAATTGCAAGCACCCGGCGTGGAACTCACTCAACACAAACAACGGGGGAAGACGGCTCTTCGCGGACGCGGAGGCCTCCGGGTACACGGTGTCCGGCCCGGAAACACCGACCCACTACCCGGACTCAGCACATTTCATGCCGGACGTGCTGGACATCGTGGTCCACAGGGGCCTACGCTGCCAGATCACGCAACAGGTCATTGACGACGAGCTACAATCGGACCATCAGCCAGTACTCGTCGTCCTAACAGGAGTGCCGACCCAACTGAAGCCCTTAGCGCCACGTCGATCCACGGACTGGGACGCATTTACAGAAAGGATGGAGACCACCACGCCAACTCAGCCCATTGTTTCCTCCGCAGACGTAGACCAAGCGGCAAACGACGTCACTGCTTGCATACAAAGCGCCTTAGAGGCGACGACCACCACGCAGCAGCAGGGGAGAGGGCTATTGCCGCCCCTGCCAGCACGCTTAAGTGCAATGATCGCCGCGAAAAGGCGCCTTCGCAAGCAGTGGCAACAACTACGTTGCCCTACTATAAAGACGCAGCTCAACAGTCTCGCGGAGAGGGTTAAGGCCGAGTTATTGGCCCATACCGCCGCGGGCTGGGAGGAACGAATAGACGCCACTACAGACAGTTGGCCGTCTGTATATAAACTGTGCCACCAACTCACGAACACCCCAGCCCCGGTGCGCCCTCTGCTTAACAGCGACGGGGCGCTCAAATACGTAGCAGAGGACCGGGCGGAGGTCTTCGCAGAACACCTGGAGCGTCAGTTCCGCCCTAACCCGACCGACGACCACGAACATGTCGCAGCGGTCGAGAAACACCTTGGGGAGTACTTCGCATCGCCGATAGCTCCCTAAGAAAGCCCTATTTTCTTCTCGCCGGGCGCAGTCAGACGCGCCATCCTAAGTACGAAGCCCAAAAAGGCCCCTGGAGCGGACGGGATCACAAACACAGCGCTGCGCCATCTGCCGTTCCGTACCGTAGCGGCGTTGGCGCGCCTGTACACGGCGAACCTCCGCACGGGGGCCTTCCCAGCCGCGTGGAAGGAGGGGCGCGTCATTATGCTGCCCAAGGCGGGAAAAAATACTGCGAAGCCGGAGAGCTATCGGCCTATCACCCTGCTGCCGACCATCTCCAAGGTGTTCGAGAAACTCCTGCTGCGACACCTAGTACCAAACATCACGCCACGCCCCGAACAATTCGGGTTCAGGGCGGAACATAGCACGACGCTCCAATTGTCGAGGGTACTGCACCACTTGACTACGGCGCTAGATAAGAAGGAATACTCGGTTGCAGTATTCCTCGACATGGAGAAGGCCTTCGACCGCGTGTGGCACGAGGGCCTTATTCATAAGCTCGCCACCTCGGACGCGCCCCGTCGCGTCGTAAGGGTGGTCTCATCTTTTCTGTCCCACAGGTCCTTCCGGGTGGTGGTTGACGGGGCGCTCTCGGGCGCCCGCCCTGTGTTGGCGGGCGTGCCCCAGGGCAGCTGCGTCTCGCCGGCGTGTTACTCACGTTACACCGACGACATCCCCACCACCTCCGATGCCATACTCGCGCTGTATGCCGATGACGCCGCGTACATCACTACCTCGCTTAATGCGAAGTACGCGGCGGTCAAAATGCAGCGCGCCCTCGATTTACTTCCCGAGTGGCTGGCCAAATGGCGACTGTCGGTGAACGTGAGTAAGACGCAAGCCATGGTGACTGGCTTTGCGCCCCTCCCACCCCCCCTTAAACTGCAAGGAGTCGACGTCGATTGGTCGCCCCAGGTCAAATACCTGGGTGTGACCATCGACCGCCGCCTCACGATGGGGCCCCATGTCCGCAAGGTCGTCGCGCAGGGTAAGGTCGCCCGCAACCTTCTCAAACCTGTGCTCTCATCCCGCATCCCGGCGCGCGTCAAGCTGAGCGTGTACAAGATGTACGTACGCCCAGTCTTGACGTACGCCGCCCCGGCCTGGTTCGCCCTCACGTGCGAGTCGAGCCGAAAAACACTCCGCACGCAACAAAACCTTGCGTTGCGGACTATAGTTGACGCCCCTCGCTGCGTGAGGAACGACGTGATCCACCGGGACCTCGGGATTGAGAGCCTGGATGAGTTTGTGGGGCGACTCGCGAAGGCCATGTTCGCGCGGGCCGACGCTTCTGCCTGGCCCCATGTCAGGCAGATAGCGCCACTGCACGCGCGGCCGCCTGACGCGAGAGCCCTGCCCCGCGACCTGGTAGCGGACCCTGACCCCATCGCACCGGATTGACGCCTCGGGTAAGCTGCACCCAGGTTACACGCAGCTTACTCGAAATAATAAGACTCTACAGATGTACACATACATCCGTTGTGTGGCGTGTTCTAAGTTAATATAGGCACGTCACATAACTATATACAGACACCCACCACTACACATGCATCTAAACACAACACGTGCGGGCGCGATGCGGGTCGCGACGCACGTATACAATGAGCGGTGTTACACTACAACACTAGCCGCTCATACATACGCGACTGCCTACCCCTCAAACCGTAAACGGCTCGATCTGTGAGCGGGGAGAGGGGGAAGCTACATATTAGACCTGTAGGGCGTCGAGTCGGCATCTCCGTCGCTGGTCGTTCTCGCTGGGCCTCCCCCGGGTAACCGGGGGTCTCACCTGGCGGGGACAGACCGCCGGGATGCCGTGAAGAAAGCGACGCCACTAAGGGCGTCGCGGCGCGCCTACAGAAATATTCATTGCAACCAATTACATAGACGCACTTTTGCTTCACAAAAGTGCGGTCTTTTCTTTAAGCCGCCACAAGGCTGATCCAAAGAGGGGCCCATATTAATGGGCCAACGTATGGCCTCCGCGGGCGAGGGGCGAAGCCCTGACCCCGTTCGCCACGCCCCCTTGCGGGGACGTCGCGACATCCTTATGACCGGAATTCTCAGTGAACCTTTGGCTGTGGCGGCGGACGGATGTGTTGATGACTTGCCGCTACAGTACTCCCCCCTCAAGCGAAGCGTACTGGCATTTTGACGATCCTGCCTGATCTGGTGCGGTGTGCAGCGTCGCTTTTGCTCGTCGGAAGTTGGCTGGAGTGTAGTTCTGTAGTAGCTGGTGGTGATGGTATTGTCTCCTTGCTGTGTTCGTGATCTTCAGTGTTTATCGTGTACGCCGGTTTTAATCGATCGATCGATATATTTGCGACTCGACTAGGCAACTGTATCGCGAAGTACTTCTCGTTCCGTGCAATTATCTGGTAAGGACCTTTGTATGGACGTTGAAGCGGCTTGCGGACAGTGTCATCACGCACGAACACGTGTGTGCATGTGTGCAAATCCTTGTGCACGAACATAAATTGCTTATTTGAATGCGGCTGGTATGTCGGCGTGAGTTTCGTGATGGTGTGTTGCAGATTATCGACGTAGGTATGATCCATCTTCGTTGCAGTTGGCGATGGTGATATAAAATCGCCTGGTAATCGCAACGCTTGTCCGTAGGTGAGCTGCGCAGCGCTAGTGTTGGTGTCAGTACGCGTCGCGGCTCGTAGTCCCATCAATACAGTAGGTAGTTCGGTGAGCCATTTATTACTGTTCACTAGTCGCGACATGAGCGCGGCTTTCAATGTTCGATGCCAGCGTTCCACTATGCCGTTACTCTGCGGGTGGTAGGCAGTAGAAATAGTCGGCTTTCAAATTGTCGCCCTTGATCGGTTGTTATTCTGATTGGACAACCAAAACGTGCGATCCATGATTCGTATAGCTTTCGTGCGACGACGTCCGCTGTAATTTCCTGCAGAGGTACTTCTTCTGGCCAACGTGTGCAACGGTCAATGATGGTGAGCAGGTACCGATGTCCACACGAAGATGTAGGTAGTGGTCCAACAATATCTGCGTGAATGTGTTGAAATCGTTCACTTGGCGGGAACGAATTAATGTCACTGTGGTTATGTCGCTGTACCTTTGATTGTTGACACGCAATACATGTCTTTGACCACTCGCCAATATCGGTATTCATTGCGGGCCAGAAGTAACGCTGTTGCATTAGTTTGCGCGTTGTTCGAATTCCAGGGTGACTTGTATTGTGCACGGCGTTGAATTCGATGCGACGATAGTCATCTGGTAGGTATGGACGAATGTGTGGCGTCGATGTTTCACAGATTATTGGATTGTTTGTACCGGGTACGACGATTTTCTTGAGTTGGATGTTTGATTGCTTTGATAAAGTAGGTATGTTGCTATCCTTGTCTTGCGCTTGTGCTAATTCGTCGTAATCTATTGGAGATGGCAAATCGATGGTTTCGACGCGTGAGAGTGCGTCGGTGACAACATTGTTTACTCCGGTCACGTGACGTATGTCGGTCGTAAACTCACTGATAAATAACAGCTGACGAGTACGCCGGCTTGCGTATAGCGTAGGTTAGCGGCTTGTGATCCGTGTAAACTATTAATTCTCTTCCCTCGAACATTTTTCTGAAGTGTTTGATAGCCATGTATATTGATAATAATTCTCTGTCAAATGTGCTGTATCGCTGTTGTGTGTCAGAGAATTTCTTCGAGAAATAGCCAAGGGGTATCCATTTCTGGTTTACACGTTGTTGTAGCACGGCTCCGGCGCATGTATTCGACGCGTCGCACATTAGGGAGATTGCGTCAGTTGGTGATGGAGATGGGTGAGCGAGTAAAGCTGCGTTTTGGATGCTGACTTTACATAACTCAAATGCTTGTAGCGCTTCTGTGTTCCAGTCGATTTTCGTTTTGTCACGTTTTTTCGAGTTGTGTAGAAACGCGTTGAGAGGTGCTTGTATGTGGGCTGCGTTTGGTACACTGTCTCGGTAAAAGTTTATCATGCCAATAAATCGTCGTAGGTCCTGTATCGTCTCTGGCTTGGGGTAAGCAGCGATAGCGTTGACCTTGTCTAGTGGTGGTTTGATTCCATCGCTTGACACTCCATGTCCCAGGAACTTGACGTTTTCTTTGCCAAAGACGCATTTGGACGGATTTATTGTTATACCGTACTCGTCTAGTCTGTGCAAAACTTCTTGTAGATCTTCGATATGTCGTGTTTCGTTTTCAGAAGCTATTATGACGTCATCAATGAATGGGAACGCGTAGTCTAATCCGATGAGCACTTGATGAATAAATCGTTGGAAAGTCTGTCCGGCGTTTTTCAATCCTGGACACATTCGAGGAAATTCGAATAGGCCGAATAGTGTTGTGATGGTGGTCTTTTCGATGTCTGGTTCGTATACTGGTAGTTGTTGGTACGCACGATTTAAGTCCAGGGTAGTAAAGATTTTTTTTCCGTGTAGTAGGTAGGTGAAATCTTTGAGTCGTGGTACTGGATAACGATCCGGTTTGGTGACATCGTTCAACCTTCTGTAGTCGCCACATACGCGAATGTCTCCATTTTTTTTCGGTACGACATGCAGTGGTGTGGACCAGGGACTTTTGCTTGGACGGCATATTCCTTGCTCCATCATTGTTTCAAATTCCTTCTTCACAGACAGGTATCGATGTGGTGGTAAAGGTCGTGTTTTGCTGTAGATTGGTGGACCGGTGGTTTCTATATGGTGTTCCACACGGTGTTTTGGTGTATCCTTAATGCATGATGGCCTCAAGATATCCGGGTACTTGCTGATTAGCTGGTGATATGGTTGATCAACGTCGATACTTCTTATTGACGGTTCGGCGGTATAGGTAACTGGTGCCTTGACAATGAGATTTGTGACCTTGTCGACGAGACATCGACTGGCTATGTCGACAAGTAGTTGGTGATGTTTTAGAAAGTCGGCACCGATGATGGGCTTGCTGACTGCAGCGACGATGAACTTCCACGTATAGGGTCTTCGTAGGTTTAGGTCCAATTGTAGTGTTTTCTCACCGTACGTTGGGATGACTGTATTGTTCGCTGCGTACAAGCAAAAATCGGTCGGCGTTGCATTCCCGCCTTTTTTTCTGGGTATGACGGAGACGTTTGCACCAGTATCAATTAAAAATGACAGACGTGAGTTTTTGTCGGTTATGAATAGGCGGTATGATGTGTTGTTTGCGCCGGTTCCCGCCTCGTCCAACGCAGGTTTTAGTTTCCCGAAGGAGTTTTTTCGTCTTCGAAACTGCATGGACGCGTGCATCGTTGTGCTTCCTTTCCGAACTTGCGATGATAATAACAGATTCCTGTTTGTTCGGTTCGTCGCGGCGTGTTGCTGCGCTGTGCGCGATATTGATTGGGCCTGCTTGACGAACGTGACCTTGAGCGGTATCTGCTGTATGGTCGGCGTCGCTCATGGTTAGATTGACTTGCCTTGAGTTCAGCGATTTCCCTGGTGAGCATGTCAATCTTCTCTTTAATCGATGTAGGCACATAGGCGGGAGGTGTTGTCGCTACTGCAGCGATCGCGCCGTGTGGTTGCGCTTGTTCAAGGATCTTGTCTGCCATTATTGCCAGCTCGTTGATGTCGGAGCGTTTCGCGATGTTATCGCTGACAGCGAGGACTGCTCGTACGGATTGCGGCAAATGGTTTGTCCACATAATACGCAGCGTTGAGTCTTTAATGTTGTCGGCGGCCAGACTTTTCATGCATCGTAACAGCTGGGATGGTTTCAAATCACCGAGTTCCATTTCGGAGAGTAATCACTGTACTTGGCGTTGCTCGGATTCTTCATAAGCTTCGAGCAAGCGGGTTTTCAATGCTTCGTAGCGATTTTTGTCCGGTGGATGGAGAATGATGTCGGATATTTCATCGAGATCTTGCCGCTCAAGTTGTCCGATGACGAGCTCAAACATGGTTTGGTCCCCTTTCTTCTGCGGAGACATGATGGCTTCAAATTGCGCGAACCACAGTCGTATCCTGTCGCGCCAGATAGGTGGGATGCGCAGCGACGTCGATACACCAGAGAGTTCCTGGACTTGGTCGTTATTTGATACAGCCATGATTGGAAACAGCTGGTTGAAGGCTTCAATAAAAATTTCTGAACTGGAGTTCCTTGTGGAGAATCACGTCGGGGTCACCACTGTAGCGCTTGGTAGGTATTATAAGTAAAACTCCAGATGGTAGTAAATTGTATGTATTGTCATAATTATTGTGTGCAGACTTAAAGCTAAAATTCTTAACTGTTAGTGTACGTTGCGCATATTACTTTTATAAACGAACCAATAGGAGATCAGTATGAAATATTATAGTTTAGTAAAATTAGTTCCTATTCAATCTGTATGGTGTCGCTTGGACTCAGCGGTCACGCAATGTGGCATTTGTATAAATATCCCGCAGCGCCATGCGGAATTCTAAGTGAACCTTTGGCTGTGGCGGCGGACGAATGTGTTGATGACTTGCAGCTACAATGTTATTCTAGATAATGTGTTCTTTCGAAATATAAAAAAAAAAAACGGAAAGTGCATTGACAATTTTTAGATATTAAATAAGGAAGTTCAATACACGACTTTTATTAGCAAATGGTGATGACGTTTGATGCGTGATTATTGAATTAATAAATTAAATAACGGTGGTATACTTTTTTAGATAGCGGCTCCTTACGTAAAAACATGTCCAACCACCATCTCCTCAAACTGTTCGCCGTGCCCTCCACACTGAAGGATTGCATCATTATTTATTCCACTTAATTGACACTAACAATTATGTTGGTAACAACTTTTATTTGACAAAAGATAGATTTTGTATGGATAGGTACTATCTTTCAAAGTATTGTAAAAGACAGATAGCTGTGTCGCTATCATATTACTTTTTTATTACAGCCAAGAATTTGGCTAAACAAATTGCTTCTATTGAGCAATGCTATGACATGTTAAATAATTCAGTATCAAAAATTGACATTGATAATAATTTAAATTAGAAATTAAGACAATAGAGGCAACCTCTAGCAACAGTGTACAGAATTGCAAAATAAAATCAAATAAAAGTTTAAAATCTGTAAATAGTATTATAAAATCAAATAAAAGTTTAAAATCTGTAAATAGTATTAACCTGATGCATCAAAATATTCAAGGATTTATGAACAAAGATTTAGAAGTAGAATTATTTTTGAATTTTAATAGTATTGATATTCTTTGTATAACAGAACATTGGCTTAAAAGCCACCAGTTCTTGTTCAACTTTAATAATCACCAGGTAGGTAGTTCATTCAGCAGAGTTAACGCTATACATGGTGGCTCATTAATTTTAGTAAGTAACCAGCTTAAATTTAAAGACCGTAAGGATATTGTGAGCCTATCTGTTGAGCGGACAATTGAAATAGCCTGTATAGAATTGGAGCAGTTTATTGTATTAAGTGTGTACAGACCCCCTTCAGGATTGTATGACTGTTTCGAAAAGGTAATGGATGAAGTGTTGCACAAGATTTGTAACTCGAATAAGTCCATTATCATTAGTGGTGATTTTAATGTTAACTTATTAGAAAACTCAGGTTCTTGTAGTAAAATAGTAAGTCTGTTTCAGTCCTACAATCTTGTAAACCTATTTTTGGAGCCCACAAGAATAACCCCTACTAGTGCCACATGCTTAGATAATATTTATACAGATGTTATACCAAGCCACAAAGAAATTATAAATTTACTAGATTCTGATCATTGCGGGCAGAGGATTACTATCCCAAACCAAAACAACAAAGTGGCTAAAAAGGATATCACGGTTAACCCCAAAACTGGAAGTCGCTTGGAGACTTTTAAAGTTAAACTTATTAATAATTTACCAGTTTTGTCTATTCATGCTGATCCTAATAATCTATATGATGATTTCTTTAATATATACTGTAAGCAATTTAATTCCACCTTTATTCCCAAGACTATTTCGGTTAATAGTAACGCATCTTTTAGTGATTGGGCTACCATTGGTATTCATAAAAGTAGAACACGGCTTTATGAGCTGTACAATGAAAGGACTTATGTAAACACAGCTGAATTTAATTTATATGTTAGAAATTATTCAAAATTATTTAAAAAAGTTTGTTGTATGGCCAAGTCGCGTTATTTGAGTTCGAAGATTAAAAATAGTAGTAATGTAATTAAAACGACTTGGAATATTATTAATAGTGAAACGGGAAGGTCTAATAACCGAAATACTGACTACAGCCTGTCTATTAATGACAACATAATAAAATCAGACTCACAAGTCGCCGCGGCCTTTGAAAATTTCTTTTCAGATATTCCTGTTTCAACTACTAAATCCCTAAACTCATCACCTTCTGTTGCTGAGTCTTTGCTAAAGGAAAATGTTAATGTTTGCGATTCGGACTTTCTTTTTGAACATATTACCTGTAGAGACATAATTAAAACCTTTCACACTTTAAATGTAAAAAAGACTGCAGATCTGTGGGGTAATTCTGTAGAAGTTGCTAAGTCTATTATTGACATTGTAGCACCTACTTTAGCTCTTATCTTTAATAATTGTATCGACTGTGGGGAGTTTCCTGACCTGATGAAAAATAGTAAAATAATACCTTTGTTTAAATCAGGTAGTACATCAGACCCCACTAATTATAGACCTATTTCAGTACTACCTACCTTTAGTAAAATTTTTGAGAAATTAATTTTAGAGCAATTGCAAAGATTTTTTAATAGACATAAATTATTACATAGCAAACAGTTCGGTTTTACAAGGGGTCGTTCAACTACTGATGCCGGTGTTGAACTTTTAGGTCATATTTATAATGCATGGGAAGATAAATGCGATGCCTTGGGTATCTTTTGTGATTTGTCCAAGGCGTTTGATTGCGTTCTTCATGAAACGTTAATCAGGAAACTCCGCCACTATGGGATCCGGAACAGCGCTCTGAATCTTCTTATTTCATACTTGAGTAATAGGATTCAGAGTGTTGACGTTAATGGAAAAAGATCTCCCGGATCTATAGTAACAATGGGAGTCCCTCAGGGCTCAATTCTTGGTCCTTTCTTGTTTCTTATCTATATTAATGACTTGCCTTACCTCATAAAAGATAACCATGATATAGTGTTGTTTGCGGATGACACTTCACTTTTGTTTAAACTTAAACGTCAGCAGCTGGTTACTGACGATGTAAATAGCGCGATCTCAAAAGTAGTTCACTGGTTCAATGTTAATAATTTACTTCTTAATCAAAAAAAAACCAAATGCATTAAGTTTACCCTACCTCATGTTAGGCAGGTGAAAACTAATGTGTTAATAAAGGGCGAAGAATTGAATCCTGAAGATAGCACAGTTTTCTTGGGCTTAACTTTGGATGCTAAGCTTCAGTGGGGCCCACATATAGATAAATTGTCAAAAAAGCTAAGCTCCGCAGCATATGCTGTTAGAAAAATTCGTAATTTGACTGACATAGAGACAGCCCGTTTAGTGTACTTTAGCTATTTTCATAGTGTAATGTCGTACGGTATTCTGTTGTGGGGAAATGCCGCTGACATTCAGACTATCTTTGTTTTGCAGAAAAGAGCTGTTCGATCAATTTATAAATTAAGTCCGAGACAGTCTCTCAGAGATAAATTTAAGGAGATTAATGTAATGACTGTGCCTTCTCAGTATATTTTTGATAATCTTTTATATGCCCATAAAAATATAAAATTGTTTAAAAAATACAGTGATATCCATAACATAAATACTAGAAACAAACACAAATTTGTTGTACCTACAACAAGGCTCAAGAAAATAGGTGGCTCGTTCAGATGTCAATGTATACGCTTTTATAATAAACTTCCAAGCCACGTACAAGATCTAAGCCTTAATAAATTTAAATCATTCATTAAACGTAAGTTGTGCCAGAAAGCTTTTTATACCGTTAAAGATTACATTGAGGACAAAAAGGCTTGGGATTAAGCTGCTCCAATTATTATTTTTATTTTTTACTTTTGGAAGTTTGTTTATTTTGCAAACTTCAAAATTATATACACAATGACATGAATATTTACTTTGTTAAGTATAACATTATTATTATTTTAATTGATGTGAATGTGAGGACTATGTAGCTCATGTATATATACTTATTTAATTTTCTCAGTTACTACTAATGATAATCTGGCAGTTTTGAGTACTTTATGCGGCCTACCCAAATGTCCTTTCTATGGTATTGTTCGTCGAATCGTTGAGCTCCTTTTAAGTTCTGAGTTGAGCTGCACAATTACTGATAAATGCGTGCACTGACTGGACAGGTCCACTCAAATCTGTATGGTTCTTTCCTCAAAAGATCATTTCAGACACAAATCTACATGGTCCTCATATGAAATGCTCTGACCAAGATTATTTCTGGGTTTTTTATTTTATTATATACACATTGACATTAATGATTTTTATATATACAATGACATGAATATTTACTTTTAAAGTATTATATTATTTTAATTATTGTGAATGTGAAGACTATATGGGTCATTCCTTTTTGTTTTGTTTTTAATTTTTTCTCAGTTAGTTTTAATCATGGTCTGACAGTTTGAGTAATTTATGTGGCCTACACAAATGTCCTTTTTTTGGTATTGTTCGTCAAATCGTTGAGCTCCTTAAATTCTGAGTTGAGCTACACGATAAATGACAAATGCGTGCACTGACTGGACAGACCCTCTCAATCTGTGTGATGCTTTCCTCTAAAGACCACTTCAGACACCAATCCACATGGCCTTCACATGATCTGACCAAGATTATGTCTGGACTTTAAAAGAGACTGTGACCTCTGAGTTTGTTTCGGCCTTTCTTCTCAGAGTAGTCAGATAGGAAACGCCGACCTCATCTAGTTTTTAAAATATGATTGACGTGTAAAAGTGTTTGTACAAACCTACTTACAGAAATAAAATCATTTATCATTTATCATTTATCACAGAAGACCAGCAAAAAGCCTTTCTTGACAGAAAGACATAAACAAGAACGATTACGTTTCGCACGGGATCATTTAGATTTTGACTGGAATACTACCATATTTTCAGACGAAAATACATTTAAGTCTAGTCAAAAGGGTAGGCTTCATTTATGGCGCAAAGATAACACTCGATGGTGTCATAAAAACGTAATCCCTAATACAGAGTCAGGTCGAATTACGATTCATATGTGGGGATGGATGAGTGCAGCAGGGCCAGGAGAACTGGCTTTTATTCCTTCACGTGCCAACAGTTCTACTTATGTAGAAGTATTAGACGATGTCATGCTACCTACTGTGCGCAACATTTACCCAGCTGATGAGTTGACACAATTGACATTTGTCCAGGGGGCCTACCACAAGCTCTTATAACAGTATTATTATAATCTTACTTTGACTTTTCGTACCATGACTTCCATAAAATAAGCTTATTGTAATGTTGAAACAATCGTATTTTCTTAGCGATTTTGGTGACGTCACCTCTAAAAGTTCATTCAATTCGTACCACGACGTGACTTTTGACAACTAGCAGGATTGTTTTAATGTCAAATTTAGCAATCTTAAAAAAGTTCCTCGGACTCGACGGAAATATTATTGTTTTGCAATTTATAAGAAGAAAAAACATTTTCGTGTCATGTAAAGTTAGTAAAATGTATTCATTTACGTAAACTTGCCGAATTAATTGTGTGTCTATAGATTTTAGTACATGTATAATTAATTTCTTGTTTGATGGTGAATGCATACGAAACATTTGAGTGTTTGGAAGCGGATAAAACAGAAAAATAAAAAAATTCAGAGTACCTCTAGCTGCCGCCCGGAAACCCGACTGTAAAATTAATAACAAAACACTAATCACTGAGTCTGACCACAATAGATTATTTCGAACTATCTTCGTTGAAACATTACACATTTCTTTGTTTTAAAACTTATTCACTGAGTAACCTTAACCTTCCCTTGATTCCATGTCGACTTTGTAGCCAGTTAGATCATAAATTCATTAGCAAATATGTTAAAATAAGTTCAACCTCGTAGTAGTTATCCATTATCCACTTGTAAACAAAAATATCACTACATCGAGGCTGCGTTCAGAGTTACGCTGTAATCGATTAGAGCGTGCTAACACCCATACCGAATTAGTGTCAGCTACCCTTTTGACTAGACTTAAATGTATTTTCGTCTGAAAATATGGTAGTATTCCAGTCAAAATCTAAATGATCCCGTGCGAAACGTAATCGTTCTTGTTTATGTCTTTCTGTCAAGAAAGGCTTTTTGCTGGTCTTCTGTGTGATGCAATCCTTCAGTGTGGAGGGCACGGCGAACAGTTTGAGGAGACGGTGGTTGGACATGTTTTTACGTAAGGAGCCGCTATATAAAAAAGTATACCACCGTTATTTAATTTATTAATTCAATAATCACGCATCAAACGTCATCACCATTTGCTAATAAAAGTCGTGTATTGAACTTCCTTATTTAACTAAAAATTGTCAATGCACTTTCCGTATTTTTTTTTATATTTCGAAAGAACACATTATCTAGAATAACATTGTAGCTGCAAGTCATCAACACATTCGTCCGCCGCCACAGCCAAAGGTTCACTGAGAATTCCGCATGGCGCTGCGGGATATTTATACAAATGCCACATTGCGTGACCGCTGAGTCCAAGCGACACCATACAGATTGAATAGGAACTAATTTTACTAAACTATAATATTTCATACTGATCTCCTATTGGTTCGTTTATAAAAGTAATATGCGCAACGTACACTAACAGTTAAGAATTTTAGCTTTAAGTCTGCACACAATAATTATGACAATACATACAATTTACTACCATCTGGAGTTTTACTTATAATACCTACCAAGCGCTACAGTGGTGACCCCGACGTGATTCTCCACAAGGAACTCCAGTTCAGAAATTTTTATTGAAGCCTTCAACCAGCTGTTTCCAATCATGGCTGTATCAAATAACGACCAAGTCCAGGAACTCTCTGGTGTATCGACGTCGCTGCGCATCCCACCTATCTGGCGCGACAGGATACGACTGTGGTTCGCGCAATTTGAAGCCATCATGTCTCCGCAGAAGAAAGGGGACCAAACCATGTTTGAGCTCGTCATCGGACAACTTGAGCGGCAAGATCTCGATGAAATATCCGACATCATTCTCCATCCACCGGACAAAAATCGCTACGAAGCATTGAAAACCCGCTTGCTCGAAGCTTACGAAGAATCCGAGCAACGCCAAGTACAGTGATTACTCTCCGAAATGGAACTCGGTGATTTGAAACCATCCCAGCTGTTACGATGCATGAAAAGTCTGGCCGCCGACAACATTAAAGACTCAACGCTGCGTATTATGTGGACAAACCATTTGCCGCAATCCGTACGAGCAGTCCTCGCTGTCAGCGATAACATCGCGAAACGCTCCGACATCAACGAGTTGGCAATAATGGCAGACAAGATCCTGGAACAAGCGCAACCACACGGCGCGATCGCTGCAGTAGCGACAACACCTCCCGCCTATGTGCCTACATCGATTGAAGAGAAGATTGACATGCTCACCAGGGAAATCGCTGAACTCAAGGCAAGTCAATCTAACCATGAGCGACGCCGACCATACAGCAGATACCGCTCAAGGTCACGTTCGTCGAGCAGGCCCAATCAACATCGCGCACAGCGCAGCAACACGCCGCGACGAACCGAACAAACAGGAATCTGTTATTATCATCGCAAGTTCGGAAAGGAAGCACAACGATGCACGCGTCCATGCAGTTTCGAAGACAAAAAAACTCCTTCGGGAAACTAAAACCTGCGTTGGACGAGGCGGGAACTGGCGCAAACAACACATCATACCGCCTATTCATAACCGACAGAAACTCACGTCTGTCATTTTTAATTGATACTGGTGCAAACGTCTCCGTCATACCCAGAAAAAAAGGCGGGAATGCAACGCCGACCGATTTTTGCTTGTACGCAGCGAACAATACAGTCATCCCAACGTACGGTGAGAAAACACTACAATTGGACCTAAACCTACGAAGACCCTATACGTGGAAGTTCATCGTCGCTGCAGTCAGCAAGCCCATCATCGGTGCCGACTTTCTAAAACATCACCAACTACTTGTCGACATAGCCAGTCGATGTCTCGTCGACAAGGTCACAAATCTCATTGTCAAGGCACCAGTTACCTATACCGCCGAACCGTCAATAAGAAGTATCGACGTTGACCAACCATATCACCAGCTAATCAGCAAGTACCCGGATATCTTGAGGCCATCATGCATGAAGGATACACCAAAACACCGTGTGGAACACCATATAGAAACCACCGGTCCACCAATCTACAGCAAAACACGACCTTTACCACCACATCGATACCTGTCTGTGAAGAAGGAATTTGAAACAATGATGGAGCAAGGAATATGCCGTCCAAGCAAAAGTCCCTGGTCCACACCACTGCATGTCGTACCGAAAAAAAATGGAGACATTCGCGTATGTGGCGACTACAGAAGGTTGAACGATGTCACCAAACCGGATCGTTATCCAGTACCACGACTCAAAGATTTCACCTACCTACTACACGGAAAAAAAATCTTTACTACCCTCGACTTAAATCGTGCGTACCAACAACTACCAGTATACGAACCAGACATCGAAAAGACCACCATCACAACACCATTCGGCCTATTCGAATTTCCTCGAATGTGTCCAGGATTGAAAAACGCCGGACAGACTTTCCAACGATTTATTCATCAAGTGCTCATCGGATTAGACTACGCGTTCCCATTCATTGATGACGTCATAATAGCTTCTGAAAACGAAACACGACATATCGAAGATCTACAAGAAGTTTTGCACAGACTAGACGAGTACGGTATAACAATAAATCCGTCCAAATGCGTCTTTGGCAAAGAAAACGTCAAGTTCCTGGGATATGGAGTGTCAAGCGATGGAATCAAACCACCACTAGACAAGGTCAACGCTATCGCTGCTTACCCCAAGCCAGAGACGATACAGGACCTACGACGATTTATTGGCATGATAAACTTTTACCGAGATAGTGTACCAAACGCAGCCCACGTACAAGCACCTCTCAACGCGTTTCTACACAACTCGAAAAAACGTGACAAAACGAAAATCGACTGGAACACAGAAGCGCTACAAGCATTTGAGTTATGTAAAGTCAGCATCCAAAACGCAGCTTTACTCGCTCACCCATCTCCATCACCAACTGACGCAATCTCCCTAATGTGCGACGCGTCGAATACATGCGCCGGAGCCGTGCTACAACAACGTGTAAACCAGAAATGGATACCCCTTGGCTATTTCTCGAAGAAATTCTCTGACACACAACAGCGATACAGCACATTTGACAGAGAATTATTATCAATATACATGGCTATCAAACACTTCAGAAAAATGTTCGAGGGAAGAGAATTAATAGTTTACACGGATCACAAGCCGTTAACCTACGCTATACGCAAGCCGGCGTACTCGTCAGCTGTTATTTATCAGTGAGTTTACGACCGACATACGTCACGTGACCGGAGTAAGCAATGTTGTCGCCGACGCATTCTCACGCGTCGAAACCATCGATTTGCCATCTCCAATAGATTACGACGAATTAGCACAAGCGCAAGACAAGGATAGCAACATACCTACTTTATCAAAGCAATCAAACATCCAACTCAAGAAAATCGTCGTACCCGGTACAAACAATCCAATAATCTGTGAAACATCGACGCCACACATTCGTCCATACCTACCAGATGACTATCGTCGCATCGAATTCAACGCCGTGCACAATACAAGTCACCCTGGAATTCGAACAACGCGCAAACTAATGCAACAGCGTTACTTCTGGCCCGCAATGAATACCGATATTGGCGAGTGGTCAAAGACATGTATTGCGTGTCAACAATCAAAGGTACAGCGACATAACCACAGTGACATTAATTCGTTCCCGCCAAGTGAACGATTTCAACACATTCACGCAGATATTGTTGGACCACTACCTACATCTTCGTGTGGACATCGGTACCTGCTCACCATCATTGACCGTTGCACACGTTGGCCAGAAGAAGTACCTCTGCAGGAAATTACAGCGGACGTCGTCGCACGAAAGCTATACGAATCATGGATCGCACGTTTTGGTTGTCCAATCAGAATAACAACCGATCAAGGGCGACAATTTGAAAGCAGACTATTTCAAGAGCTCGCACTATTGCTAGGAGTGGAAAAAACCCGTACTACTGCCTACCACCCGCAGAGTAACGGCATAGTGGAACGCTGGCATCGAACATTGAAAGCCGCGCTCATGTCGCGACTAGTGAACAGTAATAAATGGCTCACCGAACTACCTACTGTATTGATGGGACTACGAGCCGCGACGCGTACTGACACCAACACTAGCGCTGCGCAGCTCACCTACGGACAAGCGTTGCGATTACCAGGCGATTTTATATCACCATCGCCAACTGCAACGAAGATGGATCATACCTACGTCGATAATCTGCAACACACCATCACGAAACTCACGCCGACATACCAGCCGCATTCAAATAAGCAATGTATGTTCGTGCACAAGGATTTGCACACATGCACACACGTGTTCGTGCGTGATGACACTGTCCGCAAGCCGCTTCAACGTCCATACAAAGGTCCTTACCAGATAATTGCACGGAACGAGAAGTACTTCGCGATACAGTTGCCTAGTCGAGTCGCAAATATATCGATCGATCGATTAAAACCGGCGTACACGATAAACACTGAAGATCACGAACACAGCAAGGAGACAATACCATCACCACCAGCTACTACAGAACTACACTCCAGCCAACTTCCGACGAGCAAAAGCGACGCTGCACACCGCACCAGATCAGGCAGGATCGTCAAAATGCCAGTACGCTTCGCTTGAGGGGGGAGTACTGTAGCTGCAAGTCATCAACACATCCGTCCGCCGCCACAGCCAAAGGTTCACTGAGAATTCCGCATGGCGCTGCGGGATATTTATACAAATGCCACATTGCGTGACCGCTGAGTCCAAGCGACACCATACAGATTGAATAGGAACTAATTTTATTAAACTATAATATTTCATACTGATCTCCTATTGGTTCGTTTATAAAAGTAATATGCGCAACGTACACTAACAGTTAAGAATTTTAGCTTTAAGTCTGCACACAATAATTATGACAATACATACAATTTACTACCATCTGGAGTTTTACTTATAATACCTACCAAGCGCTACAACATAATAAATTATGAAGTAATTTGATAACATATAATAATAAATAAAAGAAATTTTGTCACGGAAATTCGTCAACACCGTCGCGGCAACGTCAAACTTGTATTTCTCGAATGTTCTAACTACCCACATCAATTGCGAACCCATCCCGCCTTTCATCAGTCTCTCTTACGAAGCGGAGTGGAGTGCACGTCAATTTTATCCACGTAGGTGTCGCAAATTTATCGACTTACGTTAGCTTGTGAACAGTTTGTCAAATATTTACATCATCCCCATTAACAGACAAAATCAGGTAAGCACCAATACTAGATCTTTTTAAACTATCCACGCATCTGTGTTTTATCTACAATACCATAAAAATGGCTGCTTAGTGCTCTTTTCAGCGTGGTATTTAATTTAAAAATTCATAAGAAGTCGTTATGTCATAACCATCATCATCATTACCATTTGTTCTGTGTTTATGGTAATGATAATATGTGAATGGTAATGACAAATTGTGTTTTTATCTCATATAAATTCCGATTCTATTGTGATGTTTGCTTTTGAAAAATTTTAAATTTTTTATTTATTACATAAGTATTTGACGGCGATACAACCGTAATAAAAAATGAGCACTAAGTATCAATCTTAATGTTATTATGAGTATGTGATTCTGTTTTGATAAAGTAATTTAGAACTACCTTTAAATTTTTACTAAAGTTTATTCAATAATCAACTTAACAAAATATCTTATTCTCGATATCACTTTTTGAGATCCATAATTATAGGTTGTCTCTAAACTTACTTTTCTAATTTTTGTGTAGTCGGTCTCATCTGTCCCATTCGCCCACATCGTCAATCAAATACCCCATTCTTCTCCAAATTATCAATAATATTTTAAACTTCAGTTGTTATCTAAGTAAAAAAATGTTGATTATTACGATTCTTGAAGTTTTATTAATTACTTCTTCACATTTACTTTTTATTCAATTTTCGATATATCAATTAATCCTTTATGAACCATTTCTCCCAGTTATCAACGATTATTACTCCTCCACTATTTTTCACAATGTGGTATAATTGTCTACATGTTCTTTGTCACTTATTTGCTAAAACTCCAAAGTATATTTATTTCTAGTTAATATTAATGTAAATTATGTTTATTTTTTAGATAAATCATGGACAAAAAAAAGAAATCCAAGGAAAATAAGCATCTAGAAAAACAAAAGATTGCTAGAAGAAAGAAATACGCTGAAATCAAAGAAGATCCAGTTCTCTACGAGTTGGAAAAAGAAAAAGAAAGAGAAGATATCGGAAAAGAAAGGATGAAAAGAAAATTAAAAGTGTGAATGAAGAATCTCCTCGCGATCAACGGGAAAGACGGAAGAAATGGCGCGAAGCTTTCAGGAAATACAGACAAATTAGAAAGAAGAGTCTAAAATAAAGTCTGAGGTTCCTGAGGCAGTGCTTATTGATGCAACTATTAATGACAGTAATGAAATAGAGGCAAAGTTTGAAGATCCATTATAATTAAATGAATCGCCTCAAGCTGAGGTAAAACTCCGAAGAATTAGATATATAGAACAGAAGAAAAGAAAGTGTCTATTGAAAATGATTAAGAAGCTTAAAGAGCAGAACAATCAGTTAAAAGTAAAGCTTAATATGTATGGTACAGAAAACAAGAATAAAGAAAGGTCAGCTGAAAAAGTTACAAGAGTGATAAATAAAGAAAAGAGCAAAGAAGATACTCGAATTCGACAATTGGTAAAAAAAGTGCGCAAATTTTATCTTGATGACTTAAACAGCACGGTAGGAACAAGAAAAAAAGAGTGTATAACACGATTGAAAGTACAAAAGCAAAAACGCTACATGACAAGCACACGAAAAGTATTGCATCAGAAGTTCATGACTAAATATCAAGTAAAATGTAGTTACAGCTTTTTTTGTAAGCATAGACCGTTTTGGGTGTTGCCTCCTAAAAGTGCCCAAAGAGAAACATGTAAGTGCATTGTTCACGAAAACATTGATCTCATGACCAAAGCACTGAAGACATCGTCTATAATAGACGAGTCAAACAGCGATGCATTAATCAAGAGTATGTGTTGTTCTACATACGAAGAGAAATGTCTCAGACGAGAGTATCAATCTTATAAAGACAAAGAAAGAAAGAAAAATGCGTTTATTGGCATTACAGCAGAGAAAATACACCTTATAACTATAAAAAACAACAAGACAAGACAAGTTAGTACAGGTCAAGAAATTTTCTGATGATCAAGATATTTAGTAATGACGTCATTAGTAATGACGACTGCACCACATACTCGCCCACTGATTATTTACTGCAGTTAGATAACCATCATCCCCCGTTTTGTGTGTTGATATCTGTTTCGTTACCCAATAATTCAATGGTTCGTAAGGCAATAAAAAAATACAATTATTTTAAAGCAAATTACGACAACATTAATCAAGATTTTAAAAAAATAAACTGGGAAGATACGTTTTATATGATCAAACATCTGACGAGTATTTAAGCACGTTTTATAACATTATTTTTGGCATAATAAGAAAACATGTACCTTTGGTTATTAGCAGGTCTTTAAAGTTTCCTGTGTGGTTCTCAAAATATCTTATAACCGTATATAAAAACAAAGACAAAGCGTGGGTCAGATGGAAAATGTACGGGAATTTATCTGACTACGAGCAGTTTTCACTGTTCCGCACGAGATTTCAGTCTGAGTGCAAAGAATCATATAGAAAATACATTAGTTCTGTAGAGGATGGCATTCGAGACAACATTAAGCATTTCTGGACGTTCATTTCTAAGCAAAAAACAACTACTGGAGTTCCTTCCACTATGAAATATAAAGATCAGCCGTCTAATGACCCGGAAGACATTTGCAATATTTTTTCTGAATTCTTTAATTCTGTTTATGAACCATCCACCTTAAAAAGTGTACCGTCCTCGCATACCGATTACTCTCCTAACTGCTCGCTGATAAGTGACATTCAATTTTCGGTAGCTGATGTACTGAGTGGGCTTAAGTCATTAGACCCTTCTAAAGGACCTGGACCAGACGGTTTGCCAGCAATATTTATTAAAAAGACAGCCACTAATTTATGTGTGCCATTGCATACCATATTTAATTTATCTATTTCACAGGGGATATTTCCGCAAGCTTGGAAACTTGCAAATATAACCCCTGTCTACAAGTCTGGGCATAGGCATGACGTCGAGAACTACCGGCCAATATCAATATTGTCAGCTTTGTCAAAGGTTTTCGAGAGATTAGTGCACGATAAAGTGTACCCTCTACTTCACAACGTTTTATTACCACAGCAACATGGTTTTGTCAAAAGGAGATCAACCGCGACAAACCTGGTGACTTTTGCAGATTATTTATTTAACAACTTGGATGCCCGTATTCAAGTTGATATGATTTATACTGATTACAAGAAAGCCTTTGACAAGGTTGACCATGAACTGCTTTTGCAGAAAATTGCGTTTAATGGGATACGTGGGGACCTTTTAAGATGGTTCTATTCATATGTTTGCAATAGAACACAGAGAGTTGTAATGAATGGTTTTTGTTCTGCCACCGTGGATGTTACTTCCGGAGTTCTGCAAGGTTCCATTTTGGGACCTCTTCTATTCATTTTATTCATCAATGACGTGGAGAAATGTTTTAAAAATTCAAAATTATTATTGTACGCTGACGACATTAAAATATTTAGGTCTATTAAAAGTCTCCGTGATTGCTCTCTCTTACAGGAAGATTTAGATGCGTTCTCGGTATATTGTGCACGCAATAAACTTCAACTTAGTGTATCCAAGTGTTGTGTCATTAGTTTTACCAAAAATAAAAACATCATACTACATCCCTACACCTTAAACAAGGAAAATCTAAAAAGAGAAACCCAGGTCCGTGATCTTGGAATTCTGTTGGATGACAAACTCCATTTAGATTCTCATATTAGCAAAATTGTTAATACTGCCTTCCGGATGTTCGGCTTTATTATGAGAACGGCTACAGTATTTACCCGATCTTATACCTATTTGTATCTTTATAAATCGTTGGTTCGTTCTCAGCTGGAGTATGCTGTTTCGGTATGGAATCCCCACTATAGTAAATACTCCGATATGGTTGAAAAAGTACAAAGAAAGTTTTTAAAGGCCATGCATTTTCGTTGCTATCGTACTTATACATCCTACAACGACCTACTGAAGAAGTATCATCTGCAAAGTTTGAAGTCTAGACGAATTATATTGGAAACGATGTTCCTGTTTGATCTGTGCAATAATTATGATTGTATCGATATTCGCAACAAAATTTGTTATGTAGTACCCAGAACAACGATTTGCCGTGGGGTGCGCGCAAGACCTCTATTTGCAGTAAGTTCTTGTCGTACGAACGCAGGCTTGCGTGCACCCTTACGTCGCCTTGCCAATCAATACAATAAGATCTTTGTAGACATCGACTTTTTTTCTGTCTCTGCTCAAAAATTTAGAAGTACAATACACAAAACAATTTTGGATCATAATAGTTAGATTAATACGTATATTTACTCATTCTCTCTCCATCTCTCCTTCTCTGTTCTTTGCATGCCTGTCTTTGTTTAAGTTTACTACCAACTACTTTTTTGTTTTAGCAGCTTAGAATAGTGCACTTTTAGATATAGCTTTTAATATGTTGTGGAAAATGTCGTAGGTTAACTTTTGTATATTTATATAACTTAGTATAAGATTTTAATGTATAGCTGTTTATTTTCCCGAACAAATAAAAAAAAAAAAAAAAAAAATATAAAAAAAAAATATCATCTGTATGTAGATGATATTTTTTTTTTTTTTTTTAGTTGTGGTAAATACCCCACACACATTTGAATACCACTACCTGCTACCAGTGACAGAAACTTATCATATCATCTACATACTAAGTGGGAAAAAAAAACGTATTTTGTAGCTAACTCAAAAACTATCCAAGCAAAGTTAATAAAATTTATATGGGACCAATTCCAGAGCACACCCTTTCAAACAAAAAAAGAATTTTCAAAATCGGTCCACAATTGACGGAGAAATCGGTGGACATACATAAAAAAAAAAAACAAACACACGCGACGAACATATAACCTCCTCCTTTTTGGATGTCGGTTAAAAATATAGGATTAAGACTCCTATAAAAGCATGAAACAAGAGTAATTGCACTCAGGAGTAATTACTCCGGTAACTCAAGACTTATTATGCGCCTAAAAGATAACAACTGCGGACCATTTAAATCTTAATACTCCTCTAGAAGCATGTACCAGGAAGATATGCACTGAGGAGCAATTACTCTCGTTATTTTTACATAAAACCTCATATAACCTTTCAACTGTCATTAACGAGACACAATAGAATTTTAATTGTTATCCACCTCAATAAGGCGTCGTAACCGATGATGAGATAAGCTAATATTTTATGACTAATTTGAGCAAATTAAAGTTAAATTACTGTAAATCATTTATGTATCTGGTTTGGTTTTACATAAACTTAAAAGTAAGTGTTAAGTGAATTTCATATCAACGTTTAAAAAATAATAAATCACCAAGATTATAACAGCACTCGGTAGGATAAAATGTTCTCTATATCGATTTATCGTATGCCGTTTTAAACCTAGACATATTTATATAGGCATTCCACAGTAGTGTTATTGTCTAAGTAATCTCAAACAATCCTGGTGAAAACTCTTAAGTAGCCACTTTTGCTTGTAACGACGTACAGGTGAAAACACGCTTTATATAGTTTTGCAAATTCTATTGTAGTATTTGACATCAGCCATTTTGATTACAACTGTTTTTGTCTACAAATATTGAAAATGGATTTAAATAAATGGCAGCGGTTTAAAAAAGGGGATCTTATAAAAGAAAAGTTAAAAAAAACATATAAAGAAATGTTAACCGCAGTGAGCAACGTTTTTTAAGTTTAACTGGTGAAGACCTTATCGCGAATTCTAGTGAGGGTTCCGGACAAGATAATTGTAGTACTACTTTAGATGGAAGAGGTTCGGACTATGAAAGTACCAAATCTTTGAGCAATATTGAAAGTGATAATCAGGAAGAACTTTCGGATTATAACAAAAATTTTGTACTGCGTTATTCTATTAAAAACTGGGCTTTAGACTTCAATATTTCTCATGCTGCATTAAACTCTTTACTTGAAATTTAAATTTTGCCTAAACGCACGAAAATTACTAGATACCAATAGAGAAAACCTACACATACTACATATTTCAACCCCAGAACACTATTGGCACAACGGTTTGATGAAATGTTTGAAAAAAAAATTATAACAATGTTTCTTGTTTACCAAATGAGATTTCTATAAACATAAATGTCCAGCAACATGGATTACCAGTTTTCAACGGCTTCTTTTTAAATTCAATTTGAATTTTTCGTAGTTGCTATACGTCTATGGTAGCAACTACCACAAATTAAAAGAAACCGTTTACTAGGAGTTCATCGTACTTTTTGGATCATCTCAAATCGACAACATAATACTCGCAGGCTTGCCCGATCGGTTCACTGACGACGTTGCCAGATTTAACAGCATGGCTTGTAAGAAAATAGAGAAGGCTGTGCCCGTACCTACTGTGTCATTGTAGGAGATCCATAAACATTTGTGTAATATTGCCCAGACATCAGATACTTAAATCTTTTCAACTGATATCTATGTAAGTTAATTTAAATATGGGTTAGTATAGGGATTTTCACTTTTACTCACATAGAAGTAGGTAATAATAAATATTGTGTTACGTAGTTACGTAAATATACAGTTAGGTACTAGTTACAAATTTCACATTCGTTTCTTGGGAAGTGGTCATAAATTGCGTAAGTAGAACAATTCTCACACCAAAACTAATCTTGGTATACTGCCCCCGATAGAAAAAAGACGCATCTAACATGTTTTCCAGATTTGAATTATACTATATCAGGCAGATGCACCTTTTTTCTGATTCCAGCAATGTATGTAACTCAAATCTGGAAAAAAAGATTTGATGCGTCTTTTTTTCTATCGGGGGCAGTATAGCAAGGATCTGGTGTGTTGAATCTTGATTCTTAGTAAAATGTAAATCTCTGGTGTTAATTAGAAACCACGCTGTGACAACCGGGACATATCTCAGACAACAAGAAATGTGTAACACTCCAATGCTATTTTAAGTTTTTAAAGATCGGAAATCTTTTCTGGTTAAAAATCGAGCGATATCCAGGAACATCGGCATGGTCTTATTTAAATCATCGACAACCTGTTATATAATTAAGTCAAATAAAAACAATGTTTAAACTGATGTTTAACCTAGCACGTAGAAAGAAGAAAGAAAGAAAAATTGTTTATTCTGCACAAAATAAACGCACATTACACAAAAAAAAAAATTACATAAAATACACATTCACCAAAAGCCAAAAGCCTCGTATCCAAATTCGAAAACTAATAAAAAGTTCGACAAATTTTGTCTATTGCTTATGTCAAGGCCAGATACCAAAGACAATTTACAGTTTTGTTTGCAGTATTAGCAAATGAAAACAACAAACAATCAAAATATAAACAAAATGCCGATAGCTGAGTGAAATAATAAAAAAAAAATTGTAACAAGCAAACAACATTAACAAGAACAATTAATCTGTGCGTCGCATCTGTGCAAGAATAGGTCATTGCTCAGCGAAATGCCACGACTTCGGACGAACCTACGGTTATGGCGCTGATTGACGTAGAACAAACCCTTAAAATATTCCTTTAACTTACTTATCTATATGTCGGAGACGGGTATGTGAATCTCGTTATTATCAGCGATATTTTAACTACTGTGGGCGTAGTATGGGTAGTGTTGGTTAATGCGCAATAGAAAAACAGTTTGCAGTTCAGATCACATTTAATTTACTATCAAATTAATCACACTGGCTAAATTATACACACACTGGGTGCGACGGCGTTTATTAAAAACTTTTACAAAAAAAAAACAACCGACCTCCAAAAAAAAACACTACAAAGTGAAAAATAACTTTAATTTCGGAAGTCGGTGGCAAAAAACGAAAATACAAAACCCAAGACACCGACTTCCGAAATTAAAGTAATTTTTCACTTTGTAGTGTTTTTTTCTGAAGGTAAAAAGTTTTTATTTTTCAATTTTTAGTTGTGGTAAATACCCCACACACATTTGAATACCACTACCTGCTACCAGTGACAGAAACTTATCATATCATCTACATACTAAGTGGGAAAAAAATTCGTATTTTGTAGCTAACTCAAAAACTATCCAAGCAAAGTTAATAAAATTTATATGGGACCAATTCGAGAGCACACCCTTTCAAACAAAAAAAGAATTTTCAAAATCGGTCCACAATTGACGGAGAAATCGGTGGACATAAATAATAAAAAAAAACAAACATACGCGACGAACATATAACCTCCTCCTTTTTGGAAGTCGGTTAAAAATCATCAATTAACACAATGACCACAAATTACAACTAACACAATAACTGAGCACCACGAATCGAGAACAGTTCCGCGACGTCTTGACTCCAATGCGACCAAAGGCATAATGCCCTCCTCGCCTTGGCCATCAAACATCGCGACTCTGTAGAAGCGCGCCTTTTTCGGTAAATCACTCTTGATGTCGCCAGTGGCGCGCTTGCGATTCGTTTTGTGTCCGTACTAATGACCGGATCCGACATATAAATATCAATCGATTTTCATCTGGGCATTGCGGAACCCTAATCGGTAACAATGGCGAATCTTTTTGATTTTGAAATAACTCAATATAGAACCAATATACTTATATTGGTACTATGTCACACTTTTTTTTTTTTGGGTGGGAAATTATCAAATAACTTCTCCCGCTCAGGGCAGAGCGGGAGGGCGTGTCAGACTCTTACTAACTAAAACCCACCCGTGTTCCTTCAGTTGCCGTGTTGCCAGGGGGCCACTATTTCCCTATCGGTTTTCTTCGAACCCCCGGCAGGCATTGGCCCTAGCGGACCCCGTCAATTCTGCTGACATCTCTTTGAGGCGCGCGTGGAACACAACGCGCCGTCACACTTGGAATTGCTAAAAATACTTATTTTAGCACTATGTCATACTTGGAAATGCTCACCAAGAAAATGGCAGCTGCCTTCATAATATTTATTTAGTATTAATTAATACTAAAATGTAAATAAGCAAATTTCAAGAGGCGCTTTAAAATTTTAATCAAAACCATGATAGATTTCACAGAAATTTCACATTCCCTTACGAATAAGCTGTAAGACTAACAATTTGACAACAATAAGATTTTGTTTTTCAATTAAGGTTGACATTATTAAATTCTGATTCATATAAATACTCAAGATATTAAAAATATTTTTTACAGAGCACAACAGCTACACTTCGACAATTCATAATATATTATAGAAGCATTTCTAGGCGCGTATTAATCATTTTTGACTATAACTTACTTATACTCGTATTGAGATTAACAGGAGTAATTGCATTGACGTAACTCAATTACAGGAGCAATGTAGGCGTAAATGGCATTTCAGCGGTCTAATATAAATACGTTATAAGTAAAAGTAAACTTATAAAGTGGGCCCTTTTCGAGGTTTATATGCGGATATAAGTCTCATATAGTCCTCGATAAATGATGGTTTTAGGATAGTTTAAATACCACTTTTTGCTAGTTGGGAAACCTATTAGATTTCCAACCTCTGAACTGTACTCACTTTGGGAGGTCCTCACAGTGAGACAGTTGTTCGTCCTACAAACTGTTTTTAAGAAACACCTGCTTCTCCCTTACGACCCTCAACCCCTAACAAAGAAGCGACGTGCCGACAGAGTCTGTAAGACTGAGCGCTACAGGTTAGCGTTGGTTGGTCGCCACTTCAACCATAGCAGCTGTAAACTTTACAATGACATAAATATAAAATGTAATATTTACCTTATGACTAAAAGTCTATTGAAGAGAAAAGTGACTGGCTTAAATCCTTGTCTTATGAAGAAACTGAGCAACTTGTGGCATCATAATCACGGTAAACACACACACACATACACACCCCACCCCACCTCCACTCTACACACTTATGCTATTTACATATTAACCTCCACATAGAGTAGGTACCTATATTCTCTTTTTATTCCATTCTTTTTTTTTGTTATTATTTAATTAACTTTCTTTGGGAAGTCTGGAACAATGTCTTTGTGTATATAATTTTAAGAGTTGGGCGTTGATGGCTGCGCCACAGTATTTTACTTTTGTGGCTATCTTCGTTTTCCTATGTAAATTGTAAACTTAAGTTGTTCCAAATGAAACTTTTATTCGTTATTCTTATTCATTTTAAACAGTACCCCATGAAAGATGAGTCTACTTTAGCCAGTCTGAAACCTGGTTGCATTAATAGGTCCCTATTTCTTGTACCTACTAGAATTATTATGTCTATCACCTATTTTACTAAATGAATAACAGTTAAAAAAAAATACAAAAAACTCGCTTTTTATAGAAAACCGAACTAAAAAATAGAAAATAAATTTTAACGAATTTAAATTAAGAATAGTGTTAAAAATTTTGATGAATATAAATTAATGATAGTGAAAATAAGAAAAAAAATTTTTTTTATAAAAAGCATGGTGTCAATAGTTATAAATATTTTATTGACAGATATGAGTAGATGGATTATCATTTTAAAAAGCACCCCACGCTTTTTTTAAAAATTTTTTTTTTTTTCATATTTTCACTATCATTAATTTATATTTATCAAAATTTTTAACACTATTCATAATTTAAATTCATTCTATTCTATTATTTCTTATTCTATTTTTTTCTATTTTTAGTTCGGTTTTCTATAAAAAGAGTGCTTTTTGTTTTTTTAAAATATTATTTATTTTCTACTTTTTAGTTTGGTTTATTTATAATAGCTTGTTTTTAAATTTGAAACTATTATTTGTTCTAATCTACTATTAATTCCGTGATAACTATAAGTAACTGTAATTATTTTTCAAATTATTCATGTGTACAGCTGTATTTATAGTAAAATCTCGATTTTAGAAGTCATTCAAAGATTTGAACGTTGTCAATATATACAGTGAGACTTAATCGTATATAAGGTTATTGCCGAACAAGTGATATCGACAAGTCTTACTACGAGTTACTTCGTAATCGAATCATTTCATCTAATGCTTCTCTGTTACATGGGGTTAGCTTTGAGCAATCAAGTTCTTCAATTCGAATTCTGTCCAAAGATCTTCCACGACTAAGTGCTACATTGTTCGGTCCCAAGCCGGAATTCCATACCAAACGCACCTTGCTCATTCACTACTCCAGCCAGACTGCCTCTCACAGTACCTACCCCACTAAATTCATGCTACATGCGCTTATCTGACTTTTACGCCACTCCGAGACATGCATACTCCCAGATTCATTCCCCCTTTCACACAGCTAGTACCCGAGACCTAACAGCAATTTTGCTTCCCTGGGAGCTTGGAAAGCGCTCGCGACTACCCTCGATGACTTTCTCATACTTTCCGCTACACATTTATCGCTGCCTAGCAGCCACGGTACGGCTTTTCTCTACGAGGATCTCAACACGACCGCCACTTTGTCCGGTCCCAAGCCGGAAATCCACACCAAACGCACCTTACTCATTCACTACTCCAGCCAGACTGCCTTTCACAGTACCCCCACTACATTCATGCTACATGCGCTTGAATGACTTTTACGCTACTCCCAGACACGCATACTTCCAGATTCATTCCCCCTTTCACACAGTTAGTGCCCGAGACCTACCAGTAATTTTGTTCCCCTGGGAGCTTGGACGGCGCTTGTGACTACCCTCAAGCATTCCGTTATCGAGGCCTGTCATCCGCAAGCCATCGCATGAGTCTGACCTAAACTCCCGTACTTTAGGGCAACGAAATTTTGGGCGCTTCTCCGCGGTAATCACCACGCTCCAAGAGGCTAAACCTTAGTTTACGCGTCGGTAACTGACACACTACATCAGCCACTTTTCCGCAGTGCAGCTCGACATCCTCGAGGCAACTAACTTACCAGCATACACTTACGATGTTCCTTACTACTTCTACATTACCGTGCTCACGCAACCTAATCTCGCATTCTTACACAAATACACCACTGCTGAATCACACTACATGAAATCTAATTTCCTACTTTTTAGTTTGGTTTATTTATAAAAGCGTGTTTTTTTTAGTTTTTTTAAACTATTACTTGCTTTGTTGAATTAAAAATTCTCTTTGGCATTCGAAAATTTCCTAATCCTTACTTACAATCCTTATTATAAAACAAAGTCCCCCGCCGCGTCTGTCTGTCTGTTTGTCTGTCTGAACGCGATAAACTCAAAAACTACCGAACGGATTTTCAAACGGTTTTAACCAATAGACGGAATGATTTATGCGAAAGGTTTTAGTGTATAATTCATTAAGATTTTGTGTAAATTGGCAGAAATTTGACGAGTATTGTTGAAGAAGTCGGAAAAAATCATGCCGACTGGGAGCTTTACTGGCGTGCGCTGCGTTAACCGAAAAAGATACATAAAATTTATGTTCTACAATATTGTTTATCTTAAAAAGTTCAACGAAAAAGTCTGGGATGGCATATGTCTATTTTCTAAGGATAACCCACAATAACCAATTATATTTTTCAGAATTTGATAAAAATTTAATTGTTATTTCCGAAGCTTTTTTGACTGGTATAGTATTAATCCTTATCCAAAAAAATATGTTATTTAAATTATGCATTTAATTTAGATTAAAATATGCCTGTATATCATATCATTTAAATGAATAGTTTAAAAGATATCACAGTTTCAAAATAACGCGTAGCAACGCGGGCGCAGCGGTAGGAGTCAATGTCTTTTCCTCTGTTATTATTAGGTATAAAATCTCGGTGGTACGTTCTCGTGGGATATTTTCCGACATCCACGCGGGCGAAACCTCGGGCAAAAGCTAGTATTAGATAAATGGTTGAAATTTAAAATTAACATTAATTCCTGCCTTATCGACTATAGATGAAAATTATATAAATTAACAAAAATCTTATTTTACAAATTGAAAAATGGAATAATTTTAATCAAATTAATGTATTGTCATCGGTCCTCGATAAATCTACAAAGTTTGAACGAAATCTGGCCGTTTAAAGTGGGTCAAAATCACGCCCAAAGGAGTCGGTTACAAACAAACAAACATACAAACCTAACATACTAACAAACATACAAACAAACATACAAACAAACATACAAACAAATATACAAACAAACAAACATACATACAGGTGAAGCTAATAAAAAGCGTGTAAAATATGTAAATTCTTTCTTACGTACATTATGTTTTCATAGATATATTGACAAGGTACCGTCACGATGTTAATATCCAATACAGTTCCCTTAGAGAATCACGCCTGCGGACATAATATATGGCTCTGATAGCTCTTTTCTGCAGAATAAAAATAGAGCGATGTCTGTAGCCCCGTCCCCACAGTAAAATACCGTAAGACAACATGATACTATGAAAGTAACTAAAATAGATTAGCCTCGCGGTGTCTACATCAGTAAATTGACGGATTTTTCTCACAGCATATGCTGCTGATCATAGTCGTCCTGCAAGAGATGAGGACCCCAGTGTAGCCTTGAGTCGAGCGTGATCCACAGGAAAACAGTTTTATCGACGAATTCTAGTTTCTCTTGATTCAATACTATCTCACAATCACTACTTTTGACATTTGGTAAAGAAAATTTTATGCACTTAGTTTTTTTTTTTCCATTTAATACTAAATTATTGCAGCAGCAGTGGTGGCCCAGTAGTAACGGCCGCGACTTACGAGTTGTAGGTCGTAGGTTCGAACCCAGACAGGCGCTTTACTTTGTGTAAATTGTTTCATCACCACTGTTCTCAAAAATGGTGAAGGAAAACATCGTGAGGAAACCGGCATGTCCTAGAACCGAAAATTCGAAGACATGTGACATCTACCAACCCGCACTGGGCCCGCGTGGTGGATTACGGGCTACGGCCCACTCCCTCTCACAGAGAGGAGGCCTGTGTCCGAGCAGTGGGAACATTTATAGGCTGATGATGATGATGACTAAATTATTAGCAGTGAACCAATTTTGGACCTGCAGTAGAGCGTTATTTACGTCGTCAAAATTTGTAGCGCGTCTATCTACCTTAAAAATTAAGGAAGTATCGTCAGCAAAATTAAAATTGATATTAAACTTAAAAATTAAAATTGAAATAAAAGAATAATTTAAAGAAAAGTCTAATATCACGTATTACGAATTATTTTTCAGGTGTCCTTCAAGTGAATTAACAGCCTACAACTTTTTACTCACAATTTCTTCGAAATAGAGTTACTCTTAAAGCCTCTTGTATCATTTATCGAAAACGTAAGCTCTGAGTCTGAATAAATCTATGTAATATATACGAATAAAATGTAAAATAAATATCAAACTTTGTATCACTATGATCATTACTAAAACCTACAATTATCCTGTTCCCGAAATTTTCATTATCTCAAAGCCAAAATTTTTGAAGGTTTCACTTCTACCACGTGTGAATTGTTTCGTTGAGGACCTCTCCTGGTACTTCACCATCAACTCCACTTTTCCATATGCATTGTGACGGGCATAAATTGCATTGCAACCATATTAAATTAATCGAATCTCAACCCGTGAAATACTTATTATTGAGTAGGTTGAGTAGTTCCGGTGGCTATTTATCTCATCATCTGTCACGATGCCTCATTGAGGTGGATAACAATTAAAATTCTATTGTGTCTCGTTAAAGACAGTTGAAAGGAGGCCTTCATAACCAAATGGTGCTTTCCAAGAGCAACTGCATGAGTTACTATAAAAAATACCCAAATTGTTATAGGTTTGCCTATAATATTTGAAGAGTTCCCTCGATTTATCTGGGATGCCATCATCAGATCCTGGTTCCCTTATCATGGTACTACCCTTGAGATATCTCCTTTCCAACAAAAAGAATAATCAAAATCTGTTCATAAACGACGAAGTTTTTCGCAAACACACATAAGAAAATATATATATACGGTCGAATTGAGAAACCTCCTTTTTTGAAGTCGGTTTAAAATCACATGAAAAAGGACGTTAGGTTTTTCCTGAATTATCCAGAAAGCCGCTAATGTTAAGTGGGACTGGGCCGACGTGACTGCAGCATTTCAGATGAAAAATGGGCTAAAAGAACCATCGAAAGGGTTCCATTAAAGGCACGATGACATTGCGGCAGGCCAAGGCGAAGATGGCAGGACGAGCTTGACTCGTACCGAAAGGACTGGCCGGCACTAGCAAAAGGAGGTCCCAGGCCCAGCAGTGCCAGCAGTTGCCCTGCAGTGGGACCAGGGCAACACAGGCTAGTTAGCTAAGATTAAATGAATTATGATGTACAAACGCAACATAATAAAGCTCGTAGTGTCGACCAAATTGAGATGCGGGGACAAAGAAAGATTTTGCTGTTGCACGGTGTTGATGAGGAGCAGAAGGAGGACACTGCCAAGGTGATCACTGAGGTCATTTGTAACAAATTACAGCTGAGTGACTTCACTGTTGCGGACATCAGCCGATGTCACAGGATGTGACGAGCTGTGGCTAGTAAAACCAGGCCTATCCTGTTCAAAGTAGGCAGTCTTGCAGTTCGGGATAAGATTTGGTTTTCCAAAGCCAAATTAAAGGCTACAGGCGTCACCATGTCCGAGTTCCTAACAAAGGGGAGGCATGATGTCTTCTTGGCTGCAAGGGAAAGATGCGGTGTCTCCAAGAGCTGGACTAAGGCAGGCTGCGTGTATGTCCTTGGTCCCAATGATGCATGGCATCGGGTTGAGTCCCTCGCTGAATTGGACAAGATTGCGCCGAATCCCAGTGAGCCCGGACAGGGTGATCAAGTTTCAGCGGTGCCAGCCTCTTTACCGGTCGTTGCTGCTGCGAAGACCGCAAGGTTGAAGCGTGCTGTTGCTTTGAGGAAGTGATTTCTTTGTGATATTTTATTAGTTAGGTTTTTTATATATTTATCAATTATCTATTATATTTGTATTATTTTTATTATAATATGCCTAATGATCAAAGCAGTAATAATAGTAATTTTTTCTCATTACCAAGCAACGACGACAGTTTCGTTAGTATTCCTTCTCTTGCAGACAGTCTTGCAGCGCAGTTTTCTGATGTTCCTAAGAGTTTTAACGTTATTCATCATATTAACGCTCAGAGCATTCCGGCTCATTTCCACGATATGCTGGCAAGCTTTGACTGTAAGAACGTACATGCTATTCTTATTTCCGAGTCATGGCTTAAACCCTGTCTCCCTTCAACTAGTTATTCTCTTCCTGGCTTCCAGCTTATAAGAAATGACCGGTCGGTTGGTGGTGGTGGTGGTGTTGCCATATATCTCCGAGCGCATATTCCATACTCTGTAGTCAATGTATCAGCGCAGCCACCGCCATCTAATGCTGGTGAACAACTACACCATTCAAAATTACTTCTGAGCGTCTATTATTGTCCCTCTTTACGCGTTAATTTCTTTTCATCTTTTGAAAATCTCCTAACAATGCTGATTCCTTCTTAGTCATAGTATAATCATGGGTGACTTTAATACTTGACTTCTGAAAAAAGACTATCGCTCTTCTTCCCTGACTAATATTTTGACTTCTAGTAATCTTTCCATTCTTCCGCTGAGTGCCACTCACCATTTTCCTAACTCTACAGCTTCACTTCTTGACTGTCTCTTCTCTCGATCACGTCGCTAAGCATGGTCAATGTTCAGCCGATACCTTTTCCTATCATGACCTGATTTTTCTGTCAATTCAAAATTCGCCCACCTAAGGCTAAAGCTAAGATTCTTATGCAACGCAATTTTGGTGGAATGAACGTTGACGATCTTTGCAAGGATGCTAACAATATAGATTGGTCTGCTCTGTTTGCCTCTGCATCAGTCGATGAGCAAGTTGATATTTTTGCGGCTAAGCTTATCGAGCTTTACGATCATCACGCACCTGTTCGAGCTGTTAAAGTTAGACATTTGCCAGCGCCGTGGCTCACAAATGAGATTAAAACGCTTATGCAGAAAAAAGTTACGGCAAAGTCTATATTTAAGCGTAGGGCTAATGACGCTAACAGGGAAAGATACTTCTCCATACGTAATCACTGTAATAAGGTGTGTAGGAATGCTAATCGTCACCACATACTTCTGTCCAAAATGGGGACGCATCCAAAGTTTGGAAATTTCTTAGATCATTGGGGGTCGGTGAAACACGACAAGACACAATTCCAAAAGACATAGACATTGATGCAATGAATACTCATTTTACTGCCTCATCCAATTTTAATAGGACAATAAAATTAAATACACTGAATCATCTTTCTTCACTTCCGACTCCCAGTTATTCTCCATTTGTTTTTAGTCAGTTCTCCGCATGTGACGTTAAGAAGAGCATACTATCGATTACTTCCAATGCAGTAGGAAGTGACTGTATCAGCCATAATATGTTAGTACCTGTGCTGGATTTTATCCTTCCCGTCATTTGTCACATCCTCAATTTTTCTGCATCTAGTGGTGTCTTTTCATGCTCATGGAAAGATGCTCAAATAATTCCTTTACCTAAAAAGTCTAATCCCTCATCCTTTTCTGAACACCGTCCAATATCCGTCCTACCATTCCTATCCAAAGTCCTTGAACGGTTAATTCACAATCAAATAAGCACTTTCCTCTCTAAAAATAATCTCCTCAACCCCTTCCAGTCTGGCTTCCGTCCTGGTTATAGCACCACCACAGTGCTTCTGAACGTTACGGATGATATAAGGTCAGCCATGGAAAACGGTAATCTAACGGTCTTAGCTTTGCTAGATTTCAGTAATGCTTTCAATACCGTTGATTTTGATATTTTGCTTGGCATTTTATGCTCTCTTAACATATCTTCATCGGTAATTGACTGGTTTCGTACTTACCTGTTCGGCCGCCGGCAACGTATTTGCATTGGAGAGACCTTGTCTTCCTGGAGTAATACTTCTGCCGGTGTACCTCAGGGTGGCGTTCTATCTCCTTTACTTTTCGCAGTTTTTATTAATTCAATCTCCGACGAACTAATTTCTTTCTACCATCTTTATGCAGATGATTTACAAATTTACTCGCGAGCTCCTCTTGGAAGTCTATCCGAGGCTATCTCAACGATTAAACGTGATCTGGCTCGTATATGCGACTGGAGCAAGAGATATGGACTTATGGTCAACTCCATAAAGACGCTGGTTGTGGTGGTGGGCAGTTCTAGGACGGTCTCAAGGATCGACTGGATGACTCTTCCCCAAGTTTCTTTTGATAATTCAGTTGTTCCCTTCAGTGAGAAAGTTAAAAACTTGGGGATCTTCATTGATAAGAACTTTTCTTGGACTACCCAGCTACAGGAAGTCAGCCGCAAACTATTTGCATCCGCTGCATCTTTGAGGAGATTACGTAATTTTCTACCGACTGCCACCAAGATTGCGCTTGCGCAATCGCTACTTCTTCCCATCCTTGACTATGCTGATGCCAGCTATCTTGACCTTACCCAAGACCAACTCGATAAACTTGAGCGGCTTCAAAATGTTTGTATAAGGTTCATATTCGGTTTGCGCAAATATGACCATGTTTCCGAATTTCGTGTGAAGCTCAAGTGGTTACCAATTCGCCTTCGCCGGAATGTTCATATTCTTTCCTTTTTGTATAATGTGCTTTTTTCCCCTTCCACCCCTCTCTATCTCAAGAAACGTTTCCAGTTTCTTTGCGACTCCCACACGAAACGGTCAAGGTTTAAGGTCATCAGATAACTTGAAGCTTAAAATGCCTATGCATTCCACAACTTTCCTCGACAAGTCCTTTACTGTCCAGGCCACTCGTTTGTGGAATGCATTGCCAGTTAAAATAAAACGCGCGCAATCGTTACTTGTATTTAAGAGACTCGTAAAGGAACATTACTTGTCGTTGTAATCTTGTTCTCGTAACTGTAATTATCTATAGTCTTCATTTATTTTTGTTGCTTATTATATTTAGTAAGTATGTATGTATTTATGTATATATTATTTAGGATATGTATATATGTGTGTGTCTATTCCAGTATATTATATACTTATTATTGCACCAACGACATCCCCATTTTATGTCCAGGCAAATCACTGTCCACTCCAAGGTTGCCTGGAAGAGATCGCGGAAAGCGATAAGGCCGCCCATTGTATATTTTGTAGTTTGTTTTTTTTTTTTTTGTTATGTATTTTTGTGGTGTACAATAAAGTATATATAAATAAATAAATAAAATCGCGCGAGTACATACTATTCATGTTATAAAAGGGTGCGACGATCGCGTACTCGCGCAATGATCGCTTTTGGTTAGAACGCGGCCTAACTCACCAAGTACGGTATATTTTCTTTCCCCATGTTCACAGTCGAGTGGCGTCATCTATGCTTCATACTTTTACCTGTAAAGAAAATGCCTTTCTTGGCTGATAATATTCTTCTTCGTATTAGTTGATGTAACTTTTACTAGATGTCGCTTTACTCAGGAAACAAATGAATTGTTACGAAGCCTGCGCGAAACCAATTCGTTGCTGCGTAGCGCGTAGCAGACAATCTCGTAGAAGCGTTCGAAACTACATAGATGGAGCTACGATAACCTGAAGATACAAGCGTCTACGTTCAACAGAATCTTAATATCACGCCTGTACCAACCAGGGGTCAGGCAGTGATGTATGGTATACTCGGTAATGCAGGTACAACAGTAGATAAAATGACAAATCGAGAGTTAGAAAGAGATAGTCACAGATATATGAATGACAGAGGCGATGCTCTACAAAATTGAACTAAAACTATGTGATCGTTGTAACGAATAACTATATATTAACAAAAACTGTATAATGAATAGGGTAGTAATAAACATCTCCAAAAAAAATATATGTGCATATTCAAAATATGAAATTTACTGCCATAAATACTAATTTTCCGACAGCTTATATGCGAATACAAATAAAGAAACGACCGAATAAAATACTGAAAATTACGAAAAATCAATACAGAATTTGCTGACGTAATATTTTTCAAACATGCAAACAAGCATACACCATGCATGCAAGCGAGCATGCAATATGCAGCAGGCATAGTTTCTGTCACGGCTCCGGCGCTGCGAGGCTCCGGCGGTCCCACGCGAGCTTAAATTACACTCTAGGGCTAGGGCAGACAAGACTACGTGGAGTCGGTTTTGCAGCGATCATCTACCGCTTAAATTATTAATCATTTTATCTTCACACACAAGTTACACTGCTCGCTGGCAGATAGCGTACCAGTGCGATAAAACTGTACCACAAAGTATGGTTGTATTGATCACTATCACTACTCGCCACTGGAAATGCGCTAAGGTAGCACCTGGATATGCGCTAAGGTAGCACGTGAAATTCGATATTATCTTAAGATTTCTTTTGCAATTTGCAGGTATGTGTCAGGTTTTATGTTAATCAAAATATGATTCGCACCCGTAACAAATATTTACTTACCCATTTACAGAATTATAATCATCAATACATTAGATAAATAGAACACGTTTTGTCAGGAATAAGTAGGTCAGCTTTCCGAGGAATCAAGTCAGTAAGTAATTTATTTGATGATTTTGGTAGATTATAGTAGATTAAATTTTGACCGTAGCAGTTAATATTGTCGGATTTTCATTTTTGCGATTTTTATTTTATCGCATTATGAACGCGTTTGCAAAATTGATAGGTATAGAATCAAGGTACCACCACATATTACCAGATTTTGTTAAAGAAGTCCGGATTGATATTCTGGATAATATCCTTATACTGCTTTTTATGAGTCGATTAGCGCCTACAAAGTTTGTACCGTTGTGGCCTGGTGATCTACGTCGGGAGAAGAATCGACGAAACGCTGCTAGAAAGGCGGCCGTACTCAGGTCAGGGCGGCAGCGGCGCAAGGAGCGCAGTGCCGCGGCTAGGCTCCGCGCCCCGAAGTCCGCAGCTGTAGTGGTCACACTGCAGCCGGAAGCGGAGAAAAGGGGCGTGTCCTACCAGCAGGTGTTCGCGACGGTGGACCGGGTGATGAACCTGGAGGAGATCGGCGCCGCCAAGGGCATAAAGATCAAAATCGCGGCAACCGGGGCCCGGATGCTGGAGATCCCTGGTGCGGCCAGTGGCCCAGCCGCTGACGCTCTGGCTGAAAAGCTCAGGGCGGCCCTAAATGCGGACGAGGCCCGAGTCTCCAGGCCCACCAAGTGCGCTGACTTGCGCATCCAGGGCCTGGACGACTCCGTGACGGAGGCAAAGGTGGTGGCCGCCGTCGCTAAGGCTGGAGGGTGCTCTGTCGAGCAGGTCAAGGCAGGCACCATCCATCCTGACCACACGGGGATGCAAGCCGTCAGGGTGAGCTGCCCCGTGACGGCGGCCAAAAAGATAGCCGGGGAGGGCCAAAGGCTTTTGGTGGGCTGGGTTTCGGCGCAGGTCAAACTGCTGGAGCCCAGACCTCTGAGGTGCTTCCGGTGCCAGGTGGGCCACCACGTGGGGGCCAAGTGCACCTCGGAGATAGACCGCAGCAACCTTTGCTTCCGCTGTGGTCAGCCCGGTCACAAGGCCGGCTCGTGCAACGCCACGCCGCACTGTGTCGTATGTGCGGCGGCTGGCAAGCCGGCCGATCACCGGGCTGGGAGCAGGGCCTGCGCTCCACCCGCCGAGGCCAGAGGCAGGGGCAAGCGCTCCGCCACCACCGCCGTCACCGCCGCAGCCGCCGCCACTTCCACCGTGGCCACCGCCGCGTCCACCGTCGCTGTCGCCGCTGCCGTTTCCGCCGCGGCAGGGCCCTCGCAGGGGGCTCGGGGGGAGGTAGAGATGGAATGCCAATAACGGCCCCATTTCGCCTCCTCCAGGCGAACATCAACCACTGCGCCGCCGCTCAGGATCTGTTGCTCCAGAGCATGGCGCAGTGGTCGATCAACATCGCCGTGGTCGCTGAGCCGTACTTTGTCCCGCCCAGGGATGACTGGGTGGAGGACCTGAGCGGCTCAGTGACCCTCATTTCATCGGCCGCCGCCGGTACTCCGTCCCTCGAGTCGGTCAAGAGAGGACGGGGTTGCGTTGCAGCACGGTTCGGGGAGATTGTCGTGGTGGGTGTTTACTTTTCCCCGAACCGAACTCTTGCCGAGTTCCACAACTCCCTTGCGGAGTTAAGAGTCGTCGTCGTCGGGTTTGGTTCCCTCCCCGTGCTCGTACTCGGGGACTTCAATGCCAAGAATCTGGCTTGGGGTTCCCGGTATACGGACACACGGGGCAGGATGGTGGAGGACTGGGCTCTGGAGACAGGCCTGGTCGTCCTAAACCGGGGTTCTGTCCCCACGTGTGTGCGGATGCGGGGCGAATCGGTGGTGGACATTTCGTTCGCCAGCCCCGCTCTGTCGCCGCGTGTCATTGACTGGCGCGTCATGGAGGGGGTGGAGACCTACTCCGATCACCGGTACATCCGGTTTGACGTCTCCACCCAGACCTCGAGTGCGCCAGTCCGACAGGCCCCGAGTGGTCCGCGGTGGGCGCTGAAGCGGCTGGACCGGGAGCTTCTCCTGGAAGCCTCGATCGTGCAGGCCTGGGTGTCATCACCGGACAGGCCTGCCGACATCAACGACGAGGCGGAGTGGTTCCGGGAGGCCATGTCCAATGTGTGTGACATGGCAATGCCCCGGGTCCATCCTAGGCATGCTTCGCGCCGGCTGTACTGGTGGTCGCAAGAGCTGGAGGCTCTGCGCAAGGCGTGTGTTGCTGCGCGACGCCGGTACGCCAGGCATCGCAGGCTCCGTATCCGCCCTCCGGATACGGAAGCCATTGAGGCGGAGCTGTACGATGGGTACAGAGCGGCGAAGGCCGCCCTCCAAGCGGAGATCCTGCGGGCCAGGGCGCTGGCCCGCGAGGAGATGCTGGAGACTCTCAACAGGGACCCGTGGGGGCGCCCATACAAGATGGTGCGGGAGAAACTCCGCCCATGGGCTCCCCCGCTGACGCAGAGTCTCCGGCCCCAGCTTGTGGGGGACGTGGTGAGCGCTCTGTTCCCCTCTAGAGGGGATCATACTGCTCCGCCCATGGCTCCGCCTACTGCGATGCCCGATGCGGACCACACCGACGACGACGATTCTCCTGAGGTGACTGAGGTAGAAATGAGAGTGGCAGTACGCAAGATGAGTGCGAAGAATACCGCCCCAGGACCCGACGGCATACCCGGAAAAGCCTGGGTCCTGGCCATGGGGGCTCTCGGGCCTCGACTGAGGGGGCTCCTAAGCGCATGCATGGAGAGGGGCCAGTTCCCACTTCGTTGGAAGACGGGGAAACTGGTCCTCATCAAGAAGCCGGGGCGCCCAGCGGACTCTCCGTCCGCTTATCGGCCCATGGTGCTGCTCGACGAGGTGGGCATTGCAGACCGACTCATCGGGCAGCTGGTGCGAGTGGGGTCGGATCTGGCGTAGAGCCAGTTCGGTTTCCGCAGGGGGCGCTCTACGGTGGACGCCATCATGCGCGTGCAGGCCCTCACGACGGGAGATGCTGTAGCCCAGGGTGGGGTCGTTTTGGTGGTGTCTCTAGACATCGCCAATGCCTTTAACACCCTGCCCTGGAGTTGCATCAGGGAGGCACTCCGGTATCACTGGATGCCGACCTACCTCTGTCGTGTGGTCGAGGCCTATCTGACGGACAGGGCCGTCATCTACCCCGGTCACCAAGGAGAGTGGAACTGACAAGAGATGTCGTGCGGTGTCCCACAGGGTTCGATCCTGGGGCCGCATCTGTGGGACATCGGATACGACTGTGTGCTGTGCGCCGACCTCCCTAGCGGCGTCAGCGTCGTTTGTTACGCTGACGACACGCTTGTCCTGGCGCAAGGGGGGTCGTACCAGGCGGCAGCCGATTTAGCGACACGCGGGGTTGCGACAATCGTTGACAGGATCCGGCAGCTGGGACTCGATCTGAGGCCATGGGTTTTCATGGTCCTCGGAATGCGCCACCGTCGAGTTCCCAGGTAATGGCGGGAGGGGTTCACATCGGTGTCGAGTCGACGATGAAGTATCTGGGACTCGTCCTCGACAGCCGGTGGAATTTCGTGGAACACTTCCGACGTTTGGCTCCCAGACTGGAGCGGGCCGGGGCTGCATTGAAGCGGCTCCTGCCCAATCAAGGGGATCCAAACGCCTCCTGCCGGAGGCTCTATGCGGGGATCGTGCGGTCCATGGCCCTTTACGGGGCACCGGTGTGGGCGCGTTCATTGAGGCTGCGGCCAGCCCGCCGGTTGAACGCGTCCCAGAGGGTCATGGCCATCCGGCTGGCCCGAGGATACCGCACGGTCTCCTGCGAGGCGGCGAGCCTCCTTGCCGGGTTACCGCCATGGGATCTGGAGGCAAAGGTCCTCGCGCACGTCTGGGAGTGGCGCGAGGAGGCGAAACGCCGGGGCTTAACCCCGATGCCGCAAGAAATTGCGGCACAGCGGACAGAGCTCCGGCGGGATCTCATGGCGTCATGGAGGGTGCGATTGTCGCAACCCCGCGCTGGGCACGCCACAATCGCGGCGATAAGACCCGTCTTTGAGGAGTGGCTGGAGAGACGCCACGGCGTTCTCACCTTCCGCCTGACGCAGGTCCTCACCGGACACGGCTGCTTCGGGAGGTTCCTGCACAGGATAAGGCGGGAGGAAACACCCGGGTGTCACCATTGTGTGGATCGGCCTGAGGACACGGTGGAGCATACGGTGGAGGTCTGCCCGGCTTGGGCGGAGCAACGCCGTGTTCTCGTAGAGGCGATCGGCGGCGGTGATCTCTCGCGTCCGGCCCTGGTTCAGGCCATGGTACGGAGCGAGAGGAAATGGCAGGCCGTCACCTCCTTCTGCGAAGCGGTAATGCTTGCGAAGGAGGAGGCGTAACGCGTGAGGGAGAGGCAAATTTCGCGCCCTCACGCCCCTAACCGCCGCAGGAGGAGACGCCCGGGGCGGGAATCGCGAGCCGATTTCCGGCCACCGTAGGCGCGGGCTTGCGGACGGTGAGCAATGGGTAGCTCGCTGTCCGATAAGGACCAAGCCCGGGTCGACGGCGCGTTGTGTTCCACGCGCGCCTCAAAGAGATGTCAGCAGAATTGACGGGGTCCACTAGGGCCAATGCCTGCCGGGGGTTCGAAGAAAACCGATAGGGAAATCGTGGCCCCCGGCAACAGGGCAACCGAAGGAACACGGGTGGGTTTTAGTCAGTAAGAGTCTGACACGCCCTCCGCTCCGCCCAGAGCGGGAGAAGTTATTTGATAATTTCCCACCAAAAAAAAAAAAAAAAAAAAAAAAAAAAAAAAAAAAAAAAAAAAAAAAAAAAAAAAAAAAAAAAAAAAAAAATTTTGTTAAAGAAGTCCGGATTGATATTCTGGATAATATCCTTATACTGCTTTTTATGAGTCGATTAGCGCCTACAAAGTTTGTACCGTTGTGGCCTGGTGATCTACGTCGGGAGAAGAATCGACGAAACGCTGCTAGAAAGGCGGCCGTACTCAGGTCTGAAACCAGATCCAGTTGGACCGCTTTCGTTGACAGGCAGACAAAGACTGCTACGTATCCTTTCGTTGTTTTGATCCCGCGGCCTTTATTGACTTTCAGCTCTACGTGGCCTGTAAAATCGACACCAGCATGCGTGAATGGCCTTGACGGAGTGACTCTGGCTCGTGGTAAGTCTGCTATAATTTACTGTTGAACTTCGTTGTTAAATCGGCGACACTTAACGCACCGACTTAACTGCCGTTTTACCGTCCTGATTCCGTTAATGATCCAGTATCTATCCCTTATGTAGGAAAGTGTTAGTCGGGGACCACCGGCCAAAGTTGTCGTGTGTGCCTGGCTAATGACAAGATCAGTAAGTCGACTGGTAGGATGATGGGATGTTTCGCCGATTTGCTTATACTGGCGTGTTTTAAACGTCCATCAACTCTTAATAAGCCATTTTCATCTAGCCTTTTAGGGTTTAAATTACAAATCTTGCTTTTCAAACTCACGTGTTGTTTACACTTAATTTGTTGCAATTCTTGCTGAAATTCCTGTAATTGCACTTCTTTAATAATTAATTGGTAAGCGTTGTTTATTTCTGATAATTCTAGAAAACCATATGTTGCAATATATTTGTCGCGAATTCGCTTGATAAAACGTGACACCCAGCCAGTAATCAGCACAATTCGTGTCAACGAACTGTAATTTTGCAGTAAGTCAGTAATAAATGTTACATTATTTTCACAAACCGCGTTTGTTTCCATTGTTGAGGACTGGTATATGATCTTAATTGCATTTTTACTCTCGCAACCTTTTAGCCATTGGAGCCCTTCCCACCACAAAGATTGGTTTAACAATTATTGATGAGACGTTATGCCTCATGTAGCACAATAAGCTGCGTTTTCTTCTGAGCTGACATGACTCCAGAATTTTGCCGGGACTATGTTGGTTATCTGCTTAACTCTGTTAGCTACAAATGGCTTCCATCTGGATATATCTCCGTGTAGCCAGCCCAAAACTATCATGTAATCTGTCCATGCATGAAACGTCATTCCTGTATTTGGTAAGGACTCAATGACCTTCTTTACAAGTTGGGATAGAAGTAGCTCGCCGTACAGTTCCAATCTAGGGAGCGTTGTTTTTTTTTTCCAACGCTACGTCTTCCGGTATGTGGTCGCCACTCCAGAACCTTTCGACCCCATCGGCCATCCGTTCTGCGAGCAATGTGCCCTGCCCATTGCCACTTAAGTTTGGCAATTCTTCGGGCTATGTCGGTTACCTTGGTTCTCCTGCGGATCTCTTCATTTCTGATTCGATCACGTAGGGAAACTCCAAGCATAGCCCTCTCCATTGCCCTTTGAGTGACTTTTAGCCTTCTGATAAGGCCCATTGTGAGCGACCACGTTTCAGTACCATGGGTCATCACTGGCAACACGCACTGCTCAAAGACTTTCGTCTTAAAACACTGTGGTATGTGGGACGAAAAGATATTGCGTAGCTTCCCGAACGCTGCCCAGCCGAGTCGGATTCGACGATTGACCTCTTTCTCGAAGTTGGACCTACTTAGCTGGACAGTTTGTCCTAGGTAAACATACTCGTCCACAACTTCGAGCGTAGCGTCTCCGATCTTCATGAGAGTGGGTGTCACATGGGCATTTGACATGACCTTTGTCTTATCCATGTTCATTTTAAGATTTTAAGACCCACTCTTTCGGAGGCTCTACTGAGGTCATCGAGCATTGTACTGAGGTACTCCATGGTCTCAGCCATGATGACTATGTCGTCGGCAATCCGAAGGTTAGTGATATACTCGCCATTGATGTTGATGCCTAGCCCTTTCCAATCCAGAACCTTGAAAACATCCTCCAGTGCAGCGGTGAACAGTTTCGGAGAGATAACGTCTCCCTGTCTCACACCTCGCTGCAGAATGATAGGTTTCGAGGTCTGGTCCTGAAGTCGAACTGACATAGTGGCGTTTTTGTACAGACACTTAAGCACCTCGATGTACAGTACCGACCAAAAGTCCATAGGTAATCTCACAAAGCAATAGCTTGATGTTTAGTTTTACTTACGACCTTTTATTTTCAAGAGACACATGCAACATTGTCGTCAACAAGTGATTGTAGTTCATAATTTCAACGTTAAAATATGAGTCAAGATGACCTAGCGGTTAAGCGCGTTCAGATAGATGTGTGAATCGGTGAGCCATGAGTTCAAATCTCATGCAGTACTATTATAGGTTTTTTGTAAGTTTTTACTCAATTGGAAGTAATGGGACAGAAATATAATATTCTTTATGTTCGCTTTTTTCACACATTTCGTAAAGTTAGAAAGGTAGATCATAAAAAAAAAACGAAATAAGTTTAGACTTGTGAGGTAGAATATGAGTTTAATGAATATTTGACTTGATCGGAATGAACGTTGTCGATTTGTGGAAGTTGGTTAGTAACGTGTGATCTCAAAATGCAGGCAAATATTAATATTGAGGCGAGGGCGACTATTATTGCGCTGCATAAAAGTGGTCTTAATAGAACACAAATATCTGATGAAACCGGACTGAATGTGAGTATTATATTTACGAATTGTAACTTATTTACCTAGACTACTTGGTGACATATGGATTAGTTCTTTTTATTGTAATTTTTTTAATCCATCATGAGGTCTAAAAGATAAATAATTAGTGTTTATTATTGCATTTATAAATGCAGAGTTTTAATATTACTTATATTGTTATTTTAAATAAATATTATTTTATGTTATTATAAAATTATAAAATGACGTCACTTTAGTATTTTGTTATAACTGCTTAATATCACTTTTTTTTTGTTTTAGAGGAATACTGTAAGTATAGGGTATTCAGGTGCAGGGTGGATATTGATGGCCATAGAATAAAATTAATACACTTTCTCTGAGTACACACAATATATTCACAACACAGAAACACTAATTACAACACACAAAAATAGCTTACGCACTAAACAGAGACTAATCGAGGCGAAACAGATTAATAACTACCGAAACACAAAACTTATCCTCTGTTCCCAAATCTAGAATCTATCTAGGTCCCGTAAGGCGGAACTTCGCTAAGGGTAGTCGACTTTATTAGGCATATAGCTCTACACTTATTCGACACTACCCAATAGGAGACTGAACATTGACTGAAAACTTATACTGAATTACTGACTACTAAAACACTAAGTTATAACAAGTTAAAATGATTAGAACACTAATTTACTATTGAGAACGCCATGTTACTATTTAGATCGAAACGCAATGACTGAACAATATGTGACACCTTAAGTAGTTTTCTACCCTAGCGCGCCCGCCCTGTGGCTAGCATACGCAGTTTATTCGAAAATCCTATCGAAGTCTAGTTCTTCAAGGTGAGGGGGTCGGTATGCGATCGGGGATTGCGGGGTACGCCAATTTTCGGGTGCGCCAGGGGAGGTGAGGGGAACGAAGGGAAAGAAATTGCGCAGTTGGTCTGCTTATGTATTACGTCCTATGTGACGCCTTTGTTCTTTCCTCAAATCGAACATCTCAACTACTTTTCTTTATGTAAAAGGTGTCTATTTATAGTAGATAGCCTAACTAAGACATTGTGTATGTCAGAACCCTTATTTATTGCCTAGATTGGCCTGTAAAACATCTTTTAGTTGGTAAATAAGGGAAATCTTTATGTCTTAGTTACTAATCGATTTACACTATTAAACTGAGGCTATCACTATACTTATTATCTATATATTTAGCTAGGTTACTTCACAATACGGGTAATAAAAGTGGTATTATTCAAAAGACTTTAATCAACTTAACCTAGGGTGGTGTGAAGTACCTAGCAACTGATTATAATTAATCAAAAGGAGATCGCTGTGCTTCTCAACAGTAAGTCTCTGGATTAAAAGATATGAGGAAGAGGGAAGCCTTGCTAGTCGACAGCGAAGTGGAAGGCCGTCGCTTATTAGCGAGGCGCAGCGACGATATATGGTGGGCGAGTATGAAACAAATAGTTTTACACCAACAGGACACTTTGCGGAATTATTCGACACCTCATTGCAAACTGTTCGCCGTGCCCTCCACACTGAAGGATTGCATTACAGAAGACCAGCTAAAAAGCCTTTCTTGACAGAAAGACATAAACAAGAACGATTACGTTTCGCACGAGATTATTTAGATTTTGACTGGAATACTACCATATTTTCAGACGAAAAAACATTTAAGTCTAGTCAAAAGGGTAGGCTTCATTTATGGCGCAAGGATAACACTCGATGGTGTGATAAAAACGTAATCCCCAACACAGAGTCAGGTCGAACTACGATGAATATGTGGGGATGGATGAGTGCAGCAGGGCCAGGAGAACTGGCTTTTATTCCTCCACGTGCCAACAGTTCTACTTATGTAGAAGTATTAGACGATGTCATGCTACCTACTGTCCGCAATATTTACCCAGCTGATGAGTTGACACAATTGACATTTGTCCAGGACAATTGTCCTATTCACCGGGCGAGCACTGTGCGTGAGTGGTTTCAGAATCACCCGGAGATAATTGTTGTTCCATGGCCAGCGCGATCACCCGACCTCAACCGCATAGAAAATCTATGGGGTTTGATGGTGCAAAGGTGGGAGTCACGGGATGAGAGGTGTATACAACAATTAAAAACCCATTGCATGGAGGTGTGGGAAAATTTAAGAGGAACCGAAATATGTGGTAATATTGTAGGGTCCATGCGCAAACGTCTACTTGACTGCATTGAAAATAATGGGGGTAATATAAAATATTAATACCTAGATGTTTTGGTTTTAATAATTAGACGGTGTAACTAAATATTTAGTAGTATTAACATATCTGTAATTATTTAATGATCTTAAATTGAGGTTTAGTTTCAATCTTCTTTTCGTCAAGAAAATGAACACTTAAGCTATTTCCTCAATTTTACATTAATTGTGACGTTACATAAAACATCGAAACAGATTGTGATTGTGTTGTATTATGCAATTAGGTTACTGGTTATGTTATTACGAATTGACTAGGTAAGTGGGTACCCACATAGTAAATTAAAAAAAAAAAAAACTTGTGAATGGTAGGTAACAAGAGAACTTCTTTTGTCTAGGTAGGAATGTGACATCACAATTCTCATAAAAGTTTGTTAATTTTATAAATAAATAAAACGAATAAACATTTTTGTTATCATTCAACACGACTTTTTATTTCCACCTTCTAACACCAAAAAGGTAAATGAAAAATCACATAAATAGTTAACTTCTTATAAAAAAAACAAATAATAAGAAAAAAAACAAATATAAATATAATTTTTCTATGAAACTAGTAAAAACCAGCCACACGTTGTAATTACTTAGGTTCGAACTCAGACCTCATTGATTGTGAATCCATTGCTTAGCCCAAACAGCTACCAGCACACGATATTTTTATGCGAATTTTAGCATCAGGTCGCCACTATGACACATATTCTAAATGCAACAGAAATATAATATTATTTCACGTTGTGTGACGACAATTCATTAGTGTGTGTTATCTGTGGAATGTTGAGACATCACTCATACACGCACATGCACACGCACTGACTGTATCGTGCTCGAGCTCATAGCAATGTAAGCCTTAGCAGGCTTGAGAAGTTTTGAGGTGTACTGTACCGATAGTCGATCTAGCACCGTTGAACAGACTGCAGCACAGCCCATGTCTCGATCGAATCGAAGGTTTTCTCGTAGTCCACAAACGCTAAGCAGAGAGGCAGGTTATACTCTTCGGTCTTCTGTATGACCTGCCGCAGCGTATTTATGTGGTCTACGGTGCTAAAGCCTTTACGGATTCCGGCTTGTTCGGGAGGCTGCAAGTCGTCAAACCTGCGCGCAAGACGGTTCGTGATAACTCTTGAAAACAGCTTTTAGACATGGCTCAGAAGTGTGATGGGCCTATAATTCTTAAGCAGGGCATTGTCACCCTTTTTAAAGAAGAATACCACCACAACTCTGTTCCATGTCTGTGGCGTTTGACCCTCGAGTATGACGGAATCGAAAAGCTTCTGGAGGGCCTTAAGAACGGGTTTTCCACCGGGCGGCCTTCAGGAGTTCGGCCGTAATTCCGTCATCACCCGGGTCTTGTTGTTTTTAAGCTGCTTCAGAGCCATTATAATCTCGTACAAGCTGACGTCCGGGATGTCTTCGGTATAGTGTCGGGTCAATCTAGCTCTTGGGTCGTTTGCTAGATTCGTAACGGGGTTACTGGTTGACGTGTATAACTGTCCATAGAAACTCTCGATCTCTCTCAACAGCTCAGGTTTGGCGGATACGATTCTGCCATTATTGGTCTTCAGTTTCGCAAGCTGGCTCTGTCCAATAGACAGATCTCTTGCAAAAACCTTGGAGCCCTTGTTCCGCTCTATCGCCTCCTTAATACGGTTGGTATTATAGAGGCGAAGGTCGCTTTTCAAGGACTTAGAGATCTGTCTATTGAGCCACCGGTATTTAAGCGCATCGTTTGAAGACTGCAGAATCATCTCGCGCCTCTCCTCCATGAGCTGTAAAGTAGCATCAGAGAGCCTCTTGTTTCGATTTATACGACGGGTCTTGAAAAACTTGGACCCGACCGTATGGACAGTTTCCACGAACCCATCGTTATAATCGTCCACGGAGCTCCCTAGGCACTCGAAACGATTCTGAAGTTCGAGCTGAAAGCTCTCGGGGTTTTGGACCTCGATCGGTGCTGGGTGGAGCGTAGACTTCATCAGTCGAGATCTTTCCAGCTTGATATTCAAGTTCAATGTGCCTCTTACCATACGGTGATCACTTCCAGTTTTCACCGCGTTGATCACAGAGACATCATTGAATACTTGCTTCTTCGTCGACATAATGAAGTCAATCTCATTTTTTGTTGCACCATCAGGGCTCTGCCAGGTCCACTTTCTGTGCTCACGTTTTCTGAAGAAGGAATTCATCATAAAGAGGCCTTCCTTCTCCATAAAACTGGCCAGTAGGTGACCCCTAGGGTTTCGACGTCCAACTCCAAATTGCCCCACTCGCAGCTCATCATCGTTTCGTTTGCCCAGTTCCGCGTTGAAGTCCCCCCTGACAATATTCTGGCATGTCCTTTGGTAATTCTTGATCTCAGTTGGTTTCAATGGACCATGTTTGTTGAAACAGTAGCTTCGCTCTGATTGTAAGCGGTGATAACCAACCAAGGGGCTTTGATACTTCTGACAATAATTGCCGCTTTGTAATTACTGCATTACTCTTAGGGATTACATGACATTGGAACATGAATGTATCAGATGATGTGTTCCATTTTAATCCAAGAGTCTTTCTGGATTCGAGACACTTAAATTCGTAGAGACTGTTCAATTGGTCGGTTGATAAATTCTGCATAACTTCTGGCTTATTACTTGACCATTTTAGCAGGTTCATACCAGCAGAGTTGTTTTAGAGTCCGCATAGCCAAAAATGGAGCTGCCTTGGTCCCGTACGTTACAGTGGTTAATTGATATTATTTATTTTGTTAAATAAGGAGTTCCTTTAATTATCTTAAAATCTATTGGACATCAATGATACTGAAGTTATGAATATTCAGATTTCCATAATATTGAATTTGATTCTTATATAATTTATTTATTTATTAAAACTTTATGAACAAGTAAAAAAAAATATTGTACAAAGGCGGACTTAATGCCTGAGGCATTTTCTACCAGTCAACCTTAGGGTGATGCAGAAACAAAACATAATTGAAAGACAACTCGAATAAGAATAAATACTAATACATATATACAAAATAAACTTAGTCAGGAGAAATAACGATAGGTAGAGGAGAAAACGAATCCAGCAAATCAGCGCTGGGACGATTCTACCAACTTCTTATGAATATATTCACGTGCCTTCACTTTAAAAGATAACCGACTGGTTGCCGTCCTGTAGTGCTATTCTGTAAAAATCTCACCGTGATAATTTAGGTGAAGTGAGCTGCCAATAGTGTCAATCTTTAGCAACTGACAGCTCACTCTCTCCACGCTCACTTCACCTAAGATAACACGGTGAGGTGGTTACAGAATAGCACTACTGATGTTCAGAGGGAGCGCATTCCAAAGAAAGACAGCCTGGACGAAGAAAGAACAGTGAATAAATATAATATAATCCACTCTAATGAAATATCCCCCAAATAGTTTTCTTATTAGATGTAGATAATCGAATTGAAATGAACCTTTTTGGCGCAGCCGTGAGACACACACTATTGTTTTTAAAAACATTATTTTTTTATTTTCACTGTGTTATTTTTGTGTTTTGTGTTTCACGAACTCGTGAATATCCTCCAACTCCTAAAACTTGGCTATTTCTTCAATGTTATTGATGGCGACATAACAGTTGAACCTTTTGACATTTCCTGATAAGATCCAATCCATTTTAGTTTGTTGAGCTATTGGGGCCTGCGCTGGGCCCTTGATAAGCCCACTTAATATAATATCCACACTGGCATCCAGAAGAAGATCGATAGCCCTTGATACGCTGTACTCCGGGTCTGCTAACTGAAGATGTTGCAAGTGAGACCAGGGCTGTTTGCGGAATGACGAGTTCGGTAGGCTGCTTATGACCTTTGATACAACCAACGCCTGAGTCTTCAGGGTGTAATGTCCGTAGATGGACTTGCAATCTAGTGTTACAATTCCTTTACTTTGTTTGGAGACTGGACCTACTCTTGAAATGGAGGCATGGTATGGTCGACGTTGCAGGCCTAGCATTTGCGTCGCATTTTCTGAAATTAATGAAATTTGGGACCTCTGATCTAGAAGCGCTCGTAATGTGACATATGTGCCATTTTTAGATAATACAATTAACGACAGCGTGGTGGACAATATTTCTTCATTATGAGCAGCGACGTGATTGACATTATGCTGCACCAGCGATGGCTGCACGGTAGCGATCGTCGTCACTGCGGTTTGTTGATGTGGTACACACGCATCATGCAGTAAAGTGTTATGTTCACTGTTACATCTTTTCCAACGTCTTGCGCTGTTGCACTCACTGTCAGGATGATAATAAAGGCAATTCTTGCAATATTGATTCTTTGTTACCAAGGTTAATTTATCACACGGGGTCATTTTCGTAAATTTCCTACAACGAAATATAAAGTGACGTTTATTGCAAATAGGACAGTCTAGCTCTTGAGTAACGACAACTTGATGCTGTTTCTTGTAGTGGTTCCCATGATTTGCAGGTTTGTCACGCGGTTGACCAGACTCCCGTTTAAAGGCAGGCTTCGTTGTTTCTCTCTCTTCGCTGTAAGGGTTCTAAGACTGTGAACTTGTTTTCGAGGAACGTCATAAATTCTTTTAAGGATGGGAGCTCCCTGGGTGATGTACGCGCCTCTTTGTAGTCATAGTAAGTCTCCTGGTCAAGTTTCTTACTGAGAAGATTTACTAACAACGGATCCCATGTATTTGTGTTCAAACCAAGGTTGTGTATCGCTTGGATGCACTCTGTGGTGGTATCATGTAACTGCTTTAACTCATAGGCTGTTTGTTTAGAGATAGAAGGCTGATTTAAAAATATCTCTATTTGATTTGTAAAGAGAACTTGGGCATTATAATATCGGTGATTTAGAATTTCCCAAGCTGTGTCGTAATTTTCAGATGAAATGTGAAGATAAGGCCCTTTCCTCATTGGTCGGTACGGTATCGTTTCGGTACCGATTCTGTACCGTTTCGGTACTGCTTATGTTTGGTCATTGGTCGGTAAGTACTCTGTATCGAAACGGTACCGCACGCGCGCATAGCTTTCATTTAGAATTCCAAATTCAAATTAATTCTATTGGTACAAGAGCCCATGACCAAAATTTTTGCCTTATCGTTTTACGAATAAAATCGTATATAATCGATACCTAGATATGGTTATTCTGTAATTAAAAATCCTAATTTTATAAATGCCGTCTGACCTGACTGCATTTAGTGCCTAACGAAAAAGAAACGAACGGACGAAAAATTTTTAGATACCGAAAACACAATTTTCAGAAACCAGTAGCGTCACACGTACCCAGGAGACCATAATTTGAGAAAATTAAAAATGAGGCAAAAATGAAACCTAGCATAGGAACATAACAACCCGTCTGAAAATCTTGTTTTCATGTGAACATGGGTCAGTTGATGCGAATAAATAATTTTTCAGAAGAAAATGTGAGCATCTTACGTATTGAAACTATTTTGAACTTGTTGAAAAATTTTAGCGATCGGTGATATATAGCATTCTGTCTGAAAACTGTTGGACATAATGAAAAAGGTTGTCCAGATGTAGACAAAAATTATATCGGATAAATTTAATGTCTCACGTTACTAATCAGACCACTATTTAATAATTAGAATTTATAAATAAATCATATCGCGGCGTTTTTACGTACGATTAATAAAGAGTTTACTCGGGTAAGCTACCATCGAACTAAAATTAAAATGGTTTTTTTTTATAAATTGGACAAAAGGAAACTGGAATAACGTTTGAAAAATACTGTTTATTGAAAAAAAATCATTGTTTTTAATTATTGTCGGACTTATCTTCGATGTCCTGAGACATAGGAGCGTAACAAGCACCGCGCGTTTGTCGGGTGGCTCCGAAACGTTGTTTTGGTTTTTGGAATTATAGGTGACATTAAAAAATTCTGAAAGCAGGTTTTAAGTAACCCCGGTAAATAAACAAGAGATTCAAAAAAAAAACAGGTTGCTATAAGACAGATCGGTTAAACTTTTTGTCATTTTTGAAAATACGCTCGAGCCATATATGACACTCGAGGTGTCTGAAAAAAAACTTTTTTGTAATAATTATGTACATTTTACTGTTTTCATGCATCCTATAAGTGTGACCCGCCCAGTCCCATTTCAGCCTCGCAGACTTATCGCCAACATCGGCGACACCTGTCTTGGAGCGTATTATGGTGTTGCGAATTTTGTCGGTGAGTTTGATTTTTAAAATGCTACGCTCCATTGCTCTTTGGAAAACCTTGAGTTTGGACTTCTGAGCCTCGGTCAAAGACCAAGTCTGAGCGCCATAGGTTAGAATAGGCAGGATACACATGTCAACGAGCTTGCGCTTTAAAGAGATTGGAAGGTCGCCCTTCATTAGCGCCTTCATGGACCAGTAAGTAGCTTTTCCAGGCATTATCGACGCGACGGTCGATCTCTTTGTCCTGTCTGTTGTGAAAGGAAACTAGCTGGCCCAGGTAAATATATTCGTCGACATAGTGTATTTCCTGCCCATCGACCTCTACCCTATATTTAGCGGCATTGGTCATGACTTTAGTCTTTGACCTATTCATGGTCAGTCCAACCTCAAGGCTTGCAGTGCTCAGTTCTTGCAGCATTAGTTGCAGTTGATCTGCCGTAGATGCAAAAAGAACGATATCGTCCGCAAAACGAAGGTTTGTTAGCATTTTATCGCCAATTGGAATGCCTTTCGTTGCCCATGTGTTTGCGAGTATTTAAATACTTCCTCGAGGGTGCTGGTAAATAGTTTGGGAGAGAGCGGATCGCCCTGTTTTACCCCTTTGTTGATTTTGAACGTTTTTCCTACAGAATCCAGTTTCACGTTAGCCGCACTATTGTCATAAATAATTTTCAACAATTCTGTGTAAGTTTCCTCTATATTTTGACTTTGTAAGGCTGAAAATATTGCGCTGTGTTGAATGCTGTCAAAAGCCTTAGTATATAGTCTACGAAAGCCAGATATAGAGGTTTATGAAATTCTGAGTGTTTTTCTACTAACTGATTTGTAGGCAACTCACTCGCCTCATGTAATATAAAAAATGTTAGTTTAAGTTTGAATTACGCGCGAAGCGAAATGGCAACCCCGCGCCACAGAAGCAATGTTGATCATGCTTGCCTTGTACGCATGCGCGGGGCCGCCTTTTATTCGCGCGCTCGCCTGCCGATGCGCGGAGACGCCGCGCCACACAGTATTGTTTTTGCCTCGAAAAGCGGACATTCCCTTTTTATTAACTTATCCGATAGAACAGGTTATTTTAAAAGTAAGAGTAAAATACCCGTGTGACAATTTTACACCAAACACGAGTAAAAAAAATATTTGTTTTTTTTTTAACTTTTCTAAATTAATTAATTACAAAAAAAGTGAGCATTATTTTACCCTTTTCTTTATTATGTGTCATAAAACTGTATTAACGGTATTTGAAAAAAAATACAAAAGAGTACTAACTAGTACAGATGTAAAGAAATATGGTTTTTTTGTGTTTTTAGATTTTGATTTTTCATGGTTGTATTTTTGCTTAGTTGGATTCAATATTTATTGTGAATCATATATAGACGCTAACCAATCACTAAAAAAAAAACCACATCCAAATCTCGTGGTATCTAGGAGTTATTCACTTCTAAAGTTTTTTCTGATAATTTTGATTTTAGGGTCATCACTTCACAAAAAATAATATTTTTTGTTTGTAGGTTTAAATTTTATGTTGGATTTTATTTTATTATAGAATAATACTTACTTTTTTATGTATACATATTTACACCTACTCTCATTTTTACAAATAATATTTTTCTTATTTTTACATCGAACTAAACATACAACTACATAAGGTTAATTATTTATACTTATATTTTTTCATGCTTTATTGCATGTCAAGTCATGTGCGGAGATGAACAGCACACCTTACACGAACCATTTCAAGCTACTTTCGACCACCTAAATCTATTAGACCTACGAAGTTCGTTAAAGCAAAACTCTTAGTTCAAAACAGTTGCAAAAACTTGCCAAGTTGCATAATCTAGAACTAGGTATCCATTTAGATCTCAATTTTTTTATTGTGTACTTTGTACCGAACTTGACCCCTATTTTACATTTATGTTTTTGGTGGGATTTACGAGGTCATTTTGCACTTATTATCGCACAGCCTGAATCACTTGGTCGATATAATTGTAATTTTTAAAATAAAATATTTACAGACTTCACTTCCTTTTAATTATCATTTTCCGTAGTTCAGTCCTATCGTCATTCCAGCCTTCTATAAGATTTTGCATGACGTCTTCTTCGTCACAAGCTATCGATATCGCTATCTTGGAAGGAAACATCTTCCCTTGGTATTTCGTACGGTTTTAACAATTGGAGAACGGCGGATGGTAATGGCATTCGTCTTAATTTTGCTTGCTTTTGCTTTAGTCTGACATTCGAAATAAATGGGTCTGATGTTAGTAGTGCCCAGTTAAACAAATCAGTCATGGTTGTAACTCTTATCAAACTTTCGAGTATGATGAGAGCAAGAAATAAGTTTTGGAGGACAGAGAGTTGTCAGACCTCCAAAACTTATTTCTTGCTTCTTCCGCTTGTTCTGAGAGTAAACCCACAGGCATTGCAGTTTCGCATGATGTAAAGACATCATGCGAAACCATGGATAAAAATTTTGTGCAAGGTAACCGTCATAGGATACCTTTCAAAATTTTGGACGTACTTAATAGCTAGTGACATACAAAAATCCCCAAATTTTTCGGTATCAACCGGTAGCCCACAAGATAAAACTACTAATATCACTACATAGTATAAAACAAAGTCGCTTTCTCTGTCCCTATATCCCTATGTATGCTTAAATCTTTAAAACTATGCAACGGATTTTGATGCGGTTTTTTTAAATAGATACGAGTGATTGAAGAGGAAGGTTTATATGTATAATAACCCGGTTTATACCCGTGCGAAGCCGGGGCGGGTCGCTAGTTGTAAATAAATGATGAAGTAGCCATTGAGGAATTAGAATTAGAATTTATTTGTAAGAATGTAGTTTTACATAGTATAGTGTTAGTATTTTTGTTAGTTCTATACATTCTACCACAAAGTATATGGTGTACAAATATTCAATTGTCAACTAAGTAGGTACAATATTAATTTTAAGATTTGTGATTTACAATAGGTCCATTAAGAATTTGTATTATTATAATTAGGTAATCATTACTTTAAAATGTCAAAATTAAGTACATGTCATCCTGGATTTTTACAATATTCCATATTTTCGCCAATGTCATAAAAGCAATTATCTAATAGCCAACTTGTCTGCTTTTTCTTGAACATGGGGATGGGAAGTTCCTTAAATGAATTAGAAAAAATAAATGTGTAGTTTTTTAAATAACGGTTAACAGCTATCAAAAACCAGACACCAGATATTGCTCTAACACACTTCTTTTGTACCCGAAATGCCATTAATACTTCAACGGAGTTGCCCCATAATATCAGACCATATGATAGCACAGACGATACGTATCCGTGATATTCAGTGACTGCTGCATCTACGGACACTGTTGATCGTACACGTTTTATTGCGTATACGAATTTGTATAGTTTATCGCATACGTAATTGATGTACGATTTCCAGTTACAGTTTTGGTCCATTATTATCCCCAAGAATGTTGTCTTTCCTACTTGTTCTAGGATAGTGTCTTCATATTTTATACTAAGAGTCTGCAAGTTTGATGATGTTCGGAATGTTTAATATGTCTGCAAAAGTTCCATGGTTTTTGTTAGATAATGTTATGCGAGCAGTATTACCATCGTTGATGGTGCTTGCATTGGGTCGCACCACATCAACCAGAAGCCCCATTTTTTCTCTTACTTCTTGTTGCATCTTTTTTTAGTTTACTTCCATAATTATATGCTCCGGAGAATTGTGAGATATCCTCAATCTTTTTACTTGCATCTTGTATCCTAGACATCGCGAGCCGGCGCGAGACAGCGCTGGACATTTTTCGGTGTAAAAGGGTAAGCGCGATTTCAATTCTCGCCCATCTCATCCACGCCTCGCCTCGCCGGTATAAAACCACCTTAAGACACGTATCTACGCGTGCAAAGGACTTATTCCGTACTTTATAAGCGATTCATCTGAGGCTTGAGAAAGCACAAAGTCTAACTTATTAAATTGAGAGGAAGTCGCCTTACAAAATGAGCATCTTAGTTGTGACGAAGTGTTAGTGATTATATTGAGCACTTCCCTACATATTATAAAAAAAAAAGTCCCCCGCCGCGTCTGTCTGTCTGAACGCGATAAACTCAAAAACTAGAAAACGGATTTTCAAACGGTTTTCACCAATGGACTGAGTGATTCTTGCAGAAAGTTTTTGGTGTATAATTTATTGAGGTTTTGTGTAAATTGGCTGAAATATGACGATTATTATCGAAGATGTCGGAAAAATCATGCCGACTGGGAGCTTTACTGGCGTGCGCTGCGTAAACCGTTAAAGGATACATCAAATTTATGTTCTACAGGATTGAAGATCTTAAAAAGTTCAACAAAAATCCGCGATAGCATATGTCTATCTTCTAAGGATGACCCACAGTAACCATTATTATTTTTCAGAAAAGAGAATGGTTTAAAAGATATCACAGATTCAAAATCACGCGTAAAAAAATAATTATGGTTGAAGCGCAGCGGTAGGAGTCGATAACTTTTTCCTGGACTATTATTTAGTAATGTAATCCCGGTACTGCCTGGTAGTACGTTCCCGTGGGACATTTTGCAAAATCCACGCGGACCAAGCCGCAGGCAAACGCTAGTTACCATCTATAAAGATCAAGTAAAGTTGAATTTTTGCCGTTAATGTTAGGTTTTTTGATGCTTTTACGCAAATGCTGTGCATTTCTTTTATTTGGTCTTCTACCCCATACCCTTCATTGGATAAACGAAATTTAATTAATTTATTATATGTATATCATACGTATTTAACGTCGTATGATATTAGTTAACTTACAAATATCCAAACGGCAAAAAAATGGTACATTTATAAAACTGGTAGGATTACTAGCATTATAATTCCGTTTATTCATTTTAGTTGAACTAACTTTTTAATTATTCATAAAATAATATGAAAATAGTTGGATTTATCATTAACAATGTAAAAATCAATGATATTGTAACTTCTTTCAGAAAACCATGTTATTATGTCCTTTATTTATTTTTACACATATTATTTAACATATTTAAATATTTCTTAAAAAATAAATATATAAAAACATTTAAAAATACAAAAATTTTAGCCCACCGGTATCGGGAACAAGGTCCTGTTACAATGTTATTATAAATTTTTCGATAAAAAATACATTTTAAAAAAATACGATTTGTGCCAACCCTAGCGCCTAAATTTCAGAATCCTGTAAGTTCTAGATACCATAAGATTTGGATGTGATATTTTAAAGCGGCACTTCTTAGTGCCAAAACAACAGCTTGTCTCAATATTGAATCCAACTGCCATGAAATAAGCCCGTAAAAAAATAAAATCGAAAATATGTAAAATTCGAAGTTACTCACTACCGGTTAACGATAAAAATTGAGCGTTTGCTTAATAATTTACTTATTATAAAGCATCAAGTAATTGCAATCAAAGATATAACAAAAACGGATTGGATCTAAAGTTATTGCGATTTCTATGGTCTTTATGGAAACCATAGAAAAAAATTGAAAAAATTTATATCTCCAGATTGGGACAAAATTGTCACACGGGTATTTTACTCTTACTTTTAAAATAACCTGTTCTATCGGATAAGTTAATAAAAAGGGAATGTCCGCTTTTCGAGGCAAAAACAATACTGTGCGCCAGTCGAATGAGTGCCCTCGAAACACCGGTGCGCGCGGATGTATGTTAAATCGCTCTGGCGTTCCCGCCAAATTCGGTGTAGTCCTATTTTAAAGTCTTCTGTTTACGCTAGTTTTCTATCGTGACGGTTTTGTGAACTGTTCTATGTGCGAGTTTATGTACAATAATTGTGAAAAGTAATACAAGTGCTCTGTTACCGGTTACTTTGTGTTTCTGTTTTGTGTTTTACCCGCCCTATACCGAACATTGGTCCTTCGCAAGCCGGATCAAAATGGATAGCAAAGTAACTGGCGTCGTCACACGGAGGAAAGCCCACGTTGGAGCTGAGCAACGACCTGAAGCGGATACGATGTGTGTCACTACGATCCCGCGTAGTGAAGTTGTTGCCACGTCGATCGGGTCGCGATCAAGCCGCGTGAGCCGTGAAGCGCTACGCCTCCGTGCTGAGTACAAGGCCGAAGAAGAACTCGCCAAGTTGAAAGAACAGCTTATAAAAAAGAAACTTGCGTTAGACATCGCGGAGATCGAGGACGAAGTATCAGAAAACCGCGCTCGCAGTGTTTGTTGTAGTGCTAACAACGTGGATGAGTGGCTAAGCTCAAGTCAAGCCCCATACGAGCACGCGGATATACCGCCAGCGCCCCGTGCGCTGGCCGGCGCGTGCCCGTCCGAAGGCCTACCCCGAGACCCCGCGCGCGGCACCGCGCATGCGCCGGACGCCAGCGGTCGCGCCGGCGGCGTTCGCGCTCTTTTCGAGCCCGCGGCGGCGTCCTCCCCGTCCAATCAGAAATATGCACCTGGGGCTCCGCCCGAAGTCACCAACACCGGCACCGTCGCAGCTTCCGACATCATGCACCTAGCCGACGTTATTATAACGAACATGAAACGGCCAAACCAAAATTATGATCTCCCCGTGTTTGATGGCAGCCCGGTAGATTGGTTGGCGTATCGACGTACCTACGAAGCTACTGCGTCCACGTATAGCTTGTACGAGAACACCGTACGACTACAAGCATCGCTCCGTGGCGCGGCAAGGTGTGCCGTTGAAGGTCTGCTTCGTACCGGGTCCGACCCAACAGACGTAATAAATGCCCTGGAAGAGGAGTTCGGACACCCTAATTTACTATTGGAAACTGCACTTCATAAAATTCGAAATCTACCCCACGTATCCGACAGTGGCGTCGAGTTGAGAAATATGACGTGTGTTGTACGAAATTGCGTTTACATTCTCAAAAACATATCTATGTTCTATGTTCTATGTTATGGGGTGCAGTGCGTGGGCCATGGCGGCCGTTTGGTGGTTATTCCAACCAGCCCACCTCCCTCCAGAAGTTAATTAAAACTCCTGGTCTGTTCAGAACGTCAGTGAAAGATCTGGGTGACCCGAGGGTTTCTGTTCTAATTTTAGTAACACCTGTGCATTCGAAGAGTACGTGCGCTACGGTTTCCTCAGCCTCCATGCACGCCCTGCACAGAGGACTGTCCGTTATGCCTATTGTGTGGAAGTGTTTGTTTAGCGAGCAGTGACCCGTGATGGTCCCCGTCATCAGGCGCAGGCCATTCCTGTCAAGGCTTAATAAACGCCTCGTTAGCCTGCTATCCAAGGATGGCATTGCTTCCTTGGACTGCCTGCAGCCCGGTGTCGAGGTCCACCAATTCTCCGCTTGGGTTTGGGTGAACTCCTGTAGCCACCTGCGTATCTGGTTGAATGGAATTGGCACGATCGGCTCGGGTCCACAGACTGCTGTGCTAGATCCTCTCCTCGCAAGTTCGTCAGCAGCGTCGTTACCCAGCGATCCGCTGTGTCCTTTTATCCATTGCAGTGTCACCGTATTGCAGCTAGATACCGTTACTTGTTCTAGTGCTTTGTGACATTCTAGTGTTAACTTTGAAGTAATATATTTTTTCTGTAAGGATTGGAGAACTGAGGCGCTATCGGAGAGTATACGTATGTGAGTGTCCGTAACTCTCCTGGCTGCTATGGCATGGGCCGCTTGTATGATGCCCACACACTCCGCCTGATAGACGGTGTTGAACATGCCCAGCGGGCGGGATATATTTATGTTGAGGTCGTGTGAGAAGACTCCAACTCCGGTTCCGGAGTTGGTCTTTGATCCGTCGGTGTATACTCTCAGCTCTTTCGGGCCTGAGTAGTCACACTGTTCTTCAGTAAGTATTATGTTGTAGTGTCTTTGAAAGTGGTGTGACTTCGAGGCTTTGTCACAGGGTGATGCCATCATTGGTTGTCGTTTGATCGCATCTTCCTTTATACGTGTGTGCCTAACCCTGGAGTCTTTGCTCAGGGTTCCTGATAAATGGAGCCTAAAGGCGGCCAGGGCCGCCTCCTCCCGCACGATGAGGTGCAAAGGCGGTAATCCAAGCATTGCCTGTAGGGCGGCAGTGGGTGTAGTTCTCATACTGCTGGTGATTGCAACACAAGCAAGCCGCTGCAGTTTTTCGAGATCTCTTTGGGCTGTGCTCAGGTCTGTCCTAGGCCACCAGACCAGTGAGCCGTATGTAATAATTGGTCGGATGACTGTGGTGTATAGCCAGTGGGTGACCTTGGGGCTAATACCCCAATTCCTTCCAAGCAGTCGCTTGCACTGCCACAGGGATATGCTGGCTTTTGTAGTGATATAGTTCGTGTGTTTTGCCCAGTTCAGTTGTTTGTCCAAAAAGATGCCCAGGTATTTGGTTTCAGTTGAAAGGCTTAGGGTTGTTCCAAAGAATCGTGGTAGTTGTAGTGTGGTTAATTTCCTCTTTTTAGTGAAGAGAATCAGTTCGGTTTTTGTAGGGTTCGCTGAGAGTTGGTGCTCGTTGCACCACTCCTCTACTATTTTCAGGGCTTGACGCATGAGATTGCATAGAGTGTTCTCGTGGGTCCCGTTTATTATTATGGTTATGTCATCGGCGTAGCCTACAGTGAAATAACCTTTGTCATTGAGTGTTTTGATGAGGCTGTCTGCTACCAGGTTCCATAGAAGCGGTGAGAGGACGCCTCCTTGTGGGCAGCCCTTTGCAACGATGGCCCTTGTAGTGTCATTTACTGTGACTTGTACAGCTCTCAATTTGAGCATGTTGGTGATCCAGCCACTCAGGGTCGAGTCTATGCTGTGTTGGTCGAGGGCCATTTTTATGCTATTAAACATAGTTTTGTCAAAGGCGCCCTCGATGTCAATGAAGGCGGCCAGTGCTGAGCATTTGTGGTCCACTGCGCATTCAATTTTAGAAACCACGCTGTGCAGCGCTGATTCTGTTGACTTGCCCGTGGAATACGCATGCTGTTGTTTGTGAAGTGGTTTTACCCGGAGAGGTCCATCTCTGATGTGCCTGTCACAGAGTCTCTCGAGAGTTTTAAGTAAGAAGGAAGTGAGGCTTATGGGCCTATAAGCCTTGGGTTGTGTATAATCGGTCTTGCCAGGTTTGGGTATGAAAATGACTTTCACCTCGCGCCATGCGAGAGGTATATATCTAAGTGCTATGCAGGCTCGATAGATCTCCACCAGCCATGGTGTCAGATGATCTATCCCCCACTGCAGCAGGGCTGGGAAAATGCCATCCAGCCCCGCCGACTTGTATGGCTGAAAGGTATTGATAGCCCACTTTATCCGGTCTTCTGTTACTATATTGCGGGCTCTTGACCAGTCTTGATCCGTTGGGGTCCATTCTGGTTCAGCCTCCCACGACCTATCCTCTAGGATTTTACAGTCTGGGAAGTGAGTCTCGAGAAGGACCTTACTGGTTTCATAGTCAGTTAGTGTATATGAGTTATCGGGTTTTTTCAGCGCACCAAGAGTTCGGTCCTGATCGGTTGATAGGATCTTCCTTACCCTTGCGGCCTCATTATTTGTCTCAATGGATTCACAGAATTTTCGCCATGCCGTCCTCCTGGCGGTTCTGATCTGTTTTTTGTAAGTATATTGGGTCTCTTTGTATATCTCCCAGTCATCCGGGAGTCTCGTGTTTTTTGCTCTGTTAAATTGCTTACGTAGCGCATCTCTAAGTTTACTAAGTTCAGCGTTCCACCAGGGGTTCCTCTCGTTCCTGCCTTGTGGCGCTCTTAGTTTACAGCATGCGTGGTATGCTTCAGTAAGATATTCTGATAGTTTTGTCACGGTGTATTCTAATTGTGCTAGGTCTTTTACGGTTACTAGTGTTAGGTGTCTAGCTAATAGGGAGGCTAGAAGGCGTTTGTACTCGGGTACATTGGTGCGCCTTGGGTTTCGCCTCGGTGCGGGTTTCCTAGTCTTTGTAGTGAGTGTAAAGCGGATCCTTCTGTGGTCTGAGCAAGAAGGTTCGTCCGATACGTGCCAGTTTGTGATAAGGTTTGTCGCGTTTTCTGTAGCGAGTGTCAAATCTATGATCGTTTGTCCCCGGACTGTAACCCAAGTGGGTTCTGAGCCGCGGTTAACAATGTTAAGGTTAGTAGAGAATAAATAGGTGGATAGTACCTCTCCCCTGGAGTTCGGTGCGGCGCTCCCCCAGAGCGGGTGGTGGGCGTTAGAGTCGGTGCAGATGATTAGGTCCGAATTTGTGCGCTCGCAGTGTTGCACCAGGTCGGCCATCTCTTTTGGCGGACAGTCTGCGTCCTCGCCTGGCATGTATACCGAGGCCAGTACAACATCTGGAACGCTACTATCAGTTTGGAGCCTGACAGCTGTCAGGTCTCTGGAACAGAATTGAGTGAGTGGCGTAAAAGGAATTTCTTTGGGTATGTAGACACAGGTTCTTGGTTTGTCTGAGCTGTGCGTGTTAAGGATTAGCTTACCTCCGATATTACCAAGGCCGCATATTTTATTGTTCCTGATCCACGGCTCTTGGATCAGTGCGATAGTTCGGGGCTTTACCTCCAGCGCCCTGCGCAAGCTAGCCGTGGCAGTCTGGCTATGCTGGAGGTTGGTCTGGATGATGTAGAGGGGCGATGACGGCGGTGGAGAGGGGTTAGTCGGAGATGGATCCATCGGAAAGCCTCTCCACTACCTCCTCTCTATATTTGTCGTCGTGTCGTTCGCCCGGCGGCGGCGACGAGGCGAGTAAACGCTCGCTCCAGCCAGGTGATTCAGGTGGTATTGAGTCAACGTCGTCAGCCATTGCCGCTCGGGCCATGACCTCCTCAAGTTGGTCGATGTCTGGGTCATCCGTCTGTGTCAGCGTCGGTTGTGCAGTCTTTGTATCGCTGTCGGTCTGGACGTCAGAGGGTTCGGTCGTGGGCCAGAAGCGTACGTATATCGACCCAAGTAGGTATGATATACGTCGCTCCCGGGCCCGGACCTTTACGGCTTCCTCCGGTGGCAACCCCAGGGTCAAATACGTCCCATAGTTGTCGCCACCGACGGTAGTCGCCCTATATAGTGACCACCTAGCGATGTCATACCAGGTGTTCTGACGGATCAGAACACCATGGAGTCTGGCTACGTCACCTCTGTAACGAGGGACAAACAGCGAGACTCGGACACGGGTGGGCACGTCAGTCTGTTTCAGTACCGTAAGTGTCTGGTCAGTGTTTGGGAGTCTGATTTTGGGCACGTTCTGGGTCAACCAGGTCAGGGCATAGTCGTCCTCGCACCACATCTGCACGGTACCTTCCGCTACCCTTGGGTATCCGCGGAAGGCAGGGAGTGGCGCTGTCGGGTCAGTGTCCATGACTAGATTCTCTAGGTCCGTCTTAATGTGCTCGGCCTCTTCCTTTGTTAGGTCTCTGGAGGGGGGGGGAAGGCAGATTGCTACGGCCAGCCGCGCAGGGATGTCCTTCGTGGCTCGCGCGTAGGTCCTCTGCTCCCCTTGAGCGGAGTGGATCCTCACCCGCTTGGCGTCGCCCTGAAGCATGCTCGGTGAAGCCGTATCATCAGGGCGTCCCCTCTTCGCCGGCCCTGTACCGCTCGGTCCAGGCTGCGGCTTGGAGGTGCCAGGCTGGTTCTTTTTTGCCGGTGCCGCCAGGTGTGAGGTACCACCCCGCTTGCCCCTACTGTGCTTAGGTCGAGGTCGGTCGTGGGGTCCGTCTGTGTCTTGGGGTCGGCTGTCGGTCCCGGCGGACTCTGTCACATGCGGAAGCTTTTCGCGCTGGGTTGCCCCTTCGCAAGCTAGCCCCCGCACGTGCGGTTCCGCGTCCGACCGCTTTGCGCGCTGAGTTTCCCCTTCGCGCTCTTGCGGTCGGTCGCGTGCGTCCAGCCCCTTTTCGCGCTGGGTTTCCCCTTCGCGGACTTGGGGCTGGTCGCGCACCTTCCCTTCGGCGTCCGATCGCGCTTCGCGCTGGCTAGTGCCTTCGCGGATTTTGCGCTTTCGTTCGCCAATTCTATTCTTCCGGGCCTGGATTTTTTCGCGCTTTGCCAGCGGGCGTACTTCATCACAGGTAACCGGAAGAGTTCCAGAGTTGCCAGGTCCGTCATCTTTCCCCGTCTCTGTCTCTCTGTGGTCGGGGTCATTGTCCGGGTTATGCTTGCTGTTCCGCACGATACTCTGTTGCCAGAGACTCGTGGGAGGCATAGCCCGTGTCGTGGGTATTGGCGCGTTGGTTGCAGCCGGGGTCGTGTTTAGAGGCGCGTTAGTCGCAGCCGAGGTCGGGTTCGTGGGCGCGGTAATCGCAGCCTGTGTAGTGGGCGCTAAATCAGCAGCCGGCCGCGCTGAGAAGCGCGGCATTAGGTTTGCCATACTGCAGGTTGATGCCCCCCCCATAATACGTTGGGGGCTAACCGCCGGAGCGGTGTGGGATTCCCCGGCTTGGCCGGGACCCACCTGGGTAGTTTTTTTTATCATTCTGCATGTTCATGGTGTAGGGGGTGGGCTTTTTTGGAATCGAGGTTACCCTTCCTCTGGGACCGACGGGATAAAGGGATAGGAGGGAAGGTATTTAGTGGATGGGGGATGTGGGTTCCTTGGGTGCCACCCTAGGCCTGGGAGTTGGCCTAGGGATTTAGGATTGACGGGAAAATGTATGGATGGGGAGGGTGGTCCTTGATTTGGTGATGGGTAACATAGGAAGGGGTAAATGGGTTACCCTAGGCCTGGGATTTGGCTTTCGGGAACTTCTCTTGTCCGGGATCTCTTTAGAAAGATGCTCCGAGTGTGGGATCGCCCACTGACAGTCAATGTAACCATCAGTGGTCGGTCCCGCAGCCGGAGTTGGGCTATCCGCAACCTGCCCACCCGCTCGGTTGCAAGAGAAGAAGTGCCTGGCAGTCTGGATCGCCCCACCACGGATGTACGTATACATTCGCGTTGGAGCGATCCAGCCTCCCTCTCAAAAACATAAAAGCGGAGGGTTATATAAATAACCCGCAAATAACGCACGAAATACTAAGTAAAATGACCCACGTTCAAAGAGCGCAGTACGGCGAGTTTGTTATGAAATTGAATATCGATAGTAAGGAAGATCTTCGTGTATCGCCGAACATACATATTGTACTCGAGTTCCTGAGTCACTTGTCACGGGCATCAGCTTATTACCTACCCCTGAACATAAGCACTGAGCCTAATAATAGTCATCGTAACCGGTCCACTGCTGCTGCCAACCCCGCTACCGCAGGCGCTGTGAACACTTCGCGCGCCGGGCGCGCGGAGCCCGCGCGTCGTCATCAACAGGAACATACTCAGCGTGTACACATTACCAGCGAGGAATCTGCGTCATCGAGTACGTCGTCGTCATCCAGTGTGTGCGTGTTGTGTAGTAGTGCGGCTCACCTATTACCCGAGTGCGACAAATTTGTAAATAAAAGTGAAAAAGAAAAGTGGGACTTCGTAAAGGTAAATAAGCTGTGTTTTAAATGTTTAGAGCAAAATCATTCTCGTTATCGTTGTCGCGCAAAACGATGTGAAAAGTGTCGTTCTCCGCATCACACACTTCTCCACTACGAGAAGTCGAGCGCCCCGGGCGCCGCCAGCGCCGGCGCCCCACCTGTGGGTGCCGCGTCGCAGGCGGCCGCCGTACAACCGCCGTCGGACGCCGAGTCAGTGACGAGTATGGGTGAGCGATGTCGGAACACAAAAACATTATTAAAAATTGTGCCTGTTTCTATTATTGTAAATAATGTCGAATATAATTGTTATGCGTTGCTTGATGATGGTGCCACTGTGTCGTTAATTGATTCTAAAGTGTGTAATTTTAGTGGACCATTATCCCCGTTGAAAATTGTTAGTGCACGCGGTCATGTTATTACTGATAAGAATTCTTGTAGGGTGACTGCACTAATACGCGGACCAAACGGTTTGTGTCATGATATCGCATTACGTACTATCGATAACTTAGACTTACCTACCCAAAGTGTGCCCGCCAGAGTTTTAGCTATGAATAAACATCTACGAGACTTAGATTGTTGTGAGATGTCGTGCGCAAAACCAATGTTATTAATCGGCCAAGATAATTGGCAGTTAATAGTTAACCAGGAAATACGACAGGGTAAATCCGGACAACCCGTAGCGTCGCTTACGAAGTTAGGGTGGGTTGTTCATGGGCCTGTAGGTATTTGTGGCGAGTCTGTTCGTGAATCAGTGAATCTAGTATTTGATAATTTGGATGATATAAACGAACTAGATAATCAACAATTTTTGTTCGAGTCAATCGGTATCACAGAAGTGTCACGCAAAAATGTTGAGACTGAACGCGCCTGTAAGATCCTAGATAGCACTAGTCGCCGTGTCGACGGGGGCTGGGAGGTAGGATTACTATGGTCAACTGACGCTGTACACTTACCCGATAATTATGATTATGCTGTGAAACGTTTACGCGGCATAGAAAGTAAGATGGATAAAAACCCCGATTATGCTGAATCGTATTCTCGTCAAATTGATAGGTTAATTTCTGAGAAATATGCTAGGCGGTTGGATAATCCGCTCAGTGTTAACCCGGTATGGCACCTGCCGCATTTTGGGGTCATTAACCCGAATAAACCAAATAAACTAAGATTGGTTTATGATACCGCGGCCAAATGCAAGGGTGCATGTTTAAATGATTATTTGCTAACAGGGCCGGACTTGCTGAATTCTTTATTAGGTGTATTGTTTAAGTTTCGATCTGGTCCAATAGCTTATACAGCGGACATAGCTGATATGTTTCTCCGTATTCAAATTAGGAAAGAAGATCAGGGCGTGCAGCTCTTTCTTTGGAGAGGCCGGAACCGAGAGCGCGACCCTGATACATACGTCATAGACTCTGTGATTTTCGTTGCCAAGACGTCGCCTGCCTCAGCCATACATGTCTTGAATAAAAATGCTTGTGAGTTCCGAGATAGTGCACGTCAGCTGATCAAAGATGTTTCCATGATACACTCTGCTGGTGGGTTCTCTAACAGGGGGTGGGTGACTAATTCACCCGAACTTCGAAAAGAGTTACCAGCTGTCGTGCCCGGTACTGTTAATTTTGATAAGTCTCCGTACAGTGGCGAACGAACTTTAGGTATGATATGGATGCCGGAGTCAGACGAGTTAGCGCTCGACTTATCGTTTAAAAAAGTGACGCCTGACGTAGTAGACGGTAGAATTATTCCTACTAAACGGCAATTCCTGAAATTTATAATGAGTATCTTTGATCCACTAGGCTTACTTTATCCTTACACGATAAAGTCTAAAATCTTGTTACAGAAAACATGGAAACCTGGTATAAGATGGGGCGTTATTTTTACTTGCCTTGTCACTCGCGGTGTTGATATTGAATACGTGTCTTCACTATTAACTGACTCAGCCATAAAAGCAATCCGACGCTTGATAGTTTGCCGTGGACAACCCTCTATCTATAGTGCTGACGCAGAGCTGAAAGCTGCCGTTCAGGCAATGCAGAGCGATAAAATTTGCGATTTCGTCGTTACCAAGGGCATTTCTTGGCAATTTAACCCTCCTGCAGCCCCGCACATGGGTGCGTGCTGGGAGCAGCTCGTCCGCTCAATAAAGACCGCACTTAGAGTTACTTTGTCGGCGCGGGCGCCTAAAGAGGAGTTACTAATGACATTAATGGCTGAAGTAGAGATGACACTGAACTGTAGGCCATTAACTTTTGTGGGTACGGACCCCGATGGGCCCATCGCTCTTACCCCCAATCATTTGTTGATAGGTACCGGTGCATCTACGTTAGGTACCTTTGATGCATCGGATTTAACCAGTAGAAAGGCTTGGGTAAAGGCTCAGACTCTGACGGACATGTTTTGGCGACGCTGGCTGAAAGAGTATGTCCCCACTCTTCAAAAGCGTCAAAAGTGGCTGCACGAAGTGCCGCCCGTGAAGGTGGGAGACATGGTTCTTATTTTAGAAGAGAATCAGCCGCATAATGAGTGGCCTAGGGGCGTGATTAGCGCAGTCCACCCAGGCCACGATGGCCATATTAGAGTAGTGACTGTTAGGACCTATAGGGGCTTTATGAAGCGACCGGTTGTAAAGGTCATTGTGTTGCCTACTGACGAGTATGTTCAGGAACAAGGGGGTGGAATGTAGGCAACTCACTCGCCTCATGTAATATAAAAAATGTTAGTTTAAGTTTGAATTACGCGCGAAGCGAAATGGCAACCCCGCGCCACAGAAGCAATGTTGATCATGCTTGCCTTGTACGCATGCGCGGGGCCGCCTTTTATTCGCGCGCTCGCCTGCCGATGCGCGGAGACGCCGCGCCAGTCGAATGAGTGCCCTCGAAACACCGGTGCGCGCGGATGTATGTTAAATCGCTCTGGCGTTCCCGCCAAATTCGGTGTAGTCCTATTTTAAAGTCTTCTGTTTACGCTAGTTTTCTATCGTGACGGTTTTGTGAACTGTTCTATGTGCGAGTTTATGTACAATAATTGTGAAAAGTAATACAAGTGCTCTGTTACCGGTTACTTTGTGTTTCTGTTTTGTGTTTTACCCGCCCTATACCGAACATGATTTAAAGTTTGAAGGTAATCCGTGATAGAAAAGCTTTGGCAAAATCCAGCCTGCTCCGGTAGTTGGTGTGAGTCTAATTTTGCATCTATACGGTTATGAACGCCTTGTAAATATGTGAAACCAGACTAATGGGCCTGTAGTTATTAATATTGCACTTGTCGCCTTTCTTATGGAGAAGAACAATATTTGAGTGGCACATCTGGGTAGGGAGTTTACCTGCTTGTAAGATAGCATTAAATTAGTTTGTAAGGTGTGGGAGCAGTGTGGCAGATCCTAATTTCAGAGCTTCGGTTCTAACGCCATCTTCGCCAGGGTTCTTATCATAATGCATAGGGAACGTACTATCAGGGTAAAAAGTATCCTATGTACCCTGTATCCTCCCCCCCTGTATCGTGTGTGTCCTGTTTGTGTGTCTATGAATGTGTGTGTGCGTGTTTTGTATGTGTGTTTTGTACGTGTTGTCCTGCGTGTGTCCAGGTCATGGTCAACCCATGTGCCAAATTTTATCCAAATCCGTTCAGCTGTTTTAGCGTGAAAGACGAACAAACAAACAAACATACAAACTCACTTTCGCGTTTATAATTTTATATATATAAAATGCGCTCGGTAAGCTTTCGGTATCGATGCAGTAAAACGGGTGACGTCACGCAGTACCGAAACGATGTCGCACCACAGACGTACCGACCAGTGAGGAAAGGGCCTAAGGCGTTCGGCCTCTTCCTTGATCTTTCCTTTCAAGTATTGCATCTTCTGAGCTTTGGTTATTGTGTTGTTGTCGTGAATAGCTTCTGTAAACAGGACACAAAATGTTGGCCACTGCGTATATTTCCCCGTAAAAGTAGGAATCTCGCGCTTCGGCGTTGCCTGTTGTACATGAACCATGGACGATATTTTCTTATTTAGCGAACGCTTCGTGTCTTTGTAGCTACGCTCGTACATGCTAAATTCATTTTCGTACGATACATCTCCACCTTGAAGTATGTGGTCGATTCGCAGATGTAACGTATCAATAGTATTCCACTTGGCTTGTATAGCCCTAAGCTCGTCTTCAAGTTCCCATTTTTCGGATATTTCGTCTACGTTGATGCTCCTCACCAACCTGTTGAAAGACCTAAAATTGGTTCTCTGTAGAGCCAACAATTCAGTGGCTTCAGGGTTTGACTGCGTACCCTTTTCATCGGAACCAAAGGCAGTAAGTTTCGAATAGACTGGTAGAGGCTCTTACCCAGTTGATAATGTTTAGGCTCGCCTGCTTAATATATGCTAGCAGTGTGGGCTACCTATGTGTATTGCCTGCATCTTTCGGAAAGGCGCAATTTTTGTGGCGGTGTATGTGAATAACATTGTAAAGTGACACTTCGGTACTTGCCAACCGCACGAGCGGTCGAAATATTTTTCTGTCCTATGTTTTAAAAACGAAATTAAAGTAATCTCCAAAATTCATTGTATCATTGAAGAACCAAAAATTCATCCTGTAGGTATGTCGTAATAGACAGATAAAAGTTAGATGCGAAATATTGAGGTTCCGTATCCGGAAACTCAGAGAGTTTTAAGTGATTTTGTTCGAACTCTTCCCAGAGGTTATCCAACGACTCTATTCTCTTTTGGATGTATTCCGGAGTTTTCCTCGACAACGGATCCTTACCGAAGTTGACCTTTATCTTATTAAAACCTTCTAATATTTCCGATTGACGAGTGCTTAAAACAGCCATTATGATTTAATAAAAGGAACAATCATACTTGGACACTGACGAGTTGCGATACCAACTGTGGGCTGCCGACGTCGTGTGCAGTACGGATGTAGATTTAGCTCCACCGAGGTCTTCTTGGAACGATTCACTGATGGTTCTTTGAATGGACTGAGTTAAACGATTTGCGGAACTGTCGTGAAATACTCAACGAATATAATCAAGTATGTGGCTGCGTTTTCAACATACCTTGATCTATACACCCGATGGATTGTTACGCGTGATCACAGAATCCAGCCGGTCTGATCCGGTTCGAAGGACCAAAATGTACGACGATCGATGGTCTGTACACTTCGTTCAAGCGTACGAATGATTGTTCTGTACACTTGTAATGATGGAACCCCGGGGGATAAAGAATTAAACCGCCCGTGTTGAGTGTGGTAAAATTACTGTTTTTTTTTACTTAGCCAGTTCACTAAATGATCGCGCATATACAAACGCTGATGTAGCTTAACCTACTTAATGTTATAAAATGTGCGGGTTCACCGTACAATCGTCACTTGAAATTTTTGTGAGAATTTGTAGATAAGTAATTTGTTGTACAAAGCAAAGCAATTTTCAGTATTCGCGCCTCTTTTTAATTTGGGTTCTATTTTTTGTTTTATTTATATTCTAGGTCCTCGTCACTATTTACTTTCCTCTATGGTCCTCGTGGTGCCCAGTTCGATTTTCGAACAATTTATTTTTTAGTGCAGATCTTAATGGTATGGAATTAGTATGTACCTACTACCTATCGTAAATGTTCGTATGCGATTTCTACTTTATGTTCCAAATGGGGTTAAAAACTAAAAGCACACAGCAGATGGCAGCACAGTTGTAGGTCTTTATAAACTGCCATTGTTGTGTTTGTTTACTTTTGTATCGATCACAAATTATACGAAAACTAGATAAATATGTATGAGACTTGGAGTGTAGTACTAGACGAGGTAAGGACAGGGGAAGCGTCTTCCACTGGTAAAAAAGCAGCTTTAGTGGAAAAGTCAATAAATTATGAACGTTTTCTAATTTATAGGTTATTTTGTGTTTGTTGACTTTAAGTTCGTTTTTAGTTAAAGACTGGAGGCGTACGATAGAACTAACCTGATCAGAGTTGAAAACCAACTTGGACTTGATCTTCCTGCCTGAAAGACCTCAGAGATAGCACTTCTAGCACTGATCTAATATGATAATATAAACGCACACATACTTTTAATTTACGTAATATCACATCACAAGTGCCTGTATCTAATGAAAACAGACTTAGTTCTGTTGGGAGCATCACCTATAAACCACTTTCTCCCATAAAAGGCTTAAAAGATAGCATATTGTCTCGACGAAATATCGGATTAAGTAATTTTTATTTCGGAGAGCTTTCTCCCACAGTTTTCTTCTTATAACATCTTCAAATACATGGGGCCCCGTATTTTTGCAGTAAACAGCTGCGCAACTGGGCTCAATAATTAATTATGCGTAAAAGAAGTTACTTGTTTATAAAAAATGTTTGGCTAGCTGTCAAATTATAAAACGCTGGAGATCAGCGCCATCTGAAGTGAGCAAGTGGCAGTTTTTGTCCCCATTCAAATCACATTAATGACCAGCGGGTCATAATGAAATTCAGTGCAATATTAATGCCCTGCTAGACCTCAAGTCTCAAATGACTTACTTTAGGTTAGGTTTGCATGACATATAATTTAACATTGTCGAGCAGGTGGTATAAACACATATTTAAGAATGCATCACACTACCGGCCACTGAAGCTTCTTAGATTCAGCATACAAATGAGTCACCTTTCATAAAAGAAGAATACCTACTGTCTGCCTAGTGCCTCCTGCCTTCTGTCCCACAAACATATAAAGAGTTCTGGCCTATCTCAACGCGATGCAGAGGACGCTCCGCCAGGGCGTCTGTCAACCTGCAATGGTTGCCGGTGCTGCGCCAAAATAGAATACCTACATCAGCGACGCGGCACTACTAGATATTATCTATGATTACTAGGCTGCCAGTGCGACTGCACCGCTCCTGTATTATTTATGGCTCCGGTCATAGTTATCATAGTGTCAAACAGTGTAAAATGGACGTTTGAGAGTTATTTTTAATAATTTTAATTTTATTTTTATTACGGTTAATATAAGTTTAAATAGATTTAAATAGATGCTCAGTGGCAGTAGCGATGTGGTGGATGATAATCCTCCACATCGCTACTGCCACTGAGCAAAAATAAAAATTCAGTGGTTGAGCTGTTCCATTTTCAACATCGCGCTACATAGCGGACATCTCTCCAGGATGCTCAGATCCTGGAGAAATGTCCGCTGTGTACCCAGACACGGTTTTTTAAAGGTAAGCGGCGTGCATGTGCATATTGGAAAGGCAAACAGACAAAATGCAATCACCTTAGAGCCTATGCACACCACGTTTTTTAAACGCGCCGTCGACGCGCGTTTGTAGCGATACAGACGCGATACGCACGCGAGTCAGATGCAGCCTGTAGACCTTCTGTAGGATAAAAGCGCGCCGTCGACGCGCGTTCCTAAAACGCGCGTCGACGGCGCGTTTAAAAAACGTAGTGTGCACAGGCCCTTAGACCCTGTATCAACATCTACACCTACAACACCAGATACTTCTACTTTTGACCCGTTTTGGAAAACCCTTTTAACCCTAAAACTTAGTTCCTATTTTGAAGCGAGTAGTTCCACGCAGTGCTAGACCTCTAGTGGCACAACACTTTGCAGGTTGCGTTCGTCTTGCCGCGCGGGAGAACTCGCAAAGAGCTTGGGAACAGCTGCTCACCTCTTTTACAGAATTCTACATGTACAAAAAAATTTGGCAACCAAAAGGCATTAACTGCACAAATTAAAGAAAACTGTTACATTTTCAGCACATAATTTCGATTCAAAATTATAGAACAGATACAGAGATCAGAGATAGATCTGGTAGAATCTAAGTTAGGAGAAGATGACATTAGCGGAGCAGCCAGGATTCTTGTGATGTGGTGATACCGAGTTCTCCAGAAACGCTTACAGTTCTGGAAAGGAAACACCCTGCCCCAACGGATAGCCTCCGGCCCTCTTGATCCGGATAATCACTCCCGGCTGCGACCAACTCTCGACCTGTAATGGTGAATTACAGGTCGAGAGTTGGTCGCAGCCGTTTGCTCCTTTCGAAACGGCTCCGCTGGCGGCCTCGATGGCGACGGCCTGAATCCTTAGCACCTTAATTTAAAATTAAATTATTTGTTCAGGCGCCAGGGTAGCTGGTGAGTTGCTTTTGAAGGAGCTTACGGCTCTGATTAACTTTATGCTCTCGTGTAAGGTGAATGAAACCGTCATCGACGTTTTTTACGGAGCCAAGCTAAGCGCCCTGCGCAAGAGAGATGTCAGCATTCGTCCCATTGCAGAGGGGACTACTTACCGTCGTATGGCAGCCAAAATTTACTGTAAATTTTATGGTGCGGTTGTTTCGGAAAAATTTCAGACCCTGCAGCACGGCTCCAAATGGGGCTATGAGGCTGCCGTACACGCCCTGTCGACCTACCTAAATTCAGGCAAAAGAGAGGTCTTCCTGAAAGTTGACATAAAGGATGCCTTCAGTTCTGTTAATAGGGACACCTTGCTGGCAAAAACTAAAAAGAACTCCAAATCTATAGTTTTCCTTGGCAATGTACAGACACTGTTCTCGTCATCGCTGTCATTGCGGCGAAGTTATCAACAGCCTCGGACACCACTGCCTGTCTTGCAGCCGAAGTGCGGGTCACTTAGTGCGGCATGCGAACATTAATGACATCATCTGACGAGTTCTTGTCACCGTCGGCGTTTCAGCTATTTAGAATCCAATGGCTTGGCTGCTGACGGTAACAAGAGACCGGACGGCATGTCTTTATTTCCATGGAAGGTGGGTAGGCTTTTAGTGTGAGACGTAATGTGTGTCGATACTCTTGCGCCATCCCATCTTCTTGGCTCGGCGTGTTGTGCTGACGTTGCGGCTGCAGAAAACCTCAAGCGGCGAAAGTATAATAAACCTTATCGGTAAATATATTTTCGAGCCTTTTGGGGTTGAAACCCCCGGGCCGTGGGATCCGAGTGGTCATGTTTGTTCAACGAAATCTCTAAAAGGCTTGTTGACATACACGTGACCCAAAAACTGGCTTTTACCTTGAGCAGAGGCTAAGCATTTCCATACAACGTGATAATGCCGCCAGTCTCTTGGAGTCGACAGCGATGCGGAGGAATTTTTTGACGCCATATTTCAGTTTGTTTATAATTAGGTTAGGTTATTATATTTTATTTTAATAGTTTGTTAGTTAATTTAGTTTATTCAGTGTATATATTCGTATTTTTAACCTCTTCAATATATATATTTTGTCTTTCATTCGACTCACAGAAAAGAAACGTTTGTTTTGTTATACATAATAGCTAGGAATAAGCCGAGCGCGGCCTCACACAATTCACAATTCTTAAATTCTACATTCACCTTTGAACCTTACATAAATATATTAAAATGTCAAATATTTGTGATATTCAAAATAATTTTGTAAATGACAGTTGTCTTATTAAGTACACTGACAGTACAAAGCCTCCTACTCACTGATCAAATAACCCGCAACACTTGAGAGCGCGTCCTGATCGAAAGCGATCGTCGGAAAACCGGAAGGCGCCTTCTGTTAGCGCGACTACCTCTTTTTTTGGTTCAGAAATGATCAAATAATTTCTCCCGCTCTGGGCGGAGCGGGAGGGCGTGTCAGACTCATACTGACTAAAACCCACCCGTGTTCCTTCGGTTGCCCTGTTGCCGGGGGCTACGATTTCCCTTTCGGCCTTATTCGCAACCCCGGCAAGCATCGTCCCTAGCGGACCCCGTCAATTCTGCTGACATCTCTTTGAGGCGCACGTGGAACACAACGCGCCGTCGACCCGGGCCTGGTCCTTATCAGACGGCGAGCTACCCATTGCTCACCGTCCGCAAGCCCGCGCCTACGCACAGTGGTCTGAAAATTAAGCTACATACTCATAGAAACTTAATGCTTGGAATTCACCTTTATGTGATATTAAAGTATAGATGGTATTAATAGCTCTACACGTGAGAAAAAAAATATTTGTTTTTTTTTTTGTATGGGAGAAAACACTTTATTTTTTTGAAACTGAATGTAACTGAAGGGCTGGTGCTCACACGAGCTAATACCATACACGGCGATCAAGATGACGTTCAATTCATGCACCTTTGGGTGCCGTTTTAAACTTTTGAAATTTTGAATTTTCTATATGTGATTTTTCAAATCTTTGACGTAGTTAAATGAAGTTGCCCATCGATTTACTTATACTAGGTACCGTTAGTTTATAGCCTGCTTATGACTTTTATGATGAGAATAATTGAAAACGATACAAAAACTCACTCTGAGATCTTCTCCAATTTATTCATTTCCGAAGGAGTAGCTTTACATAAGAATGTCACTAGTCTGCGATGAGGTATTTGATAGCTGTGAAGTGATTTTGCCATTGTTAGCGTTTTTAAAGCCAAAGAAAACTGTGCCTATACAGGGTGGCAGGGACATCAACGCGAAAACTGTTATCATGTATTCAGAACATGATTCTGAACAGCAGATTTTTTTTTATAACCGACGAAAAATTTCAACGCTCCGGGCGTTGAAATTTTTCGTCGCTACATTTGATTTACAAAAAGTGTTACTGGTTCCTAGTGGTGAAATTAGTTTATTTTATTATTGTTAGCGATTGAAAGTTCATAATTTATCCGTGTTTGATGTTGGAAATTTGGTTGGTACCTGCTACTTGTGGAATAACAAATAGCTATGACTTAGCCCAGAGGACTAATGCCCGTTTTCACCGACATCCCCTAAGTTTAAAGGATCCCTTAGCATGGTTAGGGGGCTGTTAGAAGGTGGCAGGTGGTTTACCAACAGTAAGGGGTCAGTTAAAACGTTAACTTTTAACTGACCCCTCACTGTTGGTGAAACAGAAACTTTTTTTTGCTTTCTTCTAGTTTCACCACTTTCTTAACTTTAAAGTGTAATTTTTATTAAAAATGGGTAAAACAGGCAATATTTTTTTTTTTAATCTTTAATGTTGGCAGATAACATCTGAATAAAGCAATAATTTTATAAAAATAAAATTATTGCTTTATTCAGATGTTAGCTAGAAAAAAGTTATGAGTCCTCAAACTTACAGAAAGATGTAAAAAATACTTAAATCTTAATTTCAACTTGCATTAATTAAAAAAACTAGGGGGCCAGGGCCAAATAAATTAGGGCTAAGTAAGTAGCAGATGACCTCACCTATCCACCATTTTCGTATGTTCAACGTTCTGCCAAACATCTTGTATATACAAATTAATCGATGTATCTAGAATAACGAACATATTATGTTTCATAGTAACTATGCAAAGTTTCACAATCATCAGTTGAAGCATCTAAAAATATATCAAATTGAAACTTTGAGACATACCCTTAACCCTTATACATAGGACCCATCGATTTAATGTAACGTCACATATCCTATAACCACCGGACAACCAAGACGCTTCCAATGATACCTCATTTGTCAAATTATGATTGGTAGTTTAGAAGTTATGAGGTAACAGATGAACATACATGCATACCGGTCAAAATCATAACCCTCCTTTTTGCTTCGCCGTAGTCGGGTAAATAGACATGCAACTGCGACCAACTTGGAAGTAGCGCTCGTCCGCCGCCGCTGCCGCAGCGCACTTTTACTTTTGTGTAATTTTAGATGTCATGTAAAAGTAGCAGAGTTAACGACTTTCGTTGCTGACCGTACCTAACAAAAGTACCTATCAACTTCTTATCTTCTTCTTGAAGGTTATTCTAGTTATATTCTTGCTTGCATCTAGATTCGTATTGTGTTGCATAATTCTAGCACTGCTATGCGATCAACTCACAGAGATAATTCCCTGTCCTTCTAATTTGAAGGCCACATCTAGTAACGCTTAATCTTGATTTGATGTTTTCTCTTAATATATTACATTTTTCCGTAATATTATTACGTTTTTGGGTAGTACATAATGCGTACAATTATTTAGTGTATACTATGTCCAGGTACGCCTAACAACTCTTGGTGGCGCGGCCACCACCGACAGGCAATAATTTCTAAAGTAATTAAATTTGCGAATCTCTTGATAGCGTACGGAAAAGAACAATTCCGGTACAATTATTTAGTGTATAGTATACCATGTCCTAGTACGCCTAATAACTCTTGGTGGCGCGGCCAGGGAGCATACTCTCTGGCCGCGCCACCAACACAAGGCTATAATTTCTAAAGTAATTAAATTTTCGAATCTCTTTATAGCGTACGGAAAAGAACAATTCCGGTACAATTATTTAGTGTTTACTATATTCGGGTGCGCCTAGTAGTTTACAAAAACCGTGGTGGCGCGGCCAGGGAGTATACTCCCCAGCCGCGCCACCAAAACTTCATTATATTTCATTATTCGTTGAGGTACAATTATTTTCATTACACGTACCGTATAGTACATAAATGGTACAATTAATCTAGAAACGTTTTTTTAATTTTCCACTGTGGCGCGGCCAGGGAGTATCACATGAAAGAGAGTACTGTTGCTAGGCTTGGAAATTTCCTACGTGAATCTTCGCTCGATGGCAAAAAGTTGCACTTATAATGCAAGTGGGGCTTAGATGGTGCTTCAGGGCGAAGTTTGTATAAGCAAACTATGGCAGACGATTCTAATATTTTCATGTAATCTTTTGAGCCTTTGCGCTTAGTTTGTGGCGAAGAAAAGGTATGGGAGAATCCAAAGCCATCTTCTACAATGTTCTGCAGGCCTATTCTATTATAAGTTTTCAAACGAAAACAGAACTTGAACATCGTGGAAGAACAGGCTCTGATTAAGGCTGAGATTGCAGCACTGCAGCCTTCTATTATGAGAAGCCAGCATGGCTTGCTCTTCACTTCACAGCTATCAAATACCTCACCGTAGACTAGTGATATTCTTATGTAAAGCTACTCCTTCGGAAATGAATAAATTGGAGAAGATCATAGAGTGATTTTCGTATCGTTTTTAATTATTTATTTATTTATTAAAACTTTATGCACAAGTAAAAATACTGTACAAAGGCGGACTTAATGCCTAAGGCATTTTCTACCAATCAACCTTAGGGTGAAAGAAAGAAGAGTGAATAAAACCGGAGCGGTGAGAAGGACAACGTAGAAGACGATTGTTGGTAGAACGAAGATTTTTACTATGGGCAGAGCATAGGTATTGAACATGGGAAGTGAGGTAAGAAGGAGAAGTGGGTTTGTCGAGTATAGAATACAACATAGACATAGCCCTCAATTCTCTGCGCTGACGAATAGGTAACCATTTTAAAAGCAATCGATGTGCGGATACATGGTCATACTTACGAAGATTGAAAACGAATCGAAGGCAGTTATTGAGAAGGCGGTCTAGTTTATTGAGGAGATCTGCATTCAGGTCATACTAACACACATCACCATAGTCAATTATGGGAAATATTAAGGATTGTACAAGCAATGCCTTTATGTGTGATGGGAGAAGGTTTTTCAAACGATAGAGCGACCGCAACGTTCCGGTGACTTTTTTACTAACAGTCGTGACCTGCTTTCGCCAGTCAACACAAGTGTCGACATGCAAACCAAGATCCTTAACATCCGAGCTAAACGGAATGACAGAGTTGTCGAATATTACAGATTACAGCTGGCACAGTTAAGTCATTCAGCTTCCTCATGCTATGCTATAGGGGCTCCCTACTATGATGGCCTGACACTTCGTAGGGTTAACCGCCACCCCAAATCGATCTGACCAACTCTTAACCACATCTAAATCCCGATTTAGCTCCTCAATAGCATCGGAAATGTTGTCAACACTTGCCTGGCAGTATAGCTGCAAGTCATCAGCATAAAGATGATACGCAGTCGAAAGCACGGTAGTAATGAGATTAATAAAAATGGAGAACAAAAGAGGAGATAATATGCCACCTTGAGGGACGCCAGCTGCAAGATCACACCAACTCGACGATAAGTCTCCAGCATGAACAGACCGCTGACGCCCCCGAAGATAAGAGGAAAACCATTCCAATACCTCCAAGATAAGAGTGCTTGGAAACATGCTGGTCCTGCTCCATAGGACAATTTAGAATCAAGACAAAATCAAACTGGTTGCTAATGTAATTGTAAAATTTATTACTTTGTGTTTTATGACATTGATTTTACATTCTGTAATTACTTCCTTACACACTGACTTATTAATTGTAAAATTTTAGGAAAATTATCTACTTTTACAATGTTTGTAAATATGTGAGAACCATGTATCTATCACAAATTAAATTATCTCTCGTTGCTTCATTTTTAATTGTTTTTACCTATTGTGGTATAGTAATTTTATTCTAGGTGCATCGTCTTCACATATAATAATTATTTAACAAATGTACGTACATATACAAACAATATTGTAAAACATTTTAAAAGAGTAACGGTGGAGTTTCTTGCCCATTCTTCTCCATACGAAAACTACCTTTTGGAAGGGGCGACTAGAATCAATTTTATTATTTTGTAATTTTTGACGTTCAAAAGTGCCATACATGGGCCTATTTGAAATAAATGATTTGACTTTGACTTTGACTCCGGAGAAACCATAAGAGAGGAAAGGATGGATAAAAGGATATCGTGACTGACGGTATAAAAGCATTGGAGAAGTCAATTAGCACTAAGACTGTAACTTTAGTGTCTTCCATTTCGCGCATTATATCGTCAGTCACTTTAAGGAGAGCAGAAACGGTACTGTGCCCGGGCCTGAAACCGGATTGAAACGGACTGATGAGGGAGTTGTGGTGAATAAAGCGGGAGATTTGTTTATGAACACTGGCCTCGAGCACCTTAGACAGAAAGGGAAGGATGGAAATTGGAAGAAAGTGACTGGGAAGAGAGAAGTTAGGTAACTTAGGAAGGGGCCGAACAAGGGCTATACGCCACAGGGAAGGGAAAGCACCAGTGTAAAGGGAGAAGTTTATTATGTGGGAGATTACAGGAAGGAGTTGATCAAGAGCCGTTACGATCATATGGCGGCTGATACTATCGCAGCCCACAGCTTTGGGATGGAACCCTAAAAAATTAACTTAGCACTATGGAAACCGAAAAACACTTTAAAAAACTCTATACCGCACTGGCTTACAGCATAAATTAAACAGTTTATTAAATCACCACCTAGTTGGTCCGTGAACAATACGTGGGCGAAACACTCTGGTGTGTGATTTAACCAGGGACTAAAACCGGTACGACATATACCAGTATTTTTCGGTTAACGTTTTTAAGTTGCTTGGTATATTATGCTTTGTGTTGGTCTGTGCCGTTTCCCCACATTACAAGTCCATATCGTAGTATTGATTGCACATGGGCATGATATGTCATTATAGCTGTTTTTAGATTGGTAACGTATTTTACTTGTTTTAACGCATACACAAACTGGTTTAACCTTTTGGATACACTTTCTGTCTGTAATTTCCAATTTAAGCCTTCGTCTATGATTATTCCTAGCAATTTTGTATGTGTTACAGCCTTTATTTTTGGTATGTCAAGATTAATATTATGTCTTTCGTTTATTCATTTTTGTTCTTATTAAATTACATTTTCAAATATTTCTTAAAATAAAATAATTAAAAAAAACCGGCCAAGTGCGTGTCGGACCACGCACAATGAAGGGTTCCGTAGTTGGGATGAATTTATCCCAAAAACAAACTTAACTTTGTAGTTGAAAAATATGTTCTCCCATACGGAATGTATGGGAAAACATGTTTTTGCAAATGCAAAGTTAAGTTGGTCGATTATTACTCGATAACTAGTAAAGCCTACTTAGCTGTGATAGTTTTCCTTTTAATTTCGTTATATAAACTACTGTTGTGATTTTTTTCACATAGCTAAAACCAACCATTTAGCCGGCAGGGGGGACACTTGACTCTAACAAAAATTAGCAATTTAAAGCTTAATATTTCGCAAACGGATCCCTGGATCCAAAAATGGTATTCACAAACTCATAATGTGTTTTGAAGGACCTTTCCAATAATACCCCTCACCATGGGTTAAAAAAAGAAAAATAAAATACTATCACTACTTTACGTGTATGAGAGGTACCCTAAAAAAAAGTTTTTCATAATTTTGTTTTACCACTTTGTTGGCGTAATTAATATGTATACCTGTGTCAAATTACAGCTTTCTACTACAAAGGGTCTTGAAGCTAGACCGCGGACAGACAGACAGACAGACAGACAGACGGACATGACGAAACTATAAGGGTTCCTTGTTTACTACGGAACCCTAAAAATATTAAAAAATATAAAAAAACTAGAGGTCCGCCGGTGTCGGGAGCAGGGTCCAAGCTACCGGTGGTTAGGGCTGCAGAGACAGGAACCTCCTCACAATGCGAGCCGTATCGAGGAGTACTGCCTTCTGAATCAGGCGCTTGATCCAACCGCCTAACTAGAGCCTCGAGAGATGTTGGTCGAGGCTTTCGGCCATCAGGCCATTAGCCGTTACGACAATCGGCACAATGATAGCCGAGCTCACATTCCACATGTCAACAACCTCATTTGTGGTAAGTCGAGATATTTAATTTATTTCTCTTTCTCAGCTTTCACGAGGTTCTCGTCATGTGAAATGGTAACATCGACTATCATTGCGCGGCGCGCTAATCGATCTATCACTACTATATCAGGCTTATTTGCTATAATAGTCCTGTCAGTAATGATAGACCGATCCCAGTACAACGTGACATGGTCATTTTCGAGAACTGGGTCGGGCACGTACTTGTAATACGGTACCTCAGAGTCCACAAGTTTATATTTCAAAGCAAGTTGCTGGTGAATAATCCTAGCCACTTGGTTATGTCTGTGCAAGTACTCGCCGTTAGCTAGACGCGAGCAACCAGAGATAATATGTCTGATGGACTTACCCGGACGATGGCATGCCCGACACACGTCAACCGTACCGTCCTTCATAATATGTCTCCGGTAGTTACTTGTCAAGATAACTTCGTCCATAATTGCACATACGAAACCTTCGGTTTCCCCGAAAAGGTCACCGAAACGTAGCCAGGATACGGACGCTAAGAAATCTACACCGGGCTCATGAAGAGCCCGATAGAAGCGCCCGTGAAGCGACTTGCTTTGCCATACCTCCTTGCGGTCATCTGTAGTAAGTACTACAGGTTTGCGCCAGTTCTCTTTAGCCATAGAGAGCGGGGTGAGCCCGTTATCCACTGCGACCACATCACGGTGCATACCCACATCGGTTTAAAAAAAATATTCCCTGAGGCTGCACACCTCGCGGTTGTGGAGGGTCTTCGCATTTAAAAAGCCTCGAACCCCGCACTTCCGCGGGATGTACAGTCTCATCACTGATGAACGTAATGCATCCGGTTTGCGGTCAACAGTGTACGGACCCTCCTGTCCAGGGCGTCCAGTTCGGTCTGAGTCCATTTGAGTATGCCGAAAGAATACATCAAAACCGGCATGACCCAACCGTTGAAGGCGCGCACCTCGTTTCCGCCTGAAAGAAGACTAATTAATACCTTCTTCAGGCGACCAAAGAAGCGCTCCTTCAATGATTGCTTCATGTCAGCAACGTTGATGCCTAACGCTTCCGACATACCCAAATACTTATAGCTTTCAGCTGGGGAGAGGGATCTGAGGTGTATGGAGTCCGAGAGTTGGGTTCCCTCGGATTCCATAATCTCCCCTCGCTTTACATGCATGACTGTACATTTGTCCACACCAAATTCCATCCTGATGGCGCCACTGAATGTTTCAATTATCTTCAGTAGCTCCATCAGTCGCAATTTGTTGGGGGCAAAGAGTTTCAAGTCATCCATGTAGAGGAGGTGAGATATGACCTGACCACCTCTCCTCAACCGATAGCCTAGACCTGAATCCTCCAAGGATTCAGGGCTAAGCAGAACCAAAGTGAACTCAAACTATCGCCCTGGAATATTCCCCGTTTAATTCATACAGGCTCATCATTCCCCTGGATCTGTCGACATCCTGGGTAGCGAAGTACCGTCCTCCATTGCCCCATACACGACATCAAGAAGGTGCGCAGAGTTGTATCTATCTTGTACAATTCTAGCACCCTCATGAGCCATGTATGTGGCATCGAGTCGTAGGCCTTTTTATAGTCTATCCAAAATGTCGACAGATCCTTGCGGAATCGACGAACCTGTTGGCTTATGGCCATGTCGATGAGGAGTAGCTCCTTAGTACCGCGGGACCCATTCCTACATCAATTTTGAGAGGCAGACATAATTGAGTTATTTTCAATGTGTGTGTTAATTTTCACTCTCAAAATGGATGTAAGAAGTTTATAAACCATCGACAAACATGTGATCGGTCTATAGTTCTTGGGTTCCGCGGGACTACCTGACTTATGGAGTAGGTGGGTAACGCCTGTTGTTAGGAACTGTGGTAGCGACCCAGACTCTAAGGATGTCTGGAACTGAGATGCCAGGCAAGTGTGTGAACTAATCAGCCATTTTAGCCAAAAGTTGTGCAGCCCGTCCGGCCCCGGTGACTTCCAATTTGGTAACGGATGGACTGCTCTGGCTACATCTGATGGCGTGATTTCAACTTTTTCATTTCTGGTAGAGTTTCACACACTCGCTCGACATCCTGCATCCAGTCAGCCTCAGCGCGACAGACGGGCACCGACCATATGCTGCGCCAAAATGCACTTGTGGCGGCATCATCCGGGCGGCACACGTCTGTCACATTTTGTTCAGGTCGCTCCCAAGCTCTATATACCCACCTCTCATCGCTCTGGAACATGCGATTCTGCGTGTATCGATCAACCCGCCGCTTATACCGCCGAATACGGCTCGCCTATGCACAAACTTTCTGCTTCAGGAAGTCGATGCGCTCTGTGACACGGGACATGAATTCTCGAGGGCTGATTACAGTCCCCGAAAATGCCCGCCTTAAAAAGCGCATCACTCGTGGTCGTGTCAATACACGACCTCGAGTGATGCGCTCTTTAAGGAACTGGACTGGAATCAGCCCTACCTAAAGCAGTATAGTTTGCCGATGAGTACCCTGGCCCCATCGATACGTCGCTCGATCCTGCACTGCCAGGCTGGTACGGCTGGTTTTAGTCGAGTAGCGTCGCAGTTTGGGAACTTAACGTTAGCTAAACGACATGCCACAACAGCCGCGCAATACAGGATCGAGTGTGTATCAATGAGATCCTCGCTGCTCTCGAAAAAATTCGTAAGCTGTGAGTCCAAGGCACACACCAGCGCCCTGTTTTTTTTGTGCATAGGTAGGCGTGGTAATCGGGGTCTAAGTTCGGTCGGAGTGTACCTATAGTCGCGGAACGCATCCTCCAGTGCGCTCCTCAATCGGTCGTTACACTAGCTACTTACTGTGGCAACTCTATCATCCTCCTCTTCAACACCATGATTGAACCGCGGCGGGATTGCATCAATATTTCACGCTTGTGCCGCGGTTTGTGTTTGAGTTGAGACGATATGGCTGCTCAGTACCTCTGAGCGCAGCCTATCAAGTGCGGCATCGTCAAACCTATGTTTGCGTTGAATGACACGCACTTGATCCGACAGTCGTTGGGCCGAGACGTTGACGGTTGGCTCTAGTTCCTGAAATAGACAGCATCCTAACACGGTACGCAGTGAGGTTAGTTCCTCCCTCTGTAGACCCATAATATCAAATCAAATCATTAAATCAAATCATTTATTTATTTGCAAACATGGGTAAGAGATACGTAGATATTTTTCATTATAATAAAGTCCTCCATATTTTACCACTATATGGGTATGCAAATAGTGTAACAAAATTTAAAACTATCAATAAAATGTCAACTAAATTCAATAAATCACATTAAAACAGTAAAAAGATCGTTTTAAATAAATCAATAATAACTAAATTAAATAATAATAATACATACCCAACCAACATTTAATTTTAGAATAATCAATATTAATTTCAAAACAATAAATAACTAATAATTTTCCTAACATAGTAAATCAGATGTAACAGGCCTAGCCTCTTTCATTTAAATACTCATTAATATTATAATAGCATTTCGCAACTAAAAATTCGTGTGTTTTGGTTTTAAACAGATCTATATCTTTAATTTCCATAATGTGTTTAGGTGGTTTATTGTGTAATATGCACGCATGACGTTCTCGTTCATGGACTGAGTCCATCTCATGTGCTGCACACAACCACTGGCAGTGGGGACCCGACTCGGGGCCGGTTGGCCCCTAGGTCTCAAGCCTTTCGGTGGCCGGCCTCTCCCCTGCCGACGTACAGTAGTGCTATTCTGTAAAAATCTCACCGTGATATCTTAGGTGAAGTGAGCTGCCAATAGTGTCAATCCTTAGCAACTGACAGCTCACTCCACGCTCACTTCACCTAAGATAACACGGTGAGATGGTTACAGAATAGCACTACAGGTGTTGGTGACGTCGGCGGGGAGAAATACTCGTCGCTCGAGCTCGACGCAACTACCGCGGTCAGTGTCGTCACAGCGCTCACGGTGGGGCTGGGTACCGGCGGCGGCGAGGCGGAGCTGAGCGACGGATCCGGAAGTGGTGGGCGTGCTCTTTGTCTTGCTGATCTCGTTAACATAACAACAATTTCATTTTCATCATTTTGTCTGTTTTGTCGGAGGTGACATGACAGATGTCACCTCCGATTCGGTATTTTTTTATTGCAGTCTATTGGTTTTCGTTCATTGTGGTCGTTTTTTATTTATATAAAGTGATTTTCAGGCTTTCAGGTTTGTTTTAGTAATATTTTGTAGTGATTAACTACGTCTAAAATTAATAAAATGTAGAAATTGTGAAAACAAATTTTTGACGTTGTTTTTACGTCAGTGTTGCCAGCAATTATTACATGAATACAGATTTGTCAAGATTTATTTTAAGTTCATTCATATGTAACCAATTAATTAATTTGTCTATTGAGTTATTTATGTCATAACTGTGTATTTTTTAAAATCTTTTGTTACTACATATTATTGAAATATCGTCTGCAAACAGTACATAAATGTATACTGTTTGCAACTTCTTGGATGGTAACTTCTACGATGTCATTAATTTACAATAGGAATAACATTGGTCCCAGTACGCTTCCTTGTGGAACGCCGCATATGCATTGTTCATATTCAGACTTTTACGTTCTGAGTACCTTTTTTCCATCGATTTTCGATATCACAATACATTGCTGTCTGTTGCTGAGATATGACGATATCCATTGATATGCAAGCCCCCTTATCCCGTTCCTTTCTATCTTTTGTAGCAATATGTCGTGTGAAACAAGGTCCAAGGCCTTAGACAGGTCAAAGAATAGCCCGGTGGTTAGGTGATTACCATTGATTTTGGTTAAAATTGAGTCTATAGTATCGTAGATAGCGAGAGTCGTTGATTTATGTTTTTGGAAACCTTACTGTTCTTTCCGAATAATATTATATTTGTCACAGACAAATATTTGAATTTAGTCCGAACAGCGTGTACAAATTCAAATGATGTGAGATTGCCATTTTGCAAAACATTTTAGGAAAAAATTCATGGATGGAGATTTTAGAAATCTAGAGCACACCTTTCATGTGGACTTGGCACGCAGTGAAGGTACAATTAGTTTTGTACCTTTAGTTTTCGCGTTGCTTACTAATAAAGTCAACGCACATACGAACGGATATTTTCTAAATGAAAAGAACAATTCGGAATGGAGTTGGCAGTATATAAATGTGGCTATGAAGGTGCCGTAATACAAGCCGTGAAAGAAGTATATCCGAATGTGAAAATCAAAGGGTGTTACTATAATTTCTGGAAAGCTATCGTAAGGATGAGCAATAAGTTGAAACTCAGTGCAGTAAAATAACATTAAATCGAGTCGAATCACACAGGTACTTTTTTGCACAAAAAAAAAACAACATATTATCGTGAACAGTAACAAAATAAAATAAACTCTATTTTACCATCGTCCATGCAGCCGTCTATTATATTTTTTACATGGTCCGGTTTACATGTGTGCCTCGCATCCCTGAGTATTTTTTTATTTGCATCCAATAGTATCGATGTATTACATTCCTTTTGTCTGGAAAAACGCCAATTCGTTGTTTCAGACTTATTCTACATAAATTGTACCTGAACCCTGCGTGCAGTAACGCTGGTTTTCCTTTCTGACTTTTTATAAATTTGATATCATTTCGATCCATTTTATTTTATTAGTTATTTAAATTAATAAAATACAGAAATGTTAAGAAATATGAAGACTTGTCAATGTCATGACAATGTAAATCACAGATAAATGTTAATAAAACAAAATAGTTATTATAGAAAAACCAGCCCGTATTTTATTGCACAACTAGCTTTTGCCCGCGGTTTCGCACTCGTGGATTTAATATAGTTAATTATAATTATTAGAATCATAAATACATCTCTATAATGTCTTTTATGGAAAAGTTCTTATGGAATTTTGTACTCGACTGTAAGTAATCTGGTATATTGAGAATCTGGTATTTAGAGAATCTGGTGTTTTGAGAATCTGGTATTTTGAGATGGAGCCGCTGATTTTAGGGTTGGTCCCGTAGAAACTGTTCATAAAGATGAGTATAATGAACCCCTAACAGGTTTTCAGTTGGCATTATTTAATCGAATCTCATTCAACATTCAACATCATTCCTAATTTGTGCTTTTTTGGAGGCTTTCCTGGTTCAGCTATAGGTATAAAAACATGACTGCATGTAACTAATTGATTGAATTTTAGTTTAGTAGGTATTCCGTGCGTTCGTACGACGTTTACCCGAAGATTATTATGAAGAAGTACTCAATGGCTAATTTGTTTTTGGTAACGTTATTCATCTGTTCGTCTGTTAAATATGGTGAGTCGTAACACAACTACAGTACTGATATTAATAATAATCTATCCATACACCCTTACTTATAAACGTTGCTTAAGAAGGTCCAAACAGAAAGTTGACAACGTCGCAAATCTAATAATCTAATACCTACCTTTAAATGAGCAATTCTTGTACCAAAATAATCTGAAACTGCTCCAACGATTTTCATAAAATTTAGTATGCAGGGGTTTTCGGGGGCGATAAATCGATCTAGCTAGGTTTCATTATTAGAAAACTATTAAAAAAAAACCAGATTAAGCTCGGTCACCCAGATATTAAGTACCTTTAAACGAGCAATTCTTGTATAAGATATGTATATGTCGGAGACTGGTATAAGACTCTTTCGTTATTATCAGCAATATTTCAATAAAAAAACCGTTTGCAGTTCAGACCACATTATAATTTACTATCAAATTAATCACACTAGCTAAATTATACACATACTGGATGTGACGGCGTTTATTAATCACAAATTAACACAATGATCACAAATTACAATTACCTAACACAATAACTGAGCACAACGAATCGAGAACAGTTTCACGACGTGTTATCTCCGATGCGATCCCAGGCTGAATGAGCCGTGATCTTAAAACATCACGACTCTGTAGAAGCGCGCTTTTGGTATGGGTAGATCACTTGATGTCGCCAGTGGCGCGCTTGCGATTCGTTTCATGTTCGTACTAATGACCGGATCCGACACGGCCATCCTCGTCCTCGTGTGTTTACCAACAACCAAAACTCCACCTTTTCGACTCGACCAATTCTGACCATTTACGACTTCCGACTTTTGATATCCGAAAACTAATTCTCAATATTTTTATTGTTTTAACAAAACAATAGGTAGGTTGGAGTATGCAATTGCTGATCGGCTGGAGAGCCGTGGAGTTAGAGTAGTTTACTCGTGTGTGGGTTTCAAAGTGTCCAAGGCTCTTAGTGAAAAACGAAGTTTGTTTAGTTCATTTAGAATTTTAGATGAACTAAACAAACTTTCGACTATTCATTCCAAAAATAATCAACCAGAGCCATGTATCATCGTTTTTCACTAAGAGCCTTGGACACTTTGAAGCCCACATACGAGTAAACCACTCTAACGCCACGGCTCTTCAGCCGACCAGCAATCTCATTGCTCTCGCACATCCATCATGGATCAAAACTATGGTTTTTCAGACCCCGACCTCCGCCAGTAACTACTGGTATGGTCGCACTCAAAACGGGCGTTAGAGAACCCTACTCGCATGGTTCCCATAACTAAGGTTTGCTCATCACCATCTACTTCGACTGGTACATGACCTACTGGCATCTTTCTTCACCTAACGTAAACGTGAACTTCTGTAAAGTTTGTTTATCTTACTAACATCACATTTCTGACATCATTCTACTAACTTCCAAAATAACAAAATCAATTTAAAACAGTAGCTAAACAATTTGGTTACAAGTCAAATTGTAGGCAGGGATAACAATTAAATAAGTAACATGACAATCGATCAGAGTCCAGGTACTATTGAGGATTATATACACTGATAATTTAAGAATTGACCCAAAGTTATTAACCAACTAACAAAGCCCCAGGTATCTCATTCGCGGTCAAAAATCACAGCTAGAACATCTACCTCGCCTTTTTCCAACTATGTTCCGACTATGTCGGCTTATAGTCTAACGGGATGCAGCTGAATACCAGTATTTTACATGGAGCGACTGTCTAGCTGACTTCCACAACCTACTTACTGGGTAACACAATACCCCTTAGTAAGACTAGTTGTCAGACTTTCGGGCTTGTGACAGCCGGTTACAACTGTCAAAGGTCTTCAAATGGCAGCTGGGACCGCGGCTTAACGTCCTTTCCGAGACACGGAGGGGTCTTGGTAAGTAAGATGGTCACCCATCCAAGGACCAACCATGGCAAGCGTAGCTTAACCTGATCGATCGACCCAGTTATTACCTAACCACAAGCCCCAATAAACATGCCTTCTTTATTATAAACATAGTAGTGACAGCCTTTATCACAGTATAAATAAGTAACAGTAGATATTATATCTTCATAGTAAATGGCCGAAATGACGCGCTTCTTGTTCGAAATCTCAGTACGCAATTAGTATTGAGTGCGCGGCAGTTACGCACGGACGAGGTTTATCTAACGAGCGGCCGTAGGTAATTAATTCAAGGTTACTGCCGAGACATAATACTGTTACTTTATTATACTGTGCCTTTATTTACACTCACTTGAATTTGACGCTACATATTTCACATCTCCCTTACTCACGTACGTTAAATCGAAATAGGAATATCTCATTCATAAACAATATTGTTCATCTAAATTACGTAGGGCACGCACAACGCTTGTTAACATGGTTGCGATAAGATTTGTATTTTAGTCGTATTGTCTCTCCGAAACCATTCTAAGTTCAATATACTGCCCTGCTAAGCACAAAGGCGGTATCTCAACCGGAGTAAGTTTTGAGAAAATTGACTTTTTGTAAATTGTAATGTATGGAAAAATGGAGATATAAAAAACTTCTTAGTGGTTTTTTTAAATGTTTTAAGTTATATAGCGCTATTTCTCTTATACCATTAGATGGGAAATTGTTAAAGCTATTGAATGGTACAAAAAAAAACGAAAAGGGCGTATCTCAGAGATACCGCCTTCGGGCTTAGCAGGGAAGTATAGGCAACATTAAGAAAATAACAAAACGTTCGGCATACTATCGGACAAGCGACGATACGCACTGATGTCAGTTAGACGTTCTTCAACTCACACTCGCATCGTTTTTAAATACCATAGCTCATTAGTTAGCTCGATTAACTTGATCGTCACGTATTTTGTGATACGGCAAGAAACTCACACTAGGGGTACAGATCACATTATAATTTACCATCAAATTAATCACACTAGCTAAATTATACACACACACTGGGTGCGACGGCGTTTATTAAAATCACAAATTAACACAATGATCACAAATTACAATTAACACAACAACTGAACACAACGAATCGAGAACAGTTCCGCGACGTCTTAACTCCGATGTGATCCGAGGCTGAATCCCTCCTCGCCGTGGCCTTAAAACATCACGACTCTGTAGAAGCGCGCTTTTGGTGTGGGTAGATCACTTAATGTCGCCAGTGGCGCACTTGCGATTCGTTTCTTGTCCCTACTAATGACCGGATCCGACATATATATATATATAACATATAATCTGAATCTCGAAAACGGCTCCAACGATTTTCATGAAATTTAGTATGCAGGGGCCGATAAATCGATCTAGCTAGGTTTCATTTTTAGAAAATGTCGTTAAAGAAAGAAAACGAGCTAAGCGGTCATCTAGATATTGCCTGTTAAATGATGAAATATCGCTCTATAAGGAACAAAATTATTGATTTTAAGAATTAAAAAAAAAAACTGAATAAGGTGTTGTAACGGTTTTAGGTGAGAAATGAAACAAGCAATTGGAAAAATTCCAAAAGCTTTTGTTAAAGCGCAATTTTTCATAATAAATTACAGTAATATTAACAAATTAGGTAAACAAAACGGCGAACTATTTGTACTCTCTACATACTAGTTCGCCGTTTTGTTTATTATGATTAACGTCTGCTTTGCCATACATTTTTCGACGTTAAAAGTAAGGGGAAGTGTTACCTAATCAGGATAATGGTGCCAATTCTCTTGTCACAAATGCCTCTAATTTGGACTAAAAATCACCAAACTTTATTTTATTCCTATCAAAAAACGATTTCTCATTTTGAAATAGACTAAAGTGACACAACTTAACTATATTTTAGTTTGACAGCACTAAGATGGCACTGAGTTATTACTTTTGTGAAAATGGCAATTTTTCTAATCTGAATTTGACGTTTTTCACCTAAAATTTTGATTGTCTTATTAAATTCAACTATTTTTTATCGCGATTAAAAAGGTGTGGTATAAAATTTGTTGTCATTCACACCAACACTTCGACTTTAGGTGCTTCAAATTCCATATAAAACATGTCGAGGCTGCCCCGCCTATGCGCGCCTCCGGAACTAAAAAAAATCACGGGGTAGGGCAAACAAGTGCAACGTGGAATTATTGTCAAATTAAATTTTAGTTGTGTCAAAATATTTTTTTTAAAGATAAATATTTTTGCAGAATAGCTATAAGATTCTCATAGCCAAAAGTAAGGAATTTTAGTGATAGATTAGTTAGTTTAGTTCGGTGTAAAAGAGAATCAGCACCATTGTGTCTTTTATTTCTGTCTGCCGTTTTTTGTCAACACCCAGTGAGTGACCAGCTCCATAAAACTGGCATCGCCAAATGGGCAAAAATTTAAAAAAAACAGAATTTGTTGCTTTTTGTTGCTAATTAACTGCTAAAAATCAATTTTGTTGCTCGAACCGATCTCGAGAAATCGAAAAAAATGCTAGCTTTACGTAAAGGTAGCAGGAAAAACTGATTATACATGAGATAGTCGAAAAAAAAAAGACCAAAAATTGTTGCTAATTTGTTGTTGGAAGACACCAATAAAAAAAAAGGTTTTTTTTTAAATATTAAAATGTTTACTGGTCATGCTAGCTTAACTCTCGATTTTTCCGCTTTAAATGAACAAAATAATTTTATTGCTCATGGTAGCAAAAAGATTGTTGATGCCCAGAGAGTCAGCAACAAAATAAACAAGCAGAGATCGGAAAAGTTTCTGACCGGTAGTGTAACGGCTAGGCCTGCGCAGGGTAGGCTGCGCAGGCCGTTAACGGTTAGGTAAGTAGAGGTAAATAATAAAAACAGCTGAATAGGTTAACATATATAATTAGATAGTAGTAGTAGGTAACAGGGCTAGGTCGTGGGTTAGGTCCTTTTTTTTTTGGTTGGGAAATTATCAAATAACTTTTCCCGCTCTGGGCGGAGCGGGAGGACATGTCAGATTCTTACTGACTAAAAAACCCACCCGTGTTCCTTCGGTTGCCCTGTTGCCGGGGGCCACGATGTCCCCATCGGTTTTCTTCGAACCCCCGGCAGGCATTGGCCCTAGCGGACCCCGTCAATTTTGCTGACATCTGTTTGAGACGCGCGTGGAACACAACGCGCCGTCGACCCGGGCTTGGTCCTTATCGGACGGCGAGCTACCCATTGCTCACCGTCCACAAGCCCGCGCCTACGGTGGCCGGAAATCGGCTCGCGATTCCCGCCCCGGGCGTCTCCTCCTGCGGCGGTTAGGGGCGTGAGGGCGCGAAATTTGCCTCTCCCTCACGCGTTCCGCCTCCTCCTTCGCGAGTATTACCGCTTCGTAGAAGGAGGTGACGCGGTGGTGGGACGCGAGAGATCACCGCCGCCGATCGCCTCTACGAGGACACGGCGTTGCTCCGCCCAAGCCGGGCAGACCTCCACCGTATGCTCCACCGTGTCCTCAGGCCGATCCACACAATGGTGACACCCGGGTGTTTCCTCCCGCCTTATCCTGAACAGGAACCTCCCGAAGCAGCCGTGTCCGGTGAGGACCTGCATCAGGCGAAAGGTGAGGACGCCGTGGCGCCTCTCAAGCCACTCCTCAAAGAGGGGTCTTATCGCCGCAATTGTGGCGTGCCTAGCGCTGGGTTACGACAATCGCACTCTCCATGACGCCATGAGATCCCGTCGGAGCTCTGTCCGCTGTGCCGCGATTTCTTGCGGCATCGGAGTTAAGCCCCGGCGTTTCGCCTCTTCGCGCCACTTCCAGATGTGCGCGAGGACCTTTGCCTCCAGATCCCATGGCGGTAATCCGGCAAGGAGGCTCGCCGCCTCACAGGAGACTGTGCGGTATCCTCGGGCCAGCCGGATGGCCATGAGTGCCATGACCCTCTGGGACGCGTTCAACCGGCGGGCTGGCTGCAGCCTCAATGAACGCGCTCACACCGGCGCCCCGTAAAGGGCCATGGACCGCACGATCCCCGCATAGAGCCTCTGGCAGGAGTCGTTTGGGTCCCCTTGATTGGGCAGGAGCCGCTTCAAGGCAGCCCCGGCCCGCTCCAGTCTGGGAGCCAAACGTCGGAAATGTTCTACGAAATTCCACCGGCAGTCGAGGATGAGTCCCAGATACTTCATCGTCGACTCGACACCGATGTGAACCCCTCCTGCCATTACCTGGGAACCCGACGGTGGCGCATTCCGAGGACCATGAAAACCCATGGCCTCAGACTTGTGCAGGGCCACCTCGAGTCCCAGCTGCCGGATCCTGTCAACGATTGTCGCAACCCCGCGTGTCGCTAAATCGGCCGCCGCCTGTTACGACCTCCCCTGCGCCAGGACCAACGTGTCGTCAGTGTAATAAACGATGCTGACGCCGCTAGGGAGGTTGGCGCGCAGCATCCAGTCGTATCCGATGTCCCACAGATGCGGCCCCAGGACCGAACCCTGTGGGACACCGCACGACATCTCTTGCCGGTTTCACTCTCCTTGATGACTGGGGTAGATGACGGCTCTGTCCGTCAGATAGGCCTCGACCACACGACAGAGGTAGGTCGGCATCCGGTGATACCGGAGTGCCTCTCTGATGCAACTCCAGGGCAGGGTGTTGAAGGTATTGGCGATGTCTAGAGACACCGCCAAGACGACCCCACCCCGGGCCATAGCATCCGCCGTCGTGAGGGCCCGCACGCGCATGATGGCCTCCACCGTAGAGTGCCCCCTGCGGAAACCGAACTGGCTCTCCGCCAGAACCGGCCCCACTCGCACCAGCTGCCCGACGAGGCGGTCTGCAATGACTCTTTCAAAGAGCTTGCCCACCTCGTCGAGCAGCACAATGGGCCGATAAGCGGACGGAGAGTCCGCTGGGCGCCCCGGCTTCTTGATGAGGACCAGTTTCCCCGTCTTCCAACGAAGTGGGAACTGGCCCCTCTCCATGCATGCGCTTAGGAGCCCCTTTAGTCGAGGCCCGAGAGCCCCCATGGCCAGGACCCAGGCTTTTCCGGGTATGCCGTCGGATCCTGAGGCGGTATTCTTCGCACTCATCTTGTGTACCGCCACTCTCATCTCTACCTCAGTCACCTCCAGAGAATCGTCGTCGTCGGTGTGGTCCGCATCGGGTGGGTTAGGTCCTGACACTGAGTTCCAAGCACTCGCACACTTAGATTAAGAAGGAAGGGTACCGTCCTTGATAGCACATGGCAGATGTGGGGGCCTGTTCAGCATAGGCTCCGCAGTAGGCCGGACGGCCCTCGTAAGCCGCTGGTGGTTAGCGACGGCAGCACGTAGAGGTCGACTGTCAGCACAGGCTCGCCGCGGTAGGCCGCACGTAGATAGGCATTGGGCACATGTGGTAGGTCGCCTGTCAGCACAGGCGTGCGGCGGTAGGCCGCAGGTAGGCAGGCCTTCGTCAGCGTACACTTGAGCCCGTACAGAGAGCTCTGAAAGGCGCGGTAGGAAGCGCATGTCAGGTGGGTACAAGTAGCAGTAGCCCGCATACGATGTGCCAGTCTCTTCCCATCATTAACGACCAAGGTACGGTATGGGAAATAGAGTAGGTGGTAGCTTAGCACATCGCAGCGGCTTACAGGCAGAGAGAGAGAGAGAGAGAGTGCAAAGCTAACGTGGCACAATGACAGATGTAAAGTGAGGTTAAGGTGGCAGATGTAAAGTGAGGTGAGCATAGTATACATTTTTTTTTTCCTTTATTAAAAAGAACCAGGTTCTTAATAATTAATTACAATCTAGCCTATAAGACTAATAAGCAATTTTAATCTAACTTAATTTTTTACGTAATGATTATTTAAAAAATTAGAATAGTGTTGATTGTACTTTACACAAGTTCGTTCCACTTTCTTAGAGTCTGATATTTTAATATAAACACTTTGTTCATGTGTTATATGTGTGTCATTGGCACTATTATTTCTACACTTTTTACACTACACTAACTCAAAAGGTTTTGTTCGTTTTAGTCTTCGCACTATATTTGTTTGATCTAGCAGCTGAATTGCCTCGATGTTCACATGTCGGTGGAGTCGGTGTTCATGAGCCTCAGCAAATTTTTGGATTATTCTGGTGACGGGTCCCATTTTTAAGTCACGATGGAGGTCGTCATTTCTTATATACCAGGGGCATTAACAATACTCCTGAGTACCTTATTCTGGAATGTTTGTATAATTTTGATGTTGGTCGGTTTAGTACAGCCCCACAGTTGGATGCCATACGTCCATATCGGCATGAGAATATGCTTATATAATAAAATTTTGTTGTGTATCGATAGGCAAGAACCCCGTCCAATCAACCAATACATGTTTTTAAAACGCATGTCTAGCTCCTGTCTTTTCTTTTTGACGTGCGCTTTCCAGCGCAGTTTTGCGTCAAGCGTTATGCCAAGGTATTTGGCTGTATTTGCGTATGGCACTTGTTGGCCATTTATGAAGATTGGGTGGTAATCACAATTCTTGTTCGTGAAATCAATGTGAAGTGACTTCGATTCATTCAATTTGATTTTCCATTTTTGTGCCCAGTCATGAACTTCATTTACAGCGATTTGTACCTTTTTGATTGCTTCCGTGTGGCTTGACCCTGTAGCCATAATGGCAGTGTCGTCCGCAAAGGTTGCAATAGTATTATTTTCCAGCTCTGGTATATCATAAGTGTACAACAGGTAGAGGACTAGACCCAGCACACTACCTTGAGGCACGCCAGCTTTAATAATTCTTAATCCGGAAAAGGCATCCTCGTGCCTTACTCGAAACATTCTATCTGTAATGTATGATTGCAAGATATGGGCAAAATCATTGGGCAGCAATATTCTTAGCTTATATATCAAACCCTTATGCCAAACTCTATCAAAAGCTTGTGCCACATCTAAAAATACGGTGGAGCAGACTTTTTTATCTTCAAGCGTTCTTTCAATAATGTTGGTAATTCTATGTACTTGGTCTATTGTTGAATGTTTCTCTCTGAAACCAAACTGATGGTCAGGGATCAGGTTTTTCTCATTTATGATAGGTTTAAGGCGTTTTAAAAACAGTTTTTCAAACAGCTTTGATAGTATAGGCAACAGGGAAATGGGCCTGTATGATGATGCTTCGTGAGGTGGTTTACCAGGCTTTGCAATCATAATCACTTCAGCAACTTTCCATGGCTCAGGAACATGTTTTAGCAGGAATGCAGCATTGATGAGCCTAGTAAGCTTAACGATGGCTTTTCGCGGGAGATGTTTTAGGATTTCTCCCGTAATAAGGTCATACCCTGGGGATTTTTTAAGGCTCATGATTTGAATTTCCTTTGCAACTTCTTTCGGGGTCACAAGCTTAATTCTTTGGTCTTCCAGAATGTTGGCAAACTGTAGGTTGTCTACAGACACGTCATTTGGCTGAAAGGTTTCTTCTAAGTGTTGTGCAAATCTTAGAGCTTTTTGCTCATTGCTTATGGCCCACTTTCCGTTATCATCTCTGATAGGAGGTATTGGTATAATTGGCCTTTTGAGTGACTTTGTCGCTTTCCATAGAGAGTATTGCGTTGTATGGTCGCTGGTTAACTGACGTAGGTTAGTATTAAAAGCTTCATCTTGAAACGTTTGTATTTTTGTCTTCAAACTTTTCGTAAGGTTATTCAATAGAGTTTTATCTTGCGGGAATTTAGTTTGCTGCCATCCTTTTCTTTGAGTCCTTTTTTCATATAATAAGTCTATTATTTCTTTTGGGTAGGAATTGCATTTAATTTTTTTATAAGCTGTGGTGTGTTGTTCCATGCACATTGTTGAATATTGTTGTTAAAGTTCTTTACTTCAGAATCGAGCCGATCTTTGTTTTTAATGAAGTTTTTAGGTCAATTATATTTTGTAGGTCTAAGCTAAAACTTTCCCAATCTGTAAAGTTGTTAACTAATGTCAAGTGGTTTTCTCTTAATAATATTTTGTGACTTAATTTTAATAATATCGGAGAGTGATCGGAGTTCATGTGGTACCCTCTTCTACACTCAGATAATTGGTTGATATATTTTTGATTATGAAAAAGTCAATAAGGTCTGGTAATTTCTGGAGGTCAGTAGGCCAATATGTAGGTTTTCCAGTACTTATGACGTCACAGTGCTTGTCTTTTACTGCACTTAGAAGCTGTCTTCCCTTAGTTGAAGTCAGTCTCGATCCCCAATGAATGTTCTTAGCGTTAAAGTCACCGCCTAATATAAATCTCTGTCCGAGGAGTTTGAAGAATTGTACATGTTGTTCTTTGCTTATGGTGTGTCTTGGGGGACAGTACACGGCCGCTACTGTCACGTTAAATTTATTTGTTTTGACTGATATCGCTACTGCTTGCGTGTCTGGCTCTTCGTATGTACACTGTTCGTAGTGACAGATATTTTCTTTAATAATAACCGCGCTACCTCCTCGGGCCGCGTTGTTAGGGTGCAGTGAGTGATAAACCTTATAGCCTCTAAACTTTACAAAAGACTGTTTAGTGAAGTGCGTTTCAGAGATCAAACACACATCAATATTTTCTGTATCTAGGACTACTTGCAACTCGTGTTGGTGTTGCAGCAGTCCATTGGAATTCCACGCCATTCTTTTTAGTGTGTTATTCATGATTGATTTTTATAGTGCTTGATTCTAACTTCTCTAGTCTCTTGTCAAATGAGGATATGCAATTCAAGATCTGGTTGAGCTTGTCCTCAAGACGTGATGGTTGTGTGCTTGGTTTTACCGCTTTTGCGTATGAGACATTTTTAGATGCATGTGCAGTTATCGCGACTGTCTGTGCAGACAGTGCACTTTGTTTTGTTGACTGTTTGTCGGTGTTTCTAACAATTTCCTTAGCGGCAGGTTGACAACTAAATACCCTCTGTAGTTGGCTGGGTGAAGTAAGCCACAGTGGACACACTTAGGTTTTTCTTGTGCAGGTTTGTTGCAATCAACTGTGAGGTGTTTACCTGTACATTTAACACACCTAGGTTGGCTCTTTTGAGCAATACTTTTGGGTATGACCATAAGCCTGGCATCTCTTACATTGTGGTATTATTTTTGATGTTTTAAGCGGGTTTATTTCAACTTTACACCCTAAGATATGCTTAATGCCGTATATTTTACTGACATCTTCGCCATTTTTGAACGATAGAATGAACATGTTCAGCGGTTCTTTTGTTCTCCAGCTTAACTTATTAATTGCATTTTCTATCTGGAATCCTTGCGACGTTAGATCATCTTTAATCCGATCCGGTAGGCAGGAGGAATGTAATTTTTTCGCCACTACTCTTATTGGCCTAGTTTGCTTATCCTCGTAAGAGTGCCATAAACAGTTATTTTCTGTTAAGCGTCGAGCAATATCTCTGTAGGACTCTTCAGTTTTAGCATTTATTTTGACACTATTACCGCTTAACATTTTGGCGGTAAATGTTTCTACTGATTGGGATTTTGTCAAAAAATCGTAGAATTTTTGATAATTCTTAACACCGTCCACTACGATTGGAGGTGGTGCTAGAATTTTTTTAGTGGTTGGCTTCTCTTTGTTGTTAAATTGCTGCTGCTGAGTGCTAGTTTTAGCTTGTTGTAGTGGTGGTGGAGTAAGGGAGGTGTTCAACTTCCTTTTCTTCCTGTTTTTCACCCTAATCCACTCAGTCTCTTTGGCGAGTTCATCCTCATCCGTGCAGTACTCAACGTCACTTTTAGGAGGCTGAGCAGGTGTTATGGTCTCACTGACCTGTTTATCTGAGGGCTCTTCTAGTGCCTTTAGGCATTTTAATTGTCCTTGAAGATCTTGTACCTGTTCCTGCAAGCTTTGTATGTGGCCGTTCAATTGACGTACCATTTCCTGCAGGTTTTCTCTATCCGTTTTCTCCTGGATGTAACAATCATACAACTGCTTTTCCAGATCAGTTTTTATTTTAATTGACTGTTTTGCAGCCATTATTTAGTTTTAAGGCGAACGTGACAATTAAACAATTATAATATACACTTCATGACGATTTCCGTAACTGGGTCATCGCGGTGGCCCCGATAGATCGACGTATACCGCGACTACGGTGTTGTGATGCGTCTGCAGAATACTCTAAACTAGAGCACGCGCGCGATCGGTACGTCCGTTCACAATATATAGTATACATGGCAAAGATTATCATAGCTGATGGCTTATTAATAGCTTGTAAAACATTATCACTAATGTGGAACTCACCCTAGGTCGGGGCACACAGAGTCCTTAGGGTCACTTCCATTAGGACAGCGAGCGGCAGTCGAAATGACAGAGTGTCCTTAGAGAATTAGTGTTGTGTCACGTTTTAGAGATGTGACACCGCTCACAACGCTACAGTACCCCGGCTGCAGAGAGAGGATATTACTTATGTAAAATCTGCTAGAACTACCACTGCCCACTTGCTGTCTAATCCTTAGCACAAGTCTGTATCCAGTCCAGAAATAGCAAAGACTGGAACCATACTCAGTAGCCATGAGTGAACTATTTAGTCATAGGTCACTCAAGATTTACAGACAGCAAGCAAAGAAATACACAAGTGTGAGAGCAACTGTATCTCAGTCCGTAGTGTTCTATTAGCAGGTAGTACCAGTGTATAGTGGTATTCCTACATGTGAGTAGACATGAGGTGTAGTAGATATTTAACTGGCTATAGGTAAGTATAGTAGGTGAGTTCAGTATGTACTTGTGGGTGTAGTTGGGTAGGTATGTATACACATGTAGTTAGAATGCCAAAGTCATTATTGAATTTATTTTAGTATGTACTTTGGGCATTTAGGTAATAGATATACAACACAAAAGCTAAGGGTAGTTATAATAGTGACCTGCTATGCAACAATAAATAGTCATCCCTTGGGATCAACAGCATTCCCTAGAATAGTGCCAGTGCAGCATATGATAAGGATAGTTAAGTTGTAGATATAGTTTATTTTAAGATATTAGTTTCATTTTTATGTTATAGTTTTATTTTATTATTAGGTAGATTTAATAGTCATTAGCGTTCCCATAATATCATTAGGTAATATCACAGATTATAGCAAGCAACAGATTAGATTTCAGTAATTAGTAGATTACTGTTGTAGGTTCAACCCAAGTCCCAATAGTATAGTAGTCGGCTTTGATAGCTTAATTCTCGATTTTTCTGAATTAATTAACTTAAATAATTTTGCTGCTCATGGTTGTAATATGAGTTGATACCCAGAGAGACAACAACAAAATAATCAAGCAGAGAGCGGATGAGTTTCTGACCGGTATCATCATAAAACCGCCTTGCTTGTTTAACTTTAGATTTTTCTGAATTAATTAACTTAAATAATTTTGTTGCTCATGGTAGCAATGATTGTTGATGCCCAGAGAGTCAGCATCAAAATAAACAAGCAGACATCGGATGAGTTTCTGACCGATACCTGTATAAACCAGCTTTGCTAGATTAATTCTCGATTTTTCTGGATGAATTAACTTAAATAATTTTGTTGCTCATGATAGCAATGATTGTTGATGCCCAGAGAGTCAGCAACAAAACGTCTACGTTGAGACCGCACGAGTTTCTGATCGGGATACTTATAAACCGGTTGTGACCAGAACACCTCCGGTTGATTCCGGCCAAGAATATAAATTTTAACCTTTTCTCCTGGGAAAAGGTTAAAATTTATAAACAACAAAACAATACTGATAGTCAAGCCTGCTTGACTATCAGCATCGTTTACGGCATTAAATAAGTTATTTTAGAGCAAGGATAGTTTTTATTATATTAAAATCACTGTAAATAAGTTGATTACAATTTTACATACATTTTTAAATACGCCATAATTACTTCATTTTTATTGTACCATAGCGACGTACTCCGAATTGGAATAACTGTAATTTTGATCCATTTTATTTATAAAATTCAGAAAATAATTTTATGTATGTGAGATCATCATACCCTTTCGTAAGACAATCTCACCTTTTCTATATTACTTTATTTAAATCGTGTGAACCACAATGATTATAAGGAGATAAATAGTAGGTGTGAAATAAATATGCCAAACTTGGTTTCACATAATTATATTATATTGTATTATGTTTAAAAACATTCAAAATCATAACAACAAACATTGTTGCATAAAATAAAATATAAATCATAGTACTTACATTTGCAAGTTTAAACTCAGAGGTGCGCACTCTACAATCACTCGAACTCGACTGGCGTGTTTGCACGTCGTAGTCTTCTCTGCGTCCCCTAATGGGGGCGCGAGGAATCGGTTTGGGGGCTTTTTGGCCCCTTGCCCGAGGAGTTGGTCTCTCAGTCCCCAGAATCGAGGACTGGTCGTTGGATTTTCCCTCCCCCTCTACGAGGGGGTGGGAGTGCTTAATGCACACCTATTCGTTGAGGGGTATGCCTCCCCTCAGCGCATTGGGTGTGTTTTTGGGGTGTATCTGTAGGAGCGCCCGAAGTGCTTCATGACGCCCGTGCGACCAGGCCCCTGCCGGGTGAGATCCCTAGTACCCTAGGGAAGGCCCAGCAAGGACCGATCTAGCAACGAGGGCGTCAGTTTTGGTTGGCGCTCCCTACAGTAGGATTTTCCCCACCCCCTGTAACGTGAACCGGATCTAGCCAGTAGCGTCACAGGGTGCGGGGCGTTGTAGTGTGTATCGAGCGACTTGAGTTGTGTGTACGTCGCTCGTGTAGTTCTTGTTTGGGTTTCTCTGCGCGTGTGGAGTCATGTGTGTGTGAGCCGCGCGCTTGGCGTCTATGTCAACCTAGTACGCTTGGCACGCGGCTAGTGTCGTGTGGCGAGTGTGGAGTTCTAAGTGTCATGGGTAAGCCGCGTGTAGACTGAGGGCGACTTACTCAGAAGGGTCAATCCGGTAGTGTTGATAGGTCTTTTTCCGCGACGTCTGCGACGGTGTCGGCGATAGTGTCGCGCGGGAAGCGCTTGTAGTCGCGGGCGCGCGTGCCAGGGTGCAATGTCTCTGATGTGGTGCAATTCAGAGACGTCGGCACGCGCGAACATCCTCCGCGTCATGTTCGTGCAAAAATCCTCGATACTCTCGACACGCAGGTCCCTGTGGATAACAGAGTTCCTCACGTACCGAGGGGCCTTTGTTATACGGCGCAGCGCGTAGTTTTGCTGCGTCTGGAGCTTTTTCTTGTGTATCTCGGCCGTGAGGGCGAGCCAAGCCGGGGCGGCGTAGGTGATTTGTGGTCGCACGTAGGTCTTATAAATGCCCAGCTTGACTCGCAATGGGAGGCGTGACGAGAGTACCGGGCGGAGGAGGTGTTGAGTTACCTTTACCCGTGCGACGGTGTTGCAGACGTGCGGGCCCATGGAGAGCCGGCTGTCGAGAGTGACCCCCAAGTACTTGGCGGTCTTTGTCCATTTGACTTCGGTCCCCATGAGCTCAAGATTCGGTGGGTGCATCCGGCCGCGTGCCATGACGATGATCGCCTGCGTCTTACCTGCGTTTACCGACAGTCTCCACTTGCTGAGCCAGTCGGGGAGGTCGTCCAGGGCGCGCTGCATCTTGATGGCCGCGTGGTCAGCCGACAGTGAAGTGGTGATGTACGCGGCGTCGTCAGCGTACAGCGCGAGTTTCGCTGTGTGCGTGGCGGGTATGTCGTCGGTGTACACAGAGTACAACGCAGGCGAGACACAGCTCCCCTGTGGCAACCCCGCGGTGACGGGGCGTGCGCTGGAGAGCTCGTTCTCCACCGAGACCTTGATTGACCTATCCTGTAGAAAGGAGGAAACCACCTGTATCAAGCGACGGGGCGCTGTGGTGAGGGTGAGCTTGTACACTAAGCCGGCGTGCCAGACCCGGTCAAACGCCTTTTCCATGTCGAGGAATACTGCTGCGGCGTACTCCCTTTTGTTCACGGCCGCCGTGAGGATGTGCAGTACCCTCGACAACTGGAGCGTCGTGCTGTGTTCAGCCCGGAACCCAAACTGTTCCGGGCGAGGCGTTATGTGCGGTGTCAGATGACGCAACAGGAGCGACTCAAACACCTTGGAGGTGGTGGGTAGTAGCGTTATTGACCGGTAGCTTTCCGGCTTCAAAATGTTCTTCCCGGGCTTGGGCAACATGATGACCTTCCCCAGCTTCCAGCAGGAGGGGAAGGCGCCGGTGCGGAGTATGCCGTTGTACAGGCGGGCTAGTGCCGCCACCGCTTTCGGTGGCAGGGGGCGGAGTGCGGCGTTTGTTATTCCGTCCGCACCGGGGGCCTTCTTTGGCTTTGTGCGTCTGATTGCCCTCAGTACTTGGCCTGGGGAGACGAAGATTGGGTCTTCATCAGGAGCTACCGGCGTCTTGAAGTACTCTCCAAGGTGTTGCTCGACTGATCTGACATGGTCGTGGGCATCTGTAGGGTTCGGCGTGAATTGACGCTCCAGGTGGGCAGCGAATATTTCGGCCCGGTCTGCCGCCGTGTATTGAAGCGCCCCGTCGCTGTTTTGCAGCGGGCTCACCGGGGCTGGAGTATTCTTGAGACGTCGGCAGATCTTATGTACCGACGTCCAGTCGCTATCGGCGGAGTGGATGTAGTCCATCCAGCCCTCGTTGGTGTGCGTCTGTAACTCGGCCTTCACTTTATCAGTGATCCGGTTGAGCTGGTTTTTCATGGTGGGGCATCTTGTTTGCTGCCACTGTTTCCGCAAACGCCTTTTTTCGGCGATCATGTTTGCGATGTGTAACCCTGGGGCGCGGTAGAGGTGCATGTCGCCGTCTCCAAGGCGTTCTGTATGCAGGCAGTGAGCCCCTCCGCCAGCTCGTTCACTTCTGTGATATTGGTGACAGGCCGAGTGGGTGTGGTGGTTTCTATCCTTTCTTTAAACATATTCCAGTCCGTGCGTCGACGTGGCGCTAGATGGGCAACTCGCGTCGTATGGTCAGATAGACGGACGAGCACGGGTTGGTGGTCAGACCGCAGCTCGTCGTCTAATACGTCCTGCGCGATCTGGCAGCTTAGGCCCTTATGGACTATTATGTCCAACACATCGGGTATGTGGGCGGGGTTGTCCGGGTAGTGCGTGGGTGCCTCAGGCCCGGACACGTCATACCCGCGGGCCTCTGCGTCGGCGTAGAGCCGTCTTCCCGCAGTGTTCGTGGTGCCACTGTTCCACGCTGGATGTTTACTATTTAGGTCGCCGGCAATTATGGTGGGGTTTGGCGAGGCTAGCAATGTGTGTATGTCGGCGGCTATGAAGTCGCCAGTTGGTGGCCTGTAGGCCGCATACACACTTACGTCATTGCCGGCGATATGGAGTTGTACACCCAGCGCGGTTATGCTGCTCAGTGATGGGAGCGGCAGCTCCTGGTGGACAATTCTGCGTCTCACCAGAACTACCAGACCGCGGTAGCATCTGTTGTTGGCTGCCATTTGCCCATCCAATCTGTAAATGAAGTACCCTGGGAATCGGATTTTGTCTGCAGGTCCCAGGAACGTCTCGCTGATGAGCGCCACGTCTACGTCTTGTTCCTGTAGGAGCGGCCGAAGGAGCGCGACCTTTTCCTTGAGGCCGCGGGCGTTCCAGTGGATAATTTTTACATTTTTGTTTTTGTCCGGCTTATCCATTTCTGCTCAATAACATAATTTCCGTCATGCCGGTAAGGACGGCTTGCATCGGGTCCTGCTTCCTACTGAGTGCCAGTAGGATGTTCTGCAGGACTCTTAGTGCAGTCTCTATTATTTGGGACCCGGGGTTCATGGTGTTTATACCTACCCCGGGTGCGCCTGACGACGTGAAGCCGAACTGCGGTGGCCGCATGTCTCTACGACCACTGGGAGCCGAGATAAACCCAATGTTATTGTGGTCTGCCCGGCTCCCCGACGCTAATGAGTCGCGGTGATAGCCTGTGGAATGCGTTCCACCTGTCGTCTCGGCAGGTGCGCGTGTAGCAGGTGGAGGCTTCTTACTGAGGTAGCCATCTCTGTGTGCGTATACCTCATGTTGTTTCTCGCTCTGATTGGTCGGCGGGTGAAGGAGGCCGGGCTTGTGAGACGTAAGCTCCGCCTCTCTCGTGGGCACTACCTCTAGTTGGGCGGGGCGTGGCGGCATCACTCTGTCTGTTGATCTAGGGTCAGCAGAGGTGTGTGTATTTGAATTTTGACGCGAAAAATTGTTGTTTTTATTTTTGTTGCGTTTTTTGCCTCCGCGTCCCCTCCCCCTCCGTCCAGGGGGGTTGGTGGTTGTATTACGCGCTTGAGGGTCGTTTGCTGCTGCCATTAATGTCGCAGCTTTTTCCGTCTCGTCTGTTGGCGTCGGTAGGATCGGTGGTGGCCTTTCGGGGGCCACGTTGGGCCGGCGTGTGCTACCGGTGATGGCAACCGTTCCCGCCCTTTTATTGCGCACCTCCTTGCGCATCACGGGGCAGTTCACGTGATTTGCGGGGTGTTCTCCCCCGCAGTTAACACAGGTAGCGGGCTCCTCTCTCGACCGCGGGCATTCCCTTGCCGCGTGGCCTTCCCCGCACCTGACGCATGCTATTGGTCTGTGGCACTGCGTGGACGAGTGCCTAAATTGCTGGCACCTATGGCACTGTGCAGGTCCCTTCCTTCCGCGCCAAGCTTCTATTTTTATACCGGGCATACAGAGTAGCTCCTTGATCTCGTATATGCCCGGTAGCAGGTTTGTTGTTTTTTTGAGTACGGCGTGGAATATGCATCCCGGTCGTCCTTGCCGCGCCCTAATGACGCGGACGTATTCTGGTTCATATCCCAGCACGCGTAGGTCCTCCTCTATGTCTTCCGGTGACGTGTCCACCGGAAGTCCCCTAATGGCCACTTTGTGGCTTCTCTCTGCTGGCAGGGAGTAAGAGAACCAGGGCACATTGGCTTCTTTTTCCAGAGTTGTGAGGTAACTCTGGATCAGTCGGTACTCTGTGTCCGTTTGTGGGGTGAATTTCACCCCCTCACCAAAGGGCCGTGCACTTGGTGCCCGTCCTAATTTGTCTTTTAGGGCGCGGAAATGTCGCGCCCATTCGGGAAGCTTTTCCACTATTAAAGGTGGGTCTCTGAATCTGGTTTTTTTATTATTTTTGTGTTTTTTTCCGCGGTGCCAGGAGGGGCAGCGGGCGGGGGGGCTGCTTCCTTTGCGGGTCCATACAGCGTGCGTGGCCTGCCCGCCATCTCCGCAAAGGAGGTGCGTGGGTCCCGCTGCGGCAGTGGGGAGTCCACACATGGTCGCTTGGCCTCTTCCTGGTTCCCCTCGTCCGGGCTACGTTGCCTGCGTTGCGCGGGTCGGGCAGGGGGGTGAGGTCTTGTGGGTAACTTTTCTATGCCCAGATTATTATTAATATTAGTAGATGGTTTACTCACGTTTGTCTGGTCTTCCGGGGGTGTAGACAGGTTCTGTAGGGACGAACTCGATCCCCATCGCCGCTCCTGACTGGGCCGCGTCCTCTGGAGATTGCTGTTGTTGGCCCGGTGTTTGTCGCTGTCGGCGCTTGAGGCACTCATTGCCGATTTTTCCGACGCGACCGAGACATCCGATCCCCCGTACGGCGAGAACATGGACCGTGACGAGGGTGAGGCCGGAGCCGATCCCCTTGGCGCCGGCGGCGACATGTGGGTAGTCGGCGGCGCGCGTAATATATTTGCACTCGGAGCATCGGTTGGGAGCGCGTGTGAATCATGCGCTGGCGGCGTGCTAGCGCGAGTATGTTGTGTTTCGTTCCCGCGCGGTGCGGTCTCGCTCGGGCGCGATAACGGCATTCCCGCTGTCTCGCTTGCGCGCGGCGCACTGGCGGGTGCGTGATGCGCGCGTGGCTCGGTCGTGTACGACGCCGGTGGTGTGCGTGTGCGCGTTATCGCACGATGACTTTGCGGAATGTCGATTCCTTTGTTCGTCGCGCGTGAGTCATCGGCTACTTTAGGTGGCGAGTGAATCATTGGCAAGTATGTTAGTTTCTTTGCGTTTTTTTCACTATTTCGGTCTGTATTAATGCCTCTATTAATACCGGGGCTGTTTTTGGACGCGGGCACGGTGCGCCCGGCGGGTGTACGGCGCGCGGGTGCCGGTTCGGGCTCGTCCATGGGCACGGGCCTGAATTGTGCCGGTCTACTTACCCGGGCTGGTGGGAGCTGGGCTCTGGGGAGCTGCTGTGACTGGTGGGCGTCTGGTGGTGACGGTGGTGCCGGCGATGAGGGCGAGGTCAAGTGTTGGATTGGCCGTCGCTGCCGGGCACTTCCTTCTTCTTCTCGGCTGTGGTGTTGTTGGTGGCCCTGAGAAGGGCCTTTTGGTGATGGCCCCGGGTGGGGCATCTCACTGGGAGCGCGACTGTCGTGACCCTGGTGTGTAGGCACACCGGAGGCTGACGGCCGGTTCCCACTGTACACGCGTCGATGCCTGTTACCAAGCAGCGGTGCGCGCACTGTGGTACGCGGAACGGGTCCGAACGATTTTAGCGATAAGAGTTTAGAGTATAGGTACTGAGCGTATGCGCGCGGCGAATCCTGGCGTGTTTGCTTGTGCAACAACCGTTTATATACGCCTTCTTAATGGCAGGAGTTATGAATCACACAACACGTGCGTTTGCAGCTGCAGACGCACGTTTCGTTTTACGGTGAGCACAAACATACTTTGTTTTACATTTATTTTATTATTTATCCCTTTTAGTATTTTATATTTAATTATACATCTGTATTGTCTACTCTATTATTAAGTTACACATTCTGACATGTAAGATATTAAACTTGTTTTTCAGTTTCGGGTTCAGTAAGTTATAGGTAAAAAAGTATTTTTCGTACCACTTGCTCAAAAAAGTGACTTCTATGCCACAAAAAGCGAACATAACAATAGTCATTTTTAATCTGTTAAAAACAGGGAAAGAAAATTGTACTGAATTTCATTCATCCTCTAGGGGGAGAATGTGATTTAAATTTGGAATACTTACCGAAATTTATACTGAACTACATCTGTGTTTACACCATTGAGTTTGTATATAAAGCATTATACATCTTTTTGAAAAAGGAATACGCATTTATTATGCAGTGATGATTATTAAATAAAAATACGAAAACGGACGAGGCCGTATGAGCTTGATGCCTTTGCTTTTCCGACAAAAACACATTAGTCTAGGAATTTGCCGCGTTTTTGTTTTCTTCAAATACATAAACGTTAAGTTTATTTTAATTTATTTTTATAAATAAGTTGTTCTAAAAATACGTTACGATGTTAAATCAAAGCGACAGTGACAGTGAATTGTCGGATTCCATCAGTGCAATTGCTGCCGCAATTATAAATAATTTGCTTCCAACAAAATCCAAGGAAAATTATTTAAAAACTTATGAAGAATTTTCAACGTGGAGAAGTGCGAAAGGCCTATTAATTTCAGAATCAGTACTTCTTGTCTATTTTGATTATTTATCCAAGACAAAGAATCCGAATACACTTTGGTGCATATACTCAAAACTGAAAGCTACAATAAGCATCAAACACAGCATTGAAATAAATAGATTCACGAAATTACTGGCTTTTTTAAAAAGAAAATCAGAAGGCCATTGCGCAAAGAAGTCTAAAATTTTTACGACTCAAAATGTGGAAAAATTTCTTAATGAAGCTCCTGACGAAATTTTTCTGGCCACAAAAGTAAGTATACATGATTTAACTATGAATATTTCGTATCTTAGCAATGGTAATTATTCTATATATTTACCTGTTTTTTATCTTTGTTATAGGTGGCCTTAATTTTTGGACTCAATGGTGCTTGCCGCGGATGTGAACTTGTAAACTTAAAGGTAGAGGACGTTGAAAATCATTCCAATGAGTTACTGCTGATTAATGTAAAGGAAACTAAGACAAAGAAAAATCGGTCATTCTTTGTACAAGGACAATATACTAAAATCATTCATAAATACTAAGCATTACGTCCCACCAACATGGAAAACAATAGATTTTTTATAAACTATCGGAATGGGAAATGTACTCGACAAGCCATCGGCAAAAACAAAATTAGCAAAATGCCCAAGGAAAGTGCTAAATATTTAAAACTTAAAGATGTTGAACTCTACACCGGTCACTGCTTTAGAAGAACTTCGACGACTTTCTTGGCGGATTCAGGGGCGGATATTACGTAAAAACACACGGTGGTTGGAGCTCTGATAGAGTAGCTAAGGGTTATATCGAAAGCTCAATGGCGAATAAAACCATATTAAGCAGTCAAATTAACAAAAATATAAAACTTAATCCATCAGATCCACAACCATCAACTTCCGGCATCTTATCTTCGTCCGTAACTCACGATGTACCACCACCACTATCTCCGACGTATACTATCTACAATGAAACGCAAGTTCCTCAGACGCAAGAACAGAGAAATACTCAAATCAACTTATCAACAATAAATGTACCAAACAAAAATGTAACTCTCTCTATCAATAATTGGACCAATGTTTCGAATGTTAACTTTTACTTTTAATTGTCATTATTTTTAATAAATGCTTATCTCATATTATTATTGTGTTAATTTTTTCTCAAATGGTACGAAAAGTAGAGTATTTTCCTCGGTGATAAAGCTGTCTTAGTCTTGGGTGAACTTAAATCCCTCGCTACACTCAGGACTTGTCTTAAATCCCTCGCTTCGCTTGTGATTTAAGTTTTTAACACCCTCGCTACGCTCGGGAGTAAACCTCGAGTCCTTCGTTACGCTCGCGATTTAAATCGTCACCCGCGACAGAAGACACTGCTTTATCCCCTTGGTTAATAATCTACTATTTACGGTTCTAAGCCCGTAAAAGTATGAAAGGAAAATTGGAATAACATTTAGGTAAGTATTGTGTTTCGTTAACTCAGGAGTAGGTTATCAGCTGTAGCGGGAGGGTCAACGACCGTACGTCGCTCGTGCCAGTCTCGTGCAGTCGGCCGTTCGCGCTGTAGGACCATTGGATCTAGGTTTCTTTCAAGTTTTGTTTTTCACAATTCTAAATCCGCCATTTTTTATGCTTTTTATTTTTTTAATAAATCTATTGTACTACAAAGACAATCATTTTGCTGCGGAAAAACAACCATTAAAATTTCAGCTAAAAAGCACAGTTCGTGCCAAGGATTTGAACCTCCTATCTTATGCACGGCAAGCGGTCTGGAAACCTCCGGTCCATTTAGAACAATAAAACAACTAAAACAATACATTAATTATAATAAAAATGTTTTGCAGGATCACTTATTTGAACGTGTAGAATGAAATGAAACAAAAATCTGATTTTCGTTAAAAAATTCACATTCGCGGTATTAATATAATAATAATAAAAATCTAACATCTTTAAACGAGCAATTTTTGTATATATGTATTTATATAATCGAATCTCGGAAACGGCTCCAAGAATTTTTATGAAATTTAGTATGCAGGGGGTTTCGGGAGCGATAAATCGATCTAGCTAGGTTTCATTTTTAGAAAACGTCGTTCAAAAAAAAAAAATAGTCATCCAGATATTTTTCTTTATTCAAGTAACAAGGACTCATTGTGTTAGTAAACTTATGAACTTTAGCTTATTTTACCAGGTCACTCAGAAAGTTTTGCGACTAATAGTTTTTGTCTATGGGATACTGGCTGGTTTTGATGTCAATTAAAACTATGACTATTTATTACTAAAAACATAACATTCCAAATTCGAAATTCCCTCTACATTTTTTACGAGCAAAATCAAAATACTCTGTCACACTGAAAAGTGGATTTACAACGAGAACATTTTCGTGCAATGATTTTATACTATTTCAAATGTCGACAAAACCAGAAGAATCGTTTGAAAGACTTCGAATGGTGTTCTTAGAAAAAAAGTCCTTCTAAAGCGACTGTTTTCCGCTGGTTCAACGAATTTATGTATGGTCGAGTAATTTTGGCGGACGAAGAAAGAAGTGGCTGCCCCATGACTGAGAAAAATTTAATTCAAGAGAATAGGCGAATTACATATGAAGAGGTTCAGCATATACTGCAGATTAGATCGGGAAGTGTACATGAAATTCTACACGGGCATCTTCGGGTAAGGAAGATAGTTTCACGCTGGTACCACAAAATCTAACGCATGCTCAGAAGGAGGTTCAGGTAGAATTGTGCCGAGACATGAAATCAAAATTTGAAGCAGGCTCGTCTCGGCGCGTTTACGATATCATTACGGGTGATGAATCATGGATTTATCAGTATGATCCAGAAACGAAGCGTCAGTCGACCGTGTAGCTGTTTCAAAATGAACCAACGCCTACCAAAGTGAAGCGAGCCAGAAGTGCAGGCAAAATATTGATCGCATGTTTTTTTTCTCGCAAGGATTGGCGAGCTCAGCAGCACCAGAGTGGGTTACTATATAGATGGTATTTGTGTAAATAATATTAGCTTTGCAGACGATATGGTGCTTCTGAGCACGTCAATCTGCGGTCTCAGAAAGTTGGTCGTCAAATGTGAGCAGTATGCCAAAACACATGATTTGATGTATAACTCCAATAAGTCGGAGATCATGGTCTTTGAGGCTGGTGGTAGACCGGGTTATGTTCCAGTTGTATTATTCAATGGGACTCCACTACAAATAGTACCTAGTTACGTTTAAATGGTCATAAAATTGATGCCTGACCTCAATGACGGACTCGATATTGAGCGGGAACGAAGGGCGTTGTCGGTGAGGGCGAACATGCTGGCTCGCAAGTTTGCACGCTGCTCACTTAAAAAGTCAAAATTACTCTGTTTCGAGCTTATTGTACAACGTTTTACACGTGCAGCCTGTGGGCTAGATATACCCAAATACAACAACGCTTTCAGGGTATTGGTGGGGCTGCCCCGTTTTTGTAGCGCATCGGGAATGTTTGCGGACGCACATATTAATTGCTTTTACGCAACGATGCGAATGAGGTGTGCATCCCTGGTGCGCAGGGTGCGGGCCAGCTCCAACAATATGCAAAAAAATATCGCTAGCAAGCTGGATTGCATGTACATTAATCAGTGCAGTGCCATCTCCCATGGGGTGAAATAAATTTAAACTAGATTACGTGGGGCACTCAGAAAGTTTTGCGATACTAGAAAAAAATATACCACAGGTTATAATTTTTATATTATATCTTTACCTTTTTATTATTACCTATTTTAATTGCATTGACATTTTAGTCTGTTGTGTTTTGTTCTATTGTGTGTTGCAGTATAGTGATATTTTATGTAATATGGGTTTTGCCTGAATTAAATGAATATTATTTTATTTATTTTCAAAAAACTCTCCATAGCGTGGCGCATGGCGTCTATACACAGTTTTATACGTCTAAATCAATTTTTATAACAAATTTTCCAGTCCGCATCAGACACCTCTGCAATCTCCTTCTCAAATGCAGCCAGTGCATCTTCAGGTGATGAAAACTGTTTTCCTTTGAGTTGATTTTTTATTTTGAGTAATAAGAAAAAGTCGCACGGAGCCAAATCGGGACTGTAGGGAGGATGATCTATAAATTTGACCGGTGTGCTGTCCCAGAAAGTCCCTTGTTTTGAGCGCCGAATGAGTCAGCGCGTTGTCGTGGTGAAGCAGTAGCCCACGGAGGGGCCAGTGTTCGGTCGCTTGCTGCTTGCAGTAGTAAAAAATTTTGGCAAACATTTGGTAACATACCATTCAGCATTGATACTCCTTTGATCTCGTCAGGGTACTGACACCAGATAACCCGTCAAAGAAAAAAAACATGCGATCAATAATTATTTTGCCTGCATTTCTAGCTCGCTTCACTTTGGTAGGCGTTGGTTCATTTTGAAACAGCCACACAGTCGACTGACACTTCGTTTCTGGATCATACTGATAAATCCATGATCCATCACTCGTAATGATATCTTAAACGCGCCGAGACGAGCTTGCTTCAAATTTTGATTTCATGTCTCGGCACAATTCTACCTGAACCTCTTTCTGAGCATGCGTTAGATTTTATGGTACCAGCGTGAAACTATCTTCCTAACCCGAAGATGCCCGTGTAGAATTTCATGCACACTTCCCGATCTAATCTGCAGTATATGCTGAACCTCTTCATATGTAATTCGCCTATTCTCTTAAATTAAAATTTTCACAGTCATGGGGCAGCAACTTCTTTCTTCTCAGGTAGTACATCAGACCCCACAAATTATAGACCTATTTCAATACTACCTACTTTTAGTAAAATTTTTGAGAAATTAATTTTGGAGCAATTGCAAAGATTTTTTAGTAGACATAAATTATTACATAGCAAACAGTTCGGTTTTACAAGGGGTCGTTCAACTACTGATGCCGAACCTACTGGTGTTGAACTTTTAGGTCATATTTATAATGCATGGGAAGATAAATGCGATGCTTTGGGCATCTTTTGTGATTTGTCCAAGGCATTTGATTGCGTTCTTCATGAAACGTTAATCAGGAAACTCCGCCACTATGGCATCCGGAACAGCGCTCTGAATCTTCTTATTTCATACTTGAGTAATAGGATTCAGAGCGTTGACGTTAATGGAAAAAGATCTCCCGGATCTATAGTAACAATGGGAGTCCTCAGGGCTCAATTCTTGGTCCTTTCTTGTTTCTTATTTATATTAATGACTTGCCTTACCTCATAAAGGATAACCATGATGTAGTGCTGTTTGCGGATGACACTTCACTTTTGTTTAAACTTAAACGTCAGCAGCTGGTTACTGACGATGTAAATAGCGCGATCTCAAAAGTAGTTCACTGGTTCAATGTTAACAATTTACTTCTTAATGAAAAAAAAAAACCAAATGCATTAAGTTTACCCTACCTCATGTTAGGCAGGTGAAAACTAGTGTGTTGATAAAGGGCGAAGAATTGAATCCTGATGATAGCACAGTTTTCTTGGGCTTAACTTTGGATGCTAAGCTTCAGTGGGGCCCACATATAGATAAATTGTCAAAAAAGCTAAGCTCCGCAGCATATGCTGTTAGAAAAATTCGTAATTTGACTGACATAGAGACAGCCCGTTTAGTGTACTTTAGCTATTTTCATAGTGTAATGTCGTACGGTATTCTGTTGTGGGGAAATGCCGCCGACATTCAGACTATTTTTGTTTTGCAGAAAAGAGCTGTTTGATCAATTTATAAATTAAGTCCGAGACACTCTCTCAGAGATAAATTTAAGGAGATTAATGTAATGACTGTGCCTTCTCAGTATATTTTTGATAATCTTTTATATGCCCATAAAAATATAAATGTTTAATAAATACAGTGATATCCATAACATAAATACTAGGAACAAACACAAATTTGTTGTACCCCCAACAAGGCTCAAAAAAATAGGTGGATCGTTCAGATGTCAATGTATACGCTTTTATAATAAACTTCCAAGCCACGTACAAGATCTAAGCCTTAATAAATTCAAATCATTCATTAAACGTAAGTTGTGCCAGAAAGCTTTTTATACCGTTAAAGATTACATTGAGGACAAAATGGCTTGGGATTGAGCTGCTCCAATTATTATTTTTATTTTTTACTTTTAGAACTTTGTTTATTTTGCAAACTTCAAAATTATATACACAATGACATGAATATTTACTTTGTTAAGTATAAAATTATTATTATTTTAATTGTTGTGAATGTGAGGACTATGTAGCTCATGTATATATATTTATTTATTTTTCTCAGTTACTACTAATGATAATCTGGCAGTTTTGAGTACTTTATGCGGCCTACCCAAATGTCCTTTCTTTGGTATTGTTCGTCGAATCGTTGAGCTCCTTTTAAGTTCTGAGTTGAGCTGCACGATTACTGACAAATGCGTGCACTGACTGGACAGGTCCACTCAAATCTGTATGGTTCTTTCCTCAAAAGACCATTTCAGACACAAATCTACATGTTCCTCAAATGAAATGCTCTGACCAAGATTATTTCTGGGTTTTTTTTTTATATACACATTGACATTAATGATTTTTATATATACAATGACATGAATATTTACTTTTAAAGTATTATATTATTTTAATTATTGTGAATGTGAAGACTATATGGGTCATTCCTTTTTGTTTTGTTTTTAAATTTTTCTCAGTCAGTTTTATTCATGGTCTGACAGTTTGAGTAATTTATGTGGCCTACACAAATGTCCTTTTTTTTGGTATTGTTCGTCGAATCGTTGAGCTCCTTAAATTCTGAGTTGAGCTGCACGATAACTGACAAATGCGTGCACTCACTGGACTGGCCCTCTCAATCTGTGTGGTGCTTTCCTCTAAAGACCACTTCAGACACCAATCCACATGGCCTTCACATGATCTGACCAAGATTATGTCTGGACTTTAAAAGAGACTGTGACCTCTGAGTTTGTTTCGGCCTTTCTTCTCAGAGTAGTCAGATAGGAAACGCCGACCTCATCTAGTTTTTAAAATATGATTGACGTGTAAAAGTGTTTGTACAAACCTACTTACAGAAATAAAATCATTTATCATTTCATACGATACCTGTTTTGTTATTCGTTGAGATTAGTCGCGTCGATCGCGTGCTCTACTTAAGTGCAAAGTGCAAACGCAGCAAACCAGCCGCGCCGGCCGGACCGCGCTCGCCGCGATGACACACACAATTACGTAAGAATTGACCTACATTTCATTATAATTATTAAGTGATATTTATTAACTCGCCAATAACATGGCTGAGACCACCAAAATTAAAATAAAAAACCGAAAATGAACAGCTGCTGTACAAATATTACAGCGCAGAAAGAGCTGATGATGAACAGCTGCGTAATGTTATTTCTGATATGGAAAAACAAATAGAAAGCCTCCTACAACAAGTGGGGTATTTACAGCATAAAGCACAACAAAGTACAGCTGCAACCAGTAAGCCAGCTGAGCCAGTAAAAAGTCCAACACAGTGTCCTGAATACTGCACGGACGAGGAGGAACTAGCCAGGGAAACTCAGTGGATCAGGAAAAAGAGCAGGAAAAAACGAAAATTAAACACATCGCCCACTCACACTGCCAAAATTGAACACCTAGAGATTGTTCAAACCGAGAAACTGAAAACCAAAAAGATTCCGCCACCTCCGCCATTAGTAGTGGATGGCGTCGAGATCTATCAGGCCTTGTTTGACTTATTGCCGAAGTCTGAGTCTGGTGATAAATTCACTACTAAAATGTTAAATGGGAAGTGCGTTAAAATAAATGCAGTGAACGAAGACACATATAAGTCAATTTCAAAGTTATTAACTGAAAATAACTTTCTCTGGCACTCCTACGAAAATAAGCAGGAAAGACCAATACGAGTTATGGTAAAAAACCTTCATTTCACATGCAAGCCTGACAGAATAATTGCGGACTTACAAAGCAAAGGTTTCAAGATTGAAGATGCAGCAAACAAATTGAGATGGAATAATAAGGAGCCTCTGAACATGTTTATGCTGACTTTTAGCAATGAGGAAGACATAAATAAAATATATAGCATTAAGTCAATATTAGGATGTAAAGTAGAAGTACATCCTCTACATACTTCGAGGCTAGTACCTCAATGCAAGAGATGCCAGGCGTACGGACACACACACAAATATTGTTCTAAGGAACCTAGATGTGTCAAATGTACAGGCAAACATCTGATTGCTGACTGCAAAAAACCGGCAGAAGAGAAGCCAAAATGCGTCCACTGTGGGGAACCGCATCCAGCTAATTATAGAGAATGTATAGTTGCCCGGGAAATGCAAGGCATAAAAAACAAAACTATAAAGAAGTCGGCAGTAAAAAGCCAGCGCAAAACCAACGACATTGTGCAAACTAGCTCACAAACGCAAAATCATTACGTGACACAAAACCCTCATACGAAAACATACGCGCATGTTGCAGCCAAAACTGTCAATCTTGCGAATATTCGTGAGAATGTTAATGCCGATAAAGGTATGGAAGGAAAGTTGGACGAAATTATTAAAATTGATGTCCTCATTTAACGCTCGTTTGGATAGATTAGAAAATAGCGCTACGAATGCTATTTCCAGACAAAAAAAATGAATCCATTAAAAATAATGGCATGGAACTCAAACGGACTACTTAAACATCAACAAGAATTAGAAGTAGTCCTGATCACAGAAAACATCGATGTATGCCTTATATCTGAAACTCACTTTACTAAGCAGTCATACATAAAGTTCCGAGGATATAAAGTGTACCATGCACTGCACCCTGACAATTCTGCCCGAGGTGGCAGCGCGGTTGTAGTCAAAGAGAATCTCTGTCATCATGAAGAAATTAAGTATGAATGTCATGAAATTCAAGCTGTGGCGATTTGTTTTCAATCTCAAGTGTATCCAGTCACCGTAGCGGCTATCTACTCGCCTCCGAGATATAACATAAAAAAAGATCACTATGTAAGGTTCTTACAGAAACTCGGAGAAAGATTTATCTTAGGTGGTGACTTCAACGCTAAAAATACGCATTGGGGTTCAAGACTAACCACCACTAAAGGAAAGGAACTCATGAGTGCCATGAAAGAGCTAAAGTGTGAAGCTATATCTACCGGAAAACCAACTTATTGGCCTAGCGATCCACGCAAAGTACCAGACCTAATAGACTTTTTTATTACTAAAAATATATTTAGTAATTATTTAAGCATCGATGAATGTTTTGACATGAATTCAGACCATTCTCCTATAATTTTATCAGTATGGCATCAGATCTTACGCGTAGAGAGCAGTCCTACACTTGTAAATAGATATACAGACTGGGAAAGTTTCAGAATAGACTTGGATAATACAATACAATTAAGAGTTCCATTAAAAACTCCGGAACAGCTGGATTTGGAACTAAGTAAATTTACAACTATTATACAGCAAACTGCCTGGAACAACACACCGGAAAAAATACACCGGGTCAAAGCAACCGCCTACCCTGCAGAAATAAGGTGTCTTATAACCGAAAAGCGGAAACAAAGAAATAGGTGGCATCAGACCAGATGTCCGCAAGATAAAAGATTGCTAAACAAGCTAAGTAAGCGTCTTACGAAAGAAATTGAGCACTACAACGACACCTTAACAAACAACTATCTTAGCCAATTGACGAGTGAAACCAAAACAGGCTACTCACTATGGAAGGCTACGAAGTACATGAAACGCCCGATCACACAAATTCCTCCTATTAAGGAACAAAATAGAAAGTGGGCAGTGACGGACCAACAAAAGGCCTTAAGTTTCGCTGACCATTTAGAACAAATATTCCAACCAAACGAAGCCCAGGATCACAATGCGAGGGTAATACAGAGTGTACAAATTAGTTCAGATATTAAGTTGGTTACCCCAAGAGAAGTATCTAGAGAAATTAAGAGTAATTTTAATCGGAGAAAATCCCCCGGTTACGACTTAATTACAGGAGAAGTTTTGCAAAATTTCCCACGCAAAGCCATAGTCAAGATTACCACGCTCATTAATGCTGCATTTCGATTAAATCACGTTCCTGACTTATGGAAAGTAGCTGAAGTTATAATGATAGCCAAGCCTGGGAAGCCACCTCATGAAACAACATCTTACAGACCAATCTCACATTTGTCTGTGTTGTCAAAGCTATTTGAGAAATTATTTCTAAAGAGATTGAAGCCCCTAATCGAAAGTGAAAATCTGATCCCCGATTATCAGTTCGGATTTAGAGAAAAACACTCCACGCTCGACCAAGTACACAGAATCACCAATATTATTGAAAGAACACTAGAGGAGAAGAAGGTGTGCTCCACGGTTTTTCTTGATGTAGCCCAGGCTTTTGATAAAGTATGGCATGAAGGCCTCATATATAAACTAAGAACGATGCTGCCTCAACAATTTTCAGACATCCTAGAGTCGTATATTACAAACAGATTGTTTAGGATAAGACAGAGAAACGCCTATTCAGACCTTAGGCAGATAAAAGCTGGAGTACCACAAGGAAGTGTACTCGGTCCGGTACTGTACCTACTATACACCTGCGATATTCCTGAGCTAGAAAATAATTTTATTGCAACCTTTGCTGATGACACAGCTATCATGGCTGTTGGAAGTTGTCACGAGGAAGCTGTAGAAAAGGTTCAACATTCCATCAATCATATCTATGAGTGGACTACAACATGGCGTATCAGACTGAATGAAAGCAAGTCTATCCACATTGACTTCACGAATAAAAAGCCAAAATACTTCCCGGTATTCATCAATAACCAACAAATACCATACGCGAATACTGCTAAGTATCTCGGCATGACCCTGGATGCAAAACTGCGCTGGAAAGAGCATGTCAAAAAGAAAAGAGCAGAATTAGATATTCGGTACAAAAAAATGTATTGGCTACTTGGTAGACAGTCACCATTGTCAATACCTAACAAATTGTTGTTATACAAACAAGTTTTAAAGTCTGTATGGACCTACGGTATTCAGCTGTGGGGCTGCACCAGCCAAAGCAATCGTCAAATCATACAACGTTTTCAAAATAAAGTACTAAGGGATATAGTCAACGCGCCCTGGTACATTAGAAATAGTGACCTCCACCGGGACCTCAAGATGGATGTCGTAAATATAGTTATACAAAAATATGCAGAAGCTCATGAACACAGACTTCATCATCACGTGAATGTTGAGGCGATCCAACTCCTTGACAACACTGAATTAGTGCGAAGACTAAAAAGGGTTAAACCTTTTGAGTTAGTTTAGTGCAGAGTAAGTGAACTTAAACTGTGGTGCAAGTGCTGACTTTTACAAAGAACACGTGAATCAAGTGTCTTCCCCTTAACTTATAGTGAATAAGAAAGACGTTATTGGACGACTTCTTAATTTTATAGTTACTTAGCAGTTTAAGTTATATTTAAATTACTTATTAGCTAATAGGCTAGATTGTAATGTGAATAAAGTATCACCAATTGTGAAACTTTATAAAGAAAAAAAAAAATGAAAAAAAAAAAAAAAATATCGTTTATCATTCGTCCGCCAAAATTACTCGACCATGCATAAATTCGTTGAACCAGCGGAAAACAGTCGCTTGAGAAGGACTTTTTTCTATGAACACCATTCGAAGTCTTTCAAACGATTCTTCTGGTTTTGTCGACATTTGAAATAGTATAAAATCATTGCACGAAAATGTTCTCGTTGTAAATCCACTTTTCAGTGTGACAGAGTATTTTGTTTTTGCTCGTAAAAAATGTAGAGGAAATTTCTAATTTGGAATGTTATGTTTTTGTAATAAATAGTCATAGTTTTAATTGACATCAAAACCAGCCAGTATCCCATAGACAAAAACTGTTAGTCGCAAAACTTTCTGAGTGACCTGGTAAAATAAGCTAAAGTTCATAAGTTTACTAACACAATGAGTCCTTGTTACTTGAATAAAGAAAAATATCTGGATGACTATTTATTTTTTTGAACGACGTTTTCTAAAAATGAAACCTAGCTAGATCGATTTATCGCTCCCGAAACCCCCTGCATACTAAATTTCATAAAAATTCTTGGAGCCGTTTCCGAGATTCGATTATATAAATACATATATACAAAAATTGCTCGTTTAAAGGTGTTAGATTTTTATTATTATTATATTAATACCGCGAATGTGAATTTTTTAACGAAAATCAGATTTTTGTTTTATTTCATTCTACATGTTCAAATAAGTGATCCTGCAAAAACATTTTTATTATAATTAATGTATTGTTTTAGTTGTTTTATTGTTCTAAATGGACCGGAGGTTTCCAGACCGCTTGCCGTGCATAAGATAGGAGGTTCAAATCCTTGGCACGAACTGTGCTTTTTAGCTGAAATTTTAATGGTTGTTTTTCCGCAGCAAAATGATTGTCTTTGTAGTACAATAGATTTATTAAAAAAATAAAAAGCATAAAAAATGGCGGATTTAGAATTGTGAAAAACAAAACTTGAAAGAAACCTAGATCCAATGGTCCTACAGCGCGAACGGCCGAATGCACGACACTGGCACGAGCGACGTACGGTCGTTGACCCTCCCGCTACAGCTGATAACCTACTCCTGAGTTAACGAAACACAATACTTACCTAAATGTTATTCCAATTTTCCTTTCATACTTTTACAGGCTTAGAACCATAAAAATACTTTTTTATCTACAACTTACTGAACCCGAAACTGAAAAACAAGTTTAATATCTTACATAAAATTATTTTCTGAATTTAATAAATAAAATGGATCAAAATTACAGTTATTCCAATTTGGAGTACGTCGCTATTGTACAATAAAAATGAAGTATTTATGGCGTATTAAAAAAAAATTGTATGCAACTTATTTACAATGATTTTAATATAATAAAAACTATCCTTACTCTAAAATAATTTATTAAATGCCGTAAACAATACTGATAGTCAAGCCTGGGAAAAAGTTAAAATTTATATTCTTGGCCGGAATCAACCGGAGGTTTGATTTCAATCTTGCCGAAGTAATAACGAAATTGTTCTGATCACGACCGGTTTATAAGTATTTAGATCAGAAACTCGTGCGGGTCTCAACGTAGATGTTTTGTTGCTGACTCTCTGGGTATCAACAATCATTGCTACCATGAGTAACAAAATTATTTAAGTAAATTAATCCAGAAAACCGTTCAGAAACTCATCCGATCTCTACTTGTTTACTTTGTTGCTGACTCTCTGGGCATCAACAATCATTGCTACCATGAGCAACAAAATTATTTAAGTTAATTAATTCATATAATGGCGTGGGTTAATACCGGTGATAGAAACGATGCTTGTGGCACGAACGACAGTTTAATAAGCGCAAGACCTGATACAAGGGTTTTTTGGCGGGAGCGAGCGAGAACCGCGGAAGGACGAATGTTACGTGCGCGCGTCAGAGCGTGCGTCGTGCGACTCTCTTGAGCGGGAGGGGCGCCGCGTGAGGCGCGCGGGCAGCGCGCATGCGCGGCGTTCGGCCGATGTTTCGTTAACCCTGCGGCAGCGCACCGTACCACGGTTCAACCCTAAAATGCGCGTGATAGTCTCCCCCTCTAACCCGAACGAACGCCCTCGTGTTTGGGTTAGCTTCTACGAAGCCTCCCCCTCTTACGTTTCTTCTGTACTGGAGCTTGAATGCGACCAACGAAGGGAGTCAGTACAGAGGCGTGGTACTTACCTAACAACGTACCGTCGCTGAGGCGCTCTAAGATGTATGTGGTGGGACTGACCACAGCCTGGATCTTGTATGGTCCGTCACGGCGAGGGATAAACTTCGACGTCTGACCTCTGCCGGTATCATTAGCCCCTTGGGTTTTCAATAGCACTAGATCTCCAACCTTATGATCTGGAGCTGGTCGACGATGTTCATCGGTGTACTTCTTATGTGCCGCCTGGGCACTCTCATAGACGTCACGAGCGTCTAAAAGTATCGACGAAATCTTCTTAAGAAAATTAGTAATGTCACCTACATAATTATCGTTCTCGATAATGGTGCGCATCTCCGACATGATATCTGCTGGCGCGCGCATGTCTCGCGCGAAATTCAAATAGGCGGGAGAGTAGCCCGTTCCTGATGTGACTGCAGAGTTCATGGCGAAGCGGACTGCGGGTAAGTGGATATCCCACGTATCGTGGTCTTTACCTACTAGAATCGCCAGCTGCGGCTTGAGGTCCCGGTTCTTACGTTCCACCGGGTTCGCCTCGGGATGGTAAAATGAGGTAAGAGATTGTGTTATTCCCATCGCATCGCAGGTCTGCTGCATTACCTCACTTATAAATTGGACACCGTTGTCACTAACAAGGCGCCTGGGGACTCCGAACCGTAAGTATACTTCTGATACAAGAACCTTCGCGCATTCCTCACTGGTAGCTGAGGCAAGGGCGAACAGCTCCACCCAGCGCGTACAGGTGTCCTCGACTATCAATATCCATTTGTGTCCTGTAGAGGGCCGAACAGGTCCATAGCTAATACCTCAAACCGGCGTGCAGAAGCGGGCGTCTGCAACAACCCAGTTGGTTTCCTTGTGTCTGCCTTATAACGCTGGCAAGGTACACAATTTTTAACGTACTGCGTAACGTAGGAACGCATTCCCGGCCAGTAGTACTTACCGACTAAGCGTTGCAGCGTACGTTCCGCACCCATGTGACCAGCAGTGGGTGCATCATGGTATTCAGCCAATACTTTGGCGCGTTCCTGTTCCGGGACCACTAGACTGGCGTCGTCGAGCTCTTCATTCACAGGGCAATATCTATACAACACACCTTCGGCGAGCACATACCCTTTGTTTGCCCATACCCTCCCCCTAGAAGGATCGTCGGATTCCAGAGCCTCGACTATCTTACTTACCTCTGGGTCCTTAATTTGGTTCTCGCGCAGTTCCTTCAGACTGCGAGAGGGCATGTCAACCGCGGCGCAGCACAGGTCGCAATCGGCGTCTTCGGCGCATGCCGGACGCGACAGAGTGTCGGCTATAACATTGGCCTTACCTGGTGTGTATTCTATTTTCAGGTTATACTCCTGAAGGCTCAGGGCCCACCTTGCTAGGCGGCCACTCGGTAACTTCATACTCATCAGCCACCTAAGAGGCTGATGGTCTGACTTGATTACGACTTCAGTGCCATCTATATACCCCCTGAACTTGGAAACTGCCCAGACGACGGCTAGAGCCTCCCTCTCCGTCGTGCTGTAGTTTCTTTCAGCCGAGAGCAAGAGTCGACTGGCGTATTCTATTGGGAGCTCGTCGGTCCCCTCCTCCTGGAGGAGAACCGCCCCGAGAGCATACCCACTGCTATCAGTTCTGAGGACGAAGGGCAACGTCGCATCAGCCTGACGCAGGATCGGCGCCGATACTAGCAGTTGCTTGATCTTCTCGAAAGCTGCCTGCTGCTCCGGACCCCATTTCCATATACTTGCCTTTTTTAGCAGGGTTGTCAACGGTTTGGCAACCTCTGCATAGTCAGGGATAAAGCGCCTGAACCAGCTGGAGGTCTGCAGGAAACATTTCAGATGTTTTACGTTCCGAGGCGTCGGCATGTCCACGATTGCTGCAGTCTTCCCTGGCGACTCGCATTCCTCAATGACGTCGGCGTTGATACGTTTGTGCAGCTCCTTCTCGAGTGACTCTCTTTTAGGCGGCGATAATCCATAGGGAGAAGCCGAAGGTTCCTGTGTCTCGCTTACCTTAATCTTATGAACGGCGAAGTCTGTAGGAGGTCCAGCCGAAGCGAATTGAGCGACTCTGCCTTGCGAGAACTCGTTGAGTGCGGCTCTGTGCTCCGGTGACAAGCTCGTACCTTCATCTTGGCGCAGTGATTCGTCACAGATCTCTGCTTGCATCACGGCCGCGCTGTTCAATACATAAGATTGCAAAAACGGGAACCGGTCTCCTGGGCTATCTGCAAAATGCCATGACTCCTGAGCTATGTCTAAAACAATAGCCGCGTTAGCAATAAAATCACGACCTAAGAGTGTTCTGGTGTCATCTCCAGAAAATACCATAAACTCTGTGTCGACTCTTCGACTACCTAGAGTGACAGGTACGGTAGCGGTCTTCACCATTTTCTTACGACAAGAGCCATCGGCGAGCCCGATATAACGCTCCGTTTCTTGGAATTGAACGCCGTTATTCAGTAACAACGAATACAATAATGGGCTAGCAACACTGTGCGTAGCCCCGGTATCGACTATTGTTACCCCTTCCTTACCTACTACGGTTATTGTTATCAAAGGATGTGACGTCGATGTCGCGTAGAAGTCAGCTTTAACGACATTAAATTCGGACGGTTTGGCGGGCGCGGGTTTAATCGAACAAGTTTCACACTTTGACTTGACCACCCCTGCAGGCCTAACATGACACACGCGACATATATCCACTCTCGCACGACAAATTTTTGTCTATTTCTGTAGTTTTATCGTTTTCTGACAGCTATGCCATACAAAATACTCGACTCGTTCTGTCAAACTTCATGTTTTGTCGACAAACCCTAACATGACACGTTATTTATCTCGATTTTTGACAGTTCAACACGATATAATCAGTCACTTTGTCGTATTTAGTCGTCGTCGATTTTGACGACGATAGAGAGTAGATAAAAAGACAAAATTATGATACATAAAAAAACTCGAAAAAAAGCTGGCAGATTCATGTACACCGGTGTACTGTAGTGGAGTAGATGACTATTACTTTCAGTAATAACCAGTCGCTTTGCCAATTATGGTGATTAAATAAATAAACTAACGAAATCTCTGTTACAATAATAAAGATTTGTCAAATTGCGATCGTCGGCCCATTTGTCATTTGTGGTGATTATCTAATGAGTATAGGTACCACTAATTTTAATTTCTGTCATCTTGTATTTTAATTTCAGCATGCCAAAGAAATCATTTAATTTTTATCAAAAAGTCGGTTAAATAGAAAACTAATCATAAAGAATTAAATAAATAAATAATAAAAAAACTAATCATAAATAAATAAATAATGAAAAACTAATCATAAATAATTAAATAATAAAAAACTAATCATAAATAATTAAATAAATAAATAATGAAAAACTAATCATAAATAATTAAATAAATAAATAATAATAATTAAGAGAGAGAGACGTTTATTCAATAAAGTACATAATTCCATGCATAAAATTGAATGAATGAAACAGAACTTCAAGCCGATGTTGCTATCATTATCGTCGCGCGATAAAAGAATGTCAAAGTGCCTTTTTCTAGTTTACTCGTCGTTTGCGGTCATGTTAGGGATTAGAATGACGTCAGAGTCTTAGACAAATTACGATAAAATGAGAAAAAGAGCGTTCTCGCGCTTGTCATGTTAGCCCTGCTGGTTGGCCGCATCCATAACAGCGTATCGGAATTATATCGTTCACATGTGGATACCTCGCGCAGTATCCTGTACGCGGGCTTTTTCACGGTGCCGTAGGCAGCGCGCAGGCGCGCGAGCGCGTCCGGCCACGAGCCGACGCAGGCCCGGGTGCCGCGCCACCACACCGCCGCGTCACCGCTCAGCAACATGGAGAGGCCGCGTAGCGCGTGGTCGTCGGTCACGCCGGCGCACTCCTTGTAAACCTCCACTGCATCGATGAACGCCTCCAATACCTCGGTGTCGCGTGACTGCCCGTTGAACCTCGCGGTGCACTTTGAAAAGTTACCGCCAGACGTCGCGAGCGCGTTCGCCGTGGGCGATGCCGCCGGTGTCGACGCGACTGGACTCCACTGGTTGCCATGATGTAGAGATCGTAGGGTTTCCACTAGTGTGCGGTTGGTCTCCGCCTGCATTTTGGCGAACGACTCCATCACGGTGGACAGTAGCCGCTCGGTGTTGAGCGCTGCGGCGGGTGCGCCGGTGTGGGCCCCGCCGAGCATGTGGTCGAGGGCGGCGCCCCCCTGGGCGTGCATCTCCTCGGCCGCGTCGGTTGAGTCGCGTGCATGGGTGGTAGCGGCGCCGGCGCTGGCGCGCGGCTCCACCACTGAGACGCAGTCCGCGTCGGAATAACCGTCGCCGTCGCTTCCTTGTTCGTCCGCCTTGCGGTCGCTAACTGCACGGGTTGCCCGCGTCGTTCGTGGTATGATATTCTCTGTCGTCTCTCTAGTCGCTGAATAGTTATTAACCACACTTCACTGGGTTCGGTTTACCGCTGTTTTACACTAAAACATGGCCACGAGTTGGGCGTCACTATAATGGCGTAGGTTAATACCGGTGAAAGAAACGATGCTTGTGGCACGAACGACAGTTTAATAAGCGCAGGACCTGATACAAGGGTTTTTTGGCGGGAGCGAGCGAGAACCGCGGAAGGACGAATGTTACGTGCGTCGTGCGACTCTCTTGAGTGGGAGGGGCGCCGCGTGAGGCGCGCGGGCAGCGCGCATGCGCGGCGTTCGGCCGATGTTTCGTTAACCCTGCGGCAGCGCACCGTACCACGGTATTCAGAAAAATCGAAAGTTAACCTAGCAAGGCCACTTTATGATGATACCGGTCGGAAACTTATCCGATCTCTGTTTTTATATTTTGTTGCGGACTCTGGGCATCAACAATCATTGCTACCATGAGCAACAAAATTATTTAAGTTAATTAATTCAGAAAAATCTAAAGTTAAGCTAGCAAGGCCGTTTTATGATGATACCGGTCGGAAACTCATCCGATCTCTGCTTGTATATTTTGTTGCTGACTCTGGGCCTCAACAATCATTGCTACCATGAGCAACAAAATTATTTTGTTCAGTATTATGCTGATAGAAAAACACCGGTCAATGTTTGTTTTCTGGACTTATCGCTGGCATTTGACCTGGTGTCATACGATATTTTGTGGGAAAAGCTGCGAAAAGAAAGCAGCGTCGACTGTACTGTTATTTCTTTGTTTAAGTTTTGGTACCAGAATCAGACGAACTATGTCAGGTGGAGTGGAACTACGTCTGATGTGTATGGGGTGAAGTGCGGGGTGAGGCATGGGGGTATTAGCTCACCCCGTCTCTTTAACCTTTACATTAATCAGCTGATTGTTGAACTCAGCAGCACCCGTATAGGCTGTCACATTGACGGAGTTTGCGTTAGCAATATAAGTTACGCTGACAACATGGTGCTGCTGAGTCCATCAATAAGCGCACTCAGGCGTCTTGTGAGGATGTGTGAAGACTACGCAGTCACTCAGGGACTCAGGTACAATGTAAAAAAATGTGTTTGTAAAAATTGTTGGTGTTCAAGGCGGGTACCAAATGTTAAACTAACGTGCCAGATGTGACTATAAATGATACTCCGTTAGCTATAGTAACAAAATTTAAGTACCTGAGTCACGGGTCACTCATGACCTAAATGATGACCTGGACATAGAAAGGGAACGCAGGGCGATGGCTGTCCGAGGTACCTAATATACTGATCCGCAGATTTGCACGTTGCACGACGCAAGTCTAAATAACCCTTTTCAGAGCATACTGCCAGTCTTTTTACACGTGCAGTCTGTGGGTCAGGTATACGCTGAGGGCATACAACGCCTGCGTGTCCAGTATAACAATGTATTCAGGATGTTGTTGCGTTTACCACGCTTTTGTAGCGCTTCCGGGATGTTCACCGAGGCCAGGGTTGATGGTTTTCATGCCATTATACGGAAACGGTACGCTTCTATTCTCGGTAGAATACGTGCTAGCTCCCACAGCATCCTGAGTGTATTGTGTGATAAGTGGGGCAGTCCCATGCTGGCTCACGACTGCACACGTAGGTGTCAGTCGTTTCAATTTTGTATATAGTGTGGTTTTTACTAACATTAGGTTAAGATTTTAACTAACAACTTATGGATCGTGTAATTTGGTCTGAAATAAAACAAATATATCTAAAGTGGAAAAATCGAGAGTTAAGCTAGCATGACCAGTAAACTTTATAATATAAAAACATTTTTTTTTATTGGTGTGTCTTCCAGCAACAAATTAGTAACAAATTTTGGTCTTTTTTTTTTTCGACTGTCTCATGTATATCAATTTTTCTTGCTATCTTTACATAAAGCTGGATACCATTTTTTTGGATTTCTCGAGATCAGTTCGAGCAACACAATTGATTTTTAAGCAACTAATTAGCAACAAAAAAGCTTCAAATTCTGAGATTTTTTTAAAATTTTTGCCCATTAATTTAGCGATGCCAGTTTTATGGAGCTCCAGTAACCAGCAAAATATTCAAACAATTTTTTTCGATAAAATCACAAGTAAACTAAAGTTGAAAACATCATACAACAGATGTTTGTGTATGCTCGCGTATATTTTACGGATGGCCAAGAATATGCTGAAGCATTTTGCTGATTAGTATGCGCTGACCGTTAGTAGAAGATCGTAGCCATTTTTCACACACACACGGTTGCAGTTCTTATAAACGATTCCGTGACGGATTATAATGTATTCATTCATAATAATTATACAGGGTGTAATTGAAATAACTAAAAAGCTCTCTCTATCTCTCTCACTCTTACAACTTAAGGGACCAACTCCGAAATCACAAATGAAAATCAACTGTTCCCTATCTTTTTCCGAGTTATATGCGATCATAAATGTATGGAGCAGCAGATTTTTTCGCGATTTTAATTTAAAGGAAAACCTTTGTGTGTGTGAAAACGATCTTAGTTCGGTTAAACTAATCGGTGGCACCCATTAATATAATGATTATATTTGTACATTCTAGCCTCATCAATTGAATGCTACTCTTGCGAATCCATAACACAACCAGATTGTTTGGAAAATTACGCCGAACTGAAACTAGATTGCGCTGGCCTAACCAAAAAATGTTCTATAGTAATAAGTAAGTATATTTTTTATACCCATACGTGGCATCACGATGGCAACACATTGCCATGGTTATGCCAAAGTTAAGGTTGAAAGACAGTGCTGGCCTTTGGACTTTTTTGGGTTCCGTACCCAAATTCCGAAAACGTGACTTTATTACCTTTATACGAACGTTGTAATACTACCACGTGGGCCTAGTGGTCACAAGCGCTACTGCTGAGCGTGAGGTCCTGGGTTCGATTCCCAGGTCGGGAAAAGTCTTATTGGATTTTTCCATAAGGAAATTCTCAATAGCAGCCTAGATTTGTGCCCGGTTGATGGCAAAAGGCCGCTCCCTGCTATGTACATGAGACTTAAACATAACTGGTGAAATGTGGGTATACATCCCCCGGGTACACCTCAGCCTAACTCTTCGGGGAAACATTGTGTGATGTAATGTGTTATTTTTTGACGTTGTCAATCAGCCGCTTTAGACTTTGTTATAATAACGAACAAACAATGTAACTTAATATTTTACTTTATTTTAGTTGAAGTGGCCGCAACTAATACAAGATATCTTTCGCGAGGTTGTGCTTTTGGCGAACAGGAGCGTAGCGACAAGAATGAGGGGGAAGCTGATTACGGTGGCTCGAAAATGTCCTGGTCGAGTTGTACGACAGATCTTTGTAACTGGGGGGTAATGAACAAATTCCAAATTATGACGTTGATTGTAAGTGCCATGTGGTCTCTGTTTTTTTATTATAAATTTTAATATATTTTTTAAACAATATATTTTACATCCTTTGTTTAATTAATAATTTTAATATATTTTTTAAAAATACATTTTACATCCTTTGTTTAATTTTTTTTTTGTAATTGTGTAGTGTAGCAACATAATGATAAGTAACTCATTATCTGTTACGATGCCTCATTGAGATGGATAGCAATTAAAATTCTATTGTGTCTCGTTAATGACAGTTGAAAGGTTATCTAAAGTTTTCATGCAAATGTTTGGTAACGGTTAGACTGGAAGCTGACCCCAACATAGTTGGGAAAAGACTAGGCAGATGATGGATGATACAGATGACTTTACTCGTGATTCTTCTAAGGCGGGTTCCCACGGTGCGCGATATTGCGCACGCACGCGCACCGGCCCGCACAGCGCACGACCACGCACCGCGCACGAAGGGTCTTCCGATGGTGTGGCAAAACTTACAACTGGTAATAAATCAGTAATTATTTGCGGTGATTTTAATATAAATATTTTGGAAAATAATTCAAATAGCAGTAGATTATTAAGTCTCTTCAAATCATTTAATCTGTCAAATGTGTTTTTAGAACCAACGCGAATAACTTCGACTACTGCTACATGTATTGATAATGTCTTTTGTTGCTGCGACTATTTAGATAAAGCTATTGTAAATTATCTCCCTTCTGATCACAGCGGTCAAATCGTTATTTTTGAGTCCAACACACCAATACTAAAAGTACAGATACAAACTAGACCAATAACATCGGGTAATTTAACTAAGTTTAACAGCACTTTAATTAGCAAGTTAAGTGCTCAGGGTCTAAATATGTCCAATGGCAATATTTTGTATGAACAATTCTTTTCATTAGTGCAAACAGAGTTCAATAAGTCTTTTAAGAAAAAAACTAAACCTATTTGCCCTAAGTTTTTATTCAGTGACTGGGCAACTAAAGGCATCAGGAAAAGTAGGGAAACATTATTTGAACTGTATGGCCTTAAGCCGTATATTAACACAGAAACTTTTAATAAGTATGTTGCTACTTACTCTAAAACTTTTAAAAATATCTGCAAAGCAGCTAAAGCTTCTTTCATTAGCAACAAGGTTAAATCGGCAGATAGTAAAATAAAGACAGTTTGGAAAATTATTAACAATGAAACAAACAAGAACAAAAGTTCTTTTTTATCTTTTTATTACGGACGCTTCTCATGTGCACGTCTTTCTACATTGTTCTCACATGTATAATTTCAACATGAATGATGTAACCAATATTTTGTAACAATTTTTTATTTAAAAGAGTGTCCGTGGAGTTTCTTGCCCGTTCTTCTCCATAGGTACCTACTACGCTTTGGAATGGGCAACTAGCTTCATACCTATTTCTGACTGACCGATTCCTTGACAATTCAAAAGTGCCTGTAAATGGTTTAATTGAAATAAATGATTTGAGTTTGAGTTTGAGTTTACCAAATTTACTGAAAAATCGACCACAAATGGTGTTATTTGCTGATGACACATCACTGATTTTTAAAGTAGACAGACGTGCACAGGAGCTTGACGACGTAAATAACGCTATGCTTACGGTCCATAATTGGTTGTGAATGTCAGGTTGGCGGGTGTATTTTTCGGAATTGGTCGAAATATATCTCAAAATTTAGTACCTAATTAGTACCAAATTGTACCACTTGTGAAATAATTTGTACCTCGTGGGATAGCAAGTTATTGCAATAATTTCATACACCCGCCATTCTGACGTCAGCTTGGCGGGTGTATTTTTGTGTAGCCAAGATTACTGAGAAGTTGGATATAAAACATACATGGATATTTAGTACCTAATTGGTACCTCTCTAAACATACCTCAAGTCGGTGAAATCTCATTGGGATTCGACAAAAAATAAAAAATGATGTAACAATATTTTGCTTGTTTGACATAAGCAGAGGAAACCAGGGACACTTGACTATAGGAAGACTTAGCATCAGGTGGAATGACAGCTCACTTCACCTGCGTTTTCACGGTGAGTTTTTGATGTGAAACATCTATAGCAGCGGGTCAGCCCAACTTTCCTATCGTAAACTATCCTTTTATGCATATTACATGTACAGACGCCAGCACATCAGGCTACTACAATCTGTCAAATTTATTTAATAGATTTTCAACTTTATTGCTAAAGTATAAGGTTGAAAAATGATTGGGAAAATTTGACAGTTTCGGGTAGCTTGATGTGCTGGCGTCTTTACATAATAATTTAGATGTTTCATGCAAGCAGTGACGTCATTTGTTGTTTGGTCAACGTCTGCGGAGGAAACAATAGGCCGAGTTGGCGTGGTGGTCTCCATCCTTTCTACGAACATGTCCCAGTCCGTAGACCGACGTGGCGCTAGGGGCTTCAGTTGGGTCGGCACTCCCGATAGGACGACGAGTACAGGCTGGTGATCAGACTGTAACTCGTCGTCTATGACTTGCTGCGTGATCTGGCCGCGCAGTCCTCTATGGACCACGATGTCCAGCATGTCCGGCATATGGTGAGCTGCATCCGGGTAGTGTGTGGGTGTCTCCGGGCCGGACACCGTGTACCCGTGTGCCTCCGCGTCCGCGAAGAGCCGTCTTCCCCCGGTATTCGTATTAAATGAGTTCCACGCCGGGTGCTTACAATTTCAGTCGCCGGCAAGGATGACCGCGTGACCACTTAGCGCGCTAATTAGCGCCCGCAGCTCCGTCACAACAAGTGAGGCCGCGGGCGGTTTGTAGCACACGTAAATGCTTATGTCCTCGCCGGCGACGTGCAGCTGCACACCCAGCGCGTAGAAAGAGCTGAGCGACGGCAAGGGGAGCTCCTGATGGACGACTCTTCGCTTCACAAGCACCACCAGACCACGGTATCTTATGTTGTTCAGTGCCGACTGTTGGGGCGTAACTCCCAACAGTGAAAATGTTATGTTGATGTTGTGTATTGGGATGTTAATGTTGAACGAGTAAACCACCGATTGTTTTAAAGGTTTTATTGCTACTAAAAATAATATGTTATAAAGTAATAATGTACAATTAATGTTGAGTTGACAAACTGCAACGTTTCACTGTAAGTAGGACAAGTTATTTGCATGTACAGCGTAGCTCGTACATATTGCCCGCTCACAAAGATAACTTAAATGATAACTGATAATGATAACTTAAATGTACATCGGAAATTGTTTAAAAATTAAGTTATAATGTAAAAGGTAAATACAAACAAAGTCATGAGTTATTATGGTAATTCACAACGCGCTATAGGCGACGTTGCTTTATTGAGTGTGCGTGCACTCGATAAGTGCGCTGCGTTGTTGTCGTCTGTGACGTCAAATAATGTGTAGTCCACGATGCTCGCTGTCGATGTGCTTCGTGGCATCGGGTTGGGAACAGATGGAGCTTCTGGTTTCCGTCGACTTGCCCAATGCTTGCTTAGGCGGTTCAGCTCATAGGAAGATGACAACGTATTGGTGGACATCGTGGTATGTTGCCTGATCTAATCTGCCAGGTGTTTCTCCTTCCTTGACTAGGTCAATGTCTTGATATTGTTTTGCGAATTCATCATCTAATACTCCGAACAGGGAGCACGCGATGGAACCGACACCGTTGATAAGCTCACGTTTGCTTCTCGTATTCACTCGGCCTTGTTGATTCAGCAACATATGGTTATAGTGTCCTATTTCGTCTGTCGAGTGTTGTAGATGTGTTAAAATTACGTTACATTGTATTTTCTGTTTCATTTTCTCGCAGACTTTTTCTAGATGATTGGTGAATTTACTGGATACTGCTATATCGTGCCAGTCATGGTACACGATAATCTTCCACTCGCCACGTATTGGTTGCATATTGGTTACTTTATCAAAGTATAGACCTTGTTGAAGCTCGGCTATGTTTGTTGTGTTAGCGGCCGCGACAGGATTAAGCAAATACAGCAGTGCCATGACCAATCCAATGAAGTTTATTTTTCTGTTTGTTGTTTTGCATTGTCGTGAAATTTGCGACTCGCTGTTTAGGTATGACTCATTATCGTTTCTTTTTGAAGGAATTTGTTGTTTGTCGTCACCTTTGATAGGTAAGACGGATAGTTTTGTAACAGGTCTTTTCATATGTCCATTTCTTGTTTTTAGGCTAACGACCCGAACATATCCATCGCTCCCAGGGTGAAGCTCTGTTATTCTCCCCATGAGCCATTTGCCGGCCGGTATATGGTCCTCATGAATAACCACTAGATCGCCTATCTTCAGATTTCTCTGTGGTTCCTGCCACTTTGATCTGGCTAATAGTTGACACAAGTATTCGTTCCTCCATTTCTTCCAGATTTCTATGAAGATCTTTCTTGTTAGTGCCCATCTTGTTCTTGCATCTTCCCTTGTTTCGATGACTGTCAACCCCGGTCTACCCGATAAAAAGTGTGCTGGCGTCAGACAGTCTAGATCGTCTATGTTTTCACTTAGTGGACACAGAGGTCTGGAATTCAAACAGGCCTCCAGTTTTGTTAGGATTGTGGTAAACTCCTCAAATGTTAATTTTTGTTCTCCTACTACTGTTTTTAAGTGGTGTTTTAGGCTTCTGACTGCTCGTTCCCATAATCCTCCGGCTGATGGCCAAGCGGGGGCATTAAAATGCCACTCAATCTTCATCTCCACGATTTCCCTTTGTAGTTGGTCGCTTTTGTATGTATGTTCGATTTCCTCGTATTGCTCAACGAGTTGGCGGTTTGCGCCGACAAAGTTTGTTCCGTTGTCACTGTATAAGTGACGAGGGGCACCTCTTCTTGCTGCCATCCTGTTTAGGGCTGCCAAAAATGCTGTACTGGTGAGATCTGATACCAGTTCAATATGCACAGCTTTGGTCACCATGCATATAAAGACTGCTATGTAGCCCTTCGTTGTTCTTGCTCCTCTGCCTTTGTTCATTTTGACGTCCACAAATCCAGTGTAATCCACCCCTGTATGGTAAAAGGGCGGCGCTTGATTTACTCTTGCGCTCGGTAGGTTGCCCATCAGCTGGTGTTCTTTTGTTGGGTTGTTTTTGCGGCATGTCACACATTTTCTGATTTGCATCTTCGTTGCTCGGTTTCCGCCGACGATCCAATATTTCTCACGTAAGTGTGATAGGGTAAGTCTTGGGCCGCCGTGAAACGTCATTCGATGAGCTTGGTCGATGAGAAGATGTGTTAATCGACTGTCGTGTGGAATAATCATCGGATGTTTCATGTTTTCTGTTAGCAAGGCGTTTTTTAATCTTCCTCCCACTCGTAAGATGTCTTGATGGTCAATGAACGGAGTGAGCGCTTTTATTTTACTGTTAGACTGCACCGTGTTATGTTTTTGTAAATAGCAAATATCTGTGTCGAATGATTTTTGCTGTGTTTGTTTTACGAGCACCTTCGTTGCGTTATCCAATTCGTGCAACGTCAGAAATCTCGGTAGTTGTCGCCGTCTCGGGTTCAATGGTCTGAGTATCCATGCGATAATGCGTATAATATGTTCGATAGAGCTGTGATTTTGCAATAGTTTTTCCACAATGCTCGGATTTTTTTTGTTGTGTTGGGATACATTGGTTTGTTTTCGGACTGTTTTTTCTTCTTGATCTGTGCTATGATTATATTTTTCTATGGTCTTTGTTTTAAGCGATGGAAGCCATGTAGGCCCTTGCCACCACAGTTGATTTTCTTTCAGCTGACTAGCGTATTGACCTCTGCTTGCGGCGTCAGCGGGATTTTCCTTTGTTTTGACGTAGTTCCACGACGATCGTGGTATGACGTCAGTAATACTTCGTACTCTGTTTTCTACATATGTTTTCCAGCGGGATGGGTCTCCTTGTAGCCAACCCAGGACCACCATGGAATCAGTCCAGCCGTAGACGTGTACTTCATATTGATTCAATGACTGTTTGACTTTGCGCATTAGTTGTGATAGAAGGTGCGCTCCATTCAATTCCAGTCTAGGCAGTGTTGTTGTTTTTCGGTGTGGTACAATCTTTGACTTCGCGGCTACAAGTATTGTTGATGAATGGACCCGTGCATAGATGACACAGGCATAGGCATCCAGGGAGGCGTCGCTGAACCCATGTAGCTCCATTGTCTGCTTTTCGCCACACTTAAGCCATCTAGGTATTTCGCAAGAGTTTATCGCCCTTACGTCCGCTTGTATTTTGCACCACTCCGCATGTATGCTGTCGGACACTTCGTCGTCCCATTGTAAGTTTCCATCCCACAGTTTTTGAAATAGTAATTTAAATTTTGTTGACACGGGAGCCAGCCAGCCGAGTGGGTCAAATAGTTTAGATATTTCGGCTAGTAGGCTGCGTTTGGTTTGTTTTTTGTTCACGTCCGTAATTGTGCTTTTAAAGGTGAATTTATCCTCTCTTGAGTTCCAGCACAAGCCTAACGTTTTTAGTGTATTTTCCGCTCTGAAGTTGAAGACAATCTTATCGTTGTTGTGTTGTTCGGAGATATCTTCCAGAAGTTCTTGATTGTTTGCTGACCATTTTCGAAGGTTAAACCCTCCATTTTTTAATAATTGTTTCAGATCAGCGATCAATGTCTTTCCTTTTTCTATTGTATGTGTCCCATGAACGAGGTCATCCATGTAGAATGATTCTTCCAGCACTTTTGAAGCCTCCGGGAACTGTTCACGTTCATCTGTCGCTAATCTCCTGAGTGTCATCATGGCTAAGAACGGCGCGGCCTTGGTACCGTATGTTACGGTTGTTAGTTGATATGAGCGGATAGGTTGTTCCAGCGATTCCCGCCATACAATTTGTTGCAATTGTTGGTCTGCAGGAGCTACCCAGATAGCACGAAACATCTTCTCAATGTCCGCTGTAAACGCATATTTGTATTGCCTCCATTTCATCAATAATGTTTGTAGGTCCTGTTGAAGATTGGGACCTTTGTACATGAGATCGTTCAAACTGCATCCTGTAGATGTTTTTGCTGACGCATTAAACACCACTCTGTACTTTGTTGTTGTTGATTCAGCGCGTTGCACGCCGTGGTGAGGTAAGTAACACTCGAGTATTTTGTTGCTGACTGTTGATTGCTTCATATGACCTAGATCAATATATTCAGTCATGAAGTCTTTATAAGCGTTCGCCAAATGTGTTTGTTTTTCCAACTTTCTTTCTAAAGTTTTGAATTGGGCGATAGCCATTGGCTTGGACGAACCCAGCCTGCTCTCAAATTCATTCTTCATCGGCAGTCTGACTTCATATTTACCACTCTCCAAGCGCTGCGTAGTGTTGGTGTAGTATTCAATGCATGTTTCATTTTCCACCGATAGGTTGGATTGATCCGTGATGTCTTCGGTTTCCCAGAACTGTTTGATATCTTCCAGATTGTTTATGACCACATTGCAGTGAAAAGTTTTGACATTGCCACATAAAAGCCAACCTAGGTAGGTTTGTTGTGCGATAGGTTGAGTGACGTCATCGCCTTTTATTATTCCTCCTAGCATGATTTGCGAATAAATGTCTGCTCCAAATAGTAAATCCACCTGACGGCTTTTATGGAAGTCTGGATCTGCTAGATGGATGTTCTGTATGTGGGACCAGGATGGTTTTGCAAATGTCTTATTTGGCAGGTTGTTAATCAAGTTATTCATAATGAAGAGAGACGTTTGGAACTTGAAGTCGTTGTAAACAGAACTACAAGTAATTGTTGTCATTCCTTTGCAATGGTTTTCCTTCTGTCCAACTCCAAAGATGACTCCTTTGCATCTCTCGCGCTTGACTCCGAGAAGCTGAGCGGCATGTTCCGTAATCAAAGATATCTGAGACCCTTGATCGATGAGGGCTCGCAACTTGATTTGGGTCCCATCAGCTGTTTCTATGTTTACTACAGCGGTTGCTAGTAATATCTCCGAAGTATCATCATCCTTTGATACATGGGAAGAATTTGTTTGTTTTTCTGTTTTATTTTCAATACATGCATCGTGTATCAATGTATTATGTTGACCCGCGCACTTGCGACATCGGTAAACTGACGTACATGTTTTTCCGTTATGGCTGAACAGGCAATTTACGCAAAGGTTCATTTTATTGACTGTACTAAGTTTTAAGTCATTAGGCATTTCTAAAAACTTTGCGCAATTGTACATGCCATGTTCGTCATCGCAAAGAGGGCATCGAAATGTTGACGCATGGAACGATTTCGTAATTTTCTTGTTGCTAGTTGCTTGATTACTGCTGTATTGTTTTTTCGAGTACGAATAATTTTGATGTTGACTCGATGACGTATTTGGTTTTTGATTGTGTTCTTGTTTGCGACGCGATGCTTCCAACGATGTAAACTTCGCTTCTAGGAAATCTAACAGATCTTTCAGTATTGGCAGCTTTCGGCAATTCTTCAGCGAGTCATTGTACTCTAAATGTGTGTCGGCGTCTAATTTTTGCGATAATATATGTACGAGAATCGGATCCCAAGTTTCGACATCCACTCCTAAATTTTTTATCGCATGTAAGCATTCTATGCTGACGTCATGGATTTTCTTTATTTGGGTCACTGACTGTTGTTGCATGTTTGGTAGATTGAAAATCATGTTGATGTGCGATGTGAAGATAAGTTTTTCATTGTTATATCGGTGATTGAGGATATCCCAACACACGAGGTAGTTATCCGAACTTATCTGTAGGTGTTGAATCAAGCGTTCCGGTTCTTCTTGCACTTTACTCTTCAGAAACTGCATCTTCTGAGCAGATGAAAGGGAATTGTTGCTGTGTATTGCTTCCGTGAAAAGGTCTTTAAATGGGATCCACTGGTTGTAGTTACCGTAGAAGACTGGTATCTCTAATTTCGGTGTTGTTTTCTCACGATGAGCGCCAGACCACATTTTCGTATTCAAAGCCTTTTTCAGTTCATTGAATTTGTTTTCATACCTGGTGTAGCGTTCTTCGTACACTATCATCTTTTCTCCGTTGATTTCACACTCTATCTCCCAGTGAAGGTTGTCAATTGCTGACCAGCGCGTTTGTAGTGTTTGCAGAGCGTCTTGAAATTCCCATTTTTCAGATAGAAACTCCACGTTTATGTTTGCGACTGCTCTCATGAAGGCTTTGAAGTTTGCCGTCTGTTTGCGCATCATGTCGTCAAGCTTGCTATTGGATCCCGTATCCTTTTTTGCATTGTTTTGTTGTTCTTGCCGAGTAGGAGGAGGTGATGGTTCTCTGTTTTGTTTATCTTGATTGGCATCCCTAGCTTGTTCTGCACCCTCACTCTTCAAAGCTTCTTGTTCCTGTTTTGTCTGATGTGAGGTACCTTCCTCTGTTTGTAGGTTAGCACCTCCCAATGTTTTTGTTTGTACCGATTGCTCCCTTGGAGAACGAGCAAGGGTCGTGAGTTGTTGGTGTTGTTGAAGAATAAGCTCCTTTACTTCATTGTAGCACTGCAGCGTTTGATTATAGCAGTCATTCTTAAAGTAGGGATGACTTACACTTTGTTCCGTAGACAGGCGGTCGTGATTGAATTGGTATTCTGACCACAAGTTTTCCAACATTGCCATACGGCGTTTGAAATAGTCGGGGTTTTTCCTGTCCCAACCATCTTTCTTGATATTTATTCCGATCTTCTTTATGTTGTCGTAGAGTTCGTTCTGATTCTGGTATAAATCAGCTGACGTCATGTTGTATAAGTTGTTTTTCTTGTTGACTTCAAGATGAACTCTTCTGTTTCAAACGTAGACTGCTGCTCCACACTCCTGGTTCTTGGTATTGTGCAACCTTTCTCTTCTACGATATGCGCCTTCTCAATTGGTTACTGGGGCGACTCGCTTGTGAGAGACCAGTCCAACCGATTCGCGACCGTAAAAGATGTAAATCACACAACACAAAATTGCTCGAAGGACCAAATGTTGGGGCGTAACTCCCAACAGTGAAAATGTTATGTTGATGTTGTGTATTGGGATGTTAATGTTGAACGAGTAAACCACCGATTGTTTTAAAGGTTTTATTGCTACTAAAAATAATATGTTATAAAGTAATAATGTACAATTAATGTTGAGTTGACAAACTGCAACGTTTCACTGTAAGTAGGACAAGTTATTTGCATGTACAGCGTAGCTCGTACACCGACCTTTCGTCCTTCCGGTATATGTGGTACCCCGGGAACCTAACCCTATCTTCAGTCCCCAGGTACGTTTCACTAATTAGCGCCACGTCGATATTCTGATCACGGAGGAGATGGCGGAGGGGGGCGACCTTGTCCCTAAGGCCGCGGGCGTTCCAGTGTATAATCCTCAATGACCTAGCCATCACAGAGTGCGAGCAATGTGGCCAGGTCATCGAGGATCACAGTCTCTATATCTCGGCCCTGCCTAATAGCCTTGATTCAATCTCCTCGATCTCCTTGGGGTCCGTGTCCGCCGGTAGGCCCCGTATGGCGATCTTTAAATTCTTATCCGCTGGTAGCGAGTAGGCGAACCAGGACACTCCGCTGTCCTTCTCCAGGCCTATCAAGTACCGCTGGACCAGCCGATACTCGTCTTCGGTCTCCGGGGTGAATCTCACCCCGGTCCCGTACGGACGAGCGTTTGGGGGCCGGCCCCCACACGCTCGTCCGTCCGGACGGACTTTTCCCGGATGGCCCGGAAATGCATGGCCCAGTTCGGTAGTTTCTCAACTACCAGCGGAGGGTACCTCATCTTCCTCTTCTTATCCTTGTTGTTGTTGTTCCCCTTCTGTTGTTGTTGTTGTTGTTCCCCTTCTGTTGTTGTTGTTGTTGTTGTTGCTGCTTCGTGCTTGCAGTTGATGCTGATTTCAGCTGGGTGACATCAGGGGCGGCGGCAGATGGGGGGGCGGCGAGAGTGTTGGGGGCCGGGGGGGAGTGTAATTTACTTGCCCCGGCCGAACTCAGCGGTGTCGGTGACTGCGGCGGTGTTCGACGGACCGCGTCAGAAAAGGTGGGCGACGCCTGTGCGCCCCGACCCCGCGTCGCGCGATCGCGCTGTGGACGCGGCGGGTCGAGACAGTAGCGTTTCGCCTCCTCCGACGCGTCACGTCCTCGCGACCGGACCCGGCCGATCCCGCAGATGCCAGCGACATGCTCGAACCCCCACGTGAGGAGCATGCCGACTGCATGGCGGGCGAGTCGCAGGCGGAGACTCGGGGGGGCGCCGGTGAATCGGGCGCCTTGGCGAGCGGAGCCGACCGGTAATATGGTCCGGCACTGGAGGGCCGCTCCTGCTCAGCCATCGCCGACCCCGCCAGCGAGAGGCGGAGGCCGCGGGCGGCGGCGCGCGGGGTGGTCATAGTAGTAAGGTTTACTGACTTACCCGGTTTAGGCTTCTGCGGCGGTGAGATTAATTGCGGCGGCGATACGAACCGCGGCGGCGGAGCAGTGGCTCGAGTCGGGGGCGCGCGAGCCCGCGCCGACGGTACCGGAGTACGCGGCGGAGGCAGCGCCGGAAAATCAGAGCGCGGCGCGCCGGGGCGCGCGGGCGCACTGTGGTGTCCAGGCACGGGTGGGCGCACGGATGGTGTCGATGCGCGCGCATGGGGCGCGACTTGCACTCGCGGCAGGCCCCGGGGCCTGTATGGGCACCGGGCGGAATGCCGCGGGGCGGACAGGTACAGCGTGCGTCCGGCTCGTCGACGGTGCAGGCGCAACGCGCGCAGGCGCCAACGACGTCGGTGGGCCGGTCGCCACGGCTGCTCTGGTGTCCTTCGTCCTCTTCTCCTTTGTCTTCTCTGGTTTTCGGCCGGCCGGCGGCGCTCCGGACGACGCGTCACCTATGTTAGGCATCGACATCGTCCGGTCCAACGTCGGACGGGCTTCTTCGTGAATCCCGGCATCGCGGCCCAACGAGCCGCGCTTGCCGGGATTTGACATCTTTCTGGGTGCTCCCCCTGTGCCTGCACGGGTACTGGTAGGTTCCTGTGCACTCACAGAGAGAGTCGACAGTAAAATGTTGCGATCCGCGCGGATTCCGAGACTAGCGTGAGGATAGGTTAGTCCGGGTGACCAACAAGCTAATCCCCGAATTATTCTCATTTATTGGTATCCTAACTATACAGGGTTACTGGTAACTCGACGTATTCCTTGCAGGACGTCATAGTAGGGTTAAAATGCAACAAATTAAGCCACCAAATGTTCTACCGAAATTCAGTAGTTTTTGAATTAGTTAAGAGTTTTAGTTTTTTTATGAAAAATCCCAGATCAAATCATTTGAAACCAATTTAAAAATGATTTATGGCGCGACTGTACTGAAATTTAAGTTATTATCATAGTTGACGCCGTAGCAGACCTTTGTTAATAATTAAAAGTTCAATAATGCCTAAAACTTTGGCAAATATCACTAACCAAACATTTAATTTTTTGTAATTTTTGCTATTACTTCATAAAAAATGTAGTCTAGTGCAAAAAAAAAAATACTACACCTGGTGTACAAATTACTAGGAAAATATCCTTGTCTTATCAGTTATTCAGAAAGGTATGATTGTCAATACTTTTGCATGTGTGCCAGGGAAGAGAAGAGTTTTATGGGGGGCAGGTAAAATTGCGAGACGGTCAACCTATTGTTTCGTATTCGTATTATTCGTAGTTTTTACCTGCGCTTGAACTCCAAACACTCGGGGAGCTTTGTGATTGGTCGCTATTGTTCTCTCGGCATGACAGGGGGTGCGATTTTACAAAATTTGGTCGTCAGCGTTAGTTAGTTTCAACTCTACGTCGCGCAAGCTCGTGTTTTGTTACTGGCTATTTCCCTAACTGTTGCTGCGTATCTTGCTCTTGTGCTGTGCTGTGCTTTCATAAGCGCTGACTATGGCTGCATATTCTAATCCTGAATACCCTGACATAATGTACTGTTACGGACTTTGTGACAGTAACGCTGCTGAGGCGCGGCGAGAATATCAACTTCGCTTTCCCAACCGCCGACTCCCCCACGTTAGTGTCTTCGGATCGACTTATCGGCGAATATCTGAAACTGGCAGCGTCCAAAGAAGCAGGCAAGTTGACACTGGTCGTTCCCGGAGATACACGGCTGAGGACGAGGAGCTTATTCTTCAACGTTTTATTGACGATCCTAACACATCGACAAACATCGTAGCGCGTGAGCTTGGTATGCCACAGTGGAAAGTCTGGTCTGTAGTTCACTTGTCAGGCCGACATCCATACCATTACCAACCAGTCCAGTCATTAGAAGAAGGAGATCCGCCGAGACGGCTTGAATTTTGTCGTTTTATGCTAAGTGCCGACGCCGACAGCGAAAACTTTTTAAAAAACATTCTGTGGACCGATGAGTAATGTTTTGATCGTGATGGTATCACAAATTACCACAACTTACATTACTGGGCACCGAAAGCAGAAGCAAACCCTAAAAAACTGAAACCAATCGCATCCCAGCGATGGTTCTCGCTTAATGTTTGGATGGGTATTATTGACGACAAATTAATTGGCCCACATTTTTTACCCCGAACACTAAATGGGGAACTTTATGAAGATTTCCTCAGAAATTATTTATCAGCACTGCTCACGGATGTACCGGAAGAAAGAAGAGCAAACATGATTTACCAACATGACGGATGTCCAGCCCACTTCCGAATCACAATTCGACAATTGCTGGATGAAAACTATCCAAACCGATGGATAGGGCGCGGTGGGCCGATTCCGTGGCCTGCACGAAGCCCTGATCTGACGCCGCTAGACTTTTACGTCTGGGGTCATATGAAAGATCTAGTTTATGTGACCCCAGTAAATTCAATTGAAGAACTAAGGGAGAGAATTACAAATGCGGTGGACCAGATGAGGGCAACAATCACATCAAGAATAACAAAAACCGAAGTAAGGAAGCGAATAAGAACATGTATTCGAAACCGAGGGCAGCACATCGAACAAGACGTGTGAAATGTGTGTAATTAAAGTTTTTAATATTGATTAAAAAGAATAATAATGTTCACGATTTTGTTTTTGATTTTTCGAATAATCACCTTTTTGTGAAACGCACGCCTGTACTAAATCAAAAACGATTTTCATAATGTAGTCCATGATTTTGTATTAACTTTCATACCTTTTTGGATAGCTGATAAGACAAGGATATTTTCTTAGTAATTTGTAGACCAGGTGTAGCATTTTTTTTTTGCACTAGACTACATTTTTTATGAAGTAATAGCAAAAATTACAAAAAATTAAATGTTTGGTTCGTGATATTTGCCAAAGTTTTAGGCATTATTGAACTTTTAATTATTAACAAAGGTCTGCTATGGCGTCAACTATGATAATAACTTAAATTTCAGTACAGTCGCGCCGTAAATCATTTTTAAATTGGTTTCAAATGATTTAATCTGGGATTTTTCATAAAAAAACTAAAACTCTTAACTAATTCAAAAACTACTGAATTTCGGTAGAACATTTGGTGGCTTAATTTGTTGCATTTTAACCCTACTATGACGTCCTGCAAGGAATACGTCGAGTTACCAGTAACCCTGTATACAAAATTACATAAGTACAAGTAGTGGACATTATTGAAAAGACATTATTTATTAACAGCCAATCAGTACAGTTAAAATATTGCTACAATAATCAGCGCGCAGTGCGCGCCCTCTGACATCAGTCCAACTAACTACTAAACGCACGAAGTTATAAATATAGGTGCCGGCGCTCGCTCCTGCAGCTCAGTGTAGTGGCGAGCGCCCTGCCATGAGGATGCACGCTGCTACAGTGCTCCCCTTCAAGTGAAACGTACCGGTCGCCTTATGGTTATGACACGACCCGAGCGCGATGTACGCTCTGTTGTGATGAACAGTGTTCTTCGCAGCAGGACTGGAGCCTGGAGGTGTTACGTCACATGCGTCGTCTGTGCATGGCATGGAGAACGCAGGCTTGTGGCGGTCGACTGATATACACAAAAATACAAAAATGTTTATTTCAATATTACACGTTGTACATACGTTATACAGTTGGTGGCGTCCCCTTTTAAGCATATAGATGCCTGTGCCAGGAGGCGCCGCTCCTTTATATCTTGCTATTAGTGTAACATGTTATTAAAACAAAGTTATTAAACAAAAGTTATTAAATAAAAGTTACAAGTTAATGAATTTATTATTTTTATTTAGTCTGTTAGTGTGTGTGTATATGTGTGGGTGCGTGTGTGATTATGTGTATGTGTTTGTGTGTATGAGTTTAAGTGTATGTGTATAAACACATACACTATGTAAGTATGTGTGTGTGTGTGGTTGTTTTTTACGGAAAGGGTTTTACCTTATATTTAGTAGAATATTCTCTACTTCATCGTAGCTTAACTTATTTATCCACTTAATCAGCAACGATTTGCATTCTTTATATGGTTTTGTATGTATATCTATTTGTTTATTTATTTTATTGTATATGAAAGACGAGCGTTTGTCGTACTGAATATTTGCAAATTCTGTTCTTACAAAAGGGCTGGAAGCAATGTTATGTTTCCTTCTTCTAGCTAATATATTAGGATCTAAGGGTAGGGTTTTTATGTTTTTTTAATACTATGTGTATAATATATAATTTTCGTACTGATAATAGATTACTTGTTTGATATAGCTCATGGGTGTGAAATGTTCTTTTTTTGAAGTACATTACTTTTATTAATGTCCGTTGCGCTCTTTCAACATCAAGAAAACGTGTTTTACGCGCGCCCCCCCAAATGGAGATACAATATATTATTACTGATTGAACTAGTGAGATATACACTTCATTTAGAAGATTTTTTGCCAAGCCACTCTTGGGGACTATGTGTCTCAATGTTTTAAAAATCCAAATAAATTTTCGTATTCTCGCAGTAATTTGTTCGATTTGAGGATACCAGGACAAGCTTTGGTCCAACATTATACCTAAGTACTTGACGTGGTTAACTTTACTGATGGTTGGACAATTGCAGTCATAATGAACCGGCTGCCCACACTCATGTATTTTAATGTTGAAATTAGGCTCTGGTTGGACATTTTTATATATTGAAAAGCAAATAAAATTTGTTTTGCTTGTGTTTAACGTAAGGAGATTTGTTTTTAGCCATGAAGCCACTTGTAACATAGGTATGTTACAAGTGGCTTCATGGCTAAAAACAAATCTCCTCCGAAATAGGTATTTCGGTGTTGGTTTTTGTTTCGGCCCAGGTTGAGCCAGTGAAGACGATTGCAGTGTCGTCAGCATACGAAAATAATTTTGCATTATTGATTGACATATTACATAGGTCGTTTATATATATTAGAAATAAGGTAGGCCCCAGAACGCTTCCCTGGGGTACACCGCATGTTACATCAACGTCCTCGCTGACAAAATTATCGAGCTTAACCTTCTGTTTTCTATTTGTCAAGTAATCGGTGAATATAGATAGTTGTGCATCTCTAATACCAATTTTTTCTAATTTTTGGACCAGGATGGGAATAGAAACCGTGTCGAAGGCCTTTTTTAGGTCTATAAAAACTGATAAACACCTAGTTCCTTTATCGAGTTCTTTTGTTAGTACTGTCGTTAAAGACGTGATAGCGTCTTCCGTAGAAATACCGCGTCTAAAGCCAAATTGAGATGGAGATAAGATGTTGTTGGTTTGAAGATAGCTTAATAATCTGGAATTTAGAAGTTTTTCTAATATTTTAGCTATAACAGGAATAACAGAAATTGGCCTATAGTTATTAACGTCGTCCTCCTGCCCACCTTTGTATATGGGGGTTATTATTGATTTCTTTAAAAAGTTAGGAAAGGTGCCTTGTTTAAAACAAATGTTAGCTAAATGAGTTATAATTGGAGTTATTTCATGTTTTACATGTTTAAGGTAACTAGTGGAGATATTATCCCATCCTGGGGCACTATCTGATTTTAAAGTGTTTATTATACTATTTACTTCGTTGATATCTGTATCAAGCAGAACGAAAGATTTAGAGAGACTAGGTAAGGAACGTAGGTATTGATTTAGTTCATTCTGGGTTATGGTTTGTTGGACGTCATTTGCCAGTTGGTTACCAATATTTGCGAAATATTTATTAATGAAGTTTGCTGATTCTTTAGGGGATGCTTTTAGATTAGTTAATTCAGTATTAGTTCTAGTAGATTTATTTGTATATGTGATAGATTTTAGGTTTTTCCAGAGAAGTTTGTTGTTGCTTAAAGATTTATTAATAAGATTTCTTTCATATTTTCTTTTTAATTTTTTTATAAGGTTGTTGCAATGATTTCTGTAACGAGCATATGTGATTTTATTTATTTCGTTATGGGGATCTTCTCGGGATTGTTTTTGGAGCTTATTACGATTTTTTATACATCTCAGTATGCCTTCAGTGATCCAGGGCTTAATTATTCGTTTACATTTAGGGATCTTGTGAGTAGTAGTATTTATTTTTAGTGAGTCAATAAGATATTGTGTTAAACATTGTGTTATGTAATTAGGGTTATCACAAAAAAGTAAAGTCGATAGATTTTTTTCTTTTAAATATTGCAAGGCACTTTCAAAGTCAATTTTGGTAATAATTGCTGGTGTAGGTTGGTAATGTTTTGTTTTAGATAATGCTAAGAAGGTGGTACGGTGGTCTGTAACAGTAGTGCGTGGAATGGCAATAAATGCAGAATGCCGTTTCCTGTTTATTTTTAACATAAAGTGATCAAGACAATTGGTTTCCCTTGTAACTAAGGTGTGACCAGAGAGAATACCATAACCCGATAACATATCCAGGTATAATGGTCTATTTTTAAGTTCATATGTTTGTTCAGTGTGTTTAGGTCTTATGTTGATATTGATGTCACCAGCAACTATAATATTTCGTTTTTGAGAGTGTAAGTTATCTAAATGGAGTGCCAAAGAATTTACAAAGGGTTCCGCGTTAGTGTTTGATGGCGAACGATAAATACCTAAAATGACATTATTCAATATATTTAACTGTAGGCATGATGCGTGGTTTATGCTTAATTCTGTGACACAGGCTTTTAAGGTGTCTTTGATATATACTACAACGCCGTCATTTTGATTTAGTTGACGAGTTGTGGCGTAGGACCGATACTTGGATAATGTCGGTATAGGTTTGTTTGGATCAAGTCGGCATTCAGTCAGAATTATAACGTCTGTTTCAAAGTTGAGGCAGGACATATTTAGTACAAAGTCATCGAAGTTGCAATATATGATGTCCGTGAACTTGGCAGATCATTTCTCAGCAGAGCATGAAAAAATGTGAGTTCTATTGGCATGCGGATGAGTTCTAGAGTTCCTTATACTTAAAAAAAATAGTTCTGGCTTTTTTGCCTGAAAAAAGTCGAATGAAAATATGCTCTGCTAACTTCCGTTAGCAGATCATTTTTTCCAAAATTAAAATTTTAAAACTGATTTAGGTGCACAATGGTGAGCTCTATAGTTCCTAATACTTTTCCGGAAGAGTTCTGCTGACATAAATTTAACAAATAAAAAAATAAAAAATTGGCCTTTTACGAGAAAAAGACAATCATTTTGATAAAATAGCCGTGAATGACGTAATTTGTGGATTTTCATAGATGTTTTGGGCTAAAATTAATAACTAAGATTCTAGTAACAAAAGAAAAACTAAATGAAAGCAGAAGATCAGCAGAAGTATCAGAAGAGCCTTGTGAAAAAGATAGGTTGGGAGAAATCGAGGTTTAATTAAGTGTTTAAGTTAGTAGGATCAAAAAAGAATTTGAATACGAATAAGGAGCATGAATGCCTCGTTTTCTGATGCATCTATGATAGAACTATCCGACAACATGAAACAATAAACCAGAACTGTAACTCAGGTGTCAGCAGAGCATGGTTGAAAAGTTAGATTAGTAAAAATCGAGGTTTAATTTAGTATCTTAATCGTAAAATCATTATAAAAAAACCAGAACACCTGAGGAGCTGGAACTCTTCGTTTCCTGATGCATCTATTATAGAAATAACCGAGAATTTGCAAAAATGACCCAAAACTCCGACTCAGGTGTCAGCAAAGCATGGGTAAAGGTTTAGATAAGTTGAAATTGATATTTAATTCAGTGTATCAGTAAAAAATATACTAAAAAAATTGAGTAGCTCCAAGGTGCGGGAACTCCTTGATTCCTGATGCATGTGTAACAGAGCTATCTGATAACATGCAATACAAACCCAGAACTTTGACTCAGGTGTCAGCAGAGCATGGGTAAACATTTTAATACGTTGAAATTGACATTTAATTCAGTGTGTCAGTAAAAAACATACTACAAAAATTGAGTAGCTCTTAGGTGCGGGAACTCCTCGATTCCTGATGCATGTGTAATAGGGCTATCCGACAACATGCAATACAAACCCAGAACTTTGACTAAGGTGTCAGCAGAGCATGGTTGAAAAGTTAGATTAGTAAAAATCGAGATTTAATTTAGTGTCTTTATCGTAAAATCATTATAAAAAACCACAACACCTGAGGAGCTGGAACTCCTCGTTTCCTGATGTATATATAACAGAACTATCTAACAAAATGCAAAACAAACCCAGAACTTTGACTCAGGAGTCAGCAGAGCATGGGTAAAGATTTTAATAAGTTGAAATTGACATTTAATTCAGTGTGTCAGTAAAAAATATACTAAAAAAATTGAGTAGCTCTTAGGTGCGGGAACTCCTCGATTCCTGATGCATGTGTAACAGAGCTATCCGATAACATGCAAAACAAACCCCGAACTTTGACTCAGGTGTCAGCAGAGCATGGGTAAACATTTTAATACGTTGAAATTGACATTTAATTTAGTGTGTCAGTAAAAAATATACTAAAAAATTGAGTAGCTCTTAGGTGCGGGAACTCCTCGATTCCTGATGCATGTGTAACAAAGCTATCCGATGCCATGCAATACAAACCCAAAACTTTGACTCAGGTGTCAGCAGAGCATGGTTGAAAAGTTAGATTAGTAAAAATCGAGATTTAATTTAGTGTCTTTATCGTGAAATCATTATCAAAAATCACAACACCTGAGGAGCTGAAACTCCTCGTTTCCTGATGTATGTATAACAGAACTATCTGACAACATGCAACACAAACCCGGAACTTTGACTCAGGTGTCAGCAGAGCATGGGTAAAGATTTTTATAAGTTGAAATTGACATTTAATTCAGTGTGTCAGTAAAAAATATACTAAAAAAATTGAGTAGCTCCAAGGTGCGGGAACTCCACGATTCCTGATGCATGTGTAACAGAGCTATCTGATATCATGAAATACAGACCCAGAACTTTGACTCAGGTGTCAGCAGAGCATGGGTAAACATTTTAATACGTTGAAATTGACATTTAATTCAGTGTGTCAGTAAAAAATATACTAAAAAAATTGAGTAGCTCTTAGGTGCGGGAACTCTTCGATTCCTGATGCATGTATAACAAAGCTATCCGATGCCATGCAATACAAACCCAAAACTTTGACTCAGGTGTCAGCAGAGCATGGTTGAAAAGTTAGATTAGTAAAAATCGAGATTTAATTTAGTGTCTTTATCGAGAAATCATTATCAAAAATCACAACACCTGAGGAGCTGGAACTCCTCGTTTCCTGATGTATGTACAACAGAACTATCTGACAACATGCAACACAAACCCGGAACTTTGACTCAGGTGTCAGCAGAGCATGGGTAAAGATTTTTATAAGTTGAAATTGACATTTAATTCAGTGTGTCAGTAAAAAATATACTAAAAAATTGAGTAGCTCCAAGGTGCGGGAACTCCTCGATTCCTGATGCATGTGTAACAGAGCTATCTGATATCATGAAATACAGACCCAGAACTTTGACTCAGGTGTCAGCAGAGCATGGGTAAACATTTTAATACGTTGAAATTGACATTTAATTCTGTCAAATATGAAGTACTTAACGTTAATGATCAGTCAAACCAATTAGAAGTAATAAAAAAATATCACGAAGGCAAGACCAATCATCGCGGAATCAATGAAACCTATCTTTCGCTGTCACAACGTTACTTTTGGCCGAAAATTAAAATAGACATTACTAAATTTATAAATGAATGCAATATATGCAGATGTGCGAAATATGATCGAAATCCAATACGCCCGCAGTTCAGAGTTGTACCTCCACCAACTCAACCGTTCGAATTAGCACACGCAGACGTTCTGACTATTGACCATGACAAATACTTAACTATCATAGACTCATTTTCTAAATACGCTCAGGCGTATCTTTTACCCGATTGTACTGCACCCAATATATTAAAAGCCCTTTTAACTTATAGTACTCATCACGGTTTTCCTTTAAATATAACTACAGATCAAGGAACCGAATTTAGTAATCAAGTACTGTCAGAATTTCTCCGTTTGCATAAAATAGAACACCATATGACTAGTGCTTATGCACCAAACGAAAATGGCATCGTAGAACGTTTCCACAGCACGCTTTTGGAACACTTACGATTATTTAAAATTCAGCATAAAAACGAACCCATTCGAAATCTTATACCATACGCGCTAATCGCCTATAATAGCTCTATCCACAGTTTAACTAAGTGTAGACCATTTGATGTAATTTCTGGACATTTTGACCCTCGGAATCCTATTGATTTGAACATAACAGACCGTTATCTACAAACTTATATTCAAGAACATCGTAGTCGAATGGAAACGGTGTATAAAATTATTCATGATTCTGCATTAACCGATCGTATAGGTATAATGACGCGGCGTAACGCTGATAGGGAACCCGTTTTAGATTGTGAACAAAATCAAATCATACATGTACGAAATCCAATGGCAAGTAGACAAAAATTGGCACCTCGGTTTATTCAGGACAGAGTAGTTAAGAACTTACCTGTACACATATACACTGCAAAAAGTCGTGGTCCGGTCGCAAAATCACGGTTAAAAAGACCACCGAAGAAATAATTTTTTTAAGCCAACCAGAATTAAGAGAAACCTGATCAATCCAATAGGCACAATCATCAAAAGTATTTCTGGAAATTTAGACAACGATGATGCTCGGAAATTTGAAAATGCATTACGTATCTTAAATAAAAATGATCAAACTTTGTCACAATCATTTAATAAACATATTACTTTAAATAAAAAAATGACGATTCAGCAAAACCAGATAATCCGTAATCTTTCGATTAATCACAGAAAATTGGAAGCAGCTCTTTCTTATGTCATGAATATGACTAATAATGATAATGAGCGAATAATTCATTACGCTCATCTTGTGCAACTTTTCGCGATTCTGACCGAAAATGTACAAGAACTACTGAGTGAAATTAACAGAATAGAAAAAATATTAGCTTTTAGTCGAAATAAACCAGTTCATCATCCAATACTTTCTGTCAAAGATTTAAAAAATGTGATAAGCCAACTAAAACGTATTTATCGTTCCGACGAAATAATTGATTTAAATATTAGAAATTATTACGAGATTATTAACTTAGCTTCATTTTTTTTACTGACTCCACAGTTGTAGTATGTTAGTTATTTAATACATTCTGTAATTTTGGCTTCATTTTCATCAAATAAATTAAAATTTATGTCTTGTGGGCGTCGTTCATAAAAGCGCGGGCCTGGCACAAGGAGTCGTCGACTAGCTGTCAGATAGATAAGTTGTGTCTCGATTTATATTTTATTAATCCTGTAGTACTTAATGTGTCTATGAATAAACTGTTCCTACTTGCCTTTGTGAGTATAATTTACCACGAGAACCCTGGGAATACGCAAATTTAATACTTCAGAAGTGGTTTAACCCTTGGAGAAAATCTGCTGGTATGTAACCTCTTTATTATAATGTAAATCACTACATAATTGGTTTGTATACCTACTTACAAAGATGTTACTTACATTATTTTACAATCTTAGTTTTTCGGGAATTAAGAACGAAGTAGGTTATACGTCACCTGTTTGAAAAGGCGACGAGCAATGGCAATACTCACACTACAGCAAGTAGGTACTTGCCCTGTTATAAACAAGCGTAATCACCTCTAGAACTAAACATAATAGGTGTCTGATTTAGTTGGTATCAGGTCGTTTCATTTTACTGAAATGATTAGCCCACTTATTATTTTACAAATATGTTTACAGCGGGTGTGGTAAAATCATGTAGTTTTATAGTGTATCTGAGGGTGTACATGCAAACTATGTTGTGTAGGTAGGTATCTTTGAACAAAAGTTGTAAGTAGATAAATTATGGTCACAAAGCGCAAAACGCTTCACCTACCCACAGCCGTTGGAAGTAGGGTACCGGTCTTGTATCTGTTTGTTTTATTTTCTATGTTTATGATAACAAAGACTACGCACATAGTACGTCTATTGTTAGCAATTGTATACATGATTAATTTCTGGGCTTTATTTGTATAAGTTATTGCATGTGTGTGACCACAGATAACGATGGTTAAATTCCATTAAAATAATCATAGCTTACGCAAAAAAAAAAACATAAATTAATAATTTTAGAATTATAGGGGGATAACGTTCAGTTACACGTACCCACATATTCATTGCATAGTAATAAATGTTATTGTTTTCTTCTCTTCCTCTCCCCTTCACCTACCCCCTTTTACTTCTTTTTTTCTTTTTCCTTCATTCACACACACATTCACTCACCAATTTTTGCTTTATACACTCACACCTGTTATCTTGTTTTACTACTTTGTGGACGCATACATAGTCTCCACTCATACCAGATTCCCGAGGTATATCTTAAACATGTCTTCCACGGAAGCGTCAGGCTATACGCCACCACCCCGCGATCGCGGGCGAACTAGAGAGAGTCGCAGCATCACTCGGTATGACCAGCCCATACGGAGACGCCGGTCCATGACAAGTTCACGTGATAAACGCCGCCATCATAAACGACAAACTGACCGTAGCAGATCTCGAAGGCGATGCTCGTTCAGTAGCACGAATAGTGGCAGACATGCACGTAGACCACGTTCCTCTTACCAACGCCTTTGCCGCTCTGCTACCAGTACGTCTGAAAACTCTGATGATTTATACTATATTAAAAATCGACACGCAAAAGGTGGGAAACGACGGCATCGTTCCCAATGTAACACGTCATCATCTGATAATTCGCTTTCATCGACTGCATCCGAAAGATCATCGCGCCCAAAACAACGGCTAAGCAAGTACTCAAAACGTAAGAGAAGATCATATTCATCACCTCGCCGTGACATCGACGTTATAAGAGAACTATCACGTGTGTTCCGTAAGACCGATCACCACTTTGAAGGGGCGCAAAATGTGATTCCCGAATTCAACCCAGATGCTAATGAACAATCGGCTATAAAATGGATTCGCAAGGTTAATGAAACCGCTAAAATTTATAAATGGAGTGAAAAGCAGATTACATTCTACGCCATTCCAAAATTAGCAGGTCATGCAAAGAAATGGTACCAGGGTCTTAGTACGCTAAACCTGACCTGGCGTGAATGGCAAAAGAAAATAATTAGAACCTTCCCTGATGACCGGAACTATGCTGACCGCTTAAATGAAATGTTAGACAGAAGGAGCAGAAGAGAGGAATCCCTAGAGGATTATTACCATGATAAAGTGAGATTAGTAAAAATGTGTGGTATAAGAGGGCGTAACGCGGTTGACTGTATTGTCAATGGGATTTTTGACAATAACATTCGTTTAAACGCTCAGGGTTCAAGTTTTAGTAGGCCATCGCAGCTACTTAGATATCTACGCCGTATTTCAGGAAAAAGCAACCTAATCTCACGTAAATTCAACTTAAGCCGAAACGAGAATGTAATGACAAACCGTGATATAACACCCAACGCTCAAAAATCAATAAATAAGCTTCAAGAACGTAATAAAAATGTTCAATGCTACAACTGCTTAGAGTACGGACATACATCACGCACTTGTACAAGACCAATTAAACGGTGCACGAAATGTTCTCGTCTCGGACACGATACCCAAAAATGCGAAGTAATTCAAAATTTTCGTGAGCAGCATGGCAGTAAAAGTAAAGCGAGTAATATGACAAGTACTAAAACTGAGCCAGTTCAAAATGTTTTAAAAATCTCATCGGACAGTCAAACTAATGGCAAGTATTTTAAATCTATTACTTTAAATGGAGTTAAACTATCCGCATATATTGATTTTGGTAGTGAATGCACCCTTATTCGCAAAATAGTGGCAGATGAGGCTCATCTCCCTATAGTAAAGTCAGGTCTCCCCTTAATTAAAGGATTTGCTTTCGGAAGCATAGTACCGATAGGTAAAACCAATATTAATGTCGTGGTTGACGCAGTTGAAGCTGATATTGAAGCGTATATTGTGGATGATCATTTATTAGAAACTGATTTTTTAATCGGGCAATCATTGACTGAATTACCTACTGTAGTTGTTCATAAAACAAGTTCCAGTTTAACATTATATTGCGATGACTCCGAGCTAGAAAAGATCAACTTAAATGTCACCCACGACACAGTATTGCAAGAAGGGTTAAATAATTTAGAAGTACACACAGTTAACAAGCATACTGGGCTACTTTTTGTGCCCGGAAATATATGTATGAGACCTGGAAGGGAATATTCAATTTTTCAAGGAGTTTATCAGTTCGAAGCTGGCAAAGGTAAAATTCTTATAATAAATATGTCCAATGAACATATCAGTCTCAAGGAAAATAAGCTAATATCGCGTGTAGTACAATTATCTGAGAAAGATGTATTTTTACCGAACTCTGACTTGCTTGAAGTTAACAATATCAATGTAAGAGAGACAAATTTACCAACATTTACTGAGTCTAAACCTCCAATAACGATGGAGATGTTAAATTTAGGGCCAGCTATCACCGAAAAGGACAAAAATAGATTGCTTCAGCTATTAAATGATTTTAGAGATTGTTTCGCTCTCGACACCGGTGAACTGGGAGTGACTCACGTAACTGAGATGAGTATCAGATTAAATGATACTACTCCTGTCTACTATAAGCCGTATAGGCTACCATTCAGTGAACGCGCTAAGGTGAGAGAGATAATTGGGGATCTATTGGCTAATGGCATTATACAGGAATCTCAGTCACCCTATGCGAGTCCAATAGTTCTCGTGCGTAAAAATAACGACTATCGCCTTTGTGTAGATTACAGAGCATTGAATAAAAAGACGATCAAGGACAGTTACCCAATGCCTGTTATCGACGATCAGTTAGATCGGCTTAGTGGCAAATCGTTATTCACGAGTCTGGATCTCGCATCGGGTTATCATCAAATTCCTGTGGCTCAAAACTCAAGGCATATTACGGGGTTCGTAACCCCCGATGGCAACTACGAGTACACACGTTTGCCTTTTGGCCTTGTCAATGCTCCTGCAGTCTTCCAAAGTATGATAAACAAAGCTCTTGGTACAAAACGATTCGAATTGGCTATACCATATCTGGATGACTTATTGGCAATGGCCAGCACGCCTCAAGAAATGTTTGACAAACTTGAGGCAATTTTAGAGCTCTTACGAAAAGCAAACCTTACCCTAAACATAAAAAAATGTTGCTTCTTCCAGTCTAAAATTGATTATCTAGGCTTCGAAATATCTGAAGACGGACTTAAACCTGGAAGTAAAAAAATACTGGCGGTGTCGGAATTTCCCCGCCCAAGTAATGTTCATCAGGTTCGACAGTTCATCGGACTAGCCAGTTTCTTCAGACGTTTCGTTCCCAACTTCGCGTCTATAGCTAGGCCTCTGACGAAACTAACCAAAACTGATGCTGTTTGGTTATGGAGCGAAGAAAAAGAAACGGCATTTCAAAACATTAAATCTAAACTGGTTACGAGACCTGTTTTAGCTTTGTACAATGCCGAGTATGTTACAGAAGTTCACTGTGACGCCAGTAAGGTGGGTATAGGCGGAATATTACTACAACGACCCAATGATAACACGCCATTTCGGCCGGTGGCTTATTTCAGCCGTCAAACTACACGGGAAGAAGAATTTTGGCACTCGTTTGAATTAGAGACAATGGCTGTAGTACTGTCTTTGAAGAAATTTAGGGTATACCTTATAGGTATAGAATTTAAAGTCATCACTGATTGTAATGCTTTACGGTCAACGTTATCAAAACGAGATTTGCTCCCGAAAGTTGCTAGGTGTGGCTTATACTTCAGGAGTATAACTTTTCGATTGAATACAGACCCGGCCAAAGTATGCAGCATGTAGATGCGCTTAGCCGCAATCCTGTATTTCCCCCGGAGCAAGAAGAATTAGAAGTTCTTAACTTCACGACTAATGGCTCCATACTATTCAAATGGCAGACCCACATTTAAAGGCGGTTAAGCAGATCCTACAGAAAAACGAAACTGACATAAAAGACATATATCAAAATTATGCAATCCGAGATGACAAGATTTATAGAAAGGTGGGCAACAAAATGAGATGGGTAGTGCCTAATTCAGCACGTTGGAAAATATGCCAAATGAATCATGACGAAGCGGGTCACTTTTCTGTTGAGAAAACACTTGAGAAAATCGCATCTGATTACTGGTTCCCAAAAATGAACCGCTTCGTCAAGAAATACGTGAAAGCATGCATTAATTGTGCCTATAATAAGGAAATTTCGGGCAAGAAAAGTGGGGAATTACATCCCATTCCAAAGATTAGCGCTATTTTCCACACCGTCCACATGGACCATCTTGGCCCATTTGTTAAAAGCAAAAGAGGGAATTGTTACATTCTTGGAATTATAGATGCGTTCAGCAAGTTTATTTTTGTTAAAGGCGTACGAAACACTAAAACTAAAACAACTATTAAGGTTTTAGAAGAAATCTTCTCGGTATTTGGTCATCCTAAAGTAATTATATCTGATCAAGGTTCCTCTTTCACTTCCAGTGAATTCAAGGCCTTTACTGGCTCGATTGGTACCAAACATGTGTATAACGCAGTGGCGACACCGCGTGCTAATGGGCAGATCGAGCGGTATAATAAGACCATCTTGAATTCACTGGCGGCAATGAATCATGGTCTTGATGAAAAAGATTGGGACCTTAATTTAAGAAGGCTACAATGGAGCCTAAATAACACTGTTAATAAAGGCACAGGAAAGTGTCCTGCTGAGATAGTTTTCGGACAAAGAACGATAGGCCGTTCAAAAGGAATTATTAAAGGCGCTTTGGAAGATACAGAGCAAATGACAAGTACAGAAAGAGAAGAATTAAGAATGACTGTTCAAGAGAATATAGAAGATAATCAACTAAAAATGAAAAATAATTATGACAAAAACAAAGTACCCACTAAAGTATTTCAGCAGGATGATCTTGTTATGATTCCCAATCATAAAACAGAAAAGGGCAAAAGTAAGAAGTTAGTCCCAAAGTTTCGGGGACCCTTTCAGATAACACGCGTCCTAGATAATGACAGGTACGAAGTATCTAGCATTCGCGGACACGCTAATCGTGCATACCGCAATATTTTCCCGGAAGACCATTTAAAACCGTGGATAACGATGGGGGCACCCTCTGTTACTGACGAAATAAGCTCCACAACTGACGATTCTCTTTCAGAGTAATTTAATGCATCTATTATCTAAGTATATCTTTATTAATTGACTTACATCTTATACACGTACAACTATTTTCCCTATTATGACCATTACAGCATAGATAGCAGTGAGAAAATGATGAAATACGACCCCAAGTGTGGTACTACAGTTCCCAAGTGTGAACACTATGATGATTACCCGAGATCAATGAGAATCCCCAAGTGTGGCTGTTAGCCCCTAGTGTGGCCAATATAAATAGATAACAATGGACCCCAAGTGTGGTACCTAAGTGTGGCTGTTAGCCCCTAGTGTGGCCAATATAAATAGATAACAATGGACCCCAAGTGTGGTACCTAAGTATGGCTGTTAGCCCCTAGTGTGGCCAATATAAATAGATAACAATGGACCCCAAGTGTGGTACCTAATGAAGCTCCCAAGTGTGAACACTAACGATGATTGTCCACTGAAATCAATAAGGATCCCCAAGTGTGGCTGCAGTTAATCAAATCTAACTCGTGTGGTACTTAGGTTATAATTTGTTTGCCCCTAGTGTGGCTCTAGTGTTTGGACTAATTTACTTACACTTAATAATTAAAAACTGTGAATGATAATAATAATTTTTATTAAGTTTATAGATATTGAAGTTACTACTACCTGTTCTGTTATAGTCTTAAAAATATCAATAATTATTTGCACTTATGTTTGTGTTACACTAAAATGAGATAAATAAATGGGTACAGTTAAAATGTGAAATATAAATTTATATACATAACACTGTTGACTGATCTCTTGAACTCGGAAAAATACCTATCATTAGATCATCATTGGATCATTGTTAGATTTATGTTATACTAGAATAAGATAAATAAGTACAATTAAAAATAAAATGTACAATAAGTAGAAATCATTTATATATTTAAATATCAGATAATATTGTATAACATAAATATATAATATTGTTCGATCTATCTAGTATCTATCAAGAAAAAAAAAAAACAATTATAATACTTTTCAACATATTTCAATTTATTGTATAAAAGAAATCAAGGTATGAGGTCATACCTAACAGTGAATGGCCGAGCTGAGTTGGGGATGGGGTCATCCCCACGGCAGAATGGCCGTCTGTTAGTTATTTAATACATTCTGTAATTTTGGCTTCATTTTCATCAAATAAATTAAAATTTATGTCTTGTGGGCGTCGTTCATAAAAGCGCGGGCCTGGCACAAGGAGTTGTCGACTAGCTGTCAGATAGATAAGTTGTGTCTCGATTTATATTTTATTAATCCTGTAGTACTTAATGTGTCTATGAATAAACTGTTCCTACTTGCCTTTGTGAGTATAATTTACCACGAGAACCCTGGGAATACGCAAATTTAATAAGTAGTCATAAAGTTTTCTATTACATTTACTACTGAGTATCAGTTATATGAATTGTGTCTTGTTCCATATAAGAATAACGAAATTATAGTACCACCTGCACCCTATATAGCATCCAATTCGCAGGAATTTGTGTATATAGAGGCTGAATGCCCGAAGGTCAACTCCTGGCACCTATGCGAGCAGAGGATCGTCCATCAAATTATGTCAAAAATAGACTGTATTAAAAAACTTATACAATCCCAGGAGATAGATGTAACGTGCAGAACTTCGCCTATCTTCTGACCAAGGAAGCTCTGATTGAGCTAGACAGTTACCATTACAAAAGGTTGCAAGATAAAAACTCCAGAGATCAGTATAATCAATGTGGATACCTTTGTCGGGCAACCAGTGAACTCATGGCTCTACCGCACTATATGAGATATTAGCAAAGACACATTAGCAGACTACACATCTAAGCAGTCTTCGCGAAATTCAGAACCAAATTACCAAGAGGAAATACAAGTTGAATCATTGGACACGATTGGAATGTACCATACCACAATTCCATTTTACACACTTATACTATTCGGTGCAGGCGCACTGAGCGTCTTATATATCATTCGTCGCCGCCGTCGAGCTGCGAAAGTAAATATTACGACTCAAACAGTTAATACCGAGCTGACAGAAGATGAAAAAAGAGCCGCAACTTTTGGCGTCAAGGTCACCAAATAGTTGCCCATTTGGCAGGGGAGGTGTTACGAGGCCAACCTGCAAGCTCAGCACATCTTACCGACAAAGTGACCGATCGCATTACGACACCGCGCTTCCCACGTCACCGACTATTGTCATCGTCTTTCTTTACTTAACTTCGGTGGGAACGGACACTATTATATCAAACCTAATTAATAAGAAAGCTATTTTATAATTTTAAAGTTAATTTTGTGAACTTTATAATACATTTCGAAACCTAAAAGGACTTACTTATTGAAGAGTTTCCCGACACACGCCCCCACACATATCTAATGTGACATCACAATTCTCATAAGAGTTTGTTAATTTTATAAATAAATAAAACGAATAAACATTTTTGTTATCATTCAACACGACTTTTTATTTCCACCTTCTAACACCAAAAAGATAAATTAAAAATCACTTATATAGTTAAATAATAATACAATAACTAATATTTAACTTCTATAAAAAAAACTAATATAAATATAATTTTTCTATGAAACTAGTAAAACCATCCACACGTTGTAATTACTTAGATTCGAACTCAGACCTCACTGATTGTGAATCCATTGCTTAGCCCAAACAGCTACCAGCACATGATACTTAAATGCGAATTTTAGCATCAAAAGAAAAGAAAGAAAATACATTTATTTAGCACAGACAAAAAGGCACACAACACAACAATTATAACACAACTAAAAAATAAAAAAGGAAACAAAAACAAAGTGTAAAAATAATCATTTAACAGGAAAGTGTGCCTCGCAGCTGCGCCAAATAGGTCCAGTTCAGCAAAAATGCCAGACAGCTAGTGCCTGACGCTGGTTTTCAACTGAACCTGAAGTGTGAGGTGACGGATGTAAATCAGCTTTAAACCTACTGCAATATGTGTGTGTGTATACTTAAATTAAATAAATTCGTGTAAGATAATAATAACAATAACAAATAATTCGCTTTATACTGCAATGTGTGTATGTATCTATATTTAAGTAATTAAAATAAATTTGTGTAATAATAATAACGAATACATTGAGTGAAATCAAATAAAATTGCAAAACAACAAAACAAAAAGAAACTGACAAATAAATGAGATGGACGCATGTTATCGAAACGAACAAAAACCTGTTTTGAACGTTGCCAGACTTCCACGTTCCAACAAATATAATTTATTAATCCGTGCACTTCATCGTCTTCACCGCGCAATACGCAGCAAGCAGCCGGTCGCGGCGGACTATTCACGGACAGTTTTGCAACTTATTTTGTTTAAAAAATTTGTCCCACCTATACTTATCGTATGGGTTTCATTGACACTGGCATAACACAATGGTGTTTACGTACATAAGTCAGCCAAACATCGTTAGCGAAAGTGGAGGTGGAAGTAAAAAAATTGCGTTGAAAAACGAAGGAGATAAGGACGAAAGGTAAAAGCTAGTCAGTAACAGTATTTCTCGCAGTAAAAATAAATAAATACGACTCTTTAAATTTCCGATTCCTTTCTACAGCCTTAAGCTTCTCTGTGGAGATGACAAATGCAAACCACACAGAGGTTCGCCCACTCGCAAGTCTTGAAGAAGGATGGGTGAACTGGCGCCATCCCGACATCGTACGCTTCAGTCGCGTGCATATAGGCCAGGCACATGGGGTAAATTGAAATGCAACGTGGTTCAGTAATGCATATTTGCATAAGTTGGTGATAAACGGTGACTTGAATGTACTTTGTTGTATTCTACAGGCCTCACATCTGCGATGGAGCGAAGCGATGCCGCGGATATCGCAACAGCAATTCCTGCACAGGGGGGACATGAGCGAGCGAGCCAAGCCGAGCGTGAGAATGAGCAAGAACAATTCCCACCAAAGCAACTGTACAACAGCAGTTATTTACATTTTCGTGCAACATTTACCGACTTAACACTGAAACATACTTAAGTAGGTAGGTACATACCTATATCATATAATTGAGACATTTAGTGTGACCATATCCAGCTTCCGTTGCGCATCCAAGAGGTACTGCCGTAAGCGTCGTCTAAAAGCGCCTATTGTGTTAATAACTCTAATCGGTGGTGGCAGGTTGTTCCATATTTTGGAGGCCGCATAACGAAAGCTGCCTCTGAAAGCGGCTGTACCCCGAGACTGAGTCGAAAGTTGTTGTGAGCATTGCCTTCTCCCGCATTCCCGTCTACTCGTAACCCAGCTTAGCTTGTTATACAAGTAGTCCGGTTTCTGATATTTAACCACACCGAACAAAAGGCAAGCCAAGTGCAGTTTGCGTCTGGACTTCATTTTCAGAGTAAAATGCTTATTTAGGAAGGGTGTTACATGACTTCTGCGAGGAATGCTGTAACAAAACCGAGCACAAGCGTTTTGTACCCTTTGGATGAGGCGATCTGTACGAGCTAATAGGCGCGGACCGTACACTGTGTCAGCGTAGTTTAACCTAGATAGATAGAACCAGAGTTTCCGTAAGCTGTTCCCGTAGTTTTTCGGACAAGTAAGGCCTAATCTTGTACAGAACTTTCAGGCGGTAAAAGCAGTTTCTTACCGAGTCGGCTACATGTTTTTCGAATCGAAGGTCCTTATCTAAAATAAGACCAAGATTCCGCGCTTCATATACTCTGTCAATTGGTTCACCCATTAGCTCCAGGTGAAACGTTGCGGGTAGTTTAGCTAATTGCTGTCTCGTGCCAAATACCATGTATTTAGTTTTGGTTGGGTTTAGCGATAAGCAATTCTCTTCAGACCAGTTGGCGATTCTACGTAGGTCATCGTTTAGATCTTTAATGGCACTATCATACTCATCTGGTCTAAAGGATATGTAAAGTTGGACGTCGTCAGCGTATATGTGGTACTTGCACCTCTGCAGGCATTTAATTATATCTGCACAATATAGAATAAAGATAATTGGGCCCAATATAGATCCCTGGGGAACCCCTCTCTCAATGGAAGGAAGAGTCGATGTAAGAACAGTGCCGTCACCCAAACGAAGATCCACGAGTTGTTTCCTATCAGTAAGGTAGCTGCGGAACCATTGCGTAGCGCTGGGGTCAAAGCCGTAATAATTTAGCTTTGACAGTAATAACGGGATATTTATTGCGTCAAATGCCCGTGAAAAATCCAGCAAGACTAGCAATGAACACATTCCTTTATCTTGGGCTGATAGTAGATTATCAGTTACATCCAATAGGGCAGTGGCAGTACTGCGCTGTTTTCTAAAACCAGACTGTAAGTCTGGTAACACGTTATTTTGTTCTAGAAAATGCGTTAATTGGTGGCTGACGACTTTCTCTAATACCTTAGACAAACACGGCAAAATGCTAATAGGGCGTAGGTCTTTTACTTCCATTGGGTTGGCATTTTTTGGCAAGGGCCTAACGGAAGCAATTTTCCATTGGTCAGGAAAAGTTGACGTCACTATTGAGCAGTTTACAATGTCAGTTACAGTACTTAGTGCGTATGGCAGAGTCATATTTAACATGTCAAGGGTAATGTTGTCGTAACCTTCGGCGTTACTCTTAAGGTTGGAGATAATGCGAGAGATGTCATTAAATTCCACAGGATTGATTTTGAAAATAGCTTCACTATATCTGTGGTTCTCAAAATACGACATAAGTGTCATGCTTGCAACGGGGTTTCCGGGAACTATCAAAAAAGTATTATTAATAAGATCTGGATCTGTAAAATGCGACGGAAGGTCTTGTCTGGGTTTATAAGGTGATATTGTGGATTTAAGATTTTTCCATAGTAATTTTGGGTTTTTTATTTTATTGTTTATGTTATGCTTGAAGTACGCAACTTTTTCGTTGTACAAAGAACTTAAAACTAAGGACTTTAACTCTTTGTAGTATTCTTTCTTAGAATCCGATTTCGATTTCCTGGAGCAAGTTAAAGCATTGTCCCGCAAACGCATCATGAGTTTAATCGTATCAGTAATCCACGGATAAGACTTTTCCTTGACGGTAAATGTTTTGATTGGTGCGTGAACATCGAACAGTGAAATTATGTGGGTGTTAAATACATGCACCATGTCATTTACATTGTCAAGCAAGGAAATTCCTTCAAGACATAAAAGCAACAAGTCCATATTAAAGCTATCCAAGCATACATTTTTAAGTGGCCTAAATTTTACTACGTATGGTTTAAACTTATCACGTTTTACGTGAAATTCCCCAACTATGATGGAATGACCGTTTAGTGAACCGAAAGATTCCACTGACGTGTATCTCGCTCTTAGGTCGGTACAAAGGAGATCGATGAGAGTTTCACTGGAGGCTGTGAAGTGAGTAGGAGAAGTGACCAATTGAGTAAGACTGAGGCTATTCAGGAACTCGTTGGTTTTTTTTGTCTTTATGCAGCTTGTGTCCAGCATATTAACATTAAAATCACCTAGTAAAATGTAATGGTCACAATTCCCCAGTGAGCTAAGCGAATCCGTTATGGCGTCCAGGAAAAGAACAAGGTCAAGCCAAGGTGGCCGGTACGCTGTACCTATAGCAATTTTTTTACCGTTAATTGAGAGCGTTAGCCACATTTGTTCGACCGATCCGAACCTGGGATCAGCCGCGCTTGTCCAAATTCGCGCACTCAGCCCCCGCCGTAGATAAAAGCCGACGCCCCCACCACGACCCGAGCGCACACTCGCTGGCCGCGGCGTGTGACGTAGACGGTAGCCCGGCACCACCGGAGCGCGCCCCTCCTCGCACGCCCGCAACCAAGTTTCGTTAATGGCCATAACGTCAAAACAGTGCCTGTCGAGTGCGCCAATCAGGTTATCATGACCTGTACCCAATGAACCCGCATTAAGAAAACCAACTTTAAGAAACTTTTCTCCTTTAGACACCATTTTCATAACGTAAAATAATTCCGTCATATAGCAATATCAATATTATCAGAGCACATTCAATAGTTTCAATTTCCATTTCATATAATATTATTAATTTTAGTCCAAATGTAATCAGGTCATCAGGTACATCAGGTACATCAGGTCGCCACTGTGACGCATATTCTAAATGCAACAGAAATATAATGTTATTTCACGTTGTGCGACGACAATTCATTAGTGTGTGTTCAGATTCAGATTCAGATAACTTTATTTGTTCAAACATGTGTGTACATACGATAAAATGCATGCAAGGTGTTATAAGTACATGGAGTTGTGCATGTTTACCATATTGTCATGGTGTGCAAATATTAAAATACAAGTATAGAATTTAAAATAATAATAATGTAACAACATTCATTAACACTGACAATGCTGACATAAGTAAATAAATTGAATTGACTGATTACATAATTGATTCATATAGAAACAGGAGTTACATAAAAAATTGTCAAATATTCAATTATCAAAATAAAAAACTTTACACAATAATATAAAATAATGCAATGTTAACATAGGTCCAAAATATTCAATACAAAAAATCATTATTAAAATCATTATTACACTACATACATGATTATGTTGAAACACAATGTAATACCTTTAGTTTATATAGAATAAGTTGGTAACACTTTAATGTGGATTTAGTATATTAATATTTTTTTTACTCTGTGCTCCCTGCTTGTAAGACTACATCGTGGTAATAAAACTGCTCAATAATAAAAGGCTTATATTTTATTCATAACAACAGGTTATGGGCTCAGACAACATAACTAACAATAATAAAAGCCTTGTGAAGAAGTTTTAGCTGGTTGAAAAATAAATACCGGTAAAAAAAAAGAAAATTGTCACACGGTTGGCGTTTTTTTTTTTTTGAGGTTAAGTTGCCGGGAAGGTGGAAAAGAAAAGAACTTGCTACTTAGCTGAGCTGCAAGGAAGGAAAACTAGTAACAAGTTAAAAGACACGATGGAAGGAAATAATACAGTTATCAAACTGGAAGGTATACGAATTTGGAATGTTTGGAAATTCCAAACAATGGTTTTACTGCGGGGTCAAAATCTGATTGACATCGTTGAAGGCAAACTTGTAAAAGCACAAGGCTCAGAGGAACGGAAAGTATGGGATACACAGGATGCTAAGGCTCAAACGATGTTAGTGACCAGGATGACCGAGGAAGTGATGTTGCACATAATATCCTGTACTACTTCAGCAGAGATGTGGAGAAAGTTAGGAAGCATTTTTGAACAAAAAAGTGAAACAAGTATTCACATTATCCAGCAAAGATTTTTCCAATATCATTACGAAGAAGGAATGGAAATGTCAGTCTTTCTGTCGAAAATACAGCAGTTACAAAATCAACTGAAACAAATGGATGAAGAGATTTCGGAAAAATTTATCATTACGAAGGTTTTAATGTCATTGCCAGATATCTACAAACACTTCATATCTGCGTGGGAGTCTGCGCCGGACGACAAACAAACCTATGACAACCTTGTCGCTGGTTTGTTGGTGGAAGAGGAGAGAGTAAAGGAAAAGGGTGAAATTGCCTCTTCATCGTCTGCGTTTATTGCAAAGAAAAATGCTCCGAATAAAAGAAATATAAAGTGTTATAAGTGTAACAAGATGGGTCACTATCAAGCTGAGTGTACGAGTAATGCAAACAGTAATAATCGTAATAACTCTGTGAACAAAAGTGAGAAGAAATGTTTTTATTGTAATAAGATTGGACATAATAAAAATGAGTGCTGGTTTAAAAAAGGAAAAGAGAAAAATGCGTTTGTAGTGCAACAAACACAGAAAGAACTTCATCAACAATCAAAGTAGTTGGTAGACACGGGTGCCAGTGAACATATGTGCCAAGATAAAAACCTGTTTTCGACATTATCACCGATAACATCACAAAAATCCGTGATAATAGGTGACGGTACTCAGATAAGTGTCATTGGTTTCGGGCAGGTGGCACTAGAAGTATACAATGGACACAAGTGGGTTGAGACGACCATAGACAATGTACTGTGTATGCCAGACCTTAAAATAAATATGTTCTCTGTAAATTGCGCTGCGGACAAAGGTTATGTCATGATGACAGATCAAAATACGTGTAAATTTTACAAGAATAATAAAGTACGGGCGGTAGCAAATCGCGTCGGAAATATGTATATCATGGACGTTCGTTATAACTGCAGCTTTGCAAACGTTACAGAAGTTAAATCGAGTCTACGCGAGTGGCATGAGAAGCTTGTGCATCAAAACATACAGCATGTAAAAAGCGTATTAGCGGACAATAACATCAAAGTATCTGATGAGTCTCTTGAGAAGTGCCAAGGCTGTTTAGAGGGTAAAATACACCGTTTGCCCTTTCATACCAGCGATACAAAGGCGACGAAAACATGATGTGAGCTAATACACGCAGACGTCTGCGTGTATTAGCTCACATGGAGAAAGTATCTGTTGGAGGATCAAGGTATTTTTTAATATTAAAAGACGATTACTCGTGCTACAGAACTGTATACTTCATTAAAAAAAAAGAGGAAGTGATAAATTGTATCAAAGATTTTATAAACAGAACAGAAAATGTGACGGGTAACAAAATAGTAAACTTTAGAAGTGACAATGGCTTAGAATTCATTAATAAGGCTGTGTCAACTCTTTTCTCAGATCGAGGTATAGTACATCAAACTTCTGTACCATACACACCTCAACAAAATGGCAAGGCGGAAAGGGAGATAAGAACCCTGACAGAAGCAGCCAGGTCAATGCTGTATGCTAAGAGTCTTCCGAAAGAATTATGGGCTGAAGCAGTAAACACAGCAGCATATGTTCTAAACAGAACGGGTAGAAGCAATGAACCAGGAAAAACTCCATGAAATATGGACAAATAAACAGTTTGATCTCAGTAACTTACATGTCTTTGGGAGCCCTGTATCTGTCCATATTCCAAAAGAAAAAAGAAGAAAATGGGATTCTAAAGGGGAGACTGGAATAATGGTGGGTTATGGAGAAAATGTGAAAGGTTATAGAATATTTTATCCAAAAAGAAATGATGTTCTAGTGAAGAGGGATGTCATTTTCTTGGAACCCGTCATTGAGAAATGTGAGAAAGTAAACCTAGAGTCTGTAACAGAAATACCTAACAATGAGACATCAGTTGCTGACAATAACCTGCATGACTCTGAAGGAGACGTTATAATAGATTCAAACCTTACAAATCAGACGATAGATGCACACCAGCATAGTTTATATGAACCAGAAGAAACAAGTAACGAGTACAGTGAATGCGATAGTGATAGCGAATTAGAGCCAGCTTCACCTCGTCGAATCACACGTGTCAGAAAGCCACCAAAATTCTATACTTGTCAAAATGTCTACACTACAGAAACAGAACCAGGAACGTATAAGGAAGCTATGCAAAGAAGTGATGCCTGTCAGTGGGAAGAAGCTGTCAAACAAGAACTTGAGACCCTAAAAGCAAACAATACATGGACATTGTGCGCAGTACCTGAAAAACAAAACATTATTAGTAGTAAGTGGGTATTTAAAATTAAGAAACTTAATATTATCAAATATAAAGCTAGGTTGGTTGCCAGAGGTTTTGAACAAGATGATGCATTAGATTTGCATGAAATTTACTCACCTGTTGCCAAGTTGTCAACATTTAGATTGTTTCTTTCGGTTGCTACTAGATTCAATCTACCAATACATCAGATGGATGTCACTGGGGCCTTTTTGTATGGGGATATAAATGAAACTGTATTCATTAAATTACCAGAAGGGGCATACAATGGTAGTGATAATATTGTAAAACTTAATAAATCTCTTTATGGACTAAAAAAATCTCCTAAGTATTGGAATGAAAAATTTAACGATGTAATAAGTAAAGAGGGTTATGTGAAGTCAAGGAATGATCCATGTTTGTTCACTAAATGTAACAGCGAAAACCAAACCTATGTATTACTGTATGTCGATGACGTTTTGATGTTTAGTAGTAATGAACATCAGATAAGTGATCTGAAATCACAATTACAGAATGTATTTAGAATGAAAGATTTGGGATTGATTTCAAATTTCCTTGGCATAAATGTTAGACGGAATTTGAAAGATGGTGTAACTGAACTAAGTCAAAAATCCTATTTAGAAGGTGTATTGAAAAAGTTTAGTATGGAAAACTGTAAACCTATATCTACTCCTATTGATCAAAACTTTAATGTAAAAATCTTAGAAGCCAAAGAATGTAAGTCGGATAAAAATATTGAAAACACATGTAGGAAAATCATTGGAAGTTTAATGTATGCAGTGTCAGGCACTAGGCCAGACCTTTGTGTAGCTGTTTCTATACTGAGTAGGTACCAAAATAATGCAAGTGATGTATTGTTAACTCATTTAAAAAGAGTTTTAAGATATGTAAAACACACCTTAAATTATAAGTTGGTTTACAAATGTTATGATGATGGGCTTGTGGGGCATTGTGATGCAGATTGGGGTGGTGACTTACGAGACAGAAAGTCTACCACTGGCTATTGTTTTAAGTTTTCCAACTGTCTCATATCGTGGTGTTCCAAGAAACAGTGTTCAGTGAGCTTATCATCAACTGAAGCAGAGTACGTTGCAACCAGTGTGGCGGCTAGTGAGTCTTGTTGGCTAGCAAGTTTATTAAAAGATTTGAATAACACAAATGTTTGTCCAGTACCTATATACTGTGATAACCAATCCGCCATAATGGTTGCAAATACCGATAATATTAAAAGATTAAAACACATTGACATACGATATCATTTTGTGAAAGATTTAATTAGAGAATCTAAAATATTTTTATTGTATGTTAAGACTGAGGACCAAATTGCTGATATGTTCACTAAGTCCTTAAATAGAGAACTATTGTTTAAGTTTGTCAGTAGATGTGGTCTAATGTAGATCTCTGTTTTGTATTACATTGAGTGGGGGTGTTGAAACACAATGTAATACCTTTAGTTTATATAGAATAAGTTGGTAACACTTTAATGTGGATTTAGTATATTAATAATTTTTTTTACGCTGTGCTCCCTGCTTGTAAGACTACATCGTGGTAATAAAACTGCTCAATAATAAAAGGCTTATATTTTATTCATAACAACAGATTAAAATAATATATAGAACAGCATGTCAATTTAAAATGATTCCTTTAAAAATTCATTCACATCATAATATGCTTTACTAGCTAAAAAAGATTTTACTTTCCTTTTAAATGCTTCTACGCTTAGCTCTTTCCAACCATTGGGAAACTTATTGAAAATAATGGGAGCCATACAAAAAACACTTCTGCCCATCAGTGCAGTTCGAGACCTATGTTGACAGAGTTGACTGTTATCACGTCTATTTCTAGGAAACCGGTCTGCCATGCGGGGAAATAGCTTAGGATTTGATTTAACAAATATCGCGATTTCCAAAATATAAATTGAAGGCAAAGTCAAGATGTTGTGGCTTATGAAAAACGGCTTGCAGCTATCAGTCATTTTTAATTTAAATATGGATCTAAGACATTTTTTTGGGCTTTAAATGCGATATCTTTATCCGTAGAGAATCCCCAAAAAATAATGCCGTATCTGATAATGGCCTCTGCTATGCCGTAATAGGCGGTTAATAGGGCATCAGTCTTTAAAATCCGCGATAGTTTAAATAATGCGAATGCACTGTTATTTAGTTTTTTGCTAATAACCTCTATGTGAGCTTTCCAATTTAAATTACGATCTATGGTTAATCCTAAAAACTTTGTGAAATTTACTGCGTCAATTACATTACTATTATATTTAATATTAAAGATCGGAAATTTTAACCGCCTTTGACTAAAATGCATTATTACTGTTTTATTTAAGTTGATTATAAGGTTATTATTTTCTAACCATAGAATCGCTTTGTCTAATGTATTATTTATATCAGTTTCATACATATGCTTATCATCACAAGGAATGGTTATCGTGTTGTCATCTGCAAAAAGTGTCATACTGTGTTCTATACATTTAGGAAAATCGTTGATATAAAGGGTAAATAGCGGTGGTCCTAATACGCTTCCTTGCGGTACGCCATAGTTGACGTTACGCTCCCCAGATGTAAAAATCACTTCACGTTTAGTGCTCGCATTAATCGTCGTTATTTCATTTGTTTGCTTCCTTTCTTGTAAATATGATTGTAAGAGCTTTTGAACATTTCCTCTTACACCATACGCCTCGAGTTTTTTTAAAAGAATATTATGCTGAACATAATCGAATGCCTGCGTCATATCGCAGTAAATTGCACAGATGGGTGTATTTTATCCATATTTATCATGATTTTGTGTAGAAAGTCATAAACCGCCATATTAATTGTTTTACCTTTTCTAAACCCGTTTTGCTCATTACAAAGTATATTTTGTTAATCTATATATGTGCTTAGTTCCCGAGAAATATGTTTTTCAAATATTTTTGAGAAAATGGATATTAATGAAATTGGTCTGTAATTTTGCATCAGGTCTTTTTCTTGCTTCTTGTGTCTTTACTATAGATTTCTTCAAAGCATTAGGAAACTTTCCCTCACAAATACACAAGTTCATTATATGACTCAGTGGGCCACATACAATGTTAGCGACAGTTTTAATAATCTTTGTACTAACACCATCATAGCCCACACTATTCGTGTTTTTGAGGCCTAAAATGATATTGAATATATCTACAGGCAAGCTGGGAGCCATAAACATCGAATCCTTTCTGTTCAGGATATGGTTAGTGACCTTTGCTCCTACGGTAATTGGTTTTATTTTGTCAATAAAAAAATCATTAAACAGGTTTGTAATTTGTTTAGGGTCTGAGATAATTGTATTGTTGATACGAATTTTATTAATGTTATTCTTAGGAGTATTTAGTTTATTTTCATTTATAATTTGCCATGTCGTTTTTGATTTATTACTAGATGTTTGTATTTTATAAGAATTCTGTGCTTTTTTCGTCAAATAGATGACATTATTAAACGTATTACAATAATTGTTAAATAGAGTTTTGTTTCGATGCGTAGGTTTCAAGCGATACTGCCATAATAAATGTCGTTTCTTTGCACTACATTTCTTAATACCGCGCGATACCCACTTTTGCTTCATGAATACTTTTACAGTTATTGGTATTTTAGGAAAGCATTGGTTATAAAGAAACATAAACAATGTTATCAAAAAAATAAATGTTAAAAAATAAATGTTATCTGTGGAATGTTGAGACATCACTCATACACGCACATGCACACGCACTGACTGCATAGTAATATAATCCTTAGCATACTTACGGAGTTTTGAGGTGTACTGTACATACACCACAGGCAGTTCATCACGCATGATATGCTGTTCCAAGTCATGGAAGTAACTGGTAACTTGATCATAAATCAAATATGCAAAATGCCATGTGATTGGTTGGCCAATGGCTTGCTTAACTCCTTGATTGTAAGCGGGTTTTCCAGGAGATCTTTTTTTCGTGTGGTTAGTGACTAACTTGGTATCAGAGTTTTAAAGCCACCCATGGGCTTCTGACTGATTTTCTCGACGGCATGCCGGTTTCCTCACGATGTTTTCCTTCACCGTTTTTGAAACAAGTGATAAATTAAGATAAAGCACAAGAATCCGAAAACTCAGAGGTGCGTGCCTTGGGTTCGAACTCGAGACCTATGACTTGGCAGTCCAACGGTCACACCACTAGACTATCACTCCTCTTCCAGGGGGTTGAAGCGGTATAACCCTTCATCTCGGAGGTTTTGCTTGAAATATTTAGTTGGACAAGCCAACCGTTATCCAAACTCGATTCACAGGTTGTTTGTCACTGCTTAAAATATGACTTAAGCAAGAAATACTAGACTCATTAACTCCATAACTCATTCCTTTGAATACGTAGACAAAGGTGGCATCCAATGCTGCCTCGGCAACGGCAAGGAGGTCCTTCCTTCCGAGTGGCTGAACGATAAGTGTATCCCTATCTCCGTGCCTGAGGACGACCAGTTCTACCAGTACTGCGGCATTAAGTGCCTTAACTTCGTACGAAGTGTCACCACGCCAAGAGATGACTGTAGTCTGGGGCATGCGGAACAGGTAAAATTTCAGTTTCTTTAGCCATAAGAAATGGCAGAATAGCAATTACTCATGTTATAAATGTAGTAATCTACATTTATCTACATGACGAATGAGGACGAACTATTCGATATCAAGCATAAGTGATTAGACTTGTTTCCAAACATTACTGAAATTCAGAATGATTGTACACACGGCTACAAGCAAGCAAGCTATACATTTCCAGTATAAGCTGACCTCGCATTGTACGGAAATCCTATACCTTGCGAGATCAGCATAAACTAGAAATGTATAGCTTGATGTGTAGCCGTGTGTACCAGCTCAGGCTCTAATACTTTTATGAAGACAGCCAGAATTAGCCTCGCACTCCTGCCTAGTCTTCGGGCCGGGTTGAAGAGGCGACTAATTCTACTCTTTGCAGGCTTATTAGCGTGAGTCATTCCAATTAATTAATGATACGGTTTTAGGTATTGCCTGCTATTTTTTATTTTTTATCAATGAGATAGGTAGGTATTATTTTATTCAGTTGTGGTTTTTAGGGTTCTGTACCCAAAGGGTCCCAACGGAAACCTATTCCTAAAGGCTCCACTGTCCCTCTGTCTGTCACAGGGCTGTATCTTTTTAGCCGTAGTACCTACACTTGAAATTTTTACAAAGTGTGTACCTACACACGGCTACACATCAAGCTGTACATTTCCAGTATAAGCTGACCTCGCATTGTACGGAAATCCTATAGAATGCGAGATCAGCCTAAACAAGAAATGTATAGCTTGATGTGTAGCCGTGTGCACTAGGGCCGCTATAACAACAAATATGAAAAATAACATAAACTTACAAATTAAATGGTGACAGGTTTCTTGTATGAAAGAAACGTGTGTTTTCCGGCGTTTTTTGCTCGTTCTTTTCAATACTGTGGTACAGTAGTGCTATTCTGTAACCATCTCACCGTGTTATCTTAGGTGAAGTGAGCGTGGAGTGAGCTGTCAGTTGCTAAGGATTGACACTATTGGCAGCTCACTTCACCTAAGTTATTTTTTTTTTTTTTATTTAATTCACAAAACTGATGTACAATCACAAAATAACGCAGTAGAATAGCTACACAACTATATGTCTGATTGACATCTACTAGATGTGAATCTAGCATGCTTATTTTAAGTAACACTTACAAATGACACTTACTATTTAAAAAGTTAAAATAAAAGTTATACAAATCCCAAATTAAAGAAATGAAAAAGTACCTATCGGGAAAAAAATTATTAAAATATAAAAACAAAAAAAATAAAAAATAATTATACAATTTAATTTATAAGTTTAGTCCTTACTGAGGCTATGGAACCAGCAAAGACATCTATTTCGCCACGAACGGAGTTGGCAAGAGAAAGCATGCGGCAAATGGGTGAAAAATTACCTATGTTAGTTCGACTATGAGTCAGAACAAAAGTTCTTCGGTTAATTAGGCGGCTACTACTACGCGGGATACAAATATTCACTTTTTCTAAAAGCTCGGGAGAATCTATGAAACCATTTACTAATTTAAACAAAAACATAAAATCCAAACATTTCCTACGTGCGCCCAAAGATTTCATTTTATAATGACTCAGCGTAGAGTTATACGAGTTAAGACTATGACATCTGTTATCCGAGTAACACAAGTGATATAAAAACCTTTTCTGAACGCGCTCTATCCGATCAGAGTGCACCTGATAAAACGGGTTCCATACCGTACTACAATACTCCAGAATACTTCGAATAACGCTGTTGTAAATGGAAATAGTCAGAACAGGTTCTTTAAAAATTTTCATTTCCCTGACGATGAATCCTGACAATTTTGATGCACGACTAATCATTTGGTCATAATGATTCCTAAAACATAAACTACTATCCATTAAAACACCAAGGTCCCTAATAGTATCAACTTCTTGGAGCGGGCTGTTATTAATCGAGTAACAAGTTTGACATGTTTTCCTTTTCCTGCTAAATTTAATGAAGTAACATTTTATTTTATTTAATGACATTTTGTTTTGTATGCACCAATTATGTACGTTATTTAAATCTAGCTGAAGCCGAATAATATCGGATTCGTTGTATATAGTTCGATATATTTTTAAATCATCAGCAAATAGTTTATATTCCGAATCAATTTTGCAGCCCAAATCATTTATAAAAACTAAGAAAAATAGAGGCCCCAAGTGTGACCCCTTTTTTTTTTTTTGGGTGGGAAATCATCAAATAACTTCTCCCGCTCTGGGCGGAGCGGGAGGGCGTGTCAGACTCTTACTGACTAAAACCCACCCGTGTTCCTTCAGTTGCCGTGTTGCCAGGGGGCCACGATTTCCCTATCGGTTTTCTTCGAACCCCCGGCCAAGTGTGACCCCTGAGGCACCCCTGATGTTATGTAACATTGCTTCGATTTATAGCCCTTTTTTTTTTGAGGTGGGAAATTATCAAATAACTTCTCCCGCTCTGGGCGGAGCGGGAGGGCGTGTCAGACTCTTACTGACTAAAACCCACCCGTGTTCCTTCGGTTGCCCTGTTACCGGGGGCCACGATTTCCCTATCGGTTTTCTTCGAACCCCCGGCAGGCATTGGCCCTAGCGGACCCCGTCAATTCTGCTGACATCTCTTTGAGGCGCGCGTGAAACACAACGCGCCGTCGACCCAGGCTTGGTCTTTATCGGACGGCGAGCTACCCATTGATCACCGTCCGCAAGCCCGCGCCTACGGTGGCCGGAAATCGGCTCGCGATTCCCGCCCCGGGCGTCTCCTCCTGCGGCGGTTAGGGGCGTGAGGGCGCGAAGTTTGCCTCTCCCTCACGCGTTCCGTCTCCTCCTTCGCGAGCATTACCGCTTCGCAGAAGGAGGTGACGGCCTGCCATTTCCTCTCACTCCGTACCATGGTACCGTACCCCTGATGGTATGTAACATTGCTTCGATTTATAGCCCTTGAGATACACCAGTTGTGAGCGATTTCTTAAGTATGATTCGCACCAACGCAGCAACGACCCATGAACACCCATACTCTCCAATTTAGCAATTAGTAAGTCATGATCCACCAAATCAAAGGCCTTTTTAAAGTCGGTGTATATTGCATGAACTTCTCTACCATCATCCAATGCAGATGATAAATATGAAACATACTCAACTAGATTAGACAGTGTCGATTTCTTGGGGCGAAAGCCGTGCTGGTTGTCATCCAGCACATTTTTAAAGTGAGAAAACATTTTTTTATGGACAAGCGATTCAATTATTTTACCACAAGCGGATAGAATAGACACTGGTCTATAGTTTGCAACATCATCAACATTACCAGATTTAAAGATTGGCGTGACGTGCGCTATTTTCCACTGATCAGGGAATAAGCCCTGAGCCAAAGAATAGTTGAAAATTGTAGTCAGCGGATCAGCCAGGTTTGCTGCACATTTTCTAAGAAAGAGAGGAGGGATTGAATCAGGCCCGGGTCCTTTATCACAGTCTAGGGAAGACAAGTAATCTAAAACTTCTTTTATTTCAAGTTTGCACCGGCTGAAAGTGTTATTATTATAGGGAGTGGGTTCAACTGGCGTTAACGAGTGTATGTTACTATTTGCTCTATAAATGGACTGAAAATTATCGGAAAACAACAGAAACCAGTGGTGGCCCAGTGGTAACGGCCCCGACTTCACTTTACTTTGTGTAAATTATTTCATCACCACTGCTCTCAAAACGGTGAAGGATAGCATCGTGAGGACACCAGCATGTTCTAGAATTAAAAAAATCGAAGACGTGACATCTACCAACCCGCACTGAGCTCGCATGTTGAATTACGGCCCACTCCCTTTCACAGAAAGAGGAGGCCCGTGTCCCAGCAGTGGGAACGTTATAGGCTAATTATATATGATAAGTATGTCGAAACATGCATAAAAACATTCAATAGCACCGAAACTTATGTTTATTCATTGACACTTATTCTCTCTCTAATAATTGATGTTCCCAGGTGAATACTACCTCCGTTACTACCGCATATCACCATCCACCCTGTACAATCACGACTACAGCTCCGAAGTGAACCCTGGCGTGATCAACAGCTTCGGAGCGGCCGCCTTCCGGTTCCTTCACACCGTCATCAGTGATAATATCATGACGTGTCCCAACAGTTACAATGCTGCTTATGTTTACAGGTAATTTTATCGTATTGAAGATTTTTATAAGAACGTAATGCGGTTATGACTTTATGAGTGTCACCAGAATTTCTTATTGCTGGTTTAGTTTGATGCTGTTGTTTACTTATCCTTACCTTGCCGCGCTAACGCAAGTTTGTCTATCAAAAGATATACGATTACTGACAAATGCTTGCACTGACTGGACCGGTCTACTCAAATCTGTGTGGTTCTTTCCTCAAAAGACCATTTTAGACACATCTACATGCTCCTCATATGGCCTGACCAAGATTATGTCTGGACTTTAAAAGCGACTGCGACCTCTGAGTTTGTTTCGGCCTTTCTTCTCAGAGTAGTCAGATAGGAAACGCTGAACTCATTTAGCTTATTTTTAATATTTTTTATATGACGTATAAAAGTGATTCCGATATCATATTTACAGAATAAACAATTTCAAATCATTTCATACGTATGTAAATTTCGTTCAGAAATAAGGTTGCCTAAAACTTAGCATGTCTATCTTTTTGAAAGGAATAGGTACTTTCAACCGTATTTTTTAATGTATCTAAATATCCCAATCTATGCAATTTCCAGATTAAGCGACCATTACTTCAACCCGAGCCTGCTGGAATCAACTCCAGACTCTTTCGATGATGTAGTCCGCGGCATAATAGCGCAGAACGAGGGAGAATCAGACCCATTCTGTACCGGCGAGATCACCAATCTACTGTTCAAGTCACACAACCGATGGGGCATGGACCTCATAGCAATGGACATACAAAGAGGCAGGGACCATGGGATCGCCTCTTATAATGATTATAGGTAATATGGGCCAGCTAAGCGAGCTTTAAATCAAAACATCTGGATGAGGATTCCAGATATTTAAGAAGAGAAATAGGTACTTAAACATTCTGTTTAAAATCTTTCAGGGAGATTTGCGGTCTACAGAGAGCAAGCAGTTTTCAAGATTTGGCAAATGAGATACCACAAGATGTAAGTCAAGAAATGAAAAAATGTATTATGCAGTCACTAATGAACATTTTCGTGTCCAGTTTGTCTTGTTGTCTGCACGTTATAAGAACTGATGAACGCTACTGAATTTGCCAAACTCGTAGCCAAATTCTGGTCCAACTCTATTTAGATTGCTATTGCGGAAGAAGAAAAATTAACCTTTTTTCATGTGTATTAAAAAATCTTTTAAAGTTTATTATTTGAACAGATCAGACTTGAGACTAGAAGCAAAAACAAAAATAGTTTCATCTTCCAATCACAATATTGTTAGATTGTGGCGATGCTTGGGGGAAGCCTATGTCCAGCAGGAGACGTGTTTCGGTATAGATGCTGATAGTGACGTTTCAGGAGGAGAATTTTGGAGTTTCTTGCCGGCTCTTCTCTATAGGAAACGACCAATTGGAACTGTGCATCTAGCTTCTGACGTTTCATAAGTGCCCGTTTTGATTTTGATCAGATATCAACAAGCCTCCTTTTCAAAAAGACCTTTCTTTTCTTACATTTCAGCGTATAAATGCTCTTCAATACCTATACGAATGCGTGGATGACATAGACCTGTTCGTGGGAGGTGCCATGGAGCGTGATGTGTATGGCTCCATCCTGGGCCACACGTTCCAGTGCATCGTGGCCGAGCAATTCTACAGGACCAGGATAGGAGACCGGTTCTTCTATGATAACGGGGAGATGCCGCATTCTTTTACGAGTGGTGTGTATTTTTTTTTAATGACATGCACTTCTCTATACTTAGAGACGAGAGATTGCTAGACGATTCTCGTATTCTTAAGAACGTTCGCATTCTAATCTTAGTCCCAATCTGTCAAACTTACCTCTAATTTTCATACATTTTTGACATTGATTTTCGCTAAGGTGAGATTGCGACTATTACGGATTCTGCCGTCTATAGACATCTGTATTACCAGAGGCTAGGCAGATGCAAGCAGATGAACAGTTAAAAAAAAGAAATTCTATTTAGTCCGTCAGCCAGATAATAAAAAAATATCACACACGTATTTTTTTGCTTTAAGTATCATATTTATAAAAAATGACTTAGATAAAACGCAGTAAAGTTGGGGAGTGGGGGCTCGCTACGTCACAAGTAAGTATAAAATCTACATACTCGTGACGTCATGGCACATTGTAACTCAATGTATCGCCGTAATCTTTTGATCGTCCGTTGCGTTTAGTTGAGCAAAGGCACGTAAAATTTTATCGGAGAGGCAACCGGATGGCGAGTGGCAATCTGGGTATTGAAGTGATACCGAACCCCCGTAGCGTCCGAATGGACCCCAAATGCACGGGGGCGGAGATATGGGGGATGGGGACCTAACATTTTCTTTTTTAATGCCTCGTGCGACGGGAGACCCGTCTCACGCAGCGTTGCTCTAACTTAGAGCAGACGGCCTAAAGGATTTCGCGAAAATGGACGCTGGGGTGAAAAGGAGGAAATGAATTTATACAAAAAACTCTTATTTCTAGGGTTAATAAACTTGGAACTTGGCACGAATTTGTACCTAAGTAAATAAAAAAAGTTAGGTACACATTTTATTATTTAGAGATTATGTTTTCGTTCCAGACCAACTAAAAGAAATAAAGAAAGCGTCGATGGGTCGCCTGATCTGTGACAACACTGATGGTGTGTACTACGTCCAGAGGAAGGCTTTCGAGATGGAGTCCACACACAATCCGAAGTATCGGTGTGACGATTATAGCGCGATTCCCTATGTGGACCTCACCGCTTGGAAGAAACCTACCATCTTTGATTGAAGAGAAAATAAAACTAACAATGTTGGGGATTTTTTTTACATAAAAGTATTGCTTGGATATTGTCGGCTCTGCAAAATGTCAGATCTTTGACGGAAATCGAATTTTGGAATGTGGTTAATTTTTGTGTAGGTATAGTCGACCTCGTAATTGCTTTATCACCCTAAGGTTAAATGTCACTTGCACGTCATAAAACGACAAGGTATTTTCTTTTTCTTCTTTCTGTACTTTCTAACAGGAAAGCAAAGAAAGAAGGAAAGAAAAATATTTTATTTGGGACACGCACATGAAATACAAACAGTAAAAAAAAGATTAGTCTATGTCAGCGGTTCTCAAACTTTTTTGGTCACGGAACCCTTTTGACAAGCAAAATACTTGACGGAACCCTACAATAAAACAATAGTTTTTAAAAGTGTATTCTTTATTATATAAGCATAATAAAAGTACAATATAACAGTTACTAATTATTACTTACTTTACCACATGGCAAGTACAATAATAGAAGATATTAAAAATGAAAAAAACTTAACTGATGACGGAGGTATGAAACTGTTTTTTGTTTTTCATCAATTGGTTGATATCAGGTTTGATAGAAGACATTTGAAGTCTCATATCAGGTTCGGCGTCCAGTCTATTGCGATATTTTGTTTTCGTGGCTGCATAGATTGAGAATCCTGTTTCGCACAAATATGTTGTTGGGAACGGGAGAAGAATATTCAGAGCCATTCTGCCAAGCATTGGATATTCATCACGGATTCTGCACCAAAAATCGTTGAGAGGCGTCGTTTTGAACAGTAACTCCATACTTGTGTCTGATGACATTTCTAAAAGAGATTCATATATCTCGTTTGACATACTTTCGGGCTTTTGCAAGTTGGGTGAAAAAGGATTATGAATCCATGAATTCAGCTTCATTTTTGTATTCTGTTCTTCGGGAAAATACTTTTCAAAAGATGCGCGCATCGAAGTGAGATATTGGACCAATTCTTCAAACACATCATCTTGAAACATTTCTGAGTCGTTATCGCTAACAAACTCACTGAGTGACGTAAAGCTTTCTATTTCTCTCTTACCAACGCAAATAATCCAAAAATCTAATTTTCTTTTGAAGGCAGTTATTTTGTTATAGGCCTGGAACACTGTTGTCTGTTTACCTTGCAATGATAAATTCAATTCGTTCAGTTTTTGAAAGATATCCGCCATAAAAGACAATCGGAACAACCAAGTTTTATCATACAAACGGTCTTTCAAATTAAAAGAAACTGTATCTGCTGAAAGAAACATTTGTAACTCGGCTCTAAGTTCAAATAGCCTTGTTAAAGTTTTACCCCGAGACAGCCATCGCACTTCTGTATGGAGCAGCAGTGTTTTATGTTTGCTGCCATAATCTTCACACAATAATGAGAACAATCGGGATTGTAGTGGTCGTGATTTGATAAAATTAATTATTTTTACCGCTTCATCCATAACTAATTTTAGATTTGACGGCATTTGCTTCATCGCAAGTGCTTGTCTATGCAGAATACAATGGCTGGAACTAGAATTAGGTGCTTTACTTTTTATTCGTGATACTGCTCCTGCTGTTTTACCTATCATCGCCTTGGCCACATCTGTACAAATGTCAATGCAATCGTTCCAACTAAGATTATTTTCTTTAAAAAATATGTTTATTTTATTAAAAATTTCTTCCCCGGTAGTGTTTGTGGGCAGCGGTGAACACATAAGCATGTCTTCTTCAAAAGAACGTTCATATGGATATCTCACGATAACCAGCAAGATAGCCAGACCAGTGACATCAGTTGACTCATCCATTTTCAAAGTGAATCGTGTTTTTTGTAGACGTGCAACTAGTTCTTGTTTGACGTAGCTTGCCAGATCATGGATTCGCCGTGAAACAGTATCGTTTGATAGCAGTACAGTAGAAAGATGCTTTGCAGATTTTTCATCGAGCATACATTTTGTTATGTCTAACACACATGGCTTTATTAAATTCTCAGCGATAGTGTGCGCTTCACCTGCTTGTGCAATGCGATAGCTCACTAAATATGATGCCTCCGTGGCCTTTTCATTGATAGTTTGTGTTACATGCATCATATTTTTTTGACTTTCCAATAACTGTTCTTTTTTACGAACAAAAAATTCTTTATTCTTGTCTTTAGACTCGGGGTGTACAGTTTCTAAATGTCTGCGCAATTTAGCAGGTGCTATGGAACTATTAGGAAGCAGTTTACTACATAACATGCAGAGAGGTGAGCCGTTGGAATCAACAAATTCGAAACTGATATATGATTCATCATACTTCCTTTTTTCGTCTTGAAACCGTGGAGCTTGACGTCGTGGCATCATCGTCTGGATCGGTAATTGCTGTATTCTCCGCGCGTACTGCTTTTAAACATTCAGCGTCATTAGAAGATGTTGTTGCAACACGTTTAACACCTTTAAGCCAACGTTCCATTCTTCTTTATTAATAATGTTACACGTCAGGATGGTGGGGTCAAAATAATGCACAATCGTTACTGCGTTTATGAGACAAAGTTTAGTCCAAGGAAGAAATGTACAAAACTGATACAATCAGAATACAGCAGGCAGTAGAACTTACAAGCAGGCAGCAGGCTAGCCAGCTTGTAAGTAGGTAATTTTAATGTAGGTGGTAATTTTAATTTTTTGTATTTTAATTTTTTGTTTCTTAATTTCATAACTTTTTTGTTTTTGTTGTTATCAGTCTTATTTACTTTAGCCTATTTTAGTTTAATTTAATTTATTCAATTGCAAGGCAACAAGATATTGTTATCAATGCTATGTACGCCGTAATTGTCATGTACATTAGTCGTTTAGTTATAAGATTATTTTAACATAAATTTAATGTACGTGATGTGACTGTGCTTTTTAAAATAAATAAATAAATAGGTAGGTACGAACTTATCGCTCCGAACGCTAATCGTCAACTGACTGACGAGGAGCGACTTTTTTTTTAAATGGTTTCTCGCAGTGATTGACCACTAAGGTCGTGGCTGCTTAACCGGGTTTTTTCTGTGGGAGCCATAAGCTTCTACACTTAGAGCCTCCAGCCAGGAGCTTTTCAAACTATTAAACTAAATTAAATTATTTTAAACTAAATTAAAATTAAGCGAATGCTCGCTAAGGGCACCCCCTGTGGGGTACGGATCTCGGCTTAGGGCATCGCTGACGGGAGGACAGCAAGAGGGGACAGGCTGGATCAAATTTATATTTATATCGTGATTATTATTCGGGGTATTTAAAGCTACGTGCTCAGCTGAAACAATTGCTGGCACCTCGTTTTCGAGCAAGGGTCGGGGGGGATTCGTTTACTCGGGGAGTAGATCGCGTACGTAGAGGACCTCGGCGGCGAGGTCGGAATGACGGGAGGCGTGTGTGTTTGTGCACTGTACTGGTGGCCCTATTCTGCTCCTGGAGGAGTGTAATGGGGTCATCTGGGTTGGAGAGTACGAGGCGCGACGCACGATCGCCGCTTTTATACTTAGTCCTAGACTCGAACTCGAACATTCTCAAAAATACTCGAGTCGGCGCCTTTGATAAACAAAAAGCGGAAATAAAAATAGAAATACAAAAAATGCGTTGTAAACAATCTCGACTTCATGTTTTTGAAGATAGAGCCGAAAGTCGCTTGTTCACAACTATAACGTCTAATTCAGAGGTGGCTTTTATCAAAGGGACTGCGCGCTCACAAGTATACGCGCGGCGGGTGGAGTCAAAACGTTCGACCAGTGACCAGAGAGAGGTGTTTTGATTTTTTATTCTAAATTCTTGCGGAACCCCTATAGGGGTATCGCGGAACCCTAGGGTTCCGCGGAACACACTTAGAGTACCGCTGGTCTATGTGATAGATACACAGATAGTTTATTAAACTTAAGTGAAGAATCAATTAATTAATTTCTTAACATAATAATTCGTAAGTATGTCAGCACGCCGAAATTAAAGGCAGAATAAGAGATCTATGCAATTTAAGAACCTTCTGTACCTTATTTACGTTAGTAAATTCTTTTCATTTAATTGCATGAGAATTGTTGTCAAATGTGATACGCAATTACGAAGTCTGCTATACCTACAAAAAAAAAAAAAAAAGTCAATAAACTACTTTTATAATGTTGCAGTATTATGTTAATATTTTTACAAGTTTGTTTGTTAAGAACTAAGTATTTGCATTAAAACTAAACAAAACTATTACTTATTGTTAAAGTTTGTTATTTAATAAAAAGTATTTAAAAAAAATGTTTGTAATTTTATTTAAATGGAATTGAAAACAATATTGATCGTAATAATCACGATTAAAAACGTTACCTACTTCTATACAGGATGGCGATTTACGGCCGAACCCAATAATCTATTATCAGGGGGCTTAAAACGGCCACTTTTGCAGAATCACAATATGATTCATATTATGATTCATATTAAAAATCGTAAAATGGTCACAAACTGACAATTCATATTATTATCTGCTAGCAATTCATATTATTCCAATTCATCTTTTTGACAGTTTTGTATGGAGATTCGTAAAATGGTCCATAAAATACGAATTGCTTTATTGTCAATGTCAAATAAGAGAATCATAAGAAATCAGTCAAAACCAACATCTTGCAAAACATATTTCGGATTTTTTTAAGAAATATTGCAATAACGGCAGATTTTCCCTGTATGAAAATTTTCTGGAGCACGCGCGGTATACGGAGACCATTGCATATCGCCTACGAAGTGCAGCTCTTCGAAAAAAGGACATAGCCTTCGAAATCCCGGACCTCGAATTTGTTGGCTATGAGCCAACATGAGCCGGTTAGATAAAAGTGTGTGTCGTGACCTCATCCATGAACAGGAGCCGTACATACCTGTGTTGTGTACCTACCCGCCGCCCGCGGCATAAGTACTACCTCAAAGGCAAGTAAAAGGATTATGATAAAAGTAGTATGTATTCACTTAAGTAGTTCCAGATAGACCCTATCATCTATTATTGTAGAGGTTTACCCTGTACGGTGTACCCCCTCGATGAAATAAAAACTTTTATATACATACCTAAATGGCAACTTACTTTTATTTTTATCTTCTATGTACATTTTAGGTGCTGAGTACACTTAGATTTTACGCCTCTGGATCATAGCTTTTTAGGAGCAAGATACACCAAGTTAGTGTATCTGTGTGAGATGATAGCTGTGACACTAAATAATGTGAGTAGGTACCAACTTTTTTGGCTAACAATAATACATATACATGGGATTTAAACATAACTGGCGAAAAGTGGATGAACTAAGGGCCAAAACACACGACACGGCGTCGCATCACATGTTTAAATAACTATTCTTTATTGATAACTAGTCTTTACACCTTGTTTTAGGTGTAAACGGTAGGTAAACGAAAATAGTAGAGTAGTGACTGTTTATGCGTTATGCGTCTTCCTCTTCGAATTTGTGGATGCGGTTGAGTGTGAAATAATAACTTCTTGATTTCTCCAGAATATAAATGGTTTATTGCAAAAGAGTTAGTGACTTGTACAATATGAACTCGTCTCGACTTAAGAGTTTGAAAAGAAGTTATACATAGCAAGGTCGATTCAAAATGTGTTAGTTTTAGGAAAAACCGAGCGTTTTAACGTTCCGCGAAGAAGCATACCTAGCCTTCGGAAGTCTTCGTAAATTGCTCCTATTGGTGTTTCTTCGATGAAATCCCTTGAGTTCCCCTCATTGGCTGTCCGAAGGTGACTTGACAATTTTGGTTCTCGATGCGTAAGTAGGTGGGTAGGTAGGTAGAAGAGCGCCTGCAGCTTATGTGATAGCAACACGCAGATTGTCAACATCATGCGTGAACATCCTCCCGGCCTTGAAAGATGGTCTTTCAACGTGTTCACTCAACTTCATTATCCCACAGAGGACAAATCTTGGAGAAAGCCCTTCTTATGACGCCCTTTTCGGTCTTGATATCCGCCACTCGTGCAACTCCGTCGCTGCCTGGAACAGTGCTGATGATACGACCAAGACACCATTTCAGCGGCGGTGCGTGATCATCCTTTATGAGTACCAGTGTGTCTGGTTTTAGATCAGCTTGCCTTGCCTTCCACTTCGTCCTGGTCTGCATCTCGGAAACGTATTCTGTGGACCATCTGCTCCAGAAGTGTTGACGAATCTGCTCCACTCGTTGATAGCGTGAGAGACGGTGTGAAGATTTGTCGATCAGGTCCTCGCAGACCGGCGCTGTCAGTGGACGGCCAACCAAGAAGTGAGCTGGGCATAGGGGTTGAAAATCATTGGGATCTGTGGACATAGGACTAAGAGGACGGGAGTTCAGGACTGCTTCCACTTGTGTCAAAACAGTGTTGAACTCCTCGTACGTTAAGTGCAAATTTCCCACAACACGTCGCAAATGATGTTTGCATGATTTTACCCCAGCTTCCCATAATCCACCAAAATGCGGAGCGTAAGGGGGAATAAAACTGAATTTAATATTTTGTGAAGTAGCGTAATCTATAATATTTTGTGAACATTCGGAAAGTAATTTTGAAAATAAATTCATTAAGCCAACGAAATTCGTTCCGTTGTCTGAAAAAATGTGTGACGGTTTGCCTCTGCGCGAGACAAAACGTTTGAGAGCTAATAGATATGCGTCTGTTGACAAATCACCTACGAGCTCCAAGTTAACCGCCCGAGTAGTGAAACATATAAATATGCATATGTATGCCTTCACGGTTCTAGCGCCCCTACCTTTACGGTTCAATATGAGAACTGGTCCCGCATAGTCCACACCTGTGGTCATAAAAGGAAACCCTGGAGACAAGCGTTGCGCAGGTAAGTTACCCATAATAGGTGCAATAGGCTTGGCACGAAATCTAGCGCATCGAACACAACTATGCACAACTTGTTTGGCGAGATTTCTCCCTCCCACCGGCCACCACATCTCTCTGAGTGTGTACAGAAGGGCCTGCGGCGCGGCGTGCATTAGTCGCTCATGCTCAGCGTGAAACAGCAACCGTGTGAATGTGTGCTTGCTGCATAATAATATTGGATGCTTCTTACTATACGAAAACTCTGATGAATTACACAAACGTCCCCCGACTCTAATCAAATTTTGTTCATCTGTAAATGGATTTAATTTAATTAAATTGTGTGAGTGATTTAAAGTTTTGTGTTTTGTTAAGCTATCTAAAATATCGGGGAATGATTGTGACTGTGACGCCTTTGTTAGAATAGTTAGTGCCTCATTTAACTCGCTGACGTTCAATGAGCCAGTACGATTAGCAGCTTTGTTTCGCACATTATGCACAAAACGTAACATATAGGCACAAACACGTCTCATGTGACTGAACCGAGTGAAACGATGAAATGGAAACCAACTATCCCTATCAGAGATTTGATGAATATGTGCTTGAGACCTAACCTCTGGTAAATCAAATGTTGTATTGCCTGTGTGATCAAAACCATTGTGATTGGCTAGATTAAATGACGGATCCGAAAGAAAAGACGGCCCTTCCCACCAAAGCCTGCATGACCTAAGTATGTCCATAGTCACACCACGTGATACTAGATCTGCTGGGTTTTCCCTACCAGATACGTGGTTCCCCAGGGCATATCCTTTGTTAATTCGTGTAGCTCCGCGACCCTATTTTGTACAAAAGGCTTTAGAGAGTTAGGATTCATGCGTAACCAACCTATCACAATAGTGGAATCTGTCCAAAATGTGACACTATCAAAGGTGCAACGAAGTGACTTTACGATTCTTTCATATAACTGCGCGCCTAATAGGGCACCACACAATTCCAATCGTGGTATACTGACGGGTTTCAAGGGTGCAACCTTTCCTTTAGAGCACAGTAGCTTCGTTGTAACTATGGACTTGCCTGTGATGGAACGAATATAGGCACACGCACCGTAAGCTGTTTGTGAAGCATCGGTAAATAAATGGAGTTCTATACGGGTAGCATCGATACCTATAGCGTGTCGCGGTATTCGTAATGTACTCAGCAATGCTATACCGTTCGCGAACTGAGCCCAACTGTGTGTGACGTCATCAGGTAACTTATCGTCCCAACCTAATTTCAGTAGCCATAGTTTTTGAAGTAAAACCTTTGCAGTCATGACAAAGGGACTGAGTAATCCTAACGGATCGAAAATTTTAGAGACTTCCGACAATATGATGCGTTTCGTTAATTGCCGGTTGTCATTTGTGTATTCAGTGTGAAAATGTAAAGTGTCAGACTGATTATACCAGCCTAGACCTAGGGTTTTGTGATGTGCATTTTCCCCGAGTGAAAGTTCCTTGGAATGAGACGGGAACTCTTGTGTGTCATGATCAAAATTAAAGATCCATTTTCGAAGTGGGAAACAACCACCCTGTAGGACCTTTGTTGTTTCCTTGGCAATATTTTTTACAGTCTCAATGTTGTCAGCACCGGTCACCAGATCGTCGACAAAAAAATCATCCTGAATGACTGTGCGAATCAATGGGTCAGAACATTCCAATGCCAGCTGTTTTAAACAACGCACGCTAGTGAACGGTGCGGATGCGGTACCGTACGTGACAGTATTGAGCCTGTAAATTTCTAATGGGTCTATGGGATTGTCACGCCATAGAATTAACAGTAAATTTCGCTGATTCGGATCTTTCTGAACTTGGCGAAACATTTTTTCGACGTCTGCACATCCTACCCACCTGTGTTGTCTAAACCGAAGCAAAATAGCAAACAAGTCACCCTGTAATGCGGGGCCCACGCGTTGTATATCGTTGAGTGATTTGCCGGTAGTGGTTTTTGCACTTGCATCGAAAACGACTCGTAGTTTAGTGGTAGTACTGTGCTCGCGGAATACACCGTGGTGTGGTAAGACGTAGTGTGGTTTGTCGTATGCATAGATGCGTGACATGTGACCCAATGCGACGTATTCATGGATGAATTCCATGTATGATTGTTTATAGGCTGGTGTGCGTTGCAGACGTTTCTCTAGTGCGTAGAAACGACGTTCTGCCTGAGAAAATGAGTCACCCAATGCGTCAGGGGACTCCTTCAAAGGCATGGAAACGCAAAACCTACCGTCAGAATCACGTGTGGTGGTTTTTATAAAATGATCCTCACAAGCCTGCTCCTCATTACTGCGAACATCAGTCGATCTGCCTATCTCCTCGAGCTCCCAAAATTTTCTTAACTGTTCATCCAATGACAATGTGACGTTACATGAAACATGAGAACTATGTATGCGAGTATTCAAAGACCCTGAAATGATCCATCCTAATTTAGTGTTTTGTAGGTATGGACCATTTTTCAACCGGAATCTTCCATTTTCCAGAAGATCCCAGAAGAGGTCAGCACCAATCAATATGTCTATGGGTTGAGACTCGAAGAAATAGGGATCGGCTAACTGAATGTTGACAGGAATGTTAAGACCATCTTTAGATAAAGACACGGCTGGTAATTGTGACGTAATGGAAGGTAAAATTAAACAATGTAAGTGTGTAGTGTAGGAACCTACCAGGGACCTGATCCTAATATTACAGGTCTGTGTGCACTGGGAAACTGAATTACCTACACCTGTTATATTGTAAGTGGACTGTATTTTTTGTGTGTGTAACTGATTACATAACGCATCTGTGATAAAACATCGTGTACTACCGTTATCGAGAAGTGCGCGTGCCGTGTGATAATTATTATGAATATCGGCGATCTCGACTAACACGGTGGACAACAGAACTGGTTTGGCGACTAGCCCTAGCGTGGTGGGGTTGCCGTCGCATTCCGCATTATGTGTGTGTGATTCTAATGCGAGTTGCGAAATCTGTCCTAATGCCACTAATGAGAGAGGTTGATTTCGCGTGTTATCCTCTGACTCATTACGATGAAGTAGTGAGTTATGTTTCTTAGAACATTTCCTACACGGTCCGAATGGGCAGACGTTCACTTCGTGCCCTGAGCGCAAACAGTTAGTACATAATTTATTTTGTGTGAGTAAATTATATTTGTCTGCTATGGACAGATCAAGGAATTTCTGGCATGAAAATAACGGATGTTTTTCCTTACACATAGGGCAAGGTTTGTACTGTGTTTTGTGCGACAGTGGTTTCGTAGTGCCGGACGAAGAAGCGTTGCAGTGTACTTTAGAAGTGACCGCATTAGTGTGTTTCTTACTATCGTGTGTGCCTAATAGCTTATCTAACATATCCGCTCTCTGTCCGAGAAAACGAATTAAATCCTCGACCTTTATCTCAAACTTCGCGCCGGTGGGACAGTGAACCATTTGTGTAGTTACAAATTGTTCCCATTCTCGCTCGGTAGTAGGGTCTACCTTACACACAATCATGTAAATTATGAGCGTATCCCAGGAATCGGTCGGCTCACCGAGTATTTTTAGTGCGCGTAAATGTTTTAACATCGTATCGACAAGCTTTCGCAATAACACGGGTGACTCTTTAGTTAAAGCTTGTATAGAAAAAAGAGCTTTTATATGATTGTGTATAAGTAAACGGCTGTTATTAAACCTATTAGTGAGTAACTCCCATGCAACACTGTAATTGTTGGCTGATAATTCCAGTGAATCGATCACTAATTCAGCACTACCCTTCAAAGCTGATTTTAAATAGTGGAACTTCTGAATCGAACTTATTTGTGTGGAATTATGCACTAAGGATAAAAAGGTGTCCCTAAACTCTAACCAACTCTCATAAGAACCGTCAAAGGTTGGTAATTGTATAGTGGGTAACTTCACTAATTGTAGTGGATTAGAGTTATTGGAACTTGTAGGTATTTTGCAATCCTCCGACAACATAGACTTAGCTTGCGCGATGACCCTAAAGTACTTTTGTTCGAATTGTTCCCTATATTCCAGATGTTCATCCAAACTATCACACGATTCTTCAATTTGCGACTGAAGGTCGTTAAATTCAGATAACAGAGAGGTAGCACTATCTATGCGTAATTTGAATTCAAAACCCTTACTTGCATCTAACGGCTGTTGGAATGATTCAACATATTTTTGCAAATTGGACAATCGACCTTTAATTACTCCCCTTTTGCGTGTGAGGGTGTCAATTTGTGTAATTAACGGAGATTTAAGAGGTGATTTAGGAATAGTAACCTTTAGATTAGAAGAACCTGGTTCGGACATTCTGGTGGATATAGAAATCTGGAGTACTCACGGTTTTGCGAACCCGATTTCAGCGTCTGGAACGCAGAGGCTGTAGCCGCTGCGGTTCCTGCCTGATATAACACTGGAATTCGAGAGGAAAAACACTATTAACACAAGCGAAGAGGAAGTTGGTTGGGAGTCTTGGCTGGCACGTCTTACCGAGCTGCGCGTCTCTCGTTCGTGTCCACGACGACTCTCCAGTTTTGTGGGCTAGTTTGCTGACTGAATGCGGCATGAAGGTCCAAATTATGTTTATGCGTTATGCGTCTTCCTCTTCGAATTTGTGGATGCGGTTGAGTGTGAAATAATAACTTCTTGATTTCTCCAGAATATAAATGGTTTATTGCAAAAGAGTTAGTGACTTGTACAATATGAACTCGTCTCGACTTAAGAGTTTGAAAAGAAGTTATACATAGCAAGGTCGATTCAAAATGTGTTAGTTTTAGGAAAAACCGAGCGTTTTAACGTTCCGCGAAGAAGCATTCGGAAGTCTTCGTAAATTGCTCCTATTGGTGTTTCTTCGATGAAATCCCTTGAGGACCCCTCATTGGCTGTCCGAAGGTGACTTGACAATTTTGGTTCTCGATGCGTAAGTAGGTGGGTAGGTAGGTAGAAGAGCGCCTGCAGCTTATGTGATAGCAACACGCAGATTGTCAACATCATGCATGAACAGTGACTGCCTCGTTGGTGTAGTGGTCGCAAGCGCTACTGCTGAGTTCATACTCAGCAGTAGCGCTTGCGAACCCTAGGCCCTTAGGTCCTCATGGGCCTGGGTTCGATTCCCAGGTTGGGCAAACTGTTATTGGGTTTTTCCATCTGGAATTTCTCAGTAGCAGCCCGGAGCCTGGATTTGTGCCCGGTTGATGGCAATAGGCTCGCCCCTATTACATGGAACTTAAACATAACTGGCGAAATGTGGGTGTCCTATGGGTACCACTTCTGCCTAACCCTTCAGGGATTACAGGGGTGATGTTACGTTATGTGAAAATCACTATTTTCGCATCGTGATACGTTGCGACCGACGTTGTTACATATTTTTATTATCCACTGATAATAAAAATATGTAACAACGTCGGTCGCAACGTATCACGATGCGGTGTCGTATCGTGTGTATTTGTTTTGGCTCTTTGGTGCACCTCTGCCTAACCTTTCGAAGATATATAGGTGTGATATTATGTTATATTATATATATAGGTAGTAGTAGGTAGGAGACCTATATGAGGAGATACTATTATATACAGCTATTACTTACTTAATAAAACAACTGTTAGGAAAAATATTTTACTGAATGAACATTTCTCATCTTATATTATTTTAAAAAATCTAGCAATAATCAAATAATGAAACTAACAAAAACATAAAAACTAAACGGTCTTTTTTTGTTTCAGGTTTGTGACTCTTTTTTGATATTTTGAAGTGTCGCTTCATGCTAGCCACAGACGAGCGAACCATGACTCCTTTGTATGGAATCACCATCCACTTAAAAGACCCACTTGGAACAACTCCACCAAGCTGAAAATAAAAAATTGTGGTTTAATAGTGGACACAGAGCGGGCCGATACCTTCGTTGCCTTTAAGTTTTTTGTGTTAGTTAAATGTTAAATAAAATATAGTTTGTTTTCTTCACTGATATACTTCATTTTTTATTGCATGTATAAAACATTCATACTTTACCTCTATGGGAGGAATATCTTTCGACTGCATCAGCAAGCCTCCCAAGGTTCTGCGCTATTAATTGGTTCGCCATACCAGCTGCAGCACGCGTTACATCACCCGAGATAAAATTGTCCGAGCCTCATCTAGCGAAGCCAGAGGGCGACCTAAAAAACGTAATATATATTATAATTTATAACATACTCGTTTCCAATAGTCATCATAAGTCTTAACCGCAATATGAATAACTGTAGGGTTAGAAAATTCGTTACAAAATTATGCGGTATTCTGCGGTATCTAGATTGCCGTGTTCTACGAGGCAGCACTGTTGTATAGCGTCAGCCGGGGTAGGGCTTGGTGTTGTCGCACGAATCTGGCCAGAACTTGGGGCTCCAGTGATCTCGGTAAGGGGCTCAACACCGACTGAGCTCCCACTTTCAGTGTAGAAAGTCGAGCAGAATGTTCCATTGTATCTCGGATACTCCACGCCTTTCCATTCCTAAAAGATGTTACGAACATTTGAATACCTACTTTTGCACAGCGATAAAATTAAATATTGACCAAAGATAAACAAGTATGTACTTACATTGTTGTAAATCCGGCTCGAAGGACCAGCTTGTAAACTCTGCTGCTGGTAGATGGTTTTGTAATAAAACTCTGAATCGCACTAGACAATATATTACTTTTAAAACAAGGCGGTACAAGTATAAAACACGGAGCGCAAGAGACTTGCGGCGGTCGCTATAGCTAGATCGGCACCACCGCGGTCCGCGCGTTGAAGACATGGACTCCGCGCACCCCACGCACCTCTCTTACCCCTTACAATTCATTATGTCGCGAACATGCCCCACCCCAGTGCTGCACTAGCAGCACTCATCCCCAATCGGGAGGCGAGCGACTCGCGTGGCAGATCGTGTAAGTAGTTCAGTTTTGGTTTTAATCTTAACCATTCTGACCCGGCCGTCTTTTCCAGGCATGACTTCATGTATTAATCCCCGCGGCCACACATTCCGGGGCCCGTCAGGGTCCACTACCAGTACAAGATCTCCCACTTGTAAGGGTCTCTGCTCAGCATGCCACTTCTTCCTTGGCACTAGGTCGGGCAGAACCTCTTTCACCCAACGTTTCCAGTACTGGTCGGCAAGTAGCTGAGCAATGCGCCACTGCTTCCTTAAATAGAACTCTGATCCGTCAAAAATACCCATCTGGGGCAAGCTGGATGACGACCCTATAAGAAAATGGTTTGGCGTTAATGTTTCCTGACTATTTGGCTCGACTGAAACGTGGGTTAATGGCCGGCTGTTAACTATATTTTCAACTTCGGCTAGCAGAGTATTCAAAGTCTCTTCTCTCGGTACTCGTTCTTTCAGTATGACTTTTAGTGAAGTTTTAACGCAACGGATTAACCTTTCCCATGCCCCACCCCAGTGTGGGCTGGCAGGGGGAATAAAAGTCCACCTGGTACCCTGATTCATGGTAGCATTCTTTAGCTTTTCTTCATCAAGTTCTTGCAATGATCTCGTGAGTTCTGCATCGGCGCCTCGCAGATTCGTGCCATTATCAGAGAACATGTGCTGAGGCCAGCCTCGTCTCGCAGCCATGCGACGGAGAACCATGATGAAGGAGTCGGACGTGAGCGATGCGACTGTTTCTAGATGAATAGCTCTCACGGTCAAGCAAGTAAACAACACGCCATACCGCTTCTCTCTACGTCTGCCAATAGCCAAAAGTGCAAACCTGAAATACCTAGAATGGGAGACTTACCTTATGCTAGGGTGGCCCATCATCAGCGTGCAAGTCTCCCATTCTAGGTATTTCAGGTTTGCACTTTTTAATCCGACATATCATACACTTGGATGAAACATTTTTCACAGTAGGTCTCATTCTGGTAATCCAGTATTTTTGTTTTAAGTTATTCACAACTGTTTCTTGATAACCGTGTGCGGCATTTATGTGGTAATGTTTAACAATTAGCCGTGCAATATAATCTCGACCATCCATAATTGCAGGTCTCTTAGTTTTAGTTGAAACATCTGTGGCTTGTTCTATACGACCACCAGCGCGCAGGACTCCGTGTTCGTCAAGGAACGGGGACAAGTTAAGTATTTTGCTATTTTTCTGTATATTTTTCCCGTTTTTCAGGTCATGTACTTCTTGTGGAAACGACTGAGCCTGTGAGTACTTCAGCAATAAATTTTCAGCGCACTCCATGTTAGTGACGTTACCATCGGTAAGTTTTCGGCATCGGTTAATAAAGGTAAGTACCATATAAGTAGATCTAAGTAGGCGCAACCATGAGGAAAACCTAATTGGTTCTGGTACAGGTAAGTATATTGTTTCATTTTGTATCATAGTTACACATTCTAAATCGTTTTTATTTACAGGTTTCAGTACATCGGTCGGCCAGTCACGTTCTTCGCCACGCAAAAAGGTAGGTCCCTTAAGCCATTCATTTTCCAGGATACTGCAATCATACATTATCCGCGTACCGATGTCAGCAACGTTTAATTTTGTTGGTACGTATCTCCACTCATTAGCAAGCGTCAACTCATCAATCTCACCCAAGCGATGTGCTACGTACGGTTTATAGGTACGCGCTGCGTTTCTTATCCAGTGCAACGTAGTACTAGAATCGCTCCAAAACGATCTGTGCTCGGGTTTTATTTTGTGTTCCTTAGTAATTGCATCTGCCAGCCGAGCTGCTAAAACAGCAGCTTGTAATTCACATCTTGGTATTGATATATTTTTATTAGGCGTCACTCTGCATTTGCTTGCTATAAATGTTACGTTAAAGTTTCCATTGCATTCCCAGCGCCAGTAAGCTACCGCGCACATCGCTATAGACGATGAATCACAAAATATAATATGTAGTTGTAGGTTCGAATAGCGAGCATTCATACGCGGCGGAGCGGCGGACGGCGCGGGCGCATCGTCTCGCGGCAACAGCTGAGAAACCGGTTTGGTGCACGCGGCGTCGCAGTAGTATCTAGGCAGCTTCACGTTATGCAATGTTTTTAACAGGTCAATCCATTTACACCACTCGCTATATATGTCATCGGGTATCGGTTCATCCCAGGTAAGATTTAATCGCCAAGTTTTCTGAATAATAATTTTTCCAATTATAGTGAATGGCGAAAGAAATCCATAAACGTCAAAAATTGACATTACCACTCGAAGCATGTCCCGTTTTGTAGGTCTTTGTTTGCCGCTAATTATATTTATAGGTATTTTCTTAAATGATACATCGAAGCCTAAAGTATCTTCATCGGGCCGCCATAACAAGCCGAGTGTTCGCTCGCTTTGGTACTGCTCGCCGATTTTAAACCTTACAGCTGTCTCTCCGAGGGTCTCTTTTGGCAGAGTATTGAGTACCGATTTACTATTGCTTGTAAAATTTCGTATTTCAAAGTTTCCCTGTTGATGTATCATTTTTACTTGGTGAATCAGCTGGATAGCAGTGTCTTCATCTGGCAGGCTGTCGATCCAGTCGTCCATATAATGTTGATGATATATAGCTTGCGTAGCTGATGGATATATTGACTCGAAGCGTTGTGCGTTTTTATTTTTCACGAATTGCGCAATGAACGGCGAACAATTCGCGCCAAATATCAATGACGACATAGCAAAGGTCTTCACTGGCCCTTCTGGTTCACTTCTATATAAAAATCGAAGTGCATCTTGATCTTCAGGTCTAATTTTAACCCGCAGGAACATATCCTTAATATCGCCCGTCACGGCCACACGATTCTCACGAAATCGTAACATTATTCCGAAAAGGGACGTAAGCAAATCAGGACCTTTCAATAAATAATGGTTCAGGGACAAATCGTTCGTCTTAGCTGCCGCATCGAATACTAGGCGAAGTTTTGTTTTGTTCGGGTTATCCACTCCAAAATGGGGCAAGTACCAAGTTCGTGGGGTAACTTGCGTGTCAGCCAATTCATGAGCATAATTGTTAACCAGTAGGTGCTCAACCCGTTCCACGTATCTTTGTTTAAACCCGTCATCGTTTTTCATTTTTCGTTCGACGTTTTTTAGACGTGACATTGCATGAGAGAATGAGTCGGGCATTATGCATTTTTCGTCCTTCCAGGGTAACCCAACGTACCACTTGCCATCAACGAGAGTTGAAGTTTACTCCAGCAGTTCACGAGCGCGTTCATCGTCGCAGTTCAGCCGCGGTTTAGTAGAAATCCCCATAGATTCTACGGCGAAGTTACGGCGAAGTTACGGCGAACCTCTTCGTGTAATTCATTAAGCAACCGTTTGTTCTCGGTGACGTCATCGTTGTTTCCATAATTATTGATCAATAAAGTTGCATGAGGCGCACACGTCTGTGACGTCACGCTCGTAGGCGCCCTGCCGTGCACACACCAGCCCAGCGGCGTGCGGGTGGCGCAAGGCTCATGCAGACCACCGACTATCACTTCCAATGGTAATATTAAATGAAGATTATCTTGCCCTATTAATATTTCAGGCTTAAACTGTCCAAAACATAAGTCACTTTTCAGTCTTTGTAGATGCGTAAACTTATCACAATTAACTAAGTTCGTAGTTTGCCTCGGTAAATCTAGTTCTTTTACACTGCGCGCACTAAACGTAAACATTGTTCCATCTTGATTTGACAACGCTGTATTAATCACCTGCGTGTCGCACACCAACTCAGTATTGTCCCACGCACCGCGCAAACGCATGCACTCCCGTCGTCCGCGCACCCCGGCCCGCGCGGCTAACCCCACGCTTATCAATGACACAGTCGATCCGTCATCGAGCAGAGCTGTCGCGTTAATTATGCCATTAGGTCCGTGAATGTTTACTTGCACAACTTTTAACAATATTGTACTTGTATAGTTCATATTTATATGCGTAACGACTTCAGAACGCGGTTCACTCACTTCATTGTCTGTTATTTCCGTGATGTTTACACTCGGTTGATTGTTAGATTTAGTGTTCGTACAGTTATAGTGCAACATAGGATGGTGCGGCTGGCCACAATTGTCTTTATCGCAGAGAGCCGCCGGACACGTTTCCTTGTTATGACGCGACACTAAACACTTAAAACATAAGCCAGAACGTTTCACATATTGCCATCGGTCCTTTCGTAATGACTTTTTGAACTTTTTACAGTCAGTTAGTTTATGTTTAGATACGCGGCAAAACTTACACTTATCGTCACTGGGTTCATTTTGCACTAACAATGTTTGTGAACGGTAATGTGAGTCACTTTGTTTACGTTTTGTAGAACTATCACAGTATGCGTTAGTCAAGCACACGGCAGTTTTTGATAACTTGATAGCTTCTTCATTCAAAAAATTAGATAGCACAACGAGCCTTGGTTCTGTGCCTTCATTGATAAGTGGATAACTGTAATCGATCCATTTCGATACCAATACAGTAGGTAGCTTGGACAATATTATGGAAACCACATTCATCCCCCGCAGGTACTCATCATGGCCGATAGCTGACACTGCTGCCACATAGTTTTTCACTTTTATCGCAAATGGCACTAAGTCTTTGTGATAATCTGAAGCCATTGGCGCGAGCTTATTGACACTTTGTATTATCTTGGAAATGATAATGTCCGGGTTGCCAAATTGTAACTCTAACGTGGACATCACGATGTCGGGTGAGGTCGCTCCGATCAGCAGAGCGGTTACTGCTTCTTTAGCTGATCCGTGAAGACATTTTCGTAGCCTCCACAGATTCTCTTTAGCGTTGAAATTACACACTTGTGTTGATTCCTCGTACGCCTGTTTGAATTGGAGCCACTCCATTGGGTCATCGGAGAACGAAGGTAAGTCACGCGGTGTGCATAATCGGCTCAGCATTCTGGCGTCGGAACCACCAGCGGCGGAGGCAGCGGTTAGGTCCCTCAGTGCAGTCACTAGCAGGTGAACTGTGTCCTCAGTACCGTCGCGGGCTGGCGGCGGCGGGTGCGGTCTGTCCATTCTGTTACCATTCTGCGGCACAGACTGCGGTTCCAGCTCTTGCTGACTTCGTTCTAACCACTTCTCAACTTGAGTGTGTGTGTATTTCACTTCCTTCAGACTGTGAACTGTATTCTTCCACTTGTGCTAGATCCGCCGCTAATTTTTTATCAATTAACTCCATTTGTATGCGGGCTTTAGCTTCTGCCGCTTCTAGAAGCGGCAGAAGCTAAAGCCCGCATACAAATGGAGTTAATTGATAAAAAATATGGCAAGAAAAAAGAAGCTAGAACTAGTTCTAGCTTCTTTTTTCTTGCCATAACGGACGAGGATGTAGATCTTGCCACCTTAGACTTAAGTGATTTTGGTTTTTTACTTTTGCTCACACTACCCACTTCCATAGTAACTGTTTTGTCACAGATATTTTTCGTGTGTTCATGTGATTTTCCAGGTAACGGCGATTCTTCGGCTTGAACTAGATTAAGCGATGGTAGCTCCTGCTTGGGCTGACGCTGTTCAGCCTCAGCATCGAGTTCTTTTTGCCTCTTCGTAGTGCTTCTTGTATTCACCATCGTGCGCTTAGGAGTCCGATACATTCAGCTCGATCCGGTTCGAATGACCAGCTTGTAAACTCTGCTGCTGGTAGATGGTTTTGAAATAAAACTCTGAATCGCACTAGACAATATATTACTTTTAAAACAAGGCGGTACAAGTATAAAACACGGAGCGCAAGAGACGTGCGGCGGTCGCTGTAGCTAGATCGGCACCACCGCGGTCCGCGCGTTGAAGACCAGGGTTGCCAGACGGAGATTTATTTTTCTCGTACCAGGGTTGCCAAATATCTCGTAATTTCAATACATAATCTCGTAAAAGTACTCACTACGTACTAGCTAACCTGGGGTCGGTATATTTTTATTTGGGGCCGCTAAATGGAAACAAAAAACATTACTATTTATTAGTGACTCATAATTTTTAATCATTCTTGATTATCAATAAGATTACATTTGTTAATGATAATTATGTAATGTCAGGGGTATTGGTAAAATCATCTACTTTTTTATTGTATAGTTTTTCAGCTGTCATTCTGGAATACATTTCTTTAGATGGTTCGAAATTTATACAATTTCCTTTGCGATTTGGGCCTTTAGCACTTTCTGCAGCTAAAAGTGTACCATTTACTGTATCTGTAATAAGACAATTTCTGAGGTCTGTTTTTATTAAATTGGTTTTACTGAAAATACGCTCACAGTCTGCATTTGCATGAGGCAAAGACAGAACTGTGAGAGCAAAACTGGCCAATTCAGAGAAATGTTCTGTTTTATGTAACATTGCCCAGAACTCATCAGGTTCTTTAGTATCTTGAAGCTGTTCAGGGTAGCGAGCTTTTGCAATTGGCAATCGTCTCCATTGATCGTCTATCTGTTGTTTTTGGCTGTCATTAAAAGACGCACTTATGCGGGGCACGACTTCCATGAGGGGCATCAATGTTGGGACGTGATCTCTGAAATTGTTGGAGAGAGCTGATACTGGTCCTAGAGCTTTGAGTTTTGACAGCATAGGGTCTTCCATGTCATAACGTTTTTTTATTTCTAAGGCGCCAGTCCTGAGGAAATTCCTGCAGCTTGTGAAAAACAGTGCCTTTTTTGCGGGCTGTCCGACCACATCCGGATGTTTGAGCATTTCGTAAACTTTAATGCCAAGGTACATTACAGCATCATCCAATTGAAATTGCTCATTATTAGGATCTACTTCACTAATATTTGGCTGCATAACATATCCCCGTTGTAAGTAACGCAGAAGAATTTCTTGATATAAATCTCGAATTTTATCATGCAATTTATGAATAACGACTTTTTCATTCTGGAATTCCAAATTGAATTTGGTAAACAAAGGTAGTGACCAGTCTAGAAAACAAAAGTATAGCTTATGAAAAGGATCACATAGCTTTTCTAAGATGGATATTGCACGATTTTTCACCTCTGCTTTCATTTTGTGTATTGGGTTTGTAGTAAAATCAATAAAGAATAATCGCAGTGCTTCCCACTGCTCCAAAATTCGTGAGACTACTGCTGTTAGGGAAAGCCATCTCGTTTGAGATGGTTTCAATATTTTATGCGGCTCAACTTCAACAAATGATTGAAAATTGCGGAAATCAAACTGGCGTTTGTCACTGTTTTTAAAAAAGTTGTATATGTCACGAACAAGTTGTTCTACAGATTCCGGAATTTCTTTACAAGCCTGGCTTGCACATAGGTGGGCTGAATGGCAAACACATTTTGAAATAACGATCCCTGGTAAGTCTCGCAACAATCGAGTTTTGACTGAATCATTGTCGCCCATCATCACGTTACATCCGTCTGACCCGAAGCCAATCATGTTTGTAAAAGGCACATTACGGCTGGTAAAAGAATCCACAAACGCTCTGTATATATTTTCAGCGTTTGCCTCAGGAACATCATTACTGTCTGTTTCCTTAAAAATCTTATACAGTTCCCAGAATACGCTGCAGATTTTCAGAGCATCATAGTCAAAATAACGTACTACAACACAAGCCGTTTTGACTGTAGATACATCTGTAGTCTCATCAGTAAGCGCAGAAAACTTAGTTGATTTTAATTTATTCGCCAAATCAACTTTGTAACCTTCCCCAATGGCATTTTTTACAACTGCTGTGATTTTAGTACGCTTCAGTTCAATTTCCTTTACTAATTTGGAATCGGGAATAATTTCTTTTAACAGATCAGTCAAGTGGTCAGCCACAGAAAAAGCAATATTGTGTTCTGCAAAAAATGCTGCTAGTTTCATTTCAGCTCGATCTTTTTGTATATTTTTTGGAGTTATGCCTGCCTTGAAACCAAATGAAGTCAACTTTTGGGATTGTAGACCCGATGAACCAGGTTTGTTTCTCAAATGTTTTTTTGATTCGGCATGGGATTTGAGATTTGTGATTTCAGCCACCAGAGAACTTGATGGACAATATGCACACTTCGCTTTCTTGGGATTTTTAAGATCTGGCTGCAGCCAGTCTTGAAATATCGGATGCCTTATCCACTCATCGCGAAAGGTTTGCGAATGATGTTCAAAAATCGTGTTACCTGCTTTCTTTGCAGTCCATCCTCCCTTTTTTGTTATTTTTCTAGGTGGAGTGGATGAAGATTCACTGTCACTACTCATTATGTTAAATTTAACCACTGAATTTAATTAATTAGGATGAAATGCGCTGGAACTTCAACTACTATTGCATAAAAATAATTGCTCCACACGTTTCAGTTAGCGCAAAAGAGATCAGAAAACAATATAATAATTAGTGCAATAAGGACAACAACAAAACAACACATCTAGCGGAGATTCCCCGTTCAACGACTAAAAATACATTTAGTGATGAGGTAATGAATCTAAGGACGGGGACGTCACGAGAAGCTATAATTTTTGTAAATAAAGAACTTCTACCAAGTTACGTAGCGACAATTTAATCAACAACAAATAATCCCAAATTCAATGACGTCAAAGTAACGTACGTGTTATACGAAACTAATGAGCAATTTCACTTGATCGGGTTATATTTTAGCGATATAAAGCGCTGTCGTCTAAGGTTTTGTGGTACTGGAACGCATCTGATTCATGGAACGTAAACATTTGAGCCACGATTTTGAAGTAAGTTCACGCTGACGTTGTCTCTGCTGTCTTTCGAGTTTCGAATGCGTCTGTTTGTTTGTGGTGTTTTCGCGGATTAGGTTATGTTGTTTGTTTGTAATTAGATGTGTGTGTTAATATAATTATATCCCTGTAAAAAATAGTACAAAACTGTTTTTATTTTATTTTACCCAAAGATTGCAAACCCCTGAATGTGTGTTTACAAAATTTATAGCTTCTCGTGACGGGGACTCTAGTGATGGGCTGAGTCGATTGTTTGTGGCATGGACATATTTTTTTTTATAATGTTTTTGGTTTTTACACATGACGCAGGTAGTCGACATTGTTAAAATCTCGTAAAAAAGTGTACGAGATTTTTATTTTCCTCGTTTCTCGTACAGAGACTGCTAAATCTCGTAACGGTACGAGATTTCTCGTACACCTGGCAACACTGTTGAAGACATGGACTCCGCGCACCCCCCGCACCTCTCTTACCCCTTACAATTCATTATGTCGCGAACAATTGTATTTAAAAAATCAAACTCGCACGAAATACTGAAATTTAATTGAAATTACGCACGTCTAGTTGAAGTTGACATCACAGAGTACCTACATTTTTTTAAAGGGATATAACTCAAGGGATAAACTAAAAACTCCTTTGTACGGATTGCCGGTCTATAAAGTTTTTATTGTCTTTAATTTCCGTTTTCAGGGCTTATCTGCCGTATTTTTAACAGATATAAGTTTAATAAAATCAAATAACTAATTTGATTAATAAAAACTGTAAAGAAAACTTAACAGGTAAAATTTTGGTCTTTATTTTTTTCATGCGGCAATATTTACACCAAATATGATTCAGATATGAATTGAATTGAAATATGATTCAGCTATTTATGTGTCACCATTTTACGAAAATTAGAGGAATTGCTAATGAATTGCTAGGAATTCAGGAAATGAATCGCTTTTTAGCAATATTGCTAAAGTGGCCGTTTTAGGCCCCCAGTACCCATTGCGTAATACAACACAATCACAATCTGTTTCGATTTGAAACAGATTGCTAATCCATTGCTTCATAAGTTGGAAAAAAAAATCTGATCAACAACGTAATTAACGCAATGAATGTTGTTGAACTGTCAAAATGAAACAAATTAGGCAAAATTGTTTACGAAAATAAGTTACGCAATTAAGGTACAGTAAAGGCAGACAGTATAATTCTGTTATTGAATGTCGTCCCACAATTCCGTAAGGTCCTTATTCTCTGACAGATTATTGGGACGTTAAAACCATAGATATCTAGGTTTTTCTATCTCCAGTTTGCCAAAACTGGTGATAGACAGGTTATTGGGTTCGGCCGTTAGACCTGCATCCGTCAAGGGGGTGATTCTACTTGTCATAACTAAACAACTTTCGTTATAAAAATTAGGAAAAAATAGAACTTCATTTCAGAATCGAAATTGTCTGTCTACTGCTGTATAGGAATTTGTTTTATTTTTGGACGAAGTTCAATAGTCATGAATTGGTGCATTATCAGCTCCAATTGATTCAATGACCTGGACAGCTGATATTTGACTGTTTATTAGACAATATTGAACTATATTCTATTCATGATAGAATTCATTCTCGTGGCATATTAGTTGTGATGTGAACAAGGTCAAAGCACAAAATAAAATACCGGGAATTACCGAAAAACAACAGTTTAGTACAGAGGGTGTTGTCAGTCGCTAGAGCGAAGGAGATGGCCACCCTTACTTAAAGAAAAAAAAACAATTCACTGGTTTCGTCACCAATTAAATAATAAGCACTAGTACTACTTGTACTAGTGGTCGCAAGCGCTACTGCTGAACATGAGGTCCTGGGATCGATTCCCAGGTCGGGCAAAGTACTATTGGGTTTTTCTATCTGGAATTTCTCAGTAGCAGCCCGGAGTCTGGATTTGTGCCCGGTTGATGGCAATAGGCTCGCCCCCTATTACATGGGACTTAAACATAACTGGTAAAATGTGGGTGTACCTACTACAGGTACACCTCTGCCCAACCCTTCGGGGAAACAAGGCGTGATGTTATGTGTTGTTTTAAATAATAAAAAAATCCATACTCATGTTAAGCGACACAAATATTTAAGAAATGGTTTATTATATGTTTAGATATACAGGGTGACTTGTAATTTTACGTATTCCTTCCCGGAAACGATAGTGGGACCCATTTGCGACAGTTAAGCACCCCATCAAGCCTAGGCGAAAATTCATGGGATTCGAGAAAACCCAAATTTTTATGCATTTTTGCAATTTGCCCAAAATTCGTCACTAAATATCACTTTTCTCTAAACTCGCAGATTGAATGGCCTTCATTGCTATTTCTTTGGGTACCTAATACTTTAACAAACCTTTCGATGTAACCAAATTTTCTAAAACATCAAACAGTTAAAAGTGAAAGGAAGAAGTTTACGTTAAAAGGCACTCGGTACCCTAATTGCGTAACTTATTTTCGTAAACAATTATGCCGAATTTGTTTCATTTTGACAGTTCAACAACATTCATTGCGTTATTTACGTTGCTGAGCAGATTTTTTTTTCCAACTTGTGAAGCAATGGATTAGCAATCTGTTTCAAATCGAAACAGATTGTGATTGTGTTGTATTACGCAATTAGGGTACAGCAGTGCTATTCTGTAAAAATCTCACCGTGATAACTTAGGTGAAGTGAGCTGCCAATAGTGTCAATCCTTAGCAACTGACAGCTCAGTCCACACTCACTTCACCTAAGATAACACGGTGAGATGGTTACAGAATACCACAAGTCGCAAAGCGGCTTTTAAGTTTTGCACATGACTCACGGTATACTCACGCAACCCAACTCTATAATAGCTCAAATTAATATCATAAGATATCTAATATACACTCGAACAAAGAATACGGGTCAGTACGGAGAAACTAAAATTATTCTTAAAATAATAGAGCTAGCGGTAGGTATTAATGAAACTGTATATTGTAGATAATTTACCAGTTAATTAAACAACACCAAATGTTAGAATCATTATTAGTTTAATTGTCAAATTTACATACCTAAACAAAATGTCAATAATTATTACGTAGAAAAAATAATCGTTGGTATAAATAGTGCAATCCACGAAGACGCGCCCCGCTCAGCGATTACTGTACTGTAAGCTGTACTTTAGTACGGAGCGGAGCGGAGTGGGGTGCGTCTTCGTGGATTGCACTATCTATACCTCGCATACAACACAAAAACGAACTTTTAAAAACAAAATTAATACTTTGTATTGCTTCTACGCAGTGCCGGATTAACCACGTAACAAGAGTAGCAATTGTTATGGGCCCCACGCAAAAGGGGGCCCCGCGTAAGGTACAGGCATCGTATAAGGCCCACTTAATTTTAAATTACTGTAAATTAAAAAAATAAGGATTTAAGGTAAACAACTGGTTTAAATATATATAGTGTTTATTAGTGAAACATTTTATATAAACAATATTTGTTTTTTTAAATCATAGTCAATGGGCCATCTTAGACACCTAGTAGCCCAAGAAAGCTCGTTATGAATTAATGAATATCTATGTAATAACAAGACAAACATTTAAAAAAAAAATTGTAAGCAGTTACATTTAATTAATCAATCGAAAATTTTGGCCTTGGCTCTAAAACAAAAAATCAACGCTTAATCTAATAATGGCACATATTTTGAGATTCATCTCTTTTGTTCGTTAACAAATAATACTAATAATATTCTCTAATAACCTTTCAACTGTCATTAACGAGACACAATAGAATTTTAATTGTTATCTTGTAATGAGGTGTTTAATTGTAATGAGGCGTCGTAACAGATGATGAGATAAGTCATAAATTTTCGAATGTGGGCCATATTAGGAATATTGAAAACTTTTAAGGCCTTTTTTAAGCTGACTTTCTGACCACTGGCCTCATGGTTTTTTCCCAGTTGGCGCCATTTTGTTGAGTCAAAGTCAAATAATTTATTTCAAATAGGCCCATGTATGGCACTTTTGACAGTCAAAATTTACAAAATAATAAAATGGTTTCGGCCTTTGCCGCCTGGCAACACAGTCGGGCGGCTGGGCACACTATCGACATCACGCCACACTGCGCGAGCCAATGGCAGCGCTGCTTCGCGCGTCGGTGACAGAGGGGAGCGGGGAGAATCGGTTCAGAGGCAAGCCCGGCGCGGCGGCGCTTGCGCGCTGTCTTGTAGGGATGTGAGATTAATGGGAAATAATCGATTAAATAAAAATCGATTTTTCTTTATTCAAAATTAATCGATTTGTCAAAAATCGATTTTATTAAAAATAAATAATCGATTTCTGCGAAAAATCGATTTTTTTGTATTATTTAAAAAAACATGCTTTTAAAATTCCAATAATAAACCTAAGAGATTCATAATAACAATTTTTCAGATAAAAAATAAATTAAAATTATATGAATAAAAAAATAACCAATTCAAAACTAAAAATCAAAGGTTCCTTTAAAATTTCAAGGTAAGGAATTAGGAAACCAAATAGCATTATTGAAACAAATTTTAGTTCTTTTAAACGTTTTATTTATTATAATAAAAAATAAATGATGAGCATCCCAACAAAATGACAAACTTATTGTCTCAAAAACTAAAATATAAATCAAATAAAAAATAAATGCCTACAGATGGCGCCGTTTTTATTTAATCAACTTATACGTATGAACTTAATTCGAGATTTTTCATCCAACGCATATATAGGGCTGTTTATAAAATTGAAACTTACTACTAGATTTTTTCATCCGTCTCATAGATACAAGCTGTTTCTGAAAATCGATTAAAACATGTAATTTATATAATCGATTTACTAAAAATCGATTAATATGAATATAAAAATCGACAATAAAAAATCGATTATTAGAAAATAATAATCGATTAAAATAAAAATCGATTATTTTTTAACATCCCTACTGTCTTGTCGCTCCACCAGCGACCGGAAGAGCACAACGAAGAAAGCGAGTGTAACGGGTCAAGGAATTTGTAACTTCCAGTATATATTCAATAGAGAAATCTTAATTAGTTTACCCATAGTTTAATTTAATAAATAACCTAAATATCCCTCACGCAAGCGCGTGAACAGTCTTGATTCTAAATTGTCCTATGGAGCAGGACCAGCATGTTTCCAAGCACTCTTATCTTGGATATAATCCTCTAATTTGTAATATGCCCTATGAGAAAAGTTTATGTTAAAATTTAGATACTTACCCACAACAATACATTATTCGATATGATAAACTGTAAACTGTGGTTGTCATTTTAACGCTTAAAAGCAAAATATAATTTGAATTTTCAAAGTTCTTAAAGAAACCTTGTCTTATGCAAATTTAATATAAGGATTAGACATAGAAATGTATAAACCTTTTAAAATAAGGCTTTTAATTGCAATTTATTACATACAAATGTTAAATTCGATAGTCCAAAGAAAGCCCTGCCTTCTTTGGGGTCATGTAGTGGGCCATCTTACGAATATTGCCATATGACAGTAAAAATCATGTTACAAATGAAATGACACCAATAAAATATTAAAACTAACCTTGAATTAAATGTTAACACTATTAGTAATAAAATTTAACAAGGTGAAACGCGATGATACTGTATTTTTCTATAAAAATAAATAAATACCTACACAAGTGAGTGATGTTAAAATACGTGTACTGTTTTGACGTGTCACTAGCAAATGACAACTGTGTTCAAAATCGTCGCGCGTGATTGGTGCGTGATTGGAAAAACACATTCACAAAGTTCCAGCAAAATTTTAAAATAAATCTGGCCACCGTAACTTAAGTATTTTTAAAGTGGGCCATGATAGGAGGTGGGCTTTATACAGTGCCTGTACCTTATCCAAACCCCAGATGAGGTGCTAAAAATATTCGACCTCACTACGCTCGCTCTTGCATCTTTTCCTGCAAGTTTCTTTTCATTCGTAAAGTTTTTTGAATAAGCTATTTCAATATAAATGGTGAATAACCTAACCATACGGAAGTTCAAAAAAAAAATCAAAATCTCGTTCCTCGCTCTTGCATCTTAGTTTCTCTTTCTTCAAAAACTTTTCTACATTAGTCGACAAAGTAATTCCTATTTCAGTATAAATGGTCAATAGGAGGCCTAGGTCTAGATTATCTGTGCAAAAAATGTCGAGTTTGCTACGCTCGCTCTTGCAGTCAAGTCTCTCTTATAAGAATTACAATTCAATCACTGCCGCCACCAGCTATTCTAAAAATGAATCATAGAGGTTTTTAAAAAGTACCAACTACTGTTAGTTTTGTTTGAAAAAGTAATTTGGTACCTACTTGACTGTTTAGGAACAGGAACAGAACGTATTTGTCTGGAACCATTGATTTGTCTAGTTTATCTCCTAAACTTTAGAACTTAAAGTAAACCAAGTTCTACCATAGGGTGCCCCTAGGTAGAATTTGCTACAGGCCCCGCGTTGGCTTAATCCGCCACTGGCTCCGCGGGCTCTTCTCACAGCTACCAGGCATACTGTTTATTTAAGATATTGGTCCATTCTTCCACTAACGCATGTTTCGGGTCTCGAAGTACTGGGGCGGGGTTTCGATTTCTTAGACACCTCTCAAGCTCGTCCCAAGCATGTTCAAACGGATTCAGGTCCAGGCTTCTCGCGGGCCAGACCAACGTCCTGAAATACTCATTTACAGTTTGAGTTGTGTGTGGCTTGACGTTGTCATGCATGATTATTGAATTTTCTATGCATGCTCATTAAGAATTTCTTCCACATATCTTGCACTAGTTAGGTTACCATTTTCTATCAGCATTAACTTCGTGCGACACCCTGAAGAGATTCCGCTTAACGTCACTTTTCTTCAAAATAAGCTGGTATAAAATGTTCCCCTGGCCGTCGGTAGACTCTTCGCAGCCCATCATGTGCATACAACATAAATCTCGATTCCTCAGAAAACATTACTCTAGATGCCCATTCTTCGTCTCCCCATTGTGCGTTTTCATTTGCATTTTACAGCATCCAATAAAAAAAAAAAACATTATTAGTTTTTGAAAAAACACAAAAAAAAACAAAGTTTAAAATGTCAAGATTATCGTTACTCTCTACAACACAGACACCACGCACGGGACACAGCATTGTCTACAGGGAAATGTACCTCCATAAACGAAATTTAGTAAGCAGTAGATAATCTTGACTTTTTAAACTTTGTCTTTTTGTGTTTTTTCAAAAACCAATTATGTTTTTTTTATTGGATGCTGTAGAAAGGTAGTAGACCATGGTCTGAATAACGTTTGTTCTAGTAAAACTGTGATTCAAATTTCAGGGTGTATATGCGATGACCTGACCTGACCCGGCTGTTCACAATGGTGTGGTTGTGCTCACGTTTATGTATGGAAGTGAATGTTGAGTGTGGCAAAAGTTGCATGAAAGTAGAATAAATGTTATGTGATGTCACCATAGATAGACCGAGGAATAATGTCATAAGCAGAGATCTTATATTCGGATGCATAATTACCTAAAGTTAATTTTTGGTTCTGGGTTCGATTCCCAGGTCGGGCAAAGTGTTATTGGGTTTTTCTATCTGAAATTTCTCAGTAGCAGCCCGGAGTCTGGATTTGTGCCCGGTTGATGGCTATAGGCACACCCCCTATTACGTGGGACTTAAACATAACTGGCGAAATGTGGGTGAAACTGCTACAGGGACACCTCTGCCCAACCCTTCGGGGAAACAAGGCGTGATGTTATGTTATGTGTCCATTTTTGGCTATGAAATTTATGGAAGCGGCTTCTTATTTTTTTTTTAAATAAATCCCGGTATGACTGGAAATCTGAGAATGCTTAAATAATCTCATGCATAGTATGGAAGCGACTTCATACATTTTTTTATTTAAAAAAAATCCGAGATTCAGAGATTGCATAACTATGCGGACGCATATTTACTTAAAGAAAATGTATGGTACGCTATGTGGAGAGAAGAAAGAAAATTTACCAAATTTTATTAAGCACAATATAATCTAATCTAATTAGCCTGTATAGTCCCACTGCAGGGCAAAAGGCTTGCAGTGACAATACTAGCACAACAATTTTTAATAATTTGTTTCAATAGGTACCTACATAAATTATTCTAAACATAGTCTGTTAATTAAAAAGCAAAAAGCTAAACAAAAGTATACAAATCACACCTTCCACACCAACATTCACACCCGTACATCACAGACACCGCCACCTCACACATACTACCCTCACACACACACATAACACTATGCGCATTCCTTATTTATTTTTTCACTTTTTGTCTCTCTCACACATATGTATAGTCAATGTAAACTGGAAGAGCGGAACCACCTAATACAAGCAAATCTTTGCTTAAAAGGCGACTCCAAACTTAACAATGTAATTTACATAAGTTGATGAAATAAACATTTTTATTATTATTAATTTCCATAACAAAGTCAGGATAGTTAGCTATGCCAGTTTGGTAACTACATACTTTAAAACATTAGGTACGTAAATATACATTCGATTCTATATTCAGAACAGAAAATTCGTCGATCCCGGAATCGCGGGATTTTTTTGATACAAGAGTGCATTCCATAATAGCGAACACCTCAACTTTAGGTAAATATGCATCCGATTATGCGATCTGTAGTGATAAGGCAACGTTGCGGTGACAATTTTTTTAAAGATTATGCGTAGATGGTTTGGTCACGTTGAGAAGATGAATGAAAGATGACTAACAAAAAGTAACAAGGCAATGTGAGTAGAAACGTTAAAAAGGAGGGGACGTCTTAGGACGTGTGACCTTATTGGTGATGTTCTACAGAAAGGTCAAGTGCGTTGTACTAGCAACCGCCGTGCGTGCGTAAATGTAGCAAAAGGAATATATCTAGAGTACATTTACGCACGCATGGCGGGTGCGTGCGTAAATGTAGCAAAAGGAGTATGTAAGGATCGTAGCAGGCGGCGTTCTGTAGTTTCCAACAGGGACCGAAAACCTTTATAAATTACTTAGGTATCGAAGAATTTTGTTTACTTCTACAACTAAGGTTACCGCTATCTGGGTAACCAAGAAGAAGAAAAATGTTATCTCTTTTAGGTTACCGTTTCAATACCGGTTCCACACACACAGGCAATGCGCGCCCTTTGACTAATAATAATAATTTTAATAATTTTATTCAATAAATCAAGTAACAAGACTCATAGTGTTAGTAACTTACAAAATACGTTAGTAAAACATTAACACAGAAACAATTCGCGACAAAACATTAAGACAGAAACAATTAAAACACAGAAACAATTAAAACACAGAAACAATTAAAACACAGAAACAATTTGTGACATCACTGCTGCAAGGTGACAGGCCCAGCCGATACCTCGCAGCAGTGGTTCACAAACGCACAATCTAGCCTGCTTGCTATTATAGACAGGATGCTATTGGTGCTGCCCCGCACCCTACTAACCAGGGATGCGCACCGCTTCCGCATCACAGTGTAGAAGCAGTCAACGCGTGCTTCAGCAAACATCCCTGATGCGCTGCAGTATCGAGGCAACCCCATCAGCACCCTGAATGCATTATTGTACTGGACGCGAAGGGCGCCGTATGATTTCTGAGTATAATGAGCCCACAGACTACAAGAGTAAAAAGACGTGCAGTAAGCACTAAATATAGTGCGCCTGACCTCCTTAGAGGCACGCCTGAATCTGCGGGCAATCATGTTAGCTCTCACACACAGCGCCCTCCGCTCCCTGTCAATATCCTCATCATCTTTGAGGCCAGTGGTCAATAAGTGACCCAGATATTTAAATTGGTCTACCCTCACAAGGGGCAAACCGCTTAACTTAACTGCAGGTACAGCTTCTGGGTACTTACCCTTGGCCCCAAAGACCATGACCACACTCTTCTTAACATTATATGCCAAACCATGCAGTCTGGCATATTGCTCGCAAGTGGCCACGAGTGTCCTAAGCCCGCAGACTGACGCGCTCAGCAGCACCATGTCGTCGGCATAGCTCACGTTATTAACACACATGCCATCAATATGACACCCGACACGCATGCCGCTAAGCGCTTCAATCAGATCATTCACGTATAGGTTGAATAGCGTAGGCGAGCATAACCCCCCTGCCTCACCCCGCACTCCAACCCATACGGCCTAGACAGGGCACCCGCCCACCTCACACTATTGACTTGGTTTCCATACCAGTATTTCAGAGTATTTGTCACCTCTGGCGGCAAATTTACCTTTTCCATCTTCCTCCATAAAATGTCGTTGGAAACCAAGTCAAAAGCCTTGCTCAGGTCAAGGAAACAGGCGTAAACTGGAGTGTGGCTCTCCGTGTAGTATTTCACAGTGTGCTTTACACTCAATATAGCGCTGTCAGTGGATAATCCTGAACGGAAACCAAATTGGTTATCGTGAATACGTATGTGACTGCTAAGTTGAGCGCTAAGCACACCGTCAAACACCTTTGACAAGACTGTGGCAAGAGATATTGGCCTGTAGTTCTTCTTATCGCACATGTCACCAGTCTTATTTTTGACAATAGGCACCACTGTTGTTTTGATCATGTCACTCGGCATATAAGCATGACCCAGACAAAAAGTTAAAAGCATAGCCAACACTCTTGGCAAATGCGGACCAGCAAAGCGAAGATGCTCAATGCTGAGACCATCATGACCAGGAGACTTTCCGCGACGCATTGCGTTAATTCTGTTCAAGAGCATTTTAGATGTTACGAGTATTTTAACTCTCAGGTTTTTCCGTGTCTCAACATTCAGCATCGACCTCGATGGGCCTAATGGTGACTGTACACTAAAGTGGTCTACAAAAAGGTCAGCTATTTTTCTAGCATCACTCACGCCATCGACGCAAACAGGGAGGCCAGGTTTGCCCTTTAACCGATTTGTATGCTTCCAAAAAGATCGAAAATCGTTTTTTGAATGCTGTGAAGCTAGAATATCCATTTTAATCTGAATCTCATTATCTTACACCACTTCAAACGAGACTTAAATATCCTTCTAGCCTCACGCATTTCATCAAAAAAACGTCCCAATTTAGGCATACCGTTGTCTAGCCAGAATAAAAATTTACATCTAGCCTCCCTATGCGTGCCACTCACATGCATGTTCCAGCCCACGACTGTTCCTCGCTTTCTAGGACTTCCCCCATATGCTACCGTCTCAGTAGCCGACTCGCACAGTGCACTAACAATTTTACCATACATTGCATCTATTACATTTAAGTGGCGAGGGTCATTACAAGTCTGACCATAAGCAAACCTATAGCGATTTGGGTATTTTTATAGTAACTTGTGCAGTTGCTCTTGGAATGCACCATTTGGTGAACTTATGATGAAGATCACAAATAGTCAATAATAAGTATTTCACGGGTTGCGATTCGGTGACTTTAATATGGTTGCAATGCAATTTATGCTCGTCAAAATGCATATGGAGAAGTGGAGCTGATGGTGAAGTACCAGGAGAACTCCTCAACGATGAACGTCCCTGCATCGGGAAAAGCAATATTTTGTAAAAGGTGATGAGCAGTTGGCATTAGGCTAATGTAACTTAGACAAATTACAAATTGACCCACTAAAAAGAACCACTACAAAGAGAAAAATAACTTAAATTTCGGAAGTCGGTGGCAAATAACGAAAATAGAAAGCCAAAGACACCAACTTCCGAAATTTTAGTTATTTTTCACTTTGTAGTGGTTTTTTGGAAGTCGGTTGTTTTTTTTTGTAAAAATGTTTTACATGGAGCGGCTGCCTATCTACCCTCCACAATCCAGTTACTGGGTAACACGATAGGTACCCCGTCGTAAGACTGGTTTTTAGACTTTCGTGGCTCTGACGACCCGTAACGACTGCCGAAGATCCACAATTGACAGCCAGGGTCAACAGCTTAACGTGCTTTCCGAGGCACGGAGGGGTCTCGGTATGTAAAGATGGTCGGTGATACGGTGGAGGTCTGCCCTGCTTGGGCAGGGCATCGCAGTGTCCTCGTGTAAGCGATCGGCGGCGGTGATCTCTCGCGTCCGGCCCTGATTCGAGCCATGCTACGGAGCGAGAGGAAATGGGAGGCCGTCACCTCCTTCTGCGAAGCAGTAATGCTCGCGAAGAAGGAGACGGCGTGAGGGGGAGGCAAATTTCGCGCCCTCGTGCCCCTAACCGCCGCAGGAGGAGACGCCCTGGGCGTCGCTAATCACAGGCAGCTCGCCGTCCGATAAGGACCAAACCCGGGTCGACGGCGCGTTGTGTTCCACGCGTGCCTCAAAGAGATGTCAGCAGAATTGACGGGGTCCGCTAGGGCCAGTGCCTGCCGGGGGTTCGAAGAAAACCGATACCATCGTGGCCCCCGGCAACAGGGCAACCGAAGGAACACGGGTGGGTTTTAGTCAGTAAGAGTCTGACACGCCCTCCCACTCCGCCCAGAGCGAGAGAAGTTATTTGATAATTTCCCACCCAAAAAAAAAAAAAGCCTTGAGCTCCTACCTATCCCTTAGTAAACCCATAGAATTTTCCTTTTATGGGTTAGCCAGCCTTGCATTTGTTCCTCAAGTTTTTTTTTTAATCGGTTGTAGGTAATTTTGTAAGTACAATCGAAGTGAAAAGTGAATCCAGCTCACTTGTGCCTACATTATTGTATATTTAGGATTCATTAGATTACATATATTTTGGCGATATTTCGACTTTATCAGTGACTCCGAAAGATTAAACTCATATCGATAAGGATAGATACGTGTAGGTACGTTTAACAGCATTAGTGACAAAGTGGAATGTTTGTTACTAATATATTTTTATAAGTATTCGTTCAAAATGACAAATTATTATCTAAATAAATAATAAAAAATAAAGTTTAATAAAAAACTGTAACCCGACCACGGTAAAATAAAAATGATCTAAAAAGTACTGTTCGGGCGTCTCCGACCACTCGGCGATCTTCGGCGGCCGTCGGGGACAGCGGAAGGTGGCGGGTGACGACGAGAGGTGCGGCGTGCGGGACGCGGGCCATCGAAGCACTTCGCTACCGATCACGGACGACGGCACGCGCGCGCACTCCTAACGTTTACCAACACCGACATATTGTACTACCTATTTCGGATTATACTTCTTTATTATACAGTCCACTACTTTCAATTAAGTCCTTAATTTAGGTCCTTAACAAATGGTCATTCGAGCCTCCTTACAGTCGCGTTTTGTTAACACAATTTCGTCGGCTACTGGCACTACGAGTCGACGTTGGTGAACATTGGACTCCTGCAATTCGCTGCGTCACCGGAGCAACGGTTTTTTCTAACGAAGTCGATCGAACACAAGAACAAGAACTGGACCATACTTTACATCACCAAGTCTTGATAACGACGCCGGCGCTTACTACATCGACTGCATTTTTCGATTTACGCCGAGTCATCGCTTGGAAGAATTTAAGGACAGGTTTCTTGTGGATAAAGGTTCGGTATTGGGTGAGTTCGTTCCAATTTTTTCCTTCTATATTTTTCAAACAAAATTTAGTGTTTATTCCGTTAAATTCAAATTGTTTTCCGTTTTCACGTTCATATTTGAGTCATTACGTGTTATCAGTATAGTCATCTCTTTCACTCTTATGTTTTGCTTACGCTTGTGCACTGCTAAATCCCCAGGCTATTTACCGTTAACTGGGTGCATGATCAGCTGTGTGCGTTAAATAATTGTAACAGCTGAGCGGTCATTGACCGGTGTAGCTCGCCGGCTCCCGTGACATTCATCAAGGTCACGCGGCTATTCATTCACATTTTTTATGTTTTGTTCATAATTTACTGCCAACTTCTTTACGAAACTTTGCTACGCATTATCAATTAGTATTATTATTCTTTCTTACTGGTTTACGCTATGGCCTCTTTAGACTTATTGTTGAGAAAGCGAAGTGCCATTAAAGCAAAGCTTACACATTTCACAAATTATATGAATGTGCTTCTTAGTTGCAAAATTATTTCTGACATTCAGCGATTAGAGTTAGTGAGCCGTTTAAAAAAATTTGAGGGTACATACGACAATTTCGACAAATTACAGGTAGACATCGAGGTGCTTTCGGATGATCCTGACGAAGCGTATGCAGAGAGAGCAAAGTTCGAGGACCGTTACCACGCACTCGCAGCGCAGGCGCATGGGCTGCTTGCCAGTAACGAGAGCGGTGATGGTGGGTCTGTAACGGGCTCGGTGAACAAACACTCAGGTGAATCGTTCCAACAACGTAACTTTATACGCTTACCTAAAATTGATTTGCCTAATTTTGATGGTGGTTATCAGTACTGGCTTGAGTATAGAGATACATATTTGTCACTAATTCATAGTAGTAGTTGCATAGATGCTATTAGTAAGTTCCACTACCTCCGTGCGTCGCTTAAAGGCGATGCTTTAGAAATAATAAAAAATATTGATTTTAAAGGTGATAATTATCAAATGGCGTGGAAGTTACTATGCGACCGCTTTGATAATAGTAGGCTTTTAGTAGATACCCATGTTAAGGCTTTGTTCAATGTAGACTGTATTACACAAGAATCATCCATTTCTTTGCGTCGTTTAATTGATTTAATTAATAGAAATATCAGAGCCCTTCATACAATGAACGAGCCCACGGACAGTTGGGATACGTTGATTATTTATATGATGGCAATTAAATTAGATCCTATCACCAGCAGGGAATGGGAAGCTCATCGTAATACCATACCAACAAAACCAACAGTTTCTCAATTTTGTTCTTTTATTAGTAAAAAAGCTGATTTGTTGGAGACATTAGAACATAACAAAATCACACGTAGTATAGAAAATAATACTAACACTCTTAACAATCAAGTAGAAAATAAACATAAATCATTAATAATAGCAACTAATCAGAGCGATCATTCAAATCAAAATTATAAAACAAAATGTCCCTTATGTAATCAAAATCATCTATTATACACTTGTGAAGGGTTCCGAAAATTAAACGTAGAACAACGGATATTAAAGGTTAAAGAATTTAAAGTTTGTTTCAATTGTTTACGTAGTAGTCATCTAACGAAACGATGTAGATTAGCTCCTTGTAAATATTGTCAAGGTAGACATAATACCCTTTTACATGTGGAACAGTCTACTCATTTCCAAGATCCTATGCCCAGTAGTGTAGCATTGCCCGCTGATGTTTCTGGGGATGCCGCTCCACATAATGGCACCTCAGAAAATATCTCCATGTCGAGTGACACTCAGTCGCAACAAACTACCTCTCATGTATTACTGTCCACAGCGTTGGTGAGAGTGGTGAACCACCGAGGCATCAAGTTCGACGCCAGGATCCTGCTCGATAATGGTAGCACAGCAAATTTTATTACGCAGAAACTAAGTGATAAGCTAGGACTTCCTCGACGTAGCACGAGCTCCACGGTGACAGGTATAAACAGTCATACTACATTAAGTACACAGTCTTGCAAACTAACCATTGAATCGTGCAGCGGCAGCTATAAGACAGATATAAATTGTTTCATATTACCAACAATTACCAAATTACTGCCGTCTACTTTAGTCGACATACGTAGCATTCCCATACCACTAGATTTAAATCTGGCCGATCCGTCATTCAACGTTCCATCAGAGATTGACATACTAGTTGGTGCTGAAATATTTTGGAATATTCTAGGCAATACATCTATTAATTTAGGCAAAAATCAACCCAAGTTACAAGAGACAAAGTTAGGATGGATAGTATCAGGCTCTGTGGCTCTTCCAAAACATCCATCCAAAAATACATATTCTCATTTTTGTAATATTTCCATGAACGATTTAAATAACAACCTAAATAAATTTGGGAACTCGATTCCGTTTCTTCTGAGCATTCCTTGTCACAGGAAGAACGAGCTTGTGAAGAAAATTTTCGTGTAAACACTGTGCGTGATCAAAACGGGCATTTCATAGTTACAATGCCTCTTAAAAATGATCCCAGTGAGTTAGGTGAATCTTATGAAATGGCTAAACGTCGATTTTTATCTTTGGAACGTCGTTTCCAACGTGATCCTGCATTTAAGGAAAGATATGTTGCATTCATCGAGGAGTACGTGAGCTTAGGTCATATGACTGTGAATAACTCAACAAGGAAACCTCATTCAGGTAACAAAATTGAGTATTTTTTGCCACATCATGGAGTCATCCGAGAATCCAGTACCACAACCAAGCTCAGGGTAGTCTTCGATGCATCAGCAGCGACTACTTCTGGAGTGTCGTTCAATGATATCCAAATGGTGGGGCCCACTGTCCAAGATGACCTCTTTTCTATATTGCTGCGATTCCGTCAGCACAAGTTTGTCATTTCTGGTGACATAGAGAAGATGTATAGGGCCATTCATGTAACACTATATTTCGTGCTGACCCCAAGCTACCACTTCAAACGCACAGTCTTAATACTGTTACTTATGGCACAGCTTCCGCCCCTTATTTAGCTACTAAGAGCTTAGTCAGTCTAGCAACAACCGCCTCTAATGACATTGTAAAATCGTCCATTGAACGAGATTTTTACGTCGACGATTATCTTAGTGGTGGCGACTCGGTTTCCGAGGTGGTCCAGATGGGTAAAGAAGTCGCATCCATTTTAGCGCCAGCTAACTTTCATTTGAGAAAATGGCAATCTAATAGTTTAGATATTTTAACCGAAATAGCCGGTGTTTCAGGGCATTCTGGTAGGTTGAACTTGTCTGAGGATAGAAACGTGTCATCTAAAACGTTAGGCCTATATTGGCTATGTAAATCTGATTCTCTCGAGTTTTCAATATCAGTCGATACCAGCAAACCAATCACAAAGCGCCACATTTTATCTGTGATTAGTCAAATATTTGACCCATTAGGTCTGTACCCCTAGTGTGAGTTTCTTGCCGTATCACGAAATACGTGACGATCAAGTTAATCGAGCTAACTACTGAGCTATGGTATTTAAAAACGATGCGAGTGTGAGTTGAAGAACGTCTAACTAACATCAGTGCGTTTCGTCACTTGTCCGATAGTATGCCGAACGTTTTGTTATTTTCTTAATGTTGCCTATATTGAACTTAGAATGGTTTCGGTGAGACAATACGACTAAAATACAAATCTTATCGCAACCATGTTAACAAGCGTTGTGCGTGCCCTACGTAATTTAGATGAACAATATTGTTTATGAATGAGATATTCCTATTTCGATTTAACGTACGTGAGTAAGAGAGATGTGAAATATGTAGCGTCAAATTCAAGTGAGTGTAAATAAAGGCACAGTATAATAAAGTAACAGTATTATGTCTCGGCAGTGACCTTGAAATAATTACCTACGGCCGCTCGTTAGATAAACCTCGTCCGTGCGTGACTGTCGCGCACTCAATACTATTGCGTACTGAGATTTCGAAGAACAAGAAGCGCGTCATTTTGGCCATTTACTATGAAGATATAATATCTACTGTTACTTATTTATACTGTGATAAAGGCTATCACTACTATGTTTATAATAAAGAAGGCATGTTTATTGGGGCTTGTGGTTAGGTAATAACTGGGTCGATCGATCAGGTTAAGCTACGCTTGCCATGGTTGGTCCTTGGATGGGTGACCATCTTACGTACCAAGACCCCTCCGTGTCTCGGAATAGACGCTAAGCCGTGGTCCCAACTGCCATTTGAAGACCTTTGACAGTTGTAACCAGCTGTCACAAGCCTGAAAGTCTGACAACCAGTCTTACTAAGGGGTAGGTATTGTGTTACCCAGTAAGTGGGTTGTGGAGGTCAGCTAGACAGTCGCTCCATGTAAAATACTGGTATTCAGCTGCATCCCGTTAGACTATAAGCCGACATAGTCGGAACAATAAAGATTTTATTATTATATTATTATTATAGTTGGAAAAAGGCGAGGCAGATGATGATGATAAGTGATTCGTTATTGTAATGATTAAAGTTAGTAAAAAGTAAAAAATGAAGAAAATACTGTTGTAATCGTCGGGCTATTTTGATTACGCAATGCTCTTCCTCGGATTAGATAATAACTCTTAGTTAATTTTTGAATAACCTCGGATAATTCTTGTTCTTGAAAAAGAAAGGCTTCCTTTGACAAACGATGTCTTTTCCTTCCTAAATTCTGTATCGTTGAGATCATCCACTGGATTAATAAATAAACCAAACAGGCACAAAAATCGGCTTTTTTTTCGAAGATGATTCCGTTTATCTTGACAATGAACAGTCTTCATCATTTTTCATGCGAAAAAATTACATGCTGGCATGATTAAATACAATTTACCCAAAAATTACACGCAAATAATACGAACGCAACTAATATAAACAACAATTCACCTGGCACACACCAAGTGAGTGACTTTACTACAAAGTTTACGTTTACAAACGCTTGGACATCGGTTAGAAACGTCAAATTGTAACTCACACTCGCAAACACCCACAAAATGTTCTCCGAAACGCTACTAAGTACGTCGCGTATAAAATACCGAACTTTTCTAGTACCGTTAAAAATCTTACACTCGCTGTTTCGGTTTACAATACTATCCGCCAGGGGCGCTTTTTACGTTTTCATACATTTAATACTCGATACAGAAACGTGGTAGTTACGTTTTCTGTAAGACAAAACTTACACTCGACGTACTGGTAGGTCCTTGCATTATCGAGCCTCGGTAGCGCCTGTGTGCAAAACCTATGAAGCGCCTCTTTTTTGACGTCCTGTTTCGCCGCGTATTTTTTTTTTGTTTCAAATTTTGTCTTGGAGATTTACGCTTACTCATCGATGCTCAACTATGATGAATGTTATGTTATTAATACTCATAATCTAAGCCAAAGCCTCATGATTTGTGTAAAAAAAACAATAATTTTGGCGCTGACAATTAAGTCTTAGGGTCGCCTCCGGCGCCCCTAGTGCCCTGGCGCCTGTGTGCGCCGCACACTTCGCACATACGGGCGGCTCGGCCCTGTATCGAGGCTAAAATTATCATCCAAAGTCTATGGACGGCTAAGTGTGACTGGGACGAGCAAGTACCAGTTAATATACATACCTCTTGGTTAACCTTTTAAGTACTGCAAAAAAAGCGTGCGACCATCCGTCAAGGACAAACACGTGCGGCTTATCGCGATGTAATCTGACACGCGTTGACCTCTCACACAAAAACTGCTATAGCTTCGTTTCTATTGCGTCATTTTACAATCTGTAAACAGATTCGAGTGTTTGAACAACGGGGGCCACTTATGATAATATCCATAACACTCATACGTTTAGTTATTATTGTAAACATCCTATTGAAAATAGAGAACTGGCCGTAAGCCGACTTGTTAATGTATTATGTTAGTTTCTGGCAAAAGTAATGAATTGATTTACGCAAAATTTTGGTAATAATATCATGAATACACAAGTAATCCAATTAGATTTTTTTCTTATTAGTCTTACATACAATATTTCCATAATATTCTAACTCAAACTTCATAGTGCGCGGTGCTGTCATTTTGAATCGCGTAGTCCAATTCGTGATATTGGAAAAGATCATACGAGTTATAATGAGCATTATATCATGTATTAAATCTTTCTAGAATATTACCTATACCTTCTTCGACTAATTGTTATCCATGAATCGTAAAAATATGATACGATAATTGGTAAAATACCAAGATGACCTTGACGGGTCATTTTATCCGGAAATTTATCTAGTCTAGTTAGAATCTTATTTGAAAGTAAACAAGAATGAAGTGTTTTATCAATTTCTGTACACACATTCCTTATTTATAACCCTTTTGATTAATTCATTAATGGTTACAAAACAAATCTAGTATTATTTCATAAAAATTCGGCATGATAATTTGACCCGTTTTACCTACACATCAAAATGCTTCGAAAAATCTTTGAAAAATGGATAAAAATGAATGAATACGCTTCGAATGCATGAAATAATTAATTAGAATTAGTTTTTGCATAGATAATTACCATTTATAGACACAAATTCATCGAAAAACAGTCAACAATAATATATTTATATGGCAAATGTGTAAGGCGAAATAACCTGAAAATTGATTGGCTCGAAAATCATTTTTACTATATTGTTTTACGCAAACGATTAGCCAAAAACTTGCACAAGCCACTATTGTTTCATTATTCATGTACTTACCTAAGTTTCAAACGAAAAATCCATCACAATAACTCACAATAAATAAAACAACAACACTAAGTCACGACAATAAACCACAGAATATCAATGTAAAAAAGGGCGCCTTCGTATTTTTTTTTTATAGTGTTGGGCACGAAGTTTTTAGTAACTTTTATCGTCTATGGCTTACAAATATTCTTGGCAGTGTAGGAAAAATATTAGCAATCGACTAAGTTCCGTACTTTACGCAAAAATAATATTTTAATGGTGTAGCCTATTGGCAACGCGCGCTGTCGCCCGGAGGCGTCACCGGTCCTAAACGGTTGCGCGCGAAACCGACCCCTCCGGGCGACAGCAGTCCTTAAAAGGTTAATGTTCGTGAATAGTCTACCATGTTTAAATACCCTTAAAATACCCCGGTGGATTTCATGTGACAATTCAACTATAAATGAGATCCATATGTTTACAGATGCATCTGAAAAGGCCTACGGTGCATGTATTTACATAAAGTCTAGTACTAAAGATGGATTGGTAACAGTACAGCTGTTGGTCTCTAAAAATCGTGTTGCACCAATCAAACCAACAACCATCCCCAGACTTGAGTTATGTGGGGCTTTATTAGGAGCAAGACTGTGTGTTAATGTACGGAATTCCTTCACCAAACCCGTTAGTAAATGTTACTTTTGGTGCGATTCGACAATAGTGTTAAGTTGGCTTTCCATGACACCAAATTTATTAAAACCTTTTGTTCGTAATCGCATTAATGAAATACAAGAATGCACTATAGGGCACACGTGGAGCTACGTGCCGTCGAAGGAAAATCCGGCGGATCTTGTTTCTCGCGGGCTGAAGGCTGACCTTATCAGCGAGTCTTCCTTATGGTGGTCAGCTACCTAATTGCGCAACGTATTTTGATTACCATTCAAGTAGAATTTATTTCAATTTGAATCGAATTGCTTTTATTTTACGACTTTGGAATTGCAAAACTCCAATATTTTTTAAACAAACTGCGGTCTGTTTGATACTCCATTGAGTGAACGAAATGCGTCTAAAAAGGCTATTAATCGAATTGCGTAACCATTTTGACAGTTGTAATTTTGTTTCAAACTTTATAGTAATTTGTTTTGTCTGTCAAATGAAACAGAAGCCACTGTAGTGGTCGCAATAGATTTTACTTAGCAATCTTTTTGGGATTAACTCATGAAATCTCCATAATAATTAAGAAAACAATTAAGTAATAGTCTTCCTGATAAATTGTGAATGTGTTTTTATGTAAAACCTCAATGATAAATCAATTTTATTGGTATGTTAAATATCAAAGCAGCGAGGTCGATTTTTAATAATAATTGTGAAAGTTTTCTTGTGAGTTTAGTGCCTACAACCTAAACTAAAAACAAATATTATGATATTCCAGAAACGAGGTATTTTGGTGGCATTTTAACGAAAGACAAATTCGTACCTCATACCGTAACAAACTTGAGCCACAAGCTTAGCAACCCAGTCGAGCTTGTAATACATTGGAAAAGCAAAAACTTATAATTGAGGAAGAACAAAAAAAAGCAGTTTGAATCATTTTATATTAATGGATTATGTAAGGACATTGATGAACATACCACTATTGCCACATCGTTGTCTGTTTAAGGTATGTACTTACTTATTATTTTCTTTCTAAGTGTTGAACATTGAATGTGTGTTAAGTACAGCAACAATGTTACACACATAGGGATGTATTTATAAACATTGCTTATAGTTAAGTGACGTTAAAACCTCAAAAATGTATGATTAAACAGTTGCTCATCATTACATAACTTTATGCAACGTTTATAAATAAACCCCATATTGTTTATTGGTGAATACGAAATGCACCATCAAACGTAAACTTACCATACATTTAAATACCATACATATATTTTCAGTTGCCTAACCTACTACTTATATGAATATTTACTTAGCAATTATAACAACAAAGTAAAGAAAGTAGGTAGGCAACTGAAAATATATCTAAGTACCTATCTTAAATGTTTTTCACTTATTGTTAATATTATTAAAAAAATCGATCTGCCCAGCCTTTTCCCAACTATGTTGGGGTCGGCTTCCAGTCTAACCGGATGCAGCTGAATACAAGTATTTTACATGGAGTGACTGCCTATCTAACCTCCACAACCCAATAACTAGGTAATACGATACCCCTTGGTAAGACTAATTGTCACTTTCGGGCTTCTGATGACCCATAACGACTGTCAAAGATCCACAAATGACATCCGGGACCAATGGTTTAATATGCTTTTCGAGGCATGAAGGAGTCTCGGTATGTAGAAATCGCGCCATCCACGAACCAACCCTGGCAAGCGTAGCTTAACCTGATGGATTGCCCCGTGCGGCTGTTAGTACTTAGCCTATTAATATTATTAGTAGGTAAGAATATTTAAGTCAATTGTTGCTTATAATTGACCCAATTGTTGTTTATAGCAGAATATTGCTATTCTATAAAGTGACTGTGGATGGATGTAATGGATGGTGGAATATATTGAAGATTTACTATTCTTTTTTTTTCAGGTGTCAGGCTCAACTACATTATTCAAGATTTTTTTAACTGTCTCTCATACACTTACAACAAGCAGTACATACATAATCCATGATGATTTCCACAGGAAGACATTAGATTCCAAATTCCACCAATCCTTACAGTATGTTTGTTCCAATTCCTTTTTGCTCTATGTCCAAATATTTCATATTAATGTGAATAGATGGTAATGGTGCCGATTCTCTTGTCCAGTGTTGAGTTAAGGTTGTAACAATTTAATAAAACAGTTTTATTTGTTTACCATAATTTATTTCTCTCTATTTCCTTTAAATCTAATGAATGACAGTTAATTTAGGTAAACACCTTTAAATAGTATCATTATAATTATAAAATTGTCTGTGTTTGTATAAAACAAATAGTATGCCATTCTTAATTATTTCATTTAAAGTTATTTTTATTTGTCCCTCTATAGTTCATAATTAAAACACTTTATTAAAGTTTACACTGTTATCAATTAACACAATAGTTTATATCACTGTCGTACAAGACTATAATCAAGTTTTCTAAAAAAAATATTTCATGAAGGATCTTCAGTTTCTACTTTTGTACTTAAGAAGCTTGAAATCTGAAGTAGCAGAGCAGCAGTGCAGCACAGCAGGGGCAGTATCATTCATGCTGCCTTCATGTCTTCGTAGGTGAAATTCCCCAGGAACTCTACATTTTAAAACAAAGTCATATTATTTTCTGCTCAAATAAAGTACTCATGTGGCAAAGTAGGCATATCAACTAGGCCCATGGCTAGATGAAAGCCTGTCATCATCATCGTCATGCTGGTTGTATAATTTCTTCTTTATTTAGGGCTGATTTTTCAGTCTCCAGATATTTTATAATACTAAATTATAATGGTAATTGGATAAACATAAAATATATATTATGATGTGTCTGTTAAAAGTTCAGCCAAGGAAATATATTCATAATTGAGTTGCTATGCTTAATTCTTAATGATGTGTCAAAAAGCTTACCTTCAATGATTAATACATAAGATTCTTAATCCAATCCATGTTTGCCACCTTGCCACCAACTTCTTTGTTAGGAAGTCAACAATATTGATATTTGGTAGTGTTCCATTCTTGTGTTTTCAGCACGTCTGTGCATTAACAATTTTAGTTAGAATGTAAGACATAGTACGTAACTATTATTTTAACCACAATAAATAGTTAACCTCGCGTAAGATGCCTGTGTCTACGCAACAAAAGAATGATTGTCCGTATACGTAGACTCACCAATGATGTACCTACAGCTACAATAATCTAATGAGATACGAAGGTACTCTCACACACGTTATTCCTATTTATATTGGTTTACTTACTTGTAGTGATAATATCGACTTAGATACTTTTCGCTATGGAGCAAAACAGCCTAAGTCTTAGTCCATGTACTTAATTGTCGTCTGTGATCTTGGTGAAGCTAGTACAAAACGAAGGCGGTGTCTCGAACGAGAGAATTTTCCAAAGTTCTTCCGACTTCCACAAGCCACGAATACTGTTCGAAAACTGCTTATTACAGGCCCATGTTTCTGTACGTGAATAGTAAATATAATTTTGTATGTTGAAAAATATAAAACAACTATTAATTTAAAACAAAAACTTTACCGAAATCAACAAAAATAAAATGTAAACAGATGCGTCGCCATGATTGATATCGTATTCTCCACAGAATTCAAAGAATATTCATTCCAGCCCAAATTATTGTCAAAGGTTTAACATGTGATGTCATATGCCTTTCCTTTTCTTTTCCCTACACTCTGATAAAGTTAGAGCAGCAAAGGTATACTTTAGACAGGCAGTAGTTTGCATTAAATCGTCAACGCATAACGCAATGAGGGCAGATCATTCAACTTTTACTCTCAGTGTTGCAATTTTTTTCCCCTAAGTCCACTATAGACTTGCGTCTAGATACATCGAAACGAATCAAAAATCCGATTTCAATCAGAAACGGAATCGTATCGATAATCCGAACTAGACAAACCGATTTCACAAAACCACGGAAGTGTGGTTTTGCCTAAGCAAGTTTTTGTTTATATTTGAATAGTTTTGATCGATGCACTTACAACCGAATAATATTACTAGAGACGATCGAAACTGCGAGCCGGAGCCTCTCCTGAAATTAGTTTTCTGTTACCGACATTCGGTCGCTGTTTTGGGAGTCCATTTGAAGATTTGAGTATGAAAATAAAACATAACTTATGTAATCATAGTATTTTTAGGGTTCCGTACCTCAAAAGGAAAAACGGAACCCTTACTGATAACGAAGTGATCCTGTAAGGGTTCCGCCCTTACAGGATCACTTCGTTATCAGTCTGTCAAGACCCTTTTTCTCAGGAACGTACGGAGGTATCAAGTTGAAATTAATATCAAATACGTCTGTGGTCCCTTAGAGCTCTAAAAAATCAAGCTTCTAAGTCAACACAATAAAAAATTACGACATATTTTGGTACTCGCAAATAAATCAAAAACTACACGGTACTTCCCGTTGACCTAGACTCATAAAATTTGGCACAAAGCCCGTCTCATTGCACAAGTAAAGGAAAATGACAGAAAATTGTAAATTTTCAGTTTTATCACATACAAAAAGAAAAAACCATTACAAACTTACATTTGCAGTTGGAGAATTGACCGTGACATATATCAATATAGGGGAGATGTTTTTCAACTACAAAGTTGTTTGTTTTTGGGATAAAAACTCCCAGGTTTAGTGGAAATCCCTCTAAGTTGACAACACTGCTTTTCTACGATTTTGTCATAGGCCACAGATAACAAAAACGTGAAAAGAAAAACGTTTTATTACGTAGTTCAATTATGGTAGTTTTTGGTAGAAAGTATTTTAATAATTGGTTTTTCATTTTTCGGCAATCATTGTACATTTTTATTTATAAGCACTAGTAGATCATCAGTTGTAATTAAAACAAAATTACATTATAGCACAATAATTTGAATATTAACCATTCATAGATGCTGTAACTAAACATATAAATTTAACAATTATAGACAATTGGTTTGAACATCCCTATACAATTTCAGTCGTATGGTAAAAAATGTACATCGCAATTCCAATTATGGCATGCGATTAAGATTGGACTTGCTTTCGATTCAGAATCGCAATCAAAAATAAAATATGTTACGCAATTAGGCTGCAGGTCCTCAGTTTTTGTTAAATAATGAAATATATTGGCCAAAAATGCCCAATGAGAACTTGAAACAAGATCTACCTGAAGTTGTATCATCACACTTCACTGATCACACATCACATCATCAATCATACAACAATTTAACATCAAATCATTTGTCACATCATAATAATAATCATTTATTAATTAAATCACTTATTCACAAATATTCCAATTATAATCACTTACAGAGAGTCGTCGCTTATATACTAAGATTTATTTACAATTTAAAACATAAAAATGATAAATTCCTTGGTTCCCTTTCCTGTGAAGAACTTACAAATTCTACAAATTTTATTTTACGTCACGCTCAAATGGACATGTTTCCTAATGAGCATAATTTATTGCAATCAGGAAAGCCTTTACCAAAAAAAAATAGGCTTATTTCTTTGAGTCCTTTTACAGATTCGAATGGTCTCATACGCGTAGGAGGGAGACTTGACAAATCGCCTTATGAATATAATGTCAAGCACCCCGTACTATTATGTGGTAAGCACCACATAACTAAAATAATATTTCAAAAATATCATCTCGACTGCTTACACGCTGGCCCTCAGCTGCTCTTGGCAAATATACGCCAAATGTATTGGCCTCTTGGTGGTAGGAATCTATCTAAAAATATTGTTAAAAAATGCGTTAAATGTTTTAAATATAAGTGTCAAACTGTGCAACCTACAATGGGTCAGTTACCCTCTTCAAGGACACATTTAGAACACCCATTTTTAAATTGTAGTGTGGATTATGCTGGGCCAGTGCTGATTGCTGATCGCAAAGGGCGAGGGTGTAGGCTTATAAAGGCGTACCTGTGCTTTTTTGTTTGCCTTGCCGTGAAGGCTATTCACATCGAGCTTGTTACAGACCTCACGAAAGAAGCCTACATGGCTGCTTTGAATCGTTTCGTGGCTCGTCGTGGTAAACCCGAAAGCATCTTGTCCGATAATGGGACAAACTTCATAGGTACTTGCAATGAGCTACGTAAGTTTCTACAAGACTCGAATCTCGTGTCTGATGTTGCTCAACAAGGCATCAAATTTTCTTTTGCGCCTCCATACTCCCCCCACTTTAACGGCATTGCTGAAGCCGCCGTAAAATCCACTAAACATCACCTAAAGAGACTTTTAGGCTTAACGCACTTCACATACGAGGAGATGGCCACGTGTTTGACTCAAATAGAGGCCGTCTTAAATTCCCGTCCTCTCACCCCTCTTTCCACTGATCCTCTAGATTTTTCCGTTCTTACTCCTGGACATTTCATAATTGGGCGACCACTAATATCTGTTCCGCATCCACAGGTTACTGATCTCAACATCGGGCGACTGGAGCGCTATCAAAGAGTAGAGCACATTAAGAAACATTTTTGGAACCGTTTTCAATTAGAATATGTTTCTCTGCTCCAGCAAAAAACTAAGTGGACAGCGTCAACAGGCCAACTTTCAGTGGGAGCACTGGTTCTCATCAAAGAGAAAGGCCAACCGCCCTTGGTGTGGCCACTGGGGCGTGTCAGCAAGGTCTTCCCTGGCTGCGACGGGACCACACGGGTAGTGGAGCTGAAGACGAAGAGAGGAACGGTGTTGCGGGCTTACAACAACGTCTGCCCACTTCCTCTCACTTGAATAATTCAACCCGGGGAGGATGTTCGGGCGTCTCCGACCACTCGGCGATCTTCGGCGGCCGTCGGGGACAGCGGAAGGTGGCGGGTGACGACGAGAGGTGCGGCGTGCGGGACGCGGGCCATCGAAGCACTTCGCTACCGATCACGGACGACGGCACGCGCGCGCACTCCTAACGTTTACCAACACCGACATATTGTACTACCTATTTCGGATTATACTTCTTTATTATACAGTCCACTACTTTCAATTAAGTCCTTAATTTAGGTCCTTAACAAGTACGAAACAAGCAAATATTTCAGACAGAAATCAAGACATAGGTACAAAAATGGTCAAGGTAAAGCCGTCGTCGCATGCCTGTATGCCATGTGGGTGCCAGAAACACCTACAAAATTTTAATGGCATGCGACGACGGCTTTACCTTGACCATTTTTGTACCTATGTCTTGATTTCTGTCTGAAATATTTGCTTGTTTCGTACTTTTTAGATCATTTTTATTTTCCCGTGGTCGGGTTACAGTTTTTTATTAAACTTTATTTTTTATTTTATACTTTTCCGTTTTTACACTTGCTAAACGTTACAACAACGTAAATAAGAGTAATTCAATAGGTCAGTAATTAACCTGTTTTAAATTCCAATAGCAGTGCATAGTGCTTTAGACGAAACCATAGCGCGATTTATGGACGAAACACCTTCCTTAGAAAGTTTTGCGACTAACAGTTTTTGTCTATGGAACACTGGCTAGTTTTGATTTCAATTAAAACTATGACTATTTATTTAACAAAAACACAATATTCCAAATTCGAAATTCCCGCCACATTTTTTTACGAGCAAAATCAAAATACTCTCTGTCTCACTGAAAATTGAATTTACAACGAGAACATTTTCGCGCGATGATTTTGTATGATTTCAAATGTCGACTAAAACCAGAAGAATCATTTGAAAGACTTCGAATGATGTTCATAGACAAAAGCCCTTCTAAAGCGACTGTTTTCCGCTGGTTCAACGAATTTAAGCGTGGTCAAGTAACTTTGACGGACGAAGAAAGAAGTGGCCGTCATAGGGCTATGACGGCTGTTACATAAGAAAACGTGCTAGTTGTGAAAAATTAAATTTAAGAGAATAGGCGAATTACATATGAAGAGATTCAGCATATACTGCAGATTGGATCGAGAAGTGTACATGAAATTCTACACGGGCATCTTCAGGTAAGGAAGATAGTTTCACGCTGGTTACCGCACAGTCTAACGCAGGCTCAGGAGGTTCGGGTAGAATGGTGCCGAGACATGATAGCAAAATTTGAAGCAGGCTCGTCTCGGCGCGTTTACGATTTCATTACGCGTGATGAATCATAGATTTGTCAGTTTTGTTCCCCAAAATAAAAAATCAACTCAAGGGAAAACAGGGATTAAAGAGGTGTCTGATGCGGACTGGAAAATGTGTAATTAAAATTGGTTAAGACGCATGAAACTGTATAGACGCCAATGGAGAGTTATTTGAAAAGATTTAATAAAAAAATATAACCTGTAGTATATTTTTTTTTTTTACCTATCGCAAAATTTTCTGAGTGCCCCATGTGTAAATACTTTCATTGTACACAGGGCTACACATCAAGCTATAAATTTCCAGTATTAGCTGACCTCGCATTGTACGGAAATCCTTTACAATGCCAGATCAGCTTAAACTGGAAATGTATAGCTTGATGTGTAGCCGTGTGTACTTGTTTTTCTTCATAGAGGAATTGAAGATGGAATTACATACAAAACCGTTACTATTTATTAAGAGTTGATTAACTGCACGTTGGTATCATCTTGCGATACAACGTAGCACAGTCTCACTTTTGCTTGTTTTTAACAATTTAAACATATTTATTTACTTTGAAAGTATAACATTATTTACATATTTGTAATGTTCTCATCAAGACCTTTCTTTTGGTACCAAACATGTCATGATCATCTCATTTTAATTTTTTTCGAGGTTAGAAATTTACGTGTAAAATCCACCATATTAAATTTAGAGAAAATTTATATAGCCTATGTCACCCGGACTATTATTATGAATCTATTGATACCTCATTCATCAAAATCGGTTCCGTAGTTTAGGCGCTACGGTGGAACACACGTAAAAGCAAACATACATACATACATACAAACATATGAACATATAAACATACATACATAGACTGCTAAAATCATAACCCTTCCTTTTGGCTTTGCCGTAGTCGGGTAAAAATGAAATGATGTTCGTTGGTGCGCATCATTTGAGAACGGCTGGATCGATTTGGCAATTTTTTTGTTTTAAAATGTTCGTAATAGTCCGAATTAGATATTTATGCAAAGAAAAATGGGAAAAGTTTCCCGGAAAATGGAACGTTCTTTTTCTATTAGATTATTGTACGAACGATTGAAATCTGTAGAAGATCATCGTCTGTCGGGTGGGTCAGTGTGTACTAATTATATATTCGTCGCTTCATTCTTCAGATATAATATGTTTACTAAGTAGTCCCTTTAACCTACAGGCAACATCGCACGATTTCAGAGTTTTTTTTTTTTTTCTACCTACATTACGGTTCTTCCGTCTTATCTGTTTGACACTGCTCATTCCTTTTTCGTGCGAGGCAACGAGCGCACGCGCCTAATAAAAATGCCGAAACGTAGTGCACAGGAGAAATTGGAGAGATATAAGCACAAGATAAGAAAATTAGAAGAAAAAGAAAAGGACAAGGAAAAATTTCGGCGTCGAATACGACGACCGTTTGATTCATCTGATGACGAAAACATTGCAGGTTAGTTGAACATTATTACTAAGTGTTACAAGGTGCTTACATCAATTTAACTCGAGTGAAAATCGGGATTGACTGCGAGTCAATTGCGATAACATAATTAGCTGCGAGCTAATTATTAGTCATGTTCTCATGACAACCTATGTAGAAAATATGTGTAATCTTGAATGGATATGCACATTAACTACGAATTATTGTCCGCGAAATAATACTAACGCAAAACGCGTTACATACCTACCTCCTTATTCGCTCGCTATATTATCGTAATGTTTTATAGATACGAACGACGTCGAGCCCCGTGATCCACAAGATGGTCCGCCAACCTCTTCTTGTGAAGAAGGCCAACCGGTGACAACTCCTGCCCTGCAGGATATACCAGACCTCGTGGAGGATACGGGTGCTCCGCCAGCTGTGAAAACCCCAGAAGTAAATTTGGATCCGGAGCTATTGTCTGCGTTGGGGTCTTCTACGTCTTGTACGCCAGACTTTGGGGAAGATGTCCATGAAAACTTAGCCAGTCTATGGACTCCCCTATTGAAGAAAGGATTAGCTAAAGAGGATAAAGATAAGCTCATGAAAGAGCATCTTATACCCGCCAATTGCACATTATTGCAAGCACCGAAGTTGAACGCGGAAATTCCAGCCGCCTTATCAGACATAGTCAGAGGCCGAGATAAAAAACCGGTCGGTTTTCAACAACAGCTAGGAAACGGTACTGCAGCTATAAACAAAGCAATGGATACTTTGCTCAAAACAAATAATAAAGCTCTGGCCTTAAAACATTTAAGCGATGGTTGCCGCTTGTTATCTGATTTACACCATTGTTTGACTAAGACAAAATAAAATTAATTACCCCGAGTCTGGAAAAGAGATAGAATTCTGGAAAAGATACCCTATATGGTAACTCCTTATCCGAAAAAATAAAAGCCAGTAAGGCCATTGAAAAGCAAGGAACTCAGATAAGAAAAACAATGGCAAATCAGAAAAATATTATTCCTCAACAGTCGGTAACTCATCCTGCCACCCAGGGAAACTGGTCAGGACCTCCTCGTTACCCGTCGAACAGGGGGGGGCGGGGAGGTCAGAGGAGACCACCAGTGACGCCACGTCGGTCATATCCATCGCAGTCTCAAGCGCAAGCGAAGAGCTCCTACGCATCGAAGACCCGTGCGTCACAATAGAAATAACCAAGGTACATGCAGGCAGAATACGATTTTTCCTCAGTTGTTGGTCTCACTTAACTAATAACGCAGTTGTGTTATCATGGATAGAACATGGTTTTACAATTCCCTTTTGTACTCCAGTGACTCAGCCTGTCGTACCAGTTTGTAACTTTACTTCCGATGAGGCTCGAGATATGCATGTAGCAATTAATAAATTATTAGAACTAAGGGCTATAACACGTTGTATCCCAACTCATAACCAGTACATATCAAAAATATTCTTGGCACCTAAAACTAATGGAAGCAAACGGTTTATTCTAAATTTAAAATCATTAAATAAATTTATTACAAATACACATTTTAAAATGGAGGATTATAGGACGGCAGCTAAACTAATCCCTCAAGACGGATTCTTAGCAACAATTGACCTCAAAGAGGTCTACTTATTAGTTCCTATATCTAAATCCGATAGAAAATACTTACGATTTAATTTTCAGGCCTCTAATTCTAGGAATTTATGTACATACCAGTTCACTGCCATGCCGTACGGCCTATCAGTGGCACCAAGAGTGTTCACGAAAATCATGAAGGAGGTTATAGCCTACCTTAGAAAACAGGGACACAAATCAGTCATTTATTTAGACGATGTATTATGTATAGGTAATAATTACGAGAAATGTGTTATTAATATACGTGAAACCCTAAAACTTCTAGAATGTTTGGGTTTCATAGTTAATTATGATAAAAGTTCATTAGTACCATCTAAAATATGTAAATTTCTAGGATTCGTATATAATACATATGATATGTCTTTATCGTTACCTACTGGTGTCCGTATGGATTGAGGAGCCATGTCTCATATTTAAACGCGGGTACTACCAATATTTAGTAGTAAATTAGGCGATTTTGTAGGCCCGATCCTGGAATTTGTAGTAAAACACTTTAAAAGATACACGACTTTTAAGGTGGCTCCTCAATTCAGACGTCTGAATTGAGGGGCCACCTTATAACTCTAAAACCAGCCGACGGATATTTTTGAAAATTTGGTAGGATTTAGTAGTACTTATGCGTAATTTCTACAAAAAAAATGGGTTTTGTACGGCTGAATTTGAGATAGCTACAATGTTTTGATTTTTCATAAAAATCCACAAATTTCACCGCGCTGTTTCTCGGAAAGTAATTAACCAATTACAACATATTTTTAGTATAATTTAGTAGTAAATACGTTCTAATTTGTAGTATAAAATTAAATGGAAAAGCTACATAATTTTGCTAATACAACACATTTTATGTGGCTCCTCAATCCTGACGGTCTATGGAAAATAATATGTTCGTAGCTACTAAAGTAGTTGATCAAATCGGACAACAATAGCACCAATATTTAGTAGAAATTTCTACTAAATATTGGCGTAATCCAAAATCCTGTACATTCAGTATTTTAAAAGATATTAACAAAATAAACATTCCTTAACAATCTAGTGTGGTACGAGAGCCCACGACCAAAACCATATCACATCGTTTTAGGGCCAAAACCGTATAAAATCGTTAGTTTAGATGATTCCTGAACCCAACTCGGTGGGAAGTACCGGTCAGAAACGTCTCAGTTTTACGGAAGCCTATTTTTGCTATGTCAAAAAAATAAGCAGACGATTTCATCACAATATGCCTGATATTAAAAATGTACATAGTTTTCGTAATTTTACAAAAAAAATGTTTTCTGAAATTTTGCGTGTCACATGTGGACAGAGCGCATTTTCAAAAATGACAAAAAATTTAACCTATCTGTCTCATAGCAACCTGGTTCAATCGAAAAGTTGTCTGATTGGTAACGTATTTTTAGGGTTCCGTAGTAAACAAGGAACCCTTATAGTTTCGTCATGTCCGTCTGTCTGTCTGTCTGTCCGCGGTCTAGCTCCGAGACCTTTAGTACTAGAAAGCTGTAATTTGACATAGGTATACATATTAATTACGCCGACAAAGTGGTAAAACAAAATTATGAAAAATATTTTTTTTTAGGGTACACGTAAAGTGGTGATGATTTATTTTTTATTTTTTTATCCCATATTGTGGGATATCATTGGAAAGGTCTTACAAAATGAGTTTGTGAAAACCATTTTTGGATTCAGGGATCCGTTTGCAAAATATTAAGCTTTAAAGTGCTAATTTTTGTTAGAGTCAAGTGTCCCCCCCCCTGCCAGCTAAATGGTTGGTTTTGGATGTGTGAAAAAAATCGCAGCAGTAGGTTATATAACGAAATTAAAAGAAAAACTATCACAACTAAGTAGGCTTTACTAGTTATCGAGTAATAATCGACCAACTTAACTTTGCAGTTGCAAAAACATGTTTTCCCATACATTCCGTATGGGAGAACATATTTATCAACTACAAAGTTAAGTTTGTTTTTGGGATAAATTCATCCCAACTACGGAACCCTTCATTGTGCGTGGTCCGACACGCACTTGGCCGGTATTTTTTAATCAAATGATTACGCAGATCAGTGTCAGGTTGTATCTTGATGAAAAATAACTTTTCCATAAGAAATATTATGTTCTAATGGAACAAATCTATCTTAGGGAGATGTATTAAGGATTTAACCTAAAAACTGCAAAAAACGTAAGGAAATTTTAATGTCGGTGGCTACAACTGCAGAAGATTCTGAATCCAAAAATTTCATACTCTTTCCACATTACGTCTGACCTAAGCGCATTTGAAATACCTATGTAAAAAATATATCGAACTGTTTCATAGCAATCTATGAAACAGTTCGATATATATTCATATATCGAACTGTTAACGAACTGTGAACGATAGAATTTCAGAATGTAGTTGAACGATAGATTTTAGGTAACGAAAACACAATTTTCTGAAACCAGTAGCGTCACACCTAGAAGGTCATTTGAGAAAATTAAAAATGAGGCATAAAATAAAAAATTGCAACCCGAATAAATCATTTTTCAGAATAAATCGTTTTTAAGTACGATTAATAAAGAGCTCACCCGAAGCTATCAAACTGAAAAAGGTTTTTTTTTTTAATAAATTGGACAAAAGAAAACTGGGATGACGTTTGAAAATAACTGTTTATTGAAATTAAATTCAATTTTTTTTTTTTTACTTTCGAATTCATCATCGGTGTCCTAAGCGTAACAAGCACCGTGCGTTAGCCGGGAGACTCCAAAACGTTCTTTCTGTTTTTGGAGTTATATATGATATTTAAAATTTCTAAAAACAGGTTTTCAGTAACTATACAAAAGATTTTAAAATAATTGAACCAGGTTGCTTTGAGACAGATAAGTTAAAATTTTTGTAATTTTTTGAAAATGTGCGCAGTCCACATGTGACATGTAAATTGTCAGAAAACAAACTTTTTTGTAATAAAATTACGAAAACTATGTACATTTTTAATATTAGGCATATTGTGATGAAATCGTCTGCTTATTTTTTTTGACATAGCAGAAATAGGCTTCCGTAAAACTGAGACGTTTCTGACCGGTACTTCCCACCGAGTTGGGTTCAGGAATCATCTAAACTAACGATTTTATACGGTTTTGGCCCTAAAACGATGTGATATGGTTTTGGTCGTGGGCTCTCGTACCATACTAAATTGTTAAGGAATGTTTATTTTGTTAATATCTTTTGAAATACTGAATGTACAGGATTTTGGATTACGCCAATATTTAGTAGAAATTTCTACTAAATATTGGTGCTATTGTTATCCGATTTGATCAACTACTTTAGTAGCTACGAACATATTATTTTCCATAGACCGTCAGGATTGAGGAGCCACATAAAATGTGTTGTATTAGCGAAATGATGTAGCTTTTCCATTTTATTTTTATACTACAAATTAGAACGTATTTACTACTAAATTATACTAAAAATATGTTGTAATTGGTTAATTACTTTCCGAGAAACAGCGCGGTGAAATTTGTGGATTTTTATGAAAAATCAAAACATTGTAGCTATCTCAAATTCAGCCGTACAAAACCCATTTTTTTTGTAGAGATTACGCATAAGTACTACTAAATCCTACCAAATTTTCAAAAATATCCGTCGGCTAGTTTTAGAGTTATAAGGTGGCGCCTCAATTCAGACGTCTGAATTGAGGAGCCACCTTAAAAGTCGTGTATCTTTTAAAGTGTTTTACTACAAATTCCAGGATCGGGCCTACAAAATCGCCTAATTTACTACTAAATATTGGTAGTACCCGCGTTTAAAAATGAGACATGGCTCCTCAATCCATACGGACACACCTACTGATAAACGTAATAACATTAATCAGTTAGTTAAAAAGTTCTCGAGCTTGCCAAAATGTACAATTTGAGAGTTTGCGCAATTAATAGGTGTCCTGGTCGCAGCTTGCCCAGCTGTTAGATATGGGTTTCTCTATACAAAGTTGTTGGAACGTCAAAAATTCCTGGCATTACAACAACATAATAATTATTATGAACATAAGATCAATATTCCCGAAACGGTTCTAGAAGACCTTAAATGGTGGCGGAACCATATTTTCACAGCTATGTGTCCTATTAGAAATCAAAGTTATAAGAAAGAAATATATTCAGACGCTTCTAGAACGGGTTGGGGTGCTGTTTGTAGTGGCGCAAAAGCCCATGGCAAATGGAAAGCTATAGAAACAACACACCATATAAATTACCTAGAACTTCCGGCCGTATTTCTAGGATTAAAAAGTTTTGCCAGTAATGACTATAACTGTGCAATATTGTTGAGGGTAGACAATACTACAGCAATTAGTTACATTAATCGCCTAGGTGGAATTTAGTTCCCGCATCTAAACGATCTGACAAGACACATTTGGCAATGGTGCGAGAAGCGTAATATTTGGTTGTTCGCATCTTACGTGAACACGAAAGATAATTATGCTGACGAAGAATCTAGAAAGATTAACCCTGATACAGAGTGGGAATTATCAGATCACGCTTATAAAATTATTAAAAGACACTTTGGTTATCCTGATATTGACCTCTTTGCTTCTCGCGACAAAGCCAAATGCGATTTGTTTGTTTCTTGGAAACAAGAACCAGATGCATACGCCGTAGACGCTTTTACTTTGAACTGGCAAAACAAATATTTTTACGCTTTCCCGCCGTTTTCCTTAATTTTAAAATGTTTACGCAAGATTATTGAAGATGATGCCAAGGGAATTTTAGTTTTCGCCCATTGGCCTTCGCAGCCATGGTACCCACTCCTACAAAGTTTACTTGACTCCCACATACTTTATCTGAACCCTAGTAAATTTCTTCTTCAATCTCATTTCAGGGAGTACCATCCACTGCACACCAAGCTTACCCTGGGTGTCGCGAGGCTATGCGGACGGCATTCCTCCGCCGCGGGACCCCGCTCGACTCATTAAATCTAATGATGGCTTCGCTAGCCGATAATACTATCAAACAATATAATATCACATTAAAACTTTGGTGGCAGTATTGTTCTTTGCATAACATTGACGTTTTTAGTGAGTCAAAAACATCTGTTCTTTCCTTCTTAACGGTGCAATTTAATAAGGGTTGTTCATATGGCTCCCTTAATAGCCACCGCTCCGCGTTGTCATTGATTTAAAACTTTAATGTAGGTTCCGATGATTGTATAAAACGATTATTAAAAGGAGCTTACAAACTAAAGCCCAATAAGCCCAAGTATACTTCTACGTGGGACCCACAATTGGTGCTCAATCATGTGTCCAATTGGTACCCTAATTTAGAACTAAGTATCGAAAAGATAGTTATTTTATTAGCACTCTGCACAGCCTATAGGGTACAAACATTTTCTTTTATTAAGTTAGATAATATATCAATTACTTCAAGCGGAGTTAAGATAGCCATAACAGATATAATTAAGACGTCTGCTCCCGGACGAGATCAGCCGGTATTGTTTCTACCATTCTTTCGAAACAATATAAATATATGTCCTGCTTCTGTCCTCAAAGATTATATTTTTGTGACTAAAAATATGAGGATAACGAATGTAGGAAATCTCTTACTAACTTATAAAAAACCACACAAAGCCGCTTCAGCTCAGTCCATCAGTCGATGGATTAAGCACGTGCTGTCAGAAAGCGGTGTGGACGTGAGTACATTCAGTGCACACAGCACGAGACATGCCGCCACGTCAGCCGCTCGCGTCTCTGGACTCAGTGTCGATACGATTAGAAAGACAGCTGGTTGGACCAGCACGTCTTTAGCTTTTGCCTAATTTTATGACCGACCTATCCTAAGCGATGATGATTTCGCAAACGCAGTAGTGTTTCCTATAGTTCATTGATTGTAATTGATTTTTATCACAATAATTAATCAATATAATATCGATATAATTAAGAGTTAAGTTCAGCTGTGATTTATAGTACGTTTCATTTTCATTATTAAAAAGATACATTACCCAAACAAAACTTGTTTCTCTGAAAATCTACTTAGTAAACATATTACATCTGAAGAATGAAGCGACGAATATATAATAGATGATCAAACGAACTTCCTGAAGTGAAGTTCGATCATTATTATATGAGTCGCTTCATTCGAAGATATAATAACCCTCCTCTCCCATTAAAAAATTACATTTCATAAATTTCAGTAATTTTAACCCTGAAAGTTTAGTTTTGATAGAATCTCTAAAAAGAATGAGCAGTGTCAAACAGATAAGACGGAACAACCGTAATGTAGGTAGAAAAAAAAAAAAAACTCTGAAATCGTGCGATGTTGCCTGTAGGTTAAAGGGACTACTTAGTAAACATATTATATCTTCGAATGAAGCGACTCATATAATAATGATCGAACTTCACTTCAGGAAGTTCGTTTGATCATCTATAATAGCTTATAATTAATGTTTTCTTTTGTTTTGTTCCAGCCTTTGGCATCAGCAGCAATATCACGTTTTCAAAACGTTTGTGCACGTTAAAAAGTTAGGTTCTAGCTTACACTGGTAAAAATGACTTAGTAGGTACTGAGTTTAATTGTTGATATTCTACCAAAGTCTAATTGTTTTAATTAAAGTACCGTCATTGGTGGATCCAGGGCGTACTATTGTATTCATACCTACCTCTATTATGTATGAGGGCGTGAGGGTAAATTGTTTGTTACATATTTAAGATAAACCGTTTTAAAACACAAAATAGTTAAAAACAACTGATTTTACTATTGCAGTTCAGCTTTTTCCAATTGTCTTCTATTGTAATTGTGTGCTAATTTGACCATGCCTTATTTTTATGTTTTTTTTTTATATACAAATGATTTGAATTTGTTTTTTTTTTTATTATTAACGATTTTCGAGACCACTTTTAGAAACTAATTTGCGCACTTCATTTTTCTAGGGCTTGTAGATAATTTTATGTTTTTTATATAATGATTGATTTACGAGCTCTTGTAAGTCGCACTAGATCTAGCTGCATGTGTGGCTAGCTTTATTTTAATTTGACATGGCCAATTGACAAAATATTTTTGGTTCGCCGTAGATTTAATGTAACTAATAGTCTTAACTTGCTATATTGTGATTGTGAACTTATTATTATTTCATTGTTAAGATTTGTGTTGTGACGGTGCAAAAATTCTGTTGACCTCACAAACTGGGTCAGATTTCAAGGTTAAATGAGTTCAAAAGTAACAACACTAGATATTTATACATTCTAAAACGAAGTACAGTCTAGACTTCGATCGTATTGTTGATCGAAGGTGGATAATAATAATATTGTGAATGCGCGTGCCTTGGGGTGCGTCGGATGACGTTTCAAAGTAAATATCCAGACCGGCGACCTTCTCTCGTTTGCTATCCGATTGTAGCAAAAGCAAGGTTGTGTGTGATACCTATTTATTTCTTGTTAAAAAATTTAAATGACTTAAGTAATTAGCGGTGCGGTCCTAGCATGTGTTTACTTTCTGGATGGCTTCGCTCGGTTTTTATTTTTGAACGTTTTCTAAAAATGAACCCCCGAAACCCCCTGCATACCGAGATTCAGATTATATATATACAAGAATTGCTCGTTTAAAGGTATTAGATTTTTGTTGTAGAAATTAGGTAGCTTAGGATTATGTAGCATTTCCTTTTATTTATTTTTTGCGATTTTATCAGCAGTGGAACTGAGTGAGTTTCTCAAAAATGTACCTAACTATATTTTCTTATTACGTGGTATCACCCAAAATACCTCAAAGAAAGAAAAGAACTATTAACTTTACGTTTTAGTACCTATATCGGTACCTTACGTAACAATAAAAATACATTTAGTGCACTAACTAAATTGCTGCCTTATTATGTACCTAATGTTAAGAAAGTTACTTATTTACGGATTAAATAAGAGCATTTTGTTAAATATATTGTACTTATTACAAAGATATTTTAGGCAATGTTCCTAGCACGACTATCGCTCAACGTTACTTGTTTATCACTTGCTATTTCCATACATTTAATGTTCTCTTGTTAAGTACTAAAAACGCTTACATGTCTCTATAGTCGCGACTGGTGACACGGAAACGGTTTGCTTGATGTTCGTGCTAGCACTGCCAGCGCTGAATGAGTAGGTACTACTTAGTCCGTGCAGCGCTGGTAGTTAAAACTTAGTTAAGAAAAACGACCTATTTTTAGTCTGTGATGAATCGATGATAAATACGTAAAAATATAAATAAATATGTGATATGGAAATGCCCAGTGCCTTTAATGTGCCTATAAATATTATATACTTTCAGTATTTGTCACAATATTTTGCGGCTTTGAAAGGTCACACAGTAATGGTATTAATTGTATAATATGTCGTGGTTTCATTTTCGATATAAATAAACAGGTAGTCCCTTTAACCTACAAGGCAACACTCGCACGCTTTTTAAAGTTATTTATAATTACAATAGTAAATAGATTTCTTTTTAATAATAATCGATTAAAGTGTCGAATCGTCTGCCCTACACTGTACTATAGACGGTGACCTCATTCTTTTCCCGTGCGAGGCAACGAGTGCACGCGCTCCTTCCTTAGATTACATTGTTCTTTGTTCGAATTTTAAGAACGTCAATTGTTTACATCCACGAAATCACGATGCCTAAAAGGTCCTATGAAGAACGAATTGATTATTATATGAAGAAGATGGAAAAAATACTGGAAAAGCACCGTCACAAACGCCGGCGTCGAGAAGATTCTTTCTCATGTTCGGACGACGATAATATCCAAGGTTAGTTACCAATAATCTCTGCTACTTCTACCGTACAAGTACTGGTCAAAACTGACAGCCTTGATACTGGTAATTTGCCATAGATTCAAATTTGAACGCGGCAAATATTTTTACCCGCCATAGATTCCATACGCGAACGAGGCGTTACAAAGAAATTGGTAATAGATTCGAATTTAGAACTGTTACTTTTGTACGTACTCCTATCCACATATAGTTGAGTTACGTTTATTATTCTTCCTTTAGGAGACGAAACGGCGATGTGGGATTTATCACAACCACCCGCAGAAACTGAGCCGCAACCTGGTCTTGGGCCTGAAGACACAGTCGTCATACCTGAGTCCGATGGGCCTCGGCCTGACATTTTGCCGGAGTCTGTTTTGACTCAACAGGACTGATGGAACAGTGCAGGTTTGCTTGATTAAAACAAAGATTGCGTTGAAATATTCGGATTTAATCCTTTCAGTTCGACCGCTGAATATCAAGTGCCTTACATCAAAATGAAATAGACAGTTGTCATAACATAATGACAACTGTCACAGCATGCCAATTAAATACAGATAATAAAAAAGTGATTATGAGTGACACCGACATGAGAAATAAATGGACTAAATATTATTAGGCTAACAACTCGGCCATCCTTATAGGAGTGAGTCCTCTCACTTGATGCAACCAATCAATAACATGAGAAAAAAAAAAATACATTAACAACTCAAGTTAAATTAAAACAACAAACAATAGAGACTTAATCATTAACTTAAGGCAATTTACATTAAAATATACTTGCTATAAACATATTTAGCTTAATTTTGATTCGTTCCGTCATAATCTTTGTCAGTTTGCACAGTCTGTTGTGATCTACGGTCATCTGTGCGATGTCAATTGCTTGACACCATTCGCTATCTGCACTGACCGCTCACAACCCATGCTCTACACTACATCATCTAGTTGCATAGTCTGCTATGATCTGCGACCATCTGTGCGATGATTAGCATCACCATTCGCATTCTGCACTGGACGCTCATAGCCTATGCCTACATCTTACGACTTGCTATGAATAGTCTGCTATAATCTGCAATCATCTGTGCAATATCACCATTTCTTTGATATCAATCATTTCTGCACTGATTGCTCATAGCCTAAGCATAGCATCGTCAAGTCTCCTGTCAAGTCCATTTAGGTCTACAACTTAGTAATTTAATCGTTCTTTAGTAGCCAAAATACCTACTTTCATTTACAGTAAATCTAATTTAATTCTCCAAATCATGTGACTGTAATAGCCATTTTTTTAAATTATTATTTTAAATCCTTTAAACCATTTTCAACAAAAATTATTGAATTCTTAAATCACTATATCATACTAAATTTAGATCCGAGTCCTCATTCATTAATTCTATTCGTCACCACTATTTTCGTTTTCGCTACCGTCACTGGAAATATTTTTATAATTTAACCAGGGATGTATCTTATCCACTGCTACTACATTTTCATACTTTTTATTGCCTCTTCTAGTCAGGGGAGTATCCTCAATCAAAAACCTATCATTCTCTAAAATTTATACAATTCTATAAGGGCCGTGAAACTTGGATATAAGTTTCTTCGATTTACCTATATGTTCTTTATCTATAATTGTTCTTTCAACCCTGACAAGGTCACCGATATTATATAACGTCACTTGTTTTCTATGCTTATCAAATGCTTTCTTTGAATGATGCTGTTGTTCATCTATTTTAGACTTAGCTTCAGTCCTCATCTTGATTAAATCATTATCACTAACACGACATATAACTTCATTTAACACTTCATTTATTATATTTTCTGATGAATTTAAAACTTTAAAACCGAATAATAGTTCTGATGGACTTTTCCCCGTAGTTTTATTCATTGTGGTGTTCATACCTAACTGGATGTCACCGACGTAATCATCCCAAGTGTTATCACTTTTACCGTGGCATTTCGTGCTCAAAGCATCCAATATGGTTCTATTGTAACGTTCTATTTGTCCGTTCGCCCTTGGAGTAGCCACTGCATTAAGTATATGCTTAACATTTGTACTCTCCATGAATGATTTAAATTTCGAGCTTGTAAAACAAGTACCCCGATCAGTGATAAGACGTGTCGGAGTACCAAATGTACTGAAATGATCTCTAAAAATTCTTATGGCTGTGGTACTTTTTGTATCTCTTACAGCACTTATGCTTATAAATTTTGTAAAAGAATCAATAATCGCAAGAATATAAGTGTTACCTCTCCTAGAGCGAACAAACGGGCCTAAATGATCCGCGTGAAGCGTATGAAAGGGAGTATTTGCTTTTGGTATCGGGTGAAGCATACCTTCCTTACGGCCACCCGGAGCTTTATGGTGCGCACATTCAAGACATGCCGATACGTACTTTTTGACAAAACGTCGCATTTTGGAGAACCAAAACGTTTCGCGTAGTCGACTTAGAGTTTTCTCATAGCTGAAATGGCCTACATTGTCGTGGTTCATTCTTAAAACTTGCCATCTAACGGCTCTAGGAACTACCCATTTTATTTTGTCACCAACAATTCTGTATACATGATCACCTTTTAATTTATAATTTTTATACACATCTGCTACATGATTTGTATTTTTGTCACGTAAAATATCCCTGACTCTCCCGATATCTTCGTCGTTACTTTGTACCGTGGAAATCCAATCTTTAACGTCAATATTTAAAACATCGAGTACGTCAGCCTCATCGTCACCGATCATGGGCTCAGTTACAGGAGCACGACTAAGGGCATCTACGTGTGCCATGCGAGTTCCACACCTATATTCGATTTCGCAATCGTACTCCTGGAACTGTACCCACCACCGAGATATTCTCGGTATGAGATCTCGCTTCGTAAGGGTCGTACGCAGCGCATTACAGTCGGTTATGATCCTAAATTTTAAACCCAACAAGTAAACACGGAAACGTTTCAGTGAGGCTATAACAGCTAAAGTTTCTAATTCAAATGAATGTAAATTTTGTTCATCTTTAGTTGTTTTCCGACTGTAATACGCTACAGGCCTAAGCATTTCGTCACTATGTCTCTGCAATAAAATGCCAGCAATACCTAACTTCGATGCATCAGTGTGTAATTCAGTTACCAATTTTGCATCGTACAAGGCCAAAATAGGACGTTCAACAAGTTTTTGTTTTAGTTTTTCAAAAGCTTCCGAGTGTTCATCATTCCATTTCCATGCGAAATTGGACTTTAGCAGGTCAGTTAGAGGTCGCGCGATGAGAGCAAAATCTTTTACAAAACGCCTGAAAAAACTGGCTAGCCCTATGAAACGCCTAACATCATGTACGTTTTTGGGTACTGGGAAACTAGAAACAGCTAGTGTCTTACGTGACCCTGGTCTTATGCCCTGGCTACTAACTTGAAACCCTAAAAAGTCTATTTCTCTATAGAAAAAGTTACATTTCTTAAGCTTCAAGGTCAGTCCCGCCTCCATGAGCAATTTAAGTACCATCTCTAACCGTGCAAGACCCTCCTCAAATGACCTAGCCGGGATTAAGACGTCATCCATGAAAATAATAGCAAAATCAACCTTTGATTTTGTCAGAATCTTACTAATAGCCCTCTGAAAGACTGACGGAGCATTTGCCAAACCGAACGGCATCCGTTTAAATTGGTATTGGCCGTCCGGTGTGACAAACGCCGTCTTGTCCTGGGAGCTTTCTACAATCGGTAATTGATAATATCCTGATGCACAATCAAGCGTAATGAAGAGAGAATGACCTGCTAACATGTCTAGTTGGTCGATCAATGGTAGGGGATAATGTTCTTTCTTTGTCTTAGTATTGAGAGCGCGGTAATCCACGCATAGTCTTTTCTCGCCAGTCTTTTTCTTTACAAGCAAGATAGGACTGGCGTATTGAGAATTAGATTCGCAAACAATGTCTGCATCAATCATTTCCTGTACCATTGATTGCACCAGCTCGCGTTCAGGGTATGAAAGCCTGTACGGGCGATATACGACTGGTTTAGAATCGGTTAATTCGATCTCCATTTGTGCTATGTTAGTGAATCCCAAATCCTTTAAATTGTTGGAGAAACATTCCTTATATTTATTTAATAGATTTTTTAATTCTCCTATTTGGTTACTGGTTAAATTCGGGTCATAATTAAATTCTGAGCAAAAATTACTATCATTAACGTTTAAGATATTTACATCAAAACAACTGTCAGTTTTAAAAGCACGAGTTATTAAAGAATCCTTTATAAGGATAACTGATTTGTCAGATATATTCTGAATCAACAAACAACCACTACCTTTATTTATTTCATATTCCCCTGGAAGGAGGTAAAACTCATGATCATATTTTCCGCGAAGAGACCCACGTACGTACACAGTTCCTGAATAATTGACACCACAATAAACTAGAACTAAACACATTTCTTTAGCCCGTATTGACGTGTCCGAGGCTAACATAAGATATAATTTGTTTCCGAAATCCCGTGTAAATATCAAGGAATCGTAAGTTTTTGTTATGATTATATCAGGTTTTTCAGTAATTTGTGTCCAACAAGTACAGGGTATTTAATGACGTTGTCCTCTACAATAAATACATCTACATTTTCTATAACATTTTGTATCTGTATAGTAACAGTAGCGATCCCAAGGGGCGACACAATGTTGCTACCAATGCCTCTCATTGTAGGAAGATCAGAATTATTTGTCCAAGTGACTCCTAGTTTATTAGCATCGCTACAACGAATTAAAGTGCATTGACTGCCGAGATCTACGTAGCCTGTAACCGATTGTTCATTAACCGTCAACTGCATTATGTATTTACTTTCGTGTCTAGCGGTGCTCTCCGCGTCTATACGTAATACATCCTTTTGACCTTGACCCACTTTGTCACTATTACTATTGGAGGGTAGTTTTGAACAATTTATTGTAGTATGTCTAAGTTTATTACATATATTGCATTTGAGAATTTTCTTAGTACATTTAAAACTAAAATGTCCCGGTTCATTGCAGTTATAACAAACGATAGAACTACTGCCACTTTTAGCCTTTATGTCATTGCTAGTAGGTTTTGTGTTAGAAGAAATATTAGATCGCTTATCTCCATAAAAACGCGACCTATCCGATTCACGTGATTGTTGCTTAACAGACTGAAAATATTCTAGTACTTGTTCCGGTTCCTGACACTTTAATGCTTTAGCGCCTAATCTAACGAACGATCTTCGATTCCGAAAAACAATCGACTGCTCGTTTACCCTTTATAGCACACCGGTTCAACATATTAATTTTTTCGAAATAATATAACTCTAGTGATTCACTATATTTTACGCGTTTAGATAACATTTCTGTAAGTAGCTCGGCATAATCGTCACTACTAGGGAACGATTCTAATAATTTATGCTTCCATTCAGGTCACGAAAACTACATAGTGGGTAACGCTTGATACCACGTTTTCGCAACACCAGCTAATTTTGGTAAAGCATAATGAATGACCTGATCATCGCCCCATTTGTATAATTTCGCACATTCATCAACTTTACTGAGCCACATTTGAATAGTTTGCCCCTTTACCATCGGATCAAAATCAGGTATGACGTTTCCTAACATTGGAAATTTATTGCCTTCAGAACGAGTATTTACTAAGGTATTCACTAATTTAGTCAACAATAAATGTGTCACATTGTCAGTACTATTATTGGAACGTCTTACCGGGGAGCATGAGCGCTTGCGCTGGCGCGACAACCTGGAGCTACTGCCACTGCTACGTACACCTGCAGTCCTGCTGTCCTGCCTGCGGTTGCTGGGACCGCTTCTACTCCTACTGCGCCGTCCATGATGCTCACGGTGATTGGTTCGGCTGCTGCGACTGCTTCCACTCCTACGGCGCCGCCCATGACGCCCACTGTGATTGCTTCGGCTGCTGCTGCTTCTTCGATAACGCCTATGATGATCACGATCACTGCTTCGGCTACTGTCACTCCTACGTAGCTGCTGACGATGCTTCCGACGCTCCCGAGTACGGCTCTTTCGCACACACGAAATATTCGTGTCTGTATCTTCACTCGCTAATGTACGCTTGCGCCTTTTCCTTTTTTCTTTACGATCGTGTCGTTTTCTTTTATTTGAAAACGAATTTTGATGGTCAGTTGTCTCCTTAGGTGTCATATTTCCATCTTCCATCTTGTTGCGTTAGAAAAAAAAACTATTAAAATAACGCACGTGTAACGAAAACTTTAAAATGTGAGCGTTTTTGCTAGAAATCTATAACTAGCCTGTCCTATACCACTTCTGAGATGATGGAACAGTGCAGGTTTGCTTGATTAAAACAAAGATTGCGTTAAATATTCGGATTTAATCCTTTCAGTTCGAACGCTGAATATCAAGTGCCTTACATCAAAATGAAATAGACAGTTGTCATAACATAATGACAACTGTCACAGCATGCCAATTAAATACAGATAATAAAAAGTGATTATGAGTGACACCGACATGAGAAATAAATGGACTAAATATTAGTAGGCTAACAGGATTATTTGAAGTCGTTACCACCGGTACCGCCGTCGCCAGCGGCGCTTCCTGAACCTCCATTGGATCCAGAGATCCTGTCCGCTCTTGGCGAGGCAACTGATGAAGGACCTATATGGGGCCAGGAAATACATAACAACTTAACCCAGTTATGGTTACCATTACTCAAAAAGGGAATGGTTAAGGATATGAGAGAAAAAATACTAAAACAGTATCTCATACCCAGTAATTGTACATTACTTCAAGCGCCAAAATTAAACATCGAGATCTCAGCCGCCGTGTCCAGAAATGGCAAGGTTACGCGACAAAAAAGTTGAGACATTTCAACAACAATTGGGTGCAGGCATTACTGCTATTAGCAAGGCGATGACGTCATTAATAACCAGTGACAACAAGATCGAAGCGATCAAAACACTAAGTGATGGCTGTCGCATTTTATGTTATTTACATAATTTCGAAACCCAGGCTCGGATCAAAATGATTACACCCGGGCTAGCGAAGCCTTTCCTCAATGTCATACAGGACAGCGAGCAAGATGAAACGTTGTCCGGTTCCACTTTACCGGATAAAATAAAGGCGTCTAAAACCATCGAAAAACAGGGTCTGCAGATAAAGAAGACTATGTCACTGCTAGCAAAATCTAATACTAATGCCCAGTCTCAAAACACAATATCTGCGCGCCATCAGTTCCAGGGAAACTGGGCCGGACTTTCTCGTTACCTAACGAACAGGGGGGGCGAGGAGGTCAAAGGAGATACCCCACGTCAGCGCGTCGAGCAACAGCGGCGACGGCGACAGCGACGTCGCTAAACAAAGCGAACCAGAACCGGTAACGTGCCCCTGCACGCCAGTAACACAGGTACATGCAGGTAGGGTACAACATTTCTATAATTGTTGGACCCACATTACTAATAATACCAGTATTCTTAATTGGATCAGGAAGGGAATACCTATTCCCTTCCTGATCCAATCCTCGATCCTACCTATATGTGAGCCGTTTCAAACTTGTATCCCTCGAATTACGTGTTCACTGAGTGAACAGCGTGACATTAGCTATCGAGAATTTAACCGAACTAGGTGCTATTTCACAGGTTGAGCCCAGTTCAGATCAGTTTATTTCCAGTACATTTTTAGCCCCAAAGCCCAACGGTGGTAAAAGGTTTATTCTGAACTTAAAATCTTTAAATCGATTTATACCTAAAACACACTTTAAAATGGAGGATAATAGAACTGCCTGTAAGCTAATACAATCAAACTGGTATATGGCGACCGTAGATATGAAGGAAGCATACCTACTTATACCTATTGCTAAGCAATTTCGTAAATACCTTCGATTCCATTATATCGCGCAAAACTCAAATGAAACAATAACATATGAGTTTAACGCATTACCCTATGGGCTTGCCATAGCTCCTAGATGCTTTACTAAGATTGTCAGAGAGGTTGTAGGTTTTTTACGTAATCGTGGGTTTCTATCTGTATCCTATTTAGACGATCTGCTTTGCTTAGGAAGCAGTTACGAAGAATGTCTTCGTAATGTAAAGGAAACAGTAGCATTACTAGAATGTTTGGGGTTCGTAATAAATTACAAAAAAAGCAATTTGCAACCTCAAACAACATGCAAATTTTTAGGATCCATTTACGACACCACTGATATGACTCTATCGTTACCTCTAGAAAAACGCAACAAGATAGCCTGTTTAGTACAAAAGTATTCCAAACTACCCATAGTTTCAATTAGAAATTTCTCCCAATTGATAGGAGTACTCGTAGCAGCGTGCCCAGCGGTGCGTTACGGTTGGTTGTATACAAAGGTATTAGAAAGAAATAAATATTTATTTCTACAACAACACGGTACATTTGACGTAAAAGTAAAACTTCCTCATATCATCTTAAGTGATTTGAACTGGTGGCCTCAAAACATTTACAAAGTAAATAATCCGATAAAGCCCCAAAGCTATGCACTGGAAATTTACACCGACGCGTCACGCACAGGCTGGGGTGCATTTAGTAACGAGGTACGAGTCAATGGTGCTTGGAAAGAAAGTGAAAATAGTTTTCATATTAACTATTTGGAACTATTAGCCGTATTTTTTGCCCTTAAATGTTTTGCTCGGAACCAAACTGACTGTGCTATTCTGCTTCGTGTGGACAATACTACCGCAATAAGCTACATAAACCGCATGGGCGGTATTCAATTCCCACACTTAAGCGCACTTTCTCGCGATATTTGGCAATGGTGCGAGACGCGAAAGCTGTGGTTATTCGCTTCGTACATAAACACAAAAGATAATGTCGAGGCTGACGAGGAGTCACGCAGGGTGAACCCCGACGTCGAATGGGAGTTATCACAACCTGCATTTAAATATATTGTAAAACGTTTAGGTCAACCAGAGATTGACTTATTCGCTTCCCACATCAATGCCAAGTGTCATGAATATGTGTCCTGGAAACAGGACCCAGAAGCAATAGTCGTCGACGCATTTACGATAAGTATGTACCCAAAATTATTTTATGCTTTCCCACCATTTTCTCTGTTATTAAATTGCATACAAAAAATTATACAGGATAAAGCTACCGGTATCTTGGTTTTCCCAATGTGGCCTACACAGGCTTGGTATCCTATGTCAATGGATTTATTAATTGGAAAAATTGTTGTCTTAAAACCGCACCCAAAATTACTATTGTCGCATTTCAGACAACAACACCCGCTCCATCAGACTCTTTTCCTGGGAGCAGCGCTGCTCTCAGGCTCGCGTTTTCCCGCCGTGGTACGCCGCCAGCCGCCCTGCGCTTGATGCTCGCCTCACTCTCAGAAAGCACACTAAAGCAATATAACGTTTGTTACAAGTTGTGGTGGCAGTACTGTAAGGTCAATAATTGTTGTGTATTCGAGAGTCCCATCTCTCATATAGTCACGTTCTTAACCAAACAGTATGAAAAAGGTGCGTCTTACGGCACGATTAACAGCCACCGTTCAGCCCTATCCTTGCTCATAGGAAACAATTTAGCTTCAGACGAATGCGTCAAACGCCTCCTTAAAGGGATATTCAAGCTGAGACCACCTTTACCCAAATACTCAACTACTTGGGATCCTCAAATAGTGCTGAACCATATTTCGGAATGGGTTCCACATACTCTGCTTAATTTAGAAAAAATAACTAAGAAACTCGTTGTTTTACTGGGTCTGTGCACTGCACACAGAGTACAAACTTTTTCCTTAATTAAAATAAGTAATATTAAAGTCAATTCAGACGGTATCGAGATTGTTATAACAGACATTATTAAAACCTCGGGGATAGGACGGGATCAGCCGGTTTTGTATTTACCATATTTTCTAGAAAATCCTTCTATTTGTCCAGCCACAACGCTAATCGACTATATGTCTGCAACGAAGGCGGTAAGGCCTTCAGACATAGATTACCTCATAATTACTGTGAAGCGTCCTTACAAGAACGCGACAGCACAGACCATAAGCAGGTGGATCAAACAGATGTTGTATGTGAGCGGCATTGACGTGTCAGTTTACGGCGCACACAGCGCCCGGCATGCTGCCACGTCAAAGGCGCGCGCGGCGGGGCTAAGCCTTGATCTCATCCGAAAAACTGCCGGCTGGACTGCGTCCTCCCAGGCCTTTGCTAAGTTTTATAATCGGCCTATTGTAGAAAAATCAAATTTTGCAAAATCCGTTTGTTTACAAAACTATAACCAGGATTAATGATTGAAAGTAATACCGAAAAAGTTACGAATCAAGTGATTGTAATCCCATCAAAAACATAAATGTGAAAATGGGAGCCAAGTTCCATAAATATTGTTGTCGACTTCGCCGACAAAAGAATTGAAATCTAAATGGGTGCCAAGTTCTGTAGATAATCCTGAAATTTATTTATAAGAACATGCAACTTTCTAAAATAAAATTAAAACACATATTCTTGTTTTTTCTGCTATAACAATGTTTGCTATTTAAAAATATAACTTCTTAAATTTGAACAGTCGAATTATTTACACAAAGCACTTAGGATAAATTGAAGCTCAAGATTTGACTTGGCTAGTTTTTACATACAAGTTATTTTATATTTGGCTAGTCAATTTATCATCTTTATATTTGTCTACAGTGTCGCGGTGCAAAAGAACTAAAACAAACAGGGTAACTTTTTTATGCTGGTGTGCGTTACAGCTATGTATTACACTCGCGCCACGTCATTGTGCTGTAATTTTACTTTTTTAGTGTGCGTGCATTAAGCGGCTAACAGTTGGACGCTATTTTTTCATCGAGTTTACAGCTTTGACTGTCTACCTAGGCATATTTAATTATTATTATTTAATTGTAAGTAGGCACTCAACATCAAATAAGTAATTCATGATGTGCTTACCTGTAAGAAATTGGTACACTAGTCTATAAGTTTATTGGATGTATCTCATATTTTTGTATCGATGTACTCAATTGTTGGTGAGCCAAATAAATAAAATAAAATATTCATATCTTTGTTCTTTATGTTATGCGCAAGTTACTGTTTCTTATTGTAACTGTAAGGTCAAAATATCTTCATCCTCTAAAATTTTAGCTTGCTGGTAAAAACTAGCCAAGTCAAATCTTGAGCTTCAATTTATCCTAAGTGCTTTGTGTAAATAATTCGACTGTTCAAATTTAAGAAGTTATATTTTTAAATAGCAAACATTGTTATAGCAGAAAAAACAAGAATATGTGTTTTAATTTTATTTTAGAAAGTTGCATGTTCTTATAAATAAATTTCAGGATTATCTACAGAACTTGGCACCCATTTAGATTTCAATTCTTTTGTCGGCGAAGTCGACAACAATATTTATGGAACTTGGCTCCCATTTTCACATTTATGTTTTTGATGGGATATCATTACTTTTTGTAAAGAAATTATTATTATTCGTCAATCAAACGTGATCTATAAAATTCTTTTTGCAAATATGCGTAGCAATATTGTGTAAGAATGTAGGTATTTCTTTCGTAACAATTGTTACAATTGTCCGCAATGATGTCAGATCGCTGAGCCGGCGCGGCAAGTATTATTATAAAAAAAACATGTGCAGTCGAGGAGCCCCGTCAGGAACAAAGTTCCTTCTCACGTATGATTTAATTATTTAATTTTCGCAGCCGCCCCTTGGATTTACATTTTGACCTCACTATGGCCTTAACTTTTCGTAAGTTTATATCAAAAATAGTTACTTTTAACTATTTACTATATTAAACGACAATAGTCCCTAAAACAATACTCATACGATCTATCAATTCAAAAACGTCTCAAGCATAGTACCAACCTACCAACTACCTTGAACATACCAACCTGACGTTTGTAACAACGTTTTTCGAGATCAGAGAATGAATGAAATGAATTCACTGCCGCCTAACATTAGGGACCAAGATTTTGACACGTGACACATCAGTTGACTCGACGGGGTGTTTTGAATTCAGTCATGAAATTAAGAAATTACATCAACTTTTAGCATTCGAATCAAAAATGTACAGTTAGCTGTCAAATTATAAGACGCTGGAGATCAGCGCCATCTGAAGTGAGCAAGTGGCAGTTTTTAACCCCATTTGAAAATTTGTCATTATGACTGTCATTTTCATGGTTTTCGGGAGATAGTGCTGATATCGAATTAGATGGACATTCTGGATTTTAAGATGGCGGCTATTCCAAATAATAATAATATTGTAGATCAATTCTCATAGACATCAATTTCATGCCGATTGTAAACTTGATAATCAAAATCCGTAAAAAAACGGACCTCTTAATTTCGTTAAGTTCGTCTGTCCGTGCGTCCGGATGTCATACAGCCATTTAACATGGAGACTATTTACACTCTATCGATGAAAAATTTGAAAAAGGTGTATTTTTTGCACCGTTAAACAATGGTGTAGTGAAATTACGATAAACATAATAGTGGGGGTGGCATTCTCCATACCTACATATAACGGAGAGATGAAAAAATCTATGCATATAAAGCGTGTATTGTTGGATCTCATAATTAAAATGTTAAAGATGTTTCTAAGTGACTTTGCTTTTGAAGTCAATAGTTTTTGAGATACAGTTTATTTTCGGTTACAACCGCAGAATTAACTTTGTTTTTATAGTTTTTTCGAGAAATACAAACTTATTTTTGCAGTCGATAAAATTGATACTATGCAATGTTTATGCGTAAATATTCATCCCAATTACGGAACCCTTCACTGTGCCATGGGGTCTCAACTCAAATTATAATTAGTTCTGAAAAAAAAAATCATAGATGGCAGCATCGGTAACAAATATGAAATTAACAATCACTAAAAAGCGATAAACGGCTGATTTTGGCGTAAGTATGATTAGTAAAAATCAAAACTTCTTGTTTAATGCTGATTTCAATCATCTATTTTCAACAAAAATGATAAATGAAACATTTTGTTCAGAGCTCTTTGCAATAAATAGATGGCGTATTATTCAATTTGTCGTCACATCTGTCGCTATTATTTTACGTTTAGTAGTAAATCAAACAATTTTTGAAGTGAAAACATCTTTAGGCGCGTTGGGCATTTTTGAGATGGGAAAAACAATTGAACTCGCGACACCGTTACCGACATCTCATTGTAACCGCGATTGTACTCTTTATTGATATTAAGTTACGGATCAATGTTCTATGCAAGTATTTGTACAAAGGTTTTGGAAGTTTTTTTTTTTTTTGTAAACGCGATTGTGATCTTTATTTAGATAAGGTTACGGACCAATGTTCAATACAAGTATTTTTCTTCCACCAAGATCTTGTTCAAGTTTTCGCTTCTGTCGGCACTCCCGGAGCGCCACTGTTTTTTTTTATAATCTATTACCTACTTTACGTAGAAATATAATCTCTGAAAGAAATCTATACATGTTTTTGGCAAGTACCTACCTACTTATATTTTTTCATTTTACTGATACCTTTCTAAAAAAATCGGCCAAGTGCGAGTCGGACTCACGCACGAAGGGTTCCGCACCATTATCTATACAAACGGCAAAAAAATCAAGCTTGTTGTAGGGGAGCCCCCTTAAATATTTATTTTATTCTGTTTTTTAGTATTTATTGAAAAGATTGTAAAAACTATATTTGCTTTGTTTAAATTCAATCTCTTTTTATTGTATGTAATTGCATATCACGTGTGCACTGTGAACATGTACATTCCATAACGCTACCAAATACTGGGTACGTCTTTCATCGACTTGAATATGCCCTGGCGGCTGAGAGTATGTCATGCTCACTCAAATGTCTCGCTGATGGTGGCGTGTGTGTTGCATCATTAAGTTCCCTTCAAAATGGTTGAGCTAAATGGTGCTGATCATCTCTTAGCTGCCACGGTTTATTTTAATTTTTGAATTGCTTTTGTTTTATATTTTTATTACGGACGCTTTTAACGTGCACGTCTTTCTACATTGTTCTCACATGTATAATTTCAACATGAATGATGTAACGAATATTTTGTGACAATATTTTTATTTAAAAGAGTGACCATGGAGTTTCTTGCCCGTTCTTCTCCATAGGTACCTACTACGATTAGGAATGGGCAACTAGCTTCATCTTTCTGACTGACCGACCCCTTGACAATTCAAAAGTACCTGTAATTGGTTAATTTGAAATAAATGCTTTGAGTTTGAGTTTATAGCGGCAACAGAAATACATCATCTGTGAAAACAACTGTTTTAATAGAGACACAGCCTGGTGATAGACAGACGGACAGCGGAGTCTTAGTAATAGAGTCCCGATTTACCCTTTAAGTACGGAACCCTAAAAAGGATTGCACGAAACGTTTTAAAAGTAGATAGGTTATTCGGCTAATGGTGCCGATTCTCTTGTACACCGAACTAAACTAACTATCATTAAAATTCCTTACTTTTTACTATGAGAATCTCAAAGCTATTCTGCAAAATAAATTCTCTTTTTAAAATAATTTTGACATATCTAAATCGAATTTCCCAATCGCGACTCCACACGTGACACCTAACCACCTGAATCTTTTTAGAGCCGGAGGCGCGCAGCGGGGCAACCTCGATGTGTTTTATATGAAATTTTTCACTTTTCGTAGGAAAAAAATAATAAAATTACCTACATGTAGTGTTAGGGATTTAAGGGTCTCATAAAGGGGGTCGAAATTTTCATTATTTTTGCTATTGGACACACCGTTTTCGAGATATAAGCAAAAGAAAAATAAAGATTGAGTACTGTTTTTGTATCTGAAGTCGGGGTGTTGGTGTGAATTTAAAGTTCATGACAACCAATTTTATTCCACATGTTTTTAGTCGAAAAACGTCAAATTCAGAATAACAAAATTGCCATTTTCACTAAAGTAATATCTCAGTTCCATCTTCAAAATATAGTTAAGTTGTGTCATTTTAGTCTTTAGAAACTATTCCGCCAACTCGAGATATTTTTTGTTGTATTGTTATTACACTTGTCCTTGAACGCACCGTGCGATGTGCGATGTAGAGAATCTAAAGTATCTAAGTCGACTCCTAGATGGCGTTGTAAAAGTCGCTTATGCTGCCATCTGTTAATAAAAATGGAGGAAAAAAAAACAGCCAGTTCAATACCCAGTTTTAGGGAGGTGTCATTTCTTTGTATGGGATTGGGTATCTGTACGTAGTATTATATTATCTGTGACTGTGTGTAGTCCGACATACACTTGGACAGTTTTTTAAATTTCGTTTTGAAACTATCTCAAAAAAAAAATCTATTACTCGAGTAAGATTATCCTATTAAAAACAAATACTACCAAACTCACAACTAACAAAAAATGATTGTGTGGTTTTATGAAACCACGGTAAAAGTGAAACTTTACACGGTCAGCTGCTGCGAACTATAGACGCCGCCATATTGGCCTTAGCTGCTCTGACGAGCGCCTTTCACTTTATCCCTACTCCGCGGCCGACCGTTATGCGACATGCAACACACAGACGAAAAAGTTTGAGACGATGTAATAAAAGTTTCACTTTAAAAATATAGACGTCATTTAAAAGTGTTTGCGGAATACCTACCTAATTTATAGATTAATTTAACATCATTCCCAAACAAAATTTTCTTAAGTCTACCTAAAAAATGTATACTAGGCATTCTATATCAGAAAGTATCAAAAATAAAATCCACAGTAAATAATTGTCCAATAAATTAAAAATAATTTTGAACAACGTTCCGAATTTAAATTCAAATAAATAGAAACAATTCGGCGCGAAATTCAATAAATGAGGTAAGTATCTATCCTCGTTCTGTGTGTTGACTCGTTTTATATTGAATGTCCTAAAAACGATTAAAATTACACTAGAAAAGTATAAATAATTATTTTAAACGATGTTTATTGTATTTAATGCTTAAAACAATTTTATTTTAATTTTCAAGTATAGATTTCAGACATTCGACATAATTATAAATTAATCGAGACAATCAAAATTGAAAAAAAAAAAAAACGTTTGGCATAATCGTTTTCGCACATCATTACAATAAAAAAAAAACAATGATCGACGATTTTTAACACAAATTGAGTAATAGTAATGAATATTACGTGTTATTGAACGTGTGTTCGTATACTAAGTTAAGATCTGGGCATTTTCTAGTTACTTATAATATTTTTAATCACATTTGTCACATTTTAAGTCGTATCAGATATGTGTATGTGTGTTAATTGTGAAAAGTTAAAATGTAAACACGCACGATTGGCGCGAAACTTCGACTTTTGATATCAAAAACTTCATTACTACTACTTATTTAACTTGAAAAATGGATGAATTCGTCAAATAATTAAATGTTGTAATAGTCACTGTCCTTATGGTGGAGTTTGAATGTTCGAAATCCCCAATTTTTATGTTTTTTAGCCTCGACCTCGACTGTCATCAAAATGGCGACTATCGCATTTACAGACTTGAATTTTATAAAGGTAAATTAATAATCTTGCGCGCTAAATATGAAAGATTTAATGGCATAAACATTATTTTAGCCAACTCTCTTAAATCTCTTAAATTAAAGATGAATAATCTCATTGGCAGCAGCATTTTCAATGCTTCTGTAGGAAGGTTTACTTTAACAAATAACACAACAATACCTAAATACTAAAAACATTTTATTTCTAATAGAATTTAAAACGGCTTCAGCTTCATTCTCATAACGTAGTCATGGTATGAAAGCAGCGTAGGTACGATAGGTGGTAGGTGTACGCTTTCCCACAAAACAGTAATAAGCAATGATGATCTCTTAAACAATTTGTCCTATTTTGCTCACTTATCAATAATTATATACACTAAGTCCTGCTGCTCACACGTCACGATTTGATTCTGGCCCTAACCAGATTATTGTTTTGACCTATTATGGGTAAATCTCTTACACTCTAGGGTGGCTCTGTTTTTATCATCACTTGCTTGCCTATAAACATCTCTGGTAGCAGCCTCTCTCAGTAAGCATGACAAACTTTATCCAAATGTATGACCTAGAAAGTAAGAAAATACTCTTATTGTTGTTTATTTACTTTTGTATAATAATTATATCACTCATAGTAATTCTGCCATTTTAAAAAGACTAACCTGATGACTTCTGTGACTTGCAATTGACATGCCACATACATAACATAATATGCTTCGATTTTCCTGAGCAAGTAATACTTGGGATTGAGTTGTAGATAATATAATCAATAATTTCAAGTCTTGCAATAACACATGTCATCGTCATACCTGAAAAAGGTAAAAAAATTCAGTGTATTTACTTATGTTATATAATTACATCATACTATAGACATTTACAGCTGACGACGCGCGACGTACCCCTGACTGAACATAGGCCTTCTACTAATAGGCTGCTAAAATCAATGAGGTTATACAATACGCTAAAATAGTGAACTGTGAACGGGTGTTTATAAATATTTAAAGAACATAATAAACTTACCCAGGGCCATGGAAAGATAAACAATAGTTCGCCTGGCTTCAATTTAAATTAACAGCATTAAATCGTAACGTAATATAAGTATAAAGTAAATACGGAAGAATAAATTCAAATCAACGTAAAACAAACAGCCAACAATGCCATTGATCTGACAGATTTTTTTTGACAGTTTGACATTATGCGTGGTGTCAGTGTTACCAGATTAAATTATTATGGTAATCGATTGACGAAATTGATTGGGTGATTATCAGTGATCCGAGTAGGTAGATTGATTTTACGTACTCGCATCATGAATAGTTATAGAAATCATAACATGGATAAGCCTTTTTTCTGGGATTTCATTTTGGTACTTACGGGATTGAATCAAATATTGTTAAAGTAAGAATTTTTAAACTACTACTTAGAAATTTATAGAATGCGATAAATAAATATTTAAAATATATTGTTTTATAGTATACCTATCCTTTTCTTGGAGTCCGATCACCTATATACTATTAAACAGACAGCAAAAGGGTTCAACATTTCTTATTCATATTGATGTATTCTTTATTCTACACATTACAACATTTGAAATTCCTTAAAAAATCTTAATAATTTCAAAATCCCGTAATCCCGGAGGCGTATCCATACTAATATGTACGTGCCAGTTCATTGACCTCAAATCAATCTACCTACTCCGATCACTGGTAGTTTATAAAATAACATTATTGTCTCGAAACACTTTTAAGTTTTTGAGTATATTCAGACCATATAATATTTTATTTATTGTAAAATCATAATTTTACAGTATTTGAGTATAATAAATAGCATTTGAAACATACTCGTTTAGTGGATACTCCACGTACTCCATGTGGGTTAGTATCGATATTTTCAATCGATAATTTTTTTTTTTTTATTGGAATAGTCTGTCATCTGGCAACATTCAGGTTAGGATTGAATGGCGGATGTAGTACTTTAAATATCAACAAAATAAATATTTATTAGGTTCTCTAATGCTAGCAGAAATAAATTTTGATAAAACGACTTGAAAAAAATACTACATAATTTTTGATAAATAAGCTTTGACACGGTATCATACCGTGGGCCTGCTTTCGGGAAATCTCCTTTCAACTTTCTAGGTTATCCGGAAATGGGTTAAATGTTTTTGATGACTAGTGACAAGTCATTGATAAAAATGCCGATTATTAGACGTTAATATCTCAATAACCGTTTGAGTTTTATTTATGAAATTTGGAGTTCTAGTTAATCTAAGGGGTTTTAATAAATAAACCAAATTTCATGTGTCTATGTTACATAGATTTTGAGTTATTAAGGGGTCAAAAGTGGCTCCAAATGGTTCGTGTAATATAACACACTGCCGCCGTGTCTTGTCTAAAACTTGGCTCGACACGCGGCCGCGTGTCTAGATGTAATCGTTTGTCAAACCATTTAATACAAGAAATTGATGTTTTATGTTATTTCGCGTTTTGATTTTATACACCTATCCAAGAGGCATAAAACAAATGTAAAAATATCACAGTCTCTGAACATCTACCTGTTTATTAATATCGAAAATGAAACCACGACATATTATATATGATCAAACGAACTTCTTAAGTGAAGTTCGATCGATATAATATGAGTGGTTTCATTTGAAGATATAAATACCCAACCCACCCAAAACCCAGTTTATTTTTACTATACCTAACACGAGAAGACTCGAACTCAAGTCGCAACTCTATAAGAATGAGGTCACCGTCTATAGTAGGTACAGTGTAGGGCAGACGATTCGACACTTTAATCGATTATTATTAAAAAGAAATCTATTTACTATTGTAATTGTAAATAACTTTAAAAAGCGTGCGAGTGTTGCCTTGTAGGTTAAAGGGACTACCTGTTTATTTACCTATATCTTCAAATGAAACCACTCATATTATATCGATCGAACTTCACTTAAGAAGTTCGTTTGATCGTATATCAAATTGCAATAATCTTTAAACACCACGCTAACTATTTAATTATGTATGTTCATAAATTGTAATGTAATGAAATGTAATTTATTAATTTTATTTTAGATTGTTTTGTTTTGTTTTGCAGTGCCCTTACAGGGTGCATGTTTGAAACTAATTAATCTTATTCCAACTTCTGTACAACATGTTTGCAATAAACTGATTTGATTTAATTTTATTGTTGTATACAACGTTTTTTAAGCACAGGTTTAAAAAAAATCTTAGTAAATTCGAAACACTATTTCTTAGTGTTATTTTTAATTTTTATTTATAAATGTGTTATCATTTTACTGCGCGTGACTGTACCTCCACCTTGAAGCAGGAGAAACTGTATATATTATTATTTTTATCAAAAGAAATATTATGAATTCGTACGTTTGGATTAGGAATTTATGATAGGAAATCATAAAAAGAAAGAAAAAAAATCGTTTTACGAAAAGATGATAAGAAGCTAGTTTACTTCGACAACTTATCGTATTTCCGCTAAGCGAAGGTTAAGTACCTACTCAGTTATTGGAACTCTGGCCGGTAGACCAGAATATCCAATGACGTCAGAAAACGCTATTATGAAATGGGAATGGAACAAATTATAGAAGAAACACATTACGTATACCTTTACTTAACCTTTTGACCGCTTGTGTCGCATTTATGCGACAAATATTTCCGTGCCCCTACAGCGCGTGTCGTATTTCTGCGACAGAAAACAAGTATGATTTTTTCGTCCTATTAACTGCGTGGTATTACTAAAACCATTACTAAATAGATATATTTTATAAAACAATTACTTAAAATTATGTCTCGTCGCTCTAAGTTTTGAAAAAGCTTAAACAAAAATACGTAAATACAGCTTGGACTTTTCTTCGGTGTGTAACGCGCGTTTCGCATATATGCGACCATAGGGATGGGATACAATGCAATGCGCATTTTAAAAACTAAATAACAAATAGTTAAATAATCAGGTATAATGCATCATTTTCAGCATAAAATAAACAGTGTCATACAAAATAAAGTTTATTTAACATATTGCCTTGTGTTATGAATTCTTTTCCTTGTTTTTCATAAGAAAAATATCCCTCAGGATCTTTGTATTATGATAACATTTCACGTTAGTTCCCATCCCTAGACGCTTATGTTTGCAACAAATTTCTCTAGTTAGTCTAGCGCGGCTGTCGCATTAATGCGACCACTGCCTACGTCACAAGCGGATCATACGAATGGATAATGTTGTTCGTGGGTACACACATTATCGATAAAATAGTCACTTTTCAACAATGACCACTGAGGAGTTTTTTTATGTGTGTTCGCGGATAACTTCGTCGTTTATGAACCGATTTTGATGATTCTTTTTTTATTGGAAAGGAGATATCCCAAGGGTAGTACTATGATAAGGAAACTAGGATTTGATGATGGCATCCCAGATAAATCGAGAGAACTCTTCAAATATTATAGGCAAACCTATAGCGATTTGTGTATTTTTTTATAGTAACTCGTGCAGTTGCTCTTGGAAAGCACCATTTGGTTAAGTGGAACTGATGATGAAGACCACAAATAGCCACCGGAACTACTCAATAATAAGTATTTCACGGGTTGCGATTCGATTACTTTAATATGGTTGCAATGCAATTTATGCTCGTCACAATGCATATAGAGAAGTGGAGCTGATGGTGAAGTACCAAGAGAACTCCTCAACGATGAACATCCCTGCATCGGGAAAAGCAATATTTTGTAAAAGGTGATGAGCTGTTGGCATTAGGCTAATGAAACTTAGACAAATTACAAATTGACCCACTAAAAAGCGAGAAATAATAACTTTTTTACAAAAAAAACAAAAACAACCGACTTCCAAAAAACTACTAAGTACAAAGTAAAAAATAACTTAAATTTCGGGAGTCGGTGGAAAATAACGAAAATAGAAAAAAAATTGTAGAAAAATAAATAAGTAAATTAGTAATTAGTCAGTCGCGCGCGCGCACCCGTTCGACAATGACCTCGAACGTAGTGAAATGTTGTTCGTGCAATATAGTGATAAATGAAGTGCTCGCATTTATGCATAATAAGATTTGTGTGATGGATGAGATTTCCTTAATACGGATAATGTGATACAGCTTTTTCTCCAGAAGAAGTTTTAGCTGCTAAGAAATTGTTATTTGAAGCGGTCCCGACCAAGAAAATGAAAACACGAAGACAGGCAGGTAAGTCGAACCGAGATTTACAAGACATCATAGAATTAATTAAGCACACCGAGGCCACCGACCCTGAGAGGCTTCCCACTTTTGTTGCTAAAGAATTACACCGACTACCTCCTGTAACTTTCGATCATTTGGATGCAACAAGATTGCTAAAAGATATTTTATTGCTACAACAAGATATAAAACATATAAAAACAGACTATATCACAAGAGAGCAATTGGATGAATTTCAAACTGCTATGCGAACACAGTCACTGAGTGAGTTTGATTTTGATCCAGTTAATCGTAGGCGAGGTGCACACTTATTGGATAATTTCGAGTGTGAGAGTGGGCCTATGGGTTTAAATCACATCACTGTATCACCACCAACCAACCATGATAATGTCTGTGTTGCGAACAGCGACTTATCCCAAGCAACTTTACTGTTATCTAAAAAAAACGCAAAAATCACACTGCCTACCCACATAAACACATCATTAACAGCTGGCCATTGCGTGGAGGCCCACACTGCGGTTCCGACGGAGCGTAACTTAAAACCTATCTATGTGAGTGATACCGATGAAGCGACTACACACAGGAGCGTTGAGGTCTCGACCGCGGTACCGAACACAGAACCGGTTTCCGTATGCGCGCTAGCAGAGCTCGCTACTAATGTTACTTCTCACTCATTAGTTAATACACCGAGTACGAGCGCGAGTTATACAGGGTTACTGGTAACTCGACGTATTCCTTGCAGGACGTCATAGTAGGGTTAAAATGCAACAAATTAAGCCACCAAATGTTCTACCGAAATTCAGTAGTTTTTGAATTAGTTAAGAGTTTTAGTTTTTTTATGAAAAATCCCAGATTAAATCATTTGAAACCAATTTAAAAATGATTTACAGCGCGACTGTACTGAAATTTAAGTTATTATCATAGTTGACGCCGTAGCAGACCTTTGTTAATAATTAAAAGTTCAATAATGCCTAAAACTTTGGCAAATATCACTAACCAAACATTTAATTTTTTGTAATTTTTGCTATTACTTCATAAAAAATGTAGTCTAGTGCAAAAGAAAAATGCTACATCTGGTGTACAAATTACTAAGAAAATATCCTTGTCTTATCAGCTATCCAAAAAGGTATGAAAGTTAATACAAAATCATGGACTACATTATGAAAATCATTTTTGATTTAGTACAGGCGTGCGTTTCACAAAAAGGTGATTATTCGAAAAATCAAAAACAAAATCGTGAACATTATTATTCTTTTTAATCAATATTAAAAACTTTAATTACACACATTTCACACGTCTTGTTCGATGTGCTGCCCTCGGTTTCGAATACATGTTCTTATTCGCTTCCTTACTTCGGTTTTTGTTATTCTTGATGTGATTGTTGCCCTCATCTGGTCCGCCGCATTTGTAATTCTCTCCCTTAGTTCTTAAATTGAAATTACTGGGGTCACATAAACTAGATCTTTCATATGACCCCAGACGTAAAAGTCTAGCGGCGTCAGATCAGGGCTTCGTGCAGGCCACGGAATCGGCCCACCGCGCCCTATCCATCGGTTTGGATAGTTTTCATCCAGCAATTGTTGAATTGTGATTCGGAAGTGGGCTGGACATCCGTCATGTTGGTAAATCATGTTTGCTCTTCTTTCTTCCGGTACATCCGTGAGCAGTGCTGATAAATGATTTCTGAGGAAATCTTCATAAAGTTCCCCATTTAGTGTTCGGGGTAAAAAATGTGGGCCAATTAATTTGTCGTCAATAATACCCATCCAAACATTAAGCGAGAACCTTCGCTGGGATGCGATTGGTTTCAGTTTTTTAGGGTTTGCTTCTGCTTTCGGTACCCAGTAATGTAAGTTGTGGTAATTTGTGATACCATCACGATCAAAACATTACTCATCGGTCCACAGAATGTTTTTTAAAAAGTTTTCGCTGTCGGCGTCGGCACTTAGCATAAAACGACAAAATTCAAGCCGTCTCGGCGGATCTCCTTCTTCTAATGACTGAACTGGTTGGTAATGGTATGGATGTCGGCCTGACAAGTGAACTACAGACCAGACTTTCCACTGTGACATACCAAGCTCACGCGCTACGATGTTTGTCGATGTGTTAGGATCGTCAATAAAACGTTGAAGAATAAGCTCCTCGTCCTCAGCCGTGTATCTCCGGGAACGACCAGTGTCAACTTACCTGCTTATTTGGACGCTGCCAGTATCAGATATTCGCCGATAAGTCGATCCGAAGACACTAACGTGGGGTAGTCGGCGGTTGGGAAAGCGAAGTTGATATTCTCGCCGCGCCTCAGCAGCTTTACCGTCACAAAGTCCGTAACAGTACATTATGTCAGCGTATTCAGGATTAGAATATGCAGCTATAGTCAGCGCTTATGAAGGCACAGCACAGCACAAGAGCAAGATACGCAACAACAGTTAGGGAAATAGCCAGTAACAAAACACGAGCTTGCGCGACGTAGAGTTGAAACTAACTAACGCTGACGACCAAATTTTGCAAAATCGCACCCCCTGTCATGCCGAGAGAACAATAGCGACCAGTCACAAAGCTCCCCGAGTGTTTGGAGTTCAAGCGCAGGTAAAAACTACGAATAATACGAATACGAAACAATAGGTTGACCGTCTCGCAATTTTACCTGCCCCCCATAAAACTCTTCTCTTCCCTGGCACACATGCAAAAGTATTGACAATCATACCTTTCTGAATAACTGATAAGACAAGGATATTTTCCTAGTAATTTGTACACCAGGTGTAGTATTTTTTTTTTGCACTAGACTACATTTTTTATGAAGTAATAGCAAAAATTACAAAAAATTAAATGTTTGGTTAGTGATATTTGCCAAAGTTTTAGGCATTATTGAACTTTTAATTATTAACAAAGGTCTGCTACGGCGTCAACTATGATAATAACTTAAATTTCAGTACAGTCGCGCTGTAAATCATTTTTAAATTGGTTTCAAATGATTTAATCTGGGATTTTTCATAAAAAAACTAAAACTCTTAACTAATTCAAAAACTACTGAATTTCGGTAGAACATTTGGTGGCTTAATTTGTTGCATTTTAACCCTACTATGACGTCCTGCAAGGAATACGTCGAGTTACCAGTAACCCTGTATAGTCAAGCAAACTGAGGTAGGTTCGAGACCGACTATGTCTGACGTACTAAAAGCGAGTAGTGAATGTAAGCAAAAAGTAGGGGACACGGATGAATGGGTGAAAATGCAATACAAAAAGTCATATAGAAATAGGTTTATTAGCCATACAGGAAGAGCGAATAACGGACTAAATGACAAATTTAAGGCAGCACCAATATATAGAATACCATTATATATATCGAATGTTTGTAAACAATCACAGGAAGAGGACATAATAGAATATATTTGGAATAAAACACAGGATAAAGTTACTTTAGAAAAGATTAAAATGAAAAAAGAAAAAGATTACAATTCATTTATATGCTATGTATCTAGGCAGAAGTTAAGGTTATTTTTAAATGATTATATGTGGCCAGACGGCATATGTTTTAGACGCTTTGTGCAGTTTCGAGACAAAGCGATAAACAGTAATGATACATCTCATAAAGGACTCAAATCAACATAATGACTAGTTATAGTACTAATAAGTTTATTACGTTTAACTGTAAGTCTTTGAAGCGCTCAATGGAAAGTGTAAGACATTTATGTGAGACAGCTGACATACTGGCACTGCAAGAAACTTGGCTCCTGCCGCATGATCTGTCATTGCTCGGCACTGTTCATAAGGATTTTGAATGTACAGGAAAGTCGGCGGTAGACACGTCGGCGGGAATGCTCATAGGAAGACCTTATGGAGGAGTAGCATTACTGTGGCGTAAAGGGCTCTTCAAGTCAGTATGTGTAGTGCAGTGTAACAGTGTTCGAATCTCGGCCATAAAAGCTTGCTTAGTGGATCGTTCAATTTTAGTGTTTAGTATTTACATGCCAACAGATTCAACAGAAAACCTTCTTGAATTTACTGAGTGCTTGAGTGAAGTAAGTGCCATTATTGAGGCTAATGATATTGAAGCAGTTTATATGTTAGGCGATTTTAACTCTCACCCGCATCAACCTTTCTGGACTGAATTATGTAAATTCAGTTTGGATCAAAAATGGGTATGCGCTGATGTGGAGAAGTTAGGATTAAGATCAGATAGTCATACGTATGTGAGCGACATGAATGGTAGCAAGCGTTGGTTGGACCACTGTTTTGTTACTCAAGCAGCCTGGCATTCCGTACTGAGTGTTAACATACAGTATGATGTTTTCTGGTCTGATCACCTTCCTTTAGTTATAGAATGCAATTTACATACGATCCCAGAAAAACTTGAAATGGCACAGTCAGTGCCAGACAAAGTAAAATGGCATGAGCGTGGAGATGATCAGATCAAGAGATATCGTGAGCTGTGTAACTCTGAGTTCAAAAATATGCATTTTCCGGAACTCTTTTCCAAGTGTGCTGACAAAGTTTGTGAAAACGCAGAACATAGATGTGGCTTGCAGAAAATGTACCAAGATATTGTAAGTATTTTATCTAGGGCTGCCATACAGACACATGAAGGTGTTCGGCCGCGAGGAAATAGGCGTATTGTTGGGTGGAATAAGCATGTTCGCGCTGCTCACATGGAGGCGAGGTTTAAGTATCAGTCATGGCTGTCTTACAATAAACCCAATTCCGGCAGAGTTTGGGAAGAAATGCGGGAAAGTCAAAGGGTATTTAAGGGCAAGCTTAAATGGTGCCAAAATCATCAACATCAAATAAAAATGGACATAATAACATCACAAAGATCGTCCAAAAACTTTAGCCGGTTTTGGAAGTCGACATCCCGACTTGATCTTAAACCAGCTTTGCCGGCAACGGTAGCGGGCTGCAGTTCACCAGAGGAAATAGCGAACACTTTCCGGAACCACTTCCGCGTTTCCTCGCCGCTGGGGCCTTCTAAATCAATGGTCGATGCTGAGATCTGTCACAATAGCCCTCTCAGTCGTTTTACAGCCAAGCAAGTAACATCTGCAATACAGAAAATGGCCAGAGGCAAGTCTCCAGGGCATGACGGTCTCAGCATCGAGCACTTGAAACATGCGGGTGTACACTGTCCGAGAGTGTTATCCATGTTCTATTCCTTATGTTTGACTCACTCTTATCTTCCTCCCGAGTTAATGAACACATTAGTTGTCCCAATTGTAAAGAATAGAACTGGTGACGTGTCTGATGTAGGTAATTACAGACCCATATCACTTGCCACTGTACTAGCTAAAGTATTGGACAGTCTGTTAGATAAAACTCTCAACAAATGGTTGAAATTAAATGACGCACAGTTCGGGTTCAGGCCTGGACTTTCCACTGAAAGCGCAATATTAAGTCTTAAACAGACTGTCCGATATTATACTGACAGAAGCACGCCTGTGTACGCGTGCTTCCTCGACCTCTCTAAAGCTTTCGACCTCGTCTCCTATGACATATTATGGAAAAAGCTCGGGGAAGCATGCGTACCGTCTGAAATTATACGTGTTTTCCAGTACTGGTATGGTAATCAAGTGAACTATGTGAAGTGGAATAATTCACTCTCTGCTGCGTATGGGTTGGAATGTGGGGTGAGGCAGGGCGGGCTGACCTCGCCCAAGCTTTTCAACCTTTACGTCAATGAGCTGATCGCTGGACTCAGCAGTAAACGGATTGGATGTTGGATTGACAACGTTTGCGTCAATAACCTCAGTTACGCGGATGATATGGTGCTGCTGGGTCCAACGGCCGGCTCCATAAGAGAGCTTTTAGAATTTTGCGAAAGGTATGCTGCTAGCCACGGTCTAATTTATAACTGTAAGAAGAGCATGTTCATGATCTTTAAGACCCCCGGTAGGAAACAGTCATACGAGCCAATTATCACCCTCAATGGCCAACCCCTGCAAAGGGTGAAACAAACCAAATATCTGGGGCACTACGTAACGGAGGACCTTAAGGATCATGAAGATGTCGAACGCGAGCGCCGGGCTCTTGCTGTGAGAAGCAATATGCTGGTTCGCAGGTTTGCTTGTTGTAGTAAGGAGGTTAAGATAACGTTGTTTAAGGCTTACTGCCAGACCTTCTACACGAGCGGCCTGTGGGCCAGCTACACGCAGAAAACAATGGACGCCCTGAGGGTCCAATATAATAACAGCTTCAGAATGCTTTTGGGACTGCCGCGCTTTTGCAGTGCCTCTGGCATGTTCGCGCAGGCGCGTGTTCACGATTTCCACGCAATGGTGAGAAGAAAAACGGCGTCGCTGCTAGAGAGAACGCGGTCAAGTCCTAACAGCATTCTGAAGATGTTAGTGGACAAATTTGACTCGCCGATAATGAATCACTTCATGCAGGTGTTGGTTAGGCAGGAGTGATTCATTACATTCGGTGAATGTATGTAAATATTGTTTGTACTTAGTTATAATTGTAACACACTAACATAGTTTTTAAGTTTTCTTTTTGTATCTAACTAACTAACATATGGATCATTGTTGTCTAAGCCAATAAATAAATTTAATTTAATTTAATTTAATTAATAAAAGAGTAAATTTATTATATAAAAGAGTAAATTTGTAGTAGTTTTTTGGAAGTCGGTTGTTTTTTTTTTTGTAAAAACGTTTTTATTTAAATATTGTGATGTAATTCTGTTATTTACTATATTACTTATCTACATATCCTATTGATTGTTCAAATTTGGAACCGTGTTGAATGTTGTTCTTACCATTAAACAGGTATTGTGACAGTACCTACAAGTCGGACAGGCACTCGCACTCGAGTTCCTTATCGTGTTGTCTCTTACTGTGCTCCGGCGATGACACTCAGCGCGGCACGTTTGAGTTATGACGACGCCACGCGCCGGGCACGGTCAGATAAATCGAAGTCTGTCAGAGACTGGCGTAGGCACGTTTTTATAAAACTTATTTAATTGATGGGTGATAAGTTCCGTGTGGTGCCGGACGTAAAAGAATAGCACCATCCCATTTCTTGCCGTGGGTGTTAGGCGACTAAGGAACTAACTAGAGAATGGGCAGCAGCGTCCTCATACTGCTACCGCCAACCTGCCTACCAAGCTTGGCGATTATGGCAAAATCCCCCTCTTGGGGAGGCTTATGTCCAGCAGTGGACGTCTTTTGGCTGAAATGATGATGATGAATGGGTGATAAGTTCTTTGATGTACATTTAAAAATATCCCGTTACACACAAAACAAACATATAAAACTTTTTGACTATTTTTTTATCGATACAACGATTGCTCCTCCTTATTTATTGTAGGTAATATTTTGTCGATTTTTAGGGGCACGCCAATTGATATTTGGCCAAGCGCTTAAATGGTTAATTTATTAATTTTACTTGCTTGCCATTACTTACAAGGATGAAAACTTATTTTGTTTTTAAGTTACCTCACGACTTTACTACTTAGTATGAAACTGTGCCATTAAAAATTATGAATACCTATTTTTAATAAAAAGTTTTGTTTAAATTGGTATTTTTATTTAAATATCTATATTTTGTAAAAAACCTTTCGGTGCTTGTAAACTACTTTAGAAATAGGAAAGTACCTAACGGAAATATTGGCCACCCAACCGTTCACTTCTTCAAAACAAAAAATACTCCCGTCCAAGGGAAATAAGGACAAAGTTGTTACTGACTGTGTTAAAAAATTGTTGCTATTTTAGGTATAACACCGTTGCTAATAAAAAAAACATTTCTTTTCGAATACTTAGATAAGAATCAATAACATGACATAAATTAGGTAATACGATGAATCATGCAACGAATACCTAAAGAGAATTGTGAAAACAACGTAACACTACACAATACATGCTTTATCCTTCCAAACCGTAATACATCTACTCAAAATTAATGTAATGTACGTGACATGATTAGATGGTTTTTTAAATTGTATTTTACAAATTTTATTTCCAATTTAGTTTTCACTCAAGCTTTCGACAAAAAGGACCAGAATTTTGTGCTTGACTGTACTGACATATTTGTATCCTAATTATTTAATGGTACAAGATTACCATTGCTAATCCTATTGCCATTAGGAAAAGTGCCAGTAATTATGACAATGATTAATGAATATCGAAGTGTGTTGCGTGCGTCTGTATTTCTGTGCTTATTATTAAATACCCGTGGATGTTGTTTCTCCGAGTGGGACTTGGACTTCTTGACGGATGACCTCTTTCCTGCTGTCTCACCCATCCTGGCCAATACTAAGTCTTTATTAGATTTATTTAAGATTAATAAACATTCTTTGGGTAAGTCTTTTCAGCCCATGTAAGGGTAGGATCACAGACCGCAATTTGATTTTACTTTGATGAAATGGGACTGGGCGGGTCACACCTATAGGGTGCATCAAAACAGATGGGCCAGGATCGTCACACAGTGGGTGCCTGATGACGGGCGTCGTCACGCGGGGCAGGCCTAAAAAACGCTGGCGTGACGATTTGGACTCGTTCCTGACCAATTGGCCGGAGAAGGCACAACATAAGGAAGACTGGAAAAGTATGGGGGAGACCTATACCCAGCAGTGGGACAACATAGGTTAGCAAAAAAAAAAAAGAAAATGTAAGCGTATAGCTTACGAATGTCAACATTATTCGTATAGTATTAATTTTCAGGTTCGAATGAAACGCTTGCTCACATTCGCTGTTTGAGAGCGTTTATATCTTTATCCTTACATACATATTATAAAACAAAATCCCCCGCCGCGTCTGCCTGTCTGTCTGAACGCGATAAACTCAAAAACTACCGAACGGATTTTCAAACGGTTTTCACTAATGGATGGAGCGATTCTTGCGGAAGGTTTTAGTGTATTAAGGTGCAGGTAAGTATTGTGTGCATTAAGGTTTTGTGTAAATTGGCTGAAATATGACGATAATTGTCGAAGATGTCGGAAAAAATCATGCCGACTGGGAGCTTTACTGGCGTGCGCCGCGTATACCGTTACAGATATATCAAATTTATGTTCTACGGGATTGAAGATCTTAAAAAGTTCAACAAAAAAGTCCGGGATGGCATATGTCTATCTTCTAAGAATGACCCACAATAACCATTATTATCTTTCAGAATTTGATGAAAATTTAATTGTCATTTCCGAAGCTTTTTTGACCGGTATTAGGTATATTAATCCTTATCCAATAAAATATGTTATTTAAATATGGCATTTAATTTAGATTAAAATATGCCTTGACATCATATCATTTAAATGAATAGTTTAAAAGATATCACAGTTCCAAAATTACGCGTAACTACATAATTATGGTTGAGAACAACGCGGTCGCAGCGGTATTAGTCAATGACATTTCCTCGGCCATTAGGTATGTAATCCCGGTAGTACGTTCGCGTGGGATATTTTGCGACATCTACATGGGCGAAGCCGCGGGCAAAAGTTAGTAGAAAATATGTCAAACCACAACAGATAAAAGTTACCTGACTATTGAAAAATCGACCCTTGGTAAAGAAATTAGCAAAGTGCGATCTCTGAATCTTGCCCTAACAGTCGTTCAGCGTCTTAAAACGTAGAGTGCCAGGAGCCCTCCTGGAGAGTTTACTCAAGTCGCATATGGGATGCCGGGAGCCCTCGTCGTGGGCTCATTTTAAATGTAGGTTTTTCTTAGCGTATTCAGCATTAAACTGAAAAAATAAAATCAATTTTATATTTTAACAAGATTTCAAACCTAATTCAGGTGACACTCCTCAACGGTTAACTTTAGCGCAAACGTAACGCTGGTGACCCTTCCTGGGGGCCTACCACCAGCTCATAAAGCAGTATTATTTTAATATTACTTCAGTGTGGGAAAGAGATGAAGCTCCAAAGGTCGTATAGCTCCATCTCTTTCTCCCACTGAAGTAATTATAAAATAATACTGTTTATGAGCTGGTGGTAGGCCCCCTGGAGTCAAGTTGCAATATGTATGGCGGCATGGCGTATGAGGTCTATGAAAAATGGGTGGAGTCGACAGTGTTCAAGACAACTTTGATTGTAATCTATAACTATGTCTCATTTAAAAATCCGTTCAGAAATTAAAAGGACGACAAAAATGGTATCAAATATTATTTAAAATGAAACAGTTTAAAAAAAAGGGTTTATTTTTTAAAGTGTCAATTTAGCTGCTGTGTTTGTAATCATATGCGGAATCCATGACTGCCATATCAAACAATTAGGTACTCCTCTGTACTCCCTAGGTACTGTGAGGACTTATTGGAATTCAACCTCACACATTATGCAGGCTGGCAAGAACGCTATGGTAGCCGAACATTCGAACGTTATATATTTAAATTAGGATTTTTATATGGTGTGCATTTGTCAATGTAAGAAAAACGAGGTGAGCCCATGGCGTCGGTCGCGTAATATTGTCTTTTGCTTTATACTGTTGGTTTAATTATAGTCTATTTTTCCAAAAGTTCCTTTAATTTCTTACACTTCACACGATCCCAACTACCGCAGCCAAGCTAGTTGCTCACAAATGGTGGAGGGCTACGGGGGCATAGCCCTTGCAAGGTGTGTCTAGTTGACACAATTGGTTCAACTTATGACTGAGGTCTCACAGTTTAGTCAGAACTTACTGACATTCGATAAAGATTGAGTCTTGTGAGGATAATATGAGGTTTTGAGATTTTCCCTCTGGAGTATGGTCGTGAGTTTTTAATGTTGTTGAGCGCTTACTTCTTGATCCTTCGTTCCCTCTGGCTCAATTATGTCCGATGGAGTTAAGGCTTAGGATGTAGAGTTCATTTTCATAAACCCCCTCTGGGTAGATGTGAACTGTCACATCTGTTTGTTTGTTGTCAGAGGCTTGCTGTATCTTTTGCGGTGGTTTTGGTACAGTGAGGTTTAAACAGGAGTATGTTAATTTTTGGTGCGCTGTTAGCACATATTGTCATTTAACTTGGCTGATACCTAACCTGGTATCAGGACTTTGCGATTCGTACGTCCTGACTTAAGCCTTCTCCTGCAAGAGAAAGACCTCACCTTGTATTTTAATTGCCACCGTTAGGTAACGTTTCTGTTAGGTATAGGCAGGAAGAGTACGATTGTTCAGATACTTTGAATAAAGGTCTCTGCCTGATCCCTTTATTCAAGTGGGGCGGTGCTCATGTTAGGACTTATTGGAATTCAACCTCACACATTATGCAGGCTGGCAAGAACGCTATGGTAGCCGAACATTCGAACGTTATATATTTAAATTAGGATTTTTATATGGTGTGCATTTGTCAATGTAAGAAAAACGAGGTGAGCCCATGGCGTCGGTCGCGTAATATTGTCTTTTGCTTTATACTGTTGGTTTAATTATAGTCTATTTTTCCAAAAGTTCCTTTAATTTCTTACACTTCACACGATCCCGACTACCGCAGCCAAGCTAGTTGCTCACAGTACTAATTATGGTGCCAACTGCCAACTCATCGATATTGACTTAATAATAGACGTTTACGTTCAAAGAATTTTGCAATCGATACGGCAAACTTCTTGGAACTTATAAGTATTTGTATTAGGTACCTTAAACGTCTTTGAATTATTTAAATCGCTGCACAAGTGTTAGGTTAGTAGTAGTAAACTAAAACTTTTTAAATTCACAAAGTTACAGGTTACCGTAACTTTATGAATTTAAAACCAACGCATATACTAAGAAATCTTGTTAAAATATGCATCAGATTTTATTATTTTCACAGTTTATAATGCTAAGAAAAACCTACATTTAAAATAAGCTCTCCGCTAGGGCTCCCGCGTCCTGTATGCGACTAGTTGAACCGTCCAGGAGGGCTTCCGGCACTGAACGTGTTAAGGCTATGCACAAGAATAATATAGACAGTAATAATGAAATTCGCTTAAATATAAACGTTTAAAATTCGAACACAGACTACGAAGAAGGACCGATCTCCTCCGATGTAATAGCCGAGTGCATCCGAAGGGGTCGCGAACTGGCCCGAGCGGTGGCCCGAAGAGGCAACAAGCTGGTCGGAAACGGCGTCAGTCTAGAAGATTCTTCTCCAGCCATGCTGCATTTCTTCTCCGCTGACCTACCTTCAGAAGTCAGGAAAGCATCTGATACTTCTCACGAGATCCTCACCGCAACTAAGCTGCTGCAGATGAAAATGTGTACTGGGTATAATACCATAAATATACTAACTACCTATATTATTGTTCAGTAATGGTTTTGAATAGATGGAAATTTTCTGATTAAGGTCGCAGTTATGTTCTCGGGTCAAAGGACCAGAATTCTTTTTTTTAATGTTAGGTATAATTTGGTAAACTGTAATTATCTAGGTACAAGATAATAGGTAGTTACTATGATTACTATAGTATATATGGTAGGTTAATAGATTTCCGTATTACAGATAACACCGACGAACGAGAAGATCAAACCATAAATATTAATCAAGATAATCACATCACAACACCACATTCAGAATATTTCAATAACTTCCCATGGCTTTTTCCTAGTCTTGTAGAGTTGCTTAAGGATACTAAGAGTCATTAATCATCGGTCAAGACGCAGATTACAATCTCATTTTCCCCAGCAGCAGAACTCCGAACACGTTTATCTCGTTCCTGGAACACCAAGGAGTCCGACTGAAGGATGCCGCGTACTGCCAGCCAGTGAAGGTGTGCTGCAGTAGCAGCAGTAGCAAGTATCGGAATATTGACGGCACGTGCAACAATGAGGAACATCCCGAGTGGGGTCGGAGGGGGGCGCCGTTTACCAGAATCGCGACGCCACGGTATGCTGATGGTGCGTATGTCACATGATAACTTAAGTTTCTCGAGTGTAAGCAAGAATTTCGTAAAACAAAGTTAACTGTACCTACTGTTACAATTTTATACTGTGACGCAAAAATTTTGCACAGCGGGGTCAGCGAGTTCATTTGAACTGCGCATTCGCGCGACTTGCCACGCGGGGAAGTGAGGTACCTAACGCTAAATGCCTACTGCGCTCAAATATCCTGGCCTTAATTACTAAAGAAATTCAGTTCGAATCAGTTCCGAGTTGAACAGATTTAAATTAGTAGTAGCCTATTTACCACTAATTCGCTGTTAGTTGATCTTATAACTGATCAGGATCTTCTATTTCCATACGTCTTTGCAAAATGTCATGGATATTGGTGAGCTGAAAACCCTGAAATTATGACTTTCCGTGTACAGTTTCCCCTTTACCGTTTACGTGTCATTTTCCAGGTATCTACGCAATGCCGGTAGCCACGAGTGGTCATCAGCTGCCCAATCCTCGCGTTCTCTCCACATGGCTATTTTCAGACCAGCCAATAGGAAGCCGCGTGCTCAGCAATATGAACATGCAGTGGGGGCAGTTCATCACGCATGATATGCTGTTCCAAGTCATGGAAGTAACTGGTAACTTGATCATAAATCAAATATGCAAAATGCCATGTGATTGGTTGGCCAATGGCTTGCTTAACTCCTTGATTGTAAGCGGGTTTTCCAGGAGATCTTTTTTTCGTGTGGTTAGTGACTAACTTGGTATCAGAGTTTTAAAGCCGCCCATGGGCCTCTGACTTGGCCTCACATGCCGTCGAGAAAATATCTTTTAGGCATGCCGGTTTTCTCACGATGTTTTCCTTCACCGTTTTTGAAACAAGTGATAAATTAAGATAACGCACAAGAATCCGAAAACACAGAGGTGCGTGCCTTGGGTTCGAACTCGAGACCTATGACTTGGCAATCCAACGGTCACACCACTAGACTATCACTCCTCTTCCAGGGGGTTGAAGCGGTATAACCCTTCAGCTCGGAGGTTTTGCTCGAAATATTTAGTTTGACAAGCCAACCGTTATCCAAACTCGATTCACAGGTTGTTTGTCACTGCTTAAAATATGACTTAAGCAAGAAATACTAGACTCATTAACTCCATAACTTATTCCTTTGAATACGTAGACAAAGGTGGCATCCAATGCTGCCTCGGCAACGGCAAGGAGGTCCTTCCTTCTGAGTGGCTGAACGATAAGTGTATCCCTATCTCCGTGCCTGAGGACGACCAGTTCTACCAGTACTACGGCATTAAGTGCCTTAACTTCGTACGAAGTGTCACCACGCCAAGAGATGACTGTAGTCTGGGGCATGCGGAACAGGTAAAAGTTCAGTTTCTTTAGCCATAAGAAATGGCAGAATAGCAATTATTCATGTTATAAATGTAGTAACCTACATTTATCTACATGACGAATGAGGACGAACTATTCGATATCAAGCATAAGTGATTAGATTTGTTTCCAAACATTACTGAAATTCAGAATGATTGTACACACGGCTACAAGCAAGCAAGCTATACATTTCCAGTATAACCTGACCTCGCATTGTACGGAAATCCTATACAATGCGAATCAGCATAAACTAGAAACGTATAGCTTGATGTCTAGCCGTGTGTACCAGCTCAGACTCTAATACTTTTATGAAGACAGCCAGAATTAGCCTCGCACTCCTGCCTAGTCTTCAGGCCGGGTTGAAGAGGCGACTAATTCTACTCTTTGCAGGCTTATTAGCGTGAGTCATTCCAATTAAATTAATGATACGGTTTTAGGTATAGCCTGCTATTTTTTATCAATGAGATAGGTAGGTATTATTTTATTCAGTTGTGGTTTTTAGGGTTCTGTACCCAAAGGGTCCCAACGGAAACCTATTCCTAAAGGCTCCACTGTCCCTCTGTCTGTCACAGGGCTGTATCTTTTTAGCCGTAGTAAGTACCTACACTTGAAATTTTTACAAAGTGTGTACCTACACACGGCTACACATCAAGCTGTACATTTCCAGTATAAGCTGACCTCGCATTGTACGGAAATCCTATAGAATGCGAGATCAGCCTAAACAAGAAATGTATAGCTTGATGTGTAGCCGTGTGCACTAGGGCCGCTATAACAACAAATATGAAAAATAACATAAACTTACAAATTAAATGGTGACAGGTTTCTTGTATGAAAACGTGTGTTTTCCGGCGTTTTTTGCTCGTTCTTTTCAATACTGTGGTACAGTAGTGCTATTCTGTAACCATCTCACCGTGTTATCTTAGGTGAAGTGAGCGTGGAGTGAGCTGTCAGTTGCTAAGGATTGACACATTTGGCAGCTCACTTCACCTAAGTAATTTTTTTTTTTTTTTTATTTAATTCACAAAACTGATGTACAATCACAAAATAACGCAGTAGAATAGCTACACAACTATATGTCTGATTGACATCTACTAGATGTGAATCTAGCATGCTTATTTTAAGTAACACTTACAAATGACACTTACTATTTAAAAAGTTAAAATAAAAGTTATACAAATCCCAAATTAAAGAAATGAAAAAGTACCTATCGGGAAAAAAATTATTAAAATATAAAAACAAAAAAATAAAAAATAATTATACAATTTAATTTATAAGTTTAGTCCTTACTGAGGCTATGGAACCAGCAAAGACATCTATTTCGCCACGAACGGAGTTGGCAAGAGAAAGCATGCGGCAAATGGGTGAAAAATTACCTATGTTAGTTCGACTATGAGTCAGAACAAAAGTTCTTCGGTTAATTAGGCGGCTACTACTACGCGGGATACAAATATTCACTTTTTCTAAAAGCTCGGGAGAATCTATGAAACCATTTACTAATTTAAACAAAAACATAAAATCCAAACATTTCCTACGTGCGCCCAAAGATTTCATTTTATAATGACTCAGCGTAGAGTTATACGAGTTAAGACTATGACATCTGTTATCCGAGTAACACAAGTGATATAAAAACCTTTTCTGAACGCGCTCTATCCGATCAGAGTGCACCTGATAAAACGGGTTCCATACCGTACTACAATACTCCAGAATACTTCGAATAACGCTGTTGTAAATGGAAATAGTCAGAACAGGTTCTTTAAAAATTTTCATTTCCCTGACGATGAATCCTGACAATTTTGATGCACGACTAATCATTTGGTCATAATGATTCCTAAAACATAAACTACTATCCATTAAAACACCAAGGTCCCTAATAGTATCAACTTCTTGGAGCGGGCTGTTATTAATCGAGTAACAAGTTTGACATGTTTTCCTTTTCCTGCTAAATTTAATGAAGTAACATTTTATTTTATTTAATGACATTTTGTTTTGTATGCACCAATTATGTACGTTATTTAAATCTAGCTGAAGCCGAATAATATCGGATTCGTTGTATATAGTTCGATATATTTTTAAATCATCAGCAAATAGTTTATATTCCGAATCAATTTTGCAGCCCAAATCATTTATAAAAACTAAGAAAAATAGAGGCCCCAAATGTGACCCCTGAGGCACCCCTGATGGTATGTAACATTGCTTCGATTTATAGCCCTTGAGATACACCAGTTGTGAGCGATTTCTTAAGTATGATTCGCACTAACGCAGCAACGACCCATGAACACCCATACTCTCCAATTTAGCAATTAGTAAGTCATGATCCACCAAATCAAAGGCCTTTTTAAAGTCGGTGTATATTGCATGAACTTCTCTACCATCATCCAATGCAGATGATAAATATGAAACATACTCAACTAGATTAGACAGTGTCGATTTCTTGGGGCGAAAGCCGTGCTGGTTGTCATCCAGCACATTTTTAAAGTGAGAAAACATTTTTTTATGGACAAGCGATTCAATTATTTTACCACAAGCGGATAGAATAGACACTGGTCTATAGTTTGCAACATCATCAACATTACCAGATTTAAAGATTGGCGTGACGTGCGCTATTTTCCACTGATCAGGGAATAAGCCCTGAGCCAAAGAATAGTTGAAAATTGTAGTCAGCGGATCAGCCAGGTTTGCTGCACATTTTCTAAGAAAGAGAGGAGGGATTGAATCAGGCCCGGGTCCTTTATCACAGTCTAGGGAAGACAAGTAATCTAAAACTTCTTTTATTTCAAGTTTGCACCGGCTGAAAGTGTTATTATTACAGGGAGTGGGTTCAACTGGCGTTAACGAGTGTATGTTACTATTTGCTCTATAAATGGACTGAAAATTATCGGAAAACAAATCACAAATTTCCTGACCGCCCCTGGCAAACCTAGTGTTACTCAAAGTCATTTTGTTGGGAATATAATTGTTACCTATCCGTTTATTTTTTAAGTAAATCCAGACATGCTTAGGATTGGTACGCAGATGTTCAGCTATATTCGTTTTAAAATTTGCATAACAGTCTTTTATCAACTCACTGCAACGTATTCTCAGGCATTCAAACGTAATTTTATCTCTAGGATTTCCGTATTTTTTATATAGACTATGATATTTTGCTTTTTCTTTAATGACCTTAAGTAAAGCCCGACTATACCAGACAGGATAACGTTCATCTCGTGGTTTTGTAATCGGAGTATACAGTTTAATAATTGGCATAAGGATATCATAGAATTTTTGCAACATTTCGTTAAGATCAGTTACAGAATTCCATTCATCAGACCAAGCAATTTTAGCAAGATCGGCGTTGACCGCTTCATAATTACAGAGATAAAAGTTTAAGTACGGGATTTTATTTTGCACTATAGGATTGCTATGACTAGTTGTAAACGAGATTTCCAGCGCAGGATGATGAGGATCAATTTGTATAAGTGGACTTGAAGCCTGAGACACCAGCACTTTGTTATTACTACTACTAAGAACTAGATCTAACATACGATTTGACGCGTTGATAATAGTGTTGCATTGATGAAGATCATTAAAGGCTAGCATGTCTAGAAAAATGTTTTCTATATTACTACTAGATCCTTTAGGGACCAATAAGCCAGAATCCACATTATATTCCCAAGAGATACTACCCATATTAAAATCACCGATCAGTAAATTGATTGAATCTCTTTTGCTCTTTTTGTTAATTACTTCTGTAAAGTTTCGAAACAATGCATCGATATAGTCTTGTTTTATTGGAGGCGGGATATAAATTGCACAAATATTAATATTAAAGCCACTATTACACTTAATTGTGATCCACGGTGAGATTATTGTAGAATAGCACAACAGAACCCTCAAGGGCGAGTCCGACTCCCAATTAGCGGCTTTTTATTATACATTAGCTTAATGTAGGTGAATAAACCTAATCTATATGACAATTTATTACTCACGCAATTATCATGAAATAGGTTTATTTTCGCACTATAATAGGCGATCACGTAGGTATCTATCGGCTTCTATGTTTTATCTAAATTACCGATCGGTCTTGTTACTTAATGAATCATTTCTTCATACTTTGTTCACCTAAGACATTTTTATTTAATTAAAGAAAATCTGTCCGCACTTATTTTCATAGTAGGAAGTGGGTGGTTTACCTAGTAATCCACATCAATTTTTTGAAATAGCTAAGGTAGCAAAACACTATCAAAGTAGGCTTAGTTCTGCCTTGTAAGTTTACTATCGAAAACCAAGGATAAACCAACAATAAAATCAAAGAATTTAGGAATGACACCAACAGCGCATTCCATATTGCATTTTTTTTTTAAGATGAACACAGTGACCAGTTACCTAGACGGCTCACCGATTTACGGCTCCGAAAAGAAGCTAGCCTCGAAGCTACGCAGCAGGTCAGGCGGGCGTCTGCGCCAGGAGTCAAGGAAGGACTGCCAGCGAGGGTTCCTGCCCAGTGTCAACGACAAGTTCGCTGTCTGCGACTTGAGGAACTCGTCGGATCCCTGCTATCTTGCTGGTAATCTTAAACTTTTAGTGGTTTTAGTTCTTAGAAGTACAGGTAGATAGGCAGTCGCTCCATGTAAAATACAGCTGCATCCGGTTAGACTGGAAGCCGACCTCAACATAATTGGGAAAAGGCTGGGCAGATGATGAGTTCTTAGAAGTGTCTTTAAGTTTCTTGTGACTTATGATTTATGCCCCATTGGAAGTGACATTATCTAAAGATAGTGCCATCCATGAAGACGCGCCCCACTCCGTACTAAAGTTCAGCTTACAGTACAGGAGTGGGTCGCGACCACACACTAGGATACCTCTGCCCAACCCTTCGGGAAAACAAGGCGTGATGTTATGTAGTCACGAGTTGACCTAGTACTAGTTCATGATTTGATATAATATCATTCTAGAGCAGTGATACCCAAAATGGTCTATATCGACCCTTCGGGGTCGACGACGACCTGCAAGGGGTCCACGTCAGCGGGAAAAAATGGGGGTCCATGAGATGTAAATGGGGGTCCACGATAGTGGATCTCATTTAAGTACGTCGTGACTTTAATTTTGGGTTTTCATGAATGGAATAATCCATATATAACCTTTCAACTGACAGCTGTCAAACGCACACAGAATAATAGGTACTTATTTACTTCCATAATACTTTCTTATAAATATATAAATAAACACAAATCTATATATATGTACAAGTTACGTTTTTATTTTCTGCAAGTTTTTATTCTGTAAAAAATAATTTTCTGCGGTAAATTGTAGCCTTTCAACTTTTTAGCTGGCTAGACCTCCAACTTTATCTGTGCAAAAGATAACGGAGATTTTTTGCTTAGTTTTTACGTAAAAACGTGATAAACAGACCTACTTTACTACTACGGTTTTGTAATACAAACTTATTTTTGGAATTACAGTATTAGTAGCGAAGTAGTGCACAGAAAAAACGAAAATCTTGGCTGTAGTATAAATAGTCTTGATTCAAGAAAAAAGTTATGAAGTTCGAAATTTTCTTGGCTCAAGATTTTTTTTTACTATGGTATAGTGAAAAAAATTCAAATGTCAAAAACACATTTGGAATTGATGAATTTGCAAACATTCTGTATTAGGTTAGCAGGGGGTCTACTCAAAACAAAAAACATGCCAAGTGGTCGACAACATAAATAAGTTTGGGGACCTCTGTTCTAGAGCATCTTTCAACGCTGGAAAATTTATGGCGGCAAATTTGTGACAATTGTTTGTCGATGAGTAGCTACCTAATAGTAGATTAGTATAAACCATTTTATTAGGTACTAGCGACCCGACCCGGCTTCGCATGGGTATAAACCGGGTTATTATACATATAAACCTTCCTCTTCAATCACTCTATCTATTTAAAAAAACCGCATCAAAATCCGTTGCGTAGTTTTAAAGATTTAAGCATATATAGGGATATAGGGACAGAGAAAGCGACTTTGTTTTACTATATAGTGATTAAATTCTAGCAATTGATGTGCACCATAAACAATTATTTTTTTCTTTCAAGAACTGCATTCTTTCGCGTGAAGAATAGCAAAATAATTATTTCAAACTAACGATCTAAATATATACCTACCCTTTTAAAAAAAACTACTGCAAGGGAATACAAGAAGACAGGACAGACGACAGTAATACCTATTGAGGCTTCACAATCTCATCTAAGATAAATTCAATGCTTCTCCTTGCAAAGGAGATTACATCTACCAAAACAATAACCGTCTCAATACAAAACGAGGTCTAACTTTAGTCCAAGCCTACCCTTCGAGCCAGTTAATATTATTTTGAACTTTATTCCGACGAGTTCTTGTTGTAAAAACTTAAACCCGACTACGACAAAAAGTCAACTAAAAAGGTAACAAGACATCACACACAGACAAATTAAAAATCCGGAGTCGCACGTGTTATAAATCGAACAGATTACGTGTGACTTCGGATGTTTAATACTTTTTTTATAAGTTCATGACTTTATATCCTCTAGAGGGCGCCATATTCATAATGTGACGTCAAATAGTCTATAACCAGCGGACGATCAAGACGCTTCCAACGATACCTCATTTATCAAATTATGATGAGTAGTTTACTGCCGTCATATGGTGAAAGGCCGTAACTACTAATTTTGAGTAAATGACAGTTTTGTTTTCAAGCTCAATCGATAGTCTTAACTTTAACAGTAAGTATCAGCGGCTAAGAATTAAAAGCAGTTTGAAGTATCACCGTATAGACAGAATAGAGAGCTTATTGCTGTATCCAGCCCTATACTTGTTTTACAAATTTTTGATAAGAATGTTAGTTACGGCTTACGGCCTTTCACCGTATGTACACAAACATACGTACCGGTCAAAAACATAACCCACCTTTTTGCTTCACCGTAGTCGGGTAAAAACTGACTTTTAAGTTGTCAATTTTGTATCAAGAATAGTAAGGTAGTATAGTACTTTATTTTCGCGTTCCCTATATACAATTCCAGGTGACACAAGAATCAATCAGACACCAACCCTAGCCATGCTGCACACGTTGCTCTTACGAGAACACAACCGCGTGGCAGATATCTTGAGTGACCTGAACCCGCTGTGGAGCGACGAGAGGCTGTACCAGGAGGCAAGGAGAATCGTCATCGCAGAGATACAGCATATCACGTACCAGGAGTGGCTGCCGGCTAACTTTGGTGAGAGAATAATATTGATATCTTAGTCGTAATTTCAGATGTATGAAAGAAAAAAAAAACATGCTGCGTTAATCTCTGATTTGGCTGATGAATACACTAATTTGATCTTATGCCTTCCAATCACAACCGCTGGTAAATGACAGTTAGTAATGAAGATTTACTGGATCAGGCTTTCAGAAAGAATGATTATAAGAAAGTAAGTCCGGCAGAAACCAGTGGTGGCCCAGTGGTAACGGCCCCAACTTCACTTTACTTTGTGTAAATTATTTCATCACCACTGCTCTCAAAACGGTGAAGGATAGCATCGTGAGGACACCAGCATGTTCTAGAATTAAAAAAATCGAAGACATGTGACATCTACCAACCCGCACTGAGCTCGCATGGTGAATTACGGCCCACTCCCTCTCACAGAAAGAGGAGGCCCGTGTCCCAGCAGTGGGAACGTTATAGGCTAATTATATATGATAAGTATGTCGAAACATGCATAAAAACATTCAATAGCACCGAAACTTATGTTTATTCATTGACACTTGTTCTCTCTCTAATAATTGATGTTCCCAGGTGAATACTACCTCCGTTACTACCGCATATCACCATCCACCCTGTACAATCACGACTACAGCTCCGAAGTGAACCCTGGCGTGATCAACAGCTTCGGAGCGGCCGCCTTCCGGTTCCTTCACACCGTCATCAGTGATAATATCATGACGTGTCCCAACAGTTACAATGCTGCTTATGTTTACAGGTAATTTTATCGTATTGAAGATTTTTATAAGAACGTCGTCGTGCCGTCATGCGGTTATGAGTGAAACCTTTGGTCCACATTTTTTCTTAGAACTATTGTCGCCAGAATTTCTTATTACTGGTTTAGTTTGATGCTGTTGTTTACTTATCCTTCTCCTTACCTTGCAGCGCTAAAACAAGTTTGTCTATCAAAAGATATACGATTACTAACTAATGCTTGCACTGACTGGACCGGTCTACTCAAATCTGTGTGGTTCTTTCCTCAAAAGACCATTTTAGACACTAATCTACATGGTCCTCATATGGCCTGATCAAGATTATGTCTGTACAAACTGTACTGTGTAACTGTGTAAAAGCGACTGCGACCTCCGAGTTTGTTTCGGCCTTTCTTCTCAGAGTAGTCAGATAGGAAATGCCGAACTCATTTAGCTTATTTTTTAATATTTTTTATATGACGTATAAGTGATTCCGATATCATATTTACAGAATAAACAATTTCAAATCATTTCATACATATGTAAGAGTTTCGTTCAGAAATAAAGTTGCCTAAAACTTAGCAGGTCTATCTTTTTGAAAGGAATAGGTACTTTCAACAGTATTTTTTTAATGTATCTAAATATCCCAATCTATGCAATTTCCAGATTAAGCGACCATTACTTCAACCCGAGCCTGCTGGAATCAACTCCAGACTCTTTCGATGATGTAGTCCGCGGCATAATAGCGCAGAACGAGGGAGAATCAGACCCATTCTGTACCGGCGAGATCACCAACCTACTGTTCAAGTCACACAACCGATGGGGCATGGACCTCATAGCCATGGACATACAAAGAGGCAGGGACCATGGGATCGCCTCTTATAATGATTATAGGTAATATGGGCCAGCTAAGCGAGCTTTAAATCAAAACATCTGGATGAGGATTCCAGATATTTAAGAAGAGAAATAGGTACTTAAACATTTTGTTTAAAATCTTTCAGGGAGATTTGTGGTCTACAGAGAGCAAGCAGTTTTCAAGATTTGGCAAATGAGATACCACAAGACGTAAGTCAAGAAATGATGTACTTATTATGCTGTCACTAATGAACTTTTTCGTGTCGTTTGTCCTGTTGTCTGCACGTTATAAGAACTGATGAACGCTACTGAATTTGCCAAACTCGTAGCCAAATTCTGGTCCAACTCTATTTAGATTGCCATTGCGGAAGAAGAAAAATTAACCTTTTTTTCATGCGTATTAAAAAATCTTTTAAAGTTTATTATTTGAACAGATCAGACTTGAGACTAGAAGCAAAAACAAAAATAGTTTCATCTTGCAATCACAATATTGTTAGATTGTGGCGATGCTTGGGGGAAGCCTATGTCCAGCAGGAGACGTGTTTCGGTATAGATGCTGATAGTGACGTTTCAGGAGGAGAATTTTGGAGTTTCTTGCCGGCTCTTCTCTATAGGAAACGACCAATTGGAACTGTGCATCTAGCTTCTGACGTTTCATAAGTGCCCGTTTTGATTTTGATCAGATATCAACAAGCCTCCTTTTCAAAAAGACCTTTCTTTTCTTACATTTCAGCGTATAAATGCTCTTCAATACCTATACGAATGCGTGGATGACATAGACCTGTTCGTGGGAGGTGCCATGGAGCATGATGTGTATGGCTCCATCCTGGGCCACACGTTCCAGTGCATCGTGGCCGAGCAATTCTACAGGACCAGGATAGGAGACCGGTTCTTCTATGATAACGGGGAGATGCCGCATTCTTTTACGAGTGGTGTGTATTTTTTTTTAATGACATGCACTTCTCTATACTTAGAGACGAGAGATTGCTAGACGATTCTCGTATTCTTAAGAACGTTCGCATTCTAATCTTAGTCCCAATCTGTCAAACTTACCTCTAATTTTCATACATTTTTGACATTGATTTTCGCTAAGGTGAGATTGCGACTATTACGGATTCTGCCGTCTATAGACATCTGTATTACCAGAGGCTAGGCAGATGCAAGCAGATGAACAGTTAAAAAAAAGAAATTCTATTTAGTCCGTCAGCCAGATAATAAAAAAATATCACACACGTATTTTTTTGCTTTAAGTATCATATTTATAAAAAATGACTTAGATAAAACGCAGTAAAGTTGGGGAGTGGGGGCTCGCTACGTCACAAGTAAGTATAAAATCTACATACTCGTGACGTCATGGCACATTGTAACTCAATGTATCGCCGTAATCTTTTGATCGTCCGTTGCGTTTAGTTGAGCAAAGGCACGTAAAATTTTATCGGAGAGGCAACCGGATGGCGAGTGGCAATCTGGGTATTGAAGTGATACCGAACCCCCGTAGCGTCCGAATGGACCCCAAATGCACGGGGGCGGAGATATGGGGGATGGGGACCTAACATTTTCTTTTTTAATGCCTCGTGCGACGGGAGACCCGTCTCACGCAGCGTTGCTCTAACTTAGAGCAGACGGCCTAAAGGATTTCGCGAAAATGGACGCTGGGGTGAAAAGGAGGAAATGAATTTATACAAAAAACTCTTATTTCTAGGGTTAATAAACTTGGAACTTGGCACGAATTTGTACCTAAGTAAATAAAAAAAGTTAGGTACACATTTTATTATTTAGAGATTATGTTTTCGTTCCAGACCAACTAAAAGAAATAAAGAAAGCGTCGATGGGTCGCCTGATCTGTGACAACACTGATGGTGTGTACTACGTCCAGAGGAAGGCTTTCGAGATGGAGTCCACACACAATCCGAAGTATCGGTGTGACGATTATAGCGCGATTCCCTATGTGGACCTCACCGCTTGGAAGAAACCTACCATCTTTGATTGAAGAGAAAATAAAATTAACAATGTTGTGGAATTTTTAAACGTAAAAAGTATTGCTTGGATATTGTCGGCTCTGCTAAATGTCAGATCTTTGACGGAAATCGAATTTTGAAATGTGGTTAATTTTTTTGTACGTATAGTCGACCTCGTAATTGCTTTATCACCCTAAGGTTGAATGTCACTTGCACGTCATAAAACGACAAGGTATTTTCTTTTTCTTCTTTCTTTCCTTTCTAACAAGAAAGAAGAAAATAAACATAATTTATTTGTGACACGCACATGAAATACAGTCTATGTGACAATATACAGATAGTTTATTATTCTCATGTGAAGATTCAATTAATTAATTTCTTAACATAATAATTCGTAAGTATGTCAAATTTGCACGCCGAAATTAAAGGCAGAATAAGAGATCTATGCAATTATATTTAAGAACTTTCTGTACCTTATTTACGTTACTAAAATCTTTTGATTTAATTGCATGAGAATTGTTGTCAAATGTGATACGCAATTACGAAGTAGGCTATAAATACAAAAAAAAATGTCAACTACTTTTATAATTTTGCAGTATTATATTAATATCCATTATTTTTACAAGTTTATACAAGTATGTTCGTTAAGAACTAAGTATTTGCATTAAAATTAAAAAAAACTATTACTAATTGTTAAAGTTTGTTATTTAATAAAAATATTAAAAAAAATGTTTGTAATTTTATTTAAAAGGAACTGAAAACAATATTGATCGTAATAATCACGATTAAAAACGTTACCTACTTCTATACAGGGTGGCGATTTACGGCCGAACCCAATAATCTATTATCAGTACCCATTGCGTAATACAACACAATCACAATCTGTTTCGATTTGAAACAGATTGCTAATCCATTGCTTCATAAGTTGGAAAAAAAATCTGATCAACAACGTAATTAACGCAATGAATGTTGTTGAACTGTCAAATGAAACAAATTAGGCAAAATTGTTTACGAAAATAAGTTACGCAATTAGGGTACAGTAAAGGTAGACTATAATTCTGTTATTGAATGTCGTCCCACAATTCCGTAAGGTCCTTATTCTCTGACAGATTATTGGGGTGTACGTTACCCCAGCAAGAAAGTATCTCCTAGAGTTATATGAGTAGAACGTATAGTTTGTGCCTTATCTGCTGTAAATGTGCACCCACATAAAAAATGTGTGCCCCCTGTCGTTTTGGAAAAAAAACGGAAAATCGATTCTTGCTGGGGTAACGTTTTTCTAGCAGGAAAATTCTAAACGAATGATCGGAGAGAGAAAAATTGTGTATGGCCAGAGCGCTTATATGTGTGCCAAAATGTGCCCCCAAAAATAAAATCTGTGCCCCTTCAGATTTTCGAGATATTGCATTTCCTGCTGGAGTAACGTTTTGATGAATCGTATATCTCTAAAACCATTACATGTGCCCCTGTAGAATAAACATACATGAGTAGCTCTTAATGTGTGCCCCTTAGTGCCCCAATTAGAATTAAGAAAATATTTGTAGTTTTAAAGGCCGGGCGGGGACGCCCTAGGAGGACATATTCTGACCTTATTGGTGATGTTCTTCAGAAAGGCCAGGTGCGTAGTACTCGCAACCGGCGTGCGTGTATGACCAGATGTATGAACGTAAACGAGGCAAAAGGACTATGTAAGGATCGTAGCAGGTGGCGTTCTGTAGTTTCTGCCTACCCCCATGGGAAGAAGGCGTGAGTTTATGTATGTATGTATGTTATAGTTTTCAAGTTATCGCGGTTTTATGAAAACCCGAAAAAACATCGCAGCGCCTAAATGAGACAAGGCACAAGTTCGCTGAAAACTGTATTCGGTCCTTCTTGACGCTAATAATAACCACACAAAGTTTCAAAACTGTTCATGCATGCGTTTTTGAATAATCTTGCTAAAAGTAAAAACGATGGTGTCATAACTTTGACGGCAAAATACAAGGAACTGGCGCAATTCCAGATGTGTAGGTGTAAACCAAAATCATGTGCCTTTCTTTAGTCAAAAATATATGGTGAAAATATTCAGCTTGGAATGATTCGCATTAAGTAAATATAAACAAAAAACCAAAATTTGTAAACGACGGCTGGTTATCCGACCAAATTCCAATGACTACTAAAAAGCGACGGATTCATACATATCGATGACCTTCTTTATTGGACTTATTATACCTAAGCTGTTGTCCGTAAAGTCGCGTTCAAAAGTTTTGGGAGGTAATTAAACAGCTTGTTAATGTGGAAATTATTATTTTTATTCCCTTAATTTTAATTCTTAAAGTAATTATTGCATCAAATCACAGATCAAATTTCCTATCTATAAATATTAGAAATTATTTGCACGTTGTGTAGTCATTATTATTTAAATCACAGATCAGTTTTTCATCTAAGTCTAACATATAATAAAAAAATCGCATCACAAAAAATCACAGATCAGTATTAAGTATAATACTGTGTAAAAAAAATATTTAAATTTGAAATCACAGATAAATAATTTTCTTACGAGTAATTTGCTTACCTATACATAGATTCAGATAAAGTGTGTTAGTATAGTAAACCGCATAAAGATATCGACGCTAGAAAGGCAAATTGTATTAACGACCATTGCTTAAACTGTTCAATAAATTGATTTGAAGTTTTACTTTTCACAAAAAAAAACATAATAAATTAACAACTGGAGTATTTTTGTTGAAATTCAAAATAGTTATTGTTTAATATGTTTATTATTTAATTAGTAACTCAAAATATTTTTTTATGCCTTTTTGATCTATTTTTAGGAGATAATACAAGATTGTGAATAATCTTGGTCAGGTAAAATTGACTTAAGTCACAATTCCAACATTAGAAGTCCTGTAAAAAATGTTTTAACGATCGAATAGCTGCATACAACCTACAACTAAAGTATCTTATGTTCTATTCGGTAAACTTTAATATTCCAATAAAATGAAATGAAATGAAATGAAATGAAATGAAATGAAATTGTTTATTCTGTAAATAGGATATCGGAATCACTTTTACACGTCATATAAAAAAATATTAAAAATAAGCTAGATGAGTTCGGCTTTTCCTATCTGACTACTCTGAGAAGAAAGGCCGAAACAAACTCAGAGGTCGCAGTCTCTTTTAAAGTCCAGACATAATCTTGGTCAGGCCATATGAGGACCATGTAGATTAGTGTCTGAAAAGGTCTTTTGAGGAAAGAACCACACAGATTTGAGTGGACCTGTCCAGTCAGTGCAAGCATTTGTCAGTAATCGTGGAGCTCAACTTAGAACTTAAGGAGCTCAACTCGACGAGCAATACCAAAGAAAGGACATTTGGGTAGGCCGCAAAAACTACTCAAACTGCCAGACCATCACTAAAACTAGAAGAGAAATGAAAATAATATCCACATAGTCCTCACATTCACAATAGTTAAAATAATATAATACTTTACAAAGTAATCATGTCATTTTCAATATAATTTTCAACAATGTCAACGTGTTTATAAAACTGGTATATGTTGATTTTACATAATAATTAAAATGTCTAGTTCTATGGTTTTATCACAAGGTTTAGCAGAGCGAGCAGTTCAATCCCAAGCTTTTTTATCTTCTAAATAATCTGAAATTGTATAGTACCCTTTTTCACAAAGTTTGGTTTTAATACAGATTTTAAATCGTTTAATGGGTAAGTTTCGAATGTCAATGGGGAGTTTGTTGTAAAAGCGTATACATTGACCCATGAATGAGTTGCCTACTTTGTGGAGACGTGTGCGATGTACAGCAAGGTTGTGTTTATTCCTGGTATTTAAACTATGAATATCGGACATTTTCTTAAAATTTGATATATTTTTGTGTACATACAATAGGTTTTCAAAAATATATTGTGAGGCTACAGTCAGAATATTTATTTCTTTGAATTTTTCTCTAAGGGAATCTCTTGGACCTAGGTTGTAAATGGCTCGAACAGCCCTTTTCTGTAGAACAAAGATAGTATTAATGTCCGCACAGGTTCCCCAGAGAAGAATCCCATATGACATAAGACTATGAAAATAACTAAAATAAACAATTCTGGCTGTATCCACGTCAGTTATCTGTCTAATTTTTTTAACAGCATAGGCGGCCGAACTTAGCCTTCCTGACAATTTTTCTATGTGTGGGCCCCATTGTAATTTACCGTCAATAGTGATTCCAAGAAAAACCGTCGACTCAACAGGGTCCAACTCTGTTCCATTAACCTGAACATTAGTAGATAGCTGCCTGACATTTGGCATTGAAAATTTAATGAGTTTAGTTTTTTTTTCGTTCAGGAGAAGATTATTTACATTAAACCAATGCACAACTTTAGAGAGTGCATCATTAACTTGTTCAAAGTTGACTAACTGACGTTTGATTTTAAAAATGAGGGAAGTATCATCTGCGAATAATACGATCTTGTGATTATCCCTTATGTGATAGGGCAAGTCATTTATATAAATTAGAAATAAAAAAGGACCAAGAATTGAACCCTGCGGAACGCCCATGGTGACCGCAGATCCTGCAGATCTCTTGCCATTAACATCGACCCTCTGAATTCTGTTGTTCAGATAAGAAGTCAGAAGGTCAAGAGCTTTGTCCCTCATACCATAGTGGTACAGTTTCCTGATGAGTGTATCATGATGTACGCAATCGAAGGCCTTGGACAAGTCGCAGAAAATGCCAAGAGCATCTTGCGACTCCTCCCAGGCCTCGAATATGTTCTTTAGTAATTCCACGCCCGCATCTGTAGTTGAACGACCCTTTGTAAAACCAAACTGTTTCAGATGAAGTAAATTATGTGTATTGAAATGTCCCAACATTTGTTTTAAAATTAATTTTTCAAAGATTTTGCTCAATGTGGGTAATATCGAAATAGGCCGAAAATTTGTAGGATCAGTTGTGCTGCCAGATTTGAACAGTGGAATCACTTTGCTAAGTTTCATCAGATCAGGAAATACACCAGATGCAATACAAGAGTTAAAAACGATTGCTAAAAAGGGTGAAATAACATCAATTATTGAGGACACGGTATGTACTGATAATCCCCAAAGGTCAGCAGTTTTTTTTACATCAAGATTTTTAAAAGATTCTATAATGTCTTTAGCAGTTATAATTGTGAATTCAAAAAGTTTGTCACATTCTGGTACACATTCTTTAAGTATTGAGTAAGCAGAAGTGGAGGCCGACGATGACAGAGTTTTGGTTGTTAGAATGGGAATATTAGTAAAGAAATTTTCAAACTCAGTTGCCACCTCCACGTCTGCCTTAATATCTACATCATTGATTTTTAGATGAAAGTCACGATTCCGTACTGTCGTTCTTCCCGTTTCTGAATTAATTATATTCCAAGTTGTTTTAATTTTATTTCCAGAAGATTTTATTTTATTTTTAATGTTTATGGCTTTTGCTGAGGAACAGGCTCTTTTAAAAGTTTTTGAATATTTCCTAACAAATTCTTTAAAAGTTTCATCATGGTTATATGTTTTTTCATGATACAATTCAAATAACCTCTGCCTACTTTTGTAAATACCTGGTGTTGCCCAATCACTAAATAGAACGCGGTCACAAACAGGCAATGTTTTTGAGGTGAAAATCTTATTAAACTCACAATTGATGAGGTTAAATAGTAAACTGTAAGCTTGATCCGGGTCATCATGATAAGGCAAACCCGGTAGTTTTTCCATTAAATTATTTTTAAATTGTCCTAAGCGACTTTTATTTACAGGAACAAAACTTACAAGTTTTCTTTGAGCTCTGACTGTCTTCAGAGGGAAAGTGACTAACTGGCCACAGTGATCAGAGTCCAACTCATTTATAATTAAATGGCTGGAAGGTCTTAAGTTTGTAAAAATGTTATCAATACAGGTAGCACTAGTGGCAGTTATTCTAGTCGGCTCAAAGAATGTATTGTACAAATTATATGACTTTAATAAAGTTTTAAATTTATTTACTACAGCAGATTTTTCCAGTAAATTAATGTTGAAATCTCCACAGACTAAAACTGTTTTATTACTGTTACAAGTCTTTAATAATACTTCTTCCATACATTTCTCAAAAATATCATATGAAGCACATGGGGGCCTGTACACGCTCATTACAATGAACCGCTCAAGCTCAATGCAAGCTATTTCAATAACTCGCTCAACAGAGAGGCTCACAATATCCTTACGTTCTTTAAATTTCATATTGTTACGAACAATTATTAAAGAGCCACCACGTATCATATTAACTCTGCTGAATGAGCTGGCAACCTGGTGGTTGTTAAAGCTGAACATGAACTGGTGGACTTTCAACCAATGTTCAGTTACACATAGGATATCAATATTACTACAGTTCATGAACAACTCCAATTCTAATTCCTTACCTATCACACCCTGTATATTTTGATGAACAATTTTTAGAGTATTATTATTACATTTATTTAGATTACTACAATTTGATGGGTGAGATATCAAAGAAGAACTTTTTTTAACATTTTGATGATTTAAACCAGTATTTAAATTTTCTTTATTTACTAAGCAAGAGGTTTCCTCTATTGTCCTAATTTCTAATTTAAATGATAATTAATGTCATTAGTTGTTGCCAAATTATTGGCAGAACTATTTAAAATGTTGTTGCATTGCTCAAAAGAAGCAAGTTGTTTAGCCAAATTTTTGGCTGAAATAGAAAAAAAATATGATAGCGACACAGCTATCTGTCCTTTGCAATAGTGAAAAATGTTTTAACAGGCCGAGTTAGTCAACCAAGGAAAACCAAAAAATCTAATCTTACTCATTAATCTTAGTTACGGTTAGGATCAAGGTATTATATCCCAATATTACTTTAGTTTTTAGCGGCAGGTAAAAATAAAATACAAAATAAAGAAGTATAACAATTGCAATTACACAACAGCACACTTCACAAAGTTAAACAGTTGATAAATAACAACAAAAACAGAAAACAACTTGTTTATAACTTAAAAAAACTAAATCAAAAACGAGATTCACATTTATAATTAAACAAAAATCTACGTACTTTTTGAGATCAAGTCTAATAAAAATTATACAGATGTTCGTATGACATGTAGTAACAAAACATAAAGCAACTTTTTACATTAATTTTATTAAACAAAAAACCACTCAACTTTGACATCAATCAGTCTTATGAAAATTATACAGATACAACAATATTAAACATTACTAGTATGTGCCTAGTAGACTCTTATAGGTACTAGGTAGTGTAATAAAAAGTAAAACCATTTAACAAATAGGTACTCAAATAACACACTGTGTTCAATTGCGAAAAAAAAATCACGATTTTTTTTAATAAATCAAATTTTGGTGAAATACCTAACTTATAAAATTGTATAATGTCATGGTTATTCACATGCGATAATGTACATGGTAAATATCCCATTTTAGTATTTACTATTTACCTAACTTCAATCGTCGACGTCTTCTACAAATCTGGCAACAATTCTTTAACGTTGCAAGTTTTCAAATTAAGATAGTCCTCATGATACCTAAGTGTGTACGTGAGATTTTACAAAGCTTTACCAAATCAGCATAATTTGTATTTAGTAATAGGAAGTCTGTTTTTATACAAATAATCTCCTGGACACCTATTTTTACCAATAATTTCAACTTTTTTAGTAGCTGCTATGTCATTTATGCTGTATTTTATTTATAAAAATATTATCTAAATCCTTTTTCTAAAATGTAACATACTTTTTTTTTGTTGCTCTGGGCGGAGCGGAAGAGCGTGTCAGACTCTTACTGACTAAAACCCAGCCGTGTTCCTTCAGTTGCCTGTATGTTGCCAGAGGCCACGATATCCCTTTCGGACTTTCCCGCGACCCCGGCAGGCATCGGTCCTAGCGGACCCCGTCAGTTGTGCTGACATCTCTTTGAGGCGCGCGAGGAATACAACGCGCCGTCGACCCGGGTCTGGTCCTTATCGAATGACGAGCTACCCATTGCTCACCGTCTGCAAGCCCACGCTCGGCTACGGTGGCCGGGAATCGGTCTGGGATTTACGACGCCCAAGGCATCTCCTGTGGCGACTAGGGACGTGAAGGCGCGAAGTTTGCCTCTCCCTCACGCCTCCTCCTTCGCGAGCGTTACTCTCGCTCCGTACCATGGTCTGGACAAAGGCCAGATGCGAGAGATCACCGCCGCCGATCACGACCACGAGGACACGGCGGTGCTCCGCCCAAGCCACCGTATGCTCCACCGTGTCTTCCGGGCGATCCGATCCACACCATGGTGACACCCGGGCGTTTCCTCCCGCCTTATCCGGAACAGGAACTTCCCGAAACATCCGTGTCCGGTGAGGACCTGCGTCAGGCGAAAGGTGAGGACTCCGTGGCGCCTCTCTAGCCACTCTTTATATAGGCGACTTATCGGTGCAATTGTGGCGTGCCCAGCACTGGGTTGCGACAATAACACTCTCTATGACGCCATGAGATCCCGCCGGAGCTCTGCCGCTGTGCTGTGATTTCTCGCGGCATCGTAGTTACGCCCCGGCGTTTCGCCTCCTCGCGCCACTCCCAGATGTAAATGTAACATACTTGATTGCTGGTTTCCTCAATAATATTCCATTCGTCAGCTACTACGTTTTCGTCCTAAAGTAAAAACAAATACGGGTATTAAATGTAGGTAGGTATGTTAATAGTTAGTTCTCAGTTCATGCATTTTCATTTGGTAGGTACTTTAATATTATACTTACCTGTTCACAGTCAGCTAAATATGGTTCAAACATTAATGTCCTTCTTAGTGTAATGGATCTAACGTTTCTTAATATCCTCTTGCATCTTTCGGACGCCACTATAAATTGATGTCTGACTGTTGGTGTATTTAAGAGAAAACAATTTTCGAGTAAAGCGGGCAGTTCGTGCGTGATCACCGACATCGACAGTGCGTGGTTGACTGAAGCGCCATCGCAACGGTCAGACCTTATTCGCACCGGTTCGCGCGCATAAAATGTGCTCCCGGAGTACAGCTTATCTACCACTATTTCACACAAAAACTATTTTTAAGTAGGCTTAACTTACTAAAATAAAAAACTTTGCTTTTATTAAAGTAGCTTAAATGCTTACGATACGTCAAAATTGTGCCAGGTAAAAATGTATGATCGACCAACTTGTTATTAAACATTGACGACAAAATGCGCTTAACGTCCAAATGATTGTAATTAGTAGAAAGGTACAGTATTTTAACGGACAATAAACAGAAAATAATGCACAAATAAATTGTTTTATTTTCATGATTTGATAAAGTGGCCAACTAGTAAAACGGTTTATTGAAAAAACAATGAAAAAAATGATTTGGTAAAGTGTCAAAAGATTAAATCTTTAATTAAACAAAATAAGCTAAATGAATTAAGGCCAACTTTCTAATGATATGTACGGTTTATGAAACAAATGACGAAAATGGTTGGATTTAAAACAAAATTCAATACGAAAATGACTGAAATCACCGTTGTATTAACGAACAAAAAGTGTTCAGATTTAAATGAAACCTAGACCATTCGAAAGAGAAAAATCTGCCGATTCCAACGATATAAATAACTCAATTTTGACCAAGGTGGTCGTTCATACAATATGCCTTTCTAGCGTCGATATAACTGTAAACATCGAATGTGCACAAATTATCTGATGGTATTTGGCTATAAATAAACATAGTTATCCCATATACGTAACAACATTATGACCTGACTGTGGAATGACACTTATATATCTAAAACGCCATCAAATGAAAATTATGTGACACTACATAATCAGCTTTAATATAATCGTTGGTTAATAATTATAAATCCCTCATAGGTACGTAATACGACATACAAAATGGAAACACGTTGTTGCAACACAGATCATTGTGCGGTTAACTATAGGTATACACTAAATACAACTCTCAAAACTGTAGGTACCAAAATTTATTTGGTTAAGGTGAATGCTCCAACCAACCCGCGAAATTCAAATTTTCTTACGTTTTTTGCAATTTGCAGGCCAGTGCTAGGTTGTATGTTGATTAAAAATAAAAACTTTTTACAAAAAAAAAAACAACCGACCTCCAAAAAAAAAACACTACAAAGTGAAAAATAACTTTAATTTCGGAAGTCGGTGTCTTGGGTTTTGTATTTTCGTTTTTTGCTACCGACTTCCGAAATTAAAGTTATTTTTCACTTTGTAGTGTTTTTTTCGTGTGCGTTACCCAGGCCAGATGTTGTCGAAAATGGTCATTTGAATCTAATAGATAATTAGTTTTGCGGCTTCTGTAATTGTTGCGCACATTTTTAAATTTGTTGCGCTTATAGTTTTTTAATTATTTCACAAAAACATTTCCTGCTGGGGTAACGTTATCCCAGCCAGACCTTTTGCTTTCTAATGGGAATATTTAAATAAATACTAGCTATAAAATTAGTTGTCTAGATGAAGTAAATGTTGTGCCTTATTTTGTATCCCATCAAAAACATAAATGTGAAAATGGGAGCCAAATTCCATAAATATGGTTGTCGACTTCGCCGACAAAAGAATTGAAATCTAAATGGGTGCCAAGTTCTGTAGATAATCCTGAAATTTATTTATAAGAACATGCAACTTTCTAAAATAAAATTAAAACACAAATTCTTGTTTTTTCTGCTATAACAATGTTTGCTATTTAAAAATATAACTTCTTAAATTTGAACAGTCGAATTATTTACACAAAGCACTAAGGATAAATTGAAGCTCAAGATTTGACTTGGCTAGTTTTTACATACAAGTTATCTTATATTTGGCTAATCAATTTATCACCTTTATATTTGTCTACAGTGTCGCGGTGCAAAAGAACTAAAACAAACAGGGTAACTTTTTTATGCTGGTGTGCGTTACAGCTATGTATTACACTCGCGCCACGTCATTGTGCTGTAATTTTACTTTTTTAGTGTGCGTGCATTAAGCGGCTAACAGTTGGACGCTATTTTTTCATCGAGTTTACAGCTTTGACTGTCTACCTAGGCATATTTAATTATTATTATTTAATTTTAAGTAGGCACTCAACATCAAATAAGTAATTCATGATGTGCTTACCTGTAAGAAATTTGTACACTAGTCTATAAGTTTATTGCATGTATCTCATATCTTTGTATCGGTGTACTTTGTTGGTGAGCCAAATAAATAAAATAAAATATTCATATTTTTGTTCTTTATGTTATGCGCAAGTTACTGTTTCTTATTGTAACTGTTTACAGCTTTGACTGTCTACCTAGGCGTATTTATATATTTGTTCTTTATGTTATGCGCAAGTTACTGTGTCTTATTGTACTGTAAGGTCAAAATATCTTCTTTCTCTAAAATTTCAGCTTGCTGGTAAAAACTAGCCAAGTCAAATCTTGAGCTTCAATTTATCCTAAGTGCTTTGTGTAAATAATTCGACTGTTCAAATTTAAGAAGTTATATTTTTAAATAGCAAACATTGTTATAGCAGAAAAAACAAGAATTTGTGTTTTAATTTTATTTTAGAAAGTTGCATGTTCTTATAAATAAATTTCAGGATTATCTACAGAACTTGGCACCCATTTAGATTTCAATTCTTTTGTCGGCGAAGTCGACAACCATATTTATGGAATTTGGCTCCCATTTTCACATTTATGTTTTTGATGGGATATCATTACTTTTTGTAAAGAAATTATTATTATTCGTCAATCAAACGTGATCTATTAAATTCTTTTTGTAAATATGCGTAGCAATATTGTGTAAGAATGTAGGTATTTCTTTCGTAATAATTGTTAGTATTTTCCGCAATGATGTCAGATCGCTGAGCCGGCGCGGCAAGTATTATTATTAAAAAAAACGTGTATAGTCGGGGAGCCTTATGTCGTATGGTATTTTACTGTGGGGTCGGGCTGTTGACATTGAATCCATCTTTATTTTGCAAAAGAGAGCTATCAGAGCCATTTATAATCTACGTCGCCGCGAATCTCTCAGGAAACTTTTTAAAAGGATTAATATTATGACGGTACCTTGCCAATTCATTTATGAAAATATTATGTATGTAAGGAAAAATCCACATCTCTTTAATAAAATAAGTGATAGACATAATTTTAATACTAGAAATAAAGATAAACTAGATCAACCATTTTTTAGATTATCTTAAGTACATACATCTTTTATGGGGTACTGTGTTAAATGTTACAACAAAATACCTTGTGACATTTTGCAATTAAATGAAAGAAAATTTAAAACTCATATTAAAAATACACTTTGTAAACAAGCATATTACAAATTAGAGGATTATATCCAAGATAACAGTGCTTGGAAACATGCTGGTACTGCTCCATAGGACAATTTAGAATCAAGACAAAATCAAACTGTTTGCTAATTTAATTGTAAAATTTATTACTTTGTGTTTTATGACATTGATTTTACATTCTGTGATTACTTCCTCACACACTGACTTATTAATTGTAAAATTTTAGGAAAATCGTCTACTTTTACAATGTTTGTAAATATGTGAGCACCATATATCTATCACATATTAAATTATCTGTCGTTGTTTCATTTTTAATTCTTTTTACCTATTGTGGTATAGTAATTTTATTCTAGGTGCACCGTCTTCACATATAATTATTATTTAACAAATGTACGTATATATACAAACAATTGTAAAACATTTTAAAAGAGTAACGGTGGAGTTTCTTGCCCATTCTTCTCCATACGAAAACTACCTTTTGGAAGGGGCGAATAGAATCAATTTTATTATTTTGTAATTTTTGACGTTCAAAAGTGCCATACATGGGCCTATTTGAAATTAATGATTTGACTTTGACTTTGACCCCGTCAGGAACAAAGTTCCTTCTCACGTATGATTTAATTATTTAATTTTTGCAGCCGCCCCTTTTTTTTTTAAGTATCTTCTCCCGCTCTGGGCGGAGCGGGAGGGCGTATCAGACTCTTACTGACTAAAACCCACCCGTGTTCCTTCGGTTGCCCTGTTGCCGGGGGCCACGATGTCCCTATCGGTTTTCTGCGAACCCCCGGCAGACATTGGCCCTAGCGGATCCCGTCATTTCTGCTGACATCTCTTTGAGGCGCGCGTGGAACACAACGCGCCGTCGACCCGGGCTTGGTCCTTATCGGACGGCGAGCTACCCATTGCTCACCGTTCGCAAGCCTGCGCCTACGGTGGCCGGAAATCGGCTTACGATTCCCGCCCCGGGCGTCTCCTCCTGCAGCGGTTAGGGGCGTGAGGGCGCGAACTTTGCCTCTACCTCACGCGTTCCGCCTCCTCCTTCGCGAGCATTACCGCTTCGCAGAAGGAGGTGACGGCCTGCCATTTCCTCTCGCTCCGTACCATGGCCTGAACCAGGGCAGGACGCGAAAGATCACCGCCGCCGTTGCAGCCGCCCCTTGGATTTACATTTTGACCTCACTATGGACTTAACTATTCGTAAGTTTATATAAAAAATTAAACGACAATAGTCCCTAAAACAATAGTTATACGATCTATCAATTCAAAAACGTCTCAAGCATAGTACCAACCTACCAACTACCTTGAACATACCAGCCTGACGTTTGTAACAACGTTTTTCGAGATCAGAGAATGAATGAAATGAATTCACTGCCGCCTAACATTAGGGACCAAGATTTTGACACGTGACACATCAGTTGACTCGACGGGGTGTTTTGAATTCAGTCATGAAATTCAGGAATTTACATCAACTTTTGGCATTCGAATCAAAAATGTATAGTTAGCTGTCAAATTATAAGACGCTGGAGATCAGAGCCATCTGAAGTGAGCAAGTGGCAGTTTTTAACCCCATTTGAAAATTTGTCGTCATGACTGTCATTTTCATAGTTTTCGGGAGATAGTGCTGATATCGAATTAGATGGACATTCTGGATTTTAAGATGGCGGCTATTCCAAATAATAATAATATTGTAGATCAATTGTCATAGACATCAATTTCATGCCAATTGTAAACTTGATAATCAAAATCCGTAAAAAAACGGACCTCTTAATTTCGTCAAGTTCGTCTGTCCGTGCGTCCGGATGTCATACAGTCATTTAACATGGAGACTATTTACACTCTATCGATGAAAATTTTGAAAAAGGTGTATTTTTTACACCGTTAAACAATGGTGTAGTGAAATTACGATAAAGTATAAACATAATAGTGGGGGTGGCATTCTCCATACTTACATATAACCGAGAGATGAAAAAAATCTATGCATATAAAGCGTGTATTGTTGGATCTCATAATTAAAATGTTAAGATGTTTCTAAGTGACTTTGCTTTTGAAGTCAATAGTTTTTGAGATACAGTTTATTTTCGGTTACAACCGCAGAATTAACTTTGTTTTTATAGTTTTTTCGAGAAATACAAACTTATTTTTGCAGTCGATAAAATTGATACTATGCAATGTTTATGCGTAAATATTCATCCCAATTACGGAACCCTTCACTGTGCGTAGTCCGACATACACTTGGGCAGTTTTTTTAAAATTTCGTTTTGAAACTACCTCAAAAATAAACAATTTCTATTACTCGAGTAAGATTATCCTATTAAAAACAAATACTATCAAACTCATACTACTAAAAAAAAATGATTGTTGGTTTTATGAAACCACGGTAAAAGTGAAACTTTACACGGTCAGCTGCTGCGAACTATAGGCGCCGCCATAGTGGCCTTGGCTGCTCTGACGATCGCCTTTCACTTTATCCCTACTCCGCGGCCGACCGACACGCGACATGCAACACACAGACGAAAAAGTTTGAGACGATGTAATAAAAGTTTCAATTTAAAAATATAGACGTCATTTAAAAGTGTTTGCGGAATACCTACCTAATTTATATAATTAATTTAACATCATTCCCAAACAAAATTTTCTTAAGCCTACCTAAAAAATGTATACTAGGCATTCTATATCAGAAAGTATCAAAAATAAAATCCACAGTAAATAATTGTCCAATAAATTAAAAATAATTTTGAACAACGTTCCGAATTTAAATTCAAATAAATAGAAACAATTCGGCGCGAAATTCAATAAATGAGGTAAGTATCTATCCTCGTTCTATGTGTTGACTCGTTTTATATTGAATGTCCTAAAAACGATTAAAATTACACTAGAAAAGTATAAATAATTATTTTAAACGATGTTTATTGTATTTAATGCTTAAAACAATTTTATTTTAATTTTCAAGTATAGATTTCAGACATTCGACATAATTATAAATTAATCGAGACAATCAAAATTGAAAAAAAAAAAAAAACGTTTGGCATAATCGTTTTCGCACATCATTACAATAAAAAAAAAACAATGATCGACGATTTTTAACACAAATTGAGTAGTAGTAATGAATATTACGTGTTATTGAACATGTGTTCGTATAATAAGTAAAGATCTGGGCATTTTCTAGTTACTTATAATATTTTTAATCACATTTGTCACATTTAAAGTCGTATCAGATATGTGTATGTGTGTTAATTGTGAAAAGTTAAAATGTAAACACGCACGATTGGCGCGAATCTTCGACTTTTGATATCAAAAACTTCATTACTACTACTTATTTAACTTGAAAAATGGATGAATTCGTCAAATAATTAAATGTTGTAATAGTCGCTGTCCTTATGGTGGAGTTTGGATGTTCGCAATCCCCAATTTTTATGTTTTTTAGCCTCGACCTCGACTGTCATCAAAATGGCGATTATCGCATTTACAGACTTGAATTTTATAAAGGTAAATTAATAATCTTGCGCGCTAAATATGAAAGATTTAATGGCATAAACATTATTTTAGCCAACTCTCTTAACTAAAGATGAATAATCTCATTGGCAGCAGCATTTTCAGTGCTTCTATAGGAAGGTTTACTTTAACAAATAACACAACAATACCTAAATACTAAAAACATTTTATTTCTCATAGAATTTAAAACGGCTTCAGCTTCATTCTCATAACGTAGTCATGGTATGAAAGCAGCGTAGGTACGGTAGATGGTAGATGTACGCTTTCCCACAAAACAGAAATAAGCAATGATGATCTCTTAAACAATTTGTCCTATTTTGCTCACTTATCAATAATTATGTACACTAAGTCCTGCTGCTCACATGTCACGATTTGATTCTGGCCCTAACCAGATTATTGTTTTGATCTATTATGGGTAAATCTTTTACACTCTAGGGTGGCTCTGTTTTTATCATCACTTGCTTGCCTATAAACATCTCTGGTAGCAGCCTCTCTCAGTAAGCATGACAAACTTTATCCAAATGTATACCTAACCTAGAAAGTAAGAAAATACTCTTATTGTTGTTTATTTACTTTTGTATAATAATTATATCACTCATAGTAATTCTGCCATTTTAAAAACACTAACCTGATGACTTCTGTTACTTGCAATTGACATGCCACATACATAACATAATATGCTTAGATTTTCCTGAGCAAGTAATACTTGGGATAGAGTTGTAGATAATATAATCAATAATGTCAAGTCTTGCAATAACACATGTCATCGTCATACCTGAAAAAGGTAAAAAAATTCAGTGTATTTACTTATGCTATATAATTACATCATATTATAGACATTTACAGCTGACGACGCGCGACGTACCCCTGACTGAACATAGGCCTTCTACTAATAGGCTGCTAAAATCAATGAGGTTATACAATACGACGGTGTTTATAAATATTTAGAGAACATAATAAACTTACCCAGGGCCATGGAAAGTTAAGCAATAGTTCCTCTGGCTTCAATTTAAATTGACAGCATTAAATCGTAACGTAATATAAGTATAAAGTAAATACGGAAAAATAAATTCAAATCAACGTAAAACAAACAGCCAACAATGCCATTGATCTGACAGATTTTTTTTGACAGTTTGACATTATGCATGGTGTCAGTGTTACCAGGTTTAATTATTTTGGTAATCGATTGACGAAATCGATTGGGTGATTATCAGTGATCGGAGTAGGTAGATGGATTTTACGTACTCGCATCATGAATACTCATAGAAATCATAACATGGATAAGACTTTTTTCCGGGATTTCATTTTGGTACTTACGGGATTGAATCAAATATTGTTAAAGTAAGGATTTTTAAACTACTACATTAGAAATTTATAGAATGCGATAGATAAATATTTAAAATATATTATATTGTTTTATAGTAAATCTATCCTTTTCTTGGAGTCCGATCACCTATATACTATTAAACAGACAGCAAAAGGGTTGAACATTTCTTATTCATATTGATGTATTCTTTATTCTACACATTACAACATTTGAAATTTCTTAAAAAATCTTAATAATTTCAAAATCCCGGAATCCCGGAGGCGTATCCATACTAATATACGTGCCAGTTCATTGACCTCAAATCAATCTACTTACTCTGATCACTGGTAGTTTATAAAATAACATTACTGCCTCGAAACACTTTTAAGTGGTTGAGTATATTCAGACCATATAATATTTTATTTATTGTAAAATCATAATTTTACAGTATTTGAGTATAATAAATAGCATTTAAAACATATTCGTGTAGTGGATACTCCACCTACTCCATGTGGGTTAGTATCGATATTTTCAATCGATTACAAATTATTTTATTGGAATAGTCTGTCATCTGGCAACATTCAGGTTAGGATTGAATGGCGGATGTAGTTCTTTAAGTATCAACAAAATAAATATTTATTAGGTTCTCTAATGCTAGAAGAAATAAATTTTGATAAAACGACTTGAAAAAAATACGACATAATTTTTGATAAATAAGCTTTGACACAGTATCATACCATGGGCCTGCTTTCGGGAAATCTATTTTCAACTTTCTAGGTCACCCGGAAATGGGTTAAATGTTTTTGATGTCTAGTGACAGGTCGTTGATAAAAATGCCGATTTTTATACGTTAATATCTCAATAACCGTTTGAGTTTTATTTATGAAATTTGGAGTTCTAGTTAATCTAAGGGGTTTTTATAAATAAACCAAATTTCATGAGTCTATGTTACATAGATTTTGAGTTATTAAGGGGTCAAAAGTGGCTCCAAATGGTTCGTGTAATATAACACACTGCAGCCGTGTCTTGCCTAGAACTTGGCTCGACACGCTGCCGCTTGTTCTTTCATCGGTTGCGAAGTTATTCGAGATTTTGCTGGGGTAACGTTTTTGGTTTTGCTAGATCTTTGAAACGGTTAAGCGGATTCTTATCATATTTTGTACATGACTTCTTAGGAATTAGTTTAAATTTGTTCTGCAATAAAAAAAACAAAATAATGCATAGTTTAAAGGTTATTTCATTAAATAGAAAAACACTTCAATTGGTTCCAGCACTCTCAATAAGAGGTCTAAAGACTTACTTTAAACGTTATTTTAAAGCTTGTAAATGCCTTCAAATGTATGTGAAGTTTCATTAGTATCCTGTAAGTATTTAACAAGTTATGATGATATTCAGTTCTTCACGAGCACGGTCTTGATGCGCGCGGTGTTATTTGGCCACTGGATTGGATATATGAACTGAATGTTATGTCAATTATTAGTTGTTTAGTTCAGTTGTATATCAGTAAAATTTCAGCGTAGTACATTGGATTATTAATGAGATAATACGATTAAAGTCATTAGGAAGTGAATGACCGAGGTAACCCGACCAAGTTTAGGTGGTTACGAAAAAGCGAAATCGCAGAACATTATGCTATCTTTTGAAATGTTTAGTATAATACACCTTACAATTTCGGTACAGACGCGTACACTGTTAAATACATAATAATATAATAATAGATTCTCGCCACAGTGTTCTTGGTTAGCACATGTGTTTGGAATTGTTCGGTGTTTTTTGAGTGATTGTTGAAACTTTTGTCACTTGTTATAGTTTAAGTGTATTGTCCTTGTGTTCGTAACCAGGTTTGTACTGTGATTGTCTTATTTTTTACTCTTTTTATCCAAGATGGATGGAAATAAACCCCCTGATCCTGACCCCCCTGACATCCCAGGTCCCTCAACTCCTTTTTCCCCTAATCCACTATCCCAATTTGCGGACGTTGTCTGTAGCATAACACAGATGGATGTATCCCAACCCCAACAAACCTCACGCAAACGTCCCGGTGACGAGGAAATTCTGACACCTACTTCTCCAAACAAACAACAAAAAAGCCAAATCGGTCGCGTCAAGTATTCCGTAATGGACAAGGCCCCCTATATTGTTCACGTCTCCCGCGTAGAGACTCAACCAAATGCAGGCACCACACTTCACCCTGTTAATTTTGGCAAATTTCTACTGAACAACAACATTGCGAACATTGTTCGTGGTGGTGTTAATAGAGTTGGCAGAAACCGTGTTTCCGTAGAGTTTGCCTCCCCTCAGGACGCTAACTCTTTCTTAGTTAACCCTTTGTTATCTAAATATAGTTACATTGCTTCAATCCCCACATTTATTATAACTAGGATGGGTGTTGTAACCGGGGTTCCCTCTGATATTACAGAAGAAGAGGCGTTAACTTACTTAACTGTGCCCTCAGGATGTGGGCAAATACTTAAAATCCGACGTATCAACAGGAAAATTCAAAGAGACGGTAATAACGAGTGGAAACCTACTGAAACCTGTGTCATCACATTTGATGGCCAAGTTTTACCCCAAAGGATTTACTGCTGCTACACTTCCCTTCCTGTTGTGCAATACATATACCCCACAATCCAATGTCGCAAATGCTGCAGATTTGGACATGTAGCAACCATATGCAGATCTAAACCACGCTGCAGTAAATGTGGCCACGATCACCCAGGTGATGGTTGCAACGTTTCTGAGGGCGAGGCCTTCTGTATCCTATGTTCGGGTAATCACTTTGCTAATAGCAGGTCATGCCCCGAGCATGGTAGACAGAAAGCCATTAAGACTGTTATGGCTGAAAAATCAATCCCTTATGCTGAGGCTAGCAAAATTATTCCAACAGCTTCTTGTAATTATGCCAATGTCACCAAGACTCCAATTTCTCAGTCCTATCGGAAAACTGTAACCCTCAAGCCCAGGACCCATGCCCCCCTTTCTCCATCATATGATAAAACTGCTCATCACCAGATAACTAGTTCTCCCCAAACTTCACAGCCTAATGGCTGCGCTCTCAATTATAATCATGTCTCTTCCAATAATAGTACTTCTTCTATTATTGAACTACTTATAAAACTTTTACCTGTTGTTATTTCTTCTTCTAATTCTACTCAATCACCGTCCAACGTTGCCGATCAACTTATAAAATTACTCTTAGACATAAGAAATGGCGTCTCGCCAAGTATTCCTACAGTGGAATGTGAGGAGCGTGTGGCATAAAAAGCACGACCTCATATTTCTCTTGAATAAGTACAAGCCATTGGCTTGTTCCATCGCTGAGACTTGGCTTTTACCAAGTCTTAGTTTTCGTATACCACATTTTAATATCCTCAGATGTGACAGAGCTGACGGCTATGGAGGGTCGGCTCTCTTTGTCAACATTCGGGTCCCACTCTTACCTTCTGCTTTACCTTCTCTTACAAGCGATATGAGCATTGCCGCAGGAAGGATTGAGGGCGTCACAGTGTTCTCCATTTATATTGCTCATCCTCACCAAAACTTTTTTTATTATTTTAAAAAACATTTTTACTAATGTCCATGGACCAATACTGGTCATGGGTGACTTTAACTGCCATCACTATAGATGGGGCTCTGAGCGCTGTGATGCCTTCGGTGTAGCATTGGTTGAACTCTTGGATGATCTGGATCTCTGCATTTTAAATAATGGTTGCCCAACACGCAGATCTCTTCCCGGACAGCAAAAGAGTTGTGTTGACTTAACCTTTTGTTCGGTTGAGCTGGCAGCTTCGACCCATTGGGAATGTACAACCTTGTCGCATGGTAGTGACCATTACCCTATTGTTATATCTTTACTTAACAAAACTTATTTAGAGAAAACTTCTCCTCCACTTTTGAAATACAACCTGTCCAAACCGGATTGGGCAAAATTTTCTTCATTATTGGAGGATAAAATTGACGTTCTTCCAAATTTAAATTCAAGTTTAGCAGACCCTTCTGGTCACCGTCATGCCAAGAGTTGTTATGAGGGATTTGTTACAGCCATCACCTCTAGTGCGGACTCCTGCTTTCCATTAAAAAACAGTGCTCGTAATAAAATACCCTCACCACCATGGTGGGATCCAGAATGCACTTCGGCAGTCAAGGATAGGGATGAGGCTGAGGAGTGTTATAATGCGGATATGAGCACGGAAAATCTATTGGCATATTTACGGCTTAATGCTAGAACCAAACGTCACCTTCGCAAGAAGAAACGTGCGGGTTGGGCTAAGTTCTGTACCTCTTTATCTCCCTCTACTCCAGTCTCAGTAGTCTGGAAAAGCATCAATAGATATAGACGTGGGTGCTCCCCGTCAATCTCGTCCCCTATCACTAGGGAAACTGCTGAACTTTTTTTTGACAAAATTGCTCCTCCATACGTTCCTCTCTCTTCCGAATGTTTCAATATGTCCCTGCAAAATGTTTCAGAGGATCCTTTTGATGTGCCATTTACTTTGCAGGAACTTAATGTGGTACTCAGGTATGTCCGGGATTCAGCCCCCGGTATTGACGGTATACCATATTCTTTTATAGCTCATTCTGGAGACAAGGCTAAACGTTACTTCCTCGATGTTATTAATTTTTGTTATAGTAGTGGCTGGGTTCCAGATCAGTGGAAGTTACAAATCATTATCCCACTATTGAAGCCAGGCAAACATGTAGATGATCCAAACGGCCTTAGACCAATTGCTTTGTCCTCAGTTTTGTCCAAATTAATGGAACACCTAATTAAAAATAGACTGGAATGGATAGTCGAGTCGAGGGATTTACTGCCAAATTACCAATTTGGTTTTAGGAAGGGGCTCGGCACAATGGATAGTGTTGGCGTTTTAGTTGCGGATATCCGCTTGGCGTTTTCCAAAAAGGAATCCGTTGTTGCCGCTTTCCTAGACATCTCTTCTGCATACGACAACGTTCTTCTTCCCGTACTCAGGCAGAAACTGCATCAGCTGAGTCTCCCGGTTAAGATGATCGAATGCATCTGTGGTCTTCTTTTATCTCGTTCGTTGGTTCTGAGAGTCCAGGGTGAGGATTTCGATGCAAGGCAGACTTGGAAGGGACTCCCACAAGGATTCGTTCTCAGTCCCCTTCTTTATAATTTGTACACAGCGGACATTGGCACTTGTTTAAATAATAACTGTCAAATCCTTCAATACGCCGACGACCTAGTCTTATATGTGACAGATTCCTCCATCGTAGACGCGGCGTCATCACTTTGCCTCTCTCTGGACTCTTTGAACCAGTGGCTTTTAAGCCATGGTCTATCGTTATCTGCACCAAAAAGTTCGGCAGTAATTTTCTCTCGCAAAAGACTGATTCCGCACGTCTCAGTGGACATTTTAGGTAACAATATACCGTTGGTAAATAAGGCAAAATTTTTAGGCGTTTTCTTAGACTCAAAATTAAATGGTAAGCACCATATAAATTTATTAATAAAAAAATGCGAAAGAGTCATTTCGATTTTAAAAGCTCTCGCGGGTGTCTGGTGGGGTGCCCACCCTTACACTATGAAATTAGTTTATAACGCATTAATACGTAGTGTTTTAGATTATGGTACGTTCCATCTTGTTCCTTGCAATAAGGGTGCTTTGGCTGGGCTGGATAGGATTCAGTCAAAATGTCTTCGGATCATCTCTGGTTGTATGAAGTCTTCTCCCGTTAACGCATTGCAGGTTGAGTGTGCTGAACCTCCCCTGGCCTTAAGGCGGCAGTATCTGGCCTCCCGTTTTCTGGCTAGGTTAATATCTAGATCTTCCCATCCACTTTTAGCAAGATTGAATGAGTTAGATGCCATATGCAGAAGCTCAAATTACTGGAATAGTAAAGAAATTCCCCTAATCCTTAAAGCATTTCGTCAAAGTCAGCATTTAGAATGTCCAATAGAACAGAATCTCCGATTACCTGTTTTTAACTTTTCCTATGAAGTCTTATGTTTTATTCCTAAAATTTTCTTTGATATTGGCATTTCTAAAAAGTCTACTTCAGCAGATTCGGCCTTCAATGCGGCCGTGGGAGAACAATGGACTGGGTTTCAGAGGTTTTTTACAGACGCTTCAAAATTTAATGATCTTAGTAACGTTGGCGCTGCGGTTTATTACCAAAGCTCCAAAATTATTTTACAGTTCAAATGCCCTAAGGAGTCTTCTGTGTTCACGGGCGAGTGTGTGGCTTTACTGGAAGCTTGTCTTTTTATAGAGTCACACCACAATATTGACAAAGCCGTAATCTTCACAGACTCTCTTAGCTGTTTGCAAGCTTTAGTACAAAATCCCTTCAAAAGTAAATTGCACAGCTCTCTTGTTTTAAAAATTAAAAAGTCTTTATTATCTTGTTTTAGTAGTCAAAAAGAGGTTCAATTAGTTTGGATACCTAGTCATTGCGGTATTAAGGGCAATGAGTGCGCTGATTCTTTGGCCAAAGATGCTTGCTCATCAGCAGCAGCTGATCTCACCCACAACTCTCATCAGGGGTATGACTTGCTGAGCCTTCCAAAGGTTGTGTTACAGTCTTCATGGCAGGATCATTGGAATAACACTGGGAAAAAAAAGGGGAAGTTTTATTATGCTGTACAACCAACCATAAAACCAAAACCTTGGTTTCACGGCTACAAAAAAGTCTCCAAAACCGTTATATCCGTCCTTTGTCGAATTCGTTTAGGTTTTTGTTGTACTCCCGTGTTTTTGGAAAAAAGCGACTCCTCTCTCTGCGAGTGCGGGTTGGAGGAGGGCACACTGGATCACATATTCTTCGAATGCTCGAACAACGTTCCACCTTTAGATTTATATAAACGTCTCCCTAAATTTAAGATCCCTCTTCCAACTAATTTCTCCTCTTTACTAACATTTTCCTCCCCAGATCTGCTTGTGGCGCTGATGACCTTCATTCGTCACAATAACATAAAGTTATAAATTATTCTGTCTGTGTAGGTGTGGTATGCGTATATTTTATGTTTTTAACAATTTTATTATATATTTATTTATATTTTTTGTTTGTTTCAGTCCCGTACTAACCCAACAAGATCTACATTGAGTTCAACTGTATCAATCGAAGAATTTTATTTGGTTTTTTTTTTTTTTTTTATCATGCACACTTGCTTCTTCCAACTCACTTTCGACATTGGCAGAATAGTCGACATCGGCTTTGCTTGCCATTTGATAAAAATAAAAAAAAATAATATAATAATATCTGTACTATGAAAACATTATTATTATCTTCCAGTTGCACATACTTATCAAAAATCACCGATATAACATGTCGTTCGGTGGGACGCGGGAGGGGTGGGGTGAAGGGGTAATTCATTGTTTGCATAACGCACTAAACATGCTCCATAATCACATAATTCATCTTGTAGAGTGCGCGTGCGCTTCGGCAGTTCCGTTTCCTGTTTTTGCAAATATTTATGGAGTGCGTGAGAGCTATCATATAATAATAAGTGTGGCGAATTACTGTTAATGTGGAGTGCTTCTATTGATGATCATAATTATGGTGCGTGTTGCTTGATGAATTCACGAACAAGGTAAGCTTGCATAATGTAACTACAGAAATAGTAGCAAAATTATTATTAATATGTACATGTTGTTAGGTACCTACTTATCTAAAACTGTATTTTTTTTAAGGCTTAAATATTTGAATTTAGGAACTTACTTATTATTTTCTTTTTTTTCGTACTTAGTTATTACCTGGACTGGAATTCTCAACAATGATAACGACAAATTTATCCTTCGCTACATAGTACCTATAAAACAAAGTCGCTTCCCGTTGTCTGTCCCTGTTTGCTTAGATCTTTAAAACTACGCAACGGATTCTGAAGCAGTTTTTTTTAATAGATAGACTGATTCATTTTTTTATAGATGTGATAACAATAATAATAAAAAAATCGTCTCCAATCTTATGCAGTCGGAAGCAATGTGTTTTTAATTAAATTAAAGATGGCGAACACATATTTCACACTTTTTAATATAGAATCTAAATCATGTTTATTTCATCGACTGACGTTAGAATCAACAAAATCTGCCTACGCTTATGGTTTTTCTAGAGCGCCAACTAGATCTCTGTTTATGACAACTTTTGTTTCACAAAGTTAATTACGTATTTGGATACTCATTTTACAAAATGATCTGTGATTTTTATACAAAAACCAACAAAGTTTTAGAATGTACCTTTACACGTTGACTTTTTGAGATTGTAATTAGTTAAAAGTAATACTTACATAATTATTTGACTGCAGTTTAATATTACTTAATTTTATTATTTTTGATCTGTGATTTTTAAATAGTTTATGTGTAACTTAGGAAAAAAAAATGTGATATTTGAAATGAGACAACAAAACAGTAGGACTAACTGTGAGCATTTTACTACATTGTGATATCATTTAATATTACCTTTGATCTGTGATTTTAATTGATTTATGTAGGTATTAGTAGACATACGTAAGTTTAGAGTTAACTGAAAAAAGTCATTATATATAATTTATTGTCTGTGATCATTACACATTCCAATATGTGTATATTTAAATAAAAACTGTAACTGTGTACTGTGTATACTGAAATCTATAATTTAAATAAAAAGTAATAGAAAATTTCAAAATAGCAAAATCACTATCTGTAATTTTAATCTGTGATTGTTTTTAAGTATAAGTTTATTAATACTTTAAAAGTTCAGTTGAAATGATTATTTTACCTGTTGATAAAAATTCTTTAATAAACATGTACTTGTGTACATGTCTGTACTAAATTTGTAACACTATCCTACATATTTTAGAAGGTATCATAATGTTCTGCAATTTCGCTTTTTCGTAACCACCTAAACTTGGTCGGGTTACCTCGGTCATTCACTTCCTAATGACTTTAATCGTATTATCTCATTAATTATCCAATGTACTACGCTGAAATTTTACTGATATACAACTGAACTAAACAACTAATAATTGACATAACATTCAGTTCATATATCCAATCCAGTGGCCAAATAACACCGCGCGCATCAAGACCGTGCTCGTGAAGAACTGAATATCATCATAACTTGTTAAATACTTACAGGATACTAATGAAACTTCACATACATTTGAACGCATTTACAAGCTTTAAAATAACGTTTAAAGTAAGTCTTTAGACCTCTTATTGAGAGTGCTGGAACCAATTGAAGTGTTTTTCTATTTAATGAAATAACCTTTAAACTATGCATTATTTTGTTTTTTTTATTGCAGAACAAATTTAAACTAATTCCTAAGAAGTCATGTACAAAATATGATAAGAATCCGCTTAACCGTTTCAAAGATCTAGCAAAACCAAAAACGTTACCCCAGCAAAATCTCGAATAACTTCGCAACCGATGAAAGAACAAATACAAAATAAGGCACAACATTTACTTCATCTAGACAACTAATTTTATAGCTAGTATTTATTTAAATATTCCCATTAGAAAGAAAAAGGTCTGGCTGGGATAACGTTACCCCAGCAGGAAATGTTTTTGTGAAATAATTAAAAAACTATAAGCGCAACAAATTTAAAAATGTGCGCAACAATTACAGAAGCCGCAAAACTAATTATCTATTAGATTCAAATGACCATTTTCGACAACATCTGGCCTGGGTAACGCACACGTTTTTTTTTGGAGGTCAAAGTTTTATTTTTCACTTTTTAGTTGTGGTACCTACCCCACATATATTCGAATACCACTACCTGCTACCAGTGACAGAAACTTATCATATCATCTACATACTAATTGGGAAAAAAATACGTATTTTGTAGCTAACTCAAAAATTATCCAAGCAAAGTTAATAAAATTTATATGGGACCAATTCGAGAGCACACCCTTTCAAACAAAAATAGAATTTTCAAAATCGGTCCACAATTGACGGAGAAATCGGTGGACATACATAAAAAAAACAAACATACGCGACAAACATATAACCTCCTCCTTTTTGGAAGTCGGTTAAAAATATTATTCGCGGCTATAAGGCATATGTAGTTACAGAATTATAATCATCAAAATCATCAATACAACGCTCTAAGTTCATTAAGCTGTAGGAATGACTTTTTCTGTTTTTTTTTGTTCCTACGCCTTTATGAACTTGGAAGGTAAAACTTACTGTTAATTTATCTAACCTACGGCTTATCAATAAATATATATATATAAAGACAAATACGGGCTTTTCATTTATATACAAAAAAGAACTACCTCTTTTTAGTAGTAGGTATTCATCACACATTTTTAAAATTTTGGGTCAAAGACCTGGCAAATATCTGGATGTATTTCTTTCGTTCACACATAAATTACTGGATGTATTTTAATGAAATTTAGAATGGAGAAGATAGCTTACCTTGGAATAGCACTTAGGCTACTATTTATAATATACTTAATCATGTGTAAGGTCATAGAAACAACTAGTAGAATATAATCCAATAACAACTTTATTTTATTATTTATTACTTTTCTAATTCAGTGTACTCAGGCACAACACGTGTGAACCGGTTAGTGAGTAAAGTAAAGAAGGTCATCGATATGTATGAATTCGTCGCTTTTTAGTAGTCATTGGAATTTGGTCGGATAACCAGCCGTTGTTTACATATTTTGGTTTTTTATTTATATTTACTTAATGCGAAACATTCCAAGCTGAATATTTTCACCATATATTTTTGACTAAAGGCACATGATTTTGGTTTACACGTACACATCTGGGATTGAGCCAGTTCCTTGTATTTAGGGGCACAGATTTTATTTTTGGGGGCACATTTTGGCACACATATAAGCGCTCTGGCCATACACAATTTTTCTCTCTCCGATCATTCGTTTAGAATTTTCCTGCTAGAAAAACGTTACCCCAGCAAGAATCGTTTTTCCGTTTTTTTTCCAAAACGACAGGGGGCACACATTTTTTATGTGGGGGCACATTTACAGCAGATAAGGCACAAACTATACGTTCTACTCATATAACTCCAGGAGATACTTTCTTGCTGGGGTAACGTACACATTATTGGGACGTTAAAACCATAGATATCTAGGTTTTTCTATCTCCAGTTTGCCAAAACTGGTGATAGACAGGTTATTGGGTTCGGCCGTTAGACCTGCATCCGTCAAGGGGGTGATTCTACTTGTCATAACTAAACAACTTTCGTTATAAAAATTACGAAAAAAAAAACTTCATTTCAGAATCGAAATTGTCTGTCTACTGCTGTATAGGAATTTGTTTTATTTTTGGACGAAGTTCAATAGTCATGAATTGGTGCATTATCAGCTCCAATTGATTCAATGACCTGGACAGCTGATATTTGACTGTTTATTAGACAATATTGAACTCTATTCTTTCCATGATAGAATTCATTCTCGTGGCATATTAGTTGTGATGTGAACAAGGTCAAAGCACAAAATAAAATACCGGGAATTACCGAAAAACAACAGTTTAGTACAGAGGGTGTTGTCAGTCGCTAGAGCGAAGGAGATGGCCACCCTTACTTAAAGAAAAAAAAACAATTCACTGGTTTCGTCACCAATTAAATAATAAGCACTAGTACTACTTGTACTAGTGGTCGCAAGCGCTACTGCTGAACATGAGGTCCTGGGATCGATTCCCAGGTCGGGCAAAGTGCTATTGGGTTTTTCTATCTGGAATTTCTCAGTAGCAGCCCGGAGTCTGGATTTGTGCCCGGTTGATGGCAATAGGCTCGCCCCCTATTACATGTGTGAGATCATCATACCCTTTCGTAAGACAATCTCACCTTTTCTATATTACTTTATTTAAATCGTGTGAACCACAATGATTATAAGGAGATAAATAGTAGGTGTGAAATAAATATGCCAAACTTGGTTTCACATAATTATATTATGTTTAAAAACATTCAAAATCACAACAACAAACATTGTTGCATAAAATAAAATATAAATCATAGTACTTACATTTTGCAAGTTTAGACTCACAGGTGCGCACTCTACAATCACTCGAACTCGACTGGCGTGTTTGCTTGTGCAACAACCGTTTATGTACGCCTTCTTAATGGCGGGAGTTATAAATCACACAACACGTGCGTTTGCAGCTGCAGACGCACGTTTCGTTTTACGGTGAGCACAAACATACTTTGTTTTACATTTATTTTATTATTTATCCCTTTTAGTATTTTATATTTAATTATACATCTGTATTGTCTACTCTATTATTAAGTTACACATTCTGACACATGGGACTTAAACATAACTGGTAAAATGTGGGTGTACCTACTACAGGTACACCTCTGCCCAACCCTTCGGGGAAACAAGGCGTGATGTTATGTGTTGTTTTAAATAATAAAAAAATCCATACTCATGTTAAGCGAAACAAATATTTAAGAAATGGTTTATTATATGTTTAGATATACAGGGTGAATTGTAATTTGACGTACAGTACACCTCAAAACTCCGTAAGTATGCTAAGGATTACATTGCTATGAACTCGAGCACGATACAGTCAGTGCGTGTGCATGTGCGTGTATGAGTGATGTCTCAACATTCCACTGATAACACACACTAATGAATTGTCGTCGCACAGTAACGTGAAATAACATTATATTTCTGTTGCATTTAGAATATGCGTCACAGTGGCGACCTGATGCTAAAATTCGCATTAAAATATCATGTTCTGGTAGCTGTTTGGGCTAAGCAATGGATTCACGATCAGTGAGGTCTGAGTTCGAATCTAAGTAATTATTACAACGTGTGGCTGGTTTTACTAGTTTCATAGAAAAAATATATTTATATTTGTTTTTTCTTATTTTTTTTTAAGAAGTTAAATATTAGTTATTGTATTATTGTTTAACTATATAAGTGATTTTTAATTTATCTTTTTGGTGTTAGAAGGTGGAAATAAAAAGTGTTGAATGATAACAAAAATGTTTATTCGTTTTATTTATTTATAAAATTAACAAACTCTTATGAGAATTGTGATGTCACATTCCTACCTAGACAAAAGAAGTTCTCTTGTTACCTACCATTCACAAGATTTTTTTTTTAACTACAAAGTGGGTACCCACTTACCTAGTCAATTCATAATAACATAACCAGTACCCTAATTGCGTAATACAACATAATCACAATCTGTTTCGATTTTTTATGTAACGTCACAATTAATGTAATATTGAGGTAATAGCTCAAGTATTCATTTTCTTGACGAAAAGAAGATTGAAACTAAACCTCAATTTAAGATCATTAAATAATTACAGATATGTTAATACTACTAAATATTTAGTTACACCGTCTAATTATTATTAAAACCAAAACATCTAGGTATTAATATTTTGTATTACCCCATTATTTTCAATGCAGTCAAGTAGACGTTTGCGCATGGACCCTACAATATTACCACATATTTCGGTTCCTCTTAAATTTTCCCACACCTCCATGCAATGGGTTTTTAATTGTTGTATACACCTCTCATCCCGTGACTCCCACCTTTGCACCATCAAACCCCATAGATTTTCTATGGGGTTGAGGTCGGGTGATCGCGCTGGCCATGAAACAACCATTATCTCCGGGTGATTCTGGAACCACTCACGCACAATGCTCGCCCGATGAATAGGACAATCGTCCTGGAAAAATGTCAATTGTGTCAACTCATCAGCTGGGTGAATGATGCGCACAGTAGGTAGTATGACATCGTCTAATACTTCTATATAAGTAGAACTGTTTAATCCAAAGAATTACAGTATTCCTCTAAAACAAAAAGAAAAGTGATATTAAGCAGTTATAACAACATACTAAAGTGACGTCATTTTATAATTTTTATAAAAACATAAAATAATATTTATTTAAAATAACAGTATAAATAATATTAAAACTGCATTTACAAATGCAATAATAAACACTAATTATTTATCTTTTAGACCTCATGATGGATTTAAAAAAATAACAATAAAAAGAACTAATCCATATGTCACCAAATAGTCGTGTACGTTACCCCAGCAAGAAAGTATCTCCTAGAGTTATATGAGTAGAACGTATAGTTTGTGCCTTATCTGCTGTAAATGTGCCCCCACATCAAAAATGTGTGCCCCCTGTCGTTTTGGAAAAAAAACGGTAAAACGATTCTTGCTGGGGTAACGTTTTTCTAGCAGGAAAATTCTAAACGAATGATCGGAGAGAGAAAAATTGTGCATGGCCAGAGAGCTTATCTGATATTTGCCAAAGTTTTAGGCATTATTGAACTTTTAATTATTAACAAAGGTCTGCTACGGCGTCAACTATGATAATAACTTAAATTTCAGTACAGTCGCGCCGTAAATCATTTTTAAATTATTTTCAAATGATTTAATCTGGGATTTTTCATAAAAAACTAAAACTCTTAACTAATTCAAAAACTACTGAATTTCGGTAAAACATTTGGTGGCTTAATTTGTTGTATTTTAACCCTACTATGACGTCCTGCAAGGAATAAGTCGAGTTACCAGTAACCCTGTATATCTAAAACGCCATCAAATCAAAATTATGTGACACTACATAATCAGCTTTAATATAATCGTTGGTTAATAATTATAAATCCCTCATAGGTACGTAATACGACATACAAAATGGAAACACGTTGTTGCAACACAGATCATTGTGCGGTTAACTATAGGTATACACTAAATACAACTCTCAAAACTGTAGGTACCAAAATTTATTTGGTTAACGTGAATGCTCCAACCAACCCGCGAAATTCAAATTTTCTTACGTTTTTTGCAATTTGCAGGCCAGTGCTAGGTTGTATGTTGATTAAAAATAAAAACTTTTTACAAAAAAAAAAACAACCGTCCTCCAAAAAAAACACTACAAAGTGAAAAATAACTTTAATTTCGGAAGTCGGTGGCAAAAAACGAAAATACAAAACCCAAGAGGTCGGTTGTTTTTTTTTTGTAAAAAGTTTTTATTTTTCACTTTTTAGTTGTGGTACCTATCATCATCATCAGCCTATAGCAGTCCACTGCTGGACATAGGCCTCTCCAATTGCACGCCATTCAGCTCGATTCTCGGCAACTCTCATCCAGCTGCTACCAGCCACCCTTCGAAGATCGTCACTCCACCTAGCCTGAGGGCGTCCTACCTTACGTTTGCCAATTCGCGGTCTCCACTCAAGAACACGTATACCCCAACGGTCATCGGTTCTACGGCTGATATGGCCGGCCCACTGCCACTTCAGCTTGCTAATTCTGTGAGCTATGTCGATAACTTTGGTTCTCTGCCGGATCACTTTGTTCCGGATTCGATCCCTCAGAGAGACTCCAAGCATAGCCCGCTCCATGGCTCGCTGAGCAACCTTAAATTTATGGACCAGCCGTACCGTGAGTGTCCACGTTTCGGCTCCGTAAGTCATAACAGGCAGGACGCACTGATTGAAGACCTTCGTCTTTAGGCTCTGTGGAATACGCGACGAGAAGACTCGACGAAGTTTGCCAAACGCTGCCCAGCCCAGCTGAATTCTTCTGTTAGCCTCCCTCTCAAAGTTGTTCTTACCAAACTGCAGAGTTTGCCCGAGGTAAACGTATTCTCGAACAACCTCGAGAGCACCGCCATTGACAGCAATCGGCCCCGGAGTGACGTGTTCGTTGAACATAACCTGGGTTTTGTCCAAGTTCATCCGGAGACCAATGCGCACAGAAGAATTAACTAGGCCGTCCAGCATCTGCTGCAAGTCATGCAGCGATTCGGCCAGTATGACGATGTCATGTGCAAATCTCAAGTGTGAGATGTATTCGCCGTTGATGTTAATGCCACGCCCTTCCCAGTTCAGCGTCTTAAACACATCCTCCAATGCGTTAGAGAACAATTTTGGGGATATGACATCCCCTTGTCTCACCCCTCGACGCAGGGGGATATGTTCAGTACGCTGATCCTGAATTTGGACGGTCATTGTCGCGTTTTCATACAGACATCTCAGCACCTGGATGTATCGCCAGTCGACTTGGCATCGCTGCAGAGACTCCAAAACAGACCAGGTCTCGACAGAGTCAAAAGCCTTCTCATAGTCCACAAACGCAAGACACAGTGGCCGATTATACTCATCGGACTTCTGTATAATTTGCCGCACTGTGTGAATGTGGTCTATGGTGCTGTATCCTCCTCGAAACCCAGCCTGCTCCGGTGGCTGAAACTCGTCGAGTCTTCTCGCTAGACGATTCGTAACGACTCTTGAAAACAACTTATATACGTGGCTAAGGAGCGAAATGGGTCTGTAATTCTTTAAAAGAGTCTTGTCACCTTTCTTAAAGAAGAGAACGACCATACTCTCTCGCCACGCTTCTGGAGTTCTCCCAGAGAACAGGACAGAGTTGAAGAGCTCCCGAAGCTCTTTCAGTACAGGACTTCCTCCAGCTTTCAGGAGCTCGGTCGTTATCCCGTCCTCACCAGGGGCTTTTCCATTTTTAAGCTGTTTTAGAGCCGCCTCGATTTCGTCTTGGCTGACTTCTGGCAGGTCTTCCGTGAAATGGCGGATTAAGGTGGCTCTGGAATCCTCATTTTCGGGATCAGGTCGAGATGCGTGCGATGCGTACAACTGGCCGTAGAAGTTTTCTACTTCCAAAAGGATCTCCGGCTTCGAAACGACGATATCTCCACTGGGTTTGGTCAACTTCGTCAGGTGGCTCCTCCCGAGTGACTGGACGAACACCTTGGACCCCCGATTTTGCTCGATCGCTTTCTCTATAGAGCGCGTATTGGAGCGTCGGAGGTCGCGTCGTACCAGTGTTCTTATGTTGTTGTTGAGTGCCCGTTGTTCTGACGAAGTGATAGGTGGGTTTTCACGTCGTTCCGTCATAAGCTCCAGAGTCTCCTTTGAAAGTTTTGACTTCTTGCCCGTACGCCGTATTTTACAAAAACGCGTGCCTTCCTCCCTCAGGATTTCCGCCACTTGGTCGAGTGCCTGGTCAACGTCATTTGTGGTTTCCACGGCAGCAAATCGGTTCTCCAAGTTTGATTGGAACGCTTCAGATCCCAGCATGGTTTGGAGCATGTTTGGACGGAGCCTAGACCTCATCAAACGAGTTCGCTCGAGCTTAAAGTTGATATTCAGAGAGCCTCGGACAAGTCTGTGATCACTGCCGGTGTTGAACCTGTTGATCACCGAGACGTCCCTGAATATATGCTTCTTATCCGCTATGATGAAGTCTATCTCATTTTTCGTCATAGTATCGGGGCTTCGCCACGTCCACTTCCTTTGGAGCTGTTTCTTAAAGAAGGAGTTCATCATGAAAAGCCCCTCCTTCTCTAGGAAGTTGACAAGCATTTGCCCCCTACGATTTCTGCTGCCAAACCCATAAGATCCTACTACCGATTCGCTGCAATTCTGTACTCCCACTTTAGCATTAAAATCCCCCATGAGAACATTGTAGTGGGCCTTAGTGGTGGAATGCAAGGCCTTGGCCTATCCTCAAACATTTCTTCCACTTCGTCATCCGAGTGTGCCGAGGTCGGTGCGTAAACCTGAATAACCTTGAGGCTATACCTCTTGGTTAACTTCACTACAAGGTACGCTACCCTGTTCGAGACACTGGAGACTTCTACAACGTTGTCACAAAGGGATTTGTTTACCAGGAACCCGACTCCGCCTTGGGATAGTTGGTCTCCCTCTCGAAAATACAAAAGGTGGCCCGATTCAAGGGTTATTGTGTCCTCTCCCTCTCTTCGGACTTCACTTAATCCAAGAATATGCCACTTTATTTTTCCGAGCTCTTCTTCTAGCTGCACTAGGTGTTCGTCGAGCCGTAGCGTGCGTCCGTTGTACGTTGCCAAGGTCAGTTGGGTTTGGCGGCCATTCGTAACCCGGGGATTCTTCGCACCCCCTACCTTACCGTTACCGTGATTGCCGCCAAAATCAGGAATAGCAAGGCGGCCGGGAACTGGAGGCCGTGGTTGAATTTGACTTGGGGCACTGAGATGGTAGTGTGCCCCTTTACACCCCTTGTGGTACCTACCCCACACATATTCGAATACCGCTACCTGCTACCAGTGACAGAAACTTATCATATCATCTACATACTAAGTGGGAAAAAAATACGTATTTTGTAGCTAACTCAAAAATTATCCAAGCAAAGCTAATAAAATTTATATGGGACCAATTCGAGAGCACACCCTTTCAAACAAAAAAAGAATTTTCAAAATCGGTCCACAATTGACGGAGAAATCGGTGGACATACATAAAAAAAAAAAAACACATACGCGACGAACATATAACCTCCTCCTTTTTGGAAGTCGGTTAAAAATATTATTCGCGGCTATAAGGCATATGTAGTTACAGAATTATAATCATCAAAATCATCAATACAACGCTCTAAGTTCATTAAGCTGTAGGAATGACTTTCTGTTTTTTTTTGTTCCTACGCCTTTATGAACTTGGAGGGTAAAACTTACTGTTAATTTATCTAATCTACGGCTTATCAATAAATATATATATGTCGGCGCGAGACGATGGTGTCAGCTCACACCTCGTCCAGTTCTTATCAGCGTGAGACGAAGATGTCATTCACACCTCGTCTAACTCTTAAGACCATGGTGGTCTTTGTTAGCGCTTAGAGCTTATTGATAATAAATAATTAATAATTGTTTCCGATATGAAAGGCGACGACGTAAATCTGATTGCGTCGAACGTGGCCGGGGGTCGGCTTGCATTTTCTCGTGAGAAAGTTTTAAGACTATAAGAGTTTAGCATCAGAGGAGCCTGGATCAGGCAGTCAGTTCCATTGAGACCGCGAGATCGACTGTGCGCGACCCGCGGACTCGTTACGCCCTTCTAATTCATTTAAGAAAAGCGTTGATTATAAGTTACTTGTAGCCTTTTCTAGTTAGACTGATTACTTCACACGTTTCCTTTGCCCACGAAGTAGACATACAGTTAGACAATGAACAATTTAATTGAAAATTACCCTTCTGACGATGACTGTGAGCTCGGCGCTCCGACATATATAAAGACAAATACGGGCTTTTTATTTATATACAAAAAAGAGCTACCTCTTTTTAGTAGTAGGTATTCATCACACATTTTTAAAATTTTGGGTCAAAGACCTGGCAAATGGCAAATATCTGGATGTATTTCTTTCGTTCACACATAAATTACTGGATGTATTTTAATGAAATTTAGAATGGAGAAGATAGCTTACCTTGGAATAGCACTTAGGCTACTATTTATAATGTACTTAATCATGTGTAAGGTCATAGAAACAACTAGTAGAATATAATCCAATAACAACTTTATTTTATTATTTATTACTTTTCTACTTCAGTGTACTCAGGCACAACACGTGTGAACCGGTTAGTGAGTAAAGAAGGTCATCGATATGTATGAATTCGTCGCTTTTTAATAGTCATTGGAATTTGGTCGGATAACCAGCCGTTGTTTACATATTTTGGTTTTTTATTTATATTTACTTAATGCGAAACATTCCAAGCTGAATATTTTCACCATATATTTTTGACTAAAGGCACATGATTTTGGTTTACACCTACACATCTGGGATTGAGCCAGTTCCTTGTATTTTGCCGTCAAAGTTATGACACCATCGTTTTTACTTTTAGCAAGATTATTCAAAAACGCATGCATGAACAGTTTTGAAACTTTGTATGGTTATTATTAGCGTCAAGAAGGACCGAATACAGTTTTCATCGAACTTGTGCCTTGTCTCATTTAGGCGCTGCGATGTTTTTTCGGGTTTTCATAAAACTGCGATAACTTGAAAACTATAAATATTTTCTTAAATCTAATCGGGGCACTAAGGGGCACACATTAAGAGCTACTCGTGTATGTTTATTCTACAGGGGCACATGTAATGGTTTTAGAGATATACGATTCATCAAAACGTTACTCCAGCAGGAAATGCAATATCTCGAAAATCTGAAGGGGCACAGATTTTATTTTTGGGGGCACATTTTGGCACACATATAAGCATTCATTCAGAATTCATATCATTCGTTTAGAATTTTCCTGCTAGAAAAACGTTACCCCAGCAAGAATCGTTTTTCCGTTTTTTTTCCAAAACGACGGGGGCACACATTTTTTATGTGGGGGCACATTTACAGCAGATAAGACACAAACTATACGTTCTACTCATATAACTCTAGGATATACTTTCTTGCTGGGGTAACGTACACCAAATAGTCTAGGTAAATTTCAAATAAAAGTTTAAGTTACAATTCGTAAATATAATACTCACATTCAAACCGGTTTCATCAGATATTTGTGTTCTAAGACCACTTTTATGCAGCGCAATAATAGTCGCCCTCGCCTCAATATTAGATAATATTTGCCTGCATTTTGAAATCACACCAACAGTTACAACAAATCGACAACGTTCATTCTGACCAAGTCATAAACTCATATTCTACCTCACAAGTCCAAACTTATTTAGTTTTTTTTATGATCTACCTTTCTAACTTTACGAAATGTGTGAACAAAGCGAACATAAAGAATATTAATATTTCTGTCCCATTACTTCCAATTGAGTAAAAACTTACAAAAAACCTTTAATAGTACTGCATGAGATTTGAACTCATGGCTCACCGATTCACGCATCTATCTGATCGCGTTAACCGCTAGGTCATCTTGACTTGTATTTTAATGTTGAAATTATGAACTACAATCACTTGTTGACGACAATGATGCGTGTGTCTCTTGAAAATAAAAGGTCGTAAGTAAAACTAAACGTCAAGCTATTGCTTTGTGAGATTGCCTATGGACTTTTGGTCGGTACTGTACCTATTCCTTCCCGGACATGATAGTGTGACCCATTTGCGCCAGTTAAGCACCCAATCAAGGCTAGGCGAAAATTCATGGGATTCGAGAAAACCCAAATTTTTATGCATTTTTGCAATTTTTCCAAAATTCGTCACTAAATATCACTTTTCTCTAAACTCGCAGATTGAATGGCCTTCTTTTCTATTTCTTTGGGTATCTAATACTTTAACAAACCTTTCAATGTAACCAAATTTTCTAAAACATCAAACAGTTAAAAGTGAACGGAAGAAGTTTACGTTAGAAGGCACTCGGTACCCTAATTGCGTAACTTATTTTCGTAAACAATTATGCCGAATTTGTTTCATTTTGACAGTTCAACAACATTCATTGCGTTATTTACGTTGCTGAGCAGATTTTTTTCCAACTTGTGAAGCAATGGATTAGCAATCTGTTTCAAATCGAAACAGATTGTGATTGTGTTGTATTACGCAATTAGGGTACAGCAGTGCTATTCTGTAAAAATCTCACCGTGATAACTTAGGTGAAGTGAGCTGCCAATAGTGTCAATCCTTAGCAACTGACAGCTCACTCCACGCTCACTTCACCTAAGATAACACGGTGAGATTGTTACAGAATACCACAAGTCGCAAAGCGGCTTTTAAGTTTTGCACATGACTCACGGTATACTCGCGCAACCCAACTCTATAATAGCTCAAATTAATATCATAAGATATCTAATATATACTATGAATGATAGGCTGAGGAATGATGTGATAAGACAGCGGTGTGATTTAAAAGAAGATGTAGTGACAAAAATTGAAAAGATGCTGAGATGGTTTGGGCATGTTGAGAGAATGAATGAAAGGCGACTAACAAAATGTATTTACAAGGCTGATGTAAAGGGAAAGGCCGGGCGGGGACGCCCTAGGAGGACATATACTGACCTTATTGGTGATGTTCTTCAGAAAGGCCAGGTGCGTAGTACTCGCAACCGGCGTGCGTGTATGACCAGATGTATGAACGTAAACGAGGCAAAAGGACTATGTAAGGATCGTAGCAGGTGGCGTTCTGTAGTTTCTGCCTACCCCCATGGGAAGAAGGCGTGAGTTTATGTATGTATGTATCTAATATACACTCGAACAAAGAATACGGGTCAGTACGGAGAAACTAAAATTATTCTTAAAATAATAGAGCTAGCGGTATTAATGAAACTGTATGTTGTAGATAATTTACCAGTTAATTAATTAATTAAGCCTTTTATTGCCAACATAATTAAACATATTCATTATAATTAAGTGAATAACATGCAATTAAATATATTATTAACATTAAAAAAATTATTACAATACTATTATTATCTTTGTTACATACATCATTTGTTTAATTTATCACTATTGGTATTATATAATAGATATGCCGCAGTTATTGGGCGTCGGCGTGTCCTTGTGACACAAAGGCCTCCCCCAGCTCTTTCCATTCTGCTCTTGTTTGAGTTAATCTGTGCCATAGTGGGCCCGCGTTCTTCTTTATGTCATCAGACCAACGTTTCCTTTGTCTTCCTCGTTTCCTTTTTGTTTGAAATCTAGGGGTCCATTCCGTTATATCTTTCGTCCATTTATTCCTACTCTCTCTCATCATGTGGCCTACCCATCTCCACTTAAGTTGTTTGGTTTTGACAACGACATCTTCGATTTTAGTAATTTTTCTTCAATCTATAGCTCTCTTTCTGTCTCTTTTTGTGTACCCCAGCATACTCCTCTCCATGGCTCTTTGGCATGTGGTCAGATTTTGATTTTGCGTGTTAGCTCAGGTCTGGCATCCATAAGTGAGAATTGGTAATATGCATGTGTTGTACACTTTCCTTTTCATTGCAATAGTATATTGTTTACTTTTTAGCACTTCTTTGAGAGACCAATACCTTTTCCATGCATTGGCTACCCGCCTTTCTATTTCTGAATCCATATGATTGTTGAAGGCAATAAGTTGGCCTAGATATATATAGAAATTTACATATTCTATTTCTTCCTGATCTACTGAGATGCTTGTTTGGGATCTATTTGTTATTATTTTAGTCTTTGTTTTGTTTATTGTTAGGCCCACCTTTCTGCTCTCACTTGAAAAATCTAGGAGCATGGCTTTAAGGCTTTCTGGGTTATCTGTTATAAGTATAATGTCATCCGCGAATCTTAAATGATTCAAACGTGCTCCATTTATGTTAATCCCCATGTTGTCCCATTCCATCTTCTTGATGACTTCCTCTAGCACGGATGAAAAAAGTTTTGGTGAGAGTGGGTCTCCCTGCCTCACCCCTCTGTGTATTGGGAAAGTTTCCCCCTCCGTTTCCAATTTTATCCGTGCTTTACTGTTGGAATATACATTTTTTATTATCCTTATATACTTATTTTCTATTCCTTGATTTTTCAGGGCTTCCCAAATGTACTGATGTTCCAGGCAGTCGAAAGCTTTCTTATAGTCCACAAATGCCATGTACAGTGGATAATCATATTCTTGACATTTTTCAACAAGCTGATTCACCACATGTATATGGTCTATTGTTGCAAATCCCGATCGAAATCCAGCTTGTTCTCTTGGCTGTTGTTCGTCAAGTTTTTTGGTGATGCGTTTTAGTATTATTTTAGAGAACACCTTGTATATATTCGACATGAGACTTATTGGGCGATAATTTCCTATTTCAGATCGATCTCCTTTCTTAAAGATGAGTATTATAGAGCTTATTGTCCATTGTGAAGGTATGGATTCCGTGTTTAGGATAAGATTAAACAAGTTGGTCAGTTTTGATGCTGTTTCTGGCAATGTCACTTTCATCATCTCATTGGTTATATGATCAGGTCCGGGAGCTTTATCATTTTTCTGGGTTTCAATCGCATGCTGGACTTCCCTTTCAAGAATCGGAGGTGTTCGGGCGTCTCCGACCACTCGGCGATCTTCGGCGGCCGTCGGGGACAGCGGAAGGTGGCGGGTGACGACGAGAGGTGCGGCGTGCGGGACGCGGGCCATGGAAGCACTTCGCTACCGATCACGACGACGGCACGCGCGCGCACTCCTAACGTTTACCAACAACGACATAATTTTGTACTACCTATTTCGGATTATACTTTTTATTATACAGTCCACTACTTTGAATTAAGTCCTTAGTTTAGGTCCCTAACAAATAGTCATTCGAGCCTCCTTACAGTCGCGTTTTGTTAACACAATTTCGTCGGCTACTGGCACTACGAGTCGACGTTGGTGAACATTGGACTCCTGCAATTCGCTGCGTCACCGGAGCAACGGTTTTTTCTAACGAAGTCCATCGAACACAAGAACAAGAACTGGACCATACTTTACATCACCAAGTCTTGATAACGACGCCGGCGCTTACTACATCGACTGCATTTTTCGATTTACGCCGAGTCATCGCTTGGAAGAATTTTTGGACAGGTTTCTTGTGGATAAAGGTTCGGTATTGGGTGAGTTCGTTCCAATTTTTTCCTTCTATATTCCTTCTATATTTTTCAAACAAAATTTTAGTGTTTATTCCGTTAAATTCAAATTATTTTCCGTTTTCACGTTCATATTTGAGTCATTACGTGTCATCAGTATAGTCATCTCTTTCACTCTTATGCTTTGCTTACGCTTGTGCACTGCTATATCCCCAGGCTATTTACCGTTAACTGGGTGCATGATCAGCTGTGTGCGTTAAATAATTGTAACAGCTGAGCGGTCATTGACCGGTGTAGCTCGCCGGCTCCCGTGACATTCATCAAGGTCACGCGGCTATTCATTCACATTTTTTATGTTTTGTTCATAATTTACTGCCAACTTCTTTACGAAAGGACATGTCCGGAAATGGTTTTTTATTATTCAATAATTCTAACCAGGATAAGTTAAATATATTTGGATAGACATCCGAAAAACTAGTGGTTTTAGCTTTAACAATTTTTTTTAAATACCTCCAATTTTGAAAAAAATCGTTTTTTATTTTAGTGTTAATTTACTCCTAAAACGAACGAACCTTTCCAATTATCCAAGTTATTAAAGTGAACACACCCCAAAAAATAGTAAACTTGTCAAAATTGACACATATTACTGTCAACTGATTGACAGTACCTACCTTGCGTTATTTGTCATATTTGACAAATGGATAGAATCATCAATGTAAACAAAACATTAATATAATCATATTATTTACAGTACCATTAGGAAATAAGATGAAATGGTATATTGTCAGTGTAGTATAAAATTATTCCTTCAAAACTGAAAGCACACTCTATAAGATTATGGCTACTTCGAATGTTCATGTGCAAGTTGCAATATTTTACCAACACCCCGTTTATCAAGAATGGCATGTTTCAGCATAGTCCACAGGTTGCTTAGCAGGAGTAAATGATAATAGTATCTACTGATCGAGAACATTTTTTAATTACGTAGGAGAATTCCTTATTGTGACTTAGAATCGAGATTGGAAGCGAATGAAAAGCCATTCGGCAATTAGGTATGCTAGGTATTTAAAAACTGAATTAATATGCTATAATTGGACGCAAGTGTTACAGTTTTGTTATGAAATAAAAGTTTTTTTAATTTTAAATATTCATTTATTAATTTTCTTCATTTTCAATGTCTTCTCTTATTAAAATACTGTCGAGAAACTGAGCAGGTGGAGATATATCATTTTGATGCCGAGCCCATCCAAGATACCAGACAATTGTCATTACATGAGCACAGCTTCCAACAGTCCTTTTCCCAATTATGCAACTGCAATAATACTCAGAAATGCAACTTTGCCAACTAGCCTCTGCCACTTTCAATAAAATGTATGTATAATACACTCTATTACTGATGTGGCGTGACTTTATTCGTCCTCTGATCAAAGCTGTCTCATGTGATAACGAAATGCCTGGAATGTTTATCAATTCTACATCTTCACTTACTTCTACAGTAAAAGTACCATTCGGCCGAATATGTTCCCCATAATAAGAGCGAGCCTGTTTAATTTGATAAATTCCTAAGCTAAATAAAACTAAATCTGACATGTCCATAGTGGGGAACATATTCAACTGTGGTATTTGACCATTTATCTGGACGAAACTGGCTCGGCGTCTATTAAGCTGATGCCCAATCACATGTTCAGCTAAAGCATTTGGCATGTTCATTCTCTGACTAGCTCTTTCCAGTATATTTTGGGCATCAGTACGGTCAGTCAAAACAGGATGGAAATGGTTTAAAATGGCTCCTGCTATTTTAAAATCATCCATAAGATTTCTAGACCCTATATTAAAATATTTATTTCGAAAGATTTTAAAATCCCGTTTAAACCGACCGTTTACAACTTCAATAACCCATCTGCACAGTGTCACTAGTCGTGATTTGTTGGCTTTCTCGGTCGATAATTGAGTTTCCCCTACACTTAGGGTCTCTGGTTTACACACAGTATATCCCAAAGATGTGAGCAATGGGATAGAATCTCTAAAACCGCGGTCAAGAATAAATACATCATTCTGTCTAAAATATTGCCTTAAATTGGAATTTTCATTCTGGAACAGCAGTCGCATAATTGTAGCATCAGATGTTGTGGCTGCGTATGGACCAAATATGTCTATAATGTGGCCATCGGTGGCCACCAGCAAAAAAGGCTTAACAAGATTTGCAAACTTATGTAAGCTATATGATTTTTTTTGGAACAGATAATTTGACGATTTCTGTAAGTATATATAGGTTCCATCGCATATAAGTATAGGGTTATTTTCTGCTGTTCCAAAAAGACCCTGTGGGATTAAAAGATTCCTACTGGACAGATTTGCTCGAGAAATATGAATGACACCTAAATGTATTGGTACATAAAATTCTTTCATGCAGTTACGTACCTTTTTCATATAGGTGCATGCTACAGATTTATTTATGCAGATTAATGATGCAATTCGTCTAATTGGCTCCCCAGTTCTTATTTTCATGAGGTATAGTCCTAAAGCTGTTTTTGGTTTTCGACACACGGCTGATAATTGATTACTAATACAGCTTAGTATTGTTAAAAAATTCAATACAGTCAAGCCTGTCCAGTAACGACAAATCTGGTTGTTCATATTTTCCACATTTTCAAAATTAATAATGTTAGTTTTGTTTTTTCTTAATAAATCTAACATTTCTACAATATGACTCAGGGTAAATTGTGTTGTGAACTGAAATTCATTCAACAGTTCCCAATTATAAACACTTGCATGTTCTTCACATACTCGGGCATTCGGTGAGACATATAATTTATAGTCCATTAATATTTGTTTTTTAAGATAAATAGGTACTCTTAAACGTTCCACATTTGTACACTCAGGAACAAAACAATGATTTGCTGAATCCGGGGTTCGGCTGTAACCATCTAACTCAATATACCTGTTCTCATTTCGAACTACATTTTCAATATCAATTTCTGAACTGAGTGCACTTACAGGTTCAGCCACAGAGCTAGACCCACTTTCAACATTTTCAACAATCACTTGTGCCTGTCTTGGTGGTTCCATCACTTCGTGAATATTGTGATGAGCCCTTTGCCAGCAGGCATTACATGCTCGAGCATTAGAAGGGATCTGAAATTAAGTTTTCATTTATTGTGTGTTCCAGTAATCAGAGATATAATTATCAAGTGTGAATGAGTAAATATTTAATTGACTGCCTTGTTTATATAGTGGTTGCAAGCGCTACTGCTGAGCATGAGGTCTTGGGTTTGATTCCCGAGTCGGACAGTGTTATTAAGTTTTTCTATCTAGAATTTATCAGTAGCAGCCCGGAGTCTGGATTTGTGCCCTGTTGATGGCAATAGGCTTGCCCTCTATTATACGGGACTAAACATAACTGGCAAAATGTGGGTGTACCTGCTACAGGTACATCTCTGCCCAACCCTTCGGGGAAACAAGGCATGATGTGTTATGTGTTAATTTTCATTTACCTGACGGGGGTTGATGATGCTAGCTATATAAGCCTGCTCAGGATGACCATCAAGTAAGGGACGAGAGCGCCTGCCTGTTCTTCTTGAGATAGAAATGCCACAACAAACACATACTGATTGATGACCCAGCTGTCGGTCACCAATGTTGTGCTCGTTTCTGTTATTTATTTCTGTCAGTAAAAGGTTGATGCATTCTTGGCAAATGCGATCTCCATCAGTTACCTAAAAACAAAATAATTTGTTGAAAACACAATATCGTTTTTCTATATATTCTTAAGCAGTAGTACTGTTTAATCTTTTTTAGCAAAACCCCAGCTAGAAATTATTAAAAAAAACCTAACAATGTAAGTTAAAGAATACCTTACCTCTTGGGCAGTCCATTCTTCAATTATTGAGACTATCTCAGGGCTCATGCTTAAAGCGTCATATTCATACTGCTGAGTAGCGTGTATTGCTATGTTGCAATTCATGCAGTGAGCCATTACTGTAACAATAATCTGAAATGAAAATAGAAAAGGAAGTTAATGGTTGCTTAAGTGGCAAAGATTGTGCAAATAAAACCCGTATGGAGCTAAATAGAAATACAGAACAGTACTTACATACGGGGTTTTAAATTAGAATGCCGAAGTCCTAATCGCGTGCAATATCAAATTACCGTTATGAAAAAGCAAAGTCGTCAGGGTTAAAGGTTCATAAGCTACCAGTATCCTAATCATGTGCAAAATAGAAGAATCCGTTGTGTAAAAGCCAAGTCCGTAAAATCAGGTAAATCAAATAGAGGTAAGCACAAATTAAAATACGATAACACTGGATAACACAAAGGCAAGAGCGAAAGTGTGACGGATCAGACGGATGAATAAGGTTGAGGTCTGTCAATCAACACTTTATGTCATATTTGACAGATAATTCTATTCATCTGTCAAATATGACAGAGTGTGAAATGTCATAATTGACAGATGAATTGAATTATCTGTCAAATAAGACATTGTCAAAGTGTGTATTTGGGTTGCCATCAACAAATAAAATATATGTAGTAACATTAAATAGTTTATTATTTTTCTCTTAAATGGAGGGGTCTAAAAATATTATTTCAGTGGTTCCTAGTTCCATATTTTTGTCGCTTTCATTTATGTGTAGTTTGATGCTGGTTAGATTTTTCTCGGAATAAAAAACCAACCTCCATACAAAAAGCGGACATCTCCTTTGCTACGCATTATCAATTAGTATTATTATTACCTATTACCTTTCTTACTGGTTTACGCTATGGCCTCTTTAGACTTATTGTTGAGAAAGCGAAGTGCCATTAAAGCAAAGCTTACACATTTCACAAATTATATGAATGTGCTTCTTAGTTGCAAAATTATTTCTGACATTCAGCGATTAGAGTTGGTGAGCCGTTTAAAAAAATTTGAGGGTACATACGACGATTTCGACAAATTACAGGTAGACATCGAGGTGCTTTCGGATGATCCTGACGAGGCGTATGCAGAGAGAGCAAAGTTCGAGGACCGTTACCACGCACTCGCAGCGCAGGCGCATGGCCTGCTTGCCAGTAACGAGAGCGGTGATGGTGGGTCTGTAACGGGCTCGGTGAACAAACACTCAGGTGAATCGTTCCAACAACGTAACTTTATACGCTTACCTAAAATTGATTTGCCTAATTTTGATGGTGGTTATCAGTACTGGCTTGAGTATAGAGATACATATTTGTCACTAATTCATAGTAGTAGTTGCATAGATGCTATTAGTAAGTTCCACTACCTTTTTTTTTTTTTTTTTTTTTTTTTTTGGGTGGGAAATCATCAAATAACTTCTCCCGCTCTGGGCGGAGCGGGAGGGCGTGTCAGACTCTTACTGACTAAAACCCACCCGTGTTCCTTCAGTTGCCGTGTTGCCAGGGGGCCACGATGTCCCTATCGGTTCTCTTCGAACCCCCGGCAGGCATTGGCCCTAGCGGACCCCGTCAATTCTGCTGACATCTCTTTGAGGCGCGCGTGGAACACAACGCGCCGTCGACCCGGGCTTGGTCCTTATCGGACGGCGAGCTACCCATTGCTCACCGTCCGCAAGCCCGCGCCTACGGTGGCCGGAAATCGTCTCGTGACTCCCGACGCCCAGGGCGTCTCCTGCTGCGGCGGTTAGGGGCGCGAGGGCGCGAAATTTGCCTCTCCCTCACGCGCTCCGTCTCCTCCTTCGCGAGCATTACTGCTTCGCAGAACGAGGTGACGGCCTGCCATTTCCTCTCGCTCCGTAGCATGGCCCGAATCAGGGCCGGACGCGAGAGATCACCGCCGTCGATCACTTCCACGAGGACACGGCGATGCTCTGCCCAAGCCGGGCAGACCTCCACCGTATGCTCCACCGTGTCCTCCGGGCGATCCACACAGTGATGACACCCGGGCGTTTCCTCCCGCTTTATCCTGAACAGGTACCTCCCGAAACAGCCGTGTCCGGTGAGCACCTGTGTCAGGCGGAAGGTGAGGACGCCGTGGCGCCTCTCTAGCCACTCCTCAAAGAGGGGTCTTATCGCCGCAATTGCGGCGTGCCCCTACCTCCGTGCGTCGCTTAAAGGCGATGCTTTAGAAATAATAAAAAATATTGATTTTAAAGGTGATAATTATCAAATGGCGTGGAAGTTACTATGCGACCGCTTTGATAATAGTAGGCTTTTAGTAGATACCCATGTTAAGGCTTTGTTCAATGTAGACTGTATTACACAAGAATCATCCATTTCTTTGCGTCGTTTAATTGATTTAATTAATAGAAATATCAGAGCCCTTCATACAATGAACGAGCCCACGGACAGTTGGGATACGTTGATTATTTATATGATGGCAATTAAATTAGATCCTATCACCAGCAGGGAATGGGAAGCTCATCGTAATACCATACCAACAAAACCAACAGTTTCTCAATTTTGTTCTTTTATCTATACATATAATAAAATCGTAGCGATGTCAAAACTGTACTTTGAATATTTTTGAAAAAAAGTAATTGCTACGAGGTCGGGGATCGATTCTAATGCCGAAAATATTTTTTTTAGAATTTTTGTCTGTTTGTCTGTTTGTCTGTATGTATGTTCCAGCATGGCGCAAATTCTACCGGACAGATTCTGATAAAATTTTACATAGATATTCCCTGTGTGTCTGGTCAAACTATAGGGTATAAACTATCACGCTATTTACTATGGGGGACGAGCAATATTACATTATGTCGTATTTGTATGTTCCAGCATGACGCAAATTCTACCGGATAGATTCTGTTAAAATTTTACATAGGTATTCCCTATAAGTCTGGTCAAACTATAGGGTATAAACTATCACGCTATTTACTATGGGGGACGAGCAATATTATATTATGTTCGTATTTTTGGAAAAAAACGCGCCGAAATATTAGGATATTGCAGATGATTATCGATTTAACTTTTTAAATGATTATCATCACGCTATACCTTTATGGAACTAAGCAGTCAATCGTGAAATATATAGGAATGGCTATTTTAAGGAAACTGCAACGAAGCAATTAACTCAGCGGTTGGACGGTGGCTTTGCAAACATGGGGTTGTAAGTTCGATTCCCAACTGCGGTTTTTTGTTTTTCTTTTTTTTTCACATTTTGTACTACTATTTTTTTTTGTTGATTATGTATCCATACATATAATAAAATCATAGCGAAGTTAAAATTGTACATTGAATATTTTGAAAGAAAGTTATTGCTACGAGGTCTGGGATCGATTCTTATGCAGAAAATTTAGTTTTCAAAATGTTTGTCTATTTCAACTGTAGGGTATAGACTATCACGCTATTTTCTATGGGGATGAGCAATATTACATTATATCGTATCTGTATGTTCTAACGTGACGCAAATTCTACCGGATAGATTATGTTAACATTTTGCATAGGTATTCCCTATAAGTCTGGTCAAATTGTAGGGTATAAACGATCACGCTATTTACTATGGGGGACGAGCAATATTATATTATGTTCGTATTTTTGGAAAAAAATGCGCCAAAAGATTAGGATACTGTAGATGGTTTTTGATTTAACTTTTTAAATGATTATCATCACACTATACCTTTATGGAACTAAGCAGTCAATCATGAAATATATAGGAACGGCTATTTTAGGTAAATTTCAACGAAGCAATTAACTCAGCGGTTGGACGATTGCTTTGTAAACATGGAGTTGTAAGATCGATTCCCAACTAAGGTTAATTTTTGTTTTTCTTTTTTTTACATTTTGTAATACGAGTCGATTGTTTTTTTTTGTAAAAAGTTTTTATTTCTCGCTTTTTAGTGGGTCAATTTGTAATTTGTCTAAGTTACATTAGCTTAATGCCAACTGCTCATCACCTTTTACAAAATATTGCTTTTCCCGATGCAGGGACGTTCATCATTGAAAGTTCTCCTGGTACTTCACCATCAACTCCACTTCTCGATATGCATTGTGACGAGCATAAATTGCATTGCAACCTATTAAAGTAATCGAATCGCAACCCGTGAAATACTTATTATTTAGTAGTTCCGGTGGCTATTTGTGGTCATCATCATCAGTTCCACTTAACCAAATAGTGCTTTCCAAGAGCAACTGCACGAGTTACTATAAAAAATACCCAAATTGCCATAGGTTTGCCTATAATATTTGAAGAGTTCCCTCTATTTCTCTGGGATGCCATCATCAGATCCTGGTTTCCTTATCATGGTACCACTTTTGAAATATTTCTTTTCCAACAAAAAAAGAATCATCAAAATCGGTTCATAAACGACGAATTTATCCGCGAACACACATAAAAAAAATATATATATACGGTCGAATTGAGAAACCTCCTTTTTTTGAAGTTGGTTAAAAAGAAAAACTTCGTAAGCTATGGGAAACTGCTACGTTACAAGTACTTTACAGTCACAAAACATTCAAGGTTGTGTTCTGATTATTTTAGAGCTGAAGACTATTGAATAAAAGGAATTTTACAGATTTTGACAGCAGATTTGTCCTAGCGATTTTAAAATCTGTGTGTGGATCTTCTGGAATCGTTGCCACACTGCTTTCTGGTGACAAAACAGCGCACGCCATGTTTAAGATTCCCATCAATTTAAAGAGCAACGAAACGCCTGTTTGTGGGGTGTCACGCAACAGTAACAAGGGATGTGTGCTTAGGGATTGCGCTTCATCGTATGGGATGAATGCATTATGGCAAAAAGGAAAGCAGTGGAAGCTGTAAACAGAACCCTGCAGGACATCCGCAGGAACCAAGATATGATGGGTGGTGTTACAGTCCTGACTGACAAAGTGAATACTTCGTTGAAAAGGTCGACTCTACGGTCGAGAGTTCATAGACTGCGCTTGACCATCATCATACGAGCTCGGCTTGGCGGGAATTCAAATGCTCAAGAATTCTCCGATGTTCTTCTAAAAGTTGTTCGAGGCACTCTACCAGAGACTCTTGGTAAAGTAGATCCCACTTAAGAAGATCTTATTCGTCTGGTATACGGGGACATCAGTCAAATACCGTACCAAGAGAATTCTTGGGCGTGTTTCCATTTTAACTCCGAAAATGATCAAGCTGCAGCGATCAACCACAGTATTCTTTCACAAATTGAGTGAAGTGATATACACCTCCATTAATACTGATGTGGATGAAGATGATGCCGCACATTACCCCGTAGAATTTCTCAATTCGCAAATGGCAAGTGGACTTCCGGTTGTACATCTGTGTAACGGAACCCGGCTCAAAGTCACGTCTTTGCAGAGAAACGTCATCGAGGTGGAAATTCTAACAGGTTATAGCGATGGTAAGACAGTGTTTATAGCGCGTATACCACTAATTCCCCAAAATTATCAGTTCAAGCGCATGCAGTTCTCTGGGAACGTATGCTTTGCGATCAACAAGTCACAGGATCCGACACCGAAGGCTGAAAGCTGCGGGTGTCAACCTCAGAACAAGCTGCTTCTCACACGGACAACTGTACGTCGCTTGCTCCCGAGTCACCATTCCTGACTGCATATTTTGACTGCTGAGAATAAAACTACAAATGTAGTAGGTATACAGGGATGTTTTATAAAAATGTGGCTGTTATTGTAGTATATTGTGGTATCTTACGACTTCCACGTGAACGAAGTCGCGGGCAGAAGCTAGTTAGTAAAAAAGCTGATTTGTTGGAGACATTAGAACATAACAAAATCACACGTAGTATAGAAAATAATACTAACACTCTTAACAATCAAGTAGAAAATAAACATAAATCATTAATAATAGCAACTAATCAGAGCGATCATTCAAATCAAAATTATAAAACAAAATGTCCCTTATGTAATCAAAATCATCTATTATACACTTGTGAAGGGTTCCGAAAATTAAACGTAGAACAACGGATATTAAAGGTTAAAGAATTTAAAGTTTGTTTCAATTGTTTACGTAGTGGTCATCTAACGAAACGATGTAGATTAGCTCCTTGTAAATATTGTAAAGGTAGACATAATACCCTTTTACATGTGGAACAGTCTACTCATTTCCAAGATCCTATGCCCAGTAGTGTAGCATTGCCCGCTGATGTTTCTGGGGATGCCGCTCCACATAATGGCACCTCAGAAAATATCTCCATGTCAAGTGACACTCAGTCGCAACAAACTACCTCTCATGTATTACTGTCCACAGCGTTGGTGAGAGTGGTGAACCACCGAGGCATCAAGTTCGACGCCAGGATCCTGCTCGATAATGGTAGCACAGCAAATTTTATTACGCAGAAACTAAGTGATAAGCTAGGACTTCCTCGACGTAGCACGAGCTCCACGGTGACAGGTATAAACACTCATACTACATTAAGTACACAGTCTTGCAAACTAACCATTGAATCGTGCAGCGGCAGCTATAAGACAGATATAAATTGTTTCATATTACCAACAATTACCAAATTACTGCCGTCTACTTTAGTCGACATACGTAGCATTCCCATACCACTAGATTTAAATCTGGCCGATCCGTCATTCAACGTTCCATCAGAGATTGACATACTAGTTGGTGCTGAAATATTTTGGAATATTCTAGGCAATACATCTATTAATTTAGGCAAAAATCAACCTAAGTTACAAGAGACAAAGCTAGGATGGATAGTATCAGGCTCTGTGGCTCTTCCAAAACATCCAACCAAAAATACATATTCTCATTTTTGTAATATCTCCATGAACGATTTAAATAACAACCTAAATAAATTTTGGGAACTCGATTCCGTTTCTTCTGAGCATTCCTTGTCACAGGAAGAACGAGCTTGTGAAGAAAATTTTCGTGTAAACACTGTGCGTGATCAAAACGGGCATTTCATAGTTACAATGCCTCTTAAAAATGATCCCAGTGAGTTAGGTGAATCTTATGAAATGGCTAAACGTCGATTTTTATCTTTGGAACGTCGTTTCCAACGTGATCCTGCATTTAAGGAAAGATATGTTGCATTCATCGAGGAGTACGTGAGCTTAGGTCATATGACTGTGAATAACTCAACAAGGAAACCTCATTCAGGTAACAAAATTTAGTATTTTTTGCCACATCATGGAGTCATCCGAGAATCCAGTACCACAACCAAGCTCAGGGTAGTCTTCGATGCATCAGCAGCGACTACTTCTGGAGTGTCGTTCAATGATATCCAAATGGTGGGGCCCACTGTCCAAGATGACCTCTTTTCTATATTGCTGCGATTCCGTCAGCACAAGTTTGTCATTTCTGGTGACATAGAGAAGATGTATAGGGCCATTCATGTAACACCATCACAACGTAGCTTACAACAAATAATATTTCGTGCTGACCCCAAGCTACCACTTAAAACGTACAGTCTTAATACTGTTACTTATGGCACAGCTTCCGCCCCTTATTTAGCTACTAAGAGCTTAGTCAGTCTAGCAACAACCGCCTCTAATGACATTGTAAAATCGTCCATTGAACGAGATTTTTACGTCGACGATTATCTTAGTGGTGGCGACTCGGTTTCCGAGGTGGTCCAGATGGGTAAAGAAGTCGCATCCATTTTAGCGTCAGCTAACTTTCATTTGAGAAAATGGCAATCTAATAGTTTAGATATTTTAACCGAAATAGCCGGTGTTTCAGGGCATTCTGGTAGGTTGAACTTGTCTGAGGATAGAAACGTGTCATCTAAAACGTTAGGCCTATATTGGCTATGTAAATCTGATTCTCTCGAGTTTTCAATATCAGTCGATACCAGCAAACAAATCACAAAGCGCCACATTTTATCTGTGATTAGTCAAATATTTGACCCATTAGGTCTGGTAGGTCCTTTCATTATCGAGGCTAAAATTATCATCCAAAGTCTATGGACGGCTAAGTGTGACTGGGACGAGCAAGTACCAGTTAATATACATACCTCTTGGTTAATGTTCGTGAATAGTCTACCATGTTTAAATACCCTTAAAATACCCCGGTGGATTTCATGTGACAATTCAACTATAAATGAGATCCATATGTTTACAGATGCATCTGAAAAGGCCTACGTTGCATGTATTTACATAAAGTCTAGTACTAAAGATGGATTGGTAACAGTACAGCTGTTGGTCTCTAAAAATCGTGTTGCACCAATCAAACCAACAACCATCCCCAGACTTGAGTTATGTGGGGCTTTATTAGGAGCAAGACTGTGTGTTAATGTACGGAATTCCTTCACCAAACCCGTTAGTAAATGTTACTTTTGGTGCGATTCGACAATAGTGTTAAGTTGGCTTTCCATGACACCAAATTTATTAAAACCTTTTGTTCGTAATCGCATTAATGAAATACAAGAATGCACTATAGGGCACACGTGGAGCTACGTGCCGTCGAAGGAAAATCCGGCGGATCTTGTTTCTCGCGGGCTGAAGGCTGACCTTATCAGCGAGTCTTTCTTATGGTGGTCAGGTCCTCAGTTTTTGTTAAATGATGAAATATATTGGCCAAAAATGCCCAATGAGAACTTGAAACAAGATCTACCTGAAGTTGTATCATCACACTTCACTGATCACACATCACATCATCAATCATACAACAATTTAACATCAAATCATTTGTCACATCATAATAATAATCATTTATTAATTAAATCACTTATTCAAAAATATTCCAATTATAATCACTTACAGAGAGTCGTCGCTTATATACTAAGATTTATTTACAATTTAAAACATAAAAATGATAAATTCCTTGGTTCCCTTTCCTGTGAAGAACTTACAAATTCTACAAATTTTATTTTACGTCACGCTCAAATGGACATGTTTCCTAATGAGCATAATTTATTGCAATCAGGAAAGCCTTTACCAAAAAAAAAATAGGCTTATTTCTTTAAGTCCTTTTACAGATTCGAATGGTCTCATACGCGTAGGAGGGAGACTTGACAAATCGCCTTATGAATATAATGTCAAGCACCCCGTACTATTATGCGGTAAGCACTACATAACTAAAATAATATTTCAAAAATATCATCTCGACTGCTTACACGCTGGCCCTCAGCTGCTCTTGGCAAATATACGCCAAATGTATTGGCCTCTTGGTGGTAGGAATCTCTCTAAAAATATTGTTAAAAAATGCGTCAAATGTTTTAAATATAAGTGTCAAACTGTGCAACCTACAATGGGTCAGTTACCCTCTTCAAGGACACATTTAGAACACCCATTTTTAAATTGTAGTGTGGATTATGCTGGGCCAGTGCTGATTGCTGATCGCAAAGGGCGAGGGTGTAGGCTTATAAAGGCGTACCTGTGCATTTTTGTTTGCCTTGCCGTGAAGGCTATTCACATCGAGCTTGTTACAGACCTCACGAAAGAAGCCTACATGGCTGCTTTGAATCGTTTCGTGGCTCGTCGTGGTAAACCCGAAAGCATCTTGTCCGATAATGGGACAAACTTCATAGGTACTTGCAATGAGCTACGTAAGTTTCTACAAGACTCGAATCTCGTGTCTGATGTTGCTCAACAAGGCATCAAATTTTCTTTTGCGCCTCCATACTCCCCCCACTTTAACGGCATTGCTGAAGCCGCCGTAAAATCCACTAAACATCACCTAAAGAGACTAGAAAAGAATGGGTAAATCCTCAAGGTGGTACGAGAACTAAAACAACGGTAACTTGACAGTAGTGGACTGTATAATTATAAATATTAAAGAACGGAAACAAACGGTTTACAATTTGGAATGTACTGGTGAGAATTACTACATGAATACGTTGTACGGTGGTCGAAGACGCAGTGGCGTGCCGGCCGGTGTGTGCGCGCTGCTCGGGTGCCCCCCTCCGCGACCGCAGCTCCCGCCCGCGGTCGCCCGGTGCGGCGTGATATTCTCGACATGCTCCCGGCGTTGAAGACTTGTCTTCAATGATTATACTGGAAGAGGACAGATGGTGTTGTAAGCGCGTCGGACTATTCCCTTTTTTGTCTTAACGTCTGCGACTCTGCTTATTCCGTCTCTCCCAGGTATGAGACGTACGATACGACCGAGTGGCCACATCAGTGGTGGTAATTGTTGTTCTTTGAGTACCACCATGGTTCCTTCTTCAAGCACCCCATTGGAGTCCGTCCACTTGGTTCTCTGTTGGAGGTAAAAGATATACTCGTTAGCAGTGGCGGTACCTCCATAGAAGCCGAAAAGCCCGGCTTGCATTCAAAGATGAGCCCACAAAAAAAAACTACACCCGTAAACTTGTAAAGCAAACAAGTAATTCATTCATGTCGCAAGAATTGATAAGAATAATAACATTAAACTCCGCGCTGCACCGTATCAGCCGCGCGCTTTAGAAGCTACGATGCCAGGTTTACGTACTCAAAGAATAATATTTAAATTCCGCGCCGTTTTCATCACGCACGTTGCCAAACTATATCGGATGCCGCAGTTGCGATCTCACTCTAACACTATAGCGTTAAGCAGGACGCGAGATCGCATCGATGAATGAAAACGTCAATTCTGTGGTACATGCATTGCTTTCTCGCTCACACAAGGGGGCTTCTTATGAGGCTTCATACCTCTCATCTTTCGCATGGAAAATTGTTAACGTTGTTGGTACCATTAGTATGTACTCATTTCGCAAAATGTTCTAATTTTTAAGCCCGGCTTTTGATTTTTTATGAATGGAACTAATCGTGTATTTGATTATGAATAGTAGGAGTGAAGCAACTACCTATGTCGTTGCAAGACGCTGCGCAAGACGCTGCGCAATGCGTGATTTTCTATAGAATGATACAATTTTCAAGTTAGTTCAAATTTGTTTTGAGCGGCTATTGGCGCTTTTTTTTGCTTTGATGTTTTTTTCATTTTCTGTGAATTTAAGTGTTGTGAATTGTGATTAGTTTTTGCTGTGATTATTATCTTTGTTTTGAAGTGATTCAAAAGTTTCCTATCATTAAAATTAATTCGGAAACGCATGCAATTGTTCCTTGTGAAGGACTAAAGTGTGTGAAATTGTTACTCGGAAAGGTAATTTTATCATCAAAATGGGAATTCGGAAACTGTGTTCGTAAAGGTATTTATATTGATTTTTCTGACAATAAGTAACTCTTTACTTCACCGTAACCAACCTCAAATTATTGTACCTATTTCTCGGAAAAAAAACATGTATTTTTGTCAGTCGAAGAATAGATTGAAATAGGCATTCGAATGTCTATTACACAAACTTATGTAAGTAGCTGGTGCCATGAAAGCATATGACTAGTGTTGTTTTTATGGCAATGTAGTTTTGGAAAACTGCTGAAAAATAAACCATCCTATTATGTTTAAGTACATCTCATTGAGATCACAAAACAATAATGTCCGTATCGAAGAGATTCTTCATAGGTGTTTTGAAATAAAGATTAGAGTTGGCTATTGTCAATATGATTATGATAAATTATAAAATTTTGTTTAGGTAGGTAATATCTCATGTTAACATTTTCAATCGACATTAAAATTTTAAACTCATAAAATTATGCATCCGTGGCGATAGATGGCGCTTATGACAATTACGTGCCTGACATGTCATGACCTTTTCGCATTTGAAAGGTTTTCTAACCAAAATTATAATAATGTTATACCATGAACAACATAAATGAAAATAAGTCAATCCCTCACTTGGCAGATTTTATTTTTCGTAAAAAATCTGGCGGCTTGCCCTAATTTTGACCCCTAGGCACGCCACTGCTCGTTAGAGAATCTATTCCAGAACTGTTGCTTCAGGTGCTCGATACGCTGGAAGCGTTTCAGGTTGGAGATGTTCTGGTTGATGACTTGCGGATGCGGTAGGGATGTGAGAGATCTCCCAATAAGGAAATGTGCAGGAGTTAATGGGTATAGGTCTGATGGATCAGTGGAAAGAGGAGTGAGAGGACGAGAGTTCAGTATTGCCTCAACCTGAATCAGACACGTAGACATCTCTTCGTAAGTGAGATGTGCGAAGCCTAATATACGCCTCAGATGGTGTTTCATGGATTTCACGGCGGACTCCCATAAGCCACCGAAGTGTGGGGTGTATGCCGGAATAAAATTAAAATTGATACCTGTATCTGTCATTTCTGAAGAAAAGTCTTGTTTTAGTATGCCAGCTAATTCGTTACAGGTGCCAATAAAAGTTGTACCATTGTCGGAGTTGATGGTCTTTGGTTTACCACGACGAGCAATAAATCTGTTCAGTGCTGCAATGAAGGCGTGTTTTGTTAAATCTGAGACAAGCTCCAGATGAACCGCCCTTGTGGCTAGACAAACAAAAACACATATGTATGATTTAATTAATCTACATCCTCTACCTTTGCGATCGGCTAGGAGGATGGGTCCGGCGTAGTCTGTGCCAGTCTCTAGAAAAGGAAACTCTAACTGAACTCGTTCCTTAGGCAAATTACCCATGATGGGTTGAACTGTACCAGCGTTGAATCGCTGACACTTTATGCACTTATGAACAGTTGATTTGGCAAGGTTTCTTCCACCCAATGGCCAATACTCGTGTCTAACTGTGGCTAAGAGTAGCTGTGGACCAGCATGGAAAAGGCGTAAGTGATATGTGTTAAAAATAAGTTTTGCAAAGTTATGTTTGCTGCTGATAATGATAGGGTGCCTGACATTATAATCGTAGCAAGAATTATCTAATCTGCCTCCGACTCGTATAATATCAGACTCAATAAAGGGTGATAATTTCTTAAGGTGATTTTTATTTGGTAATGGTTTGCCTGATGAAAGTAGCTCGTACTCTTCAGGAAACATTTCCCTCTGAACTGTTTTAATTATGAAATCAGCGCTGTAGGACAACTCTGAATTAGTAAGAGTAAAACTATGATTATGTACCTTTTTAGAACGATTAATGAATCTAAATACGTATGCTAATAGACGTTGTAAATGTAAATAATTAGATGAATTATTAATTAAAGTATGAAATGAATTATTGTGTATATTAGAATTAGTGATAGGTAATGATTGATTATTAATGTTAATGGAATGTGATTTTAATAGTTCAGGTAGTATTGTGTTCACATCTGTGTTCGGCATTGAAGGCCAAAGAGTTGGGTCTGTAAGTAAGAATGAAGGCCCTGACCACCACATGGAAGATTGACCTATGAGGTCAGCGCTCAGACCACGGGAGACAAGATCTGCAGGGTTGTCCTTGGACGGCACATAGCGCCAGGTGTAAGCACCAAAGCCTTCCCGTATCTCCGAAACTCGATTCCTGACAAACGGCTTAAGCGTGCTTGGTGTAGCAGACAGCCAACCTAAAACAATCATTGAATCACACCAAAATATGCATTTGTCAGGTTTAAGTGTTAACGATTCTAATACTTTTTCACACAATCTGGTACCTAATAAGGCACCACAAAGCTCTAGCCTTGGGATTGTGGTTGACTTGATCGGTGCCACCTTACTTTTGGACGTGAGCAGATGTGTATGAACCGTGCCGCTACTAGCTACAGAACGAATGTATATGCAAGCTCCGTAAGCCTTTTCTGAGGCATCTGTAAAGATATGTACTTCCACAGATAAAGGGCTATCAGATACCACCCAGCGTGGTATGCTGAGAAGATTAAGCTGTGGTAAAGTCTGTGTGAACTTCAGCCATAACTTTTTAATATCTACATTAACCTCGTCGTCCCATGCACACTTGTCTATCCATAATCTCTGCAATATTATCTTGACCTCAATGATACACGGAGAGACAAGACCCAGAGGATCGAATACCTGCGCTACTGTGGAAAGTATATGTCGTTTTGTAATTGTAGTATCTGTATGTTTAGGTATATGAATCGAGAATGTAAGACAGTCAGTATGACAATGCCAATTAAGACCGAGGGTTTTACTTGGTTCATCAATACTTAAGCTAACTGTGTTAGGTGTGTCCGTATTTGTTGTTGTGGCTGTGGTATGAGTGGATGAATCATGTGTGTCTGTAGTGACTGCCCGAAGTATTTGTGCATTGTTAGACTGCCACTTCCGAAGATTGAGTTGTGCACTCTTAAGTATGCTGCTGACATCTCTACACAGCGCTATAGTGCTCTCTATAGAGTCACTGCCTGACAGATAATCGTCGACATAAAAATCGTGCTGTATAGACTGTTGTGTACGTGTGTGCTTTGCCTCCTTAGCTAATTGAGACAAACATCGTGTACTAATGAACGGAGCGGATGCTGTTCCGTAAGTAACGATGTTTAATGTATAAGTTTTTAGAGGTAATGATGGATCAGAACGCCACAATATCTGTTGTAGTGATCGCTGCGATTCGTCGACTACGATTTGTCGAAAGAACTTTTCGATATCTGATGATATGACGTATTTATGCTGACGAAACCTCAACAATATGGATATCAAGTCATCCTGAACTACGGGTCCTATGCCTTGAATGTCGTTGAACGACTTACCAGAAGTTGTGACGGCTGATGCGTCGAAGACAACTCGAAGCTTGGTCGTTGTACTGGACTCTCTGAACACGCCATGATGTGGAAGAAAATATGCATGAGATGAAGAAGGCTGAGATACTTCGCTCATATGACCTAATGCTTCATACTCCTGTAAGAACTCTACATAGCGATGCTTAAGTACTGAGTCTCTATCAAGTCTACGCTCTAATGACAGAAAGCGACGTTTGGCCATCTCGAAGGAGTTACCCAATGCTTCAGGGGATTCCTTTAAAGGGACGGTGACTATGAAACGACCATCAGCATCACGCCTAGTCGTATTTATGTAGTTCTGTTCACATGCTCGCTCTTCGGATGTGAAATTGAACTTTGGTGAGATAGAGTCAAGTTCCCAGAATCTTGAGAGATCCATGGGTGCTTGTACGTGAGTGGTGTGCTTGCTATGCGCAAACATACACACTGATGAGTTTGTTATGTTAAGTTGAGGTATGGCGCCTGATATGAGCCATCCTAGCTTAGTCTCGAAGAGCGTCGGCATATGTCTACCTAACTGTATACGGTTGCGACCAATCACACACCAAAAGATGTCGGCTCCAACAAGTATGTCGATGGAGGAAGGGACATTGAAAGATGGATCAGCCAGACTTATACCTGCTGGTAGCTGCAAGTCAGTTAAGTCTATGTATGTATGAGGTATATGAGTGGTTATATTAGGCAGGACAAAACAATCAATGTCAACGTTATAAGACCCATCGCATGATTGTAAATGTAAAGCACAAGATTGCGTAATGGTAGACACTTGACTGTTTATACCTGCAACGTGTGAGCTTACACTACGAATAGGTAAATGTAGCTTACCACAAAGGTCCTTTGTTACAAAATTTGCCGTGCTTCCATTGTCAAGTAAGACTCTGGCGCTGTGCGGCGTCCCGGAATGGTCCATGACTCTTACCAACGCTGTGGAAAGCAATACATGACGAGATGACAAATCATGATTAGTGCCTGCTAAAGTTATCTGCTCCTTACTAGGGCTAGGATCGTCATCGTGACAATGCAACATTGTATTGTGCCTTTTTTTGCAATACTTGCAGTGACCAAGCGAACAAGTAGCCTCCAAATGACCTGGACGTAAACAATTCAAACAAAGTTTAAATTCTTTCACTTTAGATAAGCGTGTAGAGGCTGTAAGCGCCTTAAATTGATCACAGCTGAAGATGTAGTGACTTTGTTTGCATAGGGGACATGAAATATTAAATTTACCCTTACTTGTTAAGACAGCGAAGCTTTTTGGCTTACCGTGTGATGACTCTGGCTTCGATTTTAAACTCTTAGCCTCCTCAAGTGTTTCTAAAAGATTGCAGCGGTTAGAAATAAATTTAGTGAACATGTCTAAGGATGGATACTCAGTCAGAGTGTTCCTATGCTCTTCCCACTGTCTGCTAGTAACCGGGTCCAACTTTGATGCCATTAAATGTATAACCATTTCACCCCAATGCTGTACGAAAAGCCCTAACGTTGCCAGTGACCGTAGGTTCTTGCTGGTTACATCAACTATCTGGCGTAAACCCTGACTACTCTCCCTTTGAAGTGGTTCCACATTAAATAAGGCTTGAATGTGGTTATTTATCAGTAATTGCTTATTATCGTACCTCTCACACAACAATTGCCATGCATTGTCGTAGTTGTCCCCTCTGAAATCTAAACTTTTAATAACTAGTGCTGCGCTGCCATTAAGTGACGAACGTAGGTAGTGAAATTTATTGATGTTATCTATGCCTTTTTCCTCATGAATTAACGAAACATAAATATCTTTAAACTCCAACCAATCCTTATAGCCGCCGCCAAAGTGAGGTAAATTTATTTTAGGAAGTCTAACATTATTATGTCTAGTAACCACTGAAAGCTGCTCATTGGAGCCTACCTTAGACGTCAGTTGAGCGCGATGCTGTGACAGAAGCGCGCGAGCAGATGCTAGCTGCCTGTAGTAGTTGCTCTCGAATTGCTCACGTTCAGAATATTGCTCGTCGGGCTTGGCAGACAGGTACTCCAATTGACCCTGAAACTGATCAAAAGTGGCATATAAGGTAACCATTTTCTCAAGTCTTATCTCTAACTCGACAAGTTGTTCCTCACAAAACTGTTCGCAAGACTTAGTGGTAGATATAAAAGTCGTGAATTGAGTAAGCTGTGATTTCACTGAGGCACGCTTTTTTATAAGCTCTTTGACTTTCATCTCTTCAGCCATGGCTAGATAGGAAGGTAGCTGCAAGCGCTAAAGGAGATGCAAGTAGGCAAGGAAAAAAAAAAAGAAAAAGACTGATTAAAGAATGAATGCTAAAAGCACTGAAATATTCTTATAATGCGCCTGTATAATAACAAAGAGAAAACAGCTGATCGTTAAAGCGTTGCTATTCGAAACCGGTAGGCGGTTAAAAAAAAAAAAGTTTGAATTCAAAATGTCAAGGTCAAACTGCGAAAAGAAAAAAAGCACTATTCTACAAAATGTTATACGTAGGTAGTTTAATAAGCACTTATTACTTGTAGCCTATACCTACAGTTCGGCCGCTCTGCCAACATAATATCTCCGAGGAACAACGAAGTTTGCCGAACTTGTGGCTAGCGGCTAAACTCGCCGCCTCCACCCCGCGCTCTTGATGCGCCCCTCGCTCGCCCTCGGCACTTCGCGCTAAACAACCCGCCAAGGCAGGCAGGAATATAAACTCGCTCGCGCCGCGCATTATTTTAAATCCTTTATTGTTCATAAAAATAATAAACTGAATTATTATCGTGAGAGCTGTGTTTACTCTGAAGAGTTCCTTATATACCCCATACACAGACACTACAGTGGTGACCCCGACGTGATACTGTAGTGTGAGAATTACTACATGAATACGTCGTACGGTGGTCGAAGACGCAGTGGCGTGCCGGCCGGTGTGTGCGCGCTGCTCGGGTGCCCCCCTCCGCGACCGCAGCTCCCGCCCGCGGTCGCCCGGTGCGGCGTGATATTCTCGACAGAGACTTTTAGGCTTAACGCACTTCACATACGAGGAGATGGCCACGTGTTTGACTCAAATAGAGGCCGTCTTAAATTCCCGTCCTCTCACCCCTCTTTCCACTGATCCTCTAGATTTTTCCGTTCTTACTCCTGGACATTTCATAATTGGGCGACCACTAATATCTGTTCCGCATCCACAGGTTACTGATCTCAACATCGGGCGACTGGAGCGCTATCAAAGAGTAGAGCACATTAAGCAACATTTTTGGAACCGTTTTCAATTAGAATATGTTTCTCTGCTCCAGAAAAAGACTAAGTGGACAGCGTCAACAGGCCAACTTTCAGTGGGTGCACTGGTTCTCATCAAAGAGAAAGGCCAACCGCCCTTGGTGTGGCCACTGGGGCGTGTCAACAAGGTCTTCCCTGGCTGCGACGGGACCACACGGGTAGTGGAGCTGAAGACGAAGAGACGAACGGTGTTGCGGGCTTACAACAACGTCTGCCCACTTCCTCTCACTTGAATAATTCAACCCGGGGAGGATGTTCGGGCGTCTCCGACCACTCGGCGATCTTCGGCGGCCGTCGGGGACAGCGGAAGGTGGCGGGTGACGACGAGAGGTGCGGCGTGCGGGACGCGGGCCATGGAAGCACTTCGCTACCGATCACGACGACGGCACGCGCGCGCACTCCTAACGTTTACCAACAACGACATAATTTTGTACTACCTATTTCGGATTATACTTTTTATTATACAGTCCACTACTTTGAATTAAGTCCTTAGTTTAGGTCCCTAACAGAGGGATATCTTCCGTTTCATCTTCAAGGTTTATGTTGTATTTTAAGGTGTTTCCGGCAGAGTATAGCTCCCGGTAATAGTCTGTTGCTATCTTTAAAATTGGTTGTCTCCTTGTTTCTTCCTTGTTGTCTTTACTTTTAATTTTCGGGACCCATAACGTCGCTTCTGTTAATTCTTTGAGTGCTTTGTTAATACCACCAGTTTTAGTAATGTAGTTTTGTATAAATTTGATTCTTTTATTTGATTTGTCTTGTTTTAAATTGCGACCTATTTCCTTACTTAATTCAGTAATTTCTTTTAATGTTGTTTTATTTCTTATATTTTTGAGTAATTCTTTCCTTTTTTGAATGAGATCTATTGTTTTTGAGCTTAGTGTATTTTTGTTTATTTTTGTCTTGACTACTTTCCTATACATATTGTTTGTTTCTATGTTGTACATTTCTTGTGTTTTGTCTTTTTCTTTGGATGTCGCAATGTTCTGAGACGTTAAATCGGCTGTCCAAGCATGTTTCCCGTGATAGAAATGTTTCCGTTGTTTCTTTTGTTGTTTGTGAGATAATGTTGCTCTAACCATGCGATGGTTACTATTAAAGTTGAAGTTGTTTATTACGCTAACATCTTGAAAAGGATTGGGTCGATTACTAGTTATGAAGTCTATTTCATTACGGTAGGTCCCATCGGGCGATATCCATGTCCACTTCTTGGCATGCCTTTTCTTGAAAACGCTATTTAATATGGTTAAATTATTCTCCAGGGCCATATTTACAAGTCTTTTCCCGTTCTTGCTTCTTTTTCCTATGCCATAGTTTCCTACTACTGACTCTTCACCATGCTGCTGTTTGCCTATTTTGCCATTGAAGTCCCCCATGACAATAATATTCGTATGGGCAGTCTCTAGTGTACTTGAAAGTTGATAGTAGAAATCATCTTTTATTGATTCGTCTGCTGCTTCTGTTGGCGCATATATTTGTACTATAGTTATTTGTACTATGGTTATTTTGATAGTTTTAACTATTGAAATATAGTATATAGCGATATGTTGCTGCTTTTGTATGTTCACAACACAAATTCTATTATAAGTCTAAACGTGAAGACTTGTAATTGGCTTTCTGTCAACTATTGTTTTCTTTTTGTTGTTTTTTTTTAGCTGTAAGTCTTCCATGCTGTAATAAATAAATAAATAAATATAGTCCACTTGTTTTTGTAGCCTTGTAGCTGTATATTTAGTAAAGCTATTCTTTCGGATATGCCTTTAAACTCTTAAGATTTGTTTCTTTAAATGTTTTTTTACCATAAATCCAACTCCATATTGACCCTTTGTTTCACCGATGTAGTACAGAATGTAGTCGTCATGTTCTTCAATATGGTTTCCTATTCGTCTTACTTCGCTAATACCGAGAATATCCCATTTGATATTACTCAAAGCTATTTCTAGTTCAAGGAGTTTTTCTGTTGTCCTTAATGAAAGTGTGTTTAGGGTGGCTATATAGATATTATTTGGTTTTTCTTTTAGTTTTTCTTTTAGTATTTCATTTACTGAAGGGTAGCGGTCTTCTTTCCCCACGGTGACCAACCGGCTTGGGATGCATTTTTCAGTTGGTGTATATGTAGTTTTGGTATTTGTTATTCTGTCTTGGTTCCGGGTGCCGGTGGTCATTATAAGTTTTTTGGAATCTCTGACAGTGAGGCGGATCTGCTTCGTTCCATGTAGTTAAGTATGTTGGGTTTTAGAGTTTCTTTTCCCTTAGCGGATGTAGTAGCTGGGTTGCCTCTTAAGTCTATTTTCTTCTGAGATGGTGCATTGGGTGAGTCATGGCCTTCTCTTTTCCTTTTGTCTCTGCTTACTCCCGTTGGTCTCTTTATTATTATTTTGTCATGTTTTAAAAAGGCTATATTTCCTTTCTTTCTCTCTTCTTCCACTTGTACTTGTAGTTGCTTTCGCTTTTCTAACATTTCTTTGGAGTAATCTTCTTTTACATATACACCTGGTGGCAACTCTGACTTGTTTTTCAAAATCAAGTGTTTTTTCCATAGAGATGTGACGGAGATTACGACAGGGCGGTTTTTAACATTTTTATCCTTGCCAATTCTGTATATGTTGCTAATTTCCTGGCTATTTAAATGCGTGCCTGACTTTAGAATTGTGTCCTTAACGTGATCTACAAGTTCCGCTTCTGATTTTTCAATATCCTCAATGCCAAAAAAGACCAAGTTGTATTTTTTTTTTCTCTTTCCATCACCTTAAGTTTCTGCTCCAATGTAGATATTTTTTCCTTGAGCATAGTGTTTTCCTCCGTTATCATTTTTAATCTCTCATCTAATGCTTCCATAATATTCTGCGTCACCGACATTGTTATGAGTTTGGTTTGTTGGTTTAATTTCTCATCCAGTTTTAAAGGCCGGGTCTCACCGGATGCGTGGCGTGACGTGACGTGCGACGTGACGTGCGCACGCGCGTGCGAGCCACCTTGTCAGCAGCCATATTGAGTGGAGAGCATTTGGCGAAAAGATGTTAGACAACAGCAGTTCCTCTGATGAAGATACGTTATTGTCTATTTCCAGCGTTGTCCCGATTCTCTCCCATAGCAATAATTTATAACTTTTATTTTTGTACTCTTTGTTTGGTGTTGTAGAGACACTCATATTTGCGAACTATTTCTATGAGTTTTTCCTTTAAAATTGTCTCCATTGCGAAAAAAAACACTCGTAAATTGTATTCTGTTTGTAAATAAATACAACCTGCCGTGCGTGCGCACGTGCAGCAATGACCGATGCGTGTGCGTGCGTGCCCGGTCTGGCATCTAACAGGGAGCGCCATATAATACAACGTCATCACTGCAGGCGCGTGTGCGACGTTGCCGTTCCGCTACACACGCGCGCGGATTCGGTTTGTGAGTAGATGCGGCTCTGCGTGCGTGGGTCACGCACGTGCACACGTCACGCATCTAGTCTGTCATCTTTCTTACAGTTTCATACATTACAACTGGTGCGTGCACGCGTCACGTCACGCCACGCATCCGGTGTGCTCCGCCCTTAACAACAATAATTCCATACTTTTGTCCATTCTTGGTTTATTTACTGGCAACACTGGTAGAATAGTAGTTTAAATTATTGTGACTTGCAACACTTGTTACGTCAGTGTCAAAATGACGTTGTTGCTATGTGACAGATTTGTTGGTTATGTTGGTGGCACCGTAATGACTTTCACTTTTAGGTTATATTGTTGCAAAGTCAAAGTCAAATCATTTATTTCAAATAGGCCCATGTATGGCACTTTTGAACGTCAAAAATTACAAAATAATAAAATTGATTCTAGTCGCCCCTTCCAAAAGGTAGTTTTCGTATGGAGAAGAATGGGCAAGAAACTCCACCGTTACTCTTTTAAAATGTTTTACAATATTGTTTGTATATGTACGTACCTTATCTTGGATATAATCCTCTAATTTGTAATATGCTTGTTTACAAAGTGTACTTTTTATATGAGTTTTAAATTTTCTTTCATTTAATTGCAATATGTCACAAGGTATTTTGTTGTAACATTTAACACAGTACCCCATGTACTTTAGATAACCTGAAAAATGGTTGATCTAGTTTATCTTTATTTCTAGTATTAAAATTATGTCTATCACTTATTTTATTAAAGAGATGTGGATTTTTCCTTACATACATAATATTTTCATAAATGAATTGGCAAGGTACCGTCATAATATTAATCCTTTTAAAAAGTTCCCTGAGAGATTCGCGGCGACGTAGATTATAAATGGCTCTGACAGCTCTCTTTTGCAAAATAAAGATGGATTCAATGTCCGCAGCCCGACCCCACAGTAAAATGCCATATGACATAATGCTGTGGAAGGAGCTAAAATAGACCAAACGCGCGTTTTCTACATCTGTTAACTGTCTTATCTTTCTAACAGCATAAGCGGCCGAGCTTGACCGCCCCGCAAGAGATGTTATATGAGGTCCCCATTGTAATTTCTCGTCTAGCGTGATTCCCAGGAAAACCGTTTGATTAATAAATTCCAGTTTTTCTCCATTCAATATGATGTCACATTCGCTACTTTTACCATTAGGTAATTTAAATCTAATGCATTTGGTTTATTTTTTATTAAGTACCAGATTATTTACCGTAAACCAATCTTGGACTTGCAGAATAGAGCTATTCACGTCGTCAAGATTTTGTGACCGTCGGTTTATTTTAAAGATTAATGATGTGTCATCTGCAAATAACACCATCTTCGGTTGATTTTGAAGTAATTGCATTTTATAATCCACTTTTTCTTCCAAAAATATTGTTCCACGCTTTGTTCACTTGCTTATTTCTTTTCCTATTTACCAGTTAATTAAACAACACCAAATGTTAGAATCATTATTAGTTTAATTGTCAAAATTACATACCTAAACAAAATATCAATAATTATTACGTAGATTAAATAATCTGTCATGATTTCCAAATATTTACTGATTTTAAATACTAAATATAAAATTAAAAGTATGTGATTTGCCTCAAATGATTTTGTATCAGCGTAATTATGAAGTTTAAAAGTATCTCATTTGACAGTTCCGTAAAAGTACTGGTTTTTTAACGAAATAGAATTGGAAACATAATGTTTGGAGCGTCGCTTGACTTCTAGTTCGAGATTCTCGCCACAGTGTGCTTCTGGGTATCACGTGTGTTTAGAATTTTAGCTGGTTTTTGTGACATTGTGTTTTTTTTGTGACTTGTTATTGTGTTTGTTTGTGTACGTTGTTGTCACCTGATATCAGGTTTGTTCAGTGTTTGTGTTTTTTTATCTGTATTGATCACCATTATTCATATTCTTGAATATGGATAAAAATAAACCCACCGACCCTCCTGATGATACCCCTTCTACCCCCCTTTCTGGATTTTCCCCGTATAATTTGAGCCCCACTCCCAACCCATTAAGCCAGTTTGCAGATGTGGTCTGTAATCTGGAGTCCCAAATCCTTCCTTGCCAGTCTACCCTCCGTAAACGTCCCGGTGATGAAATCAATCGTCCTACCAAACAACCAAGAACTCAAATAGGTCGTGTCAAATATTCAGTCACAGACAAAGGACCTTATATAGTTCATGTTTCCCGTCAGGAAGTGCAACCCAATTCTGGAACTACCCTACATCCTGTCACATTTGGGCGCTTCTTGTCTAATCAAAATTTCTCCAATATCATTGCAGTTAAACGAGTTGGTAGAAACCGTGTATCGGTTGAGTTTGCAGCCCCTCAGGATGCAAACGCTTTCATTTCCAATAAGGTTCTAGGGACAAATTTATATGAGGCTTTAATTCCATCTTTTAATATAACTCGTATGGGTGTTGTGAGTGGCATCCCTACTGAATTTTCAGAAGAGGAAGTACTCACATATTTAAAAGTTCCCGTAGGCTGTTTAAAAGCCAATTTTAAAAGTTAGGCGATTGAACAGGAAATCTAACAAAGATGGTTTAATTGAATACAGGCCCACAGAAACTTGTGTCATCACATTTGATGGCCAAGTTTTACCAAAAAGAATATTCTGTTTTTACACATCATTAACTGTAGAACAGTATATCTACCCCACCATTCAATGCCGCAAGTGTTGCCGATTTGGTCACGTAGAATCTCTTTGTCGTTCCAAACCCCGTTGCAGCAAGTGTGGCAATGATCACCCCGGTGATGGTTGTAGCATAGCTGAGAGCGAAGCTTTCTGTGTGTTGTTCTCTGGAAGTCACTTTGCAAATAGCAGGGCCTGTCCGGAGTACAGCAGACAGAGGACAATAAAAACAATCATGGCTGAGAAAGTGATGTCCTATTCAGAAGCTAGTAAAACAGTTCCAATTTCTACTCGTAGTTATGCAGACACTACTAAATCACAATCTCAGTCATACCGCAAAACAGTATTTCTTAAGCCAATGACCCATGCTCCCCTTTCTCCTTCTTATGATAAAACAGCTCATCAGCAACTCACTAGCTCTCCCCAATCTTCTCAGTCTAATGGCTGTGCTCTCAATAATCAACTATCAGAATCTCCTGAAAACCTGTCTTCAATAATTGAACTTCTCAGTAAACTTCTTTTAACTTTAATTTCTTCATCAAACAAAACTCAATTACCGCCCAACGTTGCTACTTTACTTATTAACTCTCTTTCATCCCATAATAATGGCTCGGTTGGTGTTCCTTCAATGGAATGTGAGGAGCGTGTGGCATAAGAAGCACGAGCTCACATTCCTTCTAAACAAATATAAACCTTTAGCTTGTTCCCTTGCTGAGACTTGGCTAGTCCCGAGTCTTAGTTTCCGTGTACCTTCTTTTAATAATCTCAGATGCGACCGATCTGATGGCTATGGCGGGTCGGCTCTCTGCGTGAAAAATCGTGTACCACTTGCGGTTGTATCTCAGACTCCTCTAGGTGATAACATTAATATTGTGGCTTGTAGGGTAGAGGGTATAACCCTCTTATCTATTTATATTGCTCACCCTCATCAAAGTTTCCTGTCAATTTTAAAGTGTACATTAGAAAACATACAAGGCCCTGTACTTGTTATGGGGGACTTCAACTGCCACCATTTCAGGTGGGGTTCTGAACGTTGCGACTCTTTTGGGGAAGGTTTAGTTGAAATCTTAGATGACCTTAACCTGTGTATATTAAACAATGGTTGCCCAACTCGTAGATCTCTTCCTGGACAGAATAAGAGTTGTGTTGACCTCACCTTCTGCTCATTGGATATTGCAGCGTCTTGTCATTGGGAGTGTACCAGTTTGTCACATGGTAGTGATCACTATCCAATTATAATTTCTTTGGCTGAAAAGACTTATTTAGAAAAATCAAGCCCTCCACTCTTGAGGTATAATTTATCTAACCCTGATTGGTTAAAGTATGCCTCATTATTGGAGGACAAGATCGATACACTTCCAAATTTAGTTCCTCATGATTTTGATTCTCTTGGTGCCCTCCGTGTGTCAAACTGTTATAATAACCTCATTTCTGCTATATCAGCTAGTGCAGACTCATGCTTCCCTGTTAAAAACTCAGCACGTGGGAAGATTCCCCCCCCACTATGGTGGGATCAGAAATGCACAACAGCTATAAGGGAAAGGGATGATGCTGAGATTGTGTACAATGAGGCGATGGTTAGCGATAACCTAATAGCATATAACAGGACTCTCGCTAAATCTAAAAGGTTGCTGCGAAGGAAGAAACGTGCCGGTTGGGCTGACTTTTGCGGTTCTCTGTCCCCCTCCACTCCTTTATCAGTTGTATGGAAGAAGATCAACCGTTTTAGATCTGGATGTTCCCCTTCAATTTCTTCCCACATCCCCCGAGGGACTGCTGACAAGTTCTTTGATAAATTGGCTCCTCCGTATGTACCATCGGAAGCAGAATATAATCAGCCGTCTCTCATTTCTTCAGAAGATCCTTTTGATGCACCATTTTCTATGCAGGAGCTTAACTCTGTCTTAAAATATGTTCATGACTCTGCCCCCGGTATAGACGGTATTGTCTATTCCTTTATGTCACACGCAGGTCATAGAGCAAAAAAATATTTTTTAGACATTTGCAATTTTTGTTACACCAATGGCTGGGTACCCACCCGATCAGTGGAAAACTCAAATTATCATACCTATTTTAAAACCTGGCAAGCACGCTGATGATCCAAACAGTTTCAGACCGATCGCTTTGTCATCAGTCCTTGCAAAATTATTGGAACATTTAATAAAGAACCGACTAGAATTTGTAGTGTAATCAAGAGACTTACTTCCTAGGTCTCAATTTGGTTTTAGAAAGGGACTCGGTACCATGGATAGTGTTGGGGTTTTGGTTTCAGATATACGCTCATCGTTTTCCAAAAATGAATCCGTAGTCGCTGCCTTTTTAGACATTTCCTCTGCCTATGACAATGTCCTTCTTCCCATTCTCAGGCAAAAATTGCAACAGCTGAGGATACCGGAGAGAATGGTACAGTGCATCTGCAATTTGCTCATGTCTCGAACTTTGGTTTTGAGAGTCCCGGGTGAGGAATTTGACGTCAGGATGTCATGGAAGGGCCTACCACAAGGCTCTGTGCTTAGTCCCTTACTGTACAACTTATATACAGCTGACATTGATTCATGCCTCAATAATGATTGTCAAATTCTTCAGTACGCTGACGACTTGGCTTTACATGTTACCAATAAATCAGTTAGCGACGCTGCATCATCTCTCTGCGTGTCCCTGGACTCTCTAAACCAATGGCTAAATTCTCATGGTCTGAGTTTGTCTGCCCCCAAAAGTGCTGTCGTTGTATTTTCCCGCAAGAGGCTGATCCCTCAAATTTCAGTGGGCATCCAAGGGCATTGTATACCGGTTTCTTCAAAAGTAAAATTTTTTGGCGTTTTTTTGGACTCCAAATTGAGTGGTTTACATCACCTAAATTATTTAGTGAATAGATGCGAGAGAACTATTCCCATATTAAAAGTGCTTGCCGGTGTCTGGTGGGGTGCACATCCCTGCACCATGAAACTGGTATACAATGCCTTAATCCGGAGTGTTCTGGACTATGGATCCTTTCTTTTAATTCCCTGCAACAAAGGTGCTTTGGCAAGGTTGGACAGAATTTAGGCTAAGTGTCTACGGATCATATCAGGATGTATGAAGTCCTCGCCAATTAACGCGTTGCAAGTAGAGTGTGCAGAACCACCATTGGCCTTGAGAAGGCAGTATCTAGCATCGAGATTCTGGGCTAGAGTCATTACCAAATCCTCCCACCCTCTTGTTCAAAAAGTGGACGACTTGGACGTTGCATCCCGGAGTTCCAATTATTGGAACCATAAAGAAATCCCTTTGTTTTTAAAATCCTTTCGTTGTTATCAAAATTTAGATTCCCCTATTATTCAGTTTCCGAAACTTCCTATGTTCAGTTTTGACTACGAAGTTATTTGTTTTAAACCCGATATTTTCTACAATATTGGCATATCAAAAGTCTCCTGCGGCGGACTCTATTTTCAACGCGGCGGTTGGTGAGCGTTGGTACAATTTTGAAAGATTTTTCACGGACGCCTCTAAATTATCAGATGCAAGTTGCACTGGTGCTGCGGTATACTACCAAAACTCCAAAATTGTCTTGAAATTCAAATGCCCTGTACAATCTTCAGTGTTTACGGGTGAGTGCGTGGCCATACTAGAAGCGTGTCTATTTATAGAGGCTCATAGCATTCGATTTGGTGTCATCTTTACAGATTCACTTAGTTGTTTACAAGCTCTGGAGCAAAATCCGTATAAGAGTAAACTTCACAGTCCAATTCTGCTTCAAATTAAAAAGTCTCTTTTCTCTTGTGCCAAGAATCATAAAACCGTACACTTGGTTTGGATTCCGAGTCATTGTGGCATAAAAGGAAACGAATATGTTGATGCTCTTGCTAAGGATGCTGTAACGTCCCAAGACGTTGACCATAAACATTTCCAATGTCAGGGCTATGATTTGCTGAGCCTTCCCAGAAAGAGCTTGCTAACCTCATGGCAAGTGCAGTGGCAAAATTCGAGTAAAAAGAAGGGTGCTTTTTATCACGCAATACAGCCCAATGTTACTCCCAAGCCTTGGTTCTATCCTTATAAGAAAATATCCAATAAAGTGATCACTATTCTTTGCCGTCTCCGTATAGGCCATTGCTGTTCTCCGGTTTTCCTTCACAAAATCCGGGTCAGAGATACATCGCTCTGCGAATGTGGGTTGGATGAAGGTACTTTGGAGCACATCTTTTTTAACTGCTCCAATAATAACCCAGCCCATGACTTGTATAGTTATCTCCCTAAATTAAAGATCCCTGTCCCAACTAACTTTCCATCCCTACTAACACATTCTTCTCCAAAGCTCTTTGCGGCTTTGATGTTTTTTATCCGTGTCAATGAAATCAAATTATGATGATTTTTGTGTGGTTTGTGATCATTTATGTACATATTTAATAATATAACTAACAATAATGTTTATCTGTTTGTTTCAGTGTACTACTAATACCCGTCAACAAGTTTCACACAAAATTCAATGATAGTAGTTTTTTAATTAATTTTTTTTTTCTTTTTTTTTTGTTTCCTTCCTTCGCACGTTTTCTCCTAACACATCTGACATTGGCAGAATTGTCGACATCGGCACCATTGCCATAGAGAAAAATAGAATAGAATAGACTTCTAGTTCAGTTGGCTATGAGCCTCGTAACCAGAAGGTGTCTTCAAGTCTAGGGTCTATAACGTTATTATATTAAGTGCCTAGTTATATAGTTTGTTAAATGATGCTAAAAGTGTACCAGGTTTGTGGTGTGCAAGATGATAAATCCAGAGGTACTGGTGCTGAAATGGTGTATCGTATCACTTCAGAAGTGGGTTAAACCAAAAAGGTAAGGTAAAGAGGCTTATGGGAACAACTGGGAGCCTACAAGGATTATTGAGTTTTGTTTTAAATTGCTATCATTTTATCGGCTGCATGGCGCTGCACATCAGGTCAGGGCAACTCTCTGATGATGTGTTGTATTGTGTAGATTGTGTTTAATGGTGTGTGTGGGTACGTGGCTAGGGCTACTCTCTGGTGGTACTTTAGCACGCATTATTGCACATACTGACCAGACAAATTGTGTGCTTGATCGGGGCGACTCTCCGATAGCACGAGATGTGTTTTGGTTGCCTAAATGAAAGCAATGAGCGTGATTTCGGGGTACTAGTATGGGTATCCCACATCAGGTCAGGGCAACTCTCTGATGGTGTGCGGTGAAGTATACATGCGTATAATGTTTCCTTATAATTTTGCTACCACTATAACTAATAGATACGTTCCCACAAGCCTCTGTGAGGGAAGCAAATGAGCAATATTTGACAAAAACATTTTCTTATGATTATTTAAAAGCAACACGAGATTAACATAAATAAATTGTTGGTTATGATTATTTCTACCTTAGTGATTGTCATGATAATTGAACTATGGTTGTTCACTGTTAGGGGGCGTACTTTGTGATTTCGCTGGATTTTGAGTGGGTATGATAACTACTGGTTGTTCGGTGAGTCACTAGTCGTCGGATAAATTGTTCTAAATGCATAATAGCTGGACATGAAGGTATTGCGATTACCTCCCAAGTAACACAGGAAGCATTAAAAAAAAAAAACGAATAGTAAACTTATGTAGAACTTAAGGGGACGATAGCTGACTTTTAATGATTTTATACTGAAGATGACGTCTGAACGAGTAGTGTTAGCGATTTGAAAAAAAAAATATGTTAAATTAGAGCATTTTCTTAATATTTTAATATACGCATATTTTTGATTATGTTTATATTACATAGTGAAATTAATTTGTAAAGTTATATCTAACGCGGATAAAAAAACTGAGAATGACGCAAAATCCATCAAGCGTATTTTTCTGAAAACTTCATTATTTTAAAGATAATTAAATTAATAATCTATTAGTATACGTGTTTTATTAAAATACCTTTTGTTTTACGTGTAATAAATTAATAATGCGTCTAATTTGGGACAGCGCTCCTTGATGGGCGAGTCCTATTACTGGCTGGACGTACAACGCGTTGCGTGAGCTCAGTACAGAACTCGCAAGCTAGCCATTCAAGGTCACTGTCATATATCTGCGTCTTAAGGTCCGTATAAACTCTTATATAAGTTCACCGAGCATCTTAACGCTGTATATTGGCATTTTAAAACCATTATGATGCTTTACACTGTAAAACGGTTGGATAATGGCATATCAAAACTTTTGTAAAGCCTTTAGTTTTAGTGCAGCAAACCATAATGCAGCTGTACAGCTTTCACCTGTTTTTAGTGCATTTAGATCTACAATAGCATTTTTAAGTGGTAAATAAATGCTTAATGCTGTTTAATAGCATAAACATGAACCATTATAATGACCTGTAAATCCGCTATACAGCTTTCAGCTGTGTTTAGTGCCTTAGGGTCTACAATTGCATTTTTAAGTAGTAAGATAATACCTAATGCTGCTTAATAGCATAAACTTGTACCATTATAATGCACCTTAAATCCGTTATACAGTTTTGAGCTGTTTCTAGTGCCTTTTGTTGTGTAATAGCACTTTTAAGTGGTTAGTCATCATCATCAGCCTATAATGTTCCCACTGCTGGGACACAGGCCTCCTCTCTGTGAGAGGGAGTGGGCCGTAATCCACCACGCGGGCCCAGTGCGGGTTGATAGATGTCACATGTCATCGAATTTTCGGTTCTAGGATATGCCGGTTTCCTCACGATGTTTTCCTTCACCGTTTTGAGAGCAGTGGTGATGAAATAATTTACACAAAGTAAAGCGCCTGTCTGGGTTCGAACCCACGACCTACAACTCGTAAGTCGCGGTCGTTACCACTGGGCCACCGCTGCTCTCCAAGTGGTTAGTAACAGCTGTAGGGCTACTTAAATAAAACGCACTTTTAGTCACACTGACTTATCACTTTTACTTTCGACTTACTGGTAACACGGCTAGCAACAGACTGCCTCAAAGAGCTAACGCGCTACGCCGGCAAGCAACAAGAGTGGGGACCGGATGTAGCGCGCCACCTCGTTTGGTAAAACAGTATTATTTAATTACATCTTAAATACAATTGGAAACAATTCTACAATTCTTTCAAATATTACATACATAATAAAACAGTATTAATTAATGCATAGCTTTAAATATAAAATCAATATTTAGCACAAATGGATATTAAACATAGCACAAGTGACGCCATCTAGTAGTATAAGATGACAGTCATATCCAACGCAAAAATGACTGTCATCTTACCAACACAACAATAATAGTTTTATAAAATCAATAACATATCTTATTATTAACCAAATTCTAACATTCGGCCATCCGCATAAATTACGCGTCCTCGCGTATGTATATGGATGCATTTATGTACAAAACAACAATTACAAGCATACAGGTAGTAATCGAACACCTAAATCGACTACAACAATCACAACTGTAATTAATCAAAATACATTTAAAAGTGGTTCAAGTCGCTACTACTTTGAAACCACCAACATGTTTAGTTTACTAATGGTACAAGTCGCTACTACCTTGAACCCACTAGGGCGGTACAAGTCACTACTACCTTGAAACCACCTTCATGTTTGGTAAACTAGTGATACAAGTCGCTACTACCTTGAAACCACTAGGGCGGTACAAGTCGCTACTACCTTGAAACCGCCACGACAAATTCATTCAAAGGTTGAGGTTGCCAACGTACCTCTACCCCGAACGATAAAAACAATTCACCGAAACACATTAAATACAATCTCACAATCTTGCCACTAACATTGGGACTTTATTCAATTAATCAAATCATCCTCTTCATTGGCCGACGAGGAACTCGAATCAGTTCTGTTATAGTGGGCCCAAGCTTTCATTTTATCTACGGCAATGACAGTGGAATATTTCCGATTGCCCTTTCGGGTGATCGGGGTGTCCTCAATTTTATACCTGTCATTACCCAAAACCTCAACTACTTTGTAGGGACCCCGATATTTTGGAATAAGCTTTTTGCTCTGCCCCGTAGAACCAATTTCACGCTCAACGCTGACTAAGTCACCTACGCGAAACTCAACAGGCTTAGCAGACTTTTTGTCATAATATATTTTCTGCTTCTCTTGATAAGCGGTTATATATTCATTAGTCTCTTCTCGTATTTCTTTAATTTTGTCTTCTGAATACGGTTCACCGTTATCAATAAAAGCTTTAACCCTACCTTCCGTCATTCCGGTCAAATTGGTACCAAAAAGAACTTGGGCTGGTGTCTTACCTATGCCTTTGTTAAATGTGTTATTTAAGCCCAACTGAATTTCGGGCACTTTAACATCCCATTTTCTTTCGTCTAAACCCACACACGTCGCGGTCAGCGCCTCTAGTAAGGTACGATTGTATCGTTCGACTTGACCATTGGCGCGTGGGGTTGCTACCGCGTTTAAAACGTGTTTTACACCCAGCTTTTCCAGAAAACCGGAAAATTTACTACTTGTGAAACAAGAACCACGGTCAGATATAATTCTTTTTGGTAGTCCAAATATACTAAAATAATCTTGCATTTTCTCTACAACTATTGATGATTTGGTACTGCGAACCGGTTTTAAGACAATGAACTTTGTGTATGCGTCTATAATGACTAGCAAATGAGTATTTCCCTTTGAACTTCTTACAAAAGGCCCAACGTGATCGATGTGAACAGTAACAAATGGTTTCTCATCTTTCGGTATCGGATGTAATTGCGGCTTTTTCCTTGATGAAGACTTCGAGTAAGAACATTCAAGGCATGATTCTACATACTTTTTCACAAAACGCCTCATTTTAGCGAACCAATAAGTTTCTCTGACTTTACTCAAAGTCTTATCAAATGCAAAATGTCCCAAATCATCATGGCACTGTTTGAGTATTTGCCAACGTACACCCTTAGGTACTACCCATCTATCACCATCAGAAGTTTTTCTAAATAATTTACTATTACGTATAATATAATTATTTTTAACCTCAACGACATCATCTGCTTGGGGATCATTTAGAATAGAAATTTTTCTTTGGATCTCTGAGTCTGCCAGTTGAACGGTACATAACCAGTCTGACTCACTAATTGCCATCACCAAACGGTCACCACAGTCACTATCAACTTGAATGTTGTTAGGTGGTGGATTCCGACTCAACGCGTCTACGTGGACCATTGAGGCCCCAGGCTTATAATCAACACTAAAATTAAACTCTTGCATATCAATCCACCACCTAGCGACCCGCGGTATTAAATCACGTTTGAGAAAGGTTGCTCTTAACGAATTGCAGTCAGTTATTACTTTAAACTCTATGCCAATAAGATATACGCGGAATCGTTGAAGCGATGCAACAACAGCGAGAGTTTCGAGTTCATATGCCGTCATATGTTGTTCCTCGGATGTTGTTTGGCGGCTAAAATATGCAACAGGTTTCAATATACTTTTGTCATCACGCTGCATAAGCATACCGGCTATACCTACTTTACACGCGTCTGTATGCAACTCCGTTAACGCATTAGGGGCATATAACGCTAAAATGGGCTTTTTGATTAATTCAGATTTTAGGTCATGAAAGGCTTTGCTTTGTTCTGGTCCCCAAACCCACACGGCTGTTTTCTTTAAAAGAATGGTAAGCGGTTTAGCTATCATTGCGAAATTTTTAACAAAACGACGAAAGAAACTACATAATCCTATAAACTGTCTAACAGTGTGCTGGTTAATAGGTTGGGGAAAATCTCTAACTGATTCAATTTTTCGTGTTCCCGGTCGAATACCCTCTGAACTTAATTCAAAACCTAAATAATCTACTGTTTTCTTAAAGAAACAACACTTCGTCAGTTTAAGAGTTAAGTTAGCTTGTTTGATCAAACCCAATACTTTTTCTAAACGGTCAAATCCCTCGTCAAGCGTTACTGAAGGCACAATTATATCATCCATATAAGCAGATGCAATTCTCTTAGCACTAACGTTTTGTTCTTCTCTCGATGGGAAACCTCGATTATTATTTAGAACCAAGTGCATTGTACGCATAAAGGTAGATGGTGCATTTGCCAACCCAAAGGGCATTCTATTAAACTCGTATTGCCCTTCCGGTGTAACAAATGAAGTTTTATGACGATCAGTTTCAGTAATCGAAATCTGATAATACCCGGATGCGAGGTCCAGAGTAGTATAAAAGTTATATCCCGCAAGGTCATCAAGTTGGTCATCTATTCTAGGCAACGGGTAATTCTCTTTAATGGTCTTACGGTTCAACGCTCTAAAATCAATACATAATCGAATTTCGCCGGACTTCTTTTTAACCAGTACAATAGGACTTGCATAACAAGAAGTTGATGGACGAATAATACCGCACTCCAGTAACTCTTGTATCATTTCTCGTACTTTAGTTCGTTCAGTTATAGGAAGTCTATAGGGCCTGTATACTACAGGTTCATCATCTTTCAAGTTTATTGACATTTCTGTAAGCTCGGTTTTTCCTAACTCTTTTAAACTAAACGCGAAACATTCTCTATATTTATTTAATAATTCTACAAGTTGTTTAAGTTTATCTTTGTCAAGGCTGGTATCGCTAATTATATCATCTTCCGTTATCGACCGTAAAGGTTCACTTAGTTCTACTCTAGACACATCAGCTATATTATTTGTTAAACCTTCCTCTTCTGCTTTTAAACCCCTAGCTATTACGACATCCTTTTTTTATAGAAAGGGTTGGCCAGACTTGCCTTTAATTAACACAACTCCTATTCCATCTACAAAACAGAATAGCCCTTGCACTAAATAATGTTCGCGCCCTAATTGATAGCGATTATTTCCAGGAATGTACACATCCCCATTATAACCCGGTTCAGTGTAAATGTGTACAGGAGTCAATCCATCTATCATAGTATCAATTGTACAAAAAAGTTTGATTTTATTGAAAACCGATTCACTACTGTTACTAGAAAAACGTAAGTTGGCACTATCTTTCTCAACAAATATATGAGGCTGTTCGGTATACGTCTGTCCTACAATAAGGGGTACCCGCATTACCTCGTTTGGGACAACAAGAATTTCGACTGTTGCAACTACCCCATCGAGGGCAACAGATGCGATACACTTCCCTATGGGTCTAACTATGGCCTCCCCAAAACCCTTAAGCACAGGCAAATTCTCATTAGGAATCCAATCAACAGAAATATTTTTGGCGCAAGCTAAGCTCATCATAGTAGCAGAACTGCCAAAATCGATAAAACAATTAATAGGATGCTTGTTAACGAAACCTTGTTTATAATACTTAGTGGAGTCACTGTCTGAACTGACTACACACATTACGGGTTTGCAATCTGTTGAAGTGGACGTTACGGATAGAGTGCATTTTTCTATGGTATGACCAAATTTGAGACAACGTGTGCACTTTACCGGGGGTTTAGTGCACTGAGATTTATAGTGTCCTTCTTGTGAACAATTATAGCATTTAACTACACGATTTTTATTATCCTCTTTATCTGTGCCGTCTGTTTTATTATTAAAGGACCTAGTTTTCTTTTTATCACTCGGATGAAAGTTAGTTTTAACCGCTTTTAGGTACGGTAGAAGCTGATCCGGAGTGTCAAAACGAGCGGCTTCGGCTCCAAGTCTGACACTACGGTCGTCAACCCCGTGAACAATGCAATCTACTGCGCGTTTGCCTTTAATACTACATCGGTTTAATAACACAATTTTCTCATAAAAATATTCTTCTAGAGAACCGTTAAATTTAGCGCGTTTGGATAACATCGTTTCAAGCAGGCAACCATAATTTTCATTACTAGGGAACGCTAACTTGAGTTTGTCTTGCCATTCGTCCCAACTAAATAAAACAGTTGGCAAACCCTCATACCATTTTTGGGCCATTCCCTTTAGTTTTTGAAGGGCAAAATGAGCAATTTGTTGGTCTGTCCAATTATATATTAACGCACATTCGTTGACTTTATGTATCCATATGTCAATCGTCTGCTGTTTGCGTTCCGGATCAAATTCAGGAATGGCGTTATGATTAGATAGTTTTTCTAAACCGTTATTACTCCTATTTGCGGCTCGCAATGCCTGGACAAGTTGTGAGACTGAAACCACGTCATTCGGGGCAGAAACAGAATAAGTTGGCTTTGGCTCACCGCGCTGTCCAGGATTCCAATTTGGCGACCAGCGGCTGCGTTTGCTACTGCGCTGGTTGTGATTGCGTCGGCTCCGACAGCGTTGACTGCGTCCGCGCCGGCTGCGACTGCGTCGGTTGCGACTGCAACTGTGTTGGCTGTGACTGCGACTGCGTCGGCTGTGACTGCGACTGCGTCGGCTGTGACTGCGACTGTGACGGTTGCGACTGTGTCGCACGCGACTGCGACTGCGTCGCACACGACTGCGTCGCACACGACTGCGACTAGGTCGCACGCAACTGCGACTAGGTCGCACGCAACTGCGTCTAGGTCGCACGTGACTGCGACTAGGTCGCACGTGACTGCAACTGCGTCGGCTGCGACTGTGTTGGCTGTGACTGAGTCGCACGCGACTGCGACGGCTGTGACTGTGACTACGTCGCACGTGACTACGACTGTGTTGGCTGCGACTGCGTCGCACGCGACTGTGTCGCACGCGACTGCGACTGCGTTGGCTGCGACTGCATCGCACGCGACTGCAATTGCGTTGGCTGCGACTGCGTCGCACGCGGCTGTGACTGCGTTGGCTGCGACTGCGTCGCACGCGACTGCAACTGCGTTGGCTGCGACTGCGTCGCACGCGACCGCAATTGCGTTGGCTGGGACTGCGTCGCACGCGACTGCAATTGCGTTGGCTGCGACTGCGTCGCACGCGACTGTGTTTATATGCACACCCACGTGGCAGCAGTGGAGAGCCAGGCTCGTTGTTGCAATTTTCTTCATTATTGCGTCGTGTCTGCATTTGCCGCTCAACCATTTCAGGACGTCGATTTTGTTCAGCGGACGGCGTCCGCAAGCAGCGTTCATCGGATACATTCATCGTTTTAACGGAATTCAGAACGACCAAACTTGCTTATGCAGGCCTGAATATTATCGGCTGTTATGACCAACCAACTAATAACCCACTTCTGAAATGTAGGGCTACTTAAATAAAACGCACTTTTAGTCACACTGACTTATCACTTTTACTTTCGACTTACTGGTAACACGGCTAGCAACAGACTGCCTCAAAGAGCTAACGCGCTACGCCGGCAAGCAACAAGAGTGGGGACCGGATGTAGCGCGCCACCTCGTTTGGTAAAACAGTATTATTTAATTACATCTTAAATACAATTGGAAACAATTCTACAATTCTTTCAAATATTACATACATAATAAAACAGTATTAATGAATGCATAGCTTTAAATATAAAATCAATATTTAGCACAAATGGATATTAAACATAGCACAAGTGACGCCATCTAGTAGTATAAGATGACAGTCATATCCAACGCAAAAATGACTGTCATCTTACCAACACAACAATAATAGTTTTATAAAATCAATAACATAATTCGCCGCCCGGCAAAAAAAGTGTCATAACATGTAATAACTGTTATTACATGTTATGACACTTTTTTTGCCGGGCGGCGATATCTTATTATTAACCAAATTCTAACACAGCCTAGTACTGCTGAACAGCATAAATGTGAATCAATGTAATTCTTGCATTTTTAAAGATTAACTGAGTTCTGTTGTACAGCTTTAATCAAATACACGTGAGTTATTGTAATGCGTAAAACGGTATATACATTCATTTTACTGTATTCGTAAACCTATTTGTCGGTCATATTGTGGAAAATCACATATTATATGATCAACAAAACAACATCATTTTTTATGGTGCACGTAGAACTACTTTATAGGCAATGGCACTATAGTGGTTCATCAAAAGTCTTCTCTGGCCTCTGGCTTAATAATTGTTCACGTGTGAGTATTTATACTGCTGGCGGCATTAATTAGCCTTTTTAAAGGCTCACCAGGCTGCTATAGACCGACACCATTTTGTAAATATTTTATAACCAAAAAAAAAAATATTATCATTCGGACCTATTTATAAAAGCAATAGACCTATTTAAAAATGATAACTTAATTTAATACTGCCCCACAAATACTATTATGTTAATTATGCAAAATTCGTTCTATACTAGGAATTGTAATAGACCTTAATCAAACTACACACGTACACAGTAATTAAACATTTATTTTCTAGTCTCAAATATAACCACACTATAATCACACGTATTTTATAACTACTCGCACTGTATCCAACAACCAACTAACGATCACTCCTTCAGACATTCGTTAAGTGTCGCCCCACCATTGCTCCGGAAGTTCGCAACGGAACAATAATGGCGCGACACCAGTGCTGCCAACCTAACTATTAAACAGATCATAACTTTAATTTTGTTAAAAGGTAAACGTATTTAATTTTGAATAGCCTTAAAAATGTTATTAATTAAATATGTTTTTAACAAATAAATCAACTAATAATTAAATCATAAATCAAAATAACTTCTTTTAATGTAAATATGTATGTCTGTTTTCGAAGCGACAACAGAATACACAATTGTTTTGGTTATTTCACACTTTACAGTAAACTAAATTGTGCAGTAATATTTAAATCCATGAAATAACAAAAGAGTCAAAAACTTAGCCAGTATTATAAATTTTGTTTTGATGAAAACAAATATAATGTCACTCACTCAGTTTTGACAGTCTTCGTCCATATTATATTGCGAGACAAAATAGTTAAATTACAACGTTAATTGTATTATAACATTTGTACCGTGGTAGTAGAGGTGTTTTTGCAATGATCTAGGATTTATTTATGTTCTAGCTATGAACACTTAAATAGCTCTAATAATTCTTTTACTACATTCTAATGCTAGTCTAATGCTTTTGTAATGCAATTAACATCTTCATTATCAATAATATTGCTAGTATAATGCGCCTGTAATGCAATTAAACAACTGTTGTGAACATATTTAGGATCTAAAGCCGTATAATTTGTGCCCAAATAAGCATTACAGTAGCCCTATACACGTTTGTAATGCTTCTATAGAACTAACTCAAAATGCGAAAAGGATACAGAAATGCTGTAAGTCGGCCGCTATACTGCTTTGATGTGTTACTTGGGTTATGATTAATTTGATTGATTGAGATAGTGAACTTAACCAACACTTTATTTTGGATGGGATTTATTTACATGGCTGTTGGGGCGTAACTCCCAACAGTGAAAATGTTATGTTGATGTTGTGTATTGGGATGTTATGTTGAACGAGTAAACAACCGATTGTTATAAAGGTTTTATTGCTACTAAAACAATATTTAATAAAGTAATAATGCACAATTAATGTTGGGTTAATAAACTGTAACGTTTCACTGTAAGAAGGACAAATTATTTTCATGTACAGCGTAGCTCGTACAATGGCATTCTTTCATCTTTGTCTGTGCTAAATAAATGTATTTTCTTTCTTTCTTTCATGGTTTTCGTGAGTCATTCTATGTCTTATACCGTGTCCCTTGCATGAGCATGATCACGATGACGTGATGATTGCCCGTCATGAGACTGTCGCGGGACTGTCATGAGACTGTCGCGGGACTGTCATGAGACTGTCGCGTGACTGTCATGAGACTGTCATGACTGTCATGACTGTCATGTGACTGTCATGAGACCGTCATGAAACCGTTGTGAGACCGTCGTGGGATTAACCAAAAGGTAAACTATGTTTGTTCGCACTTGATAAATGATAACTGAATTATGTTTGTTTGCACTTGATAAATGATAAGTGAACTATGATGTTCACACTTGATAAATGATAACTGCAGTATGTTTGTTTGCACTTGATAAATGATAAGTGAACTATGATGTTCACACTTGATAAATGATAACTGAAGTATGTTTGTTTGCACTTGATAAATGATAAGTGAACTATGATGTTCACACTTGATAAATGATAACTGCAGTGTGTTTGTTTGCACTTGATACATGATAAGTGAACTATGATGTTCACACTTGATAAATGATAAGTGAACTATGTTTGTTCGCACTTGATAAATGATACGGTGAAGGAAAACATCGTGAGGAAACCGGCATGTCCTAGAACCAATCACTCGAAGACATGTGACATCTAGTGTACTATGTTTATTCGCACTAGATAAATGATGCGGTGAAGGAAAACATCGTGAGGAAACCGGCAGGTCCTAGAACCAAATATTCGAAGACATGTGACATCTACCAACCCGCACTGGGCCCGCGTGGTGGATTACGGCCCACTCCCTCTCACAGTGAGAGGATCATGGGCTGATTATGATAAATGGTTTTATTAATGTGGACAGGGTTCGTTTGGGTATCTGATCTTGTTTCAAATGGAGTATTAGTATTATGATACTTATTGATTTTTTGATACTATGATTGATTTTATGATACCATTTTATTTTATGATAATTATGATACTTAATGATTATTGTTCTGGATCAATGAAACATTAATTGAATATAACTTGATTTTAATTCTGGTATAGTTTTCTAAGCTATATAGAATCATGTGTAAAGATTGTAAATGGATTACGCCCCGAGTACGTACGACATAAATAATAATGAAATGCTGTTCATTGGTAAGCGCATTACCTGAGAACAGCTGAAACGATTTGGCTATCTTTTGTTTTAAAAAAATGTTCTTTATAGTCCGAATTAGGTTTTTGTGGAAAGCAAAATCAAAAAGTTTCCTTGTATCTGAACGTTCTTTTTCTATGAATTTTTGTATGAACGTCTTTAAGAGTAATGTTTCAATGAGATGTGAAAATGATATCTGATGTCGAGCCTGGCGCTAAAATTATTTTATTAAACTAAATTGTCTGTGTGGTTACAATGGTATTTTTCCTACATTTCGAGTTTATTTTGTATTTATAAGTTTTGGTGTTTTAAATGATTATGGTAGGAGTTAAAAAAAAAATACTGTTTATTTTTGGTGATACTTCTTGTGATTATTTTATGTTATGTGAGTATTTGAATACTTCTGTTGTTCAACGGTTCAATTAAGAGGGACATATTAAGTCTAGTCTGTACTGGATATTTATAATGTTGTTATTTAAATAGTTCGACGACGTTACCTTTATGTTGTTGTTTTATCTTCCTGGGTAGAACTGAGCTGACCAGCCTCGCTAACGGGGGCATAGCCCTTGCAAGGTGTGTCTAGTTGACACAATTAGTTCAACTTACGACTGAGGTCTCACAGTTTAGTCAGAGCTAACTGACGTTCGATAAAGATTGAGTCTTGTGAGGATAGAATGAGGTTTTGAGATTTTCCCTCTGGAGTATGGTCGTGAGTTATTAATGTTGTTGAGCGCTTATTTCTTGATCCTTCGTTCCTCTGGCTCAATTATGTCCGATGGAGTTAAGGCTTAGGATGTGGAGCCTAGTTCTTTATTTTCATAAACCCCCTCTGGGTAGATGTGAATTGTCACGTCAGTTTGTTTGTTTTTTGAGGCTTGCCGTATCTTTTTCGATGGTTTTGGTGCGGTAAGGTTTAAGCATGACGACGTTAATTTTCTGGGTGCGTGTTAACACATATTGTTATTTAACTTGGCTGATACCTAGCCTGGTATCAGAACTTTGCGATTCGTACGTCCTGACTTAAGCCTTAAGAGAAAGACCTCACTATGTATTTTAATTGCCATCGTTAGGTAATGTTTCTTTTAGGTATAGGCAGAAAGGGTTTGATTGTTCGGATGCTTTGAATAAAAGTCTCTGCCTGATCCATTTATTCAAGTGGGGCGTAGCTCATATGAGGTTTTATCATGAGATGCAACCTCATGCTGTACAGGCTGGCAAGAACACTGTACGTCATCCGAACAATCTGACAAGATATGTTTAAATTAGGATTTTTATATGGTTTTCACTTGTCGGTAAAAAAAAAAATGATAGTCTAGTCTCAGCAACGGCGCGCGCGTGTATCTTTATAATATTGTACTAATGGTTTAAATATAATCGTCTCCTCAAAAATTATTTGATTTATACACTGTCCCGAGCAGCCAAGCATGGTGCTCACAGTACAGTGAATTTTAAAAGATTACCTCGTAGTTTTGAAAATCTTTCAATGTGTTATTTAAATGTTCACCCATAACTCGTAATTCCGTATGCTATTGCTAAAGAAATTTATTTTCATTTAATTTTTTATTTAACATGCAAAATGTCATGATTTATGTAAAAAAAATATATTATTTTATGATTGTTGTGTGTGTGCCAGGAGGCAACACAGTGTTGGATGGCCGAATGTCATGATTTCCAAATATTTGGAAGATTTACTGATTTTAAATACTAAATATAAAATTAAAAGTATGTGATTTGCCTCAAATGATTTTGTATCAGTGTAATTATGAAGTTTAAAAGTATCTCATTTGACAGTTCCGTAAAAGTACTGGTTTTTTAACGAAACAGAATTGGAAACATGATGTTTGGAGCGTCGCTTAACTTCTAGTTCAGTTGGCTATGAGCCTCGTAACCAGAAGGTGTCTTCAAGAAGTCTAAGGTCTATAACGTTATTATATTAAGTGCCTAGTTATATAGTTTGTTAAATGATGCTAAAAGTGTACCAGGTTTGTGGTGTGCAAGATGATAAATCCAGAGGTACTGGTGCTGAAATGGTGTATCGTATCAAATCGTTGGTATAAATAGTGCAATCCACGAAGACGCGCCCCACTCCGCGATTACTGTACTGTAAGCTGTACTTTAGTACGGAGCGGAGCGGAGTGGGGTGCGTCTTCGTGGATTGCACTATCTATACCTCACATAAAACACAAAAACGAACTTTTAAAAACAAAATTAATCCTTTGTATTGTTTCTACGCAGTGCCGGATTAACCACGTAACAAGAGTAGCAATTGTTATGGGCCCCACGCAAAAGGGGGCCCCGCGTAAGGTACAGGCATCGTATAAGGCCCACTTAATTTTAAATTACTGTAAATTAAAAAAAATAAGGATTTAAGGTAAACAACTGGTTTAAATATATATAGTGAATTACATAGCACTACTATATCAAGGTCGCTGATGTTGCATCCTTATTAATTTCTATAATCGCTGATGCACCTATGACGTCAATCGATTCCGGAAGTTAATTACATAGCGCTACTACGAAATGAAGGTCGCTGATGTTGCATACGCGCTGACCTTATTAGTTTCTATAATCGCTGATGCACCTATGACGACAATCGATTCCGCAAGTTATGGTAGTTCAATAAATTGTAAGGATGATGATTCTAATTTCCCACTTCGAACTAGAATCATCATTCATAGGTTTAAGTTTGTAAATATTAGTTTAGGAATTAAATTTAGTTAAATCATTTTTGGTTTTTTTAATCCTCCGATTGCAGCTAACGTAATTGGCGCAGTCGGTAGGATATTCGCGGGCCGGTTCGCGAGCTATAGGGATTTCTAATATCGATATCCGCGTACGCGAATCGCCTGGGTGGCTATCGAGCCCCGGTGCCGAATATCCGAATCTACGGTCCAGCTGCAGTTCCGGAAGGAGAATCCAGACATCGATTCACGAGAGAACCAAAACTGAAAAAATGTGAGTACACTTGAATCGTTCTTGTGTTGCTTCCCTTTAGTCCTAGTACAACCCAACTTCCAAGATTTTTCATCCGAAAAATTCCAATTCCCGGGAGCCTGCATCTCGTACGGCTCGCTGGAGTACTATAGATATTAGTAGAGATTTAAATAGTGATAGTGAAGTTAGATGTATAGATAGCGTAAATATGGCCCACGACCCGGATACAATTTTCAAGACCCTTCGTATGGTCCCGGAGTTCGATAGAAATTCAAATATATTAAATAGGTTTATTCAAATATGCGATCAAATAGTAAGTCAGTATGTTAGTAATACCCCAGGTAGCGAGTTAAACAACTTATGCCTATTAAATGGTATTTTAAATAAAATAAAAGGCTCTGCCGCTTGTACCATCAATTCCAACGGCATACCTGATAGTTGGCTAGGAATCATACTCAACCAACTACCACCACCTCAATCATTTAAGTTTAACCCTAACTTTATTAATCAGGAGCCCCAATATCGCATGCCTTCCCGTACACAGAAAATATTCCGTGCGGCACCTCAGACCCAAAACGCTCAAAGTAACAAATTGAAATTCAAATTCAAAGTATTTTATTTCACATAAACCTACATGGGCACTTATGAAACGTCAGAAGCTAGGTGCACGGTTACTCTTTTAAAAATAATTGGCTTTTACAATACTTTAAAATAACAGTGTTACTAGGTATGGGAGGACAGTGTAGGTCTTTCAATAAGTACTTACTTAACAAAATAGAAAATGGTCTACAGGTCTACCACTAAGCCTACAGCGTTTTCACATTCACAAAATAGAAAAGAATCTATACAAAAGATAAATAAATTAATAAAAGTAAAAACCTATTTTAATAAAACGCAATTATATGATTGCTATTACAACTGTAATCAATCTGAATAATTATCATGTCCACAAAAATCAATTAAAGAGTTGAAATTAAATCGTAGGTATATAATGTCAAATAATAGAATAAATATGTCAAGGACGAATGTAAAAAATATAAATTAAAAATTACTATACTGATTATAACAACAGTGACTTTGACCCGAGTCTAACCGCTGACTCGACTTATTACAATGTGTCAACGGACGCCCAGGTATTTGATGAATCGCAAACGAGTATAACTGATAGAATTAAACCTTACACAGAGAGAACAAGATAGAATTAAACCTTACACAGAGGTAACTTCCCTATATACAAATTAGAGTCCCACTTTAAAAAAAAAACCCTTTAATAGATCACTAGGATGCGGTAAAGTACAATCAGGAAATTCAAATCTTAGTACGTAATCAAAAGAAATTAGTGACCGAATTCAATGATCATATTAGTATAAGTAAAGACTGGATGTCTAAATATAATAGCCTAATTACACAGATAGCACAAAACCGGAATAAAATTAACTCTCTTTAACTCAGGAACTAATTTGGATAGAAAATAGTTTAGCTTTTGTTCGTGCGAGTAGTACACGCCACTCCATGATAGACGTAGAAGTACTAGAGTCAATGGCAAGAAAACTTAAGACTATTTACGCCGAAGAGCAAATTTTAGATCTAGAACTTAGAGATTATTATGACATTATAAAACCGGGATCATATTATGTAGACAACCAGATAGTATTCGTATTTAAATTTCCGATCTTTTCTAAAAATAGTTACGATTTTTATAGACTCTCCGTGGTACCTAATAAGCACGCACAAGCTCTTATTCCCTTTCCTTTCCTTGCAACTAACGAGACGTTACATGCGTACATAGAGGCTGAATGCCCGAAGTTGAAAGACTGGTACCTCCGTGAGAAAGACATTACTCACCAGAAAGACTACACATCGCATCAGGGTAGTTACCCTGCTACGATTCCTATTGGATGTTATCTGAAAACCGAAGAGTTCACCATTGCAAACGTTTACGACAAAATTAATGACCAACCCTTGAAGTTAATGAAAATACCATACGACGCAGAGAAACAGGCCACCACAGCCACCCACGTCAATCTAAACTCTATTGATCTACAAGGACTACACAGCACCCAGTACCAAATTATGATCCAGGATCCTGTTTAACTGGAGAACGTGCAGACCGACGCACTTTATCACACTACAATCCCATTCTATGGAGTACTACTGAGTGTAAGCGTACTCGTTATCATCGCAATGACTCGGCGCTACCTAAGCAGATGTACTAACACTGTGGAAAAGGGGCAGCAACCATCAGCCGCAACCCTGGAAAAGAAGGAAACTCCTGACGAACTTCCGGCAACATTTTCACTCAACGTGCTAAAATAGTCGCCGTTCTAAGAGGGGAGGAATTACATATCACTACTATATCAAGGTCGCTGATGTTGCATCCTTATTAATTTCTATAATCGCTGATGCACCTATGACGTCAATCGATTCCGGAAGTTAATTACATAGCGCTACTACGAGATGAAGGTCGCTGATGTTGCATACGCGCTGACCTTATTAGTTTCTATAATCGCTGATGCACCTATGACGACAATCGATTCCGCAAGTTATGGTTGTTCAATAAATTGTAAGGATGATGATTCTAATTTCCCACTTCGAACTAGAATCATCATTCATAGGTTTAAGTTTGTAAATATTAGTTTAGGAATTAAATTTAGTTAAATCATTTTTGGTTTTTTTAATCCTCCGATTGCAGCTAACGTAATTAGTGTTTATTAGTGAAACATTTTATATAAACAATATTTGTTTTTTAAATCATAGTCAATGGGCCATCTTAGACACCTAGTAGCCCAAAAAAGCCCGTTATGAATTAATGAATATCTATGTAATAACAAGACAAACATTAAAAAAAAAATTAGTAAGCATTTATATTTAATTAATCAATCGAAAATTTTGGCCTTGGCTCTAAAACAAAAAATAAATGCGTAATCTAATAATGGCACATATTTTGAGATTCATCTCTTTTGTTCGTTAACAAATAATACTAATAATATTCTCTAATAAGTCATAAATTTTCGAATGTGGGCCATATTAGGAATATTGAAAACTTTTAAGGCCTTTTTAAGCTGACTTTCTGACCACTGGCCTCATGGTTTTTTCCCAGTTGGCGCCATTTTGTTGAGTCAAAGTCAAATAATTTATTTCAAATAGGCCCATGTATGGCAATTTTGAACGTCAAAATTTACAAAATAATAAAATTGATTCTAGTCGCCCCTTTCAAAAGGTAGTTTTCGTATGGAGAAGAATGGGCAAGAAACTCCACCGTTACTCTTTTAAAATGTTTTACAATTGTTTGTATAGGTACGTACATTATGAATGAATGAATGAAATGCACCGACCCCAGCGTGGGTTAACCAGACTCGATAAATCGAATGAACCCCGAGATTTGCACTAGCCGCTGGAGCCTCATGCTTCATGGAGCTACAGAGGCCATTGCATATCCAGGAGTAGACCAGGAGGCGCGGTAATGGTAGGGAAGACGTGCCCTTAGGATAAGGATGGATTTGCGAGCCTACCGGATATGCATCCTTGAGTAAGCAATGGAATAGTGGAGAGACGGGTGATTTTTATCTATGGATGGGCATCTTTTTACGACGGCGCCGCTAGGCTGGTTCCGTTTCAGGTTTCTTGTAAATCTCGCTAGCAGTCTTCTTAATCTTATCTTGGTCTTCAGACATGTCCATCCAAAAGTGATTTCCTTGTCGAAGTAAGTCATATCCTGGTTTAGGATATCATTTCATGTGTAAATAGGTAGGCCGGCTTTCTTGGATTTGGTCTTGTACTGCATGTATGTACGGATATAGTTTGCGGCAACTGTGAACATGTGCGAGATAGCACATCCTGTGATTCTTGATGCATTTGGTTACGGTTTTTTCCGTCTAACTTTTCATGAATTTTCTCTTGTTTTGGGTTATTCCTAGTGTGGTTAATCAAGTCTCTCATGATGATTCTCTTTGCTAGGCTGGTGCAAGTACAGCTTCACTGGTGAATCTTTTGGCGGGGTTAAACTGCTATCTCGATTCTATTCCTTTTCGTTCTGATGAGTTGTCCGCAGCAATGTCCAGGGCGACATCGGCCGGCTCCTCGTTGTTTATGTTCAGCTCCGACGTGGTACCTACAAGTACGCCTTGTGACTGGCCGCTGTTCACCTCAAGTTGATGCGATTGCAAATAATATGGTTGTGAGTTATACACACTATTTGGCAGAAGTAATTACTAAGACCCCGACAAAAATTCCGATCGCGGGCGCATATCTGAACACCGCTAGGACCATTCCCGCTCGCAGCGCCCGATCGCTATAGTAACGCTTACTCACACTCATCAATAAATAGCATTGCAGAATCATATTTTTGTTGTGACTTTTGTTTTTGAGAATGACATGAAAATGACCGTAAAAAACCCACAGAGGTTTTTTCGCTTTTTCAATGGAAATAAATATCAATACCCTCGTTCGGTCATATTTCGAGCAGGATATCAGAAAGGTATAAAATTTGAGTCCAGAATTGAGTTGATTTCTTATATTAGCAGTTTTTTATAAGGCGGAAAGTATCCATAAAACTTTAACGGCATAAAAACTCGATTTGATATCCCCTTTTCAGGGAATGTACGTAATTACCAATCGCCCTGTAGACAGCAGTTTGAGTAAATAATAAATAAAAATAGTAAATTATAAAAAACAAAGTACGTCGTATTTTGCACAATCTGTACACTTTCACCGTCACAGCACATTTGTTGAGATACATGGCATTCCATATTTCACACAAATAGTGAGTATCTTAAAAGTTAAAAAATACCAATTGTTACGCGGCTTACGGGTCGGCGCGGCGGGCGCACATCTGCAAAAGGGGCTGCACTGACTCACACAAAAAACTCCCTTGAACTTAAAGACAATTTTGGAACCGTGGACACACAACGGGTGATATCTATGGATGGGCATAATCTGTAAAGACTACATCGTCGCCAGATTAATTCATGTCCAGCGATGCATCTTTTGGCGGGGTTAACTCGACTCTTTTCTATGTCACTGCAATGCCGTGTTACATGTTGCTGTTTCCTTTGTCTTCGTTTGGCTTCTATCAGTTTCATGTTTCTTGTAAATCTCGCCAGGAGCATCTTATCTCGGTCTTCAGCCGTCTTTAACTTCACAAATATTTAACTTAACAAGAACAGCTTCACAAAAATATAACTTTATCACCCAAATAAACACAAAAATTACACTTGGCTTCGAAGTTATAGGGTTCAAAATACAATGTCAGCGTCAAGAGCAATAAAATCTAAAAGGAATACTTTGCTGGTTAACGTCTACCTGCGACCCTTGATTCACTTGTCTACAAAAGAATGCGCACTCGCAAAACAAATTACCCCAAACAGTTTTGGAACACACACTGCACTGCACATAATCACGCACGTATTATAGTTTAAAGTTGGTCGAACAAATTGTAAATACAGCATATAAGATGTATGGATTTATAATGACCTCCACTCATCAATAAAATAACGATTTTGCAGAGGGAAGTAACGCCCTGAAAGATTGGAAAGGTCTCACCAGATTATATTGTATGATGCTCGCCTGAGGTCAGGAAGGCACGTAGGTAGGCACTTCACTTTAGCACTAATTTAATGTAATTATTTGGCGGCTGTTAAGTCACAGCAGTATCAAAACAAGGAATTACTGTTCGATTTCGCCGGCAAGCGACCCGCACATGTGCAACAAGGCAAAAAAGGTATCGTAAAAAAAATTGGGACGGAGCATGCTAACAAAACGACCGTGTAGCTTGACGTCCAAAGACCGAATCCCGTTTGTATAGGTACGTACTACATTAGTTAAATAATTATATGTGAAGACGATGCACCTAGAATAAAATTACTATACCACAATAGGTAAAAAGAATTAAAAATGAAGCAACGACAGATAATTTAATATGTGATAGATACACGGTGCTCACATATTTACAAACATAGTAAAAGTAGACGATTTTCCTAAAATTTTGTAATTAATAAGTCAGTGTGTGAGGAAGTAATCACAGAATGTAAAATCAATGTCATAAAACACAAAATAATAAATTTTACAAGTAAATTAGCAACCAGTTTGATTTTGTCTTGATTCTAAATTGTCCTATGGAGCAGGACCAGCATGTTTCCAAGCACTCTTATCTTGGATATAATCCTCTAGTTTGTAATATGCTTACCCACAACAATACATTATTCGATATGATAAACTGTAAACTGTGGTTGTCATTTTAACGCTTAAAAGCAAAATATAATTTGAATTTTCAAAGTTTTTAAAGAAACCTTGTCTTATGCAAATTTAATAAAAGGATTAGACATTGAAATGTATAAACCTTCTAAAATAAGGCTTTTAATTGCAATTTATTACATAAAAATGTAAAATTTGATAGTCCAAAGAAAGCCCTGCCTTCTTTGGGGGTCATGTAGTGGGCCATCTTACAGATCTTTGCCATATGACAGTAAAAATCATGTTACAAATGAAATGACACAAATAAAATATTAAAACTAACCTTGAATTAAATGTTAACACTATTAGTAATAAGATTTAACGAGGTGAAATGCGATGATACTGTAGTTTTCTATAAAAAAAGAAATAAATACTTACACAAGTGAGTGATGTTAAAATACGTGAACTGCTTTGACGCGTCACTGACAAATGTGTTCAAAATTGTCGCGCGTGATTGGTGTGATGAAGTTTGCCTTTTGTTTAAAAATGCATTCACAAAGTTCCAGCATTAAAAAATCTGGCCACCGTAGCTTAAGTATTTTTAAAGTGGGCCATGATAGGAGGTGGGCTTTATACGGTGTCCTTATCCAAACCCCAGGTGAGGTGCTAAAAATTTTCGACCTCACTGCGCTCGCTTTGCATCTTTTCCTGCAAGTTTCTTTTCATTCGTAAAGTTTTTTGAATAAGCTATTTCAATATAAATGGTGAATAGGTCACCTAACCATACGGAAGTTCAAAAAAATTAAAAAATCAAAATCGCGTTCCTCGCTCTTGCATCTTAGTTTCTCTTTCTTCATAAACTTTTCTACATTAGTCGACAAAGTAATTCCTATTTCAGTATAACTGGTCAATAGGAGGCCTAGGTCTAGATTATCCGTGCAAAAAATGTCGAGTTTGCTACGCTCGCTCTTACAGTCAAGGCTCTCTTGTAAGAATTACAATTAAATCACTGCCGCCACCAGCTATTCTAAAAATGAATCATAACATCCATTTAGTATCAATAACATCCATGAATATTTGTACGCCTTCTGGTATAACATAGCGCGCTTGTAATTTTTTTTTTTAACAACTGTTTTATTATACCAATGTTAACAAATGATTAAATGATTATGATTAAAGGTTTTTAAAAAGTACCTACTACAGCTAGCTTTGTTGGTTGAAGTACCTACTTGACTGTTTAGGAACAGAACGTATTTGTCTAGAAACATTGATTTGTCTAGCTAGTTTATCTTCTAAACTTAATCCGGCACTGGCTCCGCGGGCTCTTCTCACAGCTACCAGGCGATTGGGCATGCTGTTTATTATGACATTGGTCCATTCTTCCACTAACGTATGTTTCGGGTCTCGAAGTACTGGGGCGGGGTTTCGATTTCTTAGACACCTCTCAAGCTCGTCCCAAGCATGTTCAAACGGATTCAGGTCCAGGCTTCTCGCGGGCCAGACCATGCAATTAATGCCAACGTCCTGAAATACTCATTTACAGTTTGAGCTGTGTGTGGCTTGACGTTGTCATGCATGATTATTGAATTTTCTATGCATGCTCATTAAGAATTTCTTCCACATATCTTGCACTAGTTAGGTTACCATTTTCTATCAGCATTAACTTCGTGCGACACCCTGAAGAGATTCCGCTTAACGTCACTTTTCTTCAAAACAAGCTGGTATAAAACGTTCCCCTGGCCGTCGGTAGACTCTTCGCAGCCCATCATGTGCATACAACATAAATCTGGATTCCTCAGAAAACATTACTCTAGATGCCCATTCTTCGTCTCCCCATTGTGCGTTTTCGCGGGCGTATCGTAATCTTGCTACCCGATGTTCTCTTTCAAGTTTCGGACCATTTGCGGGTGTATGTGGGGTCAAATTAGCTTCAAGGAGCCGCCGCCATACAATCCGCTCGCATACGTCGTCTCTACGGGTCTCCCAGAGTTAATTTGTTACTTCAACTGCCGTGAGGTGCCGATTTTAGAGCATGGTCGTAACAATTAGGCGCGGCGCCCACTTAGGTATGCTTATGACTGCCGAGGCAGCTCTGAGGCGCCGGAAGCCGCCCCAAGCAGCCCTAAGGCGCCCGAAGTCGCCGTAAAGCGCCCGAAGCCACGGTAAAGTGCCCGAGCTCTACCGAGCCGTACCGATACGCACCGATAGTGGGCGCCGCGCCGAATCGATCCTCTCGAGCCGTAGTACATACTAGTGATGTGCCGAATATCCGTATCCGCGGATATCCGTATCGGCGGATATCCGTATCCGCGAATATCCGCGGATATCCGAGGGAGAAAAAGATCTGTATCCGTTACTTTTTGGCAGTTCTTCTATATTAATACATTAAATTACGTATACGTAATGAAATGTATACAGATACAGGATACAGATCTTTTTTCTCCCTCGGAGATCAGCGGATATCCGGCATATCACTAGTACATACATCTCGGTCTGCTGGTTCCTGGTCTTATTATGTTCTGCCCAGTTTCTCGGAAACGTTGGACGACTCGCTGCACTGTAGAAAGTGACACGCCTATTGTTCTTGTTGTACTTCGCTGATTTCTGCCTTCTTCTAACATAGTGACGATACGTGTACATTCTTCTGGTGTTAGCGACATGATAGTAATTCAATATTGATGGTGAAACACCATAGATAAAACGCTAAGACGACACTGATCGCCATTATCGACAACTAGCTGCGCCCCGCGGTTTCACCCGCATAAGTCTCGATGCCGTGGGAAAAAAAAAGTATCCTATGTTCTTTTCCAGGGCATCATCTATACATGTGCCAAATTTCATCCAAATCCGTTCAGCCGTTTTAACGTGAAGGCGTAACAAACAAACTTACTTTCGCATTTATAATATTAAGGAAGGATGATTGAAAACAAAAGTGAGAAAACAAGCAAAAGTAAAACAACTGCGAATTGAACTTATTTCCAAATTCGAGGTTTTTTAAATTTTAACTTTAACGTTTTATTTCATATGATATTAAAATTCTCTGTAATACTAACTTAGTTTCATGCATGTACCATTATTAATTTGCAAGTTTCGGGAATTTTCGTCATTGACTCATAGTATTTGACCGCGAGACATACACTTGCTTGCAATAAAATCGATCCACCCGGTACGCTTTCGTTCAGAACACGATAAATAAAAATCTAAAATTAATTAATGAATACTTTTCACACTGTTTGTTAAATGTCAGTCTAAGATTACAATACACCAGTTTTTAGTGTAACAGATTTTGGTTTATTGATTTTACAGACAGAAGAACAAAGACGGTTAGAATGGCTAAATTTTTTAATGAATAATTTTGAAAGTAAAAATCAAAAAAGGCATTAAATTTCTAAAAAATACTTTGTTCAGTAGGTTGTATTCCCCCCACTCGCTCTTATTGCAGCTTCCATCCTGTTTTTCATTTACCTTATTATAGTTTTTATGAATTCATATACTTTCCCACACCTCTTGAATAGCCACTTTTAGTTCCTGGAGGGTTTCTGGGGGCTGATTTCTGGCCCTGACTCTTCTCTTCAGCTCATCCCATAGATGCTCAATGGGATTAAGGTCAGGGCTCCTTGCTGGCCACTCCATAACTGGAATTTCCACCTCACGTAGGTACTGGATAGGTAATACTATCGTGGCTGTATGTGGTCGGGCGTTGTCCTGCATTAGCGTGAAACCCTAAAAATCCGGCGTATGGCATAACATGTTGTTCTAGCACCTCCTGGATGTATCGCTGTGTATTCAGATAGCCTAGACGAGGTCCGGATACAAACTGAAGATCCGTTTTTCCTTCCAAAGAAATTCCGCCCCAAACAGTCCATGAACCTCCTCCAAAAGCTACTCTTCAATACAAGCCTGTGCAAATCGTTCTCCTTCTCTTCGGTAAACTTTCCTGCTCCCATCATTTCCATGAAGACTGAATTTATACTCGTCCGAGCACAGTACGACCTTCCATTGTTTGAGTGTCCAATCGACGTGAGCACGAGCAAATCGAAGTCACGCTTGGCGATGCGCGGGGTTTAATTTTGCACCATTAGCGGGTTTGTGAGGATGCAATCCGTTTTCTGCAAGTCTCCGTCGTACAGTCAATTCACCACAGCTACACCGCGTACATTATAAAGGTGCTGTTGCACCTGAACACCAGTCAAATGTCGATTTCTTGAACTTGTAGACACCATAAATCGATCATCTCGTTCTGAAGTAGTCCGATTTCTTCCCGAACCTGATCATCTATTAACGCTTCCAATCTCTAAGAACCTTCGGTACAATCGTTTTACTGCTGATCGACTTAGGTGAAGACGTCTGGCCACGACGCGCTGACTCAATCCAGCCTGGACCAGTGTTACAACTTGAGCGCACTCAGACGGAGTAGTATCCATTTTCACAGAGAGTAAAAACAATTGAACTCAAGGTACACTAAATCAGTAAAATAACCAATTATTGAATAAACAATAAATTTATTAACTTTTAACACATTGCAATGTCACTGAGATTGCGTTATTAAAAATTATTTACAGGGTGGGTCGATTTTTTTGCACGTAAGTACATCATCTAACTGGCGTCCTGCACAGTGGTGGTCGCACGCAATTTATAAGGGGAGGCGATATAGTACCGAGGAGTACTCAAAACTTTATCGTCGACTGTGCGGACGGGACCGGACGAATGTGAGTACAACACTATTTTTTTTAAATCCTTTTTAGCATTAATAAGGTGTCGACTAGTGGTGATTTGTGTCGAGGTGATTTCTTTTTTTTGGGGTTGTTTTTATTTAAATTATCTTTCTAATCATAATCATTTATTTGCAATACGTTCTGGTATTATGTTGGTCTTAAATTCAGTAATTAAGTTTCCTAATACATAGTCAGATATTTGACATGCAAAAAAACTTCACAATATATTAATGCTAGAGTATAATAGTAGTGTATATTATTATATATAAAAACTATGATTAAATTAATAAAAAGTAGGTATATTAAATATGATTCTAGAGTCCAATGGCATGCTTTAAATGCTAGTTTCTATCATTCATCATTACATTTACATATTACAAACATTCAACATTAATTATCGCATTGTTCATTAAAAGCAAAAATAAAGAATGGAGATACTTATCCACTCTTCTACTTTCCAAAAGATCCTTTTTAACTGACTTCAAAAAAAAATGTATTTTCCCCGATTACTCGAAGACGGCTGGACCGATTTGAAAAATTCTTTTTTGTTTAAAAGGGTATACTTTCAAGTTGGTCCCATTGTCATTTGGTCACGATCTGATGATGGGATCTAGGAGAAATCATTTGGGAACTCTTCAAATATTATAGGCACATCTATAGCGATTTGGGTATTTTTGATGAGCAGTTGACATTAGGCTATTGTAACTTAAATAAATTACAAATCAACCCACTAAAAGTGTACAAATAAAAACTTTTTTACAAAAAATACAACCGAATACTTCCGAAATTCAAGTTATTTTTCACTTTGTAGTTTGGAAGTCGGTTGAATTTTTTGTAAAAAAGTTTTTTTTTTATATTTATTTTTTATGTACTTAATAAGTATAATATTCTTTTATAATATATATTAGGTGCTTACCTACAATTTATTTGGGTTTCGTACCTAAAAAGGAAAAAGCGGAACCCTTATAGGATCACTCGTGTGTCTGTCTGGCTGTCCGTCTGTCACAGCCAATTTGCTCCGAATCTACTGGACCAAATGAATTTTTGTGACCCAAACACGGACGTGTAACGTAAATGAATTAATTTTAAATATGGGGGTCACTTTTCGGAGGTAAATGGGAAAATTTAAAAAAAGTTTTGCAAACCGTTCCGTGCGACATATCAAATGAAAGGGCTTGTTGTGAGGATGTCAAATATATATATAAATTTATTTTTTTAATCCGGGGTCACACGTAATCTGTTCGATTTATGCCATAACACGTGTGACTCCGGATTTTTGATTTGTCTGTCTGTGATGTCTTGTTTATACCTTTTTAATTGACTTTTTTGTCGTAGTTGGGTTTTAGTTTTTATAACTTTGAGGTACCCTAAAAACATGGTAGATAACATATTTATCGTACGGGACCCTCACCATGCGAGTTCAACTTGCACTTATCTGGTTTCTTTAATATTGATTTTAGAACCTATTCGGGTGTTTTGACTGTACAGCAAGATTTTAAAATTATCTTATAATTTTATTCTTTCAGATTCCTTTTGGTACTAGCTGCAGTATGAGGTGTGCTGTCTTGTGCGGAGCGCATACGAACAATACCGGTGTTTTACGTGGAGACTTGTTGTTTAAGAATTCAATAATGGCATACGGTGGGTGCCCGGTTTATGTCCAATTGACGAGGGAGAGGGATTCGATCAGCAAAGAAAACAATTCCGACAACGACAGTCTTTTACGTAATAACAAAGCTAAGCTAATTGCGAGCTTGCGTGCTCAAGTGGGTCAGAACGATCCTCACAAAGAATATCGTAATATCGAAGCCGAGATTCGTATTATCGAAGCAGAGAATAGACGGCTGAAAGGGCAAATGGCCCAAACAAGGGCGAGCCTTAATCGTGCACGCATGCAAGTCGCCCAGCATGCTCAAACTTGTAAAGAATGTCGAAAAATAAGACATTGAATCTTACCCTGTATGTTTACGGTGTTCTTCCAGTTTTTTTAATCCAAATGTAATCATTAAATTAAGCTACTTTCAATTTATATTTTTTCTTTTCCATATTTTTTCTACGTCTATGTCAATTTTGCCAAACAAACATACCTAGCTAGCCAAAGCATTCATTGAAACTTACCGCATAATTTCCATTTTCGCCAAATAATGCATTGGGGTAATGGCGAAGGGGGTAATGGCTGATCTTTGCTATTACCCCCTGAATTGCCCTTGGTCATCTCTTAGCTGCCACGGCTTATTTTAATTTAATTTTTGAATTGTATTATTTGTTTTATTTTCTATTACGGACGCTTTTAACGTTCTGCATCGTTCTCACATGTATAACTTCACATGTATGATGTAACCAATATTTTGATTTAAAAGAGTGTCCATGGAGTTTCTTGCCCGTTCTTCTCCATAGGTACCTACTACGCTTTGGAATGGGCAACTAGCTTCATATTTCTGACTGACCGAGCCCTTGACAATTTAAAAGTGCCTGTAATTGGTTTATTTGAAATAAATGCTTTGAGTTGAGTTGAGTAGAGTTTGCGTTATGCTCGTGAACGGGTGCTGTTTGTGGTGACTGGTCGTCTTGCTGATCATGGTTTTGTTATTGTTACTAGTGTTTTATTTATTAAATCTCGATGGGCCTTGTTTATCATTTATAACTTCCAGTTACAGCTTTATATAGTTACTAGCGGACCCGACAGACGTTGTCCTGTCAAAACATTGTCCAGCGGACAAAATTGTGAATCTAAACCATTCCCAGATCCCCTTGAACACACACAAAAAATTTCATCAAAATCGGTCCAGTTGTTTGAGAGAAGTTCAGTGACATACACACTCACAGAAGAATTATATATATAAAGATGTAAGCGGGCACGCCCTTTATGCCTGGAGGCTTATATTATATTAAGTTCTGTTTACGTTTAGTTTTTATTGTTTTTTATTTTTGGTTGGTAGGTATATTGGCGTGTGCTAGCTGCCATAAATTATGGCTAGTCACTACATAGTATAAAACAAAGTCGCTTTCTCTGTCCCTATATCCCCATGTATGCTTAAATCTTTAAAACTACGCAACGGATTTTGATGCGGTTTTTTTTAATAGATAGAGTGATTGAAGAGGAAGGTTTATATGTATAATAACCCGGTTTATACCCGTGCGAAGCCGGGGCGGGTCGCTAGTAATTTATAATTTAAATTATGTTTTGTGTTGCGTAATGTAAATTATTTTGCATACTATTGTATAGAATCAATTTTACTTATTTTTCTAACTGAACCGACAGCTGTGCTGCTGGACAGTTTGTTGCGCCACTTCTTCTTCCCAGCTAAAGCACTAGGAAGTGGTGAAGGGTGGGCGTTTTGGGGACTGTCTTATGTAATTTTGATGTTCAAAAAGTGCTGATTCTAGTTCAGCCTAGTTTGAATTAATCACTTTTGAATTTGAATTGAAATTATGGGGTATTGTAATATAACAACACACATATTTAAAGGCACGAGGAACAGGGTGTAAAGTTCACTCATCCACTGTAGAAAAAGGAGGATCGTCCGACCAGACGGGTGTCACGTCTGGCGGACAACTGCCCAACGATTGATGTCGGTTAGAAATATCGCTGCCCCGTTGAATAAAATCGTAATCGTAAAAACTAAATTTTACAGGAAAAATAAATAACAGTTTTTTATGAATATCTTATAGCGGAATTGTTCAATTACCAAAAGAAAAGTGATTTTTTACATTCATTACAATACACCTTAAAATCTCGTAACTTCTGAAATAACCGCAGGAAATTGATGAAAAAAATTGACAGAGTGTAATCGGACCTCTGAATATCGAATATGCAATAAAGTTAAAACTATCGTAGTAGCATATTACTATTTTATTCGCCGGGGACAGCGATATATATGTCGTTCGCGCGGTAAACTCTAATTGCGCGATGCAGGATTTATGTGACGTCTGGATTTTAGTGTGACGTCAGGTCTTTGATGCGTAGTTCGCGTGTGGCGATGTAGATGCCGCCACACATACTTTCAGAATTGTATTAAACATTTCAACATTTAAACCGATTATCCTTCCTTTTAGAACCATGAGGACCAAAGTCCTATACATGCATACCTTAACAAAAACGATCATGTCCAAAAGCTACACATGGTGCATTTAAAACCATATCTGATTTAGATTTTGAAAGAATTCTTCTATTCTAATTTAATGAGCAGTTTTTAAGGTTCCGTACGTCCGCATGGAAAAACTTAAACCTAAAAACCGGCCAAGTGCGTGTCGGACCACGCACAATGAAGGGTTCCGTAGTTGAGATGAATTTATCCCAAAAACAAACTTAACTTTGTAGTTGAAAAATATGTTCTCCCATACGGAATGTATGGGAAAACATGTTTTTGCAACTGCAAAGTTAAGTTGGTCGAATATTACTCGTTAACTTGTAAAGCCAACTTAGCTGTGATAGTTTTCCTTTTAATTTCGTTATATAAACTACTGTTGTGATTTTTTCACACACCCAAAACCAACTATTTAGCCGGCAGGGGGGGATACTTGACTCTAACAAAAATTAGCACTTTAAAGCTTAATATTTCGCAAACAGATCCCTGAATCCAAAAATGGTTTTCACAAACTCACAATGTTTTTGAAGGACCTTTCCAATGATACCCCTCACTATGGGTTAAAAAAATAAAAAAAAAACATCACCACTTTACGTGTATGAGAGGTACCCTAAAAAAAAATGTTTTTCATAATTTTGTTTTACCACTTTGTCGGCGTAATTAATATGTATACCTATGCCAAATTACAGCTTTCTAGTACTAAGGGTCTCGGAGCTAGACCGCGGACAGACAGACAGACGGACATGACGAAACTATAAGGGTTCCTTGTTTACTACGGAACCCTAAAAATGTAACCAGAACAAATTACATTTATTTTAGTGATGCAACGAATACTACTTTTACGAATACGAATACGAATACGAATATCAAACCTACTATTCGGCGAATAAGAATACGAATACGAATATCTCGCCATGGTAATAAAAGACTAATAGTCTAGTACTACATAGACGCAGCCATTACTAACGTTCGTCTAAGTTACTTAGGACTTACTATCCTACCTTTTGTTCATACAAAAGAAATACAGACCATATAACTACTTATTTCAAAATCAAAAATCAAAATCAAAATATTTTATTTCACATAAACCTACAAGGGCACTTATGAAACGTCAGAAGCTAGGTGCACGGTTCCAATTGGTCGCTTCCTATGGAGAAGAGCCGGCAAGAAACTCCACGGTTACTCTTTTCAAAATAAATTGTTTCTACAATGTTTTCAAATTACAGTGTTAATAGGTATGGGAGGACAGTGTAGGCCTATCAACAAGTACCAGGTACTTAGTAAAATAGAAAATGGTCCACAAGTCTACAGCCTACAACGTTCTCACATTCACAAAATCTAAAAGAAAAGAATCTATATAAAAGATAAACAAAATAATAAAAATAAGGACCTATTTAAACCAAATGACATGATTGCCTAGTGGTATGATACAGCTGTAACAAATCTAATTTGATTCAAAAAAAAAAAAAATAGAAAATTGTAGGTATATTATGTCAAATACTGAAAAGATTATGTCAATGAAGTAGGTAAAAAAAAAAAGTAAAATAAAATAATAATCGTAATTTGGGAGCAGTTAATAGACATATACATTGTTATGCCGTTAATGAGGTACCAGGGAAGCCACATGTGCAGAAGGAATTATTGCCAGACTTCCTTGTCTTCAACGTAGTCTTTAATCTTATAATATGCTTTTTTGATAAGGACACGTTTGATGTGGGTTTTGAACTTTCCATCGCTTAGTTCTGTAACAGACTTTGGCAACTTGTTATAAAAGCGGATACCGTTTATAAGAAATGACTTACTAGTTTTAGTTAATCTAAATTTGGGTATCACAATTTCATGTTTACTACGTGTATTTATATTATGGAAATCGCTTCTTATTTTGAAAAGTCCTAGGTTTTTGCGAACATACAAAATACTTTCTAAGATATAAAGAGAAGGCTGAGTCAGTATATCAATTTCTTTGAATTTATTTCTAAGGGACTCACGAGGACTCATTTTGTAGATCGCGCGAATTGCCCTCTTCTGTAAAATGAAAATTGAATCTACGTCAGCTGCCGATCCCCACAGCAAAACGCCATAAGACATAATACTGTGGAAATAAGCAAAGTATACTAACCTAGCTGTGGCTACATCAGTTAACTGCCTTATTTTTCTTACTGCATATGCAGCTGAACTTAATCTACCTGAAAGGGCTCTAATGTGGGCGCCCTATTGCAATCTCGAATCTAGAGTAATTCCTAGAAACACAGTTTCCGTAATAGCAACTAGCTTCTTGCCATCAAGTTTTAAATTGAGACCTACTTGAGGTACATTTGGTAATGAGAACTTAAGACATTTAGTTTTGTTCGCATTAAGTAAAAGATTATTAGCTGCGAACCATTTCGAAAGAATTGCCAGACTATCGTTGACATGTAAGACATCCGTGTCTTTTCTATCTATTTTAAAAATAAGAGAAGTATCATCAGCGAATAGAATTATATCCGATAAATTAGCCATCATGTAAGGAAGGTCATTAATATAAACTAGAAATAAAAAAGGGCCAAGAATTGATCCTTGAGGCACGCCCATCTTAACTAGAGACCCTGAGGACGTCGCCCCGTTAACATTTACTTTTTGCTGCCTGTTTGATAGATAGGAAAGAACAAGATCAGCAGCTTGTCCACGGATTCCGTAGTGGTGTAATTTACAGATCAATGTTTTGTGGTCAACGCAGTCAAACGCTTTTGAGAGGTCACAGAAAATGCCAATTGCATCCTGGGACTTTTCCCAGGATTCCAAAATGTGACTGATGAGTTTTACTCCTGCGTCAGTCGTCGACCTACCTTTCGTGAAACCAAACTGGTGACTATGTAAAATCCCATTTGAATTAAAATGTGATAACATCTGGTCTAGCATTATTTTTTCATATATTTTACTCAGTGCTGGTAGCACAGATATAGGTCTATAATTTGAGGGATCACTCTTACTACCCGATTTGAAAATTGGTACTACTTTGCTATGTTTCATTAAATCTGGAAACGTACCGCTATCTAAACATTGATTAAATATGCTTGTTAGGACAGGGGCAATTGTGTCAATGATATCCCCAAGAACCTTAACGGAAATCCCCCATAAGTCTTCTGTGTTTTTTATGTTAAGACTTTTAAATGCTTTTTTAATTGTGACAATAGAAATGGGCTTGAATTCAAAACTTGGAATGTCCTTACTGAAATTTTCTTTTAAAAGGGAATTTGGTAATTTATCGAAGTGTTTCCATATGTCACTTTGATCTCGTTTACGAGAAGACATTTTCTATTCAACTTCAACTCCTTTCACTTCGCAGCAACCTCAGAAAATAAATAAAACAATACTCTCTTGCTTGACTTGTGCTTTCGACTGACAAATGAAATGAAAGGAATGAATGAATCAATCAGTCCATGGTTCGTAATGATAGGAAAACTCCCGGGCCGCGGCACTGTATAAACTATGGCCGGGGAGTCCCCCGTCGCGTCGTCGTTGCGGTTAAGGCCCTTGCACACGTCGTATTTTTACGTGCCGACGACGCGCGTTTTCCAAGTCTGCCAGTAATTAGATTTGCGTACAAACATATTAATTTTTAAATATTCGTATTAGTATTCGTATTAGTATTCGCCGAATACGAATATTCGGTAAATGTCTACTATTCGGCGAATACGAATATTCGTATTCGTATTCGTTGCATCACTAATTTATTTTTGTTCAATTTTAAACAAGTGCTTTGATTAACTGAATCAGACTATTATCAAAAATCTAGTTAGGATTAATCAAAAATATTTAAAAATAGAAATTGACTGGACATGATTAGGGCATAAATGAACACAACAGAAAATACTGAGGATCGTCTATAATTTGTCCCGTGAAGCGATTCTGTCAGTCGCCATTTTGAACTCTATTGCTATTGAAACTAAGCTTCACAAGCAATGGTGCCAAAATGACGGCAAGGGAACAAGTTATAATTAACGGTCTGTACTTAATTTTGCGTCCTTTTATTTTTTTTATAATTAGTGGTTCATCAGCGCCCTACCTAGAATCAGTCAATCAGGACTTGACTTTTATAATTATGTATAAATAAGGTATAAGTGGTATACATACTTTTTTGTAGATAAATACACTGTAAATATTTGTTAAATGTTTAATAAAATATATTAATTATATACAAGTTCAACATTTGTCATATTCATTATTTAAAAGTAAAACCTTAAGATATAAAAAACAATATTGGTCGGTTCATCGATATAGATAATTAATCTTATACCTATCACATTTCTATTACTAAAGATTGGTGAAGATGTGGAAAGGAGAGTGAATGGTGCTATACACCGTGAAATTTGAATCAGTTTTTTTAGAACAAACGTTGTTCAGACCATGGTCTACTACCATTCTACAGCACCGCGCGAGGCTAATATACTGATCAGCAAAAGAATATTATCGTAATAAATGACGCTTACCTTCTATTAACAAGTGTACCTGCTTTATCTATTGTTATATGTACTTTCACTTTCTCCGGATAGTATTAAATTAACAATTTATGACAAATCTTGTCTTTTTTATTTTCGTTTTATATTAATAACTATTCATATTTTTTAATCAAACAACCTACAGTAATTTTTACTATAGTAAAACTGTCGGTGTATCTGTCCGCTGCGGTCGGCGGCCTGTAGCGCTTTGTGAGTGCACCGGTGCTCGGATTCTACATGGCTCGCTAAGAACAAGTTTTTACTGGGACTGTTTTTGTTGTATTCGTGTTTTTTTAATGTTTGTATTATATTTGATTACGTGCTTATTTATTTATTTAGGTTTTAAGAATACAAATTATGTATTAGGTACTCGTATATTGAAACTGTTTGTACTCTCCGTCACTTGTCCTTAAGGGTTCATTAGAAAACCAGCGTCAGACAGCATTTGTCTGGCATTAATGCTGAAATGAACCTGGTGTATAAGCTGAAGCGTTTTGCTCGAAGGACCGTAAGCAGGAAAATAATTTACGTGATGTGGAATATTAGCCGACACAGAATTGAGCTACACACAGGTACGAATAAGGAATAGGGATGGATGGACTTACTTGGGAATCTTCTGGACGAAACACGATGACTCAAGGACAGCTATGGCTATCCTGGTGTTCACTGATTCACGTCACTGTGGTGCACTTATTTGGTGTTAAAATGTCACAACTGTATCGGCCCCACAAATAGAGAGCTCGTGTTTTGATATAAGATGACGCGGTTTGGCGGGCGGCGCGGTAAGATATTATAAGATGGCGGTGCGGTTTTTTTTTGGTTATAAGATGAAGCGGTTTGGCGGGCGGCGCGGTAAGATATTATAAGATGGCGGTGCGGTTTTTTTTTGGTTATAAGATGAAGCGGTTTGGCGGGCGGCGCGGTAAGATATTATAAGATGGCGGTGCGGTTTTTTTTTGGTTATAAGATGAAGCGGTTTGGCGGGCGGCGCGGTAAGATATTATAAGATGGCGGTGCGGTTTTTGGCGGCCGCGCGTGGCGCGTGGCGCGCGGCGTGCGGGCGTTCGCGGTGAGGTCTCACTGACGAGTGTGAGGCGTGGCGCGGTAAGATGGCGCGCGCCACCGGCGAGCGGTAGGGAGAGCGTCCGTCTCGTTCCGTTGTATGGGAATTGGGAAGGAAGGAAGATAGCTCAAAACTGAAAAACTTGCGCGAGCAGTAGTGCTATTCTGTAAAAATCTCACCGTGATAGCTTAGGTGAAGTGAGCTGCCAATAGTGACAATCCTTAGCAACTGACAGCTCACTCCACGCTCACTTCACCTAAGATAACACGGTGAGATGGTTACAGAATAGCACTACTGAACCTTTTTGGCGCAGCTGTGAGGCACACACTATTGTTTTAAAAACATTTTTTTTTTTATTTCCACTGTAATTTTTGTTTTGTGTTTCGCGAACTGTCCAAATAAATGTTTTTTCTTTCTTTCTTTCTTTCACCCAATAAAAAAAAAATTGGTTTTTGAAAAACAAAAAAAAACAAAGTTTAAAATGTCAAGATTACCACCTGTTACCATGGTCTGAATAACGTTTGTTCTAGTAAAACTGTGATTCAAATTTCAGGGTGTATATGCGATGACCTGACCTGACCCGGCTGTTCACAATGGTGTGGTTGTGCTCACGTTTATGTATGGAAGTGAATGTTGAGTGTGGCAAAAGTTGCATGAAAGTAGAATAAATGTTATGTGATGTCACCATAGATAGACCGAGGAATAATGTCATAAGCAGAGATCTTATATTCGGATGCATAATTACCTAAAGTTAATTTTTGGTCCTGGGTTCGATTCCCGGGTCGGGCAAAGTGTAATTGGGTTTTTCTATCTGAAATTTCTCAGTAGCAGCTTGGAGTCTGGATTTGTGCCCGGTTGATGGCAATAGGCTCGCCCCCTATTACATGGGACTTAAACATAACGGGCGAAATGGTACCTGCTACAGGGACACCTCTGCCCAACCCTTCGGGGAAACAAGGCGTGATGTTATGTGTTAATTTTTGGCTATGAAATTTATGGAAGCGGCTTCTTATTTTTTTTTTTTTTTTAATAAATCACGGTATGACTGGAAATCTGGGAATGCTTAACTAATCTCATGCATAGTATGGAAGCGATTTCATACATTTTTTAATTTTAAAAAATCCGAGATTGCATAACTATGCGGACGCATATTTACTGAAAGAAAATTTATGGTACGCTATGTGGAGAGAAGAAAGAAAATTATCAAATTTTACTAAGCACAATATAATCTGTATTGTCCCACTGCAGGGCAAAAGGCACGTAGTGTGACACTAGCACAATAATTTTTAATAATTTGTTTCAATAGGAATAGGGTTTTGAATTATTCTAAACATAGTCTGTTAATTAAAAAGCAAAAAGTATACAAATCACACCTTCCACACCAACATTCACACCCGTACATCACACACCGCCACCTCACACGTACTACCCCCACACACACACATAACACTATGCGCATTACTTATTTATTTTTTCACTTTTTGTATTGTTAAAAACCTTTGCATGCTTTCAAAATTATCTATTGTTTATTCTCTCACACATATGTTTAGTCAATGTAAACTGGAAGAGCGGAACCACCTAGTAAAAGCAAATCTTTGCTTAAAAGGCGACTCCAACCTTAACAATATAATTTACATAAGTTGATGAAATAAACATTTTTATTATTATTAATTAACATAACAAAGTCAGGATTGTTAGCTATGCCAGTTTGGTAACTACATACTTTAAAACATTAGGTACGTAAATATACATTCGATTCTATATTCAGAACAGAAAATTCGTCGATCCCGGAATCGCGGGATTTTTTTGATACAAGAGTGCATTCCATATTAGCGAACACCTCAACTTTAGGTAAATATGCATCCGATTATTCGATCTGAGTGATAAGGCAACGTTGCGGTGACAAAAATTAAAAAGTTTATGCTTAGATGTTTGGTCACGTTGAAAAGATGAATGAAAGGCGACTAACAAAAGGTAACAAGGCAGATGTGGGTAGAAACGCCGGGAGGGGACGTCCTAGGACGTGTGACCTTATTGGTGATGTTCTTCAGAAAGGTCAGGTGCGTAGTACTAGCAACCGCCGTGCGTGCGTAAATGTAGCAAAAGGAGTATATCTAGAGTACATTTACGCACGCATGGCGGGTGCGTGCGTAAATGTAGCAAAAGGAGTATGTAAGGATCGTAGCAGGCGGCGTTCTGTAGTTTCCAACAGGGACCGAAAACCTTTATAAATTACACAGGTATCGAAGAATTTTGGTTACTTCTACAACTAAGGTTACCGCTATCTGGGTGACCAAGAAGAAGAAAAATGTTTCCTCTTTTAGGTTACCGTTTCAATACCGGTTCCAAACACACAGCCCACAGGCAATGCGCGCCCTTTGACTAATGCCAACGGACGGCACGTATTCTCATACGTGTAGAGGCAATATTTTATTTCGGTAACCGGTATTAATACTGGTTGTATTCAATATAAGGTAACCTTTAAAAATACCTGCAAAAAATATAATGTTGTAACCGAAAAAATACCCGTATTGATCATACCAGTTGCAGTCCCTGGTTTCTACCTACCCTCATTGGAAGAAGGCGTGAGTTTATGTATGTATGATGTATTGACATTTCTTATAAAATAATTGCATTATAATATGGTCCGTAAACTGGGGCTATAATTTATTATACGAGATTATTGCACGTAAAAATATTTACTAATAGCAGTATGATTTGATAGTTATCCTGCCATTATAAAATTAACAATAGGCCAACCAACTGCTTGATTTTAAATATGTTAGGCCCTTTGTACACGGCACGGTTTCTTTACGGTACGGCGTATAAACCGCACTGTAGAAAAAATATCCACAGAAGTCATGGTCCCGTGACCTTCCGGCGCATTGAAAATGACTTTAATTCATAGCACTTAAAAATCAGAGGAATTATTTATAGCAGAGGAATTTTAAAAAGGAATAAACACTTACCCTTAATTATAAGCTTATTGAAACCAGAATGTAATCATTTTGTAGCCCTTTAAATTCCAGGATCATTTATTTTTATTTTTTCGATATAGCCTTTTAATTCTGAGAAGTTTAAGATGCTTTGAAAAAACTTCCAAAAGAAACGGTAAATACTTTGGGATTTTTTTTTAATAAAAAAATTTATAATCGTTTTACATTATTACTGTTATTTCTATAATTGAAGACGCTAGTACCCGGGCGCACTGTTCTTGAAAACGGGTACTAAAGCGATCGAAAAAGCATTTTCAATGCTGAAACGTGTCTGTCAACAACCTTCCACAGTGATCCATACGTCACTGACGACCGTGCCTACAAATGATGAATAAACCGTAGTCTTTCAAGGCAAGAAAAACGTGTGTGTACAAAGGGCCTTACCGTCATCGTGCGGCTAGACACAAAATAAAACTAGGTTATGAATTCACTACATGTATCTATTTTACGATACAAAAATCAAGCAATAGGTAGAAACCACTTACTTATACGACGCGAAAACTGTTACCATGGATTCAGTACACACGGCTACACATCAAGCTGTACAATTCCAGTATAAGCTGACCTCGCATTGTACGGAAATCCTATACAATGCAAGATCAGCATAAACTGGAAATGTATAGCTTGATGTGTAGCCGTGTGTACATGATTCTGAACCGACGAAAAATTTCAACGCAGGGGGATCAGAATCCCGTACTGATTGTACTGAATCCATGGTAACAGTTTTCGCGTCGATGTCCCGCCATCCTGTATAATATATGAGGAATTTTATCTTTTTACATACTATCGAAACTATTCGAAATCTTATTTATCTACATTTCAACAATTTACTAAACTAAATTTTACTCTACTCCATACACCTAAGGTCTAATTTACAACTAAATCAACAAGTTCCTGTTACCTTGTTTGTCCTTACTCAAGAAGGTGTTAATCTTGTTCTGGAAGGTGTTCCAAGTCGCGGAGGAGTTGACGATGTGGGATAGGCCTGCTGGCTTGGCGAATCTCTCGAAGAATGGTCTCTTGTACAGGCGCTGAGCCTCAAGCCTTTGGTCATCCGTCACTCGACGGTCGTCCAAATGGTTTAACGACGGGAACTGAGATATTACGAAGAGCCTGGAATTTTAAATTAAATTACTAATAACTAGCTGCGCCCCGCGGTTTCACCCGCATAAGTCTCGATCCCCTAACATAACACTCTGTATGTCCTAACATAGCATACTTTTAATCCCAACGTTCTCACGGGTTAGGACCCAGGTCATGGTCTACCCATGTACTAAAAATTTCATCCAAATCCGTTCAGTCGTTTTAGCGTGAAAGCGAAACAAACACAAAAAATCAAATCTTTTCTCTTTAAAATATTAGTTTATTTTTTTGGGTGGGAAATTATCAAATAACTTCTCCCGCTTTGGGTGGAGCGGGCGTGTCAGACTCTTACTGACTAAAACCCATCCGTGTTCCTTCGGTTGCCATGTTGCCGGGGGCCACGATCTCCCTTTCGGACTTCTTCGCAGCCCCGGCAGGCATCGGCCCTAGCGGACCCCGTCAGTTCTGCTGACATCTCTTTGAGGCGCGCGTGGAACACAACGCGCCGTCGACCCGGGCTTGGTCCTTATCGGACGGCGAGCTACCCATTGCTCACCGTCCGCAAGCCCGCGCCTACGGTGGCCGGAAATCTGTCTGTGATTCCCGACGCCCAGGGCGTCTCCTCCTGCGGCGGCTAGGGGCGCGAGGGCGCGAAATTTGCCTCCCCCTCACGCGTTCCGCCTCCTCCTTCGCGAAGCAACCGACCCCTACTTTGCACTTATGACTTGACAAAACATCGAGATTTGTTTTTTAATTTTAATATATTATGCACATAAACCTTCCTGAATGATTTCTCTAAATGATAGTGAGAACCGCATTGAAATCCGTTGCGTAGTTTAGGAGAACAATGCGGTCACACAAACAGACTTGAATAGCGTCTTTGTTTTATACTATTTACATATATGTATAGATATGGTGTTGCACAGTAATTTTTCAGCTTTGACGAGGTTCCCGTCATGCAGGACCGCTATAACAATAATCATTGTGCGACGCTCTAATCGATCTATCATGACTATGTCTGGCTTATTGGCAACAATAGTCCTGTCAGTGATGATAGATCGATCCCAATACAACGTGATATTGCCATTTTCGAGGACTGGGTCGGGCACACATCTATAGTACGGTACTTCCGATTCCACAAGACTGTATTTCAGAGCAAGTTGCTGGTGGATAATCCTGGCTACAAGGTTGTGCGGTTTGTGCCTATGCAAGTTATCGCCATTAGCCAGACGAGAACAGCTAGAAATAAAGTGTCGGATTGATTCCCTCGGACGGTGGCATGCCCGACAGATGTCAACCGTGCTGTCCTTCACAATATTTTTTCCGGAAGTTATTCATCAAGAAACTACTTCTTCTACTTCGACCATAATTGCACAAACGAAACCTTCAGTTTCCCCGAAAAGGTGACCAAAAAGTAGCCAAGATACGGACGCTAATCTACACCCCTGCTTCGAACGGTTTTGACTTGACAAAACATCGAAATACCTTTATGATATGTAAGTTTAATATTTATGTATTATGGCTTCCGGAATAAATTCTCCAAATAATGTTTAAAACCGCATCAAAATCCGTTGCGTAGTTTAGAAGAACAATGCGGCATACAGATAGACTTGAAAAGGTACTGTATTTTATAATTATGTATAGATATAGATTAGGTACCTGTATTGCAGGTACTCGTAAAAGGTGCCTCCGTTAAAGTAACTGGGTGCAGCCGGGTTGCCCATCAGGGAGAGGTACTGCAGGTTGGGGCAAGACTCCTTCAGCTTACCTACCCACGGGTAGAGTGACTCGATCTTACAACGATTCAACCTGAAATGTGAGGTTAAACGTATTATGATCAACCTCTTATATCGTTTCATTCGTCCAAGCCCAAAATTTCGAGCCAATTATTGTATTTTGAACTTTACTCCGACAATCGTAAAGTTCATAATACAAAATTGACAACTCAGACCCGTCAGTTTTTTAACCGACGAAACAAAGGAGGAGGTTTTCAAGTTGACGCGTATATTTGTGTTTTGTTTCTTTTGCCCTAGTTATAAAAGGCGCGCGTTTCGTACGCTGCGTTTTGGGCGCTCAATAAACTTTTATGAATTTCTATGTAACGAATTACATGACGCGCGCCCTTGGACGGCAGTGGTAATTCGTTACATAGAAATTCATACAATAAATAGACCATTTCCACCCCCCCCCCCCCCCTTATCTGCGAAACTACTCAGCTTAAAATTTTGAAAAAAAAAAAATACAGGTTCTAATACCTTTGTAGCGGTTACACCGCCACATACGAACTACGCATCAAAGACATGACGTCACACAAATCCTGCATCGCGCAGTTAGAGTTTACCGAGCGATCGACATACATACAAGATTTCAACTTCAAACTGACGGGCAGTTGCCCGCCAGACACAACACCCGTCTGGTCGGAGGATCCTCCCTTTTCTATGGTGGATGAGTGAACTTTTTACACCCTGTTCCTCATGCCCCTAAACCTTTAAACGAGCAATTCTTGTATATGTATTAGTGATGCAACGAATACTACTTTTACGAATACGAATACGAATATCAAACCTACTATTCGGCGAATACGAATACGAATACGAATATCTCGCCATGGTAATAAAAGACTAATAGTCTAGTACTACATAGACGCAGCCATTACTAACGTTCGTCTAAGTTACTTAGGACTTACTATCCTACCTTTTGTTCATACAAAAGAAATACAGACCATATAACTACTTATTTCAAAATCAAAAATCAAAATCAAAATATTTTATTTCACATAAACCTACAAGGGCACTTATGAAACGTCAGAAGCTAGGTGCACGGTTCCAATTGGTCGCTTCCTATGGAGAAGAGCCGGCAAGAAACTCCACGGTTACTCTTTTCAAAATAAATTGTTTCTACAATGTTTTCAAATTACAGTGTTAATAGGTATGGGAGGACAGTGTAGGCCTATCAACAAGTACCAGGTACTTAGTAAAATAGAAAATGGTCCACAAGTCTACAGCCTACAACGTTCTCACATTCACAAAATCTAAAAGAAAAGAATCTATATAAAAGATAAACAAAATAATAAAAATAAGGACCTATTTAAACCAAATGACATGATTGCCTAGTGGTATGATACAGCTGTAACAAATCTAATTTGATTCAAAAAAAAAAAAAATAGAAAATTGTAGGTATATTATGTCAAATACTGAAAAGATTATGTCAATGAAGTAGGTAAAAAAAAAAAGTAAAATAAAATAATAATCGTAATTTGGGAGCAGTTAATAGACATATACATTGTTATGCCGTTAATGAGGTACCAGGGAAGCCACATGTGCAGAAGGAATTATTGCCAGACTTCCTTGTCTTCAACGTAGTCTTTAATCTTATAATATGCTTTTTTGATAAGGACACGTTTGATGTGGGTTTTGAACTTTCCATCGCTTAGTTCTGTAACAGACTTTGGCAACTTGTTATAAAAGCGGATACCGTTTATAAGAAATGACTTACTAGTTTTAGTTAATCTAAATTTGGGTATCACAATTTCATGTTTACTACGTGTATTTATATTATGGAAATCGCTTCTTATTTTGAAAAGTCCTAGGTTTTTGCGAACATACAAAATACTTTCTAAGATATAAAGAGAAGGCTGAGTCAGTATATCAATTTCTTTGAATTTATTTCTAAGGGACTCACGAGGACTCATTTTGTAGATCGCGCGAATTGCCCTCTTCTGTAAAATGAAAATTGAATCTACGTCAGCTGCCGATCCCCACAGCAAAACGCCATAAGACATAATACTGTGGAAATAAGCAAAGTATACTAACCTAGCTGTGGCTACATCAGTTAACTGCCTTATTTTTCTTACTGCATATGCAGCTGAACTTAATCTACCTGAAAGGGCTCTAATGTGGGCGCCCTATTGCAATCTCGAATCTAGAGTAATTCCTAGAAACACAGTTTCCGTAATAGCAACTAGCTTCTTGCCATCAAGTTTTAAATTGAGACCTACTTGAGGTACATTTGGTAATGAGAACTTAAGACATTTAGTTTTGTTCGCATTAAGTAAAAGATTATTAGCTGCGAACCATTTCGAAAGAATTGCCAGACTATCGTTGACATGTAAGACATCCGTGTCTTTTCTATCTATTTTAAAAATAAGAGAAGTATCATCAGCGAATAGAATTATATCCGATAAATTAGCCATCATGTAAGGAAGGTCATTAATATAAACTAGAAATAAAAAAGGGCCAAGAATTGATCCTTGAGGCACGCCCATCTTAACTAGAGACCCTGAGGACGTCGCCCCGTTAACATTTACTTTTTGCTGCCTGTTTGATAGATAGGAAAGAACAAGATCAGCAGCTTGTCCACGGATTCCGTAGTGGTGTAATTTACAGATCAATGTTTTGTGGTCAACGCAGTCAAACGCTTTTGAGAGGTCACAGAAAATGCCAATTGCATCCTGGGACTTTTCCCAGGATTCCAAAATGTGACTGATGAGTTTTACTCCTGCGTCAGTCGTCGACCTACCTTTCGTGAAACCAAACTGGTGACTATGTAAAATCCCATTTGAATTAAAATGTGATAACATCTGGTCTAGCATTATTTTTTCATATATTTTACTCAGTGCTGGTAGCACAGATATAGGTCTATAATTTGAGGGATCACTCTTACTACCCGATTTGAAAATTGGTACTACTTTGCTATGTTTCATTAAATCTGGAAACGTACCGCTATCTAAACATTGATTAAATATGCTTGTTAGGACAGGGGCAATTGTGTCAATGATATCCCCAAGAACCTTAACGGAAATCCCCCATAAGTCTTCTGTGTTTTTTATGTTAAGACTTTTAAATGCTTTTTTAATTGTGACAATAGAAATGGGCTTGAATTCAAAACTTGGAATGTCCTTACTGAAATTTTCTTTTAAAAGGGAATTTGGTAATTTATCGAAGTGTTTCCATATGTCACTTTGATCTCGTTTACGAGAAGACATTTTCTATTCAACTTCAACTCCTTTCACTTCGCAGCAACCTCAGAAAATAAATAAAACAATACTCTCTTGCTTGACTTGTGCTTTCGACTGACAAATGAAATGAAAGGAATGAATGAATCAATCAGTCCATGGTTCGTAATGATAGGAAAACTCCCGGGCCGCGGCACTGTATAAACTATGGCCGGGGAGTCCCCCGTCGCGTCGTCGTTGCGGTTAAGGCCCTTGCACACGTCGTATTTTTACGTGCCGACGACGCGCGTTTTCCAAGTCTGCCAGTAATTAGATTTGCGTACAAACATATTAATTTTTAAATATTCGTATTAGTATTCGTATTAGTATTCGCCGAATACGAATATTCGGTAAATGTCTACTATTCGGCGAATACGAATATTCGTATTCGTATTCGTTGCATCACTAATATGTATAAATATAATCTGCATCTCGGAAACAGCTCAAACGATTTTCATGAAATTTAGTATGCAGGTTTCGGGGCGATAAATCGATCTAGCTAGGTTTCATTTCTAAAAAACGTCGTTAAAAAAAATGGTCATCCAGATATAGTTTTATACTTATAGATTACAGAAAAACCTGTAAGAAGTCTATGGTTTTAAAATAACATGACAATACTCTCAATATTGTGCATACAAAGTTACATTTGCAGTTGGAATGTATGGGAGAACAACCAATGAACTACAATGTTAAGTTTGTCTTGGAATAAATTCATCCCAACTACGGAACCCTTCATTGTGATTTGTGCGTGGGCCGACGCGCACTTGGCCGGTTTTTAATATTATCATAGGTAATAATATAAGCAGGGTGTGGATGTGGAGCTGTGTCATAATCTACTCCACAAGTAACGAAATTTGGGGCCAACAAGATGTGAAATACTGTCGAGAACGAAGAAGAACGAACGAAAAAGAAGGGGAGAATAAAAAGGCACTAACCACAAAAGTTCCAGTTTAGGCAAAGGTGGTAAGCAGCAGTTCTCTGTGATGGGGTTGTCGTCAGCTATCAGGGATGTGAGGCTCTTGAAGTACACCAGGGCATCTAAGTTTCTGAAAATATATATAACATTACTTAATTTTATCACAAAATACCAGCCATACCATACCAATTCCATTTAGGACAAACATTTATAAAGCACTAGCTACGCCCCGCGGTTTCACCCGCATAAGTCACGATCACGTGGAAAAAAAAAAAGTATCCTATGTTCTTTTCCAGGGCATCATCTATATGTGCCAAATTTCATCCAAATCTGTTCAGCCGTTTTAGCGTGAAGGCGTAACAAACAAACTTACTTTCGCATTTATAATATAAAGGATTAAGGATAAGGATTATACAACCGGGCGATCACAGAAGGTGATTTCTTACGACAACCATTGCATGGACGGAAAGAAAAATAAAACTAGAGATACACAATTTTGAAACAACAAACTCTATGACCTACATACAGAGTTCAAATTCCATTGCAACCATATTTAGGATTTTTTAATCACTCAAAAATCAACTTAAACTACATACAATAAAGTTGATAGTTGAGAAAGTGGCAATAAGTGTAAATTATCTAAGATTCTGAACTTAAGGGGGATGCGCTAAGGTAGCCCGAGAAATTCAAATTTTCTTTAGTTTTTGCATTTTGTAGGTCAGTGTCAGGTTTTATGTTGATTAAAATATGATTCGCGGTCGTAACAAATACGGCTTTTCATAATTATAATCATTACAATCAGCAATACAACTCCATAAGTTAGCATAACTGAAGAAAATTTGAATTTCGCGGGCTACCTTAGCGCACTCCCCTTAAGTCAGTTTTTATTAAGAGAATTTATTTCAGACACATTAAATCATTTTAAAGTCTGTCCTTTAAGATACAGGATTTCCCTAGTTTGAAGGGCAGGGGTCTTACTCATTTGTAATAGCCATACCCATCCCATAATTAAACAACACTGACGTTACATAGGCTAACCTGAGTAAAATACACGCTTTGACGCGGAGTTGCGGATACCAGCCCGTATTACCTATTACTTACCTAGGCTAAGTTTTAGGTAAATAAATGGTTACTTACATAAAGTTCATTTACTATTTGGTGCAGCCGTGAGGCACACAATACTATTTCAAGTTTTTGAAGTGAAAACTTCTTTAGTATCATTGTGATTTGAAACTCGATGAAACGAAAAAGCGACAGTAAAAAGGGACAGACATAAATTCATAAGATAGCGTGGGAAATTAAATTAAATTTTTAAATTAAATTAAATTCATATATAAGACATAACGTGGGAGAAAATGAGATAGGAAGCATTATACAGTGTTTCTTATAAATGTTCTTGGTTCTCTGAAGCTGAAGAGTTTGTTTGTTTACTTGAACGCGCTAATCTCAGGAACTGTTGGTCCGATTTAAAAAATATTTCAGTGTTAGATAGCCCATTTATTGAGGAAGGCTATAGGCTATATATCATCACGCTAAGACTAATAGGAGCGGAGCACCAATGAAGAATGTTTCAAAATCGGGGGGTTTTATTTTTCCTTTTGAGACCTTCCGCTGCGTGCGCTGCGTATACGGTTAAAGTATCACAAAAATCATGTATGACAGAATTGTTCCCCTTTTAAAGTTCTAAAAAAGTACGCGACAGCATATGTCTATCTTTTAAGGTTGGCTCACTATAACCTTTTTTATGCTAACCAAATTTGTTCTAAAATAATGCATTATTTGCGAAGGTGTTTTTATAAACATGATATTAATCCTTATCCTAATAAATACATTATTCATCACAAGTATTTAATTTAAAACAAAATTGCCCTTGACATCATTCGATTTCAATGAATATCTTAGGAGATATCGCAGTTTTAAAATAACATCGCAGCAAAATAATGATCAAGTACTGCGCGCGCATTTATGATGTGCAAGGCTAGGCAAGTTATGGCAAGTTATGAGGGGGAATAAGATTATAAGACCCAGTACTTTACCTAACGTTTTAAAGTTCCACTTTTACTGATAAAAGCGTGATGTATGATTTTTTTTTTTAGCACTTTTAAAGAGAAACAATTTTGTCATACATGATTTTTTTTTTTCATTGTCTTGAAGCCAAAATTTTTGAAGGTTTCACTTCTACCACGTGTGAATTGCACGCATTTTTTTTCTGTTTGTATGAATATTGTGTGCCTTAACCTGGGTCAAATAAACTTATTTTGTTTCTTTCGTTACTTACGTAATCTTATTGTGACTTATATCCAGGTACTTGATGTGGTCTGAAAACCTCTCTACAATAGTTTTAGGTATGTCATACAGCCTCTCATATGCTAGAGTTAATCTCTCGTTCTCTTCGACATTCTCAGTTGTTGTCTCTACAGACCTGAAAATAAATAATTATATGTTCTTTCAAACGCTAGACATGATAACTGAATATTATTGCATCTCTTTTTATCCTCTGTCTTATCGCAGGTATGCTGGATTTCATTAGAAATAAGCATCACCTTTGTTGGCGACGACAAGAAACAATAATTGATTAGTAATTAAGAGTTTTGATTAAACCAAATAAAAACCATTTCGTAGTCATTAGACATAAGCAAATTATTTAATTGTATTCGAATAAGCATAGGGCTAGTTTCATTTCCTCTAGTAGGTACTAAGTCTGATTTGATACCTATTCCCTTTCGTTAAGTTAATTAGTTATAAGCTCTATTGATTAAACAATTAAATTAAACATAGTTAGCGCCCCAACACATCCCTACACTAAAGGTAATTAAGTAAATTACATACAAAAACACCTGAGAAAATAATGGTATCGCCCAAAAAACAAGTCTCAACTTGTCAAGAACACACAGGTAAACCACTAACAAACACCTAAACACACATACAAGAAATATAGTATCGCCCACGAACAAGTTCAAACTTGTCGGACAAAAAGGTATCACTCAGGGAACAGGTTTCAACCTGTCGAGAAACAAGTTCATGCTTGACTAAAAAATCTAAGATTTCAACATCTATCATTGGCTAGAAAACGTAAAATGTATAAACTTAATATAAGATCCACCCGCTACTTGTACCATAGTAAAATACTACTTAAGCTCGACCGAATTGTTAAACCCTAGTTCTCGGAAAAATCTACGAGAGGCTTATTTATAAGCGTCTCAGAGACTACGCCGAGACTAAGGGCCTCATACCCGACGAGCAGTTCGGCTTCAGAACTCAGCACTCTAGCGTGCATCAGGTCCACCGCATAGTCGAGCTGGTCAAAGGTGGTCTCACCCGCGGCTATCCGACATGCGCAGTCTTCTTCGACATAGCGAAAGCTTTCGACAAAGTCTGGCACAACGGCTTAGTATATAAGCTATACAAACTCGGAGTGCCGGATCGTCTCGTACTCATCTTACGAGACTACTTGTCGAATCGCACCTTCCGCTACCGTATCGAAGGTGCCCTATCCTCCCCTCGCCCCATAAGGGCAGGAGTCCCTCAGGGCTCAGTGATAGCCCCCCTCGCGTTCACGCTGTTCACCAGCGACATCCCCAGACACAGAGGGACGCAGCTCGCTCTGTTCGCAGACGACACTGCGATCATCTGTAAAGGCAACGCCCCTTCGTCTCTCCTAAATCTACAACGGGCCGTCAGTAACCTTGGCGCCTGGTTTAGACGGTGGAGGATCGAAGTTAATCCCGACAAAAGTCAAGCGGTTTCATTCTCGAAACCGAGATCTAGACCCCCCCCTGCCCCCCGAACGATCACCCTGTTCGGCAAGCCGATCCCTTGGGAGAAGCGAGCCAAGTACCTAGGTGTGATCTTAGACCACCGTCTCTCCTTTTCAGAGCACATAAAGACGGTTCGTTCGCGAGCCGCTTTCGCTCTAGGTAGGCTTCACTGTATCCTAAATTCACGCAGCAAATTGTCACTAAAGTGCAAATTGCGTATCTACACAGCGTGTGTCCGTCCCATAATGACCTATGCGGGAGCAGTCTTCGCCCACGCCAAACCCCGTCACATCCATAGGATGCAGACCCTCCAAAACAGATTCCTTCACAAGGCCACGGGAGCCCCGTGGTACGTCAGAAACGAGATCCTCCATCTCGACTGTAAGATCCCTACGATCCACCAGTTCCTCAAACGCATGGCAAAGCGCCACTTTGAGTCCGCTCCTCGACATCGGAACCCTCTGATAGTCGAGGCAGCCAATTATGTCCCGTCCCAAATCAGTCAGATCCGCCGTCCGAGGCATATACTCTCCGACCCAGATGACCCCATTACACTCCTCCAGGAGCAGAATAGGGCCACCAGTACAGTGCACAAACACAGACGCCTCCCGTCATTCCGACCTCGCCGCCGAGGTCCTTTACGTACGCGATCTACTCCCCGAGTAAACGAATCCCCCCCCGACCCTTGCTCGATAACGAGGTGCCAGCAGTTGTTGCAGCTGAGCACGTAGCTTTAAATACCCCGAATAATAATCATGATATAAATATAAATTTGATCCAGCCTGTCCCCTCTTGCTGTCCTCCCGTCAGCGATGCCCTAAGCCGAGGTCCGTACCCCACAGGGGGTGCCCTTAGCGAGCATTCGCTTAATTTTAATTTAGAATAGTACAAAAAGCTCCTGGCTGGAGGCTCTAAGTGTAGAAGCTTATGGCACCCACAGGAAAATCCGGTTAAGCAGCCACGACCTTAGTGGTCAAAACTGCGAGAAGCCATTATTAAAAAAAAAAAAAATTAAACCCTAGTTTTTAGTGCGCGGCTCAAATATAAATCAACAAGAAGTCAAAAGTGGAGTTTCAATGCAAATCCCCAACAAGAATTGGTCCTTCTGCAGCCGGATTTGAAGAACTGAAGCCTGAGCCTGAAGTTACATGAAAATTATCTCTACGAGCCGCGCACAAGACTCGTCACTCGAAGCCCTACGTGTGCCCGTAAAGAATATTGCTGGGAATAGACGGCTTAGAAGATCGTTTATTCTCGAAGCCAGGCCTACGAAAGACCTGTTGGCGCGCACACGACCTGCTGAGTGAAGAATATTACTGGGAATAAGCAACTTGGAAGATCGCTTATTCTCGAAGCCAGGCCCTCTACGGAAGACCTGTTGGACAGCTGGGAGGGACGACTGCAAGCCACGCCGCGCCCTCTCTAAGCCCCTCGTCACTCAAAGCCCTACGTGCGCCCGTGAAGAATATCGCTGGAAATAGGCGACTTGGAAGATCGCTTATTTTCGAAGCCAGGCCCTCTACGAAAGATCTGTTGGTGTGCACACGACCTGCTGAGTGAAAAATACAGCTGGGAGGGACGACTACAAGCCAAGCCACACCCTCTCGAAGCCCTGCGCCACTCGAAGCTCTATGTCCACTAAAGTTACGTGAACGTTATTTAGTGAATACATAAAGGACATTGAACGCCGTAAGTGTTATCGCGTTATTTAGTGAGTACATAAAGGACATTGAACGTCGTAAGTGTTATCGAACGTTATTTAGTGAGTACATAAAGGACATTGAACTTAAGTGAACATTATTTAGTGAAGTATTAACTGTGTGTGTGTGGAACAATGTGTACGCCTACACATCGACACACCTCCTGCTGAAGGATTGTAACTTATTGGTAAGTCACTGAACAATATTGACAATAAGTGCTGTGAAAGTGAATAAACAATGATGACGCGAAGCCGCAAAGGAGAAAGCTCGCGCTCGACCACGGAAGAAGAAACTACGGAGACGTCCGCCGCCACCTCTGAGACGGTGACGGACAGCAGCGCGCGTACTGAAGACACTACCTTGGTCGAAACAGCTGATGCCACCATAGTGGAAAAGAAAAAGACAAAAGCGACTTCAAATAAAGCAAGCAACAAGAAGAAAGAGCTGGAAGCCAGATTGGAATTAGAAAAACTGTAATTGGAAGAAATTACCATAAAAACCAAGCTGGCAAATACCAAGTTAGAATTATCACGTATCAACCAAGATGATACGGACTTGAGTGATGAAGAAGAAGATGCTGCAACCAAAGCCGCTGCTGAGAAAGCCACTGAAGCCTGGGTATCAAAGTCAAAGGAAGCAGAGCACGATGAAGCAGAAATCAGCAAGGAAACGCCGCCCATCGCTGAAACCATGCCATCCACTACGACTCATACCAATCAGCTGGCTGAAGCGATAATGGAAGCAGTCAAGGTCGCCACGGACCACAAAGCAACAGCGATCATGCAACGTGCACCGAAGTATGTCAGCGAGCTACATCAATTCGACGGCGATGCAAGAGACTGGATGGCTTTCAAAGCAACATACAAAGACACGCAGGCTCTCTTCAGCTGTATTGAAAATATGGGAAGATTAAGAAGAGCAATCAAAGGGAAAGCCAAGGAAGCGGTGAAGTCCCTTCTCTACACACAAGTGGATCCAGAAGAAGTAATAACTGCATTAGAACGCCGATTCGGAAGACCCACTTACCTAATAAGAAGCGAGATAGAAAACATAGAGAAGCTACCTCCCATGTCTGAAGATGCGAGAGAGTTGGTGCGATACGCTGGAGCCGTGGCCAATACAGTCAGCGTCGTGAAGCAAATGAAGAAACAAAGTTACCTGCACTCGAGTGATATATCGAATCGAATAATTGAGAAGATGTGGATCTTGGTGCGATTCAGATGATACGAGTACAGAGGATCCAAAGAAGAAGATGATGAACCAATCCTCATCAGCCTTATGAACTTCTTCAACCAGATGGTGGACCAGTTCGAGATGCACGAGTTCACAGGAACCAAGGTGAAGAAAGAAGCATTGAGAAGTCGTATGCGACCTTCAGGTTCTCGCGGCGTGAACACCACTCGAGCCACACAGCACAGTGAAGAAGAACATTCATCGAATGAAGAGGATTCAGATGAAGAGTCAGCCGAACCACAAACAGCAATAGTTTGTTCATGCAAGGATGACACAAAGAAACCAGAAAAAACCACCTGTCCTGAATGCGCAGGGGAACATACGTTGCCGAAATGCAAGAAGTTCATTGACTCCTCCATAGATGAAAGATGGGAACAGGCTAAGCGAGCCTTCATATGTTTCAAATACCTACTGGGGCGACACAGAGGATACACTTGCAAAGCAAAACCATGTGGAAAATGCAAGAAAGGTCATCATGTGATGTTACACCAAGAAGAAAGGACGAAGCCAACCACGCAAGAAACCCAAGCTGTAGCATCAACAGTAAACGCAACACGGACAATATCAAGAGCTTACTTGAAAATCGTGCCAGTAGAACTATGGGGACCAGATGCTAAAGTTGAAGTCTATGGTCTCATGGACGAAGGATCAACAGTGACTCTTATAGAAGACGACATCGTGAACGCGATTGGAGCCCAGGGCCCTGAAGAAGAATTAAGAATCGAAGGCGTAGGAGGCCATCGAATGGATCAGAAGTCAAAGAAGATTGACATTAAGATCAGAGGGAAGTTCGAGAGAAACATAGAGAAGATGACAGGGTATACCGTGAAGACCCTCAACCTATCCCCTCAAGAAGTCAGCGATAAGGATCTGGAAGACTGTCAACACTTAGAAAAAATAGCGGAGCAACTGAAATACCCTAACGCCCGCCCTACTGTACTTATCGGACAAGACAATTGGCATCTCATAGTGTCCCAAGAAGTGAAGACTGGTGACCGAAGCAAACCAGTGGCCTCCAGAACTCAGTTGGGATGGGTTTTACACGGGACCAAATCAAGCAACAACGCTCCGGTACGAATAGTCAATCATCTTGTGATGCAGCCCAAAGGAAAAGATGATTACCTCGAAAAGATGATCAGAGACCACTTCGACATCGAAGCCCTAGGAGTCGCCGCAAAAAGACCATCGAGCGACGTCGACCAGCGGGCTCTCGACGTGCTGCATTCCACAACGAAGAGATTACCTGATGGAAGATTCAGTTCGGGCATGATCTGGAAGATGGATAACGAAAATCTACCTGAAAGCAGAACGGCTGCAGCTCGACGACTAAAAGGAATGGAGAAGAAATTCGTAAAGGCCAAAGAATTTGAACAAAAATACGAAGAACAGGTCGAGAACCTTATCAACAGCGAATACGCCGAAGAAGTAACAGACGAACCCACCTCTTCAAGAACATGGTACCTACCTCACTTCGCCGTTGTCCACCCTCAGAAGAAAAAGATGAGATTGGTCTTCGACGCCGCAGCGAATTCGAACGAAAAATCACTGAATGACGCATTGTTAACTGGACCCGATTTGTTGCAATCACTGTTCGGTGTTCTGCTCCGTTTCCGCCAAGAAGCAATAGCCATCGTTGCAGATATCAAGGAAATGTTTCTGAGGATAAAGATCAACGAAGAAGATAGAGATAGCCTTCGATTTCTCTGGAAGAACAAAGAATACAGAATGACATCTCTAATATTTGGAGCCGCCTGTTCACCATGTACCGCCATATACGTGAAGAATAGAAACGCCGAAGACTTCATCAATCACTGCCCGGAAGCTGTCAGAGCAATAAACCGAAACCATTACATGGACGACTACATTGCGAGTTTCCCCGACGTGGCGACTGCCACCAAAGTATCGAGAGATGTGAACGAGATACACAAGAAAGGACGATTCTTCTTAAGAGGCTGGGCGAGCAACGAACAACGATCGAAGAATTCACCGAAACAGAAAACAAGACAAACTCTGTTGTGCTAGGGGAACCAAAGAATCAAGTCGAAAAAACCCTGGGACTCAATTGGAACGTCCACGAAGACAGCCTTCATTTCACTCTGAGTCTGCGCAATACTCCTGACGATGCCAAAGAAGGAAGACGTGCACCAACAAAGAGAGAAGCCACAAGTGCAGTAATGTCGGTCTTTGACCCTTTAGGATTGGCGTCACCCATAACCATACAGGGAAAAGTAATGCTTCAGAACTTGTGGAGGTCCGGTCTAGATTGGGATGAGAGATTACCTCCACCGAGAGAAGAGGAATGGAGAAAGTGGCTTGAAGATCTGAAGAAACTTGAAGATCTTCGAATCCCCCGCTGCCTCACATACGACGCAACCGAGGGGGAGTTGCACACATTCTGCGACGCAAGCGAGAAGGCATACGCATGTGCAGTGTACTGGCGCTCTCGACATCCGGACGATCGCATAGAGGTGAAGCTGCTGACGGCGAAAGCTAGAGTGTCACCTCTCAAGCCGACGTCAATACCCCGACTCGAACTACAAGCGTGTCTATTGGGAAGTCGCTTAGCCAACAGTGCAAGCCAAGAAATGGACCTGACTGTGACTCGAAGATACTTCTGGACCGACTCAAGAACAGCACTGACATGGATCAAATCGGACCCTAGAAGATTCAAGCCCTTTGTCGCACATCGACTCGCCGAAATAGAAGAGCTGACTAAACATAAAGAATGGCACTGGGTGCCGACGAAACACAACGTAGCCGACGACGCTACCAGAGAAACCCCATCCAACTTCGATGCAACACATCGATGGTTCAAGGGCCCAGCCTTCTTGCATGAAGAACCCGGAAGTTGGCCCACCGAAGAGAAAAAAGTCTCCATAACCAACACAGGAGAAGAAAAACCTAACGCCATCACTCTAAGCGTTAGAAAAACAAGCCCTATTATCGTGCCTGATCCAGCAAGGTTCTCCAACTGGACACGCCTACTCCACGCTACAGCTAGATACTTACAAGCCATAGATGTCTTCAAACGAAGAATAAAGAAAAGGACTAACATCACGAAACTCATCACCAAGAATACGCAAGATCCAGCTGGGAAGAAGACACAAAAGCCGATGATTCAATCATCAGAAAAGAGACCAAGCAAAAAAAAAGAAGCCTTCTTACCAAAGTCCGCACTCTACGTGGAAAAGGCGGAACAACTGCTAATAAGAAGAGTGCAAGAAGACAGCTTCCCAGATGAACTCGCTGCTCTGCGAAAGAAAGAAAACCTCGATCCAACATCGAATCTGAAAAACTTCACAATCAAACTGGAAGACGGATTCATCAGATTATCCACCCGCATCGGAGCAGCAAAATACCTGATAGCTTCATACAAAAATCCGATTCTGTTAGACAAACACCACCGAATAACTCAGCTGTTAGTCAAGCACATCCATGAAACCTTCAATCACGGGAACCACAACACCGTGATGAATGAAATCCGGCAGAAATACTGGATACCGTCGCTTCGAAACCTGGTAAAGAAAATAGCACGGGACTGCGGATGGTGTGGAATTCGGAAGAGAACACCACAGATTACGCCTCAAGGAGATCTGCCACCTGAACGCCTCACGAAAACCAGCCCCCCTTTCACCTGCCTAGGAGTGGACTATTTCGGGCCCATGCTCGTCACCATTGGAAGACGTACAGAAAAACGATGGGGGGCATTATTTACGTGCCTAACCACGAGAGCAATTCATCTAGAGCTGGCTAACTCGCTATCAACCGACTCCATGATCCTCGCACTACGAAGAATGATCGCCAGAAGAGGAGCGAGAAAAATCATCCTGAGCGACAATGGAACCAACTTCATCGGTGCCAACAGAGAGATCGCTGAAGCCATCGCAAGTCTAGGCGAACAAGTAAACAAAATGGGCATCGTTTGGAAGTTCATACCCCCTGGAGCCCCCCACATGGGCGGAGCCTGGGAAAGAATGGTGCGATCTGTAAAAGTCGCCCTCGCAGCTACGCTACACGAACGACAACCTAGGGAAGAAATCCTCCACACATTGCTGCTAGAGGCCGAGCACGTCGTTAACTCGAGGCCCCTTTTCTCCATCAGCACCGACCCAGAAGAAGAAGAAGCTTTGACCCCGAATCATTTCCTCATCGGGCGGTCATGCGGAGCTACCCTCTTTGGCTCCTTTGACGACACAGAACTCATAGGTTCCCCCAATTGGAAGACATCCCAACGCTTGGCCGATCATTTCTGGTCATGATGGTTGCGAGAGTACCTCCCAACTTTGTCGCCTCGCTATAACCATGGTCCTCACTACAGAGACCCGACCTTGGGCGACATTGTCCTAATCGTGGACCACATCCTCCCACGATACTCGTGGCCACGCGGCGAAATAGTCGCCACTCACCCCGGACCAGACGAAAGAACTAGGATCGTCGACGTGCGAACAGCAGCGGGAATCCTGCGGCGGCCAGCGTCACGATTGGTCCTAATTGTACCTGCAACGTCGCCCCAACGAGATGGAGTGCAACGCACTGAGGGGGAGACTGTTGGCGACGACAAGAAACAATAATTGATTAGTAATTAAGAGTTTTGATTAAACCAAATAAAAACCATTTCACGTAGTCATTAGACATAAGCAAATTATTTAATTGTATTCGAATAAGCATAGGGCTAGTTTCATTTCCTCTAGTAGGTACTAAGTCTGATTTGATACCTTTTCCCTTTCGTTAAGTTAATTAGTTAAGCTCTATTGATTAAACAATTAAATTAAACATAGTTAGCGCCCCAACACATCCCTACACTAAAGGTAATTAAGTAAATTACATACAAAAACACCTGAGAAAATAATGGTACCTATCGCCCAAAAAACAAGTCTCAACTTGTCAAGAACACACAGGTAAACCACTAACAAACACCTAAACACACATACAAGAAATATGGTATCGCCCACGAACAAGTTCAAACTTGTCGGACAAAAAGGTATCACTCAGGGAACAGGTTTCAACCTGTCGAGAAACAAGTTCATGCTTGACTAGAAAATCTAAGATTTCAACATCTATCATTGGCTAGAAAACGTAAAATGTATAAACTTAATATAAGATCCACCCGCTACTTGTACCATAGTAAAATACTACTTAAGCTCGACCGAATTGTTAAACCCTAGTTTTTAGTGTGCGGCTCAAATATAAATCAACAAGAAGTCAAAAGTGGAGTTTCAATGCAAATCCCCAACAACCTTTGTATGTATTTTTCTGTTCCTTTTGTCTTGTCTGTGTGTTATTTATGTGTACATAAATGGTTAAATAAATAAATAAATAATTTATGGCTGTAAAGTTATGTTAGCTTTCGTGTCAAAAGCTAAAAATTATCGTACCATTCGGTGAGTGGTTAAACATAAGCCTACCAATTCTAAAAATATATTTCGTTTTTTTAAACAATGACAGAATCTATGCATTTTTTTTAAACATTTTGCAAATTGTTGTGTCCAACTGTAACAATTTCATTTAAAAACAGTGGAAATACAGAATGTAACCAGAAAAAATTAACAATTAACTCTTTTGAATTTGTTTCAGCCTTTCTTCTCAGAGTAGTCAAACAGGAAATGCAGACCTCATTTAGCAAATTTTTTATATGACGTGCTAAACTGATTCTGATATCCTATTTACAGAATAAACAATTTTATTTAATTTCATTGCCTGTATGTTTCTGTATGATAACAATTCAAAGACAAAAGTTGTAACAAAGTTAACTTACGCAATTATATCGGGAGGTATTGGTGTCTCCGACATGTCTGTCATGGAGTCCACTAGCAATTCTTTTGAGACATCTACCGATATGACACCTTCATCTGGTGCGGGCTGCACACTTGGATAGCTGAAAAAAAACAAAAAAGATTTTGTTTACTTTTCTGTACTTAGCAATATTATTTATAAATTATTTGATTTGATAGAATTGTTGAACTGTTTTCCTTTGGACAAGCACTGCTTTTACCTAGGAGGTGATCGGGTTTGACGCATTTGGTGCACATCTCAACTTGTACACCATGCTCAAATGGTGAACTTAGCAACTGGTGCACTTCTCATATGGCACACTTCGCAACTGGTGCACTTCTCAATTGGTGCACTTCGCAAAAGGAGTACTTTAACTCTACATAATCACTATAACATTTTTATTTTTTCAAAAATAAAATAAAGTTACTCGGAAATAATAAAAATATAGTTATGTAAGAAAAAATTAGATTTACAGCAAAAAGTTATCATAATAAAGACATGATATAATATCATATTATATCAATAAACTTTATAATATTATAATTTAAACTGTACTTCTTTTTAACCGACTTCAAAAAAAAGGAGGAGGTTCTCAATTCGTGGGGATATTTTTTTTTAATGTATTTTTCCCGATTACTCGAAGACGGCTGGACCAATTTGAAAAATTCTTTTTTGTTTGAAAGGGTATACTTTCAAGTTGGTCCCATTGTCATTTGGTCACGATCTGATGATGGGATCTTGGAGAAATCGAGGGAACTCTTCAAATATTAAAGGTACATCTATAGCGATTTGGGTATTTTTGATATGCAGTTGACATAAGGCTATTGTAACTTAGATAAATTACAAACCAACCCACTAAAAAGTGAAAAATAAGTCGGTTGTGTTTTTTGTAAAAAGTTTTTTAGTTATATACTAATAGATTAGTGATTATGTAATTTAATTTAAAGCTTTTATTTAATTAATAATAATAACTATAACTAAAAGAAGTACAGTTTAAATTATAATATTATAAAGGTTATTGATATAATATGATATTATATCATGTCTTTATTATGATAACTTTTTGCTGTAAATCTAATTTTTTCTTACATAACTATATTTTTATTATTTCCGAGTAACTTTTTTTTATTTTTGAAAAAATAAAAATGTTATAGTGATTATGTAGAGTTAAAGTGCTCCTTTTGCGAAGTGCACCAATTGAGAAGTGCACCAGTTGCGAAGTGTGCCATATGAGAAGTGCACCAGTTGCTAAGTTCACCATTTGAGCATGGTGTACAAGTTGAGATGTGCACCAAATGCGTCAAACCCAGGTGATCTTGCTTTGTTAATTGTTAATGATTTAACCAAAAGTATTTTGTTAAGAAAAGATTAATAATTTTTTTAGGTTATTTCGAACTTCGTAATAGCAAAGGAATAAAAAATTAAAAATATAATTTAAAAAAATATATAATATCGTTAGAAAAAAAATAACCCTCGGATCAAAAAAAGACTGGGAATCTATGTACTGAGATTGAAATTATTATGTAGCTACCTAATTAAAGTTAGGAACACACAAGAAAAGTTTTTTGAAGAAAACTTGTATGAAAATGAGCATTACCGCAACTACCTTGCAATCTTGCAATAAATCTTTAATTACTTTTAATTGAATACCACACAACTTGCAACTAACTTTACTGACTGCTAAAAAACTTTGTAAGTAGTTCAAATTAATTTCACAAATAGAAAAACAAAGAAACAATATTTTGACACAACTCACACAACACAAAAAAAATCAGCACTCAGCAGTGGTTCAGCCAGTGTTTCCATAACCAAAAAATAAATAAAACAGTACATTAACAGTTTTTTGTTTGTCCAGTGATTTACAAAGACAAAAATAAACTGATATTTCTAACCGACTTCAAATAACTAGGAGGTTCTCAATTCAAATGTTTCTTTTTTTAATGAATGTTCATTGTTCAGTTCAGCGATCATTATTTACTACGTCGTCCCCGTCGTCCGATTTAGATGGAGTGGTCCAGAGAGGTCCTATATTGTAAGGTCAAGTTCTAATGAATCGTTTTTGAGTTGGATTCAATATACGTTTTGAACTACTTCATCTATGTTGATGATGTTATAATACCACTACTTGCTATTCATAGGATCAATTAATCCATACTTCCATACTAATATTATAAATGTGAAAGTAACTCTGTCTGTATCTGTTTGTTAACGTTGATATTTGGCACACGGATAGACTATGGATTTTTATTCCGGGAGTACGTTCACTTGGGATAATTCCCGACCAGAGGGCGAAGCCGCAGGTAAAAGCTACGGGGTAATTGCGTACAGTATCAATTTAACAACATTCATTGCGTTAGTTACGTTGTTGATACAGACAATTTTTTCGAACTAAGTAGCACCATTGTTACTTAGTTACATACTACCAATCACAATCTGAATTATTTTAAAGGATAAATCCATATTTATCCTTGGCGGTGCTTGGGGGAGGCCTATGTCTAGCAGTGGATGTCTTTCAGCTGAAATGATGATGATGAATCACTTCTATTTTAATAATTCACTTCTTTTCATAAATAATGTGGCTAAGTTTCGGATTGTCATCCCACGAGTTGGAAGTCCATATTTTTTTTACAGATAGATCGTATCATTAGAAGCCTCCACGTAAATTTTTTAGCTGCGCAGATAAATAGTTTATGAGAAAAAAATAAAACAAAATCTTAAAAATTTAGCAATATTTCGTCACTTTGACATTTTGCTTTGACTCTGGACGTTTAGTTTTACGTAAGGTCAACGCACTAAAATGTTTTACTTCATATTAACTATGAATTAAATACGTATATTTGATAATTTAGATACTTTTCATGCATAATTCATTTTATGACATATATTTTGCCGATTTAAATTAGCGTTATTAAATTAACAGTTATAATAATTTTCCGAATATTACCGATAAGTGAAACCAAACGTAAAATGACGCCATTTTCTTGACACTTCACATTGTCAGTCATCGTTTGTGTCCCTGGCCGCATTCCGAGTTACGCTAATAGTGATATTATCGCGAATCCGACCAAAGTCCAAAGTCACAATTATAACTCAATAATCCTTATATTTTGTGACTATTAAATTTGGTCGGATTCGCGATATAATCACTTTTATCGTAACTCGGAATGCGGCCCCTAGCAGTTGAGAGCGTTTTCGTACTCCTGAAAACTTAGGATGCAAGAGCGAGCGAAGCGAGCTCGGGACTTGGGGCACCCCGACTCGGACAGGTTAGGTTAGAAGGGGATGGCGGGGTCTAGTGAGCGAGCGTAGCGAGCGAACAGACCACGCCATCCCCTTCGTGGTTATTTTTTTTTAAACCACCCAGAAATAGGAGCCCCGCGAAGCGGGGCTCCGTCGACAAGGCCAACAAAAAAAAAAATACCCTATAAAATAGCCATAACGTAGTGCTTCCTCAAAAAATCACCAAAACATAACCTCAAAATAAGATCATAAAAAAATTATTTAAAAAAAAACTATACATTTCCTAAACTTCCCCCATGTGGGGGTGATCTCCTACCCCCCCCCTTCAAAAATATACATACATATGTACCCTTACATAAAAGTCCTTCCAAAAATTCGAAAGTTAGGTTAGAATTTTAAAAAAATCATATCTCGAAAAGGGGGGGGCGTCGCATGTTTTCCTTCACAGGGGGGGCAGTAGACCCCCCCCGCCCCCCCCCACCCCCACTCCCACCCCTTAAATCGTGGGATGATATACCGAAGTCCTACCAATAATGTTTAAAGAAATGTAGAGTATCTACCCACTTGAATCACGTCATGGATAACTAGCTGTGCCCCGCGGTTTCACCCACATAAGTGTCGATCCCGTGGGAATATTGGGATAAAAAGTATTCTATGTCCTAACCTAGGTCATGGTGTACCCATGTGCCAAATTTCATCCAAATTTTCACCAGTTTTAGCGTGAATGCGTAACAAACAAACTTACTGTCGCATTTATAATATTAATTAGGGTTGGGATAATATTAATAGTTAAGAATTAAAAAAAAAACTTACAAAAGACAGAATGGATTTGTAAGAAAATCACTTATCTAAAACAAGTCATAAGTCATGGATTAGTAGCGAATAAGATACTACATAATAAATACGAGTGCACAAAATGGGTCCCATTGGAATTAGGATGTTTTTAAACCGCAGAAAACATAAAAGATACATGATAGTTAAAATTTTGCATCCTGGAAGAATCTTACATTTAAATAAAGTTTCATTATGAAACTTGTAATACACTCTAATCAACGTTATGCACGTATACTAAGGACCTAGGTACATACCAGTTCATATATGATTGATCTTCTTCCATTACGTTTAATGGTATTTTTATTTTTGATTTTCTGTGACAGTAAACTTATACTGACTAGAGCCACTATTAGAAAAATATCATAGAATTTACGTGATAAACATTTTGATTCGTGACACAATTACACAATGTCTGCAAGTTCAGCGAATAGTAAATAACTTTAGTTATTTAATGCGTTCATGTGCGCGGTTATCTATCGACATAATTACTTTACTCTTTGCTATCGACTCGGTAAAGTAATAGCGGAGGCAGAGATAAGTAATATTGTTTATTTATACTTATAGGTAGAATGATAAGGCATCGAGGGTCGACACTTCTTGATAACACATTTAGCTCCTGTGAGATTCAGAACATACCCAGTTAAGGTAACGAGACATGAATTAGTCAGCTGGTCAGTTTCATCCAGCTTAGCGCAGTCAAAGAGTATAATAATAAGTCTACAGTTGAGCAATGCACTGAGCAATGCTCTGTGCAGTTGAGCTAAAACACTTTTTGTTCCCTAGGATCATTAACTTCACAATCTGAAAAGAAATATTGGAGGAATCGTGACATCCGAAGAATCGATGCGTTTGAGCTCGTTTTCTCAATTTTTCATTCTTGTTTTTTCTCATATTTTAAAGTAAAAACTTCCTTCGGCGCGTTGGGTATTTTTGAGATGGTCCCATCTCAAAAATACCCAACACGCCGAAGGAAATTTTCCATTGATTTCGCGTAACTGTAACGACACCTCATTTTTGTAAACGCGATTGTGATCTTCATATTTATTAGGTTACGGATCAATGTTCTATGCACAATAAAATTGTTCAAGTTTTCATTTCTGTCGGTACTCCCGGAATGCCACTCTTTTTCTAATTTATTCTCTGTTTCTGTTAAATTCTACGTTTTTTTTTAATAAAAATGAAAGCTGATATAGGTAGGTATGTACATACAATTGATAAACTCCAACACGGATAGACCGATCATCATGAAAGTTGGCACATTTATGTATTTTTTCATGGAGGTTTTGTAGCGAGTGAATCCGCGGATAAAACCTAGTTTTGTATATACCGCCAGAGTCTGTATGCGTAAGGAAGGGCTTAACATCACCAAGCGTCTATCTACAATATGCCAGGATTGGCCCTTTGCTTTGCAGACATATTATCTGGAATAGCTTTATGTATTGAGCGAGGATGAAAGGAAAACGTGCTCAAGGCAGAAAACTGAGCACGAAGAAGCAGATCGTTAATCATTTAAGCATTAATCAAATAATTTATGAAATAGCTCAACGTTTTCTTTTTTTGCGAAGTGCCAAGTGATTTTGAACCATGTGTTAATTTACTTTTACTCTCAACTTACGTGCCTGCTCTGCAGTAGATCTGCACAGCAAAATGGTAATGATAGATATTGGGCCAAGATCTTGAGTCTAGTTTGACTTTACTTTAGGGGTGAAAAATTTCAATTTATACGTCTAAGTCGCATCTGTATGTTTCTTATGATTAATTTTGCACGTAGTGTTTCATAGTATTATAGGCAATAATTTAATTTTTAATTTTGAAAGATAAATCGAAAGTTTTTGAACATTTTATTTAGTCAGGTTTTCATTACAATAATGGCAACATTCTTATCGCTAATGTCAATAATGGCCGCATTCCGACTTACGCCAAAAGTGATAATATCGCGAATCCGACCAAAGTCCAAAGTCACAATTAATACTAAATAACCCTCATACTTTGTGACTATTCAATTTGGTTGCATTCGCGATATTATCACTTTTAGCGTAACTCGGAATGCGGCCCATGTCATTCGTTTGTTGACACGTCATACCACCACATAACAACAACAGCTGTCGTGAGCAAAATAAATTCACAAACAAGTAAATTTTTAAAATTATCACTTAATTGTAAATTAGAGCATATTACAACATGGATGTAAGTACTTTGCACTTATTATAATTGCACAAAACGTCAAGAAAATAGCTATTTTAATTCATAACCTGTTTTTAGGAGAGCAATATTCCCATAGATATTAACATTGGGAAGTTACAAGACTGGTTGGTAAGTCGTCGTCATGTGAACAAGGAATGGCAGGCGACCGTGCCGGCTGTGAGGGAGAAGATCAACAGTGCGTTGCAGGACATGCCCAAACATGATGACATAGCTAGCTTGTTGGCAGGCAGCTATATCAACTACTTCCACTGCCTGAAGATTGTTGAAATATTGAAGGAGACTGAGGCAGATAGTAAGAACCTCTTTGGAAGGTAATTTAATTATTCCTCAGTTGTTTTGATTCTTTCTTTGAATTGCTTTCTTCCATAATAAAATAGATTTTGGAGTGGTATTATCATTTAATCTGAGGGTATAATGGAACATTTAGGTAATTGCTTGTTATAAGTACTGATGTAGCTTTCACAACTTACTGCTAACATTTAAATACCCTATCTGGTGTTAATCAATTATGGGTTTATTTATAAATGTTACTAATGATTAATGTCTGCTTAACCATACATTATTTGACATTTAAACATCTCTCTTTAAGGAACGATTATAAACAAACTGTTGACACCATAGATTGTACCCGTTCAATAGTTATTTAGGTTTTAATTTATCTAATGTTTATCACAATTTCTTTGTAGGTATGGATCACAAAGGATGAAAGACTGGCAAGACATAGCCCGTAACTATGAGAAACAGAACCTGTATTTGGCAGAGGCAGCACAGATCCTGGTCAGGAACACTAACTATGAAATTCCTGGCTTAAAGAAACAGATTGCTAAAGAAGACCAGTTGCAAATTGTTAGTATTACTTTAACTTGTTTAATCATTTGTTAAAATTGGACTGAGAATCTGCACTTTCTGTATGTTTAATTACTAGTGATGTGCCAGATATCCGTATCCGCGGATATCCAAGGGAGAAAAATTATCTGTATCCGTATCTGTCACTTTTTGGCGGATCTTGAACGAATCTTTTACAGTAATACATTTCATTACATACCTATATGAAATTTTAAAGATATGTAGCAATGAAATACTGTTAACCTCAATCCAAATAAGTAAAAAAAAATTAATCATATTTATTATAATTCAAGTAGTGTAAGTACCAGTAAATTAAGTTATAAGGTAGTAATTAAACTATTTTTGTAGTGAAATCAAACCTCTAATATTTGTGCTATGCTAATTGAAATAGTTATGTGAGTCACACATCAATTAAAACAATGATGTTTTCAAGAACTTTAAAAAAATATATGTCACAACTAATATTGAGTAATGGTAAATTGTATTTCAAAAAGAGTAACTTGGCATCGTAACTGACTTTGTCCCCCAAAAGTCAGTTACGATGAGGATCATAAATAATGCCTGCTGAACCTGAAGAAAGTTGAGATCTGTTCTATCTATGTTATGGGGTTTGGTTTCCACACTTAGTCCTTCAGGTGGACCATTGTGCGTGGGCAGTTGAGATCTGTATCCATATCCATATCTACAGATCACATTTTTTAACGATCCGGCACATCATTACTAACTACTTAAGACAGTCCTTTAAAACGCCCGCCTTTCACCACGTCCTAGTGTTTTAGCTGGGAAGAAGAAGTGGTGCAACAAACTCTTCAGCAAGACAGTAAGAAGAACTTGATTGTCAATACTAATATTTGTATGAAGTTGATTAACTGTGTCTCAATAGTCAAGGCTTGCTAGGATAAGGTAAAAGCTACAGGGTAGTCCGCAAAATAAAATTTTCTTATGCATTTTTCAATTTGCAGGTCAGTATCAGGTTGTATGTTGATCAAAATACGGTTCGTAACCGTAACAATAATGTGTTTATAGAATTTTAATCAATAAATCAATACAACTCTCTAAGTTCAGAATACTCTATTGAATAACTATTTCATGAAATCATGACATTTTAGGTCAATTCTTACCTAATTATTTGTTGTTATAGTGGCAATAGAAATACACAATCTATGAAAATTTCAACTGTCTACCTATTACGCTTCATGTGATACAGCACGCTGACAGACAGACGGATAGTGGAGGTTTAGTAATAGGGTTCCGTTTGGCACCCTTCAGGTACAGAACTCAAAAAACATGTATCTCAGCTCTAAAATTTAAAAAAAAAAACGTACAATAATCCAAATTAGTAGTCCTGGGGGCCTACCACAAGGTCATAAAGCAGTATTGTTTTAATATTACTTCAGTGTGGGAAAGAGATGAAGCTCTACAGGATGTATAGCTCTATCTCTTTCTCCCACTGAAGTAAAATTAAAATAATACTGCTTTTGAGCTGGTGGTAGGCCCCCTGAAATCTACAAACCAACTGAAACATTTTTGTTCTCTTTTCAACAGGAATTTGAGAAGAAGCACTCAGATTTTCTGAAGAATGAAGCATCAAGTAAGTCGGAATTCTTGACGCTTTGCAAACAGCTTGGTATCCAGGGTGACAAGATCAAAAAGGAGCTGGTGGATAGGCTTCAGGAACTCCCTGATATATATGACAAGGTAAGGCATTCACTAAATATACCTTTATATTTATACATCTATGTTTACTTATACAGTATTTTAAATTAAAGTCGCTTTTATAGTGTCTGAACAATTCAAAGACATGTGACATTTACCAACCCTCACTGGGCCTGCGTGGTGGATTATGGGTCAGGATCTTACAGAGAGGAGGCCTGTGTCCCAGCAGTGGGAACATTATATGCTCATTAAGCAGCATATTACCCAGTTAGGAAGGTGGTAGCAGTTCTGACTACCCAGGGAATGCTACACATGCATTTTTGTATTGCCACGTATGGATGGTATTTCAATGTTCTAATTTTATGATGAGTCTCACATTGTTATTTTAACATGAATACGGTGGCAGGGGCCATCGACGCGGACGCGGTGGATTCAGTACATGACACACTGTTTCATAGAAAACGCGCCAAAATGCACCTACGCGGTCAAAATGTATGGAACAGCAGATTAAAAAAAAAAATCGACGAAAAATTTCAACGCGGGGGGGTTCAGAATCATGTACTGAAGTCATGGTAACAGTTTTCGCGTCGATGTCCCTGCCACTCTGTATATTATGCTTGGGGCTAAGTAATAACAGCCGCACGGGTCAATCGATCAGGTTAAGCAACGCTTGCCGCGTTTGATCCGTGGATGGATGACCATCTTTACATACCAAGACCTCTCCGTGCCTCAGAAAGCACGTGGATCTTTGACAGTCTTTACGGGTCATCAGAAGCCCGAAAGTCTGACAACCAGTCTTACCAAGGGGTATCGTGTTAACCAGTAACTGGGTTGTGGAGGTCAGATACGCAGTCGCTCATGTAAAATACTGGTATTTAGCTGCAACCAGCTAGACTGGAAGCCGACCTCAAAATAACTGGGAAAAGGCTAGGCAGATGATGATGAATAAATTATGTTACTAAACACAGTTAATGCAATGTTCTTTTTTTTTACAGATAGGAAAATCACTAAAACCTCTACAACCAGGCATTGACCTTTACTCAGCATTCTCAAAATACATTTTGGGTGACAAAGCATCAGAGGTGTTGCCATTATTACAATATGTGGTGGAGCATGGCAACACCACGGTGTATGAGTGGAGTTACGGGGAAGCCCCGTTAAGTGTGGAGCATGATCCGTTGCATATTGAGCTTGATGATGAAGATCAGGGGGCGGGAGATCAGGTAATTTCACCAATTAATTTTAGCCTTAATTTTTGATTTACGAAGTTCACCCATCACTGACATCTGTGAACGAAAACATTGTGAGGAAACCTTTTTTTTTTGGGTGGGAAATGATCAAATAACTTCTCCCGCTTTGGGTGGAGCGGGAGGGCGTGTCAGACTCTTACTGACTAAAACCCACCCGTGTTCCTTCAGTTGCCATGTTGCCGGGGGACAACGATTTCCCTTTCGGACCGTATTCGCAGCCCCGGCAGGCATTGGCCCTAGCGGACCCCGTCAATTCTGCTGACATCTCTTTGAGGCGCGCGTGGAACACAACGCGCCGTCGACCCGGGCTTGGTCCTTATCGGACGGCGAGCTACCCATTGCTCACCGTCCGCAAGCCCGCGCTTACGGTGGCCGGAAATCTGTCTGTGATTCCCGACGCCCAGGGCGTCTCCTCCTGCGGCGGCTAGGGGCGCGAGGGCGCGAAATTTGCCTCTCCCTCACGCGTTCCGCCTCCTCCTTCGCGAGCATTACTGCTTCGAAGTAGGAGGTGACATCGTGAGGAAACCTGGACTTATTATTATGTTATTTTTTTTTATCCACAACGGGGAAGCTCTTGGCCTACATCTCACCTGATAGTAAATGTGTATCAGGCCGAAGGTGGAAGCGAGCTTCACCCGGAATCCTCAACCACAGAGGAATTGGCTATCTTACCTCTAACAGCCGGAACACAACAATGCTGTTAACATTGTTGTTATGGCGACAGATTTTGATAAAATGGTGGTAGATAGTCAGGCGGACTTAGAACAAGCCCTACCACCAACAAAAACGTGCAAAAAAATTTGTCCCCACTGGGAATTAAACTCGGGATAGACACAGGTGTCCCGGGTTTAATTGGGTCAGAGACAGGTGGTCTAACCACTAGACCACAGCGACAGTTAGAACTTATAATTCATATAAGTCTGAAATCGCCAACCCGTCTTGAGCACGTGTGGTGATCAATGCTCGTGCCTTCTCTGTACGAGAAGAGAGGTTTGACCTGCAGTGGGTCAATAATAGGCTGGAATTATTATTTACAAAATTGCCAATAAACTAACAAGCAAGCATTTAAGTTTACATGCAGGCATCGTACGTATTTTTACTAGGCTGTCTTGTAAATTAAACTCGCATTTTTTTTTTATTGCAATATTTTCTTGTCAATGGTGAATTCAATAGTTTTTGCATACCTAGTTATCTTGTACGTTTTGATTAAACCCAGGAAATCAAATAATGAGCTCTCAATGAAAATCTGGAGATAACAGATTTTGTAAAATAGATTCCTTATTAATGTTATGATATTTCATCATGTCATGTTTAGCAAGACCTCTCACTGACATAATTATTTTTTACCGTTTACAGATAGATTTCGGCGACAGTGCCGAGATAGATTTCGGTTCAATAGACGCGGCGGCCGCAGACATAGACTTCGGTGACGGCGACGCGGGCGCAGAGATCGACTGGGGCAACATTGACGTCGCTGCACCTGAGAATGTTGTAAGTAAGCTTTTTTACAAGTAAGAGCTCACGCGACATACACAACAGAAAGATTTGACACTCAAACGGAATGTTTTCGACCAAAAGTATAAACTATCTCAAAATGGCAATTACTAAATATTAACTCACACCTAAAATACTATTTAGTATCTCATAAATTTTTAATCTTTTTGTTTTGCCTACCAAATAAACAACGTTTTTAATCATATTCCATGCTGAGAAAATTGTCGCTTGGTCCTTCTGAGTAAAGGACCAAGAACAAAAAAAAAAAGAAGAAAGAAAAGAAGAAAGAAAAGAAAAAAAGAAGAAAGAAAAGAAAAAAAAAGAAGAAAAAAAAAGAAAGAAAGAATAAAGAATATTCTATCTATCTAAGAATGTGTTTCTTAAATCAAAGTCCTTTTGCGCTTTCTTGGCCTGTCCCGGCTGTGACAACTTACTACCCTGAGTCTAAGGGTAAGCGCTCACGAGCCACCGGTGGCTGTCGCCTCTTGCTGCGGTGTTGACTACTGCTGTAGCGGGTGGCCGCCACCGGCCACATGTGTGCCACGAATCCATACAAAACGTATGGGAAAGCATGTGAACTGCTTGTTGCTGGGCTACCGGTGGCTGTGGCCTGTGGCTCGTTTACGCCTAGTCTAACAGACATTATTATTTACTACCTGTGCCCCGCTGTTTATCCGCATCGAAATTCCTATAGGATTCGTGCAACTAGCATAAAAAGTATGCCATGTCTCTCGGAAATAGTATAGCTTTATAGCAGTGAAAGAGTTTCCGATCAGTATTTCCAGAGATTAACTTTTACAAACATACAATCAATCTGCCTAGCCTTTTCCCAACTTTGTTGGGGTCGGCTTCCAGTCTAACCGGATGCAGCTGAATACCTGTATTTTACATGGAGCGGCTGCCTATCTCACCTCCACAACCCAGTAACTAGGTAATACGATACTCTCTGGTAAGACTGGTTGTCAGACTTTCGGGCTTCTGACGACCTGTAACGACTGTCAAAGATTCATGAATGATAACCGGGACCAACGGCTTAACGTGCTTTCCGAGGCATGGAGGAGTCTCGGTATGTAGAAATGGTCACCCATCCACGGACCAACCCTGGCAAGCGTAGCTTAACTTGATGGATCGACCCGTGCGGCTGTTAGTACTTAGCCACGAGCTCCCCACTTTTACAAACATACGAACTCACAAAAAACTTTACCTCTTAATAATATATACTTAAAGTTTAAATTAATATTAATAATTAATAGTCTCATATAAAATCCTATTATACAATAATATTATAAATGTTTATATGTTTGTTACTCAATCTCGCAAAAACGGCTGAACTGATTTGGATTATATTTGGCACACACAGTACTTTTTATCCCGGTAGTAGTTTCCGTGGAGGGGCTTGTGGCTAAGTAACAACAGCTGCATGGGTCGATCGATCAGGTTAAGCTACGCTTGCTGCGGTTGGTCTGTGGATGGGTGACCATCTTTACATACCAAGACCCCTCCGTGCCTCGGAAAGTACGTTAAGCCGTTGGTCCCGGCTGTCATTTGTAGATCTTTGACAGTCGTTACGGGTAGTTAGAAGCCCATAAAAAGTAAGTTTAAAAACTAAAACCCGACTAAAAGATATGAAACAAGAAAATATTTCAGACAGAAGTCAAGACAAAGGTACAAAAATGATCAAGGTAAAGCCGTGGTCGCATGCTTGTACACCTACAAAATTATAATGGCATGCGACCACGGCTTTACCTTGATCATTTTTGTACCTTTGTCTTGACTTCTGTCTGAAATATTTTCTTGTTTCATATCTTTTAGTCGGGTTTTAGTTTTTAAACTTACTTTTTATTTAAATTATTTTGGGGTTATAGTTTCGTGATAAAGTATTTGCAGAGCAGCTTAATTTTATTTTTTTTGGTTTATTTGGTATAATAATACCAGCCTATTATCGTCCCTCTGATAGTAAAAGGCCTCTTCTCATACAGAGAAGGCACGAGCATTGATCACCACGCGCGCTCAAGACGGGTTGGCGATTTCAGACTTATATATGTATATTAACTATAAGTCTAGTACCTACTCTAATTGCGATTTTTTTTTCCAACTTATGAAACAATGGATTAGCAATTTGTTTCAAATCGAAACAGATTGTGGTTGTGTTGTATTACGCAATTAGGGTCCACGTTTCGTCACCATGTTTTTTCTTCACTGATGTTAGTAATGTCCAAGATAAACTCAGAAAGCACATTTGAATTGAAAAAGTCACTTTGGTACCTGCCCGGATTTGAATCCACAACCTCGTGCATGAGAGGCGAGGCCTTAACCACTGAACCATCACGGCATTCATGGTATGGTATGATCGGCAGTTTAGAAGTTATGAGGTAACAGATGAACATACATACATACACACATACCGGTCAAAATCATAACCCTCCTTTTTGTTTCACCGTAGTCGGGTAAAAAAGTCTGACAACCAGTCTTACCAAGGGGTATCGTGTTACCTAGTTACTGGGTTGTGGAGGTCAGATAGGCAGTCGCTCCATGTAAAATACAGGTATTCAGTTGCATCCGGTTAGACTGGAAGCCGACCCCAACGTAGTTGGGAAAAGGCTAGGCAGATGGTGAGTAGTTTCCGTGGTATAATTTCCGACATCTACGCGGGCGAGGTCGCGGGCAGAAGCTTGTTATAGATAATTATTGATGCTATTCTCTAATCAGGACATATCAGCTGACTTAGCACACGTGTCCCTGGAGGAATCTGGTATAGTTGTGGAGGAGCAAGGAGTATGCGGCGGAGTGGCTCACGGGAAGGACGCGCTGACGCTGTTGGACAACCCGGCCAGCAGGAGCCAGGTCATCGACCAGCTTGTCGAGGTATGTGTGGGGTGTACTCGTAGCTGTATTTAAGAAGCTCAAGTATAAACGCTCGCTTTATAAATGGATGACAAACAGTGTAACCGGAAACACATATCAATGAAGCAAGTTAATAAAAAGCTTTCATTGACTTGAATGTGCCCTTGCGGCTGAGAGTATGTCATGCTCACTCTAATGTCTCGCTGACGGTGGCGTGTGTGTTGGATAATTAAGTTCCCTTCAAAATGGTTGAGCTAAATGGTGCTGATCCATGTGTCATGTTCGTGAACGGGCGCCGTCAGTAGGGACTGGTCATCTCTTAGCTGCCACGGTTTATTTTAATTTATTTAAATTTTTGATTTGTTTTTATATTTTTATTACGGACTCTTTTAACGTGCACGTCTTTCTACATTGTTCTCACATGTATAATTTCAATACGAATGATGTAACCAATATTTTGTAACAATATTTTTATTTAAAAGAGTGAGGGGTGAGAATGGTGAGGGTGAGAATGAGGGGCTTGTGGCTAAGTAATAACAGCCGCACGGGTCGATCGATCAGGTTAAGCTACGCTTGCCGCGGTTGGTCCGTGGATGGGTGACCATCTTTACATACCAAGACCCCTCCGTGCCTCGGAAAGCACGTTAAGCCATTGGTCCCGGCTGTCATTTGTAGATCTTTGACAGTCGTTACGGGTGGTTAGAAGCCCAAAAGTCTGACAACCAGTCTTACCAAGGGGTATCGTGTTACCTAGTAACTAGGTTGTGGAGGTCAGATAGGCAGTCGCTCCATGTAAAATACAGGTATTCAGCTGCATCCGGTTAGACTGGAAGCTGACCCCAATTTAGTTGGGAAAAGGCTAGGCAGAAGAAGATTTTTATTTAAAAGAGTGTCCGTGGAGTTTCTTGCCCGTTCTTCTCCATAGGTACCTACTACGCTTTGGAATGGGTAACTAGCTTCATCTTTCTGACTGACCAACTCCTTGACAATTCAAAAGTACCTGTAATTGGTTTATTTGATATAAATGCTTTGAGTTTGAGTTTGCTTGTACAAATAGAAGTTTTTTTTACATTTGAGCCAGTTTTTGCATTTTGAACTTTATTTTGACTTGGGTACAGTTCTTAATATTAGAAATGACTGTAGAACCAAATCTCACTTGTCAATTTTGTATTAACAATGTTTTTATGCGTATTTTTTTGTTGTGTATTATTTTTGTATCAAAATTACCAGGTCAGATTTCGATGTCCCTTTGCACAAAGGTAAAGATGATCCTTATACAAATATCACAACCATATCGCTATTGGTTCATGGACCATTACAGTCTCCTATCAAAATACAAAAACTGGTACGAAATTTTAAGCTTAGACTGAAGTTAGAAATCGCTTTGTGAAAGACAGCGACACTGTGATTTTTCAAACTCCTCTTTCCCAGTTGGAATCATTCCTCAAGATGCGACTGTACGAGACCAACACATCAGGAGACAGTCACTCCTTCAGCCTGCTGCAGCAGCTGCCAACAGAGAGCACGGCGGCCCTGACCGCCATGCTGGACGC